>OX383969.1:2632453-7603264 GCA_947532105.1 Athrips mouffetella | reverse complement strand
GCTAATTCATACAAACACCGAGTGGCTAGAAAGCTTGAAGCCTTTTGACCGTAAGTAACAGTATCGAGCTGAATGCATTTAAGAGATTCAGAAGGATCTTTTCTCCAAAGGATATTTTGGAGAGAAGTATGTGCAGGGTTAAGTGCAATGCAGCGGAACATGCGCCTTATATCAGTGGTGAATGTGTAGTCGCCTAAGCGAAATAACAACATGATGTCAAGCAAATCTCTTTGCACGGTTGGGCCATTTAGCATGATATCGTTAAGCGAAACTTTCTTATCAGTTTGCATCGAGGCATCAAAAACAATTCTGGTTTTGGTACTCTTACTATTCGAGTTATGAACGGAATGATGGCTCATAAAATAGACAGGATCGTTTTGAAAGTCAAAGGAATTAAAATCAACATAGTGACCATGGCCCAATTCTATATATTCATCGATAAAGCTCTGATATTCAGAGAGCAGATTTATATTTTTGTGTAGCCGCTTCTCCAAATTTAAAAACCTGTAGTAAGCAAACTCAAATGAGTTACCTAAAGTTTTGTTAATTTCATCAATTGGTAACTTTAAAGGCAACTGTACTTCAAATTTATTATTTTCTAATTTGTGAGTTGATTTAAATATTTGCTCACATTGCTCGTGCTCTGAGAAAGTCTCACTGAAGGACTGCGGAATGCTTTCAGTTTCAAAAAAATTCTCAAGTTTATTATTTATGCTTGAATTACAAGTAACACATAACAAGGATACCTGTTTGTTAGTTGCAACCGGCTGATATGGCAAAGCCCCACAGACAATGTGGCCAAACCTCGTATTAATGAAGCGGGGATGTGGCTGTTGGTGAGGAACATGGCCCTCAGTATGCTGGGAAGCAGGCTGGCTCGAAGAGGATTGTTGCTCCGAGCGTTGCTCCAGCATTAACACCTGGAAAAATATGTCCGCTCCCATTAGCATATTGATCTCGGACGGAGTGTCGAATTCAATGTCAGCGAGCTTTATGCCGGTTGGAATATTCAAAGAAGATTTATCTACTTTGTATTGAGGAAGTTTGCAGGTGATTGTGTCAAGAACATGACAATTTATTGTCACTTTGTAAGGCGTGGCCAAAGAGTGGACCTCTAAAGGAACCGCAAATTTTGCATTGTTGGATGAGTTCGTGACCCCAATGATGTTGGTATTATCCACTGCTGGCTGGATACCTAAAACTTGTATGACTTTAGAAGTGACTAGCGACACCTGTGAAGCAGAATCAAGAACAGCCTTGATGTGCACCGCCTTGCCTTGCTGAGAATATAGCTTGACTTTAACTGTAGGAAGTAAAACCCTATTGGAATCCAAATTTGAAATTAAAGTCACAGGCTTCTCTGGAGGAGGGTCAGAATGTAGCAAAGTATTATGATTCTGTTTACATATTGTACACCGGAAATGATATTTACATTTTCCAAGGTGTGGGTTTAAGCATGTTGTGCATAACTTGCTTGTCTTGCAGAAATCTATTCTACTCGCTGCAGACAAGAGCTTGAATTTATTGCAAGAAAATAACTTGTGAGTATCACACTTACAGTATGTGCATGATGACTTGTTCACCGAAGCCGACTTGTTCCCAGAAGCTGACTTGCTTGCAGGTCCCGTTGCTGCGAAGTTGACCACCGGAGGCTTGTTGGATTTTGCAGAAGCAGCTGGTTCCAAATTTTCCAGGCCTAAGGCTCTTTTTTCCAGAAAGAGCAAGAAATCCGAAATTTTTTGTTGTGGCCCATCGTTACTCTCCAGCTGATAGGCCCTCGCGGTGTTTGAATCTAATTTGCGCAACAAAATAGCCATTATGATGGGATCCCAGTTTAGAATATTAACATCTAAGTTTTTAAGAGCAGACAGGCATTGCTTTACCGTTGACACAAATTCTCTAAGAATGGTAGGACTAGACCTAGCTACAGGATTAAGATCAAGAATAGAATTTATGTGTTCATTAATGATTTTGCTTTTATGGTTGTAGCGTTGGTCAAGAAGCTTTAAGGCTTCATTGTAGCTGCCATCAATAAGAGGCAGGTTTTTTATTAAATCGAATGGCTCCTTTTCTAAAAAGGAACGTAGGAAGTATAGTTTCTGAACATTGTCAATTGCCCTATCATTATGAATTATAGCACGGAACAAGTTTGTGAAAGGTATATACTCACTATATATTCCTGTGAAGTGTGGTATTTCTATAGTAGGCAACTTTGCCTTGTACATGCTCGTTTGAGCATCGGAGTTGGGGGAAGCCTTCTTCTGAATGACTTCATTAAGCACGGTTAGGATAGAGAAATATTTGCTCTCCACTTCCGCCACATTTTCCTCATCCTTGTCTTCTATTGCGAGTATGCGTTTGTTGTATTCCTCATATTCGGCAAACAGTGCCCTTATCCTATCTCTCTTGGTTTGTAATGTGGATACCGGAGCTTGCTCCACATCGGCTATGTTGGATGTGAAGAGATACAGACGGGTAATGGCAGCTTTGGTATAACCGCGGGCGTTTCGCAACGCCTTAATATCGTCATCGGACATTTTTACGGTTATCAGTAGGTACTCACACTTCTAAATATCCTATACACTAGACAGCAAATTTACTTAACTAAAATTAAACGAAAATCGAAGCGAGCGAATCTATGCTTGATTCACTGACAAAGAGAATCGATTCGAAGCTCGCTATTGGTTCTAATAACTACCAACGCTAAATAATCTACCAAAGTAAAGTCTGTCTTGCTTGCACTCGATGCAGTTGACAATCTTCTGTTTCGGTCACCGACGAATATTTCCGTCCAAACGGAACGCGCGTTCGCTCGACCAAGCTTCCAGATGCTGCGTCTCTTTCGCACTTGCGTGAAGACGTCGTATGCGACTGGGCGCGAAAGTTTGAAAATGCACCGGTGTTGCTATTTATCAAAATATACAGGTGGAGTGGTAAGAGTGTGGGACGATGGAACTTGCTTCGTGATCGTGAAGAAATGAATGCACAAACACGATGATTCTTAGAATTAGTGATGACACGAAGGTTTTACCTTGGCTGGTTGCGCGTCCTCGATGTGCTTCCTCTTGAATTTGCTCTGACCACAGAATGTGTAGCGATGACACGAAGAAATATGCTAACTTCCTGGTTAAAAGCGTGTCCTCTGTATGAACAAATACCGTATTTTTCTTCCTGAAGTCGCTGCTCCGTCGGATGTATGTCACGATAGGTTTTGCGTGGCACTATAAGTAGGTAGAAACAGGAACCTGGATTGCCGCCGAGCTGTTTGTAGCAGGAATACGATTCTTGAGTTTCTTCAAGGGTTTGTCGAAGCGTAGATATTTGCAGGAAAATGTCTTGAATGTGATGCGTGATTCGTCTTCCTGAGATTGCAGACGGTTAGTGAGATAAATGTAGGTATGCCACGGATGGTTGTAAATGATGCGTGACACTCCACTCTCACCAACAGGATTGCCGCCGCAACGATGATGCAGGACTGCAAAACACGATTGATGATGAAATCTTCCTGATTGCTTCCTCGAAGAATAGATACTTCGACCAAAGTGTGATTGCGTGGGCCGCGATGGTTGAAGGCGTTGCGCAGCGCCACGTGTTGCGTGAAGACGAATTGTGTTTCGCAGGCAATATTTCTCAAATCCTCCTCTTCTCTCGGTGTCGAAGGACCATGTTTAAACTCCGATGATGTTGGGGCGCTGATGTATTAAAGAAAAGAGTAGAATTTGATGCCTGATGTTTAATCGCACAACCGTACACGATTACAGTTAGTGGCAGAGAGCCATACATGAATTGCTATACTTAGAACTTATAAAAACTACTATTTTCTGTTGGGTGTTGCCAACAGTCGATATGTACAAATAATTTGGATGTGTGTTTGAAAGTATTGTAGCGTAAATGTAAAGTATAGAATGTTGCGATATCATGTATGAACTGCTTAATTGATTGTGAAGAATTTTGGTAGGTATAGTATGGTGTAAAATAAAATAAATCATTTTAAATTATTGAATGAGACAACATTTTGGAAAATCGTACAAAAAAGGTCCTACATATATAGTGTCAAATATTTTAAGTGATAAACTTACACAAAATACTGAACAACTTTTTATTATTTAAAAAATAAACACGAATCTCGATTTTTTTTTTTTTAAATCTTAGTAACAAGGCCACACGATTTTCTGACATTTCTATCACACATTACTTTTGAATTAAAATTAAAACAAGAATAACATTAATATGGATGATTCATTTATTTCATTCATTTATCTATATTTTCTTAGTTTGTTTGTTCTATGTATCGAGAATGTGATTGCAAACAAATATATAAATTAATATTTTACATTTCTCGTTTAACAGTATAGAAAATGACATATGGAACATAAAAAGTACCTAACAAAGATATTTATTTACATAACTTATCGATAGCTCCTTGCCGATCGGTACCTGGCACATCCCTGTCTGTCATATACTTATCAATATAGTATCTATAGCTCATTTGCCTACGATGCGTACTAAGCAATTCGTGCAATATGCGCGCTCTATACTACTGGTAATTATATACTCTAAGCCTGAGACACATAAATATTAATTTTTAGTCGTTAGCCTAAATACCAAATTTGAAATTTGAATTTGAAGATCCTAACTACAAAACTGACGGACTTTCATACAAACTTTCATCCCCTATTTTACCCCCTTAGGGGTGGAATTTTGTAAAACCCTTTCTTAGTGCACCCTAAGACCTCACAAAAAACCTACATGCCAAATTTGGATTTTAAGACCCAGCGGTTTGGGCTGCGCGTTGATTTGTCAGTCAGGGAGTCAGTCACCTTCTTCATTAACATCAAATGCGTTTTCCCGTGGAAATGAAGCATTTTCCCGCGTTAAAAAGTAGCCTATGTGTTATTCCAGGACCTAACCTATGTGTGCCAAGTTTCATTAAAATCCATCCTTCTTCATTAACATTAAATGTGTTTTCCCGTGGGAATGAAGTGTTTTCCCGCGGTAAAAAGTAGCCTATGTGTTATTCCAGGACCTAACCTATATGTGTGCCAAGTTTCATTAAAATCCATCCTTCTTCATTAACATTAAATGCGTTTTCCCGTGGGAATGAAGTATTTTCCCGCGGTAAAAAGTAGCCTATGTGTTATTCCAGGACCTAACCTATATGTGTGCTAAGTTTCATTAAAATCCATTCCGTAGTTTTTACGTGAAAGAGGAACAAACATACTTACAAACTTTCACATTTATAATATTAGTAGGATTACTGACAATGAAACAAGATATTATAACAACGATACGGCTACGCAATCCCAAATAGTGAAAATTTTTAATAGATTTGGAAACTATTGATCCCAGTCTTCTAGTTCGAGATAAATTATATATCTCGGCTCGTCAAGATCTTAATTTCGCTTGACAGCTGTCAAACTTAAAACCGCTATAACTCTGAAACTAATGATCCTAGACTAGTCGTATGCAGGGACAAATGATAGATCTCATCGAGATCTTTATTTCGGTTGACAGCTGTCAAACTTTAAACCGCTATAACTCTGAAACTAATGACTCTAGACTACTCGTATGCAGGGACAAATGATAGATCTCGTCTCGATCTTCATTCCGCTTGACAGCTGTCAAACTTAAAACCGCTATAACTCTGAAACTAATGACCCTAGACTACTCGTATGCAGGGACAAATGATAGATCTCGTCTCGATCTTCATTCCGGTTGACAGCTGTCAAACTTAAAACCGCTATAACTCTGAAACTAATGACTCTAGACTACTCGTATGCAGGGACAAATGATAGATCTCGTCGAGATCTTCATTTCGGTTGACAGCTGTCAAACTTAAAACCGCTATAACTCTGAAACTAATGACCCTAGACTACTCGTATGCAGGGACTAATGATTGATCTGATCGAGATCTTTATTCAGGTTAACAGCTGTCAAACTTAAAACAGCTTTGACTCGGAAAAATTGCTTTGATATTTTTTAACTTACTTCATTTTTCATCGTAAAAACGGGAACATACGAGTAGTCTAGGGTCATTAGTTTCAGAGTTATAGCGGTTTTAAATTTGACAGCTGTCACCGGAATGAAGATCTCGACGAAACCTATAATTTGTTCCAATGTAGAAGTAGTCTAGGGTCAGTAGTTTATTAATTAAAGCGGTCTCAAGATCGACAGCTGTCAACCGAAACTAGATCAATCCTTTGTTCCAACATATTTTAGAGTTAGTACGTCCCAAGTTATAATGGTTTTAAGTTTGACAGCTGTCAAGCGAAATTAAGATCTTGACGAGCCGAGATATATAATTTATTTCGAGCTAGACTGGAATCAATAGTTTCCAAATCTATTAAAAATTTTCGCTTTCTGGGGTTGCGTAGCCGTATCGTTGTTATAATATCTTATTATTTCATTGTCAGTAATATCTATTACTCGGTAGGTCATCTCTATTGGGCGGTGGTGTCGAAGGGAAGTTGGGCTTGGTTTTTTTACAAGTTATTTTTTTGATGGCATTCAAATTTCGCGCTGGCGCTCCTTATTGACCAATTATCAAAGCGCACTGGCATCCATTGCATTTTAAAGCGCCATATCGTGAGTGTTCTTGTAAACTCTGTGCGTGTAACGACGTTTCGGTCAATTACGATAATTGGTTGGTGTTATTTTGTCTATTTGGTGGTGTTTTTTTGTTTTTACACGCAATTAATAAATAGTAGGGAGCAATTAACATTAAAGCGTAGATTGTGAAGATGATTTATTGAAAATACTGTTTTTTTTTTATGTCGGTTGTGATTGGTTTTCTCCAAGATGGCGAAGTGCCTAAGAAGGTCCACCTCTTTGCCACCAAATAAGGACCGGACCTTTATAAGTGTATAAAACTGTAAAAGACTTTTTGCCGTAATTCGATGAACTTATATTCAACTGACTTACTCACATACTACTTTCAGTTACTTTTATGTACTGCTATCACTACTTACTTAATTTACTTACGGAATTTCTTAGGTTCATGATACTTTTTTATATTTTTATTTTTTGTAGTCCAAATAAGGCCTACTGCCATAAATGTGGTTCTTATAATCCTAATAAGACCCAAGGGCTATGATTGAAAAATGTCCTAAACGTGTAGCTTTTTGTGCTTGAGATTATTTTAATCAGTAATTAGCATTACGAATCCAAACTGTGTTTTATAAAAATAATTTAATCAAGCATATTTTTCTGTATTTTAGTTTCTATATAGTCTTTTTAAGGACCATCACGTAATTTTTGGCTCATTTATAGATTAGTTTTACGGTGATAACAAAATTAATAGTAGCTGTTCCACTAAATTTAAATAAAATAAAAAAAATATTGTGGTTACGGAAATATCTAAGGACTAAAAATGGCCCTTATTGAGATCACCTATTCCTAATAAAGTCCATTGACGAGCTTTTTTTTAAATCAATTTTGTCGTTTATTGACTGTTATACACGATTTTTGTTCAATGTTTATAGTTCAAATATGAGCAAAAAACGTGGTCCTTATTGGGCGAACTTACCTTAGAGCGGAATTTCCTCGTCGCAACGATATTATACGATATAGGGATCCCGCACACGACCGAGAATCGGTGACCGATTTTTTGTCGGCATCCCGCTCTGACGTGTTATCACCTGAATCTTCCGTCCTTGTCCTGGCCGATAATCGTCCACCGATTCTCGGTCGTGTGCGGGAGCCCATACTTTCGAGAGCAGGATAGCTTTATATGACATCCATGTGTGGTCGAGACGGACTGCTGTAAAGGTTCAAAACGGAACATCGCTGGGGAGTGCACCTATACTGCGTGTAAGAGACATGTTTCAAAAACTACCAACTATTTGAACTGAAATCTGATAGTGAAACCGAACACTTTTTTACAGTTGTGACAGGGTGCGTAAGAACTCTTACTTTACAAAAAATACCGCCCCGGAACGCTTCCGCTACCGCCTAAATGTGACTCGGGCTTTAAGGTGACTATGGAGGAGGATGGATGGAGGTGGTGATGTAGTGACTTAGGTAGTATAAAAAAAATTCGCGTTTCGATCTTTGCGGTCAGTTATCGGTAGATGTCTTTGTACACACAATATGAATAATCTTATCGGACACTAATATGGAGAATACACGCATAGGTACTAACGATGTACAGTCAACCGTACTTCAATTGAAATATTTGTAACTCTCTTACAATGCCATAACGTCCAAAATGGTACTGCTAATGTGCTGTTCGGTGTAGATAAGTACTTATTATCACAATTGTCAGTATCCGTGTGTGCCAAGTAGTCAACAGGTTTGTGTTAATACAGTACAGCACCGAGCTGCAAGGTCGCGTATCGTGTTTTTATTTGTGTATATTAGCACCGGCCGGCATTTTAATTTCAAGACACCAAAATCTTGTACCTAAGGTAAGCATTATTTTATTAATTAGTAGCTTTATCCTCAATATATTTCGAGGGCATTAAGTTTTTATCCCTACATTTTCAGGTAGAAAATATGTAGCAAGTATAATGTTGTTTAATAATAGTAAAAGTAATGTCGTTTCATTCATGATAAACGATAAACGTTTCAAAGGTGAATAACTGACACTAAATATATGTCGCAGGCAAATCGTAAGTATAATTCGCCGTTTACGGCGGGCTAACCGTAAACGGTCGGCAAATTATAAGACGGCGGCGCCGAGCCGGTAGATTGTAAAAGGGTTTATTTAGATCATTGGTGCATTTTAGGTTCGTTAGTCACGGTAAACTGAGCTAGGGATCGGTTAGGTTATCTTACGACCACAACGCACGAGCCGAGCGAGCGAAGCGAGTGTGCCGCGGTAGCGCCGGCGAGTGCCAGAAACAAATTACGTGCCATTTTGTGAAATACCGTGGCATTAAAAAAAATTCGGAATTTTGTAGAATGGCAAGGCAAACTGTGAAACGACGAATTTTATAATTTGCCTGCGACACATTACTACAGACTTTAATGTGAAAATGGAGCCAGTAGTGGGAGCCCTGTCCAATGATGGACGTTGCATGGGGTCTATATAGTAGTACCTACCTAAATGTAGTTAATTACAAACCTGACCAACTCTGTTGTCTGTCTTTAAACCGCAAAATGGCTTCTAGACTTGGGTAAGATCTTTATTTAGAATAGAAGCTGAGACGAACGGGGGAAACGTTCATACTCCTCATACTGTTGTGCCAGTAGCTGATTTAGCTTAACACAGCCTCAATCTCAACAAATATTTTACTTTTAGAGAAGGTCACTCGTTGGCGATACTTTTTCGATTTACGAATTGGTTTCAGATTAATCGAAAATGGTGAGAGCACGGAAATACGTCGTGAAAAGACATTTCGTAGGCGAACCGAAGAGGGACGACTTCCAATTAGTTGAAGAGGAACTACCGCCGCTGAAGGAAGGACAGATTCTAGTTAAAGCTGAATGGATCAGTGTGGACCCGTACATGCGTGCGTACAACCGCTCCCGGGAAGTTCCCTACGACCAGTTCGGCTTCCAAGTAGCCGTCATCATTGAATCCAAAAGCCCAGAATACCCTGTTGGACAGCGAGTGGTATCTCATAAAGGATGGTGCGACTACACCATACTAGAAACGGCACCAAACAATGACTTCAGCGGAAGAATTTACTTGCTCCCCGACATGAAAGGCCTATCACCATCTCTTGGTGTAGGTGCCGTTGGTATGCCAGGAGCTACTGCTTACTTTGGCTTGCTAGAAATCTGCCAGCCGAAACCTGGTGAAACAGTCGTAGTGACTGGTGCTGCGGGCGCTGTCGGGTCTTTAGTTGGACAGATTGCCAAAATCAAGGGCTGCAGGGTCATTGGGTTTGCTGGTTCCGAAAGCAAGGTGCAATGGTTGGAGAAAGAGCTTGGCTTCGACAAGGCATTCAATTACAAAACCGTTAACGTGCAGACGGCTTTGAAGGAAGCCGCTCCGAAAGGCATTGACTGCTACTTCGACAATGTAGGTGGTGAGATCAGTAGCATCATCATGAGTCAAATGAATCACTTTGGCAGGGTCTCTGTCTGTGGATCTATCAGTACTTACAATGAGGACCCTACTAAACTGCCTAAAGCTTCTATTGTTCAGCAGTCGTTGGTGTTTAAACAATTAAAAGTGGAAGGGTTTTTGGTTCATAGATGGACAGACAGATGGGCAGAAGCTCTAGTTCAGCTTATTGAATGGATAAAAAGTGGGCAGTTGAAGTCTAGAGAGCACATCACAGAAGGGTTTGAAAACGTGTTTGATGCCTTCCAAGGCATGCTGGATGGTGAGAACACCGGGAAAGCTGTGGTTAAGGTTTAAAATTTTCTAATGCTGGTTTACTACACAAAAGTTGGTTTACATAATAAAGCTAGACTTTACGAGTATTTTGTTTTTCTTGTCATTAATAAACTACGATCAATCGACTTAAAATCTTGTTCTTCTCATTGTCTATCCGCTACAACTTTCTTATGTTTTTGATACGATACGACATTTGTCTTTTCCTCAATCTGGTCTATGTGGCAATGTCTGGGCCTTCCTCTACCTCCCCTTTCCTAAACCTTTCCCTCTAAGATGGTTTTTAATGATTTGTCGTGTCGTATCAGATGTCCCAACATATTCCTAAACATCATAAAAGAAAAATAAAAAAGGACGGGTTGCACTCCGGGAGTGCCGGCAGAAGTGAAAACTTGAAATTTTGAATATTATGCTTTTTGTAAGGGTCAATCGCGCCATTGCTCGCGTACTTCTTTGATGTCACTGAATAAAAACCCGTATTGTAATATCAATACGGTTGATAGTTGACGCTTTTTCGATCAGGCTACGGATCTGACGCGAGTTCAACATTTTTAACCCATCTAAAAAAGTGCCAAGCGCCGCTAAAGAAGTTTCACTTAAAAAAAAAATAGAAGCTACATCCGACGCTATTTCGTCAAGAGTACAGATCAACTAAGCGACTAAGGGCTTATGAACCGGAGGATGGGCAGCAGCATCTTTCTGTGTATAGCACCATCTTACGTACTGCGGTCACCAACAACAGCGGTCGCCAGCCGCATTAGGTAGGTACGTGGTGGGTGACTTTGGAAATTCCCTCCTAAGTACCACCTGTACAATATTATTCCATTTTTGCTGAAGTTCTGGAAGAAGATCCGGTCCTGCAGTGGATGTTTTATGGGATGTTATGATGATGATGACAGAACAACGCAGGTTTGTATGAATTTTGCTCTCGAACCCTTCCACTCATAAAGAAGACTTCTTAATGAGAACTACACTAAGTGTATCTTTCCCGAAGAAAAACATTGACTACCCATAGTAAATGTGAAAAATGAAAATATGCGCGTGACCATTTTTGACACAATCATGTAACGATGAGAAAGATTTGGGAAACACAAGCGCTGGCCTTCTTTTTTTCATGTTTAATAATGTCAAGGCAAGGTTTTTAATGAAGTACCTAGTTGTGAATTTTCATTTGTTTTGCTCCCGAAGCCCAGTGATTCTACTCATGAAAACAAGCAATTTTCCCGAAGAAAAATTTTTACTCGAAAAAATCTTTCGACTTCCCATATAAAATGAGTCGCTCACGTGACCACTTCAGAACTTTTTTATGTAAGTAATCGTAAAAAAAACTTTCTTTCGGGAAGATGTTTGTTTTCATAAGTAGAATTACTGGGATTCAGGGGCAAAACCGGCAAAACCAACGAAAATTTACATTTAATACATCTTTTTCTTCGGGTAAGTTGTTACTTGGAAAAGAAAAATCCATGGGATTAGGCTAGGGTTCAAGCAGGTGCACATTCAAACATATTTAAAAGAGCGCGTGGGTTTTTATTATAGATTTTTTCCCACCATGGCGCCACTTTGTTTGTAAAGCGATGTAGTTTAGCTGACGTCATTAATAAATTTTAATATACAACAATGATTTAACAATTTTGAGTGTATGTTGTTTGTATGATGAGTAAAACTGAAAGCAAAATGAATGAGGAGAAAATAGCATCGCAACCATATTGAATCCTTTTATTACTGCGTTAAGGTGATCCGTTTTCCATACAAAAATTCAAATGACTTTCAAACTTACGCGGGACTAAAAAATCTGTTGAAAAACGAACGAATACTGTATTTTTAGTAAAAAATTTCGCTGATTAATACAAAAATACAGCTAATGTACTGAAAGTACTAGTTTTTGTTAGCAATTTTTGGTTCAAAATTAAGATTGTGGGCGTGCGGTCAAAACTGTACGGTTGCATTAGTGTGCATGTGTGAGTGATCGTACTCATGTAAATCACGGACTGACGAGAGTAATTGACTTTACTGGACATAAGGAGATTTTTTTTTATCGAAATTGTTGTTAGGCGTTGAAGTTGCACCATGAAATTTACGCTAATCAACTTTTTGCACATATATAATTTGGTACTTATTGCATTAAAAAAATAAAACCTAATATTGGCAGCAGTGGCTCCTTCTAGTTGCGTTCGGGTCTAAGCTGGCCGTCACAGATCACCTTAAACCAGCACAGTGAGGTTCAAATCTCTTTGGTTATACCCACACCAAGCAGGTTCATTACACCACAATGAAAGGAATTTTTAAGAAAAAAATCCTAGCTTTAACTTACACTTAAACCTTTAATTATTTAAGTAATCAAACATATTAAACTTACAAATTAATATTATATTATCAAAAGCCAACTTACGTTTAACATTACAAAAACTTCCCTTTTTGAACAGCAACATTTGCTATTTTAATTTGTTGTATAATATTATGCCATTATCCTATCATTCAACGTTAGTTCAAGACAACACCGAAGTTCTAATTCTACTGATTAAACTAAACACAAACATACATTTCAGTCTATAATTTTTAGAAATCTACAAATAAATACTAATTTATTAGGTAGAATTGGCTGTTATGATAAAATAGCTAGGTACTATACAGGACAATAAAGGACGGTGTACCGAAAACTTTCCCGAAGAAACATTTCTGGGAAATTTAAAAAAAAACTTACCTCTCCATACAAACTGCCCACTCTGGTAGAACAGTTTGTATGTAGAGGTCAAATTGAAAATTACAAACAAAAAAAAAATTGACCTCTCCATACAAACTGCCCACTCTTTGTATGTAGAGGTCAAATTTAAAATTGACCTCTACATAATAACTGTTCGACCAGAGTGGGCAGTTTGTATCGAGGTCAATTTTTTTTTTCATTTCCCTACATATGTTTCTTTGGGAAAGTTGTTCAGTTTCGTTGATTGAGCACGCCCTTTCAGTTTTCGGTACACCGTCCCTTACAACATGTATATTACCTTCAGTGTCCCTGGACTTTTCAAGACATGTTATGATGAGGAAAATATGGAGCAAATAGCTTGTTTTTGACATTGAAGCGCCTCATCTTTGAGATAATTTGCTTTTATTTGGTTTTTACCATAAACTAATGTAATAAAAATAATGTATTGTATAGGAGAGCTATTAAAAACCCACATTTTGGAAAGGTTTTTGGCTGAGTTAGGGACACAGTATCATTGTAGACGTATTTCGTCTAGTATGTCAAATTTTCATTCGAGATTATATCTACCAAGACGAATTTTACTAATGGCGAGTACTTAGAAAAGGACGAAAAAATATAAGTTAGAATATAGTGAAAAGAATTTATCTCTATCCTAAATCTAAATTAAGTGTATTTTGTTACTTTTCCGACTTACTTTAGGCAGTTACAAAATTCATTATTAAAACCATTTGGTTTTACAAGAAGACCTCGCAAAATGGCATCTTTTAACTATGATACAATTTGATGTCTTGAAGTACAAAATTGGATTTATTGTTTATAAATTATTCAAGGCTTATTCAAAACAATATTCTTGTAGTGAAAGATAATTTTATACTCTAAAGATACCAAAAAACATTTGTGTAATTTTTTTTTCGTTTGTGCCTAGTATTTAACTTCAAATAATCAAATTCAATCACTTGCAAAAAAAATACTCAAAGTGAAAAAGTGTATGAAAGTTGTCCATGCAATCATAATAGTCCGAATGTTTCTATGACTTAGAATATCTCAAAATCACATGCAGGATCCGCACTGAAGTTGTCTCCTTAAAGGATCTGTTTTCCATACTAAATTCAAATGACTTGCATTCTTATGCAGGACATAAAATGCTGTTGACAAACGAGTGTATACTGCTATTTTTAGTTAAATTTTTCGCTGATTAATACAAAGATACAGCTAATGCACCGAAAGTACTACTGTATAGATCGTACACCCACAATGATAATATTGAACCAAAAATTGCAAACACAAAACTAGTACTTTCGGTGCATTAGCTGTATCTTTGTATTAATCAACGAAAAATATAGCTAACAATAGCAGTATACCCTCGTTTTTCAACAGCATTTTATGTCCCCCATAAGAATGCAAGTCATTCGAATTTAGTATGTAAAACGGATCGCCTTAAGTACTAGAGATGCTTTACAATTAAACACAACATCAGACAGAGAGAACTGCCGCCGTTGGTAGCCTACAGTCGAGAAAATGTATCTTGATTAGAAGGATAGAGCTATGCGAGAGAGTAGGACAGAGCGATACGTGTCTCTGTCGCTCCAATATCTTACGCATCGCTCCGTCTTGCTCTCTCACTGCCGTCATTCAAATCTAGCTACATTATTTCGGCTTTAGTTGGTAAAGCGTCTCCGAAATTTACGAAGAAGACGCAGGTTTGACTTACTTGTGATTATTAATTTTGAGATTGCCTTATTTAACGAGATACATCCAAACAAAGGAAGTACTAAAATACACTCTTATTTTTTATCACGCTGTAAATTTAAAGAGATATTCTGCCAGCTTTTCCCAAGGAACATAGGTCGGAATACACAAAAAACTTTTTTCGATTTCCCATTAGTTCCCACACAAACTGCATCAGCTGACAGCACATTTTGTATGAGAGGTCGAATTTTTTTTTTCTAATACTCCATTTCTTGTTAAAAGTTGTTCAGTTTCATGGGCAGAACTATCTCTTAAAATTTACTTAAAATTAAAACCCACCCCTTAAAAAACAACACTGGATATTTCACGAAAGGTCACAAACGAAAAAAATAATATAGAAATAAATGATATACAAAAATTCACGTATTAGCTTTCTTAGATGCTGATGCCTCTTCGCTGTCGCTGGCCTTACGTTTCCTCTTGACGAGATGCGAGATGTTGGTAACAGGTTTGACTGATACACTGGAAGACGCCACGTTCGAGGAACCCGCACCGTTTGTACTGGAACCATTCGATGGGCACAGCTGCTCGCGAACTCTTTTGATAGTCTGCAATTAATTGAATTAAACTTAGACAAAGAAATAAACTACATTTAAAATAATGTAGTTTGATTAGACTAACGGCAGTTCAGTGTGAGAGCAGGATGGAGCCATAAGATATTGGAGCGACAGAGACAGCGTCGTTATGACCTGTACAGACACTACCGTCGTTACACTACATAGACTTTGCTCAAAGAAAATATTCCTTTCTAAGATGGTTTTTCTATCATGAGTCTGTTCTAAGGTACGCACAACAGAAAGCGCGTAGAAACAAAACCAGTATAAGCTGAACCAGCGCAGAGGGGAGGGGTGGTAAGGAGAGGGGTGAGGGGATAGGCGAGCGGGTGGACGTGGGTGAGAGCTTGATATTGTCTTGACTGTACCTACGCAGACGTATCCAGGTAAAACTTTCGTCCGTATCAAGGTTGTATCCTGAACGTATCCTAAATGCCTAGTTGGGTGTTCCCAACTAGGATCTTTTTCTGGTTAGAGTGGAAACGGAACATATCCCGTTTTGTCGATAACGATGGCCACGATTCTTAATATTTTTTAATCAGTGCATAAATTATAGAATTTTAGAGCCCGAAAGGCAATTTAGTCTCCGCGAGAAAAGTTTTGCCTCGCTTCGACAACTTTGAAGTCCTAGTATCACATACATTTTGTAACAATTTTGTCGCCAGTTAGCTGGATAAGACAGCCGGGACACAATGTCACACAATATTATGCGGTGTACTGTAAGGTTTAATTGACACTTAGACCTTAAAAAGTTACCGGTGACATTTGCAGATTGCCGACAAGTGCTCGGTCAGTCTGCAAAGGAGGGCGCGACGCGGCGTCCTGAAGTCCACAGTGGCAACTCCCTCGCCCGCCTTTGCAGTCTGGCCAAGCATAGATAGGACAAAGCTTATAATTATTTCTGCGCACGGGTCCCAGACAACAATAGTCGAGAAAAAATTTCGCTGTCTATAAATGATTTTTGTATAGCACAGCTGTAGATACAATGCTCGGCCAGACTGCAAAAGCAAACGCGTTTTCAAACATATTAAACTCCATACGAGCGTAAAAAGTTGAATTTGTTAAGTTGAAGCGTTTATTGTATGAGGGCTGAAGAGATAGCAGATGACCCCTCTTAACAGCTTATTCATTTTGGGACACGAACAGCCTGCATCATTATTATTATTTTTCATTTTCTGATCTGATTCTGAGTAAATGTAAAAATTTAAACACTGAAAAAATTTGCCTTTTCTTTCTTTGTTGTTTCATAATCAAGAATTTGATTTCATATTTTTAGTGACTGCAATCATATCATTGTATTATCGTAAATTATCTTCAATATTGAAAGAATTGTTTTTTCAAGATCTTATCTCGTTGGATAGATGTAGATACATAGATAGGATACTCTTGTATTTTATGATAGCAAAATGGGCCTACTCGTAAGGTTTAATAACTAACAGCATGTTTTATTTTTACAATAATGACTTAAGGCGAACCGTTTTCCAAACTAAATTCAAATGGTTCGCATTCTTATGCGGGACATAAAATGCTGTTGAAAAACGAGTAGTAGTAGTAGAGTGTATACTGCTATTTTTAATTAGTTTTTTCGCTGATTAATACAAAGACACAGCTAATGCACTGAAAGTACTACTTTTTGTTAGCAATTTTTGGTTCAATATTACTATAGTGGGTGTGCGATCTATACAGATAAGATAAAGTATACTCAATTAGTATACAGCGTGATTTTTTATTCGCCAGAAAAAAATTAAGGGATGATTCTGCCCATAAAACTGAACAACTTTTCCCAAGGAACATAGGTCGAAATATGAAATTCAATTTTTAACCTCCCATAGAAACTGCATCAGCTGATAGGTCATTTTAGGTTTTTCGTATTTCGACCTATTATGGTTCTTTGGGAAAAGTTGTTCAGTTTCATGGGCAGAATCAACTCTTAATTTTTTTCTGGTGAATAAAAAATCACGATGATAGAGGGGAGGCCTTTGCTCAGCAGTGGGACACTACATAGGCTAGTAATAATAACATAACCATACCATAACATAGGCTAGTAATAATAACATCATATCTCAGATCAGCATAGAAAGCTGAATAAATTGAATTTGTTCAGTGACTTTCGATACTGACCATACCTACCTTGTAATTTTGTTCTTTTGAGATTAGCTATCTATTGATTTCTTATCTATTATTCGTAAGGTTTAAGGTTTGGTTGTTAGTACGTGATTATCAGGGACTCAATTCTTGAAAATCACCGGGTGATAAAATATCACTTTTGAGACTTTAAAAATTCACATTTGCCGTGATAAACTGTTTAAAGGTAAATCAAAATACAAAAAAATTATTAATCTAGAACTGCTTTATATTTTACGAATATCAATCTTCACTTTTGAAAATAAAAATCTGTGATTTTGAATTTTTTGAGTGATATTTAATCACCCGGTGATATTCAAGAATTGAGTCCCAGGGCGAAAACGAAATGTCTCAGTAGATGGAGGATCATTATAGGATCTAGATAGATGGATTCTAGACTAGAGCCCGGTGTTCGGAAGGCAAAGAATAATCTTTACATCTCTCATATTCGGTAAGTAGGTCCTTATTACCCCCAAATGGGGCTTGTAGGTGACCAATTAGCGCTCTAGTGTAATGATGTAGCTCGAAAATCCCTAGGGCGGTAAGTAATTAAATTTTGAAAGAGTGAAGTGTTTTTTTGTTTATTACTTACCGCCCTAGGGCTTTTCTAGCTACATTATTACCCTAGAGCGCTAATTGGTCACCTACAATTTGGTGGTAATAAGGACCTACTTACCTCACAAGTAAATATCTCGGGCTGCAATTGATGCCTTACAGCCCTTGGCTACTAATCTACTATTACTCACCTACGGCGAGTCGGGAGGCCTTTTCCAGATTTTTAAGCTGGTCTGTTTTAGCTAAATCCCCCGGCTTTCTTGTCCGGAAAATGACTTTTAGTAAAAGCATATTACGGGCAATCACTATCCTTTCCCCCGTGTGGTGCCGGCAAATAATAGTACCAACCCATCTCTACCCGTGGTTGTCGTAAGAGGCGACTAAGGGTTAATGAACCGGAGGATGGGCAGCAGCATCCTTTTGTGAATAGTATCATCTTACATTCTGCGGTCAGCAACAACCGCAGTCCATGGTGCCAGCCGTAACTCTAACAAGCGTGGTGACTATGGTTATTCCCCTCCACATTATTCCAGCAAAAGCTGGAATTTTGGAGGGAGCTCCCTGTCCTGCAGTGTACGTTTTAAGGGATGTTATGATGACTACCCTTTCATTGTCCCCCATCTACTTGACATCCAGTTTTCGCCCTGAATATCACGTAAAAACCAAGGAAAAAAATTTCTCCTCCCGGACCATGGGATGTTATGATGATGATGAATTGATTAGAAACAATAAACCTGACATCAATGGCCATGTTACAACTAAAATAAATAAAAGAACCACATGACCATTAATGTACTGGCTTGGGTTTATAAATAAAATGATACAACGATTGAATTTCCATCCACTTTATTTCAAAAATTATTACAAAACAATACAAAAATGGCCGTGTGGTTTCACTTACGACTAAGTACAAAAATCTTAAAAACTTAAATGCTATTGAGATTCGAAGGCACTGATTAGGCACATTATTCTTATCACTAAACCAAAATAATACTGATAAATACTTGGACAATTCAGTCTTGATAATCAATTACAAAATGATTACAGATATTATGATTCAGCAATCTTAAATACCACAGTTAAATACCTACCTACTTAAAAAAACATTTTGTAATTAGGAATTATAAAATGAATAAGTTACAAAAATAAAATTATGGCTACAGACATGATAGGGACATATTTACGAAGAAGTAACTACTATTCAAAATAGACGAGGGAACATGTTGGGACATCTGATACGACACGAATTTTTTTTAAACTATCATAGAAGATAAATAAATAGAAGGAAAGGTTGAGGGAAGGAGAGGTAGAGGAAGGCCAAGACGTTGCTACATGGACCAGATTAAGGAAAAAATAAATGTCGTGTCCTATCAGAAAGTCAAACAAGTTGCAGAAGATAGGATGGCGTGGAAGTTAGTCCACCGACAAGAGCGTAGCTCTTAAATAAGAAGAACTACATTTTATTTCATTAGGTATTTTGTATCTTTGGGATAATAAAGCGTTACAGTTACAAAACGAAATCCACAGTTTACTTTTTTTTAACAGAGCTGTAGCAGAAATTATGTAGCTAAATTAGAATGACAGCAGTATTTTATTTTTTTGTAAATATTACAGGCTTAGCTAAATATCAGCCTAAGCGATAGTGAGCTTTACGAAGGAAAATGTCAGCGTCCGCGACTTTTTGAGCGAGGCTTAAACACAAGATCACTTGAAACTTTCATCAGCTGCGCACTCCGCAGTCAAAAAGAACACACTATCTTATTATCCACTAGATTTAGTAGTCGTCGTGATTTGTTTAAATTTTAGTTTTTGTGCTTTTAGGATCCACTTTCCACCCTTTCCATTTATTTTCTCGATGACAGCGAGTAAAAAAGATATGATAAAGGCGAATAGGAAAGAGATAGATTGAAAAGAATAAATGGACTTGACAGCTGTCAAAAAGAAAGTAAATGCTTGGAAATAGTATAAAAGCAGCACACAAACGCAGGCAAACGCCCACGACGTGTTCCCGCCAAACAGTCTACAGCAGTGTGGGAGCAGGACGGGGCGAAGCGCTACAAATTGGAGCGACAGAGAAACATATCAATCCGACCAACTCTCACGCATAGTTTTTCCTACTATCATTCTAATCAAGCTATATTTTAACTGTAGGAAAATTCTAACCCATAGGATTGCTCCATTTTCAGCGCAGCACTAAGCTTGGAAAAGGGAGCAACCCTATTGGTTGGATTTTTCCAGCTCACAAGCACCCTTACCAACGAAGAAAATTGGACTTTATTTTCGTAACAACGAAAAATATAACACAACATTTGTTAATGATTTGTGAATGGTGCCACACTACAACTTTAGACATGCTGTCAATTACTGTACAATGAAAAAATTACAACCAGCTAAGGAATGCTATAACGATAGAATACTATTACATAATTTATAAAACATGTCTGTAGCCACAAACGATCAGTCTTTTAAGATTGGCATTCAACGACGCATCGATTTTTCTCCTTCAAAATCATGCCTCTCAACATTTTCCTAGTCTCCTCTAAACAATCACACGGTCTTACCTCCGTTTTGTAATCCATTGTGTCCTGTATCTTCTCAAGTATTTCTGGTAGAAGTTCTTTCAACTCCTTGATTTCTCCCTCAATGGAGTACTGAGGGTCGGTAGCTGAATATTTCTTGACTGTGGCGTCGTCGGCCGCTGAGGTCGGGTTCTCGAGTATTTTGATGCGTGTTTCTAGAATGTTCGCGGCGTTTTTGAAGTGGGTGATCGCTTCGTCGAAGTTTGAGGCGAGCGAGTTGGCTAGACCTGCAAAATTAAAATATTATATTTATGAATGACATAAATCTCATGTTATATTAATTAAAATTGATGTTAAAAAGGGGGATAAAAACAATTAAATATTCTACTTTGTCTTTTACTAGGTCTGTGGGACCTCGCTTTCATAATTCTAGGTCAACGGAAAGTAAAATAAATGGTACAGCAGCACTGCACTTACTTTCTCGCAATACTCAAGAAAAACTATCAACCGTAAACTTAAATTTGTAATGCCATACACATAGTATGGAAATACAAACTTTTATTAACGTTCTTCCAAAAAAATGTTCGAATGAAATATACAGATCAATTCAGAATTCAAATTGTCAAACATTAAAACAAACAAACTTCAAACGATTTCGAGTAAATCACATGTTTAACTTTTGGTAGTACTGGGACAACCTTTATATGAATTTTCACAGATCAATGGA
This sequence comes from Athrips mouffetella, assembly GCA_947532105.1. Taxonomy (NCBI): domain Eukaryota; kingdom Metazoa; phylum Arthropoda; class Insecta; order Lepidoptera; family Gelechiidae; genus Athrips; species Athrips mouffetella. Next base: position 7,582,050 of record OX383969.1, on the reverse strand, counting down.
TACTACCGTAGGATACTTGCATGCACATTTTTTTAATTTCCCTACACATATTCCTTATGGATAATTATTCAGTTTGGTCTACTGAGCAAGCCCTTTCAGTTTTTGGTACACCCTGTGTACAAAATTTTATTGAAAAAAATCATAAATAATATCCAGTCAGGTAGACAACCAATCCAGGATTAATATTATACAGAATTTTAATAAACTCAATGGAACCAATTTTGGGTAAATCACATATTTACGTTTTGGTGGTACAGGAACACCCCTTATATGAAATTACACAGATCAATTGATACTGGTGCATGATATCTTACATGAAGATGCTTGGTCATGCAAAGTTTCATCAAGATTCTATGAGTCGTTTTTGAGAAAATTTCAATTTTTCATTTTCGTTGTATGACAGCTACCCTCAAAATGAGAGCCAGAAGGAAACCACTCAGAACCCTTCGATGGATTTGCATAAAACTCCTAAATTCAAAATATGGTGTCAATCGGACCATTCGTTTAGCCGCTAGGCCAAAGCGTGATGAACAGACCGACCGACCGACGGACCGACCGACCGACGGACGGACATTTTTGGGAGACTTGTTTTTCATGATGTATAAGTGATATAGAACACATTTTTGAGAAAATTAGAAAAACTTTTTTTTTTCTCGAATACAATACCTTTCTCGCTCCGCTCGAAAGTAAAAATTGTTCTTATGACGTTCGTTTGATTGCGTGGAATACTATTATTTTTTTAACTACCGACTGTATCATGTATCAAAATAAATCTGATTTGCAAGTCAGCCGTTTCTAAGCACAAGGGCCTTGACAGACGGAAAATATAGTGATCTTATAAGGATATTTTTTTTCAAAATGATTTTATTTTAACACTTCCTGTGTTCGGATAAATCTACAAAGTAGAAAATCGCAAAATTTCACAACCACAGGCAGGATTCGAACCTGCGTCTTCTGCGTAAGTACCGCAGAGTGGCAGCACGCTAGGTGGCAGCACAAACGCAACGTTGGAATGCGTATAGAGGTCGCTAAATTTCACAACATCGGGCAGGACCACAGTAGCCTAGTTGGTAAAGCGTCTGCGGTACTTACGCAGAAGACGCAGGTTCGAATCCTGCCTGTGGTTGTGAAATTTTGCGATTTTCTACTTTGTATATATTTTTTCCTTTTATGACCTTTAAAATCTGCTGTTATATGTATACTTATTTACGAAAAAATGCTTACCGATCTGGTAGTGAGTCTCCGCGATGCGGCGATCGTCGCTGCGATATAACTCCTTCTGCAGCTCCAAACAGCTTTCTATAAATCAAGAAATACAAGTCAGTCAATTGAGAATGTCGTATACCTTTTTGGAGGTGGTAGGGCTTTTGTGCAAAGTACGTCTTGGGAAGTACCACCCCCTTGCATATTTCTGCCGTAAAATAGTGTTTGCACTGCTGTGTTTCGGTTTGAAGGGTGAGGGAGCCAGCGAAACTACCGGCACACGAGGCACCCCATCTTAGTTCTCAGGGTGGGCAACGTGCTTTGCTGTCTTATTAGTGCCAAGTTATGCCACTAATAAGATAGCGGGCTCTATGAGGCGGTAGTGACCACATTCCATCAGGTGGCCCACCTGTTTATTTGCTTACTTGTCTCATAAAAAAATACCTACATTTATTCCATTTTAACACATTGGAAAATAATCTAAAAGTTATTGCCTGTATAATACACAATGCTGCAGAAACTACCCAAAAGTAATGCATGTTTGTTTGTTTATGTTTTGGGTAAAGCCACGACCACACCTTCCTTACTTCAGAAACAAATTCGGCCTACATTGCTCGTTGAAGTAAGGATATTGCAATTAACATAACCAAGCTTCCCAGCAACGTATGCCGAATTTGTCTTTGAAATTTTGAATTCAGGAAGGTGTGATCGTAATACGAGGGCCACACCGAAATGATCGGGAATAGAAAAAAGTACAAAAATAATACAACAATATTTACTTTCATTGTTTTTCGAAGTATTCTCCGTGACAATCGATGCACTTTTGCATTCTATCAAACCAATTATTATAACAGTAATTCCAGTCTGAAGTGGATATAGTCGAAACGGCCGATTTGTAAGCTTCGACTGCCTCTTCTGGGCCTTGAAATCGTTGACCACGTAGCATATCTTTAATTCTTGGGAATGTAAAATAATCATTGGGGCTCAAGTCAGGGCTATACGGTGGATGGTCCATTAACTCCACGTTTTCCTGATTTAAAAACGCGATCGTTTTGCGAGCGGTATGTGAGCTCGCATTATCCTGGTGAAGAATGATGCGACGATTCGGATTAATTTTACGAAGTTCTCTTATGACTTCCGGCAAACAAACTATTGTGTACCAATCAGCAGTAACCGTTCTGCGTTCTTGTAAAGGAATTGTAGCCACATGACCAGTTTTCCATACAAACGAAGCGACCATTTTTTTCGACACGCTACGAGAGCGGAAAACTTTTGTTGGCTTGACCTCGCCTTCGAAGACCCAAACAGCCGATTGATGTTTTCTTTCGGGCTCATATGAATAAATCCACGATTCATCACCAGAGACGATATTGTAAACTGCATTTGAGCTCCCTCTATTAAACCGTTGCAGAGTAGACCGACACCAATTAACACGAGCCGACTTTTGTTCCTCGGTCAAACGATGGGGCACCCAGCGGGAAACTAACATCTTGACACCCAGTTCATCATGTAAAATAGTTTGAATCGCTGTCATACCAATGCTGAGAGAAGCCCGAATCTGCTCGTATGTCACATGTCTATCTTCTTTTATTAATTGGCGCACAGCATCGATGTTATCTTGTGTTACCGCTGTTTTTGGTCGACCAGTAGAAGGAACTGTCTTGAGAGAGGAACGTCCACGACGAAACTCAGAATACCAACGATATATACTGTGCGTTCCAATATGCACTAACAGACTGCTTTAGAGCACTGTGAGCGCGCTTAAGTCGGTCCAAATTGACCTAAAGCGTGCTCTAAAGCACTCGCTCTTTCACCGCCTTACGTCATTGATGACGTCATCGTTTCTGCTATCAGTGCTTTAGTCAAATAGGTGGAGCAGTGAAAGCGCTAATGTCAAAATCGATTTGACACATAAAATCCCACACGTTTGCAGCCAGCTGATGTTTCTCAAGTTTTGATTTTAATGAGTTTGTCCCTAATGGAAATGAGAGTGGATTTGGCGCACATTTTTCAGGGATTAGCTTAGGCTTTGTTAAAGAAAATAAAAACAAAACTGACATTTTGACAGATGAACACGTGAGCGCGCTTAAATCCATTCCAAATTGACTAGAGCCATTAAAGCAGTGATAGCTTTGTTAGCGTGCTAAATCAATTTGGACCGTCCGTGAGTACTGTATACGCTTTTAGCAGCGTTTGTACAATTTGGAACACAGCCATAGTCGTTTTACTGGGTGCTTCAAGTTCATAAACAGAAACAAGCTCGGCGAGACATTGTTCTTGAGATAAACCTCGACGAAAGTTGTGAAAAATTATGGCACGGAAATGTTCCCGCGTAAGCTCCATTTTCCCCACTGACTTGTCAAATTCAAATGACTACTACTCTTTTCTTTTTTACTTTTTTTTTAAATTCAAAAATGGAATTGTGTTTGAAATAATACTACATGTCATAAACCAAAAAGGTTTTAATCTAATTTATTCCTGAGTATTCTATTCCCGATCTTTTCGGTTTGGCCCTCGTATTCGGCTTAAAGGGGCTGGGCTTCTAGTTCCCAACGGCCACTGCAACCTGAGAAGTTTTATTGTAGCCATTTATAATACTACATCTCCTCGGCCACACCGACTATACATACTTCTGATTTGTGGTCCGATTAGAGAAACTACCAAGAGGTTGTAAGGCAGACCTGTTGTTTTATTTGTTGTACCTTCTATTTCTACTAACAGGTTTCATTCATGTACTCCATGAAGTAACAATATTTCTCTCCGACTGTATTGAACCAGCCACGTTGCCTTTTTGTGGATCTAATAGGCTATTTCTCTCTCAACAAAGTTGTTAAATTCTCGTACTAGATGACGTAGGATTACTAGACGCGAGAGTCTAGATGATTGGACATTTCATAATGAATATTATTGAAGGAACGGTTGAAGGCAGAAAAGAAACACCAAGACGCACTTCCATAATATCCCATGAAACGACCACTGCAGGACAGGGAGCTCCCTCCAGAACTCCAGTAAAAACGCGTGCTACTTCGGAGATTTACTATAGTCACTACACTTTTAAGCGTTGCGGCTGACAACCGCTGTTGTCGGTGACCGCAGTATGTAAGATGGTACGATACACAGAAGGATGCTGCTGCTCATCCTCATGTTCATAATCCCTTAGTCACCTCATACGTCACCCACGGATAGAGATGGGTTGGCACTATGCTAGCACCAAACGGACGACCCTTTGGGTACGGCACCCTGATAAGAAGAAGAATGCAATTATGACTAACTACAAGATAAATTTTTGCCTTGACAATTGCCATGGCAAAAATTCATAAATACTTGCAGACTGAAAATGTATTCCTGTCGTCAAAGGTTGCCTGTAAGAGATCGCTTGCAGCGATAAGGCCGCCTTTGTCCACATTAGGTTAAGCTGTCCGTATATATATGTTTGTGTTTTTCTTTTATGTGAGCAATAAAGTGTACATCTAATCTATCTATGATACTAACGCATATCGACGACAGCTTTGTCGTACGTCTCGCTCTCCAGCGCCACTTCTCCCAGCGTGAGGTGCACTTCAGCCAACAGCGCTCGCGCCGCCTCGCTACTACTATCTTCCACTCGCTTGTGGAGGATTCTGCGGGACAGATCTGAAAAACCACAAAGTTTTAGGAACATCCTTACTTAGCGAGTTCACGAAAGATGTGACATTTTGCCAGCTAAGAAAATATGTCTCCTCAATAAAACGAGATACACGTTAGAAAACGCTTAGACTATGGTTTTAGCTAGTCAGAAATATAATTTTTAACATGTATTTGAGGTTATCAATTATTTTGTTTACCAAAACCCCACCGTCTTTCTTGAACTTTATTATAGTAAACAAGTTTATTAGAGGAGTAAATTAGCTAAAAGTCACGCCAAAACATTTAGATTCAGATAGTACGAGTACATAAGTAAAACAAGTCTAAAAAGCCCGGGACACAAATTTATCTAGCCCTCTAGCGGTGGCTATGGCGTAATTAACGTCCCTTTTTTTAATTGATCATGAATATCTCAAAAACTGTGATACAGCAGAAAATGTCCTGACTCTGAATAAATCTACAGATAATGCTCTACAAAAAATTTCTTTTCAATACATTTGCTCGAAAAACGTACTTACAAGGACGTAAACATTGCTCGTAAGTAGTCAATTACCGAACTAGTGCGGTAAGTAAAAAAAGTATAATACCAAGGAGTTTTTACACTCTGATCATAAAATTATTTTGTAAAAATAGTACAGTGGTGACTTTTTACTTGGGTGACGACTGCCTACCTATATTTAAAATAAAATGGAGAGTACCAGGAGAACATAAATCGACAAGAGGCTGACAGTACCTATGGTTGGTTCCTTTACCAAGTGTATTACTTATACCTGTTTTCTCACAAATTTATTGAAAAACGTCGTAAGATACACTTCCGTAAGGGTTATGACAAACTCGTGCCGATGGTAAACGTCGACTCGTTTGTAATAACCCTACTTACGAGGGCCACACCGAAATGATCGGGAATAGAAAAAAGTACAAAAATAATACAACAATATTTACTTTCATTGTTTTTCGAAGTATTCTCCGTGACAATCGATGCACTTTTGCATTCTATCAAACCTTATAACAGCAATTCCAGTCCGAAACGGCCGATTTGTAAGCTTCGACTGCCTCTTCTGGGCCTTGAAATCGTTGACCACGTAGCATATCTTTAATTCTTGGGAATGTAAAATAATCATTGGGGTTCAAGTCAGGGCTATACGGTGGATGGTCCATTACCTCCACGTTTTCCTGATTTAAAAACGCGATCGTTTTGCGAGTGGTATGTGAGCTCGCATTATCCTGGTGAAGAATGATGCGACGATTCGGATTAATTTTACGAAGTTCTCTTATGACTTCCGGCAAACAAACTATTGTGTACCAAACCAAGTCTCAGTCCGAACGTCAAACGGGGAACCCGTGTGTTAATATTGTGCGTTAACCAATATCGAGCCGCGTATTGTATTTTTATCGCGCACCTACAATTTGCAACATGGTGTGCCAAAAATGCAAAAAAGTGCTATCGAAGAAGGGTTCACACTTCATATGTCAAGGCCCCTGCCAAGGAACTTTCCACAGAAGTTGCGTGAAGGGACTAGCAGATGATATAAAGAAGGGCAAAGATAGGCTTTACTGCAATAACTGTGAAGAAGAAGATTCGGACGTGGAAGAAGAAGAAGAAGAAAGTCAAGGTTTGGATAACAAGATTTTGAAGGACATTCAGAAAAAAGTTAGTGCCATCCCATGCTTGAAAAAACAATTAGATTCAATAAAACTAAGCATGAACATGTTATCTGAAAAATATGATTTATTAATTCAAGAACATGAGCAGTCAAAGGAAAAAATTTGCAAGCTCGAAAAGTCCATCAGTAACATTAACAATAAATGCGTGTACTTGGAGAAATGCAACGTCGCTTTAGAGCAAAAAGTGTACGAATTCGAGCAAGCTACCCGTAAACAAAATATCGAGATAGCAGGTATTGAACAACTCCCGGATGAAAATGTGAAGGACATCGTTGTAAACATCGGTAAAATAATAAAAGTCAGTAGCGATGACATCGAATGGGTTAAGCGCGGCCAGCCCCGTAAGCAGCAAGTTAATTTGCCACCACCTATAACCGTTTGCTTCAAGTCTTGCGGTACAGGTACCCGCGATTCGTGGCTGGCGCAACGTCGTAAATTGGTCGAAATAAACAGTAGCATGGTAACAGGAGGCTCGAAAACAAGCAAGATTTATTTTAATGAGGACCTTACCAGAGCAACAAGAGCTTTATTATGGAATGCGAAAAAACTATTAAATGGAGTATACAAGTATATTTGGGTGACAAATGGAAAAATACTCGTCAAAAAAGCGGACGGTGACAAGTCCCTCTGGGTGAGATCTGAAAACGATATTAACAACCTACTTAACGTAAAATAATCGTTTATGTAGGTAGTTATATACTTATTAGATTTATTTTTAATTCACTGTTAATAGGTTAATTATTATCATTAACATTCACTGGACTAGATAGCATTGATTCAATAACAGATGATTTAATTGTTGCGGAGAGGGTAGATAATTTCGACAAGTGGTTATTATCTCTAAACAAAAACAATTATTTTTGCATACTACACGTAAATATCCGATCCCTTAAGAAAAACTTTGGAGAACTGATCGTTACGTTGAATAGTAATTTAAAAGATATCGATTTATTAGTTATTACAGAACCGAACATAAATTTTTCTTTACTAAGTTTTTATAAAATTAAGGGTTTCAATCTAAACAGCTATACTCGAGTGGGTCGCACAGGGGGGGGAGTACTCGTTTATTCTCGCGAGGGATTACCGGTGCGAGTGAACGAGACACCGCAAATCGCAAGCATGCGTGCAGCGGAGTGTGTGTCCATTACACTCGAAATCAATAATGAACTTATACAGGTAATAAGTATTTACAGACCTCCAAAAATTAAAAGCAAGGATAAAGTTGTTCAGTTTCTTGAGGAACTTAGCAATTTATTAGAAAGCTTACCTTTAAATAATAAAATAATTTTTTGCGGCGACATAAATATTAACTTACTAAATAGTCAAAATAATTATGTTATCGAATATGAAACTATTATGTCTGAATTTGGGTTAACTAAATGCATAAATCAGGTAACACGAAGGGAAATTGTATTGGGCAACATTGTTGAATCCTGTATTGACCATATCTATATCCGTGCTCCTATGGCAACGATTAATTCGGCAGTGATAGAACACAAAATATCCGATCACTATTACGTTGCGGCTGTAGTACAATGGAACCACGCACCTTCTAATCACCTGCGGTGCGGCGGCGGAGGCAGTGGTGGCGGGAACACGAAGTTGACGCGTGCGCAAGTGCCGCGCACTGACCGGCGTCGTGTCCTCGACAACCGTATGGTTAGGGAAAAATTGTTGAATGCAAACTTTGATCAATTATTAACAATTAACTGTCCCGTAAAGTTGTATGATGCGTTGACACAATTATTCGTCAATATTTATAATGAATGTTACCATATGAAAAATTTCCGACCTAGTAATAGGAATAATAAATCATGGGTTAGTGATAAGTTAAGGAAAATGTTATTAGAGAGGGACAAACTATTTGAAATATGGTGTAATGAGCCAAAAAACATGTTGAAGCGTTTAAGCTATACAAAGTATAGGAATAAGTGTAATAAAATAATAACTAAGTGCAGAAATGACTACGATAGACAATGTATAGTAGAATGTAATAGAAATATTAAGAAAGTTTGGGAAAGAATAAATATTTTATTAGGAAAAGAAAGAGTGTGTCTAGACAATATAATACTCTCTAACATGAATACACAGGGAAGTGTAAAGAACTTATGTAATAGATTCGCGGATACTTTTTCGGATGAAATTACGCAAATAAAGCATGTGTGCAATTATAAATTGTTAAATAGAGACACTTATGCAAAACAATCGGATGTGACCATGAGATGGCAGCCTGTGAAGACCTACCAGGTTAAAAAAGTAATTTCTAATATGAATATGAAAAAGTCCCCGGGTAGCGATCTCGTGCGCATGTCTGATATAAAAGTTGTTAGTGATAAAATAAGCCCAGTTATCGCTAAATTGGTAAATTTGTCAGTAAACAATCATAAATTTCCCGATAGGCTGAAAGAAGCGGTAGTAAGGCCTATTCACAAAAAAGGTGACCGCAAAAATATTTCTAATTATAGACCAATTTCTATTTTGTCTAGCATCGACAAAATTGTGGAAAAATGTATAGTTAACCAAATAAGTGACTTTTTTCAGAAAAATAAGATTTTAAATTCTTGCCAACATGGATTCCAAAAAGGAAAAAGTACGAGCACCCTGCTTTCAAATTTTACTAACGAAATAAACAGTTATTTACACGATAAAAAAATTGTAGTAGCTATCTTTTTTGATTTCAAAAAAGCGTTTGATACGCTTCAAACGAATACTTTGTTAAACGCTATGAATGAGTGTGGAGTGGGAAAGCCGCTGAACAATTGGTTCCGCGACTACCTCACCTCTCGATCTTTTAAAGTCAAGATTGGTGACACGTATAGTAATGAGAAGGACGTTTTGTGTGGGGTACCACAGGGATCCGGATGCGGGCCCTTGTGCTACCTGGCACATGTAAATGTGTGGTGTTTTAAAACATTGCTCAGCATACATGTACGCCGATGATCTGTGCGCTCTACGCGCAGGCACCGACATAAAAGAGATTTGCCGATCTGTACAGATGGATGTGGACGCAGTCGTAAAGTGGTGTCATGATAACGGCATTGTGTTAAATTCTGATAAAACTAAGTTGTTACTGCTTCACTCACCATACTTACTAATAAAGGATATACCTCTTCCAATTTTAACTCACTCTTTTAAATGTTTTCACGATGATATGAATAATTGTAAGTGTATGCCAATAGAGCGGGTTAAATGTGTAACATATTTGGGCATGAAAGTAGACGAAAGTTTCTCCTGGTCTGAGCATGTTGATTTTATTTACAATAAACTTAAAGTATTATTAGGTAAGTTTTATCATTTAAGTTACAAAGTCCCCACTAGCACGCTAAGATGTTTATATATGTCACTAATAGACTCAATATTAAGTTATGCCTTGGATTCATATGGTCTTACAACGAAAACAAATTTGGATAAACTTGAAAAGATTCAACTGAGATTTTTAAAATTAATAGTCAACAGAAAAACTAAAACTAAATGTAAAGGCAATTATAGGATTTTATTCAAAATTTGTAAAATTCTACCGATTAGCTTAAAGCACAAATTTCTTCTCGTTGTAAATAACCATGGTCGAAACGATTCTTCTATGTCACTTGTATCGATTAATAATCAGTATGGCACTAAGTCGATGACCTCAGGTAAATTTGTTGTACCGAGAGTAACAAATTATTACGGCGACCGAACGCTACAGAAACGAATTCCATACTTTTTAAACAGTTTGCCTGAGGACATTCGATTAGAATCAAAAAAAGGAAAATTTATAACAAAATTAAAAACCTACCTTTTAAGTATTAGCACCTAATTCAAATTATATATATATTTTAAGTATTAGCACCTAATTTAAATTATACTTGGGATTAAGTTCTAATGCTGTAATTTGAGACTCATAGATCCCACAGACAAACTGCTGGATTTTGCAGTTTTGTGGGGCAATGTTTAGTTTTTAAGTTTACTGTACTTTTTAAATCTTAATAAATAAATAATAAATAATCAGCAGTAACCGTTCTGCGTTCTTGTAAAGGAATCGTAGCCACATGACCAGTTTTCGATACAAACGAAGCGACCATTTTTATCGACACGCTACGAGAGCGGACAACTTTTGTTGGCTTGACCTCGCCTTCGAAGACCCAAACAGCCGATTGATGTTTTCTTTCGGGCTCATATGAATAAATCCACGATTCATCACCAGAGACGATATTGTAAACTGCATTTGAGCTCCCTCAATTGAACCGTTGCAGAGTAGACCGACACCAATTAACACGAGCCGACTTTTGTTCCTCGGTCAAACGATGGGGCACCCAGCGGGAAACTAACTTCTTGACACCCAGTTCATCATGTAAAATAAGTTTGATTCACTGTCATACCAATGCTGAGAGAAGCCCGAATCTGCTCGTATGTCACATGTCTATCTTCTTTTATTAATTGGCGCACAGCATCGATGTTATCTTGTGTTACCGCTGTTTTTGGTCGACCAGTAGAAGGAACTGTCGTGAGAGAGGAACGTCCACGACGAAACTCAGAATACCAACGATATATAGTCGTTTTACTGGGTGCTTTAAGTTCATAAACAGAAACAAGCTCGGCGAGACATTGTTCTTGAGATAAACCTCGACGAAAGTTGTGAAAAATTATGGCACGGAAATGTTCCCTCGTAAGCTCCATTTTCCCCACTGACTTGTCAAATTCAAATGGCTACTACTCTTTTCTTTTTTACTTTTTTTAAAATTCAAAAATGGAATTGTGTTTGAAATAATACTAAATGTCATAAACCAAAAAGGTTTTAATCTAATTTATTCCTGAGTATTCTATTCCCGCTCTTTTCGGTTTGGCCCTCGTGCGGAACTTGTATCTTAAACTACGAAAAATCTTAACATATAGAAGAACACGTCTCGACGCCAGGCCGTAACCGCTATAGCTATAAAAGTGAAATTTTGTACAAAGGGTTACTGCATGCCAAAATTACTGAATTAGAAATAATTTTTCAAAATTAATCTCCCAAGGGAAATAAAGGATGAACGATTGACGATACACGTATTTCTTCCCATTAGCTTAATTCCAAATTATTATGCATCTCATTCGGATTCAAAGTAATTTATCAAAATGTTTCTAAAAATTCAAAGAAAAGGCAATTATTTGCAGGCGTCTTACCTAGCATTTCCCAGGCCAGTTGCAGATTGTCCACATCATCTTCGTTCTCCAAGTTGGCTAAGGACTCGTCATTCGCCTCGCCGTTCGACGTACCCTGATGAAAACAAAAAACTTTCATTTTATTTAATACACTAGGTGATGCCCGCGATTTCGTAAGCGTGGAATTCCTTCTCTATGGTTCATACAATCTTCATATCAAATTTCATCAAAATCGGTTCAGCAGATTAGGCGTGAAAGCGTAACAGACAGAGTTACTTTCGCATTTATAATATACAAGTGTAATTCCAAATTCGCAAAACCTCTCGCGGGGTAATTAATTCTACCCATGAAATTGAACAACTTTTGAAAATTGAAATAATTTGGTTCTCCATACAACATAAAAATTGACCGGATCAGATTTTCATGTCATATGGATAAAAAAATATTTTTTTTCCTAAAGTTGTTCAGTTAGTTACTTGGGTGGAACTACCCCTGAGAGGTTTTACGTATTTAGAATTAGATGTTGTAAATTACTTTGGAGTTAAACTTGCTTGCTTGGATAGCTTGTTCCTTTATATAATTTTCTAAGAAAATCTAAAGATTTTCACATAAACTTACAGGTTCATCATTATCCTCCAGTGGTTTGCTGCTGCCGGGCTCATCGTCCTTGGAAGTGGACTCTGGTTCAGCTTTCTCTGGTTCTCCATTTTCTTTTGAAGCTGCTTCACCATTCTCCACTGCTTCTGCTTCTCCATTCTGTTCATCGTCTCCTTCACCTAGATGTTTAAAATAATTTTAGTCCTTAAAGAAATGTTTACTAGGCTTCTTCTGGGCAAGCTCGTTCCATCGTCGACCTCATCTCTGTCTTCAAGACTAGATCGAGGTCAAGAGTAAGCCCATCCTACTAATATCCTACTTTATAAACGCGAAAGTTTGTAAGTATGGATGGATGGATGGATGTTTGTTACTCTTTCACGCAAAAACTACTGAATGGATTTTAATGAAACTTGGCACACATATAGGTTAGGGTCTGGAATAACACATAGGCTACTTTTTACCGCGGGAAAACACTTCATTCCCACGGGAAAACGCATATCTACCTATATAAAAAGAAAGTCGTGTTAGTTACACTACTTATAACTCAAGAACGGCAAAACCGATTTGGTTGCAAATTGGTGGGGAGGTAGCTTAGGACCAGGAGAAGGACATAGAATGGTAGGGGTAGGGGAAGGGGTAGGAGAACGGTATAACTCAAGAACAACTGAACCGATTTGGTTGAAAATTGGTGGAGATGTAGCTTAGAACCAGTAGAAGGATATAGGATGATAGGAGTAGGGGTAGGGGCAGGGGTAGGGGTAGGAGAATGGCTGGAAAGTCGTGTTAGTTACACTTTTTATAACTCAAGAACGGCAGAACCGATTTGGTTGAAAATTGGTGGGGAGGTAGCTTAGAACCAGGAGAAAGACATAGGATGGTAGAGGTAGGAGAACGGTATAACTCAAGAACGGCTGAACCGATTTGGCTGAAAATTGGTGGGGAGGTAGCTTAGAACCAGGAAAAGGATAAAGGATGGTAGGGGTAGGGGTAGGAGAACGGCTGAGAAAGTCGTGTTAGTTACACTATTTATAACTCAAGATCGGCTGAACCGCTTTGGTTGAAAATTGGTGGGGAGGTAGCCTAGAACCAGGAGAAGGACACAGGATGGTAGGGGTAGGGGTAGGAGAACGGCTGAGAAAGTCGTGTTAGTTACACTATATATAACTCAAGAACGGCTGAACCGATTTGGTTGAAAATTGGTGGGGAGGTAGCTTAGAACCAGGAGAAGGACATAGGATGGTAGGGGTAGGAGAACGGTATAACTCAAGAACCGCTGAACCGATTTGGCTGAAAATTGGTGGGGAGGTAGCTTAGAACCAGGAAAAGGATAAAGGATGGTAGGGGTAGGAGAACGGCTGAGAAAGTCGTGTTAGTTACACTATTTATAACTCAAGATCGGCTGAACCGCTTTGGTTGAAAATTGGTGGGGAGGTAGCCTAGAACCAGGAGAAGGACATTGGATGGTAGGGGTAAGGGTAGGAGAACGGCTGAGAAAGTCGTGTTAGTTACACTATATATAACTCAAGAACGGCTGAACCGCTTTGGTTAAAAATTGGTGGGGAGGTAGCTTAGAACCAGGAGAAGGATATAGGATGGTAGGGGTAGGGGTAGGAGAACGGTATAACTCAAGAACGGCTGAACCGATTTGGTTGAAAATTGGTGGGGAGGTAGCTTAGAACCAGGAGAAGGATATAGGATGGTAGGGGTAGGAGAGCGGCTGAACCGATTTGGTTAAAAATTGGTGGGGATGTAGCTTATAACCGGGAGACGGATATAGGACGGTAGGGGTAGGAGAACGATATAACTCAAGAATGGCATAACCGATTTAGTTTAAAATTGGTGGGGAGGTAGCTTAGAACCAGGAGAAGGATGTAGGATGGTAGGGGTAGGGAAGGGGCAGGGGCAGGGGTAAGGGTAGGGGTAGGGGCAGGGGCAGGGCAAAAAAATTTTACTTAATAAATAAATAAAATCTGCTTATTTATTGCCTGCTTATTTATTACAAAGTTCGCCGGGTCAGCTAGTTTATAATTAAAAAAAAATAAGAGGCTACCCAGCGTCCGTGCGTATTATCAGAAATCCGGTCAGACAGATTTAAATAAAGGTACGTAATTTATTTGTACATCTTACATAATGTTTAAAAGAGAGCGTGGGTTTTGTATTGTCGCTTTTTTTCCACATGGCGCCACTTTGTTTGTTATGCGACGTAAATGTAACTTACGCCAGTATTATACAGCGTGAATTTATATTGGTTTGTTATTTCCATAGTAAAGTGGTCACGTGATCGACTCATTTTGTATGGGAAGGCAAAAAAGTTTTTTTGAGTAAAAAATTTTTTTCTTCGGGAAAGTTGCTTGTTTTCATGAGTAGAATCACTGGGTTTCGGGAGCGAGACCAATACAAATTTACAATGAATAAAGAATATTTTGGTTTTTTTTTAGAAGCTAACAACAATGTAAAATATATTTTACTGTAGTTAAGTTACAGACCAAAAAGTGCGAAAAACAGCCTATTATCAGTTCTTGTATCTCATGCCAGTTTTAGGAAGGAAACATTTTGGAAATAGATTGATATTTGAGGAAACCCAGATTTTTGGGATTTTTGGTCCCCATTCTGGGAAGACGACATTTTAGGAACGCACATTTTGTGTAGAGGACATTTTGGGAAGGGGATATTTTGTGAAGAGAACATTTCATTTCCAGGGTTCATTGTGTTGACGATCATGTTTTCAAAAAAGGGCAAGAAATTCGAACAAATCGCTTGGACACAATAGCTCAGTTGGATAAGCGTGGACATGGTACCAAGCCAAGCATTGCATCAATTCTTCTCCTTATTTAAGCTAATGTTTAAAATGCTATCAAAAGTTTTAAAACAACTTCTTACCATCATCATCCTCTTCATCAGCATTCTCGGTGCCAGGCACACCATCACCAAGAACTCCGCTTTCTTCTCTTGATAATCCTAGCAGGGATTTTCCATACCTGAAAAACAGATTTGTTTTGTCACAGTGTAATCAAAACAATAGAAAAATCAATTTTTTGGTCCTCATTTCTTTTTTCTTGTTGTATTCTATGCATAGACACAAAATAATTAAAACTAAACCATACTAGGACAAAAAACATAAAACATGGAGGCTGTAAGCCTAAAAAAGATTATGTTACTGTCTTTCAAAGTTAGGTTTATGGTGCCCGCAGTTAGTCCTTGGATATGGACCATTCATTGCATGTGGGCATAAATGGCAGTGAGTTTAGTGACTCCCAACTCTTTCCAGAACTGAAGTACAACATGTCCAGTTTGTTTGGTATTTGGTCTAAATATCTGTTTGCTCCAAATTTGTTTTCTGCAATTGCATTTCATGTTGTATTGCAGAGGTTAAAGTTTAATTTCTCACCATAAGTATGCCTCAGCGCACTGATCAGCCATATCTCCATGCTCCTTGGCCAGCAGTTCGCAAGCTGACGCCAGAGCCTCCACCGCGGCAAAGTAATCCTTAACAGCTAGATGCCGTCGCCCCGCAGCCAACAACTCAGCGGAGTTTGAGGCACTTGCTACTTCAGTGTCAGCCATCCTGAAAGAAAGAAAATGTTTAATGCAGATAGGAGATAACACACAACTACCATCGAAAATACAGTTCATAGAATGTTTGAAGTATTGGCCAACTGTCCCTCCTTCTCAAACAGGATTGAAACTTGTTGGTCCTATCCTATGCCATCAATATAAAACGTGATTGTATCAGTTGAAGTAGTACATCATTATGGCCAACTGGCCCGTTGGTGGGGTTCAATGGTAGGATAAATATTATTACGATTAACAAAAGTAGTACCTGAGCCGCCTCAACCTGAAAATATCATCAGGTGAGCAAGCTATGCTACCCGCCAACAGGTGGCGCTGTAGGTTTTCACTAGTGGATAAAATCGGATAAGGATCTACTGCCATCTATGTTTCATCTATGTTAGGATCTGCGGCGCTACCGGCGAACTGAATCGTTATTGATTCTCTTTTTTCTTCTTGTCTATAAAAGAAAAGAAAAGAGAGAATCGATAATGATTCAGTTCGCCGGTAGCCCCTCTGATTGCACTACAATTAATCCAATTTCATTGAATAATTAAAACTGGTTATCTGATAGGATAGGAAACAATAGTTCCTACTCAATTCAACCACGTGTCGGTAGTAAGGCTAAATTACAATGCAATATCGAGTTTATCAACGGAGAATTACGTGTTTATTCAATTAATATGAAGATGCACATAACTACCGGAAAAATTTTATATTTGCGAGCACACTTTTTGACTGAAGTTTTATTAGTATATTTACAGCTACAAGACATGCAGCTATTGACCATTACGTACCTGATTAATATTTAGAGTGTACTCGATGTAATATTCTCAAAATTACTCGTTTTCTACGTTGAAAAATGTGAAAGAAATTTTATTTGGTAACGTGTCGCCGTGGTGGACGCTTGTTCGCCCGTTGCGCAGTGTGACCAATGAGAAAATCGAAATTAAGAGAATTTGCCGCACGTTATAATGGAGTTCACGAAAGAGCATGACGTTTTGTAAACAAACATTTCTTTAATTTACACGAGTTACATGACTACCTGCTCGACACCCTAGTATTATGACATCATCATCATAACATCCCATGAATCATCCACTACAGGCTTAGAGCAACGCGTCAAACCGCGAAAATCAGGACAGGGAGCTCCCTCCAGAATTCTAGCTTTTGCTGCCTACCATACCTAAACACCTCGCTTGTTAGCGTTACGGCTGGCACCATGGATCGCGGTTGTTGGTGACCGCAGTAAGTAAGATGTAAGGTACAAAGGAGGATGCTGCTGCCCATCCTACAGTTTATAATCCTTAGTCGCCTCTTACAGCACCCACGGGTATAAAGGTTGGTACGGTCAACCGCACGTCGGTAGAAACTTTTTCAACTCTATTACCACACCATAAGGTCCAAAAGTGTTTCAACTGACGACGTGCTGTTGAGCGTAGGTACTATTCTTTGCCGGCACGACACGGGACAGTATTATGTAATCTCTCTCAATTTAATAAAGAGTTCAACAAAAATAATAGATCCCTACACTAAGGAGAAGTCAAAAAATGAGTTGCTAGGATGAGCGCGGCAGGTGGGGGAGGCATGGGAATCGTTCATTGGCTCTCCGCCTGTCACCCATGCGCAGAAAATCACCGTCAGAGCCAAACTCATCCTGCACACGCTATACTTCGTATTGATGGACACCACCCACAGCTTCTGATTCACCTCAGCAGGCCCGCGCCTCGCCTGCGCCGCTTGCAGTGAGCGTTGCGCCTAAACCAATAGTGGACTTTACGAAGGAAAATATTCGTGCCTTTTTGAGACAATACAAATAGGGTTCAAACACAATATCGCCTGAAATCTTCATCAGCTGCGCGCTCCGTAGTTAATTCACTGCATAACACAATATCTTTATTATCCACTAAATCACTACATACACAAAAAACAAGAATTTCAACCGAGCAGGCAAGAGCCCACGCCGAGTTCCCGCCAAAAAGTCCTAAAAGTTAGGAGGTAACTGTACAAAAAGAATACTTTTTAACTGGCTGTGTTGTGTGACTCCAATTTTCATCTAGGAATTGGGTAAAATTTATTTAATCTGCAAAAGTAATAAGGATACAATAAATAAGTCATAAATCTAAATCTGCCGAATTATGCAACTTTTTATTTCATCAAAATAAAATGTCTAGAAGAACAGAAAAAAATTCTAAAATGGCAGAAATTTGCCACGAATGGTCACACTAAGTTGCCCATATGCCCGCCCAAAATTCCAAATGTCAAAGGCTACCAGTGATGTGATGAAATGAATCAAATAACCTATAGAAAAATAAAGGAGGATTAAATCACTAGGTGTTGTAGGCGTTTTTCTATGGATTTGACAGGTTATTTTGAATATTTTCTATGGATCATCGATGATGGGGTTGTGACATGTTGGCAGGCTGATGTCATCCCCTACTAAAATAAATTGTATCTATTCCGAGCGAAGCAAGGAGGTCCGAAATCTTTGCCTATTTAGCTTCTTTTTTAGGGTTCCGTTCCCAAAGGGTAAAAACAAGACTATATTAATATGCCTCCGATGACTGTCTATGTGTCTGTCTTCCATACTAAGAGTGAGTTCCAAAACGGTAATAGTTAGCAGTCTGTCTCGACCACACCGATGGACGTCATATAACGCTATCCTGCTGTCAGAGTAATTTTTACCCGATTTGGAACGCAACTTAAAAAACTGTTGTTTTAGCTCTATCGTAAAAACGGGAGCACTTGCAAGCGTGAAAATTGGTAGTTTATTTTATAGTGTAGCTGTAGAATTACAACAAACAATAAAAATTGAATTAAATACACTTCTGCGTGATTGTTCGCCCATAACATAACGGACGGTATTTTACGGTACCTTAGTGGTTCGGAACCCTCGGTGCGCGAGTCCGACTTGCACTTAGCCGTTTTTTTTTGTTTCAGTTCATGAAAATCGATCGATTCTTCTGTGCGTGCGTGCAGCCGTGCACCTCTAGTCTTTTTTAAGATAAAAATGATTGTAGCCAAGCCATAATTATAAAAAAAAAACAAGGGGAAATCGAAATGTACGACCTCGGATTGTCCAACCTCGGAATCCAAAGCCAATCATGTGAGGTGTCCGTCTTCCCAGCAAGCCCGTGCGAGATATAGCCAAGTGGCATACAGCAAAATTTAGTGGAAATTGGTTCATTCCATCAGTAAAGTGTCAGATTCAGTGCATCAAAACTGACGACACTACGAGCTGAAAACTTTGGGTGGCTCTAGAGACGTCTCGTCAGCCAGCCCATTCTATACAGGGAAAACTACGAAGATTATATAAAAGCAAAATAGTTCCACATTTACTGCATGTCTAGTGCAATTGATTGTAAAAAAGCCGAATCGAAAATGTCCATATGGTAGGAGCACTTCATCAATAATTATGGGTGGCTGGAGAGACGTTTTCCCAGCCAGCCCATGTGATATCTCGGAACATTTAGTAGGTAGGAAGATAAAACAAAGCTTAATATTTACTACCTACTCGGAACAGTAGGTAGCAAATATTTCAAAATCCTAGCTCCACTAACTTTTGAGATATTTGTATTTTTTCATGGGCTTGCTGGGGAGACGTCTCGCCAGCAAGCCCATGCTGTAACTTAAAAAGTACTGCACGTAGAATGCTGAGCGATATACCAATAGAGAGTGCATATTTGATGCAATAAGCACCAAGAAAAGTGAGTCCCTAGGTCTTACGGTTTCAGTGCTAGAAACAAATATCATTTTCCCGCCGAAAATTTTGAATGCATGATGTAAAGTGCGACGTTGCCGTTCTGTGCAACTCTACATGTTGCTGTTAGAGCATTCAAAAATCAATCTTGTATCCTTATAGTTAAAAGGTACTGTAGACGCACGTGTAGATTATTTGTAATTTGAGAATAGTTCGGGAGACGGTGTACTTAGTAAAAGACTGATTGGTTATCAAGAAGTTTTTATTTATTTGTGGACGACATGTTAAGAACGAAAGAGATAATATGTATTTTAGCTCACGTGAAGACTAACTGGTGCCTCAATCTCTTTTTAGCAACCGTGACAACTGTATTCTAGGAGGAGATGTAGGTTTAATGGTCTCAGTAACAAACTAAAATTTTTAAAGTATTCTAAAATTGTCCTGTAATTAATAAGTTAAGAAAACTGATTTATTAAATAAATACGTGAGCCAAAATAACTACATATTTTGTCTTTTGTTCTTCACATGTTGTCCACAAATAAATAAAAACTTCGTGTTAACCAATCAGCCTTTTAAGTACACCGTCTCCCGAACTATTCTCAAATTACAAATAATCTACACGTGCATCTACAGGACCTCTTAACTATAAGGACACAAGATTGATTTTTGAATGCTCTAACAGCAACATGTAGAATTGCACAGAACGGCAACGTTGCACTTTACATCATGCATTCCAAATTTTCAGCGAGAAAATGATATTTGTTTCTAGCATCGAAACCATAAGACCTAGGGACTCACTTTTCTTGGTGCTTATTGCATCAAATATGCACTCTCTATTGGTATATCGTTCAGCATTCTACGTGCAGTACTTTTTGAGTTACAGCATGGGCTTGCTGGCGAGACGTCTCCCCAGCAAGCCCATGAAAAAATACAAATATCTCAAAAGTTAGTGGAGCTAGGATTTTGAAATATTTGCTACCTACTGTTCCGAGTAGGTAGTAAATATTAAGCTTTGTTTCATCTTCCTACCTACTATATGTTCCGAGATATCACATGGGCTGGATGGGAAAACGTCTCTCCAGCCACCCATAATTATTGATGAAGTGCTCCTACCATATGGACATTTTCGATTCGGCTTTTTTACAATCAATTGCACTAGACATGCAGTAAATGTGGAACTATTTTGCTTTTATGTAATCTTCGTAGTTTTCCCTGTATAGAATGGGCTGGCTGACGAGACGTCTCTACAGCCACCCAAAGTTTTCATCTCGTAGTGTCATCAGTTTTGATGCACTGAATCTGATACTTTACTGATGGATTGAACCAATTTCCACTAAATTTTGGTGTATGCCACTTGGCCATATCTCGCACGGGTTGCTGGGGAGACGGACACTCATGTGAGATCTCAGGATTGTACAACCTCGGAATTTGAAGCCAAGACAACACTTTTGCGTGTTTTCATAGGTCCGTTAGGTTGAGGTAGGATATTTTGCGACCACAACGCACGAGCCGAGCGAGCGAAGCGAGCGTGCAGAGGCAGCGGCCGGCGAGTGCCAGAAACAAACTTGTGTCACATACTACTCTGCTGTACACGTTTTCCTTTGCCAGTCAATATTGGACCGATACAAGAAAAGCCGGCCAAATATTGTACGACGAGGAATGACCGCCTTCAGAATTCATGTACAATGGATCCCAATTCCGTGGCCGTACAATGCGCGGCCGGACATTCGCAGCAAAAGCGCAGGATTAGTATTATATAGTCTAAGCCAAAGATTTTGGAAACTACGCCAGCGTTTTTCTTACGTCAATGGTCTACAGGACCGTGTGGTCACAGACTATTCCCCCCGTCCCGAACACAGAGAAAAATAAAGGTACAAATACCTACTAGAAGGAGGATTAAAGAAATAATTCGTCGCTAGGTGGTGTAGTTGTTTTTCTATGGATTTGACAGGTTATTTTGAATATTTTCTATAGATAATCGATGATGGGGTTGTGAAATGTTGGCAAATGTCATCCCCTACTAAAATAAATTAGCAAGGTATCTATTCCGTCCGAGCGAAGCAAAGATTTTGGAAACTACGCCAGGGGCAGCGTTTTTCTTACGTCAATGGAGCGAAGCAACGAGGTCCGAAATCTTTGGTCCCGAATCACACACGGCGCGATAAATGATTCGGAACGGGTGTATGCGATTTTAGCGCTGACAGCGCTGTCATCGTGATTCGGAACGCAGCCTTGGTGTTCTTTTGACAGCGCTGTGAGCGATGCCGATATTATCGTTGATTCGGAACGCAGCTCAAGGTTACGGGCTCGTTCGTTACGATTCTATTCAATTCAAAGTTGTAAAGTTATTCAGCACTTTTCAGTGAGTTTCAAAGAGTCTGGTAATTATATACTCTAAGCAAAGAGTATATACCTAAGTCACTAGTGAGATTTTGCTTGTTTGCAGTACTTTGCAGTTTCCTGAAATCCTGACGGGATTTGCTTTGATCCATGTTTCAAATGTAAGTAATTCGTCTCGATGTTTATTATTTATATGCTAAAGGACCGGGAGCTGAGGATTTTTAAGTTATAAGTAATCAGCACAGATTAGTATATATGTAGGGGTGAAAACGAGATGTCTCAGTTGGTAGGGCTACAGGAGAGGATAGGTAACTAAAATCCATGTCAGTCAGTCAGATGTTCCAAACCGCAGCCCGGTGATCAGGAGACCTTTTTAAGCTGGTCTGTTTTAGCTAAAGCCCCCGACTTTCTTGTCTGGCAAATGATTATAAGGGGCTGATAAGAGCTAAATACGCTTCACTTGAGCAGTTTTTTAACATAAAGTGATGAATTTTTGGCCGTGAAAAAAAAAATGTGATAATTAAGCATGTTTCCAAGAATATGGCCGACTCCAAATATATATGCATAATAATATAGCTATTTGATCATTTATATTATGAGTACAGAGTTTGAGAAAAATGCAAAAATGAGCGAAAAACGTAGAACAGCGCGAATCCACTCCATTCTAGCATGCGCGTTCTGCCCTTTGTTAGAAAGGGAGGTAATTCAGCTCTTATCAGCCCCTTAAGTATCACCATAGCTACTCTATCACCGGCAATCACTTTTGTTCTCATGATATCACAAAGAAATTGTTTATTTCAGATTTTTCTGTTTGGATATAATAGTGATATTTAGGACGAACAAAAGTGATTGCCCGCATAGATTACCTACCTTATGGTGATACTAAAAAAAATTGCCAGACAAAAATTTGGATACTTCAGCCAAACAGACGTGCTTGAAAATCTGTAAAAGGCCTCCTGAACAACAGGCTCCAGTCTAGAAGTTCTCTCATGCGGTTTAATTTTATCCTCTCATTGTCCCTCAGCTACTGAGGCTATAGGTACATAGTATTGGCAAGTTCGAGAAGTGAAACTCATATCACCTTCCTTAAATAGATTTATTATTTACCGAGACACAGTATAATATTAAAGCACAACCTTACACGCTAAGAGCTATCGACCGACCGCCTTGCCTTTCACTTTACAATCATTATCTCTCCCTACCATCGACATGTAGCCAACTTCACATGTAGCTAACTTCGCATCGTGCTCGCTGACATCCGATTGGCTGGACTTGGACGCTGCGCTACGAGCCAATGAGAAAGAAGAATGTAGTATTGTCCACAAAAACAACTTAAGTAACCATACTATTGACTGCCAACATATCCAAGTACTTAACTAGTATTATAAACGACTATATTTAACCACACATATTTACCTTAAGTTTAGAAAAAGCCAACAGTTCGGCTGTCCTGATTAGCGCGAGTCCCTTCGCGTGGTTACAGTAAATTACTTGATACATTCCTTTTTTACATCTAGTGATAATATAAGGAAACGATATCATAAAACAATAAATACAAACACAAAAAAAATCAAAAACAACAATAGAAATTATTTGAGAAAAATATTCTAAAACAATAATTAAAATGTACTAAACAAAAACAGAACAAGAAATGTCTTAGAAATGTAAATAGTTTTCTAAAGTTGCAAAGAATGAACAGATTTAATATTACATGTAAAAAAAAAACTATTTCTTAAATCATAATATCAAATAAAAATGTATCGCGAGTTCCTAAGCGTAGTTACAGCCAATTGTTTTATTGTAATGATAAAAATAACGACAATAGTAAATAGTTATAACACTCAATAGTAATTACAGTTCAAGTAGTAGTAGAGATAATAATTAAAACACAATAAGGAGACATGAAAAACTGCAATGATTGTACCCTCCATATTCTGTCAAAGTCGCTTGTCAAGGTGAAATCGCGCTCGCGCCATTTAATCATATTTGTGTGTAAATCGCAGTTAATTGTTGTAAAAACATTAAAATAGTGCAGTTAACTAATATTGGAACCTGTGTGAATGTTATCTATGAACAAATTTGTGATTATCATAGGCAAAATTAGTGAAAAAGCTAGCCATTGACATCACCAGTATCAAACTTTATTTGTGTACCCTCATAATAATATCTAAAAAAGTGACAATTGACATTTACCATAATAGTGTTGCCATCTCTATAATTAAAAACCACCAATAATCATAAATAATAATGGTGAATAACAAAAGGCCTACCAACTCTCCAGCACCTAATGAAAAGTGCACAAAATGCAAAAAAGTAACCGACAAAGCGAAAATGTCAGTTGTTTGCGACATGTGCAAAAGTCTTCTGTGTGGTGATTGCCACGGTCTGTCGCCAACCGAAATACGTGTGCTAGAACTGAAAACTGTTGCACGCGTCATGACTTTCCTATGCGGCGACTGCAAGACTACTATGTTGCAGCTACCAACTATTCTGAAAAAGCTAAACGAGCTTACTGAAGAAGTTCACCAGCTACACCTGCGACAAAGTATGCTTGCTACCGAGTCGGCCATACAAGAGATGTCTGAGAGAGCGAACAGAGCAACAAACCTTATCATCTATGATGTTCCTGAACTCGCTAGTGATGATGCAGAAGAAAGAAAAGTTTATGACACAGAAGAGTGCAAGAATGTTATAGAAAAAGTCACTAATAAAGTAAATTGTACTGGAATAAAGGTTTTCCGTTTGGGAGCTCCAAAAACCAGTCCTGGTGCTGCCCCGCGCCCTGTGAAGGTGATCCTGCAGAACAAAAGCGACGCTATTGAAGTTCTACGTAACAAAGTCAAACTTGAGAACCCCAGAGTGATTACAGCGGACCTGACACCAATGCAAAGGGAATACTTAAAATACCTTCGTGAAGAGCTCAATAAAAGAACCAGTGATGGAGAAGCTAACCTTACTATAAAATATGTGCGAGGACAGCCAATGATTGTAAAAAATAAAATACAAAAAAACTAATCTCCGCTACCCATACAAACAGAAATCATACAAGTATCTCAACAATAAATAACATAAATATAATTTCAAATAATTTATACTCAATTAAGATTTTATACACCAATATACAATCTGTAACCTCCAAACTAGATTTATTTACTGCAAGAATTAAGGCTATTAAACCAACGCTGATAATACTTACTGAAACATGGCTCAAACCTAATATCCCGGACTCTATGATCAAAATACCAGGCTATGACTTATATAGAGATGACCGTGCTGTAAAACGAAGTGGTGGAGTGGCTATATATGCGGCAAACAGTTCTGACCTACTGGCTACAAAACTAAATATTAACTACAATACAAAACATGAGGCTGCAGAATGTGTGTGGTTGGACGTCCAATTTGGAATGCACAAATTTATACTATGTGGTATATACCGAGGCCAAAATTCAACTCAAGACGAAGATAACACTCTACTAGAACAAATTGAACTTGTGTCAGAATCACACACAACAATCATCATGGGAGACTTTAACTACCGTGGAGTAAAATGGCCCCTCCAAGAATGTGAATACTTAACACCACGAGAAGAAAATTTTGTGCAGTGGTACAAGAACAGTAACTTTGAACAGTTAGTTGATAAGCCAACCAGATTCCGAGAAGGAAACCAGCCCTCGTTTTTGGACTTGGTATTAACCAATGATGACTCGTTAATAGCACACATAAAACATGAAGCACCTATAGGTAAAAGTGACCACTCATGCCTTATAGCAACAATTCAACTTGAAGCAAATGAACAAAATAAAACAACCGTAAGATGGAACTACAAAAAGGCAGACTATGATAAAATAAATGAAAAATTACAGTCTATCCTGGGAAGTATTCGAGACCTAAATAATGCTGAGAATCAATTTCAGATTTTTCTAACCAAATTCAAGGAGGCCATTCGTCTATATGTACCCCAAATAAAACTGAGCAATAACATAAAGAACAAACAATGGATAACGAAAGAAACCCAAGACTTAATTAAACAAAAACTAATACTCTGGAACAGATACATGTTAACAGGCTTGGACACAACTTACAAAGAGTATAGAAAAATTAATAACAAACTGTCTAATCAAAGCAAAAGATCACGCATCCATTTTGAAAAAGATCTTCTTCGAGCTGGACCAAAGCGCTTTCACTCGTACATAAGGCAACAAGTTACGTCGAAAGTCAACACGCCCTCTGTTTTACGCAATAAACATGGACAAATAGTTTCGCAAGCTTATGAGATTTCAGAGGCATTTGCTGATCAGTTTGCAGGAGTGTTTCAAAAGGAACCACAGGGCCAACTACCTGTTTTGGACCCATGCACTCGAATACAGGAAAGTATAACAGATGTTACTTTCTCAGTGTCAAAAATTCAACAAGCTGTTAAAGAAATGAAACCAGACTCTGCACCAGGACCAGACGAAATCCCTGTAACAGTAATACAGAAATGCAACCTTGCAGAGACATTATCAGTTTTAATGCAGACTTCATATGACACTGGACTCCTGCCACCGTTGTGGAAAACTGCATCAGTAACACCAATTTTCAAGAAAGGAAGTAAACTGAAACCGTCAAATTACAGACCTATAAGCCTGACCAGTGTAGTATGCAAAATAATGGAAAAAGTTATAGTTCGGCATATAAGAGAATTTCTGCATACACATGAAATAATTAGTGACCAGCAACATGGCTTCTGCCCTCACCGTTCGACAGTATCAAATCTATTATCTTGCCTAGCATCCTGGACTGATAGTTTCAACAAAAGAGAACCTGTAGACGTCATATACCTAGACTATGAAAAGGCATTTGACAAAGTACCCACTACAAGGCTTCTACACAAACTAGAACACATAGGTATACGAGGAAAACTGTTAGAATGGATCGAGGCCTTCCTGCGAAACAGAACACTGCGAGTTCGAGTCGGCGATACTATGTCTGAAGAAAGAGAAATACATAGTGGTGTGCCACAAGGCTCTGTCCTGGGCCCCGTTCTGTATATTATTTATACATTTGACCTGCCACATTGCCTGAAATGCAATGTCAGCATTTTTGCTGACGACACCAAGATTTTTGGAAACCCACTCACTGATTACGACAGTCTGCAAAGAGACCTAGATGCAATAGCGAACTGGTCAAAAGAATGGCTCATAAACCTTAATGCTGACAAATGTACCACACTCCACATAGGTAATAGAAACCCACACTTAAAATATAAGATGAATGGAGTAGAACTGCGAGCAGTCAAAGAGCAAACTGACTTGGGTGTTATTATCACGGATAACCTTAAGTGGGAAGATCAAATTTGCACAATCACGAAGAGAGCAAAAAGCTTTATCTATCTTATCCGAAAAGCCTTTGGAATTCTTACTCCAGACATGTTGCTGAATATACACAAGACATACATAAGACCAATACTGGAGTATGCTTTTCAGGCTTGGAGCCCGTATTTTGTCAAGGACATTGAATTATTGGAGAAAGTACAGCGCAGCTTCACCAAAATACCAAGACAATTAAAGAGACTACCATACGATGACAGACTAGAAGCACTGAAGTTATGCACCCTCAAAGAGCGACGGGAGCGTGGAGACCTTATAGAAACCTATAAAATCTTAAACGGCCACTACAATCTGAAAAATCTCCAGACAATGTTCAGAAAGGACAATAATACCCGTCTAAGAGGTCACCACTTGAAACTAGAAACCTGTCTCTCCCACAACAATCCTCACAGAAACTTCTTTGCTACTAGAGTCGTCAACCCATGGAATAAACTGCCCGAAGAAGTAGTCTCAGCACCAAATGTCAACATTTTTAAGAACAAACTAGACAAACATATAATAGAAATTAAGAAAAAGAAAGCACACTAGTTAACTGGATACAGGCATTATCAGTTGTATATCGACTGCCTGCCTGCTCAATGATAATAATAATAATAATAATAATATTTACAAACATTTTTGGTAATACGAGTTATTACATGTTAAAGTACCTAATATCACAAAATATCAATTTATTACGTTTAGTTGAAATAATAATATTAAGCCAACATGATTTGTTCTAATAAGCAAGCGAAGGGAGGCCTATGTCCAGCAGTGTAAGTCTTTCGGCTGATATGATAATGATGATGAAACAAGCGAAATTCTGATACCAAAATAATAACAAGAACTTATAACACTAATTTTGTATTGTATGAAACATGGACGTTAGTTCGTGAAAGATTATATAGTACGGCGCACAATACATCAACACAGAAAATAACAATACAAAGAAATCAATTTCTTGATTATTTATTTACCATATAGGCCGAAGTTATGATAATACAAGGACTTTTCTTTTTATTTACTAAGGTATAAGTTCATTGTTTTTGAAATGTCCGTATCGTTGAAAATTGGGCTGTAGACTGCAATTCTGAACCTAAAACGTGATAACACGTGGTGTGATGATAGGTCCGTTCTTATGTATGTATCCAAGTCAATTCACAAAATTTCATGTTATTTCAAAATTTTGCATTTTATTTTCTAATGAATAAAATTAATAGATTTTTCATCACCTTGGTATTAGGTACATGGCATTTATCCACGGTTTAGATTTCAATAAATGTAGTCTATGTGGCTAAGGGAAATTTCAGCATTCAGGTGCACATTTTAGTGCTTGTAATTTAGAGTTTGAATAATTTTCCAAGTCTAAATTATTAATTTTATTAGTGAAGATTCTAAAATCAATGTACATATTTATAAAAAGTTGAATAGCAGTGTACAAATCACATTGTGCACATTGAAAAATAAACAAGAAATTTTGTGGATGGTTTACCTCGTGTTCCATGTTATCTACCCGGACACTCTTGAGTATAGATATGAAAACCTCTGGCCCCGTGGACTAGGTACTCCTTAGGTTTGAATTTGTACGAAGATCTCCGGGTTCCCCGGCCCGGTGACCTGGGCACTCCTGGGTTTGAATACGATGAGCCCCGGCCCGGTGACCTGGGCACTCCTGGGTTTAAATAAATACGATGAACCCCGGCCCTGTGACCTGGGCACTCCTGGGTTTGAATAAATACGATGAACCCCGGCCCTGTGACCTGGGCACTCCTGGGTAGAATATTTATTTAATCGTATGGCGAATACAGTTAATTGTAGGAAATTATAAGTCTACATCCAGTCCACATAACCAGTCAATAGCCTGAGGTGTCAAGTTGTTATAGAAGTCCCCCGGATCACCCCAATATCGTCGTTTTGGACAGCGCTCTACAATGTGCTGAACGGTTTGGTTGAATAAGAACGATGAACCCCGGCCCTGTGACCTGGGCGCTCCTGGGTTGAATAACTACGATGAACCCCGGCCCAGTGACCTGGGCGCTCCTGGGTTGAATAGCTACGATGAACCCCGGCCCTGTGACCTGGGCGCTCCTGGGTTGAATAAGACCGATGAACCCCGGCCCTGTGACCTGGGCGCTCCTGGGTTGACTAACTACGATGAACCCCGGCCCTGTGACTTGGGCGCTCCTGGGTTGAATAAGAACGATGAACCCCGGCCCTGTGACCTGGACGCTCCTGGGTTGAATAACTACGATGAACCCCGACCCTGTGACCTGGGCGCTCCTGGGTTGAATAAGAACGATGAACCCCGGCCCTGTGACCTGGGCGCTCCTGGGTTGAACCTTTCATGTGAAGTGACTAGATATCAAGGATCAGCACTACTTGGCACAACTTTCATAAGCTGCAGCGTTAACTAAGTATATTTATATGGTAAGGTTTTCATTATTTCCCACGAAAACATTTAATTCATCTTAATTTATGCCTTCTTAGGTTAATCTGGATTTGAAAACCAAAAAAGAAGTAGGCAGGTAGTAAAAATATTTATAATCTTGTACAAAATATTTCATTATTTATTGAATTCATGTAGGTATTTATAAAAATTATGTTATTCTGTATTAAATTAAATGGACTGGCATATTTAATAGATTTGTTAGGAAGTGCGAAAAAAAGTGAAAAGAAAGTGAAAGTTGTAGTAAGTTTCCAATCATTCAAGAGTAAAGCAGGGTGAAGAGGAAACATTGTTACATTACACACAAGAAATAAGTTTAAAATATAGGTATCACACCTACTAAATTAGGTATGTTGTAAAAATTATTGTTGAGATAAAAACAATAAATAAACCAGTTACATCTTCCAGAATAATCAGAATTTCAGTCTAGACTCCCGGAATGGAATATTTTTTGTAATTGATATTTTCTCTAAAGTACAGTTGTTTGAAAAAATTACAGTTAGCCGCACGTCAAAGATAACACTCTAACCTCGAGCGAGTCTGTATTCTACAGTTTGTTGTAGCGTAGGGCTAGTTCTGTGTATTTTATACTGGTATTGTTACCGCTTATGCGTGGCAAAGCCATACATACATAGCTTGCAGGCTACTTACCGAACTAGGATGATTTACCCAACTTTCCACATGTAAGAAGTTTGACATTATATCGAAAACAGAACTATTTCAACTTTATACGAAGGAACATAATAATAAAAAGTAGGTATTAGATAAGCTACTTTTTTTTAAAGTTAGTCCTGTGTATTTATTCACAATTTTCCACGTGCTTTTTGTAGGTAGCAAAAAACAAATATCTAAGAAATAAATTAAATTATGAATCTAAAATGAGTTCTGAATTAAGCCTCCGAAAAATCTTTGTATTGGTCGGGTAGGTGCCAGAATACCTACTTATTTTAGTGAATATTACTTTAGGTTTAAAGTCATTTGGTGTCTGAACTAATTTGCATTTTATCACTAAACGACTCGTGAGTGTTACACGTAATTATTTAGCTTTATCTGGCCTATCCATTTACACCTTTTCTTTATATTATCTTAATTTGTACTTACAAATATTTGATTTGTACTTACATTGAATGATGCTCGATAGCTGCCTAAAAAAATGGTACCATAAAAGAACTCAAGCCTCTTTTTGCTCTTAAGACTCTTTATAGCACGCACAATGAAGACACCAAGGAATTCGGACTTTGTTTTGGAAGACACGTTGCTACTTTATTTTTTTTAACCTGTTTTGAGTACCCTCATTCAACTATTGTTTTATTGCCATTTAATTGAGTTTTATTGCTATTATCTAATCTGTGGTGATCCGTTGTAAGTAAAAAAAACGTGTGTTTTCAACGCAATATTATGAAACAGTTTTAAGGAAGGTCTATGTAAATATAGAAATGGAAAAATAAATCGTTGTTCGAACCTGTGTTAGTAGGGTCGGTAGTTTATCAACCCTTCAAATGAATAGTGGAAGTTTGAGAAAAAAAAATCAAAGAGTGAATTACCTCCGGAAAATTCAAATCCTATTTTTTTAGCTTTCTCTGGTTACCAAAAATTGACTTACGTGAATTTCCACTTTTGTTGGCGTGGTGTGAGAATCGGTATAATTCTCGAATATCCCACTTCTGAACTATTGGCAAGTTCGAGAAGTGAAACTCATATCACCTTCCTTAAATAGATTTATTATTTACCGAGACACAGTATAATATTAAAGCACAACCTTACACGCTAAGAGCTATCGACCGACCGCCTTGCCTTTCACTTTACAATCATTATCTCTCCCTACCATCGACATGTAGCCAACTTCACATGTAGCTAACTTCGCATCGTGCTCGCTGACATCCGATTGGCTGGACTTGGACGCTGCGCTACGAGCCAATGAGAAAGAAGAATGTAGTATTGTCCACAAAAACAACTTAAGTAACCATACTATTGACTGCCAACATATCCAAGTACTTAACTAGTATTATAAACGACTATATTTAACCACACATATTTACCTTAAGTTTAGAAAAAGCCAACAATAGTAAGTAAATAACAAGTAAACATTTTCTCGGCTCCCGTACCCATAATGTTTGGCTGGTTCTACTAACTAGGGAATTTGGGATGTTCCAGGTCATAGAATCTGTATTTTTAATCATTCATGCTTAATTATAAATTAGAACCTGATTTCTAATCAGGCACAGAAATTCAGCTATCTCAAGTTAATATTTTTATGAGAAAACTACCACGAAACATCCAAAACTTTCATTTACTTACCTGTGTATTACTTTTCCAGAATCCAATATTTAAATACATATTTTATCATGTTGTTTAATAATACCTAAGTTTACAAAAAAATATTACCATAATACAATAATCAAGTGTAAGCGTAAGCAAGATTTTCCAGTAGTTGGGTTCTAGTTTTTGAACAATTTTTTTATAGACATAAATGTTTTTAAGCTCCATATTTTCTATAAGATTTTCTACACCTAACAAAGGTGATGTCAATATTTTATCACTCTCCTGTCAGCTAAAAATTCGCTAAAAACCCTAGCGACTTTGTAGCTCTTACGATAGGGAGAAAGAGTCGATATTAACAGTCAGCATATCAATGGTCGTATTTTGTTTGATTTGATGACCGATAGTCATACAAGCACCATGAATGAAGAAATTTGGGACCAGGCCAGTCAAATTCTCACTAATATGGTATGTGAATTCATATCCAATCCTATCCTATGCTACTAATATAATAAACGCCAAAGTTTGTAAGTATGGATGGATGGATGGATGTTTGTTTGTTACTCTTTCACGTAAAAACTACTGAATGCATTTTAATGAAACTTTACAATAACATAACTTATACATCAGAATAACACATAGGCTACAATTTATAAACCTGCGTAGACGAAGTCGCGGGCACCAGCTAGTATAAGATAATATTTTAATTAATAATACCTACATAGTTCTTAACTGTTCACCGCTGCATTGGAAGACGTCTTCAAACTTCTGGACTGGAAAGGACTTGGCATCAACATCAATGGCGAGTACATGACCCTCCTTCGATTTGCCGACGATATTGTCGTAATGGTTGAGACCCTGGAAGACCTCGGCACGATGCTCAACAACCTAAGACGAAAATTATGTCTAATGCCCTTGTTGTACCCACTCCACTAAAAGTTGGAGACTCTACGCTCGAAGTTGTCGATGAATACGTATACCTGGGACAAACAGTCCAGCTGGGTAAATCCAACTTAGAGAAAGAGGTTACTCGTCAAATCCGACTCGGATGGGCAGCGTTCGGGAAGCTCCGCAACATTTTCACGTCCAAAATACCGCAGTGTCTCAAGACGAAAGTCTTTGACCAGTGTGTGTTGCCAGTGATGACATATGGCACCGAGACGTGGCCGCTCACGATGGGCCTTATCAGAAAGCTCAAAGTCACCCAAAGGGCTATGGAAAGGGCTGTGCTCGGAGTCTCTCTGCGCGATCGAATCAGAAATGAGGAGATCCGCAGAAGAACTAAAGTAACTGACGTAGCCCTGAGAATCGCTAAACTAAAGTGGCAGTGGGCAGGGCACATCGCAAGAAGAACCGATGGCCGATGGGGCGTAAGGGTTCTAGAGTGGCGACCACGTACCGGAAGACGAAGCGTTGGCAGGCCCCCCACAAGGTGGACCGACGATCTGGTCAAGGTCTCGGGAAGCCGCTGGATGCGAGCAGCGCAGGACCGGTCGTCATGGAGTTCTTTAGGGGAGG
The DNA here is from genome assembly GCA_947532105.1 of Athrips mouffetella. Taxonomy (NCBI): domain Eukaryota; kingdom Metazoa; phylum Arthropoda; class Insecta; order Lepidoptera; family Gelechiidae; genus Athrips; species Athrips mouffetella. Next base: position 7,548,680 of record OX383969.1, on the reverse strand, counting down.
CCTATGTCCAGCAGTGGACGTCTTTCGGCTGATATGATGATGATGACATAGTTTTGATTACAAGGACCATTAGTGAATTTACAACAAAATTATCGAAAACATCTTTTCCTTGTCTATCACTTCCCTGGATAAAAAAGACAGCAAAGTAAGAATCATCCAAGGAAGTGATGTAAAGCAGCAGTTGCTGTTGCTGGAACTAACAAGAATTGCAATTTGATGTCATTTTGTAATAAAGACTTTTATATCTAGTAGCTCAAAAAAAAACCGGCCAAGTGCGAGTCGGACTCGCGCACTGAGGATTCCGTACCACCACATAAACATAATTGTATTAGTTGAAATTTCAGTAAGTTAATGTGCTAGATTTTTTGAGTCCGACACGCGCTTGACCAAATTTTATTATTTGTTGTTATTTTATAGCCTATGCCCAATAAAACATACCAATTTTCAAGTTTGTAAGTGTTCCCGTTTTTAAATAGAACTAAAACAAAAATCGCCTCAGCAACTATCCAACTTGACCCCCCTCTTATATGAATGTTCTTGAAACGGGAGCTCACCACAATTGGTTACCATTAGTTGTGAGAAAAGTTGTAATATTTAATGATTTCAGACTTTTCCCATTATTTGTACTGTGAGACCTAGCTTCTCGCCAAATTTCATAATTTTAGGTCAACGGGAAGTACCCTGTAGGTTTTTCATTTTTGAATAAATGTATGGAGATGAGGACATAAAATGCCATATCTTTTGATTGCGTCGTTGTAAAAAATTGAAATTTTCAGATCTTGTGTGGTTCATGGATCCTAATATATGGTATTAATTTCAACCTGATACTTTTACCCGTTCGTGAGATAAAGGGTCTTGACAGACAGACAGACAGACAGACAGACGGACAACAACAAATAGGCCGAATGATGATAATAATTACATATCAAAACTTATTGTGTGTTTCGTGTGTGTGTAAAGCTATATGTGTATCAGTATTTGCTTATTTAATGCAACGCAGAAAGTTATGTACACCCAATAGCACTTCAGCAGCAAAACTCTGGACTTATTCAAAGTCAAAATCGTTTATTCATTGTTGGATATTACAATCTCATAATGACGTCAGCTAAACTGCATCGCTTTACAAACAATGTGGCGCCATAGTAGGAAAAAAAGAAGCGACAATAAAAACCCACGAGCTCTTTTAAATATGTTTTGATATACAACAAACATAAGTCTGTTTTAATTTTGAAGTAGCCTGTTAGAACCGTAGCCTAATCCCATGGATTATTCTCTTTTAGATAATCTGATATTTTATAATAACCCTTCTTAAATAATTTTCGCTTGTAACAGTTTTGAATTTATCTAACGGTAAACTTTCAATATCAGTAGGTACCTTATTAGAGAAGCGTATACATTGACCTTTATTATGTTTTACTAATTTGATTAAGTATGTTTTACTAGTTTGGTTGCAAGATGATTCTTGTTTCTTATGTTGACACTGTGCCTGTCACAATTTTTCTCAAAAATATGTATATTCCGTTTAACATATATTAGATTCTCATAAATGTATTGCGACACAAAAGTCAAGATGTTGATTTCTTTAAATTTATTTCGAAGAGATTCTCTAGGCTTCATTTTATAAATTGCACGAACAGCTCGCTTTTGTAGTATAAAAATGCTGTTTGACCAGCATGACCCCATAACAAAAGGCCATATGACATGAGACTATGGAAATAACTGAAGTAGACTAACCTCGCGGTGTCCACATCTGTCAGAGCCAGAGCTCTTATTTTTTTACCCAACTGCCCCAAGACAGGAGGGTTATGTTTTTCGAGTGTATGTAAGTATGTATGTATGTATGTCGATTTCTTTGTCGCGCTCTGCAGCCTAAACGGCTTGGTAGATTTCAACATGTGAGGTGTCGTTAGGTTCGTATTCATTATAGGAGTGTCATAGGGTATAAAAAAAAAATAAAAAAGTACTAAATAAAAAAACTATTTCAAAAAATAAAATACCCGACTGAAAAGAGAATCTTAATCGGTTCCGATTGAGATGAAATTTTGCATACGTATGTGAATCGGATGACAATGCAATATTATTGTAACTTGGAGCTGATCTGATGATGGAGCCGGAAGATATCCATATAAAGGTGGAGATATTACCGCGTTTTAGAATCCTACAGTGCCATCTGTAGGTGGGTAGCGTCGCTTGCTCACCTGGTAATATTTTAATGATAAAACAACTCTGGGAGGTTTCTTTACGAAATAGTTGGGCTTAGCTAGGCCTTTTGGAAATAAAATCACTTAGTTTTAGCATACAAAGCAATGACTAAATTTCCCGTGCAAGATGCCGCATTCATTAGTTTTGTAATATACTGTAGTTTTTCTACTCCCTAACAGAGGCGCTGTTTTTCTTACCGCGTTTTAGAAACCTACAGCGCCATCTGTTGGTGGGTAGCGTCGCTTGCTCATCTGGTAATATTTTATTGATAAAACAACTCTGGGAAGTTTCTTTACAAAATATTTGGGTTTAGCTAGGCCTTTTGGAAATAATTTTCTAAGTTTTAACATATAAAGCAATGACTAAATTTCCCTTGCAAGATGCAGCATTAATTACTTTTGTGTTATACTGTAGCTTTTCTACTCCATACCAGAGGAGCTGTTTTTTTATGTCGACTACCCAAATTTCCCGTGCAAGATGCCGCATTCATTAGTTTTGTAATATACTGTAGTTTTTCTACTCCCTAACAGAGGCGCTGTTTTTCTTACCGCGTTTTAGAAACCTACAGCGCCATCTGTTGGTGGGTAGCGTCGCTTGCTCATCTGGTAATATTTTATTGATAAAACAACTCTGGGAAGTTTCTTTACAAAATATTTGGGTTTAGCTAGGCCTTTTGGAAATAATTTTCTAAGTTTTAACATATAAAGCAATGACTAAATTTCCCTTGCAAGATGCAGCATTAATTACTTTTGTGTTATACTGTAGCTTTTCTACTCCATACCAGAGGAGCTGTTTTTTTATGTCGACTACCCAAGGAAGTTTTAGCCCACGCTTCGCTAAAGCGAACCACCAGCGACTAAAACCTCCTTGTGACTACCAAATTCAACCATACCTTACGTACGGTCAACCGCACGTGAATGGAAAGATTTGCAAATCTATTACTATTTCACAAAGTTCGAAGTGTTTATACTGACGTGCTGTTGGGTATATGTAGAAAAATACAGTCAGCAGAGAGGGACTATATATCGCTTCTTAGTTTAATAAAGAACTTCCACGAAGATATGAATGGCGCTGTCGTTCCTGGGCCGTTCAAAATGCGCAGAGGTGTCCGCAAAGCTTGCGTGTTAGCACCCACCCTGTTTGGTATATTTTTCTCATTGCTATTAAGAAAAGCATTCGGCAATCTACATACAAGGGCTGATGGGGAGTTGTACAACATAATTTCACTTCTTAAGTCCAAGCACCATCGCGAGGACGTTTTTATCGACAGCCTTCTATTTGCTGATGATGCAGCCTTTGTGGCCAACACTGCAGATGATTTACAAATCATCGTCGATAAGTTTTCACGGGCATGTTCCTTGTTCGGCTGAATACAAGAGTATGGCAAAACAAACATCTTACGACGAACACCAAGATGATCGTTTACCAAGCATGCATTTCAAGCATACTGTTGTATGGAGCAGCAAGGACGACGTACGCAAAACAAGAGCGACAACTTAATGCCTTGCATATGCTCTGCCTCCGAAATATCCTAGGCATCTCCTGGAAGGACAAGGTAACCAAAAAAACGGTCTTACAACGAGCACAGCTGCCCAGTTTCTTCGCATTGCTGAAGCAGAGACGATTACGATTTTTGGGGCACGTGCACCGCATGGAACCAACCCGTCTACCCCAGCGTGTATTGATTGGTGCTATAGCGCACGCAAAAAGAAGTGTTGGTAGGCCAATGCTGCGCTTTAAAGATTGCGCCAAGCGAGACATTATCACTTTTGGTATTGAACACCTAGACTGGGAGCAGACAGCTGAGGACAGAACCAAATGGCGTAAATCATTACTGGATGGACGCGAGGTACACGATGAAGCCTGGTGTTGTGCCCGTTGTGAAAAATAACGACATAACATCAGTTATTGATAACACAAGCTTCACCAGCAGCGTGTGGCAGGAACTGCCGCTCCCGAGTAGGCTTATTCAGCCATGAAAAACGGTAAAATCGACAGAATATTGCTTAAATCGTCTGACATAGACGGCTAAGGCCTATGATGATGATGTATGTATGTATGTATGTCTAAACGGCTTGATAGATTTCAACATGTGAGGTGTCGTTAGATTTGTATTTATTGTAGGAGTGTGAGAGGGTATAATATTTTAGTACGCCACCTTTGAAGAGAAAAAAGGGTGAAATAAAATTTTTAAAGTCATTACTTTTACAACATGGGTATCAAACAATAGCTGGTACAAACGTGATTCTAAGGTCTAAGCAAATGTAACAACATAACTTGACGTAGCGAATCTAAAAACTAAAAAGTTTAAAATAAAAAATTATTAAATAACAAAAAACCCAACTGCTTAGCACAAGAGAGGAAAACAAGCTTAAATCTATTGGATTTGGTAACTTGAATTGTATAAGATACTGCAGGCGGGGACGAACAAAATTAAGTCGTAAACATCCACAAAACGTTTTTTCGTCCCCGCCTGCAGTATCTTATACAATTCAAGTTACCAAATCCAATAGATTTAAGCTTGTTTTCCTCTCTTGTGCTAAGCAGTTGGGTTTTTTGTTATTTAATAATTTTTTTTAATAATTTTTTATTACTGCGTATGCTGCAGAACTGAGTCTCATCTACACTATCTACACTAATATTATAAAGAGGAAAGATTTGATTGTTTGTTTGCATCGAATAGGCTCCGAAACTACTGGACCGATTTGAAAAATTCTTTCACCATTAGAAACCTGCATTATCCGGGATGAACATAGGCTATAAAATATTTTCAAGAAAGTAAGGGGTTCCGTATGAAAACTTCGATAATGTAACCCAAGGTGTGAAAAAAATACTAAATAGCATCCTTATATCGCATACGCTGCCGAAACTATTAACAATAGAGCAAAGTAATGTAAGTACAGGTTTATAGAAGCCATCAATATCTACAAAAAAGTCCGCGATACTATATGTCTAACTATTACTGTTATGTCACAATAACTACTTTTTCATGTTAAAATATGCAATAGTAACGCCGGTACAAACTATATAGGCCACATTATTCGCACCTATTAAACCTTATCCAAACAAATGATTTCGTATTCAAGGCTATATCAGTACCTGTAAATTACTTCGGACATACCATTCAAAAGTTATCATGAGTGTAATCGTTATCAAAATTGAAATTAAAGAAACAGCGCTCTAAGTGACTGTAATGGTTTTATCTACAACAGAGAATAGACACGAAAAATTTGACTGGTCAAGTGCGTGTCGTTCCGTGTGGTAACGGCAAAGAATAGTACCAACCCATCTCAACCTGTAGGTGTCGTAAGAGGCGACTAAGGGTTTACAAACCGGAAGATGGGCAGCAACATCTTTCCGTGTATCGCACCATCTTACATACTGCGGTCACCAACAACCGCGGTCCATGGTGCCAGCCTTAATGCTAACAAGCGTGGTGACTAAGATACTTCCCCTCCACATTCTTCTAGCAAGGGCTGGAATTCTGGAGGGAGCTCCCTGTCCTGTAGTGGACGTATTATGGGATTTTATAATAGTTATGATGAAGTGCGTGTCGGCTCGAGCGAATTTAATGCTTCTGCGTGACTAAGATGGTATGACTGCCCATAACTAGGACAGTATTTTTACCTTAGTGGTACGGAACCCTCGGTGGGAGACCGACTTGCGCTTGGCCGGTTTCTTTAGTAACCCCCGATGCAACAAGAACCTATATCTACCCGTGCGAAGCCGGGGCGGACCGCTATCGAAAATATATTAATATGCGGTCTCCATTGTAATTTGTTGTCTAAGGTAATACCTAGGAACACAGCTGATTCCACAAGACTCAATTTTTCGTTTTTCACTAATAGGCTTGTAGCAGTTGGCTTTACATGAGGCAAAACAAATTTAAAACACTTAGTTTTCTTTTCGTTAAGTAAAAGATTATTTATGGTGAACCACTTAGCTACATTATTGATTGTAGTATTTACGTCGTCAAAATTTGATTGTTGTCTTTTGACTTTAAAAATCAAAGACGTATCATCTGCAAATAGTACTATCTCATTCTTGTCCTTTACAAGGTTTGGCAAATTGTTAATATATACAATAAACAGGAATGGTCCCAGAATTGAGCCTTGTGGAACGCCCATACAAATTTCAGATCCTAGTGACCTTTTCCCATTTACATCAACCTTCTGGAACCTTTCATTTAGATACGACTCAAGAAGGCGTAGAGCCTGGTCTCTAAAGTAGGCTGTAAACGCTCAAATTATTTGTCAAATTTTACGTGTTTGGCAAATTATTTGACAGTCTGCGGTCATGTTTGACGTGTTTGTCAAGCAAACTACGTGTTTGGCTGTTTGTTTGAAGGATTTGATTGACGGCGTGTTTGTCATAATGTTTGAAGGTGTACAGTCATGTTTGTCAAACAAACTCAGTACATTATTTATCTGACCATTGGAGCGTCTTTTCACGGCGAAAACTGCATTGAAAGTAAAGTCTTGTTTGACAAACTTGTTGGTATGTGTGCGCTGATGTTTGATGACAACGTACAAACAAAACGTAAAGTTGGACAAACATGTTTGAACGTTTACAACCACCTTAATTCCATAATGGTGTAATTTCCTGATAAGGATATCATGATCCACACAATCGTATGGTATCGTAATCGTATTGGTATGGTAGTTAACAGAGTGACGAATGTTTTCTCTGACGTGCTTTGACCAGAAAGAAATTTTAGTGGATAATTAATTAATTACATTGTAGAAAGCAAGCATGGACTTAACTCTACACTTAACTAGGTACTTCATTAAATTTTTATTTAATAGGCATTTATCCTTTCGACTCTCACTTCCCTGTCTTCCTAATACCAAAAATATGCCTAAAACTTAAACATTAAATATATGTAGAATATTCTGTCATATATCTTTGTTATATCCAATTTTCGAGTCTAAAATATTTAAAAAAGGGAAGGCACAAAAATTACCCAAATTTATTCCCCTGTGAGTAGAGCTAGCCGTATATTTCTTTCGTATTATTCAGTTAGTTGGAGCTGTTGTTTTAAGGTCTTATTAACTTTGTTTTCAGATGGACATACTTCCCATAACATTGGTAGGTGATAATCTGGGCGAGAGGCACCAGTATATCAACAAGTTGGTGCAAGAGACTTACGAAAAAAATGTTCCATTTGAGTCTATACGGGACCTGCCTGAGCGATCTGCTGTCGACCGACTTTTCAAAATAGAACTTGCCAATAAGTATAAAAATGTCGAGTTTATTTTACATACTCTGAAAGATGAAGATATGTTCTTTGTAAGTAGAGCTCTTAAATGTACATGGCTGCTTACGTACACTCAGGACGGGCAATGTATCATCAATCCTCAATATCTAGAAACTAAACTGTACCCTCATATGCTAACAACAGCAAGCAACAAAATGAAGCACTGGATCCATCTTCACCTCAAAGATGAGAACCGATCTGAGGAATTCTATAATTACTACAAGGATACAAATTTTGATCTTGCTCTAAAATTCCTGCCTAAATGCTCAGTCCAATTCTTCCTAAAGGAAATGAAAGTGATCCCATTAAGCAATATAACCCCACATCTTTTAAAGTTGATGTGTGAAAAATCTGCAACTGCTGCTAATATTTACTTCTTTCAATTGAAAACTGGTGGCTGCATAGATGAGAAATACATACAAAATATCCAATTTCTGTTAAAAACTAGCCCTGATATATACTTTCATGTAATTGAATCATTCTTTTTGGCACAATTCACAAGACTGAATAAAGAGGCAACGGAGTATATTATGAGAAATCACAGACACAGGTTTTTTGCAAAACGAGAACTTTACACAGGGAGGATTTTGCATTTACCTACACTTGCGAAGTATTTAAGTAGTGAAGAAGCAAAACAGTTGATACTCTGCTTGGCTAAAGCTAAATATTTAGGAAATGACTGTTCGTTCAAATTTTGTGAACCACTAACTAAACAAATTAATATTCATGAAAAAAATGATTTTTGTAACAAAGTATTTAAACAAGGGCATATTGGAGTGTCATGTTACGATGCACCATACCCTATACCACCTCTTGCAGAAAAACGCAAGCTTATTGATTTTCCAGAAGATGAATGTACTTATGATCATCTTTTAGAAGGTCCAAAGCTTCATGAGCCCTTACTAGGAGGTGGTGGAAATTTCCGGAATATGTTTGAAGAACTATTTAACCAGTACCGGTTCTGCAGCTTTGAGAAAACATTTTCAGATTTACAAAAACTTATATACAAAGAGAGTGAACCTCACAACAGGAAATTTATGTTTCTGGTTTTAGTAAGTAAAAGTGGTGGACGCGATGAGAGTCTTGGTGTATTGTTGCGTTGGTTGACGGAGCAGTTTCAGAACGAGCCGAGCACTACGCGCGCGGCCGTTATCCGCAGCCTCGTGAAACGCGCCGGGGTCTGGCGAGTGTCGGACGCTATTTGGTCTCTCCTGTTGGAATACGGACATGATCTCGGTCTCGACGGCTCACCGACCGACAATTGTCGAGAAGGACTACACGGTGTCGTTCTACGATACCTACTGCAAAATATAGAATGCCCACCTGCAGTTTGGACTGCCTATATTAAAAATTTCTCCCCACTAAATGAGTACTCCCTCAGTGTCAAAGAACGCAAACTCGTGCAGACTAATCTACTGTCGCAGCTAATGTATCAGTCACAACTTGAGATTGAGGCCGCTGGCACTTACCTTACCCTGGCAATTGATGTACTGGATGCATACGGATTGAGCATTAAATCTTATCCGGCGATACTCTCTCAATTCGTATCGTACATATCCCGTGATCCAATTGCGTCTCGCCCAATTCAGGTACGTTTGTTCAACGATCGCATAGCCTGTAAGCGCTTGTTTCAATATAACTTTGCGATTTGTCAAACAGATGAGTCCTATTTGAACGCTCTCCGTCATGACGCAAAGTTTCTCAGAAAATCTAGTGAATTCGAGGCATTTCTTGACACAAATATTAACAAGCTGTGTCATGAGAGATTTTTCCGAAAGCTAGCGCTGTACTTCAGTGAGGAAGGTGGTTTGGCACATTATTTTTCAGCACTGCTGCAACGCAAAGCTGCCCGACAGCCGCATTGGAAACTGTCACGACCGATCGCCCATCTCTCCCGAAATCGTTTGCCAACGCTTCTCGAACCCCAGGACGAAGACAATTTGTGGCAGTATCAAAAAATGATCACTTCCTTGCAAAAGAACGCACACGTAATGAGACCAAGAGTTTCTCCTCTAGCTAATATAACTGAACTAATATTTTATGCCAAAATATTTTTGCACGACAACTATAACTTTTACTGGCTGTCAGTGTGGGTGCATACGTGCAGCCCAGTGGCGCTGCAGCGGTCCCTGAACGTGCTGCTGTCCGTGGGGCGCAGCGCCCGCATGGTGCTGGCCCTGCGTGCGCCCGCAGACCGGACCCTGCTGTCCAAGGCGCTCCCTCCCGCCGCGCGCAACCGCCCCGTGCGAGCATTGCGCGTGGCCACCCATCTACTTCGAAACAACCCTTGCGAACAGACCCTCGACGAAGACTGGGTTGAAATTAAAATTGTCCTTTTAGAAACTAATCTAGAGAACAAGAAATTTCAATTGTACTGTGAACTTGCTAAACTGGACGCTATTCCGAAAAAAATACAGTTGGACTACTGCGTGACCATTTGCAAGGCATTTAACGGAGTGGGCTATGATCCTGATACCGGTGTTCCATACCGAGTCGCGCTTCCTCTTCTGGCGTACATCCTTGATCATTGGAAGAGCGTAGATGAGCTCCTTCTTCATGATTTATTAAAAGACTTTTTGAGTAATGGTTTATCAGAGCGATCATTCCACGAAATGCACGTCGAAAATGTTTATTGGAGAAGGAAGGAGTTTCCTGACTTGACTAGCATGAAGTTGAATAGTAAGCGTTTAAAAGAAGCGGCGTATACTACTTACGGTGCGGGTCAAAGAAATTTAGACGGTGACTACTTTAATTATATCACCGTATTTCTTCGTGTTCTTGTGCGATTTTTGTATTCAAGCGATTCAGTTTGGATTCAATCCTTCAGAATACTAACACATTTGATGCCTTTCTTGATGCAAGTAAAAAATCTGTGGACATTCAGGGCCATGAGAGACATATTTGATGAATTTTTGAAAATCTTGATGTTTAATGTCTCGTTTATAAATAAATTTGACTGTTTGCGGGTTTTGCAAGCGGTCAAAGAATATTGCGAAGAAATTAGTCCGCTGTACACTGACAGTGCACTGTCGCTCCGCATACGTTTAACGATTCTTTACTATAAGACTGTAAAGAAATACTATGAAATGCAACCCGGAATTGCCGAAAAAGACGATTTCATCCCTCGCGTGTTTGGTGAACTGGTGGCGAATGATTTGGAGAAGATGGTGCGTGATCATTTTCAATCTCTGAGGATGTACTATTGCGATGAATTGGAATGTTTCATACGAGAATACTTCAGAGGTCATAGATCTATTCTCATGTTGATTAACGGACTTATAAAAGACTCGAAAGTTGACGCGGCTGTCGTTGGCGCAATGCTATATCACGAAAGGATTACGAAAAATGTACTGCGCGCACATCCGGAACTTTTTGTCCTTAACGAAAATTTATTAATTTCTTTTAAAAATATGCCCGTGAATGAAGTTCGTTTTTTTCTTTAAAACTTTAAGAACGAACATGTTTCCTACATTCCGTAAGCTAACTAATGTGTGACAAATGTAAAAATTATTGTTTTGTTTTGGTAACCGCTAGTTCGTGGACAAGCCGTTACGTGTGTGATAGTTGTTAAGCTTAATTATGTTACCTATAGAATAGGTATCTAACTAAGAGTTGTGCTAACTAATTTAATGACCTACTTATGTGAAGACTGGTTTATAATTGATATTACCTTAGGTTAGGTACTAACTTCTCAACCTACATTCCAATTACCTAAGTACTGAATAAGAATAAATATTTGATTACCTACTTAAATTCGTGTGTTTAATTTAGTTGGTACAATCAAGTGCAGGTAAATCTTGACAACGCAGCACAACTTAACGTCCTACGCTATTGAAATAAAATGACGCAGCTTTGTACCGTTCCTACGTGTCAAGGCTGATGTGCTCTTGGCTGTACTAACTACTTCAGCCTTCGTAGTCAAGTAAGTAAGGAGGTTCTGGGTTCGAATCCCAGTGGGGACTTTCGAACAAAAATCACTATGAGATAGTCCCTCCCTTAATTCACCTGAGCCCCAGTTTGGCTAGAACATTGCAGGTTGAATCAGCAGATTTTCCTAAAAGACGATTCGTGCTCCGGAATGCACGTTCATCCGTTGGTCCCGGCTGCTATCTACGGAAGAAGTTAATGATCCCCTTTGCGACGAAGAGTAGGTAGCTGTCTACCAGTGACGCATGACGTGAGAGGAAGCAGTGAGGAAAAAAGCACCAATAGGACTTAAACCCTTAGGTGCAGTTAAGAGCACATCAAGCTTGAGACATTGAACTTTGTACCGTTCTTATTTCAATAGACGTACGGGCTAGAGTCGCGCTTCGGGTGTCAAGCTTGACCAATCGTGACTGTACTAGGAAGTCCTGTAGCTCAAAAAACGCGCCACTCAACCCGTGTGGTGCCGGCAAAGAATAGTACAGTCAAGAGCACATCAAGTTTGACACATTGGACTTTGCACCGTTCTTAGACGTACGGGCTTGAGCCGCACTGCGAGTGTCAAGCTTGACCTGTCTTTGACTGTACCAACCCATTACTACCCGAAGGTGTAACTTTTATACTTATTTAAAGAAGGTTTCTGCAACTGGCTATAGATATATACCCAACTCTGACTTACTAACATGTCCATGTGCGGATGTGCAGAAATCTGGACTTAATTATTCGCTTATTGACCTGGGCCCTGAGGCAAGTGGCATAAATATTTATAGGTATTATAGTAAAAGTTGCCAATAGTAGGGCCAACGTTTTATGTTTTCAACACCAACATACAGGGTCCATTTTTCTTTGCCATAATTATTCAAATGTTTCACAGCTTTTAGCGACGAGATGTCCTCACCGGCCGACTCGACCATCTAGCACTGCGGAGAGATAATGCATCTTTAGGCACCCTTTATCGCCCTCGCATGTGTTGTGTCATGGGGAGTGCTTTGAGAAATCGTTCGAGCTAATACCTGCTGCAGAATTTCACCACCACACCAGTCGCCAGAAATTAAAATTTCATCCGTACCAGCTAGATAATCTGGCAATTTTCCACCGTAGGTTTACAAGAAACTTCTTAACCGCACTGTGGAATCAGCTTCCTGCGCAGGTATTTCCGGACGGATACAACAAGGCAGCCTTTTAGAAACGAGCTTAAAAATATCTACAAGGCCGGCAGCGCACCTGTGACCTGTGAGGTGTTGCGGGTGTCTATGGACGTCGGTGATCAATTACCCTCATGTGACCACTCTGCTCTTTTGCCTTCTACTCCAGTAAAAATACGGTTTTGCAAAACATTAAATGTTAATAGCTACTTTTTTGTGTATATCGTATTTAAATATGATGTTAAGACGCAATATTTACGAATCCACCTAAAATTTGAAGCGGAATATTGTTTTCGAATAACAGCTAAGGCAAAAATAGTAATAGACAATTATATACTTTATATCATAGATAAACGTATACTTTACATATAGGCATCAAAATCCACCACAAATATATTTAAAAATATCAATTTATTTCAAGATATAAAATCTCCACTTATTTTTACATATTAGGTCCAATAAAGTCGAGGTAAAATAATAGCAATAAACTGAGCTAAACTCAACCTTTTTAAATGTAAGTGATTCTTATATATATTCACAAAAATTCCATACTAAATTTAAAAAAAGTTTTTTGTAGTCGCTGGTTTACAATGATTTTGTAAACATTTATGTTGGATTTGCCAAAAATGTGATTATATAGCACTATTTAAATTATTAGAAAGCAAAACGGATCTATTACTATTTTTGGTTGCGAAGATAAGCTTTATTTAAATTTCGGGCTATAAAAGATAAATAATACAAAAAAGCTAATATTTTTAGGTGGATTCAAGTATAATATGAAATTCTGAATATATAGCAAGCCGTAAATAAAAAAAATAATCTATTAACATTTTTTTCCGAAATTCCATATTTTTTTAATGTTTGGACGGCAAAATAAATAAATAAATGAAGTAAATTTAGGTGGATTCCATTAAAAAGCTTTACACAGAAATATAATCCTTCGATCTGAAAAAGAATCACGGCTATTATCAATTATTTCCGTTTCGCCATACAATGCTCTCGTAATTTTACTGGAGTATTCCTCTTCTACGAGAAAAAGCTGTGACAACGGACCTATTACGATGGCCTTACAGCAGTCTCGCAGCATTTCGTTACATAATGTCAATACCATAACTTTTCATTCTATTAGAAAGCCGCTTATTTGTAGGCGCCCGGGATTCGAACCAGAATTAGATCCAGATAAAAGGCGGCTACAGTTCGACATAATATACCGCTGCTTTGGCATTGGACACTTCGAGCAAAGAAATGCAGCAGCTGACTTTACTTAAGTAGTCTTCTATCTATCGCTGTGTAGGTACCTACTTTAATGTGTAGTACGGTCAACCGCTTGTCGGTAGAAACTTTTTGAACTCTATTACTAAGCCATAAGGTCCAAAAGTGTTTCTACCGATGTGCGGCCGTGTGCACAGTCAAGGACGTATCAAGCTTACCACGTGCAGGTAGTTTAAGGTAGAATCATAAGTTTTCCATAACTATAGCAAAAAGTCCTATGTATCTAGCTTGCCTGTACCGTCAAGGGCGCATCAAGTTTGACACATTGGACTTTGTACCGTTCTTATTTCAATAGACTTACGGGCTAGAGTCGCACTGCGACTGTCAAGCTTGACCTGTCGTTGACTGTACCATGTAAGTGCGGGTATTCATCGTAAGTGGATAGCTAATTAATAATGGTGCATTATATGCATCCCGTAATGACACCGGTAGCTGGAAGGTAGGTACTTATCGACTTTTCCTCGCCTCTATACGCGCCCAACCCGCCCAATTTGCTAATAGTGTCGGCTTTATATATCGATACGTAAGTCTAATATGTTTTTTAAGAAATCATTTTGTGGAAAGCTTCGATGATCGGGTATGCCATGAGTCGACCATCAGACAGTATCGTAACCCATTAAAAAAAATATCCACTACAGGACAGGGAGCTTAGCTTTGCTGGAAAAATGTGGAGGAGACAGACAGACAGTATACGACTCGTTAAATGCTAGATATGAGCTCAGGGCCTAAGAGGCAAAGTAGATCTCGAAAAACATGGATGTTAAGGTGGTTGCAGATCAAAGGTGCTGCCACTTTTTAGAAAATTTTACAAAACCTTTCATTAGTAATGTTTGTTTACTTATCTTATCGTTAATATCTTTGTATTGGTAAAATGCAATAAATTTATTTCTTAGACCACATTAAGCACTGTGAACAAGTCCTCCCGGGACGGAGTATCCTGGCCAATATTAACTTGAAGAATATTAATGGTGTATAGAATAGAATCATCTTCAAAATGTTCATCGTATTCTTTTTACAGCATTTATTTTAGGTATTGTACCTCCTGCCTTAGGTAAGTAGGTACTGAGCTTTCAGTTTCATTGTCAAAAAATGGCAGCACGAAATGTAATGAAAGATTAACTTTAAATGACGTCTCTGAGTGCGGCAATAATATGTTTCTTAAATTTCAATTCAATTTAAATTCTTACAGTATAGTACCTACGCAGTATACCGTATATACAAGCAGTAGGTATACAGCACGAAGGAAAAAAAAATTACGCGCCCAGATGGAGTAGTAATCAAAACGTACTATGGGTGCCGGCAATGATACAATTTTGTAACTCACACACACATTCACACTTTTCTTCCAAATAGTCGTTCACGGCATGTGACATGGACAACATCTCTGTCATAAAATATCAGAAATAAAATAAATAACACAAAACATTAATAATTGTGCGGTGAAATTGTGCCGAAACCATGCCGCAAGCAAAACTACAAAGCTTGCTGGTATCACATTTTTCTGGTGAGTAGTAAACCGCTTGGTTTTTACAATTTTCGTGGTCAAATTTTTTGTAGAAAATTGTGTTGTTGATTTTTAGTGATGTGAAGTAGTCGATGAAAAATAATATAGAATCGAGTCGTCGTTATAATTTTATTTCATTTATTTATCGCAGTTTTCTAAAAGATCCGGGGCAAAAACGTCAATGGGTGCCAACATGCGGGAGAGACCAAAATTGGATTCCAACCAAATATAGCAGAATCTGCTCAGCTCATTTTAATAACAGTAATTACGAATTAACTGAAGCCCGCAGAAAAAGACTTCATAAAGATGCCATTCCAACCGAGAACCTATGTCACAAGGTAAATGAAAAACTAGTTTTTTCCAGCCTCAGAAATCCATAATCTCTACCAGCTATCCCATCTCAAAAACAGCTGTATGTACGTTTATAATTCTGTGCAGTGTCTTATTAATATTATTAACTAGCCCCATACAAATTTTGGACCCCCGTTTCACCCCTTCAGGAGGTGAATTTCAAAAAATTATTTCTTAGTCAGCCCTAGATCTCACAAGAAAGCTAAGTGCCAAATTTAGAGTTTCTAGACCCAGTGGTTTGGGCTGCGCGTTGATTCTTAGTCAGTCAGCCATTCATTTATTCATTCAGTCAATCAGTTTCTTCTTTTATATATCTAGATTTGACTATTCGTAACGATGGCAAATAGTTGCTGATCTAGTTTTTCAGTTATTCTAAGAACTGTAAGATTTTTGTGCTTCGTTTAACAGTTAGGCAGACAGACCATACTGAACGAAGTATTGGTGTTATATTAGCTTCAGAATTATCTCTTTATCCAAATAATATATTTTCATTCTTACAGATTGATGAACAAGTGCTTCCCCCTCAGAACTCAACGATACATGCTTCCGAAGGTAGCTCTACATTGTCAGAAACAAGATTAAAATACAAAATTGAAGAGCAAAGGAAGAAAATAAAACAATCAACTATGACATGTGTTATTCTATTACATTTTTAATTAGACTACAAAACATTGTTTTACTTTTTTTAGTTTGGTTTTCGCCCCGGCCTCTCAACAGATTCAGCTATCTTTAGTCTAAAGTCTACTGTAAAATATTACAAAAAAAGGGAGACATCCGTGTACGCATGCTTTCTCGACTTAAGCAAAGCCCTTGACCTGGTCAACTATGAGTTACTATGGCGAAAGCTTTACCAGTCGAACGTACCGAGTAGAACCGTGAATCTGTTGAGATACTGGTACGAAAATCAAACTAATGTAGTAAAGTGGGGCGACATGACTTCTAGCGAATATAGGCTAGAATGCGGGGTACGCCAGGGGGGACTATCTTCTCCGGACCTCTTCAATCTTTATGTAAACGATCTGATCGTGGAGTTGAGAAGCACCAAGGTGGGCTGCCATATCGGTTCTACCTGTATGAACAATTTTAGCTATGCCGATGACATGGTGCTTCTCAGCCCCTCAATCAATGGTCTTCAAACCTTGTTAAAGGTCTGTGAGAAATATGCACACAACCACGGCCTCAAATACAATGTTAAGAAGACTGAAATGATGGTTTTTAAGGTAGGGAGGGGTCCGGAGAGGGTACCGCCTGTATTTCTGAACGGAGCTTCTGTCAAGAAGGTGGTACAGTTCAGATACTTGGGGCACATTCTTACTGAAGACCTAAGGGATGACACCGACGTTGAAAGGGAACGACGGGCATTGGCCGTGCGGTGTAACATGCTTGCGCGCCGATTTGCTAAGTGTAGTGATGCCGTCAAGCTGACACTGTGTAGAGCGTTTTGTCAAAGCTTCTATACGTGTCAGCTTTGGGTAAACTACACCAGGCGAGCGTGGAGCACCATTAGAGTGCAATATAATGACGCATATCGCACTCTGATGAGATTGCCTAGATATTGTAGCCCGTCAAGCATGTTCGCCGCAGCCGGTGTGCCAGACTTCTTTGCCATTGTAAGAGCTCGGGTGGCTGGTTACTGGGAGCGCCTCAGGTCATCAGATAACCAAATTCTTACAACGCTGTGCGAGTATCTGGACTGTCCCATTTTTAAACATTGGTTGACGATACACCGCGATGGGAACCGTAAATAATATGTACCCATAGTTTAAGTTATCTTTATTTTTATTTTTTTATTTTTTATTCTACCTTTGTCTTTTTATTGGTATAATTTTATTATTATTGTAATTTCTATGGGTGTATGCCTGAAATAAAGACCATTTATTATTTATTATTATTATTTTTATTGTTAATAATTTACATTGTTATAAATATTATGTCAATATCAATGGTGATTTACGAGAAAAATAGGTGGCCAAAAGTTATTTTACACGTAATGTAATACGTTATACAATAATTTAAATAGTTAAAAATATAAATTAAAAATATTGTTTAAAAATTTGTAATGTATTTTCATTTGTTTATGTTTAATTTAACGTGGTCCTTGCAATTTTATATTTAATTCCGATAAGTGATAGATTTCATCCTCACCACCTGGACGTCTGATCTCGAACTAACGTACGTGGATAACGCTTTTACCGCTCACGTGCAAGGTGTGGAATGATCTCCCTCTCGAGGTGTTTCCTTTGCACAACAATTTAGGGTCCTTCAAAAGGCAAGTCTACAGACATCTCAAAGGCCTGCACCGTATCTGCTCCCCTAAGTTGCAAGATGTCCTAGACGACAGTGACCACCCCTGTGCGTCTCTCGGTAGTTCGCTCACTCTAGGAAATAAAAGATATATTTGTATGGAGAAGCAAAAAGACAAAATAAGTAAGTAGTTCCCAATATTATTGCAAGTTGCAAATTGATCACCATTGTATATGAGAGGTTCGATAAATAAGTCCAGGAGCCATGTGAAAAAATGTAAGTAAATAATCGATAAATATACATCACATCACTATTTTCAAATTCAGCAACCATGAAGTTTCTTGTTTTTTACATGCCAAATAAAGACAAATAAATGTCGTACTTTATTGAAATTTTGTTTTTAATTGGGCATATCATAACATAAATGTCTCTATCTTTTTCAAACGTAACGTATTCAAAGATGTGTGATAGAGTTAAAAGACAAACCCCGTCTCCCGCTTCCACCTACCCTCCCACCCCTCTGAGCGGCCGCATAGGTTTCGATACAAAATGGGCATGATTACTACTCCATCTGGGCGCGTAATTTTTTTTTCCTTCATGGTATACAGTATATTATCTACTTTACTTTCTTGGTTAGTCTATCCCTGGTTGAGTTTATCGACAAACCCCCGCAACCCTAGTAATAGCTTCATTTTCACATTTTCCTCGCGGCACCGACCAAGCCAGTCAGTTTTCCCGAAGCGCTCAGACGCGGCGCACGTGTTTCAAAACGTAATTTAAATTTTACGTGAACATTTAACAACCTTTCTCAACGAAAGCAATAAAATTTCGTTCAACAAAAATGTGACCCAAAACTTTGGTGTTTCGATGCGTCTGATGCGGATTGTCAAACGAAAGTAAGTATGTATTTTCATGTATTTTTATTGGTTTACGTTTATCGTTTACAATCACAATAGCGATTACCAGAAGCTTAATGTTAGTTCGAAGTGGCTTTAGTGTTGTGGTGGTTCGCCTAAAATATGAGTAAACGTTATCGAAGATTTCCTTCTCCATTACTTTGTACACACAGTTGCACGTCGGTAGAATCACTTGGACCTTGAGCAGGTCTCTGGTTTCGGGTGTTTGTAGCGTAGCGCTGCTTATACTGGTTTTGCTTTTACGTGCTTGCTTCCGTGCGTATACTCGTGCCACAGTAAAAAGATGGGCTTATTCTCTTTACTGTGCTCGTGCTGTGTTTCACTCTAACTTTTCTAGATGTTACTTTGTTCCGTCTTTTGTCATTGTTTAATAGTATAAAATATACCAAATAAGTAATATTTTACGCTAGTGTAAGTAGTTATCCCTTATACATACAAAAATCGAGTCGTGAATGATAGTCGTGAATGTCATGATTTGAACGTTGTAGGTGCATACGGCCGTACATAAGTTGATAACAGAATCAGTAAAAGCAGAACCATTGCTACGCTACAAACCTTAGAAATGGGAGACCTGTTTAAGGACATAATGTTACTACTGGCGTGCGGCCCACTGTACTAACTTTCACAATAATATCTAGGTTATTTACTTACACACGCAAAGCAAATACAATATGTTAATTACTCCACCAAGGACTTCACAAGTTCTCACGTCCAAAATTCGACATGTACATTCATGCCTCTTTCTCGTCTGGGTAGGCAGAGACCACAGCCTTCCCACCTGCTACGATCTTGCCATACAACCTTTAGCTTCATCAACCTCTCATCAACCCTATCGTATACGCTCTATGGTTTAGTGTAATTTTGACTTAGCCTTTGTTTGATACATCAATACAAAGGGGTCTTGGATCGTACATCGATGCCTACCCCTTCAATTATTAACACAGAATACTTACATCCATTAATGCAAATTCTTTCTTCGGTAGGTGAGGAGAGTGGCCTCCTCGGCGACCAGATGCGTTTCAGTGTGACCAGTTACGGGACACGGCCACGAAAATTGCTCCCTACGGTCACCACGGCAGCCCTGCCCGCGCTTACATCGCGTACCACAAACTCGCCGGCGCCGGCATGGACACCCAAACAGAAACGCCGGCGCAGGAGTGCGAGTGCGGCGTACACCCTTCCGTCTTTTATCTCCTGGCCACGTTACTTCTTACCAGGTAAGAGTAGCTCAGATACTTGGGGTGGCATCTTTAAAATAAAGGTTGGAGGTCACGGGTTACTCTTCGCGGTGTTGAGATATCCTATTTTTACTACTGTGAGCTATTTATGTATACTGTGTTTAATATTGTGCTTCATATAATTTGCTAAAGCTCTGACTATGGAGCTCCATCTTTTAACATAGGACTTTAACTCTCTTCTTCTCTGTGCCCCTCCAACAACAGCTACACTAGAGGATCTACGTGATCTAAAACGTCATAGCAGTAGCAAAATGTTTTCAGTTTAATATTATGCTCCTATCTTATCTTGAATAGCCCGTATAGGTACCACTGCAGTGTAATAGCCTCCCTCCCGTCGTTACTACTTGGACTTGGCTATACTCGTAATCATCCCCTAAATTGTGCTGTCACTTAGGACATTTACGCAGCTGTGCAACCATTATGCAACGTAATTTTCCGACCATACGTCACGAACGCTGCTATTGGCTGGTAAAATCATGTTATTTTGGCGCCCAAAATGGGTTTATACGAACTCTGGAATTCAATTCGTCCTTTGACCTCACTAAAAGCAATAGAAAACTAAAGTATTGCTTTTACAAACTGCGTGTTGTGGTTTTTGTTAACGTCGACCCGCGATCGTTTGTTCGTTCGTTGAACTTAGTTGAACCTTAGTTGCTGTACTTGCTGGCTTGAGTTTCAAATTAAAATAACAAAACAGTGATTCTTTCGAGCTGGTCAGCGTTCTTTTAGCAAACTACGCTGTTCCGACAGTAATTACATAGGTGATTATGCTTTAAGTGTTTGCCTTGTAGTTAATTTGCATATTCAGCCGCCAAAATGCGAAGTTTCAGATACTTAATTTTTAAGCTGACGACGAAAAATGAGTTAGTAGGGTACCCTAAGTGCAGAACCCATTAGCACAAAAAAACAACAAGGGCTAAATTATATATAGAAGATTATTACATTGATGAAAAGAGAAAGGGATCGACTCGGCTGCGCCTCTGGCCTCAAACGACATCATCGTTGGGAATCGTACGTTATTTCTTTCGTAGCTCCTCCAAGTTTCGGGTGATGCATAGTGCTTTATACTTCACCTCACAATATTCCATCCCGCATATTTGTACGATTGCAATAACATTCTTCCCTATTTTTAAAAAATTCCTAGGTACTTTCATTTCACTTTAATATTAGACTTTCTCCTTTGTTTGTGCTAATGAGACATAGTTTCTAGCCAAATTTCTATAGGTCAACGGGAAGTACCCTATAGGTTTTGGTTTGGCTTATAAATGTATTTAGATGGAGACAAGAATATTTTGATTGTGTTGTCGTAGAATTTTGAAATTTTTACAGCTTCAATAGTCCATGGACTTTAATATTTGATATTATATCAATTTCAACTTGATATCTTTACGCGTTAAGGATAAAAAGGGTCATGACAGATAGACAGACGGAAAAAAAAGTGATAATATAAAGGTTCCGTGGTTTTTCCTTTTGAGGTACCTACGGAGAAAGAATCAGATTGAATAAGATTCTCATTTTTCGTAGCTACTAGCTACGTCGTAGCTCGTTCGTAGCGAAGCATTCATTTCATTTGGTATTTAATTGTACCATCATCATGATCATGATATTTACATTTTATGAGCTCTTGTTCGTGACTTTGTTTATACGTAAGTACTATAAGTAGTACTTTCATTTATTTCTCACAACTCCGCCTGCGTGGCATCTGGTACAAAAACAGCTTAAAACTCACCTCCGTATCACCAGTGCTGTGCGAGGTAGCTAAGGCAAATTCAAACCAATACGATTGCTCCATTTGACAGCGCATTTGACAATCCCATTGGTTGGAACTTTCCCAGCTCACAGCTTAGCACTCTCGCGCAGCACTGATGTAAAACCACCCTAGGTACTTGGAATGGGAGCTCACTGTATCTTGATTACACTCAACTATACTTAGTTGTGAATAAAAAACTATTATATCTCTGGTTGATCTCCGTTTCACCTCAATGGAGCAAAATTAAATATACATTGATGTTCGTAAAAGTCTAATTGCAAACTTACAAATCAAATACCTATAAAAATAAAATCGGTACAGTAGTCTTTGCTTGTCCCGTGTGGTGCCGGCAAAGAATAGTACCATCCCATACATAAGAGGCGACTAAGGGTTATATACTGGAATGGGCAGCAGCATTCACCTTTGTATCATACCATCTTACTTACTGCGGCCACCTACAACCGCGGTCCATGGTGCCAGCTGTAACGCTGACAAGCGAGGTGACTATGGAACTTCCCCTCCACATTTTTCCGGCAAAAACTATAATTCTGGAGGGAGCTCCCTGTCCTATAGCGGACATTTCATGGGATGTTATGATGATGATGATAGTTGTCTTTGCATGTTACTCAAACGAACATATAAACTTGAAATATACAGACGGATAAAAAGTTCAAAAATAATAATATGTCTATTGTTCATGGTCCTACGTTAGTAGTTAAAAATATCAGTACCTGGGCGACCGAGCTTCGCTCTATAATAGCCGCCTCAACATTAAAATATCATCGGGTGAGCAAACTATGCTACCCGCCAACAGATGGCGCTGTAGGTTTTTGATGCTTAAAAACACGGGGAAAACGAATTTTCCCAGACATGAGACCTAGCTAGATCGATTTTTCGTCCCTGAAAACCCCCGTACTGTAAATTTCATCGAAATCGTTAGAGCCGTTTTTGAGAAACCGATTACAAATATATATATTTATATATATACAATACAATACAATATTCTTTAATGCACACGAAATTTTGTGAAAAGTACAATATTAGAAATAGGTGTACAATGAGGCGGCCTTATTGCTAAACAGCAATTTCTTCCAGGCAACCTTTGGGTGCAGGATATTAGGCTAACATAGATGCGGGGACGGTGCATAAAGATTGACCTAAAGATATAACAAATTAAACATACATAAACACTACATATATAAACCTACCTATAAAAACGTAATAAATATATATTTATATATATATATATATACACGAATAATTATCATACAAATATTGCTCGTTTAATAGTATAGGATAGGATATCGTGATACTTTTTTAGTAAACGTCTTATTTTCAATTCTAAAATAGTATCTATAAATAGAAAATACAAACATGAACGGTTGTTTTATGTTTTTGGTTTTGTCGCCCACTTCAGTAAGTACAATCAGGACGTTGAAGAAAACCTGATCCTTCTTCAATTTCCCACTCAATTTAGGCCCCGAGCCCTTTGTCGTGAACAAATTGCCGCTCGCCTCCAACGTAATATTCCCGGGTGTGATTTACTTCATAATAATAGAGGAAACTTGGTAACCATCAATATTCATTACATCATCAAGCCTTTTCGTTAGAACATGAAAAGTCAGGATGATGGCATTTGATTTCCTTGAATAAGATTCTTGTCTTTTTGTGTAGAGTTTTCGTAGCGATTCGAAATGTTTGTAGCATTTTCGTAGCGACTTTGCAGAAGCGTAGGTCAAACATATTTTTTTACCGTTGCCACTCAAAAAGTGCCTCCGATTCATCAACAACTGTGAAAAAACCGCTCATGTTTCAACTAAGTGAAAAAAGTCTTTTTGAATTTGGAACAAGCTTGAATAAGCAATTAAACTTAAATTATTAGGTTTGTTTAACTATAATGTGAATAATCCAAAAGTCCTGATACTAAATTGTTGTGATTATCTTATCTTCGCCTGACACTTTTTAACTCCGGGCGGGAATCCTCACAGAGCCCAAAAATTCCTGACAGAAAATAATAAATAAATAATTCTTTATTCAGTAAATTTCACATTTTGCTTAACTGCGATAACCACACTAGGCAAACCCTGTATCGTGATTATCGCTACATTATATCATTCACAGCAGGACACAAACTGATTCTTAATAGTAATAATTATTCTAACTTGTACATAGTGGCATAGTAGCGTAAGATTAGAGCTTAAATTATGAAAAGAATTAATAATTATATTAGCGAAGTATAAAACAATAAAAAGAAATCTAATTTGCATGCAGAGTAAGCGAGATTAGGACAAATCCTGAGGTCCGGTAACCCACCCTACTCGGGACTTTAATTTTGAATCCTTCGCTGCTCTCAGTATCCCACTTAATCCCTTGAAGGGAATTTCCTTTTTTGCACTTGTATGGTAATCTACTATTATATCACAAGTGAGCAAAGTAATGTGCCTTCTGATGGTAAATGCCCCCACCGCCCATAACACTTACGGTCTTATTTGTAGCAAAATTTCAAACAAATGATAGCAAACAGCGTTGCCCACCTTGAGAACTACGATGGTATATCTCATGTGCCGGTAATTTCACTGACTGCCTTGCTCATCGACCGAAACTATGGCAGAAATAGACTATGACTTATTCAGATGGATTTTAAACAAAAACACTTCAAAGCTTACAGAATTTAATTTCACATTAAATAGATTTTTCGTAGCTATTCGCTACAAATGTAGCGCTTTCGTAGTGTTTTTGTAGAAGCGTAGGTAGCTACATAGCGTACGTAGCGTAGCTAGAAACTACTTTCTCTCCGTCTCTGTGTAGAATTTTCGTAGACGTATACTTCCACTGCAGCACTTTCGTAGTGACTTTTCAGAAGCGTAGGTTGACAACTCCCTAAAGAAATACACACTTATTTTTTTTATCACCCCGAATATCTTAAGAGGTGGTCAACAAAACTGAACAACTTTTCCGTCAAAATACGAAAAATATTTTTTGGCTTTCCATACGAACTGCATCAGCTGACAGCACATTTCGTGTATAGTTCGACCTTGTTCTTTAGAAAAATATTGTTCACTTTCACCTCTTAAAATAGTGGGGGTGATAAAAAATAACGCTTTATAGCTGTTTGTTATGAATGCAACATTTTCTTTAAAGCGTAGGTGACAGCTCGCAGAAATTCATTACGCTCAATCTCGGTATAGATTTTTTGTAGCCACGAGTGTAGCAAGCACTCTTTTAGTGAGATTTTTAAAAAGTTGAAGATAATTCATAGCATCCCATGAATCATCCACTTCAGAACTCCAACAAAAACGCATTGTACTTTTGAGGGGATCTACCAATGTCACCATACTTGTAAACTTTGCGGCAGGCGACCGCTGTTGGTGGTGACCGCAGTATGTAAAGTGGATAAATCACAGAAAGATGCTGCTGCCCATCCTCCGATTCATAATCCCTTAGTCGCCTCTTACGACACCCACAGGTACAGATGGGTTGTTTCTTTGCCAGCACCACAGGGATGCGGAGAAAATTAACCGAAATAAAAACACTCAAAAACTCTTGAAAATTTACTAATATGTAAAAAAGCTAACTTAGTCTACAGAACTGGTTAATTTTTAGACGCTTTTACGCTTTATCATTGCGATGAAGTTAGAAATTCTTCTTGGAAACAAGTTTTTCAATTCAATATGCACGGTCTTACCTTTCCTGAAGTCCCTGTTTTATCCTACTGTATACAGAAAATCGAAACACTGAAAAGAAAATTACGTAAGAGTAACGAACCACGTCTTAGAGTCGAGTGAAGACAAATTATATTGAGTTTGTGCTGTTCCCACAGTTGTTTGCAGATAGTC
This sequence comes from Athrips mouffetella, assembly GCA_947532105.1. NCBI lineage: Eukaryota > Metazoa > Arthropoda > Insecta > Lepidoptera > Gelechiidae > Athrips > Athrips mouffetella. Next base: position 7,523,040 of record OX383969.1, on the reverse strand, counting down.
TGACGGTTCGTTAAACATTGCCAGTCAATATATCAGTCTTGCTTTTGATATATTATTATAGGTGTTGATCTTCGTCAACTCTATTTAGTCGCTTACCAACGACCAATCTATGTGTAAATAAACAGGGTTAGTTACCCAAGTGTCAAATTATGCCACTAACGACAGTCAGCGCTATGGGCGGTAGATCTCTAAATGATCAGGGTTGCCTTGGCGCAAAAGTTTCAAATTATGCCAGTAATGACAGTGGGCGCTATGGGTGGTGGCATGGCGGTGGTAAGCACTTACTATCTAGTGGTCCACCTGCTCGTCTGCTACTGATCTCTTAATAGTGCTCTTAAAGGCAAAGTGGTTCTACCAATGTATGGTTTTTTTGTACTACGAGTTAATCAAATGTAGGCCTTTTTGACGGTTTTACGAAATCGGATCGATAAGCAGATAATTTTGTATGTATATCAAAACTTGGTTTAACCACCGTTGATTAAAATCGTGCTCAAGTCGGAGCTATTTTTCAATTTCATATCTTGTGTCTACAAAAACACAAATAAATTGTAAATTCTGGTACAGTCAAGAGCAGATAAGATAAATAAAATAAGGACAGTTCATAGTTAAATGTGTCAAACTTTATGTGATCCTGACTTTACCTACCGAGTTTGCATTCGGTCTTCAACTAACTAAAGTTGAAGAGAAACTAGTGTTTGAAGAAGATGTAGAGAACAATTGGAGTAGAGAAACTTCAGTGGCTTCGTTTAGCGTTTCGTGATTAGTTTTCGTATAAGGTTATTTTAAAGTAGTGCACACATATAACGGAAAAAATATTCCAAAGAAACTTCCATTGTCCCGTACAGTGTTCGTGTGAAATTAGTTCTGTACACAAAACATGTACCGTTTGAAGTCCAAACTTTGGACTTTGCCTGTCGAGGTAAAAAATTAATTTTAAGTTAAAAAGTTATTTTTTTTTTCATATTGTCGATCGGCTTACTCTTGATCTCGATCTAGTCTTGAGGACAGAGATGAGGTCGACGATGGAACGAGCTTGCCCAGAAGAAGCGTATTCACTCGCGACTTAGAATCGGGTTCTAGGAACTCGGGAACACAGACGCAGGCAGAGAATTTCACTCTTTAGCTGTGTGCATAATAAAAGATGTTTCAAAGCGCTTTCTGCGAATTGTGGAATATCAACCAAGTGTTGGTGATATCCTGCGGTGCGCCTGGACTCCTGATGGTAGAAGGGGGATGGTGGAATAAGCTAATGGAGCTCTTGAGCACTCTGTCCGAAGTACAATCCGTAAAAGACATGCAACCTTGTATTTCTTAGTGTATATTCTACATAGCTTGACACATTATACTTTGTACCGTTCTTATTTCTTTAGCCATAGGAGCGCAAGTCATACTGCGTTGTAGAGCTTGACTTGCATTTGATGCAGATTTTTTTTTTTTTGAAAAATTCTTCATTTGCATTTTATCAGGTCTCAAATTTCGCCCGCACTCCTGAGCAGACAATACCTATTTTTAATTCTTCTTTAATTATTAATTCTTCTGTGGTCTCTGCCTACCCCAACGGGAAAGAGGCGTGATGTTATGTATGTATGTATGTTTATAATTCTCGTAGAGACTTCGTAGAATCGTAGATGAGAGCTCGAAGATTATTTAGTTTCGCAGTGATTGCTTATTATCAAGTCTTTTTTTTCGCAAAATCAATAGTATTTGGTTTCCGTAGCGGTTTACTACGGCTGTAGCACTTTCGTAGTGATTTTGTAGAAGCGTAGATGACAGCTCACAGATGGAGTTGCATAATCAAGTCTTAACTATTTATTTGCAAAAATCAACATTTCTTGCAACCAACTCTTCAGTTTTGGTTTTTTATTCGACAAGGCTTTTGTAAAAAACGACTCTTCGTAGGAAACTGTACGTGCAATTTAGTTAGCTTACTTTGTTTACGCTAGCCTTTCCAATCCAACGTCTGAGGCACGTTTCCAGCAGAATACTGCCATGTAACTGGCAATAAAATTCTGCTGAACACAGGGTGTAACAAAAAGGGTATATCAACCCTGAAGGATGTGAATCTTCCCAACACTTTGAAACAGGGAAATACAAAAAAATATTGTTTTCACCTCCAAAGCTCGGAAACATTTGTTTTGTCGGTTAAATTCTGCGGCCAAAAGCGATTTTTGGCCCCTAGCGGGCAAAAGGTTTTTCTGCGGCCAAAAGCAAATTTTGGCCGCTAGCGGGCAAAAGGTTTTTGAAATTCGAACGTGATGCAGTATGGCAGACCTCCACGCTGCGGTACTGGCTGCTTCCTCGCTTTAGTGAGGTGAAAAATTTTGTGTTTCGCTCGGCAGCAAAGTTTTTTTGCGTTTCGTGCCTTGAAACCTTCGCTACGCTCAGGATTCTTCTTTTGAACCACGAGCGAAGCGAGCTTCATAACATGAGACGCATACTCCCCAAATATTGTGTTTCTAGCTTCAGTAGTTTCGGCTGTGCGTTAATGTGTCAGTCAATCAATCAATCAATCAGTCATTCATTCAATCAATAAACCAATCAGGACTTACCTCTTTACTGTACTAGTATGATGACGAATTAAAAATACCTACCGGTACAGGCACGTAACGTACGTTCCTACGCATTTAAGGACCACATAACATGATTCCGACTCTCACTTGGCCAATTTTTAGTTAACCTATGAACTCACCAAGTCAGACGCTTGCACGTGTCTCCGTTTTTGCAATAGAGCAAAAGAAAAAAAACGTAAAATAAACCCGTTTTTTAATGGGTTACGCCTGTTTCTTACTTTTTACTTTTTTTTATTATTGATAGGTATGTTCACTACAGCAATACATATTTTATGAAAATTTCTGTCGGCTGTCTATTAGGGATCAAAAGATACAGCCATTTTAAGGCAGGACAGTCAGACAGGCGTACAGACGGATGGCAACAACGAATGTTATTTTTTTGTATCGGTGTGCATTTTGTGCCTTACGAGACATATAATATCTTTTTTGAATTATGTAAACAAGTCTCAAGAGGCCGAAAATACGTTGATTTCTGTCGATTTACAGTTTTGGGCCGCCTTCTTGAAAAATATTATAATGTTTTTTTTATGTTACAAGCATGTATGAATTCGGCAGGGTCGTATTAGTCTAAAAACACCTTAAAAATAAGAGATGTTCGATTTGCGTCTATAATTTTTTTTATTCCAAACTTGTTCCACACTATGAGATGAAAAATGCATCATAGCTTGCATCTAATCTTGCACATGACGTAAAATATTGATGCTGCTGGTGGTGCAGAATTTAATATTGACATATAAAATGAAAACCGGTCAAGTGCGAGTCGGACTCGCGCGCCGAGGGTTCCGATATACCTATAGTATTTTTGGAAGCAATAAAGTCCATTTTCAGGACCGCAAAACTAAATTTGTTTGTAAAGGTTTTTTGCAGATTTCTGAAAAACTGTGCAACTTAGAAAGATCGTTTTATTTTTGCTGTAAAGTTTACATAAACCTCTGTCAACTGTAATTAATTCAGATTTTCCCTTACTCAAACTTCGGAGATAAGGGGGGGGGAATGGTATTTTTTTTGACATTTTTCATCATAACTTGAAAACTAAGAAACTTAAAAAAATACAAAAATATATTTTAAAATGTACAAGTAAAGCCCTTTCATATGATACCCCACTCGACCTAGTAGCGACAATTTGAAATTTGGCCCCCCCTATTTTGGCCCCCTTTACATTAATAATCATACTTTTTTCAAAAAATTTTCATTTGCAATTAAGTTGGGCAACTATATTCTAAAACTATTCCAAATTTCAGCTCGATAGCGTAAGTGGTTGCTGAGATATAGAGGTGTGACAGACAGACGGACAGACAGAGCGGCACCATAAGGGTTCCTTTTTTTTACCATTTTGGTATCGGAACCCTAAAAATGAATTTTGTATCGGTTTTTAACGCTTCGAAGCTAGAAGCTAGCTAAGCTAGAAGAGGACCAATATAGTACGTTTTACTTGAGTAACGTCTCGTAAAAAAACCGGTCAAGTGCGAGTCGGACTCGCGCGCCGAGGGTTCCGATATACCTATAGTATTTTTGGAAGCAATAAAGTCCATTTTCAGGACCGCAAAACTAAATTTGTTTGTAAAGGTTTTTTGCAGATTTCTGAAAAACTGTGCAACTTAGAAAGATCGTTTTATTTTTGCTGTAAAGTTTACATAAACCTCTGTCAACTGTAATTAATTCAGATTTTCCCTTACTCAAACTTCGGAGATAAGGGGGGGGGAATGGTATTTTTTTTGTCATTTTTCATCATAACTTGAAAACTAAGAAACTTAAAAAAATACAAAAATATATTTTAAAATGTACAAGTAAAGCCCTTTCATATGATACCCCACTCGACCTAGTAGCGACAATTTGAAATTTGGCCCCCCCTATTTTGGCCCCCTTTACATTAATAATCTTACTTTTTTCAAAAAATTTTCATGTGCAATTAAGTTGGGCAACTATATTCTAAAACTATTCCAAATTTCAGCTCGATAGCGTAAGTGGTTGCTGAGATATAGAGGTGTGACAGACAGACGGACAGACAGAGCGGCACCATAAGGGTTCCTTTTTTTTACCATTTTGGTATCGGAACCCTAAAAAGACCACTGTTGGACAGGGAGTATCCCCCAGAATATGAAAAAATAAAAAAGTTACGTTGGAAAATTATTTAGTTTGTATACTAAAATTTTTTTGGCTCCCCATCTTGTTGCCATTTAGTTTTGCCTATGAAATTGAACAGCTTTTTCCAAGGAACATAAGTAGAATTACGAAAACTATTCTTTTCAGCCGAGAGCCCATTATATGGGTGGTCGAATTTTTTTTTTTTGTATTTCGATGTATTTGGGAAAAGTTGTTCAGTTTCATGGGCAGAACCATCTTATAAAATTTCCGGGGTGATAAAAAAATTACGCTGTATTTTGTACCCCATCTATTTTATTTAGTTTAAATAAAAGAATCATCGTTCTTATTTATCAGATTCAGATAAAATTATTCAATGTAGATTCTTTACAGAATACTTTTAGAATGTAATGCAGAATTCAGTACAAACTCGCTCGATAACTGATCGTGCTATGGCAGCGTAAAAGATACGGCAAGAAACCACTGGAATATCAGAGCACCAAAACCTCTTTAACATTGATATAGTCATCTAATCTATAGTAAGCTTTTTTACATAACATTTGCTTTACACATTGTTTAAATAAGTTATCTGTATGTGATTGTGTGTCCCGTGTGGTGCAAGTGTCGTAAGAGGCAACTAAGGGTTAACTGGAGGATGGGCAGCAGCATCCTCCTTTGTATCATAAATCTTACTAACTGCGGTCACCTACAACCGCGGTCTATGGTGCCAGCCGTAACGCTAACAAGCGAGGTGACTATGGTACTTCCCCTCTACATTTTTCCAGCAAAAGCTAGAATTCTGGAGGGAGCTCCTTGTCCTGTAGTGGACGTTTCATGGGATCCTTATGATGATCTGATTGTGTATATTTATCTATGTGTATGTATTATGTATAAGTTTCTTAATCAGAAAGATTCATTGGGTTGCTTGGTAAGCAAATGTATAATACAGTCATCATAATGTTGGACTATATTAGTGTAATGTCGTATTTGACCTCGAACGTGACAGCTAAACAGAATATCCAGGTCTTGGCCTGGCAGAAGTTTTGGCTACGTGCCTGCCCGGGCCTTACCAAACTATGCTGTATTATAGCTGTAAATGTATACTGCCTAGCTATGGAGAGAACTTACCTATTTTATAGTCGCCGTTGCGGAAGGGTAGAATTTACAACAGGGTTGAAATTATAAGGGTAGAACCGTAACAATAGAACTGGGAGTAACAGTTCAGTCAAGATCTTACAAGACCTGCTCTAAGTATCCATACTTCACTGTTTATTACTTATAGTGCTTATAGTGGTTCTAGGAAACGAGGCTCTCTTTGCAGGTGGTTTAAACGAGACTATAGTTCTTCCGCGTTAAAAATGCAGTTAGTCATTAATGCTAATGCAGGGTAAAGGTGTATTCACAATGGACTTAAAATGCAAAAAAAATATATTTCTTTTTTATATATATTTCTTTAATTTTTTTCAAGGTAACACATAAAAGAAACAATCGCTTCTTTCGAAGGTTTGCTGTCAGTTAGTCATTGTGCATTTGACTTTATAATTTTAAGCGACCTGATTGGTTACGGGCAGCGATGACCTCAGATAAAGTATACTCACTACTATACCCATATCATTGGCGATGACTCACTGCATTGTTAGGCCGGTATTTCACTGGGACACCATGGCAGCGCAACCAGTCGCCGCTACCAACAAAATGTATACAGCTCTATAGAGAGCCGTTTGGTTGCGCAACCAATTTGGCGGCGCAACCAGCTCGGATGCTGGTCGTGCTACCACTCCCAGTGAAATATAGCTCTTAATACTGTGGCCGCAAGGTGTAGCGACTCTGGTGTCTTTACTGGTGTCTAGTTACGGACACTAGTGGCGCAACCAGTCGCGCCACCGTGGTGTCCCAGTGAAATACCGGCCTTATGCTGGACGAATTATAACGACGACGCGCTTGTTTGACACTTCATTTTATTTTATTTTTGCTGTAATATTCACATAAACCCAAAGATTTCGGACCTCCTTGCTTCGCTCGCTAATTTATTTTACTATGGGATGACATCTGCCAACATGTCCCAATTTTTTATGTCAAATCATCAATGATCACTAGGAAATATTCAAAATAACCCGTCAAATTCATAGAACGACGCCTTCACTACCTTGTGACTAGTTATTTTTTTAATCCTCCTTCTAATTACCCTTATTTTTCTGTGCATAAACCTCTACCGACTATAATTTATTCAGATTATAGTATTGTTACTTCACTATATAAAAAAAAATAACGAACATTTTGTAATATACTTTCTCGTAACTATAGAGCCCTTGTAAAAATATAGAGAAGGGGTCTGCTTACCGTATAAATGTGTGCAGAAACTGCGATTTACCAACGCTTGGGAGCACCAAGGGTTTTATTAGAACCTAGTTGAGTTTCAAAGGAGATCGACTATACGCGTGTCGTAAAAGTCTTGCTTTAAAAACACTATTATCTTTGCTACGCAAATCTTGATAAATGCGAGATTATGCGAGTTTTCACAGCCTTTTCCCAACCGATAAAAGATTGACTATATTTTCATAAAAGTTCGATAAATGTACAACCACATACTTTTGGTTTAAACCGAAAACGCCAAGTAGCTTAGGAAGGCGTCTTTATTATAATCAAAGAAACCGGTCAAGTGCGAGTCGGACTCGCGCGCCGAGGGTTCCGGTATGCCTATAGTATTTTTGGAAGCAATAAAGTCCATTTTTAGGACCGCAAAACTAAATTTGTTTGAAAAGGTTTTTTGCAGATTTCTAAAAAACTGTGCAATTTAGAAAGATCGTTTCATTTTTGCTGTAATATTAATTTCTATCGACTTTAATTAATTCAGATTTTTTCTTTCACAAACTTCGGAGATAAGGGGGAATGGTATTTTTTTGTCATTTATCATCATAACTTGAAAACTAAGAGTCGTAAAAAATACAAAAATATATTTTAGAATGTACAAGTAAAGGGCTTTCATATGATACCCTACGACAATTTGATTTTTTTTATAAGGGTTCCTTTTTTTTACCATTTTGGTATTGGAACCCTAAAAAGACCACCACCACCTTTCGCTGTGAAATTTTGATCTTTTAAAAAAAGACCTTAATTGTTAAAGCTACATAACACAATCGGAAAAAGACTCACGTTTGATTCATTTTTGACCAATTAAAATCGATAAGCTCTAAATTAAGAAGAAAATTTAACGGAATTTTAATCATAATCGTCGATTATTTATTTTGGTAGACGCAAGTTTGCTGTTCAAAAATACGGCCCTGTCCTAGTCAGACTCGCGCACCGAGGGTTCCGTACCGTAGTCAGGAACGCACAGTCGTCGCACAGAAGTGTATTAAATGCGCGCGAGTCCGACATCCACTTGACTAATCTTTAATATTTTTTATTATTTTAAGTTTATGCACGACAAACATACCATTTTTCACGTTTGTAAGGGTTGCCATTTTTACGATACCTAAAGGTAAAATAAAAAATCGAGCAAAAATCGACTAAAACACGTTTAAAGTAGGGAATCCCCTAAATTTTTTTATTCTTTGTTGTTATAGCGGCACGAAAAATACATAATCTGTGTAAATTTCAACTGTCTACCTATAACGATTCATAAGATACAACCCGCTGACAGACAGACATATAGACGGATAGGCATAATATACAGTCTCGTTTTTAACCCTTTGAGTACGGAACTCTAAACACGGCACCGTAAAAAAGGCTAAAATTGCTGGTGGTATACCTTTGTGCTCTCAATTTTCACACGTACATGGGGACACTTTCGTACGAAATTTGAATGCGACTGTGTATCTACCAAAATGTATGATCGAAGGTAGGATCGAAAGTATTCTAATATAAAGGGTGTAAGCCGAATCAGAGATACTCGTAGGTTTCCGAAAACTGAACGGCACAATCAGTCAACATCTGAATATATTATCATAACTGAATATATCAGTGACTAAAACTAAGGAAATAACAAAAAAATCGGGTTCTCCATACAAAATTGCATACCTACTTGATTGGACAGTTATTGAAGCTGATTTTTTTAAATTTCTTGCAAGTTTTATTTTACTTCTGGTTTTTACCCATGTTTTTCAAAGAAATACAGCTGACGCTTGACTCCGAAGAAAGGTGTCAACGACCGCCCCAGGCGAGGTAATCTTAACCTTTCAGGGCACCAGTCACGTAAATATATCTCTACGTGAAATCCTTAAAACGCTGAGAATTTCCATTACTACGTTGGAATGGATTTTTTCGCTTTGATTTTTCTTTCACAGCTCTCGGTAACCCGCAGTTGCCCGCAGGGACAATAGGTTTTTGAATCTGGCTTTCAACTCATTTACTTTTATGTTTTTTAGGGTTCCGTACCTCAAACTAAAAAAAACGGAACCCTTATAAGATCACTTTGTTGTCCGTCCGTCTGTCTGTCTGTCTGTCTGTCTGTCAAGACCATTTTTCTCACGAACGAGAAGAGGTACCAGGTTGAAATTGATAACGAATATTAAGGTCTATAAACCACACAAGATCTGAAATCTCAAATTTTTTACAACGACGCAATCAAAAGATATGGCTTTTTATGTCCTCATCTCCATACAATTATGCAAAAAAGCAAAACCTACAGGGTACTTCCCGTTGACCTAAAATTATGAAACTTGGCAAGAAGCTAGGTCCCACAGTACAAATAAATGGAAAAGTCTAATATCATTAAATACTTTAATTTTTCTCACAACTAATACTAACCAATTAAGGTGAGCTCCCGTTTCAAGAACTTTTCTATAAAAGAGGGGTCAAGTTGGATGGTCGCGGAGTTTTTAAAATCAAAGAGCAAAAGCGTTTAGTATATGGTATGGTAGATAGGTACGGAACCCTTAGGGCGCGAGTCCGACTCGCACTTGGCCGGTTTTTTTTTAAAGTGTACGTTTGCTTTTCGCGCACAGCCTCCGTAGTCTAGTGGTTAGAGCATTCGGCTCTCCATGTGGAGGTTATGAGTGTGAGTCCCGGTGGGGCGACACTGTCAAACAAAAATCACTTTGTGAGACTACCCCAGTTTGGTTAGGACATTGTAGGATGATTTACTTTATTGTTCGGAAAGTAGGATGATTCCGTGCTTCGGAAGGCATGTTAAACCGTTGGTCCCGGCTACTATCTACGGGAGTAGTAGCTAAATGAGCCATGTCAGGCCTTGGTCGGCTCAACAACTCAGACACCAGGGTTTTTGAGGTTGGTCATCGATCTTAAAACCATATCATGATGATCATGATTATGATGACTTCTCACACAAAAACTTAAGAGAAGAGTCTTTTTCAGATCATGCACATTCATTTTGTTTAGAAGGTAAGATCAATTTTGAAAATAGCTTGGAAGATAACCCAACTTCATTTCGCTTTATCGCTTGTACGGTGCTTTTTAAACATTTTTCCATCAAGCCGGGGTGTTCGTTGAATGTCTTATGAAAGCGGTCTGGAACCTTCATTCATCTTGTACGCTTTCTATCAATCTCTCTGAAGCCTTGCGAATGGTGGTAGGTATTCATCTTCTTCACATAGATGCTTTATTTTATTCCTACTATCTACATATTCTCTTAAATGCAATAGTATCTGGGTGACCGAGCTTCGCTCTATAATAGCCGCCTCAGCCTGAAAATATCATCGGGTGAGCAAGCTATGCTACTTGCCAACAGATGGCGCTGTAAGTTTCTGTCTAAAACCCGGAATTTAAAAAATGCTTAAAAAACCGGGGTAAATAAATTTTCCTAGACATGACACTTAGCTAGATCGATTTTTTGCCCCCAAAAACCCCCGTGTGGTAAATCTGATCGAAATCGTTCGAGCCGTTTTCGAGAAACCAATTACAAATATATATATTTATATACAAATATTTCTCGTTTAATAGTATAGGATACGCATCAACAAGTTATTCTGTTAGTGGTTTCCAGCCGCCAAATAGCCTTTGACCATCAGCTTAACGTGCATTCGGAAGCAGGAATACGCTCTGGTTGTTAAGTATGTCACCATCGAACACTCGGATGCTGGGTGACTAGGACCAATATTGCTTAACTTTCATCAACATCACAACATGCCTTTAAACGCCCACAATGCTAGACATATTGTTGCTATTTAATATACGGAAGTTATGAAGAGAAATCAATCTATTATGTCTGGGAAATTCGTCTTCTCTGTTTTTTGAGCATTTCTTAAAAATAGTGCGTTTCAAAAACCTTACCGCAACATCTGTTAGCGAGATTTGGTTAAGATTATACAGAGCAAATCTGTTCTTATTCTTATCATAGTATACTGTAAATCAATGCAAACCGCGAGTTTACTAGGTCAAAAATAAAATAAAATTCTGTTTGCATCTAATAAAGAAACGTTCAAAATTGATGAAAGCTAATATCTTAATTTTTTTTGTACTTCTAAGTTTTTTATAATTAATTCTGTGTCAAAAAGTTACTAAACGATAACAAAAAATAATGAGGTCATCGTTCAAAAACATCATACAAAATACATCATCAAAGATTGCTGTTATTCTAAACTTCTATTACACTACGACCAAGGAGGTTTTAGTAGCAGCACTTTCTGCTATTGGTAGATATACAAATATATAAAGGAGAGCGTCAAGATAGAATTGAAGATGGAAATCTATAGATCTTTACTCTGAGATTACGACCATAATGACCATTTGCAGGAGCGATTTCATACTCACCTAGAGCTTATAGTGCGGTCAGTTAGCTGTTTCACGTAGACACGCCTTACAATTTTCTATGGATTTTTTTTTAAATTCAAGAATTGGCTCCTATCAAAAATTGAGAGCTATGTACCTTACTAGTACCTGGAAAAAATTTGGTGCAATTTTGTGAATTTGGCGATATAAGACTATAAGGGACCGGACTATTATTATGAAGAGTAAATTTTATAAGAACACTGCCACTAGAATTTTAATAAAGGCAAAGTATATTCTCTATTCATTTTTAGATTTAATGGAAATTCAAAGTTTAGAAAATGAGGATTGTAAGTACATTTCTTTATTTTACGATCTTTTATAATGTGCAAAGGAAGCGTGAGATAATTGTCTTCCTGCATCTGCATTCACGATTTTATATAACCCGAAATTATTCAATCTATTGCGAGTCGCAAGAGCGAGAGGAAGAGGTTGCTCTACAAAAACAGCCTATTGCGAGTCGGAATATAACGATTCCATAAATTTTGTGGTTGGTTTCTAAGGATTTTTAATAATTAATTTAAAAAACCGGCCAAGTGCGAGTCGGACTTGCGCCCTAAGGGTTCCGGTTCTACCATATGATATAGGTGCTAAAAGCTTTTGCTCTTTGATTTTAAAAACTCCACGACCATCCAACTTGACCCCTCTTTTATAGAGAAGTTCTTGAAACGGGAGCTCACCTTAATTGGTTACTATTTGTTGTGAGAAAAATTGAGATATTTAATTATTTTAGACTTTTCCCTTTATTTGTACTCTGAGACCTAGCTTCTTGCCAATTTTCATAATTGTAGGTCAACGGGAAGTACCCTGTAGGTTTTGCTTTTTTTCATAAATGTATGGAGATGAGGACATAAAAAGCCATATCTTTTGATTGCGTCGTTGTAAAAAATTTAAATTTTCAGATCTTGTGTGGTTTATGGACCTTAATATTCGTTATCAATTTCAACCTGATACCTCTTCTCGTGCGTGAGAAAAAGGGTCTTGACAGACAGACCGACAGACGGACAACAAAGTGATCCTATAAGGGTTCCGTTTTTTTTATTTTGAGGTACGGAACCCTAAAAACTGTGCTAGTTAGAGATATCGTTATTTTTCCCTGTATTAAGTTTCTATCGACTCTTCTCTTATTTCTCGTGATATTTTTCTATTTACATTTTAATAAAGGTTTGCAAGCACTGTTTAGAAGTTGCTGAGATACCTATACTCGTACATCTATGAAATCCTTATTGTTATGTATTTGTGTTTTTTTTAGTGTGGCAAATAAATGTATTTAGTATTATTATATTATCCGTAACAGACGGATGCAGTCTCACCATTATAGTTCCTTTTTACCATTTTGGTCAAAACCTTAGTTTTCCTTTATGATTTTCGGCTTGTACCGAAAGGCCTTATGCAATAAAGTAAGAGTTATGTTCCTGTAATCGTGATGTACTGCTTACGTTTCCCCTTTAGCAGACAAAGTGGCGCCAGGATAATCGATGTACTTGGATCTGAACCCAAGTTTATGTAACTTGTAAATGTGAATATTTATAACTGGCTTGCTATACTTTTTATACTCATTCATTGAAATCAGTTAAGAACCTGTTTTATACAAAGTGGCGCCAGGATAATCGATGTACCTACTTGGATCTGATTCCAAGTTTATGTAACTAAGAAAATTTAAACTGTATAAGTATACTTACCTTTAAATTAGTAAAGTAACTATTTTAAGCATTTTCAGTTGGAATGAGAACGAAATGCGAGCTTTCAAAACTCGCTGCGTTGTCAGTCAGTATCATAAAAACACAGCGGCGCTATATTTAGTTATTATTCTAACAAGCTGAAACGCTCTTTATATAAAAAGCTTGGAGACGAAATTCGAGTGGTCTGTTGGTGCAGTGTTATAGCGTCACCGCACCTTAGGTCGCGGGTTCGATTTCCGCTCAGAGCAAACATTTTGTGTGATGAACGTAGGCTTTGCCTAGTTTGGGATCAGGTCTGATAACCTTGTGAGAGATGTCCGCAATGTCTTCGTAGTTTATTACGGAGACGAGAGTCGACCTAACATAACATTATTCGGTTTGAATTATGATCCTGCATTTTATTTTTAACTTATGGTTATAGGGATCATGAGATATACAGTACGGTATGAATAGAGCTTACTGCACTGTTTTCTGGAATAAGATCCTGGAGCTATTCTCTTCGCGGGAAGTACAACTTTTGACGTAATCCAGCTAAAGTAAAGCTGGCAGTGCCAACTCGAATTGGGTCATTCTGCTGACCGTGTTCTGTTTAACTTGGTCCGTGTCTAGATAAATATGAGACAATCAAGATGGTTTCTTCGTTTTGTATGTTTGTGTTTCATGCAGATTAGGTACGCTTTTAAGCCTAAAAGTATTTCTCTGAGCTCGCTGTCTTACCTTTTAGGGTACGACTCCGTCCGTTTATATCACACCTATATATCTTAACAAATAATTATGCAATCGACTTAGAAGAGTTTAAAAAAATGCTTACTTAAAATAAAAAATAATCAACCACACTTGACCGGATTTTTTACTGTGTTCTCGAGATGTGCTATGTTTCACATATATACATTTTCCGTCACAATTCTTGATGTTCTTCGGAGGCGCTTGTGTTCCTAGGTAACAATTTTGCTGTATTCGTAATTTTCTGGATCAGAAACACACAGTTTGCTGCTATTTCTGGTGGATTTAGGAGATTTGTTTTTATTTTTCTATTGGTGAGCATTATTTAGTCCCACCCTCATCCACAGTCATCAAGTTTTCTTCAACCTCCCTAAAACCCAATTTATAACAAAATAAAAGCTCCGTACAAGTCTAATACTTGTGTTAATCCAAACTCAACCAGCAAAACGAATGGCCCATTCTTCTGCCATACAAAGGTAGTAAATACCTTCATCGCTTAGAGAACTGGTAAACTTGAGCAATCTTATCTGAATCTCTGGCACATTAACCTAACAGATAGTGCCTGGCATTCTTTCCCCTCTTGTTTCGTCGAGTAACTTTCTACCAAGGAGATAAACAAATAACCTACTTAACGTATTTCAGCATTACTATGTAGTTTTAGGGATCATTTTGTATTTGCAACGTCCAAACATTTTGTAATTTTATGTTTCGTTTTGCCTGTCCGTTTGGTGCAGATTTAGTTAATTCAGTTCCCGACAAGAACAAAATGTTGTTAGAAGATGTTGAATAGCGCATTTTGTATGGGAAGTCAATTTTTTTTTTCGTATTTCGATGTTCCTTGGGATAAGTTGTTCAGTTTCATGGTCCAAGTAACATGCTAAAATAATTTTCACTATTTCTGTAGCAAACTCTTCATACGAAGTATTACGAAGGACATACACGAAGAATATCAAGGCAATATACTTTATATATGGATTTAGTGCCTATTTCGACTCGATTTACCTAACAAATCCTTGCATGTTCTATGTGAATTGTACCTGAATGCTCGACTACATATATTTTGTAAAAGGGACTGAAGAGGATTTGTGTCGTGACAAGATAGATCTCGGCACTTTTCGAGCAGATTGGATGATATTATTTCGATATAGTGCATTTTTATGTGATGTTGTAAAACAAATTTTGTTATCGACTTTTTCCCTACTTACTGAGACTGGCATAACTCATTTGTTAACTTGGCTGATTTCCAAGTATTCATGTTAGGTATGTTCTTGCGTTTTTATTTCTTTTCACATACGAACTCTCTTATGAGTCACTCTGTAATTTCATTAACTTATAGGTGCCGAATACAAGCCCGTTGATGTGGTTGGTATTGAGCCTGCCTTTTATGCTGTGGGCCGCGGGTTCGATCCCCACCCAGGGCAAACATTTGTGTGATGAACACAAGTGTTTGTTCTGTGTCTGGGTGTTATCTATCTATTTATGTATGTATATCAGTTTCTGATACCCATAGTATTTTTATTCGATTTGGATAACATATTGACGATAACTTTTGCCCAGCCCATCATTTGCCCGTTTTCTTTGCTATTCAGTGTATATATATATAGCAGTGTATATTAAAACCAAAATGTTTGGGGGATATATGTTACGGCTAAAGATAGGTAGGTGTTAACATAAACTTATCTAAGATTAGCCGGGTAAATTTAGGTTTATCTTCGAGAAGCGGCTAAAGTTAGTTTCTTCTATCATTAGCCGGCTAAACTTAATTGTAACCGCAGCCCTTGGCTAAAAATGTTGAAGCAAATGAAAAAGAAAATGAAAGGTTAGGTTCCCCCCCATTGGTTCCCGCCTTGTCGTGGCGCGGGGGCTCAGTACCCCGGGCGGGACTGCTCCTCCGGGCTTTGGTCTCCAAGCCCGCGATGGAGCGGCTTAGGGCGGTAGGTTGCGGTAGTGTATGGGCGCTATCGCAACTGAGGCGGGCTGCGTTGTCGTATTGGAGGCACCGCAGTTGAGATGTAGGGGCTGCGGCAGAAGAGGAGTGTCGGTGTTACGGTGAGCCGCTCTCCCTACCTTCCGCGGCGGACCTCGGGCATTCAGACACGGGGATATTTGGCGCCCATCTGGCTGGGTCCCCCGTGGGTGGGAATGACCGTGAGTCCTTGTCGGAGGGCGTGAAGGGCCCGCCGTGGAGGCGGGCGTTCGCCGGTGTGGGACTGGAAGTAAAGGCTCTGCCGGTTTCCCAGTGCCGCTGGGTCGTTTTAGTGGATGGGAGTCCCACATACCCCTCTCAGTCCCCGATGGGGGAGAGATGCATAAAGCATTATTTCCCAGCGTCAACAAAAAAAAAGGTTAGGTTAAACAAAACATCGTGCGCGCATCGACTCCCCTCCGTCCTCTAAAGCGACATGTTTGCCCATGCGCGTGTCCATCGATTTCATTTTTAGCCTTTTCGGTTAATGTGCACATTAGCCGGCTAAAGACGGAAATTTACGACGCAAACTAACATGATATCGAACTGTAGCCGCCTCTCGAAAATAAACCTAAGTTTAGCCGGCTAATCTTAAGTTTATGTTTACACCTATCTTTAGCCGTAACATATAGATCTGATACCCACTTACTTTTGTCTTTTGTACAGAATATGGGCCTCAACTCTATAAATCAGGGCTTAATAAAACTTTATGCGAAGGTACAAAGGTTTGGGCAGCGAAAGCCGACTTGAGAAAAAGTTTCTACGACGTAAATGAAATAGGGGTGAAAGAGTTAGATGTTATTCAGCTCTAGTTTTATTCATAAGAGGGATCCCATACGTCTCTGTGTAAATAAAAAGAACCAAATCCGTCATCCATAAGAAATACCACAAAGGAAATATGTTCTGTTATGTGGTTGGGCGACCTTTTGTTACGGCAAAATGAAATGTTATTTATTTTTGTCACACACTGAGGGAACAACTTGGAACTAACTTGGGAATAACTTGTTTTATAAGTTTCATTACAGAAAAGTACGTTTTTCTGTACCATAGTTATTGAGATATTAAAGTAGGCCTTTGTACTGCAGTGGACATCTTTCAGCTGCAACTGCAAGTGTCTGCAAGTCAGTCATATGGTTGTTGCAAGTTTCGAGTACTCAATAAAACAATCTCAGTTTTATGAGTTTTTTAAACGTTATTGTAAAAAAACGTGTCATAAAAACTGAAACTATCGTTTCAGGCTATCGGATTGTACTATTTTTCATGCTATTGAATTGTGCAATTTTCCAACATAAATTAAAATACGAGAATCAAATTGATTTTGCTTTATTGGTCGAAATCTGCGTGCGTGCAGTAGTCATTTTTGGCGGCTAATGTGAAAAAGGATTTTAAATTTTTAATCGTTGTCTCGTGAAAAAGTCACTTTTAGCCGCTAGCGTGGAAAAGTTATTTGAAATTAGAACGTGATGAAGAATTATGGTATAAGATACTGGCGTTCTGCTGTTGCGGTCGTGATCGTGAGGTGGAAATTGTGTGTTTAGCTCACTCGGCAGTAAAGATATTTCCGTGCCTTGAAACCCTTGATTCTTCTTCTCTAACCCTAGAATGTATGGGTTGGTACTATACTTTGCCGGCACCACACGGGACAACTAAGGGTTAACTGGAGGATGGGCAGCAGCATCCTCCTTTGTATCTTACATCTTACTTACAGCGGTCACCTACAACCGCGGTCCATAGTGCCAGCCGTAACGCTAACAAGCGAGGTGACTATGGTACTTCCCCTCCACATTTTTCCAGCAAAAGCTAGAATTCTGGAGGGAGCTCCCTGTCCTGTAGTGGACGTTTCATGGGATGTTATGATGATGAACCCTAGAATCCTTAGCTTGCTTGAGCTTCAATGCAAAGCACTTGCGCCAAATACCAAAAATTTTGCTACCTTGCATAACAAAATAACCATTCCATTCAAACTTCACGTGAAAGCGCATTTTGTATGGGAAGTTAAAAAATATTTCTACCTTGGAGAAAGTCGTTTAGTTTCATGGTCTTAACACTCAGTTCCAGTTTTCAGGAGATCACCTGTTTTTATTTAAAAAAATCGTTTATGAAAGACAAGACATTATCTTCAAACGAGTTTCACCTTCCGCCATGTTATAAATGGAAATGAGAAACCAAGAGGCCGTAAGGTTTATTGTGTCCATAACATGCTCCCATATTTTGCTTTCCTGTTACTCTCTTGCATAACGATATTTTACGAGGACTTTGTTATGCGACTGTTTTCTTTCTCTAAATGTTGTTGGCATAAACAAGAGGCACGTAATTTTACGTTTGCCTAATACGAGGAAATAAAAATACAAAACCGTCTGTTTTTACCCGACTGCCCCAAACCAGGAGTGTTATGTTTTTCGAGCGTATCGTATGTTTTTCGTATTGTAGCGTTCTTATGTATGTAAGAATGTATGTATGTATGTCGATTTCTTTGTCGCGCTCTGCAGCCTAAACGGCTTGATTGATTATACATGTGAGGTGTCGTTAGATTTGTATTCATTGTGGGAGTGTCATAGGATATAAAAAAATCTTTCATTGATAAAAGATAGAATTTGACTTCAATACTGTAGAAAATATTCCACCGATCATTTCATCGCGTGGTAACTAACAGTCATGGTAACAGGCCTTCTCTGTCCTTGCTTCGTATACCTATAACTATACCTTTTAACTTCATTGTCTAGGGTTAATATGCGGGGGTGTTTCTCTATAAATGTAAATGAGGTAGATATAATGGAGATATAATTATTTGTTCAGCCATTAACTAAATTTGTAAAAATCCTCTTTTTTGCAGCAAAGATTGACGAAAGAGATCTACCAGGCGAGAGTGAATGGAAACGTTGGAAGGGGAAGGCCTAGGCGAACTTACCAGGACCAAATTCAGGACGTTCTGAATAAAGGCCAGGTTAAAAGGACCCCTTAACCGACGAGCATGTATGAAAGGATTGATGAAAGTACAGGAAGCAAGGGAAGTATGTCAAGATCGTAGCAGGTGGAGGACTGTGGTCTCTGCCTACCCCGACGGGAAAGAGGCGTGATGTTATGTTATGTTATGTTATGTTATAATTATTTGTTCAGCCATGAACTAAATTTGTAAAAATCCTCTTTTGTGCAGCAACATATGATTTTTAAAACAGGAGCAGCGACACTTGTTTCGCAAATAAATGGTATCCGTGCAGCAAAAGAAATATTTGAGTCGCAAATATTAGGTTATTTTTTTGGACCTGATTTCCTTTTGCCCACTTATTAGTGAGGTCAAAAGCAACAACTTTTGTTCTACGACTTTGCTAACAACGCACGAAAAATTTTCAACTTCCCATACAAAATGGGTCGGACCACTTTAATAATTAAATGAGCAGCGAGGTTAAATAATTGAAAAATTCTGTTTGTTTGTTTTCTACACAAAACCTGAATATTTTGCTGCTCTTTTTAATAATAGCCGACGCAATGTCTCCAAGGTGTGGCAGGTAACACACTTCAGATATTTCCCACGTGATTTACGCTAATTACCATCTAATGCCTCTGTGGTCTAGTGGTTAGAGGGTTCGGCTCTCGATCCGGAGGTTCTGGGTTCGATTCCCGGTGGGGACACTGTCAAACAAAAATCTCTTTGCGCGACCTCCCCAGTTTGGTTAGGGCATTGCAGGATGAATCACCTGATTGCCCGAAAAGTTAGATGATTCCGTGCTTCGGAAGGCACGTAAAGCCGTTGGTCCCGACTACTATCTACGGATGTAGTCGTTAATGAGCCATGTCAGAGGCCTTTGGCGGCTCAACAACTCTGACACCAGGGTTTGTGAGGTCGGTCATCGACCTTGCAACCCACACGATATGATGATGATGATGATGATGACCATCTAATTACAATTAAAATTTTTACCTAGGGTCAATTTAAAAAGGTCACTCCATGGAGAGGGTAATTATGATGAGTCATTCCCACGCAGGTCATTCCATTCCCCGTGCCTTGTGGTGCCAGCTAAGAATAGTACCAACCCATCTCTACTAGTAGCACGCGTGTTTGCTGGATTTCTGGAGGGAGCTCCCTGTCCTGCAGTGGAGGTTTTATGGGATGTTATGATGACTCTAAAGAAAAACAGCCCTACAAGGCAATTTTTGTCACCCAGGCCATACAAAAACCGGTCAAATGCGAGTCAGATTCGCGCGCCGAGAGTTCCGATATCTGTTGATTTTATTTTTAGAAGCTATAAAGTCAATTTTTAGGACCGAAAAACTAAGATTGTTTGTAAAGTTTTTTTTACAGATTTCTGCAAAATGGTATTTAGAGAGATCGTTTAGACTGTAATTAATTCAGATATTTTGCTTTGCAAATTTCGGTGATAAGGCATGGTATTTTTTTAGACATTTTTCACCGTAACTTGAAAACTAAAAGTATAAAAAATTAAAAAAAAAACTATTTTGGAATGCGCAAGTGAAGCCCTTTCATATATTACCCCATTCGACTTAGTAACGATAATTTTAAATCTTGCCCCCTATTTGGGCCCCCTTTACCATAATATTTTTTAAAGGATTTTTTGTTTGCAGTAAAGTTGGGCAATCATATTCAAAAATTATTCCAAATTTCAAGTCGATAGCATGAGTGGTTGCTAAGATATATAGGTGTGACAGACAGACAGACGAAGTCGCACCATAAGGGTTTCGTTTTTACCATTTTGGTTCAGACAGAACCCTAAAAATTCGGGACGTCCCATACGAGACCATCAATTGGTGAGTGCATAAAAAGAAAATCTTTCGAGAAAGTTGTTAAGTTTTGTTGTGAGTAACGTACGAAAAATTCTGTAATAATAAAAAATACCCTGTATAATGGAGCATGACCTAACATTGTACAGTCAAGGGCACTTCAGTTGGACATATTAGTCTTTCTTCCGTATCTACTCCTCTGTACGTAGAGACTAAAGTTGCGCTGCAAGTGTAATCCTCGATGTGCTCTTGACTGTACCTGTGAGTAATCATAGAACATTTGTAACAACCTTAGAATACATGAAACAGAGTAACAACCTTGTCCAAGTTAGAAAAGTTTTTCACTTTGCTGAAGTGAAAGTTTGATATAGAGTCACATAAAGTGTTGGCAGCTTGTTACTTTGAGTATATTATAGTACATACGGTTGGTATTCGTTTGTATTCTAATAAAATGCACAAAAATCTTCAAATTATTAGCACATGTATATTGAACAGCAGAGCTACAGGTAAACTTATTATTAAATGAACTTACCGGCATTTAACTACTATTCCACTAAGTTCATAATTCTATGGCATGGTGAAAAATACGTAGTGCTTCCCGGGTTAGTATCTGGGCGACCGAGCTTCGATCTATAATAGCCACCTCAACATTTAAATATCATCGAGTGAGCAAGCTAATGCTACCCGCCAACAGGTTTTTGTCTAAACGCGGTATTTTACAAAAATGTTTAAAATCACGGGAAAAACGAATTTTCCCAGACACGAGACCTAGCTCAATTTTTCGCCCCCGAAAACCCCTGTATGTTAAATTTCATTGAAATCTTTAGAGCCGTTTTCGAGAATCCGATTACAAATATATATATTTATATACAAATATTGCTCGTTTAATAGTATAGGATTACTACGAAGCGAAGGTTATAAGAATGAAGAGGCGTTTTAGTACAAAATATCGACCAAATACGTTACCTACCTGTTGGTACGCCTTATCAATTGCTCCAAATCCACCGCTGAAGGCAATTTACTCGAGGTTTAAAAATTCAAACATTAGCAAACAAATCGTGTAAGCAAGAAATGTAGTAGCTATGTTATTACTATCTGAATAATGTATCCGTAGGTTAATGGACTGATATAATGATATGATAACGTATGGGTTGAATTTACTGTAGTAAAATATAAGTGACGCAAGTTTTCACCGATAGTTTGATACGTCCGTGGCGCTGAATGAGTCATTGGTGATTACAACCAGTTGCTGATAGCTTCTTCAAAACTTCAATCTATTTGCCAACAGTAAATCAGAAGCTTTATGTAGCTGGCGGTTAGCTCGTTTTTAATTTTAGTAGCAAAACGGCTAGAGTAAAAGTGCGGGCAATTTTGGCTTATGTGATGCCACGTACGTGACGGCACTTCCGTCAGAATACATCGCTTTTCCTAATAAATGTATGAATAGTCGTAATTTAGAAACACATACTCGTATATATCATAGAATACATGAAATATATCTTATGTGATGTCGCTGTCATACAACTGTCATACCTAAATCCCAGCGTACGTGTATTGCGTATGCGTCAGATCGAGTGTATTGCGTTTATCACGCAACATGACGCTTGCAGTGCATCAGTCCCTTTGTATAGCCGACAGCAGAAAAGTTTAAATATAAGAAAACATAGAACAAACGCATTGCGTACTTGCACTTCTACAGGTGCTGACAGAATATCAGCGCTCTGGCGCTTTGCTGCCGCAGCATTATGCTGAGTTAGGGCCTTTATGAGGGTGCGGCACACTCTATAACTGGATTCAGATTTAATGTCTATTTTACGTTGTTAAATATTTTGTTGTGGATATGTGTTGTATCCTTAATAAACAATTTATCTACACGTTTACGGACATTTAGAAGCTTCAAAAACTTCTGATCGGCCGCGGCGCAACTTGGCACGTTTTCCGCAGTTAGTGCCCAAGTGGTCCCGTTAGACTGGTTAAAATGCCTCATCTAAAAATAGAATAAATATTTTTTTTAAGGTAGGCTTATCTGCTATCGGGCCCCAATTTGTTTCAGTCACTGACGAGGCTGATGGTAGTGACGTGGCGTAGAGCGAGTGTGTTTCTAACGTAACATCGCACAGCGTGCGTGTTATCACATAAAGTCGCAATTCAGAAACTAAGTCTAGTTTGCCCGCACCTTAAGTGGTCTACTCACAATCCAATGCCCGACAGCAAATTGATAGGATAGATTCATCATATACAGTGATGCATTCACTGTCATTGCCTACTGTAATCACAGTCAATTTGATCAATTATCCGATTGATATTCTACACTCTATTTGTCTTTGAAAACGTTTTGAGTGCTCATGCCTGTTTTAAAAGGACTTTCGAAAAAAAAAATTTTTCGTGGGTGCTGGATCCCCAGAGCACCTACGGAATCGGCGCCCCTAAAGCAAAGTTTGTATCGTTCTTTCGATGATTCCGACTAAAATAGACCTTCGGGCTAAAAATATTATGGCGGTACGGCACTTAGGTAAGGGTATAGAGTTATAATTTTAGCGCTTTACGAGTATTCCTTCTTCCATGTCGTATATATATTTTATGAACCACCAGGGTTCAAGCTTTCTTAACATGTGCATTGTTTCAGCTGTGCAACGGCGATGCTTTGCGCTGCCATCATGACAGACCATTGGGAGAATGTCACGTGGGAGCACTCGGCATTGGCTGCACTGGCCAACGCGTCCAATACTGCGATACAGTGGCTTCTGGACGAAAAGGTCGTCAAGGTAAGCCACACCGTTTTTTTCCATGTTTACTCACGCTGACATAGCGTTGACGGCATCAACGCATCCAATACGTTAGTTCAGTTCAGAAGAAAAGTTTGCCAAAGTAGGCCCCAAACTGGACCATCATTGAATGCTGAATTTCTTGCCAAGCACCTAATAAAACGGCTATGCTTCTATAGTAGCAGTAATATCACAATAAAATAAGTAATTTTCTTCCGCCACGTTTGCCGTTAAATCTGCTGGTGGTTTTATTTTATTTCACAGTAAAACCGGGTTAAGTACGCGAGCTTAACCTCAGAACCGATATTTATTCAAGTATCAAAGCGAAGCCGTAAATCCCATAGGATTATAAAAGGTGCTTTATCTCGGCACGCGGATAAATCTTTGAGCTATAAAATACGTGCTCTTTCAAGAAAATATTGAACAAAGCTTACAGCTTTCATATAACTTCGACGTAGAAACACGCGCTGTTTTAAAACCTTTTAAAAAGTTAGGAACCTACTCGTACTCAACGTAACGAAGTTTGGAATGTTTCAAAAGAAAAAAATTGCGATTCAAAATTAATTAATTTCATCTGTGGAAGCTAGAATCAAACTTATTAGTTTAGAACATTACGAACAAATAATGTATTTAACTAAGTAGATACGTAAGTATCTAAAGCTGTAAATCTTTGTTAGAGAAATTGTACTGCTACGAGTATATAAGTATTATGCATAGTGAGGCAGAACTTCTCTTCTAGCAAAGTTACGCGATTTTTCTGGAACTTATCCGTGGAACTCTGCTGAGCATACTTTCTTTGAAATGTCTTGTGCAATTCCCAAGTTTTGGATACAACTCGACACTGAACGAGCAGATATTGTACTCAAAGAGTGCCAACCTGTGGTGCCAACGGACAGACCATAGATCTATGTGACAGACTGACAATGTTGTCGGTCTGTTTGCTTGATTTTTTTACAGAATAAGTATGTGATATATATATATATATGGCGGTTAATCTATATAAAACAAAAAGAAAATTTGGTACAGATTCAAATTTTTCGATACATAAAGCTAAAACAAAAACCTTTTCATTGTTTTCATTTTTTTGTTAGGTAATCTGCCATAGTTACACATACTCGTATTCTGAAAATTTCACGGTTCAAAAGATACAGCCCATGGACAGACAGACAGACGAAGTAGGCTTATTAGTAGGGCTGCGTTTGGACCCCTCGGGTACGGAACTCTATAAATACAACAATCGTCAAACTAGTGAAACTTCGTGAACACTTTTTCACACTAATCCAACGTAATTTTTTATCACCCCGGATATTTTAAGAGGTGATTCTGCCCATGAAACTAAACAACTTGTCCCAAGGAACATAGGTAGAAATTAGCGATTTCCCATACAAACTGCATCAGCTGACAGCGCATTTTGTATGATAGATCGAAATGAATTTTTCGTATTACGACGTATGTTCCTTGGGAAAAGTTGTTTAGTTTCAAAACCGCCTCTTAAAATATTCGGGGTGATGAAAAAATAACCCTGTATGTAGGGTGTAAGGGACAGCCTTCCGATTACTGAAAGGACACGATCGGTCAGCGGAACTGAACAACTTTCAGGGAATAAAATTTTCAGGAATGAAAAAAAAAATCGGCTTCTCCATACAAAATTTCAAACTTGATTGGACTTTATGTTTGGAAATGACGATTCTTTTTCTCATTTTCTGAAAGTTTTATTCGCTGAAAGTTGTTCAGTTACGTTGACTGATCATGCCCTTTCAGTTATCGGAAGGCTGTCCCTTACACCCCGTATTTTGTGGTATTGAGAACCATAGTACGCCAGTATGATTCGCACTGGTCAGGGTGCGTATTCCGAAGTTTTATCGGAGCTCCGATATTATCAGATCAGATTGACAACAACAATTACGTTCGGAAGTTTACTTTGTATGGGAATTTCTTTGTCAAAGGTCGAACCATAGACTAATTATCGGCGCGATATTATCGTAGTTTCACTTCGGAATATGGCAGCTGGTTTTTTGTACAGTCTAGTCTGTCTTTTCTCTTTTTCACGAGACCTTTCTCTTCGGGTAGCCAGAAGCTTTGAGACTCGGATTTCAGAGTTACCCGAGACCAAATTAAATTTATGTTCATTGGATGAAAATCCATTAAAGGACAGTTTAATCAGATACCCTTTTCTGTGCCTGTGTACTTTTTGTCCTCGAATTAGTTAGTTTATTAATTAGTTTAGTTTTTTTTTTTGTTTTAGTAGTTCATTTATTTTCTTACATTTATTTTTGTTACTTTCAATCAGTATTTTAATTGAATCGTGGTTCAGATACCTATGCTTTTATATTGTTATTTCAGCGTCATTTCAGGAAGAATGCTGGTGTTTTAGCACAGGATTTAACCTTTTAAAACACTGGCAGATCATTTTAATCAATGAGCTTTCTCTTTAATGAACCTAGTTTTAGATACCTAGCCGTAAGAAAAACTTTTGAATGAATAAATTTATTTGAATTTGAATGAGTAACTTTGTCCAACTATTTCAACTAAACAGGGTGAAAAGTACGATGATTCTTCTACTGCGAAAACAGGTTAAAGAATATAAGACTTTTGAAGTGGAAACTTCTTTGACGGCGCTTGGCACTTTTTTAGATGGGTAAAAAACAAAGAGATTTGAACCTCGCTATGACCGAGCGCAGCGAGGTTAAAATCTCTTTGGTAAAAAATGTTAAACTCACGTCAGATCTCGCGTCAGATGTTTAAGTTTTGAAGTTGGTACTTATCTATAACTTCTTTAGCGGCGCGTCAGATCTGACGAAGATTGTCTAATTATGAATAACGGCAGGTCTATATGTAGTAACTAGCTGTTGCCCGCGGCTTCGCTCGCGTGGATTTCGTATTTATGTTGTTACCAGTTTTCCGAAGCAATAAGATATTTTCCCTTCATTTCGGGGTAATTTTAAACTAAGGAAAAACAGGACTAACCCTGCGCAAATCAATGAGTATAATTCAAGATCCAGCTGATATTCATATAATATACAGACGTTACTCATAAATTACTCAGAACAGAGGAACTTAGCAGCAGTATTATTCCTTAATTTTTTCACTTAACCTAACAAATATAAAGAGAGAGATGAGAGACACCTTTATGTAATATTTCAAAACAGAGCCAATTTGCAGAAGTAATTGAGAAAAACTAAAACCCTCTCCCTCTCCCCCTCCCTCTGTCTCTCCCCCCCTCCTCTCCCCCTTCCCTCTTCCCCTCCTTCTCCCCCTGCCCCCTCCCTCTCTCCCTCCCCCGCCCCTTTTCCTTCCCTCTCCCTCTACCTGTACCGCTACCTCTCTACCTCTACCTCTTTACCTCTCTACCTCTACCTCTTTACTTCTCTACCTCTACCTCTTTACCTCTCTACCTCTACCTCTTTACCTCTCTACCTCTACCTCTACCTCTCTACCTCTACCTCTCCCTACCCCTATCCCTACCCCTTGCACCAATTTAACCGCTATCCCCAACAAAGAAAAGACACCCATATTGATTTTAAGACATTTCAAACCTATCGCACCCCAACCCCATCCCCAGGGGATGATGGTATTTCACGTCCATCACGTTGGATTTCAAAACTGTTGTAGTTTTCGTAATCAGCGACCCGATAAACCATACAAATGACACCTATATTGATTTTTAGACATTTCAACCCTATCGCACCCCAACCCCATCTCTAAGGGATGATGGTATTTCACGTCCACCACGTTGGATTTCAAAATTTTTGTAGTTTTTGTAATCAGCGATCCGATAAACCATACAAACGACACCCATATTGATTTTTAGACATTTCAACGCTATCGCACCCCAACCCCATCCCCAGGGGATGATGATATTTCACGTCAACCACGTTGGATTTCAAAATTGTTGTAGTTTTCGTAATCAGCGAATCGATAAACCAAACAAACGATACCCATATTGGTTTTTAGACATTTTCACCCCATTTCCCTTTTTTAGGGGTTGAATTTGGGGTGTAATTTCAATAACAGTGATGAACGTTGCAAAGAATTACATTATTAATGCCTAAATAATAAATTATGTGGATGTTACTTTAAAAATAAAGAATTTTCAACTTCATCCCCCTTTTCACCCTTAAGGGTGTCGAATTTTCAAAAACCCTGAGACACGTAAATATAAATTTTTTGTCGTCAGCCTAAATACAAATTTTGAAGATCCTAACTTCAAAACTGACGGACTTTCATACAAACTTTCATCCCCTATTTCACCCCCTTAGGGGTGGAATTTTGTAAAACCCTTTCTTAGTGCACCCCTAGGCCTCATAAGAAACCTACATGCCAAATTTGGAATATCTAGACCCAACGGTTTGGGCTGTGCGTTGATATGTCAGTCAGTCAGTTAGTCAGTCACCTTCTTCTTTTATATATATAGACTAGCTGTTGCCCGCGGCTTCGCTCGCGTGGATTTAGTATTTATATTTTTACCGGTTTTCCGAAGCAATGAGATATTTTCCCGTCATTTCCGGGTGATTTTAAACTAAGGAAAAACAGGACTAACCCTGCGCAAATCAATGAGTATAATTCAAGATCCAGCTGAATTTTATATAATATACAGACGTTACTCATAAATTACTTAGAACAGAGGAACTTAGCAGCCGTTAATTAATGACACATTGCAGCAACTTAACGTTAAGAAAAAAATTGCTGGTGTATTTCTTGACTTGAGTTCTGCCTTCGACTCAGTAGACCACGATATACTGATCAGCAAATTGGAACACTATGGTGTCCGGAATCTAGCCTTAGACTTGTTTAGATCTTACCTCAATAATAGGCAACAGTTTGTAGAAATACCACATCTCACAGATGGAACTCAAAGTCAGTGCAACTCTAAATTGGTAAAGGTGACTAGGGGGGTGCCGCAAGGTTCAATTTTAGGACCAATTTTTTTTATTATTTTTTTTTAATGACATGCTTAACTTCATTACTAATAAAATTCCAGACATTAAACTGGTAGTATTTGCTGACGATACAAACGCTACTATGTCAAGTGATAACATGAAAGATTTGAATGATAAAGTTAGTAAAGCTTTAGTTTTATTTAACGAATGGTTTCTTTGTAACAACCTCAAACTAAATGCAAGCAAAACAAACATTTTACTATTTAAAAGCACTGCACGAGTCAAGGACAATTTAGAAGTTACTGTCAATGGAGAGGCAATAAATAATGTCACTGATGTTAAGTTTCTCGGAGTTCGTTTAGATCAGTTCCTAAATTGGAAACCAGAACTTAACGCCTCGGAAGGTAAAATTAGTTCTGCATGTTATGCGTTACGTAGCCTTAGGGATGAACTTTCCTACAAACAGCTAAAAATTATGTACTATGCTCTTATTGAATCTAGGTTTCGATACAGCATCAAATTGTGGGCTAATAGTTATCAATACAACATGAATAAAGATTTTATTGCTCAGAAAAGAGCAATTAGGACAATAGTCCGCATCCCACCGTGGGAATCGTGTAGAGCCCATTTCAAGTCTTTGGAGATTTTAACCATTCCAAGTTTGTATATCTTGGTATTATTACTAGACGTTGTGAAACATAGACATGTATTTGAGACTGAAGATGAAATGCATACACGATTGGCAACTAGGCGTAAGGACCTGAATCATATTATTGAACCTACATTGGATGTGGTCAGACACTGTGCACGATATCAGGCCGTCAGATTGTTCAATCGACTGCCGATGGTCCTAAAATCTATCACAAATGTTAATTGTTTTAAACGAAAATTAAAAGAGTATCTTTTGGAAAAGTGCTGTTATAGTATTGAAGATTTTTGATCTATATTTTTTAAATTATTTGAGCTTTACAGTGTTGACATTTAAATATTTTATGTTTGACATTTTTATATTCTTGACATTTAAAATTTTTGACATATTTTATTGGGTATTTAACATTTTTGAGATAATGTTTGCTAGTACAGACTACGAATTGACTTTGAATGTAATGATTTACATTGTTATTTTTATCTGAATGTAAATTTATATTTTAATGTAATGTAATTTTCTATGATGATATGATTTATTGTAATTTCGAACACAATTTTATATTGTTAATGAATAAATGAAATGAAAATACCCTAACAAATGTAAAGAGAGAGATGAGAGACACCTTTAGCCAGCTGGAAACCACTCAAAACCCTTCGATGGATTTGCATAAAACTCTTAAATTCCAAATATGGTGTCAATCGGACCATTCGTTTAGCCGCTAGGCCAAAGCGTGACGGACAGACCGACCGACGGACCTACCGACCGACCGACCGACGGACGGACATTTTTGGGAGACTTGTTTTTTATGAGGTATAAGTGATATAGAACACATTTTTGAGAAAATTAGAAAAACTTTTTTTTCACGAATACAATACCTTTCTCGCTCCGCTCAAAAGTAAAAATCATGCAGAATCACCCGTAAACGGATTAGTTCACCCTGTAAAGTTTCGGTTGGCCGTTCATCAATTACAAGTTTCTAACTTCAGTTACATGGACTTTCCGTTCGTGTACATACCGTTGTTGCTAACATAGATTTAGTGAGTGTGCCTACATATCGACTATAGGGGTAATTACAACTTATGTTGCCGTGGTATTGGGGTGAACCGCGTTTTTGAAGGTACGAAAAATGTGATTTAGGACTTTTTATACAACGCCGACAC
This sequence comes from Athrips mouffetella, assembly GCA_947532105.1. NCBI lineage: Eukaryota > Metazoa > Arthropoda > Insecta > Lepidoptera > Gelechiidae > Athrips > Athrips mouffetella. The sequence continues at coordinate 7,493,100 of OX383969.1, read as the reverse complement.
AATGGACGCGTAAAATCCATTTTTAGGGTTCCATAGTCGACAGAGAACCCTTCTAGTTTCGTCATGTCCATCTGTCTGTCCATCTGTCTGTCTGTCTGTCCGCGGCTTAACTCAGAGACCCTCAGTAATAGAAGACCAGTTGTCTACGGCCCCTGACCTTCTTGATGACTATTAAGAGTCAAATATTTGCAGAGATACAATCCTTGACGAGCCTTCGAATCTCAGAATTTCAAATAACCCATGTTTTGTCTATTATTCAACTAGCCGTCAATCTTTAGGGATCTTACCACTAAAATGTTGGTTTATCTATGTAAAATATTAAATTAGAACAGTAGGACGTGAATTCAATAGGGTACTTGATTAGTCTGTGTTGCACTGCCTATCTTTAGCAATAAGAAAATATGATGGTCCTCTACTATTCATTTTCGAAGATACATAATCAGATTCAAGATTCCATTTTCGTGAGAGGCTTAAAGCCTGAAAATGATTTTATTTTCATGTGTTTCGGATAAATCTACAAAGTAAGTGTTAGCATTAAATCATTTTGAAATATACGTTTGCTACCAATTTTCGACTTGAATTCTATCTGCATTGAATTGAGCTAGTAGGTACAGCAAATGTTTACTAGGTGGCAGCACAAAACGCAACGTTGAAATGCGCATCTATACAGAGGTCGCAAATTTCACAACATCTGGCAGGATCACGGTAGCCTAGTTGGTAAAGCGTCTCCGGTGCTGACGGAGAAGACGCAGGTTCGAATCCTGCCTGGGGTTGTGAAATTAAGCGATTTTTTACTGTAGGCCTCTGATTTATGGTGCCGTTTTTTGAGCAGCAATCGTAAAAGTGTGGTCGAAGCTTGTCTTACATTTTTCCGACAGTGAGACGAGCATCTTCTCTAAATGGTAAAATAAGATGGCGCAATGGATTTATTAACTTCACATAATCAAATTCGTATTTACATAGGTAGAGTTTGTTAAAAATAAATTAGGTCAAAAATAAATAAATTAAAAAGAATTACCTATATCAAATTAAACCAAAAATAACTAAGTTACCTCCCAAGTTGCACAAAGATTTAGCTGAAATTGGTTTTGTTATCTACTCCAGCAGAAGTTTTGAACTCGCAAAGTTTTCAGAACGCTGACTTCAATAATATGTTGGTGACACTGCGTTTAAGTTTCTACCACCTGCGCAGTTTGTACTATCTTGAACTTAGTTTAGGGAAGACGAATTTTGTTCTAATTGATGTACTGTAGGGCTTTTGTGCAAAGTCCGCCTGGGATACTTACCACCAGCTTGCCGATTTCTGCCGTTAGGCAGCAGTACCTGCAGTGCAGGCCCTACACTCCTATTTCAATTCGAAGAGTAAGGCAGTAAAATTACCAAAATTAGAAACGAAAAAATGTAATCTATTGTTTTACGGGTTTTGCTGTTGATGTCCAAGTATGCCACAAATAAGACAGAAGGTATTATTGGCGATGGAAATCACTAGTGACATAAAAAAAAGCTAGTTACTCGATAAACCAAGGATTTCTCATTAGATTTTTATTTCAAACTAGCTTTTACCCGCGGTTTCGCTCGCGTTACATAGTCTTTGTGTCATCCTAGTGTCTCCTACACGAAACATGTATTTTCCGGGATAAATTGGGGACTATGTGTTAGTCCAGTTCCTGATATATCTACCTCCCAAACATCGAAATCGGTCCAGCCGTTTAGGCGTGATAGTGGAAAAAACGAACAAACATCCATACTTTCGCATTTATAATATTAGTGAGAACTGTGAGAAGTGAGATGACACTTGAAATAGGTAATTTGGGAACATAAGTTTTTCACTACCATAGCTTCCTTAGATTTTAGCTACGTAACCGAAAAAGTCAGCTGGTAATCTATTAGTTTGGTTTTTTATCCAACTCAGAAAAATAATATACTTGATCCCACGCATACCCTTTTACCCTTTTTTCCTTTACGCAAAAGAATTTGGAAAGATCTACTTACAAAAGTCCAAAGAGATTGGGCCCTCGCTTCATTTAGTCATTTATTTGAGTAGAGGTCAGAACTACGAACAAGTTATAAGTCGGTCAGACAGATGGTTTATTGAACTCAGCCTCTTCAATAAATAGTCGTTTGCATAAATAAATTGGTAATTTAGAAAATACATTAAGGCGATAATCGATTGTGCTTTACGAATTAAATTGATGCTATTAAAAGTATTAGCTTCTAATAAATAACTTAACTTTAATGACAATAATTGACCTACATAATGGTTTTCAGCGCGTTTGAAAGTTTGCTGTATCACATAATTGTCACAATAATAGTTTTGATGGACGATTTAATTGATTTTAGTTTATTATTCTGATTGAAATTGTCTTCTACGTGACTACGTCTGAGAAAGTATTGTTCTGTACCCAATTAGTGTACACGCACGTCGCAAGTGTAATTTGTATGGCGTTGTGGCCTTTGTTCTTATACAGCTTTGTGTACATTTGGTATCGATGACACTTGTACGCACTAAAATAGGGGTGGATACAATAAGAACATAAAAGCAGTAGGTGGATTAGATATAGAATTATAAGCTACGAGCTTTTCTTGTGAATTCGTCCGCAAGTATTGTAAGTAGTATTTTGATTGTACAAGCTCTCATCATCATCATCATAACATTCCACAATACGTCCACTTCAGGACAAGGGAGCTCCCTCCAGAAGTCTATCTCTTGCTGGAGCAATGTGAAGGGGAAGTACCTCAGTCACCAAGCTTGTTAGCGTTACGGCTGGCACCATGGACCGCGGTTGTTGTTGATCGCAGTACGTAAAGGTACGATACATGGAATGACGCTGCTACCCATCCTCCGTTTCACAAACCCTTAGTCGCCTCTTACGGCACCCACGGGTAGAGATGGGTATTGCCGACACCACACGAGTCTTTGTTCACTAAACTAGACTAAGGGAGCATTCGGTCGGTAGAAAGTGATGACAAATTCAAAAACGAACTCAAAAACATATTAATTGCGAAATGTTATTATTCTGTGAAAGAGTTCCTTACTGACAAAGAATTGTAGAAATTAGATGATTTATTTATTTAATTTTCGTATAGATTATATAAATAATAGTGCCGTTAAAATAATGTAATTAGATTAAGATATGTTGCTGTGCCTGAACAAGGCGTTGCATGCCATTGACATTTACTAGTTTTATAAGATGACATGTAATTTGCAACTGGATCAATAAATAAAATAAATAAAGTATTTCAGTCGAACAGACTCAGTTCTGCTGCATATACGCAGTGAAAAAATAAGAGCTCTGACCGATGTAGACACCGCAAGGTTAGTCTAAGTACTTCAGTTATTTCCATAGTCCCATGTCATACGACCTTTTGTTATGGCACAGTAAATATATAAGCTAAAGCAGTATGGAAACTCCTAACAAACGTCCAAAACAGGCGCACTCACACATGCACACACCGCTACAGGAAAATAAGTAGTTTTCGCGCTGAAGTAAGTCGTGGGTGCTAAAACCATAATACAAACAAATCGGTACATATATAGAGTTCCTATAAGTATGTCCCTGTCCTTGTGCGATAAAAGGCGACTAAGTATCTTAATCTGCCCTTGCGTGATAAAAGGCGACTAAGTGTCCTCATCTGCCCTTGTGTCATAAAAGGCGACTAAGTGTCTTTATCTGCCCTTGTGTCATAAAACACGACTAAGTGACTTAACCTTCCCGTGTGTCGTAAAAGGCGACTAAGTGACTTCTTAACCTTTCCTTGTGTCGTAAAAGGCGACTAAGGGTTTCGGAAAAATTTGTTTAGTTTTACGGTCCGAAAACATGCTGAAAGGAACTAAGTTGATAGAAGCACCCCAATATTTGAGTTCATCATACTATTCTTATTTCAAAACATCTGGGTTACAACCCTGACGCTCCGACGCAGAATAGTTCTTTTTTCAAAAAAAGACCCGAGTTTCCATACTGCTTTAGCTTATATATTTACTGTGGTTATGGGGTCATGCTGTGGGTGCAGACAGCATTTTCATACTACAAAAGCGAGCTGTTTGTGCAATTCACAAAATGAATCCTAGAGAGTGTTGGTAATATCCTACAATGAATAAAGAACATTTTACACTTAATTTATTTAATTGATTTTTTAAAAATAAATTCCTTAGGGATGATTTTACCAGTCTTAAGTGGGACTGAGCTGGAAATATAAGCCGAATGCATTCGCGACGGTGGTCGAAAATCGTCACCCGATGGGTACAACAGAATGGCAAATGCCGCATTAGACCGCGAAGAACGTGGCGTGACGATTAGACTAGTACCGTCGCGATTGGTCAGAATTCACTATGGACCGCGATTGTCTGCGATAGTTGGAGGACGAAGGAAGGGGAGGCTTTTGCCCAGCAGAGAGACAGTATATATAATATAATATATAGGCTATTTACAAAAAAAAATCCAAACAAACAAAACTAGCAGCTCGTATAAGTTATTGAGATTATTTATGGTATAACCTCTGCATCATGGGAGTTCAATCTCAATCACAACAAGGTAGCTATGAGAAAGAGATCGTTTCTCAGGATTATTTATTAGTCTGAGCCTTAATTACTACGGTACCCGTCCCTCCAGCTGTCCCGGCCCCTCAAGCTGTCTCTTTGTAATAAATCACGTCGCTTTGTTCGTTGCTACGTTACGTCATACGAGTAAAAAGAAAGCACCATCAATTCGCTTGCAAAGACTTTTGTTCAAAGTTCACCTAGAGAAGTGAGTGGTATCATAGAGTCTTTGCTCTATGGTGGTATGCACTTCTCTATTTTGTCGAATAACAACTTTGCTTGCTCTTGTGTTTTTCGATAAAACCAGTGAAATTACCGCCACTTGAAACAGTTCACAGGGTGGGCAACGCGCTTTGTCATCTTATTAGTGTGAAAATTGGTAAAGACCACCTTTGCTTACTAATTATAACGGTAAAGGAAGAAAGTGTTTTATAGGCAGTTTTTAATAGTAAGATTTGGTTCAAGATTCGTTGTACAGTCAGAAGCAGTTCAAGTTTGATACATTGCGCGTAGCTTTGAACTGTTTTTGCTGAAACACCTGTCAGTCACGCTGCGAACCTCTTTTCCATCGGGGTAGGCAGAGACCACAGTCTTCCATCTGTAACAGCTTGACATACTTTCCTCGCTTTATTTACTTTAATTATCAATCCTTTCATACAATTTTGTCGGTTTAGGCTCTGGATCTCTAGATCTCTGGTCAATCTCCGTTCATTCATAAACCATGACCAAACCATGTAGTCTCTATATCTTCTATCAAGCCACAACGTGCTCTTATCACACTATTTTGAATCTATACATACATAACATCACGCCTCTTTCCCGTCGGGGTAGGCAGAGACCACAGTCCTCCACCTGCTACGATCTTGACATACTTCCCTTGCTTCCTGTACTTTCATCAATCCTTTCATATCCTTTCATATTGAATCCAGTCACTCAAAAATAAGGTAAATCCATTCCATTATAAAAAGTCTGAAATTAATTCGGGTGAAAATACTTACAATGTTTTGCATAATGTGTTGAGCCAAGTCACCTTGGTGAAGCTGAGCGTATTTTAGTTAAGCACGCGAGCGTTGCCTTGCACGAGTTTACCCAACAAAAATACTTCACTAATTTGTTGGAAATAACAAAAACTAGGAAGTGGATTGACGAAGAAATGAGTGTAAAATTTTTTGCACCTTATTTTTTACTCGCGACGTCACTTTGTTTGTTAATTGATGTGACTGATACCATCAGCGATAACCTTACAAAGATCACAATCATCAAAATATGATCTCTTTTTTGTGTATTATAAATTAAAGCAAAATATTTTAATTTTTTTTCCTTGTCAAATTAAATAACCTTTCAAAAGAACCGTATATGGTCAGGGACTAGATAAGTACTACGAGTATAGGTACAACTATGTATATGGTTTGAAAGATTTACCGCCCATCACAGAAGGCGTCTTTAAAGTTAAAGCTTCTTTAAATCTCTTGCTGTGATCTGTAAGTGAGAAAGATTTCAAAGAACCTCCTTCAAATGTTTTTAGCCAAAATATTCGGCATAATAGTGCTAAGTTTTTAAACTGTTATAAAAATAATGACTTAATTATATTTGTAGGCTAATTACAGTCGCTGTGAACCAAATAAAGTTGCACACTTTGCATTCCTACTAAGTAATAAATTTATAACTGCCCTAGTTTCGTCCTAAGAGAATTTGACTACATGCAAACCAAAATGGAACTAATTAAATTATTTTCTATGAAACTAAAAGTCTAAATAATGTAGCTTGATTAGAATGGCAGGACAGAGCAATGCTTGAGAGCAGGAAGGAGCAATACGTGTCTCTGTCATCTAAATATATAAAAGAGCATGTCCTGACTGACTGATTCATCAACGCCGAGCCGTAACCGCTATAGATACAGATCTGAAATTTTGTACACAGGTTCTATGTGCGTCAAAACCACCCACTAAGAAAGGATTTTGGAAAATTCATCTCCCAAGGGGGTGAAATAAGGGATGAAAGTTTGTATGAAAGTCCTTTGTTTCTCGAGCTAGATTCACACAAATTTGAATTTAAGCTTCTGGTAAAAAATAAATAAACACGTATTTAAGCATTTCTTAATAAATGGTACAGCAGCACTGCACTCACTTTCTCGCAATACTCAAGGAAAAACTATCAACCGCAAACTTAAATTTGTAATGCCATACACATAGTATGGAAATACAAACTTTTATTTACGTTTTTCTAAAAAAATGTTTGAATGAAATATACAGATCAATTCAGAATTCAAATTGTCAAACATTAAAACAAACAAACATCAAACGATTTCGAGTAAATCACATGTTTAACTTTTGGTAGTACTGAAACACCCTTTATATGAATTTTCAAAGATCAATAGATACTACCGTAGGATACTTGCATGGAGATTTTTTTAATTTCCCATCACATGTTCCTTATGGATTATTGTTCAGTTTAGTCTACTGAGCAAGCCCTTTCAGTTTTTGGTACACCCTGTGTACTAAATTTTATTCAAAAAATCATAAAGAATATCCAGTCAGGTAGACAACCAATCTAGGAGTAATATTATAGAAAATTTTAATAAACTCAATGGAACCAATTTTGGGTAAATCACATATTTACGATTTGGTGGTACAGGAACACCCCTTATATGAAATTACACAGATCATTTGATACTAATGCAAGATATCTTACATGGAGATGCTTGGTCATGCAAAGTTTCATCAAGATTCTATGAGCCGTTTTTGAGAAAATTACAATTTATCATTTTCGTTGTATGACAGCTACCCTCAAAATGAGAGCCAGCCAGAAACCACTTAGAACCCTTCGATGGATTTGCATAAAACTCCTAAATTCCAAATATGGTGTCAATCGGACCATTCGTTTAGCCGCTAGGCCAAAGCGTGACGGACAGACCGACCGACCGACCGACGGACGGACATTTTTGGGAGACTTGTTTTTTATGATGTATAAGTGATATAGAACACATTTTTGAGAAAATTAGAAAAACTTTTTTTTTCACGAATACAATACATTTCTCGCTCCGCTCTAAAGTAAAAATCACCCTTCAAGGGGGTGAAAAAGGGGATGATTTTTTTTCCGTATGTTGATCTATAAGTCTTTCAGTTTTAAAGGTAGAATCATAGAAATTTGTATTTAAGCTTTTGGTAAATAATATAAAACTACGTGCTTAAGGATTTTCCAAAATTCATCCCCTAAGGGGGTGAAATAAGGGATGAAAGTTTGTATAAAAGTCCGTCAGTTTTAAAGTTAGGATCTTCAAAATTTTTATTTAGACTGACGACTAAAAATTAAGTTTTACGTTTCTCAGGGTTTTTGAAAATTTTACACCCTAAGTGGTGAAAAGGGGGATGAAGTTGAAACTCCTTCATTGCAAAGTAATATCCTCTAAATTTATTATTTAGGCATTAGAGTTGTAATTATGTGGAACATACATCTCATGTATTGAAATTCCACCCCAAATTCAACCCCTTAAAGAGGGAAATGGGGTGAAAAAGTCTAAAAACCAATATGGGTATCCTTTGTATGGTTTATCGGGTCGCTGATTACGAAAACTAAAACAATTTTGAAATCCAATGTGGTGGACGTGAAATACCATCATCCCCCGGGGATGGGGTGGGGTGCGATAGGGTTGATATGTCTAAAAATCAATATGGGTGTCGTTTGTATGGTTTATCGGATTTTGAAATCCAACGTGGTGGACGTGAAATATCATCATCCCCTGGAGATGGGGTTGGGGTGCGGTAGGGTTGAAATGTCTAAAAATCAATATGGGTGTCGTTTGTATGGTTTATCGGGTCGCTTATTATAAAAACTACAACAATTTTGAAATCCAACGTGGTGGACGTGAAATACCATCGTCCCTTGGGGATGGGGTTGGGGTGCGATAGGGTAGGGACAGCGGTTAAATTGACGTTAGGGGTAAGGATAGGGGAAGGGATAGGGGTAGGGGTGGGGCAGGGGCAGGGAGAGGTAGAGGTTGAGATAGAGGTAGAGGGAGTCGGAGAGGGAGAGAGGAGGTAGAGGAAGAAGGAAGGGAAGGGGGAGAGGGCGATGGAGGGAGAAGGAGGGGGAGTGGAAGAGACAGAGGGAGGGGAGAGGAAGGGGGAAGGAGAGGGAGGGGGAGGGGAAGAGGGCGATGGAGAGACAGAAGGAGGGGGAGGGGAGAGGGAGGGGGAGAGGGAAATGGAGGGAGGGGGAGGGGGAGAGGGAAAAGGAGGGAGAAGGACGGGGAGGGGGAGAGGGAGAGAGAGGGAGCGGGTTTTAGTTTTTCTCAATTACTTCTGCGAATTGGCTCCGTTTTGAAATATAAGATAAAGGAGTCTCTCATCTCTCTCTCTACATTTGTTAGGTTAAGTTACAACTTTAAGGCATAATACTGCTGCTAAGTTCCTCTGTTCTGAGTAATTTATGAGTAACTTCAGCTGGATCTTGAACTGTACTCATTGATTTGCGCAGGGTTAGTCCCGTTTTTTCTTAGTTTCAAATTACCCCGAAATGACGGGAAAATATCTTATTGCTTCGGAAAACAGGTAACAACATAAATATTAAATCTACGCGAGCGAAGCCGCGGGCAACAGCTAGTAAAAATATAAAGGTAAGAAAGAAGATTGATGAAAATATGTGTCACAAGGTATTCTGACATTCATTCGGTCATTTTTAGGGTTCCGTACCTCGAAATAAAAAAACGGAACCCTTATAGGATCACTTTGTTGTCCGTCTGTCTGTCTGTCTGTCTGTCAAGACCCTTTATCTCACGAACGGGTAAAGGTATCAGGTTGAAATTAATACCATATATTAGGATCCATGAACCACACAAGATCTGAAAATTTCAATTTTTTACAACGACGCAATCAAAAGATTTTATTAAAGATTATTTTATGTCCTCATCTCCATACATTTATTCAAAAATGAAAAACCTACAGGGTACTTCCCGTTGACCTAAAATTATGAAATTTGGCAAGAAGCTAGGTCTCACAGTACTAATAATGGGAAAAGTCTGAAATCATTAAATATTACAACTTTTCTCACAACTAATGGTAACCAATTGTGGTGAGCTCCCGTTTCAAGAACATTCATATAAGAGAGGGGTCTAGTTGGATGGTCGCGGAGGCGATTTTTGTTTTAGTTCTATTTAAAAACGGGAACACTTACAAACTTGAAAATTGGTATGTTTATAGTGCATAGGCTATGAAATAACAACAAATAATAAAATTTGGTCAAGCGCGTGTCGGACTCAAAAAATCTAGCACATTAACTTACTGAAATTTCAACTAATACAATTATGTTTATGTGGTGGTACGGAACCCTCAGTGCGCGAGTCTGACTCGCACTTGGCCGGTTTTTTTTTAAATATGGCATAGGCGTCGTTCTGTAAATTTTGTATGAGGATGACAAATCACGTTCGATGATTTGACATTTCAACTTAGGACACAATGGCAGATGTCATCCCATAGTAAAATAAATTAATATTCCTTCTATTCCGAGCGGAGAAAGGAGCCCGAATTTTTTGGTCGCTTCAAATCAAATCAAATATTTGTAATATGGCTTCTGTCAACATGGACAATTTTGCCAGTGTCGAAGTTGGAGAATACACGGCACTACAATGACCAGATAAATGGACGGTCAATTAGCATAATCTGGATAAAAATAAAAACATAAATAAAAGAAGATTATAAGAAATAATATAAGAAAAAAAAGGGGAATCATAATTTAATTTTATTGGTCGCTTCAATATCTTCGCGTCGCCCTGTCATATGCTGTCACATTGCTGTCGTCCAGATCAAGCCACATTATTTATTTGCACTCTATAAGTGTCAAAATTGCGAAATGGGCACGTCTGTCCTTGAACTAAGACCTATTTTAGTCGGAGCTGACACGACGCGAATCTGAATTCTAATTTTGCCAGGCCCACATTAACTCATTAAACAACCTAAATTAAGATAGTTACGATTTTACATGGCTTACCAGACTTGTCAGACATCATATCTAGTTTATTTTGCATAATTTTGTCCTATTTCAACAATTCATTGTCTGTTCTGTCACTTCCCGGTCCCAGAATACCCAGGGTACCTTCGAGGCTCAGTATTTTGTATGTTTAATTGAAATTTGTATAACCCAAATCTATTCAAGTCGCGAGTGAATAGACTTCTTCTGGGCAAACTCACTCTATCGTCGATCCATCTCCGCCTCCAGGGCTAAATCGAGGTCAAGAGTAAGCCGATCAACCATAAAAAAATGTTTATTTATATTAAATTGTTTAGTATCGTACGAATAAATTATATAAAGGGCATAATGAAACAACAATATACAATAGGGCTTATTTATAATCAAAATTTCTAAGGAATCTTATTTTACAATATCTCCATTGTAGTCTACCTGTCATAGACGAGGTTTTCTTGTCTAGCCTTAACAATACTAAATGGTTAGTTTAATTCTAATGTTTCATATCGAGCGCAGCGAGGTTCAAATCTCTTTGTTTCATATTCTAGAATAGACAAGATTTTCTCATTTCAAACAAGAATAATAAAATAGGTAGCTCTCTCTGTCTGCCAACTGTTTTTGTGTGGCTAGCTAACCTAAACTGCACAAGTTATAGTAAATACCCGCGGTTTACATAGAAGATAATGTTTACGCAAAGACGATGCCATTATAAATTAAGAAATGTTGACTTGTAAGGCTAAAATAAAGAAAAATTAATATGTTACTTCACGTTTCTTTCCCTTAAAGGAAAGTAGATGTGGTCTCTACTTTCAATGTTTAGCTGTTAATTTAAGTTTTCATTAATAATATAAAAATATTCTACGATTTTGATAAATATAATTAAAAACTATTTATCGAGTTACAAAATGTGTTTAAGTGTTTTTAAGACCTGTGTTGCTGAAGTTTGCAAATACGTCAATGTTTATCGATTTAGGTTTTCGAAATCTCATTTTGATAGAGAACTTTTTGAGTTTTGGAAGTCGTCACATCACACTACTAAGAAAAGGACTGACGTGAATTTGTAGAACATAAGTTGAGTCAAAGTAATATATACGATAAACGCGATGTGCATTGAATTCGCTCGGCTGGCCCTGAAGCATTCAGTTTAAATTCTCGCCGGATATATTCACGATCCACCGGACGTGCATTTCAAGTTGATGCTCGGTAGATATTGCCTTGAGCCAAATCGATAGTCCATGCTGCATGCATAATGTGCATTTTATCATATTTATAAAGGTCTTGTTCAAAATGTCCACTGGGGCAACACTCCAAGCATTAGGCTAGATGGGATAGAAGTTGTGGATTATCCAAAGGCCTCAGACGTGGCTTGTTTAACAACTATTGAAGTAAACGTCTCTACTTGTAAACGTGTCTTTCAAAGTATGGAATTTTTTTACTGATTCGAAAATCAGGTGATTCAACCTGCAATGTCCTAACCAAACTTGAGACAGTCAGTCTCGAAATTCAAACATAAGATTTGCGATTGTACACGATCCCGCTATTTTGAAACAAGAAACCAAGACACTCTACCACGGAGGTTGTATGATTCAGGCTGTTATAGGCAATCAGAAGAAAAAGTACTAAGCACGTGCACGGACCTGGCTCGCATAGAAAATAATTTTAGTACAATTGATTTAAACTTTTAAGCAAAGGCAATATTAGATTAGGTCTACTATACGAATAGTAAGTAACCTTGCCTTAGTGATGATGCCATCATCGTATCACCTAAAAACAAGTGCTGCACAAAGTCTTTTTCCTGAGAAATTATTAATCCTGTACTATTAAACGAGCAATATTTGAATATATTTCGATATCGATCTACGATTTCGATGAAATTTTCTATACATTTCGGGTGCGAAAACTCAATCTATCTGAGACTCATGTCTGGAAAAAATTGTTATCTCCTTTTTTGAGCATTTCTTGAAATATGCGCGTTACAGAAACCCTACAGCGCCATCTGTTATTGGACTTTGACTAAGATTATACAGAGCAAAGCTTTGTTGCCCAGATACTTATAATAACATCACTCAATTACTAGAAGAATCGAATAAATTGCGTGTTAATTGTGGGACATTTCACACGAGGTCATCTGATCCCAAACTAGGCAAAGCCTGTACTATGGGTATCAGAGTCTGATATACATACACAAATAGATAAATAACACCCAGAAACAGAACCAACACTTGTGTTCATCACACAAATATTTGCCCTGGGCGGGGATCGAACCCGCGGCCCACGTCGTGTGAGGCAGGCTCACTACCAACCACACCAACGGGCGTGTCAAAATTGTTGTCATGACGTGACATAATAATCGGAAACGAAACGAAACGAAAGGCCTTGCATAAATTTGTCGAAATAATAACCATTTTAATAAATAATTTCATAAAACTTTGTTCCGTCTGTCGCTTCAGGAATCGGGCACATTTGTCATGCCAAGCCGGCTGCGATGGCGCAAACCAACTCAAATGACTAACTTTATTAATTAAAACTTTCCGAGTCCTCGCTTATGATCTATTTAACTACAGACCTAAATTAGTAACCTAAATAAGCAAGCCAGCATAGTTCATCTACTCAAAACAGCGAAAGCTTAGGGCTTACGAAATTCTGAGTTAAAGTTGACTCGTAGCTAACTTGTACGGTTATGAATGGATTTATTCATGCGGTGAAGTTGTAAGAGCCACTAAAATCAAAAATAATCAGTCCGCTTTGCTAAGAAAATTTGACGATTCCATCTATATTTATTTTCCTTCTTGGATTCTGTTTCTCAATCTTATAGGCAGAAACTAAAAGAAAGGCACGTACGAGTATTTTTACCACACCACTATACATATCTTATTTCAGAGTATTGGGTCCTTAACTATGAAATTGGCGATTTTTTCTTGTAGATTAACGAGATCATAATTCCTATAATTCTAGCTATTTTAATTACTTGTTTTTTATATGAAAGTTAATTTAAAGTTTATTATTCTGCGCATAATATATTGTTTTTTTTTACTTGATATCTAAAATTATATATAGTTTCGAAAATTTTTCTACTGAAATGTTGTCCGTTTTCATCATTAGATTTTTTACAGGTGATATTTTACGAAAATTAAATTAAAGCTGCAGTAAGATCCATTCATACTTAATACTCGTAAATATAAAATTTGGATTTGTGATTCCTAAAAAAAGGTAAAAGTACTGAAAATTGAGTTAATCTAAAATTCTACATACAAAACGCCAATTTCATAGGTAAGGTCTTAGGAACGGATTAACAATACTGGATTTGAATGAACTTCACTTTGATGTGGTCAACTACAAAGCATTGTACAAAATAGGGAAAACCAGATTTGCGGTTTCTTTGTAGAAGGTAAATTTGAAAAAAATAGCATGCATATGTTGACTGCACTACCGTAGTGTGTAATTGCTCGAAATGTATTCGAAAAAAACAATAAAAATAAAATGCGAATTTTGAAAAGTCGCGGAACAAAAATTGTTGCATTTAGCCGCCACGAATTCAATAAATCTATAAACACGCTACACCATATCAGCTACGGCGTAGCACATCGCTACGACATAAACATTTTATAGTAATCTGCAATTTTTAGGGTGAAAGACGGGACACTATTAATATGCCTCCGATATCTGACTGTCTGTCAGTCGGCTGTATTGTATCTCATCAACCGTAATAGGTACACAGCTGAAATTTTCACATATTATGCATTTCTGTTACGCTATAACAACAATTGTCTGTCTGTCTGTCTGTCAGCGGTCTATATCTCCTAAACCGTAATAGCTGAAAACTGAAATTTTCGCACATAATGGATTTCTGTTGCCGCTATAACAACAAATAGTAAGAACAAAAAATAATTTTAAATAAGTGTGATTTTTGCTTAATTTTTGTTTTAGCTCTATTGTTAAAACGAGAACACTCACAAGCGTGAAAACTGGTATGTTTGTAGTACATAAGCCATAGAATAGCAACAAACAATAAGAAGTGGTCAAGTGCGTGTCGAACTCGTGTGCATTTAATACATGTCTGCGTGACTTGCGTTACTGCGCGTGCGACTCGCACTTGGCCGCTTTTATTTTCAGTTTGTGATTCGTTCAAGACTATTTTTTTTGCTTAAGTTTTTAAAAGATTTTATTAACTGTTTCTTTTTATGAATGTTGTACTTTTCTGTCCAACTCAACACATCGTTGACTTAACAAAACTCAATGACAAATTCAAGTCATAAACAATCCTTGTAACGAAAGACGCTGTCATTATATACGGTCAACCACTCGTCACCAGTAAACACATTTGCAACTCTATTGTGACGTACTAAAATCCAAAGTTTTAGCTCTGATGTGTAGTAATTTATGTCTGTGTCATGCGTGACTTAAATAACAAATCACCTTACGAATATACTCAAGGTTAATTATGTAGATGAAATTTTGATTGATCTACCATGTTTGATTCGAGACTTTCTTCTAATGATAATAACATTCAAATTACATATACAGCGTGAATTTTCATTGGTTTCGCTCCCGAAGCCCAGTGATTCTACTCAAGAAAACAAGCACTTTTCCGAGGATAATTTTTTTTTGCTGTCCATACGAAATGAGTCACTTTAATAGGATATGTGAAAAGATAGATATTTGAGAGCGCGCGCAGTCTGTTCGCTTGAAAGAAAGGGATAAAGTGCGCAATCCTCAACGCATTAAATATACTGTGCGTGTTACCAAAACTAAATGACGTAAGCGCCTGATATAAAATATCGACTTTTTGTAATAACTAAGTAATAAAGTAAAATTTTAGGTTGGGCCAACCCTAGCAACCTTTCTGTATGCTTAATTTCACTACTTAAAACACCTCAGATTCCACAAAAAGAGGAATAAATGAAGATTGAAGAGGCAACTTTCCCTCACTTGAATGGTCGAAAAACACATACCCGAAAATCGCGGCAAGATACTGAGCAAATAAAAAGATATTTGTCTTGAAAATACCCAAAAAAATGACATATTGCCTAAAGGTATGAAGAATATAAAATATTCCCGAGTAAAAAATTTGTTCTTTGGGAAAGTTGCTAGTTTCTTATCATAAGTATGATCACTGTGCTTCGGGAGCAAAACTAATGAAAATTCACGCTCTTGAATTTTTATTTTCAAGCAATTTAAAAATAACTGCGATAATAATATTTTAGCCTAGTTTTAGCACCCTTAATGAATAATAAAAAAATCCTGCTATTATTTTTGTTATAAATTAAGCTTTCTTTCATTCGCGCCGTACTATTTAAAACGTAATAAAGGCAATTTAGAACGGCCTTAATACTGATTAACCCTTTTGAAGAGTAATTTTTAATTTCACAACATAATATGGTTATATCTTTTTTACTTTTCCATTACGACTTACATATTAGTCTGGTGTATGTTTTTAGGGTTCCGTACCTCAAAAGAAAAAAACGGAACCCTTATAGGATCACTTTGTTGTCCGTCTGTCTGTCTGTCTGTCTGTCTGTCAAGACCCTTTATCTCACGAACGGGTAAAGGTATCAGGTTGAAATTAATACCATATGTTAGGGTCCATGAACCACACAAGATCTGAAAATTTAAATTTTTTACAACGACGCAATCAAAAGATATGACATTTTATGTCCTCATCTCCATACATTTATTCAAAAATGAAAAACCTACAGGGTACTTTGCACCCTCTGAAAATACACAAGTAGAGAGAACGAACGCGTTTGTCAAATCCTTCGATCTAGGAATCGAATTATGTATAAAAAAATCCTTCATTTCCATGGGATTTAAATATTTTTGGAAATTCTTGCATCCCAAGGGTGAGAAAAAGATATTAAAAAGTAATTGAGGACATCTTGTCTTATGGTACACTCGGAACCAACTAAATACGGCGCTGTAATACGTAACTAGACACCAAGTAAAGACACACCCTGCGGCCACAGTATTAAGGGCTATATTTCACTGAGAGTGGTAGCGCGACCAGCATCCGAACTGGTTGCGCCGCCAAATTGGTTGCGCAACCAAACGGACACCAGGTGAGTAACTCTCTATAGAGCTGTATACATTTTGTTGGTAGCGGCGACTGGTTGCGCTGCCATGATGTCCCAGTGAAATACCGGCCTAACTACTGGCCATGACGCGGCGACACGTCGTCTGCTGCTGCTGTCTGCAGTCGGCTTCGAACTTATACCCAAGGAAAATTTTTCAATAGTATCAGAAAATGCTCGCTGTCTCAGTCTGAACAAGCCCTAATGCGTCGTTATTTGTGTTTTCCATCTGAACAGACTTTACATTTTGACAGCAATCTCAAGCAGAACTTGATTGGGGTTGATGAGAGTTGATGATTTGGAAAAGCTTGTAAAAAAAATATATGGATTTCATTATCGGAGTTTTATGTTAGTACGGCAAACTACTTGTGCATTTCTATCCTCACCGCCCCGGCGACCTTGAAACTTGAATAATGAATAGCTAATAGTGTAGCGAATATCTGAGGAAATTCCGCGTTGGAAAAGAATGAAGAATACCAACTAGCCGCACATGACACGATAGATCGCAGAGCCAAGAAGCTTGTTGGTGATGAGATGCTGGTGAAAACCAAGTTTCACAGTCTAGCCCACAGTCGCAAAGTTGCATGTCTGTCGGTCTTCTTCGACTTCGGAGAGTGGGCTCAAGAGCTCCACGAGCTTATTCCACCATCACCCTTCTACCATCGGGAGTCCAGACGCACTGCAGGATATCACCCATACTTTGTTGATATTCCACACATTCGCACAAAGCGCTTTGAAACATCTTTTATAATGCTCACGGCTAAAGAGTGGAATTCTCTGCCTGCGTCTGTGTTCCCGAGTTCATATAACCCGAATCTATGCAAGTCGCGAGTGAATAGGCTTCTTCTGGGCAATCTAGTTCCATCGTCGACCTCATCTCTGTCTTCATGACTAGATCGAGGTCAAGAGTAAGCCCATTTCCAATAAAAAAAAAGAATGACTTACTAGAGCAGAATTTCCGCGTCGGAAATTACCGCAAGGTTTTATCACTTGTGACATTTGCTTTGTGGTTGCGGATTGTTCCGATGCGGACATTCCACTCTAGTGAGTCAGTCTTGACGGAAAGATCAGTTGCGGAATTTCCGCAGGTGAGTCGCTACACGTAAACGATCATTGAATGGCCGAGTTCTAGATTTTGTGCATATTTTAATGTTTTATTCAGTGACTTGACAAATACCCTTTGAAGATATAAAATAAGTGTCATTCAAGTCATGATTGAAACTTTAGATACCAAAATTTGCTAGTTTTTGTGCCCTTCTTTATCATCGCAACAAAATAATCGAATGAATTTTCAAGGTCGAATTTAACCACGAAGGAACATATTTCATTTCAACAAGAAAAACTTACTGAAGAACTTAAAATTACGCGGTTAAAGCCGGTTGTAGAAATCTACAATAAGCAACTAAAATCGTAGCAAGTTGAATAGCATGGTATTCGTGCATTTTAACCCTAACCGCCGCGCCTTAACCTTGAAACGACGTATGCTACCGTGGTTGAACTCCGATAATAGCAGACCGTGCTTTAGAACGATTTGATTATGATGACATACAGGGTGTTGGAGTTGAGGGTCTTTTTTACCATTTTTGATGTCAACATCATAACATCCCATGAACGTCCACTACAGGACAGGGAGCTCCCTCCAGAATTCTAGCTTTTGCTGGAAAAATGTGGAGGGGAAGTACCATAGTCACCTCGCTTGTTAGCGTTACGGCTGGCACTATGGACCGCGGTTGTAGGTGACCGCAGTAAGTAAGATGTTAGATACAAAGGAGAATGCTGCTGCCCATCCTCCAGTTAACCCTTAGTCGCCTCTTACGACACCCACGGGTATATATGGGTTGGTACTATTCTTTGCCGGCACCACACGGGACATTTTTGATGTACAAAAACATATTCCGTAGTTCACTTACGAAAAGAGCTTATATTTCCAGATGGCGTTTACAATTTGTATATTGAAAATATTAGCAAAAACATATTTATATATATATATATATTTATTTAATATTGGTTTTCGGCTGTTTCTTTTTCCTCAGTTTCCTCGATTTACTTAACAAATTAAACGCGGTTTTGATGTACTACAGTCGAATTAATGTTGCTTGATTAGAATGCAGGAAAAGCTATGTGTGAGAGCAGGCCAGATCGATAGTGACTCTGTCGCTCCAATGTGTAGCGCATCGCTTCGTCGGTGCAACTTTAATAGCTTTGTATCATCACAATCGGTTCACTTAAACAGAAGATACACGAATTAAACCTTTCAATCGGCTGACCACGATTAATCTAGAAACTACTGGGCCACAAAAACTACTGGCTCGCGTATTTGGTAGTTGGTAGTGAAGTGAGGTTGCTTTCTACGCCGTAGGCCGCGGGTTTGATTCCCGCCCAGGTTTAACATTTTGTGTAATGAACACGAGTGTTTGTTCTGTGTCTGGGTGTCATTTATCTATCGAAGGTGACATTGTGCTATGGTAAAGCCTAGTATGACATTTTGCGAACATGACATTATGCTTGGGAAGGTTTATTTAGTCTAATTTGGAAACAGATAACTTTGTGTGAATTGTCCCCCAATATTTATGTTTTTATTTGTTTATGTGTTTGAATTTTGTATATAAGCCTTAACTACACAAGTTCAAAGACGTGGGCACAGCTAGTAACACAACATCAAATAAAATTTTATACCCAGACTTGTGTTACCAGCTGTACTGGTATGTTATTAGCAGGGAACGGACGGTTACGGTTAACCCAGCCGAATGAATCTGTTATTAACCTATTCAAAATTCGGTTAACAGTTATTTCGGTATACCGAATCATTTCGGTTATTCAAAACTTAAGAAAGGGGGTTCTTGTGCAGTTTCTTTGCTTTAAAGTAGGTAGATAGCCATTCTTAACAGGTTACTGAAAAGATAAACCGCCACCACTCACGCAATCCCAGATTAACCGAAATGTTTTTTCTGTTAACCGTAACCGTTTATTTCTGTTAACCATTTTTTGTGTTAACAGATATAAGGGTTAACCTTTTAAAATGGTTAACCTTATGAATGGGTTTTCCGTTCCCTGGTTATTAGTGAATATGTAGGTACATTGTACTGTACAGAGTACCGTTATGCATATAACTAATTTATTAACATAACATAACATATACAACCACACACAAACACGCGCACAAATACACATACACGCTCACATAAACTCCGCATGCATACCTATTTGTGTAGACTTGAATTTGTTAATAACTTAGATTCTAACTTTTTAGATTATTTAAATACTTGATTGTTAACCTTAGGGGAACACTGTAGCCTGTAACACAGTTTCTTTCTACTAGCACAGGCTGCAGGGTTTTGAGAGACATGTATCTGTTGTATTTTTAAATAAATAAATAACAAATAAAAAAAAAAAAAAACATTATCATCATATCAGCTGAAAGACGTCCACTGCTGGACATAGGCCTCCCCTAAAGATCTCCGTGACGACCGGTCCTGCGCTGCTCGCATCCACCACGCTGCGCTGGCAACACCAACCCATCTCCTATAGAAGCGGGCTAGACACCCGATGGGCCTCTCACTCGCTGCTCGAACATTGTCAGTCAGCCGTTGTACCTAGGTCGTATCTTGCCATTTTAGATTTCCTGAATATGGTCCTTGTTGTGTTAATTTGACTGAAGTTAGGTTTTGTAAGCAAATGTGGTGTTACATCAATAAAATGTTGGTTAGGTCCAAAGATTTCGGACCTCCTTGCTTCGCTCGTAATAGATACCTTGCTAATTTATTTTACTAAGGGATGACATCTGCCAACATGTCCCAAACTTTTATGTCAAATCATCAATGATCACTAGGTAATATTCAAAATAACCTGTCAAATCCATAGAACGACGCCTTCACTACCTTGTGACGAATTATTTCTTTAATCCTCCTTCTAATTACCTACCCTTATTTTTCTGTGGTTAGGTCTATCTGTGCCTCATTTCCTAATTACACAGCTTCCTTCTGGTTCCTAACACTAATTAATACTATTATATTTTACTGTACACTGACCATAACGGCTTTTTAGGGGTCCGAAAAAAACGGAACCCTTATAGAATCACTTTGTTGTCCGTCTGTCTGTCTGTCAAGACCCTTTATCTCACGAACGGGTAAAGGTATCAGGTTGAAATTCATACCATATATTAGGATCCATAAACCACACAAGATCTGAAAATTTCAATTTTTTACAATAACACAATGAAAAGATATGGCATTTTACGAGTATGTCCTCATCTCCATACATTTATTCAAAAATGCAAAACCTACAGGGTACTTCCCGTTGACCTAAAATTATGAAATTTGGCAAGAAGCTAGGTCTCACAGTACAAATAATGGGAAAAGTCTGAAATCAACAAATATTACAACTTTTCTCACAAACTAATGGTAACCAATTGTGGTGAGCTCCCGTTTCAAGAACATTCATATAAGAGAGGGGTCAAGTTGGATGGTTACTGAGACGATTTTTGTTTTAGTTCTATTTAAAAACGGGAACACTTACAAACTTGAAAATTGGTATGTTTATAGGGCATAGGCTATAAAATAACAACAAATAATAAAATTTGGTCAAGCGCGTGTCGGACTCAAAAAATCTAGCATATTAACTTACTGAAATTTCAACTAATACAATTATGTTTATGTGGTGGTACGGAACCCTCAGTGCGCGAGTCCGACTCGCACTTGGCCGGTTTTTTTTTATTACGCCATGATTTACGATCCATTTTTTTTCGTTTATTATCCAACGCTTACAAAAACATTTTGCAGCTATGTCAAAAGCAATCTGCTAAAGCTGTCAGAAAAAACAAGTTTGTAAAACAATGTTATTCTTTCCGTCTAATACAGTGTGGTTTTACTCTCATGGCTGCAAAATATGTTGGAGTTGGAATAATGGATTTTAGGTGTTTTCGATAAAACGAATCTAGCTAGAACGAAGTATACTCTAGTGTTGTTGAAATTACTAAATTTAAACGGAGACAATTTCTGAAATTATGTCTCTCGGGTCACATTAATATTAGGTTAAACCGCAAAATCGGTTATTTCATAGCAACTGCTCTCTAGTACGTTATAATATAATATGCTGTTATGGTAATATGCTCTCTATTGCAAGCATTAATCAGAAGTATGTATAACACAATAGGGCTTTTGTGCTAAGTCCGTCTAGGGAAGTACCACCTCTTGCTTTTTTGTGCCGTGAAGCAGCAGTGTTTGCACTGCTGTGTTTCGGTTTAAAGAGCAAGGGAGCCAGTGAAATTTCTGACACAGAGACACACCATCTTAGTTCTCAGGGTGGGTAACACGCTTTGCTGTCTTATTAGTGTCAATAGTGCCACTAATAAGACAGTGGGCGCTATGGACGGTGGTGAACACTTACTCGTACCATCAGGTGGCCCACAAGCTTGCTTGCTCACTTATAACCACAGACCTAGCAAAAGCGCGCTATAACATAAAAAAAGTAGAAAAGGAACAACAATAAAAGTTTACCGCTGTCGCTTTTCTTTTTTTTAAATCAGATTTTTTCTTTTTTCTCTGGTGCGAGGGAGAAAGAAAATATTCAGCGCTCTACATCTTTCTCTCTCTCTCTATGGCAACTACAGCTGTAACTCTTTATTGAAAACTTCTCTCACCTGCAAAACTTAAATAAGCTAACCTAGGTGCAAGTAACGGTCTCGTAATTCTGATGTGCAGCAACTGTGCTTAATAACGGTGCAAGTTTCACGTTTCTAGTCCAGTTACGTAACGGTGAAAACATAAAGAGCCAGATTACCAGTCAGGATTTTTTATTATGTTACAAGTCAGCAAACGAGCAGGTGGGCCACCTGATGGTAAGTGGTCACTACCGCCCATAGCACCCACTGTCTTGTTAATGGCGTATTTTGACACTAATAAGACAGCAAAGCGCGTTGCTCACTTTGAGAACTAAGATGGTATGTCTCATGTGCCGGTAATTTAACAAGACATTGATTCACAAGACAGTCAAGATAAATAAAAAAAAATTGTACTTACCGGTAAATTAGGGCCAAATAACATAAAGAAACATGACGTAAATAGGTCACAGTGCACAGTGGTAAAGGGGGAAACGTCGTCAACGTACAGGCAACTTACCTATCCCTATGTGCGAATCATCATCATCGTATAAGCCGAAGGCCAAAAGATATAGATATGCACTGCTGGACATAGACCTTCTCTAAAAATCTCCACGGCGATCGGAACTGCGCAGCTGCAGCTTCCCGCGATTTTTACTAGATCGTCGGTCCACCTTGTTTCTTTTTTGTTTTTTTTTACTGTCGTTAGTGTATTGTATATTGTACGATTTGTATAAAAATTGGAAGGCCTGCCAACGCTATCTTCCGGTTTGTGGTCGCCACTCTAAAACCTTTACGCCCCATCGGCCATCGGTTTTTCTTGCGATGTGCCCTGCCCACTGCCAATAGCGATTCTCATGGCCATGTCGGTTATTTTCGTTCTTCTGCGGATCTCTTCGATCCCGCAGAGAGACTCAGTAGACTTTGTCCATAGCTTCCTACTAAGGCACATCGTGAGCGACCACATCTCGGTGCCATATATGTCATTACTGGCAAAATACACTGGTCACACAACCTGAAACTTTTTTTTTGTAAAACCCCTTATATTTTTTACTAAGATTTTTGCACATTTCTCTGAAAGTCCTAATTATTTTTATTTGTGCATTCGGGTAATTCTAAACTCGGAATAATTCTGAAAATTACGAAGGATTACCGAACCATATTTTTCGCTCTAGATATTGGAGTGCCGGAGAAAAGTACAATACAATAAAATACAATACAATACGGCGAAGTAAGTAAGGTTATAAGTAATATGGCGTCTATATTATTTTTTATTACTGGTATACTTACGAGTACTTATTTTTTCTCGACATGCTAGTATATATTGTCGCATACTGCATTGGTACAAACTACGATAGGTCACATCACAACGCTGCTTTTGTTATTACAAAACCGTGTTTACAACTCTCACTGTCCCAAGTGAACTTGACAGATGTGCAGAACAGAAAAGTAACAACCGAACAACCCGTGCGTGCGCTAAATTCACTTTTTTATCTTCTTTCCTTTACAGTACTTTACAGTCAAACAGAATGAATATGATTATGTTTTTCATATTTATGACGACGCACTGCGACGCCGACTATTTATCTTTACCAGTCCTAACTCCTGCTTACTATCACAAAATATCTTCGACTATGCATTGCATTAAAAAACCGTATCAACTTTGAATCGGGTCAAGGGTGCTGGTACAATCATATTCACGTTAAGTTATTCGCTTTGAACTTTACCTCTATGGCATTATTTTATCGAGGCAGCGAACTTTCAAATGCTTTTGTACAGTTAGATGTGCACTTGACTGTATTTTAGTTATGGAAAAGTGTGGCTAATCAGTGAGCCTTGAAGGTGCATGGGGTAGAACATTTGCCTTGAAAAAATGCCCTTGAAGGGGTGTGTCGTCTTTTATTACATTGATAAGTCAGTATTTTGTGTTGAATAACATAAACAGTCAAACTGAAACTTGCGCATAAAATGCAAAACTGCGATATTCGATTTTTTTTCGTAGTTTTTTAGTTAGTGTTAAATCTATTTCGTAAGTAGGTGAGTAACCCTTGTAGGCCTACGCTACATCTAGGATTTGAAAGGGTATATTTGCGTCCTAATGGCAGGTTTTTGCCTATTCAGGAGCATTCTTGTAGATTTTGCACCGCACATTTTATTTTCTCCAGGTCTGCAATACTACTTTGCCGCATTTCATTAAAGTTTATAAGAGAGGGATGTCACCAACTATAAAACAATCCTATTGACCAATAAAAAGATTTTTTCACCTGTAATAAGTTACGTGATTGTGCGACTTACTTTTTACCTACTCACTTATCTATCAATCAACGTCAGATGTACGAGTATGTACAACATTGTACAAGTCTATAGGGTGTCCCAGGAACGATGTACCAGCGATGAGCAGGGCAGGGGAGTGTCTACTCTCATTTTTCGATATATCGATACGTACTATTCGATACATGCAAATTTAAAACATCGTCCCTTGACGATAGAGTAGGATATTAGTGGGATGCTAGTCACTGCTAATTTGACAATGCATCCAACCAATATTCTACTCTATTGTCAGAGAACGAAGTTATGAATTCGTCTGTATCGAAGTAGTATTGTATTCATATATCGCAAATTGGGAGGACACTCTGGAGTTAGGGGATATTCTGCGAAAATGCGTACCTAGTTTAGGAGCTGTGTCTTTTTTAAATGTCAAAATTAGTATAAGTTTCATAGTAATCTCTCAGAATATTTTGTACTCCAAAAGAAAATTTAAAAAATCTAGAGAAGCAGACATAATATTCAAAAAGTTTTGATAATTATGGGTTTGAGCAATGTTTACAACAAATGATGATGATTTTGATAATGCATAAAAAGCAAGTAAGATTTACGGGTTTCCTGGGATACCTTGTTTATCTTAAGTAAGTATTTTCGAAACATAATTATGTACCTAGACGGATAAACTCACATTTTATATTGACGGCATAAGGCCGACACGTTTCGACCCGGTTCGCGGATCTTCTTTACCTACAAACTTAAAAATTAGTGATGTGGTCAGTCAGGATCTGGTGTACGGGTACTACCTTGCCGCAAAATAAGGAGCAAAAAAATCCATCACCAAACAACAGACGGCGCGCGGCGGTCCTCCCTGAAGAAGATGCGCGAAAATCGTGATGCTCTAAGGGCTCCCGCACACGACCGAGAATCGGTGGGCGATTATCGGCCAGGACAAGGACGGAAGATTCAGGTGATAACACGTCAGAGCGGGAAGCCAACAAAAAATCGGTCACCGATTCTCGGTCGTGTGCGGGAGCCCTAAGGATCAAAACTGGTCGGCCTTATGTCGTCAATATAAAACGTGAGTTTATCCGTCTAGGTAGATAATTATGTGTCTCACAAGTCGTTTAGTAATAAAATCTTCGAAACATGGTTTAGAGCATGTACGAGTATTTACTATCGAAATTCGTAAAGCACGTGTAATAAATAGTTTTCACGTGATCTGGTACAAATTGATTGAGGAACTACTCGTGAAGCCGTACAACTCAATTAATGTAACATACATTTACTACAACGAAGTACAAGATAGCGACACTAATGTAATGTGATATCCGTTTGTTTAGTTGTTTATTCGTAAACAATATAAATTGTATTCTAAATTTTACATCATATTACTTTATATTGCTGCTACGATATTTTCTGGTTCTATATTTAATGTTTTCTCTAGTTTAGTTGTTTATGATTTGAGTTCCTTTTCCAAATTAGTGTGAAATTTCCTTACGTTCTTTTTTGCCGTAGAAGGAAAAATGTTCTTTACAAGCAACCGCTTGTTATAAATTGAAAATCACTTCTTGATCTGTAACATCCCATGAAACGAATTCTAGAATTCCTTACTTAAGAGGGGATTTACCATAGTCACCACGCTTGTACGCGTTGTGGCTGACGACCGCTGTTGTTGGTGACCTCAGTACGTAACATGGTACGATACACACAAAGATTCTGCTGACCATCCTCCGGTGAAGCCCTTAATCACCTCTTACGACACCCACGGCTAGAGATGGGTACTATTCTTTGCCGGCACCACACGGACGATAATTACTTCCAAGGGCTTATTGAATTAAATATTACATGCATATAGGGTGACTTTTAATTAGTTCTTGGTAGAAAAAGGTATGCATGTACTCATGATACTGAATAACTTTTCCCAAGGAACATAGGTCGAAATATGAAAATCAAGTTTTGACCTCCCATAGAAACTGCATCAGCTGATAGCGCATTTTGTATGGGAGGTAAAATTTTATTTTCGTATTTCGACCTATGTTCCTTGGGAAATGTTATTCAGTATCATGAGTACCTACATGCATATCTTTTGCTATCAAGAACTAATTAAAAGTCACCCTGTATACCTCATAATTTTTATTTTCGTTCACTATAGCAATATCAATCAATGGCCCTCTTCCGTCTCCGTGGAACTAGTCTCCGGTTGGAGTTCTATCTACCCTATGTCGTTGACTTGCCATATATTCGCACGAAGCGCCTAAGGCCGTGTCCCGACCTGGCGTCAGTGAGCCGCTCACTGTCTGCCTCCAGTACGCCTCCCTATATATTTTAAATGGAGTTTCCATTCAGCGTTCACTCTACGCAGTCTGCGGCGTTACGCCGGCGTTACGCTTGCGGATTCATTCAGTGAGCAGCTGAGTCGCCGCGAACTATGCTCCCGGTCGGCAGCTCAGTCAGCTTACTACGCCGACGGAATGAATTGAGTGAGCGACCGATACGCCGCTCAGAGTCGGAAGGCTCACAGTGAGCGGCTCACTGACGCCAGGTCGGGACATGGCCTTATACTCTTTATTCTTGATGCGCACAGCCAAGTAGTGGGACTCCCTCCCTGCCAATCTATTCCCCGAACATTAATTATAATCTGGATCATTTTAGAACAAGAGTAAACAGACATTTTACTTAGTATTTTACTAATTACTTAATTTATTTTCAGATCGAGGAGCCGGGGCGAAAAGGCGGAGGGGGAACGTTTTTAGTACCTATGAATGGTGGTATTTGGACCATGTGCGTGTCACTCGAAGGTATTTTACACTAATATACCAATACTAACTACATTCGCCTCACGTCAACCCATGAGTCACACATAAAATTCATTTTCATTAATGACATAACATTTATAAAATTGTAATTAAGGGCCAATACCAACGATATTATTAAGTAACCACGATAATTTGTTTTAATTACATTTTATACAAATAATCATTTGCTTTCTACAGCAGCGTGAACTTTTATATGTTTCGCTCCCGGAGTCCAAGGATTCTTTCTACTCGTTATAACAAGTAACTTTCCCGAAGAGTAAAAATTTTTCGACTCTCCATACTTAAGTGGTCACGTGATCGACCCACATAGATCAGCCTCCTCATCGCGATGCGCGATGCCCTCAAAAGTATTTTTTTGAAGTTACCTCATAAACGCTTGATAAGAGCCAACAAACAGTTTTACTCTACAGTTGTAGAAATATTTAAGTAATGAAGTCGTATAAGTACCTAAATAAATAAATAAATAAATAAATTAAATCGCCTGATGCAGAATATAAATCCTTGTAGGCATTATAGTGTTAATAAACATGAGTGTTGTTTTCAGCGGAAGAGGTGACAATATTATCGCGGGCAGGGTTCCCTTCAGGGCCGCTATGCACAAATTATTTAGCTGAAAACGAAGATGAAGAACCGAGAGCTGATTGGCAACACCGTGAGTATCTAATCTCTTTAAAGGCTCATTTTAATTATAAGATAAATAATTATGGTGCGGTCATTTAGCTGTTTCACGTAGACACGCCTTACAATTTCACCAATTCTTTTTACAGGTATTAGTTCTCAATTTTTGGTAGGAGCCAATTCTTGAATTTCAAAAAAAAATCCATAGAAAATTCAAGAATTGGTTCCTATCAAAATTTGAGAGCAATGTACCTAACTAGTACCTGAAAAAAATTGGTGCAATTTGGTGAATTTGGCGATATAAGACGTTAAGTGACCGGACTATTATGCAAAAAATTAATAGTGATGTGCAAAATCGAACAGATATCAGTAGTACGAGTAGATACACATAGTAAATCCGTCCGTCCGTAAGATGCCGGCAAAGAATAGTACCAATACATCTCTACCAGTAGGTATCGTAAGAGGTGACTAAGGGATTATGGACTGGGGGACGGCAGCAGCGTCCTCCTATATATCGTATCATCGTACATACTGCAGTCACCAACAACCGCGGTCCATGGTGCCAGCCGCAATGCTAGCAAGCGTGGTTGGAACTTCCCCTCCACATTGTTCCAGCAAAAACTGGAAGGCAGCTCCTTGTCCTGCAGTGGACGTTTTATGGGATGTTGTGACGATACACTCAAAAAAATCATGGCTAATCAAGTTGAAATTTTGCTTGATTAAAAAAAATATGATCATATCATTCAAGAACATGTAAGAAATAACAAATGATAGTTTCTTGTCACAAACAAGCTAAAATGATTGAATTTCTATCAAGTTAACTTGTTCAAAACGAACACGCACTTTATTATTCGATAAAGGTAAATTGATCGATGAAACCAAACGCCCGCGTCTCGGCCTAAACGAACGTGTTCAGTCGTGTTCATTGCGTCCGTTTGTGTGGACGCGTGTGAAAATTAAGAATGGTTTAAAATAACAGTGTTAACAATGTCACAGTTCTAAACAATTTTATTTCCTGGATTGATAAAGAAGAAGAAGGTCCATCTTCTTGCAGCGTGGCTTCATGGATTTTCGTAGCTGAGACCTATTTTCAAACGTAAGTACCTAACCTTTGTTACCGACCGACGCATATTACAGAAAAGCAAATAAATAGGTATTCGCGATATTCAAGATCCTGTGGGAACTCTGTCCAGCAGTGGACGATCGTGTTGTTATCAAAGTTTCTACTATAGGATCATTGGTTGTTGTGATGACTCACAAAATAACGAAATTTATATAAATAAACAGCGGTAGACAAAATTGGTGTCAATGATCGAGTCGGAAATCACTCACTAATGCAATGTAAACTCACATTTCAATATATGTTTTATTTGACATTATAACATTTCAGTGATACAATTGCAACCTTCATCTATCCGTACTTATAAGTATTATAAATGTGAGTTGTTCCTATAAAATATGTTTATAATTTCAGATTTTACCGAAAATAATGAGCTGATCAACGTGATATGATTGCCTGCTCAGACTGCATCTTCAAGTTCCCAATGAAACGCTGCTCTTTCATCATTCAAAAGAAATAAGAAGAAAAATGTGGACGTCAACGAAAGCTGAAAGCCGCAAAGCTTTTGTAACTTACATTCAAACTACAGATTTTTAATACTTTGTATTTTTTACTGCTATTAAATATCTAACTGAAACTTTGTGCATTTTCTGTTGAAGGTACAGTGAGCATGGGAAATGAAGATGAAGAAATTGGCAATCTCATTCTTATCAGATCCCAATGGCTGATTTACCTAGACAAAGGCAAAATATTGGCGCCTCTGAGGGATGTAGATATAGGAAAGAAAGAGAAAGCTATTCAACATTTTCTTTTTTTCCTATAGCTGCATCCCTCAGAGCCGCCAAAATTTTGCCTGCATCTCCCATAAATCTGCCATAAATTTCCTATAAAGCACCTGCATAAAGCAAATAAGTACAATGTTTGGATGTAACATATCCTTTGTCAATTCAAATAAGATCACTTGATCACATTAAATAAATTAAATTTATTTTAACAATGTTAAATACATAAATCATTCAAGTTACTTGTTATAAGTTATCATTTGTTTTATAAAACCCAACATGTTACAATATTACATCAACAAATCACTTGTTTCATATCATCATCTCTTACTACCGTGTACAAACCTGCATTTATCATAGTAATTATTAGACTTGATTAAAGTTAACAATTACTTCTTTGAATCTACTGAGACAAGTTGTTCTGATTTTTAATCAAGATACATTTATTGCCGCCATCATTTAACTTTATGTGCTCGTATATAAACAAGTTGCATGATTGCCATGATATTTTTTTTAATGAATGTTAACAAGTTTTTTTTTCAGTGTACATACATAGATAAGTGACATCCAGACACAGAACAAACACTTGTATTCATCACACTAATATTTACTATGGGCGGGGATCGAACCCGCGGCCCATGCCGCGCGGCGTAGTAAACATTCTTACTCTATACCAACACACCAACGGGCTCGAAATACATATAAATTAAATAATTTGGAGCTCCCTGTCCACTACTGTCCAGCCGTGGACTTTGCGACGATTTAATTTTAGTAAGTTAAGTCAGTTTTTCGTCTCTCTTCTTTTTTTATCACAAACGCCACCGCATATGAAGTAATTCTATAGTTTATATTAGTGATTTAGATTGTAAGAATAGTAAATTCCTTGCTGAGCAACAAATTTATTTACAATGACGTGTCAAACTCACTAGAATCACAAGTGGGTAAGAATATCTGTTACGCTTAGCTTGACTAGTTATGGTGTATACTCGTATAAACTTAATTTAACAAAAACCTAGCTTTATAAAAAGTGAGCCTGAGCAAGATTTTTCAAGACTAAAAGTTGACCTTCGTAAGGTTATTGTACGTTGTTGTTTGTCTCGAGTCACTGTTCAGACGTGACCTGAATTGCTTGACTTTAGATTAGCATACGGCACAAGGGGACTCTCCAAGGGTGTCCAATATCACCAACATGTCAAGAAATTTCAGGTAAAGATACTTTTATATGATGACAAGTGTTCATTTCGCTTTTTAAACTACCTAACTAAGAGACCTAAAATGACAACTCACGGAAATGTCAAGACGAGATTTCCAAAGAATCATTAGGACTCATGCTTAACTATAAAACGAAAAACCTATCCTCAAACCTAGTTTCGAACTGAATTAGCTTTAAGCTTTTACAGAGGTCAAAATATTTAACCATTAGCAATGTCTTCATTCGTCCATGCCAGTCGATTTTAGCAGTGTTGACTTTGAAACATTTTTAGTAGTAGTAAAGACCAACTCAGGAGCTCGGCAGCATTCGGCATACACCCGAGTTTGTTTATAAGTCGTGTAATAGTCTCTTATATTAAGCAGCAAAATAGTACAATATTTACAAAGCTTAAAATAAACACAAGATTTAGTACTTGAGATGTTGATTCACTTCCTCTTCTTCGTGTCAATGTACAAATAGCAGATAAAATGCTTTCCTCCCAAAACCTTGCCACTTCTACGGCTTTACCTTGCTTCGCGCAGATCTTTGCCAGTGCAGGTCTCCCTCACCTGCAGTGGCGAGTGCAACACACAGTAGACAAGAGAGTATGTGCGATATGTTCTGAGATGGAGCTCCACATTCACAGTGCTTTAGCAACTTGTCTGCGAAACCCCAACTCGCCACAGTCGCCATGTTTTATCTACAGCGCGGCCAACCTGAGTTCGCTTCAAACATGCGTTAAAACCTTGACTAATCAAAATAAATAAAATTAGATAGGTTTCCGACAGTCGCAACCAATAGGCACCTAGTGTCCTCTACTCAATACTCACTATGATATTTTTGTCTCAAAAAACAGCAAGACGACTCTTTATACTGTAGTATATTTATTATTGTATGTGGGTATCTATAAGCATTAACCTAGTGGGTAGTCAAATAAATTCAGTCTTTGTCTGGCAAGCTGTTGTTACACTACATGGTGACAGCGTCAAACTGCTGGAAGCAACCAATAGGCACCTAGGAGTGGAAACGTATGAGGGAGGCCTTTGCCCAGCAGTGGGACACTATGGGCTCGTAAAAAAGGTACCTTTGTCATGCTTGCGGCTTCATAGAAAATTTTCTGGCTGCTCTGGGTACTTTCTGATCGCTAAACAAACCGAAGCAACCACTTTCTGGCTGCAACGGCACCTAAAATCGTATACAAAAGTAATAAAGTAGCCTCTTTGAAGCTTTCTTTGTTTTTTAACGACCTCTACTCACTATGATATTTTTGTCTCAAAAAACAGCAAGACGACTTCTTATACGTCAAACTGATTCCATACTATGCAATGACATTTTTTTTAAGAAAGCAGTCAATGTATTACGCTTATCAGCCTAAAATTTTCAACAATTTCGCCGGTAGTCAACATTCGACAAAAGCTCTTGAAAATAGAGAATTGCCACCATGCTTGGTTTGTTCTATCACATAATTGTGTTGACAAATGAATCGATGAATAGATTGTGAGTGTTAACGGTCTAATAAATGAATAAATAAATAATAATATTTTTCACTCTGCGCTTGATCGAACATGGTGCTGGTATTGCTCCGATAATATCCATAATATCGGTACACGATTTCCGCATTATGACGACCGCATGCAGCTCGCTCGTTCGTTTCTCCTCCTAATGTATTTTCTGAATTAAAAATGTATGAAACATAAAAGCAAGTCACGTACACCGCCACAATCTGGGTTCTTACATAAAAAATAAAAACTGCTTATTACTTAGCCGTAAGGTGTTGTAAAATGCCAAGTTTGTGGAAAATTTTACTGAGATTTCACGAAACAAAATATTTCGCTTGGATTTAAAAACATTTTAGCTTGCATAAAGAAATTAATACTTTAGAAGTTTGCTAGAAATAATTTTTGTTGAAATAATAAGAGTAGGTACGTTTACTTGTTTTATTATCTTTATTTCAAAATGCGTTGAAAAAAAGGGTTTCGTCATTTCAGAGTCCAGTACTAGTAATTAAAACAGTAATTTACTATGGAAATGTAGGACATTTTTCGTCTAACCATTCCTTACATACAACATAAATAAAAATGCTTACCGCAGCGTTTTATAAAAGCCGCCAGTAGGTCGTCGCTGAAAGGTAGTCGCGACACTGTCTGAATCAGTAATGAGTGTTTTTGAGCTTAAGGAAAGAAGTAACTTCGTCTAATAACTTCTTCTACTAAAAGGGTTCCAGATACAGGTCAGTTTCGATATATTATAATCAGTAGCAATTTTAATACATACATACATAACATCACGCCTCTTTCCCGTCGGGGTAGGCAGAGACCACAGGTGCTGATCTTGACATACTTCCCTCGCTTCCTGTACTTTCATCAATCCTTTCATACATGCTCGTCGGGTTAGGGTACTTATAATCTGGGCTTTATTCAGAACGTCCTAAATTTGGTCCTGGTACGTTCGCCGAGGCTTCCCGTTCCAACGTTTCCATTCACTCTCGCCTGCTAGATCTCTTTCGTCAATCTGCGTTCATACATCCTCTCTACATGACCAAACTATCTCAGCATCCCTTTCTCAATTTTAGTCACAACGTCTTCTTTTACTCCACAGCGTTCTCTTATCACACTATTTCTAATGCTGTCATTATTATTAATTAATTATTAATTTGTATTGAACGAAAAATGCTACAACATTGACTACGGCGTAGCTATGCCGTAGGTAATTGCTACGAATTACGACAAGACTAGGCAATAAACGGTAAAGAGTATGTCAATCTTGATACTTGCGCAATGAGTATAAAGTTTCATCGTTTTTCTATTCGATTTTTAAGCTAATGGCTCGTATTGCTTCCCCTCTTCATCGCCCAATGGCCGCGCGCTACGCCGCTTCATGTACCGCCTAGCTATAGAAATATTTAGAATCGGCAAAAATATAGAAATAAAAAACCCGTGAAATTGATTCTACTCTCGATTCTGAACAACATGTATTTTCTCAGTTTCGCATATTCCGTTAACACGTTGTATATGGGCAATTGAAATTATCTTTTTCATTATTCGACCTGTTTATCGAGGAAAGTTGTTTAGTTTAACGGTCTGAGGGTTGTATTGATAAATCCAACTTAAGTGTGAGACTACTCTCAAGATGTACTTTTCACATACAAATTATGCATCTTAAGTGCAATCGCAGACTTGAGAGGGCTTTATCGATACGACCCTGAGTAACATGTTAAAATTATGATCACTATTTCAGTAGACCTTATATTTAAGTGACAAGTGCTGAAAGTCTTGATAAATTATAATCCAGACATCTTGTTTTAGGAAGTCTACATGAATAAAACATTAGAGCATCATTATTTATTCACAGAATTTCGGAGAAAATGTTGTCAGAACTAATTCACAATAGGCGTCTTTATTAAAATTTATGGAGCCTAGATCTTAATTGGATAAACTGTTCTTAATTTTAAGCATCCTAATCTTGATTTTTATTCTTAGTTTCGCTTTAGGTTTCTTTTGCATTAAACCAGTTTTTACAATTGTGGAAATTTTCAATGGACAGTTTCATTGAGTTGCAGTTTTATTTTGTGTATTGATGATATACAGGGTGTATACAGAGTGTATACAGGGTGTATACAGGGTGTATACAGGGTGTATACAGGGTGTATACAGGGTGTATACAGGGTTGTATACAGGGTTGTATACAGGGTGTATACAGGGTGTATATCATCAATACACAAAATAAAACTGAAATAGAAAAGCACTTGGAAACTAAACAACTTTGCCCCGGAAATTCTTAAAAACTAGTAAAAAACATTACTTCCCATAACTCACCTTATGGTCAATATTTTTTTCTCATATTTTGACCTATGTTCGTTGGTAAAAGTTGTTTAAAGTTGTTTCAAGGGCAGATTAAAATTATTCAAATTTCTAAGTAGTTTTCTTAACACCCTGATATCGGAAACATCCGAGTTACACATAGGTATAGTTTATTTTCTTTAGCGTGGTGCCGGCTAAGAATAGTATTGGTACTATACCCAACTGTACCCGTGGGTGTCGCAAAAGGGGACTAAGGCAGTTTGAACCAAAGGATAGAAAGCAGCGCCCTTTTGCGCATCGTACCATCTTACATACTGCGGCGGTTACAAACCGCGATCCATAGTGCCAGCCACAACGCTAACAAGCGTAGTGACGAAGCATGTATTGTTCCCCTCGAAAATACAGCGAGAATTTTCATTAGTTTTGCTCCAGAAGCCTAGTGATTCTATTCATGATGACAAGCAACTTTCACGAAGACAACATTTTTTACTTTAAAAAACTGGCCAATTGCGTGTGGGGCCACGCGCAGTATAGGATTCCGTAGATTTTTGCGATTTTTAGGGTTCCGTACCTTAAAAGAAAAAAACGGAACCCTTATAGCATCACTTTGTTGTCCGTCTGTCTGTCTGTCTGTCAAGACCCTTTATCTCACGAACGGGTAAAGGTATCAGGTTGAAATTAATACCATATGTTAAGGTCCATGAACCACACAAGATCTGAAAATTTAAATTTTTTACAACGACGCAATCAAAAGATATGGCTTTTTATGTCCTCATCTCCATACATTTATGCAAAAACGGAAAACCTACAAGGTACTTCCCGTTGACCTAAAATTATGAAATTTGGCAAGAAGCTAGGTCTCACAGTACAAATAAAGAGAAAAGTCTGAAATCATTAAAAATTACAACTTTACCCACAACTAATGGTAACCAATTGTGGTGAGCTCCCGTTTCAAGAACATTCATATAAGAGAGTTGGGGAGTTCTATTTTAAAAACGAGAACACTTACAAACTTGAAAATTGGTATGTTTATAGTTCATAAGCTATAAAATAACAACAAATAATAAAATTTGGTCAAGCGCGTGTCAGACTCAAAAAATCTAGCACATTAACTTACTGAAATTTCAATTAATACAATAATGATTATGTGGTGGTACGGAACCCTCAGTGCGCGAGTCCGACTCGCACTTGGCCAGTTTTTTTTAATCGTAAAGCAGGTTTAGATTTTTTTTTTTTGTTTTTTTTTAAAGTAATAGTATTTATTCATGTCTTTACAGATCAAGTCATACATAATAGGTACTAATTACCTTATAAACTAAACTAAATAAAAAATGTCACCCAGATCATCATATCTGGGTAGGGTGCCCAAAAGGCTGGCTGGTTTAGATTAAACATTTGATAACGTTCATAATATGAAAGCGAAGTCCTAGCGCCTGATGCTATTGCTATTTTATTATTTCCAGTTTATCAGCTATAGCTCATTTACCTGAGAAGCCTACTTAGCTGTGATAGTTTTACTTTAATTGAATTTTTCAAATTTCCAATAAAAACCGTTTAGCTGGCGGGAGGGGGACACTCACTCCAACAAAAATTGAGCTGTCAAGCTAAATATTTCGCAAACGGATCCCTAATTTGAAAAATGATCTTCACAGACTCACATTATTTTTTAAATACCTATCCAAGGACTCCCCACACGATGGGGTAGTCGAAAAAAAAATTCACCCCCACTTTACGTAGGTAGGTACCCTAATTATTTTTTTCTTAATTTTGTTTTACCACTTTGTCGGCGTGGGTGAAATGTATTTCCATACTAAATTACAGCTTTCTGGAAAGCTGCTTAGGCCGGCTTCGGCCGCGGCCAGACAGACATGATGAAACTATAAGGGTTCCTTGTTAACTACGGAACCCTAAAAAGTGGTTGACTCTTTGTATGGGAAGGCGAAAAATTTTCTTCGGGAAAGTTTCTTGTTTTCTTGAGTAGAATCACTGGTCTTCTTGAGTAAAACTAATGAAAATTCACGCTACCACGCATTTTTGTAAATCTGGAGGGAGCTCCCAGCAGTTAACTTTTAATAGGACGTTGTGACGATGATTGTTTTTTTTTGTAGTGGTCTTCTGTTGTTAGCCTGAGTGGCTGTTACAACTTCATCGGATGGTTGAGGAACGGAAGGCTCTACTCAGATATTGATGATTCTTTTTTGTTTTGTCCCAGGCATGCAGAACTTATCAATATCATGCGCGCTAGTGTGCCTGATCGTGCTGGGTAGCGCGGCGCTGGTGGGAGCTTTCGGGATCTGCAAGCATCAGATCAGCGCCGTGCTTATTACTGGAGTCATGTATTTATTAGCAGGTTAGTTATTCTACGTTATACCTCTTATTTTCTTATCAGCCCGGATATTTTAAGAGGTGGTTTTGTCTATGAAACTGAACAACTTTTCCCGAAGAACCTAGGTCGAAATACGAAAAAGAAATTCGAGTTTTCATACAAACTGCATCAGCTTACGGCCAATTTTTTATGGGAGGTCGAATTTTTATTCGGTTTTCGACCTATGTTCCTGGGAAAATTTGTTTAGTTTCAGGGGCAGAAACACCTCTTAAAATATCAGGGTGATAAAAAAATAACAAGCCGGAAGACGTGCACTGTTTGAAAAAGTCCACCTCTTAAGGGCGTCCGCAAAAACTCGCGCGGGCGCCCGGACGCGTGTGAAATAGTATGAAAAAGCCCACCACACGCGTTCGCGCCGTGGACGTTGTTCTTACTATTTCACACGCGTGCGGGCGCCATCGCCAGTACGAGTTTTACGCGGAGGACGCCCTAAAGACCTCAATCCACAACGACCGCACCTTTTTGACTTAACCAAAATAAACAGCTCCCGCTTCTTTGTCGGTACTTTGAAACCTCTCTCTATCGTCTTGTCTGCTTTTGACGTGGATACGACTATGCTTTCGTTTGGAGGGTCATTTCGTGCAAATTGGATATAGGCCCTCTGGCGGCAATAAATAGACGTACCCACGTAAATATCGAAGATACAGTCAACCAGGGTGATTTTAAAAGAAAAAGCAACATATTTATCCTGGCTAATAGAGGTTGTGCTTATTAAGTCTCTATGTTTATTTCCTTCCAGGTCTATTTGCAATGTTCACGCTAATGATAATCCACTTCAAGCGCATCCAACGAGTCTCCTCCCGCGGGACACATGGCGACGACACGGGCGACGGCGTCATAGGCCCTCGCGTTCCGGCATTACCTTTGCTATCAGCTAGAGAATTCTCCACATCTTGGTCTTTGGAACTCGGCTGGGGCGGCGTCGCTTTAGCTGCGACCACGTCATTCCTGTGGATTCTGCTGTCCAAAATCATGAGATATAACCCTATATCTACAATGCTTTTGTAAATATCGACAAATAAGTAGGTACATAATATTATAATTTTACTAACTCCTTGTATCAACCATCCTGTTATTTACAACTCGGCTGGGGCGGCGTGCCTTAAGCTGCTACAACGACATTTCTTCTCGATTCTGATTTTTTTTTTGTGATATTTTATCACTCAGTGATATTCAAGAATAGAGTCCCTGGTCTGAATCCGCAGCAGCTTCTGTTTTGTCTTTTTACGCCCTAGATAACCCAATATTTATCTTATTTATTTTTGTACTTACCAGTATCGATAAACATTTACAACAATAAGTTTTCAAAACAAAAAACAATATTTGAAAGCTAGAAACATGAGAAAATGCAAAATAGAAAAGGGCAAATCAATTTTGACGAACCAGTCCCGCTTTAAATGAGAATTTATTAACAGCATACATTGTAAGTAATGCACAAAATACTAGTCAATTAAAAAGTTGACCTGCGCAAAATTGTGGTACAGGAGCCACCACACTAAAGCGCATTGAATTATCTCGATATTGTTTTCACATTCACCCGAATTTTTATTAGATAATCATTAGATAATATAAAACTTTCATATATCTACGACCCAATACATAAAGTTTTATAGAATAACTATTTAAGATCTTCGCTTTTGATACAATTATTATATTGAATTTTGTACTGGGCGTTTCGTACCTCTCTACAAAGCTTACCTACTATCGCCAGTGAGTACGGGTCGCGAATACGTTGTTGCCTTTCAGGCAAAACTATAGAATACCTACATCTGTTCTTTCGGGGTTTATCAGTCTCACGATCAATTCAAAAGTTTAAACTCAAAAAAAATTGGGGAAATGTTTGAATTTAAAAGTAGTAAGTATAAGGCTAATGGCTATTTAATTTGCTCTGAATACGTAAAATAAAGACCATGAAAATAAATATGTTAAACCAATAATTTCAATGCATCTATCATAATTAATGCATAATTTTGGCCCCTACCAAAACATTTATTTACCTAAAGATTAATCATACTAACTATAACTCATAAAATCGCACCCTATAAAAATATGCTTTATAAATAGCGTAGGTAATCGCCGAGCTTGCTTCCGTCCATTTCAATTCGTATTAATGTTGTTGTTAAAGCTCCCTTAAAACTATAATTTCATATTACCTATATATTAATATGTTAAAAAAATATGTCAAGACTTGAATATTATGTGGATATATTTATGTTAAAGTTAAAATTATATCGTTCATGTAATGCTTTTCTAGCGACCCTTTACACGTAACCTGCATTTATGACCTTAGAGAATGTTACCTCCAGCTCCTGGACTATTATCAAAGTTACCCGTAGATCGTAGCATGCTATGATGACATGAATAGATAAGATAGTGGACATCAAATTAATCTTGAAAGTATTCCTAAAATATCTTCTAGTACACTCCAGTGAAGAAAATAGGTTAAAAATTATGTTAGCAATATTTTGCGGAATACACAAAAACACGAGTGCGTTTTGAAAGATATGGTGCTGTGAATAAGTAT
The DNA here is from genome assembly GCA_947532105.1 of Athrips mouffetella. NCBI lineage: Eukaryota > Metazoa > Arthropoda > Insecta > Lepidoptera > Gelechiidae > Athrips > Athrips mouffetella. Next base: position 7,453,495 of record OX383969.1, on the reverse strand, counting down.
TTTTTTTAGTATAACGGATTACTAATTTGAAAATTTGAGTAAGTACTAATAACTAAAAAAATAGCTAGTCATAGAGATGAATCTAGAACTTAGAATAGCAGCTTGTGTTGTTCCTGAATCTACAAAACAATGTAGTTTTAAATTTGCTATTTGCATTTATTTTGGTAAAATCTAATTAAGGTTTGGTTGTAAAAATAAATAAACGATACTATTTGTATGAACACTCACGCTTAAGTTGTAAAAATATTAGTTTCGGAGGTTAACAGTCGGTTGCAGAACACCTCTTCATTGTAAAAGATCCTTTAAATCTATTGCCGTCACTTTCTTTCTCAACGACAGATTTAAAGGAGCTTTAACTATTATAAAGACAACAATTGTTTTTGCATCGCATTTACGGTGCATATATTACGAAATAGGATGACTTATAATTAGTACTTGATAGTAAAGGATGTACATGAACATAGGTCGAAAAACGGGAAAAAAATTGGCACCCTCATACTAAATTGCCGATCAGCATTCAAAATATTTTTCGATATTTCGACCCGTGGGTGAAATTGTACATATGTTACTGTAAAAGTCCGAACAGTGGTAAACCTTATAAGTGAGGTCAAAAGCAACAACTTTTATAACAACACAGAAAAATGTTAACTATCCATACAAAGTAACGTAACGTAAGTGACTAACACATTAAATCTACGTCCCATATAAAATTTTAGTATGGAGCGTAGAATTTTTTTTGTCGTCGAATATTTTAAGTCGTAAAACAAAAGATGTATTATCTGTCCACTGTCTTTACTGTGACTGTGCCCACTTGTTTGTGTCTGTTTGACCGTATTATGTTTGTACTGTGATGATAAGTTATAAATACATGTTTACATGTACACACGGCAGCAAGTAAGAGGTAACAGAACCAGTATAATCTGAACCAGCGCTGCGCTACAACTGCCCGAAACTAGAGACCCACTCCAGGACGAACGTGCGGCTGACTGTACCTATTAAAGAATTTCAATTCATGAATTGATGTAAAATAAACGCACTACGAAATGTAGAAATACTGTAAAGATTATTTAAATTAATGTTGTTTGTTTGTAATTAATTTGTAAGTGAAATGTTCTTTTGTACTTTAATTGAAAGCAATATTATTTTGTTTATTATATTGTGTTTGATTTACAAGTTTTCGCCTACCATGATCAGCTTAAAAATATCAACTACAGTCAACCCATCAGGATACGTCCCACCTGCAGAAACTCTGCCACCTGGACACAATCTGCAGTGGTCTACCTCGAAGTCGCTATTTTAACCGTCTGCGAACTCAGGTTGGCCGCTGCAGAGAAAACATGGCGAGGTGGCGTTTCGCAGACCAGTTGATAAAGCACTGTGACTGTGGAGCTCCATCTCAGAACATGGCGCACTTGCTCTCTTGTCCACTGTGCCCCTCCACCTGCACTGGCGAGGACCTGCGTGAGGCATCGGACAAAGCCGCAAGGTTTTGGGACGAAATTATATAATCACGCCATGGTATTTGAACATCGACACGAAGAAGAATATAGCGTGAAACGGAAAGGTGTGAATCTGACCATGAAATCGAACAACTTTTCCCAAGGAACATACGAAAAACCAAATTTGACCTCCCTAGTCTAGTCAATCTACGAAATTTTGTATGGAGATGGTAGGGGATAATTTATTAAATTACCAGTAAAAACGTTCAAAAATTTAAAACCACAGTAATCCCCGACATAACATTGATATTCATAGAACCAGTATAAAGTGAACTCAACTTATGTAATATTTATAACGTTGCACAGGTCAGCTTATACTGGTACTTTTACAAAGTAATGTTTTTACAAAGTTGTCGGATTTAATTATTTACAGCTTCAAATACCCTATATTACTATTTAAAATAAATTTCTGTAAATGTGCATTTCATGCAACCTCATATCGTAGATTGACTGGACTATCCCATACAAAATGCGCTATCAGTTTCTATGGGAGGTCAAAAATTTATTTTGTTCTATGACCTATGTTCCTTGGGAAAAGTTGTTCAGTTTGATGGGCAGATTCACACCCTTTATTATTATCACACCTTTATAGTACACTCAACAGCACATCAGTAGAAACACTTTTGGACCTTATGGCGTCGTAATAGAGTTGAAAAAGTTTCTACCGACGAGCGGTTGACCGTACACGCTGTATATGGTGCTAGAGTAAACACCGTGATCCCTGAAACTGTACATAGGTCGAAATACGATAACAAAATTTTGACTTTTCATAGAAACTGCTGGTTGCGCATTTAATATGGATGATAATTTTTTTTCGTATTTTGAACTACGTTGTAGTAAAGTTGCTTAGTTTGGTGGTTTGAATGCAGTTTTAAGGATCAGACTCAGTATTTAGTATAAAAACCGACAAAATGTAGTTTAATTAGAATGAGAGCAGGATGGAGCGACGCGTAAGATATTGGAGCGACAGAGACACGTATCGCTCCGTCATGCTCTACGCATAGCTCTATCCTGTTGCTCTAATCAAGTAAGGGGTGTAAGGTGTAAGGGACGGTGTACTGTAAACTGAAAAGGCGGGCTCAGTCAACGAAACTGAACAACTATTCCAAAGAAACATTTTTTAGCAAACAAAAAATTTACCTCTTCATACAAATTGCTCGCTTTGATCGAACAGTTAGTACAAAAAAGTCAATAATATTTTTCATTTCCCAAAATTATTATTCGAGAAAGTTGTTCAGTTTCTTTGACAGAGCACGCCCGTTCAGTTTTCGGTACACCGTCTCTTAAACCCTGTATTATTTCGAGATATACTAAAACCTGCAGTCAAGATTTAAATGACTGACTAACTATTCTGTGCATATTCATTCTAAAATGTTGCTGCATTTGAAAATAACGCTCCCGGGTGTAAATATAAAAGCGTGGAGTTTATAATATTATTAAAATATATTTATTTCAAATACTACTTACATCTAGTATTTACAAGATTTTCAAATCCCAACACGCTTTTTGTAGGCAAAAACAGAATGTTGATGTTAAAAGAATTCGATAACAAAGGTCCTTTATTCTGTTGTCGTCCATAATCAAAGGAAGTTAAGTGAAGGTCACCTTACTTTTGCCTAGCAATCAAATAGAAATCTAAAAGATGTTTTTTCGATTTTACAGTCGAAAGACTATTGATTGATTCATCCATGGTTTGATACAGGTGTTACAGCGTAGTGTAGGCAACGAAGCAGTTGACCCCAACATAAATTACTCAGGCAGATTTTATTTGACAGGATGATAAAAAATCATGAATAAATGTAAATTCAAAATATCCAAAATAAAAATTCTTACATTTTTTTGTAATTTTTGTATGGAAAAATTGAAAGTACCGTTTTTTTATGGAAGGTTTGTTTCATGTATTGTAATACCCCAGCAAAGTTTCATCGACTGAGGATTTAATGCGGGGGTCTTCATACAACGATCCGCTTCGTTGCCTAGACTAGCGAGAAGGAGCGATGCGTAAGAGCGACAGAAACACATATCGCTCCATCCTACTCTTACACATAGATCTATCCTGCTGTTATACTAAATCAAGCTAAATTATTTCAACTGTAGTTACTTGAAAGACCATTTTTTTCTAGTTGAAAAATTCCATCTCGCTTACATTTTAATCGTCATCTTTCAACAACTGATCTTCAAAGTCAATATCCTCTGCTTTCCGTTTCTTGGGCCGCGGTCGCTTCCCGTGCAGCATTTCCAATTTTATCTTCTTAGCTTGCTTCTTCTTCTCTTTTAGCTGGAGTTTCCTTTTAGCTGCTTTCTCTGGGTTGTTCACTTTCTCTTGTAGGAGGATCTGGAAGTTTTTAAATTGGGTTAGTAAGGGTGATATTGTTTAGATGATGTCAAAAGGTATGAATGAAAGGTATGAAAAACAAGTTGCTTATTTTTTTTGAGATTTAATTTTTTTTTATGTCAAGTGGGTAAACGAGCAGGTGGGCCACCTGGTGGTAAGTGGTCACCACCGCCCATGACACCCACTGTTTTATTAGTGAAATAATTTGACACTTATAAGACAGTAAAGCGCGTTACCCACCCTGAGAACTAAGATGGTATGTCTCATGTGCCTGTAATTTCACTGGCTCCCTTACCCTTCAAACCAAAACACAGTAGTGCAAACACGGCAGAAAAAGGCAAGGGGGTGGTACTTCCCCAGGCGGACTTTGCACAAAAGCCCTACCACCTTCATTATAGCCATCATAACAATTAAACTCGTTTTTGGGTTAATACCGTCCGTGTGGTGCCAGCAAATAATAGTACTAACCCACTGCTACCCGTCGTTGTCGTAAGAGACGACTAAGGGCTTATAGACCGAAGGATGGGACGCACCTATCTATGTATCGTACTATCTTACATACTGCGGTCACCAGGCTCAAGCGTGGTGACTATGGTAAATCCACTCCAAAGTACCACGTATTTTTGCTGGAGTTCTTGAGGGAGCTCCGTGTCCTGCAGTGGACGTGTCATGGGATGTTATGAATACTGGGTGTTAATGCAAAAGCGTGCAACAGAAGGGTGTGCTCAGACTACGAAACTGAACAACTTTTCCAAATATTAATAAACATAGGTCGAAATCTGAGAATCGCTTTTCCATACAAACCTTCAACAGTCAACAATGCTTTTTTTATGAAGTATCCAATAAAATTTCTCCGATTTCGACATGTTTCTTAGGAAAAGTTGTTTAGTTTCGTGGTCTGAGCACACCCTTGAGCTGTCGCACGCCTTTGCATTTACACCCAGTATAGGGTGCGTTCTAACAAGGATTTGGTCCTAATCAATTCCTTCCTTTCAGTATGTTAACCGGAGCATAAAACTTTCCAATTAACATAGGTGGAAACACGAAAAACAAATTCAACTTCCCATAGAAACTGCATCAACTGAACAATTTAATACGAGAGGTCAAAATATATATTCCATATTTCAACCTATGGAGGCAAAGTTGTTCAGTTTCAGAGGCAGATTCACATCCTTCAGAATTGTTAACCTTTTGTAACACACTGTACAAGCTCAAAGTTCTTTACCTTTTGTAACACACTGTAAAAGCTCAAAGTTCTTTACCTTTTGTAACACACTGTACAAGCTCAAAGTTCCTTACCTTTTGTAACACACTGTACAAGCTCAAACTTCCTTACCTTTTGTAACACACTGTACAAGCTCAAAGTTCCTTACCTTTTGTAACACACTGTACAAGCTCAAAGTTCCTTACCTTTTGTATTACACTGTACAAGCTCAAAGTTCCTTAACTTTTGTAACACACTGTACAAGCTCAAAGTTCCTTACCTTTTGTAACACACTGTACAAGCTCAAAGTTCCTTACCTTTTGTAACACACTGTATAAGCTCAAAATTCCTCACCTTTTTCCTCTCAGCCCTCTTCACATTCAGCCTGGTTTGCGCTTCAGCTACCAATTTACTATACTCTATATCCCCGATTTTCCTCCTAAGTTTCTTCCCCAGTCTATTAGCTAGTTGTTTGACAGGCGACGCGGGCGCCAACGCGTCCCCAGTGGACAGCTCGCGAACTATCGGCGGCAGGATCACGTCTATAATGTTCGTGATGTCTTCGGTTTCTAGAGAACTGATCAGGTGCAGCCACATTGTGAAGATTGATATTCTCTGGAAGGTAAAAGATATTTTTGTAAAAATTTTTCTTTGTTTACATTAGAAATTAAAGGTATTTTTTTTACTATGCATGGGCTTACTCTTGACCTCGATCTAGCCTTGAGGACAGAGATGAGGTCGACGATGGAACGAGCTTGCCCAGAAGAAGCCTATTCACTCGCGACTTAAATAGATTCGGGTTATAAGAGCTCGGGAACACAGACGCAGGCAGAGAATTCCACTCCTTAGCCATGCCCATTACAAAAGATGTTTCAAAGCGGAAAATCAATAAAGTATGGGTGATATCCTGCGGTGCGTCTGGATTCCCGATGGTAGAAGGGGGATGGCGGATTAAGCTCATGGAGCTCTTGGGCACACTCTCCGAAGTACAATCTGTAAAAGACCGACAGACATGCAATTTTGCGCCGGTGGGCTAGGCTGAGAAACTTGGTTTTCACTAGCATCTCATCACCAACGAGCTAACGAGGTGTTACGAACTTAATACGAGCATAAGGGTGCCTGTCCATTGAAGCGGAGCGAGCTGGCGGAGCGGAGAAACGAGGAAATATTAACCATTAAGATTACGGAGCGACTGCGGTGCGGAGTTTTTATGCAATGCTATTTGTTAATATTTCGATCCGCCAGGGACCCGATTCCGATAAAATATCACTCAAAAAATTCAAAATCACACATTTTTCTTTTCAAAAGTGAAGATTGATATTCGAAAAATATAAAGCACTCCTGGATTGTTAATTTTTATGTATTCTGATTCACCTTTCAATAGTTTGTCAGGGCAAATGTGATTTATTTAAGTCTCAAAAGTGATATTTTATCACCCGGTGATTTTCAAGAATTGAGTCCCACCCAGCTCGCTCCGCGTCAATGGACAGGCGCCCTAAAGCGTAAATTTTCATTCGTTTTGCTGCTGAAGGCCAGTGATTCTACTCATGAAAACAAGCAACTTAAAGAAAAAAATGTTTTACTCGAAAAAAAAAGGGAATCTACCGTAGTTTTAAAAATAAATAAGTACGCCATTGGAAAAAGTCGCAAACAGTCTCACTATTTCCATCAATGGAAATTCGGAATGGAATAATGGGATACACCGGAAGAGTCGAGAAAATTAAGGAATGCAGAAAATAGGTAGCCAAATATGGTGTACTTGTAGTACCAATTAAAAGGACATATGGCTGCTTGTAAACACTCATTCTGGTGGGCCACTAAGTTTGCCTTTGCGGATGTCAAACAGCAGTCGCTCTATCAAGGAAGTTTGTAAAACCAGAGCCCTAGCTAGTCGATTACCTCGGGCACAGAATAAAGTAGTAGTATGTACAATCATATAGAACGGACTCTCCGCCCCCCGCCCGCAATACAACCCGCACCCCGCGCGCACCCGCCCGCGTCAACCGCGTGGTGCTCCTGCGGGTCAGTTGCACTGAATATGCGGGCCGCCGCGACCTTCCAATTTCAAATTTCAATTCATGCTCGTTGTATGTAGTCTCTGGGGTGTGCCTTGAGTTTATTAGTTGAGTTCGTAAAACGGAATAACACTGATAAACAGTCTCCAAGTTACCACAGAATGTTCATTTATTTCAAACTAGCTATTGCCCGCGACTTTGTACGAGTGGAATTTAGAAAAAAAATGTCTATGTCCTTTCCCATGGTTCAAACTATCTTCATAGTTTTATCGAAAGCGCAATAGACAGACAGAGTTACTTACACATTTATAATAATAATTATATTTTAGTTGGGATTGATGATTCATCCATCAGTGATTGGTCACCATTGTTATTATTTATTTTTCGATTTAAATGTTAAATCCTTCATCATCAGAGTGTAAGGGACGGTGCACAGAAATATGAACGAGGCCCTGAGACAAGTGTCTTTCTACAATCGCTAACGCTATAGAATAGACTAAAAATGTATAGGACTGACATTAGCTGTCACGCAACATTACGTTAGCTAATGTCAATCCCATACATTTTCATTCTATTCTACTGGCATTTGCGATTGTAGAAAGCCACTTCACTCAGGGCCCGGGCGTGCTCAGTTAACGAAACTGAACAACTTTCAACCAGCTAACCAAAAAAAGTATGGAAAGTATTGTTTGTATGGAGAAGTCAAAATTATTTTGCATTTCCCAAAAATGTTTCTTTGGGAAAATTGTTCAGTTTCGTTATCTGAGCATGCCCTTTCAGTTTTCGGTACACCGTCCCTTACACACTTCATATCCCAGTAGGGTTTTGCAATTCGCAAAGGAAATTTATATGTAAGGTACCTTGAAACTTGGCTCATAAACAGGAATAGGATCATTAAAGATAAATAAGAAATACCAATTTTTTTCGGCCATAAATAACGAGGTTTAAAAAAAAATCGTTTTCGTCAAATATTGATAGGTCGTATGGCAGAATGTGATAAGTAGTCATTGCCTATCATAAAAAAAACTAACAGCTGTAAAAACCGCCACAGCAGACTACTTAGAACAGTTGTCAGTTTTTATTTTAAGACTGGCCATGGCTACTTTTCATTCTGCCATACGACCTATCGATATTTGACAAAAACAAAATTATTTTATAACTTTATTGTTTGCAACCGAAAAAAATTCGTATTTTTTATTTTTACTTATTGACCTTATCCCTTACTATGAGCCAAGTTCGAGATACCTTACAAACCTATGCGAATTGTGGTGAGAGGATTGGCTAGCCCGGTCACTGCGTTACCGTGTGTAGCTGTCACACTACATACATCGAATTTGAAATTGGAAGATCGCGTAGGCTCGCATATTCAGAATAAAAGACCCTCAGAAGGACCACAAGAATCTCGCGGGCGGGTTCTGTATGATAGAACTATTAGCTTATTCTGTGGCCGCGGGGAGGCTCCTGTCATGCAGGATAAGTTAGTCAAGTCATTTGCCATTGATATGAAAAGGAGAAGAAGAATATATATCCTATCAAAACTGGACAAGGAGCTCCCACCAGAAGTTCACAAAAGAAATAGGTGGTATATTTAGGAGGGGAAGTACCACAGTCACCACGTTTGTAAGCGTTGCGGCTTGCGGCTGGCACCATGGACCGCGGTTGTTGGTGACCGCAGTATTTAAGATGGTTCGATACGAAGAATAAGCTACTTACTACCCGTCTCCTATGGTTAAAAAAAATAATTAAATAACATCCAAATAAATATAAAAATAAAGTTTCCATGTGGGTCCGGCAAAGAATAGTACCAACCCATCTCTACCCGTGGTTGTCGTAAGAGGCAACTAAGGGCTTATGAACAGGGGGATGAGCAGCAGCACCTTTCGTTGACTCGTACCATCTTACATACTGCGGTCATCAACACCAGCGGTCACAAGCCGCAACACTTACAAGCGTTGTGACTATGGTAAATATGGTATGGGAGTTCTGGAGGGAGCTCCCTGTCCTGCAGTGGACGTTTTATGATGAGGCTTCTTCTGAGCAAGCTCGTTCCATCGTCGACCTCATCTCTGTCTTCAAGACTAGATCGAGATCAGAGGTAAACCCATTGACAAAAAAAAGGATTACTTACAATGTTCATAGAAGTAGGCGCTCTGGCTACTTCAACATTAACAGCTTTACGAAGTTTAAACAGAATCCACCGCATGTTAACTTTTGCCTTCTCTTCGGACGCCTCATCTGTGTCCGCCTGTACTTTGTTAGTTAACTTGAAGCTTGATGATGACTGTACTAGCGACAGTATTTGGAACAGTACTGCTGTTGCCTGAAATGAATAGACGTTTGTAAGATTATTTGATTTAAAGAGAATTAAATAAAAATTTAAAAAAGAGAATATAAAACTTCTTTACTTTTTTTTTATTTCGCCACTGGAAAAAAATTATGTTACTTAATCAACAAAACCAATCAATATTTCCAAAAAACAGGACGAAAAATTATTATATTATATACTTCCGTGAACAAACCTTACCGGTTCATCTCAAGGGATGAAAAACATGACCTTGAATTAAATCTAATGTCGCGACTGGTTTTAAATTGTCGAGAAAGTTTTTTATAAGTCATAACGAGTTGTCAAATGACCAACGTACAACAATTTTAGAACTGACAAAATAATGACACTATAACCTGACAGTAGACAAAAAAGAGACAATACGTATCTATTTGAACGTAACCAAATAGACTTACTTGTTCAGCCATTTCCTTAGAAACGCTCGGCGTATACTGCGCACAAAGATCCAACACTAGACTCCGCAATGCATTCTCCGTATCGTAATATATAAATCCTCTATCGCTTTCCGCTTTTTCCTTCACTATTCTATCTAATTCTTCAATGTCCACTCCTTCTAATATTGTTCCTAATATCTTCGCAGCTCTTAATCTTACCCACGCGTGAGGATATGCAAGCAATGCTTGACAATGCTGTGCTATTTCCTCATAATCACTTTCATATTTCTTATTCTTCAAACTGGACGCGCAATGTACAGTAATCCTATCGATAAGGTTTAGTAACTGTATTAAACTATGATCTTTTTCCTTTTGTTTTTCTTCGTCAGTCTTTTCGTCCGATTGGTCCAGTTTTATTTTGACGAATCGACCTTCGGTAATGTCGTTGCTATGGAGAAGTATCTTGCCACTAATTAAAGACAAGATGGAGTCGAGGCGGTTTTTAAAGTCTTCTTCTTCGACGTTGACGAATCTGATGCTTAGTTGGGCGGCGAGTTCAAAATGGACCGGCTGAAAAACACAATAAAAAATTTGTCTAAAAGAGGTCAACCGTGTAAGGATCTACGAAAAATTTCTTACATCTAAAGCTCAATTCAGCATTTATAGTCTTTATCAGGTCTTTATGCAGGCTGCGGCGGATATATTTGATAGGATGGTAAAGTATCATGGATTTAATGTAAATTCAAAATATCCAAAAAAAATTAACAATTTTTTTTTGTAATTTTTGTATGGAAAAATTAATAGTAAGTACCGATTTTCTTTTGGATTTTCTTAAAGAAGATTTGTCTCATATAGTGTAATACCCCAGCAAAGTTGCCTAGACTAATTTATGGACATAAAATGAACATCGTAAGAAGCTCGTTATGGCAGCTATCAAACGTATGAAAATTATGATCAGCGTGATGTCAGTGTGCGATCGGCAAAGAAAAATTAAACCTGGTGGTGTTAAGAAATGTCAGGACGGGCTTCTTAGATGTTCTTAATTTAGGACCACTCCTAACGCTACGTTTATCGTCTATGTTTTTAAACAAACTTGCCGGAAAGCTGCCAATGACAATAGATTGTGAGCTATGTACACATAAGTCGCTATTTATCATTGACTCGCACAGAAAAAGAAAGCAAACGTACCTGTGTGTCTTGTAGGAAAGTGAGCACAAGTTCAAACAGCTTGTTCCTGTCCTGCGCGGGTAATCTCTTCAGCATGGCTTCTATACAGGCGGCGCTGGACGCTCGGCAGTCGGGAGCGCTGTCGTTAAGCATACTCGCACCTAGAGCTAAGAGTAAGTAGTCCGCTTGTTTTGATAGTTGGGGCTGAAACGGAAGATTCAATGAATTTGAAAATATTAAAAAATGACAAAAAAAATGACAGCAGTGCAGCAGCCTCAGCAGGATGCCCAAGATAAAAATTATATCTACGCTTTTCTTTTACTCGCGCAAGAAAATTGACGTTTGCTTCATACGAAATTTTGTTGTATTACATAATGAAAGCTGATAAAAATTTTTACAACTTTGCCTTTCACACTTTTAATCTATCTCCAATCGTTGCCTAGTTATGAGCTCCGAAAAACGGCCAGGAAAGAGGCTGAGATTATGAGACCGGACATACTGAGTCAACATTTTTTAATTTAGATGTGTATCCTGAAATCTACGGTAGCACATGAGAAAAGTTATGAAGCAAAAAAAAAACGTAAGACTATAGAAAACATTTTTGAAAATCAACCATTTGTCGAAGCTCATAGTTAGGCAAAGATAAAGTTGTAGAGAATTTTATCAGCTTTTATTATGTAGTACAACAAAATTTCGTTCGACGCATCGTTTTTGAGATGTAAGCAAAAAACAAAAAAACGGGTCCTTCTTTGTGCCCCCCCCCCCCCCCCTCGAGCGGACCTCGGAAGGGCAAGGACTTTTAGTATGTTTATCTCCTAACTAGCCCCTACAAAGTTCTTAAGTCAAACTTTCTGCTTTCGACTTTTCCATCCGCATACCCCTTGTGATCACTCATTGGCCATACTATAAGTCTTGTATACGTGTGGGCAAACTACTTGAACAATGACCTTGGCTGCGCAGAGTCGATTTTACATATAAATTGACGTGCACAAAGCTTCCCCCACCACGCAATTATTTTTTTTTGGGTACACTAACTGATGAAGTGATGAGTCATAGACGTACAGCTCAAATCGATCTACAAGCATGTAATTTCGCACAGGTGTCCCATGACGTAAATGAATATTAAATAAGCATTTTTGTAAATACAAGAAACTAAATATTGTATGGATCTTCAGGCACAGTAGTATTGTAATAAAAACTCCAACTTACCACAGCCAGTTTATTTATTATCATCTCCAAGAATTTAAGCGATGATTCCCTTCCGTGCTGGAGTTCATAGTTGAGTTGGGATACGAAGAACTGTATGTACTTCTCCATTCTCTTTCCCGGTGAGTAGTTTGTGAGGTAATTCACGAATATACCGCGCGCTTCGTCCCTGCAAGGAAATGGTAACAATTTTGCAGAGAATGTGCTGTAAACTTTTTATATAGTCTGACCGCAACCGCTGTATAGGTATGCTCCCGGCGAGACGGGATGGTCATCGCTCGTCCCCGCTCCCGGCAGCCACTAAAAACTTTTAGTTCTTGCTCTTTACTTCCCGCTCCCCACCTCCCTGCCACTACCTATACAGCGGTTGCGGTCGGACTATAGCAATGATTGTTTGCAATTTGGCAAATCCAATGCAGGCAGAATCTCCCGATAGTCTGAGTACACTCCGACACACGTAAGCGGTTTTATTACAGTAATTGAATATCCCAAACAAATAAGATATGAAAAAAAAACCGACCAAGTGCGAGTCGGACTCGCGCACTGAGGGTTCCGTACCACCACATAAACATAATTTTATTAGTTGAAATTTCAGTAAATTAATGTGCTAGATTTTTTGAGTCCGACACGCGCTTGACCAAATTTCATTATTTGTTGTTGTTTTATAGCCTATGCCCTATAAACATACCAATTTTCAAGTTTGTAAGTGTTCCCGTTTTTAAATAGAACTAAAACAAAAATCGCCTCAGCAACCATCCAACTTGACCCCTCTCTTATATGAATGTTCTTGAAACGGGAGCTCATCACAATTGGTTACCATTAGTCGTGAGAAAAGTTGTAATATTTAATGATTTCAGACTTTTCCCATTATTTGTACTGTGAGACCTAGCTTCTTGCCAAATTTCATAATTTTAGGTCAACGGGAAGTACCCTGTAGGTTTTTCATTTTTGAATAAATGAGATATATACATACATACATACATAACATCACGCCTCTTTCACGTTGGGGTAGGCAGAGACCACAGTCTAGATGAGGACATAAAATGCCATATCTTTTGATTGCGTCGTTGTAAAAAATTGTAATTTTCAGATCTTGTGTGGTTCATGGATCCTAATATATGGTATTAATTTCAACCTGATACCTTTACCCGTTCGTGAGATAAAGGGTCTTGACAGACAGACAGATAGACAGACAGACAGACGGACCACAAAGTGATCCTATAAGGGTTCCGTTTTTTTCTTTTGAGGTACGGAACCCTAAAAATGAGAAAATTCAGTGCTTTAGAAGGCAAGGTGGTGGCTTTTGTGCAAAGTCCGTCTGGGGAAGCATTTTAGCTCTCAGGGTGGGCAAAGCGGCTTACTGTCTTTTTAGTGTCAAGTAATGCCATTAATGAGACAGTGGGTGCTGTGGGCGGTGGTGATCACTTCCCGTCGAGTGGCCCCCCTCCTCGTTTGCAAACATGTTTATTTTTTATGTCAAAACAGACAAACGGGCAGACAGCTCACCTGATGGAAAGTGTCACTGCCGCCCATGGACACTTGCAACACCAGAAGAGACGATGCTAGTGCGGTGCCGGCCTTTTAAGAATTAATTAACCCGCTTTTTGAAAGCCCCCATATCGTAACTACTAGGGAAAACCACACGGGGAAGTTCATTTCACATCCTACATGTTTCCAAAAGAAATGATCGCGCAAACCGAGTTGTATTGTAACGCCAGGGGTTCAAATTATGTGAATGGAATTTCTCCCCACGGCGTGTGGTGCGGTGGTGGAACTGTGCCGCAGGCACCAGACTAAACCGTTCCTCAGAACACTCCCCGTTGTACAGACGGTACAGAACACACAAGGAAGTAACGACAGTATGTAACATAAAACGAGACCTTCGGCGGAGTATGGGACATTGATCGTCAACTCTACCCACGCGATATAACAAGGATAAGGCAAAAGAGATGTCTGCTCCGACAAACCATAAATGACTTACAAAAAAGCCCCATTAGATCAAGTTTTACACATTCCATCACTAGGTAATATTTCCTTTTAATCAATAATCAATAACTTTATTGGGTTCTTCTTCTTCGTGTCAATGTACAAATACCATCGCGTTGGATCAAATACTTTGCTCCCAGAACCTTGCCACTTCTACGGCTTTATCCGCAGATCCTCGCCAGTGCAGGTGGAGGGGCACAGTGGACAAGAGAGCAAATGCGCCATGTTCTGAGATGGAGTTCTATTTTCCTTAATAAAACCTTCACTCACCTGGACCTCGCAGATTCACTCAAGATACAGATCTTGGACACTTTCTCCATGACTTCATGCAGTTCATCCGAGACCAATTTAGCTTCCAGAATAGCTTTGAGTAGAGAGAAGGAATTCGATTGCTTCTCGTCACTTTGACAGTCTTCTTCGGCGTAGAGAAGCAACGTTTTGAGTTGGTTCGACTCTAGAGTGTAGTACTTTACGTTGCGGACTAGAACTGTCACGGCCTGAAAGTAATTATAAAAATAATTTAAAAAAAATGTTTTTTGTGAAGGGCAAATCTTACACTACTCTCCATACTAGTTCAGAAGATTTGTAGGTAATTTATATATTAAAATTGTTTTTAGGAAGTTATTCTGTTTTTGACCGGGTAAACATCGTCCGTGTGGTGCCGGCAAAGAATAGTACCAACGCATCTCTACCCGTGGGTGTCGTAAGAGGCGACTAAGAGCTTATGAACCGAAGGATAGGCAGCAGCATCTTTCCGTGTATCGAACCATCTTACATACTGCGGTCACCTACAACAGCGGTCGACAGCCGCAATGCTTACATGCGTGGTGAGTATGGTATGGTGAATCCCTCCTGAGTACCGTACGTTGTGCTGGAGTTCTAGAGGGCGTTCCCTGTCCTGCAGTGGACATTTCGTGGGATGTTGTGATGAAACGTTGATACTACCTGTGAAGCTGTGGATGTTAAAAACTTAAGTTTTTGATCCCAGTGGTACATATGTCGCAGCCAACTGGTCTAACCAGGCAGTTAATTGAATGGCTAGCCAGTTGATTAACTGCTGGCATTCAGTTGAATGCCTAGGGCGATCGTTGACTGATCTACGATCGCTCAACGTTTAACGAGTTACATACATACATACATAACATCACGCCTCTTTCCCGTTGGGGTAGGCAGAGACCACAGTCCTCCACCTGCTACGATCTTGACATACTTCCCTTGCTTCCTGTACTTTCATCAATCCTTTCATACATGCTCGTCGGTTTAGGGTACTTTTAACCTGGCCTTTATTCAGAACGTCCTGAATTTGGTCCTGGTACGTTGTTTAACGAGTTGGCTAATCGAAAGTTAGCCCGATTGAGACGGCTAACCTTGAATCGGCCGATTGATCAAAATCCAGTTTGTTAGCAAAAAAATCTAATTGAGCAGCTCTAAATTTATTTGTCCAGCAAAATTACGATTGATGCATCAGAATAATTATTTGAACCGCATAGTTTTTGTGCAGCAGTACAAGAAATATATTTGGTTGTATTTGCTTTACCTAACGGGCACTATGTTTAGCCATATCGTTCAACATTGCATTCAACGTTCGGGCTAGATGTTCTTTAGTCGTTCAATTGAATGCCGGCATTCAATCAACCGTCTAGCCATTTAATTAACTGGCTAGTTAAACCAGTTGGCTGAGACACAGTAAAGAAGAATTTTATGCAAATAGAAACGTTGATACGGCACTTACCTTGAATGCGTTTCGGACTAAATGGTAGTTATCATTCTGCTTACTAATTTCAAACGTAGCGTATTTGTGCAAAATGGAGAATATTATCTTCACTATATCTTGCACCATCTCTTCCAAAGTAGGAGTACTAACTCTTATAGTCCACAATGTTGCTATGCATTTCATTGCCACTGTAGTTACTTTTATGTGGTCGCTTTTTAATGCATCAACTAGTAAAGGAATCAATGGATCTACAAACGCTCGACAATCCATTCTAGGCACCTTTTCTCTTTTAAGTATGACATAAAGAATGTTCAAACTGAATTCAACTAAAACGTGTGCATTAGCTTTTCCGGAAGTTTTCACGTGTCTAGCCTGAGATTCTTTGTTACGTTTCGGTGTCTCAGGTATGATGAAACAATCAGGTTTCGCTCTACGCATTTTCTCTCTTTGTACTTCTGTTAGTTCCCTTTTAGGAGCACTTAGTACCAGTTCTGGTATGCTTTCAGAAGCGACGCCGTGTAGAAAAACGAAAAGTGATTCAATGTCTATAAATTTGTTTGTAACTAGACCGCTAGTTATATGCATCAGGGCCTCTTGTACTTTTAAGACTATCTTCTTTGAATGATGCTTTTGAAGCACTTCTTTAAACGGCAACAGTAAATTGATTAAACATCTCTCTGTGATATTCTGTGACGCAATCATCAAAGTGACGTAACTCTTTTTACTGGGTTTCGCTTCAGGGGTCTTATAGTGAAGTTTTTCTACTTCTTTTTCTTCTGATAATGCCCCAAAAAGATCGTTAGTGCAAACGTCTAGTATGTAATGCAAATTTGTATTCAATTCTCCAGGTTTGAAGTCTGATTTTAAAGCATCTAGAACTGTATGTATAGTAGCCACTAATACGTGAACTTGGAAACCTCTAGTCAGTAAGAGAGTTAAATGTTCAAGTAAAATTCCAATATATTGTGTTCCAACAGTCATCATGATTTTTTTTACGATATCTCGTGCCATTATTCTTACTTGTTTTAATGGTGATTTTAGGAAGGAACAGAGTTTTATAAAGATGCTGAAAGCAGACAAGTAAAGAAATGTATTAATCTTTAAATGCCACGTAAATTTTTGAATCACATACATTCCATAATAGTATTAGCATATATACTACTCAAAACAAAATAAGGGCCAGCAGGTTTTTTTTATATATCTTTATTTGTAATTTTTCAATTAAAGTTCGATAAAAATTTCCACTGAGCATTATTTGAAACATTTATTAGTTCAAATTGTAAACAATGGAATAAGCTAAATAAAACGTACATAAAAATACATACATACATAACATCACGCCTTGTTCCCGTCGGGGTAGGCAGAGACCACAGTTCTCCACCTGCTACGATCTTGACATACTTCCCTTGCTTCCTGAACCTTCATCAATCCTTTCATACATGCTCGTCGGTTTAGGGTACTTTTAACCTGGCCTTTATTCAGAACGTCCTGAATTTGGTCCTGGTACGTTCGCCGAGGCCTTCCCCTTCCAACGTTTCCATTCACTCTCGCCTTGTGGATCTCTTTCGTCAATCTTCCTTCATTCATCCTCTCTACATGACCAAACCATCTCAGCATCCCTTTCTCAATTTTAGTCACTACGTCTTCTTTTACGCCACAACGTTCTCTTATCACACTATTTCTAATGCTGTCACTCAATTTCACACCAATCATACTCCTCAACGCTCAACATAAAAATACACACTACTTTAATAATTTTTTATGATATATAAATAAAAACTGCTGGCCCTTATTTTGTTTTGAGTAGTATATATTCGTCTACAGTCCTATGTAGTAGCTTGATCAGAATGACTGCAGTGTGAGAGCAAGACGGAACGATGCGCTACACATTAGAGCGACAGAGATACGTATCGATCCTACTTGCTCTCACGTATGCAGTAATTCTAATCTAAACCTAAGGTCCGCGTGGTACCGGCAAAGAATAGTACCAACCCATCTCTACTCGTGGGTGTCGTAAGAGGCGACTTAGGGTCTATGAACCGGAGGATGGGCAGCAGCATCTTTCTGTGTATCGCACCATTTTACACATACTGTCGCCAACCACAGCGGTCACTTGCCGCAACGCTTACAAGCGTGGTGAGTAAGGTAATTCTCCTCCAAAATACACGCGTATTTGCTATATTCTGGAGGGAGTTCCCTGTCCTGCAGTGGACGTATTATGGGATGTTATGGTGATGATATTACTTCGACTCTAGGTTTTAGGCAAGTACGCACTCTCCACGTCCAGCAGATAAGGATGCAGCAGTGTGAGAGAAAGAGAAAAATATGCTTCTAATTCTTTCTTTCCTATAGTTGTATCCCTCTCTGATGTACGTACAGATGGATATAGACCGTAAGGGCCCTGCATGTTATCCTACGTCATCTAGTACACGAAATTTGCAACTTTGTAGCGATAGTAGTGGCCTAATAGGTCCACAAAACGTTGGCCTGAGAATCCGAAACCTGGCAGGTTTTGTACAGTTGGAGAGAAAAGTGGTTAAATGACAGATTACACGAATGAAATCTATTCGTAGAAATAGAAGGTACCTATATAAGTAAAAAACAACATGTCTGCCTTGCATTCTCTTGGCAGTTTCGCTAGTCGGACCACAAATGTAGTCGGATGTGATTGGACCACAAATTTGGTCGGACTGGCGAAACTGCCAAGAGGATGCAAGGCAGACCTGTTGTTTGTCTAAAGGGTTCCGTACCTCAAAAGCAAAAAACGGAACCCTTATAGGATCACTTTGTTGTACGTCTGTCTGTCTGTCTGTCTGTCTGTCTGTCTGTCTGTCAAGACCCATTATCTCACGAACGGGTAAAGGTATCAGGTTGAAATTAATACCACATATTAGGATCCATGAACCACACAAGATCTGAAAATTTAAATTTTTTACAACAACGCAATCAAAAGATATGGCATTTTATGTCCTCATCTCCATACATTTATTCAAAAATGCAAAACCTACAGGGTACTTCCCGTTGACCTAAAATTATGAAATTTGGCAAGAAGCTAGGTCTCACAGTACAAATAATGGGAAAAGTCTGAAATCATTAAATATTACAACTTTTCTCAAAACTAATAGTAACCAATTGTGGTGAGCTCCCGTTTCAAGAACATTCATATAAGAGAGGGGTCAAGTTGGATGGTCGGTGAGGCTATTTTTGTTTTAGTTCTATTTAAAAACGGGAACACTTACAAACTTGAAAATTGGTATGTTTATAGTGCATAGGCTATAAAATAACAACAAATAATAAAATTTGGTCAAGCGCGTGTCGGACTCAAAAAATCTAGCACATTAACTTACTGAAATTTCAACTAATACAATTATGTTTATGTGGTGGTACGGAACCCTCAGTGCGCGAGTCCGACTCGCACTTGGCCGGTTTTTTTACTTATATAGGTACCTTCTATTTCTACGAATAGATTTCATTCGTGTAATCTGTCATTTAACCACTTTTCTCTCCAACTGTACAAAACCTGCCAGGTTTCGGATTGGCAGACCAACGTTTTGTGGACCTATTAGGCCACAACTATCGCTACAAAGTTGCAAATTTCGTGTACTAGATGACGTAGGATAACATGCAGTGCCCTTATAGTCTAATAGTGTGTAACTATCTTAAGTCAATCAAATGACGACCAGGCATGTTGTCAAAGAATTTGTGACTTGTAAATTTGTCAAAAAGGTCATTATCTAATTTTTCAAAAACTTCAGTCACTCAGTCAGTTGATTAATTGGTTGGGTTGGATTATGTAATGATAATAGTAGTTTAAGATACAAGTTCCGTAAGTAGGGTTATTGTAATAACGAGTTGTCGTTTTGTGAGCCCGGGACGAAGTCGAGGGTTTACCATCGGTACGAGTTTGTCATAACCCTTACGGACGTGTATCTTACGATGTTTTTCAATGCATTTGTGAGAAAACAGGTATAAGTAATACACTTGGTAAAGTAACCAACCATGGGTATTGTCAGCCTCTTGTCGATTTATGTTCTCCTGGTACTCTCCATTTTATTTTAAATATAGGTAGGCAGTCGTCACCCAAGTAAAACGTCACCACTGTAGTATTTTTACAAAATAATTTTATGATCAGAGTGTAAAAACTCCTTGGTATTATACTTTTTTTACTTACCACACTAGTTCGGTAAGTAACTCTCTGCGACTCTTTTCCTGCTGCACATCAACGACCTACTTGGTCCTAGTATTGTTGGGTACGCAGATGACAGTACTGTCGTCGAGAGATATATGCCAAGCGCAAAAGCCAGCAGTGACGAAATACGTTCTTTGAGAGAGGCCATGGTAGAGCGTATAAACTCAACCTTAAGTCTTGTCTCCGACTGGGGTGACAAAAATCTGGTAAGTTTCAACGCCACCAAAACGCAGGCGTGTCTGTTCACCGCCAAAAGGAGTCCGTTCAATCTGGCTCCTACTTTTCGAGGTACAACTGTACCAGTTACCGACAGCCTCGAGCTACTTGGCATGAAGTTGTGTGCAAATCTGAACTTCGGCGCTAACATTGAGTCAAAAGCCCAAACTGCGGCAAAAAAGCTGGGCATCCTCAATAGGGTGAAGCGTTACTTCACTCCTGGTCAGCTTCTAGTTTTATATAAAGCCCAAGTCCGATCGTGCATGGAGAATTGCTGTCACCTTTGGGATGGCTCAGCCAAATACCAGCTAGCCGCACTTGACTCGATAGATCGCAGAGCCAAGAAGCTTGTTGGTGATGAGATGCTGGTGAAAACCAAGTTTCACAGTCTGGCCCACCGTCGCAAAGTTGCATGTCTGTCGGTCTTCTACAGATTGTACTTCGGAGAGTGTGCTCTAGAGCTCCACGAGCTTATTCCACCATCTCCCTTCTACCATCGGGAGTCCAGACGCACCACAGGATATCACCCATACTTGGTTGATGTTCCGCACATTCGCACAAAGCGCTTTGAAACATCTTTTATAATGCGCACGGCTAAAGAGTGGAATTCTCTGCCTGCGTCTGTGTTCCCGAGTTCATATAACCCGAATCTATTCAAGTCGCGAGTGAATAGGCTTCTTCTGGGTAAGCTCGTTCCATCGTCGACCTCATCTCTGTCTTCAAGACTAGATCGAGGTCAAGAGTAAGCCCATTTTCAATAAAAAAAAAACTACTTACGAGCAATGTTTGTATCCTTGTAAGTACTTTTTCGAGCAAATGTATTGAAAAAATATTTCTTCACTTACCCGGGCAGCTGATGCCTCAACAAATCCCCTGGTAGCCGCTGCAGTAGTTTGACAAGAGCCAAGGCTATAGGGACCCGCAACATGTCCTCCTCTTGACGCTCAATGCTGGTGTGTCGCCGGTTCACCTTGTGTGACTCTTCGTGTTCAGTCATTCTACCTATTGCCCTGAAATAAACATTACATACACCATGTTACAGAAAAAAGAAGTTCAGAACAACTTTTCCCCAATAACATGTATCGAAATACGAAAATAATCCATGCACACGAGATCGCATTTGTTACCGTTTCTTGGCTTTATTCCTTGGAAAAAGTTGACACACTTTCTTTTTTGTAACAATTTCGTATATGCAAATTGAAAAATAGGCTAATTTTAATATCTTTTTACTTTCGAGCGGAGCGAGTATGGTATTGTATTCGTGAAAAAAAATGTTTTCTAATTTTTATTTCCGTACTGTGTGTATGGCATTACAAATTTAGGATTGCAGTTGATACTTTTATTACTTGCTATCGCGAGAAAGTAAGTGCAGTGCTGCTGTATCATTTATTTGGTCTTGCTGGTTTCAACTTTCAGTCTACACATATGATATTGAGAAAACTATTAAAAACTTACCTATTTAACTGTGGCAATAGTCCAGCTGACAAAGACTTAATAATCCTCTTAGCAACAGACGGTGAGACACTCGTTATTCTTTCATATGCTGGGATACTTGTTACTTCTTTAGAATCTTGGTCTTCACTTTCTGCTTCTTCATTAGCCTCTTCTAGTTTTCTGTCTAGATCATCATCTTTTTCGACTCTTTCTTCAGGCTCTTCTGTATCTATATCATCTGGTTTTTCATTTTCATCTTCTTTTTGGCTGTCTTCTTCTTTTTTATTAGTAGCTAATTCTTCATCATCTTTTTTAACACTTTCATCAGCCATTTTATCTTTATTCGATTTTCTACCTAACTTCACGTTAATATCCATATTATTTGTCAAAGCTTTAGGCAATTCAATGTTCTTCACTTTTGAGAAGTCAAAATGGAATGCGTCTAAAATTCCAACCAGTATTCGAGTCATTTGTTTCTGATAATCAGAAGAATGACGCATTTTGTTCAAGTACAACTTGAGTATGACTTCATAATGATACCAGGGTAGCAGTCTGCAGCAAGTAGCAATAATATCAATACAAGCATCTATCAAAGAATTCTTGTCGGAGTACTTTTCATTACAAATGTACATTGTTGCTAAAGGAAGTATAAAATTGGTAAGAGTTCTTGGTGAAGGACATTTCGATAATTTCTTGGCTACTTTGCAAAACTTCATCAAAGCCCTGACTCTTCTATGTTGTTGTAAATGGCACATGTTTTCGAAGAAGTCCACTTCCATGTCTTCTTTGTTTGCCAGGTTTGCTAAATCTGATAGCACTACGTCTGCTTCGGGACATTCTCTTGCTAGTTCTCCGAGTAGGGAAATGGCTTCGTTTTTGTGAAATTCGTTGATTTTATCCCTGATGCCAGCCGATATAAGAGAGAGAACAGTATCCTTCACCAGAAATTGACCCTCAGTGGTTGACCAATATTTCAGAAGTAATTTTGGAACAATCCTCTTCAAGCATAAGCCGGCACTGTCACGCAAACCTATGTCCTTCTCCGTACGAATAAAATAAAAACAATTATTGACAATGAGAATAGCCAGATCAACATCAATTTCGTTGTTTTCAGAAAGTTTGTATATCTGTTTGTATGCTTCCAATCTTCTATCAAAGTCAGGCTGTTCAATCCATCTTTTATTAAAAGCATTCATTTCTGTTACAATATTTGACATTCTAATCAAAACATCTTTGTTTTCAGTAGCATTTTCTGCTATAGATCCTAAGAGTTTCAAAAGTAGCTTCCTTACATCAATTGGCGCAACTCTATTAAACAAAAGAGCAATTTTCTTGATGTATACTTGAGGATTGGTGCTATGTCCGAGCAAATTGATTATAGTAGTAACGGCATGCTCCATATTGTCTTCAGCCATATTCATACACACTTTCTTTACTAATATAGGCAATAGTAAATTTAGTAGTTCGTCGCAAATTTCCGGGGACGCTACTAGTTCAGTCACCCTGGACAGAATCAAAAGATCTCGTTTGTTCATAGTATTTGATTTAGCCGTGTTTGCTATTCGACGTTTCATGACTTCAAGAATGCTGGGGATATGTGGAATAAGAATTTTGCTTCCGTAGTTAATGTTTTGTGCTTCATCGGTTATATCTTCAACTGCAAGAGTTTTAAAAGTTTCTAAAGCAGGAACTTCTTTGTCTTCTTCGTCTTCTGATAAGGTCAATAATTTCTCAATCATATCCAAGATCATGTTCACAACGCCTGCACTGACCTTAGGGGCCAAAAGTAGTTTGAATATCGCTGGCAACGCACTCAATGTTGGGTCATTTTTAGAGCATGTTATCAGTAGAACATAGTATCGAGGGTTTTGGCACCACGTATTTAGCAATTTTAACAAGGCTGTAGCACTGTGGATACCTTCAATATGAAGTTTTGACAACAAAGGCCAGACTAAAGTTTCGAAAAGTACATGCAGTTCATCTTTAGTCCAAGGGTATTTATCAAATTGTTCAAATAGTTTCCGTAGTGTTCCTAAAGCCAAAATTCGAAGATTTTTCATAACTTTTACATAACCAACGTGAACTCTTTCTCCATGTGCAAGAACAGCCGCTACAGTAGAGCAACAGGCGAAGAATACTTTGAACAATTTTGATATTAGTTCATTTTGCATGTATCCACCAAAGTACTCTCTGACTACTTCAAACAAATTCAAAATACTGTGTAATTTTCCTGGACTAGTAATCGACTTCAAATCTAAGTTTGACGTTATATTTTCAAATATTTCTTTAGTTTCCATTTGCATGTATTGTTCGAAATGTGAAAAGGCCATATCTATGAACAATTTCAGTTCGTTTTCGTTACATCCAGCTAAATATCTCATTACAAGAGACCTTCGCGTCTGACCTCCACTTTTTTTGTCAGCCACTTGCTTTGACGTCATTTTTCCGTAAAGAATTCTCAAAATTATAGGAATTACGTGTTCTCTGTCTTCAGGCTGAATACTTTGAGCATCTTCAGTGATTTCAAAAAGTGTAAGTTCGTCTTTAAATTTCTTATCGTCAACTAAGTTGTACAAACTGTTTTTGTATGGCACAACACTCTTGTTTTTGTAATTTAAGACACAATCTAAAGCGAACTTTTGAAGTCCTGCGTTTTTGTGTTTCAGAAATTCCTTGAAAAGTTCCCAGAATACTGGTTCCTTGTGAAGAGCTCTAGGGTTTTTAAATTGAGCTAGCACTTGCATTATATTGATTAGTGTTTTAAATACAATTTTTCCAGAAACAGTTTCTTTCACTTCATCAATTTCTTCCGGGATATCTTCGAGGATTTCATTTTCTTCATCGGGTTTGGTTTCGTCTACTTCCATTGTATTACTGTCACGAATTTGAACATCAATCTTTAAAGCATTAGTATTCTCATTTCTTCTATACTCTTCTTCAACAAATTTCAAAAATAGTACAACCACATCTCTGTTCTTAGCTTCACACACTTGAATGCAATTCGTCATCGTTTTCAGTAACAGATTTCTGTAGTTGTATAAGTCTGGTCTTTCAGAAATACTATTGTATTCTGAATATAAATCATACAAGATTTCACATTTTGCATCAATTTCGTCATCAAACTGAATCTGCTTCAAATTCATTTTCGCATTTGTGAATGAGGCTTCAAGGGCTTTGTGAAATGTCGGCCAGAATTCGTCGCTTGTCAGAGCATTGCCATATCCAGCTATGAACTCAGTTACTGGTTCCCATAACAATTTGAAATTTATGTATAAAACACCCAACATGTAATTAAGAGCAAAGTTACGGAACTCCGTATCTTTGGCTAAGGTATATTGTGTGGTATTGAATGCCATTTTTTGCAACATATTTATTTGGGATCGATATTCTTGAATAGAAGGAGTAGTTGACTCAACTGCATAGCATCTGCTAAATATAGAAAATCTTTCAACGGATCCACCAACTTCGGCAGTTTTATTGAGTTCTTCTATGTTTTCGAACAGTTTGTAAATGTGTAAGGTTAATAATCGAACCTGAAAACAGAAAGTTGGGTTAAAATAACATTCTTTGTTACCTTGGCATTAGCTAACACTGAATTCGGACAATACTTACAATGTGAAAAGGCGATGACACATTATACTTAAGATATGAATCCACCAGCGAAAGAAAGGGATAAGTCAATCCATTTTCATGTTCATAAGCAGTGATATAAAGATCCACTATGTTCAATGCTGCTAAATAATTCGGATCGGCAGCACAAGGTAGTAATATAGGTAGCAATGAATCAATATCACATATTTCCTTCAACTTTTTGCAGCTAGATATATGAATAGCACTTTCCAAAGCATTAGCTACTATAAATAACACTCTTCTTGCACATTTTGATAGTGCTGTATTGTCACAATGGAATTTGTTTTCCTCCAATTGACTCTCAAGATTGTAGCTTTCCAGAACTTTGAGTAGCTTTGTAATCAGTTCATTCAGTAATTTTATACAAAGGTCAACATCGATTCTCTCAACGTGAGGCAAGCAGAACAGTACATTCATCAACTGATTTGGATTTTCAACAATATTCTCAATGTCATCATTTATTACTGTGCTGAAGTGTGCCATAAAGTGATGCAGATTCTTACCAAAATCAAGAGGGTATTTAACCCATTCAAAAAGTTTGATGCCATTCTTTGAAAGTGGTGATTTCGTTACACATATCTTGGTCAATGTGCTCATGGCATCAAAATCAAATTCAGACTGAATTATGTAGTTTACAAAAGGCGGTAATATGTGCATGTCGAATTGAGAATAATCAATAACATTTTGCACAAAGTTGACGAGAATATTTGGGAATGGTAAAGGTAGTAAAACTTTGACGATAATTCCTGCATGTTCTTGGGACAATGATATGTTTGGAGAAAGTAGCAAAAGAGCCCCAATTTGTGCACAAACTTGGAGTACATTTTCTGAAGACTGCTCACATATTACTTTTACAAGAAGAAGCACAAACTGTGGTGGGTTTGTCAGATATTTGCCTTTCTGATGCTCAATCACTTGTCCAGCTAGTCTTAAGATATACTCCAACCCATTGCTGGTCTCATCATTCTCCTTTAATATTTCTTCAGTATATTTAACTACACCATTCCAAAAAACTATGTACTCCTTAGGGGAAATAACTTGCAAACTGTCCTCTATAGTTTGTGTAAGGACTTTGAATAGGATTTCTTGATGGTGCTTGTTTTCTTTCAAATGTTGCAATAGTAGAGGCAAGAAAGTTTCTATACAACTGTGGAATTTTCCAGTCACACCTCTGAGTATTTCAAAAATGAGGTGACCACATCCAGATATCGCCTGAAATGACAATTTTGCAGTGAATTTTATTGGAACTATTAAAAACTGAAAAACAACACAAACATTTACAACACACAACTTTTTACTTTTAATGTTTCCAAATTTGTTACCTATGTCCCCATGCCTATGTAAAAAGAGATTAAAAATAAGGTAATGACACCAATTTTTATACTTTTTTTTAAGATAAAAATAAATATTTCATACAGTTCTTGAGATTAAATTAAAGGTTGTGCATGCCAAATAGCTTATGCTTATGGACTTATACTTTGCTAAATGATGTAACTAGAGAACATCCTACAAATGTTAGAAAAAACTATTTGATTTGGATTTTTTTAAACCTAGTGAGTTTAATCAATGAATAAAAATCTATACATGCAGATAAAAAACTAAACTGTGTAAAAAATGTTTTGTAAAATGTCCTAAAAGCAATCTAAAATTAAAGTTAATATTAATAATACTTACATCTTCATTGCTCTGCAAATAATTAAGCATGAGGTCAACAAACTTTTTTTTGTCCCTTATATCTCTTGCAACAAATGCAAAACTTTCTGCAGCGAAATTGTTTATATACTGCGGCTGTGACTCACTCAATAATGGTATTATTCTTTTCAAAACAAAAGCAATATCTTTTTTCAAGTATGGTTTGAGGATTTTGAAAAGAAAAGCGAGGCAGATGAGTGTCCATTCCAGTCTCTCTGCATCTTTTGTGTTCAGTAGCTTGATGAGAATGTCAAGAAATCTTGGAAAATGAGCGTAGAAATCATCCCTCAAGTCTTTTGCAAGAGACACTAGAATCCTGAAAAAGAAAGATGATAATTAAGGTTGGGAAATACTGTACTAAAGTAGGGCCAATATAATAAGCCCGTTTTGATGTTTCCTTAACACCAACTTACAGGGTTAATTTTTCTTTGCAGGTCATAATTTTTTATAAATTTGACAGCTGTCACAAAGGACCTATTACAATGGCCTTTTCTGATGAAAAAGTTTGATGTCTGGAGAGTTCTGGTAAAATCAGGAATATCATAAAATGGAACACTGATTTTGTAACCTCTCAGTTGCTGTATACCTCTGCAAATTCTTGCTCTCCTGGTATTTTTGTGTTTTATAGGGGGAAAGCCCTCTCTCTACAACCCCTCACTTGCTGATTACCCCTTGCAGATATTTTATGCTCTCCTAGTATTTTGAGTTTTATTAATGATAGGGCACCATACCCTTTCCTTATGGAGGGCAGGAGACAGGCAATTAAATCCTGATTTTACCATAGTTCTTGGGATATTTAAATCCCTTTTTAGCAATTATAATGTACCTGTGTCTTCTCTACTATCAGATAACTGTGTTACTGACAGTACAGCAAAATAAGTTTGATATCCCATGTTTTCTATAAAAATACTTAATTTGATCAGTGAGACAAGCATAGAGATGGAGACAAATATGAACATCTTCAAACCCAAAATTTAAGTAGCTTGTATTTAAAACTTACTCCAACAAAGGTTGCAGACAAAGCTGATCTTCTAAATTTAAATATTTTTCCAGAATTTCCAGAACATCATTTTTTCTATGCACTAACTGTGGCACAGTTATGATACCGAACACTTCTTTCTTAAATTTTTTGAAGTTTTCTGTTAAGTTTAGCACATGCCATTTTTGTAAGGCCAGATGAAAATGTGTTTGATTTTCTTCTGGTTGTGCTGAGTAAGCATGTTCAATGTTGTATAAGGCTGCATGCCGAATGTCTATTGCATTTATTCGTTCAGCAAATGGTATAAACTGTTGAAGAAAATAAAATAACAAGTTAGGCGATTTTTACAATTCATGATCAAACACTGAAAAGAGCACACTCGTGTTAAAAATCTACATGTAATTTTGCACCTCATTCTTAGTGAAAAAGAAATATAAGAAAATTATTACCTATCAAAAGTTTGCATGTTCTTAACCTTAAAAGTTTGGTGCCGACTTACCCTAAACGTATTAGTTGACTTGTGCTTTACGGGCTTGCTTTTCATCTTGTTACTGGTTCATTTAATTTCTCACATACCAACGCTAAAAAACCTGAAGAAGTTATTTGAAAATTCAAAAATCAAAATATTTCACAAATACACAACTACCTATACAGCACCAGTCAGTGCTGCCAGTGCCTGTGTCGAGTTTTGGATGGATTTTGGATTTTTGGACAAAAGGGATGAACAAAGATATATGGACTGAGCAAATTACGAAAATACGCCTAAAAACATGATTTTAGAACTAATACAGTGTATCGTTAACTTGTAGTGCCCGTTACTTTTTACATACATAGTTACGGATGGACAAGAATTATTTTTAAAAACTGTAATTTCAAATAACAGATTTGGCTTTTCTATAAGTAATACCTTTTTAAAGATATAAAATTTAGATATTTAGGTGTTCGTGCCTTCGCTTGAACCATATTTGAGATTACACTCCCGTATCTCAGCCCGTTTCACTCAGATTTAATATCGAGCAGCGCCCTCTGTCGACTATTTTTGTTACTAAGGTCCCCCCCCCCACGCCCGTCACAAGCGCCCGGCTGTTTTTTGGTCAGTACGCTTTTGTATCTCAGCCGAGTAACACGTGCCTAGTGAAATAAAAAATTAAAAGTTTTCTCGTTCTGTTGTAAATTCCGCTCGGACTTTTAGCTCAGCGACGAGACGCAGCTGCTTCTATTAGGCACCGTCATTACCAAAGTCATTGTAAAATGATTTTTCGTGCAACACTATGAATTCCGCTAGGACTTTTGGGTCCAGGGATGAGACGCAGCTGCCTCTCTAGGCACCGTCATAACTGTCGTCTCATTGACCGACGTATGTTTCCACATACGGCTACCTCGCTTAAGCACCGTTATTGTAAATGCCATGCTTTCGTGAGACGACGGGTGTCGCTTCACGAGACGACGTGTCGCTTCACGAGACGACGTGTCGCTTCACGAGACGACGTGTCGCCTCACGAGACGTCGTGTGTCGCCTCACTCATTGACTTCGTTTCACGAGACAACGCGTGTCGCTTCATTGGCCTGCGTCGTCTCACGAGATGACGCGTGTCGGCTCATGACACGACAAGGAACAGTGGCCAGTTTTAAAACTAATCTTACAAGCCGATCATTATCATTGCCCTAGCTTTGTTCTAGGCGACCTACCCTAGGGGATTTGACATGAGCACTGGTATTTTCAAAGAGCGACTGCTATCAGACCTCTGCAACCCAGAGGGAAGGTAAACCAAATCCAAACCTAGATAAGGTTTTATAAAGCTAGTGGCCAGCCTGGATGTCAGAGCCCCAGGCCGTCAAATGGCCTCTGTCTTGGCTTAATTACTATCACTGATAGGCCGGGACCAACGGCTTAACGCGCCATCCAAAGCACGGAAACGCTCTAGTTGTTGTGCCACTATAGTCTAGCTATAGCGATCTCCCATCCGGGTTCTGACCAAGGCCCATATTTCTTAACTCTATTGATCATTCAAGCTTCGGCAGAAAGAAAGAGTAACTACCACTCGACCACGAGCGCTTCTCTTACACGTAAATTACAGAACATGGCAAGTACTTCCACAGTAATTATGAACGGTCTGCAGTCTAAGTGGGCTACGCATGTTGCCTCAATCAATGATCTTTGTCGCCTAACACAAAAACTTGTTGACCTTGTTGTCAGCTAATGGTCATCCTTTTATTTTGAGATTTATAATCAAAACAGACCAGGGCAAGTTAGCCTACCTCCGCTAAGCTATTCTCTCTTCAAACAAAATCATTTGTTTTGATGACTTGGACTTGTGAGAGGTCAGATTACCTGGTGTTATTAAAATTGTGACAACTTTATGTAGTTAATAGCATCAGACGTTACCTTGCGAAATTCCATTATTACAATTTATGGAAAATATGTAGCAACCTCCAAAATAGATGCCATGCACTCACTTTTTACCGCTTGCTTGTCCGCAAATAAATGTGTAGGCAACAAACAGCAACACGTAAATTATTAAAAAGTAACTTTGTAACCTCAAAATTAAGAAGATACTTTGTTGCCTCAAAGGACGTTGTATCCAGCAAAGCCGACACGGTTCACACTTAAAATTACCACACACTCTTTAATTAATAGGGATGAATTATACCAAATTGTATCCGTATCAGGGACGAAAGACAAAATATTCTTAGCCACTTGCACCGAAGTAATTGTAACGTATCCTCCCTTCATTCCTTTGTTCTTACAGACACTGATGAAGCGAAAATTGAAAGTCTTATACGTGGCTTACAGAACGATTCCTCGACATGGTCATAACGATTGATGTTAAAAGTTTGTGAATAATAACACAGCACACCTACCTTGGGAAGTACGTTCCCACTTTCTTCTGGTAGACAAAATGAGAGGGTGGGGGGGGCAATCAAAACTACCAGTCCAACAAGGACAGCCTCACTTTCAGCGAGGGGAAGAAACGGTTTCACCTATCTGTTCCCCGTCTAAGTGAGTTTCTGTAAAGTGAAACTTACAATTTTATTCACAGCTGCAGCCTGATGACAATAGCTACACAAAACGCTTATTCATAATTCACGTCTAATTTATTTTAAAAATAAACGTTTCTTTCTTTATTGTCCACAAACGCTTACATACAAACACACAGTAAGAGGTTATTACAGCGCGTTCAGGAAAAGTCTGTTTATGACGGTTATTTTCTGCGCATGGGTGACAGGCGGAGAGACAATGAACGATCCGCTCGCCCCCTGGGGGGAGCCGCGCTTACCCCTGCGACTTAACGGTCACAGACGGAGTTATTTTGCACGCAGCATACAAAGACGAGTTTAGCTAATAAATCTGAGTTCCTGCCAGCTTTCCTAAGCTTGCTTGTTGCGTGATAGTCAGTTAGCGTATCAACACTTTCTAGCCAAAGCAGGACAACCCTGACATCAAAAGATTTTGGCCTCTGAGATGATTAAGTCTCCACTAACTAAGAAGACAACTGCGACCTTCGGAAGCACAAAAAACGCTATAGCCGCCGCAGTTAACCATACCCTTGTAGCCAGAACTTATGTTGCGTAACCTTCTTTATTTTTAAGGAAAATTCATCTAAGCTATAACCGTTTCTGTGAATATGATGCTATTATTCACGAGTCACAAGATTAAATAATATTGCACTTAAAGACTAAGACAAGTACACGCAACTTTAAATCAGCTTCTCTTGTCAAAAAGCTTCTTAACCATCGTTTTGTTCTTACAGAAACAGTATTAAATCATCGGATGCCAGGATCTAGTAATTTCTTCACCAAATTTTGGGCATATGACGAAGGCTTTTTCCAGCAAGTAAATAATGAAGATACAACTAAAATGTGTGGTTCTTTAGAGCCGATTGTGGCGTAATACGTTTAGGCATACTTTATTGAGCAACCAAAATACTCCACCACACATGAAAGACAGCCAGCACATCGGTGGTATTGTAAAGGTCTTCATGTAAGAAAAATTAGGTAACTTTCGCCAATTACCTTGGACCCTATTAACTAAGCTACAGGCTTTAGATAGGTAACCATCATGATGATGCAGTTGTTTGTTTACAGCTGGATTTGTGATACCCTTAATTGCATATTACCTATAGTAAGCTTAGCGTGTGAAATTTTAATATTAAATCATTGCTACTGAGTAAGCAGATGCAATCAAGTAGGCAGCAGTAACTATTTATTTCTTGCTAGTGTGAGTTTTCAGATCCAAAAGATGATGTCGTAGATCGAGGGTCTCTTGCAGATGCCTCAGTCAACCTTACCCAGACTTATGTATTTGCTAACATAAATCAATAGCTATATTTCCTAGATGATGCTCACATCCTAAGTGCAACCGTACAAAGGGGAAACACCCAGACTAATAATAATATCAGATCTATCTGATAGCTATCACGACCCGCTAAAAGTATTTGAATTCGGCCTGTTAGACTTGATAAATTATTGTTAAATCTGCAATAATGTTCATATTTAATTTAAACTTTGCTTCGGTTGCTCTGGAGTTTAGTTGTTCTGTAGTTCAGTAGCCTTTTTGCATTGTCATAAATGCACTTTTTCTGTTTAATTTTTTTTCCGCTGTAAAGTAAAAAGATTTCTTGAACAGTCCGAAAATTCTTTATTCCGCTACAGAGTTAGTTTCGAAAAAGAATTTTTGGTTGGTTTGCTTTCTTATAACAGCAACAGCTTGTTCTGATGAACTTGTGGTTAGAAGAAGGATTTTGTTGGTATCCCACTAATCTAGTTCCCACTTGTATGCACCAACAATAAGGACTTCGACACCTTTTGCATTTAGGCCTTTGTTGTAAATTTTAAAAAACCATCAATAATAGTTTAACATAAATAACTTTTCTCTATATTTTTATAGTGGTTTGACGGGTTCTACAAAAATCCTTGTTACTTTTAAGCATTCTAGAATACCTTTCTAAGCACAATGACAAAGTAAAGTAGTAGTTTTTGATCCCTAACTATCATTCATTCATTCATTCATTTATTAGTCAATAACAAAACAATTGTGTTTGACATTAACTTATAGCTAAAACAAAAAAATTAAAATCTTAATATTACAAAATTATGTCAAAAATTACTATTTACGTCAACAACTCGAAAAAATTGAAATTATCTTAATATTATAAAATTACATGTCAAAAGTATTATTTATGTCCAAAAATTCGCTTACACTATAATAACATTTCTTTAATAAAATCAATTTTAGTTTCCTCTTAAAAACGTCCACTCTGCTTTCGACCTTCAACTTTACAGGCAATTTATTAAAAAAAATGTCATTCGGTTCAATACCCCGTGTTTAACTACATTCAGTTTTGGTGTAATAAGCGACCTGAAATCCTTTCGTCTTGTAACTTCCCTAGCGTCTTTTTCAGCGGAACTCTCAAAAGTAGTATTAAAATGTATAGACTAGGTATTGTTAATATTCCCAGTTTGGTAAAATGTTCCCGACATGATTCCCATGGGGGAATTCTAACGATGGCTCGTATCGCTCGTTTTTGCAAAAGAAAGGCTCTTTTCATATTATAGTCGTAACTCATGCCCCACAATTTGACACTATATCTAAACCTTGACTCAACAAGAGCATAGTAGACACTTTTTATTTGGTCAATTGTCAGTACTTCTCTCAATTTGCGTAGAGCATAACACGCGGAACTAATATTCTTTTCAATTGCCATCAACTCATCCTTCCAGTTCAAATTTTCGTCTATATGAGTACCAAGTGACTTTACAGATCTGACAACTTCTATCTTTTCTCCATTTAAGTTTAATTGAAGTGTATCTTTATTACGTGCGGTCGTTCTAAACAATATAACGTTAGTCTTTTTGATATTAATTTTTAAATTATTTGTCTCAAACCAATTATAAAAAAGAGTCAGGGCAGTATTAACTTTGTCATTTAAATTACATATGTCATTTCCTGAAATTATAGCTGTTGTATCGTCTGCAAATAATATTAGTTTCACGTCTGGAATTAGATTTTGAATATAATTGGATATGTCATTGAGAAAAATAAGAAAAAATATAGGTCCCAAAACTGAGCCTTGTGGCACCCCTTTTGTGACCGAGACCAGTTTAGATGTGCTTTTTTCTACGCTACCTTCAAGAGAAATGCTTTTTAATTCAGTAAATTGTCTCCGGTTACACAAATACGACCTAAAAAGTTGCAAATTGCAGTCTCTAACGCCATAGTAATCTAATTTAGAAATCAAAATAGTGTGATCCACTAAATCAAAAGTAGCGGTTAAGTCGAGAAAAACACCTGCCACTCTTTTTTTCTCATTTAAACTTAATAATACATCAGAGACTAAAGTCGTTATTGCATCCGCTGTTCCCAACCCTTTTCTATAACCAAACTGTCTGTCATCTAATACATTGTTAACATTTAAGTGTGTCACGAGTCTAACTTTTATGAGTTTTTCTAACAATTTTGAGAGTACCGGCAATAATGAAATCGGTCTGTAGTTTTTTGGATCATATTTGTCCTTCTTTTTATGTAGTGGTAGAATACGAGCAATTTTAAATTGATCCGGAAAAGTACACGTTTCGAAGCATAGATTGAAAAGATGTTAAAGTGGTTGTTTTAGGATGTCAATGTTTTCCTTTATAATCCGTATAGGCACTTCGTCACAACCATATGATGCTTTATTTTTCATATTATTTACGACTTTTTCTAGTTCACATACTGTAACTGGTCTCATATTTATAACATTTTTTACTTTTGTTGTACTCTCTGTTAACATATTTTTTGCCAGTGCCGCACTATTTTGATTTGTATTTTCATTACTTTCATTTCTAAATTGTTCCGAAAAAATTTCTACTACTTCTCTCTGATTCAATATACATTTATCATTTTGCTTTAAAATAATTTTGTCATATATTCTATTGTAATTTTTGTTAGTTTTGTTGCATTTGCCTACAGCTGTCCAAATTCCCTTAACTGAGTTTTTAGCTTCTTTAATCTCCCTTTGCGTATCCTTTTTCCTAGCTTCAATTAAAACTTTTCTATAAATCCTAATATAATTTTCTTTATATTTTATAATGCTAATATCGTTATTAGTTGAACTTGCGTTATTTAATACTCTTTTCATTTTACTCGATATTTTGATACCTTTGCTGATCCAACTTATTTTCTTTAGTTTAGTTAGATTAATTTTCTTTTTTATCTTTCTAAAACTATTGTTAAAAATGTCATAATTTTTTTTTATAAAACTATTTAATTCTAATGATTCCCATTCAACATTCAAAATATGTTGTCTAAACTTAATATTATTATCTCAACTCTCGACGATTCTTCTTTGCTCTTTTAGCATGATAAGACTATTAAAACTAGAAGTTACCTCGGTAAATGAAATTGTTTATGTTGTTGTATTCTGCATCTGGACTAGACCAGCCAGTTTTCAACATCGCTATAACATAAAGATGGTGCTTCCTATCCGAGTTTAGAAATAAAACCTGGTTGCCTCGTCACAGAATTGGTTGTAATCTTACAAGAAGTCTATCAAAATAAAAATTCAAAATCAAAATAATTAAAATAAATCGCCGTTTTGTTCCTTCTCATATTAACATGAGATCAACACAAAATCACTTGTGATTTTCATTGATTTTGTAAGTGGACCTCACCTTTTTATATTCAGTATTTGCTGAGTACCTAGAAGAGCCTCATTTTACAGGTTTTTTTTTTGAAGGGAGAATTTGTTGTCGAATTAGACAATTAGAATATTCACACGGCTCCCATTGCAGACTACTTCAATTTATGGATATAGACCCAAATTTTTACTTTCTTACCTTGAAGGCTTTTCGTATTCATTGTTATACGCTTGGAATTTCCTGTCACTGTTATTTGGAGTTTATAGATTTACCTAAGAACTTTGTATTTGTTATACTTTGGGCATTTCCTGTGTCTGTCGTTGCTTAATTTATATATTTACCTTACCAGATTTCCCTAATAAATAACTCGCATTGTAGTCATTTCACTTATTCAATGAGGTGTTGTAGCCATTAGCGCTGGGCGCGAATAATCTGACGCATACCGTCTAGAGCACTAACCACCGTAAACAAGTCGGATGCTCAGACTGGTGGTAATCTGCAGGCGATACCTAAGTAACTTTTACAAGTTGTGAGTCCAAAAAATTTAATTTTGCATAAAATAAACAATCAAAGAGCTGTCGTAAGAGAAATTTCATATACTGCATATTTACATACTAAACTGTAATATACTATTTTTCAATCGCACATTGTAGGTAGTGTTAGCAGGACTAAAAATAATCTTTGATTGTTAAGATTTCATAGTCTTGTAAAGATAAAATTAAGTTTTTTGCATGAAATATACGGTTTAAATTTTATTTTTTATTTTTTTAGGTAATAAGATAAACGACTCACTTACGACTCATGGTCGTAAAGCGTCTGGTGTAGTGATTGATTACTGAACGCAGGGAAAAACTTTGATCATTGATGAGAGTTTCAACTCCTTCTAGGAAAGATTTGACAGGTCAACAAATTTATTTGTTAGCATCATCTCAAAATGCATGCAGTTTTTCAATATTCGCTGTTTGTAATCTTACAATTATTCGAAATTATCTATGCAATTTATTATTATTTGTATTAAAAATTAAAAATAAAGTATTGCTACCGTGTGCAACGCTAGAAAATCTAAACAAGAAAATGAAATATTTAGATTTTCTTTTACTAATTTGTTTCGTGAGTCCTATTTATTATGAAGAAAGTTTCGACAAGACTGTTTGATTAATTTTAAAAATACTAATTTAAAATTCTTAAATCAACTCTGTTATAAATGACGCATTAAAGACAAATTTTACTAAATGAGACAGGTCACAGTACGCCCGCCAAAGCGCCGTCAGAAGTTAAACACGTCTCAAATATGGTTCAACCGAAGGCACGAACACCTAAATAGAACCGTTTTTCCCCCGAAGGGTAAAAAACGGATATTAAGGTTTCTGCCGAAGCTTGAACCATACCTGAAGGCCTTGCCGGCTTAATTTGAAGGTACTGACCAAAAAACAGCCGGGCACTTGTGACGGGCGTGAAGGGGGGACCTTAGTAACAAAAATAGTCGACAGAGG
The DNA here is from genome assembly GCA_947532105.1 of Athrips mouffetella. NCBI lineage: Eukaryota > Metazoa > Arthropoda > Insecta > Lepidoptera > Gelechiidae > Athrips > Athrips mouffetella. Next base: position 7,416,401 of record OX383969.1, on the reverse strand, counting down.
GCGCTGCACGATATGAAATCTGAGTGAAACGGGCTGAGATACGGGAGTGTAATCTCAAATATGGTTCAAGCTTCGGCAGAAACCTAAATATCCGTTTTTTACCCTTCGGGGGAAAAACGGTTCTATTTTATTGTTAAATCATCATAGGTCTTCACTCTTTTACGGAAATTCCATTTATAAAATATGTGCTAAATAGTTAAAGGTCTTTCGGGGTTTTTTAAAATTCCAGTCGAATGAACAGAATTACTTTTTCTAATTTCTTTATATGACCTTATAAAATTATGGCACAACTTTTAATTTTTTTATTTTTCTAGCTCCCCTGATACATCTGCATTTTCCCCTTACACTCTAGATGCTATTCTCCTCTAGCAGATTTCTTAAAGAGAGGCGAGACACCCAAACCCCCAGTCTCTGATCACCTTTTTCATATTTTATGACATCATTGTACTTTCCCACTCATGCTGTGGAATGTTTGTATTTAGTCTCTTTTGTCTATGCTCTCGTGGTACTTTTTATTACTTTGTGTGTAAGCCCAGTTTCTGTACCTCCTTTGTTTTCCTAGTGCTGAAATTGGTTTGTTGTAACTGGTATAAACCTGAAATTGCTGATTATCTTCCCCAGTTATTCCCCGAAACTAAGCTGTGAAAACTCCATACTATTTCGTTTAGTGATTTTTATGTTATGCGTTTACAGACATACAGGGGTCTCTATCGAACACGGATAAAAAAAATAGTTTATTCATCATTTAGTAACATTAAACATGATCCATCCAAATATTTATAAAGATATAGACAAAATTTAAAATAAAAACAACAGATAAAAAACAAGCTGATAAAAAATTGGAAATATTTACTTATCGCAGATTGAAAGTCCTGATACACGGTCGGCGATAAGCTCTCAATAGAGGTCACCTTGGTTTGTAACCATTTGGGTCCGTTTCTTCGTGTATTCGGGCTTTGATCGGCATTCCAAATTTCCCGCGTTATTTTTAAATACGAACGTTCGTGTCGGCACCCAATACAGTGGCCCAAGTATGGCAAGGCTACTCCAAATGCAAATTAGTACTGAATTTCCGTACCAATGTTGATTGTCGATGTTGGGCGTTAAAGTTGTCAAAAGTTGCTTTACCTACTTCTTTACTTACTTGGTTACCTACTTGGTTACTTACACCTGGCCCAGTACTGATGAAAAGGAATATTCGTAGTTCAAAGTACGACCATTTAGTTGAAGAGGTTGAGCTCATCCAATCTTATCCCAGTGACTCGTTTGTGAAGTTACCTAATGGAAGGGAAACAACCGTATAAAACAAGCACTTGGCTCCCTTACCACCAGAAATCGTTGACCGAACAGAGACTGCCTCACCTGCTGCGCAACAGCCTACTATCGAGAGATCGATACCTGTACAAGACCCTGTTGTTGATGAGTCCCCACTTTTGGAAACAACTGCTCTTTCTCAGGAACAACCCCTTTTGCGATGGTCGACCGGGACAAAACAGCCACCTGAGGCCTTACCGCCAAACTCAATCGTTATCGATTCTTTCTTTTTTTCTATACAAGAAGAAAAGAGAGATTCGATAACGATCGAGTTCGGCGGTAGCGCCTCTGGGTTAACTGGGTACCTCAGGGACTTTATATGTGAGATTTAAGGGGGGGAGAATGACATATGTTTGATGTTATGCTGTCAGTTGTGAAAGCTAGACTGAAGCACATCCCTAATGCAGACGCAGCCCAACACTATGGTTGCCATGGAGCTGTTACTTGGTTTTCTCTCGTTGGATAAAAAGTACGTTTGTTTTACTAATATTGTAAAAATGTATTTCCCGGCTCAATATAGATTCAAATTAACCTAATACGGTTGTTTCTGTTAACACCCTGCATACTAGGCCTCTCCAAATTGGTAGCAGATCTTGGGAAAACAGCATGAAATAAAATTCACTGAGTATTCTGCAAATAATTAATTAAATGAAATCCGTGACGCGTTGTCCAAGAGACTGTTGCCAAAAGCAAAAAAATCGTCTTTTTTGGTACAATCTGGCAATGCTAATCAGCACGTGTTTCTGACATTTGCGTTGTTGACGTTCTCGTTCAGAAATTTCGCAGTTTTATCTTTGTGCATGTTTGCTTGGTTATTTTTTCTACCACTTGCACTTGAGTTCTATCTCTAGCATGAAAGTTAATACTTCAGCTGTTTCTTTCTTTATATTATAATATTTTTTCTGTATAAGTTCGTCAATAAAAAAAGTAACTAGCTGTTTACCACAGAGCGTTTCTGCTCTGTGCTGTTTACTTATATATTTTTCTACACAAATTCGTCTATCAATCAAACAAAAGTGACAGACAGCTGAAAGTAGAGGTAAGTGTCAGAAGAAATATTGATAAGTTTTTACGTTACCTAAAAAATTATTTGTGTTTACTTAGTCGCATTAGTCTAATAACATTATCTCTATGCTTGCTAGATTTGTAAACTCCTTACCAAATGGAATATCTCAACGGCTAACACAGTTTTACTTCCAAGGTACTGAATTCGCCAACAGTAAGTACCTACATGTCCTATTGTTATCGTAAATAGCAGCAGGCACGTAGGTTATATCCGTCGGCATTCATCTTGTCTCAACAGTAGCTATCTTTAGGGTCAAGAAAAGTGCTGGTGTGGAGTTTGTTAAAAGATGGTACCTCCCAGTAATCTCCTTTGTCCTACCCTTCCTTGTAAAAACATCCTTTAATTTATTCCTACACTTTTTCCTCTAATTTATGTACCCTATTTTGTAATATTATAAAATATTACAGTGCTGAAAAGAAGCCGTCGCAAGTACCACAGCTTTCAAGAGGCCAACAACTACACCAACATGGATGTAAAGATTCTACCTGCCCTCTCCGATAACTACATGTATCTCTTGGTAGATAAAACCACAAATGAAGCAGCTGTTGTAGACCCAGTTGACCCTAATACAGTTTTGGATGCTGTTAAAAATCATGGTGTAAATCTTACAACTGTGCTCACAACTCATCATCACTGGTAATCTACTATTTTTTAAACTGATGTAAATCAAATCAAAATCGTTTATTCATTGTTGGATATTAAAATCTCTTAATGACGTCAGCTAAACTACATCGCTTCACAAACAATGTGGCGCCATTGTGGAAAAAAAAGAAGCGACAATAAAAACCCACGCGCTCTTTTAAATATGTTTGAATGTACAAGGTTGATATACCTATAAATATTATTATCAATTCCTCATTTTATGATCACAGTGACTTTTATTGTTTACAGTCAAGAGCTTGTGAACCTTGACACAATGGATACTATTCTTATCATCATCATAGGGACTCACACTGCAAGTGTCAAGCTTGATCTACTTTTGACTGTACCACATTTGTATTCTATATTTGGTGACTTGAAAATGAAATAATATGTAATTTAGGGATCATGCTGGAGGCAATGAAGCTTTGAAAAAGATGCTGCCGAACCTTGTAGTGTATGGTGGAGACAATAGAATAGGAGCTCTTACAAACATGGTAAAACATAATCATCAATTTGGTCTTGGAAACCTGATGATTCGCTGCCTGTTCACTCCATGCCACACTACTGGACATATTTGCTATTATGTTGAGGCACCAGCAGGAGACACAGCGGAACGTGTAGTGTTTACAGGTATTTAGTAATATTTTAATAATTGTTTTATGTATGGTTGTCATTTTACTCAAATGTGAAATATGCATTAGGTATTCTGGCGAAAATGTACATCTATAACTAATGAAATTTTTTTTATACATTCTCAGGTGACACCCTCTTCTTAGGTGGATGCGGCCGTTTCTTTGAAGGCACTGCAGAGCAAATGTATGCAGCCCTGTGCAATGTCCTTGGCAATTTGCCTGAGGAAACAAAAGTGTACTGTGGGCATGAGTACACATTAAACAACCTGAAGTTTGCTTCTTGTGTTGAACCATTAAATAATGAAGTCATCAAGAAGCTGCAGTGGTCCATGGAAAGGAGAAATAATGGAATGCCAACAGTAAGGTTCCTTTTTATCACATTGGCGTTATTTGACTTACATAAAACTGTTACAAAAATTATGGTAGCTTCGTTTCTGAACTTAATCTCTGAATGATGACAAATTGGTGCCATTTTGATTGGTTGTAACCATCTTATTCAGGTTGCAGGTTCAAACCCCACCTAAAGCAACCATTTAATGAACAGTTTAGGTTTTTAGTCTATTCATTCATTCATTTAGTCTAGGTTGGGGTGTAATTTATGTTTCTGTAACTTGTTTTGCAGGTGCCGTCTACTATAGGTGAAGAAAAGACGTACAATCCTTTCATGAGAGTAACTGAACCTACAATAATGCAGCGTGCTGGGGTGGGTGATCCCATTGAAACAATGAAAAATCTTCGGTTGGAAAAAGATAACTTCCAAGCAGCTTAAAACATATGAAACATAATTTTATTATTGTTATTTGTGTAGGTACAGAAAATTGAGCATTTATTTACTGGGTACAAAATGATATTTTGTTATTTCTTTCTAAATAAAGTTTTGGTAAAATCAAAATTGTTTAGCATTTGCTGAAGAATTGCTATTCATCATCATATTGTATGAGTTGCAAGGTTGATGGCTGATCTCACAAACTGCTATTGATATGGTTTTAAAATGTAATGAAATTCAAGCTTATTTACAAAATACCACTAATATATTTTAAAATAAATTAGCCTAATCTTAAAGCTGACTATCACAAGAGCTCTCGCGAGTAGGTGATTGTCATTGTTCCTTTTTTATATAAGCTGACATTTCTTCTGCATATTTCTCTTTTGATCGCTCGAACATAGCCACATAAACCTGGAAAAGAAAATGTAAATGAGAATTGCATATGATCCATCTTTTGGATAATTCTAATGTTTTCCAACACTTTGCAGCTATATCAGAAACAATTGGCTAAAACGGTCATAAAAACAAGTTTGTAAAACAATGTTATTCTTTCTTTTTTAATGTACTTTTGACCTTGATCTAGTCTTGAAGACAAAGATGAGGTCGACGATGGGACAAGCTTGTCCAGAAGAAGCCTTTCTGTCAAATATACTTTGGTTTTAGTGACATGGCTGCAAAATGTAAGTGTTGGATAAGATGAAAGAAATGGATCATACATAATTATTTTTATAAACATCATGGATTCATCAACAACCACATCTTTTCACCTACTATAACCTTCACATACTTCCCTCACTTCTACACCTGGTCAGACCAGTACAAGTTTCTTTAACTAAGAAGAGTATGAATGAAAGAGTTGATTAGACTTCATACAGAGTCAGTAGTCACAGAAAGTCTATTTCGTCTCTAAATTTCTGTTCATTCATTATTACAGCATTCAAATATGTACCGGTTGAATGAACTTTGTGCTGTAGCAATGGAATTCCAATAAACTGGTTTTATAAGCCTTATTTAATCTTTAAGTTTGCTTTTATAGGTAAAATTACTTACCCTCTTCTCTTCACTGGGAAGAGATCTCCATCTAGATGCAAGCAATTTTGTAACTTCTTGCTTGCTAAGATCAGAACCTATTTCGGAGTTTGCTTCCACTACTAATGGTCGCTGTTCTTGGCAGAATTGAAAGAATGCATTGCATGGCTTTTTTGGAGCATTTGGATCTTTTTCTGGCTGCAAATATGAAAAAAGTAACTTATTAATCAAAAAGCTGATTCATAATAATTAACACAGTAATTCTGATTGCATACCTTGTCAGCTTTACTTTTTCTCTTAGGGCCAGGTTTCTTAGGCAATGACACAGTTTGTTTATCTACAGCCAGCGGTTTGACACTTGGTCGACCAGCCTTTGGAACTACTTCAGGACTAAGCATATCGAAATCATCACTCGCAGTCCTGAAAGGGTCTCCATACTTGTCAAGCCTGTCTACCAGGAGGATGATGTCCTTGCGATACCGCCGAGTAATCTTTTTCGCCTCATGAATCCTGCAAAAACCACGAAGCTAGTACACGCCCAAACTTACAAAATCAAGGAATTACACAAAGGTTACACATACCTATTCAGAATTCTTTCATTATCCTGCTGTAACACTTCACATCGTTCCAATAACAGCTGGTATTTACGCCTATAAATATTTTCTTCTGATGGTAAACTAACCATATCATCAGAGTCGTCAGAAATATTCGAGTTGACCTGTTGTACTGTCATTGTAATTTATTTTATGTATCGAAATTCAATGCGAACGAAAATCTTTTTATTTAGCTGTCACTTCCAGCATTTTCTTTAAAATTACAAATGGCGCCAGTACAAAAGTATTTCCGAGAAAGAGCAAAAAAACACGCCATTTGTATAGCGCCTTGTCCGTCTACAGTAACAACTGTGGCTCGCGTCGTGCCAAACGAATGGAATAAAAAATACATGTTCGGATACACTGACTGCTTACTCAATTCATTAACGAGTCGAATCAAAACATTGGAAGTAGAATTTATCGATTTAACTGCTTTACTACCACTCTACTTTGAAATACGATAACGCGGTAGTTTTAACGCGCGAATTTCAAACTAAATTGCGCGCGCCGATATCTGCTTTGTATTTTTAGCAGTGCAAATTCCATCGATCGACATTAAATTTGCCTCGTTCGTTCACCGCAGTGTAATTTGCTGAAAACTATAAATTGCGGCTAATAAATTTCTTTATGGGATTAAACAGTCTCTCTAATCAAGGTTCTTTGATAAAACGGCTGAAAGTAGATTAATGTAAGACATGAATTCGAAAAGTAGCAATGAAATGGATACCGGCCCTATCGAAACAAACTATGTTTATGTACTTCATATTGTTATTTCTATTATATTTATTATATACACTGAATACTTGTTTAGTTGACGAAAAGAAGGTATGTTTTTTTACAAGTAAGTACTCAAATATTTTATTTATAAACTATTTTTACGTAAATTAAAATAAGTGATATTTTCCAGTTATCACTAAAATTCGTTCTGTTCAAGCGTCATATTACAAACTATAAGAACTATGTTTCGTTCTTTGGTTTTGTAGAGGATCATGATAACAGAACGAATATTACGGATAAGTACAGAAGGCTGCAGAAAAACTTAGTGCCGGTAAAAAGACTGCCCGACGTGCTGATCATTGGAGTCAAGAAATGCGGAACGAGAGCTCTATTAGAATTTTTGAGGTATGTTCTTCCTAATTCAAAGTTTCCCGGCGTAATTTTATTTTATTTGGGTAGCTTACAGCTGTGTTTACAAAATAATACACTTAGTAAATATCTAGGAGCCAATTACAAGCTTCCACAATTTAAATGAAATAAATATTATATAAAAAAAATAATCTTAAGTAACTAATTGAATAAGAAGGTAAGCACCATTATTGCTTAAAATCTAAATTTCAAGTATTGATATAAACACTAACCTAATATTGTTAATCCTACTAATATTAAAAACGCGAAAGTTTGCAAGGATGGATGGGTGGATGAATGTTTGTTACTCTTTGATTCATCGTCTGGATTCCGAGCGGAGTGGTCGTGTGTTGTTTAACTTCTTAGCTATTGCAATTTACGTTTCGCGCGCCTGATATTTGTGATATTCTTTTACTATCGGACCCTCCTGTTTCATCTTGTGCTCGAAGCCATAAACCCTAGCGGCCATATTGATTCGTGTCGGACCTCTTTGTTTCGCATCAAGTGAGTGCTGGTGATAAATTTTAATTTATAAAACAAGATCGGTTGGTGGGGATCGAACTCGAGTCTTCGAGCTTGACGCCAAACGCGCCCGAACCTGTCGACTGCTGAGCTACGCTTCGTGTCCGCTGCATGGCGAAATCACGCACCGGTCTCTGCGACTGCGCTGATTAACTCGCTGCCACTTCTCTGCACTAACGCCTGCAAGTATTTTTATTGCAAAGATGACTAAGTGTGGTTCATGTCAGCAGATTATTAAACAAATAGGCGAGACATTGCAATGCAATACTTGCCGAGGGGTGTTCCACTATGAGTGTTTAAACATCACAAACGCTCAGTTTAAAAATAATCTACTAGAACTTCAAGGTTCTTTTGTCTGCCCTACATGTCAATATGCATCGACGAGACGTAAAAGTGAGAATACTCCGATCCATGGGCGCTCTATGTCGCACGATGTATCGGTAATTTTTGATGAGTCTGGTAATGATGATTCGAAGCTTGATATTCATTCTAATGTCAACGTTGACCCTAGACACAGGGACGTTCGTGGTAATCAAGCTGATTTTAGCCTTGCCTCCCTGACCGATACCGAACGGAAATCGGAACCTGAAGACTATCGTTTATTGAGCCAATCGGTGCTGGAGTTGAGAGGTGTGATAGGCGAACTTAGTGGTAGTATGAAATCCCTTTCTGATTCGCTCAGTGCCTGTCGCGAGGAAATCTCTAGCTTACGCACGGAACTCTCTGAAGTAAAAGAAAATATGAAACGTTTTGAGGGCTATGAGGCTGAGATTAAGCAGCTTCGTGAGGAGGTTCATGACCTACGCTCCCAAGTCGAGTACCGCGAGAAAATGCAGATAAGAAATGATATAGAGATCTCCGGCGTCAATGAATGTAACAGTGAAAACTTGAACCAAGTTGTGAGTACTATTGCTGTAAAGCTGGGAATTAAAATTGAGCCTCAAGACGTAGATTTTATGACGCGTGCGGGTCGTAGACTTCCCGATGAAGAAGGTATTGTGAGACGCCCTCGCGCCATTATAGTGCGTTTCACACGCCGCGCTCCGAGAGACGAGATGCTGAAGGCTGCTAGAACGCGAAGGAATATCACTACGGACCAAATGGATGTGCCTGGTGCGCCTACCAAGATCTACGTTAATGAGCGCTTGACTAAGTCTGATCGACAGCTGTACGGTAAGGCTCGTAGTATTGCCCGCGAGCGCGGTTTGCACTACGTTGGGAGAAGAAGAGGCCACATAGTAGTTCGAAAAGAGGAGAATAGCTCTCTTATCAATATACTGTCTGAAAAGGATTTGTTTCGTCTATAAACCATTTCCGTTATGTTTGTTTTACTTGTTGCTACAGTTTTTGTTTATGTTTGGTTTTGGAATTTCGACAAATAATGTAACTTGTTTCATTCAACTTATAAAAAATGTAATGAGGGGCGCAAATGTGAAAAGTGAGTGGCTATATTGTGGCTATATTGTCAAATTCCTCGCTCGACAGCGCTCGTGAGCGGACGAGTGCACTGACTTCGCGACACTTTAATTTAATATTTGTACTTCCTAAATTGTGATTGGTGAATTATTGTAAATTTTAATTCCTTGTTGTTCCTGTGAGACATAAATGACAAGTCGCCGCCCACTGGGCGTGTCAAAAGTGAGATAGACTGTGTTTTGTGTGTTACTGTTTCCCCACCGGGATTTGAACCTGTGCCCACAAACGCTGAGCATCGCGTAGTCGGCCGCTTACAGCGCGCGCCACTTCTACTTAACGGCAAACGTCGAAATTTTGTATCGTCTCGCGCTCCGGCCGGTTGTCGCGGCGAACGTAGCTTGCGGCTACGCCGGCTGCTACACTCCCGAGTCTGCGACATCGTCAGCGTTGCATTTTGTTGCGTTCAGTGCTGCGAGTTTTTATTGTATTGGGCGCTTTGGAATTAATCTCCCACTAGTACTTAAAGCATGCCGAAATTACGTAGAACGCCACCTAACACCCCGACAGTGAAGCCTGAGGACAAAACAAACCCGAAAGGGCGGGATGATCAAAACGTCACAGTAACTAGGGGAAGCCGTTGTCAACAGGATGAATCACCGTGTTTCGAAGCTAACCAGTCTTTTTCTTCTGCCTTTGCTGACTTTAAGCAAGAGATCTTAGTTATGCTTACGTCGTGGAAGGCTGAAAATAATAACATGCTGTTATCCTGGAAAAAGGAGCAAGACGCGGCACTTTCACGCCTGGCTAAGGACGTAGCCGAATTGAAAACGCAATGCCAACAAAATCAGACAGTTACCCAGGAAATCGAGGCGAGTATTCAGTTTGTGAATGATCAGTATGACGACACGAGACGAAGAATCTGTCTGTTGGAGGAAGCAAAAGCTGAAAATGCTGAAAAGATCAGAAGTGTTGAACAACAAATACTTGATATGAAAGTGCAGTCACGGCCAACCACGTTGGAAATTCGTAATGTACCTCAATCCTCAAGCAAAGAAACTTCGGCGGATTTAACATCAATAACTCTGGCTATTGGCAAAGCTGTGAATAGGGAGATACAACCGACTGATCTAAAAGATATCTATCGCTTGCCTGGGAAATCGACAACATCAAAGATACCGCGACCAATCGTAGCGGATTTTGCTTCAGCTAACATAAGAAACGATTTCCTTTCTCATGTACGACTGTTTAATAAGGCACGTGAAATATCTGATAAGCTGAATACCTCAACCATACATCATACAGAAGAAAAAAATCCAATATATGTTGATGATCACCTAGCACCTTCTGTAAAGAAACTACTGTATGAATCTCGGCAGTTGGCTAAGAAGTGCGGATTCTCTTGTTGGTGTTTTAATGGAAGAATTTACATACGCATTAAAGAATCTGAAAAGCCAATTATGATCCTCTCTACAAAAAGTTTAAAAGATATTGAAAATTCAAAATGACTAGGCCGTGAATATTCAGTTCCTCCATTGTTGATTTATATCTCTAAAATTCAATGTTTTAAATGTTACCTCTTTTTTATGATTTGCATGCGTAATAATACATACACAACTACACTGTCACAACACACAAGAGCTCATTTTCTGTTTCATGAATTCCGGTCTTTCGTCTATGTACCAAATAATAATAAAAATGGCCAATCACATAATTAACAATATTGCCGACGTAATAGATAATTTACCTATTGCAGAATCCTTCACCTGCTGCCCTGCCGTGCTAAGATGCGCACGAAGACTTGGAAGTATCTCTTCTCTCGAGCCCGAGAAAATGTTATTTCTACGTGCGCTAACATGGCGCCCCACGACTGAGACTTATTTCTATATGCCACTGTCATTTGTAGACTTCAGAGACAATATGTCTTCGGTCACTAACATGCGTGCCGACCAAGAGAAGACTTATTTCTATATTTGACGTTTAAAATAGAAATAAAAGTCTTCCACCTACAGCAGCGAAGACTTGGTCACAAGTAGGTGGAAATAAGTGCAAAAAGTTAAATAAATGGTACAGCAGCACTGCACTTACTTTCTCGCGATATACGAGTCATTTTTCAACAGTGTCCACGCCGGGAGTCGAACCCAGAACCTCCGGATCAAGAGCCTAACTACAATATAATAAAGGCTCTAACTACTATATGATAAAGGCTGCGGACAGTAACGAGTCAACTGCAAACTTAAGTTTGTAATTCCATACAAATAATATGAAAATACAAACTTACCTATACCTACTAAATTTATGTAAAAATGATTTAATGAAATATGCAGTCAGGTAGAACACCAATTTAGAATCCAAATTGTAGAACATCAAAATAAGCTCAACGAAACCGATTTAGAGTAAAAAAAATCTCTGCCTGCGTCTATGTTCCCGAGTTCATTATAACCCGAATCTACTCAAGTCGCGAGTGAATAGGCTTCTTGGCAAGCTCGTTCCATCGTCGACCTCATCTCTGTCTTCAAGACTAGATCGAGGTCAAGATTAAGTCCATTGACGATAAAAAAATAAATAAAAAATATCACATTTTTAAATTTTAGTAGTAAGGGAACACCCCTTATATGAATTTCTACAGATCAATTGATACTGCCGCAAAATATCTTAAATGGAGATGCTTGATCATGCAAATTTTCATCAAGATTTTATGAGACGTTTTTGCGAAAATTACAATTTTTCATTTTCGTTGTATGACAGCTACCCTCAAAATGAGAGCCAGCAGGAAACCATTGAAAACCCTTAGATGGATTTGCATGACTCTTAAATTCAAAATATGGTGTCAATCGGACCATTCGTTTCTAAGCCGCTAGGCCAAAGCGTGACGGACAGACTGACCGACGGACGGACATTTTTGGGAGACTTGTTTTTTATGCTGTATAAGTGATAAAGAACACATTTTTGAGATGTATTTTGAGTCTGTACGAGGAACGGGAAGAGAGAAAGACAGAGGAAGAGAAAAAGGCACGTACGTAACCCGTTTACACTGCTGCAAATTATACTATCATACAATAATACAATAAAGAAATAAAGAGCCATTTATTATTCCAAACACAAATTAATTAACACATTTTTATCAAAATAAATGTAAAGTTTGCACTAGATTATTGTTAGTTTACTTAGTAGATATTAGTTTCTTCTTTTCTTTAGGTTTGGGCCCCTCCTCGGGTGTTGGCTTTCTCAAGCTCTTGGCACTTCTGTCTGTCCTCTTCTTTGACCATCCAGTCCTTTCCAGTAATTTTTATAATATTGTCTGCCCAACGCTTGTATGGCCTGCCAACTTTTCTTTTGCCTTGGGGCCTTACCATTTTGTGGCTGTCTTTGTCCATCTATTGTTAGTGTTTCGAGCTATATGTCCTGCCCAGCGCCATTTTAATGTGAGAGCTTGTGTGAGTGCATGCAACTCTTATTATAATTATAAAATCTGCCCTATATCTTGAATCAATATTCATGAAGTATCTCCTGTAAAAGAAAATATACACAATCTTTTTTATTATTTTTACAACAGGTGATTCAGGCTATCCTTTGGAACCGAGGCTTATGAATAAATGCCGAGCCTGTGTTATAAACTGGAGGATGGGCAGCAGCATCCTCCTGTGTATCATACTATCTTACTTACTGCGGTCACCTACAAACGCGGTCCATGGTGCCAGCCGTAACGCTGACAAGCGAGATGACTATAGTACTTCTTCTCCACATTTTTTTCAGCAAAAGCTAGATTTCTGGAGTGAGCTCCCTGTCCTGTAGTGGACGTTTCATGAGATGTTATGATGATGGTGACATATGCCTATATTCATTAGTAGGCAGCATCTTTCTGTGTATCGTTCTGGGAGCACCAAAAACAGCGGTCGCCAGCTGCAACGCCTATGACCGTGGTGACTATGGCATTTTGCTGCAGTTCTATTCCTATGTGCAATTGCAGCGCATTTTGCAGGCACGTAGTAGGCATAATTACATTTTATTTAAAGCAAAACATAATTATCAACAAGTTATTAATTTACTTACACTACTTATTATTTATTTATTTAATGGCGTCACATCTCATTACACTACTTATTATCCAAAATAACCAAATTCGTTTTCCATGTTGTTAATTTATGACACTGACTGACACTTGTTTTTTCTTTATTTTATTTTTTTATTTCAGAATTTAGGGTTTACGCACACGGATTGACCGGATTGAAACCAGTATTACCAGTAAAATAAATGCTGTATTTTTTCTTAAAAGCAACACTGTTCATTCTTCCTAGACTTCAAGAAGTCTTCGAAGACAAACGAATCTCGGGGGGTACGCATGTTAACCATCTCGACAACTTTGACAGCTGAGACAAAATTATGTCCAGTCTTCGAAGACTTAAGTCTTGCTATGCATGCTAGCACCGCTGATCAGTGTTCAAAATTTCTGCAGCAAAATAATCTTAATATTATACATATAAATATTCGTAGTATTAAAAACAATTTTGACAATCTAATTACTGTCCTTTCTACTACAAATATTAAATTTGATGTCATAATTCTTACAGAATGTTGGCTAAAGTTATCTGGCAGCCTGCCCTTACTACAGGGATACTCTTCTCATTTAACCAACAACAATCAATTACAGAATGACGGCGTTGTCATCTACATAAAGAATATCTTTAATTACGCTATTTATGAACCCGGCTTTCAGGACGCAAACTGCTTAGTATGTCAAGTAAACAATGTCGCGATTGTTGCAATTTACCGTTCTCCATCTTATTTGGACTTATCAAACTTCACTACTAGCGTACAAAATACCATTTCAGCCCTAAAATCTTTTAAAAATATATTCCTGATTGGAGACATTAATGTCAACATAAATCCAGGTAAACTTGACGCGCGTTCTAGTGATTACTTGACCTCTATGGCCTCATTAGGATTATTACCGGGTCATTCATTGCCTACCAGATACGGTAATTGTCTTGACCACGTCATGATGAAATTTACAGGATCGGCCAAGATTGCAGTACTCGACACAGCCATTACAGATCATCAACCTGTTGTCTTAAGTCTGCAGCTGAAGGTTCACAACTTGAAGGATACTTCAAAGGTTGTTAACCGAACTGACTTCGAAGCGGTGCGAAATCAACTTGACCAAACAGATTTTACTCAAGTCTTGTCCGAGAATGATCCTAACTCAGCTTCTGATCTATTAATTAGCATTATTCAGACCATAATCACTAAATATACTCGGATTGTAACTATCTCCAATAAATGTAGGCTTATTAAGCCTTGGATGACACAAGGACTTTTACGCTGCATTAAAAATCGTGACCAGATGCATCTAAAGACCAAAAAAGAACCCAATAACAGCATACTTCAAATAACATACAAGCGGTATAGGAATTTCTGCAATACTTTATTAAAAAAACTTAAAAAATGTTTTGAAAAAAGTCAGTTTGAAGCCGCTAAAAATAACATAAAAGCCACCTGGCAAGTTATAAATTCAATAACTAATAATAAAGTTCAGAAACGTGCTCCTATAGAGTTGTTGAACACCTCCACGAATCCTCTAGACTCAATTAACGAAGCCAATAGTTTTTTCGTAAACATCGGAAAAAACCTTGCGTCAAAAATTCTACATAACCGAAGCGCTACAGCCAACATCTTCAGTTCCGTTTCTCCTTCCCCTTGTAATTCTCTCACAATTTTACCAGTCGATTCATCTAAGGTTGAACAAATTATTAAAAATTTGCGTTCCGACTGTTCCACAGGTTGGGACAACATCCCTGCCAGAGTGATCAAAAATTCCTGTTTTGTTCTAACACCTGTCATGACGCATATCTGTAACCTGGCCATTAACTCGGGAATTTTTCCAAACTCATTTAAAAAAGCTGTGATCCATCCTATTCACAAGGGTGGAGATAAGAGCAATGTCACAAATTATAGACCAATCTCAGTCTTGAGCACTCTTTCAAAGATCCTTGAGCGCATTATGAATACTGCTCTAGTTGATTATTTAAATAAATTCAATTTAATCGCCAAAAACCAATATGGGTTCAGACTAGGATTTTCTACAGAAGATGCTATCACAGACTTGACTGAGTTAGTGGTCCAAAAGTTAGATGAGAAACTTAAATGCTTCGGAGTATTCCTCGACCTAACTAAGGCCTTTGACACTGTCTCCGTCCCCATCCTTGTGAATAAGCTGGAACTCTTAGGTGTACGGGGTGTCACTTTAGATTTATTCAAGGACTACCTATCAAACCGCAGTCAAAGATTAAAGATTGAGTCAACTTACAGTGAAGACCTGCCTCTCAATTTCGGTGTGCCACAGGGAAGTATTCTTGGCCCTACCCTCTTTCTCGTCTATATCAACGATCTGTGTCTCACCAAGATTGATAATACTTGCATCTTTGCGTATGCAGATGACACAGCGTTGATAGTCTATGATAGGTCTTGGGAGGAGGCAAGAATACGTGCTGAAACAGCTCTAAGCACGGTCATGGGATGGCTCAACAATAACCTTCTAACAGTCAATATTGAGAAAACCAAATTCATTCGTTTTTCTCTCCCAAACATAGGTCCCATAACAGGCGACTCCGGTGAATTGAAGGCACACACTTGTAATGATCGCAATACCTGTAACTGCATGTCTCTCTGTATGGTAAAACATATTAAATATCTAGGTGTTTTTATGGACGAGAATCTAAACTGGAAAATTCATATGGAGATGCTTTGCAACCGTGTAAGGAGACTAGTTTACATTTTTAAAAATTTGCGCCTATCGGCCGACTGGCCAACACTTAAAACAGTTTACTACAGTCTGTGCCAATCAATCATTACGTATTGTATTTCCATATGGGGTGGCACGCATAAAACTACGCTTATCACGCTGGAACGAGCTCAAAGGGCAATTCTTAAAACCCTACTTTTTAAACGCAGAGACTTTTCAACTAGGGACCTCTACTCTCAAACTAAAATGCTTACTGTCAGACAGTTATACATTTTAAAATCAATAATTCGACGACATTCTAAACTTCCATTTATGGAGAGTAAGTCAACACGACGTCCAGGTTTTCCCATCTGTCCTAATGTTCCCTGTCGCACAACGTTTGCAAGGAGACAGAACAAGGCCCTAAGCTCATTTTTATATAACAAAATCAACAAATATCTATATATCTACCCTTTGCTACATCGTGAGGTTAAGAATAAATTGTCTGAATGGCTTCAAACAAAGACATACGACGAGACCGAAGAACTCCTAAATCACGTTTGCTAGTTCAACTCTTTGCTCTTATTACTCTCAATTCAGTCGCTTACTCCAAACACACACGCACACTCACTCACACACACACACGCACACTCACTCACACAAACATACATATACACACGCAGTTTTATACTCTCTCGCTTATTACATTCACTTTTGTTTTATGCATGCTAATTTTACGTACCTATCTGCCCAAATTGTTTAACTTTCTTTCTGTACAACCTTCCTTGCACTCGTCTGTTCACCTCTTATTTCTAAAATTTTGATTGTGGTAATGACATATTAGAGGAGGTACATTAATCAGTTCCTATAATACAGGTTAGTTCCTAGTTTAGGAGTTGAATGATGTCCTGACATCTTTCTGCCCACTGTACAATCAATAAAATTGTAATTAATACTTATATTACTGAATGTTAAAATATGTTGTTGTTGTACAAGTTTTGGAATAAATTTTATTATTTATTATTATTATTATATGTCTGAATGCCTTGGCTATAAATATAACTTTACCCCTCGTATTTTTAAGCTGCACTGGCTCTCGCGCTCCAAGTATTTTTATCAATCGCTTTACGTAATTTACATTTTATTGAAAATAATTAGCTTTCATCTTTTTTATTGCTCTGTATACTATATGTACTATATATTTATGTATTTAAAAGATATATTTTATAGTATGGCAGTAACTCGTACAACATGTCCTTCCCTCTGTTTTATGATTTCCAGTAATATAATGTTATTTGGCTCCTATTATAATACGTTGTGATGGCACACAAAAAGAAAATGTTTAGTGTTAGTTTATTTAATGCCCAATCACTTAATACATGTGGAGATGATTTTGTATTAGCAGTGGAAGATCGCAGTCCTGATATCCTCGCTATAAACGAGTCGTGGTTGATGGAAGGATGTGAAGCGCTAGCGCCTGTCATTCCGTCATATAAATTCAAGATGCTTCCTCGACCGCGAGACGTCAGAGGAGGACGAGGCGGCGGTGTAGCATTTTACATACGTGAAGGAATCAATGCTAGAGTAGTGAAGCTCCCTCCTTCGCCTGTAGAACAACTATGGCTCCGTGTCACTGTAAATGGGCTTCGTCTTGCAGTGGGCACTGCCTACCGTCCACCGTGGCAAGCTGTGGACTTATTTATTGACTCTATCACTGACAGTGTGAATAGTTTTGCTTATTCCGATAAAATCATATTACTGGGCGACTTTAACATAAATTTGCTTGATCCTTCTTCTAGTAATGCTCGTAAACTTAATTCTTTTCTTCAGTACTCTAGTTTAAATCAAGTTGTAAAGGAACCAACTCATTTTACTGATAGCTCAGCAACTCTACTTGATGTTGTTTGCACGGATTGTAGTGTGATCAAGGTGGAATTAAGTAATATCTCGGGTCACACAGGTCATTGTATGGTAAATGTAATATTTAGTATTAAAAAAGACAAATACAAGCCGAGATACATAACCTATAGACCTCTAAAAGAAATAAATATGAGCAATTTTAATAGAGACTTGAGAAATTGTAACTGGCAAAAAATTCTCTCTTTGGGTTCGGTTGATGAAATGGTCGACGCTTTTTGTGGTATTTTATTGGACTTAGTCAACAGTCATGCACCAGTTAGAACTGTTTATTTAAAACATAAACCAACTCCGTGGGTCTCTAACAACACAAAGCTAGTCATCGAACTGAGCAATAAAGCTCTGAGTCGATACCGAAGTAGCAAGAGTGATGAGCATAAAAAATACTACAAGAGTCTTAAGAACCAAGTAAGTGTTACCATGCTTGCGGAAAAACGTGCTTATTTCAATCAGCGCATAAATGTTAATTCCAACGACTCAAAGAAACTATGGAAAAACCTAAAAAAGGATGTTCTCACTGACCAAAAAACTTCAGACTCTTTGCCTCAACATATTAACAATCCAGATGAGATTAACAAGAATTTTCTGACTCTACCTTGTGCAGAATCTGTCCCGGTTGCCGAAATTTCCTACTTTGAACAAAATCGGTTAAATCAAAGTGTTTTTAGTCTACAAACAGTGGATGAAACACTAGTAGGCAAGGCTATTCTTTCAATAACATCGAATGCACAGGGTGTGGATGGTATTGATTCGGATATGGTCCTTTTAACTCTTCCCCATACACTACCGTTTATAACTGCAATCATAAACAAATCAATATCGTCTTCTATCTTTCCGATGTCTTGGAAGACAGGCCTTATTACACCTATTCCTAAAGTCAAAGCTCCTCTATGTTATAAGGATCTCAGACCGATAAGTCTTCTACCTTATTTGTCAAAGATTTTAGAGCGAATAGTATTTTGGCAGCTATCAAAGTATCTAGAAGAGAACTCAATACTTCCAGATGTTCAATCAGGTTTCAGAAAGGGCGTCAGTACCGCAACTGCTCTCTCAGAAGTTGTTGACAACATATTGGCTGCCCAGAATGACGGTAGGGCCACTGTGCTGGCGCTACTTGATTTCTCTCGGGCTTTTGATTCGTTAAGTGTTAGTCTTTTACTGGCTAAGCTTACGTACTATGGTTTTGACTCTCACACTGTATCCTGGTTTCGCAGCTATTTAACTGGTCGTAAACAAATTGTACGAGTCGTTAATGCAGGTGGTAATATAGCCATGTCATCTACAGAGGATGTATTCAGGGGTGTACCGCAGGGATCGATCCTGGGGCCTATTCTGTTCATTCTTTATAGTGCGGACATAATTAAGCATATACAACACTGCCATTATCATCTATATGCAGATGATGTTCAAATCTATGTACATACTAAGCCTCAGGATCTCTCATCGGCAATTCAAAAGCTTAATCATGATCTCGACTCAATTTCTAAATGGTCTAGCCGCAATGCGCTAATACTCAACCCTACCAAATCAAAATACATGGTTCTGGGTTCCAAACTGCAAGTTGCAAAATGTCTATCCCAGTCTCCTAATGTATGCATTCTGGGATCGTCTGTAGAACTTGTATCAGAGGCTAGGAATCTGGGTATCATCATGGACAGTAAATTGCGGTTTGAGAATCATGTAGAGAGTATAGCTAGATCATGTTTCTACCGTCTTAAAGTGCTCTATAAGATCAGACACCTACTTACTGAAGATGTGAGGCTTAAAATCTGTGAGTCCCTTATTCTATCCAGACTTAACTACGGAGATGTAGTTATCGGATCCTGTCTGCTCTCTGTCTCTAAAAGGCTTATTCAACGTGTTCAAAACGCTTGCATTAGGTTTTGTTACAAGGTTCCTCCTAGAAGTCATATCACGCCTATATTAAATAAACACGGAATTTTAAACATGGAATCCAGGAGACAACTTCATTTTACTAATCTTATGCACTCAGTTGTCCGATTCAAAAGACCACCTTATTTATATGCCAAATTGAAATGGGCTACCTATACTTCCAATTCGCGATTTAAAAATAGTTTCTTGCTCGTGACTCCATTCCATAAAACCAGAGCTTTCGAGGGAAGTTTCCGGTACCAGGCTTCCAAATGCTGGAATAATCTTCCACCCCCACTTAGGAAACCTATGACTAAGTCAGTTTTTAAAAAGTATATAAAAAATATGCTGCTCGAAAAGCAAAGGATGTCCTGATACCGGACTTTAGTTTGGTGTTGTTGTTATTTAGTATTTTATATTTATTTTATTTTTAGTTATCGAGTACAATGTCATTATTTATAAATCATTTCATAATGTATAAATACCTTCCTAATCGCATTATATGTATTTAATTATTACTATAGCATTATTACGTAATTGTATTTTATTTTCAATCACAAACCCCGCTGGGATCCAGCCGACGATTTTACTTGGTACGACTGAAAAACAGCGTCCGTCTCTTCGAGATGGACTTTTTGCTGAGTCGTTCACCTTTTCGCTATTGCGCCACCTTGCATACCTTAGTGCAGTTATTTAAGTTTCTTTTGTTTATGTGTTAACATATTGTTTTCTTTTATATGTGTACTTTATTGTACTTTGGTTTGTAGTGTCACAATAGTTGAATAAATAGTTTTTCTTTCTTTCTTTCTTTCTTTCACGTAAAAACTACTGAATGGATTTTAATGAAACTTTAGCTTATACATCAGAATAACACATAGGCTACAATTTATCCTGCGCAGACGAAGTCGCGGGAACCAGCTAGTACTTAAATAAAACTAGGTATTTTCGCATAACTCAAGGGGCGTGCTTAGCCAACGAAACTGAACAACAAAATTACACAGTTCACAATTTTTTAAAATTTTCTTTCATATGTTTCTTTGGGAAAGTTGTTTAAGTATTCGTTTACATATTAGTTTTGATCGAATCATGCCCGCTTATGTTATGCGAATTGAAAAAAGCTTTGCACTTATACCAAGTAAGTAAGCATTTGTGAAAAAAGCTTAGGTACTACTGCATTTTTAATTTTTGTACGTACAATCAAGAGCACATGATGCTTGACAAAATGGACTTGATCGTAGGAGCTAGAGTCGCACTGCAAATGTCTAACTTTACTTGTGACTGTACCTACTTAATCGTGGCTAAGAGGTACTAACTTTTTACTTCCAGATTGCACCCCGATGTCCGCGCCGCAAGCCAGGAAATTCATTTCTTTGATAAGTTTTATCATAAAGGTTTCGAATGGTACCGGTAAGTAGAAGGAAAAAAAAATTAAAATAACGAAATATTGTCCCCGCCTGCAATACCTCATGAAATTTTTAGAACTTGTTTTTAGGGTTCCGATACCAAAATGGTAAAAAAGGAACCCTTATGGCGCCGCTTTGTCTGTCTGTCACACCTGTATATCTCAGCAACCACTCATGCTATCGACTTGAAATTTGGAAGTTTTAGAAATGGGTTGTCCAACTTAATTGAAACTTAATGAAAACTTAACGTGAAAGAATTAAGAAAAAACCGGTCAAGTGCGAGTCGGACTCGCGCGCCGAGGGTTCCGATATACCTATAGTATTTTTGGAAGCAATAAAGTCCATTTTCAGGACCGCAAAACTAAATTTGTTTGTAAAGGTTTTTTGCAGATTTCTGAAAAACTGTGCTACTTAGAAAGATTGTTTTATTTTTGCTGTAAAGTTTATATACATTTCTGTCAACTGTAATTAATTCAGATTTTTCCTTACTCAAACTTCGGAGATAAGGGGGGGGAATGGTATTTTTTTTGACATTTTTCATCATAACTTGAAAACTAAGAAACTTAAAAAAATACAAAAATATATTTTAGAATGTACAAGTAAAGCCCTTTTTTATGATACCCCACTCGACCTAGTAGCGACAATTTGAAATTTGGCCCCCCCTATTTTGGCCCCCTTTACATTAGTAATCATACTTTTTCAAAAAAATTTCATGTGCAATGAAGTTGGGCAACTATATTCTAAAACCATTCCAAATTTCAGGTCGATAGCATAAGTGGTTGCTGAGATATAGAGGTGTGACAGACAGACAGACTGACAGAGCGGCACCATAAGGGTTCCTTTTTTTTACCAGTTTGGTATCGGAACCCTAAAAATAATGATTATTAATGTAAAGGGGGAAAAAATTGTTCTTAGAAAAAGTTGTTCAGTATAATCAACTGATCATGCCAACCTCTCCACGCCCTGTATGTTTTATGTACCTATCAGGCAAAGGATGCCACCAACCCTGGAAGGTCAGATCACGATGGAGAAGACTCCTTCCTACTGGGTGACACGGACGGCGCCTCGCCGCATCTCCGCCATGAACCCTCGGGTCAAACTGCTCGTCGTAGTGAGAGATCCAGTCACCAGGGCCATTAGTGACTATACACAGACTGCCAGGTAGGGTAATCCTTACAACAAGATGTTTTGAATGCTAAACATGGCGACCTACCCGCTTCATCCTAGTGAGTGAGTACCCGCGTACTAAAAATAGTACAAATTGTTTGACATAAAAAACTTTTAAATTGATACACTAGCGTGAAACTGCTCGGAGTAGTGAGGGATCCAGTCACCAGGGCCATTAGTGACTATACACAGACTGCCAGGTAGGGTAATCCTTACAACAAGATGTTTTGAATGCTAAACATGGCGACCTACCCGCTTCACCCTAGTTAGTTTACGACGCACAAAATAACTGTGGCCCTGTCATTGATGCGCATAAGTCAAAAATGTGCAAAAATGGGCCATTTTTTTCTTCTACAGGGCCACAGTTATTTTGTGCGTCGTATAGGTACCCGCGTACTAAAAATAGTACAAATTGTTTGACATAAAAAAAACTTTTAGATTGATTCACTAGCGTGAAACTGCTCGGAGTAGTGAGGGATCCAGTCACCAGGGCCATTAGTGACTATACAGACTGCCAGGTAGGGTTATCCTTACAATAAGATGTTTTTAGTGCTAAATAAAATAAAACTCCTTCATACATGGCAACCTATCCGCTTTATCCTCGTGAATAGCCGCGGACATAAAAATAAACTTTTATATATAAATCTAAAAGTATCGTGAAACTGCTCGTCTCAGTGAGAGAGAGATCCAATCACCAGGGCTTTTAGTAACTATTGGGTTATCCTTACAACAAGATGTTTTTGAAGCTGGGAGGACTAAAACTCGTACATGGCTACGTATCCGCTTTATCACTTTCTACACTAGCGTGAAACTGCTCCTCGTAGTGAGAGATCCGATTTTTATGTAAAAACGAATTGATTGTGTTCTCGCCTTCGTTCGTACGCGCAGAAACGAACACGTAAATTAAAACGAATTCCGTAAAAGTGGAGAAATGTCAGGTGTTTCCTAATTAAGAGGTACCCGCCGTCCAGTAGCGCCCAGTCCGCCCCATCAGTTAAAAAAATATTGCTCGCTAAATAGAAAACTTATCGAAAATCCGGAAAGACAGTTTTTATGGAACGGCCAAAAATATTTCTCGTTTTTCAACTCATGTTTCTCTGAATATTATTCAGCTCTATTGGTCCGACTAACATTCTTTAATAATCGCAGTTAATTATGAAGCACTTTATATGTTTTGTTTACACAATATTAAGAAGTAACTACCTAAAAGTAATTAGAACCTTTCTTTCTTCGTATTCTGTAGCAAACGGCGGCAGCCCATGCCTCGTTTCGAGGAGCTGGCTCTAACGAACAACTCGCTAAGTTGGCTGGGGTTGCGGCAGACGGTGGACGCGTCGTGGCCGCCGGTGCGTCTGGGCGTCTACATGCGTCCGCTGAAGAGGTGGATGAGGTGGTTCCCGTGGACGCAGCTGATGGTCGTCAATGGGGAAAGGCTGGTGGATGATCCAGCGGCTGAGATGAATAGAGTTCAGGTAAGCCGCTTTTTGTATACCGTCACAATCTTTTAACCACGTTTCTTCAATTCCGATAATCATCATAATTTCCGTAGCCGCTTATTCCGTTTTTAACAATGGTTTTTCGGAGTCGGCTACCTAACCTGGGGGATTCGAAGAGGGCACTGATTTTTACACAGAGCGACTGCCATCTGACCTTCGCAACCCAGAGGGCAAACCATACCTAAGCCTAGATTAGGCTTTGTAAGGTTTGTGGCCAACGTGGCTGTCAGTTTTCAGTCCGCCAAATGGCATTACGACTTGGCTCAACGACTACTATCCTTGATAATAATACCTGGGACCAACGGCTTAACGTGGCTTCCAAAGCACGGAAACGCTCTGGTTGTTGTGCTATTAGCGGTCATCCCATCCTTGACCGCGGCCAATGTTGCTTAACTTTCATTATTGGAAAGAAAGAACAACTACCACTCGCCTACGAACCTTCTATTCGGCCACAAGCGCTTTGAAAGACTTAGCGCCAGTTACACAAAGCGTATTTAAAGTTAGAGCTCCTTTAAGTCAATCGCTGACTCTTTCTGTTTTGTTGACAAAGTGACACAGATTATAATTTTTTTGTACAACTGGTTGTTAGATAATAATTGCTTTCAACAAACACACACCTAGTTTAGCTTACGGCACAGAATTAATAATAGTACTACATACTTACGGTCAGCCTCTCGTCATGCGTTCGCTACGCGACGTTGCCGCTCCGTGGACACAGTTTTGATTGTTTCTACGCATAAAGCAAGCATTTGTCTTGCAATAGTCAAATTGACGAAAGCGTGCGCATGACGTGCGGTTACGTGGACAACCGACCTACAAGTTAACAAAGATTGTTCTAAAAAACACTGCGTCTCGTCTGTTTGTTGAATCTTCTAAATTCGTAAAAATGCTTACAAGTTATCACAGACTGTTCGTTCACAATTATCGGGTTATTTTTTTACCTCTAGCCAAATTTTATATGCTACTCACAACGCAAATCAGAACAATTTTTCCCAAATAAACATGGATCAAAAACGAGATTTTTTTCGGCATAAAAAAAACTTTTCTCGACCTGTCCCTTTGGGAGTTAATTCTAGTCCATGATCTGACGAGCATACTAAAATTTGGCCAGGGGTCCTAAAATATAATAAAAGGCAGTAAATATTTCTTTAGCCGTTTTGGAGCTATTAGTCCCTTTCCCGTTCAGTCCACCTTCCCAAATGGTCAGCTTGTTTTCCTTTTTCGTTCATTTCCCAATGCGTCCGCTTTCCCAATTCGTCCATCATCGGTCAAGCACAAAAAGACGAAAGATTAAAAGGCTAACCGATTAAAATATTCTTGTATTACTGGGACAAATCTTTCTAAGAAATTATGAATTCGATTTTTTCAGACCAATTTTCTCAAAAACTTTAAATTTTTGAGAAAGGCTTATTTGACTAAAAGTGTTTAACATACAAGCATTAAAAAAACTTCTATAAAAAAAAGTCCCGAAGAAGACCAAAAATGGACCGAATGTGAAAGTGGACCGCTCCGGACGGACTTTACCAGACCAAAAATGTCTTCAGTCAAATTTGTTTATGTGTTACAGGAATTCCTGGGCCTGAAACGCGTCATAACCGAGAAACATTTCTACTTCAACTCCACAAAGGGCTTCCCATGCCTCCTCAAATCGGAAACTAAGTCAACCCCCCACTGTTTCGGTAAAAACAAGGGGAGAAACCACCCATTTATAAACCCCGCCGTTATACAAAAACTACGGTACTTCTATAAACCTTATAATGAGAAATTTTACAACATGACTCATATCAATTTTGGATGGCATTAAATTTAAAAAGGTATGGAAAACAAATATATAGCCGCCTCCTTTGTTTTCCATAACTTTTTGAAATAGCGCCTGATTCTATTAACTATTGAATTTAAAAATGATTTTATTTTAACACTTCCAGTGTTTGGATAAATCTACAAAGTAGAAACGCAACGTTGGAATGCGTATAGAGGTCGCTAAATTTCACAACATCGGGCAGGACCCCAGTAGCCTAGTTGGTAAAGCGTCTGCGGTACTTACGCAGAAGACGCAGGTTCGAATCCTGCCTGTGGTTGTGAAATTTTGCGATTTTCTACTTTATTGAATTTAAATTTACAAGCTCCGAGTCAATCGGTACATGTAAATTCAAGGCCATCTAAAATGTGGGGCAAATATTTGGACCTCTGACAAAATTCTATATTAGCGTTCACGAAAGAGCCAGAAGTTTTGTAAACAAACATTTCACAATAAGGGTTTTTTTTTATTGCCCTACTTTACTTTTTACTCAAGAGTGGTCAAGACCTCGATCTAGTCTGGAGAGGCCGACGATGGGACGGGCTTGCCCAGAAGAAGCAAATTCACTCGCGACATGAATAGGTTATATGATCTCGGGAACTCAGACGCAGGCAGATAATTCAACTCTTAAGCCGTGCGCATTATAAAAGATGTTTCAAAGCGCTTTGTGCAAATGTGTGGAATATCAACCAAGTGTGGAATATCAAAAAATGATAGTAGAAGGGGATGGTGGAGTAAGCTCATGGAGCTCTTGACTCTTGAGCACACTCTCCGAAGTACAATCTGTAAAAGACCGACAGACTTGCAACCTTGCGACGGTGGGCCAGACTGTGTAACTTGATTTTCACGAGCATCTCATCACCAAAGAGCTTCTTGGCTCTGCAATCTATCGAGTCAAGTGCGTCTAGTTCAGCCATCCCAAAAAGTGACAGCAATCTCCATGCATGATCGGACTTGTGTTTTATATATAAAACTAGAAGCTGTCCAGGAGTGAAGTATCGTTTAACCTATTTGAGGATTAGTCTAGGAATCGAAGCGGATCGTTGTATGAAGACCCATGCATTAAATCCTTAGTCGATGAAACTTTGCTGGGGTATTACACTATATGAGACAAACTTTCTGTAAAAAAATCCTAATCAAAATCGGTACTTTTAATTTTTCTATACAAGAATGACAAAAAATGTATGAAAATATTTTTTTGATGATTTTTGTTTTGGATATTTTGAATTTACATTAAGTTCATGATACCTTATCATCCTTTCAAATAAAATCTGAATGAGAGATTTATGTTGCGGTCAACTGCTTCATTTCCTACACTTCTTCTTCGTGTCAATGTTCAAATACGTTGGATCAAATACTTTCCTCCCAAAACCTTGCCACTTCTACGGCTTTATCTGACGCCTCACGCAGGTCCTCGCCAGTGCAGGTGGAGGGGCACAGTGGACAAGAGAGCAAGTGCGCCATGTTCTGAGATGAAGCTGCTACACTAATATCCAGTTTTTTTGCCGCAGTTTAGGCTTTTGACTCAATGTTAGCACCGAAGTTTATCTTCAATAGGGAATATGCATAATTTTTTTTAGTTATATTTATTAACAAAATATGAAAAACCGTAGTAGAGATGACAAAAAGTGAAATTAAAATTTAAATCGGCTAAGAAATACGGCTGATATAAGCATTTAAAACTTTAAATTACGCGCCGATTAGACAGAGAGATCCGACATGGCATGTGACGTCACATGCCACTACGGCCATATAAATTTCGTTTTGCTAGAAAGAGACAGAAACAAATCTTCGATGGCTTATATATTTTTTAATTTCATAGTTATTAGAAAAATAGTTTTACTAAACTGTTTATTACATGAATGAGGATATTTTTTTTAATTAAAAAAGAATCATGCATATTCCCCATTAGAGATACACGGTTGTAGCCACAATACACGCAGAGAAAAAAGCTGAGTCTATCGTTTTACAAACATAGTCTAAATATTTAACAAATTTTACATGTACTTGAGGTTATGACTTTGTTTACTAAACATCAGAACCTTTCGGGAACTTCGGTATAGTAGTATGGACGAATAATAATAAGACTGACAATCCCCATACTAGAAAACGTAACACGGAAAGGCATAAAACTCATAGAAATTAGATGGCGCTTTCAAATAATCTGTAAATTAATTATGGTCTACCGAGTATTCTGCCAAAACATCATTCAAAATTTCAACATATAGTTGAATAGTTTCAATGTAAAGAAACGCTAAAATTGAATTTCGATTTATTTTTTTGCAGAATACTCGATAAATCATAATAACTTCCCGGACTATTTATTAGCGCCATCTAGTTTTATACTTTTCCGGGTTACGATTTCTAAAAGGGGATGGTCAGTCCTTCTTATTGTTCGTCCATGATAGTAGCAACCTATGTTACTCAGATTATTATAATCAATAATTATTATATTTTTCCCAAAGTAACGTAGATCGAAAAACGATAAGAGAAAAAAAAATATCAGCCCATAAAAATTTAACCTTATATTTTGAGTGACATAAGAACACCCTTAGAGTATACATATAAGTTATGTATACCCTAATAGAACACCTAACAGCCCGTCAGTAGAAAAAAATTGGACTTTATATCGCGGTAATAAAGTTGCAAACATTTCCACCGACGTGCGGTTGACCGTAATATAATTTCGACCATGTACCTTATTTCTATATTACGGATTTAAAATAACGAATTCGGATAACGTTGTCTTTGTAAGCGAGGCAATAAATGCTCAAATAAGTAAACATAGTGAATTGCTTTCCAGTTCCTAGATTTTTAAATAAGTAGCTATATGATTTATTACTATAAAGATTTTTATTAATTCCATAATTTATACGATTATGAGAAAGACGTTAGGTATTTAGTTCCTAAGCACATAATTATACTTATTATTAGAATCTATCAATCATATTCTAAAACTATTATTTAAGAATCATTTATTGTAATAAATAAACACGTACACACAAGTAATAACTTGTAACCACGAACTCCGGATAGGTTTATTAGTATATTTACACGAATTTACACATGTTTGTGTATTATATTATCAACGAAAGAAGTATTTGATGGTAGAAGTCATATTGCCAAATACTTAGCTTCACTAAATATTAGGTCTTTACCTATGAAATTGCCGTTTTGTATGGCCAATTTTAGGTAAACTCAATTTTCAGTACTAACATTTTTGCATTTTTCTTAGGAATTATAAATCCAATTTTGTTAATTGTTTTTAAGCATTATTGGGAAGACATTAAGCTAACAGAAACTTAAATTTAATTTTCGAAAAATATTATCTGTAAAAAAATATAACAAATCTAATGATGAAATCGGACGACATTTAAGACGAACAATTTTCAAACCTCTAATTTTATATATTAAACAAAAAATTAAAACTTTATTTTATGCGTAAATTGATAACCTTGAAGTTAACTTTCAAATATAAGACAAATGAAAAAAATTGCATTAGAATTGTAGGAATTATGATCTCATTAATCTGTAAGAAAATTTCGGCAATTTCATAGGTAAAGACCTATTATTATAGGGTCCTGATGAAATAGTGAACATTATTTTAGCAGGTTAATAAAACCATGAAACTGCCGGCTTAGCACGCTGCCCGAGAGGAAATATATCAC
Source organism: Athrips mouffetella (assembly GCA_947532105.1). Classification (NCBI taxonomy): domain Eukaryota; kingdom Metazoa; phylum Arthropoda; class Insecta; order Lepidoptera; family Gelechiidae; genus Athrips; species Athrips mouffetella. Next base: position 7,387,257 of record OX383969.1, on the reverse strand, counting down.
GGAGAAATGTCACTTTATTTGAGGAATTATGTCATCTAATCTATCACCTCCAAGCGCGAAGAAATGTCAGTGGAGGAAAATGTTTAGCAAATCCACAAATTACGTTTTTGATATTTTAGACAGAGATAGCTTTTATACACTAATACATGTAGCCGTCATTGTCTTTCAAAATGTGTCGCACGTCGCACTGCGCAGATGTCAAAAAAACGTGACCATGACCATCTTTAATCTATGGGCCTAGCTAAACTGACAACTGCAGCGTGCTAAGCCGGCTGAACAACTTTCCCAAAGAAACATAGGTCGAAATACGAAAAACCAAACTTGACCTCCCGTACATAATGCGCTATCTGTCAGCTGATGCAGTTTCTATAGGAGGTCACCAATTGATCTTCGTATTTCGATCTGTTCTTTGGGGAAAGGTGTTCAGTTTCATGGTCTGAGTAACATACTATTTTATTCTCTATTTAGGACCTTATATTGTAACTCAAATCTCCTGCACTAAAGCCATCCATTTTTCACGTGCCACGTAGCCGCTTAGTATAAGAATAAAGCTTTAAAACTTATACGATTAAAACAACGAAAATAACAATATTGAAAATAGTTTTATTTTGGACTTTCCTTATAAATAAGAAGTACCTATCTTTTACAGCTTGTAAAAAATGTACGTTATCCTTCTAAGGGGGTCACTACGGTAGGGGAAAATTGAAAATATACAAGTATGGAAAAATTTGAAACACCCCTTGAAAGATTTTTCCGTACTTTTTTAAACTCTTTATTGATACTCGTTTAAATGGTAAGACATGTTAAGAAAATAAAAAATGCTTACGCAATATCGTTTACTGGGATTCCAGAGTGGCAACTTCGAAAGGGTTTATCTGAAGGTAAGAAATCGAACCAACGCCAATTACTGCGAAAATTATGGTCACACTATCATCGTATTTTGAATGTAAAGAAACCACGTCCTTTGCAGAAGGGAAACTGGAGGATTCACTGAAAAAAAAAACGGTTTCCATCAAATATTAAGCAATTAGTGAATAAAAAGACGGATTTAAAACGAGGGCCAGAGATGAATCACGAGCAAGTGAAGGATTCTAACGACTCAATCACGACTGCAGGGATTTTCGCTTAAATCTTTATTTTACTCGTAATCATGGTATAAAGTATAGTATACAACTCTTGAATAAGAGGGATTTAAATCGAGGGCCATGAATCACTCGCGTCGCTCAGGATTCATCTCTGGCCCTCGCTTTAAATCCGTCTTTTATTCAATAATTGCATAATATACTATTAAAACAAAAGACAAAATCTAAAGATGGTAAAAACATCATGAAACTTCAAAGGGTTACCCCTAGAAGTTTTTCGTCCTATTCTTAGTTCGAAGTCGCTCTAAAAAGGTTATCATACTTCTACCTAAACCTTATGCAAACATTAAGAAAGACTCATGGTGCCAAAAGCTACCAAACTTGAAACCTTACCTTAACTTTTGTGATCAGAAACAAAAAGTAGGCGCCAACAGGCCTCGAGTGCTTAAAATAAGGCACCAACAATTACATGGTATTAAAAAAATTGTCCCAACTCACCTGATGCAACAAACTCGAAAATGTGGTTTGGGTCGATTCGACTTCTTAAAATTTTGTACATCCCTGTTGTAAACGTCAAAGTCAATGCTGAGACTAGATTCAGTTCGGATATCTTTATTAGCTTTTATAATGCTTATTTTATTTAGCACATTTTGATAATCAGCGATAGTGTCTTCAGGGCCTACTAAAAAGAAATTTTCAGTATTGTCTGTGTCTTCCTCCTCAATTTCTATAGTATCAAAGTTTTTCAAAAAAGAAATTTTGATATCCAGCCAGTTGTGAAATTCCTGTGATGGACTCTGAAGAAATTCGTAAATTAATTCTTCTCGTTTGCTCTCTAAAAGGTAATTATGCATGAAGCGTTTTGGAATGATTTCTGCTCTACCGAAGTCGTCTTCGCTTGGTAACCAACATTTATCAAAAGTTTGTGTTGTAATAGCACTATAGTTTTTATTTGTTTCATTATTGGATTCATCCCTGATAATATTACTGTTGGAATTTTTGGTTGAAAGTCTTTTCAGTACGTTAAAAGGGTTTTTAAGCTTTTTCCCGGTTATCTTAGATTCTTCTTCTATAACGCAATCTGAATCAGACGATGAGTCTAGATTGATCATCTTCCTGTCTATAATTTGGCCATTACTATTTACATAAACATCAGCATTGTAAGATTTGTTAAATGTTTTGATTACATTCGAAAGCGCTCTTCTGTGCCGTGAACTAACTTCTTCTTTGGCTTCCAATCCTTTAAGTTTTAAAGCGAGTTGTTTCAGTTTGTTGAGGTTTTCTTTGTACTTGTTCTCGTCCGCCTTAAGTTTTTTTGGGCTCGGCTCCTCATCGTCGTCCAAAGAAATGGTTTCTACTATTGTCTCACCATTATCTATCTCAAAAGTGTTTGTGAGACGTAATCTCATGTTATATTTCATATTGAATGTATTAATCAGTCTTTGCAGAGATTCTATATTTTGTTGTTGTTGCATGTTGCCGCATTGCACAAGTTGTCTTAACCTTAAGGCCAGATTTTTAATAGCTTCCAAATGAGTCTGTTTCAAATTGTCCCTTCTCCTCTTTTTATTATTTGGCATGCTCCTTTGCTCATTCGACTGAAAAGAGTTAAATCTAGGGTACATCATGAACGGGGGTAGCCTAGGAGAGAAAAATCGTTGACGTAAAAAGAAAAAGTTAGGCATAAAAGGTCTTTGAAACATAAAATTTTGAGGGAATAAATTAAAATTGGGCCGCCAAAAATTTTGGAAAGGTCTACTGAAAGTATTGTTGGGAAATAAAGGAGGTTCGGTATTCACCGGCGTGTTATTTTCAGCGCTTCGGATTCTTCTGACGTGATCACCATTTACTTCTTCATTGTATGGTCTTGACTGAGAGCTTTTAGTAATCTTTTTAATGCTTTCCAAATTTAAAACATAACAAATATTGTTTAGGAATACATTTCTAGGAATGAATTCTTCTTCTGGCGCATTAACTGTTACAATCTGTTTTTGGGACACATCGGGGACTCTTTCATAACATCTTTCTAAATTATTCACGTTAAGTGGTTTCAATTTCCTGTTTTCTAACATTTCTATCTTATTGTGTAGATACATGTCTGAATATTTAATTTCTGATGAATCTAAAGCTTGCGCAGTATTCGTTTCAGAAACTTCTTTTACAGACTCAATTAGGTTCAGATTTTCATTATTAACTTCTGCCACATTAGTTGGTTTACTTATTTTCATTTCAGAACTGTGTGTTTCTAATGATTCAGATATTTGAATGCAATAAGTATCAGACACTGCTTTCATAGGTTCGTCCATTGAACTAATACTTTCAGTATTCATTGTTACTCCTTTAGTAGTACTGTCTGATTCAATTTTAGAATTACTTAATGCTATTTCATCAGAAGTAATACTATTATTTTTGGATATTTCTTTCATAGGTGTATCTGTTGCATCCAGGTTTTCATTATTCGTCATTTCTACTTCAATAGCAGTACTAACTGTTTGAATATTTGGAATATTTTTGTTGGATTCAGACAATTGATCGCAATTTTTTTCTAAAGAATTAGTATCTGAAACTTCTTTCACGGGCTTATTCATTGCACTAATAGTTTCAGTATTGATTTCTACTCCATTAGTAGTAATGTCTACTTGAACTTCTGAACTTTCAGAATTATTTTTTTCTAATATTTCAGAAGAAACAATAAAATTTCCATTATCAGTTGATTTTGTGTCTAGAACTTCTTTCATAGATTCATCTCCTGAATTTAATTTTTCAGAATCTCCTTCAACTGTAGTACTGTCTAACTTAATTTCTGAAAAGTTTGTTTTTGAAGAAATATTCCCTTCAGTAGTACTGGACACAACATCTTCTGAAACAATGAAATCGTAAGTTTTTGTCCTCTAAGCTTAGTTTTAAGGAGTTCAATAGAATTATTATTACCTGCAATATTATCTTTCTCACACTGCTTGGTTTCAGCTTCAACTTTAGTAGTTATCTCGTAGCTTTTATCTGCATTTTCAGAAGTTTTATCACAGCTAACTGAAAATTTGCACAAAACAAAAATTGCAATGAGGTCAAAAGAAATTAAAACAGGAAGTAATTGAATTACAAGGAAGTAAGACGTAAATATTTTAGACATCCCTTTGGTTATTATATTTTGATGGCCTTTTGTGCAAAGTCCATCAGTGGAAGTACCACCCTCTTGCCCTGCCGTAAAGCAACAATTACTAGTATGTTTCAGTTCGAATGGTTAGGGAGCTAGATCAATTACCGGCACAGGAGACATTTCATCTTGGTTCTCAATGTGGACAACGCTCGGCAGAGGGTGCATCCCCATATTCAAGGACTATATGTTCATAATCAGTGATAGCATGCATAACTGGTGCAAGCAGAGATGGCTACACATTAAATCTAACTTGATATAATGGACTTCAACAAGACTAGAAAACGTAACCCGGAATGGCATAAAACTCATGAAACCTAGATGGCGCTTTCAAATAATCTGGAAATTAATTATGGTATACCGAGTATTCTGCCAAAAAATCATTTAAAAATTTCAACATAGTTTCAATGTAAGGAAACGCTAACATTGAAATTCGATTATTAAGGTTCCGTACCTCAAAATAAAAAAACGGAACCCTTATAGGATCACTTTGTTGTCTGTCTGTCTGTCTGTCAAGACCCTTTTTCTCACGAACGAGAAGAGGTATCAGGTTGAAATTGATAACGAATATGGTCTATGAACCACACAAGATCTGAAAATTTCAATTTTTTACAACGACGCAATCAAAAGATATGGCTTTTTATGTACTCATCTCCATACATTTCTGCAAAAAAGCAAAACCTACAGGGTACTTCCCGTTGACCTAAAATTATGAAAATTGGCAAGAAGCTAGGTCTCACAGTACAAATAAAGGGAAAAGTCTAAAATCATTAAATATTTAAATTTTTCTCACAACTAATAGTAACCAATTAAAGTGAGCTCCCGTTTCAAGAACTTTTCTATATAAGAGGGGTCAAGTTAGATGGTCACGGAGTTTTAAAAATCAAAGAGCAAAAGCTTTTAGTATATCATATGGTAGATAGGTACGGAACCCTTAGGGCGCGAGACCAACTCGCACTTGGCCGGTTTTTTTTAAAGCAGAATACTCGATAAATCATAATAATTTCCCGGACTATTTATTAGCGCCATCTAGTTTTATACTTTTCGGATCACGATTTCTAAAAGGGGATGGTCAGTCCTTTTTATTGTTCGTCCATGGTAATAGCTAATCTTAGAATGGTTCGGAAATACAATAGAAGATGTCATTTTTACCTCCATTTTCGATGACGCCACCATCTACTTCCATTTTCACAATTTTATCAGTCTCTTTTAATATTTCTCGATTCTCTTCATTTATATTCTCCATTTTTTCACTTCCTTTATGAAAACTTTCATTTAAAGTTGTTGCGTCTTCACAAGTAATATCTTTCCTAGATAACTCTTCACTTATATCACCATCTACAGTCATTTTGTTCTCAGTATTTCCTTTAAACTCTTCTTTTGGAATTTCTTTCTTTGGAGTTTCTGCTACTTGTCTTATCTTATCTTCATGTCTGTAAACTTTGTAGCCTATTCTACTGAGAGAAGCATACACTTTGTATTGGAGATGGGATACTTTTCCCCTCAAAAGCAAGGAGTATGCTTGTTGCAGAGATACTATCACATCATTGTATGTAAGTTGTAGGCAGTTCTGGAAATTATGGCAAGAAATAACATTAAAAATGTCTGAAGCTATATTTATTATCGGTATCATCATAATATGTAAAGAGTATTGTGTGTATTGTATTGTATGTATTTTACAATCGGCCATTAGGCCGAAAGCAGAGGCGGCTCGTGACATTTTGTTATGGGTGTGCACAAAAAAATAAAATAAATAAATTGACTTAGGTACCTATCATTTATTGATGAAATATTTTTTATGGCTTTATTGTTACATATTATGCGCGCCAGCTTCAAATACTAGACACGGGAAGTCGGGAAACAAAACAATTTATTTACAACCTCACATCCAAGGTGTTTTTAAATGTTGTTCTGGTTTGAAAACAAGATTAAAAGTTTATTTTTTTGTACTACACTTTTGAACTAGCGCGATTTCAGGATGTGACGGCCCCTTTTCATTGAGTTCAAGTCGTATTTTTAAAGTCTTTTTCGCATTTTTTTATGTAAACGACACTGTATTCGTCAATTTTTACAGTAATTAGGCACGTACACTACTTAAAACAGTTAATTCTAAATTTTCAAGCAAAATTGCGAACAGTAACTGAAAGCTGTATACGAAAAGTTTGTTTACGTATGATCGGCAACAGCGCCTTGTCACCGAACTGCATGCGCATGGCGAGCTGGCAACGTAGCATTGAGCAGCGCTCCTGATGAGGCTAATTTCTCATATAAAATCTTTTGTTTCACGCGCTCGAGCGTGTTGATGTTTCTCTTTCACACTCATTGAATTCTGTATTAGGAATTGTACTGAATATTTTTCATAGGAGCACAATCGCTGGGCGCTCCACTTGGTACAACTTGACTACGTCAATTGTTGCGTAATTATTTCTTAGGCTATTATAAATGTATACAACGTATAGGGTTATGAAAATAGGTATGTAATCGTATGTAACTTAACTAGGTAAAGTTTGAGTTTTGTGAAAGAGGGAGTGCACTGCACCAGTGCTCTTTAGGACGAGCCGCCTCTGGCCGAAAGTATTGTAAACCTAGTTTGACTGTAGAAAGTATTATACAGGGTGTTAATTTGATTGCGTGCCATAGCTCAGGAGCAGTATCAGTAACTGAACAACTTTTCCGAGGAACATAGGTCGAAATACGAAAAACCAAATTTGACCCTCCATACAAAATGCGGCGCTATCAGCTGATGCAGTTTCTATGGGAGGTCAAAAATTGATTTCCGTATTTCGACCTATGTTCCTTTGGAAATATTGTTCAGTTACTGATGCTGATCCCGCCCCTAAGCTATGGCACGCAATCAAATTAACACCATATATATGTAGTAACAAATACAATACCTTCTACAGGAAAACTAAATCCACAATTCATAGAAGTACACAGGTGCCACTGAAATTTGCAACAACAAAACAAAACATTTTTACAAATCTCTACTATTGTAAAATTGAAAATTGATTTTGTCTGTTGATTGAAGATATTTATAAAAAATATCATGTTATGCTATTTTAATGCCCCCTGAATCTGAATCACAGATTTCTAGACTTATTTTCAGTTTGTTTATTTGTTCGAGCATCATGCAAAAACCACTGATCCCATTATAATGAAATGGAGAACCCAAGCTATAATTATAAATACAATTGTGTTCCTTGGTTGGTCTTCCTTTCGCGCAGTAACATAATAATTAACAGAAAGACTTGCATAGTAATATTATTTATGACTATAAGTTACCCGCGACTTCGTCCGCGTGGATATCGAAAATTCTCAGATTTCCCCAGTAAAAGTCAATTTTATGTTTTTCTGGGTCATAAACTACACCCCTGGCAAATTCAGCAATATCTGTCCAAACATACAAACTTTCACATTTATATAGTGTGATTATGTTACTCGGGACTGCTTGGGACACAAATCTGACTAACTTTCCCAAAGAAACTATGGGTCGACCCGTGTTGTGACGACAAGAGCAATTTTTTGGGATTTCCCACCCATCTTGCCGCCGGCATTCGGCAATACTCGTAGTTGAATTTGTATGGAACGGGCGGCCAAAATTCTTTCTCGTTTTTCGTTTCGTCCCATGAGTCTGTGTGAAAGTGGTTTAGTTTCATGTTTCTGTATAACATAATAAAACAATTTGGCCTAAAAAGTAATAGAACCAATCGTACAGAACAGACACTTTCCACCCCCTCACCCGCTTTCGCGATTGCCGTGGTTCGCATCCGGGTCTAGTTGTATAGAGTATGCAGCCCCAGGCCACACCCCAGACACTTCTTACAACGAGCGGGAAGCCACTAATTGTCAAAGAACCGGGAACCGCTCGGGGGGCAAGGGGTGGATTCCAAGGGGGCGGAGAGTGTCCATTCTGTGTGTAGTACTACTTATTTATTCTGTGCCCATGCTTGTCAATTTAAAATTTTGACAGTTAGTAGTTTCGCGTTCGTTCTATGTAGTGTCTAGGGTGTGACCAAGGGTAAGAAAATCTATCTATACAGGCATAGCACATAACTGAGTAGGTTCCTGCCATAGTGGAACGGTGCTTAAATCATTGGAGTAAGCAGTACAGATGTCCCTGTCACTCTACCTCAGAAAGCTACTCAGGTTGGCTACACCTGTAGAGACTATTACAAGCCAAACAGGTAGTTACTTAATATTTTCTAAGCCCTTCTCTAAAATTATATAGAGTTTAGGTGTACTTACAACTTCCATCAAGTACAGAGCTTCTTCTGGGTTAAGATAAAGTTGACCTCGGACACTATGTCCAATAAACTGCCAGTGACCTCCAACCTGGCGAGTCACCTCTGCCAGCATCAAATCCTCACACCATTTTGCGTGGCTTATGGCTCCACTAGAAGAATATAACTAAGGTCATCAGTCTTGTATTGTACTACTACACAAAAAAGGCGACAAAGATGAAATAAATAATTATAGGCCAATCAGTCTGGCACCGAACTTATACAAAATATTTTCAAAGATAATCCTCAACAGAATTAGCAATATACTGGAAGAGAACCAACCTAAAGAACAGGCCGGATTTAGGAGTGATTACTCTACCCTCTAATAAGGCTTTTGACTCTTTGAAACATACATATATATGGGAAGCCCTAAGATGCCAAGGTGTTCAATCAAAATACATAAGAATAATCAACGAAATCTATAAGAACTCCACAGCTAAGGTACAAACAGAGAAAGTAGGAGAGGAATTTAGAATAAAGAAAGGAGTCAGACAAGGGGATCCACTTTCACCCAAGCTGTTTTCGGCTGTGCTAGAACAGGCCTCACAATGAACATAGAAAAAACTAAATTAATGACGAACAGAATACAAGGACCCATACAAATTAATAACAATCTGATTGAATATGTAGATCGCTACACATACTTAGGTCAAATAAATTCACCAGAAGATCAAACCCAGAAGGAAATCGAAACCAGAATAAGCAACTCATGGAAAAGATACTGGTCGCTCAAAGAAGTAATGAAAAACCCCCACTTCTCAATGAAAGATATAAAGAAAGTGTTTAACACTTGTATACTACCATGCATGACTTATGGCTGCCAAACATGGGGTTTAACAGAAGTACAGAAAAAAAAATTAAGAGTGTGCCAAAACAGGACGGAGAGAAGTATGTTGAAGTATGTTAAATTGACTGATATCAGAGAAAAGACAGGTGTGGCAGATATCACATACACAGTAAGAAAACTAAAATGGAAATGGATTGGTCATACACTCCGTAGCAGGAAAAACAAATGGTCCAAAGACACCACTGTCATCATCATCATCATATCGTGTGGGTTGCAAGGTCGATGACCGACCTCACAAACCCTGGTGTCAGAGTGGTTGAGCCGCCAAAGGCCTCTGACATGGCTCATTAACGACTACATCCGTAGATAGTAGTCGGGACCAACGGCTTAACGTGCCTTCCGAAGCACGGAATCATCTAACTTTTCGGACAATCAGGTGATTCATCCTGCAATGTCCTAACCAAACTGGGGAGGTCGCACAAAGGGATTTTTGTTTGACAGTGTCCCCACCGGGAATCGAACCCAGAACCTCCGGATCGAGAGCCGAGCCCTCTAACCACTAGACCACAGAGGCTGTTTACTAGACCACAGAGGCTGAGGCACCACTGTGAAAAAAAAGGAAGGGGAGACAAAGGAAAAGATGGGAAGATGAAATCAGAGAATTAGCTGGAACAACATGGAGAAGGACAGCCATGGACAAAAAACTGTGGCGAATTCTAGGGGAGGCCGTTGCCAAAGGGCAAACTGACAAAACCAACAACAGGGCTGTCAAGAGAAAAATAAACTATGTTTACTAGAATATAAGAAAATAAGATAAGATAGAATATAAGGTTAAAACAGTGTAAAAAAAAATGTCAGTAATAAAGGCTTATTTATTATTATTTATAGGTCATCAGTCTAGAAATATAAAAACCGGGCGCGTGCATACCAGACTTGTGTACCGAGGGTTTATCACCACACAACAGCTGTGATGGTATAATTTTAGTAAAAAAAAATTACCAACTTGGTAACTTTTATTCGACTTGGTGACTTAGTATCTTTTATTATTTTTGTTTTCCTATAGGTCATGCACTACAACCAGACTATATTTGAGCAGGTGTGTATAACCCTTTTTACAATAGAGCTAAAACAAAGATGAAAAAAAAATGTGTCGTACCCTTGCCCCACAATTTTTTTTACTCTTTATACTTTTTACAATTTGCTATTAATCTTGCTGTTAAAAACCGGTCAAGTGCGAATCGATATGCCCATGTATATTTTTAAATTACTAATTAATACAGTTCCTGTCCATCTCTTGTCTTTCAACCGCATAACATGTCCAGCCCATCTCCATTTTTGTTCTCTTATCGTCCTTGTTATATCTCCTGTCCTGTTCTCTTTCTAATTGTTGTTAGTTTTACCTTGTCCTGTCTTTTTACTTTAAGTATACTCCTTTCCATGCCGTGTTGGCAGACCTTAAGTTTCTGGAGATGTTTTCTAGTTAGGGCCCATGTTTGGGGTGCGATATACAAGTATGATAGACAAACAGACAGACAAAGTCGCACCATAAGGGTTCCATTTTTACCATTTTGGTTTGGAACCCTAAAAATTTAAAGTACAGACAGACAATGCAGGCTTATATTAATAATTAGGACCCTTTGGGTGCAGAATACTAAAAATCATAAAGAACTGGAATCAAAATCTTAACCACTATTTAACTCCACAAAGGTTATTGCTTTATGAGGTGTAAAATAGAGAAATCTATTTCAGAGCAAAAGCAAAACCCTTGCAGTCACGCATAGTCGATTGTAGGTGCAGTCAATGACAGGCTAAGCTTGACACTCACAGTGCGACTCTAGCCTATATATTGAACGGTACAAAGTCCAATGTGTCAAGCTTGATGTGCTCTTGATGACTGTACATGAAATCTCAAATTTTAATAATTTTTAGAGTTTCGTACCTCAAAAGAAAAAAACGGAACCCTTATAGGATCACTTTGTTGTCCGTCTGTCTGTCTGTCTGTCTGTCAAGACCCTTTATCTCACGAACGGGTAAAGGTATCAAGTTGAAATTAATACCATATATTAGGATCCATGAACCACACAAGATCTGAAAATTTCAATTTTTTACAACAAGGCAATCAAAAGATATGGCATTTTATGTCCTCACCTCCATACATTTATTCAAAAATGCAAAACCTACAGGGTACTTCCCGTTGACCTAAAACTATGAAATTTGGCAAGAAGCTAGGTCTCACAGTACAAATAATGGGAAAAGTCTGAAATCATTAAATATTACAAATTTTCTCACAACTAATGGTAACCAATTGTGGTGAGCTCCCGTTTCAAGAACATTCATACAAGAGAGGGGTCAAGTTGGATGGTCGTTGAGGCGATTTTGTTTTAGTTCTATTTAAAAACGGGAACACTTCCAAACTTAAAAATTGGTATGTTTATAGTGCATAAGCTATAAAATAACAACAAATAATAAAATTTCGTCAATCGCGTGTCGGACTCAAAAAATCTAGCACATTAACTTACTGAAATTTCAACTAATACAATTATGTTTATGTGGTGGTACGGAACCCTCAGTGCGCGAGTCCGACTCGCACTTGGCCGGTTTTTTTCTTTTGAGAAAGTTGTTCTGATTCATTGACTAACTAACAATAAATTCCATTTGTCTAGATGGTCTGATAATTACCCTTTTTCAATCCTCTCAACTTCAATTAGATGTTTCCTCGCCTCCAAAGCAGACTGTATTTGTTTACGTTCTAACCAGGAATGGTTAGGAATAACATCTTTTACTCCAATTTCTGGCAAAGTAGCATCAAGTTTTGTAACACCATGTGCTACTATTTCTTCACCACTGCAAAAAATATATTATATATCATGTACTCAATAATAATTTAAGTAGTATACAGGATGTTAGGGACGGTCTGCCAAAAACTGAAAGGTCATGCTCAGTTAACAAAACTGAACAACTTTCCCAAAGAAACATTTTTGGTAAATGAAAAAATTTTTGATCCCTCAATACAAATTGCTCACTCAATTTTTCATTTTTTTTTTCTTTAACCAAAAATGTTTCTTTGGGAAAGTGGTTCACTTCTGTTGTCTGACCACACCCTTTCAGTTTTTGATACACCGTACCTTACACCCTGTATAAAATAAATCAAAACTCTAGCATTCAAGTGTCCACAGAGGCCTGGTCACATTAGTGACAATTTTTTTAACATTTCAAGTAAGCTTCAAGACCAAAATACTGAAGAGTGTGTAGGAAAGGATTACTGACTTGAAGTGCAGAAATTTTTCAGGTGTATACTAAGATGTTGAGCCTCATAGGGGTAGGCTAGGGCTGCCCCTATAAGAATAATAGATCATAGAATATAAGTGTTAATAATAATGATAATTTAATCAATTGGAAATAATAATTTGAATGTATATTGATATCGTGTGATGTAGTGTACTCTAATTCAATTCAAGTAGGTATTTGAGATGGGCCAACTACACACACACTGACTAGTCAATGAAACCAACAATTTGGTGACAAATTGGTGACCAAAAATTATGGTGAGCTTAACTGAGCTCAAGAACTGCATTATTATTTATAATATTTAAAATTTCAAACAATTCTTGTTGCACTTGTTAACTAAGTAGGTTCCACATGGCTAACTTTTCACCCAATCTGATTGGCAATTAAATTGGCGATCAGATTGCCCACCCGTCTACACGTACCCAATCATGATTTTGTGTTTTGTACTAGACGGACGTCTGTCAATAATGCCGTAAAATATCTTGGTATCAGAGTTGTTGAGCCGCCAAAGGCGTCTGAAATGGCTCTAATGAATGAGAATAAACGAATGTAGAGTAATTAAAAAAAAACAACTTAAAAAGCCATTTAAATGTTATTAGAGAGTACAAGTACGTCCGCTCAGCAAGCCGCTTGTATGCAGACTAGTGCCGAAATTGCCCAATTAGCGTCCACACTACCCAATCTGATTGCCAATCGATCAAATCAGCCAATCTCGACTCCCAATTTCCTCAAATTGGCCAATTTGACCCAATCGCCCTCCACACTACACAATCTGATTGTCAAAGATTGGAAATCAGATTGCCGTGTGTGGACGAGGTTCTAGACCAAAAATAATGATAAACTTTAGTTTCACTCATCAGAACTTTAATTATATTATTGTGCTTAGCTCTGCATCATGTAATGTAAATACTGTGACCTCACGGCTGTAGCTTTTCTTGAGCCGTTTTAAGCGAAGTAAGAATGTTCGGCACTGCCGGTAATTTCGAAACCGACAAGTCGGCAAAATAGTCGTAGTCGGCCCATCACAAGTAGGTATGTTGCACTCCTTGTAATTTCTGACTACGTAGGTACCTACACGAAGAGGGTAAAATTACAGACCTAAGCATAACCGCATTGTCGTTTGGACGTGAAAAGGCGAAGCCAATACTGAGTCATAACTTAGCAAGTAATAATGAGAAAAATATGCAAAACTATAAAATCTGTAATCGGCAAAACTGACAATGTAGGTGTCCATTTGTGGAGTTTGCGGATTTTATAAAATAAAATAACTTACGACAACATTCTAAGTCTATCCATGTTGTTTTGCCAAACATCTGTACCATAATAAAGACGTTGAAATCATTTATTTTATGGAATTCACCATAAATTACTTGAACAACACGAAACGAAGCAAGCAAATCAGTGTTGCCACACCTTAGTTCCAAAAAAGTACATATCCAGCGCTGAAAAGGTACATTTTGGGGTAAAAAGGTACATAAGCATTTTTTTTACTTAACTCACTCATACAGCTTTGATGGCTCTCTCGCAATGAACGTTCGCGAGAGAATACCCGGTAGTTACTTCCCCCGAACTTTGCACAAAAGACTTATTTCAACCACAATTACGATTCAAGTACTACAAGCGAGCAGGAACTACCCCCTTACTTTTTTCTGTCGTAAAGCAGCCGTGTTTGCACTGCTGTGTTTCGGTTTGAAGGGTAAGGGAGGTGTCAACTTATTTCACTAATAATAAGACAGTAGGTGTCATGGGCAGTGGTGACCACTTACCATCAGATGGCCCATCTGCTCGTTTAGCCACTTGTGAGATAAAAAACAATTTAAAATAACGTATATGTGCTCATAATTGTCAATTGAAACTTAAATAATAAATTGATTATGTTACTAATTCTACAACAAAGTCGTGCATGATTAAAATGGATGGATGTAAAATGCCTGATACACAGTCGACAACAAGCTCCCGACAGAGGTCACCTTGGTTTGCAACCATTTTGGTCCCTTTCAACTACACAGTCGCCGACTTGTTGACAACAAGCATTAAAATAGATTAAAAATACGATGAGGTGATTAAAATGACAGTTGATACTGACAGTTCTCATGTTTTATTGTAGTTGTCACTAAATTATCAATTTCGTTGTCTTCTTTTGTTTTTAATCAATGGAAAAGGCAAGAAACGTCAGCTTATAATCCATGCGGTTGCCAACCGCCAACTACACGGTCGGAGACGTTACCAACGTCCTCTATTTGACCTTAGTTTGGGAATCTGCTTTCAAGACCAAGGGCGTTGGAAGGTCACAAAAAATTTGGTTGTAAACCACGAACTACACGGTCAGAACCGACGAAGGTCACCTCTGTCGGGATAAGTTTCAGCTGGCTAAATATTCGTTCGACAGAAGCTTTTAAAAGCGAAGGACTAGAAGTAGGAAAATATTTTTTTAAGTTGGGAAACAGAAGGTCTTGGTGATTCTCACAAAGGAAACACAAACCATGTTTGATATATATATGTACCTAAAAATTATTTTAATTTAACACTTCCTGTGCGATTTTCTACTTTGTACATATGTACCTACTTAATTAACGTTTCGTTTGTGAGATAAAATAAAGACTTATTTATTATTATTTAAATCTTTTCGTTCGAAAGATTGTGACACTATTGGGTCCAGTATAGATGTTTTAAGTACAGGATCACTAAAGTAAATCTGTCCTTAATTTGTTTGATCAATTCTATGTAGAATGCATGCTGCATGGTTAATGATTGTTGTACGTTCTGATACATGCAGCTTTCATTATTATCTTTTTTTTGGCGGCGTTTTATAAAATATTACACATTATTTTGGTTAAGAACAAAAGGTACGTAAACTGGACCCCATTACACATAACACATTGGAGGCTAAAAAGGTACGTCAAATGTGTAAAATGTATGGTAACGGCAACACTGAAGCAAATAAGATCGCGTTCCAAACCAAAACAGTAATAGAGAAATTGCTTATTGCCCTGACCAGTGTTGCCAATGTGCAAATCCAAAATTATCCCAAATCACACACAAAATTATCGTATTTTTATCGCATACATTTATTTATGTAATTTATGAAAAAGTAAGTCTTATCTAAAGAATTACCTATTGTTTAGAGTATGTAAAAATTAAGAGACATACTTTTTGAAACAAAACAAGGCAAAGGCCGCGTTCCAAATCGCGCTCACGAGCCCTAAAACCACTCACGCTACTAATTTCATAATACTGAGTTACTGGTGATTGTTTATGAAGTTGCAGCGTAAACGTTGTTCAATCTCAATTAGGGCCATAGACTATGTTTTGATTGAATATCTAGTCTTTGAATGCTTTGAGGCTCACATTGTTCACTTCATATTAAGTTCTCAAAAATATCGTAATATTTCATAAATTATGGTATAAAACTGTGAAATTATCGTGCGATACTCTGTTATTATTTTATATCGTATAGGACTTACAACTATCGTATAATTACGATAATTATCGCATGGTTGGCAACGCTGGCCCTGACTGACAGCAGGCAGGATAGCTTCGTCGACTTTGGATAACGGTGTGAACGAGACACTGCGTTTGTTTTGTGCTATTATATAGTCTAAGTTTTGTGCTATTGTAAAAAAATATAATTAACCGATTCGGAACGGGCTCTAAATCAGTGCTGCCATCACCTCTACCGAGTTTTTAGACGATTTTGGACTAAAGGCGGACGAAGTGAAGAAATACGTATAAAAATATTACAAACAGCACTATAAAATACAATAAGAGCACTAAGTTGTATAAAAGTATATAGCCAGCAAACTAGGTACTAATCATAGGTACTAATAGTTTCCTACAGTCAGCAGTCAGACTGACTTACCCTATAGCACCCTGTATCTGATTGTATAATTCGAATTATTCAAAACACTTTCTTATTGCTCACCTACTAGACTATAAGGGCACTGCATGTTATCCTACGTCATCTAGTACACAAAATTTGCAACTTTGTAGCGATAGTAGTAGCCTACTAGGTCCACAAAACGTTGGTCTGCCAATCCGAAACTAGGCAGGTTTTGTACAGTCGGAGCGAAAAGTGGTTAAGTGACAGATAACACGATTGAAATCTATTCGTAGAAATAGAAGGTACATACCTATATAAGTAAAAAACAACAGGTCTGCCTTGCATCCTCTTGGCAGTTTCGCCAGTCCGACCAAATTTGTTGTCCAATCACATCTGACCACATTTGTGGTCCGACTAATGTCCGACTAGCGAAACTGCTAAGTTGAATACTATCTAACTACAAATTTAATTATCTTTTGATTTTATTCAACTGGTAGGTAGTGCGGAATTTTCGTTATCAATCGTTGCAGGCGAACTTAAAAAAGAAAGAAGAAGATTTCATTTAGAAATAAGCGGCGCCTGTTGTGTAATTTTTCTTAATTTTAATTTTCTTAATGTATTTTCGTGTACAATAAACTGTAGGTAAAAAAAAAAAAAACGGTCAAGTGCGAGTCGGACTCGCGCGCCGAGGTTTCCGATATACCTATAGTATTTTTGGAAGCAATAAAGTCCATTTTCAGGACCGCAAAACTAAATTTGTTTGTAAAGGTTTTTTGCAGATTTCTGAAAAACTGTGCAACTTAGAAAGATCGTTTTATCTTTGCTGTAAAGTTTACATAAAGCTCTGTCAACCGTAATTAACTCAGATTTTTCCTTACTTAAACTTCGAAGATAAGGGGGGGAATGGTATTTTTTTTGACATTTTTCATCATAACTTGAAAACTAAGAAACTTAAAAAATACAAAAATATATTTTAGAATGTACAAGTAAAGCCCTTTCATATGTTACCCCACTCAACCTAGTAGCGATAATTTGAAATTTGGCCCCCCTATTTTGGCCCCCTTTACATTAATAATCATACTTTTTTCAATTTTTTTTCACGTGCAATAAATTTGAGCAACTATATTCTAAAACTATTCCAAATTTCAGGTCGATAGCATAAGTGATTGCTGAGATATAGAGGTGTGACAGACAGACGGACAGACAGACAGAGCGGCACCATAAGGGTTCCTTTTTTTACCATTTTGGTATCGGAACCCTAAAAAGGCAATAAAGGGAGTGAATGGGTAGCGAGGAGGTATTCATAAAAGTCAAAAAAGTCCGTATTCCTCCCTCTCCCACTCCTCCTACCTCTCCCAATCACCCTCCCCTTCCCTCTTCACCCCCTTCACCCCTACCTCTTCCCCCCTCCCTCTACCCCACCCTCCCCCTACCCTTCCCGCCCCCTTTCTCTTCCTCTCCCCTTCCCTCTCCCCCTAACCCTTCCCTTACCCACCCTCACCCCCTCCCCATCCCCCTATCCCTGCCCCTGACCCTGCCCCTCCCCCACTCCCTATCCCTGCCCCTGACCCTGCCCCTGACCCTACCCCTATCCCTGCCCCTAACTTTGCCCCTACCCCTATTCCTATCCCTATCCCTTCCCCTATCCCTACCCCTAACGCCATCTTAACCGAAAGAGAGAGATATATAAACATACAACCGACACTTATATTGATTTTTAGACATTTCAAACCTATCGCACCCCAACCCCATCCCCACGGGATGATGGTATTTCACGTCCACCACGTTGGACTTCAAAATTATTGTAGTTTTCGTAATCAGCGACCCGATAAACCATACAAACGACACCCATATTGGTTTTTAGACATTTCAACCCTATTGTACCCCAACCCCATCCCTAGGGGATGATGGTATTTCACGTCCACCACGTTGGATTTTAAAATTGTTGTAGTTTTCGTAGTCAGCGACCCGATAAACCATACAAACGATACCCTTTTAGAGGTTGAATATCGGGTGGAATTTAAATAACAGTGATGTACGTTCCATAGAATTACAACCCTAATGCCTAAACAATAAATTTTGTGGAATTTACTTTGAAAATGAAGGATTTTCAACTTCATCCCCCTTTTCACCCCACAGGGTGTAGATTCACAAAAACCCTGAGACATGTAAAATTTCATTTTTAGTCGCTAGCCTAAATACAAATTTTGAAGATCCTAACTTCAAAACTTACGGACTTTCATACAAACTTTCATCCCCTATTCTACCCCCTTAGGGGTAGAATTTTGTAAAACCCTTTCTTAGTGCACCCGTAGGTCTCATAAGGAACCTACATGCTAAATTTGGAATCTCTAGACCCAGCGGTTTGGGCTGTGCGTTGATATGTCAGTCAGTCAGTCAGTCACCTTCTTCTTTTATATATATAGAAGATGAAGAATAAAATAGTCTCTAGGTGATTTCATTTCATAAATATTAAGTTGTAAATATTTTAGAATAGAAGCGAATATTATTTGGGTTAGTACCTATACAGTTGAAAATCGATTGTAATAATCAGAATGATCGAAATATATCGTGTTAAAAAACTTTTTAACAAAAAATTAAACCGCCGAAAAAACTGAAAAGCAAGAAATAATAAAACTTTTTTATTTAACCTTAATAACAAAGTTCTTAAACTAATGTAAGTATACCCGAGTAATTTTGAATCAGCGCCGCCGTCGCCGTGCATCACGCTTTACGTAATTCATTAATTTGCTTGTTTGGCGCCGACTCAAAATTACTCGGGTATACTTACATTAGTTTAAGATTCTGTGTATAACCCATAATCATCAGCAAACCATGGCTATAACTTTGGAATTAAACGCGACTTTTTTTTCCTTTGGTCACTCTTTATGACTATTTCATGTCTATTTTTTGGCAGCGTCAAAATAAATTTTCATGCAGTTTTTTTCTCTGAGGATTCTGTGTTGAGGGAAACGGGTTAATGAGCTATAGCGGAAAAACTAAAAATAATAAAAATAGCAATCAGGCGCTAGGACCTCGCTGAGCCTGAGCAATGGGAGGTAAAAAGTTTATGTTACGAGTATAAACGCTATGAAGTACCAAACAAAATCCTGCTTTGCTATAAAAAAAAAGCTACGGAACCCTAAACTGCACGTGGCCTGATACGCACTTGGCCAGTATTTTTCATAAGAAATGACCGGAAATAATGAAAATAATGTAGAAAATAAAATGTAAAAATATTTACTAAAAAAGAACCGGTCGAGTGCGAGTTGGACTCGCGGACCGATATACTTTTAGAATTTATAAATTTGTTTGTAAAGGTGTTTTGTTGATTTCCAAAAAACGGTGCTTTTTAGAGACATCGTTTTATTTTTCCTGTAATATTAACATAAGCTTCTTACTGCTCTAATTATTTCAGATTTTTCGGTCAAGAAACTTCGGAGACAAGGGCGATTTTTTTTACCATAAGTCAAGTAAGAGTAATAAAAATATATATATATATATATTTGGAATGTACAAGTAAAAAAAGTTTCATTTGATACCCCATTGGACCTTGTAATCACAATTTGAAATTTGCCCCCCTGATATTTTTTTTTTGCAATCGTTTTGGCTAAAGCTTCTTTAAAATTATTCCAAATTTCAGGTTGATAGCTTTTCTGAGATAATGGGGTGTGACAGACGGACAGACGGACACACAGACAGACAGACAAAGTCGCACCATAAGGGTTCCTTTTTTTAAAATTTTGGTATCGGTACCCTAAAAAAACGAAATAGTTTCCTAAAAATGCCCTGGTAGTGGTCGTCTACTGGTACAAATAAATTCATGGGTACACTTGTGTATTAGGAAAAATTAAGGGTTGGTTTGGTTCATTAAATAGCTGCAAGAGGTTAATGTTGTCATCCTCTGTTTTCTTCTTGCTTGCTATCTGTACGCTTGATTTGAGACGCTTTGGGGGCAAGCCGTGTGATCCAGATATTGGATATACCAAGGAGGTTTTACTACGCTTCTAGCGTGGGTTAAAACCTTCTTGGGATATACATACAGGCTGCTTGTGCACCACAGAAAAACAAGGGTAATAGAAGGAGGATTAAAGAAATAATTCGTCACTAGGTAGTGAAGGCGTCGTTCTATGGATTTGACAGGTTATTCTGAATAGTTCCTAGCGATCATCGATGATGTGACATTTAAATTTGGGACATGTTGGCAGTTGTCATCCTATAGTAAAATAAATTAGCAGGGTATCTATTCCGAGCGAAGCAAGGAGGTTCGAAATCTTTGTTGTGCACTGACAAAGTTTCGTTAATTTCTTTTATTTTAGCCTCAAGCAAGTAGGCCTGTTGAGGTTATGCTTTGAATTTTCCGGTTTTAAGATTGAAATTTCGACTTCGCGTTAAAACACCCTGACGCAAACAAAGCGTGACTTAGTATTAAATTCCATGTTAGAGAAAGTTAAATAAAACCATTAAAACCATTACACATTGTTTATTTTAGAAGCATTATCTACACAAACCTTAGATTCAATAAAATTTATGAGAAAACGTTACAAAAGGGTAAAATGCTTCAACAAAATATTTGCAAAAGACCAAATTAAATTTTAAACTAAATTTACTTTCACAACGTTATCATTAAACGAAAATTATATTAGATAATAGAAAAATGTTATGACGATATTAAACAATTTACAGTTATATACGATACAAAAATTAATATTTCAATATTTCAATTCAAATATCACGACAATTCTAACACCACGTGGGTATAGTTATTTTTTTTTGCAATAAAGATCCGTGCTCGGAAACTACATATTTTAAAGAAAACTTACGAAATTTTAACACAAAAGCTAAGTAACATGAATAAATAACACAACAATACTTATCTTTTTGAAATTATAACTTCAGAACACTTACTAAAAAGATGTTAACTCGATCAAATGAAAACGTAGAATGCGCTCTCGCCATTTTAGCTTCTTTAAGAGCACTTCGTTTCCCGCCAAGATTGGCCTATTTTTTAAAGCAATACGATTGGTTCTTTTAACAGCACAACTCTCAACCAATACCGTGAGCAGATAAATAAAGTTAGACAGGCAGGTGGCGCCACAAAACTCGTTCTTATTGGCTGAATGAAGATTAGCCAATACCGTGCGAGGATAGATGCGAAAGTGGCGCCACACGCAACGTAGACGAGGCTGTGGTGCTGCAATACCGACGAGTCAATCGCGCTATCTGTTGATCGGGGACCGTTTCGGAGAGTTATCCACGCTTCGCACGTCTTCACTTTTTACATTAGGTCAGTTGTCAAAGTTCTCAGTTCTGTTGATGGAAAGAAGCCAATCATCTCGATTACATGACGACCTGGTTTGCTGGGATTGATTAGGCTGTTCGTGAGATCATCTCAGTTCGAAAAATATCTGTTTTTTTACTGTGTATGGACCTTGACCTCGATCTAGCCCTGAGGACAGAGATGAAGTCGACGATGGAACAAGCTTGCCCAGAAGAAGCCTATTCACTCGCGACTTAAATAGATTCGGGTTATAAGAGCTCGGGAACACAGACGCAGGCAGAGAATTAATAAATCCGTTTAGTTTAGCAAAAATCAAACAGTAATGAATTTATTGAGAAAGTTTTTGGAGAAGATCACTGCCAGATAACATTTTTAGGGTTCCGACAAAAATGGTAAAAACGGAACCCTTATGGTGCGACTTCATCTGTCTGTCACAACTGTATACCTCAGCAACCACCCATGCTATCGACTTGAAATTTGGAATAGTTTTAGAATATAATTGCCCAACTTTAATGCAAATAAATTAATTATAAAAATATAATTATAATGATTGTAGAGGGGGCCCGAATAGGGGGTCATAATTTTAAATAGGTAGGTTGACTGGGGTACCTTTATATGAAAGGGCTTTACTTGTACCACAGAATAGGTAATATGCTTTGTATCTTGTAGATTCCAAAATTAGATTTTTATGTGTATGCAAAAAAAAATACAACCCCCCCCCTCTTATCTCCGAAGCGAATGCGAAAAATCTGTATTAATTATAGTCGAAGACGTTGACGTTAATTACTTATTACAGGAAAAATAAAACGATTTTTCTACGTAGCACCGTTTTTTAGAAATCTCTAATTAAACTTTACAAACAAATTTAGTTTTGCGGTCCTAAAAATGGACTTTATTGTTTTTAAAAATAAATACTAAAGGTATATCAAAACCCTCGGCGCGCGAGTCCATTTTTTACATAAATTAAACTTAAGGACATCAGTACCTACAAAAGTAGGTACTAAACTATTTTAGCGCCCGCGCCTAGCCCATGCACTGAAAGAGAGCTGATTTTCCCTACCGGCCACCTAACATCAATCAAAACGTGCAGCGTTTAACGTAGACTCGTAGACGTAGCTACGATACACCTCGTAGACTCGCGTAGTAGCTACGTGGTGTACCGTAGCATGCTTGACGGGTATCGATTAGTCCTCGGAACGGCCCGAAGATAGCCGATAATGCCCGAACGACCCCGACTTCGCCCGACCACTTCGTCCATACATAGCGGAAGTAATGAAATGTACAGAAAGATATGAACCGGAAAAATTGTCGCCCTCCTTTTTCTTCACGCCGCGTCTTATTCGCGTCCCTTAAGTCCCAAAAAATGTATCCCTTTGTCGATTTTTCCTTTCAACGCATTTCTTCCGCATAACGAATGGCCGCTATGCAACGCGACATATTTGGTCCTTCGGGCCGGTTTACATTTTCAGCGTATGCGACGAGCTATTTCGGGCGATTTAAGTCAGAGACAATAAAAGCTGATAGTTAGTTCATCTATAGCACCGCCGAAACCCATTTTTATTGGCCAATTTTGTGGGTGCAACGTACTTTGGGCGGGCACGTGCCTGTAGTAAAGTTGTAAAAACTATACGGAGTTCTTTAATGGAAAAGCGTAATTAAAGTGTTAATTGGGAGTGCATGTGGGAGGCCGGGTTGGCGCTGGGCCGGTTGTCGCAAGACGTGGTGGTCTCGGCCGGCGCGGGCTGCGGGCGGCTCAATTGTGTGATGTATAAGCATTAAGCGCCTCCCCCTCGTTCCAGACGAGTCTTGCCGGTTGTTACTCTCCCGACCACGCACGCTGATATCGGCCGGTATTTGCTCAAGCGTTTTAAATTCCAATATTAAAATTTAAAAATTGAAATCGGTACGTTTGCTTACGTCGTCGCCCGCGATCGAAGTTGGGGGATGGGGTGCCGGGTGGGTTGGCGCACCCCGGATACGTACGGTGTTATTTATGGTATATTTTGACGTGCCTGCCCGCTGCTAACTTCAGGCCGCGGAGGATAATGGGGTGATGGATAGTGTTATCGGTCGCTATTCATGGTGAACCGTGTTCAATTCGTGCTCATATTATACATGTGTTGTGGAAAATCCATTGGTTTTACTGGTTTGTGCTAGACCGGTGTTCTTTCAGTGATTTTCTAGGTCGTGCGGGTCGCTAGCCTTTTCAATGCGGTTTTAGAGGCTCCGACTATATTTATTTAATATCCAATTAATTTTAATGCAATAATCCTGAAAGGCATTAAATTATTACTAGTGTATCAGTGTGGAGATGGTTATAATTTTTTGTGTCTTTTGAAAAAGGAACTGTCTTGCAACTTTGCTGTCTTCAGGTATTAATTAGGTAAGTTTTTAAGACAGATATTTAACAATGTATATAAAATGTAATATAATTATATAAAATTGTTTTAATAAAATTATATTAAAAGGTAAGTATCATACTGATTAAAACATAGCGTTAGACATCGAAATAATACCCTTTTAATTTTGTTAGGTAAAATTGTTTAATTGCCCATCAACATAATAAATTGTACGGAACTTTGCAGTAATCACTCGCACATCCGTAAACAGAAAAACGTGAACTACATTTGTTTACAGCGCCACCTAGCGTAGGGCGCTCAATCTACTTGCTACGTTTCTGCAATCCGCCGCTGCCGACAGCGCCCAAGTGTCAGTCGTCGGCACGCCTGCAGTCACGCGGCGTTGACGCGCGTCGCAACATGGTTGCGTGGGTGTAGATCGCTCCGCGATTAACATTTCTAGTGTTTTTCTCACTTATCTATATCAAAGTGTTCTCGAATTCACCGGCGTGAATTACCAAAAAGCGGTTACGATCAGCTGAATGTTTTAACCTAGTGCACGTGGAATAAATGAGAGTGCGGCTGTGTGTGTTTTGTTGTCGTCGGAACAGAGGGCAGGATTCTGGCGGTGCAGTGAAGGTCTAGGGCCGGCATGCGGAAAATAAACGGTGAGGACGCTGATAACAGAAGTTATAAAGCTTGCAAGATTAATTTGAATTGGTAGAAATAAGGATAATGTTCGATCTAAAGTCCGCTTTTAATCTGACGAAGTGATAAGCACTGCAAAACAAGGGAAGATCATGTTTTAAGCGTTTTATGTTCCTGTAGAGACTTGTTTTCTAAGTGGATAACCTTTATGGAGCCTGCTTTCTCGATATGTCAGACAAGGGGCGGTTGCTAATAACAGGGGACATACCTGGCAATAATAACTGTGAAATGTGAGCCCTACTTACTATTTTATATTCTTGTTTGGTAAGCTTGAAGTATGTTTAACATAAAATTCAATATATCCCATCTGATCTTTTTGTTTTCCTTTCTTTCCCACCCCATCCTTGATCCCTTCAGGTAC
Source organism: Athrips mouffetella (assembly GCA_947532105.1). Taxonomy (NCBI): domain Eukaryota; kingdom Metazoa; phylum Arthropoda; class Insecta; order Lepidoptera; family Gelechiidae; genus Athrips; species Athrips mouffetella. The sequence continues at coordinate 7,362,157 of OX383969.1, read as the reverse complement.
CTACTAACATAATATGCTGAGCAATACGTATAATACTGGCTTTTCAAACTCCAATAAGACCAAGTATTACCAACTTATTTGAGACAAACCATACCATACCAATTTTATTGAGAACCTACCAAGAAAGGAAGAACATGAGCCTCAACGACTTCAAGCTTCCTATTACGCCGGCTCGTAAAACAAAGGACATTCCGCTGCACAAACAGTTTGCATAAAAGTCCGACCGGGCTGCATCTCTAGCCGGTAGGTACCGGAAAAGAAGCTAGACATTATGGTTATACGTCCCAGAATAGACTGGCTCGCCTCGGCCGAAATCATTAACCGTAGCAGATCCCATACAAATGGTCCATAAACGTAATCCGACAATGTTTGATGGGTTGGTCGTCGCCGTGGTGCTATTACGAAACTAACGTTGGCCGACTTCGCTCCTTAGTTCCTTATTATGTACACACGGCCGCACTACGATGGATACAGTTTACCCTTGAGCGCGTTTCTGGTTTCTGACGTTTGTAGCGTAGCACTGGTTCAGCTTATACTGGTTTTGTTTCTACGTGTTTGCTGCCGTGCGTTTGTACCGTCCGTCACGTCTTATCATATTGGACACTGAACTATCAGAACTTACAACTGGAAAGGAATGCTAGCTAATTGCCCATTTCCAATTAGGGGCGAGTGTAAATAAGATAAAGGTGACATTAAACTGTCTCATTGCATTATTGCTGCATTCCTCATTTGCTATAATTTACTTCAAAGCTTGCCTTGTAAATCTCGGTAAGCATACAATAACCGAACAGCATGCAATCTACACGTTGGGAGGCCCACATTAGACGCGGCAGTTGTAAGATTTATTGTTTAACGATTGCGACAGACAGCGAAGCAACAACACTATTTGTTTTAATAACACGCCCGAATGAAAGCACATTCAGAAGGCGATCGTGTGCTTCCGTACGTAACAAATGATTGATAACGATGCCGAATTCTATTGACTCTTGCGGCTGAGAATCGGAGGTTTGAGATCATGTCAGTTTCGCTAATGTTACCGTGTTAAAATTAGCAACATTGTTCTTAGGGTAATCTGAAAACGAGTGATGAAGAGCTAGTAATAGAAGCCGACCAAAGTTCATTATGTTACACTGGGGTAAACTTGAGCGCTGGAATGGAGTTTGCGGCAGTTTTACGAGCTGAGGAGGTGATGGAACAGGCTGCGTGGTTCAACGGCCGTGCTTAGTTAATATGCCTGCGCGTACCGGCAGAAAATCAAATAAACAGTTGCTTTCATCTCCGGTTTATCGGAGATGCACTTCGTAGCCTTGCACTTCGCCGCGTGTTCAGTATATGCTCAACTGTTCGCGCCGACCATTACTCATGCGCGAGGTTGTTGACTCAATAACAATTCATTTCCAACGATTAAATTTGCATTTCGGATTATACTTTCAAGTGCTGATAACGTTGCAAATTTTAAAAGCTCGATTAATTAACTGAAAATGCCTTCGACATGTTTCCTTGTAATTGAGACGTCGATAACGATGTCTCAGACTTTATCTATTTACTTCGTTATTAAATTAAAGTTATTTATGTGTGAAATAAGAACTGTTCAAGAAATTATTGACAACTTCATGTAACGTGTGATCACCATTCCGTTGTAGTTTGATTGTTGGTTTTCTTTGTCTTTCGTATTTGTTATTCATTAGGCAGTAAAACAATTTCGAGTGATCATACGTCCAATAGCCGTTAATATCTCTATTGATTTTACCAGTGGTTCGGAACAGCACTCCAATATTGACAATGAGCGGTAGTTTAGACGCTGCTACGTGCTTCGGGAGTTGATGAGCAGCCTACGTGACTCCCGGTTCATTGCTCGAGTTTTTTGCCACTTGATCTTGTGAATGAGTTTGCAGACCTTGGGCTTGAAACTCTAAGACAAGGATCTCGACAGGATTTATTACCACAAAAACGCTTCGCGCTCTCGCTTCTTAATTTACGCATAATGAGTTAGATACTTAGTGTAACAAATGTCTGTTACGAGACTAACGATGATCACAGGTTGTTGCCATAGTCACAACCGATTGTGTAATGTGAGCACGTGTATGCGAATTCGAAGTGAATATGCAAATGGGAGCTTTGTTACACATGACTTGACGCATCGTGTAGGGACGAGATAAGGACATCAAAACAAGTTATCACTTTCAACTTTGTCGTGTCGTAAATCAGTTGATGTGAAATCAATAACCACAAGTTGGTGAGTAGAGTTGTGTGGTGCGGCAACGCGGGCGGCGCTTGAATGCTGATTTTCAATACGGGCGGGCACATTAGCAGTAGTTGTGTTGGTGACGAGCGTGATTGCCATTTTGATTGAGATCGCACGTCTGTCACAAATTGTCGCTCCAATTCGCATGTGACGGGAATACAGTTCTCTCGGTGCCACAGTAGAAAGCTCGGTTGAATCTTACGAGATTTAATTTCCTTGCGAAGCGATACGACACAAAACAACATGTTCCGGATTGTTTTTGTTTACAGTGGCAGCGTGTGCGCTGCGTTAATGAAGATACCATCATTTATATTCTCAATCTAAAGCGCAGGTAAGCGAGTGGTGGGCTCGCTCGTTTACCTCCAGAGGGTGGTGTGATATATTCAGGGCCCATTTAAATATTCCCAGGGGTGATAAGGGGAAGGGATGCGCGCCGGTTAATCAAGTAACGTGATCCATTTATCTGGAGCACTCTTGATATGGTGTCGCTGAACTTTGGAATATTGTAGGCTCATTTAGGGTCGAGATTGAACGACAACAGAAGCAGTATTAGAGAGTAAACTGATTTGGGCTTCTATTAAGACGTTGATCTATTTGGAATTACCACTTATCCGTACAATTCAAGCCCTTAAGCTAAGACCCGAGACTTGCTTCTTACAAAAAAGCTACCTACGTACATGTTAGTTACTCAGTAAAATTTTACTATTTTAACAAAATTAGAAACCTACTGCTATTTGGATGATTCTATCTTTGTCGATGACACGTGTTCCTTTGTGTACCTACGTACTTACTCTTTTTATTCCGGAGAAACTATTAAACTATTCTTTGTAGGGCAAAATCGGTGTTCATCTTACAACAATATGAGTGAACTAGCTTTGGCTGTTTGTGCCAATGTTTTCCAAGCCTCCTTGCCAGCCGTGAATGTTAATGATATCGATCGCGATGCAGTTGTGGGCATTGGTAAGAAACGGTGCACACATCACCACTATTGCTGCCGTATTGCCCCGGTTACTGCATTCGATCTATTTACGGTTTACGAGACGATAAACTTGCCGTTGAACTGAGCGATTGCCCAATACACACCTACTCGATACGTTGAAATATCAAATCGACACGCTTTTGTATAAGCGTCAACAAAACTACTTGTGGTAGTAAATACTTTAGATTATTGATTGATGTAGACATTGCATTGAAAGTAGAAAAATTAAAATTTGGACCATTAGAAGATACATTATTAAATCTATGGAGATTGGATAAGTTGATTGAAAATAGAACTAAGAAAGATACATGTAAAGACAAGATAGACAAGATCCGCCTTTCGTGCACTGTGGTATGTAGCAAGTTTGATGTCATTAATGGTTTAATTCGGTAACATATCTGGAAATTTTTATTCATTGGGATCTTCACTTTACTTGGATCATTTTAAGTTGTATTTTCAATGAACTTATCCAATCCCCACAGATTGAATAATGTATCCTCTAATGGTCCAAATTTTTATTTTGCTACTGTCAATGCTAAAGAAAGTACCTACTTCGTATTTGTTACTACAAGTAGTTTATTACAACAAATAAGGGTTTTGTATTGTAATTGATTACAATACAAAACCCTTATTTGTTGTAATAAACTACTTGTAGTAACAAATCAAATTCATGTAAAAAGTGTTAAAACTGTAGATTTATCTAACTAGCTGTACACCTATGTATACCAATAGTTTAAGCGTAGGTAATTGAAGGTATATCTTTTATTAGCTGCAAAAGGTATTTTAACCCCAGCGTCTTTCGTGAACTCTGGTGTAGGTATTTTTTTTATTTTCAATGGGCTTACTCTTGACCTCGATCTAGTCTTGAAGACAGAGATCAGGTCGACGATGGATCGAGCTTGCCCAGAAGAAGCGTATTCACTGGCGACTTGAATAGAACTGAAACACCAGAAATGAAAGATAGAGATTCATCCAGAACTGTACCTACTACACCAGTTGTGTCGTTTGTAGCCTATTTTCTAGTTCTCTCTGTTGTTTTATGAATCACCTAGCAAATTAAAAATAGCACTTAATCATCTTATCTAATCTAGTAACTACGCACTTATTAGCATTAAGCTTACATCTACCAGTTAGTCTAAAAAACCCAGAAAGTTAGAGAAGGATTTTATTTTGAATCGCGATTCACGTTCTGTCTAACGTTCTATTCACGTAACAAACAAACTATTTATACAAGTGACCTCAAAAACAGACCTCGCGTCGTGAAATCCTCTCAATAAACAAACAAATATCAAACCACAACACTTCAAACAAAAAACAAGGAGGATATTGTAAAGAATTCACCAAAGTCACGAATCCAAGCCTTTGAGTGGTGTTAAAAAATTAGGATCACTTACCAAGGCTTAGGATAAACCCGTTTACTTTTCAAGTTATCGGTTGGAATAGCTTAACATAATGTAAGTCGTTCATTGGCCCAGGAAGTGACGTCACCACGTCAGTCGGCCTCACGCGTGCTTCCTCTTGATGACCTTCACCTCGAAGCCTCTTTAGGCCATCTCTTTCGTTTATAATAATTTTTTTATAGGTGTGAAAGAGCTGAATATAGGTCTTTGTTTAAATATTTGACTACTTCTTATTAGTTATTTTTAAGGCATCGTTATGTAGCTACTTTCGACAAGCCTTCCGAAGCACAGAAACGCTCTGGTTATATTATAATGGTTTTATAATTTACTTATCCAGATTGTGATAAGCGCCCACGATGCTTATCTTTTGAAATCACTACTAGGCCACGAGCGCTTCGATTTAATATTGTTACGATATGTATGATACTTAGTAAGAAAAAAAAGACTTTTTTTTTGTACTGAAAATATTTTCTCAAACTTCCCAAGCTTACTCAAATCTGATCATAATTAAAAACAACTTTCTTGTGGAACGGTCCCTGTCACACGAGACAAAGGGTGCACCCAGGGTCACGGTGGGCAAAATAAGCATTTTGTATGAGTCCCACTGATTGCCGACGTCGTGAGTCACGAGGTTGTCGAAGCCATCGCTACCGTGTCTTCAGACAGTGCCGGGTAGTTACATTGTAAGTTTACTGTCTGTGAAGGGACATCCTGTGTAAGCTACCGTTCATTGAACAGCTAAATAGTATATCATCTACATACGTGTCATTGATTTTAAATGGTTGTACTAAGGACGACGACAATTTTGTCTGCAATTAATTAAGACAGGTCCTCAGGGACCTCATTAACAGAGGGATGTTATCAATAAGCAGAATGACTTCATCAGTACCTTTTCGTGTGATGTTCATAACGTACCTCCCTGAACTTAAGTTTAGAGAGAGGTACGTTACGACTCTTATCGGTGGAGTAATCACTAATGTTTCCTTGTTTCCGCTTGTTCCTTTATCTCAAGAACCTACAAAGCCTAAAATACAAAGAATAATATAAGAAAATTCAGATGTCAAATATGCGATGATATCCATAACATAATCCCTATACAATAACCACAATGCCATGTTTTGCTAATTTTACAATAACAGCGCTTAATTGAATACTATAGACGCCTAGTTGAATGTAAACGAATTTTCGAGAGAGCGTCGGAGAAAAGTAAACTCTATAAAGACAGTCATGTTATCATGAATGAAGTTTCTTAATTCTTATTATATTTCAATACTGTTTATCTTATTGTACCGAAGTAGGTACTCGTACAAGGTCAACGTTTCCGCTACATTTCCGCTATTTCAAGACAAAAAGCGCTAAAAGTAGAAGCTTACGTAAGGTCGATGGATGTGTAAATTATTACCAGATACTTAGCTACCTCAAGTATGAAAATAATTGCAACAAGATTAAAGACGAAAATGAATTATCCTGACTAACTAGCCCTACCTAACTACAAAAGCAAGCTCTGAACATTGTCCAACAAGCTACAGATTTCAACGATAATGAGAGAGAGCGTGTATCCTGCTCCATGTCAGGTATATTTCACGGCCCACGTGGGAATCTCCGCGCTGACGCCATTTGCATTGTCACCCTAACATAACAACAAGCAGAGCTGGAAGCTTAGGTAGGTATCCTTCAATTTGTGATGAAGTAAAAAATCGTACAACTGAACGCTTAATTTGACTAACACTAATAAAGTAGACAAGTGGCCTGCTAGTAACTTGACAATTAATCTTTGTCAAATACACGGTACATCATACGTCTATGGTGCTGGCGAAGAATTGTGCCAATCCTTCTCTACCCGTGGGCTTATGAACCGGAGGATGGGCAGCAGCATCTTTCTGCGTATCGTACAATCTTACACACTCTGGTCGCCAACAACAGCAGACGCAACGCTTTCAAGCGTGGTGACTATGATAAATCCCTTCCAAAATTCAACGCACCTTCGCTGGAGTTCTGGAGGGAGGGAGCTCATTTCATGGGATTTTGTGATGAAGATGATGAAATTATTCAGATAGAGTTCAAATGTTATATTTTATCATTTCCCAATTTATAGCATTTGCTTTCTTTATTTTTAACATCTTCTTTGTTGATCGAAGTTGTTTTTGTGCGTTCAGATTTCACTAACGAATTATAAATATTATTAGCAAGAACATTCATGCATAAATATCTGAATATTGTAACCCTATTAGCCATTTGTTTCCAATCTTTGCAATATATGGGTACGTCTACAACATTCCCTGTATCGCTATTGTCAATGTCAGCAACCACTTTGTACGCGGAAATACCAGTTTCTGTTGTGATTAGTTTACTGAACAAGCTCCGGTGAAGTTTCTCCTATCCTACGAACAATTGTATACGCTAAGTGCCTCCTAGTTTCACGTTGAAATTTGTCAATAGATCAGCATGAAAGTTGTATTGCAGTATTTGCAGTCTAGTCTCAGTGTTTACTAATTTTGAAATTTCTACTTTTGTGGAAATAAATGGATAATAAAATTATTAAGTAGGTAATAAAATTTTATTGTTTTGGACATCCTTGTTTATTTGTTGTCTGGTTTCAAAATGTTTTCAGATTTCATGATGTTTAAACTTTTCCACCACGGGTTGCAAATTTAATTTGATTGCATTTTTGGACTGCTTAGCCTTCATTATTCAAGCCATCTCGTCAAGACTTACATCAAAGTTTATCTGTTGTTGTACGCCATACACAAATTGCGAAATCCCTGACCAACATTATTCGCGTCTTGCTCGGTAATTTGAGATTCGTTTAACATTTAGCAACGTCTGTCTTCCGTCAATATAAACCAAGGCTCTCATGTATACATGGGCCTCCCACACAAAGCGCAGGGCAGCTAGACAATGGTGCCCTTAAGGTTCAAGATCATGACTCGGAGCAACGCTGAGGTCAGCTCGTGTACCTTATGTAAAGCACGACGGGAAATTAATATATTCATTTTGCTTTGACAATGTGGAAAGATATTGTTATTATCCATACTGCAGCATTGCTGCTACTTAATTCTTGCCTCTAAGCCGATAGAATTTTGGTTTGAATACAAAGTTTATTCTACTGTTATTTTGAATATGCTCTTCACCTTGATCTAACCCTGAGGACAGAGTTGAGGTTGACGATAGAACAAGCTTGTCCAGAAGAAGCCTATTCACTTGCGACTTCAAAGATGCCTCACGCAATGTCTAATTGTAAACCATATCGTGTTATCCTTGTAATCATAAATAATGTTCATAGAAATAGTGTTCTCACTCTCTGAGTGATGATAGTTAATCACGTTAGATTTCGAATGATAATAATTAATGTTGATTTAAACGCATAGATAAAGATAAGCCAATTCGCTGTCTAAGACATGATGTTAATAATAATAATATATTCATTTGTTCCAGACATAGTCCATATCATTTGTCACAATATAATAAAATTAAAAAGAAAATACATTGATAAAAAGAATTACAATAATAAATACCTACTAACTAACAAATAAGCTAAAGCTAAATCCCCTCCCAACACCACTCGTAGCTGCTAGGTGGACACCTGCTGTTGTAGTCGGCGCCACGCCGCGTGTATAGGACTCGCTGACCACGCGTACACCGCGCGCACGACACTGTTGGTGGATCGGCGGAGGCGCTCGGCGGCCCCGGCCGTGGCGCGCCGGAGTAGCGCCCCCCAGCCGGGCACCCCCGCCCTCGTGAACATCTCTGATGCGCTGCACCAGCGCGGCAGCCTATGTAACGCCCGCCATGCGTTATTGTATTGTACCCTTATCTCATTGTAAGCTGCTTTGGTGTGGTTACTCCAGAGCTCTGCCTTATATAAGTTTGTGCAGAAAGTGGTAAAAAGCGCTTTCTTGACAGGAGGACTACAGCGATTGAAATGGCGCGCTAACATGTTTCCTTTCACACATATTGCTCTTCGCTGCCGCTCCATGTCCTTTTCATCTCGCAGGTCATCGCGAATGACGTGCCCAAGGTATTTAAATTCATCAGTTCTATGAAGCTGCCGTCCACACAGGTACAAAGGAGGAATGACGGCGGGAGTGTTGGATGGCTTGAATACCATGTATGCAGACTAAGCGGCGTTATATTGCATGTTATGATCAGCGGCAAATTTTTCACAGATCGATAGAAGTTGCCTCATGGCGGCCGCGCACGGCGCTAGTAGGACCATGTCGTCCGCATAGCTTACATGGTTCACGCACTTGCCGTTCATGTAGCATCCAACGCCTGACTCTACCAGCTCTTGACTCAGCGCGTCCATGTAGAGATTAAACAGCACGGGCGAGCTAATCTCCCCCTGCCGCACCCCGCAATGCAGTTTTCCTGGGTCGAATTAGCGTTGAATCAACAATCTAATAAAATATTTTATCTAGATTGTTACGTAAGATCTGCAGAGTCAAATAGTAGAATGCTTGACCCCAGGTTGCATCACGAGACCCTAACTAGACCCCTAGAAGTGTCACAAGTGAAATCAATATTGTGTTTCTGCCGGTAATACCATATGATTACATAGTTATGTTCGTATAAGCATGTACTAAAGTGCTATATTTGAATGTGCTATGGTATTAGTAACTTTCACACGATTATTTTGGATCCTTACCCTAGGTACTCCTTTGTTACTCGGAAACAGATGACATTCTTCATAACACTCGTCATTTCATCTGTAAACATACTTTTGTTTTAAAGTGCTATTTTTATCTCCCTTTAGTTATGCGTGGTGTGCTTACTTTACTTAACCTCTGATTTTGAACGAACCTTGAAAGCACCGGTGTTTCCTTCGGGATAAAGGAAAATTTTGACATATTACCCCTATGTCAATTTCCCATAGACTTCCCGGAAAATGTAAAATTCATGAAAAATGAATTGCAATTTATGCAAAATTATGCCTTATCGCTTAAATAACTACGTTTTCTTTTCAATTCCTGCGAACTTTGATATGGGGCATGAGAGGTTCTTTTTGTTTTTCATTTTGTAATCAGATCTGCATTCTAAACCTGCTAACAGTTTTGTCTGCTATAGTACTTCCATCTTGTCACTTTCGTCTGCAGCTCGTGAGTCACGACGTACCTTCACCGCACAGGGTCATTGCTGTCGGGCCCGCTCCATCAGCGCCTGTTATTGTCTTATTACCATTCATTAGGGTTCCTGTTAGCCTAGCTCGCCCTGACAGCTGCTGCACTAACCCTTGTCAATTAGCTTTCGATCTGTCACTGGGCGGATTATATAAGTTCATTATGAAAGGTTTAGGATCATGTGCTGTCTTATTAACAAAAAGCTGCTAGCTAGTTCATAACCAAATTATAGCTATTTTGAATGTTCTACGCAAATTACACGCAGGGAGGAACTAAGTAATAATTCAAACTATCACCTTATAGTCTCGTAAAACTAGAACACCTCATTTGCTCATCTTTGTTGATAATTTATTAGTCGTATCTTAAATTCAATATTGAGGCAGAATTTCGATCACGTTTTTGTTGAAACGATATTTGTCTTCAAAATGCCAAGTTATCAAACTTTCTTAATAAGTACTTCCTTTGCGGAACGTGCAAAATAAGAGTTTTCCGTAAATAATTTCCATCCGAATTCCATTTTTGACTTCGTAATCATATTTCCTGCTTACCGAAATCGAACTTAGGGCTATCGAGAAATAAGGTTGGATGTTCCACGCCGTGACAGTCGAAATCGGTAAAGTACTTAATGTTTTCAATTTTGTATAATCGGTTTAGAATTTCCAGAGTTCCGCGCCAGTAATTGGATTGGTGAAAGTTGGCCACTCGCCGCGTCTGGGGTGAATTTTTCAGCGGGCTTAACCGCAGCTTGCTTACGACTCAACCGGAAAATACATTCTAAAATGCAGTTGTCAACCCCCCTGTGTTTATTTTTTAAATATCTCAGTGATCAAATACTTAAGCGTCGTCTTTACGGATTAGCTACTATTTCTATAAACTCTTGACTTGTAAGCCAAGCGCGTACATATTCAATACATTCCGCGGAGCATTATTAGCGAAATATCCTTCGCATCGACGGTTTTATACACTCCCACTCGGTAGATCTTTTAATATTGCACAGGGGAGCAGATGTTGAAAACCTTTTACCTATTCTGAGGTGCTCACATATCACGGGGGAGGCCTAATGTGCGCTCAACGACCGACGCGACGGCTCCGACAGCTTCCACACGTAAACGGTTAAAACAAGGACCGTTCCACTGATTTATCCTACCATTATGTTTCATACGAACGCGATTACAAAGTTAGCAACGATAAAACTCACGCTTAGCCACGTGTGCTACAAACAGTGCAATTTTATTGCATACACGGAGAAAAAAAACTCCACCATAAATTACAAAACTGTCTTGTAATAGAGGGAAAAACACAGTTTTAGTATTCCTTATAAAAGTTTTGCTGTAAGGTCAATGTGGGTAAGTCCGGCATATTTCATTAAAAGCAAGATTTGAATCAATAAAACTTATGAAGAATTAGGTTCTAGAGTGACTTCTCTTAGCCCATAAAATAAAACATTTACAGGCGACAAGTTATTGTCAATGAAATAACGTTATAATGAAAGATGCTTTCACTACAAGTATTTTGTTAAAACCCTCCTTGTAGACGGACTTCTTCAGTCCTTCTTTCTTCTTCAGTCCGTCTGGTGGTCAATTGATAGGCCAATTGATGCATATTTTGTAGGGACACGTTTAGACTGCACGGAGAAATGTTTGTTACTGAAATATAAATCTTACGTTGGAGTAGATAAAGTCCAAATTCCTTAAAATTAATTTTTTTTGTCTGATCAAGGTAAGACCGGCATAATATACCACATGACAGGGTTTGTAAACATTTTCAAATGACGGACAAATTTTAGTTTAAATTTTTTGGTGTTTTTTGTTCAAGAAAATTTAAGATCGTTGTTTTTTTGTTGTTATTATTATTATTTTAAGTTGTAAACCCCTCATCATAATACTGTTTATTATTTCGTCTGTGTTTAATTTTTTTGTTTAAGCCAAACAGGTTTGCTATCTCTGACGCAGTCAAGACCGGCATATGACGGTCTTTCCTGATGGCGTCTAGACGGTGTTCCCAACTAGGTTATTTTTTAGGATAGAAATTTTTCACCGTAAAATATGCCGAAAGAAAGAGTCTTTGTGTAATCTAATGCATGCAAGTGATAGACACATAATCAAAATACTTATTCAAATTCATTCTCTTAAGAAACTTCCACGAATAATCACAGTTTTCTTTTTTTTTCAGCAACACCTTACACTTACTGTTGAAGTTCAAAGCGCGAAAAAAATTGACAGCTAGTTTTCTCCCACCATAGTGTTACTAGCATCACCTATGGTACCAAATTAGAACCATACTATGATACTGTTCTACCGACCTTTAGTGCAAGCTGCAATGCGATTCTATACCGCGAGTTATAGCGTACAGACGGTCTTGCCTTTTAGACGGTCTTCCCAACATTGACCTTAATTACAATAATTACAATTTTTTATCAAAGGCTTAGTATTACTAAATGTAATTTCTATTATACAGTTTTAGTAAATGTAAAATATTACAAATTTTAATGATTATCGCAAATCATAGTAAATGTTGTTAAAGTTTAGTAATTCCCGCAAAACTGCTTAGTATTTCTAGAAAATTCGTTTTATATTATCAGCAAGTGGTTTTAGTACAAGGCAACATTACAAACTTTAGTATTTTTTAATGACAACGTCCTTGTATTAACAGACAATTTGCTTAAAATTACTAAAATATTCTTATAGTAATATTACTAAATCGTTTTTGTAATTTCAAGCAACCATTTTTAAAATCTAGCGTGAGTTTTGCTTGTGCTGCGTTTGCGTCTCATGCGACGCGCTTGGCATCTGCCATTTTGAGTGTAGACGCGCTGCAAGCTGGTTGTCTTGTAAAAAACGACGAAGCTCTAAGTTTTGATTGAGATCTAGGTTTTTGATTGTTTTCCTTAATGACTGTTTTCGTTAATGACTGTGAAGTGAACTGAGGAAAAAGTGTCTTTAGACGGCGCCGGCACGGGCGATTGCCAGTGGAAGTGTGTGATGTGGTTAAATCGATTTTCAAATTCATCAGATGATGTTCCTTCCATATTTAAGATATTACCATATTTAAGATATTTCTATTTGTGTAACTTTGTGTACTTGAATAAGCTTAGCAATAAAAAAATAATTAATAAAAGTTAAATGAGTTTTTCATTGAAAACTAATTTTTTTTAAAGTGTTTCAGTTTTGGTAATTTGTGTTGTTGGTATTAAAAAACCCATGCTTGCTATGGCGGAGGTGTACGAGGAGATTTTACGAGTCGATTCTATCTATTATCATGAGCAAAATAACATAGAATCATCCCCAAAATCTCTTGCGATGCGTCTACTACAGCCAGTCTGTACGGGTTTTTGCTTATACCTACTTACTAAAACTAAAACACTTTAATTAAAATTACAAAATGAACACTAAAATAAACAAAAAATTAGTATTTACCTATGACGTCATCATTTCCGATATTATTACAGTACTCCTAAAATTACAAAACATTTAGTATATACCTATGACGTCACTTCCGTAATGACTATTGTACTCCTAAAATTACAAAACATTTAGTATTACCTATGAGGGCCCCATTTTTTATTTTACTATTGCACCCTTATAATTACAAAACAGTATTTGTATTGAACATCGTAAATTACTAACACATTCTTGAAATTACAAAAATGTTACATGTAATATTTACTAACTGCATTAACAAAAATGAATTCATGGATATTACAGGGCATTTGTTGTCCTCGGATTTAGTAATATTTTAGTAAAAATTAATGTATTTTTGTTAGTTTTTCGCTCAGTGTAGCTACCAATGGTAAAATGTGTGTCGTGATAACATACGCGACCTTAAGAATGTCGTCCAAGCGTTTCGAATTAAATTTGTATCGATAACATAAGTTGTTATACCGAGAAATCGATAATTTGAAAGGTTTACAACGCGCCGCGCGCTTGCGTCCGGTCAGACTTTAAATCTCAACTCTTGTGAAAGTTATGAAATTCAAGCGTTATCGTAATGAAAAATGTCCGTTCCACGGTGTAGTTGGCACCTTCCCCGGCACCGTCTCACTTTCTGTCGCCCTCCGTGAAAATATTGTTATCGATTGCGCACAGGAAGCGGAAATATCGCGAGAAAAGTTCAAAGAGTCGTTTGTGATTGGGGGCCTTCCTTCACCTTGTAAGCAGAGTTAGTTCCTCCGCATTGTGTAGATGCGACGACACGATGATGTTAATACCGCATGCACGAGTGCAAGTGATGCTCAAAAATGTAAGTTCGCTTTGATGTCTCGAGCCTTCAGATGATGTATTGCTGCGAGGGATAAATTTTAATTTTTCACGCCGCTACTATTCCAAGCCTTTTGAAATATTACTCCCTAATTATAGTTGATTATAACCGAGAAGGGCGATCGTTCCGGACGGGTCTGGAGCACGTTTGAAATATTCAGAAGTATCCCAACTTAATTAGAGCTGGTACTTTTGTAGCGGAAGAGAATTTATGACGGCAGGGGCGGTCGTCAGGCGAAAGTCATGGTCTCGGAGCAACCCGGCCGCGCACGGAGAGAGGTGTAATGTATGTAAGGGCGAGGCAATAGGCGCTCTCCCTTCTTGACCGGATTGAATTACCGGCGCCATGCTGTCTAGGGTTGACCGCACCCGGTATCGATTTTCGGGAGTCCCCGTGTGAATTTGAATAATACAGCCCTATTGTCGCTGCACACGCAACCTTGTTTACCGGGTCGTTTGGGCATTCCAACGCAAATTTAATTAAAAGAGATTTGATTACCTTTTTGGGTTCCTATTTACATGTTTTCGGGACTATGTCCATAATTAAGCATTATGTTTTGTATTTAAAATGCGAATAAAATTATTAGAAATTACTTACTTAAATCCGCATAAGTGCCATCACAGTCATCATATCAGCCGAAAGACGTCCACTGCTGGACATAGGCCTCCCCTAAAGATCTACATGACGACCGGTCCTGCGCTGCTCGCATCCAGCGGCTTCCCGCGACCCTGACCAGATCGTCGGTCTACCTTGTGGGGGGCCTGCCAACGCTTCGTCTTCCGGTACGTGGTTGCCACTCTAGAACCCTCATGCCCCATCGGCCATCGGTTCTTCTTGCGATGTGCCCTGCCCACTGCCACTTCAGTTTAGCGATTCTCAGGGCTATGTCAGTTACTTTAGTTCTTGAATGAATGAATGAATTCTTTATTGCACACATAAACATAAGAACACACAAAGAATAACACTTAAGGTTATAGTGGGCAAAGGCGGTCTTATCGCTGAGAGCGATCTCTACCAGACAACCTTTGTATAGAGGAAAAGACATACATAAATAATCACAGCAGGTGTGTACCAATAAAAAATTTCATACAAAAAACACATATATATATTCTTCTGCGGATCTCCTCATTTCTGATTCGATCGCGCAGAGAGACTCCGAGCATAGCCCTTTCCATAGTCCTTTGGGTGACTTTGAGCTTTCTGATAAGGCCCATCGTGATCGGCCACGTCTCGGTGTCATAAGTCATCACTGGCAACACACACTGGTCAAAGACTTTCGTCTTGAGACACTGCGGTATTTTGGACGTGAAGATATTGCGGAACTTCTCGAACGCTGCCTATCCGAGTCGGATTCGACGAGTAACCTCTTTCTCTAAGTTGGATTTACCTAGCTGGACTGTTTGTCCCAGGTATACGTAATTATCGACAACTTCGAGCGTAGAGTCTCCAACTATAAGTGGAGTGGGTACGACAAGGGCGTTAGACATAATTTTCGTCTTATCCATGTTCATGTTAAGACCTACTTGTTGAGAAACTCTACTGAGGTTATTGAGCATCGTGCCGAGATCTTCCAGGGTCTCAGCTATTACGACAATAACGTCGGCAAATCGAAGGTGGGTCATGTACTCGCCATTGATGTTGATGCCAAGTCATTTTCAGTCCAGGAGTTCGAAGACGTCTTCCAATGCAGCGGTGAACAGTTTAGGAGATATGACGTTCATCACAGTAAACTGCAGTAATCTGAGGATATTGTGCTCTTCATTCTTTTTACTTTAAGCTGTTCATCGCCCCTCACCAATGATTTTGCAACCCTAACTTTAGACTACCCTGTTGTGTGCAAGCATTGAATAAGCCAACCAACAATGTTAGTGAATATATTTAAACCAATGTAATTTCCCAGCTCTACCGTCTGCCCCTTTGAGTTACGCGGCCGAGAGCTGTCGCAGACCATTTCCTCCGCGTCCACTACTACTCTCCTTTCCTTTTATTTATCGAATATTTCTCGCCAATGCCTTTTATGAGCTATACAAGTATTCAATATGGCTCCTTATTTTCCTGTTTCGGAAATTGAAAAATCTTTTTGTGGATACACGGTTCGGTTTTAGTCATTTTTAAAAGGGTATGTTACAAAGGATTCTATAGGTCTATATAGGTATGATAGTATTCACTTTATCACAATCCTTCTTTCTCTTTCCTTGCTTTTGATACAAAGCAATCAACAAAAAATAAATGCTAGGTACCGCTGTTTAGACATTCAGTAATACCTTATCTTGCCTGATTGAAGCTAAAATGATTGATGAATTTCTCAGAAAACAACCACCTGGGCCAAATCGATTAACTAGTAAGAAAACATTTATTTCCTTTGAAAACAAAATAAACTGACGAAGATAAAACAATTTATTTTCCAAAGCAAAATACTGGTAAATCGTTCTAAATGTTTATCAAGAAACAGTTGTTAACTGAAAACACTAATAAACCAGCTTTGCAAATAACCAGTTGAGGCTCTATTTGTTGTTTGTGCCGCAAATACGTCATCCGTATATTGTGAAAGAAAAATATAGCTTCGAGTGTGGTCGGATTTTTCCATAAACTCGTCTTCGAGGAAGAGGTTCAGAGGTTGTGGAACACATTTGAACGAAGCTTTCAACCCCAAAACCAAATGAAGCTTGATCTGTACCTAAACCTTTTTGAGGTAAGCAAAGCCAACATTACCCATTCACCTATATTTCACCAAAAATGCCATCATCCATTTACCTCGGCGGACGAGGCGACAGGTGTTCGCTCAGGAGTAACTGCTACCCTCACAAAAGCTGACTTTTTACTCTGAATTATAAATCAGGGACGAGAGATGATCACGAGTG
Organism: Athrips mouffetella; assembly: GCA_947532105.1. NCBI lineage: Eukaryota > Metazoa > Arthropoda > Insecta > Lepidoptera > Gelechiidae > Athrips > Athrips mouffetella. The sequence goes on along the minus strand of OX383969.1, from coordinate 7,345,298 downwards.
GGATTACGGCGAGAAACATGTTCCAAGTGAGATTACACTTGAGAAGTTTTTCGACTGACAGTACTTTTCGTTAGAAGAAAAGTTTCAGGGAAAATGAATTCGGGTTTAGAAGTGCCTGTAAGTTTCACTAAAGACACTTTTGAAGTTGAAATAGATGGTAAACTCATGGTAAACTTAATGAATTCTTGAAACCTTCTCTGAGTCACGTTCTATCTGAATTAAATATGTTATTTTACAGCTCAAAAAAGGAAATTGATTATGTTTGCAAAGGCCTTGGCTGTCTGGGAATGGCTCAGCGAATAAAAAAAGATTAAAAAGTAAAATGAGCGTAAAGTGTGTAAGGTAGGAAACAATAGCCAACGCCGAATGTTTGCTATAGGCATTAGCGTGTTTGTGGTTCTCATGTGATCCAGTAGATACCGGCTTAATCCGGTTTAAGACTAGGATTACATTGAGGGGTGGATTTGACTTCATGCTAATCTGATCAAATGAGAATGTGGCATCCTGCGTTTAGACGGAAGCCAGACATAAGCCAGTATAAACAACACAATAATTTTATGACAGGAAGAGCCTACTTTTGTTAACACTGATAAATCGTTCCAAGAATCATCAATTGCTCTCGATAGATTGTCGTTCATATCATTGAATGACTGTTTGTTCTGCTAGATATTTTGTGCTATCTAATGCTATGTCTTTTCTTGTGGTTTATTTTACTAACACATACATAACAGTTTTAATACCACAAAAAAATACCGTTTCGTGTAACTTGATTGTTCTTTAAGATGTCTTATTGACATATTTGTCATGTCGTTTTACTGATAAATCGTGATCTTATCTATATAATGATACCCATAGTACAAGCTTTGCCCAGTTCGGCATCAGATGACCTTGTGTGGAATGTCCTCAATTATTTATTTATCTTCACTATCCGTTACCATTATAAGATCAAGATATCCAAACAACGATTTCTTTGTTACTTATTCTTGTATCATCATCATAACATCCACTAAAACGTCAATTGCAGTACAGGGAGCTCCCTCCAGAATTCCAGCAAAAACGCATAGTAAACGCATTCTTGTATAGTTTTCATGAATAACCCTCGCGTGCCAGTAGCCGTCAGACCTGATGCGTATCGTGTTAACACCTCGGATGAGGACCTGTAGCGGCACCTGATTACTGATCACCGGATAAACGTTGTCAGGTTCACATAACAAGGTGAAAATTATCCCGTTAGACCAGACCACATTCTAATAAGGATAGGTTTGGTACACGGCCACATAAATAGTCTAGTCTCACTGACATTTAGACTTGTTTAGGTGTTAGATCTATCTCATTAAGGAGGAATGCGCCCGTCGGAGTAATCACTGGTAGGTACCTACCTACTAAACTTGACTCTACTTTCCAGCACGGTACTATTAATTTATAAACTTTTCCATATTTATTTGAAGAAATTCACTCGAAAATATAACGGCTTTAAGGTGCCTACATCTCACAAGAATTTCAAATAAACAAAAAAGAAAATCTTCCGAGCAATCGAGAGAATTTGCGATTCCTCCCGGCATGGCATGGCGATGGCGACCCATCGATTCGAGGAACTTAGGTCTCCGTAACCACTTCCCAAAAAGGCGAGACCAGTCTTGACGCGGTCACGGTACGGTCCTGGCATTTCTTAGTAGATTGGTTTAGGTCCTCTTTCGTTGAAGGTTTTAAAAGAATCTTTTCATGCAGTTTTGTAGTTGAAGCGTTGATGTATCGTAAATTAGAAGGAAGGTAAATTAATCGATTTGAACCTTGTTAGAAAACTGTCGATTAGTCAGTCCAGTTTAGTTTTACTATTTAGATACTTATTATATTTCTCGTAAGAAATCTGGCGCGGTTTTATTTGTGGTGTCCTTTTTTCGGCTCCATTTTTAGGGTTCCGTACCCAAAAGGGGTGCTATAGAATAGCAACAAATAATAAAAACTGGTCAACTGCGTATCGGACTCGTGAAGGTGAAGTATTTGGTTTGTTTTTTCTAATATGTCTCTACGCATCAAGGTCTTCTAGGCGCACTTGTTTAAATCTTCGAAGCTTTTATAAATTAAATCGTTAATGGTCTCACTATGGGTCTCACACTAATTATGCAAATATTTAATGGTCAGGCAGGTCACACTTCTTTAAAATGCGAGGTAACCTAATACGCCTGGGCCCACCCACGTATTAGGGTTACCGTACTAAGCCACGACACGAAATGCTACTCGTAAATGTGATACTAATCAGTGCATTTGAATAATAATGTTATGTTATGACAGACCTTTTCACTGAACTATCAGAAGTGTATACGTATTGCATGACAAAATACAGTTAAGTACAACCATTAGAACGTCGGTAAAAACACTTAGGACTTTATGGATTGGTAATAGAGTTGCAAATGTTTCCACTGACGTGCGGTTGACCTTACCTACTGCAGCGGCTATTACCGGGTAAATGTTACCATTTTCGACGACCACAGCATTTCAATTAAGTCGATGGAGTGACGTCGGCAAAGCCTTTATAGGTATGTTGCCCGTAATTAACCACCTACCCTGTACTGAGGTGCTTAAGGCCGGTATTTCACTGGGACACCATGGTGGCGCGACTGGTGGCTCGACTGGTTGCGCTAATGGTGTCCGTAACTAGACACCAGAGTCGCTACACCCTGCGGCCACAGTATTAAGGGCTATATTTCACTGGGAGTGGTAGCGCGACCAGCAGCCGAGCTGGTGTCTAGTTACGGACACCAGTGGCGCAACCAGTCGCGTTACCACTCCCAGTGAAATATAGCCCTTAATACTGTGGCCGCAGGGTGTAGCGATTCTAGTGTCTTTACTGGTGTCTTGTTACGGACACCAGTGGCGCAACCCGTCGCGCTACCAGTGTCCCAGTGAAATACCGGCCTTAGGCAGTGTCCATGTTGATGTTTTAGCTGGCTTTTGACACTTACTGCAAATGTTGATATCAACCCTCTGTCAATAAAATGCCGAAAGGAATAGTATAACTTTACGTTGGCATAATATTATACGTTCTTTAATATTAACCTACTATACAGCGTGTAACGGAAAATAATAAATAATACTAAAGGGTGTGAATCAGCCCATTAAACTGATAAATTCCCAGGGAACATAGGTCATAGACCAAAAAACTAATTTTTGACCTCCCATAGAAACTGATAGTATGGGAGGTCAAATTTGGGTTTTCATATTTCTACCTATGTTCCTTGAGAAAACCTCCTATTAAAAACTGCATCAGCTCATACCTAGTGCGTTTCGGGAGGTAAAATTTTGTTTTTCATATTCGACCTATGTTCCTTGGGAAAAGTTGTTCCGTTTTATCAGTTTTATCACACCTTTCCTTAACACGCTGTATATATATTTACTATAAGTTCCTTTATACAAACTCTATTTACTCAGATTTAATTCGTAAAAGATATTTTCAGAATAGCAACAACTCTGAAAAGAAAATCGATGCAAATGTTGCAGAAAAAACAGACCCTATCACACGGTGCTTGTTTGTCGTGTTTGTGCGGAGAATAATTCAAATCGTGCGTGTTTTGTTTCGCAAACACCTTACATCAACCCTTTTCTATTTCGGCGACAACTGCCTTTAAAATCCATCGCCACGTTTCTTCTAATTCGCTCCTAGATTTTTTTGAAAACCTTGTAATGGACTTTGAAGAGACGGCTTATCTACAGTCGTTTTTGTCATGAAAAGGGCTGCTGTCACGCAATGTATTCTCGCCAAAATGAGCAAAACATCGGTGGGCGCGTGGCGTGATGATACTTTGACATGCCCGCGCCATGTCCCGCCAAGCCGACGGTGATATAAAAATTTACAGCCACTTTACCTCACATGCTAATACGTGGGACGGGAGTCATTTTGCCTTCATCGCGTTGTAACTAGTTATTTGCATGCGGCTGTATCGATGTAGGTATATTTTTCGAGCCATTTGCTGTTAGATGGGCTGGGTAGGACGGAGGGTTGCTTTATATTTTTATCTTAGGCTGTAAGCTTCTTGAATGTGAGATAAATGTAGTGATAAGAAGCTAATCATCTCCTCAGTCAGAAGCCCACTAGGTACTGTTGTCTAGACGGCAATGGCCTCCTAGAAGGTTTTCGACAACGACTGATACAATGCCTGGTTGGTACCAGCCAGATCATCAGTCCACTTTGTGGGGAGCCTGCCCACCTACGCTCACGTGCGCTTGCCATTCGAGAAACTTCTGTTCTCCCAGCAAATGCAATAGTTTCTCAATTTACAGACTCCCGGTCTGTCCATTTTCAAAAATAATTGTTTATTTTATTACGAACTCGCGATTCGCATGTTTCCAAGTATAACTTCTGAAAATTTTCTCAACGAAAACCGCGAAACTTGCTCTCTTATATTGCGAAGTCAGCGTTTGGATTGAATTGACATATTGATGAACCGCTCCTGAATCGCACGTGATTGAAAGCAGATGAGTGAAGCTGCTGCTATTGTTAGGAGAGATACACATAGATTCAAGATTAAGCAAGTATGAATGCAAAATTCAATTTCGTTTTGCCGAAACGTCGTGTCGTGGATTCTGATTCCTGATTTTGTGCTTGCTTGCAAAATGTGCTATGTTCGATAGAACTCAAACAAAAATTAAGTGATACACTTGATCCAGTTTCTATGGGAATTTTTCGTAGTTCGACCTATGATCCTTAAGGGTTGATAAGTATACATGTTACAGCTTGTGTCTGTATGTCGAAAGGTCATCCTAAGTATTTATGATCTTTTCAAAGATCTTGATGATCATAAGTATTTGCTTTCGAAGAAAATTCTACTAATATTATAAACGCGAAAGTTTGTAAATATGGATGAATGAATGTTTGTTACTCTTTCACGTGACAACTATTGAATGGATTTTAATGAAACTTTACAATAATATAGCTTAAACATCAGAAAAACACATAGGCTAAAATTTATCCTGTGCAGACGAAGTCGCGGGCACCAGCTAGTATATGTATAAAGTTCTCGAACTCTACATTTTTTGTAGGTTTGGTTTGTTGCTTAAATAAATTAAATTTCGTAGACCGAATGTGGTCGTAGCTTTATTCTCATGACCGAAATTGATTGATAGATTGACTGATTAATAGATACTTAGTTTGTTTCATATCGGTTTCATAACGTTCTGATTACTGAGAACTTCTTGCCTGGTAGCTGTTATGCGTCTATTTATTATTAATGTAATAGTTGATTATTAGCAATAATGTAATTAGCCATGAATAATGTTAGTCTGGGGTAGGTACTTACTGCATCGTAAATTAAGTTCAATATAAGGTCATTAAGTAGTAATGATCAATCATTTGTACAAATTGTATAATCCTACAACTACCTTCCAACCTTATCAAATGAGCTACTCTTTTAAACTTTTCATGAAATTTTCAAATTAAATATGGCGTCATAATTTCTTGCCTACTTTTATGAATTTCTTAGCACTAAAATCACATTATATTACTACCTATTTGATTTTGATACCATTTCACCAAAACTATGTTGGTAGGGGCGGGATTTTGCTCAGCGGTGGGACGATACAGGCTAAAGTAAGGCCATAGTAATAGGTCCGTTGTGACAGCTGTCAAACGTATGAAAAATACCCTGTTTTTTGGTGATAAATAAGGAAACATCAAAACGAAGTTCTTACACTGGCCTTTCTTTAGGTGTAATGACGTAATTACAATTCATAATTCATCTAATTACTTATTTACACCTAGAATAGACATGCTTATTTATAATTTATGAATAAGAATGTTTCTGGCAAAGGTTTAAAGTACAAACTAGAGACTGGCCAACGAAAGCTGTCCATAGAATACCGCGGGGAATTTAAAAATAAAAAGTTTGAACCCCGAAAATACTTCAAAATAACTATTTGATACTTTTAGTTGGTTTTCAGGTCGTAACTTGTAGTCTTGAAAATCAACTAAAAGTATCAAATTGTTATGTTGCAGTATTTTCAGTGTTTAGAACCTGTTATTTTAAAATTTCTTGCGGTTTTGTATGGACAGCTTTCGTTGGCCAGACCTAACTAAAGCTTAGCATAAGTTACTCATTCGAATTCATTCGATCAACAGTTTCATCAGTCACACATGTTCTTATTCTGATTCTTTAGTTCTATCTTGTTGTGGTTGCTCTATTCTTTATTTTTTCGGGCGCTCCATTACCTTGCTTTGCACAAAGATGTTGGTGCTAAATCTATTGTTGTCTTTCTCTGTTTAGAAGACGAAGAAAGTGTCAGCAATAGATTTGACATAGTCTTACCTTCAAAAGGCTTTGTGCATGTTAGTCGATCATCTCTTCACTGAGTACACCAAAAGGTTTTAACATTCTGTCCCGAACTCTGGCGCTTGGGAAGCGTGTGGTGTATGAATTAAACATATTGAGGAAGCTTTATCGCGCGATCAGTATTTAGGAAATCCATGGGAAAAGTGCTAACAAGTATTTGTCTTCGAACTCCTCAGAAAAACAAAAAAATCTCGACAGATATGATAGAATAAGCGCATTGGGCGGGACCGCTTTAGCTTTAGATTGTGATTTTTTTTGCAAAGGTTTCTTTCACGTAAAAATCACTCGGTTTGTCTAACATTTCTCGTCCGCGCACATAGCTCAGCCATCATCAGTATTAAAATTCCTTACGATGATATTGATAATAATGATCATGTCATGAGTTTGGCCAAAAACATGGCTAGGTTAAGTAGCTCTATCTATGCTATGTCAGTTCAGATATAGTTTAATGATAAATGAAAACAGTAATGTACGTGATTGGTTAAAGTATTAAGAGTCACCTATAAAGATTCTAACACACTTGAAGTTCTTAAGTGATTAGCAGAGTTATTACAAGTATCATCATCATAACATCCCATGAAACGTCCACGGCATGACAGAGAGCTCGCTCCAGAATTCCAGCTTTTGATGGAACTTGTTAGCGTTGCGGCTGGCACTATAGACCGCGGTTGTTAGTGACCGCAGTATATAGGATGTTACTATATACACAAAATGACGCTGCTGCCCATTCTACGGTTCATGACACCCACGGGTAGAGAGTTGGTACTATTCTTTGCCGGCACCAAACGGTTTTTATAACCACAAGTATATTTTTTAATAAATTAATCTGTAGAAATTACTAAAAAAATAATCTGTAAAATTACTGGGAGAGTCATGTGTTATGTTACGCCAGAAACCATAATTGCCTTAGCCCGATTTCGTTTACAAAATTGGCCATGTGACCTAGAGGGCTCGGTAAGTGCATTGGCTTTCTTAAAGAGCGACTGCTATCAGACCTCTTTCAGAAGATAAACCCAACACTCGATTTGGCTCTGTTATGGACTACCTTAGTTTGAACCCCGAAACCAACCTGATTGTTAGAGTTTTCAAGCCTCTAAATCTTAGCCAATAGCTGGGATCAACGGCTTAGCATGCTTATCGAGTCGTTAGTGAGTAAAATTTTGTAGAGTCGATAAAAATTTATACACGCATCTTTATCAATAAACGATGATGTACTCGTACCTCGTGCTGTACCAAAGAATAACAAATGAAATACGTGCTTTTACATACAACGTTACTTATGGTCATGGAAACATTAGCATTGATTGATCAGCTGCCCCCGCGCATCTCTCTTGGTGGTCCGAATCAACTCCCGATCGAGTGAGTTGCGACACACAATCACATTGCAACTCATCGACAATGTCGTAGGTACAATGTTTTATTGTCTGTCTGTGGATCCGATCACCGTTACAAAATACAAAACAAATCGTTGCGCGAAACGGTGCAATAAAACGGGAGAGCCGGTCGTTCGGTACCTCTACCTACCTTGAAATTTCGAATCGTAAAATAAATCTTGTTGAAATTGAGATCCAGGATAGAGAGGCGCAGTAAATTATAATCCTATATGTCCATATTTGTTACTTTGTATCCTTAAATGCTATATTTCAAATGTCAAGTAAGATACCTGCCACCAAAATCAGTGATTTAATAAGTAGTTGGCCTGATTTTCGCGCCGTGGGCCGCGGGTCGATTCCCGCCCAGGTCAAATATTTTTGTAATGAACACAAGTGTTTGTTCTGTGTCTGAGTGTTATTTATCTATTTATGTATGTATATCAATCAGTCTCTGATACCCATCTAAGCTTTACCTGGTTTGGGATCAGATGACCTTGTGTGAATTGTCCCCCAGTTAATAATGGTCATTGTTATGACTCTAGCATGTGTTTAGTTTAGATATTATGATAGGTCTTCTTCTAATTTCTCCTGGCTACTATCCATTAACGCTGTAAGAAAAACGTAAGAAAAACGCTGCGCTGCCCCCTATCGTAGTTTCCAAAATCTTTGCTATTATCCCAAATTATTTGGGGTCAGCCCTTCTAGTATTTCTGCACCATACAGTGCGGTTGCGGGTTGTCTCTTTGCTCGTTATTGTGCTTTTTAGGTCATTTTTCATAGTTTGTTGCCAGGTCGTTGGTGGTCGTTCACGTTCTTCTTCTCTTCTCTATATTCATCTCTTTTGGTCATTTATGGTCCCGTCTCATCACGTGTCCGTACCATCGCAGTCGGTTTTCTCTGAGTTTTTCTTGTATTTGGGCAACTTTGAAAGTACCACGGATATGTTCATTTTCAATGTTATCCTTTCTCAACGGAGCATATTCATTTCAGTTACGTGTATTTTTTGTTCATCCGACTGTTTCATCGGCCAGTACTAATATATCACAGATAGGTAGGTACTTATTCTGTGATTTTCATTGTTCTGTTTCACGAAAATTGTTTTAGGTAACTAACAAAACGTCATGTCTCAATTTTATTCCGACCTAACTAATGTTTTTCATTGTGATCCTATTATGCTCCTTTTATTACAAAACTGCTGGACATGGCGTGTCCGTTAAACCGCAAGTTTCCAACCTAGTCAATTGACCTACTTTTTATTGAACGTCAAAACAGAAATCTTTGTATTAAGTTTTTGAACAATGACGTCATAATTTTTGTTATCGTTTAGTTACTTTAAACACTAAATTAATTATTAAAAATTTAAAACTACGCATGAAATTTAAAACTACTTGGTTTTCATAAATTTTAAGTGTTTCATTCTTAGATGCAAACAGGATTCCATTTTATTTTTGACCAAGTAAACTCGCGGATTCCGATGTTGAATTGGCACTGTTGAAATTGCAAAATGTGAATTCCAAAATGTTTAATTCGCCAAAAGCTAATCCTTAATACCCAAAAGGTTGAACTCTCAAAAAGAAGATTTTTCGTTCAAAACCAACCTTTACTTATACCTGCCACTTTATTTTCATTTTGGTTTCCCAACTCCCTAAGCTACATCTTCGGAAGTTGCGGGTCTTCGGAAACTATTCGCGCTACATTTTATCAGAAAGCCTACACATACTCTGTTTAATTTACGCAATTCGATTTATCTCCACACGCTCCCTCGCTAAATGGGGGTAGTTGGCAAGAAACTATTCGGCGGGTTTGGTCAAAGGACGGCTTCAAGTTTGGGCGAACTTACAGAAGCGGGTTTAGGGGAGGGAGGGAGTTTTCAATCAAATAGAAGTAGAGCTACATTTCTGTTAGACTCGTTTATTAGAGCATACCTAATCAATCAATGCTTCATCTTGCACTTTACCTTCATTCAGACTTTCAATCAAATGTTAAAGATAAAATTTGATTCTAGTTTACAAGGGCTTTTAATGTGTCATCTATGTTATATTTTTGAAATTAAATATAATACATACAGGTGACACAGGGTGTTAAAAAAATTAAGCACTATCTTAGTCTGCTACTTAGACTATGAAACTGAACAACTTTTCTTAAGGAAGATGGGTCGAAGCTTTAAGTAGAAGATTGTATTGTAAATACGATTTTTTCCATGTGCTACCAGGTGCAGTTTTTATCGGAAGTTAAATTTCTATTTTCGTGTTTCGACCTATGTTCTTTGAGAAAAGTTGTTCAGTTTTATGGTCTAAGTAAAATGCTAAAATTGTGATAAAAAAATCTTATTCATATTCCATCTTATTCATTGCTTAGAAACCTAAGCAATGTCTTTTTCGGAAATCTTACGAGTATGTGGAGACCAACTCCAGTCCTGCAGCAAACACTTCTGTGACAGCTTATTCTTGTCCCATATTAACCGCAACTGTGTACATAATTTGGTCTGTTTCCTGCGGTTACGTTGAGCTAGACTTTCTGGCTCTCATTCACTAGGCCTTTTTTGTGTCGTGATATTTGATCCATTTTATAATACGGAAATAGGGTGAACTCTTGTAGTAATGTTCTTCTACTGTCGCAAACAATTTTTTTCGCAATTATGCAAGTTATAATTGGTACGCATATTTGCTCTGTCCGCGTTTAGGTATGCTTACATTTTACTACTAAATCATATTTTTTGTACGAACTTCTATATAAGGTTCACTTTCCACCATAGCTGTGCGAGTTAGCTAAGTCGTGAGATGAAAAATTCCAGCCAATAAGATTGAAGTACCTTGATTAGAATGACAGCAGGAAAAACGCATGAGAGCAGGTCGGATCGATACTTGTCTCTGTCACTCCAATGTGTAATGCATCGCTCCGTCCTGTTCTCACACTTCTGTCATTCTAATCAAGCTATATTTTTTCGATTGTAGCTTAGCGTAGCGCTGCTTTAGACTGCTTTTCCACCAGTGCTGTGCGAGGGAACTAAGCTGTGAGCTAGGAAAACCCAACAAATATGATTGCGCCTTAGCTTTTTCTCTAGGTGGTAGCTGAAAATCAGTGACTTGCTGTACAGCAAATACCGGCGCTGAGCTAGGGCCTTATTTAAACTGCTGCATCAAACATACATACCCCAAGCGGGTACTTACAAGTATTTTCCATCGTTCCGACTGTTGTTATTTGACTTGTAATTTTTTTATCTTTGAGTGTTGTCTGTATTATTGCCAGCCGTAACGCTAACAAACGAGGTGACTATGGTACTTCCCCTCTACATTTTTCCAGCAAAAACTAGAATTCTGGAGGGAGCTCCCTGTCCTGTAGTGGACGTTTCATGGGATGTTATGGTGGTGGTGGTCCGTATTATGTGTGTTTGTGTCTGTAGACAAAATAAACGAGTTATCTAACTAACTACCTATCTATCTATCTGTCTGACTGTCTATCTATCTATGTCTCTCATACAGCACTGGTGGAAAGGCAGCCTTAAGCTAAGAAAATGGAGCCATCCTATTGGTTAAAGTGTTCTCAGCTCACACTTTAGCTATCTCGCTTAGCTTTTGTGGAAGGCCACCCTAAATACCTGAGCTGTAGAAAAATATGTTCAATCAGTGTCGCGGATTCAATTCAGTGCAAAAAAATCACACCGACGCATGTAAAATGGTTTTGGTGGATAAAATGCAGTAACAGAAATAACGTCAATGGCTTGTCGCGGCAAAAAGTGGAATTTTCAGCGATGTGCATTTGGTGGACGTGCCGCCAGATAGAGACTGGACTGAATTTTGTTTTCAATTTAGTGAATTGAGCCAATGTGCCGATACTGCTGCACGTGGTTAAATGCATGCCGTTCTAAAATATGTTCCTATTGAATTGCTAGGTGCAAAAGTAGATGAATTTGTAGCAGAGCCTGAGATAACTGTTCAAGGAAATCAACATAATGACAGTGCCATGCCAGTATATCTATGAAAATATTATGTATACTAGAAAGAACATACATCAATTACCTAAAATTTGTGACAGGCATAATTTTAATACTAGAAATAAGCACAAAATTGATCAACCATATACTAGATTAACTAAAGTCAATACATCTTTCGTTGGTCTGTGTGTACGATACTACAACAAAACACCTGACAATATAGTGCAATTACCTGAGAGAAAGTTTAAAGAATGTGTAAAGCAAACGTTATGTAAAAAAGCTTACTATAGATTAGATGACTATATGAATGACAAAGAGGTATGGTGCTCTGATATTCCAGCGAAACACAAGAAACACATTGCAAAAAGCCGACTCTTAAAGTAGGCCGTGCTGCAGTGGTTTCTTGCCGTTTCTTTTACGCTGCCACAGCACGATCCGAAACGGCGTAGACTCGCTCTATTTGAATTGTATTCTGCATGACATTCAATAAGTATTCTGTAAAGAATCTACATTGAATAAATAATCTGAATCTGAATCAGAACGAATCACTACTTGTTTGATGATAAAGTTATCATCATAACATTCCATGACACGTCCACTGCAGGACAGAGAACTCCCAGAACTCCAGAAAAAACGCGTGGTATTACGGAGGGGATTTACCATATACTTAGACATCACGTTTGTAGGCGTTGCGCCTGGCGACCGCTGTTGTCGGTGACCGCAGAATGTAAGATGATACGATACACAGAAGGATGCTGCTGTCCATCCTCTGGTTCATTAACCCTACGGGTAGAGATGGGTTGGTACTAATCTTGGCCGGCACCACACGATTTATAATTAGCTAGCGGCCCGCCCCGGCCCCGGGTGGTAGTGTAAGCGACTTTAAATATTTTTCGCAACTATATTTTTTGTGAAGGTTAAAACAGCATAAGGATCCATTGCGTAGTTTAAATGGATAAAGAAGCAGCAGCAAAAATGCTTTTTTGTATACTTTTCGCATCTAACAGAAACAAAGGACTCTCATACAAATCATTTTTCTTCATTTCACCCCCTTAAGGGGATGAATCTCCCAAAATGCTTAATCACATACTTTTTAATTTTTTACGGAGAGCTCTAATCCAAATTTTTTAATCTCTACCTTTAAAAATGAAAGACTTCTAGACCAACATACGAAAAAAAATTCATCCCCTTTTTCATCCCCAGGATGATTTTCAAGAAAGGATTAAACACGTGGTTCTTTATTTACTAAGGTACTAAAAAACGGGCCAAGTGCGAGCAACCAGCTGAGAAGTGTATGAAATGCGCGTGAGTCCGACTTGCACTTGACCACTTTTTGTAATTTGTTGTTATTCTATAATTTACTTTTACGACAGATCCAAAACAAAAAAAGAAAAACGTTTCAAAATCGGGAAATACTGGATCTATTTAGTCGTATGAACTCTTGTTCCCGTGCAAAGCCGGGGCGGGCCGCTAGTTAGTAATACTATGATAAATTGAAATTGCGAAATAGATTCTAGAGCCGCAAAGAAAAATAGTAATAAACAATAAACTTTGTAAATTACATTCGATTCGATTACACCTACTTACAAGCATTTATAATTTCATTAAATTCTAGAACGAAGGGCAGTAGAAAGTCTAGATGGATTTGATGCTCCTGTCAGGGTCAGTGCTGAATGCGAGACGGACGGACAGACAGACGTCGGGTGGTGAAAACCGTAACATTGACATTTGCTGTGAGTCGGAGCGCGTGCGCAGCGTTTAATGAGATTCTGATGAGCTGTTGTTTTATGGCTATGGTTTATACAGGGTGTTTGGCGCATCGTGTGCCAAAATGAGTTGGGCTTTAGGAGGTCATTTGCTGTTCCTTAAGCCCCCATATGCCCTTCTTTGCCATACTGTTCTTTTTAAATTCATCTTTTTACCAAAAAATAAAATTCTATAGTCGTTTAAAACTCAATAAAAAAACCGGCCAAGTGCGAGTCGGACTCGCGCACTGAGGGTTCCGTACCACCACATAATCGTAATTGTATTAGTTGAAATTCCAGTAGGTTAATGTGCTAGATTTTTGAGTCCGACACGCGCTTGACCAAATTTTATTATTTGTTGTTATTTTTTTTTAACTATAAACATACCAATTTTCAAGTTTGTAAGTGTTTCCGTTTTTAAAATAGAACTAAAACAAAAATCGCCTCCGCGACCATCCAACTTGACCCCTCTCTTATATGAATATTCTTCAAACGGGAGCTCACCACAATTGGTTACCATTAGTTGTGATGTGAGTAAAGTTGTAATATTTAATAATTTCAGACTTTTCCCTTTATTTGTACTGACCTAGCTTCTTGCCAAATTTCATAATTTTAGGTCAACGGGAAGTACCCTGTAGGTTTTCCTTTTTTGCATAAATGTATGGAGATGAGGACATAAAAAGCCATATCTTTTGATTGCGTTGTTGTAAAAAATTAAAATTTTCAGATCTTATGTGGTTCATGGACCCTAACATATGGTATTAATTTCAACCTGATACCCTTACCCGTTCGTGAGATAAAGGGTCTTGACAGACAGACAGACGGACAACAAAGTGATCTTATAAGGGTTCCGTTTTTTTCCTTTGAGGTACGGAACCCTAAAAAAGGACGGGTTGCACTACGGGAGTGCCGGCAGAAGTGAAAACTTGCATTGTTGAATATTATGCTTTTTGTAAGGGCTCCCGCACACGACCGAGAATCGGTGACCGATTTTTTGTCGACATCCCGCTCTGACGTGTTATCACCTGCATCTTCCCTCCTTGTTCTGGCCGATAATCGCCCACCGATTCTCGGTCGTGTGCGGGAGCCCTAAGGGTCAATCGCGCCATTGCTCACGTACTTCTTTGATATCACTGAATAAAAACCCGTATTGTAATAACAATACGGTTGACAGTTGACGCTTTTCCGATCAGGCTACAGTTCTGATGCGACATCTGACGCGAGTTTATTTTTTTTTACCCATCTAAAAAAAGTGCCAAGCGCCGCTAAAGAAGTCTTCACTTCAAAAAGTGTTGGGTCTAGCCTCTAAATTTAAACTTTATTTTATTCTATATTTAGTAACTATTCCCTTCTAGTTCTTTTATTATTTAGTCTCATTTTTTTTCTGAAAGAAGTAAAACTAAACTTAAAGTTCTACTTAAAGTTCAACAATCTTTTCTGAGTAGACTAGAATAGGCAATCTATCCATCTACATAAGCTAAGCATCTTAATTCAGCAACCTTATCTCAAAGGCATGTATTTAATGCCATAACTATTAATGCCCTTTCTTCGAACAAAATATTCGAAAGTAGCACTAAAAATACTGAATTGCACAATAAAATGCGCTCACTATTATAATTCGAAATAGCACCAAAAATACTAGATTTCTCATTAAAATTCTGGATTGCACACTATTTGTTTTTCAAGCAAATTCGGTTATGGCACTCGCCGCCGGCCGCTGCCACGACATGCTCGGCTCGTGCGTTGTGGTCGAAAGACGACCTGACCAAACCAATCCCGATCCTACCTAATCCCATTCGGGATTGGATAGGTTGTGTTCTAACGGACCTATGTAACCCAACCTGTATTTGATTGATCACGTAAATTAGCTTCTGAATAAAAAGTCGAATCTGGTCGAAAGACAACCTAATCTCGAAAGGAATCGTTTAGGTTGTGTTCGTTTGTCTTTCTTGTCTCGATCACCAGAAGCGAATTTTCTTGATGATATTTAATAGTCAGCACATTTTAGTGTGTAAATCAGTATTTTTTGTGCTACTTTGAATTATTTCAGTGAACAAATTTCAGTGTGCAATCCAGTGTTTTTTTGATGCACAGTCAGATTCTTTGATGAGCAGTTAAATACACTCACCGGCAGAAATAACCGGCCGGTCTATTTTCTGTCGTACATTTTCATACAAGTAAGGGGTCAAATGAAGCGTCAATATATTTCCTAAACGAAATAAATATCCGTGAATAAACAGTGAGATCATTAAATAAGGTGTCTGACTACCGATTCTTGAAGATTAGACCTGTGCACGGTATCCAGGAAATTCCGTGCACCGTTCAGAAAAAAATATACGTCATTTTGTCAGAAATCTCTTACATTTAGCGAATTAAAATGTTTTAAGAGTCGCACGGGTTTTCTTCAACATTTTAGATAGACCTAATCTTTGACAATATTGTTATTAAGGTTCTTATCTAAAGACCTCATCAATCAGATTAGTATTTTTATTCAATTTAGGTAAGATATTGTCGCTTCGTTTGCCCCCATATTTGTATGAAAATATATGAAAGAAAACAGACCGGCCGGTTATTTCTGCCGGTGAGTGTATATCCATAGGTATCTAAAATTCAATTAAGCAATGCTATATTATTCAGATAACACGTTTATTGTTTCAACCGCAAATTCTATGAGATATGCCGGCTCAAGTGTTGTTGGCATACCTACACTCAATTGCTGACATAAATTACATACGGGTACGAGTTTAATATAAAGTCAGTGTTATTTATTGAAGTATAATGAAACCTTTATTCGCAACTACATCAAAATGGAGTACACATTTTCTATTTTTAAATCACATACCTACTATTTTTACATTTAGAGGAATATGTTTTTCTCAAATCACGTTTTTTCATTAGGGTTCCGGACCCTAAAGCGTGATATTTTATTCACTAGAAAAAAATTAAGGGATGATTCTGCCCATGAAACTAAACAGCTTTTGAATCTGAACATAGGTCGAAATACGAAAATAAAATTTTGACCTCCCATAGAAACTGCATCAGCTGATAGCGCATTTTGTATGGGAGGTGGAATTTGGT
The DNA here is from genome assembly GCA_947532105.1 of Athrips mouffetella. NCBI lineage: Eukaryota > Metazoa > Arthropoda > Insecta > Lepidoptera > Gelechiidae > Athrips > Athrips mouffetella. The sequence goes on along the minus strand of OX383969.1, from coordinate 7,328,845 downwards.
TTTTCGTATTTCGACCAACCAGATGAACAACTTTTCCCAAGGAACATATTCCTTGGGAGAAGTTGTTCAGTTTCATGGGCAAAATCATCCCTTATTTTTTTTCTGTGTATTAAAAAATCACGCTGTATAATAAAAAAATATCTCATGCTATCATCGACTGGTAATTTGGAATGGAATTTAATGTTTTTGTAGTTAGTAGTTAAAAACGTTTCTATTTGTTAGAAGTTAACAAAATATTCAATGTCACATCGCATCGGCGAGCCCACGTCAGTGCCATAAATACAATAACACATAATTACATGTGTGTTGTAACGTTTATTATAATACTGCTATCATCACCATTGTCATAAAAGTGGTATTTGAATGCATAATATGAATAACTTGTCACAACATATTATAAAATGTGAGTTGTTATCGAGTTGGATTCTTTTCTCGCGTTACCAAAATGTGTGGTATCAATATGTGGATAACCTCAGTTGGACCATAGCAGTTTCAAATTTTTTGTACGACATAAGAAAATGCCGTAAGTTTTAACTTAGATCAGGTATAGATTATAATATAATAGATTTTAGACATTTCTCTTTACTTGTTCTGTGAGGCTCAGCTTCTTGCCAAACATGATTCTAGGTCAACAGCAAGTACTCTATAGGTTTTTGTTTGGTTCTTAAATGTATGGAGATGGGCAGATACATGGTTGTAGAAGCTTAAAATTTTCACAACAACGGGTCTCTAGACCTTAATAATTGATATTAATTTCAACTTGATACCTTTTCCCGTTCGTGAATAAAAGGGTCTTGACAGACAGACCGACATGCGGACGACAAAGTGGTCTTACAAGGGTTCCGCTATTTTTTCTTTTGGGGTACAAAAAAAAACAAATACAAAACAAAACCTGCCAACATTTTCGCTCTATACGTTTCCAAAAGAGTTTCAGTATTGTAGCAACTGGCAAGATTCGTCATCCGTCATTCTCTGCCTGTCTCAGTTGGTCTAATATTTCACGTGTGGTCTTACTGGAGCCACCAACAATTTATCATCTCGCTCGCTCTGTGTATCATTTACTTCTGATTAGGTATTTATAATGTCATTGAAAAATTATACTGACACTTGTTATGGTGTTTTTATGGCTGCAGCCGAGAAATGATGGGGAATAGCTCGTTATTAAGAGAAGTGTTATAATGCCTTTACGGTGTGAAAACTGTGGCCGATTTCTAATTTGTTTCTTAGAAAATTTTAGGTTATTTATGGTTTTGGTATGGAACAGCCAACAGCACGTACAATCTAACCAGTAAACGTAACGTAATCTTACCAGTGTAAGTTGAGACGCGTTACAAAGCAAATAACATATAACGCCAGACCAGCTCAAAGTTGAGCTTAGCGCTTGATCTGCCATTGACTGTACATAATTGAGAAAGTTTCACTTTTTTGTTGACAGTTTATAAATTTGGTCTATATCTTAGTTAATTTATAGGTTGGTTTAATAAACTGTATGTTAATGGTTTAATATTAAAGGTCTTTAAAGATACGAGTGATCTAGGGCATTGAACTTGAGGACTTATTTAGGTAAGTAGAGGTATTCAACGATAGAAAATTTTGCGTTGTAGGTAAGTGTTCTCTGGCCTGACCCACTTACAGCTACGGTTTCTTATAAGAAACAAATATTCGAAAAAAAAATTACCCGACTACACAAACAAGACGGTTATGTTTTTTCATTATTTGATATGAAATCTATACAAAAATTTATTTACAAAAAATATCAGAACATGTTTTATTTTCAGTAATAAGTGGGTTAACCTTAACCTAACCTAATAGTGCGGTCATTTAGCTGTTTCACGTAGACAGACACGCCTTACAATTTCATCAAATTTTTTCCAGGTGCTAGTTAGGTACATATCTCTCAATTTTTGACAGTAGCCAATTCTTGAATTTCAAAAAATTTCCATAGAAAATTCAAGAACTGGCTCCTATCAAAAATTGAGAGCTATGTACTCGTACCTAACTAGTACCTGAAAAAAAATTGGTGTAATTTGGTGAATTTGGCGATATAAGACTATAAGGGACCGGACTATAACCTTATTAATAAATTCTGTTCATTTTAGTTTTCTTTCAATAAAATTGATAAAATAAATTTTGTTGTTTCAGGTGAGTACGAGTATCCAGGCCACCTTATTCATTATGAAAACCAGAAAAACGTCATGAAGACAAAAAGAAGACAAATCCATCCACTGCAGTAAGAATTTCCAATTTTAACCTTTAATTCATCATCAATTCAATAAATCCGCCCCGTGCCCCGTGTGGTGCCGGTAAAGAATAGTACCAACCCTTACATACCCGTGGGTGTCGTAAGAGGCGACTAAGGGTTATAAACTGGAGGATGGGCAGCAGCATCCTCCTTTGTATCTAACATCTTACTTACTGCGGTCACCTACAACCGCGGTCCATGGTGCCAGCCGTAATGCTAACAAGCGAGGTGACTATGGTGCTTCCCCTCTACATTTTTCCAGCAAAAGCTAGAATTCTAGAGGGAGCTATAGTGGACGTTTCATGGGATGTTATGATGACATCCGGTAAAGCGTTCACTCCTATTGGCTCAGCACGAGTCCCTAGATAAAGGCTCTTCATTCATAATTCAAAATTTACATTTACTTCATATTACATTTGGGCTTAGATATGTCTTTATCTAGGAGTTGTGCTAAACTAGCTGGACATCGATTTGTGGGGGATTGTACAGTCAACGTCAGGTCAAGCTTGACACTCGCAGTGCGACTCTAGTCCGTACGTCTATTGAAATAACAATGGTACAAAGTCAAGTATGTCAAGCTTGATGTGCTTTTGACTGTACAATATTTACCATGCTTGTAAGCGTTGGGTTGGCATAGTAACTGTAAACCTCTTCTCCATCAAGCGTGCCTATTTCAATCGTCGTAGAGGCCAGAGTCGCGCTGCAAGTATCGATTTTGACCTGCTCTTGATTGTACTATTTACGCTGAAGGGCGCTGCAATGCTGTAGCCCATCCTGCGGATAAAATCCCTCAGTCCCTTATACGATATCCACAAGAGATGAATTATTACTATTTTTTTCCGGAACCTTACGGAAAAGTCTATTTATAATCGTTTACTAGACCGTATCGCTTTTTGATAGTGATTTTTTGTCGGTCTGCAAATCTTTTGAATTCCGAAGATAAATGCACAAAAAATATAATAGTTGAATGATTAACAAAAAAGCTACCTCGCAATCGTTAGAAACTCGATATCTCTATCTTTAGGTTTGTTTCTTTTGGAAATATTATCTGCGCTACTGTGCTCTGTGCTTTATTTTTTTTTATCTGATAGAATTAGAAAGAATCCATAGATTAAGCGGTGTTATTCGAAGACCTAATCGATGTTATACCTGATTATATCGACTTATGGCTGATTCATTTTATCTTTTTGATTGCGTAATGTTTTATTTGCAAACATTTATCCAGTATTTATTAATACATCTGTACGTTTTTCGCGATTGAAACCACGCGTCTGCAAGTGCTATAACGTTACTAATAAGCTCTCGGCTTATTATAAAGAAGAGAAAAATCCATTGGATTAGGCTAGGGTTCTAACAGACTAATTTAAACATTCATTTAGTTTTTATTGTCACTTTTTTTTCCACCATAGCGCCACTTTTGTTTGTGAAGCGATGTAGTTTAGCTGACGTCATTAAGCGATTTTAATATCCAACAATGAATAAACGATTTTGAGTTTGAGTTTGGCTATCCTAGGGTTTCAATTAAATTGCTGAAATTTGTCACCTAATCTATCAATAAAAAAAACTATCAATAAAAAAAACTTTTTGGTAAACTGCTGCGACAAACATTTCCAATTTTTCAAAAATAATATGCCAATATTCTTCTTTATTGTCCAGACGATCAGCAAAATTGAGCTCATCAGCCATCAATGGCCTAACATATTCTATATCCGCAAAAGATCACATTATCCATCACGGTCGGATCCTGTCCTATAAAGCTTCACACGCACTCACAGTTGACAAATGCCTCAATTGCCGACAGCGGATAAGGGGTCAAATGGTGGACAAATCGGGTTGGGTGACGCCTGTGGTATTCTGAAGGGTTAGAAGTAGTTTTAGACCTAGATTGATGATGCTATGCTTATGATAGCCGTCAAAACCAAACCTACATAGAAACGCTCCTACGTCATGCCATTTGTAATTCAGGATTTTGGTATTTAGATTTACCTACTCATTGTGAAGATACTACCTATAAGTACCTATACTCGGGCACAACAGATCAGAATGAAAATTATTGCACGTAAGTGCCGGACACAGATCAGAAAGTCGATTTCTGATCTGTGTCATCACTTACGTGCAATAATTTTCAAATTCCTAATGTTCCTAGCTATTTGCCGAAGTACCTATAGGTACCTGACACTTAAGTTACAGACGTACGTGGTTGTATGTTCTTCTATTTGAAGAGTTGCCATAAATTCCTTCCATCATCATCATGTGGGTTGCAAGATCGAAGAGCGACCATACACACCTTGGTGTCAGGGTTGTTTAGCCACCAAAGGTCTCAGACATGGCTCATTAACGACTACATCCGTAGATCATCGGTTTAACGTGCCTTCCGAAACACGGAATCATCTAACTTTTCGGACATTCAGGTGATTCATCCTGAAATGTCCTAACCATGACATTGTCCCATATATTTTTTGTATTTACCCTTTTCACCACTACATATGCAAAAGAAGCTATTTCATGACTGCGGCATAGAAGTCTATTTCCGTACAGGAGTGCTATTCCCAAAACAACAATTTTGACGTCCGCACACGGATCCGCAGGTGATCCGCAGGTGTGTGTCAAATTGGTATTCTGCAACCAAGTTATCACGACGGTGAGATCACTGCGTGAACCGCTGAGCGGACTTTTTGACATTTTTGTATGGGTTGACGTTTAAATTGGTATTCCGTAACGCATTCCGCGCTCACTCTTGAATTTTGATGTTAACCTTTACGATTACTATTTTTGTGTTTTTTACTATATTTTGAGTTGTGAAATATTTTAAATGCTACTTTATGATGACAAACCCGCAGAACATGCGTACATTTGCAGATAAAACACAAAATTGGGATGACTTAAACCAGCATGAAGATGCTAGCGCCACTACTGGGTAAAGTTGGTGGTGAAGAGAACTACCTTAAATGAAAATTTGACATTATTGTATGGTTTGACATTTGAATTGGTATTCCGGTGCATAGCCCGCGTTCACTCCGGCGCTCACTAAGAAGGCAAACCTCGAACAACACAAAAGTTACAACCTACCTGCGGATCTGTAAGTGAGGAGTAAATTTTTGAGATTTTTTGTATATAAAACTACGGTAAAAGGAGCTTTTGTAAGTCAGAGATTATGCAATTTCCTATTAGTGAAAACTTTTAAAGAATTTATCTAACTGCCATAGGTTGGCTGGAAGAAATATCTTTTAGAGATAAGCCCGCCCTTGTATATGTCCTTTAATTCTGTTTTTTTCAATATGTGTGCAATAAAGAATATATATAGTTCAAAAGTCAAACGTTTTTCCCGTGTTAAATGGACGTTTTCCCGCGGTAATAAGTAGCTAAAATTAGCACAATGTAGCATTCCACAAGAAAAGAAACTTCTAAATACGTTTACATTTAGCTGTACATATGACAAAAATAAATAGCACTGGTTCGTTTTTCCCGCGGTTACATGTAACTTACGTCAATCAGGGATACTGTAGCATTCCACAGAAGAAAATCTGTAGGACATTTTTACTGAGGGAATGAGAAGCTTTCCCGTTAACGTATCTTACCGCAACAGAAAAACCTTTAGAATTGGTTCATTAGTTCAAGAATTGAACGGTTTTTTCGTAGGAATAAGTAAGTGGCTTTCCCACGGGAATAACCTGCTTCCATTAATAAGGGATAGCTCTAGGGTTTAATGTTTTTCCCGTTGTAATAACATAATTATCTTCTCTGTTCAAAGAAGCTTTCTAAAATTGGTTAATTTAATTATTTAGAGACATAAGAAAATAGTATATGTGGTTTTCGAGAAACCGATTAGAAATATATATATCATCATCATCATAACATCCCATAAAACGTCCACTACAGGACAGGGAGCTCCCTCCAGAATTCTAGCTTTTGCTGGAAAATGTGGAGGGGAAGTACCATAGTCACCTCGCTTGTAGAAATATATACACAAACAAATATTGCTTGTTTAATAGTACAGGATTTTATAAACAAAATCTAAAAGGTCTCCACCAGAGATATTTTTAGCCTACCTTACTTTGATACTGTTATAATTTATAAGCACGCTACATCTATTTTATCTAATACACAGTATTGAATGTTAATAAAATATTTAGGTACACACGGCCGCACATTAGTAGAAACACTTTTGGACCTTATGGCGTGGTAATAGAGTTGAAAAAGTTTCTACCAAGCGGTTGACCGTACGTACTTAAGTAAATAAACTTTTATAAACAATAAACACATTATTTATAGAAATAGTCACTTTAAAATAACATTTAAAACACAATCAAAGCCACTGTAAAATGAAAAATCAGATGTTCGTACACATCTTGATGCAAATGCAATATTATTGTGCGGTAATCTGCAGGAAAGAAGTCATCCATAGCATTCAAAATAGTTATCTGAATGCAGGCTCTACCAGGCAAATTTCCATGAATCCGACGCGTGAGCGACCTTTTTAGGGTTCCGATACCAAAATGGTAAAAAAAAGGAACCCTTATGGTGCCGCTCTGTCTGTCCGTCTGTCTGTCACACCTCTATATCTCAGCAACCACTTATGCTATCAACCTGAAATTTGGAATAGTTTTAGAATATAGTTGCCCAACTTAATTGCACAAGAAAAAATTTTGAAAAAAGTATGATTATTAATATAAAGGGGGCCAAAATAGGGGGGGCCAAATTTCAAATTGTCGCTACTAGGTCGAGTGGGGTATCATATGAAAGGGCTTTACTTGTACATTCTAAAATATATTTTTGTATTTTTTTAAATTTCTTAGTTTTAAAGTTATGATGAAAAATGTCAAGAAAAATACCATTCCCCCCCCCTTATCTCCGAAGTTTGAGTAAGGAAAAATCTGAATTAATTACAGTTGACAGAAGTTTATATAAACTTTACAGCAAAAATAAAACGATCTTTCTAAGTTGCACAGTTTTTCAGAAATCTGCAAAAAACCTTTACAAACAAATTTAGTTTTGCGGTCCTGAAAATGGACTTTATTGCTTCCAAAAATACTATAGGTATATCGGAACCCTCGGCGCGCGAGTCCGACTCGCACTTGACCGGTTTTTTTTGGTTTGCGGTCCCAAGATATAGCTCAAGAAGCGAGACATGGAAGATACCGCCACTTTTATCTGAAATTATAAAAAAAATGTTAGTAAGTTATGTGCTTATTTGTGCAAAGGCTTTGGTGACAGATTTCATAGTCAATTACCTTGTATTTTGTAGTTATATAACAACTTGTGGCATCAAATGCACTTCTACTTTGTGCTATTATGAAGCGAATTTAAATTTAGTTGAAAATCTAGCAAAATTATTAATTTTGTTGTTGTTGTGATTTGTGACTTGTTTGACAGATGTTGATATGGTTCATATTTTTTTTTATGTATAGCTCGCGCGCAAAGGCATTGCGCTCTGAATCTATTATAAAATTTTGTACAGAACTAATATTTTAAACTTCAAATTAAGTAAAAGGATTGACTATTACGTTTTGTTTTTAGAAACACTAAATGAATAATTAATTAACGTCGAAATGAGCTGATAATGTACAGTCGATTTGTCGATTTTCATATAAGCGATTTGTTGCCCATCCCAAGTTCACTCCACTGCGCTTGTGGTGTAAAAATTTACAGAATACCAAAAAAAATTCTGTCAAAGCTATAAGTGGAGCGTGTCTGCGGGATTGTAAATCGAGATAGACCAGCAGCCAGCATCGGTCGATTTGGTCTTTTTTGGATATTTTTTTGCAAAATCGAGACAAAAAAAATCGTATACGGCTTATTAGACAAACGATCTAGTCAAGGTCGCGGGAAGCCGCTGGATGCGAGCAGCGCAGGACCGGTCGTCATGGAGTTCCTTAGGGAAGGCCTATGTCCAGCAGTGGACGTCTTTCGGCTGTTGTGATGTGATGTGATGTGCTTCTGAAATCTACGATTACTTGTACATAGTGGCTTATTGAGTCACTATGTACAAGTAATCGTAGATTTCAGATTTTCTCTTCGGTGCATTCTTCAATACAATACTAACCCTATACTATTATTATATAAATATATAGGGTGACTAATTAGTTCTTGATAGAAAAAGGTATTAATGTACTGAACAACTTTCCCAAAGGAACATAGGTCGAAATACGAAAATCTAGTTTTGACCTCCCAAAAAAACTGCATCAGCTGATAGCGCATTATGTATGGGAGGTCAAACTTGGTTTTTCGTATTTCGACCTATGTTCCTTGGGAAAAGTTGTTCAGTATCATGAGTACATGCATATCTTTTGCTATCAAGAACTAATTAAAAGTCAGCTCAGAGGCGGGATCAGTATCAGTAACTGAACAACTTTTCCCAAGGAACATAGGTCGAAATGCGAAAAATCTAATTTGACCCTCCATACAAAATGCGCTATCAGCTGATGCAGTTTCTAAGGAAGGTCGAAAATTGATTTTCGATCTATGTTCCTTGGGAAAAGTTGTTCAGTTTCTGATACTGATCCCGCCCCTGAGCTATGGCACGCAATCAAATTAACACCTGTATATATATAAACATTTTTGATCTAATTGTGTTGTTTAAGGTCAAGCAGGTTATGTACTTCTTCATTGGTCATCAACCTTTTTGGTAATATTTTTTAATACATTACTGGTATCCCCGTCTTTGACACATTTTTATGTCATGCTAAATGTTGTTTAAAATCGCGTATATTTTCTGCAAAAACAGTGAAATATTGTAGAGTAAATGGCTGCAAAATTGATAGTTATGCTATTTGCGGAATATTCTTCTATGGGTACCACTGACCTCTTTAAATACAATATATAGAGGTCAGTGATGGTTACCCATTATTCCTTTACTTTTTCTATGAAAAAGCCGAACTGTTTTACGTATGAAGTAGGGTGGCTGTAATGAACGATATTTGAACACAAAGGAAACTAAAAAGGTACAACCACATCAGTATTGTGGGATGTGAATCTGCAGAATCAGCCCATAAAACTGAACAACTTGTCCCAAAGAACATTATGATGAAATAACATTATGATGAAGATATCTGAATCTAAACATGAAAGAGAAAAACAGCTTGTATTAGTTTTAAGAGCGTTCATCCGTTAAAATCGCGCTTGGAGTCAAAATTTACGATTTTCGCCGAAGGATAAAACAATGTAGTTCTCAGTTTTCAAAGAAGACATTAATATCATATTAGATATACTTTCTTGATCTGATTTTTGGTTTAAAAACATCTCAAAATATTGGGATATTTTTCCAAATAGAACAGTTTTTTAACAAGTCCGTTTTTAACTTAGCGCTTGACCGTCTACGCAGATGCGAGATTTATGAAGGATCAAATTCTACAAAATAAAAATTACCATTCAAAAATTCAGGATATTGTTTAGTTTTTCGTTTTAAAAAAAACTCTATTTAGGTAAAAAATCATTCAAAAAAACTACAATCAAAAGTGACATTTTCAGTAAATGTACGGGATACTAACCGTGTCATTTTAAGCGAAAATGTAAGACATTATTTTTTCTTTTTGGACATAGCATGTAAAATCATTCATACTCTAAAATACTGTATCTTTTTTTTTGGAATAAATTGTATTTTTATTTTACTGTGAATTATTTAGTACTCCTATAAAATCGATGTTATAAAAAGTTTTTATTATTTCTAGTAATTCTACAGGGTGAATTTGAAAACATTCGACAAATTTATAGATTGAGTTCAGACCACGAAACTGAACGACTTTCCCCAAGGAACATAGCTCGTCAGACGTAAAAAAAAATTCGATATCCCATACAAAATATATGGTCAGCTGACTAAATTTACTATGAAATGGTAAACATTTTTTTTCGTCCGATGACCTATGTTCCTAGGCGAAAATTGTTCAGTTTCGCAGTCTGAAATCAATCTCAAAATTTATCGAATGATTTCCATTTCAACCTGTAGATATGCTTAAATATATTTTTCTATAAGTATTTTGTATAGATTGACATTTTTGAATTCGTAATATCTTTTGAATGGAATATCCGATTTGAATATTAAAAAGTAGTCTACAATCTCCAATTTTTTCAGATAGGTTCTTACAACATTATTTTGTTCTATCATCAATAGTTTCTGTAGCGCATGCATTGAAAGACATAGTACGGCAAATTTTTAGGGTTCCGTACCTCAAAATAAAAATAGAACCCTTTAGGGATCACTTTGTTGTACGTCTGTCTGTCAAGACCATTTTTATTACGAACGGGTAAAGGTATAAGGTCGGAATTGATTACGAATATTAAGGTCCGTAAACCACACAAGATCTGAAAATTAATTTTTTTTACAACGACGCAATAAAAATATATGGCTTTATGTCCTCCATACATTTATGCACTAAAGCAAAACCTAGAGGGTACTTCCCGTTGACCTAAACTTATGAAATTAGGCAAGAAGCTAGGTCTCACAGTACAAATAAAGGGAAAAGTCTAAAATCATTAAATATTACAATTTTTCTCGCAACTAATAGTAACCAATTAAGGTGAGCTCCCGTTTCAAGAACTTTTCTATAAAAGAGGAGTCAAGTTGGACGATCGCGGAGTTTTTAAAGTCAAAGAGCAAAAGCTTTTAGTATGTGGCTTTTAGGCTTCTTCTGGGCAAGCTCGTTCCATCGTCGACCTCATTTCTGTCTTCAAGACTAGATCGAGGTCAAGAGTAAGCCCATTGATAATAGTAAAAAATATATATATCATATGGTAGATAGGTACGGAACCCTTAGGGCGCGAGTCCGACTCGCACTTGGCCGGTTTTTTTCGCCTTGGGTTACATTATTGAAGTTATGTTTCTAGTAATAAATATAGCATATGTTACTCAGGAATAATGTAGCATTCTACCAGTGAAAAACCACGTGTTTCTTTACTTGTTATTATTAGCTAAAATCCAAATTTCAAGTACCTCGTGTCAAAACTGTAGGATTTGAACTGGCAAAAAACTCCTGATGTGATGGCCTGATGGCCATAAAAAATGTTTTGCCACAACAACCAACCACTTTACAATGATGTTATAACAAGTATCGTGATTGTAGACTGCAACCTAAACTTACAAAGGCAAAACGAGTAGAGCAAGATCAGAGCGGTTTATCCCTTTCTAATTCTTGCCATACCTACTATCAAATTTTGCACAATTTCCGTGCAAAAAGTTAAGTTCTGCATCCACGTGTTTTTATTTATACTTTATTTTAAAATAAGTTGTGCATTATTAAGCCCGCAAAATAAAAAGTTATTGATTTTTAAATTAAAAGCAGTCTTTTTCTTAAACAAGTTTAGTAGCTGCGGAAGACTTTTTTATTTAGTTTATTCTATATCTAAAAAAATTTCCTACATCCCATTTCACATCCTACTCGGCTCGCATTACTTTTGGCAGAGTTCAATCACGATAAAAACGCCGAAGCGGTGCTTTTTTAAAACATCAATGCCACTTTATTATTTGTACTCTTTTTTGAAAACGAAGGATTTTTCAAGTAATGATTACGCAAAAGATTCGACTCTTATATTAATTAGTGCAATACTAACAATAACATAGTTAAAAACTTATTATTACGCTGATAATGTTCAATCGATTTCTCGATTCTTATGTACGCAAATGGGTGATCATCCCTATGTCATCTCGACCCGCTTGTGCTAATGCGACAGAATACCAAAAATTTTGCGTGCGTGATCTGATGCGTTCGGGAAGTGAGGGCGTATTCGTTCGGGAGGTTATGGGCGACATTTGATAAATTGGGAATAGCACTCCTGACCCTACGTCCGCATCATTACAGGGCCGTACTAGGCCTTTTTATTAACCGACGGATGTGTCAAATGGTTGGAACAGGGAAAAATGGCAACGCGATTATGGGATGCCCGCCGCTTCATATTTCTTCTTGCATTTCTTTGCAAAAATAATCGTCTAATTTTTTTCGTCGTGTATTTGTGAAACTGATACCTAGCAGTTCACTTGGGTATATTATCACAAAATTAATCTTTATAAAATTCGTGAGTAAAACCTAGCCTAGATTCCCTTTATAACAAATTTTCGAAAGCCGAATTTAATTTTCATATTGAATTTTAGATAGATCGTTCATGTTAAAAGCGTAATAACAATATCAACTTCAAATCTTCCTATTCAAACTTTGAATCCCTATAAAGTTTCACCGCTTTGTAAAGCATCAAAAGCAGACTTTGACTGACTTCAGACGCCTAACGATGTCACGTTCCTATTTCAATGCCTGACATAGTAACGGCTTTGACAATAACTTTCACTGGAAATCGTTCATTCATTGCATTCAATTCTATTTTCAAATTTTCAATCGTGATTGGCTCGCAATTAACCAATGAAGGCGAAGGTGGTCATCATCATCAAACAGCTGGGCAATTAGAATAGGCGTAGTTTTTTACACCGACTTATTTCATAGGTTCATGACGTGTTGGTTCATATTTTGAAAGTAATAGTATCAATCAGAGACTATTTGTTCATATTAAGATACTTAATGATGTGACGATCAACTGTACCCTAAGGACTGTGTACATTCCTGGCAAAATTATTTGCCCAAAAGTTCGGCAGCAACATTGACATTTTACCGGCAAGAAACGCGTTAAAAATCTCGCAGAGCGTTTTTAGATCTACTGATTTTAGTTGTACATTAGGTGCAAGCCAGTGCTTTTTTTTACAAAATTTTATAAAGGTATCAAATGTTTTCTGTAAAATCGTCAGATATAGCGGCATGATTGTTTTGATTGAAAGGTAATAATGTTATTTTGATTTGAAAAAAAAAACATACAGCTCCGGTTTGACTCTGTTGCCGAGAGTGTCGACGTCCTTAAAGCAATGTAGGAACTTTTGGCAACACGATTGTACATTTATTGTCCATTGTTCCCTACACTCTCCTGCATAACACTCCGGACACTAGGTAACATCGAGCGCAAAAGACCCTCAGAAGAACCACGATAATCTCGCGGGCGGGTGCTCGCGGGGATGCGGGGTAGATTGCAAGGGGGGCGGAGAGTGTCCCTTCTGTATGGATAGTACAATTACTTTATTCTGTGCCTGCATTCAGCAACATTCAAATAGATTTGCCAGCAGAAATTGAGTCACTTGATTAGTTAAGAAAACCTTAGGTAAGTATATATTTTATCCAGGTACAGTCAAGAGCACATCAAGCTTGACACCTTGGACTTTGTGCCGTTTGTATTTCAATAGACGTACGGGCGAGAGTCGCACTACGAGTGTCAAGCTTGACCTGTCATTGACTGTACACTCGATAGTAGCACCATATCAATAGAGTTTTATTGGGTTAAAATATTTGATTAATTTAATATAAACACACAGATTCTTTACCGAACATGTCATTATAATAGTGCTTCGTTGTCAATTTTTATCCATGCTCATACTTTCTTACAAAAGAAAAATAAAACAGAGGCGTGTTCCGAATAGCTTTACAATAAACAACTTCGGAAGTTGACGGTTCACAAAGCACTTCAACCCACAAACAATTGGCAAAACTTTGTTTTTTCCGACGAAAATGACCGCTTGAATAAACTGCCTTCAACTTGCTCGCAGTTTCCTCAAAGCTCCAAGTAAGTTAAATATTATGTCACAAGAGTTTATATTGTTTTGACCGCACTTCATTCTTCCTTTTCTTAAAAATACTTACATTCCAATAATATCTCTAACTTGGACAAACGTTTTCCTGAATGTCTTTCCTACTTCATCATAACATCCCATGAAATGTCCACTACAGGACAGGGAGCTCCCATCAGAATTCTAGCTTTTGCTGGAATAATAAATGGTACAGCAGCACTGCACTTACTTTCTCGCAATACTCAAGGAAAACTTAAATTAACTACCGCAAACTTAAATTTGTAATGCCATACACATAGTATGGAAATACAAACTTTGATTTACGTTTTTCCAAAAAAATGTTCGAATGAAATATACAGATCAATTCAGAATTCAAATTGTCAAACATTAAAACAAACAAACCTCAAACGATTTCGAGTAACATGTTTAACTTTTAGTAGTACCTACCGGAACACTCTTTATATGAATTTTCACAGATTAATGGACACTACCGTAGGAGACTTGCATGGAGATTTTTTTAATTCACAACACATGTTCCTTATGGATATTGTTCAGTTTAGTCTACTGAGCAAGGCCTTTCAGTTTTTGGTCCACCCTGTGTACTAAATTTTATTCAAAAAAATCATAAAGAATATCCAGTCAGGTAGACAACCAATCCAGGAGTAATATTATAGAAAATTTTAATAAACTCAATGGAACCAATTTTGGGTAAATCACATATTTACGATTTAGTGGTACAGGAACACCCCTTATATGAAATTACACAGTTCATTTGATACTGGCGCAAGATATCTTACATGGAGATGCTTGGTCATGCAAAGTTTCATCAAGATTCTAAGAGCCGTTTTTGAGAAAATTACAATTTATCATTTTCGTTGTATGACAGCTACCCTCAAAATGAGAGCCAGCCAGAAACCACTTAGAACCCTTCGATGGATTTGCATAGAACTTCTAAATTCCAAATATGGTGTCAATCGGACCATTCGTTTAGCCGCTAGGCCAAAGCGTGTCGGACAGACCGACCGACGGACCGACCGACCGACGGAACGACCGACCGACCGACGGACGGACATTGTTGGGAGACTTCTTTTTTATGATGTATAAATGATATAGAACACATTTTTGAGAAAATTAGCAAAACTTTTTTTCACGAATTTTTTTTTTTCGCTCCGCTCGAAAGTAAAAATGTGGAGGGGAAGTACCATAGTCACCTCGCTTGTCAGCGTTACGGCTGGCAACATGGACCGCGGTTGTAAGTGACCGCAGTAAGTAAGATGATATGATACACAGGAGGATGCTGCTGCCCATCCTCCAGTTTATAACCCTTAGTCGCCTCTTACGACACTCACGGGTTTGTATGGGATGGTACTATTCTTTGCCGGCACCACACGGGACACTAATCACTATACACTTACACACACTACACACTTATGTACACGTTCTTACTTATGTTATTCATTTATACTCGTATGCCCGATCTTTTTAGATCTTCTTTAGGGAGGTGGGCAGTTTCACGGACCGCCGTCTGTCGCCTTGTCGTGCTCGGTGCGGTTCATGTACTTGAATGATATTATGTGCTAATGATTTGAATAAAACTGTTACACCGACTGACAGACAACGCACAGCAAGGTGGTTCTAGCAAGAATCATTAAATTCTGCACTGTAGTTCCAAACTTTTTAGAGAGCTCTTCAAGTTATAATGAAAATTCAAGAAGGACCGAAAGTTTGCACGGAATTTTGGGTGCGTTATAAAATAATTCCCGTTACTTAGTTCACGATCTAAAATTAGTATTTTGTATGAAAGGTAATTAGTAATTAGGTTCCGTAGAGTAGAAAATTGAATAGGAGTAGCGTATAAAGGATCAATTACGCAGTGGTCCGTCGCAATTGATCCGAGCTATCTCCGTCGAGTCTATCGAGTGAAATGCTTGACATGACAGGACACCCATCGGTATAATAAACGCTATACTGAGTCTTATGCAATTAGAAAATACGGGGTCTGAGGGACAGGTTGACAAGGACAAGTTGGCAAATATTGAAAGGACATGATCACTCAACGTCACTGAACAACATTCAGAGAATAAAACTTTCAGAAAATGAAAATAAAGATCGGCCTCTCCATACGAACTGTCCAATCAAGTTTGTAATTTTGTATAGAGACTCCGAACCCAACATCATGGGCGAGACCAAGGCTGCAAGGCTTCGCTGGCTCGGCCACGTGGAGAGAATGGGAGAGGATCGGGCCGCCAGAAGAGCTTACGTGGGACGACCGACTGGGAAACGACCAGTCGGTCGTCCTAGGTACAGATGGGGTGACGAAGTGCGGAAAGACCTGGATGCCCTCCAGAGAGCCGTTTGGCAAGAAGCGGCACAGAACAGGAAAGAATGGAGAACTCTCGTGTCGGAGGCCAAGATCCTCTTGGGGTCGCTGAGCCAGCGTAGTAGTAAGTAGTAGTAATAGAGACTCCGATATTTTTTTATTTCCTGAAAGTTTTATGCACTGAAAGTTGACTGATTATTCTTCAGTATTTTCCAACCTGTCATCCTTCATCCTTTCTTACTGTTGTAGTTGTTGTACCCTATGGCACCCCGCTGGTGTATAGTGCCTCAATAAGTTTTCTCCACGCCAAGCCGGTCTCGCGCAATTTTCCTAGTATGAGTATTACTCCACGACAGCCCTGCTTCCTTCAGCTTCTTCTCAGTGGTGGGACGTCCACGTCTGCTTCTGCCTCCCGGCTGCCATTCGAAGGCATAATGATGGCCGAATTTTGCTCCCTTCTTAGAGTGTGACCAATCCATCTCCATTTGCGCTGGGAGATTTCTTATGCAATTGGAGTTTGCTGGCATTTGTGGAAATAGTGTTCGGCCAGAAGATACGGAGGATACTTGTTTGTCAGGCGTTTTGTCACTCTCCACGTCTCGTAGCCGCAGAGTAGCACTGACTTCACAATGGACTCGAAGAGGGAAGGTTTTATGCATCTGATTGCCACACTGGTCTTAACTGGGCAAAGACTGCTTTGGCTTTCTTTATCCTAGTTTCAATATCCTCATCGGACCCACCTGTGTTGGTTACCGTACTACCCAGATATAAAAACGAGTTGACGGTAGTTAGTGGGTTTTTATTCAGAAGGACTGGGGACACGTTGATCACACGCATGACGACGGTCTTGCGCGAGCGTTGATTCGCAACGCACTCCGAAGATCCGAAGTTTCACTAGCAGTTAGGGTAATGTCTGCGAGATCAACAATCTTCAGCGTAGTTCAATTCATCCACTGCCAGAATCACTGCTGTTTTATTGTGTGACAGCCCATTTGATTGTTAGAGAGGTCACAACATGCTTTACTAAAAGTCATACACTTTAGAGCCTTCCTTATTAGTGGAGCATAAATGAAGATAGGTTAAGACAAGTGTAGTATTCGGTGTCGGTCAGCTGATTAAATTTTTTACGTTTCAGTGTTGTCCCGTAAAAATTGTTCACAATGAGGAGTAAAGGAGCAGTAGGTTTCCATCGTCTTCCGTCTAAGTAGGAATTAGCTCAAATAAGATTGAATTATTACTGAAGGCAAATGAAATGGACTAATACATGAATTCTAGAGTAACAGTTCCATTGCAGTACTCTTAAAAGATCTTGTTATTTTGAGAGAAAGCTTTTTATTAATTACATATTTTACTACTTACTAAACACTGCTAAAAGCAATAATTATATAGCTAGATACTAAATCTATAGGCATTTATACGACAAGTTCCTAAAGCGTCATAGACTCTAGAGTGATTAGCGAAGAACCGTACTTAAATGAAAGTGGAAATTAATTAGAAACCTATAAGTGTTCAGGTTCAGGGTAAGTTTGAACACTTAGAATTTTGCTAAAGATCGATTTTAACCTTTGATGCAGAGCAAATAAAATAAAACGGCGTCTTGTCTCGGCGTCGTCTCTTAGATAACATAAAGCTTATCTGCTCAGTGAAAATCTAGTCACAGAAATTGAGAAAGGAATGCTGAGATTTGGTCATTTAGAGAGAATGTATGAACGGAACTGACGAAAGAGATGTACAAGGCGAGAGTAAAGAAGAATTAATGTTGACACGAAAAGGCCTTGGTGAACGTTTCAAGACTAAATTAGTTATAAATAATGACATAACTTAAGCGTGCATAACTTCAAGTGATAGAACGTAGTTTAGTCTGCTTTTCGGTATAGGAAAAAGACTTGATTTTGTTTATGTTATGTATATAATATTTTAGAGTCCTGGTTTAACGTAATTTGTACCAACATTTTTTGTGTTACGGGATGATATGGAGTGGTACTATTCTCAACTATTACCACACGACTCTCGCAGCTGTAGTTTATTGTGTATCCAGTGCGGGGCTGTAAAGCTGTCATTTTAATCGTATATCTCACTTACAATTATGTGCTAATGCCCCATTATCCTGCTAGACGCTGTATAGTGCGGGTTCAGGCGTGCTTTGTAAATCATTTGGATTCTTAAACTGCAAGTCTACATGATGTTGGATTATGACGAAAATAATTATGATCAAAAGGCGTTACCTTGCTCAGCGTTTTTAAACGTTCATGCACTTTTATTATTTCAAGTTCATGTAAACATATCTTTAAATATACAGCTTGATTTTTTATTGGTTTTGCTCCTGATAGCCCTAACGGCTCCTCCTAGTGATTCTACTTATGAAATCAAACAACTATCCCGAAGAAAAAAATTTTTACTCGACAAAAATTTTTACTCATGAAATCAAACAACTACCCCGAAGAAAAACATTTTTTACTCGACAAAAATTTTTCATCTTCCCATACAAAATGGGTTGATCACGTGACCACTTTACTATGGCGAGCCGAAAAATTTTTTTCTAATAAAAATTTTTTTTCTTCGGGAAAGTTGCTTGTTATCATGAGCAGAATCACTGGGCTTCGGGAGCGAAACCAATGGAAGTTCACGCTGTATGTATTTTGTTATGATGGTTGTCAAAAGCATGGTTTTTTTAAGAGTGTTCTAATTATGTATTTAAGTCTGTTTCGACCTTACTAAAGCACGCCGGTATTTTTGCGCAAAGACGCAGGTAAGGTTTCGACGGGTTAGTCCACAAGGTTAGTCTATCCCATCTAGTCACACTCCCATCTAGACACAGTTTCAAAATACCTAGTAGAAAGTTCCATCTGATCACGAATTCGAAACAGAAACAAAAGTTACATCTACTTTTGAATGATATAATTATGGTCAAAAAGTCTACCTAGTCTAGACGAAATAGAAAAGGTGTTAAAAAATAAGTTTTTTTTAATCACCTGTATTAAATGAATCTATTATTATTATTTATTAATAAATATAATTCCAAAATGAAAAATCAATAAATATTATCTAATGAAAAAATACAGGATAAAAAAGATATATTTTAACTTTCTCTACTACAGGTTCTAAATATATGAAAAAAAGAAATTCCAATTTTGAGTTTAATTTTGAACATCCTGTTGCATTCTAATACCTACCAACCAACTTACACGCCAATAATGGCTTCTGTTTAGATTCATAAACAATACATAAAAGGTGTTGCTGCCCGCTTCTACTATACGAGCTATTCTTATAAGGCAGTGCCATATTGTTGTTATCATCTGTGCTTACGCAAAACTTCCTAATGGATTACATTTGAATGTAATTATTATTTTTTATTCAAGTCACAAATTATGACGAACTGTTGATAAATGGGTAAGTACTAAGATTTATCCTAACTCTAATTTCGATGATTTTTCAATTCTTATTTTTACTTAAGTTCTAGTCATAATTTTTTCGGATCATCTGGCATCCCACTTAAAAAGTATATATAGAAAAACAAAAGCTCTAGTTCTAGCTCTCGACTCCAGCAAAAAGTTTGCGTTTAAGCTAAATATTATGAAAAGGGATCCCTAAATCATAAAAAGTAGTCTTTGCAAACTTACAATATTTTTAAAGGCCTATTTCCCCACACTAAGAAATTTTTTCATCTCCACTTTACGTGTACGGGAGGTACCGCAAAAACTTTTTTTTTCTTCATTTTATTCTACCTACCAGTTTATCGGCGGCGTAGCTAATATCTAATCCATACCAAATTACAGCTTTTTAGTACCAAAGGCCACTGAGCTAAGCCGCGCCGTCAGAAAGACAGACAGACAGACGGACATGTCGAATTTACAAGGGTTTCAAAAAGGGGTATGGTAGGTATTAGTATCATAACTGAATTAGGATTGTCCGTACGTACATTGTTGCAAAGAAATCCAATGCAACTCCCTGGTTTCGCGCGTGCCTCGCTTAGCAAGTATCTGGGGGATATTACACAAGCCAACTGTACTGGCTTCCTGCTTCCTAATGAATATTATTACTAGCTAGCTTAGGGATACTGTACCGGTTTTCCCAGAAAACTGTGACAAGTGGAATGGGATACCTACCTAAGTCACCCAATATATAAAATACCTTTGTTTTACGATTTTAGTATGTTTTCTATTTACCTTCTATCTATGTGTTTCAAGACTTCATTTTAGAGATTAAACTAAACATTTTTCAAAAATACTATATATTTATTTCTATCCAAAAAATTTGAAATATAAATAAGAAAGGGTACCTAAATCAAATAGAAATTTGATTTAGGTACCCTTATGGATTTGGGATTCGACTACTTTCTGCAAAACAGTAAGGCGGGTATTGATAGGGTATAAAATATTTTTACATCTCTCATATTCGGTAAGTAGGTCCTTATTACCCCCAAATGGGCCTTGTAGGTGACCAATTAGCGCTCTAGGGTAATAATGTAGCTAGAAAAGCCCTAGGGCGGTAAGTAATTGAGTTTTGAAAGAGTAGTGTTTTTTTTAATTACTTACCGCCCTAGGGCTTTTCTAGCTACATTATTACAATAGAGCGCTAATTGGTCACCTACGATTTGTTGGTAATAAGGACCTACTTACCTCACAATCGAGATGTAAAGCAGAGTAGTTAGCTCGGGTGTAAGCATCAATTGCACCCTCGAACTATAGGCGCCCACGCTGCGCTCGTGCGCCTAAATATCTCGGGCTGCAATTTGATGCCTTACAGCCCTTGGCTACTAATCTACTAATACGACGGGTATACCTCATCATAGTCATCATAACACAACACATGTTGTGACATGATGTAACATCTAATGAAACCCCTGCTGTATACCAATTTCTTAACCGTATATTCAAAAATGTTTCTCATGACATAGGAGTAGGAAATAAGTACCAAATGTTACATGCCTTGTGTAATACGCAGGTAGTTTGAATCAATACGAAAATCCCGAGCTAGCCATTCTCCATAGGCTCACGACCTTAATATGACACCCATTCACAATTTCCCCGCTTGCGATAACCCAACCACCGTGTGATTTTTAACCATTTCTTGGTTGGTTTGAGTGAGAAGCTTTAGAAGATATTTTCCTATTCTATCTTGAAATTCTGAAGATATAATATGATAAATGTAACTTAGAAACATAGTACCCGAAACGTTCAATTACCAAGATATTTTTACCCCTTTCGCGCTAAATGCATGTATGCAATGAATGTACTTCTTAGTATAATTTTGTCGAGATGGTTGTTCACATTAAGTGCCGTTAAATTTTTGATATATGTTATGAAAAGTGTGACAAACTTTAGTATACATCACACAACAAGTTGTCAAGTAAGTATTTATCTATCTATCTATGTTTAATCAAAAAATTGAGAAAATATCTTTCATTCATTCATTCATTTTTTAAGAGCCATGCTCTTGTCGGTGTAGCTTTCTCCATCTGTCCATGTCTTCAGTTCTCCGTAGGTATTTACCAAAGAGATTTGAACCTCGCTACGCGCAGCGAGGTTAAAATCTCTTTGGTATTTACCCCCGCCCTCTCTTTCATCCCTTGGCAGTACTCTATTCTAGGCCGGTCGCGGCCTCTTCTTCCTTCCACTTTTCCTTCCACAATAGTTTTTATAAATGTGTTGTGCCTGATGATGTGACCAAACATTTATCCTCTTCGGTTTTCTATTACATTTATAATTTCTCTATTTTAATTTATTCCATCCAATACTTCCTTATTCGTTTTTTTCTCTGTCCAGCTTATTTTCTTCATTCGCCTCCGCATTCGCTTTCATAGAGATCTGTATTACCTCTGAGAGTTTGGACAAATCAATATTAACTCGTATATACTAAAGGTATGTTACTTATAGACATAATAAAACGAAATATAGTTCAATAAACATTGCTTCTGCTTACACTTGTATCATATACCTACGCTTCTAATGTCAGTTAAGTCAAGAGAAGCTAGGATAATTTGCGATTTGCACAGCACTCAACACTTTCTCCGGAAAACACGACCCGTGTATGATTCGATAGGTGATAGACGTTGCGAATACTACCATGTCATATCATCCAGTACGTAGTAAGGTGTAGTAGGTTAGTTAAGTTGTGGTTGGATACTGGTGCAGGTAGATAGATTTGGAGATGCGTGAATGGAAACTATGAAACACAAGTAATTTAGTGTGCAAGTTTAAATTATTTGTGTTGATATTATAAATACTTTTTCAAGGGCACTGCAAACGTTGAAACCAAGTTTTTATTATGAGATCAATACTGAAATCAACAATTTTTTTAAATTGATTAGTTATTTATTTACGATAGACTTGCTTTTGACCTCAAACCACAGATTAAATAATAGTAAACTAACGTCTCAAACCTAAAGACAAACATGAAGTCGATGATAGAACCGAGGACACGCTCACCAAGGAAAAGCTTTTTCACTCGCGATTTGAATCTATTCGGGTTATATTAACTCGGGAATAAAGACGCAGGAAAGGAATTCCATTCCATAGCTGTACATTCTCAATACCTAAATGGACCTAAAGAAAATAAGTAGGTACTTATATCGAAATAAGGTAGAAAGGCACTTGCTGAAAGTTTGGTATTGCTATGTGAAAGCTATAATTAATAATAAACTGCTATGTTGTAAATAGTAGATTTTACAACAAGTGCACAAAACGAACCATTTTTCCGAGGATTAAATGGTTTTGTGGACGAGTTATAAACTCTGCTTTTCACTTTGATTGCGAGGAAATAAAACGTAAAAGTACTATCTAAATGTAACTGAAGAATGAGTTGTTCTGCTTTAGTGAAGAATATGTTGACGCGCGCGCGGCGTGGGTGCCGCAGGCCCGCGCGCAGGACGTACACCACCGAGATTACTTTTTTGCCCTAGTGCACAAAATTCGACTTTGTGCAGCCTATATCCTGCACAAATAAGCACTTTCAGAGCATGAGAAGTGAAAATTATTTTGATTCACTTTTGTCGTACTTATTATCTACAGCTGTAGGAAAAGTCTTTCGGTAGCGCTAAAGCGCAGCGGAGGTCTCATATTAAAATGTTAATTTTGAACATTTAAACAAATAGCTTGTATTCACATTAGTTGAAATTATTATCGAACAAATCTTTTCCACGCTTGTTATGAAGTTGTACTATTAGAAAGTGAAGATTATTGTAATTGCATGTATAAATAAATATGGCGCCCGTTTGGTTTGTGTGACTAGTCGTAACTATTTGAATTTTATCACTTTTATTAATCAATTTACTGTAATTGCTTGTTAGACTTGTTTTATTCAGAGTAATGGTGATTTGAGTTCTGTTAATGGCTCTGGGAACAGAAATCCCTTCGATCGGTACTTAACTGACGTATCAGATATCAATTGTTAATATAAAAAACTTTTCAAAGTTTATAACATTTATAATTTAATTTAAATAAATGTATTTTCAGTTCTCATGCTCTGAAAGTGCTTTTTGTGCAGGATATAGGCTGCACAAAATCGAATTTTGCACTAGGGCAAAAAAGTAATCGCGGTGGTGTACGCCCTGCGCGCGGGCCTGCTGCACCCCCTGAATAGTAAAAGTCCCGCTACTTATCTCTGCGACAGACAGTCTTGCTACGTTAATTGATAAAATTTGCTTTATCAAACCTTTTTCTATATTTAAAAGATGATAAATATCTAAGTAAGCTACAGAGAGAAGTGAAACGATGTTTGCTTGACTGGTAGCTGTAGTAACTCTTTCAATAAAAATCTTATATGGTACTAAACACGATCAATAACAGAAGACCCAAAATTGCACCTTGTGGCACCCTAGCAAATTCACAAAGTTTTGTTTCATTCGGTCTCGCATGTCACCTGTTAGTCAGTGTCATTTGCTTTACGGGGATCCATTTTACCTAGACATTGTAGAGTTGATACAAATGGCCAAATAAAGTAGCGGAATGGAACGACATTTGCTTAACTGGTAGCTGTAGTAACTTTCGCTGCAAATCGGCGTGTCCAGTCCACTCGATTCGCTGTGCTCCTGCCGCTTTCCTTGGCAGTAAACTGTGGCGAGCTGCCTGTTGCCGGCGACTGGATAAGTCTACAATAAATTACGAGACAGCCCACTTCAGTTAGAATTAGAGCTCAGGAAATTAGTGGAAGCTAGCTGTAATGGTTTCGCTGTTTGATGAATAGTAAGTTGATTTTATTGCAACCGTAACTCATTTTCGATTATTTATACTACTTTTAGGGTTCCGTACCTCAAAAGAAAAAAAACCGGTCAAGTGCGAGTCGGACTCGCGCGCCGAGGGTTCCGATATACCTATAGTATTTTTGGAAGCAATAAAGTCCATTTTCAGGACCGCAAAACTAAATTTGTTTGTAAAGGTTTTTTGCAGATTTCTGAAAAACTGTGCAACTTAGAAAGATCGTTTTATTTTTGCTGTAAAGTTTACATAAACCTCTGTCAACTGTAATTAATTCAGATTTTCCCTTACTCAAACTTCGGAGATAAGGGGGGGGGAATGGTATTTTTTTTGACATTTTTCATCATAACTTGAAAACTAAGAAACTTAAAAAAATACAAAAATATATTTTAAAATGTACAAGTAAAGCCCTTTCATATGATACCCCACTCGACCTAGTAGCGACAATTTGAAATTTGGCCCCCCCTATTTTGGCCCCCTTTACATTAATAATCATACTTTTTTCAAAAAAATTTCATGTGCAATTAAGTTGGGCAACTATATTCTAAAACTATTCCAAATTTCAGCTCGATAGCGTAAGTGGTTGCTGAGATATAGAGGTGTGACAGACAGACGGACAGACAGACAGACAGACAGAGCGGCACCATAAGGGTTCCTTTTTTTTACCATTTTGGTATCGGAACCCTAAAAACGGAACCCTTATAGGATCACTTTGTTGTCCGTCTGTCTGTCTGTCTGTCTGTCTGTCAAGACCCTTTATCTCACGAACGGGTAAAGGTATCAGGTTAAAATTAATACCATATATTAGGATCCATGAACCACACAAGATCTGAAAATTTCAATTTTTTACAACGACGCAATCAAAAGATATGGCATTTTATGTCCTCATCTCCATACATTTATTCAAAAATGAAAAACCTACAGGGTACTTCCCGTTGACCTAAAATTATGAAATTTGGCAAGAAGCTAGGTCTCACAGTACAAATAATGGGAAAAGTCTGAAATCATTAAATATTACAACTTTTCTCACAACTAATGTTAACCAATTGTGGTGAGCTCCCGTTTCAAGAACATTCATATTAGAGAGGGGTCAAGTTGGATGGTTGCTGAGGCGATTTTTGTTTTAGTTCTATTTAAAAACGGGAACACTTACAAACTTGAAAATTGGTATGTTTATAGTGCATAAGCTATAAAATAACAACAAATAATAAAATTTGGTCAAGCGCGTGTCGGACTCAAAAAACCTAGCACATTAACTTACTGAAATTTCAACTAATACAATTATGTTTACGACTCGCACTTGGCCGGTTTTTTTTATCTTTAGTCAACTGTACTTTTGAATTTTATATCAATAGATCTCTTTAAAAGCAAATCAAAGCTTTTCATTTCTTAGAATCCTTCTCTTACCTTAGCTGAAATCTAATCCTTTTACATAGAATTCAATTCATTATCTTTCTCTCGAAGAACAATTTTCCCAAGAACTTTGAAATCTGTAAGCTTCTTAGCAAAACTATGGATGAGAAAAGTGAGATAAAACGTAAGTTTCGGTTCGGACTAGAAAATAGTATTAGTCTGGTAGTAATATTCTTAGATTAGATTTAAAAGGCAAAGCATTAACCTTTGAAGGTTATGTACGAGTATGGTTATATTAACAGAAAATCTTTTATAAAACGTCTAACGTTCCAAAACCAAATTAAGTCAAAGTCAAATTTATTTATTGCAGTGTTACAGGTATAAATACAAGATGAAATATGTATGAAATATGTGCACTGTAACATACCGAAATCTAAATGAAGGCCAGGTCAAGATTACCATACCTAATACACCAACCAACGAGCGTAAGTGAAAGGGTTAATGAGAGTAGTAGAAGCAGTGAAATTAAGCTTAATTTTAAAAATAATGAAATAAAAAAAATTACGTCAATATTTAATTAATATAAATTACGTCAAGATATAAGTAAATGGCAGCTGTACCCAACCACATACATATTGAATCAGGCTTTGTCCGTTTTGGTAACCTCAGGTTAACCTTGATCGATAACGATAATTACACGGGCGAGGGCAGATGGTATAAATCTCGAATGTTTCTAATGTATTCAATGAACATTAGTACTGCTGTACAAACAGTACAATTATTTACAGACTTACGGCTAGCAGGCAAGTGAGAGCAATCATTTGTTTCTAGTACTGCTAAGTAAACCACATTGCCGTTGTGGATTTTCAAGAAAGGCATTTTGGAAGTGGACGTTTGAAGGCTTAATTGGTTGATGTACGTAGACTACTGAGTGATATTTGTCAAATTGTATGAATTGAAACACATGCACAAACTATAACGCTATAAAACAAATTTAGGCGGCAAAATATCATGTCTATCATCCCATCCATCACGCGCTAATATTGGCATAGATAGGAATAACTTACTTCATCCAAAGAGATTGTTCTACTGACTAGAATGGCTTCTGAGTAGGAAGAAAATAACATAAAAGAACAAACATAAAATTTATCACACATTTAGTGGAAAATATGTAAAAACTAAACCCACTAATAAATAGAAGGAAGAAAACATTACATAGACAGTAAAGGTAAGACGACGACAGTGCAGAGGAACTTAGAGAATTTAGCACATATTGGTTGTTTGTTTTACCGCTTAGCAAAGCTTAGACCTGTAAGAGGATATTTTGCAGTTTATTACTTAGAACTGCAAAGTGGAAATACAACTTCGTAAAGTCGGCTTATATCAAACTCTTGAGAGTATTTCTGTTATTGTTTTTGTAGCTTTGGCAAAGTTTTAAGTTAAAATAATAAAATTCTAAGAAAGGCTACATATTACTGTAATCATGAGAGGGCAGGAAAAAGACTTCCATGAAATATGAAATTACGACATATATTGAATCAAAACAGATTTTTACATCTTAATTATACTTAAGCTTTTTAAATTAATTCTTTCTCAAAATTTCTCAGTTACAAAGTATTGTTTAACCTTTTTTTATTCTTTAGACAAATGAAATTAAATTAACTTGCTATTTGTTTTATTTTTACAACAGATTTGTTTATTTTTACATAAATAATTTCTTTAGGGTCTAATATCCCATCATCGATTTTCTTTCGTCATTCCTTTCTGCGTGTTTATGTTGACCATGGCTTGCTCTATGCAGAGGTCAACCGAAGCTAAGGGCATGTAATTAAGTAATTAATGAGGGCCGCATAGCCACCAGCGGTGCTTTTCTCCAACCCGTGCGTGACCTTTAATGAGTTATTGTCTAACATTAATACCGTGCTTTCAAATCGTATCATCATTGCCAAGGTTTTGGTTTATGGTGATTGCGTTTAATACGAGTGAAGATGAGTTTGATAAAATGGCTTGATGAATATCAAAATTAACTGATAAAGCAGCCGCGCTGGGTACCATATCCATACCTATGATTTTAAAGATATGTTTTTTTTTAAGAGTAATAACAGACATACCTACTTTACTTAGTTAAAAATTATTATTTGGTTTTCTTGCAAGCGTCGAATATAAAGTATCTAGATTCTATGTTGTTACATAAATTGCCCCAGGTAGCAAAATGTCGTCAAAATGACGTCATAATACAGTCATTTTCGACGTAGGAGACGTCATATTATGACGTCTGTATGACCAGCCAATGACGTACTATTGTTGTCATGACAGATATTCTGATCTCCAATATTATAATATTTAAGTCACCAGTGTTTACTAACTTTTCATAGCTTTACGATATTGTTCATAAATGGTTGTT
The DNA here is from genome assembly GCA_947532105.1 of Athrips mouffetella. Classification (NCBI taxonomy): domain Eukaryota; kingdom Metazoa; phylum Arthropoda; class Insecta; order Lepidoptera; family Gelechiidae; genus Athrips; species Athrips mouffetella. The sequence goes on along the minus strand of OX383969.1, from coordinate 7,300,741 downwards.
GTATTGACTCCTTTGTACAAACTGTCAGAGCGCGGCGGCTTTTCGACCAATCCCAGCGTTTGATGGAAAGGGTAATATTGTGGTGGGAGAGGTCTCTTGAACGTTCGAGCCAGCCTCGCTCAGGCAGTCGTATTTTGTTCTTCAAACTGGGAGATTCTACCTTTAAAGGAGTAATCACGTATTGTGTAAAATTATGAAGACTCTTCTTCATATGTATGGTATTGTGTTAATGTACCCATTTTAACACTGTGTAAAGTGAATAACTTATTACAAAACGTAAGTAGACTTCGAGTGTTTTATTTAACATATTTCTCAACTCCCTCTCATTTGTTAACATGTCAGAAGCGGGATACGAGCCCTCACTTCCCACAAAGTGGACTGATAATGTTCAAAAATACATCTGCTGTATCTCAAAAACTGACTTGTTTGAAATGAGTGGAAAAACTGGAAAATCAACTACTTGTTTTTTTTTTCTCATGTGGTATTTTTTTCACCTTTTTTTTTAACGTTGTGTTAAGGACGAGTGATTATTTAAAGTAAATAGTTATGATTGTATACTACCTACATGCTACCTACATTTTAAATCATTTTTGCTCAAAATCGTTAGACGTTGCTAAGGAATAAGTGTACACAGTTCACTTTAACCATTTATTATCAAGCCTGAGTTTAAAACAAACAACATTTCGTGCTTTCATTCAGACAAATTAATCTTTTAGTTGTGTTTTACATATGGTTGTAATAATTTTTGGTGTAGGTACGTATTCAAAATAATAGTCTGAAGGTCTATTGGTTCGTATTCCCATGCGTAGTTCACTGTTTCAATTAATTATGTTCTTTATTTTGTTTGAAATTTACTGCTGCAAAAAACACGTAATATCTAACTACGAGTAAAAGCTACTTAAAAGTGTCCACTATTACGTTTATAGATTTCATTCAATTTAAAGCCTTAAAAGCGTTTCAAACATTGATCGCTTCTATACAATAGATACTCGCGCTGGAATTTTTACATTTCAGCACGTCATAATGGACAAAATCCGTAACCGTGGCAAGAGTCTAGCTTCGATTCGAGCGTTGCCTAGCTGTGCAGCGCAGCAGACTGCGCCGGGCGAGCAGCAGGCCAAGCAGCCAGCCCACAGCAGTCGGGGCCTCGTGGACAGCAGGCCATGCAGCCAGACCACAGCAGTCGGTGCTTGGTGGACAGCAGGCCATGCCGTCAACCCACAGCAGTCGGTGCCTGGTGGACAGCAGGCCATGCAGCCAGCCCACAGCAGTCGGGGCCTCGTGGACAGCAGGCCATGCAGTCAACCCACAGCAGTCGGAGCCTGGTAGACAGCAGGCCATGCAGCCAGCCCACAGCAGTCAGGGCCTCGTGGACAGCAGGCCATGCAGCCAGCCCTCAAAAGTCGGTGCCTGGTGGACAGCAGCCTTTGCAGCCAGCCCACAGCAGTCGTCACCTGGTGGACAGCAGCCCATGCAGCCAGAACCACAGCTGGCAGCCGGCGCCTGGTGGACAACAGACCATGCAGCCAGCAACACGGTCATCCGCGCCTGATGAACAGCAGGCCGTGCAGCCAGCGCCACAACACAAGACCACAGCAGTCGGTGCTTGGTGGACAGCAGGCCATGCCGTCAACCCACAGCAGTCGGTGCCTGGTGGACAGCAGGCCATGCAGCCAGCCCACAGCAGTCGGGGCCTCGTGGACAGCAGGCCATGCAGTCAACCCACAGCAGTCGGAGCCTGGTAGACAGCAGGCCATGCAGCCAGCCCACAGCAGTCAGGGCCTCGTGGACAGCAGGCCATGCAGCCAGCCCTCAAAAGTCGGTGCCTGGTGGACAGCAGCCTTTGCAGCCAGCCCACAGCAGTCGTCACCTGGTGGACAGCAGCCCATGCAGCCAGAACCACAGCTGGCAGCCGGCGCCTGGTGGACAACAGACCATGCAGCCAGCAACACGGTCATCCGCGCCTGATGAACAGCAGGCCGTGCAGCCAGCGCCACAACACAAGGCGACTGGTAAGCGGCAGGCTGTGCGTGCAACCAGCTGCCACTCGCACAATCAGCCCAGTGAGTAGTCAACTCCGGGCATATGGAGGTAACACCAATGACTTGGTTTTTGGTACTTTTTATAGAGTCTCAGTAGTTAGGCTTTGTAGTTAACCTTCCTTGACCCTGATGCGGCAGACACCCATAACAATGCGGTGACTGATTTCGACAGTACAAAAATAAAAATTGTAAACGATGTCGTTAAGTTTAAACAAATTTTAACAATCTTCTGTTGGACTAGGAAACAATGTCCTAAAATAGCATGAAGGATATACCCATGGTACTATTTTGTTAGAATGTTTCAAGCCAATTTAGTCCTATACTATTAAACGAGCCATAATATATTTGTAAAATGTTTGTCGATAACGGCTCTAACGATTTCAATGAAATTTACCATACGGGGGTTTCCGGGGGCAAAATCGATCTAGCTAGGTCTCATGTCTGTTTTTCCCCGTGTTTCTAAGCATTTTTTTAAAACATCGCGTTTTAGACAGAAACCTAGAGCGCCAACTGTTGGCGGGTACCACAGCTTGCTCACCTGAGGCGGCTAAGAGCGAAGCTCGGTCGACTAGGTACTAAATCTTAAAGAAATAAAACTACATATCTATTCCAAATCAAACAAACTGTCCAAATTAAAATATTAAAAACGAAGAAAAAAAAAAGAACTGCTAAAGCAAATAAAATAAGTTTCATAATAAATGTCTGAACTAAGCTGCACTTCTCTTCAGAATAGGGTAGAAGAATTTATTAATCAGTAGCTTTACAATTTAATATTTAAAGGTTTATATAACAGTGACTAATACCGTTAAATTAGTTCAAGGCACATATGAGACTAGTCACAATTTAAAACTGAAAACCTACTCATCTCAAAACATACCAATTTCTATAAAAAAAAAATCGTAGCTTTTTTGAATTTTTTTGGAATATGAACAGTTAAATCTGTTCTGTAGTAATTGATTAACCCAGTGACATTTTATCTGTAATATTATTGTAGCGTAGATTAGTGAACAATCTTATTTCCAGCGAGGGACACTCTAACCACTCAAATCTTTTTAGTTATTACGCTGAATTTTACATAGTTTCAATTCGTTTGAAAGTTTTGACAGCTTGTAACTCGGTCGAATAGTTCCTTGCTTTGGTTTTAAATATTTTTACGAGTGGATTTCCGGTCATTTCTCTATTCTGATTGTTGAGAATAGACCCCATTCGCCCAACCGTTTTGCCGAATCAATCAAATAAGCAGCTTTGCCTGACGTCTGTCACTGCGTTTTTTCGGTGTCGATGGGTGGTATCTGTATCTGTTGGTAGTTAATCTTTATAATCATAGTAAAATATATAAAATTTTAATTAATTTCATACCGATTACACGGTGGCATTATTTTTTTCCTCGTGCTGATTTGCAGCGCCATCCAGTGAACATTTCAAAATGTGGTCGAAAACACTCTAAGTGTGCTTTCTTGTATCTCTGGGTGGATGCTCGCAATAAATTTACACTTGATTCTATATACATAAAAATAATACGAACTAAGTGGTTTTTCTATGCCGCATAGATCTGTGTTTTATTCAGTTTTATTGGTATCTTTTGTTAGGTAGTTTTATGGCAAAGTCCCCTTTTTATGGTGTGACAAAATGACATTATAAGTAGATGGGTAAAACAAAAAAACTAAAATTATATATATATTGGAAGTTCTCTTTAATCTTTCTTCAACATGCTTATTGAATAATAAGAAAAAAAAACATATACTTAGATCAATTATATCAATAGTTTAGACTTGACACTTTTGAAAATAGACCGAAATGACAGCCTGGTCGATAGGAATCACAATTTTATTTATTGTTAATTTAAGCCCTTAAGCAGAATAATCACGAACACTAAATATCGTTAGTATTATCTGCGCTATGTCGGTAATTAAAACATCGTCATATCAGCCGAAAGACGTCCGCTGTTGGACATAGGTCTTCCCTAGAGATCTTCTTGATGCCCGGTCCAGCGCTGCTTGCATCCAGCGGCTTCCCGCGACCTTGACCGGACCGTCGGTCCACCTTCTGAGAGGCCCGCCTACGCTTCATCTACTGGTACGGGAGTCGCCACTCTAGTGCCTTTACGCCTCTTCGGCGATCGGTTCGTCTTGCGATATGCCCTGCCCATATGGTGAGCCCTGCCAGTAAAACATAATTAATTAAAATCTTCAATAAAACAATATTCGTCAGAATGTGATTTTGGCCGACTTAAAGTATGTGAGATGATCGGCGGCATAAGCATAATCGACGAAGTATTGTTGCACTTACAAAAGAGACTGCTGATATATACCGTGGTAAACTGACGATTGAAGTATATTTATTTTGGCTAGTCGGTGAACACTGCACTTCACTATTTACCGTTGCTGTTGGTCACAATTCACACTAATTGTATTCCTTACTTAACTAACTCTTTTAGTAAGCGAGGTTTAAATTACTTTAAAATAACAAATTTGATGATTTTGACAAATACCTTCTTTTCAAAATTCGTTGATTAACCAATCACGTTATACAATCGCTCGTCTCTTGAAATCTTATCAAAACAACGAAGACGGTCACTTTTATCGATTAATTATAATTATAATATCACTTTTATCGACCGAAGTGATGTACACAAAAGAGAGAAAATGAAAATTGTTCTGTTGATAGTACACTAATTAATAGTTAAGACTTGATAAAGCCCAACTCATTACATTAGATCAACTTTCTGATACTTTTATATATTACCATACCTATAATGTAGTTAAACTTTCCCAAATTACACGTAACTTGAGTATAATTAAAAAATATATATATATATATATATATATATATATATATATATATTGGCGTATAGATAAACATGTATCACGATTTCACGTCACCAATTTTGATTTGACAATGTGTGCGTTAATTTGAGTCAAACCAAAAAAAAAAAAAAATTGGTTTAGAAAAATACTGTATTTAAAATACATATGATTATTCCATACATTGAACGATAAATATCAGTTATATTAAGCAGAAATAAAATCGAGAATATCTTTAACTACCTATTACCCGCGACTTCGTCTGCGATGATCTAAAGAGTAAAGAAAACACATTTTCCAAAGGAAATACTAAAACTTTTCCCTATGTTTATCTGAATCTTTTCAAAGCTAGAGTGAACAAGCATTAGCGAGGCTTACCTCCTTTCATGCTTGCATGCTACATCAAAATAATAATTAAACAAAAAGATGGTGTAGTTATTGTAATTAATTAATAAGAAAGAAGGGAAAGAATCATAAGAAATATGACACTTCAAACGAGTGTGAACATCCTCTAGAGTTCTTAATACTCGATTGGACACGGGAATATATTGATTATAATCCCTAAGTACTAATTATAATCCCTTTGTAAATTTTTCATAGAGTTCCCTGAGAATTTATGGAAAATGTATTGCACTTTATGTAGAATTGTCTTAAGGCGTAAAGAGCTACATTTGCTTCATCTATTGTCTTATCTTCAGAGGTTTTGTGATTTTGTAGGGTGGCTCTTTATTGCACTTCAATTTATTTACAACACATGAAAATGCGGACTTACCTCGAAATGGAACTTCTTCCAGTCAATTATTGAGGCTAAAGGTGATATACATTGCAAAATAGATGTGCAAGTTACCTAGCACTGTGCAAATCCCTAACTAACAATACAGTTAAAGAAGCTTAATAAATTTGGCTAACTAAATATTACTTTAGTTTAAGTGTCAACATTTTAATACCTCTACTGTTCCCAAATTGTAATTTTGAACCTCTATTACCATGCCATAAAGTCCAGAGTGTTCCTACTGACGTGCAGTTGGGTGCACCTATGCACATAACACCTTTCATTAAGGAAAAGGCCCTTATTCACGTATTATGAGTATGCATGTTTTATATAAACAATGATACTACGTTTCAATAAATTTTTCGCATCTATCTTCGGCCACTGAGATTAAAATTTGAATGAATAAATCTTAAATATGCGACTATTATTAATAATTCGCTAATTATTTATAATCACACCTAAACTCTTTACTTTGTAGTATTTTTACTACACTGGGCATAACCTTAAGGCCCTTGGTGACGATAAATAAAGCTTTCATGAAAATTGGAACCTTTAACCTTGCACTTAGGAACTTACCTATTGCCTTGTTGCGTAACTTATGCGGCCTTGTAGCCGAACTCATTGATATACGGCCGTGTAGCCCAATTCATTGACATATTATGGTCTTATAGCCCAACTCATTGTCATATAAATAATAATCTTTTATTTCAGATTAGAAATAATGGCCTTGATGCCGAACCATGGCCTTGATGCCAAACCATGGCCTTGATGCCAAACCAAACCATGTAACAATCTTTTATTTCATATTTCAACTCATTGTCATATAAATAATAATCTTTTATTTCAGATTAGAAATAATGGCCTTGATGCCAAACCATGGCCTTGATGCCAAACCCTGGTCTTGATGCCAAACCATGGCCTTGATGCCGAACCATGGCCTTGATGCCAAACCATGGCCTTGATGCCGAACCAAACCATGTAACAATCTTTTATTTCATATTTCAACTCATTGTCATATAAATAATAATCTTTTATTTCAGATTATAAATAATGGCCTTGATGCCAAACCATGTCTTTGTTGCCAAATCCTGGCCTTGTTGCCAAACCGTGTCCTAGTGCCAAATTTTGGTTTTGTTATCTACAGTTCTACATAATTTTTATTACTATCATTGTTTGTTTGTTGCCATGTTGCCTTGTATTAGACTTAATATTATCATAATTTTATTGTAAGTAGTAATGTTATATAGGCATTGTTGCCCTATGTAATAACTAAAATCTTTTTGAATCTATTGTACTTAATTCGTACTTTACGTGATAACAACTGATGTAAACAAACTATATTTCAAAGAACTACGAGTTCCCAACCTTTTTGTTATTTAGATTTTGTATGAGACGTCTTGTAATATTCAACGTCAATATTTCTTGACAATCTTTATTAATTCTGTCAGATTACTTCATAATCATAATCAAATCTTGTGTTTGATCAATTTCACATAATGTAAAAGCACTGTTAAATAATATTGTGCCATATTATAGCAAACATTCGGATCTCTATAACTTATAAAGAAAAGTGTTGTACATGTATTCGTTTTTGAGAGACGGTACGAGGACGTACCTATCACAATCGGATGGCCGACTGTTGTCATGACAGATATTCTGATCTCCAATATTATAATATTTAAGTCACCAGTGTTTACTAACTTTTCATAGCTTTACGATATTGTTCATAAATGGTTGTTGTATTGACTCCTTTGTACAAACTGTCAGAGCGCGGCGGCTTTTCGACCAATCCCAGCGTTTGATGGAAAGGGTAATATTGTGGTGGGAGAGGTCTCTTGAACGTTCGAGCCAGCCTCGCTCAGGCAGTCGTATTTTGTTCTTCAAACTGGGAGATTCTACCTTTAAAGGAGTAATCACGTATTGTGTAAAATTATGAAGACTCTTCTTCATATGTATGGTATTGTGTTAATGTACCCATTTTAACACTGTGTAAAGTGAATAACTTATTACAAAACGTAAGTAGACTTCGAGTGTTTTATTTAACATATTTCTCAACTCCCTCTCATTTGTTAACACTATTGTCACAGCCTTATGACGTCATATGAGGACGGTAGGATGACGTCTCTGAAGACGTACTGATGACGTCTCTTACGACGTACTGATGACGTCTCTTATGACGTACTCACGACGTACTGTAGTAGTTCATTCTGTAGACGTGGCTTCAAGACAAAGGCAAAGCGGCGCTGCTGTAGGTGGCTTAATAAAAATAAATAGCTGCATAACTGAAGATGTGATGTTATAAGTGATGTTAAGTCACTTTAACCAATCTAGCCATCTAGGAACGTTATTTATAGGTATAACCTATAACCCTACATTTCCACCACCAAGGAAATGCCACGGCTACATACCACGTCATACTGCGAGAGGGTCATTCTACGAGAAAAAATCTCAATACCACGATATACAAAATGCTGCGTTTTGTACAGCGCCATCTCCTACATATATTTATTACTATAAAAATGAATACGATTCCGACGAATGCAGTACCCTACCAACCTTATATTAACCAAAAAAAAAATTACGTACAATTTCGATAAATAAATTACTGACCCGTTATTCATTGAATAAACTGTAAGATTACGTCACTCTCCCGACTTTGTCGACCTACCAAAGACTGACCACAGCTGACCTTTCGCTAACTGACCCAAAGTGACCAGGATGGACATTAAATTTGAATGACCTTTAATGGACTTCAGCTGATTCTTGAAAAACGCTCACTGTTCACTGGTACAGCACAGTCCTAAAATTACCAAGAAGTGACGACATTTTGGCGATTTTTCCAAATAATCGATATCGATTTGGGACTTCATTCTTTGTGGACATAGAAAAAAATTATTATAATTTCATTAGTTTTCTGTATTTCGTATTCTAGAAATGTCCTTAGGCACAATGTCACGTTCGCAGAACGTGATATTTTGCGAACGTCACATTTTGCTATGGTGAACCCTAGTGTGACATTTTGCGAACGTGATATTATGCGCCGGGAAGCTATATTCATTACTTCGGCTATGATTTATGAATGAACTTTCTGGTCCGATCCGACTGAGTGGCGATGGCTTTTCAATATACACTGGGTACATGTTAGTATTATTATAATCTAAGGTACATTTTATTCGTAGAGTTAATTGATCACAAGTAGGTACAGTAATGACTGAAAGTGACGACATCTTGACGGACGATTTCGACCAATACAGTACGGTCTTAAACTGACTAAAAATGACGTCAGTTAGACGAACGATTCCGACCAATGTAGTACCGACCCTGTCCTGACCAAAAAATGACGTCAGTTTTACGTCCTATCTCGACGAATGTAGTACTGACCCTAAATTGACCTTAAAATGACGTCAGTTTTTCGTCCTATCTCGACGAATGTAGTACTGACCCTAAATTGACCTTAAAATGACGTCAGTTTTACGCCTTATCTCGACGAGTGTAGTACTGACCCTAAATTGACCTTAAAATGACGTCAGTTTTACGTCCTATCTCGACGAATGTAGTACTGACCCTAAATTGACCTTAAAATGACGTCAGTTTTACGTCTTATCTCGACGAGTGTAGTACTGACCCTAAATTGACCTTAAAATGACGTCAGTTTTACGTCCTATCTCGACGAATGTAGTACTGACCCTAAATTGACCTTAAAATGACGTCAATTTTACGTCCTATCTCGACGAATATAGTACTGACCCTAAATTGACCTTAAAATGACGTCAGTTTTACGTCCTATCTCGACGAATGTAGTACTGACCCTAAATTGACCTTAAAATGACGTACTTTTTTCGTCCCAGACGTCATTTTGCTACCTGGGGCATGATCGTTTCCAAGAGTCTACGGCTACAAGTACAAAATATATGCATTGTTTTCTCCAACAAGATCAATTATAGCATCGGATTGATTAATACATTCTTGACAATATTAAAATAAGAATCACACTTTCAGACAGTAGTTAATTATTATGTATAGTTTGATAGATATTTACTTTAATAGCGCCTGATAACACGTCATAAAAATTGATTATAAAATTAATAATCTTGTTAAGTTTTACGATGGAAATGGAACTTTATTTCTCCAAAATGTTTGCTGATAGTGTGTCAAATAATCGTTAGCATGACTCAGCTCTCAATAAATTATCGCTCCTATTGTATCGAGATCTGTTTTGTCTATAGTACTATTGTGAATAATATCGTTAAGTTATGTTATCAAAGGACGAGTGTTATTCATGAGAATGCGGATTATATCGATATCTATGTTATTGAGTAGGAGTGGCTCTGTTATCGATAGTAATCTTCAGATCTCTACATACTACTACAGGGTTTGAAAACATAGCACCTACCTGATGAGCCTCACGTACGCCAAGGTTATTTGAGATGGCGTCTGCAATTAATTTCTCTACTGATCAAAGTGTCTATTGTACCTCTACTTTGTAAGAGTTTGATGTTTACTAATTAAACCGGATTGTTTTTCGAAGAAGCTGAAAATAGCTTTTAATTCCTGTGAGCTATTCTCGGGAGCCTACTACCTACTAAGCCGCCCACAGGCTTTTCTTTTATTATTGATATTTGCGTAGGAGTTCCTAAATAATGAGTGTTTTTATTTTTCCGCAATTATAAAAGACTTTACTCTTTTCTTGTTTTTGTATAGGTTGTGAGCCCAGTGATCCATTATGTAGGTACTTTTTAATTTTAATACCCACCTGTCATCAAATCTATTTTCCCATAAATAATTTTCTAAATTAATCATTCCATTAAAGTGATGTGAAATAAAGCCAAAAGTATACACAATTGAATTTGGTAATAAGACTGTAAGTAATCATAGATAGATAGATAGATAAAAATCTTTATTTTTTAGAACTTTTTACATTAGTTTACATAGGGTCTCACAAAACCACTTACGTGGTTTATCTGCGAGGACAGAGTACCGCTCGTACGGCTACAAGTTCATACTTAAAAACTAGTTATTAATAAGGAACAGCAACTATGGGCAAAACAAAATAAGCATAGTTTAAAAGAAAAAATCAAAGGAATCATATGTTTCCTTGAGCATAATTTCATCGACCTATGATTAAGAACCATAACAGAGCGTTTACTTGAATGGCATAGGTTTCCGAACATAATATTTGATATATAATGTTACAGACCTATCGTAGAGACGGTCTAGCAATAAATAATGACAACACAATGAGCCTCAAAGCTACAGGTTGTCGAGAACTGTTCGCTTTCAGACAATACACGTAAAATTGGAAAGCATATTTCCTTGAACAAACAATAGTATTGAATTGAAGTTAGCGGTTCAAAATGAGATACTAACGTAGACAATTTTATAAGCTTTCTCTGGTTTTATTGAACTCTTTCTTTAATTGAATGATGTTATTTACTATCATGCGAGCTATGTTGTAAAGGTTTAGTGAAGCTTGAAATACTAAAATAACTCATAGAAGCATAGAACAACTTATTTAATAGACCTGTCACCTGTGCTTTTATCGTACTAACCAGCAATACTAGCATGACTTTCCAAATAATTAATATTCATACATCAAAATTGCTAAACAAAAGCTTTATCTGGAGTCGTACATCTTGAAATTTCTCACTGCTGACCATTTTCTAAGCGGATTCTGAAACCTTATCGTCTAACTTTCCAAGTTTCTACTACGGTTGATACCGCTTCAATAAATCTTTGAGGAATTTATTCGTGTACATCGTTTTACCTAATTAGTGGATGTGGTAAAGTAGGTATACTCGTAATGTAAGTAATGGGTGTTTAGCAACGAGGCTAGTACAATAGCTTGATGTCGAAGTCTACTGTGCTATGCCCTAAAGCGAAAGCGATTTGCACGAAGCTCTTGTTTCTTGGTTGAAAGGTCGCTCAGACTGTCAACAGTTTATTGTATGCAATTTGTCGTAAAATTTTATGTTCATTTTAATTTTAGTGAATAGACGAGAAGCATACTTATCGATCTGTTGCTTCTTGTCGTTTATACGCAAATAGCTCAGAGTTTTGTGAGAAAATTCGATGCGCAATCAATTAAAAATACGTAGTTTTTAAATGTCACATTTTTCTTTGTTTATTTTCGTTACAATGTGGAATTTCATAAGAACGAATGTTAATGTTAAGACGTGATTCATATCACCTCCTTTATCCTTTGACCAGTTCCTTTTAAACAAACTCTTTAATTGAACGTGTTTCTTTTAAAATCCAGTGTGTAATTTGTAAATATACTTATAAAATTCCTTACCAGAACGTTCAGCCTCGGGAGTCTAATAGCCGCATCGTGATAGAGCGCGTTGCGTCAAATCATCTGATACTGCAACCGGCGTAGACCATGGACTGCCAGACAATCCTTAAATGTACTAGTTTCTTTCTTTTTGACTACCTTTAAACCATCTACAGCTCGCTCCACATGGCATCTCTTGATATGGACGGTACTTCATGGAAACAGTTCAGAAAAATTTCGATAAAATTCTGCTTGTTTGCGATTTCGTTAGATAATAAAAGAGAATAAAATAGAGAATAAAAGATTAAACTGCACATACGTCGTACACGATGACTGAAAAAAAATATAACTACCATATTTAAAAGGTTTCTCTTCCGAAATTTAAAGTGAATACTGGCAATACCGCCATAGACCATCAGCTGCTATGCTGCCATGTTCGATGCAATCGTTCCTGCTGCGAAGTAATCGATCGATGCATTGCGATGTAATCATCGGTTGTAAACCGCGCTGATGGTAACTAATTCCTTGTCATTATGTTTGTTTGTCATGATTTGTGCGTAGATGTTGCAAGTTAAGACTTTCATTGAGATGTTAATGCAACTGCGTCGCCTTCTGGTCTTAAAAAATATGGCCAATATTAAAAGATTTATACATGTCTGTAGTTTTTTCTGTTGAGGCACTCACTTGTGGCACATATATTTTTTCAGTCCCTTTTTTCTCTTTGTACGCAACAGGTTTCTCTGATAAAGACTGATAATACAATTCTTCATCTATTGTATTAGTTAAATATCTCAAACCCTTACGAATCTTGACTTTATGACTTTGATCAACCACCTCCAAATAAACCTTGTTTCTTCAAAGCAATCCCAACTTTCCTCTTAGCTCAATTCTAAGATGGAATAGTGCCCATATACAAGCAGTTACAGCAGTTAGAAGCGTCAATAAAATAATCCCCATCAGTGTAACTGTCACTTGAGGCGACTTTTACTACCGGTGTCATCTCTCTATGGTATTTTATGATTGCGGTTATAGTAGTGTGGGGTTAACGACTATGACCAGTCTTATTATAGTAAATAGTAAAACCTGGTCAAGTGTGGTCGGAGATATAGAAGCTGACGTTTACGGTTCTGTTTTTATCCTTGAGTAAATAGCTGGGTCAGTTTATTTCTTGGACCTTGCAAATAAAATATAAAATGTGTGTCTTATTCAGAATCCAGCCAACACCAATGACTAAAGTGGAAACAGACAGAGCAAAGGTAGCGCTATTTTTAGAATTAACCTTCCTGGGTATTTTGGTTTTGGCGTAAATATTAGTGCCACTTTTTTAGTCTTAATCTTCTTGGCAATACATAATGAAAATAATACTTTCTTTGTTATACAAAATAGAAATTCGGAATGGGTTACCTACCAGTTATTTGTTGATTTTCAGGTATCGTGGTGGGACGCATCGTTAGGCTAGTTTATTTAGGTTAAAGTTTAATTAAAGGTAGCTTGCTAGAGCCGCATTGATATCGGTTCAAATATTCAAACTTCCACTTTTAAAACTCGCTGCACTTCAGGTTTGTAAGCCGCCTACACTGTAAACTTACTAAGTAGTTAAAAAAGCTCTCAGACTACCCTCAGTTCTCTCTGTTTCTCCTTTACAAGCTCTAATCTCGTACTCTTGCTCTCTCATTCAACATCACCACTAAAGGCCGAGATATTTTTATCTTCCAACATCGATATCCACTGATAGTGCATTTTGTATAGTAGTTGCGAAAAGTTGTTCAGTTTCATGGACAAATTCACATTCTTCAGATTCGTATGATTATTTATTTAAATAATTAAATATAACATTTGAAACACCAATCACAGATTCCGTGAAGCTCTTTCATTGCGCCATTCCGGGTGTTTGGTTTATGTATCGGAGCCGTCGTTAATCTCTCCCTTTGATCAGGTCTGGGCCGGAGCCTGTTCGGCCCTGTAATGGCCCTCTGGGGAACACCCTCCAATACCTGCATTTAAAGTTTTCAGATGCAATGTTAGGGGAGTATTCTTTGTTTGGGGTTTGCAGGAAAATATTTGTAATGTGTGGAATTATTTTACGAAATTTTCTTGTTCCTTTATGCTATAATTTTGTAATATAAGTATATAATTAATGCCTTTATGAACGATTAGCCTGGTGTAGATCACGATACCTAATGTTAATGTATATGTGAGTATTGAATCGAGCAACTTAAGAATACTAAAAGAAGATAACAAGCAAAGCTAAAAATAATAATATTATGCCGCTTCCACAATGTTATGACGAACAAACTTTTTTCTTGCTATTATTGATAACATTATTATTGTCACAAAATAATTTTGTGTTAAAAAGAAAATTTACAGCTTGTATGATTTTAGTATTGCATTTTGTGTGAGTTACTTGATGATTCATTTTACCATGTATGAGGACTTAAAGTAACACTAGCGACTTTGAGTCTCAATCCTTGTATATCACAGGTAGATCGGTAGACAAATTAACTCTCCATGTAGCTTTCGCCTTCTATTAACCTTTAAGCTTACAAGAGTAATAAAACTACACCAGTTAAGTTACTTCCTCATTTACCACATACAATTTACAAGCTAACAATACTTACATGAAAATAAGGCTAGCACTTTACTTACATTTTCGATACTTTAGTAGTTCCCTTGTGTAGGTATATCGTGACGTTGCTTTTAGTTCAATTGACGTCATAAAGTGATCAAAGAATCCTAATATGAATAAAGTATACTTTGACTTTGAATATTGTTAGGAGAAGTTCTTGTTGTTTATTTTACTGTAAGGAACTTGTTCTATTTCTCAGAGATTCTTAATACTCTCAAATAAATTCTGAAAACAGGAGAATTGTTAACAAGTAAAGTCTAAAGTACTGACCAAGAACATCCCGGAGATGAGCGCGATTTTTTCAATAAGTACACGGCCGCACATCAGTAGAAACACTTTTGGACCTTATGGCGTGGTAACAGAGTTGAAAAAGTTTCTACCGACAAGCGGTTGACCGTACCTACCGCGAAGCCGCATATTTCCATTTACACATTCTATGCCAAGGATTTTGATTTGGTACATTGGGTATATCAAAGATAAAGATTTCGTTCGGACAGTAAACTGAATCTACGTTGTTAATAGCAGATATCAGCTTCGGAACTTAGAAGCACTGTTTCCATCTCTTTCCTTACATTCATAGTTTTAATCTCGTTCCTTCCTGTTACTTATTATCCATTACGCTGTCCGACTTGGCTGGAGAAGAACCGATGAAAGGGGTCCAGATCCGTACAAGTCGGAAACTTATGCCGACGCGACCTCTCTCCATAGTTCTGCGCAACCCGCCCGTCGCCCGGTTCGCTGAAATGTGAATTGTTACCTTATTATGTTTTCAATCGTGCTCTTTATAAAGGAGCAAGGGAGAATTTGAAAACGCATCTTCCTTTTAAGATTCAATATTACGTTTTTGTTTAAACTTATTAAGATATCTCATTGTTTGTATATTCTATCTCGTCATACCAATTAAAAAGTAAGTATGCCGGATGCCATTATTGGAGTAAGAACATCTGTTTGCCAGCGTTGAGGTCTTGCTTGACACACTTCTTGCCTAAATATCTAAATCTTAAATAAAAACGACCGTCCGTGTAGAAATTATGTTACTATTTTAAAGTAAACATTATCCTATTTATTTTTCTTTTTTATTTATCAACAAACTTCACGGTATTATTCTCTATCTACCAGAAAATTAGTACGCTGCGGTATCCTAAGCAAACAAACCTATTTAGTTTGAAATATTCTATCAGAACAAAATGTTTTTCATTAGAATTCATGAATATTCATCCACATGTATAACTGAAGTTACAATTTAACCTGAGTGCTGGTTAACCCGTAGCTCCAACTTTATAGCGAAGTAATCTCCATTTTTTATCCCTTAGGGCCTTATCGACCCAATCCGTATGGATTCCAACTGAAAATTAAAATGGCTTTCGTAAGGAAATTCGGGGGTTAAATAGATAATTCCGAATAGATAAGAGCGGGGGAAAGGAAAATGAACTCAAACGGTCATATTGTAAAACGGATATTGACTGTATCTTTTTCGGTATTCAGAACTTCCCAAAGAAATATCAATAACGTTTGAAAAGGAAAAATGTGAGGTTCGAAATATAGAATGTTTCCGCAACATATTGCGCCCAATGGCAATAAATCACAAAGGATGATGGCACACATCCGAAACCGTTTAGCACGTAATATGTAGAACAGACCCTCCGAGGGCTCGATCGCTGACGCATCTAAAAAGGTGTTTGAAGGAACAATCAATAATACGACCAGCCACCTTGACCTCAGCTTCCTTTCAGCCAATCAATAGATTTACTTGAGCCTCGCGAGGTGTTAGAGGTCCACGGAGTCTGGTCTGTAGCGAGTTCTCGACTCTCGCACGTTAGGTATAATCCGGTCAATAACATAAATTTCTAGGAGGCACGCTTCTTTATTGGATTTGTCGGCGCCGGCGAGCTATTGAACCCATCCAGTAACCTATTGGCGCGTGGAAACTATCGAAAAATAAAATTTGTGGAAAAATCTGGCGAATCTGCTACGGGTGAACGGAGCCGGGATACGGGAAATTCTCGTGTATCTTTCTGTGACATTTTAAAACGTGGGCCAAATACAATAACGATGTTATCGTTATTGTATTTGCCTTAGACATACCCAAACTGAGAGACGACATGCACTTTATTTTATAAAATGTTTTAAAACTGGGAATAAAATTCCTGATATTTGTCAAAGTGGTTAAAGTTTCTCGTAGTGTTTTGACAAATTGCTGTTGGTAGTTGGGGAGCCGGTGTTGCTCCGGTGGATATGTCGTCGGATAGGAGTAAAGTAATGCAAAACACTTTTGCTGCTAGGTTCTGTCTCGAACTGGACAAATGCTCGATAATGTTTGTCACTTTGTTCTTGTCGGACTTGTTGACAACTTCTTCTGGATCCAGTGCTTTAGTACTACCTACACTGACATTTCCATTGTCTGTTTAAGTAACACTTTTAAGAATTCTGTATAACATTAATAATATTTTGTGGCTAGGTTAAGTATTAATTGATATCTCATATTGATTTGTTAGGCATCGATTAATTAGGAATTGTACATTTAAATTAATGTCAAAGGTGTCCAAAGCCATTCAACGTGGTAATACTACCGCGAGCATTATGGGCACTTTTGCACCGGGAACGTTAAGGGGTGGTTTATTGGACTAAAACATTATTGAATTTTAATTATAAGTAATTTGAATTTGTATTTAATATGCCAAAGGTATAAATGTGGGTAATAAGAAGTGCATAAGTTTAAATACTGATACCTATACCGATTAATTTTTTCTTTGTAACTGCTTCTGGATTTACAACAATTAATTCTTCATGTTATGCAACTTTGTTCCGTTACATATTTGGCGTCATATATGGGATGAATTACACTACAGTATTTAGTAAAACTTTACGCTCGCTCTTCTGCCCAGCAAGTTTCCTTATAAGGTGTCTGGCATTTTTCTGCATCGGGAGAAAGCTTTTTGTATGCAGGCCGCCGGCTTGGACATCCTTTGCCTTTTAAATATTTACATTTCTTTCGCGTAGTCTCTGATAGACGACTTTTTCCTTCCAACATTCTCTAGTTAGAATCTTTGACTCCGCATCTTTAATAAAAAACTTTCGTCTTTATCCTGCCTCTATTGAGACGATGCCAAAACCCACAAAGCTAATGGCACTTGAGAGTTGTTCGTTATTACGCGGTTTTGTTCGAAAAGATCCTTTCAGATTCCAGAAGGTTTTATAGAAATAAACCCATTAGCATACAATACTTCCGGAATCTCGGGTAGGCTAAGGTAAACACAACTGTCGTGGACACGCTCGCCATAAATACCAACTCGTCGTACAATGCGAGAGTTCCCGGAGGGTAATAGCACCAACCTTTGGACCCGTGTCATATCGGGGTACCTGGTGGCAATTAAATTTCGTCCTCATTGTGTCTTGGCTACGGCAGGTATTGTCTCGTCTCGTATGAGTGACGTCATTGTCGTGACCCACCTTCATTGTACACCCTAATTAAATCCTTTAACGTACTTCTCAGTGGACGAGGGTCGGAGATGTCGACAGCCCTATTAACCATTGCTGCATGTTCGTACCGAACAACCCGGAAAATCAAATGAAACCAGCAATGGTTGTTAAATAATTTTGACCTCCGTTGATGAAGTAGTCAGACTGAACCTTCTATTACATAAAGGTGCGTTCTGATTGGATATTAAGGTGTTTAAGGGTCTCAGCTGATTGAGATGCCCGGTAAAGGATGATAAGACGACAATGGGGTTAAAAGATAGCTTTAATACAAGCATAGAATTTATGGGTCGATCTTCTAAATCATAAAGTGGATGAAGGTCCTCTTTATATTGATATATTAAATACTTTTGATTATTCGATAAACAAGAGAGCAGTTTGATAACGTTTTACGCTTACGCTCAACTCTCAATACATTGCAATCGATATGTCTTAATTAATAAACATTTAATATGTTATCAGATTTATGTTCAGATTCATATAATTTAAATGGTATCTTTTTTATTGGAAGCTAACCTAGGACCTCCAGTTTCCTTTATCCTTCTTCCTTCAAGCTAGGTGCGTAGACATTCTCATAACATAACACAGACATCCTCAGCACCGAAGCCTTCAATTACCTCCAAGAACTGTAATTAGCGCTTCCATACATCATCCAGCAGTAATCAATGCAAGTTTGGTACCTCGGGACTATTCATCATGCCTGCTATTTTGCATTAGATCTGGGTACAGTTGTAGGAGATGCTACTATTGTTGATTACGTATTTTCATTTATATTATCGTAATTCTTGGTGTTGAAATAAGTATTTATTGATATAAATAAGTATTTATACAGCGTGTAAATTGAAAACTGTGCGAGACCATGAAACGGAACAACTTCCCCAAAAAAACATGGGTCGAAATCGGAGAAATGTTTATGGCTTCTTCATACAAAATACACAGTTCACTATTGCAGGTTTGTATGGAGGAGTAAAAAAAAAAATCTCCGCTTTCGACCCATGTTTCTTTGGAAAAAAAAATCAGTTTCGTCATTTACTATTATTCAATCTGCGCTGCCGCACGGTTTTGCATTTACACCCTGTATATTTACTGACGTTTTTTATGTTTAGGGAATGGTTACTTACACTATATCAATTATATTAAGGGTGTCAGCTTAGTTTCATGGTGAACGCATGTGGGGTAGGTGGTAGAGTGTAGACAGACTCGATAGTGACATGTAGGTATAAACACGCAATCAAAATATTACTCAGAAATTCTCTAGATATCTCTCCGCCCAATAAGCTATGGAGTGAAATTCTCCAGATATCATTATCTGACTCAACAAATCTCTATAATTTATATTCAATTGAAAATTACTTAGAATATTCGTGAAATTAATAAACCACTGAGTCGACAATAAACTAGACTAGTTAGCACATTGCTAGTGCTTGGCTTTCGGTTCGTTTTACGACAACTTAACAAGATTGTTAGCGATAATCGTTATTGGATCGTTATGGTTACTGACTCGTGTACAATCGAGTCTATTTAACTTGAAACTCATTGACTTTAAAGGGATGAAGTTGTTGGAACTTGTTAGTGCACAAAAATTCAAAGTAAGTTATATTTTAGATGAGTTGTTACGAATTTTTTAACGTGGGGTAACAGCTTCGATGAATTCGACTATCTCTCCTTTCAATAGACCTAAGAATTCGCTTACGCTTTCTGTAAGATATTTTTTTATCGTAAGTATATCTTGTCAAGTCCAGATTATTAGGGCGGGTAAGAATGCGCACAGTACTTGTTACAATCTCAGTTATGTCATGTTATGTCTAAAAAAACCGGCCAAGTGCGAGTCGGACTCGCGCACTGAGGGTTCCGTACCACCACATAAACATAATTGTATTAGTTGAAATTTCAGTAAGTTAATGTGCTAGATTTTTGAGTCCGACACGCGCTTGACCAAATTTTATTATTTGTTATTATTTTATAGCTTATGCACTATAAACATAATTTTCAAGTTTGTAAGTGTTCCCGTTTTTAAATAGAACTAAAACAAAAATCGCCTCAGCGAACATCCAACTTGACCCCTCTCTTATATGAATGTTCTTGAAACGGGAGCTCACCACAATTGGTTACCATTAGTTGTGAGAAAAGTTGTAATATTTAATGATTTCAGACTTTTCCCATTATTTGTACTGTGAGACCTAGCTTCTTGCCAAATTTCATAATTTTAGGTCAACGGGAAGTACCCTGTAGGTTTTGCATTTTTGAATAAATGTATGGAGATGAGGACATAAAATCTTTTGATTGAAACCTCTCAAGCCCCATGTCAAAATTCGCAAGAATCGAAAAGAAAACGTAGTTATTTACGCGGTAGGGCATAATTTCGCATAACTTGCAATACATTTTTCATAAATTTTCCATTTTCCGGGAACTCTATGGGAAATTGACATAGGGGTCAATGAAATCAGATCAAACTATAGCCTCTTTTTCGTATCTAGCACAAAATGGTCCGTTTCGGGTCCAACGTCCTGCGTAAAACAACCATCGATTTTCTTTCGCTGGCTCAATTCCAATTCTTTTCCTTACCTAATTTATTTGAGAATAAACCGCCGACCCACTGAAACAGAAGCAAGATTCACTAGAAAGGTCATGTACAGCTTTTGATTCAAATTGATTAACAATTTAAGAAAAATAGGTGGGCTTTATTTCCTTTGACTGACGCAATACTTCCTTGCACTTGATGTAGGATTGCTGGATCGTAATTCATGCGTCTTTAACCTAAAATCTTTGTATTTACTTCATAATAACCATAAATAAAAAATTGTGAACTAGGATTTCCACAGCAAATGGTGCTAAATTCAATATTTTAATCACCATAGCCGCCATTATAAGAATTGCTGCACATTTTCGAGCGCTGACATGACACGCATTTTGTGTTTTGGTATGCAGTCGAAATAATTTAAGCTTGATTAGAATGACAGCAGTGTGAGATCAGGACGGAGCGATGCGTAAGATACTGGAGCGACAGAGACACATATCGAGTAAAGATGATAAGAGATATGGGGCGGCACCACTGTGACCATACACTGAGAGAAAAACGATACGTATTTCACTGATGCCCCTAAGGAGAAAAATCTACCACTCGTAGGGATGTTGTCGGATACATGCCTTACTGTAATCCCATTATAAGAATGATGCTATTTTTACAAATGGATCAGTAAGATGGAACATTAGTAATTGAGTCCCAACTAAATACGTAAGAAGTTGTCTTACATGCGTAAGTATAGCAAACCGTAAGGTACGTGTACGTATCTTTTATTTCTCAGTGCACATGCAATATAATATAATTTCCACTAAATACTTGAGTCCGTTTGGTGCCGGTAAGGAATAGTCCTAACCCATTCTATCCGTGGGTGTCGTAAGAGGCGACTAAGGGCTTATGAACCTGAGGATGGGCAGCATCATCTTTCTGTGTATTGTTCTATCTTACATACAGCGGTCACTAACAACAGCGGTCGCCAAACGCAACGCTTGCAAGCGTGGTGAGTATGGTAAATCTCCTCCAAAGTACCACGCGTTTTGCTTGAGTTCTGGAGAGAGAGTCACTGTCCTGCAGTGGACGTTTCATGAGATGTTAAATAAAAAAAAAAACCAACACTGAAGGACTCATCAGCAAAATTGCTGCCTGTACTATATCTAATAATAATCATTTCAGTATCGCACCAAGACTCCATTACACTTGGCTAAGGCCCGTGTGATAGTGTAAGCCTCCAAGAGGAGTGATAAGAATTAATAATAATAATAATGTTATGATGAAAAACTTGATTCTATGCTAAGTCCTAATTCCGTCACGAATACGTAGTATTTTCTTGTATTTACTTATTTATCCTTATTTGCTTGTCACTCCGAATTATATGAAACCTGTCACGCGCCTTTCTTATTCCGATGATTGAAGAAAATCATTTCCATGAAATACCTACGTAATTCGATGGAAAAATACCGACCGGAATAAATCTATTATTCCTTCCTTTTGTTAGGTAAGAGTGTCACGGAGCGGGGCTGCATGCCTCGCATGCTGCCTCCTTTCGTGATCCTGGCTCTATTGTCCTGGCCCAAAATTCCAAATTCCTATTTCAAATGTCTTCTATCTCTGTCTTTCGATGTCATTCGTGTCAAAAATAGTCAGTTTACCTTTGATTCTGGTCGTGCTCGGACGTGCCCGCGCGCAGCACGACCACCGCCTTGTATTTACCTACTTTTTCATAATAAACTCTTAACTTTATGTTGGCATTTTGGATCCCCCACCCTGAAGAGTCTCAACTTCTGTCTGCCGCTGAGTAGCTTTCGGTGACAAGAGCTCCCGCACACGACCGAGAATCGGTGGGCGATTATCGGCCAGGACAAGGACGGAAGATTCAGGTGATAACACGTCAGAGCGGGATGCCGACAAAAAATCGGTCACCGATTCTCGGTCGTGTGCGGGGGAGCCCTAATGGACACAGATATATCATTATACCTACTTACAAATATACCTACCTACTATTATACAGGTAGGCGAAGTTTTTCGTTTACATTTTCGTATTTTTTTAAACATGCCAGTTGTTTTTAGGATTCCGTACTTCAAAATAAAAAAAATAGAACCCTTATAGGATCACTTTGTTGTCCGTCTGTCTGTCTGTCAAGACCCTTTTTCTCACGAACGAGGAGAGGTATCAGGTTGAAATTGATAACGAATATTAAAGTCCATAAACCACACAAGATCTGAAAATTTCAATTTTTTAAAACGACGCAATCAAAAGATATGACTTTTTATGTCCTGATCTCCATACATTTATGCAAAAAAGCAAAACCTACAGGGTACTTCCCGTTGACCTAAAATTATGAAATTTGGCAAGAAGCTAGGTCTCGCAGTACAAATAAAAGTTATTACAATAAATTAAGGTGAGCTCCCGTTTCCAGAACTTTTCTATAAAGTAGTGGTCAAGTTGGATGGTCGCTGAGTTTTTAAAATCAAAGAGCAAAAGCTTTTAGTATATCGTATGGTAGATAGGTAAGGAACCCTTAGGGCGCGAGTCTGACTCGCACTTGGCCGGTTTTTATAATCAAAAGTCTTCTCTGTATAATCAAAAGAGCCTCATCACACACCGTAGTAAAAATTCGATCCTAATAAAACTTGCCAATCTTTGCAATGGAACACCAGGTGAGGGGAGCTGGAGTAAGTTGGCGAAGTGCGGCCGAATCATGACTCCCTCGAGACAAGTAGTGCGGAAAGTTTTCCACGTGGGGTAGGCCGGGGTGCCGGATTACAGGTGTCTATGTGCCCTGTCGGTAAACTATCTTTGAAAAATCGTGGATACAAGTTATTTTGGTTTCAGCAAAAAATTACATTTTTACACAATGTACTACCTACGCATTGTGTTATGTGTCCGGTAATATATTAAACTGTACTTTTATGAGTTAATTCATCATAACATCTCATAAAACTCCGCCGTTGGACTGCGACCTTTCACAAAAATTTTATAGTAAAAATGTTTGGTGTACTATTTGGAGAAGGTGTCATATAGGTTGTGAGCTTTTACCTACGGCTTGGTGGTGGTGGTTTGTGGCAGCAGTTTGGGGGCACAATACCTTTGCAGAAGGACACTGCTGCCTATCCCAATCTAGTCGCCTTCTAAGACACCCGCCAACCAGTCGATATAGCCACAGTATTGGACACACCTAACTAACCTAGTGCTATTGTCAGAATTTTAACCACGAAACAAGCGTTGTTCAGAAAGAACCTGAGTGACCGAAAAGCCCCTTAAAGTCAATTTCATCAAAATCCTTAGAGCCGTTTTTGAGAAACCGATTTATACTCGTTTAATAATTTAGGATTTCCAAGAAAAAGTATCTTTAAGCTTCACGTACACATTCTTGTGTTTGCCACACAGCTGGCCACACCACCACATCAGACTTCTTTAGGTAATAAAAAAACTCGCTTTTGTATATTTTTTACACGAGAACGTATACATACTTACGAAGAAAAAAAACCTCCAGACATAGAGCACAATCTAATTTTCCTTACAGCAATAAAGTACAAGCACAAGTAAATAATGTTCTCTCACAATAATCCTCCGAACAAGTGACTCTGCGTCAGGAAATGCAGAACTCATTAATCTGGCTGCACACCGTGAAATAGCTACATCAGTTACCTGCACCTTCTTTACCTGCCTGGATTCACTCAAGCTACTAATTCTACAATGCAGTTAGTGTTTTGTGAACAGAATACTCGTAACTCTTTCTATATCAATTATTAGTGTAGCTTTCAAACAAAATTTTACATCAAAATCATCACATCAAAATTTTACATCAGGAACAAAAAAATATTTTGAAGATTGAGAACTGTCTTCTACATTTATTACAATTGGTTGTTAACAATCTAAAAACTTTAACTTTTTAACACGGCGGCGATATTTGTCGAATGTATGCAACCTACAAATATCATTGGCATTTTAGTTCTGTCCTTCTTATCGATGCAAGCTTGATGCAAGCGATAACCAGCGATAAAAAACAATCTATGGACTCCAGCCCACAGATAAAATTCGCGAAAGAAGTGGCATAAGCAGAGAAATTAGCCTAAGCGGAGCGTAAGGTATGTCATTTCTCTGGGCATAAGTCAACTTTTTTTCTTCCAGTAAACAGTCCTGATGATATAATAGATACAGTTGCAAGCAAGTAATATCGCTAGGTGATGGTCGTGTGGCGTACGTGAACACATTTTGTTTGTTTTTATCATTGACGTAAGAAAAACGCTGCGCGGCGTAGTTTCCAAAATCTTTGGTTTTTATGCACGATGCATGCAAGATACAAGTAAGTGATTAATATCGCTATGGTGCGGATTCGGGCGGCGTATGTGGTCAGCTACCCTAAATTGAAAAGTAATAGACTCAGTTTAGCAATGACAGTTAAGTGATGGATAAATAAATTGTTTATAATTTGAGTCTTTCGTACCTACTTTGGTTTGCACTATTTGGGGCATTTCATGGAGCCTATTTCTTGTATATCACCAAGAGAAAAACATCACCGAAATAAAATCTAAATCGCAAATTTTTCAAAACTTAAAAATGATATAGAATAGTGACTAACTGTTAATTTTCAAATATTTTGAGTATTATGACATTCTTTACCGTATAAAGGCTATTAAATTTTTTATAATTTCAAAAGTAACTCCAAGAAAGCTCGTTAATATTCAATAATTATTGAACTCCTGGTCGGGTCTTACCTAGAATATATTAAAGAAACCTCTGAGCAGTATCACTTCAGCTTCAAGACACCATGAAGTTTGAGTGGCAATAAAAATATCTTCTGTAAAATTATTTAAATTGAAACACATCCATGACAACAACCAACTCTAAATATTCATCAAATGAACTGTCTCCCTTCGACAACATTCCCAATATTTATAGACTCTCCCGACAGGACTCAATAATTCCTTTACCTTATACGCTCGTGCCATTGCAATAAGCAAAGCCTTTGTTTGAGCTTGTTTATGGATAGTTGGCGGACAGGACACTAGTCTATTTGTCCGTTTGGCAAGTCACAAGTCTTGAAATTCTATGTGCATCACACTCACGAAGTTACAGAACTTGAAATATGCTGAATGTTCGTCATCATCATATCGGTCTTTCCTTATGGTATAGTACATATTTAAACGAGCAATATTTGTATAAAACGTTTAGCAGAAAGGTGTGATAATACTGAAGGATGCGTATGTGTCCATGAAACTGAACAACTTTGACTTCCCATACAAAATGCGCTGTCACCTGATGCAGTTTTCTATGGGAGGTCAAAAAAATATTTCTGTGTTTCGACCTATGTTCCTTGGGGAAAGTTGTTCAGCATCATAGTCTGAGTATTATACTATCTTATCTTATCTTATTACGTGGGGCTGAGCTCCTTATTGGACCTCAGAGCACTTCGACGCTATGGGATCTTTTGTGCTTCCCCTGCCTTATTGCTCCTGTGATCTTCCGCTGTCTCTGAATATGCTTATGTAGCTTCGATGTAGATTTCCGCGGAAGGAGCCTGTAGTCTTCTGGTGTCGGATAAGTCTGACCCAGAATCTTCATTCGCTTGTTAGCCAAAGCGTCGCATGTGCACATAAGGTGCTCCATGCGTTCGCTTTCTTCTCCACTTGTGGTGAAGATTAACATACTAATTTATGTTCACTATTTCATTAGGAACTTGTATACTCTCGCGCGTCAAAAACATGTCTTTTGGCCTTAACATAATTTTTATCTAGGGGCTCGTGCTAGCACTGGTACAAAATGAACTACCGGACTACTTTCGTAGTACTAGGGACCAGGGGCTTAACGTGCCTACCGAAGCACGGAGTAATCTTTCTTTTTAACAATCAGTTGATTCATCCTACAATAACCTAACCAAACTGGAAAAATCACACAAAGTGATTTTTGTTTGACATTGTCCCCACCCAGGATCGAACCCAGAACTTTCAGATCAGAGCCCAACGCACTAACCACAAGACCACGGACGCTTTTGATGCTGACCGCGCGTATGGAACGCATAACAAAAAGGGTAAAAGAACCCTGAATAGTATGAATCTGCCCATGTAGCTTTGAACTTTTGCCATGCATTATTAGAAAAAAAAAAATTTTTTCCTTATAAATTCAGCTGAGAGCGCATTTTGTATGGGATTCAAAAAATCGTACTTCATAGAGCTGAATTACCTCCTTTACTAACAAAGGGCAGAATGCGCGTGCTAGAACGGAGCGGATTCGCGCTGTTTTACGTTTTTCGCTCATTTTTGCATTTTTCTCAAAATCTGTACCCATAATATTAATTATAAAACAGCTATATTATTATGCATAATATATTAAATAATGTGTGAAAGTTTTGGCATCATAGATTAATGGGTACTTAAGAAAAACGGTTTAAAAGAAAAAAGCAGAGGTAACTTTGGATTTTTTTATGGCGTACAAAGTATATTTAATCGTGTTTCAGAGTCGGCCATATTATTAAAGATGCTTAATTATCACATAATTTTACAGATTCAGATAATTTTATTCAATGTAGATTCTTTACAGAATACTTATTGAATGTCATGCAGAATACAATGCAAATAGAGCGAGTCTAATAATGTTCTGTAAAGAAAGTTGTTCGATTTCATTTTCAGATTTTCATTTATTCATTCCTTCAGGCTTGGTCCATTTGGTTACACCTTTGTTTATATTTTTAACTAGGTCCGCTTATCCCGCAACATTAAAATTTAATAAATAAAATTATTGATATAAAAAAATAAGTAACCTACTGTGTTATTTTGTATGAAGCTGTAACTGCTTGCTAGCATTGTTGGTTTTTCTTCGTCCCAAAACCTAACGACGTTGGTTGACGGACTAATGCGTGACTGCTAGTTAGAAAATCTGTAGCGGGTTTTCCGTACTTCTAAAGGCACGTTAAGGTTTTGTGTTGCCATGATTGCATCGTGCGATAATGACTGTTCAAAACAGGTGCAAAAAATAACCTGAGTTTCATTTCTTGAATTTTTTTGTAGAGATCCTTTTCTTCAAATCCCCGGACGGTATTTAATTCCGAGTTCCGTTTCGGAAGTCCTTCGAGTAATTGTTACTGGGATACTTCTCAGGAATCTCTCAAAGGACAGTCGTTTGGCAGACGTAAAATTTTGTGCGTTTCTAAAGAGGGCAAGAGGTCGTTTGAAAAGAGGAAAATGGATAAAATACCTACTTATTGAGAGCTGACTTCTTTTATCGAGGCGTAACGTATTTGTAGTCTGTTTCTTTAATAACTGCCTTTCACGAAATATTTGAATGAGAAACTGATCTATTTTATTGTACAGTCAACATCAAAAGTTGATGACCAAATCCTAATTTCCAAAATTACTTTAAAATATACTACACTTTACATAATGGTCGTCATTCAGAGACGCGTTCGCTAGCACGGGGCCAGCAAAACCCAGGTATACCCTTGGTCTAACTCATTTCGCTAGTACTGTTTATAAGTTAGCCCTACATTGCTCTACGAGTATGCCCGTGATAAGGAAAATGCCATGTTGAGTGATAGGTAATTGTCTGGTGACCTAGACCAAAGTTGTATGACACCAAATATGATGAACGAACAGTGATTTTTTTTTTAATTTAAATTTTGTAACTATTTGAACATTTTTTGTACGAAAATCCTAATTTTACATGTTTTTTTTTTCAGGTAAGAACTAGAACTTTGGAAATAACAGTTGGCGAAAGAGCTGTGACTGCATGACTGCAAAAAGCGGTACTGGTAATTTTCTTATAGGTACGTATACAGCGTTACTGTTTTATCACCCCGGAAATTTTAAGAGGTGTTTCTGCCCAATAACTGAACAACTTTTTCCATTGAACATAGGTCGGAATACGAAAAAAATTTTTGGACCTGTCATAGAAAATGTGTTGTCAGTTGATTCAGCTTGTATGGGAAGTTAAAATTTTTTTCGTAAGAAAAACTGTTCAATTTGATAGACAGAACCATCCCTTAAATTTTCCGGTGTCATAACACAAATTATATTTGGGCTTCCACCAACAATTTACTAACGTGCTTCTACGTACAAAACATGCACTGTCAATTCTGGAATTTGTATGGAACGACACATTTTTTTTACCCATGTTTCTTTGAAAAAGTTGTTCAGTTTCTTACTCTGAGTAATATACTTAAATTTGGCCAGGGGTCCAAAAATAACCTAGTGACCTAATCATGTTTATTTTATTCCGGGTCTACCCTATGACCACGGATTATTTTTCGACAGTTAATCAACTGACGCGGACATTGATAAACTTACGATTCTTACTATATAAAGTTCCAAAGTTTTAAACAAATTTAACCCAGTATTTCTTATTAAAATTGCTTACCTTAGTTTTATGCATGAACAGGAAGTAATATGAAAATAAAGTTTATCACGATTAATAAAGATGTGAGAACGTAGCAAAATTAAGATGTTTTAAGGTTTTATGACCAAACCAGTATTCTGACTATTAAGATGCTATAAGCAACTGTGTCACACTGAACTAGTTCCAGTTTAGAGGTTCTTGTACAGACCAGAGGATTTGGTCTTCGTACCTTTGTCATGGTTTCCGACTCAAAAGAAAAGATATGGTAACTAATAGTTTGTTCTGACAAGACACTGTTTGTCCTACGAGACGAGAGCACTGACCAAATAAGATTGTAAATGGCGAGCGACTTCTCACTCACGAATTCATTTATTTTTGTTGAGTATGTAAAACAAAATAAAGATAACCTCCGGTTCGAGAGGAAACGCTCTAACCAATAGGCTACGGAGGCTGTTAGAAAAATAACATTCGTTTTTAGAGTTCCTAACCAAAATGGTAAAAACGGAACCCTTATGGTGCGACTTCGCCTCTTTGTAAGTCTGCCTGTCTCGCCTCTTTATCCAGCAATCATTCACTCTATCGACTTGAAATTTGGAATACTTTTAAAATATGCTTGCCCAACTTTATTGCAATTGAAAGAGTCACAAAAATATTATTTTTACTGTAAATACGTGCCATATAGGTAGGGCCAAATTTTAAATTGTCGTTACTATAGGTTAAATGTGGTATAATATAAAAGGGCTTTACTTGTATATTCCAAAATAGATTTTTTTATTCTTTTACAACTCTTAGTTCTCAATTTATGATGAAAAATTTCTAAAAAATACCACCTTATTAGCTCCGAAACATTTTGTTTTGAAATCAGCAAAATCTTTACAAACAAACTTAGTTGTGCAGTCCTGAAAATTGACATTATTGCTTCTAAAAGGTATATCAGAACCCCCAGCGCGCGAGTCCGACTCGCACTTAGCCGGTTTTTATGATAGAGGTTTGGTTAACCACGAACTGAATACCTCCGTCTATGAAGGTTAGGTAAAATAGCTGGTACGAGTATGTTAGCTGCTTCCATAGCAGATTTTATGATGGAAGCCGGAGTGCCTGCATCTGGGTTTCTTATGTTAATCGTTAAGTTTATTGCTCGAAACGGGAGCGTATTTATTATAGCTTTTATTATTTTTGCACTAGTGAAATTAGTCGTAAATCTATGGAAATTGTTATTAATTATGTTACTTGATTACCTGGATCTATAATTATTATATTATTAATGTTTGTTTTCTACACATAAGTAACTCTTTTAATGTCGGAATTGTAATATTTATTGGAATGAATGAATTAATTAACAAGGCCAGGGTATTCTGATACTGGTCCAAAAAGAGTAAATGTTGCCATCGACACGAAAGAAGAAGATTAATTAGATTTTTTATCAACTTTAAATTTTCAAAACGATGACAAAGGAAAGGAATCAAAAGAGATGATGGATGTTGAGTTGTGAAATGGTAAGTGTAAAATTACAATAATGCAATAAATAATACTGAAAAGAATTGAATAAAAGAAGAACGAAAGAATTTAAAAATGCACCGACGACACACCCTGGACAAAAGACCCTCGACACCAGAAGAATAGTGCGGGCGGGTGCGCGCGGGGTTCGGAGTAGATTACAAAGGGAGCGGAGAAGCGGAGAGCGTCCGTCCATAGCGACGCTTCTTCTCCTCGTATATCTTAGCTGGTCTGAGGCTAAGATTCATCGACATTACTCAAATGGAGCTCAATCTCTCAAATCTCACGGCTATTTCCGTATTCAGAGTAGAGCAAAACTCCGCGGACTTCTTAACTTTCATTCCGACGTTTGACTGAACATTTTGATTAAACATAGTAAAACTGTAGTCTGTTTGTTCCATGCTTCATTCTTTGCCTTCAGCATACTTCCCTGAACTCTACAGATATGGTGGCCGGCTGAATGCGGAAATTCCGTTTAAGGCACCGATTGACCGTCTTTAGAGTTATCAAGTGACATGCGAATTGTGAATTGCTACAGAGAGATGAGTTCATGCCCTCAAGAACGGGACTTTTGGTTGGAGACGATTATGTTGGCTTGTCTTATGTT
Source organism: Athrips mouffetella (assembly GCA_947532105.1). Classification (NCBI taxonomy): domain Eukaryota; kingdom Metazoa; phylum Arthropoda; class Insecta; order Lepidoptera; family Gelechiidae; genus Athrips; species Athrips mouffetella. The sequence goes on along the minus strand of OX383969.1, from coordinate 7,269,792 downwards.
AACATGAAGACTGCTGAGGTAAAATAACTTATTTTAAAACAGTCCATATTAGAACAGTACAAATTCTGCTTCTTCAACTGTACTATGCTGTTGTGGGTGGAACAACTTCCAGTATGTTCTTTTTGATAGTTTCATAAGAAATATTATGTAAGGAAAAATTTAGAGGAGAAGAGGACGACCTAGGCAAAGTTACTATGACCAAATCAAAGAGAAGGTCGAAGTCATGTCGTATCAGGAACTCAGGAACTAAAGCGTCTGGCTTATCTGAAAACATCCTCAAAACTAATTATCCTTCTCATTCTTTTTCTCCCGAGCTTATGTCCCATGTCTCAAGCTCCTAGTTCTATTTCGCCATTCTGAGCGTTCTTGTGTCATTTATAGTTGTAAGTCCATCCAGGTAGTCTACAGGTGACCTGGGCGCCTTCTAAGTTGCTCTATTTCCGTGAATGTTCTTGTCATGTGATCCTCGTTGCGCCTCATGATATGAATTGACATGGCGTGTCAATAATGACCCTTTTCATTTTGGCTTGTTAAAAGTTCTCTTCCAGAAAATATAACAGCTATTAACTCAATTATCTACGTGCTCACCTTTCGATCTAACAGATATAACGACACGAAAAAAATACAGCAGAATATTACGAGAAAATTTCTTGGAACGCGATATAAAAACTTTGTAACTTCGCATGTATGTTGCCTATCACCATAAAAATTATGTCAAGAGAGGATCCTTAAAAAAACACGCAATTTCGTGAACTCTTAGCGAAGTTGAGAGGCTCGTTAGACTTTGTTTACAACTTTGTTGTAAAAGCTCCCGTGGGAATCGCAGTAAAAAGTTAGGTGCTGTACAGAATAGGAGGTAAAAAGGGTACTATTAACAATCTCCTTGCTCCCACCTTTCTTGACTGCTATGTTGTTGCTGTTTGTCGTAAACATCTTTGTAACAAAGAAGGATGTGCTTATAAATTATGTTGTGCAGCATGTGAGATTTGGTAGTGGAAAGCAGTTTATCGTCAATAACGGTGAGTCTTGTAATAGGCGACTATAGGATTTTATCCGGAGGATAGGCAGCGTATTTCTCCGTACCGTATACCAAAATACTGCGATCACCGCGCTTCATGGCTTAGTGACTGTGGTGTAAGTGTAAGATGAAAATACGCGTTTTTGGTTTGAAATTCTAGGGTCTGTCTGTCTTGCATGTTATGTTTTTTTTTATTTATTTAATAAAGAAGATGTGATTTGATGTAATTTAATTTCTGAAGGAATGTATTTAATAACAATAATATACAATACTTTCAGAAATAGTGTTATTATAAGAGATATATTTTTTTACTGTTCTTCTATTTTTGTGTAAGAATGTGTTTATTCTTACAAAATTTAATTTGAAATCAATTGCTTTTAGTAATATTTACAGTCACGTCGAACTATAAACTCTTATTAGTGTCTAGGGAAGGCACCGGCCATGGAAATCCATTACCCACTTTGTTTCAAGTGTTTTATCACCTGAATTAAATGGTAACCCTTTGTGAGCCAGAATCTCATTTAATTCACCTTTTATTGTGCTAGCTTTATGGGTTCAACTCCAATCCTACTTCTGGTACGACTTTGTCTGTCTGTCTGTTATGCATACATTATGTCAACTTTGCTGTTATTTTATAACTACCTACTACTAGTCCTAACCATGAAACTGAATAACTTTTCCTAAGGTTCATAGGTCGAAATACGAAAATATTTTTTGACGTCACGACGACGAATATGCGCTATTAGCTGATGCAGTTTCTTTGGGACGTTGAAAGTTATTTCCTATTTCGACCTATGTTCCTTTAGTTTTATGGGTATAGCAGCCACTTGAGAAGTATGCAAATATTTATCAAAGACCTTGTACATTTATAGTGATACTACGCATATGAGATGGTTTATAGCTTGAACAGGATCAGATAAGTCTTAAAACATTGAGTTGAAAACCATTCAACCACTGTCAGCTATTTTAGCTTTGAACGTGGCCTTCTGATGAAACAACAAAACATCGTCTACAAAACTGCAGTGTTAAACTTTTACAATGCATCATAACTTTTTGTCGCCTGATCCTACTTCGCACCTGATCTAGTCCATACGATAAGAACAGGACATATGTAGAAAATTTTATGGTGACAGGTGACAGGTTCCTATCGTCTTTAAGATGAAAGTGGCCATCAAAGATAAGTGCTCCAGTCGCATTCGTACTGGGGTCTGGTTTATACTCAGAGTCAGTGACATTTGAGATAGTTTAGCTAATATAGGCAGGTCCTTTGTTGCTTGTTAGCGTGCCTTGGCGAAAGTCTGGGTTTGACCAGTTATACAGGTTGTTTGTTTGTTTATAATAAATACTCTGATTTCAGTGATATGCTTAGGTTTTGCATTGCGTAATTTTAGAGCGCTTTATTGTGTGCAGAACCTGAAAATTTCCACCTTGATTAATTCCTAGTTTCTAAGTTTAGCTTTTGCATTAACCGGAGTTTCTCGATAATCCTTATAGCATTCATTAATTTACATGCACATAATGAATTAGTGATTCTTGATTACTGATGCCAGTTTCCGTCCATTTCAAGCTTTAGCTAATGCTTGATATCTATCATCGTTTATGCTAAATCACAGGCAAACGCATTTCTATCATTTTGCGTACCTTTTGCCTTATGTTTAATCGCATCTCGTAAAATAGAAAGCATTAATATGTTTTGTGTACGTGAAATATGCTTGCCATATGAATACCGTAATAAAATGTTCTATCAAAACTTTATCTTTTTATGGCTTTTCAAAATTTTATGGATAACGGAATTCTTTGGCGATGTTATGTGATCTCCGCGACTGTCAAAGTTCAAGTTGTAAAATTGTTTGTTTAACCATTGACCTAGAATAACCCATAAGGTTATGCTTGTTAGTTTTGACTGTGATAAAATATCGTTTGTTATTAATTTGTTGAAAACAAGTTTTTCGACAGTCGACCTACAATTGTTGGTAGTTATCTGCTCAAAATAATTCTTCATTGGGTGCTAAACGATTGAGATTATAGGAATATGGCTTTTACTTTACTTTTTATTTGTGTTTTTTTTTCAGGTTTTTTGGTATATCTTTGCACACCTTTCTGATGGCAGGTTTACTCACGAAACTGGACAACTTTTGCTCTCCAACACTTCAAATAAGCGAATCAGCTCTTACAAATTGGCTGGTCCCATACACTTGTTGGATTATTTATTATGGAGAAGCAAATGTGATTTTTTGGTTATTTAACTAAGTTGTAGGACAAAATGTGTTCATTTTCATGGGTAGAACATTCGTCCATGGTAGAACGAAACCCCAAAAGGATTATAATTACTAAAGAACCGTGTTTCATGTATTCTATGAAAGAACCTGTATGGTACTGGTAAATTTTCCTTTCACAAAAACTATTTCCTATGGCATCTTTAGATATCAACAGAGATTAATAGCCATATCAATGGCAAATTATCAATTTGTTTGTGAAGCGATGCAGTTTAGCTGACGTCATTAAGAGATTTTAAAATCCCACAATGAATAAACTATTTTGAGTTTAATGTTTAGACATCAACAGACCCCTCCAAGTGAGAAAACGAGGAAGAAGCAGAAGATGGCATCGTCAATTAGGGTGATTACAAACGTGTAATGGTGTGTGTAGGTATAAGTTTAGTGATGTTTGCTGTTTCTTTCTGGTTACAATAGTTGAGCTATATCGGTTGTAGTCGGAAACCAGATGAGTTGCAAGTGGTATAATAATGAGAGCGTGTTTTGTCCATCTGAAACCGCTTCAGATTCCAGATTTATTTATTCTGTATAAGTATATTTTTTACTGAATACTTATTAAGCGTCATAACATGCAGAATATAATGCAAGTCTACTACAGTTTTGGATCGTGCTATGACAGTCTAAAAAAAACGGTCAAGTGCGAGTTGGAGTCGTGCGGGTTCCGGTATACCTGTAGTATTTTCTCTGTTACAGCTAATATTTTTCTGATTTTCTGAACTGCTTTTAGCGGTCACATAGAAGTGATAAAATTGAATCCACTTAGGTTCAATCGACCGAAAGTACGACCTTTTTTTATACGTACAAAAAAGGTCGTTGTACGTATTTCAACGCGTCTCTAGTAAGTATCGAACCCACTGGGGTTGAATATTTTTTTTTCATATATAGATAGATAAATATATAGTGCGTCTTGTAATTGCAAAAATTTCTATGTAAGTACAAAAAAGGTCGTTGCATTTCAACGCTTCTCAAATTAGCATGGAACTCTCTTTGGTTAAAATTTAAATCGACCTTCTTATACATAATGCTTTTTGCCCACGTATAATGCGATCCTTCAATTATACACTGTGCATTATGCATTATGAAAGCCACCTCTCAGTTCTGGATGCACAGACCAGTGGCTGTCGCGAAAATCTGTCCAAACATACCGAGCAGCAGCAGCATGGGCAGCAGCGTTATTCATGTTTCCTTTCCTGACACTGTGTGGCTTGGCAGACTTGTTGTTCGTATGGTGCCGGCTCAAAATGGTACCTACCCATTTCTCTTTCCTTGGGTCTTGTAAAAGGCGACTAAGGCATTGTGAACCGAAGGGTGTATCGCGATTCGCGTCCTTCTGTGAATTCGCAAAGGAAACTTATATGTAGGGTAACTTGAAACTTGGCTCATAAACAGGAATAGGATCATTAAAACATACATATTTAAATGAGATACCGCTATGTGTAATTTTTTGTTGATACTTTTATATAACTTTCGAGTTGCGGACGATCTATCTGCCTTCTCCAATAGCATTCACGCTAGCCTAGGTCTGCTGGAAGACATTTCTATATCGAAATAAGTAGTACCTGTTGTGTCGTCTTTCTATATGTATTGTCCATTGTATTTTTCTTGTGTGCAATAAACAATAATAATAATAAAGATGAATAAAAAATACCAATTTTCTTCGGCCATAAATGACGAAGTTTTTAAAAAATATCGTTTTCGTCAAATATCCATAGGTATATAGTATGGCAGAATGTGATGAGTAGTCATTGCCTAGCATAAAAAACTAACAGCTTTATAAACCAACCACAGACTACTTAAAACAGTTGTCAGTTTTCTTTTTACGACTGGCCATGGCTACGTTTCATTCTGCCATACGGCTAATCGATATTTGACAAAAACAAAATTATTTTTTAACTTTATTATTTGCAACCGAAAAAAATTCGTATTTTTACTTATTGACCTTATCCCTGTCTATGAGCCAAGTTTCGAGGTACCTTGCATATACGTTTCCTATGCGAATTGTACAACTATCTCTCTAACTCTTTCTAACGAATATTTTAATAAGTTCAATATAGAATCACGCTAATGTAGTTTTCGTTATTGCAGGCAGTCATCCAGACTTTGTTAGTTATTTATTATTCTTTCTTAGTAACTTAGCTATAGTACTGTGTTTTGTCATAGACATAAGTTTTTAATTTGTATTCTTTTTTACATGTGGAAGCTTATAATTGGCTCTTGTAACAATATTTTGTAACCTAGACTGCTGCTAGCTTCTAGCTTCCCGAAGAAAATAAAATAAAATAATCCTACGGTCACCACTAGCGTGTGACTACGGGACATTTCCAAAATAGGTATGCGTGTATACCATGCATCTTTTGCTGTGAAATTCTAACAGGAGGTCCCTGTTCAGCAGTGGACTTTTTAATGGATGTAATGTTGATGTTTGGTCACATATGAGTGTTAAAATTGAAGCCACTTGGGTTCAATCGATCAAACGTACGACCTTTTTATACGTACTTAAAAGGTAGTTGTATGTATTTCAAAGTGTCTCCACCTAATTCAAATTCAAACGTTTATTACATTTCACAAAGTAGGGGTACTGGGGTTCAATCGACCTAATGTACCACCTTTTTTATACATAGTACTTCTTGTTATCCAAAAAGCACTACGTATAAAAAAGGTCGTTGTATTTTAACATGTCTCCAATGTGCAGGGAACCCTCTTCGGTTCAATCGACCCAATGTACGACCTTTTTCTACATAGTACTTTTTGTGCGCAAAAAGCCCTACTTTTAAAAAGGTCGTAGTATTTCAACGCGTCTCCGATTGGCATCGAACACTATCCTTCAATTATGCACTGTGCATTATAGAAAGCCACCATTATCTCAGTTCTCCGTGCAGGGACCAGTGGCTGTCGCGAGTCGCGAATGTCCGTCCACGAATCACATCGCTTAATTGAGACTAGTAGCTCTAGACTCACTTCACTATACTGGGTGGAAGGCAAAGAACCGATGAATAGTAAATAACTTTCGTAAAGAAATGTATTGGAGGATAGATACCTTTGGTTTTAATACCTTTGGCTAAGAAGAGAAGAGCTCGTCTTAGTTGATTTTTTTTATAATCAAATTTTGGGGGACAATTCTCTCAAAGTTATCTGATCTCAAACTAGGCAAAGCTTGTACTATGGGTACCAGAGACTGATATTCATACATAAATAGATAAATAACACCCAGACACAGAACAAACATACACAAATGTTTGCCCTGAGCGGGGATCGGACCCGCGTCTCACGGCTTAGGAGGCAGGCACACTAACAACGACACCAACGGGCGTGCCAAAATATCCTGACTTCCACGAGACCGAAACGAACACTTTGTAGTAAGGTGCGGGGCGCGCCATTTCTTTCATCTCTTTTCGTGAGTGTTGTAGTACTGGGCGACAAAGGTATATTTAACCGGAGGATGGGCAGCAGCGTCTATGCACATTCCCCCAAAATTCCACACCATGTTTCCTTTTCAGACACTGTGTGTTTTAACAGACTTGTTGTCCGTGTCGTGCCAGCTAAAGATGGAACCAAGCCATGTCTTTCCGAGGGTGTCGTAAAAGGCGACAAAGGCATTGTAAACCGGAGAGTGTATCAACTCCTTCTGTATACCGTACAACCTTCCTACGGTTCCAAATCATCACGGTCGATTTAATCAAACGCTTACTAACATGGTGAGTGACTATAGCACATCTCCGAAATATAGTAAGTAGTATACCACGCATCGTTTGCTATCAAATTGTATCAGGAGGTCTCAGACTAGCCATAATATTATATATTCTTTGGTCTAGCTGTGGACTTCTACGGGACGTTACGCTGATGTTGGTTGGCACCCTTGACGTTGTTCAACTTCGTTACGAGTGAAGAGCTTTGGGTGAGTTCGTTCCATCCCCTACCTCATTCTTGTGTCCAGGGCTAGATTGACGCCAAAAGCAAAACTATTTATGACCTTAAAAAAGGTTAAGCAATCAAGTGGTCAACATACGACCTATAGTGGCGGTATTTATTTCTCGATTTTTTAACCGACTTCAAAATAAGGCGGTTATCAGTTCGACCCGTATGTATGGAAACACGCATGTACAGTTGCATATAACGAATATCAAGTGACACGTTTACGTGTTTTATTCCTATTATTCAGGCTGGCCCCGACCTCAAAAACTTTTGTTTCTCCTGTTTTAGTCTTTAAGTCGTTAATTTTTTTATTACTTTTTTAACATATTTGTGTCTAGGACTTTCATATTTTAACATATTTGTAACCCTAATTTCCAGTTAAACAAATATCGTATTTTCATAGCCTGACTTTTCCCGAATCTAGGTGCCATTATCTTCGTCATACATACCGTCCGTCAAAGAGCTGTCGATGACGGCGTGGGCTCCAGACACGTATCCATTTACTTTACGATTGCTTGCAAGTATAGTGTACGCAACGAAGCAGTTGATCCCACCATGAATTTCTCAGCCAGATTTTATTTGACAGGATGATAAAGAATCATGAATTAAATGTAAATTCAGAATATCCAAAAAACAAATTAAAAGAAAAAAATTATTTTTTTTGTAGGGAAAAATTAAAAATACCGATTTTTTTTTGGATTTTTTTATAGAAGGTTTGTCTCATATAGTGTAATACCCGAACTAAGTTTCATCAACTGAGGATTTAATGCGGGGGTCTTCATACAACGATCCGCTTCGTTGCCTAGACTAGTAACCGTTACACGAGGCGCTTCAATTCGACTTGGAAATCCTGTAAGTTTTTTTTATTTTATTATCCAACAATGAATAAACTATTTTGAATGACTTTGTAGACCCTTTGAAAGCTGAGGCTATACCTACACGCTAAGACATTCCTTTTTGTTTTGCCTGATTAGTAAGAGGCCTATTACATTTTGAGCGTGTTTTTGCGCAAAATAGCTAATTTCGGCGTCCTTAATCTGAGAAACGGAAAGATTTTGACAACTTTAACTTATAAAATATTGAAGAATAGTTATTATTTAAGTTCGTAGCGGCCTCGCTATTTAAATTTTTTTCTTATATTGGTAGATATAGCCAATATTCCGAAGCAAGTTTTCATAAAATGCGCGAAGGCACTTTTTTGAGCTCGTGGATTCAACTATTGGGCTAAGCAAACAATATTAAAATAATACAATAAAATCTCTTATATAATAGTGTAGTTCGTAGCGGCCTCGGAATTTTGAAAAATATATTGGAAAATCGAGAAAAAAAATCAATTCCGAACGAAAAAATCTACAAAAAACGCTCAGGTTTAACTGCAAATTGCTCTTTACTACGTGGGACACTCAGAAATATTTGCGACACTAAAAAAAATTGTTCTACAGGTACATATATTTTTATTAAATCTTTTCAAAGTACTCTCCACCAGCCTCTATACAAAGATTCATGCGTCTGAACCAGTTTTCAAAACACTTTTTCCAGTCCGCCGTAGACACCTCGTTTACAGCCTGCTCGAACGCAGCCAGCGCATCTTCCGGCGACGAAAATTGTATCCCCTTGAGCTGATTTTTTATTTTTGGAAATAAAAAGAAGTCACACGGTGCTAGATCAGGGCTGTAAGGAGGGTGACCCAGGAGTTTGACTGGTGTGCTGTCCAGGAAGTCCCTCGTTTTGAGCGCGGTGTGTGCAGGCGCATTGTCGTGGTGGAGCAGTAGTCCGCGGAGCCCTGTGTTTGGTCGCTTGTTGCTCACAACAGAAAAAACTTCTGGTAAACATTTGGTAGTATACCATTCGGCGTTGATGCTTCTTTGATCTCGTAAGGGAATTGAGGCCAAGTGGCCAGTCAAATTAAAAAAGCTGGCGATCAAAATCTTCCCCCCGCTTCGAGATCGCTTCACTTTGGTAGGCGTTGGTTCATTTTGAAACACCCAAACTGTCGACTGGCGCTTGGTTTCTGGATCGTATTGATAAATCCAGGACTCATCACCTGTTACGATGTCGTAAACACGCCGAGACGAGCCTGCTTCAAATTTGTTCAGCATATCACGGCACCATTCCACCCGGGCCTGCTTCTGAGCGTCGGTGAGGTAGTGCGGCACCCAGCGCGATACTATCCTCCTCACGCGAAGATGCCCGTGTAGAATCTCGTGAACGCTTCCCGATCCAATCTTTAATATGTGCTGAATCTCCTGATATGTAATTCGCCTATTATCTTGGATTAAATTTTTCACTGCTAGCACGTTTTCTTCCGTAATAGCCGTCAAAGGGCGACCGCTTCTTTCTTCATCCCCCAAGGTTGGTCGACCGCGCCTAAATTCGTTATACCAACGATACACGGTTGCCTTGGAGGGGCCTTCATCCATAAATGCCATTTGAAGTCTATCGAACGATTCATCCGGTTTCAGGCGACACTTGAAATCGTAAAAAATCATAGCTCTAAAATGTTCCCGGCGCAGATCCATTTTTCAGTAAGACACGATACTTTGAATTGGCTCGCAAAAAATGTGGAGGGAAATTTTGAAAATGGAACACACATATTTTTACTTACAAGTAATCATATTTTCGAAAAAGATTCTGACCGGCCAGTCTCCCATATATAAAAACTATTTTTCGCAATACTTTCTGAGTGGCCTGGTATATTAGTATTATTTCGTATAACTTATATCATACTAAACTTTGGTATAAAGAAAATGAAAATCGCCTACGTTTGTTTAAAAACGATTCGTTTTAATACCTTAATTGAACGTACTTAAAACTGCCAAATTTGCTGCGCTGGCCTTTCAAACGCAATAATAGTATCAAATAACTTGAAAATACAAAAAGTATTTATATAGTTTAGTTTCAGCTACAAAACAGTGTCCAAAAATCTGGACGCCGAGTGAGATTTTCCTTTTTTAATTTTTTTGAACGAAATTTTGTGATAGGCCTCTTAAGTTAGTCTGTCATCTTCAGAATAATTATAGATTGCACTTTTTCTTCATTTTTACGTTTTCAAGCAGTTAAAACTTTAAAGCGAAATCCTCAAGATCCCAGACAGGATAACTAAGGCGTCTGGAATATCATTTGAGACTAAAGCTGAATTTGAAAAGGCGGGTTCTGTGAGAGCTTTATTATCCACCTCTGGCCAGAATCGTTTAATAGTCTCAGACGAGATAACCCTTAAGTTCGGGGTAATGGAAGATGGCGCTATTGATATGATATATTGTAGCTTCGGCCATTTTGTCGCGATCCGACACCCCTCCAACTCGCTGTAAAATAAAGTTGAGTGTATAAATTTTATACAATGTGAATTTCCATTGGTTTCGCACCCGAAGCCCAGTGATTCTACCCATGATAATATGTCGAAAAAGTCGAAATTTTTATTCAGATATTTTTTTCTTAGAGATGTTTGTGATCATACGAGTAAGTAGGCTTCGGGCTAGGACCAATTAAAATTCACGATGTATTCACGAAATCTTGAAAGTTTATTCGCAAACTGCAGAAAGTATAGTGAGCGTTAGGTGTTTTTACCCGACTGCGGCTAGGATATCTAGAGATAATCTGAAGACGTAGGCAGATACCACAGCCCTCCACCTGCTACGATCTTGAGAAACTTCTCTCGCTTCCTCTACTTTCGTCAACCCTTCATATGCGTAGATCCTAACTTCTTTTCCTCTTGCCTCTTACGCAGTTGGGTTTTTGTTTTTAAATATATTTTTTTTATGAAGAAGTTACCTAATAAGGGCATCACGATGTATCGCATGCTTTTAGGAACTTTTTTATTTTTCATATCGACGTTACTAGAGTAGTAATTAATAAGGGATGTTTCTCGGTGGTCATACGGCTAAAACTTTATTTTCCAGATCTTTGTCGTAAGGTATGTTTAATAAATTTTGCTGTACATTTCTAGACTTGAAATGTCGTACATTTCAAAGAGAGATTTATAACCACATATTTCTTTTTTGCCCCAGTAACCTTTCGTTTTTAGACGTCTAGACCTAAGGGTTAGCCTACTCTGAATACAGCCCAAAAAGAGGCCATTTTATCAGCCATGACAAATTTCTTGTTCGTGGTCGTTCGAGACGTGCCTGACAGTCATTTATTCTGGTAAATAGGCTATTTTCCAATGTATGTGCCCTCTTGAATCTTGGGATTGGATTAGATATGATCTCTCTTTATTGAATCTGTATATGTCATTACTTTGTTTCTTAAAGTTGTATTGCTTCATCAATATGTCCTGAAAGGTGTGCCAAGAATCTAAAGTGACATGTTTGATGTCAGGCATTGCCCGTGGGTGTTTCACCTAGGTGTACCACGGGATTTTTTTTTCTCCTGTGGAACATCTGATCACTTTTGAAATAAAACTAATTCAAAACTATCGCCCGTGGTCCACCTATGGCGAAAATCTTTGACACAGGGCCGGATTAAGTGATTTCTTGTGTCTACCGAACCGTTCTTAATCAATAATCAATTTTTTTCGTTTATCTCAACGCTTGCCAACAACTTTTGCAGCTCTATCAAAAGCAATCGGCTAAAGCTGTCAGAAAAAATAAGTTTGTAAAACAATGTTATGCTTTCCGTCAAATATACTCTGGTTTTAGTGGCATGGCTGCAAAATAGATTGGTAAGCTTTGGAATAAACGAAACAATGGATCACACAGTTAATCTTTATATCATCTCCTAATTAGTTCCTTTAAGCCTTTTCATTTCTATATCTCTCTAATCACTATAATTGAAGTTATATCTCCATTTAAACGGAACTGCTAATAAATGCGTTGTTAATTGCTTGCTTGCCATTAAACAATTATCTGCTTCATTAAGTATACGTACGAACCTATCATCCACTCCTGTGGCGGCTGTGTTCTTGATCTAAGATCAATGTCCTTTTATCACCTGTTACGGAGTACAGTCACCCTAGCATGTATGGAAATACTCACCTTTACTCCGTACCGCTAGGAATCTATTCACGTGTTCTTTACTGTATACTACTAGTTTAAGCGTTCGCCTTATCTCTCTGTCAAGTGCTTCTACTCGCTCGAGATAGGGAAATCACTTTCTAATGCAGCTTATTCTTCTGTAAGTTCAGTAACTTCTAAATTTAGCAGTGTTACAAGAAGTAAAGGCGTATAGAAACTAAAACAGTTATTTGCAGTTTTATTGCAAGTTTCAAATCTTTCTCTCCTTCATTATTTGACACTTGCTTTTGCCCGCGACTTTGACTGCACCCAAGGCATAGAATAAATAGTCTAGGCAACGAAGCGGATCGTTGTATGAAGACCCCGCATTAAATCCTCAGTCGATGCAACTTTGCTGGGGTATTACACTACATGAGACAAACCTTCTATAAAAAAAATCAGTACTTTTAATTTTTACATACAAAAATTACAAAAATGTATGATTTTTTATTTGTGAATTTTTTTTGGGCATTTTGAATTTACATTTAATTCATGATTCTTTATCATCCTGTCAAATAAAATCTGCCTGAGAAATTAATGTTGGGGTCAACTGCTTCGTTGCCTACACTCATATCATCATCATATCGTGTGGGTTGCAAGGTCGATGACCGACCTCACAAACCCTGGTAAAAAAAGTAAATAAAAAAAAAGTAAAAAAAAAAAGTAATAGTACTACCATACAGAACGGACACTCTCCGCCCCCTTGCAATCCACCCCGCACCCCCGCGAGCACCCACCCGCGCGATTCCCGTGGTGCTCCTGAGGGTATTTTGTACTGAATAATGTGGGCCAACACGCGAACTTCCAATTTCAAATTTTAAATTCGCGTTCGTTGTAATGGTAGTGACCGGGGTGTGCCCAAGAACGACTTGCAGGCTTCCCTATACTGTGAATGTACAGACCGGGGTGTGCCCAAGAACGACTTGCAGGCTTCCCTATACTGTGAATGTACTGACCGGGGTGTGCCCAAGAACGACTTACAGGCTTCCCTTTACTGTGAATGTACTGACCGGGGTGTGCCCAAGAACGACTTGCAGGCTTCCCTATACTGTGAATGTACTGACCGGGGTGTGCCCAAGAACGACTTGCAGGCTTCCCTATACTGTGAATGTACTGACCGGGGTGTGCCCAAGAACGACTTGCAGGCTTCCCTATACTGTGAATGTACTGACCGGGGTGTGCCCAAGAACGACTTGCAGGCTTCCCTATACTGTGAATGTACTGACCAGGGTGTGCCCAAGAACGACTTACAGGCTTCCCTTTACTGTGAATGTACTGACCGGGGTGTGCCCAAGAACGACTTGCAGGCTTCCCTATACTGTGAATGTACTGACCGGGGTGTGCCCAAGAACGACTTGCAGGCTTCCCTATACTGTGAATGTACTGACCGGGGTGTGCCCAAGAACGACTTGCAGGCTTCCCTATACTGTGAATGTACTGACCGGGGTGTGCCCAAGAACGACTTACAGGCTTCCCTTTACTGTGAATGTACTGACCGGGGTGTGCCCAAGAACGACTTGCAGGCTTCCCTATACTGTGAATGTACTGACCGGGGTGTGCCCAAGAACGACTTGCAGGCTTCCCTATACTGTGAATGTACTGACCGGGGTGTGCCCAAGAACGACTTGCAGGCTTCCCTATACTGTGAATGTACTGACCGGGGTGTGCCCAAGAACGACTTGCAGGCTTCCCTATACTGTGAATGTACTGACCGGGGTGTGCCCAAGAACGACTTGCAGGCTTCCCTATACTGTGAATGTACTGACCGGGGTGTGCCCAAGAACGACTTGCAGGCTTCCCTATACTGTGAATGTACTGACCGGGGTGTGCCCAAGAACGACTTGCAGGCTTCCCTATACTGTGAATGTACTGATCGGGGTGTGCCCAAGAACGACTTGCAGGCTTCCCTATACTGTGAATGTACTGACCGGGGTAGTGCCCAAGAACGACTTGCAGGCTTCCCTATACTGTGAATGTACAGTCAAGAGCACATCAATCTTGACACATTGGACTTTGTATCGTCCTTATTTCAATAGACGTACGGGCTAGAATCGCGCTGCGAATATCAAGCTTGACCTGTCGTTGACTGTACTAGACTACTTGAATAACATCCAGCTATTTTCTAGTCAGAGCACAAATTATAGTAAGTATGTTACTCCAACCAAAAATAAACAACTTTTCCTAGGAAGCATAATAGGAAATACGAAAAAAATTCAAGTTCCCATAGAAACTTCATCAGCTGATTAGGCATTTTGTACGGTCCATTCTTTTTTCATATTTTGACCTATGTTCTTTTAGGAAAATTGTTCAGATTCATTGTCTGAGTAACACTAACTACCTTAAATTTCATTGAAAAATTGTTATATTTCCTGTTCCCATTATTACACAAAAATAAAATACATACTAGTAAATGATACTAGTGTTTAAATAAAAAAGTTGAAATAAAATCGGTTTTGCGTGATGCTCGAACAAATAAACAAACTCAGGATTTTGATTAAAATAGCATAGGTAACGTGATATTTTTTAAAATAAATATGTACGTAGAGCAAAAAACAATTTAAAATTTTATAATAAAATAAATTGTCATACTATCTTCCCTATCATCTTCTGCTCTATCAATCGAAATCCTCTCTCAATATTATTTCGTAAAACAGCAAACACATAAAGAATGAAAACATTGATAAGGCACAGTACAACATGTTTGTATGTATCTATAACGTACACGCGCATCGGTTTATAAGGAAAACAGCGCGCTATCGAGTGCATTTGACACATTTGACAGATGACAGCTGTCAGTTGTACGCAAACAGGGTGGCGCTATCCAATATCTATACTGCGGCATTTCTATATTATTGATACACATATTTGGTTTACTGATGAAATTGTTATCTTCATTATTTACTAAACATCGCGTAAAAATGGGTCACAGTTCTAGCTAGAGAAGAAACACAGTTTGTCTGCTCACCATATTACATACATTTACGGTGTGATTGTATAGTCCGTAAATGTGTCGCGTTATAGTTTGTAACGGCAAGGTGTGAATACTAAAGGGTGTAAATCTACCCATTAAACTGAACCACTTTTCCCAAGGCCAAAATAAATTTTTGACCTCCTATAGAACAGCTGATGGCGCATTTTGTATGGTACATCAAATTTGGTTTTTCGTATTTCGACCTATGTTCCTTGGGAAAAGTTGTTCAGTTTCATAGGCAGATTCACACCCTTCAGTATTATCACACCTTCCGTTACACGTTGTCACACCCCGCACACTACATACATCGAGCGCGATTTTGAAATTTGAAATTGGAAGGTCGCGTAGGCTCGCATAATCAGCACAAAGGACCCTCAGAAGGACCACGAGAATCTCGCGGGCGGGTACGCACGGGGGTGCGGGAGGGAGAGTGTCTGTTCTGTATGATAGTAATATAACTTTATTCTGTGACGTTATATAGATTCGTTCACAGAGAGATTCTAAACGTAATTCTATCAACTTCAATAAGCACGACATTTGCAAAGGAGTTTAACTAAAGGATAGGATTGAATTCCTTAAGAGTTAATCATGGTATAAAAGATAAAAAGTCTCTTAGGAAGTTCGGGAACACAGCTATTCTTTTTTGTAAAAAGAAAAACGAACTTATCAAAATCTTTTACCACATACAACGTGTTAATGGAATAAGCGAAACCCTCAAACACCCCAACTGATTTTTATTTAAATAAATCCATTCCCGTAAAAAAAAAACTTTAAAAAATATTTTTTCTTCAAGATATTGTTATTTTAAACTTTCATCGTTGTTCTAGTAGATTTTTAAGCTATCACGGCGCGATCGCCTCGCGTCACGCCACGCCCACTTTCCTCCCGCGCGCGTATCCACAGAAATATATAGAAGCGGCAATAATTTTAAAAATAAAAAAAAAAAAATATCCTTTATCAAAAACCCGTGAAATTGATTCTACTCTCGATTCTGAACAAACAATTTTCTCAGTTTCGCTTATTATGCATATTTCGTTTGAAAAAGTTCGAAGGTTCGAGGGTGAGTAAAGATTTTCCTTTATATCTTACTTAACTAAAATTACCACCCTATTGTAATAGGTAACGACTTTATAATAAGAGCACAAACTTTAAATACCTACACGATCTTTAGAACAACAAACTTTGGATGCAAACTGTTTTATGATAACCTTTACCCAAGTTATCTTTTTTTGTTAACCTAATTAATTTTTATATTTTATTTTGCACGGCTCAAAGTCTATGTTGAATAGGTTATCGTCAAGAAAAGCAAAAAAAGTTGGTATGAATAGTATAGGTATGACGTAAAATACTTATAATCAGTTTTTTCGTTATTTTGCAGCCATAACACTGAAACCAGAGTATATTTGATGGAAATAATAACATTGTTTTACAAACTAGTTTTTTCTGACAGCTTTGGCCGATTGCTTTTGCCATAGCTGCAATATATGTTGGTGAGCTTTGGAATTTACGAAAAAAAAGAACCAGCCAAGTGCGAGTCGGACTCGGGCACCGAGGGTTCCGTACCACCATATAATCATGATTGTATTTGTTGAAATTTCAGTAAGTTACTGTGCTAGATTTTTGAGTCCGACACGCGCTTGACCAGATTTTATTATTTGTTGTTATTTTATAGCTTAAGCACTATAAACTTACCAATTTTCACGTTTGTAAGTGTTCCGGTCGAACGGAAACGAACGAAAGAGCGAATCGAGTCGAGAGCGAATGAAAATGTTAAATTAAGCCACTGACATTGATGTAATTTTTAATATATTTGACTAAACAAATTACAGAATGTGTCCTACAAAATCAGCTCACTTGCTACTATTTACGGGTGTTCACACGGGTGGTATCACTTGAAAATCGAGAGTGGCTCCTCAATCCATACGGACATTATCAAATTCAGGACGTTCTCAATAAAGGCCAAGTCAAAAGTACCCTAAATAAGAGAGCAGATGAAACAGGCGAAGT
Organism: Athrips mouffetella; assembly: GCA_947532105.1. Lineage (NCBI taxonomy): Eukaryota > Metazoa > Arthropoda > Insecta > Lepidoptera > Gelechiidae > Athrips > Athrips mouffetella. The sequence goes on along the minus strand of OX383969.1, from coordinate 7,252,617 downwards.
ATGAATTATCATAGCAGGTGATACTTAATTATGTAGCATGGATGAATAATATACAGGGTGTAAGAGGCGGTTTACCGAAAACTGTAAGAGCGCACTCAGTCAACGAAACTGAACAACTTTGCCGAAGAAACATTATGTAGGAAATGAAAAAAAATTGCCTCTTCATACAAACTATTTGCTTAGTAAGCAATATTTTTTTTTTCATTTTACAAAAATGTTTCTTTGGAATTTTTTAGTTTCGTTGACTGACCACGCCCTATCAGTTTTCGGTCTACGGAAGAGGCGTGATGTTTATTAATTTATGTATTACTCGGTATTATTAGTAATTTAATTAAACCACACTGTTTTTTAGTTTACAGACATATAATTTCTATAGAGATTATTCGCGGCAAAAATATTTCGATTCATAAAACATGCTCAACGCTGTGGGTAGATACCTAGCTAATTTCACCAGCATTGGACCATTCTTCAACCTGAATTAATATCAGTCACTAATAAAGCATTTAAATCCAAGCTTAATTCAAAACTGAAAGTCTAACAAATTACAAATGTGCCCCCCGCGGCCACACTTATTAGGATGTGAGTAGTGAGCGATAGAACTGTATAATTGGTAGCATTATTCCAATTAACCAATCACTGTAATTCACCAGTAAACACCGGTTTAGAGACATAATCTAAACTATGTTTCCACTGCATTTCCACTGGAAATATTAAGAGCTGTTTGGTATCTTTATTTGTATTTCGAATTTCTTCATTGCTTTTTTTTGGTTTTGTAGCAAGAAGCTCGTTACATTAGCTATCGACTTAAAAAATAGCAAGATTTGTAATGCGATTTGAGTTAAAACAGTAGTCTCATGTAGGTTTCTCCTGATGGGAGTAAAAAATAAGTTCCAACAACCATATTTTTGGCCAAGAAATTTACTTAAAATAGGTTAAGCCTAGCTTCTATCGACTTAGCTAGAACTCTTATTTTTTTGTTCGTTGTATGGTTGTTAAGAACCGTACTTATAACCTGACCTTTCTATGATATGACTTTTTTGCAGAACTGTATCACAGTTTCGCGTAGCTGCAATAACAGAAGCAATCCCTTAATCTAACAAAAACAAAACAAGTCCCACATCGATTGATTTAGGAGTAAGCTAGTCCTCCAGCCAATCAGGACGCGGCGCTGCAAGGTATTACATCCTGATTTAGCGTCGCATGCTGCGGGTAGATATGCACTTCCTCTTCTCCGGGGGCTGTTCCTGATTGGCACAGTTTTATTATGGCACAAGTAAAAATAGGCGCCATGGCACGAATTTATTGACTAGGATCTTTTCCAAACAATTAAATAAAGAAAATTATGTTGTGAAATCATACTAATTGTGAAACACAACTAAAATTAGAAAATCATTGAATTAAAATCATCAAATTTAATAACAAAAATATATAAATTACACAAAAGAACTTTTCCCATTAGCATGCATCATGCAAGTACAGGTTGTAAATTCCAAACTGAACAACTTTTCCATAAAAACATGGGTCGAAACGCAGAAATTTTTTTGGCTTCTCCATACAAACCGTGCAATTTGTATAAAACACCTACAAAAAAAATCCGATTTCGACCCATGTTTCTTTGGAAAAGTTATTCAGTTTTGTGGTCTGAGCATTCCCTTAAAAGGAAACTCGTTTTTGCATTTACACCCTTTATAAAAGTAACATACTTCTTTGGGTATTAGTTAGGTCACACTCTTCTCTCCAAACAGTCTTCAGATAACAGTCTTCAGAGCTATGGACGGTGGTGACCACTGCTTACTGGTTTGCTTACTTGTAACATAAAAAAGTGTTGTAGCGCCATTTTTCAGATCAAGAAGAACCAAAAAGGCGACAGCCACCATAAAAATACTAGATCAATGATGATTTTTTACTGTGTCATGGAGGAACTATACTTCCCCTCCCCCTCACCCTGCGGTGTAGATTGCACCCCTTACCCTGCACTGCGTTTTATAGGGAAGCTAGTATAGGAGTCTATCTGTGTATACCATGCGTTTCCCGCACTTGATTTTACGATACGTTTAACAGCGATTGTGTGAGGCAGGATGTTGCGTGGTTTCATTGTTTATCAATTTAATAGCAGTTTGTTTATGGTACGAAACATTTTCATAACTCCATCCATAGACATATTATTTTTTTAAGGAATCACCACTGATTGGGTAGTTACTATATATATATATATATATATTATGTGGTCTATCGATATCAGCTCAGAACTATTAAACTCTGCTTTTTCTTTTTAAGTCTTCGCAAATTTATGGGATTGACATTAATTAGCTTATCCTTATCCCCCGTATACGGTTCTAATATAAATGGTGTAAATATTGTGATCTTTTGAACCATTCTTTATATTTTTTTTTAGGGTTCCGTAGTCAACAAGAAGCCCTTATAGTTTCGTCATGTCCGTCTGTCTGTCTATTTGTCCGCGGCTTAGCTCAGAGACCCTTAGTACTAGAAAGCTGAAATTTTGTACGGATATACATTTCATCTACGTCGACAAAGTGGTAGGATAAAATTTTGAAAAATATTTTTTTTACGGTAGCTCCCCTACAAGTAAAGTGGGGATGAATATATTTTTTCTTGTCTTCCCCATAGTGTGGGGTGTCGTTAAATAGCTCTTTTAAAAATAATGTGAGTCCGTTACAATAGTTTTTTGATTTAGGGATCTGTTTGCGAAATATTAAGCTTGAAAGCGCAATTTATTGTTGGAATCGAGTGTCCCCCTGCCGGCTAAACGGTTGTTATTGGGAACGTGAAGAAATTCACAGTAGTTGCATATATAAAATATGATGAAGTTAAAAGGAAAACTATCACAGTTAAGTAGACTTTACAGGTTGATGAGCTATAGCCGAAAATCTGGAAATAATAAAAATAGCAATAGCAATCAGGCGCTAGGACCTCGCTCAGCATTAGGAGGTAAAAAGTTTATAATATAAACGTTATGAAATACTTATTCAAAACCCGCTTTACGATAATAAATCGTAAAAAAACTACGGAACGCTATACTGCGCGTGGCCCGACACGCACTTGGCCGGTTTTTTAACTACTAATCGGTTCAATAATTACTGAATGAGTGATTAACTATTTAAACGCCTTTGATAGAAAAACCCCTTTTAACAAACTTTTGATAGAAACTAAAAGTCAATTTCATCAACGTAAAATACTCCAGATGAATGCCCTCCAGAGAGCCGATTGGCAAGAAGCGGCACAGAACAGGAAAGAATGGAGAACTCTCGTGTCGGAGGCCAAGATCCTCTTGGGGTCGCTGAGCCAGCGTAGTAAGTAAGTAAGTAAGTAAAATACTCACTTTCAAAACCTGCAATCAGGGAAGAGCAAACCACCAACTTTGTGTGTGGAAGCTCATTCATTTATATTCGAAACATCGCTCGAGGGGTAAGGCATATTTGCCAAATGAAAATTAGCGTGAGCGTAGAGGTGCTTGAGACAAAGCCCGCTTTCATGACACTGCCGTACAGCGAGGAGCACATCAAGGTGTCTACTCTCAAAGTCCGATATATCGAAACGATACTACTCGAAACATGCAAATGCAAACCTTCGTCTCTTGACAATAGAGTAGAATATTGGTTGGATGCAGTTTGAATATTGGTTGGATGCAGTAGAATATTGGTTGGATGCAGTTTGAAAATTCATCCAACCAATATTCTATTCTATTGTCAAGGGACGAAGTTTTGCATTTGCATGTTTCGAGTAGTATCGTTTCGATATATCGGACTTTGAGAGTAGACACCCAAGTTTTTTGCGCGAGCGACTTAAGCACGTATAGCGTTTGAATTAAGTAGGTAATAGAATGTCTCAAGCTGGATGTGCTTTTGAATGTACATTGTCGCGTATTCTGGAGGAAACTCCCTGTCCTGTAGTGGACGATTCATGGGATGTTATCTCTAACAAGAAAAACATAAAATAAGAATATAAAAAAACCGTTTATAGGGCGAAATTTTATTAAATTTAAGTCCAAAACTGTGTAAAATTTTGTTAAGTCGTTCTTGCACTTCACCAGATATCATAATTTTTATCTGATCTGCCTATCTATCGGTTCTTGTTAAAATGTTGTTTTGTCGACCACCACTGACCTCTTAAATTCTCGTGCGGGACACTCCTTTGCATTATCATCTCATCTCATTTATCTGGGGGCACGGCTGTCCCCCGCCAAGTCGAGCAAATATTGTATAGGGTCCTACATCCAGTGAATATGATTTTAGCATGTTACTTAAGACCATGAAACTGACCAACTTTTCACAGGAAACATAGGTCGAAGTACGAAAAGCAATGTTCACTCAAAATGCGCTAACAGCTGATGCAATTTCTATGCGAGGTAAATAGTAGATTGTATCACAAGGCTGTAAAATAATATTTCTAAGGCGAGGGCGCTATTTTGAATCCAGAGCGAAGTGAAGGATTCTTGAGTAGAATCATAAACGTAGCGAGGGATTCAATAGGTCGCCCAAGGTAAAAATAATTTTGCAGCCGCGTAATACACTCTACTTTTCATCTCCCTCTATGAGAAAAGAATAAGCGGCTCATTGAGAAACACGCTCGTTATTAATTTTAAATATAAAATACCATTACAATATTATTACTTGATGAAACAATACTAAAAATCATATTAAGTATTATTAAAATTTGTAACAACTGAAAATGTTATTTACATTTGTGTATCAATTAGGATCAGAACCTTTTTGGTTGGAAGTCTTGTTTAAATTTCAAGTATTTTTTTTTATATTCATAATAATTTTAATACTACAACCGGCCACTATCATTTTTCATACAATATTTTGATTCGACCTCTATGGTTGACCTATAATATCCCTATGGTGGACCTAAATTCAAATTCTAATTTTAAATCCCATTTTTACCCGCTACGAAAGTATCTTGGAGAAAACAGCTATTTTGTTCGCCTTTATTGACAAACCGTTCAGCGATTTTCGAATAGATGGGATGAAAAATAAATTTTTGGCATGTCGACCTAACCTTGGGGAAAGTTTATCAGTTTATTGGTCTGAGTAACATACTACTTCATTAGAACATTTTATCTGTCATTGTAAAATCGGGATGTACCTAGGTATAGAAAATATATCCAGGAAAGTAGCTGCTCTACCTCTGGTACGGTCAACCGCTTGTCGGTAGAAACTTTTTCAACTCTATTACCACGCCATAAGGTCCAAAAGTGTTTCTACTGATGTGCGGCCGTGTGTACAAATCTGGCAAGATAGTTTTGTTCTAAAGTACTCATTGAGAAAAGACTCCTTGTCCATACAGTCCTCCACGAGTCAGATGAAACACCTCGAAACCGCCTTTATTACTTAAGAAATAGTGGTTACTATTCGTAGTGCTTTTTCCACTTATGCGCCGTTGATTGTAGTTTGTATTAATAATGCAAATGAGAGAACTGGTGCTTCCAGACAAGAAACACTCCTTAAAATTTTCTTTTTAATTGCAATTTATTGCGTTTAGTTCGCTATGAAGAGAAACTTTTTCAAGCTTTGTAATTTTAAGAAAGTGTTTCGTACATTTCTGCAAGATTTTAAATCATTCATTATGCACACTATTTCTAACGAAGCGAGTAAGGCAGTGGTGTCGATTCTGGCAGATCCAAACTAAAACTAAACTAAATTTGACAGGTCAAAAAGTGTTGTTGTTTTTGTTACTCCCTACAGACTAATAAAAGACAGCATCATTTTTAGACCTGTCAAATTTAGTTTATTTTTAGTTTGGGTCTGCCAGAATCAACACCAGTGCATTTTACTGTATTGGTAAGTACCTATTACAGGAAACTAATCTAGCGCGGGTAAAAAGATCCTCCCTAAACTTTAAACTTTTTCAAAAACAGTTCGGAATATGTTAATAAATTTATATCTTACTCAAACTATGAAATCACGTGAACAGGGATAGAGCTGATTTAAACGTAGTAGTAGAAGCCACAATTTTTTTCCAATTTTTACCAAAGTTTGATAAAAGTTGGTCAATTCCATGTTTTGAATCCACAGTTTTATGAGTAAATTTATTGTCTCTCCCTCGTGGCTGATATATTTATGTATATAAAGTTAAATATATAGTTAAATTATTATATACCATCTACGAGGGAGAGACAATAAATTCACTCGAAGTCATCGTATGTATCTAAATGAAATGAAATGAAATAATTTATTTGCATGAATATACACGTTTACAAATTTACAGGGTCTTATTGTACAGTCAGCGGAAAGTATATTCAACCTGATCACAGGCAGGCAAATATTTCAATTTAAGCTAAGTCTATAATAAAGATAAAAATAAATCTTTATTTAAAGCAGCATGTAACCTAAAAAAATATTACTTTTAGGTACCTTTATAAATAAACTAGAATATCTTAAATGATTGATATATGTGTTGCGTGTGTAGTTAAACACCATTACTCTAACAAAAACATTCCTGCAGGAGCTCAAATTCATATATATTATCTTCAAAGTAAATCTTCATCTCTCTATCAAAAAGATAAATAATAAATAAAGAACTGTCACCCTCAAAACACCCCAATAGATGCGATGCTTCAAAAGAAAATACTCCGACTGTGATACAGACGCGTCTACATGGAAGAGGCACTCTATTCGAATTTGTCGGAGAAGAAAAATAGTAGGCACCTGCAACTAAATGCATTCGAGGGTGCGCGGTAGGAGGCGATGTGAGGGAGGTTCTTTTGAAGTGCGCTTATATTACTTTCTACAATAACCTTAGCTAGCCTACAGCTATTTTTGAGCTAACAATATAAGAGATTCTTTTTAGGTGGAGTGAATTTTTCGAAAATATTGCGGAAAAAAAGGCTCCGCTTATACGAGGTCTGGTTGAGAAATAAATCCGCAATTTCCCAACCAAAGCTACAGCACAAAATAGATAAAAGTTCAGCTACAGCTTATTAAACTTCGCAACAAATTGTGAAAAGATTTTTTGTTGTTTACTATTATTTCCTTTTTGAAATCATTTTTAAACTTCTTCATTTGTACAATGGTAAAATTTGCAGTAAGTTTACAAACTTTACATGATTATTTTATGAAAAGTAAAATAAACTTAACATACATTTAAATGTAGCTATGTCACATGATTTTTTTCAGGCTCATGCGATATGGTGTATCTGTTGTGTTACTGTGCAACTGTGAATTAGTGGGCAGGGCATCTTCATCAACCTGCTATGCACCTCGTAGCAGTTTCTTTATGTTACTGTAAAAGCACGAATCGTGGTAAGCTAAAATTTAACCCGTAAACTTCTTACACCATACGGTGCATACGATATGATCATGCAGTTCTACTCTCTTACAAATAGTATTTTTAGATTCCAACCTAAAATTGAAGTTAACATTTTGCTAATTCACCTTTATGAACAAAAAAGAAGGCTAGCGGCCAATCGTTTTTATCTAAGTTTAGATTTTCTCAAAGCTTGCCGTAGTAACCCAAGCGAGGGTGTTACGTTTGAAGAGCGCTCATTTTACGCGTCTGCAAGGGCTGACATGTCGCGTCGTTAAGGACATGTGTCCCGAATTGGGGATAGCACTTCTGCGAGCTCTTTCCTAATGGTGCTGTTGCTTACCCGTCGATCTCTAACATGTGGGGAAAAGTGCTTTTGTTAATTACCCTGAGGTATTGGGCTTCAGTAATTGATGCTACGTCCTTGTGGTGCCGGTAAAGAATTGTACTAACCCATTTCTACCTGAAGGTGTCGTAAGAGGCGACTAAGGGCTTATGAACCGGAAGATGGACAGCAGCATCTTTCTGTGTATTGTTCTATCTTACATACTGCGGTCACTAACAACAGCGGTCGCCAGCCGCAACGCTTACAAGCGTGGTGACTATGGTAAATCCCCTCTTAAGTACCACGAGTGATTGCTGGAGTTCCGGAGGGAGCTCCCTGTCCTGCAGTGGACGCTTCATGGTATGTTATGATGAATTAAAGAATCTGTTGCGGTCACTATCAGTTTTGATGACAAAGAAAGTTGAAAGCCTGTCTATGGCGATCAACTATAGTCAACGCAAATATTAGAGAACCGCTAGGAAGCCGTAATCGAAATCGGTCGGAGATACTCATAATGTGTTAACTCATTTTGCGGCATTGAATCTTGAAGTTCAATTTCGTTGTCATCTATTAACGAAAATTACCAAAAAACCGCTTTCTTAAAGCCCAACGCTGTAAAACTTTACATCATGGACATTGTATCGATAATGTAACTCGATATTCTACGTACTTAAATTATTTTCTTTGTAATGTCACTCATTACGTAAACGTCTTTAATTAGTATTAACATTGTAATAAGTACCTACCTACCGAAGATTAATCCCATTCCATTGAGATTTTTATATTAATCAAGATAAGGTTGGTTGTTTAAAGGCTCTGTAATCTTGAAGGCTAAAATAACGAATTTAGTTCTTAATGCAGTAATCGGCTTTTTTCGCAAGTTTCACTCTTTTTTGCTGCGGTACTTGTAGCATAGGTACTTAGTAAGATTGCCCTTATAAGGTTTATGTGCTTCAATCACAGGCTTAGATGAAACCACAATAAAGATACCATTGATTTTCGTATTAACCGGTCCAGTCGTCATATCTTCCGCAACTTCGCTGGCAATAATCTTCTTTAGTGGAATAATTTGGCTCGTTTCATTCGGTTATTGGATTTCCTGGCGTTCGGTTTCCATCCACTTGATATTTGTAATAAATTTTTATTTGCCCTTTTAACTGCAGCTTTGTTTTTTATTGTGTTCATTTGCATACTCGACTGGGAAGTCATTTAAAAACAGTTTGTTTTCTTTGATGTTTCGCATTTTGTATGTTTTGATTCATTTTGAGGGGCATAAAATTAGTTTTCTTTTAGGAATATAAATTTTAATTTACATAGTGACCCCACCCGATTAACGTTTAAAGTAGATAAACATTGTTGTGTTCTGTTTGAAGTGATTGTAAATCGGTTATTCATATTTAGTAGCCAACGGTTTTTTTTCTTTGAATCATTTTAATTCCCCCCACGTTCCCCTCACCTCGAGAAACTTAATTCAATTTTCGAACCTGTCCAACTATCCCGGTGTATATTGAAAATGCCTTCATTGCACTCGCCTATCCACTTTCGCTGTAATATCAATTACGGGTCCACTTTATTTATCGTGCGTGTAATTGGAGGAGCGTAATTGTCGGGTAATATTGGCTCCCGGTTTACGCGGCGCGGCGCGCCTGTTCTAGAGGGCAGGCCAGTCTAGTGGCATGCGAGTTGCATGTAGCGTGTAAATGAGTCCGCGTTGATTGAGCCTTTAATAAAACTGGATCAATTTCGCTAAGTAAGCGAGTATTTACCCACCCTGTTTTTAAATTGATAGGAGCGGAATTCTCTGCCTGTAATTGTGTTCCCGAGTTCGTATAACCCGAATCCATTGAAGTCGCGAGTTAATAGGCTTCTACTGGGTGAGCTCGTTCCATTGTCAACCTCATGTTCCTTGTGGAAAGGTGTTCAGTTTTATGGGTAGATTCACATTCTTCAGGGTAATCAGGGTGGGCATACCCTTTTTGTTACATCCCTCGGCATATTGTAATTTTTAATGTTTTTTAGCAGCTCTGCCCTCACGGCTAGCCTAATGAAGCCCATCGATTATAGAAAAAAAAATACTCGATGGATGAACATCTTCTGAAAGCAGTCATTGACACTGCAGCTTTTGCAACATTGTTTGAAGCTTGACTGCAAAAGTTAACACTTATTTGCCTATAACGACATCAGCTATAAGAAGAGATAGGTTCATACCAATTTCTGTTAGCATTTCACGAAAGGCAACAGTAGATTGAAATGTCTATAAACTTTGACAGACCTAAGTGGGATTAGGTACACCAAACGGAAATACATGGGATGACACTGTAGGGTGCTGGCTGCAATTTGGGTATATGATTTGCTCATGATTCATATTAATAGGGATGATAGATCAGCTCAATACGAATCGATTTGGTCCTTACAAGTTTTTCTGTGCGTCGCTGCGTTTTTGAGTTAAAGCAAAAACAATGAAAATAAGATACTAAATAACGTTTTTTTGGTCTGCCTTTGTGGCTCCTGTTTAAAATAATTCTGAAGATGTAGAAAATCGAAGAGGCAGACATGCAGGGCTCTGCATTATCACGGGACGAAGTAGTGATTTTTTTGCATTTTGAAGAGCTGTAACTTTACGACGCAGGGCTATTATGGTGGCAGACTATTTTTCTGGGGTTTATACGTTGTATTTAATCAGATAGTCACAGTCTGCCAGCTGTACGTTTCATTCTCAAATTACAAAATAGTTAAAACTTAATTCCTCAAAAACGCAGGGGTGTGGATGTCCGCCAATATTTTTTGTATCTTCTAGAGGATGCTCCTTATCATCAGTCAAAGAGGCAGACATGAGCAAATCATATAGAAATTTCTCCTTCATCACCCTTACTACTGTGGATGACACTCTACTCTTAGTCAGTTCTATAGAAAAGACACCTTACAGCCTTAATACGGATACTTAACTTTAATCAGCTTCGACGTCTAGATCGGCTATAAATGTTCTATCACACAATCAAATCAGCACCGAGAGAGTTTCCCTGGAACTAAACTTGGTAGGTAGGTATTAATTAAAATTTAACCTTTTAAAGGCAGTTAACATTTTCTGAGTGGAGAAAGTGTGAAGTGCTCTTATTTAGGCATTAATTTAGTCTTATCAATAAGATTGTATGCTCATTCAGCTGCTGGAATATATACCTAGTATTAGACGCTTGGAGAAGATTGATCCAATAAAAAACCAGTCAACTTCCGATATATCTATTATATTTTAGAAACAAGTTAATTTTTAGGACCGCAAATCTTCGTAAAGGTGTTTTGCAATTTTCTAAAAAACTGTGCTACTTAGAGAGATCGTTATATTTTTCTTGTAATACTTACAAAACTCCTATCGACTACATAATTAATTCAGATTTATCGTTTAGCACACCGGAGATATGAAATAAGAGATTAGATTATGTTCCGTAATTTTCGAAAATCTATTTTGGAATGTACAAGTAAATGAAAGCTCTTTCATTTTATACCTTTTTTCAGCTAGTAACGAAAATTTTAAAATTTTGCACTCTCTACTTGGGCTCCATTCGCAATAAAAACAATAAATAGTGAGTAGTTAGTTGATAGATAAACAGGGTTCCGGTTTTACAATTTATTTAAAATGTTTTACAGTATTTTTAATATGCAAATAATTTGTTAAGTGCGCGTGTACTCTTTAGTACAGACTAGTAGGTGCTAGTTGACCACTAGTGCTAGATAGAAACGCTTCTCTCTGTTCAATAGGATTAATGCAATGCAGCTGATTATACAAAGTGCAACAGAAAGTTGTGTTTCATTATTTAGGACCATGGCTCTGCACATGTTTTTGAATAAATTTCCACAAACATCTTACTTATATGTAAATGATATGACATATTCGTCGTCGTTCTAATATTTAGACTCAAATCTGGGAAAGTTATAATAATAGCACAAGAAATAATAGGTCTTTACCTATGAAATTGCCGAAATTTTCTTACAGAATTATGAGATCATAATTCCTATAATTCTAATGCAATTTTTTTCATTTGTCTTATATTTGAAAGTTGACTTCAAGGTTATCAATTTACGCATAAAATAAAGTTTTTATTTTTAGTTTTATATATAAAATTAAAGGTTCCAAAATTGTTCGTCTTAAATGTCGTCCGATTTCATCATTAGATTTGTTATATTTTTTTACAGATAATATTTTTCGAAAATAAAATTTAAGGTTCTGTTAGCTTAATGTCTTCCCAATAATGCTTAAAGAAATAAAAAAAATTGGATGTATAATTCCTAAGAAAAATGCAAAAATGTTAGTACTGAAAATTGAGTTTAACTAAAATTCGCCATACAAAACGGCAATTTCATAGGTAAAGACCTATTATTAATGTTATTTTGTGTTTGTCCCCTAAAGACTAACAAGGTTTAGGATGAACAGCCAAGCGTTAGCGAGTGTGTGCGTTTGAGTTGCGTGTCATGTAAACATATTCCAAATTATAGGGTGTGCCTGGCAGCTTGCCTGAACAGTTTTAACCGTCAGGTGAGCTCTATGATTCAGATTCAGATAATTTTATTCAATGTAGATTCTTTACAGAATACTTATTGAATGTCATGCAGAATACAATGCAAATAGAGCGAGTCTACGCCGTTTCGTTTTATGAGATATTATAACAAACTAAGATATTAGAGCATATTAGTTTATGCTAATCTACTACTTATACATAAAGGGTATGGACGTGTCGCTAGCACGGGGCCAGCAAAACCCAGGTCTAACCTTGGTCAAGCTCTGTCACCGGTCATAATCACCTGTCACTCAACACGGGCATAGACCAAGAATAAAATGTAGTGCTAACTTATTACCGTGCTAGCGAAATTAGTTAGACCAAGGTTAGACCTGGGTGTTGCTGGCCCCGTGCTAGCGAAACGTCTCTGAATGACACCCAAAGAGTTTTAATCGTTCGTATAAAATAAATGGACTTTTCTTGTAAAAATACTAAAAGAACTCTCCTTCAGCAATGGTCGTCTTATGGGTTGCCAATTTAGGTAATCTTTCCGTAAAATCAGCCGGCAATAAAAGGTGTAAGTAAACACATCGGGTGTTGTCTTTGAAAACACGTCGCCACGCCGAAAGCGCCGCGTCTTCGGGTCGGGCGTAGGGCAATTTGAGGACATAGGTAATATAAATCGACCGTGGTTGAGGAAGTGGACTTGAATCAGTAATTCTATCATAAAAGGTAACCGTCTAATCTTTTTCTTTATACGGTCAGATCCACAGTTAGACCAAAATATAATCTGTCGAATTATGTACACATGTCATGAACATGGTCAGAAAGAATACTACCAACCCATCTCTACCAATTGGGTGTCGTAAGAAGCGAATTAGAGGATGGGCAGCAACTGGAAGAAAAGAAAACATCTTTCTGTGTATCGTACCATCTTACACACTGCGGTGATCAACAACAGCGGTCGCCAGCCACAACGTTTACAAGCGTGGTGACTATGGTAAATCCCCTCTAAGTACCACGCGTTTTTTGCTGGAGTTCTGGAGGGACTTCACTATCCTGCAGTGGACGTTACGTGGGATGTTGTGTGTATGTGGTCAGAAATCAGAAACTCTATTATTTGTATTCAAGCATAAACAGTTCCTTTTATACTTTTTTGTTACAGAACGAAACAAAATATAACTCAATTTAGTTTTTAACTTATTTATTATTTTAATCATAATTAATTACCTTCTACGGGCGTTACGAGAAAGGTAGTTAATATTGGCAATGAAACCCAAATTAAGCATGAAATTGCCAACTTACGGCGTGAAACGGAAACCTCTAAAATGCGACCAAATAGGGGAGCTGGTAATTAACTTAGCCACGGGACTACTGTCGCTTTTACTTGTAACTTTGTAAGCTGAGTGTACACTTTCTCAAACGGACACTATACAAAATAAGTGTAGCGAACGCAAAGATGCTCATATTCTAATAACTCTAACAGTGGACTATTTTATAGTCGATGTCGTGGTTGTTCAAGAAATAATGGTGGACAGTAACTTTAAATTTTTCAATCGATTAATCAAACATACGCAACAGGCAGGAGGAATAATGTTCTTAATAAAAATGTTAAAGTACCACAAGTGTTGCTTATTTCTGATCTAAAACCAATTCAGGACTTCGTCGAATCGACTAGAATCTACCATAGTTGACAAAACTGAAAAGAAAACTCATGCAGCGACTGCTGATGTACCTTTGTATGTATATGAATAATTTTCAATAAATAAAGCTAAGAACGTATATAGCTTCCTGTAAAGAGCGTAATTGCTAGTCCAGGACACCAGGTATGTACACAAGCCTCCATTTAAGCACAACTTTTGAAAAACTGAAACGTGGTGGATACTGTTCTCATTATTTCCACTTCCGATCGATACTCAGTAGAAGCCGTCCCTGAACTGCGCCCAACGTTACGATGTGAAAATGATTTACGTAGTCGAAGAAGGAAAACCAGCCGATTTCCCCCAAGCATAAATCCAGGCGACCCGGCCTAAAAGAGTTATAAGCGAATCACATTTTTCCATTCGCTCCCAGAGTATTTCATCCGCGGGTTATAAGGATTTTATATTCCTTTATGTTCCATTCCACCGAGTGGGTATTTTATCTCGGCCTAATGTGTATCTTTTAGGCCCAAATTACACATAAAGGGCATAAGGCAAGGGCGAAGTGTAGGCGAGACGCAGGTACGGCACGGGCGTGGAATGGATACAGTAAAAACGCGAAATCACCTAGAAAAGCGAAGCGGCATGCCTGCACCACGTCGCGTCGTCGCGTGTATATTGTTCGACACGCGTCGGCTTCATACATTTTGAATAAACAAGATTTAAAGTGGCACCGTGCCTTCTCCTCGCCTTCCCTGTATGCCTATAAATGTAATTCAGGCCTAAGAAGAATTGATTTGGGCTAAGCGATGAAGTTTCGGGAATTCGATCAATGACTTATGTATGAGTCTATACGTATACAAACTTCAAATCACGTATTCGACTGTCGGAATACGAGAGGAAAAAAAAACATGTTCTTTTAATTTTTTGTCGATTAAAAGTTGCGTCAGAAATTCAACCGAATTTGTACGATTTAAGGCCAATTAGGGTTTGTTTCACCGGAAAAATCATGGCGATTCGATTTACTCGCTAAAAGCCGTACATCAACCACTGTTGGCTGAAGGAACTTTATGCCCCTACACGACTTCAATTTTATTTTATCCAACAAGAATTATACACGAGTCGTTAACTGCAGTGCTTTGCTTCAAGGAACTCGCATTACCGTTAAGAAAATAAAGCTTAGAAAATTTCGTGGTAGAGGTTTCGATAGTTCTATTATATGTACGAGTATTCCGACTCTACGATTCATACCTCTTCTTTTTCATGGAAAATTCTTAAAGTTTAAGCAGGTATATCAATTTTGAGAAATGTTTGATTTTCGAAAGATTCGTTTGTTCAACTTTTTTTGCCCTTCATATTTAAATTTGAGAACTAATACCATGAACAGCTCTTTCAACGGCGAAATATTAAATTTTAATTAAATTTTAGGTTCCAGAGGGAGCTTTGATATCGAGTGCGAATTATCAATTGGGGCGGCACAGATGCGATCTCCTCCTGTTAATTGTGTTCAATTTATCGCTCCCTGTCTAAAACTACATAAAGGAAACGCGGTCGCCATTTTGTGGTTCATCACTTGATCAGACATTACAAAATGGAGGCTTGATTGGTTTCAATGTCTTGAAAAAATTCATTCGATTCAGTCTTACGCTGAAGTTTTTCACACTGAAATTGATTCCAAGCCGATTTAAACTAACAAAGAAAACGATCGCTCCTTTGCAACTTCTGAAAATTTTTATAGAAAACTTCGTTTCTTGAAGAAACTTTTCCTATTTGCAACTCTAATTGATTGAACCCATGAGTCTGGTCTTAAACTGGGCAAAGACATTTAAAGTGGAGGTTTTTTTCTATAAAATTATTATTTATTCTGTGCTTTAAACCATGTTAAAAACGAACCCTATTATGTACGACAATAGAAATGTACAGTACAGTTATTGACATAAGATAGCGTAACCCAAGTAAGCGAATTCCTATAGGCCTGGAATTTTGGTCGTACATTGCGCTGCCTGTTCAGGGGCTTTCCACTTCATCAGATCATCAGTTCACCTATGCACGGCCTGAAAGCTAAACCTTCCGTCACATAAACACTATTTGGGAACTTTTCCCCCAGTTGCCGCCAACATTTGGTGGCCTTGTTAAAAAAATTAAACAATCACACTTTTCTTTGACCATGAAACCCTAAAAACTAGTCACAATCTTCGAGGTGGATTGAGATTTTTTAAAACCTTTGAGATAAACCTTGTCAACTGGCAATTTAGTCGTTCAAATTGTATCTTTGCATTGGGACAGGCTCTGACAATCTGTAAGTAAGAGTAATTACGTGTTATCGACTTGTCCGAGCGAGACGACATTTTGATTCTTGGTTTGTTTATTAATCGTTTTTCGTTTTTGCGAAAATGAAAGAATGACTTGGCACCCAGTGGAGGAAGACCTATCCTAAATTATAAATACAGCAGCTGATTTTTTTACACTATTTTGTGTACAGCAAACGATACAATTTTATAATAATTACTAGGAAATAATAAGTAAGTACAACAATTTAACAAAACACTGTGGACCTTATGGCGTGGTAACAGAGTTACAAATGTTTTCACTGACTTGCTGTTTACTGTTGTAGGCGAGGCATGTAGATATAGGTAATTTTATTTTTCTGATATTTCTTCTGTCAGTAATTGTATTATTTTTCATTTTAAGCGACCACTTCAAATAAAGGTCACTTGTTATATGTGTTACTGTGTTTTACTGTTGTACTGCCGACAGGATAAATCTTGTGATTTATATTATGTGGGTTACTTTTAGTTTTATTAAGTTCAAATGACCTTTTTCAATCCTTTCTTTTACGTGTTTGTTTTTTCTCAAGGTGATTTCGCTATAATAATCTGCCACAATGCAGGGTGTGGCGTGCCATAGCTCAGAGGCGGGATCAAAATGAACATTTATTTTCAAGGAACATAAGTTGGAGATTGGAAAAATAATTTCACCTTCTTACAGAAACTGCACCAGCTGATAGAAAAATTTTGTATTGAATTTTTTTTTTCCTAATTTAGCTATGTTCCTTGCAAAAAGTCGTTCAGTTACTAATGCTGACTGAATCCACCTCTAAGCTATGTCATGCCATTAAAGTAACACACTGTATGGATAGGCATCTGTGTCAAGCTAAAATTGGTTTAACTTTTTTCTCGTTTACATTTTTTATCACTGTTTTAAGTATCATGTGTTCAAGATAAATGACTGATAGTTAAGCATACCGGAGTCCGGAATATTGTCAGATTGTTTTCTCTATTCCAGTGGTAATGTTTATTTATCTCCTTCTGAGTATCAATGAGGAATCGATCGATCAAATTTTACTATTTCCTGGACTATATACGATATTTGTGACATCGTAAATCTTGGATTTCGCGTAGGCTTTCGATATAGTCGTAATCGGGTAATGTTCAGGAGTTACTGTTATATATCTGTCAGCAAATCGAGAAGGCGTATAGAAAGTTTACTGCGAATACTTACCGTGTGCACTCCGCTTTAACGTAAATCTTTATTTGCTGTTAGTCTATGGACACTCTTATTTTTGTGCGAGTGAAATTAAAATTACTTAGCGGAATTTTTGACGGAAACTCGGCGTAGACGTTTGCTATAGCCAAGGTAAATTTTTTTGTTGTTATGTTTTAAGTGGTTAGTGTAAAGTGCAATTTTGACAAAACCGCGCAAGTTCGTGTAGCAGGAAGCTCATAAAGCTTTCAAGCTATTTATTGTTCCTCGTTAGTGTGGTCTCAAAATATCACGGGCATAATAAAGAACTAAAAACCGGCCAAGTGCGTGTCAGGCCACGCGCAGTATAGGGTTCCGTAGTTTTTTAGGATTTTTTTATCGTAAAGCGGTTTTTATTTACACTTCATAACGTTCAATACATGTCAAATTACAATTGTCGAAGTCAAAACTAACGCTAAACAAGAATAGCTTATTGTCCCTACGTCCCGCCCCGATTGTGCCCTGGTCCAAACGTGCCCATTATGCTTGCAGCTAACTTAAACTTTTTACCTCCTATGCTCAGCGAGGTCCTAGCGCCTGATTGCTATGCTATTTTTATTATTTCCAGTTTTACGGCTATAGCTCATTAACCTGTGAAGCCTACTAAGCTATGATAGTTTTCCTTTTAATTTCATCTTATACTACTACTGCGAATTTTTAAGGGTTTCATATTATTTATTCGTAGGTTTCATAGTTAAATAAATGGTACAGCAACACTGCACTTACTTTCTCGCGTATCCATACACATAGTACAGAAATACTAACGTGTATTTGGGTTAAAAAAAAATGTTCTAATGAAATATGCAGATCAATTTAGAATTCAAATTGTTAAACATTAAAAGAAACTAACCGTAAACTATTTCTAGTAAATCACATGTTTAAATTTTGGTAGTACGCGAACAAACCTTTATAGTATAACCCTTCACAGATCAATAGATACTACCGCAAGATACTTGCATGAAGATTTTTTACATTTCCTAATTTCCAAACACACGTTTCTTAGGGAAAGTTGATCAGTTTAGTCTACTGAGCAAGCCCTTTCAGTTTTTGGTAGAGCCTGTATACTAGATATTTGCAAAAAAAAAAACAAATAGGACCCTTAAATACTAGAAAGCTGTAATTTAGTACGGATATACATTTTATCCACGCCAACAAAGTGGTAAAATAAAATCTTGAAATAAAGTTTTTTAGGGTACAACTACCTAAAGTATGAGTGATTTTTTTTTCTCTTCTATACCCCATCGTGTGGGGTGTCGTTGGATAGGTGTTCTAAAAATAATGTAAGTCTGCATAAATCATTTTTTTATTTAGGGATCCGTTTGCGAAATATTTACCTGCCAGCTCTGAGTGCCGAAGGGTGACCGCCCTGTGAGTATATTATTTTTCTATGGCCAACAAAAAATACTGAAAATAACTTCTTGCGCAATAGCTAATTGAAAGGGGAAGCCATAATACGAGACTTATGTATATACAATACCGTGATACAATATGACCGCGATATGGCGACGCTTTCATATTATTCTATCCTTTTTTGCCGATTTTTTTTTATCGTCAATGGGCTTACGATGGGCTTTGCCGATTAAAACAAAATTTAGTTCCAATTTTGACAACCTGATCGCGGTCATATAAGCTTCTTCTGTTAACAGTGAGCTTAAACAGATTTTTGTAGTTTGTCTCTGATTTCATATCTTTATTGTTACAAGGAATCCAAACCAGTCGGCACTTCCAAAATTAAATAAGAATCTTGCACATTTCGGTGAGTTACAAACCTTGTTTCGTTATTTATTAAGAAAACCATTAATCTTGACATGTCATAACACTCATAACTTATTTTTCGGTCCGTTAATAAGTGGTTTTGGTGGGTTGAAAAAAAATAATAGCTTATTACGTTAATTATACAGAGATTAATTAGTCAATGTATGTTTTTCGTAACCACGTTCTTGCACGTGTGTACAACCACGCCTTCTATAAACTATGTAAGCTCATTGGATGGTTTAAAATCCGAGTCGGCTTTACTAAAATATTGCCCTGTAAGAGTCATAATTAGTCTGTATTCAATTAAGCAGGCATACTTGAGAAACGCGAAGATATGAGTCGATATTATGTCGAAACGAGACCCGGCACGACCATATTCGTTAGCGAAAGTTGGCTCTCAGGGCGACGCAAAATTTTGCTGCATTTGTACTGATAGTCTTGTCATAAACATTTTATCGACACAAAGTGCGTATAAAACATGCGCCCGGTGATAAGCCGTCCGGCCGATACGGGAAATTATTGCACCGGCCTGTTGTATTTCTGTGATTTCATGCTTAATAAGAAATTGTTGTACCGAGCACAAAAAGACGCCGACTACTTACATCTTCATTAAGTCCCAAAAACCTTTCTTTCCATATCGCACTTCAAAACCCTTATAAGTAAGCTATAAAGCCTAACTTTTAATACGACTGTCGATTACTTGACAATATAAAATTATATGAACTTGCGAATGGAAATAGCATGATAATAATGAATTAATGGCAGAATGCAGAATAATTGGCAGTATGTGTATTAATTCTATATATACCTTAGAATTATATTTACCGCCTTTGGTAACTCCTTTTACTGTTTTTAGGGTTCCGTACCTCAAAAGAAAAAAACGGAACCCTTATAGGATCACTTTGTTGTCCGTCTGTCTGTCTGTCTGTCTGTCTGTCTGTCTGTCTGTCTGTCTGTCAAGACCCTTTATCTCACGAACGGGTAAAGGTATCAGGTTGAAATTCATACCATATATTAGGATCCATAAACCACACAAGATCTGAAAATTTCAATTTTTTACAACGACGCAATCAAAAGATATGGCATTTTATGTCCTCATCTCCATACATTTATTCAAAAATGAAAAACCTACAGGGTAGTTCCCGTTGACCTAAAATTATGAAATTTGGCAAGAAGCTAGGTCTCACAGTACAAATAATGGGAAAAGTCTGAAATCATTAAATATTACAACTTTTCTCACAACTAATGGTAACCAATTGTGGTGAGCTCCCGTTTCAAGAACATTCATATAAGAGAGGGGTCAAGTTGGATGGTTGCTGAGGCGATTTTTGTTTTAGTTCTATTTAAAAACGGGAACACTTACAAACTTGAAAATTGGTATGTTTATAGGGCATAGGCTGTAAAATAACAACAAATAATAAAATTTGGTCAAGCGCGTGTCGGACTCAAAAAATCTAGCACATTAACTTACTGAAATTTCAACTAATACAATTATGTTTATGTGGTGGTACGGAACCCTCAGTGCGCGAGTCCGACTCGCACTTGGCCGGTTTTTTTTTTCTTTCGTATTTGCGTACTGTGCCGTGCACGTTTGTGCGCCCACCGATATACTACAAAGACTTACGCTTACCTTCTACTGTAAGTGGTGCGGGGGCATCCATCCATCCGCATTACATAATATTATTATTATACGATAAACTAATAATTTAATTTACCTACTTACCCACCTCGGTAACTAACCTGTTGGCTATAGATGTGACTACGTGTTGTTATGTTTAGCACCTACCGCTCTTATATAAAACGACAATTATATTTTTAGCACCTTTTGTCTTCAACGTGACTTACAATGTTAAACACATATACCCGTACTTAATTAAGAACTCTTTTTTCTCTTTTGTGATTTGGTGGCATGACCCCATTCACCCACAAACGGGCCATAGGCCTATAGTGGGTCAATGATTGTGTATTTTGTAAGCATGACGTGTTTTGCCTAATAAAAGATTTTTTATTTTTTTTTTATTTTTAATGAAGTGAAAATATTAGCACTTTCCACTATACCAGCCGCGGAGAAAATCGAGGCAGCCATTCCTGCTGTAACTTTCCCGCCATTTCCTTGATTCGCGCGCTTTTGCCGTGGATTTTTCCGCTTGGCTGGATTTGTTTGTACGGATTTTGTTTGGTACCAGTTCTGGAACGTTTTTTGTGCGCGACTGCAGCACTCCGTAGGGATGAATAATGATTTTGTCGCCCCCACGCAGTCCCAGGTGTTCCACGCACACACGTGAGATGCTTTCTCGTATCGTACCTACGTATTCGAGGCGTTCCATTCGCTTTGAGTTTTTTTATCGAGCTCTAAATAAATAAGGCACGGTGCCTCGTCCGGTCAGACGTTGAGAGGGCTTTTTGATTTATTTATACTTCAGGAGTGCTATTCCCAATTTATCAAATGTCGCCCATAACCTCCCGAACGAATACGCCCTCACTTCCCGAACGCATCAGATCACGCACGCAAAATTTTTGGTATTCTGTCGCATTAGCACAAGCGGGTCGAGATGACATAGGGATGATCACCCATTTGCGTACATAAGAATCGAGAAATCGATTGAACATTATCAGCGTAATAATAAGTTTTTAACTATGTTATTGTTAGTATTGCACTAATTAATATAAGAGTCGAATCTTTTGCGTAATCATTACTTGAAAAATCCTTCGTTTTCAAAAAAGAGTACAAATAATAAAGTGGCATTGATGTTTTAAAAAAGCACCGCTTCGGCGTTTTTATTGTGATTGAACTCTGCCAAAAGTAATGCGAGCCGAGTAGGATGTGAAATGGGATGTAGGAAATTTTTCTAATAGGGTGACCACAATATTATGTTTGTTGAGTGGGACAAGTATTGTGACGATTTGTTTAAAAACAGAAATAAGGGAAACTATCTGTAAAGAAAGCTTCATACAACGCGTTTTTATAAGTTTGTGAGACACCAGAGCAACATTCAATCGCTTTTGTTTATTTTTTTCGTTCTTCTGAAAACTGTTACCTAAATGAATATTACTATGTTAGAATTAAGCATTTATTAGAACATTACAATTTGCAGACTTAACAAATGAAATCCGATTGCACTGGAAACCTTTCAAAATGAACCGTCATTCCAAATGCACAATCTTTCATTTTATAACCACTTTCACTTTAAACGAGTTTTCAATAACACATTTGGCTTATTGTCATGCAACATATTAACTTTGTTTTATTGCAATTAGTTTACTCAAACAACAGCAAAGCCGCTTGAAATTTTGACTACTTTTGTGTAAAATATAACGAGTTCTGAAAAAAACTGGCGCTGCCAGGGCGGCGTGGGGAGGTACAAAAACTACAGCTGTGGTTTTAGTACTATTTTATGATTCGATTTTTTACCTACAGCTTTGAAATATTGTGCGATGCCTAGGACATTGAAGAATGTATTACTCAGTGAATAACATATATCTTCGGATGCAGCGTCAAATATAGTTATGGTCAAAAATCAATTTTTACGGCAAACATGCAGATAAATGAACGAAGAAGAACAACCTTCATGTTAAATAATCTTTCAAAGTGAAAAAGATTTATACAGGGTTTAAAGAAAAGTACCGATTTCCTTTTAACCACTTGTTCAATAAGTAGAATATAGAACAATAAGCATGTTTAAACAACAAAAAACCGGCCAAGTGCAAGTCGGACTCGCGCACCGAGGGTTCCGTACCACCACTTAATCATAATTGTATTACTTGGAATTTCAGTAAGTTAATATGCTAGATTTTTTTAGTCAGACACGCGCTTGACCAAATTCTATTATTTGTTGTTATTTTATAGCTTATGCACTATAAACATACCAATTTTCAAGTTTGTAAGTGTTCCCGTTTTAAAAATTAAACTAAAAGAAAAATAGCCTCCGCGACCATCCAACTTGACCCCTCTCTTATATGAATGTTCTTGAAACGGGAGCTCACCACAATTGGTTACCATTAGTTGAGAGAAAAGTTGTAATATTTAATGATTTCAGACTTTTCCCATTATTTGTACTGTGAGACCTAGCTTCTTGCCAAATTTCATAATTTTAGGTCAACGGTAACTACCCTGTAGGTTTTACTTTTTTGCATAAATGTATGGAGATGAGGACATAAAATGCCATATCTTTTGATTGCGTCGTTGTAAAAATTGAAATTTTCAGATCTTGTGTGGTTCATAGATCCTAACATATGATATTAATTTCAACCTGATACCTTTACCCGTTCGTGAGATAAAGGGTCTTGACAGACAGACAGACGGACAACAAAGTGATCTTTTAAGGGTTCTGTTTTTTTCTTTTGAGGTACGGAACCCTAAAAAAGAATAAAAAAACAGAAATAAAAAACTTATATTAAAATTTAATTGTGTCAACCCTCGCCAGAGTCGCAGCGCGCATGAAGGTAACTAATAGGTCTTTACCTATGAAATTGCCGTTTTCTATGGCGAATTTTAGGTAAACAAAATTTTCAGTACTAACATTTTTGAATTTTTCTTAGGAATTGTAAATACAATTTATTTTATTTTTTTAAGCATTATTGATTAAGGTAACAGAAGCTTAAACTTAATTCTCGAAAAATATTATCTGTAAAAAAATATAACAAATCTAATGATGAAATCGGACGACATTTAAGACGAACAATTTTCGAACCTTTAATTTTATATATCAAACTAAAAATAAAAACTTTATTTTATGCGTAAATTCAACTACCTACCTTTTAACTTGAAGTCAACTTTCAAATATAAGACAAATGAAAAAAATTGCATGAGAATTATAGGAATTATGATCTCATTAATCTGTAAGAAAATTTCGGCAATTTCATAGGTAAAGACCTATTATTTTTCTCGTTTACAATAGGTGCGCCGAGTGCGCGTTGCGATTTTTAGAGCAGGGTCGGCGATTTGAACTTTTTAAGGTAGGTAGGTATTTTATTTAATTTTATTATAGCTAGTAATTGTTACAGTTTATTTTTTACTAAGATGAGTATGTATTTACGTTTCTTTCATTCATATAAATTAGTCTTATTTTCTTTCATGGTTTTCTCTGTTTGCACGCTTGCATCCTGCATCATTATACTTTATCCTTTAGTCACTCTAAGATTGACTGGTAGAGATCTTACGTAGGGATGAGTCCGCCTTTGCATGTCGTCTTGCCGAGAATAGTATTTTTGTAATTTTCGTGCAATAAAGATTAAACAACAACAACAAAGAATGGTCTAGATCACACGTGTATTCTAGCATTCTTTCATCTGACCATTCTTTTCAGTATGCGAGTTTTCGTCTGCGGAGAGGAAAGGGAACCTTTGTCCCCGAAGGCACTAAAACATTATTTTCACGACACGGCGCCGTTACTTTCAAACCCGCTAGGTGGTAGTTGTTCTAGTTCTGTTCCGATAAATAATAAATACATGGTGATGGCTGCGCCGCAAGTAATTTGTTTCTACAGATGTAATGGCATGGTCACCCTTGTTCATATGCAACACTTTTTTGTGTTTAATGTTTAACCTGTGAATGTTTATGCCGCAACCACCAAATAATCCACTTTTCCTAAAACAGGCACAACATTATACTAACATAAATACAAAATTAAAATAAAACATCCACAAGATCTCAAGATTAAGAAACGAAGTTGTGATGACAAGTGACATCAGCAACATGGCATGCAAAGGGATACCAGAAAATTATTTTAGCAAATGTTTTAGATATAGAATAAACTAAATAAAAAAGTCTTCCGCAGCTACTTAACTTGTTTAAGAAAAAGACTGCTTTTAATTTAAAAATCAATAACTTTTTATTTTGCGGGCTTAATAATGCACAACTTATTTTAAAATAAAGTATAAATAAAAACACGTGGATGCAGAACTTAACTTTTTGCACGGAAATTGTGCAAAATTTGATAGTAGGTATGGCAAGAATTAGAAAGGGATAAACCGCTCTGATCTTGCTCTACTCGTTTTGCCTTTGTAAGTTTAGGTTGCAGTCTACAATCACGATGCTTGTTATAACATCATTGTAAAGTGGTTGGTTATTGTGGCAAAACATTTTTTATGGCCATCAGGCCATCACATCAGGAGTTTTTTGCCAGTTCAAATCCTACAGTTTTGACACGAGGTACTTGAAATTTGGATTTTAGCTAATAATAACAAGTAAAGAAACACGTGGTTTTTCACTGGTAGAATGCTACATTATTCCTGAGTAACATATGCTATATTTATTACTAGAAACATAATATTTAAACTTCAATAATGTAACCCAAGGCGAAAAAAACCGGCCAAGTGCGAGTCGGACTCGCGCCCTAAGGGTTCCGTACCTATCTACCATATGATATATATATTTTTTACTATTATCAATGGGCTTACTCTTGACCTCGATCTAGTCTTGAAGACAGAAATGAGGTCGACGATGGAACGAGCTTGCCCAGAAGAAGCCTAAAAGCCACATACTAAAAGCTTTTGCTCTTTGACTTTAAAAACTCCGCGATCGTCCAACTTGACCCCTCTTTTATAGAAAAGTTCTTGAAACGGGAGCTCACCTTAATTGGTTACTATCAGTTGCGAGAAAAATTGTAATATTTAATGATTTTAGACTTTTCCCTTTATTTGTACTGTGAGACCTAGCTTCTTGCCTAATTTCATAAGTTTAGGTCAACGGGAAGTACCCTCTAGGTTTTGCTTTAGTGCATAAATGTATGGAGGACATAAAGCCATATCTTTTTATTGCGTCGTTGTAAAAATAATTAATTTTCAGATCTTGTGTGGTTTACGGACCTTAATATTCGTAATCAATTCCGACCTTATACCTTTACCCGTTCGTAATAAAAATGGTCTTGACAGACAGACGTACAACAAAGTGATCCTTAAAGGGTTCTGTTTTTATTTTGAGGTACGGAACCCTAAAAATTTGCCGTACTATGTCTTTCAATGCATGCGCTACAGAAACTATTGATGATAGAACAAAATAATGTTGTAAGAACCTATCTGAAAAAATTGGAGATTGTAGACTACTTTTTAATTTATTACTTTAGATATTTACTTTACTTTATTACTATAGACTTTTAAAGGTATTACTTTTAACAACAACAGACCCTACTCTACAAAATTACTATAAAAAATATGAAAAACTATTAAAAAGAGCAGTCAATACATCAAAACGTTTGCTAAATATCAATAGAATAAATAAATCTAAAAATAAAATAAAAACAACCTGGAACATTATAAACGAAAGAACGAATAAAACTAAAAAAAGAGAGGGGAAAAACATTTCCCTGCAAATAAACAATGCTGCTATATCTGACCCAAAAGGTGTTGCGAACACTTTCAACAACTTCTTTATTTCTATAAGCGAAAAATGTAACAGCCAAACTGGCCGGCCTGTGATGTACCCAACATTGAATACCATGTTTCTTCAACCTGTAACCTTACCAGAAGTACATAAAATCATAACTTCCTTAAAGAACAAAGTCAGTCACGGATTCGATGAACTTCCACCAAAACTAATCAGACAGTGTGCTGATGAGTTGTCCCTGCCATTTTGCTTACTGATAAACCAATCCTTTGAACAAGGAATTTTCCCAGATTTGCTGAAACAAGCTGTAGTAAAACCCGTATATAAGAAAAATGAAAAAATAACCCCAACAACTACCGACCCATAGCTTTACTTCCTACTTCATCAAAAATTTTTGAACAAGCTATGTGCAACAGAGTATATAAATTTTGTGAGAAATTTAAAGTCTTTGACGAAAACCAACACGGTTTTAGGAAAAAACGGTCGACAATATTAGCTATATACAAATATATTCAAGAAACACTAAATATTATACAAAATAAGAAATATGCAATTGGACTTCTATTAGATATGTCGAAAGCATACGACAAAGTTCAGTATCCAATATTATTATCTAAATTATATGACATTGGAATCCGTGGAGTGGCTCAAAACTGGTTTGCTTCTTATTTAAAAGATAGGACTCAATTTGTAGAAGTAGAGTATTACAACAAAAAGATAAATGAAATTGAAAAAATCAGATCAAATACTAGGGCGGTAAACTCTTCTATACCCCAAGGAAGTGTGATTGGATGCTTTTTGTTCTTGGTTTATATTAATGATCTCCCCAAAGTAATTAATGATCATTGTGTTTTATTTGCTGACGACGTGTCCATACTTACTTCAAGCCTAGACAATATAAATATTAATGATAAACTTATGAACATACTGGACAAAACAACGGAATGGCTGAAAGATCACAATTTAGAAATAAATTATGAAAAATTAAAAATTATAACTTTTCACCCGCATCAGAAAGCCCCTTTAGATATAAACTTTACATATAATAAAATCAAAATTGAAGTTACTAAATCTTTTAATTTGCTTGGAATAAATATAGATACATTCGTAAATTGAAAATCTCATATTCAAAAACTGCGAACCAAACTTAGCTCCTTTTCATATGCGCTCCGTGAGATAAAAAAGACTACAGACCTGAAAACAGCTATAACAACTTATTATGCGTACGCTTACGCTTGGCTCAGCTACGGTGTCATACTGTGGGGAAATAGCACAGATGCAACTGCTCTGTTCACGGTACAAAAAAAGCTTTTACGAATTCTTGTTAATATAAAACAAACGTGCAGCTGTAAGCCTCACTTTCAGGAACATAACATTCTTACCCTGCCATGTATTTACATTTTGGAAATTAGCAAGTTTGTCCGAAAATACCCGGAATTT
Organism: Athrips mouffetella; assembly: GCA_947532105.1. Lineage (NCBI taxonomy): Eukaryota > Metazoa > Arthropoda > Insecta > Lepidoptera > Gelechiidae > Athrips > Athrips mouffetella. The sequence continues at coordinate 7,224,852 of OX383969.1, read as the reverse complement.
TACACAAAACGCTCAGATATACCAACGAATTACTCCTTACGACATCAGAACAGATTAATCTTACCCAGCTCACGACTACAACTACATGCAGACAGCCCTCATGTAATGTCCATTAAAGTATATAATAAACTCCCTGAGTCTATCAAAAACTCTGCAAATGATAAACAATTTATTCAAAACTTAAAACGATTTCTTATAAAAAAATGTTATTATACAATAAATGAATATTTAAATGATAAAAATTAATAAATTAATTAGTTTAACTTAAATAAATAATCAAAATCATAAACTACAGGTATAAAATAAATATTTTTTTAATAATTATGATCAAATCACTATGTAAAAATCAAATATTAAAATAATTTTAACTTAATTTATAGAAATAATATTTTTATTTTATATTTAAAACGAATTATTTTTTTAATTTTTAATATAATAATAATAAAGTCAATTTTAATGTAGTGTCAAATATTTAATATAATAAACTGTCTTCCTCTCTCCTACATTGCTGTGCCCGACAGGGTCCATGTTTTGTACTTATTTATTGTTTAAGAACTTGTAAACACACATGGAATGCAATAAATAATTTGAATTTGAATTAATATTCAAATCGGATATTCCATTCAAAAGATATTACGAATTCAAAAATGTCAATCTATACAAAATACTTATAGAAAAATATATTTAAGCATATCTACAGGTTGAAATGGAAATCATTCGATAAATTTTGAGATTGATTTCAGACTGCGAAACTGAACAATTTTCGCCTAGGAACATAGGTCATCGGACGAAAAAAAATGTTTACAATTTCATAGTAAATTTAGTCAGCTGACCATATATTTTGTATGGGATATCGAATTTTTTTTTACGTCTGACGAGCTATGTTCCTTGGGGAAAGTTGTTCAGTTTCGTGGTCTGAACTCAATCTATAAATTTGTCGAATGTTTTCAAATTCACCCTGTAGAATTACTAGAAATAATAAAAACTTTTTATAACATCGATTTTATAGTACTAAATAATTCACAGTAAAATAAAAATACAATTTATTCCAAAAAAAAGATACAGTATTTTAGAGTATGAATGATTTCACATGCTATGTCCAAAAAGAAAAAATAATGTCTTACATTTTCGCTTAAAATGACACGGTTAATATCCCGTACATTTACTGAAAATGTCACTTTTGATTGTAGTTTTTTTGAATGATTTTTTACCTAAATAGAGTTTTTTTTAAAACGAAAAACTAAACAATATCCTGAATTTTTGAATGGTAATTTTTTTTTTCTAGAATTTGATCCTTCATAAATCTCGCATCTGCGTAGACGGTCAAGCGCTAAGTTAAAAACGGACTTGTTAAAAAACTGTTCTATTTGGAAAAATATCCCAATATTTTGAGATGTTTTTAAATCAAAAATCAGATCAAGAAAGTATATCTAATATGATATTAATGTCTTCTTTGAAAACTGAGAACTACATTGTTTTATCCTTCGGCGAAAATCGTAAATTTTGACTCCAGCGCGATTTTAACGGATGAACGCTCTTAAAACTAATACAAGCTGTTTTTCTCTTTCATGTTTAGACTCAGATATCTTCATCATAATGTTATTTCATCATAATGTTCTTTGGGACAAGTTGTTCAGTTTTATGGGCTGATTCTGCAGATTCACATCCCACAATACTGATGTGGTTGTACCTTTTTAGTTTCCTTTGTGTTCAAATATCGTTCATTACAGCCACCCTACTTCATACGTAAAACAGTTCGGCTTTTTCATAGAAAAAGTAAAGGAATAATGGGTAACCATCACTGACCTCTATATATTGTATTTAAAGAGGACAGTGGTACCCATAGAAGAATATTCCGCAAATAGCATAACTATCAATTTTGCAGCCATTTACTCTACAATATTTCACTGTTTTTGCAGAAAATATACGCGATTTTAAACAACATTTAGCATGACATAAAAATGTGTCAAAGACGGGGATACCAGTAATGTATTAAAAAATATTACCAAAAAGGTTGATGACCAATGAAGAAGTACATAACCTGCTTGACCTTAAACAACACAATTAGATCAAAAATGTTTATATATATACAGGTGTTAATTTGATTGCGTGCCATAGCTCAGGGGCGGGATCAGTATCAGAAACTGAACAACTTTTCCCAAGGAACATAGATCGAAAATCAATTTTCGACCTTCCTTAGAAACTGCATCAGCTGATAGCGAATTTTGTATGGAGGGTCAAATTAGATTTTTCGCATTTCGACCTATGTTCCTTGGGAAAAGTTGTTCAGTTACTGATACTGATCCCGCCCCTGATCTATGGCACGCAATCAAATTAACACCCTGTATATATAGGGTGACTTTTAATTAGTTCTTGATAGCAAAAGATATGCATGTACTCATGATACTGAACAACTTTTCCCAAGGAACATAGGTCGAAATACGAAAAACCAAGTTTGACCTCCCATACATAATGCGCTATCAGCTGATGCAGTTTTTTTGGGAGGTCAAAACTAGATTTTCGTATTTCGACCTATGTTCCTTTGGGAAAGTTGTTCAGTACATTAATACCTTTTTCTATCAAGAACTAATTAGTCACCCTATATATTTATATAATAATAGTATAGGGTTAGTATTGTATTGAAGAATGCACCGGAGAGAAAATCTGAAATCTACGATTACTTGTACATAGTGACTCAATAAGCCACTATGTACAAGTAATCGTAGATTTCAGAAGCACATCACATCACATCACAACAGCCGAAAGACGTCCACTGCTGGACATAGGCCTTCCCTAAGGAACTCCATGACGACCGGTCCTGCGCTGCTCGCATCCAGCGGCTTCCCGCGACCTTGACCAGATCGTTTGTCCAATAAGCCGTATACGATTTTTTTTGTCTCGATTTTGCAAAAAAATATCCAAAAAAGACCAAATCGACCGATGCTGGCTGCTGGTCTATCTCGATTTACAATCCCGCAGACACGCTCCACTTATAGCTTTGACAGAATTTTTTTTGGTATTCTGTAAATTTTTACACCACAAGCGCAGTGGAGTGAACTTGGGATGGGCAACAAATCGCTTATATGAAAATCGACAAATCGACTGTACATTATCAGCTCATTTCGACGTTAATTAATTATTCATTTAGTGTTTCTAAAAACAAAACGTAATAGTCAATCCTTTTACTTAATTTGAAGTTTAAAATATTAGTTATGTACAAAATTTTATAATAGATTCAGAGCGCAATGCCTTTGCGCGCGAGCTATACATAAAAAAAAATATGAACCATATCAACATCTGTCAAACAAGTCACAAATCACAACAACAACTATGAACAACAACAAAATTAATAATTTTGCTAGATTTTCAACTAAATTTAAATTCGCTTCATAATACCACAAAGTAGAAGTGCATTTGATGCCACAAGTTGTTATATAACTACAAAATACAAGGTAATTGACTATGAAATCTGTCACCAAAGCCTTTGCACAAATAAGCACATAACTTACTAACAATTTTTTTATAATTTCAGATAAAAGTGGCGGTATCTTCCATGTCTCGCTTCTTGAGCTATATCTTGGGACCGCAAACCAAAAAAAAGGTCGCTCACGCGTCGGATTCATGGAAATTTGCCTGGTAGAGCCTGCATTCAGATAACTCTAAGTCCGCCTTTGCTTGTAATCTTTCAGACAATAGCCACTTTGTAATAAAGAATAAGCAATAAAGATTTTACAACAACAACAACAACAACAACTATTTTGAATGCTATGGATGACTTCTTTCCAGCAGATTACCGCACAATAATATTGCATTTGCATCAAGATGTGTACGAACATCTGATTTTTCATTTTACAGTGGCTTTGATTGTGTTTTAAATGTTATTTTAAAGTGACTATTTCTATAAATAATGTGTTTATTGTTTATAAAAGTTTATTTACTTAAGTACGTACGGTCAACCGCTTGGTAGAAACTTTTTCAACTCTATTACCACGCCATAAGGTCCAAAAGTGTTTCTACTAATGTGTGGTCGTGTGTACCTAAATATTTTATTAACATTCAATACTGTGTATTAGATAAAATAGATGTAGCGTGCTTATAAATTATAACAGTATCAAAGTAAGGTAGGCTAAAAATATCTCTGGTGGAGACCTTTTAGATTTTGTTTATAAAATCCTGTACCATTAAACAAGCAATATTTGTTTGTGTATATATTTCTACAAGCGAGGTGACTATGGTACTTCCCCTCCACATTTTCCAGCAAAAGCTAGAATTCTGGAGGGAGCTCCCTGTCCTGTAGTGGACGTTTTATGGGATGTTATGATGATGATGATATATATATTTCTAATCGGTTTCTCGAAAACCACATATACTATTTTCTTATGTCTCTAAAAAATTAAATTAACCAATTTTAGAAAGCTTCTTTGAACAGAGAAGATAATTATGTTATTACAACGGGAAAAACATTAAACCCTAGAGCTATCCCTTATTAATGGAAGCAGGTTATTCCCGTGGGAAAGCCACTTACTTATTCCTACGAAAAAACCGTTCAATTCTTGAACTAATGAACCAATTCTAAAGGTTTTTCTGTTGCGGTAAGATACGTTAACGGGAAAGCTTCTCATTCCCTCAGTAAAAATGTCCTACAGATTTTCTTCTGTGGAATGCTACAGTATCCCTGATTGACGTAAGTTACATGTAACCGCGGGAAAAACGAACCAGTGCTATTTATTTTTGTCATATGTACAGCTAAATGTAAACGTATTCAGAAGTTTCTTTTCTTGTGGAATGCTACATTGTGCTAATTTTAGCTACTTATTACCGCGGGAAAACGTCCATTTAACACGGGAAAGACGTTTGACTTTTGAACTAGATATATTCTTTATTGCACACATATTGAAAAAAACAGAATTTAAGGACATATACAAGGGCGGGCTTATCTCTAAAAGATATTTCTTCCAGCCAACCTATGGCAGTTAGATAAATTCTTTAAAAGTTTTCACTAATAGGAAATTGCATAATCTCTGACTTACAAAAGCTCCTTTTACCGTAGTTTTATATACAAAAAATCTCAAAAATTTACTCCTCACTTACAGATCCGCAGGTAGGTTGTAACTTTTGTGTTGTTCGAGGTTTGCCTTCTTAGTGAGCGCCGGAGTGAACGCGGGCTATGCACCGGAATACCAATTCAAATGTAAAACCATACAATAATGTCAAATTTTCATTTAAGGTAGTTCTCTTCACCACCAACTTTACCCAGTAGTGGCGCTAGCATCTTCATGCTCGTTTAAGTCATCCCAATTTTGTGTTTTATCTGCAAATGTACGCATGTTCTGCGGGTTTGTCATCATAAAGTAGCATTTAAAATATTTCACAACTCAAAATATAGTAAAAAACACAAAAATAGTAATCGTAAAGGTTAACATCAAAATTCGAGAGTGAGCGCGGAATGCGTTACGGAATACCAATTTAAACGTCAACCCATACAAAAATGTCAAAAAGTCCGCTCAGCGGTTCACGCAGTGATCTCACCGTCGTGATAACTTGGTTGCAGAATACCAATTTGACACACACCTGCGGATCACCTGCGGATCCGTGTGCGGACGTCAAAATTGTTGTTTTGGGAATAGCACTCCTGCTCTCGAAGGGGGAACAGTTTCCTGATTCAATTATTGTAATTGTGCCGGTTTGGTGGCTGGGCCGTCAAGATATCGACGCGTTCAGATATAAGCTGTTGATGCTGTTGGCTGATTATTATCAGGGCGTGATGAGTCCTTCCGTTCACGGAGAGTGCCTCATTCACCACTTAGAGTGAAAGCAGTGCCAAGGGTAATGGAACATGGAGTGAGCTTCGAGTTAAACTCGAAATAAGTGCAAAAATATGCAAGTATCCAGTCGTGATCGGGGATAATGTAAAGCGATATTAATCGATCCCATTGCAACGCACCCGATTACTCGGTTGCAGAATGTAGATTACGGTTAATATTGATAGCAACATGTGTAGTGTAATATTGATTTTATTTTATAGTATGCCCTCGGGATATTGAAACTTCTAGTTTGATGTATAAATAACTTTCGTTCCAGTATAATTTCTCCCTAGAATTTCAAAGTAAAAATGCTAGTGCCACGGGAATGTCTGCAACGGACAGTAAAATGTATGAACGAAGCCCGTTCAGTCCAAGGCGGAGCGGATAGATTCTAGATCAGGTATCAGGCCTTAATGGGTGTCATTCAAAGACGTTTCGCTAGCACCACGGAGCCAGGAAAACCCAGGTCTAACCTTGGTCTGACTCATTTTGCTAGCACGGTAATAAGTTAGCAATACATTTCATTCTTGGTCTAGGCCCGTCATAAGAAAAATGTCATGTGATTAGTGACAGGTAATTATGACCGGTGACAGAGCTAGACCAAGGTTAGACCTGGGTTTTGTTAGCCCCGTTCTTTGAATAAAACCCAGTAGGTATGTATTTCGAGTACTACCATATTATAGACACCACGCTAGTTACCTTTTGGGCTTTTTAGTGGTACGAACGCAGAAGAATGCTGCTGTCCATACTCTTATACAATACACTTATTATTATACAACACGCACACGTACGTAATTCTATCTTATTGGTATTAAAGCATCTTTCATTCCTATGGGGACAGTTTGAGTGCATCGAAAATTGCCCGATGTACCTACCTACCTACGAGTATAATACGGATCGGCTGATTGCAAATCGTAAGTGCATTACAAACGCATCCCATTCACGACAGGATGACGCTCCCTTTACATTAAAATCATTATATTAAAGCGCTGCAATAGCTGTAGTTTTGAATGGGAATTTCCTAGCACAATAACCGTCTAATTCAGGTTATCGTCAAGCGGCTGAATGGTCACAAATGAAAATAGCGGTTACGTCGTCGGGAACACGGGAAATTACTTTTGTAATGAAGTTGGTATGTAGGTCGACGTAAGTTAGACGTATGTTATAAAGTTACGTATTATAGCTACCTTTTTATACAGCGTGTAACGGAACGGTATAATAATACTGAAGGGTATGAATCTGCCCATGAAACTGAACAACTTTTCCCAAGGAACATAGGTCGAAATACGATAAACCAACTTTGACCTCCCACACAAAATGCGCTATCAGCTGATGCAGTTTCTATGGGAGATCAAAAATTTATTTTAGTCTATTAATTATGTTCTTTGGAAAAGTTGTTCAGTTTTATAAGCAGATACATACATACATACATAACATCACGCCTCTTTCCCGTCGGGGTAGGCAGAGACCACAGTCCTCCACTTGCTTCCTGTACTTTCATCAATCCTTTCATACATGCTCGTCGGTTTAGGGTACTTTTAACCTGGCCTTTATTCAGAACGTCCTGAATTTGATCCTGGTACGTTCGCCTAGGCCTTATCCCCTTCCAACGTTTCCATTCACTCTCGCCTGGTAGATCTCTTTCGTCAATCTTCGTTCATTCATCCTCTCTACATGACCAAACCATCTCAGCATCCCTTTCTCGATTTTGGTCACTACGCCTTTTTATACGCCACACCGTTCTCTTATCACACTATTTCTAATCCTGTCACTCAATTTAACACCAATCATACTCCTTAGCGCTCTCATTTCCACTGCATTAATTCTACTTTCATGCTTCTTCTGCCATACCCAGCTTTCACTGGCATACATCAGTGTTGGTACCAAAACACCCCTATGAACAGCCAAACGAGCCTTGTGAGACACCTTCTGACTCCTCATGAAGGCGTGCAGGGCACCATTCACCATGTTTCCAGCATTCACTCTTCTTTCAATATCACTTTCACACTTTCCATCTCTCGTAAACTTTGAGCCCAGATACACAAACTCCTTCACTTGTTCGACTTGTTCACCACCTATTAATATAGTACACTCTGTCATACATTCTTCTCTTTCAAGTACCATTACTTTCGTCTTGCTTACATTTACTTTCATTTCTTTCTTGTCCAAAGCCACATTCATCATTGTTACCATCTCCTGCAACTCGTCAGCAGATGACGCAAGTACAACTTGGTCATCAGCGTAGAGAAAACATTTGATGAGTAACTCATTCATTCTCAGTCCACACATTCTCTCTTTCAGATCAATCAAACAATTATCCATGAACAGGTTAAACAGCCAAGGTGACGCTACACATCCCTGCCTAACACCTTTTTCGATGCTAAACCATTCAGTGTACGCCCCGTTTATTCTGATTAGCAGATTCTGCATAAAAATACCAAATAATTTATTTCTTAATTAATTTAATCATTTTTGTATCGCAAAGACGTCCACTGCTACCCAGGCCGTCCGCTAAACATGCCGCCAGGCATGTCTCGGCATTCACTGCGTATCACACAGCACCGTGCTTACATAACTTTCTTACTAAGCACGCAAAGAATGCCGAGACATGCCACCCGCTCCGTGCGCCCGCGCGAGTTTTAGCGCCCGGTTTACTGATCCGGTCCACTTTGTGGGCACCCTGCCCACGCTACGTATTCCGGTTCCGGGCATAGGAATATTGTTATTATTTGCCTAAAAACATTAAAAAATACATTAAGAATTCGTTACGCTCAAAAAGCCGCTTATCTCAAATGGGATTGGGCTGGTCATGTCGCCCGTATGACAACCACCACCCACCACTTCTAATCTTCAAATCTACTTTGGGCTAAAACAACCACCACTTGGCCTAACGCCAGAAGACGTCGTGGTCGGCCACGAAAGAGATTGCAAGACGAGCTGAAAGACCACGCTCGTCAATGGCAGACGCTAGCTGAAAACCGGGATGTGTGTGGAAGGACGGGAGACAGGCCTTTGCCTTGCAGTGTGACACGACCGGCTCCTAAATAAAAAAATAAAAATTCAAGACAGTTGTTTTAGTTTATTCTGTTAAACAAGCAAGGTTAATACTTGTAAATTAATAATTCACGATTTTCCAGCACGGAGACAACGCAGACGAGCCAATAACAAGTGGACATACGAAAAGCTTTTAAAGATATTACTTATTGCGAATTACATTTTATCTCCATCAATATTGTTATTTTTATTTATTTGAACGCTTCAAAGTACTTTTCGATTTATATTCCATCGCGCAAAGTGCAGTGGGAAACATTTTTCACCTGTCTGTCTAGCTTGAAGTGGAAACAGGATATAAAAGAAGCATCACAATTTTTCTGCCTGCGCTTGCCCACTTACAGAAAATCTTAAGAGAACCGTAGTCCTTCTGAAAATCTAGATAAGAAGCATTTCCCAAAATTTACAAGTAAAAGAGTGTGTAAGTATCTATCCTTTGATTTGTTTTAAATCCTATTTTAATTAGAAAAGCGAAAGAAAATGTAAAGAAAATTCTTAAACGGGTAATATTTATTGACATAAGTATATTTGCTATCGATTCCTCGACAACGATAGTAACGATGTCTTGAAATTCACTTTATTGGTATTTTCGGGGGCGAAATCGATTTATTCTTTAGCGCCATCTGTTGGTGTTTGATTAAAATTAATGTAAAGAGCACAGCTCGGTGGTCCAGGTATTTATTAACTGGACTTGAGAGGGGGTGGGGGGGGGGAGTCCGCGAAAGCACTTAATTATAGTCTAATCTAAAGTATACATATACGAACTCTACCTAGACATTCTGAGAAATATTCTATAATGAACCGATAGAAATAATAATTCTTGAAATTTTGCAAATAATCTACATGGATCCTAGTACAGATAAATACAAAACTGGCTTCCATAAATACCTTTCCGCACTGCAGGGTGGTCTCGCAGCGTTTATTCCATAAATTCGGAATAAAGTTGGCGGATAGCCTAGTCAGAAGCCTAACTAACCTATGTGTGTTTTGTAATTAGTATGGCTGACAAACGGTTATTTTTCAGACAAACTGTATTTTGTTCTAGATGAGAATAACAAGAGAAAATTCTCGTCGTGCCTTACAAATTTACTTACACAGGTGTAGGTGGGAGGGCTTTTGTGCAAAGTCCCACCCCCTTGCCTTTTTCTGCCGTGAAGCAGCAGTGTTTGCACTGCTGTGTTTCTGTTTGAATGGTAAGGGAGCCAGTGAATTTACCGGCACAAGAGACATACCATCTTATTTCTCCGGGTGGGTAACGCGCTTTCCTGTCTTATTAGTGTCAAATTATTTCACTAATAAGACTGTGGGTATCATGGGCGGTGGTGACCACTTACCACCAGGTGGCCCACCTGCTCGTTTACCCATTTGTGACATAAAAAAAATAAACAGGTCGTAAGACTAAGAAAAGAAGTGCAATCGTTTTTTGACAATCTACCGCTCTATTAAATTTTCAAAACACGAGGCGTTTTCAACCATAAAATAGAATCCATAACTATAAAATACAAACAATCCGTGATCTACGAATTTTTATGAACGAATTTACTACGAACGAACGAATAGGGGCAGCAAATTTGGCTCCTTGCACACTAAAGTCTCCCAAATTGTTTATATATATATTCTTTATTTCCCAACTACAAACAGAAAGGAACAAATAACAGGACATTTACAAAGGCGGGCTTATCTCACCCTGGGTAGCAGCAGCAGCAGCAGCTCTCTTGTTTATAACACAGCACCTGCTAATAACAGTTAAAATCCGAAGATACAGCCTCGGAACTCCGGAAGCTGCAGGATGGGCGGGACCGGATGACGGCGCCGGTTCGCCCGTGTGCACTCCGTTTTACTTCAGACTGTAGTACGGTCAACCGCTTGTCGGTAGAAACTTTTTCAATTCTATTACCACGCCATAAGGTCCAAAAGTGTTTCTACTGATGTGCGGCCGTGTGTACCTACTACTGACTTCGTCTGGATAAATGCATTTTGCCGCTGGATATATCCATAAATGTATCTGGTTGGTAAGATTCAGTTACAGTTTAACAATCCTTAGTTCATTGAAAATTATTAAAGCTCTTGTGCAGCAAAGTCCTTTGCCTATTTCTACCGTGACGCAGCAATGCTTGCTATATTTCTTGTAAGGGTTCCACTGAAATTGCAGGCATTTTAGTTCTCATGGGCGGCAACGCGTTTCTCTGTCTGAGTTGTGTGAAAGTTTGTCACAAATAATACAGCAAGTTTACTATAATTATCATAGGTTTCATTCAAAAAATTCACCTAAACATAGACTCAAAACTTAACTAAATAAACTTACGAATTCTCGACAATAAGAGTCACGTCACGATTGAAATTTGAGATAAATTAAAATTTCAAAAAATCTTTTGTATTGTTTGTAGGTAAGTCTGTACCGACTCCGGAAGAATATACCCACCTACACGTAGAAGTTTAATCCTCATTTCCTTTTATTTACAAAACGCGACAACAAAATGAAGAGTGCAACATATTAGCGCTTGTAACAAGGCTTATACCGTACCCCCAGAGGAAAGGGGAAGGGCCAGGTATTTGCATTACAAAGCGCCTGAGCAGAATTAACACGCAACACGCTTTGACATGTAGAGTCTCAGGTACTGTCGCGACGAAATGAGCTTTGACGTAGAGATACACGTACAGTCGCGACTTAATATAAATTTCAGAAAATCTTTGTTAAAGTAAGTCCTACTACATCTTTTGATGAAAACAGTCAAGAACTCATCAAGCTTGACGCACATGCAGTGCGACTCTACTAGCGGGCTTGTCGTGCGTTTGGCTGTTGCTTTCAATGAATTTGGACTCCTTGTTTTATATTTCTATGGTTACTTCTGTATTTCTTGTCTTACCTGTTAATCATATAAATAATCAGCGTATATTAGTTAGTATTATAATAGTCTAAGACATATACCGTTTTTCCAAGCTTTTTAGGATAGGCATTTGTCAAGTTCTCACATTAGATTGATTTATTTATTATTGTCAGCTAAGTTTATCGGTGTGCTATTTTTTTTTTTTTTCATGGGATGTTATGATGAAGTTTATCGATGTGCTACAATGACGAGCGTCGTGTGTATGTCACAGGCATATCGTATAATTCTCCGTTTACAAACAACCGGCAAAATTGCATTTTACCTAAAAAAAACATTCTGATAGTTTCGGGCCAAATATAGCCCAGTGATATTTGTAAGGTACAACTAGCCTGAACATGAACTTGCTTTAGGGCGAATCTGGCCCTAGCTATTTTTCAAAAGGTAGATCTCGCCCATGGGTCAGTTTTTGAGGGGGCGAGATGTACCCTAAGCCAAATTGTATACGTTCGGCAAATTGTAAAACGGCATCGACAGATTTGTAAACGGGGTTAGATCAGTACTTGTGCATTTTAGGTAATTTAGTTAAGGCAAACCAAAGGTAAAGTAAGGCAAAGGTAAGGAAGGATCCCGAATGGGATCGGTTAGGATGCGTTATAGGTTATGTTACGACCACAACGCACGAACCGAGCGTGCCGCGAGAGCGGACGGCGAGTGCCAGAAACGAATTCCGCGTTGTTATGTAAAATGCCGAGGCAATATGTAAAATAACGAATTTATAACTTTTTCGGTATTTTGTAAAATGCCAAGATATTATGTGAAGTGGCGAATTCTACAATTCGCCTGCAACATGTATATGCATGGTAAGCTAGGCAAGCATGTAATGAGTGGAAAGTAGAGCGTAAAACATAGCTTGCTGAAAATCGTCGGCTTTGTCGAAGCCTAAAACAAAGTTCCACCAGCTTTTGAAAACTCACGATGATAAGCTAATGTCCACGGCATTTCAGCAAGTTTTACGAATCGTTAGCTGTCATTAAGCGTCAACAGCCACCGTGGTCTAGTGGTTAGAGCGCTCGGCTCTCGATCCGGAGGTTCTGCGTTAGACTCCCGATGGGGACACTGTCAAACAAAAATCCCTTTGTGTGATCTCCCCAGGTTAGTTAGGACATTGCAGGATGAATCACCTGATTGTCTGAAAAGTTAGATGATTGTGTGATTCTGAAGGCACGTTAAGCTGTTGTTCCCAACTACTATCTACGGATGTAGTCGTTAATGAGCCATGTCAGAGGCCTTTGGCGGCTCAACAACTCTGACATCAGGGTTTGTAAGGTCCGTCATCGACCTTGAAACCTACACGTTAAGATGATTATGATTAAGCGTCGACCTAAATGACTCTCTGTTCTTCTTCTTTTCGTATCAATGGAAAATGATTTTATAGTAACTTAGCCCAAAATGTGGCTACAGCAATAGCTCTTTGGTTGCTTTCAAAAAGGTCCTCTTTGGTGCAAGGAACTGAGGAGGTAGGGCACGAAAGCTAGTGTGTCATGGATTGCAAAATGCCGCATTCACTCTTGTCGTTATCAGAGAAGCCCCACCTCTTCTTCAGTTCTCCGCAACTGCCAGCGCCCGATCGCAGTCTTTTAAGTGACTTCCATATGGGCCAGGGCAGATTATGTCCTGGTGGAAGATTTTTATTAGCACCTTTCCTCCAACTGCTTGCGTAGTGTAGTTGCGAAATGATTGAGCTTACTATCTGAAGGTTATTTATAAGTTATTTTATCGTATCTCTTTTGTCACGTTTGTGGCCATAAAAAATATTATGTTATGTTTTTTCTAGTTTGATTAGACATACCAAACCAAATCGCTGAAAAATATACCTATACAATATCATGCTTCAAAAGCAGTTGGTCCCAGCACTGTTTCTGGTACCTACATATATTTTTTGTTATATTGTTCGACGTACAACACAAGGCAAAAAAAATAAGGAAAAAGCACTTTTCACTATCACTGTACTTAACTTTTTAAATGACAATACTGTAACTCAAGACATAACGAGATCACTCGTGAGTTTATTTATTATTTAAGGACAAGTTGGAAAGTTTCTTCGCGTCAATGTTGCTCTAAGAAGGGTGTCACTTAAGCTAGAAGGCGGCCTACAGATTATGGTAAGGGTCAATACACACTTGCTGAAAAACTGCAGCGTTTTTTGTAGATTTAATAGATGAATGTCTCGAGAGCTGCCTGAGGACACGGATAGTTGGTGCTGTGAAGGACCTTTTTTAATGTCTAAAAGAAATGTATGAGTATTCTTATTTACTTGAATACACTTAATCATTAATTTTCGTAAATACACAGTCGCATTATAGAGACGAACAAAAAAGTGTCCCCATTTTCGTGTGTTCTAAATTTCCATGTATAACATTCCTGAGTTTCCTGATTTTAGCTAAAACGATTTTATGGTGCCATTTTTTGATCATCTAAGAACTTTGAAATTGTCTTCTTCTTTCCGAGTCAATGGCAAAAAGTGACTATGAAAGCTTAACCCAAAACGTGGCAGCATTGGCCAACAAAAATGCTAGGAGCAGGAAACTGAAAAAGTAATGTAATTTCGCTTTCAGCAGGGGTATTCAATAAGCAAGCAGGTGCCGTGTTGCTAGAGGCAAATGTATGTTTACCGTTTTACTTACCATACCTTGCCATGCGTTAGCCCTAGTGTTCCTGATGATCAAAAAAAATTCATATTAATGATTTGTCATAATCGAAAGCGATTAGAGTGGTCAATGATGCAATAATGATAATGAATTTATCATTGTTGCAAATTAATTGTAAACGCCCTGGGACTTCGTGCAACAACATCTAGGTAGGCACGCAGATATAAAATAAAACCCTAACCTAAAACTTACATTTAACCAGATTATGAAACGACTGGAAAGCTCCTAATTTAAACCCAAGCTACCGAGTTTAAAATATGTTGTGGTTAAAACAAACCACGCGCTTTTGCCGCTCGCTTTGCTGAATCACTGCACCATCTTTATTTATTCCTCGCCGCGGACAAACCACGAAGTGTGCAAACACCCTAATAAGATGAAAGGTGTTTTTACAGGCATGAATTTTAAATTGCATTTTACGTAACGCGGAGAACCTCGACTGTTTTCGCGTAAAGTAAATTATTTTGTGAATTTTGACGGCGAAATTATCGTGGAGTTTCCATTGACGAGATAATTTAGGTAACATTGCGTGGAGACGAACACTTTGAAGCAATTTCTTGCGTAGATTGGTTTTTGAACGAAATTATTCGAGTGTAAATTCTTGTTTTTTTTTGGTTGATGTCTTCTTGAGATTGTAATTTTGGCGTGTGTGAAATATTTATACCTATTACGCTAAAAGTAACTTTTCTCTCTCATGTTTTTCCAAGAAATAAAAACTTGATTTTCGATTCTTTCGATTTGGTAATATTAAACTTTAGTGATAATAAAGCAACGTTTAAGAGTTTTACAATGAAACGTCCACTACAGGACAAGGAACTTCCCTTCAAAACTCCAGCTATTCCTGAAAAAATGTAGAGGGGAAGTACCATAGTCACCACCAGCAGCGTTACAGTTGGCATCATGGACCGCGGTTGTTGGTGTGGTGCCGGCAAAGAGTAGTACCACCCCATTTCTTCCCGTGGGTGTTGTAAGAGCCGACTAAAGGATATGAACCATAGGATGGGCAGCAATTTACTTTTGTCTATTTTATCACCTTACATACTGCGGTCACCAACAACCACGGCCCATGGTGCCAGCCACAACGGTAACAAGCGTAGTGACTACGAGTATGGTACTTCTTTACAACATTGTTCCAGCAAAAGCTGGAACTCCGGAGGGAGCTCCTTATCCTGCAGTGGACGTTTTATGGGATGTAGTAGTTATTTTTGACTTTTAGTGTATTTCAAAGTCAATTATGTAGAACGTCTATAGGAATCGGCAGGAGATTGCTTTAACCCCGCAGTAGTACCTCATTAGTAGAAACACTATAACCCAGACAGTCTTTATTACGCTTCATCATAACATCCCATGAAATGTTCACTACAGGACAGGGAGCTCCCTTTAGATTTCTAGCTTTAGCTGGAAAAATGTGGAGGGGAAGTACCTACCATAGTCACCTCGCTTGTCAGCATTATTACGGCTGGCACCATGGACCGCGGTTGTAAGTGACCGCCGTAAGTAAGGGTAGGATACACAGGAGGATGTTGTTACCCATCCTCAAGTTTATAACCCTTAGTCGCCTCTTACGACACACACGGGAATGTATGGGATGGTACTATTCTTTGCTCGCACCACACGGGACGCATTCATTTATTGTTATAACGCTTAGCAAGTGTAAACGTTTTCTGTACCTACGTACAAATGGCCACCAAAAGCTTTTGCTCAACCGCCGTGCCGCGGTGGCGGTAACCGAAATTATTCCAATAAGCACCTAATTCCACCGAATCTGGCGCAGCGCCAAGGTCAATAAACCTTTCTATAGACAACAGCCTATGTCCTTATGTACACCTTCGATAAAGTTCATTCCTAACTGATCTGGGATTAAAATTCAAGGAGTGCTTAAACTAAATAAATTTAAAGAAACGGAACGCGGTTTTTCTCTGCTGTTGCATCTTCAATATAACTCTAATTAAATTTTTCTTATTGGAGGCAATAAAGAATCATATTTTTGTTTTATTTTTCAAAGGCTTTACGTGTGGCTTTTATAACTATTTCAACTTGAAAATTGTGCTTATTTTCCTTTCTGTATAAAAGCCGAGTCGCTTGATTTATAATACAACCTTAAATGAACGAGTCTCTATCCATTGCTTTAGCAAGCGTAAGCGTATTTGGCGTAAAACTTGTAATAAGCTCGTCAAAATAATCCTCCCGGCGCATAATGTCACGTTCGCAAAATGTCACTTTCTCAAAATGTCACTTTCGCAAAATGTCACTTTCTCAAAATGTCACGTTCGCAAAATGACACGTTTGCAAAATGTATAAAGTAGAAAACCTGAGCAGATGCGAATAGCCCATAAAATCCACAGCCTCTGCTACCGCATAAAGTACACGTGTAACTATGCGACCAGAATTAAAATTCTACTCTAAGCTTCAGTATTAAAGACCCTATTTCGACTATCTGTACTTAAATAAACACTAAAGGACTATCCTAAACAAATACGTCTCGGAAGCTACAAATGCAAGGCCAGTGTAAACTGAACCCCCTGAATTCAATATAATCTCACAAATTGATTAAAAGTAAAGGATGGATAAGGGCCACGGGGGATTGGACACGACCAAGGATTTGGTTTTTAAGAACAAGCTTTTTTAAAATGTTAATCTTACAGCGAATGTTGTGTCTTCGAAAACTTTTTTTATGAATAATAGAGAGAGATTCTAGACGGGTTTCTTTTTGTTTTTCGACTCTATCTTAGTTTTAGGATGCGCGGCCTTACGAGGTTAAGTAATAACTCCATCATAATTTAAAACTATAAGATCTTATCTAACAAAACACATAAAGATAATATACCTATATGAATACGTAAGCAAGGGACATATTCCTGCCAACGATATTTTATAGGCCATGTTTAGGCATTTTGGCTCAGCCAGCGCTTTACACATCTTTTATCTTTCAAACCAAAGAATTTTCAACCTTCTATCTTTAACATAAGGTTGGTAGAGTCAGCAAAGATGAGTCGGTATAACCGTATTGCCGTAGATATAAAGGCGCCATTCACGTCGTGAAAGCGAGGCATAGACAAGAGGCGACGCTGTAAAAATGATTTATACCGAGTAGATGGCCTATCGAGTGTTGTCGATGCTCGGAAAAAGGTAGATCGTGTCTTCAGATAAAGGATTTGTGTGCCCTTGATGTATTGATTTTGTTTAAAGATTTTTGGGTTGTTTTTAATATTATGTAGACTTTGTTAAACGTGCTTAAGAATGTGTTTTTCAACAGCGACCAGAAACTTGATAACCTAGTCAGAAAAATGCAGCGGAAAAATTTTGTCTTTTCTGATTTGTAAGGGACAACCTTCAGAATACTGAAAGGGCATCAGTCAACGTAACTGAACATATTTCAGTGAATAAAACTTTCAGAAAATTAAAAAAAAAATCGGCCTCTCCACACAAACTGGCACATCAAATTTTCAATTTTGTATGGAGAGGCCGATATTTTTTTTTATTCCTGAAAGTTTTGTTCACTGAAATATGTTTACTTACGTTGACTGATTATGCCCTTTCAGTATTTGGAAGGCTGTCCCTGTATGTATTTTTTTTATTTGTTTGTCCCACTGACTTTCCACTGCTGTGTGGCAGAGGCTTTTTGTAGCAGACATGTCGATAGGTACCATCTTTAAAATAAAAAACACCCTGTATGTTTCACTCATGATGAAGATTACAAATAACTTGTAGTGAGACATTGAGACAAACTCAATTGTTTTAGCATTGTGATCGAGATAGGTTTGAAAATGTATGAAACAACTGCAGAGTTCGTTAAAATTAATTAATTATTTTATGACGCACCTTCTATTAGGTTTTACTCGTATACTGTTTAAATTACCTATTAAGGTACCTATTAAGTAACCACACCCTCCCACAATCATCATCATCATCATAACATCCCATGAAACGTCCACTACAGGACAGGGAGCTCCCTCCAGAATTCTAGCTTTTGCTGGAAAATTGTGGAGGGGAAGTACCATAGTCACCTCGCTTGTTAGCGTTACGGCTGGCACCATGGACCGCGGTTGTAGGTGACCGCAGTAAGTAAGATGTAAGACACAAGAAGATGCTACTGCCCATCCTCCAGTCAACCCTTAGTCGCCTCTTACGACACCCACGGGTATGTATGGGTTGGTACTATTCTTTTCCGGCACCACACGGGACCACAATACTCTGCCCCAACACGATAATTTGACAATTTCATTCGTTAAAGCCTTTAGAGTCTTAAGTAAACAAGGCTTTTATTTTTGAGTTTTCGTGACATGTCCCAAACTACAAAAAAAAATATTGAATTAGGTAATCAATTTATTGTTCACATTTAGAATTTATTTCCACTTGATTTAATTTATTGTTGATATAACTCCTAGATTTGACCTATAAATTTTCATTAAAGTCAAATCAAATTACGTGGGTTTGCGTGGGCCCTGCAAAATTAGCACCATTTGCGCCTCGCACTTACTTGAAACTGCTAAAATTGCTCATTCGAACCGCAGTTCCAATCAATCGAACCCAATTAAAAACAAACATTCCAAAGGCTGCCCTAGATTGAAATGCAAAACATGGCGTGAAGAACATAAATATTGTGCCTATCAAAATTTACGTTCATGATCGGAAGGGTAAGGAAATACTGGCACAAGTACTGTGCAAACTTTGTTGTCTTTAGCGAATTATTCCAACTCAACGCCGTCGCCGTCGCAATCACAGACCTAAGAATCATCAAGAAGTCATCATCATCACTACATTCATAACATCCCATGAAACATCCACTGCAGGACATTCTCATATTCTTTTTCTATTGCGCACAGCTAAGGAGTGGAATTCCCTACCTGTCGATCTTTTTCCCGGACAATTAAATCTGGATCTTTAAAAGGCCAGAGTGAACAGGCATTATCTAGGTAAAGCCACCATCATACCTAGCTGAATTCAGAGACTAATTCGGCATACATTGCTGGGAGGCTTGGTTATGTTAATAACAATACCCTTACTTCAACGAGCAATGTATGCCGAATAAGTCTTTGAATTCTGCTAGGTGTGATCGTGGTTTAAGCTTGCCACATCTTCGACCCCATCGTCGCTTACCAGTCTTACCACCAGGTGAGATCGGGGGCAAATGCTTAGGGACCTATTTTGCATAAAAAGATCATGTGTCGCGTGTCGACCTGGTCAAAGTGAACTAGGCTGATTAATGACGACGTCCCGCGGTATCTGTAGATACCGTTTGCCGCATCACGGTGATCTGTCTTGATTGTCCCATATAGTTCGACGTCCTGGGCTACCGTGTGTCGATCGATTGTCCCTACACCACATATACAAGGTTATATTATAACAACGCTGATAAAATTTGACGAAAGAAGGATGTGACGAAACAGAAATAAAAAAAAAACACGGATTTGACGAAATACGGATTTGACGAAACAAGGATTTGACGAACGTCGATGCTGTCCCCTGAAGTGCCTGAAGGATGTGAATCTGAATATGAAACTAAACAACACTGCATAAGGCAAATAGGTGAAATAAAAATTGATCTCTCATACAAAATGCACGCTAGGTCTAGTTTCTATGGAAAGTTTTTTTTCGTATTTCATCGTATGTTCTTTGGGAAAAGTTATTTTATGGGCAGATTGACATCCTTCAGGGTCATATACTTACTAACCGTTTTTGTTTAATTTCTGATTTGCTTTTAGGTATTCATAAAATCTTCATATAAAATAACGTGAAATTACTTACGTTTAATTTTACAGAACTTATTCAAAATAATTCCCAAAACACATCGGTGATTTATTAAAGCCTACAAATATTAATCTCTGTCTAACTTTCCAACTGAAATCTTCAAGAATACAATAACAACCTTTGATATATTGTTCAGCTCCAGACAGTCCTTGATCGTGAAAGTCAAGGAGTCACATCTTCGGGTAACTAGTTAGAAACCTCTTGACATTGTGCAATGCTGTTGGCAATCGATCATGTGCTGTATCTAGATGCAAATCGTTCCTTACTAATAGACTGACGGGTTTGCAAGCTTATGACGGAAATATGATGGAGAGATGGCTTGACCCAGTAATGGACAGCTGACAAACAGTTTCAATAATGATACGGTTCAAAATATCTGGTTTATTGACCTTTGTAAATATACAAAGCTGCAGAAGTTTGCGGTATATTTGTCATTTGTGGCGACCTTTTTAAAAGACAAAACGAGACCCTTTCTAGATGCTAAAATCCCGAAAGAGATTTGTTTAGGCCCTTATGGTCTTTAAGATCTTTGTGTTAGCTACGCTTTGAAGTGGATACTAAAGCCGCGTTTGCACCTTCCTAAATTCAGAGACTATCGGCATACATTGCTGGTTGAAGTAAGGATATTGAAATTAACAGAACTAAGGCTCTCAGCAATGTACACCGAATTAGTCTTTGGATTTAAGATGGTATGATACCGGCTTTACCATAAATGGGTCTAAGATTGGCTTAATAGTTTCCCAGAAGTAATTGTGAAACAACAGCTACAGTTTTATAAAATAGCTACAAAGAATATTTGCCAGCAGGCTAGCCGCGTGGCGGGGCGTGGTAGCACTTCGCCCTTCTTTCCCCTAAAAATGGGCGAAAGGGGGTAAAAGCCCCAGTTAAGGGCCGCACCCAAATCCGTACTTATTTTAATCACACTTGTACCCCGCTGGCTTTATCATGCGTGTTGTTGATGGGCTATTCTTCCCGACTTTTCTGCTTCCGAGTAATCGACTTTTCGACCTTTTCTTTCGGTCGTTTTTGGAGTGAAAGTAAGTACGCAATGCGAATGAAAAATGGGACTCGTGGAGACATTGTTGTTGGTTACGCAACGGATTTGAATGAATCAAATCATGACAAATCTGAATGTAGCGGCTCGACAAACTCGGTTCCAAAGTTAATGGCGCATAAATATTTAACTCGAAATTATGTTTCCGTGGTTTTTTATGGCGGAGCCGCTTCAGTTTTTGCAAATTAGGGTTTCTCTGAGTAATGATGTGATTAATTTAAAAGGTCGGTCAAATTCGTCAAGAATCCGCCGGCTTCACTTCAATTTTCTAGCCAACGTAGCTGCATTAAGTAAACTAATGCGCCCTACGGGTGGGTGTATTTTTTACGACCGACCCAGAAACTGCCCGTAAGTCCCCCCGCTGCTTCGAACTAATTCGCGTATCTTGAGGCAACACGCAAAAAATAATGCGCTCTACCCTCCTTAGAGCGTATAAGGTAACGTCATGACAGGATGATGCAACAGAAAATTGATTAGGCAGTTATGTTTGCTCAAGCTAGATAATTTGTGTTATTAGCGGTCAAAATTGTTTGTAAGGCAGTAATCGTTATTAGATATTAGATGCTTAAAGATAAAATAAATTGTGAGAGGTATTCATAAGGCCTTCTTAGAGAGTATATTTAAAACTTGCGATGTGCGTAAATAATGATTTCAATCGAAGTTTTCCACTCGTGACTGCAAACATAACATCAGGTATTCCGTCCGCATACCGCACATGGACAACTTAAACCCAATGATAAATGAAGCCATCTTAATGATTCCTCAGTCACATCACCGGTATCCCCCTCGAAATTGCCCGGCCACACTTAAATCACTTTGATGATGTTGCATGTTTATAGTCGCGTAAATCAAAATCAATTTATTGTTTTTTCACGTTATGGTTTTCGACGTAATAACCGCAATTCGTGTTGTTCAGACTGTATTATCAAAATATTGAGGTCTGGAGTGTCGACTTTGCAGTCTCAAACTATTGAAGTCTGGTATGTCCGCGGAGCAATGGGTATGTCTGTCTTTAACCTTGTCGCCTTTTGTAACATTCTGTTGCGTTAGTACATATTGTGGATGCCGAACGACTTAGTTGATTCTGAGTTTGTGGCATTTATATATAAGTATATAAATTATGCATGTCCACCCACGTTCTAAGCATAGTAATATATTTACTAACATCCAGTTACTAAACAACGTTTAGCAGGTCCTCAAGTCATACACGACTAAAATTATGAGCGTATTCAATCCTTATTACCGTGAGTGTAGGAAGAGAATTTCGTATTTTGATAAATAACTTCTCAGTGACTCATTCTCACATTATAATGTCAGGGTAAAGTCAATAACACGTAGATGCTTTGAGCTTTTCCTACAGCCTGATCGCAGTCTCTTACCAAATTCTGGTTGCATTCGAATTATACTCTCCAAGTAAGTTCTCTTTGCATGGTCCACTGTTCAATATCAAATACTAAATAGAAGGCAATAAATATCTGATTAATCTGATATTTCTAGTCTACTTTTAGTTCTCTGTTATGACCTTTAATAAACTACGTTTCTCATTCGGTGTTGCGAAAATGCAACGTTTCAACCAACATTTTTTTTAATTATTGATGAGTTTCTAATTTATATCGTTTCTTTTCAGGTATGATCTCCAGTTAACTTCGGTTGAAACGGTCACCAAAGATGGGTAACTTTTAATGTTTGTTAATTAAATCTCTGAATGCAATGAAATGAAATATTAAAAAGTCCCCTTCGTCCATTTGGATCCATTGGATGGCTCCATTGATGGATCCAAAAAAACTTTTTCCTCCTTTTTAATCCATCGTTTAAATCAATGGATTCAAAAACACATTAAGGGTTCTGTTGGATCCTCTAATGAGATTGATATTGACCATAACACTCTCTTTCAAGTACTACTTAATAGAAAAGTGACTGGCCACTTGTAAATAGATATGCTATATATGTCATATTATTATTTAAAAGTCAAAACGTCAATGAATTTCTATTATTAATTTTTATTGAAGAATGGGTGAGAATGGACTTATCAATAAATAAAATTAAATATAAAGGCGGATATGTGCTTCTACGTGATGGTTACAAGTACCATAAAAAGACTGAGTATAAAAATTTAAATATATTGTGGAGGTGTTCGTTTTGGAAAAAAATCAAGTGTGGTGGATCATTGACCATAAAGGAAGTACGTATTTTATTAATAAAATATTATTTGTAAAGGTTTGAATGAATTCTTGACTGCTTTTATAAAATAATACCCCTTTGAATTGTCTGTCTGCAAGTCTGTTCGCGCGGAAAGGTAAAAAATACTACACGAATTAAAATGCGGTCATTTATTAATACTTCGATTTTGCAGTTATATTGCTAAACTAACTTACTTTCGTCGTCTTTATTTTTAGGAAAATACGCTTATAAAAAGTAAACCACATTGCTGCAAGCAAGATAATGTTGGCAATGAAATATTGTTAAAGTTAGACGAATGCAAAAAAGAAGTCGTTTCGCTTGAAAATCCTTCCATTCCAGCTATATATGAGAACTTTGTTGTATCTGTGAAAGACTCTGGACTTGATTTAATCCCGGATAGTAAGATACCGGAATATAATTCTATAAAGAGCGGCCTATACAAGTGACGAAACTCAAATTTAGGATTGTCAAAAACGACATCAAAAGAGGTGCATGATGTCAAAGTTCCGGATAAATTTACGTACTTCTTGTTTGCCGACTACGAAGATCAAGGTACACGCATTATTATTTTTTGTCTAAAGGAGAATTTGGAAAAAATATCGGACATAAAACATTTATTTATGGACGGAACTTTTAAAAGTACCCCAGTACCATTTGACCAAATATACACCATTCATGGTGATTTTGGAAGTACTCATACACACAACCATGTCATACCAATATTTTATGTGTTTATGACAAACCGAAACACAGAGTCATACGAAATACTTTTCCAAATATTAAAATCTCGAGTGCCAGAGTTAAATCCAACTAAGATATCAATTGATTTTGAAGTAGCAGCTATTAAAGCGGTTCGCAAAATGTATCCGGAAGCTGCGATAATCGGTTGTTGGTACCATTTTCAACGAAACCTATGGAAAAAGGGACGAGAACTGGGTTTGAATAAATCTGTATTGCCACTCTTACCAGATACTGTCACAGAACAGGGTTGGAATTATATCTGTTCACAAATGACCAATAATAGCAATCAGTTTAAAAAACTACGGAGATACATGGAAAAATTTTTGAAACCAACAAGTTTCTGGCACAAATTATGGATCACAGTTGGAGAGAGGCATCGAACAAATAACTGCGTAGAAGCATGGAACTCGTTGATTAACAAACGGCTCGGAAGAAAAAAACCGAATTTTGTGTCGGTGTTAAATTATTTAACCAAAGATGCGAAACGTAACGCGATCCGCATAAAACGTAATCGAAAAAACAAACGAACTCAAAAACAAATTGAAAATGATAATTTTATACAAGAATGCCAATTAGAACTAATTAATAATGAAATTTCTGTTCCGCTCTTCCTAGAAAAAATTAAATAATATAATTTAGTAAATTGTTTTACTCATCACTTTTCTATTTTATAGTACATCAAACACAAAGAGAATTTAGCTATCAATATTAGAGGATCCACCAGAACCCTTAATGTGTTTTTGAATCCATTGATTTAAACGATGGATTAAAAAGGAGGAAAAAGTTTTTTTGGATCCATCAATGGAGCCATCCAATGGATCCAAATGGACGAAGGGAAAAAGTCAATAATTCAATTAAAATTCCATTCTTTCTCATATCTCTTTTAATGTTTCAAAAAGCATTCAGTGATTTGATTAAATTATTTATCTTGTCATTCAAATCCAAATCTGCCGCGTGAGAAAGATGCGTATCTCGGAAATTTCGTTTTTCATTTTGCACGTCTCAAGTGGTGAGATTTTATTTTGTGCTTTCTTCGCACATTTTCGAGTGGATGAATTTCAATTTAGCTCCGAGTGGCTTTGTTTCACGGCTGTTGGGCCGATGAGTGTTGATTCTGACGCGATCGCGGACGGATATGAAATTCAAATGAATGAGGGTATGCCGAGTAGGGGCCCTTCAGACCGTGTGGTGCGTTTACTAAGGGTACGCAGATCTTTGAAGACTATATGGAAAATTAAGATATGTTACAAACTGATTGATTACAAAATATTGTTCTAAAATTATATTTGAAACCATACCAGTAACCAGTTAAAGTTTGTTGTTTAGTTAATGTCATCCTAGTAAAATCTGCATGTTTCTTCAAAATTATATCGTCTATTTGCTTTTTTATGCCACTAGTCAGTAGTTGAGCAGATGGGTCTCCTGTAGGTAGGTAGTTAGCATTGCCACATTTCCAGAACAACTAAGATGCAATGTCTTGTGTAATTTCACCAGCCCCTACCCTTCAAGCTCTACATAGAATATCTTTACCTAAAAGTACTACCTCACATGACGTGTACACTGTTAGACCTGTTATGCAGTCAATTGCATTTCAAGCTTGAACTAAACTCTTACAAAAATGTAGATAAGACTGTTACAAAGCCCAATATGTAAAGCTTAATGTGCTCTTGACTGTGTATCAAGGCTATAGTTTCACAACGTCACATGTCTTCTCTTTTTCTATTCAATCAGTGTTACACTTTATACAAAACTGTATGGGAATTCTTGAATGCGAGAGTGGATGTTAACTATCGTCTTGCGTAGAAACGAGACCGTTTAAATTTCAATGAGCCGTGGTTACGGAGACCCCTCTGACTACTTGGAAGTAGTTCAGACGTATATTAAAATACATATATTCTGTTCAGCCACACAGAGACATCTTTCAAAAACTGAAAGTATGGGTTTAGACCATGAAACTGTACTGCATCAACTTTAGCTCACTATAGAACATAAGCATTGATTCTGTATCCTCAGGTTTCTTTTTTCTCTTGAAACCAAATTAACAAGGTATTCCATCCAATATAGAAGAGAATGACCCCAAAACCAACCAATTTTGTGTCAAATCAGACTGCTCTCTCACGGTAAAAACTTTTGTGGACTAATTAGTATGCACGGTGAACACTTTTAGTCAGCTGCAGTCGAATTCGACGAATCAGTAGACGGTAACGCAAGACAAAAATATTCATTAAGTAATGCACACACGAACAGCAATATCAGTGCACCTGAATCTAATGACATGACACTTTCGAATTGAAAAAGACTTAAAAATAAATTAAGCAGCAATAAGTAGATAAGTCGTGCTTGTGGTCTCAAAAAATCGAATCCATATCCTACTAATATTATAAATGCGAAAGTTTGTAAACATGTATGGATGAATGTTGTTACTCTTTCACGTAAAAACTACTGAATGGATTTTAATGAAACTTGGCACACATATAGGTTAGGTCCTGGAATAACACAAAGGCTACTTTTTACCGCGAGACAACACTCCATTCCCACGGGAAAACGCATTTAATGCGGGTGAAACCGCAGATTCTGCGCAGGCGAAGTCGCGGGCACCAGCTAGTCTATCATAAATGCAGGATATGTTTGATTCATTATATAGCTAAAGAATACATTTCTTATCTATGTAATGAAACATGTTATTAGCTTATACAGGGTGTAACAAGAAAGGTATATCAACCCTGATGTGAATCTGGACATCAAACTAAACAACTTTCCGTAAGGAACATAGGTCGAAATATGAAAAAAAAATGTCCTCCCATAGAAACTGAATCAGCTGATAGCGCATTTTATGTGGGAGGTCAAAATGTTTTTTTTTTATTTCGACCTATGTTCTTTGGGGAAAGTTGTTCAGTTTCATGGGCAGAATCAAATCCTTCAGGGTTGATGTACCATTTCTGTTATACCTTGCTTTCTGTTACTCATCTTGTGAACAGTGGTTCGTTTGTCACTAGATAAAATTTTTAATACTTAGTAATAAAAAATCCTTAACAACCGTACAGTCTTCCTCAAAGAGTTTTACAAAAAAATGTAATTAATTTTTGGGTGACTACGAAAGAATACAACTAACCAATTCACAAGTAATAGTGGTTAGTAGTAATTAATAGACGCATAATAACTATGTACTACGGGCAAGTAATAGAATATCATGAGATAACACCGCATTGCAGATCACGTAACTCAACAACTGCACGATTCATAGCAAGAAATAAAGGTCACCTTATTTTTATACACAAATACCAGACTGTGATGAATGAAGTAACTAACTGTACTGCGGTAACAATAGACTTCACACATGTGACATGATTCAACTTATATCTTAACAAACTACTATATGTAACCTACACACATATGTTAGATAGTCAGATGTAATTTTTTACACCAAGGTCATAATAATCCACATCTGGTGCCCTGATTGCTGTTCACACGCTCTTTTATTTTATAGTTTACAGCTTCCTAGATTCATTATCCTAACGAGGACAGTTACTGGCGACAGTTACTGACGTGACAACGTTCTTACTACCACACTTATCGCGAGGAAAGTTAATCACTTTGGAGATTATAATATTACCCCACATTTAGTGTCAATGTGCTATAAGACTTGTGCTTGCACTTGTCACATTAAAGACCATGGTCGTAAACTAGAAAATACGTTAGTTATGTGAGAAATTTGCTGCCACCAATTATATTATTATGGTTTAATGTGTGATGTGACATACCATTTTATCTTGATGATACCACCATTGTTCATTATGATTTTTCAAATACCAAACTGGCAGCCAATTAGCCTATCGATTGTAACATTTTTAAAATAACAATTGGATTCCCATACAAATCTCTGTACAATTAGTGAGTCAAAATAAACGCCTCCAAGCACCCAAAAAATCACAATACTTATAGAATTCTACGTAACAATACCCATAATTTATAATCCTTGATATTCTTCCCAGGGGGCAGTTCCACCGGCAATTAAAATATCTGCTTTGCCGACCTTCAGTTCTGTTGAGCAAAAAGCGAACAATTACAAAAGGCTCGGCATTTCGTAACTAGTGTTTTGGCAATGTGGTCATCCGTCGGTGCAATGCCGTCTTAGATGTGAAACAGTTTGCAAAAGTGCCGACAAGTGTTTGTTTGTTTTTTGTGATGA
Source organism: Athrips mouffetella (assembly GCA_947532105.1). NCBI lineage: Eukaryota > Metazoa > Arthropoda > Insecta > Lepidoptera > Gelechiidae > Athrips > Athrips mouffetella. The sequence goes on along the minus strand of OX383969.1, from coordinate 7,196,548 downwards.
CAATGGCGATGTTTTAATTTGTTTCCAATCTTGCCACGAAACATTTTTCTGATTGTGTATACAATATCTTTGAAAAACTGAGAACTGGCATGGTTTCTTTCATCAAATGTGTTTCCGTCAAAGCAAATGCAAGAAAAATTTCCATTTTCATGTCCTTCTTTACTGCCTTTGCTAGTAACAGTAATTCTATCATCAATAGCTGGTTCTCAGAATTTATTTCAACTGTTGTTACCATTTCTTTCACAACTAGCTGTTCTATTTCCTTTGCTCGCTCGTATTTTGTTTCTATTTCCTCTCTCGAGTCTGTTTCCCATTTCCTCCATAGGGACATTCCGGACAGCATCTATGGTATGTGGCTCTGACATGTCGTAAAAATAATGTCCATTATTATAATTGGGGCAACTCTGTTGTCTCAACTTAAATAGTTTAATGTTTGTTTTTTTTCTGTTGCTTTCATACTACAAACGTGTCGTAATTTTTCTCCATGAAACTAAACTACCTTTGCAAAATGAAAAAAGAGAGCAACCTTTTTAAATTGTGTAATCAACTAACCAACGCATTTAAATTCTTCTTCATGAAGGCTAGAAGCTACAGTGCGACAAGGTTATTTTGACAGGTGTATAAAATCAAAACTAAAGCCACTGCAAAGGGATTTTATTTTGACAGTTAACGAGCATTTTGACATTTAATTAGTTCTTGATAGCAAAAGATACTACTCATGATACTGAACAACTTTTCCCAAGGAACATATGTTGAAATACGAAAAACCAAATTGGACCTCCCATACAAAATGCGCTATATCAGCTGATGCAGTTTCTATGGGAGGTCAAAACTTGATTTTCGTATTTCGACCTATGTTCCTTGGGGAAAGTTGTTCGGTATCATGAGTACATTCATACCTTTTTCTATCAAGAACTAATTAAAAGTCACCCTACATATGACAGCAGCGCCCTCCTGACAACGTCATCCACCTGCCAAAATACCTGTGTCGCACTGTAGAAGCCCATGTTTTATGAAGGATTTTTGTAAAATGTAAGAAGACATTTGTAAAGTGATTGTCAGGTGTTTTTTTAGCATTTTTGTTGATATTTTTATTGACGTTTTGCAAAAGTTCATCGAATTCTAATCTCGAGACACTACCAACACTTATTTATAAGTTTTTTGTCCAAACATCACCCAGTTTTCATAATTTTATACGATTTGTGTCGTTAAAACTTTCAGCATCCATGCCATGTAGAGTTGTGTAATTTCTACAAATATAATTTCGCACAAAATGTTGCACGAGTTAATACAATTTGTAATGATATTTATCTTGTAATTGCATGAGTTCTGTAGGCTAGGTATACACCTAGGTACACTGAATGAGAAACTGTGACAAGTCACGCTTAACTATCCAAATAGGACGTTAGGTAGCTCTTAGTGACCTTTTAAATATTATACTGGTATTGCAAACAGATGAAATTAAATAAAGCCTACCTACTCCATGCAAGAATATTACATTTACAGGCAGTTGTTCAAAGAGTCTTTACAGTTAAAGCTGGTTTAAAGCTATTTCTGTCATACTCTTTGACAACAAAACAGAAAGAAACGGCAGTTAATTTAAGGGAGCTTTAACTTTATACAACGTGTAACGAAAAGGTGTGATACTACTAAAGGATGTGAAACTGCCCATGAAACTGAACAACTTTTTTCAAAGAACATAGGTCAAATAATAGAAAAGAAATCTATTTTTGACCTCCCATAGAAACTGCATCAGCTGATAGCGAATTTTGCATGGGAGTTCAAATTTGGTTTTACGTATTTCGACCTGTGAAAAGTTGTTCAGTTTTATGGGCAGATTCACACCCTTCAGTATTATCACACCTTTCCGTTACATGTTGTACAACATGAAGGAAAAAAAATTTGCTCGTAATTTTTTTTCCTTCATGTTGTACATGCTTTATGCAACTCGCGGTAAAACTATAACTCATGAGTGCATTTCGTAAACAAAATATTATTCTTTCGTGGAATTGGGTTTGGTGGATTTTTAAACCAATATGTAATTTGGATAATATTTAATTTTGTTGGGTATGTTGAGGTTGGTTGATGAAATGGAGGAAGTGAGGTAAGTACTCGTATGTCAAGGTCATAGCAGGTGGAGGGCTGTGGTCTCTGCCTATCCCACAGGGAAAGAGGCGTGGTGTTATTTATGTATAATATTATGTACATTCGAACGAAACTGAGTCATGAAACGAGTGCAATAACTACAGTCATCATTACATCCCTTGAAACGTCCACTGCAGGATAGGGAGCAGAACTCCAGCAGAAACGCGTGGTACTTTGCAAGGGTTTTTTACCATAGTCACCACGCTTGTAAGCGTTGCGGCTGGCGACCGCTGTTGTTGGTGACCGCAGTATGTAAGATGGTACGATACACAGAAAGATGCTGCTGCCTATCCTCTGGTTCATAAGCCCTTAGTCGCCTCTTACGACACCCACGGGTAGAGATGGGTTGGTACTATTCTTTTCCAGCACCACACGGACGATAATAACTACAGTAATGCTAGTAAAATCTGACTACAGAGTTTTCAACTTTCATGCTTAAGGGGCTGATAAGAGCTGAATTACCTTCCTTTCTAACAAAGGGAGGAATGCGCGTGCCAGAACGGAGCGGATTCGCGTTGTTTCACGTTTTTCGCTCATTTTTTCATTTTTCTCAAAATCTGTATCCATAATATTAATTATAAAACAGCTATATTATTATGCATAATACATTGAATAATGAAATGAAACAAATATATAGCCACCTTCCGCAACAATGATGGATGCTATGTACTCACTGTGCATACTGTGCACTGTACATAGCATCCATCATTGTTGCGGAAGGTGGCTATATATTTGTTTCATTTCTTTGAGATGGACTTCCGCAAAGTAACGCCTGATTCTATTAACTACATTGAATAATGTGTAAAAGTTTTGGCGTCATAGATTAAGAAAGACGGTTTAAAAGCAAAAAGCAGAGGTAACTTTAGATTTTTTTATGGCGTACAAAATATATTTGATCGTGTTTCAGAGTCGGCCATATTATTGTAAAGATGCTTAGTTATCACATAATTTTTTTTCACGGCCATATATTCATCACTTTTCGTTAAAAACCTGCTCAAGTGAAGCGTATTTAGCTCTTATCAGCCCCTTAACAAAGAACATACATAACATCACGCCTTGTTCCCGTCGGGGTAGGCAGAGACCACAGTTCTCCACCTGCTACGATCCTGACATACTTCCCTTGCTTCCTGAACTTTCATCAATCCTTTCATACATGCTTGTCGGTTTAGGGTACTTTTAACCTGGCCTTTATTCAGAACGTCCTGAATTTGGTCCTGGTACGTTCGCCGAGGCCTTCCCCTTCCAACGTTTCCATTCACTCTCGCCTTGTGGATCTCTTTCGTCAATCTTCCTTCATTCATCCTCTCTACATGACCAAATCCCTTTCTCAATTTTAGTCACTACGTCTTCTTTTACGCCACAACGTTCTCTTATCACACTATTTCTAATCCTGTCACTCAATGTCACACCAATCATACTCCTCAACGCTCTCATTTCTACTGCATTAATATATAATATTATGCCCTTACTATGAAAATGTGCAAGCTTGTCGTGCTCTTGATTGTAGTAAGACGATCTCACTAAAAAGTCAGCTTGTTCTTCGGTAAACTTAATTACACTAAGCCGAAATTGTCCCTTCAAGTTTTTGGGCTTCAATAATGGCGTCTAACTCGATTTTATAATTTAACTGCTATTAGTCTCACTTAAGATACGTTTAGTGAAAAAGTTTTATCGTGCTTCGATGGGAGCTTACGAAGTCTGGAAAGGTTAATTCGGTAGTTTTTAATTTAATTTGCGTCGGTATTAATTTTTTAAGAGTGTAGAGAATAACTTTATATATTGAAAGTTTAATACTTAGATGCAATATTACCATGGAATATTATGTATGAGAAAATATAGAAAAAATACGTTATTATGTATACTAAGTATATTAGAATTATTTTATACGGCTTTACAGTGTTTTTTGTTAGGCGTGAGGCTAGAAATATACATTTAGAAACTTGCAGAATCACTCTAAAGACATATAGTCTAGGCAACGAAGCGGATCGTTGTATGAAGACCCCCGCATTAAATCCTCAGTCGATGAAACTTTGCTGGGGTATTACACTACATGAGATAAACCTTCTATAAAAAATCCAAAAAAAAATCGGTACTTTTAATTTTTCCATACAAAAATTACAAAAAATGTATGAATTTTTTTTTTGATATTTTGAGTTTACATTTAATTCATGATTCTTTTATCCTGTCAAATAAAATCTGCCTGAGAAATTTATTTTGGGGTCAACTGCTTCGTTGTCTACACTAATAGCAGAAAAGAAAATCATTTTCATTTGCAGTAATTGTTTTAAAAATGAGAGGTTAATGGGGTTAGTAAGAAAGGGTTAACATAGGTAAATTGATATTTAACACGACGAAGTTGCCGAGATCGCGCCGAGCCCCAAAAGTTGATCAGCCCAGCCCCTATCAATTGAGCGTTAAAATATGTAAATAAATTGTCGAAAATAGGCTTAGCCATGGTATAGCTCACGTCACATTTGGAAGTGGCCACACTTTTAGGCTTTTAGGGAATGATTATTTAAAAATCAAGATCTAATCAAATCATAACTATTTTTCTGTTAAATATATGGACATTTTTCTTCCTTTCGGAACATGACTCTAGGGTTCATGAAGTCGTTCATTGATCTTACAAATCACAAGATAATGACAATCATGCTTAAAATAATCTCTATGTGTAGAGAAAATGTTTGTTATAGAATAATAAAATTAAAATGCATTATATAGACCAAATATAAAACTTTTAAGAAGTCCCTTAGCATCGCAAACACTCTATTATAATTAATTTTTTCATTAATATTCAAAACTTGTGACAGCTCATTTTAAAGTAATTTCTTTTAAACAAGTTTGTCAAAGTCTAAGTATGCTTTATTCATATTAGGATTCTTCGATCACTTTAATGACGTCAACTAAAGTAAAAGCTACGTCACTTCACAAACAAAGTGGCTTCATATGGGGAAAAAAAAGGAGAAACAAGAAAAATCCCACGCGCTCTTTTAAAAAATATGTGATTGTATACAATGTAAAGGGTTGATACAATAAATATAAGTCAATTTAAATTAGCCTGATGTTTACACTGTATGCAAAATATCCTGTTGAGGGGAACTTATGGTCACAGTAATTTAGTAACCCTATCCCTGGAAATGATGGGCAATTAGTGACGACGACGGCGCGGGAAGCTTCGTATCAAATAACCTACAGTTTTTGTATCAAATTATATCCAATAAGGTGCGAAAGGATTCAAGAAACATTTAAGTAAGAATTAGTACAAAGAGCCGTAGATAAGTGAAAACAAAACCAGCGGAGCACTACGCTACAAACTTACATGAATTAAGAAATAAATTATTTTGTATTTGCACAAACAACAGGAACCAGAGACCCTGTCAAGGTTAGTGTTACCATCGATGTGCGGCTGACGGTACGATCGATATACTCCTAAATACAGTGGATTTAATTTATTACGACCTTGGTTGTAGCGACATTAAATCTAAGTCGCTTGAATTTAATGCATTCTTTGGTACAAAATTCATGTGGGTATAGCGACTTTGGATGTAACGCCGAGTTCGGGTATAACGACTGTTTTTAATGAATAATTTGTAACAAATTCCTAGAAATCCCATGCAGATATTGTGACCGGAATTGTCCGCTTAAGACACAAAGAGCTTTCTTATCTTTTGTGTACATCCAGATGGTCAGCAACTGTGGTGACCTTTATTTTTTGTTTAAAGATTTAGCCAGGCAGGTAGGTACGCGTATACATTTTGAAATTTTGAAAGTGAGAAGCGATATTCTGAGTAGAAACTGTGTCTATATCTATTTGCCTTTGCCTGTAACGACTTCCGGATATAACGGCGAAATAAGAGTGGCCTCTTCATCGTCGTTATATCCGAAAGCCACTATATGCAGACATCATCATCATCATCATCATATCAGCCGAAAGACGTCCACTGCTGGACATAGGCCTCCCCTAAAGAACTCCATGACGACCGGTCCTGCGCTGCTCGCATCCAGCGGCTTCCCGCGACCTTGACCAGATCGTCGGTCCACCTTGTGGGGGGCCTGCCAACGCTTCGTCTTCCGGTACGTGGTCGCCACTCTAGAACCCTCACGCCCCATCGGCCATCGGTTCTTCTTGCGATGTGCCCTGCCTACTGCCACTTCAGTTTAGCGATTCTCAGGGCTATGTCAGTTACTTTAGTTCTTCTGCGGATCTCCTCATTTCTGATTCGATCGCGCAGAGAGACTCCGAGCATAGCCCTTTCCATAGCCCTTTGGGTGACTTTGAGCTTTCTGATAAGGCCCATCGTGAGCGGCCACGTCTCGGTGCCATATGTCATCACTGGCAACACACACTGGTCAAAGACTTTCGTCTTGAGACACTGCGGTATTTTGGACGTGAAGATATTGCGGAGCTTCCCGAACGCTGCCCATCCGAGTCGGATTCGACGAGTAACCTCTTTCTCTAAGTTGGATTTACCCAGCTGGACTGTTTGTCCCAGGTATAAGTACTCATCAACAACTTCGAGCGTAGAGTCTCCAACTTTGAGTGGAATGGGTACAACAAGGGCGTTAGACATAATTTTCGTCTTATCCATGTTCATTTTAAGACCCACTTGTTGTGAAACTCTACTGAGGTTATTGAGCATCGTGCCGAGATCTTCCAGGGTCTCAGCCATTACGACAATATCGTCGGCAAATCGAAGGTGGGTCATGTACTCGCCATTGATGTTGATGCCAAGTCCTTTCCAGTCCAGGAGTTTGAAGACATCTTCCAATGCAGCGGTGAACAGTTTAGGAGATATGACGTCTCCCTGTCTCACTCCTCGCTGCAATTGGATAGGTTTCGAGTCCTGGTCCTGAAGACGAACTGACATAGTGGCGTTTTTGTACAGGTCCTTCAACACTTCAATGTACCGATAGTCGACTTGGCACCTCTGGAGAGATCGTAGCACGGCCCACGTCTCGATCGAATCGAAGGCCTTCTCATAGTCCACAAACGCCAGGCAAAGTGGCTGGTTATACTCTTCGGTCTTCTGTATAACTTGCCGTAGCGTATGTATGTGGTCTATGGTACTGAAGCCTTTACGAAAACCGGCTTGTTCGGGAGGCTGGAAGTCGTCGAGCTTGCGCGCGAGACGGTTCGTAATGACTCTCGAGAACAGCTTATAGACATGGCTCAGAAGTGAGATGGGTCTGTAATTCTTCAGCAGGGTCTTATCACCCTTTTTGAAGAAGAGTACCACCACACTTCTGTGCCATGCCTGTGGCGTTTTCCCTTCGAGTATGACAGAATTAAACAGCTTCTGAAGAGCTTTAAGCACTGGCCTTCCGCCTGCTTTCAGAAGCTCAGCCGTAATTCCATCGTGCCCGGGTGCCTTGTTGTTTCTAAGCTGTCTGAGAGCCATTCTAATCTCGTACAAGCTGACGTCCGGGATATCTTCGGTATGGTGTCGGGTAAGTCTAGCTCTTGGATCGTTGGCCAGACTGCTAACGGGTGGGCCGGTTGATGTGTATAACTGCCCATAGAACTTCTCGACTTCCCTCAGTAGCTCAGGCTTGGACGATACGGTTCTGCCATCCTCGTTCTTCAGCCTCGTCAACTGGCTCTGTCCAATAGACAGATCTCTTGCGAACACTTTGGAGCCTTTGTTCCGCTCAATCGCTTCTTTAATATGGTTAGTATTAAATAGCCGAAGGTCGCGAGTCAGAGACTTAGAGATCTGTTTATTGAGCCGCCGATATTGAGAAGCATCTTCCGGAGACTGCAGAACCATTTCGCGTCTTTCTTCCATTAGCTTGAGGGTATGGTCAGAGATCTTTTTGGTTCTTTTAGTACGGTGGGGTCTAAAGTACTTTGACCCAATTGTATGGACAGTTTCCACGAACCCGTTATTGTAGTCGTCCACATCTACGCATTCACCAAGGCATTCAAAGCGGTTTTGCAGTTCGAGCTGAAAGCCGTCGGGGTTTTGGATATTGGTGGGTACTGGTCGGAGCGTAGACTTCATCAGTCGAGTTCTTTCCAGCTTAACGTTGATATTCAATGTGCCTCTTACCAACCGGTGATCGCTTCCGGTTTTAACCGCATTGATCACAGAGACATCATTGAATATTTGCTTCTTCGTCGACATGATAAAGTCAATCTCATTTTTTGTAGCACCATCGGGACTGATCCAGGTCCACTTTCGGTTTTCCGACTTTTTGAAGAAGGAATTCATCATAAAGAGTCCTTCTTTCTCCAAAAAGTCGGCTAACATGTGGCCTCTGGAATTCCGATATCCAACACCAAATTGCCCCACCCTCAGCTCACCATCGCCTCGCTTGCCTAATTTCGCGTTGAAGTCCCCCATGACAACGGTATAGTGGGTCTTAGGCGTATGTATGGCTTTAGATATATCCTCATACATAGCCTCGACTTCATCATCAGAGTGTGTCGATGTGGGGGCGTATACCTGTATGACTTTCAGCGAATACCTTTTGGTGATTCTGAGTATAAGGTACGCTACCCGCGACGACACACTCTCGATCATGACCACGTTGTTCACGAGAGACTTGTGGACCATAAACCCGACACCTCCCTGGGACAGTTGGTCGCCCTCCCGGAAATAGAGCAAGTTACCTGATTTTAGGATTATCGAGTCCTCCCCCTCTCTGCGGACTTCAGATAGACCCAAGATGTCCCAGTGTAACCTGCTCAATTCTTCTTCGAGTTCTGCAACCTTCTCGTCGGTCCGCAATGTGCGCGTGTTATAAGTTGCCAGGGCCAGAGGTCGTCGTTGTTGGTAGCTCGACATCTGCCGGGGATTCTTCGCACCCCCTGCCCCACCGTTACCATGGCCGCTACCGGAGCCAGGAATAGCGGGGCCGCCGGGGACTAGGGGCCGGAGCTTATAGTTGTGATTCATCGATTCTTAGGGGGTTTTACCATAGTCGCCACGCTTGGCAGACGGGTTGGCGCCCGCAGTAAGATGAAATAATACACAGAAGGACGCTGCTGCCCATCCTCTGGATTTCATTTCCCTTAGTCGCCTCTTACGACACCCACGGGAAGAGATGGGTCGGTACTATTCTTTTAGGCCGGCACCGCACAGCACGAATCCGAATTAGTTTTGATATTTTTTTGACGCCAGGCTCTGCGATGATATTTATACTGCTTTATTAGTCATTTTACCGAGAGGGCGACGTTTATCAGTTTGTAAACAAAACAGAAAATGTCAGCAATAAAACTAGAGAGTTAGCTATATATTAATTTATTTTCAACAAATTTGCTCATAAAACAGCTCTATTTGCACTGTATTAAGATCCATATTCCAGCTTATTAAACATGCGTGCTTCCGTACTAAAAAATAAAGTATTCCGTATTAAAAATTAAAATATTAAGTTTAAAGGACTGATGAGTCATGTACAGGACTGAATATTAGAAGTATTTATTTAGGCCAAATAAAATAAATCCTACATATAAAGAGATAATAATAAAATATTGACTTTATCAAAGGCGATCACTCACCCGATCAATCACTCATTGACATGTACCAGAAATGTCTATCTATCTAGTATTATCACTTAAATAAACAATATACAGGTATACGATATGTCATAGCGTGAATAGTGTAATAAATTGTGGTAGACACATCGGCACCAAAATAAAAGTACCTAACTAGAAAAAAAAACTAGGATAAAGTGTACGATCATAATTAGATTAGATAATACTGACGAAATGTTTTGTCATCGAATTAAAATTATTATTTTAATTTAGCCCCTAATCTAAATCTTAAAGCTATACGCTATACTCGTACCTACTATACTATTATTCTTGACCCGATAATCTGTGCAAAGATACATACATACATAACATCACGCCTATTTCCCGTCGGGGTCATACCACATCCATACATCCAAATCCAAACTCCAAAGTTATTATTGTTAATATTTTTTAATATTTTATATGCGAATTATAATTGCGAAAGTTACTGTCTGTCTATCTGTTACGCTTTTACAGCTGAACCACATAATAAGTTGATAATCTAAAGAAAAGATGGGTATAAAGATAGCTTGAAAGGATACTTAATACATTTTTTCCGATTTCAACGCGCACAATGTCCCGGGCAACAGTTAAAACAAATACACTTTAAAATAAAATTTATTCATTATAAATAAGCCTTGATATAAAATGTACATAAGTATTTGGCTATTTCGTCCTGAGAAGGTCCACAATAGATCCGAGTCTTACTGATAAGATTAGGAACCTGTTATCGGTTAGAATGGTGAGAACGTTTCTACTCGTATGAGGGAGACGCATTCCAAAGAATCGTTGTCGATAATTCTAACACAAAAAATACGACTAAAAAGCTGAGGCATTAATACAAGGCCTTCTGGGGAAGTACGTACCATTATGTGTAGTGATTTAAATGACCTGATTTTTTTCAAGCAAAATTGATTGATAATTGACAAAATTCGGGTTATGGGAGCAAATTTTTTTGATTGATGAATCGTAATTTTATCAGCATTTTCAACACACGTAATCTTTAAGGAGTGGAAGAAATTATTAATAAATTAATCAGTTAAAATTAATACATAGCCGCGTCCCCAATAACAAAAATGTTTTGCCTCTGCCTCAGAGAATATCGTCGGCAAATATTGTTGAAAAAATAAATGTACTACATGAAATAATGTATGTAAATGTACCAATGGACTGACAAGGATTTCAAAAATGTTGCCGGCAACATTGCTGACGACAGCAAGTTTTGTCGCCGGGGACGGATGGATGTTTGAGCCTTGGAAGAGTCGTCTCTCAAAAGCCATAAATGTTGCCGATGAGTATTGGCATGGGCTCTTCAGTTTTTCATATCATCATCATAACATCCCATGAAACTTTTTTTTTTTATTGAAAATGGGCAAAAACGCGTGTCACAATTTGGAGGGGAAGTACCATTGTCTCCACGCTGGTTAGCGTTGTAACTGGCACCATGGGTCGCGATTGATGGCGACCGCAGTATGTAAGATGGTACACCGGAGGATGCTGCGCCCATCCTCCAGTTCATAATCTCTTAGTCGCCTCTTACGACACTTACAGGTACTATTCTTTGCTGGCACCACACGGGTACTTCAGTATCTTTTGTATCATCTTTCTTAATTTTAATACTTTTTTTGTATTTTCTTGTCTACAATAAAATGTAAAATAAATAAATAAGTTACTTACAGTTTCCTCAATACATTAATCGTAAATTTATAGCCATAATCGATTTGAACATTGCTTAATGAAACAACGTTTAAATGGCATTTAAAATTTAAATTTTTAATTGAAAAAGAAACAAATACGGCGTGAGTTATTTCACGAAATTTGTACAAAAATATGCTTAATTAACGTGCTTGTGCGTTTCGTTGAGTTAGTACGGTCGCCCAGATATTTTATTATACATTTTCAGTAGTCTAGCAATTTACTGAGCTTAATTTACCTATTTATGACGACTGAGTGAGCCAAAATTGTTGAACTTTGTTCCTGGCAAAATTTGTTATATTTCGAAATTATTTTGAAACGAAGGTAATATTTACCAACTTGAACCGACTTGTCTGTTTCTTTTTTTTTGTTGAAATTATTATTATTTTATGTATTTGTAATTTAGTTGACGTGTAAAATATTTTTTAACCAAATTAATATTTTTGCAAATTAGATAGTGTTTATAGGTTAGAGAAAATGTTTAACGTCAAACGACATGTTTACATATAATTTCATCTAAATAAAACGTCGCGTTGGCAATAAACCTCTGTTTGGCTAAAGTTGAGCTAGCCAAATCCTATACTATTAAACGAGCAATATTTATATATATATATATTTGTAATCGGTTTCTCAAAAACGGCTATAACGATTTAAATTAAATTTAGTATACAGGGGTTTTTGGGGGCAAAAAATCGATCTAGCTAGGTCTCATGTCTGAATTCGTTTTCACCGTCTTTTTTAATATGCCCTGGAGCGTTTTATTGCGTTCAAGAAACTTACAGCGCCATCTGTTGTTGAGTAGCTTAGCTTGCTCACCCGATGATATTATAATGTTGAGGCGGCTATTATAGAGCAAAGCTCGGACGCCCAGGTACCTCATTTTAAAAGCCAAAGACAGCTAAGATTTAAGAAATTCACAGACTTAAAAATATATTCCTTTAACAAATTTAAACCTAACTACCCGTATGGTGCTGGCAAAGAATAGTACCAACCCATCTCTACACGTGGGTGTCATAAGAGGCGACTAAGGGATTATGAACCGGAGGATAGACATCAGCTTCCTTCTGTGTATCGTACCATCTTACATACTGCGGTCGCCAACAATTTGAGTCCATGGTGCCAGAAGTAACGCTAGCAAGCGTGGTGTTTATGGTACTTAGTTTCTAAATTGAACCACGCGTTTTTGCTAGCATTCGGTAGGCAGCTATTCCTGTCTAAACTTCCTTCCTTCCTTGTAACCTCATTGGTTGGAGTCTCCCTGTACTAGCCTGTGTTTGGAGGCATACGGCTTCCAGAACGCCTCACTATTATCATTTGCGATAGGAGCAATCTAAGGCTATGCGATTTTGTAGTTGGTTGTAATAAAGCCGTCCGTGCGATCGTACTAAGAGGACCGCAGCGCCCGCGCGGGTTGACGTTTTAATTATTATTTAATTTATGTCGGCTGGTGTCCCGCGCAAACTGTGCTCGAATCATGCGTATAAAGTTTCGCGATGCGACTTTTTTAGGTACATGACGTTTGGAAATATGTGTGCTAAACTCTATTTTTGAAGTGTTTAACGTAGGATTAATGTAGACGCAAATCGACGCTTAGTAACTCTTTGCCAGGTTTCGGATTGGCAGACCAACGTTTTGTGGACCTACTAGGCCACAACTATCGCTACAAAGTTGCAAATTTCGTGTACTAGATGACGTAGGATAACATGCAGTGCCCTTACGGTCTAAATATTCTTGATTGCACACGAAATTTAGACAAAAACACAAATTTTATATAAGGCGGCCTTATTGCTAAACAGCCATTATAGTAGCACTAAGTATGTGGTAGGACTTTAGTGCAAAGTTCGTCTGGGGAAGTATCACCCACCCCCTTGCCTATTTATGCCGCAAAGCAGCAGTGTTTGCACTTCTGTGTATCGGTTTGAAGGGTAACCAGTGAAATTACAGTTAAAGGAAATTATAATGGGTGCTATGGGCGGTGGTGTTGACCACCCACCATTGGTGATATTACCGACATTTATATTATTCAGGAGTTATTCCAGATGCCATGTTATTTTCTAAAAACAAATATGGCAATTCTTCTCCGTTACGTATAATTTACTACATTTAACACTTACCAATTCCAGTCACTTTGTGTCAATGTCGCAGTATCACCAGTGCCACTTAGTACTCCTTTATTTTTGGTCTCCAGATTTAAAAAAATGTTTCGACGCCACAACTGAGACGTCAGGTACTTACATTGAAAATAAAGACTAAAAACAATATTTAATTGATCAGAATTGTGCAGTATATCAAATAAATAATTGCGTTTAAAGTGAGTCTTTCCGGCTAGCAATGTCGGGTCTTCGCTGAGAATCGAGTGTTACAATTTGAGCCTTTTTTTCAAAAGGCACGTGAAGCAGTTCGTCCCGACTACGATTTAAATTAGCCGTCGTTCAGCAATGTCATAGGTCATGTTATGTGATGTTAGTCTTAACGATATCTCAATAGTCTACATGGCATCTGAAGGAACAGAAGTTACTGCTTCTAAATAATTATTTAAATATTTTCCCCCTAAAGTCGGTCATGGAATAAAGCAAGTAACATTTGATGTGAGAGCAATCGAAATCTCTTTGAACTCTGAAATAGGAAGTGTTCCGTCAAATTGTGTGGGCTCGGACAAGTGGGCTTCGAGCCTCGTGGGCGGCACGTCCCATTATGAGCCCGAGCCCATGAAATATCATTTCGTAAAGGCAACGATTCAATCTGAGGATAACGACTAAAAAGCCAATCTAAACGATGACAGAAAACGCTTTGAATACCGAAAGCCCCAAAGACATAGCATTCATGTATCATGCACAATTATGAAAAAATCCGCAACTCAATGTATATGCCTTTCAAAAGTGATCGTACTGGTTTAAGGAATGCAACGTCCTTAATACCGCGAAACGGTTTTTTCATTCCCTTTCGATTCGAGTACAATAACCTCCAAAGGTACAGGTTTTATATTAGCTAATTATTGCCTGCCCGAGAACCCTAATTACGAGATTCAACACTTAAAACTGCGGCTTCGTTTTGAATCCGACGTTGTTATCGAGACTCCCGTAACTGAATAAATAACAGGCTGTAACAAGTTTTCTTCGGGCGGCGGTTACCTCGAACAGAACTAATTAAAACTCAATCCTGATGATCCCTTTAAACCGCGTAACTTTAAACCAACAAGCTTGAATCAGTAGTTTGATGTAATTTTGATAATCATAATAACATTACGAAACATGATGCCCTAGTGGCCGCTGGCGGACGAACAGGCGACCTTGCAGCCGACCTTCCCCGAACCTCTCCACAGAATAAAACAAAAACCAAGGAACCTGAACTTGATGGACGAGCCCGGCCCCGGCTAACCCGACTAGTTTAACAATTTATCGCTCCTGTACGATCTCCATACGAAGACACGATAATACTACTAATCCCCAAACGTCAAGGTTATTTTTGGAACGGGTTACAAAATTACAGGTTGGAAATTCAGATTAAATTTAAATTTAATTAAAGAGATGTCTAAAGACTACATCAAAGTGTGCGATTTCAAAAGAAAGCCTTTGATTTGATAGATGGCTCGCGAAAGATTATAATAACGGTGTCGGTTCAAAAGCGAGGGATTTCTGGTGGAAAATAAAGGATCAAATTGAAATATGGGCTAGAGGCGTGAAGCGCGATAACTCTTCATCAAGTGGTATTAGCACGTCGATCCGAGAGCCGTAATCGCTGGGCAGGAGTGCAGCCCATCTGATAAGGTAGCGTAATGATCACGATTATCAGATTGGCATATATTAACGATTTTCTTGTTCATTCTTCAACAGTTGACGGTTTTAGTACTACATGTTCAATATTCCGTGATGATTTATCGACTGCGTCTTTATTAAGGTTTAAGTACTTGATTGAAGTTCATCAATCATCGCTTTCTCTATCGGTCTCTATTCGTCCAGAATGTCACGGAGTACCTGTTGGGCGTATTATTCTTGTAGTAACACTATAAAACGCCCGTCGCTGTGACACGTTGTTATCGATGCACTCGCCAATGTGCCTCGTACACACGCCAGATAACGGTCTCGCATCGCAACGTAAATAAATTTTACAATCTCAGTTTATTACATTATCGTATAGACATCGCCAGGCCCTCGCCCACATGATCGTGTCGGCGCGCCCGTCAAATCAGGATCTGCTCATACTAAATCCCGACATAAAAACGAGAAGAAATTTCATACAAAGGTGGTTCTAATCTATCGCCGAGTCACGACAGTTCCATCGAGCTGCGTCGCCGGATTTGACGGGAGCAGTGCTGGGACCGGAGGAGTGCGGGGGGTGAGAGCTACCGCGCGCTCTTGATGGTGGCGTCGCTTGCCCTGCCCTGCCTGTGTCGTACGTAGCGTAGAGCTTTGGTAGAGCTGTCTCTAGCTTACTCTGTGTAGAGTGCTTCGCTCGCTCGGCTCGGTTCGCCCCGCTCAGTCCGCGTCTCATTCTGCCCGTCACCGCACGTGTGTTCGCGCGATCGTTCTCTACGTGTTTATTACTTGTGAGAAAACTTAGTGCACCCTAACTGAAGTGCATCGGATTATCCCTGGATTATTTGCAGTGTACAGTGACGCACAATGATTGTTGTGAAGTGTTGAAAATTTTCTCTGAAAAGTTTCTGGAACTTTGTGCAGATGGTTCTTTTGAATACTAACATGAAAATAAACGGTAAAGTTTATGCTTTTATATTTTGCATGATTTAAATGGATTTATTGTTATGCTGTTGTTTATGTGGATGATCTGATGATCTTGGCTTGCACGACTCACGACAGAAGACACATGGTGAAAGGTCTCGGGGTCACCTTACACTGGAGACGGGAGCTAGAGAGACGACAGGGCACATTAAAATTTATTAAAATATTCATGAGCGCCTCGATTTTCTATCGGGACCACCAAAACGGCCAAAACAATGGTAGACCTTGGGGCTCAGACGACATTGAATCTCCGAATGTAAATTTGAGTATGAACAATCGGACATGGCGCGCTTAGAAGTAGATCCGATATGAATAAAGGCTTGTATGTGTGACCCTGTTGCGCCTACGGGACCAGCGGTAGTGGGTGGACGGCATAGCACTGAACCGAACGCCTAGAGACCGACAGTGGGTGTTTCAATGGAGCCAGTTAATAATAATGGTGAGATTTAATCACCACCATAGAGGTTACACAACAAAGCTACAAGCATGCTAGTTGTTCGATCTGTCAAAGAAGCAATTTGGTATAACATTTTCAAAATGAGTAGTCACTAACCAATCGCTTTGAATAATGATCTCTTGTTGATTAAAGTTGCTTGTAAACAGAACAATATGTGAGTTGTCTTGCAGCATGTCACGCAATAAGTTTACTTACTAACACAAACAAAATGCGCATAGGTATTTGTTTGAAAATGAACCTCTAGTTAATGTTGTTTATTATTGAATTTTACATACAAAAAAGGCGTATTCAAATATAAGTCTCTTGCTAAGCCCCATTTGAAGCCCTAAAATCTCCAACATCCTGTTCTGCACTATTGCTAAATTGGCACATGTCGCGGAACAGGCTTCAGATGTCGACTGACAAAAAACAGACCTCCTTCCCGCGCATATGTGGCGCCGAAACCAGGCTAACAGTATAACACGACCCACATGTCAGCAACGAAACACCGCAACTAAACATAAGGCAATTAAAAGAACAAAGAGCCCAAATGGTAAACAAAATGAATAGTCGCCTACACAAGAAATCAAATCCGAAGGGGAGAATGAAATTTAATTAAAGAAAGAATTACCTTAGGTAACCCTGTTATTACAGAACGCATCTGTTGTAAATGATGAATGCGCTCGTTGGGGAAATAAAAAATATAATTTTATAAAGAGAAACCTGCGCGGGCGGACGCGGCACGTGGGCCGACAGATGCGTGCGCGCATCACCCGCCATCTCCGATCCACAGCGCGGTCCTTTATCTGCCATCGCTAACCCTGGGCCTGCGTGCAGCTGAGATTTAAGCTCCATTATTTCGCAGTTTAAGTTTTTGAAGCTCCTTAAAGGGCACGATACAATCTTTTGTTAAAAGACGAATATCGAGTCACGCTTCCTGACTGAAAAAGAGAATTGGACACCTACAAAAGGTTTGATAAGATCTGTGAAAATGTTGCCATTGTGCTTTTAGAATATTATTTTTTCGATAAATTCCTGAAAGTAAATTGCTCTAACTCTTTGGTCAAACAAATGGGTGTCTAAGTTACAAAGAGGTCAAGTCCGGTTAGAGGGAGCATGTTTTGCCATCGATTATGATCGGTCGCTGGTATCTCGCGACGGCCGCAGCCTTGTACGGTAACCTGCGCCTGCGCCCGCCCGACTCACTATTGACAACTGTGGGATAGTCGGCGTCAGTGTCCAACTCTCGCAGATAACTATCCGCTCTCTAGGTGTTTTCATAATTTCTCCATCCTTATTCGAGCTCCGGCAATTGAGAGCATACCAATCATGATTGCTTGAGAAAGATCTTTCGGTATTTCAACCATGAAGGAGACAGCGGAAGCCAAGGTAATATAAACTGCAGCTAATTTAACTTCAACATTAAAACAAATGAAAATAGCTTTAACGAGAATGAGGGTAGCAATAAAACGATCCAATTTAATACTCCAGTAAAACATAGTAACAAGCATCAACTCTGTTTTTAACTAGAACCGTGTAATACAATACAGCTATTTGTAAAACAGCACAGGCTGTAAGTTAACGTGGTAAACACATTGTAAACGGCAAACAGTTCTTAGGCAAAACAAGCGTACTAAGTTTTGAGTAATCGCGTAGTACGTTGTATGAATAATAAAAGCCAGCGTATGCGTGTTGTCGTAGACGCGAAATTAATGCTGAATTCGTGCGAGAACTTATTGAGCTACAAGAATTTTTGTTATTAAACACGGGAATGTTGAAATTGATAGTCCTTGTGCGATGCTGGAGCATGTGTGTTCGATGAGAAATTCGATATGGAATCTAAAAGTGGTAAAGTGGCATTTTTTTACAGTAAAATTACCTGTGACTTGTAACGAATTGTAATACTAATCGACGAAACAATGACATGCAAAAGATAATATCTTAAAATTATAGACATTGTGCTACAAAATTGTAACGCCACGAACGTATCAAAACGCGCACGTTCCTGCCACCTGCCTGGCAGCTGTCCGAATTTACAACTGTTGAAAAATTGCCCTCTTAGGGTGCCCTATACCGAGCAGATGGTGGGTGGCTTAGTGCCCTGCAATCCAAGCCCGTCGTTTATAATTTAACCATAAACACTAGCTACTGTTCAAACACAATTTTCGTACTTCAGTATGTAGTTGTTTTAAGCAACTGACTAAAGATCGTATAGCGTCATTATACATTTTTTGACTTCGGAAAGGCGTTTGATAGATAATGATTCCATTACACGACCCGAGAGAAAATTCATTTTATCTTAATTTCCTTTAGGAATCTTGACGAATTTATTTATTATGTCTAAATTAATTCCTTAAAGCGAATACGAAGGGACCTTTTAGCGGAAGTTCGAGAGACGAGGCCTTCTCTGATATAATTAATCTCATCCCACCTTTAATCTCCAATTTTCCTCTTCAAATAATTGAAATCGACTTCAGTGTGAACGCACCTGTGAGTAAGAGCATTCGAATCTTCAGTTTTAATAGCTCTGACGTCACCCTTAATTAAATTACGTAAATCATCCCTTAGCTGATACCGAATGTTTTTGATAAGCCTATGAATCTTAGTACCTACTTACTCAGTATTTTTAAGTATCTAAAAATTGTTTTATTTTTTAACTTTTCCATTGAAAATGTATCTAAAATTATTTTATTGCCAATATATACGAGTTGAAATATCATACCATGTGTCTGCAGAGGAAATAAGGCTGAAAATAAATCGCCCTTACACGGAACTTGTACTAAAATAGTCGCTAGACGCTCCGATGCTCTCATCTTCACTATATTACCATATCCTGTGCTCGGAGCTGATATGTTCGTTGGAGTGCTCTCATAAACAGGATATAATCACATTTCTATACTCACACACACGATAAAATAAATGTTTCAAGTTTATCTCTGTTGATTTTAGACTTTGTTTTAGTTAGATTTTGTTTATTTAAACTTGATTCAGTTCACGGTTATTGCAGAAAGCGTTTTCGATATAATTATCACCTTTATCATTGGCTTGCCTTGCGTACTTAGTCGATGCATTATTTTTGAAGTTTTTTGTTCTTAGCTTTTGTTTGTCATAATTTTCTTCAATATCATTAGCCTATAATATATTAACAGAGCAACACGTTACGTTTAATTGCCCCGGAAGGTAATTTACTTCGCCTATTGCTATTATACCGAGTGACTTGTACATTGTGGCGTCGGGGTGACATGTCGTTAATCAAGTCTCTTCGGAAATTTTGATTTTCAATCTGGAGGGGCAATACCCTCGATGAATGACATTGGTTAATTAAATGAGTTTGGTTTCGACGGCCTATTGTTGGCTGACGCGGTCGATCGTGATTTTGAAAGTACTCGTGTAATTAAAGAGGATGACAGTTCTGAAGGGAATGGTGGCTTTTTTCTTTTTTGTTTTTTTTTATGTTACAAAAGAGCAAACGAGCAGGTGGGCCACCTGATGGTAAGTGGTCACCACCGCCCATAGCACCCACTGTCTTACTAATGGCATATTTCGACACTAATAGGGCAAAGCACTTTGCTTACTTTGAGAACTAAGATGGTATGTCTCATGTGCCGGTAATTTCACTGGCTCCCTTGCCCTTCAAACCGAAACACAACAGTGCAAACACTGTTATAGTCGTACAAACAAATCCTTCAGTAAAATTCACGTAAAAAGCCCTCTACACTGAAATGAATAGGGTAATTTTTCACATTTCAATTTCATATGGCACATCATTAACCAACTCTTTGGTTCGGGAACCGGATGTTTTAGCCAGTGACGTATGCACACAATATCCGATGGTAGGGGCTGCCGGATGCAGAACATTTTTTAAAATTCTCCAAACTTTCTCACAGCTTTTTGCCCTGTTTGTACGGTATAAAATTAGTTTTTCGGATTGAGAGATCGTCGCAGATGTGGCTTTTTTTAATTTCCTTCTCTTATTTGTATGTTTTAGGGTGCTTTTTATTTTCTTTTTTATGAAAAGTGTTTTTGCCTATCGCGACGTACGTACTCGTATGTATGTAAATACGTATGTCTTTTTTGAACGATCACTGGTTTGGTTTTAGCGGCTGGTTTTAGTTGCTTACATTTGACTTGGCTTTTATTATTAATTAGCTTAAGCCTCAAGATAACATATTGCTGGTTTAGATTTTGTATTTTACGTGTTTAAAACGTGCTCGTTCATAATGTTTTCCAATTAGCATCGCCTGTTGTGTAAGCAAACCATCACCCCTGCAGATGTGTAAAGCAAAATGAAATACGTTGATTGATGGTTTTTCAGTCTTTTTGTTGAACCCAGTACGTGAAAATGTTCCATGTTTTTGTTCAGTAGGTAACTTGAAACCGTAACATTTGTTACGCGGCGTCTAAATAATGTCTGTCATGTTTAATTTTACTACTTTCATTTGTTCGTTTTATATGCCGTGGCCGAAATTTTACGCCGTCTCGAAGGGTTTATCTTATTTTGATAACTTCTTATCTTACTCTATCCCGTGTTTTGACACCAAAAACTAGATTACAGGTTTCGTCTTAGATGTTCTTATCTTTGAGTGGTTCTCTTGGTTACTTAACAGTTCAATATTGTACATATCTTTATAGACGCCTTGCAAGGCAGTGAATAACATTATTTTATCGTGCTCTAGCACAACGTCGTTTCTACTCGCTGACAGAGTATTTATTAGAGTAATAAGCTAGTAAAATAGAGTTTTGCTAATCTCTTTATGAGTTTTTGCCCGTTTTACTGCGCGTGAAATCGGTTCAAGATGTCCGTGGGCCGTATTTCCTCGACATAAAAGCCATGACAAGTAACGAAGAGTCGCAAAATGATGCTAATGTTACCATCATTTGGCGTATGAATGTGGAAGACATAAATGACATCATATTCACTAATATCTACAATTTTATACGCAGCATATTGTGTCATGATTTCACAAAATGGTATAGAGTGGTAATATACTTTTGCTGCCGCCTCATTTTAATGTAGATAGCTTTATTTTTATAGCCTTTGTATTTTAGATCTATATTAACCTGCATGACCTTTTCAGGTGCTTGAAAACTTGTTTTGGAAACAGGTGCTTGAAGCTATGATAGTATTTGTCTTGTTCAATTCATTAAATAATTAACCAGTTCCACCATTCAACTGTTCACATTGGCCCACAGCTGGGCGTAAGATTCTCCTTTTCCCCTCCAGCCCGGTGCAGTTCTTAACCAGCACTTTCTTGCGATGGAGACTATCATCTGACGTCTGGCAGGCACCGAATGACCTTGATCGCCACTCCGCTTCCTCCCTAGTCGATCAACCATCCTCTCATCTTGCCAATTATCGTGTTCCAAAGCCATAATAAAACAAATATTGATTTATTTTTCATAAATTGATTACAAACACGTCATCACATAATATATCATTCCCATGTAGGTAACTATCCAAATTTTTCTTTTCGTATCATTGCAGTTGTATTACTTTGAAACTTTGCACATCATTTATGTAGCCAACTAAAACCAGACCATCTGTCCCAACAACTCAGTTTTCGCGACACTGAATCTCATTTGTAACACTCTAGCCGGCAGCTCAATGGACACTCGACACTAAACTCGCTCTAAGCGACACTAAATCTGGTCTAGTAGGGATTGCAGGTGGTCCACCGATTAAAGTCTTGGCAGATAGCCAGGAGTTAGTCGTGTTGTAAGTTACAGCTGGGGGATGTCGTAAGGTAACAGGATTATGAAACGAACTCCTTGAAAAAAACAAATTCATTTCAAAGCTACGCACTACTCAATTTCTTAGTTTGATACATGCCTTAAATTGTTTTTGAAATAATATTTTATTGTCTCCCATTATAAATTTGATTCCGCAGTAGCAAAAACTGTAAAAAAATTGATAGCTAAAAATTCGATAGCTACATTGTCAAAAAACTCATGTTCTTTAGATTCTCAGACAGCTATTTTGTTTTGTATTCTTTTCAAGAAAACTCCGCCAGCTTTCTTCCAGTACTCAACTCCAGCCGTGTTTTGTTTAAGACAGGTGCACTACACTTATGTAAATGCTTTCATTATGCAACGAATTTGTATGCAACCCTCAGACGGCTAGAAGACCTTTTTTAACGACATTTACCTTTGTCCTCCGCTGTATAAATATTTAGAATTCATAGTTTCGGTCCTTCGATTTATTACCCTTTTATATCATATCATAAACTCTGTTACAACCGAAACTAAACCATTTTTACGGTTTTATAGCACTAAAAGTATTTCAAATGTTTGTTTTCCATTACGATCTTATGTATTTTATCTCATATTTCAACATCATTGCTGTCTTCAGGCTTTAAATAACCGTTTTTATATTTATTCGTTTTAGAAATAAGTACTTGTGTAAATATAAATATTGCACTGTGTTCGATGGTTTTGATTTTGTATGATTTTAAAAATGCATATCTCTCCATTTTAGGTATGCATCATTTTGCATAAGCTATCATAATATAATATTCTCTTGACAAATCCTTTGACCGTCGTCAATACCTATATGTATATCTATATTTTCGTACGTGGTCAGCAGAGTCATCTTCTCAGCACATTTCGCCCGCTCGTATGTCGATTAGTCAAGCTGTCCATTTCTGTATGCGTCCGTACCATATTCGGCTCACTATAATCTCCAAGCCATATTTGAATTGCGTGAACAACGCCACCTTGATGGACTTTGCTTGGGATGAGTTGAAAGATTTGAGACGGTACAGAAATCACAACAACTACACTTGTATTCGTTGTGTATATTCAAGAATATATTTCGATACGATAACATACAAGGTAGTTGCAAAACAAAATTCAGAAATCAAAACATGTGCTAGTGCAGTTGTTTTAAACTTTCGCACTTTTCAAACATGTTTATTTTATTTTGGGTTTAGCGCGATAATAATTATTAGGCAAAATAAATTACCTTACTATTCCCAACGTTTCGGCTGCGTTGCATCAGCCGTGGTTATTATCGCGCTAAGACCCGGAATAAAATAAATATAGTGCATATTACTCGAAATGTGCTCGTAATATTATATTCACGTTTATACAGAAATACACAAATACAAATTAATTTTATTCAATTTTAAATTTATTTATATGTAAAGTGTAGATAGTTACATTGACAACAAACATTCAGTAGACCGTAAACGAAAAGATTGTAGGAAATGCTCAGTGAACTCTTCCAAAATTATTTCCTATATTATTGCAATTTTTTTTTATGAAATGATGGAGATGACGACATTTTTTTATGAACATTAAGATGGTCAACAGAAATCTAACAGAGTACAAATGTATTGTTTATAACAAAGAATCCTTTACATACAAGTCTCTTCTGTATTTAAAACACGTCACACATTAAATTGAATGCTTGGTCTTGGCCGTCCATTTCGACCTCTACATTTACTTACTCATCATACACTATCTCTTCGCACCGCCATATTTTTCTTGCACGCTCCGAATCTCCGATGGCTTTAACTGTAAGCTTGTGTCTATGTTGTGTTAACATTATAATGATAACTGTTACTATATAGTTTTACTGTAATAATATTCTTAAAGTTATTAAAATAGAACTCTTGTAATGTTTCTATTTGTATTGGTTGTGCTTTTCTTCTACATACTCTCTCAAGAAAAGAGTTAATTTCGTAAAACTGTTTTATAATTTTATATTAGACTTGGAAAGTAATTTTCTGGTTCTAGCTCAAACTAACGTTGTAACATGTTCCACGCACGTAAAAGTAAACTATCCTCATTATAGCTTTATTTGTTATCATTATAAGTCACTGAACCTTAAATTTTTATTTCACATCAGTGTTCGACACGCTCGAAATCTCACAGTTAAAATTCACAACAATTCGTCAACTGGGCTGTACCAAAATAAATCAAGTGTCACTTAAACGGGAATAGCATTTAAGAGGTACAGTAGCAGTAATATATCTTATAAGATAAACTGGAAATGTAGTACGTTTCACGGGGAAAAGAAGCGCTCAATTTAAGGTCTTAACGGCTGCGAAAACGCCTCATTTGTGCACGCACTGTCAAGTGTTGTTGCCTCGAGAAATTCATATTTTATAAAATTAATTTTGGGAGAAATTATGTCTTGGCGAGAGAAAGTTGAGTCGCAGATTTATTACGTTTGTAAAGAATTCTCTACATAGTCTGCCTTCAAAGTATGCTGTTAATTGTACTACTAATGGATGTTTCAATAACTGAACGTGGTTTTTTAAAGCTTAATTAAATTTAATGTTGTACGTACTTACATTATGGTATTCTTCTTGTTCTTATCGTGTCAATCAATTACAAATATTGAAATTTTTGTAGCCCAGAACGTTGCCACATTTACTGCGTCATTTGTGGCTTTGCTATTTTATAAACAGGATGAATTTTAAAATGCTTGAAATCACGGAGATAACAAATGTATCAGTAATGATAATTTTTCTTTTAATACCCCTCTTTTAAAGTCCATGCGAATAAAACAGATAAATATTGCTCTTGTAAATAAATAAATAGTAAATAAATAAATCTTTATTTGCTTTAAATGTGGTACAAATTGGTGTAACATTAACATAGTGAATCTCACATTTAACCAACATAATGGTATGCAAACAGAGAGAGTAGCATGCAATCAAATTATGTCAGAAGAAAAATAAATCATAACAATCACAATAAAATGTCAAGTTTACATAAAATAAAATATCAAATGTCAAAGGAGATAGTGCTAATATTAACAATAATAAAAATCAGTCAGATTAGAACTTGCAGGACATAAATTCGTTAATACTATAAAAACATTTATTGCACAAAAATTTATACAGCTCAGTTCTGAACCTATTATGTGGTAAATCTTTAATGGTATCTGGTAGTTTATTATAGAGTTTAGCCGACATTTGATAACAGTTTCGTTGTTGTTGTAAATACTTGTAATGGTATCATATATATAGGATTTCTTGTACACATACAAGACCTTATTTTGTACAGTGTGCTTAGTACAAGTGTTAATAAGAACTTCCATCTGATTGCAGGAAGCGATCGATTATGTTGACTTATCATCACCTTACACCATATTTTAAACGAGTCGGTGGAAATATTTCATACTGTTTTATCAAGAGGCAATTTGTTGGCTTTCTTTTAATTGCTTTATTGCTCTGATTTATGTATTTATGTCGGCTTCTTTTAATGTCGGCCATATTAGTTGTTTTGTAGGTTATTTTATTAGTATAGCGACTAGTCTGTCTACTTCTCTTGTCGCTATTTTTTTAGAGCACACCTCAGTTACTTTTTTTGGCTCAGTAGACTTCTTCTTTTTCAGTTTTGGATCAGTGAAAATAATCTTTATAACTTACATGTTATTTATATATCATTCATCATAACATCCCATTAAACGTCCATTACAGGACAGGGAGCTCCCTCTAGAATTCTAGCTTTTGCTGGAAAAATGTAGAGGGGAAGTACCATAGTCACCTCGCTTGTTAGCGTTACGGCTGGCACCATGGACCGCGGTTGTAGGTGACCGCAGCAAGTAAGATGTTAGATACAAATGAGGATGCTGCTGCCCATCCTCCCGTTTATTACCCTTAGTCGCCTCTTACGACACCCACGGGTATGGAAGGGTTGGTACTATTCTTTGCCGGCACCACACGGAACAATCGGAACAATATATCATTAGCATCCATCTAATCTTTAGGCATAATCTATATTATTACGGTTTTAATTATTATCAGCTTGAAATCTTCTTACAAATCATCATTTTATCATCATCCTTTAAATAAAACTACTAAGCTGGTTTTTATTCACAACTACATTTTACAAGTCATGTACCTACCTACATTATCAACATCAACACAATTCAATATAATATGTATAACAACACCTTAAAATAAATATGACACGATGTAAACACGTCTTATTACTTGACCGATGATCTCATTAATCATATCGATACAATAATGTAAGCACTACTTATATTATACATACCAACGGGGTATAAGTAATGTACTTTAATAAATTACAGTTACACATAATACCTTGATAATACAAATATACGACTACCTTCAAGTCAACAATATATCAATGTTACGAAAGCTGACCAAATTATATACATTATACGAAAAATACAAAGCCAGAATGGGTAAAAGTTGTGTTATAACTGTGACTTCTAATGACAACGCCATTCCGGTTTCTGTGGAACTTTAATCATGTAATTTGTGCATGACTTTTATGATGGGAACATGTGTTGCTCTTAGCAATATCTTATTACTCTTTTGTGTATTTTATTAACTATTTATTTATGGGCAACCAGTAGTTTCTACAACATCTTTCTATACAAAACAGTCACACCCGTTTGTGGAGTCACATATTTTTTTATATCATATCTTTTTATATCATATCATATTTTATATTATGGCATATCTTTAGTTGACTAATTCTTACCAGTAAAGAAGAGCTAGAAGCTCACAAAACTGATAAGAAGTCAGAAGTTTCATGTAATACTATGGAAAACAACTCCATCCTATCAATAATGCTATCAACACCTATCACTGTGCTAGGAACTTGTAACCCTCATTACGTACATACGAAGGTCAATTTATCTTTAATAAAATACGTTGACACGAAGCCTTTCTCTGTCTTCCCTCAGTACCCAGTATCTAAAGGTTCCCAAACTTTATGTTTTGGGCACTGGCCCCTGTTTGACTAAAATACGCCGGTTGTCGCGGGTTTACGCCTTGATTTCATCAAATATAACTTTCGTTTTTAGTTACCTATTTAAATTTTATCATAGCGAATCAAAGCCAGTTAATAGATAATTTACGGATATAAGTAAAATATTTCATTAGGTACAATATTCTAATATATCTACAGAAGTTTGAGTCCAGAGTAGCCGCAAACTCTTTTGTAATGTAACTGTCACCGGAATATAATAAGAATCGTAAATTGATAAGTTTACCGTGTTAGTAGATGAACTGTCGAAAAATAATAGACTCGTGGGAAATTCGTAGGTTCATAGGTCCGTTAGGTAAGGTTAGGTTCTCTTTTGACCGAGCAAACTGAGCGTGCTGTGGTAGCAGGCGGTGAATGTCAGAAAATAAGTAGGTACAGTTTATGATTTTTGGACAGTTTATGAACTTAATAGAAAATTGATCAACTTACCTTACGATTCCTTGTTATCTTCTGGTGATATAACTATAGTTTGAGAATGGCTGTTCTTACCAATCTGTGTAACATCTAATCATCGTGTGTGTTTCGAACGATTTATGTTACTCACCGGCGAGCTGAACACTCAATTTATAACCACAGATAGTGTCAACTGTGGCCCGTGATTATCATCTACACTCCGTCAGATGCGCCGTTAGTTTACAGAGAGTACCAATAAGGCCAATATATTCATAGATCTTACTCAATGTAGTACTTACAATATGGAACAAATTATCTAGATGCATCTATAGGGGGTTCGACTGCCATGACAACCAATAGAATGTAGAAAATAATATTCTAATAGTTCCAGCACAGAGACTTCACGATTGAGGCAAAAGATTACCAATTAAAATTGTGTCAACATGATTTATCAGTGAGGAGGAAAGTAACGAATTTAAAGAAATCGGTGAAAGAAAATATGCACTATAGAATCCAACCAATGATCTTTAAAACAGTGTACGTTTAATTTAGCAGAATAGATGATTGAAAGCTAGCATCGATCAGTACAAAAACTATGTGCTCATACATTTTACTGATACCCGCTAAAATATCAGTGACTAATACGGTTGTCAGCAGAGAACGGCCTTTACCGCGCTAACAGACAAAATAAACTTTACGTAACGTTTGTTTACTCGACTCACAGCCTGCGACCGTGACTGCTTGCAAATGGGACCGATTTTATAATGCGTGGCAGATTTTAGACTAACAACCCGTCTACCTATTCATAACAGACTATGATCTTACCGACTACTGGTCGTGAAAATTATAGTAGAATGAAAGACGGAATCAATGTAATCAGTGTTTGGTCAATATATCGCCGATGCACTGCTTCAATGGTAATTTACGTGGATGACTTGATGATATTTTATGACAAACAATCATTAACGGACCAAATCCTCCTGCACTTATACAGATTTACTAAAATTGTGTAATGTTGGTATGTACAACCTTGTAGCGTTATCATAACGCGAGCGTTGGTAACATGATACCATCGGCCGATCTGTCATCAGAGCCCTCATTGGATTGAATAAATTAGTTACCGCTGGATGTTGACAGTCCACTATTAGTGGTGTTGGTTTCTCAGAACATAGCTACAGAAATGTAATAAGCCTTTACGATAACGGAAAGACTAAAGCAGAAGCGACAAAGACAGTTTTATTTTCGAAACAAGGGTTTTTTTTATAATTAGAACTGTATGATTATAGACTGTGATCGCAGGATACGCCTATTGTGTTATTAATTTAAACTCATAAATAAAATTCATTGAATTTTTATACTAACAAAGCCTTGGTTATTATTATAAACGACTTTACGATGATTTTATAGACGCTTTTACGAGGAAACCTTATAATCGTATCCTGAGCGAGACGTTTAAAATTTGGTCGTTAGCCTAAACAAACACAATGACGGTGATTAAAATATTAATTTTGGATGTAATAAATATTGAGTTTTAGAAATTGGATGGGTGTACAATAGAAGCGGGCGGGTTGACAGGTCCATCCATCAACGCTGGTTACTACACGTACAGTTAAACTCTTCCAATCAGGGTGCCATCGAGTCAATGGCCGACATCTGTGAAACTCTATAATAGTCTACACCCATACAATCAAAGCAAATAAAAATTATATTAATCACCATACTCTCTTGCTCCTCTTACAACGGGCGAGGTGAAACCCCAAATGGTTTTTTGCAAGCAGTTTTTGCATGATGTGCAATTACGGCTAACGATTCTGTTGTGAGTGAGTTCAATATCTCGAAGCATATATTCGTATTTATTGGACCTGCTCCGGATTTTAACGGTATTGAAATTCGGCTTTCTAATGCGCTTTGTCGTGAGGTTTCTAAACACTTGTCTTGTCGATAAGCTCGCTTGCTTGTTATCTGATTTTATCGCCAAATCGAGACAATAATTACGATCGTGTCATGTTGTTTTTGAATTTTGAACCGGCAAATCATCTTTGACCTCTGAAGTTTTGTGAAATAAATAGACAGTGTTTTAAACATTAAAAATATTATGTGCATAACTGACGTGCTAAATCTGATAAAATTAACTGCGAGAGAGATTAAGAAGAACATACACAACTTTGGTGCATTTAAAAAAAATCACAACGACGGCGTTGAGGAGGTTAAGTATTGATTTTTATCATTAGGTTTTCATACGGAACTCTCAAATGTGTGAAGCACGAATCCATTAAATATCTTGACGACGATGTTTTATTGTAAACCCGGAAATTCGCAGCACAATGTTATGAAAACGTCGTTATAAAAATATACATACATAAAGGGTGACTTTTAATTAGTTCTTGATAGAAAAAAGTCTGAATGTACTCATGATACTGAACAACTTTCCCTAAGGAACATAGGTCTAAATACGAAAATCAAGTTTTGACTTCCCATAGAAACTGCATTAGCTGATAGCACATTTTGTATGGTAGGTCAAATTTGGTTTTTCGTATTTCGACCTATGTTCCTTGGGAAAAGTTGTTCAGTATCATGGGAACTTGCATATCTTTTGCTATCAAGAACTAATTAAAAGTAACCCTATATGTGGATTTCAGATATAACGACGATGAAGGGACTACTCTTATCTCGCCGTTATATCCGGAAGTCGTTACAGGCAAAGACACATAGACACAGTTTCTACTCAGAACATCACTTCTCACTTTCAAAACGTATAGTACGCGTAAATACCTACCTACCTGCCTTGCAAATCTAAAGGTCACCACAGTTGCTGACCATCTGTGTGGATGTAAACAAAAGATAAGAAAGCTCTTTGTGTCTTTAGTGGATAATTCCGGTCTCAATATCAGCATGAAATTTCTAGGAATTTGTTACAAATGATTCATTAAACAATCGTTACACCCGAACTCGGCGTTACATCCTAAGTCGCTATAGCAACATAAATTTTGTACCAAAGAATGTTTTAAACTCAAGGGACTTAGATTTAATGTCGCTATATCCAAATGGTCGCTACAACAAAGGTCGTAATAAATGAAATATATGGATAAAATCATGATATTGACGATACAACCGCACATTGAGCCTTTAGAAAAAATACAATTGAACCAAGCATAACGCAACAAAAGAATGTTAAAATAACTGTCAAAGCTATCGTGTTTTTGTCAGGGGAAATCTCGTTAAAATGGAGAGGAATGCACAAAAACGGGCATTCATTTAAACAGATGTCTGCTAAAAGATAAAATAAAAGGTCTCCGCGTCGTGCGTTGGAAATGCAAACGAGAGAGGTTGCCAAAAATTCAACCGAACGGTTCTTACCGTATGCGGTGTGAGATTGCGTATCGTCCTCATTTCAGTATTTAGTTAACTACCTACTTACATGAACTTCAAGAAGACAAGTTTGGTTAAATACGAACTAGATGCGGATGAGAAGCGATGACTTGAAACCACTACCGTTATCGTTTTTAATGATAATCATGTCAAACCGCAAATCATTAGTGAGGTCACCCATATCAACGTAATTGGTGAAGTATTCAAATTTATATACCTACATCTAAGCACATCGTCACATCATCTTTTATGAAAATTCTTCAGCTCGTCATATAAACCGCACAACAATACATAAATTGGCATGAAGGACGAATTGATCTAAGAGTGTGCATGCAAATCATTCGAAGCATTTTAGAGTGCGAATCATCTTGCACGACTGCCACTTTGTCATCAATTCATCAGTCATCCATCACTCAATGAAGCATGTTCTTTGTGGGGATCGAAATGTAATATATGTGAAAATATACCAAATCGTACCTAAGTATTATAGGAGATTGAGAGAGGGACTTGCTTGCTCTTTCCATCATCATCATAATAAAATATCCCATATCATTAAGACCTCCCACGGCATTCTGAATTCCGATTCAATGTGGGTAATAGAGAGCTTCACGCGACAATGATATTCTAATGTTGAACATCAATCATGCCGGCAGCCTTACCTCTACAGCAGTTACAGCTAGCATTCCACATCTATGTCAATGTCGCACTCGCCTGCGAGGTCGTACGTAACAACCTATTGACGGATGATTTGCAATTTCGCAGACCTCTTTATCGAGCCACGAACAAGGTAATTTAGGACTATCGCTTCGCTTTCACTGCTTATTTTATGGATAACCTCGTCCTATACCTACTGGCACAGTTAAGGAATTCAAATTTATTGCTTTCACAACCAAGTGCTTCATAACTTTATAAGCAAGTACTGGCGAGCAAAGTATATATTTTCAGAAGACCTTTCATTCCATTTTTACAAAAGGCTTTTTTCTTTACCTTTAATTACGAAAACAAAGTTTCCCTTTCATCTTGAAGCCTTGTTTAAACACGAGACCACTCGTTAAAGCGTCAAAAACGTCAGCAATCATGACGTCTGCAAAATTGGAAGATTCGCGGTTCCCGGTAAAATCATTTGTGATTTCGTAACGAAACCAACAATCGTTGATGGCAGTTTTGGCAAGTTGGCGAATTATCAATTTTACAATTACCGCTTTCGATATCATCGGTTATTACGGGCTGTCTTTTATTGACCGCCTGAGGGTGTACCCAAAGAGTTATTAATCAATTTATGTAGTGGCTTTCTCCAGAGGTGAGGTATTGTTGCCTCTTTGGGTGAAAAGGTGCTATGTATAGTAACGTTCATTACTCAAACCTGTATGTAGAAATTTATGGAGCGTATGAAATTAGTCGATTATGCGAGATTGTGAATCGATATTATCGAACGTTCCGCGAAGACATGAAAGCAAGGATGCTTTCAAAATAATTTACTGCATTAGGTTCACCATCTCCGTCCACACCTGGCGTCTACCAGGTGTATGGTGGTGACCCTACCTCATGATTTGGTGCTATCAATCGAGAAGATTTCTCCAGCTGATGAATGGATGCCCCCGTCTCGTTAGCGGTTTTATGCTTGTCAGTGATTGTCAGCTTTTTGTCTTGTTTTAAGACGCGCTTTGTTTTTTACCAGGTATTGATTTCTTACTTTTGTTAAGTTTTTTTCTGTTGTAGTGTAACTATTTTACTGTTCAGTTGTCAGTTTAGATTTAATTCACTTTTATATTGGAATTGTTTGATATTGTCATGCCTTGAAACAATTTTGTTTTTGTTATCAAAACACATTTAATAAATAAATTATTTATGATTATAGAATCAACTTCACAATCGTTACAAACCTATTATTTGATACTATTTTGGTAGCACACTATTATTGAAAATTACCTCATAACAACAATTTATAAAAACTTACTTCGTACAGTTTTTCAAGTATCGACGTAAAGGTCAATTATTATTTTTTCCAAAGGTCTCGTTTATTTAATAAAGTCACGAAGATTCGATAAAGTGCTTTTAATGTTCGAATAATGGCCTTTTTCTTGCTAAAAGGTTTTCTTGTGGATCTTATCGTATCGGCAGATGTATGGTTTCTTTATATAAGTGTGTCATCATGGCTTCAGGTGATTTTCTGGTGATAAAACGTGGAAGGCAAGAAATTAATGGTAGGTACTTGCTTATGACGTAAGTTAACACGTTTCTTTATTACCTTACCGAAGAGCCTACTGATTTTGTTGAGAGGCGGTTTATTAGCAATTATCTAGAAATATCTAATTCAGTAAATGTCAATTCAGTTTTATCGCGATTCTCACTGCGTCACCAAATAATATATAATATTACGGAAAAGGCGTTACAGTGCAAACTATACAATTGCAGTTAAATGTGCATGTCCTACAGAGACCCGCTCAAGGTCAAAATGTACGATGTTGTTTTACTTATATTTTTCATTAATCCCTCATACACCTAAGTGTTGGCCAACATGAACTTTAAAATTCATTTCAATTATGCAGTTCCAGATTCATCTTATTTTCTTTCTCGTCCTTATCAGCCATTCGATTACATCAACTTCATTTCAACACTTGATATTTATTTCGTTTTAATACCACATTCACTTGAAGCTATAACCCTGTCAGGAATACCTTCATGACGATACCGTGCATGAACTTCATTTCCATTTTAAAAACATATTTTATTGACGTCTTTTTGCGTAAAGTTAAACTGGGACCAATAACAGTCGTAATTGAGAATGCGATCGGCGAAACGTTCATTGATTGAAAGATTTTAACAACATGTTTGTTTGCTTTTTTGGAATCGTTCGCTTTAGGATACCATGCACTTTTCTCTTGTTAGTATATTGACTCAAAATATAGGCTACAATCTTTGAATTTTGTATTAATTTTTAAATAGGCATAACGTTTGTTGCAAACATTAACACCTCTTTTTTCTGTCTCTACGACAAGCAGGACTGTAGGACATTTCCTTATAACATGGTGGAGTGTGTTATGTATGATTGCTTATTTCATATAATAATTGCAAGTTTATTGCACGCCGTGGTTCAATTAGCAATTCTAATATGAGCTGACTCAGTGTCTGACGGTGGTATATCCGTGTATGTTGACAAATACACGAACTCAGGACTGCAGTCTAGATTGCTTCACTGGTGCATCATGTAGCATGCCTCCCTTAACTTTATGCACTTGAATTGGCTTCAATACCAGTCAAGGGTCACAGTGTTTTGAAAGAGGTAACCACTGTTATTAATACCAGTCTATCAAGAATTACTTGACTATTTTGTAAAAATAACATATTTTCCAATTAATCGGCAATTAGTTGCAATGTATTTCCTCCTAATGTCAAATGGTTTTTATATACATAATACTACCGCGTTATCCCTTACACTAACTTTTATGAGAAATTAAATTTGTATTAAAATGTTTCATCCATAGTTTTACCAACACCCCTGTATTCACACCTCGGGTACATAGACGGCACGATCGATTATCCTGCAGTCGGTCTAGACGGAATATGCACTGTCAATACATAAATGAATTTTAATAGAGCCCATTAGCACAGGAAACAACAGGTAAACTGCTTTATAACATGCATGTGGATACGGCTTACTCCGTGCTATGTATTATGTCCTGGTACTTCCAGTCATCTACGATTCAATTATTCACAATTTTGACCCTCTTTTCTCGTTCACCTATTCATATTTGATTCCGTGCTTCCGAAGGTACGTTTATCAATAGCAATTTAGTACTTATCAGGCAAAGCTGGTGGAGTGGACCTTGCACGGATTTGAAGATGTTTTTGGGCCTGTTTGGAGAAGCACCACCGTGACCCAGCAACAGCAGTGTGCTTGCTGTATTTGCTCGCTTGTCATTTAAAAAAACTAGAACCCGACTACTGGCAAATCTTGCTCTAAAAAGTATGTAACAAGAAAATATTGTCATCAGAAATTGTTATGTACAAACTATGGTATTAAATAAATATTCATAGCGATGTTCAGATAATAGCCGTGGTCATATTGTTATGCCTCTTTGCCCTGAAGTTTATGATCGCTTTTTTCGGATAGGTGGCATAACATGACGACGGCTATTATCTGAACATCGCTATGAATATTTATTTAATACCATAGTTTGTACATAAAAATTTCCGATGCCAATATTTTCTTGTTACATACTTTTTAGAGCAAGATTTGCCAGTAGTCGGGTTCTAGTTTCTGAACTGATTTTTTATTTCAATTATTTTGGGGTTGTAAATACATAAAAAAGCTAACAACATATATATTTTTGAAATGTGTTCGTTAAGCCCTTTCATTTGATACCCAACACGGTACGGTAATTTTTTTTTTATTAGTCCTTGACTTAATCTGCTCTAGAGGGCGCCACATACAATTAAACGAAATTTCTTGTATCCTATAACCAGCGGATAATTAAGACGCTTCTAACGACACCTCATTTGTCAAAATATGAGAATTAGTTTAGAAGTTATGATGGAACAGATGAACATACATACATACATAATATCTGTCAAAATCATAACCCTCCTTTTGATTTGCCGTAGTCGGGTAAAAATAAGGGTAAGATACTAGCAACTGGTATTGACGATGAACTTCATTTACAGATCTCTAATATTGTACATAATATCAATCAATTAGTCTCCTCTTACTCCGTTCGCTATTTAGAACCATATGATACCGCATCCTTAGTAAATTATTTAAGGCTTTAATACGAAACTCAAAGTCAAAGTTGGAATCTCGCATTGAAGTGAGGATTTCATGAACATTGCTGGCTATACAATGAGTTTACCGTTAGTTGGTTTGTACAGTGCAGAGCCGAAAGGAGTTATAGTTAGCCTGAGCAATCTCAGGAGAGAACAGTAAAATACTGACTGAACATAATGCCAAACGGGACTAGATGCAAATGGATCTCTATTTCCTCGTCGGTTTTCTTAAGTTCTGCTTATTTGGCGTAGCTATTGATTTCAAATAGATGGATAGGATTTACCTGTTCGTTCATTCATTTATTCTTTGAGTCCAGGCAGGTTTGTGTCATCTGAGCAGATAATTAGTGTTGAACTTTCAAAAATTTTATATATAGCTTGGATGCCTAAAAATGATCTTCCTTTTAGAATGAAAAGATTATGTAAAGAAAAATGTCTGCAATCTATTGAGTTCATTGCAATAGACAGATAATTTAATTCAAATCAGTTTGCTACTCAAAATAAATAAACCTTTTTCAAAGCTACGGAAATGTATGAGAAAAAGGAAAAGGCGCAGCAAATTTACAGGTTCTATTTTTTCAGTTGTTACAAGACTCTTAAATATCCTTCGGGATACAGGAAAATTTTGACATAATTATGACCCCTTTGTCAACTTCCCATAGAGTTTCCGGAAAAAGGAAAATTCATGAAAAATGTATTGCAATTTATTCGAAATTATGCCTTATCGCGTAAATAACTACGTTTTCTTTTCGATTCCTGCGAATTTCGACAAGGGGCTTGAGAGGTTAACCTAACCTTGATTTAGCTAGGTACTTAAGCGATGGTTTTAAAAACATACTAACTCGTAAATCCTCTCACTAATGCACTATCGTATAAACTTTCTAATCTTCTACAAGGCTTCAGCTAAGACTGTATTAATCGACTTTAGTCCTGTGTCCCTGACGTCCCTGTCCCCAGTTATATAGCCCTCCTTTTGCTCACATCGTCACGATTCCAATATCCGGTAAACCCGAGTCACCCTAGTTAACCCTATCTAGGTTAACTGGTCATTAACTTGCTGATTGTGTTTGTATGTTGATTGTGGTAGGTAAGTAAAAATATTAATGCAGAAAAAGTTTGATCAAGAAATTATGTGTCTATTATAATTGTATTTCAAACACCAAAAAAAATAATAATTAAGAGATCACTAAAGCTGTGGCTTGCGGAAAAATGTTTTTATGACTGCTCTGTCTAGGCTACTGAATAAATTTACGAGTACTATCAATATTTTTGTTAGATTATTCTGGTATTATTTTTCACCGTTTGTGACATGTTTCAGTTTATTCAATTTTATTCATTTAACTTGACATAGCCTTATTTATTTTGTAAAAATTTCACATAATACTTATATTTAATTTGACATACGCCTTGTGATTTGACTTTTATCTTATCTTTTTTATTTCTAGTAAAATTTCATACTCTTATGTACCTACCTGATAACTTTACATGACTAATGAATTATGATTTAAATAATTTTTTTGATACTGGATTAAAGAGGAGAAAAAAATTCCATCGAACCGCATCTGATGCTAGACTGTGGATCTAAGTTGACCAAGTCTTTCTCAAATTCTAATTTCTACGTCTAATATTGGACAGCCGTATCTCCATTCATATACAGAAAGTTAAGTTATAGCTAGTAGCCTGGTTTTCAGTGCAAGTCACCGCTGCATATTTAATGAAAGGCGGATAAAAGAATAATTAATGCCAAATAAAGTTGCATATTAAGTAAGCAACCTCTCCCCCCTACTTCCCCTCATCCATATTTGGAAGGACAACGTCCAACCTACTCATGCTTTTATGGTCTCTTATGTAACCTCGATGCGTCTTAATGAAGCTGTGTTACTTTTTATAACAATACTCGTATGCAGTTTTTTCGTTAATGCGAAACGAATTTCTCGGAAACATGCAATTTTAAAATTTTCATCCAAAAATTAAAGTGTAAATCATACAAGATTTATCGGTTGAATTAAAGCAAGATGTAACGACTGGCCGAAGAATAGATGCAAATTATCGTATGAGTGAGTAGGGTGCTTTAATACAGTTATTTCGTGGTCTTCTGTGTAATTTCGAGTAAAAGATTCGGAGATAATGACTCAATTTTTCCCTCATCGTTTACTCAAAATTGGAAAGTATTTATTAAATTTATTGGCGTTTAATAATTGGGCATTTATAAGAGAAAATCTGGAATTCTAGATTGAGGTTCATTTCTGCAGTGAACGTTTCACGGGATGTTAAGATGTTGATGAAGAGAATATATTCAAACGTATTTCTGATATCTGGTCTTTGACGAAGTTGAAAACTTCTATATAATGTTTTGGTCCTGTTAAATAAAGAACTATCTGACATGTTGAATCAATAGGATAAGGGTTATTTATATCTTCCCTTGTAAAACTTCTAGAAGTGTCTTCTATTTTGACGATCTTATTCTGCATCTTCTAAATATTCCTTTGTGAATTTGTAGTATGCAGCTTCATTCTCTACTGGCCGCAAAATGATTCTGGGATGGTCATTTTATTTGCTCATCGACGATTATTTTTCTCGCGAGGCAAACACCTCTTTCAAAATACGGTCGTCAATAGATTTTAAAGGTCCTATCGATTCCATATATGTCCTATATGCCTGCTTTGAAGAAATCTACATGATGTAAAAATATCTGCATTGTGTAAAAGTTAACATGAGCATTTTTTTCGAGTTACACAAAACTTTTTGAAAACATCAAAGAGAGCAATTTGGACAACAATTGGTTAAAGTGCGTTTTGAAATCCAATTATGCTCCATCAAAAAGTTAAACACTTCCCGTTTTAAACGTTTGTTTGTTTGAGTTAAACTTTACTATGGGTTTCCTACTACGCGTTCATAAGTACTGTAAGTACATACTTACCTACATGCTTTGTGCCAGTCGTTTCGGCTGAGTTGCAATGAATTCGGATTAAAATAATAAAACTGGGGGTAGGTAGGTAGTAGGGATATAAAAATTTCCTCTTTCTACCCATTTCATAATCACTCGCTTTAAAATACTTGTTTTACAAAGTAGTCACTACAATGAATCTATTTATCCACTTTTTTCAAGCATTCAGCCTCCAACAAGCCTTACATGAGTGTTAAAGGTACAGTCAAGACCACATCGAGCTTTAGATTCGCACCGCAACATTAGTCTCTAAGTGCAGTAAAAAATTGGATATTATGTCAAGCTCGTCTTGTTCTTAACTGTATAACAATCCTAACATCTTCACATGTACTTCAAGAATAGATAATCTTTGAACTTCTGTCTGTATAAGAGCCAGTAAAATTAACCTCCATTTAATTTGATTTTGTGAAAGTCAGCCTGAAGTATCTTACTTACATAAAGTACTTCTGACGAGCAAGTTGTTTAGTCTCAAGCTAGTCTCAAGTGAAGTGCACTTAATGCTCTGTGTCTAATTTTAGCTCATGTCTTATCACGAGTGGTTAGTACGTTTGAGAGTTGTTTTGTATTAAATAGTTTAGCTTACTGCTCTTAGTAAGCTCACAATTCATCATGGGGTGCCATCACAATTCATACTGCACTACAAACTTTGTCTTTTAATAAAGACGGATATTATTTTACAGATGTGGATCAAAATTATAGTAAGTTGTGCAGCTGACTATTAAAAGTTTTAATCGTGATCCTTTAATTTGTGCCAAGTGTACCTACGAGTATGTCGTCACCCGTTAGCTCTTGACTACTCGTCATCTTTTGAACTGACTTAAACGAAAACAACATTAACCCACATAAATCTCCCTCTTCCTCTGCACGTGCTACTTGTTTGCATAACCACAGAAATGCTTCCATAATTTCCATTGTGCCGTGCCAATAACCCTACTGATTTCACGCAGTCCCGCGGTTTGAGATCGACAAAAAATGCGTTTACGGCCCTTTGTGTAACCCTTTGTTGCTTCAAAATAAAACTTCTGGTGATAGTCTTTTTGTTTTAGTTGCGTAATATTGTTAAAATACTGCGTTCGTGTTTCGTAAGGTTTGGCCTTTACCGGCCTTGCTGGAGGCTAGACTTGCAACGTGATGGATTGGTCATTCATTCCCTGTGCATTTGGTTTGCACTTTTGCTGTTGTTGTTTGGCTTTTATGTGTGTTGTGTGTGCTTTCAACTTATGATTTACATATTGTTTTAATGTTTGAAAGGTCAATAAATTTCTCTCTTACGTCTGTAGGTAGAATACTACTCGTGTTGTGACATTAATGTCTTCTCACATGTCACTAGGTGCATACAGACATTGCAAGGTCAACGTGAGCAAGTTCCTTCAAACTTTTTGCGAGTTCTTTCATTTCATGTTCACGTCGTGTCTGAGCGCACCTTTCCATCAATCGCGTTCGTTTTTACCTGACTCCTGCTAAAGAGGGTTATGTTTTTGCTCGTTCGTTATCGATTACTCCTTTCGTCGCGGACAGGTGACATTTAATTTGTGTAAATCATCGTTTTTGTCCCACTTGTTGAGTAAACATCATTTAAAGGTTTCATATTGAATTATCATCATAACATGTGAAATTCTGTAATACGAAACTTACATTCAACTTAACCATTCAGGTTAAATTTTATTAACATACCTGCATATTTTCTGATGAATAACTGCCTTATAATTTTTGCATTGATGATTTACTTCTTACTTACGTCTGTCTTACCTGGTTTAGATCGAAACAATCCAATTACTGATTCCTAATTCCTAACTGTCTTCTAAATTCATCTAATCAAAAAGGATGTCGGCTAACTGCCTCAGAATGGACCTGGTCTACATTGTCAGGTTGTTAACTGCTCTTAAAGATCTAAAAGCAGGAAACAGTTCGTAATTCGATAATTGGCTACATGCCGCCCCACTAATCGGGTCTTCTTTGAAACTTGCCCGGAGATTGCTCTTTTAGTTTATTTCAGCTGTTATTCTTTCGAATTAGATGAGAAACGAGATCTAGATCGCGGAGTGTTATAGGCATGTTTTGTTTTTGTTTCTAGTCCTAAACATTGATACAAGCGTTGTATTTAAAATGGTTCATATTTTTCTCAGCACCCTTATTTTTGCATTTATATTCGATTTGATATTATTTATTGGTTTTGATATGAAAGCTATTGCAGTAAGATCATCTCAACGGCCTCATATGAAATCAATTTTAGCAGGTATATATCCATCGTATTTATTACTCGTGTAGGAACTACTCCATTATTACTTTTTTTGCTGTATTTGATCTTGCGTTGAATAAAGAAGTATTAAAAACAAGCTCTTGATTCCCGAGCTTCTTGTAACAGAAGTGACTGCCCTGCCAATTGCTCATAACGATTAGCCTCTTCACTCCAATGAGAATCGTTGTTGAATGCATCGTGTATCTCGATTGCAAATATCACTTGCTTGTTCAATATCAACACTTTCAATAATATTTCGAATTGTTATGATGAGTGAGTTTCATTATGCCAACTTATATTCAATATCTGTGTGCGATCTTTTTTTTTTCGAAGTTTAAAATAGAGGCATTACTTCTTATTGAACTAAACTTTACCACGCACGCACGTATAATTTACTTTGTTTTTGTTCTTCTAAGTCTTTAGCTCGTATTTTCGGAACTCGAACCGCAAACCACTTCCTTTCGCGTGCCGAAAGCACTAAACACGGCCCCAGGAAACAGCTGTAACCCTACATCTTTTCCGCGCAAACAAAATGAACGTCAAAACAATGAGCAGGTTTCGTGAACGTATCGATATATCGGTCGCTTTATCGCGCGTTAGGGGCAATCACTGAACAAAAATCGGCGAAAGAGACTTTGTAGAACATTGCTGCTTTTTATACGTCGATGTTGGAATGTCGTTTCCTCAGAGAGCATTGAATGACTGCTGCTACTTTTGCGCCCGGTTTGTTCGATGCCGCCTCAGGGATGCCAAACAAATTTTATAGCGATGTAACTCCAGAAGTTGGACAAGTCACGATATTATTATGTTAAACGTTCGATATACACGCAAATGTAACACTACAGACATTCAGGGATAATGTATAGCTTTCGAGTTTATTGACATGGAAGTCAAAATGAAAATAACCAACGGAATGGATTCTAATTGCATTAACAGTCTTGCGGGTGTTGTGATTTTAGCTTCTCTAACTTAGAAGAGAGTGATAACTAATTCTTCGAAGAATTTTGAAACAAGAGCGTGCAAGCCAAGGAAATTAAATCATCCGTCAAGATCAAACCCTAACATTAATTAACATTCTTCGTCAGGTTCCAAGTGATGCTCAAAATGACCATAGACAGAGCTGGTCTCCCACCGACCCCAAGAAGAGCCGCATCTACTTATAGAAGCTACGACGAACTTGGGATTATTGACAAAGCCAAGCCACTTCGATACCGTCACGGGGGTGTAGAAGACTTGACCATGCCGTTGGAACATTCTAGAATGTATAGGAACCATGACCATCAGAACATGGACGATATAACCGTGATCAGCTCTGAAGAAGTTCCGAAACCGAAACGGAAAACAATTGAAGGTCTGGCTAATGGATTTCGCAGAACCTTCTCTGTTAGAAGTAGACGCGAGGAACCGGAAGGTATTCCGTTAGATACTTTCAATACTACTGAGGATAATTATGCGACGGTGAGAGGTGCTCCGTTTGGGAGGAGAAGGTCGCTGTCGCGAGACAGAGGGTCTTCTTTCTTAGCGAGGAGTTCTTCTGAGGGTGACGTGAGAGTGGTTCCCCCCCGCGCTCCACCGGCCCCTACCCCGCGTCTTCACCGCTGTCTGCGAGCTCTTGGAGGAAGCTGGAAAAATCTCCTTCTATGTGAGTGTTTACTGTTGCCTGACTAAGAAATTAAAAAAATGCGAGTGGTGGAAAAAAAGTATTAATATTAACCTTACTTACATAACGAGGATTTCTTGAAAATATTTTGAAAGACTTTTCAACCATTGTAAACAGTTTTCGAAGAAAACACTTTTACAGAAAGTCGAACAGCATTCTTAAACACAAAGCTGTAAAGAAGCTAAAAATAATCCCCGGTCTATAACGGTGTCTCTTAATTGACGTCTAAATACGCAACTAACACGCGTAAACAGTTAAGTTAGTTCACTTAAACCGAGTCCAGTTCATTTATGTTATTTAACTGCAGTTACGGCGCATCTAACTCCCGTCTTACGCTTCGAAGTACATTGCTAAGTGCATTTGTTCCTATTAGTTACTCTTCTCTAAACTACGTACGTATGCTTAACTCAAAAGGACTTTGTTGTCCTCATGCGTTTTGTCAGTACCTACCACGTCCAGCTTCTGTGCACTTCGTTTTTTACCCACGACGGAACGGAGAAGGTGTATGCGTTTAGGGTGAGATGTTGTGTGTTTGTTCGTTTGTGTGTGCAAAGTTATGTTGCCTTGTATCTTAACTGATTTAGATACGGTTTTCAGTAATGGATTTATAATTTATCAATGATGGTTTGTCGATTAGAGTTGTGGCGCCAAGTCACCAGTGGGCGCTGTAATGATAATTTTTATCTAAGCAAATGTTGCCATTTATCTCCAAAACGGTGTGACCGATTTAGGTACGGTTTTCAGTAAAAGATTTATGATTTATCAGTGATGGTTCTTAGACCAGAGTTATGGCGCCAACTCACCAGGGGGCGCTGTAATAATAAATTTTATCTAAGCAAATGTTGCCATTTATTTCCAAAACGGTTTGACCGATTTAGGTACGGTTTTCAGTAAAAGATTTATGATTTATCAGTGATGGTTCTTAGACCAGAGTTGTGGCGCCAACTCACCAGGGGGCGCTGTAATAATAATTTTTTATTTACGCAAATGTTCCCATTTATCTCCAAAACGGTTTGACCGATTTAGATACGGTTTTCAGTATAAGATTTATCTATCAGTATCATATTTATCAGTGACAGTTTTAAGACTATAGTTGTGGAGTCAACTCACCAGGGGGTGCTGTGTAGTAATAATTATTCTTTACTCGCGCAACGTCCTTCTTAATCGCTCTAGTAAAGTGGCAATTCTCTAAAAAGTTAAAAATAAAAAGGAAAATTGAAAATTTTTAGAAAAACCCACGACGGCTGTCATTCAAAAAATATTAAATAAAACTTTGGAAATTCCCCCGACTAAAAATAAATATTTTCACCTATCTATTCATATATTTTATAAGCCAAGAAAATCCGTCGGGGCTGCCATTCCTTATCTTACGTAAATTAATAGTGCATACGAGCTAGTTGTAAAATAGCTTTTGTTTGCTGCAGTTAAGTAGTAATTATGAAAAGATGGCAATGACAGCCCCCGACGGATTTTCTTGGCTTATAAAATATATGAATAGATAGGTGAAAATATTTATTTTTAGTCGGGGGAATTTCCAAAGTTTTATTTAATATTTTTTGAATGACAGCCGTCGTGGGTTTTTCTCAAAATTTTTTAAAGCAGATCAGCCGGCACGATATTAACTTTTCACGAGTCTAAACACCATGCCAAAATGTTTCCTAAGTAACTTGCCATTTTATATTTTGTGGTATAGGATAAATGTGATGAACCGGAGCTTAAGA
Organism: Athrips mouffetella; assembly: GCA_947532105.1. Lineage (NCBI taxonomy): Eukaryota > Metazoa > Arthropoda > Insecta > Lepidoptera > Gelechiidae > Athrips > Athrips mouffetella. The sequence goes on along the minus strand of OX383969.1, from coordinate 7,152,169 downwards.
CTGGTGACTTGACTTGTGTCTAAGTTACTTCAATTAAAGCAGCAATGTAATAAACATCATAAAACACAGTGAATATATGCATCTAGTCTTCGTCTAATTATACCAGTGACGTTTACAAATGGCTCCAACCTTTAAGTTAGAGACGCGGCACAAAATTTGCTTTCTTTTTTAAATGTTAATTAACCGATTGTTTGCTTAGAAGATAATTAAACAAAACTGAGGAAGTGATTTTGTTTAGATTAATGAGCTTTATTATTTTTTTGTAAAAACATATTCACGTTTTAAAACCTTCTTCAACGCTAATTAAGTGTATGAAAAAAAGGAAACTAATTTAATACAAATTATATAATTTATATGAAATGTAAATACAAAGCATTCCTTTACAAATAATTTTATTGACACGATCTCTAATAAATACTAATAGAAAGTAATTAAATCCCACCCAAATCAGATTTTATTATAATTTCTTAACACCTTAATACACCACTAAGTAGGTGTCTACCAAGAATTTGAGTAGGCGAAATTCAATTAATATCATAAGACCGACGAAGTGGACTTACCAAATTTTAGAAGGCATTTTGCTATTCTGGAGTATCCTGAAGTAGACGTTTTATGGGATGTTATGATGATAATGAAAAGAGCGGAAATGCTAAAAGTCTTTCCGTGATAAACTTAACTTCTTCTTCACATAATAGACTATCATTGGACGATGCAATTTTCAATATACCTATAGCTTGTCTGTTTTGATCAATTAAAAGCTATCAGGTTTCTGTTGTCTTCCCTGTTATTGTAGTTGGTAATGCCTCTGCCTACAGCCCTCGGGTTCGATCCCCGCCCAGGGCAAACATTTATTTCGTAAGATACACCTAGGCTAGGCTAGATTGTCCTTTCAGGTGTTCACACATTCGAAGTGACCGTAATTATCTACACAGCACTAGTAATCAAAATATCGTTGGTTTCCTGTGAAACGAAATGAAAACTTATGTTGTACAGATTATTGTGGTTACTTTTAATGTGTGGTTCTATACCTGAAATGCTTAGCTAGGTACTTTTGATGCTGACTGTGTACCTGGGTGTAATGTATCTACTTATTTATGATATGTACATTCATCTCTGATGCCCACAGGCTTTGCTTTGCTTTACCTTGGTGTGAATCGTTCCCGATCGTTATTTATTATTCAGACAAATTAAGTACATTCTGAATAAAATCTTACTGTGTCGAACCTTAGACAACGACATTCTAAATAAAAATGCAGTGACAAATAATTACATTACAGCTAAATAAAACACAGCAATGCTGCACATGAATGGCCATATAGACCAGTCGCTGAAGAATATCAAGTTATAAAATTATTAGAGTATCTTGTTTTTTGATATGTTGTTAACGACATACTTTTAAGTAATTTTCTAAAAATTCAGAAACCCATGAATCCTGCTTTATGTTTAATGTAGGTATTTACATTTCTTTAAAAAAAACTTTATATATAGAATTAGAGTAGAAAAATATTAAGACATCTCATATGTAATGTAAATATCTTTATGCTATTATGTTTTCAGAAATGTAATTTAATCGGCACATATCTAAGTGAAAATATGTTAGTAATCTTGCCAGTGCAGTTTTTAAGTCTCTGGTATTTCTAAAATAGCATTTAAATCTCTTAATTAACTTACATATAAAAGTTTAGAAAAGAATTTTTATTGCTTTTATATTTTTTTTATATTATTGTTATAGTTGGGCCATTGTTAAATTAGAGTTCATAAATTGGAAGGTACTTACTCATAATAATGTACTTGATTACTAAACAAAAGTTTAGAAGCTTATTTTATCAGCGTTATTGCTTTTGGTGACACTGTGGTAGAGAACAGAAGGTGGCGTAGTAGGTGGGTACCCAAACGCAGGACGCGCTGGCTGCACATGCTTCGGAGCCCCGGTTAGGGTTGGCGGTCAGCGCGTAGCGTCATCAGATTTTTCTATAAAGGGCATTGATTAAAGTTGGCGTCGTTTTCGAACTTTAGCGGCCACTTATGAAACTTCTTAATTTTGAAAGATTAGGTAACATGGAACAATTCTTAGTATGGGCACCATATAGCTAAATAATATCGGGGCTGAGATAACGGGGTTCAAAGATTACCACCAAAAATTTTTTTTCTACCAAGATAGGTCTTAGTAATTTATCATTGGTCATTTTCCGATGTGATGTGAAAAATACAAAGCGCTCGTCAAGTACTGTCTGCGGATCCTACGCGATCCCCAAAATCAACCGCAAAGCTACCAACACCGCTTTTGGTTTTACAACTAGAGCATTTCCCAAACTACGTAAGGCATGTTAAGTAATTTGTATTGGTCACTGTTAGTATGTGTAGTCGTTAAGCCAAGTCAGTGTTCATTTGGCGGCTTGAAAACTTTAACAGCTTGGTAAACCATGAATTCAGCAAACGCCTTATCTGGGATTGGGTCTACTATTGCAAAAAAAAGGCAATAAAAGTACTAAGAGGCTATTTAACTAATCTATATACATAAAAGAAGAAGGTGCCTGACTGACATATCAACGTACAGCCCAAACCGCTGGAACTAGAGATTCCAAATTTGACATGTAGGTTCCTTATGAGGCCTAGGAGAGCACTAAGAAAGGGTTTCACATAGGGGGGGGGGTCGGTACGCGATTTTCTAATACCGAAACGTAACTAGTTATTAGTACCCGATAACGGGTTTTGAAACTATTTATTTCAATAACTATGTATTTTATGGTATGGCGATTCAAGAAGCGACTTCGTTACTGTGCGTTATTGGTATTATTGCGTAATCGCGGTGAACAGGGTGTTTCGTTATTTTAGTTATTTTATTCGATATTATTGGTATTGTGAATAAAAAAAAAATATTTCTTATAGGACTTGTGAATATTAATAATTGCCAATTTCGTTGTTTCTAAACTTAGGTTAAGTAGGCGCAAGGAGGTTTTACTACGCTTCGCTTTAGCGTAGCGTGGGTTAAAACCTCCTTGGGTAGGCGTAATACGCAATTTTATTTTCGATAAATAGTTTCTCCCAATAAATAGTTATTGCAGAACCGAATACCGTATTTTGGTTATTGCACCGAAACATAGTTATTGAAACTATTTACGTTGCATAACGCCCATCTCTAGTTTTACAAAATTCTACCCCTAAGGGGCAAAATAGGGGATGAAAGTTTCTATGAATGTCCGTCAGTTTTGAAGTTAGGATCTTCAAAATTTGTATTTAGGCTGACGACTAAAGATTAAATTTTACGTGTCTCAGGGTTTTTGAAAATTCCACACCCGAAGGGGTGAAAAGGGGATGAAGTTGAAAATCCTTCATTTTGGAGACCCGTGGACTCTGAAGACCTACTGAAATCCTCATGATGAAGATTTTTTTTCCCCTTTTAATCCTGCGAGCTGTCACCGTGGACATTTAGCTGGAGTTTTGAAGTTAAGTAATGTCGTGCACATGTAGTGACATGTCCATTTAGTGTTATTTAAGGTGTTTTATCAGCTTCCTGGTAACAGGTCTTGCGGCGCTCTTCTTTTGAGTTTTTGGAAAGTTGAGTGGGCTTCAGCCTTCATTAGGTTGGACGCCACTTCATTTGGATGCTTTTTGATACGAATAGAGTACGACTCCAATTTTTTTCCTATGTCTTCTTTGACGGTAGATAATTGTAGATCACGATTTAGTTGGCAGTTCGTAACATACCAAGGTAGTAGCATTTTAGATTGGAAGCATTGCAGAATTTCGAGGTTTGAGTTTGCAGCCGTTTCCCACAACTGGAGGCCATAAGTCCATATTGGCTTTAAGATACATTTGTATAGCAGTAATTTGTTTTCCAAAGAAAGCTTTGATTTTCACCCTGTTAGCCAGTACATCTTTCTTAGTTGAAGGTTCAGTGCAATTCATTTAGTGTAGATATGCTTTTTCCAAGTTAGTCTCCTATCTAGATAAATTCCCAAGTAGCGCACTTCATTAGCCTGGGGCATTGTTACGTTGTTAAGTTTCACTTGAGGACAGATCTCTCTTCTTAGAGTAAATGTGACTTGGACTGATTTGTTCTCATTGGTTTTTATTCGCCAGTCTCTGAACCAAACACTTAAGTCATCTAGACTTTTTTGAAGGAGTGAGGAGGCAACTTTCGGATCTTCGTGGGTCGCTAGAATAGCGGTGTCTTCAGCAAAAGTTCCAACCAGGACATTAGGATCTGGAGTTTCTGGTAGATCTGATGTGTAAATGTGATAAAGTAATGGCCCTATTACGCTTTCTGGGGGGACGCCTGCTTGGATCTTGAACCGTTCAGAAATGGCTTCTCCTTGTTTCACGTAGAAATGACGCTCTGTCAGGTATGACTTTATAAATAGAAAGCAGTTATCTGGGAGGGACTTCTGGATTTTACATAGAAGTCCATCGTGCCAAACTCGATCGAATGCTTGAGAGATGTCTAGAAAAGCAGCTGAGCAATACTTTTTTTTGTTCAAAGCCAACATTAATCTTTTCGGCTGCTCTAAACCCAAACTGGTGGTCTGGAATGAGCTTGGCTTCTGATACAACAGGCATCAACCTTTTAAGGAAAATAGATTCCATCACTTTATTTGCTAATAGTAGCAACTGATAGGTCTGTATGAGGTTACCTCATCAGGGCTCTTACCAGGTTTTGGAACCAGTGAAATCTGAGCAACTTTCCATTGTGGCGGAACAAACCACCTTGATACGATTGCATTAAAAAGCTGAGTTAGGAATAATATTCCATTTTTTGGTAGTTCTTTCAAGACTTAGGCAGTTATGAGATCGTAACCAGGCGCCTTTTTGTTATTCAGTTTCTTTATTATGTATTCTACTTCTTTTGTTGTGAACTTTTCTATAGGTGGCTCTAATTGGTATGTTCTGGATAATTGTTTATCAACTTCAGCTACTTTATCTGAGCCAGTATTGGCGTTGGGGGTGAAGACATTACTCAAGTGATCTGCAAACAGTTAAGCTTTATGAGTGTTGTGTTTTGAAGATAGATATTTCATATTTTCGCACACACACCCGTCGTATCGCACCGCCTCATAAGACTGAGCCAGGGTTGCCAAACCCCCGCTCGTGTTGCCCCCACCACTAGTATGCTACATCCACCTTTTGTTTTATTTGAAAAGAAAACATAAAGATCTAATTTTATCGAACTAGAAATCTAGGCTAGTTGAATGAACCTAATTTTACCTAAAGATAGAGCTAGATTCATATAAAAGTTTTTGAGTAGGCACGCTGGCTCATTTTGGCGAAATTTTAGGAGTGTAATTTTTTATGTACCGAAGTATATCAAGTTGTCTTAGTAGTGCAGAGTTACAGATAGTGTATTTGTTAAAAACGTACCAGAATATCTTAGTTCATTTTGGCAAATCTAAGAATATAATGTTACTTTCGTACAAAACGTACCAAGAGTTTTAGACTGGGATGGATCATTTTGGCTTAAATATAAAAGTATAAAATTAGCTTTAACAAAATGTGTCAAGCGGCTTGGTAGTGCAAAAAATAGACATTCGGTGTACCAAAACATTATGGCTCGTTTTGGCAAAATCTTAAGTTAATATTATAATTTTATTAATTATTAAAAAAAATATTTTAGTTAGCTATTTTTATAGGCGTATACCTTGTGGTTAATGAATGTATACAAAACCGATAAGTTTAAAAAGTTTCCAATGGTACACTAAACGCAAATGGTACTGGTTTTTATTCTCTAGTCTTTCTGAGCTTGCGGTTAAAATTGTGTAAGACGAAAACTTTGAAAGACGAAAGTAATACTGACAAGTTTAAAATAATATATGTGTTATATTGTAAGTGGAAATACCCAAAAAACACATAACCAAACTCAAACGCCAAGGCGTATCAATACTGTTGCGCTGTTGTTGAGGTATAGGCTAACAATGTTAAGCTGGGCAGATTCTTAGTGTAACAATAAAATTGGATTTGCATGAGTAATTTGGAACTCGCGGTGCAGCGGCGCCTGCACTAGGAGCTATAAATCGTGAACTGATACTAAGGGGAGGCCTTTGTCCAGCAGTGGACGTCTTTCGGCTGATATGATGATGATGATCACAGCAATTACATTTTTTTTCGTATTTGAGAGCAAAGGCCATCATCATCATTATTACATCCCATGAAACGTCCACTACAGGACAGGGACGGCCACCAAATTTGAGTAAATTTTTACAAAATAATATCCACCAAATTTTGTATACCAAAATGGATGAATGTTCACCAAATTCGCTTCTGGCAATTTACCCAAATTTGGTGTACGTTCAGCCAATTTGGTGTACATTCTTCCAGTACATTTTGTCTGAAGTGTATTGGGGTATAAAAAAATATTTTGGGAATCATTTAATTTGTTGCCTTTTATTTTTGTAATTTTTCATCACAACTTGAAAACTAAGAGTTGTAAAAAAATACAAAAATATATTTTAGAATGTACAAGTAAAGCCCTCTCATATGATATCCCACTCGACCTAGTAACGACATTTTGAAATTTTTGCCCCCCCTATTTGGGCTTGTTACAATAATAATTATATTTTTTTTTTAGTTCTTTCATGTGTAATTAAGTTAGGCAACCAAATTCTTTATTTGTTCCAAATTTCAAGTCGATAGCATGAGTGGCTGCTGAGATATAGAGGTGTGACAGACAGACAGACAGACAAAGTCGCACAATAAGGGTTCCTTTTTTGACCATTTTGGCATCGGAACCCTAAAAATACACGAGAAGAGAGACAACTTTGTCAAATGAACTTCTCTTTATTGAATGTGATAACTATAATCTTTACAGTATTCTATTTAGTTTTTTACCCAGGCATCATTCCTGAACTCAACTGTTTTAACGATTTCAAATTAATTCAAATATTGAAGTAGGTTGTCAAAAATTAATTGTAACAGGTACGTGGGCGTGAAATCGAAAACCAACCAGAGGCGATGAAACCAAAAGGAGGACTCAAAGTACCTTTAAAAATATTATTTAATAAGTGCCTTTTAAAACTATGCTAAGTAATATCAGCTGTAAGCAATAATTTCTAATCTAATCTTTATTCGTTGTAATAATGAAGGAAGTAGAAGCAATATCAGATTAGTACGAGAGCGCGTGAGGGGAACGCGGCCGGCACAGCTTGCGTGCTACTGACCAGCCAGCCGCACCGCCCTCTGCGTAGGTATGCATATTACACGGCAATTTTTTTTTTTTTTTCAAAAATATATCAAGCCTGTCGCGGCCATTTCTAATAAATTGAGACACAGCTTAAGGCATTGTGTTAATGAAGGAGACGTAATTTTAGAGACTTAAATTTTGTATTACGTTCACTGCGGTCATAAACGTGACTGGCTTAGTTAGCTTATCTCCTGGCTTTCTTATCTTTTATATGTATTCTTATGTAATGCATTTAAGCTCATTTTATGAATTTCAGGTCCTCTAAAACTATAATGGCCAAATGAAGGACAAATTTTTATTTGACCCTTTCGCATGTACCTTAAGTTTCTTAAAACTTAACAATATATATCTACCAATGTTTGATGACAGTTGGAACCAGAATATCGAACTTAAATTCTACATTAATTTATTTATCGAGAGTAAAAGGAAATACCTAAATGTATACCTAGCGCAAGTTAAAAAAAGTTCTTAAATTATACAGATATGTCTTTAAACACGTCCCTGACGATATATTAAAACACGAAGTCATTCTAATAATTTCATAAGTTAAGTGGTAAATATGTGGTTCCACGGCCCGCCTAATAAGAGTGCATTAAGTAAATAAACCGCTCTTATAGTGTTGTTCACATTATTGCGACCTCCAATAAATTACCCTAAATTACATTCCAACTATCTTACAAGCAAGGTAACACCACCCACAACAGCGTGTAGGAAGCAGGCAGACATGTGTTCTGTATTTAGACCTTAATTTAGACCTTCTTATACCATATTCACACGTATAATAGTATAATTTGTATAACGTGTCATAAACACATGATTGTATAGATGTTATCTCTAGAAACGGTTATATTATAACATCTAACTTTATGATTATAATGACTGTAGCGTAAAGTAATTAAAAATAAACTTTAATTATTTTTCTGTTAGTGTCTGTCTACTGACTTTTAACTGTAACAACGGCTTCTAATTCTACTCGTATAAGTTTTATGTTTCAGAATTAAATTTTTATACGTATCGTTTATTTACAATTATAATAATTTAATCTTTACCCCTTCTTATAAATACACTATCATTATTATTTTTATAATTTTTCTTAGAATCGATTTGAATTACTCATTTAACATAATTATAATTCTAATAGCGATTCACTTTCGGTGTAGTTTCGTTATCACTAAATGATTTTCGATAAGCAGATCCAAAAACAATGTAGGTAGGTATATGTAACTACATTCTCATACATTTTAGTAGATACTTGCTATTCAAGTTAACCCCCTGTTCGCATGAAGCTCATCAGGAAAATTGCCCTTTTAATTTTCCGTCGCATTGCACCCACAAGCCCTCAAGCCCACAAAGAGCTTAGATGGAACCTGCCATTGTTATCAGCTTCGAGGGAAAAATATGCGTTTCATATGCAGTAAAAAATAAAGAGATTGGCAAACGTGTCCCCCAGGTAAAAATGCAGGCATGGAAAATGTTAACCAGAGTTTTTATTTACATGAAAATCATTTTGCAATCTTTCAGAGATATTTCGCAATTGCCTACTTGATGCGAACACAATAAAAGTACTATTTGTAGAGTATAAAGATGAGAATATTGGTAGTGCTACATATAAAGCAAAAAAGAAAACATTAACCATTAATTTACATCAAAATTTTGATTCACAAGACAGCTTATATTATTCGCTAATGGTAAGAGAAAGTGCAAACTCTGCAAACAATGGTCATTAAACTGCAAAATAAAGTAGTAGATAATAAACAAAACCTAGCTAAAGATAAACTGTGAAATTTTGAGCTCACGGAACTCGTTAAATAATAATTAGCAGCTTAATCCGAACCAGTGTTGAAGAAATTTCATAAATTTGCACACATATTATTTTTGCTCTCGTATTCATAGTTTAGAAACAATTTCTATGTAAACTGGTCCAGTCATTAATTCTTTGTTTTGCTACTAAATATAAAGTCTTTTTAAAGGCACTCACGTGAATCATGATATTTGGTTAAATATTTGGAGTAAATAGCATCATAAGCACAAACATTCTATCGTTTCTTTTTTCACTTTCCCTGCCTTGTTCCAAGCAATTTGTTCAAGTACCTATACTTGTATTAAATACGTCAATAATTAAATATTTATAGGTAGTTTACAAATTGTATTATATTTTCTTTTGTTCTGTATCAACATATGACTCAGCAACAATTTCTTTAGGTAAACCTCTTCGCCTGTCACATCTCCTTCGCTTCCAAAACCTTATTTCATCAGAATTGAATCAATATAAGCCTAACACGATTCGGACCCTTGTTTCTTGTTTCGTCAGTAGAAATAATACATCTAATATCGAGGGGCTGCGGCCTGTCAACGATTATTCACCATTCATTGCCGGCAACGAGACGGCAGGACTCTTAGTGAAATTACTTTTGCTCCTATACGTAGATTTGTGTTATGATGATGATAATAATTAGATATGAGGGGAATCGTAGGGGATATAAGTAGGGCATTAGTCAGCAAAATGAAACCTATGGACAAAGAAGCTATTTTCTATTACAATAACCATTTCTTGCAATAGGAATTAACATACTGTAGATGTTATGAATATAATAAAAAAATGTGAAGCAACGAAACGTAACTTAAGGAAGGTATATAATTCCCAACTAAAACAGAATTTGGTGATAATTTTTTGAAGTTGAGCGAGAAGAGAGACATTGAATGATCCTGATCTTCTAAAAGTAGTCAATAACTGACATTCGTAAAACTCCGCTTTTCTATACCTAAGTCTATGTACGATGTTTCTGAATCTAAACCAATTGCGGGTAATCATCTCAGCATAGTATGAGGCCATAAAACTGCTAATCCTTGGAGCGGCACCTCACGTACCGAGCTGTTATCTCGCACACGTACCATTTGGGACGTCCCACTAATATCTGTACTGTGAATCGTCGTGGACATGATAGTGAGGGTTGTGGGATAAGCAGGCACGTATTCAAATTGTTAATATGTTTTTTTGTTTTGTCCAGTTTAGGACATTGCTTGTAGGTGTTTTGTCGAAACGACCTCTCGTTTAAGTAAATTGTTAGCAATGTTTTATTCAAATTCATCAACTTGTTTGATACATATATTTTTTAATGTAATTTTTCTCGAGTGTTGTATACCCTTATATTTTAGTGTCAAGTTCAATCAATATTAACATTGCAATTTATATATGAATCGCTATCTGCCTTCAAATTGTAACATCCATAGCTGTATAACAAAAATCATGGACAGATTATTGGACCTGCACAGGCATAGAATTGGCACTGTCAGGTTCCACTGCGGCTCAAATGAGCCCGTAATAAGCTACGGCAATGTGTTATCGACCCACATAGATACTTATCTGTTATGAACAGACCCGATACGTGTTAATATGTCCGTATCCACTTGTTTGCCACTTTGTTTTTATCCTGCACTCAGATGTAATGACTCTACGTATTGCGGCAACAGATATAAATAGCTACAAAAATAATAAACATAGAACTAAAAGGTAAAAAGTAAATGTTACTTACGTATCAGATCCGGCATTTAGTAATGACAAGTATGATAACGACGAATGAGCAAAGACAGTATTGCGTTAATCAAGTTGTAATTTGAAAGAACATAATTCGAAAACAACAAAAATCTAATCAAGAGCAAGACCAAGTTGGCCACTAAAATACAAACCCAAAGGAAAGGCAAAAGAGTGAAATACTAAATCTGATGCAGTATGAGTATAATACAAACTCTAACAATAATAGTTTTTGCAAAAGACGAATCGCCCCGTCTGACACTAATTCGAAATAATAGACCTCCATTAGAAACAGCCCTGTGGGTAACCATCGATAACTCATAAGGAACTCGAGGGAATTAGTAGCAGTTGGCTGGGAGTTGCGAGGGCTAAGATACGCAGATTACCCCATTGTTTGGACTAGTCGTCGGAATTAATTTCGGTACAGCCTTGTGTACTGGATCTTTTGTTTTGTTGATCTTCATTGAAGTGTTTTGTTTAGATCTCATGCAACAAGTTTTGATAACAATTTTCGAGCTATGGACAGTGGGCAGTCGAAATAAACTTGAAAGATCTTTTTGCTAATTTTCATAATTATCAAGTCATCTTGCTTAGAGTGCGCTAAGTGGGTTTGCAATTTTAATGGAATATGATAGAATAGGTGTCAACAAAATAAGCATACCTTACTATGTATGCCAGTAAGGCTTAGTAACTTGCATACTGTCGTAAATCTAGACGCGACGCCGCCTGTAATAGAATCTGCCTACGTGTATCTCAGTCTGTTATTGCCGTAAATTAGTCGATGTACCTATATAATTAGATTCTGTGAAGTAACTGAAGCTTTTGTGCCTTTGTCTACAAATTTACAAGGATATCTATCTTAAATATGTGTAGAGTTATATTGATTCCTGTATTTCATGAAAGTAATTGTACTTTCATGAAATACAGGAAATAATTTTATACTTAACTTTAGAAATACATACTTTTGATTAGTAGTTCTAAATTGATGGCGCAGTTAACTATTCATTGCAACTGATTGGTGTTGATTTATGTAGTTGTTTGTTGTCCTATAATAAATATAACAAATCTACCTCTAGTTGTACAATGCAGTCACGTAATTCAATATCCGCATCGCAACTTGCAATTTTCAAGTAACTTACATGAATGTTTATCAAAGTTTAACGGTCCCTACACATATCTATGCTTGCAGTATTATCAAGTGGACGCAAACTCGGAAAATGTCAATTACAAAGCAATTTAGTATAAACCGTGTGTAATAACAGTAAATCACCTCGTCGTTAGTGTAATACTTGCTGGATAGAGTTATATTTACTTAGCGTTTATACAATGTTATGATCGTGACTTGATGCAACACAAAGGAATGAAGTCGCAGTTTACGTAGATGACGTTTTCATAGCAGATACAAATGTTTCAATTAAAGATTTCATGGACTGAATGTTAGCTGTGTATTATTCTGATGATTGATCATACTTGTTGTGTGTTGCCAACTATATAGTATCTAAATCCTATGGGTATCTTAGTTAAGAATAGGCAGCAACGTCCTTCTGCAAATTTTTCTACCATATTAACTGCAGTTGTCAACAATAACCACTCCAATGTCTTTTTTATAACAATAATGATGGCGCTAAGTTTTGTAATAGTGGAGGTAAAGGTACAAACGTCGGTCTAAATCAGCTTATTATTTTGGATAGGTTGAGCAACGCTATGTCATATCATATCATTTAGTATTGTCATTTCAACCATTGTTTTCGACGATCTTTATCAGGTATCCTACTTTTAAATCGTTTCATGCTTGTGCTGTGTAAGTGAAAACAGTTACTGCGGTATTGTTCGATTTAAACTTACTATAACTTTACTTAATTGACACTTATATGCGAAAGCCGCCGCACAATATATTTAAGTACTTAATCGTGTTTAATATGATTTATATGTTCTTTATCCTCGATTGCGAGAATTGGAAATTTTAGTGCTTTTAAATTGTAACCATTAATGGCGACAATAATTCTTTTTTTGTGAAATGTTATCCAAAAATGGTGCTTTTGACATAAAGTTTTCATGACTTTCGTTTTAATGCAGGTATCTCATAATACTTTTATTTTATAACATTGTCTCCTTAATAAATATTTGCTCCGGTTTGTTCAACTTCCCATTCTGTCTTTTATCTTAAGTACAAAAGTCTCTTCACCACGACAAAACAGCAAAAAGTTGACAACATTTTAATAAATGCTGAATGCCTTTTGTTATGGCTCCAAAATTTTCCCCTCTTTTGTGATTTAGACATCGTGGACAAAGCGCCAAGCAAACGGTTTTAAAAAAAGTTAGCATTACTTACGCTTCTTTTGATGACTTCCCTTAGAGTCCTTTCCCGCAAGATGGTTATTTACATTTAAAAAGTATTCCATTACAATCATTTGACCATTATTATAAAAACCAAGCAGAGGCGAAAACTTTTCTTCTGTATATTTTGATTTTTCTTTTTTAACATCAAATCACGTAAAAGCCGTTCATAACAATATTTACTGCTTCAGCTTTCTTTACCGATGGAACACTAGAATCATAAAGCTAGATCGGAACCACTCTGCACCAATTGGTAAATGTACAAAACTACCTTTAAATCTTTATCTCGCCAAACTAACCACGGCCATTTGTTTCACGGCAGACGACAAATGGTACAAAAAACGACACAAATCGGCAAAGAACGCGGGCTCGAATTCTCTCGGCTATTATTTGAAAGCACGCATGCCCACGCCCTTTAGAACGTGAATACCCCATTGTTCCGGTACGGCCCTTTGTGAGCCCTCCAAGAAGCTCACAAGCCTCGAAAGAACCTTGAGTGTTCTACAAATTTCTTTAGACCTAAACTTGGCGCTTTGAAAGGGCTCGACAGGCTTGAGAATTTTAATATAATCAGTTATGAATATTGTAATAAGGTCCCAATTAAATTGTGAACTTACTCAGACCATGATACGGAACAAAATTTGCTAAGGAACATACTTCCCATGGAGACTGTATCAGCTGATAGCGCATTTTTATTAGCGGATGTCAGTTTTTCGTATTTCGACCTATGTTTCTTTGGGAAAATTGTTTAGTTTCATGGTCTTAGTAGCATGCTTAAAATATATTCCCTACTTCATTTAGGTCCTTAATATTATTCTAAACTCAGATATGATCTTTATGGTACTGAATAATAATATTATCAATAAATATCCAGTTACATAAAACTATTTAAATAATTTAACGATCAATAGTAAATAATCGTTCACAAAAACGTCCACTAGATTTATGTCCCCTGGGTTCTGCTGTTTTTGCTGGCCCTCCCTATAAATAAAGTCTTTTAAACCCTTCAGATTATTTTTAACTCTGTTTTATTGCAATAGAGTCTATAATTCAAAAGGACGATAGAGTTAATAAGTAGAATTAGCTGAAGTTTGCCGTCACACGTGTTCGAGTTCGACCCCGCAACGGATAAGGGATTTGAGTTTCTATAGAAAATTTGCTAGCCATTCAAGGTTTGAGCTGCCAAATAAGGAGCTTTCTCTATGATGTTTTATATTTTATGTGTATGTTTACTTATTTTTCTCTTGTTTGTTTTAGGTAAGTAACAATTCTATGGAGTCTGGTTTCGTCACAATTTATACGCAACGCATTTGCTGCCAAGTAAGTTGCATTAAAACTATTTTAATTAAAATTCTTATATCGCATCCGATTGTCATGTTACATTGAACAATTTATTATTTATTTAAAATTAAAGTTCATTAGATATTTACAAACTTAATTGTTCCTTAAAACAATGCCATAAACATTCAGTTTTAAGTTTGTAACTTAGTTGTTAATTACGGGTGTTATTGTGTAATTTTATTGGATGCTTCCACAAACAAAGTTATCTATTGAACGGCCCGTCATCGGTCGTCAAACCGCACCTGACCCGCGATGTAATCGCTGTAATTATTGTAAATACACATTGTGCAACCTCCTATCTCAGTCATCTTGCGTTTATGGGAGATGTAGGCGCCGGATAAGTTGTATCTTGTGACTGGAAAGGTCGGGATTAAGTTAGAAGCTGCAACTTGCTGATGAACGATGCGTCGTCTGGTATGGCATTTGTGGTAAATTATCTCTTCTCTTGTTTGTAGAATTAGTTATGTATGACGTAATTACCGTGTTTTGGAGATTTTTATCTAACATGCCATTGCAATGCTTACGGATCTCGATTGGTAATGAAAATAATAAGTTTATTTTGATTTAATGCAATACATATACGTTATGGAATTAAATTTTGTTGTTAATTTTGATCTCGTTCTCGATTGGTAATGGGTACATATGTTGATTAAACTGTAATTTTGCAACAAGATCCATAACGACGTGCGTATTGTAAATGCTTTGGAACGCACGTTCAACCTCAGTACACACTGATAGTAGTTTTTAAGCGAAGTCGTACGCTATATTTTGGCGCAGTCCGGGAAGGATTGCGTTTGTATTTCCCTGTGAGTTACAAAGGTTCTGATTTAGTAGGTTGATCTGTGTAAAAACCACTGCCCTCGTCAAATCACAGTAAGGCGAATGGTTGAATTCATTGGAATTTTCCTCAAAATAAATTAATAAATAATAAATTTCCAATCACCTAAAGCTAGTCAGTTGCCTATAAATTGAACCGATCCAGGCTGAAAGGGTTACTCCTCCCATGACGAGCCCCGAAGATATCGTCTGCGATAAGCCTTACTCGGCTGTTTACTCTGACGCGTTCGAAAATGTTGATTATCTGTGCAAGCTTCGGACATTGAAGAGGACGGACGGATGAACAGGCTCGAAGGGATAGCTGGAAATCTCTCGTCGTATGCTTTTAGAATGTCGTTGACGTATAGTGTAAGGTTAAGACTTGTGACTAAAAGCATGCACAAATAATAATAAGACTGATAATCCCCATACTAGAAAACGTAACCCGGAAAGGCATAAGACTCATGGAAACTAGATGCAGCGCTTTCAAATAATCTGGAAATTAATTATGGTCTACCGAGTATTCTGCCAGAAAATCATTCAAAATTTCAACATAGTTTCAATGTTAATAAACGCTAACATTAAAATTTGGTTCATTATTTTAGCAGAATACTCGGACTATTTATATATTATCTAGTTTTATACTATTCCGGGTTACGATTACTGAAAGGGGATGGTCAGTCCTTCTTATTTTTCGTCCATGCTAAAAGTAACTTGAGATCAAGTTCAAAAAGCTCCAGATCAAATGAGAAATAAAAACATGAAACATAGATTACTAATTTACAGTTTTTCGTCAGAGTAAGATCTCGTCTCGTTGGGATCTGGCATAACAATCTTGCAGACAATCTTACAAATCTTTGTAACTAACATTCATTCAAAATGCTTTGTAAAATCTTTTATAATGCGTACAGCCAAGAAGTTGGATTCTCTGCCTTCGCTTCTGATCTCAAAATCATATTTTTTTTAATGTAATATTCTTTATTTCTTTAAACAATGGTATGGTATAGTTAGGGGTGATGGCTCCTTTTACGAGTAAGCATAGAAACGCCTGTGTCAGGAGGCATCGTTCTTTCGCAGAAATTTAACGTTTATATGGATAAAGTACTTACTTAAGCTAATTATAAGGTAAGTGACTTAATATTTATTTTTAAATTTACACTTTTTCTCAAATTAGATGGTGATTGAGTGGGAATATGAGTGTGTGTACGTTTGTAGAAGTGTATGTGTGTCATATAACTAGAATCTATTCAAGTCGCGATTGAATAGGCTTCTTCTGGGTAAGCTCGTTCCATCCTCGACATTACCTCTGTTCTCAGGGCCTCTTCCTCCTTCGTCTTTAAAAAATCTCAAGCTTTTACCCACAAAGGTGTTTTTCTTTTTCTGTTTGTTCAATAACGTTCTTGTGAGTAATTCTTCTCCAACAGTTTCGTGTGTTTGCGGGAACCCGGAATCAAAATCGACCAAAACATTCACACGAATAAATTGAATGCGAAACACAAGAGTAATTTCTCCGCTTACCGGATTACCTCCCGACATATAGAACGCTATTCCGATTTGGGGCCCTTTGTTTGGTACAAGCTCCTAATGCTCGTAATCCAGGCCAATCTCTTATAAAAAGAAATGTTAGTTTCTTGCACATTCGTAATCTTCCATTGGACGTATGAAAAGAGCCCCAAATGGGACCCTGATTATATGACAGAATATTACTCGGATTGTGCAAAAAATAGCTTCTTGGCTTTGATTAACGTGTTGAGATAGTAGGTAATTGCTTTTTAGGGTTCCGTAGGGTGCTAAATGAAACCTATTACTTAGTTTAAACACGCTGCCTATCTGTCAGTCCTACTTTTAAATATCTAGCTATCTTCTGGGTGCCTAGACGCTAATAGAATAGAATGACAAACAAACTGCCCTGCTGATTTTATTTGGCAGAAGCATAAAACGTAAAAGGGCTGTTTGATCTCTTATGTAGAAAGCCACTTGTCCTGTACTTACATTCAAATATATTTAAAAGAGCGCGTAGGTGTTTATTGCCGCTTGTTTTTTTTTTCACCATGACGCTACTTTGTTTGTAAAGCGATGTAGTTTAGCTGACTTCCTTAAGGTGATCTGTGACGGCCAGCTTAGCCCAGAACGCAACTAGATGGAGCCACTGCTGCAAATATAAGGTTTTATTTTTTAATGCAATAAGTACCAACTATATATGTGCTAAAAGTTGATTCGCGTAAATTTCTTCGTGCAACTTCAACGCCTAACAACAATTTCGATACAAAAAATATCTCCATATGTCCAATAAAGTCAATTACTCTCGTCAGTCCGTGTTTACATGAGTACGATCACTCACACATGCACACAAAGCACAACCGTACAGTTTTGACCGCACGCCCACAATCGTAATATTGAACCAAAAACTGCTAACAAAAATAGTACTTTCAGTACATTAACTGTATTATTGTATTAATTAGCGAAAAAATTAACTAAAAATAGCAGTATTCGTTCGTTTTTCAACAGAATTTTATGTCCCGCATAAGAATGCAAGTCATTTGAATTTTTGTATGGAAAACGGATCACCTTAAGAGATTTTTATATCCAAATAAATGATATTTGATTTAATTCCCTAGGTCCATAACCGTGGGTTAACAGCTAGCTGAAATCATTTTCAAATAAGAATATTATTATAATACGTTGTTATAGCAGACTAAATAAAAATTTAATGAAAAAAATATCGTCCTCATGCATATGAAAAACGTGTTTTTCTAGCGATTTTTCGCTTTAGCGTAGGTTTATCATAAAAACGATAATAATTAAAGCAAAAAACGAAAACAAATATTAAAACCACGTTAAAGGTACCCTAAACCAACGAGCATGTATGAAACAAAGATTTTGGAAACTACGCCAGGGGGCGTGTTTTTCTTACGTCAATGGTATGAAACGATTGATGAAAAACAGTACAGGAAGCGAGGGAAGTTGTCAAGATCGTAGCAGGTGGAGGACTGTGGTCTCTGCCTACCCCGACGGGAAAGAGGTGTGATATTATGTACCTATGTATGTATGTATGCGAATCATACTCACTTTATTTTCTTCTTATGCTATGTGATGATCCGGAACCCTAGGTGCGCAAGTTTTTCGCATGATATTCCGTCCAGTCAGTGACAGTTTATGTTCATGACGTAGAGCTAAAGTGCTTTCGCCGTAACATAAGAAGGTTGTATTAAATTTTTGCACGGAATTATTATTGAAGCGTAATAAGATAGTAAATTATTAATGCTCTTCTCAATTTTATGACTGCAGCAGAAAATTACTGTAAAGTAGCAAATACAACATTACAAGATAGAATATCAGAGAAAGTATTGTTTATTACAGCTAAGAGAGGTCATTTTATGCTATGAACGGTGCTTTAGTTGTTTAGTGCTTATAAACTTGAATACTAACTCGGTAACTGTGTTTGTGATTGTAATTGAAAATCTCCTTTACGAGGACATTCAACGTGCATGTTAAGTGTAATGAAATTTGTGTAGAGTTTGATTTGAGCTATCATTAACGTTCTTAATGATGCAGCATTTCATTATTTATGTATCTAGACCTTGTAGCCCTCCGTTCGAAACTATAAACTTGTTATTTAATAGTCAGTGATGGGTGTTTTCCATTACTGGCTTAAATAGAATAATACTATACTATTAAAAGAGCAATATTTGTAATCGCTTTCACGAAAACGGCTCTAACGGTTTTGATGAAATTTAGTATAGGTACGGAGGTTTTCAGGCACGAAAAAACGATCTGGCTAGGTCTTATCTCTGGCAAAATTCGCTTTCTCCGTTTTTTTTAATTATTTCTTTGCGCGTTCTAGTGAGTTTCAGAAACCTACAGCGCCATCTATTGGTGGCTAGCAGTAGCGTAGCTTGCTAGGTGGTATTATAATGTTTTTTGTAAGTTATAATGTGAAAGGAGTGATTTCTTATGAACATCGCAATTACTCGTAGCACAGTATAAATCGATAACAACAAGATCCTGTTAAGAAAGTTTTAACTAGCTATCTAATAGTTTGATGAATGTTTTTATTTCGTACTTTTAATACCTTTTAATTGCGCCTTGAAACTACCAATTTAAAGCCCGCGTCACACAGAGGCGGTAGCGGAAGCGTTCCGGGGCCAGTATTTTTTGTAAAGTATGAGTTCTTATGCACCCTGTCACATTGAAAAGCTGTCGCGGCGCGGTATTTTGTTCCCGCCAAACCGCCCCGGACCGCTTTCGCAATCATACCGCCTCTGTCTGACTTGAGCTTAAGTTGAGTACGAAGTTATCCATTAATGTATTTATACCGGGTGTAAAAAGACTGAAAACTGACGCTTTGAATTTAGTCCATGAAATCCCCCCAAGCACAGAATAATGTTATAGTACCTATCATACAGAACGGACAATCTCCGCCCCCCTTCTAATCTACCCCGCGAGATTCTCGTGGTCTTTTTGAGGGGGTTTGGTCACGGTGTTTTGATTCGAGCCTACGCGCGCTTCCAATTTCAAATTCTAAATTCGCGCTCGATGTATTTCCCGTTTTTTTTTTTTAAGATGACCTTGCTGGCTGTCATGGCTTCACGGGGCGGGAGTGCTCCGTGGTCCGGATCGTGCGTGCCCCATGACAAGTTTCCTCAAGGATCATATTATGTACGTCCAAACGCGAAAAAAAATTACTTTCTTAGAAACTGCATCACGTTGATCATCGTGCATCTAGCAACTACCCACACTTTTTTTATTTATTGAATGAATGAATAACACTTTATTGCCCACTAATAAAGTCAACATTTACAAGTAACGATTTACAAAATGTGGGCAAAAGGTGGCCATATAACAGGAGCCTTCTTTTCTTCAACGTGTCGGTTTGTCATCAAAACTTTTTTATGACTTAATTTCTTAAATTTTTACAGATGGAGCTTTTGATAACATTTTATATCCTAACTTTCGATTTGTTATCAACAAAATCTTTTCATCATTATTAAATTTTTGTAGTGTCTATAAAATTGTTCACGTTACAAAAATACTTTATTACCTCTTTATTATTATGATGATTACTAAAGAAAGCTTGTCTGAACCAAAAATCTTTAGTCCGGTTAGTAACAAAAACTTTGTAGGGTTATTTTTAAATCATATAAGTACTATTAAGCTAGCAATATTTGTATTTATATTTGTAATCGGTTTCTCGAAAACGGCTTTAACGATTTCAATAAAATTTACCATACGGGGGTTTTCGGGGGCGAAAATCGATCTAGCTAGGTCTCATGTCTGGGAAAATTAGTTTTTCCCGAGTTCTTAAGCATTTTTTTTAAATACCGCGTTTTTTACAAAAACCTACAGCGCCATCTGTTGGCGGGTAGCATAGCTTGCTCACCCGATGATATCTAAATGTTGAGGCGGCTATTATAGAGCAAAGCTGGATCGACAAGATGCTGATGATTACTAAAAATCTTGTCTGAACCAAAATTTTTTTGTCCGGTTAGTAACAAAAACATCGTGGGGATAGTGCCCAACAGGGTCTAAAATGATTGTACTAATTTTAAGATGACACCAACTTTGTTACCATTTTAGAATGCTAATAAATATTGAGTATATTGCGTATTGAGTTTTAAATTTTAAATATAATAGAAGGTGCTAGGGCTTTTGTGCAAAGTCCGTCTGGGGAAGTACCACCCCCTTGCTTTTTTCTGCCGTAAAGCAGCAGTGTTTGCACTGCTGTCTTTTGGTTTGAAGGGCAAGGGAGCCAGGGAAATTACAAGCACATAAGACACTCCATGTTTCCTTTAAGTAAAGTTATCTTTCTTTAGTAGCTATTTTATTGGACGCCCTGAATAATTCTCTCTTTTTGAGTACTTCAACTGATCAATCGACTCATAGATTGAAGCGCAGTGTCTATCGATCATTGACCTCAATTTGTACCTCGGTTACTTCGTTTTGTACTATGGACGATCGATGACCTTGAGATATCAGCCGATAAACAATCTTCAATTAAATTGTATTTGTTTGATATCCTGTAAGTACCTACTTACTTGCCTACTTGTGGAACAGTAAGAAAAGCTGTTGTAAAATGACATCATAGATACATTTATTATAACTTGGCAGTAGTAGATAGAATGCGGTTATTGTTATTCGTATTTATTTGAGTTATTCACATTTGTTGTTTATCGCAAATAAAGTTGCATCTACAGTAATCTACATGGATCCTTATTTTTGTAGAGTCAAGAACACATCAAGCTTGACACTTAGGACTTTGTACCATTCTTATTTCAATAGACGAACGGGCTAGAGTCACACTGCGAGTGTCAACTTGACCCCTGTCGTTGACTGTACTACCAACGATTCTTCCACCTAATTTGTGTAAGCGTCATTCATTTTGAACAACAAACACAATTTTCCTTTCACTTTCGCATTACTCTAAAATCAAGTAAGCAAATATTGATAAAGGGCAAAGCCGATCGACTTGGCAGATGTCGTAGAGAAAACGCACCCTTCTGTATAATTTAATGCCAAAGGGGGAATCACAATAGATATCGATTCTTTTGTGCGTCGGGAAATCGGCTCTCGGCACAGGTTTTTACACAGTCACCACCAAAGGAACACAATATAAAGGTAGTTAATGAATTCGTTTAGATCATGCTTTCGCACGCAACCGCAATGTTTTTCCTTGTCCCGACCCCATCATAATTCAAATTTCGAACGTAGAGTCGCCCAGAGCTGTAACTGGTATCGTTATAACTTCGCAAGTCACTGACAATACGCATTACCGTTACTGTTTCGTAACAGATACTCGTAATCGCCCACAATGAAATTCCTGTGAGTATTACCTGCTAATATATTACAATTGTAAGATCTTAATCGCGATCTGTAAATCGAATTTAATCAGCAAGATATTAAATGCATTGCTTGCATAACATACGTCTAGTTTGTTTGCGATTGAGTAGGTTTGTTCCTGATTGAACAAACTAATTTACCTATGTAAAAGGGTTCAAATTTTCTGTCTTGTCGGCAGTATTATGTTTATCTATCCAACATTTCGTAACTTTCGCAAAATATCTACAGGATTAATTTATCAGCGCATACAATTTATTAAACAACTCAGACCAAACACAACTGAATATTTTTTCCGTCTATCCTGGATCTCCTGTACATTCAGATTTAGTTAGACTCAAAAAGTTATACTGCCTGCGGAACTTGCCAGTTCCCAACTAGTCTTATCAAAAAGTAAAACACAGCTCGCTTTTCAAATTACAGGCAATATTTAGTTTAACAGGAAAAAACTCTACCTATTATTTCACTGAAATATTTCTGCAACTCTATCCCGATGATTTGCAAGGAGTAGGTATTGAATAATTAATGCGTTCAGGGAAACAGTTCGCAGTTCCGCCGACAGAACTCTGTTACCAAGGCATCCATTTCCCAACCTCTTGTTGCTCCAAATTAATTGACCACAACTGACAACCCGCGTTTTGTTTCTGCTAATGACTGATCTGATCAGATTTCTACGTTGATCACAAGCTATAGAAGTTCAACTGATTCAAATTAATTTTGTTAAAAATTTGCAAAGATTTAGGATAGAGAATATAAAGAAGACTTGGTATAGCTGTTGTCTTTTTTATTCAGGAGGATTGTAAAGATGTCTCTTTTAAACGAAAACAGTTAAAAAGTATCCTCAAGAAACTCGAATTTGGCAAATGTCAGCAATTTTATCAAAATTCCTTTCCACAAAGGCAGGCGTCGCAAACATTTCAAACACCCCGGAAGGGAGTAATGGGATATTTTCCTTAATTTTTCATTCAGCTCAGTGTGCCACCAAAATCCCCCGGGTTTACTTTTACTTAACAAAACCTTATTTAAAATAAACAGGCTGGTGTAAACGCGAGACGTGCCCCAAATTCTGAGTCGATAGAGCTGTATTATTTTCCTGGAAATAATTGAACGGGACCTAAAGATGTTTCGTGCCTCTGCTGCTAAGCCTTCCAAAGCTGAAACCTGGGTTGCCCTAGTTTAGGTCTTGTCATTTATATGAAGTTCTAAGAAAGGATTAATCCAAGCTCGAAATGACGAATTGCGTATAAATCCGTTATATCTGTGAGTTAATAACGTTTCTAGATATCGATACGCGTATGTACTCGTAGCTTTGATTCAAGACTGGCAAAAATACCACTTGGCGCACAGTGAAACTGAAACAGGCAGTCGAAAATATGCTAACATTTTCGTTGAAGTTGTTAACTTGTTGTGAAATGCTTTTAAAAACTTTATTGCAGTTTTTGACCATACTTTACTCGACGCCTACGTTAGAACACGCAAGGAGGATGTCCACAGATTCGTGAGGGTTAACATGTCATTTCTTGAGGTCATGCTGATCATGTCTTTGTCTCTACATAATATATAACCAAGTATTCATGCAGGGGCTTTGAAAAAAAGTTACCGTACTGAGAAATTTTTGACTCAGAATAAAAATGCTAACATGTTTCCCTAGAAAACCACATTTTGTTTGCTACTTCGCCTTGCGCCGGCAAATGGAGGTACTAGTATTTGCTAGTTTAAGGTAGAACTAACTAGCTAGCGTTTCGTCCAATTCGGTGCAGTTTGAGTCGCATTTAAAGAAAGATAAACGTTTCCAACAAAAATATCTGACACCTAAAATTTTTCTGATTTTCCTATCCATTTCCCTTCAGGAAAGTATACACAAAAATTTGGCTAGGCGTCGGACCCATACGGTCCGAACAACCTTGTTTATCAATATTGAAAAATTGGGTCTATACTACAAAAATACGTAATGTTTAAACATACTTTGAAAAAAGTGATTTTATTTTTAACTCATAATACCCTGTATGTTGTATAAGTAATTTAACAACGTGAAACAATGTCATAAACGCCTACACTGGGTCAGTTGTGTTTAACACCATTTTATTCGCAAAATTTAATTTAATGACTCTTTTACCGTGATACAGACGTTTCTGTAAAATTTATTGGAGCAGTTTATGCCGAGACCTTTTTGTTTTTAGGATGTCCAATCGCTCCAATCGCCATTTTTGAATCGGAACGAAATTACTGCAATAAAAGTGTTATATTGGATTGTTGCATGTTTTTTGGATCAAGATATTCACGATATTTATGTATTGGTGTGAAAGTCGTTTGGATGCCCCAAAAGCGTATCAGAATTGTGTAGTTTGTATACATTTTGAGCGTAGGCAGGTATTTATAGTCTCCTTGTTGACTTGCGTGAATATTATTGTATGGGTCTTATCATGAGCCAAGGCGAGATAAGGAGTTCGTTGAAGATCGCGTAGGCATCTGTTAGAGTTTTCAAGTCGTCGAATGTCCTCTGGCTGGGTGAATAAGCTATATCACCTATAAGAAACGCTTCTGATTTTTCTGACTTCATAGCCGAATTTCATGAAATGTTTGCAATTTTGGGATGTAGTAACAAAATTGAAATTGATCTCATATTTAATAGGCTAGCTAGACGCTACCGCCGTATTCCTGATGTTCTGAAACTTTGCGTCCTCTAAAAACATATCTATATCTTCGTTGCGTTTTTAATGCCTCCTAGCAAGCGTTTCACTGCAGGTTTTATTCTTGCCAGTGTTTAAATTTACGACTTCCTAATTGAAACTACTTGAAAATATTTAGGTAAATCAGAGGTTATTTGTACAAGAATTTCATAACATAGTACAGTAATTTAATTTGTGAGTCAAGCAACGTAACCCTTTAAGTACTCGTATTCAACGTAGGCCTCTTCCAGCTGTTAAGAAACAACCTAAGCACCTTGGCGCTAAGTGGTTTCCTTTGTCTAGTGAAATATTATATTGGAGAGTTTGTGTTTCTGCCTATGAAACTGAACCACTTTCCGTAAAGACCATAACAGGTCGAAATACGGACAAAAAATGGACTTCCCGTCCGTATCATGATAAAGGGATTTTAAGCTATTGTATAGCTTTTATCGCGGGCTTTGAGCGCGGCGCGGCGACCGAATCAAGAAATTCCGTAACGTAAAAACCTAACACATCGTCTAAAGTCGTTTCAGTTCGGCAGACTTCGGCACGGTGTTGAGTCAAATGATAGGTCTCAATGAGATTTTTAAAATGCCATGCAATAGCTCTACCGCGGCGATCCCCGAGTGCCACACGTATTTTTTTTTGTATTCCTTCTATGTTACTTGGGAAATATTGATCAAAAGTGCTACTCCGTAACGAAAGCTTCTCTACTTCTTGACTCGATTGTTCCAAATTCAACATTTTGTGTTCTGTGTCTTTTGTACAGATCGTCGTGCTTAAAGTAAAGTGCGACACGGGTGTTTTGGCAGCTGGATGACGTTGTCAAGAGGGCGCTGCTGTCATATATTTTGCTCGTATCGTGGTGTGGTATCTATCTACCCCTACGGGAAAGAGGCGTGACGTGACGCATATATGTTCGTATTACACTAAACAGCACATCAGTAGAAACACTTTTGGACCTTATGGCGTGGTAATAGAGTTGACAAAGTTTCTACCGACAAGCGGTTGACCGTACGTATGCTAGTACCATGTAGAAGACCAACAATGAGTGCGAGCGAGAAACAAATCTCTTATGGTGATACTGCAAGATAGCAAAGGATAGCGAATCGAATAGCTCTGTAACCGATTTTGAATGACAGGGAGCCACTTTGAGCCACGCGAAAAACCAGCTTTCCAGTTTTTTGTAAAAAATTGCGTAAAAACTACATATTTATATAAAAATAAGGATACTTTTAATTATGACGGTGTGTAGTGTAGTTGGATGTGGTGTTAATTACAAAAATAGTCCAGAGAAATGTACATTTCACGGGTAAATTCTTAGGACGTTATTACTTTTGAACTATATGTACTTTTTTTGCTTAAAATAACTTATATTTCATGTTTAAAATATAGAATAGCTTCTTCTGAATTGCTAATTTTCGTATTTTGCATTGAAAAAAGTTTAGTTGTTGATAATGTTCTGAATTTTAGTGTAATATTTTTCATCAATATAGCTCACATTTACGCTAGGGCTTGACTCAAATTTATCGATACCTATTTTCTTTATGTTTATAATACGAGCTTACAGACGCATTGTTACTTACTTGATTTACCATTTTCGTCTTGAAATAAACAGAAGTAGGTCAGTCCTAACATTGTTTTGCCATTTTGTTCAACAGTTTCCAAAGGATTCGAATATAAAAGGAAAATTGATAAGGGTGATTGGACGAGTTGGAATCCTAAAAAATACTCTTAAGTTTGTAGCAAACATTTTCTAGATGTAGGTATATAAAAGAAAATGCCGACTTAATACAACTTTATTAAATGGAGCTAACAGATTCGGCAGCTTGGAATCGGGGTTGACTAATTTAGTTCTGTTACCAATTTAAAAAAAAAATCAGCACCGGCAGCCATTTCAGCAACCGGCGCCGGTCGGTAGCTCATATAGGACCCGGCGCCGGCAGCAGCGGAGGCACTTCCGTATAGTTATTATCGGCTCAAACAAATTGTTACTAAAATATAATTTCATTCCTTCCTTAAAACTGACTATTCTAAAATTTTTGTGTATAAAGTAGAAAATCGCATAATTTCACAACCACAGACAGTATTCGAACCTGCGTCTTCTCCGTAAGTACCGGAGACGTTTTACCTACTAGGCTAAAATGTGGTTCTGTCTGATGTTGTGACGTCTTCAATACGCATTCCAACGTTGCGTTGCGTTTGTGGTTGTGAAATTTAGCGATTTTCTGCTTTGTAGAATTATCAGCCATTAACGTCTTCAATGGTCTAGTGGTTAGAGCGCTCGGCTCTCGATCCGGAGTCCGGAGGTTCTGTTTTTGATTCCTGGTGGGGACTCTGTCAGACAAAAATCCCTTTGAGCGGCTTCCCCAGTTTGGTTAGGACATTGCAGGATGAATCACCTGATAGTCCGATAAGTTGGATAATTCCGTGCTTCGGAAGGCACGTTAAGCCGTTGGCCCGACTACTACCTATGGATGTAGTCGTTAAAGAGCCATATGTGAGAGGCCTTTGGCGGCCTCAAATGCTATATTTTGACATTCGCTCCATAAATAAAAAATAAAAAAAATACATTTGGCCTAAGATAGGGGCTCATGGTGGTGGCACTGGTCATGCAGTGACGAAGATAAAAAAATTAGGTTTGAACAAAGAAACATAAATTACAGTTCCACCGACTTTTTTGGGTTGGTACCTAGAAAAGGGGCTTCCTGTAATCGTAAACGGTAGTTGCATATAATATAGCCATAGCCGTCACGCAACATTTCGTCAGTGAATATCAATCTCATACATTTTTATTCTATACTACTGGCATTTACGATCGTAGAAATCCACTTATCTACGGCCCCAGGCGGAGAAATGGAGGATTATCGACACTACTACCTACTACAAGTGAAACACTGCGATTGATGACAGCGACGCTACCGCCTGAACAGACAAGTCAATGTCGCCAGGGTACTAGAACATCGATACCAAAATGTACATCACTATCTAACGCACACATTGACAAATCAAAATTGGTTACGCGTTTTCGGGCTCTTTGTTTATCTATAGGCAGTAAGCTGCCGTTATTCATAATCTAAGCTAGTACCTACTACGTGACACTGGCGGAATTGTGAACACCCAAAAACATTCATCAAAAATTGAATTGAATTAGTCTAACTTCTTTTTTTACTGCCAATAGGCTTACTTTTAGTAGCCCTAAGGCCAGAGAGAGGTCGACGATGAAATGAGCTTGCTCAGAGGAAGCCTCTACACTCGCGAATTGAACAAAACTAACCCTGATATCACTGTAAAGTACACGCATGTACAGGTTACTTTCGTTTTCATACGTCTGCATCAATTTGTTGCTAGGTTGTAAATAGTTGACGTTCAAATCGCCTTCAATACTATCAGAATTTTAAGTGCATTTAAGTACTTATGTTGAGCTAGTATGCGCAAGAGTGTGCAACCCACACGCCGTCTCTCCGGCGCCGTCGCGAGCGCAGGTTGCCGCAAAGCATTTGTTGTGATCAGGACCGCTAAACTCAACGATCATTAAAATGGATGGCTCCAGTCGACAATTTACATTTAATTGTCGTCTACAAATAGGTATTACTGTGCTTAACCTAGTCTGTCTAGACTAAACTCGCTGCTCTGTGGTTGAAGAAACATCCAGATTAACGCTGACGGTTATTAACGACTTTTAACGATATGATTGGTAGGCAGTCGTCATAATATTGGTATCAATTAAGTAGCTACACCACAGCATAAAAACTTACAGGTGGAAAACCTGCATTTTATATATATTTACAGAACACATACTGCTTGGAAGATCAGTCAATACTTTTTATTTACTATGGAGACAGACAATGCCACTTTATAAGTGGGTAGCGTATTATTATGTAGGCAGGTACACCCAGGGGCTCATCTGCAATCAAATTATTTATAAACAGGCAATTTCTTAATCGAAGTCGCATTAAATTGAAGAATTGACGCAGTGGGCGTTTGATAATAGCTACTAAAACTCATCTTATTTTACTACCTACTAGCACTTACTGAGGTAGCCGTCGCGCCGCTTTGCGCTCTTGACGCCAAATCAATCATACATGCGCTTGCGCCTGTCTGCGCGCAAACGATCGACCTCTAGCTGCCAATACCCGTCGGTAATAGGAATAGCGCACTGGAGACTTTTAATTGGCTCCTTTTTATCTAATAACAATCTGTGATATAACTATAACGAGGCTTCGGTGATTTGTTTCGTAATAACAGTTTAGATTTTTTATTTAAAACCATGGCCGTTAAAGATAGTTCAAACTATGGCGAGGAGGGTGTTGGCAATAAAAATTCTGAGATATGGCAAGAGCATCTCACGTCAAACGAGACAATATCTGTCCACACTCTCGTATACAACAAGTTTTTTGAAGAATGTGGAACGTGTTTGATTTTGACGCTTTTACATTTCGCAAATATTCATGTCGGTGGGTATCAAATCCGTTTGTGGAATGATATCGAACATCCCGCAAGGCTCGCTAAATATTTCGCAGGCTCAATCTTGCGATACCCAAAGGCTCTCCAACAATAAAGCCTTCGAAAAGTAATAAAAATACCTTTCCCAATTTGATCCTTGTTTTATCCCCTTTTCTTTGAGACGTATAGCTATAAATTACCATAAATGGATCCGACCGAGCCATGCTGACATTATCCCGACTGCATTTTTTGAAGGACCCTGGGATTCAAAAAGAGGAGTAAAAAAATCAACTTTTATTGTATTTTATGTTCTTCAGAGTAACCGAGTCATTTTTAAGCAATAAAATCTCTATGTAGTCATCGAGGTTATGCCCTATTCTTGCCGAATTGCCCTATTGGCTGCCTACCTACCACTTAAATGGAACACCGAATCATAAATTACAAGTAATATGTCAATGTGCTTTGTGAAGTTTTTATGACACCGTATGCTGCATCAGAACACGGAAATTTCGTCGAAGTTTCCCGGTTGTCTGTGCAATACTGCTTCGAATTGAAACACTTTGAAATATAAGCGACCGAGAGCATCATTGGACTGCAAACGGAGATTGAGGCTGCTGAAATAGATAATTCAGGTTGAACTTACGCGGCATCGTAAATATAACATGGACGCCGGCACAATGCGTGAATTTTACACCGTTTCCATTTTACGAGACCGTCTAAAACATTTCGGTCTGTACAATAAAATGGTCTGGCGTTTTTTACGACACCTGAACGTAAAGTGCGTGTTTCGAAAGTGATTTTCGTGGAAATACGGCGGCTGAATGTTGGAAATAGTTCGCGTTTATCGTTTATGAATCGTCTCACGTACTGAAATGGTATCTTGTTACTGCCGCTCGACTTGTTTCGTTAACCAACCATCAAAAGTGAACTAACTTTTCTAAATGCAGACGTGACTTCAATGTTTAAAACTGGGAATCAAATTCACATTCAAATCACCGCTCTGTGACAACTTTTGTTTGGGAATCTCTGATTTTGTTGTTTGGTCTAAATAATTTGTTCGAACATCACTGATGTCGAAACAGCCTACAAAAGGTCTGTTAATTCTGTTATTACGTAAGTTAGTTGGTAGTTGACGTTCATGTCATGTTTGATGGCTCACAAATTAAGCGTAGGCGCATACATTTTGATTACTGAGGATGTACTTACTTTTATTTAAAAGTTCCTAACTAAAAGCGTTTATTAACGAATCTAGCAGGTGATTAGTGCCTTTTAGGATGGACAACGCATCGTTGCTTTCTTATTTGTATGAAAGCACGACTCACGTGAGACTGATATAAGGTTCTTTACGCAAAATGATCACTTACATTTACAGTTGTCCATTTTCTTGAAACTTACCACACTAAGTTTGATGCTTGAATGTTTCATTTACCCTTTTTACAACAGAGTTGAAACAATGACATTTGAAAAAACGCACGTTTCTTGTAAGGGGACGCTTTTGGTTCTTTTTATCATTTATTAGCCTTAGTAATAAGGTTGGCACCCTTAAGGTACACACACGACACACTACATACCCCTAAAAAGACGGCACGAAAATTCTGATCCGTCGTCTCTCTCCTAGTTGATGTTCAGTGGCGGCCCTAGAAAAATTTTTAGGTGGGGCGAGATCTCAAAATGGCGCCCCCTAGAAATAAAATAAACCGGCCAAGTGCGAGTCGGACTCGCGCACCGAGGGCAGCAGTATTGGCAGCTGTATTGGCCAGCAATGCAGCGAGGAGTGAGACAGGGAAAAGTCATATCGCCTGAACCGTTTCATTGGATTGGAAGACGTTTTTAAGCTAATTGACGGGGAAGAAGTCAGTATCACCATTATCTTCGATTTGCTGACAATATTATAGTAGTAACGTAACGTTATTTCCCATGCTGTACCCACTCCATTAAAAGTTGAAGACTCTACGCTTGAAGTTGACGTTTAGTGAGTATTCTGTAAAGAAACTATAATGAATAAGTAAATCTAAACTGAATCTGTAAGTCAAAGTTAGTTTAGTAGTAGTAACTCGGGAAGTATCGCGATACCTTCTTGTCCAAAATACCGCAGTGTCTCAAGACGACAGTCTGCACAGTAAGTGTTGCTAGTGATGACATAGGACCGAAACGTGGTAGTTCACGATGGACCTTATAAGAAAACACGAGGTCACCCAACGGGCTATAGAAAGAGCAATGCTCGAGGCCTCTGTGAAATCGAGTCAGATTCAAGGAAATCCGCAGAAGAACTAAGGTAACTGACATAGCTCTGAGAATAGTTAAACTAAAGCGGCAGTGGGAAGTGTGCTCTGCGAAAAAGGAACTAGTCGTCATGGACTATGTCCTGCCGTGCAGTGGACGTCTTTCGGCTGATGTGACGATTATGTTATCGGCCAGCAATTGGATTATTCCGACCTAGATGACCAACTTCCCAGCTTATGCGCCTGCATATAGTTTTCGTAAGTCGGAATCAAAGAATTTGGATTTTCGCTCTGACTCATTTATCTTTGGGCGGAATAATCTAATTTCAACTATTTTCAAAAAATGCAATTCCAAGATCATACCAGTTTTCGTAAGTCGGAATCAAAGAATTTGGATTTTCGCTCTGACTCATTTATCTTTGGGCGGAATAATCTAATTTCAACTATTTTCAAAAAATGCAATTCCAAGATCATACCAGACTCTTGACAGTTTTTAATAAGCTTAAATTGCCTGAATTTGTGTTTTCCAAAACGATCATAAGACATACATCTAGCAAGATACGAAGGGCGTCGCCCACAAATTTGGGCAGATGCCTGCAAATTATTTTAAGTTTAGGTCGAGTCAATTAACTTTTATAGGCTCTGCTGACTAAAAATTACACGTCTAATTTTTCCACTTTCGTTACTTAACTGATTTGCAAATCAAGGCAACTACAACTTCAACTTCTTCTTCGTTCTTCTGCTTTTTTTTCTTTTGCAACTTTGTTCAAGGCGGATATTTAAAAATTCTGAGAAATTTTTAGCAATCACGATGCGTTTGGTAGATTCATAGTTAAAGGATATGTGAAAAGATAGATATTTGACAGGGGGCGCAGTCTTGTCGCTTGAACGAAAGGGATAAAGTGCGCAATCCGCAACGCATTAGATTGCAACAGATATACTGTGCGTGTTACTAAAACTAAATGACGTAAGCGCCCGACTTTTTGTAAAAACTATAAAATAAAATTTTAGGTGAGGCATATGATAGCAACTACGAATACCTTTCGGTATACTTAATTTCACTACTTAAAACACCTTAGATTACACAAAAAGAGGAAATAATGAAAATTGAAGAAACAACTTTGGATTTTTATTTTGTCGAGCCGATTTTCACTAAGTACTTAATCGTGTTTTGGTCTTAGTGATATGATCACTTGAATGGTCAAGAAACATACCTTAAAATCACGACACGATACTGAGTAAATAAAAAAGGACGGGTTGCACTCCGGGAGTGCCGGCAGAAGTGAAAACTTGCATTTTTGAATATTATGCTTTTTGTAAGGGTCAATCGCGCCATTGCTCGAGTACGACAGTTGACGCTTTTCCGATCAGGCTACGCGAGTTTAACCTTTTTTACCCATCTAAAAAAGTGCCAAGCGCCGCTAAAGAAGTTTTCACTTCAAAAAGAAAAAAAAGAATTAAGTACATATCGTCTTAAGTATAGAGGTAGACTGAATAACTTTATGATGGGAACAACTAACATATTATGGGTAGGTACGCCTGTGAAAAATGAAGTGATGGTTAACCTGGTTAACATTAAAAATTATAAGGCCACTCTTCCCCGTCGCGTACGCCCTAGGTCACCTATTTTTTTTTTTACTCAATTCTGCGCCCCTCCTATTTCGGCGCCCGGTGCGGTCGCACCGCTCGCACCGCCCTAGGGCCGCCACTGTTGATGTTTACTGGAATCTTCAAATCAAATCCAACACAAGACAATGCAGAAGATTGATCGGTCAAAAGCCTTGCGTAGGTAGTGCATTCCGATCACCGTGGGCTTTACATCTGGACATTCCGTCGTAAGGTCGTCGACGATATTTATTGCCCGCCCCGCATACTTCCTGATGTAGAGAATTTATTTTATAAATCTCTGGTTGACGCCTTCTCGCCTTTTCTTAAAGAATGTACAGGCAGTATTGATGTTTGTTCGTGAAAGTTTTAGTGAATTTTACAATGCCCACTTTTTTTCTTAGAGTTTTATGTGCTGTACTCATAATTTCGCCTGTGTATCATTAGGCCTGAGTTATACTTATAAGGCATACGGCAAGGGCAAGGGACAGAAGAAGCGAGAAGAAGCCACGGTGTCACTTCATAACTTGTCCATACAAAGTATGAAAGCAACACGTCGTGAATTGATAAGCTAGGTATATGGTACACGCGCCAGGCATGCCGCTTCGTTGCCTGCTCCTTGCCTTACGCCTTTTCTATGTAATGTCGCGCGCGTCCGTGCCGAATCCGTTGCACGCCCGTGCCTTGGATTCGCCTCAACCGAACCTTGCCCTCGCCACATGCCTTTTATGTATAATTCACCCCTTATGTTCAACCACGACGGTGCGAGTATTAGTTATTCGTCACGCCAACTTATGGTCTACCTCGATGACGTAGGTAGGTATATAGTGGTATCCATTGGGTGATCTTTCTCGCCTCGTCGTCGTCGTCGGGGATTCATTCAACTCACGTGCCTGGACCAGTCCCACTTGAGCTTGGCTGTTTTCCGACCACCTGCAGAAATTTCACGTCGGAACGATCCGCGGCAGATCTTTCCGTCAAGTCTGACATACTAGAGCGGAATTTCCGAGTCGGAACCAAAGAGATTTTAACCTCGCTGCGCTCAGCGAGGTTCAAATCTCTTTGGTCGGAACTTACCGCAATGTCTTGTCACTTGTGACATTTGCTTTGTGGTTGCGGATCGTTCTGTTGTCGAAATTCCGCTCTATCTCATATTTGATGGAAAGATTTATCGCGGGTTGTTCCGACGCGGAATATCCACAGGTGTGTCGCTACACTAATGGAAAATTGTAGAAAAAATACCTATGTTAATACTTCATTGAAAATATTGATATTCGCGTAATAAAGAAGTCCATTAAGTTTGTACTCCAAGTCAATAGCGGTATTACAGCGTAGCATGTAATTAACAGCTTGTCTGTTACATCGCCTTATATGAACAAGAGGCAATATGACACGGCGGCGACAATATTGATTGATATCTTTTTAATTCGCTGTCATAATGATAGACAATTTAACACACTTTGCGCTGTGCTTATCGATAAATGTAGTATTATAATCTATTGTCTGTATATCAAGTCCTTCTGAAAAACCGCACATAATTTTAGCATGTAATCTTAGATTATTAATGTCGCATGCATGAAGCAAGAAAATCGTATTATTCATCGCTTTACATAATGTGTAGTAATTTTACAAAATGCCGAGAAATTGTGAAATTCGCCACAACATAGATGCAATGATGCGATGATGTATTTTATAAAACGGTGCGTAATTCGTTGTGGTGGTCGATGTGTTAGGATGGGTTTGTGGCTTACGAACCTAAAATGCACCAGTGATCTAAGCCCTTCTAAACCTATTTAAAACATGCCGACGCCTTTTTACAATTTGCCGATCGTATACGATTTGCCCGCGACTTTAATATGCAGAAAGACGTCTATCTCTAGCACCCGGTTTGCGATATCTTAGTCGCCTTTTACGACTCCAACGGAAAGAGACGGACTGGTACTATTAAAAGCCGACACCACACGGGGTAGAACTTTCATAGTTTGTAGGAAAAACCCCCCTTCAAATCCCTACCAAATACCGTAACAATTCTAAGAAAAGCAAGAGCTTTGCAAAAAGTATGCCATTGTGTCGTAATCCAATTATATGTTGTCAGTCTCCAAGTGCCAAAACAGCAAAAAGTGAAACAAAAAATTCACCACAACGATGTTCAAAGCCTTAGTGGCTAACTGATCCCATGTCAATTCATCCTCGCGGAAGAGATGTCTCATTATAAGAACAAATACAGTTATCATTGATATCAACCTATTTATTGGACATTAAATATAATATCCCGTGTGGTGCCCATACATAGCCGTGGGTGTCGTAAGAGGCGACTAAGGATTATAAACTGGAGGATGGGCAGCAGCATCCTCCTTTGTATCTTACATCTTACTTACTGCGGTCACCTACAACCGCGATCCATGGTGCCAGCCGTAACGCAGCCAAGCGAGGTGACTATGGTACTTCCCCTCTACATTTTTCCAGCAAAAGCTAGAATGCTAGAGTCCTGTAGTGGACGTTTCATGGGATGTTATGATGATGATGATAATGAAATATAGTGTTGATGTAACTTTATAAATAACAATGTGCATTTAACAAGTTCAACTAAGAGAACCGCGAATAGCATTGGTTCAGGTACAATGGAATATACTTGTCAAGTATTTTATTTGTGGTCGTGCTTGGTGTTTGGTCGCTGTTACTGACTTTAATTAATGAAAATTTATATTTTTCATTGTTTTTCTTCCATTTTGTAATTTATTGATATTTTTTGCAGAATTATGTATTTTCGGAGAAGCTTAAAACTGAAAACTCGGGTTCCAAGGTATCACATTATCCATGCGAATGAGATTTATTCGGATGAGTTGTCTACTAATATAAGTCCGAACAAATAATGAAATAGGACGGAAAGTGGTTGTCAAAATACCTGTTGTTATCGTTCCTGATCCTTGGCG
Source organism: Athrips mouffetella (assembly GCA_947532105.1). Taxonomy (NCBI): domain Eukaryota; kingdom Metazoa; phylum Arthropoda; class Insecta; order Lepidoptera; family Gelechiidae; genus Athrips; species Athrips mouffetella. The sequence continues at coordinate 7,116,260 of OX383969.1, read as the reverse complement.
ATTTTCCTCGTTTAGAAGTGAGAATTATTGTATCACTTCCGGAAGCTTTTTTGTGAGTGTTTCAAATGGTCGGTCAGTGCAGTAAAGCTGCGCAGATGCCGTTATCTATCACGTCTTCCTTAATTTAAAAACTAATTCGGCATACATTGAAGTAAGGATATTCAAATTAACAGAACCAAGTCTCCCAGCAATGTAGCTTAACAAAACAATTGAGAAGTACAAATTAAGTTATTATTTCTGTGACGCCGTTGCAACGATGGTATCATGTAGGTATTTAGAAGATAATAAAAAATTGCGACAGTGGAAAGGAACGTCTATATTTTTTAAACAGCTTGTTGCACAAAAGATCTTTTAAGTTAAAGCTCTATTCAAATTATTTGTGGCACTTTTAACAAAATAGAAAGAGTGAGCAATAGATTTAAAGGAGCTTTATGCTTTGTACAACTGCTTCATAGTTTTTGAAAAGTGTTCATAGAAAAAATTAAGAAACAAAATGTATTTCGTCCTTCACCAAAAAAAAAAATGCCGCTACAGATTTTCCTCAAGCCTTTTTGCGTCCAAATTCCTAAGATTTTACGATGAGAGTTCAGAGCGGTAAAAAATAGTCTTTGTTTGGCACAATGACTCCGGATAGGCGCAGTCGCCGCGATGCCGGGAGATAGGGGTTCGACTCCCGGCACTGGTAAATATTTCCGGCTAATTACCTGCTTAATGCAGTCGGAGGTTTAAGCTCGGTTTAAGATAAGCTTTGTTGCGAATTAAGCACTAAAGTCTTTTTGTTTATGTCTTTTGTTATCTTTAGTCTGAAGGCTGCTTTTTATTATCACCTTTTGTTATCCTTTGTGTTGTTTAATAATAATAAAACATATATATTTTTTTACTTTGTCATTATAAACAATAACTTATATACTTATCAGGAGCATCTCGTGATTAACAGCTCGGTAAAGAGCGTAACTGCAGTAACTACATTTGCGGTTAAGAACAGAAAACTTACCAATTTTTATCTTACATACATACAAAACATCACGCCTCTTTCCCGTCAGGGTAGGCAGAGACCACAGTCCTCCACCTGCTACGATTTAGACACACTTCCCATGCTTCCTGTACTTTCATCGACCCTTTCATACATGCTCATCGGTTTAGGATACTTTTAATCTGGCCTTTGTTTAGGAGGACCTTAATTTGGTCCTGGTATACGTTCGCCTAGGCCTTCCCCTTCTTTGTTTCAAAAATAAATATCTATTTGTTTCTCTCTTTGTAATGAAAAGGACCAAATTCAAGACGTTCTGAATAAAGGCCAGGTTAAAAGTACCCTAAACCGACGAGCATGTATGAAAGGATTGATGAAGGTTCAGGAAGCAAGGGAAGTATGTCAAGATCGTAGCAGGTGGAGAACTGTGGTCTCTGCCTACCCCAACGGGAACAAGGCGAGATGTTATGTATGTATGAGAAACTTAACATGTCCTACCAGAAGACCACGACCACGCCACCACCACAGCCACGATCTTGCCGCTACAACCGCTTTAGCACTTGCGTTTTGTCCTGACTATTGTGCATGCAATCAGTACAGTTGTGTTTAACACTTACAGATTACATGGTCTGGGTCAGGCCTTAAATATTATCCCACCATGATGCGGTCACCAACCTGCTTCTTCGGTAAAACGATTGGTGGGATTTTTATTGCTGTTGCTTCTAGCCAACTTTTCATATGAACTGATTCAGACTATACAAATCCTACACTATTAAACGAGCATTAAGGCTCTAACGATTTCGATGAAATTTACTATGCGGGGGTTTTCGGGAGCGAAAAATCGATTTAGCTAGGCCTCATGTGTGGTAAAACCGGAAAATTCGTTGTCTCCGTGTTTTTAGGGTTCCGTACCTCAAAATAAAAAAAACGGAACCCTTATAGGATCACTTTGTTGTCCGTCTGTCTGTCTGTCTGTCAAGACCCTTTTTCTCACGAACGAGAAGAGGTATCAGGTTGAAATTGATAACGAATATTAATGTCCATAAACCACACAAGATTTGAAAATTTCAATTTTTTACAACGTCGCAATCAAAAGATATGGCTTTTTATGTCCTCATCTCCATACATTTATGCAAAAAAGCAAAACCTACAGGGTACTTCCCGTTGACCTAAAATTATGAAATTTGGCAAGAAGCTAGGTCTCACAGTACAAATAAAGGGAAAAGTCTAAAATCATTAAATATTTAAATTTTTCTTACAACTAATAGTAACCAATTAAGGTGAGCTCCCGTTTCAAGAACTTTTCTATAAAAGAGGGGTCAAGTTGGATGGTCGCGGAGTTTTTAAAATCAAAGAGCAAAAGCTTTTAGTATATCATATGGTAGATAGGTACGGAACCCTTAGGGCGCAAATCCGACTCGCACTTGGCCGGTTTTTTTTATTATTTCTTTGCGCGTTTTGGAAACCTACAGTGCCATCTATTGTTGAGTAGCATAGCTTGTTCACACGACGATATTTTAATTATACAGAGCATAGCTCGGTCACGGTCGGGTAATTAGATACAATATACTAAATATCTTAATGCATAAAAAAATTGGTAAGTCTATATTATATTGTTAGTAAGATACTTAAAACTATGTTAGTAAAAGTAAAAAAGCATACCTAAGAGAAATATTTTGGACACTTATCTATTCCCCTATCTTGGTTAAGAAATAATAATAATCCAAATCTTAAACATTAAACCGCCATTCCAATATCGGCGTAACAATAATCGATTCCGAGCTCTAATCTTAAATTGCTATTTATCTAATGCCCATTATGGGTAACCTCGCTATTGTATACAATAATCTACACTAAGAACGTACCACGCATTCATTGAGAGCGAAGTCTATCACGATCATATTTCATACATAATTGAACGGCCTTGTCACGCTTTGTTTGAAAATACAGCCTTTTTCAACAGCTGCGAGTCAAGGAAGTAAACCTCTTGTCCGATGTGCTTTAAGAAGCGCGGCAGCCTTGGCTTCTTCCCTTTCATTGGCGTAAAGTTATTTACATATACCGTACTTACTTCGTTCTTTGACATTAGGCAAAGTGAATTTGGGGTCTTTTAACGGGTTCCGTTCATGCTCATCAATTAGTGAATAGCAGTGTCAGTATCCATAATAAATTCAGCAATTTCCACAATCCCTGCTACTTATTTTAATGTACTTATCTGCTGTTTATTTAGTCCTTTGCTACAGGTAGGTTGGCAATTTCTGATCGTATTATTTATTTACTGCTGCAATAACTTTCAATTCTTATTTATTGTGTAATGATGTTATTTTTCAAAAGGTATTATAATATAATATTTCTTTATTCCCCACAACTTCAAAAGCACACTTAATATGAAACCCAAAATCTTCTACGCTAGATGTACGAGTAGCTATAAGCAATACTATTATTTTCTGTAATCACGAATTCTTTTATTTTGCAGGTAAGTCATGGCCTCGCTCTCGATAATATTTGCTGAGAGTACGTAAGTAAATCTTTGCGAAATACCATGAAATGGTATATTATATGGCAGCGGTTGCGATCTTCTTTTGTTTTGTAACCTAACGTCCATTAAATTACAGTTACCAGGAGTATAAGTGATCGACCCAAAGCGTATAATAACAAATAACGTGAGATCCCATGAAATGTCCACTGTAGGACAGGGAACTCCCTCCAGAATTCCAGCTTTTGCTGAAACAATGTGAAGGGAAGTACCATAGTCACCACGCTTGTTAGCGTTGCGGCTGGCAAAATAGACCGCGGTTGTTGGTGACCGAAGTATGTAAGATGGTACGATACACAGAAGGATGAGGCTGAAACGTACTTATTCTCGTCAAATTGTATCTTTCTGTAAAATGAGGTTCGAATCAACTTCTTAGAACTATTCTTTCTAGGCGTTTTGGAATAAAATTTCAATCCAGTCTATTATGTAACTAACACACTCATATCAGTAGATGCAGAATATAATTTTAAATTTATTTTTATTTATGGTCCCCAAAACTGGATACAACACATGGGCGTTGTGCCCTTCTTGATGCAGACACAGCATGCTAAAGTAATAACAATATGAAACATTACATTGGGAATAAAATCTTTTTATTCTTCTTTTTTCATGCCAATGATCAACTACCGAATTCATTACCCAAAATTTGGCTAGTGCTATGTTATCTAATGCATTACAATAACCCTTATGTCCCTTATGCTTTACATTTGTGCAAAAGAGAGTTTATAAGAGAAGACAAAAGCATTTTATTGGGTGTTAGGGTAAATCCTTGAAACTGTGCATTCAGACCATGAAACTGAACAAATTTCCCTTAGGAACTTAGGTTGAAATACGTTTTTTTTTTGTTTTCATCTCATACAAAATATGCAATATTTAAAATTGGTTCAGTTTTTAAGGAAAGTCAATAAAATTACTGTATTTCGACCAATGTTCCTCGGGGAAAGTTAGGTTTCATGGTCTCGACGTACAGTTTAATTAAAGGATCAAAGTGTTTTCCCTGTCACCCTATTTTTAACCGACTTCAAAAAAGGAGGAGGTTCTATGTTCCACTGTATGTATATATATATATTTTAATACTCTAGTCCAGATAGGTAGTGTATAATTACCCGCTGGTAGCTTTTGACTTGCCGTGGTGCGTTTATTTGGCGAGCTCACGTCATATCTAATTGCCGCAGATTGCTGGTCACGTTATCAGTTTAACGATTTGACCGGCTGGCCCGTGATGCCATCACTATTTTCATGACAACCTCTGTATTCGACTCATATAATTATTTTAATAGTTTTACCTCAGCATCAAGCAAAAAGTTTATCACTTAATAGAAAATGAATTGTAGTTTTAAAGTTATAACGTAAAATTTTCATCAGTTTTCATACTCTATGGGGCTCACTCAAAATATAAAAATATGTATCTTTATTAGCAGGCACAGGCAAATCATATCAGATTACACATTTTGATTTTACATTAATAAAAAAAATAGAGGAACTTAATAGGTTCTTATAGGTAAATATTGTATCTGTTAATAGATTCATTGTACCCGTATTGCGTACGCGATCTATGAGCTAGACCCTGGATTAGAAGACGATGTATTGTAATACTAGTCAATTCTGGATGCCCATAATTATGTCCATTAGAGTTTACCCCATACTTTAGGGATGGTGTAAGAATGGCAAGTATAACACAGGCTATACAACGTGTAACGGAAAGGTGTGATAATACTAATGGATGTGAATCTGACCATGAAACTGAACAACTTTCCTAAAGAAACATATGTCGAAATACAAAAAACTAAATTTGACCTCAAAGCACGCTATGCAGTTTTTATGGGAGGTTCAAAAATTTGTTTTCGTTTTTCGACCTATATTCCTTGGGAAAAGTTGTTCAGTTTCATGGGCAGATTCACATCCTTTAGTATTATCACACCTTTTCGTATGAAAGATACGCACGGCCGCAAGTACGTACAAAAAGCTGAGCCCGCGCTACGCCATAACGCCCAAATCCAGAGACCCGCTCAAGGTCTCCAGAAAGGGCGAAGTCACCGCGAATTGTTACGCGCGAGTTCCTACGCGCGTCGGCGAAGTACTGGGTGTCAATACATTGCGTCCGCAAGCATCGCGCGAATTTTCCCGAGGCTCGCGCGAGTTGAGATACTAGGAGCGCCTTGTTTGCGTCCAGTTGAACGCGCGAAACACGCGCGAGTAAATCGCGGCGAATTCGCCCTTTCTGGACAGGGTCTTAGTGTGTCAAAGCGTGCCATAGCAACCATATAAATAACCTTAAAAAATATTGATATGCTCTACAATAATTAAAGTTGAAGTAGCAGGTACTTAAGTGGCAACATCAAATAAAATCTAAAAAGTAACATGTATTTTGTTCTCATAGATTCACCAAAAATTGAAGGCTTGACCAGTGTCCCGTCATTAAAAGTAATTTTAATGCCCATCCCACTCTCACTTTCTTTCATCAGCAAAGTCGTTACTTCCATCTCTGTCTACACTTCAGCTTTCCTTATTGACGTTAAAACAAAAGTCGTAAACGTTGTTGAATACACTTCTTTATTCTGAACATTTTCTTTGTTCGCGCTATTAACGTTTTATGGACCTACAAATTATCACTTGGGAAAGCTAAGTCTGTGTATTGTGCCTAAAGTGTAGTTACTCAGCTACTTGAACATTGTAGTGGGAATACAAAGTCATGTATATCGTGGCAATCAACAAAGTATTATAGGAAATAAACCTTGATCCTAGTTTTATCCAAAACATTAATTACATCTAGTGATGTCAAACGTGACGTTCGATATACATGGGTGACTTTTAATTAGTTCTTGATAGAAAAAGGTATGCATGTACTCATGATACTGAACAACTTTTCCCAAGGAACATAGGTCGAAATACGAAAAACCAAATTTGACCTCCCATACGCGCGCGAAATGCGCTATCAGCTGATGCAATTTCTATGGGAGATCAAAACTAGATTTTCGTATTCTGACCTATGTTCCTTGGGGAAAGTTGTTCAGTATCATGAGTATATTCATACCTTTTTCTATCAAGAACTAATTAAAAGTCACCTTATATACAGGGTGTAAGGGACGGTGCACCGAAAACTGAAAGGGCGTGCTCAGTCAAAGAGACTGAACAACTTTCCCAAAGAAACATGTTGGGAAATGAAAAAAAATTTTGACCTATCCATACAAATTGCCCACTCTGGTTGAACAGTTTGTATGGAGAAGTCAATTCTTTTATTCATTTCCCAGCATATGTTTCTTTTGGAAAGTTGTTCAGTTTCGTTGACTGAGCAAGCCCTTTCAGTTTTCGGTACACCGTCCCTTACACCCTTTATAGCATGTAACTGAAAGGTGTGATAATACTGAAGAGTGTGAATCTGCCCATGAAACTGAACAACTTTTCCCAAGGAACATAGGTCATAGAACAAAATATTTTTTTTACCTCAGCTAGATAGCGCATTTTGTATCGGAGGTCAAATTTGGTTTATCGTATTTCGACCTTTGTTACTTGGGAACAGTTGCTGACTTGTTACACCCTCTCTGTTATATCTTGTACAGGTTGTAACAAAAAGGGTATACCAACCCAGAAACTGAACAACTTTCCCTAAGGAACACGGTTCGAAATATGAAAAAAAAAATTGACCTCCCAAAGAAACTGAAGCCCATTTTTTACGGGAAGTCAGTTTTGTTTTTCGTATTTCGACCTATGTAGAAACGTACGCTGATGGTTTTCGTGTTCTTAGATATACACAATTAAACTCATACTAAAAGCAGACAAAACTACAGTCAACGCCTTGACATTACAAGCCAAAACTAGTTAGAACACAATTTATTACATTAAATGCTTTAACACGGTCGTATTCGCGAGACGCACGATTCTAGGCTCAAAGACACAATCGGCCTTGCCATACGAACCCAGTGTGAAATTAATTACAATTTACAAAGGCACAGTAATGAAGATGAGTGGATGCGCGGTCAGGGATACTTAAGAATATGAACAAAAGTGAAATTGTCACTTTTGAAATGTATACGAGAAAATGGCGATAAAATTGACATAACAGTAAATACTGTCCTGTTTCTACACCAATTCTGAGAAAGATGTGAACTTTTTCGAATTTCTGCGGTTAGCAATATGTTCTATATCATCAAACAATTTTATGAACACTTGGAGAAATTTAGACTAAAGTAAGGCCAACTTAAGAAGTCTGTTTTGACGTTTCCTTAACACCAAAGGACAGGGTCTATTTTTCTTTGCAGGTAGTAATTTTTCATATGTTTGACAGCTGTCGCAACGGACCTATTACGATGGCTTTACTATTTTAAGTATAGTTTTTTCTAAGTACAGGGTGTAAGAGGCATCTTTCCAAAAACTAAAAGGGCATGATCAGGCAACGAAACTGAATAACTAACAGTGAATAATACTTTTAGGAAAAGAAACTGAAACCAGCATCTGCATAGTTATTTGTAAACTTGTTAAGTGAGTTCGTATGGAGAAATCGATTTTATTTTTCTTATTCTGTAAGTTTCATTTTTCGTTGACTGATCAAGTCCTTTCAGTTTCTGGAAAGCTGTCTTACACCCCTTATATTAAAATTACAAAATTTCATCCCCGAGTAGAATTCGAAGGAGTAAAAGTTTATTGTTATGGTATTGTTTCGATTTTTGTAACAATAGTGAGTTTTCAACAAAAACCAACATGAAAATCTCGACGAAGTCTATCATTTGCCCAGCATACGAGTAGTCTAGGGTCAACAGTTTTCAAGTTATAGCGATTTTAAGTTTGACACCTGTCAAAAGAATTTAAGATCCTGACGAGATCTATCATTTGTTTAGAAGTTCAACTAGATAGCGCTGCTAGTTAGCACTATAGGAAAATGGAAAATAAAAACACTGACACTTGAAATAACTTAGTTGACAAACGTCAAGGAAAACTATCTATCGCACATCCGTTGAACTGCTTGTAAGTAAATTATAGTTGGATACCGTGGATGCCAATGCCACATATTGGAAACTCTACGTGAGGCGCCAGGGTTATTGCGAGTCTAGACAAGCCTTAATACCTTTTAAAAACGTTAGCAGGCTTCCCTTTTACTACCGTCTCCTAAGTTTATGCCTGTGTTTAGGTCTTCTAGTGACTCTTTCGGATTTAGTGATAATAAATAAACAATTATTTAGGCAGAATTCGATCTTGCAACTTTGCCTTCGGGATGTGCCTTACTTACCTTTACTGATAGCATACGACTGCTGGCATACCACCAGTTTCACAAAACGTCTTTACAGTTAAAGCTCGTTTAAGTCTATTGCTGATTCTTTCTGTTTTGTTGACAAAGAAAGTGATAGCAATAGATTTAAAGGAGCTTTAACTTTAAAAATGCTTTGTGAAGGTTCCGTCGTTATACAAATCTTCAGTTTCATTATCATTGTTTAATGTAAACTTCAAAATCAATTGAAATCCCTAACGCGGTTTATGTTTTCGCACCAAATCGTGGCCATTTATTCACTTCCTTAGCGAGCGAGCCGACAGCGCGCATGCCCAATTTGTCCTCTTATAAACATTTACCACCTTCCATTTACCATCATAAACTTTACTGTTCACTCTTATTATAATGCAGTATAGTGCAACATCGAGTTTTATAACTACGCTAATAGCTTGGTTAGTGCATAACGGTGCGTCTATACCAAGTATGGGGAGATAGATGGTAAGATCATGATGTACGATTTGTTGCACCTTTATCTTTTTGTCCCTTTTCCTCTTTCCTTTATTTGTATCTGTCTTCTTTTTGTCGGGTGTGTGTTTTTGTGCTTTAACGTAGTTACTTTAATAACTCATATTTCTATGCGGTGCAAATTCTGTTTGCTTATAGTTCTGTCTGACGCGTTATCATTAACATTTCAATTTTCACTTTTTTATTGAAAATATTTTCGTTTATTAATAAACCTTCAGCCAACTCAGTTTTTCAATGAGTTTCAAACTCGAGTCTTTGCTATTAAATTACATTAAAAGCAGCCGTTTAACGTAAGGTAGCAGATAAAATTGTATTTATTGCCGGATTACTGAGTCTAAATGCCAACTTAAATAATATTTTAAGCGTCAAGTTGAAATACTGTATGATCGAGATACACGCAATGTGCTTAGTCAGTTTCTTAACTCGGTTCTAATCTTTTAGTTCGATGTTGAAATAAACTTTCCCGTAAAGAATTTTATGTGATATAAATATTACTCATAGACTTAGCTTCGGAAATCTGATTACCGTACCTTAAAATCTGAAAATTTGATTATTATTATATCCTGTTTTTTTAGCAGCTTCTTTAAAATAATATCAATTTTAGGGTTCCGTACCTCAAAAGAAAAAAACGGAACCCTTATAGGATCACTTTGTTGTCCGTCTGTCTGTCTGTCTGTCAAGACCCTTTATCTCACGAACGGGTAAAGGTATCAGGTTGAAATTAATACCGTATATTAGGATCCATGAACCACACAAGATCTGAAAATTTCAATTTTTTACAACGACGCAATCAAAAGATATGGCATTTTATGTCCTCATCTCCATACATTTATTCAAAAATGAAAAACCTACAGGGTACTTCCCGTTGACCTAAAATTATGAAATTTGGCAAGAAGCTAGGTCTCACAGTACAAATAATGGGAAAAGTCTGAAATCATTAAATATTACAACTTTTCTCACAACTAATGGTAACCAATTGTGGTGAGCTCCCGTTTCAAGAACATTCATATAAGAGAGGGGTCAAGTTGGATGGTGGCTGAGGCGATTTTTGTTTTAGTTCTATTTAAAAACGGGAACACTTACAAACTTGAAAATTGGTATGTTTATAGGGCATAGGCTATAAAATAACAACAAATAATAAAATTTGGTCAAGCGCGTGTCGGACTCAAAAAATCTAGCACATTAACTTACTGAAATTTCAACTAATACAATTATGTTTATGTGGTGGTACGGAACCCTCAGTGCGCGAGTCCGACTCGCACTTGGCCGGTTTTTTTAACACTATGTTACTTTACTCCATATCTTCCTCGTAGTCACCAGTAAACCATAAATCATCACTACCTTTTTAAGCAACATCTAACTATAATGTTATGTCTTTCACCTACCAATTTGTAGCGACCTCTACATGGTGTTATTAAAACAAACAGCTCTGCTCGTCCATCTTGGCAGGCATCAGTGCTAATGCAGAAAAAGGCTATGATTTATTTATGAATGGACACAAACTAGTTCTGCTGCCTCGGGGGAAGTGTTAGTGATCTCCGGCTGCTTAGAACAGTTCACATTTATATGGACGATACGATTTATAAACTTGAAGGTAGTAAAATTTCCAAAGAAAGAAAAAGCCTTAATACAAATTTACTTATCTTGTGTACTTTCCTGTGTTCTACATTTCTCGTTTTTTGCATGCGATCTGTTTGCATGCGAATTTGTCGAAAGTGTGGTCTTGTTAGTAAGTTTGGTCAAGCAATATGTGCTAGTTGCGTGGTATCCACCTACCCACATTCTTGGAATTTCCGCTCTTACCCGGTTATGCTAACAAGGGGTGAGTCAACGCCTTTATGAGTCTCAAGATGATATTGTATGAAGTTTTCCTTATGAGATGTCCAACGCGACAAGTGTGATTCTGTTATCCTTTTAACACGTTTTTCTTAAATTGGGGTTGATTTTTCCGTGGCCACTAATCCTAAGCCTATTTGACTGGGTCTAAAAGTGATGCTGTCTTTGTTACCCCCTTTTGGCCAAAAATAAGACAACAACGCGTTTAGACCTGTCATACGATTAATAAAAATAATAATAATAACAAAAATAAAATATTATAGACTTAAATTTAGCGGCCACACAGGAAAAAGCCCCTATAGCTAAGTGTTTCCTAACATAGCTAAGTGTTTAAAGAAGCCTTGTTGACACATCTGACGTTCGATTTCTACATAACTATCAACACCATATTAAAAACCAACGATTTAATTAAGAAAAATGTGCTCAAATATTTCATAGCTAATCGGAATCTTGTCGACTCTATTTTCCCAATAAAGAACTTCACTATCGCCTTTGCCGTCATGTATAACTTCAATACTTGTAAAGCATTTCCTGTGCACCTAATTAGGAGTCAGTCCAGACAAGACGACATTTTTAATCTGTGAGCAGTGGACACCGATCCTAAGCGGCTTGCGGCTCACGTCTCGTCAGTTTCTTGCCCTAAACCTGATCTTCCTTCAAGGAAGGCTAAATGAGGGTTGATGCCCACTAGGCGATGTCTTGTATCGTTGTGAATGTTGTTCACTTTTTGATTAAGTTGGTTGTCTCTTACATCTTTTATATTGTCTCTTACATCTATTTTACCCTCAGTTCGTTATACAAACGTAGTAAGTACAGACTTAGGCTTTTACGTGTGGTTGATTGAAGAAAACACAATTTTATGTTGTGAGATTGGCCAAGGGTGGACGTGTTACGTGTTAATATATAGTCAAATGAAGAATCATTTAGAGATTTAGAGAAATATCATTGAAAACTCTAACAAAATTTAAGTCAGTCCCTTTCATTGCTTACATTGGTGACAAGTGGAACACGACCCTTACAACTTACCTATACTCGTAATGCTTACTTTTATTATTATCAGATCTGTGCTCTCTTTTTGCTCTATTACGATGTTCGTTGAACTTGAACCATACATACGTGATCGTGAAACTTACGCAACAGTTGATCGTCAATTAATTTTATTTTAGAACCTGTTCATAAGTTTTTTGCGTTCTTTATAAAAGTAATTCTAATTTGCTGACAATTTTAATCTAATAGAAGAGAGACGATGGTTGGACACCTGATAAGACGACTTTTTCATAAGGAATATTATTGAAGGAGATGTTGAAGGCAGGAGAGGAAGAGGAAGACCAAGACGCACTTATTTTGACCAAATAAAAGAGAAGTCTATCAAGTCTTATCAGGATGTTAAATCATTGGCAGAGCACAGAGATAAATGGAGATTGCTTCTCAGACAAGAGCGCGGCTCTTAAATATAAGAAGAAGAATAGGTACTGTGCTGCTCTCATCCAGCGGCTTCCCGCGACCCTGACTAGATCGTAACGTCCGGTTATCGTAACGCTCGTCCAGTCCAGCAGTGGACGTTTTTCGGCTGATATGAATATCATTATATGATATAGCTATTAGTGTAGTCACTATAGAATACATAATACCTAGTTGAAGCGCTTATAGACGAGCGGCAGTTTCTCTTTGTTTCCTATTGGTTTCCGATCACGAAATTTAAGCATGGTGACCGTGATCAGAACCTCTATAGTGGCCGCTAGTAGTAAAACAACTCGAGCAGTCACCGTGCTTCGGAAAGCACTTATTAGTAGTCGTTTAGCCAAGTCGGAGACCATTTGGCGGCTTGAATTAAAATTCTGACAGCCAGGAAGGCCACTAACCTGGCGAGGACTAATCTAGGATTAGTTTTGGTGGGTTGCGGAAGTCAGTTGTGACAGTCGATTTGTGTGAAAACAGTTGTGTTGCAGACTCCTTAAAAATAAACCGAAACATACATACATAATATCACGCCCTGTTCCCGTCGGGGTAGGCAGAGACAACAGTTCTCCACCTGCTACGATCTTGACATACTACCCTTGCTTTGCTTCCTGAACTTTCATCAATCCTTTCATACATGCTTGTCAGTTTAGGGTACTTTTAACCTGGCCTTTATTCAGAACGTCCTGAATTTGGTCTTGGTACGTTCGCCGAGGCCTTCCCCTTCCAACGTTTCCATTCACTCTCGAATTGTAGATCTCTTTCGTCAATCTTCTTTCATTCATCCTCTCTACGTGACCAAACCATCTCAGCATCCCTTTCTCAATAATAGTCACTACGTCTTCTTTTACGCCACAACGTTCTCTTAACCCACTATTTTAAACAGAAAAAGGCTTCAAAAATTAGGCCAGAATAAATAAATAAACTAAAGTACTACTGGTCTAGTAAGTCTGATATTTATTTGCAAAACGAACGTAAAAATGTCTCGTTTTGTGTAACACTTAGATATTTATTGTAAGTTACTTCCTTGAGGCTTCATCAAGTATGCAAATGTGCTGCTTCCTTTAGCACCCCTCCCTTACTTAATTACAAAATGCCGTTTTATTTATAAGCGGCAAATCGAATTTTCGTGTATTTTAATTAATAGTTTTATCTATGAAGATTAAATACCGTATCTAGCGGGAGAAGATAAATTACTTGTGCTTCTTTACGTTGGTATTTATCACCGCCTGAACCATGTCAAAGGCTTTTACGCTGCGCGGTTTGACGCATGGCTCCAAGTTACGCCATGATGATGATGGCCGTAGATGTTCATTTCCATGTCTAAAATTAACATGGAAAAATCAAAATACTACTTCTATTGAAATCACTTGTTAATAAAGAAAATGGTTCTAGTAGGTTTTGTGTTAAACATATTTTTCAATACATTTGCTCGAAAAACGTACTTACAAGGACGTAAACATTGCTCGTAAGTAGTTACTTACCGAACTAGTGCGGTAAGTTAAAAAAAGTATAACACCAAGGAGTTTTTACACTCTGATCATAAAATTATTTTGTGAAAATACTACCATGCTGACTTTTTACTTGGGTGACGACTGCCTACCTATATTTAAAATAAAATGGAGAGTACCAGGAGAACATAAATCGACAAGAGGCTGACAGTACCCATGGTTGGATCCTTTACCAAGTGTATTACTTATACCTGTTTTCTCACAAATGTATTGAAAAACGTCGTAAGATACACGTCCGTAAGGGTTATGACAAACTTGTGCCGATAGTAAACCCTCGACTTCGTCTCGGGCTTACAAAACGTCTACTCGTTTGTAATAACCCTACTTAAGGAAATTGTATCTTAAACTACTATTTCACTGCTGTTTTATCTTTATTTCATCGTTATTTTTTATCTGTGACAAAATTGAACAAAGATCTCGTTTAACGATCTCACTATTTTTTATTTTTCGTTTGCGAAATATACTGGCGCATTTCTTTTTGATAAAAATATAAGGTGGAACCAATTTATTTGCCGCACTTCTATATACGATACATTTTTGTTAAGTGTTAACACAACGCAAGATTGATTTTCCCGAAAATTAGCAGTTTTGGAGCGTGTTTTTTGTCCGTAAACTTTTTAATGCAATTTGCTCCAACGTGCTAAAATTGGTAAAAATATAAATTTGGTCAAATATTTCCAGCCCCAATACTGTGAAAGCTATGAAATATTAAATTTTATGTTCTCATTAGGGTACCGTATCCTATGGGTGCCAATGGAAATTTACCTTCTTCTCATATTTAAGAGCCGCGCTCTTGTCGGTGGAGCAATCTCCATTTCTCTCTGTCCTCTGCCAATGATTTGACATCCTGATAAGACTCGACGTTTACCCTCTCTTTTATCTGGTCAAAATAAGTGCGTCTTGGTCTTCCTCTTCCTCTTCTGCCCTCTACTTTTCCTTCAATAATATTATTTATGAAAGTGTCATGTCTTATCAGGTGTCCGACCATCGTCCCTCTTCTATTTTCGATGGTTCTCAGCAAATTTCTCTTCTCTTTAACCAAATCTAGAACTTCCTCGTTTGTCTTTTTCTCTGTCCAACTGATCCCTTCCATTCTCCTCCAACACCACATCTCAAACGCTTCTAACCTCTCTCTATCTCTTTGTGTTAGAGTCCACGTCTCACAACCATATAATGCAATGCTCCAGATGTACACTTTTATCAGTCGTTTCCGAACACTTATAGAGATTTTAGCTTTTAAACATTTTAGCTTTTACACATTGTAAAAAGCCGACTCTTAAAGTAGGCCGTG
Organism: Athrips mouffetella; assembly: GCA_947532105.1. Lineage (NCBI taxonomy): Eukaryota > Metazoa > Arthropoda > Insecta > Lepidoptera > Gelechiidae > Athrips > Athrips mouffetella. The sequence continues at coordinate 7,100,930 of OX383969.1, read as the reverse complement.
CTGCAGTGGTTTCTTGCCGTTTCTTTTACGCTGCCACAGCACGATCCGAAACGGCGTAGACTCGCTCTATTTGAATTGTATTCTGCATGACATTCAATAAGTATTCTGTAAAGAATCTACATTGAATAAAATAATCTGAATCTGAATCTAAAAGGTGTTTTTTGTTGTTAAAAGCTGCTTTGGCCATTGCAATTCTAGAAACCACTTCAGGAGTGCATCTGGAGTCATTAGTAATTAAACTGCCTAAATATCTGAATTGTTTCACCAATTCTATTGGAACATTATTAGGATGAATTATTGTGTCGTTTGTTGCTGTTTTTTCGCAACTGTTAACTTTTTTGTTTTCTTACTGTTTATTTTAAGCCCAAATTCTTTAAATATCACGTCCATTTCTGTAACTAATTCTTCCAATTGTAATGTGTTCTCAGCTACTGCAGCAATGTCATCAGCAAATCTTATAAATTGTATATTTTTCCCGTTAATTTTGATGCCCCCTTTTTCAGAATCATTTATTTTCTTTATTGCGCATTCTATAAAAATATTGAATATTAGTGGTGAGAGTGGACACCCTTGTCTAACTCCTTGTCGTATCTTAGCTGTACCTTTTTCCTCTCCTACTTCTATTGTTGTTTCTTGTTCTTTATAAAGTTTATATATTATTCTTCTGTCTCTGTAGTCTAGACCTGTCTCTTTTAATATCTTCATCATTCGTTTCCAGTTAACCCTATCGAAAGCCTTTTCTAGATCTACGAAGGCGATATGAGTATCAAGTCCCAAATCCATACGTCTGTCTGCAATAAGTCGCAGTGCTAAAATAGCTTCTCTAGAACCCCTGTTTTGACGAAAGCCGTATTGATCCGGTCCTAACGTTTGTTCGGCTATGGGCCTCAATCTGTTTTGCAAAATTTTCATGAGAATTTTTGATGCCTGAGAAACTAAGCTAAGGGTTCTATGATCTTCACATTTGAGTGTGTTTAACTTTTTGGGAAGGGTAACGGTTTTAGTTATTTCAAAATCTCTCGGTATATAGCCAGTCAAGTACATGTCCTGAGTTAATTTGAAAATTTCATCTAATAAAGTTTCGCACTGGGTATATTTAATCATTTCTATGTGGATTTGATCTTCACCTGCAGCTTTGCCATTTTGTATATGACTTAATGCTTTATCAAATTCTTCTTTTAAGATTGGAGGTCCTAGTTTCTCTTCTTCCACCAGATGTTCGTCTTCTATATCCTCCTCACTCAGTCCTTCTCCGTGATATAGCTTTTCCATGTACCTTTTCCATCTTGCCAGTATCTCGTTATTGTTCAATAATATTTTACCCTGCTCATCTAAAATAGTTGTACTTCTAGTTTTATGTTTCTTACTTAAATTTCTTATTTCATTGTAAGCTTTATCCATCTGTCCTTTTATCATATATTCTTCTATTTTGTTGCAAATATTATTGATATCGACTTCTTTTTGGTTTCTACATTTAGTAGTTATTTGGTTTGTAAGAATTCTATATTTATCTATACTATCAAAATCTGTTTTATTCTTAACTAGTCTTCTCTCTAACATCAAATTAATTATCTCTGTGTTTAACCATTTCTTCCTAGGCACAATTTTCTCTAATTGTAGACATTCTTCAGCTGTACTTAATAAGATATCTTTAACGTTAGTCCATCTATAGGTCATATTGTTTTCTGTATTATTACTATTTTTAATTTTATATAACTCTAATTTCTCCCCCACTTTATTACTATATTGCACTCTGCTATTGCTATTTATATCCTTAAGTTTAGTGAGATTAATACTCTTTGGTTTAGTTTTTCTTTTTATCTTCTTAATTTCTAAATTGCACTTGCTTAATAAAAGGTTATGGTTAGTATTGAGATCAGCTCCAGGCAGTGTTTTGCACGATGAAACTTGGCTACGATATTTCAGTCTTACTATAATATAATCAATCTGATATCTGCCTATATCTCCTGGCATTTTCCAAGTGTAGAGCCTTCTTTTTGGTTGTTGGAAAAGTGTGTTTGTTATAATTAAATTATTTTCTTCACAAAATTGCACCAATCTATCTCCTCTTTTATTTCTTTGACCCAAACCAAACTTGCCCACAATATCGTATTCAGCTTTCTCCCCAACTACAGAATTAAAATCCCCCATTACAATCAAATTATCCTTTTCTTTAACTGAGTCTAATATGGTATCAATATGATTATACATGTCTTCTATTTCATCGTCACTATGGCTTCCAGTAGGCACATAAACTTGCACTAAAACTGTATCGACTGGTTCAGATCTTATTTTCACTACTGTGATGCGATCATTGTGATGAATTGAGTTTTCCGCTGTACCGTTTGCACCTTGTGTCTCTCCTGAGTATATTATTCTGTAATCTCCATCCCAATAGTCCCCACTTCCCTCCCATCTTGTTTCACATAATCCCAAAATATCAATTTGTAATCTGTCCATCTCTACCTTCAATTGTTCTACTTTTCCCTCCGTCAACATCGTCCTCACATTCCACGTCCCTATTTGGAAATTTACCACTAAGCTTTTAAATAAAGCCACTAAGCTTCAGTCCGTCTGTCAGCCCGACATTTCTTATAATTTGGAACCGTAGTTTCTAGCCGGTTACAGAACACGCATATAATATTGTGGCGAATATACCTATCCTAAGAAATAATAGAAAGTTTAGGAGAGCGACTCATGGAACAATAGATAAATGGTGGTGGTACGGAACTTACGATGTCCAGCGAGTCCGGCTTGCACTTGGCTGGTTTTTATTACAAAATGTTCGCAATAAAGTCGTATTACAAAGTAATAAACACGTTTTTAAACCGATATATGCCTCCTGCAGTCACCACCCGTCGCTCAATTCAACCAAATTAAGTCATACGACTTATGTTTCGTTAATTTTGACACTTCTCAATCTCAATATCAAGCTGAGCATATTAACCATATTTGATTACATGCAATTTAGTTTATTCGTAAAATGCTGTTGTATTAGCTTCATAGTCCCCACTATTATTATTTCTGCAATAGTTTGTTTCTCTTATTTTTAGAGTTCTGAACCAAAATGGTAAAAGCGGAACCCTAATGGCGCGACTTCGTGTGTTGGCCTGTTTATCTCAGCATTTTATCTTATCTAGCTTATAATGTCCCACAGCTGGGCAAAGGCCTCTCTCTCTTTCCTCCATTGGTCCCTATCTAAAGCCCGCTCTTGCCAGGCCTTGCTAAAGGTGTCAAGTTCATCGCGCCATCGGCGCCTTGGTCGGCCTCGACGCCTTGTGTCAGTTTGCGGCTGCCAGGTGGTCTTGGCCCATAGGTCCGGTGGCATTATCTCAGCATGCAGCAGCAAAATGCTTGCCCAACTTTATTTCTAACTTTTGACTTTATTGTTTCTATAGGTATATAGGGACCCTCAGCGCGCGAGCCAGACTCGCACTTCACCAGTTCTTTTTAAGTACTGGTTGATCATAAATTTTTAGGGATTGCTACTCGTATAGGTTATTTAAGTTATTTAAGTCTGATAAGGATTTAAGGGGAAGGAATCGAAAAGTGCGCAAAAATGGGAAATTCAAAATAAACAACTTTTACGGAAGTCACACGCAGAAACTTTAGTGCGCGTACTAATTCGCGAGCGCAACGAGTTTCTATGTCTACGTAAATATATAAAACAAGCTCTTTTATATATTTAGATATACGTATCTTATTTCCAATCCAATCAGCGCATCTGTTTTCAATTTGTAAGTTAATTACGAAGGATGAAGCCATAGAACGGGTTGAGTAATATAATTTTTTCCGCTATAATATATTCGCTAAACCCGACGACGACGCAGGAATCAACGTTAGTAAACCATGGTTTTTACTGCCATTTGCAAATGTGAGTTAGGTAAGAAATCGTTGATATTAGGCTTGGATTTTGTAATGTGTTGGCGTTCTTGTATTACGAGTTATAATTTCTACATAATTCTTACCTGGAACGATATAGTTACCTGCAATTAACAGTCCTGGCCGACCGACGGGACGGGTGAGTGGTCTTCTTTCCTTCCAAACCCAGTGCAAGCCCGTTCAAGACATTCGGTCTTTTACCTCTTCAACATAATATCCCATCAAATTGTCCACTACTGGACAGGGAGCTCCCTTCAGAGTTCTAGCTTTTGCTGGAAAAATATGGACGGGGAAGTACTATAGTCACCTCGCTTGTCAGCGTTACGACCGGTAACATGGACCACGTTTGTAGGTGACCGTAGTAAGATGGTATGATACACAGAAGGATGCTGTTGCTGGATGATGCTGATAACTCTTAGTCGCTTCTTACAACTCACACGGGTATGTGTGGGATGACGGGGATGGTACAATTCTTTGCCGGCACCACACGGGACAAACTTAACGCTTATTATTATGACTACATTTTAAATTTATTTCATAAATAATTAAAGATTTACAAAAGTCAAGAAATAATTGGTCAAAATAAATAAATAATAAGTAATACCATAGAGTAATATAATACTGGGCGTAGTAATACTAAAACTTACGCACACATTATTAGTCAAATAGTCCGCCACGGAGCGCACCAGGCTCGAAGGTTCCCATCACGCTGGCCGCGTTGCCTCGCTGTATAGCCAGCGAGATGTGCTGAACCAGGTACGCTCCGGAGCGGGGATCGCAACTGTGATCACGTAGGCGACGCCCGATCGCGTGTACAAAAGATTTAGCCTCTTTACACCATGGTCCACCCGTTTCCACAGCAAAGGGTACGAACGCGTATTGTAGTTGCAGATAATTATTATTGATATCTACTTTAGCATATCAGCTTCAATTATGGTCGTAGTTTTTTTATATAACCTGAACTCGTTCAGTTCGTCAAAATTTCAAATCTTAACAGAATACTTCGCTTCTGACACTCGTCGGTCGCTGCCGCGGCACGCTTGTTCGCTCGATCGGCTCGTGGTGTTATATGGTCGCAAGTGAACCTAAATTACTGATAATTGGTCTGTTAGATCGATCCGGTTCGGTATTATTGAGTTAGGTTCTCTTGCGAACGCATCGCACGAGCCGAGCGAGCCAAAAGCGAAATAAACGTACCTCACGATTTGCTAGTCAGTACCTTTATATTTGCACATAGATTTTATTATAAACCTCGACGAGTTTTGGTTTTTGACCAAAAACCTGAACTTGTGCTTATTTTGTCTTGTTCTGGTTTTTTATCAAAAACCTGATTTCATCATAAACCTACGACCGACAGATACACTGCCATCCGAGGGAACGACAATGTTACCTATGTCAAATTATTACAAGCCCCGGCTCTGAATAACAGCAAGACTACAAAGGTTTTTGACCCTTTTAGTCGCCCCTTACAACAGGCAAAGGTTTAGCCCCGGGAGCAAGCATACTCAGCCTAACCAATTTTGAGATTTACCGGTAGTCGAGATTGACGTACAGTAACTGTGCGATAGGTTCGTGCTTATATCACGGGTTATAATCGTCTTAAAGGGATAAAATAATTTCCTAATATGTACACACGGCCGCACATCGGTAGAAACACTTTTGGTCCTTATGGCGTGGTAATAGAGTTGAAAAAGTTTCTACCGACAAGCGGTTGACCGTACTAACTTTTGCCTGCGACTTCGTCCGCATGTTTAATAATTATAAAAAATTAAACGAAATGGAAAAAAAAAATTATACCTCCGGTTTCCATTCCCTATATGCTTGTATGTATACCAGTGCTTAAGTCAAACTAATAACTATCAAACAAAAATAGTTATATTACAAACGGTTCAGTAGTTTTTATCTACTTCTTTAGATTTTCAATATTTTTGTACACTATTTACATCGTAATAATAATAATTTATTTCACACACATTCGTCCGTGCCTCACTCTGCAGGGTTCACCGAAAACCAGCGTCGTGGCATGTGCCGCGACATTTGCTGAGTGAGGCCCTTTTATTCACTGTGGTTGTCACAGCACTAGGCGTAGTGTCATGAAATAGATTTTCCTACTAACTTTTCCAGTACGACGTACTTTTACCAGTACGGATATTTCAATTTTGCTTTAAGAAGGTTGTCAAAATAATGATCGAATTTCCAAGCAAGTGTGAGAAAGGTTTGTAACCGCAGAAAATAGTGCACACGGCCGCATCCACCGCATCAGCAGAAACACTTTGGACCTTATGGCGTGGTAATAGAGTTGAAAAAGTTTCTACCGACGAGCGGTTGACCGTACCTCCGCGTTGTGAAATGTCGGGGTAATGTTACCAATGATGTTGCGTTTTCCTCTCGTTTGCTTGTTACAAAAAGCTATTAGACTTTGACAAGAAGCGGATATAGATAGGTGCAGTCAACGACTCTTCAAGCTTGACACTCGCAGTGCGACTCTAGCCCTTGAGTTTATTGAAAGAACGGTACAAAGTCCAATGAGTCAAGCTTGATGTGCTCTTGACTTTACCTAAGTAGATAGATGTATTAAAGTTTATAGTTATAAAAAGTGAACATGCATACTGCTAATATCTTCGAAATTACACAAATTTTCCGAAAAGTTTGAAATGAGCAAAAATTCCGCTTTTACACTTGGAACTTCAAGAACGGTTTATTCGACTCGGTATAAGTATTTGGTATTTCTTACTTTAGTAATATACCTATATTAAGGCGTAACATTCAATGTTGATAAATTGACAAATATTTTGTGGACGGAACCCACAATTTCAACTGCGCACTTGGCCGATTTTTTCAACATAGGTATCTAAATAACAAAATTAAGATGCTCGTACACTATTTAATAAATAATTTATTAAGTACTTTATCAACTTTCCTACGAGCCCAATAAAGCGATCTCCACGGGCAATCACTTAACAGTAACACTCTCACCGCCGCGGCATTTTCAAAAGATTTATCAGACTTTAACCAAACACTTTCTTCCCAGAAGATAAAAGGTGTAATAAACCATATGATTAAGATAAGCAGCGTTAATTTCATAAGAAACTATAAAACCCGCTTTTGAGAAGTTCGGAGTGAAGGAACTTTTGCGGTAGGAATAATTACATTGAGCAAGTTTTCTATTCTCCAAATTCATAAACATCTTTCTTTGGGTGCTAAAGTATCACGATAACAATTGACAAATATTCATCATGAGATGCAGTCCATTTTATAGGATATTCTGCAAGATTTTAAAGAATTTTAATTTAATTTAAATTTAAAGATTGTAGAATAATAGAGGACACATAATTTTATTTTATTTTTTAATTATCATCCTTTATTATATATTTTTTTTAAGTTTAAAAGTCCTTCTTTTTTCGGAAATGACGTCACAGCTCCTTTAGTTTTACATCAAAAGTGTATTGGAACCTTAGTTGTGACGTCATCGCACAAATTTTGCAATTTTTATAATTTCTCTAAAACCCCATAGTTTTAAAGTTAAAAAAATAAAGTTTTCGAGAAGCGTGGAACTAACTACTTAAATTGAGCGGCTGTCAATTTAAAATATTAGTTTTTTTTAAGTAAGTTCTTCCCCGAGGTTCACATCAGCATCTCTACATAAAAAGACAACTTTTTAGAAGAACGAAATCGTAGGCAACAGCGGGTCTTTTATAATTCTTAAATTACCTCGGAAACGCGTTATTTGTACACACGGCTTACTATTCTATTTTGTAAGCAAAATTTTGCAACCACCTCGTTACATTACACACAACATCTAAAACAAAATAGCATAAATCTACCACAATAGTAATTTTAGGCAATCTGCGTAATGATAAGTGTGATAAGTCATTTCCATATTCACCTGCGATTTACAGAATTCTGCAATCATTCGTCTGGTTACATAATAACTATTTCGACCTGGTTTGCAGATCGATGCAAAAGTCACTATCCCTATATGGTGCCGACAGCTATTCGATGTGAAACGTCATTGACACCAATGTGTTGTATTAAAGTGTTATAAACATTATACTGTCCTCGAATGAGCGTTTGTGTCGTTTCTTGTCGCTAATTAGCTTCTTTGATTGTTAATGTGTGGCTTTGAATTGTTATGGTAAAGCGGAAAGTGGACTGAAATAAACTCTTGTTATTAGATGACTTGTATCTGACTTGTAGGGTGATCTAATTCGAGGTGCCTATTTTGGAATCACTGTTAATTAGATTCCAGTCGATAATGGCACATATTTTTATCGTCAAATGTTAGTTTAAAACAATATATTTAAGGAATGAATCTCTTAACGATCGCCGAACGCATTAATATTGTTCAGTGGTTAAAATTGTTGAAAATATGGTGTAAAAAAATTTGATTATACATTATTTCACTTTACGGTGAGGTAAACTGGCCGCCAAGGTCATGCGATTTAACGCAGTTGCTATATTTTTTTTCTGGAGTTTTCTTAAAATTCGCGTCTTTACCAAGACGCATGCAACGTTAGAGCACGTAAAAACTAATATTTTGAAACTTGCCCCTAAAATTTGCGAAAAAGTCATCGTAAACTACCTCGAAGGAATCAACTGCTGCAGAATGCCCAGAGATGGCCATTTTCATAAAAGATATATTTTTTTTTTAATGTGAATCTAGATAGATTCCGTCTATGGTAGCAGCACTTTTGGTTCAAGGTTTTTATCCCAATTCAGTCATCCAAAGGGCCAGAGTCGCAGTGCAAGTGCCAAGTTTTGGTCAATCCTTAGGCTCAATCTTTACTTTATTTTGTGGTCAATCTTTTCTTGTTCTTTGTAGGTATTTAAATAATAGAACGAGTCTATCTATCATTGTTACCAATTTAGCCTAAGAGCTTTATAATATAAAGCTTTCATGCGTTGACTTCTCTTTAAAAATGTTTTAAAAACTAGTTTTAGAATAAATTATAAATTTTTGTTCGTGTTCTCACTTCATCGTGGGCAACTAAAATCAAAATTTTATTTATTAAAACATTGTTTCTTATAATTTTTACTCAATTAATATCCAAAATACGCCATGAATAACACCAAATATTCCCATAAAGTATATTAACACCATGGGTGTAACCTCCATACCTCACGCTGAGATAGAAACACCATGTTTTACTACACTCCATATGCTTAGGAAAATTCGTCACTATGTGAATATACTAAGAACTATGGCGTGAGTTACAAATATTAGAGAAACCAATACATTCGAAAGAAAGAAATAAGACTCTGGTAGGAAGACTTAAAGTTCAATTTTGACTCCAAAAAGTAAGAAATAGCAATTTTATGTCTAATTGACAAGGTAGGCTACGTTTATAGGCCCATAAATTCACTATCGATTGACTTAATTGTGAAAATATGTTGTATGTCACGCATGGCACAATTTTTTAGATAATTTATTAAGATTGGTCAGTTTTACTCGGAATTAGATTCGCGTAGTCGTATTTTTGTCAATATCGTTTCATAAACTTTGATTAATGTTGACCTATAATGTAAACTTTGACTTAAAAGTGATAAATTATGGAAAATTACTAACGGTTAACATACGGCAGCTATAAAATCTGCATGTGACATTTAATTTAAACCTTTGGTTGGACAAGGTACCGGGTTTCATTGCTTAGAAATTACTTACTTTATAATAGAAATTAATACAAAGATTTAGAATTTGAACGACATTAGTATTAGTTGCAGGTGAAATAAAACTTTTTTCGAATCGTTCTACCTCACTTTTATTTAAAATAGCTACTGATTTTAATACCACACTGCGTTACAATCAAAAACACGTCAAGCTTAACTCATCTTCTTCACCGTACAGACGAAAATCAGTCGCTTAGCGTACATTTGACTGCACTAGTATTATAGCTTCAGTTCACTAGTAACGACCTTTGCTAACTGAACACTACTTTATTATTATTGGCAAAAGGGCCAATAAAAAAGGAAAATATTTTACACTTCTCTTTTTTAAAAATGGAACAGGTTTGCGCCCACGCAGCCTGGAGCAAGTCAAACCAGCCAGCTCTATCTTTTATTGCTCGTTTAAAGCCCAGTTTACTTGCATCGAGCGTATGTATGGTGTAATTTCCAGTGTCATACATCGCATGGGAATTATCCTGTCACATGATTATGCTTTTGAAGCGATGCTCAACCTTTTTTATTATAAACCGTTGTTGTTCCAGTAAGCTAGTAAAAAGACATATCCTGCGATTACATGTAAGTATTTAAGTGTAAAGTTGCCCGTATTAGGACTCGAATTGGATTGAGTGGAGTACTGATTGATCGATGTACGCGCTTATACGTATCTGGTAGGAGATATATTCCTACGTATTAAAATTTCCGTTAAGATTAATTTTATTCGTTTAACTTGGTAGTCCAGGTCAGTAAATTGTAATTATGAAAGAAAACGGCAAACTAATTTTGTAACTTTAAAATTAAATCAAAGTGCAAGTTAAAATTCACTTATGTGACTAAATTGTGATATAACAGCTTTTAGCAAGAGCCTTAGGAAGATAATTAAGATATTTAACAAATTATGTGACTATAAAATACAAATAATTGAACCGTATGGAATGGGGTATCGTTCCACGCTATACCACTCCACACGGTTCGAACAGTTTTCTTCAAGTTCAATACCGGCGATAATCACATAAATTGGTACCTATATCCAGGTCTTTGTACGGGTCTTGGTAATGGCCTCCCGTTGAGGTCCGAACCACATTTAGGGCCCCACCGCTGAGCGTGTATCGTGAGGGCCACGGGGTGCCGTTGATATTAAACCGACGAGACCTTGAGCAGGTGAAAAATTATGTTTCCGGCAAGCTTTACTGAAATTAGCAAGGAAATAATAAATCTAAGTAAAGTAGAACCACTTCAACAGATTGTTAGGATTTACTGCCAAGCCAACCAAGACAGGATTTTTAGTGTTACACCCTAAAATTTTTGAGAAATTGTTATTCTATTATTTACGACATTTCCAATATATTTCTGACTCTCCATACAAAAGTAGATACTAGACTGATCAGCTGATTTAGCTTCTATAATGCAGAATAAGCCTTCATAAGACTGTGAATGAATTTAGTAATATTGTAAATAAAATTGAAAATAAAGTTTATGCGTATAGAAGCTATGTTTTTGTAACGTTTTCCTACGTTTTAGATTAGTTCAGTCAGAGCCTTCTGTTCAGGGATCTAGCACTGTTTCTGTTAACATAGATTTTGTTACTTAGTACTTACCTACTTATCTGCAGCCTCGTGTACACAGTAGTCTTGGCAACGTAGCAGATCGTTGTATGAAGACCCCCGCATTAACTCCTCAGTCGATGAAACTTTGCTGGGGTATTACACTACATGAGACAAACCTTCTATAATAAAATCCAAAAAAAGTCGGTACTTTTAATTTTTCCATACAAAAATTACATAAAATGTATGAAAAAATTTTTTGTAATTTTTTTTTTGATATTTTGAATTTACATTTAATTCATGATTCTTTGAAATTAAATCTGCCTGAGAAATTTATGTTGGGGTCGACTGCTTTGTTGCCTACACTACAGTTTCAGCGAGGCAACAGCTGAACCTCGTTTGTGGATGCGCTGGTGTTGCTTACGACCTGTGTGCTGTGTTCAACGAATTACGGGTTGTGTTGTGTTCAATAAAAGGGGTGTAAAGGACGGATTTTCGAAAACTGAAAGGGCATGACCACAACGTTCAGTGAATGGAACTTTTAGGAAATGATATATTCTTTCCATACAAACTGTTCAATCAAGTTTACAAGTTTGTATGGAGATCCAGATTTTCTTTATTTCCTGAAAGTTTCATTCACCGAAGTGGTTCAATTTCGTTGATTGATCATGCCCTTTTAGTTTTTGGAAAGCCGTACCTTACACCCTGTTCTTCCCTAGTGCTTCTTAATTAACTGCGAATATTTTGTACTTAGACCATAAAACTGAATAACTTTCTCAAGGAAATATGGGTCACAAAATGAGCCGTAATTTTTTTTAAATAAAAAACTGCTCTTGGAACCTCGAGGTTTTTAAGGGAAAGCCAAGATTTTTTGTGACCTATGTTCCTTGGAGAAAAGTGATCAGTTTCATAGTCCAAGTAACATACCCAATTATTAGATAAGTTGTGCATACCTAAGGGTTGTTAATGCATGTAAGAAGTTTGAGCTAAAAATAAATCGGCGTATGCTTTTTACAACTTTTATTAAAATGTTCCAGAGTTTTACAGTGCTAGTTTAGTGCTGTAGATGTTTTATTACTGAATTATGGTTTTATATAGATAAACAATAATTAACCATACAAGTCATAAAACGACACAGTTATTTTAGGTACCTATTTAAATGGATCGAAAAATACCGTCCTTTTTTTACCAACTCGTTCAATATTTTCTTCAGACAGTGTGTCAAAAGTAGTGAAATTATTTTATTTGCGATACACATTCAACGTTTAACCGCCATTACAAAGTGTGTCTATTTCATTATATCTGGAGGATTTTATAGAAGAGCTTGAGCACTATAAAGCCTGCACCGGTAGCAAGTACCGTATTAGATAATTTCAGCTGCTTCTAATGGCTTTGGCGTTAGCCAAGCGATTATGCAAATTTACGGATTTAGCGACCCCGACTGGTCGGCTGCACTCTACTTCGCAGCCTCAGTAAAGATGCTAATAGTAAAATTTTATTATATTTTAGATTTTTTGTTTGTTTCTCTTAATCAATGATTTTTCTTTATTTTTATGTGTAAATAACGATAATTATTAGTGAAAAATTCTTATCACAATTTATCGCTTGTCTTTAAAAAATGGCTTTTCCTTTTAGGAATTTAACATTTTCCCTTATTAAAAATAAATTAATCAGCAAAATTCCTATTGTATACGCAGATAAAAATAACATTATTTCCGCTCCTTACAGAAAACATCCAGGTCATGATAATAATATTCAAAATTATCAGTATACTCATAAACCGCAGGCACCTAGCCTTTATGAATAGAGGCCACCTTGCCAGAGCGGTTGCAGCGACACTTTGCATTGAAAGCATCTGGGTATTCTGGAATGTATGTAGGTGCAGTCGGGATTAGAGCCTTAAAAATATACTCTATGAGTCAATAACAATACCATTAGAGCTCGCCTCGCAGAAATACCTAATAGAAATGCTAAAGACATTGTCCGAGTTCATTCCAAAGCATTCGGAGATATTGAGACGCAAGTTAGAGTGAGTGAGAAGAATGAGTCATTTTATCTAGCTTCTTTTCAATAGTTTAAATATACTTTTTGGACGCATCTATGGTGATTGTTATAAAGTTTGTTTATTAGCTTTTAAATTTGGTCGGTTCTAAGCTTATTAAGACAGATTTTTGTAAATCATTCTGAAGATTTCGATTTTGATGGCTATCAAATTCCAGAACATAAGCTGTGTTTAGCTCCCAGAATAAGCTCTTTTATCTACCTGTATTTTATTTATCAATTTTATTACATTATCTACTACCTCAACTCCCTTATTCCTCTCATAAAAGCAATTTAGAAAGCTTTAAATCCCATTCCCTTCAACAATGTTTGTCTAAAGATACCCATAACAATTTAGCCAAGCATCCGAGAGCCACATTACTTTGAAGAAGCAGATCCTTTACAACAAAGTTGTATCTTGTGTAACCGTTTTTGTTGTTGCGTTGTTTTGTCGCAAGCAAAGTACCGACAATAATATGGTAATGTGAATTGTGGGTCTATTCTCTTCCAAGTTTGTACGGCAATTATGCGTGTACCACGTTGTATGTGAACTTTACTGTCCATAGTGGGCATCCACCTGACGAGACTGGCCTATTCATACGACTGTCTTTGAGTAAATGCTGTTCGAATTGTAGGCTGAAGCGGAAGCTTTATTCAATGCCTGTTAGCCTAGCCTATCCAACTTGAATTTATTGTACAAGATTAGGTCACTGTATAATCGTGAAAGCATTTATTACGCTCAAGATTTCTCGTGTGTATTCACTATTCATCAGCTTGATTTACATAGATTGATTTACACCTTATTTCTGCTATCAATTCATCAATATTCCTGCTTTTATCGCATTTGAATTTCTGGCCGTTTTTGCTTTGAAAGTACTTTGAAATTTAAAACTGTTCCAAGCTTTTCACTTGTACCGACTCAGCTGAACTTCAAACTGACAATAGACTAGCATTGACTGATGCCCTGAACTCGTATCCCTGGTCGTGTCCGCTTACTCTTGGCATTGACGATTGGAACTAGTTCCTTCCTTTGATGTTACGTTGCGCCTCGTTAGTGCTTTATGTTAAAAACTTTCTTGCTTTTACAACTCTAGCTGTACAACTAGCGGTAGTATAACGCATATATCACCAGCAATGGAACTAGCCAGATAGCATTAGTTCGCAGCTGTGTTTGCGCAGTCCCAATTTGCAGCAAGCACCAGCTGCCAAAATATGTTTTTGTTGCTCCAAACTGGGTGGGACAAACTGTAGTGTGGTATGCTAATCAGTGTTTTGCTTATATCAGAGATTTGGTATTGCGAAATAGCATTAAAGCAAAATGTTGTTGCAGCAAGCAACAGTTAAGCATATTTTTATATCAAATACAAAGCGACCAGTAATCTTTACCTTCCGTACCTGCTATACTTACTTAATCTTACATTTCTTAACATCAATTTCTCTTAAAGTTATTCAGACTGTTTTGTACTCTTCTTTTCGAATTCTTGTGTTTTACCAATAAGGATTCTTACCTCAGTGTCTCAAAAGCTTTACTCGGAAACGTTTTTCTCGTTCCGGCATTAGTACCTTGCGAATTCTTGGACGACTTTCTACCAAACAAAGGCTCGGCTTACACTACATAAAGAGCGGAGTACGTATCAGTAACTGTGTCACTTTCGCGCTGTTCTTTACTGTAACGTTAGATGGCTTTGACTTATGAAGCGTTCCCACTTTCCCACAGTATGTTACATAAAATACTCGTATAAGATGTGCAGAGTTGACGACTGACGACCTAACAGTATCAATCTATAGGTACTGATTAACTTCACACGACATCATTGCATTCCCTGTCGATTTTTTCCTCGAACAATATAATCTGGATGTTTTCAAGGCTAGAGTAAACATGCATTTTCTAGGTAAGCGTGCTACATCTTCGACCCCATCGTCACTTACCATCAGGTGAGATCGGGGTCAAAATTAAATGCTCACCAATTTCCGCATAAAAAAAATTACATCCTGCTGCGACTTCGAGCATCAAGTGCTGCCATGATAGATCATCAGTTCTTTCATTAAAATATTTATCGATTGATTGTCTAGTTTAGCATTAGAATTTTCAGTATTAGTGTTACTTTTATAGTCCACTAGTATCTAGCCACCAGACAATATGTAGCCATGCTAAGTCCTGCAGTGCGTCTAATCCCTTAAAAGGATTACTTTGGCCACGCCACGGCTGTACTCACTACGAAACCGTTTGCCAAGAGATTGTGCTGGTGACGTCATTGTAGCTTTATAGAGATTCGAATTCATTTAGTAAATCCTATTGTAATCTAGTGATATTTGCCAAGTTGTTTGTGTTGCCAAGCCACAGTAATTATAAGACATTTAAAGCACACCAGTCGTCGTATAGGTTTTAAGTGGAGGAATTTTCCAGCACTGTACGTTTTAATGGACTAAAGTAAGACCATCGTAATAGGTCCTTTGTGAACTCTGTGTTTTGGTGTTAAGAAATGTTAAAACGGACTTCTTGCGTAGGCCCAACTTTACAAACCTACAAGTACCTAAGTACTAGCGTGCTGATGTGACTATTACAATAACCAATATACAGCTACCATCAGGTCAGAGTAAAATGCTAACCTATTTCGCATAAAAAAAATACTTCTTTGCATAGCACAGGACAAAAATAACGAAACTCTTGAGATTATAACTAACGACTACGACTATTTACTATTTCGTATGCAAATGTGAAAATTCGCAAATAAAGTGCTATTGAAATTTCAAAAAGACCCTGTTTCTTTATTACTGTTACAGAAGTGTAAAGTATAGGTATGACCTTGTACCGCACGTGCTGAATACTGAATGGTACAGTGACACAATAGTTTATGTGATTAGCTGTCGATATCTTAGAACTGTTGGCTATTGTTGGCAAATTGCTTAGATTCTGAAATGAATTGGCGATTTCGATACATTATTGCCCTGGCAGTAAGCATAATGCCTTTATTTGACTACTTGTTTTCAAGTAATAGAGTTATTATTTTGTCGTTGAAATCACATTGCAGCTTCATTACTCAGGAAGAACATGCATGAACTCAGAAACATTACAGATAATTACATTATTCATTAATTGCAAAACTATAATCACTAAAAGACAGCCTCAGCTAAATTAAATGCAAATCCCAATGAGAACAAACTTCGTCGTCCCATTTATAGAAAATCAAATCAAATTGGAACGTCAAACCGCATCGGCGTACTCGCATCCATAATTCAAAAGACGCAACTACAGAAACAATCAGCTACATTTGAGCTGTACTATTCTCAACTTTATCGTGATACAGCTAAAAGCTGTATAAAAGTATCATCCGTATCTCGAAGTTGTACAAAGTCTCAACCCCATATAATTACGACGTCGACTACATTACCGAGGCTTAAGAGCTCATGTTAAATATGTTATGCTACATAAATAATGCAGCACAATGTTGTTTGACAAATAATGGAGACAAGAGTCAAGTCTTTGGGCGGTACAAAACAAAGAACAAAACTGCCAGGAATCGTTATATATTTTTTTATAAATATCTACCTGCTAAGTTTAAATTAAGTATAAATATTTATATTTCTTAACTGTCATTAAAGTTATATGATTGAAAGTTGGACACATATTTAGCAATAATATTATTGTATTTTTTCCTATTGTATGTTAATGCAAGAACCAGTTGATGTCTATTATATGATATTTATATCTCTTAATAATAGTTCAAAGACTATTATTTAATCATTTATTCCTCCTATCTTAATATTTCTAATGGATTACGCTTGTACAACTTAACACATTAAAGCGGAATGAATGGAATATTGTAATCAATTCAATGCAAACACTTTATTAATTTGCAGCTTTACGACTTATAGTTGTTTTGGAGTTGTTAATTGGTTCTATAATGGAAACATTGTAGCCTGTAAATATATTGTAAATGCAGGCGATTTGATTCGACCTGGACGGCGTGGGCTGAAGGAGTCGTGAGACCAGACCCCGGCGCCAGACTGAGGCAAACATACACCAACATCTATCATCAAACGTAACATCGTATACAGCTTTAATACAACCGCTTAAGAACTATTTTGCTCTATAAAAGCGTTAAAGGAAAGCTTGCGAGTTATTACGTAAATATCGTTTTAGTTATCCGTTCCATATCTGTAAATGTTTATCTATTTGATGTTTATTAGATGTTCCATCCTTAGTTACAGCGTCCAATACACTTAGACCTCTTTAATCTTCCGGTAGTAATAAGGAAATTGTACAAAATGAAAGGTCAGTCCACACTGGACAGTACTGATCGGTGTGGCCGTAATCTTTCATACTTATTATGGGTTTTTATTAGCTTTGTCCATTTTTATTTTGACAATAACACCGATATGCCTTGAGATAAATTTACAGCGTAGGAGTCCTTACGGCATCGGTTGTAATATTGAGGCCCACGCAAAATGGTCATGGTAAAAAAATAATATAATTTGTATAACAAAATACCATTGTTGTAGTCGGCTGCATGTCCTTTGTAACACTTTGACCTTGAGCGGATCTCGGGCGTAAGTACTTAGTGTAGCGCTGGTTCAGCTTATACTGGTTTTGGTTACACCTACTTGCTACCGTCAAAACCGTCAAACGTGACACTTGCCGGGTGACTCTAGCACTTAAGGCGTATAGGATTAGAACGGTACAAGGTTTAGTGTGTTAAGCTTAATTGTTTTACTGTACGTGTCCGCGTGAAACGTAGGAAGAGACCTCACCCTTCCACCTGTACCTTGGACGAAAGTCGTAGATACTTACTTCTCATACTTCCTCTACACACAACAACCAACGCTTGTCGGTTTAGGCCCAACCTTTAGGGTATTTTTGAACTAGCCTTTTTTCCGATTAGTCTTGAGTCGTTCGCCGAGGCCTTACCTTTCATCTTCCAACATTTCTATTCACCCTCGCCTGCATAATATTTTTTTTTATCGTCAATGGACTTACTCTTGACCTCGATCTAGTCTTGAAGACAGAGATGAGGTCGACGATGGAACGAGCTTTTTCATTCTATGTCATTTGGTAAGACTTTCGAAACTATTACACAAAGTCACAAATCTTGTCCCTAGCTTAAAATAGCCTCGTATCTCTTATACAGGTTGTCCCGATACGATTACAGGTTGCAATTCGGCATTCTCCATTTATCTGTCTGGTGGAATGTCACTGGAACGCCCACTGTAGCGCCAACCCCGTGGGTGTAGTGAAGGGGCAAGGTATTTATAGAAAAACTTGGTAGGTAGGTACTGCTATGGGTGATTTCTTGTCACATAGCTCTTTCGTTTAACATGAGTTTTAAGACACTCGAGGCAAAAATGTTGGTAATCAGAGATGTAAAAAATTAAAATTTTCAGAGTAGATACCTATTTTTACCTTTGTTACCTTTACCTATTTTCTATAAATTTCTGAAATTTTTTGGGTAAGAGGTATTCGAGGATTCGTCAAGAGGTAAGATGAATAGTACTGTCACAGGCAGAATTTATTTGCTCTGTTCCTGCCAATCACATGTTTAAGAAGCAGGGCAGAGAAGATCCTTTTATAACTTTGATGTTTTCTGAATATGTGTTCAATCATTCAGGACGTTCTAAATAAAAGCCAGGTAAAAAGTACCCGAAACCGACGAGAGCGTATGAAAGGGTTGATGACATTAGAGGGACCGAGGGAAGTAGGTATGTCAAGATCGTAGCAGGGGGTGCGCTTTGGTCTTTGCCTTGCCTACCCCGATGGGAAAGAGGCGTGATGTTATGTCCTACCTTCTTCTTCTTCTTTAATTTAAGAGCTTGGCTCTTGTCGATGGAGTAACTTCCAGTCCTCACGTTGTATCGCGAGCTGCCTTACCTCCTGAAACGACACGACATTGACCTTTTCTTTAATCTGGTCAAAGTAGCTTCGCCTAGGTCTTCCTCGTCCCCTCTTTCCTTCAATCTTTCCTTCCATTATTTTTCCTACCTATGCATACCTAAATGAATATTTATTAATTCATCCTATATTACTGGTGCATGAAAGCTTGTTCATAGGAAACCGATGGGACTTCCTATCGGGCACATGCGTAGCACACCCAACAGCACGTCAGCAATAACGCTTTGGACTTTATAGCATGGTAAAAGAGCTACAAATGTTTCCACTGACGTGCGGTTGACTGTACTAGAGGCAACATGAACGTGGTTTGGTATTACCATGGTATTACCTAAATGTGGTCATTTTCTAGCCGGACCCGTAATGTCTTGTATAGGTCATGGATCCCGCCTACTGTCCATCGTGACATGATTCGCCCACTTGGCGGCGCTGAGATTTCGGAATGCTGACATATTGAGAAAATGTGTTGGAAGATAAATATTTTGTGACAAATAGGTACCTATAGGGTTATTACTTTCTTAGACCACTGGCCAAAATTTTGTATGTTACTCAGAACACGAATCTGAACAAGTTTCCCAAAGAAACATGGGTCGAAAACGAGAAAAATTTTTGGTCCTCCCAAACAAATCTTGTGCCGGCAATAGTGGGATATGTATGGGACAACCAAAATCTTTTCTCGTCTATTGACCTATGTTTCTTTGGGTAAGTTGTTCAGATTCGTGTTCTGAGTAATGTATTCATTCATTCATTCATACTCGTACCTACAAAAATTTGGCCAGTGGTCCAAAAATAGCCCCCATATATTAAAATATCTAAAGTAAAGAGCAATATCCACGAGTATGTTGAACGTGGTAATAGAACTGATTTGGTCTAGATTTGGACACTAATAGCTGGACCTGTCACTTGTATAGGTCAGGGATCCCGCCCACAGTTTGTCGCCCGTCGCCCACTGTGGCGCCGACTGGACCAAGCAAATTTTTACATCAGGTAATAATCAAGCGGAAACATCAAAATCGTAGCCAAAAACAACTTTCTGCTCCTTTTGTTCCTTTATCAATAGTAAAAGAAGTTCATTGACAGATGTCACCTAAAAATTGTAGGTTTGATAAACTTTCAAATAATAGAGACACAGCAGACGGCAGACCTTTTGTTGTGAAAGTCCACCAGTGTGAATTAATTCACCATTCTTCAGGGTGCGTATTCAGAAGTTTTATCGGAGCTCCGATATTATCAGATTGACAACAACAATTACGTTCGGAAATTTACTTTGTAAGGGAATTTCTTTGTCAAAGGCCGAACCATAGACTAATTAACGGTGTGATATTATCGTAGTTTCACTTCGGAATACGGCAGCTGAGTTCAAAACCAATAAACGAATATTTAAAGAAAGTCGAAACCTCCTAGAATGACTTACAAACCGTCACATTTTACGTAATGTCTTGCAATGACCAACCAAAAAGGACTGGTTCCCTAATAAGGACGGTGGAAATGTGGCATTGTGATGTGCTCGTATAATATAAAATCGTGAGTTTTGGAATCACAGTCCTACGTCTCCACTCTAGGACGACTATGGCAATCCTATGGCACTCCTTACCTGAAGGTATGGGAAAGATGGCGACGATAAACCATGGATTTATGTCTCTATTGCAACGGATAAAGGCGGTGAACATTAATAGTTGTATTGTGAAATGTCTGCGGATTCCTAGAAATGATAGTCAGATAAGTGTGGCTCTTGTTAACGATATGTTTACATACTTTTACCACTAAGTATATACAGCGTGTAACGAAAGGGTGTGATTATACTGAAGGGTTGAATCTGCCCATGAAACTGAACAACTTTTCCCAAGGAAAATAGGTCGAAATACGAATAACCAAATTTGGCCTCCCATACATCAGGTGATGCAGTTTCTGTGGGACGTCAAAAATTGGTTTTGTTCTATGACCTTTGTTTCTTGGGAAAAGTTGTTCAGTTTAATGGGCAGATTCCCACCCTTACGTATTATCACACCTTTCCGTTACACGCCGTATGTATAGTTTAAAGCCATAATACCTCTGTAACCTTTCTGATGGTTGCTCCTAGTGAAACGTGTGTATACAACTTTTCAAAATAAGCAAAGTAAATATTTTGACCCGATTCACTTGACATTTTGTAAAGAGAAGCAAAAAAAATTAAGAAAGAAGCAAATCCAAAAGTCGTAGACCAAAAAGTAGTTAGTTTCATGGAAAGAGCAAGATCCCGAGAGGTTTCCCAAATACCCCGTAAAACAGGTAAATCGTTTGAATCAGTGAATACATACGTCATACATACATACAAACATAGTTATATACATACATAACATTGCGACTCTTTCTCGTAGCGTCGGGGTAGGCAGAGATTGTTGTGTGTTCTCTACCTACCCCTTATTTCCATTCACGTGTCTAAAAGTTGTTCCACAAAATGGCAATCTCGTGATTGATCTCGAACCGTTTTCATTTACAAGATCGTAACCGACAATTTACGTGCTCACTGTAAAGTTCACCCAAACGCTGGCAATTTCAATTATCCTGGCGTCAGCTGATACGTTATGCAAAGTTTTTGCAAGCGGCTGTGATCTACGAGTGCGCGGGTTGCGCAAGCGCAGCGGCGCGCTCCAGTGGCGCCATCTACCGTGATCTATTGGCGCCGAGCGCTTGCTCGCCTCTCATGCTGCCTCTTATCGCATCAATGCAAATCCAACCGTTTTAATCTACTCCCATATAATAAATCCTTGTCTGTCTATGGATCTTATTTTTAGACATAATTGTTAGCTATTCTAAATCAATCACCGTGATGGATGTATGTGGTTTATGACTAAACATACGTGTAATAGAAATTATTAGATAGTTCACATACAGGTGGAATGTGAAAACGAGAGTCGCGGTTTGAAAAATGGTCGTACAGATTTAAATGATTTTTAAAGTCATTGATCAAACTAAAATATTGTAAATTATTATAAATAACCTACCCATGATTGATTTATTTTCCGCTTGCTGCTCCGAACGCGCTGTTAAGTTTCTGCCTGTTCACTTTTTACACAAAAATCCCACAAAAAAAAATTTACTTTCGGTACTTACTTACATTCTTTTTTGTGTAATTCTATATACTAACTATAATTTGAACTATTACGAACATTACAAAAAGAATAAGCCAAGTCGGTGCAGCTATTCTCAAGTGTGGTGCCTTTGAACAGCACTTCATTTTTAATTATAAACAAAAGAATTATGACATTTAGATACTGCATGTGTCACTGTTAATATTTTAAATAGATGAAGATGAAGAAAAATACGACGCGAAAAATTTAAGGCCGGCTCGCGTCGAATTTTTGTTCCTCTATCTATGTAAAATATTTACAATTATTCATTACCTTTTTATACACATTCTGTGTTTTAAGTGATATTAAGTAATACAAAATAGTTATATTTCCTCCTGTTTTAGCATTAGACGTGCGGTGGGCGTCGATTGTGAAATTCGTTCGCTTTTTCCCCCGTCTGCGCGTGGGCCGCTAATTATACGTCTCAGTCGATTTATGTCCGTTGATATGAACTAACTTTGAAATTATGTCTATAAATAGTGTTTTCGTATTTATGTTGATGGATCTAGCAGCTTTTGGATCAAAATCATAAATATCAAGGTGCTCTAACATTGGTCCTACCAAAATATTTTTGCAAACTTATTTTCCTGTCTATCTTCTAGCCATCAGCTAATATCAACATGGGTCGACAGACTGCGCTGTACCGTCGGATTTTTCTGTGGTCGGGAGGGTTCTCTGGATCGCGCTCTATATTTTTGTCCACAGCTTTGGCTTCAGAAAGCGACGAGTTTTTTTTATTTCTCAGGCATAAATAAATAAGACAGAATTAGCTCGATTTTTTTCCCTATATTGTGAATTTCAAATCTTCTTTTTCGAGGACGATAGTAGAGTGTACAAATAATGCTTGTATGTATAAGTAATAGTGTAAAATATACCTACTAATTATAATTATTTTGTTACAGGTAAGTCTGCAAACATACCAACAGTCTGCAAACAAAGCCCTGTAAAAAAAAACTCAAACTGTGAGTATTACTAAATATTTTCTACAGTAAATGCGAAAGAAAACTTCTCCGAAGCACCTTCCTTATTCAACAAGAACCAGGTTAAACGTTTTACACTCCTTAGCTAAACAAATAAACAAACAGTAGAAATAAAACTAGATTTTTCACGACAGCAATACGGAATTCAATTTATTAATAATTCAAGCAAGGGTCGACTAGGTGAGGGGCCTATTCTTAAGTCGCGCGCTTCTCGTAAAAATCGTAAACTCGGAACGAAACGGAGAAAGAAATGTTTACAGGTCGTTTGAGATTCTGAGAAGTCTGATGTTGATTGGACCTATAGAAAGGGCGCTGAGAGAAAAATTAAGAAAATTTTATTCCTTAAGGTTTGACAAATTTATTATAATATTCTTTTATCAGTGTATAGCGTACGCAGGATAAGTTTGGCTCTTACGGTTATTTTCTGTGCATGGGTGACAGCTAGGCAGGCGGAGAGAGAGCCAATGAACGCTTCGCTCGTCTTCCCCCACCTGCCGCACTCACCCCCGCGATAAATTTTTTGAGCAGAGTTATTTTGTACGCGCTATAAAAGCATGCTCAGTTCAAAGGAACTGAACAACATTCACAAGCAATGTTTTTTCTCTTTCTGTATACAAATTGAGAAATTTTCATTAACCGCACTCCTAAAACTTTATATGTAGGTATACTGTATCTCTGGTTTTTTGTTTTTCGATACTGTCATTATATTTACGCATACAGAACTAGTTAACTTTTAGATTTATGTAAACCATTCCTTACACACGGTAGAGTCAATCTACAGTCAACCGCATATTTTCAGATTCAGATTCAGATATTTATTAATAATTTAAAATTACACGTCATATTACAATGTCAATAAATAAATTAGGTATTACAACAAATTAAAACAAATTAAAATCAATTATAACACATAATTCAACTTATTATTTAGAACATCACTCATGATCATGACATGACTGGGTTAACGACTTAGCGTCGGTTAGAAATTCATCTATGCTGTAGCAAGACATTTTTATAAGAATGTCTTTCAGTTTGGTCAAGAACGCTGTCAGGTTTTTAATATTTTTTATTTTGAGTGGAAGACTGTTATATATTTTCAGACAAAGGACGCTAAAGGATTTTTGCGACTTTGTTAATCGTTTAGGTGGAATGCACAATAAATTTCGACTACGCATGTTTAGGTTATGATGATCTCCGTTCGTTGTTATATTTTTTAAGTTGCTTGTCACGTACTTACAAGCTTCCATGATGTAAACGCTTGGTAACGTAAGTACTCTTGTCTGCCTAAATAGATCCCTGGCAGGATGGTCATAGGGTTTCTTCAATATTATGCGAATGGCACGTTTTTGGAGTTTGAATACGCGCTCACGGTCAGCAGCAGTACCCCATAGGTCTACCCCGTAAGTAAGTAATGAATGGAAATATCCGTAGTACGCGGATAATAAGTTTTCTTTTGATAAGCTGGCGGACAGACGTTTCAGTGCGTAACATGCGGAAGCTAGTTTATCGCACGTTAAATCGATGTGCGGGGACCAAGTTAAGCCCGAGTCGATCATGAAACCAAGATATTTTACTTCTTTCGTTTGAGGCACCTGCATACCGTTCAGTACAACGTTTAGTTCAGGACCTGTAATGTTACGAAGTTTGAAGTGCATTATGTGAGTTTTCTCGACGTTTAGTAACAGACCGTTAGCTGTAAACCAGTCGTTAATACGATGTATAGTTGTGGTAATTTTGGAACTAAGGTTTAAGAAGTTTGTTGCACTGACCAGTATGCAAGTGTCGTCCGCGAACAAGACATGTTCCGCGTCGTTACACGCCGATGTGGCGTCGTTCATCAGGATGAGAAATAGGTTATTACCCATGGTTGACCCCTGGGGCACAGCACAGCTGCCTATCGGTTGAAGGTTTGACTTTTCTGTGCTTACATAGGTACATTGCACTCGATTTTCCAAGAATGATTTAATGGTATTAAGAAATCCGTCTATAACTCCATACCTGGAAAGTTTCTCCAGAAGCAAGGTGTGATCCACCATCTCGAAGGCGCGCGAGAGGTCACAGAAGATGGCCGCGACCTGCCGCCCGCCCTCCAGATGGTTCATGACCCGCGACACCACGTCACGCGCCGCGTCCGTCGTCGACCGACCAGGCTGGTAGGCATACTGGTGCTTATTTAAAAGATTGTTTGTAGTGAAATGGAACATTAATCGTTGACTTAGTAGTTTTTCAAAAACCTTAGATATTATAGGTATCATTGAGATTGGGCGATATGATTTTGGCAAGTCAGTTTCACCTTTGCCCTTGTAGATTGGATTGACTTTTATTACTTTTAGCGGATCAGGGTAAGTACCGTTTGCAACACATTCATTAAGTAAATGGAGTAACAATGAGATCGTAATTGGTGGAATATAGTCTAACACGTAGGTTGACATGTCGTTAATATCAGAAGATTTTTTTCTTTTGATTTGTTTAATTGCTCTTACAATGTCACGCAAGGTGAAAGGTTTACAGTCGATTACTGGGCATGTTTTATTATTTAAATAGTGCGAGAGATATCCTAACGCTTCGCTAATGTTTTGTTTACCGCAGTTAGTTGCATTGGTATTAATGTAATATTGATTCAGTGAAACGGCGGCAGAGCGCGCGCGGGACGCCGGGCAGTCACCAGCTGATCGACTGATAAGTATATCGAGTGCACTGTTACCCTTGCTGTTGACCTTGCATGTCTCTGATGCGATTGCGCGCCAGACCGATCTACACATACTTTCCTTGCTGTTTGTTATTATACTGTTTACATAATCAGCCCGAGTGTATTTTAAAATATGGAAGTAATTAGACTCTAATTTTAAGAGATCATCAACCAGAGTGGTATTATTTGATTTTTGCGATAGCAAGGTGTTTTTCAAACTTAGTATTTTAGACCGTAATTGTTTTACGGTGTCGTTAACCCATCCATGCATGTGACTTTTAACAGGATATTTCCTAACTGGGAAACAGATGTTGTAAAAGTGGTTTATAACATTCAAGACTGCGCTTAATGAGACACAGGGACAATTATTCTTTAAGAGTAGGGAGCTATAATCATAAGTACTTAAACAATTTTTAAAATTATTTATATTGTATTCTGAAAATAAGCGTTTAATTTTTATTGGATTTTGTATGAGGTCAGAGCGACTGTCAATTTTCAAAAGTATACAGAGATGATCTGACAAGTGCATATCGACACTTGAAATATTCGCTATGTCAGGTTTTGGCAAGTTAGTATATATGTGATCGATCCACGTTTGAGTTGAACAAGTAACTCGTGTAGGGAATTTTACAATTGATTTAAAGCCATAGTATTTTAAGGTTTCTAACAACAACTTAGTATTGGGACATTTATTTTTTAAGTCTATGTTCATATCGCCTGAGATGACAATTTTGTAGTTTTTAATAGCTTGAAGATTTAATAACTCATGCAACTTATCAAACCATATCGTCATATCACCGCTTGGAGGGCGATAAATACATACAACTATTAAGTCATTTCCTATACACTCTATGGCACAACACTCGAAGTGCTTCTCCACGGACAGTTTGGTGAATTCAGAACGTTCTATTGCCGATATCGAAGACCTCACGTAGATACATGTACCACCGCCCTTGTGTGCCGACCTAGAATATTGTGCTCGGAGACTATAATTCATTATGTTGGTTGATTGGATTTGGCTCGACTCGAGCCAATGCTCGGATAAACAAATTATGTCAACTTGGTCCATAAGTTGGATTTCACTTTCAATTTTAAAGGTTTTGTTTTCTAACCTGTTTATGTTTTGATGGATGACGGTGAGATGTTTTCCAGTCAATGTATTGTTCTCACTGGTTCTGTTCGTCTGGTGGTGGGTATCGGGGCTTTGCTCGCAGAAAGGGCTTCCATTCAGATATGGTGACGTTGATTGGCCAGACAGAGGCACTTAGAAATTGGTCGTATATTCCTGAAGGTATACCAATTTTAAAGGAGTTGTAAGTGTCTCGTTTGGCTGGTATTTGTTCAGCGGTGTAGTTCTGCTCTGCTTGGATTGTCTTCAAGTAGGCAACGATAGAATCCGGCGTAGTGTCCTTCTTAAAATAGCAGCCGTGTAGGTACCTGTAAGTTTCAACACCCTCAAGAGAGGTACTCTTCGCAGAACCTTTGATTGCAGTAGGTTTTGTAGATCGTCGTCGTTTTTTCTGAACAGTAGTCCATTTTTCTGTGTTTCCATAAGAGTCTGAGTGTTGATTTTCATGATTCTTGCTCAGTTGTTTAGGTTTGTTCATCGAATTGTGTGAGTTTGTAGAAATAAATAATTCGATCTGCTCTAAATCGTCGTCATTTTCTGAATTTAAGTCATCTTTCGATTCGTTTTTTGAGGAGATATTCAAGTGATTTGTCGTGGGGCCAAGATTTGCTGGTCGGTTTGTAGCCTTTGTGCTTCGCTGTTTGGTTGACAGTGCCTTTATTTTCTCTTTCGCACTGGCAGCCGCAGTTCGATGCAATCTCACTCGTTGTGGCGGTATCTCGTGCGTGCGAGCGGGAGCAACGATAGGTGTCGATACGCAGCTAGACGCCGGAGTCGAAGCAGCGGCGAGTTCGGCAGCCGGTTTGCTGTGACCTCCCGCATTTTGCAAGATAATAACGGATTTTAAATCGTTTACTTCACGTTGTAAATCCGTTAATTTTCTCGATAATTCACTTAATATCACTTCAAACGGTTTAAGTTCACTTGTAAGAAGCTTTTTGAAGATTAAATTGCCAAATTCAGACATTTTACATCGGATAATTATTACGGTCTGACGACAAGAGATTATAACTCGGCCGTGTCACGACGAAGACTGAATATTATTAGATATAACCCATTGATTGATTGAAGGCCTATAATAGTACATTAAGATGCACGTGCGCTATTTTGGATATTACAGCCGAGGCTCAGAAATTGCAGCCCGAGCCGCAGGCGAGGGCGTAATGGAGCTGAGGGTGTAATCACCAAAGCGCACAAGCTTCTTACGACGTTTTTCAACACATTTGCGAATAAAAACGAATCAAATTCTCTTACCTTTTTTTCCTAAAGTTTCGTAGACGTTTTCCTCACGTTTCTACGTCACCCGATGTGGACTTATGTTTTTTGTTCAAGTATTTTCGACGTTCTACACTTATCACTGTTTTTTTATTTGTAGAAGTTATTTATTTTTTAATTACATTAAACACATTTCACAACCAGAAATATCTGTTAAAATGGCGCGCGGCGCGTAGTACTTTTTTCGAAGACACAGATTATACATTCGCGCGCAGGAGACAATGACTGCACTATCGAACCAGACTACTTTTCAAATTATTTTAAAATTGAATATATTGTTACTTTAAAGACAAATTTGTAGTTAGTTAGTTGATTAAAATCAATATTTTCGTTTAATTAACGTTTATTTATCATATTATCGAACACAGTTTCTTAATTCATTAAATTATTATGAATGTTATAGATATAGAAACTCCTTGCACCTTGCCGCTATAAAAAACAAAACAAAAATAAAACACAAACTTGGCAAACAGCTTACTCAGCAAGGAGGTCTTTGTTCTAAGGCTCACTCCCTTGAATTATTTAATATTGAATATTTTGTTACTTTAAAGACAAATTTGTAGTGAGTTTTTTTGATTAATATAAGTATTTCCATGTAATTAACATTTATTTATTTTATTATCGAACACAGTTTACTTATTCATGAAAATATTATGAATGTTATAGATGTAGAAACTTCTAACATTTTGCCGATTAAAAAAAAAGACAAAAATTACAACACTAGTGCAGTTATATTAATGAAAAAAAAAACGCGTGTTTAATAAGCTGGATTATGGACCTTAATTCAGTGCAAATAGAGCTGTTTTATGAGCAAATGTGTTGAAAAAGATATTTTGGTGGAAAAAGCTCCCAGAAGACTGAAACTTGGCAGGAGACTTAGGTGGTCTCAAATGACATTAAAATCGTGACCTTGGTGACTCCTGTGCTTTTCGCCATTTGTAATAGGTGTCCATAGTAATTTTTGGCGTACATTTGTACTATGAATATCAGTGCCACGCTACTGCCTACGAAAAAGAGGCGGTCTCAAGCATGTTCCATTTGTTTTAAGGTTGACTGTTCTTTTATCACGGTTTAAATATTTTTGTAATAACTTATTTTCTACCTATATACCAGTACATGAAAAACATCTATCGAGAAAAACCAGCGGAATTTTAAATCCAATCTCCTTCTACTTTTAAATTCATTCAGTACACCCGCCCCCAGCGCATTGTAATCTGCGTGGCGAATGCGTTCTTTACACATAAAAACCTCGGCGATTGCGTAGGAGTGCTTAATAAGGCCCTTGAGGTGTTCAAAGATTTCACACTCGCGATTCCGTACCCTTTTACGACGTTTTTCTTGTTTTTAGGGTTCCGTACCTCAATAGAAAAAAACGGAACCCTTATAGGATCACTTTGTTGTCCGTCTGTCTGTCTGTCAAGACTCTTTATCTCACGAACGGGTAAAGGGATCAGGTTGAAATTAATACCATATATTAGAATCTATGAACCACACAAGATCTGAAAATTTAAATTTATACAACGACGCAATCAAAAGATATGGCATTTTATGTCCTCATCTCCATACATTTATGCAAAAATGCAAAACCTACAGGGTACTTCCCGTTGACCTAAAATTATGAAATTTGGCAAGAAGCTAGGTCTCACAGTACAAATAATGGGAAAAGTCTGAAATCATTAAATATTACAACTTTTCTCACAACTAATGGTAACCAATAGGGAGTATGCATGTCATATAAATTAACTTGATTTTTTTATTTCCGATACTTTATTGCCCTGACATTACACTTAAAACAATATTTTCTTGTTTAGTGTGGATATAAATGCACAAAATATTAATTAAAAAGTGATAAATAAGCGAGGGAAGTTCGAATTTGCAAAAAGCCTCGCCATTGGTCGAATCGAAACGTGACGTCACGCGCCATGTCGTAGTGTCGGTTTTCATACTGTGCTGTTGTATATTGAAGAAAAATTCGACTTAGCTCAGAGACCCTTCGTACAAGAAAGCTGAAATTTTGTATGAATACGTATTTTATTCACGCCGAGAAAGTGGTAAAATAAAATCTAACAAAATATATTTTTTTAGGGTACCTCCCCTACAAGTAAAGTGGGGGTGAATTTTTTTTGTTCACCCCATTGTGTGGAGTGTCGTTAGATAGGTCTTTTAAAAATAATGTGAGTTTTCAAAGATAATTTTTCGGTTTAGGGATCCGTTTGCGTAATATTTAGCTTGAAAGCGAAATTGTTTGTTGGAATCACCCCGCCTTTCCTTCCAGATAAACTGTTGTTATTGGAAATGTATAAAAATTCACAGTAGTAGTATATATGATGAAATTGAAAGGACAAATATCACAGACAGCTAAGTAGGCTTTACAGGTAAAGAAGGTAGCTATAGCGGAAATAATAAAAATTGTAATATCAGTCAGGCGCTAGGACCTTGCTGAGCATATTAGGAGGTAAAAAGTTTATGTTATAAACGTTATGAAATACTTAAGCAAAACCTGCTCTGCGATAAAAAATCGTAAAAAAAACTACAGAACCCTATACTGCGCGTGGCCCGATACGCACTTGGCCGGTTTTATGAATTAGGGATTCGTTTACGAAAAAATTTGCTCAAAAGGGCAATTTGTTGTCAGGGTCGTGTCCCCCTGCCAGCTAAACGGTTAATATGGAAACGTGGAAAAATATACAGTGCTTACCACCACATAAATATGAAGAATTTAAAAGAAAAACAACTAAGTTAGCTTTACAGGTTAACGAGAAATAGTCAAAATACTGAAAACAATGGAAATTGCAATCAGGCGCTGAATCTCGCTGTTCGTTAGGAACCTGCTTAACAATAATCATTACTAAGATAACTATGGAACCCTATGCGCGTGGCTCGACACGCATGTTAACTATACAAACAAACTACATGATTAACTTACATTAAAGTGATCTTCACAACAATTTTAATAGGATATTGAAAATACTTCAGTTCTTCTCATCACCTTATACCATTTTTTTCGTGTTTTCACATCCCTCGGATCCGCAAAAACCACATTATCTGTAAACTTCTCATAGTATTTGGGCACTTTGGCATAAGACAATACCCTATAAAATGTATTTTTAGCATTTTCCATCATCTAATAGCGATTAAAACTGAAGATCTTCAGGTTTTACCTTTACAAGCCTATAGTGAACAATACCAGGCCACTCAGAAAGTATTGCGAAAAATAGTTTTTATATATGGGAGACTGGCCGGTCAGAATCTTTTTCGAAAATATGATTACTTGTAAGTAAAAATATGTGTGTTCCATTTTCAAAATTTCCCTCCACATTTTTTGCGAGCCAATTCAAAGTATCGTGTCTTACTGAAAAATGGATCTGCGCCGGGAACATTTTAGAGCTATGATTTTTTACGATTTCAAGTGTCGCCTGAAACCGGATGAATCGTTCGATAGACTTCAAATGGCATTTATGGATGAAGGCCCCTCCAAGGCAACCGTGTATCGTTGGTATAACGAATTTAGGCGCGGTCGACCAACCTTGGGGGATGAAGAAAGAAGCGGTCGCCCTTTGACGGCTATTACGGAAGAAAACGTGCTAGCAGTGAAAAATTTAATCCAAGATAATAGGCGAATTACATATCAGGAGATTCAGCACATATTAAAGATTGGATCGGGAAGCGTTCACGAGATTCTACACGGGCATCTTCGCGTGAGGAGGATAGTATCGCGCTGGGTGCCGCACTACCTCACCGACGCTCAGAAGCAGGCCC
This sequence comes from Athrips mouffetella, assembly GCA_947532105.1. Lineage (NCBI taxonomy): Eukaryota > Metazoa > Arthropoda > Insecta > Lepidoptera > Gelechiidae > Athrips > Athrips mouffetella. The sequence continues at coordinate 7,068,977 of OX383969.1, read as the reverse complement.
GGGTGGAATGGTGCCGTGATATGCTGAACAAATTTGAAGCAGGCTCGTCTCGGCGTGTTTACGACATCGTAACAGGTGATGAGTCCTGGATTTATCAATACGATCCAGAAACCAAGCGCCAGTCGACAGTTTGGGTGTTTCAAAATGAACCAACGCCTACCAAAGTGAAGCGATCTCGAAGCGGGGGGAAGATTTTGATCGCCAGCTTTTTTAATTTGACTGGCCACTTGGCCTCAATTCCCTTACGAGATCAAAGAAGCATCAACGCCGAATGGTATACTACCAAATGTTTACCAGAAGTTTTTTCTGTTGTGAGCAACAAGCGACCAAACACAGGGCTCCGCGGACTACTGCTCCACCACGACAATGCGCCTGCACACACCGCTCTCAAAACGAGGGACTTCCTGGACAGCACACCAGTCAAACTCCTGGGTCACCCTCCTTACAGCCCTGATCTAGCACCGTGTGACTTCTTTTTATTTCCAAAAATAAAAAATCAGCTCAAGGGGATACAATTTTCGTCGCCGGAAGATGCGCTGGCTGCGTTCGAGCAGGCTGTAAACGAGGTGTCTACGGCGGACTGGAAAAAGTGTTTTGAAAACTGGTTCAGACGCATGAATCTTTGTATAGAGGCTGGTGGAGAGTACTTTGAAAAGATTTAATAAAAATATATGTACCTGTAGAACAATTTTTTTTAGTGTCGCAAATATTTCTGAGTGTCCCACGTACAGAACGCGGCATGTGACGTCATCCAAAACGCGCGAAAAATGGCGGCGTTTATCCATGTCAAATTTAATCGATTTTTCAAATATTACTTTATGAAAATATTTGAACATTTCTAACAGTATTTATATATTTAACCATGGCATAACGATGTAAGAAGTAAATTAAACAAATAAAAAAAATTGATGAATATTCCCTATTGTGGTGAGCTCCCGTTTCAAGAACATTTATATAAGAGAGGGATCAAGTTGGATGGTCGCGGAGGCGGTTTTTGTTTTAGTTCTATTTTAAAAACGGGAACACTTACAAACTTGAAAATTAGTATGTTTATAGTGCATAAGCTATAAAATAACAACAAATAATAAAATTTGGTCAAGCGCGTGTCGGACTCAAAAAATCTAGCACATCAACTTACTGAAATTTCAACTAATACAATTATGATTATGTGGTGGTACGGAACCCTCAGTGCGCGAGTCCGACTCGCACTTGGCCGGTTTTTTTTGTAAGAATAGCCCGATCAACTAAATGTTCACAGTCAATAATTTTTTTGAGACTAGAATTTACAGGGTGATCGAAGAAATTAAAGTAAGCTTTATGCATTAAAAAAGGAATTTTCTTAAACTATTAGATATTTGAAAATTTAAAAATCATTTAATTTTGATGAAAGTTTATAGAAAATAGTTTTTTTTTTAGAAAATCCATGGAAAAGGACATAGGCAACTTTTCCTGAATTCAACGCATACGCGTTCGAATTTGCAGGATGTTTCCATTCCAAGTTAAACTAAAATATTTATTTTCTGTAGGTACAACGGCATACCTACGTAAATCAAGCCTCGTGAGCATTATTGTATACCAAAATAAATGTTGAAAGGAATTCAATAAGGTACTAAAATAAACTCTTTCCTCGTATAGGCGGGAGGTAGGTAGAGCAAAGAATCGTATGATAAAAGCTCTCAATGCCCTATTGAAGAAGTCGTCGTAAATTCAGACTCGAATACCCACAACGACGAGCGCAAATCTTTTCAGATGCTGAACTAACTAGGTATAAATAAAAAAGGAAAATTTTAAATATACCGAGGCCTTTGTCGTTTACCGCCATCACACCTTCCTCAATCATCATAACATCCCATGAAACATCCACTACAGGACAGGGAGCTCCCTCTAGAATTCTAGCTTTTGCTGGAAAAATGTAGAGGGGAAGTACCATAGTCACCTCGCTTGTTAGCGTTACGGCTGGCACCATGGACCGCGGTTGTAGGTGACCGCAGTAAGTAAGATGTTAGATACAAAGGAGGATGCTGCTGCCCATCCTCCTTCCTCAATACAGAACCTAATTCGGCATACATTGCTGGTTGTAGTAAGGATATTGGAATGAACAAAACCAATTCTCCCAGCAATGTATGCCGAATTAGTCTTTGAATTTAGGAAGGTCGGACATTGTAAAACAGTCTAATCAAATATGATATACTTTGTGTTGTTATTGCTTGATGAAACTCCAATGTATTTATGTAATTAAACACCATTTTCACACTAGTTAGTAGAGTGCCTGACGATGTTAAGTCGAAACCGGTCGCACTCTGTATAAATTTTACTAAATAAATTGTGAAACTAGTGTGAAAATTATGTTTAATTACATAAAAAAGTCTAATCAAAGTTTATAAATTGCCTGCATATGAGATTTATGGTTTTAGAAAATCAAATTCATTCAAACATTAATTACTCTATCGATTTCTTACTAGATATTTATAATAGTGTGACATCCTAAAATGATAAAAATTTAAATTATATCAGCTAGGATTTTAGAAAGACTTTAGTCATCGTGTAAGCACCATCAAGACCTGATTATCTTGCAAAAAGACAACATAGCGGGTTATTGTAACTCGATTGTGAAAGCTAAATGCAACAACTTTTGTTTTACGACTTTTGGAAATTATGTTTCGTCAATACAAAAACATAAACTGATCGATCTAATTAGAATGGGAGGTAATTTTTTTTTGCGAATTTCAATAAGTGGAAAAATTAGCTTTCACAATAAGCCCTTAACGAGAATTGGTCGAGTTACAAATAACCAAACAACAGTTTTATGGAAATCAATTTGTAATTATTTTTTTACGTATGTGAGAATTGTTTCACTGGGTTGGTTTTACAAAACTTTTTTTTTTACGAAATTATGAGTGTTATAAGGAAACCTCGAAATTAATTCATGAAACATTGTAAGACCCTGTATAAAATTGTATAAATATAATTCACCACACGTGTCTAACGTGACGCCCACGCTTGTGGCACCTTCTGAGAAACGCCGACAAAATATGGAAAAGGGCAGTAATAAATACCCAGTTTATGGCAAGATGGAAGATGATTTAGGTACACATTAAATGTAGACAAGATTTTGTCTATTTCAGAACATAAGGAAAACACAGGGTTATTTTGGATCGATGGCCAAATTCTTGCACGTTCATCATCATCATCATATCAGCCGAAAGACGTTTTTCATCAAGCAATAACAACACAAAGTATATCATAATATATACCATACTTATGATTCAATACTATGAAGTTTACTCATTTATACTCCACTATCTCTTTGGCTTATTTAATTAGTAGACTGCTCTCCTAGAAGACGAAACTAAAGTAAAGCCTGCTACGCACTATCGTTTTGCACGACAAAAAGACAAGGATGCAGCAGAGTGAAAGAAAGAAATATCGGTATAGCATTCTTTGCCTGCATCCCTTTATGATGGATAGTGCATAGCAGGATTAACGTAGTTCTGCAGCGGCAACACGATCCCTTAGATAAAAGTTATCATCATCATCATCATCATATCAGCCGAAAGACGTCCACTGCTGGACATAGGCCTCCCCTAAAGATCTCCATGACGACCGGTCCTGCGCTGCTCGCATCCAACGGCTTCCCGCGACCTTGACCAGATCGTCGGTCCACCTTGTGGGGGGCCTGCCAACGCTTCATCTTCCGGTACGTGGTCGCCACTCTAGAACCCTTACGCCCCATCGGTCATCGGTTCTTCTTGCGATGTGCCCTGCCCACTGCCACTTTAGTTTAGCGATTCTCAGGGCTATGTCAGTTACTTTAGTTCTTCTACGGATCTCCTCATTTCTGATTCGATCGCGCAGAGAGACTCCGAGCATAGCCCTTTCCATAGATAGCCCTTTAGGTGACTTTGAGCTTTCTGATAAGGCCTATCGTGAGCGGCCACGTCTCGGTGCCATATGTCACGTTACTCAGAACAAACTGTACAATTTTTTCAAATAATACGGGTCAAAAAGCAAGAAAAAAATAGGTCGTCATATATGAGTTTCACTATTAACTACCAGCGCAAGGATTTTAAAGCGTGAATTTTCATTGGTTTTGCTCCCGAAGCCCAGTGATTCTTCTTCTTCTCATATTTAAGAGCCGCGCTCTTGTCGGTGGAACAATCTCCATTTCTCTATGTCCTCTGCCAATGATTTGACATCCTGATAAGACTCGACGTTTACCCTCTTTTATCTGGTCAATATAAGTGCGTCTTGGTTTTCCTCGTCCTCTCCTGCCCTCTTCTTTTCCTTCAATAATATTCCTTATGAAAGTGTCATGTCTAATCAGGTTCTTCTATTTTCGATGGTTCTCAGCAAATTTCTCTTCTCTTTAACTAAATCTAGAACTTCCCCGTTTGTCTTTTTATCTGTCCCTTCCATTCTCCTCCAACACCACATCTCAAACGACATCGACAAACGACATCTCAAACCTCTCTCTGTCTCTTTGTGTTAGAGTCCACGTCTCACAACACAACCATATAATGCAATGCTTCAGATGTTCACTTTTATCAGTCGTTTTCAGTGATTCTACTAATGATAAAAAGCAGCTTTCCTTAAGAAATATTTTTTTACTTTAAGATTTTTTTTCAATCTCCATAATAAAGTGGTCACATGACTTAATGTTTATTCGTAGTATAGGAAGGCGAATTTTTTTTTTCGAGTACCTAAAAACTGTGCTTTTTTCGGGAAACTTGCTTGTTTCTATGAGTATACTGGGGTTGGGGAGCAAAACCAATGAAACTTTACGCTGTATAATAATGGTGAATCTAAAATAAATTATTTTTTTCCGCCCATGGCGTTTTATAAAGTTACCATACTATACAAAACTTGTGCAAAACTTCCCATAACAAATGTGTTGGTCACTTACGTTACTTTGTATGGGAAGTTGAAAATTTTATATTTATTGAAAGTTTAATTAAAATCATTGAGGTCGGTCATCGACCTTGCAACCCACACGATATGATGATGATTGAAGCTACCCGGTAAATGTTTAGATTTTCTTCAAGTTAACATGATTCTTCCTTACCTATTCTATTTTTTACCTAGGAAACGTCCGGACATCTCCAAACAGAAGCAAAGAAAGGGGCAATTCTTTCTCTTTGAATAAATTATGCAGAACCCCCAGCCTGCGTTTAGATGCGGATTTCATCAACTGACTTATTCGTTTTTTATTCGCACACGCAACGAATTAGTCTAGGCAACGAAGCGGATCGTTGTATGAAGACCCCCGCATTAAATCCTCAGTCGATAAAACTTTGCTGGGGTATTACACTATATGAGACAAACCTTGTATAAAAAATCGGTACTACTTTTAATTTTTCCATACAAAATTTCAACTGGTCAACTGCTTCGTTGCCTACACTAAATTATGTAAACAACTTTTAAGACTATCGTTTATTGGCTAGGGCAAAGATAATCTGTACATAAATTACTTATAATCATTTATGAAATGTTTCATCATCATTAGACAGGTACATCCCAAAGTGCTCTGCCAGGCAAAAAGCTTACCCCCCCAGAATTTCACACCATTAATGCGATCGCTCGCCTCCCCCCACCTACCGCGCTCACCCCCGCGATTAATTTTTTGAGTTCTGCGCATTAACGGTCATAGCCATAGTTATTTTGTACGATGTATAGGACCAGTGGCTATTCAACTGCTTAGTTGACTATTCAACATTAATTTAGTTGCTAAAACATCGACTTAACATTTAACCCGAGCTTCTATAATCTTATTTACCTTAAAATATTCGCCGGTTACACTCTATCTGCATGCCTACACATACAAAGCTAGATATCATATTCCCATGAAGGCTGATCATGATCAGACCCACAACGATGCGCGATGTTCACCAATTTACCCAAATAAGGATTCCACTCCTTCGACAGCTTATCATCAAACATTATTTAATCTGCGCTAAAAATGCAAAAAAAAACTGTTTGGCCTTCCCCTAAGCGATAATGTGGGCTTGATATATCGATATTTGCAATAAATATCGGTTTTATCGGTTCATGCCAGAGATATTGGCAGGTCAAGAATATTTTGAGCAAATTAAGACATCGACAACCAAATAAGTTAAAACGATAAGCTTTTGAGAATGTTACACGAATTGTATGAGAAACGAGGTTGTTCAAGGTTATTTATCGGCTTTGCATTATGAAATTCATTCTAAAATTTTACGAAAAATTTGCGATTTTTTTACGAATGATGACGTTGTGTGACATTATTTAACTACTTACGTCGTCTCAAAAACATAATAGCGCTGAAAAAAAAGAACTGTCAGTAAATTGCACACTTGTTTCTTTTTCTAAAGTGCTACGATATTTTCTTCTAAACAAAGCAAGTCGTCATAATGCCAATGCCCCAAGTTCATTTAGAGAGAATTCCACATTTAAAATCTTATTAAGGCGCCTGCGACGAAATACTCCTATTGAGATTCTCATTTAGAGTAACGTCGCCGAATTACGCAGGGAGAGCCAAATACCTCGCGAATTATCTTTTCATGAATGAATTATTTCAGAGGCAAACAGTTAATTAGTTTTTCTAATTCCACCAGGTATCCATCAAATTAGTGCTATCGTCTGTAAAGCAAAATAATTTACAAACTTTCCTAAAGGTAAAATTAAACGGACACGGCCTACGAAACTTCGGAACGAAAATCAAAATGAGTTCTCAAAATACTTGACGGAAAATGTAGGAAAAGTTTTTATTATTAATCGCGATACCAAGAACTCCAATTCGTTATTAAACTTTTAATTTGCGAAGGTCTGTTTAAAGATGAAATGTTTTTGGTTAGAATTTGGGATTTAAAATCTGCCGGAAAGTCTCAAAAGTTAATTTTGTTTGAGTGCGTCACGAAAGTGAGGTCTTGAGTAATTTTTTCTTCGTTACGCCTCAAAAAGCGGATTTTCTCGGAAAATGTAATATCGCGAAGAATATTCCTTCCCTCGACTCATTCGCGACATGTGAGATTAAATTTCTTTGGCCTCTCGTTTAAACCGTATCTTTTTATTCCTGTAAATATTCTGGTATGAGATACTCTCTTAAAACTGTACTATACCTGCCTAAAAAAATTATATAGGTATTAGGTATACTTAACTACAAAAGTGATAACTATCTATGTCTAGTCTATGCTTACGTATAGATTTCCTTGTTGGTTTTGAATGACTTTTGAAAAGTAATTTAGCTCAAAGGCTTATCAAAATTGTAATTAACTTTTGAATTTAATCTATTCGTTATGCTATGAAACAGATTATACTACTAACTTAGCAATAAGAATTTAACTTTCGTTTCAGTATTGTTTAAGTCTTATTTAACTAGCAGCGGTCACCCATCCGAAGATATTTTGCTTGCCTATTTCTGCCGTAAAATAACAGTATTTTTTTATATTTTTTTTTATCAAATAAAACATTACATTTATAAACTTTAAAAATATTCGCTAAACTGAAAATCAGTTTGTTGGCGAAAGTGCACTCAGTATTTAGGCCTTCCAACGTAACTTAAAAACTATATATTACTGAATAATAATAACAAAAACTTAATTAAAAATACAGTTCGCTACTTACTTACTTATGCAGATAAGAGCATGCCCGGCCTGACACTAAAGTTTCTAACGTTCTCGCCATAGCGAATTTGGTGAATAAAAGTGTCAAACCTCAGAAAAAAAAGATATCTTGAACCAAATAATATTATTTAAGTTAAAATCTTTTGGGTTTTCGATATAAGGAAACTCGAAAACGTCTTAGATTGAGAAATAAAAGGTTTTGTATTATAGTTCTCCGACCAAGAACTAAATTTCTCATATCAATTTTCAACTGTTATCTTATTGTAAAGACTAAAAGCTATCACAACAAAAACCAAACTTACTTGAGTGAAGCATCTATCACACCAAGAATGAAACTAATTTAAATAAAAATTTTAAAGCACTTTTTTCAAAAAGCCAATTTGTCACCCCAAGAGCGAAACTAATTTTGTTAAAAAATTTAAAGCTCTTCAAAAATAAAAACTAAAATAAAAGGCTCTTTTAAAAAAAAGCACTTTTTTATCTCTTGTTTTTTTCTTTTTATTCCTCTTCTTCTTTTGCTCTTTGCCAGCATTTTTGATATTAGATCTTTTTATTTTTCAACTATTCTCTTTCTACATTTGTTTCCATTTCTAATATTTATTAATGTTATCATTAACTATTATATCATTATATCATATCAACTATTATAATTTACCAAATGTCTTGGGTGTGGCTGGATTCGACCCCGCGTCCATCGGTATCGTAGACCTTCGGTCTGACCATTAGACCACAGGCTTGATTAGCAAAGTAATCGAAATTTTGATACCGTTCCGTCTTTGACACAGTATCTTGTACCCAGCAACAATTATTTGACTTAATATCGCCTTTACTCTTCATTGCATATCTAACTAGGTCTTGAGCAAAACAACAACCATCTTATACTAAGCAAAATGTTATTTGCCTTAATATAGTCTTAACTCTTCATTGCTTACCTAACAATTTCTTGAGCTCAACAGCAACTATCTTATACCAAGCAACATATTATTTGCCTTAATATTGTCCTAAATCTTCATCTAATATTTTTCATAATTCTTAGGTGAAACGATTTATTTTTTCAATCGATTATTATTTTACTTGCTTTAAGATATTTTTCATTGTTGATGTAAAAAATAAATGGTTTTAATTCAAAACATCAATTTCAAACCTAGTATTAGAATTCTTGTTAGAAGAAATTCTCTCTTGAATTTTAAGATTTTGGAATTTTTAATACGTTAGAGTGATCATTTTACTCTAAGAGATTTAACTTTATAATCAAGCAATATCAGTTGAGACATATTGGGTTCTTGTTTTAAGAGATAATTTTTTTCTGACGTACTCTCGTCTGAACTAATTTTAAATAATTTAAAAGTTAGTGATCAAGGTAAAGCATATGTTTTTTTAATTTGCTTTTAAAAGTGAACTTACTTACATTTTCATGAAAATTTATCGATTTGCACTGCTGTGTTTCGGTTTGAAGGGTGAGGGAAGACATAGGTACCATACGGCCCACCTGCTCGTTTGCCCACTTGTGACATAAAAAAAAAACCATCTTAGTTGAAGACAGCGCGGGCTCTATGGTGGTGACCACTTTGGGCTCGTTTCCTAATTTGTCACATTAAAAAAAATCTCTACGATTTTCTGCTCTAAATGTAAGATGAAATGTTTTGAAATATGTCTGGATTAGTGCCAGCAACGATTAGTCAAGTCGTCGTTCCATTCGCGTAACAGATTAAAGGGACTGTCCCAATCTCTGTCTCAATGATTTGCGCTAACGATTGGATATAAATCGTTTTCGCTCGTATATTATCGTTTGTAATCGCTTTGATGAGAGGCGCCTTAAGTTTGTTTGTTTTGTCACAATATTTGTTAAGTTTGCGTTATTAATTGCACACACACAACTCAGAGACATTAGCTTTGAATATGTAGGGTTGTTTGTTTTGTCCTCGACCAGTTCCCGTTAAGAGCTTATTGTGAAGGCTATGTGTAACAACTTTTCTTCTACGACTTTTAGGAATCCGGAAAAACATAATTTTTTATCCGTAAAAAATTTTGAATTAATCGATCGAATTAGTCAGGTAAAAATTTTTTTATGCTAATTTCCAAAAGTCGTAAAACTAAAGATGTTACATTTAACCTTCACAATAAGTTCAATTGGTCGAGTTATCATTAACTCCTTATTCCGTTACTAAATAATAAGCAGTTTCTTTTGAGCTCCTAACCGCAGTGGCCAGAATACACACCTCGGCCGAGTAAAGCCTCAGATCGGTGACGTCGGCCAAGCCTTTCTTTCCGGCCTAGGTGCGTTATGCAACTAAGTAGAAGAAAAAAATATCAAAAAACAATTAGTGAACAAACAAGCATGTGGCTCACCTGATGGTAAATGGTCACTACCATCCATAGCGCCAACTGTCATAGTAGCAGCGTAATTGAAACTAATAAGATAGCAAAGCGCGTTGCCCACCCTGAGAACTAAGATGGTGTGTCTCATGTGCCGGTAATTTAAGCGGCTCCCAAAGCTTAATTGTTACGCCATGTAAGGAAGGAGCAATTGAAAGCTCACGATAACTATGTAGGTACCTACTTGATATTTATTTATTTAAGCTTACTTAGATAAATGTACTTGGATGAATATCCCGTGTGGTGCCGGCAAAGGATAGTACCAACCCATACATACCCGTGGGTGTCGTAAGAGGCGACTAAGGGTTAACTGGAGGATGGGCAGCAGCATCCTACTGTGTATCATACCATCTTACTTACTGCGGTCACCTACAATCACGTTCCATGGTGCCAGCCCTAACGCTAACAAGCGAAGTGACTATGGTAGGTACTTCCCCTCCACAATTTTTTCAGTAAAAGCTAGAGCGTTTCATGGGATGTTATGATGAGATAAATGTATACGTAGTCTAGTATATTTGTTATGCCTGGCTAACCTGACCCAATTAGCGGTCTACCAAGGCTGAAAACATGACGCGAATACATCAAACGAGTTATTTCTTGTTCCATTTAATATTTGGGTCAATCCCTCCTATCAACCAAAAAATTGTAAAAAGGGCGCGGGCGTGTTATTTTGAACCATTTATTTTAGTGGCTGTCAATCTCGTGTCGATCAGCGGCCGCTTTGGCAAGTGGAAATCATTCTTGTGATCATCAGACAAGAACGAGATAAATTAATTCTTTATACATGTGAAATGAAAACAAATTTTTCCTTGGAAAGTAGGTCGAAATAAAAGAAAAACCGGTCAAGTGCGAGTCGGACTCGCGCGCCGAGGGTTCCGATAGGTATACCTGTAGTATTTTCAGAAGCGTTACCTAAAGCTTGTTTGTGAAGGTTTTTTGCAATTTCTAAAAAACTGTGCTAAGTAAAATCGTTTTATTTTTGCTGTAATATTTTCAAAAACTTCTATCGATTATAATTAATTCAGATTATTCATATAGAAAACTTCGGAGATAAGGGTTACCCCCCTGAATGGTAATTTTTTAGACATTTTTCATCGTAACTTGAAAATTAAGTCGTAAAAAATTACAAAATAACAAGTTAAGTCCTTTCATATGACCTAGTAACGACAATTTAAAATTTGCGCCCCATTTACAATACTAATAAAAATATTTTTCTAATTACTTAACTTGCATAAAAGTTAGGCAAGCATATTCTAAATATTTTAAAAGTACCCTAAACCGACGACCATGCATGAAAGGATTGATGAAAGTACAGGAAGCGAGGGAAGTACGTCAAGATCATAGCAGGTGGAGGATAGGTCGATAGTTGGTCGATACCGTGAGAAGTTGCTGAGATAAACAGGTGTAACAGACAGACGAAGTCGCACCTAAGTGTTCCGTTTTTGCCATTTTGGTTCGGAACTCTAAAACATGCCGGCTTAAGGTGATCTGTGACGGCCAGCTTAGACCCGAACGCAACTAGATGGAGCCACTGCTGCAAATATAAGTTTTTATTTTTTAATGCAATAAGTACCAACTATATATGTGCAAAAAGTTGATCTGCGTAAAATTCATGGTGCAACTTCAACGCCTTACAACAATTTCGATAAAAAAAATATCTCCATATGTCCAGTAAAGTCAATTACTCTCGTCAGTCCGTGATTTACATGAGTACGATCACTCACACATGCACACAAAGCACAACCGTACAGTTTTGAACGCACGCCCACAATCTTAATATTGAACCAAAAGCTGCTAACAAAAACTAGTACTTTCAGTACATTAGCTGTATTTTTGTATAAGCGAAAATTTTAACTAAAAATAGCAGTATTCGTTCGTTTTTCAACAGAATTTTATGTCCCGCGTAAGAATGCAAGTCATTTGAATTTTTGTATGGAAAACGGATCACCTTAAGATTCTAGTGTTTGCCTATCACGATACCTAAGGGAAGTACTTAGTACTTAAAAATTCGTATTTCGCACTTAAAACTTAAATCGGAAGGAAGTGTACCTATTTGATTTCAAATTCGAAGCAGTTTTGGTACATTATCAACATAATTATTAGTCCAGTAAAAATACGGTTTTGCAAAACATTAAATGCTAATAGCTACTTTTTTGTGTATATCGTATTTAAATATGATGTTAAGACGCAATATTAACGAATCCACCTAAAATTTAAAGCGGAATATTTTTTTTTGAATAACAGCTAAGGCAAAAATAGTAATAGACAATTATATACTTTATATCATAGATAAACGTATACTTTACATACTCGTATAGGCATCAAAATCCACCATAAATATATTTAAAAATATCAATTTATTTCAAAATATAAAATCTCCACTTATTTTTACATATAAGGGCCAATAAAGTCGAGGTAAAATAATAGAAATAAACTGAGCTAAACTCAACCTTTTTAAATGTAAGTGAGTCTTATATATATTCACAAAAATGCCATAGTAAATAAAAAAAAAGTTTTTTGTAATCGCTGGTTTACAATGATTTTGTAAACATTTATGTAGGATTTGGCAAAAATGTGATTATATAGCACTATTTAAATCATTAGAAAGCAAAACGGATCTATTACTATTTTTGGTTGCGAAGATAAGCTGTATTTAAATTTCGTGCTATAAAAGTTAAACAATACAAAAAAGCTTATATTTTTAGGTGGATTCATGTATAATATGAAATTCTGAATATATAGCAACCCGTAAATAAAAAAAATAATCTATTAACATTTTTTTCCGAAATTCCATATTTTTTTAATGTTTGGACGGCAAAATAAATAAATAAATGAAGTAAATTTAGGTGGATTCCATTAAAAAGCTTTACACAGAAATATAATCTATCAATCTGAAAAAGAATCACGGCTATTATCAATTATTTCCGTAACGCCATACAATCCCTCGTAATTTTACTGGAGTATATCGGTTTCTCGCTTTGTAAAGTAAATGTGTGTGGGTGGGCTGCTCTTATATAGGCACGAAAAGCTAAATATTTCAAGAGTAAGGGCTCCCGCACACGACCGAGTTTTTGTAGGTCCGATTATCGGGCACATTTTTCCTCCGATTTTACGACCGATTTTGTGACCGACCCAACGCACACGAGCGATAATCGGTGACCGATTTTCTTGTATGACGAATGACGATAGGGAGGTGATCGATCAAAATAATATCGACACACGATGTCGATGATTTTATTTTTTGTTAGTGAGATAAGATTCCATGAAAATATTTTTTTATAAGTCTCGGTATTATCAAAAATGCTTCTAATGGTCATTATTTGTTAATATACAGGGTGTTAGGCTAGGATACCTATACAGAATGTAAGAGTAAGTATAAAAGGTTTTAGGTTAGAACGACTAAGTACTATACATACAGGGTGCTAGGGTAAGTATACTGGGTGTTAGGTTAGGATTATTATACAGGATGTTAGGGTAAGTATACAGGGTGTTAGGTTAGGATAAATACACACGGTTTTAGGGTAAGTATACAGGGTGTTAGATTAGGATCACTATATGTATAGGGTCTTATGGTAAGTATACATGGTGTTAGGATAGGATAACTATACAGGGTGTTAGGTTAGGATCACTATATGTACAGGGTTTTAAAGTAAGTATACAGGGTGTTAGGTTAGGATTACTATACAGGGTGTTAGGGTAAGTATACAGGGTGTTAGATTAGGATCACTATATGTATAGGGTCTTATGGTAAGTATACATGGTGTTAGGATAGGATAACTATACAGGGTGTTAGGTTAGGATCACTATATGTACAGGGTTTTAAAGTAAGTATACAGGGTGTTAGGTTAGGATTACTATACAGGGTGTTAGGGTAAGTATACAGGGTGTTAGATTAGGATCACTATATGTACAGAGTCATCTATACCCGTGGGTGTCGTAAGAGGTGACTAAGGGCTTATGAACCGGAGGATGGGCAGCAACAACTTTCTGTGAATCGTACGATCTTACATACTGCGGTCACCAACAACAGCGGTCGCCAGCCGCAACGCTTACATGCGTGGTGACTATGGTAAATCCCCCTCAAAGTACCACGCGATTTTACTGGAGATCTGGTGGGAGCTCCCTGTCGTGCAGTGGACGCGTTTATGGGATGTCATGATGATATTACGATATGTACATCGTGTGGCCTGGAGCAGCGGCAAATAAAATTAATGGACCGTCCATAGGGTATCACTGATCGATTGACAGTACTTGCAGGTATCCTTAACCAATAAATTCTGCACAAGAAATACAATAAACTTTTAATTCACTACCCGACTACGGCAAAGAGGAGGGTTATGATTTTGAACGGTATGTATGTATACTGGTCCTTCATAACTTCTAAACTAGTTATCGTAATTTGCCAAATGAGGTACCGTTAGGAGCGTCTTGATCAACCGCTGGGTATAGTAGGTAGGACTAGGCCCGCCCCGGCTTCGCACGGGTAGATATAGTGTTTTTTTGTGTCACGGGTTACTAAAAAAGAGTAAAAACGATTTGGATTTATTTTTAATTTGGATTTATTTTTAAATTACTTAGTGGTAGGGATTTTGTGCAAAGTCCTTCTGGTGAAGTACCACCCCCTTGCCTATTTCTGCCGTGAAGCAGCAATTCGAAGGGTAAGGGAGCCAGTAAAACTACCGGCACATGAGACATACCATCTTAGTTCTCAAAGTAAGCAACGCGCTTTGCTATCTTATTAGTTTCCAAATATCCTATACTATTAAACGTGCAATATTTGTACAGTACCTGGTCGACCGAGCTTCGCTCTATAATAGCTGCCTGAACATTAAAATATCATCGGGTGAGCAAGCTATTCTACTCGCCAACAGGTGGCGCTGTAGGTTTCTGTCTTAAAGGCGGCCCCCGAACGCTCTCATATAGTAAATTTCATCGAAATCGTTAGAGCCGTTTTCGAGAAACAGATTGCAAACATATAGGTATATTTGTATACAAATATTGCTCGTTAAATAGTATTTTCCCAAGGAACATAGTTCGAAATACGAAAAACCAAATTTGACCTTCCATACAAAATGCGCTATCAGCTGATGCAGTTTCTATGGGAGGTCAAAAAATGATTTTCGTGGGAAAAGTTGTTCCGTTACTGATATTGATCCCTGATCTATGTCACGCATTCAAATTACCCGGTATATATATATTTGTAAACGGTTTCTCGAAAACGGCTCTAACGATTTCGATGAAATTTACAATTTCTCCGCGATTTAGACGGAAATCTACAGTGCTATCTGTTGGCGGTAAGAATAGCTTGCTTATCCAATGATATTTTAATGTTGTGGCGGCTATTATAGAGCGAAGCTCGGTCGACCAACTACTGCCACTAATATGGGTGCTATGGGCGGTAGTGAACACTTATCAGGTGGCCCACCTGCGCGTTTGCTCACTTGTAACATAAAAAAATGGTTTAGGTTCATAAGTAATAGACAAAGCTAGATTTCTCATCATCGCATACACTCTTTGATGCTCTACCTATGGGATAAAGGCGTGATGATGCGTTTGATTAATATTAAAATAACTTTAAACATCATTAAACCAATTCCTCATAATATCTAAGACAGCCTATACTTTAATTATTTGCCCCTGTTATGTACAGGACTAACGTGCCACACGTTGTAGGTACGAGTATATACCTAATCCGTTTCAAGCTATGGTTTCAAGAGTCAATGCCAACACTTACCAACACATTTTGCAGCCATAGAACCAGACAAACCACCAAGAACCAGACGAACTAGAGTATATTTGACGAAAAAAATAACATTATGTTACAAACTTGTTTTTTTTTCTGACAGCTTTAGCTGATTATCTACTATTGATCATGGTGCACAATAGCCTTGATATAGTTAGCTGCAAAATGTGTTGCTAAACTTTGGCATTGACTCGTGAAACAGATTATATTATATTCACTAGTACCTACTCTAGCGCACCTAATGTACTTACGCAGAGCAACAGAGGGGTACTTGCGGTGAAGCGGGGGGAGGGGGGCGGGCATCGTAAATACGGATACGGAGCACCTTGTTTTAAAAGTTGATAACTAAACACTGGCTCTACACGTTGGCTGCGTGACCGCGCCGGCGTAGCCAACGTCTACTAGGCCCGTTTGCGTGAGTTTGCCGTTTGCGACCAACGCTCGCCGGCGTGCCGTCGGTTATCGGTTTTGCCACAAGCCGCAAACGGCGTTCACACGTTGGCCGTGTCCTCATTTCCAATAAGTGGAGTAGATGGACGTTTTAATTTTTTTTTAATAAGTAAAAATTATTTCATCTTATTTTTCAAATATGGTGCAGCTGGTAATAAAAATTAAAAGCACTGTAAAAGTACATTGCAGCGGCAGTAATAGTCTCCGCGTCTACGTCCATCTTGCTTGACAGACCTGCACGCTACACCTACACACACCAACGTGTGAACGCTGTCATCAAGCTTGCCGAGCCGGCGCGGCCAACGGTTGGCCCAAAGTCTACTGGGGGCTAAAGGCTCATCCACATATTCGGCCATGAACGCCAAATATAAGCCAACACGCATGTGTAGGTATAAGGCATATACAGCGAACAAAATAACTCTTACTGTGGCGCAGAAGTCAAGAAAAGAGTCGCGGGAGTGAGCGCGGTAGTGGGAGAGGATGCGAGTGAATCGTTCATTGGCTCTCCGCCTGTCACCCATGCGCAGAAAATAAGAACCACAGAGCTCTGAAGTCCATCTACTTCTAGAGACGAATTCTTTATGTCATTCAATAGAAATCAGTGTCACCATTTACTAAAACTAACACGTTTTCCTTTGAGTGCGATAAACATAGTACCATTATCGCGAGAGAGTAATATGCAAAAAACCAGTGACAGCGTCTCTATGGCAACGAATGTGTTTATGATGTGCATTCAAAATAAGCACCTAGGAACATAAATTGGAAAGTATACCTATTCAATAAGGAACCAATGTTTTTTACTATATTCGCTTCTATGGGGGGGTGCGCGCGCAGGCGGAGTGGCCCTATCGTAGTTCTGTGGTCAGAACCAAACTTAAGGAGAG
This sequence comes from Athrips mouffetella, assembly GCA_947532105.1. NCBI lineage: Eukaryota > Metazoa > Arthropoda > Insecta > Lepidoptera > Gelechiidae > Athrips > Athrips mouffetella. The sequence goes on along the minus strand of OX383969.1, from coordinate 7,051,926 downwards.
ATCACACCTGGCTTAATTCAAAGACTAATTCGGCACAGTATATCACGCCCCGTGTGGTGCCGGCAAAAAATAGTACCAACCTATCTCTACCCATGGGTGTCGTAAGAGGCGACTACAGGGCTAATGAACCAGAGGATGTGTATCGTATCATCTCTCTTATATTCTGCGGTCACCAACAACCGCGGTCCATGGTGCCAGCCGTAACGCTAACAAGCGTGGTGACTATGATACTTCTCCTGCACATTGCTTTAGCAAAAACTGGAATTTTGGAGATAAGATAAAGATATTTATTTGCTATAGAAATTTAGGGAGGGAGTTTCCTGTCCTGTAGTGGACGTTTCATGGGATGTCATGATAATATTACGATATACATCGTAATATAGTAAAGGAGCTTTTATTTTTAAGAAGATTTCTGCAACTGGCAGTAAGACGCATATTTATAGAAAAGTGCCTACGTACAGTTGACCGCACTTCAGTGGTAACACTTTGTCCATTGCGGGTCTCTGGTTTCGGGCGTCCTGTTTATGTTTTGACTGACGTGCTGTTGACCGTACCTACCTAGCTAGCTATCCAAACCTGAAACGAAACTAGAAAAAAAATACAATGAAAACCGGTTGTTTCGGTTGTTACAGTCCAAAAACCGACCCTACCCGTAAATAATCCGTTCTTGAATTTTTTTTTCGTAGGTTCCTCGGGGGGTACTGGGAGTGTAAATTTAAAAAGGAGACTGAATAAGGCTCCCGTGTGTATTCGAAAAATGGTTTATTTTTTCAAAAAAAATGGTTTTTCTTGAATAACTCGGCCATTTTCGATTTCACAGTAAAACCGTACGGACAAAAATTGTAGGAAATTTTAATTTCTACAAGTTTAGTCCTTACAATTTTTCTTCAAGGATCGATATTTTTTTAAAATTAAACCTGAAAAACGCAACAAATTCAAAATATTACCATTATCTCCTATGTTCCACGTTTTACGGCATGAATAAAAAGAAACAAAGTTGTAGAAAATCAAATTCTGAACAATTTTGGTCCCTACCTTTTTTCTCCCAAAATCGATATTTTGGAAATTAAACCTGAAGAACGCGACAAATATTCTAAATATTATCATTATCTCCTGTTCTACGTTTTACGGCAAGAATGAAGAGAAACAAAGTTGCAGAAAATCAAATTTTGAAAATTTTGGTTCCTACCTTTTTCCCCCAAAATCGATATTTTGGAAATTAAACCTGAAAAACGCGACACAAATTCTAAATATTATCATTATCCCCTATGTTCCACGTTTTACGGCATTAATGAAGATAAACAAAGTTGTAGATAATAAAATTCTGAACAATTTTGGTTTTCACCTTTTTCCCCCAAAATCGATATGTTGGAAATTAAACCTGAAAAACGCGACACAAATTCTAAATATTATCATTATCTCCTATGTTCCACGTTTTACGGCAAGAATGAAGAGAAACAAAGTTGCAGAAAGTCAAATTTTGAAAATTTTGGTTCCTACCTTTTTCCCCCAAAATCGATATTTTGGAAATTAAACCTGAAAAACCCGACACAAATTCTAAATATTATCATTATCTCCTATGTTCCACGTTTTACGGCATTAATGAAGATAAACAAAGTTGTAGATAATAAAATTCTGAACAAGTTTGGTTCTTACCTTTTTCCCCCCAAAATCGATATTTTGGAAATGAAACCTGAAAAACGCGACACAAATTCTAAATATTATCATTATCTCCTATGTTCCATGTTTTACGGCATGAATGAAGAGAAACAAAGTTGTAGAGAATCAAATTTTGAACAATTTTGGTTTCTACCTTTTTTCCCCCAAAATTTTGGAAATTAAACCTGAAAAACGCGACACAAATTCTAAATATTATCATTATCTCCTATGTTCCACGTTTTACGGCAAGAATGAATAGAAACAAAGTTGCAGAAAATCAAATTTTTAACAATTTTGGTTCCTACCTTTTTTCCCCCAAAATCGATATTTTGGAAATTAAACCTGAAAAACGCGACACAAATTCTAAATATTATCATTATCTCCTATGTTCTACGTTTTACGGCAAGAATGAAGAGAAACAAAGTTGTAGAGAATCAAATTTTGAACAATTTTGGTTCCTACCTTTTTCCCCCAAAATTGATATTTTGGAAATTAAACCTGAAAAACGCGACACAAATTCTAAATATTATCATTATCTCCTATGTTCCACGTTTTACGGCATGAATGAAAATAAACAAAGTTGTAGAGAATCAAATTTTGAATAATTTTCGTTCCTACCTTTTTTTCCCCAAAATCGATATTTTGGAAATTAAACCTGAAAAACCTGACACAAATTTTAAATATTATCATTATCTCCTAAGTTCCACGTTTTACGGCATGAATGAAGAGAAACAAAGTTGAAGAGAATCAAATTTTGAACAATTTTGGTTCCTACCTTTTTCCCCCAAAATCGATATTTTGGAAATTAAACCTGAAAAACCTGACACAAATTCAAAATATTATCATTATCTCCTATGTTCCACGTTTTACGGCATTAATGAAGATAAACAAAGTTGTAGATAATGAAATTCTGAACAATTTTGGTTCTTACCTTTTTCCCCCCAAAATCGATATTTTGGAAATTAAACCTGAAAAACGCGACACAAATTCTAAATATTATCATTATCTCCTATGTTCCACGTTTTACGGCATTAATGAAGATAAACAAAGTTGTAGATAATAAAATTCTGAACAATTTTGGTTCCTACCTTTTTCCCCCCAAAATCGATATTTTGGAAATTAAACCTGAAAAACGCGACACAAATTCTAAATATTATCATTATCTCCTATGTTCTACGTTTTACGGCAAGAATGAATAGAAACAAAGTTGTAGAGAATCAAATTTTGAACAATTCTGGTACCTACCTTTTTCCCCCAAAATCGATATTTTGGAAATTAAACCTGAAAAACCTGACACAAATTCAAAATATTATCATTATCTCCTATGTTCCACGTTTTACGGCATTAATGAAGATAAACAAAGTTGTAGAGAATCAAATTTTGAATAATTTTTGTTCCTACCTTTTTTCCCCAAAATCGATATTTTGGAAATTAAACCTGAAAAACCTGACACAAATTTTAAATATTATCATTATCTCCTATGTTCCACGTTTTACGGCATTAATGAAGATAAACAAAGTTGTAGATAATAAAATTCTGAACAATTTTGGTTCCTACCTTTTTCCCCCCAAAATCGATATTTTGGAAATTAAACCTGAAAAACGCGACACAAATTCAAAATATTATCATTATCTCCTATGTTCCACGTTTTACGGCATTAATGAAGATAAACAAAGTTGAAGAGAATCAAATTTTGAACAATTTTGGTTCCTACCTTTTTCCCCCAAAATCGATATTTTGGAAATTAAACCTGAAAAACCTGACACAAATTCAAAATATTATCATTATCTCCTATGTTCCACGTTTTACGGCATTAATGAAGATAAACAAAGTTGTAGAGAATCAAATTTTGAATAATTTTCGTTCCTACCTTTTTTCCCCAAAATCGATATTTTGGAAATTAAACCTGAAAAACCTGACACAAATTTTAAATATTATCATTATCTCCTAAGTTCCACGTTTTACGGCATGAATGAAGAGAAACAAAGTTGAAGAGAATCAAATTTTGAACAATTTTGGTTCCTACCTTTTTCCCCCAAAATCGATATTTTTTAAATTAAACCTGAAAAACGCGACACAAATTCTAAATATTATCATTATCTCCTATGTTCCACGTTTTACGGCATTAATGAAGATAAACAAAGTTGTAGATAATAAAATTCTGAACAATTTTGGTTCTTACCTTTTTCCCCTCAAAATCGATATTTTGGAAATTAAACCTGAAAAACGCGACACAAATTCTAAATATTATCATTATCTCCTATGTTCCACGTTTTACGGCATGAATGAAGAGAAACAAAGTTGCAGAAAATCAAATTTTGAAAATTTGTGTTCCTACCTTTTTCCCCCAAAATCGATATTTTGGAAATTAAACCTGAAAAACCCGACACAAATTCTAAATATTATCATTATCTCCTATGTTCCACGTTTTACGGCATTAATGAAGATAAACAAAGTTGTAGATAATAAAATTCTGAACAAGTTTGGTTCTTACCTTTTTCCCCCCAAAATCGATATTTTGGAAATGAAACCTGAAAAACGCGACACAAATTCTAAATATTATCATTATCTCCTATGTTCCATGTTTTACGGCATGAATGAAGAGAAACAAAGTTGTAGAGAATCAAATTTTGAACAATTTTGGTTTCTACCTTTTTTCCCCCAAAATTTTGGAAATTAAACCTGAAAAACGCGACACAAATTCTAAATATTATCATTATCTCCTATGTTCCACGTTTTACGGCAAGAATGAATAGAAACAAAGTTGCAGAAAATCAAATTTTTAACAATTTTGGTTCCTACCTTTTTTCCCCCAAAATCGATATTTTGGAAATTAAACCTGAAAAACGCGACACAAATTCTAAATATTATCATTATCTCCTATGTTCCACGTTTTACGGCATTAATGAAGATAAACAAAGTTGTAGATAATCAAATTCTGAACAATTTTGGTTCCCACCTTTTTGCCCCCAAAATCGATATTTTGGAAATTAAACTTAATTAATTAATTAATTACCTATTAATTAATGAAAACTTAATTTGTTCAGGATTTGATTCTCTACAAATTTGTTTCTCTTCATTCATGCTGTAAAACGTGGAACATAGGAGATAATGATAATATTTTGAATTGGTTGCGTTTTTCAGGTTTCTTTCCCAAAATATCAATTTTGGGGGGGAAAAGGTAGGTACCAAAATTGTTCAGAATTTGATTCTCTACAACTTTGTTTCTTTTCATTCATGCCGTAAAACGTGGAACATAGGAGATAATGATAATATTTTGAATTTGTCGTGTTTTTCAGGTTTAATTTCCAAAATATCGATCCTGGAAGAAAAATTTTAAAATACAAACTTGTGGAGAATCAAATTTTCTAAAATTTTTGTCTTCATGGTTTTACTATAAATTCAAAAATGGTTGAGTTATTCAAGAAAACCCATTAAAAAAAACATTTTTCGAATAAACAGGAGCCTGATTCAGTCTACTTTTTGAATTTACACCCCCAGTCCACTCCCCCCCGAGGGCCTACGAAAAAAAACCAAGAACTGATTATTCACGGGTCATAAATGTCATAATGATTGAACTATTTGTTATTATCTCCAAGCATACAAACATATTAGAATATGATATATTATCTACTCATTAAAAAATCCGGCAGTGCGAGTTTAATATTTTTTTACTAAAGTTTCTAGGACCTAGCCTAGGCACCTACCTCAGTACCTTTGTACCACAAAAGATGTAAAAACAGTATAATTACAACTACCTACAAGGTACGCACAGTAGCAAGTAAGTGTTAACAAAGCCAGTAGGTACCTATAACTTGAACCAGCGCTAAGCTACAAACCCCCGAAACCAAAGACCCGCTTAAGGTCAAAGTGTTACTACCTAACGTGCGGCTGACTGTACCTACCCACTAGCGCCACGGTTGTTGGTCAAACAAACACAATCACTCTGATGATGACTAGGTAGCTTTAGGTTACCAAGAAGGTAGGTATATTATTATACAACTTGTAATTACCAATACGCAAAACCTCTCGGGTGGTAGTTTTACTCGTTCTACTCATGAAACTGAACAACTTTATTGGAAATTAGAATAAAAAAATTGAGAATCGGAATTTTGTATTTTATTTTTGTTGAACAAAAGTACCACTCGAGAACCTTTGCATACATTGTATATCTCACGGAACTGTTTAATCTACAGGGTGTAAAAAAAGTTCGACTATACTTCTAATGAGTGATTCTACATCGTATAAAATATAAAAAAAATATTTTGCTTAAAAAAAGTTGTTTTAGCTCAAGAAGAAGTGAAGCACAAGGGTTAAACGACGTAGACAAGGATGTTTATTGTTATTTAATATCCACTCACTAGCACATTTCAATAAATTACTGGAATGTAATTCGGAGTAAAAACTAATTTAATGATCAAACAAATCAGAAATTAAATCTTAATTAAAGTATTTTTATTTTAGTATTGTACGTACAATCACCCCTTAGAAGGATCATCCTACTTTTTTTTTTACATCCTGTATTTTTCATTCGTCCACGGCTGGCAATGTTGATCGTAGTGGCACGACAATTTCTGTAGGTAGGACAAGGATTTCCAATTTCTATGAGGTAGATACTTACCAAGAGGTACTTATGTAAACCTACCTAGAAAACCAAACGTGAAGCAAATCTAGAATAAAATAGGTACATAATTTTACTTATTTATCGTCGTTCATTCGTCCGGCGGAAAACAGAAAAACGTTCGGTTTTTATTTTTGTCTGAGACTTGTCTTCATACGTTGTTTATTACCTACACGTAATACAGGAATCAAAATCTCGATGTCAATATCCATCGTGCGTGATTCAACACGCACCCCTCCCTAGCGAGTGTACGGAGCTGACTGACGAGACCGCGACGGCCGGCGACGGTGAGTCGTGTGCGTTGAAGTATAGATTTACGTATGTTCCATTTCTCACCGACAAACGGATCGGCCGTGACGGCCGATTTTATTTCTCACCGAGTTTTTGTCGGTCGTGTGCGTTGAAGTATGGCAATCAGTACGTTCCATTTTTGACCTACAAAAAATCGGCCACCGATTCTCGGTCGTGTGCGGGAGCCCTAAGCTGGTGCAGTTTGTGTAGGTAGATACAAAATTATAACGCTGATTCTTACGCTATGAACTAATTATTTGACAAATTATGATTATAATAATTACTAGCGGCTATAAACAACAAATTTATAAACATGTTTTGCAAAATTATATGTACGTTAGTGCTCTGAATAATTAATTAAGTAGTTTAATATCATTGGACTACATTATGCCAACATAACGGCCTTTAATTTAATACAATTTAAGAATAATTTTCTCATTACCTTATCTACATTAATAAATTTATTCTTAAATCTTTGAGATAAATATCAGAATAAAGCCATATTTCATACGAAACTAATAAAATATTTTATCACCTCACAAATATGGAGATCATAAAAAGCTCTGAAAGGAAAATATAAATCAAATATCTCTTTGGATAACTTTATCGCGAGACGGAAATGGAAGAATGTTACTTATTTAGCAAAGCGGCATCTGTTGGCAATTATAGAGAAATCAATTAGAAAAAGTCGATTATGTTATGGCTGATTTATACAAAGGCAAAATTTTGGCGCCTCTGAGGGATGCAGCTATATGAAAGAAATGGTCGAATAGCTTTCTCTTTCTTTCGTATAGGTGCATCCTTCACAGGAGCCTTGGGTGATCAAAGTGGAATATACCTAAATTTTGCCGTCGTGCAAATCCGACTTTATGATAAAAGTTATTTGTTTCAATATGGTGGTGGACTAGTATAATGTAAATATTTAGGAGAAGCGCTTAGCTTACAAATAGAAGGTATTTTTTGGACCTTACACCCGTTTGCCCACTTATTTGTATAGGTACGAGTAGGTAAGCGAGGTCAAAAGCAATAACTTTTGTTCTACGACTTGGTTACTTTACGTGTTCCTGAGGATATGCATATTTATTTTTAGAGCACGTTCAATTAACGAAACTGTACAACTTTCCCTAAGAAACAGGTTTAAATACTTATTTTTTTTTGTATGGGAGAATTTTTTTTTGTATTTCAACCTGTTTTAGAGAAAGATGTAGTTTCGTTAGCTAAACGTGCTCTTAAAATAGTTGCATTTATCCTCAGGAACGGGGTGTATATATTTGTAATCGGTTTCTCGAAAACGTCTCTAACGATTTCGATGAAATTTACCATACGGGGGTTTTCGGGGACGAAAAATCGATCTATATAGGTGTCATGTCTGAGAAAACCAGTTTTCCCCGTGTTTTAAGCATTTTATTAAAATACGCGTTTTAGACAGAAACCTACAGCGCGATCTATTGGCGGGTAGCATAGCTTGCTCACCCGATATTTTAATGTAGAGGCGGCTATTATAGAGCAAAGCTCGGTCGACCAGATACTATTAATTAATTTACAACCCTTACATGCCCTTAACCCTTTAACTAATGACATGCTGAAAAATATGTCTAACATATTTTTTTTTCGTTTATTCCACCACTTACCAACACATTTTGCAGCTAATGTCAAAAGCAATCGGCTACACCGGTCAGAAAAAACACGTTTGTAAAATGTTGTATTGTATATTTTCCGTTAAATATATATTTTTTTACCTACTCTGGTTTTATTGTCATGGCTAAATGTGTTGGTAAGCGTTGGAATGAAAGAAAAAAAAAACCGGTCAAGTGCGAGTTGGACTCGCGCGCCGAGGGTTCCGATATAACTTTAGTATTTTTGGAAGCAATAAAGTCCATTTTTAGAACCGCAAAACTAAATTTGTTTGTAAAGGTTTTTTGCAGATATCTAAAAAACTGTGCAACTTAGAAAGATCGTTTTATTTTTGCTGTAATATTTACATAAACTTCTATCGACTGTAATTAATTCAGATTTTTCCATTTACAAACTTCGGAGATAAGGGGGGGGGGAACGGTATTTTTTTTTGAGGCCTTTGCCCAGCAGTGGGACATAAATGGCTAATAAGATTTTTCATCATAACTTAAAAAGTAAGAGTTGTAAAAAAATATATTTTAGAATGCACAAGTTAAGCCCTTTCATATGATACCCCAATCGACCTAGTACCGATAATTTGAAATTTTGCCCCCCTATTTAGGCCCCCTTTACATTAATAATCATAATTTTTCTTAATTTTTTTAAGTGCAATTAAGTTGGACAACCATATTCTAAAACTATTCTAAATTTCAAGTCGATAGCATGAGTGGTTGCTGAGATATACAGGTGTGACAGACAGACGGACAGACAGACCGACAGAGCGGCACCATAAGGGTTCCTTTTTTTTACCATTTAGGTATCTGAACCCTAAAAATGGTCTTAGGTAAACAATCAAACAACAAATTCTTTTGCAAATCCGTAGTAAACCTTATTACTTTATATTACATAATATTCAGTTGGAAACATAAATGCATATTTTAAATGAACAGGCCTCTCTCCAGGATTCACTTCAGTGTTGTTTTTTTCTAAATGAACATCCTGTAACAAAAAATATGCGTGATTATGTAATGTGCGACTATACTTGAGTATGGTACTTAGGACTTGAAACTGAACAACAACTGAACAACAAAAATGAGAAAAGTTAAAGTGAAAAAAATATTAAAACATAGTGCGCAACACAACAGCCTAGATGCACACACACTTCACAGTTTGGTGAGTAAAACTCATTATGTAAAATGTATGCTTACCTCAGTTGAAATAAATTAAAAAAAAAAAAAAAAACAGCAGGTATGGATGACAATACATTTGTCACATATGTTTAGAGTCATCATATCAGCCGAAAGACGTCCACTGCTGGACATAGGCCTCCCCTAAAGAACTCCATGACGACCGGTCCTGCGCTGCTCGCATCCAGCGGCTTCCCGCGACCTTGACCAGATCGTCGGTCCACCTGGTTTAGAGTACTATGTGGATACCAAATCTATAAGAATGTTCTTTTTATGAACAATTTATAGTAGATGCAAGTATTTTAGTACTTACATCCATACAGAGCAGCTATTTAAATATAAGGTATCTTTGAAATCCAACTATAACATCTTACTAAACAACAAAAGTTTCTCTTGTTATCTTCCTTCCACATCTCTATTAAATTCAAATAATTAATTATCCAAGAAAGGAATTTGAATATAACATATAATAATTAATTTTATGTACTAAAAGAGTCCAGTTAATATAGTGAAACATGAAGTACTTCACATGTAGCCGCACTACGCTTGCGAAATAATATTAAATAATGAAAAATACTATCATTTTATTTAAATGCTTTCCCTGTTCCCATACAAAATTACTTGAAGGTCTTACTATATTGTACACCAGCTTGTTATGAGAATGAAGGATTATATATTTATGAAGGAATATTCTTTTCATTGAGGTCTCTACTATCATTGTGATTACAAAATTACACTTTGCACAATATGATACTTAGTAAAGATGAAGACTTTCGCTAGGCCAAAATTATGAGTGGAATGATAGGTGGTAAACCAGTTAGAACAAAAGCTAGCTCAGTTAGAAAGAAAGCTTATCTCAGTACCATGTAACTGATATGTGCTGAGAAGAATATACTGAATAAAATCGAACCGACAAATAGACTGCATAATACACTTTCTTTATGGCTGCGCACAGTCATGTATTAATACAATCGCAAGCAAGCATGCTCACCTTCAGTTAACCTAGCAAGACCTCCAGTGGGCTGGCAGAGAATGGTGGAGCAACCTGCGCAGACCACTACCCTCTGAGCATGACTGAAGACCGTCGTAATCTTGTAACAGCCGGGACATTTCACATCCATGAAGTACGAATTCGGATGAGGAACCAGCCTTTTCAACTTATGTTTCCTTCTCTCCGACGCGGGCGAAGGGTGCAAAATATCTACTGCGAGCTGGAACATACACCATGCAATGTTATAGGTTATTTCAACCTCAACTCAAAACATTCACAAGTTTGTTTCTCAACAAGATGATTGTAAATTTGGACAACTATATTCGAGTGTGATTAGAAATTGGGAGTTATTCCAATAAGAGTTCCAATATGACAAATAGGTTAGGTACTGCCTTCGTTCCATGCGCAGTTCCAAACTGCGAGGGAAAACCATATAAACTGGGTAATAACATTACACATAACGCTTTAAACAGAGTATTCACGGAAAATCATCACAGTAATACAACACAGTACGATTTTACTATATAAAACTCTAAAAAATACACACCGGCATGGTTTCAGCTTTGACAGAAAGCCGGAAAAGAAATAGGGCTGCCAGATCTTAGCCAAATCAATACGCCAAATGACTGCAGAGTAACTTAAATCGCCTAAATTAATTTTTATGTCAAAGTAGCCTGATTCACCCTATATATTGAGCAAAGTAGCCTAAATGTATAAAATAAATAAAGATAAAATCTTGAAAATTAAATAAAAAAAACCTCTAAAACAAAACATTTTAAAGAATTCAAGCTTCTTCATGGGCATCATGATAGTCTGTGATGATAGTTATTAATACACTATCCAAATTTTTAGCTGTCGTATCTTTTTGACACAAAATATGGCAAAATGACAACGCCAAGCGACGTAACTACTCTTAATTTTGAAGTAATCCTAAAGTTGTCTAAGTTGCCCGTTCGTTTTTCCTTGATAGCTAATAGCTACTGGTATCGATCGATTTTTTGGTCCCAAGCATGAGGCGTTTTGAAGAATTTTTACGTAACCTGGCACTACTAAAAACGAAAGGCGGGGAAATCGGAATATTCGACCTCGGATTGTACGACCGCGGAATACGAAGCTAAGTAATGGCGCCCAGTATTATATTACTCTATGGTATGACCTTAGATTGTACGACCGCGTAATACGAAGCCATGACTTATCGGAGTACGAGTAATGACCGCCCTCGGAACCCGTGTACACCCTAGCTGTGCAATCCGTGGTCGGACATTGTTTGTTCATAGCTCGGAATGCCCAACCAAGAATGTACAACCACGGAATGTACGACCTCGGAATCCGAAACCAAAGAGATTTGAACCTCGCTACGCTCGGTCATAGAGGGATCCGAAAATTGTCGGCTATAGCTTGGCTTTTTACTCATGTTAAGAGTCATATTAGAAAAAAAGAGATAAACATGTTTATGATTATCTACTTTCAAACGTCGCTGTAACGCTTTTTGACCAGCTAGAGATGTGCTGGCACTCGATATGACGATAGCGATAATGTAGTATTTCGACTTTTTTAAAACGATAGTATTAACACCCACACATTAAATATTGACGAGGCTTTGAGCAGAGGTTAGACGCTCATGATGAATTCAAAATTTTGTGACTTCAAAAATCGTTGAATTTGAATGTTTTGTATGCTATTCACAATAATGTTCTTTGAAGAGAAATCAAATGAATAGAATAAAAATTTGACGTTGCAAAATGAGATACTCGACAGGAAACTACTTGCAGTTTTCACTATGTTGTCTGGAAATTGCTTTATGTTTATAATAGCGCACCCCGAACAGTTCATACATCCAGCGCGAAACCACAAATTGTCAGAATTTGAAAATGACAGAGACTTACGCACGTCCACGAAGTACAACTAGACTCGATAAAGAACCCGGCTGTCGCGCGGGCGCGGGTCGCGTTAGGTGATGGAGTCTATTCCAAGGGGTGCGTAGAGTGTTTTTTTCGCATTTCTGTATTTATAGTTAGGAAGTCATCATAAATGAATTAAGCTGCTTTATTTATTCTCTCATTGACTTAAAATTAAGAGTAAATGAAAAGACACAAATAAAATTACAGAACGTTACGTAAGTATATTTAAAAAGTTATGAATCTACTAATAAAGTTACCTACTACCTAAAATAATTCTTACTTTTGTCTCCATTTTCACTCAAATCTCTCTGCAAGTGTTGTTTATTTAGTAGTTTTAATGCCTAGTTGCAATGCCGATGCTATGCTGTTTTACTTTATCTTTAAAACTTGAAGGGACCTGAAAATAAATAAATATCGACTACCAATGATATGGTACAGTCAAGAGTACGTCAAGCTTGACACATTGGACTTGTACCGTTCTTATCGGGTCTTAAACTATGAAATTGGCATTTTGTATGGCAAATTTTCATATTTTGTTAGCATCATTGGGAAGACATTAACTTAGCTTCTTTAAGAAGCTAAAAGTTAATTTTCGTAAAATATTATCAGTAAAAAATATAACAAATCTAAAGATGAAATCGGAAGACATTAAAAACGAACCATTTTCAAACCTTTACTTTTAAAAATCAAACTAAAAATTAAAACTTTATTTTATGCAAAAATTTAAACTTAATCTTGAATTCAACTTTCAAATATAAAACAAATGAAAAAATTGCTTTATAATTATAGGAATTATGATCTCATTAATCTGTAAGAAAATTTCGGCAATTTCATACTGAAGGACCTATTATTTCAATAGCTTTTTTCATTTATTATTTAAGAGCCATGCTCTTGTCGGTGTAGCTTTCTCCATCTGTCTCTGTCTTGTATTAGGTTTTTCAGTTCTCCGTAAGTATTTACCCCCGCCCTCTCTTTCATCCTTTGGCAGTACTCTATTCTAGGCCGGCCGCGGCCTCTTCTTCCTTCCACCTTTCAATTCAATAGCTGTAGAAGCTAAAATCGCGCTGCAACTGTCAAGCTTGACCAATTTTTAACGTCACCACTGTGATAACGATAAAAGATCGTACTAGAAAAATAAAGTTAGCATCTGATTTAATTCGATAACTTTTTAGACATTATCGATAACCACTACTTACATCTCTAATGGTGGATAATCAAAACCATTCTCGATATGTTTATATTCTTGAATTGTTCTTGAAATTTGCAGTATATTTCTTTGTGGAAGGGTTTTTTAAATTGAATTACCTAAACTTTAGTATAATTTGTTGTCACTTTAATGAGTATTACACATATTTTTGCAAAATAAGCTTATAAATATTACTTACAAATGAAAGCATAAGAATTCTTCGATGTCCTGCTTCCTAGAAGAATGAGATCCGCATGCCGGTACGATATATGTATTGTTCAGCATTTAGGCTTTTGTGTACAACACTTATTTGATTAGATATAAGTATTTTAAAAACAGTAAAATTATAAAAACTAAAGAGCCGGTTCGCTCACGACAAGATCAAAACAAATAGTTTCATAGACGACTGAAAGTAAAGACAATGACATACTAGTTGTCAAGAGAACAATCAGATAACTTTTTAAATTAGCAGGAGTGTAAAAAGAACCTGGTTCCAACTTGACATTTCAAAAGTGCAACACTTGACAAGCCTTCAAATCCCTCTATGACCGAGCGCAGCGAGGTTCAAATCTCTTTGTCCGAAACCGTGTCCGTCTCCCCAGCAACCCCGTGCGAGATATGGCCAAGTGGCATACACCAAAATTTAGTGGAAATTGGTTCATTCCATCAATAAAGTGTCAGATTCAGTGCATCAACACTAATGACACTACGAGGTGAAAACTTTGGGTGGCTGTAGAGACGTCTCGTCAGCCAGCCCATTCTATACAGGGAAAACTACGAAGATTACATAAAAGCAAAATAGTTCCACATTTACTGCATGTCTAGTGCAATTGATTGTAAAAAAGCCGAAACGAAAATGTCCATATGGTAGGAGCACTTCATCAATAATTATGGGTGGCTGGAGAGACGTTTTCCCAGCCAGCCCATGTGATATCTCGGAACATATAGTAGGTAGGAAGATAAAACAAAGCTTAATATTTACTACCTACTCGGAACAGCAGGTAGCAAATATTTCAAAATCCTAGCTCCACTAACTTTTGAGATATTTGTATTTTTTCATGGGCTTGCTGGGGAGACGTCTCGCCAGCAAGCCCATGCTGTAACTCAAAAAGTACTGCACGTAGAATGCTGAGCGATATACCAATAGAGAGTGCATATTTGATGCAATAAGCACCAAGAAAAGTGAGTCCCTAGGTCTTACGGTTTCGGTGCTAGAAACAAATATCATTTTCCCGCCGAAAATTTTGAATGCATGATGTGAAGTGCGACGTTGCCGTTCTGTGCAACTCTACATGTTGCTGTTAGAGCATTCAAAAATCAATCTTGTGTCCTTATAGTTAAAAGGTACTGTAGACGCACGTGTAGATTATTTGTAATTTGAGGATAGTTCGGGAGACGGTGTACTTAAAAGGCTGATTGGTTAACAAGAAGTTTTTATTTATTTGTGGACAACATGTGAAGAACAAAAGACATAATATGTATTTTGGCTCACGTATTTATTTAATAAATCAGTTTTCTTAACTTATTAATTACAGGACAATTTAAGAATACTTTAAAAATTTTAGTTTGTTACTGAGACCATTAAACCTACATCTCCTCCTAGAATACAGTTGTCACGGTTGCTAAAAAGAGATTGTGGCACCAGTTAGTCTTCACGTGAGCTAAAATACATATTATCTCTTTCGTTCTTAACATGTCGTCCACAAATAAATAAAAACTTCTTGATAACCAATCAGTCTTTTACTAAGTACACCGTCTCCCGAACTATCCTCAAATTACAAATAATCTACACGTGCGTCTACAGTACCTTTTAACTATAAGGACACAAGATTGATTTTTGAATGCTCTAACAGCAACATGTAGAGTTGCACAGAACGGCAACGTCGCACTTCACATCATGCATTCAAAATTTTCGGCGGGAAAATGATATTTGTTTCTAGCACCGAAACCGTAAGACCTAGGGACTCACTTTTCTTGGTGCTTATTGCATCAAATATGCACTCTCTATTGGTATATCGCTTAGCATTCTACGTGCAGTACTTTTTGAGTTACAGCATGGGCTTGCTGGCGAAACGTCTCCCCAGCAAGCCCATGAAAAAATACAAATATCTCAAAAGTTAGTGGAGCTAGGATTTTGAAATATTTGCTACCTACTGTTCCGAGTAGGTAGTAAATATTAAGCTTTGTTTCATCTTCCTACCTACTATATGTTCCGAGATATCACATGGGCTGGCTGGGAAAACGTCTCTCCAGCCACCCATAATTATTGGTGAAGTGCTCCTACCATATGGATATTTTCGATTCGGCTTTTTTACAATCAATTGCACTAGACATGCAGTAAATGTGGAACTATTTTGCTTTTATGTAATCTTCGTAGTTTTCCCTGTATAGAATGGGCTGGCTGACGAGACGTCTCTACAGCCACCCAAAGTTTTCACCTCGTAGTGTCATCAGTTTTGATGCACTGAATCTGACACTTTACTGATGGAATGAACCAATTTCCACTAAATTTTGGTGTATGCCACTTGGCCATATCTCGCACGGGTTGCTGGGGAGACGGACACTCCGAAACCAGAGGGTTGGCTTTGTATTCCGCGGTCATACCAATCATGCCTGACCTTGGATTGTACAACCTCGGAATTCGAAATCAAGACAACATGACTTTTGAGTGTTTTCATAGGTCCGTTAAGTTCTCTTGCGACCCTTGCAAGAAGTGAACTTGTTTCACAGACTGCTCTGCTAATGATGCTACTTGCTATCCTACGGTTCATAAGCCCTTCGTCGCCTCTTACGACACCAACGAGAAGAGATGTGTTGTACTATTTTTGTATGTGTTGTGATGTTGTTTTGTACAATTTTTTTACCCACGACGGAAAGGAGAAGGTGTATGCGTTTAGGGTGAGAGGTTGTGTGTTTGTTCGTTTGTGTGTGCAAAGCTGTTATGTTCCCTTTTATCTTAAAAACGGCTTAACCGATTTAGATACGGTTTTCAGTAATAGATTTATGATTTATCAATGATGGTTTTTAGATTAGAGTTGTGGCGCCAACTCACCAGGGGACGCTGTAATGATAATTTTTATTTAAGCAAATGTTCCCATTTATCTCCAAAACGGTTCGACCGATTTAGGTACGGTTTTCAGTTAAAGATTTATGATTTATCAGTGATGGTTCTTAGACTAGAGTTGTGGCGTCAACTCACCAGGGGGCGCTGTAATAATCAGTGAAGTGGGAACTCTCTAAAAAGTTAAAAATAAAAAGCAAAATTAAAAATTTTGAAAAAACCCACGACGGTTGTTATTGAAAAAATATTAAATAAGACTTTTAATTTACCCCCGACTTAAAAGGAAGAAAGTAACGAAATAGTACGAAGAAAGTACCCAAGAAAATCCGTCGGGGCTGCAATTGCCATGTTTTAATAATTTATACATAACTGTAACAAATTAGCTCGTATAGAATTCCACATTTATTCCACACATCCGCACAAAGCGCTTTGAAACATCCTTTATAATGCGCACAGCTAAGGAGTGGAATTCTCTGCCTGCGTCTGTGTTCCCGAGCTCTTATAACCCGAATCTATTTAAGTCGCGAGTGAATAGGCTTCTTCTGGGCAAGCTCGTTCCATCGCCGACCTCATCTCTGTCCTCAAGGCTAGATCGAGGTCAAGAGTAAGCCCATTCATAGTGAAAAAAAAAATTAAATTGATTAAATTCTGTATTAATTTTCGTAGGATACGGAATAGCAGCCCCGACTGATTTTCGTGGGTACTTTCTTCGTACTATTTCGTTACTTTCTTCCTTTTAAGTCGGGGGTATATTAAAAGTCTGATTTAATATTTTTTCAATTACAACCGTCGTGGGTTTTTTCAAAATTTTTAATTTTGCTTTTTTGTATGTACGTATATGTTGTTTATTGCCGTTATAAAAAAAAATCTTAGGTTATCTCTCAGAGTAAAAAACTATAGAGTCCGCCATATACAGATTCTGTATGAGCTAGTGAAGTGTACTCGTAAAGCGTCGCACTGTCGCCGTTGTTTTACAAAAATCAAAATATCTTTAAAAATCTAATGTTTTAGTATAAACTTTGTTTGCGAAAGTGAAAACATATAGTTTTTTACTTGTGAATTGATCATTAATACTAAGAACGGAAGCGTAAATAATCCGTAATAGCCATTTTATGCGTGATTTTTAACACCGTTTTTAGGGTTCCGATACCAAAATGGTAAAAAAAAGGAACCCTTATGGTGCCGCTCTGTCTGTCTGTCTGTCTGTCTGTCCGTCTGTCTGTCACACCTCTATATCTCAGCAACCACTTACGCTATCGAGCTGAAATTTGGAATAGTTTTAGAATATAGTTGCCCAACTTAATTGCACATGAAAATTTTTTGAAAAAAGTATGATTATTAATGTAAAGGGGGCCAAAATAGGGGGGGCCAAATTTCAAATTGTCGCTACTAGGTCGAGTGGGGTATCATATGAAAGGGCTTTACTTGTACATTTTAAAATATATTTTTGTATTTTTTTAAGTTTCTTAGTTTTCAAGTTATGATGAAAAATGTCAAAAAAAATACCATTCCCCCCCCTTATCTCCGAAGTTTAAGTAAGGGAAAATCTGAATTAATTACAGTTGACAGAGGTTTATGTAAACTTTACAGCAAAAATAAAACGATCTTTCTAAGTTGCACAGTTTTTCAGAAATCTGCAAAAAACCTTTACAAACAAATTTAGTTTTGCGGTCCTGAAAATGGACTTTATTGCTTCCAAAAATACTATAGGTATATCGGAACCCTCGGCGCGCGAGTCCGACTCGCACTTGACCGGTTTTTTATCCTGAATGGTAAGTGTTTTCACCAGAAAAACTGTGGTAGTAGCATTTATTAGTCCCATGTCACATATTTGTCAGAGAGAAAGATAAAAAATTTACGTTTTTAGGATTTGAAAAAAATCCATACAAGTTAGTATGGAGGTCCCTCGCAAGAAAGTGCTACGCTTATGGCTCCCTCCTTAGCAGCAAGAGCTGCTACTAAAACCTCCTTGGGTTATCTAGACACTTTCGCACGAAACCTAGCCTCGAGTTTGACCTCTACCTTGATCCAATATCACATGTCGAACAACATTCTACGTCGTACCATGTCGTACTTAGCTAAAATCACAGCTCCGTTTAATGTCAAAAGCCGTATTAAATTCAATAAACGACTTAACATGGACATGCAAAAGGTATAAAAGCTTTCCTTGCGAAGGTTTTCACCGTAAAATTCAATGGTGCATCATTCGAACACGCTGTGCTGTGACCTCGAGGTTCCTAAATACCTGTTTATAGTAACTGTTAGATAAAGATAATAGGATTATGAAATATAATTTTGGTTAGGGCACGGAGCAGAGAAGGGGAGAAGAGGTGCCCCTACGAAATTTTTGTACGACACGAAGCGTGACAGTGCGCGGGGGTGAAGATCGAGTCACGGGTTGGCGGGAAATAACTAGACTCCACCTACTTTATGTAAAATCCATCTAGTGGAAAATAGTGAAACTACTAGCACTTTTGGTCCTTACGCACTTTTTGGTGGTACTGCTATACTCTACTAGATACAGGGTGTTAATTTAATTGCATGCCATAGCTCAGGGGCGGGTTCAGTATCAGTATCTGAACGACTTTCCTAAAGGAACATAGTTCGGTAAAGGACAAAAACTTTGGACTTCCATGTGTTGGTCACTCAGTAGGTATGGGAAGTCCAAAATTATTTTTTGTTTTTCGACCTACGTTCCTTGGAAAAAGTTGTTCAGTTACGGACACTGATCTCGCTCCCGAGCTATGGCACGCAATTAAATTATAACCTGTATAGATTAAGAGTGGGCAGTCGGTAACCCTTCCTCGTTGCATATGAAAAAAGCGACCAAACTACATTAGTACAGCTAATGCTTACTAGGTGGCAGCACTAACGCAACGTTGGAATGCGTATAGAGATCGCAGATTTCACAACATCAGGTAGGACCACAGTAGCCTAGTTGGTAAAGTGTCTGCGGTACTGACGCAGAAGACGCAGGTTTGAATCCTGCCTGTGGTTTTGAAATTTTTCGTTTTTCTACTTTGTAGATTTATCCGAACACTGGTAGTGTTGAAATAAAATCATTTTCAATGATATAGGGGGTCTCAAAATAGGTGATAGAACCCATCCAGGTCATTTTTTGAATTCTGGTCTGTTTGCCTGTTTGTTTGTTCGTCAACCGCTCGCAAACTACCGAACCGATTCAAATGGTTTTTTGGACGATGTATTTGGATTATTTCCGTGTAATATATGTGTAATATGTGTTTGGTTGCTGAACCGATTTTGATGAAAATTATGTTTGCAACATATAAAATTACTCATGAAACTTAGTAGGTACATTTGTTTTGAAGCTAAGCTACAAAAACTGTGTATTTTTGACAGGACGCACTGTGGGCTGAAATTAGCGTTTCATAGACATTCAATATTTTTTTTGAGTGACGCTTTTTATGCTTGGAAACGATTGAGGATACCTACTTCATGCCTTATATAATGAACTTTCAGGTTTATAATTGTAAACAGCGCACCCAGAATTTTTTCCGAAAAAATTTGTATGGAGTCGGCGTAATAAATGATGATATCTTCGTTATCGCACAATTGCGCCTAATATCCTCTTAGGTTATTAATATATGAATTATTTTGGATTTTTTGGCATACTATATGCTAAGGCCAAACTTGCGCCTTTTTTTTAACAAAACTTTTAAAAATTACCAGTTTTTTTTGTTTATTACACAGCTAATGAGTTTTTAAGCAAATTTCACATTCTAATATTTCAGACAATTAATTTTCGTAAATATCCAATCTATTTAAATCCATTTTAAGGTTAGTATTAGTTAAAAACGAAAAAAATAAAAAAAATAGATTAAAAAAAAAGGCGCAAGTTTGGCCTTAGTTTGGAGTATGTCAAAAAATCCAAAATAATTCATATATAAATAACCTAAGAGGATATTAGGCGCAATTGTGCGATAATGGAGATATAATCATTTATTACGCCGACTCCATACAAATTTTTTCAAAAAAAATTCTGAGTGCACTGTTTACAATTATAAATATGAAAGTTCATTTTATAAGGCATAAAGTAGGTAGCCTTAATCGTTTCAAAGCAAAAAAAAGCGTCACTCAAAAAAAATATTGAATGTCTATGAAACGCTAATTTCAGCCCACTCGGGTCGAATTGATAACCTCTTCTTTTTGAAGTAGATTAAAAAGGTAAAGGTGGTGGCAACTTAACACGTTATGCTCCGTCTATCTATATAAATATAGAGCCAACTATATTGATTTGATAATTCAATAAATGACAATAGGTATTCATTTGCATACCTACTTAGTAATCAAATTAAAAATAAGAGGCATTCCGCTATTCCTACTATGAGAAGTAGGTATGTTGTTCACGATTTTGTTTGCGATGAGGTAGGGTTGCTGACTTCCCGCTCTCTATCTACTGGGTGTTTATTGCCAAAGCTTAGGAGATGGTTCGGTAACGATA
Source organism: Athrips mouffetella (assembly GCA_947532105.1). NCBI lineage: Eukaryota > Metazoa > Arthropoda > Insecta > Lepidoptera > Gelechiidae > Athrips > Athrips mouffetella. The sequence goes on along the minus strand of OX383969.1, from coordinate 7,030,953 downwards.
AAGGAACACAAAATTTTTTTTTTTTAAAATCCTACTTAAAAAAACTAAATCTCCTTGACTAACTTGAAACTAAACTAACACAAAAAAGAAACAGTTCCAGTTATATGTATGTGCCGCCTACCTTACCTACCACTGATAATTGCGCGCTGGTTTGATGATCTGGGTCACTGAACACCCCCTAAGCTATGGCACGTTATTAAATTAAGACCCTATATACTACTTAGGTGCTGAAATCTGGAAGACGGTTCTTGAACCTAAGTCTGGCGAGTTTGTCCACTGCATACTAGGTGGCGCTAATACAAACAACATAACGACAAACTACAAATATTTCTCCAAATAAATAAAATATTCACGATATTCGCGTAATTTTTATCAAACTATTGTTAAAGCTAAAGCCAGAAATGTAAATTGAGTCTGTGGAAGTGATAACAAGTGGTGATTTTCCATCGTCTATAAATATTCCCAAAACCATCTACCGACATAAGGCAGAACTAATGTTACGGCCACATGCCTACAGTACATCGATAGCAAATTTTATTGAAAAATCTTACTTACAAGTGAAAAAACACTTTAAATGCAGTTTCTTTTTGCCTTTCAGACTAATTTAAACACAAAGGCACACAACACTTCATAGTGCGAGTTGTTTTTCCAACAATTTAAACAATTTTTTGCAGAGCGTGTTTCGAATTTTCGATGTGATCACTGGTAAGTTCAAAGAGGAAATGGCGTATGCCCCGCCCCCTTTCGTGAACTGATATGAACATCTCCTCTAATCTTCTCTACTCCGGGTTAGGGGTTCTAGTTGAGCTAATAGCCCATCGCTGGATACGTAGCATTTTTTCACTTTTGCTCAGTAACCTTATGTTGGTATTTATAGTTTCAAATTGAATAGCGACTTAGAAAAGTTCTGGGGCAAAACATCGAAAATTTAAAGTACTTACAAAAACAGATTAACATTGAATCGCTGCAAGTTAGTATTGCTACAAAATTCTAACAATATTTAAATGCTGACTGCAGTGTAACATAATCCGACAGGATGTATGTATGATATATTCGAAAGTAACTGCTACTGACAAAATATTATAATCATGGCATCTCTAGCAAAAGTCCCCTGGTCGTATGGTTATAATTTATACCCCATTGTCTGCGAAGTAAACGTGAGCCCAGCCACGGCTAATTCAAACCAATTTTGTATGCAAAATATTTTGGCGGGAAGAAAGGACGCTATGGAGACTTGGTAACAAATATGCGGCACTGGTAAAGTAATGTCGGTCCTCACTGCAGGGTTACAATTTAGTAAAGAACTGCAATGAGAAATTACATTTTTTTCCGCAAAACCCGCGTGACCCAGTGTTTAAGTTGAGCTCTTGAAGTCAGAGGTCAATGGTTTCAACCCCACGGGGTGCTCGCTCACGATGTGAAATTTTATTGTTTCCAGTTTAGCAAGACTATGATCGCTGACGCTGTGATTCCGGGATTCGGAATACATGTTAACTACTTGGTTTCGTTCATCATTTCTTAAAGAGCTGGTTACAGAAACCATCTGTCCGTGTGTAGGTACCGGCTTAGAATATACCCCGTCTCTTCCCGTTGGTAAAAGGCGACATAGCTGGACAAGCTAAGCAGCAGTATCCTTCTCCGTTTACGCTTACCTGCGGGCGCCAATCGTGCTAGCAACCACAACGCTAATAGGCGTGGCGACTATTGTAAATTCAAATATGGTGATACCTACACCAAAATATACCACACTTTGTGGTCTAAATTCTGGGGAAGAGCCTTGTCCAGTAGTGGACGTCCTTATGACCTGTAATAATGATGATGACATCATCATCGTCGCGTTCTTCAGTAGGTCGTATCTAACTAAGTCGGTTCCTGTTGCCGTTTGTAGGCAGGTAGTTTACGCCAAGAGTCCCTGTCTTCAGCTCATCGGAGAGCGGTGGTAATGGGAACATTAAGTATGGCTCAGGGTCTAGAAAATGTGTCATTTTTAGCGATAACGAAAGCGAACGTCATAAAATGTCGGATGACTGGCCCGTTGGTGATGGTTGATAGTGAGCCTGCCTTCGCCGCGGGAGTTCGATCCCCGCCCAGGGCTAAAATTGTGTGATGAACACGAGTGTTTGTTCTGTGTCTGGGTGTTATTTATCTATTTATGTACCTATGTATATCAGTCTCTGGTACCTATAGTACAGGCTTTGCTAAGTGCCTAGTTTGAGATCAGATGACTATGTGTGAATTGTTCCTCAACATTACATTTCATGACGTTCACTTTGGGGAAGTGGTACGTGGTCTAGACCCCTTGGTTTGACATAAACTTTATCAAAAGCTGCTTAAAAACTTTGTCACCAAGGTTGTTAACCCTTATAACACGATAGACCCTATAAAAACCTGTATCCTAAACAGTTTATTAGACAAACATTAGTGGCGCTATACAAAATGTCCTCACCTACTTCATACAAATTTATTCTTTAACACTAAAATTATTAGTGTTTTGTAACATTAACGAGTAACGCTATTAACGTTTTTAATGAACCGCTTATTAACGTTTTAACGATTAAAGGAAGTTGTTTCTAATGGCCGTGTCATTCTTAGAGCAAGGTGTCATGAGATCTTTCTTTTTCGGGCGCCATAACTTTCGCTTTAAAATTGGCTTCTGTCTGCAACTTTGAATTTTTATATGTTTCGAGAACGATATTTTGCATAAAAAATATTAAAATCTGTTTGTATTCATTTATTTTGTCAGAAACAAAACAATCCTTACTCTAAGCGCAACATTTTTCATGCCACAATTTTTCTAAATAAAGTAGATTTCAACTCAAAGACCCTGTGTTCCAGTAGGTACATACTACCAAAACGTAAACATGTGGTTTACTTATAATTGGTTCCATTGAGTTTATTATTTTATTTCTGGATTGGTTTCTACCTGACTGGATATTCTTTTTGGATTTTATTCGCAAAAATCTCGTCTGTACCAAAAACTGGAAGGGTTTGAATAATTTCCCTAAGAAATGTGTTAGGGATTGAAAAAAAATCTCCATGATACTTGTATCTTGCGGTAGTACCTATCCGTTGATCTGTGAAAATTCAATAAAGGGTGTTTCAGTACTACCTAAATTTAAACGTGTGATTTACTCGAAATCTTTTACGGTTAGTTTGTTTAATATTTAACAATTTGAATTCTGAATTGATCTACATATTTCATTAGAACATTTTTCGGAAAACCTAAATATGATATAAATTTGTAATCCCGTATATGTGTATGGCATTACAAATTTATGTTTGTAGTTGATACTTTTTACCTGCGCGAGAAAGTAAGTGCAGTGCAGCTGTACTATTTATTTTTAGGGTTCCGTACCTCAAAAGAAAAAAACGGAACCCTTATAGGATCACTTTGTTGTCCGTCTGTCTGTCTGTCTGTCTGTCTGTCTGTCTGTCTGTCTGTCTGTCTGTCTGTCTGTCTGTCTGTCTGTCAAGACCCTTTATCTCACGAACGGGTAGAGGTATCAGGTTGAAATTAATAATATATATTAGGATCCATGAACCACACAAGATCTGAAAATTTCAATTTTTTACAACGACGCAATCAAAAGATATGGCATTTTATGTCATCATCTCCATACATTTATGCAAAAATGCAAAACCTACAGGGTACTTCCCGTTGACCTAAAATTATGAAATTCGGCAAGAAGCTAGGTCTCACAGTACAAATAATGAGAAAAGTCTGAAATCATTAAATATTACAACTTTTCTCACAACTAATGGTAACCAATTGTGGTGAGCTCCCGTTTCAAGAACATTCATATAAGAGAGGGGTCAAGTTGGATGGTCGCTGAGGCGATTTTTGTTTTAGTTCTATTTTAAAAACGGGAACACATGCAAACTTGAAAATTGGTATGTTTATAGTGCATAAGCTATAAAATAACAACAAATAATAAAATTTGGTCAAGCGCGTGTCGGACTCGTAAAATCGAGCACATTAACTCACTGAAATTTCAACTAATACAATTATGATTATGTGGTGGTACGGAACCCTCAGTGCGCGAGTCCGACTCGCACTTGGCCGGTTTTTTAAATACACATCTCTCACTCACGATTCTACAGAATTAATGTTTTAGGTTTCAATAGAGTGTCCCGACGAGGAAGTCGATCACCATATCACGTTCGATGACGGTTCTTCGTATGGTGTCATCAAAATTCATAATCATTTTCATGGTGGTAGGCGTGCGCCGGTGTCTTGTGATATGCTGATCAGTATTTGAACATAAGAATATTTATAGATTTTTAATAATACACGAATAGTTGATGTTTTCCCAAAATACTTACGTGATGAGAGTCATGGCAAAGGTTGTTATAAAACTTGCAATTCTTGGACTTTTTGATGAAGATAAATGCAAGAACTTTAATTGTACGTCATTCTGAAATTCGCAGAATTTTTTTACTGTTTCTTAGAGAAGGCAGAATACAGTGTTATCTATTGGACGTCAAATTATCTTCCTCATTTTGTGGATGGATGATGGAATTTTTCTTGAATTTTTTTGATAAAGTTGGGAAAGTCAATACTTAGTAGCCATTAGAAAAATACTTTCAGAAGTTTTTACAAAAATAGTAAATGCTAATTTAAGACTTGATCCGTTGCATACATGAGTATCTAAAGGCTTATTAAAATCAACGTGAGGTCGATACTGCCAAGATCAATAGTAAGTTCAATACAATTCTAGTATTATTGCATTATAAATAGCATGTAGAATATCTACCAAGGTCTGTTTATGCGATCCTTAAGACCTAACTCAGTTTTGCATTTAATATTCTCATCGTGCTTATAATATTACGTCACCAGGCCACCGCAGAGGTTATTATTTCGTTTTAATATTATTATTTGTAAACATTGTATTATTATTGGCTGGTTAATATTCCCCGAAGGCCTTAAGGCTCGTGTTGGGCCTAGAAATAAAACTCACGAGTGGGTTCGAAACGTTCTTTGTATGTTGATGACCTACTAACTGTTTATAAGAATCATTTAGTTTTTTTTTGTAATGGGTTAGATAATAACCTCATATCCTGGTTGAAAGTCAGGTGTCACGGTATGCTTTACAAAGAAAGAGATGCAATTGATGGCACGAACCATTATCGTTTCCTTCCTAAAAATAAAAATAAAATTGAGCCCAAGTTAAATGTATATGTTATAGTTTAGAAATTAATGCATATGTTTAGTGCATATCTTTCAAAAGCGGGAGAAATTGTACAATAAAGAGTTTTTTTCGTACAAATTATTGTAGAACTTTGTTGCGAATCATAACGCATGTTATTTAATAATACTACAGAGTATAATAGAGCTTAATGTTTAATACACAGGTACCCCGTACTCAACAGATAACATTGGGCTAGACGTCATGCAAATTCAAAAAAACACTTTAAAAAAAGTACTTGTATCTCTAATAATAGTTTCAGGCCCATTCATATGAACGTCACATTGCCGTCTTTTTTCTCTTATTCAAACTTATCATTAAGAAACTTTTAAAAGAGGATAACTCAAAAAGAGTCTAAATTTTGTCTTCAAAACGAATGCGCCAGTAATAAATACAGGTATCCAAAGCTTGTTACTACTGATTTCGCCGAAAGGGCAGTATCAATCTCGTTAACAGAAACAAGTATAACAAATCAAAGCGTAACATGTAACAAACAGTAACAAATCATGTGAGGAGCTCGAAGCGTATTCCGCCGAAAATGAAACGCTATGTTTATCATAGGTAATAAATACGGGCACGAAGCAATTTTTGGGAACGAATCCTTGAACATTATGGATTAAATAATTTTTGAACATTTACTTACCTACTCTTTTTTACAATCTATTAGTGTTAATTCCGAAACACGCTCCAAAATTTTTACTTGAATTCACACCCAGTATAAGCTGTGTTTTGAATATGTGGGGTAGTACTGAACAACTTTCGCTAAGGAACATAGGCCGAATTAGAAAAAACCAGCCAAGTGCGAGTCGGACTCGCGCCCTAAGGGTTCCGTACCTATCTACCATATGATATACTAAAAGCTTTTGCTCTTTAATTTTAAAAACTCCGCGAGCATCCAACTTGACCCTTCTTTTAAAGAAAAGTTCTTGAAACCGGAGCTCACCTTAATTGGTTACTATAAGTTGTGAGAAAAATTGAAATATTTAATGATTTTAGACTTTTCCCTTTATTTGTACTGTGAGACCTAGCTTCTTGCCAAATTTCATAATTTTAGGTCAACGGGAAGTACCCTGTAGGTTTTGCTTTTTTGCATAAATGTATGGAGATGAGGACATAAAAAGCCATATCTTTTGATTGCGTCGTTGTAAAAAATTGAAATTTTCAGATCTTGAGTGGTTTATGGACCTCAATATTCGTTATCAATTTCAACCTGATACCTCTTCTCGTTCGTGAGAAAAAGGGTCTTGACAGACAGACAGATGGACAACAAAGTGATCCTATAAGGGTTCCGTTTTTTTATTTTGAGGTACGGAACCCTTAAAAAAGAATTCAACCTCCCATAGAAGCAAGCAACTGATGGCGCATTTCGTTTTTCGGCCTATGTTACTTAGGGAAAGTTGTTCAATTTTAAGGTCCGTGTAACATACTCATAGGAATTCAGTTGATTAGGAAGCACCCTATTCAACGTGTAATTCACAAAACCTCTCAGGGGGTAGTTCTACCCATGTTACCTACTAAACAACTTTTGGAAATAATAATATATACAGTTGTGAAATTTTGCGATTTTCTACTTTGTAAATATATACAGTCACCAACAACATCGGTCCACTGTGCCAGCTTCAACTCTGGCAAGGGTGGTGATTATTTTAGGTATTTCCCCTGCAAATGACATACATTTTTCATAGTTTTTTTTTTTTCATTGAGTACTAGAGGGGAGCTCTCTGTCGGGCAGTACACCTTTCATCGGATGACGTTATGATGATGATAAATGATAAACAAAACGAGTAGATTTTACCGACTTAACCACCCAAAAAGCAGGCATCTATCAAAAAGGTTTTATCTTGCGCAGTCTGAATGAGATCTTCACACGTCACGTACTTCGCGCATTGTGCAAGGGATGCGACACGCGTGCCACTCACGCGCAGAATGCAAATGAACAAAAGTATAACGGGTCTCAATAAAAAATATAAAACGTGCATTTTTACTGAAGGGTTAAAAGCTCCTTTTTATCTTTTGTTTTACGACTTTTTAAAATATTTAAAAGCATTATCTAATCAAAATATCATTGGGTCAGCAAACTATGCTACCCGTCAACATATGGCGCTGTAGGTTTCTGTGTAAAACGCGGTATTAAAAAAATACTTAAAAATAAATGACATGAAACCAAGCTAGATCGATTTATCGCCCCCGGAAATCCCCGTATGGTATAATAAATTTCATCGAAATCGTTAGAGCCGTTTTCGAGAGACCGATTTTAAATATATATACAAATATTGCTCGTTTAATAGTATAGGACTTACGGGAAAATTAAGGTTGGTTCTTTTTGTACCCTTTTCCTGCCTACCTACTTAAATATTTTCCAAGAACTGTCTGTCTTGTAATTGTAACCCTGTCCGCCACAGTCACCCCAGCAAGCCCAGTCGTGGGTGTGGCGAATTTATGCACCGTGCCCAAATTTTGAAGTGCTTCATAAGCACAATGGTTGGGTGTGATGAATTAGTACATTCTTATGTTTGTGCTTTTACAAAACCATAAATATCGAGCAAATAGTTACATAATAATATCCTTCAGAGATAGTAGATTAAAACGTTACTTGTGAGATAGTGAAATTAATTAAGCATTGTTTTTTACCCATAATTAATCTATTTAGATTTATTCTATTTCTTTATTTAATAGGCCTGGACGTCCGACGCGGATGAAAATAAAAATTAAAAAAAAAACGAACGTAAAATGTATGGAGTATCCTCTCCACAACACACTGAACGGTCTGTCTATGTTTCAACTGTCCGCTCCGCGTATGATTTTACATACAGGGTGTTAATTTGATTGCGTGCCATAGCTTAGGGGGTGGTTCAGTAACGATAAAGACTCCATTGAAAAAAACTCCATTGAAACTTAACTAACGCGGAGGGCAATGAACCGGACGGAGCACCAGTGGTACGCAGTATCAGTACAGGCACATACATAACTGAAACTCTTTCGCGCGCTTTTTGATAGCGCGGTGCTCAAGGTCATTGCCCTCCGCGTTTGTTTAGTTTCAATGAAGTTAAATTTTTTTTAAGTAGGATTTTTTTAAATATTTTTTTTGAGTTCCTATATCGTTACTGAACCACCCCCTAAGCTATGGCATGCAATCAAATTAACACCTTGTATAACTTTTATCTACTTACGAACCGTCTCGCGCGCGGGCTCGACGACTTCCAGCCTCCCGAACAAGCCGATTTCCGTAAAGGCTTCAGTACCATAGACCACATACATACGCTACGGCAAGTTATACAGAAGACCGATGAGTATAACCAGCCACTTTGCCTAGCATTTGTGGACTATGAGAAGGCCTTCGATTCGATCGAGACGTGGGCCGTGCTACGATCTCTCCAGAGGTGCCTAGTCGACTATCGGTACATTGAAGTCAAAGGATCTGTACAAAAACGCCACTATGTCAGTTCGTCTTCAGGACCAGGACTCGAAACCTATCCAATTGCAGCGAGGAGTGAGACAGGGAGACATCATATCTCCTAAACTGTTCACCGCTGCATTGGAAGACGTCTTCAAACTCCTTGACTGGAAAGGCCTTGGGATCAACATCAATGGCGAGTACATGACCCACCTTCGATTTGCCGACGATATTGTCGTAATGGCTGAGACCCTGGAAGACCTCGGCACGATGCTCAATAACCTCAGTAGAGTTTCACAACAAGTGGGTCTTAAAATGAACATGGATAAGACGAAAATTATGTCTAACGCCCTTGTTGTACCCACTCCACTCAAAGTTGGAGACTACGCTCGAAGTTGTCGATGAATACGTATACCTGGGACAAACAGTCCAGCTGGGTAAATCCAACTTAGAGAAAGAGGTTACTCGTCGAATCCGACTCGAATGGGCAGCGTTCGGGAAGCTCCGCAACATCTTCACGTCCAAAATACCGCAGTGTCTTAAGACGAAAGTCTTTGACCAGTGTGTGTTGCCAGTGATGACATATGGCACCGAGACGTGGCCGCTCACGATGGGCCTTATCAGGAAGCTCAAAGTCACCCAAAGGGCTATGGAATGGGCTATGCTCGGAGTCTCTCTGCGCGATCGAATCAGAAATTAGGAGATCCGCAGAAGAACTAAAGTAACTGACATAGCCCTGAGAATCGCTAAACTAAAGTGGCAGTGGGCAGGGCACATCGCAAGAAGATCCGATGGCCGATGGGGCATAAGGGTTCTAGAGTGGCGACCACGTACCGGAAGACGAAGCGTTGGCAGGCCCCCCACAAGGTGGACCGACGATCTGGTCAAGGTCGCGGGAAGCCGCTGGATGCAAGCAGCGCAGGACCGGTCGTCATGGAGATCTTTAGGGGAGGCCTATGTCCAGCAGTGGACGTCTTTCGGCTGATATGATGATAACTTTTATCTAAGGGATCGTGTTGCCGCTGCAGAACTACGTTAATCCTGCTATGCACTATCCATCATAAAGGGATACAGGCAAAGAATGCTATACCGATATTTCTTTCTTTCACTCTGCTGCATCCTTGTCTTTTTGTCGTGCAAAACGATGGTGCGTAGCAGGCTTTACTTTAGTTTCGTCTTCTAGGAGAGCAGTCTACTAATTAAATAAGCCAAAGAGAGAGTGGAGTATAAATGAGTAAACTTCATAGTAATGAATCATAAGTATGGTATATATTATGATATACTTTGTGTTGTTATTGCTTGATGAAACTCCAATGTATTTATGTAATTAAACACCATTTTCACACTAGTTTCACAATTTATTTAGTAAAATTTATACAGAGTGCGACCGGTTTCGACTAACGTGCCTGACGATGTTAGTCGAAACCGGTCGCACTCTGTATAAATTTTACTATAGTTATTTATGCAACTGTTGCGTAATGACTAATTACCTACGTATAGTTGCATACAAAACTTTATCTACGACCGACGAAATAAAATTTTTTTTTAAAGAGTAGTGATCAATTTATTGAACTAAGAGGACAGTTAGTACAGTTAATTAAAGTTATTCCCGAAGTTATTCCAGATCCAAAGCTTGTGGATGGCGTTGCTTTAACATTAATTTCATGTATATGGTTACTGACAGCCTCTTGTAGAATCATGTTCTCCTGGTACATACTTTCCATTTTGGTCAAATCACTTCTTTTGTTGCCAATGTCACTTTATATAGAAGCGAGCCAACTGTCAGCTTCTTGTCGATTTATGTACTCCTAGTCACGCCTGGTACTCTCCGTTTTCTTTTAAATATAGGTAGGCAGTCGTCACCCCAGTAAAAAGTATTTTTACAAAATTACTTTAAAATAGGCTGTATGTAGTACTGTGGTAGTATTGCCTTAGCCCATGCAGATTGAAAATTATGTATTATAACAGTTGCGGAATGAAAATCCATACTCCATTTCCGTACTGCTCGTAGTATGGAACAGTGTGGAAATGAAAATGATAGCGGACAATGACCTCAATCTCGAATCTGTCATTGGTTTTGAATTCGGAATATTCCGGTACTACCGGTAGATAAAATAAATTGTGAAACTAGTGTGAAAATGGTGTTTAATTACATAAAATGGTATATATTCTTTTCTTATTAAAGTGACCATAAATTACCTGCCATAGCTAGGTAATTTAAATGTTTCTTTCCGGTTCGTGAGTCACTTGAAATGTTATTGGAACTGAAACCGTTCATATTCTATCTTACTCCGATCCGTAATAGATGTAATTCCAAATTAGGCATCCAGCTTTCCATCGATGTTCTCGCAAATTAAACAAGCTATTTGCAGAAATAATTAACTATCTCTTCTCTTTCCAGTCATAAAATTCAGACATAAAGAATTGCCTCAACTGCTGCGTGGTATGAACTGTCTCCTTTTAATTTACTGCCCAAATAAATACAGACAAAGGGAAAGTTCCCACTTCACTGAATTTACGACGGACGTGGCCAGTCAAGTTAACTGCCTCTAAGGGGTCCAATATTTGAGTGCAAAATGGTTATCTGCAGAATTGCCCGTGAGAGTTTGGGCCTCCTTTTAAGGTTTCTTTCGTTGGATTGCCTCCAGTCGTAATAGTGTAGATGTACTGTAGCTTGATTAGAATGATAGTAGGCCTGAGCTATGCTTGAGACACATGTAAGAGATTGCAAGCGTTTGAAATGTGGGTTCTGCATAAAATGTTCAAGATTCCGTGGACCATTTTACATCCAACGCCAAAGTCCTGCAACGAGCGAAGCAGCGCAAGCCCGAGCTGTAGTTGAGCATTGTCAAAAGGAAAGTGGCCTTCTTTGGGCACTTGCAAAGAGGCTCCGCATTTCAATTCCTGCGGACAATTCTTGAAGGCAAGATACCAGGTAGAAGGCCACCAGGAAGGCCGAGACGGAAATGGTTCGATGACATAAAGGACTGGACCGGACTACAGTACCACGAGTTGAAGAAGGTGGCTCAACGCTGCAACGAGTATCGAATGCTGACCTCCAAACTTCATTTTGAAGATGGCACCCCACGATGATGATGCTGCTTGAGAGCAGGATGGAGAAATAAATATTTGTCTCTGTCGCTCCAATATCTTTCTTTACAAAGATTATGTTCTCTGAGTAAGGCAGTAAATATCAGAATTTCACCCAATGCGGGCTGTCAGCATTAAACGCGTCACCTAACTGCTACGACCCACATGGTCGTTCCGCCGAAACGCAATGGCTCGTGACACCATAGCCCAATCAATTAAGTTCAACACGTGCCGAACTGCCAAGAAACGCCACCCGTGTGTTCGTGTCCTAATTACAAGGTAGAGTTTGAATTTGGAATTCAAGTTTATGGATGCAGTTTATGCGCGTAATAAACTTGTTGAATGTTGTATTACAAAGGAGATATTTCAGATTACTATAGGACTCTGGCCATGTCGTTGTACAGGTATCAGTTGAATCTATAAAACTTACAACGTCTTTATGTTATAATTCTTGTTTAATATGGTGTATTTACTTGTAATATCTTGATAATTTTTATTTATTGAACGCACTGTGTGTGAACACACAATATGGTGAAAAATCAGTTGCAGGGATGGCCGAAAATGAAACATCTTCTTTTTGTTAGTTTCAATAAAATCATGCTGAATATAATTATTGTCAAGCCTAATGAACAGTTTCATTAAAGTCCAATAGCTCGGAACAGCCAGCGCAGCCCAATCAATTACAACGCGTGCTTGCCATCCTAGCGAGTTTATGCTCCAATATACGCTTCAAATTCGGCTACATTTGACACTAAACGTCATTTTCATATGAACACACATGCTAGCGTGTGTTGAATGTAAGCAATCGACCGTACAATAATAAACAGGCAGTACGCGATCAAGCTTGAATTTTGTAGTACGGTCAACCGCACGTCGGTAGAAACTTATTCAACTCTATTACCAGCTATAAGGTCCAAAGTGTTTCTACTGATGTGCTGTTGAGTGTACATAAGTAGGTACAACACTACAGCTATAGTTGTGGCTACTAAGGGAATGTGTGATAACATATGTAGCAAGGAAATTCGAACAGAAGCCAATGGTTTGGAACGTCGTGGTCCAATCGGTTGCAACGTGTGCCTTCGACAACCCCGCCATTTTATTATAATTTATAGTAACGCCTTGATCGACTTGATATATTTTTGGGGCTCAATTTAAAATATTAATATGTTTATCAAAAATAATGTACCTTTGTGGTAAATCAAATAATTTTTGGAATCGGTTTATTAGTTTCAGGGATTATCCCCTAGAAACGATGAAACATTTTGCCTCTATCTCAATGAATCTACCTATAATAGGTTAATATACTAGGACGCTATAGTATTTATCTTATTTCATCTCCTCAACCATGGTTATCCTACTGCCATAGGCCTCTTTTTGAAATGGTTGATAACTTGTTGTGCTTTATCATGAATGCTCCTACACACCGAAAATTTCATACAAATGCCAACGGGCAAAGGTAGATAGCTCATAAAAAATAATTGAAACGGCTGTTCAGGGCAGGTTTATTTAGATTTGGCACAATTTGGCTGTCAATTGGGCTGAATGTTGGTAATTGAGCCGGTTCTTTAGGAACACTTAGGTTTTATGGCGCCCGTGTCAAGCGCTGACTATAATTATCATAAAAGATATAAAGTTGCCAAAATTGGGTTATATGAACTAAAACGATGTCGGTAATATGACCCTTATCGTTATACAGCGTATTTTTTTTATCACCTCGGACATTTTAAGAGGTGGTCCTGCCCATGAAACTGAACAACTTTCCCTAAGGAACATTGGTCGAAATACGAAAAAAAAAATTCGACTTCCCATACAAACTGCACCAGCTGAGAGCACATTTTGTATGGTAGGTAATTTTTTCAATCTACGTTCCCTGGGAAAAGTTTTTCAGTTTCATGGACAGAACGAGGGCTCAAGTCTGTGCTTACGAGAAGGAATATTTCCGTCATTGACAAATAATTTGAAGGTGCCTCCAACTCTTTCTAGCAACAGTGTCAGCGTTTGCTAGAAATATTATAAAAGAAAGTCCCCCGAAACGTTTTTCTGTCGTCATCATGTCTGTCTGTGATCGATAAACTCAGGAACTACAGTATTGATTTTGATACGGTTTCCACTAATAGATATATTAATTCAATAGGAAGGTTCGTGGCTATAATGTATAAATATTTAGTACAAATTAACTGAACTGTGATAATGTTTGTCGATCGAGTCGGAAAAAAACGTGCCTCTAGAGAGCTTTCTGGGCGTGCACTGCGTAAATGGTTTCATTTATATGAAAGTCATGTATGAAAGAATTGTTAGTCTCTAAGAATTCTAAAGAAAAGTCCGCGAAAGTATTTATCCATCTTTTAAGGATAACCCACAGTAACCAACTTTTTATACCAAAAAAGTAGATTTTCAAAATAAGGTATTTTTGAACGTATTTTTGCCCGTAAGGTACGGATCCTTATCTAATTTAAAAGCTTAGTAATAATAAGCAGTGAACATCGATCAAAATTGTCCTTTACACCATGTTATTCAAATGAATATCTTGGAAGATATCACAATATTAAAATCCCTCTAATTAAAGTCCTAGAATGAGCTTCACACTCGATGCGCATTTCCGTAATAGCCGAGCGTAGCCAAGAGTTTCGCAAGTTGAAGGCTACGTCATACTCGTATATCGCAATAAAAGTCACCACTCTACCCGTAGGTTAGTACCCGTGCGAAGCCGGGGCGGGCCGCTAGTTAAATGAGAGAGATATTTTGATGTTTTTGCCTTAGTTACTCTTTTTTCTATGCGACCACAAATATATTGCTCTAGATACGAGCATATGATAGCGCTGCTGTCACATTGTAAATCTCTACCTGTTCCATTTTCAAATCTTTCAAATATACCAGTCTCTCAACACATTAATTATAATGTCTGGAGCAATTCAACATCAACACCTCACAGGGCCTCACCTCAGCCTAAAATGGCATGGCCTGAGAAGTTGAGAGGAATATACGCAAATTGCTATGCTAATTCACACTTGAACGGCTAATGATAATATATTATAGTGTGGAGTGATTTTAATACACGTTAGGTACCTATATTTATATGGTACTTAATTTTATTATAAAGCAACCACAGTCTTTTTTTTCTGCTAGGTTATTAGAAGTAGAGTCGAAGATCTAACACATTGTTTACTGTGCGCGTTCTATACATGTACATTCTGCTTTAGTAAAATGATACACCTTTGGTGTGGTGCCGTCAAAGAATAGTATAATTTTTAACCATGGGTGTCGTAATAGGCGACTAAAGTATTATGAACCGGAGAATCAACGGGCAGTAACGTCCTTTTGTGTATCGTACCATCTTAAATAATACGGTAACCAACAACCGCGGTCCATGGTGTCAACCACAACTCTAACAAGCGTGGTGACTATGGTAGTTCCCCTCCACATTGTTCCGGCAAATGTTCTGAATGAATGAAAATAAATACTAGTGGGAGCTCCCTGTCCTGCAGTGGGCGTTCTATAGGAATCTTATCCTTGCGAGACAAAATAGTCGTTCAATCCATATAGTAGACCTATATGTGGTATAAGTAGTTGATTAAAATCCAAATAAATAGGTAAATAAAATATTGGGTACAATTCGCATAGGAAACGTATGTGTAAGGTACCTCGAAACTTGGCTCATAGACAGGGATAAGGTCAATAAGCAAAAATAAAAAATACGAATTTTTTTCGGTTGCAAATAATAAAGTTAAAAATTAATTTTGTTTTTGTCAAATATCGATTATCCGTATGGCAGAATGAAACGTAGCCATGGCCAGTCTTAAAAAAAAAGAAAAATTTTACAACTGTTCTAATAGTCTGTGGTCGGTTTATACAGCTGTTAGTTTTTTTTATGATAGGCAATGACTAATCATCACATTCTGCCATACGACTTATCGATATTTGACGAAAACGATTATTTTTAAAAACTTCGTCATTTATGGCCGAAAAAAATTGGTATTTTTTATTTATCTTTAATGATCCTATTCCTGTTTATGAGCCAAGTTTCAAGGTACCTTACATATAAGTTTCCTTTGCGAATTCACACTCTTTAGCGTTGTCCTAGCCCAAGTATGAATTAAATGCTGCTGTTTCTATGTTCTACATTTTGATTGAGTGCTGCAATTATCTTTCGCGCTAAAGTTCTATTATATTTAACAAATTAAATCCTTCGTTTTTATGTTTCCTCTCTAAGCTTGTCTTCCCAGAAACCAAACCTTTTATCCTGAGAATTTTTTGCTTTTATTTTCCTATAAGTCCATGTCTATACCTACTTTATTTGATTTAAAGGTTTGTCGGACTCATACATATGTGTCGAAATAATAGACTTAATTTTATGGGTTGTGTTTTTCTAAACTCTTTATGGTCCCTCTTGATACTAATTATGTAAGTATGTTACTCTCAATCATATACGCACGGCCGCTCGTCGGTGGAAACACTTTAACCTTGAGCGGGTCTCTGGTTTTAGGCGTTTGTAGCAGTGGCGGCCCTAGGGCGGTGCGAGCAATGCGACCGCACCGGGCGCTGAAATAGGGGGGGCGCAGAATTGAGTAAAAAATATATCTAGGGCGTACGCGACGGGGAAGAGTGGCCTTATAATTTTTAATGTTAACCAGGTTAACCATCACTTCATTTTTAACAGGCGAACCTACCCAAAATATGTTAGTTGTTCCCATCGTAAAGTTATTAAATCTTTTTTTTAATTTTTGAAGTGAAAACTTCTTTAGCAGCGCTTGGCACTTTTTTAGATGGGTAAAAAATGTTAAACTCGCGTCAGATCCGTAGCCTAATTGAAAATGCGTCAACTGTCAACCGTATGGTTATTACAATACGGGTTTTTATTCAGTGACATCAAAGAAGTACGCGAGCAATGGCGCAATTAACCCTTACAAAAAGCATTATATTCAAAAATGCAAGTTTTCAGTTCTGCCGGCACTCCCGGAGTGCAACCCGTCCTTTTTTATTTACTCAGTATCTTGTCGTGATTTTCAGGTATGTTTCTTGACCATTCAAGTGACCATATCACTAAGACCAAAACACGATTAGTGAAAATCGGCTCGACAAAATAAAAATCCAAAGTTGTTTCTTCAATTTTCATTATTTCCTCTTTTTGTGGAATCTGAGGTGTTTTAAGTAGTGAAATTAAGTATACAGAAAGGTATTCGTAGTTGCTATCATATGCCTCACATAAAATTTTATTTCATAATTTTTACAAAAAGTTGGGCGCTTCCGTCATTTAGTTTTGGTAACACGCACAGTATATCTGTTGCAATGTAATGCGTTGCGGATTGCGTACTTTATCCCTTTCTTTCGAGCGACAAGACTGCGCCCCCTGTCAAATATCTATCTTTGCTCTTTTTATAGCCCGTTGGGTGACTTCGTGTTTTCTAATAAGGTCCATCGTGAACTACCACGTTTCGGTCCTATGTCATCACCAGCAACACTTACTGTACAGAGACTGTCGTCTTGAGACACCGCAGTATTTTGGACAAGAAGGTATCGCGAAACTTCCGGAGTTACTACTACTAAACTAAGTTACAGATTCAGTTTAGATTTACTTATTCAATATAGTTTCTTTACAGAATACTCATTCAAGCGTAGAGTCTTCAACTTTTAATGGAGTGGGTACAGACAACATGGGAAATTACGTTACGTTACTACTATAATATTGTCGGCAAATCGAAGCTAATGGTGATACTGACTTCTTCCCCGTTAATTAGCTTAAAAACGTCTTCCAATCCAATGAAACGGTTCAGGAGATATGACTTTTCCCTGTCTCACTCCTCGCTGCATTGCTGGCCAATACTGCTCAGTTAGAACTTACCTATAATCAACTATTAGGTATCCAGGGCGTAATCAATCACAGGTAGGTAAGCAAGCAACAAGCGTCAGTAGAAAGAGCACCAATTTTTTTATTTCTAGGGGGCGCCATTATGATATCTCGCCCCACCTAAAAAAATTCCTAGGGCCGCCACTGGTTTGTAGCATAGCGCTAGTTCAGCTTATAATGGTTTTGTTTACACTTGCTTGCTGCCGTACGTACATTACCTAGTTTACTACACCCTACCTGTCCTAGGTCTTCTTATACGTTACGGTACTATACAAATTCAAACCATATCTCGTCTTTTTGATATCACACATTGCAGCGATCTACATTATCATAACAAGTCCTCTGCAGGACAAGAGAATTCCATGGCAAAAATGCTTGATACAGCTGGCACAATGGATCGCTGTGGTTTATGACCGCATTATCGTGGTACAATTCGCAGAAGGACGCTGCTACCCATCCTTCGGTTTAAGAGCCCTTTACGACACCCACGGAAAGAGATAGGGTAGTAGTCCGTGGTAGGTACACCCAACAGCACGTCAGTAGAAACACTTAGGACTTTGTAGCATGGTAATAGAGTCCAAATGTTTCCACTGACGTGCGGTTGACTGTACTATTCTTAGCCGGCACTACACGGACAGATTTAACAAATAAGCGAAGCATGTTAAGTCAGATGTTACTAAATACAACATTTGCAACAAACTTTGTTCTTCTTTTGTTCAAAATTTTGTTTTGTAGTTTTTAGTAGGTGACAAGTTACAGGTTTTAAGCAGATACTGGTTTCGATTCTGGCAGACACCAACTAAAACTAAACTAAATTCAACAGGCCTAAAAGTGCTGCTGTCTTTTTTGGAACGCAACAATTTTAGGCCTGTTGAATTAAGTTTGGTTTTAATTTGTGTCTGCCAGAATCGACACCATAAATTCTTAAAAATTGTGTAGCCGAACACATTTCTTACCACCTTTAGTTACTTACTACACTGTATGAAGTGTAATTATATCCTCAAATGGAGCTTACGCAACTGTTGAAGGCTCTTCGACACGACACGCCCCCAGCCCATTTAAAACTAGTTCAATATGTTTTATGCCTTATTTTATGGTCTGGTCTATGTAAATGACTTTTTTGGTATGACTTAACGATTTAAATGAGAATAGCTGTTGATGTTAAGAGGTCTAGGACTACACATGTTGACATGTTGCTTAGAAAAGTATAAAAGATTTGAAGGTTAATGTATAAGATGTTGGGTTACTACGTCTTAAAATTCTTTTTTACTTTTTGTAGGGTAAACAAGAGGTGTAAAAATACTGAAACAAAAGAAAATTTCGATAGATAGATAGATAGAGCACAACACCAGCCAGGCAGACCTGTCCCTAGCAAGCCGAATAACACCAGTGTGTGCGTTTATAGAAACTCTATTTACATTAATTAGTGTTATTGCGTCGTCGCGTTTCTTTTGTCCACTTTCAAGCAATTATGTTCTTGTACCTGTAGTTACCTATTTAGTTTAAACAGCAAATAAACATTCTTCAGAAGTTTATACTTAGGTACACACGGACGCACATCAGTAGAAACACTTTTGGACCTTATAGCGTGGTAATAGAATTGAAAAAGTTTCTACCGACAAGCGGTTGACCGTACATCTTCAATCTCAAAGATAACTGGCAAGTAAAACCAAACGAACGAAAGAGATGTAGGTAAATAAGTGATAATTAGAAGCAAAACGCGGCGCCTACCGATTTGTAACTCGACACGCTAGTAAGCTCACATAAGAATAATGTCAATGTGCGTAGATAAAGTATCTATAAGTACTGAATTATTTAGTAGCTGCTTGTTTAGTAAACTCTCAAGCAGCCGAAGCGTCAAATTGCATGTTTATAAACTTTATGCGCATCGGTAATGTAAATAAATGGATGGATTGATTCTTTTGGTAGTTTATATTTTAGGTACATGAGATACCTATAGGTTTAAATCAATGCAAGAGCACCAAGGATTTTTCTACTTTTGCATGTCTAAGATCTAGCGAGCGATACTATCAAATATATTGCAAATAGATCTATATGACTTGCTTGCACAGTCCTTAGTCGTTAGTCAAACTATCTGGCGGGGTTGTTATGAGTTATTAAATGTTTTTTTACATCTACAAGGGTTTTCTTGGATGTAAGAAGTTATAGAATAAAAGTTACCGTAACTATAATATTGCCTTAAATCAGCTTTGTGTATCGAGAGGGTTTGGCGCCAACACAAGTCGCCATCTTGGTGAAAAATGTTCGCGCCTTTGCCGCTAACAAGCTGCACGCGCGCGCACTATTCTATATTCAAAGTTTCAAACATGGCGCCAATTTGCCAGTAACTCTATTTTGAGGTTAGTTTTGTTAAGCTTATTTATTTAACGGACGTTGAACCTGTTGAATATCCAACGCTAATAAATTGGAATAACTGAATTATCACCTCGGGTGTGGAGTGGACAAATCGCGTTTGGCAACCTTATTGACAGTTATTACGTCGTAAAAGAGTAACTATTCAATGGTTCACAGTATAAGCGGCTGGTGATGTGATCACTTCATTTTCACGTTGTCTTCTTTCGTTTAAATATGTCTGAATAAACTTATCAAAACCTAATGCGTAAGTACGTACAAGCATTAATTTTATTGGTACCACAAAAACACACCAAATTATTACCGAAAACCGTACTAACTTCATACTGGATAGAGGAGGTGCCATCATACTACATTTCCTAAGACTTACTTATATTCAAAAATAAATGGTACAGCAGTACGGTGCACTTACTTTCTCGCGATAGGCAAGTAAAAAGTATCAACTGCAAACTTAAATTTGTAATGCTATTAATATAGTATAGAAATACATACTTAAATTTGTTTTTCCAAAAAAAATCTCATGAAATATGCTGATCAATTCAGAATTCTAATTGTTAAACAATAAAACAAACCGTAAACGATTTTGAGTATATCACATTTTTAAATTTTGGCAGTACTGGAACATCCTTTATATGAATTTTCACAGATCAATGGATACTACCGCAAGATACTTGCATGGCATTTTATTTTTTCATTTCCCAACACATATTTCTTAGAAAAAGTTGTTCAATTTAGTCTACACTGAGCAAGCCCTTTTAGTTTTGTTACAGTCTGTATACTAGATTTTTGCAAAAAATATGTAGTAGGATATCCGGTCAGGTAGATAAACAATTCAGAATCTAAATTTCAGAACATTAATATAAGCTGAATGAAACCAATTTTGAGTAAATCACACTTTTACATTTTCGTAATAAGAGAACACCCCTTATATGAACTTCCACAGACAAGTGGATACTGTCGCAAAATACCTTACATACAGATTCTTAGTCATTTAAAGTTTCGTCAAGATCGTTTGAGCCGTTTTTGCGCAAATTACAATTTCTCATTTTCGTTGTATGATAGCTACCCTCAAGATGAGAGTCAGCAAGAAACCACTCAGAATCCTTCGATGGATTTGCATAAAAATCTTAAATTTAAAATATGGTGTCAATCGGACTATTCGTTTAGCCGCTAGGCCAAAGCGTGACGGACAGACTGACCGACCGACCGACCGACCGACGGATGGACATTTTTGGGAGACTTGCTTTTTAAGATGTATTAGTGATATAGAAAACATTTCTGAGAAAATTAGAAAAACTTTTTTTTTTACGATAACAATACATTTCTCGCTCCGCTCGAAAGTAAAAATTAAATGTAGAGAATAAATCTATCTCTATTGGTTTCTTCGATAAAATCTGAATTACAAAACATACGAGACGACAGACTTATGAAAATCTCTCCAATGTTTATGAAATATCAGAATTTATATGCAAATGTTTAAGACAATTCCATTATCGGTATGGGTGTTACAACCTAATCAATGTTTATGTAGATTGTGTCTATTTATATTCGTAGAGATATTTGTATGAATACGTTTTAAGCTTTACTGCAACTCAAAGTAGGTACCATTTACATTACAGTACAGCCAAGCCAACATCTTCCTGTACAATAATAGAAGGTACGGTGATCAGAATGTTAGTGGAAACATTTGTTACTCTGTGTTTTTAGGGTTCCGATACCAAAATGGTAAAAAAAAGGAACCCTTATGGTTTTTTCTCACCCGACGTCCATTGCACAACTGTTTTTTGTAACGCGACTCCAGCGATACAAGCCTTGAGCTTAGTGCAGGAATCACAGTTATATGTTATTAGATTTTAATGGACTTTTTTTAAATAAACTATATTCTATTCTATTCTATTACCATGTTATAAGGTCCAAAGTGTTTCTGCTGGGGCGTGCTTTTGAGTGTACCTACACATTCAAATTAATCTAAAAGCGGTGTGGCCTGTGATTGAAATAAAAACGGTCTGAGATACATATCGTGCTTGATATGCTCTTTCATAAGTTCTAATAGCCTACATCCCATAAAAAAAATTAGCTTTTTAAGTAGCTCTAAGTACATTCCACCGTGGGGTGCCGGCAAAGAAAAGTACGAACCCATCTCTACCCGTGGGTGTCGTAAGAGAAGACTAAGGGGTTACGAACCGGAGGACGGCTATCCGCGTCTTTCTGTGAATGTAACGATCTTAAATACTGCGGTCACCAATAACCGCGGTCCATGGCGCCAGCCGCAAGACTAACAAGCGTGGTGACTATGGTGTTACTCCTCATTGTTCCAGCAACAGCTGGAATTGTGGTGAGAGCTCCCTGTCCTGCTATGACGCACGTTTCATGGAATGATATAATGATGAATTTTTTTTAAATATGTAATTACCTACTAAAAATATAATAAAAGAATGTAGGTATATATTTGTCTGCTAACCGTACCTACTGTGGTATCAACGTTTTCCACTTCCCCGAACAGGATCGCTCCGGTTCACACCATCACACCGCCCGTACCACAAAGTGCATTCGCAGAACTTGTCGGTATTTTAACGCGAAATTTATTACGCATTCATAGCACTGCACTTACAGTCCATCAACTTAGCGCTGCTGAAACGATTTGGGAAATTGCAGAACAGATATTGTTCCGGCTCGAAGGACCAAAAGTTTGCTCTACCTACCTGGCGGAATTAGTGTTAACTCACTATTACTTTTAGCATTTCACTACTAAGCAGGCCTATACCTTACTATACCTACGTACAGAAGAAAGAATAAGAATGTTGAACTCTCGAACCTCGGTTTCTGTCTGTTTTCAATCATCAAATTATTTTATGAGTACGTGTACCTGTTTGATTAAAAATAGCTAAGGATATATAATATGTACCTATGTTCAGTTTGAAAAAAAAGGGTTTCATTCTTCGGAAAGCATGTTAAACCCCGACGGCGTTATAGGTCATCATAACATCCCATAAAACGTCCACTGCTGGACAGGGAGCTCCCTCTAGAACTCCAGCTAAAACGCTTGCGTGAGCATGTTTGGGCCAGCAAAGAATAGCAATAGCACCTTCCCATCTCTACCCCTGGGGGTCTTAAGAGTCGACTAAGGGATATGAACTCCTGTGAATCACCATCTTTATTAACTTGGTCACCAGCAACCGCGGGCCATGGTGCCAGCCGTAACGCTTTCAAGTGTTGTGTCTGGTTCTTCCCCTTCCAATACAATTGTATACCACCACAGTATAGTACCTAACTACAAATTTAGAGGGAGGTACTAATTTAGTAAGTTAAATGTAAAAAAAAAAGTAAGCTATAGTGTGTTGCATAGTTCTAAACATGGAAATATACTTCCAATAGAAATAAATTCATGTAGGAAATAAGGTTCAAGAAAAGCGGAATGCGGTATGAGTGGAATACCGTCAAATCGTCTGATTTACCTGTCATAACCTATCGTAACTCCAGGCGTCGACAAACGGTCATTTTGCAAACCACATGATTCGTTCAATGAAAATGTCAACGCAATTTTCCAAATAGCCTGTGCTACGGTAAATTTTCAAACATTTATTGTGAAGAAGCCACGTTGAGTACTTACTAAAGTATAAAGTTTCTGCACCGATAAGACAAAAGTTATATGTCCGCTAAACACAAACATTATTTACAATAGAAGGGAAGGAGAAGGCCCGCGTTTAGGACTTCATGGTCAGGAACCAATAACCCTTTCAGGGATTCAGGCAATAACATTCGGAATAAAATGATCGTTTTTTTTTTCAAAATGGCTGATCGATGTAAATAATATGGGAATAAAGTAAGATTAAAATCTACCTGATTATAATGTGGGAATCAAGCAACGTTAAAATCTACCTAGATTTTAACCTTACTGTTGCCGTTAGGTCATCATTACAGCTCAAAACCTTTTTTCACAAGTTCCTCGCGCCACATAACTCCAATTAACGGTGAAGTCGATCAATTAAGTCAATTATTACAACAAACTGCTAAGATTCCACCTGCCAGGGCTGTATAAATTCAAATCCAGATCGAACCAGTTACATTACACCTACGCGCTGCAACCTGTCCGCACTTCAGTCTCGATACTGTAGAAAGAGATAAGAGAGGAATCTTGATGGGTTTATAGAACTAGCTTTAAGAAAAAAAAATAACTATGTGAGACTTTTCGCAGTCTTCTTTATCTACCTCAGACTTAAGATTTCAGTGGAGTCATTTACCTCTCTCTCTCTTTTTCTCTAGCATTCAGTCTCTCTTTTTTCTCTGCTTGCTTTCATATTTGCTCGATTGATTTCTGCTAGAATGTTTTTAATGTCAGTTCAGCAAAACTGCAATGTCCTACTGGGAAAGTTCTGTATCGTGGGAACTGTAATGCTACAAAAGGCAAACCTTACAAATAGATGTAAAATCTCCTAATAAAATTCTAACGCAAAATAGCACCAAGACATTGGATCAAAAAGTTCACTGATTATATTTATTTCTTATCAGCACAACTATGCTTGACTAAACTCAACATGAAAACTAGATTCTCTACGCAATCTTAACTACTAATAAATCCTCTAGACTCAAATTCCTCTCTCTCATAACTCAAGCAATATCTCGGCTATATGCCGGCAAAATGCAAGTTATACTTGAAGCCATAGTGGTACTATTGGAACTAATGCCATTAATATCGGCATGTCAACCCGCAATACGGCATACTGGCCGATAACATTTGTTAACATCGGCCAATATAGAGCCAAACAATAGTATGTTTGCCTTTGCTTACTGACGCTAAAATGACGCTTGAACACGAACGGCGGTTTGAAAATGAAAATGGACGGGAAGCAGATAATTTGTTTTCTAACATGGAAAACTAGCTAGGTACAGCAGGTACAATTATCGACGATTTATATATTTAGTGGTTTGCTCCAGTTAGAAATAATTTGCTTTTTTACTTTGCATGCAAACAAACAATGGAAAAAATCAAATTGTTCATGTGATACTAGTTGCCTTACCAGAAGTGGCTGCCTTACCAGAAGTTAGTTTACTATTATCTAATAATATATGCCAGAAGTGCCAATTAAAAAGCACATCATTTCTCCCGTCTTCGGTTTGGTAATTAAGGGATTAAGGATTTTTTTACTAGAGGATTTGCTGTTGCATATAGTAGTTATGATATGGGAGCTTTGAGGAAGCAGGTAAACAAACTCTTAAAAGGCCGGCAACGCTCTAGCATCACGACTCCTGGTATTGCAAGTCTATATAGGTGGCAGTGACACCATAAGGAGAACTGCCTGCTCTGTTATTAAAAAAATATTGTTTTAACTGTGATATGAAGAAGATGATGCACATCAAAAAGATACGTAAAACAAACAAAGCTCTTGACCTTTGCAACATTTTAGTCCTACAAACACAATCCCTTTGGAGTTTTCGTAATAGGGAATGCATCTCGCAATGCAAAATGCGATCCGCTTACGATCGCCGATAGCTTTTGACCCTATGGTCGTGCCATCTGGCTTAAACGTGCTTAAACTCGAAAATGCAAGAAATTTTGTTGTGAGGTCAGAATGTAGAACCACGGTAGAACATTTGACAGTTCAAAAACTTGGATAATCGATTTGAAACTTAAAATAGGTACTTAAGGTAGTTGAACATCATCATAACATCCCATGAAACGTCCACTACAGGTCAGGGAGCTCCCTCCAGAATTAAAGCTTTTGCTGGAAAAGTGTGGAGTACCATAGTCACCTTGCTTGTTAGCGTTACGGCTGGTACCATGGACCGCGGTTGTAGCTGACCGCAGTAAGTAAGATGTAAGATATGAAGGAGGATGCTGCTGTCCATCCTCTAGTTAACCCTTAGTCGCCTCTTACGACGCCCACGGGTATGTATGGGTTGGTACTATTCTTTGCCGGCACCACACCACAATTGAACATAGCTTCTTCAAAATAAAAACTCTTTTAAATATATTGCTGCCACTTTCTGTTGGATGACAAAGAAAGTGACAAAATGGATCAAAAGGAGCTTTAACTATAAAAAACACTTTGTACCTACAACTGGCAGGAAGTTAAATAAACTTAAAATGAATAATTTCACTTTAAATCGTTTGACAGCTTCTGACCCTCAATGTGATCTTGAATTTCTTTTAATTTCTCCGAATAACATATCTTTATTGCTTTCTAAATGCAAAATTATCTGCCATATTTGCTCGCAGTTTTAATTTTTAACAACCCGTAGCGAATTGATTAAAACCCTGTTAAAACCTGCTCTCAGAATCATACTCTCTTTTAGCTTTATGACCATTGAATGTAATTCGAATAGATAAATAAATAGTTTTATAGAAGCTCATAAATAAACCATAGAATCCATTCTACGAGTATAAGTAGTAAATCATCGCAATCGCACGGGAGTTCTGAATGATGGATCGAGGCATGCCTATATGCAGATAGTTGAAGCTATTCGTCTTATAATGGTTAGTACAACTGCAGGTTAATAAATGGTTGTTACTACTTATTGGGTGCATTGTACACGGGAATCTAACTGAATGATTCAAGTTATTAATATTTTGAAAAATCAAAACCGTTTTATATCTTCAAACAAACCGTGTGAACGATATTGTGTGTGAGGCTTTTTGTACTTTGCTTTATACGGACAGCACATCGCAAGCAGAACGGATAGCCAATGAGGCGTAAAGGTTATAGAGTTGCCACCACGAACCAGAAGACGTAGCACGGGGAGGCCCCCCACAAGGTGGACCGACAATTTAGTCAGGATCGCGGGAAGTCGCTGGATGCGAGCAGCGCAGGACCGGTCGTCATGGAGATCTTTAGGGGAAGCCTATGTCCAGCTGAGCTGTTTCGGCTGATATGATGATGATATATTCCTACACACAGATACGCTCGCCGCTCTGAAAAACGCTGAAGACCTGACATCAAATTTCAAAATATTTTGTTTATTTTATTAGACATTTCAGTGCCTTTTTACTAAAAACTATTTCAACAGAAGAAATATTTTTTGTCGAAGCGTGGGTGCATAACAATCAACTCAATTGTACCTATATTGTTCGATGGTAAATCTACTAGACATAAAAAAAATCTAATGCACACTTATAAAACAGCAGGTGTATTCAACCTTTGGATAATAAATTTCACAGATTTCACTTAACATCCGTATGGTGGTTTAGTTAGATATTAATCCGCGATAGTATGAACTCGTTACTGACTGTAAGCCGATAGGCGGCCGACGTTGCACGTGTGGTCTGAGCTTTATTTTTCATTTTATTATGGAGTACTTTATCGATTAACCGGCAATAAATTCGATTTAGTAGCTCCGAGATCGAGTAAAAGCACCTACATAGTGACATTTAATGAAGTTAAGTCTGACCATGTGGGCTGATGATGATTTTTTATTGGGTTGTAAAGTAGAGAAATAATTTGAAAAGAAAGTAGACACCTAAAGTAATAATGTGGCAAAGTCTCGGTGGTCCAAGTAATGTTATTGCTGCAACTTAGTATTTCTACGTGGACACGCACGCTTTATAAATGCACCAAATTTTTTCCAGGTATTAGTTAGGCACATTACTAGCTCTCAATTTTTGATAGGAGCCAGTTCCATTGAAAATCCAAGAATTGGCTCCTATCAAAAATTGAGAGCTATGTACCTAATGAGTACCGGGAAAAAATTTGGTGCATTTATAAGGCGTGTCCACGTAAAGGCGATATAAGACGTTAAGCGACCGGACTATGTGGAAACATTTTGTTTCAAATTTGAGGCTTATATTGTTTATGGAGTAGGTTCCATTCATCAGTATCTACTTTAATTCATGACACGATACGCCATTAACATTTTCTTTTGTTACGCAAAAGTACTCCACTTAGATCTCTTTTTGACTTTCTTTCAATCTTGCTCCCCATATTTTTTTCAGGAATTCGTAATGGCAAATCTGGGGTTCTATCATAGTTACTCCATCGATTCTAAAAATATCAACATTCAAATTCTATTCAGAAAGATGGACCAAAAATATTTTAAATAATAATTTTAATTTGCTTGTTATATTTCCATAAACCTATTCGACATTTCAGCAAACCACCAATTAATATTCATTCAATAAAATGAACATGTAATCAGCATTGTAAAACGATAAAATCTAAATTGAATTGCTTTTTGTCTGCACTTGCGTTTTAACTAAATTGTCGAATTGTAACAATGTTTCTTGTTATGAGTTTCGTTTCAATGTCAATATAATTCAGCTCTACTCTATAATTGTGTGTCATTTAAATAATTCTGTTTTCCTTTACAATAGTAAAAAATAAAATGACGCGCCCCATCAACGCACAACCAAATTAACATGATCCATGATAAGATCCTCGTCTTACTTTCGCTGATGTCTAGATATTTCGGCAACTACTATTATTAGAACTTTGACATGTGCGTAGCCGTAAGCTACTTTATTATTTTCGTCCTTGGTAATACCTGCATTTAAGTAGTAGGTACTACATGGTTCGTTCCTCACATATACGTAATATGAAAAATGGATCCTTAAACGCTGTTATTTACGGTGTCCTATAGTGGACGTTTCATGGGATGTTATGATGATGAACTGTTACCATCGTTACAAGATATCAGAACGTTTACGATGTCATAGGTTAATACTTGTAACAGGTAGCTTTGAGTTTCATATTTCAGTAGGATTTTTGAAAGCTTTGAAATCGAAGTTTCATCGTCTGAAAGTGAATATCATTAACACTTTTATTTTTATCGTTTTAACGAAGCGAAGGGACGAAGTGAGTAAGTAGTTACCTACTCACTAAAAATAGTAATCATTAGATAAACGTTTGACGGTTTCAAGCAATAGATAGATAGATAGATAGATAGATAGATAGAACACTTTATTGCTCACATAACAACAATAAAATAGATACGATGATCTTTCCGTAAGTATATAAGGGTATTATTATAATTTACCCAAAACCTTTTAAAACTAAAACTATAGGTCAATGCGTTTCTTTAATATCTCAGATGTGAGGTGGATTAATAATAGCAAGAGTTTATTCAGTGAAGTGAAACGATAAATCTAGATGATCTCGACACAAATCAGACCTAGAATTGCTTACTATGATAAATAACAAATGATCTCCGCTTGCTAGTAAAGATTGATCCAATTTGCCTCACCCTGACCGGTCCAGGGTGCATACCGTCGTCATAAGGTACGCTATCGCTTTTTAACCAAGGATAATATTATTATAAACTGAAAAAGAGGCTACATATTTTATCATCTATCCTATAAAACACGGAGGACGAAGACAAGAAGTGAGAAGATGGCTGGAGCTCAACCAAAGAGGTGTCATAGTAATGGCAAAGCCAATTGAGACGAGTAGTAGACAGACCACACGAGTGATGGTCAGGCGACATTCCAGGACAAAGTGGATAAGAGTTGAAGGGTGGCGTAAGAGAGAGAAGGCCTAGCAGAATATTATAAAAGGAGCAAAATCCAACTAAAACTCAACTAGCGAGCTTATTTAGTTAAAATATACAAGTTTTCGAAATAAACTTTTCAGTAACCATTAAAACTCTTGGACTCTTTAGACAGTATGTTTGTTTGCATATGAACTTAAAACATTTTTATCTTTGGTAAAGCCATTCTGGCGCTTACCATTAGGTTTATAACGCCAGTCACCCCTAGTCACGAGAAAAGTAGAGTGGGTTAAAAGACCAGTTTAGTACCACACAAAGATACATTAATCCCAGATTAAAATCTGCCGTGGACAAATCGCCACGCTTAGCTTATATCAGCTCGTGAAACAGGGCTCGAAAACATTTGGTTCGTTTCATAAAATGTTACAACCATAGTAGTATGGTATATTTTCCTCTTGGTTGCGAATAATTGTAGCTACAAATTTATTAATATCTTTTTAAATATTTTTTTATTTTTTATCACTAAACGACTCGTCAGTGTTATATTGTAGTTGTATGTTTCTGTATTATGTTATGTATTATTATGATGTTGTATTGATGTTTGTTTGTTAAAACTTTCCACTTTTGTTTACCTCGGTGTAGGCAGAGATCATCCTTCTAGTCTTCTATCTGCTAAGATCTTGACATACATACGTCTTCGCTTCATTTACTCTTATTAATTTCCCTTTCATACACGCTCGTCGGTAGTAAGTAGTTGTGACCTAGTCTTTAATCAGAATGTTCTAAACTTATAATACTTTTAATTTAAATCGTTAACCCTAATTGTATCGTACAGTACAGTGCAATGCAGGTTATGAGCCCATGTTTCTATTTTTTGTATTGTGAAAATGTATGAAAATATAAATGTTATGAAAATGTTCTGAACCTCTGAATAGACCATATCGTTTTGTAGAATTTATTCCACGTTGTGAAGTAACAAATTGCGGAGCCGTATCAGCCGTATCGAAAGATATCGTGGAGTCAATGAACTTTACTGTTTACCCGCGCAACAGCTGTTTCTGTTCTCACAGCTTTTTGGGGTTAAACGACAAGATTGCCTTTTTGCATGCTTATTTTCATAGCAGAGTTATGTTTTGATAAAGATGATATATTAATTTTAGGCGTTTTTTTGCGTGGGAAGTTTGGCAATGTGTTCTTCAAGTGTATAGGATTTATTGGTTTTTTTTTAAGTCGGAAACATGCTAAGATCAAATTCCATACTTCCTTTTCTTCCATTTCATACCTACTAGGTAATTAATAGTTACTCCTAAGTACAGGATACGACACGATATTAAGCAATTATGTAAATTAATTAATATTAACTCTATGGTACTTCACCTCTTTTTTCCAGCAAAAGCTAGAATTCTGTAGTGGACGTTTCATGGGATGTTATGATGATTGTAACACTAATTACGCAAAACCTCTCGTAGCTGACCAATTTTCGTTCTACTTCTACAACTTTATGAAATTAAAATTAGAAAGCAATTGATTTTCCATACATACTAATAATCTGTCCCGTCAATTTGAATGGAGAATCAGTTAGTAAAAATATTTCTGAAAGCAATAGAACAAAAGTTGTTCAGTGACAGGGTGGCTGCCAGCCATCAGATAGGTTATTCCTTTGCAACTAATCTAATCTGTGTTTGAAAGTAGCTAGCTCGCAATTAGCTCGTTTTAATTTTAATCGCAGTACCTACGCTAATCGTTTTTCACTGTTCCATACCACGATGCGATGCATCTTAAATAGGCAGCTGGGCCGAGTGAGAAATTGTTGTAGTTAACGTAAACGGATTTACTCTCGATTTAAATAAAACTTTCATTACCGGTACAGTCAACAGCAGATCAAGATTGACACATTGGACTTTGTACCGTTCTTATGTCATTAGACGTACGGGCGAGTGTTAAGATTGACCTGTCGTTGACTGTACGTCTGTTGGTTATTTCCACTCACTGCTCTTTACCAAAGTAAGAGAAAAACCCACTTGGTTTTTTTTTCTTGTCTCACCCAAGCGAGCATTGACACCGATCTGCCTGAGGCCAATCCGGCACGCTTTCTCCACAGAGCTATATTTGGCGCCTAAATTCCTAGACATTATAACAAAGGAGGCTCTTTTTGTTGATTTGGCGCCAAAATTCCTAAATTTAGAAGGTTTCTTTTCGTTCGCGCCAGTGTAGGCTCCGATTTCACAAAAAAGTGCGATTCCCTTATATCTCAGTGTTGTGAAGATATAATATTCAAAAAAGGCCCAAACGGCGTATTCAAGAGAACTGTAAGGTGCGAAAAGAATTATTCGAGAAAGTAAAAAAAGAAAAAAGTTATGGCCGAAATAGTGAAAAAAAATCCCTTTTTTCCGATTTTTTTATTTTGGCGATCGATATTTTGGAAACGAAGAATGATATCAAAAATTTGAGAAATAAACCTCTAAACAATTTAGTTAGCTACAATTTGAGCCTAAAAGAAAGACGATCGGGTTAAGGGTTTGCCCCGTAGCCTAACCTTTTTGAAAATAGTCAAAAAGTCAGACGATATTTTTTCGAATTCCGTAGATTCATTTCCAATGTGCTCGATAGTCATGTGAGGCACGAAATCTGTAAAATTTTTACAGATGATATTTTTCGAAAATTAAATTAAAACTGCTGTAAGCTTAATACATACTTAAATGGGAAGACAATAACATTGAGCAAATGAAATAAAAAAAAGCAATTTGGATTTGTAATTCCTAAATAAATGAAAAAGTGTTATTAGTAGATACTGAAAATTTAGTTTACCTAAAGTTATCCATACAAAACGCCATAGATAAGGATCTAAAGTAGGGTCAATGTAAGAAGTCCGTTTTCACGTTTCTTTTACACCAACACACGGGCTTAATTTTTCTTTACAAGTCGTAATTTTTCATACTCTTGACAGTTATCACAACGGCCTATTACAATGGCTTTACTTTAATACTTATCATCACCACTCCTGATCAGCATCAGAAGAACTATCCGCAATTACTATTAAACCTTTTTTTCATAGTTTACGCTTTTAGTTTACCTACAACCTTGTTTATAAAAGCAATTTCTACTATAATCAAACACATGTTTATCAACTTACATGTTTCAGTTTTGACAACCAACCACTCACTCAAGTGAGTTTGCATAAACGCATCACTGGTTCCTCGTCTTGAACGAGCTTAATCTTTCGTTCTTCTATTCTTCTAGTCAAACTACATGCTCAGCCAAGCGGCAAAATAACATTTAATAGATCCTCTTGACCCACTGTCCAGTCACGATCATTTAGATCTAATCACTATAAATATGTATGGCGATGTAACTTCTTAACACAATATATGAACATACCATACTTGCTTTTAAAGGTTAAAAATACAAAAAGGTTTAAAGAACACAGCAATGGATGGAATAGTTAATTCACTTGTGAATCATGAAGACCTTTCGATTGATTTGCAATGCCATGTCGCGCGTGCCATGAATTTGAATATTTTAATCGTTAAAGATAATAAATGACATGTGAAGTAAAATATACATGACATTTATGGGACTCAACTAAAATATATTAAAGATTTTTTAAATCCAGATCGAGATGGCGCCACTATAAAACTTTATAATGACAGAACGTAATTTATAGTAACAAAAGTTACGATGATCGCTAATCAAAATTGAAAGTAGGCGTTAGAAATAACATTTTAACGCCTACTTTCCATTCTTCATACTGTCAAAACCTGAATTTGTCTTGTGCTATAAACTACTTGAAACTAATTTACGCGTGTTCTTTTTTTACAGGTAAGTTCCAGATATTGCGGCAGATACTATAAGCTGGTAAAGTTAAAATAACAAATTGTAACACAAGCAGCAAATTGCAATATATGAAAAAGCATCATTAAAACAAGAAGTTGATCTTTGTCTCAAAAATGCAGATATGCTGCTTATGGACTATATGATGTGACTCCTTTGACCAATATATATTGGTCGAAGTGTGACTCAAGAGTCAGTAAGAGCAATATTTGCTTATGGACTTAAAATAATATAAGATGATTTAGGGTTGTATTGATAAATCCAACTTAAGTGAGAGACTGCTCTCAAGATGTACTTTTCACATACAAATAATGCATCTTAAGTGCAATCGCAAACTTGAGAGGGATTTATCAATACGACCCTAAGAGTCAGTAGCTTAAAGACGGTTACAGTACAGGTAGCCAGTCTTTCTCTCCTAAGTAACAGCACAGTAACAAAGTTACAAATTAACGGAGAACAGCCATAAAATGTAAAACTCAATCAAACTTACACCACTAACACGGTTCCGAAGCCGCCAATAAGGTAAAACATAAACTACCTACCCGTTCTAGATCACACCAAGTATGGCAAAGTCAAGGCTGTCTTGTAACTTTCATTAAAAAAGCACAAATAAATAGGCAACACTTTGCATACTGATATTATGCTTTAGCAAGTAATAAAATTACTACTTAGTTATTTGCGAAGTAAATTAATTTTCTATTTTAATTCTAAAATAAAGACAACATGCCATCGGAGTGGAAGGAAAAGTATAGGGTGTCAGGTACTGTCAAGAGAACGTCAAGCTTGACACATTGGACTTCATACCGTTCTTATTTCAACAGACGTACGGGCTAGAGTTGCACTGCGAGTGTCAAGCTTGACCTGTCGTTGACTGTACCAGGGGGTCTAGACAACGTGCCAATCAATTTAGAGAGAACATAGAGTTACCGCGACTTTTCCGTGCGGATTTGACACGCGTTGCTCTAAGAGAGATGACGAAAGCTAACGTCAAAAAATGTCCAGGCAAGAAGCTTACACCAACAACAAATACCAAATTCCTTGTGGCATTTCATGGATTAACAAATGAGTTTGTAAATGAACTGATTGGTTGTAAAAACATAACTCAATGTAAAAAGAAGTTAAAATTATTCTTTTTAAACAAATACAATGCATTGTAATTTAAAATTTTTAAGTTTGCTACGTGACGATGAGTCACCTACATATAAACCCGATAAGGGATTAAAAATATTATGTAATTTTATGTGTTGGAAAAAAAAATTACGTTCGCTCTCGTGTGATGGCATATTTAGTTAGACCTCCAGCTCAACAAAGTTTAAGAGAAATGACATATCTTTGGATGACAATATGTTAATAGTAGATTAGTGTTTAAATGAGGAGTATAAAAGACATCTATTTTTGTTTTTTAGGGTTCCGTACCTCAAAAGAAAAAAACGGAACCCTTATAGGATCACTTTGTTGTCCGTCTGTCTGTCTGTCAAGACCCTTTATCTCACGAACGGGTAAAGGTATCAGGTTAAAATTAATACCATATATTAGGATCCATGAACCACACAAGATCTGAAAATTTCAATTTTTTACAACGACGCAATCAAAAGATATGGCATTTTATGTCCTCATCTCCATACATTTATTCAAAAATGCAAAACCTACAGGGTATTTCCCGTTGACCTAAAATTATGAAATTTGGCAAGAAGCTGGGTCTCACAGTACAAATAATGGGAAAAGTCTGAAATCATTAAATATTACAACTTTTCTCACAACTAATGGTAACCAATTGTGGTGAGCTCCCGTTTCAAGAACATTCATATAAGAGAGGGGTCAAGTTGGATGGTCGCGAAGGCGATTTTGTTTTAGTTCTATTTAAAAACGAGAACACTTACAAACTTGAAAATTGGTATGTTTATAGTGCATAAGCTATAAAATAACAACAAATAATAAAATTTGGTCAAGCGCGTGTCGGACTCAAAAAATCTAGCACATTAACTTACTGAAATTTCAACTAATACAATTATGTTTATGTGGTGGTACGGAACCCTCAGTGCGCGAGTCCGACTCGCACTTGGCCGGTTTTTTTTTTTATTATGTTTGTATGTCTATAGGTAGCGGCGCCTTCTAGATAGTTAACTATTTAATGGTGAAAAGTACGAGGATAGAGTATGTAGTATGTTTGAAATTAAAATTAAGATGAAACTCGTCTTCTAAATAACGCAGTTGATTTGTAAGAAGATATAGTCGCAAATATTGTATTAAATTTACAAGTTAAAGTGTGTACTTCAACTTGTAAAATGATTATTGACGCAAATTGGCCATACTAACAAGGACCGAATTATAAAGAAAGATAAATTCATGTAACATTATCCGACAAAATTAAAAATATAATTAAAATTGCTTCAGGGCTTGCCCGGTTCGACCTCATTAAATGGGCAGGTAATTAGCAATTTTGCAAATGGGCTTATTCATTAATTTGTTGGAGGGTGAATTAAATGACTACAAAAATGCCTTGTGTTTGCTGCAAGGTTTCCCGGGTACACCTGTTGGCGAGTAATTTTATTTTTTGGGGTGTTTTCTTCTTTGTACTTTTTTAAGCCAACCTCTTTCTGTAAAGCATTACCTTTGTGGCCGAGTTAATGGGCGCGCGAGGCTTGTAAGAACGAGCACCTATTAATTCATGTGCTCTACCGTGCCGAGAAATAAGAATTTCAGTACCTACTTATAAAAAACCGGTCAAGTGTGAGTAGGACTCGCGCGCCTAGGGTTCCGATATACCTTTAGTATTTTTGAAAGCAATAAAGTCCATTTTTAGGACCGCAAAACTAAATTTGTTTTTTTTTGCTGATTTCTAAAAAACTGTGCAACTTAGAAAGATCGTTTTATTTTTGCTGTAATATTTACATAAACTTCTATCGACTGCAAATAATTCAGATTTTTCCTTTAACAAACTTCGGAGATAAGGGGGGTATGGTATTTCTTTTTTGTCATTTTTCATCATCACTTGAAAACTAAGAGTTGTAAAAAATACAAAAATATATTTTAAAATGTGCAAGTAAATCCCTTTCATATGATACCCGACTCGACCTAGTAACGACAATTTGAAATTTTGCCCCCCCCCCCCCCCCCCCTTTTTGTTTTGTATTTATTAATCATAATTCTGTTTTAATTCTTTTATGTGCAATTAAGTTTATTCCAAATTTCAAGTTGATAGCATGAGTGGTTGCTGAGATATACAGGTGTAACAGACAGACGCAGACAAAGTAGCACCATAAGGGTTTATTTTTTTTACCATTTTGTTATCGCAACCCTAAAAAGGATTTTCGACTGGATTTTGCCGTACCAGTTCTTTTTACGTTTGACAAAAAGAATTTGTCCAGAAACAAACCATCCAAGTCTTTTGCATTTGAACTGTTTCTCTACACAATTTTCCTGTTTTCAGCGCTGATCCCGCCCTCAGGGTGCGTCTAAGCAAACAGACGCTTCAGCACAACTTCCAATAAAATTTCTGTTTGTTGTTTTACGGCCAGTACACTGTAAAGCTATTACCAACTTTGTGAATAAAATAAACTTCGTTTGAAATCGGTCCGAGTCGGTAATCCGTGATGAATTCGTAATACAGAAGCTTAATTTTGTGCAATAGGCTTAAATAAATTTGTTTTGATTATACGCTTGTGGAAATTTTATGAACCGCGAAATGTTAATCCACTTATGCCTACTTATTTTACTGGAATATTTATATAATTTGTCATATTACTGTGTCTCAATATGGGTTTTTTTTGGATGATGTATTCGATGAAGCTTCGCTTATAGCCTTTGTTTGACAAAAAAAAAATCATGTGACTGTTTGTTAAAACCTCGGGTAAAACGTCGAAAAACTGCCAAATTCTACCTCAAGTAAGAGCGTTTAAGCCGACAAATCAAACGGTCAACTAAAATCAATTTCAAATCGGTTATTTGAGTTCCCATACCAGAGGCACATTCACCAAATACTACCTGTCACCATAAATTGAAGCGACCATAAATAAAGTGGTCAAATAACCAAGTGACTAGTAGCCAAGGGGTCTAAATTACTATAATCTTATTTTAAAAAGGAAGTTACCAAGTCAGTCGTTTTATTTGCGTAAGTCGGGTGGCATGTCGACAAATGTATAGCGCGAAGAAACAACCGCTTATTATTCTAGGAGGTTAGTACTATTATTTATAATGTACTAGGAGAGTAAAAGGCAGTAGGAGTTAGATTATGTTGTGCCAGGAAAGGACGGTTGGCATTGGCATGGACTGGCGTTGCGTGAGAAACTGTGCGGCATCTCAGTTCTGAAGGAATGCTTGACGGCCCTTCCGTTAGGTTAGGACGGTAATTATAACCTGCCAGTGCTTTAAAGAAATGTGCGTAGTCTCTGCTAATTTGTAGAAAAATACTAGGTAGAGTTACATTTTATAATCATGGTTCGACTTCATCACTTCTAGGGAACTTTAAGGCTATTAGGTTATCCGAGTTTTTGAGTTTTTTTAAACCTTCTAAGAAGTAGAAAATACTGTTTACTAATAATTCTGAAAAAAATAATATTTAAGAATCTACTCTAGTCAAAGTCGCATACGGTTAACTTGACTCGATAAAAAATATTCCAAAGTTACCCCCTTTTGTTACGTTTTTTTTTTTGCAGTATTATGATTAAACTACTTCAGCTTATAATTTTTGTACTTAACTGAAGACATAAAATATTTCTACACAAATTCACAGAATTTAGAGCTTAAAAACACCCAAGAGAAAAGATATTGAAGAAAAATACGTTTGTATGAAAGAGACGCTTGCACTCGGATAATTTGCAGTAAGTATACTTCTGAGCCATCACGACTGCAGGAGCTTTAAATTGATTTTGAAGTGTGTTTTGAAGTTCCTAAGGCCTTGATAGTTAGACTTTCGTGCTTATGATAATAATAATGTGTACGTTAAAGTAAAAATTCCGCTGCTTTGTAGTGCATGTTCATTATTTTGAACAACAGTAACCCATAACTCGCAGCTCATGCAACGAAATATGTAAATAGGTAAATAACATCGGCAACGATTAGGTACTGCTGGAGCTTTACATTGATTTTAAAGTATTTTGAAGTTCCTAAGGCCTTGATAGTTAGACTTTCGTGCTTACGATAATAATAATATGTACGGTAAAGTAAAAATTCCGCTGCTTTGTAGTGCATGTTCATTATTTTGAACAACAGTAATTTAACCCATAACTTGCAGCTCATGCAACGAAATATGTAATAGGTATGTAACAATGCCGGGCCTAGTAAATTCATAATTAAGTATCGTGTTACGTTCAGGCCTTGTCCAAAGGCATGTCTAGCAGGGAAAGCTGTATGCCCGGACGTGCGACTCATTCTGGACATTGAGAATAAAATTTAATTAACAAGATAAAATAAACATTGGAATTACAAAATGAAACAATGAAACGACCAATAATACAGGGTGTTAATTTAATTGCGTGCGTGCTCAGGGGCGGATTTGGTATCAGTAACTGAAACTCTTTTCCCAAGGAACATTATGTCGAAAAACGAAAACAATAATTTCATTTTCCCATAGAATCTGCATCAGCTGATAGCGCATTTTGTATGGGAGGTCAATGCTTTTTTTCGACTTTCGACCTATGTTTTTCGGGAAAAATTGTTGAGTAAAAAATACTGAACCCGCCCCTGAGCTATGGCACGCAATTAAATTAACACCTGTATAAAAAAACACTGGCATACTCTTTGACGACACGTCGCGTCGTGCTTGAAATGATAACTGAACTGATACCACCAGGGGGATGCCCCTTCCTCCAACGTGGAACTAGACGTGGATTGTGATCCCACTTCTATTTCGTTAACATACCTCTTATTCGCACGAAGCGCCACTTCTTCGTTCCTAATGCGCACAGCTAAGAAGTGGAACTCCCTCCCTGCCGATCTTTTCCCCGAACAATAAAATATGGATCTTTTCAAGGCTTGAGTGAACAGGCATTACCTAGGTAAGATTGCTACATCTTCGACCTCATCGTCACTTACCACCAGGTGAGATCCGGGTCAAATGCTCACCGATTACCCATAAAAAAATAACTACGCAAGGCCAAGTTCGGTACAAACGCTTCGCCAATAAAAAAAGTGAGATCAAGATGGCACCAATTCTCATAGCTGTAAGGATTCATAACGTCCTTCAGTATTATATCCTTATATAGATTACTTACACGAACAAAGAAGGCAAAAAATTCCCTTTATACTAGGTTATTTTTTTGGACCTGATTTCCTCTTGCCCACTTATTAGTGAGGTCAAAAGCAACAACTTTTGTTCTACGACTTTGCTAACTACGCACGAAAAATTTTCAACTTCCCATACAAAATGGGTCGGTCACGTGACCACTTTAGTACGAAAGTCGAAAAGTTTTTGTGCGTTGTTAGCAAAGTCATAGAACAAAAGTTGTTGCTTTTGACCTCACTAATAAGTGGGCAAAAGGAAATCCTGCAGCGCTAGAATTGAACACAATCGTGATCGTTATCCATTGAGTTGAAGCCAATGCATAGGTTTCACGGTAGCACCGAACACAATCGTAATCGGCTTCAAGACGATTACCATTTGAACCGTCTTCAATGATAGTCATTCGATCAATTGAATGAATGATTCGGTACTATTTGACATTTGAAAGCCATTATCGGTAGCACCGAAATTTAAAAAAAAAAAAAAGAAACAAAAATTGATTCCGATTACGAGTCCAAAACGTCAAATGAACAAGGTTACTCCATCGTTACCTTGTTGGCATAATTTGGTAGATTTCCTGCGTTTTTACGGTGTTTTCACCACATATTGTTAGGTATTGTTTTTTTTGCTGTTGCTTTTGATCGTTTCTTTTGTGTTTTTGCACTCCTCCTAGCAGCGGCAGAGCAAGAATGATTAAAGAAAAGAGATCTTTTGGAGCGAAGAGTAATGAGAGACTCTTGCTTGCAGATCTCTGCTGCTGCCAGACAAATCATTCATCGACAGTTTTTGCCTTTCGAACCTTTCGAAAAGGACTTTTACAGATCTTTGTGAAGATTTGATCTCACTTTTGGCACAGGATTAAAGGAGCAGCGCAATGCGCTCAGATATTTATGGTACTTACCTGTGTTTTAGCATCTATATACTGTAAAAAACATCAATCAAGATGATGTTAGTTTGTTATTTGACTAACCCTGTGAAATTTATCTACTAAAAGAAAGTAGCTTCAATCAACCCTCTCCCAAATCAGACAAATTTATTG
The DNA here is from genome assembly GCA_947532105.1 of Athrips mouffetella. Classification (NCBI taxonomy): domain Eukaryota; kingdom Metazoa; phylum Arthropoda; class Insecta; order Lepidoptera; family Gelechiidae; genus Athrips; species Athrips mouffetella. The sequence continues at coordinate 6,990,558 of OX383969.1, read as the reverse complement.
ACTTTCAGATTCTGGAGTTATGCGAGTGGTTCTTACCAACATAGTGTTGGAGATCACAGGATGATTAATGTGTGTCAAAGGACAATGTCGAATTGCCTGGCAGAGGTCACTAATGCCTCATATTTAAACTCGCCACATATTTTAAGAAAATATATAAAATTCCCACAGCAACTTGAGAGAGAAGCTCTTCTATAGAGGTAATAATTAATTTAAAATTCCCGTGTGGTACGGGCAAAGAATAGTACCCAAGGAACATATATACTGATGTGGCGGGATGTCAAGGTAAATTTTTCTGCCAAAACCAGGTAAAAATACACACACATATGTTGCATGGAAGGGCTTCTAAATAACTATAGATCTTATGCTAAGCATCTCTCAAAATACAAGGCATTAACTTAGGCTAACCGTAGGATAATGCTTGATCTGTGTTTTTTACACAGAATTATCAATAATTCAGTAGATTCTCCATCACTATTAAGTAAGATAAAGCACACTGTTCCTAGACCTAATGCAAGGCCTACAAACTATGTTCCCTTTAGAGCTCTTGGATATAGAACAATTCTTGGTGCTTCAGCTCCTATTAACAGAATGATAAAAACTTATAATTCTATGTACAAGCATTTCGGTTTGGATGTATTCAACGATACCTCACCCATGTACAAAAATAAAATTAAAAGATATTTGTATGAGAAACAATAATGTAATATGCTTTTAGGTAATCTGATCTGTTTAAGATAAAATTATACTTTTCGTAAATGATATTTGAATTGAATGTTAATGTAAAATGAAAATTGAATTGACATGCATGATATTTTAGTTCTTTTAGTGATATTATAATTAGGTATGTAAGTTTTAACGGTAAATTGACATGACATGCATGATATTTTAGTTCTTATAATGATATAATAATTATTATGTAATTTTTAACTTCTAGCATGATGTGGCAGCCTTTAAGTGTGATGCATATTCGCTTACACCACCGGTAAATGCACCACAGGTAAATGCACAGATTCAGCACTACACGAGGTAGTAGGGAAAATAGAGTGTGGGATACATCACAAATTATCAACACTAGGCGTTTTCATAGACATTGAAGGAGCCTTTGACAAAACAATGTTCCACAGCATGAGAACGGCACTACACCACCACGGGGTGGGAACAACCCTCAAGAACTGGATATGCAATGTGCTAGAACAAAGAGCGATACAGGTAACAGTGAACGACAAAACAAGAGCCGTAGTGGCGAGGGGATGCCCACAAGGAGGTGTATTGTCTCCGCTGCTATGGAATCTTGTAATAGACAGTCTCCTCACACAACTAAATGACAAAGGTTATTTCACAATAGGATATGCCGATGATATTACCATCCTAATCAACGGAAACCATGAGCACACTCTATGCAACCTCATGGGACAGGCACTAGTGTGATAAATATGATCTCTCCGTTAACCCTATCAAAACCGAAATGGTCCTTTTCACAAAGAAAAGGAAACTTTCAACAATGGGAATGCCAACATTTTTCAAAACAAAATTAACTCTTTCAACCGAGGTTAAATACCTTGGAATAATGATAGACAGCAAATTAACTTGGCAAAAACACCTAGACAACACACTGAAAAAAGCCAATGTAAAAGACTCCTAGGTCAGAACTGGGGTCTCTCTCCCAAAATTGCGCACTGGCTATACACAACAGTAATAAGACCAATCACCACATACGGCGCGTGGTATGGTGGCCCAGGACAACTCTAAGAACCGCTCGAGCGGACCTAGAAAAGCTACAGAGACCAGCATGCATCTGCATAACGGGTGCAATGCGCACCACACCAACAGCAGTCCTGCAGGTGATGCTAGACCTGCCACCCCTAGACTTATATATACAACAGGAGGCAACTCTAGCATCACTCAGGCTAGGACTGTCAGGGACACTAAGCGTAGACTCTAGAATTCACCACACAAAAATAAAAGAGAAAGCCCTAAGTCACCAGCCGCTATTAGCCGCACCATGTGACAGGATACCTAAACAAAACACCCTTAACAAAACACCTTTAACAAAACATACAACATAAACTTACAAGAAGAAACACATGACTACTCAGGTATAAATGAACTGCGCATATACACTGATTGGTCAAAAACAAAACTAGGCACAGGTGCAGGTACATATTCACAAGACCTTAATATTGAAATATCAAGCGCCCTAGGACAATTTCACACAGTATACCAAGCTGAATGTGTCGGCATTATACAAGCTGCACAAGCAACAACAGCAAGGAACATAACTAACACAAGCATTCGTATAGTCTCGAACTTTAGAACTTACCCGTGGGTGTCGTAGGAGGCGACTAAGGGTTAAAAACTCGGGGATGGGCAGCAGCATCCTCCTGTGTATAATACCATGTTACTTACTGCTGTCACCTACAACTGCGGTCCATGGTGCCAGCCATAACGCTGACAAGTGAGGTTACTGGTACTTCCCCTCCATGTTTTTCCAGCAAAAGCTAGAATTCTGGAGGGAGCTCCCTGTCCTGTAGTGGACGTTTCATGGGATGTTATGATGATGAATAATTAATTTAGATATTATATACACTTTCAACCTAAATGCCCTTAACAGTTGATTTTTTTTAGATTCTCTTTAGAACTTACCCGTGGGTGTCGTAGGAGACGACTAAGGGTTAAAAACTCGAGGATGGGCAGCAGCATCCTCCTGTGTATCACACCATGTTACTTACTGCGGACACCTACAACTGCGGTCCATGGTGCCAGCCATAACGCTGACAAGCGAGGTTACTTCCCCTCCATGTTTTTCCAGCAAAAGCTAGAATTCTGGAGGGAGCTCCCTGTCCTGTAGTGTACGTTTCATGGGATGTCATGATGATGAATAATTAATTTAGATATTATATACACTTTCAACCTAAATGCCCTTAACAGTTGATTTTTTTTAGATTCATGGAAAAGTTCAGTTTCCACGAGTACTGGGCTAAAAACCTAAGACAAATGCTCCAATCACTTGCTCAAGAAAGTTAAAAAGTTGCATTGGAGATGAAATAAAAACAAAACTCATGACTTACCATATAGAAACTCCTCCCTGCCTAAAACTAGCTTCAGGCAAGGAGGTATTCATAGCCCGGATGCCTGGACATATAGAAATAAGGGAAAAGAGACATATGGAAATATGCTGATAAATTGGCTAGGTTGGGAGTGGATGAAGTCTTGATAGGCCCAGAACCCCGCCTACCCATCCCTAGCAAGATAATTAAAGGGGTTTTCAAGAGAATAATTATAACAGAGGCCGACAATCCAAACTCTTTATAAAAGAGTATGATAAGACAAAGATCAGACATTTATTACAGTTTCCGAAAGCAGATATAACTAAGATAGTAGGTGTAATAACAGGACACTTTATCCTGAATAGACACCTAACTTTAATGAAGATGAAGGAAGATCCAGCCTGTCCAGCCTGGAGTGAGGAGAAGATGAAACTAGCTTCCACTTCATCGATAACTATTTTATCAAATAAATATTCATAATGATGTTTAGATAATAGCCATGGTCATATGCCATGCCACATTCCCTAACTAAATGAAGTTATTAAGTTTATGCCACTTTTCGCCAGTTGCTCAAAGCATCTTTAAAATTAAAGCTCCTTTAAGTCTATTGCTGACTCTTTCTGTTTTGCTGACAAAGAAAGTGACAGTAATAGATTTAAATCAGCTTTAACTCTAAAGACGCTTTGTGCAACTGGCTGTTTGCCCTAAAGCTTCTTTGAGGGAAGGTGGCATGGCATTACCCGACTACGGCAAAAAAAGGGTGAATTGTAACTCCGTTCAAAGAAGCTCAACAAGCGATCGAAACCATTGTCGGTCTGACAAGGGCCCAATCCGCAAATCAGATATATAGATATATTTTAAGTTCAAAAACTCAACAAGTAGGTACTGCAAAATGTTGTTTTAAAAAGTATGAAACAAGAAAAATTGTCAACTCAAATTATTATGTACAAACTATTATATTAAATAAATATTCATAGTGATGTCAGATAATAGCCGTGGTCATATTATGCCACCAACCCTAAAAGCGAGCAAAGGCTTTAGGGAAAAGTGACAACAATATAACCACGGCTATTATATGAATATCACTATCAATATTTATTAAATACCATAGTTTATACATAACAATTTTAGTGACAATATTTTCTTGTTTCATACAATTTAGAGCAAGATTTGCCAGCTGTAGTCGGGTTCTAGATTTTTAACTATTTTTTTATTTGCCATACTATTTTTAAAGTAGGTAAAGTTATGTTTAAAACCATTACATCTTTATTGACCTACTATTTAGTTAGATATCACTTTATTGCTCACATAATAACAAAAAAAAACCGGTCAAGTGCGAGTCAGACTCGCGCGCCGAGGGTTCCGATATATCTTTAGTATTTTTGGAAGCAATAAAGTCCATTTTTAGGACCGCAAAACTAAATTTGTTTGTAAAGGTTTTTTGCAGATTTCTAAAAACCTGTGCAACCTAGAAATATTTTTTTTTATTTTTTCTGTAATATTTAAACAAATTTCTATCGACAGTAATTAATTCAGATTTTTCCTACCGCAAACTTCGGAGATAAGGGGGGGGGGGGGATGGTATTTTCTTTGACATTTTTCATCATATTTTGAAAACTAAGTCTTAAAAAAAACCAGCCAAGTGCGAGTCGGACTCGCGCACTGAGGGTTCCGTACCACCACATAAACATAATTGTATTAGTTGAAATTTCAGTAAGTTAATGTGCTAGATTTTTTGAGTCTGACACGCGCTTGACCAAATTTTATTATTTATTGTTATTTTATAGCTTATGCACTATAAACATACCAATTTTCAAGTTTGTAAGTGTTCCCGTTTTTAAATAAAACTAAAACAAAAATCGCCTCAGCGACCATCCAACTTGACCCCTCTCTTATATGAATGTTCTTTAAACGGGAGCTCACCACAATTGGTTACCATTAGTTGTGAGAAAAGTTGTAATATTTAATGATTTCAGACTTTTCCCATTATTTGTACTGTGAGACCTAGCTTCTTGCCAAATTTCATAATTTTAGGTCAACGGGAAGTACCCTGTAGGTTTTGCATTTTTGAATAAATGTATGGAGATGAGGACATAAAATGCCATATCTTTTGATTGCGTCGTTACAAAAAATTGAAATTTTTAGACCTTGTGTGGTTCATGGATCCTAATATATGGTATTAATTTCAACCTGATACCTTTACCCGTTCGTGAGATAAAGGGTCTTGACAGACAGACAGACAGACGGACAACAAAGTGATCTTATAAGGGTTTCGTTTTTTTCTTTTGAGGTACGGAACCCTAAAAAAGTACAAAAATATATTTTAGAATGTGCAAGTAAAGCCCTTTTATACGACACCCCACTCAACCTAATAGCAATAATTTGAATTTTGCCTTGGGTAATTCAATAGTCATATTATTATAATATTCTTTCATGTGCAATTCGTTGGGCAACCATATTCTAAAACTATTTCAAATTTCAAGTCAATAGGCCCGTCCACACCAAGCGAGCAGCCGCGCCCGAGGCCCGCCGCGCGGTGTCGGTAAAACGGTTTGCTCAAAGGTGCCTCAGTCGTTTGCCGCGCTCGGTGTGGACGCGTCGTTTGAAGGTGCCGCAAAAAATGGACAAAGATCAGTGTCGACGTTTGATAAGTTTGTATATGCCGCAAATAATTGGCTGGCCGCCCGTGGTCGCCCGACCGGTCGGCTGGTGGTCAAGTGGACAGCTGCTGGTCAAGTGATCGGATGGTGGTCAAGTGGTTGGCTGGTGGTCAAATGGTCGTCTAGTGGTCAAATGGTCGGCTAGTGGTCAAATGGTCGGCTAGTGGTCAAATGGTCGGCTAGTGGTCAAATGGTCGGCTAGTGGTCTGCTAATGGTCAAGTGGTCGGCTGCCAGCTCGGCTTTCTTGTTTATATTGGTGTGTAGCACAATAAACGGACATACAGCGACCTTCGTGTGCAGTACAACAACGCATTCAGGATTCTGATGGGGCTGGAGTGGCGCTGCAGTGCGTCGGCAATGTTCGCGGAGGCGCACACGGATGACTTCTACGCCATCATGAGAAAACGTTGCGCCTCTCTCATGCACCGGCTCTGCACCAGCACCAACAGTCTCCTGAAGGTGTTTGTGTACCGCTGGGACTCTCCAATGTTGCAACATTAGGACCAGCTACATAGGCTAAGAAATAAATAATAATTTTTAGTTTTAACTAACAATAGTGTATAAGTGTTTTGTATTACTAACATACTATGGACGTTGTCTGAAATAAAAATTTTGAATTTGAATAAAAGCAAAAGCTGCCACGGCCGTGCGCATGTACGGCGCCATCTTTTCCGTTTGATTGCTCGAGCTTGCTCGGGCTGCTTTAGCGAGGCAGAATTTTACGACCCCGCATGCCGCGGCAGGGCGACTGCCGTGCGCGGCGGGCCTCGGGCGCGGCTGCTCGCTTGGTGTGGACGGGCCTAATTGAAGGTGCCGCAAAAAATTGATAAAGATCAGTGTCGACGTTTGTATGCCGCAAGTAATTGGCTTTGGGCGCCGGCCGCCCGTGGTCGCCCGACCGGTCGGCTGGTTGTCAAGTGGTCGGCTGCTGGTCAAGTGATCGGATGGTGGTCAAGTAGTCGGTTAGTGGTAAAGTGGTCGACTTATGGTCGAGTGGTTGGCTGGTGGTCAATTGGTCGGCTTTCTTGTTTATATTCGTGTGTAGCACAATAAAAGCAAAAGCTGCCACGGCCGTGCGCATGTACGGCGCCATCTTTTCCGTTTGATGGCTCGGGCTGCTTTAGCGAGGCAGACTAGTTGCGTGGAATTTGACGACCCCGCACGCCGTGGGCGCGGCAGGGCGACTGCCGCGCGCGGCGGGCCTCGGGCGCGGCTGCTCGCTTGGTGTGGACGGGCCTAATAGCATGAGTGGTTGCCGAGATATACATGTATGAAGACAAAGTCGCGCCATAAGGGTTCCTTTTTTTACCATTTAGGTATCGGAACCCTAAAAACAAATGTACATGGAGAACTTAAACCTAATGTGGGCAAAGGCGGCCTATTGTTTATTTATTGTTATTTATAAAATTATTTAAGGTAAATTGTGGACTTTACCTTAAACAATTTTATAAAATATTCTTATAGTAGTATAAGAATATTTTTTTAAAAGAAAACAATGTTCAAAATTTGTATTTTTTTAATAGAAAATAAACATATACCTACTATAACTTTGTTTTAATCACAGCCGGTTCTTGTTAATAAAACACCGTAGCCTAAATTAAGTTTTTGTATAATCACAGTATTTACTGGCTTTTACAATCATCGTCAGATAATATCATATTGTTATGAGCTAGCGGTTCGGGATTGGAGTGAAACACCAAAGTAAGTTTTTCCGTTTATAGGCTAGATAAGATAAGGACCTGGGCGACCGAGCTTTGCTCTACAATAACTGCCTCAACATTAAAATATCATCAGGTGAGCAAGCTATGCTACTCGCCAACAGATGGCGCTGTAAGGTTCTGTCTAAAACGCGAAATTTACAAAATGCTCAAAAACACGAGGAAAACGAATTTTCTCAGACATAAGACCTAGCTAGATCGATTTTTTGCCCCCAAAAACCCCCGAATAATAATTTCATCGAAATCGTAAGAGCCGTTTTCGAGAAACCGATTACAAATATATATATACAAATATTGCTTGCTTAATAGTTAGGACTTATATACAACCCGAGCTTCTTGTTCACACCTCACCAAGTTCGCCCTCTGAGCCTCTTCATACGGACTCCCCTCCGTGCACTCTTCCACAGAGTTTTCTCGCTCTGGGACCTCTTCAACGGAGTCTTCCCTCCGGGACCTCTTGTAAGGGGTCTTCCCTCCAGGACCTCTTGTATGGAGTCTTCCCTCTGTACTGTACTACCTCCGGCACCTCTTTCAGTCTTCCCTCTGTACCCTCTTGAGTTCCCTCTGAGGCTTCCTCTTCCTTAGGACTTTTCCTTGTTCTTCTTTTCTCTTTTTAGTTTGCTTTCCACTGAACTGCGGAGTAGCCATCATCATTGGTATCTTCTCAGGCGCCCACAGTCCTAACTGTTTGACGAGGAGTAGTGGGCATGGGCTGCCTAGTGGCCGCAGGGTGCGGCGGGGGAGGGGAGGGGCCTCAACGGCGTAGCCGGTGGCCCGGCTTATATATATACCCATGCTACTTGTTTCCGAACATTCTGGACTCATTTTTTTATTTAGGTTTTTGTTAGATATTTCTAGTAATTAGCTCTCTTTCTTTTCTTTCTAGAATGTTCTGAACAAAAAACAAATGATAAAACAGCTATATGGGTGGGTGGGATTCGAACCGGCAACCATTGGCTTGTTAGCCCAACGCCCTAACCACTGGACCATGGGGCTATTAACGATGAAAGCCTGTGACTTCTTCAGAAAATAGGACCAATGGCTTATGTGCATTCTGAAGCACGAAATCATTTTACTTTTCGCACCCACTAGGAGGTGACTAGAGGTTGCAATGGGGGTCACCACTATTAGCTATGCCACTCCAAACAAAATTAGTATGTCTCCATATTATACATAAGCATTACATCCATCTGCTGCTCTCTTGAAACCGCTCGGGGAGCTAGCATCCTGAAATGTTGTACAAAATGTTAAATGCATATCTTTTTTTAAACAAGAATGGCAGACTAGACTACCGAAATGCAGACAAAAAGTAATTCACAAAATATTTGGATTTCAGTCGAAAGGAAAGTGTATGATTAAACTAAAACATTTCTGTAATTGAGAATCACTACAAACTAGACATAGCCTATGTATCTGCAGAGGAAATTACAAGAGAAACAGAAAATTTGTAACTAACCTTGACTTCCACTTTCTTCTTTCTTTTTGTCGTTTAATAATTTGTGACTGCTGCTGAGCGAATATTAGGGGTAGGTAAGGGCTTTTCACACACAATATGAAAGAAACATCGTCAAAAGCGCCAGATAGAAAATTTTATAACCTAGGGTGGAAAACATAACCTAAAAGAAGACTGAAAAGTCGTGCGTTTAGTTGCTCGCTTTTTATTCAATACTTTTTATTTTTTTGAGCTAAAAATCAAATAAAAAATAATTATTTCACTCAATTAATCCCTTTCAAGCCAAAATACTGTATAAAAAGTAACATTCTTCTAATCAAAGATTTGTAAATTGCTTCCGAAATATTTTCATGGTGAAGAAATATAACGCATATATTTAGTTCACTTTAATCATTCATGAACCCCATCAATCGTATTCAACCAAACTGATAGTTACATGCTACCGTTTTGTTCAACACGATTACGACTCAATGGGAATCATGATACCGATTCAAATCGTTAACGATTGAGTTTCAATTCTAGCGCTGCGGATTCTATGAGAACTAAACGAACTACAACAGGGTTTGTTTGAATATAATTAATTTATTGTGTAATCAAGATCATGATTGCTTTTGAGAAGGAAGTCAAAAGTCTAATGTAGCTTCCGTGGGAACTTCAATATATAAATTCTTTATTGCACAAATTTACAAACAGAAAGTTACATACAAAAGGACATTAACAAAGGCGGGCTTATCTCTAATAGAGATTTCTTCCAGCCAGCCCATGGTAGTGAGAGAGAGTGTTCATTAGCGGGACGGGATGTAGGTATACATTGTGAAAATCCACAAAAACAAGATGTAATAATACAATATAAATAAATTTTATGAAATAAATAAGTGAATAAAATATATTAAATATATATATATATAAATATACATAAATATAATATTCAATATGTTTAGATAAATGCTACAACTTTCATTTAAACCTTTCGCAGCCTTCAAGGTGTGTGCTTTACAATAGTAAGTGAAATCCTCTTTTTTTTAATTGAAGAAATAAAAGAGATACTTAAAATGGTAAAAAATCCGTTCAATGGTCAATCGGCTAACGAATTGAAAATTATCAAAATTTTTGAGAAAACAAAAAACTTCAAACCTTATATTTACTAGTGTCTACGGATGTAGTCGTTAACGAGCCATGTCAGAGGCCTTTGGCTTCTCAACAACTCTGACACTAGGGTTTGTTTATGATAGTTTTTGTTAGTTTGTATAGTGTATACCCACAGGTATACACTATACAAACGGTCCCGTGTGGTGCCGGCAAAGAATAGTACCAACCCATACATACCCGTGGGTGTCGTAAGAGGCGACTAAGGGTGAACTGGAGGATGGGCAGCAGCATCCTCCTTTGTATCTTACATCTTACTTACTGCGGTCACCTATAACCGCGGTCCATGGTGCCAGCCGTAACGCTAACAAGCGAGGTGACTATGGTACTCCCCCTCCACATTTTCCCAGCAAAAGCTGGAATTCAGGAGGGAGCTCCCTGTCCTGTAGTGGACGTTTCATGGGATGTTATGATGATACCCACAGGTATACACCTACATAAAAAAGAGAAAATATAAATATAAGAAGAGCAAATAAAATGTAACACGTTCGAGTTAATATCAACTATCGGCAACAGATGGCGCTAAATTGAACTCTGTGTCCGCGCTGTGGCAATACTATCTAATTTTAGCGCTTGACTTCAACTCACTGTATGGCGTAGCGGTTTCACAGATGCTTCACACGCAGAAAGATTGAGTTCGATTCCGTTTGGGATCTAGAATTATATTCTGAAGGTTTTTCCATTTTCCCGCACTAATCTGGTGTTGAAATAAACTGTTTCGATGCCTTGCACGAGTGGGATAGATTGATGGGTGGTAGCAACAAGTGAGCATGGTCCATCGAGGCGCTCTCTTCTGTTGTAGCCCGTACAATATTTTTTAAAAATATAACACACCTCTTTCCAGTGGGGTAATACCTACGAAGGCTGTTTGTCCACCGCGACGATTCCGAGCCGATAACGATAACAAAATAAAAGCGCCGAGAAAATGTTTTTTTTTTTTTGTCACCTACGACACTGATCAATCACTGTTAGTAATTTCTTTTTTTAAGGCTCAGTAAAATTTATGAAACCTTTTTAGGAGAAAATATATCATGGCAATTAGACTAACTAAGTAAGTATATAATTAGCGAACTGTATTATTAAGTTTTTGCTAATACGAGTACATAGTTTTTAAGTTACCTACATTGGAAGGCCTAATTACTGAGTTTCGCCAACAAACTGATTTTCACTTGGGCGAATATTTTTAAAGTTTATACATACATACATGACATCGTGCCTCTTTCCCGTTGGGGTAGGCAGAGACCACAGTCCTCCACCTGCTACGATCTTGACATACTTCCCTTGCTTCCTGTACTTTCATCAATCCTTTCATACATGCTCGTCGGTTTAGGGTACTTTTAACGTTTTAAAGTTTATAAATGTTTTATTTTATAAAACAAATAAAAAAATCATACCTACTGGATGAACGTTCACTATCAGTATTTTCCTAGTGCTAACTAGCAGTACTATCTAGTTGAATTTCCAAAAGCTGGATGAAAACACCTTATTACGAGGAAAACAGTACTTATTACTTACACATTCTATCGGCGTTGTTCTTTTGTTTTATCGGTATCAGCTCGGAATCTTCTCGGTATACAAACAGCCTTAGCCAAAGATGACATCTTTCCACCCCTGTTACGATCTTGACATATTTTTCACAACAAATAGATTTTTAAGTGAAGCTCCATTCTATTGTTGCACAAATGGAGCTCCTAATTGGAGTGGTTTGTGAGATGAAGTCCTCTAATTGTATCTTTTCTACTTACGAAATTAGTTCTTACTTCACAGTGCAGCAACCTTTTTATTTTCATTTTATATTTTTTTTTCTTTAAAAATAATCTCTAGTATATTCTCTGAAATAATATTCCAATTACTTTTTTGTACAAAATTAAACCATTGTTCTCATTGTTTCCTTATTAGTATTTGTCGTAATTTGTATCTCCTATAAGACTTAAAGTTCTATAGAAAGTTCTAGAGTTTCAAGGAGCCTTTTTTGCTAAAGACAATGGCTTTTACTATAAGCTGAGTGCATTGCGCAACTGGAACATTATGGAACTTGTCGGTTAAGCCATTACCCTGTTGGCTGGTCGGCTAATTGTTTCGGCGTAAGTCGTATCTACTGATACCGCCTTTGTTTTCACTATAGCTGCTTACAAGTATAGCTTTTTGTACCAACAAGGAATTCAAGGAAACGCCATGCTTTCACTTTTTAGTTAGGTGCGTTACGGGTGACGTAAGACTAAATGAGTTTTTAATTAGTCCGTGATTCTACTCGCTCTATTTGTAGGTTAGTTACCTTTTAAGGGGCCACCAAATTGAATGTTTTGAAAGAAATAGCTAAGAATCACTAAAATCTATCACTATTTGTTGGAAACAGGTTAAAAAAGGTCACATTTTTTTATCAAGCACAGCCATTTCCTATCACAATACATGATATACAAATAATTCAATAATAATTGATAATTAAATAATCACTCAATTTATAAATTAAATAATCACTCAATTTATAAAAATCAAGTTTGGAACATCGGAGCTGAGTAAAATCAGAAGCCAGGATGGAAGTATTATAAAAGGTGAAGAATGTGTTCTGAGGAGGTGGAAGGAATATTTTGAAAGTCTGTTTGAGAGAGAAAAAGCAGAGGCCAGCGAACCTAGGTCTTCTGTGGAAATGAATGAGAATGAAGAGGAGAATTGTGTAAGTGAGATAAGTATGGATGAGATTATGAAAGCGATGAAAAGTATGAAATCAGGTAAAGCAGCTGGGTATGATAGAGTGTCGGTCGAGATGTTGAAGGCTGGGCGAGGCATTGTGGCTAGTCAGTTGTACCGCCTTTTCAACTTGTGTTGGACGAACGGCCAAGTACCAGGTGACTGGTGCAAGGCTGTGATTGTGCCGCTGTACAAGGGAAAAGGGTCACAACAGGACTGCAAAAATTATCGCGGGATAAGCCTTCTCAGTGTCGTCGGCAAACTGTATGCAAAGGTTTTGATTGAAAGAGTGATGAAAGATACTGACGATAAAATATGGGATGTACAAGCGGGATTTAGAAAGGGAATGGGATGTACAGATCAGGTCTTTTCCTTGCGGTGCATAGCTGAAAAGTTTTTGGCTAAAAACCAAAAAGTCTACTGCGCGTTCGTGGATTTGGAAAAGGCCTATGACCGAGTGGTGAGAAATGAATTGTGGTCAGCATTGTCTATGTATGGGGTAAACGGTCATCTGATTCAAGCACTGAAATCTCTCTATGAGGATTCCAGTGCTTGTGTCAGAATAAACGGGGCGTACACTGAATGGTTTAGCATCGAAAAAGGTGTTAGGCAGGGATGTGTAGCGTCACCTTGGCTGTTTAACCTGTTCATGGATAATTGTTTGATTGATCTGAAAGAGAGTATGTGTGGACTGAGAATGAATGAGTTACTCATCAAATGTCTTCTCTACGCTGATGACCAAGTTGTACTTGCGTCATCTGCTGACGAGTTACAGGAGATGGTAACAATGGTGAATGTGGCTTTGGACAAAAAAGGAATGAAAGTAAATGTAAGCAAGACTAAAGTAATGGTACTTGAAAGAGAAGAATGTATGACAGAGTGTACTATATTAATAGATGGTGAACAAGTCGAACAAGTGAAGGAGTTTGTGTATCTGGGCTCAAAGTTTACGAGAGATGGAAAGTGTGAAAGTGATATTGAAAGAAGAGTGAATGCTGGAAACATGGTGAATGGTGCCCTGCACGCCTTTATGAAGAGTCAGAAGGTGTCTCACAAGGCTCGTTTGGCTGTTCATGGGGGAGTTTTGGTACCAACACTGATGTATGGCAGTGAAAGCTGGGTATGGCAGAAGAAGCATGAAAGTAGAATTAATGCAGTGGAAATGAGAGCGCTAAGGAGTATGATTGGTGTTAAATTGAGTGACAGGATAAGAAATAGTGTGATAAGAGAACGGTGTGGCGTAAAAGAAGACGTAGTGACCAAAATCGAGAAAGGGATGCTGAGATGGTTTGGTCATGTAGAGAGGATGAATGAACGAAGATTGACGAAAGAGATCTACCAGGCGAGAGTGAATGGAAACGTTGGAAGGGGAAGGCCTAGGCGAACGTACCAGGACCAAATTCAGGACGTTCTGAATAAAGGCCAGGTTAAAAGTACCCTAAACCGACGAGCATGTATGAAAGGATTGATGAAAGTACAGGAAGCAAGGGAAGTATGTCAAGATCGTAGCAGGTGGAGGACTGTGGTCTCTGCCTACCCCAACGGGAAAGAGGCGTGATGTTATGTATGTATGTATGTATGTATGTATAAAAATCAAATAACGCTATACTTATAGTTTTATATAGGTACTTAGGTAGAGCTAGTCAGAAATGTTTACATTTTTAACACTTTTTGCATGAATTTGATGTTATTGTTTTGTTTACATAACCCCAGCATCTTTAGTGAACTCTAGTTTACAACACAGATAATATTGGAATAATATTGCTGTTTCTCTAATAGCTTTCGGGTGTGTGTGTATGCGTAGGAGTATTCTAGTGGTAATGGAGTGAGAAAAGATCTGTTATAAGCGATTAATAGAAGAAAACGTTACTTTTTAAAATTCTTTTAAAAATATTAAGCAAACGATGCGTAGAACGGTTATTGTGTGGTTCTATTAAACCATATAACTGGCAGAATGTACCTACCTAGGTAGAATCGTAGCTTATTGTACCTCCTTAGTTATACCAAATCTTTTAGGTGGGATTATCAAAATTAGCCAAGTGCGAGTCGAACTCGTGAACTGAGGGTTTTATACACCACTCTATAATTCACTTTTTTCGTTCGTTCCAACGGTTACCAATCCCGAGAATGCCGTGAAATGCCGAGTAATTATTAATTCGTCATTTAACATAATGCCGCGAGATTTCACAAAACCGCGCGTAATTCGTTTCTGCCGTTGTGGTCGTGAGATAACCTAACTCAATCTATCCATCCATGCTCGGGATCGGTTAGATTGGGTTTACCGTGGCTAGCGAACCTAAAATGCACAAGTGCTCTAAACCCGTTTAAAATCTGCCGCCGCCGTTTTTCAATATTCCGACCGTTTATAATTTGGCCACTGTTTCTAAACAGCGAATTATACGATTTGCCTTCAGCAGATACACAATAGACAGTAAATGGCTTGACTATCTTATCTGAAAGTCAAATGAATTGCAACAACGAAACGTTTTAATCAAGGGCTTAATAAACATGTGTTCACACTGAACGATGTAAGTATAATGTGCACTGTCATTAATTAGTGTGCACTCATTCCGACGCCTTAATTGGACAAAGGGGGCGCCAGAGGATCAATAAAGACCTTAAGGACGCAGTCTGCTGATCATGAGACAAGACATTCCTTGATAATGTTGATAAGGTGATAGAAGAGAAGACTGAAGTTAGTGAAAAGCGCTTTCATGTAATGGTACAGTCAAGAGCACATCAAGCTTGACGCATTGGACTATGTATACCATAGTTTTTATTTCAATAGACGTACGGGATAGTCGTACAATGAGTGCCAAGCTTGACTTGTCGTTGACTGTACTACATTATTTATTGGAATCATTGACAATTTATAAAACAAATAATTAACGGCACGAGCGCCTCATTCTATAAGATTACGATGGGTGTTCATTAAGTAGTGAGAATGAACAACATTTAATCTGTATTCTTTTAGTATTTATGAGTATTGATATTAGGTATATTTCACTAAAACATCATCATCATCGTCATTAATTCGTCGTTAATTGTTCTTGATGTGATATGATCTGAAAAGATGTTATCAAAATCTAAGACCACAATATTTAGAAACATTCCCATAATGAGTTCAACAGCCAGTTAGCCAATCCAGCAAGCAACTTGAAAATAGATATAAACAAAAGTAATAGTAATAAGTTTATTGAAACCAAAAAATAACTTAAGTCTAGGATACAATTTTGTTTTCTACTTTGCAAAGTTTCGCATCTATCGATCAAGCCGAGTTTTTATAAGATAACCACTGTACCCACTTACTAGATTTAACTGACAGTCCTCGTATCATAGTAACTTGAAGAATAAACCTATACGGAAGCAAAATTTGATGTCATGGATCCCATACAGAGAGCGTTGGTGTGACCAAAATGAAAGCTTTATTTTTCAAAGGGATCGAAGCTTTGGAAAACTGCGGGATTTAGGGTTCGAAGATAATGTTGGTGTGACCAAAATGAAAGCTTTATTTTTCAAAGGGATCGAAGCTTTGGAAAACTGCGGGATTTAGGGTTCGAAGATAATGTGAAGCTACGTATAAAAGTACTATCAATAGGTAGTCGTTTATTTTCTGGCTCATTCTACTTATTGAACGCCGTAGTATGTTTCTAGGAAACCAAAAAACTTATTAGCGCGAGGCAGACTCGCGCACTAATATAAGTGATCCTTACTACCATACTACTAAAAATACATGTGTTTGTAAACATTTTAATGATAGGTATGTACTTAGTTTGAAAACTACTGCCATTGGGTCTGACCCACACTTGGCCGTTTTCTATTATTTTTTATGTAACATAATAACAGATAATCTATAATAAAATTAATTTTGGAAAAGTTTTATTATCGAAATATAGAGCCTGTATTAAACTTGATAAAAGTTTTCAAAATGTGTTTGGTAATTTTGGCGAGAATGTGGATGCAGCACAAAACTACGTAGGAAATTCTGACGACACAAATATTAGATAGACGAATGCTATTATGTAGTAGATCTACCGAGAATATACGGACAGACCCCTTTATTGAAAGATATTTTTTGTTTTAGGTAAACACAATATTTTTAGGGTTCCGTACCTCAAAAGAAAAAAACGGAACCCTTATAGGATCACTTTGTTGTCCGTCTGTCTGTCTGTCTGTCTGTCAAGCTTCTTTATCTCACGAACGGGTAGAGGTATCAGGTTGAAATTGATACCATATATCAATGTCCATGAACCACACAAGATCTGAAAATTTAAATTTTTTACAACGACGCAATCAAAAGATATGGCATTTTATGTCCTCATCTCCATACATTTATGCAAAAATGCAAAACCTACAGGGTACTTCCCGTTGACCTAAAATTATGAAATTTGGCAAGAAGCTAGGTCTCACAGTAAAAATAAAGGGAAAAGTCTGAAATCATTAAATATTACAACTTTTCTCACAACTAATGGTAACCAATTGAGGTGAGCTCCCGTTTCAAGAACATTCATATAAGAGAGGGGTCAAGTTGAATGGTCGCGGAGGCGATTTTTGTTTTAGTTCTATTTTAAAAACGGGAACACATACAAACTTGAAAATTGGTATGTTTATAGTGCATAAGCTATAAAATAACAACAAATAATAAAATTTGATCAAGCGCGTGTCGGACTCAAAAAATGTAGCACATTAACTTACTGAAATTTCAACTAATACAATTATGATTATGTGGTGGTACGGAACCCTCAGTGCGCGAGTCCGACTCGCACTTGGCCGGTTTTTTTCCTCTTGTTTCACCACTCAAATATTAGTTTTCGTAATGGATAGTTATTTACTCTAGCTAGTTACTGAGTATACTGGTCGTTCTGCGATTGAGTTGAAGTAAACACACCAACAATCGGATGTTTTCGTTATATTTTTCTATTTTTGTAGCTAAAGGCTTTTCCTGGTTTTATTATAGAACGTTTTGTATTGGCATAAAACAACAATGGAAATAATTGCCATGCTCAATATAAGAAAGCGTCATAATTTAAGGCGCTCATTGTGTCTTAAAAATCGAACTCTACAACAATATTAAATCGATAGGTACATTAATTTAAATGAGGCGTCATATAAGAGATATTTTTATCTTATAATAAAAAATATTATTGATTATTTTTTTTAAGATTAAATCTAGAATCTGCAACTATACAAAGTTGATAGATAATAGATAAACTTTTAAAATATAAACTCCTATAAAATTGCGCTGTCAGTTGCTGAAATTTCTAGATAGACAAAAAACCCGTTTTAATGTTTTTATTTTTATTTATTGTATTTAGAAACACAAACAGTCTTATACAAACATGTTTAGTAAAAATATATAGTATAAAGACCTGGAGGTTCATAAAAAATATAAAAAGAAGACATTCACAATTTTGAGGGAACAGTAAGGTACTAGCTAATAATAGGTCTTTACCTATGAAATTGCCGTTTTGTATGGCGAATTTTAGGTAAACTCAATTTTCAGTACTAACATTTTTGCATTTTTCTTAGGAATTATAAAATCCAATTTCTTAATTTTTTTTAAGCATTATTGGGAAGACATTAAGCTAACAGAAGCTTAAATTTAATTTCCGGAAAATATTATCTGTAAAAAAATATAACAAATCTAATGATGAAATCGGACGACATTTAAGACGAACAAATTTCGAACCTTTAATTTTATATATCAAACTAAAAATAAAAACTTTTTTTTATGCGTAAATTGATAACCTTGAAGTCAACTGTCAAATATAAGACAAATGAAAAAAATAGCATTAGAATTATATGAATTATGATCTCATTAATCTGTAAGAAAATTTCCGCAATTTCATAGGTAAAGACCTATTACTTATATAGTTAAGGAGGAAAGATTTAATGTCTAAGTTCGTCGAGCGAAAAAAGTCATAGGGTAAAGTTGTTCAATTTTAATGGCCAGATCAAAATATTGTTCCCTTACTTTTCACATTGTCTTTGCATGAGATAAACAGCCTTACAAAAGCCGGGTACTTAAACATTTTCCTGGACGTGAACATAAAAAGCTATGTTAAAAAGCCTGCCATATTCGTGCTAAAGTTAGACACCTGGCAACTCTACTTCGCCCTTAAAACCGTTTACACCTGCCTACCGTCCTGCCTAGAGTATAGGCGCCAATAAAACCAGCCGACACACGGCAAAAACTGTTTACACAATGCATATTGTCTTGCCTAGAAGGTAGGCGCCTGAGATTTGCCTCCATCTAAATCCGGCATTACGTACGATCAAGAGCACTTTGATCATGCATGACACATTGAACTTTGTATACCTATACCAAATTGAAGCTGTAGGAGCTAAAGTCGCACTGCGAATGTCAAGCTTGACCTGCCCTTGATTGTACAAAGCTTTTTACTCGGTATGATATCTTAACTAAAATAAAAATAAAATCGACTCTATAATAATAAAATAAAGAATCCCGTTCATAAATTTGCTCACCAGCTGCGTAGTGCGTGCTATTTCATTTAGTTGGCAAAGATTAAGTAATAATTCAAAACTAAATAACAATAAACGGTTTGCTCGTGTGGTGTTTATTGTCTCTGAATCATAACATGTTTGATAGTAAACATACAGTAAGGAATATATAAAGGAGCAGTAGATACATGCTTAATAAAATAATCCTTTCAATAATAATTTAGACTCACAAAATATAGACAATGTAGGTACCTACTAACATCAGGCAGGACCACAGTAGCCTAGTTGGTAAAGCGTCTGCGGTACTGATGCAGAAGACGCAGGTTCGAATCCTGCCTGTGGTTGTGAAATTTTGCGATTTTCTACTTTGTAGATTTATCCGAACACTGGAAGTGTTAAAATAAAATCATTTTCACCTACAAATCAGTTGATATTTTTGTATCTCGTGGGTGATGGACCACGGATGGACCCTCGAGTACCCAACGGAGTCAGTTTCAGTACTTAGGTGAAAATCGGGGAAAGTTTTGAAAACAAATCAATTCCTTAAAATAAACAAGCACCATAAAGTTGGCGCCGCATATAAATTAATAAGGAGAATACCATTAACTTGTGTCCCACGAGTCTACGGCGTCAATGTACTTAATTGAATCCGATCGACGCCTCTAGATGACGCTGAACTCTTTCCCAACTTAACCTCCCACATTGAAGCACCTAACTAGAAACTTAAAGTATAAGCTATAGAGCACATTATCAAGGAGAAATCCTAATCCAACTGCAAGCATAATTTTGCGGCAGAGGGTAATTGGTGTCTAATCGCAGATAATTAGTAGATACGCACATATTTATTATGAAGTAGACACGCTACCGTTTCGGTCTTTATCGGCTATTATACTAAATGTTGGTGGTGTCAAGATCAGGAACGATTTGAGTACCGCTAATCGAGATAAACGCCGCGATAGCTGTAATGTTTAATTTGAGGTTAGGTTAGGTTAGAGATCTGATCACGACAAATTGACTTTGATGGTTTCCCTGCAGTTATAGCTATGGCTGTTGCCGTCGTAGAGTTCCATGTGGTTCTACAATTCAGATGTTTGGATATGTGTGTATCTATTATGGGTTATAATTTATGATAATTGGACCTTCATAAAGGAAAGCATATTAGGCTGAAATGTACGTAGATTTTATCTATAATAACAAATTATAGGCTGGAAAGGTTTCTTATTTTAATACAGAAATATACCTAGCTAAGTACCGATTGGTTTATTTTTGACCTAAGTACATACTCTGTTTCATGTATTCTATGGTACATACTTTATGACGTCAATTCAAAAGTGGCACAAAAAAGAAGACGCAACTTGAAAAACTCTACATATAATTTTACCTGTTAACTTTTCTTAATGTTTATTATGCAAGATCTTGTTTGATGATCATGATCTTGTTTTTATTCCTAAACAAATTGTTCCTGTTTGAAAACTCATCTAATGGCCTTGTTTGCTTTCCCCACCGCTTTTAAAATCATTGTTTACCGCAGAGTTTCATAACAGCAACATTTTATACGCAAACCGGATTGTTTACTCGCAAAAGAACTTAATTTGTTAAAGGAGCGAAGCGGAGATTTTTCTTTATCGAGTTTGCATCGCAATTAATTTGCTGTCGATTTTTTCTCGCCCATTAGTTGGCGATATCGATTGGGGAGAAGTAATTAGTTGTGAGATGCGAACGTCTGATCTCGGCGAGATCCCGAGCATGATTGATGGTGTTTTTACTTTATTAGTGAGTCTCCCACCCTCGCGGCTTATCGCCAATCGCACGCCGCCGGTAAACGGGGATGAACGTGATGAAAGTGAGGGTACTCCGCAAGATTGCGGTCGCTCTGACCAATCAATGCTAACGATGTCAGAAGAGTTGATCGATGGACGATAGTCATCGGTAATGCTTCATTAGATGCCCCTGTTTAAAATCTACGTCAACCTGTCCCAATTTTCTGTGCTAAACAGTTTCAAGTTCAATCAAATGAAGACTTTTAAGTATCGCAATCGGCTTACAGAAATTGGTTCATGGTTAATTCAGTCCAATCAGCGTTTTGAATTGACTCGGCAGCTATAGGTATCTTATCTATCTAACTATCGTTGTGGGTAATGCTCGATTATAAACGGTTAAGCAATTAGTCTGGCTAGTTGAATTTGACTAACAGGCTACATATGGTTTAGCACTTAATTATAAGCTGCGTGCGTACTTCCTGTTCAGGGGAAAGGCAGAGCGATGCACAATGGTATAGAATAAGCTGGTTTATTAGGAAAGATACAAAAGGCATGAGAGCCGTGTGATGAACAAAATCGAACGACAATAATAGACATCTATCAAAATATATAAAACACTTATAAAAACGGCCAGCTAATAGTGGCGTCAACCATGAAGGTGCTTTACACCAACACACCCCCTCAACTCATGGCTTAACGTCACGCAGCCCTAACGCAGCCGTCAGTAGCTCGTGCCTTATACGAGACAAAGGTTTGGTGAGGATATCTGCCAACATCTTGTCAGTCGCCAGATATTCCAAAGTTATGGCTTTGTTGTCACGCAGCACATCTCTAATAAAGAAATGTCTAATATCAATGTGCTTGCTCTTTGCGTGAAATACACCGTGATCTTCAGCAAGGCAGATAGTACTTAAGTTATCAGCATGCATTCTTACCTTAGACAATGTGTGAAGACCTAGCTCCTTCAGCAGACTATTTAAGTATACAGCCTCTTTCATAGCTTCCGCCAAACTCACAAACTCAGCCTCACACGTAGAAGTCGCAACAATGCGTTGCTTTTGTGAAGTCCAAGATATGGCTGCACCACCTAGTACAAAAACATATCCAGTAAATGATCGTCTATCGATTACACAACTACCCCAGTCTGCATCCGAATACCCCTGAATACATAACCCTGTCGGTTTAAATAACAAACCATGCGTTATTGTACCTTTTAAATATCGCAAGATCCGCTTTGCAGCTTTCCAATGGGTATCTTGTGGATTTTCTGCAAACTGTGCAAGTTTTGCCGTAGCATTAGCAATCTCTGGTCTAGTTGCCACACTTAAATACATGAGTGCTCCGATCAGTTCTCTATAAGGAAAAGATTTCTCTGCAACCTTTTTCTCTTCACTTATCACTTGTTTTCCTGTCTCCATTGGAGTCTGAACAGGATTACAGTCTTCCATGTTGAATCTTTTCAATATATCTTTAATATATTTTTCTTGTGACAAGTAGTAACCATTACCACTTTTCTTTATATCTATCCCAAGACAATAAGTTGCAGGACCAAAATCTTTTAACTCAAATTTCTTGGCCAGTTCTTGTTTGAACTTATCTATCACATCTCTCCGTTGCGAGCAGATCAAAATATCATCGACATAGATAACTACAAAAAGATCAGCTCCATCTTTAGTATGTTTATGATACAAGCAAGGTTCACTCACAGTAGGTCTCAACCCCATCTCTTTCAGCTTTGAATCCAGCTTAATATTCCACTGTCGTCCAGCTTGTTTGAGACCGTATAGTGATTTCCTTAGAAGACATGTGTCACCACCTGCTTTTATTTCTTCAAGCATTCTTATTGCCTTTTTTCCTGTTTCACTTTTACTATCTATTTCGATTAGTTTCTTTAGACTTTCTTCCAACAGTTCTGGAACCTTCATATAAATGTCTTCGTTTAAGTCTCCGTTTAAATATGCCGTGTTGATATCAATTTGGTCTATGTCCATTCCCATCTCAACGGCTAAAGCAACCAACAGACGTACAGTTCCAATTCGCGCAACTGGAGAAAAAGTCTTATTATAATCCAGCCCTTCTCGCTGACTATACCCTTTCGCAACTAATCTCGCCTTCTTTTTCTCTGTCTTGTCAACGTTTAACTTTGTTGTCAGTACGTATCGACAACCTACGACATTTCTATCAGGAGGCTTCTTCACAATGTTCCATGTATTATTTTTTACAAGGCTCCTTATCTCAGATAATATCGCTTCTTGCCATTTGTCTTTTTCATCACTACTCAAGGCCTGCTTTAACGTGATCTCAATAACTCCAGCAAAGTCATCAGTGTCGGCGTATTCCTCTGTTGATGCTTCGCTTTCATTATTTTCAGTTTCTTCAATCTCGACCATATTATACAGCTTTCGAGGACGCCCGACGTGCCCTCTTTCAATTCTTGGTCTTCCAGGACCTCTTTTTAGAGTGATATTCCTCTCTAAAGCCTCATTGCCATCACTATCATTACTAACTCTAGTACCGTCTCCACTAGTATACGTACTACCGCTTGTTTCATCGCTCAATGGCAAATCTGGTGGCCTTTCTGATGAGATTTCTACACTTAAGGGTTGTCCCGTCAAAGAACCCGACTGTCCCGCTTGAATTTCTATTTCAACAGTCTTTTTATCACTATTCTTTTCACAGTGTGGTTCAATGAGTGACTCTTTTAAAATATTATCATTATTTTCAGGTAGCTTACCTTCTTGAAAACGAACATCCCTCGACACTATTATTTTTCTGTCTTCAGGTATCCACACTTTATATCCAATAGATTCAGCTGGATAACCAACAAAAATGCCGAGTGAACTTCTTGGTGCAAACTTATCCTTTCCTGGTTCTTTGTTCAAGACGTGTACTTTTGTACCGAACGATCTAAAATATTCGATATTCACAGGTCTCCCGAACCATTTTTCATAGGGAATTTCACCGTTCAAGCTACTACATGGACACCTATTACGTATGTAGCACGCCGTCGCAACGGCTTCTGCCCAAAAACTTGCGGCTAGTCCCGAGGATAAAAGCATACATCTTGCCTTTTCAAGCAATGAACGATTCATACGTTCAGCTGTTCCGTTACTTTGGGGTGTATGCGGCGTTGTTAGTCGTCTCGTAATTCCCGCACTTTGTAAATATAAATCAAAATTTTTATTTACAAATTCACCACCGTTATCCGATTGTAAACATTTGATTTTCCTATTTGACATATTTTCAACCTGACACTTGAAAATCTTGAACTTTGACAATACGTCACTTTTATTTTTTAGCATGAAGACTTCACACCAACGAGTACAGTCGTCAATAAAAGTAACAAAATATTTATTTCCCGCGTTCGATTGAACTCTCATGGGACCTACCACATCAGAATAAATTATTCGCAACTTCTCATTGCAGGGTCCACTGGACTTCACAAAAGGCAACGAAACCATTTTCCCTTTAGCACACACATCACAATCACGCAAGTCACAATCAGTATTTACCGGGTCAATACCCGATTTCTTAAGTAATTTCATAAGATCTCTTCCATTCAAATGTCCCATACGCTCATGCCATCTATACAGATCGACATTCTTACTTCCCGATACCACAGACGCTGAAGCGTCCATTTCCCTCAAGTAATATAAATTACCTCGCCGGTCAGCGGTCAGCTTTACTTCGCCATCCTTGACTGCGTATGCTACATCACGCTTAAAAGTGACTACACAGCCTCGTTCAGTGAGCTTAGCGATTGAAATTAAATTACTTCGTAAGTCGGGAACTAGTAAAGTATCTTCAAATTTTATGAAGCGCGTACGGTCGTCATTGCATGCTAATATCTTAACTGTACCCTTACCTTGCACGGTTGTAAAAGATTCAGTGGCTAACTTTAACTTTTGGCTCGAAGGCAGTACCTCCTCAAACCTTGCCGCGTCGTTGCACATGTGAGCACTGCATCCGCTATCAAATAGCCATTCTTGACGGCGCTTAGCTCCTACAGCCAGGCAGTCTGAAATTTGATTGATGGTTAATGCTTCACATTCTACAGTTCCATCTGGTTCTGCGCAACTTTCAGCGCACCTAGTTTCCAAAGTTTTCTTCTTCTTTTTACAGTCCGATGCCTTGTGTCCAAATATATGACATTTAAAGCATTTATACTTAAAATTCGTTCCAGTTCCGTTCCCTTTCTTCTGACTACTTGTTCCAGCTCCAGATCCATTCACGTTTTTCTGACGTCTACCCACATACATAGCACCTTCGATATCTTCAACTTGAGCGTTTCCTCTCGAGGTATACTCCTCGACGATCTTTACTCGAAGTTGTTCGGGTTTAGGAAGGTTGTCCCTAGACTCTATAGCGCAACGAAAGTTTTCAAAACTAGGAGGCAGACTATACAAAAGCATGATTGCCAATAAATCATCATGGATTTGGATGCCCATCTCTTCAAGCTTATCTACAGCTTCAAAGAAAGAATCGAGATGTTCGCTTACATTTTGATTTTCGCCCATCTTCTGCAACATCAGCCTTTTCAACAGCGTTGCCTTTTTCGCAGGACCTCTCGACGCAAACATACTCTCCAATTTCAGCCAAACTTCTCGTGCAGTTCCCACCTTCTTTACATGATGAACAACACTTGGATCCAACGATAAAATCAACTCGGATTTAGCTTTTCTGTCAGCTGCCTTCCACGCTGACAAAGTGGCATCTCCGTCGCTGGGCTTTGGCTTCTCACCACTAACATACTCCCAATAATCGCCTTTGATCAATAAAGCCTCCACTTGCACTTTCCAGGTATCATAGTTGTCTCTTGTCAATGTTTGGATACGTATACTCGAAGACATTTTTGGATCCGACTATACCTAATTTACCAAATATTTTTACGACTACTATTTTTTTACCAGCTCTGGGCCCATAACCCTTGTTCAGGGGAAAGGCAGAGCGATGCACAATGGTATAGAATAAGCTGGTTTATTAGGAAAGATACAAAAGGCATGAGAGCCGTGTGATGAACAAAATCGAACGACAATAATAGACATCTATCAAAATATATAAAACACTTATAAAAACGGCCAGCTAATAGTGGCGTCAACCATGAAGGTGCTTTACACCAACACTTCCTTGACCTAAGAAATATTTTACTATCTATTATTTATTCCTGTCGTTAAGTTAAAACTACTTTGGTTCGTTGGATCTTTAGGTAGAGCTTTGAAGAATCCTTCCGTTACTGTTCTTCGTTCTCGTGTCCGGAAAAATTTCAGCCAATGGTATATGTTTCTTTACATAAAGTTACTCCTATCTCTAATTTTCACTAATACGGAGTGTAAAAAAAAGTACAATGATCCTCCTAAGGGTGATTCTAAATCACTAATAGATATTACGATATAGACCTTGCAATCCATACGCAAAAGAAAAGGGAGAGAAAAAAAGGCTAATTTATGAATTTATTTTTGTTTCCAGTGGGCGGGATGTCGCGCGGCGGCAGCGGGGCTGGCAAGACGGCCACTGCCAAACGCGTGCCGCCGCCAGCCGTGCCAGGAGACGCATTCGGCACGCCCCAGCATCGCCACTCGGGCTCCAGCTTCGGGTCGCAGGGGTACGCCTCCTGTGAGGAACAAGCTTACCCTCAACCGCCAGACACTCCTTCACATACGAGAGGTGAGAATACTAATGACAATATTATTTGCAAGACAGCTACTGCAGTGCCAGGAGATGCGTTCGGCACGCCCCAGCATCGCCACTCGGGCTCCAGCTTCGGGTCGCAGGGGTACGCTTCCTGTGAGGAGCAAGCTTACCCTCAACTACCAGACACTCCACATACGAGAGGTGAGAATACTAATGACAATATTATGTGCAAGACAGCCACTGCACTGCCAGGAGATGCGTTCGGCACGCCCCAGCATCGCCACTCGGGCTCCCTCTTAAAACCAGAACCAACAAGGACCTATATTTGTAGCAGTTATAGCCTAACCATAAGTAGGTATACTTCATGTGGCACTCAGTGGCACGTAACTTCTAACAACTAAGAAAGTCAGCAGGTGCGTATGTACCACTATTGACTCTGTTCTGCAAAGAACCGTTTAGAAGCTGAGAGATTCGTTCCAACCACCACCGACTCTAATAACCAACACGCCTTTTCGCACCTCCGCATCATTTTCGCAATAATGATTTTATCGCTAATTTTCGCATTATGTTGCCTGTAACGGTAAGAGGCACTTCTATGAGAATTTGTAGAAAGCCAACTCTATTGTTACTTCCCACACAAATTTGTGTTAGTCAGCTAAATAAGTGCCTAAGCGAATCTCACATTGAATTTCTGCAAGTGTCTTGTTACTTGCGCTAATAAGGACATCAAACATTCCGTACGTAAATACCTCTACGATGTCGATAGGTTTATCGTACGAGCTAAGGCAAAGCCTTTTTCCAAAGAATCTTTGGTATATCCTTAAAGGTGGACACGCATTCGAGCGGTATTTCCAATCAATGATAAGCCCTTTGTTGGTGTGGTTGGTAGTGAGCCTGCCTTTCACGCCTTGGCCGCGGGTTTGATCCACGCCCAGGGCAAACATTTGTGTAATGAACACAAGTGTTTGTTCTGTGTCTGGTTGTTATTTTCTATTTACGTATGTATATCAGTCTCTGATACCCATAGTTCTTTGCCTAGTTTAGGACAAAGCATCACTATGTCTGAATAGTGATGCTTTGTCCAGTTTGGGATCAGATGACCTCGTGTGAAATGTCCCCCCAATCTACAATCAATGTCACTACGTTTTTAAACGTAATTTCGCACGGCTTTAACGGATTTTTAGTCCAATTAATCTGGCGGATCTTGTATGGGAAAATCACTATAGGTATATCCTCCATTCAAAATTTTTCTATGCAATATGATGTAGTAGAGTCGATTAGATTATGAATCACAAATAATCTAACAGAATTAGACGTTTGCTCGAAAGAAAGACAACTTAACCTTCATTTATACTTAAATTCTTTCATTTTCCTTTCCAGATGACCACTCAGACTATGGAAGCACGGTATCTGGAGTGTCAGGGGTCAGCGGCGCCAGCGGAAGCTTGGGCAAGAGTCCAGCCAGCGGGGGAACGTTTACATTTCCACCACCGTCTCAGCCCCTAACACATAAAGCGGCTGTCTATTATCACCACCAGCTGGCACTGAGCGATGACCAAGGGATTGACATGACGCAGGTTAGTTGCTTTCCATCATCATCATCATGACATCCTATGAAACGTTCACTACAAGACAGGGAACTCCCTCCGAAATTCCAGCTTTTGCTGAAACAATGTGGAGGGGAAGTACCATTGTCAACACGCTTGTTAGCGTTACGGCTGGTACCATGGACCGCGGTTGTGAGTGAAGGATGCTGCTGCCCATCCTCTGGTTAACTAACCCTTAGTCGCCTCTTACGACACCCACGGTAGAGATGGGTTGGTACTATTCTTTGCCGGCACCACACGGGTAGTTGCTTTTCAACATTGTTATAAATCGAAAATTGTCAGATAGAGTCTTATCAAAAGTTCAGCAGGCACAGAGATGTTAATAACCCCGCCACCGCAACAGCTCTTCACAAAAGAAAAGCCGCTGTTGAGGAAGTATTTCTTCAAAGTTCTCAAACTTCGTGATAAACCTACTGTACACATTCTTAGCAGAGATTTTTGGTTGATTATGGATAGATATATATTTATATTTTTGCCCTGTGTGGTGCCGGCAAATAATAGTACCAACCCATCTCTACCCGTGGGTGTGGTAAGAGGCGACTAAGGGTTAATATACCAACAGCAACATTGGCAGCAGCATCCTTCTGTGTATCGTGTCATCTTACATTCTGTGGTCACCAACAACCTCATCCGTGTTGCCAGCCGCAACGCTGACACTCGTGGTGACTATGATACTTCCCCTTCACATTGTTCCAACAAAAGCTGGAATTCTGGGGGGAGCTCCCTGTCCTTCAGTGGCGTTTCATGGGATGTTACGATGATAATGATAGCAAAAGATATGTATGCATGTAAATCTAATTTTGAATATGGGAAAAGCAGTACCTCAAGAGATTTCAGCAACGGCTTCTCATAAAGACCGAATTCGTTGCAACAAAATTTTGAACTGAACAACATACCTTTAATGGTTCAGTGAGTTTATCACTTTCGTAAACAGTCAATTATTTAAATACCTAAGATAATGCTGGTTCAAGGCCGATCAATAAGAAGCAACAGTATTTGACATTCTCGGACGAACCCAATGTAGCAAAATCTAATTCATAACGAAATCACAAATAATTTCTCAGAAGTATCAATTTCCACTGTAGGTAGATAATTTGTGTTGCCGTAATATCGGCTCTTTGTCCATTATACTAAGAATAAGGATTTCTTCTTCCGTATAAATTCTGCTTTCATAGACTGTACACGTAGATAAATAAAGATTGTGATTGACAGTTGCACAGATTGGAGCTCATTATTAAAAGTACAAAATTAGGTAGGTATAACTTTTTTATGAGCACTACATATAAAATTTGAGCTCTTTAAATAAAATCTTTTAACCTTTCGAATATAGGGTCCTACAGAAAAAGTGAACATGATTTGAGCATGTTACTTAAACCATGAAACTGAACAACTTTTCCCAAGAAACTTAGGTCGAAATACGAAAAACCGAATTTGACCTCCCATACAAAATGCGCTATCAGCTGATGCAGTTCCTATGGGAGGTAAAAAATAGATTTTCGTATAGGTACGAAAAACCAAGTTTGATCTCCCATACAAAATGCGCTATCAGCTGATGCAGTTTCTATGGGAGTCAAAAATACATTTTCGTATTCCGACTCATGGAAAAAGTTGTTCAGTTTCATGGTCTGAGTAATATACCTACTTACTATACGTATGTTCACTATTTCATTAGGACCTTATGGCCTCCAAAGCCCTCAAAAAAGTCGAAGGTTTGGTAGCTTTTGAGATAGAAAACCTATGCCACCCCTGCTAAAGACAATAGGGAATATGCATGATGTTTTTTTATTTAAAAAAATTATCTTCATTGATCGAATAAACAGTTTAGTAAAACAATTTTTCGAATAACTATGAAATGAAAAAAGATATAAGCCATCGAAGATTTGTTTCTGTCTCTTTCTAGCAAAACGAAATTTAATACGAAGTTTATATGGCCGTAGTGGCATGTGACGTCACATGCCATGTCGGATCTCTCTGTCTAATCGGCGCGTAATTAATACTTTTAAATGCTTATATCAGCCGTATTTCTTAGCCGATTTAAATTTTAATTTCACTTTTTGTCATCTCTACTACGGTTTTTCATATTTTGATAATAAATGGGACTAAAAAAAAATTATGCATATTCCCTATTACCTACCCTACCTATTTTGCCTCCAGTGCATTTTTATTAAACTCTATATTTCCTTCCTTTGTTTTCAGAGTCCCGGTCGCGACAGCCCCGGTTCATCATCAGGGTCGGCAGGGTCAGGATCCAGGCACTCTTCAGCGTCTTTGGACAGCGGGAGAGCGTCAGGCCGGATGCCGCATCACCACCACGCCGCGTGCCACTGCGGCGACACGGCTGATAGAGTGCGGGCGATGATCGCGCAGGGGTTACCTGTACGTATAATTCAGCGTTTTAAAGAACAACATCCTGTATTTCTTATTTCTTATTCCGCAAGAATGTAAACGAAACGGGTGATGTACTACCACCAAAACCGGTCACAACTATCCCTTTGCAGTCATTTAATAGATCGCTCGTATGGAACTAGCAGGCTGAGTGAATTTTCGAACAGCAAAATATAAAGTTGGGCCAAAGGTAGACACCCCCACCCGTCTTGTTTGAGTTTTATTTCGTTCGAGCGACGAACTAGAAGTAAGCATGTCGCGATAAACATAATTATGTTTAGCGACATTTGTAAATTAGACATAAGTTTGTTTGTTTATGTAATTAGAATAATATTAAATAAAAAATAAAGCAAATATATAACGTTTCGATCTTCCTGAAGCAGCGAGCAACGTCACCGGCTTGTTAGGCTTTCTTCAGGAAATCGGGTGGCTTGAGTAATCGCTGTTCTACCTACACGCAAAATAGGCGAATTGACGTCGAGTTGCGGAAAATAGCCCTACGCACAATTACAATTACAATAACGTTTCGATGGTTTTGACCATGATGTAAAATTGTTGTTAACTCCTGATATTTTGGAGCCGTTCATTATGGCCACGAAATTTTAACTTTAAGGTAATGAGTTAGGTATAGCGTGCGCAGGATAAGTTTGACTCTAACGGTTATTTTCTGCACATGGGTGACAGGCGGATAGCCAATGAACGATTCGCTCGCCTCCCCTCACCTGCCGCACTCACCCCCGCGATATATATTTTTTTTTCATTATACTTACAAAATTGAAGAAGCTACTACACATCCACAAAACAGTGAACTTTTAATTGACCG
This sequence comes from Athrips mouffetella, assembly GCA_947532105.1. Lineage (NCBI taxonomy): Eukaryota > Metazoa > Arthropoda > Insecta > Lepidoptera > Gelechiidae > Athrips > Athrips mouffetella. Next base: position 6,959,177 of record OX383969.1, on the reverse strand, counting down.
ATCAATTGTTGTCGCGGCTGATATTATATTACTTAGCTATTATTTTTTTAACTTGATCAACTCAATAACATCTCAAAGCCCTAATAATAAACCTGTCGTTCTCTATTTTCCAGGACCCAGACATAATCCACGCGTGGCTAGCTGACCTGCAGATGGAAGAATACGCCCGCCTCTTCATAGAAGCCGGCTACGACCTCCCGACCCTCACCAGAATGACTCCTGAAGATCTCACGGCTGTCGGTATCAAGAAACCCAACCATAGAAAGCGGTTAAAGGCTGAGTTGGCGAATCTGAATGTGCCGGATAATTTACCGGATTATATACCGGTAAGTTTTTCATATTGCTGGGATTAGGTTGAATAACACATTGGAAAAAGGAAATTGCCTTACATCTTCTTTTGTATTTTCGGTATCTCAAAGCATAACATAGAAGGACAAATCATTTGAATTAATTAGCTAATAAGCTTAATCCTCACGACTGCACCAATTTTATTTCCGCGATGGATTTATTCAAAACATGAATTATTGTAAACTTCCAGGGTTCACTAGAAGAATGGCTCCGATTACTGCGACTGGAGGAGTATGGTCCTGCGCTCGTGGCACAAGGGTATCGCACAGTGCATGACGTCACGCAGTTAGCTTGGGAGGCGAGTATAGTATTTCTTTTTTGGCACCTTCTGGGATGTCTGTGTCAAAAACTGAAAAAGCGGTCTTCACAAAAGACACTCCTTTTAAAACATTTAGGGTCTTACTACAAAAAAGTTAGACATCTGTTGAAAACTTGATTAAAAAAATTCGCACAAAATAACTGGCAATGTCAGTTGATGCGCAGAACTCAAGTCATAGGAAAATAAGACATCAATGACATAGCCAGAGTATTTTGTACGATTTTTTTTATCGAGTGTTCAACAGATTTCTAACTTTTTTGTAGTAAGACGGAATGTTTATTTATTGAAAACAGCTAAACAAAATTATTAAATTAAAGCTGTTTACCGCAAAGACCGTGTAAATAGAAAATAATAAATGAATGAATATGTGCAACATAGAACACCATTTTCACGTACAGAGAAATGAAAACCATCACTATAAAATTCCAGGACCTAGAAGACATGGGTATAGTCCGCTTAGGGCACCAGAAGAAAATCCTTCTCGCCATAAAACGGGTGAAGGATATCAGAGCTGGCAAGAGGAGCATCAGCAACCAGGGTTCACTCGACTTCACCAGGATACAACCCGGCCAGGTCTGTATCTTGGATTTAACTTAGTGGGTCCACATATTTAAAACGAATTTTTAGAGATGACCCAATGTTTTAAAAATAAACATCGTCGATTTTTTATATAATTTGTTATTGAAGTTACACAACCAAGAAGTGATGTACTCATGATTATTTCTAAACAGTACGATTTGGCATAAATATATAAATAGATACTTATCTAATATCTACTTTTAATTAAAATCTTAAGTTTGCAACTGATACGGAGACCTATGACATCGTGGTCAATAAAAATGCTCTCTTACACTACGGTTTAAAACCTGCTCATGAGCTTTGTATGCGGTTTTAGCGCGCTAATAGTTGGTTCAAAACTTGCTCGTATTCACTCGTTTAAGCGACGTGACGTCATCAGTGACGTCACTTTAGCGCGCTATCATTGCATACGAAAATGAGGTAGTGCAGCGTGTGCGAAACGTCAAATTCATAAGACATTTGTCATCAATCTCGTTTTGGAGAGATTTTTTTCAACTTTTTTTGGGGTTTTTAGATTTAATTATCTTATCAAATAATCATTATCGCTCAATAATTTCTTAAAACGCAAAACAAAATCAAAATTTAAATTTTTCTCAGTGACATTGACATAAGCGCGCTCTAGTCTGGTTTAAAACTGTATTCGATCGTATTTGACGAATGCACGCATATAGAAATAAACCGACTATATTCAGTGAATGTGATGTGTGCGTTAAATTCAAGAAACAAACCGTAGTGTTAGAATGACAGCAGGAAAACTATGCTTGAGAGCGGTTTCCGTTGGATCCGTGGTTGGATCGATATGTGTCTCTGTCACTCCAATGTTTAGCGCATGACACTGTCCTGCTTTCACACTGCTGACATTCTAATCAACATCACTTCGACTTTACTTTAGGCGTTTGTCTCTTGCTAGTTTAGATTTCAACATGAAGAAGATAAGTGCTTAATTAATCTAATATGCTACCAAATTCTGTAGTAAGAGAAAACAAAAATATTTTAATTATGATTAGTAACTTTTACCATAAAAACAACTTTAAAAATCCTATACTTAGCAGAAGTTGTATACTCATGAGTTGAACTTCCCTTGAAAAATACTTAATATTTATGGATTTGTTGTGTATGTCTAATTTTTGGAAGATCTTTCTATTTGCAGGCAAGTTGTTTGTTTGTTAATATTGGGTTGTCTCCTAGAATTAATTGTACTGTGTTTGTAGTGATGTTCTAGTGATATAGATACCTACTTCTTTATAGACGAAATTATATATGATTGCGGACGAAAAACTAAGTCACTTGTATTAAAACTTATTTATTTCTTTTTGTGTTTTTTTCTGTATACCTACGTTTATTTTTTTATAGACCTTAAATATAACTAAATTTTGTAGGTAGTTTTGAAAAATACGTCCGCTCTCATAGGAATACCTACTTTTAATTTCAAAACATTAGAAACTTTCTCTTCCAAAAATATTTTTTTAAAAGCATCACTTCAAATCAATTGGGTACTTAATTCAATTTTATTTCCTATTGTTTTCATACTTTTATCATTTCATGTCATTCATTGGTCATCTTCATTTGAAATTTGGCGATTAAAACTTAACCAAAGAAGCAATGAGAATTAAAAAGTATTTTGATTAATATTTCCTTATATTTATACTAACTATAATACGCTTGTTTAACAAAGAGCGAAATATTATAGCTTCAATATTATTTTTACTAATAAAATATTATATTTTGCCAAGCCTATAAGGCTTTGACTGTTAGAAGTGTGATAGCACAAGCTGAAGTTTATTTGCTCAGCCGCTGGACACATGGGAAAGTAATGTCCATTTTTAAGGACAGTTACGACGTCTTTAAAGACAGTGACTTCTTTAAAGACAGGAACGTCTTTGAAGGCATTGACGTCTTCGAAGGTATTGACGTCTTCGAAGGCATTGACGTCTTCGAAGGCATTGACGTCTTCGAAGGCATTGACGTCTTCGAAGGTATTGACGTCCTCGGAGGCATTGTCGTCTTCAGGACGGCATCGAACTTGAGGACAGTAACGTCTTTGAAGGCTGTGACGTCTTTAAGGACAATTACGTCTAAAAGGACTAATTGGCGTGATGTTTGGAGCGTTAAGTGTCGAAATTCCTGACTTTTCCCGATGTCCCCTAAATTACAGTTAATTTCGCTTAGACTTTAGGTCTACATCCATTGCCATAATTGTTCTGGTCGGTCATCGAACATCTCTGCCATTTTTACATTATTTTGTGAAGTAACTTAAAAAAAAAGTTGTTCTTATTGACAATGTTAAATTTGATAACGTAAGCGCTTGAAATCTAGCTTTGGCAAATGTTTATTATTGACACTGACATTTTGTAATGAAGTCATTTTTAAAGGACTCAACGTCTCAAAAGTTGAATGAATGAGAGCAGTCAAGTTTTTATGAAAACTAAAAATTATAAATAGGTATCTACCCTACCTTCTTTTTTAAAATGTTCTAAATTTAAAAAGGCAGAGATGTTTCCCGCCAGCGTCCACACATCCGCTGCATCCATCCCACAACCACTAGCCGAGAGCAGCATGTGAATGTTTTGTTTTCTTTTCTTTTTCCAAACACAAACCGCACCTTGGACATAATCGGCTATAAAGGATTTATATCCGAGGGAGCTACATTACCAGCCATGGGAGAGACATGCGGCGAGTTATCAAAAACCCCCCGATCTAAACTTTGACGCCCTACAAACGCCCCTTTGTGGTACCCATTTGGTCCCTATTCAGGTATGAAAACCTCCTTTGGCACATTGGCACAGAATACAAGCACCCGAGCACCAAGCTTTTATCTACGTGCACCCATTTTTGTGTGATTGTTTTATTTTGTTATGCTGTGTTTTGAATGTGTGTTTCTTGAGTATTTTCCGTCTTTGACTGACTTTTATCTTACTTAGGATAATGATAAGTGCTAAGATATTTTAAATTTATGCCTGCACGGTAGATTTAAATATTATAATTATAAGTATGTAGGTAAATTTAACTTATCAATTAATTTGTCATACCAATTGCATAATTCGCATGAGAATTTTAATAACATAATGCTACATAATATAATAAAGCTCGTCTAAGTATTAACAAATTAAAATTGGTTGACACTTAACCATCATAGCATGTTAATGACCAGACATGCAACCCATTGTAAAAAAGAAGTTTTCAATAATAATGCAATTTGAAACGTTTTGTATATTGTTTTATTTTTTAATTTTTTTATGTAAATTCTAATTAAGTGTACATACTCGTCGTGGTGTTCTTTTAGTTAAAAAATCGAGAACCTAATATTTGATTGTAATTTTCGACAGATTCGTCACCCGCGCGGGAAATCCTTAGAAAGCCTAGAAGATCCTTCAGAAAGAACGTCGCACACAACGTTTTCACCAGACGCGGGTTTCTACTACGGTGGCGGTCAATGGCGGCGCTCTTACGACGATGGAGACATTACACCCACGAACGACAGTTCTTATGAGGGTGGCGGGACTTTACCGCGTCCACGAGGCCTGGTTAGACCTCGTCCTGTTGCTAAAATACAAGCAACACCTGCATACAGAGACAAATCTCCAGATTACACGTACGACGAAATAGCATACTCGGCTAGATTGCAACGCGTGGCGTATGGAGCAAGTCCGCACGTAGCGAGAAAGCCTCCGCCGGACCCGCCCAAGAGACAGAGCTCTCAGTACGCTCCCTTCAGTAGATTTGGTCAGACGACGGTGGAGATCCACCCGGAGAAGAGTCTTCCCTTGAGTCTGCCGGCGTACCCGAGCTCGGATTCCCTCAGCGTGTCTCTGGACAGCACCGGGCTGCTGCCTCCTCCCCCCGCACCTTCTTCACCCCCTAGACGATACGAAGAAGACAAACTGAGAACTGGATCTGATGCCAGTTTTAAGGTAAGCTGTCACTTTTGGTCCTACTAACCGGACGTTTTTAAATTCTTTATTAGTATTTACATACATACATACATACATAACATCACGCCTCTTTCCCGTTGGGGTAGGCAGAGACCACAGTCCTCCACCTGCTACGATCTTGACATACTTCCCTTGCTTCCTGTACTTTCATCAATCCTTTCATACATGCTCGTCGGTTTAGGGTACTTACAGAGATTCCATAGACTATAACTAGAAGGCTCACATGAAGGAACATTTCCGTCCCTGAAAAAATCTTAATATAATGTATCTAGGTCAGGTCAGGGGGTACACAGGTCAGGGGGTACACATCTCAACTACCCTCTCCTTGGGAGTTGTAGTATTGTATACGGGTACGCGACCGGATCCCCGAGCTATTACTAAATCATCCCGATCCTTCCGAGAAAGTAATATCCTTCTTACCTGATTCCTTTCCTACACCAATTATTCCTGTCCCAAGAAACCTATCCCTCCCGTTCCTTTAATTCCTGCCCATTCCGCCAATCTAAGACCCTGTCCAGAAAGGGCAAATTCGCCGCGAATTGTTACGCGTGACTTTCTACGCGCGTAGGCGAGGTACTGGGTGTCAATACATTGCGTCCACAAGCATCGCGCGAATGTTCTCGGCTCGCGCGAGGCTCGCGCGAGTCGAGATACTAGGAGCGCCTTGTATGAAAAAGGGATGCTGAGATGGTTTGGTCATGTAGAGAGGATGGAAGGAAGATTGACGAAAGAGATCTACAAGGCGAGAATGAATGGAAACGTTGGAAGGGGAGGGCCTCGGCGAACGTACCAGGACCAAATTCAGGACGTTCTGAATAAAGGCCAGGTTAAAAGTACCCTAAACCGACGAGCATGTATGAAAGGATTGATGAAAGTTCAGGAAGCAAGGGAAGTATGTCAAGATCGTAGCAGGTGGAGAACTGTGGTCTCTGCCTACCCCGACGGGAACAAGGCGTGATGTTATGTTATGTATGTATGTATGTATGTATAATGTATCTCCATCTTTCTAGCAATAGAAAGAGAAATGCTAGACAGAGATGTAGGTAGGCCCATTCAGGCGGCAAGTTCTAAGTAAATCTACACTTTTACCATTCGCGTACACTCTCTGGTTGTATAAGTATTAAGTAGTACCTGGGCGACCAAGATTTGCTCAGTATAATCCACATACAGCACAATCTAGTATGAGGTAGAAAACCGCATTTCTTGACACGCCAATTTTTGGTGTTGTAAAAATTCCCTAAAAACTCTCTAAACGTAAATAAAAATAGTAATAAATATTATCATCAAACCTTTAACATTAAAATATCACCAGATGAGCAAGCTTTAGGTACTTCTCACCAACAGATGGTGCTGTAGTGTTTCTGGAACATGCTATTTTCAAGAAATGATCAAGAACACGTAGAAAACGATTTTCGCAGACATTAGACCTAGCCAGATCAATTATTCGCCCCGAAAACCCCGTTTAGTGAATTTCATCGAAATCGTTAGAGCCATTTTCGAGAAATAATTACAAATGTTGCTCGTTTGATAGTATAGGGTACTTGGAATCTCTTAAGTATTATAATATATTAGTCTCTTTAGTGTTTGTAATCAATAAATCTAGATCGACTTCATAATGAATGATCTAATACTGACTGACTGACTGATAGACAAAACCGGTCGTACGTACTAGAATCATGCATTTTTGAATAGAAGATTATAGAGTAGGTGAACGAGCACTAAGAAAAGATCATAAAAAGTTCATCTCTTGAGAAATTCAAAAAGGAAACGATTTATATGGATGTTCAAGCACACGCCTAGTTAAGAATATTTTTTCTTTTCTTTTACAGTCAAGCTCGAGCACAGAATCGGATAGTATCCCGTTCGCGAACGAGAACGCGGGCACCATAAAGCAAAACAGGAGTCAGATCGGCGGCAGACCGCACACGGTGGACTACGGACGGACCGGCATGGGTCTTGCCAACCTGCCGCCGCGAAACCCAGACATCAAACCCACCACACCCCACTCCCACCCGGAACACAAGGAAGAGAAGAGCACCGAACCGGTCGACGTACTCAACGACATCGGAAACATGTTGGCCAACCTCACGGACGAACTAGACGCCATGTTGGAAGAAGAAAAACGCCAAGGATTGGCCGAATCCTAAAAAAGTAGATAATTAAAATTGACTGTAACCTGTAACTCGAATAACTAAACGATTAAGTTTAGAATTGAAATTCCAAAGACTCGAGCTGCCATTTTCATCGGCAAATATTGAACAAGCTTTTCTTCCATTTTTAAAGTCAATACACTTACTTAATTAAGTTTGAACAAGGCAGCTATTTTATTTTATCGGATAGTACCTATCATCTTTCTTTCTGAGGCCATTACTACGCTTAGCAGAAATGAAGCATATATGAATAAAATTGGCTATTTCTATTCCAAATAAGTAGCTTATTTTATTTTTATATTATATACGTATTTGTATAATAAATAGATTCCTATAATCTACATTAGCATAGTATTTTGTACTGATGTAGTACTTTTTTATACAATCTTCCAATGGTAGCTATCATGACATGTATAAACTCTTTCGAGCTGTGTTTCGGTGTTCTATATATTTACTTCTAATAATATTTAATATTTACTTAATTCCTTTTAACTTTGCGTTTTCATATCTCATCGGGGTACATTTTAATTTTAGACTTATTCTCATCATGAAACAGATGAAAATGGCTTTTTGTAAATATCGTTTTATTTAACTTATGTCATCGTAAATGAAAAATATAATCGAGTAGCTAGATTTCCATGTACAATAAAATTGTAGAGTACTTGACGTAGAATTGAATGATTAGAGTTTATACAAGAGTAGCTATAGATATAGTGTGACAATTTAGGGATTATGTGTATTATAGAACTTCATATAGCTATTAGACCTCATAGAATTGTATGTTAAAGTTATTGTATCTCATAAAGACCAGCATTATTCTGCCGAAATGTAACACTTTCAACACGCAGTCAAAATAAGTTTCAAGCATTCCACAGCATATGCAGCTTGCCACACAATTAAGTTAAAAAAAAACACCTAAAATTTAATTTTAAATCATTTTTAATGTATAAGTACGTACAACCAAAACGATAAGATCTCTAATGTATTTGTTTTATGTAAAGTTCAAATGATGTGATTTCAGTGGCCATATAACCAAACCAAAATGCGTCAATCTGTGACCAAAAACTTTGGTCTGCAAATAAAATTGAAAAATATTAAATATGCATACAATCATCATGAATGTGTTAAATAAATAAAAATATCCGAAAAGTTTCAATAAAAAACCGTACAATAAGTACTAACGTCATAAAATGTACATTCTAGTAACAAAATATCATCTTAACGAAATTTTGCGCCATACGCTATTGTAAATATACCTACCTACATACTTACTAGACGTCAGTGTTACAACTCTTTGATAACTGCTCGTAATTTTAGAAATTTTGTATACTTACCTTGTAATAATGTGTAACTTTGATTTGCTGCCACTTATTTTTACTTTTTTCTTTAATGTAGAAAGGTGCTATGCAATGAAAAATAATAGGAAATTTTTATGTATTTTTTGCAAATAACAGGCTTAACTGAAATGTCATTCCATGAACTTATCGAGAACTAGTCAAAATTTCTTCGACAGTGGCGGCAAAATATGAATGTGTAATTAAATCAATGTTCAAGCAGCATCATAACATCTTTACTTATTTTATAGTTCTGTTCTTATTTTAATAAATATATTTGTAATATCGATTGCGAGTTATCACTTATTTAATTCCTAGTATACTTACCTACTTTCAAAGTCCCGTGTGGTGCCGGCAAAGAATACAACCCATCTGTACCCTTGGGTGTCGTTAGAGGCGACGAAGGGCTCATGAACCCCAGGATGGGCAACAGAATCTTTCTGAGTATCGTATTATCTTACATACTGCGGTCAGCAACAACAGCGGTCGCTAGCTGCAACACTTACTCGTATATGCGTGGTGACAATGGTAAATCCCCTCCTAAGTACCACGCGTTTTTGCTGGACTACTGGACTGCTCCCTGTCCTGCAGTGGACGTTTTCATGGGATGCTATGAATGAATACCTACTTACTAGGGCGACCGCTTCTCTTTACCACAGTAAACAGATGGGCTTACTTTACTGTGTCTTTACTGTGACCGGGCCACAGTAAAAGTACTAATCTTAGACAATAGACGATCGGATCGGACTGCTCTGAATATAGCTCCGTACCACGATTTTGCCCAATAGCAAAGTTGTCGTTTGGGACAATCCGCAACGCTATTGGACAAAATCATGGTCCGGAGCTAAATTCGGAGCAGTCCGATCCGATCGTCTATTAGTACTTTAAAGAGATGGGCTACCGGGCTCTGCTCGAAAATACGGGGAAAACCCGGAAATAGACCTGACTAGTTTGATTTTTCACACATAAACTTTAGCTGGGACTGAGCAGGTCGCGTAAGCCGTATGTACCCCCTGAACAGTGGACATTAAAATGCGGGTTACCCAAGAACGAACAACGTCGATGGGGACGACCTCGCTTTTGATAGAGTGACGATCTAAACATTAAATTGCACAGGACCGTGATGAGTGAAAGAAGAAGGAAGAAGCCTTATTCTATCAGTGGGACACAATAGGCTAGCAATAATTATAATAAATACCTACCTAAGCATATAGACACCTACTTACCTAAAATTTTGTGATTACAAAAAATACCAACAAATATAATTGTTCATCCTTACGTAGCACATAATAATTGTAATAGTTGCAATGAACCAACTATTACATTATTATGTGCGACTGCGGTAAGTAAGAACTTACATCGATAAACGCGGAAATGGTCACTGTAAAAAATTAAACAAGAACTTACTTATATGGTTTATTTTAATAAGGGCGAGTTCTAACGATGTTATAAGTAAATTAAACAAAAGCTGATTTGAATAGGTGCATGAATCAATCGAAAAAATAACAAAAGCCGAAAGCACCAGTGATTCAGGTTGGAAAACAAATGAGTTTAATTTCGCGCCAAAAGTCAACTTCCGGAAAATTTGCCTGCTTGCTCTTTATTGGTCGACAGCAATCTGTCAAATTTAATCGTCCAATCAGGAAACAGCATCACCGATCAATGTCAAAAGAGATGTGCATAGAGAATAGAACACAATTTTCTTTAGAACTGTCAAATCATGAATGTCTTTCGTGGTCTGCGCGATCGATAATACGGATTGGTATTCGGGTTTGGGAGGTCATATTCTTTCGAGCCATTGATGGGCGGTGAGATTTGTTGGTGCAAATAGTTCAAGTGTTGAAAAAAGTGCAAAAATGGATACCACTGGTGCGTACGGTGGTGGTAAAGCTGGAGGCGCTTTCGACCCTCAACAATTCATCCAGAGGCCTCCTGTAATCGTCAGGGCGGTCTGTTGGGTAAGATATGTCGCAACTTTACATAAAATGCATCTTGCAACTAAGTAATGTATTACTTTTAACCTTTTTCAGGCTTTTAAAATACCTAGCTAACTACTCAAATAAATTAGGTATTATTATATATTACCTATACCTACGTACCTTTTGCTAACACCATATAGGCGGAAAATCTAACAATAATTTCTAATACTATCAGAAGGATATTTTTATTGTTGCCTTGTACAAAAAAAATTAATACAATATCTAACTTGGTCATGCTTGAGCTACCAAGAATAAAACAAGTTTGCACCTATGTAATATATCTTGTCTGCCTGCCTATTACAAAGTAAAACTGCAAACAATAGAAGTTTTTAAATAGATATTCAATTCTCATTTATTCATGGCCTTTTGACCTAATATTTCAGAACAAATGATGTTCTTGTCATCCATGATAAAAGTTTTGCTTTTTTGTTTATAAGATAATTTGAATTTGGAAGTAGATTATAAAAATAAAAATACAGAGAAACAGCAGAGAAATACACACGAGTTTACTATGATTAAATATGTAGGTAATGAATGGTGTTGATTCCCTTTAGACGCATAACACCACATATTCTCACAGACTTTGTAGGTAAAACTAAATTTGACAGGCCTAAAAGTGTTGCTGACTTTGTTACCGTACAGGTTTGAAAGAACACACTATTGTAAACTAATTTGAAAATCTTTTTATCTCCCCAGCTGTTCAGCGTGATAGTAATGGGCTGTATATCAGCCAAGGGCTGGTACATCCACAAGGAGACAAAACAAGAGTTATGTGTTTACAACAATGACACAAATGCCTGCAACTACGGAGTGGGCATCTCTGTGATTGCATTTGTGGCCGCCATCGGCTTCATCGTTGGAGAGTACCTCTTCGAGCAGATGTCTTCCGTTAAGACAAGGAAGCATTATGTGCTGGCTGATATGGGCTTCTCTGGTAAGTAAATGCTCATCTATTGTGTTAGAACTTATATTTTAAGAGCTAGAACATTGACTTACAGTCAGACTTGTAGGTCTAGAAGCCTGCAAGTTTGCAAGTATAAGGCAAATAAGCACTAAGCAAGGTTTTTTGGAAATGCACTTCTGATCCCCATTAAATAAGGGATGAAAGTTTTTATTCACATGACTTCATCACTTGAAAAGGGTGTTTTCAACCAGCTTTTGGAAGTTTAACTAGATAGCGAGGCTAGTTAGCACTAGGAAAATAAAAAATAGGAATCCTTATCGTTCACCCAATATGAAAATTATTAAATCAGTTTGATTGCTGCTGTTAAAGTCTGTGATATATTTTCTCCAAAAAAGATTTCATTAATTTTACTAAGCCCTAAAAAAATTTATTACCAACGGTGATCAGCGTACCACCTATCGACACTTAAAAAATGTAGTTAACAAACATCAAGCAATACTCCCTATTAAAACTAATAACTAAGTACACCCAATAGCGATGCGAGCAGCGCAGGACTAGTCGTCATGGAGATCTTTAGGGGAGGCCTATGTCCTGCAGTGGACGTCTTTCGGCTGATATGATGATGATGATGACCCAACAGCAAGTCAGTTGTAACACTTTAGACTTTAGGGCATAGTAATAGAGCAGCAAATGTTTCCACTGAAGTGTGTTTGACTGTACTAACAAATAATCTAAAATAGTCTAATCTAATAATCTAACAGTAGTTGGTTGAAATCATTTCAGTTCAAAAATTAAATTAATCAATCAACCTGTGACTACAGCCCCTATAAGTGCTTGAAATATCAGGTTTGAAATAAAAATAGCATAGTTTAATTCTAGAAAAAGAAGTGATTTAAAAAGTAGGCTACGATCTAATAGATGAGCCTACAGCTCGCTTCAGAATGCATATTTTTACACAACCTTCATAATATGCTAATATAAGTGCAACCTTATTCAGAAGCATACACCGAGTCAATAGCTTACTGTGATGTAAGTCTATCTATACTTGCGCTTAGACACATACAGATGGCTTCCTATTAATTCTAGACTTGAATGACTCTACCATACTAGTTTCAAAAAATGCCTGTCTATAAGATATTGTAGGTATTTATTGTACTTACAGCAACACTCTTAACTGTCAATAAAATTTACGATAAAATCGGGGTTGCAATTTATCGTATTCCTGATTTTATCTAATTACTGAGACATCCTTTTACTTGTCACGACAATCCCTTACCAGCAAATATAATTTCTCTCGGTTTTTCTTTAATGGTGAGTTAAGAGTGGTATTGTTTGTAGAAATACTACGTGTAGCAGGTACTTGGTAATCAATCAATCATATTTATTTATTCTATTGGCAGACTACTGCAGTCTATACTGGTGATTTAATACATATCATCATAACATCCCATGAAACGTCCACTACAGGACGGGAGCTCCCTCGAGAATTCTAGCTTTTGCTGGAAAAAAGTGGAGGGGAAATACCATAGTCACCTCGCTTGTCAGCGTTACGGTTGGCACCATAGAATATATGAAACGGTTGGCACCATGGACCGCGGTTGTAGGTGACCGCAGTAAGTAAGATAGTATGATACACAGGAGGATGCTGCTGCCCACCCTCCAGTTTATAACCCTTAGTCGCCTCTTACGACACCCACGGGAATGTATGGGTTGGTACTATTCTTTGCCGGCACCAAACGGGAGATATTTTAATACAAATAGTTTCCTGGAACCGTTAAGAAATACACAAAAGTTTATTTTGCAGTATCCTGTAAAGTAATAATCATGATTTAGTGATTACGAAACTGATTATATGACTAAATATGTTTGTGTGTAAAACTTTAACTGTAAAAGTTTTTAAAAACTCGTCTTGCCCTCCTCATTTTTCCCTCGTTATGCAACTTAGACCGTCTAAGATATCGACAGGGATTGAAAAAAAAAAAGAAAAAAAAAGTAAAAGATAAAGTATATTTGTATTGTATTGATAGTATTTGGCAGCTTGTCGTGCTTTCCGAAGCAGAGCTAAATTCTTTATCTGCGACTTGAGATTCGAGCCCACAGTCAAGAGCCCATTCTTGACGTAGTAGCAGATGGTCCAAAGCGCAGATCGTCCAGACGCACTTCGTCCAAGTCGCAGTTGGTCCAAAATTCTTATGCAGGGTACAGTCAAGTATACAATATCGGGTGTTAAAAAAATCGGAAGCACTATTTTAGCCTGTTACTTAGACCATGAAACTGAACAACTTTCCCTGAGAAATAGGTCGAAATACGAAAAAAAAATTTTACCTCCCATTACCCTAAGAGCTATCCTATTATTTGGGGAAAAAATTCATATCAGGCAGGCCAAATTTTTGTAAACGGCCTTTAAATGCAATTTGAAGAGACTATATTTTTGAATCCACCCAAATTTCAAACTGGAAGGTACAATTTCAATTTCTGGAGGTTTCAATTTCGATATTGTTTTTTTGTTGGATTTATGAAACAAAAGCATAGAAGAACTGATCTGATAGGATTTTTATCATAGGTCTAATGCAACTTTGAGATTTACGTAAATTTTTTTTTAGCTTTAATTGTTTTTCTTTAAAAAAAAATATTAATAAAGGTAATGAAATGTAAAGTAAATAATATTTATAGCATTTTTGCCCTATTTTTGTGTTATTTATAATACCTTTATTATTATTATTTTAAATCATCCGGTCGTAAATTTGGGTGGATTACTTATGAATTATTTTACAGACCAGCTAATCAAATTTTTGACGAAAAAAATATGCTGATACGAATTTTTATTGAATATTCATACACAGATAATATAATACTATACATACAGTGAAATAGTTTGGCTCTCAGGCTACATACAAACTGCGAGGGTGTAAAAAACCGAACTGAGTTTAAAAAAAAAAAATAAACATTTCATTTAGGACCCTCGTAGTCGTTGACGAGTTTGTATGAAGAGGGCAAAAATTTTTGGTCGTTTCTCAGTTTTCGAGTCACCTTTTAAAAAGTTCTTCGTTCCTACATTTATTCGTAGGTTCCTACTTATAAATCGCGGAAGCTGTTAGTACAAGCGACCAAAGCGGTGATATCTCGGCATTTAAGTACTTACAGATCTTGTTAACTTGCGATTCGCGCTCAGATAAAAATTAGGCCACTTATACTGACGCTCCGAAGCCGTGACCTACTTACACCTTTGACCTTTAAAATGAAGGTCTAAGAAAGGTGTGAGAGCAAGTGTGCATTGACCATCAATTGAAGCCGATTGGTGTCATTTGACCTTAATTTCGTCATCGATTCTTGATGTTTCCTCATTGTTCGTTATTGCGTCGCATTACAGGGAAGTGTTCGCAGTCACAATCACGAAAGTAAAGCTTCGTAAACTTGGTCAGAACCACGTGTGACCACTAGTCTTGTGACCAATAGTCAACAGCTAAATACGCTTCACTTGAGCAGTTTTTCTTTTTTCTAGTAAGCCCATACACGGTAAAAAAAAACCGGCCAAGTGCGAGTCGGACTCGCGCCCTAAGGGTTCCGGCTTTCCCTTTATTTGTACTGTGAGACCTAGCTTCTTGCCAAATTTCATAATTTTAGGTCAACGGGAAGTACCCTGTAGGTTTTGCTTTTTTGCATAAATGTATGGAGATGAGGACATAAAAAAAGCCATATCTTTTGATTGCGTCGTTGTAAAAATTTTCAGATCTTGTGTGGTTCATAGACTTTAATATATGGTATTAATTTCAACCTGATACTTCTACCCGTTCGTGAGATAAAGGGTCTTGACAGACAGACGAACAACAAAGTGATCCTATAAGGGTTTCGTTTTTTTATTATGAGGTACGGAACCCTAAAAATAACGAAAAATGATAAATAATATGGCCGTGAAAAAAAATTATGTGATAATTAAGCATCTTTCCACCCTAGTTTTAAGAGTCTCCTGTGTATTATTTTGTTTTTGTGTGACAATAAAGAATTTATCTATCTATCTATCTTTCCAAGAAGATGGCTGACTCTGAATCCAAAAAAAAAACCAAAGTTACCTCTGCTTTTTGCTTTTAAACCTTTTTCTTAAGTACCCATGAATCTAGGATGCTAAAACTTTTACACATCAGCCCCTGAGGGTATCTTAGTCCGATAAATAGGTATTTGTACAAACTCTTACAGTCGCGATGCGCTCCAACAATCCTCCCGTAGTGTGCGATAGGGATAACATAACCTACAGCTTAGACCGATTTTACCTACAAACTCTGTTTTCTTGTCCAAAACTGAGCTGATTCAATTGTTTTTGGTATCTAAATTTAAAGGAAGAGTAGATCTACGCTCCTATTTTTTTATTTTTCTTGTAGTCGTATGGCGGAAAAACAGGGCATTTTTCAAGTTTTTGAATATCAAAATTTTTAAAAATAATTAACAGGGCATGCCTTAAGTAGACTTTTAATAACAAAATACCATCGCTCTACAGGCATTTATCCAACGTGGATAAGGGAATAAATTTGTATCAATTTGTATGAAAGAAAAAATCAGTTTTTACTTTGTACCTACTTAATTTGCTTACCAAATAAATTATTTCTTCTTCCCCTTCTTTCTTCCGTGCTTCGTAGAGCACGTCCCTTTCAGCCTTATCAGAGATTACTTAATATGATAACGAATATGAGGATTGTGAGGCAGTGATTGAAGAAAGCATTTCGGTAAATACCTAATTAGTCTAATTACGTGTGTTGCTTTAGTCGAATAGAGCGTAAAAAATCGAAAAACGATCCAAAATTTAGCAGCTATTACCGTGTAAGCTTCATGTTATGAATTTTATTTGATGCGTCCCCCTTTTTGCTCACTTTACAGTCACCAGGGTGTCTACTCTCAATTTTCGATATCTCGATACGATACTACTTCGATACAGTCGAATTTATAACTTCGTTCACTGACAATAGAGTAGAATATTGGTTGGATGAATTGTCAAATTGGCAGTGATTAGCATCCAACCAATACACCGATATATCGAAAATTTAGAGTAGACACCCAGACTCGAAAGTAAAACAAATTTGGCATTGACCAGAACTCGGATGGGTGACCGCTAGTCAACATGGAACTTTTCTCTAATTTTCGGTCTTTTTGCACCTTGTAGTATAAGAAATTTTGGATGCAACCGTATACACGATTCTAAGTAAGTAGATGTTTAAATATTTTCGTAAATATTTAAAACTAAGGTTGCATGTTCTTGACCTGAAACAAAAGTCACTTCATCACAATTACCAAGAGACAAAAAATATTGTTATTTATTTCCAACTTGTCTACAGCTAGGTATTTATTTAGGTACCTGCTTGCTTACTTCAATGACATTATTAAAATACTTGAAAACTTTTGGGCAACGTCGTTTAATCGTATTTTTTATATAAATTCGTTTCATATTTAAAATTTTATAACATGCATGGACAATCCATTAAAACATAAAAAAACAAAAATCTATTCTTAGATTATTGCTAACGAATTTCTATTGCACCAATCTCAATATTTACATAGAAGTTATAAGCCTGACAACGTTCTCAAACTATCGGCCAGGGTAAACCCTGGCCGATAGTTTGATCGTTCTGCGCATTTGTCGATCAATTTGTGTATAGAAAGTACGATTGCAACTTAACTGTCGGCCAAAGAGCCACCGCGCACTAGCGATTTTTTAGTTGGCCCATAGTTTGATCGTTCTGGGAATCAGTATGTACCCCTATGGTAGTGCGCGCATTTGTCGATCGATTTGTGTATAGAAAGTACGATTGCGACTAAACTGTCGGCCAACTAAAAATTGCTAGTGCGCGGTGGCTCTTAGCTTAGAAGCACAAATTTTGAGTCAAGAGTCACGCCCCTCCCCTGTCAGGTAACGGTTGTCACTATAAATGTGAAAAAAAAACTAAATAGGCTTTCCAGGTTAAGGAGTAATAGTCGAAAAACTGAAAATAATAGCTTAACATTAATAATTACTAAAGCAACTTTACTACGGAACCCTACATTGCGCGTGGCCTGACACGCACTTGGCCGTTTTTTAATTATGGTATAATATTGTTTATTAGTAGTCCAGACAGCCATTATATTTCCGTTGTCCTACGCTAATGATGTCATCGGCCGTGATAATTTTAACGTATAATCTAGGATGGAGATAATGTGTTAAGCCATGGCCGTGTCTATTTTTTACCAAGGGCGCACTAGTTTTGTCAGGGCTTTGACGTCATTGTACTGTAAACAAAGACTTGTTGTCCTATTTGCAATAAATAAATCTACACAAATGAGGATTTTAACAGGAAAATATTAATACGAGCAGAAAGAGTGGTCTATGTCATTGGCAAAGTATTAAAATTAAAGCCAAGGAATGTAAGGTTTCTAAGTGTCGATGGGTGGTACGCTAGTCATTGTTGGTAATTTATTTAATATGACAGTAAAATATATGAAAAAATATAACAGGCATTTGACAGAAACAATCAAACTGGCTAAATCATTTTCATACTGATTATATGTGGCACTATGATGGTTGTTCCTCGTGCTGATTTGCAGCGCCATCCATGATGGTTGATAACACAAGGTAGTGAAGGCGTCGTTCTATTAATTTGGTAGGGTTATTTTGAATATTTCATAATGCTCGGCCTCGGTGATGATGTGCAAGGAACATACTACTCTGATGATGTGACATTGTAATTTGGGATATGCTGCTATGCCATGTATAGAGGTTGAAGAGTCGCTCTAGTTTCTTGGACTCAGTGACCGCCTGCGTGGATGAGGCCTCAAAATGCAGTGTAGGCTTGTGGCGTGACGGGTTCTCCATGCGCCATGCCCAACTTTCTCCCATCGGCAGGAAAACTACCATCTGGACAAAAACTGGAAGGCCCTAAATAGACTGCGTACCCAGGTTGGTCGATGCAAAGACACCTGAGCCGGTGGGGCTACCTAAAAGCTAGTAAAAACATCTGCGACTGCGGTGTGATGCCAAAAATATGTCCCACCTCACAGCATGCGCATCATGCTCTACATTATGCTCGCTAGAGGATCCGTACAAGGCCAGACCACATGCTACTGCGTTGCCGAATACTAGTCTAAAAAGTATGAGTGTTGCCATCGACACGATAGAAGATGGTAAAATAATTTTGCACGGTTTATATTCCGAGCGAAGCATGGAGGTCCAATTTCCTTGTTGGACACCTATATTTTTTTGTTCAATTTCAGCTTTCTGGGCGTTCCTCTACTTCGTGGGCTTCTGCTACTTGGCCAACGCGTGGGGGAAAACCGAGAACCCGCCAATGGGTACTGCCAACAACATGCAGGGAGCCATCGCTTTCTGCTTCTTCTCAATCTTCTCCTGGGTAAGAGAAAACGCTTTTTTTGCAATTAAGCGTAGGTATTCCAATAAGCTACTCTGAGATGAACTTCAAAATCTCCATTAAGTAAGTAATACTTTCTACCTATACGCTAATATTGTTCACAACGTTTACTTAATACCTCGGAAACCAAGTATCGGACATCAGCTCTTCAGTTGGTCACTACTTGAAGTCAGTTACGGCTCGGAGCACAGTGGTGGATACGTCGTAGGCAAATTGTATAATTCGTCGTTTTACATTATGCCGTGGCATTCTACAAGACGAGAATTTTTAATTCGTCATTTTACATAATGCCTTCCGGCATTCGCCGGCCGCTACCGCGGCATGATACTTGCAAAAGCGCAGAAATATCGGGAGCTCAACAAAAATCCATATTGTAATGAGAACTCGTTTTATTCATATTCTATTCATAATAGAAAACTCTCGAGCGACCGTATCTCATCATATCAGCTGAAATGCATCTAATGACGATGTTATTTTACTTATTTTTTAACATTTGCAGGTGGCATGTGCATTCTTCGCTTTCCAGCGATTCCGAGTGGGCGCAGATGCGGCGTTCGCTCCCGCATACGAAGTGGACAACACAGTCGGAAGCCCCGGGGCCTTCCCCACCTACCCCGGCGCGCCGGACCCCACCTACAGCGAGCCGCCCTTCAGCCAGCCCACCGGAGGTCAGTAGTACAGACGGGTCTCGTCAGGCAACACAGTGGGGCTCTCCCCACCTGCCCCGGCGTACAGACCCCACCTACAGCGAGCCGCCCTTCAGCCAGCCCGCCGGAGGTCAGTAGTGCAGACGGGTCTCGTCAGACAACACAGTGGGGCTCTCCCCACTTGCCCCGGCCTACAGACCCCACCTACAGCGAGCCGCCCTTCAGCCAGCCCGCCGGACGTCATTAGTACAGACGGGTCTCGTCAGACAAGACCGTGGGGCTCTCCCTACCTGCCAAATACTGCCAATTCTAAATTATTAGATTGAGACTAATTTTCTTAGCTATCTATATTGACATTATTGACTGAATCTTAATCGGATGGTACTCCCTAACAAAGTTACTATAAAGGATGTAAAAAAATGGACGATGTTTTTTATTAAAACATACCAGCTGGTGCATCAGTTTCGGAAACTTTAATAACATTTGGTTTTCTTTAATTTTCAGGAAACATCGACTATTCAGCCCCAACCTACTAAGTGTACTCGTTGGTGAAAATTTTGTCGACTTAATCCGACTTTTTGTTCTTTCATCGTGCTGGAGTAAGTAATAATTAATATACACTTAAGAGTAAACGATTCGTAATTTACAAGTGTACTAATAAAGTGGAAAAATCTATTCGTAATTGGATTTCAAGCTAAGAAACGAAGACACAAGTTAATCTTGTAAGCTTGTAAGTTACACTTGTAGGATGATTGAATATCGCAAGCTGCATTTGTTGTTGGCTATTAAATGTCTGTTATTGTGTGAATGTTCAAGATTATTACATTACACAAAAGTAAGTTTTACCGATTAGGAAAAGGAGATATATGGGCACTGCTAAAGTTCTCGCATAACATTTACACACCTATTACTATACTAGTACTAGACTATCAAATTAAAAAACTTTCCCTAAGAAAACGAGAATTTTATTTGGCTTTCCAATACAATCCCTTTTGCCATTATTAAAGGGATTTGGGCTGAAAAATCTATTTATAGTTTATTGGCCCTTATTTCCTTGGAAATGTTGTTTAGGTTCATGGTCTAAGTACTACTAAAATTTGTGCAGTGATATCAAAATAACCCCCAATTATTCTACTAAATCGTGTAGCTTCCTACCATGGTCATTATCACACCATCATACCATACATAATAATAAAAAATAATAATTATTACTTATTCGTTTCGTTATTACACGTCTATTCTGTGATTTATTATTTTATTTATTTAGGATTTTAAGTTCCAATTTAAATAATTTTAAAAATTTAGATGACTTTTATTTTTGCAATAATATTGACTAAGGAAAAGTGTATCTATATAACCATGTATCGCTTCACAGTACCTGCTTTTAGGTATATGTATAATAATAATATTTGTGACAATATTACCCCAATATCTATCTATTGTAATATATGTTATGTGTAAATAGAAATATAAAAACAAATATTAATTACTTAAAAATGTTTTTTTTATGTTGTGATATTTTTTTTTTATTGTTGCTATATTCTGTCACCGTGCCATCGTTTAAGCTTTATATTTTATTCACAAATTCAGTTTCATTATTCATACCTCATGTTAGATATTGTGTAAGAATATATTACTTATTAAGGGTCAGTGTGGTCGCCAAAGTATTACTAATTATTACACTAAAATGTACTTATGAAATATAATGTTATTCGTATTTTGGTAGTGATAAATTTGCCAGTTGCTGGTCAGCAAAATATGGTGAAGAAATTATTTTTTTATTTAAACTTTTTATAATTTTATGACGGGATTGTAATTACTATGAATGAACAGATTAAGTTTTTAAAAAAGAGCTCTAAATGATTGGGAAGGGGATATTCACAAATACAAATCACTGCACAGCACATGTCTACTGTGATAATAACAACGTTGTCTAATATACCACCAAAGAGATATATAAATTGTTTACCTACTAAAATAACGTGATTTGTACAAATGAGATGGGTGGGACAGAATAAAACACAGAATTTTGCTAACCGGCAATTAAAATAAAAAGTAATATAGGGACCCCATAAATCTGCTGATCTAGATAAATATATCACGTGTCATTTGGTGATCATACTGTAAATAGATTACTATTGTTTATATAATCAAGCTTGAAACTTAAAATATCTTAATATGGCCCACAATTAGGGGATTAAGCAAGTGTTACGTTAAAACGGCATATCGATTTTTATTTTTCATTTTAAGAAAACACGTATTGTTGGCTTATATTATAATGTAGCTGTATCGTTACAATTTAGCAGAGAGTATGGTACATAATCAGAAGTAAAAAGTGCAGGAGTGCAAGGGTATTATGTGCAATAATGTATTGTGACACTTATCACATTTTACTTTTAATTGTATTATGTGCATTTTGTGTTGCCACACTTAGGAAATACTTATAAGTCTTCTTGTAATATTAATACAACGTCAAATTTTATTAGTTTTGCTTGGAAAGCATAGTGATTCTACTAATTAAATCAAGCCACTTTTCCAAGGAAAAAATACTTGAAAAAAATTATATCTTTATGTAGTCATGTGATCGGCACATTTCGTATGCGAAAACGATATTTTCTACAGGTGTTTTCTTCTTAGGGAAAGTCGTTGTTTTCAGTAGTAGAATCACTGGGCTTTCTAAAGAAAAACAAAGAAAATCTCGCGTTGTAATTGTAATGTGTTTTCTATAAACACTTTCATCTACTGATAGATAAGATTACACAGATGAATGCGTTCAGTATTATACTTAAATATTATACATTATATTCATGTATAGTAAACGCTTAATCCAAGATCGATAGTATTTTTTTAAAAGATAATATTTTAGGAATATTGCTGTCTCTATTAGAACTTAATTGTTTTGAATCTGTGGCTTAGATCTGTGGCTGGTTCCGTTGCATTTGAGAGAACGTATTTTCAATCTGAGATTAAAAACTAATAACAAACGAATACCTTTAACAAATGGTAACAAAATACCGTTAATGTAATGGTGCATGTAAACAGACCCGTGAAGTGATTTTATCACAACTGTTATTACTTTTGTAATGTTAGTTAAAAAATTAAGTGATCTCAAAATAAGTTAATGTACAAAATTCGCAGAACGGCGACATATTTGAGTCTTTAATGTCTAGCTTGCCTTGTAGGTTGGTGTCATTTTAAACAGTTTTGAGCCTTGTCAGTATTTAAATGGACTGTTATAATGATAGAAATGCAGTAGTTTCACTTCCATAGCTTGCACTGTTATTTGTAAAGTATTCTTAGCAATAACTTTGATATTTGCAAATATTTTGATGTATTTCTTTCCAAAATCTGTTACCTAGTTTGAAATAACTATTGGCAACATTGCAAGTTGGTTGCATAGCGATTTGTGATTGGTCGGATTTTGAGTTGTCAATTGACTGTAATTGGTAGAGAGTTATATCAAATGTATTTTTTTTACGAATTATCAAACAATCACGGTACAGCTTTTTTGGTGCTTTTTAGTTAATAAATTCCTCCTAACAAACTTATAATAGTATATAAAGGTTTTGAGAGAAAAATACATCGGAATTTATTATTAAAGTGTGAGCATATCAGTCGTGTATAAGGGCATACCTACACGTGGTAAAATATACGATAATCATAAACAAAAAGGTTCCGTGAAAAAGGATTTAGTTATTAATAATTAATAATAATTAAATTGAATAAATTATGATCTCGAGAAACTTCACATAAAGTACATAATTAATATTCTGAACATACTTTCATGCATCATCATACATTGTTCTATATTTTTATTGATTGAAACTAGCAAAAAGAATATTTTATATTTTACTAGCTGTTACCCGCGACTTCGTCCGCGTAGATTTTATAAAAAAACAGAACTCGAACTTAATTGAAACATATTTTACGGAGCGCTTTTCCTTCTTGATCCCTACGTAAAAGATGCATTTGTACTTATCCAAGTTGAATAAACGCATCTTACTACAAACTTAATTATCTTTTGATTTTATTTAACTGGTAGGTAGTGCGGAATTTTCATTGTCAACCGTTACAGGCGAACTTAAAAAAGAAGGCCATAAAGGGAGTGAAGTGAATGGGTAGCGAGGAGGTATTCATAAAAGTAAAAAAGGTCCCTATTCCTCCCTATCTATCCTTTTGTATCCCCCCCCTACATTCCCACTCCCCCTCCCTCACCCTCTCCCACTCTCTCTTCCTCTCCCTCGCCCCTCCCTCTTCCCCCCCTCACCCTTCCTTCCCCCTCCATTTCCCCTCTTCCCCTCTCCCCATCACCCTCCCTTTCCCCCCTCGCCCTCCTCCCATTCCCCTCCCTTTCCCCCTTCCCCTCACTCATCCTCCCCTTTCTCTCCCCTCATTTTCCCCTCCCTTACACTCTCTCCCTATCCCTCCCCCTCTCCCTCTCCCTATCCCTGACCCTACCCCTATCCCTGCTTCTACCCCTAACGCCATCTTAACCGCTATCCCTATCCTTATATAAACATACAACTGACACTCATATTGATTTTTAGACATTTCAAACCTATCGAATCCCAACCCCATCCCAGGGGTGGTGGTATTTCACGTCCACCACGTTGGATTTCAAAATCATTGTAGTTTTCGTAATCAGCGACCCGATAAACCATACGAACGACACCCATATTGATTTTTAGACATATCAACTCTATCGCACCCCAACCTCATCCCCAAGGGATGATAGCATTTCACGTCCACCATGTTGGATTTCAAAATTGTTGTAGTTTTTGTAATCAGCGGCTCGATAAACCTTACAAACGACACCCATATTGATTTTTAGACATTTCAACCCTATCGCACCTCAACCTTATCCCCAGGGGATAATGGTAGTTTACGTCTACCACGTTGGATTTCAAAATTGTAGTAGTTTTCGTAATCAGCGATACTTAGTTGAATAAAAAAGTCCCATCAAAATCGGTTAAGTAGTTTCGGTGTGCTGTAGCAGATACAACCCCGCTAGAGTATTATTGTATGTGTAGATTCCCACGGGAATGAGATATTTTCCCGGGGTAAAAAGTAGCCTATGTCCGTCTCCAAGTTACCATCTATCACCATACCAAATTTCATCAAAATCCGTTCAGCCGTTTAGGCGTGAAAGAGCAACAAACAAACAGACAGACAGACAGAGTTACTTTCGCATTTATAATATTAGTATGGATTTAAAATTGACAAGTGTACCAGTGAAATAAAAAAGTAATCAAGTAAAACTTGTATTATTTAAAATTAGTACCTATTGTTTATATAGTGCCCGGCGCGGCGGGATTAACTAAATTTTCTTAGTAGCTGCCTATGATAAAATTGATAAGTACGTATTTAGTTATCAAATGCTCGAATACATGATTGATAAAATTGTTGTATTATTTAATCAAGTTAATAATGTAAACAAAATCTTCTGTACACTAACTACTTATTATTGTAATGTAGTAGCAACGGTACATAATAAATTCTAAAGCTGGAAAAGTCACAAACTAATATTAATCTCGCTCACACATGAAAGATTTGACAGAGAAACACTCGCCGGCAAATAATTTAACCCGATTTCGATTGAGTTTGCCATTTTATTCTTATTTCAGAATTTAACTGTTTCTTTAGCGTCTTTTATTATACGTCTTTATTTATATCATTATTACATACTTAAGCCTACAGGCAAGCTGCACGCCAAAAACCGTTTACACGTTGCCTACCGTCCTGCCTAGAGTATTGGCGCCAATATTTTGCCGTCGTCTAAACCAGCCGAGGCACGGCAAAAACTGTTTACACGATGCATATTGTCTTGCCTGGAAGGTAGGCGCCTGAGATTTGCCTCCGTCTAAATCCGGCATAACATCACACCTCTTTCCCGTCGGGGTAGGCAGAGACCACAGTCCACCACCTGCTACGCTCTTGACATACTTCCCTTGTTACCTGTACTTTCATCAATCCTATCATACATATCGTTATTTATTATATAATATGTTTCGCCTTTCGTAATAAGAATCGAATCCTACAATCGGTGATGTAGAATGTCCATAATAGAAACTTTTAAAATTCTATTATAAAAATGAAAAGTCAAACTTGAAAAAATCTATATTGAGTAAGTATAACTCAGTGCCGATGAGTTTAAAATATATTGTGCTCGAATCTCTTTAGTGCGAATGAGATTAATTTAAGTTTGAATTCGCATTTCAGAACATTTATATCTTGGAATGAAATATGCCTAGATGTAGATATGTAACGTCTGTTGGTTAGAAGTCTGTTCTGATGATAATAAAGTATAATAAATAGTAAAATTTCTCAAAAAAAAAAAGAATATTGTATTAAATAAGTGTTGAATATAAATGCTACTTCAGTGTTTGGTGATCTTATGATAAGGTGGATGTATGTATAAATGGTCCGGTTATGTTATAAGGATTCATTTTAAATCAGAGGAAATGTATGTGCGCCTATATTATCCGCTGTACCTAGTTACCAAAGATATTTATTTTTCCTATTGGACGTACAATGTATGAAAACTACTATTGTAAAAATTGTTCGTAGTTCTTTTCAGTCCGTGCTGCGCTAAACATTTTTTTCGTGCACTTTCTTTGAAATGAAACAAATATTATAATCGGATGGCAAAATATCCAAAAGTAAAATAAATTATGACTAGAGAATTTTATTTGATGGTTTAATTTGTTTTAAGTACAAAATTTTTATTTTGATGATTTTTTAGGTTTTGGTTTAATTCTGATACCCATAGTAGAGGCTTTGATGGATTCCTTGTAGTAACACCCAGTCGTTACACCAGTGTAACGACGAGGAAAAACCAATTTTGGGATCAAATGGCATTGTGTGAAATGAGCCCCAAAATATATTTTAAATTTACTTAGTGAATTTTGAAAACGCTGCAATATTATTGGTAGTAGGTTGGGACTGGGACTTGTTTGTAACTTTGGGACTTATAATTTTTTATTTTAGTTCAAAGAATAAAATTATGGTGAGGGCGCCACTGGACCTACTATTATTTTAATTTTAATCATTCCAACTTTAGTACTGAATTGTTCAAGATCATTTATGTGGTTTTATAAGAAATTAATTTATATTATTTTAAAGTCTCTATTTTATTTACAAAAATGCAAACGTAATCTTTCAGGGTTTGGAATTTTCGCCATTTTTTCGCGGTAGATGGCGCTGTAACGTAATTACTATGATACTTCGTTTTCAATTTCCCCAAAACTGAAATTTCCGATACAGATTATGAAACTGAATTTTTTTCTCAAGAAATATTGGTCGAAATATAAAAAGAAAACTACCTTCATTTTTGTTCTTCATTCTTGGGGAAAGTAATTCAGTTTCATGGTCTAAATCTACAGTTAAATTTTTAGGAGATGCTTCGAACCCTGGGGGTTGATCGTACTGATCGTGACAATTTCAACGACAGTACCACAATAAAAACGTTTGCATCAAAAGTTAGGTTAAGTCTTAACTAGGTGTTTTAGGCAAACGTTTTTGTTTTGGTAATGTCGTTGAAATTACCACGATCACCCCCTGTATAGTCTGGCAAAGCGTCATAAAGTGAGTGAGTGTTGCCATTTTAACGACATTTTTGCCAGAACTTTTATATGGGTACTGCACTTATAGGCTCCGCCGACGAGGACATACAGTTTGCCAGTCTGGCAATAATAATCTCTAAATAAAATTCAAACGGATCAACTTTTCAAAATTGCACTACTTTTTTAAATAAATATCAAACTGAACAACCTTTGATAGTGAACAACTTTTTGAATTGGACAATTATCTAAGCTGATTTCCTTCCAAACTACGTATACTTACGAAAAATATTAAATTCGATATTAAATTGAAAAAATTTACAGAACGGGCCACACTGGCGGATAATTTGACCTCATCTGCGGAGTCCAGCAGAGTTTTAAAAAACAGTTTTCTAGGTGACCTAATTTAAAACTCTACCTACTGTATAATGTTGTTATCGCATGTTGATAAGCGAATGAAATTATGTGACAATGACTCACCGAACACCTACTAATATTGCTGCTAATGCAATTCAACCACATACATAATGTGATAGTATCGATTGAACAATAGGAAAGTCATACAACTTTTTATTGACTTGTATAATCGTCAAAATTTTGTTCACTTATGCAATTTTATTCTATCGCGCACAAAGTAGCAAAAAAGTTGCGTTTGCATATTCTAACCTACTACCTACTTCATTAATTTTTATCCTTTACGAAAGATGTATTTTTAAAATGATCAGTAATGTACGAACGAGATTGTAAATGAAAATAAATTTAAAAATAGATATGTAATTGTGTAAAATTGTTTCATTTATAGAACCTTTCTTTTCCCTGCTACAATGTTTGTTTTGGTAGTGTATAGTCAATCACACATCAGTCGAAACATTTTCGGAACTCGATCCGGCAAGTAGGACCAACCTTGGCACCTATGCTCCGGTCAGGCGGGCTGTCCGCGCGATCAACCACATTGCGATGGGAAACTATGACCTATATTTTGTATACTACTCGAACTTGTTCGTTGGTGAAATTCACTAACCTCGCGTAGTCGCGTTAGATTATTTTTCTTAGTGATTTTTTGTATACCCGGTGTAAGGGACAGCCTTCCGAATATTGAAGGGGCATGATCACTCAACGTAACTGAACAACTTTCAGCGAACAAAAGTTTCAGGAAATGTAAAAAAAAATCGGCCTCTTCATACAAAATTGCAAACTTGCTTGGACAGTTTGTATGGAGAAGCCGATTTTTTTTTCATTTCCTGAAAGTTTTGTTCGCTGAAATTTGTTCAGTTACGTTGACTGATCATGCCCTTTCAGTATTCGGAAGGCTGTCCCTTAAATCCGGTATAGCCTGACTTTTAATTAGTTCTTGATAGCAAAAAATACGTATGTACTCATGATACTGAACAAATTTTCCCAAGAAACATAGGTCGAAATGCGAAAAACCTAATTCGACCTCCCCATACAAAATGCGCTATCAGCTGATGCAGTTTCTATGGGAGATCAATACCTACTTGATTTTCGTATTTCGACCTATGTTCCTTGGGGAAAGTTGTTTAGTATCATGAGTACATTCATACCTTATTCTACCAAGAACTAATTAAAAGTCACCCTATATACGACAATCGATTAGGGTGTGCCTGTCATATACAGTAAATAAAATAAATGTCTTTAGATGTTACAAAACTACATGTACCTAAGTACTAATAACATAATAAAGCTACATACACTACTAAGGCCACAGACGACGTATCCAACGCGAGTATTAAAGACTATCACTACGGTTTATTTCTTGAATACAACGCACACATTACATTCACTGAATATAGTCGGTTTATTTATATATGCGTGCATTCGTCGAATACAGTTTTAAACCAGACTAGAGCGCGCTTATGTCAATGTCACTGAGAAAAATTAAAATTTTGATTTTGTTTTGCGTTTTAAGAAATTATTGAGATATAATGATTATTCGATAAGATAATTAAATCTAAAAACCCCAAAAAAAGTTGAATAAAATCTCTCGAAAACGAGTTTGATGACAAATGTCTTATGAATTTAACGTTTCGCACACGCTGCACTACCTCATTATCGTATGCAATGATAGCGCACTAAAGTGACGTCGCTGATGACGTCACGTCGCTTAACGAGTGAATACGAGCAAGTTTTGAACCGACTATTAGCGCGCTAAAACCGCACACAACGCTCATATGCAAGTTTTAAACCGTAGTGTATGGTTGACGGCGATTGGTCTTCGAGACTCGTGTGGGATGGATAGTCTCGGACAACGAAGGCTGTTCATACAAAACCGCGGGAAATTTAAAAATAACAAGTTTCAAACCCTTGAAAATACTGCAAAATAACAATTTGATACTTTTAGTTGGTTTTCAAGACTACAAGCTACTACCTGAAAACCAACTAAAAGTACCAAATTGGTACCAACTAAAAGTATCAAGCAGCGGAGGTTTTCTGGCTTACATGTGTATAAAAAAAAACATTCTTACCTTTTATCGGTACTGGACGGATAAGGTTCAACCTTGAGTAGAATTGGTTGGTTTGAATTATTTATACTGGATCTTTAACATGAATTATCTCGAAAACGTTACGCCGTAGGACTTTATGTCATATAACATTTTTTGTTTGTCTATAGATCTTCTATCGATATACACAGGTTTCACAGTGCGCCGCTATTTTGGAAAAAATCCCGCATATCCCGCACCACTATGCCAAAAGGTTCAAAGCCCTTTCCCGCGGTTTTGTATGGACAGCTTTTGTTGGCCAGACGGCTAAAAGTTAGCCGACTTTAGATGGCCAAAAGGCGGTGTCAATCAAAGCGTGTTTCCACCAACTTTCAGTTTACGCCAGTTATTTAAAATATCGTAGAGTTGAAAAAAATTTATTGCGGTGATATTTTGGTTATTAACTGCGTGCTGTCCGGATACCTAGACTTTTTAGCTTATGCTTCTATCAAAAAAGTCAGTACAGCTTGACCAACTTATCTGTAGAATTTTACGATGGCGCTACGATCGAAAAGGATTGCCACCTATTACAAAAATAAACTAATTCTACCTTTTTAGTGTTCCGATATCGAAACGGTTAAAAAAGGAACCCTTTTCTATGGTGTGACTTTGTCTGTCTGTTTGTCCGTCTGTCACACTCACACCTGTATTAAAGCAACCACTCATGCTATCTTGAAATTTGGAATAGTTGTAGAATTATACTAAAAGCGGTCAAATGCCTAACTTTACGTTGAATAAAAATAGTTTTAACAAAAACTACACACCTTCTTCAAAGTTTTGCAAGGTTTCTTTTAGCAATAAAAAGTATAAAATAACTATAACAGTTAATAATCAGTAACAAAGTGAAGTAATAGAAAATAACCAAGCCTGTTATTTGTTTCAATTATAAATTTATAGGTACATTACAACAGTTCATTTTGAAGTGCTGCCATCCGAAATTTAGATCTCATCGAGACCTATCATTTGACTCAGCACATGAGTAGTCTAGGGTCAGTAGTTTTCAAGTTATAGCGATTTTAAGTTTGACAGCTGTCATCCGAAATGTAGATCACATCGAGACCTATCATTTGTCTCAGCACACGAATAGTCTAGGGTCAGTAGTTTTCGAGTTATAGCGATTTTTAGTTTGACAGCTGTCATCCGAAATGTAGATCACATCGAGACCTTTCATTTGTCTCAGCACACGAATAGTCTAGGGTCAGTAGTTTTTGAATTATAGCGATTTTTAGTTTGACAGCTGTCATCCGAAATGTAGATCTCATTGAGACCTATCATTTGTCTCAGCACATGAGTAGTCTAGGGTCAGTAGTTTTCAAGTTATAGCGATTTTTAGTTTGACAACTGTATTTAGTTTGACTGCTAAAAAAAGAGCCGAGACTATGACAAGACAAAAAAGATGTTTTGATCTTTATCACACTTTAGAACTTTTGTATAAATTGAACCTGCTCTAACTTGGTATGCTTATTTGCAAATCCATTCCTATACTTCATCCGAGATCTGAAGATCTGACGCGACAAAGACAAAATAGATGTTTTGGTCTTTATCACACTTTAGAACTTTTGTATATATTGAGCCTGTTCTAACTTGGTATAAGATCTGACGTGACAAAGACGCGACATCTGATGCGAATTTATAATTTTTTTCCCATCTTAAAAAGTGCTGGGCGCCGCTAAAAAAGTTTTCACTTCAAAAATCCCCAGCAGCACCTGTTATCCTGATAATTTGCAAAATTTCTCCAAAACAAGAAAAGAAAAGTTAAATCTTATTGGAAATGTCTAAAAAGTGATGATGGTACCGTTCCTATCAAGTACAAGGTAAATTCTACGGAATTCACGGAATTGCAGCATGTTTTTACAATTGGCAAAATTTGAGATTTTCATAATTCTCTAGTGGTTAGAGTTTTAAACCTAGGTTAATGAAACTTTACGCAGGTCTTTAACTAGTGCTTCTACTAGTTACTGCATTAATAATCTGGATAAATATTGGATTTGCGTCGACACGAAAAGAAGAAGATCTGGGTAACACTGACGTGTAGCGGCAGCAATGCGTTTGAATACATGAACAAATGGTGTTATTGGAAATTCTTGCTCCTTTTCTGCATCAAAGAACGATGTCATTATGAGAATCATTTCTCGCACACCACTTTCGATCGCTTTTGGTACGACTTTCTCATAAAATACTTGGAAATATGCAGGAAAACAAGAACAGCACAGGCAACACTGACTGACACAAGGAGGTTTAAGTAGCAGCTCTTTATGATAAGGAGGGAGCCATAACCGTATCCATTTCTAGCGAGGGACCTCCATACTAAAATGTATGAAAAATTTTTTATATCCCAAAAACGTAAAAGTTTTGTCTTTCTCTTTAAGAAATATATAGCTTAAAAGTAATAATCTTGTTACTACAGTTTTTCTGGTAAGAATACTTACCATTCAAGAAAAAAACCGGTCAAATGCGAGTCGGACTCGCGCGGATTCCGATGGGTTCCGACGTGCCTATAGTATTTTTGGAAGCAATAAAGTCCATTTCTAAAAACTGCAACTTAGAAAGATCGTTTTATTTTTGCTGTAATATTTACATAAACTTCTATCGCCTGTAATTAATTCAAATTTTTCCTTCCACAAACTTCGGAGATGGTTTTTAGGGGAGGGGAATGGTATTTTTTTTTGACATTTTTTATCATAATTTGAAAACTAAGAGTTGTAAAAAATTCTATTCTAGAATGTACAAGAAGAGCCCTTTCTTATAATACCTCACTCGACCTAGTAATGACAATTTGAAATTTTGCCCCCCCCCCACCCCTATTTGGGCCCCCTTGACATTAGTAATCATAACTTTTTGTTGATTATCTCATGTGCAGTTAAGTTGGACAACCATATTCTAAAACTATTCCAAATTTCAAGTCTAAAGCATGAGTGGTTGCTGAGATATACAGGTGTGACAGACAGACAGATAAAGTCGCACCATAAGATAAGGGTTCCTTTTTTTACCATTTTGGTATCGGGACCCTAAAAAACGCTGTTAAAAATCACGCATTTTTGGCTATTACGGATCATTTACGCTTCAATTCACAAGTTAAAAGGATATATTTTTACTTTCGCATATTACAAGGTTTGGATGAAACATTAGATTTGTTTGATTTGTAAAACGTTACCCTAGTTTTTTGACCGACTTGTCATAGTCGACTAGGAGATGCTTAACACGACTAGTCCGTCATATAGGACTCTATACATTTTTACTCTGAGGTTGTCAAAATGACGTAAGTAGTTCCGCTTTTGGCCATTCTTCAGAAAAGTTGGTCAAGCTGTACGTCCGTCACTTATGTCACCGGAAAATACCTAACGTACCTATATGTCACCGGAAAATAATAAGAATCGTTAGTTGATAAATTATCTATTAAATTGATCAACTTTAAAAAAATAATAAATTACATACATACAGACATAACATCACGCCTCTTTCCCGTCGGGGTAGGCAGAGACCCAGTTCTCCACCTGCTACGATCTTGACATACTTCCCTTCCTTCCTGTACTTTCATACATGCTTGTCGGTTTAGGGTACTTTTAATAAATTCGTAGATCCATAGGTCCGATAGGTAAGGCCAACACAACCTAACCGATCCCAAATGGAATCGGTTAGGTTGTGTTAGGTTCCCTTTCGACCAAACACAGAAGCGACTTCGGCACAGTTTATTATAATATTATTTTTCGAAAGTTGATCATTTTATTAGAAAATTTATCAACTTACGATTTTCTTATCATTTCCGGTGACAGGTACCTACATATTTGCTACGACTTCTGTGCTAGGGTGTTAATTTAATTGCGAGCCATAGCTCAGGGGCGGTTTCAGTATCAGTAAGTTACTGACAGTAACTCACAGTAAAGGAACATTATGTCAAAAAAAGAAAAAAATATTTAATAATTCATCTTACAGTAGAAACTGCATCAGCTGAGAGCGCATTTTTTATGGGAGGTCAATGTTTTTTTCGACCTATTTTCCTCGGGAAAAGTTCTTGTTACAAATACTTAACCCACCTCTGAGCTATAGCGTAATATTATATATTCTTTGGCTATAGCACGCAATTAAATTAATACTTTGTATAGCTTGAGATACAGCACTTCAAACATTGACCATTTTTCTCACAAAGTTCGAAATCGCGGTTTGAAATGAAGTGCTTTATATCGAGTTTTATAAGACCTAAAGAGCTGTAGGTGCATGTAATAAGGTCTAAATCTCTAAATTTCTAGGTTTTCAGGCAAAATGAAGGTGACTCAAGTATTTCGAAGCTAAAAACCTCGGAAGAAAAAACAATCCGTGAGTGATTACAATTCTTTGCGGCCTAACGCAATGTTGACTTTACACACCACCCGAGCACTTCTAGAGAATGTATTGAACTTTAACAGTCCATGCAATAAATGTAGGTACAGTCAACTGTAAAGTGTCTTGTCTAGCTTGACGTGCTCTTGACTATACAATCGTTATGTCACAGATTAAATAATAGTAAACTGACATTTATTTGTGTTACCGGCCGAACCCAACTTCTAGGCCTAAACAGTTTTTAGAAGCGTGTTGAACTTTGATATGAGGGCACAGAATGGTTAATTAAATATATTAGTAGGTACTAATGAGGGTCAAACAAGAAAGGAATGATCACGAATAGCCTAGTAAGTCGAACTTATCATCATATCAAAAAGACGTCCACTACTGGACATAGGCCTCCATGACGACCGGTCCCGCATCCAGCGGCTACCCGCGACCTTGACTAGATCGTCGGTCCACCTTGTCCTGACGTACTTACTAGTGTTCCACCTAAAATTTGGTTTGGAAAGTAAGTAAGTAGGTACGTATACGAGCACGTACAGTCAATAGCACGTCAAGTTTGACACATTGGACTTAGTACCGTCCTTATTTCAATCACCATTGAAGCATGTCCCTCGAGTCGCGCTGCAAGTTTTAAGCTTGAACTGCTCTTGGCTGTACACCCAACAGCACGTCGTCGGTAGAAACACTTTGGACTACGTCATGGCAATAGAGTTGCAAACACAGATTTAGGTTGCAAATGTTTCCAATGAATTGGGGTTGAACATACTTTAATATAGGTATGTGGTTACTTCACGGAGCAGAGAAGGGTAAGTCCGTTTATGTAAAGCTTTTTTTATATAATCTCGGATTTTAACACTGATAGCTAAATCTTACTTGCTCAGTGGTACAGTCACGGGCACCAATATGCATATGCAGTTAAGTTCTTAATTTCATAGTTTTAATTTAATGTAATAGTGTGCATGCCCCGTGTGGTGCCAGCAAAGAATAGTACCAACCCATACATACCCGTGGGTGTCGTAAGAGGCGACTAAGGGTTATAAACTGGAGGATGGGCAGCAGCATCCTCCTTTGTATCATACCGTCTTACTTACTGCGGTCACCTACAACCGCGGTCCATGGTGCCAGCCGTAACGCTAACAAGCGAGGTGACTATGGTACTTCCCCTCTACATTATTCTAGCAAAAGCTAGAATTCTTGAGGGAGCTCCTTGTCCTGTAGTGGACGTTTCATGGGATGTTATGATGAATAGTGTGCATGCCTGCAAAGGTAGCTCTCAATGGGACAATGTTTTTGTAATTATATCTGCACTATGTACCTGATTGCTTTACACAATAAACATTCAGTTTTTCCTAAACTATGTATACTTATGAAAATTGGAGATTATTAGGTAAATACTTGGAGGAGCTAGGGTAGATACCTAATTATTACTCAAAAATGTGTTTTAAATAGTGTTACAATTTTTTGTAATTTTTCGCTTCTTTCTATATTATTGCTTGTGACTGTACTACCTACTATTATCTAATCTGTGAATGTACAATCAAGAGCACGTCAAGCTTGATTTGAACTGTCCTTACTCCAACAGCTTGCTGTAAGGGCTACCAAGCTTGATCTGCTGTTACCTGTACTGTCTTACAAGTTGCTCTCTAGTAGGTAAGCGTCGGCAGTGAAACGATATCCAAATAATACGCAAAATCGTTCAGTTTTCTTTTATTTGATTGTTTTTTAGAACTTCGACACTTTCTCTTAAAATTACAGAATTATCACAAATAAACAGTGAAAACAATGGAATCACAGAATCAAATAGACAGCAATGGAAAGACCTTTGCATTTAGCAACTTGACACAAAACAAGGTGGCAAATTGTTAAGACTAAGATACACAAACCATTCACAAAACTAATTACTTACTGGCTTCAGAATACCGACATCTGCTTTGAAAATAACAAATGTAATGAAAACAGACAAACTTTTTTGATTGCTAATAAGACAAAATAAATGCCGGCTGCTGAACTACACAAAAACACAGAAATACTTTACATCTAACCTAAATAAAACTAGAGCTAAACTAATTGTTCAGTACTAATTTCAAAAATAACTTCACGATTTCACAAGAGTGTGCTCACCTTAATGATGCAATGTCTACAGATTTATTTTGAGGACATGTGCCACGGTCATTCACCTTTAGAATAGGTATAAAGTAGGTACCTATGTATTTCCTGAATTAACACTTTTTAACATTACTTTTAAGATCATGATGCAATAAATTTTAATATACAGATCCATACACTTCACAATAAAATTGTAACAAAGATATTATGTATATGAAAGTACCCACAATTTAAAATGTTTGTGATTTCTTTTTACACAGCCCCATAAAAAAAGGAATTTCAAATTATTACATTTTTACTCTAAGGTACTTTTTTGATGACGCATCTACTTATTATAATTTTAACACTGGTGAGGCTTAAACTAGATGGTATACTGCACACAAAATAACTTTGTCCGTGACCGTTAATGCGCAGAAGTAAAAAAATGAGTCGCGGGGGTGAGCGCGGCTTCCCCCAGAGGGCGAGCAAATTGTTCATTGGCTCTCCGCCTGTCACCTATGCGCGGAAAATAACCGTCATGGACAAACTTATTCTCAACACGCTGTAGGTATGTAATTACCCATATCTTTCTGAAAATGTTCTTTGTTGTTTACATACTAAGAATGGGAAGTTTTTCATTTTAAATATTTCTAACACAGTACAGTCGAAAGCAGGTCAAGCTTGACACTCGCCACACGATTTTAGTTCCAATGTCTATTGAAACAAGTATGGTACAAAGTTCAATGTGTCAAGCTTGACATGATCTTGACTTTACCGACCTAGCCTAGTTATAAAACATGAAGAAAACTTAGTTTTCTTCATCAAAATAAACTTAAAATTAGTATCACTATAAACCGGTATGAAAAGGAACTGATAGCATAACAGATCTTGGTTAATTATTATCAAAAGATTATTTGGAAAATCAAATAAATATAAAACTAATCTGAATTAGGTTTCCAAATCTTCTGTCCAAAACCAGTGGTGAAAATTTATGACAATTGATGGGAAAGATGTAATAATTGTTTAAGATGCTTCGTTTATCATGAATTTTACATTTTAATTGAAAAAAGTATGTGACTCAACTAACAAGCTAATTTTTTTGTATTTTTTTACATTTGCTTGCTTAGTACCTATCTATCACCTACTTTTTTGAAGTTATTAAACTTCAATGGAAATGCCTTAACATCAAACAGAAATGTATTTTAATACTTCACTATACTTATGGCTAGCAATGACCTTGCTGATACATTCTAAACGGCAAGATGTATGCATGCATGCAGTGGGGTCAATAAAATTTTTGATGGTTATGGAAAAGTATATTAAAAACCACTTTCCGCTTAGACAGTAGCAGCACTGTCCAAGCTAAACCATTACTTAGGCTACCTAATTATTTTTTCCTGCAAAATATTTTAATCGTCTTGAAAACTATATATACTATTTCTGTAATTCAGTTCAATACAAGATTTTTTTTGTAAAGAAATCTTAGCAGACAAAACAGGCAGCACTTGCTAGTCCAAAATTTAAAAATTCATCAACAAATGCAGTGTAAAACCTATTTATAATACTTACAAATCAAACTGTTCTTAATATCATAATACTTCTAGCTCTGTTCTAATTTTCACTTATTAAACAGGCCTGTACCTAGAGAAAGTCGTGATTGTGACTAAAAGCTGCATTCTCTAAGCCCTGCCTGTATGCCTGTACTACTTTTTGGCTTTAGCTGCATGCCCTTGCCTGTTTGGAGGTGTCCATCTGAGAGCAGAAGGATCTACAGTCAATCGCGGCTTCTTAAAATGAGAACTATTCAACTGCTCCGCAACTATCTTTGGTGTGACACAAATCACATGCTGCCCCTTCCAGTATTTCACCATGTTCATAGATTGAAGGGTTGAAATTATGTCTGTCTGTGAGATGCCTGTCATTTGACTCAGATCTTTGATGCTTAGTGTACCTCGACTTGCACTTAGTACTTCAAGTAGCACATAAGACCAGTAAGATCTATAACTCAACTTTCCAAGATCTGAGAGGGGCTTCTCTGGACTGCCAACAACTTGTTCTAACCGAGACAGCTCATAACTGAAGGCAATTAGGAGTTTCCCATAACCCTGCCTTTGATATGGAGGTAGTGTCAGTATACAAGCTACGTTATTTCCTTCAGGAGAGTCCTTCTCTTTTGAAAAATACCCAACTAGATGTGCGCCATGCTTGTCGACTTCACATAAAATGTAAAACATAAACTGTTCAATATCAAAATACAATGTTTTGTGATCTAGAAACAATTTTGCTAATAGACACAAGTTCTGACAGTATATTTTGTGTTCCTTACCATCCGCTTCAAATATAGCTATTGTGCCTTTTCTATAGATCTCACTACCCTGAGGTTGCCTTGCTGTACATTCACTCAAGTGATACCTGTAAGTTTTCTCCATTCGCATGTATTTGAGGCAGTATTCACAAATCCAAAGTTTTGCTTGTTTACCATACTCGTCAGGGTAAGGGCTGAAATACCAGGTATCGATCTCGTATTTACCGATTTGAATTCTGTCAATGTATTTTACTTTTGTGATAGCTTCGTGTTCCTTTTCAAGAGCTGCGGTCGTTGGGTCCATTTCTGCGTAGGTCTTCTGTACATGATTGATTTCGTCGTGTTTACGCTTTTGATTGCGCGTTATTTTGCGGCCCGACTTGTCGGTAAGCAAATGGTCAGAGTTTATGTTGTTATTCGACTGCTCGCACATGTCAAACCTGTCGGACATGACCCGGTGGCGGGAAACCCACTCATCGAGTCTCCTATCGTATCCCACATAATGCACGTAGTATTCGTAGCCTGACTCCGCTGCATTGTACCGCGTCTGTATAAGCTCGGCCGGGTGCCATGACTCATCTGACCGCCTCACTAAATAATGCTCTCCAATATCCAAAGGCTGCTCCTGCGCGGACTCCGAGTCATCGTTGTCTACACCCCGGCACTCAGGGGTTGGTAATTCATTGTTCACAATAGGTTTTTCTAATTCTTTATCACCTTTTGCCATGTTAAAACATAAATCAACACGCGGATCACGCAATACCGCGCAACACTATGAACATGAGCGGCCATAATAGTCATAGACAATCTAGACTTTTGACATGTAGATTTTTTTTTTTATTATTATTTATTACGGCATTGGAAACAAGGCCATCTGCCGAAGACATGTAGAAAATGCAGCATAGTGTTGGGCAGCAATGTGTTTTTTTTTTTTTCGAAAAAGTACGGTTTTTCAAGGAGGTTTTTGTTCTGAGGGTTTTTTACTAAAATCTAATCAAATAAAAATAATTTTATTCTGCCCATCATCAGTTTAATGAAATTGTAATGAAAGAATGATGTCAGAATCAGAGCGAGGTTCGAAACTGGGTTTCAATATTTAGAAAACAAGTGGCCAAGTGGGGTTTTAACCAAGGAGGTTTAAGTAGCAGCTCTTTCTGCTAAGGAGGGAGCCATAAGCGTATCACTTTCTTGCGAGGGACCTCCATACTAAAATGTATGAATTTTTTCAAATCCTAAAGACGTAATATTTTTATCTTTCTCTGAGAAATATGTGACATGGGACTGATAAATGCTACTACCACAGTTTTTCTGGTGAAAACACTTACCATTCAGGAAAAAAACGGTGTTAAAAATCACGCATAAAATGACTATTACGGATTATTTACGCTTCCGTTCTTAGTATTAATAATCAATTCACAAGTAAAAAACGATATATTTTCACTTTCGCAAACAAAGTTTATACTAAAACATTAGATTTTTAAAGATATCTTGATTTTTGTAAAGCTTAACTGAGTTTTTTGACCGACTAGTATGGGCGACAGTGAGACACTTTACACTTCACTTGCTCATACTGAATATGTATATGGCGGACTCTATAGTTTTTTACTCTGAGGCAAAGATTTTGGAAACTACGCCAGGGCCAAGTGGGGTTTTAACCAAGGAGGTTTAAGTAGCAGCTCTTTCTGCTAAGGAGGGAGCCATAAGCGTATCACTTTCTTGCGAGGGAACTCCATACTAAAATGTATGAATTTTTTTTAAATCCTAAACACGTAAATTTTTATCTTTCTCTGAGAAATATGTGACATGGGACTAATAAATGCTACTTCCACAGTTTTTCTGGTGAAAACACTTACCATTCAGGAAAAAAACGGTGTTAAAAATCAAGCGCAGCGTTTTTCTTACGTCAATGCTCTGAGGTTAGTACTCTAAAAATATTTAATTCGATAGATAAGGAGTTAGAATCTGACGACTGGCAACATTATTATTAATGAATGAGAACGGAACGCATCACATCACACGTTCGTTCGTTTCGTTCTGCTCGCTCGCTCGCTCGCTGTCGGTCGGCGAAGGAAGAAAGAATTTTGTGTGCCGTTTGTTCTTATCTTTTGGATAAAGATATGAAATTCGTATCTAAAAACTGTGCTGTACATTTTTACAGGTGGTGATTGTGTTGTTGGTGTGTATTCATTACATCTTGACGTGATATAAGTGTAGTGAAGAGTTGTAACTTGGAGACCTCCCTTGTGAACTTGTGGTGAAAAAGCCGTGATTTATCGTAAACGTTTGGATAAATATCGGAAATGCAGGCGATCAAATGTGTAGTAGTTGGCGACGGGTAAGTTTTTGTTTCAAACTTACGTAAATTACAAGACAATCTGGTTAAATTGGTATGCTTTCGTAACGCTGGTAAACCGACTGACGTCATTTATAAATTGAATCGTGTTGATTTTGCCGTTCCCAGCGTTTAGCTGCTGCTGATAGTGCACGTCAAATTTATCAGTGTGCTGTCCTATTGTGTCAGTAAACCGAGGCTTGAGGCAGGCTTTGTGTTGCTCAAGTTACTATGACTAATGAAAGAACCATCTAAGTACATACCATGCCTAGCTGACTAAACTTAGTTTACAAAGCCTATTTGTTTATAATTGTCTACTTAACATCTATTACTAACACAGTTGTGATTTCTATCCCTACACATTCTACTTACAAAGTTATTTTGGTCCCATAGTTCAAATTGTGAGGTCGGTCATCGACCTTGCAACCCACGTAATATGATGACCCATGAAAACCAATAAATTACCAAAAGTGAAAACAGAAATTGCTGCTGTGCTCAATCCATGTCTTAAAGTGATGCAGTTAAAGAGACTGGGTAAAACAACAGTAGAAAAAAAAAACAATTGATGCATTGATTATAGTAGGTACAAGCATAGCTCTTATACACCGTGTTCCTGAGGATATTAATAAATTTTAGGAGCACATTAAGTTAACGAAACTGTACAACTTTCCCTAAGAAACATAGGTTGAAATAAGAAAAAAAAATTTGTATGGGAGGCCAATTTTTTTTTCATATTTCAACCTATATTTCCTAGGGAAAGTTGTATAGTTTAAATAACTGAACATGCTCTTAAAGTTAATGCATATCCTCAGGAACACAGTGTATAAGAAGTAGGTTTGAACGAATAAATAAACATAATGTCATTGAATATACACCTCATCTTTATAAATAAAGTAAAAATAACCTTGTATATTCACCATGAGAATGTTCTTAAACAGAATGTTCTAGACAAAGTTAAGAGTGCACTCCGCGCACACTAGCGCCCTCATCAGAATTTAATTAATTTCTTTGAATTGGAGACCAAAATGAAAAATTGAAGAACGGCTAAGTGTTCTTTGTCAGGATAGCGTTATTTTAAACTATTACAATAAGCTTTATGTTATCTTGTTTATTCAAAATCCTTTGAACGGAACGCGGTGGCCACCAATTTCCGTTTTAAGGATTTTGAATAAACAAGATATCATAAAGCTAATTGTAATAGTTTAAAATAATGCTATCCTGACAAAGAACACTTAGCCGTTCTTCAATTTTTCATTTTGGTCTCTAATTCAAAGAAATTAATTAAATTCTGATGAGGGCGCTAGTGTGTGCGGAGTGCACTCTTAATCTTTTACTTCCTATTTAAACCAAGAATTACTGAATTCATATAAAATATTATAATAAATTTTCTGTAGTGTACTAAATTGCTAATTTATCAATGCATGATAAATTTTATTTATTTTACTGGGAAATGATAGTAAATTGAGATAACGTCTGATATAATTTTATTATCTTTAGTTGGGTTGTTGCCGTAAGGATCAAAGAACTATAAATAATAGTGCACTAAATATCAGTACAGGTTTAACTCATTTTTTTTAACTCTAGCACTGACAGTTATTTTCTGCACATGGGTCATATTCAGAGAGCCAATAATACCTTTTTAAATACAGCTATACCTGCAACAGATGTTCTTTATAAATTAAATCTAACTTATCAAGTGTACAAGACAGACTAGTTGTTACAATCTTGGATGGGTTGGACTTTGCTTTCTTTTTCTTTAACAGATTAATAATGATACGATTAATAAATCTAACCGAACATAAATTTTCAACTTCTCAATCTGTATAAGCTTAAGCATCGTACTGAATATTCCTGTTAATTAGGCAATCAATATGCATGAGGGCAACATAGTCAAATCAACTACTAATGTCAAAATTAAATTCCTTCATATATATATTCTGACTAATATTAGTCATGATGTCAAGGATCAGTATCGTTTTTTACAATCTTTTTAGTACAAAATTTATGAAATAAATTTAAAATGGAACAAAAAATTTGAAATAGTTACTTTTTCAGCATTTTTGCAGGTCACATGGAAACAGATTTTCGTTTACTTTTTAACCCAGGCACCATCTCTATTATTTATGTGGTGTCTATCATAAAATAGCCCAATGCACAATTTTATGTGGTGTTTACGATAAAGTAGTGATCAGCGAACTTGACGGACATTGTCGTTTCATTTCAACCCTCTATCATCTCTTCCTATCATCCTATCAAACAATCATCAATTCAGGGCCACCTCCTTTAAATGTAGATATAATGTGTTTCTACAATTTATGTTATTCCTACCAATCACTGCATCACTTGTCAATCACTTTCCAGTTACATAAACATTATTGAAGTCAATATTAAATTATACTTTTATTACCTACTAAAGATTAGTCATGACCCTGAGCTATATGTTCTTATGACCTAAGTAAAGTAATAAAGCCTAGATTCCAGGTCAAGCCACTTATTAGTATTAGACTCTTAGATTACTAGTTATACACCTGCAAGGTAAACCTCATAAGGTCAAAGTCATTTCTAGTGTACTCTTTTGAGATTTGCCGATATCCTATTATACTTTTTATGTTACACTTCCATGATTGCTTATATAATTAGTCTGACCAGTCAAGTAGTATTGACTTTGTTGCATTCTTATTTTAACACTACATGTTAGAGTCATGCTACAAATGGCAAGCTTCTTGCTCTGAACTGTAGGTACCTATTTAGTAAGGAAATAAAAAATGTGATGCTGATGATCATGGCATCACGTTTTTTATCACTGCACTTATCAAACAATCCAATAGCATCCTTACATCTGGCCATGAATCAGATGACCTAGGCTTCTGGTTCAGTACCTAGGTATTGATTACTTTGAATTGTATCTCATTACATCAGTATATTGTATACAGCATGTTCTAGAAAATTGTGTCAAGCAAAAACATAAAGGTAGAGCAGCCTAAGGGGTACCAAAAAGAAAAAAAACACCTAAGCACTATGCATGTTAGGATTTTTAATAGCCACATTTCTTGTGACTACTAATTTTCATAGCATGAACCAGACAACTTCCCAGACATCGACCTTTTAAAATAACTAGTAGACTCATTTTGTATAAAAAAAAACAAAAACTTTGAAAATTACTTTTATGATAAATGGAGTGATTTAAAGATAGATTAAAGGCATTTTCTAGGACATTCTGTAGTTTGTGGCTACTGAAGCAGATCCAATAAGTCTATGATGCGTAAAATATTAATTTATTCCTGTATGTATGGTAGTAAGGGAGATAAAAAATATTTCGCTATATGATTTGCACATATTTCATATCGCTAGAGATGATAGTTTAGATCATTACAAATTGATTTGGTTCAGTAAAGTTTTTCTGTCCGTCGCTGCGTTTTTGAGTTTCAGCTTTTCAAAAATGTAAAAAAAAGAAGGGTACTAAATCATTTGCTCATGTCTGCCAATGGAGCTGCTGGTCAGAAACATCCTAAAAATTAAAGAAATCGAAGAGGCAGACGTATAGGGCTCTGCATTATCACAGGAAGTACTAGTAAATATGTAAAAAAAAAAGGCTCTACTAAACCATTTGCTCATCATTCTAGTTGCTTTTATTCGCTTCATTTGGTTTCACTGAAGACAACAAAAAATTGGCAGACGATTTACACACTGATTTTAAGAAATATTAATTTTT
Source organism: Athrips mouffetella (assembly GCA_947532105.1). Lineage (NCBI taxonomy): Eukaryota > Metazoa > Arthropoda > Insecta > Lepidoptera > Gelechiidae > Athrips > Athrips mouffetella. The sequence continues at coordinate 6,914,783 of OX383969.1, read as the reverse complement.
ATAAATTCGTACTAAATCAATCATATCCCCAATATAGGGTGCGTCCTAATTCACTTTCTTCTTTCAAGTAGACAAGGCTTATAATGAACGCGGGTGGGGGCGCTGGCTTGTATAAGGAGAAGGTAGACCATAATTTGCATCACGACAATGTGCAACACATAACAAGCATCGAATAATAAGCAGCAGATATTTGGCGTCACGTGTAGCCAAATATCAGATGCACAATATTTGTCGCGTACTATTCTGCTGCGCATTATCCATGCGCTTCAATAATTGGCAGCATATTGTATGCATCATATATCATGCAACAAATAAAAAGCAGCAGATATTTGGCGTCTCGCAGAAAAAATCAAGACAGGAATTAACGAGCGCACAATTAAAAAGCGCCAAATAAATTGCAGCAAATATTTGGCGTCTGGTCATGGAGGTCATGACCTTTGGTTCTAGCTAGAGTGGTGCCTTTTCAAACCTCGATTACAACATGTAGATATCGATTTATTCAGTATATTCTGTGCATGCTCTGTCCGAGAGAATATTATAAATATAATCTGTGGACTGAATGAAGGACAACAAACAAACGACTGACTGTCATTTCCAAGGAGGTTTTAGTAGCAGCTCTTGCTGCTAAGGAGGGAGCCATAAGCGTAGCACTTTCTTGCGAGGGACCTCCATACTAAAATGTATGGATTTTTTTTCAAATCCTAAAAACGTAAAATTTTTATCTTTCTCTCTGAGAAATATGTGACATGGGACTAATAAATGCTACTACCACAGTTTTTCTGGTGAAAACACTTACCATTCAGGAAAAAAATGGTGTTAAAAATCACGCATAAAATGGCTATTAAGGATTATTTACGCTTCCGTTCTTAGTATTAATGATCAATTCACAAGTAAAAAACAATATTTATTTATTTATTAGGTTACCAACAAAATATACATCAGTACAATGCACAAGACAATTCACCATAATATTTTCTTAATGCTACTCTAATTATAGGTAACAACGGCATGCAAATTATAAATAAAATATCTTTAACAAAACATTGTTGCAAAATACCTGTAGTTTAAACTAATTACAGATTAAAAAAGAAATACTACAATATATTTTCACTTCCGTAAACAAAGTTTATACTAAAACATTAGATTTTTAAAGATATCTTGATTTTTGTAAAACTTAACTGAGTTTTTTGACCGACTAGCATGGGCGACAGTGAGACGCTTCACGCTTCACTAGCTCATACAGAATATGCATATGGCGGACTCTATAGTTTTTTACTCTGAGGTCATTTCATTATGAAATCCATCCATTATGGATGTTTGTTTTATATCCTGAATATCCTGATTGATTTTGATTCTGGACGTTTTTAGCATTTTAGACTTGCTAGATAACCCAAGATTATTACTGGAAAGGAAGTTCAACCTATAGCCTAGCTAGTGATTTACCTCTTCAGTGTTTATACCAGTTTCAATAGTATGTTCCTTGGTTTCAACCGGCTAGTCAACAAAACGCAGCCACGCAAGACTGTTCGTCAAACAAGTGAAAGACATGAGGGAAAGGTGGGAGGACCTGCTGGCCAAAGAGTATATAAGTCACTAGCGTTTTTTGGCTAGACAAACCACCACCGACTCTATGTTGACCTACAGCCGCCTGCTCGCTGGTCGCTCACCGGGCCTCTCCTCACGGAGTCTGACCCGGGGGGCTAGCACCGCGGAGGGCGGCTCTCCAACTCCAGTCAACACATACCTACCAACCACTCCTGACCTGCCGCACTACATCCCCATCATCTCCCTTACCGCACCACTTCCATCTACAAGTTTGCCAATAGCCGCCCGCTCGCTGGTCGCTCACCGGGCCTCTCCTCATGGAGTCTCACCCGGGGGGCTGGCACCGCGGAGGGCGGCTCTGCAATGACCGGCCTGTAGCCACAGGCCGCGCCTGATACCTCCTCAGGGAGTCACAGTAGCTCCACGAGGATTCCCCGCCGAAGGAGCCATCCCGGGGCGAGAGAAGACTTCACGGCTAGACAATAGAAATAGACTAACATTATGACGCAGCTAAGCTTTTATGACTGGCAAAAATTATCCTGAAAGTGATCACAAATGTTTTTTACACAAAGGCAAGGATGTTATTAAGCAGAGTGGCGGCAGTTGAAATAAAATGAAGCAAAAGTAAACCATAATAATGGCTAAAGTGTAGGTACAATATGGACTGTTGAATTGAAAGCTGGTTTTTTTTTTGGAGCAAAGGTCTTGCCATACCTAGCCTACGTGCAAATTTTGAAGCTGCAGAAATTTCTAGTTTTTTTTAAGAAAATAAATATTAAAACGTAAATTTCAATGTTTTTTTAGTTAACATAACGCTTTAAAGAAACGAGCTTTCAATTCGACATGGTCCACATTGTACAATTTGAACACTTGAAAACCATGTGTAGACAGATTTTTATTTAGGACTTCCAAACTGTAATTGGCTCCACCATAATTGGCTCCTCAGAAACCGAAATATCCGAGCTCTTGTCGAAAATTGAGTGCATCAGCCGGGAGTATGGGCTCTGCATCAACAGGAGCAAAACCAAACTGATGTTTGTCGACCGAAACGATACCATGGTTCGTACCAACAAGCTAAATGACCTCGACATAGTGCAGAAATTTGTTTATTTAGGCTCTCAAATAAGCAACGATGGTGACTGCGATCAGGAGGTTATCAGAAGATCCCAGATGTCGAAAGCCGCTAAGATCAGGCTAATGCGCACACTCATATTTTCCATCTTTTTATACGCGTCCGAAACCTGGATATTTTAAGCTCGAACCTTAAGAAGAATAGACGCATTCGAAATGTGGTGCTGGCGCAGAATGCTCTGAATATCCTGGACCGAGCGGCGCACAAATGAATCTATCCTTAAGGAGTTGAAAATTAGGACCAGGCTCTCCACCATCTGTAAGCAACGAGTCCTAAAATTCTTCGGCCACATGGTCAGAAGAGGTTCAGATAACCTGGAAAGGCTTATCATCTCTGGCCGAATGGAGGGTAAACGGAGCAGAGGACGTATGCCAATGCGATGGGCCGACGCTATAAAAGAAGCTACTGGAGCGACACTACAGGCCAACATTCACCGTGCTCAAGATAGGACGATCTGGAGAGGTGTGGCGGCACAAGTAGCAGCCCACGACTGTCATGTCCCTCAGTCATGAGGATACAACTAAGAAGAAGAAACTGTTGTGGATGTAAAATACCTACCTACACATTTAAATCTAGCAATATGATTTTCTACCTATATATATATATATAACAAAACTCATTAAAATGAAAAGCCAGCATCAAATTGGTACCTAACAAAATTCATTTAACTAGGTACTTTCAATAGGTAGAGTACCTTTTGATTTAAATTTTTATAGGTACATACATACAAATGAATATTTTGAAAAATCAAATAAGTACCTATGCAACTAATATTTAGTTATTATTTTATCAAATTATTATTATTAATTTTATCAAAGTAAATTTTATTGATTTAATTTTTAACTAGTTTTATTTATTACCTATTCATTTCTGAGAAAAGGCCTCCATAATCTTGTACAAATCACAAGTCTAGTCCATTTCTCACCTGCAATTGCTTCATGATTTAAGTACCTAGTTGGACTCAGTCCGACCATACAGCGTTTTGCAGATTTTTTTATTCACCAGAAAAAAATTAAGGGATGATTTGGCCCATGACAATAAACACCTTTTTCTAACCAAGTCAAGGAACATAGTAGGTAAGTAACATAGGACATAGTAGTAAGTATAGGTACCTAGATAAATACTTCATTCTGCAGTCCACTGGCACATTAATACAGGGTGACTTTGAAGACATTCGACAAATTTTAAGGGAAAGATCTGTCATTAGATCAATTTTGTACGAGTATAGGTCTAAGGAAAATAGGAGTTGTCGAAAAATATCTTTTTAGGGTTCCGATACCAAAATGGTAAAAAAAAGGAACCCTTATGGTGCCGCTCTGTTTGTCTGTCTGTCTGTCTGTCCGTCTGTCTGTCACACCTCTATATCTCAGCAACCACTTATGCTATCAACCTGAAATTTGGAATAGTTTTAGAATATAGTTGCCCAACTTAATTGCACAAGAAAAAATTTTGAAAAAAGAATGATTATTAATATAAAGGGGGCCAAAATAGGGGGGGCCAAATTTCAAATTGTCGCTACTAGGTTGAGTGGGGTATCATATGAAAGGGCTTTACTTGTACATTTTAAAATATATTTTTGTATTTTTTAAATTTCTTAGTTTTAAAGTTATGATGAAAAATGTCAAGAAAAATACCATTCCCCCCCTTATCTCCGAAGTTTGAGTAAGGAAAAATCTGAATTAATTACAGTTGACAGAAGTTTATATAAACTTTACAGCAAAAATAAAACGATCTTTCTAAGTTGCACAGTTTTTCAGAAATCTGCAAAAAACCTTTACAAACAAATTTAGTTTTGCGGTCCTGAAAATGGACTTTATTGCTTCCAAAAATACTATAGGTATATCGGAACCCTCGGCGCGCGAGTCCGACTCGCACTTGACCGGTTTTTTATTAAGTGGAACGGAACATAGGTAGGGTGAGGTGGTCGACATTGAACCAGGGGTACAAGATGAATCATAACGATATTGGCTCCCCAGTCGTCGGTGGCACGCTACGTTCTGTTCTGTACTACATACATACGGGTCAAAATCATAACCCTCCTTTTTTTCGTAGTCAGGTAAAAAAGAACAAGAGAGTTAAAAAAAAAATTGTCCAAATATTAAAACCCGACTACTGGCAAATCTTGTTTTAAAAAGTATTAAACGAAAAATATTGTCATATTGTTGTGTACAACCTATGGTATCTATTTGAGCAGCTGGATGCGAGCAGCGCATCGGTCGTCATGGAGATCTTTAGGGGAGGCCTATGTCCAGCAGTGGACGTCTTTCGGCTGATATGATGATGATGGTATTTGAAGCATGTGCGAGTTTGACTCTGGCGGTTATTTTTTCGCATTTTTTTTACGTTAAAAGTGAGCAAACGAGCAGGCGGGCCACCTGATGGTAAGTGGTCATCACCCTATGTCACCGCCCATAGCACCAACTGGGTTATTAGTGGCATATTTTGAAAGGTCCACTACACTACTCGCGAAGTCGATCGAATAGGATAGTGTAGTAAGGCACTTCGCGTCGCTTCGTGCAACTTCGCCTCGCCTCGAAGCGTTTCGAAGTTCGAACACGAAGCGTCTTCCCACACTACTCGGCTTACTTCAGTACACTCAAAAGTACACTACACGTCGAGACGTCGTCTACACTGATAGTGCGTGCGTGATAAAGAGTACGGTCAAAAAGGCTTAGCGTGCTTGCCTTGGCTCTGATAATGAGATTTTATACAAAAAATGTAATTTAAAAAAAAATAATCCCACTTCAAAATAAATAGGAAAAAAAAGGAACCGATTTTGATCAATAATACCCAAGTACCTGGGGGACTGAGTTTCGCTCAATATCATCAGATGAGCAAGCATTCTACCCGCCAACAGATGGAGCTGTAGGTTTATGTCTAAAACGCAAATGCTTAAAAACACGGGGAAAAAGAATTTTCCCAGACATGAGATCTAGCTAGATCGATTTTTTGCCCCAAAAAACCCCCGTATGGAAAATTTCATACAGCAAAGCACGTTGCACGTTACCCTTCCAACCGAGACACAACAGTGACAACACTGCTGCTTCACGGTAGTTATAGGCAGCACAGCGCATAGCATCTGATTGCTATTGCTATTTTTATTATTGGAAATTTTCGGCTATAATTACTTAGCTGTGATAGTTTTACTTTTAATTTCATCATATAGGTACCTATACTGCTACTATGATTTTTTTTCACATTTACAATAACAACAGTTTAGACGGCAGGAGGGGGACACTCGACTTCAACTAAAAATTGCAGTTTCAAGCTTAATATTTTGCACGGATGCCCAAATCGAAAGATTATGTTTGCAGACTCACACTATTTTTTAAAGACCTATCCTATGACACGTCCTCGTAGATTTCACCCCCACTTTACTTGTAGGGTCATCATCATAACATCCCATGAAATGTACACTACAGGACAGGGAACTCACTCCAGAATTCTAGCTTTTGCTGGAAAAATGTAGAGGGGAAATACCATAGTCACCTCGCTTGTTAGCGTTACGGCTGGCACCATGGCCGGCGGTTGTTGGTGACCGCAGTAAGTACGAGTAAAATGTAAGATAAAAAGGAGGATGCTGCTGCCCATCCTCCAGTTTATAACCCTTAGTCGCCTCTTACGACACCCACGGGTATGTTTGGGTTGGTACTATTCTTTGCCGGCACCACACGGGACTTGTAGGGTAGGTAACCTGAAATAATATTTTTAAATATTTTATTTTACCAACTTTTCGACGTGGATGAAATGTATATCCGTACTAAATTTCGTCTCTGAGCTAAGCCGCGGACAGAGAGACATGGACATGACGAATCATAAAAACCGGTCAAATACGAGTTGGATTCGTGTGTCGAGGGTTCCGATATACCTATAGTGGGTAAGTGAAAATGAAAAATGAAATTTATTAAACTCAAAAGGGTTATTTACGGTATTTCTAGTCCTTACACTAGGATTCCCTGTATCGCAATACTTATATAATACAGTCTATTTTAGGAGCGCAGGGGTGGACTGCGTGGCTAAAACTACTGATTGTACTGTGTACGTACTAGCTAGAAAACACTCCGAAATATTATTTACCGACATAATCTGTAGCAAAATGGCTGGCCCTTCGTCGGTCAATTCATTTTATATTAAAAAGATACGTAGCAGTTACATTATGGAAGGCATAGTCCAAGGATATTACGTTGTGTTTTAGAAACGCGCGTCGACAGTGTGTTTTTAGGGTTCCGTACCTCAAAAGAAAAAAACGGAACCCTTATAGGATCACTTTGTTGTCCGTCTAACTGTCTATCTGTCTGTCTGTCTCTCTGTCTGTCCGTCTCTCAAGACCCTTTATCTCACGATCTGGTAAAGGTATCAGGTTGAAATTAGTACCATATATTAGGATCCATGAACCACACAAGATCTGAAAATTTCATTTTTTTACAACGACGCAATCAAAAGATATGGCATTTTATATCCTCATCTCCATACATTTATGCAAAAACGCAAAACCTACAGGGTACTTCCCGTTGACCTAAAATGATGAAATTTGGCAAGAAGCTAGGTCTCATAGTACAAATAAAGGGAAAAGTCTGAAATCATTAAATATTACAACTTTTCTCACAACTAATGGTAACCAATTGTGGGGATCTCCCGTTTCAAGAACATTCATATAAGAGAGGGGTCAAGTTGGATGGTCGCGGAGGCGATTTTTGTTTTAGTTCTATTTTAAAAACGAGAACACTTACAAACTTGAAAATAAAATAACAACAAATAATAAAATTTGGTCAAGCGCGTGTCGGACTCAAAAAATCTATCACATTAACTTACTGAAATTTCAACTAATACAATTATGATTATGTGGTGGTACGAAACCCTCGGTGCGCGAGTCCGACTCGCACTTGGCCGGTTTTTTTTTCAACGCGCGTCTACAGCGCGTTATCAGCGTGTTTTTCTTTTCTATTTTAATTTTTTGTTAATTTATTGTAGGTTTTGTTTTGTCATATTTTCCTAGACTTATATGGGAGAAGATATAAGTTATTTTAATAACCACTTCAAGAGTTATCTTCTGGTGTCTTTGCATAAATCCTGTAACACTATCTCTACTTTCTATCAATTATCAATAAACTTTCACGGGCACGGAATACTTACCTCCCCTTCATTACTCCGTGACTTACCTACTTGCAGATGGAGGGGCGGGCATACGCGGGCAGAGCTTTTTGTCTTGACAGCCCGCCACTCCCGCCAGTGTGGCCGGTACTGCAATTATTTCCGTATTATTAATAGGACCAAATTCAGGACGTTCTGAATAAAGGCCAGGTTAAAAGTACCCTAAACCGACGAGTATGTATGAAAGGATTGATGAAAGTACAGGAAGCAAGGGAAGTATGTCAAGATCGTAGCAGGTGGAGAACTGTGGTCTCTGCCTACCCCGACGGGAACAAGGCGTGATATTATGTATGTATTAATAGTCATTGACATGAAATAAACGCTCCGTTTCTATGCGCGTATTTTCCAAAATCTTTGGTTCGGAATCAAACTTAATATCATAATTTGAAAAATTATGAGTTTGAATTTTATTCTGATAAAAACTATAATTTTCGCAATACCAGCCACACTGGAGGACAATGTCCGTGACTGACTATCCGTTTTTAGGGTTCCGATACCAAAATGGTAAAAAAAAGGAACCCTTATGGTGCCGCTCTGTCTGTCTGTCTGTCCGTCTGTCTGTCACACCTCTATATCTCAGCAACCACTTATGCTATCAACCTGAAATTTGGAATAGTTTTAGAATATAGTTGCCCAACTTAATTGCACAAGAAAAAATTTTGAAAAAAGTATGATTATTAATATAAAGGGGGCCAAAATAGGGGGGGCCAAATTTCAAATTGTCGCTACTAGGTCGAGTGGGGTATCATATGAAAGGGCTTTACTTGTACATTTTAAAATATATTTTTGTATTTTTTTAAATTTCTTAGTTTTAAAGTTATGATGAAAAATGTCAAGAAAAATACCATTCCCCCCTTATCTCCGAAGTTTGAGTAAGGAAAAATCTGAATTAATTACAGTTGACAGAAGTTTATATAAACTTTACAGCAAAAATAAAACGATCTTTCTAAGTTGCACAGTTTTTCAGAAATCTGCAAAAAACCTTTACAAACAAATTTAGTTTTGCGGTCTTGAAAATGGACTTTATTGCTTCCAAAAATACTATAGGTATATCGGAACCCTCGGCGCGCGAGTCCGACTCGCACTTGACCGGTTTTTTTCTTTTGAGGTACGGAACCCTAAAAATAGAACTTAAGGTTACTAAGCGGCGACCACTCGATGATTATTTTTGGTCACAATAAATACACCTGACACGTCTCGCCACTTCTGCCGCTAGCAGACAAAGACAACTCGGGCGACGTAGCGGGAGGGGTACAGACTCTGTGCTGAATTAGTGTTGCTTTGCGATCAAATCGAAAGTATTTAAGGTGACAGGTGATGCAGAAATTATTCCTTACAAAAACTTTTTCTCTTCTGTTTTTCAAATTTCTCGATTTAAGCCCGCGTCACACAGAGGCGGTAGCGGAAGCGTTCCGGGGCCGGTATTATAGAATAGAATAGAATAGAAACTTTTATTTGCAGAGATACTTACAAAATACAAATTCCAGATCTTATAGAAAAATAGTCTTAGTATCTAGTCTGCGAAACAGGCATGCAAATATTTATATAAATGAGCAATAGTCGTGCCTATCACTAATTATTCGTGGCTTTATACTCTCTATACTCCTTTAGGCTATAAAAACAATGTTCCATTAACCATTTAGTCACTCGTGTCTTAAACATGTTTCCATCTAATTGTTTTATTTCATCTGGTAGTTTATTATATATCTCTATACACATATTGAAAACATTTTTCGTATAAATATATTTATTACATGCTGGCTTATGTAGTAAGTTTAAATATTGAGTTCTTTTTGGCCTAGTATGTATATCATGATATTTACTAAAGTGGTGAGGATGATCTTTTACAAAACAACATGCACTTTTTATGTATGCGCAGGGGAGGGGCAGGATATTTAGACTTAAAAAAAGTGGTTTACACGATTCAAGATAATCGGCCTGGCAAATTGCTCTTATACACTTTTTTTGAAGTCTAAATAGTCTGTCTACCTCCACGCAGTTTCCCCATAAAACAAGACCATAATTTAATGTTGAGGATACATAACCATGATATGCCGTCAAAGCTGCTTCTTTAGAGACTGTTTGCGATAACCGTTTCAAAGCAAATACAAATTTGTTTAACTTTTGGCAAACCTCACTCACATGCGCTTTCCAGTTTAGATGTTTGTCAACCGTTAACCCTAAAAATTTTGTGTCATTTACTATTTGTATATAAGTCTTATTATGTTGTATTTGTATTGGTATGAGATTTGAATTATATGGTAGAAATTGCATTACTTTAGTTTTATTTATATTGATATGTAGTTTATTCTTATTCATCCAATCTGTCGTCTCACCAATAGCCTTATTTAGAATTGAAGACGCATTCATATTTTTTGGAATCTCTACTATTAATGTTACATCGTCAGCAAACAGTACTGATCTAAAACTAAGGGAGATAGGCAAATCGTTTATGTAAACGAGAAATAGTAGGGGTCCAAGGATGCTACCTTGTGGCACTCCTGTTTTTTTCAGTTTGAAATCTGATCGAAATATTTTTTTACTTAAAATGTCATTGCTCTCTTTTAGAATTTTTGATACTTCCGTGCATTGTTTCCTTTGGTATAAATAGCTTTTTAACCAGTCATGTGCTTTTCCCCTTATTCCACATAACTCCAGTTTATGTAATAATCTTGAATGACAAACGAAATCAAATGCCTTACTCATGTCAATGAATATGCCGAACATTTTAGCGTTTTCATTAACTCCGTCTGATATTTGCTTAACAAAGTCAAAGCAAGCGAGTGTTGTAGACTTTCCCTTTCGAAACCCATGCTGTTTATTTTTTGTAAAGTATGAGTTCATATCGCACCCTGTCACATTGAAAAGCGGTCGCGGCGCGGTATTTTGTTCCCGCCATGCCAAACCGCCCCGGACCGCTTTCGCAATCATACCGCCTCTGTGTGACTTGAGCTTTAGGAGTCACAGGTTTACAGAGAAACAAAGTGTTTCATTGCTTTTTGTTTATCTATAATGTATAATATTTTACGTATAAAAACTCTCATACACTTGTTCTTTGGACACGCAGGTTAATTAGAAAATGAAGTTACAAACTTTATTCGATTCTCCATCTTTCTAAGGGTGTCAAAACGATTGGCCTTGATGCAGCTTATGTACTTTGAAAGAGTTGCGTTGCTCTAAACCGAAAAATAAAATTGCCACAGCTTAAGATAGTCTGGCAGGTTAAAACGGCAATTTTTTGAAAACTACCCAAGGAGCATCCTCTAAAAGATACAAAAAATATTGGCGGACATCCACACCCCTGCGTTTTTGAGGAATTAAGTTTTAACTGTTTTGAAATTTGACAATGAAACTTACACCTGGAAGACTTAGACTATCTGATTAAATACAATGTATAAAACCCAAAGATTTTGGAAACTACGCCAGGAGGCGTTTATAGATATGCCATATATGCGATAATAGCCCTGCGTCGTAAAGTTACAGCGCTTCAAAATGCAAAATTTCAATTTTTCACTTTCGTTGTATGACAGCTACCCTCAAAATGAGAGCCAGCATGAAACCACAGAACCGTTGTTTGTTTTTTTTTTTGTATGTTTTTTTTTTATTGGAACGTATAAAGTGGGTTAAAATATGAAGATTTGTGTAAAAAAAAGTTACCTTTACATAAAAAAATTACCTTGACCTTGAAAATAATCTTAAATGACCTTGAATCTGAAAAATTGCATCACCATCAGAAACCTGAGAAAAAATACATATATTCACCAAAAATCTTGACATTGATATCTGGAAAAATGAAAAAGTTACAGTTGATTAACCAAATTCTGCTCATTATTATTATAGGTTCCTAAGGCATTTTTCCGTCAATTGCAATGTTTTACAAAAATTTCAGAAAAACGCTTAAATCTCCGAAACCGCTAGAGATACGTCAAAAATAACATCATTTTCGAACTTTTAGTTTCCTATGGAGACTAGAAATTTGTGCTACACTAATGTATTTTTGCTTTTCCCCCTCCCGCCCCCCGTTACCAAGTTAGAAAATAGACAAAATAATGGACCAAAATATTTAAAAAAACTATAATTGCAACGTATAGAATGGGTCAAAATATGAAGATTTGTGTAAAAAAAATTGCCTTTTTATACAAAAAAAATGATCTTGACCTTGAAAATAAACTTAAATGACCTTGAATCTGAAAAATTGCATCACCATCAGAAACCTGAGAAAAAATACATATATTCACCAAAATTCTTGACATCGATATCTAGAAAAATGAAAAAGTTACAGTTGATCAACCAAATTCTGCTCATTACTATTATAGGTTCCTAAGGCATTTTTCCGTCAATTGCAATGTTTTACAAAAATTTCAGAAAAACGCTTAAATCTCCGAAACCGCTAGAGATACGTAAAAAATAACATCATTTTCAAACTTTTAGTCTCCTACGGAGACTAGATATTTGTACTACACTAATGTATTTTTGCTTTTCCCCCTCCCGCCCCCCGTTACTAAGTTAGAAAATAGACAAAATAATGGACAAAAATATGTAAAAAACTATAATCGGAACGTATAGAATGGGTCAAAATATGAAGATTTGTGGAAAAAAAAGTTACATTTTCACACAAAAAAATTACCTTGACCTTGAAAATAATCTTAAATGACCTTGAATCTGAAAAATTGCATCACCATCAGAAAGCTGAGAAAAAATACATATATTCACCAAAAATCTTGACATCGATATCTGGAAAAATGAAAAAGTTACAGTTGATCAACCAAATTCTGCTCATTACTATAATAGGTTCCTAAGGCACTTTTCCGTCAATTTCAATGTTTTACAAAATTTCAGAAAAACGCATAAATCTCCGAAACCGCTAGAGATACGTCAAAAATAACATCATTTTCGAACTTTTAGTCTCCTATGGAGACTAGATATTTGTGCTACACTAATGTATTTTTGCTTTTCCCCCTCCCGCCCCCCGTTACTAAGTTAGAAAATAGACAAAATAATGGACAAAAATATGTAAAAAACTATAATCGGAACGTATAGAATGGGTCAAAATATGAAGATTTGTGGAAAAAAAAGTTACATTTTCACACAAAAAAATGACCTTGACCTTGAAAATAATCTTAAATGACCTTGTATCTGAAAAATTGCACCATCATCAAAAACCTGAGAAAAAATACATATATTTACCAAAAATCTTGACATTGATATCTGGAAAAATGAAAAGTTACAGTTGATTAACCAAATTCTGCTCATTACTATTATAGGTTCCTAAGGCATTTTTCCGTCAATTGCAATGTTTCACAAAAATTTCAGAAAAACGCTTAAATCTCCGATACCGCTAGAGATACGTAAAAATAACATCATTTTCGAACTTTTAGTCTCCTATGGAGACTAGATATTTGTGCTACACTAACGTATTTTTGCTTTTCCCCCTCCCGCCCCCCGTTACCAAGTTAGAAAATAGACAAAATAATGGACCAAAATATTTAAAAAAACTATAATTGCAACGTATAGAATGGGTCAAAATATGAAGATTTGTGTAAAAAAAATTGCCTTTTTATACAAAAAAAATGATCTTGACCTTGAAAATAAACTTAAATGACCTTGAATCTGAAAAATTGCATCACCATCAGAAACCTGAGAAAAAATACATATATTCACCAAAATTCTTGACATCGATATCTAGAAAAATGAAAAAGTTACAGTTGATCAACCAAATTCTGCTCATTACTATTATAGGTTCCTAAGGCATTTTTCCGTCAATTGCAATGTTTTACAAAAATTTCAGAAAAACGCTTAAATCTCCGAAACCGCTAGAGATACGTAAAAAATAACATCATTTTCAAACTTTTAGTCTCCTACGGAGACTAGATATTTGTACTACACTAATGTATTTTTGCTTTTCCCTCTCCCGCCCCCCGTTACTAAGTTAGAAAATAGACAAAATAATGGACAAAAATATGTAAAAAACTATAATCGGAACGTATAGAATGGGTCAAAATATGAAGATTTGTGGAAAAAAAAGTTACATTTTCACACAAAAAAATTACCTTGACCTTGAAAATAATCTTAAATGACCTTGAATCTGAAAAATTGCATCACCATCAGAAAGCTGAGAAAAAATACATATATTCACCAAAAATCTTGACATCGATATCTGGAAAAATGAAAAAGTTACAGTTGATCAACCAAATTCTGCTCATTACTATAATAGGTTCCTAAGGCACTTTTCCGTCAATTTCAATGTTTTACAAAATTTCAGAAAAACGCATAAATCTCCGAAACCGCTAGAGATACGTCAAAAATAACATCATTTTCGAACTTTTAGTCTCCTATGGAGACTAGATATTTGTGCTACACTAATGTATTTTTGCTTTTCCCCCTCCCGCCCCCCGTTACCAAGTTAGAAAATAGACAAAATAATGGACAAAAATATGTAAAAAACTATAATTGGAACGTATAGAATGGGTCAAAAAATGAAGATTTGTGTAAAAAAAAGTTACCTTTTCATACAAAAAAAACGACCTTGACCTTGAAAATAATCTTAAATTACCTTGAATCTGAAAAATTACATCACCATCAGAAAGCTGAGAAAAAATACATATATACACCAAAAATCTTGACACCGACCGACCGACCGACGGACGGACGGACATTTTTGGGAGACTTGTTTTTTATAATAAATAAGTGATATAGAACACATTTTTCACTTCTTGAGCAACAAAATCTATTCGACTCGGTCTGGATCATCAACAGACGATATTCTCGTTTTTTTCTTTTTTTTTCGATATTTTCATATTTTTCCAGCAACTTCGATTTCTGTATCGGACGTCTTCACGTTGGCTCTGACGGAAAGGAACTAGTTAAGTATAATAGCCAACGTGTGTACGCCTCACCAATTTTACGGTCCAACGTTGGTACCAGCGTTGGGACCAACGTGTGGAGCCGGCGTTAGAAAAAAGTTCTCTTGACCGGTATTAGACGACTTGACCGGTATTGGACGACATGGCGGCTAATTCCGGTCAGTATAGGAGGCATTACCGGTCAAACACTCAACAAAAACCGGTCAAGTGCGAGTCGGACTCGCGCGCCGAGTGTACCGATATACCTTTAGTACTTTTGGAAGCAATAAAGTCCATTTTTAGGGTCCGTACCTCAAAAGAAAAAAACGGAACCCTTATAGGATCACTTTGTTGTCCGTCTGTCTGTCAAGACCCTTTATCTCCCTAACGGGTAAAGGTATCAGGTTGAAATTAATATCATATATTAGGATCCATGAACCACACAAGATCTAAAAATTTCAATTTATTACAACAACGCAATCAAAAGATATGGCATTTTATGTCCTCATCTCCATACATTTATGCAAATAAGCAAAACCTACAGGGTACTTCCCGTTGACCTAAAATTATGAAATTTGGCAAGAAGCTAGGTCTCACAGTACAAATAATGGGAAAAGTATGAAATCATTAAATATTACAACTTTTCTCACAACTAAAGGTAACCAACTGAGGTGAGCTCCCGTTTCAAGAACATTCATATAGGAGAGGGGTCAAGTTGAATGGTCGTGGAGGCGATTTTTGTTTTAGTTCTATTTTAAAAACGGGAACACTTACAGACTTGAAAATTGATATGTTTTAGTGCATAAGCTACAAAATAACAAAAAATAATAAAATTTGGTCAAGTGCGTGTCGGACTCAAAAAATCTAGCACAACTTACTGAAATTTGAACGAATACAATTATGATTATGTGGTATGGAACCCTCGGTGCGCGAGTCCGACTCGCACTTGGCCGGTTTTTTTAAGACCGCAAAACTAAATTTGTTTGTAAAGGATTTTTACAGATTTCTATAAAACTGTGCAATTTAGAATGATCGTTTTATTTTTGCTGTAATGATTACATAAATTTCTATCGACTGTAATTAATTCAGATTTTTCCTACCACAAACTTCGGAGATAAGGGGGGGGGGGGGAATGGTATTTTTTTTGAAAATTTTCGTCATAACTTGAAAATTAAGAGTTGCAAGTAAAGTCCTTTCATATGATACCCCTCTCAACCTAGTAGCAAAAATTTGAAATTTGCCCCCCCCCCCCCCCTATTTGGGCCCCCTTTACATCAATAATCATGATTTTTTTTTTATTCTTTCATGTGCAATTTAGTGGGGCAACCATATTCTAAAACTATTCCAAATTTCAAGTCGATAGCGTGACTGGTTGCCGAGATATACAGGTGTGACAGACAGACAGACAAAGGGTTCCTTTTTTTTACCATTTGGTATGGGAACCCTAAAAACGACGTATGATAAGAGACTTCGGAAAAAATTGAATTTCTAGTATCTAGCATGTACCTAAAAGATGAACGCGCTTTGTCGTATCCTCATGACTGAGGGACGTGACGTGCGGTTTACAATGACCCATGATAAAATATTTCTTAGCTAGATTTAGCTACTTTTTTAAAGTAATTTGTTTAGTCACTAACTTAATTTCTGCTGCAATAAAATCCTTATTTGTTCAGCTGAATAAAATTGAGTTCTTTGTGCTCTTCAAAATTCATCAATTTATTTCAAAATTACCCATAGTGAACATTATTTATAACCTGCCACAAATGGTCACACAGTAGGGAATATTGCTCGGAATCTCGGAAAGCTCTCTTTCTTTCCTATAGCTGCAGCCTGCAGCCCAGCGGCGCGGCAGCCCTCTTTTCAACGTTTTCAACGAACAAGAAAAAAAAATTACAGACTAGGCAGTACAGTCTTGTACATTAGCCTCTTCCAGAAAGCACAAGTAAAAAAAAAGTATTCCAAAATCGATCGATTATTATTTAGTGCAGCTCTAGCATCAATAAAAAAAATGCTTGACCTTTCTACCAAACAAGACGTGAACTATCAGGCGCAAATTATTTGAGCGCTCTAACAATGTGCGACATATATTACGCAGCATTTATTTAGTGTTACGTGACGCCAAATATCAGATGCAATTTATTCGATGCGTTTTAACGTGACGCACGATATTTGTCGCTTATTAAAAGCTGCATTTTATACGATGCACATTGTTGGAGCGCTATAACAACATGCATCAAATAATACGCAGCAAATAAAATGCTACGTGATAATTGACGACCAGACGCCAACTATCTGCTGCAAATTACTCGACGCGAATTATTTGCTGCTTTTTATGTGTTGCACATTAAGTGCACCCAAATCAGAACACTCAAAAGTGACGTTTCACAAGGTGGCGGTGTTAGTTCCATTTTTTGCCACGTTCATAATAAGCCTTGTCGCACTTGTACCATAGATTTAATACTTCGCGCGCGGCGCTTTTAACCAGATTGCGCTCTTCCAAAAATTAAGCGAGCAGAGTAGGACGTAAGAAGAGATGAAGCTGTCCCTTTCTAATAGATTTTGCATGACATTTTGTTTATGTTACCATGACAACATCAACAAAATGTCATGCAAAATCTTTGTTAAAAATCATTTTACCAAAGAGTTTTTAATCCAGATAAATCAAAAGAAAATGATTTTCTGCATTTATAAATATTTAATGAAAACTAAGAGAGAAGTTTATACTTTGCACGTTGAAAATTATTTAAATGAGTATTTAAAAATACGTATAAATAAAAATTTGTGGATATAAAACTTAACTTTTTTCACGGAAATTGAGCAAATCAAAATCAAATCAAATCAAAATCGTTTATTCATTGTTGGATATTAAAATCTCTTAATGACGTCAGCTAAACTACATCGCTTCACAAACAATGTGGCGCCATTGTGGGAAAAAAAAGAAGCGACAATAAAAACCCACGCGCTCTTTTAAATATGTTTGAATGTACAAGGTTGATATACAACATACATAGGTCAGTTTTAATTTTGAATTAGCCTGTTAGAACCGTAGTCTAATCCCATGGATTTTTCTCTTCTAGATAATCTGATATTTTATAATAACCCTTCTTACATAATTTCTGCTTGATTACAGTTTTGAATTTATCTAACGGTAAACTTTCAATATCAGTGGGTACCTTATTATAGAAGCGTATACATTGACCTTTATATGTTTTACTAATTTTGTGAATACGGCTGACATGAGAAGCAAGTTGATTCTTGTTTCTTATGTTGACACTGTGCCTGTCACAATTTTTATCAAAAATATGTATATTCCGTTTAGCATATATTAAATTCTCATAAATGTATTGCGACACAAAAGTCAAAATGTTGATTTCTTTAAATTTATTTCGAAGAGATTCTCTAGGCTTCATTTTATAAATTGCACGAACAGCTCGCTTTTGTAGTAAAAAAATGCTGTTTGCATCCGCAGCATGACCCCATAACAAAAGGCCATATGACATGAGACTATGGAAATAACTGAAGTAGACTAACCTCGCGGTGTCTACATCCGTCAGAGCTCTTATTCTTTTCACTGCGTATGCTGCAGAACTAAGTCTGTTCGACAATTTATTAATATGCGGTCCCCATTGTAATTTGTTGTCTAAGGTAATACCTAGGAACACAGCTGATTCCACAAGACTCAATTTATCGTTTTTCACTAATAGGCTTGTAGCAGTTGGCTTTACATTAGGCAAAACAAATTTAACACACTTAGTTTTCTTTTCGTTAAGTAAAAGATTATTTACGGTGAACCACTCAACTACATTAGAGATTGTACTATTTACGTCGTCAAAATTTGATTGTTGTCTTTTGACTTTAAAAATCAAAGACGTATCATCTGCAAATAGTACTATCTCATTCTTGTCCTTTACAAGGTTTGGCAAATCGTTAATGTAGACAATGAACAGGAATGGTCCCAGGATTGAGCCTTGTGGAACGCCCATACAAATTTTTGATCCTAGTGACCTTTTCCCATTTACATCAACCTTCTGGATCCTTTCACTTAGATACGACTCCAGAAGGCTTAGAGCCTGGTCTCTAATTCCATAATGGTGTAATTTCCTGATAAGAATATCATGATGTACACAATCGAAAGCCTTGGACAAGTCACAGAAAACGCCAATGGCATCACTTGACTCCTCCCAGGCGTCAAATATACTTTGAATAAGCTCAACACCTGCATCGACTGTTGAGCGACCCCTGGTAAAACCGAACTGTTTTAGGTTCATCAAGTTGTTGCGATAAAAGTGGCTCTGAACCTGATTTAAAATTATCTTTTCAAATATCTTACTAAGAGTTGGTAGAACAGAAATAGGTCTAAAATTAGTGGGGTCTGATTTACTACCAGCTTTAAACAACGGAATAATTTTACTATGTTTCATCAAATCAGGAAAAACACCATCATCTACACATTTATTAAAAATACTAGATAAGTATGGTGCAATGCTTTCTATAACGGCACTAATAATTTTAACTGACAGGCCATCTATATCGGCGGTCTTTTTCATTTTAAGTGATTTAAAGGCTTTAATTATAACGAAAGCATTGACGTAACTGAATTTAAAATCTATATTGCAAACATCTACGTGTCGTTCGAGATAAGATTTGGCAAGAGTGGGAGATGAGTTCAAGGTTTTGGTAGTTGAAACTGGAATATCCGTAAAGAAGTTTTCAAAAGCTTCAGCAACTTCTATATCTGTACTTATGATCTGATCATCAATCTTAAGCTGGAAGTCATTCCGAGGAGCTTTAGATTTTCCAGTTTCACTATTTATAGTTTCCCAAGTCGTTTTCGTAATGTTGGAACTATTTTTGATTTTATTTTTAATGGAATTTGATTTGGCTGCAGCACAAACCCTTTTGAATGTTTTTGAATAATCCTTTACAAATTGCGCAAATGCATCACTATTGTTATATGTTCTTTCCTCGTAAAGTTCATATAACCTTAGCCTGCTTCTGTGTATTCCCACTGTGGCCCAATCACTAAACATTAGATTCTCATTTACAGTAATTTTCTTTTCCTTAAAAATTGCATCGTACTCACTTTTAGTTAAAGTAAATAGAGACTCATACAATTTATTTGGATCATCACAATATGGTAAGTTTGGCAGTTTTTCTTCAACACTACTTTTGTAGCGGATAAGTCTACCTTCATTGATAGGTACGCACGTGATATCCTTTTTCAATGCTTTTTTAGTCGTGACTTTGAAAACTGCCAACTGGCCAGAATGATCAGAGCCCAACTTATTGATAATTGATTTATCTACTGGTTCTAAATTCGTAAAAATGTTATCAATACAAGTAGATGAGGACGCTGATATTCTGGTGGGCACCAAAAAAAGATTCACAAGATTGTAGCATAGGAACAAAGATTTCAATCTATTGCACACACTGGATTCTTCTAAAATGTTAACATTAAAGTCTCCACATACTATAATGCCTTTGTTGCTGTTACTAACTTTAATTAAAGCTTCATCCATTGTTTTTTCGAACATATCAAATGATGAAGCTGGAGGTCTGTATACGCTTATAACAATAAGGTGCTCAAATTCTACACAGGCCAGTTCAATAGTTCGCTCAACAGACAGGCATACAACATCTGTACGTTCCTTACACTTTAGCAACTTATTGGCAAGTATTAAGGAGCCACCGCGTATCGCATTGTCTCTGCTGAACGAACTAACAACCTGGTGGTTCTTGAAGTTAAACATGAACTGATGCTTCTTGAGCCAGTGTTCTGTCACGCACAAAATATCAATTTTACTACAGTTCATGAATAGCTCCATTTGTAGTTCTTTGCCCAACATTCCTTGTATATTCTGGTGTACCAGGTTGAATTGACAATCAGTTTTCTTACTACTCAAATTAGTTTTATTCTTAAGAGGTAGGCATTCTATTGCTGTAGGTTTACTTTGCGGTATAATACTGCCAGAGTTACACTCTTTTGTCTTATTCAATTGTTTAAAGAACTTGGAACAGATTCCAATGGTCGCACCACAATGGTCGCAGCAAACTTCATTAGTATGGCAACAATTAGAAAGGGACGAAGTACATCGACTATGATGTCTTGCTCTGCTCGTTTTGCCTCTGTACAAATTGTTAGAAGTCCCCAAAAGATCATTGACTTGTACATAGATAATTTCGTTTCACTCAGAAAAAAATAAACACCGGAAAGAAATTATTCATTGATTTTAAAAACCGGTAATAAATTGCGTAGGAATGGAACGCTAATTAAAAAGTTGATATCTCAATGGGTCCCCGCACACGTTAAATCCGCGATCCGCGATCCTGCGATCCGCTGAGATGCAGCTATAAGAAAGAAAGAGAAAGCTATAGGACCATAGACTAGGTGTATCTATGGTGTGTCTGTGGTCTTATAGCTTTCTCTTTCTTTCTTATAACTGCATCTCTACCGGATCGCAGGATCGCAGATGTTACGTGTGCGGGCACCAAATGTGTGAAGGAAACGTCGGGTGCCCGCACACGTTAAATCCGCGATCCTGCGTGGTAGAGATGCAGCTATAAGAAAGAAAGAGAAATAATAATGATCGCGGAGTCTGATCGCGAAACTGTTTGATGTGTGCGTGTGTGCATGTGCGTGCCAATATCGTTCTTATCACAGATTAAATATACTTTCGAGTGGTAGAATTGTTCAAGGGTAGAAATCCAACACGGGCTCTACACGACGAGCCGCAAACGGCGTTCACACGTTGGCCGTGCCTTTATTTCAAATAAGTGCGTAGGAGCAGAGGGACGTTTTATTTTATTCTAAATAAGTAAAAATAATATATATATTTTTTTCAAATATGATTCAGCTGGAAACAAAACTTAAAAGCACTGTATAAGTATATTTCAGCGGCAGCGATAGTCTCCGCGTATATCTTGCTTGCTTGACAGACCTACACGGAATGAGCCGCACCAACGTGTGAAAGCTGTCAACAAGCTTGCCGAGCCGGCGCGGCCAACGGTTGGGCCAACGTCTACTGGGTGCTCAAAACGAGTGGGTCAGACCCATTGTCGTAAGAAAAACGCTGCGCTTCTAACGCCCCCTGGCGTAGTTTGCAAAATCTTTGGTCAGACAGAATTCACAGGTATAAATATTCAAAAATAGCGATATCACTGATTCGTATACGAATCTTGCCAATACGAACGCTTCAAAAATGCGTCTCCTGAGACTGCAACTGCTATGTCTTTGATTGATGTCATCCATTCAAATCTTGACAGAACTTTGAACAAATGAACATGAAAAAATTATGTATCAAAATACCAGCCAGCATCTTACTAAAAAGGTTGCTTTGAAAGTAGCCGATGCTTTAAAAAAAACCGGCCAAGTGCGAGTCGGACTCGCGCACAGAGGGTTCCGTACCACCACATAATCATAATTGTATTAGTTGAAATTTCAGTAAGTTAATGTGCTACATTTTTTGAGTCCGACACGCGCTTGACCAAATTTTATTATTTGTTGTAATTTTATAGCTTATGCACTATGAACATACCAATTTTCAAAATTGTAAGTGTTCCTATTTTTAAAATAGAACTAAAACAAAAATCGCCTTCGCGACCATCCAACTTGACCCCTCTCTTATATGAATGTTCTTGAAACGGGAGCTCACCACAATTGGTTACCATTAGTTGTGAGAAAAAATGTAATATTTAATGATTTCAGACTTTTCCCATTATTTGTACTGTGAGACCTAGCTTCTTGCCAAATTTCATAATTTTAGGTCAACGGAAAGTACCCTGTAGGTTTTGCTTTTTTGCATAAATGTATGGCGATGATGACTTTTGATTACGTCCTTGTAAAAAAATTAAATTTTCAGATCTTGTGTGGTTCATGAACCTTAATATGCGTTATCAATTTCAACCTGATACCTCTTTCGTTCGTGAGAAAAAGGGCCTTGACAGACAGACAGACAGACAGACGGAAAACAAAGTGATCCTATAAGGGTTCCGTTTTTTTATTTTGAGGTACGGAACCCTAAAATAAAAAATCAGAGGCACAGTAAATACATGGGCTTACCAGGAGTATGGAAACTAAGCCTAATTTTAACCGACTTCAAAAATGGAGGAGGTTCTATGTTCCACTGTATGTATTTTTTTTTATGTATGTCCACCTATTTTTCCGTCAAGTATTAACAATTTGCAAATTACTTTTTGATCCGAAAGGAAATACTCTTGAGGTGGTCCCATTGTCACCAAGTCAGGATCTGATGATGGGATCCTAGGGAAATCGAGGGCAACCAAATTTTATAGGCACGTATAACGTTTTTCATATATTTTTCAAAGCTACACAAGTATTTGCGTCTGGTATTCATCATCTCATGTTGATGGTCTGATGATGGAAGGTCCAACTCCTTAACGGTTAGGAGTTGGAGGATAATTCTTCAAAATTTTAGTCACGTATTGATCGAAAGTTTGAAGCGCTCGTGGCCAAGTGGAAGTTGGTCTTTCTTTGCGATCTCTAAAATTAAATAACGTTAGTCGTGGTGTGTGACCGCTAGTGGCACAACAATTAGAACGTTCTGTCAAATAATAGAACGATTTTAAAAATTCTTTTTTTATCCGACCAAACATACTTCTGAAGTTGTCCCATGGCCACCAAGTCAGGATCTCATTATGGGATCCCAGGGAAATCGAAAGCAACGCTCAAACTTTATAGGCACGATTACCTACGTGTTTTAAAACAACGCGTTAGGTAAATAATGCAAAATCTCTCAGGTGAAAGCTCTACACAGGAAATTGAACATCTTAGAGATGCCATGCCATGGAACGCACGGCACTGTACACGTAGAGACAAAACCAGTGTAACCTGTAGTCAGCCGAACCAGCGCTACGCTGAACTTGTTTACTATTATAGTACCTGGGCGACCGAGCTTCGCTCTAGAATAGCCGCCTCAACCTTACAATATCATCGGGTGAGCAAGCTATGCTACTCAAACCCAGGTGGCGCTGTAAGTTTCTTAAACGCACTAAAACGCGCAAAGAAATGATTAAAAAGACGGTGAAAACGAATTTTCCCAGACATGAGACCTAGCTAATCGATTTTTCGCCCTGATAACCCATATAGTAATTTTCATCAAAATCGTTAGAGCCGTTTTCGAGAAACCGATTACAAATATAAATATTGCTTGAATATTCTGTGGCTACGTTACAAACGCCTTAAAGAAAATACTCGCTCAAGGTCAAATTCTTTCCACCGAAGTGCGTACCTGTCTATAAGTTGGTTACTTATTACTGACCATCAATTTTAGAGACTATCCATGAAATGCTCGAACTTTTTTAGAGACATCATTATTGTAGTGATATGACAACACTACGTCATTCGTGCTTCGGAAGGCCTTTCAGTCGTTTGTCCTTATCACTTTGAAGGAGTGATCATCAGGTCAATTTAGATCAGTTAGGGTTACCAACCACCTTTTGGTGCCTGTACCTTACGATGTTTGCTTAACACTAAAACTTGTAAAATAAAAATATTTATAACAAAAACTACACACCTCCTTCAAAGTATTTCAAGGTTTCTATTAGCGCTAAAAATTACAAAATAACCGTAGCAGTTTATAACCAAGAACTAAGTGAAGTATTTTTTTTGTAATTTTTTTGTCGTACTTTAGGGAAAGTTGTTAAGTTCTATGGTCAGAGTAACACACTCAAAGGAACGCAGTTGATTAGGAAGTACCCTATACGAGTACAACGTGTTAACGGAGTAAGCGAAACCACAGAAAAATAAAGGTTATTATTATTTATTCATTCATTTAACAGTACAACTGTATGCGAAATATAATTACAATTAATCTAATCTAAAGTTTACAAAATATCACTAATTAAAATTCCTAATTCTAAGTCCTCCTAGTCAAATAAAATTAAATGACAAATTAACAAAATTTCCTAATCTATTTAAATGTCACAGTCACTAAAATAAAAGAAAATTCAATATAAAATTAACTAATGATCACAATTTCCTACTAATAAATCAAAATTCTTCAATTGAGTAACAATTCTTTTCGAGAAGCAAATGTTTTAATTTGGTTTTAAAAATATTCACATTTGTTATAGTTTTAAGTTCAATCGGCAACCTATTAAACAAAACCACAGATTGATACCGTGAGCAATGCTTGGCAATTTCAAGACGCGGTTCTATTTTGTGATTTAGATCCTTTCTTCTGGTGTTAATGCGAGTAACCATTTCGTCCTCGGACTCAAACAAGTTCCTATGCTTAATAACATCCGACAACAGTATCAAAATGTACAGACTAGGAACCGTTAAAAATCCAAACCCCTTAAAAAACTCTTTGCATGATTCCCATGATGGTATGCGGGCAATGACTCGAACAGCCCTTTTTTGTAATACAAATGCCTTCGCCATGTTATACCTATAGCTATTACCCCACTGTTTCACGGTACTCAAGGAGGTCCGAAATCTTTGAGCGAAACTGAGAAAATAGTTTATTCAGAATCGAGAGTGGAATCAATTTCACGGGTTTTTGATGGGGGTGATTTTTTTGAATTTTTATTACTTAAATTTTTGCCGCTTCTATTCTAAACATTTCTGTGGATAAGCGCGCTGCCGACCGGTGCCGCGCGGACCATGAGCGGTGAGGAGGGGAGGGAAGCGTGCGCGGAGTGCGTGGACTAGAACAACGATAAAACTAGAACTATGATGAAATTTTAAAATAACAATATCTAGAAAAAAAAATTTTTTTTTACGGGAATGGATTTATTTTAATAAAAATCAGTTGGAGTGTATGAGGGTTTCGCTTATTCCATTAACACGTTGTTTAGGGTGACTTTTAATTAGTTCTTGATGGCAAAAGATATGCATGTACTCATGATACTGAAAAACTATTCCTAAGGAAAATTGGTCGAAATACGAAAAACCCAATTTGACCTCCATCACCATCCGCTGATGCAGTTTCCTTGGGAGATCAAAACTGGATTTTCGTATTTCGACCTATGTTCCTTGGGGAAAGTTATTCAGTATCAATTCATACCTTTTTCTATCAAGAACTAATTAAACATACAAAAAAAGTCACATTTACTTATATTTTAGTACTGGTCCATCGGCACGTTACACTGTCCCCAATTCGTTGGTCCACAATCTGACATTGTGGACCAACAAATGTCAGTCACAAATTGTCAACTTTATCTGAGCGGACGAGCAAGGAGATCTTTGTTCTGAGGAGCGGACCACGCGAAACGCGCGACTACATACAAAAATGCCAGCCTGTTGCATAAAAGGGTGCACTAACGATGATAGAAGAAGTAAATAAAGCAAAAGATTTAAGATGTAAAAAGTAAATAAGTAAAAATGGATCAATTAATTCGTGTAAGACGCGACTTTTCAATAAACAGATGTAAGTTTTCCAAATAAAAAACAACAAACTTACTAATACAAAAATGAAACGATGATTCATTTTCTTAGTTAAAAAATTACTTACTTTTATTGATTTTACTATTATCTAATGAATAACACCGGAAAACCAGGCCTAAGTCACGTATAAACAGTAAAGACTTTGTTTTGTTTTTCCCGCCATATTATTTCCATTCCGTGTATTTAGCACCGACCTCAGAACAAAGACCTCCTTGAAGTACTACACTACGTAGTTCACGCGATCTTTCACAGATGGCGCTTTTTTTTCTTGTATGGGGAAATTTTGAACCGCTTGTTCCCAAGACCCTATCTTGACTATATAAATCTATGAAGTCACCCTTTATATAAGACTATGAATCAAATGGTCTGCCTTTGGTAAATCAGAGGTCTAGAGGTCTGCCTCTTCGATTTTATGGTTTTGAGGATGATTGTAACCATCAGTGCAAGCGGCAGACATGAGCAAATGATTTAGCACGTGTTTTTTTTTTACATTTTTAAAACCCTGTTAATTGATAACGCAGCGCTATCAAGGTGGCAGACTATTTTTCTGTTGTTCTACTCATCGTTTTTAATCGAACGATCTATGTCTGCCACATGAGCAAATGATATACACGTTTTAATATCATAACAAAAAACTAAAAAAAATATTCCTTCAAAACGCAGAGGTGTGGTGGTCTGCCTCTTCAACTTTCATCGTTTTGAGGATGATTCTGACCATCAGTGCAAGCGGCAGACATGAGCAAATGATTTAGCTCATGATTTTTTTTTACATTTTTAAAGCCCTGTTAATTGATAACGCAGCGCTACCAAGGTGGCAGACTATTTTTCTGTGGTTCTACTCATCGTCTTTAATCGAACGATCCACGTCTGCCACATGTGCAAATTATATAGAAATGCTGGAGGCCATCACCCTACCTATGGGTTTTTATGGGTGTTTCTAGCTGTCTGAAAACTTTTGTTATAATAATAACTTATAAAACTTTGACAATAAAACCTAGGGGTGGGGATCTTGCTGGATAATGTAACATTTTAATTATTTTTTTAGCCATAAGATCAATGACCAACCTCACAGTTAGTGATGTTGAGCAGCCCAGTGACTTTGACATGATTATCATTTTCGTTTTCTATTTTTTTTTTCGTTTTGTGAATTCTTTCACTCTTTTTCTTTTTTCTCATCAAGGCAATTACCAGTATCGGGTACTTTATGACAGAACTCAATCAGTCAGTTACTATTTAAAAAAAAAATCGTGTTAATCTTAATTATTTTCAGTTGACCTAGAATTTGGACGCTTAATGTTACGAGGAAAACTACAAATATATAAAAGGGTCTGATTCAGATAATTTTATTCAATCTAGATTATTACAGAATACTTATTGAATGTCATGCAGAATAAAATGCAAATAGAGCGAGTCTACACTGTTTCGAATCTTGCTATGGCAGCGTAAAAGAAAAGGCTAGAAACCACTGCAGCACGGCCAACTAACTATATATCAACCTATATCTATCCACAACAAATTGTCAAATTACTAAATTGTGTAACTGGCGCAATAATTTGGATTAGCCAGTTTAGCATGGACGAGACCTTGGTCATTTCAAACCGGGAGCCGTACAGTTAGGGTTAATAAAAAGCTATTCTTGGAACTAAAGTGCACAATACATGCACTATACTGTGGCATTTTATATGAAGCTATATTGAAGTGGTTCCAATTGTTATGAAGGACTGTTATTTCATATTTTACGTACAGAAATCGAATGTATTTAGAATGGAAAAATATAGAGCTGTTGTTTTGAAAGCCCCTCCATGTTGCAGACTTGAAATTGGTTGTCTGTTGGTTCTATCTTTGTAATGAAGTGAAGGACTAATATTGCGGCCGCTTAGTATTTCTATGTGGACACGTCTTAAATTTTTTCCAGGTACTAGTTTGGTACATGGCTCTCAATTTTTGATAGGAGCCAATTCCATTGCCGACAATGGAATTGGCTCCTACCAAAAATTGAGAGCTATGAAAAAATTTGGTGCATTTGCGATATAAGACGTCAAGCGACTGGAATATAAAGTTTACTGATTAAAAGCTTGTAAATAGTCTGTAACTAAACACGCAATTTTTGATTCGTGTTTTAGGAACGTGTGCGCTTTTTTAAAATATGTAGCATAAAAAATACTTACCTATTGCAGGGCTCTATCGGGTATAAGGGCTCTTTTTTTTTTGTTTTTTTTTTTACTAGCCTATACTGTCCCACTGCTGGGCAAAGGCCTCCCCCATAAGTATAAGGGCTCATTGTTTTATAAACCAGTTCGGAAATACCTATATTCCCATATTAAAGAGCATATTAAAGAGTCCTTTCCTTTCACTAGTTGCTCTACCTATTTACCTACAGCTAACAGTTGTTATTGTTTCTATCTAGTACAATAGCCGGTAGCGTAAATACAGTCAAAAGCACGTCTCAAGGGTGGAGTATTAGGCCTACGGGTGTTATTATTTCTATCAACGTAGGGCTGACAGTTGCGTTGCTATATAAAGCTTGGTATGCTCATGACTGTACTACGAGTAGGACGCCATGACATGTCCGAAGTTATCACTTAAATCTAACGATGTAGAAAGTCGTGGCGGTGACATAAGGTACGCGAACGTACGTGTGAGAGTCGAGTCCTGGTCGGGTCGGGGTTTCTATAAGCGGAAGCGATAAGTGACGCAGGACGCCTTCCTTTGTTCAGCTTTCTGGTGTTTATTAAAGATAAGTCCTTCCTTTGGGGAAAGAGCATTGATTTTTTTCTCGATGTAAGTTGGTGTAAATAAATTGTAGTCTAATAATGATGATGGCTTCGACTTTACACATGTTTAGTTCCGGTTAACGAACCTTCTCGTTTTTTTGCCTAATTTAAATTAAATTCAAAATTATTCAAAATTAGAGTTTATGACGTTGAAATAAAGCTCAGAACTATATTTTATGCAAGACTGGCTGTGTCTTAGTAGTCTAACTAAACAACCGTCGTGTAGCACGGAGTGAAAGTGAGATCTTGATCAAATAACCATTTTAGGTTCTGTTTACTTTAAACGTAACACACCTTTCCCTGCTTAAGAATTTATAAGCTAGTCTTGATTTAAAAACTTGTCTTATTCTGTTAATATTCTATCTAAGTTAAAAAACCGGTCTAGTGCGAGTCGGACTCGCGCGCCGAGGGTTCCGATATACCTATAGTATTTTAGAAGCAATTAAGTCCATATTTAGGACAGCAAAATTAAATTTGTCTGTAAAAGTTTTTGCAAATTTCTTAAAAACGGTGCAACCTATAGAGATCGTTTTATTTTTCCTGGAGTATTATTTACGTAAACGTCTATCGATTATAATTAATTCAGATATTCGCTTTTGCAAACTTCGGAGTTAAGGGCTTTCCTGCAGTCAACTAGCGCCCCCATCAGTTAAAAAAATATTACTCGCTAAATACAAAACTTATCGAAAATCTGTTTTACCAGATTGAAGTAAAAGTACTCTAGTTTATTAAGAACCTATCAATCCTGAAAAATATAGTTCACTGTAGTTGCAGATACTAAAAGTGCGAAAAACGGCCACTTTTAGTTGTGGTATGTTGACATTTTCCATCATAACTTGAAAACCAAGTCATATTCTAAGACTATTCCAAATTTCAAGTCGATAGCATGAGTGGTTGTTTGTTGAGATATACAGGTGTGATAGAAAGACAGTCCAAGTCGCATCATAAGGGTTCCGTTTTTACCATTTTGCTTCGAAACCCTATAAACTAGTCTGCAAACACATAAGCGTCGCAAAAGGTGAGGCTACAATAAAAGGTGCGACGCGAAATTGAAACTGCAATCTATTCCTATAACT
Source organism: Athrips mouffetella (assembly GCA_947532105.1). Lineage (NCBI taxonomy): Eukaryota > Metazoa > Arthropoda > Insecta > Lepidoptera > Gelechiidae > Athrips > Athrips mouffetella. Next base: position 6,884,856 of record OX383969.1, on the reverse strand, counting down.
TTTGGGTTTAATGATCATAGGTATTTGTTTTAATTAACCAAATCGACTAGATTGAAACGCGCAATTAGTATCCAACTCGATTCAGACAAGTTACGCGTTTCAAACACTTCCTGTTCTTTTTCTTGCTTTTTAGGGTTCCGATACCAAAATGGTAAAAAAAAGGAACCCTTATGGTGCCGCTCTGTCTGTCTGTCTGTCCGTCTGTCTGTCACACCTCTATATCTCAGCAACCACTTACGCTATCGAGCTGAAATTTGGAATAGTTTTAGAATATAGTTGCCCAACTTAATTGCACATGAAAATTTTTTGAAAAAAGTATGATTATTAATGTAAAGGGGGCCAAAATAGGGGGGGCCAAATTTCAAATTGTCGCTACTAGGTCGAGTGGGGTATCATATAAAAGGGCTTTACTTGTACATTTTAAAATATATTTTTGTATTTTTTTAAGTTTCTTAGTTTTCAAGTTATGATGAAAAATGTCAAAAAAAATACCATTCCCCCCCCCTTATCTCCGAAGTTTGAGTAAGGGAAAATCTGAATTAATTACAGTTGACAGAGGTTTATGTAAACTTTACAGCAAAAATAAAACGATCTTTCTAAGTTGCACAGTTTTTCAGAAATCTGCAAAAAACCTTTACAAACAAATTTAGTTTTGCGGTCCTGAAAATGGACTTTATTGCTTCCAAAAATACTATAGGTATATCGGAACCCTCGGCGCGCGAGTCCGACTCGCACTTGACCGGTTTTTTTATCTTCTGTTATTTCCCACATGGCGCTATTTTGTTTGTCAATAATTGATTTGAACCGGGAATCGGCGTTTTGGGTGTGATTCTAAATTGTGCATAACAAGAGGGTTATTATCTTCAAACCACATTATCATTTACATTGTCTATCATGATAACATAAGAGACACGCATAATATAGTCAGTTTTGTTTTTACTTTTACCAACGGCATGGATTGCTAAATATTGCGCAGGCTGAAAGTTGTCGGCCTTTAATTTGCATAGCATGAGCCACGCATAAGCGCAATAAAATTCTTGTTCAATAGTTCAACATGCGTAAAGTGATAGCTTTGTATGACAAAATGAATTATGTCTATGATTCGTTGCAATTTGCTAGTCATCTGTTAGTATGTTAACGCAATTTGCTTAGCTCGCGATTCGCTTAAGTTTTTTTTGAAGTTTCAGGCTTTCTAATAATATTTTTATAATTATTTTATTTGTAATATAGTTGGATAATCATATCCTCAAATTGTTCCAAATTTCAAGTCGATATTATGTATGTATGTATATCAGTCTCTGGTACCCATAGTACAGGCTTTGCCTAGTTTGGGATCAGATGAACTTGTGTGAAATGTCCCCCAATATTTATTATTTTATTTATTATTTATATCATGAGTGGTTGTTGCTCAGCAGATAAAGAGATGTGACAGACAGACCGACAGACGAAGTCGCACCATAAGGGTTCTGTTTGTACCATTTTGGTTCGGAAACCTAAAGAGAGACAACAGAGACACAAATACTTTTGTCGAGTATTATGATAAAGTAATCGCGGTTGTTTACTATTTTATATTCTGTGATCGCGGTTCCATTGTATTGCTGATTTTATCATGATCTGCGACATCATTTCTTTGTCCTTTTTCTTCAGTATTCAGATAAAGCCACGATCACACCTAACTGAATTCAAAGACTACTTTGGCATACATTGCTGGGAGGCTTGGTTATGTTAATTTCAATATCCATACTTCAACGAGCAATGTATGCCGAATTAGTCTTGAATTCAGTTAGGTGTGATCGTGGCTTTAGTCTGTGTGCAATGCTTTGTGATGTGATTGTCTTGTTTTGTAGCAGTCTGTCTCAAGCGGAAGCTATGCTTGTTTCCGTTAGATTCGATCTGACTTGTTTTGTCCGATAACATTTTTAGCTCGCATAGCTCAAGATGCGTCATAATGCTATTCGGGTTTGTTTGTTGATAATCAATACACGGTTCCTTTTGATTTCTATTATCAAGTTTATTGTCACCATTTCCTTGTCTCAATTTTGTCGGATGATGATCTTTTTAAAGCCGTTAACTAAAATATAGGTAACATATTTTTTATTCTATATGTCACTGGTTGTTGGAACCTCCGTTTAAGCCTAAAAAGCCATTTATTATCAAAACAGCTTTTTAGTACCGCACTTAGAAGAAGCACAGAATCCTACAGAAATAGTGAACATTATTTTAGCATGTCACTGAGACCATGAAACTGAACAACTTTCCCAAAGAAACATAGGTCGAAATGATGCAGCAGACGGGAGGTCAAAAATTGATTTTCATAAATCGGAGGAGCAGGGTCACCTGACACAGGTTTATTGTAACTTAATAGGTTGACCCTGGCCTTAGCTATTTGTCAAAAGTATGTTTAGAGAGAAATAAACTTTTTTTTTTTTATTTCGACGTATGTTCCTTGGGGAAACTTGTTCAGTTTCATGGTCTGAGTCTTCTTCTTTAAACTTAAGAGCTGTGCTCTTGTCGGTGGAGTAATCGCCAATGTTTCCTTTTTCCGCCAGTTCCTTCACCTCCTGATACGACTCGACCTGTACTTTTTCTTTTATTTGTTCCATAAAGGTTCTCCTCGGTCGGCCCCTTCCTCTCTTTCCCTCAATTTTCCCTTCTATGATGTTCTTAATAAACGAATCGTGTCGTATCACGTGGCCAATCATATTTCCTCTCCGGTTCTCTATAGTTTGTACGATAGATCTCTTTTCTTTAACCCTATCAAGTGCCCTTTCATTTGACACCATTTCTGTCCAGCTTATACCCTCCATCCATCGCCAACACCACATCTTAAACGGTCTGAGTAATATAATAAAATTATGTTCATCATTTCATTAGGACCTTATACATATAATAGTAAACAAGTTTGCAGAAGGCACAGAGCTCACCCCAGCCCTATGTTTTTTAACATCTTGGGATCAGCAAAAATAGACAGCTGGGTGAACTGTATGTTATTTTATTTTGAAGGCGTATTAGTTAGGGTGCTGGCTGCAATTTGGGTATATGATTTGCTCATGATTCATATTAATAGGGATGATAGATCAGCTCAATACGGATCGATTTAGTTTTAACAAGTTTTTCTGTGCGTCGCGTCGCTGCGTTTTAAGCACAAAAAATAAGATACTAAATAATGTTTTTTTCGTCTGCCTTTGTGGCTTCTGTTTAAAATACTTCTGAAGATGTAGAAAATCGAAGAGGCAGACATGCAGGGCTCTACATTATCACAGGACGAAGTAGTGAATTTTTGTAGTTTGAAGCGCTGTAACTTTACGACGCAGGGCTATTATGGTGGCAGACAATTTTTCTAGGGTTTTATACATTGTATTTAATCAGATAGTCATAGTCTGCCAGGTGTACGTTTCATTGTCAAATTTCAAAATAGTTAAAACTTAATTCCTCAAAAACGCAGGGGTGTGGATGTCCGCCAATATTTTCTGTATCTTTGAGAGGATGCTCCTTATCATCAGTCAAAGAGGCAGACATGAGCAAATCATATAGAAATGTGTCCTTTGTACTATATTGTCTCCTAGCCAAAGTTGTCAATGCTGTTTAAGCACAGAAAATATATACGAAAGAGCGTCAGATATGATAAACATAATTCTGACCTCAAATTCATGTAAAAAGTGTAAAAAAAAATCTAAATTTACCTTTCATGTTAGATTCTGTAACACAAACTATGCCATGAACTCTTTCTTCTCTCGTGCTATGCGTAGTTACAATACAAATCTCACTGATATTGATATATTTTTCCTTTCCTTGTCGCAGTATAAATCACGGTTAGCAGGAAAACAGTTCAGTTTTGTTTGATGTTTAGTGATATTGAGGTAACTGTTAATTGTAACCTTTTGATCCCGCTTCCAAATTTTTTCCGTTTGTTTTGAGTGCTCATTACATTTACATGTTTGTTTTATTGTAATTTAGGAGACTCCAGGTCTGTTTAGTTCTACTCTCAATTTAAATGATTATTAAAGACTGTTTGTTCCTTAATAAATAAAAAAAAGTTTATATTTCTGACCAGCTCCATGTAAAACGATATCCTAAGCGATGTTCAGTGTATGTATTGTTACAAAAGTGTACGGGTCGTTTGTCAGCATTTGAAGATGGCAGACGTGAATTTGTTTCAATTTTGGTTTTATCTGTTGATTTGAGAGTTTAAAGTATAATTTTGAGAGGATATTATCCAATAAACATCTCACAAAGTGAACATTTAATAGAAAATGGAAATATATTCTTCTTCAAAGTTTTTGAATGGTGAGAAGCGGCTTTCTTCGTGACTTCAATAATTTCCCCTATCAACTTATCGGAGTCATCGTGGTGCACAGGCTTTCCTCGTCGTCGATCTTCGAGATGCGGATTCCTGTGTAAATCTTTCTTTCACTGGACATTGGCGTGTCGCCATATTTTTGTAACAATTCCTTTACTTTGACATTGGCGAAATACGTTTTGTAATGAGATGTGATGCCATTAAATAAATATACATACAAAAGTGTACTTCGTGTCATCATTATAACATCTCATAAAACGTCCACTGCAGGACAGGGAGCTCCCTCCACAACTCCAGCAAAAACGCGTGCTACTTCGGAGGGGATTCACCATAGTCACCACACGTGTGAGCGTTGCGGCTGGCGACCGCTGTTGTTGGTGACCGCAGTATGTAAGATGGTACGATACCCAGAAAGATGCTGCTGCCCATCCTCCGGTTCATAAGCCCTTAGTCGCCTCTTATGACACCCACTTCGTGTAATAGAAGAGAAGTATTTTCTTCTCTGCAAATGTGTGTTTACTTGACACTTCGTGAACTCAATTATACGTAGCTTTCAAGTCACAAACATTCCATCTTAAACCCGCATACATACTACTTGAAGTCCTCTGGACAATCAAATTAGTCCACAAGGGCCGCTCGAACCAAATCGCATTGCTTTATACCGCTATTATACCGCTTTCGGCGGGATACGAGCTTTTATTAAGTGATTGATGTTGAGAATGACGAGGGTATGAATGTGTTTATTTGTCTCGTTTGTTGTATTGTATTTTTATATGGCTGGGAAGTGACAGAAATAAATAAATTGATTCGCAATGCTTATGTCGTTTAGTTAGATATGGGTTCATTGAAAATGGCTCATTATGATCATCATAATATTATTTATCGACTCACATATCGTAAACCCTCAATAATTCGTTCAGATCTTCATAATGTCAATCTGTGCCTAGAAACACTCTTACTCGTAGTTGCTATTTTATCTGTGAGAGTTCAAAACGAAGTATTGAATTTTCTAACAGTCTTCGCGGGAGAACTTTTAAACATCTTTTGAAATTTTTTTTATGGGCGGGAAGTGACAGCGCGCTGCATATGTAGTCTGAGTCCGCAAGGAGGTCCGGAAGGAAGGAAAACTCAGAAAACAGAAATCATAAAATAAGTGATAAAAGCGTTTATGGTTCACCTTCGGATGTTTTTAAAGCAGTTAAGAACTTCTCTTAGCAGTTATCACCGGAAAAAGAGAAAAAACATTGAGAAAAGGTTTGTTTTTGAGCACATAATTTTGGTATTCACGATATGGGAGTAGATAAAGTTGTGTATGCAACTCCACATAATTAGGTATAAAACACTCGTGTCATCTATTATGGAACTTGGCTCGCTGCGCTCTCCTGCGTCCCATAAACCGACACTCGGGTTTTATACCCCTCATTATGTACTGTTGCATAAACTAATATTCTACACGTTTGTTTTGTTATTAGAGAAACACGTGCCGCTCTTATCAGATTCAATGAAGTATGTAGTATTTAATCCTCGTGTTTTGTTTTATGATCGATATTGGCTATAACTGTACTTTTATTTTGAACTGGCTTGTCCTTGTGGAAAAATTTCGACTTTGCATACGCGGTAATTGTTTTTGGAGCTTCATATTTTTTCTTTGAGAACGTTACTGGTTTTCATTAAAAGTAGAATCACTACGCTTCGGGAGCAAACCCAATGAAACACCTTCCATTGTGTGACTTAAAAAGTACATTCTGACCATGAAACTGAACAACTTTTCCCAAGGAAGATAGGTCGAAATAGGAAAAAATAATCGACTTACGATACAAAATGTGTTGTCAGCTGATGGAGTTTATACGGAAAGTCGAAAAAAATTATTTCGTATTTCGACCTATGTTCCTTGGGAAAAGTTGTTCAGTTTCATGGTTAGAATCTACCGTTTAAGTTTGTACAGTCGTCACTAGACACGGTGTATAAATAATATACATTTACTCGAACTCTTGCGCCTCTTCTCAATTTAGCTTAATTTTTTTATCTAATCTAAATAATTCCCTTTGATCTAATAAAAGAAGTTATTCATCGTGCGGGCAATATCTTTAACTGGGATTTTAATTTGGGTCAAACGATTTGTTACTCTTCAAAGTGGTTTTTAAATAAATGCTTGCAATCCACCAGCCGGCTTAGCACGCTGCAGTTTATCTAGGCCCATAGATTAAAGACTAAGCATGGTCACGTTTTTTTGACATCCGAGCAATGCGACACATTTTGAAAGACAAGGACGGCTACATGTATTAGTGTATAAAGCTATCTCTGTCTAAAATATCAAAAACGTAATTTGTAGATTTTCTAAACATTTTCCTCCACTGACATTTCTTCGCGCTTGGAGGTGATAGATTAGATGACATAATTCCTCAAATAAAGTGACATTTCTCCGAGATATATTTTCTCTCGGGCAGCGTGCTAAGCGGGCTGGCTAAAACCGCAATCACTTCTTTCTAAATTCAAAGACTAATTTGGCATACATTGCTGGGAGGCTTGGTCCTGTTAATTCCAATATCGTTACTTCAACGAGCGATGTATGCCTTATGTATGCCATACTTTTACGTATAGCATAAATAACTTGTTAAATATGCCGAGTATTTAGGTGTAGCCACGTTACATGTTATGAAATAATTAATTAGGAACATACCTCCCTGCTTAAAGCATAAAGCAACTCCAGTTTGTGTACGGTCAACCGCATGTTAATGGAAGCAATGGCAATTATATTACCGTGCCGTAAAGTTCGAAGTATTTCTACTGCCATAAGGTTGGGTGTACTTAGCACAACATGACGTAACTGGCTGTGCCATAACCACCCATAACGTTACTAGCAGCTTTGCTGTGTACGTCTTCAATAAAAAGTAGCCTATGTCCTTTACCATGGCTCAAAACTTTTTGTGGGTGGTAGGGCTTTTGTGCTAAGTCCGTCTGGGGAAGTACCACCCTCTTGCTTTTTTTACCGCAAAGCAGCAGTGTTTGCACTGCTGTGTTTCGGTTTGAAGGGAAAGGGAGCCAAGGAAATTACTGGTACATACAAGAGAGACACCATTTCAGTTCTCAGGGTAGGCAACGCGCTTTGCTGCCTAATAAAACTCAATTATGCTACTAATAGGACGTTGTAGGCGTTATGGGCGGTGGTGATCACTTACCATCAGGTGGCCCACAAGCTCGCTTGCTTGTTACATTAAAAAATACTATCTTAATACCAATATTCATCAAAATCGGTTCAGCCGTAACAAATAGACCTCAGACAGAAAAAATAGAGTAACTTTCGCATTTATGTGATGTTATACAGTTGGAATTTGGATGGATGGATTTGTGTTGGATTTGTTTTGACTGGATTGAGTGAATACGTACTTTGTTTTAAAGACCACGATTTTGTAGAATATACTTATTTATGAGACTTATTTATCTATTGACCGTGTGGTGCCGGCAAAGAATAGAACCAACCCTTCTCTACCCGTGGTTGTCGTAAGAGGCGACTAAGGGCTTATGAACAGCAGCATCTTTTGATGCACCACCTTACATACTGCGGTCACCAACAACTGCGATCGCCAGCCGCAACGCTTACAAGCGTGGTGACTATGGTAAATCCCCTAGTTGACGTTTCATGGGATGTTATGCTGACTTATTTATATAGTAACAAGTAAAGAATACAAAGTTTTTTCTAAATTATCCCATTTTCTATTATAATGAACGTCAATATTCTTTCGCTCTTCAAAAAACTGCAAGACAATATAATAATTGGAGACTGAACGGTAAAGGAAATTGCTTCAGACCGTCAAAAACTTTCGACTTTAACTATAATGGCCGCTGAAACCCAAATACAATCGGGTATTGAATGACTCCGGAACCGAAACAATGGGCTACATAATCGCTGGGCGATGGCAGAAAACAAAAACTCTTATTAAAAGTTACGTAGACGCCGTAGTTTCTTGACAGGTAAAAAAAAAGTTATTATGAGTAGGTTTGTAGCTTATTTTAGTAAAGTAATCATTTAACTTTTCTTTTTTTTTTTCAAAGCCAGAATGTGGCTGTGACCCCCTCCTGTTTTGTGTCATACATGTAAGCTTATTGTTCTGTTTTAATTTGCCTCTATCATTCAATGATGTAACTGTAATAATGTATTTTTTTACTTAATACTCGTTCAGAGTTTCTTGCAGGGTAATAATTTTATTTTCACCATTGCCATTCAAACAAAAAAGGCCTATGATTCATCAAAAACAGTGAAAAAAAAACCCTCAGGTTACAAAGACTTTTTTGAATTTGGAACAAACGCGAACCGAACATACTGGCTAGTTGCATAGAGAATATAGCTCTTTTTAAATTAAGAAAACAAATGCCGCCATTTTATTTTTTGTTGTAAATTAGTTTCAATGGTGAAAAGTAGCATACCTATCACGTGAAAAGAAAAACCACTTTGAAGGGAATTTCCTATTTTTTCACTCGTTTGGTAATCTACTATTAACGATACTTGCTACAAGTTTTCTCAATCTGGCTGCTGGCGTCAATCAAGAAAGTTATAATTTAAAATATTCTTACAAAATTTCGTTCCAGCCAGTGTTCTCGCTCCAGTTTCACAGTTATGCTCCCCTGAGTTTGCTCGGTCCGTGTGTTCGCTTCGTTTTTCTCCAGTCCTTTTTTCGGGCGTTCAACTTCCCTCAGTAATTGGAGACCAATGTTATTTGACCTCACATAACTCTGAAATTCCTAACGCACAAGTACTTTATATGACTGTGAAAGGGAGACCATTTCATATTGGATATCGTTGTAAATAAAAATAATATACGGCTTTTCGACGGCTGAAAGGCGACACTTCTTATTGCATCCAATTTCTTTGAATTTTCTTGTGCCAACAAAAATCCTATACATGAGCTTGTTAGCTTAATTTGTGGTCTTGTTGAGATTTTAATTGCTCAAGATTATAAACGTGGGAAATCTTCTATCGTCATGCAGGTTTTTATTGGATTTGTTTTTATGCAACATTTCAGTAACTATTAAGTTTGACCTTTTGTTTTCTATCTGTTTTTACATAACATCGTCATGCGTTTGTACGCTCACATTCAGTCGGTTCCTATAAGAAAACATCTTTACGAAATTTCAACATGACATGAGCCACTCTTAACAAATAGTTACAAATGACCCTAAAAGTCTCCAAGTATGTGTCATACTCATTTACATAATGGCTGAACGAGTTAAGTGCTTGAAGGCATGAGACCGGGAGCGAGATTAACCTCCATACATCAGTCGCAGCTCGCAGTCAACGATCGAGACGGACGTGGGAACTGCACCAGCCACTTAAATCTTAAGTTCTCATGAATGACGTGATACGCTACACTAAGTAGCTACTACTGGTTGCACACACTGTCTCTGCGGAAATAAAAAAGTTGAGTCCCAAACTCGAAATTGGAACGCGAATCTATTCGATGCTGAAATCAGCGTCGCAACGCACGTGCGTGCTAAATAACCTGCAACCTTGTTCTCCCCTCGTCCTGCGGGAACCGAACCGGTCGATCCAGTGCTCGCCGGAGTTTTGCTCGGATACAATAGCATGCCTAAAGTAACCAGGCCTCGCGATCCTCTCGAATTACGTATTAAGTCAGGTCAAATGAACATCGAGCGCAGCTCAAGTGCGCTGGTCAGGTTTAAGAACGCGACGGGTTATGAGAATACTCTTATAGTTGTGTGAATGAACTTCAGGACTTGCAGTTTGTTCGCACATGAATATCGCACTCAGATTAAAATCTGTTCGAATATTCCTGCATAATTTAATGCTACGCCACGATTGCTACGTTTGAAATCAATTAAATATACGTGCGATATGATAATCGGAGAATGATGAAATGTAGTGTGCATTCTTTTTTAGAAACGCTTTAATAGACAATCGAGCGTGGGTTCCGGCCAAGGTTGAGTTGGCGAAAATACGAATGGACTAATTTGAATGTTCTAAATCTTCTGACTTGTTTTCGTTGGCGTTCTACCCGAAATATTTAAACATTTGTAAATATTTGTAAGCGTTTTGAGTCAAAGCACTCGGAATAATGTGAGGTTTTCTGAGAAAGCGACAAGCAGGTGTCATGGTCGCATTATGGTTACGACCAAACGTTCGCTCGTGGCTACTGGAAAGTCTGCTTTAAGAGATGAAGAGAAATCTACTTTGGTTAAATACTCAATTTATTGTAATGTTAGCGTAAGCGTAACTGGAATTTTTGTTGCGATATCATCGTTGAGTTTGCATTCGCAAAGACTATTATTTGTGAGAGTCTCAAACGATACATGCAAGAAGTATCCAGGTCAGCGTGGGATCATGCGCAGGGCACTGGAATTGGAGCAGAATAGTAATTACTTTCACGGCTGGTTGTGGGCCGTTGTAGCTGTAAGGGCTTTGTGGAACAACCCTTCACGACACGGTTAGTTGAGCAGCCGTGCGACGGGAAGTGCGGAAGCTCGCGAAAACTCTCAGAGAATTTTCCTTTGTGTCCTGTTTTTATACTCCATAATTTGGCGGAGTAGTACGACAGCTTTATAATTTGGGTAGGTAAGTCAATTCCTATAATCTGCTGTTGGAAAGAGTCTTACTTACCTGTAAAAGTGACGTTTGATCTGTCAAACTACTCCATCGTATTATAGTCTTGAGCTTAGCTTTTTTTATTTTTTTATGTCCCACTGACTTTCCACTGCTATGTGGCAGAGGCTTTTTGTAGCAGAGGTTCCTTGAGCTTAGCTTAAAATTGGCTTCATAATTCAGTTTACGTTGATGACACGACAAATGTCCGAGAAAATTCTGTAATGATTAATAAACGCTCGGCGTGCTATGTCAACTTTCAACCTTTGGTAATCAGTCACTGTCTAGTGTCATTAGCTCTGAATCATACATAAACTAGTAATAATTGCTTGACACACACTGCAGTCTATTGAGATTTAAAATCATTAGACTTTAATGTTACCAACAATTCCGTGGATGTTACCATGTATGTAAAATACAAACTGAAATCAACACGGTTCAATGAACACATTAATTTTAATCATGCCATTTAAATTTGGCTTCACGAAACGATAACGCTATATATAGCTGTTGAAGTTATTTAAAAATGAGTTCCTTCAAATTCTTAATTCAGATAGCTTTCGAAATCTCATTTGAACTTTAATCACGTTTCCGTAAAAAGCTGAAATAGGAAATTGTTGGCAAGAGTCTTGAGCGAAATACTTAATTAACAAGGAGGCCGAAATTTTTGCTGTTCTGAAAAAATGCAAAAACATTCTCGACAAAATCTATCACAAGGTTTTTATTCAGAGTACCTAAGTGGCGATATGAACTTCTAAAGGTGTGCTAAATAAAATAAACTATAAAAGGTGTTATGCCCCTTGTGGTGCCGGCAAAGAATAGTACCGACCCATCTCTACCCTTGGGTATCGTAAAAGGCGACTAAGGATTAATGAACCAGAGGATGGGCAGCAGCATCCTTCTGAGTATCGTATCATCTTACATTCTGCGGTTACCAACAACCGCGGTCCATGTTGCCAGCCGTAACGATAACAAGCGTGGTGACTATGGTACTTCCTCTCCATATTGTTTCAGCAAAAGCTGGAATTTTGGAGGGAGTTCCTTGTCCTCTAGTGGACGTTTCATGGGATGTCATGCATGATGAAGAAAACACTGTGCTCATAACAACTCGACTGCCCCAGAATAAAGGCAATAAAAAAAACCATTCCTAACCAGGTTGTTTTTAATCCATGCTTCATCCATCACAACTTGTTCAATATTCCTTCAATAATTATTTGTTCAGTCAGCTCAACTTTACTGAGGCTGATGGCTTGAGGAAGGGCTGAACACAATTAAACAACCGTTGCTAATGCACTTCTCACTAATTAAGGGCCTACACTGAGGCACGTCATGTACTCAAGAGGGTGTTAACTTGGAAATAATCAGTGCAAATTGTTCCCCATACCACTGTTGAAACTGCGGGCAAATAAAACGTTGTTGTTACACGACAAGGGTTGCGAAAGATCTACCGAAGTTTCTGAATTTGGAAAGAAAATCTCGCCCACGAAATGTTTGGATTCCTTTTTAACAAGAAACAAATTGTACAAATCTTATGAATGTTCACCTTCGAAGACCGAATTCGGTCCTTGTGCTTGTGGGTTGGCTTACAAGATTTGCATCTCATCACAATGTTATTTTCTCAAAGTTAGCTTGAGAAGGATTTGTTGCACGATTTTCTGGTTTCGAACCTAACTTTAGTTCAGAAAATTCAGCGTCATCCCTGGTTTATGGAAATTCACGGATCATACGACTTAAAAGCAATAAATTATTAAATACAGAAGTTAGTAAGTACGATGTAATCAGACGTCAAGTGGTGTAGTGGCATAGGATATATAGTAAACAAGTTTAGTAGCGGGTAGAGGAATTACATGTAAATGACATCACTTACCACACCACCACCTCATCGTCTGTCTGATTATGATTATGACGGACTACTATGTGCCTGTTCACGTTTAAAATGTACGTATACCAGCAAAAATTCTTTTTGAGGTACAGCCAAGAGCAGGTCGAACGACATTCGCAGGGAGACCGACGGCTATTAAAATAAGAACGGAAGGTATGGTACAAAGTCCAATGTGATGTGACAAGCTTCAGAGTCCTTAAAAGACGTACATCTTTTAAACCGGCAAATTTTAGCCTGTTCTAAAAGAAACAAGAACATAGTTCCAAAGCTCGTGTCGCAATCAATTCGTGCCATCCATTCCGTCAGCTCCACCTACAATTTTCCGCGGCCGCAACGCCATGCGCCATGCCCCAGATCACTTTGAAGCTGAGTTACGCCAGCTCGTCACGCTGAAGGGATGCAATGCGCCTTCCAAATTGACAAGCTGCAAACAAAATAATTTAGATTCTTACTGCAAGAACTCTTTACCAGGTCTTATAAGATCGGTGTAGGACCTTGTATTTTAAATTATATGTAGATAACTGTGGATTTTTATAAAAAACAAGATCATAAAGGGAAATATTAAGCCCGCGTCACACAGAGGCGGTACCGGAAGCGTTCCGGGGCCGGTATTTTTTGTAAAGTATGAGTTCATATGCACCCTGTCACATTGAAAAGCGGTCGCGGCGCGGTATTTTGTTCCCGCCAAACCGCCCCGGACCGCTTTCGCAATCATACCGCCTAGGTGTGACTTGAGCTTAATAGCTATGATGTGAATCTGCACATGAAACTAAACGACTTTTTCTAGGGAACATTCGCAAAAAAATACCGTTCATACAAGCGCTATCAGTTGATGCAGTTTCTATTGGAAATTGAAATATTTTTCTTACTTATTTCGACCTAAGTTCCTAGGGAAAAAGTTGTTCAGTTTCACATCTATCAGAGTTCTTATACCCCCTTTTGTTATCATTGTATAATATGTTCCAAAATATTGGGGGACAATTCACACGACCGCGATCCCAAACTAGGCAAAGCCTGTTCTATGGGTGGACCAGATACCAAATTTGTGGTCCGACTAGCGAAACTGCCAAGAGGATGCAAGGCAGACCTGTTGTTTTTTACTTGTATAGGTACCTTCTATTTCTACGAATAGATTTCATTCGTGTAATCTGTCATTTAACCACTTTTCTCTCCATCTGTACAAAACCTGCCAGGTTTCGGATTGGCAGACCAACGTTTTGTGGACCTACTAGGCCACTACTATCGCTACAAAGTTGCAAATTTCGTGTACTAGATGACGTAGGATAACATGCAGTGCCCTTACGGTCTATATGGAGAAGCGAAAAAAAATTTACAAGTAAAAAAAAATATTCTCCGGGAAAGTTGCTGTAACCATGAGTAGAATCACTGGGCTTCGGGTGTAAAACCAATACAAATTCAAGCTGTATACAACGTGTTATTCCAAATACGCAAAACCTCTACCTATGTAACTATTCTACCTATGTAACTGAACAACTTCTGTACTACAACTTTTGGAAATTAAAATAAAAAAAATTGGTTCTCCATACAAATTGACAAGATCTTGTGTGAAGATTAAATATTTTTATTATGAATTTCCTAATTTGTTCAGTTACATTTTTATGTTTATTTATGTATATTACATCTGTGTATATGTGTATTATTTTATGTAAGTATATATGTGTATTTATTTATTCTATGTCTGTATTTAAGTATTTTGGTAAATAAGTTTATTGTTTGATTTTATGTACCTAATTTATTTTCAAATTAGTCTAACTTAGTTTAGCAAACTCTGCACTACTCGTGTCCATCTCAGCGATTCCCAGTCCTAAGGTTGCCTGGAAGAGATTGCTCTAAGCAATAAGGCCGCCTTTGCGCGCAATTAGATATAAGGTTTCTTACGCAATTACTCTTAATTTGTGTGCAATAAAGAGTTTCTATCTATCTATCTATCTATGGGTAAAACTACCACCCTAGAGGTTTTGCGTATTTAGAATTAGCCGTTGTAAGTATAGATAAACAACACCCAAACTCGAAACAAATACTCGTGTTGTTTACACAAATGTTCGCCCAGGGCGGGGATCGAACCCACGGCGTAGAAGGCATATTTTTTAAGCTTTTGGTTTTACTTAACACTAGCACATTTGAAACAAGGGCAAGTACACTCCTATTGTAATGGCACCTTTTGTCAGAGTTTGCTTGTTAAAATCTTTATATATAAACATATTTTTGGTTACGTATCCAGTTCACGCGAAATGCCAAAGTTCAGTTCAGTAGGATGTTTATCATGAACCGAAACATTGTAAAGTTTGTTTGTTAGTACTTAGTCTGCATCGTGTAAATATTAAGGGGCTGATAAGAGCTAAATAGTCTTCACTTGAGCAGGTTTTTAACGAAAAGTGATGAATATTTGGCCGTGAAAACAAATTATGTGATAATTAAGCATCTTTCCAAGAATATGGCCGACTCCGAAACACGATTAAATATATTTTGTACGCCATAAAAAAAATCTAAAGTTACGTCTGATTTTTGCTTTTAAACCGTTTTTCTTAAGTACCCATTAATCTATGATGCCAAAACTTTTACACATTATTCAATACAATATGCATATATATATATATATATACAATATGCAATATAGCTGTTTTATAATTAATATTATGCGTACAGATTTTGAGAAAAATTCAAAAATGAGCGAAAAACGTAAAATAGTGCGAATCTGCTCCGTTCCAGCACGCGCATTCTACCCTTTGTTAGAAAGGGAGGTAATTCAGCTCTTATCAGCCCCTTAAAACTTTGCTTTTGTTCTTAAAATACAGATAAATGCCGTCAAGATACAGGGTTAAAAAAAATTGCACTTTTTAGCCCGTTACTTAGATCATGAAGTAGAAGCGCTCGTGGCCGAGTGGTAGTTCTTTCCGATCACGAAAGTTAAGCAACGTTGGCCGTGGTTAGAAACTGGATGGGTGACCGCTAGTGGCACAACAACTAGAGCGTTTCCGTACTTCGGAAGGCACATTAAGCCGTTGGCCCCGGCTACTGTCAATGATAGTAGTCGTTAAGCCTAGTCAGAGGCCATTTGGCGGCTTGAAAACTCTGAGAACCAGGTTGGCCACTAACCCGACAAAGCCTAATCTAGGATTGGGTCTGGTTTGCCCTTTTGGTTTCGGAAGTCAGATGGTAGTCCAGGGTGTCCACATTCTTGAAAATCAGGGAAAGTCAGGGAAAAGTCAGGGAAGCTCAAGGTGGTCAGGGAAAGTCAGTGAAATCGAGGAGCCACCTGGAAAGTCAGGGAAAAATTAAGAATTTACAGTTTGCTTTCCAAAATGTCCCAGTGATTGTAAAATAAGGGATAAATCATTCTCTAGTGACTAGAGTCTAGTCTGACTCTTAATCCAGACTATTGAAAAATTTTTTTTCCAGGTTCCGAGTGACCTACAATAAGGCATAATTTGTGGTCACAATAATTAGATTACTCCTTTTTATTTTTATAAATTTCAATAGTTTTGGTTCAGTGAAAACTTTTATTTACTCCTGTAATTCATGCTCTAGTCGGACTCTTAAGGGGCTAATAAGAGCTGAATTACCTCCCTTTCTAACAAAGGGCATAATGCGCGTGCTAGAACGGAGCGGATACGCGCTGTTTTACGTTTTTCGCTCATTTCTGCATTATCCTCAAAATTTGTACCCATAATATTAATTATTAAACAGCTGTATTATTACGCATAATATATTGAATAACGTGTAAAAGTTTTGGCATCATAGATTAATGGGCAAACTGTATGCAAAGGTTTTGATTGAAAGAGTGATGAAAGATCGAAAAAATATGGGATGTACAAGCGGGATTTAGAAAGGGAATGGGATGTACAGATCAGGTCTTTTCCTTGCGGTGCATAGCTGAAAAGTTTTTGGCTCAAAACCAAAAAGTCTACTGCGCGTTCGTGGATTTGGAAAAGGCCTATGACCGAGTGGTGAGGAATGAATTGTGGTCAGCATTGTCTATGTATGGGGTAAACGGTCATCAGATTCAAGCACTGAAATCTCTCTATGAGGATTCCAGTGCTTGTGTCAGAATAAATGGGGCGTACACTGAATGGTTTAGCATCGACAAAGGTGTTAGGCAGGGATGTGTAGCGTCACCTTGGCTGTTTAACCTGTTCATGGATAATTGTTTGATTGATCTGAAAGAGAGTATGTGTGGACTGAATGAATGAGTTACTCATCAAATGTCTTCTCTACGCTGATGACTAAGTTGTACTTGCGTCATCTGCTGACGAGTTGCAGGAGATGGTAACAATGATGAATGTGGCTTTGGACAGGAAAGGAATGAAAGTAAATGTAAGCAAGGCGAAAGTAATGGTACTTGAAAGAGAAGAATGTATGACAGAGTGTACTATATTAATAGGTGGTGAACAAGTCGAACAAGTGAAGGAGTTTGTGTATCTGGGCTCAAAGTTTACGAGAGATGGAAAGTGTGAAAGTGATATTGAAAGAAGAGTGAATGCTGGAAACATGGTGAATGGTGTCCTGCACGCCTTTATGAGGAGTCAGATGGTGTCTCACAAGGCTCGTTTGGCTGTTCATAGGGGTGTTTTGGTACCAACACTGATGTATGGCAGTGAAAGCTGGGTATGGCAGAAGAAGCATGAAAGTAGAATTAATGCAGTGGAAATGAGAGCGCTAAGGAGTATGATTGGTGTTAAATTGAGTAACAGGATTAGAAATAGTGTGATAAGAGAACGGTGTGACGTAAAAGATGACGTATTGCCCAAAATCGAGAAAGGGGGATGCTGAGATGGTTTGGTCATATAGAGAGGATGAATGAACGAAGATTGACGAAAGAGATCTACCAGGCGAGAATGAATGGAAACGTTGGAAGGGGAAGGCCTAGGCGAACGTACCAGGACCAAATTCAGGACGTTCTGAATAAAGGCCAGGTTAAAGTACCCTAAACCGACGAGCATGTATGAAAGGATTGATGAAAGTACAGGAAGCAAGGGAAGTATGTACAGGTGGAGGACTGTGGTCTCTGCCTACCCCGACGGGAAAGAGGCGTGATGTTATGTATGTATGTATGTATGATTAATGGGTACTTAAGAAAAACGGTTTAAAAGCAAAAATCAGAGGTAAAGAGGGGTAGAGGTTGTTTTTTTTACAAAATATATTTAATCGCGTTTCTGAGTCAGCCATATTATTGTAAAGATGCTTAATTCGCATAGGAAACATATATGTAAGGTACCTCGAAACTTGGCTCATAGACAGGGATAAGGTCAATAAGTAAAAATAAAAAATACGATTTTTTTCGGTTGCAAATAATAAAGTTAAAAATTAATTTTGTTTTTGTCAAATATCGATTATGTTCTAAGTAGTCTGTGGTCGGTTAATACAGCTGTTAGTTTTTTTTTATGATATGCAATGACTAATAATCACATTCTGCCATACGACCTATCGATATTTGACGAAAACGATTTTTTTTAAAAACTTCGTCATTTATGGCCGAATAAAATTGGTATTTTTTATTTATCTTTAATGATCCTATTCCTGTTTATGAGCCAAGTTTCAAGGTGTCTTACATAAAAGTTTCCTTTGCGAATTATCACATTTTTTTTTTCAACGGCTATATACATCACTTTTCGTTAAAAACCTGCTCTAGTGAAGCGTATTTAGCTCTTATCAGCCCCTTAATCCAGGTTTTTTTTTCTAAAGAGTGACCTGCATTATGACATTGTTTTTGGTCGTAACATTTTTTCGAAAATATATTCATTTATACTTTATTTTTCTTTAAAATGAATAAAATTGGTCAGGGAAATTTTTGAAAATGGTCAGGGAAAGTCAGGGAAAAGTCAGGGAAATTTTTTGGGCATTAGCTGTGGACACCCTGTTAAGTCGCTCTGTGTGAAAACCAGTGCCCTCGTCAAATCCCCTAGGTTAGGTAGCCGACTCCGTAAAAATCATTGGCAAAAACGGAATATGGCTAGGAAAATGATAACTTAGATCATGAAACTGAACAACATTCCCTAAGGAAAATTTAATAAATTTTTTACCTTCCATACAAAATGTGCAATCAGCAGCAGTTTGTATGGGAGTAAGATTTTTTTCGTATTTTGACTTATGTACCTTGGGAAAAGTTATTCAGTTACATGATATTTGTAACGTGCTAAAATAGTACGGTCAACCGCTTGTCGGTAGAAACTTTTTCAACTCTATTACCACGCCATAAGGTTCAAAAGTGTTTCTACTGATGTGCGGCCGTGTGTACCTACTATGAGGATATTAAAACAGAAAGGGAAATAAATTCGTGTTGAAGTCTAAGCTTGTTCCAAAACGTGACTGCTGCGTGATAATAAGAATTGAAATACTAGTCTTCAAACAATTGTTGCCGAATTGATGCAAAGCGAGATGATGTTTTCCTTAGAGTCATGGTCGTAATTGATGTTCAGAAGGCATTTGAAATGAGATAAATCGTTTCTCTCACGATTTTTAGGGTTCCGTTACCAAAATGGTAAAAAAAAGGAACCCTTATGGTGCCGCTCTGTCTGTCTGTCTGTCTGTCCGTCTGTCTGTCACACCTCTATATCTCAGCAACCACTTATGCTATCAACCTGAAATTTGGAATAGTTTTAGAATATAGTTGCCTAACTTAATTTCCCATGACAAAATTTTGAAAAAAGTATGATTATTAATGTAAAGGGGGCCAAAATAGGGGGGGGGGGGGGGGGCAAATTTCAAATTGTCGCTACTAGGTCGAGTGGGGTATCATATGAAAGGGCTTTAGTTGTACATTTTTAAATATATTTTTGTATTTTTTCAAATTTCTTAGTTTTCAAGTTATGATGAAAAATGTCAAAAAAAATACCATTCCCCTTTTTAGTAAACCCCCAGGTTTATGTAAACTTTACAGCAAAAATAAAACGATCTTTCTAAGTTGCACTGTTTTTCAGAAATCTGCAAAAAACCTTTACAAACAAATTTAGTTTTGCGGTCCTGAAAATGGACTTTATTGCTTCCAAAAATAATATAGGTATATCAGAACCCTCGGCGCGCGAGTCCGACTCGCACTTGACCGGTTTTTTTGTTATACGGTTTTTTGTGTAGTAAACAAACTTCTAATAATAATAATAATCATCATCATAACATCCCATAATACGTCCACTACAGGACAGAAAGCTCCCACCAGAGTTCCAGCTGTTGCTAGAACAATATGGAGGGGAAGTACCTTACTCACCACACTTGTCAGCGTTACGGCTTGCACCATGG
The DNA here is from genome assembly GCA_947532105.1 of Athrips mouffetella. Lineage (NCBI taxonomy): Eukaryota > Metazoa > Arthropoda > Insecta > Lepidoptera > Gelechiidae > Athrips > Athrips mouffetella. The sequence continues at coordinate 6,864,825 of OX383969.1, read as the reverse complement.
ACCGCACAGTATGTAAAATGGTACGATGCACGAAAGGACGCTGTGCTGCCCATCCTCCAGTTTAGAAACCCTTAGTCGCCTCTTACGACACCCACGGGTAGAGATGCGTTGGTACTATTCTTTGCTGGCTCCACTCGGGACATAAAACAAGTAGGTATAAAGAAATAAGATATCCTGAGTAATATTCACCTAGCTCCAAGAACTACAGTAGCTTAGTGACTAGATGCGTTGCTAAATACGTGCGTTGTATACGTATACAGTACAGAGTAAGAATCCGCGAGTTTCCTGGGTCAAAAATAAAATGAAATCCTGTTTGCGTCTAAAGCCGCGATTACACCTGCTTGAATTTGACGACTGAATAAGAAATCTACCTAGGAGGCTACGTAGAAAAAGACGTTTGTGAATTCAGAGTTCTAGCTAGGAAGCTAAGTAGAAAAAGTGTCTACTAATACAGTTGCTGAATAGTGATGTTCCGATAGCGATAGTTTCGCTGTCGGTAGTTGATCTTGAAATACAGTAACTCTGTTGAATAGCCTTATCGAAAATAATTATTGTACAATAAAATACTATCGATTGTTAAAAAATGGCTGATACAACCTCAAGACAAATACAACCGATAATTAAAAGAAGAAAAAATTACAGACACACTTATTTGCGGTCTTAAAGATGGGCTTTATTGCTTTTAAAAATACTACAGGAATATCGAATCCCTCGAAGCGAGAGTCTGCCTCGCACTTGACCGTTTTTTTAATATAAGTATATTTTTTGTTCGATAAGTTGAATTAATCATTCGCACTTGGACATCACTAAACATGCTAAGTCCCTTCAAGTAAAGGAGTTAGAAGGTTTAGTGATGTGAAAATTTTGCGAATGATTAATTCGAATCGAACAACTTGTCCATGAAAAATAAAAATAAAGCATAATCTCGGTTTAATAATAAGTACTAATAATAAACTTTAAAAACATCACTATGAAAAAAATGTATACGACTGTTCGGTTGAGTTAAGGAGTGATCATAGCTAGCTGAATTCAAAGACTAATTCGGCATACATTGCTCGTTGAAGTAAGGATAATGCAATAACATAACCAAGCCTTCCAGCAATGTATGCCGAATTAGTCTTTGAATCCAGCTAGATGTGATCGTGGCTTTAGTAGGCTGACAATACATTTCCGTGATGTTTTTATTTTTATTTAGCTTAAAATGGATAAATGAGACCTGAACATTGCCGTGCCAAATCTTATGACTGAGAGTATTTCTGATCAAACAAAAACAATGGCTGTGGTAAATGAAGTGGATACATTTTTTCTCTTTTTCTAGTCTAGCAGGTGCACATAGTCATTCGCCGTAACTGAACAACTTTCAGTGAATAAAACTATCAGCCTCTTCATATAAAATTGCAAATGGACAGTTTAGCCACGATCACATCTAGCTGGATACAAAGACTAATTCGGCATACATTGCTGGGAGGCTTGGTTGTGTTATTGCAATATCCTTACTTTAAAGAGAAATGTATGCCGAATTAGTCTTTGAATTCAGCTAGGTGTGATCGTGGCTTTTTTGTGGAAAAGAGGATTATTTTAATATTTTCTGAAAGTTTTATTTACTGAAGATTATTCAGTTACGTTGACTGATCACGCCCTTTCAGTTTTCGAAAACCAGTCCCTTAGACCATGTATTGGTCAATTTAATTTCGATGCGAACACGGAATTAAATTAAAATTAATCATTCGCACTTGGACATCACTAAACCTCCTTACTCCCTTCAAGTAAAGAACTTAGGAAGTTTAGTGATGGGTAAAGTTTACGAATGATGATGAACAACTTGTCGATATAAAATAATTATTATTCATGGTGTAATAACAAGTACTAATAAACAATTAAAAAAAATTCACTATAGATTACCATCGATAATTGAAAGGTTCAGATATTTTCTATACGACTGTTCGGTAGAGTTAATAAACCTGCTTTGTTTGTTTGTTTGTCATTCAATTGTTATTTTTCATTGGAATCATTATTTGCTTTTTGCACGGTTTTGAATGAAAAATTTATTCTAACTAAAAGAATGAATAAAGCACTTAAATTCTTTATGTTTACTTGACTGGTGCAACCTAATTTTATTTCCTTGTTTGTTTTTAGTATACCGGTAATTCTGTTGTTTTTTTTTTGTAGTTATTCTAGTGTTTTTCTATACAACATAAATTAGCCCTTATTAATATTTTCCGTACGATGAGGTGTTCTATTCGTATTGGCCCTTCACTAAAGTTCCTTACTGCGTTGCTTACTATGCGGCTTACTCAGTTAGTGACTTACTTAGTTCCATCTTTCTACCTTCCTTTCCTACGTAGGAGACTAACTGACTTAGTGTGTGAATTCAGTCAGGTGTGATCGGCCCTTAAGAAAGAATTATTTAAAATTTATGAAAACCAAGTAATTTTAAATTTCATACGTAGTTTATTTTTTTTTATAAATAACACTGACAAGACAGCAAATCGCGTTGCCCACCATGAGAACTAAGATGGTGTGTCTCATGTGCCAGTAATTTCACAGTGGCTCCCTTGTCCTTTAAACCGAAACACCGCAATGACACTGCTGCTTTACGGCAGAAAAAAGCAAGGGGTGGTACTTCCTCAAACGGACTTTGCACAAAAGCTCTACCACCTTCTAAATACACCTTTTCCAGCCCACGGCTTAGTTACCTCGCTCAGCTCTGGTGGAAAACCACCCTAAAGTATAAGTTGCATGGCTAATGGAAATTGTAGGCTCAGGTTGTCTACTCTCAATTTTCGATATTTCGATACGATACCATTCGAAACATGCGAATTCGAAACTTCGTCCCTTGACAATAGAGTACGATATTGATTGATAGGCACTGCCAATTTGACAATTCATCCAATCAATATTCTACTCTATTTTCGGTGATCGAAGTTATGAATTCGACTGTATCGAAGTAGTATCGTATCGATATAAAAATAGAGATCCCCTGATCCCACCTGCGATAATTTCTCTTTATTTCTATCTCTGTGTGTAAACATAACATGACTTTACAGAACAAGATTGGAATTTAAACCGATAGGACTATAAGCGTTTGTGATTTTAATTAATGCTCCGAATTCTCCAAGTGGTCCTTCACGCAAGGGCTAATTGGGGCTTTGAAGTGGGACTCTATTCGTTCGCGGAGCAAGAGCTCTCGTAGCTATTATGGATGGATGTATGTATGTATGTTCATTTTTAAGAATTTGTTGATGTACATTCTGTTGGTGACCTAATAAATAAAATAAATAAATACAACGCCGCAACTTATGCAATACCCGATCCGTCTAAAAATATACCGATATATTTCAGTATTTTAGGCAACTGTGAACAGGGTGTAACAAAAAGGTTATAAAAGCCATTAAGGATGTTAGTGTGCCTATGAAACTTTTACCAAGGAACGTAGGTGGAAACACGAAAATATTTTTAATTCCCATGACACTACATCAGCTGATAACGTCGGGAATAATATAGTAGATAGCCAAGGCCTGTAAGGCATCAATTGCAGCCCGAGATATTTAGGCGCACGAGCGCAGCGTTCGAGGGTGCAATTGATGCTTCCACCCGAGCTAACTACTCTGCTTTACATCTCGATTGTGAGGTAAGTAGGTCCTTATTACCATCAAATTGTAGGTGACCAATTAGCGCTCTAGGGTAATAATGTAGCTAGAAAAGCCCTAGGGCGTTAAGTAATTAAAAACACACTTCACTCTTTCAAAACTCAATTACTTACCGCCCTAGGGCTTTTCTAGCTACATTATTACTCTAGAGCGCTAATTGGTCACCCACAAGCCCCGTTTGGTAATTTATATAAGGTAATTTATTTTGCCTAATAACTATTATCGCGCTAAGACCCGTAACAAAATAAACATGAGCTGATAGCTTATTTTGTAATGGAGATCAAAAGATTTTTTTTCTTATTTCGATCTGTGTTGTAAAGAATAAGTTGTTCATGGCAGATCCACTGCCGGGTTTGTTTATACCCTTTAGTTATACACCTTGTATTTTTAAATATTTGGTGCATGTGTTTAAAAAAAAATTGTGTTTACTACAGAAGTCCTTGGATTCAATCCTTGTGCGGCTGGTGTTAAGTACTATGTACTTTACGACATGTTTGGCAGTATGAAAGTTACTTTTTACTCGCGTAAAATGAAACATTACGCATATAATATTGCACTTGAACCGTCTTTAGTTTTTTATGAGTACTAAAATTATGGCATTATTAATGCCTTAACTTCAAACATTAGAGAGTAGCACCAAAAATACTGCATTGCACACCTAAAATATGCTCACTAAAATAATTCAAAATAGCACCAAAATGGATTGCACACAATTCGCTTCTGGTTTCACTCGCTCGGCTCGGTCCATTATACGGCAGCATTTTACTAAACGGTGCGTAATTCTTTTCTGGCAAGGTTGTGGTGGCAAGATAACCTAATCTATTCTAACCGATCCCTGCTCGGGATCGGTTAGGTTGGGTCTAGTCAGTATTTTGGTGTGAAATCAGTATTTTTGATGTGCAATTAAATATTCCCCTAAAATTATTACCCATCTTTTAAATTGGACTTAACCAGTTGCCAAAGTACTGTGACTGTCGAGCTCCATCTCAACACATGGCGCAATTGCTGTTTATTCCACTGTGCCCTCCACCTGCACTAACTAGAATCTACAATATCAGGCATTAGATAATGCCATACCAGTAGCCAAATCCTGAGAACATTTAAATAGTCTGGTATTTTAATCATTGACACGAAGAAGCAACAGCCTCCGTGGTCGAGCGGTTAGAAGGCTCGGCTCTCGATCCGGAGGTTCTGGGTTCGATTCCCGGCGGGGACACTGCCAAACAAAAATTCCTTTGTGCGACCTCCCCAGTTTGGTTAGGACATTCCAGGATGAATGATTTGGCGACTCAACAGCTCTGACACCAGGGTTTGTGAGGTCGATTATCAACCCACACGATATGGTGATGATTTGATAATGACGTCATGATACCTATTTTAAAATCGCTGCTGTCCATCTTCTGGTTAAATTGGAATCATTTTACGACTCCCCTACGGGAATAGATATTAATCTTAGCCGGCAACAACGGGCAGATTGCGAAGATCTAGAAGTAATAAAATTAAATCATTCTTGCTCCTCCACCATCTCAAATTTCTTGGAAATCTTTGATGATATATTGTCCGTTTCGCCGAACACCCCCCGCTGTTAAACAGTAAAAGGATTTGGACTGATCCCAAGCAAGCTTTAGGAAAACGTAGAATTAAGTATATTTTCAGTACTACTATTGCGTTGCTGCGCTGTAGGTTGCCTTGAATGCAGGTTGGTCTATTTGCGTTATCCGTCATACTTCAGACTCCGGTTTTTTACTCGGGTGTCCAAGTTTTTGTGCTTTCTTTTGAATCTGTGTGTGTGTATTGAATGGCTTAACCGCATTTTCATCAAATCAGATAAATGTCCACTGTTGGACGTAGGCTCTACCGCCGCGAAGACTGCATACTGCATATATTGTCCTTAAATTACTTATAATTTTTATGTTCCTAATATTTAGTTTCATTTACAACGTCCGTGTAGTGCCGGCAAAAAATAGTACCAACCTATGTCTAACCGTGGGTGTCGTAAGAGGCGCCTAAGGGCTTTTGAACCGGAGGATGGGCAGCAGCATCTTTCTGTGTATCGTACCATCTTACATACTGCGGTCACCAACAACAGCGGTCGCCAGCCGCAACGCTTACAAGCGTGGTGACTATGGTCAATCCCCTCCAAAGTACCACGCGTTTTTGCTATAGTTCTGGAGGGAGCTATGTCCTACAGTGGACGTTTCATGGGATATTATGATGATTTACAAACAGAAAAAAATATTATGTTCAAATCCATTTTTGACTTTTGGAAGTCAATTCATACTCGTATCCTTGTAGGAAAAAGTTAATATTAATTGATATTTTCAGACGAGTCTCGTGAATATCCCAATATTTAGTCATATTTTCCGGGTATGCTGGTTTCCGGCTAGCTATTATGAGCTTGTCTGTGTAGCCGTTGTGGTCCTTATATCAGTTGCATAAGGTGCATTTTAGATTATCGTTCATAGTCAGGAAGTACATGTATTCATATCCAGCCTCTTTCTGCCCGACTTGTTAGTGCTCCCTAGTGCGCAATTATTCCTTTCATCCCTAAAAAGGGTTGCGGTTGTGCCACATTTTGTGGTGTATAATTAAATGCAGCATTTTTTTTGTGCTTGGATACTTGGATGTTGAGTTTGGAGGAGGTCTAAGATTTAGGAAACTTAACTCAGCCTTCATTACAAACAGAGCTAGAATTGCCGACTCACTTTTTACTTCAAATATTTTTTGAAAGTGGAAAGTCCGTCTGGGGAAGTACGACCCCCTTGCTTTTTTTCTGCCGTGTAGCAGCAGTATTTGCACTGCTGTGTTTCGGTTTGAAGGGCAAAGTAGTCAGTGAAATTACCGGCACATGAGAGATACCATCTTAGTTCTCAAAGTGAGCAACGCGCTTCGCGCTTTGCTTAGTGTCAAAATATGCCATTAATAAGACAGTGGGTGCTATGGGCGGTGGTGACCACTTACCATCAGGTGGCCCACCTGCTCGTTTGCTCACTTGTAACATAATAAAAAAATATATTATCAAAATGAAAACTAGTGTCATGGTACACTCAACAGCACGTCAATAGAAACACTTTTGGACCTTATTGCGTGGCAATAGAGTTGAAAAAGTTTCTACTGACGTGCGGTTGACCGTACATTTAAGAAAATTCGGGAGCTAAAATCATGTTGCGATTATGGCAGGGTGCCGTCATCGAGCGAAATGGGATGGCGGCATAAAATTTTATTGCGCGCGAAACGTAACGTTATGCAGGTGACGATTTCTGGGGCTGAGGGCCGCTCCTGCAGAAGATTGCCGTGTTAATGGAAACTGTATAAAAGATAATGAGACTATCCATCCCCCTTGCTCCTAAACTTCGCGAGCTTGCAAAATAATGTGGCTCTGTTCTGCATTGTTAATATCAGCACGAAAATGAAACGGGTATTGTTATTTATTATTTTTGAATTGTATTACCGTAAGTAAATCCCGTGTGGTGCCGGCAAAGAATAGTACCAACCCATACATACCCGTGGGTGTCGTAAGAGGCGACTAAGGGTTAACTGGAGGATGGGCAGCAGCATCCTCCTTTGTATCTTACATCTTACTTACTGCGGTCACCTACAACCGCGGTCCATAGTGACAGCCGTAACGCTAACAAGCGAGGTGACTATGGTACTTCCCCTCCACATTTTTCCAGCAAAAGCTAGAATTCTGGAGGGAGCTCCCTGTCCTGTAGTGGACGTTTCATGGGATGTTATGATGAAGTAAATCAATCGTCATAAATAAGAGCTCAAAAACGTCCACGGCTGGACACAGGATCTCCACAAGCTTTTCAAAGCTAATTGCTGTAGCCACGACACGTTGGAATGATAACTCAAATAGCTGAAAGTAGGTAGTTCCATGTATTGCAATTAATAAATGAATTATGATTTATGAATACTCTAAACAATGATTTTAAGATTACAACTATCATGAAGACCTCACTTCAAAAATCAGCTTCCATCCGTTTCAGGGTGTCTACTCTCAAAGTCCGATATATCGAAACGATACTATTCGAAACATGCAAATGCAAAGCTTCGTCCCTTGACAATACAGTAGAATATTGGTTGGATGAATTTTCAAACTGCCTGTAGTTAGCATCCAACCAATATTCTACTCTATTGTCAAGGGACGAAGTTTTGAATTTGCATGTATCGAATAGTATCGTTTCGATATATCGGACTTTGAGAGTAGACACCCTGTATTTCCTACCAATCGCGAATATTATGTCTTGTATTATTCCGTGCCAATATTTGGTTTGTTCGGCTTTTACGTTTGAATCAACTTTTATGAAAAGGGTGCTGCGCGGTACGCTACGTAATTTTGGGGGCTTTATGAAAAGGGACAAAAATACGTCAACTGTCTTCAGGTAGGCAAATCAACACGTTGACCTACTTTCGATAGATTCAACGACCCGATTGTCTAAATAAAGAAAAATATCATCGTTTTTTCTGAATCTTATCACAATATCCCTCAAACATGCCAAGAGTGCAAACATTATTCGGGCGGGACCTGTAAATATTTGGTCGTGCCAACAATATTTCCTGGAGTTCCGCCATAAAATCGCATCAGAGACAGAGATGGCACTCCAGTGATACATTTTAAATCTAATTTTCTTGGACCTTGTTACTCCAATCTGGTATTTCGTAGCCATATTTCATAGGGAATGAAAAACTGATAAAAATAAGTAAAAAAGGACGAGAAATCCTAACTTAAGCAAGAGGCTGACTGACTTTTAGAAGATTGCTCGATCGTCATCCCGACCTCAGAAAACCTGGTGTCAGAGTTGTTGAACTGCCAAAGACCTCTGACATGGCTCATTAATAATTACTTCCGTATAAATTGGCTGAGACCATCTGAGACCAACGGCTTTACGTGCCTTCCGAAGCACCGAATCATCTTATTTTTCAGACAATCAAGACATTATCCTGCAATGTCCTAACTAAACTGGGGAAGCCACACAGAGCGATTTTTGTTTGACCCAGATCTAACCCAGATGGAGAGCCAAATGCTGTAACTACTGGGCCATGAAGCCTGATGAAATAATTTTAAATCGTACCCTGAAATACACAAGGTTTAACCTCACGTGACCGCACGCAAGATCAGGGCGCGTGGGTAGTGAAGGTGGGCTAAAGTCAAGGCAAGGGCGTCTGGGAGCTATTGTTCTGGATATTACCTAGTTACCCTTTAGGAAATTTACTAGAGGTTTTCGCGAGAAGCACTCAATAGGTTTCACCGAAATTCTTAAGATTGAGGATTCTTGTTGCAGAATAGAACATATTGAAGAACAACTATAAAATTATTGACCAACAATAACCAAATAAATGCAGTATAACAACCCATAACGTCAGAATATATTCAGAGATAAAGAAAAAATACTTACAAAAAAAATCACTTGTGGAAAAATCATAATTATTTTTTGTTGTACTTAATTATCTATTGTAGAAAGAACCTGAAACCAACCAGGTGGACAGGGCTGCTGGGATATCATAAAAGAAGACTTAAAAATCTATCTCCTACTAAAGCTATCTACTATGTTGTTTAACCCTAACGTAATAATCTGGTCCATTAGTCAGGCCGCTGGCTTCCCTTGAGTACTACAAGTGCCACCTTAATGGAATTAGATCGTCTCGAGCGGCTTTATCGAACTAAGTGCCATCAGAAGTGGGATTGCTTGGAGTCACGGGATTTGGTATAGATTTACAACAAACGGCTTGGCTAAAAAACTTGTAAAAATACTACTGACTACTTGTGACGGTAACGCTTAATCAACTGTGCGTACCTATACTTTTCTTTCGTGTGGTGCCAGTTGAGAACAGTACAGTTAAGAACATATCAAGCTTGACAAATTGGACTTTCTACCGTTGTTATTTCAGAAGCCGTAGCGCTTAGGAGCTTTAGTGACGCTCCATTGACAAGCTTGACCTGCTCCTGACTGTACCGCCCCATATCTTGCTTAGATTAGATTGTATTATCTCACATCATCGATTTAATTTAAATATATTGTCAAGCTCTCCAAGCATATTGTGATAGTCAAATCATATATTCAATCGGGGAGACTTTCTGCGCATCAAACCACCATACTGCACTGCATTGTGGTCACCAGGTAAATCACCCCCAAATCGTAAAAGCTTCTTGCTATGAAGTCCTTGTCTAGCAGCTGCGACGTAGAATAATGTGTACCACAATAAAGTGACATATGAGGAATTACTTGAAAGAGTTCAAGAAAAATGAAGTTCACTGAAAATTATAGAAAATAGAAGAGCCAAAATAAACGTCATGGAAGGAAATACTTTTCTTTAAAGGACGGAAAGAGAGGAAGAGGTAGACCAAGGATAAGATTCAGGTATATCAAGTAAAAGAGAAGGCTGGCGTGATGTCGTATGAGGAGGTGAAGAGGACTGCTGAGAACAGAGAAGTGTGGAGATCGAATCAAGTATAGAAAACTTCTACACCCGCAAGAGTCCGTCTCTTAAATTGGATGATGACCATAAAGTAGGTACACACGGCCGCTCGGCGGCAGAAACGCTTTGACCTTAAGCGGGTCTCTGGTTTCGGGCGTTTGTAGCGCAGCGCTGGTTCAGCTTATACTGGTTTTGTTTCCACGTGCTTGATGCCGTGCGTACATAGGCTCGTAAAGCATTGCGCAAACCTGAAAGGTCTGTAGATCTTTGAAACATTAATTTCTTTAAGAAAACCTCTTATCAAACTCTTATCACGCAGACTGGCACAACACAATAGACTGACTCACAATTCCCTAATCTAAATATTTGTTATTGCCCTAGCAAAGGTAACGGTATGGTGACGCATGCGCTACTACAACTCAAGGCATTACTTCGTAGGAAACTATGACGCATGCATCTTACTCACGGGCTAATACTGAAGGTATTCTAATTTCTACGGAAGTAGACTCGTTTATTTATTTAGGTTTTGCAGTAGTTGATATGTGATTGTCTACTGTAAAGAATCTACGTTAAATAAACTGATCTAAACAGGAATAAATAAATAAATATTGGGGGACATTTCACACAAGGTCATTTGATCCCAAACTAGGCTATAGCCTGTAATATGGGTATCAGAGACATACATACATAAATGGATAAATAACACCCAGACACAGAACAAACACTTGTGTTTATCACATAAATGTTTGCCCTGGGCGGGGATCGAACCCGCGGCCCACGGCGTGAAAGGCAGGCTCACTACCAACCACACCAACGGGCTTGTCGTAATGCGTATAATTTTTAAGAGTGTCTTACAATTTTATTTATTACACATGGAATATTGCAAATAAATGCGTTATTGGCAATAAATTATTGCAGAAGAAATAACTACATTGCAATTTTTGGAATCAAAGATCGAATAAAGCCTTGATCACTAAAAGTGATTTACGTATTTCTGCGAGCGTTTTGATGAAATAAGTACCTATTGCAGTGAAAGCAGTGGAACTACTGGAAAACTATATATATTTTAATTTCGTGTTTTATACAATACCTCAGTCATCTCATCTAACTATCAATGTAACTTGTTCTCAATGGAAACCTCCATTCTGAAATAAAATTTAATGTCTGTAAGCAACTTTCAGGCAACTTCATTTAGCCTCTTAAATCATTCATCACAATGGTGTATGTATGAGAAAAAAAATATGATGAAGCCAGCCACTCAGCACAGGTCATTGACCTCGCATCGTTAATGAACTTAGTTCTAATATAATCCTACCAATTTAAGGAGAAGGAGCATCTTGAATATGGAACATCTTGCCTGAATATTGTCTTTGCAAGTCGATTCCTTCTAAGAAAAATACAACTTCTAAAAATTCATCATGCACTAGACTTATTCGGCATGAAAATAGTAACTGATATTGTTGAAATGAAATGAAAATTTATTCGCATAAAACATGGTAAATAATAGATAGAATTATTTAAGATTAAGTTTAAGATTAACCTTAATTCGTTAATTAATGCGAATTAGAATACAATCAAATTAAAGACAAAATAAAAAATAGTTACATCATGTCAAACATTTACAAAATTAAATTAATATAAATATAAATAAATTAAATTAATGTCAAAATTTCTCAATTACCTAAAATGTCCTTAATACTATAAAAATTCTTATTCTTTAGCCATGTCAATAAACGTCTTTTAAATAATTTATTCGGCAATAATTTTAATTCTTCGGGAAGAGCATTAAAAATTTTTACACACATTGCGCTACTTTGCTTAAGATACATAGTGAGTTGAAGTGTACTATCGAATACTAACCTATCCTTAACGGTAGATCAGCGTCTGAATAATAAGTAAGGTGAATAACTGACTCATTCATTCACTGACTGATTGACTGAAAAGAACTAGGTTTAATCAAATAAGCAGGAGTTTGTTAGGTTAAAAAAAACTACCATTGAGGATGAAGCTTTAGTTTGTGGCTGCAACTACTTTATCTTTAAATCCTTGAGAAAATTCGTGGAACCAAAATCTTTCTTTGAAGTAGGGTAACATTAGATAACGATATAGATAATAATAATAAAACACTGAATCGTTTATCTCGTCCGTCGTCACGTGGCACCGGATGGACTTGTTTTTATTTATCTTTATTTCCTTATGCTTTTTGGTGTGTTTTCGACTGTTATCTTTTAAGAGCTTCGAAGAAAGCAATTGCAAGAAATTTTAATTTCTATATTTGTTTGTTAGTACGAGGGCCACACCGAAATGATCGGGAATAGAAAAAAGTACAAAAATAATACAACAATATTTACTTTCATTGTTTTTCGAAGTATTCTCCGTGACAATCGATGCACTTTTACATTCTATCAAACCAATTATTATAACAGTAATTCCAGTCTGAAGTGGATATAGTCGAAACGGCCGATTTGTAAGCTTCGACTGCCTCTTCTGGGCCTTGAAATCGTTGACCACGTAGCATATCTTTAATTCTTGGGAATGTAAAATAATCATTGGGGCTCAAGTCAGGGCTATACGGTGGTTGGTCCATTAACTCCACGTTTTCCTGATTTAAAAACGCGATCGTTTTGCGAGCGGTATGTGAGCTCGCATTATCCTGGTGAAGAATGATGCGACGATTCGGATTAATTTTACGAAGTTCTCTTATGACTTCCGGCAAACAAACTATTGTGTACCAATCAGCAGTAACCGTTCTGCGTTCTTGTAAAGGAATCGTAGCCACATGACCAGTTTTCGATACAAACGAAGCGACCATTTTTTTCGACACGCTACGAGAGCGGACAACTTTTGTTGGCTTGACCTCGCCTTCGAAGACCCAAACAGCCGATTGATGTTTTCTTTCGGGCTCATATGAGTAAATCCACGATTCTTCACCAGAGACGATATTGTAAACTGCATTTGAGCTCCCTCTATTGAACCGTTGCAGAGTAGACCGACACCAATTAACACGAGCCGACTTTTGTTCCTCGGTCAAACGATGGGGCACCCAGCTGGAAACTAACTTCTTGACACCCAGTTCATCATGTAAAATAGTTTGAATCGCTGTCATACCAATGCTGAGAGAAGCCCGAATCTGCTCGTATGTCACATGTCTATCTTCTTTTATTAATTGGCGCACAGCATCGATGTTATCTTGTGTTACCGCTGTTTTTGGTCGACCAGTAGAAGGAACTGTCGTGAGAGAGGAACGTCCACGACGAAACTCAGAATACCAACGATATATAGTCGTTTTACTGGGTGCTTCAAGTTCATAAACAGAAACAAGCTCGGCGAGACATTGTTCTTGAGATAAACCTCGACGAAAGTTGTGAAAAATTATGGCACGGAAATGTTCCCGCGTAAGCTCCATTTTCCCCACTGACTTGTCAAATTCAAATGGTTACTACTCTTTTCTTTTTTACTTTTTTTTAAATTCAAAAATGGAATTGTGTTTGAAATAATACTACATGTAATAAACCAAAAAGGTTTTAATCTAATTTATTCCTGAGTATTCTATTCCCGATCTTTTCGGTTTGGCCCTCGTATGTATTTAACATATCACGGAACGTGGACAGTTGTAGCCATAGAGCAATGCTAGAGGTATCTATCTACACATCATTTAAATAATTTACTTTAACTAAAAAGCATAAGGGGCTACCTCCCGTCCACTAGCGCCCCCATCAGTTAAAAAAATATTACTGGCTAAATACAAAACTTATAAAGTTGTTAACCCCGTAAAACCGTAGTTACAGATACAATAACTGCTAAAAGTGGCCGTTTTTCGCACTTTTGTATCTGTAACTACAGTGAACTATATTTTACAGAATTTGTAGATTCCTTACCTTAACCTCAGTACCTTTATTTCAATCTGTCTTTCCGGATTTCCGATAAGTTTTGTATTTAGTGAGTAATATTTTTTTAACTGGTGGGGGCGCTAGTGGACGGTAGGTAGCCTCATACATAAGACGTTTTACTACGAATAATTTATTCCGTATGTAATTTCTCGGGATTTTGAAAGGTGCTTCCTCTGTTATATCCTCAGACTTCTGAACCCAACAGTTTGTTATTATGTCAATCAGTCAGTCAATGAATCATTCAATTTTTTTTCGCGGCAAACAAAGTCAGAATACATATCAAGAGTGAATCATACTCGTACGTACAACTTTAATCGATTGTTTCTTCAATATCATCGTAACACACACAAAATGCAGACAACATGACGCGGCTTTTAAAGGAGGGTTATGATTTTGACAGGCTATGTATGTATGTATGTATGTTCATCTGTTCCATCATAACTTCTAAACTACTTCTCATATTTTGACAAATGAGGTGTCGTTAGAAGCGTCTTAATTATCCGCTGGTTATAGGATACAAGAAATTTCGTTTAATTGTATGTGGCGCCCTCTAGAGCAGATTAAGTCAAGGACTAATAAAAAAAAAAATTTTTACCGTACCGTGTTGGGTATCCAATGAAAGGGCTTAACGAGCAAATTTCAAAAATATATATGTTGTTTGCTTTTTTATGTATTTATAACCCCAAAATAATTGAAATAAAAAATCAGTTCAAAAACTAGAACCCGACTACTGGCAAATCTTGCTCTAAAAAGTATGTAACAAGAAAATATTGTCATCGGAAATTGTTATGTACAAACTATGGTATTAAATAAATATTCATAGCGATGTTCAGATAATAGCCGTGGTCATGTTATGCCACCTATCCGAAAAAAGCGATCATAAACTTCAGGGCAGAGGCATAACAATATGACCACGGCTATTATCTGAACATCGCTATGAATAATTATTTAATACCATAGTTTGTACATAACAATTTTCGATGACAATATTTTCGTGTTACATACTTTTTAGAGCAAGATTTGCCAGTAGTCGGGTTCTAGTTTTTGAACTGATTTCTTAGTTAAATTTTTCGCTGATTAATACAAAAATGCAGCTAATGCACCGAAAGTACTAGTTTTTCTTAGCAATTTTTGGTTTAATATTACCATTGTGGGTGTGCGATCTATGCTGTAGTACTTTCGGTGCATTAGTAACTAAAAATAGCAGTATACACTCGTTTTCAACAGCATTTTATGTCCCGCATAAGAATGCGAGTCATTTGAATTTAGTATAGAAAAACGAATCGCCTTAAACATTATTTTTTATTGAACTTGTGCCTTCATCTGTCATTTGCCAGTTAGCACCCTCATCATCATCATCATAACATCCCATGAAACGTCCAATGCAGAACAGGAAGTACATAGTCAACACGCTTGTTAGCGTTGCGGCTGGCATCATGGACCGTGGTTGTTGGTGACAGCAAAATGTAACATGGTACGGTACACAGAAAAACGTTGTTGTTCATCCTTCTGTTCACAATCCTATAGTCGCCTCTTACGACACCCACGGGTAGAGATGGGTTCCTACTACTCTTTACCGGCACCACAAGGTTCAAGGTTGGTAGGTACCGTAAGGTCGGCTAATTCATGAATTTCATTAAAAGAAAGTTATTTCTAACTCTCTCTATATTAAAAACCTGACAAGTGCGTGTCGGGCCACGCCCAATATAGGGTTCTGTAGTTTTTTTACGATTTTGTAAGTCGCAAAGCAGGTTTTGATTAAGTATTTCATATCATAACGTTCATAACATGACCTTTTTACCTCCTAATGCTCAGTATTGCTATTTTTATGATTTAGTTTTTCGGCTTTAGCTCATTAACCTGTGAAGCCTAAGTATATACTTAGCTGTGATAGTTTTTAGTTAAAATTTAAGTTCAGGCAAGTTGTTTAGTTAAAATACTAAGACTAAACATTATAAAACCAACCATTTATGTTGTTAATCTGCTCGCTTACTCGAAACAAGTATGAGTTGTCAGAAGTTTACCTCCTAGATGTTATCAAAACATTGTTTCCAAGTTGCAACGCATGCTACTGCTGCGATAGAGTCACGTTTCAGATGGTGATTCATTTTAACAGATTTAAAGCTTATGTGTGGGGATATGTGTATAAATCTAGGGTTAAACTAGGTTTGAATGCTGCTGCGGTGCGGTGCGGTCCGCTGTCACGGTTAGTCTGACCGCAACCGCTGTAAGTCGCCTTAGGTATGCTCACGGCGAGACGGGGGGGGGGGGGGGGGGGGGGCATCGCCACCATCGGCGAGCAACCAGTTCTTGCTCTTTCCTTCCCACTCCCCGCGCATACCTAAGGCGCGGTATAGCGGTTGCGGTCAGACTATACATAGTAAGCCAGCGTATCTTCGCCGTGTACCGCAGGTTCGATCCCCGTACAGGGCAAACATTTTGTGCGAATAACACAAGTGTTTGTTCTGTGTCTGGGTGTCATTTATCTTTTAATGTATGTCTGTCTTTTATACCCATATTACACGCTTAGTCTAGTTTGGGATCCAATGACCTTGTGTGAAATGTCCGTCATAACAAAACGTAAATACTGGACGAAAGTAACAAGGTGAATTAATTGGTCTTCAGTTTAAGGTAAAACAAATATCTCAGATATTCGTGGGTGATATTTTGGGCTCCAGCATAGACTGACGACTGTCTGTGATGTGTGACTGGATTCGCCATATAGTACGCCATATCCATTTTCTTGAATATTTCCTCAAAACTCTGTTTATAATTACGTCATGTAATGTCCTTTGGAATTTTTGCTTCTAATAAAAGAATTTTTCGTAAACAGACAACAATAAGGCAAAAAACAACTAATTACGTTCCTTTTCTGACGTACGTTTACTGGAATAATAAATAATAATAGTACTCAACCTAAAACTTGATATAGGTGCATTGTAGCATTTGGATAACCAAAAGGTCAATCATTTACTATTTAGCCCTCACCATTTCTTTATGTTTTAATTCCGAATTATTGTAATTTTATTGGTATGCTATTGTACGGTCAACCGCATATCGGTAGAAACTTTTTCAACTGTATTACCCCGCCATAAGGTCCAAAAGTGTTTCTACTGATGTGCTTTTGAGTGTACGAGCAATCTGGTTCTATTCTCATTCTTGAGAATAGTGTAAAAGATTGATAAACAACTGCACGGAATTCTATGAACGGAGCTTTTCCTTGAAATTGAGTGAACAACTATCGTTCTTACGGATAATATTTCCAATATTACCGTACTGGTTTAGTTTCATTAAATACGAATAAAACTTTAACAGTCTTGTTTGTAATTTTACCACTTGTCCTTTTGAAGTGACGTGTTCCGATGAATGGTTCGGTCGTCAATTTATTTATAACGCCCGTGTACAACAGCACCTCAGTAAAAACACTTTGGACCTTATGTCATGGTAATAGAGTTACAAATGTTTCCACTGACGTGCTGATGACCATACGTGCGGCTCCCGCAGCGTTTCGATTTCGCGACCTGACTCTGTGTTACCATTGGTTTGTTTCATATCCGAGATTATTTTGTTTTCATCTTCCCGTTGGTGTCATGAACCAGAATATGGGTAGCATAGCATAGCAGCGTCCTTCTGCGCATAGTATCGTAACGTTCACCATCCACCGCTGGCTGTCCATGGTAGTTACCAGCCGTAACTCTAACAAAAGCATCTATGCCCCCCTCCGAAATATGCCACACATTTTTTCTGTTTAATTCTGGAGGAAGTTCAGTAGTTGAGCTATTATGATGTTTTGATGATGATACATGCAACCCTTTTCTTTTATGATACCGTGCTTCGGAAGACACGTTACGCCGTTGGTCCCGGCTACTGTCAATGATAGTAGAGGCCATTTCGCGGCTTGAAAACTTGGCCACTAAAAGGCAAAGCCTAATCTAGGATTGGGCCTGGGTAGCCCTCTGGGTTGCGGAGGACAGATGGCAGTCGCTCTGTGTAGAAACCAATGCACTCGTCGAATCCCTTAGGTTAGGTAGCAGAATCCGTAAAAAACATCAATGGCAAAAACGGAATAAGGACAAGAATGAATGAGTAATACCGTTTGGTATCAATCGACAGCAAACCAACCCACATTTTCTTGTAAATGTGGTGAGGACAGATCTCCAATATTTATTTACTGGTCTCATTTTTCATCATATTCGTTCGTGTATGAGTATACGGCATGGATATTCTCCATTTTCTCTAGTCTTTGTTTCTATCTATCTCATCTGTCCATTAGTTCTTTTACAACTCTCGTTTTTATATCATAATTTATGTATGATGTAAGTTTGGGGACACGCATAAGACACAAGATTCTCAACGTGTAACAATTTGGTTGACCTTCTTGAACCTGTTTTACACTAACACCTGCCTAATTATCCTTTTTCCGCAGAAAAAAAAACTTCTCTTTAGTGACGCAAATGGTGGAGCCATAGTGGAGCTAAAACGAAACACGTGTGCTGTAAATGATCAATGACGTACCACACAAACAGTGCACAGTAAGCTGAGACTGAATTCGTATACAAGTTATCAATCCGTCCCGTTTTAATTGTACAGCGAGGAGAGAGACAGATATAAAACTTGATGCAAATTCATAACAACAAATCCTTTGAAATTCAGCAATGTACCGTATCACATCATATGTCCTGAAACCGAATGCTACGCTTAATAATTCACAATAACCCAAGTGTGACAAATGTTCGTTTTGTTAACGGGTTTGGTATATCACCAAAAATATAGGGTGTGCCAGAAATTAGCGTCAAGCGGAAAATATGTCAAGGAAAAATGAAATAAAATAAACAATAAAACAAAAATAAGAAACATGTCAATATGTATACAAAGCAACATGTTATGGACTTCCCATACAGATGTGTTGTTGAGATTGAAATTATACTTCACGAAAGAGCGTCACGTTTTGTAAACAAAATAATAACCTTAAATTAAAAATAATAAAAAGTGTTAAAAATGTGGATATTTCCGTATGTAAAACGATAGTCTAAACGTGTATCTGTGTACACACACCCAGAAACACGTGTTTAAATAGACGAAGTACACGTTTGTAACCACAATACACATAGACACACAATGTGTACTCTGCACACACAATGTGTAACCACAATACACAATGTGTATTGTGGTTACAAACGTGTACCTCGTCTATTTGAAGAGTATTTGTCTTTTTGACCAATGTTTCTTTGGGAAAGTTGTTCAGTTTCATGGCAGATTAATATGTTTTCCTCTTGACACTATCTATAATTTCAGAGACAGCCTATATAATGGACCGTTTGATTGCGTGAATAATTTATTATCTTCATATCGTAATTTGCGTCCAACTGTATTCGATGCCGATCGTTGAAGTGTAAAAAAGAATGTTTTTCATAACTCGCCGAGTGTGAGGCATTATTTTTATGCATGAGATATCATCCACAGCGGTCCCTTTTTGTAGAAATTTTCCCGTTCGGATTCCCGTTTCCAGTAGAGTAATCAATCACGTAAACAGAAAACAAGCTTTGAGGAAAGAAGTACTAACTTTAGCTATGAATATGTTGTTGTAAAAGTCTGAACTAAGTAAATCCTAGCATTAACGGTAAATCCTAAGATAAACGGTAAATCCTAAGATAGGTCAGGTATGACCTAGGATTTACCGGTAAATGCTAGGATTTACCGGTAAATGCTATGATTTACCACAGTTCGGGCTCTTGCAGTGGCATAATATATCGGTCGGTCGGGAAAAATCGGTCGCTTTTGTATCCCTCAGCAGGGCCATGGTTCTAGTCTAGACCTTCAATGTTTTGTGTCAATTCCTGCCCTCCATGAGTGCTATGTATGTATGCGCCAGCGCGCGCCCCTGCCGGCGAACCTAGTATTAAACAGTGTGAATCGAACCACCGTCTTTGACTGTCGCTTCCTCGCCTCATAAATACCTAACAATGAGCATCTGAGTCTAGCTCGTCTTGCCACATGATTCGAAAAGAAGTTATCTTCAAAATAATTTAATAACCATACAGGGTTTATGGAACGGTGTACCGAAAATTGAAAGGGCGTGCTCAGTCGATGAACCTGAACAACTTTCCAAAAGAAAAAAATTTGGGAAATGAAAAAAATTTTGACCTCTCCATAAAAACTGTTCCATCAGAGTGAGCAATTTTTATGGAGAGGTCAATATTCTTTTTTATTTCCCAAAACAGTTTCTTTGGGAAAGTTGTTCAGTTTCGTTGACTGAGCACGCCCGTTCGGTTTTCGGAACACCGTCCCATACACGCTTTAGTACAGCCGTGTGCCCAGATTTCTATTAAAACTTTTAGAAGATTAATATTTAAATTCTTCTTTAATTTAAGAGCTTGGCTCTTGTCGATGGAGTAACTTCCAGTCCTCACGTTTTTAAATATGTATTGATAATAAGAAACATTTCCAAATTGGCAGTGGCTGACGAAAGAGTGAAAAACAATAGCTACGCGTACGGTGACATACATCGGGTCAGGGTTTCCACACGACCAGTCGATGATCCTTCGTGTGTAAAATTTAGGGTTCACACTTTCTGTTATTACAGTAGGTATATCAGCCGAATTAAAAACATTTAGTTTTATTAGGTGTACATATTATTAGCCTTGTGAGTTGTGATATGACGAGTAATTCTGAGAGCTGTAATTCACTGTCCAAACAAGAGAACCTCGTAAAAGTTTTTTTATAACAAGCAGATAACAGATATATTCGTATCTGCAAATAAGAATCTTTTGATGTACAATCAAGAGCAAGTCAAACTTGACACTTGCAATGAATGTAGAACCAAGGACCACTAGAACGTAGATGTAGTGTGTTTGAAGTGTAGAAGGAGTGTTTGAAATAAGAACTGTACAAGTCTAAAATGTCAATTTTGATGCGCTCTGGAATATACAGCAAAACCTTTGAACTCGAAAAATATTACTTATTTGTTACTACTTCGATTATTATTATTTAAACATGCATAGTTTTCCACAATAAGGCTATTTCGTTGGTGTAGTTACTTTAGTTCTATATTAATAAATATATGATTATTCAAGTAAATATATACTGACAGCCCTAAAAGTATCTGACAGGATGTCGTCCTCATATGATACGAGGGTTGAATGCTATAATGACAATATGTATACCAACCATTTCAAAATGCACTCTGACCTCCAGACAATGTCTGAGACGAGACTACTGTATTAAATGGTCGGTTATTACATTCCTCTTATTATTGAAGCTCGAAAACGTGCTTAGTATAAATCATAGGCTTAAATTCCTTCCTAGAAGTTTAATGAAGACTATGATTGCAAAATTATTTTATAAGGTTTTATGCAACAGTGACAGTTGAGACTGTGGGAAATGGCAATAATAATATATTAAGGGTCATTGTCCACGTACGCCGCACGATAGTGATATTATAAATCGCTTGTATCTTGCACGCGTCCTGCATAGAAGAAAAAAAGAAAACTATGTCCATGTACGCCGCACGACATCACCTAGCGACATTAATCGCTAATCACTGCTGCTGTGGCTGTGGACAACGACCGTTACAGTCAGTTTATCGAATATAGTCCAAAAATAAAGTATGTAATGTGACCTATGCTTTACTTCAGTTAAAGCTCCGTGAGTTAAAGCTATACGATCACACCTTCGTGAATTCAGAAACTAATTCGGCATAAATTTATCGTTGAAGTAAGGGTATAGGAATTATCAGAACCAAGCTTGTCAGCAATGTATGCTGAATTAGTCTTTGAATTTAGGAAAGTGTAATTGGGGCTTAAGACCACGTCAAGCTAGATACATTGGGCTTTGAACCGTTCATATATCAATCCGCGGAGGGAAGTCGCACTATATTTAAGTATAAAGTTTGGCCTGCTTTTTAGTGTACGAAGAAAATACTGATAACAGTGATAACGATGTGTCTAATTTAATTATTAAGTCACCTTTGTCACGCGCTGTTTCAGTGTGATTTGTCTGCTTTTTTATCTCTATTTACAAGATGACTCACTTACTACATAATGTCGAACGACAACTTTGGTAATAATATCACTGTATGTACATGGACCACCTAGTTAAAAATGAGAAAAAGGTATAATTGGGAGGATCCAATTTCCCTCTTTGCCACAGTTAAGGGACAATCACACCTTCCTAAATACAAAGACTAATTCGGCATACATTGCTCGGAGGATTGGTTTTATTAATTCCAATATTCTTATTACAACCAGCAATGTATGCCGAATTACTTTCTGAATTCAAGAAGGTGTGATCGAGGCTTAAGGTAGGTTCATTCGAATGTCAATAAACCATGATTGCTGTCTAATAGTTCTTGAGATACAGTTGATTTTATAAAATTTAGCATTTTCCATTTTGGATTGTCATTTCCTCAAGCTACGAATTTGGATTGACAATATTGGTTTTTTATAATCCAAGTTATAATCAAAGGAAAATTTTAAACCTTAAATTTTACCGATATTTGGTAACACCCTTAGATGCTGTTTTGGTCGGCTCCCACTTTTAGGCATTTGTTTATTGACATCCTAATAAACCTTTCTAACTGTGCAAAAAAAAGGAAAATGGATACCGCTTAATTATACCGTTAACTTGGCTGGCCTAAGGACTGTAGGTACTCCGTCGAGCACTTGCAACATTTTTTAAAACTTATCTTGAATGCTCTCAAGGCATTTTTGCAACGCAAGGTCTGGAGAGTTTAAAAGCACTATAAATCTATATCAGCGCGAGCCATTCTGGACGTTCAACTTATCGCATCCTTCAACCTGGTTGTGCGTGCTCAAGTCTTATTTTTTTAGGTCAGTTTTTAGGCTTGTTTATATTACCTAGGCATTCGAGAACTTTACGGGCTTAATGTTACTTTTATTATAATTAGTGTAGGCAACGAAGCAGTTGACCCCAACATAAATTTCACTGGCAGATTTTATTTGACAGGATGATAAAGAATCATGAATTAAATGTACATTCAATATATCCATAAAAAAATTACAAAAATTTTTTTTTATACATTTTTTGTATGGAAAAATTAAAAGTACCGATTTCTTTTTGGATTTTTTTATAGAAGGTTTCCCTTAGGTAGTGTACTACCCCAGCAAAGTTTCATCGACAGAGGATTTAATGCGGGGGTCTTCATACAACGATCCGCTTCGTTGCCTAGACTAAATAAGAAACATACTAGCCCGAGATTCATGCTTTGACAGCCTCTTATGTCTTCTGAGTGTGTCGTTAAATGGATTACACATAGCATAGCGATTACTTGTAGGAACACTTGCAATAAACAGCAAAAAGCTTCCGTATTTAAGAACCCTTAGATTCTCTTTTTAGCATTTTCTTTTTTATTTCTAGTGTCTTACTTACCCTTTGTTGTTTATAGACCAGACGAAGACCGCCACAGGCTGTATCTTTTGACGCACTTTGCCTCTTGCGCTTCAATAAAAAGTCCAGACGGAGGTTGCCTGAAGCTATAAAGGTTAATTTTTCTTCTCTTTGTCCGCAGTGCCGTCGGTAAGACATGCCTGCTCATCAGTTACACAACCAACGCCTTCCCAGGGGAATACATTCCTACAGTGTAAGTATTATTTTTTAATATGTACTATCCTATATTATTAAACAAGCAACATTTATTTATATTGTATATTTGTAATCGGGTTCTCCAAAGCCTTTATAACGATTTCGATGAAACTTACGTACAGGGCCTAGAGACAAGCTGCTTTCTACTATCGCAAACAACGCTAGTAGAGTAGAATAAAAATGTATAGGATTGACATTAGCTAACGAAATATTGGATGACGGCTAATGTCAATCCCATACATTTGTATTATATTCTATCGCCTTTACGATAATAGAAAGCCACTTGTCTCAGGGCCCAGGAGTTTTTGAAGGCGAAAATCTATCTAGCTACATAGAGATCACATGTCTGAGAACATTCGTTTTCTCCATTTTTTGTGTTTTATTTTTTTTATATTAGCGCAATTCAGAATACTTACAGCACCATCTTTTGGTGGGCTTTGGTCCAGATTATACTGAGCAAAGCTCGGCCGCCCAGGTTCTTTTTTATGTTACAATACAAGTGAGCAAGCGAACAGGCCACCTGGTCACCACCGCTCATAGCTACCACCGTCTTATTAGTGGCGTGTCATACTTACATACATAACATCACGCCTCTTTCCCGTCGGGGTAGGCAGAGACCACAGTCCTCCACCTGCTACGATCTTGACATACTTCCCTTGCTTCCTGTACTTTCATCAATCCTTTCATACATGCTCGTCGGTTTAGGGTACTTTTAACCTGGCCTTTATTCAGAACGTCCTGAATTTGGTCCTGGTACGTTCGCCTAGGCCTTCCCCTTCCAACGTTTCCATTCACTCTCGCCTGGTAGATCTCTTTCGTCAGTCTTCGTTCATTCATCCTCTCTACATGACCAAACCATCTCAGCATCCCTTTCTCGATTTTGGTCTCTACGTCTTCTTTTACGCCACACCGTTCTCTTATCACACCATTTCTAATCCTGTCACTCAATTCATACTCATAGTCATACTTTGACACTAATAAGACAGCAAACCGTGTTGACCACCCTGACAACTAAGTCCACTAAGATGGTACGTCTCATGTGCTGGTAATTTCACTAACTCCGTTATATTACGCGAACCAAATTAAACCAGTGCAGTATACCTTTAATACCATGAGTTCACGACTACTGTACTGTATAGGAATATTAATGTTTATAATTTTTGTGTAAGAAACACATTATATCTATGTAACTAAACCCTTATTAAAATAACTCATTACATTAACTCACATCATTAAAATGTAAAATTGTTATTACAACAGAGTGGAACCAAGAATGTTGATTTTGCTATTGTATGCTTTACCTATACACAGTGAGGATGTAAATATTCTTCATTCCTGTGTGCGCGAGCGAAGCTATGAGAAACTGTTTTGTCTTATTTATAAAATAGTACCTGGTCGACCGAGCTTCGCTCTATAATAATCGCCTCAACATTAAAATATCACCGGGTGAGCAAGCTATGCTACCCGCCAACAGATGTCGCTGTTGGTTTTTGTCTAAAACGCGGGTTTAAAAAAATGCTTAACAACACGTGGATAACGAATTTTTCTAGACATGAAACCTAGCTAGATCGATTTTTCGTGCCCGAAAACTCCCGTATGGTAAATTTTATCGAAATCGTTTACAAATATATATACAAATATATTAATAAATAAATAAAATAAAATAAATAAATTATTCATTCATTCATTCATATACATACAAACTTTTAAAACATAACAAAAAAACATAACCTTCCTGTGTTGGGGCAGTCGGGTAAATAGACTAACAAGACTTTTATTTTTTACTTAATATTTGTAGGTATGTACTACTATTAATTGCTGACATTTTTATTACTTCTATAGGTGTTCCCTCACCGGGAGCATCCGGGAGTATTCCCTTGCAATATAACGATTCAGATTCGAAAATTACAATGCGAAATCTGTAACGTATTTGTATTAAATTACAATCGAATGATCTCAGTGAAGAATCACCTTAAGGTGATATGATTGTGTGGGAGACAGGTTTCTGTATATTAAACCAAGTTTCACAGTCTTGCCTACCGTCGCAAATTTGCATGTCTGTTGGTCTTCTAAAGTTTGTACTTCGGAGAGTGTGCTCTAGAGCTCCACGAGCTTATTCCACCATCTCCCTTCTACCATCGGGAGTCCAGACGCACCGCAGGATATCACCCATACTTGGTTGATATTCCGCACATTCGCACAAAGCGCTTTGAAACATCTTTTATAATGCGCGCGGCTAAAGAGTGGAATTCTCTGCCTGCGTCTGTTCTATTCAAGTCGCGAGTGAATAGGCTTCTTCTGGGTAAGCTCGTTCCGTTGTCGACCTCATCCTGTCTTCAAGACTAGATCGAGGTCAAGAGTAAGCCCATTTTCAATAAAAAATAAACTGAAAGGCCATGATAAGTCGAGGAAACTGTACAACTTTTAGTGAATAAAACTTTCAGAAAATGAAAATAAAAAAATCGGCGTTCAGTTATTTATACTCGTACGTTGACTGTTCATGCCCTTTCAGTTTTAGGAAACCTGTTCCTTACACCCTTTAACTATTACACTAACCTTCAAGTAAAATGACTATTGCTAGGTGTAATGAATGAAATAAAAATCACTTTTTATTGTTTGCGTGCAAATCAAGCTTATTTTGATTTCACAATATATACCAGAAAATCCAAAGCTACACTGCAGCACTGGAGTCACGTCTTGCCTTTGGGTATAATCCTCTTGAACGCCGTATTAGCACAAAAAGACAAGTTAATTCTATGAATAAATGTTAGCAAAGGAAATAAAACAATAAAGATACTCGATACTTGTATGATCGAGCGAATCCTATTACTAGCTATTATTATTTTATTTATTTGGAACAAATAACAGCAGTGTACAAAGGCTTACTTTAAGAATACCTAAGTTATACAAAGAGACTTAAGTCTATACACAGCCAACTACAATGTTCACAGATTAGAGCTACGTGAATATTTTTTATAAGCTACGAACAGAATAATAAGTCGATTGAACGTATTTTATTATTTTATATTTAGAAAGCGTAAGTAACCTCCACAGACGAATAAAACTCCCAGGGTGAAGGAAGTTTTAGCTAAAAGGATTTCTAACGAGGCACGAAAGGTTGGTAATTGGGTTCTTGATTAAACGTAGTCCGTGTGGTGCCAGATAATAATGTGGAGAGCGGATCGCCTGCAACCCTACCTTCCGCATACCAAAAAGTGACCTAAAGTGCTGCATCGTAAATATGTGCGCAACCTGGCATGTCTCTCTCTCACGAAAAGCTGTTGATTTTTGACAGTTTTTTGCAGATAGTACAAAATGTGCCAGGTCCAGGCAAGTTCAGAGTAAACGAATCTTGTAACTGTTGTTATTCTAAATTTTCAATTTATTATTTGTAACACACTTTTCAACATTTGTAGCACCCTGAATACATACATACATACATAACATCACGCCTCTTTCCCGTCGGGGTAGGCAGAGACCACAGTCCTCCACATGCTACGATCTTGACATACTTCCCTTGCTTCCTGTACTTTCATCAATCCTTTCATACATGCTCGTCGTTTCAGGGTACTTTTAACCTGGCCTTTATTGAACGTCCTGAATTTGGTCCTGGTACGTTCGCCTAGGCCTTCCCCTTCCAACGTTTCCATTCACTCTCGCCTGGTAGATCTCTTTCGTCAGTCTTCGTTCATTCATAGAATAGGTCGCTATTTGATATGATATAGAGTTTTCTGCCAACTCTCCGTTCTTAACCCACTGCTTCCAGTAATGGTTACAAATATCTCATCCAGAAATCTTATTAGTATGTTTTTGTGAATTTCAGATTCGACAACTACTCAGCAAATGTAATGGTGGACGGCAAGCCAATCAACTTGGGGTTATGGGATACAGCTGGTCAGGAAGATTACGACAGGCTGCGACCGCTCTCGTACCCACAGACTGACGTCTTCCTCATATGCTTCTCGCTTGTCAACCCAGCTTCGTTTGAGAACGTACGGGCTAAGGTAAGGGCTAAATCCATGAAATAATAGTTATTAGCATAGATGAAATAACTACGGGGCGCGAGCCTGGGGATCTGTCATACAGGATCAGCCTAGTACAGACAATATAGCTTCTACCTACTTATAATTTTGTAACTAAATTTTTATTATGTGTGAGAGCAAATAAACTTTACTTTACTTACGCCTCATTGAGCTACTCAAGAATATTATAGTAACGCTCAATGGGGCGTAATTCATAACTTCGTTCACTGAAAATAGAGTAGAATATCAGTTGGATGAATTGTCAAGTTGGCAGTGATTAGCAACTAACCAATATCTTACTCTTCGTCAAGAGACGGAGTTTTGAATTTGCATGTTTTAAATAGTATCGTATCAATATATTGAAAGTTGAGAGTAGACTTCTCTGCTCCGTGGTAGACACCCAGTTGTAGAAGGTGTATTTAAATTTAACAAAAATCATCATAACATGTCGATGTCAACGGAAAACTGTAAAAGGACATACCTCGGGTCCCGTAGTGAAACGTCGCCTTAAGACTGCACTCCGCGCACACTAGCGCCCTCATCAGAATTTAATTAATTTCTTTGAATTGGAGACCAAAATGAAAAATTGAAGAACGGCTAATTGTTCTTTGTCAGGATAGTGTTATTTTAAACTATTACAATTAGCTTTATGTTATCTTGTTTATTCAAAATCCTTAAAACGGAAATTGGTGGCCACCGCGTTCCGATCAAAGGATTTTGAATAAACAAGATTACATAAAGCTTATTGTAATAATTTAAAATAACGCTATCCTAACAAAGAACAATTAGCCGTTCTTCAATTTTTCATTTTGGTCTCCAATTCAAAGAAATTAATTAAACTCTGATGAGGGCGCTAGTGTGCGCGGAGTGCAGTCTTAACAAAGCAACTGTTTTATGTCATTTTATTAGCTGTCACCAAAGAAATTTGACCTCATATAGAAGTAATATATAAGAAATAATTCGTCACAAGTAGGGATGTGGGCATGCTTTCATCTATCGATAGTCGATAAGTTACACAAGGACCAATCGATGTCGAAACTTTGACCAAAAAGTTGAAGTACTAAACTTTAATAAAAGGCAAATCTGTTAAAAGCAGTGATTAAATTCATTAAAAAAAATACTTTTTGCATTTTTTACTACAGGTGATTTCTTACGTAGGTGTTTTAATATTAAAGATACCTACCAAATTTCTTACTTACTAAAAGTAATGGACGGTAGCGGTGGAGGCAAGAGGGGTAGGAGGTGTAAAGGTTCTTTTTTTTTTCATGAATATCTCTAGCTTACATACAAATTATGTAGGATTTTAAAACAAACTTTTATCCCTCAATTCAATCCATTTGGGATGGTTTTGCAAAAATGCTGAAATACGGGTTTGTGTTTTTCTTCTAAGTAGCTCAAATAAATTTTCAAGCGAAATTTCGTGTATCTTATCTTGCCTTATAACGTGGAGCTGAGTTCCTTATTAGACCTTAGAGCACAAGGAGCCTGTAGTCTTCTGGTTTCGGATAAGCTTGACCCAGAATCTTCATACGCTTGTGAGCCAAAGCGTTGCATGAGCACAAGAATTGCTTGTCAGTATTGTTTGTAGCGAAAAACTTTCAAACCTTTTTTGTAGAGAATTTAAGAAGATTAGTTTAGTATTTTTATTAATTTTCTTACAATTTGTTGATTCAGGATGATTCATGCTGATTGAGACATTTCAATTTGGCGAAGACACACAAAGTTATATTTGTTTGACAGTGTCCCCATCGGGAATCGAACCCAGAATGAAAACAAAACGCGTTGAATGTTGTAAAATATAATAAATGGTACAGCAGCACTGCACTTACTTTCTCGAGATATGCAATTAGAACTGTCAACCGCAAACTTAAATTTGTAATACCATACCTACACATAGTATGGAATTACAAACGTTTATTAAGGTTTTTCTGAAAAATGTTCTACCACATGAATTCGGAACTCGAATTGTAAAATATTAAAACAAACCAACCGTAAACGATTTCGAACAAATCACATGTTCAAATTTTGGTAGTACTGGAACACCTTTTATATGAATTTTCACAGACTTTTAAATTTCAAAACTCTGTTTCTTATGAATAGTTGTTCAGTTTTGTCGACTGTAAAGCTCTTTCAGTTTTTGGTACATCGTGTGTACTAAATTTTCACAAAATTCAATCAAATTGAATATCCATTCAGGTAGATAACCAAAACAAAATTAAAATTATAGAAAATAATACAAACTTAATGTAGTCAATTAGGGTCAATGTAGGTACCACTAGTTGACCATTTAAGCGGTTTTATGACGAAATTCATAAAAAAACTAAATTATTAGCTCTACTTTCAGAGTCACTTCTAAAAGTTCGACTATGAATTAGTTAGGCTTGTGATATAATAAGTGTTAAGGACTTTACAAAATATGCTCTTAAAGTTTTTTTTTTTCAAATGTTACATTGCATGACCACTTCGAATAAACATACTAAAGTACTAGCTAGACAAACCCATAACTTTATTGTAAGACGCCAACATAGTTAAATTCTATATAAAATCGCGGTATTTTTAAATTTTCTTACTTTCAGTTCAAATTTAAGATTCAGATTCAGATTCAGATAATTTTATTCAATGTAGATTCTTTACAGAATACTTATTGAATGTCATGCAGAATACAATGCAAATAGAGCGAGTCTACGCCGTTTCGGATCGTGCTATGGCAGCGTAAAAGAAACGGCAAGAAACCACTGCAGCACGGCCTACTTTAAGAGTCGGCTTTTTACAATGTGTTTCTTGTGTTTCGCTGGAATATCAGAGCACCATACCTCTTTGTCATTCATATAGTCATCCAATCTGTAGTAACCTTTTTTACATAACGTTTGCTTTACACATTCTTTAAACTTTATCTCAGGTAATTGCACTATATTGTCAGGTATTTTGTTGTAGTCTCTGGCTTTCTTTGCAGATATTTTTTTCTTTTATATATGGCTTCGATTGATATTTTACAGGAATTAGACAATACTTTCAATATAAATTGCCACGATTTAAATACAGCTGAAGAATGCAAGGGTGTTCTGTCGAAATACGGGCTTAAAATTCTTTCGTATAATATTAGGAGCATAAATCGCAACTTTGACGGTTTCTTAGTACTTCTTAATAGACTGGATATGAAATACGATGTTATCTTACTAACTGAATGTTGGCTCGGTGAGGGTGCAGTGGTCAGGCAGATTGATGGTTACATGGCTTTTGCGTCAACCAAACTTATCAACAAAAGTGGCGGAGTCGTCGCGTATGTTAAAAATACTTTTAACCCAATCGTAAGTGAACCTAATCTGCTAGATGCAAACTGCCTGCTCATTCATATTCCTAACCTTTTTACTGTACTCGGCGTTTACCGCACGCCTTCACTTCCTTATACCGATAACTTCCTACCCTCCCTTGAGGAAACAATATCCAATATGGCAAAAAGTCCGTGTAATGTTTTGATAGGTGACTTAAACATTCACCTCGAGAACCCTGAGTCATGCTCTGATTACATTAGTTTGATGGCGCAGCATGGGTTTAGATCAGCAGTAGATAAAAACACTAGATTAAACGCCTGTCTGGATCATATATTTTGTAATACAAAATATAAACTGGAATCTGTAATTTGTTCTTCCACCGACACAGACCACAAACTTATTATGTTAGGTGTACACTGCAAAACTGCAAAGCCGGGTGGCAAAGAGAAGTTTAGGATAAAGCTTGACTATCCCGCTTTTGAGGCGGAGTTAAAAAAGGAAGATTGGTCAGCAGTATTCCAAAGCTCATGTCCGTCCGTAGCGGCCAGAGAATTTATGGCGAGGCTTGAGGCAGCTAAAGACAAACATAGTAAGACTGTACGCGTAAGACGTTCTGAAATAACTCTAAAACCGTGGATGACTCCCGGTCTTATCAGGTGTGCCCTCCACAGAGACAAATTACATGCTGAAGCTAGAAGCCACCCCCACGACTCTCTTAAAGATAAAATATATAAACGTTATCGTAATTTCTATTATAATCTGGTTCATAATCTAAGAATGCAGTATGATAGGCATGATTTGGAGAAGAACAAAGATAATCAGCAAAATCTATGGAAATCTATAAAACGAATAACATACTGCAATTCAACTAAGACGAGCGCCCATGAACTATGTCAAATTAAAACAACGGAGGTTGATTCGCTTAACTTCTGTAACAACTTCTTCTGCTCTGCAGGTCAACAATTAGCCGGACAGATATTGGTTAAAAACAATACTTCAGAAAAGGCTCTTGCTTCTAAAATCAAAATGGATTCCTCTCCTTCTGATTCTTTTTTTATGCATCCTACAACCACACACGAAGTAGAAAGTTTAATTTTACAACTTAAAAATGACAGCGCCCCTGGTATCGACGGGATTTCAAATAGTTTAATAAAACAGATCAAAAACTATATCGTTGAACCGTTGACACACATCTTTAATCTAAGTCTTTCCAAGGGAGCATTTCCAGAAATTTGGAAAACCGCCGTTGTAACCCCCATTCATAAGGGAGGTAGCAAAGATACTCCTAACAACTTTCGTCCCATATCCTTACTCAGTTCTTTTTCGAAGCTCTTAGAGAAAGTAGTAAATAAACAGCTGACGCACTACTTGGAATCAAACAACATTTTGGCCAGCTGTCAATTTGGTTTCAGGCAGGGTAAATCCACTGAACAAGCCGTTTCTCTTTTAACCAATATTGTATCTTCACATTTAGACAAAGGTCGTACATGTCTTGGCGTGTTTCTTGATCTCGCAAAGGCGTTTGATTCAGTATCAGTGCCTATACTGTTAAGAAAATTAGAGGGCGTAGGAATAAGAGGGATCTGTTTGGAATGGTTCATGAGCTATCTGACAAAAAGAGAACAGTGCACTAGGGTGGGTAACTTCATAAGTAATTCACAAAATGTATCCTTCGGAGTTCCACAAGGTAGCATCCTTGGACCTACTCTATTTTTAGTTTACTTGAATGACCTTCAATCACTTAACCTTGACCACGCAGACATCATAAATTATGCTGACGACACTGCCATTTTATTCCATGGGAAGGACTGGAATGAAGTTCTTTCAAAGACGCAAACCGAAATGGCTCGTGTAGCTTCTTGGTTCAGTAATAATTTGCTTACTTTGAACACTAGAAAAACAAATTTCCTTTGTTTCCATAAGACTGCTGCCTCTGCACCGTCGCCTGTCAATGAAATTACAATCCATTCCTGTAATCTGTACACTTCCACTTCCCCATCACCTATGTGCAACTGTGAGAAAATACAGAGGGTAAAAAACACTAAATACCTGGGTGTCACTATTGATGAAAAACTAAACTTCAAAGATCATCTATCTGCTACGTCCGCCCGAGTACGAAAAATTATATATATTATGAAACTACTACGGGACGTAGCAGATCTTCCTTTGCTAAAGGCAATATACTTAGCCC
This sequence comes from Athrips mouffetella, assembly GCA_947532105.1. Classification (NCBI taxonomy): domain Eukaryota; kingdom Metazoa; phylum Arthropoda; class Insecta; order Lepidoptera; family Gelechiidae; genus Athrips; species Athrips mouffetella. Next base: position 6,831,780 of record OX383969.1, on the reverse strand, counting down.
TGTGCCAATCGGTATTAACTTACTGTATACTGTCATGGGGTGGAGCAGCTACTTCACACTTTCTTGCACTGGAACGAGCGCAACGTGCAGTATTAAAAACTATGATACATAAGCCGTTCCGATATCCTACCATTCTTCTGTTTAGAGACACTCAGGTGCTTAGCGTCAGACGATTATATATTCTTAACACTACCTTACAGGCTCACAAAGAGGTGTTAAAGCTTGCAGATTATAGCGAACGAATTAAAAAACGTGTTTTTAAATTAGATTTACCGTCGATAAAAACTGAATTTGCAAAACGTTTCAGCTTTTATAGGAAACCCTACATTTATACAAAAATAAATAAGATATGCAAAGTGCATCAACTTTCTCTTCAAGAAGTTAAGTTTAAAGTAAAAAAAGAGTTGCAAGACTGGACCTACATTCAATCCGAAAAATTCTTTGAATCTATAATTTAATAATCGCATGTTATTTAGTTTTAATTTGATTTTCTAATTTTATAAATTTTGTTGTAAATGAGAACAAGTACCGCTACTATTATGTTGTGTTAACTATCTTGCTTAAAAATACCACAGGACAGGCTCAGCCCAGTGTGGATTTTTTGTGAATTTATTTCTGGTACGGGAACCCTTGAGACAAACAATAACATTAACCTACTTAGTACCTTTTGTTTTTGAATTTCAGATAATAATATGTTATATTGTTTATAGTGCTCTAAGACTTATTATGTAATTTCCCGCTATCCTATATTTGAAATAAAAATTTTATTATTATTATTATTATAGTATCGCATACACAGACCAACGAAAGATGTATTGACTTTAGTTAATCTAGTATATGGTTGATCAATTTTATGCTTATTTCTAGTATTAAAATTATGCCTGTCACAAATTTTAGGTAATTGATGAATGTTCTTTCTAGCATACATTATATTTTCATAGATATACTGGCATGGCACTGTCATAATGTTGATTTCCTTGAACAGTTCTCTCAGGGAATCACGAGTCTTCAGGCAATAAATTGCTCTTATAGCCCTCTTTTGTAAAACGAATATTGAATGTATATCAGCTGCTCGGCCCCAAAGCAGTATGCCATAAGACATAATGCTATGGAAGTAGCTAAAGTAAACCAGCCTTGCAGTAGCTACATCAGTAAGTTGTCTGATTTTTCTAACAGCATATGCAGCCGAGCTCAATCGACCAGAAAGAGCCGTTATATGAGGGCCCCATTGAAGTTTAGAGTCTAGTGTTAACCCTAAGAAAACTGTACTATTTACAAAATCTAATGGTTCATTATTCAATACTATGTTATGTGAAGTAGACCTTACATTTGGTAGTGCAAATTTAATACATTTAGTTTTTTTGGCGTTTAGGACTAGATTGTTAACAGTAAACCATGCATGAATCTGTCGAAGTGCATCATTGACTTCGTTATAATTTTGTGATTTCCTACTTACATTGAATATTAATGAAGTATCATCAGCAAATAACACAATCTTTGACAGATTCTTCACCACAGAAGGAAGGTCATTAATATAAATAAGGAATAAAAATGGCCCCAATATGGACCCTTGAGGTACGCCAATTTTGACAACAGATCCCAGTGATTTCGTCCTGTTTACTTGTACCTTTTGAATCCTATTTTCCAAATATGACCTAAGTAGTTTAAGTGAATTATTCTTAACACCGTAATGTTCAAGTTTTAGCAACAATGTGCTATGATCTACGCAATCAAATGCTTTGGATAGATCACAGAAGATACCAATAGCATCTTCAGATTTTTCCCACGCGCAAAAGATGTATTTTAAAAGTGCAGTCCCGGCATCCGTTGTACTGCGCCCTTTCGTGAAACCAAATTGATGGTCATGTAGTAAGTTATTTCTATTGAAGTGTGAAAGCATTTGATTGAGTATGCCCCTTTCAAAAATTTTACTAAGTACAGGTAAGACTGATATTGGTCTAAAATTACTGGGATCCTTTTTGTCACCAGCTTTGAATAATGGAACTACTTTACTTTTTTTCATTAAGTCAGGAAATGTACCATGATCGACACAATCATTGAATATAACAGCTAAATATGGAGATATAGTATCAATGATCGCACTACAGACTTTTACTGACATTCCCCATAGGTCCTCAGTGGTTTTCATTTTAATACTTTTAAAGGCTTTAACAATTTCGTTAGGGGTGACATGATTAAACCCAAATTCAGTTTCGCAGGCGTCCACATTCTTTTGAAGTAAATCGCTAGCAAGTGAAGATGATGAATTGAGTGACTCTGTTGTTTTCAAAGGAATATTAGTAAAAAAGGTTTCGAATTCTTGAGCCACTTCTACGTTTGAACTAATAGTTCCGCGATTTGTATGAAGTGTGATTTGATTGTCACGCGGTTTCACTTTTCCAGTTTCACTGTTTATAACATTCCATACAGCCTTAATTTTGTTATCAGCAGACTGTATTTTTTTCCGTAGAAAAAATGATTTTGCTTTTAAACAAACTAATTTAAACAATTTTGAATATTTTTTGACATATTCAATGAAATTGTCGTCATTTGAATAATTTCTAAGCTCATATAATTCAAAAAGTCTCTCTACTTTTGCGAATACCAGCGGTAGCCCAGTCACTGAATTTGAATTTTACAATAATTTGCTTTTTTCTAATAGTGAAAATTTTACTGAATTCAGTATTAATCAATGTGAATAAATCTTCATATGAGTTATTAGGGTTGTTAGTATTATAATTGTGACAGGGCAGTTTTTCTAGCAACGTGTTTTTGTACTTTTCTAACCTACCGCTCGTTAGGCTTCTGGTTTCTATATCTATATTCTGGGTTACTCGAGAATAATTAAAAGTAACACTTTGACCAGAGTGGTCAGACTGAAGCGAGTTTATGATACTTTTCTCAAAATAATCGCAATTACAAAAGACGTTATCAATACAGGTAGCCGAGGATGACGTCACCCTTGTAGGTTCAAAAAATACATGCTCTAAATTAAAACATTTGAAAAGACTTATAAGTTTGTTACTATAGGTATTATTTTCTAAGATATTGACGTTAAAGTCACCACACACTATCACAAACTTATTTTCTTTTGCCACTATTTTTAAAACTTCTTCCATTACTAACTCGAACATTGAAAAATTTTGAAAAGCGGGAGGTCTGTATACGCATACTACAACATGCTTGTCCAGCTCAACACAAGATATTTCAATACATCTTTCAACCGAAAGTCGAACAATATCTTTACGGTTCTTTATCTTAAAACTGTTACGAACTAAAATCAGTGATCCACCGTGTAAAGCAGACTTTCGATTGAAAGCACTGGCTATACAATAATTTTCATAATTTATCAACATTTGATAGTCTTTTTGCCAGTGTTCTGTCAGACAAATAATGTCAAATTTTGTTCTTTCTAAGAATAATTCTGATTCTAAAATTTTTCCAGAAAAACCTTGAATATTTTGATGTAAAATTTTCAAAATATTAGATTTTTCCTTTGTCTTTGCTATAGGAAGTTTTTTGCCAGAAGGTTTTTTTTCATTTACTTCAGTAAAATTTTGTGTAGAAAAACCCTCTTTTGTCGTATGAACTAGTTTAAAGAATTGGTGTTAGTAATGTTACTAACTATAGAAGTTTTTTGTGTATAACTTCCTATAACAGAGTCAGATATATTATATGCTATCAATGTAGCTAGGTCTTTCTTAAACTTAAGAGGCAGATACATAGTATCCTTTGTCAATCTAAAATAACTTACAAAAATATTCATGTCAAGATATAAAATGTCACTATGACGACTTGTCAAATTTTGTAAATGTAAATTCATTCTGTGTATACATTTGTTGTGTTGCTCAGTAACATTTGAACAGTATGGAAAGTTACACAGAATAAACCTACACTTAGTTTCACTCTGTATCTTGTTTAACAATGTCACAAAATTGTTTAATTTTAATCTACTTATGTCAGAATGATTGCCTACCACGATAACAACAGTGGTGTTTATGTCAAACTTGCCTACAGCAATCTTTCTTACAAGACCATCGAAAGTAATATCGGGACAGCAAATTTTGGTCAGCTATTGGTGCTTGGTCATCTAGTGGTGCACTGACCCTATGAGTAAATCACAAGTTTACGTTTTGGTAGTACAGGAACACCCCTTATATGGAATCATACAGACAAACTGATGATGGCGCAAGATACCTTGCATAGAGATGCTTAGTCAAGCAAAGTTTCATAAAAATAATTTGAACCGTTTTTAAAAAAAAATTCAATTCTTCATTTTTGTTGAATGACAGCTACCCTCAAAATGAGAGCCAGCAAAAAACCATTCGGAAATAAAAGTCTTAAATTAAAAATATGGTGTTAATAGGACCATTCGTTTAGCCGCTAGGCCAAAGCGTGACGGACAGACCGACCGACCGACAGACGGAAATTTTTAGGGGACTTGCTTAAGTGATATAGAACACATTTTTGAGAAAGTTTGTGCAACTTTTTTCACGAATACAATACCTTTCTCGCTCAGCTCGAAAGTAAAAATACTACTATCGATAAAAAATACATCACTCATAAACTCCAACATGATCCCACAAAAAACGATAAATTACAGTAAAATACGTAACCATTTCCATATTATCTGACTGTAGAAATGATAAGTTGACATTTTTTTATGCAATATTTGTGATAATAATCCACAAACATGAAAAATACTGAATAAAACTTACAGATGAAAAGACAAAATTTCTTTGCAATTTTCGTTTTGTTGTTTTGAAGATGTACAGCCATCAACTACACACGTTATTATTAAAAAGAACAATCACTAATATGGAGAGCAACTTAAGAATAAATTCACGATATTTTCAAGTTATTCACTACATGTTTTTTATAATTTACACAATGTTTACAACATATAATTTAGGAAATATTTTCAACCGTTAAAATCCCAACAAGTTACAATAATCCTATAAACTTTGTAAATGCAATGAACGCGTCGTTCATCTAATTTGGTAGGATGTGATCACTGACGACTTGACATGGCATGAGACATGCTAGCAGTTGTCATCCCATACTGAAAAAAAATAGCATGGTTTCTTCTCCGAGCGAAGCAAGGAGGTTTTTGTTCTGAGGCTGTCACTCTCACTCGGTATGGATGGATAATGTTACTTTGTACTTCTGGGGTAGGCGGAGACCACATCCTTCAACCTGCTGATCTGATTTGAAATACTTCCCTAGCTTCTACTCTCATCAACCCTTTCATAGAAAAATTGTTCTAGCTAGGTCTCAAGTCTGAGAAAATTGGTTTTTTAAGCACTTCTTGAAAATACCACGTTTTAGACAGAAACCTACAGCGCCATCTGGTGGCGGGTAACATAGCTTGTTCGCACGATGATATTTTAATGTTGAGGCGGCTATAATGGAGCGAAGCTCGGTCGACGAGGTACTAATTCTTTATGATGATAATTGCAGTGGTTCCCCGAAGTTCGGCATCACTGCCCGTCAACGCCCATCATTTTGGTCGGCACCAAGCTTGACCTTCGCGAAGACAAGGACACCATCGAGAAGCTCAAGGAGAAGAAGCTCACACCCATCACTTACCCACAGGTAAGGAAGATACACGCATAATACACACAACATATTATACACAATTCGTACAGTACACTAATAATCGGTGAACAAACATAAAAAAACATACAGTGGAACATAGAACCTCCTCCTTTTTTGAAGTCGTTTAAAAACACACAACTTCACTGCCTATCCACACCCGTCATACTGGTCGGCAAGAAGATTGACCTTCGCGAAGACAAGGACACCATCGAGAAGCTAAAGGAGAAGAAGCTCAGACCCATCACTTACCCACAGGTAAGGAATATACACGCACAATACACACAAGCAACTACAATACGTACGTACAATACACTAAAAACACACACCATCACTGCCCGTCGACGCCTATCATCCTGGTCGGCACGAAGCTTGATCTTCGCGAAGACAAGGACATCATAGAGAAGCAACAGGAGAAGTTCACACCCATCACTTATCCACACGTAAGGAATATACACGCACAATACACACAAGCAACTACTCGTACGTACGTACAATACACTAAAAACACACACCATCACTGCCCGTCGACGCCTATCATCCTGGTCGGCACGAAGCTTGATCTTCGCGAAGACAAGGACATCATAGAGAAGCACCAGGAGAAGCTCACACCCATCACTTATCCACACGTAAGGAATATACACGCACAATACACACAAGCAACTACTCGTACGTACGTACAATACACTAAAAACACACACCATCACTGCCCGTCGACGCCTATCATCCTGGTCGGCACGAAGCTTGATCTTCGCGAAGACAAGGACATCATAGAGAAGCACAAGGAGAAGCGCACACCCATCACTTATAAACTTCACACCAAACTATTACAACATATTAAAATACATAGAACACAGTTCTTTGGCATTTAATGACTTGTGATGAATTGCCTATTTGAACCTTGTTTTTCCATGATACAGATCGGAAGTTCTTCTGTGTCGAAAGGGACAAGGGACATTTGATTCAGAATACTTTTTATCTGCATTCAAAGTAAAACCATGAAAATTGACAAGAAAATTAACTCTGTAAATTTTTTTTCAGGGTCTCGGCATGGCGAAGGAGATAAAGGCGGTGAAATATCTGGAGTGTTCCGCGTTGACGCAGAAGGGTCTGAAGGCGGTGTTCGACGAGGCGATACGCGCCGTGCTCATACCAGTGCAGCCCGTCAAGAGCAAACACAGGAACTGCACGCTGCTCTAAACTCCTCTAGAAGGTAGGCTGGTCTGTACTCTATATCACAAATCAGATAAATTCTGCTCAAGAGGCTGTAAGCGCGGTGCAGTTGACCAATTTGTAGCGTGACCTGGCTTATGCTTATTTTCGTGCATACAGTCTAATACCAGTTGGTTAAATTTCGCTTAAACAATCATTGAAAATGAAGAAGAAGACAACCATATTGATTTGACAGTTTCAGGGTCACGAATCAGTTGTTTGACCGTACATCGCTCCAAGAACAAAGAGCCCTCCCTCACACAATGAAGCCATTAGGGTTGCCGCCATTTTTAATGTACAGTCGAACCAACTGATTCGTGACCCATTTTGACAAGAATTCGTTTGAAACTGTCAAAGCAATAAGGTTTTCTTCTTTGTCATTTTCGAGCAGCGAAGCAGAAGTCAGCGAATCAACGTACTTGTATTTGACTGTATGCACGAAAATAAGAATAAGCCGGATCATGATTCAAATTGGTCGACTGTACTTCTGGCGTGCAAAATTTATTCTTCCTTCGACCTCGTCACCCACTGTCGTCTTCTGGTGCTTTTCTGATATCTACTCGAATTATAGACAAAAAGTTCTATTACCTGCTTGGCTCGAAGAACTGACAACCGATGTAGCATTTTTTAAATTTGGCATTCTCTACAAGTTATTTTAAACTAATATTTTAATTTCTTCGTTCACAGATAGCATACCTGCACCCGGTCCGGTGCGGACAGCATAGCTTCCCAATAGTACACTCCGGGACCCGCCTGTGCGCTGTATAATACGAGCCGACTTATTTACCGAGTTATGAAGGTGACAGTCCAGAAATCTACAGGCAACGCCATCTGGCAATACTGTTTGAACTAAAACAAAATTGCATTTCGCACCACCTGGCAATATATCTAGTGAACTAAAATAAGCTGTAGGCCGCAGCAGACCGAATCCAGTTGAATTTTGTGTTTTTGTAAACAATTACCTACATGTGTGAATGTGTCCTGCTAAGAACGCAGAACGTCAACGCATTGAAAATAGGTTTAAACTGGGAAACCGATTGATGGCGCCACTGTTGAGTGTTCAAAATCGGTCCAACTGTCAATATCTGTCATATTTTTAGCCAATCAACATTAGGATAATTTTTGTATCAACAAAACTGACAGTGACATTATATGTATGGGATGCATTTTGGACCACTGGCAAAAAAATGTATCACTTAAGTAAATATCAAACTGAACATCTTTTCCAATGTATAAATGGCGGAAATTCATTTTTGTTTGTTTTCATATAAATGTTGACACAAAGTGCTGCGAAAAGTATCGAACATGTAAACGCCGAAAGCGCGACAGCCCTACTGGCATTGCGCTCGCGGGGCGCGCCGCTCCGTAGGCACTTAATTCAGACAGGCCTGCCCATGTCTCTTTGGGGAAGATGATTAGTTTCATGTTCTGAGCCAAAATTACCCAGTATATGAAAAATGCAAACTGAAGTTCGTCTATTCTAACCTCAAACACGTGACACGTCACAGATTAGTTCAAACAATAGGCTTCCTCGCCTTCAAAACTCGGTAATTGAAGTCAAAGCATACTAGACGTTAATTTTTACTGTTAATATGCTATTATAATATAACATGTAACGTGGGTTTATGTGAGTGAAGTCCGTTTATGTAAAGCTTTTTTTATATAATCTCGGATTTTAACACTGATAGCTAAATCTATAAGTCCTGGGTAATATTGTTGGAGATTCTAGGTCTTATACAGTTGTAGTCAGTGTAAATATGAATGAAATGTTTCAGAGTTAAACTCATATTTGGGTGCTTTTTCCTAACTTTTTTATTATCTTTGCTACTTACTCGTATTACAAAAAGTTACATTCCTAGTTGAAATAACAACTTATGTTCGGTACAAATTTTATTTCATTTTAAATTGAATTTCGCCGACCTTTTAAATGGATTTGTTAAATTTTTTGTTTGAGGCAGAGATTATATTTTTCGATGAATTGCTTACGTTTGATTCCCAGTTGTTGTATTTCTGTGGATAAGTACATATTTGTTAAGGAAGTGATTTTTTATTTTTCTGTAAAGCCTATCCATTTTAATCACTTCTTTTTCTGTTAGTTTTTCTGTAAATTGTTGTTTTGGCTTCTGAAACTAAAATGTAAGTAACTATTAATTTAAAAAAATAATTGATTCAAAATTTTCTACTTCTATCTGTAATGCTAGCCGTGCTAGCTTAGCTGTAGGAGAATGATCGATGCATTGTAAAAATAAGCACCGGTGTGGATGAAATAATTAGATACATATCGTCGAAGCTAAATACAGTGTATGTGTGACGATGATGATCAAAATTTTCAATACAGTTTGACAAGTTTACAGAGAATGTTATTGCTAGAAAGCACAAAAAATCGTCTTTTTACGCCATTTTCTGGTACTAACCACTTATATTAAACAAATCAATGCAATTAAAAAGGTAAAATGTATTAAGACGCTATGTCTTCTGGGTATTGTGAACCGCACAATTTTAGTTTAAACCGACCAAGTTACATAGAGCGGAAGTCTGTTATATATTGTACAGTTTTCTGTCCTTTTCAACTTGGTCACATTATTACAGTTAGTGTCACTTGGAGGCATTTTTTCGCTGAAGATGTGATAGTGGGTTTAGGCTTTAATTGACCATTAAGTACATTTTCGTTGCTTTAAATGTACTGCTTTTTAAACCACATTGATACGGCAGTTAATTACAGCCTAAATCCGAAGTCTAAAATATAAATGTTAATGATAAGATGAAATAGTACATGTAAGGGTTTCGTTTTAGTGGGTTTTTGAGGCCCATTAGTGGCATTTTGTTAACAAGTAGTTGCTAAGTACACAACTTATCGAAAATCTGGCTACGAAACTAAATTGATTCACTTGTTCTACATAAATTCTGAAAGAAAAAGGCCAAAAGCAAACTTTAGACTCCGTTTAGGAGGGACAAATTTTGGCGCAATTTCACGTATAATGCCGCTAGTGATCACATTTTTAACGAGTATTATAAAACGTGGCCATGAACGAATAATAATAAGACTGACAATCCCCATACTAGAAAACGTAACCCGGAACGGCATAAAACTCATGGAAACTAGATGGCGCATTCAAATAATCTGGAAATTAATTATGGTCTAATTCTGCCAAAAAATCATTCGAAATTTCAACATAGTTTCAATGTAAAGAAACGGCAACATTGAAATTCGGTTTATTGTTTTAGCAGAATACTCGGTAAATCATAATAACTTCCCGGACTATTTATTAGCGCCATCTAGTTTTATACTTTTCCGGGTTACGATTTTAAAAAGGAGATGGTCAGTCCTTCTTATTGTTCGTCCATGACGCGGCCAACTCGCGCGTATATCTGTGCGAGGTCTTAGGACGTCCGCTAAGACCGCACATGTGTGAAATAGTATGAACAGCGTACCCGGCGCGGGCGCGTGTGACTGGCTTTTATCATACTATCCGTGCGGGTGTCCGCGCGAGTTTCAGCGAACGCCCTTAGTAAAAGTAATGCTTTTTAGATAAAATTCTGTTAAATTAAATAATTTAATCCTGCTTTCTGTTTTGTTGTCAAAGACGATGACAGCAAAAAGTGCAACTGGAAGTGTAAAGTTAAATAAAATTTCGATAAATTGTGCATAAAGCGAGTCATGTTTATAGAGTGTCATTAATGAGCTTTTTGGAAACCCCTCAAGAAATGTGCAATTGTTAATGCTCGTTTCGACCAACTTCTCTAACGCAAATAAACTTACAGAAATTGTGAACATAGTTTTTGCATGTTTTTTAGACCATGAAACTGAACAACTTTCCGAAAATAACATGGGTCGAGATACGAAATACCAAATTTAACCTCCATACAAAATGCGCTATCAATCAGCTGATGCAGTTTATATGGAAGGTCAGAAATTGATTTTCATATTTCTACCTATGTTACTTCTGAAATGTTGTTTAGTTTCATGGTTTGAGTAATATACTATTTCGTTAGGACCTTATATGTAATGAAATAACGATGCCATAGACAAGAAAAATAGATATAAAGAGCACCAACAATTGCACAAATCATTCATCTAGTTGTAAGAATTTAGTGTATGTATTGTTCAGATGCAAATATTTAGAAGAATCGGCATGTAATTAATAATTTAGTTTTCGCTTTGCAATGGATAATTTGGGAATATTTGATTTGAATCTGAGCAGTTATACTGCACCATATTCAAAACTTAAGCCCGCGTCACACAGAGGCGTTAGCGGAAGCGTTCCGGGGCCGGTATTTTTTTGTAAAGTATAAAGTATGAGTTCTTATGCACCCTGTCACATTGAAAAGCGGTCGCGGCGCGGTATTTTGTTCCCGCCAAACCGCCCCGGACCGCTTTCGCAATCATACCGCCTCTGTGTGACTTGAGCTTTAGGGTCGTATCGACACACCCTGGACATACATCGAGGGCGAATTTGAAATTGGAAGCGCGCATAGGCCTGCATATTCAGTACAACTGACCCGCAGGAGTACTTTCGGGTGCGCGCGGGGGTGCGGGGGAAATTGCAAGGGGGCGGAGTGTCCGTTCTATATGATAATACTATTAGTACTTTATTCTGTGGTAGGTATCGATGAAAGTGTGAGATTGTTCTCACTTTTTAGGGTTCCGTACCTCAAAATAAAAAAACGGAACCCTTATAGGATCACTTTGTTGTCCGTCTGTCTGTCTGTCAAGTAGGTACTTTATTCTGTGGTAGGTATCGATGAAAGTGTGAGATTGTTCTCACTTTTTAGGGTTCCGTACCTCAAAATAAAAAAACGGAACCCTTATAGGATCACTTTGTTGTCCGTCTGTCTGTCTGTCAAGACCTTTTTTCTCACGAACGGGTAAAGGTATCAGGTTGAAATTGATAACGAATATTAAGGTCCATGAACCACACAAGATCTGAAAATTTAAATTTTTTACAACGACGCAATCAAAAGATAGGCTTCATATGTCCTCATCTCCATACATTTATGCAAAAAAGCAAAACCTACAGGGTACTTCCCGTTGACCTAAAATTATGAAATTTGGCAAGAAGCTAGGTCTCACAGTACAAATAAAGGGAAAATTCTAAAATCATTAAACATTTAAATTTTTTGTCACAACTTATAGTAACCAATTAAGGTGAGCTCCCGTTTCAAGAACCTTTCTATAAAAGAGGGGTCAAGTTGGATGGTCACGGAGTTTTTAAAATCAAAGAGCAAAAGCTTTTAGTATATCATATGGTAGATAGGTACGGAACCCTTAGGGCGCGAGTCCGACTCGCACTTGGCCGGTTTTTTCTTCTTTCGGTGTACCTGTTGAGAGGAATTTATCGATACGGCCCTAAAGTTGCTTTTCCACCAGTCCTGCGCGAGGGAGCTAAGCTTTGAGCTGGGAAAATTGCAACAAATAGGATGGCGCCATTTTCATAGTTTGTCTAATGCACTGACAAATGGATCAATATCAGCTGATGCAGTTTCTACGGGAGGTCAAAAACTGATTTTGTTCCATGACCTATGTTCCTTGGGAAAAGTTGTTCAGTTTCATACGCAGATTTACACTTTAGTATTATCTCACCTTCCCGTTCCACGCTGTATGGCTTTGTCTCACTCTTATTACAGATTATTACAGCATATTATGTATCAAAAAATTGCATTCTAAATAAAATCACGAGGTTGACAATTTATCCATTACAAAGCAATATTTTACTGAAATAATTACGCACCATTTAATTTGGTGACGCATTTTTATCAAGATTTTTATACATCTTTAGGTTTGTTTAAGATGGGGCTTCGAGCATAGTTTCTTTGTGGACCTAATTTAGAAAATAATAAAAATGTGTAATTTAAACAAAATTTAAAAGGTTATCCGAACATCGAGTTTGCTTGGAGTGTCAATTGTCGTTTACCGTTTATTGCATAGTATCATGATAGTAGTATTGGATCTTCACAGGATACAGATATGTATGACCTTGTTAAGAGCGTTCATCCGTTCAAATCGCGCCTGGAGTCAAAATTTACGATTTTCGCCGAAGGATAAAACAATGCAGTTCTCAGTTTTCAAAGAAGACATTAATATCATATTAGATATACTTTCACGATCTGCTTTTTGGTTTAAAAACATTTCAAAATATTGGGATATTTTTCCAAATAGAACAGTTTTTTAACACGTCCGTTTTTAACTTAGCGCTTGACCGTCTACGCAGATGCGAGATTTATGTAAGATCAAATGCTACAAGATTGAAAAAAAAATTACCATTCAAAAATTCAAGATATTGTTTAGTTTTTGGTAAAAAAAAAAACTCGATTTAGGTAAAAATTCATTCAAAAAAACTACAATCAAAAGTGACATTTTCAGTAAATTTACGCGATATTAACCGTGTCATTTTAGGTGAAAATGTAAGACATTATTTTTTTCTTTTTGGACTTAACATGTGAAATCATTCATATTCTAAAATATTGTATTTTTTTTTTTTTGGAATAGATTATATTTATATTTTACTGTGAATTATTTAGTACTCCTATAAAATCGATGCGAGAAAGCGCCAGCGCTTAGTCGTGGCCGTAGGCTTGTTGTGGCGACGCATCGGAGTAACGCTCTTAACGCAACTGCCACGCTCTGCATTAAACATTGTAAGATACAGCGTGAATTTTCATTGGTTTTGCTCCCGAAGCCCAGTGACTCTACTCATGATAACAAGTTAACAAGCAACTTTTACGAAGAAAAAATTTTTCGTCTCCCTATAGTAGTGTCATTTTGTATGGAAAGGCGAAAAATTTTCTTCGAGAAAAAAAATTTTTCTTCGGGAAAGTTGCTTGTTTCAATGAGTAGAATTACTAGGCTTACTACAAAACCAAGGAAAATTCACTCTGTATATCCTTTTTTTTTCAAATAGAGGGCCCTATCGATTTCGCCGCATATTCTACCAATGTGCGTGTACCCTAATAATTAGTATCTCTTGTATAAATATTACTATTTTGTTTGTCAGAGCGCGTAATCAATTTAACAATTTAATTAACTGCATTTTAAAAGCCATGTATTCTAAATTTTAGCACATTATTTTTAGTCAAAATTTTATTTTAACTTTGTGTACGTCTTTTATATTGGTGTTAGTATAATAACATTGTTATCGTTATAATTATAATAATCTGTATATCTTGTCCACTTATCCGATGTATTGTGTAATATTCAGACAGTGTAGGCTTCTTTTAGTCAAATAACCTTATATCTGATTCAACATGAACTAAGTTTAAAACCACTTATAGATCTTTTCTGACTTCGTAGATAGAAAAAGACTGCCATTTTAAAGGACGCAAATATGCTATACGGCTTACAAAATAAATCTGGCTGTGATCATTATAATGCGCAGAAGTCAAAATACTTATGTGTCGCGGGGGTGAGCGCGGCAGGTGGGCGGGAAGTATGCGAATCGTTCATTGGCTCTCCGCCTGTCACCCGTGCACAGAAAATAACCGCCAGAGCCAAACTTATCCTGCAAACGCTATATCAAATGGTATGGCAGCCGACAGAAAAGTGAGATAATAATTCGATCGTTCTTACCTGGTTGAGGCCAGAAAATGGGTACTTTGTTGCCACTACGCGGATCGTAACAATCGCTTCCTGTCCGCAGGGCAATACACTTAAAATCGCGTACAAGCCACGGCCACTTCGAGACTTATTTTACTTTTTCGGCCTAGTTACAGTTAAGGCACGCAAGCTCAAAGTCGTAGTCGCACGTCAAGCTTGATACATTAATTGATTTTTACCGTTCTTATTTGAATAGCCTAAGGAGTCGCTCTACTTAAATCAAGCTCGACCTGCCCTTTACTGTACACACTCAATATAATAGCTAAGACGCTGTAATAAAAACTCATTTAAATATTATTGCATAATTTGCGTCCTTTACCCCTTAAAAAGTTCTTTCCTGAATGTGCATACATTTTGGCGTCACTAACAAAATCAGTGTCACTTTTAGAAACTACGTGCTTTTAGTCGAATATTTTACGTCTTGATAGTTTGGTAAAATCAAAATGGTTGCTTGTATAATATTATTTTTATACAAATAAATAAATAGTATGAGAATAAGGACGCTGTGTTGTATGTAAAACTTACAATAATTAATTATTGATGTGCATATTGTACAGTCAAAAACAGGTCAAGCCTGACACTAGCAGCGCTACTGTAACCCCAACGGTGATTGAAATAAGTACGGTACGAAGTTTAATGTGTCCAGCTTGGCGTGCTCTTGACTGTACGCTGTCCAAGTAATTCTTCCAAATATTGTAAAGCCTCTGAATAATTCAAAATATATTTATATTAACTGTTCAAATGACTGTTTTAATTTTTATTACAACCCGAGGGACATGATCGACATTTCCATCCCAAATATGAAATTCACAAATTATAATTAAAATAGAATAAATATGAAAATAAAATTGTTATTAAGTATACTTACCTTGTTTCCGTATCCGGTGCGACGTTTAGCCCCAATTCACAACTAGTTGCATGTTTTCCGGCGTGAATCCAGCTGCAAGTGGTGGGAGGCGAGCGCTCGAGCGCCGCCGGACCGCCGCGCCGGTGTGAAGTTACCAGAAAAAGTTAGACGAATTTTATAACCCGACCAAATTAAGGAGGTCAAAATTTTAAAATACAAAAACTGCCTCAAATGTTCGCAAATCAAATAGAAAACGATACAGAATGATTCTAAAAGGCTGTCTTCAATCCCTAGTTACCATACAAACAAATAAAACATACAAAAGCCACAAAATGGAGACATTTTGAAAAAATACGTATAAAAATGTTTTTAGGCCTTATCAATCTAATCGAAATGCCCTAAAACTTAAGAAATCCATTCAAAAACATACAAGAAACGAGTTTTCTAAAAAATATAAATAGTTACGGCGTAAACGGCGTAAAAGTAAACCAAGTTTGCCAACGCAAAATATTTGAAAATCAACAGCCCTCGTTCCTTATTAGGTAGGAAGTAAGCCAAGGTGTCCGATGAAAGGAAATTTTATGCCCTTTCTTATGATATGAGTCTCATCATGTTTGATGTATAGGGGCTATGAATGCTTTCGCTCGTAACAGACCCCCTATCGACGCTGAGCCTACATCCTTTGCCGGCACATATCTTTTTTCTCTTAAGAGGTACGAAGGAAAACAAAATATCGTATGAAAAAGAATTTTATGCCCTTCCTAATAATATGATAACAACACGTTCAATGTATCAGGGCTATATAAAAAAGTCGAAACAATAAGACCCTCTATTGACGCTCAGCCTTCGACGTTTGCCATATCTTTTTTCCCTCATTAGGTTGGAAAAAAGCCAAGGTGTCCGATGAAAGATAATTTTATGTTCTTTCTTATGATATGTGTCTCATCATGTTTGATATATAGGGCTAAGAATGCCTACGCTCTGCCCCTATCGACGCTGAGCCTACAACATTTTCCGGCACATATCTTTTTTGCCTTATCAGGTAGGAAGTAAATCAAGGTGTCCGATGAAAGTAAATTTCATGCCCTTTCTAACAATATCACAACACGTTTGATACACAAGGGCTATATAAAAAAGTCGATTCAATAAGACCCTCTATCGATGCTGACCCTTCAACGTTTGCCGACACATATCTTTTTTCTCTTATTAGGTAGGAAGTAAACCAAGGTGTCTTATGAAAGGGAATTTTATGTCTTTTCTAACAATATGCCTCACAACACGTTTGATACATCTAGACTTAGTGATTCAATGAGACCCTCTATCGACGCTAACCCTTCAACGTTTGCCGACACATATCTTTTCTCCCTTATAAGGTAGGAAGTTGACCAAGGTGTACTATGAAAGGAAATTTTATGCCCTTTTTAACAATATGCATAACAACACGTTCAATGTATCAGGGCTGTATACTCGTAAAAAAGCCGATACAATAAGACCCTCTATTGACGCTCAGCCTTCGACGTTTGCCGACGCATATCTTTTTTCCCTTATTAGGTAGGAAAAAAGTCAAGGTGTCCGATGAAAGGGAATTTTATGCTCTTTCTTATAATATGTGTTTCATCATGTTTGATACGAGTATATAGGGCTAAGAATGCCTATGGTCGAAAAAGACACCCTATCGACGCTGAGCCTACAATATTTGCCGGCACATATCTTTTTTGCCTTATCAGGTAGGAAGTAACCCAAGGTATCCGATGAAAGGGAATTTCATGCCCTTTCTAACAATATACATCACAACACGTTTGATACACAAAGGCTTTATCAAAAAGTTGATTCAATAAGACCCTCTATCGACTCTGACCCTTCAACGTTTGCCGACACATATCTTTTTTCTCTTATTAGGTAGGAAGTAAACCAAGGTGTCCTATGAAAGGGAATTTTATGTTCTGTCTAATAATATGCCTTACAACACGTTTGATAAATCTAGACTTTATAAAAAAGTGATTCAATCAGCCCCTTTATCGACGCTGACCCTTCAACGTTTGCCGACACATATCTTTTCTCCCTTATAAGGTAGGAAGTTGGCCAAGGTGTACTATGAAAAGAAATTTTATGTTCTTTTTAACAATATGCCTTACAACACGTTTGATACATCAGGGCTGTATAAAAGAGCCGATGCAATAAGACCCTCTATTGACGCTCAGCCTTCGACGTTTGCCGACGCATATCTTTTCCCTTATTAGGTAGGAAAAAAGCCAAGGTGTCCGATGAAAGGGAATTTTACGTTCTTTCTTATAACATGTGTCTCATCATGTTTTATATATAGGGCTAAGAATGCCTACGCTCGAAAAAGACCCCCTATCGACGCTGAGCCTTCAAAATCCGGCACATATCTTTTTTGCCTTATCAGGTAGGAAGGAACCCAAGGTGTCCGATGAAAGGGAATTTCATGCCCTTTCTAACAATATACATCACGACACGTTTGATACACAAAGGCTATATTAAAAAGTCTATTCAATAAGACCCTCTATAGAAACGATTCAATAGAAACTCGGGGTTGTGTGCAAGACGAATCGCTGCCTCATTGTCCACTTTCAATGTTGGTATACCTTTAAGGTCTGTAAGCTTGCTGTAGACTTGTTGTAGCCATACAAGTTCACGAGCACCTTCGCTGGCTGCTACAATTTCGGCTTCTGTTGTCGAAATCGCGACCATCTCCTGCCTGCGTATAGGCATACCACTCCTGAGGTGGAGCGTCCAGTAATCTCGTCACCGCCGTGATCAGCATCACTTTATCCTTCTTTAGGCTTTCTGGCTTCCAGAGTTATAACTTATTCCGTAAGTTATGGTTCCTGTAAGGTATCTGAAGATCCTCTTCACCTTCAGCCAATCAGTCCAGGACGGATTTTCTAGTTTTCTGGACACCACTCCGACTGCGTATGCTATGTCCGGGCGCGTACCTGTCATAAGATACGCCAGAGCTCCTACTGCCGCTCTAAAGGGAAAACTTTTCTCGCCAGGGTTAGCTTCAACTTTCCCTGCTTCAGTAGTCCTTTCTATGGGCGTTGCGACTGGATTGCAATCTGACATTCGAAAACGTTCCAGGATTTTCTTCGCATAGGCTTGCTGAGAAATCGTAATAGAACAGTCATCCGATCGATCTATCTCCAGTCCTAGGTAATAGGATGCTGGCTTGGTAGTAATTTTCAGCGTGTCTCCCAATTCTTTCAGAAACTGGTTCGCTAAAGCTACCAGCCCGTCGTCCACATACAGAGTAATCAGTATTTTCTTGTCTCCCACTTCCTTGGTGAAAAGACAGGGGTCAGCTGCGTTCTGTACAAAGCCTTTCTCAAGTAGAATTTCCTCAAAACACGAATTCCAACAACGAGGTGCTTGCTTAAGGCCATACAGGCTTCTTTGAAGTCGACAGACTTTTGATGTGCCATCGCTAAATCCATCTGGCTGCTGCATGTAGATTTCCTCTTTCAGCTTGCCATTCAGGAAGGCTGTTGAAACATCAAACTGTGTCAGGTGCAGCTTCTCCTTGGCGCTGACACTCAGCAAAGCTCTAATTGTAGCCATCCGCGCAACAGGGCTGAACGTCTGTTCATAATCTATGCCTTTGCGTTGCTTGAATCCTTTTACTGTACTGTACCATCTGGGTTTCGTTTGATTCTAAAAACCCACTTGCGTGGTAGCACCTTGCGGTTTGGTGGTAGTTAGCACAATGTCCAAACCTTGTTTTCGCCTAGGGATTTGATCTCGCTCGCCATGGCTGTCTGCCATTCGGCACTATCTTCCCTCTCTTTAGTCTCTTTGTATGTCTGAGGAAAGCTTTCAGTTCCTACGAAACACACGTAGTCTTCGTACTTCTTGGGAAGTGCGATGGTTGACCTATCTCTCAGGTTGTATCGAGGCTCCACTGCTGCTAGCGGCTCAACTACTTCCAATTGCTCTTGCTCTTCATCAGCACTGGCAAAATCATCCTCATCATCACCTTCATACACAGCTCTCTCGCCGGAACGAACGTCCTCAGGAATCCGTGAAACTCGAACTTGATCTTGACCTTCTGGTCTTTCTCCCTCTAGAGCAAGTTCTTCGTTTTCCTCGACATTCACAGGTTCTGTCTCTTTTGGCTCTTGCTCGAGGATACGTCCATTATCGCCTTGTTCAGCTCCCTCTGACAATATCTGAATGTTTGTCGAAATCCTGAACTCAACATCGGATTGAAACGTTATGTCTCTAGACCTTACTGTCTTCGATCCGTCGTAGATGCGATAACCATCGTCGTTCTCGTAGCCTATCAGCCTGCCTTTGATTGCCTTCTTACATAATTTCTTACGATTTTGTTTAGGCACGTGAGCATAACAAATGCTACCAATAACTCGGAGATGGGAAATCTTCGGTTTCTTACCGAGCCTTATGGCTCAGAGGGAGTTTTTCCGTCGACTCTTGAAGGCCCAGTCCGATTAAGTACGTATGCTGTGGTATTCACTAATTCAGCCCAGAGTATTTGGGGTAGTTCTCCTCCAGAATACATCATTGACCTTGCTTCTTGCAGCTTCCACCAAAGTACGGTTCTCCCTTTCAGAGCAGCCATTCTACTCAGGAGTGTACGGCATAGTGAATCGATGCTTTTACCGTGCTTCTCCTATACTTTACGGACAGCTTCATTGTCAAATTAACCACCGTTGTCGCTCAAAATTGTCTTGACAACGTGTCCTGCGTTCTTTGCTTCTTGTAGCATCTAAACGAGCTTATCCTTCACCTCCGATTTCAGTCTGATGAAATGGACGAAGCGATAGCTTAGTGGCCGCCAGCAGTGCGTTCGGTTAGACAATAAATCATCTACCTTCTGTCCCATTACTACTTGTGTGCCGCAGGGTGGAGTGCTTTCTCCCCTCCTTTTCTCAATTTTTATAAATTCTATTACTTCTTACATATCTTCCTCCTCTCACCTCTACGCTGATGATCTTCAGTTATACTGCCAAGGTCCTGCTGATAAGGTCTCAGACGTTATTTTCTCTATAAATAATGATCTTGCAAAAATTCACAACTGGAGCAAATCCTTTGGTCTAACTGTTAATCCAGCTAAGTCTCAGGTCATTATCGTCGGTGGGACAAAGCAACTAGATCGGATATCATTTACAAACCTTCCCCCTTTAATACTGAATAACTGCCAATTGCTGTTTGTGGATGTTGTCAAGAACCTGGGTTTGCTAATTGACAAAAATCTTTCCTGGCTTCCTCAAGTGGAAACCGTTTGTCGTAAAACTTTTGCTGTGTTTGGGTCGATGAAAAGATGGAAAAATCTTCTTCCCGTAAAAACTAAAACTGAGCTCGTTAATTCCTTAGTCCTTCCGATCCTAGATTATGCAGATATCAGTTACTTGGATTTATCCCAGCTCCTTTTGAACAAACTCGATCGGCTGCAAAACATGTGTATACGTTTCATTTTCGGTCTTAGGAAATACGATCATGTATCTGAGTATAGGAAAAAACTAAAACTGTTACCGATTCGTCAGCGACGTTACGTACATGCCCTCTCTTTACTATTCAACATCCGCCATTAATGGTTTTTCCTTTTGGAAGATAATCTATAAAAAAAAATGCCACGCGCGTCCCAGAAAACTGAAGCCATGACTTTTCCTGCCGATGGAACTGTTTTTGCCTTCTTTGGAGCTGATTCTCCTCTTTCAGTCCATTGTTTTGACCATAGAATACATGAAACTCTGTTTCATGTATTCTATGGTTTTGACTGTTCCTTAGTCTCAGGTGTAAAGTGATGAACCCATGTTTCATCCATGGTGATAAATCGACGCAAAAACTCGGCTTTGTTGCTGCGAAATTTTGCTAAACATTCGACTGACACATCCTCACGGCGCTGTTTTTGTTCTACTGTGAGTAATCGCGGCACCCATCTTGCGCATAGCTTTCTCATGTCCAAGTTTTCTGTTAAAATACGATGGACTGCACTTTTTGAAATGCCTACCATATCTGCTAGCTCGCGTACTTTCAGTCGACGGTCATCCAGTACAATTTTGTGGATTTTTTTTACTATTTCTGGATTAGTCACCTCATTTGGTCGTCCACTGCGATGTTCATCTTGGCAGCTCGAGCGGCCGCGCTTGAACTCTGCCACCCAATATTTTATTGTTGTAAATGAAGGAGCAGACTCCCCCAAAGTAGAATCAAGCTCCACTTTGATATTAGTTGGGCTGAGACCTTTCAAATAAAAGTATTGAATTACGTAACGAACACCAATTTTATCCATTATCGAAAAATTCGATGACAACATTCACTAAGTATGCTTCAGAACAAATGCCAAATGACCTAGCGCGTTCGAATTCTAAATTTAAATTTCTTAATGTTCACGCTTCCTAAAAAGAGTATTTAATCAAATAAAAACTGCCAGTAGTTAAGTAAGTAAGGTCGAATATTTCTGGGAATGCCCAGGTATTATAAAGAGGAAAGATTTGTACCTATTTTTGTATGTTTGTAATGAATAGGCTCCGAAACTACTGGACCGATTTGAAAAATTCTTTCACCATTAGAAACCTGCATTATCCGGAATGAACATAAGCTATAAAATATTTTAAAAAAAGTTAGGGTTCCGTATGAAAACTTCGATAATGTAACCCAAGGTGTGAAAAAAATACTAAATAGCATCCTTATATCGAGTACGCTGCCGAAACTATTAACAATAGAGCAAAGTAATGTACTACAGAATTATAGAAGCCATCAATATCTACAAAAAAGTCCGCGATACCATATGTCTAACTATTACAGTTATGTCACAATAACTACTTTTTCATGTTAAAATATGTAATATTAACGCCGGTACAAACTATATAGGCCACATTATTCGTACCTATTAATCCTTATCCAAATTAATGATTTCGTATTCAAGGCTATATCAGTACCTGTAAATAACTTTTTGAATTATTCAAATCGGACATACCATTCAAAAGTTATCATGAGTGTAATCGTTATCAAAATTGAAATTAAAGAAACAGCGCCCTAAGTGACTGTAATGGTTTTATCTACAACAGAGAATAGACACGAAAAATTTGACTGGTCAAGTGCGTGTCGTTCCGTGTGGTAGCGGCAAAGAATAGTGCCAACCCATCTCAACCTGTAGGTGTCGTAAGAGGCGACTAAGGGTTTACAAACCGGAAGATGGGCAGCGACATCTTTCCGTGTGCGGTCACCAACAACCGCGGTCCATGGTGCCAGCCTTAATGCTAACAAGCGTGGTGACTAAGATACTTCCCCTCCACATTCTTCTAGCAAGGGCTCGAATTCTGGAGGGAGCTCCTTGCCTGTAGTGGACGTATTATGGGATGTTATGATGGTTTTGATGAAGTGCGTGTCGGCTCGAGCGAATTTAATGCACTTCTGCGTGACTAAGATGGTATGACTGCCCATAACTAGGACAGTATTTTTACCTTAGTGGTACGGAACCCTCGGTGGGAGTCCAACTTGCGCTTGGCTGGTTTCTTTAGTAACCCCCGATGCAACAAGAACCTATATCTACCCGTGCGAAGCCGGGGCGAACCGCTAGTTATGTTATAAAATATTGGTTGGGAAGTTGGCATGCGGGGTCGCGGGTAGCGGGTTGCGGGCTTGCGGGTAGATATCGTGGCATTTCCGTGAGTTCTCTAACAAGCTGGAATAGAGATGCCACTCGGTGGCAGCGGAAGGGTTATTTTATTATTTCGTATAAGTACCTACTTACGGATGTGATGTGTTTGTTACGCGTTCAATCAAATGGACAATATATTGTAGGTACTGGTCAGAATTCTAAGCAAAAATCAAATGCAATTCGTTTGTGTACAATGTTTACAAAATATTGTTTAGTAATCAATTTATTTACTTGTTTCCAAATATAACTCCTACCTGTGAGTAAGAAATTTACATAATATGCAAATACTGATTTATTTACGAAATCTATATGTCGTAGAGCGACTCTCATTTCGAATTTCCCGCGGTATTTTCAAAGACAAACGTTCGTGCCAGCAGAACCAATGCAGTGGCCCAAACACGGCCAACGCCAATTAGTACTGAATTTCCGTACCATTGTTGATTGTCCATGTTGGACGATGATGTTGGCAATGGTGGCTTTATTTATTTTTACTTTTAATTTTTTCATACAAAAAATGTACGAGCCATATTTCATACTAAGTTTGACGCTCGTCGAATTCATAACCGTTCTGAGTCAGAACTTCTGACGATAGAGCAAAAACAAAAAAAGTACGTTTCGTGTATGGCGACCCGCCTTATTTTTTATGTTTTAAAATTTTATTATAAGTTAATATATTTGTCTAAAAAACACATATCCTGTGAAATTTTCAACCAGCTACCTATGTCGCATCAAGAGATACTACTTTCAACCTAGTAAAAAAACCGGTCAAGTGCGAGTCGGGCTCGCGCGCCAAGGGTTCCGATATAGTTTTTGTATTTTTGGAAGCAATAAAATCCATTTTTAGGACCGCAAAACTAAATTTGTTTGTAAAGGTTATTTGTAGATTTCTAAAAAACTGTGCAACTGAGAAAGATCATTTGATTTTTGCTGTAATCTATATATATAAAAGAAGAAGGTGACTGACTGACTGACTGACTGACTGACATATCAACGCACAGCCCAAACCACTGGGTCTAGAGATTCCAAATTTGGCATGTAGGTTCCTTATGAGGCCTAGGGGTGCACTAAGAAAGGGTTTTACGAAATTCCACCCCTAAGGGGGTAAAATAGGGGATGAAAGTTTGTATGAAAGTCCGTCAGTTTTGAAGTTAGGATCTTCAAAATTTGTATTTAGGCTAACGACTAAAAATTAATAATTACGTGCCTCAGGGTTTTTGAAAATTCGACACCCTTAAGGGTGAAAAGGGGGATGAAGTTGAAAATTCTTTATTCTTAAAGTAAAATCCACATAATTTATTATTTAGGCATTAATGATGTAATTCTATGCAACGTTCATCACTGTTATTGAAATTCCACCCCAAATTCAACCCCTAAAAAAGGGTGTAGCCGGGTAGGTGGCCTACAAGTAGGTAGGAATAGGTTTAGTGTAGATGAATTAAAAATGAATATGAATTTAACAATAGATATTTAATTTAGAATTAAATTTAGAGGGTAGGTTAACAATACAATTTAGGTTCTTAAAAAGAGGGGTATGGGTTCGCGTGTCTTATAAAGTCACGAGTAGCTAAACACAGGTCCTTAATTATAAATACCGCACTGTCCTTAGATCGCGTCACGGGGTATTCGCACAGGTTGTAGGTAGTAACACAACGGAGAGAAGATTCCTCCAAACAGGAGCACACTCTGGATACTTCCGACTATCAGCGTATTGTAGGTATTATAAATACCAGTTCCAGATAGAAAAAACCCCAATTTTGGGGTTGAAGAACACTTAATCACAGGAAATTGTAATAATTAGATTATAGAATTAATATTTGAAATTCGGTTAAATATGAAATTGCGGTTCAAGTTGGGCATTAGCCAACGTCTTTATTAATCCGCAGCTAGCGTAGTGAATGACGATCGCTCAGGCCTCGGAAACCGGTTCGGAGCGCCTACAAGTTTCGAACGTCGACTCTGGTTAGTTGGTTGTTTTATTTAACCGACTAAAGAAAAAAGAGTTATGTTATTTTAGCTTTTATACTTTTAACTTACGGTAGACGGTAACGTGAGCGTTACATACCCCCCCTTTTAGGTTAGGATTTTACCTGAATAAAATCCTCTTCAACTGCACCTCATTCTTATCAAATGGATTAATGTTGAAACTTTCTTACTTCTCGCGTCTATTCATCACCATTCACGACATTCAATCATAACAGCATCTATGCTTAATATTTGAATAGATGCACCGTCCAGTACCGAGCTTTTACTTTTATTAGTTAATAAAAACTCACATTTTTCCATTTATAGTTGTTTTTTTAGTTCATTTAGTATTTTAAACTATAATATTTTTTATTTTCTACTTTGTAGACCCAAAAAATAACAACTGAAGCAGCTCATCAGCAGCCATTTTTTAGATATCGAATCATTAAATTTTGTTTTAGGTTATTTGTAGAATGTAAGGTAGTTTAGTAAGTAGGTAGGTTAAGATGGTAGTTTATTTTATTGTTTAAATATGACTTTATGATACTTTAGTGATGTCGAGATGCAAGTTGTTTAGGGACTAATTAAAAAATTCCTAGTATAGGGTAGGTAAATAAGTTAGGTTAGTTAAAATGTACATACAATTATAGCTATATCTTAAAATTTTACATAAATTCATCACAATATTTTTTTGTTTCCATTTAGAATCTATTAATTATCGGAATAGTTAGTCAATTTAAGGTCTTTGACGTGCCAACTACCAATTGGTTTGCCAGCTGAATCTACCAATTCATAGACCAATGGAGATAGTTTACCTACAACGCGACACTTCACGAATTTGGGAGCAAGTTTTTTCGTAAAATATTTATCACTATCGCTCTGATAGTAAGTTCTTTTCCATACCAAATCGCCTACGTTAAATTCTACTTGCTTCCTGCGTAAGTTATAATAATTAGTATTTCTACTATGCGCTTTCTGTAGACATAACTGCACTTTCTCGAAGGTTTTGCGCAAATGACCCAGCTGTTCTGCATATTCATCCCGAGGACAGAATATGATTTCTTCACTAGTATCACAGTCTAGGTAATGCGATCCACAGCTGAACAACTCTCGACCATAAACAAGAAAAGCCGGAGTAAATCCAGTAACTTCGTTGAACGAAGGTAGATATGGCAGTTATAATCGTTTTATTATATCGTTCAACCGTGTTGACTTAGGGTGTATACTTGGGTGTATAGCGCACGTTAGGTATTTTATAGGTAGTGTATAAGTTTTGTAGTGTACTCGTACTGCTTACAAACTGTTTGCCGTTATCCATGAGCACTGTACTGGGAATTCCGTGAACGAGAAATACTTGTTCCTCCAAAATGCGGGCTATTATTTCTGAAGTAGCACGCCTTATAGGGAATATTAGACAATATTTGGAAAAGCAGCATGTAACAACAAACAGGTATGCATTCTGTTTTCTTGTTGACGGTGACGGTTTTCTTGTTGACCAACAAGATCCATGCTCAACATTTGAAAGGGCCGCGAGCAGTCTTTAGGACAACCCATCGTACCAAGTGGAGCATGAGTAGGGTGTTTGTGACTGATGCAGATATCACATTTATTGACAAATTCTGCAACATCACGATGCATTTTAGGCCAAAAGTATTTAAAATTTAGACGTTTTAGCGTTTTAAAGATGCCAAAGTGGGCGGAGGTTGGTTCCGAGTGATTTTTGGATATAATTTTGGTTCTGTACTCAGCGGGAACAACTTCTTTCCACTCGAACTCTCTTGTTAAAGGGTTTAAACTTTTCATGTATTTAAATAGTTTGTTGTTAGCAACTTGGTAATTTAAAAATGAAGTAGGTGAGTTCTGACAACCGTTGTATATATTCAAATACCAAGGGTCAGTAGTTTGATAGGTAGAAACATGGTCATCATTGGGATTTATAGCAGCAATGGGGACTGATCGAGAGAGACTATCGGGAACAACATTTTCAGATCCTCGTCTATGTCTGATTTCAAAATTATAGGCTGAAAGTCGTACGCCCCAGCGAGCTAAACGACCAGATGGGTTATTTAGGTTTAGGAACCACTTTAAGGCTGCATGGTCCGTATATACTACAAACTTTTGACCATTTTCTAGATAGCATCGCCAATATTCGATAGCAGTAAGAACGGCAAGTGCTTCACGTTCAGTAGCGCTGTAATTGCGTTCATGTTTAGAAAGCGACTTGCTCATGAATGCTATCACTTTTTCAGTGCCACCAATGTTCTGCGTGAGTGCAGCTCCAATACCAAAGTCGCTGGCATCGGTATGCACTTCAAATTGCTTAGTGTAATCTGGACATGCTAATATAGGAGGTGATATCAAACATTCCTTTAGAGTTTTAAATGCTGAATCCGCCTCACTAGTCCAAGTGAAGTTTTGGGCAATCTTGCCTTGGGAAGTTAATTTGTTTAGGGGAGCAGCGAGAGAACTAAATTTTGGGATAAATCTTCTGTACCAGGAAGCGGTACCCAAGAATCTACGGACTTCTTTGCGAGTTTTAGGAGCAGGGTAGTCCACGATAGCTTTCACCTTTTCAGGATCAGCTCGGAGACCGTTAGAGACTACGACATAGCCCAGGTACTTCAGTTCTTTCCTGAAGAACTGACATTTTTTGAAATTAAAAGTCAAGTTGGCCTTTATTAGTTTGTCGAGAACACGTAATAGTAATGAAATGTGTTGCTCAAAAGTTTCAGAGACAACAATTATGTCATCGACAAAAACGAAGACTTTATTTTCAAATTCCGGACCGTAAAACAAAGCATCTACCAAACGTTGTTGAGTGGCAGGAGCGTTTGTCAAGCCGAAGGGCATGCGTTTAAATTGGAAGGTACCTCTAGACGGTATGTAAAAGGCTGTCTTACACCTATCTTCCTCTTTTATTAAAATCTGCCAAAAACTTTTTGATAGATCGATACAACTTAAGTATTTTGCATCTCGTAAGTTGTCTAGAATTTCAGAAATATAGGGTAGGCTATATGCGTCTTTTTTCGTTACAGAATTTAATTTTCGGCTGTCGAGGCAAAACCTCGGCTCGCCGTTCTTTTTGGGAGTTAGCAAAACTGGTGAAGACCAGGGACTTTCAGCAGGTTCTACTACATCCTCTTTGAGCATATCTAGTGCACCCTAAGCCACGAACTTCGTAGGAGATATCACTAAATTGTTATATTATATTATTAGCCGTTGTTTTTTGTATGTCGTTAAGGTGATCGTAGCTGCAAATGTGTTCTATTAAGTCCGGCGCAACCTCATCCACTGAAATTTCATCTATTTTTAGTACGATAGAATTTAGATGTTTGGGAAATAAGCCAAAAGATCGCCAAAAGTCCATGCCAAGTATTAAGGAATTTCGAATTTCAGGAATTACATAAGCATTTAATATATGTTGTTGGTTTTCAAAAGTGACCGGTAAGTAGATTATACCAATAGCTTTAAGTTTTTGCCCCCCAGCAGCGACAAAACTTAGGGTTGTTTCTTGAAGTGTATAACCAGCATTTAAGAATTCCTTATGAGAACCATTACCTAGGATTGTAGTTGCAGGTCCAGAATCCAATAGACCGGTTAGGTGAATGTCACCTACTTTAATGGATAAAAATGGACGAGCATTATTATTGTTTTGGATTGAAGCGACAGAATAACAAGAATAGTATTTCGATAAGAAGGATAGCCATTCTCTCCATTCCTGGATGTTAAATTTATTGTTGTTAGTGTTATTGCTGTCACTGCAATCCATAATTTCTAGTTTTTTCGGTTGATAGGATTACAAACTGGGCATTCTGGAAAACGTACAGCCCATTGGCCACATTTGAAGCACACAGGGTAGTGTGGTTCTGTGCATTCGCGAAGAGAGTGAGTGTCAGCACGACATCTAGGGCAAAATGGTTTTTTAGTTGCAGATGAAACAGCCGCAACCGAAACAGCGTTAGGTGTCCTACTGGTGTCGGTATTAGTGTTGGGTTTAGTGTAATTGTTCTGAGGTTTAGTGTTAGTATTGTTAGCGTATATAGGTCTGCCGTAATTATTTGTGTTGTTTGTGTTTCTGTAGTTAGGATTATTATATAGGTAGTTAGGTTTATTTTGATTTGTATTGTAGTAATTATTTCTGTTCGAATAATTGTTTTGGTAACTGCTGTTGTACGGCTTGTTCTGAGATTGATTGTTAGTCTTTGGATATGAATTTTTATTACTAAAATTACTTGTACTGGGTTTGTTGTAGACAAACTCAGGCGCTAGAGTGTCAGAGGTAGCTTTAGGTTCGTGAAATTGCAATGTGCGAGCATGTATGCATTCGTAGTTACGGCACGCGGTTTTTAGTGCATCAATACTGTTTATTTCCGGAAGAGCAGCAAGAGTACTGGCATAGCAGGGTCGTATATTGTGAAGCAATATCTCAAGTTTGTCGTTTTCCGACATGGGTTGAGTGAGACGCGCAAACATACCGTCCTTGTGTACGTGCACGAATTTCTGACAAAAAACGATAGTCGAAATCGCTTGTGCCAAAATCCTTATTCAAAAGTGAAACTAGTTCCTTCCATGTGTGTACCGAATCCTTGATACTGCGATACCAGTGCAGAGCATCATCCTTAAAAATTTCACTAGCGTGAGATAAAATTTTGTCTTCCTGCATATTTTTAGATTCAACGAATTCTTCGATACGCTGTACAAAAGAACGGACACACGATTTACCAGAAAAGTTAATTTTAGAAATCTCATTAGCTAGGTTAGATTTGCAAGTGACATTAATGTTAGTTACTGGAGTTGTCTCTGGAATATCTTCATTAATTTTGGCTTTATTGCTATTTTTTATGAAAATAAAATCTTTGTATTGTTGTTTAAAATTTTGTGAACAACTAGTGTATTGTTCTTGGTCACCAGCTTTTAATGAGGTTATACGATTAAACCTATGATGAACATGGTTAATTGTAGATTCAGTGCGGGCACACAAATTTTTAACAAATTTAGTTTTAAGTTGATTAATATTAGCTAGCGTTTTAGATAAGGTATCCTTAATTCCCTTAAGGTCCTCATTAGAATCTAAGTGTGACTCTAAAATATCTTCGGATGGCATTTTTTCCGCTAAGGTTACAATTTGTTTCCTAAGTTCATCTACAGTAACACCCGGTGTAGTAGCACGAACTGCAACTTCATACTCCAGCTCAGATTTTTGTAAGGACAGGTATTTTATAGGAAAAGACATCCTAAATATTGAGTGAGTGTGATACAATAGCAAAATTTACACTATTATTACGAAAAATTTATGAGAGATGATTGATTGGCTTAGTAGATTAAAGATCAACGGTTAAACTGGAAGCGATTAGAACTTGTGAGTAAGGCAACTATAAATGTCAGAATATCTTTTTTTTTGTCTGTTATTAGTAAATTAAGATTTCCTATTTGAAAACAATTTTTTATTATCAAAATTTCTAGTCGCTTACCAATTCAAGACAAAATCAGCTTATATCTAATTACAGATAACACTCACCAACCACCATCTAGAATAACTACAAAATGCCAAGAACGTAATGTTAACTACTCGAAACCATATAAAACACTAAAAGATGGGCGCCATTGTAGCCGGGTAGGTGGCCTACAAGTAGGTAGGAATAGGTTTAGTGTAGATGAATTAAAAATGAATATGAATTTAACAATAGATATTTAATTTAGAATTAAATTTAGAGGGTAGGTTAACAATACAATTTAGGTTCTTAAAAAGAGGGGTATGGGTTCGCGTGTCTTATAAAGTCACGAGTAGCTAAACACAGGTCCTTAATTATAAATACCGCACTGTCCTTAGATCGCGTCACGGGGTATTCGCACAGGTTGTAGGTAGGTAGTAACACAACGGAGAGAAGATTCCTCCAAACAGGAGCACACTCTGGATACTTCCGACTATCAGCGTATTGTAGGTATTATAAATACCAGTTCCAGATAGAAAAAACCCCAATTTTGGGGTTGAAGAACACTTAATCACAGGAAATTGTAATAATTAGATTATAGAATTAATATTTGAAATTCGGTTAAATATGAAATTGCGGTTCAAGTTGGGCATTAGCCAACGTCTTTATTAATCCGCAGCTAGCGTAGTGAATGACGATCGCTCAGGCCTCGGAAACCGGTTCGGAGCGCCTACAAGTTTCGAACGTCGACTCTGGTTAGTTGGTTGTTTTATTTAACCGACTAAAGAAAAAAGAGTTATGTTATTTTAGCTTTTATACTTTTAACTTACGGTAGACGGTAACGTGAGCGTTACAAGGGAAATGGGGTGAAAAAGTCTAAAAACCAATATGGGTATCGTTTGTATGGTTTATCGGGTCGCTGATTACGAAAACTACAACAATTTTGAAATCAAACGTGGTGGACGTGAAATACCATCATTCCCCGAGTTGGGGTGCGATAGGTTTGAAATGTCTAAAATCAATATGGGTGTCGTTTGTATGGTTTATTGGGTCGCTGATTACGAAAACTGCAACAATTTTGAAATGCAACGTGGTGGACGTGAAATACCATAATCCCCCTGGGGATGGAGCTGGGGTGCGATAGGTTTGAAATGTCTAAAAATCAATATGGGTGTCGTTTGTATGGTTTATCGGGTCGCTGATTACGAAAACTACAATAATTTTGAAATCCAACGTGGTGGACGTGAAATACCATCATCCCCCTGGGGATGGAGTTGGGGTGCGATAGGTTTGAAATGTCTAAAAATCAATATGGGTGTCGTTTGTATGGTTTATCGGGTCGCTGATTACGAAAGCTACAATAACTTTGAAATCCAACGTGGTGGACGTGAAATACCTTCGTCCCCTGGGGATGGGGTTGGGGTGCGATAGGTTTGAAATGTCTAAAAATAAATATGGGTGTCATTTCTATGTTAGGGATAGCGGTTAAATTGGCGTAAGGGGTAGGGATAGGGACAGGTAGAGGTAGAGAGGTAGAGATGTAGAGAGGTAGAGAGGTAGAGCGGTAGAGCGGTAGAGAGGTAGAGAGGTAGAGAGGTAGAGAGGTAGATAGGTAGATAGGTAGAGAGGTAGAGAGGTAGAGATGTAGAGAGGTAGAGAGGTAGAGATGTAGAGAGGTAGAGAGGTAGAGAGGTAGAGAGGTAGAGAGGTAGAGTGGTAGAGAGGTAGAGAGGTAGAGAGGTAGAGGGGTACAGGTACAGGTAGAGGTAGAGGGAGAGGGAGAAGGAGGGGAAGAGGGAGAGGGAGGGAGTGAGGGAGGGGGAGGGGGTGATGAAAAGGGAGAGGGAGGGGCAGGGGGAGAGGGAGGAGGGGGAGAGACAGAGGGAGGGGGAGTGGGAGAGACAGAGGGAGAGACAGAGGGAGGGGGAGAGGAAGGGGGGAGAGGGAGAGAGAAGGAGAGGGTTTTACTTTTTCTCAACTACTTCTGCGAATTGGCTCTGTTTTGAAATATTACATACAGGTGTCTCTCATCTCTCTCTTTACATTTGTAAGGATACTGCTGCTAAGTTCCTCTGTTCTGAGTAATTTATGAGTAACGTCTGTATATTATATAAAATTCAGCTGGATCTTGAATTATACTCATTGATTTGCGCAGGGTTAGTCCTGTTTTTCCTTAGTTTAAAATTACCCCGAAATGACGGGAAAATATCTCATTGCTTCGGAAAACCGGTAACAACATAAATACGAAATCCACGCGAGCGAAGCCGCGGGCAATAGCTAGTTTTAACATAAATTTCTGTCAACTGTAATTAATTCAGATTTTTCCTTTCACAAACTTCGGAGATGGGGGGGGGGGGGAGAATGGTATTTTTTTGACATTTTTCATCATAACTTGAAAACTAAGAGACGTAAAAAAATACAAAAATATATTTTAGAATGTACAAATAAAGCCCTTTCATATAATACCTCACTCGACCTAGTAGCGACAAATTGAAATTTGCCCCCCCCCCCCCCCCCGTTTTGGCCCCTTTACATTAATAATCATATTTTTTTCTATATTCTTTCACGTGGAATTAAGTTGGGCAACCATATTCTAAAACTATTCCAAATTTAAAGTCGATAGCATGAGTGGTTGCTGAGATATAGAGGTGTGAAGACAGACAGACAAAGTCGCACCATAAGGGTTCCTTTTTTTACCATTTTGGTATCGGAACCCTAAAAACGACATTTTTGACATTTTGCCCCAATGTGGGTCTCCGTCACACTCTGTTGGGCTGCGCGAAGCAAGGAGGTTTTTGTTCTGAGGCTGCACCACTTCTTAAATGTCACCTATATAATGTATACTTGAATCGTGCCAAGTTTCATCCCAGTAGGTTTTACTAAAGCTTCGCCTTGCTGGATCTTCTATTAACACGATCTTTCAGAACCAGGAACAAATAGGTCAATTACCGGTATTTGAAGATAACCTAACCTTAACCTGTGCGGTGCCGGCCTAAAAAAGAATAGTACCGACCCATCTCTTCCCGTGGGTGTCGTAAAAGGCGACTAAGGGAATGAAATCCAGAGGATGGGCAGCAGCGTCCTTCTGTGTATTATTCGCCAACCCGTCTGCCAAGCGTGGCGACTATGATAAACCCCCCTTTTCGGAGGCCTATGTCCAGCAGTGGCCGTCTTTCGGCTGATATGATGATGATGAAGATAAGCGACTGACTGTTTTTCAGCAAGACGGGTGTCCAGCAAACTGGAGATTATCGGTGAGTGAGGGAGCACCGTGACAAAGTGTATCCTCTTGAATCAGAGATGGACCCATCCCGTGGCGCGCACGGTTATATGTCTGAGGACGTGATAAATATTTAGTTTATGCCACAGAAGTTTCAGAAGCCGAGCCTTGTTTGATTAAGTATCAAAGGAAACTGCCCAGGAACTTAGAAATCGACAGGACATATAGGTATTTAAAATTTATTTATTGCAATAAAAATGTCATGGTCCAGATCTAGTTCTATTGTATAAAAACTCTGCATTGTATTTTGAAAACTCCAAAAATTCTGGTTCAAGGTCTTTAGGTTCAAAATCTTCCAATGTAAGTGCTGAAATAGGTCTCGAGCAGTTGAAATGTCTCTTAGTCACGACATTCACTGTCGATTCTTTGATGTTCTCATGGAGCTTTTTGCATACAAAACATTCAAACGTTGAAAGCGTTGCATGTACATCGGTTTGGTAGGGTCTAGCTTTAATTTCTTTAGCGAGTCGAGTATTGGTGATATGTCCTTTGGTTTAGTGTTCTAAATATTTTTCATAAAGAGTATCATTTTGCAACAATTCATATAAGTATTCACTCTAATGCTTTGGTGATGGAAAGTCTTGGATTAGTATAGCAGATTTGTTATTGGGATACCAATCTGCAATAGATGGAGATCCGAAATAAATCGGAACGACTCCAAATTTTATAGGTCGCCAAAACTTTTCTGTAATATAATCTTCACATATGCCAGTCTCGATTGCTATTGCGAACTTATATCTCGCTATGAAGTCCAAAACTGATGTATCATGTAAATGGTTCAGATAATCTTTTGGAAATTTTTTTGGCCACTGTTTATTATTCAAACACTTTCCGTAAGAATCAACTGGAATATATTCCATCAATTCTTCGACATAATTATCTCTATCAGTAAAGGTATGACAAGTACCTACTACTCAAATAGATTATTGGTGAAATTTCGTTCAAGAGCTTATTTTTTTCTTTGGTCGATATAAAATGTTTTTTACTTGTTATACTTTTTAATGATTCTATGCATTGTAGCGGAAATGGGACGTCACTGTGTCTATTAAAAGTAGACGAAAAGTTGAACAGATTCAATCCTGGCTCATGTAAGTAATAGTTCTAATACCATCGTAGGCGACTGTCCGTGACTAATGGCCCAAATTACTTTCTTAGGCTGTCGGGGCAGCGGTAAAAAAAAATTTTGCGTACTAGCATCAAATATGTATGCTCCATTACTGTTTGGACGTAGTTTATAATTAATACCGAATGCATTACATCTTATCTTGTCAGGGTATTCTACGAGGGCCACACCGAAATGATCGGGAATAGAAAAAAGTACAAAAATAATACAACAATATTTACTTTCATTGTTTTTCGAAGTATTCTCCGTGACAATCGATGCACTTTTGCATTCTATCAAACCAATTATTATAACAGTAATTCCAGTCTGAAGTGGATATAGTCGAAACGGCCGATTTGTAAGCTTTGACTGCCTCTTCTGGGCCTTGAAATCGTTGACCACGTAGCATATCTTTAATTCTTGGGAATGTAAAATAATCATTGGAGCTCAAGTCAGGGCTATACGGTGGATGGTCCATTAACTCCACGTTTTCCTGACTTAAAAACGCGATCGTTTTGCGAGCGGTATGTGAGCTCGCATTATATTTCGTAAGCTTCATTCGAAGATATAATTAACCCAGTAGTCCCAATTCTAGCCCGCGGCAACTAATCGCACATACTTTAGAGATTTTTTAAAGGTTTTGAACCAGTTTTGTTCATATCGTTTGAAAAAAGCGCGCCAACACAACACGCCACCTGGCAACCAGGGCGGCACTTTTACTCATTCTTTTTCTGTGCGTGGCAACGAAAGCACATAACGCGCTCTCAATTTTCAATATTTAATATTAGTTTTATTTTAATTATTATATGCTTAAATCAAGTTTAAATTCGTGTAAATTTAGTGTGGAAAGAAGTGCATTTTAGTGAAAAATAGCTATCGAAAAAAGCATACAATGATGTAAGGTGAGTAAAAATCACGTGGCTAGCCTCCAAATTTTGGAGTGCTGGGATCTTCAGAACGTAATTCAGGTGGGTCAAAGCTACTACTTTATTTTCATATTATTCAAAGTGTTAGTACGGATTTAGTGTGGTTCAGAAAGGCAGTAATTGTTCTATCTGGGAGGTTGGATGTAGTCCAACACGAAGGAAAATTCCGTCTGGAGGGTAACCGTGTGTTATCACGAAGACAAATTCGGTCTGGAGGCCAACCGCGTGTTGACACGACGACAAATTCGGTCTTGAGGCAAACCGTGTGTTAGCACAGACCTATAAATTGTATTGAGTTATGCAGGTTAGTGATCGATTGTATGTAGGTACACATGCATACTCAAGTTAAACCTGTCTTATTTATGTATTTTTTACAACGTTATCCTCATTTTGAAAAACAATAATAAATAACCACAATCCGTCTGGAACAATTTTATACTACCTCAAAATGGTACTTGGTGATTCTTATAAAATGTACAATTCGGAAAGTTGGACATGAGCCAACACGACCGTAGATACGTAATAATCATACAATTACAGGGTCCGGAGGGTAACCGTACAGGGACTTAACGGAATTTTAGTTCGTAGCTCAGAGTTTACTTATAAACTATGTATAAACTAGACAATTACCTACCCACACAATAATAAAATTATACAGACTCATTTCATCATTCATCAAGTTCTACCCACAAAAATAAAAACAGATTTCATTCCGAAATCATTTAAAACAGCTTACTGACAACCCACGAGCGATGTGTACTGGCCAATTGGTTTACGATTGTTTTAGTCGGTGACCCTATGAAAAGGTTTGATTTGATTTACTTTAAAACAGATATATGTGTTCCGTAACCAAATACAAAACGGACAAGCCAGATAGACCCATTACACACTTCAGAAGTCGTTCGAAGGGAAATAAATGAGTAAATAATTACTTTTGAATTTTAACTGGTGTACGGCAATCTCTCAAGCGAACTACCTACATATGCCAAAAATATGTAAACACACAAGTTTTTAGCTCTCATAGCTTAAATAAGATACATATTACGCATCAGAAGTCCGTAGACCATAATAACTTTGAAAATATTATAAATTTATCAGGGCACTGACAAATTCTAGCCAAAATATGGCTGCTGTTATCGATTTTGAAATAAAAACTTAAATAGTCTGGAGGCTAACCGCGTGTTAGCACGTGGACGTGTTATTATTAAATTGACGTTCAAGCATCGTTCAACAACAATGTTCGTATTTCTATACGGCCATTGACATATCCATCTTGCTTGCTGGATAAATAAATGTACCTGTTAGAAGAAACTGAATCTTTTAAAATCTTTATTTAATATCAATCAACGTTAAGGCCAGACTTTGAGAAGTCGTTTCTAAATGTTTTACTTGTTTAATATGGTAAATAAATGCCTACCTTTCATATGTAATGAATGATGCATCAAAAGAGAGGTTCTACTTGCAGCGTAAAAAGATTTTTCTTCATAAAATATTTCTACATCACCGTTCCTAAAAACGACGTAATCTAGCAAGATTGGTAGCAACCAGGGAAGTCTGGACAGCCTCCCCTCAATTTCACCAATAGCTGAAAAGAAAGGGGGGGGGGGAAGCACACAGGGCCCCCTTCGTGAGCAACGGAGGAGTTCATATGGTCAAAAACCAGAATCATTTCAAGTCGCGTATGCATCAACTCTATGGCGACTGAGCTCGTGACTTGTCCCATAGACGACCTGATCCTGTTCTGCTGGCCGTCCTCTATTTATTCTATGCATAAATGTATACATTAAACAAACATACATTATTGTACACATTAAATGAAAATAAAGACTGATCCAGATATAGCAATGAACCATGAGTATTGAGTAGCTCTAATTTGGTTCATTACATTAATTTTGACTGCCAGCTAAGTGCTATCTGTCGCAAACTACCCCGTAATAATCCTATAGCTAAGGATTGCTTTCTATGAAATTTTTGCTGTGGCAAGCCAAGACCTTAGTGGGAGCAAGTCTATTCAAAACTTGCGCAAATGGAAGGCTATCGAGCTACTACTAATTCGATAGCTTAAGACTGTTTAATGATCGCACACGACTTCAATCTAAGAAGTTAACGTGTTTTCTTCATTGAAAGTGTAATAATAGTATGATGACTTGGGGTAGTTAACATAAATTATTATATTATTTTATTGTCATGGTGTACACTCAGCCGCACGCCAGTGGAAACACTTGGACCTTGAGCAAATATCTGCTTTCGGGTGTTTGTAGCGAGCGTAGCGCTAGTTCAGCTTAAGCTGGTTTTGTTTCAACTTCCATGCTGAAATGTGTATGACCTTTGAGAAGCCGCAAATATTTCACTAACCGATAAGCCTTAAATCACGCTTGCTGCTGACTTCACATTCACGTCAAATATCTGGGCTGTATAATACTAATACTAGGTAACCGTACCTTCGTAACTTATGTGATTAATATATTTTTCTGCTTTGTCATGCTCTTTTATGCGCGCATCTGCGCATCCCATACTTCATCATAGTTAATCGCGATACCGAATAACTTTTAAAAACAAACTAGCGAAGTAAAACGTTGTACGACCTAAACAACCATACCTGACACCAATACTGAAGGTACGTGCACGTAAGTGTCAGTTTACTATTGTCTAATGTGTGGTAGTACCTACGTTACGTATACGCAATCGATGATTCCATCTAAATTCGAAGTTAGTTGATTTCATCGTATTTTTTTTTCTTATTCCCATAACCCTGAACAAAAACTTTATTCATAAAATATAGTTATTTGCAGCCAAGCTTTAGCTACTTTGGAGTTCAGGAAAGACACCATTTTCCAAAGACAAGTTTACTAAATGAGTAAGAGGCTTAATGAGCTGTTTGCTGCAATATTTAATCACCTTCGTGGACATATCGTCATATCCCGCAGAGTTAGTACTTCTTAGTGAAACAATTAAGGCATTGATTTCGTCCGGGGTGAAAGGGTCAAGGTAAATACTACTAGATATTCTTATTGTATTATAGACGGAGAGCGCGTGGTCGTCAACCCTACCTCATCGATTACCAAGATGCGACTAATCTAGGGTGATGCACGTTAAAAAGTTATATCCGAATCAACAGGGTTGCCTGGGCGCAACCTGGCCGGTTTTGTACAGTGGGCAAAAAACTTGTCATTTTTTGGGCAAAAATTACCTCATCGAATACCAAATAGGTACATAGTACATTTGATAGTACTCATCAAGGAGTGCCTAAATCAACAGGGTTGCCTCACTCAATCCTGGCACATTCGGGGGTTGGCTTGATTTTAAGGTGGTCAAAAATGAGAAAAATTACCTCATCGATTACCAAGTAGGTACTTATTACAACTGATAGAGCTCTTCAAGAAGGGGCAAAATCAACAGGGTTGCCTCGCCAAATCCTGGCACATTCGTGAGTCGGCCTGATTTTAGGTCGGCAAAAAAATACAAAACTTACTTACGATTATGAGTAATGAATTGAAACTTATACCATTTGAAGGATGTAGACATCTTAATAATATTTGCTATAGTATGCCGACACTTAAACAAGTTTCATATTATTATACAGGATAGAAAGTTAAGATAAGGGTACACACGGCAGCTACTATAAAAGCATTATAGCTACAAAAAAATTTTGTAAAGAGACTAACCCTAACTTTTAGAGATATTTTGACCTACATTCACAGATTTTGGAAAAAATGTACAGTCAACAAGAAAAATGGTAATTATCACAAAAAAAAAATCATTTCATTTGATCTTATTATTGATAAAAACATAATTTTCTATGGGCTCAAAAGAGGTTAAGGTATTAGAACTGTCAGAAAGCACATAATTATTTTCCCATACATATGTAATAGGAGAAATAGAAATTTTCATGTACCTTTTTTACGAAACATTCCATCCTCTTGTTACTAAGAAACAGAAGTCTGTAAAAGGTCCACCAGGGTAAAGGTATTAGAACTCTCAGAATCCGCAAAATAAATTTTGACTTTTAGAGCCATTAGCAATTTCTAAGTGGGCAAAACACTTTTTGGGTAACAATGGTTGTATGTGTGTCGAGTACGACCTTCATAGAACATTGTAGTTATTACTTTTTAAAATGTGGCTCGTCGGCAAAATTGTCTTTACGTTTTGGTTGTCAATCAATTGTTTGTAATTTTTCAAAATATATTTTCATCGGTCTAATTCTTAGTATTTCCTTTATAATTTCGTCTAGAAAACTGCAGATATCCTTCTATAGGTATTTCTGTACCTACCATCGTTAACATTTCTGGCGACCGTGACAGGACGATCGGTTGCAAGACAATTGTTCACGAAAGCTAAAAATGATCTCAATCTCAGCATAAATAGCTCAAGCGAGGACCGCATGGCCAAAATTCAAGATACTTTCAAGTATTTCTCGGAGAAAACTGAAAATTTATTCAACGTCGACGAACGTATAAAAACTCAATGGCTTTCATCCGAAGATACGTTCTTGAAGGATTGCGAGTCTGCTGATGCCTATAAAAAAGAGTGGATCGAGCTTCAACGAATATGCGACAACATATTACAAAAGGAAGACCACCAATCCAAATACGACAGCGCTTCCATAAGCAGCAATGGAGGTTCTAGTAGAGCATTACGGCTACACAAGCTCGAACTTCAGAAATTTTACGGAAACGCCAAAAACTGGCTTACAATCGATCAAGATGACAAGATGGCTTATCTTATTCAGAGCATGACAGCCAATTCTCCAGCTGCTGAATTAGTCCACAGCTTTCCTCCATGTGGTGAAAACTACTCCCAAGCTATAGAACATCTCAAATCCAGGTACGCACGTGATGAATTACTTATCGAAATTTATGTACGAGAGTTGCTGGCTCTAGTTCTTCAACAAGCCAAGGGAGATAACAGTAACACGAGGTGTCTTTCCTCTCTTTATGATAAACTGAAGACTCAGCTAAGGGCACTGGAAGTTCTTGGTGTCACCAGTGAAAAGTACGCCACCATAATGTACCCGTTGGTTGAATCTGCCCTCCCCACGGATATTCTGCGTGTGTGGGAGAGACAAAGAAGCAGAACCGAAAACACCGACGTACTTAACAAACTCCTTGACTTCATAAAAATAGAAGTAGAAAGTAAAGAACGCATACAGCTTACTAGAGAGGGACTGACTGGTAAACCTGAACGTAAAATTCTAACAGCAGCCTGCTTGATTACTGGAAATGCTGAAAATACGCCAACAACATCTTCCAACAACATTATAATGTGCATTTGGTGCGATAAGTCTACTCATGGGAGCCACAAATGCATTAAGGCTCAAAAGATGACTTTAGAGGAAAGGAAAAAGCTTGTGAACAAGAAAAAAGCCTGCCATATCTGTCTGAAGACAAATCATTCATGGCAAAGGTGCAAAATGTACCCTAAATGTATCGGTTGTCAGAAGAGACACGCTGTCCTACTGTGCCCTGAAATAAACAAGGCATCTGGTACTACTGATAGCAGCTCCGACAACGCCGAACACACAATGTCAGCAAAGAGCAACGGGACTACTCTCCTGCAAACACTTCTTCTAAAAATTGGTGGAGAAACCATTCGAGCTTTGATTGACACTGGTGCTCAACGTTCTTATATTAG
The DNA here is from genome assembly GCA_947532105.1 of Athrips mouffetella. Taxonomy (NCBI): domain Eukaryota; kingdom Metazoa; phylum Arthropoda; class Insecta; order Lepidoptera; family Gelechiidae; genus Athrips; species Athrips mouffetella. The sequence goes on along the minus strand of OX383969.1, from coordinate 6,790,560 downwards.
AACTGACATCGCAACGAAACTCAAGCTCCAACCAGTAGGAGAAGACACTATAAGGCACTGCCTTTTCGGAGGAGTAGAAACTAAAGAGGAAACTCATATAATCTTCGAGTTTACTGTTAAAAGCTTGAACGGGAAAACCTCCCTAAATATTTCTGCTTTAAGCAAAGAAAAAATATGTGGTTACATACCAAGAATCCGTGATGATTCAGCCATCAGTAAGAAACTGAAGAAGTACAATCTGACCCTTACTGATGTCGGCGACAACACGCCAGATGTGGATCTACTGATCGGTGCAGATTATTCCGGAGGAGTGATGACTGGTTCAGTTATCAATATTGGCAAGAACCTCTATGCCATTCAGACGAAACTTGGCTGCACGCTCCAAGGCTTAGTACCCGAGCTCTCCGAGCAGAGCGAAGCGAAAGGTATTGTGGCAACTGTGGATTTAACGGACCAGATCAGTCATGTTTGGAAACGGGAGACCCTGGGTATCGAGGACCCGAAAGATGAAATAAATAAAAGCAGTTATACTGAGCAAGAATTGGCAAATTTCGAGGATGTCATTCCTGTTGAATAAAAAGGTAGATGTAAAGTTGACTTGCCTAGGAAAATCGACTGCCCTATACTGCCAAAAAACAGAATCCAAGAAATAAGAGAAAATGCCATAAAAGAAGATTGGATGCAAAATCCTGCTGATCTTACTTCAAGTGACTGCTCCGCTAAGAAGTTAGCCGCTTTAGCCGCGCTTGGCCGGGAAGGCCCATCATGGTGGACAGAAAGCGGGGAAAAATGGCCAGTCTCTCTGGAAATAAACGAGGCACACGAGACTTGGAAGAGACACAAGAGGAAGAGGATCAAGCCGAAGCTACTCCGAAGTCTTAGATGTCCAAAAGCGGATACGCCATAAAGGTTCCGCGCCGCTTGGATCTTTGATCTTGCAAGTTGTAGCTTGCAAGGCGGGGAGGATGTCGAGTACGACCTTCATAGAACATTGTAGTTATTACTTTTTAAAATGTGGCTCGTCGGCAAAATTGTCTTTACGTTTTGGTTGTCAATCAATTGTTTGTAATTTTTCAAAATATATTTTCATCGGCCTAATTCTTAGTATTTCCTTTATAATTTCGTGTAGAAACCTGCAGATATCCTTCTATAGGTATTTCTGTACCTACCATCGTTAACAATGTGTGTGTCTGTGTGTGTTTGTGTGCATGTGATGTGTGTTTGTGTTTGTATGTGTGTAGTGTAGGATGTGTGTTTATGTGTATGATGATGTAATGCTCTTTAAGAAGTGGCAATATCAACACGGTTGCCTCGCCAAATACTGGCTTTTTCGGCCTGATTTTATTTTATTACTGAACCGCTGGACCTAGACATGAAATATTGCACATAGATACCTTATACAGTGTAGGCAACAAGGTTCCGTCCCTCGATCCTGTTACATTCGGGAGTCGGCCTTATTTTAGGGTAGTCAAAATTCTCAAAAATTATCTCATTAATTACCAAGTAGGTACTAAATGGCAAAATTTATTAATTTAGTTATGTACATGTGTAATTACTATGTTAGTAGTATATTCTTAGCTTTTTAGATTAAAATAATTTAAAAAATTATGTTGATTAAAATAATTATGAGTTATTTATATGTATGTTTGTTTAAAGAATATATACAAAATTAATAGGGTTACCTCGCCAAATCCTGGCACTTTCGCGAGTCGGTCTGATTTTAAAGGATTAGTGGTCATTTTAATTTTATTATGTTAACGTTATTAAGTTATTTTATTTATATTATTAAGTTCGATTATTTTTAGAGTTCCGTACCTCAAAAAGAAAAAATAACACTTACAGGGTTACTTAGCTGTCTGTCTATCTCTCTGCCGATGTTATTTCTGCCATTTGGATCAGATCCCCATAATATCTCGGAAAATACGGTTCCTAGACTATTCGTATGTTGGGACAAGTGCGAGGTCTCGTCGAAATCTTTATTTTGTTTAACAGCTGTCAAATTCAAAATCGCTGTAACTCGGAAACTAATGAAAATAGACTCCTTGTATGTTCGGACAAATGATAGACATCGTCAAGATCTTTATTTCATTTGACAGCTTTAAATACCTATAACTTGGAAACTACTAACCCTAGACTACTTGTATGTTGGGACAAAAGATAGATCTCACGAGATCTTAAATTCAGGTAACAGCTGTTGAAATAAAAATGGCCATATCTCATAAACTAGCTATGCTAGACTAGCACTGTTTGAGGAAAAAATATATGTCTCAAAGAGATCTACATTACAAGTGTCAAATTAATATTTTTCCTACACTTAGTATTTTTATATCGTTAGTTTACGAGATATGAGGCTTTATTTGACTAGAAGTGAAGACCTATTCAAGAACACAATTTTTATCCCCAAACAGAGCTATACTAGTCTTTCATCGCTAGTTTACGAGATATAGCCGTTTTAATTTTGACAGCTGTCAGTTGAAACGGTGATCTCAACGAGATCTAGCATTATTACGAACATACGAGTAGTCTAGGGTCAGTAGTAACCGAGTTATAGTGATTGTGAGTTTGACAGCTGTCAACCGAAATAAAGTTTCCATGATTCCAATTTAAGTTCTAAATTCAATTCCAATTAAATTTTTATTCAGTTATGATTTAGTTTCAATTTTGTTCCATTTTAATTCAACTCGGGTCAATTTAATTTCAGTTTAGATCGAATTCAGTTCCACTTTAATTTCTAATCATTTCTAATTTAATTCAAATCTAATGTAATTCTACTTCAATTGCAATCAGATTATATCCTATTCCAATTCAATGTCAATCCAATTGCCATATAATGTAAATTAAAATTTGAAATTATTTCAGTTAATTTTAAAATCTTTATGATATTGCAAACTTGCATTTGCAATTCATTGTATTCTTAGATTCATTTTCTTACGTAAATCGTCAAAATAATTAGAGACCGAATCCTGCTAAAATAGCAGTAACCAGCTTTTGTCTGGTCACTCTTCTATTTCCACGGCACGGCACCGCACCAGAGTACGGCACGGCGCCATGCCATAGTTTTCCACGGTGCACGCCGTAAATTTTTACGGCGCGGCGCCGTGCCGGAGTCCGGCGCTGCAACCAGAGCAACCTCACTATGGCAAGCCATTTGATTTTGCCACTTCTAAAAAGCACTATCGAATATACTATGTACCTATTTGAAAATCGATAAGGTGATTTTTAAAGAGAAGTTTTTTCTCATTAAGAATACGAAAATTGCCCTAAAAGCCAGTTGAAATTTTATATTATGTTTTCCGAGAGTTCTTATACCTTGACCATGCTTGACCTTACATAGACTTCTGTTTCTTATCAGCAAAAGGATCGAATGGTATGAAAAAAGGTATGTAAAGTTTCAGTTTTAATGCTACTACTTAATGTATAGGAAATCAATTTTGCGTTTTATGAGAGTTCTAATACTTTGACCTCGGTTGATCCCACAGAGAATTGTTCTTTATCAGTAAGATGATCGAATGAAATGAAAAGTATAAGTTTTGTGAACATTGCAGTTTTTTTTACTGTACATTTAATTGAAATCAGTAAATGTGCGACAAAATTTCTCCAAAATATCGGATTAGTCTCCATAGTATGTTTTCATGTAGCTAAATTTTGTATTTGGCGGGTAAACCTATTGATTTTGTATACAGGGGGTAAGGGACGGTGTACCGAAAACTGAAAGGGCGTGCTCAGTTAACGAAACTGAGCAACTTTCCCAAAGAAAAATGTTTGGGATATGAAAAAAAAAATTTGACCTCTCCATACAAACTGTTCGGTCAGAGTGAGCAATCTGTATGGAGAAGTCTAAATTTTTTTTTCATTTCCCAAAAATGTTTCTTTGGGAAAGTTGTTCAGTTTCGTTGACTAAACACGCCCTTTCAGTTTTCGGTACACCGTCCCTTACACCCTGTATATTCCTTATTTCACACATAGGTAAAATAAAACAACAAAATTAAAGGATTTCTTCAGCCAACCTGAAGCAGTGAAAAAGTGAATAGCAACGGGACACAATAGTGCAAAAGTAAAATTAAAATACTTTACATATAAATAACTTATCATAAACTAAAATAAATACTGATCAGAATGTACTTTAATTAATACATTTTGCCATTTAGTACCTACTTGGTGATCAAAGAGGTAATTTTTTAAACTTTTGACCACCCTCAAATCAGGCTGACTCCCGAATGTGCCAGGATCGGGGGAAGCAACCATGTTGCCTACACTGTATGAGGTATCTATGTGCAAAATTTCAAGTCTCTATGTCCAGTGGCTTGGGCTGGGCGTGGATATATCAGTCATTCATGCAGTATTCAGTAGTAAAATAAAATCAGGCCGAAAATGCCAGGATTTGGCAAGACAACCGTGTTGATATTGCCACTTCTTAAAGAGCACTATATCAACATACACACACACACACATCCTACTCTACAACACAAACACACACACACTCAGACACACACATACGTTCACTACATTACATCTACATTCGTACAGGTAATTGTTACCCAAAAAGTGTTTTGCCCACTTAGAAATTGCTAATGGCTCTAAAAGTCAAAATTTATTTTGCGGATTCTGAGAATTCTAATACCTTTACCCTGGTGGACCTTTTACAGACTTCTGTTTCTTAGTAACAAGAGGATGGAATGTTTCGTAAAAAAGATACATGAAAATTTCTGTTTCTCCTATTACATATGTATGGGAAAATAATTATGTGCTTTCTGACAGTTCTAATACCTTAACCTCTTTTGAGCCCATAGAAAATTATGTTTTTATCAATAATAAGATCAAATGAAATGATTTTTTTTTGTGAAAATTACCATTTTTCTTGTTGACTGTACATTTTTTTCCAAAATCTGTGAATGTAGGTCAAAATATCTCTAAAAGTTAGGGTTAGTCTCTTTACAAATTTTTTTTGTAGCTATAATGCTTTTATAGTAGCTGCCGTGTGTACCCTTATCTTAACTTTCTATCCTGTATAATAATATGAAACTTGTTTAAGTGTCGGCATACTATAGCAAATATTATTAAGATGTCTACATCCTTCAAATGGTATAAGTTTCAATTCATTACTCATAATCGTAAGTAAGTTTTGTATTTTTTTGCCGACCTAAAATCAGGCCGACTCACGAATGTGCCAGGATTTGGCGAGGCAACCCTGTTGATTTTGCCCCTTCTTGAAGAGCTCTATCAGTTGTAATAAGTACCTACTTGGTAATCGATGAGGTAATTTTTCTCATTTTTGACCACCTTAAAATCAAGCCAACCCCCGAATGTGCCAGGATTGAGTGAGGCAACCCTGTTGATTTAGGCACTCCTTGATGAGTACTATCAAATGTACTATGTACCTATTTGGTATTCGATGAGGTAATTTTTGCCCAAAAAATGACAAGTTTTTTGCCCACTGTACAAAACCTGCCAGGTTGCGCCCAGGCAACCCTGTTGATTCGGATATAACTTTTTAACGTGCATCACCCTAGATTAGTCGCATCTTGGTAATCGATGAGGTAGGGTTGACGACCACGCGCTCTCCGTCTATTAGTGTTAACGTGATTATTAGTATTATGATTCGTCAAATTTATTAAATAGTCATTAAATTTATCCGCTATAGTTTTTGGGTCATTAATTTTCTTGTTGTCTATAATTATTTCATTTATTAACTGCTCATTATTAATATTATTCATATTTTCTTTAATTATTTTCCAAGTCGCCTTTCCCTTATTTTTCGCGTTTGCCAATATTTTATCATTATGATTGACACCCAGTTCATCATGTAAAATAGTTTGAATCGCTGTCATACCAATGCTGAGAGAAGCCCGAATCTGCTCGTATGTCACATGTCTATCTTCTTTTATTAATTGGCGCACAGCATCGATGTTATCTTGTGTTACCGCTGTTTTTGGTCGACTAGTAGAAGGAACTGTCGTGAGAGAGGAACGTCCACGACGAAACTAAGAATACCAACGATATATAGTCGTTTTACTGGGTGCTTCAAGTTCATAAACAGAAACAAGCTCGGCGAGACATTGTTCTTGAGATAAACCTCGACGAAAGTTGTGAAAAATTATGGCACGGAAATGTTCCCGCGTAAGCTCCATTTTCCACACTGACTTGTCAAATTCAAATGGGAAACTACGGATTCTGGAAAGGATACATTAGAAGTAATGTTCAGAACACACTTTCCGGGATCAAAACAAGTCAGAAATGACGAGGATGAACCCATTAGTCTGGAGGAGCACTCTCGCACATCAAGAACCGATTGGTACGTCGCCAAAAAGGTAGTAGATGAAAACCAAATAAAATGGGCCCTCAAAGGCTTTCAGCCACAACTACTACAAGAGGGAGCTGATATTATCGCCCCATATCTGTCAAGGTTCTATAGAGCATGTATTGCTTTTGCGTACATCCCTAAAACCTGGAGGCGGGTAAAAGTGATCCATATACCCAAGCCTGGGAAACCGGACTATGAGGAAGCCAAGGCGGTCAGACGTATTAGTCTGTCGTCATTTATACTTAAGGCACTCGAGAAACTTGTAGACAGGCATATCAGAGAGGAACCATTAAAGAGGAGACCTCTTCATGGACTCCAATGTGCTTATCAGCCGGGAAAATCAACAGAGGCAGCATTACACTTAGTAACAAGTCAAGTGGAAGCTGCCTTAGATACTCAAGAAATATGTATAGAGGCATTCCTTGATGTAGAAGGAGCCTTTGACAAGACCACCTTCGCATTACTAGAGCCCAGCATCGAGCCTACTCTAGGAAGGTGGATCAATGGCATGCTCAAAGGAAGAGTAATAACCTCGACACTCATGGGAGACACAAACCATGCCAGGACAACCAAAGGTTGCCCACAAGGGGGGGTTCTGTCTCCAATGCTGTGGTGCCTGGTTATAGACTCTCTTATAAAGGAACTCAACAAAGGACCATACTACACCGTTGGATACGCGGATGAACTGGTCATATTGGTGAGGGGCAAAGCAGTGAGAACTGTTTCGGAAGTCATGCAAGAGGCCCTCAAAAAGGTGGAAAGGTGGTGCACATGACATCACTTGTCCATCTACCCTGAGAAATCTGCTGTGATACCATTTACAAAGAAGAGGAAACTGGAGACCTTAGGTCAGCTCAGAGGTATACGGGACGCAACTAAAATGGGCCACGGAAGTTAAATATCTAGGAGTTACACTAGACAAGCAACTAACGTGGAAAACACATGTAGACAACACTGTAAGAAAAGCTCAAAGAGTATTTGGAATGTGTAGATCAACCTATGGCAGAACCTGGGGGCTTAAGCCCGAAATATTACATTGGCTTGCCAATTTGCCAATTTTGGTGATTCCTATTGCAAATTATGATGGTGATAAGGATAAGGCAAAGTCCGTCTGGAAAAGTCCCGCCTTTGCTTGTTTCTGTCGCAAAGCAGCAGTGTATACACTATTGTGTTTCGGTAGAAGTTTTAAGAGAGCTGGTAAGATTTCTGGCACATGAGCGATTCTATTTTATTTCTTAGGGTGGGCCTTCAGAATTTGGTTGTTTTTTCCGTAAGAATTACTGCTTGATAGGGTATTTTGAAAGTAATTTGGTACTTAAAATAGTATTTTTCACTGAAATTGGCGTTATAGACGAAATTATTTGCGAAGTGGAAAAATTGTGCCGAGCGAGAAGTGTCGCGCTTCAGGGTTGTGTCGCGCTCGCTGGACATCATTGGCTGATCCATGCAGGGGGCCATGAAAAAACTATCAAGTGACCTGGGTAGCGATCGCACTATTTGCAGCGCATTTTCAACGTCTACCATTTGGTCGTCAAATGGCTGCAATGCAAAAGAAGCTCTGGAGACGTATTTTTGAAGCGTTCGAAGTGAATCTTTAGTTCGCATACGAAAACGAATCGTATACGAATTTAATTTCTAATGCTCTCGATTTTACGCATTTTTGAATCATTCGAAAGCAGTGTTGCCATTAAATTCAAATCTTTAACCAATTTTCGTTTCACGCAGAAAAAATCAAAACCGGAAAGCAATTACTCATTGATTTTAAAAACGGTAATGAATTGCGAGGGAATGGAACGCAAATTAAAAAGTTGATATGTCAGTATAATGCCATGTGTGAAGGAAACGTCAATGTCGATGTCATCACAGATTATACATTCTTTCGAGTGGTAGAATTGCAAAACGAGTGGGTCGGACCACTCGTTGCAGAATTCACAGGTATGAATATTCAAAAATTGCGATTTTACGGATTCGTATACGAATCTTGCCAATTCGAATGCGAATTGAAGTTCGAACGCTTCAAAAATGCGTCTCCTGATCCAGTTCTATTTCGATCAAGCAGAATTTGGCATCGCCGTTGAATCAAAGCACGATCTGACCCGATATAGATGTAACACCATAGTATTTATGATTTTAGTGTTAAAAATAATTATAATAATATAATCTATATACCCTATAATAAAACTGTAAAGGGTCGGTTTCTGTATATTGAATATTTTTCGAAGTGATGAATTAAACTGGTATTTTTTATAGATTCAGAACCCAAATCCGCAATAATTTTGAATTATTGTCTGTCTGTCTACCTGTCAGTCTGTCTGTATGTGTTACGTCATCACGCAAAAACGGCTGTTTCGGTCTTTATGCGATTTTCATGTTTATAATAATGAAGGTCTAAGCTACATCATAGTATAGTTTTCATCATGATACACCGTCTGGAAGCCGCGTAAAACGTTGAGCTCTTTTTACTAAAGCACGCATAAACATCGAGTTTTTTTTATAATGTAATATCTATGCTGGTTGATGTGCGCGGTCGGTACCTACACTACAGGGTATACGGACCGCGACTCAGGGCTCAGATAAAGGACTAAAGAATAGATGTGTCCGAAAATTGTCGGCTATAGCTTGGCTGTTTACTCATCATCATGATATCAGCCGAAAGACGTCCACTGCTGGACATAGGCCTCCCCTAAAGATCTCCATGACGACCGGTCCTGCGCTGCTCGCATCCAGCGGCTTCCCACGACCTTTACCAGATCGTCGTTCCACCTTGTGGGGAGCCTGCCAACGCTTCGTCTTCCGGTACGTGGTCACCACTCTAGAACCCTTACGCCCCATCGGCCATCGGTTCGTCTTGCCTGCCCTGCCCACTGCCACTTTAGTTTAGCGATTCTCAGGGTTATGTCAGTTACTTTAGTTCTCCTGCGGATCTCCTCGTTTCTGATTCGATCCCGCAGAGAGACTTCGAGCATAGCCCTTCCCTTTGGGTGACTTTGAACTTGACTCGACTCGTTTACTCATGTTAAGAGTCATATAAGAAAAAAACCGGTCAAGTGCGAGTCGGACTCACGAGCCGAGGGTAGATGTAGCTATGAATTATGTTTATGTGTAAACTGATTTGCATACCACTTGTAATGGTTTTTACTGCAAATAAATGATCTAATCTATTCTATACTTTTTTTGAAAGCAATAAAGTCCATATTTAGGACCCCAATACTAAGTTTGTTTGTAAAGGTTTTTTGCAGATTTCTAAAAAACTGTGCAATTTAGAAAGATCGTTTTATTTTTGATGTCTAAAAAGTTATATGTGTATATGTCGCAGGCAAATCGTATAATTCGCCGTTTACAAACGGCGGGCAAACTGTAAACGGTCGGCAAATTGTAAAACGGCGCCGGCAGATTGTAAACGGGTTTAGATCACTGGTGCATTTTAGGTTAGTTAGCCACATGGCTTCAGGTTCTATTCCGAAAAACCGATCCCGAAAGCTTGAGAAGCGTTCGCCAGATCGCATTGTCAACGCTCATCTAGATTGCTCAGTATTCATTTCGTACCCAAGCAACGTCCAGGCGAGTCACGGTTCACGCTAAGAAGTCGACACAATCCGATTCCACATCGAGACACAGATTTAGATCGACAGATTCAACCTTCAACGCACTATAAGACAAGACAGTTGTATGATGCAGACAAGCAGCTCACGATTGCGATCTCCAGGCACGCCGCTTCATGATGCTCTCGTCATACATAGCAAATAATGTAAATTTGAATCACAATGGCATAGATTTCAGCTCGATCAGTCCACTAGTTTCGAAGATATAGGCTTATATGCCGGGAATTTTAGACCATTTTTTGACCAAACCCGGACATTTAAAATTACTAAACGGGACCTTTTGTAATATGTTGGGACACCTTTCAGGATGACGTTCAAAAAAGTCCCAGGAACACGTGGGAGAGCCGGGAAATCCTGGAAAAACTGGAATTTCAATGAAATTCCTGGAGCGTGCCTAAAATCGTCATAAAGAACGCATATTTTTTAAAAATACAAGATATCTGAGAATATAAATTTATCATCCAGTACATTCCAGTCTCAAAAAACCTGGAAAAACTGGAATTTTCCTGGAACTGGCCGGAAAAAGCCAGGATTTGTTTCGAGGAATGACAGGACGCCGTTTTTATTACTAAATGACTTTCTATTTTTGTAAGTAATGTTGACGTTTAATATTTTCAGTTTCAAGATTCCAGGGCATCTGGAAGTAACCTTGGAATAAGTTTAAAATAGTTTAAAAAAGCTAATGTGATAACTTTTTTCCATTCTTATGCGTTTTTTGCGCTCTGCGCAACCATTGCCTCTACACAGAAAAAAAAGATATCTTGAACCAAATAATATTATTTAAGTTAAAATCTTTTGGGTTTTCGATATAAGGAAACTCGAAAACGTCTTAGATTGAGAAATAAAAGGTTTTGTCGTATAGTTCTCCGACCAAGAACTAAATTTCTTATATCAATTTTCAACTGTCATCTTATTGTAAAAACTAAAAGCTATCACAACAAAAACCAAACTTACTTGAGTGAAGCATCAATCACACCAAGAATGAAACTAATTTAAATAAAAAATTTAAAGCTCTTTTTTCAAAAAGCTAAATGTGTCACCCTAAGAGCGAAACTAATTTTGTTGAAAAATTTAAAGCTCTTCAAAAATAAAAACTAAAATAGAAGGCTCTTTTAAAAAAAAACACTTTTTTATCTCTCGTTTTTTTCTTTTTATTCCTCTTCTTCTTCTGCTCTCTGCCAGCATTTTTGATATTAGACCTTTTTATTTTTCAACAATTCTTCTTTCTACTTTTGTTTCCATTTCTATTATTTATTAATGTTATCATTAACTATTATATCATTATATCATATCAACTATTATAATTTACCAAAAGTCCTGGGGGTGGCTGGATTCGAACCCGCGTCCATCTGTATCGTAGTCCTTCGCTCTGACCATTAGACCACAGGCTTGATTAGCAAAGTAATCGAAATTTTGATACTGTTCCGTCTTTGACACAGTATCTTGTACCCAGCAACAATTATTTGACTTAATATCGCCTTAACTCTTCATTGCATATCTAACTAGGTCTTGAGAAAAACAACAACCATCTTATACTAAGCAAAATGTTATTTGCCTTAATATAGTCTTAACTCTTCATTGCTTACCTAACAATTTCTTGAGCGAAACAGCAACTATCTTATACCAAGCAAAATATTATTTGCATCAATATTGCCCTAAATCTTCATCTATTATTTTTCATAATTCTTAGGCGAAACGATTTATGTTTTCAATCGATTAATATTTTACTTGCTTTAAGATTTTTTCATTGTTGATGTAAAAAATAAATGGTTTTAATTCAAAACATCAATTTCAAACCTAGTAATAGAACTCTTATTCGAAGAAATTCTCTCTTGAATTTTAAGATTTCGGCATTTTTAATACGTTAGAGTGATCATTTTACTCTAAGAGATTTAACTTTATAATCAAGCAATATCAGTTGAGACATATTGCGTTCTTGTTTTAAGAGATCATTTTTTTCTGTGTATACTACTCAGATTCAAGCCCATGCGTATTGCAGTACAGGATTCCTGGAAATCCTTTTTTGTCATGTTCAGTAACTTTTCATAATACAGGATACTTATAATTATTCTTCTGAAATGAGTGAACTATACTGATATAAACAAAATTTACTATATTCTAAATGATAAAAATATTTTTATCTTCGCGAGCAAAAAATCTTCAGCATGGCTCAGTTCCATATCAGTTTCTGAAACAAATAAATTTATTAGAAAAAACAAATTACACATCCTGTAATAGAGAAAAGAGACGCGACTATGTATGTTCGGTTACGTACCGGGACACCGGTTCGGCTCAAGGTCTCCATCTGGATCGTCGTCGTTGTCCTCGTCCTCTACTCGTAACATATCGAAAAAACTGGAATTGAAAATTAATTGGAAAAACTGGAATTTCAAGAAAAATTATGGAGCGGGCCTAAAATCGATCCCACCTTAGCAGCTTAAGAGGAAACTAAAAGACAAGTTTGGGGAAGGAGTTGTGTTCACTGAAAGACAGGGACGAATTTCTGCTGTATGTGAGAACTGGTACAGCAAATGCGGACAATCAAAGTGAGGCTGAGAATCATCCTGACAACAGCTCGCCTTCTTCGTCAGGACATACTCTCTAAATCATATGACACTCCTCGTTATCCATCTGCTTCAGACATGTCAGGAGGGGGAAAGGACTTACTCCCCGACTCTCTTCAATTATTTCTAGAGGAGCTCTTGCAAACAAAAGGCATGAAAGTGCATGCAATTAAACAGAGAAAGGCAGTAGCCATAAGCCAAGTGATTGTTTTTACTCTTCGTCCGCGCTCTTTTCTTTCTCCGCTCTTATTTGGACTTGGCGTAACGTGCACAGGCTATTTGGTTCGAAACTACTTATTGACATGCTTCACAATTTAGGTTTTTGTTCTTCGTACAATGAAGCCGGGAAATTTGAGGATTCAGTGGCTGAAAGCGCTCCCTCTACTATCGACCAAAGTGCATATATCCTAGCTATCTTTGATAATGCAGATCATAATGTAAGAACCCTTGATGGCCACGGCCGTGGCCGTCTTGTGCGTAACGCCAAGTCTGCTCTACATGCAGACAAAACTGTTACGCGACCGTCTTCTGGCAGCTGGGTTACTTCCACAGAAAATGAAACAAACGGCTACCTTCCTATACAACAATATATCACCCCAGATCACGACGGATATTCCAAGCTACTTGCTGTGGATATGACAAAATGTAAATATAGACTGCAACTCGCAAGATTTGGCACGTTCTCTTGACTTACTGTGGGCCTCTGGACTGTGGAGTGGAGCTTCACCTCATCCAGGTTGAAGTGGATAGGTACATGGAGATCACTCACCAATCTCAACCCTATCAAGTGCACTATCAAAAAACCGGTCAAGTGCGAGTCGGACTCGCGCGCCGAGGGTTCCGATATACCTATAGTATTTTTGGAAGCAATAAAGTCCATTTTAAGGACCGCAAAACTAAATTTGTTTGTAAATGTTTTTTGCAGATTTCTGAAAAACTGTGCAACTTAGAAAGATCGTTTTATTTTTGCTGTAAAGTTTACATAAACCTCTGTTAACTGTAATTAATTCAGATTTTTTCTTACTTAAACTTCGGAGATAAGGGGGGGGGAATGGTATTTTTTTTGAAATTTTTCATCATAACTTGAAAACTAAGAAATATAAAAAAATACAAAAATATATTCTAAAATGTACAAGTAAAGCCCTTTCATATGACACCCCACTCGACCTAGTAGCGTCAATTTGAAATTTGGACCCCCCCCATTTTGGCCCCCTTTACATTAATTTTTTCAAAAAAAAATCATGTGCAATTAAGTTGGGCAACTATATTCTAAAACTATTCCAAATTTCAGGTCGATAGCATAAGTGGTTGCTGAGATATAGAGGTGTGACAGACAGACGGACAGACAGACAGACAGACAGACAGAGCGGCACCATAAGGGTTCCTTTTTTTTACCATTTTGGTATCGGAACCCTAAAAAGAATTTCCATGAATCCTGTACAGCCATACGCTGTAGTGTACACTTTCTGTTAGGAAAGTCTAAAGACCCAGTCAATGCGCTCAGGATAGCAAATAGGCCGACTCAAGTCGAGAAATATGCGATGGCGCGTCACTAGCCGAAGCGAGGTTTAACTAACGGCGCTGAGGAGCACTCAGCCATTCCGCCGTCGACCGCTTGTCGAGACAGACCTACGTCGCGCGCCTTCCGCGGCCGTTTCTGCCGGCTGTGCCGGATTATCATCTAATAGTAATTATTAGTGCTCTAGGATCCCACTCTTTTTTGGGTAAGTGTGAACATAATTTTAATAAACTATCAGTGTATTTCGTAGTGATTCTTTCTTTCCGTCAACCGTAGGTAATCCTCGATCTTTTGTTAATATTTCGTGTCGTATGTAATAATTGGAAGTAGTATTTTAAGCTATAGCATTGTAATTATTCAAGGCATTCATTAAAAGCAGTGGCAAGATGCCGTGTTATTTTGATAACCGTCACACGACCGTTATTCATTTCTTCAAAATGACGTCATCGCGTCGTAACGGTTTTTTCATTGTCGTATCTATCATTTAGTATTTTATTTTGTAAATCTGCTCTGGTTTCGTGTACCGTTGTAGCAATCAAAGGTAGGTGAGACTCCCTTGAATGTTCTCACATTCATCGGGCGGATTGTACCACGGACACGAAACCCACGTAACGAGAACCGTCACTCATTTTCTAAACTGGTGCATTCCAGGAACAAAGAGCCTAACAAAGCTACAGCTAGAACCTGGATACAACAAGGCTACAGTTTCAACTAGCCTACGACTGAGCAAAACAAAGAACCAAGCTAGAACCTAGCTACAACCTAGCTACAACTAAGCTACAGTTACTACGAAGCTAAGCTACAACTACAGCTGTGCCAACCTGAGCATCTGCGGGTCCCGCTACTCGACCAGCTCACCCGTGACCTTCCGCGGTGAACGCGGTCACGCCCCGTCTACGCAATACAGGACATACCAGGGGAGTCTTATTTTAAAGGAAGCACAGTGATAAATAATTAACGGACTTTCGTGGTAATCTCGTTCAATCACCAAACGTAGGGTTTACGGAACCACCCCTGTTCTTTAGTTTAGTGTAATGACTGCAAGAAACTACTTGATTAAAATATTATTAGTGCTATTTTCAATAGGGCATTTTCATACATACCTTCCGTGGTAACGAATATTGGTAACGGTCATTTTGGGTCGACCTCTGAGTCCGCCCCTGTTTGATTTTTGAATTGAGATAATTTAGTTAGAAATAAACCTCGTATTTAAGAAAATTAATTGTCGTATCACTTGAATTCTCCCTTACGTTTAGAATTCCCACGACAAAGTGGCGCCTCAACGTGTTTTTTTTGTGTGTATGAACGAGATTACCATTTATTTGTCACTGGTTTCTTTTTGATTGCATGCACGGTACAATTTCTTTCTTTTGTGAAGTGTTATTTTTTTTGTTTGTATGATTTGATGTGTGACAGGGTCGTAATCAGGGATTATTTTTTTTGGAAACGTTTTTTTTGGAATTTATTTTATGGTAATTATAGTTAGACCATCACGCATCAAATCAAATATTGTGTTTCGTTCCAGGTTTTTGTAATAATTTTGTGTTTTTTTTTTTATTTTATTATTTCGTTACGTGTGTATATTTTTTTTTAATTATTAAGGTAGTAAAAATAACGCTGCTAGGTTAGTGTTTGTAACGGAGCAGATATTAGGGTACGTTCACATTTACCCAAAGAGCAGTATATTTTTTTTTTTTCTTCTACCAACGCTCACTCATTTTAATTTATAATTCATTTTTTTTTTAAAAACATTTCTATATTTTCTCTACGCGAGGTGGTAGGGCCTTGTGCAAGTCCGCCTGGGGTAGTACCACCCTCTTGCCCAAACCGTTGCCAAGGGTAAGGGAGCCAGTATCCACAACTGCACACGAGACCTAACATCAGTCGTCTCAAAACACAGTGTCTACCGACACTGACTTTAAAGAAGCAACAACTTCTTTCAATTTTTTTTTTTCTTTTTTAATAATTATTAGATAATCGTAATAACTTAGTTTTTTTTTAAATTTGTTGACTTAATGATTTAGCAGCACAGCTTAAAATGAGTGAGATTGAGTTTTTGTCCTTACAAAAGGAGGAATTAACTTATGAGGTCGCGATACGCGGAGACGATCCGGGAACCACGGTAGAAGCATTACGTAAACAAATCGTAAAAACATATAAAGATTTGCCTTCAGATTCGATTCTGTATTCGCATTTGTAAACGACTGCTGACATCAAACAAGCAGCGAAATCGATTCAAAAACTGCAGGATAAATTGCTGGAATTGCATACTACTTATGATAGTAAAAATTTAAAACGAGCACAGAATCTCGCATTGCATTTACAATTTCGCTTATCACGCATTGAATGTGCAAACGATGAGGACGCGTTAGCATCTCTGAATGATTGCATTAAACGTTTCGAAGCAACAAACAAACAAATAAACACAATCGCGGAAGCTAAAAATCTTAAAGATAATAGAGATGGTCAGGACAATAAGCAGGTGCAGGTTTTTGTGAACTGCGGGAAAAGTGAGGAGTTGTCTAAGCTAAAGTATGATGGTAAAACTTGTGTTAGATCTTTCATTAAGCGTGTAGAGGAACATATATCAGCGCGTAGCATACAATCTAGTAAGGTACTTTCGTATGCCACCGAGATATTTACTGGAGATGCGCTCCATTGGTATCGTAGCATACAAGACGACGTGAAGTCTTGGGAAGAAGTATGCGAGCGGTTAAAAGACAGTTTTGGAGTAGTGGATTATGACTACCGTCTGCAGGCAGAGATAAGGGCACGTACACAAGGGGAAAATCAGAATATTACAATCTATATTTCAATTATGTCGGGGTTGTTTAATCAACTAGACAGGAAAATGGAGGAAACTGAGCAACTAGAAATATTATTGCACAATATCCGGCCATGCTATGCGAGTGTAATCAGTTCAGCGGGAGAGATTACAGATATTGAAACATTACGTCAAGTATGCAAGAATTATGAGACAATACAGTCACGAATGACGAGTTTTCGTGAACCACCCAAGGTCACAGCAAGTACATTAGCACCAGAGTTTGCTTATAGCGGAGTTGCAGGCTCAAGTCAAGGCGTGAAGTCAAATAACTTCAATAACAGTCAGCAATACAGTAAGCAGTATGGGAATGATAAAAATCATACTCACAACTATGTCAGAGACCAGAAGAATAATAGTAGTACAGGGCATAACTATAACAGATCATATACAAACGCGAACTACTATAACGCGAGGAAGCAAGGCAATGAAGTTTTTAAACAGTTCACACCAAATAATCACAACTCATTAAGAAATTATAATACTTCAAGTAACCACAACATGTCTTATAACCATAACAGACAAGCCAATGCACGGCCAGTCTTTACCATTAATGCGAAGAATAAATTCTGCGCACGGTGTCGTAGCGATGATCACAACTTGCGTAATTGCCCAGCGGATAGAAACATTATTTGCTTCCGTTGCGGACGTCTTGGTTACCGCCACGGTGATTGCCCTAGCTGTCAAGCGAATACGCGCAATCCAAAAAACTAGATAGGCAGGATTGCGCACAAATAGAAAATAAGCATCATAATGAACAGGAATGGAAGGAGTGGCTGAAGTTCATTAGAAATTTTTTAACGTTTAATAGGGTGTGTGCGATCCTAACAAATAGAGAGTTAGATGATAACAGGCCGTACATAGATATCTTGATAAATGGTGTACCAGCCTCTGGTCTATTAGATTCAGGAGCAGCGGTGTCAATTCTTGGAAACAACGCTCATAAAGAATTGCAAAATCTTGGATTAGAAATGCAGTCAAACGAAAACATAACGATAGTAGCAGCCGGAGGACAAAAGATAACCAGCAGTGGTTACATAAATGTTCCAGTCACATTCAATGAGAAGTTACGTTTCATAAAAATATTTTTGGTACCAGAGATAAAGATCTCACTTATCTTAGGCGTAGATTTCTGGAGGTTGTTCAAGTTGTGTCCAAAGTATATTGGCTCTATCACAACTGAACCAACTAAGAGGGCACCACTGACAGTTTTGAACGCAGAAACGGATTCACATATTGTACCGTTTGAACAATTAAACGAGATGCAGGTGCATATCGTGGACAGCATAATGGGGAAGTTCAAGGAAATATCAGCAGAAGAAAAAGGTTTAGGAAGAACTCACGTCATAACACATCACATAGATACGGGGAACTCTCCTCCAATTAAGCAACGGTATTACCGACTGTCGCCTGAGAAGCAGCGCATCATAACAGAACAAGTGGATGAGATGCTCGCATTGGACGTCATCGAGCCCTGTGAGAGTGCATGGTCCTCTCCAGTCCTCGTAGCCCAAAAGAAGAATGGACAGCCACGTATCTGTTTGGATAGTCGTAAATTAAATGCAGTCACGAAGAAAGACGCATATAATCTTCCATATGTATCGGAGATACTTGATAATCTTCGCGATGCCAAATACTTAAGTAGTATAGACTTATCAAAAGCGTTTTGGCAAATACCCATCGCAGAAGAAGATCGACCGAAGACAGCTTTTTACGTTCCGGGTCGGGGTACTTTCTGTTTTAAAACCACGGCTTTTGGATTAACCAATGCACCCGCGACACAGCAAAGGCTGGTCGACTATCTATTTGGGCCAGAATTTGATATGAGGGTATTTGCATACCTTGACGACATAATAATAGTCACTCGAACGTTTGAAGAACACGCCTCTTTACTCCTACGCGTGCTCGAAAAGTTAAGGTCAGCAAACCTAACAATAAATTATGAGAAGTGTCAGTTCTTTCGCGAAGAGCTGAAGTACCTGGGATACGTGGTCGATTCACGAGGGTTACGTACAGATCCAGGGAAGGTGGAGGCGATAGTAAAATTTCCCACACCTACAACAAAGAAGGAAGTAAAACGTTTTTTGGGAACTGCGACATGGTACAGACGGTTCGTACCGAATTTCAGCACATTAGCAGCGCCATTAAACAAATTGACTTCAAATAAGAAAGGATCAGCGACCTTCAGTTGGTCGTCTGAAGCTAACGAAGCATTCAACAAATTGAAGACGTGTCTGGTTACCGCACCAGTCCTCGCGTGTCCAGATTACAACTTACTTTTTGAAGTGCACACCGACCCAAGTAATTATGGCATTGGGGCCATGTTAACACAGACCATTGATGGTAAAGAGAGACCAATAGCATACATGAGCAAGTCCTTGAATGGAGCAGAGCGTAATTACAGCATAACCGAGCGTGAGACTCTCGCGGTTATCATAGCTTTAGAGCATTGGAGATGCTATCTAGACAATGGAAAGCAATTCACGGTGTATACAGATCATTCGGCACTTCAGTGGTTCCTCTCCTTGAGTAACCCCACAGGGAGGTTAGCTAGATGGGGAGTACGGTTATCTGCATTCAACTTTGTAATGAAACACAGAAAGGGAGTAAACAATGTTATACCGGATGCCTTATCGCGCGCCGTTCCGGTCGCAGCGCTGACAACTGTTACTAATTCTGACGACAGTTGGTATAACAAGATGTGCAAGAGCGTTCGGGAAAACCCAGGCGCATACGAGAATTACAAAATAGTAAATGAAAAGCTCTACCGTTTATCTAAGAACAAGTGTTCATTGACGAGTGAGTTTGCTTGGAAGGAAGTAGTACCAAGGGAACTCCACAATGAAGCTATATCACAGAATCACAGCGAACCTACTGCAGGACATTTAGGAATACATAAAACTTATCTTCGTTTAGCGCTACGCTATTTTTGGCCAGGTATGCACGCGGACGTAGTTAAGTTCGTAACAACCTGTTCTACTTGTTTGTCATATAAAGCACCAAACCACGCGACGTTGGGTGAGATGGGCAGGCCTAAGCAATGCTCACGTCCATTTCAAATGATATCTATAGATTTTGTCGGACCATTACCAACTAGTAGAAAGCAGAACGCCTACTTGCTAGTCGTAGTATGCTGTTTCACTAAATACTGTCAACTATTCCCAATGAGAAGAGCAACAGCAGATGGAGTGATAAAAGCACTAGAAGACTTAGTATTCTTAGTCCATGGTATACCACAAACAATCTTTTTAGACAATGAAAGTCAGTTTATAAGTAGAAATTTGGAGACATTCTTCCAAAAGTACAAAGTACCTAACGTTTATTTCACACCCAAATATACGCCACAGGTGAATACAGTTGAGAGATATAATAAGACAGTCGTTACCTGCATATCAACCTTCATAGAAGACGATCACAGAACATGGGACGTCCACATACCTAAAATACAGTTTGCTATGAACAATTCGGTAAACGAAGTAACCGGATACACACCCTCATTCTTAGTCTACGGCAGAGAACTAGTAACTTGTGGTTCGCATTATGTAGACACAGACTTGAGCGAGGAGATCATTTTCATGCCTCGTGACATATACTGTGATAATGTCGGTTATTTAGCAGCTATATTTAACAAGGTCCAGTTCGCGTTATGGCAGGCGCATAGCAAAAACATAACGAAGTATAACCTTAGGAGGAAGCAGGCAGAATTTAATGTCAATGATATTGTATGGAAGAGAACGTATTATCAGAGCTCGGCAGATAAATATTTTAGTAAAAAACTAGCTCCTAAATACATACAGTGTCGCATAACAGGCAAGAAATCACCGCTGGTCTATGTCTTAGAAGACATGTCCGGAAGGGATCTCGGTACTTGGCATATTAAAGACCTGAAAATTGTAAATAGTAAAGAGACTCAAACGTAAGTCTTCGCGTAGAACATAAGTTAGGAACGATAAAGAAATAGGTGATTAGGATTTTTTGTTTTTGTGTCAGCAAACGCAAGTTTATTTTTTTTTTTAAATGACGAAACGGTAACGAAATAGCAAGAGTGGTTCTTATGAGATTTTTTTGTTTTGTCTGTGCCCATCAAAAAGGATGGCTCTTCCACAGACAGGACGCTTAGAGGATGTGGTCGTGTCAATTGGGTCCAAGATATGCTTGGCTCTGCCCCAATTGATACGCAAGAAGAGTATCGTGTTTTTTTTTATGATATGTCTGCGTCCATTAGAAAAGTGGCTCTACCGCAGACAGAACGTCAGACTATTTAGGAAGGTTCAGTTGGGCCCAAGATACTTGGCTCTATCCCAACTGGAACAGGTCGTGAAGAAGAACATGGGCACAATATATTTGGCCCTGCCCTATGTTACCGTTCTTACGTTATCAAGCAATAATACACTGTCAATACGAATTAGTACCTAAAGTTGCTGACACAAATAACTTGTAAATATTGTAAATAAAATAAGTAGTATTCACACTTACTGGGACAAACAACTCCAACCAATTACCTACAGTAGCAATATTTTAGCACAGAATTTTTCCGCAAAGTCTTCAGAATAAAAGAATCAGAAGACTTTAGTTTTGTGAATGTAGGGCATTATCATAATTTATTATGATATAGCCATAATGTAGGTTGTATGAATGAGGAAGTATGTAAGGCGGAACACAAGGGTTTAGTGGAAATTTCAAGCTAGAAGTTACGGATTTCATTTCTAAGGAAATCAAATCCTACAGGGGGGAGAGGAGGTAATGTAGTGTACACTTTCTGTTAGGAAAGTCTAAAGACCCAGTCAATGCGCTCAGGATAGCAAATAGGCCGACTCAAGTCGAGAAATATGCGATGGCGCGTCACTAGCCGAAGCGAGGTTTAACTAACGGCGCTGAGGAGCACTCAGCCATTCCGCCGTCGACCGCTTGTCGAGACAGACCTACGTCGCGCGCCTTCCGCGGCCGTTTCTGCCGGCTGTGCCGGATTATCATCTAATAGTAATTATTAGTGCTCTAGGATCCCACTTTTTTTTGGGTAAGTGTGAACATAATTTTAATAAACTATCAGTGTATTTCGTAGTGATTCTTTCTTTCCGTCAACCGTAGGTAATCCTCGATCTTTTGTTAATATTTCGTGTCGTATGTAATAATTGGAAGTAGTATTTTAAGCTATAGCATTGTAATTATTCAAGGCATTCATTAAAAGCAGTGGCAAGATGCCGTGTTATTTTGATAACCGTCACACGACCGTTATTCATTTCTTCAAAATGACGTCATCGCGTCGTAACGGTTTTTTCATTGTCGTATCTATCATTTAGTATTTTATTTTGTAAATCTGCTCTGGTTTCGTGTACCGTTGTAGCAATCAAAGGTAGGTGAGACTCCCTTGAATGTTCTCACATTCATCGGGCGGATTGTACCACGGACACGAAACCCACGTAACGAGAACCGTCACTCATTTTCTAAACTGGTGCATTCCAGGAACAAAGAGCCTAACAAAGCTACAGCTAGAACCTGGATACAACAAGGCTACAGTTTCAACTAGCCTACGACTGAGCAAAACAAAGAACCAAGCTAGAACCTAGCTACAACCTAGCTACAACTAAGCTACAGTTACTACGAAGCTAAGCTACAACTACAGCTGTGCCAACCTGAGCATCTGCGGGTCCCGCTACTCGACCAGCTCACCCGTGACCTTCCGCGGTGAACGCGGTCACGCCCCGTCTACGCAATACAGGACATACCAGGGGAGTCTTATTTTAAAGGAAGCACAGTGATAAATAATTAACGGACTTTCGTGGTAATCTCGTTCAATCACCAAACGTAGGGTTTACGGAACCACCCCTGTTTTTAGTTTAGTGTAATGACTGCAAGAAACTACTTGATTAAAATATTATTAGTGCTATTTTCAATAGGGCATTTTCATACATACCTTCCGTGGTAACGAATATTGGTAACGGTCATTTTGGGTCGACCTCTGAGTCCGCCCCTGTTTGATTTTTGTATTGAGATAATTTAGTTAGAAATAAACCTCGTATTTAAGAAAATTAATTGTCGTATCACTTGAATTCTCCCTTACGTTTAGAATTCCCACGACAACGCATGGGCTTGAATCTGAGTAGAAGAATGGAAAAAGTTATCAAAGTACCTTTTCTTTAAATATTTTACGCTCGCTCCAAGGCAACTTCTAGGTGCCCTGGAATCCTGAAACTGAAAATATTACTAAGAAAAATAGAAAGTCGTTTAGTATTAAAAACGGCGTCCTGCCATTGCTCGAAACAAATCCTAGCTTTTTCCGGCCAGTTCCAGGTAAATTTTAGGAAAATTCCAGTTTTTCCAGGTTTTTTGAGACTGGAATGTACTGGGTTATAAATTTATAATCTTAGATATCTTGTATTAAAAAAAAAGTGCGTTATTTATGACGATTTTAGGCATGCATGAGTTTTTCCATGATTTCCCGGCTCTCCCACTTGGGAGGTCCTGGGACTTTTTTAACGTCATCCTGGAAAGTGTCCGAACATATTAAAAAACCGGTCAAGTGCGAGTCGGACTCGCGCGCCGAGGGTTCCGATATACCTATAGTATTTTTGGAAGCAATAAAGTCCATTTTCAGGACCGCAAAACTAAATTTGTTTGTAAAGGTTTTTTGCAGATTTCTGAAAAACTGTGCAACTTAGAAAGATCGTTTTATTTTTGCTGTAAAGTTTACATAAACCTCTGTCAACTGTAATTAATTCAGATTTTCCCTTACTCAAACTTCGGAGATAAGGGGGGGGGAATGGTATTTTTTTTGACATTTTTCATCATAACTTGAAAACTAAGAAACTTAAAAAAATACAAAAATATATTTTAAAATGTACAAGTAAAGCCCTTTCATATGATACCCCACTCGACCTAGTAGCGACAATTTGAAATTTGGCCCCCCCTATTTTGGCCCCCTTTACATTAATAATCATACTTTTTTCAAAAAAAATTCATGTGCAATTAAGTTGGGCAACTATATTCTAAAACTATTCCAAATTTCAGCTCGATAGCGTAAGTGGTTGCTGAGATATAGAGGTGTGACAGACAGACGGACAGACAGAGCGGCACCATAAGGGTTCCTTTTTTTTACCATTTTGGTATCGGAACCCTAAAAAGGTCCCGTTTAGTAATTTTAAATGTCCGGGTCAAAAATTAATTTTCCTGGGGTTTTAGTTTCAATATTTTGGTCGGTTTTTGTATTGAAAATTAAGTTTAATGAATCGTTTTTAGGGTTCCGATACTAAATTGGTATAAAAAGGAACCCTTACTTTGTCTGTCTCTCCGTCCGTCTTAAAGCTATCAACTTGAAATTTGGAATAGTTTTGGAATATGATTGCCCAACTTTATTGCAAATGAAAGCTCAATAAAAATATTATTATTATAATAATAAAGGGGGCGTATCAGGGTCGAGTGGGGTATCATATGAAAGGTCTTTACTTGTACATTCCAAAATAGATTATTTTTATTATTGTAAGAAAAATAAAACGATCTCTCTAAATAGTTCCGTTTTTTAGAAATCTGCAAAAAACCTTCACAAACAAATTTAGTTTTGCGTTTCTAAAAATGGACTATTACTTCTAAAAATACTAAAGGTATATCGGAACACTCGGCACGCGAGTCCGACTCGCACTTGACCGGTTTTTGAATTTATTTTATGCATTTTCTATGTTATTCTCAGCCCCCGGCTAGCTTTCTTATGATATCTTTATTTGTAGTTAGGTTAGGGTCATTCATTATGTTACAATCTATAAATAGGTACATTTCTGTTATGTGTTTAAAATAATTATAGAATAAACAAAACATGAATCATCCATCTATTATATTTTTATTTATCAAAGGAAAGAAACTGAGTTAGAAAACGACAGGACATACTTAAAATGTATTTATTGCAAGAAAAATGTCATGAACCAGATCGAACTCTTTCGTATAACAACTCTGCTCTGCGTTTCGAGAGCTCCCAAAATGCTAGTTCAGTGGTTTTAGATTTGTATGTCAGTGGTGAAATAGGTCTCGAGCAGCTGTAATGTCTCTTAGTCACGACATTCACTGTAGGTTCTTTGATGTTCTCATGGAGCTTTTTGCATACAAAACATTCGAACATTGAAAGCGTTGCATGTAAATCGATTTGGTAGGGTCTAGCTTTAATTTCCTCAACGAGTCGAGTATTGGTGATGTATCCTTTGGTTTTGTGTTCTAAATATTCTTCATAAAGAGTATCATTTTGCAACAATTCATATAAGTATTCACTCAAATGCTTTGGTGATGGAAAGTCATTTATTAGTATAGCAGATTTGTTATTGGGATACCAATCTGCAATAGATGGAGATCCGAAATAAATCGGAACGACTCCCAATTTTATAGGTCGCCAAAACTTTTCTGTAATATAATCTTCACAGATGCCATTCTCAATTGCTATTGCAAACTTATATCTCGCTACAAAGTTCAAAACTGTTGTATGATATAAGTTATTGACGTAATCATTTGGAAAATCCTCAGGCAACTGTTTATTATTTAAACACTTTCCGTATGAATCAACTGGAATATATTCCATCAGTTCTTCGACATACGCATCTCTATCAGTAAAGGTATAACAACTACTGCTTATAAAGATTATTGGTGAAATTGTTTTCAAGAGCCTTTTCTTGTTTTCAGTAGAAATGAAATGTTTTCGACTGGTTATACTTTTTAATGATTCCATGTTTTGTAGCGGAAATGGGACGTCACTGTATCTGCTAAAAGTAGACGAAAAATTGAAAAGATTTAATCCTGGTTCGTGTAATAATTCAGCTACGTTTCTAGGCGACTCTTCGTGACTAAGGGCCCAAATTACTTTTTTGGGCTGCCGGGGCAGCGGTAAGTTATTAAATTTTAGCGTACTAGCATAAAATATGTATGCTCCATAGCTGTTCGGACGTAGTCTATAATTAATACCGAATACATTACATCTTATATTGTCAGGGCATTCTATTGTTTTGCCAACTGACCCTGATCCATGATTCCACCAAATTATTGCTGGATTCTTCGTTTCTGGTACAAATTCTCCCGTTAAATTCTTCAATTCTTTAATATGGTCCACTTGAGAAAAATCTTCAGGCTCCTTATTCATTAAGTTAATTAATATAGTAAATATTACAGTAAAATAGATAGTGACAGTTATAAACAGTAATTTGTACACAGTTAGTCCTAAAATTATTTTCTTTAACGACTCGTATAATCGCTTTAAATACTGACGGAAATACATCGTTAAACACTTCGGCACTGTTTTACTTAACAAAACAAACGTGTAGGTATTCCGTAACTGTTTGCGGCCCGTTCCTATTATACTCGTAGGTATTATCAAATAACTATTTAGTGCGTAATGCATACCCTTGTGTTGTGATCATTTTCTTATCTAGGGTTGTGATCTAAGAGGATATAATTACTGACGTTGTTGTGATCGAGCTTGTGATGCCTTGTGTGATGGTGATTTTACTCTTTGGATGCCATGATAGATATTTATTTATCTAATACATTGACGTAAGAAAAACGCTGCGCTTCTAGAGGACCCGTAGCTATTGTCTATGAAAATCTTAATTGATAAAGCCATAGACATAGGCAGTAAGCTAATGCTATTTCTTTCTAACTAGGTAGGTAATCAAAGATTTTGGAAACTACGCCAGGGGGCGCAGCGTTTTTCTTACGTCAATGTAGGTACAGCTTGACCAACTTATCTGTAGAATTTTACGATGGCGCTACGATCGAAAAAGATTGCCACCTATTACAAAAATAAACAACTTCTGCCTTTTTAGTGTTCCAATATCAAAACGGTATAAAAAGGAACCCTTATCTATGGTGCGACTTTATCTGTCTGTCTGTCCGTCTGTCACACTCACACCTGTATTAAAGCAACCACTCATGCTATCGACTTGAAATTTTGAATAGTTTTAGAATTATGGTTACCCAACTTAAGGCGCTAATAGCGGTCAAATGCCTAACTTTAAGTTGAATAAAAATAGTTTTAACAAAAACTTCACACCTCACCTCCTTCAAAGTTTTGCAAGGTTTCTATTAGCAATAAAAAGTATAAAATAACTAAAAAATAACTATAACAGTTAGTAATCAGTAACTAAGTGAAGTAATAGAAGATAACCAAGCCTGTTATTTGTTTCAATTATAAATTTATAGGTACATTATAACAGTTCATTTTGAAGTCGGTGCCAACCAAGAAGTTGCATTGCTAGTAACAGTATTTTGTTTGAGAAAAAAAAGGACGGCTTGCACTCCGGGAGTGCCGGCAGAAGTGAAAACAAATAATTTTTAGTTTGACAGCTGCCATCCGAAATGTAGATCTCATCGAGACCTATCATTTGAGTCAGCACATGAGTAGTCTAGGGTCAGTAGTTTTCAAGTTATAGCGATTTTTAGTTTGACAGCTGTCATCCGAAATGTAGATCACATCGAGGCCTATCATTTGTCTCAGCACACGAATAGTCTAGGGTCAGTAGTTTTTGAGTTATAGCGATTTTTAATTTGACAGCTGTCATCCGAAATGTAGATCTCATCGAGACCTATCATTTGTCTCAGCACATGAGTAGTCTAGGGTCAGTAGTTTTCGAGTTATAGCGATTTTTAGTTTGACAGCTGTCATTCAATATGTAGATCTCATCGAGACCTATCATTTGTCTACGTACATGAGTAGTCTAGAGTCAGTAGTTTTCAGGTTATAGCGATTTTTAGTTTGAAAGCTGTATTTAGTTTGACTGCTAAAAAAAAGCCGAGACTATGACATAGACAAAAAAGATGTTTTGGTCTTTATCACACTTGAGAACTTTTGTATGTATAAATTGAGCCTGCTCTAACTTGGTATGATTATTTGCAAATCCATTTCTATACTTCATCCGAGATCTGAAGATCTGACGCGACAAAGACAAAATAGATGTTTTGGTCTGTATCACACTTTAGAACTTTTGTATATATTGAGCCTGCTCTAACTTGGTATGAGATCTGACGCGACAAAGACGCGACATCTGATGCGAATTTATAATTTTTTCCCCATCTACAAAAGTGCTAGGCGCCGCTAAAAAAGTTTTCACTTCAAAAATCCCCAGCAGCACCTGTTTTTGTGTGAATGAAGAAAAGAAAAGTTAAATCTTATTGGAAATGTCTAAAAAGTGATTATGGCACCGTTCCTATAAAGTACAAGTAAATCTACGGAATTTACGGAATTACAGCATGTTTTTACAATTGTCAAAAAATGAGATTTTCAAAATGCTCTAGTGCTTAGAGTTTTAAACCTAGGTTAATGAAAATTTACACAGGTCTTTAACTAGTGCTTCTACTTGTTGCTGCAATAATAATCTGGGTCAATATTGGATTTGCGTCGACACGAAAAGAAGAAGATCTGGGTAACACTGACATGTAGCGGCAGCAATGCGTTTGTATACATGAACAAATGGTGTTATTGGAGATTCTTGCTCCTTTTCTGCATCAAAGAACGATTTCATTATGAGAATCATTTCTCGCACACCACTTTCGATCGCTTTTGGTATGACTTTCTCATAAAATAATTGGAAATATGAAGGAAAACAAGAACGCAGCACAGGCAACACTGACTGACACAAGGAGGTTTAAGTAGCAGCTCTTTATGCTAAGGAGGGAGCCATAACCGTATCCATTTCTTGCGAGGGACGTCCATACTAAAATGTATGATTTTTTTTTAATCCTAGAAACGTAAAAGTTTTGTCTTTCTCTTTAAGAAATATATAGCTAAGAACTAATAAATCTTGTTACTACAGTTTGCCCCGTGTGGTGCCGGCAAAGAATAGTACCAACCCTTACCTACATATCCGTGGGTGTCGTAAGAGGCAACTATATAGGATGGGCAGCAGCATCCTCCTTTATATCTATCATCGATGGGTTCCGATGTGCCTATAGTATTTTTGGAAGCAATAAAGTCCATTTCTAAAAAACTGCAACTTAGAAAGATCGTTTTATTTTTGCTGTAATATTTACATAAACTTCTATCGCCTAAATTCTAATTTTTCCTTTCACAAACTTCGGATAGGTATAAGGGGAGGGGAATGGTATTTTGGTATTAACATAATTTAAAAACTTAGAGTTGTAAAAATATATAATAATATATTTTAGAATGACAATTTTAAATTTTGCCCCCCCCCCCGCCCCTATTTGGGCCCCCTTTACATTAATAATCATAACTTTTTGTTGATTCTCTCATGTGCAGTTAAGTTGGACAACCATATTCTAAAACTGTTCCAAATTTCAAGTCTAAAGCATCAGTGGTTGCTAAAATATACAGGTGTGACAGACAGACAGATAAAGTCGCACCATAAGGATTCCTTTTTTTACCATTTTGGTATCGGGACCCTAAAAAACTCTGTTAAAAATCGCGCATTTTTGGCTATGACGGATCATTTACGCTTCCTTTCTTATTATTAATGATCAATTCACAAGTTAGAAATATTTTTACTTTCGCATATTATAAGGTTTGGTTGGATGGAACATTAGATTTTTTTAAATTGTAAAACGTAACCTAGACCCTAGTTTTTTGACCGACTTGTCATAGTCGACTAGACGCTTAACACGACTAGGTATGTATATGACGCAATCTATACATTTTTACTCTGAGGTTGTCAAAATGACGTAAGTAGTTCCGCTTTTGGCCATTCTACAGAAAAGTTGGTCAAGCTTGTAATCTATGTTTTTGCTATGTTTAGAAAGTTTAAAGAAGTACAGCAATACTATCGAAACTTTTTTTCAGATATTGCTTTGAGGCCAGTCCGGCATTTCAAGTTTTCTATATGTCGCAGGCAATTGTATAATTCTTCGGTTCACAGTTTGCCTTGGCATTCTGCAAAATGGCGAAAAATTTTTAATTCAACAAAATGCCGAATTTTTAACTCGTCATTTTACATAATGCCGGGGCATTTCACAAAACGTCACGTAATTAATTTCTGGCACTCGCCGGCCGCTGCCGAGGCACTCTCTTGCATTGTGGTCGACAGATAACCTAACCAATCCCGATCAGGGATCGGTTAGGTTAGGTAACCAATCCCAATCCCGAGCAGGGATCGGTTGGGTTAGGATTACAGTGGCTAATGAACGTAAAATGTACTAGTGATCTAAACACGTTTGCAATCTGCCGGCGCCGTTTTATAATTTGCCGACCCTTTGCAGTTTGCCTGATTTGCCTGCGACGCATATACTACGGTACGTGGGCTGTCAAAGTCGTGTTTGTGATTCACAATTTGATTCACTGATCAAGGAAGCACGTTTAGGTACGTTTTGAGACACGGCACAACGAACACCTCTGAGCTATTTTTTTGACAAGCAGTTATACCAACATCTGAGCCAAAATATTAAGTGACACCCAAAGAATTCGGACTCCTTGCTCCGCTTGGAATAGAAGGAATACTAATTTATTTTACTATAGCATGACATCTGCCAATGTGTCCCAAGTTGAAATGTCAAATCATCAATCGGGATTAGACCTCCACATACAAAATTTACAGAACAACGCCTTACAATGACTAAATGAATGTCAGAATACCTTGTGACAAATATTTTCATTAATCTTCCTTACAGGGTTATTCTTGGACCCCTGACCAAATTTTAGTATGTTGCTCGAAACACGAATCTGAACAACTTTCCCAAAGGAACATGGGTCGAAAAACGAGAAAAAGTTTTGGTCATCTCATACAAATCCCACTATTGCCACGACCAAAATTTTTTCTTGATTGGGAAAGTTGAATGAATGAATGAATAAATTCTTTATTGCACACATAAACATAAGAACACACAAAGAATAACACTTAAGGTTATAGTGGGCAAAGGCGGTCTTATCGCTGAGAGCGATCTCTACCAGACAACCTTTGTATAGAGGAAAAGACATACATAAATAATCACAGCAGGTAGTGTACCAATAAAAAATTGCATACAAAAAACACATATATATAAATAAAATAAATACAAAAATATAAAGAAATAAATATAAATATACATATATATAACTATAGTGTTACGAATACATGTATACTCAGTTGCAAACAGAAGAGGAACGACTTAGGAGATAATTATGCAGTTTTGTTTTGAAAATAGCAAGCGACTCGGAGTGACGAACTTCAGAGGGCAAATTATTCCACAGTTGAGCAGATTTTAAAGCAAAAGACTCCTTGTAGTAGCCCGACCGTGTTAATGTAGCCCGCAAAATGTTGTCAGACTTCGATCGAAAGACACGGGAGCGGTCAGCACCTAGGTACTGGAAACTCTCCTTAAGGTAGGAAGGAGTGCGTGGGTCATACAGAACATTGTACAGAAGCGTCAGGACGTGTTCTTCACGGCGCAACCTAATAGGAAGCCATTTTAACTTGCTTCTGTATTCAGACACATGATCAAACTTACGCAACCCATATATAAATCTGATGCACATATTTTGCAAGCGTTGTAGCTTATTGAGCAGGTCCTCATTGAGGTCAATGAGGCATACATCTGCGTAGTCCAGAATCGGAAAAAGTAGGGATTGCACAAGTTCGATTTTAGTCTTTACGGGGAGCAAGTTTTTCCACCTTTTTAGCGATCCAGCAGCAGCAAAGGCTTTTCTGCTGGTTTGGGTAATGTGCGGAGCCCAAGAGAGAGTGCTATCGAAAAGAACCCCAAGATTTTTAACCACTTTGCTAAAAGGCAAAGTGACACCACTGAAAGTAACAGGTCGAATCAGATCGAAGTTGAGCCGTGAAATCTGTTTCGAGCCTCCAATGATGATAACTTGTGACTTATCAGGATTGACGATAAGGCCATGCGATTGACTCCATCTATATACAGTAGCTAGGTCATCGTTAAGTTTGGAAATCAAGACGTCGATATCATCAGTGGAGGCTCGAGAATAGATTTGCAGGTCGTCAGCATACAGGTGGTAATGACAGGGTAGGAAGGGAGTCAGGAAATTAATGAAAATAGAAAATAGGAGAGGGGAGAGGACACCGCCCTGGGGAACACCGGCAACTACATCGCAGTAGGAAGATAATTTGTAGTCTACGCGGATACGCTGTCGGCGTCCAACGAGGTAACTGCGGAACCACTCTACTGCAGAGTCCGAGACAGAGAGAGATTTAACATTGCTAGTAGAATGTCAAAATCAACGCTGTTGAAGGCATTACTAAAGTCTAGCAGCACTAGGGTTGTGACCTGTTGATTCGACATTCCAAAGCGTATGTCATCGGACACTTTAGTTAGAGCAGTACCAGTGCTATGGCCAGGGCGGAAACCAGACTGGAAAGGGCTAAGGACATTATTTGTATTAACAAACACACTAAGTTGGTGTTGGACGAGGCGTTCGAGGACTTTTGAAAGGAAGGGGAGGATGGAAATAGGCCTAAAGTGTGAGGGTATCGAAGGATTTGAAATTTTTGGAATGGGGATAACTGCTGCCTGATGCCAACAGCTAGGGAAAGTACTGGTACTAAGCGAGAAGTTGAAAATGTGACAGAGAACAGGTAACAAAAATTCAAGTCC
This sequence comes from Athrips mouffetella, assembly GCA_947532105.1. Lineage (NCBI taxonomy): Eukaryota > Metazoa > Arthropoda > Insecta > Lepidoptera > Gelechiidae > Athrips > Athrips mouffetella. Next base: position 6,758,237 of record OX383969.1, on the reverse strand, counting down.
AAGAACAATCATTCTGCGGCTTATGCCATCAATGCCTTCGGCATTCGAATGAATAGCAAGTATATGTTTTTCAACTTCTCGCTCGGTAACAGACCTAAAAATGAAAGGATTGTATAGCGGAGCAGGGAGGGAAGACAAAGATTGAAGTGTGGTTTGTTTGAGCGTTGAAGGAATCGGAGAGGATGTTGTAAAATGGCGATTAAGGGAATCAAGATCCATATTAGGCTGGAATGAAGATTTGGATTTACCTATACCAAGCGAGTTTAGAAAAGACCAAACCTTAGCAGGGTCGCCATTTTCAACAGAGGAGTGTATGTGACGACGCTGCGCATCCCTGCACATTCTGCTACAACGATTACGTAGTTCCTTATACCGACAGCGGTTTTCATCGGAAGGATCCTTACGAAATTTTGCCTTAGCAACATTTCTCCTGGTCATAATGGCCTTAATGCCATCCGTAAGCCAGGGAGCGGGGAGATGTTTGAGCCGTACAGGACGAAGAGGAGCGTGAATATCAAAAATTTGTATAAGGAGAGAGTTAAATATCTCCATCTTGAGATCTATAGTCGGCGCATCAAACACCGCGTCCCAGTCAATGTTACTAAGGTCACTCAGGAAAGCAACAGTGTCGATACTTTTAAAACTACGCTGCATGACCACACGAGGTTTAGGTTTAGGACACCGGATTTTGTAGGACAGGAAAATTAGGTCGTGGTAGGAGAAAGCTTCAGCGGGAAATTGACCGTGGGAAGAGACGTGGTCCGGAGAGGAGACAATGACAAGATCAAGCAAGGATGGTTGACAACCGGGAGCCTGGTGAGTGGCTGTAAGCGGCAGTATATTGAGGCTCGTGGAATCTACGATTGAACACAGCCGGGATGACCGATAGTCTTGCTTAAGAAGGCATGTATTAAAATCTCCCATAATGATGGTGTGATCAACCGCAGGAACCAGAACCTCCAATAGAGACTCAAATTTATTAAAGTAATCAATCCGCATAGACGGACTGTATAATACACCCAGAAGGATTTTATGATGTCCAAGTAACACTTCAATAAAAAGATGCTCCGAGGTTTTGGAGTACTCTGAAGGAGACTTAGACACGATATTAAATGGAAAGTGACTTCTGAGGTATATTGCTACGCCGCCGCCACCCTTGCCAGTCCTATCATTGCGGATGATGTGGAAACCAGGAATGGAATAGGAAGTAGAGGGAAGACAAGGTTTTAAGAAAGTTTCCGATACCAAGATAGCGTGGATGTTCTTGTTGTCACCAAAGGAGGACAACAAGTCAGGATAGTGTGCAGGTATGCTCTGCGCATTGATGTGAACTACATTAAAATTTTTCGAAAACAGAGAAAACCTCTCAACTAACAAGGAGTCCAAGGACTGTGTAGCACTATGGAAACTGCTTTCAGAGGAAGAAGATACAGAGAAAAAGTCTGAACTATGCAACAACTATGCAACATAAATAATTAAAATAGATAAAAAAATATATAATAAATTATTAAATATATAATAAATATAAAACTAGGTTTAAAGACTAACAAAAAATAAATACGAATAAGAATAATATAGGTACTACACGCCAGCAGTGTGGTAGAAGATTGCTTCTAATCAAAGTTGTTCAGATTCGTGTTCTGAGCAATATAATAACATGACAGTAACCAGTTGGGTTTGATGTCTGTAAATCATTTCGGAGCTTGCAAACAATGTGCCCGTTTGGATTCGGATAGTAGGTGAATGAGCAGACGAGTTTGTAAAGCTCGAAAACTGCGACACATAGCAGAAAATGTCCTAGGAATAAATTAATCTAAATAAAATTCTCCACAAAAAATTCATTGCAACTTTTTCGCTAGACTCAATACTTTAAGAGATCTTGAGAACAGAAACCCCCGCATTGTAAATTTTATCGAAACTGTCTGATGTCTTAGAAAATTCGTTTTAAAGCATTTCCTGAGAATAGCGCGTTTCAGAAAACCTACAGCGCCATCTATTTGGGGGCTTTGGTAAAGATAATAGAAACTGGCTTTTTAGCGCCTGCCACTTCTTTTCCACCAACTAAAACGCCTTACGACACCATAAATGGCTTAATTTCAATTGATTTCAACACTTTTGCTGCCCCACCACTTCCACCCCCACCAACGCACTGCTGGCAGGCGCCTGGATCTATGAATAATAATAGAAGTAGGGCTTACTTACTAATTAGGGTGGTGTCGTTGGTCCATGAATCAGTCAACTCGATCCGTTGTCAGCTCTCAGTTTATTGGTGAATAGGACCTCCAAGGCCATCTTTCTACAATGGATTCGTTCATGTATCTGATGAGATAAAAACCTCTTGCTAAGGGACATACTTAACTTGGCTAGACTGAGTAATATGCCAGGAGGGAAGGTGGCTATTGTAGCTTATTGTGGTGTCTATATGTTTTCCATTTACTACTTCAAAGTTTGGTTTATGTATCTTATGAGATATCTTTGGACCAAAAATTGATTTTAAATTTACAGATCTCTCATTTTTCTCTCAGGTTACGGAATTCGAGCTCCTTACAAAAAGTGTGTTGCTAATTAGCATTTCTTTCACCAGATTAAGGTTTCGTGTATGTATCTTTTGAGGTAGATGATCAGGCTACCGGATTTCGAACTATAAGATTCAAATGAAATTGAGGCTTGTTCCACCGATGTTACTGTGTTACCTGGATGATTATCATCTTGTTCGAAATGACAGGACTGGTAAGGGTGGTGGCGGTGTTGCTATTTACCTTAAAAGTCACTTACCAATTACCATCGTCAGTAAATCCCCTTCCGATTATTCTTTCTCAGCTGAACATCTTATTCTAGAAGTTATGGTGGGACACTCTAAAGTCCTTCTTGGCGTAGTCTATAGCCCATCAATGCAAATTGATTATTTTTCTTAATTTGAAAACTTACTTGAAACCTTAGTTCCTACTGTTCACCACACAATTATAATGGGCGATTTCAACACGTGCCTTGTGCACACATACTAATAAGAGTTATTGTCTAGTTTTAAGAATTAACTTGTTACTTTTTTTATGACTTTAACTTGTTTTGTGAGCCTAATAAACTAAATAAAATAAATATCGATCAAAAACTTCTACAGAACCAAAATTTTTATACAAAATTAAAGGGAAAAGTTTTTACAATTCATGACTTTTTTGTACTCTAACCCAAGGAGGTTTTACTCCCAGAGCGTAGCGTGGGTTTAAACGTCTTTGCTCTAACCTGAGTTGCTTCTATTAGAAACAGGTTCGATTGTCATCAAAAAAGTTTTATGTAAAATATATATTTTATTGCTTACTGTACATTTTTTAAAATCTGAAAGAGGATCAACATTGCTAAGACCAAAGATTTCGGACCTCCTTGCTTCGCTAGTAATAGATACCTTGCTAATTAATTTTACTATGGGATGACATCTGCCAACATGTCCCAAACTTTTATGTCAAATCATCAATGATCACTAGGAAATTAAAATGACCCGTCAAATCCATAGAACGACGCCTTCACTACCTTGTGACACATTATTTCTTTAATCCTCCTTCTAATTACCCTTATTTTTCTGTGGCTAAGACCATTCCGCAAGTAAGAGTACTTCCCCTTACTACCCCGCTGAACGTATCCACCCTGTATATGTACAATAATGTACAGTCAGGTAAAAACGACTACATATATTAAGACAATCAAAACAATAAAGGCTGAGGGTGCCTTTTCACCAGATCTGTACGAGATTATACCTATTCTGTGACGAGGAGTCTAGGAAGTTGTGGGTTGGAATATTCTATCCAAATAAATTAACCAGAAAAATGGAGTAACTCTATTGGTTGAAATTTCTTCTCGCAGCTTAACTGCCTCGCACAGATTTGGTCAAAAGCACCCTGAGGAAAAAAGTGCATGCTAAGAATCTGCCTAGGCTGAGCTCTGTTGTGCAGATACAGACAGAGTGGAAAGTTTAGATGAGACACGAAGAGCAGCTACCAAAAGCAGCTAGCTTTGTAGCTACGAGGAAATGTACGAACGGCAGCAAAGACGTAGAAACAAAACCAATATAAGCTAAAACTGAGCCCGAAACCAAAGACCCGTTCTAGGTCAAAGTGCTTCCACCGTCGAACAGCAGAGTGTACTTAGGATACTGACTATAACTTTGGAGATATTTTGCCCTGCATTCATAGGTTTCGGAAAAAAATTACCGGTGACAAGAAAAGCTGCAATTATCACATTACTCTTTTTGGTTAACAATAAAAGGAGCGACACAATATTTAATATGTGTAACAATAACAAGCAACAAAATATTAAAACATTTTCAATAACAAGCAAAAAAATTACCTGCAAATAAATCGTTTCCATACAAATTATGTCTTGCTAACAACGAGATTAGGTTTATGTTTAATACAAGGTTATTTTTTTGGACCTGATATGCGTATGCCCACCTTATTACAGATGACAAAAGCAACAACTTTTGTTCTACGCACAAAAAAATTTCGACTCCTCATGCTAAAGTGGTCACGTGGCCGACCCATTTTGTATGGGAAGTTGAAAATTTTTCGTGCGTTGCGTTATTAGCAAAGTCGTAGAACAAAAGTTGTTGCTTTTGACCTCTGTAATAAGGTGGACAGGTCCAAAAAAATTACCTAGTATACAGTACAGGGTGTAAGGGACGGTGTACCGAAAACTGAAAGGGCATGTTCAGTCAACGAAACTGAACAACTTTCCCAAAGAAACATTTCTGGGAAATGAAAAAAAATTTTGACCTCTCCATACAAACTGTTCGACCAGAGTGATCAATTTGTATGGGAAGGTCAAAAATTTTTTTCGTTTCCCAGAAATGTTTCTTTGGGAAAGTTGTTCAGTTTCATCGACTGAACACGTCCTTTCAGTTTTCGGTACACCGTCCCTTACACCCTGTATAGACAGTCCATCAAAGTAAATATTTGTGATTAATTAGGTTGGGTATAAAACCGTCATCAGGCCAATCTTGATGTATGGATGCGAAGCGTGGACACTAACGCTGAAGGAGGAAGACAAACTTTTAGTAGCAGAGAGGAAAATTCTACGGAAAATTCTAGGACCAGCAATGAGAGAAGACGGAACATGGAGGGTTAGGAAGAACCAGGAGATAGAAGACCTTATAGCCGAGCCTAACATCATTGGGGAGACCAAGTCAGCCCGACTCTGCTGGTTCGGCCATGTGGAAAGGATGGGGGAGGATCGTGCGGTCAAAAGAGCGTATCTTGGACGTCCGACTGGTAGACGCCCGTCGGACGTCCTAGGTATCGTTGGATCGACCAAGTCAAGAAAGATCTGTTGGAGCTTCAAATAGCCGACTGGCAACAAACTGTACACAACAGAGAAGAATGGCAGCTCTTAGTGTCGGAGGCCAAGATCCTCTTCGGGTCGCTGAGCCAGCATAAGTAGTAAGTAAGTTAGGTTGGGTATAAGCTGAACCGGCGCTAAGCTACAAACGCCCTAAATCAGAGACCCCCTGATGGTCAAAGTGTTTCCACTGACAAGCGGCCGTGTGTACGTGTCCTCGTAGCTATAATGCTTGTGGTAGCTGCCCTGTATGCCCCATCTCAACTTTCCACGTATAAACAGGTCTTAATTATATAGTGATAAGATAATGCTAAAATTATGTTACATTCAGTAACATCTACTTTTCTCATTTAAAAAAACCGGTCTAGTGCGAGTCGAACTCGCGCGCCGAGGGTTCCGATATACCTATAGCATGGGGTCCCATTCCGTACTACGGTTTTTTCGACGGAGTAAATAGCCCGAATTCATTTGGCCCTTTTGTTTCTAATAATTAAACTAAATGTTACTACTAGGTTCGTAGGTAAAGGTACACCTTTACCTACGAACTATGACACTAAGACTAGGACTATGACATTAATTCAATTTTAACATACAGATATCAATTTATTCTAAGAAAATACCTTATGGAAAAAATAGCCCGAACAATTTTCGGCACAAATTCGTTCTATGACGTGAGGCATCTGTACTAGTATAGTATTATGTTATCTGTGCCTATAGTATTTTTTGGAAGCAATCAAGTCCATTTTTAGGACCGCAAAACAATTTGTTTGTAAAGGTTTTTGGCAGATTTCTAAAAAACTGTGCAACCAAGAAAGATCGTTTTATTTTTGCTGTAATATTTACATAAGACTTCTATCGACTGTAATTAATTCAGATTTTTCCTTTCACAAACTACGGAGATAAGGGAAGGGGAATGGTATTTTTTTTGACATTTTCATCATAACTTAAAAACTTAGGGCCGTTTGCACTAAACTTAAGACTCGCCCAAGTTCTTTCTTAAGGGCTGTCAAAGTATTGGTAGGAGTGTCCTAAACAAGTTAGGGGCGATTCTTAAGTTTAGTGCAAATAGTCCTAAGAGTCGTAAAAATAAAAAATATTTTAGAATGTACAAGTAAAGCCATTTCATATGATACCCCACACTCGACCTAGTGACGACAATTTGAAATTTTGTCCCCCTTATTTGGGCCCCCTTTACATTCATAATCATATTTTTTTAATTCATTCATGTGTAATTTATTAAGTTGGGCAACCATAAGTATTCTAAAACAAATTTCAAGTCGATAGCATGAGTGGTTGCTGAGATATACAGGTGTGACAGACGGACAGACAGACAGAAAAAGTCACACCATAAGGGTTCCTTTTTTTACAATTTTGGTATCGGAACCCTAAAAACTGGTGAAGGAACTAGGTATCTAGACCTAGGATCGCAAAACTAAGTTTGTTTGTTAAGGTTTTTGCATTTTTCTAAAAACCTTTTTTTTACTTAGAGAGATCATTACAATTTTCCTGTAATTTCCTGTAATATAGTCATAAACTTCTATCAACTATAAATAATTCAGATTTTTTCCTTAAGAAAACTCAAGAGGTAAGGGGGAATGGTATTTTTTGGCATTTTTCATTACAACTTGACCTAATAACGACAATTTAAAATTAATAGGTACGGTCAACCGCTTGTCGGTAGAAACTTTTTCAACTCTATTACCACGCCATAAGGTCCAAAAGTGTTTCTACTGATGTGCGGCCGTGTGTACGAGTAGGTAGTTAGTAAGTCCCCTGTGCGGCGTCCCGTATGGTGCCGGCAAAAAATAGTGCAGTCAATAGCACGTCAAGCTTGACATATGGGTGTGTAATAGAATATACAACGTGTAACGGAAAGGTGTGAGAATAATAAAGGATGTGAATCTGCCCATGAAACTGAACAACTTTTCCCAAGGAACATAGGTCGAAATATGAACATGAATTTTTGACCTCCCATACAAAATGCGCAATCAGCTGATGCAGTTTCTATGGGATGTCAAAAATTCATGTTCATATTTCGACCTATGTTCCTTGGGAAAAGTTGTTCAGTTTCATGGGCAGATTCACATCCTTTATTATTCTCACATTTTTCCGATACACGTTGTATAACAACTTTTAATCCCATACTATTAAACGAGCAATATTTGTATATATATAAATATAGAAAGAAAAGAAAGAAAAAAAACGGCTCTAACGATTTCGATGAGTATATATATATAAATATATATATTGATAATCGGTTTCTCGAAAACGGCTCTAACGATTTCGATGAAATTTGGTATACAGGGGTTTTTGGGGGCAAAAAATCGATCTAGCTAGGTTTCATGTCTGGCAAAATTCGTTTTCACCGTCTTTTTAAATATTTCTTAGCGCGTTTTAGTGCGTTCAAGAAATTTACAGCGCCATCTGTTGTTGAGTAGCATAGCTTGCTCACCCGATGATATTCAGAGCATAGCTCGGTCGCCCAGGTACTATAAAATTTAACTGATAAAACAACGTTTCATAAAATTTTGTTTCATATACTAATTAATTACTTCATATAATCGACATTTCACATATTTTCATTTCGTATAATTTCTAAACGTACCTATAATAAACATTTCGTATAAAATGTTTCATATAATCATCATTTCGTATAATACCCATTTTATAATAATCACTTCATATAAAATTCAAATGTAAAATTCACAAACCTGAAAAATGCATGCAAGTAAATGAACAAGCAAGCATGCATTATGGCAAAAAAAGCAAGCAAAGGCATGCAGTGCAGGCATGATTGCAAGCAAGCATGCATGCATGCAGGCAAGCAGACATGCGCATACATTCATGTCAACCTAACCAACTGTGTCGGGGTGCCCCGAACTCTTTTGCTCGCTTCGCTTTATCGATTCTACTAAGCCCTTGCCTCAAGTAAGCAAAGATGCATGCATGCAAGCAACCAGGCATGCGCATGCATTCATGTCAACCTAACCTAAAGGGTATGACGGAATGGAGTGAAGCTCGCTCAGGGACTAGATAAGTACTATACGAGCTTGCTCCGCTCGCCTCCGCTCCATTCCGCCATACCCTTCGAACCTAACCAACTGTGTCGGGGTGCTCCGAACGCTTTTGCTCGTTTCGCTCGCCTATGATCAATTTTATTGAGCCTTTACATGTGTTATTTTATTTACTTTCGTATCGTTTTTACAACAATTTTAATTAAATAAGCGTAAAACTATACGAAATTATTATAAACTAGCTGTTGCCCGCGACTCCGTCCGCGTGGGGTTCAGAAATGTAGCATGACTTTTCCCATGGTTCAAACTATCTTCGTACCAAGTTTATATCACAATCGGTTTATCGGATTAGTCATAAAAGCTTAACAGACAGACAGACAGTGCAGTTCTCGCCTTTATATTATTAGGTATACAGAGTACCGATAGTACGGATTTTTGTTTACGTGTGGACTGTTAGGTCACCCACTGTCCTCGTAAGTGTAAAATTATAGTCGAATTCCACGCGGACGAACTATGATACGGGTTTCGTTATATCTTATACAAAACAAAGCCTAACTAAATCTGAGGCTCAGTCACTTTAGCTTCTGTGGCAACTGAAAAAAGAGCGGTACAAAGTCCAACGTGGCTTCACATGCTTTTAACTGTACATGTACCTGCATACAAAACTGTTGGACTACACTTCTGTACAATCGTTGTAACTTATTTCTCCCCTTAAAAGACAATTCCTAAAAAACAATGATTCGTATTTTGTTTATAAGTACTTACCTAATTCCTAAGTTTTCAAAACTTTAGAACTTTCATAATTTTTTTTTACATTTGTTGCACTGCCATGCCGAAATAGGATTTTTTTATTATTATTTTTATAATAAAACTAAATCTAAATTTTACCAATCTTTAGCTGTACCCACAACTTTTACACAAACAACTGGACCGGATCAAACGGAATTTTCAACAGCGTATTTGGCTTTCTTCCGTACAAATATAAGCTTTGTTTGATTTAAGCTCGGTTTCACAGCTTGAAACTTTGAACTCTTCCATTTTCTTTTTGAGTGAAACGATTGCAATAAAAAAAAGTTCAAATATTGCACGAAAGCAACCCAAATACGTTATTGAAAACTCCGTTTAAGTCGTTCAAGTACTTTGTGAGGTATTGGTGTGGCCGCTTAAAATTTCGCGAACCTTCAGTGTGAATGAACCGTTTGCAATGGAATAAAGCTTAAATGTTGCACAAAAAAAAGCCCGACGCGTCATTGAAAACCTCGTTTGAACCAGTTCAGTAGGTGAGTTCTTGGTTCTGCAGCTTGAAACTTTGCGTATCTTCTGTCAGAGTGAACCTTTCGCAAGGAAACTAAGCTTGTTTATTGCACAGGAGTAAGCCAAACGCGTTACTGAAAGCCACGTTTGAATCTGCTCAAAAGTTTGTGAGTAGCGCCTTTGCTTGAAACTTTGCGTAACTTCTTTCTGAGTGAACCGTTTTCAACTAACCTAAGCTTATATGTTCATTTCATTTCATTTCATTTATTTATTTACTATAATATCTAATACATTAGTCATAACAGGCACGTTGCACGAAAGTACATAATGTTGCACGAAAGTACCTAATCCAAGCACGTCATGGAAATGCCAGTTGGAATTGGTACAGTAGTTTGTGAGCTATTGGCGCCGTCTATTGAAACTTCGGGCATTTTCTGTCTGAGTGAATCGTTTTCAATGAAAGTAAGCTAATACATTGCAAAGAATTAAGCTAAACACGTTATTGAAAACCCCGTTTAAATCCGTTTAGTAGTTGGTGAGTTATTGGGGCCGCCGCTTGAAACTTAGTGAATTTTATGTCTGAGTGAACCGTTTGCAATGCAACTAAGCATACATGTTGCATGGAGTAGCCAAATACGTTACTGAAAACCTCGTTTTAATCGGTTCAGTTGTTTGTGAGATATTGGCGCCTCCGCTGGAAATTTCGCGCACCTGTCTGAGTGAGCCGTTTTCAATGAAAGTAAGCTAATAGGTTGCAAAGAAGTAAGCTTGACAGTTTAATGAAAACCATGTTTGAATCCGTTCAATAGTTTGTGAGTTCTTTGCGCCGCCGCATGAACTGTCTAAGTGAACCGATTTCAATTAAACTAAACTTTTATGTTGCACAAAAGTAAGAAAACTCGTAATTAAAAACTCAGTTTGAATCGGTTTGCGAGTTATTGTCGTACAGGCAATTTAATACTTTACATTGGTGTAGCTTCTGATTGAGTGAACCGATTTGAATGAAACATAGCCTATTAGTTTGCTAATCACATAGCTCCAAACGGCATTGGGACAAACCCGATTGGGGTTTATCAATGCACTTTAGTTTTTATAATGTATTTTGTTTGTAAATTTGATGTCTAAATAAATAAAAAAAAAAATATGTTGCTCAGACCTAAGCTTAATCTATTTGCGAAAACCGCGAGAAAATCCGTTCAGTAGTTTCGGAGTTTATCGAAAACATACAGACAGACAGACAGACAGACAAAAATTTCAAAAGTTTTTGAGTTTTATTAGTCGTTTCTTATCGCTCACACAGATTTTTTTATAAATTTATCAAAAGTACAGACACGCGGTTTCTATTCTTTTATTATATGTATAGATTAATTGATTATTATTATTATATTTTTTGTTATCATTATAAATTAAATAAATAAATAATTCACTTAAATGAATTTTATATGAAAGATATTTAAGTGAAATGATAGTTATGCCAAATGTTAGTATAAAAACGTTCATTATAGTAAATTTTACGTTATGTCAAACAAAATTATGCTAATAGTTGTTATGAAACGTTTATTAGATCAATAGAATGTTATTGAAACTGAGGGTGTGCGCACCCGGATGAATCGGAGGATGGGCAGCAGCATCTTTCTGTATATTGTACCATCCAAAGAGTATAGTAATTATTACATACAGCGGTCACCAACAACAGCGGTCGCCAGCCGGAACGCGTACAGTCAAGAGCACATCAAGCTTGACACATTGGCCTTTATACCGTTCTTATTTCAATAGACTCATAGGCTAGAGTCGCGTTGCGAGTGTCAAGCTTGACCTGCTCTTGACTGTACAAGCGTGTTGACTATGGTAAATCCAAACGTTTCATGGGATGTTAAGCTGATGACGATGAATATATTTTGTATATGTGTGTGCATCCAAACCAAAAGGGCCCTTATGACCTTTTTATTCGCTTTTATATATTAGAGATTATTCAATATAAGTTCATTTGCTCAGTTGTCTCGGTGTGGTGTCTTGGTTTCCTGCCATCCATGTGCTCACAGAACAAGGAAAAAATTTAGGTTATTTCTAGCCTCCTCGAGCTCCAGGCACGGCCTAGGAGCTTCTCTGATGGGCCCGGAATCCCCTTAGGTTCAGCACAGAAGCCAGAGCAGCCAGGGTTGGACCTGAACAAACAGGTACATCATTCTTGTGCTTAAAGTTGAGTTACAATAGGTTATTGCGGTCTTAATTTTCAAGCATAATTTTTATATTAGCTTAGACCATCAGGTCGTAAAAGGCAATTTTTATATTTTTACTCAGAAATGTCTCATCTAAAATTTTGCATTTCCGAGATAGGTTTAAAAAAAAATTGTGTAAAACGTCTTTTACGACATTTTTTTTATATTTTTGATTTTGGACTAAATAGGTACCTATATCACTGGTAGTAAACGACATAACATTTTATAATTTAAAATATCGAAATAAAATTCTTGTTAATTGTCTTTTACGGATTTTTTATTTTATTTCTTGGTTTAGGACTAAAAATATAGCTGGACGTAAACGATTTTTTTTTGCATATTTAAATTATTTGATTAGACAGCTCGAAAGAGCGTTAAATATTGCATAAAGCTGCATTTCTAACTCATTTCGGCAAAAATGGCGTTCATGACAATTGAGACCCAAGGGGATAAATTTAAAATGTATTTATTGCAATTGAAATGTCATGAACCAGATCGAACTCTTTCGTATAACAACTCCGCATCTTCCGCACTTTGTTTCCAAAACTCCAAAAATGCTAGTTCACTAGGTTTCAATGTCAGTGCTGAAATAGGTCTCGAGCAATTGTAATGTCTCTTAGTCACGACATTTACCTTAGGTTCTTTGATTTTCTCATGAAGCTTTTTGCATATGAAACATTCAAACATATTACTTCTTGCGGTTGTATCGGTTTGGTAAGGTCTGGCTTTAATTTCCTCAACGAGTCGAGTATTGGTGATGTATCCTTTGGTTTTGTGTTCTAAATATTCTTCATAAAGAGTATCATTTTGCAACAATTCATATAAGTAGTCACTCAAATGTTTTGGTGATGGAAAGTCATTTATTAGTATAGCAGATTTGTTATTGGGATACCAATCTGCAATAGATGGAGATCCGAAATAAATCGGAACGACTCCCACTTTTATAGGTCGCCAAAACTTTTCTGTAACGTAATCTTCACAGATTCCATTCTCAATTGCTATGGCAAACTTATACCTCGCTATGAAGTTTAAAAATGCTGTATCATCCAAGTTATTCAGGTAATCTTTTGGAAAATCGTCAGGCAACTGTTTATTATTTAAACACGTTCCGTAAGAATCAACCGGAATATATTTCATCAGTTCTTTGACATACTTATCTCTATCAGTAAAGGTATAAGTATTACTACTAATAAAGATCACTGGCGAAATTTCGTTCAAGAACTTTTTCTTTTTTTCAGTAGAAACGAAATGTTTTCTACTTGTTATACTTTTTAATGATTCCATGTTTTGTAGCGGAAATGGGACGTCGCTGTATCTGCTAAAAGTAGAAGAAAAATTGAAGAGATTTAGTCCTGGTTCGTGTAATAATTCAGCTACGTTTCTAGGCGACTCTTCGTGACTAAGGGCCCAAATTACTTGTTTGGGCTGTCGGGGCAGCGGTAAGTCAGAGAAATTTAGCGTACTAGCATAAAATATGTATGCTCCATTACTATTCGGACGTAGTTTATAATTCATACCAAATTTATTACATCTTATCTTGTTAGGGCATTCTATTATTTTGCCATTTAAATGTAATCCTTGATTCCACCAAATTATTGGTGGATTGTTCGTTTGATCTATGAAGTTTCTTGGTAAACTATTAAACCCACTCCTTTCTACCACTTTATCACGATTGTCCACCTCTATGACGCCACCATTGTCTATGCCACCAAAGTCCACTTGAGGAAAATCTTCAGGCTCCTTATTCATTAATTCAATTAATATAGAAAATATTATAGTGAAATAGATAGCAAGAGCAATACACAGTAATTTGTACACAGTCAGTTCCAAAATTATTTTCTTTATCGACACGTATAATCGCTTTAGATACTGATGAAAATACATCGTTAAACACGTTTGCACTGTTTTACCTAATAAAAAACATATGTTCCAGAACTGCTTACCTCTAAATTTTAATATTATAAAATATATAGTAAAATACTGAGCGCTTAATTTTTTTAAGTGCCTAATGCCACTGAGTAAGGAACCACGTACAATGTACGTTTTACCCATTGACGTGAGAAAAACGCTGCGCTTCTAAAAAACGCTGCGCTTCTAAAGGACCTGAAGCTATTGTCTATGGAAAACGTAACTAATAAAGTTAATGCTATTTCTTTCTAACTAATCTTTGTTTAGAAAAGCTGGAAAAGTACAACAATACTTTATCAGTACCGAAATTTTTTTTTCCGAAAACGCTTTGTCGCTTGTCCGCCATACTGGTATTCAATATATTTCAGTCTTAGAGAAACGCGTCAAACCGCGCAAGCCCGTTTTTGCGCGCGAAAATCGTGTTACTCTATGATTTCAGTACGTGGGCTGTCAAATTCTTGAACGAGTTCGACAAACTTATTGCTTCGTAAACAAAGATTTCAGTTAAGAAATGTTTTTATAAATACATTACTTTATTTAGGCTTCGGCAGGATGCCAAAGTGTTCTCTTTTGTTGTGTAGTGCAATGAAAATCAAGAACCATCTACGCGCAAGTAAGTCGCTGGTTATTTCCCTTTTTAACGACTATTTCTCATAGCTGTCCCATAATTTTTTTTATGAAGCAGTATTCAACCATTACGTAAACTAATTTCTATTTATTTTATGTATTTAAGCTGCTATCGTCTTTATTTCACTACAAAATGTTTACATACAGACAATGTAAACACGTAGTGATGTAATCAAGCACAGCTGATATCGATAATACAATATTATTACATTCTCATATAATGCTGTTCAATAAATCTAAATTTTTAGAAAAGTAATAAAAAAAAACGCGTGGTTCTTTGTCCTAGTCACCATGCTTGTTGGCGTTGCGCCTTGCGACTGCTGTTGTTGGTGACCGCAGTATGTAAGATGGTAAAATAAACAGAAGGATTCTACTGCCCATCCTTCGGTTAATAAGCCCTTAGTCGCCTCTAATTCTAATTATGTAACTGTACAGTCAAGAGCACTTCAAGCTTGACACATTGAACTTTGTACCGTTCTTATTTCAGTTCTTAATGTTGGCTACGGCGCTATTGTGAAGGAAGACGTGTTCTATTTTGCTCCGCGGTAATAATTTGTAATTAGTGTCAAAATTTATTGTATTCCTACAGAAATTAGTATATTCTTAAGATATAAAGTGATACCTACGTGATAGTGAAAACTGTTTGTGAAAATATTTACGGGTTAAAAAGATATAAACGAATTTAAGTTAAATAATTTGACTAACGTATTTCGATCCTGACCTGCCCCAACTCGCACCGCGCTCGCTGCGGTGAATCATCGCCGGCCGCCGCGCTACATTGTTGCCGTCAGCTAAAGGAGTGATTACACCTAGCTGAATTCAAAGACTAATTCGGCATAGATTGCTGGGAGGCTTGATTATGTTAATTGCAATATCCTTACTTCAACGAGCAATGTATGCCGAATTAGTCTTTGAATTCAGCCAGGTGTGATCACTCCTTAAGTCGTACGTACAGAGTTTATAATACCGTCCTGCCCGCAAATTGAAAATGCCTGCTACTTGTGAAGGTTGCGGTAATAATATTACATCCATTTACTTTTTGATATGTGTGGAGTGTAGTAAAGCGTACGACATAGAATATCTTGGAATAACGAAAGAAAACTTTAAGAAGTTTTCGGCCCAAAAAGATCAGTGGAATTGTCCGTCCTGCAAATGTGCCAAACCAAAAATAGGTGATGTCAGCTCACCTAGTCGCCTTAACGATTCATTTAATTACGATAATAACGTTAACGCATTACGTGGAAGTGACAAAAGAAGCTTAAAAGTGCCTAGCAATGTTTCGTATGATCAACCTAGCGACTCACAATCATGTAATGTCTTAACAAGAGAGGATATCAGAGAGATTTTTAGAGAAGAGATAGGCAACCTGAAGATAACGTTATTGAAAGAGTTAAAAGATGCCTAAAACAACTTGTGACTTCAGAATTAAAGAATATAAAAGAAGATGTCAACCAACTACAACAATCTGCAAAATTTTTCAGCGATGAGTATGATACTTTAAAGCAACAATATAACAAATGTATAACAGACACTGAGCATCTCAAGAAGGAAAATAATACTTTAACTGAAACGATCAGAAGCATGGATTCTAGAATGCAGGCAATGGAGCAAATTAACCGATCTTGCAATTTAGAAATTCAGTGCGTGCCTGAACACAAAAACGAGAATCTGCCCTCCATCATAAAACAACTATCCAAGTCAGTTAATTGTGAACTACACGACCAGGATATACATCACTACACTCGGATTGCTAAAAATAATAACAACGACAACCGACCAAGATCAATCATAGTGAAATTAGCTACGCCTAGGGTACGAGACTCGATATTGGCCAGTGTAATAAAGTTTAACAGGGCAAATGCAAAGGACAAACTCAACACCAGTCACATTGGGTTTGGCGGAGAAAAGAAGCCTATTTATGTCATGGAGCATTTATCGCCAATCAATAGGGCTCTTCACGCAGCTGCCAGACAAAAATCAAAGGAACTAAAATATACATTTGTATGGGTCAAAAATAGGAAGATCTTTATGCGAAAAACTCAGACTTCTGAGTATATGTACGTAAAGAATCAGGAGACCTTGAAAAAATTAGTTTGAATAGTATTGTATTGTCTTTTTTTTTCTTTCTTTTTTGAGCATGATTTTGGAACCTTACAGTAAAATTCAACACACTCAGTATATATTACCAGAATGTCAGAGGGCTTCGTACAAAAACACATGAACTTTATTGTAATCGTAGAAGTACCAATTATGATATTGTAATATTAACGGAAACCTGGTTGAATGATGGTGTTCAAGATGCTGAACTTTCTGATAGCCGTTATGTTATATATAGGAAAAACAGATGCGCCTTAAACAGAAAGGGAAAGACTAATAGTTGTGTCTAAGAATATCAATTCTAGTAGATTAACATCTATTGAAAGTGAACATTACGAAGACATATGGGTTAATGTTGACTTGAACAAAAAACATAGTATTACTTTATGCGCTGTATACCTTCCACCGCCATTAAAAAAATATGTACTTGTCAATTTTACTGACCAATTTAACAGGGTTTCCGAAAACTTGGATAAAATATGTTTATTGGGAGATTTTAATTTAAGGTGTATCGATTGGCCTTGTGTAAAATCGCATGATATTTTAACGCCTAATTATAACGGATCATCTCTTGGTCAATTGCTTGTCGATTTTGTCTCTCTTAATAATTTTACGCAATACAATGATGTTTTAAATAATCAAAATAAAGTTCTTGATTTAGTATTAAGTAATATGGCTGATGTTAGGGTAAACAGATCTCTAGACTGCCTATCGAAAATGGATGCCTATCATCCACCATTACATGTTATAGTTGCGATTTCTGGTGTTCATGAGCTCAAAATAAATGATTGTATCAGAAAATATAACTTCCATAAAGCAGATTATACATTGGTCATAACTGAACTAAATAAGATAGACTGGGTTCATGAATTCCAGGACTGCCAGGATGTTAATTGTATGATCAAAATTTTTTATAATCACCTGTACAGAATAATAGATAATGTAGATAAATAATAGATAACCTAGACGCAGACCTCATAATTGTAAATACCCACACTGGTACTCAAAACAATTAATTAAAAGACTGAAAGAAAAATATAACTTACTACAAAAGTATAAAATTCATAAAAATCCGCTTGATAAAATTTCTCTTGGTATTTTAAGTAATCATTGTTCTGCCCTTTCAACCAGATGTTACAAGATGTATCTTTCTAGAATTGAGCATAGCATCTCTAAAAAACCCAAAATACTTCTGGACTTACATGAAATCTAAAAATAAATCAATTGCCTTCTACCCTGCTAAGATTTCTTACAAAAATCGATTATCAACTGATGGTCAAATAATTTGTAATATGTTTGGTGAACACTTTTCTTCGGTCTACTCAGCGAACATACAAAATCATCATTCAACAGATACAGATTTATCGTACTCCTGCAGCCTTACTTGCATTAAATTGACCCGATGTGAGATACTCAAACGCTTAAAAAGACTCGATATGACCAAGGGAGCTGGTCCCGATAATATACCCCCAATATTCATTGTCCATTGTGCATCGTCACTTTCTTTCCCACTAATGCTGATCTATAACAGATCTTTGAATACTGGTGTTTTCCCCTCACTACGGAAAACGGCTAAAATTGTTCCCATACACAAATCGGGCGACCTTAGTGAGGTAACAAACTATAGACCAATTTCGATATTATCGACATTTGCGAAGGTTTTTGAGGCTCTGATTTGTCCTTCGATCCATTATCATATAAAGCAAATTCTCACGGAGCATCAGCGTTCAAGGCAGGTGCACCAACACAAATTTAGTGACTTATATCAATACCGTCGTTGAAACCCTGGACGACCAAAAATAATTTGACGCCATCTACACCGACTTTTCCAAGGCGTTTGATAGGGTGTGCCATAAAACGTTAATTATGAAACTCTCGAAATACGGGTTTGGTGGACAAATATTATGCTGGCTGAAAGATCACAATATGTGGTAATTGGAGGCTTTCAATCAAATCCTTTTAACGTGTTTTCGGGGGTCCCCCAAGGATCACATCTAGGCCCCTTGCTTTTTAATATATTTGTAAATGACATTAAAGACGTCATCAAGTACAGCAAAGTTTACCTATATGCTGACGATCTGAAGATAGTTAAGGTGATTGACAGCTCGAAGGATTCTGAGCACCTTCAAATGGATCTAGATAGCCTGGCTAAATGGAGTTCCCAAAACAATATGTGCCTAAACATTGACAAATGTTACCACATAAAATTCACGCGTAAACACAACATCATCGACACAAGTTACTGTATAGATGGAAAGTCACTACAAGAAGTCAATCAACTGCGTGATTTAGGTATCATTATTGACTCCAAACTGACCTTTGTTCCGCACAATGATCATATAATCTCAAAATCGTCGCGAATGCTTGGTTTTGTCATAAGAAACGGAAAGGTTTTTAAGAGTCCTTCGACCAAGATAACATTATTTAACACATATGTTCGTAGTACTCTTGAATATGGTAGCATAGCATGGTCGCCTCAATATAATGTCCATTGTCAACGAATAGAGCGCATTCAGAAACGTTTTATTAGGCATGTTTCTTTCTCCAGTGGAGCTCTTAGGGCACTTCCTAGCTACAATGACCGATTGAGACACTTAAATATGGACACCTTAATGGTTCGAAGTCACTTATTAGATTTGATGTTTCTCTATAAGATCTGCAATAACGAAATAGATTGTCCCCAACTTTTGAGCTCTTTCCAGATATGTGTTCCTCGAAGACCTCCGCGTTTTCCTGTTCCCTTATTTAGAACCCCATTTGCTCGAACTAACTTACGAAGTCATAACGCTATCTACCGTCTGTCAAAGCTATATAACTCTCTCGAACAATCAGTTGATATATTCAATGACAAAGAAAAGAAATTCAGGGATAAGATGCTTGAATTGGTTAAGGATGCTAAGCTCAATAAAATTGTCCAATAAATAGCAATCATATTATTATTATTGTTTATGATATGTATAGATATAGTTTAATATAAGTTCCCGTCTATCCTAATAATGCATGCTGTGGTTACCTTAAATAGAGTGTACATTTAGCTATTAGTTCAAATTATTGTTTGTTAGCATTTTGTTAATGTATCATTCGCTGGTGATCCTAATTATCAATAAAAAAAAAATACGCGTACGGGCTAGAGTTACAGTACTAGGAGATAAAAGTACTAGTGGCGAGTAAGCTGTCTATCAGTAATCTATCTATCTATCACTTAAAGGCTTCGCGCACACCAAAAGGCAGAGCAGACGAGAGCAGTTTTTGATAACATTGCAAAATTGACTTTATATTCATAGAAATAAAATGCAAAATTGCTTGAGAGGCATGAAAACTGCTCTCGGCCGCAAGGTCGCAGTGTTGCCTGCTTGAAGGGTTTAGGGCTAAATATAGCATTTTTTACAATTTGTAATTACCCACGACCGTATTTTTGTCGGCCGATTTCTTGTATGATGATTAGGGAGGTGATCGATCAAAATAATATCAACACACGATGTAAGATAAGATTCCATGAACATAAGTCTCGGTATTATCAAAAATGCTTCTAATGGTCATTATTTGTTAATATACAGGGTGTTAGGCTAGGATGTTAGGGTAAGTACACAAGGTGTTAGGTTAGGATGACTACTATATGTACAGGGTGTTAGGATAAGTATACAGGGTGTTAGGTTAAGATGACTACTATATGTACAGGGTGTTAGGGTAATTATACAGGATGTTAGATTAGGATCAGTATATGTACAGGTTCTTAGGGTAAGTATACAGGGTGTTAGGATAGGAAAATGATCCTAACCTAACATCCTGTATAGTTATCCTATCCTTACACCCTGTATACTTACCCTAAGACCCTGTACATATATTGATCCTAATCTAACACCCTGTGTACTTACCCTAACACCCTGTATAGTAATGCTAACCTAACACCCTATATACTTACCCTAAAACCCTGTACATATAGTGATCCTAAAATACCACAAATGATCCTATCCTAATACCCTGAATACTTACCCTAACATCCTGTATAATAATCCTAACCTAACACCCTGCATGCACGTCCCAGTGTTGAATTACCGCTACAAATTAGTAACATGGCATGGCAACCCTGAGAAACTGCTCCGGACTGCTCGCGCATGCTCGAACATGCGAGAGATTTTGCCGGTCGGTCTGCGCGGACCCAAAGAAGTCTACTTGTACGTCTCCGACGTCGTCTGCCAGCCTGCATATCGATAAAATATCGATTACATGTAAGACAGCACTACTAAACACCGCCATGGTCATGTTCACTTTTACTTTTAGGTGGCACGCTTTTGCCGAGTATATGGCATATCTATAAACGCCCCCAGTTTCCAAAATCTTTGGTTTTACCACAGAATACGTAACAGTACTAGCGGTTTTACTACCTATCGTGGGAGGCTCACGCACAATGGTCCATATAGGATTAAGTGCGGAAACCACAAACTTAACTTAGAACTTAGAACCTATCGTGGGTTTTACCCATGTTTTACCTACAGTCGAAATAATATAGCACGATTAGAATGACAGCAGGAAAAACTATGGGTGAGAACAGGTCGGATCGATTCTTGTCTCTGTCGCTCTAATGTGTAGCGCATCGCTCCGTCCTGCTCTCACACTGCTGTCATTCTAATCAAGCTACATCATTTCGATTGTAATGCATGCAAAGATTTTTGATAGAACGCGCAGGGAGCGTTTTCCTGATGTCAATGAATGCATGCCGTTGTGATGCCATTTTTTTGCTATGTATATATATATCAGGGACTAACATATATATATATATATATATATATATATCCTTTAAAAACAAAATAGAAGTGATAGAAGAGGTTCAAAATGTCTATATGACAGTCAAGCACCGCGATCAAGCGAGGTTCAAATCTCTTTGCCGCGAAGCATAGAGTAACACGATTTTCGCGCGCAAAGCCTTGCACGTTTTGACGCGGCCCAACCAAAGATTTTGGAAACTGAGATCTGTAGTCAAAAGTGGTGTACCTCAAGGGTCCATATTAGGGCCATTTTTATTTCTTATTTATATTAATGACCTACCTTTGGTGGTAAGGAATCTGTCAAAGATTGTGTTATTTGCTGATGATACTTCATTAATATTTAATGTACTTAAGTTTTAATCACACAATGGTGTCGATTCTGGCAGACACGAACTAAAACTAAACTAAATTTGACAGGCCTAAAAGGGTTGCTGTCTTTTTACGAACCTATAGGGAAAGACAAAGACAGCAACACTTTTAGGCCTATCAAATTTAGTTTAGTTTTAGTTCGTGTCTGCCAGAATCGACACCATTTATAACGGAGTTAATGATGCACTTAGACAAGTTCATGCATGGTTTACTGTCAACAATTTAGTCTTAAAAGCCAAAGAAACTAAATTTATTAAATTTGCACTTCCAAATGTAAGGTCTGATTCACATAACATGAATAGTGAAACATTCGACTTTGTTAATATTATAGTACAGTTATCTTAGGGTGAACACTAGACTCTAAAATTCAATGGGGGGGCCCCATATAACGGCTCTTTCTGGTCGATTGAGCTCGGCTGCATATGCTGTCAGAAAAGCAGACAACTTACTGATGTGGCTACCGCAAGGCTGGTTTACTTTAGCTACTTCCATAGCATTATGTCTTATGGCATACTGCTTTGAAGCCGGGCAGCTGATATCCATTCAGTATTCGTTTTACAAAAGAGGGCTATAAGAGCAATTTATTGCCTAAAGACTCGTGATTCCCTAAGAGAACTGCTTAAACAGGGGCAATGAAATCATAGGCGAGGTACTATAAATAATGACTTGGCGACTAATATTAACAGTGGGATAACAAACATTGTGTTATTGGCAACAATAGGCTCCCATATAAAAATACACTTTTGGGCTGCGATTTGTAGGTAGCTGTTGAAATTAAAACAGGTACTATGGATTTCAGTATTTTTGTTTGTAGAATCATAATTTAATAAAAACGGCGACAATCGTACTCATTGCATAGAAACAGAGTGCGGGTCGAATATATTAAAAGATTTTATATTTTTTCTGTGCTGTGAGTGTCTTCACTCCTATTTCTGTTTGCTAGGGGTGACAAGGGAACCTGCCTGCTTAGCACGCTTCCCAAGAGAAAATATATCTCGGAGAAATGTCACTTTAATTGGGGAATTATATCATCTAATCTATCACTTCCAAGCAACTGACAACTGGAGCGTGCTAAGTCGGCTAGCCTTGGAACATGATCTTGGGAACATGACCTTGGAGCATTAATTATAAATATTTTCTTAGTAATCAATTAATCCTACTTCCGCGTGCTTCCGAACCTTTTTACAATGACAACTGATTTTCTCAAAATGACCCTACGAGTACCACCACGAAGCGGAAGAACGAAGGGGCGCAGCCCCCCAGCAAGGCAAGCAAGGCAGCATAAAAAAACAAACTCCAGACAGGACGACACATACACGGTAGGTTATGTTAGGTTCCCTTGTGACCCCTCGCAGACAGAAATATGGGGGACTCGCACAACATATATATTAACATATTTCTTGTTTATTTATATAGTCAGGCAAATATTTACTTATGAAGAATGAATGATTTTACAAAAAAACTTAACACTAAATTCGAAGTTTATTACGATACAAGAAATATTTTCTCACGCGAGCAAAAAAATCGACTCATTTCTATAACTTATTATAAGATTTCTCTTTAAATACCGTAACCGATATTAAAGAAAAAAATGTTTTTTAATAACTTAAGTAGTCACCTTAAAGGTGAGAAGGTATTGAATGCTCTCTTTTTAGAATAGTGTAGGCAACGAAGCAGTTGACCCCAACATGATTCTCTCAGGCAGATTTTATTTGACAGGATAATAAAAATACAAAAAAAAATTTCATACGGTTTTTCTAATTTTTGTATGGAAAAATTAAAAGTACCGATTTTTTTTTGGGTTTTTTTTTTGTAGAAGGTTTGTCTCATGTAGTGTAATGCCCAAGCAAAGTTTCATCGACTGAGGATTTAATGCGGGGTTCATCATACAACGATCCGCTTCGTTGCCTGGACTAGATAGCCAGTTCGGTGAATCAATTTATTTGCCCGCAAGTACAGTCAAGAGCACACAAAGCCTGCCACATCGGACTTAATAACGTTCTTATTACAATATACATAAGAGCTAATATCGCGCTGCGACCAAGCTTGATCTACTTTTATCATCACATTTTTTTAAAAGATATAATATTATTGTCAAAAATCTTATCTTATAATTACAATTCTTAACCTAAGAATAATTTTAGTATATTTTTTTATAATACAGCTATACAAGACAGTGGGTCCCCGTCGAACTAACCTGCAGTCAGGAGGATTTTAACGGAGCTTTAATTACAAACAATGAACTAAGAGGAACACTCAGCTCGGCATAAATAAACAAATATTGCGGGTTGAATAAATAAAGACATTAGACAATCATGGCTTTTACTCTTTCGACATTGTAGGAAAATTTTAAGTCATATAATAAAAATCCTAAGTAAAACAATTTTTTTTGCATGTCCTTATTTGCGTTATTTAGAGCTCTTAAAATGTCGCACAAAGTATGTTTTTTATGACCATGTTTATTTCAAAACAATGTTTTAAAAACTATAGCACAAGCACCATGGTTCACCAAAAATCAGGAATACCATGAGTATCTTCATATCCCCACTATTCGAGACGAGATCAAAGCGCGAAAAGATTGCTACAAGCTAAGCTACTATGCCATAAGAATGCACTCTCTCGCTCATTAGTACCAGCACAAGAAGATTGTACAAGTCATCTTAAGAAGCGCAGAATTTTATGAAAGCCACATAAGCATGAAAATGAAGGAAGAGGAGGGTCGATAGACTCTTCATTCCAAAACGCCATATAAACTAGACCAGATCTGTTTAATATGTTTATAGTTGAAAAACTGATCACAGATAGCAAACATACAATGAAAAAAAAAAAAATGTGGTACAAAAATGATGTAACATTAATATAATGAATCTCACATTTTTGTCTATATACGTGCTCGTTTATGGTACTTTGTAATTTAGGGTTCCGTGGGTAATACCTTTTTTTGATGGGTACCGTATGTTAAAGTTTTATTTTATGCTTGACCCAAGTCTGTCCTTTGGGGCTGCGCTCGCACTCCTCGAACTCTTCCCGTAGCAGCCTTTCCAGCTCGGCGTTTTCCTTTGGAGATAAGTCGTTGCTATATTCCACGGTTATCTGAGAAGGTTCCGGGTTTTTCCCCCTTGGAGTCGGGGTGGTTTCTGTACTGTACTGACCTGTATTCTGTGCTTTCTTTGTAGTCGCCTTTTTTTCCGGTGTCGTTTCGGGAACCTGGTTTTCAATTGCCTCGCTGCATTTCTTCTATCCCAGGCGTTTTATGACGTCCATTCCGAGTATAACGAAGGTAGCCATATCGGTAGCACGCTGAAGCTGTGGTTTAGCCTAGCGCCTAGGGTGTCCATCTGCAACGGTACACTGTTCGTCAGATCGATTGTACCGTTCGCGAGGACTACCCTTCTGCTTGGTCCCGTTATTTTTAGCGTTTCATTAGCATTCTTAGGTCGGTTAAATAGTCGGTAAAGCTCTCTCTGCTCCCCTATTTGCGAGCGATAATTTGCTCTAATAATTTTTCCTCGTAGTCGACCGGGTAAAAATTACCTTTGAAACTCGCTACGAACTCGTCCCAGGTAAACCATTCCTCGTGCATTCCCACGTACAATTTTTCGGCTTTTCCCTTAAATAGGCTGCGTATGAATCGTACCGCCTGGTCTCTTGGCGTTTCGGTCCCCTCTAGTAACTCCTGTAATCGTTCCAGGATATCCATCGTCGCTCTCCCCGCTGTAGCTGACGTTCCATTCCCTCGCGATTCAGATTCAGATAACTTTACAGGACACTTATTGAATATCATGCAGAAAACAATGCAAATAGAGCGAGTCTACGCCGTTTCGGATCGTGCTATGGCAGCGTAAAAGAAACGGCAAGAAACCACTGCAGCACGGCCTACTTTGAGAGTCGGCTTTTTACAATGTGTTTCTTGTGTTTCGCTGGAATATCAGAGCACCATACCTCCTTGTCATTGATATAGTAATCTAATCTATAATAAGCTTTTTTACATATAAAGTTTGCTTTAAACATTCTTTAAACTTTCTCTCAGGTAATTGCACAATATTGTCAGGTATTTTGTTGTAGTATCGTACACACAGACCTACGAAAAATTTACTTTAGTTAATCTAGTATATGGTTTATCAATTTTGTACTTATTTCTGGTATTAAAATTATGCCTGTCAAAATTTTTAGGTAATTGATTAATGTTCTTTCTAGCGTACATAATGTTTTCATAAATGTATTGGCTTGGCACCGTTATAATGTTGATCTCCCTAATATATTTGCTACCTTAAAAATCAGCCATTATTTAATTTTTATAAATCCTTGCATTTTGAAGCTCATCTAATATAATTGTTGCTAAAATATTTGATCGCTGCCAGATTAATTTATTAGATTCAAACTGTTAGTTGCCGTTTCATTTGTTAGTTGCGTCGAAAATAATAAGTCTTTAGCTTATCAAGTTGCTTTTGTAGTCTCTGCGATGCAAGTTCTGGAGATTTATCATAGCTAAGAACTGCAGTATCATCTGCATAGGTTGCAGTAAGAATATCATCCGTCTCTGGTAGGTCTGATGTGAATAATGTGTACAGTACCGGTCCAAGAACAGATCCCTGTGGGACACCGGCTCTGATATCGTAAATCATTGATGATGCATCACCAAATTGAACATAAAATAACCTGTCTTCTAGGTACGATTACTACGATTTTAGAAGGGAATATTCGTATATTGCTTGAGGCAAAGTAGTTTTGAGCTTACATAGCAACCCCTTATGCCACACTTTGTCAAATGCCTGCTGTATATCTAGAAAAACAGCAGAGCAATACTGTCGTTCTCCATAGCTTGCCTGATTTTGTCTACCACTCTGTGGACTTGTTCAATGGTGGAATGATGTCGTCGAAATCCAAACTGATGTTCAGGTATCAAGTTCTTTTCATCAATAATGGGCCGCATACGTTCGAACAGCTTCGATATGACTGGAAGAAGGCTAATAGATCGATATGATGCTATTTCATTTGGCGATTTTCCTGGTTTTGGTACCATAATAATTTGTGACACTTTCCATTGTGTGGGGAAATGACATGTTCTGATTATTCCATTAAACAAGATTGTTAAGAAAACAACTCCTTTTCGCGGTAATTTCTTTAAGATGAATGGTGTTATGAGGTCGTATCGTAACCAGGAGCTTTCTGTGGGTCTAGATTTCGGATGTGTTTTGCGACTTCTTTTGGTGTAAATAATTTTATTGAAGGACTTATTTCGTCTTCATTGTTCAGGAGCTTGTCCACTTCTTCCTTCCACTTTTCATCTGTAGATGGATTGTCTGTGAGACATTTAAAGCAAATGTACCACATTTAAAGCAAATAAAATTTATTATTATTATACATAATATACATACCGGTCAAAATCATAACCCTCCTTTTTGCCGTAGTCGGGTAAAAAATAAGCTTAAACGTTATGTAAAGAGGCAACATTTTCATTCACTCTACTTAGGTATGTTACAGGCAAATTGTGAAATTCGCCACTTTACTTAATGCCTAGGCATTTTACAAAACGGAGCGTAATTCGTTGTGATTTCAGATAACCCAACTTAACCTAACGAAACTTAAATGCATCAAACCAAGTTGCCAGATCAGAAAATTGAAATCTAAAAAATATAAAAATAAATCACGGACAAATTTTCAAAATGTCGTGATTGTGTGGTTATTATCGGGATAAATAAAAAACTAATTATTTTTTATTTTAAAGCTGAGACTAAAAGTTATTTATTTTTTGTGTCGTTACATATACCTACTTAAAGTTTTATTTCACACACTACTAATTTTGTTCCTTGTGATAAGCCTAAAAATGACTTAAAATTTTAGCAATTATGATCAATTAGTCGAATAACATGTTCGGCTTTAATTAGGTCGAACGCCATGCGGTTTCGTTCTTTCGAGTGCAAGCAATTAAGAAGGCTAAATAAAGACTCTCACAGTAAATATTGCGTACAGCGATCAAAAGAATAAACGACACCAATATTTTTCAAAGTAATTTTGACCACATGTTTTACAAACTATGCCCAGATTTTGTCGTTGAAATTATTTAGACAGGTGGTCAAATGCCCCCCTAGCACATCTCTAGCAGCAGATTTCGGATAACAAAAGAAATATAATTATCCGAAAAATCATAGCGATCTTGCAAATATTGCTTGGATCGTTTTAGAAACTGTTCAGCTTTGACACAAAAAAGGTGGGATATTTAATATTTTGTCAGGAGGCGGAATTTCATATGAAAAGTCGGAATTATCCCGACAAATACCGATTATCTGGTACGCCTAGGTTTGACTGCGACATTAGCATGAATCGTAAGTACTGGGAGGGGTCAACCTTGATTGGTCATTAAACAAAGATAATAGTGACCAGTTTAGAATCCGAGAAACGCAGCCAGTTATCTGTGGCGCTGCCAGTGAGCAGACCACTGTGAAGTTTTCCTACCCGTAAAAATAAATTCGCAAATTAAAATCACATTCTAATAAATTGACGTTGAACTTTACGATTTAAAGTGCAATTTTTAATATGGCGAAAGTGCTGCTGAGCAAGGAATTACCAGACATCGAGGTCGGTACACTCTCAAGATAATTAATCAGTGTTTAGTTTTAAGTGGTAGTTTACCTATCTAGTTAACTACTTAATCTGTTGTTATGGCGATAAGATATTTGGTTTTAAAGCTTATCTATCAGGGTAGGTACCTATTTAATTTTGAATCAATACAACTTACTGTTTTGTGAAGCACAGTCTTTTTCGATGGACATAGAGCATAGACAGAACATTTATTTATAAGAAGAAATAGCATCGTTCGAAATACAGAGAGTTCTACTTATATTAGACGTTTTTGTAATTACTCAAGCAGATAATTTTATGTTCAACACGTTTTTCGAAGCAACTACAGTCAAGGCCACATCGAGCTTGACACATTGGACTTTGTACTATTCTTATTTCAATCGCCATAGGAGCTCAGTCGCTTGTGAAGCTCGACCTGCTCGTGTACCTAAACCATCGTCCAAGTTAGTTAGTGTATTTTATAAGTAAAATCCACACATTCCTATCCGATCGTTCGATCTTTCGATTATCCGATTTCATCCCATACATCGGAAGATGGGATAAGAATGTGTGGATCCTCCTTTAGTATAAGAACGTCATCAATTAAGGTAGGTACCTATTTTTACCATATTCCTAAGTTAGATGAAGCTGAAGAACTTTTCCCAAGGAACATACCTAACTACAGGTACCTAGTAGTAGTAAGATTTCTTTTAATTCTCATAACTTCTTTTAACTCTACAGTTTTTTAAACAATCGCTAACTAACTCGATACTACGAAAGATCGCCTAAATGCTTCACTACTTAGTAATATGATAAGTAGTTACCTACAGTAAATACATATATTAAGTCGATACATTTATTTAATCACAGTTTTCGATAACTCATATTAGCATTAGTCCAGGGAAATTATTATTTGACCTGGAAGTAATTAAGTATGGCTGTTTTTTCTCGGATTCTTGTTAAACAACTAATCTCTCCTATAAACTATAATTATTAAAATCGTATGACCTCGGGAACATATATTTTTTATTTATACTAAAATGCTAATGAAATCAATCGATTATCATTGTTAATAGAACTATAATCATAGGTAGTTTACCTAAAAATTAAAATGTTTTCCCATTGGAATTGCTGAAATTCGGAGTTTCAGTAAGGTGATAAGTTAACTCGAAATTGCACTTAAAGGATAATATGTAATGGAAGTAAATTTAATGTTTTACTTCTTAAATATTATTTTAAATACATTTTATACAAAATTAAAATGTCAACTGTAATGACAAACTTTATTTTTGAAATTTTCGTCATCTTCCCTTAATTTTTTTTCTTTAATACTATTTTACATATATGTATTTAAACTTAATTTTGTCAATAATAATAAAAAAGTCACATTAATATTTACTTCAAACCCACTCATATAAAAGTTTCTAAATACCCTAGAGTACAGATTTCTTTTATCTACTTATCACTCACTAGCCCACGACTTCATTCGCGTTAAATTTTGGATTTTACTCGGGATCGTGTAATAAAATTTGTATCTACAATTGTCATTTTTAAGGTCCCGCAACAAATTGGTAAAAACGGAACCCTTATGGTGCGACTTCGTCTGTCTGTCTATCTGTCACACCTGTTTATCTCAGCAACCACTCCCTCATGCTATTTGAAGTTAGGAATACTTTTAGAATAGATTTCTTAACTTTACTGCAAACGAAAAAATTATAAAAATATTATTATTGTAAAGGTGGCCCAAATAGGCGGCCCAAAATTTTAGAATTTCGTTACTAGGTCGAGTGAGAATTTAGTTTTGCGGTCCTAAAAAAACCGGCCAAGTGCGAGTCGGACTCGCGCACTGAGGGTTCCGTACCACCACATAAACATAATTGTATTAGTTGAAATTTCAGTAAGTTAATGTGCTAGATTTTTGAGTCCCACAAGCGCTTGACCAAATTTTATTATTTGTTGTTATTTTATAGCCTATGCCCTATAAAAATACCAATTTTCAAGTTTGTTAGTGTTCCCGATTTTAAATAGAACTAAAACAAAAATCGCCTCAGCAACCATCCAACTTGACCCCTCTCTTATATGAATGTTCTTGAAACGGGAGCTCACCACAATTGGTTACCATTAGTTGTGAGAAAAGTTGTAATATTTAATGATTTCAGACTTTTCCCATTATTTGTACCGTGAGACCTAGCTTCTTGCCAAATTTCATATTTTTAGGTCACCGGGAAGTACCCTGTAGGTTTTTCATTGATAAAACCTATACCTATAATTGAAGATAACATGTTCATCTTACGTTTTGTTACAGTTGATTGCTGACGTAGGTACATCTCAATAGGTGTACAATAAAACCATAGTAGGTATAAAACTAAATTACCTGCTTAGCACATCAAGCTTGACAGTTTAAGCCACGATCACACCTACCTAAATTCCAAGACTTAATTCGGCATACATTGCTGGGAGGCTTGGTTATGTTAATTGCAATATCCTTACTTCAACGAGCAATGTACGCTGAATTAGTCTTTGAATACAGCTAGGTGTAATCATGGCTACGTACGGTCGGTCAACGTACGGTCAACCGCTTGTCGGTAGAAACTTTTTCAACTCTATTACCACGCCATAAGGTCCAAAAGTGTTTCTACCGATGTGCGGCCGTGTGTACGTACGGTCAACCGCACGTCGGCAGAAACTTTTTCAACTCTATTACCATGCCATAAGGTGCAAAAGTGTTTCTCCTGATGTGCTGTTAAGTGTACCTAAGACCAACCTCAGCTCACGCTATAGGTTGGAATAGGTACAGCGCGTTCAGAACAAGTCTTTATTTTCCGCGCATGGGTGACAGGCGGAGAGCCAATGGGCGATTCGCTCGCCCCCTGGGGGGAGCCGCGCTCACCCCCGCGACAAATTTTTTGACTTCTGCGCATTAACGGTCACAGACAAAGTTATTTTGCACGCAGTATACCTACCTACCAGCTATATTAAACGGTATAGATGGCGTATCCTACCTCCATCCTAACCCAATTTACGCTTATGTTGCATATTTCTAATTTTCAAAGCAATCCGTGATATTTATTATAAGCAGGAAAAATTTTTTGAGTACCTATAGCATACAATCAAACGGTTCTAATTATTTTTTACCTGTGTCGTCCTAGTGGCAATCCTAGCGGCCATAATTGGTATTATCTTGAGCTTTGGATGTCTCAGAGGAAGTTAGGTTAAAAAGTCTGTACCGTGTACCTAAAGATGGCGCTGATATCAGATTATGGTTCCACACTTTGTCACGTATTAAATAAACTTTGTTTAGTAAGTATAATTATATTATAAAAGTAAAAAAAACATTAACTATTTTCTTATCTTTATTTTATTTAAATATTGACGGCGAAGCCTGTAAGGTAAGCGTCTAAAAATATCAAAAACATTTCAAAAGTAAAAAAGCAAAAATTTTTAAAAATTTAATAAGCAATACCACCACCGTCCAGGCACAGTATGACCCATACTACCCAGTACTAACTACCATAATTATTATATACTAAAAGCTTTTGCTCTTTGACTTTAAAAACTCAGTGACCATTCAACTTGACCCCTCTCTTATATGAATGTTCTTGAAACGGGAGCTCACCACAATTGGTTACCATTAGTTGTGAGAAAAGTTGTAATATTTAATGATTTCAGACTTTTCCCATTATTTGTACTGTAAGACCTAGCTTCTTGCCAAATTTCATAATTTTAGGTCAACGGGAACTACCCTGTAGGTTTTGCATTTTTGAATAAATGTATGGAGATGAGAACATAAAATGCCATATCTTTTTATTGCGTCGTTGTAAAAAATTAAAATTTTCAGACCTTGTGTGGTCCATGGATCCTAATATATGGTATTAATTTCAACCTGATACCTTTACCCGTTCGTGAGATAAAGGGTCTTGACAGACAGACAGACAGACAGACAGACAGACAGACGGACAACAAAGTGATCCTATAAGGGTTCCGTTTTTTTCTTTTGAGGTACGGAACCCTAAAAATGGACTTTATAGCTACTAAAAATAGGTACTATATGTATGTCGGAACCCTCGCACTTGACCTTTTTTAGGGTTCCGTACCTCAAAAGAAAAAAACGGAACCCTTATAGGATCACTTTGTTGTCCGTCTGTCTGTCTGTCAAGACCCTTTATCTCACGAACGGGTAAAGGTATCAGGTTGAAATTAATACCATATATTAGAATACATGAACCACACAAGATCTGAAAATTTCAATTTTTTACAACTACGCAATCAAAAGATATGGCATTTTATGTCCTCATCTCCATACATTTATTCAAAAATGAAAAACCTACAGGGTACTTCCCGTTGACCTAAAATTATGAAATTTGGCAAGAAGCTAGGTCTCACAGTACAAATAATGGGAAAAGTCTGAAATCATTAAATATTACAACTTTTCTCACAACTAATGGTAACCAATTATGGTGAGCTCCCGTTTCAAGAACATTCATAAAAGAGAGGGGTCAAGTTGGATGGTTGCTGAGGCGATTTTTGTTTTAGTTCTATTTAAAAACGGGAACACTTACAAACTTGTAAAATTGGTATGTTTATAGGGCATAGACTATAAAATAACAACAAATAATAAAATTTGGTCAAGCGCGTGTCGGACTCAAAAAATCTAGCACATTAACTTACTGAAATTTCAACTAATACAATTATGTTTATGTGGTGGTACGGAACCCTCAGTGCACGAGTCCGACTCGCACTTGGCCGGTTTTTTACGGTTCCGTACCTCAAAATAAAAAAACGGAACCCTTATAGGATCAATTTGTTGTCCGTCTGTCTGTCTGTCTGTCAAGACCCTTTTTCTCACGAACGAGAAGAGGTATTAAATTGAAATTGATAACGAATATTAAGGTCCATAAACCACACTAGATCTGAAAAGTTCAATTTTTTACAACGACGCAATCAAAAGATATGGCTTTTTATGTCCTCATCTCTATACATTTATGCAAAAAAGCAAAACCTACAGAGTACTTCCCGTTGACCTAAAATTATGAAATTTGGCAAGAAGCTAGGTAGTTTACCTAAAAATTAAAATGTTTTCTCATTGGAATTGCTGAAATTCGGAGTTTCAGTAAGGTGATAAGTTAACTCGAAATTGCACTTAAAGGATAATATGTAATGGAAGTAAATTTAATGTTTTACTTCTTAAATATTATTTTAAATACATTTTATACAAAATTAAAATGTCAACTGTAATGAGTCAACTAATACAATTATGTTTATGTGGTGGTACGGAACCCTCAGTGCGCGAGTCCGGTTTTTTCATAATTTTTTCAATGATGAAACTAGAACTATGATGAATATTAAAAATAGGTATATCTAGAAAAAAAAATTAAGATTTTTTTATCAGGAATGGATTTATTTTAATAAAAATCATTTGGGGTGTATGAGGGTTTCACTTATTCCATTAACATGTTGTATATACCTATATAGGTACCTATATGAAAGTTGACTTCAAGTTTATCCATTTACGCATAAAATAAAGTTTTTATTTTTAGTTTGATATATAAAATAAAAGGTTCGAAAATTGATCGTCTTAAATGTCGCCTGATTTCATCATTAGATTTGTATTTTTTTTACAGATATTTTTTTTCCAAAATTAAATTTAAGCTTCTGTAAGCTTAATGTTTTCCCAATCATCACAGATTAGATAATAGTTACTACGCAATCATGCTTAAAAAAATATTATTTACATGGATTTTTAATTCCTATTAAAAAGGCAAAAAATGTTAGTACTGAAAATTTTGTTTACCTAACAATTTCATAGTTATACCCAATATAAAGTGATCAAATCCTAATATGAATAAAATATAAACACTTGGACTTTTATGAAAAATCATAATTTAGAACACATTTTTATCTACTACTGTGATATCGCTAACACAACCAAATCCCAGTCTACATTGCGACGTGTATTGCCTGTGCGCCAGTAACACGCAATATGATGCTTGCATTGCGGTGCGTCAGTTCGACCTTTGTCACAGATTAAAATATAATAGTAAACTAACCTTAATTATCGCCCAGAAAATTCGTATCTCTACTCGTACAATGTCTGACGGAGCAATTTATTGCAACATACAGTGTGAATTTTCCTTGATTTTGCTCCCGAAGCTCAGTGATTCTACTTATGATAACAAGCAACTTTCCCAAAGAAAAAAATTTTTCGCCCCCCCCCCCCCCATAGTAAAGTGGTCATGTGATCGACTCATTTTGTATGGGAAGGTGAATTTTTTTTTTATCGGGTATTTAACTATTTTTCTTCGGGAAAGTTGCTTGTTTTCATGAGTAGAATTACTGGGCTTCGGGAGCGAAACCAATACAAATTCACACTGTATAAGGTAACGTGTTATCAAGGTCAGTTTGTTTCAGTCACCGACGAGGTGTAGACTGTAGAGCTGGTGTGTTTCTCACATAACATCCCATAGCGTGGCGTGGCATCACATATGCCTTGTAGTAAGGGTGATGAAGGACAAATTTCTATATGGTTTGCTCATGTCTGCCTCTTTGACTTATGATAAGGAGCATCCTGTAGAAGATACAAAAAATATTGTCGGACGTCCACACCCCTGCGTTTTTGAGGATTAAGTTTTAACTATTTTGAAATTTGACAATGAAATGTACACCTGGCAGACTATGACTATCTGATTAAATACAATGTATAAAACCCCAGAACAATGGTCTTCCACCATAATAGCCCTGCGTCGTAAAGTTACAGCTCTTCAAAATGCAAAAATTCACTACTTCGTCCCGTGATAATGCAGAGCCCTGCATGTCTGCCTCTTCGATTTTCTACATCTTCAGAAGTATTTTAAACAGGAGCCACAAAGGCAGACCAAAAAAACATTATTTAGTATCTTATTTTCTTTTTTTTTGCTTTAACTCAAAAACGCAGCAACGCACAGAAAAACTTGTAAGGACCAAATCGATTCGTATTGAGCTGATCTATCATCCCTACGAGTATTAATATGAATCATGAGCAAATCATATACCCTAATTGCAGCCAGCACCCTGACTATTGTGCCTACACTTTAAGAAGCTTATAATGCGATGCATAGTTGATAGTAAGTACAACCAACAGCACGTCAGTAGAAGCACTTTGGACTATATCGCATTACAATAGAGTTAATAATATTCCCACCGACGTGCGGTTAACTGTACGAATAGCGTCTATACAATTTTAGTCAGCTGAACTGTATCACTCCAAAAACAAATACAAAGTTATCTTTTGTCGATAACAGAGGTCATTTTCGTCATCGATATTCTATTGTAGAAGGTGTCATCTTTTAACCTTTAAAATACCGGGTGTAAAAAGCCATTTTCCGAAAACTGAAACTGTGGATTCGCGTAATACCGGAGCTCACGAAAGAGTCAGGTGTTTCGTAAACAAACAAAATTTTTTTTATCGTATTACACGTGTTCAACGTTTGTAACCAAAATCTACACAAAAAAACCGGTCAAGTGTGAGTCGGACTCGCGCGCCGAGGGTTCCGATAAACCATATTCGGAGGTGATAGAGCTTTTGCGCAAAGTCCGTTTAGAAAAATATTACCCTCTTGCCTATTTCTGCCGCAAAGCAGCATTTTGTACAAGTGTTTCGGTTCGGAGGGTAAGTTGGAAATTATCGGCATATAAGACGCATATAAGACGTACCTTGCACGCACGTTCCATTTTAGTTCTTCCGGTAGTTCTCAAGATGGCTAACGCGTATTTGCTGTCTTATAAGTGTAAAAGTTAGACAATTAGGCACCGGGTGAGCTTGTTAGCTCAATTGTGACATTTTTAAAATGGCTGTTATAATGAAATCTGATTGTTTTACAGAACCTGCTTCGGCTTAACCCTACTGTGAAGCCTTACACTAATCTGGTGCCTTCAGCCCAAACTAAAAAGGTCAAGCAACATTGGAAGCGAAATACTGACAGGAAATGTACCGTAAGTAATGTGTATTGGGTAAGCTTACTTACACCTTCCTTTCTGTCTTCATAATCATCATATCAGCCTAAAGACGTCCACGGCTGGAAATAGGCCTAAAGATCTCCATGAAGACCGGTCCTGCGCTGCTCGTATCCAGCGACCTTGACCAGATCGTCAGTTCACGTTGTGGGGGGCCTGCCGACGCTTCATCTTCCGGTACGTGGTCGCCACTCTGGAACGCTTACGCCCTATCAACCATCGGTTCTTCTTGCGACTGCCACTTTAGTTTAGCGATTCTCAGGGCTATGTCAGTTACTTTAGTTCTTCTGCGGATCTCCTCATTTCTGATTCGATCCAGCAGAGACTCCGAGCATAGCCCTTTCCATAGCTCTTTGGGTGACTTTGAGCTTCCTGATAAGGCCCATCGTGAGTGGCCACGTCTCGGTTTCATACGTCATCACTAGCAACATGAAATCCAGAGGATAGGCAGCAGCGTCCTTCTGTGTATTATCCCGCCAACCCGTCTGCCTAGCGTGGCGACTATGGTAAAACCCCCTAAAAATCCTATGAATCTGTCTTACTCCCACTCTTTCATCAGTTGTATATGTTACCGGCCAAACCCGATTTTAGGCCAAACTAGTTTTGCCTAGGCCAAACCAGTTTGACCTAGGCTATACTAATACTATACTGTTGGGTAGGTTAGGTTAGGTTATCTGTTAACCCTTGCACTAGAAACAAGTCTTTTCTGATGCAAGGTTAAACAGATAACCTAACCTTCCCCACATATTTCGGTTTGGCCTAGAAAACTAGTTTGGCCTAAAATCGGGTTTGGCCGTAACATATACAATAAGGTTCTGAATATAGGGCAGGGTACAGCAGATAGGTACGTGGCGACCGTGACACGTAGCGTGGACAGCCTTTCACGAGGTGGACTGAGGCCTATGTTGAGCAGTGTACGTCCGGCTGATCTAATATTTTAAATCACAATTGTAGAAAACCGGGGCATTCTTAATTATTCCAGAATGTATAACAGAAAGGGACCCCTGAGGGACGTGAATATAATTGAACAACTTTTCCTAAGAAACAGGACGATCTTCCAAAAACATTTTTTTTTTACCCTCCATACAAAATACGCTATTTGCTGATGCAGTTCTATCTACCTGACCTATATTATCTGTTACCTATGTTCTGAAAGGGGAAAAGTTGTTCAGTATCATGGGTAGATTCACAAACACCAGGTTTATTATACCCTTTTTGTTACGTTGTTGTACAGTGAGTACAGTCAACGACAGGTCAAGCTTGACACTCGCAGTGCGACTCTAGCCCGTTGGTCTATTGGAATAAAAACGGTACAAAGTCCAATGTGTCAAGCTTGATGTGCTCTTGACAGTACCTAAAGGCCATGACATAACTATGAAAATGGACTAGGTTGAATGGAAAATCTTTTAGGTTTGTTTAAAAAAAAATTATACATTTTATAGACTTGCCCAACGTTGACGAAGAACTTTGACGATATCAAGCACACGACGCTATCGGAACGAGGTGCGCTGAAGGAAGCGGCGAGATGTCTGAAATGCGCAGACGCACCTTGCCAGAAGTCCTGCCCGACGCAGATAGATGTCAAGAGTTTTATTACTAGCATAGGTAACAAGGTCAGTCGAAATTCCGTATTATTTTAATGTAGGCACCGAAGAAGTTAATGGTACAGTCAAGTGCATAAATATGTATCTAAACTATCGTTTCAAAAGTATGTATCATTGAATGTTTATTATTATAGCATCCAATCTAACTGATATAAATATGTCTGCGGAAACTGATTAATAATATGTATACTATAAAGGACAATTTGTTTTATAACAAGCAATACAAACCTTTTATGGACATATTATTGCTCATTTAGTTATTTAGATATTTTTGCAACAAAAACGAAGACATAATAACGATGAGAAAAGTGTGACATAATTCGTGAATCTTTACATAAATACATGTAATTGCAATGGATTTCAGGAAACATATTTATGCACTTGACTGTACCTACTGTCATGTAGAAAAGACACACTCAGCTTTCCGCCGATTTAGATGCCTCACTCACCGCCCCCTCACCACTCCCTGCCTGACGTGGCCATTGCTGGGCGCGACTAGATACTGTTATATGATACACATTCAACAGGTGATGTCTTTGTGCAATTTAATATGTGGCATTTCACACAAGGTCATCTGATCCCCAACTAAGATACGTCCGTCCGTTTAAATTTCTTAGCAATTTTATTACCTGGTACTCTTTTATGTTTATTTTCAGAATTACTATGGGGCAGCTAAGGCAATCCTCTCGGACAATCCGCTGGGTCTTACTTGCGGCATGGTGTGTCCTACAAGTGACTTATGCGTTGGCGGCTGTAATCTGCACGCTAGTGAGGAAGGAGCTATCAACATTGGTGGACTGCAGCACTTCGCTGTTGAGGTTCGGATTAAGCTAAAACTGAACCACTTCCCAAAAACAATATTCCTATTATATCGATACAGCAAGTCAAATTAGTTTTTTTTTTTAGTTTTTTTTTTTAGCACA
Organism: Athrips mouffetella; assembly: GCA_947532105.1. Taxonomy (NCBI): domain Eukaryota; kingdom Metazoa; phylum Arthropoda; class Insecta; order Lepidoptera; family Gelechiidae; genus Athrips; species Athrips mouffetella. Next base: position 6,719,581 of record OX383969.1, on the reverse strand, counting down.
CATTTTTTATTTATTTTTTTCTTATCTACCCTCTTTTTTTTTATCGTCTTCTGACATTAAGTTCCTTCGGACCGGCGTTATTTATCAGTTAAATTAAACGTCTTACAGACTTTCATGAAAATGGAAATCCCGCAAACCTTACACCCCAATACTAAACCTTTGCCCAAAGGTGGGAATCAGAAAATAGCTCTGATTGGTGGAGGCCCTGCCAGCATCAGCTGCGCCTGCTTCTTAGCGCGACTAGGATACAAGGACCTGACAATAGCAAGTCAAATTAGTTTTCAATGAAACTAAAGCACACATTTTTTATTTATTTTTTTCTTATCTACCCTCTTTTTTTTATCGTCTTCTGACATTAAGTTCCTTCGGACCGGCGTTATTTATCAGTTAAATTAAACGTCTTACAGACTTTCATGAAAATGGGAATCCCGCAAACCTTAGACCCCAATACTAAACCTTTGCCCAAAGGTGGGAATCAGAAAATAGCTCTGATTGGTGGAGGCCCTGCCAGCATCAGCTGCGCCTGCTTCTTAGCGCGACTAGGATACAAGGACCTGACAATTTATGAGAAGGAGAAATATCTGGGTGGATTGAGGTAAGTTGTTTGTTTTATCATACTTTGTTTTTTCTTTCAATTTTCTAAACGTTTTGCTTCAACTTGTTCTGCAGTTCATCAGAAATCCCTCAGTATCGACTGCCTTTCAACGTGGTGCAATTCGAAGTCGATCTCGTCAAGAATTTAGGCGTCAAATTTGTGACTGGAAGAAAACTTTCCTCCAAAGACATCACCGTTGAGGTAAAAATAAACAATAGCCTTCCCCACAGAGCAGCTTGCCAACTTCACCTGATTCTATATAGAAAACAAGAATGGGCAACTCTACTTTGTTTTTGCTCTGTGGCCTTCCCCAAAACGTTAACAGACGTCAAGCCTGGTCTACTGATGATGAATTCTTTTCAGGATTTGTTGAAGAAAGGACACGCAGCTGTGTTTCTGGGAATAGGTCTCCCAGAACCTAACAGTATTCCGGTCTTCAAGGGCCTCAATACAGACATGGGCTTTTATACTAGCAAGGATTTCTTACCGCTAGTGTCAAGAGGTAGCAAGAAAGGTAATAAATATAACACATCTCCTGGTGTGTGCCTTTTTATCCATGTCTTCTGATCTGTCATTTTACTATTGATATTTTTCAATACGTTACGTATTTTCGTCCGTTGACTTATAATAACGTATTATAACCATGATAATTTCAAATACTCTCTATTACTAGTATATGATCTATTCTGTGTTCTAGGTATGTGTGCTTGCAAGTCTTCATTGCCAGAGCTACATGGAAACGTAGTCGTCCTCGGAGCAGGTGACACAGCTTTTGACTGTGCGACATCAGCCCTACGTTGTGGAGCAAAGCGTGTTTATGTTGTCTTCAGAAAAGGATTCACTAACATCAGAGCTGTGCCTGAAGAGGTAAAACTGATTTCTGATCTTTGAGGTAAAATAAGTTTTCAAAAGAGGAAGCTCTTGCTACCATGATTTTTTTGTCTTGATTTTACCTGTTTTTAGGTGGACTTGGCGAAAGAAGAGAAATGCGAATTCGTTCCGTTTATGTCACCTCAGGAAGTCATAGTAAAGAATGGAAAGGTAAGTAAGAAGCGCTTGAAAACGTTATTATGCAAAGCTTGGTTTGAGGAAGAATTCACAGATTACCTAAAGCCAAAATTTTTCTAATAGATCACTGCACTAAAGATGTGTCGTACTGAGCAACTGGACAACGGAGAATGGATTGAAGACGAAGACCAAATCCTTCACTTAAAGGCGAATTTCATCATTTCTGCATTTGGATCTGGACTTTACGATGCTGATGGTAAACCCTAACTTATTTGAAATTGAAACCTAAAAAACCGGCCGTTAAGCCATGACTGAGGCCATTTAACCTCTGACAATAGGTTTAGTTGAGAGGATATGTGAAAAGATAGTTATTTGACAGTGGGCGCAGACTTTTCGCTTGAAAGAAAGAAAGGGATAAAGTGCGCAATCCGCAACGCATTAGATTGCGACAGATATACAGTGCGTGTTACCAAAACTAAATGACGTAAGCGCCTGATATAAAATATCGACTTTTTGTAAAAACTAACTAATAAAATAAAATTTTAGGTTAGGCATATGATAGCAACTACGAATACCTTTCTGTATTCTTAAAAGAGGAAATAATGAAAATTGAAGAGGCAACTTTGGATTTTTATTATGTCGAGCCGATTTTCACTAATCGTGTTTTGGTTTTAGCGAGATTATCACGTGAATGGTCAAAAACACATACCTGAAAATCACGGCAAGATACTGAGTCAATAAAAATATATTTGTCTTCAAAATACCCAAAAAAAATATCGTCTTAAGTTAGCCATTAGAGTGAGATGCTTGCACGATAAACAAACATAAAATAAATTTTTTGCAATTCGGTTTCAGTAAAGGACGCAATGTCTGGTGTGAAGCTAAACCGCTGGGGACTCCCAGAAGTGGACACCACGACAATGCAGAGCAGCAATCCTCGGGTCTTCGTTGGAGGTGACTTGGCAGGCGTTGCCGAGACTACTGTCGAGTCTGTTAACGATGGAAAGACTGCAGCTTGGTTCATGCATTGCTATTTGCAGGTACTTTATTAAATGTTGCAACATTTGATCAAAATCGTTTTTCGCACAGGATCAGACCAAAGAAGATCTTAACTTGCCCAATTGTTTTCGATCGAGCCTAAATGACCGAATTTTACCTACACATACTCGTACCTACCAACATTATCAGAAACATTTTAAATTGCAGGGGATTCCATTTGACTCTCCAGTTGAATTGCCAAAGTTCCACTGTCCCATCGACGACGTGGACCTTTCGGTAGACGTATGCGGGATCAAGTTTGAAAACCCCTTCGGATTGGCCAGCGCACCACCTACCACGAGTTCTGCTATGATTCGCCGAGCATTCAAGCAGGGTTGGGGATTTGCCGTTACCAAAACCTTTGGCCTTGATAAAGTTAGTGAAAGTCAATTAACTAAATTGTCACTAAATCGGCTAGTTATTAGAAACTAGCAAGAACAATGAATTAATTTGTCGACTTATTACTTTCAGGATCTTGTGACAAACGTTTCTCCTCGCATAGTCCGTGGAGTGACTTCTGGTGAAAATTACGGTCCAGGACAAGGGTCGTTCCTCAACATTGAACTCATCTCCGAAAAATGTGAAGCGTATTGGTGTCAGAGTATCACTGAACTTAAAAATGACTTTCCTAGAAAAGTAAGTCACATATATTAACCAATAGGGTGCTTAGGTGAAGTAATCGGTTTATCACTAAATAGGATATTAAAATTACAGGTGATAATTGCATCGATAATGTGCTCATATAACGAAATAGATTGGACAGAGCTAGCACAGAAGGCTGAAAAGGCAGGTGCAGATGCCCTTGAGCTTAATCTGTCATGCCCTCATGGTATGGGCGAATCAGGAATGGGATTGGCCTGTGGACAGGTAAGACTTGTTTCTTGCTTGTATTTTTGCATATAAATTTACATTTAAGTACCTAGATGTTAATTATGAATTATTTTTATATTCTAGGATCCTGTTCTCGTAAAAGGAATATCCCAATGGGTCAGGAAAGCAGTCAAGATACCGTTTTTCGTAAAACTGACTCCCAATATAACAGATATTGTTAGCATTGCAATGGCCGCTCATGAAGGTAGGTTTAAACTTTTCTACATGTAAATAAAAATATTAATCCTTAATAGCATATAATAGTTATTATATCATTTTCAGGTGGGGCAGATGGCGTATCAGCAATCAATACAGTATCCGGTCTTATGACCGTAAGACCTGACGCTACTCCATGGCCTGCAGTTGGTAAGTATCATCAAAAGTTGCTAGTTTTTACCTATTAGTCTTTTTGATCCTCACCCATCCGGGTTCTGACCACGGCCAACGTTGAGAAAGAGTAACTATCACTCGGCCACGAGAGCTTCTTACTACCACTGTCTTCATTTTAATAAATTTTTAGGGTTCCGATACCAAAATGGTAAAAAAAAGGAACCCTTATGGTGCCACTCTGTCTGTCTGTCCGTCTGTCTGTCACAACTCTATATCTCAGCAACCACTCATGCTATCGACCTGAAATCTGGAATAGTTTTAGAATATAGTTGCCAAACTTAATTGCACATGAAAATTTTTTGAAAAAAGTATGATTATTAATGTAAAGGGGGCCAAAATAGGGGGGGCATAATTTCAAATTGTCGCTACTAGGTCGAGTGGGGTATCATATAAAAGGGCTTTACTTTTAATTTTTAAAATATATTTTCGTATTTTTTTAAGTTTCTTAGTTTTCAAGTTATGATGAAAAATGTCAAAAAATATACCATTCCCCCCCCCCCCTTATCTCCGAAGTTTGAGTAAGGAAAAATCTGAATTAATTACAGTTGACAGAAGTTTATGTAAACTTTACAGCAAAAATAAAACGATCTTTCTAAGTTGCACAGTTTTTCGGAAATCTGCAAAAAACCTTTACAAACAAATTTAGTTTTGCAGTCCTGAAAATGGACTTTATTGCTTCCAAAAATACTATAGGTATATCGGAACCCTCGGCGCGCAAGTCCGACTCGCACTTGACCGGTTTTTTTTTAATCTAAAATCTCCACAAAACTTCATATTTGCAGGTATCGAAAAGCACACAACTTACGGCGGCGTCTCCGGAAACGCTACACGCCCAATGGGTCTCCGCGCAGTTTCAGCAATTGGCAATAAAATCCCCGGTTTCCCAATCCTTGGTATCGGAGGTATCGATTCTGCTGACTCAGCTCTACAATTTATAATGATTGGCGCACCTGTTGTTCAGGTGAGAATATTGAGAACCTATCTCAGTAGGTAAAGATAAATGAATAACGTAAAAAGAACAATCTACAAAACACACCACTATGAAGAAAAACAAAAGCAATAGCTATATTTTAAAACCTCGGAAACACGGCCACACGTCGGTGGAAACACTTTGACCTTGAGCGGGCGTTTGTAGTGTAGCGCTGGTTTAGCTTATTCTGGTTTTGTTTCCACTTGCTTGCTACCATGCTTACATATTTTAAACAGCTCATGACATTTACTAAATTTACTTTCATCAGATATGTAGCGCAGTCCAAAATCAAGACTTCACTGTGGTTGAAGATTACATTACTGGTCTAAAAGCTTTGTTGTATCTTCGATCACTGGGTTTGGAAGGTTGGATGGGTCAGTCACCGCCTTTGTTCAAACACCAGAAGGGCAAACCTGTGCAGACCCTTTATGATGAGGATGGCAAGGTAACATTAACAATAAACTTAGATTACCAGGAGATAAATAATGCCTTCCACCAACATAATATTACTTATTTCCTATTACATATATTTCAGGTCCTAGCTCACTTCGGTCCGTACAATAAGCAACGCAATGAGATGCTCCACAAAAAACGATTAGAATCTGACTTATTAGCAGACAACAAGGTGGAGAGTTATCTCACAAGTGAAAAGGTTAATGGATACCATGAAGTGCCAAAGATCAAAGATGTGCTGGGAAGTGCTCTGGCAAGAGTTGGAACCTATAAACATCTGGATAACACGAAACAAGTTGTCGCTTTAATAGATGACGTAAGTTTTTTACAAATTCTACAAAATGCTGGATATTCTCTTGAATTCGAATCAAAATTTTATTAATTTATACCTTATATTGTTTTTAGGATATGTGCATAAATTGTGGTAAATGCTACATGGCCTGCGCTGATTCTGGTTATCAAGCTATCAAGTAAGTGCTACTGAGATCTCTGTATTTTTATCCCATGTTAAGATCTTTTTTAAGTTCTGCAATAACCTACATTTTGATGTGTAAATTATTTTAGATTCGATTCGGAAACTCATCTGCCACACGTAACCGATGATTGCACTGGTTGCACACTATGTTTGTCTGTCTGCCCTATCATCGACTGTATATCGTAAGTTCATGATATACCTAGTTATGTTTATAATAACTAGTGCCTGAACAAGAAACAGTTTTCTAAATGCTTTTTATTTACAGAATGGTCCCGAAGAAGATTCCTCACATTATTAAAAGAGGATTGCAGTATCAAGTACTCCCGGTGTCTCCGTTAGACGCTGTATGTCAATAAGCAAGCACCTCGTATATAGTAAATCGTTAACTTTTAGATAATAAAATTATATGTCGTAGCCAAGTGGTTAAATAAGCCATTCATTGATTGATACGGTCACTTTTTTAGTGAAATCAGGAAGAACTGGACCTTTTCTCCGTTTTGTGGAAACTGACCCTTATAAATTGCATTCATCGATTTGGGTAGGCATTTAATAAATAGGAAAACCATTTTAGTTACCTGGAAGATTTTACCAGTTTGTTGCGACCAAAGATTTCGGACCTCCTTGCTTCGCTCGGAATAGATACCTTGCTAATTTATTTTACTATGGGATGACATCTGCCAACATGTCCTAATTTTTTATGTCAAATTATCAATGATCACTAGGAAATATTCAAAATAACCTGTCAAATCCATAGAACGACGCCTTCGCTACCTTGTGACGAATTATTTCTTTAATCCTCCTTCTAAGTACCCTTATTTTTCTGTGGTTGCGACATATAAATGCATTCCTATTATGTGTTTATAATATTAATGAATAAACGAAATATGAATCATCCATCTATCGTCTTGTTGCATTATTGGTGTAAGATCCAAATTATAAACTCCTTCAGAAAAACCTGTTTCTCGAAGTTACCTCCGCCGGACCAACTACTGCTACGTTCTTTTTCAGGTTGTTCTTCTGAACATCATAAATGTGGTTGTCCTTTCTAAAAGAGTGTAGGGGATAGTTATGACGTCATAATTTTTTTGTATGGGATTTAAAGACATATCTGCTTAAAACCTAACGTGCAGTATCTATATTGAATGAAAGGGCTCTGATTGCTGATCCTAAAATATATAAATAAATTACCAAAATACTACTACTCAAAATAAAGGTACCAAGTTTCGGCTCCTCCATTTAAGAAAGGGCTAAATATTTTTTGCAAAATAAGTCCATCATTGGTATACCCATCATATCAGCATATTCGATTTTGAAAATATTTAGTATTGTTTTTTCAATACAAATATATTGAATACAAACCGACAGGTACTAGATTACGTATAAGATTAGGTCCCACGTCTTTATCAAGAAAATTATACTAAACATTTTCAAAATTGCTTTCCGGATATATTACGAGGATCATAACGAGTCATGTACGGTCTTTGTACACCCTTGATGATGATGATGTTGATTTTTGATGATAAAACACTGATAGTTAACTTCACATGATTTATTAAATTCAACCAAGGTATAAGAACAAGTAGTATTGAGCACGTGTTTACGTAGACTGACGAAATGAGGTAGTGCATTACAACAAAATATAAAAGCTGACGAGGCGCGAACATGTGCGATTCGTGGATCGTAGTCATTTGAAGAATAATTTGCAAAAAAAACTATCCAGCCGTTTCTTACCCAGAGGAGCCGAAACATGGTAAGTTTTAGAAATATATATTTGATTTAAAGATAACAAGGAGCTTAAGCGTATATTTTTAGGATCAGCTTAAAAAGCCCTTTCATTCATTATACAGCAATGCAGATTTCAAAAACAAAAATTGAAAAATCCCACCCTCCAAATCGATGACGTCATCCACCTTTACAGAAGACGACTACCGCATTTGTGATGTTCAGAACAACAAGTACATACCACTAGTCGGTGTGGCGGAGACGGAACGAGAAACGGAACTAGCCTCAATTTCATTTGGATCCTACACTATATCAAGGGAAACTGAGTTAGAGAACGACAGCACATATTTAAAATGTTTTTATTGCAAGAAAATGTCATGATCCAGTTCGAACTCTTTCGTATAACAACTCCGCACTGTGTTTTGAAAACTCCCAAAATGCTAGTTCACTGTCTTTAGGTTTCAACGTCAGTGCTGAAATAGGTCTCGAGCAATTATAATGTCTCTTAGTCACGACATTTACCTTAGGTTCTTTGATGTTCTCATAAAGCTTTTTGCATATGAAACATTCGAACATTAAATTAGTTGCGTGTACATCGGTTTGGTAAGGTCTGGCTTTAATTTCCTTAGCGAGTCGAGTATTGGTGATGTGTCCTTTGGTTTTGTGTTCTAAATATTCTTCATAAAAAGTATCATTTTGCAACAATTCATATAAGTATTCACTCAAATGCTTTGGTGATGGAAAGTCTTGAATGAGTATTGCAGATTTGTTATTGGGATACCAGTCTGCAACAGATGGAGATCCTAAATAAATCGGAACCACTCCCAATTTTATAGGTCGCCAAAACTTTTCTGTAATATAATCTTCACAGATGCCATTCTCAATTGCTATTGCAAACTTGTATCTCGCTACGAAATTCAAAACTGTTGTATCGTCTAAGTTATTCAGATAATCTTTTGGAAAATCGTCTGGCCACTGTTTATTGTTTAAACACTTTCCGTAAGAATCAACTGGAATATATTTCATCAGTTCTTCGACATACGCATCTCTATCAGTAAAAGTATGACAACTACTACTCATAAAGATTATTGGTGAAATTTCGTTCAAGAGCTTTTTCTTTTCTTCATTAGAAATGAAATATTTTCTACTTGTTATACTTTTTAATGGTCCCATGTATTGTAGCGGAAATGGGACGTCGCTGTATCTGCTAAAAGTAGAGGAAAAGTTGAAGAGATTCAATCCTGGTTCGTGTAATAGTTCAACTACGTTTTTAGGCGACTCTTCGTGACTAAGGGCCCAAATTACTTTTTTAGGGTGTTGGGACAGCGGTAAGTCATAGAAATTTAGCGTACTAGCATAAAATATGTATGCTCCATTACTGTCCGGACGTAGTTTATAATTTATACTGAATAAATCACATTTTATATTGTCAGGGCATTCTATCGTTTCGCCATCTAAACGATGTCTTGAATTCCACCAAATTATTGGTGGATTCTTCGTTTCTTCTATAAATTTTCTTGGTAAATTCTTCAATCCTTCAATATGGTCGTCTAAAGAAATAACTTCAGACTCCTCATTTAATATCAAGATAAAAATATACAAAATTATAGTAACAGACATAGTAAGAATTATACACAGTAATTTGTTCACAGTCAGTCTTAAAATTGTTCTCTTTATCGACACGTATAATCGATGTAAATACTGATGAAAACACATTGTTGAACACTTTGACACTACTGTTAAATTACAACAAATAAAAAAGATGTGTAGCGTAACTGTCTCCGACCCAGTTCTTTATAAAATAATGAATAAACATTCATTTCCATTTCAACACTCCTTTCCATTCGACGTTTGATCAAGGTTACAGCGATTGCTTGTTAATAATGTTCAAACGGCATACTTATAATTCTTTTACAATTATCATTGATATTTTAATGTGTTGCGTAATTGTCTCTGACACATTCCCATACAATGAGAGATCTATCTTTTTATAACAGCCGATTGCCATATATTTTTTAAAAAGTGAAGTGTGAAGTTTAGCGTTCCTAATACTACTCACATTTTAGGGTTCCGTAGTCAACAAGGAACCCTTATAGTTTCGTCATGTCCGTCTGTCTGTCCGCAGCTTAGCTCAGAGACCTTTAGTAGGTACTAAAAAGCTGTGATTTAGTACGGATATACATTCATCCACGTCGACAGTGGTAAAATAAAATCTTTAAAAAATATATTTAGGGTACCTCCCCTACAAATAAGTGGGGGTGATTTTTTATTTCTCGTCTACCCCATCATGTGGGGTGTCGTTGGATAGGTCTTTTAAAAAATAATGTGAATCTGCTAAGATAATTTTTCGATTTAGGGATCTGTTTACGAAATATTTACCCCCCACCCTTGCCAGCTAAACGGTATTTACTGGAAATGGGAAAAAATCACAGTAGTAATATATATGATAAAATTAAAAGAAAAACTATCACAGCTAAGAAGGCTTCACAGGTTAATGAGCTATAGCCGAAAAACTGGAAATAAAAAAAAGGCAATAGCAAACAGGCGCTAGGACCTCGCTGAGCATTGGAAGGTAAGAAAATTAAGTTATGAACGTTATGAAACACTTAATCAAAACCCGCTTTGCGATAAAAAAAAAATCGTAAAAAAAACTACGGAACCCCGACACTTACTTGGTCGGTTTTTTTTTAATTCATATCATACACATTCAGTGACTATAAATTTTGTATCAAGAAAGATTAAGTAGGTATTGAAACATACTCGATACTTTAGTGTTGGCTTAAATAATGATTAATATAGCAATAAAACATAAATTTCATCATAAAATTTAATAATATTAAAAAGTGAAACCTCTTTCTTTTTTTTGGTAATACAAGTCCATGCAAAGTGCTATGATCATATCTAAATAGAATAATCCATATATGGCTCCTGCTGTTTTAGCAGCCATGAAAACAGATATTAGCGCAAAAAAGGTAAAAATGAGTTCAAGTATAACATAATACAACTCCGCCTCATATTGTACCTGGTCGACAACATATAGCAGCATGAGATAAAGGGACAGCATGAGAGTAGGCCCGGCGACCAGGCAATGGAAATTTTCCACAGGCTCGATCACATGAGGGATTACATTGAGAAGGAGTGCCACTACCTAAAAGTAAGATATAACTAGAATTACCAGATGACGAAACTATTACTATTTTAAAATCCTGTGCTGTCTATTACGCTGTACTACTACAAATGACTCTTAAGTGTATCTAACACAGAAAAACGTAAGTTAATACATTTAACCCAAGCATTAAAATAATAAGGGAAAGGAATCAGGATTTTATCAAACAAGTTTATTAATTTTAATATACCCTACGATTAAAGGTGCCTATTTCATAAAAAAATTGTTAGACATATATTTGATAACCCTAATCGTTTATCTGATAATGATGGCAAAACCAAAACTACGCAATAATACGAATGTGCATGCTTTGTAAAGCATTTTATTGAATTCAATTCTTAACTTCTAAAAAGTGCGTAGCCGCGTTCCATGATAATATAGAAAAGATCAATACAAATAGCTATGAGTAAGTGTAAGTAGAATAATCCGTACATCGCTGCAGGGGGCGTTCTCGCTAAGAACGCATTAAAAAATGCCAGTATTGTGAAAATTATTTGGGTGGTAAGATACAATTGTTCAGCGAGGTCGTGCACTTGATCCACTAGGTAGAGAACGACGAACATTATGGACAAGACGAGAGTTGGGCCAGCGCAGAGACAATGGAGAAAGGTGGTCCCACGCACAACAAAAGGCGTTATCATTAGAGCTAATGATATAACCTAAAAGTAATAACAAGTGGTAGTACTACTTACAAAATCATTACCTAGGTACTAGAATTTCTACCTAGTAATTTCCTAAAAAGCCGCCGGGCAAATAAACACGACTCAATGTTGAAACCCATCCTTCGGAGTTATGAACGACAGAATGTAAACTATGGGAGGAGCCAGTAAGCACTTTAGTATACAGTAAATTTCATTAACTATGCAGAAACTAAATAAAAACAAAACACTATACTGTTGTGATATCCATTAGTTATTATTGTCAGACCATGAAAGATCTCTAGAGAATATTTACAATAACAGACAAATAATTGTTTTCATTGTCTGTCTGTCCTCTTTTCTTGTCAAACGTTTTTACAAGCTGCGTTTGAGCGATATTGTGATGTGCAACAAGGACGACAAATCTCGTAGCTTTTACTTATAGCTTCGAACATCATCAGTCAGTGCCTACGTAAATTTGATTAATTTCAGTTAGATTTTTAACTAGAACTCCTTTTGTGTCGTTATACTTCATTAATTTTATATAACGTCGTTTATAAGTTGCTTGGCTTACTGAGCTTGGATCATCATCAAGTGAGCTCATCTAGTTTCTTCAAAATATCTAATATGAATTTCTTAATTTGAATCAAAAGCTTTAATTAATTAATTATGTTTATATATTATAATGTAAGATCTAAGCACAGCTGAATGTACAACCCCTTTCATTGGCTATTAAAAATAAATCTAGAGATAGAGCTGTTAACAATGTAAAGTAAAGAATGCCATATATTAACCAGAGCCAGACTCTGATAAGGTTTAGCAGAAAACATTGAATAAAGGCACCAAAAGTAAATAATATTTGAAAGAACAGGTACATTTTTTCCATGAATAGGGGGACTCTTCTTCTGATGTAGAGGATGATGAACAGCAAAGATATGACCAGGGTAGGACCGGTTGCTATGCAATACATGTGACCTTGTGGTTTCGTTTTCATTATCGCCATCAAGCAATATATAATTAGAGAAATAACCTAAAAATTTATCTGATGTTAGCTTCATCTTTTAACTTTAAAACATAATATCGGATAAAATATACTTACAAACTCAACTAATTTCATGATAAAAATATTATATTTGATTAGTTCACTCCATTTCTTGTCTACTGGCACGGAATCTACAATTAATTTAAATAAAACTTATTTAAATTACGCGCGCCGGGGGTTCCGATATAACTATAGTATTTTTGGAAGTAATAAGTAATAAAGTCCATCTAAAATCTATTTTCGAATGTACAAGTAAAGTCCTTTCATATGATACCCCACTTGACCTAGCAACGACAATTTAAAATTATTTGGGTCCCCTTTACAATAATATTTTTTTTATTCTTTGCAATTAAGTTAAGCAATCATATTCTAAAAAATAAATAAATTTCAAGTCGATAGCATTTGTGGTTGCTGAGATATATAGACAGGGGTGACAGACAGACAGAGGAAGTCGCACTATAAGGGTTCCTTTTTTACCATTTTGGTTCGAAACCTTAAATCATCTCAAACTAATGTACATACCTACCTACTTAATAATTAGGAAAATGATCATCGTAATCATCGTCCACTCAATAAATATATATTCTTTATTGCACAACTACAAACAGAAAGGTACAAATAACAGGACATTTACAAAGGCGGGCTTAAGAGATTTCTTCCAACCAACCCATGGTAACAATAACAACAATATAATAGAGAGATAAATAAGACCTCTCACGAAGTCACAATGAAGACTTATGAGTTACAAAGGTACTTTTGTTCTTTTATGGACTTCCTCTAATCTGATTCGGTCCCACAAATTAACTCCGATACAGCCCTTCGTATAAGGCCGGTATTTTACTGGGACACCATGGCAGCGCAACCAGTCGCCGCTACCAACAAAATGTATACAGCTCTATAGAGAGTTACTCACTTGGTGTCCGTTTGGTTGCGCAGCCAAATTGGCGGCGCAGCCAGCTCGGATGCTGGTCGCGCTACCACTCCCAGTGAAATAAAGCCCTTAATATTGTGACCGCACGGTGTAGCGACTCTGGTGTCTTTACTGGTGTCTAGTTACGGACACCAGTGGCGCAATCAGTCGCGCCACCGTGGTGTCCCAGTGAAATATCGGCCTACTCTGAGTCCTTGTGTAACTATGTGGTTTCTCAAAGAGGCTGATGAAAGCAAAACACTGTTAACCATCTTCTGGTGTAGTTCATAAAGATAAGTAACAAAATAGAAGGCATTACCTAATAAAATTGTAAAGCAATATGATCTAATGAAATAGCAAACCAAAAGAGGTAAATAACTACGTTTTCTTTTCGATTCCTGCGAATTTTGACATGGGGCTTGAGAGGTTAAGAGCTCAATGTTTAAGGAAAAACCAGTAAGGCATAGACATGAAAAACACATATCAAACACACTCAGTAAACACTTTTTTAATTTTTATAGAGTCATATACTTAGAAGAAAAATCTCAAAAGGAGCTTCAAAAAGGGCTTAAGAATTTTTCTAGTGCTTGCTCTTGCCCAGAAGAAATTAACTTGATTAGACTCGGAAACACAGACGCAGGCAGAGAAATCCACCCTTTAGCTGTGCGCATTATAAAAGAAATTGCGAAGCGCTTTGTACGAATATCAACCAAGTTTGGATGATACCCTGTGGGGGGGGGGGGACATTATATTCTCATGGAGCTCTTGGGCACTAACGAGCACACTATTCGAAGTACAATCTGTAAAAGACAGACAGACACGAAACTTTGAGACGGTGGGCGAGACAGTGAAACTTGGTTTTCAAGAGCATCTAGTCACCAACAAGGTTTAGAAGAATCGTAATCGTAAAATTTTGTAAGTACCATTTATTATCATATCAGACATCTTGCGGGTTTTGTATATGCTTCCCTTTTTGAAAAATTACTTCAAGTCAACCATTTGCTATATGTGAATAGTTTCATTTATTGCTAGTTTAATTTATTGCAGGTTAAATTTTTATGGTAAAATCTTCAAAATAAATAAAATATAAATAACGATAGTACAAAGAGAAAGTCAATAATGACGTGATCAAATTTGATAGATTTATAGTCTGACAGAGGAGGTCCGAATCTGAAGAGGTACAGTTTGGTGATAAAATTCTATGACGGCATCTCGAATTTCTTCAGCCTCATGGACAGACAAGCTTAAAACAAACCGGTTTCCGTAAAAATAATTGCACCATATGCACAATTGACTACAAATATTCACTGCAGAATACAACAGAAGACCGAGAAATAAGACACCTTTGCCTTCGATTCGATTGAGCCCTGGTGTGCTGCCCAGATTAGTAAGTATAGTACAGAAGTGTGTGCTGTTTCTAAGGTCTCTCTCTATGAAGCCACGTTGGCGCATCGGTATATTTTTTTTTTATAAAATAGGGAGGCAGACGAGCAGACGGGTCACCTAATGGTAAGTGTTCACCGTCGCCCATGGACAACTGCAACACCAGGGGGATCACAGCACAGGTGTGCTGCCGGCCTTTAAGATACTTATAGGTTCGTTTCTTGAAAGCTGCAATGTTGTACCCGTCCGGAAATAGCTGTACAGGAAGCTGATTCCACAATGCGGTCGTACGTGGCAAGAAGTTTCTTTTGAAAGGTACGGTGGTAGACAGCCAGTTATCCAGGTGAAATGGATGAAATTTTAACTTTTGGCGAGTGGTACGGTGATGAAATTCTGCTGTTGCAGCAGGAACAATTCTTCAGAGCACTCTCCATGCGATAAAAGATGCACAACGCCGCAATATCTCTCGAGACGGCCGGTGAGAACGTCGTCGTCGCCAACGATTCGAGTCGCTCGGCGTCAACGCCGAGACGCGGTCAAGAAAAATTAGCTGGTAATGAGGCGCTGCGTTTATATCCTCTTTGAGGCGCTCCGGCCCAGAGGTGGCAACAGTACTCCATGTGGGGCCTAACTTGAGCCTTATATAGTTGAAGGCGATGTGCCGGAGTGAAGTACCGTCTTGCTCTACCAAGGACATAAAACTTTTTGGAGGCCAATTTGGCCTTGTCCTCCAAATGACCGCGAAATTGGTCAGCGCTCGATATGTCGACGCCGAGAAAAGCGATACTTGGCTTCGTATCAAGGGAAGTGCCCTGAAACAGAGGGCATGCAACAAAGGGTTTTTTTTTTTGCGGAGAACGCGCAAACTTGTGTCTTGATGGCGTTGATTTGCACCAGGTTAGGATGGCCCCGAGACAAGGTCTAACGTAGTTTCGATTTCAGACACAAAATTGTTCCGACGCTCATTGACGTTTGCCTGTGAAAGGTTTGCACGGCCGTGATATCTGCATAGCAATGAATGCTACTGGTTTGTAGCATACCATTGATATGCAGAAGAAACAGCGTAGGAGATAGCACAGAGCCTTGTGGGACACCAGCGTTCACGGGCTTAGATTCAGAGCACGAACCGTCGACAACGACCTTGATGCTACGCTCCGTAAGAAAACTGAAGATCTATTCAAGTCGCGAGTGAATAGGCTTCTACTGGGCAAGCTCGTTCCATCGTCGACCTCATCTCTGTCTTCAAGACTAGATCGAGGTCAAGAGTAAGCCCATTGACGATAAAAAAAAAAGACCCATTTGCACAGCTTCTTAGACAGCCCATAGGAAGGAAGCTTCGAGAAAAGCGCCTTATGCCAGACCCGATCGAAGGCTTTCGCCATGTCCAAACTGACCGCTAAGGCCTCACCCTAGCTTTGAACCACTTCCGCCCATCTATGGGTCAAGTATACCAGAAGGTCACCAGCAGAACGACCCTGACGAAATCCATACTGGCAATCACTGATGAGCTGGTGCTCCTCTAGGTATAGTAGGAGCTGACAGTTTATAATGGATTCCTTTATTTAGGAAAGCAAGGAAGTGATTGCTATGGGCCTGTAGTTGCATGGATCTCTGATTCTGAACAATCTAAAACAATCCTTTACTAAGTGGGTTCGTTGCTGTGGTTCGTTGCATTTGAAACCTACCTAAATTCATTGAGGAGTAAGACAAGGAGATGTTATATCACCTTTATGGAACGATACACAGAGAGGGGGCCGCTGTCCCTTCTCGGCAAATCCTCAGCCTGAATCAGTGCGACGCGAATGTCCGCGACGGACCGTAAAATTTATGAAGCCTATACAGTCCGTTTAGTGCGTTGCGGAGCGGATCCAGAGCGCATAGCTCCACGTCGGACGTCCGTGTCGCCCTAATCCTGGCCTTAGTCGCCTCTTACGACACCCATGGGTATATTTGGGTTTATACTATTTGCCGGCACCACACGGAAAAGTTATAGGTACGTAGGTACTAGAATATTATTCTCTGTGCATGCGTGCCATGGGGATCCACTGAACACCTGAATTGCGAAACCCCACGAATGCTGCGATTGAATATCAAATTCTATGCCTGCAATATTTTTTAAATTCTACCTACACATTAATGGTCAGTATCGGAGTTATGTTCCCCGCATTATATACGACGCACAAAATAACTGTGGCCCTGTCATTGATGCGCAGAAGAAAAAAATGGCCCATTTTTGCACATTTTTGACTTCTGCGCATCAATGACAGGGCCACAGTTATTTTGTGCGACGTTATACCTACCTAACATGCCTACTGCATTAGGTTAACTGTATAATCCGTTCCACGAGTCAATGCAAAAGCTTACCAACACATTTTGCAGCCGTAGAACCAGACAAAGTACGACGAACCAGACGAACCAGAGTATAATTAACGGAAAAAATATCATTGTCTTACAAACTTGTTTTTTCTGACAGCTTTAGCCGATTACTATTGATCATGGAGCACAATAGCCTTGATATAGCTGCAAAATGTGTTGGTAAGCTTTGGCATTGACTCGTGGAACGGACTATAGGTATAGTCGGCCGTACGTCGTCAGTGGTAACACTTTGATCTTGAGCGGGACTCTGGTATCTATCGGGTGTTTTCTTTTGTATACGAGTTGTTCACGAAAAGCTTCACAAGCATTCATGTAAAAAGTGTCAAACATTTGGATATTTCTGACTAGCTCTACCTAGGTATGTAAAGCGATAGCGTAGTTTCAGAGTTGTATTGTGGTTGTAACATAGAAGAAAGAAGAAGAATGAAAGAAAGAAAAAACGTTTATATTGGAAACACATAAAAAGGTAAAAACAAACAGAGCTCACGAAAGAAAGCGGCGTTTTGTAAACAAACATTTTGAAGCTAAGAAAAAATTTTTGCTATGTCCTTTACTTTCAGCTAAGTCCGTCTGGCTGGGGGAGAACCACCCCCTCGCCTTTTTCTGCTGTAGGTAAAGCAGCAGTTTTGCATTGTTTTGTTTCGGTTTGAAGGATAAGGGAGTCAGACATAAGCCTAGTTCCCAGGTTGGGTAACGTGCTTTGCTGTCTTATTAGTGTCAAATTATTTCACTAATAAGACAGTGAGTGTCATGGGCGGTGGGGACCACCTCGGATGAAGGTGACCACTTACGACCAGTGGCTCAACTACTCATTTGCCCACATGTGACATAAAAACCTACACGTTTGTAACTTGTTTGTTTGTACCTACCATAGAAAAAAGCTGCACACAAGCTTTGCATAGGTACGGCCTCAGAATATAGACCTCCTTGCTTATCCTTATAGGTAATTTACCTTTTCCTTGTTTGTATACAAATAAGTACCAGGGACTAGATAAGTACTATACGTGCAACATAAGTACTTACCTATATTTATATAAGTGACGCTCTGTTGTGAACTGTATAGCTGTAGCATAGCGCCGCCGCGCCGGTTCAGCAAAAGGTTATGTTACAATTTTTTTTTGCCGTCCGTTTATTTCTAGGGTTTATAAAGTAGTGGTATCTAGGAACTCCGTGGTATGTACAAACCCACCAAGTAACCCGCATACCCAAACCATATAATTAGATGCCCAAACAATAGGGTACTTAGGTAGTAACAGCAAGATTTTATTTTAGCTTGGAATCCGGACCGCTGCTGCTGTCGCGAACATTAGCTACGTAATTAATTAGTTACTTACTTCACTTACCGAAAAGGCTGTTGCTCGTTGATTTTGTATCACTTTATAACACACCAAAAAATGAATATAAGTTTGCGACTTCATGATTCTCTCCCGAACTCGAAAGTCGAAAGCGCGGGCCGTCATAAATTGTCTGTCATCATGGATTGTGCTGTGATTGGCTGGTTGTGCTAAAAAGCTAACCAAGCACTGTTTTGATTGGCTGTTTTGTTCGGAAACGTTCAGAATTTGTTTTTTAATTTTCAACAGAAATAAAAAAATATTGTTCTGTCCGACCGTTCGGACCCAAACCAACAATTTCAAATACTTTTAAAATGTTCTAGTTGCCAATAAAATATGAAAATACAAATTACAAAACTGTTTTTGCCTGCCTCTGTCCCATGCTCTATCCTGTCCCCTCTGTCTGTACGTGGACTTTGGGTGGATGTCATGTCATTCATCAACATCAGCTCATTCATTCATTCTGAGAAGTGTCATTCATTCATGTCAAAAAAAAGTTTCGGGTGGTCGGTCAGATGTATGTGGGTTCCAGCGTTGCCAAATCGTTCCTTTTGGAACATTTTACGTTCTATTTTACGGACACGCGTTCCCTTTGCGTTCCCATCTTTTGTGCGTTCTTTTCGTTCCTTTCCAAATATTAGAAATTCCATCAAAGAAACAGATGTTCAAAAAGAATGGCGTGATCATGCTATGCTTGATCACGAGAACATCGGACTCTATTCTGCTCTTGAGCCATTACATTATTGGAAAAAGGTATTTGAACTAAAAAACGCAACCGGAGAGCCTAGATTTCCAAATTAAAAAAAAAATATTCATCTTTTATTGGTGCTGCCCTTTTCCAACGCATCTGTAGAACGTGTTTTCAGCAAACTAAAATTGACTAAAACTGAAAACCGGAACAAATTAAATACAGATACTTTGTCACCCCTCATGCACGCCAGTGACGGCATAAACCTTCAAGGAGGGATAAATAAATATGAGCCTACACAAAACCTTCTCCAAAAGAAAATTTCTTATAGAAATACGCGGTAAGCTGTAGTATAATAAATAATAATAATAAATAAATAATAATAAAGGTGAGGTGTTTTTTTTTTAATATATATATCTAACTGAGACTGCCATCATGCTATATTTTTTTTACATAGCTGCCTTTGTGCCTTAGTACTTTGCGAGTAATAATGTGATCTGCAAAAGCAATAATATAAGGGCTCTTACAGACAACGATAACGCGCGATAGGAGCTGTCAGCTGCCTGCAGTCGTCGGCAGTCGGAAGCTGTCGCGTGACTGTCGACGGCGGTGATCATCCGGCTTCGCACGACAGCCACTTGTCACAACGCTCTCTCCCTCCCAAACTATTCTATTCAAAATGTATGGCGCCCGGTCAGCAACGGCTGCCGTCGGAAGTCGCGTGACAGCCGGATGATCACTACCATCGGTAGTCGCGCGACAGCTTCCAACCGCCGACAACTCCTGTCTGTGTCTGTTAGAGCCCTAATATGTTTGCCGCCTGCATGATACTAACAAACTAACGTAACTTAGTTTAAAATTGATTCTTAATGAAAAAATAGATTTTTTTTACTTATTTTTCTATTGCGTTCCTTCATATCTAATTTCGTTCCTTTTTAGACATCCCAGCGTTCTAAATCTTCAATCGCTACTGGCAACCCTGGTGGGTTCGTTTTTCAACATTTGAAGATGGCGGTCGTGTTTCTATTTCAATATTAGTTTTATTTGTTCATTGAAGAGTTTAATGAATTATTTGATTGGGTGTTATGCAGTAAACGTCTTTGAAAATGAACATCTATTAGAAGATTGGAATACATTCATTTATCAAGATTTTTGGATGGAGAGAAGCGGCCCATCGAGACTTCAATAATTTTCCCCATCAACTTATTGGAGTCATCATAGTACACAGGCCCTCGTCCTCGTGATGTGGATTCCTGTGTAAATCTTTCACTTGACATTGGCGAACTCGCCATAATTTTATAATAATTTGTTAACTTGACATTGTGCAAAATACATCTGAGATGTGACGCCATTAAATAAATATCTATCTATCTATCAGATGTATGTGTTTGCTTCTTGTATTTGCCGATTTATCCTTATATTATTTGGAAATGTTGTAGTTTTTTATGTGCCACAAAAAGCCTAAAAATGGAAGAAGATGACCCGGTTGTGCAAGAGGTAAGAAAGTTCATGTAGCCAAGATTGCAACGTGGTTATTGCAAAGGTTATGTTATTGTAGGAAAAACCGCATTTTAGGTGTGATTTCGATGGTATTTCTTTTGCAGATACCTGTGTTCTTATCACAGGCGCTTGCGGAACACCTCTATCTATACCAGTTTCCAGTTAGGCCTGGGAATAGGGACTGGAAAGAAATGCAGGTGGTCAATGCGGCTGTGAAACCAAATAACAAGATGGTACGGCTTGAGGTGGGCCTGGACACAGAGAGTGACAAGTACTGTCCGTCTAAAGGCGAACAAATTGCGCTGAACACTGATGGATTGCAGGTACTTTATTATTCATATACTTAATCTGGATCTTTCCAGGACTAGAGTGAACATGCAGTATCTAGCTAAGTAAGCATGCTATGTGTCTTCGATCCCATCGTCACTTACCACTAGGTGAGATCGGGGTCTGATCGGGAGAAAGCAAGTGTGTCATGGATAGCAAAATGCCTCATTCACACTTGTCGTTATCAGAGAAGCCCCACCTCTTCTTCAGTTCTCCGCACCTGCCAGCACCCGATCGCAGTTTATTAAGTGACTTCCATATGGGCTAGGGAAGATCATGTCCTGGTGGAAGTTTTGCGGCAATGGGGATATATGGGCTTTCAGGGGGGTACCTTTTTTTTGCATCTGGGTTTGTGAGGTCAGTCATCGATTTTGTAATCCACGCAATATGATAATGGTTAAGTTTTTAAAAGATCTTTGTGTTCCACAGGAAATGGCATTTATCAGCAAAGATAAAAAAGAGAAGGAGAAGGCACCATACTTCAAACATGGTATTATGGATAAGATAGTATATGAGAGTAGCAACCCATGTACTGAAACTGACCACTATGCTATTGCCATACTACAAGACAAGGAGTTACATTGCACACCATTGCAAGGTAATACATCAGGTATAAATATGTAACCATAATTAATCAAGCAGGGAAAAGGCAAAGGGTAGTATGTAGTAGCTATTGTGCAAAGATTTTTTTTTATTCACGTAACTTAAGGAGCGTTCTCATGCTCAGTCCCTGAATCTGAACAATGTTCCAAAAGAAACATATGTTGAAAATTTTTCTTTTTCATTACAAAGAAATTCATTGCTCCATACAATATTACAGTTCTGGAATAGGTTCAGGTGGCTAAGTTGTATGGCGTGAATTATTTTTTTCATTTCTCGACAATGTTCTTTGGGAAAACTGTTGAGTTTTGTTGACTGATCATTATTGAATTAAAAACACCTTGTATTGGGTTAAATAATGGCTCATAAAAAAGTACTTATTTATTTAAGCCTGATTCATGTATAAAGAGCTCTACACACCAAAGTCGCCGGCCCGCCGACATGTCTGCAACTTTTTGTCGGCGGGCTATGTTGGCGACTTCACTCATTACACGGCGTAAAACTTTGTCGGCGACATGTCGGCGGCTCGACATTTTGTATGTACGCAAGTCGCTGACATGTCGGCGGCAAACTTCGGCGGCAATTCTTATTAATAGGCCGCCGGGTTGCGTCAGCGGGCCGGCGGCTTTGGTGTGTATTGCCCTTTAAAAATAAAACGAATTCTTGTTTAATTTTTATGTCTATAGGCATTGTGCAGCTAAGGCCGTCATGTTCGTACTATGATAAACAAGACAAGAAAAAACATGATAAAAGTAAAGCAGATAACTCGGACGATGAAGAAAAGGAACCAGAAGCCCAGCAAGTCACTGTGAAGTTCGCAAGACAGGAAACGGAAGTGGCGAAAAAAGCAAGGGAGAAGTCATTTGAAACAATCTCCCAGAAGATTAGCGAAGAACCGTGGTATGATTCATTGTGGAAACATTCGGATTCAGATCATGCTGAAGTAAGTGTCTGAGCAATTTTTTTTTCTTGCATAAATAGGGTAGTAAAGAATACTGCTATCTTTTTTTTTAAATATAGTTCTAGCTTGGATAGCAAGTCCTTTATTTTTTTTTTTTATTTATTTACTCACAATTTAATGTTACAATTTCGGAACTTAACACTATAAACCTTCATAGGTTTTTTAAGTGCTGCACACTTCTCATGACATAAATACTACAAATTACTTATTATTAAAAAAACACTAACGACTTTAACAAAACAAGATGAGGGTAATACAATAAAAACTAGTTACACAAACAATAACATCACGGGCCCGGCTCAGTGCCGGTACGACATTCCAACCGAGATCCACGCTGACGAAGGACAGAAATTGAATGAGTAAACAACCTACAGGTTGCTCCATTTTTAGTTGGTCCCGATTTTTTTATAAAATACGTTTTTAAGTATATGATCATAATTTTTACAAGAGATTGTTTTCCGTATGTCCAGTGGTAAATTTTTATTGATTAAGCCCGGTACCAAATAATGAGTTGTTCTTTCCCCATAAAAAATATTCGCTCTGATTGTAGCCAGTTTACCAGAAAGAACTTGTCGAGTTTCTTTAGCAGATTTAATAATATTATTACAGAACGTTAAGTAATTTTCAGACAAAAGAAGGAAATCCGCTTTGACTGCATACATCACTTGACACTTTTTTTTCTGGCTTTGCTCCCTCTGTAAAGCAATAGTGAACTTTACGAAGAAATAGAAAAGTCACAAGTCTGTGACTTTTTAAGACAACACAAATGGGCTTAAAAGAAAATCTTCATCAGCTACACACTCCATAGTCAATTTATTGTATCTTTATTATCCACTACTAAGTTACAAAACTCACAAAAAAACTAAAATTTCAACTGAGCAGGGAAACACAGTCAAAAAAAAATAAAAAAAAAGATAGTAGTTGACTTTGTGTTTCCCTGCTCAGTTGAAATTTTAGTTTACATTTATAGTGTTGCCATAGTCTGGCAATTTTAAAATACTAAAAATAATAAAAATTTGCGATTTCTGTTCAGTACTTTGCTGCACTATTTGCACTGCCCTAATAGCGAGAATTAAAAAAAATAAATGTCCCGTGTGGTGCCGGCAAAGAATAGTACCAACCCATACATAACCGTGGGTGTCGTAAGAGGCGACTAAGGGTTAACTGGAGGATGGGCAGCAGCATCCTCCTTTGTCTCTAACATCTTACTTACTGCGGTCACCTACAACCGCGGTCCATGGTGCCAGCCGTAACGCTAACAAGCGAGGTGACTATGGTACTTCCCCTCCACATTTTTCCAGCAAAAGCTAGAATTCTGGAGGGAGCTCCCTGTCCTGTATTGGACGTTTCATGGGATGTTATGATGAATAGCGAAAATAGTGCTCCTATTTATTTTTAGTTTGTTTTTCCAAGTTATATAGGGTGTTTGGTTAAAACCTTTCAGGTTCTTCATCATATCATCCCATAAAACGTCTACAGAACTTCAGCGAAAATGCGTGGTCTTAAGATTTACCATAGTTACTAGGCTTGTAAGCGTTGCGGCTGGTGACCGCTGTTGATGGTGACCGCAGTATATAAGATGGTACGATGCACAAAGATGCTGCTGCTCATCCTCCAGTTCAAAAGCTCTTAGTCGCATCTTACGATACCCACGGGTAGAGATGGGTTGGTTCTATTATTTGTCGGCACCACACAGGCAAGGTTCTTGCAATACCCATGAAACTACACAATTTTTTTACTTTTAAGTATTCACAGTACCTAATTTTTTATTGCTTCCATACCATTTAATGACATCTCAAATTTCCGAAAAATTTGTGTTAATTTTAAATAAAATAATTTAATGATTGTCTGAAATATTGCAGCTAGAACGCCTCAAGCTATTCAGTGCGACATCAGCCGACGGTTCATCGTTGGAGCTGCCTGACCGCGAATACATAAGGGCGTTAGTTCCACCTCCCCCGGATGATGAAGCTGATGTGTTGCCAGCCAAGAGACCATCCCCAGCTGATCAGATAAGGCAGATA
Organism: Athrips mouffetella; assembly: GCA_947532105.1. Lineage (NCBI taxonomy): Eukaryota > Metazoa > Arthropoda > Insecta > Lepidoptera > Gelechiidae > Athrips > Athrips mouffetella. The sequence goes on along the minus strand of OX383969.1, from coordinate 6,695,111 downwards.
CTTGTCAATGGTAAGTTCAGAGAGCATATTTTAAAATTCATATGAAAGGGTGTTATTGTCTGACCGCAACCGCTGTACCGCGCTTTAGTTATGCTCTCGGCGAGACGGGGGCAGTGCTCCCCCCCGCTCCCGGCGGCAACTGGTTCTTGCTCTTCCCTTGCCACTCCCCTCCCCCACCTCCCCGCCACTACCTATACAGCGGTTGCGGTCAGACTATAGTCACAGAGTGAACTATGAAATTGGGGCTCTCTTTGCTTTGAAGATATACCTATGAAATTATATTATGAAAATAAATAGAAAACTAGCATCAGAATAAACGAAATGTGACGTGTGCAGGTTACGCTGCGTTCTTGTAGAAAAAGGACCTCTATGTATGCATGCATTTCGTTTATTCTGATGCTAGTTTTCTATTTATTTTCATAATATAATTTCATAGGTATATCTTTATTGCACCCGCGTTACCCTCACTGGCGAGGGCTGAAAATCAGTGTTGCCCTCTCTAAGGGCAAATCTATCGCTGAGCCTAGGCCTTTTTGTCACACTACAGCACATATGTGTTTTGATTTGTTCTTCAGTTCGTCCTAATCATTGTTTATATGTATGCTTCTTTATCATGTACATATGTGTTGGTGTCACAAATAAACGCTTTATCTATCTATCTATCTTATGGTACTCTGATATTTCAGCAAAAGACAAGAAACACTGTACAAAGCCGACTCTTTAATTAGGCCGTGCTGCAGTGGTTTCTTGCAGTTTCTTTTACTCTGTCGTAGCACGATCTATAACGGTAGTAGACTCGCTCTATTTGCGTTGTATTCTGCGTGTTATGAAGTTCAATAAGTATTCTGTAAAGATTCTAAATGCAATAAAATAATCTGAATGAATGAATCATCATCATCATATCGCGTGGGTAGCAAGGTCGATGATCGACCTCACAAACCCTGGTGTCGGAGTTGAGCCGCCAAAGGAATGAATGAACCGTTTATTATGGAAGCATTCCTTACACTTTCTTACATGTATATATCTCATAAATCAATATAGATTTTTCAATACATTTGCTCGAAAAACGTACTTACAAGGACGTACACATTGCTCGTAAGTAGTTACTTACCGAACTAGTCCGGTAAGTAAAAAATGTATAATACCAAGGAGTTTTTATACTCTGATCATAAAATTATTTTGTAAAAATACTACAGTGGTGACTTTTTACTTGGGTGACGACTGCCTACCTATATTTAAAATAAAATGGAAGTACCAGGAGAACATAAATCGACAAGAGGCTGACAGTACCCATGGTTGGTTCCTTTAATAAGTGTATAAGTATATACCTGTATTCTCACAAATGTATTTAAAAACGTCGTAAGATACACGGCCCTTAGGGTCATGACAAACTCGTGCCGATGCTCGACTCGTGACTCGTGCCGTCAAAACGTCAGTGCAAAACGTCAACTCGTTTCTAATAACCCTACTTACGGCACTTGTATCTTAAACTACTATTTTTTATTTGTTTACGACACCCATAGGAGGCCCTAATTCAGCATTATACTAAGACCCGGCTGACGGACCGTAGCGCTGTTTTTTCAGTTATTACACGTAAGGGTGTAATCTACAATTGCCACCCTTTCCCTAAGATTTGCCTCAGCCAACACGCGTTGTAGCTGGTGTAATGAAGGCTACAATTAGTTTTCAATACATTAGCTGGAAAAATTGACTTACAAGAACGTAAAAATTGCCCGTAAGTAGTTACTTACCGAACTAGTGCGATTTACTAACCATTTTTTAAATTTGCCTAAGAACAATGAAAAAGTATGGTAGCAAGTAGGTTAACTTTATTTAATAAATAAATAAAACTAAGCAACTTATTTACAAAATGATTTATTAGGTATATAATTTAAGCCTTGATATTTTATTTATTTGAAGTTTCGTAAAGACTGAATATCCAAGACTCCTTTGTCAAAAAAAGTTTGTTGTATACATATATTGGCACGGGCGGATACCATAAGTAATCGCCTTTTTGGTTAAAGTTTGCGATTTGGATGATTTTAGATGCAAAAACGCAATTTGTAAGTATTTTTTCAAAAATGTATAAAAAAATAGCGTAAGATACAAGTTCATACGGGTTATTACAAACTCGTGACGATAGTAAACCTTCGACTGCGTCTTGGGCTTACAAAACGTCAATTCGTATGTACCTCGTATGTATTATTTACTCACACTCACTCTCACACTCATACATTCACACACATACCCACACACTCACTCACTCCGCCAAACACATGCCTTCTATTTTACACTTTTTGTTTGTAGTATTTGTGCACTGTCCTATTTCCATTTATTTCTGTTATTAGCAACCTCATTCTTAAATAGATTAATTGTTATTGTAAATTTATCACCCGTCGTCCTCTGTACAACTTTGTTTTGTAATGCGGCCCCTGCGATACAAGCCTAGAGCTTAGTGCAGGAGTCACAGATCTGCGAATTTAGATTGTAATGGACTTTTTAAATAAATATTGTATTGTATTATTGTACCTACGGAACTTGAATCTAAAGCCACGATCACACCTAGCTGAATTCAAAGACTTATTCGGCATACGTTGCTGGGAGGCTTGGTTATGTTAATTGCAATATCCTTACTTCAACGAGCAATGTATGCGGAATTAGTCTTTGAATTCAGCTAGGTGTGATCGTGGCTTTAAACTTCTATGAGTCAAACGGAAGCGGCTAAACATAGTGTTACCCAGCGGTAACTGGCTTCACCTAGTATGCGCTGGCTAACAGGAGGGTACACCCAAAGTGATTCCAAGTACTTTATACAACTAGAGCGTGCACGCGAATGGCAAAGTTGTTTCCGACGTCTCCAAAAATGGGCCTCTAATTCCTTATACAGGGTGTTAATTTGATTGCGTGCCATAGCTCAGGGGCGGGATCAGTATCAGTAACTGCATAATTTTTCCCAAGGAACATAGGTCGAAATGTGAAAATCAATTTTTGACCTCCCATAAAAACTGCATCAGCTAATAGCGCATTTTGTATGGAAGGTCAAATTTGGTTTTTCGTATTGCGACCTATGTTCCTTGGGAAAAGTTGTTCAGTTTCTCATATGAAATTAGCACCTGTAGAATACTGCTTTGCACGGGTTTGATTAAAAGAGATGAATGCCCATTTAGATGTTTTTCAGAGGCAAAAATGTTCCTACAATGAGCTCAACTTACATAAAATCTCTTTGGATAAAGCACACCGGGCTTTAGCCGCAACATATTTTACATTATTTTATAATTTTGTTGCAGCAAAACTGATGACGTTCAACGACCTCCGCGCCCTCATCCGCACGGAAGAGGACGGGCCGATGTCGGACGCGAGTTTGCTGTCTACGCTGAGCGGCGCGGCTTGCTGCGTGCGCGGGCTGTGGGCGGCGCGCTCGAGTGAGCTGTACTCGCACGCGTCGCCCGTCCCGCCGCGCCTCATGTGCGCCGCCAGGGACCACGTGGTGAGTACTCATCATCCTCATCATTATGACATCCTATGAAACGTCCACTACAGGACATCACTCCCTCCAAAATTCGCTTTACGGCTGGCACCATGAACCGCGGTTTTTGGTGACCGCAGAAAGTAAGATGATACGATGCACAGAAAGATTCTGCTGCCCATCCTCTGGTTCATTAACTCTTAGTGGCCTCTTACGACTCCCACGTGTAGAGATGGGTTTTCAACATTCTTTGCCGGCACCACACAAGGGTGGTTAGTATTATAGCTGTGGAATCATCATCGTAACATCCCATGAAACGTCCTCCGAGGGAGCTCTCCCTACTTAATGCCAGCAAAAACGCGACGCGCAGTTTGAAGGGGAAGTAAGTAGTCACCACGCTTGTGTTGCGGCTGGCACCATGGACCGCGGTTGTTGGTGACCGCAGCGTGTTCTTCTTCGTGTCAATGTTAAGGTGGTACGATACACAGAAGGACGCTGCTGCCCATCCTCCGCTTTATAATCCCTTAGTCACCTCTTACGACACCTACGGGTAGGTTGCTAATATTCTTTGCCGGCGACCCAAGGGCATGCTGTGGAATAGACCTAAACAAGCAATATGACATTTAATATGACAATATTTTCAATTTAGGGGTTTTGAGGTGAAACTTTTTTTAGCTACGTCTCATGTTTTAGAAAATACATTTCTCTGTTAAAAAAGAAAGAGTCTTTATATCGAATTTGCAACCGCCATATTTAAATATAACTCGCACACACAATAAAAACAAATGAGTGGGTTTTTTACTGTCGCTTCTTTTTTTCCACATAGCGCACTTTGTTTTTGAAGCGACTTAAATATAACTGACGTCATTAAGAGATTTTGAATATCCTACAATGAATAAAACCATTTTTTTTTAATCTAATGACACCTCTTAAAGTTCGGGCTCCCGCAGCCTGGTCATCTACCTCATGAGATACTTAAACAAAACCATAATGTGGTCAAAGTAGATGCTTAGTAGGGGCTCGAATCCACCTAGAAGCAGTATGAGAAATCCGTGTAAATATTTTGTTTTTATCCGATTCAATCTGGGTTACATTCTTGTATCCGATGATATAAAAAAATTTCTCTGAAAGCCATGTATGGGAATATTCAACCAGGCTTACTGACGACGTGCCAGGAATGTGGGGGCAACCTTAGTTCAATATGACCTTTATAAGTTTTTCTTTCACAATATAAAGTTTGGTTCATGTATCTTATGGCGGGAAATACTTTGAACCCAAAATCGCTGTCATTTAGGGATTTGCCATACTTTCTCCAGGTTAAAAAAATAAATAAAAAAAATAAAATTAATTATTTCAGCTCTTAAAGTCTATTAGAACAGATATTTGAAGCACTCCATTTAGGTTATGCTTGCGTTTGCTTGCACATTATGGTTGCGTTTGCGCCAGGGGTAGTCTGCGGGACTCCGAACTATTGTGTAAATCCATATACTCCAAAAACATAACTCTTTCTGGGACAGACGGGTAACAATACATACCTACGGCTACTCGATAATTTGTTCTAGTTTAAGACTACATACCATTGTTCTGCGTATGTTTTTTTAGCTCTTTGTTCTTTTATCACGTGACACAGTTTACAAGTTGGCAGTCACAACGTTCCATACCATACATACCTCATAACGTATCAACGCAAATCATATCAATATGAGGCGCATATCGCTTCGCTCGTACGCGTACCTTACAAGCATTATCTGCCTTGGATTACTATTGATTATACTTCGATCTAACGTGAGAGAAAATCCAATTAAACGTTCAAGAAGAGTTAACCTGAAATATATTTTTCAATTGCCAAAAAACAGAACGGATATTTTCAAGAAAATTGACAATATTATAAATGAAACTTCAATGAAATATATACTGCAATGGACTTCGCCAAAAAAAACGCCATTCATATACATGGAAGCTGGACAAAAAGTGTTTATCAATAGAAAATGTCCGCACACAAACTGCTATGTAACTTCCGATAGACAATACTTGTCAGATATTACACAATTCGATGTCATAGCATTTGCTGGAACTCAGTTAAAATTTTTGAAAAAGAATCAGTTGCCTAATAAACGTTCCCCGCATCAGAAATACGTTTACGCGAACATTGAATCTGCGGCGCGATACTCTATCTGCGATAATAAATTCGACGGCTACTTCAATTGGACATGGACTTATAGACTCGATTCAGATTTGCGATGGGGATATTTCGTTGTCAAAAATTCCGAAGGAGAAGTCATTGGGCCTAATAAAGTTATGCATTGGATAAATCATACAGATATGCTTCCTGTGTCTGATGAATTAAGGACAGTACTCCTTGGAAAAACCAAAGCAGTGGGGTGGTTTGTTTCAAACTGCAATACTGCAAGCCTTCGAGAGATCTATGCTTTGAAATTAAGTGAAATATTACTATCTAAATACAATCTAAGCGTAGACGTTTATGGCACTTGTGGAAAACTGAAATGCCCGAATAATGAAACTAAATGCAATGAAATTATTAGGAAAGATTACTATTTCTATTTATCATTCGAAAATGCTTTCAGTGAAGATTACGTTACTGAAAAACTGTTACATGCTGTTCAGAATAATGCTATACCGATTGTTTATGGCGGTGCTAACTATAGCAGGTACAGGCTTACTCTAATAAATCCAATTAATAAGATGAATTTTGGACACGTTTGTGCAGTTTCTGGGTATTATTCAATTAGTCAAAATCTGTTTAATTCACATGTAAATGATGCTTATGATCACATTCCCATCGTCGACCTCATCTCTGGGTGTCTACTCTCAAAGTCCGATATATCGAAACGATACTACTCAAAACCTGCAACAGCAAAACTTCGTCTCTTGACAATAGAGTAGAATATTGGTTGGATGAATTTTCAAACTGCATCCAACCAATATTCTACTCTATTGTCAAGAGACGAAGTTTTGCATTTGCATGTTTCGAGTAGTATCGTTTCGATATATCGGACTTTTAGAGTAGACACCCTGTCTTCAAGACTAGATCGAGGCCCGAAGACCATTGACAATAAAAAAAACATTATGACATCAGTGGAGTCCGACTCGCACTGAGGTTAGGAGTGGAGGGGATGGGGGATGTGCAAAATTATGAATGATGTTGAACGTCGCAGATTTAATCGTTGATTTGATTTTAAAAATATTTTCTAAGGTAATGTGTGTCCATTACTGGGCAAATGTTCTGCACATTTTTTTCGGTCACCATCACGGTCTGGAGATGTTGACTCAGTCTTGTATAGTCATTCAAGAAATCGAGCCATCTTCTCGGTTGATCTCATTCCTTGATCCGTTTGGCCTATATATTAGGATGCATACGAGACACATGACATTACGTTCCAGCTAACTTAAAAAAATGCTATTTGAATAACACCTAGAAAACCTACACATGGTACAACCCGTTTACTAAAAGAATGGTCCTCGCTGGAGTGTGACGCCTTCCACTTACGACGAATTCCAATTATCAAATCTAACACAACATACCTATAGTTTTAACAAACATTTGTTTAAGTTACATACATTTTTCTTAATGATGCTTTTGTCCACACCGTGCGTCGCAGAGACGTTATTGCTTCAGGACGAGTAGTGTAGGCAACGAAGCAGTTGACCCCAACATAATTCTCTCAGGCAGATTTTATTTGACAGGATGATAAAGAATCATGAATTAAATGTAAATTCAAAATATATAAAAAAAAATTACAAAAAAAAATTCATACATTTTTGTACTTAAGTAAAGGATGATAAAGAATCATGAATTAAATGTAAATTCAAAATATTTAAAAAAAAATTACAAAAAAATAATTCATACATTTTTGTACTTAAGTAAGCAAAGTTTCATCGACTGAGGATTTAATGCGGGGGTCTTCATACAACGATCCGCTTCGTTGCCTAGACAGGACCATTATGTTAGTAAACGGGTTGTAGTCTCAGATTTTTGTATCTTCAGTATGACAACTTACAACTTGCGCTATTTTACAGGTTTTTACCCGAAAAAAGTTATCTCAATGCTAGAGAGATGAACGCTGAGAAAATGGCAGCGAAAATATATGAATTGATACACAATTTTGACGAGTACATTGAGTACTTCAAATGGACCAACCACTACACATATCATAAGAAGTCAGAAAGCGTCGAAACTGACGAATATTGCGAAATGTGTGATGTGTTAAATGACGATAAATTTTATGAGGTTTCCGTGTATAATGACTTAAAAAATTGGTGGGATTCGCCGTATTCTTTGTGTAGCAGCATTTTTTCCGCGGAGTATAGTAACTTCCAGAATAAGCCGTAAATAAATATAAATAGTAACCTTCAAAAAATAAAGTATTTTTAGAAAAAAGGAAAAGATCTGAAGTACGTTTTTTACACCTTTGTATCCTGTAGTTTATATCATCGCATTCCAAACACAGGTAGGATAAGTACATCCTATCCTATCCTACTAATATTATAAACGCAAAAGTTTGTAAGTATGGATGGATGTTTGTTACTGTTTCACGCAAAAAGTACTGAATGGATGTTAATGAAACTTGGCACACATATAGGTTAGGTCCTGGAATAGCACATAGGCTACTTTTTACCGCGGGAAAACACTTCATTCCCACGGGAAAACGCATTTAATGCGGGTGGAGCCGCAGGCGGAAAGCTAGTTTATTATAAAACTTGACTTGCTCTTATCTTTGCCACCTCACTGCAGTCACTAACCATCACTATCAAGCGTGATGTAATGACTGCTATATCTCCTTCAACATATGTATGTATGTCGCAAGCAAATCGTATAATTCAACGCTTACAAACGGCGGGCAAACTGTAAACGGTCGGCAAATTGTAAAACGGTGCCGGCAGATTGTAAAAGCGTTTAGATCATTGGTGTATTTTAGGTTCGTTAGCCACGGTAAACCCAACCTAACCGATTCCGAGCAGGGATTGGTTAGGTTGGGTTAGGTTATCTCTCAACAACAACGCTTGAGCCGAGCGAGCGATCCGAGCGTGCCGCGTTAGCGACCGGCGAGTACCAAATACGAATTACGCGCCGTTTTGTAAAATGCCGCGAAATTATGTAATAGTAAGGGTGATGAAGGACAAATTTCTATATGATTTGCTCATGTCTGCCTCTTTGACTGATGATAAGGAGCATCCTCTAAAAGATACAAAAAATATTGGCGGACATCCACACCCCTGCATTTTTGAGGAATTAAGTTTTAACTATTTTAAAATTTGACAATGAAACGTACACCTGGCAGAGTATGACTATCTGATTGAATACAATGTATAAAACCCCTGAAAAATAGTCTGCCACCATAATAGCTCTGCGTCGTAAAGTTACAGCGCTTCAAAATGCAAAAAATCACTTCTTCGTCCCGTGATAATGCAGAGCCCTGCATGTCTGCCTCTTCAATTTTCTACATCTTCAGAAGTATTTTAAACACGAGCCACAAAGGCAGACAAAAAAAACATAATTTAGTATGTTTTTTTTATTTTTTTCTTTAACTCAAAAACGCAGCGACTCACAGAAAAACTTGTAAGGACAAAATCGATTCGTATTGAGCTGATCTATCATCCCTATTAATATGAATCATGAGCAAATCATATACCCAAATTGCAGCCAGCACCCTAACTATAAATTGACGAAACAAAAATTTATCAGCATTTTGTAGAATTCCAAGGCATAATGTAAAACGATGACGACTAATGAAGCTTCCTCCTGTGCAGCAGCAGAATTTTACAGAATTTAATGATGAACTTCTCTAAAAAAAAATATTTCCATTGTATGTTTGCTATCTGTGATCAGTTTCACAACTATAAACAGATCTGATCTAGTTTCTATGGCGTTTTGGAATGAAGAGTCCGTCGACCCTCCTCTTCCTTCATTTTCATGCTTATGTGGCTTTCATAAAATTCTGCGCTTCTTAAGACGACTTGTACAATCTTCTTGTGCTGGTACTAATGAGCGAGCAAGTGCATTCTTATGGCATAGTAACTTAGCTTTGTAGCAATCTTTTCGCGCTTTGATCTCGTCAAAAAAAAAAAATTGATGAATGTTTCTTATTATTTACTTAAAAGTACACACTCTCTCATCCGTGTGGTGCCAGCAAAGAATAGTACCAACCTATCTGTACCCGTGGGTGTCGTGAGAGGCGTTTACACACTGCTATCACCAACAACTGCGGTCGCCAGCGCAGCCGCAACGTTACAAGCGTGGTGACCTGGTGACTATGGATAACTCCCCTTCTAAGTAGCAATTCTTTTTGCTGAAGTTCTAGAGTGAGCTCCCTCTCCTGCAGTGGACGTTTCATGGGATGTTATGAATGACATACTCTTGCTGTCTCCTGACCAGAAAGGTGCATCCAGACCTAAGTTACTTTTTGTGGAGCAACTCAATGCAACTCGACAACGTTTGAATAATTTCCATTGTTATCGTGTGACGTAACGTTGCCCTACAAAGGGTAACTTCGGTGTGGATACACCTTCAGAGAATTCGACAGTCGCCAATCTTAAAAAACTTGATTTTATTGGCCAAGCTCTAGATGACCCAAAGTACATTTTCTTTTTTGAACCTTAAAATGTCATAGTTTGACGTTTCGAGATTCCTCCAGTTTGGCCATTCATTTATAAATCTTGTTCACAGCTCTACTTGTTCACACAACACTCATACGTCGATAGAAGAAAAGTCGCCGCCGCAGTACGCCTGCCACCTCTAGAAGTCCTCCAAATCATCGAATCAGTCGCCAAATTCAACCCTCGAAGCGGCGGCTGGGAACTCATCATCCCACCCGACACAACCTTCGAAGCGAAATACCCAGAAATTATTCAACGACAAAACTTATACTGGGAAGCGAGACAGCGGTTATTCAACGATATGTTAATAGGAGAAAATGTGCCAAAGAGGCAACGGAAGAAATCTCAACGGGATTCGATTGGCTCGGATACAATGATGAGTCCGAAGCCACGTTGTGCTAGTGTGAGTGAGGAAGATAGTGATCGTAAGAGAAAAAACAAAGGTGTGGGTAAACGGACTAGAAATGTTAGTTCAAGCAGTGGTCACGAAGGAACGTAGCTATAGAGTTGTTAGGTAGGTTATCAAATTGTATTAAAAGTACAGATCGCGTCATTTAAAAAGAGCTTTAAACAAAAGTAATGGGGATATTTCTGCGTACGTTTATTGTATTTAGATGCAAATAAAAGTTTCACGATTCAATAACGTTATTTTAGGATCAGATTACGACAGGTCCGTTAGCGTGGCTGGTAGCCTTCTACGCTGTAGGCCGCGTTTTTTATTTTCGCCCAGGGCAAACATTTGTGTGTGTCAATGTTCTGTGCCTGGGTGTTATTTATGTATGTATATAACAGTGTCTGGTACCCATAGTACAGGCTTTGCCTAGTTTGGGATCATATGACTTTGTGTGAATTGTACCCAATATTGTCCCCAATAGATGACCTTGAGTGAAATATCCCCATGATACTACCGACAGTGCCTAGGGAAACAGTCAAAATAAAAGTTTAAAAATTAAAATAAACATTTTTTTGGTTGAAAATTTATTTTCTTAAGCAATTTTTTTTATGTCTCAGGTGAGAAAACTAGCAAATAGGCCAAGTTTGCGTACTGTGGCGTCTTTTAAATATAAATAAGTGACATATTGAAACTCAAATGGCAAGACTGGCTGCGGAGATCAGTGCTCTTTTTAAATGACACGAGATATAAGTCTGTGAGCTCAATGCTTTGTTATATGAATTGAATTGTATTCTTAATGTATTTATGAAAAATAAGATAAAATGCTGTATGTCGTTATTTAAATAATTGCTAGTACTAAAGTCTATTTTGGTTTTAAAATTGAAACGATGAGTAATATAGCCGCTTTTTGGAAGTATTATACGCCGAGTATTGTGGGATAGATAGGTTCTAGAGTGTCAACCACGTACCGGGGCCACGAGGCAAGTGGCTTTCTATTATCGCAAACGCTATAGAATAGAATAAAAATGTATGGGGATTGACATTAACTGTCACGCAATGTTTCGTTAGCTAATGTTAATCCCATACAATTTAATTCTATTCTACTAGCGTTCGCGATTGTAGAAAGCCACTTGACTCAGAGGGGCTAGAACCGAACTCAATCGTTACCGATTCTCTCTTTTTTTCTATACAAGAAGAAAAGAGAGATTCGATAACGATTGAGTTCGGTGCTACCGCCGCAGGGCCCGGAAGGCGTAGGCAGGCCTCCCATAAGGGTAAAATGTGCAAGCAGGGTGTCCACATTCTTGAAAATCAGGGAAGGTCAGGGAAAAGTCAGGGAAGCTCAAGGTGGTCAGGGAAAGTCAGTGAAATCGAGGAGCCACCTGGAAAGTCAGGGAAAAATTAAGAATTTACAGTTTGCTTTCCAAAATCTCCCAGTGATTGTAAAGTAAGGGATAAATCATTCTCTAGTGACTAGAGTCTAGTCTGACTCTTAATCCAGCAATGGAAGCATTTTTTTCCAGGTTCCGAGTGACCTACATAAGGCATAATTTGTGATCACAATAATTAGATTACTCCTTTTTATTTTTATAAATTTCAATTGTTTTGGTTCAGTGAAATCTTTTATTTACTCCTTTAATTCATGCTCTAGTCGGACTCTTAAGGGGCTGATAAGAGCTGAATTACCTCCCTTTCTAACAAAGGGCATAATACGCGTGCTAGAACGGAGCGGATTCGCGCTGTTTTACGTTTTTCGCTCATTTTTGCATGTTTCTCAAAATTTGTACCCATTATTTGTAATTATTAAACAGCTATATTATTACGCACACGGGGCCTCACTTTGTGGTCTCACGAAAAAGGACGGGGGAATCAGGCCCATAGCGGTGGGTAGCACATTGCGCCGACTGGTTGCTAAACTCGGTTGTAGGGCAGTTAAAGACAGCATGGCGGCCTAACTACAGCCGCACCAAGTAGGATTCGGCACCACCCTGGGTTGTGAGGCCGCAATTCACGCCACAAGAGCATTCGTCATGGACCCGGAAAACAGATTGTGTCGTCGTCAAGGTGAACCTCAAAAACGCGTTTAACAGTGTCGAAAGAGATACCATATTGACAGAAGTGAAAGATTTAATTCCTTCTTTGTATCCCTTCCTTCGGCAGTGTTATATCGCACCAAGCATTTTATCTTTGAATGGTTGCCAAGTCCTTTCGCAAGTCGGAGCCCAACAGGGCGATCCGCTTGGTCCACTCATTTTTAGTCTGGCCGTTCACAAGGCAGTCACTTCCTTAAAATCGAGTTTAAATGTTTGGTACCTTGACGATGGCACAATCGGTGTAAAAGTCGATTCGGTTGCTGCTGACGTGGGCGCTATTACCTCGAGTTTAGCGCAGATGGGGTTGCAGGTCAACTCCACCAAGTGCGAGATATTTCCGTGTAGTAACCGGGCGAAAGAGAGTATCTCCATTTTCGAGTCCCTTATGCCGGGTTTAAGGATGTTAAACGAAAGCTCTTTTACCCTTCTGGGAGCGCCCATATTCCCGAGTGGTATACCGGCGGCTTTGGATGTTAAAACCCGCACGCTTGCCCGGGTTCAAGAGCATCTGAGGAATGTATCAGCACTCGCTGCTTTAACTCTTTTTCGCAGCTGTTTTTCCTTGCCCAAACTGACATATGTGGTTCGGACAGCTCCGACATGGTTTTTTCCTGTAGAGGTCGCTGCCTTAGATAATACTATTCGGTCCATTCTGGAAACAATCGTCAATGTCACTTTAGACGATTCCAGTTGGCAACAGGCAGTGTTACCAATCAGGCATGGGGGTCTCGGCATCAGGAGCGTTCAGACCATTGGATTGCCGTCATTCCTTGCGTCGTCGAACGGGGTTGCTGCACTAGTTACTAGCATTCTTCAAATCCATGGTGGTAGTTGCAGGATCCCCTTTCAAAACGATGCAATGGAAGCTTGGACGGTAATGTGTCCGGGCGTTGACGTTCCGAAAAGGCTAGACTCCCAGCGCGCCTGGGACGATCAGGCCTCCAAATTTCTTTTGTCGGAGTTGTCCGAATCGTTTACAGGGGTTGACAGGGCGCGCATCAGGGCTGTAGCCTGCCCGGAGTCCGGCGCATGGCTGCACGCTTTGCCCTCGCCTCAGCTCGGCACGCATCTCGACAATAATTCATTACGGATAGCGGTTGCGCTGAGGCTAGGGTGTAAGTTGTGTGAGGCGCACTGCTGCCCCTGCGGCATAAACGTTGACGAATACGCACACCATGGGCTCAGTTGTGCAAGGTGTGCTGGTAGATTTCCTAGACACCATGCACTGAATGAAATCATTCGTAAGGCGCTGGTGTCAGCTGAGGTTCCGTGTGTGCTTGAGCCCCCTGGTCTTAGCCGCACGGACGGAAAACGCCCGGACGGTCTCACCCTGATCCCCTGGGAAAGAGGCCGATGCCTTTTATGGGACGCCGATGCCTTTTATGGGACGCCGATGCCTTTTATGGGACGCCACCTGTGTAAATACTTTCGCAGCGTCCCATTATCCTCACACCACACGTAAAGCAGGCGCTGCCGCAGAACAGGCAGCCCGGCTAAAGCGTGCAAAGTATGCTGAACTGGAAAGTCAGTATATATTTGTACCTTTGGCCGTGGAAACAAGCGGTCCGTGGTGTGAGGAGGCCAAACAATTTGTAAACGAACTGGGTCGGCCGGCGCCTGCGAGATCGTGGTTGCGACCCCCGCTCCGGAGCGTAAGGCAGCACATTTCGTTGGCCATCCAGTGCGGCAACGCGGCTGGTATTATGGGGACTTTCCAACCTGGCACGCTCCGGGGCGGACTTTTTGACTGAGAAACAGGCTTTTTATGCTGTTGTTTATAACTTTAATTTTAGACTGTTATTTTTTTTTAATTTGATATTGTATAAATCTTTGACTTGTCATTATGATGAAATAATTTAAAAACATATGAATAAAAATTACCATTTGTAATAGTAAGTATTACGCATAATATATTGAATAAAGTGTAAAAGTTTTGGCATCATAGATTAATGGGTACTTAAGAAAAACGATTTAAAAGCAAAAAGCAGAGGTAACTTTGTTTTTTTTATGGCGTACAAAATATATTTAATCGTGTTTCTGAGTCAGCCATGTTATTGTAAAGATGCTTACGAGTAATTATCACATTTTTTTTTCACGGCCAAGTGAAGCGTATTCAGCTCTTATCAGCCCCTTAATCCAGACTGTTGAAGCATTATTTTTCAGGTTTATAGTGACCTTTATACTTTCTTTTTCTTTAAAATGAATAAAATGGTCAGGGAAAATTTTGAAAATGGTCAGGGATAGTCAGGGAAAAGTCAGGGAAATTTTTTGGGCATTGGCTGTGGACACCCTGGCAAGGGAACTAAGCTGTAAGCTGCAAAATTACAGCCGATAGGATAGCTTCATTTGACAGCACATTTGACAAGCCAATAAAATCGCGCAATCTATTGATTGGAATTTTCCCAGTTCACAGCTTGGCTCCTTCGCACAGCATTGATGGCAATTCACTCGTTTTCAAGGTCGCAAAAAGCCACTGGTGCGTGCAGCTAAGGACCGATCGTCGTTGAGATCTTTATAGGTGGCCTATGTCCAACAGTGGACATCTTTTGACTGATAGAATGATGAAGTATGCCCACTTATAAAGCAACTGAATGGCTGACCAAAATTGTAACAAAAAAGTTGTACATATTTACAAGAGCACGTCAAGCATGATAAATTGAACTTGTACCGCTCTTATGGAGTAAGCGTAGAGATACCGCTGCAAGTGTCAAGCTTGACGTGCTGTTAACTGTACCACAGATATGTAACAACTGGAATGTTATTAGCGAAGATTTGTTATATTTTCTAAAAGAAAATAAAGAATGTATAAAAATAATAACAAAATTTTTTATTTTTAGAACAATTTATTTACTCAGAACACATCTGTTTTAAAAACGCCGAAAATAAGTGCATGGTTTCTAAAATATTAATTACTTTTTTTATAAAGAAAATCGGAACCAACAAAGTTATGGCAGAAAAGGATAGCGTCCATCTTCTCAAAACTTTTTTCAAAATGGCCGCCGCCGCCGGCATGTTTAAAACAGATGCAAAAGTTCACTATTTGGTGATTGGGTTTGAACACACAACAATATTAAAATTAATTAAAAACATCAACATTTGCAAACATTTCAGTTAATAACATCGAGTTAATACAGAAGTTTTTCATAGATTCTTATGTAGCAAAATAATTTTAAAAAGTATATAAAAGTGGGTAGCCAAGATTCATTTTTATTCAATTCCGAACGAGTCTGATATTAAAAACCGTCTCCCTTAAGTTGCTAACTACGGCATTGCAAAAAATTCTGTAAATATTTGGCTAGAAATAACAGATAAATAGTAAGTATACTTTCTGTGCTTAAAAATACCAGGCCACTCAGAAAGTATTGCGAAAAATAGTTTTTATATATGGGAGACTGGCCGGTCAGAATCTTTTTCGAAAATATGATTACTTGTAAGTAAAAATATGTGTGTTCCATTTTCAAAATTTCCCTCCACATTTTTTGCGAGCCAATTCAAAGTATCGTGTCTTACTGAAAAATGGATCTGCGCCGGGAACATTTTAGAGCTATGATTTTTTACGATTTCAAGTGTCGCCTGAAACCGGATGAATCGTTCGATAGACTTCAAATGGCATTTATGGATGAAGGCCCCTGCAAGGCAACCGTGTATCGTTGGTATAACGAATTTAGGCGCGGTCGACCAACCTTGGGGGATGAAGAAAGAAGCGGTCGCCCTTTGACGGCTATTACGGAAGAAAACGTGCTAGCAGTGAAAAATTTAATCCAAGATAATAGGCGAATTACATATCAGGAGATTCAGCACATATTAAAGATTGGATCGGGAAGCGTTCACGAGATTCTACACGGGCATCTTCGCGTGAGGAGGATAGTATCGCGCTGGGTGCCGCACTACCTCACCGACGCTCAGAAGCAGGCCCGGGTGGAATGGTGCCGTGATATGCTGAACAAATTTGAAGCAGGCTCGTCTCGGCGTGTTTACGACATCGTAACAGGTGATGAGTCCTGGATTTATCAATACGATCCAGAAACCAAGCGCCAGTCGACAGTTTGGGTGTTTCAAAATGAACCAACGCCTACCAAAGTGAAGCGATCTCGAAGCGGGGGGAAGATTTTGATCGCCAGCTTTTTTAATTTGACTGGCCACTTGGCCTCAATTCCCTTACGAGATCAAAGAAGCATCAACGCCGAATGGTATACTACCAAATGTTTACCAGAAGTTTTTTCTGTTGTGAGCAACAAGCGACCAAACACAGGGCTCCGCGGACTACTGCTCCACCACGACAATGCGCCTGCACACACCGCGCTCAAAACGAGGGACTTCCTGGACAGCACACCAGTCAAACTCCTGGGTCACCCTCCTTACAGCCCTGATCTAGCACCGTGTGACTTCTTTTTATTTCCAAAAATAAAAAATCAGCTCAAGGGGATACAATTTTCGTCGCCGGAAGATGCGCTGGCTGCGTTCGAGCAGGCTGTAAACGAGGTGTCTACGGCGGACTGGAAAAAGTGTTTTGAAAACTGGTTCAGACGCATGAATCTTTGTATAGAGGCTGGTGGAGAGTACTTTGAAAAGATTTAATAAAAATATATGTACCTGTAGAACAATTTTTTTTAGTGTCGCAAATATTTCTGAGTGTCCCACGTATCTACGAAAAGAAGTGCCTCCTAAGTCAATATAAAATGTACAAAAATAATTAAAAATAAATACAAAACGTAAAAATCTATTAAAATATCATGATTCTGTAAAAAAAAATATATTTCTGGAAAGTGAGGGGTTCTTATTTTTAAGATCCTTAATTAAATGCATTCTCTATTTGGACAAACAATTAAAAACTTCTATCTATTCTAATTAACGTTCTCATAAATTACATTTAATAAAATAAGTACCTAACAAGTAGTTTATGCTTATAACATGCAATCACAATTTAATAAAAAAACGACGAGTCGGACTCGCGCGCCGAGGGTTCCGATATACTTTTTGTATTTTTGGAAGCAATAAAGTCCATTTTTAGGACCGCAAAACTAAATTTGTTTGTAAAAGTTATTTGCAGATTTCTAAAAAACTGCAACTTAGAATGATCATTTCATTTTTGCTGTAATGTTTACATACATTTCTGTCAACTGTAATTAATTCGGATTTTTCCTTTCACAAACTTCGGAGATAAGAGGGGGGGGGGAATGGTATTTTTTTTTGACATTTTTAATCATAACTTGAAAACTAAGAGACATAAAAAAATACAAAAATATATTTTAGAATATACAAGTAAAGCCCTTTAATATTATGACCCCACTCAACCTAGTAGCGAAAATTTGAAATTTTCCCCCCCTCCCCTATTTTGGGCCCCTTTACATTAATAATCATAATTTTTTGAAAATTCTTTCATGTGCAATTAAGTTTGGCAACCATATTCTAAACCTGTTCCAAATTTCAAGTCGATAGCATGAGTGGTTGCTGAGATATATAGCTGTGACAGACAGACAGACAAAGTCGCACCATAAGGGTTCATTTTTTACCATTTTGGTATCGGAACCCTAAAAATAAATAGTAAAAAGCATCTCGCTTTAAAAATATTTAAGTTTACAGGATTCTATACAGAATGTAAGGACAGCTTTCCGAAAACTAAAAGGGCATGATCATTCAACGAAACTGAACAACTTTCAGTGTATGGAACTTTCAGGAAATAAAAGGGCTTACTTTTTCTTTGATTTGAAAGTTTGTTATTTGTATGGAGGCCGATTATTTTTTATTTCCTGAAAGCTAATTTCACTGAAAGTAATTCGTTGAATTATCAATCCTTTTCAGTTTTCCGCGTATTTCCCACACGCAGGTCAAACAGGGTGTAAGGGACTGTACTGTAAATTGAAAGGGCGTACTCAATTAACGAAACTGAATAACTTTCCCAAAGAAACATTTTTGGGAAATGAATTGTTGATCTAGACAAACTGATCGAAAAGCTCGTATGGAGAGGTCAATAATTTTTTTCATGTCCCGAAAATGTTTCTTTGGGAGAGTTGTTCAGTTTCTATGACTAAACACGCGCTTTCAGTTTTCGGTACACCGTCCCTTACACCCAGTATAGGGTTTCAATTTAATTACATGCCATAATTTCAGGAGCGGGTACAGTATCAGTAAGAGAAAAACTTCCCGAGGACATTGTTCGAAAAACGAAAATAAAATTTAAAAAAATCTGATAGAAAACAGCATCATATCTGTTTGCGGATTTGGTATAACAAGTCAATATCTTTTTCATTTTTATACCTGGGTTCCTTGGTCAAGTTGTTCAGTTACCCATACTAAACCCACACACTGTATTTTCCGCTTGTCGCGCCCCCGTGCGTGATGTAGCGTGCGCAGTCTAACTCTGGCTCTGACGGTTATTTTCTGCGCATGGTGAAAGGCAGAGAGCTAATGACGCTTCCCCCCACCTGCCGCGCTCACCCCCGCGACTAAATTTTTGAGTTGTCCAGCGCACGCTATACAAGGTTATTGAGATAATAGTGATTTGCCTTAAATAGGGTTGGGTTCCAAAACGGGTAATAATTACAGCAGTCTCTCTCGACCAACGCTATCCTGCTGTCAGAGTAATTTCTACCTGATTTGGAACGGACTCTATAGGTAAGTAAACACAGTACAAATTACTAAAGCATACTTAAATCTAAATGTATAAGTATCATACGCCGCGCAATCTAACTCTGGCCCTGACAGGTAAAGAGAAGAACTCAAAAAATGAGTCCCGGGGGTGAGCGCAGCAGGTAAGGAGGTGTGTCACCCATGCGCAGAAAATAACCGTCAGGCCAGAGTTAGTTTGCGCAGCGTGTACAGGCGTAAAGCTCTGTCGCACACGCTAACTGACTGGTAAGTAGGTATTTACTTACAACTATACTTTGCACATCGAAATAAATAGGTACCTAATTAAATTAATTCATTAAATTGATCAGATAAGTAAACAGTTGTCACTTCTAATATTTTGTTCCCTTTACAGCCAACGCTACCTACTTATAAGGCGTTCAGGCAGGACACGTCTGTCTATGACGGTTATTTTCCGCGCATGGGTGACAGGCGGAGAGCCAATGAACGATTCGCTCGCCTCCTAGGGGAGCCGCGCTTACCCCCGCGACTCATTCTTTGACTTCTGCGCATTAACGGTCACAGGCAGAGTTATTTTGCACGCCGTATACAAATTGAAGAAAATGTAACTAGAACACTAAACCCAACTCACTGCATTAGTAAGTATAGGTACCTAATATAGCGAGAATTTTCATTGGTTTAGCTTCCGAAGCCCAGTGATTCTACTCATGACAATAAGCAACTTTCCAGAAGAAAAAAAATTTTACTTGAATTTTTTTTTCGATTCCATATTAAAGTGTTCACGTAGGTATTCAAATCATTTTTTATGAGAAGGCGAAAAATGTTTTTCGCGTATAAAACTTTTGGGCTTCGTGAGGAAAACCAATACAAATTCACTTTGTAAGTAATATCTTGGGATCGTTTTAGTGGTAAGCTGATTCTAACCCAATAATACAAAGTAGGTATTTTACTCGAAAGTGCGCAAATTTCCAAGGCAACCGTATTAAATTAGGGCGCTTCGCCTGTCACGCGGATTTGCGTCCACGTGCTTATCTGATACGCATTTCTTCTGTCTTGCTTGCCATCCACATACGTGACACGGAAGCATGCGTACAAGATTCGCACGAGGACACAAATGCGCGTGACTGGAGAAGCTCCCTTGGTTCCGATTTTAGCAGAGACCCAAACCATCCACGTCTATCTGTAGTTTCCAGTTTTCTCCCTTTTGAACTAATTTCTTGAACGTAGAGGTGTACAGTCACGATCAATAATATAGAAACACACCAAAAAATTCAAATTTTTGTAACACTAGTTATTTACGAGTAATACCTACACATTTTTGAGTAATCCAATGGAGAGTACTCCAATTTTCATGAGTTTAGATAGTTTTCGAAAAACTGCAAATGTATTTGATTGATGTTGTTTGATGGTGTAAATATTGGTGCTCATGTCTGTACAAATCGCAAACAAACCAGCCTAACTCTAAAACGCCCTTCAATAGTCACTCCTTATAACAGAAATCTCACTACACCAACCATAGCCAAACTCAATCCTAGCACCCCATTGATCTTTCCCGCCCCATTGCAAGCATCCATATTGCATCCATCGGCAACTTCCCCAAACCGATTCTTTACGTACGACCAGTCGCAAAGCCCTACTTTGCAGCCATCCAAGTACATGGTCTTTTCGTTCTCGAGGAATAGTACTTGGTATCGGTCGTTGTATTGGAAGTTTCCATTCGGAGTACACCTGGGGAGAAGGGAAAGTTAGACATACTGGGTTATTTATCCCTTGGCCAAATAGTAAAGAAAGGTGTGATAATAGCTGCTGAAATACGAAAAACCAAATTTGACCTCCCATACAAAATGCGCTATCAGCTGATGCAGTTCCTATGGGAGATTAAAATTGATTTTGTTCTATGACCTATGGTTTTTGGGAAAAGTTGTTTAGTTTCGTGGGGAGATTCACACCCTTTAGTATTATCACACCTTTCCGTTGCATGGTCGTCCCTTACAAATTTCCCTAATGCCCCAAAGCGAGTTTAGTATGGAAAAAAAAAATCTCATGTTACTTTGGAAAAGCTGTTCAGAGTATCATACAAAAATTTGGCTTTGGGTCCAAAAATAATCATTGGAGATCTTTATTTCCTTCATAACCACAAAGACATTTGCTACTTACTTGTACAAAACCGCAGCAATATTAGCATTGTAAGGCACCATAGTGGAGCTACTCCACTTCCTGGACTGAATACTCGGCGAGTGGTAGTTGTCTCCAGTCAAAGGCGCGTTGTCTCTGCGAGTACCCATGGCTGCCAGAGTCATCAGGATTGTGGGAGCTTCCGTGAAGTGGATCAATGTGCGGGGTTGCTGGGGTGGCTCTGGAAAAAAAGCGAAGACGTTCAGGAAATTTTATTTAATAACTTATGAGGCCTGTTACAAATTGTGGAACTTTTCCCAAAGAACGTACGAAAAAAAATCCTTACTTCATAATCCATCATTGACAAAGTTGCATCTTTTCTCCTGGTTCAAGAAAGTGGCATAGCTGTACTTGAATAAGGTTTTTAGATCCTTCAAAACGACAAACTACCTACTCATGTCTTTCCTAAAATATTTAGTAAAGAAACTCATTGTGACTTTGAAGAGGTTGCATCTGATCTCCTGGTTAAAGAAAATGAGGTACCCTGCTTTGAAGTAGGTTATCAGATCCTTCATAATGATCAAACACTCGTCTCTCTCCACATAGTTGGTGAAAAAGCTCATCGTATCTTTTACGAGGCTGCATCTGATCTTCTGATTCATGTTGGAAGTACCATAGCCGTAGTTGAAGTAGGTTTTCAGGCCCGTAATAATTACATCAATGACCAATTACTAACCCATCTCGACATGATAATTAAAGAAACTCATCGTGTTTTTGACAAGGTTGCATTCGGTCTACTGGTTGCTGAAGGCTTATTTATACTTACCGTGATTCTTGTAGGTTATCAGACCCCAACAAGATATTTTAATACATTTTTAGTTCACTCACCTCTCTCCACATGGTTGGTAAAGAAGCTCATCATGTCTTTGACGAGGTTGCATCCGATCTTCTGGTTGATGGGTGAGCCATAGCCATATTTGTAATAGGTTTCCAGATCCTCGGCGTACTCCAGACGCCGTAGGTCTTCTTTGGTAAACGCCTATAAATTATGTAGATAATTTGAATATTTAAGATGTGGCTTTAAAAACTTCAGATGTTGACATCGTTGACGTGGCTGACTTCGAAATGGGAAGCGGAAAATTCGAGCACTTGCAGGGGCTCAAGACATGAGTTAGGAATACGTCATAATGGAAAGAAGCTTTGGCCTGTTGTAGGACATCAAAGTTTTGTTATATTCTCTTTGCATGGACATTAATGTATAATTGTATAGGCCAGGATTGATATTAACAGGCAATTCATCGTTTTATTAACGGGTATGGACTTGTTACACTGACTGTCTGCTCTGGATTAGGAAAATCATCATGCGACCGAAAATTATCCCCTGACCTAGCCTGCTGGTAAACGGCCCAAGAAAGACCTCAATGCGAAATATAATAGATTTGTATTTTGATCTGTAGAATGAGACTTATCTAATCAGGAGAGGTTTGTTTATCTCGGGTACTTTAGAAGAAGGTATATATCGGTAACTTTTTATAATCTCTGCAGGAGTTACTACATCAAGCGGTTTGAAGAGTTACTTACAGCGCACCAAGGAGAGATCTGTTCGACATTCCAAGCTTTCTGGTAGCGGCACATCTGGTACATGTTTAAGATGATATCCTGATGAATATCCCACGAGAAACCAAGACGCTGGGAAATATTTGTCAGCATCTGGAAGGAGAATGTTAACATAATGTAACTGATATAAATCCTATTCATAAAGTGGTGTAGTGGTTAGAGCGTTCGGCTCTCCATCCGAAGGTTCAGGGTTCGATACGCGTTGGGGACCCATACTTTGCGAAACATCCCCAGTTTGTGTAGGACATTGCAAGATAAATCACCTGATTTTCCGTAAAGTAAGATCCTGTAAGAACGCGTGCTTTGGGGCCCATGTAAATTGGTCTTGGCACAGATAAAAATTAAATAATAGTATACTGACGTTTTGGCCAGGTATATTTTTTTATCGTGGCTACTTTCTACGGAAGTATTATAGTCGTTAATGAGCCATGGTCTAAGGCGGCATTAACAACTCTGACACCAAGCTGTAGTTTATGTAAACCTGGATTGCGTCATCATAACTTCCCACTTAAAGTCCTCGGCTGGACAGGAACCTCCCTTCAGAATTTCACAGCAAAAGCGCGTGGTAGGTATATTTTGAAAGGCAAGTAGTTACCTTAGCGTTAAGGCTGGCAACATGGATGGATAGTGACTGCAATATGTATGATTGCATAAAGGCAGAAGGATGCAGCAACTTCCTAAGTCGCATTTTACGAAAACCACGGGTAAAGAGGGGACGATACTATTTTTAGCCGGCACCACTCGTAACGTGGACTTATTCCACCTGCAGTCTTGCTTGTGGTATTTTTTGGATATTTTCAATTTACATTTAATTCATGATTCTTTATCATCCTGTCAAATAAAATCAGCCTGAGAAATTTATGTTGGGGTCAACTGCTTCGTTGCCTACACGATATATATATCGAAATTGCTTACCTCTCTGTATTCGCGTTTTGATTCGAAAATGTACTTCTGCTGTAAAGTATCGTTATTCTTCTCGATGTTATTTGTCCAACCGCTGCAGTGTTTATGTGGCTGAAAAGGATAAAATCTTTAAAAACTTTTTATGAGGCAGTTGCCAACTCTGTTAGTATCACTTTTTCTTTTGATGACAAAGAAGTAATTTGAAGGAACTTTAACTTTAAAAACTTTGTGCTTTGACTCGCGGGCTAGACTAGACTAATATTCGCCTTACACGTTCGAGTATTTGACGCGTTTTAGACGCAACAATACAGGGAATCCTTAAGGAAAGTTGTTCAGTTTCATGGGTAGAGGAGGTTTTCAGACATTTACCAAAGACCCTGTATATATATACCGTGGGCTCGAGTAACCCGAAAGATTTCAACCATCGATTCTGTTGTTTGATTGAAATAAAAAAAGTAGTATAACATATAGACTGAAATGTCTTTCCTACTTTTCAAGACATTAGTTATATTTTATGAATTCACAATTTGAAAATTCTCCAGTAAAACAAACTGTAATTAAAGTGACGTAGCATCGTCGTAACGTGACGGACTGGTTGGTCCGACTTTCCGTCGATTAGGGATTTGTTTATTATGAAGTACGAAACTTAATTCATTTATTTTACTCCAAAAAATAGATAAGTAAAAATTACACAATCGGACCTATGTTCATATAATATTATTTACCTAGAACATCGTGAGAAAAACCTTTTAAAGTGTTTCGGGTAACTCGGTCCCACGGTGCCGGTGTATAGTGGAAATCTTTCGTTATGATATGGGAAGAGAAAGTATCAAACTATCACTCAAGCAAAGATGCTTGAATTTCTCACCGCTAGCAATTTGTCGTCTCTCTCTTTAGCGATATCGATGTCTTCGGCTTGTGCTCTGAAAATGCCTTCAGTAAATGCCCTGAAAGTAGTCCTCAACCGCTCAGTGTTTGCGTATTTAAACTGAAAAAAAAAAAGAAACATGAAGACCAAGTCGAAGGGGCTGAAGTAGATGAGTCTCGCACGTCAATTGATGCGATTTTATTACCAAGAAATAAAGGTGAAATTTGTCCGCAGAGCTTTTGCCTCAGCCAAGCTGATTCTTACTCCGGACGAGTATGAATCGGTTTGGCTAAGTAAGGCCAAAGATGGTAAGTAGATAAATGGCGTTACAGTGGATTTTCAAAGGGCTTGCTTTTGACCTCAATTTAGTCCTAAGGATACAGATGAAGCCGAAGAGTTAGTTCTAACTAGGTCATCCAGAAGAAACCTAATTCATTCGTGACTTGATTAGATTCGGTTAGTTAACTTCGGTTGTGAAATTATTTTTCGTATTTCGTCCTTTGTTTCTTAGGGAAAGTTGGTCAGGTTCATGGTGTGAGTAATATGCTAAAATTATATTCACTATTTAATCAGGATCTAAGGTCAAATGTATAACTAAACTTTGTCGCGCTTGTGCTGCCGCTGCAAAAGAAGAAGTAAATTTGATTCCACTCAGATTTGAAGCTTGGTTAGAAGCTTACCAAATAATCGTGACGGTTGTTAGTCAGCAGCCCTGGGTAACGATTTCTCCAAGCCTGGGCCAACTGCTGCATGGTGATGTAGCCATCACTCGTCAAAGCTCCGGCGAAGGACATGTTGTGGCGCGGGTTCCATTCCCATTTGTCCAGGATGTTGATATCCGATGAACAGAGTCGCTCCTGCAAACAGATTATCTATAGGTAAACATGAGGTAAACCAAAAACTGATGAATAATAGGGAAATGAAAAACAAACGATATGGTTGTTGGCTTAAATTTCTTTCAGTTGCACAAAGCTCCTTTAAGGTTAAAGCTTTGTCAAATCTATTGCTGTCACTTTCTGTTTTAATGACAAAGAAAATGACAGCAATATATTTAAAGGCGAAAGGAGCTTTAATTTTGAACACGCTTGTCACTACTGGCAGTTTTAGAATTAAAAAACTTATTTAGTTATTTCTTGACGTGGCTGTCAATTTATGTCAAAGACGATGCATTGGGTTGCAGCAAAGAGTATGGAACCTATAGGCCTCTATGCCTAAATATAATTATCTGACGTGTTCCGGCTGCCCTGCTCGCATCCAGCGGGTTGCCACGACACGACCCGATTTGATTTGACCTTGGCTAGATCGTCGGCTTACCATAGATATTGCTACGCTACTACCTACGTCTTCATGCAGAAATCAAACATTTTTGTCGTTTTTAACCCATATTTTGTTCTTTTTCTTATTTCGAGTAGATTCTGGCGTGATTTATGTATTGGACCAATACTCCGCCACACAGATGGTGTGCCATTTTTTGCGGAGAGAATCGACACAGACAAACGGGATCTGCGCCAAAGCCCCACTTGCACATAATATGTTTTCGTTACTCCGACCGACTTGGTCCGGAGTGTGTCCAGGGGGCAATTGGTCAGATACTGGGATAATTGATGCAGTGGGGTATCTCTCCTGCCAGAGGCTAACACAGATTCTGGAGGCTTCATCATTTGTTAGACGTACGACCTTAAAAAAGGTTTATCGACTCTTGAGTTTCTGAGGTACTGAGTGCATGCTGGTGCATATGGTGCCGGGGAGCTTGCTACGTCTCTGCGGATATTTAGTTGAGAAAGTTGATTAGTTGATTAGTCACCTTTTAAAGTTTACAGCCTCTATAGGTATTACAGTCTAAGGTTAACTTCGTCTTACTCGTATGTACTTAGTGAAAGCTCTCGAGAATGTTCGCGAAAGTGTTTAACGCCGGACGGAAAGTTGTTGATGAATTCTTTACGAAGACGATGCGAGGAAGCAATCTGTCTTAGTAAATTCTTTAAAGAGGATATATTGCTCTGGGTTAACAATACCTATGCATTCTTTAATCGTCTTCAAACTTAAAGCTCCTTTCAATCAAAGGAAGTATTGACTTTAACGAACCTTTCTAAAACAGGGTTTAAAGTACCCATTTTGTCGTTGTTGGAGCTTAAGCGGGTGTTTTCCATCTTTTCCTCTCTTTGTCTTTTTGGTCACTAACTTCATAGTTATAGCAACACCATTCAAGGTCCTGCTTTTTCAGGGCTTGGAAGATTGTTATTTTCAAACTAGTTTTACTTTGAGTATGTACTAAGACTAATTCTTGCTATCATTCAACGTAATCTGTTTCGAATACGGCATATTTATCCTATTTCGGAGTCAATGAAGTTAAATAGAAGCTTCGGTTTAATTAACCAGTTTAACTATATTATTCTATTTTCATAGTCTGCACACCCAAATTCATTAGGCAAAGGCGAGATGCAGGCACCGCACAGACATGGAACGGACACGGATACAGAAAAGACGGAAGGCGCGCCGCAGGTGACGAAACAGCATCCCTGCATCCACGTCACTTGTGTATAATTTACAACGCGTGTGTTTCATCAAAAAGTCTTGTAGTGGCACAGTGCCTAGTCTCGCCTGTCCCTCGCCCTCGCCTTACATTATAAGTGTAATTTGGGCCCTGGCTCAACACGCGAATCTCGCCTTGGCAGCCAAATCGCTGCGACGGCGTGACGTATGCATTTTGGTTTCATTTTGAGTGAAAAGTTTTACCGGTATATTTTAAACCAGTTTCAAGCCCTGTTCTACTGAACAAGCCCTTTCAGTTTTCGTTACACCGTCCTTTGCACCCTGTATATTATTAGTCTTTGTAATTATTTCACGTTATGTCAGTCTTTACAGGGTGAATAGTCGTTGACCTACTAATATTTGTAATGTGACTCCATTGATGACGTCATATTGCAACCACGATGCTTTGATAGCTGCTGTAGACTAAAGGTGCGAGCAAATTATTCTTATGTGTTGCCACGCAAGGCCTACGTTAGAAAAACACACTAGCTTTACGCCACGTCAATAATCAGCCTAGTCGAGTTCTTGAAACTTCTAAATGACCTCTGTCTCTAAAGTGTGTTTGTTAAATTTTTTTATAAGATAGGTTTTTTTGCTGTCAGCCCCCGGGCTATAAGAATGGACTGATGCACCGCATTATATTGCGTGTTAACACAAAATATACGAGATCTGAAGCAGACTGAGAATAAGACGTGAGCAACATCACGTATATTTAAATTGTGATTTTTCATGAAAATTGCGTCTTCTGACAGACGTAACATCACGTACGTGGCATCATATACGCCTAAATTGCCCGCACCTTTAGGCTGACTTGCACCATCTAACTTAAAGATACCAGAATAAACGCGTCTTACTCTCTACAATATAAATACTATACTTCAGAGATAGGGTTTCAGTAGCAGCTTAAGGCCTCTTAGGCCAAAAGTAGCAGCCAAGGTTAGCAGCACTTTCTGCTTAGGAGGGACAGCCATTTTGGTTTTAAAGTGTCCGTTTCTTGCAAGGGATACTTTTAGTTTGAAGATCCCACGTGCTTGTTTTCTCACAAAAAATTCTCATAAAACTTACGTGGTAGTTTCTATAGTTTCCGTTTCGATAGTTGTTCAGGATGTTCCTCTTCAAGTCTGCCAACCTCTGCAAGTCTGTCAGTTCATCAGCTTCAGGGTTGTGGGAGCCGTGACGGTTGAGTGACCAAAACGCGATGGGCTGGCAACCTGCGTAAGGAAGAAAAGGTAGGTATATGTTTTAAAAGCGCTATGCTTCTTCGTTCCTAATGCGCACAGCTAAGGAGTGGAACTCCCTCCTTGCCGATCTTTTCCCCGAACAATATAATCTGGATCTTTTCAAGACTAGAGAGTGAATAGGCATTACCTAGGTAAGCATGCTACATCTTCGACCCCATCATCGTCACTTAGCACCAGGTGGGATCGGGGTCAAATGCTCACCGATTACCCATAAAGAAAACCCTTTCCCGAAAACTAAAACTGGATTAAGACCATGAACCTAAACAAATCCTATACTATTAAACGAGCAATATTTGTATATATATATTTGTAATCGGTTTCTCGAAAAACAATTTCGATGAAATTTAGTATACAGGGGTTTTTGGGGGCAAAAAATCGATCTAGCTAGGTGACATGTCTGGGAAAATTCGTTTTCCCCGTGTTTTTAAAGTACTGCGTTTTAAACAAAAACCTACAGCGCCATCTGTGGGCGGGTAGCATAGGTTGCTCACCTGATGATATTTTAATGTTGAGGTGGCTATTATAGAGCTAAGCTTGGTCGACAAGGTACTTTTATTTATCTACGTATTGAGTCTTTTTTCTGTTATTGTATTTTTATAATTTTCGTGAAGATTAAAAGTACGAGTACCTACCCCCTTCACGAAAATGACAAATCTGTAAACGTAAGTTTTCTATCATTTCATCTGTGCCCGTGTGGTGCCAGCAAAGGATACAGTACCAACCCATCTCTACTCTATCCGTATGAGTCGTAAGAGGCGACTAAGGGATTATGAACCGGAAGAAGGGCAGCAGTGTCCTTCTGCCTATCAGGCAAGGCAATGTAACGCACAGCAGCAAGCACTTAGAAAGAAAACTTGTTGGTTTTAAGTTGCACCAGAACTGTGAGTGTTGCCATGCGTTAGTATCCCTAAGTAGTTTATGGTGTTGCCACTGACAACGTGCAGTCGTCAGGGGAAAGGAGCAAGTTTCCTCCAAAACCATTTCTTGTAAAGTTGGCTACCTCTACCCTATTATAACATCCGTGAAACAGTGTAAACTTTTTAAGAAAGAGAGTTTTTTTTTTTTTTATTATGTATGGGCTTACCTTGACCTCGATCTAGCCTTGAGGACAGAGATGAGGTCGACGATGGAACGAGCTTGCCCAGAAGAAGCCTATTCACTCGCGACTTAAATAGATTAGAGTGATTTAAGAAAAAAAGAAAATACTGTGTTTTATAGTGGATTCAAGAGGAGATAATATTTGGTTTGGCTTTACCGATGGAGTCTGGCTGTGGTAATGTAAGGTTTGTGGGTTAAGGTAAGTTAGGGGCTTAATTTTACATGAACTCTGTCATAAGTGATAACTGCAATTTATGAGCTTTATGATCTTTGACCTTTTGACCCCGTGTGGTGCCGGCAAAGAATAGTACCAACCGATCTCTACCCGTGTGTATCGTAAGAGGCAACTAAGGGTTAATAAACCAGAGGATGGGCAGCAGCATCCTTCGGTGTATCGTATCATCTAACATTCTGCGGTCACCAACAACCGCGGTCCATGGTGCCAGCGCTAACGCTAACAAGCGTGCTGACTATGTTACTTCCCCTCCAAATTTTTAAGCAAAAGCTGGAATTTAGGAGGGAGTTCCCTGTCCTGTAGAGGACGATGTCATGATGATGTTTTTTGAGCCTACTTTATATGATACGTTTTAAGTGGTAGGTATCTCTTTTTACTGCTTTGACAGACAAGCAAACTCCCCGGGCATATAAAAACCAGACTTTAATTTACCTAATTGCCATTCAATCTTCAATTTACATCAGGCGTGCGCGAATGACAAGGCGAATCGATGATCTAATGCACCTTTGACAAATGGGCCTTAATAGGGCCGATGTCAATATGAGGTCATTATCTAGCACTGGCTCGTCGGACCCATTTATCGCATAGTAGGTCCAATGCATAGGTCCATCCATTTTACGTTATCCAAACTACACTCGGCAATTAATGTGGTTGAATTATTGTTTTGCTATCGACGCTTTTCAATGAAAAATATAAAAAATATATTTTTTTAAGAATCTGGTTAGGTACTACTTAAAAATAATAAACTTTTTCTACTTATTTTTAGGGTTCCGTACCTCAAAAGAAAAAAACGGAACCCTTATAGGATCACTTTGTTGTGCGTCTGTCTGTCTGTCTGTCAAGACCCTTTATCTCACGAACGGGTAAAGGTATCAGGTTGAAATTAATACTATAAATTAGGTTCCATGAACCACACAAGATCTGAAAATTTGAATTTTTATCAACGACGCAATCAAAAGATATGGCATTTTATGTCCTCATCTCCATACATTTATTCAAAAATGCAAAACCTACAGGGTACTTCCCGTTGACCTAAAATTATGAAATTTGGCAAGAAGCTAGGTCTCACAGTACAAATAATGGGAAAAGTCTGAAATCATAAAATATTACAACTTTTCTCACAACTAATGATAACCAATTGTGGTGAGCTCCCGTTTCAAGAACATTCATATAAGAGAGGGGTCAAGTTGGATGGTCGCTGAGGCGATTTTTGTTTTAGTTCTATTTAAAAACGGGAACACTTACAAACTTGAAAATTGGTATGTTTATAGTGCATAAGCTATAAAATAACAACAAATAATAAAATTTGGTTAAGCGCATGTCGGACTCAAAAAATCTAGCACATTAACTTACTGAAATTTCAACTAATACAATTATGTTTATGTGGTGGTACGGAACCCTCAGTGCGCGAGTCCGACTCGCACTTGGCTGTTTTTTTTTTATATAAACGCACATATATGTTAGAGATTGAAGTTGTACAGTCACGGTCATAATCACCATTACTGGGGTCTAGAGCGGCGCTGAAAGTATCAATCTTGACTGCTCTTTATTGTACGAGTAAGTACATAGGTATACAATACAGTTTGTTTTCACTAGAAGTTTTGACTGCCAGCTTTTTCCTTAGGAAAATTATTCGCCTGCCTTGTACTATTTTATCTGAGGTCTGCGCAAAACGTCAATCGCTTCAATCACAGAGAAGGTTATTATAAGAAGGCAGAATCCCATCAACTTCTAACTTAACGTTCACCTACGAGTATTTCATTCTTCCAAACGTGTTGTCTTTTAAATAGTCTACAGATAATTTTTTACTTTCGAGCGGAGCGAGAAAGGTATTGTATTCGTGAAAAAAAAAAGATTTTCTAATTTTGTCAAAAATGTGTTCTATATCACTTATACATCATAAAAAACAAGTCTCCCAAAATGTCCGTCCGTCGGTCGGTCGGTCGGTCGGTCGGTCGGTCCGTCGGTCGGTCGGTCTGTCCGTCACGCTTTGGCCTAGCGGCTAAACGAATGGTCCGATTGACACCATATTTTGAATTTAGGAGTTTTATGCAAATCCATCGAAGAGTTTCAAGTGGTTTCTTGCTGGCTCTCATTTTGACGGTAGCTGTCATACAACGAAAATGAAAAATTGAAATTTTCTCAAAAACGGCTCATAGAATCTTGATGAAACTTTGCATGACCAAGCATCTCCATGTAAGATATCTTGCACTAGTATCAATTGATCCGTGTAATTTCATATAAGGGGTGTTCCTGTCCTGTCCAAATCGTAAATATGTGATTTACCCAAAATTGGTTCCTCTGTGTTTATTAAAATTTTCTATAATATTAGTCCTGGATTGGTCTACCTGACTCACCTGACTGGATATTGTTTTAATTTTTTTTTTAATAAAATTTAGTACACAGGGTGTACCAAAAACTGAAAGGGCTTGCTCAGTAGACCAAACTGAACAATTATCCATAAGGAACATGTGTAGGGAAATTAAAAAAATGTGCATGCAAGTATCCTACGCTAGTATCCATTGATCTGTGAAAATTCATATAAAGGGTGTTCCAGTACTACCAAAAGTTAAACATGTGATTTACTCGAAATCGTTTGAAGTTTGTTTGTTTTAATGTTTGACAATTTGAATTCTGAATTGATCTGTATATTTCATTCGAACATTTTTTTGGAAAAACGTAAATAAAAGTTTGTATTTCCATACTATGTGTATGGCATTACAAATTTAAGTTTGCGGTTGATAGTTATTCTTGAGTATTGCGAGAAAGTAAGTGCAGTGCTGCTGTACCATTTATTTCCTTGGTCTGCTCCAAGTAATCAAAATTATGGAATAGGTACGGGTGTTTGCGGGACAGGACGACGGGTGCCTTCGGGACTGGGGTACTGAGGGACTAACCCGCTACGAGCAGCTTGTCAGTCAGTAGGTAATAATCTAAATCTTTTGCGGAACGCCGCGCCCCGCCGACCCGAATATGTCGGCATAAACAACATTTTCGTAGGTGACCGTACAGTGTACACACGGAAATTTTGCATTCGCATAGGTAGCTATAATATTGACGGCTCTTTTTGCACAGTGAATTTAAGTAGCAAGAGGTCACTGATTTGAGATTCATCTCATTTGATACAATACTTCCTGTGTCTTGAGGCACAATGAACCTCTTATTTAAGATGTGAGGTGCGTTCAAGGTTCGGAACAATGAATCAGTACAGTTAACGATTTGTAACTTGTCGATAGTTTACATCATTTAGGTAACGTCTTCTCATGATCATAGGCTTTGCCATACACGTATCTTGTGCTGGCAATCTGGCAATAATAATACACACTGGGCTATAAAATAACGGGTCGGTCTGTTTTCTTTTGCGTACAGCTTGAATTTTCATTGGTTTAGCTTTCAAAGCCCAGTGATTGTACTCATGATCCTCATACCCGAAGAAAAAAAAAATTACTCGAAGAAATTTTTTAAGGAATAGTATTCATAGTATGGGTTGGCTGGAAGAAATCTCTTTTAGAGATAAGTCCGCCTTTGTAAATGTCCTTTTGTATGTAACTTTCTGTATGTGAATTTGTGCAATAAAGAATATATATAAAGTGGTAAAGTAATGTACTCATTTTGTATGGGAAAGCGAAGAACTTTTTTCAACAATTTTTTTTTCTTCCGAAAACATTCTGGTTTTCATAGATAGAATCACTGGGCTTCGGGAGCAAAACCAATCAAATGTCACACTGTATTTTCATACATTAGCTTGTCTGACGAACATTCTCTTGAAGGTCACACCCACGGTCACACCCGTATACGGTATCCAGGCAGGATACTCCACGTATCGTATTTTTTTTTAAAACCATGCACCGTCCGTGCATGGTTTAAAAAAAATTCGTTAGATTTATGTTACATCTTCCCCCACTAGTTTACCTGAACATTTTAGATAAGTGTATATAACGTTTGACAATATTGTTGACAAAGTTGTCATCTAAGATCTTATTGATCAAATTCGTATTTAAATTCGATTTAGATAAGAGTACCTGGGTGACTGGCTTACCCGTAGCTCTATAATAGCCGCCGCAACATTATATTTGCATCGGGTGAGCAAGCTACAGGCGCGGATCAAGGGGGGGGTGGGGGGGTCACAGGGGTCATGACCCCCCTCCCCCCGAAATCCAAACAGATTTTTTTACGTTAATCTAGAAAACCAGGTACCCAAACTATACAGCGTGTAACGGAAAAAGCTATGCTACCCGCCAACCGATGGCGCTGTAGGTTTCTGTCTTAAACGCAATATTAAAAAATTCTTAAAAACACGGGGAAAACGAACTTTCCCAGACATAACACCAAGCTAGATCGATTTTTTGCCCCCAAAAACCCCCGTATGGTAAATTTCATCGAAATCGTTAGAGCCGTTTTCGAAAAACCAATTACAAATATTGTTTGTTTAATAGTACAGAATTTTGGCGCTAACGTACGTCCCCATCATTGTATAGAAATGTATGGCAGTATGGCAGAAATCAGACTGTTATTTTTTCGCCTGAATATATTTTGCATCAGACGAACAAAATTGTTTCTCGTTTTTAGGGTTCCGTAGTCTACAAGGAACCCTTACAATTCCGTCATTTCCGTCTGTCTGTCTGTCCGCAGCTTAGCTCAGAGACCTTTAGCTAGAAAGTTGTAATTTGGTAGGTATGAGTAGGTATACTTATTTGTCACGCCTACCAATTGGTAAAATTCGTAAAATCTCTACATATTATAAAATAAAGTCCCCCGAAACGTTTTTCTGTCGTCATGCATTCATCATGTCTGTCTGTGATCGCTAAACTCAGGAACTACTGTATGGGCTTTGATCCGGTTTTCAATAATAGATAGATTAATTCAATAGAAAGGTTTGGGGTTATAATATAATTTACAAATATTTGTTGCAAATTAACTGATACTATGATGATATTTGTCGACCGAGTCGGAAAAAAACGTGCCTCTTGAGAGCTTTCTGGGCGTGCGCTGCGGAAATGGTTTCATTTACATGAAAGTTATGTATGAAAGAATTGTTGCTCTCTAAGAGCTCTAAAGAAAAGTCCGCGATAGTATTTATCTGTCTTTTAAGGATTACCCATTGTAACCAACTTTTTGTAGCAAAATAGTAGATTTTCAAAATAAGCTATTTTTGAACGTATTTTTGCCCTTAAGGTACGGATCCTTATCTAATTTAAAAGGTAAACAATGAACATAGATTAAAATTGTCCTTGACACCATGTTATTTAAATGAATATCTTAGAAGATATGACAATATTAAATTCACTCCAATTAAAGTCCTAGAATGAAGCTCACACTCGATGCGCATTTCCGTTGATAGCCGACCCGACGGGGCACCGGGGGCACACACGGAGGGCTCACGTCGTTGCGACTGGTCGTCCGAAGCCTGATTTTTAAAATTTTTGATATGTTCAACCATTCTCGACTTTTACAGATAGTTCAAAATGAGTGTCGTTTGAATCCAGAGCAAAAAAATGTATATACGATTCGATAATGTCATCAGTCAACAATAACATAGGGAAAATAATTTTCTTAGCTCCTGCTCCTGTCTTTCACACGGGCAATTATATGTGGCCCTGTCACGTGTGACATCAAAACTCAATATGTTAATTTTAGCACCTAATCCTGTAGAAGTCATAAATGTTGTGTACTCGTACAACGAAATATTTTTGAATGTTTTAAAAATTGTGTAGCAAGTTGAAGACTACGTCATAATATCGTAATAAAAGGCACCACTCTACCCGTAAATTAGTACCCGTGCGAAGCCTCCCCAAGACGTAAAGTGGGGATGAATTTTTTTTTCGTCTACCCCGTCTTTTTCATGTTGTCGTTAGGTAGGTCTTCTGAAAATATGGAGAGTATTTTAAAACATTTTTTTATTTATGGATCCTTTTGCGAAACCGCAATTTTTTGTTAGAGTCCTTCCCCCCCTCTGCCAGCTAAATGGATGATATCGGAAACGTGAAAAAAATCGCACTATATATTACCTATGATGTATTTAAAACGAAAACTATCACATATTAGTAGACTAAAAGCCACGATCACACCTAGCTGAATTCAAAGACTAATTCGGCATACATTGCTTGTTGAAGGAAGGATATTGCGATTAATATAACCAAGCCTCCCAGCAATGTATGCCGAATTAGTCTTTTGATTCAGCTAGGTGTGGTCGTGGCTTCACAGGTTAAGGCGTACTTAATAATAAAACTTTTGAAAATAATAGAAATAAATAAAAAGTTGCTTAACAATAATGATTCCTGGGGCAACAACGGAACCCTACACTGCGCGTGGCACGACACGCATTTGGCCGGTTTTTTAGGGTTCCGTAGCTAAATGGCAAAAAACGGAACCCTTATAGATTCGTCATGTCTGTCTGTCCGTCCGTATGTCACAGGCACTTTTTTCCGAAAATATAAGAACTATTTTGTATAAGTAGATGTATTCTGTGAACCCCATTAAGATTTTCACACAAAAATAGAAAAAAAAACAATAAATTTTAGGGTTCCCCATACATAGAACTGAAATTCAAAAAAAAAATTTTGATCCAAGCCATACGTGTGGGGTATCTATGGATAGGTCTTCAAAAATTATATTGAGGTTTCTAATATAATTTTTTTCTAAACTGAATAGTTTGCTCGAGAGACACTTCCAAATTGGTAAAATCGTAACTTCTAAAATAAGAGAATGGTAAAACTAAAAAAAATATTTGATGTACATTACCATGCAAACTTACACCGAAAATTGGTTTGAACAAGATCGAGTAAGTAGTTTTTTTTAAAAACGTCATAAATCGTAACCGATTAAGGTAAGCTCCCGTTTTAAGAACTTTTTTATAAAAAAGGGGTCAAGTTGGATGGTCGCGGAGTTTTTAAAGTCTAAGAGCAAAAGATTTTAGTATATCATATGGTAACCCTCGGTGCGCGAGTCCGACTCGCACTTGGCCGGTTTTTTAACCCATGATTCTTTGTGACCATGTACTAAAATAACCCTGTACGCATTGCTTCATAGAAAGCAATGATAAAACTCACATAACGGATGAGGCAACCTTAAATTAGCGTGTTTTATTACGGAAGGTAAACTATCACTGTTTTGGAATATGGCATGCACATGTGATCTGGTTTCTTGCATCTTTTATTATGGAACTTGATTAACTGGTATGCCACCGGCCAAACCGGATTGTAGGGCAAATCAGTTTAGCCTAGGCTGAAACATAGTTTGGCCAAGTTTGGCCTAGAAGGCTGTGCTACTAATAATAAGATCTAGCTTTCTGCGCCGTAAGTCGCGGATTCGATCCACGCGCAAGACGCACATTTTTTTTTATTGTCAATGGGCTTACTCTTGACCTCGATCTAGTCTTGAGGGCAGAGATGAGGTTGACGATGGGACGAGCTCGCCCAGAAGAAGCCTATTCACTCGCGACTTCGGTAGATTCTCTTTATAAACTCGGAAACACAGACGCAGGCAGAAAATTCCACTCTATAGCCGTGCGCGGAATATAAACCAGGTATGGGTGATATCCCGCGGTGCGTATGGACTTCCGATGGTAGGAGGGAGATGGTTGAATAAGCTATATTAATTTGTCTGGCTAGGCAGGGCGTTTGTTCCTGTGTCTGAGATTTTTTACAGACTTCCATGTCTCTGATACAGGCCTTGCCTACAGATGACCTTGTGTGAATAGTCAATTGACTAAACTATCTATCCTAATTAGTTTGAACCATCACGTTACTCCAAATAGCAAAGTAGAAAAATAAAATATTCAACTCTACAATTTATCGTGTAAACAATACATGAACTGCTTGTAGTTTCTTGATAGCGAACCAACGCATTGAAAGGGCAGCGTTAATGTTGCCGCAACAACAAGGCAAGGGCACTCTATCTACAGGGTGAATTTGAAAACAAACGACAAATTTTGAGATTGAGTTCAGACGAGACCATGAAATTGAACAACTTTCGCCAAGGAATATAGGTTGTTGGACGTAAAAAAATCTATCTCCCATACAAAATGTATGCTCAGCTGACTGACTTTACTATGAAAGGGTAAAAAATTTTTCCTCTGATGACTTGTTCCTAGGCGAAAATTGTTCAGTTTCGTGGTCTGAACTCAATCTCAAAATTTGTCAAATGTTTTCAATTTCACCTGTAGAAAGGGCAACATTACAACAGAGCATCAGTTTTTAGAAATTTGAATTTGACCATGTCAGTGGCAAAGATTTCGGACCTCCTTGTTGCGCTGGGAATAGATACCTCGCTTTATTTTCAGTGGTAACACTTGGGTAACACTAACAAGCTAGTATTGATAAATCCCGATCAAGTGTGAGATTGTCCTTAAGGGGTATTGCAATTAATAAACAAAACTTAAGTACCTTTCATCGAAGCAAATGTCACTTGAGTGTTGACAGAACTTAAGAGTTTATAGGTCAAACGGCGGTGACGATACTTTTTTTTGTACTTCAAAGAGTATTTTAGTAACAGTACTTCATCATCATAACATCCCATGAAACGTCCACTACAGGACAGGGAGCTCCCTCCAGAATTCTAGCTTTTTTTTGCAGGAAAAATGTAGAGGGGAAGTATTATAGTCACCTCGCTTGTTAGCGTTACGGCTGGCACCATGGACCGCGGTTGTAGGTGACCGCAGTAAGTAAGATGTAAGATACAAAGGAGGATGCCGCTGCCCATCCTCTAGATTATAACCCTTAGGTCCCTTAGTCGCCTCTTACGACACCCACGGGTATGTATGGCTTGGTACTACTCTTTGCCGGCTCCACACGGGGCTTGTTTACCAGTACTTGCTTAGAATGAAATAAATTCGCTAACGTTTAAAATTTTGATGGAAAATATTCAAGTAAAATGCGGACGGCTGTACCTACGTATAGTTTGGTTGTGAACACAAGACTAATTTAATTTTCCCGTAACCAGTTCACATCACACGGATGCGAAGGCAGCCGCGTGAACCGTAATCGCATTCGCTATAGTCGATAAAAACTGGAAACTGCGCCCGTCTTTACTTTAGTTCCTATTGATCGTGTTTTAATACTTCCTGGGGCAGTGAGTGAAGTACATTTTATAGGGGAATCGAGCAATATTTGTACAAAAATATATTTGTATATCCTATACCATTGAGCGAGCAATATTTGTATATACATTTATATGGTATTTGTAATCGGTTTCTCAAAAACGGCTCTAACGATTTCGATGATATTTGGAATACAGGGGTTTTCGGGGGCAAAAAATCAATCTAGCTAGGTCTCATGTCTGGGAAAATTCGTTTTCACCGTCTTTTTTAATATTTCTTAGCGAGTTTCAGTGCATTTAAGAAACTTACAGTGCCATCTGTTGTTGAGTAGCATAGCTTGCTCACCCGTCGCCCAGGTACTTATTTATTTATACAGCGTGAATTTTCATTGTTTTCGCTCCCAATACCCAGTGATTCTACTCCTGACTGCTGGTGAAAACCATAGAATACATGAAACATGTATTCTATGGTGAAAACAAGCAACTTTCCCGAAGAAAAAAATTTTAGCTCGGAAATTTTTTTTCGACTCCGTCACGTGATTGACCCGATTTATATGGAAAGTCTAAAAAATTTCTTCAAGTTAAAAATGTTTTTTTTTTTGGGAAAATTCCTTAGTTTCATGAGTAGAATCACTGGGCTTCGGGAGCGTAATCAATAAAAAAACGATATTAGAAATCAGTTTCTCGTAATCATCTCTAAAGATTTAGGTTAAAATTCATTATACGGAGGTTTCCAGGTCGTATAATCATCTCTGGGAAAATTTGTTTTCTCAGTTTTTAAGGAAGTATATCTTGAAAAAAAAAAGCGTGATACAGATATCTCGCAGCGCCATCTGTTGGTACGCTCTGGTTAAGACTATACAGAACACAGCTACTATAAACTTATGTAAGAAAAGGAATCGTCATCTTCCATGTCTGTATTATCCCAATACTGGACAAAGACTCGCTCGATCCTCCAACTATGGCGATTTCTCAAAATTATGTTCTCCCGTTCTAACGGAGGTTCAAGTATGTAAAAGCCACTCTTTTGTCTGTCCAGCTACGCCTTTATTTTTAAAATTGCTTGTTAAATACTTAAATAAATAAACTGGCAAGTTCAATACGATGAACTTAGGCGTACTCTTCTAACTCAATAGTACGCGATACAATCATAGAACCGGTTCCTTAGTACTACTTTCGATTTCAAATTCTCACTTCACTGTCGACGCATTCCTTTAGATTTGTTGAATAGGTATACATTCGACCAACTTCTGCTTTAGTGATTCTGTTTTTTTTTATAGTATTTTGTTAAGGCTTATCAAAAAGAAAAACAATCTAAGGAACAACACTACAATAGTACCTACAGTCAGGAGCAGCTCAAGCTTGACACTCACAGCACGACTTCAGTCTCTAAGCTCATGAGATAAGCGCGTTAGGTACAAAGTCTAATGTGTTAAGTTTAGCTTGATTTTTCTGTTTTTAAAAAGGCAGGTGAATGATGTAGAGACAAAATAACTCCTATTGTAAGGCTGAATGTGTATTGACTGTACCTAATGCGTTTTAATGATAGCGAACCTGTGGAGAATTTCTAAACTAAAGGTTTCCTGTCCTCTTCAACTTTCGGTTCTGTGACACTCTTCGAATTTAAATCAGCTTTTAGCCAGCACCAATCGAGAAAGCGAGTAAAAATTACTGGAAGAAAAGTTTTCTGGTTACTTACTTGTTTGTTTACGTTAGCATGTGTGTAGTACAGTCATGATAAGAATGTTGGATAATTTGGTCAAGCGCGCAGTGCTTTTTTAATCGTGCTTGACACTCGTAGTGCGACTTAAACTTCTATTGCGGCTGAAATAAGAATATTAGAACGTCCCATGTGTCCTGGCTGTACTTAACTAAGTCGAGGTGTTTAGTTAGATCAATAGATATTTTTCACCAATTTGACATTTTACATAGCTAGGACTTATTTCTATAGCCTTTAAAGTTGCGCTAAGAGTATCAATCTTGACCTGAATGTGACTGTACACTCATGGACACGTAAAACTGGATTCATCGGACTTTGTAGCGTTCTTATTTCAATCGCCGTACGGGCTGGAGTCGCACTACAAGTATCAAGCTTAATCTGATTGTGACTGTGTTCAACGCACTTGTAAGTAGTTTGGTCTGTTACCTTGGCTTTCCATGTACGGTCAACCGCTTGTCGGTAGAAACTTTTTCAACTCTATTACCACGCCATAAGGTCCAAAAGTGTTTCTACCGATGTGCGGCCGTGTGTACAAACTTGACTTTTTGTTGTAGGTTCAATACAACACTAAATAATGAATGAAAGACTCTAAAAATAGTGCTAATTTGGGAATGGGAATTATGAATGCGTGCCTGACTATCAAAAGGATTGACATCTCACGAACATTGGTACTCTGCCTACATAAATGATTCAAACAAAGTACCTTATTCAATTCTATTTCTTATAAAACGAAAGATATCTTTCATTCATTAGATAAGATTATTTTCCCAAAAGACATCGACTTCGTACTTGACTCGATAGGTCGCAGAGCCAAGAAGCTCCTTGGTGATGAAATGCTCAAATGGCCAACCATCGCATAGTTGCTTGTCGGTCTTACAGATTGTACTCGTACTTCGGAGAGTATGCTCAGAAACACCCCTCACCTCAAGAGCTCCTTGAGCTTATTCCGCCATCACCCTTCTGGCATCGGGAGTCTACACGCTCCAACGGGATATCATCAACACTTGGTGCATATTCCACATTTTATAATGCGCACAAGGCATGGAATTCTCTGCCTGTGTCTGTGTTCCCGAGTTCATATGACCCGAATCTATTGAGTCGCGGGTGAGTAGGCTAGCTTCTGATTCAGATTCAGCAAATTTTATTCAAAGTAGATTCTTTACAGAACACTTTTTGAATGTCATGCAGAATACAATGCAAATAGAGCGAATCTACGCCGTTTCGGATCGTGCTATGGCAGCGTAAAAGAAACGGCAACCTTTCTTTCTTTTGGGGAAGTTCGTTCAATCGATCTCTGTCCTTAGGGCTAGATCCTTAAAGTTGTTCAGTTGCGTTGACTGATCATGCCCTTTCAGTGTTTGCCTATCTGTCCCTTACACCCAGTATACCTGCCCTTTCCATTCATATTTCATTTAGTATCTTGTTGCTCCTTGTAGAGCTAGGAAATTCTTTATAATATACAGCACGCAAGAAGCAACATAGATAATAAAATAACTAAATGAAATAAGTAGTCTTCCTTTCCCATACAAAATGCGCTGTCAGCTGAATCAGTTTCTATGCATATGGGAGGTAATTTTTCTTTTGTATTTTGATTCACATTCCTTGAGGAAATTGTTCTGTTTCGTTGGCAGATTTACATAGCGTAATATTAGGTATATATTCTTGCGTCAGTGTTGGTATACCCTTTTGTTACATTCTGTATAGGTATCCAGCACAGCTCTTTTGAAGAGTTACCCTCACTCCCCTTGGAATGGAAATAGAGCTGGAGGCATCGAAGCGTAAGGAATCGATCATTTCAAAAGAGACGGGTATTTTTAACGAGCTGACCTATTAACGTACCTGACCAGCGTACAGGGTGTAACAAACAGGACATTTCCAGAAAACAGAAAAAGCGAAAACTGTGGCTTCATAGACTTGACACTGAACCCCCCAAAGAACATTGTTCTAAACAAAATTTTATCTAGCCGGGCAAAACACGATTTATTACATCCCATAGAAAATGTATGAAGTACATTGTGCACGGAAATATAAAAAAAATCACATTGAACCACAATACACACAAAAAACGGTTGGACTGTCGTTTTACATACCTACAGCTTTTTAATTGAATTGGAATTGGTTTATTTTTTTTATAGTCAATGGGCTTACTCTTGACCTCGATCTAGTCTTGAGATGAGGTTCACGATGGGACAAGCTTGCCCAGAAGAAGCCTTTTTACTCGCGAATTGAATAGATTAGGGTTATATGAACTCAGGAACATAGACGTAGGCAGAGAATAGCCGAGCGCATAATAAAACATTTCAAAAATTTGAAAGTTTAATTGTTTACAAAAGACACGCTATTTCATAAATTCTGGTATAGGTACGGTCAACCGCACGTCGGTACAAACTTTTTCAACTCTATTACTACGCCATAAGGTCCAAAAGTGTTTCTACTGACTTGCTGTTAGGTGTACTTGTTAAGTGTCATGATCAAAATCAATGGTTTTAATCGTTTCATGATCTGCATTAAATTTTCGTGGGTATCTTATACCCACCCAGTATAAACCATGGATGGACGTGCCAATAATTTTATAATTAGCACACATTTTCCACTATATTAATTTTCAAAGACCCGCGCACAATGTGGTTATTTTAAAACCAAGTTAATAGCTAAATGAATTGCTGGATCCCTTCCAAACTGTGTCAGTTTTCAAAAATAATTGTAACATTAAAAATGGCTACGCTGAGCTAATTAAATGATGTGTTTGCGCTAATGTTAAACGTGACATACAGCGGTAATTTTAAACAGGATGTTGTA
Organism: Athrips mouffetella; assembly: GCA_947532105.1. Taxonomy (NCBI): domain Eukaryota; kingdom Metazoa; phylum Arthropoda; class Insecta; order Lepidoptera; family Gelechiidae; genus Athrips; species Athrips mouffetella. The sequence continues at coordinate 6,651,791 of OX383969.1, read as the reverse complement.
ATTTTTTCTAGGAACTACTTTTATTAGGCTAAGTTCGCACTGCAGGTGGCTTGCTTATAGAATAAATAATTATTGGAGACATTCCACACAAGGTCAACTGATTCCAAACTATAAAAAAAAAGGAAATTAAAAAAAAAATTCGACCGCGTTAAGAATGCAGTAATATGGAGTTAAAATGCAAAAAAACATATTTTTAAATTTTCATTTTATTTTCGTTTTTTAGTATCACACAAAGGACACAACCGCTTCTTTCGAAGGTTTGCCTTTAGTTGGCTTTATAATAATATTAAGCGACCCGATTGGTTACGACGCTTGGCTACCAGCGGCGGAAAGCGATGACTCACTGCATTTTTAAGATCGACGAACTATAGGCAGACTTTCAGGTATTAAAGATTGATATGTGTACATAAATAGATGCCGTGGGGGTGGATCGAACCCGCGGCCCATGGTGCAGAAGGTAGGCTCATTACCAACCACACAACGGGCCAGTAACAAGTCAGTCAGTCATCAGATTTTCTTATCAAAATAAAAAAAAAGATATTCGATAATTATAAATAAAAAAATAATTAAAATCATTTTATTTCGAGATTCTTGGTCCCATAAAAAAGTAATAAAAAAAGTACATTATTATTTTAAGAAGTGTATTATTGTTAGTTTATTTGGTTTTTCATTTACTTAAATTTTAAAAGGTTGGTCCTCTCAAAGCAAAGAGATATTCTGACTAAAAGCATCCTAAGAAAAGACATTTTACCACGGAAACATACTCTTGCAGGGAATGTGCGCTAAACGCGAAAATATTTTAAAAATTTAAATTTTTGTATTCATAACCCCGATAGAGTCATGGGGTGTGTAAAGGGCATTAAAGTCAGCGGAATCAGGCTAATAAACCTCCGTTTCGCTGACGATATTAGCCACGAGAGATACTGATTAACTCGATGTGGCGCTAGGTTTAACTTCATGTGAACCAATCAAAGACAAAAGTTATGACCAACGTCACTTTATATGACCAACGGCACTAAACGAGAGAGTCTAGAGTCAAGGTAGACGGGTAAGAGATACAATATCGACGATATCGGGCCAGTGGCTACCAGCAGTCCACTGGCGCCCCCGTCAGTTTAAAAAATATTTCTTACTAAATACAAAACTTATCAAAAGTCTGGAAAGACAGATTAAAGTAAAGGTACCCTAGTTTATTTAGAACCTATAAATTCTTTAAAATATAGTTCACTGTAGTTACAGATACAAAACCACTTTTAGCAGTTTTGGTATCTGTAACTACAATGAACTTTATTTTACAGATTTGATGGTTTCTAATTAAACAAGGGCACCTTATCTTTAATCCGTCTTTCCGGATTCTCGATAAGTTTTGTCTTTAGCGAGTAATATTTTTTTAACTGATGGGGGCGCTAGTGGACTGCAGGTAGCCCCTTGGCAGGCAAGAAAAGAAATCAGTTCCCGATTTGAAAATGCTTGGAGGAGCTACTGGTCCTACTTAAGAGCACTCTCCAATTATCTTCAAAACGGAACCTTGCCCGTCGTAACTTACGGAGTCCTGGCCTGGTCAATGATTGAGACAAAGAGTCAAAAAGAATCAATCAATGCATCATAATCAAGCAGCTATCATATACAAAACTCAAGATCAGATGATTTGTTTATTCGTTGCTGGTACACGTCGCACAAAATAACTTTGGCCCTGTCATTGATAGACACTTATGTATTCTTATATATACTCATCAGTTCATTAATCAATTAACTACAAATTATGCACCTACCAACCTGTCTCTGCATCACCCTAAGGTAGACTGTTAGATAATGCCTTTAGGCGTTAAGTCCGCCTATGTACCTTTGTGCATGAAGTTAAATAAATAATTAAAAAAAAAATTGATGCGCAGTAGTCAACAATGGGCCATTTTTTCTTCTGCGCATCAATGACAGGGCCAAAGTTATTTTGTGCGTCGTATATTTCGTGATATTTTCAATGGCGATATATGAAACTAATACCTAGCTGTTGTCCATGGCTTTACTCGCGTGGTTTTTGTACTTTAGGCTTATTTTACTTTCACATTTGTAGCTATAGCGGTTATATGCTCGGCATTGATGAATCAGTCATTCTGTTATTCATGACGTGCTCTTTTATAGATTTAGATGTAGAATAGTAGAACAAAAGATGCCCTAGCAAATCTTTGATGCTGCTGGCGTAAAATAGTGGTAAACTTTATTGGTTTGTAGTAAACACGCAGTCATAAATAATGTGTAATTTATTTACGTTTTCTTAGAAAATGTCTAAGATTGACGTATGTATACGTGACTCTCTGGACAGGTCCGGTTTTATGCGTAATTTATTATTCAATGTCAAATTACCTATACATACAGGGTGTAAATGCAAAAGCGTGCGATAGCTCAAGGCTGTGCTCAGAACACGAAACTGAACAACTTTTCCACAGAAACATGGGTCAAAATCAATTTTTTTTGGCTACTCCGTAGAAACCTACAAACGACAGTGCAACTTGAATGGACAAGCCAAAAAATCGCCGATTTCGACCCACGTTTCTTTGGAAAAGTTGTTCAGTTTTTTGGTCTGAGCACACTCTTGAGCTGCTGCACGATTTTGTATTTATAAGGGTTGCCATACATCTAGTTTTTACGGGACTGCCACCGTATTTGACCGTACTGTGTTATTTCTCCCGTTTTTCGTAACATCAACAAAATACCGTAATTACCAGCTTAAGTGGGTACGGGCAAACTATTCTACTAACAAGAATGCATTACTGACAAAATAAACACATGTTTAAAATTGTGCTTACACTTTTAAAGTTTGTGAGGTCGATCATTGACTCCGCATCCCACACATACATACATAAAATCACGCCTCTTTCCCGTCCGGGGTAGGCAGAGACAACAGCCCTCCACCTGCTTCGATCTCGCTGGCTTTCTCTACTTTCATCAACCCTTTCATGCACGCTCGTCAGACTTTATTTAGAACGTCGAATATAAAATCTCACATGATAAACAGTTCTTTTGCACTAAAAATTTTAAACTGAACTTCTTCAGGATGTTTCCATATAGTATAGGTTTAAATTGTAGTGATGGGCCTTTTCCGGGAATATTCCAAGAGTTTTTGAGAGCATTCCCAGTATGAGAACTATCCATCATTAGTTGGAAAATGATTAACTTTTTTGACTTGCAAGTTAATTTCAGTAGTGTTTGTATGGTACGTCCTTAACTTCTAGCTTTTCGGTCTTTTCGCTACCTGCACAGTAAGGGGAAGATTGGCAAAAACTGAAAAAGTATGATCAGTCGATGAAACTGAACAACTTTCTCCACCTTTCTGTAGGTGGTAGGGCTTTCCGTCTGGGAAAGTACCACCCCCGTACCTTTTCAGTGTTTGCACTGCTGTGTTTCGGTTTGAAGGGTAAGGGAACCAGTGAAATTACCGGCACATGAGATATACCTAACATCTTAATTCTTAAGATGGGTAACACGCTTTGCTGTGTTATTAGTGTCAAACCTGTCCCTTGCGCCCTGTATATTAATTGTGTCCTTGGTTAGGTCTTTTCTTATTGATGTTAGAAGAGGTGTTTTTAGGGTTCCGTACCTCAAAATAAAAAAAACGGAACCCTTATAGGATCACTTTGTTGTCCGTCTGTCTGTCTGTCAAGACCCTTTTTCTCACGAACGAGAAGAGGTATCAGGTTGAAATTGATAACGAATATTAAGGTCCATGAACCACACAAGATCTGAAAATTTTTTTTTTTTAAAACGACGCAATCAAAAGATATGGCTTTTTATGTCCTCATCCCCATACATTTATGCAAAAAAGCAAAACCTATAGGGTACTTTCCGTTGACCTAAAATTATGAAATTTGGCAAGAAGCTAGGTCTCACAGTACAAATAAAGGGAAAAGTCTAAAATCATTAAATATTTAAAATTTTCTCACAACTAATAATAACCAATTAAGGTGAACTCCCGTTTCAAGAACTTTTCTATAAAAGAGGGGTCAAGTTGGATGGACGCGGAGTTTTTAAAATCAAAGAGCAAAAACTTTTAGTATATCATATGGCATATAGGTACGGATCCCTTAGGGCGCGAGTCCGACTCGCACTTGGCCGATTTTTTTTTTCAGTTTACGTACTATACATTTTGTTTCTCCACGGTATTACTGGCGACGTATCGTTTTGAAACAATATGCGATTCGTTTTGGCTATATGAAAAATTGTTTAAGAATTTAACGTGGCAGACAATAATACTGTAACATTGTTGTATGTATGACATGAGTCACATAGATTCGGCCTTTAAAACACATGATTTCATGTGGCCGTGTGACTGTAGTCAAGAGCAGGTCAAGCTTGTCACTTGCAGAACGATTTTAGCTCCTACGATAACTGAAATAAGACTGGTACAAAGTTCAATTTGTCCAGCTTGACGTGCCTTTGACTGTACCAATAATAATGGAGGCCTGTCTTTGTAGTTTCCCTGCCAAATGGCTCTGGTTTATTGTTGCCGACGATTTATTGAGAATTTAAACAGAGTTCTCATTCATATAGAAAATTATCGTGTTCATACAAGCTAGGTACCCAGTTATTATATAAGTAAGTATATCTCAAGTTACGAGTGCCATGCTACAGGAGATGAGCACGGCAAGCCTTGAGGTTGGACTTAAAATGAACATGTCGAAGACCCAACTCATGTGCAATAGCACGAAACGTAGAGTCGAAGTAAATCAAATCAAATCAAAATCGTTTATTCATTGTTGGATATTAAAATCTCTTAATGACGTCAGCTAAACTACATCGCTTCACAAACAATGTGGCGCCATTGTGGGAAAAAAAAGAAGCGACAATAAAAAACCCACGCGCTCTTTTAAATATGTTTGATGTTTGAAGTTGATGGGCAGGTTATACACTATGTCGACGAATATACTTACTTAGGCCAGATAGCAAGCTTCGAAAACAGGCAGGACAAAGAGGTCGACAGACGAATCCAAAATGCCTGGAAGAGCTACTGGTCTATGAAGGAGCTTATGAAGGGCAACCTTCCATTGACACTAAAGCGAAAACTAGTCGACATGTGTATCCTGCCCATCTTGACCTACGGTGCGCCAACATAGTCATTGACGAAAGCTCAAAAGTCCAAACTCAAGGTTTGCCAATTTTAGGTGTAAAAAGGATAGATCACATCCGGAACACCACCCTGCGTTCCAAAACCGGCATCGAAGACGTTGGAAAAAAGACAGCTATTCTGAAGTGGAGCTGGGCAGGACATGTCTCACGCATGCATCCAGATAGGTGGGCTAAGTTAGCTACGGACTGGATCCCAGAAGAAGGGCGGCGTCGCCAAGGTCGTCCTAGAAGAAGATGGAGCGGCGACTTGGATGCTTTTTTATCAGACTGGAGAACAGAGACTCAAGACCGCGATAACTGGCGAAAGAAATGGGAGGCCTTTGCCCAGCAGTGGGACACATTAGAGGCTACATAATAATAATAAAATAAAATACGAGTGTTATGCTGTGACCTCAAAGCAAGAAACAATTTCTTAAGACGTAGCAGGGCTGTGGTCTCTGCCTACCCCGAATGGAAAGAGGCGTGATGTTATCTACATATGTACACACGGCCGCTCGTCGGTGGAAACACATTGACCTTGACCGGGTCTCTGGTTTCGGGCGTTCGTAGCGTAGCGCTGGTTCAGCTTATACTGGTTTTGTTTCTACGTGCTTGCTGCCGTGCGTACTTTGATATTCTAGAAGTAGCACCCTGTTCAGCAGTGGACTATTTATGAGATGTAATTATGATTCACTTTCGAAACAAGTTCTATACATTTTATTTCAAATGTAAGGGAATGAACTGTATATCCTAATCTGCTCTGTTTCTGTTTACTGAATTATTTCATGGTCTACTGGCTCGAACACTAACTGTCTGAGGATAAATAGGTAGGTACTGGGAGGTGCGGTCAACAGCACGTCATTTGAAACATCTGTAACTCTATTACCATGCCATAAAGTCCAAAATGTTGCTACTGACATGATGTTGGGTGTACAATCGGCCACACGTCAGTGGGCAATATTTTTAAGATTTGCAGCGTGGCGTTTTGTTACCACTTTTCTGCGGCCGTGTGTACTTACAGGTAAAGTCAAGTACAGGGCAAGCTTGACACTTGCAGCGCATCTTTACCCTAACAGTAAAAAAATAAGAACGATACAAAGTTCGACCTGTCTAGCTTGATATGGTCTTGATTGTACTTAGTGTATCTATTTGCAAACAATAAACTTGTTTATTATATATTCTGTATTAATAATCTAAAAATTGTTGTTTGTAAGTTAGGTAGGTATTGAGCACACGTCATTATTTGCACAAATGTATAAAAATTTTGCACATTAAAGCTGCTAATATCTCAAAAAATATGAGACATTGTATTTGACTAAATGTGGTTTATATTATGACGCAGAATAACCCCATAAAAACCGCCACATAAAACCTTCACTACTACCCTACTATTCCAAACACCCTGTATATTCTTTGACGAAGGGATGTAAATATAGAGGTACCTAGTTAGGTACTAGACTCGTCGTAAAGTACGTACCTACTACATTATGTCCTACCCTACGCATATGATCGTAGATATAATTTATTAGGCATTTTTAGGTCAATGCGTGTAGGCGGGTAGGTACAGACAGCTTCTAGATTGACTGTATATAGGTGGTAATAGATGTCAATTTCTATAGATAGGGTACTCACCTACAAGAGTAGATACGTTACTATGATCAAGTCTTTGAGGAAGTTTTGTCACAATAGTTGCGTATCATGTCATATCAGCATGTAAAACATTCGGCGGAAAAAAAAAACTGATTGGTAGATGCTTAGACTTATTCTACTTCCATCAAAAAACGGTTTAGTATTTTTTTTATGTGATAATATATATTCGCCGGTTGTTGACGGAAACTTCGTTCGAACCGGCTGCTTTCGGTGTACCGTGTTCATACGTTTATTCCTACTCTAACAGTGCGAAAGGAAACGAACCTACTCTAACAGTGCGGAAGAACACGACTATCCAAATTAAAGTCTCTACAAAACTCCGACAAAACATATTTGTACTCCAACAGTGCGGAAGGGAACGATTTACCAAATTAAAGTCTCTACAAAACTACGATAAAAACACCTTTCTACTCTAACAGTGCGGAAGGTACGGTTTAAGTACCAAATTAAAGTCTCTACAAAACAAAACTCCGACAAAACATATTTGTACTCCAACAGTGCGGAAGGGAACGATTTACCAAAGTAAAGTCCTTACAAAACTCCGGTAAAACATATTTCTACTCTAACAGTGCAAAACGCAACGGTTTATTAAATTAAAGTCTCTACAAAACTCCGATAAAAACACATTTCTACTGTAACAACGCGGCAGGGTACGGTTTACCAAATTAGAGTCTCTACAAAACTCCGATAAAAATACATTTCTACTCTAACAGTGCGGAAGGGATCGGTCTAGGCACTAAATTAAAGCCTCCACAAAACATCGATATAACATAACATATTCTAATTCAACAGTGCGGAAGGGAACGGTTATCCAAATTAAAGTCTCTACAAAACTCCAACATAAAATAAAATACTGATTATGGCATAGGGTGGGTTGCACCATTTAACTTAATCATCTGAACCGAGCATACACGCGTCAAGAAATATACAAAAAAAATTTAAGCCGAAATATACATTCAATATTCGTTTTACAAAAAAGGGCTATAAGAGCAATTTATTGCCTGAAGACTCGTGATTCCCTGAGAGAACTGTTCAAGGAAATCAACATTATGACAGTGCCATGCCAGTATATCTATGAAAATATAATGTATGCTAGAAAGAACATTCATCAATTACCTAAAATTTGTGACAGGCATAATTTTAATACTAGAAATAAGCATAAAATTGATCAACCATATACTAGATTAACTAAAGTCAATACATCTTTCGTTGGTCTGTGTATACGATACTACAACAAAATACCTGACAATATAGTGCAATTACCTGAGAGAAAGTTTAAAGAATGTCTAAAGCAAACGTTATGTAAAAAAGCTTACTATAGATTGGATGACTATATGAATGACAAAGAGGTATGGTGCTCTGATATTCCAGCGAAACACAAGAAACACATTGTAAAAAGCCGACTCTTAAAGTAGGCCGTGCTGCAGTGGTTTCTTGCCGTTTCTTTTACGCTGCCATAGCACGATCCGAAACGGCGTAGACTCGCTCTATTTGCATTGTATTCTGCATGACATTCAATAAGTATTCTGTAAAGAATCTACATTGAATAAAATTATCTGAAATCTGAAATCTGAAATCTATTGTTTTTCGTATTTCGACCTATGTTCCTTGAGAAAAGTTGTTTAGTTTCATGGTCAGAATCTACCGTTTAAATACAAATACAAATTCATTTATTTCCATACATAAAAACACATAAAAAACATATTAAGTTAGAAACAAGTAGGAAATAGGTTTAAGCTTGACAGTCGGTCCCCCAGACACATTGAAGAGTGAAGAGAGCAAGAGGCGTATATTCGGTTATTGTTGAGTTAGTTAGATAGATTCAGATTCAGATAATTTTATTCAATGTAGATTCTTTACAGAATACTTATTGAATGTCATGCAGAATACAATGCAAATAGAGCGAGTCTACGCCGTTTCGGATCGTGCTATGGCAGCGTAAAAGAAACGGCAAGAAACCACTGCAGCACGGCCTACTTTAAGAGTCGGCTTTTTACAATGTGTTTCTTGTGTTTCGCTGGAATATCAGAGCACCATACCTCTTTGTCATTCATATAGTCATCCAATCTATAGTAACTTTTTTACATAACGTTTGCTTTACACATTCTTTAAACTTTCTCTCAGGTAATTGCACTATATTGTCAGGTATTTTGTTGTAGTATCGTATACACAAACCTACGAAAGATGTATTGACTTTAGTTAATCTAGTATATGGTTGATCAATTTTATGCTTATTTCTAGTATTAAAATTATGCCTGTCACAAATTTTAGGTAATTGATGAATGTTCTTTCTAGCATACATTATATTTTCATAGATATACAGTTCAGTTAAACAGTTCTCTCAGGGAATCGCGAGTCTTCAGGCAACCCGAAGCAAGGAGGTCCGAAATCTTTGGTGCAACCCTTAGTCATTATAAAATGGATGATACCAACGGTATTTCTATTGGGTAACTTTCCACACAAAATGCACGATCACTTGGTGCAGTTTCTATCGTGTAAAAGAAACCGGCCTGGACGAAAGTTGTTCAGTTTCGGTAATTTTTTTGACACCCTTTATTGGCCATTATGTGTAACCTAAGTGCTTTTTAGGGTTCCGTACCTCAAAAGAAAAAAACGGAACCCTTGTAGGATCACTTTGTTGTCCGTCTGCCTGTCTGTCTGTCAAGACCCTTTATCTAACGAACGGGTAAAGCCATATATTAAGATCTATGAACCACACAAGATCTGAAAGTTTCAACTTTTTACAACGACGCAATCAAAAGATATGGCATTTTATGTCCTCATCTCCATACATTTAGGCAAAAAAGCAAAACCTACAGGGTACTTCCCGTTGACCTAAAATTAGTAAATTTGGCAAGAAGCTAGGCCTCACAGTACTAATAATGGGAAAAGTTTGAAATCATTAAATATTAAAACTTTTCTCACAACCAATTGTGTTGAGCTCCCGTTTCAAGAATATTCATATAAGAGAAGGGTCAAGTTGGATAGTCGCGGAGGCGATTTTTGTTTTAGTTCTATTTTAAAAATGGGAACACTTACAAACTTGAAAATTGGTACGTTTATAGTGCATAAGCTATAAAATAACAACAAATAATAAAATTTGGTCAAGCGCGTGTCGGACTCAAAAAATCTAGCACATTAACTTACTGAAATTTCAACTAATACAATTATGATTATGTGGTGGTACGGAACCCTCGGTGCGCGAGTCCGACTCGCACTTGGCCGGTTTTTATAGACTGTCTCGTAAGTTAAAAAACTCGTTAAATAATTTCAGATAACAAATAAATGGCAGTAGGTACTTACCCGGCACATCATGCGTCTTCACATTAGGAGTGGCCGAATTGGCAAAGATGTACGCAGTCTTCGTCCCGAATAATAGGTACGGGTATTCGTCTCCTGACAGGCAGATTTCCCTTTGACCCTGGGCCAGGCCTGCCAAGACCAGCACCAATAACATCGACCAACCCATGTTTGCTGGAAAATTAAGCGATTTGCACCTGTCAAGAGCAGTTCTAGTGTGACACTCACAGCGCGACTTTAGTACCTACGGCTACTGAAGTAAGAACGGTCAAAGATTATTGAGTCAAGCTTGAAGTGCTCTTGACTGTACTATCTAAGATCTAAACTGGATTCTACGAGGGATTCGTACGTTTAGTAAACAAATATTTTGAAACGAAGACGACATTACTCTTCAATGTGATTTTCAAGTTTGTGACCACAAAAGTCGCTCAGAAAAACCTATGGATTATCGTCCATCATAACATCCCATAATACGTCCACTACAGGATAGGGAGCTCCCACCAGAATTCCAGCTGTTGCTGGAACAATATGGAGGGGAAGTACCTTAATCACCACGCTTGTCAGCGTTACGGCTGGCACATGGACTTAGTAGCCTCTTACGACACCCACGGGTAGAGATGGGTTGGTATAGGTACTATTCTTTGCCGGCACCACACGGGCAGGACATGGATTATCGTTACATTCAGTTTACTGTGAAAAATTCAACATTTTTGCACATTCAAAATTGACGAATTAATTATTTTTGTGTAATAAACGTCATATTATTTCGTGATTCTGCTTTAGAATCTTGGGGGTAATAGTGCTTCGTGAATTTTTAATAACATTAACTTTTTTCAATGTTTAGTAATTATTCGCTCTAAGCATAGTAATAAAATAATGCATTAAGGCATTTATTTTCAAAGTCAAGGTTAACTTCTTTTAAGTGGAGTTCGTAATGTCTTACTCATCCGACTTGTCTCACAAAACGCGGTAAATAAAGTAAGTTTAAATACCTAGGTAAAAGTAATATGCAAGTCTTAGAGCATTTAATCTATAAGTACTTACAAGTACACACTACATCCAAATTAAGCACAGGTTAATGTACGAATATAGTAAATTGTAGAGCCAAGTTATCATTTACGATAATAGCACCTAAAAGGAAATGCTACCGCTTCGGTTGATTCAGCAACTATAGCGTAAACAACAAACAAGGCTGCTTTTTAACAACAATACGCAACAAAATAAATTATAAAACAAAAACACTGGCACAAAACATTAAACACACAAATTGGCGGTAAAGAATACCTTTTGCGCGGGAGACCAGGATACTTTAAATGTTTATAGTTTGAAATTCGAGCGCGGGAAACACGGCGTCTCACGGACGCAATGACGGCGTGACTGGTGACTGGTTTACGTTAGTTACGTTTACCGGCGGCGAGAGAGCAAAACACCGAAGCTGCCTCGGAGGTACCCAGAGGTACTTACCAGTACTTCCACCATAGTACTAGCACCTATGCCGCTCGGCGGCGGGGCACTCCCGTAACAATAAATGAAATAACTCTTACGGTACTTTGGTAACACGCTTTCATCGGCATAACATTAATTGCATTTTTCAACGTAACAGTAGAGTTTCGTTGAGTCACACACACACATATACGTAAGTATACCAGAGTTCACGAAAGACGCGCTGGGGATGACTTTAGCACTTTTTATATGAATTTGAGGTTGTTAAATACTTTGATTACAAAACCCTAGCGTCTTTCGTGAACTCTCTAATCTAGTAATTTACACAGAAATCACTTAAATTGTGTTTAAAATTTACAGTTTTCAAGGAAGTTTGTCTAGGAAGTTATCTCTTTTCCCAATTTGAGTAAATCAATAAGTAAATTTGGCCGCACGATAGTGGTGACACTGATGTTTAGCGAATCTCTGGCTTCGGGGCCTTCGGGTATTTCCGTTTATAGCGTAACGTAATATTATACAGGGTGTAAGGGACGGTGTACCGGAAACTATACAGGGTGTTAATTTGATTGCGTGCCATAGCTTAAGGGGTGGTTCAGTAACGATAAAGAAACTCAAAAAAAATATTTAAAAAAATCCTACCAAAAAAAATTAAAACTCCATTGAAACTAAACTAACGCGGAGGGCAATGACCGCGCAAATGGGCGCGCTATCAAAAGCGCGCGAAAGAGTTTCAGTTATGTAGTCGTCATGGAGATCTTTAGGGGAGGCCTATGTCCAGCAGTGGACGTCTTTCGGCTGATATGATGATGATGTGCCTACCTTATTCACTAATACTCGCGCGCTAGCGACGTTGCTCCGCGTTAGTTAAGTTTCAATGGAGTTTTAGTTTTTTTTTCAGTAGGATTTTTTTAAATATTTTTTTTGTGTTCCTTTATCGTAACTTAAGCACCCCTTAAGCTATGGCACGCAATTAAATTAACACCCTGTATGGGCATGCTTCGTCAACGAAACGAAACTGAACAACTTTCATAAAGAAACATTTTTGGAAAATGTATTTTTTTTTACCTCTTCATACATATTGCTCATTGTTATCAAATAGTCTGTACCTATGGAGAGGTCAAAAAATGTGTTCGTTTCCCAAAATTTTTCTTTGAGAATGTAGGTAGTTCAGTTTCGTTGACTGAGCACGTACGTCCTGTATATTCTTTGGCGTAGAGCTGCGTTCAATTAAAAATTGCTCTACCTAACACCTTTACTTATTACGTGATTTAACCTACCTATTGTTTAGCTGCGCCCGCATTGTCATAGCACCAACAGACGTAGGAGTTCGGCAAAGCTATTCCAATTAAATGAAAGCTCAACACCTAGGTACCTACTTAACTAATGTACCATCGAATCTGTCCGTCAATGTTCCTGACATATTGTTTGTTTGATGTAGTTGCTATGGATGTGATGAAGAGTGGATTCGGTGAATGCAGAATTTCTATGTCTTTCAGTAAGCAGACCTAGGTAGTGAATTCGGCGAATAACTTTTTCGTATGTTATCAATGTCTTTCAGTAGTTATGTGTGTACTTGTTCACGAGAACATAGACGAGAACACTATTTTGAAATGTTGTGATCTAACATGGCGGCTAAGAATTGTACAGTTGAAATTGATTTTATTTAACGCTTCCTGTGTTCGGATAAATCTACAAAGTAGAAAATAAAAAAAACCGGCCAAGTGCGAGTCGGACTCGCGCACTGAGGGTTCCGTACCACCACATAAACATAATTGTATTAGTTGGAATTTCAGTAAGTTAATGTACTAGATCTTTTGAGTCCGACACGCGCTTGACCAAATTTTATTATTTGTTGTTATTTTATAGCCTATGCCCTATAAACATACCAATTTTCAAGTTTGTAAGTGTTCCCGTTTTTAAATAGAACTAAAACAAAAATCGCCTCAGCAACCATCCAACTTGACCCCTCTCTTATATGAATGTTCTTGAAACGGGAGCTCAACACAATTGGTTACCATTAGTTGTGAGAAAAGTTGTAATATATAATGATTTCAGACTTTTCCCATTATTTGTACTGTGAGACCTAGCATCTTGCCAAATTTCATAATTTTAGGTCAACGGGAAGTACCCTGTAGGTTTTTCATTTTTGAATAAATGTATGGAGATGAGGACATAAAATGCCATATCTTTTGATTGCGTCGTTGTAAAAAATTTAAATTTTCAGATCTTGTGTGGTTCATGGATCCTAATATATGGTATTAATTTCACCCTGATACCTTTACCCGTTCGTGAGATAAAGGGTCTTGACAGACAGACAGACAGACGGACAACAAAGTGATCCTATAAGGGCTCCGTTTTTTAGGGTTCCGTACCTCAAAAGAAAAAAACGGAACCCTTATAGGATCACTTTGTTGTCCGTCTGTCTGTCTGTCTGTCTGTCTGTCTGTCTGTCTGTCAAGACCCTTTATCTCACGAACGGGTAAAGTTATCAGGTTGAAATTAATACCATATATTAGGATCAATGAACCACACAAGATCTGAAAATTTCAATTTTTACAACGACGCAATCAAAAGATATGGCATTTTATGTCCTCATCTCCATACATTTATTCAAAAATGAAAAACCTACAGGGTACTTCCCGTAGGCCTAAAATTATGAAATTTGGCAAGAAGCTAGGTCTCACAGTACAAATAATGGGAAAAGTCTGAAATCTTTAAATATTACAACTTTTCTCACAACTAATAGTAACCAATTGTGGTGAGCTCCCGTTTCAAGAACATTCATATAAGAGAGGGGTCAAGTTGGATGGTCGCTGAGGCGATTTTTGTTTTAGTTCTATTTAAAAAAGGGAACACTTACAAACTTGAAAATTGGTATGTTTATAGAGCATAAGCTATAAAATAACAACAAATAATAAAATTTGGTCAAGCGCGTGTCGGACTCAAAATATCTAGCACATTAACTTACTGAAATTTCAACAATACAATTATGTTTATGTGGTGGTACGGAACCCTCAGTGCGCGAGTCCGACTCGCACTTGGCCGGTTTTTTTTCTACACGCTATCACATTCAGTAAGTATTCTGTAAATAAATTTATTAATAATCACAATAATTTACAATAATTATTGTGAAATTTGTAATCTTACCTATAGTACTATTGTATATAAATTCCAAAAAAGTTCATCATAACATCTCATGAAACGTCCACTAAAGGACAGGGAGCTCCCTCCAGAATTCTAGCTTTTGCTGGAAAATGTAGAGGGGAAGTACCATAGTCACCTCGCTTGTTAGCATACGGCTGGCACATGGACCGCTGTTGTTGGTGACCTCAGAATGCAAGATGATACGATACACAGAAGGATGCTGCTGCCCATCCTCTGTACAGTTTTTCCTCCGTACATTTTCATACAACGATGGGCTCAAAGTAATCGTCGAAATATTATCCAAACCGAACATAATATACGAATTTGATTAGTCAAATCTGTAGATAAGAACCCGTGATAAGAACCTTGTCTACAAACTCATCTAAAATGTTCAGAAAAACCCGTGCGTCACTTTAAAAAATTTATCCCGGAAAATATACGGGAAATCTGATGAAAAGTCGTGTTTTTTAGGGTTCCGTACCTCAAAAGAAAAAAACGGAACCCTTATAGGATCACTTTGTTGTCCGTCTGTCTGTCTGTCTGTCTGTCTGTCTGTCAAGACCCTTTATCTCACGAACGGGTAAAGGTATCAGGCTGAAATTAATATCACATATTAGGATCCATGAACCACACAAGATCTGAAAATTTAAATTTTTTACAACGACGCAATCAAAAGATATGGCATTTTATGTCCTCATCTCCATACATTTATTCAAAAATGAAAAACCTACAGGGTACTTCCCGTAGGCCTAAAATTATGAAATTTGGCAAGAAGCTAGGTCTCACAGTACAAATAATGGGAAAAGTCTGAAATCATTAAATATTACAACTTTTCTCACAACTTATGGTAACCAATTGTGGTGAGCTCCTGTTTCAAGAACATTCATATAAGAGAGGGGTCAAGTTGGATGGTCGCTGAGGCGATTTTTGTTTTAGTTCTATTTAAAAACGGGAACACTTACAAACTAGAAAATTGGTATGTTTATAGTGCATAAGCTATAAAATAACAACAAATAATAAAATTTGGTCAAGCGCGTGTCGGACTAAAAAAATCTAGCCCATTAACTTACTTTACAATTATGTTTATGTGGTGGTACGGAACCCTCAGTGCGCGAGTCCGACTCGCACTTGGCCGGTTTTTTCTTTTGAGGTACGGAACCCTAAAAATAATAAGAATAAAAAATTTGCGAAAAAAAAATTATGAATGATGTGATGATGAGGAATTTTTCACTTCTTTTTGTATGTTTCTAGTAGATCATTAGTAGGTACTTCTATTATAAAATTTGCGAGTCCCATAAAAATTGCCATCCCCTGGTTTAAAGGGTTGGGGGTAAAAGTTCCAAGTTTTAGGTCTTTTTAGGGTTCCGTACCTCAAAAGAAAAAAACGGAACCCTTATAGGATCACTTTGTTGTCCGTCTGTCTGTCTGTCTGTCTGTCTGTCTGTCTGTCAAGACCCTTTATCTCTCGAACGGGTAAAGGTATCAAGTTCAAATTAATACCATATATTAGGATCCATGAACCACACAAGATCTGAAAATTTCAATTTTTTACAACGACGCAATCAAAAGATATGGCATTTTATGTCCTCATCTCCATACATTTATGCAAAAATGCAAAACCTACAGGGTACTTCCCGTTGACCTAAAATTATGAAATTCGGCAAGAAGCTAGGTCTCACAGTACAAATAATGAGAAAAGTCTGAAATCATTAAATATTACAACTTTTCTCACAACTAATGGTAACCAATTGTGGTGAGCTCCCGTTTCAAGAACATTCATATAAGAGAGGGGTCAAGTTGGATGGTCGCTGAGGCGATTTTTGTTTTAGTTCTATTTTAAAAACGGGAACACATGCAAACTTGAAAATTGGTATGTTTATAGTGCATAAGCCATAAAATAACATCAAACAATAAAATATAGTCAAGCGCGTGCCGGACTAAAAAAATCTAGCACATTAACTTACTGAAATTTCAACTAATACAATTATGATTATGTGGTGGTACGGAACCCTCTTTGAGCGAGTCCGACTCGCACTTGGCCGGTTTATTGTTGTTTGTGTACCTGTGTACCTATTACATACATACCAAATTTCAGCTTTCTAGCACTTCAAGATTTATCACCATCAGTGAGTCAGTGACGAAATCGGGGTTGTTTAGATATCAATAAAATCTAAAGTATAAGAGCTATGCAACTGAAATTTTATACGTTTAATAAATTCACTATTGACATCATATCCTGTTATTTTTTTTTATCTGGTATAATCCAAACCCAAGTTATGAAGGTTCAAAACACGACGATGTCGTCTTGGCGGGGGGGGCACGCCCTGATATGGGACATGTATGGAACATATTTTTGAGAAAATTAGAAACTTTTTTTTTCACGAATACAATAAATAAAAAGTTTTTTTTTTTACTTACATACAGTAGCAAACTGTTGTAGGTGACAATTTCCACGTACGGTGTACACAGGTATTTGTCATTGTTATTACCATCGTTAGAGCATCGGTCGGACGTGAGAATATTTTTCATTGCAGTGCGGTGTGATGCGGTTTGCTAAAGTAGAGCGAACGCAGAAGGCCCTTTTGTCCGTTACATTACTAACATTGTTATGTATTTTATAATGTTAGAAATAAAACAAACTTACCTACTCCAATCCAGCCTTTTCTACGACCACACTGTGGAATCAGCTTGCTGTGCAGGTATTTCCGGACGGGTACAACAAAACAAATATCTTAAAGGCCGGCAGCGCACCTATGACCCTCTATGGGCGTCGGTGATCATTTACCATCAGGTGACCCGTCTGCTTGTCCGTCTCACCGGCCAAGTGCGAGTCGGACTCGCGCACCGAGGGTTCCGTACCACCACATAATCATAATTGTATTCGTTGAAATTTCACTAAGTTAATGTGCTAGATTTTTTGAGTCCGACACGCGTTTGACCAAATTTTATTATTTGTTGTTATTTTATAGCTTATGCACTATAAACATACCAATTTTCAAGTTTGTAAGTGTTCCAGTTTTCAAAATAGAACTAAAACAAAAGTCGCCTCCACGACCATCCAACTTGACCCCTCTCTTATATGAATGTTCTTGAACGGGAGCTCACCACAATTGGTTTGCATTAGTTGTGAGAAACATTGAAATATTTAATGATTTTAGACTTTTCCCTTTATTTGTACTGTGAGACCTAGCTTCTTGCCAAATTTCATAATTTTAGGTCAACGGGAAGTACCCTGTAGGTTTTGCTTGTTTGCATAAATGTACGGAGATGAGGACATAAAAAGCCATATCTTTTGATTTCGTCATTATAAAAAATTTAAATTTTTAGATCTTGTGTGGTTTATGGACCTTAATATTCGTTATCAATTTCAACCTGATATCTTTTCTCGTTCGTGAGAAAAAGGGTCTTGACAGACAGACGGACATCAAAGTGATCCTATAAGGGTTCCGTTTTTTTATTTTGAGGTACGAAACCCTAAAAAAACATGAAAATAAATACATATAATATAATTTAAATAAAATGGAATAAAATGTAGCTATTATAAATATATTAAACTCTAAATGTAAAACCTGTTAAAACCTATACTTACAGGCTTATTTCTTAGACCGTGCTTGGACCTGACATACGTTTGTCCACTTATTAGTTAGGTCGAAAGCAACAACTTTTGTTCTACAACTTCATTAAAAACGCGAACAAAATCGACTTCCCATACAAAGTAACGTAACTGACCTACTCAATTTGTATGGAAAGTTGCAGTTTTTCGGTGCGGTGTTGACAAAATCTTAAAATAAAAGTTGTTTCTTTTGACCTCACCAATAAGTGGACAAACGGATGTAGAGTCCAAAAAAATTACCTTGTAGTATACATGTACTATATTGAACTCAAACAATATTTTTTCTTAAACTTCACAGTAAATTAAATTAATCAGTATAATTAAAATGATAGAGATAAATTAACCACATTGTTTTCTTGGGAAGGTATAGTGTTGTAGTCCCCCCCTATCCCCTCATCCTTTCTACACCAGTCTTTTAGAGAGTAGGTATCGCTATGATAATCTTTGCTTTAGTTTCATTAACGTCCCTTAACATATAGTGTACTAAATCCAAAAAAAAATATATAGAAATTGAAACCTCCAGGAATGTACCTTCCAGTTTGAAATTTGGGTGGATTCAAAAATATATTCTCTTAAAATTGCATTTAAAGGCCGTTTACAAAAATTTGGCCTGATATGAATTCTTTCTCCAAAATATAGGATAGCTCTTAGGGTACATGGATTATTAAATCTGACATTTTATAATAACTTTCCTTCATATATTTTTAGCGGTAAGCTTTCAATATCAGCGGCCTTTACCTACCCCCCCGCCCCGATCACACCTAACTGAATTCAAGGACTAATTCGGCATACATTGCTGGGAGGCGTGGTCATGTTAATTGCAATATCCTTACTTCAACGAGCAATGTAAGCCGAATTTGTTTCTAAATTAGGGAAGGTGTGATCGTGGCTTTATAGAAGCAAGATTCGAGGAGTAGCATCAAAACTGCATATTTGGAAGGTAGACGTGCACCACTCATATGGCACACCAATGACATTTTAGTTAGGTAAATCTAAAACGTGTAAGATAAGAAAAATGCATTCATACGCTCAATTATCACGTAGGTAAATTATACGTCATCATCATCATCATAACATCCCACGAAACGTCCACTACAGGACAGGGAGCTCCCTCCAGAATTCTAGCTTTTGCTGAGAAAAATGTGGAGAGGAAGTACCATAGTCACCCATACATACCCGTGGGTGTCGTAAGAGGCGACTAAGGGTTAACTGGAGGATGGGCAGCAGCATCCTCCTTTGTATCTTACATCTCACTTACTGCGGTCACCTACAACCGCGGTCCATGGTGCCAGCCGTAACGCTAACAATTATACGTACTTACTATCAATTCACGTAATTAGTGTGCTTTCGTAGAATATTTTAATAAATGATACTAGAATGACCATGTCTACGATATTTTCCCATAATAGTAGTTTAAGATACAAGTTCCGTAAGTAGGGTTATTACAAACGAGATGACGTTTTGTAAGCCCGAGACGAAGTCGAGGGTTTACCATCGGCACGAGTTTGTCATAACCACGGAGTAACTTCTTTACTCCGTGGTCATAACCCTTACGGACGTGTATCTTACGACGTTTTTCAATACATTTGTGAGAAAACAGGTATAAGTAATACACTTGGTAAAGGACCAACCATGGGTACTGTCAGCCTCTTGTCGATTTATGTTCTCCTGCTACTCTCCATTTTATTTTAAATTTAGGTAGTCAGTCGTCACCCAAGTAAAAAGTCACCACTGTAGTATTTTTACAAAATAATTTTATGATAAGAGTGTAAAAACTCCTTGGTAGTATACTTTTTTTACTTACCGCACTAGTTCGGTAAGTAACTACTTACGAGCAATGTTTGTACGGGCTTCCGCCCTGGGAAATCATGCTCCAGTCAGGTCCTCAGTCTGACCCAGCACATAGAGGATGGCTTCGAACGAGGTTTAATAACTGGTGCGGTCTTCGTCGATCTTACCTTACTGCAGCATACGACACAATAAACATTAAAAAATTACTGGCGAAAGTGGCAGAACGTACAAAAGACCACCAATTTACTAAGTTTCTGGCCGAAATGCTACGCAATCGTCGCTTCCAGGTCCTTCTTAATAATGAAAAGAGCAGATGGCGTAATCAAAAAAATGGCTTGCCCCAAGGAAGTGTGCTGGCACCTTTTTTATTTAACATTTATACAGACGACCAACCTGCCCATCCAAACACTTCAAGGTACCTGTATGCTGATGATCTTGCTCTTACTTGCCAAGCTAAAGCTTTTTCTGAAGTGGAACACCATCTTTCTGCTGCCCTTGATCAGCTCCATACATATTATGAGTCCAATTCTTTGCGACCTAACCCAGGCAAGACCGAGTCCTGTGCATTCCACCTCCGAAACCGAGACAGTGGTAAAAAACTGTGTATTACTTGGCGTGGGGTGGAAATTGCCCATAACGACAATCCCAAATACCTGGGTGTTACTCTGGACAGGTCTTTAACATTCAAAGCTAACTGTCAAAATTTGAAAAGCAAAGTTAGCGCCCGAAATAATATCATCCGCCGTCTTACAACCACCCGTTGGGGAGCAGTGCCTCATGTCCTCCGTACTAGTAGCCTAGCGCTATGCTACTCAGCAGGTGAGCACGCATGCGCCGTGTGGGGGCGATCGGCTCATTCGAGGGATGTGGACACTGCTCTCAACGAAACCTGCCGAATAGTTACGGGCACCCTGAAGCCAACACCGCTGGGCCACTTATACTCCTTTGCTGGAATAGCTCCTCCGGACGTCAGGCGTCGGGTAACCTGTGCTATTGAGAAGCAAAAACAGGAATTAGACAGCAGACACCTACTTTACGGCCATAACCCACCACCCTCACGCCTTAAGAGTCACAGTTTTATCAAAGACACCATGCCGCTCGATTTTGATCCATCCAAGGCTAGGGTAGAACTGTGGTCAAAAAGCTACCCCCCTGACAACATTCATACCCCAACTGCCGAAAAGCTGCCACCAGGTCACGATCTTCCTTGGTCCATATGGAAGTCACTAAACGCAGACTGCGGTCGGGCGTTGGCAGGTGCGGGGAACTCATGAAGAGGTGGGGCTTCTCTGATAACGACAAGTGTGAATGCGGTATATTGCAAACCATGACACACTTGCTGTCGTGTCCTACTTCTCCAGTTTCCTGCACTCGGAGGGACCTTTTTGAAGGCAACCAAAAGGCTATTGATGTGGCTACTTTTTGGGCTAAGCGTTTATAGTCAGTTTTGCCATTGACTCGAAAAGAAGAAGAAGAAGACGAGCAATGTTTACGTCCTTGTAAGTACGATTTTCGAGCAAATGTATTGAAAAGAAACTTTTAGTGTGTGTCTAATCAGCGAACTGTATGACCTAGGTACTTCCTCCTTGGTCTAGTGGCTAGAGCGCTCGGCTCTCGGTGGGGACATTGTCAGAAACAATATCTCTTTAAGCGACCTCCTCAGTTTGGTTAGGACATTGCAGGATGAATCACCTATTTGTCCGAAAAATTAGATGATTCCGTGCTTCGGAAGGCACGTTAAGCCGTTGGTCCGACTACTACCTACGGATGTAGTCGTTAATCAGCCATCATCGACCTTGCAACCCACACGATATGATGATGACCTACATAACTTTGCAGTTTACCTCTACAAAGGCCACTCCTATTACGTTATGAATAAGGGCCAAGCGCCAAGGAACGGCAAAATTAATATTGTCAAGCCCAGCCTTGCGTTATTGGCAGAATGCACATTGCGTTCGGCTCGACCTCAATATTCAGTTCATGTGCGTGTGGTGAGCCGGTGACCGGTGACTCGGTGACCCAAAAAACTTAAAATGCCACATCTGTAAATATGGTGCGAGAATTTAAAAATATACGGCTGTCTGTTTCCATACATATTCGTAAGATTTGCCGGTGGATGGAAAGAGGGTAGTTTTTGGCAGCTATACGGTGTACAAAATAACTCTGGCTGTGACCGTTAATGCGCAGAATGTTGGCTCAGAAAATGACCGTCATAGCCAATGCCAAACATATCCTGTGCACCCCCATCCCAAAAAAACTATTTGTCGCAGCAGCGGCACGTAAAGTCGTAATCATACAACTACGGCGGGACGTAAAGAAGCCAAGGAGATGCTGTGTATTGTTGCCCCAGACGAAGCCGATGCTTTCTTTTCTTTCTTTATTTTTAAATTATTCAGGCGGCGGAGTATCGTTGTTCTGTTAGGAACATCAACCGGCAAATTCGGCAAAAGTTTCACAGAAAACTTATTATCTTCACGAACTTGCCGCCCTCACTCAGCTGCCGCCAGATTTATTTTTTGTCTATGGTTTTGTAGTTGCGTTTTGAATTTAACACAACAGCTACTGAATTTATTTTTGCATCAGTATGTTAAATATTAGAGAAAAAATATAACATAACTCACACAAGCAAGACTATTTTTTTGTAATAAATATATGTTTCTTCTAAAAAATATTCAAATCTTTTTAGAATGAAATAAAATCTAATCACCATTTCAAAGAAACAAAACGCAGATTGTAAATGAAAGTTAGGCGTCCGCGTCTATGGATTCGTTCACTAATGGCGTGTCTTCCTGTTCCACACGTTATAACGTCAAAATGGCTAAGAAAAAAGGAGATGAAAAAGTAAATCAAGCCCCTCAAAGTGATAATGAAGACCAGAATTTTGACGAGGAGCCCGACTTTGACGATCCGGAAGGTTTCGTCGATGATATTCCCGACGAAGGTAGGAGTTTTTGGCGGTAGAGGTTGGGCCGGCCATATGCGTCACCCGCGCATTTTGGGGCTTTTCCCAGTGTTTGTGCAAATATTGTTCCATTTATTGGACTTAGGGAGTGCTAAAGTTTATATTAGATGCAAGTTTTGTATTAATTATTGTGATGTTGAGGTTATTCTTGCAAGTTCTAACATAACCTCACTTTGACGTTGCAGAGTTGTTGGCCGATCTTTTAGAGCAGAAACCTAAGGAGTCCGACGGTTACGAGAATGTTATTGTGGTGGATGGGTGCCCGCAGGTCGGGCCCGACCGGCTGGAGAAGCTCCAGAGTGTTATAAACAAGATCTTCAGCAAGTTTGGGAAGATTGTAAACGAGTATTATCCAACTACGGAGACTGGGGCCACGACAGGATATATATTCCTGGAGTACAGTAACCCTCAGAATGCCGCTGAAGCCGTGAAGGCCACGAATAATTGTAAATTAGATAAGCAGCACACATTTTTAGTGAATTTGTTCACGGATTTCGCAAAGTGAGTATGTGACATGAATTTATTATCTATTCTAATCTATTCTATTTTATTATTTGTTATTGAATACATACATACATAACATCACGCCTCTTTCCCGTTGGGGTAGGCAGAGACCACAGTCCTCCACCTGCTACGATCTTGACATACTTCCCTTGCTTCCTGTACTTTCATCAATCCTTTCATACATGCTCGTCGGTTTAGGGTACTTTTAACCTGGCCTTTATTCAGAACGTCCTGAATTTGGTCCTGGTACGTTCGCCTAGGCCTTCCCCTTCCAACGTTTCCATTCACTCTCGCCTGGTAGATCTCTTTCGTCAATCTTCGTTCATTCATCCTCTCTACATGACCAAACCATCTCAGCATCCCTTTCTCGATTTTGGTCACTACATCTTCTTTTACGCCACACCGTTCTCTTATCACACTATTTCTAATCCTGTCACTCAATTTAACACCAATCATACTCCTTAGCGCTCTCATTTCCACTGCATTAATTCTACTTTCATGCTTCTTCTGCCATACCCAGCTTTCACTGCCATACATCAGTGTTGGTACCAAAACTCCCCCATGAACAGCCAAACGAGCCTTGTGAGACACCTTTTGACTCCTCATAAAGGCGTGCAGGGCACCATTCACCATGTTTCCAGCATTCACTCTTCTTTCAATATCACTTTCACACTTTCCATCTCTCGTAAACTTTGAGCCCAGATACACAAACTCCTTCACTTGTTCGACTTGTTCACCATCTATTAATATAGTACACTCTGTCATACATTCTTCTCTTTCAAGTACCATTACTTTAGTCTTGCTTACATTTACTTTCATTCCTTTCCTTTCCAAAGCCACATTCATCATTGTTACCATCTCCTGCAACTCGTCAGCAGATGACGCAAGTACAACTTGGTCATCAGCGTAGAGAAGACATTTGATGAGTAACTCATTCATTCTCAGTCCACACATACTCTCTTTCAGATCAATCAAACAATTATCCATGAACAGGTTAAACAGCCAAGGTGACGCTACACATCCCTGCCTAACACCTTTTTCGATGCTAAACCATTCAGTGTACGCCCCGTTTATTCTGACACAAGCACTGGAATCCTCATAGAGAGATTTCAGAGCTTGAATCAGATGACCGCTTACCCCATACATAGACAATGCTGACCACAATTCATTCCTCACCACTCGGTCATAGGCCTTTTCCAAATCCACGAACGCGCAGTAGACTTTTTGGTTTTTGGCCAAAAACTTTTCAGCTATGCACCGCAAGGAAAAGACCTGATCTGTACATCCCATTCCCTTTCTAAATCCCGCTTGTACATCCCATATTTTATCGTCAGTATCTTTCATCACTCTTTCAATCAAAACCTTTGCATACAGTTTGCCGACGACACTGAGAAGGCTTATCCCGCGATAATTTTTGCAGTCCTGTTGTGACCCTTTTCCCTTGTACAGCGGCACAATCACAGCCTTGCACCAGTCACCTGGTACTTGGCCGTTCGTCCAACACAAGTTGAAAAGGCGGTACAACTGACTAGCCACAATGCCTCGCCCAGCCTTCAACATCTCGACCGACACTCTATCATACCCAGCTGCTTTACCTGATTTCATACTTTTCATCGCTTTCATAATCTCATCCATACTTATCTCACTTACACAATTCTCCTCTTCATTCTCATTCATTTCCACAGAAGACCTAGGTTCGCTGGCCACTGCTTTTTCTCTCTCAAACAGACTTTCAAAATATTCCTTCCACCTCCTCAGAACACATTCTTCACCTTTTATAATACTTCCATCCTGGCTTCTGATTTTACTCAGCTCCGATGTTCCAAACTTTCCTCGGGCTGTCCGTATGGATTTCCAGAAAAACTTAATAATTTAATTGACTGCGTTCTGGCAACTGTTGGGGTGGCTAAATTGATGGCCTGATAGGCCCATGCACAATGGTCCATACAGGACTAAGTGCAGAAACAACACTTTTAACTTAGAAGTTAAGTAATTTAAATTAATTGAAACTTGGGAACTTGGCTTTAGGATTTAAACTTTATTTTGCAAGGCATCTCAATCTAAAGTCTGTGAGTCATAATCGGTATAGGTATTTGCACTTAATTTGGCCAGACATTGCTATTATCATTTTAAAGTGATAATTGTTTATAATAACACTCTTTTACATTACTCATAAAGACTTATCAACTAACCAGACAACTTACAAGAATGTTTTGCAGCTTCACTAATATTATACAGGTAGTTTTGTTTGGTTAGGTAATCTCAAAAACTACTCTGATTGAAAAATTATTTCACCAATATTTGGAATAGACCTTCAAGGTGGATATAAGCTACAATTAAACTGCAGGAAACAATTATATGAGAAATACATTTTATACTATAACAAATAATTCTTAGATACATCTGAATTCAAAACCATTTGATTCTGCAACTAGTTAGATTCTAAAATTTCTTTTACTACTAGAAAACTATACTGATTATTAGTTACATTTTGCTTACTGCCAGAAAATATCTCATTCCCACAGGAATAATGTTCAAGGCAAAACATGTCATGGGTAACACCCAGCTTGTTTCTTATGAATAGAGAGGTGTACATTATTACTCCGGGATTTGTGTGGTGCAGGCTTAGAATAGTACCAACCTATCTGTGCCCATGGGTGTCATAAAAGGCATCTAAGGGCTAATGAACCAGAGTGAGGCCAGGAGCATCTTTCTGTGTATTATACAATCTTACATTTTGCGCTCACATAAGTGTTCACAAGCCGCAATGCTTACAAGCATGGTGGCTATGATGGTGTATACTACACATTTTTCCTAGAGTTCTGGAGGTAGCTCCCTATCCTGCAGTAGATGCTTTATGGGATCTTATGATGATGGTTGACATTATTACTCTACCAAACAGCTGTGCAAAGTTTGTGAATAAAATTTTCAGATATGCAGATATCCCTAAAGAATGGGAGCCTCCATCACCTCAGCCATTCAAGGTGCAGTCGGACTTGCAATGGTACCTGATGGACCCTGATGCTTACGACCAGTTCTTGGTTGGCATTGGCACTGGTACTTCACTTCAAGTTTGGCAGAATGCACTGCCTGAGCCATTGCTGTTGCAGGAAAGACCGGTAAGTTCAATGCTGCCTCGCTTTGTTAAATCACAACAGATTGGCTAATAACAGTAGCCCCAAGTCAACTTATTAGTTATTACTTAAATCAATGTAACGGAATGTACATACATACATACATAACATCACGCCTTGTTCCCGTCGGGGAAGTAAGTTAGTTAATGGAATGTGGTTAAAAATATATAATGCTGTGCCTAGGGAGATAAAATCAGCTCCTAATAACATAACTAATTAAATGTAAGCTAAAAATGTGGCTCAAAGAGCACACTTTTATTCAGTAAAAGATATTTTTAATATTGTAATATCTGACATGGACTTTTGATTTCGTTAAAAAAGCACCTCGACTCTTTCGTGAACTCTGGTATAGTATATGTTATGTAATTTCTGAATATCATTTCCCCTACAGAACTGGACTGAAACCTACGCCGTGTGGTCGCCCCTAGGAACCTACCTGGCCACCTTCCACTGGCGAGGAGTAGCGCTCTGGGCTGGTCCCAAGTTCTCTCAGTTCCAGAAGTTCTCTCACCCTGATGCCCGATTCATCTCGTTCTCGCCATGTGAGAACTATCTGGTCACTTTCTCGCCGAGTGGAGACAGAGGGGATGATAAGAAACTTATCATTTGGGATATCAGGTAATGGATCAATAGACGGAAGCAAACTTGTTTACTTACTACTATATAGGTAAAAAACTTGGGCCTGATCATAGACTGCAACATGTCTAGGACATCTCACATCAACGAAGTTAGTAGGCGTATGCACTATACGTTTCACTCTCTCAAACGTCTCAAATACTTCCTCCCTTTTAACACCAAAGTTATCCAATACTTCCTCCCTTTTATACCAATCTCTCCTGTTACCTATCCTCGACTACGCCGACGTGTGCTATTTGGATGTGACTGAGGAGCTGCTTAATAAGTTGGAGCGCCTTCAAAACCTAGCTATTCACTTCATTTTCGGTCTGCGTAAATATGATCATGTGTCTCACTTTCCTGCTCAACTTAAATGGCTTCCTATCCGTCTTCGTCGTGATATGCACATCCTGTCTGTCCTATACAAAATTTTGAATGATCCGCACTCCCCTTCTTACCTTCGTTCCCGATTCTAGCTCCTTCCCCCTCCCACTCGCTCTAGGCGTCCTTGCATCACTGAGATGTTGGTGGTGCCTAGAAGCAATATGTATTTCCTTTTCCACTCTTTCTCGGTTCATGCTGCTCTGATGTGGAATAAATTACCGAAAAGTGTCCAAGAAAGTCCCTCCATTGACTCCTTCAAAAAAAGGGTGAAGGAGCATTTCCTCTCGCAAGTCGCTTCATAGTCATCAGCATTGTTAATTTATCTATTTAACTTTCATCTATCTAAGTATATATTGTATTATAAGTACATATATATACATATATGTGTAATTATTATGTAAGTAGTATATTCTTATCTTAATTTGTCTTAGTTTATTATAAGTTATTTATGTATAATTGTAGGTATATTTATGGACTTTTATTTTAATTATACTTTCTGCACTTTTGTGTCCTGCTGCTATTAACTTTCTCACTGCCTTAGGTTGGCTGGAAGAAATCTCTTTTAGAGATAAGCCCGCCCTTGTATATGTCCTTTAATTTTGTAATTTTATTTTTAATTTGTGTGCAATAAAGAATATATATATATATATATACTGTGACGGAAGTTAATCAAAGGGTCGTATTGATAAATCCCTCGTTAGTGTGTGATTTCTCTCAAGACATATTTAAGTGCTATTTCAGACTTGAGAGGGATTGACCCATACCAGATTGAACAGATGGAAGAACTCATCAAGGCCTTATTTACAGCCAAAAGCCGGTCAAGCTTGACACTCACTTCTAGGGAAATTAAGACCTATAAGCAGAATTAAACATATTTGACTGTAGTAGTTTGTTGTCCTATCTATGGAACTCCAAATGGTATGCACCTAGATGTACGTAGATTCTTCATGCCTTATTTGTCCCAGTTGAGTCATTATATAATTTATTCTTTACTTAGAAAATCAGTATTAAGCGACCTGTTTATCAATTAAATGCCGCGACTATACCGAAAATCTTTTAATTGCAATAATTCATGAACTATGTCATTTATGTATTTTAAGAGAGCTGTATGTAAGTAATCTCTATGCTGATAATTTATTTTTGTTTCTTGAATTGAATTAGGTGAGCATGTTATGAATCTGCGTAATAATGCACAATTAACATAATATTCTGCTGCTAGCGAGTCGCCGTTGATATTTGCTGCGTTAATAAAAACGGACTGAATTTTACTTTTATTCAAATGAAGCTTATGTTCACAAAAATCTACTTAAACCGATGAAAATATCTGGAGGTGTTTTTCTTTGAGTGTTATCTGTCAGATGACCGTACCTTAAGTGTCCGTATTAATTTGTTTAATATTGAACCCAAGGAGGTTTCAAGTGTACAACCAGAGCGCGCACGAGAATGGGAACTTCTGATTTGATTTCTGAAACTTGACTCTAGTTGAACATAATCTGCACATCTATGAAGTATTTTTCTTTACTAAGGTGTTCTTCTTCTTTGTGTCATAGCTATAGTCAAACACCAACTAAATGTTCACCTCCCAATAGAAAATAATACTTTACTCGCCTAAATTTAGCCAAGGTTTGTTTTAGACTTTCGCACTTTTCAATCATGTTTACTGTGTGTGTGTTTATTGTGTTTTGTTTGTTTGTGTTTTTGCCTAATAATTATTATCGCGCTAAGACCCGGAATTAAATAAACATAAATTTAGCCACTGCAATAGCGGTATCTGATGCCTCACATAGATCCTCGTTTAGACAAGAGAGCAAATTGGCCATGTTTTGAGATAAAGCCACATAATAAATTAATGGTACTATCATACAGAACAGACAGTTTCCGCGCGATTCTCGTGGTGCTTCTGAGGGTCTTTTGTACTGAATACGCGGGCCTACGCGTCCTTCCAATTTCAAATTCGCGCTCGATGTATGTACTGTCCGGGGTGAGACGAAGCTCCACAATCACAGTGCTTTAACAACTGGTCTGTAAAGCCCCATCTCACCATGTTTTCTCTGCAGCAGCCAATCTCAGTTCGCAGGATTATCAGATGATCATTTGTTAAATGTTCTGATAGACGCTCCCTCAACAAATAGCTTTAAACACCTACTTGACCAGTGGCTTGCAGACAATAAACTCTCTAATAAATATGCAGTAAACACTCACCAGCCTAGATATAGACATATCAGCAATGTTGCTGCTCGGCTATTAAGTGTAATAATAATATTTGTTTATATTTTTTAGAACGGGCACAGAAAAGCGCAGTTTTCCGCCTCCTGATGAGTACGTGACGTGGCCGATATTCCGCTGGAGTAAGGATGACCGGTTCTTCGCAAGGCTCGGCCCTGATGTCTTGTCTGTGTATGAGACTCCCGGCTTCGGTCTGCTTGATAAGAAGTCTATCAAGATTCCTGGCATAAGGTAATTATTTTGCAAATTTGTTTAAATGCAATTTATTTTTTAATCCTAGTTTTTCGAAACAATTAAGTGCTCGTGCCCTAGACGACAATCTCGTGGCCGCAATATTGTTCGCAAGAGCTCCAACAAGATGCGGCTAACTATGCGGCCGGCACAGCAACAAAGTTAGTTTGAAAACTGATCGCTGAATGGGACCAAATACCGCGTGATATTCTGTTGTTTGACCTGGGTGTCTACTCTCAAAGTCCGATATATCGAAACGATACTACTCGAAACATGCAAATGCAAAACTTCGTCCCTTGACAATAGAGTAGAATATTGGTTGGATGCAGTTTAAAAATTCATCCAACCAATATTCCACTCTATTGTCAAGAGACGAAGTTTTGCATTTGCATGTTTCGAGTAGTATCGTTTCGATATATCGGACTTTGAGAGTAGACACCCAGGTCGTTGCGGCTATTGATTCGAATCAGAGCTACGTATGCGTGGTCTCGTCTCTGTATGTTCAATATCTGTCCTGCTGTTACACTAATGTCATTCTTTTGCCAAGGTGGTAGGGCTTTTGTGGAAAGTCCGTCTGGGGAAGTACCACCCCCTTGCTTTTTTCTGCCGTGAAGCAGCAGTGTTTGAACTGCTGTGTTTCGGTTTGAAGGGCAAAGGAGCCAGTGAAATTACCGGCAAATGAGACATACCATCTTAGTTCTCAAAGTGAGCAACGTGCTTTACTGTATTATTAGTGTCAAATATGCCATTAATATGACAGTGGGTGCTATGGGCGGTGGTGACCACCTGCTCATTTGCTCACTTGTAACATAAAAAAATCTGATCAAGATACATTATTTCGACTATAGCCATGGTCCTGGTAGTCTAGTGTGCAAGGTCCCTTATGGCATTTATGCAATCTAAGTGCTTAAATGAAGAAAATAACTTTTAGCTAGGTTATAGCTAGACAAGTAGACTATATACTTACACACAAAAAATCTATTTACAGAGACTTCAGTTGGTCACCTACAGACAACGTCCTCGCGTATTGGGTAGCAGAAGACAAGGACGTCCCAGCCAGAGTAACCCTCCTCGAGATTCCCAACCGCACTGAGAGTCGGTCCAAGAACTTGTTCTCTGTAGCCGACTGCAAGATCCACTGGCAGAAGAGTGGTGACTACCTCTGTGTCAAAGTCGACCGCTACTCTAAAGTCAAGAAAGACAAAAACGAAATCAAATACTCTGGAATGTATTACAACTTCGAAATCTTCCATATGAGAGAAAAGGAAATTCCAGTTGACTCCGTTGAAATTAAAGAACCAATACAAGCGTTTGCTTGGGAACCAGTTGGGTCTAAGTTCTCTATAATTCATGGTGATCCGGCAAATATTTGCATTAGTTTCTATCAAGTAAATACGGGGCAGGCTCCTACGTTGCTCAAGAAGTTTGAAAGGAAGCCGTTCAACCATTTGTTCTGGTCTCCGTCTGGACAGTTCATTGTGTTGGCTAACCTGGGGCTGACAGGTGGCGCGCTCGAGTTCTTGGACACGAATGACTTCACTATCATGAATGTTTCGGACCATTACCAGGTAAGTTATTTAGTGCATAAAAATTTTGAAGATGCTTGCATACATCGTCCAGCAAACAAACCCACATCAATGGAAATTGATAATGGAAATAGTGGGATACACCCATCATTCAATAAGTATTCTGTATAGAATCTACATTGAATAAAAATTATCTGAATCTGAAAAAAGCCCAATAATCCTTTTGAAGGGTGACTCAGAACATAGAACTGAAGAACTTTCCCTAAAATTTATTATTTCATCCGAATAGGACGTGATTTAACAGATTCTGAGTAATATAATCTGTTAGGTCTTCCAAGGTACGCTCAAGGGCTCAAACACAAAACAATGCGACGTTTGCATCGTCAAAATCCGTTCAAATTTGACGTCCAGAAAACAGTTTTTTGCGGCGCGAATTTACAGCGTATCGCGGTTTTTTGTTTGAATTTTCTTGAGTTTCAGTCCCACCATGCACTAACGGCAATTTAATCAACGTTTAAGTTAACCCCTGCTCTAGAGGTCCGTTAAATTGATAACGGACGATTAGTTCTGTTTGCCAATGACATTACTGTCAAGATGGACAAATAAACGTCATGAACTACACAAATGACATTGGCATGACATTTGAACAAGATTTCTAGACCAAGAAAAATTTATTAAATTTTGCGTCCAACCTCCACGCCTTAAACTTATTCTTGGTTAAAACCAAAAAGTTATACATCAAAATCATTATAAGCTTTTTTGAATTTTTGTAAGTGAATGTTTTGTCAGTCATTTGGTTTATGTTTTTTTAATGATGGTCTGTTAGATTTTCTTCGTGAAACACATAATATGTTAACAACAGTATTAACTTTAACAACAGATTGACTAACGTCTGATTAAAGTAAGTTTGGTGAAATCAGGTCTTAGGATGGTATTGATAAATCCTTCTTAAGTGTGAGATCGCTCTTAAGATGTAAATTTAACATACAAACTATACATCTTAAAAGAAAGAAAGAAAAATATTTATTTTAGTAAAACAATACTAAAAAAGGTAGCCCCTCAGCTTATGCTACAGCACCTTGCGCTGCTGTAGCGCTGGTCTTCCGTGACCCCTGAGAAGTAGGTGTAGTGACAGCCGAACGCACAACGAACATAACTATTTTTACCTTACAATACGAAGACTACAACTTAACCAAGTTATTTTAAAACATTATCAAGTGATCATGATCAATTCTAACATATAGGTATTTCTTATAATTAAGGAGCAATCTTGAGTGCAATCTCAGACTTGAGAGGGATTTATCAATACCACCCTAAGACTTTTTATAATAAATTAATGTAAATGTGGTAATGTGCAGATGTCGGGTATAGAGTGGGACCCGACGGGGCGCTACGTGGTGACGGGAGTGTCGTCGCTCAAGTGCAAGATGGACTGCGGGTACTACATCTGGTCCTTCCAGGGCAAGATCTTGAGGAGGTCAGTCGCACCACACTCAAATACTCATAACATTAAATATCACCAGTACATAAGGGGTGTAAGTTATGGTGTACCGAAAACTGAAAGGGCATGCTCAGTCAACGAAACTGAACAACTTTCCCAAAGAAACATATATTGGGAAATGAAAAAAAATTATGACCTCTCCATACAAATTGCCCACTCTGGTCGAACAGTTTGTACGGAGAGGTAAAAATTTTTTTTTCATTTCCCAACAATAATATGTTTCTTTGAAAAAGTGGTTCAGTTTCGTTGACTGAACACGCCCTTTCAGTTTTCGGTACACCGTCCCTTACAACCATCGTCCGTGGACAGGGAACTAACTCCCCTTAGAATAGGGAATATGTATATTTTTAGGGTTCCGTACCTCAAAAGAAAAAAACGGAACCCTTATAGGATCACTTTGTTGTCCGTCCGTCTGTCTGTCTGTCTGTCTGTCAAGACCCTTTATCTCACGAATGGCTAAAGGTATCAGGTTGAAATTAATACCATATATTAGGATCCATGAACCACACAAGATCTGAAAATTTCAATTTTTTACAACGACGCAATCAAAAGATATGGCATTTTATGTCCTCATCTCCATACATTTATTCAAAAATGAAAAACCTACAGGGTACTTCCCGTTGACCTAAAATTATGAAATTTGGCAAGAAGCTAGGTCTCACAGTACAAATAATGGGAAAAGTCTGAAATCATTAAATATTACAACTTTTCTCACAACTAATGGTAACCAATTGTGGTGAGCTCCCGTTTCAAGAACATTCATATAAGAGAGGGGTCAAGTTGGATGGTCGCTGAGGCGATTTTTGTTTTAGTTCTATTTAAAAACGGGAACACTTACAAACTTGAAAATTGGTATGTTTATAGGGCATAGGCTATAAAATAACAACAAATAATAAAATTAGGTCAAGCGCGTGTCGGACTCAAAAAATCTAGCACATTAACTTACTGAAATTTCAACTAATACAATTATGTTTATGTGGTGGTACGGAACCCTCGGTGCGCGATTCCGACTCGCACTTGGCCGGTTTTTTTTAGTAGCATTTATTAACAAAATATGAAAATACCGTAGTAGACATGACAAAAAGTTAAATTAAAATTTAAATCGGCTAAGAAATACGGCCGATATTACGCTTTTAAAGCTATTAATTACGCGCCGATTAGACAGAGAGATCTGACATGGACAGTGACGTCACATGTCACTACGGCCATATAAACTTCGTGTTGCACTTCATTTTGCTACAAAGAAACAAAAACAAATCTTCGATGGCTTATATCTTTTTTAATTTCATAGTTATTCGAAAAATAGTTTTACAGAACTGTTTCATGAATGAGGATTATTATTATTTATTATGTAGCCTCTAATGTGTCCCACTGCTGGGCAAAGGCCTCCCGTCTCTTTCGCCAGTTATCGCGGATACATTTATTAAATTAAAAAAAATCATACATATTCCCTATTTATCAACTATAGTAACTACAGTGTTGCAGATAGTTCAAGTTGAGGTGGCGCACGCATGTAGTTTTTAGGTTCAAATTCTAAGCGACCAGGAAGCAGCACTTGCGCTCCTTGCACAGTGGAGGAATTCTTCACCTCACTAGCACAGAAAACTTTGCTTTATCGGTCGAAATCTGCGTGCAAAAGTAATTTTTGGCCGCTAGCGTGGAAAAGGTTTTTAAATAACAACGAGATGATGATATCAGGAACTAACGCTATACGTCAGCATTTTCCTAGCTGTAGTGAGGTGAAAAATTGTGTGTTTCGCTCGGCAGCAAAGTTATTTCACGTGCCGTGCCTTCAATCAAGATTCTTTTGAACCACTCTATGGAATCCTAGAATCCTTTGCTTGCTCGAGTTTTAATACAACACTCCAAATAACAATTTTGCTATCTTGCATAACAAATAACTATTCTTATTTTGTCAGTAACGCCTTTACCAAACGTAGCGTACCGCGGTAGCGAAACTCTTGATAAAGAAACATCCGTCCTATCTCGCTTTCCCTCTGCATGCATTGCTTTTATTCGCGATACGAGTTAACCGCACCAAGTCACAGGGAGTGGTACGATGTGCGAAAACAAAACTGTCCCGTGTGAAAAGGTTCGCTAATATTTCCTTTAACATACACTACCACGGTTCGTAGAATTACACGAAGCCGAAAAGCTCGAGAAAGAGAAAGCTATTCGACTATTTCTTTCTTTCATAAAGCTGCATCTTTCAGATGTACTTAAATTTTGCCCCTTTTTAATCAGCCATAAGAGCATTAATCAACCAAACAGTAATATCACGTGGTATCGCTGAGACAAATGAATTACGTATTCAATTCGTTTCCATTATACTACAGATTTTCTTAGTAAAGTGTGAAAAATGATTGCTATTTCAACAATAATATTCATGAGCTAAACAGGTCAATATACTTATGCTGTGAAGGTTATCTTGCTAGTTCATTGTCAGGTACGAATATAAACGAGTACTTCAAGGTCGATACAATATATTTTACGACTTATCATTTTAGAAACTTTTTCGTGATTATATTACCTCCTAAATGACTATGTAACTTAATACATAAATATAATTTTAAATTTTAATTTAATATTATAATAATTATTATTATAATTTGATTTAATTGATTAAATTTTATTTTATTCTTAAATGTAATATGGACTGTAAAATGTCTGAAATAAATGAATTTTATTTATTTTTATATAAATTCTACTATGATATTTAAGAAGAGTCCAGTGCTTGGAAATTTATTTTCTTCTGAAACCCGGGTTTATCAGTTGCAAATGTTTATTAAATAGTTTTTTTATGAAATATTTGTTTATTTAATATAATTATATATAAATATAAACAGTGGTTCCTAACTTTTTCAATCTTGTCACCCCTTGAGGTAGCTAAGGAAACTGATTTTACCCCCGTCATTGTTATCAATGAAATAGTACATATAAAGTCAAAGTATTATTTAGTCATATTTGGATTATTTTGGATACTTTTATTACTTTAAGGGTGGTTTTCCATCAGAGCTATGTGGGGTAGCTAAGCTGTAAGCTGGAAAATTCAACATACCCAAGTTTCTCAGCCTAGCCCACTGGCGCAAAGTTGCATGTCTGTCGGTCTTTTACAGATTGTACTTCGGAGAGTGTGCCTAAGAGTTCCATGAGCTTATTCCGCCATCGAGATTCCAGACGCACCGCAGGATGTCACCCATACTTGGTTGATTTTCCGTACAATCGTATGAAGCGCTTTGAAACATCTTTTGTAATTCTCTGCCTGCGTCTGTGTTCCCGTGCTCTTATAACCGGAATTTATTGAAGTAGCGAGTGAATAGGCTAATTCTGGGCAAGCTCGTTGTATCGTCGACCTCATCTCTGACCTCAGGGCTAGCAAATCGGATGACATTTATGACGAACAATTTTCAAACCTTTAATTTTATCAAACTAAAAATAAAAACTTTATATTATGCGTAAATTGATAACTTTGAAGTCGACTTTCAAATATAAGGCAAATGAAAAAAAAAAAACCGGCCAAGTGCGAGTCGGACTCGCGCCCTAAGGGTTCCGTACCTATCTACCATATGATATACTAAAGGCTTTTGCTCTTTGATTTTAAAAACTCCGCGACCATCCAACTTGACCCCTCTTTTATAGAAAAGTTCTTGAAATGGGAGCTCACCTTAATTGGTTAATATTAGTTGTGAGAAAAATTTAAATATTTATAATGATTTTAGACTTTTCCCTTTATTTGTACTGTGAGTCTTAGCTTCTTGCCAAAATTTATAATTTTAGGTCAACGGGAAGTACCCTGTAGGTTTTGCTTTTTTGCATAAATGTATGGAGATGAGGACATAAAAAGTCATATCTTTTGATTGCGTCGTTGTAAAAAATTGAAATTTTCAGATCTTGTGTGGTTTATGGACCTTAATATTCTTAATCAATTTCAACCTGATACCTCTTCTCGTTCTTGAGTTTCATATTTAAAGACCTAATTAACCCTTATTTCGCTTTGGCAGGGTGATGAAGGAAGGGTTCGCGCAGTTCCACTGGCGGCCGCGCCCGCCCTCGCCGCTGTCGGAGAAGCTGCAGAAGGAGATCAAGAAGAACCTCAAGAAGTACTACTCGCAGTTCGAGAGCAAGGACCGCATGCGCTCCAGCAAGGCTAGCAAGGTCAGTCACATTGTCGCCTATTGCAGGTGAACAGCATCCGAACATGATCCGGAGGATGGGCAGCAGCATCTTTCCAATCGTATCATCTTAGATACTGCGGTCACCAGCCGCAACGCTTTCAAGCGTGGTGACTATTGTAATTCCCAGTTTTTGCTGGATTTCTGGAGGGAGCTCCCTCTCCTGTAGTGGACATTTATTTTGGGATAAACCCAGCCTCAAATCAAAAATTTTGAAAGAATAAAAGTTGTTAGGATAGTCATTACCAATCTTGTAAAAAATAAATGGTACAGCAACACTGCACGTAACGCACGCAACAACACACTGCACGTGCGAGACAGTAAGTAAAAAGTATCAACTGCAAACTTAAATTTGTAATGCTATACATAAGTATGGAAATACAAACTTAAATATAAGTATTTCCAAAAAAATGTTCTCATGTAATATACCTATACAGATCTATTCAGAATTCAAACTGTCAAATATTAAGACAAACTAACCGTAAACGATTTCGGCTTAAATTTTGGCAGATCTTTCACAGATCAATGGATACTAGCGTAAGATACTTGCATAGAATTTCACAACACATATTTTTTAGGAAAAATTGTTCATTTTAGTCTACTGAGCAAGCCCTTTCAGTTTTTGGTACGGCCTGTATACTGGATTTTTGCAAAAAAAAGTTCAAATAGAATATCCAGTCATGTAGACAACCAATTCAGGATCCAAATTATAGAACCAATTTTAAAAGTACCCTAAACCGACGAGCATGTATGAAAGGATTGATGAAAGTACAGGAAGCAAGGGAAGTATGTCAAGAACGTAGCAGGTGGAGGACTGTGGTCTCTGCCTACCCCAACGGGAAAGAGGCGTGATGTTATGTATGTACCATTTTTACATTTTAGGAATAAGGGAACACCCCTTATATGAACTTCCACAGACAAGTGGATACTAGCGCAAGATACCTTGCATGGAGATGCTTGGTCATGCAAAGTTTCATCAAGATTCTATGAGCCGTTTTTGACAAAATTACAATTTATCATTTTCGTTGTATGACAGCTACCCTCAAAATGAGAGCCAGCAGGAAACCACTCGGAATCCTTCGACGGATTTGCATAAAACTCTTAAATTCAAAATATGGTGTCAATCGAACCATTCGTTTAGCCGCTAGGCCAAAGCGTGACGGACAGACCGACCGACCGACCGACGGACGGACATTTGGGAGACTTGTTTTTTATGATGTATAAGTGATATAGAACACATTTTTGAGAAAATTAGAAAAACTTTTTTTTTCACGAATACAATACCTTTCTCGCTCCTCGCTATCGAACTTTAGTTCCTACGACCACTGGGAAAGACGGCCTTTGAACGGCTATATTCTACTAAACGCACCAACGAATCATGTCAGTTTTTACTGTGCGTATAGCTACTGTGTAGAGAGAGTATCATATTATCCTTGAATCAGCCATCCTAATTATCGTTTAGTTTACTAAAACATGACACGTGTTTCAAAGGCTGTACACGTCGCACAAAATAACTTCGTCCCTGTCATTGTCCCTGGCTATTTTTTACTTCTGCGCATCAATGACAGGGCCAAAGTTATTTTGTGCGTCGTATACCTACCAAACGCACCAACAACGTCATGCAGGCAAACCGGCTCTATCCCAT
Organism: Athrips mouffetella; assembly: GCA_947532105.1. Taxonomy (NCBI): domain Eukaryota; kingdom Metazoa; phylum Arthropoda; class Insecta; order Lepidoptera; family Gelechiidae; genus Athrips; species Athrips mouffetella. The sequence continues at coordinate 6,612,850 of OX383969.1, read as the reverse complement.
TCACATAAGTGATCTACACGCTATTGATACTAAATCAGCCGTCCTAACGATAGTTTAGTCAATCCGTTGCCGCCTCTGGGACTAGGTCATATCCTGCTGTGCTTCTGGATTTCTGATAATAGATTAATAAAAAAATAATAATGATACATTTATTTCAAAATCTACAAAAAAATTATTATAACAAGTTTTTTTGTATGTTGGTTTGTAATTATGTTGAGCTAGCAATTAAGTAAGTTCCTGGATGTATTTCTATGTTACGTATACTCGTATAAGGTTATTTTTTTTGGACCTGATTTCCTTTTGCCCACTTATTAATGAGGTCAAAAGCAACAACTTTTGTTCTACGACTTTGCTAACAACGCACATTTAATTTTCGACTCTCCATACTAAAATGGTCACGTGACCGACCCATTTTGTATGGGAAGTTGAAATTTTTTCGTGCGTTGTTAGCAAAGTCGTAGAACAAAAGTTGTTGCTTTTGACCTCACTAATAAGTGGGCAAAAGGAAATCAGATCCAAAAAATAACCTAGTATAATGTTGATGTTTCGTAAAATAATCGATCTTAGTATAATCATTACACAATGTACAACACATTCAAGATATAACAAAAACATATAGTCACGTAAATCTAATAACTTCACAAAAACAATAAATCAGTATCCACCCTGAGGTTGCCTGTGCTTGTTAGATAACCGGCGAGCTAAAAAAAATTTTTAAGCTTGCAGGTTATCTAAAAGTTTCCAGCTCACAGTTTAGCTCCCTCGCAAAGCAATAGTGGAAAATCACCCTAAGACCTGGGTAAGAATCTCAAATGGATGCCTCCTTTCGCACACGTAGTGAGAGATTTGGGTTCGAACACTATCTTGGTCGGCATGCCGTCTGCTAATAGAACTCGATGGTTCCGTAATATTGAGACCACTCCTGGAAACGATTGCACTTTTGCGAAGCGTTGGCCTGAAACAAAAAAAAACCTTTTATGAATATTGATTTTATATAAAACTGTGTTCGTACAATTGTAAAAAGTAGGAAATCGCAAAATTTCACAACCACAGGCAGGATTCGAACCTGCTGCGTCGTCTCTGTCAGTCCCGGAGACGCTTTAAGCTACTAGGCTACCGTTTTCCTGCCGCACTAGAGACGCAGACGCAGGTGATGAATGGAGATTATAGTCTGCTTTTAGGGTTCCGACCCAAAATGATAAAAACAGACCCCTGATGGTGCGACTTTGTCTGTGTCTGTCACACCTGTTTATCTCAGCAACTACTCATGCTATCGACTTGAAAGTTGGAATTGTTTTAGAATCTGATTGCCCAACTTAATTGCATATGAAAGAATAAAAAAATATGTTATCACATGTCGGTCCTATGCCGGCAATATGAAACGTGAGTTTATCCGTATTTCATATAAATAATTATAAAAAAATATGTTATTATTATTGTAAAAGAGGCCCAAATACCGGGACAAAAGTATTAAATTGATGTTACTAGGTCGAGTGGGGTATGAATGGGCTAATTGTACATCCCAAAATAGATTTTTGTATTTTTTACGACTGTTTTCTAGTTATGATGAAATATGTAAAAAAAAAATACCATTCGCCCCTTATCTCCGAAGTTTGCAAAAGGAAATATCTGAATTAATTTATGGCCGATGATAGAAGTTTATGTAAATATTACAGCAAAAATAAAAAGATCTTTCTAAGTTGCATAGTTTTTTAGAAATCAACAAAAAACCTTTATAAACAAATTTTGTTTTGCGTTCCTATAAATGGACTATATTGGTTCCAAAAATATTAAAGGTATATCGGAACCCTCGGCGCGCGAGTCCGACTCTCACTAGACCATTTTTTTAACGAAAATGACATGAAAATGATTTGTAGTAATTGTAAACGTAAAAATGAAAGGTTGTAGTAACGGTGCAGTACTACGAAAAATGAGACACTCTCATTGGTCAATTGTTCTTAGGGTAAAGACACGTTGATATGCGAAGTCACAGCTTTATGGCAATTTCAATTATAGTACTTACATCGTTTTATAAATATGAAAGATGATTGGTAACAGCATAGAAAATAACTTACAGATAACTGTCGGTCGGTCGTCGACCGTAACCATAAGATAAAAATAATCTTCTGATAATATGTCTTTATTAAATAAAGCCCTAAGATACGGTTGCTTATAACAATCTGTCATGATACTTATGAAATTAGTGCTACAAAAATAATATATTGATGAAATAAATTGAACTACCGAATAGGTATTAATTTGTCTTGCAGGAATGGTAAAATTTTTTTAGTTCTGTTCATTTACACATAGCACAAGTTTATTATTATCACAAAACACGCAAAGAAATATAACTAGTCGGAAAATCCATATTTTTATTTAATTTTTCCATTGAAAATTGAAGCTTTATAGGCCTTTTCCCTTAGGATTGCAATTTGATTAGCGCGGGAAAAATAAAAAAAAAAAATTATAAAATAATTATCATACTTGATAACTGAGCAACACTCGTGTTAACAAGTTTTTCCAATTAAAAAATCGCCATCGAATAGCCGTCGATTCAAAGTTCTACCTTTAAAAGTACTTACATTTTGTTAATGTTAGCTGTACTCGTACGTTTTTGATTTATTTAGTATTATTAGTGTAATTTTTAGGGTTCCGTACCTCAAAAGAAAAAAACGGAACCCTTATAGGATCACTTTGTTGTCCGTCTGTCTGTCTGTCTGTCTGTCTGTCTGTCAAGACCCTTTATCTCACAAACGGGTAAAGGTATCAGGTTGAAATTAATACCATACATTAGGATCCATGAACCACACAAGATCTGAAAATTTAATTTTTTTACAATGACGCAATAAAAAGATATGGCATTTCATGTCCTCGTCTCCATACATTTATTCAAAAATGCAAAACCTACAGGGTACTTCCCGGTGACCTAAAATTATGAAATTTGGCAAGAAGCTAGGTCTCACAGTACAAATAATGGGAAAAGTCTGGAATCATTAAATATTACAACTTTTCTCACAACTAATGGTAACCAATTGTGGTGAGCTCCCGTTTCAAGAACATTCATATAAGAGAGGGGTCAAGTTGGATGGTCGCGTAGGCGATTTTTGTTTTAGTTCTATTCTAAAAACGGGAACACTAACAAACTTGAAAATTGGTATGTTTATAGTGCATAAGCTATAAAATAAGAACAAATAATAAAATTTGGTCAAGCGCGTGTCGGACTCAAAAAATCTAGCACATTAACTTACTGAAATTTCAACTAATACAATTATGATTATGTGGTGTTACGGAACCCTCGGTGCGCGAGTCCGACTCGCACTTGGCCGGTTTTTTTAAATGAACCAAATTAGTACGACTTCCATAGTGTGACGAGCATAAATAACGTGAAATTACCAACTCACCAATACAATTCCTCGGTCCTTCGCCAAAAGGCAAGTACGAATACGGCACGATATCCTGCTTGGATTCACCGTAGAATCTTTCCGGACGGAACTCTTCCGGGTTCGGGAAATATTCCAGATTGTGATGCAAATGGTAAACCGGCAAGTGTATCCTTAATCCCTTGTCCAGCACTGTTCCTGAAGGCAGTGTGTAGTTCCTAGTCACCTCTCGCGTCAGCACACCTGCAATGGGATATAAACGCATTGCCTCGTCCATACAAGAACTCAAATACGGCAGCTCGGTTATGCAGTCGTAGGTTATTTTCCCATCTGTTTTCTTCAAATATTCATCAATCTCGTTATGTACTTTAGCTTGAATCTCATAATTTTTTGCAATCTCGTACAACATGAAACTCAAAGTTGTAGCTGAAGTTTCGAAACCACCAGCAAAAATTGCTATAGTTTGAGCAATAATGTACTCGTCGTCAATGTGTTCGTATTTCTTTTCAGCAGTTTCCTTCAACGCTAGAAAAGCATCAACAAAATCCTTTCTTGTCGATGGTTTGTAGCCCCTAGACTCGAAGACGTCTGAGAGAAGTTTTCTAAAGAACAAGGTCATATCCATAGGGAGTTGTCGCAGACCTATTCCGTAAAATAAACTCGGCCAGAGCTGTCGAACAACGAGTACAATTCCCCTCAGAGTGTTAACATCGAAAAACATCTCTCCCATCTTATGAAACACATTTCTCTCACCGAAATTCTTTAAATCGATACCAAAAGCGCATGAAACGAACGATGCCATCGCGTAGGACGTTATAAATTCGCGTGCCTCAACCGGTTTGCCCTTGATTTCTGTATCCAAATACCGTTCAAAATCCACTGCGCACTCTTCGATCAGAGGAAACATGTTCTTTAGTTTAGCAGTAGTGAACATTGGAGCCATGTTTGACCGTGTGAATTTCCAATCATCCCCGTAGCTGAATATCAAGCTTCGTCCAAACGTCTCTTTGTGAACGTAGTCCATAAGTTCCCGGCTACTAAAATAACCAAATTCTTTGGTCATAATCAGCTTTACTATTTCTGGGTCTTGAGCAATAAGTACAGGAACGGAGGAAATATATGCGCCGACTAAAGGCTCATTCGGGAACTTCTTGCAAATCTTTTGAAGCACCTCTCCTATGTATTTCTTTTGCATTAACCATTCTCCAAAGTTACCGAGAGGAAATGACGGTTCCAAAAACGGCACATTTTTCTTTTTCCAATAATTGAACTTCACTTTTGTAACGAAGTATATAAATGTTAAAATAAAAAAAAATAATGAAAATATAATTGTGAACACCGCCATCTCGTCGTAAGGCTATCTAAACACTGTGTTGTAAATTTTTAAAATATTGCTGGTAACAGAATTAATGATAACTGGTTTGATAACATCTGACGTAACAGTACTAAAATTACACCGCTATGACAAAAAACAGTACCAACCAAATAACTAATACTTTAATAAATGAAGCCATGACACAGAATTATAGTAGGATTCAAAAGCACCAGCATTTTAAAGAAAAAGTACTACTAAGTAAGTATCTAATCTTACTCACGTAGTCTCATTTATTTGGGTTAGTGACATTTGCCCCCATTGTCAAATGCCCCCGTGTCAAATGCCCCCAGTGTCATTTGCCCCTGATAAATTTTATTCAGGGAAATACCTATGTGCCTGTACAATCACAAGCACAAGTGTTTATAATTTAAAATACTTTTCACTTACTTAGACTTATTTTGTGTAGGTAATTTTATAAATAACTAGCGGTTCGCCCCGGCTTCGCACGGGTAGATATAGGTTCTTGTTGCATCGGGGGTTACTAAAGAAACCAGCCAAGCGCAAGTTGGACTCCCACCGAGGGTTCCGTACCACTAAGGTAAAAATACTGTCCTAGCTATGGGCAGTCATACCATCTTAGTCACGCAGAAGTGCATTAAATTCGCTCGAGCCGACACGCACTTCATCAAAACCATCATAACATCCCATAATACGTCCACTACAGGACAGGGAGCTCCCTCCAGAATTCGAGCCCTTGCTAAAAGAATGTGGAGGGGAAGTATCTTAGTCACCATGCTTGTTAGCATTAAGGCTGGCACCATGGACCGCGGTTGTTGGTGACCGCAGTATGTAAGATGGTGCGATACACGGAAAGATGTCGCTGCCCATCTTCCGGTTTGTAAACCCTTAGTCGCCTCTTACGACACCTACAGGTTGAGATGGGTTGGCACTATTCTTTGCCGCTACCACACGGAACGACACGCACTTGACCAGTCAAATTTTTCGTGTCTATTCTCTGTTGTAGATAAAACCATTACAGTCACTTAGGGCGCTGTTTCTTTAATTTCAATTTTGATAACGATTACACTCATGATAACTTTTGAATGGTATGTCCGATTTGAATAATTCAAAAAGTTATTTACAGGTACTGATATAGCCTTGAATACGAAATCATTTATTTGGATAAGGATTAATAGGTACGAATAATGTGGCCTATATAGTTTGTACCGGCGTTACTATTACATATTTTAACATGAAAAAGTAGTTATTGTGACATAACTGTAATAGTTAGACATATGGTATCGCGGACTTTTTTGTAGATATTGATGGCTTCTATAATTCTGTAGTACATTGCTCTATTGTTAATAGTTTCAGCAGCGTACTCGATATAAGGATGCTATTTAGTATTTTTTTCACACCTTGGGTTACATTATCGAAGTTTTCATACGGAACCCTAACTTTTTTTTAAATATTTTATAGCGTATGTTCATCCCGGATAATGCAGGTTTCTAATGGTGAAAGAATTTTTCAAATCGGTCCAGTAGTTTCGGAGCCTATTCATTACAAACATACAAAAATAGGTACAAATCTTTCCTCTTTATAATATTAGTGTAGATTACAAAGTATAACTTTCTCTTCACGTTATTGAAGTGCGGGATATCGGCATCCCTTCCTTTATTTTTTAATTATAATATACTTTTCTCGTAAATTTTTGCATAGAGTAAAAATTTTCGTACACTTAAAAGAAAGAAAGAAAGAAAGAATTTTTTTTTTATTTACTTTCCTTTACATTACTTAACACGACTTTAACTTCAATCTGGAAAAAGTCCGGAAAAATCCCCATTACGTTTTGTTTGTAGCTGCACATTTTTTGGCATATTTAGTAATTTCACTGCACCGCTGAAATTCTGATGTCTTTTTTTCAAACATGTCCACACTGACGAGTCTTTGTTATTTCTGTGAAAATTGTAGGCATGCCCACCATGAAGCAATGTCCTTAACCATTAATTTTAAAATTATCTACCACTATTGGTCGAAGTATATAGAGTCAATCGTGACAAAAAGAGATGGCTATTGTAATAAAAAACAACCGGTCAAGTGCGAGTCGGACTCGTGCGCCGAGGGTTCCAATATACCTATAGTATATTTGTAAACAATAGAGTCCACTTTTAGGACCACAAAATTAAATTCATTTGTAAAGGTTTTTGCAGATTTCTAAAAAACTGTGCAACTTAGAAAGATCATTTTATTTTTGCTGTAATATTTACATTAATTTCTATCGACGGTAGTTTATTCAGATTTTTCCTTTCAAAAACTTCAGAGATAAGGGGGGGGGGGGATGGTATTTTTTTGAAATTTTTCATCATTACTTGAAAACTAAAAAATACAAAAATATGATACCCCACCAGTAACGATAATTTGGAACCCTCGGAACGCGAGTCCGACTCATGGTCGGTTTTTTAAATTCTTTCATGTGCAATTAAGTTGGGCAATCATATTCTAATACTATTCCAAATTTCAAGTCGATAGTATGAGTGGTTGCTGAGATAAACAGGTGTGTCGGACAGACAGACGGACGGACAAAGTCACACCATAAGGGTTCCTTTTTTTACCGTTTTGGTATCGGAACCCTAACTAGTTTTTGTTCAGGAATTCACGCTCATCAAAAGTGAAGTTAACAAACTACTCAAGTATTAACAAAATAATATTGTTATTAGGCTGTGTATTAACGTGCCACCAAATTTGAGTAAATTTTTACCAAATAAATGTTCACCAAATTTTGTCTACCAAAATGATTAAATGATCACCAAATTTGCTTCTGTCACTTCGTTGGCCGCTGCCGCGGCACGCTCGCTCCGCTCGCTTGGCTCGTGCGTTGTGGTCGCAGAAATCATTTATTTTATAGCCTTGTTATTATACGCATGAATTTATTTTTTTAAATGCCTCGTAAATGCATAAATTATTAACACTTTAATACATAAATTATTACACCCAGAAGACTTAATATTTTTTATGTATTTCTCTAAATAAATTTTATCGGGGGCAAATGACACTGAGGGCGAATGACGCGGGGGCATTTGACAATGGGGGCATATGTCACTAACCCATTTATTTTCACTTATTTATTAATTAGTTAGTAAAATTTTGGAGTAGCTGTATTTGCTTGAAGGTATTTTTTTCTGTTACATAATGCGGTCTAATGTTATTTGATTTTTAAATCGATACAATATTTTGATCGATATTTATCCCTGATAAGATAACCAGAGAAAATAAAACTTTGATTGAAACAAAACTCGACCCGTTTAGTTCTATCACAGTATGCATACTTATTACATAAACCGCCAACAAATACATTTATCATATACAAAAAAGCGCATACAACATTAGTGTCAAACTATATAATAAGCTACCGGTCGACCTTGAAACATTGGGTAGAAACCAGTTCAGTAAAACGCTCACTGAATGTCTAAGTATGAAGTGCTATTACTGTGTAAGGAAATATTTAGGTGATAAGATAGTCTAAGCTTATACTATTTTGATATTTGTACAGACAGGGAGATGATAGATTAGATTTATAAATTTATAAAAATTTTCTTTGAATTCTGTTGCGAATAATTAGAAATATTGATAAGGAAAAAAGAAACATGAATTTAATATTTGCACGCATGAAAACAGGCAGACTACATGGACGAATTATAATTATAAGACCTATGTAAAACTGTATTCATGCAAATAAATATTTGATTGATTGATATGGGTTGATTTTTAATGTGAAATTATGAGGGAGCTCCTTGTCCGGCAGTGGGCCTTTTAAGGGATGTAATGGTAACTGACGATAACTGACGTGAATAGCTAACGTAGGTCGGAAGACAGCCAGGCTCAAGTGGGACTGGGCTGGGCACGTGAGTCGCATGCATCCGCGACGCTGGGCGAAAGTCGTCACACAATGGAAACCCCACGATGGCCAACGCCGTCGGGGTAGATCACGAAAAAGATGGCGTGACGACTTAGACTCGTACCGACGCGGTTGGTGGGTATTTGCTCAGGACCGCGCTGATTGGAGAAACGAGGGGGAGGCCTTTGCCCAGCAGTGGGACAGTACAGGCTAAGAGAAAAAATAATGATAACGAAACAGCCAGTATAATGTTGGTAGTCCCATTAAATATTTACGTTGATCTTAATTATGATGACTCGTCAAAATAAGAAGTCTGTCTCACCAAACACATAACCTATGGAGACGATAATGGGCAAAAAAGGGCAAGAAAATTTCACTTATTGGATGTGTGTGTGCATAATGTAAAATGTTACAAAGGGAATGTTTGGAATATCGAGCAAGTGGGGGTGATAGTATGCAGTGTGTCTGGACTCCCGATGGAAAAAGGCAGAAGGGCGAATAAGCTTTTTGAGCTCATGGGCACATTCACCGTAGTACAATCTGTGCAGAACTACAATCATGCAAATTTGCGGCGCGGCGGTGGACTATGAACTTAATTTCCAATAGCTTTGCGTCATCGACGAGCTTCTCGCAATTTGGTATTTTTAAGTTCCTGGATTCTTGAAAATTTTGCATAAAATAAAAACTCATAATAAAAATAAAAGTTTGTAGGATAAAATACAACTTTATCATCTTTTTATATGGGGGCGATTCTGGCGTTGCCGCAAAATTTATGGCTATAATTTGACCGGTCTAAAAACATTGCTAGCTTTGTTACTGCCTATAGGCTCAAAAAAGACAGCATCACTTTTAGATCAGTCAAATTTTATTCATAAATTTAGCGGCCACGCTAGAATGTATGCTCTGTGAGTTGCTGACTGGATGTTACTTGATGATCGATGCAAAAACTCGATCTGTAAAATAAGGTCTGGTCTTCATTGCATGTAATTACGTAAATTGTACATCTATTATAACTTCTTACTAACATAAATACCAGGTTGAAATGAATAGCGTTTTGTTATGTGTTGTATCATCATGACATTTTAAATATAGGTTAAAGGTGTGTAGGTATTTCTGCTACAGATATGAATGTAATAACCACCAATTTTATGTATAAACAAATGTTATCTATTTAATTATAACTAAATTAGACCCATTTATTTCCACGAAATCAAATTGGGAGCTAGAGGCCCTTTCAGTGAAATATTACTCTGAAAGCAGGATAGCTTTATATGAAGTTCTATTATGCTAAAATACCATATACACAAGGTGTAAACCATATATATACAAGGTGTAAATGCAAAACCGAGCGTAAACTCAAGGGTGTGCTCAGACCACAAAACTGAACAACTTTTCCAAAGAAACATGGCTTTTTGGCTTATCCATATTGACCTACCCCAGTTGACAGTTCATTTTGTATGGAAAATCCAAAAAAAATCTCCGATTTCGACCCATATTTCTTTCGAAAAGTTGTTAATTTTCGTGGCATGAGCATGGCGTTGAGTTTACGCTCGGTTTTGCATTTACACCCTGTATATGTATGATCGACACAGAACTGGTGAACTGCTTTTGGTTGGCTTATAGCTGCGACCATATGGACCCTCGTCACAGAATTCCTACATTTTCATATGAATACACTTAAGGAAGGCACTGACTGTCTTCTCTTGGTCCACCCAGTTGTCTACCTACAGTCGAAATAATATAGCTGGCTTAGAATGATAGTAGTTTGAGAGCAGGACGGAGCGATGTGTAAGATATTTAAGCAACAGAGACACGTATCGCTATTCGCCATATTTTTGACTTCAAATAACAGTTAATATTCTAAAAACTGAAGATGCTAGAACACGACACTGGCAAAAATGTCCCCAAATATGGTTTGACGATTGCCAAATAAAAAAAATGCCATGTGCCATACATACATTGTACATGTACATTGTTATACAGTTATGGCGAGATCAATATGGAAGATCAACATCTAGTGGAAGATTTACACAGAAATTCACATCACGAGGACGGGCCCGTGTACTATGATGACTCCGATAAGTTGATAGGGAAAATTATTAAAGCCACTGTGACAGCCGCTTTTCCCCATCCAAAAATCGAAGTAAATGAATGTGTTTCATTTCAATCTTCTATTAATGTTCACTATAAACTTACTTACTTACTTATGCTGGCTCAGCGACCCGAACAGGATCTTGGCCTCCGACACTAAGAGCCGCCATTCTTGTCTCTTGTGTACAGCTTGTTGCCAGTCGGCTATTTATTTTATTTTATTTTATAGGCACACAAAACAAGTTACAGCCATTGAAAGTAACAAACACAGATAGTTCTTAAACTAGACCATATCTCTAAACATGTATGCACAAACAGCATAGGAATGAAACATTATTTGAAGCTCCAACAGATCTTTCTTGACTTGGTCGACCCAACGATACCTAGGACGTCCGACGGGGCGTCTACCAGTCGGACGTCCAAGATACGCTCTTTTGACCGCACGATCCTCCCCCATCCTTTCCACATGGCCGAACCAGCGGAGTCGGGCTGACTTGGTCTATGTTGTTTACTATAAAACTCCATCAAAATTATTCATTATAAACTGTCAAATAAACAGGAAAAACGAAACAAGACCGCCATTCTTCGACCCTAAAGCTTCTTTTGTTTAAAACTTATTTGACGTCTCTTTTTTTTTTCAGGAATTGGTGGCAAAGCGTACGGAGCAGATGAAGAAATACGTGGAGTACCGCGAACAGAAGGTGCAGGAGTGGAACGAGCAAAAGCCGCGCCGGCTCGAGCTCAGAGACTGTGAGTTTATAAAAAGACTAGCTTTTTTATCGTTAAGGGGCTTGCTCTGCTTACCTATCCTTGACAATCATCATGCCAGTGGCTTCAATTTATGAAGCCACTGACATGAACTCTGACCAGTCAAAACCTGATGGCGTAGTCTCCGTAGTCTTCACAATTATGACCTGGTTGTCAAGGGTTGAGAATACCAGTACAGTCGGCATCAAATGTAGCTAAGCATTTCAGGTGTCCATATACAAGGTGTATCAACCCTGCCCATAAAACAACAACTTTCCCCAAGGAACATAGGTCGATAACGAAAAAAATTTTTTGACCTCCCATAGAAACTAAATTAGTTGCTAGCGCATTTATTTATTTGGTCGCCCAATAAGTGTTGTATATGCTGCAGGCAAATTGTCTAATTCGTCGTTTTACATTATGCCTTGGCATTCAAAAAATTGCCGAAAATTTTTTTATTCGTCATTCTACATAATGCCGCGGCATTTCACAAAACGGAGCGTAATTCGTCTGTGGCACTCGCCGGCTGCTACCGCGGCACGCTCGTTTTGCTCGCTCGGCTCCTGTGTTGTGGTCGGCGCGTAAGCTGTCCCGTGACTAACGAACCTAGAATGCACCAGTGATCTAAACCCGTTTACAGTCTGCCTGCGCCGTTTTACAATTTGCCGACCGTTTACAGTTTGCCCGCCGTTTGTAAACGGCGAATTATACGATTTTCTACGAAATTTGTTAATACTCATTTTTATTTTCACAGACGTAGACACCGATGGATTGGACACCGATCAAACAAACACAGTTGAAGAAGTTGTTGAATTTTTCGTGAAAGAAGAACAAACGGTCATCGAGTAGTCGCCATACCGTCCCCACTTTAGAGGTCCTTTCCATAAGGACCTCCTTGAATCGGAAAAAACCGGATCCAACGCCAATTTTAACCAACTAGACATTATCAACAGTTTTTTTATACCTTCATCCCATTTAACGTCACAAAACAATTCCGTAATGTTTTTCAGTGTAAGATTTCGGTTTATAAATTATTCAATAGGTAATGTTTATAGAAATCATATTAAATTGATATGTTTCAAATGGATTACGGCCTTTTAATACCTGTTTGTTTGTACATTTAAATCTTTATTTTTAGATTATTTATTTTTCCATTTACAGGATTGTAAGATGATGGTATGAAATAAACAATGATGAAACGACAAACAGAAGAATTTGAATGCACAATTGTGTTATCGGTCTAATCCGATTTTGGGCCAAACTAGTTGTATAGCGTGTATAATTTCGAAAATTCGAAGAAGGCCTGAATACGTTAGCCTCGGTAATCTAACTTTCGATCTAGATATTTTCCTATGACCAAGGCAAAAGGCCGAGAAAAAAGCAAATATTGATAAGATCGACAATAGTTTGGTGATATATTAGTTTGGCCTAAAATCGGGTTTGGCCTATTATACATAAATCCTATTTATAGGCCAGAGAAATTAGTATTTGACCTGGAAGTAATTAAGTATGGCTGTTTTTTCTTGGATTCTTGTTAAACAACTAATCTCTCCTATAAATGTGTAATTATTAAAATCGTATGACCTCCGGAACATATTTTAATTTAATAGTTTTAAATTAAATTAAAAAATTTCGTATACAAAAATGCTAATGCAATCAATCGATTAGCATTGTTAATAGAACTTTAATTCTAAGTAGTTTACCTAAAAATTAAAAAGTTTTCCCATTGGAATTGCTGAAATTCGGAGTTTCAGTAACATAATAAGTTAACTCGAAATTGCACTTAAAGGATAATATGTAATGGAAGTAAGTTTAATGTTTTACTTCTTAAATATTATTTTAAATACATTTTATACAAAATTAAAATGTCAACTGTAATGATAAACTCTATTTCTAAATTTTTCGGTTTTATATATCAAGAATAAATGAAAATGAGAAATTTTATTTTTAATTATACAAATAACACAAAAACACATACTTTTGTAAAAAATTAAAAAGAAATACTTACAGGATATTATAATATGAGGCATCGGTCACTCTTCGCATACAATACTATCCTCTACCCGCGCAGCATTAGAGTCTAAAGCGGTAGAACGGCTCGTGCGCAACGCAATGTAGCAAATCTACAAATTAGTGGTACAGCCAAAATAGCAAAGTCCTAGTGTCATTTTTCCGTTTTAGAATATTTGTACCAATACCTATTGTAGGCTTTGGATGACTTATTATTTCTACTGTACCTACCTATCCATTATTACTGTCCATAAAACTGCGTCGATGCCTAAACTAACGTTTCACCTATCAGTTAGATACTTTTAATTTCAACTTGTAAGTGTTATCTTTTAAATAAAAATAATATACTTACAGGTTGTTAGAGACAGCCTTCCGAATACTGAAAGGGCATGATCAGTCAACGTAACTGAACAACTTTCAGCGAATAAAACTTTCAGGAAATGAAAAAAAATATCAGCCTCTCCATACAAGCAACTTTATTCATTCACTTCATTTCCTGAAAGTTTTATTCGCTGAAAGTTGTTCATTACGTTGATCATGCCCTTTCCGTACCTATTCGGAAGGCTGTCCCTTACACCCTGCAAGTAATTATCAGTACCTTCTGTTTAGGAGTCGTTCGTCAAATCGCTAACGTAAAACTCGCAAGATGTAAGCAAGTACGTCAATCAAAAATTTAGGGTTCGTCTCACAGTCCCCCAGTCCCGAAGACACCCGTCCCGCTGGTACCCGAATTAAAATTTTATTTATAAAGCCGATTAAAAGTTAATTTTGCTTAGAAGTACCGTCAGCTGGAAAAGTTTTATTCCAAATACTTCGCTGAGTATTTTTGGCAGGCGGTAGGGCTTTTGTGCAAAGTCCTTCTGGGAAATTACCACCCCTTGCCTTTTTCTGCCGTAAAGCAGCAGTGGTACTGCTATGTAACGGTTTGAAGAGTAAGGGAGCCAGTGAAATTACTGGTACATGAGATATACCATCTTAGTTCTCAGGGTGGGTAACGTGCTTTGCTGTCTTATTAGTGTCAAATTATTTCACTAATAAGACAGTGGGTGTCATGGGCGTTGGTGACCACTTACCAACAGGAGGCCCACCTGCTCGTTTACCAACTTGTGATATTAAAAAACTGAACATGAAGGATTGGTTGCTTCACTTAACGATTTATTTATTTTTGTTTGAGACAACATCAGCACTTATTATATAAAATTTTTACATGATCTTATTACATCATAAGTCAATAATAGCTGTCCATGGTATTATTACTTATGTTGAGAACAGATTGAAAGAAGAAATAACTGGATATATGCGTTTTGCTCTCTCCATCCTATTCGCCATAATGAAACGAGTGATTTTGATGTTGTTATACGAGGGCGGGATGATACCTCGCCTAGAGAAGGATTACAAAGTTTAACGTTACGAAGAGGTTTTTATTTTTTGACATAGTCTCCTTTAAGCTATACGCACTTAGTCCATCTTCGCTTTAAAGCAGTTATAAATCTATACATATAATAAAAAATCGTAAAGGCAAAAAAAGTCTGTAAATTGAACATATTGAGAAAAAAACCAACCAGGGTAATAATAAAATGATTAACTGAACATTTTCGTATAGTTTTTAAAATTTTTGTTTGTTTATGTTTATTTTGTTTCGGGTCTTAGCGCGATAAGTCTACCCGTGACCACGGCTGTTGCAACGCAGCCGAAACGTCGGGAATAATAAGGTAATTTATTTTGCCTAATAACTATTATCGCGCTAAGACCCGAAACAAAATAAACATGATTGAAAAGTGTGAAAGTCTAAAACAAACCTTTTGTTTGTTTGTTTGTCTGTCTGTTTGACCGAGCATCACGCAAAAACTACTGAACGGATTTTGACGAAACTTTAAATATTGACAGTGTATGTCCCAGAATAACATCATATAAAAAAAACTCGAAAAATTATCGAGAAATAGTAAACCACAAAAAAAAACTTCGGCATAGTACAAAGTCAGTACATTTCAGAAGTCAACTTTGATTGTGGATTTTATCCGGAACTGATAACAAAACACTGTAGGTTTATACTTTGTGTTCAAGTCTTTGGTCCAAATACAAATATCGAGAATCCGTTTTTGATTTGTTTTTTTTTTAAGGGAAGCACATTTCATGGTTTATTTGCTCATCATTTTGTTACTATGGTTACCAATGGTTACTTAAAACAAGTTGGCTATGAAATGGCTATGAATAATAATACTTATGTGATTATAAAAATTCTTATGAAAACTGGCAATGTCCACTGCTTTATGTACTCCATTGAATGGCAAAAGCATGGCCTGCCACATTCACATAACCTTTTGTGGCTTTAAGATAAGATCAGGCCCAACGATCTTAACCAAGTGATTAGTGCAGAGCTTCTGGACCCAGAATAATATTAAGGCTCATATGATTCACGGGCCCTGCGGTATCGTGAATCTAAATTCACCATGTATGAAAAACGGGCGTTGCTTCAAAAGATTTCCGAAAGTATTCGTCAGTGAAACAGTCACTGGTGAGAATGTCCAAGTTATCGGCGCCGGTCGCCCAGGTAGGTGAACTGAGCACTGAGATGAACTCGCGTGGCCAATAGGGAACATGCACGAATTTTTTTTATATAAGAAATTTATTCTCATTCATGTAATAAACAGACTTGTAAAACTATTTTTCGAATAACTATAATATTAAAAAAGATATAAGCCATCGAAGATTTGTTTCTGTCCCTTTCTAGCAAAACGAAATTTAATATGGAGTTTATAGAGCTGTAGTGAATTGTGACGTTACTATTCATGTCGGATCTCTCTGTCTAATTAGTAGTTTCAAATGCTTATATCGGCCGTATTTCTTAGCCGATTTAAATTTTAATTTCACTTTTTGTCATCTCTAGTACGGTATTTTCATATTTTATTAATAAATGCGACTAATAAAATTTATGCATGTTCCCTATTGTTGTTGATAACAGATGAGTAGTTTCGTACTCACCAGTGCATTCTTGGGCTTTTGAGACACACATCAAAGTTGAGTCATGTGCAAGCGTCGCCTCTATCAAATACATTTGTAAATATGTCAATACTGCACACAAAAAGGACCAAATTAAAGCGGAAACAGGATCCCTATAACTGAATATGTTAATGAGGAAAGTGACCAAGCCACGCGTACAGAGAGTGATCGTTTTAGAGTGATCGTTTTAGTTTTCCTGTAATATTAACATAACCTCTATCTACTATATTTAATTAAAATTTCTCCTTTTGCTAAATTCGGAGATAAGAAGGGGGGGGGGGGATGCTACTTTTATACATATGCTGAATAAGAATTTATTTTGGAATGTACCGGTAACACCCTTTAATACCCCACTCGACCTTGTAACGATAATTTAAAATTTTGCCCACCCTATTTAGGCCCCTTTTACAATAATAATATGTTTTTAATAAAGTTGGGCAAACATATTCTAAAACTATTCCTTTCAAGTCATAGCGTGGTTGCTAATAAACAGGTGTGACAGACAGACAGACAGACGAAGTTGCACCATAAGGGTTCGGTGTTTATCATTTTGGTTCGGTGCCCTAAAAGTTCATTTTCTTACCTTGAAACACTTTTTATGCCGACGGTACTAGTTGAAAACTATAAAACGATAACAATGTAAAATGTAATCAAATTTATGGAATTCGGGTGCCAGCGGGACTGGGGGACTGCGGAAATAATCCAAAATTTACATTAAGCCACGATCACACCTAGCTGAATTCAAAGACTAATTCGGCATACATTGCTCGTTGATGTAAGGATATTGCAATTAACATAACCAAGCCTCTCAGCAATGTATGCCAAATTAGTCTTTGAATTAAGCTGGTGTGATCGTGGTCACAAGTTTAGTTTTTAAGTAGGTAGTAATTATGAACGTTTTATCTAAGGTACCTAGTTAGAAAGAAAAATAGTCCCATACCACAGATTAGTCTATAGTACCGACAGTTTAACAACGCGAACATGTCTACAACGCAGGTAGGTATTCCCGCTAGCGCAAACTTGCAAATTGAAAAATAGAATAGGTACATTCGGTCGGCGGCGTTTTTGCTCCGTGGCGGCTACCGGCGCGGCGGGGCTCGTGCCCCTCCCCCCTTACCTCGATTTCTCCGCCGCGTTCGCCCACCACCGCGGTACGCTAGAGCATTCTTACCTATTTTTACGTAAGTAATATAATAATTATATATTTTTCCAACATTCCCAATCTGCGACGTCAAACATTCGAATGTAGGCTAATCAGTAGACCTAAGATATGATTAATTAAAAAGAAATACGGCCATTAGCATTTATAGCTGATTAGATAAATGCATATATATCATAGGGGGCTTTTCCCTACAACTTACATTTTTAATTATTGTGAAACCTAATAATGCATTTCATCAGGAGTCATAAATCATTTTAAAATTGGCATAAATATTTATAGCTCCTTAGAAAAATAATAATATATATATTTATAAATTTAAATTATAAAGCAAAATTATAAAGTGTTTAATAATGATGTCAAATATTGTTATCTAATATTTACAATTATTATAAATAAGAATCGGCCCATAAGTATTTTTGGCTCGTATAATACGATTTTTTTTGTTTAAAATGTATTTTTCGTCATCTTCCCTATACATTTATTTTTTAATACTATTTTTCATATATGTATTTAAACTTAATTTTGACAATAATAATAAAAAAGTCACATTTATATTTACTTCAAACCCACTCATATAAAAGTTTCTAAATACCCTGGACTATTAGTTACCGAGCGAGTTCTCTTTCTTGAATATTTCAAATAAAAAATAAAAAAAAAACAGAACAAAAAAACAACTCATAAAAAAAAGCATTTTTCCCGAAGAACAATATTTTTCAACTCAGTCGCTCGGAAAACTGCTTTACTGGTCGAAATCTGTGGCAAAAGTCAATTTTTGGCCGCTAGCGTGGAAAAAGTATTCGAAAGGGAAATATAAAATTAAAAATAAAATTAATCAATTATAAAATTAAAATTAATTAATTTAATTATTAAAATGTATAAGATTTAACTGCCCATAAAACATACCGATTACGCATCAAAATAATGAAGGTTCTTAAAAATGGATTGGATGGATCTGGATTGCAATAATTCAAATTAGCTTCAAATAAAATAATGGTAAAAAATATTTTTTAAAACAAGCTTTTATTGTACGTAAAGGAACTAAAACGTTATCATAGTCTCAGGTTTTCAAAAAAAAGCGTGTTACATTATAAAACAGCGAGAGAGAACTACAAAAACTGCTGTGCGTGTCGGATTCGCGCGCATATCTAAGACTATTATTATCTTAGGGGGCGTCCATAAATTACGTGAGGCGTTTTTTTAAATTTTCTGTCCCTCCCTCCCCCCTGGTGAGATGTCGTGAGATTTTATTCAACCCCCTCCCCCATTCCCTTAATCTCACGTGAGATTTTTCTAAATGTGGGTTTCTTACGTAAACGCGTTGGATTGTTATTATAAAAAGAAAAAAAACAGTGGCGCGAAAACAAAGGACGGGCTACACTGTACCGTAAATTCAGATTAAATTGAGCTATTTGGTATAAAACAAATATGGTGATTTGACAGTCAGTAGATGTACGAGTATAACGTCGAAGTGTGAATGAAATTATTTTCTTTCGAACGAATTAATGAATGATCTTAATCATATTACGATTACGCTTAAGATTAAATCTTAAGCATGTACAATCTGGATAAAATGGACCAAAATAGTATATATTTTTTGTTTCAATCAGAAAAAAAATTGCGTGATATTTGCCGAGACCCCCCCTCTCTCCAACGTAAGATTAGATGAGATTTGACTCGACCCCTTCCCCTTAAACATCTCACGTAATTTATTGACGCCCCCTTAGTGATACGGAACCCTCAGTGCGCGAGTCTGTAACACGCTTTTATTTAAAAACCTGATATTATGATAACGTTTTAGTTCTACGTCCAATAAAAGCTTGTTTTAAAAATATTTTTTTACTATTATTTTATTTTTATGTTTTTAGTATTTAAGATGTCAAATACTAAAAAACCGGCCAAGTGCGAGTCGGACTCACGCACCGAGGGTTCCGTACCACCACATAATCATAATTGTGTTAGTTGAAATTTCAGTAAGTTAATGTGCTAGATTTTTTTTAAGTCCGACACGCGCTTGACCAAATTGTATTATTTGTTGTTATTTTATAGCTTATGCACTATAAACATACTAATTTTCAAGTTTGTAAGTCTTCCTGTTTTTAAAATAGAACTAAAACAAAAATCGCCTCCACGACCATTCAACTTGACCCCTCTCTTATATGAATGTTCTTGAAACGGGAGCTCACCTCAATTGGTTACCATTAGTTGTAAGAAAAGTTGTAATATTTAATGATTTCAGACTTTTCCCTTTATTTGTACTGTCAGACCTAGCTTCTTGCCAAATTTCATAATTTTAGGTCAACGGGAAGTACCCTGTAGGTTTTGCATTTTTGCCTAAATGTATGGAGATGAAGACATAAAAAGCCATATCTTTTGATTGCGTCGTTGTAAAAAAAATTTAATTTTCAGATCTTGTGTGGTTCATGGACCTTAATATTCGTTATCAATTTCAACCTGATACCTCTTCTCGTTCGTGAGAAAAAGGGTCTTGACAGACAGACGGACAACAAAGTGATCCTATAAGGGTTCCGTTTTTTTTATTTTGAGGTACGGAACCCTAAAAACAACTATCTACCTACACACCCTAGAATCAGACAAGCCTAAACCCAAGATATTTTTCTACTTACACCCAACAGCACGTCAGTAGGAACACTTTGTTTGTGCTTAGTAATAGAGTTGCAAATGTTTCCATTCACGTGTGGTTGACCGTACGTTAGGTATAGTTAAATTTGGTAGTAGCAAGGAGGTTTTAGACCACGCCTCTCCAGAAGCGTGGGCTTAAACCTTCTTGGATAGTCGACATCAGAAGACGGTGCCTCTGGTAGAAAAACTACAGTAAGTATAATGCAAAAGTCATCAATGTTGCATCTTGCACGGAAAATTTTGTAGAGATTTTTTTTTTATTAAGAAACCTCCCAGAGTTGTTTTATCAGTAAAATATTACCAGGTTAGTAAGCCATGCTACCCACCAACAGATGGCGCTGTAGGTTTCTGAAACGCGGTATTATCTCCACTTTTTTATCAGCAGTTCGTTTATATGCTGCAGGAATAGAGTTGCGGACAGAACAGTCCCTTGTCGTCTGTGAAATCAGGTAAGTCCGTAGCGGTGCGCCTGATCCGCCGCGAGTTGGTATGCGGTGCGGTCCGAGGTGTAATAGCTCAGCCACATACTCGTCGAGTGGCGAGGGAAGGAGGCAGAGACGTAGTGTGGCCGCGTTACTCGTCATGCCGCACGTATTGCTCCTCGTCATGCCCATCGATCCCTTGATTGTCGGTTTTTCGGGCGCGAGTCAAAGGACCGGCAATATGAGCGCGAGTAGGCAGCCACACACTGCCCGCGGACGCAGTCTGGGTGTCTACTCTCAAAGTCCGATATATCGAAACGATACTACTCGAAAAATGCAAATGCAAAATTTCGTCCTTTGACAATAAAGTAGAATATTGGTTGGATGCAGTTTGAAAATTCATTCAACCAATATTCTACTCTATTGTCAAGGGACGAAGTTTTGCATTTGCATGTTTCGAGTAGTATCGTTTCGATATATCGGACTTTGAGAGTAGACACCCTGCATCGAGCGGTGGTCACGGAAGCACGTCGATTTCACGCGTCAAATCATGTCGCTGCCAGCAGCAGAAGAATAGTCTAATGAAAAAACGTTAACATTCCGTTCCGTACCTATCCACTATACCTATTATATTCTTCATGCTTTTGCCCTTTGAAATTTGGCGGACGATTTACAATAATTAATAATCTATTCTTATTTCGATAAATAGATGTCATACATCAACTCCTTTAAATATTTTCGTATATTTCTATAGAAGAAATTACAAATTACAAAAAAATACATAGCGCGCATCCTGCCACAGTTTCATGTCCCTCAACACAGAATCCTCAGAGAAAAAAACTGCATAAAAATTTATTTTGACGATGCCAAAAAATAGTCATGAAATAGTCATAAATAGTCACCATAAGGAAAAAAATAGTCGCGTTACAATTCTAGAGTTATAGCTATGGTTTGCTGAGGATTATGGGCATAGGCTATATACAGAATCCTCAGTTCTGATGCAAGCAAACCGTGGGGACTATCGACTTGGTTTTTATTTAAAAAAATAGTCATGAAATAGTCGTCTTGACTTCCAAATTCTCAAAAATAGTCGTTCAAGGATTTCAGAGTTACATGGGTAGCTTGCTGAGGATTCTGTGCATAGCATTTCACGGACGCTGATTCCAGCAGAACGTTTAGGTTTTTCTGTTTGATACTGATGTCAAAAAATAGTCAACAAATAGTCGTCTCAAACCATGATCACTTTGGTCTGGTTTACCTTGTAGAAGTATGTTAAAAATGCATGTTAACTTCGCCATACATTTTTAAGTACAGTCGTGTTCAAAATGCATATCATCTTTGATGGTAACTTTTTAGTTAGTTATGTATTTGGAACCCAATATAATTAATTCTGTAACAAAAAGCAAAGTTTATTTGTTTTCATGTTAAATAATATAGCTTAATAAACTACAAAACCGGTCAAGTGCGAGTCGGACTCGCGCGCCGAGGGTTCCGATATACCTATAGTATTTTTGGAAGCAATAAAGTCCATTTTCAGGACCGCAAAACTAAATTTGTTTGTAAAGGTTTTTTGCAGATTTCTGAAAAACTGTGCAACTTAGAAAGATCGTTTTATTTTTGCTGTAAAGTTTACATAAACCTCTGTCAACTGTAATTAATTCAGATTTTCCCTTACTCAAACTTCGGAGATAAGGGGGGGGGAATGGTATTTTTTTTGACATTTTTCATCATAACTTGAAAACTAAGAAACTTAAAAAAATACAAAAATATATTTTAAAATGTACAAGTAAAGCCCTTTCATATGATACCCCACTCGACCTAGTAGCGACAATTTGAAATTTGGCCCCCCCTATTTTGGCCCCCTTTACATTAATAATCATACTTTTTTCAAAAAATTTTCATGTGCAATTAAGTTGGGCAACTATATTCTAAAACTATTCCAAATTTCAGCTCGATAGCGTAAGTGGTTGCTGAGATATAGAGGTGTGACAGACAGACGGACAGACAGAGCGGCACCATAAGGGTTCCTTTTTTTTACCATACCAGGACGACGCGGGAACTCATAGTGAAAGGACGCGTATTCGTACGCTCCGTACTTTTAATTCTTTTTCTTGTGTTTAAAGTTTCACTCTGTGTGTGTGATGTAGATTTTCAAAATGCTTATGAAGTGTGCTTAACGGTGGTGGTTTTATATTTATTAACTTCTGTGCCAATCGTGAGTTATAACAAAAAATATTTTAAAAATATTTCATAACCGCCAAACTTTGCCGAACGCGAGTGACGCGATAGCGGTCAGCGGTCACTGCCCCGCGCCGCGCGCATGCATACCTACTCGTTACGAATTGCAACTTGCGCTGCTAGACTCGTGCACTATATTTTTCGATACCTACTGCTTCTTATAACTTCCGTTTCGACTTTTATTATAACACTAACAGGTTTAATTTCAAATCGTTTCACCTAACAAGTGTCAAAAATTTAAGAACATTATCATTTTGAGAAGTTGAAGTTGTCATCATAAATATAAGCGCCATCTTTTAAAACCTACCTGAACTTTTCTTGTAACTGCCTATACCTACTTATTCAAGATGAATTATTGTAAGAAATGCCAAAAACCAATAGAAACCACAGATCGTCAAATTTTAAAATGCAAAGACTGCAGAAATAGCTATCACCTGATTTGTACTTCAGTTTCCCAATGTAGATTCTACAGTACATTAACAGGAGAACACAGGGACAACTGGAAATGCCATACGTGTGTGAAGCATACAGGTAAAAGCCCTGATAACATCACCGTCAGAAAACCCCGCAAAAATCCTGCTGTTAATGTATCTACTGATAACTCCTACGAATCACTGCCAGTAGATGATACAGATGATGATGAAGAAGTATTTGAAGACGTTATAGAAGATGATATCGAAGATGTTTTTGAAGACACTATGTCAGCAAACGGAACAAAAATAAACCACGACTCTAACCATGACTCTGAAAACTTCTTAGAATTAAACCGCATGGAAGCTAAAATTTATGATCTTGAAATTCAGCTACTGGCGGCTAAACAAAGAATAGATAGTTTACTTGAAGAAAACCACAGTCTCAAAAACAACATTGCAGAAAGTAAAAAGAAGGAAACTGAAAAAGAAAATAATAATAGAAAGACTCAAACAGAGACACCTCCGTATACATGCAAACAAAAATCTCCTACAACTCTACATAAGAAATCTAAGGCGTCTACCAAAACAAAAAAGTCAGGTCATAGTAAAGAAATATTACAGAATGATGATGGAAAAACCAAAACAGGACCACCCATAGATGAGAACCCCATAGCAAACAAGACGGACACTAACTCAAAGAAAAGAAAACTTTGTTTAATAAGCAGCAACACTAAAAACAAAGTCCGACAAACTACGGAACAATATCTAGCAGAATACCAAATATGCCACTACCTTATGCCTGGTGCCGGTGTAAAACAACTCCTAGAAGAAATAGAATATAAACTTAAGGACTTTACATATGAAGACCATTGTGTACTTTTTATAGGAGAGCACGATTTTTCAAAAAACAACTTTAGATATGACCTTGTTATAAACTACATTCGAGAAAAGCTCCTTCTTGTACAAAATACAAATGTAATTATTTGCCTGCCAACTTTTAAATGTTGTAAATATGTCAATCTATATAATAAGCGTATAGAAGCTTTCAATAACTTACTTTATTTAGACTCAACAATCCACCAATATGCCTACTTTATAGATAGCAATAAGAACCTTGAATATTCTCCAAAAATGTTTAACACTGTAAGTGGACATATAAATAGAAGAGGGTTTACTACGATTCTTACTGAAGTACTAGGTCTAATCACGGATATCGAAAATAACTACTATGAAACAGTAAATGTGGAAAATGAACCATCTGCTACAACGTTTTTTCGTGACTCAAACTGATAAAGCTTATATTCGCGTCCTGCATCAAAATATCTGCAGTGTACTAAGCAAAATACCGGATCTGGAAGTAGCATTAGACGATTTCCGCTCCAAAAATGAAACAATTGATGTTTTGTGTTTAACCGAACATTTTATACCTAAAGGTCAAGAGAGTAATTTACACATAAACAATTATCGTCTTGGTACAAATTTTTCACGACCGCAAAAGCGTGGTGGATCGTGTATTCTTGTCCGTAATGGAATTGATTTTAAAGTACTCACAGAAGTTAACCAATTGTCCGTTAACTCTACATTTGAATGCTGTGCTTTAGAAATATTAATTCATAAACTTATTATTATTTGTATTTACCGCATCCCAAAATATCATAACATCAATTCATTTATGCAACAATTTGAAGTACTTTTAAACAAATTAAGCAATATTCGTAACAAAAAAATAGTCATATGTGGAGATTTTAACATAAATACATTAGAAAACTCAAATGTAAGTCGAGACTTTATAAATCTTTTAAAGTCATTTAACTTTCGTTTAGAATTCAAGGAAGCTACTAGACTTGAAAGTGGTACTTGCGTTGACAACATAGCACACAACAGCAGAGGGTGCAACAGTAAAGTGTTACACCTAGGATTATCAGACCATTCTGCCCAACTGTTCTTACACCCTATAAAAAGGGATATGTGCAAATCATTCTGGTATATACAAATGCGTGATTACTGCCATGAAAATAAGAATAAATTTCGAGAATGTTTACGTAATTTAACTTTTAGCAATGTTTATGAAACTAACGACGGAAATTTGGCATATAATACTTTTTTTGAAACCCTTAAAATGTTTTACGATCTTTGTTTCCCAAAAATAAGGGTTAAAATTCATGCTAAAATTAAACCAAAATGGATTACAACAGGTATAAAAAAATCTACTAATACTAAAAGAAATCTATATATGCAAAGTATCAAAAGTAGTGATAAACAAAGCTATACTAAGTATAACAAATTACTTAAAAAAATTGTTAACGTGTCCCAAAAACATGAAAATTGTAAATATTTATGCTCATCTTCCAATATTACCAAAGCTACATGGAACGTTATCAAAAATAATAAATATCAATCACCCAAAGAAAATATAATCAAGATAAAGGTAAACGACCATTTCATAACTAAACCTACAGATATAGCTAATGCTTTCAATGATACATATATTAATATGGTAGACATACATAAAAATAAAGTAAATAATAATAGTTTAAATTTGAACAATAAAGTACCTTTTAATAACATAAAACCTTTACAAAACTCAATTTATTTGATGCCAACAACCCCAGAAGAAATAAACAAAATAATCATAAACTTAAGAAATACTAATAGTGTTGGCATTGATGAAATATCAACAAAGATTTTAAAATATTGCTCAGAAGAGATATCTACACCCCTAAGTTACATTATAAATTTATGTTTATGTCAAGGTATATATCCCGATAACTTAAAAATAACGGTGATTAAACCACTTTTTAAAAAAGGTTCGAAAGAAATATGTGATAATTATCGTCCAATAGCACTCATATCAGTTATTTCAAAAATTTTTGAAAGGATCATTTATAATAGATTATATAGCTTTTTTGAAAAATTTAATATCATTAAAAATGAGCAGTTCGGCTTCCGCAAAAGTAGGTCCACAAATCTTGCAATACGTGATTTGTTGTTCTCAGTTACTGAAAGCATAAATAGCAAAACTCCCATAATGACCTTATTTATGGATATGACGAAGGCATTCGATTATGTTTCACATAACACCTTGCTGGAAAAGTTACATAGATATGGAATTAGAGGACCAGCCCTTGAACTATTAAAATCTTATTTACAAAATCGTAAGCAGGAAACACATATAACCTACCTTGATGAAAAAAATATTGAAATAACGGCCAAGTCTAATTTAAAATCCGTAAAATATGGTGTACCTCAGGGTAGCATATTGGGCCCTTTGCTATTCATTATCTACATCAATGATATCCCTGATATAACAAATAACAAAATGGTATTATTTGCCGATGATTCCTCCGTTATAATTAAATGCACTGAAGCTAGCACCTACGAGAATGACATCAACATAACGCTAAGTAATATTATAGACTGGCTTAATAATAATAATCTTGTGGTAAATTTAGTCAAAACAAAATATATGCAGTTTTACCTGCCTCAATCTCACCCTTTAGATGTTAATATTGAATACTGCGGCAAACGAATTGAAAAAGTGAATTACATAAAATTTTTGGGTGTTGTTCTGGACTGCCACTTGAATTGGAAGCAACATATTGACGATTTAATATCTAAATTAAGCAGATATGTGTATGTTTTAAGAAATGTAACTAAGACAATATCGCAGAAGGCTGCACTGTGTGCATATCATGCGTATGTTGCTTCCAATTTGAGGTATGGCATATTACACTGGGGTAATGCTGCCGCAACCTATATAATGCCGTTGTTTAGGGCACAGAAAAAATGTGTACGGGCCATGTTTAATGCTAAACAACAAGATAGTTGCGTACCGTATTTTAAGAAATTGAAAATAATGACACTTCCCTGTATGTATATATATGAGGCATGTTTGTTTGTCCACGATAATTTAGAAGAATTTAAATTAGTTAAACCTCGACATCCTAGAAAAACAAGAAATAAGATCGATGTTTTGCCCTTGATTCAACCGAACATGCAATTTTACAAGAACACAGCTTTTGCTCTAGCACCTAAATTATACAATAGTTTACCAGATAGTATGAAAGAATTAGACAGTAGAAAATTTAAATTGAAACTACATTATTTGCTCTATACCAAATGTTACTATAGTATCGAAGAATATTTATTAGATAAAGATAAAAATGTGCTGTAAATATACTTAAATATACATAATAATAGATATAAATAAAGATAAAAATGTGACACTACTGTGTAAATATTATTAAGTTCTCTAGAAGTAAGAAATATTTCTAATGTTAGAAATAAGTTTTATCTATGTATGACATAGTAAACATTGCACGCCGATTTCGGTATGTTACAGTGCACATATTTCATACATATTTCATCTTGTATTTATACCTGTAACACTGCAATAAATAAATTTGACTTTGACTTTGACTTTGACTTTACAATAATTGGTTTTAAACTAAAATAATAAAAAATCTTCTTTATGAATATATTCAGTACCTACAGATTATTTTTAAGTCAGTTTTTTGTATAAATCACAGTCTTCGTACTTATGTCCGTTAAATGGTTAAATAGTAATACAGGGTGATAATTTTATTACGTGCCATAGCTTAGGGGGTGTTTCAGTAACGATAAAGGAACACAAAAAAAAATCTAATTTAAAAAATTCTGAAAATTTTAAAATTTACCCTACGCAGAGGGCAATAACCCGCAGCGCAATGACCCGACCGAGGCTGCGCTTTTAACGAGCTGCTGTTAGTTTTAGAATTTACAATCAATTTTTAAGTAGGATTATTGAAAAAATGGAAATCCTAATTTGGAATAACGCGTTGTGTATTTACTGCTTCCATAGGCTGTAGTGTAAGTTAACTTTACATTTCATATAATTACCGTAGAACACGGCAATTGTCGTTGTAATAGCAACACTGTAGGGCACTTCAATACGCGCCGGCGGCGGCGGCGAGCGCTTGCTCGGTCACACAATTCGGTCGAGCCGAACGCCGCCATACTATTGGTTAAACATATCTCGTCTCAGAATATTGGTGCTTTTTCTATTATACGACCCACGTTAAACATTTCCAACTCTGTTACTATGCCATTAAGTCACTGATTTGTATTATTCTACTGATGTGCCATTGGGTAAAAGAAACACATATGCAGCGACATTTGAATTTTTAATGAATAGTTAAATGCGTAGGCAAACAACATTGATCAATCAAGAAATTAGTAAAGTTAGTATAGTTACTTTAGTAATATTTGCGAACCTATCAATTATTATTAAAGTATTTTTATTTACTGAATGAATCTGGGTTTAAGCCCGATATTCTAGTTTTACCTTTCCTTAAACGTGGAACCTACATTATAAGTTTTTAGACCAAAAGTTTGGGTCTGTGCACTGATATATCAGTCGGTTTATCCTCTTATTTACCTAATTAAATAGATAACACAAAAATAGGGTCTGCAACAATATATAAAAATAAAAGCCTCTAACAATATCAAAATCCATTTTTTTTGACAACTTGAAATCAATATCAAATAATTTTGTGTACGTGACTGTACAAAGGAAAAATGTATGGCGAATTTAACATGCATTTTTAACATACTTCTACAAGGTAAACCAGACCAAAGTGATTATGGTTTGAGACGACTATTTGTTGACTATTTTTTGACATCAGTATCAAATAGAAAAACCTAACCGTTCTGCAGGAATCTGCGTCCGTGAAATACTATGCACAGAATCCTCAGCTAGCTACCCCTGTAACTCTGAAATCCTTGAACGACTATTTTTGAGAATTTGGAAGTCAAGACGACTATTTCATGACTATTTTTTAAAATAAAAACCAAGTCGATAGTCCCCACGGTTTGCTTGCATCAGAACTGAGGATTCTGTATATACAGTGTATATAGCCTATGCCCATAATCCTCAGCAAACCATAGCTATAACTCTAGAATTGTAACGCGACTATTTTTTTCCTTATGGTGACTATTTATGACTATTTCATGACTATTTTTTGGCATCGACAAAATAAGTTTTTATGCAGTTTTTTTCGCTGAGGATTCTGTGTTGAGGGACATACAGTTTCGACGTCCATCGTGTAGCAATGGCAAGTGACGTAGTGCGGAGCGTCGCGATTAATCGCGCGAGTAGAGCAGTATGTGGCTGGACAGAGCAACATCGCGGCAGCGCGAGGGGCAGAGCGAGGAGCACCGCGATGGGCATAGTCTGGCGGCCCTATAACAGACAGCCACGCTACTTGGATTCCACCGCACGAGCTTGCACCGCACCTTTGAAGCTACTTGCGGCCGGCTGGTCGGCGTCCGTCCGCAGAATAACGCGCACTGTCTTGTTGCGAGCGAACGGTTCGTCCGTATGTGGAGACCCTTAATCCGTACATTACATCACCTTAGATTGGTGGCATCAGGAGTTGGCTAGGCGAATACTCTGCATGTATTTGTAGAGAATTTGGAGCTCTCTTTCAAATGAAACAGTGTTTCCGGCACGCAGGTATTTATTAACGATGATAAAATTCCATTAACAATCGTTTGAAAATGATTTTATTTTAACACTTCCTGTGTTCGGATAAATCTACAAAGTCGAAAATCGCAAAAAAATCACAACCACAGGCAGCTAGGTCGTGCTTACTAGGTGGCAGCACAAACGCAACGTTGAAATGTGTATAGAGGTCGCAAGTTACACAAGGTAGCCTTGTTGGTAAAGCGTCTCCGGTACTGACGGAGAAGACGCAGGTTCGAATCCTGCCTGTGGTTGTGAAATTTCGCGTTTTTAGTTTGAAGAAATCACAATAATGTGAATCAGCACTGTATTAGTACATTAATATGCACGTGCGCTATTTTGGATATTACGGCCGAGGGTGTAATCACCAAAGCGCACGCAAGCAAGCTTCTTACGACGTTTTTCAACACATTTGCGAATAAAAACTAATCAAAATCGCTTACCTTTTTTTCCTAAGGAAATTTCGTAGACGTGTTCCTCACATTTCTAGTTCACCCGATACACCGGACTTGTGTTTTTGTTCAAGTATTTTCGACGTTCTACACTTATCACTGTTTTTCTTATTTGTAGAAGTCATTTATTTTTTAATTACATTTAACACATTTCACAACAATAAATATTTGTTAAAATGGCGCGCGTATTACTTTTTTCGAAGACAGATTATACATGCGCGCGCAGGAGACAATGACTAAGCTATCAAACGGACTACTTTTCAATTAAGCATTTTAAAATTGAATATTTTGTTACTTAAAGACAAATTTGTAGTTAGTTAGTTGATTAAAATCAATATTTTCGTTTAATTAACGTTTATTTATCATATTATCGAACACAGTTTCTTAATTCATTAAATTATTATGGATGTTATAGACATAGAAATTCCTTGCACCTTGCCGCTATAAAAAACAAAAATAAAACACTAACCTGCCAAACAGCTTACTTAGCAAGGAGGTCTTTGTTCTGAGGCTCACTCTCTTGAATTATTTAATATTGAATATTTTGTTACTTTAAAGACAAATTTGTAGTAAGTTGGTTGATTAATATAAGTATTTTCATGTAATTAACAATTATTTATCATATTATCGAACACAGTTTACTTTTTCATGAAAATATTATGAATGGTATAAATATAGAAACTCCTTGCATCTTGCCGATAAAAAAAAAAACCGGCCAAGTGCGAGTCGGACTCGCGCACAGAGGGTTCCGTACCACCACATAATCATAATTGTATTAGTTGAAATTTCAGTAAGTTAATGTGCTAGATTTTTTTTAGTCCGACACGCGCTTGACAAAATTTTATTATTTGTTAATATTTTATAGCTTGTGCTCTATAAACATATCAATTTTCAAGTTTGTAAGGGTTCCCGTTTATAAAATAGAACTAAAACAAAAATCGCCTCATTGACCATTCAACTTGACCCCTCTCTTATATGAATGTTCTTGAAGCGGGAGCTCACCACAATTGGTTACCATTAGTTGTGAGAAAAGTTGTAATATTTAATGATTTCAGACTTTTCCCATTATTTGTACTGTAAGACCTAGCTTCTTGCCAAATTTCATAATTTTAGGTCAACGGGAAGTACCCTGTAGGTTTTGGTTTTTTGCATAAATGTATGGAGATGAGGACATAAAATGCCATATCTTTTGATTGCGTCGTTAAAAAAAAATTAAATTTTCAGATCTTGTGTGGTTCATGGATCCTAATATGTGGTATTAATTTCAACCTGATACCTTTACCGGTTCGTGAGATATAGGGTCTTGACAGACAGACAGACAGACGGCCAACAAAGTGATCCTATAAGGGTTCCGTTTTTTTCTTTCGAGGTACGGAACCCTAAAAAGACAAAAATTACAACACTAGTGAAATTATAGTAATGAAAAAAGCACGCGTGTTTAATAAGCTGGATTATGGACCTTAATACAGTGCAAATAGAGCTGTTTTATGAGCAAATGTGTTGAAAAGTAGATTACGCCATAGGTGCGCTAGGCAAACGTTTTATCTTTCAAGGTACCTACTTAAAAAAAATTAAAAAGAAACAAATTTATTTACAAAAAAAACCGGCCAAGTGCGAGTCGGACTCGCGCACAGAGGGTTCCGTACCACCACATAATCATAATTGTATAAGTTGAAATTTCAGTAAGTTAATGTGCTAGATTTTTTGAGTCCGACACGCGCTTGACAAAATTTTATTATTTGTTAATATTTTATAGCTTATGCACTATAAACATATCAATTTTCAAGTTTGTAAGTGTTCCCGTTTATAAAATAGAACTAAAACAAAAATCGCCTCATTGACCATTCAACTTGACCCCTCTCTTATATGAATGTTCTTGAAGCGGGAGCTCACCACAATTGGTTACCATTAGTTGTGAGAAAAGTTGTAATATTTAATGATTTCAGACTATTCCCATTATTTGTACTGTGAGACCTAGCTTCTTGCCAAATTTCATAATTTTAGGTCAACGGGAAGTACCCTGTAGGTTTTGGTTTTTTGCATAATGGAGATGAGGACATAAAATGCCATATCTTTTGATTGCGTCATTGTAAAAAATTGAAATTTTCAGATCTTGTGTGGTTCATGGATCCTAATATGTGGTATTAATTTCAACCTGATAACTTTACCGGTTCGTGAGATAAAGGGTCTTGACAGACAGACAGACGGACAACAAAGTGATCCTATAAGGGTTCCGTTTTTTCTTTTGAGGTACGGAACCCTAAAAACAGTTCATTTTGGAGTCGGTGCCAGCCAAGAAGTTGCAGAATCTAATCTAGTGTATTTTATAATATTACAGAAGACGTTGAACTGCTTTTTTATGTACTTTCGAGAGATCCCATATTTATTAAATTGTTAACGATTAAGATTTTTTTACTTTCGAGCGAAGCGAGTAGAGAAAGGTACCTATAGTATTCGTGAAAAAAAAGAAAGTTTTTCTAATTTTCTCAAAAATGTGTTCTATATCCTTATAAGACTTTATAAAAAACAAGTCTCCCAAAAATGTCCGTCAGTTGGTCGGTCTGTCCGTCACGCATTGGCCTGGTAAATAGTCCGATTGACACCATATTTTAAATTTAAGAGCTTTATGTAAATCCATTGAAGAATTCTGAGTGCTTTATTGCTGGATCTCATTTTGAGAATGAAAATTAAAAATTTTAATTTGCGCAAAAACGGCTGATACGATCTTAATGAAACTTCGCACGACCAAGAATCTCCATGCAAGGTATCTTGCGGTAGTATCTACTGATCTGTGGAAGTTCATATCAGGGGTGTTCCCTTAGAGCCGGTTCCCACTTGTCGTGTGTCGGATCCGTTTAATAATCGGAGGTTCCAGTGGCAGGCTATGAATTCACACTTGTCCGACAACGATTTTGTGTCGGATCCGACAAGAAATGTCGTGTGTTTCGCACGACTAAGAATCTCCATGCAAGGTATCTTGCGGTAGTATCTACTGATCTGTGGAAGTTCATATCAGGGGTGTTCCCTTAGAGCCGGTTCCCACTTGTCGTGTGTCGGATCCGTTTAATAATCGGAGGTTCCAGTGGCAGGCTATGAATTCACACTTGTCCGACAACGATTTTGTGTCGGATCCGACAAGAAATGTCGGCCAATTTTCGTGTCGAATCAACGCTCGCATATGATCGCATAAGGGGCTGGCCAAATCAGAATCCGATAACCGACATAGTGGGAACAGAGGCGCCGACACCCGATTAAAATCGGAATCCGACATAGTGGGAACCGGCTTTTACTACTAAAATGTCAAAATATGATTTACTCAAAATCTGTTTGAGCTTATATGTTCTATACTTTGGATTATATTTTATTCAATACGATTTTTTTTTTGTAAAAATCTAATATACAGGGTGTCAGTACCAAAAACTAAAAGGGCTTGCTCAGTAGACTAAACAGTATTGAGTCTTAAAGTATTAAGTCTAGCGAAAAAGTTGCAATGTATTTTTTTACCCACGACGGAACGGAGAAGGTGTATGCGTCTAGGGTGAGAGGTTGTGTGTTTGTTCGTTTGTGTGTTTGTGTGTGCAAAGTTATGTTCCCTTTTATCTTAAAAACGGCTTAACCGATTTATGTAGATAAATTATTTCTAAAAAACCTGATCCGGTCAATTTGTATGTATTTAAATATCCAAAAGTTGTAGAACAAAAGTTTTTTTCTACATTGGTGGAGCTACAACCCGGCCCGAGACCCAACAACTCCGTTTATAGGGTTACGAACACTGACCTCTATGTATACAAGTACGCGTATATACTCGTATAGAGGTCAGTGGTTACGACTTACGTTACGACCCTTAATGGTGCGACTTTGTCTGTCCTTCTGTCTTTCACACCTGTATATCATAGTGATGATGAAAAATGAAAAAAAAATACCATTCCGCCCTACCTTATCTCCGACGTTTGTAAAAGGAAAATGAATTAATTACAGTCGATAAAAATTATGTAAATATTACAGAAAAAAATAAGATTATACAGAGCAAAGCCCGGTCACCCTGCATACTATACTATTAAACGAGCAATATGTATATATATATATATTTGTAATCGGTTTCTCGGAAACGGCTCTAACGATTTCAATGAAATTTAGTATACAGGGGTTTTTGGGGGCAAAAAATCGATCTAGCTAGGTCTCATGTCTGGAAAAATTCGTTTTCACCGTCTTTTTTAATATTTCCTAGCGCGTTTTAGTGCGTTCAAGAAACTTACAGCGCCATCTGTTGTTTAGTAGCATAGCTTGCTCACCCGATGATATTATAATGTTGAGGCGGCTATTATAGAGCGAAGCTCGGTCGCCCAGGTACTATTAAATAAAGCGACTATTATAGACTAGCTGGTGCCCGCGACTTCGTCTGCGCAGGATTTTTATCTTTAGAAATTGTAGCCTATGTGTTATTCTGATGTATAAGCTATATGTTCATAATAATTTACCAGAAAATTTAAGAAATATATCTAATGTAAATACTTTTTAAAAAAGTCTTTCGGAATGGTTAAACATTAAATGTTTTTATAATTTAAAAGAATTTTTCAACCACAAAAGTGAATTTGTGTTGAGATAGTTATAGTTACTTACCGTAGTTTTGTTAAAATTGTTACCTATGTGGTGTTAAGTTTTTCGTAAGATTGTTTTTAGTAAGATTTATTAATTGTTGTTAAGGTAGGTAATAGTGTATTCAATATATTTTCACGCTCGCTTTCGAGCAGAATACCTACTAACTAAGTACCATGTACCTATTTACCACCTAAGACATTATGTTCTTGTTAATGTATTCTTGCAAATAAACGTCATTCATTCATTCATTCATATTATTGTAAAGTTTCATCAAAATACATTCAGTAGTTTTTACGTGAAAGAGTAACAAACATCCATCCATACTTACAAACTTTCGCGTTTATAATATTAGTAGGATTTTAATTTAAGTTTTAAGAGATTTGGGCTTCTTTAAATTTTTACAACCCCGGAAATCACCCGGACAAGAATTTAGTTTGATAAGCTATACTATTTCTACTTGGTACTAGATGGCGCTTTCTTTAATTTACCGGTTAGACTAGTATATTCCTTGGATTATATAAAGAAAAGTTCGGTCGCCCGCGCCCAGGTACTAAAGAAGAAAACACTAGCATGGCAAACCACAGAATATGAGATAGTAAAACCCAAGGAGATTTCATGTATGTTTCCATACACTACTAGACTAAAGGCGTCACGTGAAGGAACATTTACGTTCATGAAAAAAAAAACATTCTAAACGTGCCTCAAGCAGGGACTAGATAAGTACTATACGTACAACTATAATCTGTGGTACAACGCCTCAAGCCAGCGACCCTGGACCCTGCTACCTGAGTGAAAGTTCTTAAAAAACATTTTTCATCCCGTCTATTCGAAAATCGCTGAACGGTTCGTCAATAAAGGCGAACAAAATATTTGTTTTCTCCAAGAGACTTTCGTAGCGGGTAAAAATGGGATTTAAAATTTGAATTTAGGTCCTCCATAAGGATATTTTAGGTCAACCATAGAGGTCAAACCAAAATATTGTATGAAAAATGATACAGGCCGGTTGTACTATTAACCAAACCAAAGAGGTTCTGTTCCTAATTGATACAAAAATGTCAATAAAATTTTCAGTTGTTACAAATAATACTTAATGTATTTTTAGTATTGTTTCATCAAGTAATAATATTGTAATTGTATTTTATATTTAAAATTAATGACGAGTGTGTGTCTCAATGAGCCTCTTGTTCTTTTTCTCATAGAGGGAGATGAAAAGTAGAGTGTATTACGCGGCTGAAAACATATTTTTACCTTGGGCGATCTATTGAATCCTTCGCTACGTTCAGGATTCTACTCAAGAATCCTTCATTACGCTCTGGATTCAAAATAGCGCCCGCGCCTTAAAAATATTATTTTACAGCCTTGTGATACAATCTACTATTACCATTCACGTGCATTCTCTAGCTGTATAAATATTATACAGCAGCAAAGTTATTTCGCGTCTCGTCCCTTGAAACCCTCTTTACGCTCAGAATTCTAATTTAAAATAACTCGCTTCGTTTGCTTCCTTCAATTCTAGAATCCTTCACTTGCTCGGGTTTCAATACAAGGCACAAACGCCAAATAATAATTTTGCAGCCTTGCATAATTATTTATTTTTCTACGTCACAAGTGGGCAAACGAGCAGGTGAGGCACCTCACTGTCTTATTGGTGAAATAATTTGACATTAATAAGACATCAAAGCGCGTTACACACCCTGAGAACTAAGATGGTACCTATGTCTCATGTGCCGGTAATTTCACTGGCTCCCTTATCCTTCAAACCGAAGCACAGCAGTGCCAACACTGCTGCTTTATGGTAGAAAGAGGCAAGGGGGTGGTACTTCCCAGAACGGACTTTGCACAAAAGCCCATCAATGCATAATAACAAATAACTATGTTTATTCCGATATTAAAAAGTACATAAATGTAGCTCAGTCAAACCAATTTATTAGATAAGACACTCACCTACGCGCTTACTTAATGTTAACTCACGTGGGACACTTAGAAAGTTTTGCGAGGATAGGAATAAATTAATGCTCGAAATATGATCAAGAAGCTCTCTTTCTGTACGAAGGCTTTAGAAAAGTTTCGACTAACATTAATAATATTATCCTATACTATTAAACGAGCAATATTTATTTTTTGGTTTATTAATTATTTTTATCTCTTTGGTTGTCCTTATACTTATTATTGTCAAAATCCTGCTGCTCACACTACTCATTTAATGTACTAGGGAAGAGCGGGGCCTCCCAATACAGGTTAAACACTTAAAGGGAGTGTCCTAGTAGTTATAAGATATGCACTGTAAAATCGAAATAAAAACCTATTTATTTATTTATTATTTATTTATATTTGTATATATATAAATACTTATATATAGTTGTTATCGGTTTCTCGAAACCGGCTTTAACGATTTCAATGAAATTTACCATACGAGGGTTTTCGGGGGCGAAAAATCGATCTAGCTAGGTCTTATTTCTGGGAAAATTCGTTTTCTCCGTGTTTTTAAGCATTTGCGTTTAAGACAAAACCTACAGCGCCATCTGTTGGCGGGTAGCATAGTTTGCTCACCTCGATGATATTTTAATGTTGAGGCGGCTATTATAGAGCGAAGCTCGGTCGTCCAGTTACTGATAATTTAATTGATAAATAATAAGTCGGTTGTGCAGTAATCATATACTAATCGTATAGACAAAAGTTTTTACTAACCTTAGATCATAATGGTACAGTCAACGACAGGTCAAGCTTCGCAGTGCGACTCTAGCTTGTACGTCTATCGAAATAAGAACGGTACAAAGTCAAATGTGTCAAGCTTGATGTGCTCTTGACTGTACGTCTTTGAAATCTATACATATAATAAAAGAGTAGAAACCGCGTGATGAATTTATAAAAAAATAGTGTGGGCGATAAGAAACGACTAATAGAACTTAAAAATATGTTTTCTGAACTTTTTGTCTGTCTGTCTGTCCGTCTGTATGTTTTCGATAAACTCCGAAACTACTGAACGGATTTTCTTGCGGTTTTCGCAGATAGATTCAGCTTAGCTCTGAGCAACATATAGGCTATGTTTCATTCAAATCGGTTCACTCAATCAGAAGCTACACTAATGTAAAGTATTAAATTGCCTGTACGATAATAACTCACAAACCGATTCAAACTGATTTTCCAATTACGAGTTTGGCTTACTTTTGTGCAACATAAAAGTTTAGTTTCATTGCAAACGGTTCACTTCAGTCAGAAGGTACGCTAAGAGTCATGTGGCGGCGCAAATAACTCACAAACTATTGAAAGGATTCAAACGGGGTTTTCAATAAACTGTTAAGCTTACTTATTTGCAACATATTAGCTTACTTTCATTGAAAACGGCTCACTCAGACAGTTGCGCGAAATTTCCAGCGGAGGCGCCAATATCTCACAAACAACTGAACCAATGAAAACGAGGTTTTCAGTAACGTATTTGGCTTACTCCATGCAACATGTATGCTTAGTTTCATTGCAAACGGTTCACACAGACATAAAATACTCTAAGTTTCAAGCGGCGGCACCAATAACTCACAAACTACTAAACAGATTTAAGCGGGGTTTTCAATAACGTGTTCAGCTTAATTCTTTGCAATGTATATTAGCTTACTTTCATTGAAAACGATTCACTCAGACAGAAAATGCCCGAAGTTTCAATAGGCGGCGCCTATAGCGAACAAACTACTGAACCGACTCCAACTGGCATTTTCATGACGTGCTTGGATTAGGTACTTCCGTGCAACATATAAGCTTAGGTTAGTTGAAAACGGTTCACTCAGATAGAAGTTACGCAAAGTTTCAAGCGAAGGCGCGAATAATTCAAAAACTTTTGAGCAGATTCAAACGTGGCTTTCAATAACGCGTTTGGCTTACTCCTGTGCAATAAATAAGCTTAGTTTCATTGCGGTAGGTAGGTTCACGCAGAACCAAAAACTCACCTACTGAACTGGTTCCGAGTCAAACGAGGTTTTCAATGACGCATCGGGCTTCTTTCTGTGCAACATATAAGCTTAATTTCATTGCAAACGGTTCACACAGACAGAAGGTTCGCGAAATTTTAAGCGGCCGCACCATACCTCACAAACTACTTGAACGACTTAAACGGGGTTTTCAATAACGTATTTGGGTTGCTTTCGTGCAATATTTGAACTATTTTTTATTGCCATCGGTTCATTCAAACAGATAATAGGCGAGTTCAAAGTTTTAAACTGTGAACCGAGCTGAAATCAAAAAAAGCTTATAATTTTGTACCGAAGAAAGCCCAATACGTTGTTGAAAATTCCGTTTGATCCGGTCCAGTTGTTTGTGTAAAAGTCGTGGGTACAGCTAAAGATTCGTAAAATCTAGATTTAGTTTTATTGTAAAAATAATAATAAAAAAATTCCTGTTTCGGCATGGCGGTGTAACAAATGTATAAAAAAATTATGAAAGTTCTAAAGTTTTGAAAACTTAGAAAGTAGGTACTTATAAACGAAATACTTCAAAAAATAAAGAGAGAAGTGAATAATTGTTTTTTAGGAATTGTCTTTTAAGGGGAGAGATAAGTTACAAAGATTGTACGGAAGTGAAGTCCAACAGTTTTGTATGTAGGTACATGTAGAGTTAAAAGCATGTGAAGCCTAGACACGTTGGACTTTGTACCGCTCTTTCTCTTTTCTTTCGCAGTAGCCCCAGAAGCTAAAGTGACTGAGCCTCAGATTTAATTAGGCTTTGTTTTGTATAAGAAATAACGAAACCTGTATCATAGTTACTCCGCCTGGAATTCGACTATGATTTTACACTTACGAGGATAGTGGGCGACCTAACAGTCCGCACGTAAACAAGAGGTGTTTAATTTACAAAAATCCGTATTATCGGTACTCTGTATACCTAATAATATAAAGGCGAGAACTGCACTGTCCGTCTGTCTGTTACAATTTTATGACTAATCCGATAAACCGATTGTGATAAAAACTTGGTACGAAGATAGTTTGAACCATGGGAAAAGTCATTAGCTACGTTTTCTGAACCCCACACGGACGGAGTCGCGGGCAACAGCTAGTGTTAAATAAAGAAAAACAAATAAATATCAAAACTTGTTCATAATTCATTATTTTGCAAAACCCACATTTCTCTGTGATGGCATGTCAGTCCCCAAGAGGGTAAAGCTATTATCGGTTGTTTGTTGGGCACAACTTTGTTTCTGCTCTGTGGGCACAACAATACATGAATTGACAGGGTCTAAGGGACCGCGGGGGCGGGGGGGTGTGGATGTCCACCAATATTTTTTGTATCTTTTAAAGGATGCTCCTTATCATCAGTCAAAGAGGCAGACATGAGCAAATCATATAGAAATTTGTCCTTCATCACCCTTACTATTAGCACAGATAATATAATACTATACTAGGCATGTTTGTTATTTTTTCTACTCCCATTTGTTAAAGTTCGAAATACGAAACCGGAAACAGTATCACAAACATTGCCATTCCGACAACAGTTGCGTAATATTTATAAATGCAACTGTCTACAATACAGTAATATATTTTTTTCACCTTTTTGTTAGGTTTGACAAAAAAATTACGTTAATACTATGTTGTATTGGATGCCATCGGCTAATTGCTAGTTACCAAGCCAAAAAGGACAACTTCAAAAAATAATTCGTGCACTTAACCCATACACATTATTAATGATGGCTGGCCGAAAGGGATGCAGCATAGATACAGCAGTGTGAAAGAAAGAGAAATATATACACATGAACGTAGTGATTTACGTTGTGATATATATATACGTAGTGATTTACGTTCTATATCCATTTCATCGTTCGCGCTTATTTAATGTGTCAAAAAAATTACTTTTAATTTGTAATTTAACGACAAACATCTTGATTTCTTTTGAAAATTTATAAATATGAGTAAAATATTCACGCCGACCGAAATAATTAAGGCAGCGTACGAAACTCAAGAGGACTTTATCGCCTAAAAAGTGGAGGTGTTCTAATGCTCTAATGGTGTTCTACTACGACAAAAGTAAACAAAGTCGGTACGTTATTTTCTTAATGATTTTTGTGCTCGTAGAAAAAGTTATGTATGCCACTGATTGCAAACTAGTCTTTACTTGACAATTGATTTAGTTTTATGTGATGTAAGCTCGGATGTAAGGCATTTTTTTCTATCAATTTTTAATTCCTTGACTTTTAATTATTATATTTGTGATTTTTGTTTCTTGGTATTTTGCAATCTAATTATTTTTATGTAATTTTAGTCCTAATACTTATGTAATCATTTTTATTTATTTAATTTAAATTGAACTATATCACAGAGTTTATGAGTTTTTCCGCGATTTTATGTTGTAATCGGAATCAATAAATATCAATATGACATTTTTCAATGTTTCATTCACTGAAAGTTGTTCAGTTTTTGAAAAGCTTTCCCTTGCACCTATTTTTTACTATTATTTAATCTGTGACCTGATTGAGGTAATGATTGCGTTCAGTCAGACAACTAACAACTGGGTCAGGTTTTCGCGCGTAGTACTTTGCTACGTAGCTACGGCTTAACCTGCTACGACCAACCTACGAACCTCATTTTAGTACACCCAACAACATAGCACTTTAATAGAAACATTCTGGACGCTGTAGTATGGTAATAGAGTTGCAAATGCTTCCACCGACACGTGCGGTTGACCGTACTAAGACAAAGGTGGTACCGCGAGCAATAAATCTAAATAAGTCCTTCTAATCAAATCACGGGCTACGACAGGAAAAGATAAATAAAAAGGAACTTCCTTTCTTCACCTTCAGGCGAAATAATGTAGCTAGATTATAGGTAGAATGACAGCAGAACAGAGCAATGCGTGAGAGCAGGTCGGAGCGATACGTGTCTCTGTCACTCCAATATCTTACGCGTCACTCCCGTCTGTATTCTGAGTCTGTTCACCTTGCGAGTGAATAAGCTTCACCATATCATCGTCATATCATCCGAAAGACGTCAACTGCTGGACATAGGCCTCCCCTAAAGATCTCCATGACGACTGGTCCGCGCTGCTCGCATCCAGCGGCTTCCCGCGACCTTGACCAGATCGTCGGTCCACCTTGTGGACCTTCGTCTTCCGGTACGTGGTCGAATAAGCTTATTTTGTGTGAACTCGTACCTCGTCCTTGTCCTCAGGACTAGATTGAAACCAAGAGCAGGTCCATTGCTACTAGGAAAAAATTGTAAGGTAAGTAAATACTTTCACGCTTCAAATTTATGTGAAATAGTTCACTACACTATGACTACACTACCCACCCACACTTATCTACCATAGGATAGGTCGTAGACTTCCAGGCAGGTAGTTAACTGTGAGTAGATTTAGTACTTAAGAAAATTATTATATGTACGGAAAAAATGTTCCGAGCTATCACCTCAGATCAAATAAATAGTCTAGATGGACCGCTGTGAACAAAAAAGTGAGGCCGGTAAAACTGTGACTCGCCGTGTACGTACACAGTCACGCACACTAATGCAACAAAACTATGACTCGATATTCTATCTGTAATCTGTGGACTTGTCAGTCAGTCGAGTTTCGCGGCAAGTACAAAAATTGTGGTAAAAAGTTCAGTTTTTTCAATGTAAAATGCCAAATTGTGTTGTTAAAGGGTGCAATAAACAATCCACAAGAGATAAAAAGCGAGATGGAGTCATATTTCACGCGCAAGTAAACTTGGAAGCTAATATTTGTAGTAAAACAAAATAAAATTTGAGGTTATTGCTTGGAACAGTGAGTGTTGTAAAAGGGTGCAATAAACAATCTACAAAAGATAAAAAGTGGGATGGAATCACATTTCACGCGTAAGTAAACTTAGAAACTAATATTTTTAGTAAATAAAATAAAATTTTAGGTCATTGCTTTTTTTTTTTTAATTGCTTGGAACAGTAAGTGTTGCCATTATAAATAATATCCTAGTATTGGTAACTGTGACAAGTAACGTTATTTTATGAGGAATGAAGATATGATAAATATTTTAAAAACTTAGTAATCATATATTTAACGCTTATCGTTTATTTTTCAGATTTCCGGATCGAGATCAAAAAATTAAACAAAAATGGATAGCAGCTATACGTCAAAGTCGACAGGGACCATTATGGCAACCAACTTACTTCAGTAGAGTATGCTCAGAGCATTTTAAAGTCACCGATTTATACTACACCAAGAAAGGGTTACGTCGTGTATCAAAAACCGGATATCCAACGGTAACTTTCTAATAATTGCAATTTTTACACTTTTATAAGACATGTTGATATAATTTATACAACACTGATTTGTTTTGCCTATCAGATTTTACCAAACATCGTAGTAGAG
The DNA here is from genome assembly GCA_947532105.1 of Athrips mouffetella. NCBI lineage: Eukaryota > Metazoa > Arthropoda > Insecta > Lepidoptera > Gelechiidae > Athrips > Athrips mouffetella. The sequence goes on along the minus strand of OX383969.1, from coordinate 6,569,665 downwards.
GGATTAGGTGAAGTGGAGCTGAGACAACCTCCAAATATTGTGAGTATTTCAAGAGTCTACACAAAAATGTATTATATAGTGCTAGTGGTTTGCCATAAAAGCTGTAATTAGTGTTTAAAGCATCGGAATGATTGATTTTGAGCCATATAATTAATTTGACCGGTACAAACAAAAACAATATGTAAAAAATCCTACAGTTCAGGTGTTTATTACAGATTAGTATTGATAATGAAGTAGTCCTATGGTAGAGCTATAAAATGAATTAAATTTAAATCATGTTTTAAATTAAGTTCACGAGAAAAATGTGTATGTTCTTTTCAATTAATTTGCATATTTTAAACATACTTTAAAAAAAATGGGATGCACTCAGTTGCGCTATTTGCTAAGCACACAGAACAAAATTTCAAATAATTCTGTTTTTAACCGACTTCAAAAAGAGAGGTTATCAATTCAATCCGTAAGTATGTAGTTTTGTCAAAATACACAATTTTCGCGTAGGTTAGTCCATTTAAGCTTCTAAACAGAAAATTTCATTAGTGTATGTATGTTTTTCGTAAATTATTTCTTTTTTAATTTAACTAGGTATTTTTCAACTTAAAAGTGCAAGTTTCATCAAAACCGGTTCAGCAGTTCATTAAAATCGGTTCAGTAAAACTTATCGTTGACGCGTATCTCAAGACAGGAACTACGTAATATTCTGCTTAGGGTACAGTGCAAGTTGAGTGCAAGTTTCATCAAAATCGGTTCATTTAAAAAAAAAAACTGGTCAAGTGCAAGTCGGACTCGCGCGCCAAGGTTTCCGATATATCTCTAGTATTTTTGGAAGCAATAAAGTCCACTTTTAGGAACGCAAAACTAAATTTGTTTGTACAGGTTTCTAAAAAAACTGTGTAACTTAGAAAAATAGTTTTATTTTTGCTGATATATTTACATAAACTTATATTGACTGTAATAATTTCAGATTTTACCATTCACAAACTTCAGAGATAAGGGGGGGAATGGTATTTTTTTTGAAATTTTTCATCATAACTTGAAAAGTAAGAGTCGTGAAAAAATACCAAAATTTATTTTAGAATGCTCAAGTAAAGTCCTTTCATATGATACCCCACTCGACCTAGTAACGACAATTTGAAATTTTGCCCCCCCCCCCCTATTTGGGCCCCCTTTATATTAATAATCATATATATTTTTTTATTATTTCATGTGCAATTAAGTTGGACAACCATATTCTAAAACTGTTCCAAATTTCAAGTCGATAGCATGAGTGGTTGCTGAGATATACAGGTGTGACAGACAGGCGTGTAGTGTATAGCCTTTGTCTCGAGCGTGCATACTCAGTCTGCAACCGACCGTACAGCGAGTAGGTAGTGCAACGTGGTGTGTGCGTTGGCGAGCCAAATAAAGAGCTTAACAACTAACATCAGTGACGCTACAAGGCGGACAGACAAAGTCGCACCGTAAGGGTTCCTTTTTTTACCAATTTGGTATCGGCACCCTAAAAATTGTCCACGCATCTCTAAGAAACTAAAAGACTAATTGCAATAATTCTTTTTTAGTTGAACAAAGTTTTATTACTTTAAGGGTATAGTGCAAGTGTCATTAAAATTGGTTCAGCAGTTCATTAAAAATACAAAAGACAAAGATATTATTGAGTAATGGTAATCGAAAAATTTTTTTTAGAAGTAGTGTTATTTGGCGACATGGCGTCTCGCAGGCAGCTACACCTGGCCTGCCTCACATACACCGTGTTGCTTGCGGGCGCCCCCACCGGGCTCGCGGCCAAGCTGCGGCTGCAGGACGAGGGCGGGCGCCGGCAGCGCGCTGCCCGCGCCCTGCAGTTGGTGCTACCGCCGCACCGCACGCACGCTGCTACTGGTTCGTTTCGGTTGGCTGCAGCCAACATTTGGAACAATATTCCACCACCTATACGAGCTTGTAAAACACTACGTACTTTCAAAATCAATTATAAACGTCTGCTTTTAAATATGCAAATTAAATTTGAAAATGTGCGGTGTCCCTTTAGGACTAGGTTTGATTATGTAGGATTAATTTTTAAAAATAATAGATTCAATAGCTGTCAATTTTATTTAAAATGACTATACATCATAATATGTTGTTAATCTCAATAATTTTTGTATACATTTCTGTTTCTTCCTTTCCTTACTTTTGTTATAAATTTGTATGTAAAAAGACTGATGCTTCTTTCTAAATTACTATTATTATTTACTATTATTATATAGGTCCCTCTCTTCTTGACTCTGGGTGGGCTTAAAACCAGCCACTAGCTGTGCCCATGCCATTTTCTCAAATGTTTTGTTTTCTTGACATACTGATGTTATTTGAATTGAGAAATAAATGATTTTGTATTTCTATTTGTATTATTTTTAGAGATATCAAAAAAAGTTATTTAAAACACTAAACCGACTTTAAGAGTTAAAAGATACAAATAAAATATTGTGAGGGTGGGGGCAGCCTGATTATTTGAAATAAAACATATGCATACCAATACCATGACTAACAAGTGACACGTTTACGTGTTTTATTCATAATAATCAGACTGGCACAAACCTCAAAATCTTTTATAGTCTTAAAGTCGGTTTAATTTTAAATTATGTTTTTTTTTGGGTTGTTTGTTTAAGTCCTGCGTGATAGTTTAATCGAATATTTTAAAGCTCGCTTACATAGTTAACTTTGATAAGTTTATGCTAATGTTAAAAAATAAAACTAATGGCAAAAAAACAAAGTCATGTTCAATAACATTTTTATAGTCAAAATTGATCCTTTATAAAATAAACACCAGAATTTAAGAATTTTTACACATTTTACTATGTTCTTTTAGATGTGTTACGGGTCACATGGATTAATAGGGCCTTAAGATCAAATGTTCTTTTTCCATCATTTGCAATTTCACTGTATATCAGAGTATACCGCTAGTACTACTAAGATAAATATAAAATATCTCAGCACAAATGGGTCGGTCAGGTGACCACTTTAGTATGAGCCGAGTTTTAAAAAAAATCCAAAGTTATTTTTTTTAAGCGAAGCTTGTACTTAGATGCTAGGTAACTGATAAATGTAATATCTGCTTATATTTTTTTCTTTTAGCTGAATATGTTAGTCATAGTCGTTTATGTAAATATTACAGAGAAAACAAGTCAGTTATTAAATCCACATACAAATTACCCAGTAATTTTATTTCCTAAAACTCCCTATTTCCTTTCTATTACCGCCATCACTTTAATTAATTGTATTACCAGGCGCTAGAACCGAACTCAATCGTTATCTATTCTCTCTTTTTTTCTATACCTACAAGAAGATAAAGAAGATTCGATAGTATGTGATAACTTTATTACGTAACGTTATTTTTGTTACATTGGCACAATTTGATTATGGCAACACCGGTCCATGCACACATGTTTAAAAAGTTGGCCTCAGTTTTCTGTTCACAGCGCTACATCTAGACTATTTATTTGATCTGAGGCTATCACTAAAAACGTTGAATAAGCACACTAAGCAGAAAGTAAAACTTGTCTCGCTCCGCAACTTCTTCATTACATTAAATTTTCCAGTTGAATATTAGCTCTACCTAGGAAGCTACTTAAGCGTACCTCGCAGCTTCCTCGCGAGCCCCTAGGCGCTGGGTGCACTTACGACAAAATGGATTTTCTAGAGAAAGTGTGAAAAATGCTGAAAGTGTGAAAGCCCTGTGGGACGGGGAGCGTTCTTCATTCTGTGGTTCGAGCAAGCAAGAGCGCATGAGCGTTCGCTGGTTCGCTGTTCCATTCAGAGCGAACGACGCACCGCCCTCCAGTTTCACTGAAAATCTCCTCCGAACGCACGCCAGGGACGCTTTCCCGCGCAGCCGATTCGAATTACGAACATTCAAACATTTTAATTACAACTAAATTACTTTTAAGTGGCCAGTAACTTTATCGTGAGTGTCGTAGTGTCAAAAGAGGTTGAATTCAAGTTTTTAGTGATCGCTCTAGGAGTTTGAATTTCCAGTTTATTTTTACGGGAGACGATTCGAGTGTTAATTATTTTGGGGTAAGTGCTTTTACCTTTTTTATTTCACAAAATTATAGTCCTAATTTAGGTTAGTGATCGATAATCTAAGACAAGCGATAGATATTGTAATATTATTGAATTTTTGGGTAAATACCTTTATCTTCATGATTGATCGATTTTTAAACCATCAGCCTGAAACAAAAGTTCGGAAAAGTTTTTGGCCTTTTGGGAAATAATAGTATATTACGCTGGCTGTCGGCTAATGGTGATAAACGAACGACGGATACGATTTTTTATGATTTGGTGACTATTTGATTGCGTGTGTATCGACAAGGTTAAGTTTTTCGAGCCATCAAAATAATTATTATGTTCTTAACTTGTTCTTACACGACACCAAAACGGTGGAAGACTCGCTCTATTTGGATTGTAGTCTGCATGTTAATAATTATTCTGATACATCTTATATGAGAAATACAGGATTATTATTATATTGCAATAGTATTTAACTTAAACAAAACAACTTTTTAACCTGTCATGCTAGGATTTTTTTATTCAAAATTTTACACTGGCACAGCAGGTACTGGACATTCGTGAGAATTTTTCTCACTGTAGTGTGGTGAAAAATTGTGTATTTCACTCGGCAGTAAAATTATTTCGCTTCTCGTGCTTTGAATTCCTCCGCTTGCTCGAGTTTTAATTCAAAGCACTCGCACCAAATATCAATTTTGCTGCCATGCATAACAAATACCTGTTTCAACGAATAAGCCCTCAATAAGGTGCTAGGTGTATATGGGAAACCCGAAAAAATTCTCGTACATAACTTATGTTTTTTAGGGAAGCTTATTGAATTTTAAAGTCTTAGACATCTAAATATACCTTTGACTGGGGTTACTTTGAAATGCAGGGATAAATTTGATCACGCCTTAAGCATCGTCAATAATAAAATTGTCCAACAGTCTATGCCAACAGTACTTTAAGTCAGCTTGTCCCTACCAGGATTACTTACGTTATAAAATAAACCGCAGATACGAGTATAGGCTCAATAGGCCTATCAAAGTCGCCCCACAAATATCAAAGTAACCAGTCCTTAATCAAAGAGTATGTGTAACAGAGATTGATACATTTACGATATGCATCTAAATACCTTATATAACTTTTTGCCCTGGGCAGAAATCAAACTTGCGACACATGATGCCGAAATTACGGCGCCAGTGAACCTAGTCATCTGAATACTTAGCTGCGTTATTTCCAAATTTATTTCCATAGAGTAATTCGAAATGGAACTTGGCGGCCACCGTGCTCCGTTTAAAGTATTTTGAAAAAAACAAGATAACATAAAACTTATTGTAGGTTTATAATAACGCTATGCTGACAAAGAACACCTTGTGAGTCTTTGATTTTCCATTTTTATCCTCAATTTAAAGAAATTAATTAAATGCCGACGAGGGCGCGCACGATGCAGTCTTAAAGACAAAAGTGTAGTTGCAACGTGTCTTTTCCTATAGAATTCTATCAAATAGATACGATTATGAACAAACTTCATGGTTTTTAGATCATATAATACAAAAACCGGCCAAGTGCGTGTCGTTTCACGTGCAGTACCCATAGGGTTCCGTGTTTTTTTTACGATTTTCTCGTAAAGCAGGTATTGATTAAGTATGTCATAAAGTTCATAACATAAACTTTCAACGTCCTAGCGCCTGATTTCTATTGCGATTTTCCAGTTTTTCGGCTTGAAGCTTACTCAGCTGTTATAGTTTTTTTTTTACCATATATACTACTACTGTGATTTTTTATACTTTGTATATCCGTATCAAATTATAGCTTTCTAATGCTAAGGGTCTCTGAGCTTAGCCGCGGACAGACAGACAGCCAGACGGACGTGACAAAACAATAAGGGATCCTTGTTGACTACGGAACCCTAAAAAGGAAAATAATAGAAAAAGTAATAAGTAAGGTTGGATACTACAAAAAAAGAGATTATATTTTTTTCATCAGCATTAAAGCGGTTATTACCACACACTTTTAGAAACGTCTCGGTAAGAAACTCGATTTTTCACTCTTGGTTTTTTTCAGCTTGCCGGCTGCCGACGTACGGCCGTATATGTCTTCATTAGTAAGGGATTAAGGCTCTAGAGATATTTTCCATTTATCTGTGTTAAGGTCATTAGTGCTAGGGTAACTTGAGATATAGGCACAGAATAAAGTAATAAATAGTATTATCGTACAGAACGGACACTCACCGCCCCCCGCCCGCAATCCACTCCGCGACCCCGAGAGCACCCGCGCCTTCGCGATTTAGTGGTGCTCCTGCGGGTCTGGATGTACTAAATCATCATAACATCCCATGAAACGTCCACTACAGGACAGGGAGCTCCCTCTAGAATTCTAGCTTTTGCTGGAAAAATGTAGAGGGGAAGTACCATAGTCACCTCCGTTGTTAGCGTTACGGCTGGCACCATGGACCGCGGTTGTAGGTGACCGCAGTAACTAAGATGTTCGATACAAAGGAGGACGCTGCTGCCCATCCTCCAGTTATTACCCTTAGTCGCCTCTTACGACACCCACGTGTATGTAAGGGTTGGTACTATTCTTTGCCGGCACCACACGGGGATGTACTGAACTACTGAATATGCCAGCCTATTAGAGCTTCCAATTTGAAATTAAAATTTCGTGCTTATTGTATGTGGTGTCCGGAGTGATATGTGATATAGGCACAACTGGAATGATAATCAAATTGTTTAATTGGGATAATGTAAAGTTCAAAGTACTATAAGAATCTCTTATTGTACATGATGTAAATGCAAAAATGTGCGACAGCTGGAAAACTTTTTTTAGCTTCTCATACAAAATGCAATGTTGAAGGTTTGTATGGAAAAGTCAAAAACAATTATCTGATTTTGACCCGTGTTTCTTTGGCAAAGTTGTTCAGTGTCGTGGTCTGTGCACACGTTTGAGCTTCGCACGCTTTTGCATTTAGACCCTGTATGCACGCAAAAAGGACCAAATATGAGCTTAATTGCGGAAACAGGAGCCCACTAACTAACTGTATGTACTTATCATAACAACATAAAAATGACCACTGCTGGACAAATGCATCTTTTAATAATCTTAACGATGGTGAGGGTGCTTTTTCACTAGAGCTGTGCTAGAAAATGAGCTGAAAAAAAAAACAACCAACTGGATTGCTCCATATTTGAGCGCAACTCTAAGCAAGGAAAATAGAGTAATTCTATCTGATTGGAATTGTTTCAGCTTCCAGGTTAGCTACCTAGTATAGCATAGTAGTTAGTTTGTCCCGTATGGTGCCGGCAAAGTACCAACCCTTACATATCCGGGTGGGTGTCGTAAGAGGCGACTAAGGGTTATAAACTGGAGGATGGGCAGCAGCATCCTCCTTTGTCACGGCTGGCACCATTGACCGCTGTTGTAGGTTACCGTAGTAAGTAAGATCTTAGATATAACACTAACAAGCGAGGTGACTATGGTACTTCCCCTCTTCATTTTTCCAGAAAAAGCTAAAATTCTAGAGGGAGCTGTCCTGTAGTGGACGTTTCATGGGATGTTTTGATGATAGCATAGCAAGGGCGAATTTCCACCATTGCTGTGCGAGGTAGCTAAGCCGTGCTGGAAAATTCCAGCCTTAGAATTTCTCCATTTGACTGCGCATTTGACGAACTAGGAAAATGGCGCAATACTATTGGTTGGGATTTCCCCAGCTTAGCTCCATCGCACATTATGGTGGAAATTCACCCTAAGGGAGGTTAATTTTAGTCGCCATGCTTGGTAAAACGGGTTGGTGACTGGATTTTTTTTGTAACGGCAGAAAGCCGCAGCAGCCAGTGCTAACTTTTTTTTTAAATGTTACAAGTGAGCAAACGAGCTGGAGGGCCACCTGGTGGTAAGTAGTCACCACCGCCCATAACACCTACTGTCTTATTAATGGCATATTTTAACACTAATAAGACAGCTAAGCGCGTTGCTCACTTTGAGAACTAAGATGATATATCTTATGTGCCATTTTTCGAGCAAAAGCTAGAATTCTGGAGGGAGCTCCCTGTCCTGTAGTGGACGTTTCATGGGCTGTTATGATGATGATGTGCCAGTAATTTAACTATACCTATCCTGAGGTTGAGGTTTTCTGTTTATTCTGATTAGCTACGAAGTCCACGGGAATGGATTACGTAGAACTTTTGGTATCTACCCTACAACTGGATTAATTTCGCTAGGAATTATTTATTAGATCCTTACATAATTGTGAAATTGGCGTTTGCATTTTTTTAGGAATTATAAAAGTAAGTTTTTAAGAGACAAACTAAAAGCTTTTATTTGAATTTCATAAAATAATAGCTGTAAAAAAATATAACTAATCTAATGATGAAATCTGCGTGATGAAAATGGACGGCATTTGAGTGAAACAATTTTTGAACCTTTTATTTATATTTGATGCGATGCGAAATCAACTTTTATATACCTATAAAAAAAAAAAAATAGCTAAAAAAATATAGGAATTTTGATCTCATAAATCTGGTAGGTAAAGAAAAAAAAGTTTCAACATTGAATACATTAAAAAAGTCGAAAAAAATCTTGATTTCACGTTAAGTAAATGAAGTAATTTGTATATAAGTACGACTTAAAGGTGGTAGGGCTTTTGTGGAAAGTCCGTCTGGCGAAGTACTTGCTTTTTTCTGCCGTGAAGCAGCAGTGTTTGCACTGCTGTGTTTCGGTTTGAAGGGCAAGGGAGCCAGTGAAATTACCGGCACATGAGACATACCATCTTAGTTCTCAAAGTGAGAAACGCGCTTTGCTGTCTTATTGGTGTTAAAATATGCCATTAATTGACAGACAGTGCGTGCTATGGGCGGTGGAGACTACTTACCATCAGGTGGCCCACCTGCTCGTTTGCTCACTTGTAACATAAAAAACGAAGACTTTTTGTTGCATGTCCAAACGAAACAGTGTCCAAACAAAAATAACCCCTAAAATTACCAAAACCCCTAAAAACTTACGCTTTGGGAGCTAGGTCCCCTATGTAACAGATTTATATACCAATGGTTCATAATTATCATAATTGACCTTCATGAACCAGACTTATTTGCGTTGCTTTTAACATAATTAAATTATTTTGTATGTAGGCAGGACGACAAGAGCTTGACTTTACGTAATTATGTTTTTGCTTTACTCTCAAATATTAATTATCTTTTTTATTTTATTACTTGACAGTCATAATTGTTTTTTGTGTGTCTTTTTCTGATTATTTAGTGTAGTGTAACAAAAAATTCAAATTTCAACATGCCTTATTTTTAAGTTTTATTAACACAAGAAGCAAGTTTTTTTTTTCTATTTAGGTCCACCTTAATAAGACACCTGGGAAGCACGATCGTGAAGATAAAAGCTTTATATACGCCTGCCCGACAAACACGTCATAAACATAAATTACCTACTTTTCTTGTGTTTTGTTTCATGTTTCTTAGAAAAAGTTTTTTAGTTTTTTCCGACTGAATCATGCCCTTTTCCCCCCATGCCCTGGCTCAGCACGTCAGAGCAAAGTCCTCCTTCTTTTCTGTCCAAAGATCACAATCATAGGGCATCTTTTGCCAATCATCATCGAAAGCATCTACGAGTAGGTCGTCGCGCCATCGTTTCCTATGCCTTCCATTCCCTTGCAAGGCGGACCCACTCAATAGAGACTCTGGCCAATAGGAGTCAATATTTACCAAAAATACTTGCCGTTTCTTCACAAAACAAGTCAGTTTGTCGTTCAACGCAATTTCAAGTCCAAAGAATTGTGAGACAATGTATTTTATTATTATTTTCTTGTAGATCGTCGACAATGCCAAGATTTGTGGTTCACTTGTCAATTGTCGGTTGTATATAAAACAAACGATTGTTGGAACTTTGTTTATATGGAATTGCAGTCAGTAGGTGCTGAAATCTTTTGATGGATTTATTGAAGGTCAATGTCTGATCGGCTTTATTTGTGATGAATAGTGAACCATTGTGTATTCTGATTATGTGTGTGCTTGATGAAAAACGTAGGTAGATGAGTACTTAATAGTACCGTTGATTGAAACTCAAAAATAATTTGGTTCATTTTTAATGATTACGTGACGCTGCTTATATATTTTTTCAAAACTGTTCCAAAACTAATCGACTGTTATTTAGGTTAAGTAGGTGTAAAAAAAGTAAGATGATCCTTCTAATGGGTGTCATCACTAATAAATTGCATAAAAAATATAAAAAGGGAAGTAGTTTTAGCTCAAGAAGAAGTAAAGAGCCTAGAGGGTTCAATGATTTATATGATCAGCTGGTGATGCAGACAAAGATGTTTTTTTGTTAAAATAGCCAGTCACTAGCAAGTACATATCCATTTCAATCAATTACTGTAATATGATTCGAAGGAAAATCAAATTTCACGATCAGCCAAAATAAAAAGAAAGTATTTTTTTATTACAACCTATCAGTGATGTAGAATCACCCCTTCGCTTCGTACTTTTCTACAGCCTGTTAACTCAATTCTATTTCATTACATGCTTCGAAAACGAAAATGTTTGTGTTTCTGAAAATGCAGATGGTTCTATTATTAATAAAAAAAATGAACGTCATATATCTAAACTAAATTTAATAACAATGTTATAATAAATCTTACAGAGTAACATGTTTTATTATAACAAGTTATAGAAGTTTGTTGCCAAAACTGACAAAGTTTGCTAAGAATAGAGTAATTTTGCTGAACAACTGGCTTTGTAGATCCAATTCTTGTTATGCTAAATTTGTCTTATTTAAGAGTAGGTATATTCGGAAATATCCCAATGCAAGAAGCTGCGTCATGGACTCAGAATAAATAATAGAAAAGGATTTACCACAGAGTAAAGTCCAGTTAATTTTCTACCAATCCATCTTTACCCATGGGTGTCGTAAAAGGTGACTAAGGGCTTTTGAACGGGAGGATGGGCAGTTAGCATCTTTCTGTGTATCTTATTATCTTACATACTGCGGTCACCAAGAACAGCGGTCGCTAGCAAGCGTGGTGACAATGGCAAATCCCCTCAAGATACCACGCGTTTTTACTGAAGTTCTTGAGTGGACGTTTTACGGGATGACACAATCACGGGATATAAACGGGGTACGATTTCAAAAACAATTCAATTAACTGAAAGAGATTGTCAGCCTTTTTTATCATTTGTCCATGGCTGCGTATACGAGTATCATTTAATTTTGAAACATTGTTTCAACATTTTATATAAAATTATTTGGTAATCACGTAAAATCAAAAACTGTTTAGCTGAAAATGTAAAAAAAATATCTGTCTGACACGGAATTCGCTCGACAATTCGTCTAATTCGACTCAAAATTTCATTTTGTAAAAATATGTTCATTCATTTTTAGAGATATTTTTTCTACATTGCATTATGATCTCATTTTCTACTTCTTATTAGTTTTTCGGTACGTTTTTGTGAACAAGCTTTTAGCTTATTTGTACTACATAGTGTTTGTTTTAAGATATAGTCTTACTGTTATAGAGGATGTAAGGAACAGCCCTCCGAATACTGAAAGGGCTTGTATCATTGATCAGTCAACGTAACTGAACAACTTTCAGCAAATAAAACTGTCAGTATAAATAAAAAAATCGGTCTCTCTATACAAAATTGCAAACTAGATTGGACAGTTTGTATGAAGAAGGTGATTTTTTTTTCATTTCCTAGAAGTTTTATTCGCTAAAAGTTGTTCAGTTATGTTGACTGATCATGCCCTTTCAGTATTCGGAAGCATGTCCCTCATACCCAGTATATTCTGTGGTATTGCTTCAAGTGAGCATAAGTGTATCGTCTGTGTTTGAACATAGTCTGTGTTTGAAGTAAATTACGCGCGATTGGAATAAAGGATTGAATCCCTCGAGAAAGGACAATCTGACATGTTACACTGACGGATCAAAAATGAAGTCGGGTACAGGGGCGGGTGTTTATACCAAAGGGTATGAACACAGTCAAAGCATGGGTATATATGCAACAGTCTTTCAGGCTGAAACATATGCAATCATTGCCTGTGCAAAGGAGAATCTAGATAGAGGCACTACGGGCCAAACTATATACATTCTCAGTGACAGCCAAGCGGCACTAAAGGCTCTCACATCCTACAAGGTAGACTCCAAAATAGTCCTAGATGCCATCCAAACCCTTAATAGGTTAGGTAGGCACAACACAATACGACTAGTTTGGGTCCCAGGACATGTAGGAGTAGAGGGCAATGAAGCGGCTGACAGACTAGCCAAGGAGGGATCAGAAAAACACTTCTGCGGACCTGAACCTTTTATTGAATTATCAGCGAGTACCATCAAAAGCGCACTCAACGACTATGCTCAGAGAAGGCACTGCACTGAGTGGGCAAACACTGTTGGACTTACTCATTCGAAGAAATTTCTAGGGACCACAAAGGTAGGTTACTTTAAATATCTACGAAACCTAAGCAGGCACCAGACCCGTAATATTGTAGGTGCTTTCACCGGCCATTTCGGCACTAGAGAGCACCTACACAAGATGGGTCTGTCGGATACAACTACCTGCAGAGCATGTGGTGAAGAAAGCGAACGCATGGAGCATCTTATATGCACATGCAACGCTTTGGCTAGCAAGCGTATGAAGATTCTGGGTCAGGCTTATCCGACACCAGAAGACTACAGGCTCCTTCCGCTGAAATCTATATCGAAACTCATAACGAGCATATTCGGAGACAGCGGAAGATCACAGGAGCAATAAGGCAGGGGAAGCACAAATGATCCCATAGGGTCGAAGTGCTCTGAGGTTCATCAAGGAACTCAGCCCCACGTAATAAGATAAGATAAATTAAGCGCCTAGCAGATCCGACACTCTCAGGCGGGGTGCCGACAAATTTCAACTTTACGGTCTAAGCATAAAGTCGATACTTGCAGTGCACCGCTTAGGACACGTTTTTAAATCGCGGGTGATCGCGGACAAGTGGGCTAAGCCGATGATTTTGACACTATGAGATACTGAGCGAGATGCAAGTAGTTATGTAATATTGTTCAATCAAACATGCAAACACTTACTTACCTATTTCGCCGCCATAAGGTTAAGATGACATAAAGAAAAGTTAAATCGACTGCCTCACCCAGTCGACTTCTAGCGCGCCGCGTTGCATACCTAGAGTGCGGAGTGTCACAGGCCGGCCTAGTAAAAATATTAAAGATGGGAAGAACGAATTATTTCTAGTGGTTAGACCGTTCGGCACTTACTCTGGGTTCGATTCCTGGTAAGGGCACTGTAAAACAAAATTCGCTTTGTGTGACTACCCCAGTTATGTTAGGTTTGGTTATTCTGTTCTGTGCTTCGGAAGGCTAACGTCCGGCTACTATCTACGGTAGTAATCGTTAAATGAGATATGTCAGAGGCCTTTGCGTGTTAAATCGCCTATTTGATTTCTTTGCTGTTTTTAATTTTTAAACTTGAGACTAAGTATGATAACTTTTCAGTTCTTATTTTTACTTTTTAGTAATTATGATGTCAAATAGGAAGAATGAGAGTAAGAAATAGAATAAGAATAATTTATTAAACAGTAAACTTACAGTGAACATATACAATTCTTTAACAGTTAAGTAAGTACAATAAAATTAATCAAGATATAAATGTTATAAAATAAACAGCGGACCCTGCACTAAGCAAAGTTTGTATCGCAGGGACCAGAACGCTATTATCCCGTGCACTATACCTCAGAAAATATTAACAAAAGATTTACTTATTATTGCAAATTATAAAAATGAAACAAACAGTAAAAATTTACAATAAAGTGATAAAAATTAAATTTAAATTCCATATATTCACCTATATCTTTAGACCCGCTCTGTAAATTTTATAAAAATCTTTTATAAAATTTACAGATCAGGTCTAAAGCACATTAAGTTTATTTAGTACACTAAGATGCAAGTGCGCTATTTTGGTAATTACGCTCCAGGCTCGAGAATTATAGCCCGAGCTGCAGGCGAGGGCGTAATGTGATTCTTAGGTGTTAAATTCTGAAGTTCTCCATCCAACACTTGATTTTATTTTAGTAGGATTTAATGATGTTCTAGATTTAGTTAAAGAGAAGAGAAATTTGTTGAGAACCATCGAAAATAGAAGAGGGACGATGGTCGGACACCTAAAAGACACTTAAAAGAGCGCGTGGGTTTTTATTGTCGCTTCTTTTTTTCCCACTATGGCGCCACATTGTTTGTGAAGCGATGTAGTTTAGCTGACGTCATTAAGAGATTTTAATATTCAACAATGAATAAACGATTTTGACTTTGACCTGATTAGACATGACACTTTCCTAAAAAATATTATTGAAGGAAAAGTAGAGGGCAGGAGAGGAAGAGGAAAACCAAGACGCACTTATTTTGACCAGATAACAGAGAGGGTAAACGTCGAGTCTTATCAGGATGTCAAGTCATTGGCAGTGCATAGAGAGAAATGTAGATTGATCATGTGCAGTAAAGATTCAGAAACATTAGCATCGTAACAAACTCCCCATTAAACGTAAACTGCAGGGCAAGGACTGGAATTCCGGAACTCCATTCAAATTCCAGCATTTGCTGGAACACTGGAGGTGAAGTACCATAGTCACTACGCTTGCTAGCGTTGCGGCTGGCACCATGTACCGCGGTTGTTAGTGAACGCAGAATGTAATATGGTAAGGACACCATCCTCCGACTCAAGTCTCTTAGTTGCCTCTTACGACACGGACAGGTAGAGATGGGTTAGAACTATTCTTTGCCGGCATCATACGGGCGGGCTTTTTAATTATTTGGCACTTAATATTTTTGCTGTAAAAATAATAAGTTCTCTTCACTTTTATGAATTTTTATTCACATATGTAGACACGTAATCCATTTGAAATTCGATCCGCTGGGGATAGGACGTGAATTCATTGCGATCCTGTCACTCTCTCAATAACGTCTAAGATTTTTCTAGATAGAATTGGATGTCAAAGGTTGAAAAATTGATAGGTGTAATGGCTTGAAAAGATTTTCGTAGACTTCTCCAAAATTTTGGTATAAAATAACCACGAATAGAACTACGAATAGTTGAGCAATAGTTGAGCTCAACTATGAATAGTTGAGCAATTATAATACTAGTTGGGTAGTTGGTATTACACACTGCTCAACTTTGTGCAGTTGAGCAATCTGGTTGAGCAGTGGCACAGTACCATCCATACCATCACCAAAGAATGTGAATTTGCCCATGAAACTGAACAACTTTTCCACACACATAGGTCGATTTATGAAAAAAAAAAACAAATTGACCTCTCACGCAATAGTACATTACTGCAGCGGTCGAAAAAACGGGTATTGAGGGACGAACGTGATAATGTGGGCAGAGGCGTTAGCCGAGGCCCACATACGTGAGTCCATCAATACCTGGTTTCGGCCAAGGCTTGTATAGTGCTTTTCTCAAACAATGCGCGGATATTCAAATTCTTAAATAAGCTTCTTACATTTTCAGTCTCTTCTCTTGTTGCCACTGAAAAAGTTCTCATAAGATTTTAAATAGTCATGACATACATGATATTTGAGGCACTATTTTTTAAATTCCATTGACTTATTAATTTTAGTCACAATTACAACCTAGATTGCACTAAATTAAATACAATACGTTAATATGATGTTCCCGCTAATAACTTTTAATATAGAATGATGTTCGGGGTACCTATTCTTGAACCTATTCTAGTGATTAAAAACAAAATCTTAATCAAATCTATAAAATTAAGGAATAAAATTTGTTAATTATGAAATAACATTTGATTCCTAATAACAAAAATAATTATAATTTATTTTTTTAGAGTTGATCAAGGCATTTCAAATTAGGGAAATTATTTTTGGCATTAGATGAGTTCAAAACTAGGACCCTGCGCCACAGATTATATACTAGTTACTACGGTCTTGCGCGAAATAAACGATGTGTGACCTCCTTATTCAGAACTCTTTCGTTGGTCCATCTCCTTGGTTACCATGTTTTGGAGAAAAAGCTGGTTCCATTTTGAAATTAGATGACAGAAATGAGTTTTCATATAAATTTTCCCGACCGTTTGGCACGGAAGAAATGGATTTTCATACTAACTTTCCCGGCCGCTGCTCGCATGTTTGTTACCAGTACGGATACTTCGATTTTGCTCTAAGAAGGTTGTCAAAATAATGATTGAATTTCCATGCATGTTTGAGAAAAATAAATTTTCATGACCTGATGAAGTTTCTATGGGAAGTGTCCCACGAGAAATAAAATACTCTGATAGTAATGTTGATTTGAAAGTTGAATAACTTATGCAACTTTTAACTACAGAATAACTTCTCATTCTCTCAGGAGAAATTTTAAATTATTGATAGAATTATTTGGAAGGTCCATCGGGCTTTTGTGCATAGTCCACCTGGCGAATTACCGGCACATGAGACACACCGTCCTAGTTCTCAGGGTGGGCAACGTGCTTTGCTCTTTTAATAGTGTCAAGTTATGCCACTAATATAATAAGACATTGGGCTCTATGGGAGGTAGTGACCACTGTAAAAAGGTGCTCGTTTGCTCACATGTCGCATAAAATAAAAATAAGGTAAGTATCCGCACGGACACATATCGATAATTGGGAAGATAAGCGAACAAAGTCTGGGCAACAGCCGATATCAAATAAAAATAAATTTATCGCTCCGTCTCTACCTCCACAAAAACTTAGATAGTTGGAAGAACAATCTATAAAGATGTTTTATCGTAAAACTTTTCTAATTTTCCCTTATCGACGCATCCTTGGAAATGACAGGATCTTGTTTTCCGAACAGACAGCATGTGGGGGTCAATGAACTTGCAGGTCAATGACACTGATGGGAACATGTGTTTTCTGTAACTTAGAACAAGGAACTTTCCCAAAGAAATAACATGAATCTGAACAACTTACGTAAAGAATAATTGTTCTAAAATCAATAAAAAATTGGTCTTTGGTTTGGCAAAATGGGTTTTTTGTTTTGTATGAGTATTTTATTTTTGACCGATATTTCTTTAGAGTGGGATATGTGTACTTTCTATACCCTGATAAAATAAATAAACTTAATGCAAAGACAACTTAACTTAACTTGTTGTAATGAGTTCTGATTATCTTTCTGTTATTGTATTAATTTCTATTTCACCATCTTTTTCTTAAACAATTTTCTCGTGTTACTAATGCAATCATCCCCATTCGTGTGCCGTTAGGTGCTAATAGCATGACGTCATATTGTCGTGTTTAACATGATATTGCATGAAACGTGTAGTGGAGAAAAGTGGTTCTCAACGTTTGTTTGCTTAGGGCCACTGAGCCTTTTTATTGAGAACAGAGACCCCAAGGTTTGAAATTAAACTTGAGGGTCAAGTACATGTGTCTCCGGCACATAAAGAGAAGACGCAGTTTCGAATCCTGCCTGATCCTAGATCTTTTAGATCAGTAGTGACTTTTGAATTTACCTCCACAATTTTGGGTCTAGTATGCCTAGTACGTATGGCTATGATTTCTGAAGTAACTGAAAACCAACTGTATAGGTATACAAGGCCGCACGTCGACACTTTGACCTTGAGTGGGTCTTTGTTTTCAAGAGTATCCTGTCTTTAAAAAGATAGACGTTAATATTCTGGAATTTTGAAAACGCTGTCAACAGAAACGAACAGCCAGTATTTATCGAGGATAGAAAAAAGAGTACTTTCCATTTGCTTATTGCCATGCGTAATTATAGATTAGGTCGCGAAAAACTGATTCTAACGGGATGAATTATAGAGCTTAAT
This sequence comes from Athrips mouffetella, assembly GCA_947532105.1. NCBI lineage: Eukaryota > Metazoa > Arthropoda > Insecta > Lepidoptera > Gelechiidae > Athrips > Athrips mouffetella. Next base: position 6,551,864 of record OX383969.1, on the reverse strand, counting down.
TATAATTTTTGTTTTCAGGCGTTTGTAGCGTATATAGCGCTGGTTCAGCTTATACTGGTTTGGTTTCCATTTGCTTACTGCCGTGCGTAATTATAGATAAGGTCGCGAAAAACTGATTCTAACGGGATGAATTATGGAGCTTACTTATAATTTTTCTTTTCAGGCGTTTGTAGCGTATATAGCGCTGTTTCAGCTTATACTGGTTTGGTTTCCACTTGCTTACTGCCGTGCGTAATTATAGATTAGGTCGCGAAAAACTGATTCTAACGGGATGAATTATGGAGCTTACTTATAATATTTGTTTTTGAGCGTTTGTAGCGTATATAGCGCTGGTTCAGCTTATACTGGTTTTGATTCCATTTGCTTATTGCCGTGCTTAATTATAGATTAGGTCGCGAAAAATTGATTCTAACGGGATGAATTATGGAGCTTACTAATTAGAATTTTTTCGAGGTGGATTAATAATTTTGTTTCGCAAACCTAGATTTAGTTCTAACAGGGCCCTAGGATCCGCGGACCACCGGTTGGGAACCCCTGCCTGATGCTAAACGTGCTGAAATGCCTTAAGCTAACTTGGCACTAAGCCAAATGCCTTCTCATTTGTGTCGAAACAATAGATTTAAATGAAATTGGGGTGAACAAGAATAATAAGGGAGATACTGAAGCCCTTTTGTCACCTTTGTGATCACAATCGTAGGGCTTCAACCATAGGGTTGGGTAGGGCTCAATCTTGGAGGGGTTCAATATAGATTGAAAAATCTCTTGCCATACAGTATATTTCCAAATTTTTGTATGTTGCTCAGAACATGTAACTGAACAACTTTTCCAAAGGAACATGCGTCGAATAATGAAAAAAAAGTTTTGCTCCACCCATATAAATCTTGTGTCGGCAATAGTGGGATTTTATGAGATGCCTAAATTTTTTTCTCGTTTTTCGACCCATGTTCCTTTGGGAAAGTTGTTCAGATTCGTGTTCTGAGTAACATACTAATATTTGGCCAGGGTCCTAAAATAGCCCTGTATGACAACCTCCGTAGTCTGGTGGTTAGTGTTCTGCTCTTGATGTAGATGTTCTGGGTTCGAATCTCGGTGGAGACTCTGTCAATCAAAAAATCCCTTTGTGAGGCTTCCTCAGTTTTTTAAGGATATTGCAGGGTGAATCATCTGATTGTCCTAAAATGAGGATTCCGTGCTTCAGAAGGCATGTAAGCTCCTTCGTCCCGGCATCTACCTAAGTAGTCGTCTGAGAGTCCTGCCAGAAGCCCTTGACTGCTCAATAGATCTTACAAGCCACACTCCAAGGTGTAAGAGAAAGGGTATATATCAACCCTGAAGGATGTGATTCTGCCCATGAAACTGAACAACTTTCCCCAAGACACATAAAAAAATAAATTGACCTCCCATACAAAATCACCTGATTCAATTTCTATGGGAAGTAATTTTTTTGGTTCAACTTTCGACCTATGTTCCTTAGGGAAAGTTGTTCAGTTTCATGGGCAGATTCACATCCTTCAGGGTGAGCATACCCTTTTTGTTTCACCTTGTATAATAATGAACCTTGCCATAGCTGCTAGCATAGCACTAAACGCGTGCGACCGCTCTGTGACCATACTTCTAATAAAATGCAAATTTTGAAATAAAGTTTTGTTTTTACGTTTACAAGAAATTTTCACAAAAAAAATACACATACTAGGTAATTATGTTTGGTCCCGAGGAAATTTGCAAATACAGAAAAGTACGCTTAAACAAATAATACTTATATATATGAAGTAGAATATGTTGTAAGCGTTGTTGCAAATTAAAGTCGTAGAATAAAAGTTGTTGCTTAAGGCCAGCACAGAAAAGTATTTCTATCTCACAGTTGTCTTTGCAATAAAGCGAAAGGGAAGATGTGTGTCCAAGCTTACGCTCACCATAAGTGGGCAAACGGAATCCTTGATGAGCTGTTTTATATTACTGAAAGGGTATGTGAATCTGACAATTTCTTTATGATACAGAATCACCCTAAGAGTAGTTGTACATTTTTTACACCATTGTTTACAACCTTTGTAAAATATCATCCATCACCTACTCACAAAAACATCGTCGTTAACATGCATGACACCTTTCGTGTTAAAAACCGCCCAAAAAGGTTGTATCATAACTTGGCTGTACGCCACTCGGCCTCTGCCTTGTTAAGTGAAAAAAAAAAAACAGAATCCCGCTCGAAGTTTTGAATATTCAGTGAGTTGATGGCAAAGATTTCGGACCTCCTTGCTTCGCTCGGAATAGATACCTTGCTAATTTATTTTACTATGGGATGACATCTGCCAACATGTCCCAATATTTTATGTCAAACTATCAGTGATCACTAGGAAATATTCAAACTAACCCGTCAAATCCATAGAACGACGCCTTCGCTACCTTGTGACGAATTATTTCTTTAATCCTCCTTCTAAGTACCCTTATTTTTCTGTGGTTGATGGTGAGTTGAGAGTTTTTATTCAGTATTTCGACAGAGATTTCGACAGGAGCGACTGTTCGTTAACTACGGTAGCAGAGTAAACAAAGACTACAACCACTTTCATACAGGGTCTTTTGTATACAAGGGGTAGGGTCAAGGAGGTTTTAGTAGCAGCTCTTGCTGCTAAGGAGGGAGCCATAAGCGTAGCACTTTCTTGCGAGGGCCCATACTAAAATGTATGGAATTTTTTTCAAATTCTAAAAACGTTAAATTTTTATCTTTCTCTCTGAGAAATATGTGACATGGGACTAATAAATGCTACTACCACAGTTTTTCTGGTGAAAACACTTACCATTCAGGAAAAAAACGGTTTTAAAAATCACGCATAAAATGGCTATTAAGGATTATTTACGCTTCCGTTCTTAGTATGAATGATCAATTCACAAGTAAAAAACGATATATTTTCACTTTCGCATATAAAGTTTATACTAAAACATTAGATTTTTAAAGATATCTTGATTTTTGTAAAACTTAACTGAGTTTTTTGACCGACTAGCATGGGCGACAGTGAGACGCTTCACGCTTCACTAACTCATACAAAATACGCATATGGCGGGCTCTATAGTTTTTTACTCTGAGGGTAGGGTGGTCCATAGTTGTACGGAGAAAAATAAAATAGTTGAACCTTGCCTCCATATACTTAGATTATTATAATACTAACTTCCATGCCATATAGCTCTTTTTCCTAGACTATTATTTTGCTCTATCGCCATGTACAAAGATTTCGGACCTCCTGGCTTTATTTTTCTGTGGCCATGTAGCAATGTCTGTACCACAAATATATGAAGGAAAGCGTCTCCTTGTCTGTACAAAATTTAAACTCAAAAAAGGTTATGGTCGCCCAGAAAGAAGGATTTCCGAAAATCACTATTTCCAACAACAAATTCCAAATTCCTTGCTATTTCCCTTTTTTGGAGTGCTTCGGTGTCATAGCATCATGTCATGGAGCTAATACTTTCAGCTGCTTCAGTAAGACGGTAAATATTTCTGTGACTTCGCGCTCTGGCGGCGCGCGGTTCATGAGCGGTTAGGTGGATAGGGAAGTCAAGAGGGCGTGGCGTGCCTGGACCCGAGGCGAACGCGCCATGATAGCTTAAAAATCTGCTAGAACAACGATAAAACTTTAAAATAACAATATCTAAAAAAATATTTTTTTTAAGATTTTTTTTACGGGTATGAATTTATTTTAATAAAAATCAGTTAGGGTATTTGGGGTTTTCGCTTATTCCATTAACACGTTGTTTAAAGGTATATAGCGGTTTTTGGTAAGTACTTATACGATTTGATAAAAAATAAATTAACAGTTTTTTGTTGACTGTACAAAACGTCAGGTTGCGCCCAGGTGACCCTGTTTTTTTAGACTAACCATTTCATGGTGCAGCCACCTAGATAGGTCGCTGTTTGGTATCCGATGAGGTAGGGTTGCCTGCGAGCAGTTTCGAGAAACTCAAAAGCGGCCAGAGAGCGGCAGCGCTATTTTCAGTGTGGCACCCCTTGCTATTTTTAAAATAAATAAAGCTTAAATTTTTATAGAAAAGCTTAATTTTCCTTCGCTATAAATACAAGTTGTAAACTGCTTATACACGTAAAACATTAAAGCGCCCATAAAACATCCTTTTTATCATGCATCCATAAAAAGAAAAACTCTGCTTGCAAAGTAACAAAATGTATGTTTTGGCTACATTGTAGGAACTTTTTACTACACCTGTTCGTTTTAACTGGACGAGGACTTTGGACTAGAGTACCTTTACATACATGCGTGGTGTCTATGGTGTTTCTCCTCCACATTATTTCAGCAAAAGCTGTCATTTTGGAGGGAGCTCCCTGTCCTGTAGTCGACGTTTTATGGGATATTATGATGTTGTGATGACCTTTACATATGGGTTGAATGGGACAGCTTTCCGTTAACTAGAGGGGCATGATCAGTTAACGCATGTGAACAACTTTCAGTGAATAAAACTTAATGAAAAATAAATCGGTTTTTCCATACAATCTGTCCAATCAAGTTTACAATTTTGTATGGGGATGCAGGTTTTTGGTTTTCATTTCCTGAAAGTTTTATTCATTGAAAGTTGTTCAGTTCAGTTTCGTTGACTGATCCTTTTAGTTTTAGGAAAGGTGTCCCTTACACCCTCTTTATTACGTACTACACACTTCTAGTTTGGACCTTATAACATTTTTAAGAAAGCAGTGGAAGCGTGCTGGGCCCATAACCTAATAAAACACGTTGAGTTTCCGTAATCGACTAACTTTTTTTTTTAATAAGTTCAAGCTAAGGTACATAGGTGGCGCTACTTTACTTACATTACTTTGTTACCATTTTAGAATTAACTAATGAGCTTATTAATTATCGCTGCAGGTAAAAGGCTTGACTTGCTCTTGACTGTTCATAATAAGGGTTTTTATTCACATGATTAGAAGATCAAGATCACATTTTATAAGTGCATTGATAAATAATAAACATTTTACCGCTTATTCAAGCAGTACAAAAAGTGTTTAGAAAATCTAATCTTAAAAAGCAATTTATATGGCGGTTTTATCGCTGCTTATGGACGTTTACTTCTATCATCATAAATTACTACATTTAGATCGATTAATATACGCATCTATTCAGATCCAATGACCTCTCACGTCCTAGTGCCAGTTTTTGAGCTGCCAAAGGTACTAGGTGCTTCCGTAGATAGTAGCCGGAAACGACTACTTAACATGCTTTTCGAAACAGGGCATTAACTCACTTTTCGGGCAATCAAGTGATTTATACTGCAATGCTAACTGCAATGTCCTAACCAAAGTGAGAAAGCCTAACAAATTGAGGACGTCTTACAAAGTGATTTTTTTTTCGTAGTGTCCCCATCGGGAATAGAACCCAGAACCTTCGGAGCGAAAGCCAAACGCTCTTACCAGTAGACCACGCAGATAGTTAGATTTCAAGGTGGTAGGGCTTTTGTGCGAAGTCCCTCTGGGGAAGTACCATCCCCTTGCCTATTTCTGGCGTGAAATAGCAGTGTTTGCAATGCTGTGTTTCGGTTTGAAGCGTGAGGAGCTAGCGAAATTATACTGGCACACGAGACACCATCTTAGTTCTCAGGGTGGGTAAAGTGCTTTGTTGTCTTATTAGTGTCAAGTTATGTCACTAATAAGACAGCGGGCTCTATGGGCGGCGGTGACCACTTTCCATCAGGTGGCCCACCTGCTCGTTTGCTCACTTGTCACATAAAAAAAACAAAAAAGATAGTCGTCACCACACTAAAATATCTAAAAAGAAGATGGAACAAATATTATTTCAGTTTGTCTACTTTCTAATTCTTATACCTAAGCAATAGGGCTATTGTCGATGGTTTATATCCGGCCCTTCTATTTTGTGACAAAAGCTTAAGTATCTCAATTAAAAAAAAAATAGTTAAATCTGCTTTCTTTGTCTTCTTACCTTTCAGCAGTCATGCACTAATTAGGTACACGCGGTCGCAAGATGGTGGAAACTCTTTGAACTTGAGCGGGTCTCTAGTTTCGGGCGCTTGTAGTGTAGCGCTGGTTCAGAGGCGCTAGAACCGAACTCAATCGTTATCGATTCTCTCTTTTTTTCTATACAAGAAGAAAAGAGAGATTTGATAACGATTGAGTTCGGTGCTAGCGCCTCAGGTTATGCTGGTTTTATTTCCACTTGCTTGTTGCCGTGCGTACATTTTTGTAGGTCCCTTTGTTTAGGTAATACAAACATGACCCTTCTCAAAACTGTTTACAACTCTTTAAAAATGACACTTTATCCATCGACTTGTTTATTTGTTTACTCTAAAAACTCCACCCCTTATACCGGGTGTAAGGGACAGCTTTCCGAATACTGAAAGGGCATGATCAGTCAACGTAACTGAACAAAACTTTCAGGAAATGGAAAAAAAAGCGGCCTCTCCATACAAAATTGCAAACTTGATTGGACAGTTTGTATGGCGAAGCAGATTTTTTTTTTCATTTCCTGAAAGTTTTGTTTGCTGAAAGTTATTCAGTTACGTTGACTGATCATGCCCTTTCAGTACCTATTCGGAAGGCTGTCCCTTACACCCAGTATACTCCCGTGTCTCGAAGCGTCGTGCATATTTCAATACTCCGACGAAAATACACCGGAATTTTAGAATTGAATCCAAGAATATAACCACTATTTTTGGGTATAGAAGGCGTGTCAACGGCCTTTGCCCCGGTTGAGTCAGTCAAAGTCGACCTTTCTCATGTTTTTGTACTACAGCAAGACACTTGACTGACTGAAGAAAAAACAGTTATACGAGGATGTACGGACGGCTTACTCAGATGACAAAAAAGCAACTTTTTCAACAAAACATGTGTTGGAACATGTGTAGGAAATTCATAGGTTCCTTAGGTAATGCAAACAAAACCTAACCTAAGTTAGGTAGTGTTATAGTCTGTCTCGACCAAACGCACGAGCCAAGCGAGCGAAGCGAATTCGGTACAGTTTATTATTTTTCGAAAGTTGATCAACTATTATTATTTTCCGGTGACATATAGAACCGTCCCGTCCGCAGGGTTATATGATAAAATCAGGAATATGATTTTAATGGACTTTCGATTTCATCATTTTCCTGGTTTTAGGCCTATGCCTGCTACTTATGCATCCCTTTTGAGCAATCATAAATGTCTCTGTATTTTTCAATAATGGTGTGATATGTAAAGCTAAACAATTTTTAGAACGCGCTATATGTTTGAAGATTTTCCTAAACATGTAACCTAGTCAGGTTATATTTCAAACTATAAATTTCATCGAAATAAGTGCTTGTTTAAGGGGCTTCCCGCCGTCCACTAGCGCCCCAATCGGTTTTAAAAATATTACTCACTAAATACACGAATCTAATACTTATAGAAAATCCGTAAAGACAGATTCACGTAACTAGTTTATTTAGAACCTATCAATAATTCTGAAAAATATAGTTCACTGCAGACAAAACAGCAACATTTAACAGTTTTTGTATCTGTAAATTCATTGTACTTTATTTTGCAGAGTTGATAGGTTTTAAATAAACTAGGGCATCTTTACTACAATCGTTCTTTCTGGATTTTCGATAAGTTTTGTATTTAGCGAGTAATTTTTTTTTAACTGATGAGGGCGCTAATGGACGGCGGGTAGCCCCTGACACTTTACACTTCTTACTTCAGAGAGTGACTAGCCAAGATTTATCGAAAAAAAACCTTTGGAAACACTATCAAATTAAGTGCCTATATACGGAGATTTATTTATTTATTATTATTCAGTTACTAGATAACTTTATTTAGTATTTCACTGTTTCAGACATGTTATGTGACGATAAATCAAACAACAGACACTCATGTTTTTATTTGTTTTATATCGCAAAGCTTTAAGGATTTGCAGAAAAGGATGCTTTACAGCCTCTCTTGTTTTTATTACCCAAGGGTTTTATTACTGTTCTTACAACAGTTACAATAGGATAACCTAGTTTCCCTGTACAAATTATATCTGGCTGGTCTTTGTTTTCTTCTAACTTGCAGACGTATGAGAAACTACGTAAAAACGGCTAAGTGCGAGTCGGACTTGCGCTGACGAGTACTTACCACGATATGGGATTTTAATGAGCTCCCGAATCTTCTGCGGTGTCGCAAGCACTATGATCACGGATGAACTGAAGTCGGCAGACATATTTTATCCGTCCAGAATCCCATATCGTGGTAAGAACCCGTCACACGGTTATGACCGCGAAACTCTCAAACAATCGGTTAGACGTGACAGGTGTACAAAACCGCTGAGCAAAGGAGTTTATTTTTTCGGTCATTTTACACAAGATCATCTGATCCCAAACTAGGCGAAACCTATGTGGGTATCATATCAAATGACAATTTCCACTATATTGTGTGTTGCCAGTAGGGCAAATTGAATTTTAGAATTATATAATTTTAGAATTTTAAGATTGATTGATAGAATGAACATGTGTCTATCTATTTAATTAAATAAAAATCATTTCATAAAGACGTTCTGATAATGTATTTAGAATCAACTGAATAGTTTACAGACATATGGCCGGGGTCCCATAGTAATCTGAAACGTCTCCTTTCTTCAGTATAGTTTTTATCCTTTTTATAGCCTTTAGGTCCGATAGACAACATAGAAATTGTAAATGTAATATCCCATAGGCAACATTTGGGTACGGAACCCTAAAACTATGATAGAAGTTATTTAGGACGCGGGCACACTAGCGATTTTCGGACTAATGCGATCTCGCGGCGACAAAAAATCATACAAATGATGATCGCCGCGTCTAAAATCGCTAGTTGCACGCCTTATGTTTGATATTATGTGTTTCAGTGTATCTTTGCTTAATGTTCCTGATAAAAACAATATTTAGGCGTAGCGTAACCAACAAACTATGAAGGTATGATCATGATCATTCGGTTAGAAACTGATTAGAATATTGGTTTGAAAATGGACAGGGAATTACGTGAAATCTAATCGCAGACAAAACTTTTTGAATTAGAAGCAACGTGATATGCAACCTGTTAGGGCCGGTTTCCACTTGTCGTGTGTTGGATCCGTTTAATAATCGGAGGTTCCAGTGGCAGAGCATTTTATATGAAGCTATTCACACTCATCCGACAACAATTTTGTGTCGGATCCGACAAGAAATGTCGTGTGTTTTGTCAGCCGATTTTCGTGTCGGATCAACGCTCGCATATGGCGCTGTTCTAATCGGAATCCGATATCCGACATAGTGGGAACAGAGGCGCCGACACCCGATTAAAATAGGAATCCGACATCCGACATAGTGGGAACCGGCTCTTAGATAAATCAATAATAGTAATTCAAAAATGAGAGGTAATTACGAGTAAGGGCCCCGCACACGACCGAGAATCGGTGACCGATTTTTTGTTGGCATCCCGCTCTGACGTGTTATCACCTGAATCTTCCGTCCTTGTCCTGGCCGATAATCGCCCACCGATTCTCGGTCGTGTGCGGGAGCCCTAAGCCACCAACTTGGTGTGCGTGGTCGATCCATTGCTTCAAATCAAAATAAATAATTTAATCTAATTAGTTAGCAAGTTCAAACAAGTTCTGCTACAGCTATTTTCGCAAAAAAAATTTGTTATAGTTTTTAGTTTACTTACTTCAGGGTGACCAATGACCATGCTTTGCTCTGTATTACCTTAACCAATGCCCAATAACAGATGGCGCTGTAGGGTTTCTGATATGCGTTATAATCAAGAAATACTCATAAAAATGGAGAAAACGTATTTTCCCAGCTACACCTCGATTCCATCGATTATCGATTTTTCACCCCAGAAATTGTTAAGAGCCGTTTTATAAAGGTCCTAATGAAATAGTGAACATAATTTTAGTATGTTACTCAGACCATGAAACTGAACAACTTTTCCCAAGGAACATAGGTCGAAATACGAAAATCAATTTTTGACCTCCCATAGAAACCGTAACAGCTGATAGCGCATTTTGTATGGGAGGTCCAATTTGGTTTTTCGTATTTCGACCTATGTTCCTTGGGGAAAGTTGTTCAGTTTCATGGTCTGAGTAACATACTTAAATTATGTTTACTATTTCATTAGGACCTTATATATACAAATATTGCCTGTTGAACAGTATAGGATAACGTCCCGTGATGTCCACTACTGGACAAGGAGGTTCGCCCAGAAATGCCCAGAATGTTATAGCAAAAATGCGTGTTTTTGGCGGGACTTACGCACAAACAAAACCAATATTAGCTGAAACAGCGCTATGCTACGTACACTCGAAACCCCAGAACTACTCAAGGTCAAAGTTTTTCCACTGACGTGTAGCCGGGTGTACTACAGTTACTGCTACGCTTGTTAGCGTTACGTCTGCCTTAAATTAAAAGATATAACGTGTGGTGCCGGCAAAGAATAGTACGGTCAACCGCTTGTCGGTAGAAACTTCTTCAACTCTATTACCACGCCATAAGGTCCAAAAGTGTTTCTACCGATGTTCGGCCGTGTGTACCAATCAATCTCTACCCGACTAAGGGATTCTTTTGTGTATCGTTATGTAGTACTATTATGAATTCTGTGGTATCGTATCAACTTATATTCTGTGGTCACCAACAGATTTGCGATTTTTTTTTGCTGAAATTCTGGGAGCTCTGTACTGCAGTGGAAGTTTTTGAATTTCAGAACTAAGGAATATAGATTTTAAGAACGTGTCAATATATCCAGTGTACCTAGTTGTGCAATTACTCCTTAGGGAAATCAAACTAAAGCTTCCTATTATCACAACTCAACCATTAGTGCGTTATCGGTTCCCTCAGGAAATTATTACTTAGGACTATAGACTATCACGTATTATAGTCTAGGCAACGAAGCGGATCGTTGTATGAAGACCCCCGCATTAAATCCTCAGTCGATTAAACTTTGCTGGGGTATTAAAAAATCCAAAAAAAATCGGTACTTTTAATTTTTCCATACAAAAATGACAAAAAACGTGTTTTTTTTTGTAATATTTTGTTTTGATATTTTGAATTTACATTTAATTCATGATTCTTTATCATCCTGTCAAATAAAATCTGCCTGAGTAATTTATGTTGGGGTCAACAGCTTCGTTGCCTACACTATTAATACAGTTGTGAGAGAAATTAGGTTGTACGCACAGCAACAAGCACGTACGGTCAACCGCTTGTCGGTAGAAACTTTTTCAACTCTATTACCACGCCATAAGGTCCAAAAGTGTTTCTACTGATGTGCGGCCGTGTGTAGAAACAAAACCAGTATAAGCTGAACCAGCGCTACACTGCAAACGCTCTAAACCAGAGACCCGTTCAAGGTCAAAGTGTTTCCACCGACGAGTGGCGGTGTGTACTTAAAAACAGTACAATAGAATAGTTGATTTATAAATTAAAGGTCACCCAAAGAGCTATGGAAAGGGCTATACTCGGAGTCTCTCTGCGAGATCGAATCAGAAATGAGGAGATCCGCAGAAGAACAAAAGTAACTGACATAGCTCTGAGAGTCGCTAAACTAAAGTGGCAGTGGGCAGGGCACATCGCAAGAAGAACCGATGGCCGATGGGGCGTGAGGGTTCTAGAGTGGCGACCACGTACCGGAAGACGAAGCGTTGGCAGGTCCACAAGGTGGACCGACGATCTGGTCAAAGTCGCGGGAAGCCGCTGGATGCGAGCAGCGCAGGACCGGTCGTCATGGGGATCTGTAGGGGAGGCCTATGTTGGACATAGGCCGAAAGACGTCCACTGCTGGCAGTGGACGTCTTTCGGCTGATATGATGATGATGATAAATTAAATATATTTTTTTAATTCATTTTATTCCCACGTTTACCAATCTATGCTGCAGCCTTGACACTAAAAGCAGAGTATATTGACGATAAGAATAACATTGTTTTACAAACTTATTTTTTCCGACAGTTTTAGCCGGTTGTTTTGATATAGCTGCAAAATGTGTTGGTAAGTTACTTTTGAGGACATAGATGAAGTCTACGATAGATAGATTCAGGTTATAAAAATACAGACACAGTTTAGGAATTCTACGGCGTGCGAATGAATTAAATAATGACACCAATGTTGACCCCAACCCCCCGCCCCCTTCGAACCTCAAATTTATTGTATCCAACTAAACCATGCCCAGTATGATCAAAGGTTGGATATCTACATATAACAAAGGACTCGAAGGAAGGATCCACTAAAATTAATAAAGTTACCTGTAACTGGTGAATTTACTTTGTACCCGTTGTTCCATCGGTTGTAGTTTGCCTGACGATGTGGAGCTTTATATTATTTTCCAACTGACATATTTCCAGTGTAGGAAAATTATGGTACGTATATTTTTCTCTAGACACATAGCCCGTGTGGTGCCGGCAAAGAATAGTACCAACCTATCTCTAACCAGTGGGTGTCCTAAGAGGCGACAACGTAATTACGCGTCCTTCTGAGTATCTTACCATCTTATATACTGCGGTTACCAACCACCGCGGTCCATGGTGCCAGCCGCAACGCTATAAAGGGTACGCTTCCTGTCCTTCAGTGGACGTTTCATGAGATGTCATGATGATGAGGTACATAAATGAGTTAGCTAGCAGTTAAATTCATGAGTTAGCTAGCAGTTAAATTTATGAGTTAGCTAGCAGTTAAATTCATGAGTTAGCTAGCAGTTAAATTCATTATAGTTAAAATCTGATCCATCGTTCGGCTGGTTGGCTCATTAAAATGAAGTAGTGAACATATTTTAGCCTGTTATTATGACCATGTAATATCGTCCTCAAGGAACAAGGTCAAAATACGAATAGTAGATTAGTAGCCAAGGGCTGTAAGGCATCAATTGCAGCCCGAGATATTTAGGCGCACGAGCGCAGAGAGGGCGCCTATAGTTCGAGGGTGCAATTGATGCTTACACCCGAGGTAACTACTCTGCTTTACACCTCGATTGTGAGGTAAGTAGGTCCTTATTACCACCAAATTGTACGTGACCAATTAGCGCTCTAGGGTAATAATGTAGCTAGGAAAGCTCTAGGGCGGTAAGTCATTAAAAAAAACACTTCACTCTTTCAAAACTCAGTTACTTACCGCCTTAGGGCTTTTCTAGCTACATTATTACCCTAGAGCGCTAATTGGTCACCTACAAGCCCCATTTGGGGGTAATAAGGAACTACTTACCGAATATGAGAGATGTAGTAGTAGATTAGTAGCCAAGGGCTGTAAGGCATCAATTGCACCCTCGAACTATAGGCGCCCTCGCTGCGCTCGTGCGCCTAAATATCTCGGGCTGCAATTGATGCTTACACCCGAGCTAACTACTCTGCTTTACATCTCGATTGTGAGGTAAGTAGGTCCTTATTACCACCAAATTGTAGGTGACCAATTAGCGCTATAGGGTAATAATGTAGCTAGAAAAGCCCTAGGGCGGTAAGTAATTAAAACGCCTGCCGCCCCGCTGCTGGAGGCGGCCATCAAGGCGGAGCCGCGCGTGGAGGTGGAGGTGCTGCCGGGCGGGGGCGTTACAATTACTTACCGCCCTCGGGCTTTTCTAGCTACATTATTACCCTAGAGCGCTAATTGGTCACCTACAAGCCCCATTTGGGGGTAATAAGGACCTGCTTACCGAATATGAGAGATGTAAAAACTATTTTTGAACCCACATAGAAACTGCATCAGCTGATAGCGCATTTTGAATGGGAGGTCCAATTGGTTTCTTCGTATTTCGACCTATGTTCCTTTGGCAAAGTTGTTCAGTTTCATGGTTTAAGTAACATGGTAAAATAATGTTCACTATTTCATTAGGGAATTCCCCTATACAGCGGTATTTTTTATCACCCCGGATATTTTAAGAGGTGGTTCTGTCCATGAAACTGAACAACTTTTCCCAAGAAACAAAGGTCAAAATGTGAAAAAAAATTACGACCTCCATTACAAAATGTGCTGCAGCTCATGCAGTTTGTTTGAAAAGTTGAAAAAAACAATTTCGTATAACCTATGTTTCTTGGAAAAAGTTGTTCACCTCTCAAAATATACGGGTGATAACAAAATATGGGTGTATACAAGGTGTAACAGAAAGGGTATACTTACTCGTACCAACCCTGAAGGATGTGATTCTGCCTATGAAATTGAACAACTTTTCCTAAGGAACATAGGTCGACATAAGAAAAAAAATACCTACCATACAAAATGCACTAACAGCTGATTCACTTTATATGGCAGGTCAAAACTTTATTTTCGTATTTTGAAAAAGTTGTTCAGTTTCATGGGCAGCAGATATTCACATTCTTCAGGGTTGGTATACCCAATTTGTTACATCTGTAATTGATAGCTTTTAGGTAAAACCTCTAAGGAATGCTGATAACCGTATTACTCCACGCGATTTTTTTCGTTGAAATCAATTGGTTTAATTTCCTTTGAACGGAACGCACAGTCAAGAGCAGGTCAAGCTTGACAACGTACCGCTAAAAAAGCTCCTACGGCTATTGAAATAAGAGCGCTACAAAGTCCTATGTGTCAAGCTCGATGTGCTGTTGACTGTACGTAATTTGACAAGATTTCTATTGCCTACTTCATGACTTGTCCGGTTCTTTGTGCTTTTATCGAGACCTTACATCAAAGCTTGTGGTCCCTTGAACCCTTGAACAAATAAGTATGGAAAAGTAAATTGAACTGAAACCGCAACTTTTTTCCATAAGGTAGAGAGAGAGAGAGATACAAGCAGTTGAACTAAGCTTATTTAAAGTAAAAGCTCTGTAAAATCTATTGCTGTCCGGTACAGTACAAATTTAAAAAAGCTTAAAGGCGGTTTTTGAAACTGGTATATAGTCTTTTTCTTTCTTCTTCTCAGTTTTCGATCATAAATTTTGGTAGATGCACGATCACTGCTCAAAAAATAGCCCTGTAAAAAAAGGCAGCACCTACAGGGTACTTCCCGTTAACCTAAAATTATGAAATTTGGCAAGAAGCTAGGTCACACAGTACAAATAAAGGGAAAAGTCTAAAATAATTAAATATTTCAATTTTTCTCACAATTTATAGTAACCAATTAAGGCGAGCTCCCGTTTCAAGAACTTTTCTATAAAAGAGGGGTCAAGTTGGATGGTCGCGGAGTTTTTAAAATCAAAGAGCAAAAGATAGGTACCTACGGAACCCTTAGGGCGCGTGTCCGACTCACACTTTGCCGGTTTTTTTTGTTTGTATCATGTATGCGTCTGTGTACGAGTACTAGTCGACCACTACAATTAGACGCATGACATTTGATAGTGGACACTTGGTCACTAGAGGAGCGCAAGGAAGAAGGCAGGGAAGGAAGGCTTCATACGTCTGATTTGCCTAATACTTAACACCTACAATACAGGAAAAAATGTGTGCTCGAAATTTCCAATGACATTCATCGTGCGCTCTGGGCCTTAGACAGAAAAGGAACCATGTGCGTACACTGTTTATTTAATAATAAAATCTACGTTGATTAAAATCTAATTACAAGTTTTTTTTTATAAAGTACAATACAGAAACTAAACTGGAAAGTGCGCAGAGTCATCGTGTGCGGGTGACAGCGTTGTCGCGCGGCTTTTCCCGCGCATTTTCTTTTGGATACACACACATGAATGGATAGGCTATAGCAAGATATGCTATAGTCAAATATAGTTGGGTTAAAACTTAAATAAATCAATATTCATGTGTAACATAAATAATTGCTTCTTACTACTTAAAACTGTTTTTCTATGTTCTCATATTGGCTGTGCGGCAACTGTGCAGCCATCGATTTCTCCATCGTGTGCATTTGTGGAGAGCAAGGAGTGGTTCCTTCCTTCAATGACGGCCCCACAGTCTGGGCACTTGCTTTCCTCCATAACCCCTTCGCACTCTCCTATCGAAAAGTAGTGACCGTTCGGACATTTATACCAAGAGCCGGCCTTCAAACCTATCGCTTTTACGATCAAATTGGTCTCTTCCTGTGTCACGATGCCGGAAACTTGCACCGTCTCTTCCAGTTCTTTGAGAAGGGTAACGGTTTTACTATGTTCAAATTTATTCCAGGACATAACAATTTTCCTTGCTGCCTCTGCAGCTTGTTTCACTTCAGGCAATTCATTGGAACTTTTGCCTAAAATGTGATGAAATATCTTTTCCAATTGTATAATGGCATTCATACGTTTCAATTCGTTGCCGATGTCTTGTTGTAATTGTTGAGTTATTTTATGTTTGTTAGTAGTGAGGGTAGTACATAGCAATTTAATGAGGTTTATAAAATCATCTTCCAATGTTCTAATTGCAATAGCTTGGTATTTCTGCTGGCATTCTGCGATGATGTCCAATATTTCCAGACCCTGAAACAGCGTCTCTAACTTCGGCAGGGACACTTTCTTTTGTGTTTTCACAATGTCGCTGAGTTCAGTGATAGCTGCGTTAATTTCTGGATTTCCTAAAAACATAACAACTGATTATGAAAAATCTACATCACTAATCTCGATAGAAAAGGAAACTATCACTATCCGAACCGATTACGTACATACAATATTTTCATAAAACATCAGTGCGATTATGCCAGAAAAGTTCTGTCAAGAAAACGAATCACGGTAATAATAAACTTACCATTTAAAATGTCTTCATATTTGCTATTCAATTCGCCGACTTTTAAGAATAATTCTTCTCGTTTCTGTTGAATGATTTCTTCGTTTCCGAAAACCCGTTCCTTGATCAGGTTGATCTCCGTCCGGAAGGTGAGGTCGAGGTCTTTGTAACGCTGCGTATTTATGATTGGCGCCCGACATTGCGGACACGTGCGAATCGAAATTTTATCTTTGTCGCCCATCATTAGGTTATCCATATACTCTATGTCCAGGTGATGTGTGCAATCTTGTAGACAAATGAATCTATGGAATCAAAAGTCCCAATTAGAAATACAGAAGAACGAACCCATTTAACTTACTAAGTTTTGCAAATAATGATCGATTTCTTACTTAAATAAGTTACGTTAAATAAATATGTAGCCTTCACTCACAATAATGATGGGTGGTATGTATTCACCCGCCCGCCAGCAAATAAAAGCGCATGCGCAGGCAACTGCAACACAACAACCATCATGCACATGATTCGCCTCTACATAAGTTATCCTTAGGAGATGTTAGACCAACCAGTGCTAAGCACCGAGTGAGAATCAACGCTTTTTTTCAATATCACGCGTTTGTTTTCATCGTTGTGGAGGAGGCTACACATCTATTTAACATAAATTTATTGAAATATACTTCCGCAAATAACGATGATTCTATTATGTATTTGGTTTCTTACTTGACATCTTCGTCGCTGAGGAAATCCCTAGGAAATAGTTCGGGACGGCAGACGTTGCAGATATTGGGGCAGCGCTCGCCGCAGAGCCCCCGGCAGCGGTGTCCGCAGCGCAGCCTCAGCAGGCACGCCTCCGCGCACGCCGGCCGGCGGCACGGCTCCCCGCAGAGCCGCGAGCAAGCGCCGTGGCGACACATTCGTGTACACTTTTCCTAAAAAAACAAATAAATATAAAATAAATATATTTTTTTTTAATAAATAAATTTTTTTATTCAGATAATAACACCCTATTTACAAGTGTTATACTTCTGCCAAACTGCAGAGCAGTTTGTTGGCAGAGGATACTCCCTTAAATTACCAGACGGGTAAGTATACTTACCCATTTACGCACGGCAGCAAGTAAGTGGAAACAAAACCAGTATAAGCTGAACCAGCGTACTAAGCCACAAGTTTCTGAATCCGGAGATTAGTTCAAGGTCAGAGTGTTTCCACTGACGTACAGCCATTCGTACTAATAACGATACAATTCATGCGTCAGATCAATTAGTTATTAATGATATGTTGTGTTACGATGCAAAGATTCGGTACATTACATTTTCAATTTACTTTCAATTTCTTTTAATAAAAATCCTTTAGTTTTAGACTTGAACAAATTGAAAGTTTTACATTTTTCTTTTATTTCATACGGTATATTATTATATATTTTAGGGACCAAGTGCTTCCTACTTCTCTGTGCATAATAAATTATCACCACACGCAGGCACCTCTAGCAATTTTTTACTAAGTTTCCTTGCCAGCATAGGGTGATTTACATAATTTTTAAATTCTTCTTTATTGAACTGCTCTAAAGCCTGCTGCTCTAAATATAATACAATATATATATATATATATTTATTTGTTTATATTTTTGTATTTATTTTATTTATATATATATATATAATGCAATTTTTTATTGGTACACTACCTGCTGTGATTATTTATGTATGTCTTTTCCTCTATACAAAGGTTGTCTGGTAGAGATCACTCTCAGCGATAAGACCGCCTTTGCCCACTATAACCTTAAGTGTTATTCTTTGTGTGTTCTTATGTTTATGTGTGCAATAAAGAATTTATTCATTCATTCATTCATACAACAACCGTTTGCGCTAAACTTAAGAATCGCCCCTAACTTATTTGATGGCCCTTAAGCAAGAACTTGGGCGATTCTTAAGTTTAATGCAAACGGCCCTTTCATTAACTTTGAAACCTTAACGTAAGGAAGTGATTTTTCTGACCTGGCATGGCTTGCAAGGCGCCCCACAAATTTTGCCGCATTGTGAGTGCGGGCACCTTCTACCGCAAATTTCATTACATGGTGGACATACTCGACTGCAGGGCTCCTTACATCTGTAATTTTAAATTAAGAGTAAAACGTTGTAAATCATGCAGTAATTAACGTTTTGAAGAAGAGATAAAACGTACATGTGCCCACAAAGCTGCGTTCTTTCGCACTTCTTCTGACATGTCAGGTGGAGACGGCCCTGAAGGCAACTCCCGCACGTGCCTCCGCAAAGATGTTCACAATTTAAAGTCTCCCCGCACGGCTCTGTGCAATACTTTAGCAATATCTCGACATTACCATCCCAAGCTGTAATAAAATAGAAACACGATTCTCAATCGACATACAAGAAAGATACTCTCAATTTTCGATATATCGATATGATACTACTTCGATGCAGTCCAATTCATATCTTCGTTCACTGACAAATAGAGTAGAATATTGGTTGGATGATTTGTCAAATTGGCAGTGATTAGCGTCCTAACAATATCCTACTACTCTATCGTCAAGGGACGAAATTTTGTATTTGCATGTTTCGAATAGTATCGAATCGATATATCGAAAGTTGAGAGTAGACACCCTGAGACGCTCAGAATTCTGCCTGATTAGGAAGCTATTTTAATAAGTCGCATCATGCAAATATTGTCCATTATCTAGACGTACCCGAGTAAATATTGCAGGGTAGCATGACTTGATGGCCACATGGAGAGGCGAGCTTGATTTTGCTAAGCTGAGTGCACATCTTAGGATCACAGATCTTGCTACACTGCTCGGTGCATGTGTGCCCACAAGGTAGTTTCCTTTCACATTTGTTTCTACAGAGATCACGGGTAGCAGGAATCTTGCAAAGCACCGTTACTTCATGGTTACAATCCGGTATGATCTTTTTAACCTGCGATTTTTCATTGTTATCGATTAGGTATGATCATCAAACTGGCATTTTTACTATCTAGCCGTGGCAACTCAATTCGGTAGATTAGATACTTACACAGTCGCTTTCGAAAATCAAATGAAAAATTTTCATGTCTTCTCATTTTGAATTTCAAAATTAGAAGACACGAAAATATCCAACGGGAAAGAGGCGTGATGTTATGTTTATGTAAAATATCCATTTCATTTGACTGAAAGCAACGGTGCCATTTTTTCAGCATCAATCTACCAAAACGTTTAATCGAAGAGTCGAGTTACCTTTTGATTGCAATCTCCACAAGCCTCGAAACATTTATTTTTGCAGAAATGATTGCAAGACGCGATGACACGTGCGCAGTTCTTGCGGCAAAGAGTATCATCCACATTCTCATTGCAAGGTACTCGATCCGAATGTTTACATTTCGAACGTTTTTTGGTTACCTAGAGCATAATATCAGATTAGACAAATATTATGAACTATTTTTATTTGAATAGAACTAGTCCCGTGTGGTGCCGGCAAAGAATATAGTATCAACTCATCTCTACCCGTGGGTGTCGTATGAGGCGACTAAGGGTTAATGAAACAGAGGATGGGCAGCAGCATCCTTCTTTGTATCGTACCATCTTATATTCTGCGGTCACAAACAACCGTGGTCTATGGTGCCAGCCGTAACGCTAACAAGCATGGTGACTATGGTACTTCCCCTCCACATTGTTTCAGCATAAAGTGGAATTCTGGAGGGAGCCTGTCCTTTGGTGGACGTTTCATGGGATGTTATGATGATTATGAACAAAACTCACTGAACAGGTATAAAATAATCGAGTTAAGCCTCCTTACCTCAACGGTGCAATCATCACATGGTTCGTGGCATTTTTTCGTACATTGATGATTCTCTCGGTCTCCCATCAAGTCGGCTGTGCATCCCTTCTTAGCCCTTGCGCAGGGGTTTTCGCAAACATACTGCATGGAAAACGTAAACTACCTGTACTATCTAATGAGCAATTTTGTATAAAAATGTATACGTAACGGGAAGGTTATATCAACCCTGTAGGATGTTATTCTGCCCAAGAAACTGAACAACTGTCCCTGAGGAACATACGAGTAGGTCGATAAAAGAAAAAAAAATATTTGACCTTCCATACAAATTGCGCTATCAGCTGATACAGTTTCAATAGGTTTTTTTTCGTATTTCGACATAATGTTCCTTAGGGAAAGTTGTTCAGTTTCATAGACAGATTCACATGCTTCAGGATTGGTTTGGTATACCCTTTTTGTTACACTTTGCATAGTTTGTAATAGCGTTTTCCAAAAACGATATAGGGGTTTTCGGGGCGAACAATCAATCTAGTCTCATGTCTGGGAATATTCGTTTCCATTTTTTTACTTAGGCCTAGATCAGTGTGACGCGGACGTCCCCGACGGCCTGTAAAATGTATGAAGCCTATTCACTCCGTTCATTGCGTTGCGGAGCGGATCCGGACACCATCCGACTGGACGGATTATATGAATGTAATATACCAATGAATTAGTGAACATAATTTTAGTATGTTACTCGGACCATGAAACTGAACAACTTTCCCCATGGAACATACGTCCGAATTCGAGAATCAATTTTTGACCTCCCATAAAAACTGCATCAGCTGATAGCGCATTTTGTATGGGGGGTAAAATTTGATTTTTCGTATTTCGTCCGATCTATGTATCTTCGGGAAAGTTGTTCAGTTTCATGGTCTGAGTAACATGCTAAAATTATGTTCACTTTTTCATTAGGCTTCATACACTTTACACTTCGTCACGGGCATCCTCGTCGCACTGATCCAGCGCCATCTGTTATAGTTTTTCTACTCTACTTAATGGCGCTGTTTTGTATATGTTAGCAGAGCTCGGTCGCCCAGGTACTTACTAAAAAAAAACAAAAAGGCAACATACATACAATCAAATAAAAAATTGTCCTTACACTTTCATGGTTAGGGTCGTGATCGACGTGGCATGTGAGAAGACACTCGTGACCACACTTGTCCACGCGGTGAACACAACGCACTGGACACTTCATCTCCTCTACCTTCAAGTGACACTGCTTGTCCACCTAAGTAAATAGTTTTATTGGACATCTTGCAACACCAACAGCATGTCAGTAGAAACACTTTACACACTATGGTAATAGAGTTGCAAATGCTTCCACTGACTTGCTGTTGACCTACTTTCATAGGTCAAGAGTAAACCCATTGACAATAAAAAGAAAAATAGAAACTTGTTGTAGGACCCAAAATATATTCAAGCAACTTGACAATTCACGGCGATAAGACTGAGTTGCTGTCAAACAAAATATGTCCTGAACCTATCGAGGGTCCGTCCCTCACTTCGAAGATTGAAGAAGCGAAAGAAAAAAAACTAAAATAATGATTATTATTATTATTATAAAGCCTTTATTTCCTCTTTTACACAAGTTATTAAATTAGTTATCAAATAAAAAAAAATCATCCATTAATTATATAAAGTAAATTCATTAGGCACGAAAAATTTATAAATTCATTTCTTTTAAATATTTTTTCAATCCTAATGTAATGTAGCATTGACAATATTAAAAAATAATTAATTTCATGCTTTTAAAATCAATTAAATCTAAAATTCATGCATTTAAAATATATTTATCTACACTCATGTCGTAATCTTTGAATTATGATTCAAAAAGTTGGTACATAAGGCTGAATATTACGCAGAGTATGCATAAAAAATTAAAAAGTTACCATTACGTAACGATTTTTGTATGAAAATTTTGCAAAGGTGTTACGTAATTTAACTTTTTAATCATAACACAACACTTGGATAAAATTCTTCTTGAACCTAAACCTTTTTAAAGAAGACTGAATATAAGGTCTTTTAGAGAGACGGTTATAAATGTAACAGTTTTTCTCAGTAGCTGTCAAATATTAGTAGCATATTTACAAAGTGTGCCTTATAAACAACCTATTATTTTGGAGCAGTTACAGTAGCAGTTACTATAGTTACAATTATTTTATCTGTAGTGGAAAATATGCGCGCGCAGCCTGAAATTAGAAGGAAATAGATATTAGATTTGCCGCCATTTTCAAATATTTACCTTTTTCAAGTTTTTTGTGCCCGTGAAAGTAATGTGAAAGTTTATTGAAAAAGAAGATAAAGTGGTGCAGTCAGGATACTGCAGTTACACCAGAAGATACTCAATAACTTATGATCTTCTCCCATATTAGTCTAGGACACTTATGACATAACCTACAATGAATTGGGAAAGAATGAAAATCGAAAAGAAAACCATGTCTTGTTAAGAAAATGTTCTGCTTGTATATTTCAAAGAAGACCTAGCGGATATATTAAGGCGGCTTCTTCTGACTCATATCAGAACTGTAATATACATAATATAAGTTACCATTGTTGTTTACTTACTTTTGTTTAATTTTTATCATTTTTATAAGTAAAGAAACCTATTGCATGAGTGAAGATAAAGTAGTATACACAACTGCATATAATATGGTATTAAAACACTCGTTTGATGCTATTATCACATTCGGCTACGCCTCATGTGATAAACCCAAACTTGTGTTTTAATAACCTGTTTTATATGACAGTTGTATAAACTACTATTATTCTACACTAGAGGAGCCTTTTCGGGCATAGGCCTCCCCCAACTTTTCCCAAGTTTTTCGTTCTGTTGCCAGTCTCCACCATGTGTTTGATTCTAGTTTCAAGTCGTCTCTCCACCTTGTTCTCGGCCTCCCTACAGATCTTTTCTTGTCCCATGGAATCCATTCAGTAAGAGTTTTAGTCCAACGTTCGTCTTTCATCCTACAAATGTGACCTGCCCACTTCCATTTACTTGTCCGGATTTTTCTTATAACATCTTCCACGTTCGTTATCTTCCTGATTACTTTGTTTCTTATTCTATCCTTTCTTCTCTTTTTTAGCATCGACCTCTCCATAGCTCTTTGACAGACTCTTAGTTTTTCTTCTTGTCTATTTGTAAGTGCCCAGGTCTGAGATCCGTATGTAAGGGTTGGTAGAATTGCGCTATTAAATACAGTTTTCTTAATTTTAACGGCTAGGCTGCTTTTCATTATAAATTTTAAAGACCAAAATTTTTTCCAGGCTTTCCCTATTCTGTGATCGATTTCCTTTTCTTGTTTATTGTTAAAAGATATTATTTGTCCTAAGTAAAAAGTCCTCAGTGTACAGTATGTCTTCATCTTCTATTTTTAGAGGGACTTTCTCGCTATTAGTCATTAGTTTGCATTTCTTTTTGTTCATGTATAGTCCCGCCTCTTCGCATACCATCTTGAATTATCTAAGCATTTCCTCTAATTCTTTGGCATTTTCAGCGAACAAGACAACGTCGTCGTAATTGTCTAAAACAAGTTTCTAAAATTGCATTAAAAGGCATTGGTGATATTGGATCTCCCTGTTTCACACCTTTTTGCAGTGGAAAGGGCTCCCCTTTTTTATCGGATTTTATAGTTGCCGTGCTATTTTCGTATATGGCTTTTAGGATATTGATATATTTCGGATTTAGTCCTTGTTGTTTTAAGGCTCTAAAAAGGTACTTATGGTTCACAGAGTCGAATGCCATCGTGAAATCTATAAATGCTAGGTAGATGGGACCTGAATCCAGCTTGTTCAATCGGCTGTTCTTCGTTAAGACATTGGTATATCCTGTTTCGTAATACTGTCATAAACAATTTGTATATGCATTACGACAAACTGATAGGCCTATAATTGTCTAGGTCATCTTTTTTACCTTTTTTATGTGAAATGGTTATGATTGATGTGCATCATTGGTTCGGTATTTCTTCCTGGTCTAGCACTTCGTTAAAGAATGTCGTAAGAACTCTATTGAAATCCTCTCCTGCATATTTTAAAACCTCATTACTAATACTGTCTGGTCCCGTACTTTTTTCTTTTTTCAGTTTATTTATTGCCGCTTTTATTTCTTCTGGGATCAGTGGTTCTAAAATTTCATTTATTACTTCTTTTTTGTAGTCGTTAGAGTTGTATTTTTTGTTTTCGTATAGTTCTTTATAAAATTCAGTTGCAGCTTTAACTATGTCAGTTCTTTTGTAAAGTTCTTTTTTATTGAAGTTAATCTTAGGTATGATTACACCAACAAAATACTTTCCAAAATAACTAGCCGGAGGAAGCACGGGTTAGGCAGTCTAGATTCTAGACTAGACTCTAGAAAATGAAAAATCCTTGGTGGCTGTATCCTTTATACGGCCGTAAGATTTACGTGGATACGTCTATGTAGATTGCTATAGTCAAGAGCACGTCAAGCTCCACCCTCCTCCAGTCACCTCCACTCCCTTTTACTGCTCCTCCACTCCTTCCCCTCACCCCCCTCCGCTCCCCCACCCCTCACCCTCTGACAGATCTAAAGCTCGATATAGTACCAATTATTGCCGCTATATCGACTTTGCACGAAATGACCCCCCAAGCGGAAGCATAGACGTATTCACGTCAAAAACTGATAAGTAAATAGGGGGATATTTTCCATACAAGGAAAACATGGAAGAAGATCTAGCTGCGGGAAAATTAAGGGCTACAAATTTTACCTCATGTCCACATTTAGGTAGCTTCGCGGAGACGATTGTGTCGCATTTTACAGAAGGGTCATTCGGTTCCTTGTGGCAGAATACCAGTTTCTTATGACCACAGGGCAGTTCCTTTTTCACCAAACTTCTGCAAGGCTCGCATTTGTCTGCACATATCAACGGGCACACGTGCCCAAGTTCACATAGAACTCTGGAATGAGATTTATTAAATTCGCATATTATATTGTTCTTGTGTTATCGTTCTTGTGTACATATGTAAGAGTTAGGAAACCAAACTAAGTTACCTTGTGCTAAGGAAATACTCGTAGATTTAAGAAAATTACCTTTCACATGGCAAACAGCATTGTACGTAGTCGTGTCCACTGTCATAGCCGTGACAGGCTAGCATGCAACCGTGGCCGCATGAGAGATTGTAATTACACTTCAAGAGGCAACCGCCTTCCGGAACTTTCTCGAAGTCTTTTGGCGATGAAATCTATAAAATACGAACTTATTAAGTATGAAAAGTCCATGAAGTCTTCTCAACCAAATCTTAGATCAACTTACCATGGTTGTGTGTTCTGGATGATTTTCGCATTTCAACGTAAGCGAAGTTCCCAACAAACCCTTGTCTTTTAAGGTTGTGGCAATATTGTTCCAAAGCACTGAGTTCCTTTTCAGGATGTCTATATTTCCAAAAATGTAGAAGCCTGAAAGAAATAAGCAAATATAGATTCAGTCTAGATAGCCTGCTCATGTGAGCTTCTGAATTGCATGACCTGAGACCACCTTCCCCTTCCTCTAACTTGGGTCTAACGTGGGTTGGAGTTCCACCCCTATCTCGTTGTCATACCTCGTACTCGCACGAGGCGGTATGCTTCTTCATTCCCAATGCGAAAGTGGAACTCCCTCTCTGCCGATCTTTTCCCGAACAATATAATCTGGATCTTTTAGGGTGACTTTTAATTAGTTGTTGATAGCAATGTACTCATGATACTGAACAACTTTTCCCAAGGAACCTACCTAGGTCGAAATACGAAAAACCAAATTTGACCTCCCATACAAAATGCGCTATTAGCTGATGCAGTTTCTACGGGAGGTCAAAACCTTGATTTTTGTATTTCGATCTATGTTCCTTGGGGAAAGTTGTTCAGTATCATGAGTACATTCATACCTTTTTCTATCAAGAACTAATAAAAAGTCACCCTATATAGTGAACAGGCGTTATTTAGGTAAGCATACTATATCTTCGGCCCCATAAAAAAGAGCTGTGTAGAAAAAATATAATTAATTACCTTCTCTTGCTCTCGAAAGAGCAACACAGACGCGATTTTCGGTGCCAAGGAACCCGATCTTATTTTGATTGTTGTTCCTTACAAGAGACAACAGAATTATCTTTGATTCTTCTCCTTGGTAGTTATCAACTACCGTTATCTTGACCTTTTGAAGGAACGCGTATTTTTCACGTTGCTGAAATGAATCAATCAATTTGACGACACAATGAATTAGAGATAGTCTAAATCGTAGGTATTAGAAATGTACGCCGATGATTTTGGCATCGGTGGCGGCCGGCGTCCGATGTCTAAATATTATTCTTATCATTTTTATCATGTCCAAAGATAATTAAAAACTTGAGCAGAGATTAGTGGTTTTCAATTACGTTCGGGTTTATGCTAGTACACTGATTGGTGTGTGGCGTGTGTTTGTCCCTGTGTGTTGTGTAGTGTGCCGGTATTAACTATGCCTGTTTACTATTATAATTTTTTATAATAATTATTAAATTCGAATTTATTTTCATTATTATTTTCTGTATTATTTATTTTTGTTATTATTTTAAATATTATGTAGGTACACACATAATTATAACAAGGTTTCATCTTTGTTATGACTCTAAGAAACTCTAAATATCACACACAATAGATAATTTCTCATCCACGCCTATGTTATCATCGGCGGCGGCGGCGTGAGCTAAAACGATTGCGCCGGCGGCGCGGCGTACACGTCTATTGGGTAAAAAAAAGAGAGTACCTTTTTCATATAAAACATCTGGCCGGCATAGGCAGCAAGAATGGTGATGTCGCCTGGTTCGTAACCTTGCTGCATGAGGTAGTTTGCCAGTGCCAGCGTTACGTCGGCTTCTGACTCATTCGATTTACTCGCACTATCGTTTACTTCCTGCCAATAACACGTAAGTACATATTTGACAAGCTCGTTGGTGTAGTTGGTAGTGAGCCTGCCTTTCACGCCGTGGGCCGCGGGTTCGATCCCCGCCCAGGGCAAACATTTGTGTGACGAACACAAGTGTTTGTTCTGTGTCTGCGTGTTATTTATCTATTTATGTATGTATATCAGTCTCTGATGACCATAGTACAGGCTTTGCCTAGTTTGGGATCAGATGACTTTGTGAATTGTCCCCCAATATTTATTTATTTAACTGCGCACGTGTGGTGTTGGCAAATAATAGTGCCAACCCATCTCTACCCGTGGATGTCTTAAGATGCGGCTAAAGGATTATGAATAGGAGGATAGGCAGCGTCCTCCTGTGTATCGTACCATCTAAAATACTGCGTTCACCAGCGACCGCGGTCCATGGTGACAGCCGCAACGCTAACAAGCGTGGTGACTATGGTAATTCCCCTCCACATTGTTCCAGCAAATTTTTATTTAACTCCTCCTAGCTATTTCATGATTTCAAAAGATCATCACGTTCACCTACCTTCTCTTTGTAATTATGCGTTAAGAAGAAAAGGTTTTCAGCCACCCCACGCACGTTCGGGAAGCTTTCAACAGAGGAGTGGTTTCTGAGATCGGGGTAGATGTGTGGAGAGATGAGCGCTGCGATCTCGGGGCGCATACGGTGCTGCACACCCAGCCGCCGGCTGTGGATGCCGTTGGTGATCATTCTCTCAAACAGCGATATCTCCATGTTGTAGTGACGCGCAAGTTTTATATCAGCTGCTGATGGTCTTAACTGCTGGTGGTCACCTGAATTGAAAATATTTATTTATGGTCTATACAGCGTGAATTTGTATTGGTTTCGCTCCCGAAGCCCAGTGATTCTACTCATGAAAACAAGCAACTTTCTCAAAGAAAAAAATTTTTACTCATAAAAATTTATCTCCTTCCCATACAAAAATGAGTCGATCACAACAAAAAACTTGTTTCTTCGCGAAAGTTGCTTGTTTTCATGAGTAGAATCACTGCGGGCTTCGGGAGCGAAACCAATACAAACTCACGCTGTATTATGGTTTATCAAATAACCTCACCCTAATGGAAAAAATCTCTGGTTGGCTGTATCCTCCCCCACACTACCGCGCCCCTCCCCTCACGCTCTCCTTTCATCCCCTCCCCACACCAATCTCCCTTCGCCCCCTCCCTCCCTCATTGCCCCTCCCCTCACCCTCTGACTCTTCCGAAGCTCGATATAGTACCAATTATTGCCACCAGAGGGCCTGTATCCACTGTGCACGAAATGACCCCCCAAATGAAAGCATACGTATCCACGTCAATAAAACTTTGACTACCAACCTATGAGGATGAGATGTTGACAACCTTTGGTTAAGGAGGTCACGATATGCTGCTCAAGAACTTCTGCAGCTTCTTCAACAATAACTGAAACAAAATGTTGAAGCACTGTTATGATTAAAATGATATCCACACATGGTTCATTAGTGCAGCGGCCAACAAAAGTATTGACGGACGGAATGTGTGAGCTATGGCCTACTACACTGGGCGTCAAAATTAAGTAGTACACTTTTCAAATTGCAATTACTCCAAGACTATAGAAGTTAGAGCTTTGAAATAGAAATCATTTTATAGCACATTTAAGTAACTTTCCTAACAACTGAATAACTAGATTGTGCACAACTATTTTATTTGTTTACTTTGTGGTGAAAATAAAGAATTTTATTTATTTATTTAATTATATTTTTTAGCAATAGTCAAGATTTACACTTAAAATTAAGAAAAAACTAAAAAGTTATTCATTTTGAAAGTACTGTCAAGTACTTCATTTTTATGTTTTGGACCTGGTTCACACTTTAGTAACTTGTGTTACCGCCTCGGGCTCTGATAACAGCTTGGAGCCGGTTTGGCATGCTGAACACTAAGTTTCGGAGGCGGTGTTGGGGAATATTTTCCCATTCTTCTATCAGGGCCTGTTTTAGAGCCCTGAGGGTGGCGCGGGGTGGTGTGCGCCTTCTGACTAGCCTTCCAAGCTCATCCCAGGCGTGTTCGATCGGGTTAAGATCTGGGCTTCTTGATGGCCAAGCCATCAAGCTGATGCTAACCTCCTGAATGTACTCTTGTACGAGGCCAGCGGTGTGTGGCCGGGCGTTATCATGCATTAGAGTCGCTCCTTCACCCATATTTACTAAATATGGCCCTGCATACTCGTTAAGGATCTCTAAAGCATATCTTTCATCAATCAGAGTGCCATTTTCTATGACTACTAGCTCTGTGCGACCCTCTGAAGATGCCAGCCCATACGTTTACAGAGCCCCCGCCGTATTGGACTCTTTCCGAGATGCAAGCTTGAAGATATCGCTCACTAGGTCGCCTGTAAACTCCGAGACTCATCTGTAAACAAAACTCCTGTCCATTCTTCTTCGCCCCATTGTACGTGTTGACGGGCGTAGCGTAGTCTCGCTATTCGATGCCCTGTCTCAAGTTTGGGGCCATTTGCTAGCCTATGGGACTTCAGGTTAGCTTCAGCAAGTCTTCTTCTCACTGTACTCTCACTAATGTAATCAGCTCGGGTCTGAAGAAGTTGTTGCTGGACCTCAACTGCATTAAGGTGACGATATCTTAACACAGTAGAAACAATAAAGCGGTCTTCTCGGGTACTAGTGCACCTGGGTCTGCCATTACCTGGTCTCCTTAGATGGTTTCCAGTCTCTTCGTACCTTTGCTTTACTTGCTGGACCGTTCGTAGAGTTACACCTACCGTTTTTGCAATACCACGCATACTGATGCCTACTTCGAGAAAAGCTAAGATTCTTGCACATTCTTCAGGTGAAAGAGGCATGATTAGTAAAGTTTACTCGCTGTAGACGCCTTTGCTTTTGAATTGCAATTGATTTATCAGCAATAAATGTAAAAACAAAAGTAAGACAACAGTTTAAAAAAAGAGTTTTTTTGTTTATTCAGTTTTTTACAGTCAATCTGTTACAGATGACATTGTGCATGAAGTTTTTATTATATGAAATTAAATTCTCTTTGTAACTTTTTTTATTTCAAAGCTAAGCTAAGCTAGCTAAGCTTTTTTTTAGTTTCTTTAGTTTACAAGATATTCCTATTTTAAAACTGTACTACTTATTTTTGACGCCCAGTGTTATTATGGACATAGGCTTGCCTGAAATGAATCGGTTAACCAAAAAAACTGTAAAACAGATAAATAATAATAATCATTTATTAATCGGACTACAAAGAGGTCCATTTTGTAGCATGGTAACAGTCATGTTAACCTATGTTATTACTTAATTATGGTAACCTATTTTTGATTAGGTTAATAACAGAAACGTCTCGCCGTTGGGGTGCTTGCTTCAGCAACGAAATATCGAGATCTCACAAAAAACCCACAACGTGGAAAGCAGTAGTAAAATGATACTTTTCGCCTAACCTATCGGCGGAGCCAACGCTTGCAGCAGTTTCCTCAGCCTAGCAGCTCCACTCGTCGTCATGCCAATGACTTGAATTCCTTTCAATATTTTTAAATCCATAATCATTCTAGCTTCCTCGTAAGCGATGGTCGCGAAATCTAGTGATTTCTGAAATTTGAATATTATTTTATTATCTATTTGTTCTTTGATTTCCATTTTTGGCAAAAATATAAAAAGCGGTCAAGTGCGAGTCGGACTCTCGCTCTGAGGGTTCCATATGTCTTCACCACATGATGTTTTTTCCACTTGATTGTAAGAACTCAGCCACCTCTCAAAATCTGACCTTATGAATGTACTTGAAATAGAGCTCAGCTTAAAACTTTGGTTGTGAGAGAAGTTGATATGATAGTTTTTAAATCATTTATTTCAGCAAACCAAATATTTTGGAAACCACGCGCAGGGCGAGCGTTTTTCTTACGTCAATGCAGACAACTAAGGGCCATAGACGAATACCTTCCATTGTTGTACGTATAGTACTTATCTAGTCCCTGCTTCCACTATACGTTATTTCACTCCCGGACACATACCGGTCCACCTTGTATTTTAAGGTTTGATGACCTCTAGTTAAAAATTATTGTTAGGTTGAGCAAAAAGTATTTATGCAGTCTTGAAGCAGGCACATTTGCCATCAGAGAGCTCTTGCGAAACATTATTCTAGATCAACTGTAGTAGTACCCCATATTATTACGTTTGGTTTGTTTTACAAAGGATGGAAATGGGAACCTACTACTCGTAGGCCGTATCTTATTGTGTTGACGTTAAAGTTTAGAGATTTGACTTACACATTAATATTTGATATTATATCAACTTGATATCTCCACCCTTGACTGACAAAAAGGGTCTTGACTGACAAACTTATGTATAGACAGACAGATGGACAACAAAGTGATTCTGTAAGGGATCAGTTTCATTTTCTTTTGAGGTAGTCTAGGCAACGAAGCGGATCGTTGTATGAAGACCCCCCATCAAATCCTCAGTCGATGAAAAAATCCAAAAAAAAATCGGTACTTTAATTTTTCCATACAAAAATTACAAATAAGTATGAAAAATTTTTTTGAGAATTTTTTTCTGGATATTTTGAATTTACATTTAATTCATGATACTTTATCATCCTGTCAAATAAAATCTGCCTGAGGAATTTATGTTGGGGTCAACTGCTTCGTTGCCTACATGCCTACACTAAGGAGTAGTAAGGGTGATGAAGGACAAATTTCTATATGATTTGCTCATGTCTGCCTCTTTGACTTATGATAAGGAGAGTCCTCTAATATATACAAAAAACATTGGCGGAGGTATCTGGTTGAAATTGATAACGAATATTAAGGTCCATGAACCACACAAGACCTGAAAATTTAATTTTTTTACGACGCAATCAAAAGATATGGATTTTTATGTCCTCATCTCCATACATTTATGCAAAAAAGCAAAACGTAACAGGGTACTTCCCGTTGACCAAAAATTGTGAAATTTGGCAAGAAGCTAGGTCTCACAGTACAAATAAAGGGAAAAGTCTAAAATCATTAAATATTACAATTTTTCTCACAACTAATAGTTACCAATTAAGGTGAGCTCCCGTTTCAAGAACTTTTCCATAAAAGATGAAACAGAGAAACTGTTACAAAGTATTATATAATAAAATGGAAGATGAAAAGACGCATTCTTACTTACCTGCTCAAATTTATGTAAGTGAAATTCAAACACACGCTCACACACATACACACTCCTACACACACACACACACACACACACACCACACAGAATATTAAACTCGAGACTATTTAGTTTGACTTAAAGTTTAAATTTACTATAGAACTTAAATTTATTTTGCACAAAAATATTAGCCTATAACTACAATTGCAATCTTGGTAATGGGGTGGGAGCCCGGTGCACTATAACACAGGTACATCCTAGTATGGACACCAGACTCTCACAAAAGAAACAAGCACAGCTACAATTCATATTATTTAAAGTTGTTTATATATTTTTTTTCTTTTGTGAGATAAAATAAATACCTTTTTTTTTTTTAAAGAGGGGTCAAGTTGGATGGTCACGGAGTTTTTTAAAATCGAAGAGCAAAAGCTTTTAGTATATCATATGGTAGATAGGTACGGAACCCTTAGGGCGCGAGTCCGACTCGCACTTGGCCGGTTTTTTTTTGCTTTAACTCAAAAACGCAGCGACGCACAGAAAAACTTGTAAGGACCAAATCGATTCGTATTGAGCTGATCTATCATCCCTATTAATATGAATCATGAGCAAATCATATACCCAAATTGCAGCCAGCACCCTAACTAGAGTGAAACCCAAAAAATATTGTTGTGTACCTGTATACGTATTAAATCTCCTTTAACTGTATTGATAACGGGGCTTGCCCATTTAAAGTACAAAGCCCATCTGTCCTCAATCGGAACCTCGCCTGCATTATTGTTGGTGACTTGCACTTGTGTATTTCTGGTTCGGTTGTTACTCATTTCCTAAAAACGTAATGATTTTGAATATTAACACAAACATTTCCTTTTGATTTACATTAAAGTATAAATGTTGTCTTACATTGTAAAGGTTCACTTGCGATTTCAAGACTACAATTTTTCTTTCTAGTATTTGCTGTCTTTCGTTCGATTTTTGGTAATTTAATACATAATTTTTCAGTCTGTACTCTATATTCTTGAGAGAAAATGACATTTTGTCATTAAAGTCGTAGTGAAAGTAATATTCCAGCTCATCTTCAAATTCATCTAGAATTAATTCTATATTTTCCTCTTCTTCATCACTGTTTTCCACAATAACTTCTTCATTATTTTGTTCTACGAGGTTTTCATTGCCCATAATATCATCAAAATCTAAGTAATTCATGTCTTCAAACAGCCAGTGTTTTAATGGGTCTCTTTTAACATCTGCTCGGTACTGAGCATAGTATTGTCCAAGACTTTGCACTTCAGGGTTATCCTTCAGACTTTTAAAACTTATGACTCCCTTGTTCAGAGTATCTAAAAGCTCTTGAGTGCGTTTTAGTTCCTTTACTAAATACGTTAAACACTCTCTTTGTCCAAAAAACCATCTCTTCGTATGTTTGTCAAGTTTGGTATTTTTCCTCAAAAAATTCAAATTTATTTCCTCCATCTTTTCATTGCGTGACTGGCCGCCAATTCGTGCTATAGAATTAGCCACTGACATAATATTTTCCAAGAACTGGTCTAACGCATGGTTAGTATAACATATGACAAGCATAAGGCACTTACTGGAGGGGATGTTCTCCAGAAGGGTTTTCGCCACTTTTACTGCAAGGAAAGTTTTTCCTGTGCCTGGAGGACCTTGAATGACGGCAAATTCGTGGGTCAAAGCTAGCTTGTATGCTTCGTATTGGGTATCATTAAATCCTAAGTCATCTTTTGTTGGCCATGTTAATGGATTTAAAACACTGAATGTTGTATCGGAAAATAATCCTTTTTCAACAAAAAATACAGAATCAGGTGTTAAGTATGCCGGAGGGTTAGGTACAGGCTGAAAAACAGAAAAACATTAAGCATAGCTTATCACATTTTTATATATAAATATATTTTTTTTACATATAATCCACTTACATCCACTCTAACGATATATTTGCTCATTGCAATGTGTTTGGGAAATTTGGGATCCTGCAATGCTTTGAGAACATGGAAGTAAGGTTCAAAATACACCTCACTTTCTATCATGATGTAACACGCGTTGTCGTTGTCTGGTACTTTGTCCACAATCGCGACAGGTATCTAAAACAAAATACCTTGATTTTAAATTATCTTTAAAGTGAGTGATTATGATACAAGGTGTAACAGAAAGGGTATATCAACTCTTAAGGATGACATTCTGTCCATGAAATTCAAACAACTTTTCCTAAGAATAGGTCGAAATATGAAAAAGAATAATTTTGACGTCCGATACAAAATCAGCTGATTCAGTTTCTATGGGAGGTAATTTTTTTTTTCTATTATTTTGACCTATGTTCCTAAGGGAATGTTGTTCAGTTTCATGGGCAGATTCACATCCTTCAGGGTTGGTATACCCTTTTTGTTACACCCAGTAGAAGAACGTGTTTCCTATTACCATGCCATGTTTAAGGAACTTGACCTCTCGATCCAAAATTGTAGCTGTAATAAAACTTTTGCAGTTGTCTTTAGTGAACAAAAGCAAGGATCCAAATATGAATCGCTTGCTTTGTGCCCAATCAATCTTTTTCAGGTATTTTGTTGCCTTTTCATCCAATTGAACCATATCACCAAACTTGTATTTCGAGATAAATGGTGCAATAAATTTAACGTTGTGGTAAATTCTGCAAAAAAAGGAAAAAGAAATAAGTATGTAATACTTATCGATACTATGTTATGCGTTATATTATTATACAATGTATGTACACACCTTATGTTGTCATATTTCTTTTTATTGGGATCTTCGATAAATTGACCTGCAATAAAGAAATACTTTATAGGTTTAACTACTTTAAAAAACATCCGCATTTAAAATATTGTATTGTGTTAGTTAGTTAAAACAATCAAAAGTGAGGAATGTTTGACCACAGTACTACTATAAATGAGTCATTGTTTGTATGTGTTGAATGGTGTGAATTAGGACGGTGTGGCGTAAAAGAAGACGTAGTGACCAAAATCGAGAAAGGGGTGCTGTAACCCACCCCCCCCTTAGTGTAATCCTACCTAACTCCTTAACTGCTATACTCCCCCTTTTACTGAATAACTTTACTTACCTACTTGCTATATAGACACGGTCTAACCTGACTAGATTTTTTTTTCTTTCTAGCTTATTAATTTAAATCAAATGCATAGAATAAGAAAATAGCATTACCTAAAAATTGTTCCCTACTATTAAACCCTGTTATAATGAATAATTTGGCTTGTGATCGTTCTAGATTGATTTCCGTCAAATCGCTTTCTGTAAGACTTTTTAAAAAATCTGTAAAAACTTGGCTTATGTGTCTTAACTATGAGCAGACTGAGGAATTACTTAAAGTGTTACTCTAAACTTACTCTTTCACACACACCGACATAATCACACACCACATATGCACACAGTCAGTGCCCCCCTTCTTGCTCATCACCCCCCCCCCCCCTTCTAACCTCATCTCATCATTCCCTCCAATCCTCATCCAAACTCACCCCCTCGTTGTCTCAATAGTTTTATTTCATTCTCTTTTTGCATGTTTCAAATTATATGTTGTACCTAAATAGCTTTAAACTATTTTAACCTGATGACCATATCCTGTTAACTGTTTAGTGTATTGCGGCTCCTGCGATACAAGCCCCGAGCTTAGTGCAGGAGTCCATGTGTAATGTACTTGTTCTTTGTGGTTTTTTCAATAAATGCTTCTTATCTTTTCAATAAATGCTTCTTATCTAGTAGCTTAAGACCTAACGCTATGGGCTAAGTGCAGCTGGATCCGTAGGAAGAGCATGATAACCTAACTAACACTATACTAGTATGAGCTTACGCCCCAACGTCTGAAGAGTTTGCAACAACAAGAACGTGAAAAAAGGAACATGAAGTAAGTATGCACAATAGGAAAGAACACAGGATATATAATTAGAATGTTAGAATTATTAGATATATGATTGAGAGTGGCTTTGTGAACAAGTATCTGCAAACTATGACTGACTTC
This sequence comes from Athrips mouffetella, assembly GCA_947532105.1. NCBI lineage: Eukaryota > Metazoa > Arthropoda > Insecta > Lepidoptera > Gelechiidae > Athrips > Athrips mouffetella. Next base: position 6,515,520 of record OX383969.1, on the reverse strand, counting down.
AAGGAGGTCTAAGAGGATTTATACTGTACAAAGGGATATATGCTTCAGTAGACTGATAGGTATAGTTACCCCCCTGCGGGGGGTAATCATCCGCCCCGCCGAATCCGCGGATGACCATGAGCCTCGACTCCTGGCTGGACAACTCTCTGACATACGAGTACCAATCCAATTCCGCTTGATGAAGCTACTCTAGATATACTTGAGCAAACAAATAGCTAGGGATATTTCTTTACACCGTCAATCTTGTCTGGTAGTAAGTTTGTAGGTTCGTCATGTCACAATAGAAAGAGTGAGAGGATGGTTCAAAAGAAGAAACCTGGACTTGTTCCGCAATCCAGATCTAATAGGAATATATACACATAAGTATCCGAAATCCGCGACTTAGGCGTACTGTTCGATAGTAAATTGACTTTTCTTCCGCATATAGGTAAAACAATTTCTAAAGCAAGCAAAATATTAGGCTTTGTCATCAGAACCACAAAATTATTTAAAAATCCATCTACCAAAATTATTTTATACAACGCTTACGTTCGAAGCATTCTCGAGAATTGCTGTATAGTATGGGCACCTAATTACAACGTGCATCAACTTCGTATCGAGCGCATTCAAAAAAGGTTTTTGAGACATCTTGCATCACGCAGTCCTGACAAACGCCAACTAACATCTTACTCAAGGAGACTCGAGCATTTCGGTATGGATCAATTGTATACCAGGAGGATATTTTTGGATTTCATATTTCTATATAAAATGTTCAGAGATTATTTTGACTGTCCCCAACTTCTTCAAAAGTTCCACATTAGGGTCCCCAACCGTTGTCCTCGCCGACCTACTGGTCTTTTGTATCCGCCACCGGCTAGAACGAACCTTAAGCAGACTGCGCCCGTAGCCAGGATGTGTCGTAATTACAATGCGTTGGGTGAATCTGTTGACATTTTTAATGACTCACTCGTCTGGTTTAGATCCAAGATACTATCAGTCCTCAGGGATGAGCGTGACACCGCTCGCCACTAAACCTTATTACCCACATTAATTAATTAATTTATTTATTTTAATTTTAATTAAAGTTTTCCTTAATTCTTATCTCAATATAATATTTGTAATTGTAATTCTCTTTTAAATAACTATTATCTTGTAGTAATTATTTTGTAGTAATATTGTGAATGTACTCGTAATCTTAATTTAATTGAATGTTGTGGCTGCCTTGACAAGAAATGCATTTAGATTAAGTATTGTATTTGTTTAGTGGTGATGATAATATTGTAATTTCTATTGGCTGTCCTTAAATAACTAAATAAATAATAAAATAATATAAAATACAGTTAAAATTTCTTAGCAAAACAAATAATAAGCGGAATTTTTGGAACAATTAATTACATGAATTTACATTTAGTTGTCAATGTCCAAGACCTAGGTCAGTCATGATTTAATCTGAACAATAAAAGCAACACATTGAACAATGAAATAAAAATAGGTAGGTAAGTAAGAAATTTAGTTATTGTATTCGAACCTGAGAATTATTAATCTGGCGAGGATCAGGGAATGTTCCTTATCCTTCCCGTCGTCTCAGCTCAATTGTATTTTATTGAGAGAGCATTATTTCTATGTGCAATAAAGAGTATTGTATTGTATTTCAGATGTCCCTCAACACAGAATCCTCAGAGAAAAAACTGCATAAAATTATATTTTGACGCTGCCAAAAAATAGTCATGAAATAGTCATAAATAGTCACCATAAGGAAAAAAATAGTCGCGTTACAATTCTAGAGTTATAGCGATAAGGCCGCCTTTGCCCACTTTTTGTAATTTTTTGTTTTAATTTGTATTTGTTTTTTTTTTTTAACGTGTGCAATAAAGTGTTCATCTATCTATCTATCTATGGTTTGCTGAGGATTATGGCCATAGGCTATAGACAGAATCCTCAGCTTTGATGCAAGCAAACCGTGGGGTCTATCGACTTGGTTTTTATCTAAAAAAATAGTCATGAAATAGTCGTCTTGACTTCCAAATTCTTGAAAATAGTCGTTCAAGGATTTCAGAGTTACAGGGGTAGCTTGCTGAGGATTCTGTGCATATCATTTCACGGACGCAGATTCCTGCAGAACGTTTAGGTTTTTCTGTTTGATACTCCTGTCAAAAAATAGTCAACAAATAGTCGTCTCAAACCATAATAACTTCGGTCTGGTTTACCTAGTAGAAGTATGTTAAAAATGCATGTTAACTTCGCCATACATTTTTTCTTTGTACAGTCGCGTACACAAAATTATTTGATATTGATTTCAAGTTATCAAAAATAAATGGATTTTGATATTGTTAGAGGCTTTTATTTCTATATGTTATTGCAGACCCTATTTTTGTACATTTTTATATTTTTATTAGGTAGGTTGTATTTTTATTAGGTAAATAAGAGGAAAAACCGACCTTTTGGTCTAGAAACTTATAATATAGGTTCCACGTTTAATGAATGGTAAAACTAGGATATCGGGCTTACACCTAGATGCATACAGTAAAAAAAATACTTGAATAATAATTGGTAAGTTCACAAATATTACTAAATTAACTACACTAACTTTACTTATTTCTTGATTGATCAATGTTGTTTGCCTATGCATTTAACTATTCATTAAAAATAAAAATATCGCTGCATATGTGTTTCTTTTAGCCAGTATCACATCAGTAGAATAATATAAATCAGTGACTTAATGTCATGGTAACAGAGTTGGAAATGTTTAACGTGGATCGTATAATAGAAAAAGCACCAATATTCTGCGACGAGATATGTTTAACCAATAGCATGGCGGCGTTTGGCTCGACCGAATTGTATGACCGCTCGCCGCTGCCGGCCCGTATTTAAGTGGCCTACAGTGTTGCTATTACAACGACAATTGTCGTATTTTACAGTAATTATATGGAAATACATGTCCCTCAACACAGAATCCTCAGAGAAAAAAACTGCATAAAAACTTATTTTGACGATGCCAAAAAATAGTCATGAAATAGTCATAAATAGTCACCATAAGGAAAAAAATAGTCGCGTTACAATTCTAGAGTTATAGCTATGGTTTGCTGAGGATTATGGGCATAGGCTATAGACAGAATCCTCAGTTCTGATGCAAGCAAACCGTGGGGACTATCGACTTGGTTTTTATTTTAAAAAATAGTCATGAAATAGTCGTCTTGACTTCCAAATTCTCAAAAATAGTCGTTCAAGGATTTCAGAGTTACAGGGGTAGCTTGCTGAGGATTCTGTGCATAGCATTTCACGGACGCAGATTCCTGCAGAACGGTTAGGTTTTTCTATTTGATACTGATGTCAAAAAATAGTCAACAAATAGTCGTCTCAAACCATAATAACTTCGGTCTGGTTTACCTAGCAGAAGTATGTTAAAAATGCATGTTAACTTCGCCATACATTTTTCCTTTGTACAGTCGCGTACACAAAATTATTTGATATTGATTACAAGTTGTCAAAAAAATGGATTTTGATATTGTTAGAGGCTTTTATTTTTATATATTGTTGCAGACCCTATTTTAGTGTTATCTATTTTTATTAGGTAAATAAGAGGATAAACCGACTGATATATCAGTGCACAGCCCCAACCTTTTGGTCTAAAAACTTATAATGTAGGTTTCACGTTTAAGGAAAGGTAAAACTAGAATATCGGGCTTAAACCCAGATGCATTCAGTAAATAAAAATACTTTAATAATAATTGGAAGGTTCGCAAATATCACTAAATTAACTATACTAACTTTACTATCAAATACGACTATCAATATTATAAGAAGAAAGATGTAACCTAGAAAACCTTATAACTACAAATAGACATTATAACCTACGAGTACTAACAGATTGTCATGTATACTCTCGGCCTGGCTATAATAATATTTACGGCAAAAGACATTTTTCCTATATACTTCCTACCATACTTAATAGTCTACCCAAGAACATACAAGATATATATATTTCAAAAAAATGTTATATGAAAAAAATGAAAAAATACATCATTGATAGTGACGATCACAGCTTCATTCTATAGGACTTATGTCACCAGAATGAAGCTGTGTTGTCCTACTTATACTTAGTCATAGGTAACTATTAATAACTAAAATTTAGTATAGAACTCGTCTGTGACAGATAAGCTTTATACAGCTTCTATAAATATAATAAATTTGTAATTTATATATTTTGGATAAATAAATTTAAAAAAAAAACTAATTTCTTGATTGATCAATGTTGTTTGCCAACGCATTTAACTATTCATTAAAAATTAAAATGTCGCTGCATATGTGTTTCTTTTACCCAATAGAACATCAGTAGAATAATACAAATCAGTTACTTAATGGCATAGTAACAGAGTTGGAAATGTTTAACGTAGGTCGTATAATAGAAAAAGCACCAATATTCTGAGACGAGATATGTTTAACCAATAGCATGGCGGCGTTCGGCTCGACCGAATTGTGTGACCGAGCTAGCGCTCGCCGCCGCCGGCGCGTATTGAAGTGCCCTACAGTGTTGCTATTACAACGACAATTGCCGTGTTCTACGGTAATTATATGAAATGTAAAGTTAACTTACACTACAGCCTATGGAAGCAGTAAATGTGCGTTATTCCAAATTAGGATTTCCATTTTTTCAATAATCATACTTAAAAATTGAAAGTAAATTCTAAAACTAACAGCAGCTCGTTAAAAGCGCAGCCTCGGTTGGGTCATTGCGCTGCGGGTTATTGCCCTCTGCGTAGGGCTAATTTTAAAATTTTCAGAATTTTTTAAAAGTAGATTTTTTTTGTGTTCCTTTATCGTTACTGAAACACCCCCTAAGCTATGGCACGCAATAAAATTATCACCCTGTATTACTCATTTAACCATTTAACGGACAGAAGTACGAAGACTGTGATTTATACAAAAAACTAACTTAAAAATAATCTGTAGGTACTGAATATATTCATAAACAAGATTTTTTTATTACTTTAGTTTAAAACCAATTATTGTAGTTTATTAAGATATATTATTTAACATGAAAACAAATAAACTTTGCTTTTTATTACAGAATTAATTATATTGGGTTCCAAATACATAAAAAAAAGTAACTAAATAGTTACCATGATATGCATTTTGAACACGACTGTACTTGAGTTGAAAAATGTATGGCGAAGTTAACATGCATTTTTAACATACTTCTACAAGGTAAACCAGACCAAAGTGATTATGGTTTGAGACGACTATTTGTTGACTATTTTTTGACATCAGTATCAAACAGAAAAACCTAAACGTTCTGCTGGAATCTGCGTCCGTGAAATGCTATGCACAGAATCCTCAGTAAGCTACCCCTGTAACTCTGAAATCCTTGAACGACTATTTTTGAGAATTTGGAAGTCAAGACGACTATTTCATGACTATTTTTTAAAATAAAGACCAAGTCGATAGTCCCCACGGTTTGCTTGCATCAGAACTGAGGATTCTGTATATAGCCTATGCCCATAATCCTCAGCAAACCATAGCTATAACTCTAGAATTGTAACGCGACTATTTTTTTCCTTATGGTGACTATTTATGACTATTTCATGACTATTTTTTGGCATCGTCAAAATAAGTTTTTATGCAGTTTTTTTCTCTGAGGATTCTGTGTTGAGGGACATGGAAATACGGGCCGGCAGCGGTGAGCGCTAGCTCGGTCATACAATTCGGTCGAGCCAAACGCCGCCATGCTATTGGTTAAACATATCTCGTCGTTCCATATGCTGTAGTGTAGATTAACTTTACATTCCAATGTAAAGTTAACCTACACTACAGCATATGGAAGCAGTAAATATACAACGCGTTATTCCAAATTAGTATTTCCAGTTTTTCAATAATCCTACTTAAAAATTGGATATAAATTCCAAAACTAACAGTGGCTGGCTCGTTAAAAGCGCAGCCTCGGTCGGGTCATGCGCTGCGGGTCATTGCCCTCTGCATCTTAAAATTTTCAGAATTTTTGAAAGTAGAATTTTTAAAGATTTTTTTGTGTTCCTTTATCGTTACTGAAACACCCCCTAAGCTATGGCACGCAATAAAATTATCACCCTGTATTACTCATTTAACCTTTTAACGAAAATAAGTACAAAGACTGTGATTTATACAAAAAACTAACTTAAAAATAATCTGCAGTGAATATATACATTAAGAAGATTTTTTTTTATATTTTAGTTTAAAAACCAATTATTGTAGTTTATTAAGCTTTATTATTAAACATGAAAACAAATAAACTTTGCTTTTTATAACACAATTAATTATATTGCATGAGTTTCAAATACATAAAAAAAAATTCAAGTACCTAACTAAACAGTTACCATCAAAGATGATATGCATTTTGAACACGACTGTACTTGAGTTGAAAAATGTATGGCGAAGTTAACATGCATATTTAACATACTTCTACAAGGTAAACCAGACCGAAGTTATTATGGTTTGAGACGACTATTTGTTGACTATTTTTTGACAGGAGTATCAAACAGAAAAACCTAAACGTTCTGCAGTAATCTGCGTCCGTGAAATGCTATGCACAGAATCCTCAGCAAGCTACCCCTGTAACTCTGAAATCCTTAAACGACTATTTTCGAGAATGTGGAAGTCAAGACGACTATTTCATGACTATTTTTTAAAATAAAAACCAAGTCGATAGTCCCCACGGTTTGCTTGCATCAAAGCTGAGGATTCTGTCTATAGCCTATGGCCATAATCCTCAGCAAACCATAGCTGTAACTCTAGAATTGTAACGCGACTATTTTTTTCCTTATGGTGACTATTTATGACTATTTCATGACTATTTTTTGGCAGCGTCAAAATATTTTTTTATGCAGTTATTTTCTCTGAGGATTCTGTGTTGAGGGACATTATTTCAGTACGTTCATACGCACAATCGACTATGCGTCTAGTACGATAGCTTAATGATAATTCGATCTGCACAATGTGGACAATCTGCCTTCTTTAGTACAGAAAAGAGACCACTTTAGGCTAGCTCTCTGCTTCACTTTAAATACAGAACTAATTATTATCAAGCTTTTGATTTCATCTTGCAAGAAAATTCCCCTTTTTAAATTTAAGGAAGGCATGATTTAATATGTCATACACAGAACACAGCAATTTTAGCCAAAGGTAGGTAGGTACTAGACAAGACTCATTCCCATCTCAACCATTTATCGAAATTAGACGAATTTTTAGTTAGATGAAGGTAGGAAATAAACTCTTTCCTTGATTTATTATAATATTAAACCCGATACGTCCACTGCATGAGAAAAGTCCTTTGGTGACTCATTTTATCAATTAAAACACTAGATTTCATGTGATCCAGATTTTGAAGCTATTTTTATACTAACAGAACAAAATTATAACGTTCATCTCCCGACAGGCCTTTCAGTCAGAGAAAAATAAGTTTATCCAAAATTTAGGCAAACTTCAGCATAGAAATATCATTCTCTCGATAAGCAAGCTAGTTTTTGCACTGATAGACTCGATCACAGAATTGAAATCTTTAAATAAACACTTTGTACGGTCTACCCACATTACTATGAACCCTCTCAGCCCTATTGCTGTGCCATAAGGCCCTTGAAAAACTCCGTAAAATATACCTGAATATCACATTTTAATATAGTCACTGAATTTAGGACGATTTCTACAGTCTTTTATAAGCATTTTTGACACATCTCGCGATTTGAATAGCACAAAATAGATAAAACATGGTGTAAACGACAAGGTAGTTTTAAAAACACTCACGGTTTTCCTTCGATCAAACCTTGATATGACCTCGCCGGTGGATGCCCACTGCTGGTTATAAGCCTCTTCCTAGGCCTTTGCAATGACCGGCCCTACGCTGCTCGCCTTCTGCGGCTTCTTCCATCCTCGCTAGATGATTAGCTTCTCCCTCTAGACGAGACGGAGAATGTCCACCGCTGGTCAGAAGCCTCTCCCTAGGCCTCCACGGATGACCGGCTCCACGCTACTCGCTTCCAGCGGCTTCTTTTGTCCTCGGTAGGTCGTTTCCTTCCCCCCAATATAACCCAAAATCTTAGGCAAAAGACATCCGGTGCACTGTCTTAATTACGTTAAATTATTTTACAGACACTGAATTGACAATAAGCAAACGATTGCTTAGAAGAACTACGCGACGCGAAGCAGTCTCAAAAGCATACGGGCTCATGGACTTGCTTGATCAGATCCGCTCGAGCGCACGAAGAGAACTGAATCCACCCCAACCAGTCTTTTGCCTTTTTATACCTTCAGCACTAGCTTAAGCTGTTCATGAGTCGCCCAAGCCGCCCAAACGGCGTAAATAGCCGCTCAAGTCGCGCAATTTGGCGCAATGAGCCGCCTAAGCTGCTGAAACGGCGAAACGAGTCAGCTAAGCCGCGCAACCGGCGCAGTGAGCCGCCTAAGCCGCGAAACCGGTGCAATGAGCCGCCTAAGCCGCAAATACGGTGCAATGAGCCGCTCAAGCTGCGCAACCGGCGCAATCGGCGCGAACGGTGCAATGAACCGCTTAAGCAGAGCAAACGGCGTAGTGAGCCGCTTAAGCCGCGCAAACGGCGCAGCGAGTCGCTTAAGCCGCGCAACCGGCGTAGTGAGCCGCTTAAGCCGCGCAAACGACGCAGCGAGTCGCTTAAGCCGCGCAAACGGTGTAACGCGCCGCTCAAACGGCGCAATGAGCCTGTGACAATGCAACGCCCGTCTCCCATCAACCGTCTCCCATTCTCAACGCAACAACCTGATCCAGATGTTCAAACAAAGATCCATTCCTACATTCTCATTACTTTAGATATCTCAAAAGTTGTTTACCGCGGCATTCAAAAGACATTTCATGTTCTAAATCTAAGTAAGCGCCTGCATGAAAAATGGGGCAACGTTCCCATGAAGCCGACATGCACATGGCGATGTTTAAATACAAGATATTTGTAATATTTGTTGAAACAGACACGGGTCAACGTGTGAACCGTTTCAATGCTAAGATGGTTTGGTCATGTAGAGAGGATGAATGAACGGAGACTGACGAAAGAGATCTACCAGGCGAGAGTGAATGAAAACGTTGGAAGGGGAAGGCCTAGGCGAACGTACCAGGACCAAATTCAGGACGTTCTGAATAATGGCCAGGTTAAAAGTACCCTAAACCAACGAGCATGTATGAAAGGATTGATGAAAGTACAGGAAGCAAGGGAAGTATGTCAAGATCGTAGCAGGTGGAGGACTGTGGTCTCTGCCTACCCCGACGGGAAAGAGGCGTGATGTTATGTATGTATGTATATGTGTCGGATGGTGTTGGGTAACGGTCGGGCCATTGGGGTCATGAAGACGGCTCTTGTATTATAGTAACTAAATATTTTAATAAGGAAGTGTGTTTGACAGGTGTGGCGTGATTTGTTCAATTCAAACTTATGCACATCTTTAGAAGGATTCGTGTTGTAGCTGATCAGGATACGGTAAGACTTGTATATATAACCTTGTGTCAGTCTCTTCTTAACTATGGAATAGTCTCTTGGGGTGGAGCTAACAAAAGTCGGTTTATTAAAGTAGAACGAGCTCAAAGAGCTATTATTAAAGTTGCATTTCACAAACCCTTCCGTTACCCAACCGACATTCTATATAATGAAACAAAATTCCTACGTGTTAGACAACTGTATTTCTTATCTACAACGTTGCGCTTTCACAAATCCTCACTGGCTTCTGTTCAGAAAACCTCACGACGCTTAAAATGGATTCCACCACCTGTACGTACTAGTTTTGCTCGAAAATTTTATAGGCATGTAGGTCCCTACCTGTACAACAAAATTAATTCTAAATTACAAATTGTTACCCTAACAAAACACTGCTGTAAAAAATCGCTTTACACCTGGCTATTGACCCTCAACTACAATGATACCGAAAACCTCTTAATTCCCCTAGTATGAATTTAAACAGTCCTACCTAAAATTTTATCGCCAATACACTTATATAACCCAACACGTCCCCAATGCACTTACACTTAAGCTAACACATCCACGCAACTTGATCGAAACACTTCCACACAATACCCAAACACACCCATTCACTCAAATCACTTACTCACACATGGTCTTGTATATTTATTATTATTTTTTAGTTCTTATACCATTGGTTTAGTTTTAAGTCTAATTGTTACTCCAGGTAGAAATACCTAGTCCTTGCGATACAGGGAATCCTAGTGTAAGGACTAGATAAACTGTAAATAACCCTCTTGAGTATAATAAATTTCATTTTCATTTTCATTTCAATTCTTTATTTGCCAGCTACACGGTAATATACATACAGGTGGACTATATTTTAACATAGAACAGCATGTAGCACCCCGTAGGGGCAATGCAAATATACAGAGGGCGTTTTAACAATTCAAAATTAATAAATTTAATATATCCGAAACAAAATTAAAAAAACTATTAGTACAATTAAACATAATAACTCAACATTAATTTATTAGAGCATTACTTATAGAATTTAATATTATTATCCGACAGAAATTCTTGGACGACAGAGTTTCTCTCTCCTAATGAGTTGTAAGCAGTTTCGAGAGGCATTCAGCGAGTAGCAGCTGATCGAGCAAAAAAGGCTTCTTGTGTTCCGCATTATGCGGTGTGCCAACGTGTTGATAATGGTCGAAATGCAGTTTGTTCTTGAATACCATCGACTTATCTGTTCTGGCGGCGGCTTCGCTGTCATCCATCATCGCATTGCATCCGTTTGGTGCATTGAGCTCTTTTATCCTATACTATTAAACGAGTTTTTCGAAAACGGCTTTAACGATTGCGATGAAATTTACTATATGGTGGTTTTTCGGGGCGAAAATAGATCTAGCTAGGTCTCGTGTCTGGGAAAATTGGTTTTCTCCTTGATTTTGACCGTTTCTTGAAAGTAGAGCGTTTCAGAAACCCTACAGCGTCATTTGTTAGTAAGCTTTGGGTAAGATTTATATAGAGCGAAGCTCGTTCGCTGAGGTATTTATTACTTGGTTTGGTATCAGTGTAGTAGTAGCTTTGTTAGTCCGCCTTAACAGAAAAGTCTGTGGTACGTCAGTGTAGTGATGTTAGGATGTAATTATTTAGTAGTTGCGTGGTGCAGTGACTGTTTGCATGTGGCCGGTTTACATACATAGGGCCGGGGTGACGGTAAACTTCTTGGTATAAAATTCAAAGATAAGAGGAGAATGGTATTATTTCGTAATTTTATCAAAGAGTTATCAAATAATTGAGAATCCTTTTTTTGAAGAAACGATTTAAGTTGCGGCTTCATTAGGCAAATAGTTTGCTGATGATTACTGGGTACATCACGCGTTGTATAAACGCTCATCTTCTGAAATATATAAAAGGGCAAACCACGCAGGGGCAAACATTCTGTTGCCTAGTGGGGCAGCAGCTTAACATTACTTTTTAAAATTTTATAGCCTCCTCATTCCGACTGAAATTGAAATAACAAATAAAAAAATATGCTTATTCTTGTTTCTTCCATTTGCACAGTTGCAACAGTTATTTAAATCTATTCCAAATTAACGTGTGCGACATGACAAACAGACGGACGAATTCACAACCTATGAGCTTCTTTTTTCCATATTGGTTGGAACCCTTATATTAGTCTGATGGGAAGGTTTAAACAAATGACTTACTGATGCCCTCACGGAGTGGTCCAAAGCAGTCTTCGCGGAGGAGTCGGAACTGCACGTCCAGATAGTGCTCCGTGTCTTGGTAGCCGCCGTTCACTATGTTGGGGCGCAGGAACGGCTGGTTGTTCAACAGGTCGTCACGGCTTGGCAGAACGCTCAGATTACGGAAGTTTTCAGGAGGGATCATGTGCTCATCGTAATCGTATAAATTCATATTTCTTGCTTGTCGTTTTTCCTCCTGTATAATATGGATTAAATAATACATGAGTATAATTTGTATAGAGTCCGTCTTATATTATAGCCTGTATGAGGTATAAGAAAGGTGAAGAAAAGAAACGTAAAATGTATGACTTTTAACACCATTTTCTTTTTACTTTTTGTATCTTTACTTGAAAAACTGTAGTAATAATATTTATTAGTCCTAACCTATACAGGGGGTTAATTTAATTGCGTGCCGTAGCTTAGGGGGTGTAAAAATAGAATAAATACAAAAATACTTAAATAGAACAGACCTTCCTTGTTTCTTCCTTTTCACAAAATGTCAGTCTCTCTCTCAACTGCTGTAGTTGCTTAGTATATTCTTCGGATAATACGAAACCATGTTTCTCCTTCAATAATTCCAAGCATAACCTCGACGAGCTATCGATTAACGGTCTGCATTTCAGTAATGCTGTAGTTGGTGATATATCTACTATGCATTGACAAAACGCAACAAAGTTTGACCAAAATTCACTTTGATTGTTCCAATATAAACTGTTTCTGGCTTTTACATTGGCATACGGTAAATCCGTGATATAGTTCCGAAAATTTACCACAAAGCGGGAATTGCAGATGTCTAAAAGCAGTTTTAGTTTCAATTCATCGAATGTGGAGATGCATACTTTTGAGATAACTTTCATGATAAGGAAGTAGATGTCCTTTTTGTCGATATCAGTCGCGAGGAGTTTAAGGAAAGATGCTTGTTTTTCGTAGACCTTTGCGATGACATCTTGGTTATCACAATGTGCGATCTCTTTCAGGGCACTTAACTCCATGCACTGATCGATTCGGTTTTGTTGGTGATTTTCATTTTTTCTATCACTGTCCACCTGCCTATTGAATGGCTGGTAGTTTCTTCCCATATTTCCTTCGCTGTGGTTACGTCTTTGTTCTTGACGTCGCCATGGACGAGAGCTTTGATGCTGTCTGTTTTCTTCTCTATTAAAACCTGAAATAAAGAAATATGTGAGTAGTTACATAAATTCATGGCTTTGCAGCTCCTCTTGGATTATACACATGGTTGGCTGGAATAGATCTGTTTTAAGAGATAAGCTCGCCATTGTAGCCCTTTTTTTCTGTTATTTATGTCACTGTTTTTGTGTGCAATAAAAAGTATATAGGGTGAAAGGAAAAGTACCGATTTCCTTTTAACCACTCGTTCTATAAGTAGAATAAAGAACAATAAGCATGTTTAAACAATAAATAAATGGTACAGCAGCACTGCACTTACTTTCTCGCAATACTCAAGGAAAAACTGTCAACCGCAAAATTAAGTTTGTAAGGCCATACACATAGTATGGAAATACAAACTTTTATTTACGTTTTTCCATAAAAATGTTCAAATGAAATATACAGATCAATTCTGAATTCAAATTGTCAAACATTAAAACAAACAAGAACATTTTGATGGATTTGCATAAAACTCTTAAATTCAAAATCTGGTGTCAATCGGACCATTCGTTTAGCCGCTAGGGCAAAGCGTGACGGACAGACCGACCGACCGACGGACCGACCGACCGACCGACCGACCGACGGACGGACATTTTTGGGAGACTTGTTTTTTATGATGTATTAGTGATATAGAACACATTTTTGAGAAAATTAGAAAAACTTTTTTTTTCACGAATACAATACCTTTCTCGCTCCGCTCGAAAGTAAAAAGAATAAAAATATAACAGATTTTTAAAAAATCATATTAAAATTTAATTGTGTCAACCTTCACCATACTATCGCACCGATAAGCGTGACTATTTGCCTCAAGTGTCGTCCTTACGTAGTTTTCTATCTCCTATCTGTGTTGCTCGCTTGTGAATGAAGTTCTTTATTGAATGGGAGGCGGGGCGCGCTGCGATTCTTAGAATAGGGTTGGCAGCCTGAACTTTTTTTTTCATAAGAAGTATTTTATTTTTATGTATTTTTTTATAAGTTCTATGTACTTTATTCTACTTACACAACATGTGGTTAATAGGAAATCGGTACTTTTCCTTACACTCTGTATATATAAGGTACCTTGTTGGATGCCTGCACCTCGACGCTGCTGGTTCGTGTTGCGTCCACCAGCAAAACCTTCTGCGGGACCCTCGTTAAGGTCTTGCGCATGGTTCCTTGCTCGCCAGTTGTCGCTGCCCGCATCACCCCTGCTGCCTCCAGCCCCGCTTTCACGGGGGGCATGACCTGACACAAGCCAAATGTCTAACTGTTTTGTAAAGCAACCACTACCTTCTTATAAATGTTTTAAATTATTAATATTATTGTTATTATTAAAGGAGCTTCTGTCAAGAAGGTGGTACAGTTCAGATACTTGGGGCACATTCTTACTGAAGACCTGAGTGATGACACCGACGTTGAAAGGGAACGACGGGCACTGGCCGTGCGGTGTAACATGCTTGCGCGCCGATTTGCTAAGTGTAGCGATGCCGTCAAGCTGACACTATTTAGAGCTTAATTTAGAGCGTTTTGTCAAAGCTTCTATACGTGTCAGCTTTGGGTAAACTACACCAGGCGAGCGTGGAGCACCATTAGAGTGCAATATAATGACGCATATCGCACTCTGATGAGATTGAGCGCGTCAAGCATGTTCGCCGCAGCCGGTGTGCCAGACTTCTTTGCCATTGTAAGAGCTCGGGTGGCTGGTTACTGGGAGCGCCTCAGGTCATCAGATAACCAAATTCTTACAATTCTGTTTGAGTATCTGGACTGTCCCATTTTTAAACATTGGCTGACGATACACCGCGAGGGGAACCGTAAATAATTTGTACCCATAGTTTAAGTTTATCTTTAATTTTTTATTTTATTCTACATTTGTCTTTTTATTGTTATAATTTTATTATCATTGTGATTTCTATGGGTGTATGCCTGAAATAAAGACCATTTATTATTTTATTTATTATTATTATTTTCACTTTATATATTTAGTATAGCTCTCCGAAGAGGTAGTTTGGCACGGGCCATGGCCAAGTGCATAAAAAGAATTAGGTGAGCGACAAGAATTTTTGCACAATTCTGCAGGTGTTTAGTATAACTGCTTTTTGTAGAAGTGTGTATGAAAGTAGATGTAAGGTAATGGCTTTAAGGCTGTTGTGGAGCGTTTTGGGAATAACACCAGTAGTAGACAAAATAATTAGGAGGTCATGACAAAATTTAAAGCCATCTCCAAATTGGATGAATTTTGATTTAATGGATAGAGAATGACTCTATTAAGCCAAATATTTTGGTCTGCCTGCACACAGTGGTGCAGTTGCAAAAATATGGCGCCTGAAAAACTTTTTATAGTATAAAAAATACGATAAGCTAACAGGCTGAACATTATAACCAAGAAAGTACTACTTGTAGTCAAGTGAACTGCGTAAAAACTGACCAAATATTCAATTGCGTTAGGGAGCAATACCAGTTCAAATTTGGTTTATAGTATCAAAAATAATACAATAAAAGGCTGAAAATTATATCCAAGAAAGAACTAGTTGTGCTCATAAGAACTGTGTAAAAATTTACCAAATTTTCGGTTCCGTTATGGAGTAATGTCTGTTTAAAATTATACAGCGTAATTTTTTTTATCGTTCCGGATATTTGAAGAGGTTGTTCTGCCCATGAAACTGAATTTGGTCAGTTTTTACACAGTTCTTATGAGCACAATTAGCTCTTTCTTGGATATAATTTTCAGCCTTTTAGCTTATCGTATTATTTTTGATACTATAAACCATCTTTGAACGGGTATGGCTTCCTAACACAATCGAATATTTCGAACTACGTTTCTTGGTAAATGAGCATATTCATCAATCAAGTATCCGGGGCGATATAAAATTTACGCTGTACAACTTTAAATAGACATTACTCCTCAAAACTGAATATTTGTTCAGTTCATACACAGTTCTTATGAGCACAACTAGTTCTTTCTTTGATATAATGTTCAGCCTTTTAGCTTATCGTATTATTTTTATACTATAAACCGTCTTTGAACGGGCATTGCTCCCTAACGCAATCGAATATTTGGTCAATTTTACGCAGTTTACTTGACTACAAATAGTACTTACTTGGTTATAATTATCAGCCTGTTAGCTTATCGTATTTTTTTATACAAAAAAACGTTTTTCAGGCGCCATATTATTGCAACTACACCACTGTGCGCAGGCAGACCAACATAATTTAGCTAAATAGAGTCGTTCTCTATCCATTAAATCAAGATTTATCCAATTTGGAGATCGTTGGAAAGATACCTTGTTGGCTGCCTGCACCTCGACGCTGCTGGTTCGTGTTGCGTCCACCAGCAAAACCTTCTGCGGGACCCTCGTTAAGGTCTTGCGCATGGTTCCTTGCTCGCCAGTTGTCGCCGCCCGCATCACCCCTGCCTCCAGCCCCGCTTTCACGGGGGGCGTGACCTGACACAAGCCAAATGTCTAACTGTCTTTCAAAGCTTCTTATAAATGTCTTAAATTAATAATTTCTTATTTATATTTTCACTTTATATATATCTTAATATAGCTCTCCGAAGAGGTAGTTTGGTACGGGCCATGGCCAAGTGCATAAAAGGGATTAGGTGAGCGACAAGAATTTTAGCACAATTCTGCAGGTGTTTAGTATAGTAATTACTTTTTGTAGAAGAGTGTATGAAAGTGGATGTAAGGTAATGGCTTTAAAGCTACTGTGGAGCGTTTTGGTAATAACACCAGGGCCCTGAGTCAAGATGCTTTCTACAATCGCAAACGCTGGTACGAGTAGAATAGAATGAAAATGTACGGGAATGACATTAGCGATCGAAATGTTGCGTGACAGCTAATGTCAATCCTATACATTTTTATTCTATTCTATAGCGTTTGCGATTGTAGAAAGCCACTTGACTCAGGGCCCAGTAGTAGACAAAATAATTGGTATGTTTTAACCACGGAATATAAAACAGTTTTAACTGTTTGTACAGACGACCGTTTGTCGATGGAAACACTTTGACCAGCGGGTCTACGGTTTCAGGCGTTGCAGTGTAGCGCTGGTTCAGCTTATACTGGTTTTGTATCCTACGTGTTTGCTGCCGTACGTACTTTCCACTGGGTCTTTATTTCTATAGCTAGATCTTTATATTTCGATTTTTTTTTCTGAGTGTGAAGTCATAAAGATGTGGGTATTGCAAACGGCTATATCTATCAAGAAAACTGTTTTATTATTTTTATTTACTCGTAGAATGGTTATATCCGGCCTTATAGTGGATTGTTTTGTCAGTAATGATTGTTCTATCCCAATAAATTTTATAATCATTATTTTCCAGAATTATTTCGGGTTTATATTTATAGTACGGTACTTTCTGGGTTATGAGTTTGTAATTGTATGCTAGACTTTGATGAACTATTGCAGTAATTTGGTCATGACGGTGTTTGTAGTCAGTTTGTAGTATGGCTTTATAGACTCCTGTGATATGTGGGATGGTTTCATGGCTGCTGTGACATCTCCTGCACATATCATTACGCCCCTGAACGATCTGTAGCTATAGGTGTACGGCATATGTATTTTTGGTAGTTGCGCGTCTCAATAACCCGTTAACCTGATCCATCCAATGGCTAGCATAAATCCCTCCGTCTCCGGGAAGAGATCGCCACACCGCAGCCAGGCGTTCGACGCACTTTTGTCGACATGTGTCTGCTGCAGGTCGTGGCGATGTCTTCCGTGAAGAGATTTTTGCTGTCAGGCGGCGATCTTTTTACTATTATAAGTATTTCAAAAGGCTTGTATACAGGGCCCTACAGATATAGTGAACATAGACCATGACGCTGAACAACGTTTCTCAAGGAACATAGGTCAAAATACGAAAAACTTAATTTGACCTCACATACAAAATGCGCTATCAGCTGATGAAGTTTCTGTGCGAGGTCAAAATTCTTGGGAAAAGTTGTTCAGTTTCATTGTCTGAGTAACATACTAAACTTATATTCACTATTTCATAAGGACCTTATATATTGCTACCTGCATTCCTATTGTTGTCCATTGGGTCACAGTCACAGAATATGATCCAGCATCAAATAAGTGAATGGCCTGAAAACTAATAGAAAGTGTGAATTTTTATACACTATTTACTTGTACTATGCATTTATTATAAAAATGATTAGATTAGATTTCTTTATTTCATATTATCAAATTCAAAATTACATAGATTGTTCAGATGTCAATGAATAATATGATCGTCAATAATATTGGAAATAAAATAAAAATAATTCAAACAAAATAAAAGTATGTCAAAAGACAGGTAAATCACTGCTCTAGCCTTACTCCGTTTTACCAATGGTTTGCCAAACCTGGGGATTTGAAAGAAAGAGCAAACTACCACTCGGCCTCGAGCGCTTTTATGTGCGCTGTGAATATTTAAAATAAAGAGCGCGTGGCTTTTTTCTTATAGCATTTCTTTTCCACTTGTGAAACGACGTAACTAGTTTACTAAATTGATGTCATAAAGTTATAATAATTATTACTGATACACAGTTAGTACATAGGTAATATTATTTCTCAAAAAAAGCTTAACATTACATTTCTACGTAGGTACACCCCGATTCTCCAGACTTGTGTTTTGTGTCTAAGCATTTTCGACGTTGAAGAACTACACTAATTACGGTTGTTTTATTTGTGAAAGTCAATACCAACTTTTGAAAATAATTACAACACACAACAAATACCTATTTGTGAAAATGGCGCGCGTATCACTTTTTCGGAAGGAGGCGGTAGCGGAAGCGTTCCGGGGCCGGTATTTTTTGTAAAGTATGAGTTCTTATGCACCCTGTCACATTGAAAGCGGTCGCGGCGCGGCGCGGTCGCGGCGCGGCGCGGTGCGGCGCAGGGGCGGCCGGGCCGCTAGTACAACCCCGCGGGCCGGGCGCGGCGCGAGGCCGAACTTTCGGCGGGAGCGGGCGCTGTATTCTGTTGCGTTCAATGCAACCCGTCACACAGAGCGGCAGCGGCGCGGCGCGGTGCGTTGCGGTCCGGGCGCGGACTTTAACGTTGTACTTTTTTTACAAGAATTTTGCGGCTTTGCGCAGACTTTTATTTAGGTTATCAGTTTGGTTTTTTGTTTAGAGCAAAGGATTTTCGTCTTTTGAATAATCACAGATAAATAATATCACACCAACCGCTACCGCCCCGCTGTCCCGCCGCGGTTTCCGCGCGGTACCTCTGTGTGACCGGTCCCGGAACGCTTTCGCTTACCGCAGGTCCGCCCCCGGACCGCTTTACCGCTTGTACCGCTCTGTGTGACGTGGGCTTAAACCAAGGAGGTTTCAACCCACGCTTTTTGGGATAAAACCTCCTTGGACTAAACTGCAAATCAGCCTATCTCGAATTATTGAAAAAAAAATTGTTACTTTAAAGACAAATTTGTTGTTAGTTGATTAAAATAATTATTTTCACGTAATTAACGTTTATATATCATATTGTCCCGTGTGGTGCCGGCAAAGAATAGTACCAACCCTTACATACCCGTGGGTGTCGTAAGAGGTGACTAAGGGTTATAAACTGGAGGATGGGCAGCAGCATCCTCCTTTGTATCTAACATCTTACTCACTGCGGTCACCTACAACCGCGGTCCATGGTGCCAGCCGTAACGCTAACAAGCGAGGTGACTATGGTACCTACTTCCCCTCTACATTTTTCCAGCAAAAGCTAGAATTCTAGAGGGAGCTCCCTGTCCTGTAGTGGACGTTTCATGGGATGTTATGATGATGATGATATCATATTGTCGAACACAGTTTATTTATTCATGAAATATGAATGTTTTAGATATAGAAACTCCTTGCACCTTGCCGAGTCGAGTTCCGATATACCTGTAGTATTTTTGGAAGCAACAAAGTCCATTTTTAGGACCGCAAAACAAAATTTGTTGGTAAAGGTTTTTTGCAGATTTATAAAAAACTGTGCAACATAGAAAGATCGTTTTATTTTTGCTGTAATATGTAAACTTACATAAACTTCTACTCGTATCGACTGTAATTAATTCAGATTTTAATTCAGATTTTTTGCTTCACAAACTTCGGAGATAAGCGGGAGGAAGGTATATTTTTTGAGGAATGGTATATTTTTTGACATTTTTCATCACAACTTGAAAGCTAAGAGTCGTAAAAAAAAAAACCGGCCAAGTGCGAGTCGGACTCGCGCACTGAGGGTTCCGTACCACCACATAAACATAATTGTATTAGTTGAAATTTCAGTAAGTTAATGTGCTAGATTTTTTGAGTCCGACACGCGCTTGACCAAATTTTATTATTTGTTGTTATTTTATAGCTTATGCACTATAAACATACCAATTTTCAAGTTTGTAAGTGTTCCAGTTTTTAGATAGAACTAAAACAAAAATCGCCTCAGCGACCATCCAACTTGACCCCTCTCTTATATGAATGTTCTTGAAACGGGAGCTCACCACAATTGGTTACCATTAGTTGTGAGAAAAGTTGTAATATTTAATGATTTCAGACTTTTCCCTTTATTTGTACTGTGAGACCTAGCTTCTTGTCAAATTTCATAATTTTAGGTCAACGGGAAGTACCCTGTAGGTTTTGCATTTTTGAATAAATGTATGGAGATGAGGACATAAAATGACATATCTTTTGATTGCGTCGTTGTAAAAAATTTAAATTTTCAGATCTTGTGTGGTTCATGGATCCTAATATATGGTATTAATTTCAACCTGATACCTTTACCCGTTAGTGAGATAAAGGGTCTTGACAGACAGACAGACGGACAACAAAGTGATCCTATAAGGGTTCCGTTTTTTCTTTTGAGGTACGGAACCCTAAAAATACAAAAATATATTTGAGAATGTAAAACTAAAGCCCTTTCATATGATACCTACCCCACTCAACCTAGTAACAACAATTTAAAATCTTGCCCCCCCTATTTGGGCCCCATTTACAGTAATAATCATAACTCTTGTTAAATTCTTTCATGTGAAATTAGGTTTGGCACCCATACTCGTATTCTCAAAATATTCCAAATTTCAAGTCGATAGCATTAGGGGTTGCTGATATGAGATATAGAGGTGTGACAGACAGACAAAGTTGCACCAAAAGGGAGCTCGTTTTTTGCCAAACAAACTTGAATATTCTGCAGCTCCATTATTTCATAGCCCTATACTCGTAAAACGATAATATTAAACACGGCCACAAATCAGTGAAAACACTTTGCACTTGAGCGGGTCACGGGTCTCTGGGTTCGGGTGTTTGTAGCATGAGCGCTGCTTTAGGCTTACTGTTTTTAGGGTTCCGTACCTCAAAAGAAAAAAACGGAACCCTTATAGTATCACTTTGTTGTCCGTATGTCTGTCTGTCTGTCAAGACCCTTTATCTCACGAACTAAAATTAATACTATATATTAGGTTCCATGAACCACACAAGATCTGAAAATTTCAATTTTTTACAACGACGCAATCAAAAGATATGGCATTTTATGTCCTCATCTCCATACATTTATTCAAAAATGCAAAACCTACAGGGTACTTCCCGTTGACCTAAAATTATGAAATTTGGCAAGAAGCTAGGTCTCACAGTACAAATAATGGGAAAAGTCTGAAATCATTAAATATTACAACTTTTCTCACAACTAATGGTAACCAATTGTGGTGAGCTCCCGTTTCAAGAACATTCATATAAGAGAGGGGTCAAGTTGGATGGTCGCTGAGGCGATTTTTGTTTTAGTTCTATTTAAAAACGGAAATACTTACAAACTTGAAAATTGGTATGTTTATAGTGCATAAGCTATAAAATAACAACAAATAATAAAATTTGGTCAAGCGCATGTCGGACTCAAAAAATCTAGCACATTAACTTACTGAAATTTCAACTAATACAATTATGTTTATGTGGTGGTACGGAACCCTCAGTGCGCGAGTCCGACTCGCACTTGGCCGGTTTTTTTACATACTCCTGCCGTGAGTATCTACTTAGCATATGGAAAAAAATACGATAAAATTGATGACTTGTTATTTCTTTCCTCTATGACAACTAAGTAGGTACGTATATGCCATATATGTAAACAGAGTCTTTGGTAAATGTATGCAAACTTCAACTTCTCTACCTATGAAACTGAAAAACTTTCCCCAAGGAACATAGGTTGAAATATGAAAAAGAAATTCTACGTTCCATAGAAACTGCATGAACTGCAACAGGTGATAGCGAATCAAAATGCGCCCATACAAATATGGGAGACCGATTTTTTTTTCTACCTATGTTTCTTAGGGAAAGCCGAAAGACGTCCACTGCTGGACACAGGCTTCCTCTTTAGAACTCCATAATAATGACCGGTCCTGCGCTGCTCGCATCCAGCGGCTTCACCCGACCTTGATCATCGGTCCACCTTGTGGGGGCCTGCCTGCCTACGCTTCGGCTTCCGGTACGTGGTCGCCACTCTAGAACCTATATGCCCCATCGGCCATCGGTTCGTCTTGCGATGTGCACCCTATAATAATAATAGGTATAATTTACCTACGTCTGTGCTTTAACCGTAGTACCTATCTACTTACCGTAAAACACTTGAACAAAATAATCACTACTGAACAACACTTTATTTCATTCATCTAATGCTTGCACCATGCGATGACAGACGATCGGTCAGAGAGAACGACGATTCCTTCCTTCCTTACTAATCTGGGGACGATTCCACTCCACCATTCGACAGCTGGTGTTGCTAGGATAGTAACGGATAATTCCCTGCCCCTAAAAGTATTATTTTCAAATTCGACTATCAGGCAGACACACAAAGCTTATTTAAAGTTAAATGTCTGTTAAATATTTTGTGATCTCTCTCCGTTTTTCTGACAAAGTGAGTGACAACCATAGATTTAAAGGAGCTTCAACTTTAAAAATGATTTGTGCGACGGCAATATGTTTTTTTTATTCAATCTCTGTAGCAATATCAAAATTAAAATAATAGAAAAGAAAATGTAAGTAAAAGCATAATTTCTCAAAAATTGCAATATATTTTGCATTCATTTTATCAAACTCTAAGGGAAACGGCTATTATAGAGGACAAATGTAAAAATATTACCACAATTTGACAACGATGATCGGCCTTGCCAAAGCTACAGAGGCTAAAAGCATTACCACACTATAAATTAACTTTGTTTCATTGTAATCGGTTCACTCGAACATAAGTACCTATTAGAAACATAACTGTACAAACACAAACTTTGAAGCGGCTCTCTGCGACTACCGATGTTGGGACGCTCGTGTGGTGCCGACTAAAAATAGTACTCATGCTATCGGCTCATGCACTCAGGCTTTAGGAGACCGAAGAATTTTGAACCGGTAGATGGACAGCAGCGCCTCTGTGTTTCGTACTATCTTATACAGGGTGTTTGGTATATGTCTGCAAACTTCTCGGGTGCTTGCTCTACCCATGGAACTGAAAAACTTTCCGTAAGGAGTGAAGGTCAAAAAATTTATAACTATTTTTGACCTCTCACACAAAATGCGCTATCAGCTGATGCAGTTTCTATGGGAGGTGATCCGTTTTCCATACAAAAATTCAAATGACTTGAATTCTTACGCGAGACATAAAATTCTGTTGAAAAATGAACGAATACTGCTATTTTTAGTTTAATTTTTCGCTAATTAATACAAAAATACAGTTAATGTTTGTTGTTTCTTTTCAAGATGTGTCCAAATATACTTTACTTTACTTTGGACTTTACTTTTTTTTTTCTTTGCCTAGTGTGGGTATCATAGTTTTAACAATTTTTGTAATTCTGGACTTTTAAATAAATAATTTTGTATTTTTTTTTTATGTACTGAAAGTACTATTTTTGTTAGCAATTTTTGGTTCAATATTAAGATTGTGGGCGTGCGGTCAAAACGGTACGGTTGTGCTTTGTGTGCATGTGTGAGTGATCGTACTCATGTAAACACGGACTGACGAGAGTAATTGACTTTACTGGACATATGGAGATATATTTTTTTATCGAAATTGTTGTTAGGCATTGAAGTTGCACGATGAAATTTACGCGAATCAACTTTTTGCACATATATAGTTGGTACTTATTGCATTAAAAAATAAATTCTTATATTTGCAGCAGTGGCTCCATCTAGTTGCGTTCGGGGCTAAACTGGCCGTCACAGATCACCTTAAGTTCACACCTTTCCATTACACGCTGTATATTATGTAATATATATATATGTTTGTAATCGGTTTCTCGAAAACGGCTCAAATGATTTCGATGAAATTTTGTATACAGGGGTTTTTGGGGGCAACAAATCGATCTAGCTAGGTCTCATGTCTGTGAAAATTCGTTTTCACCGTCTTTTTTTATTATTTCTTAGCGTGTTTTAGTGCGTTCAAGAAACTAACAGTGCCATCTGTTGTGGAGTAGCATAGCTTGCTCACCCGATGATATTTGATGACGCCCAGGTACTATATTTATTAATTTATTTATATATATATATTTTTTTTTTATTTGTAATCAGTTTCTCGAAAACGGCTCAAACAATTTCGATGAAATTTTGTATACAGGAGTTTTTGGGGGCAAAAAATCGATCTAGCTAGGTCTCATGTCTGTTTTCACCGTACAAATGTATATACATATATTGCTCGTTTAATAGTATAGGATATATTTGTAAAGTCTCGAAAACGGCTCTAACGATTTAGATGAAATTTACTATACGGGGATTTTTGGGGGCGAAAAATCTATCTAGCTAGGTCTTATGTTTGAGAAAATTTATTTTCTTCGATTTTTTGAACTCTTTTTGAAAATAGCGCGTTTCAGAAACCCTACAGCGCCATCTGTTATTGGGTTTTGGTTAAGATTATATAGAGCTAAGCTCGGTCGCCCTGGTACACTCAACAGCACGTCAGTAGAAACACTTTTGGACCTTATGGCGTTGTAGTAGAGTTGAAAAAGTTTCTACCGACGAGCGGTTGACCGTACTATATAATATAATATTATTATGACGTTTTAGCATTGTCTCTTTATATTTACGCTTTTTTAATTCCTCAAAATACTGACCCCGCGCTATAAAATAATGTCGAGTGAAATTGATGGCATCGAAATAAAAATATTAAAATTCTTCCATAAAATCGGGTAGTCATTTCCGTTTTAAATGGCAACACTGTTTATTTCTATTGCGGGGGAAAACCCGTTTCTGCTAAAAATAATGTCGAGTGAAATTGATGGCATCGAAATAAAAATATTAAAATTCTTCCTTAAAATCGGGTACTCATTTCCGTTTTAAATGGCAATTCTGTTTATTTCTATTGCGGGGGAAAACCCGTTTCTGTTCTTGTCATGTCGATTGAATTTTTTACAATAACAAAATAAAGATCGCTTGTCTCTGGTTGAAATTATGCAAATGGAAAAATTACCAAAGAGATGGATTAGAATTACATATCCCGGTGTATGTATGTCTCTTTGTTTGTCTGTAATCAAAAACCTTACAAGATTTTGACTGACTATTCGGTTGCCGATTGATCTAAGATTTTGCAAGTAATAGCGTAAGTATGTAAATCGGTTGACAATGCAATATTGTTATGTTGGTAGAGCAGGAGACGCATTTTTGAAGCGTTCGAAGTGAATCTTTAGTTCGCATACGAAAACAAATCGTGTACGAATTTAATTTCTAATGCAATCGATTTTACGTATTTTTGAATCATTCGAAAACAGTGTTGCCATTAAATTCAAATCTTTCAACAATTTTCTTTTCACGCAGATAAAATAAAAACCGGAAAGCAATTACTCATTGATTTTAAAAACCGGTAATGAATTGCGAGGGAATGGAACGCAAATTAAAAAGTTGATATGTCAGTTTGATGTCATTTGTGAAGGAAACGTCAATGTCGTTCTCATCACAGATTATACATACTTTCGAGTGATAGAATTGCAAAACGAGTGGGTCGGACCACTCGTTGTAGAATTCACAGGTATGAATATTCAAAAATTGGTATTTTACGGATTCGTATACGAATCTTGCCAATTCGAATGCGAATTGAAGTTCGAACGCTTCAAAAATGCGTCTCCTGGAGACGCATTTTTGAAGCGTTCGAAGTGAATCTTTAGTTCGCATACGAAAACGAATCGTGTACGAATTTAATTTCTAATGCTCTCGATTTCACGTATTTTTGAATCATTCGAAAGCAATGTTGCCATTAAATTACAATCTTTAAAAAATTTTCTTTTCACGCAGAAAAAATAAAAACCGGAAAGCAATCACTCATTGATTTTAAAAACCGGTAATGAATTTCGAGGGAATGGAACGCAAATTCAAAAGTCGATATGTCAGTACAATGTCATGTGTGAAGGAAACGTCAATGTCGTTCTCATCACAGATTATACATACTTTCGAGTGGTAGAAATGCAAAACGAGTGGGTCGGACCACTCGTTGCAGAATTCACAGGTATGAATATTCAAAAATTGTGATTTTACGGATTCGTATGCGAATCTTGCCAATTCGAATGCGAATTGAAGTTCGAACGCTTCAAAAATGCGTCTCCTGATCTGTTGATGGAGACGAATGGTAGCTATAAACGACACAGCCCCTCATTGCACAGCCCCAGCAAATTTGCGCTTCTTTGATTCATCTTGATAAGGACGCTGGACCTAGATTATAGTCAGGGTCTCATGATGAAGACAACCGGAAGATGGCACCCTAGAGAAGAATGCTATGGGAACTCCGTAATAAAACGACGCAACCCCATCGAGTTAAGTCTCGTTTGATTTATCTTGATAAGAACGGTTCTAGGGTCCTGATGATTAAGTTGGTCGCATGGTGGGTTCTGGGTTCAATTCCCGCTGGGGACACTGATATACAAAAATCACTTTGTGTGACCTCCCCAGTTTGATTAGGACATTGCAGGACGAGTCACCTGATTGTCCGAAAAGTTTGATGGTCCCTGCTTCGGAAGGCACGTTGGTCCCGACTACTATCTACAGATGTACTCGTTAATGAGCCATGTCAGAGGCCCTATGCGGCTCAACAACTCTGACACCATGGTATGTGGGGTCGGTCATCGACCTTGCAACCCAAACGATATGATGATGATGACATTATTAGTTTTTTTTAAGCAATCTTCATTAGTTGTTAGTAAAATAACAAAACAATTAAAATAAACCTTTGTGTATCACAGTATCAAGTTAGTTATCAGAGAGACAAAAAGGCAAGGCAGAGGTAAATCAGGCATCTTAGCGTAAAATGTACTGATTGATGATTGACACTATAAAAAGCTCAAGCGTCGCAAAACAAACACAGAAAAACAATCTATTAGCTCTGTGACCCGCAAAAACTAATTCTTTTTCCATTTTCCGCCTTATTTTCCTGCTCAATAGGAAGGTATTTGTTTAGATTAGATGCCTCGCTTCTGCGACTCACAGTGGACAGTCGGAGGGACTAGCTGTTCACATATTTGTGTTCTCCTGTTTGTATAGTATCTTGAAGTGACTGCACCTGCTGCTCAGCTTGTGTAGGTAGTCTTTCTATTTTATTAGTGCTAGTCTAGGTGCTTCGCTATACCGACATGAGTGCTTTCAGTAGTTGTTGAGTTTGAGCAGGCTATTAAATGAAGAGAAGAATTAAATTGCTTTGATTTAACCTCATGTCGTGTGGGATTGATGGTCGATGACCGACCTCACAAACCCTGGTGTCAGAGTTGTTGAGCCGCCAAAGGCCTGTGAAATTGCTCATTACCGACTACATCCGTTAGTAGTCGTGACCAACGGCTTAACGTGCCTTGCGGAGCACGAAATCATTACTTTTTTTTTCGGACAATCAGATGTTTCATTCTGCAATATCCTAACTAGACTGGGGAGTTCGCACAAAGAGATTTTTGTTTGACAGTGTCCCCACCGGGAATCGAACCCTCGATCGAGAGTCGAGCACTCTTACCACTAGAGCACGGAGGCTGTTAAATGAATTTATTTTTATTCTTAAAGTGATCGATAGAGGGAAGGAGCATAAGTTAGAGCATAAAAAATCATGCCAAAAAGACAGAATTCGGGAAATAATTTTCATTGGTTGATATAGAAAGCAAGCGGGTGATCAAAGGGATCACCCGTTTGCTTTCTTTCGGATCGGGAAATCGGGGAAAAATGTTCAGTTTCATGGGCAAAATCACCTCTTATATCTTCATGGATGGAAAAAAAAATTGTATTATTTCCCTACTCTTTAAGTAACTAGACAGAGTAACAGTGCTTTATGTGCAAAAATAATAAAATTTTATGAGCCTGTAAACAATAGGTACCTTTCTACATGTTACTTGTATGACCTATTTACCATTTTATAGGACTACGAATGTTAAAAGGGCTCTCAGCCGAGTCTACATTTTATTCTGTTCTTTTTATTGCTTTTCATAAAGGTATCAGGAATATTCTAGTGCTTTGGATAATAAAATGTTAGTATACCGTCCTCAAAAATATCAGAACAATGTAGAGTAGAAATGTAACAAAATGTTAGTTTTTAACTGGTTTCAAATTTTACCTTATTTTATGTCGCGGTTGAATTGCCGTATCTAACTGGAAAATAGTTTTTTTTTTTTACAAATCAACTCGGTTTCTGAATGTAGCCAAGCAAAAATATAAAATTGACAAAGAAAAGATTATTATTATTATCCTTGAGCATGCAGGCAGTCGATATACAACTGATCAGTTACCAATATAATATCAACTGACCAATTAGATACGGCAATTCAATTAACTAGTGTGTTTTCTTTTTCTTAATTTCTATTATATGTTTGTCTAGTTTGTTCTTAAAAATGTTGACATTTGGTGCTGAGACTACTTCTTTGGGCAGATTGATTAATGAAAAGCAGCTAAACATCTAGCTGTTTTAACAAAAATGAGCTGTTTTGTAAAACAGTTACCAGCTGATTCGGAAGTCCATCTGCGACTTAAAAGGTTCATTGCTGTTCCTCACAGTTTATTGCAAATCTGCAGTTGCAGTAAAGATTGAGAACCAGCATTAGCTCACTTGCAGCTTGTGAGAGCTGCAACTTTTATTACCCTTTTATCTTTACGTTCTGTCTGGTGCTGTCAGCGTGGTTTATTGCTCGAGGGTGCAGGAAACACGATTATGCTTCAAAGTTTTCAGATGTTATGAGGAAAGTAACAATCTTTTTATGCGATTTAACTAGATTTATTACGCATACCGTGCTACTTAGTTGCGGAATCAATCCTTCAGTAGTACACATGGCCACACGTCGTCGGTGGAAACACTTGAGCGGGTCTTAGTGTAGGCAACGAAGCAGTTGACCCCAACATAAATTTCTCAAGCAGCTTTAGGACAGGATGATAAAGAATCACGAATTAAATGTAAATTCAAAACATCCAAAAAAAATTTACAAAAAAATGTTTTCATACTTTTTTTGTAATTTTTGTACGGAAAAATTAAAAGTAGCGATTATTTTTTGGATTTTTTTATAGAAGGTTTGTCTCATGTAGTGTACTCCAGCAAAGTTTCATCGACTGAGGATTTAATGCGGGGGTCTTCATACAACGATCCGCTTCGTTGCCTAGACTATCTCTGGTTCCGGGTGTTTGTAGTGTAGCGCTGGTTCAGCTTATACTGGTTTTGTTTCTACGTGCTTGTTGCTGGGTGGACATGACTTTTACTGGTCGCGTTCCTTAGTAGATCCCAGAGCTTCCCGTCATGCGCCGATTATGGTCATCGGGAGGTTTCAGTCTAGTGGAGTCTGACATAACCCGTCCGTTTCCCCCACCGACCGGGTCCATGATGGATTTCCCCTCGACAAAAAGTAAATTACTTTAGTGGCAGGGGTGACGTAGTAGTATAATGACGCTTCCACTACAGTTAAAATAGAGCCAGCTGGTCGGGCTGTTATAATGTATCGTTTTTAGAGTTCCGAACAAAAATGGTAAAAAATATCGGCCAAGTGCGTGTCGGGCTACGAGCAGTGTAGGGCTCCGTGCTTTTTTTTACTATTATAGAACTTTTCTCACAACCAATAATAACAAATTAAACCGTTTCAAGAACATTCACATTAAAGAGAGGTCAGGTTAGAGTGGACGCGGAGTTTTAAAAATCAAAGGGTAAAATCTTGAAGAATTGAATCTTGAAGAGTTTATAGTGGATGGGTATGGAACCCATAAGGCGCGAGTCCGACTCGCACTTGGTTGGTATTTTATTTTTACGTATTTTTACTTTCGAGCGGAGCGAGAAAGGTATTGTATTCGTGAAAAAAAAAAAGTTTTTCTAATTTTCTCAAAAATGTGTTCTATATCACTTATACATCATAATTAAATTAAATCAGGATTTAAAACATTTATACATATATAGAAATTATACTTTATGAATGCTGTGTTGACTTGTAAGTGTGGTATATAAAAACCTTAAAGCCTTATATATTTAGAAACCTTTGTAAAATAACTTTATGTACTATGTTAGTTAACCAATTTAAATAAATAAATAAATAATAAAACAAGTCTCCCAAAAATGTCAGTCCGTCGGTCGGTCGGTGGTCGGTCGGTCGGTCGGTCGGTCGGTCGGTCGGTCGGTCGGTCGGTCGGTCGGTCCGTCGGTCGGTCTGTCCATCACGCTTTGGCCTAGCGGCTAAACGAATGGTCCGATTGAGACCATATTTTGAATTTAGGAGTTTTATGCAAATCCATCGAAGGGTTCTGAAGTGGTTTCTTGCTGGCTCTCATTTTGAGGGTAGCAGTCATACAATGAAAATTGAAAAATTGAATTTTTCTCATAAACGGCTCATAGAATCTTGATGAAACTTTGCATGACCAAGCATCTCCATGTAAGATATCTTGCGCTGGTATCAATAGATCTGTGTAATTTCATATAAGGGGTGTTCCTGTACGACCAAATGATAAATAGTGTGATTTACCCAAAATTGGTTCCATTGAGTTTATAAAAATTTCCTACAATATTAATCCTGGATTGGTTGTCTACCTGACTGGATATTATTTATGATTTTTTTGAATAATATTTAGTACACAGGGTGTACCAAAAACTGAAAGGGCTTGCTCAGTAGACTAAACTGAACAATTATCCATAAGGAACATGTGTGGGGAAATTAAAGAAATCTCCATGCAAATATCCTACGGTAGTATCCATCGATCTGTGAAAATTCATATAAAGGGTGTTCCAGTACTACCAAAAGTTCAACATGTGATTTTCAATTTGATTCTGAATTGATCTGTATATTTCATTCGAATTTTTTTTTGGAAAAACGTAAATAAAAGTTTGTATTTCTACACTATGTGTATGGCATTACAAATTTAAGATTGCGGTTGATAGTTTTTCCTTGAGTATTGCGAGAAAGTAAGTGCAGTGCTGCTGTACCATTTATTTTTTATAGCTTGTTGCACCAGTTACGTCACAGAGTTTGCCATCGTCACGTGATGACCACGTGACTTCGTTAGGTAACTCCAGGTTGGTAGAGGCTTACGTTCAGGTCAGGCATATCCGGGTACTGACCCGGTTAAACTTCCGAAAGATTATAGTGCAGTGCAAATATTTAATTGCATGTGACATAAGATACAGGGTGTTAGGGACAGGTTTCCGAATACTGAAAGGGTATGATCAGTCAACGTAACTGAACAACTTTCAGTGATTAAAACTTTCAGGAAATGAAAAAAAACCGGCCACCATAAAAACTGTTCATACACGTTTGCAATTTTGTATGGAAAGGCAGATATTTTAAAACCTGTCCCTTACACCTTGTATGCTACTTATCTACAGAGAATCAATTTAATTAATTTTATTCTTGAATATCGTCGAGTGATATAAGAGATTTTGAAAATAAAAAAATGTCTCGACAATCTCAGTTTAAATTAATAATAAAAAACTATGTTTAACGAATATCGTCCCTAACTTTTGAAAAGAAAATAATAATTTCATTCATTCATTCATTCTTTTTGGCTCAGTGAACCAAATTGGTTCTTGGCCTCCGACATTAAAGTACGCCACGCTTCCCTGTTCTGTGCCAATTCCGTCCAGCTGGGCACTCCCAGCTCTTTAAGATCCTTGGCGAATTCATCCTTCCAACGGTATCTTGGCCTGCCAACAGGCCGGCATCCCGATTAGACCGTAAGGGCACTGCATGTTATCCTACGTCATCTAGTACACGAAATTTGCAACTTTGTAGCGATAGTAGTGGCCTAATAGGTCCACAAAACGTTGGTCTGCCAATCCGAAACCTGGCAGGTTTTGTACAGTTGGAGAGAAAAGTGGTTAAATGACAGATTAGACGAATGAAATCTATTCGTAGAAATAGAAGGTACCTATACAAGTAAAAAACAACAGGTCTGCCTTGCATCCTCTTGGCAGTTTCGCTAGTCGGACCACAAATGTGGTCGGATGTGATTGGACCACAAATTTGGTCGGACTGGCGAAACTGCCAAGAGGATGCAAGGCAGTCCTGTTGTTTTTTTACTTGTATAGGTACCTCCTATTTCTACGAATAGATTTCATTCGTGTAATCTGTCATTTAACCACTTTTCTCTCCAACTGTACAAAACCTGCCAGGTTTCGGATTGGCAGACCAACGTTTTGTGGACCTACTAGGCCACTACTATCGCTACAAAGTTGCAAATTTTGTGTACTAGATGACGTAGGATAACATGCAGTGCCCTTACGGTCTAGATGGTTTGTCTTGATACACCCTCTTTGCGGCTCTAAAAAAAATAATTATAATAAAGTGTATTTATCATATCAGTGATGCATAGTCCACATCGGAATAGCACAACTTAGTAATAGTGTAGGACTGCTGGCCCATGTCACGTGCGCACTTGACGTACGGTCAACCGCAAATCAGTGGAAATATTTGCAACTCTATTGCCATGTCATAAAGTCCAAAGTGTTTAAATTGACGTGCTGTTGGGTGTACCTATCCAAAGTTTGGTTGAGGGGCTTTTATAGAACACCTATAGAATTTAAAGAAGTGATCACCAGGGATTTATAATGAACTAATTGCCAGAATTGAACAATTCCGTAACCCCCAGTGGGGTATTTCAAAGGATTCTAATCTAATCAGAAATACCAGCATACGAAAATGGGATATCGTGGCCAATAACTACACCAAAAATTGTTGTTAACTGTCTTATAATGCAGACTTTATAACATGCACAACGATTTATATACCATTAAAAAACCACATCCAATAACCAACCCTTCTATCCTCGACTGAATAAAATGCGAAATAACCTTGTTAAAGCCCAGGCCTGAGTTAGGTTCAGAAATTAAAAACATAAATCAGAATAACTGAGTTTGTTTTTGCAATCACCCGAGGTCGGGCAAGATTAGTTAAAGGTTTTAAAACACGCAAGGGGATAAGAAGGTCAGACGGAAATTTTAAATAAGAACGTTTTAGCGAAAGTGGAAGGTGTACGTAAAGTACGAGGAAAATACACGAAATAATTTTGGTTACATTTGCTGAATTTCCATAAAAGCGATCGAAGCCTATTCGTAAGGAGATTATAAAGGAGACGTTTCAGATTACTATAGGCGCCCGGCCATGTCTTTGTACACTATTCATTTGATTTTAAATATGTTCTTTATTACAACGTCTTTATGTGATGTTTTTTTTTTAACTCGGCTTGGCTTACTTATAATATCCTGATGCATTTTTATTAATCGGCCCTACTGGCACATACTATATGTTTTAAATTGTGATTTGATGTGACCTTTGTATGTAAATAGACCAATAATTCATTTTCAAGATGTTTTTAGTTTTATTTTGCCTAATTGGACTACTGAGACATGAACATAGTGCCATATCGCACGCCAATTTGCCGGGTCTATCCGTGACCACGGCTGATACAACTCAGCCAAAAGGTCGGTCGACTCGGAATGGAATAAACATGTATGAGAAGTTCGAACGTTTAAAACAAATGTGATTATATGTTTATTGTGCATTTTTTCCGGCAGGAACCGAATAAGGCAAATAGGTGATTATAAATAATTTTATTAAATAAAAATTAAAAAAATAATAATTTTATATAAAAAAATAAATTTTAATAAAACAAATTATTACTTTTTTTTTTTCGGACAATCAGATGTTTCATTCTGCAATATCCTAACTAGGCTGGGGAGTTCGCACAGAGAGATTTTTGTTTGACAGTGTCCCCACCGGGAATCGAACCCTCGATCGAGAGTCGAGCACTCTTACCACCAGAGCACGGAGGCTGTTATATGAATTTATTTTTCTTCTTAAAGTGATCGATAGAGGGAAGGAGCATAAGTTTTTAAAAAAATCATGCCAAAACGACAGAATTCGGGAAATCATTTTCATTGGTTGATAAAGAAAGCAAGCGGGTGATCAAAGGGATCACCCGTTTGCTTTCTTTCGGATCGGGAAATCGGGAAAAAATGTTCTGTTTCATGGGCAAAATCACCTCTTATATCTTCATGGATGAAAAAAAAGTGTATTATTTCCCTACTCTTTAAGTAACTAGACAGAGTAACAGTGCTTTATGTGCAAAAATAATAAAATTTTATGAGCCTGTAAACAATAGGTACCTTTCTACATGTTACTTGTATGACCTATTTACCATTTTATAGGACTACGAATGTTAAAAGGGCTCTCAGCCGAGTCTACATTTTATTCTGTTCTTTTTATTGCTTTTCATAAAGGTATCAGGAATATTCTAGTGCTTTGGATAATAAAATGTTAGTATACCGTCCTCAAAAATATCAGAACAATGTAGAGTAGAAATGTAACAAAATGTTAGTTTTTAACTGGTTTCAAATTTTACCTTATTTTATGTCGCGGTTGAATTGCCGTATCTAACTGGAAAATAGTTTTTTTTTTTTACAAATCAACTCGGTTTCTGAATGTAGCCAAGCAAAAATATAAAATTGACAAAGAAAAGATTATTATTATTATCCTTGAGCATGCAGGCAGTCGATATACAACTGATCAGTTACCAATATAATATCAACTGACCAATTAGATACGGCAATTCAATTAACTAGTGTGTTTTCTTTTTCTTAATTTCTATTATATGTTTGTCTAGTTTGTTCTTAAAAATGTTGACATTTGGTGCTGAGACTACTTCTTTGGGCAGATTGATTAATGAAAAGCAGCTAAACATCTAGCTGTTTTAACAAAAATGAGCTGTTTTGTAAAACAGTTACCAGCTGATTCGGAAGTCCATCTGCGACTTAAAAGGTTCATTGCTGTTCCTCACAGTTTATTGCAAATCTGCAGTTGCAGTAAAGATTGAGAACCAGCATTAGCTCACTTGCAGCTTGTGAGAGCTGCAACTTTTATTACCCTTTTATCTTTACGTTCTGTCTGGTGCTGTCAGCGTGGTTTATTGCTCGAGGGTGCAGGAAACACGATTATGCTTCAAAGTTTTCAGATGTTATGAGGAAAGTAACAATCTTTTTATGCGATTTAACTAGATTTATTACGCATACCGTGCTACTTAGTTGCGGAATCAATCCTTCAGTAGTACACATGGCCACACGTCGTCGGTGGAAACACTTGAGCGGGTCTTAGTGTAGGCAACGAAGCAGTTGACCCCAACATAAATTTCTCAAGCAGCTTTAGGACAGGATGATAAAGAATCACGAATTAAATGTAAATTCAAAACATCCAAAAAAAATTTACAAAAAAATGTTTTCATACTTTTTTTGTAATTTTTGTACGGAAAAATTAAAAGTAGCGATTATTTTTTGGATTTTTTTATAGAAGGTTTGTCTCATGTAGTGTACTCCAGCAAAGTTTCATCGACTGAGGATTTAATGCGGGGGTCTTCATACAACGATCCGCTTCGTTGCCTAGACTATCTCTGGTTCCGGGTGTTTGTAGTGTAGCGCTGGTTCAGCTTATACTGGTTTTGTTTCTACGTGCTTGTTGCTGGGTGGACATGACTTTTACTGGTCGCGTTCCTTAGTAGATCCCAGAGCTTCCCGTCATGCGCCGATTATGGTCATCGGGAGGTTTCAGTCTAGTGGAGTCTGACATAACCCGTCCGTTTCCCCCACCGACCGGGTCCATGATGGATTTCCCCTCGACAAAAAGTAAATTACTTTAGTGGCAGGGGTGACGTAGTAGTATAATGACGCTTCCACTACAGTTAAAATAGAGCCAGCTGGTCGGGCTGTTATAATGTATCGTTTTTAGAGTTCCGAACAAAAATGGTAAAAAATATCGGCCAAGTGCGTGTCGGGCTACGAGCAGTGTAGGGCTCCGTGCTTTTTTTTACTATTATAGAACTTTTCTCACAACCAATAATAACAAATTAAACCGTTTCAAGAACATTCACATTAAAGAGAGGTCAGGTTAGAGTGGACGCGGAGTTTTAAAAATCAAAGGGTAAAATCTTGAAGAATTGAATCTTGAAGAGTTTATGGTGGATGGGTATGGAACCCATAAGGCGCGAGTCCGACTCGCACTTGGTTGGTATTTTATTTTTACGTATTTTTACTTTCGAGCGGAGCGAGAAAGGTATTGTATTCGTGAAAAAAAAAAAGTTTTTCTAATTTTCTCAAAAATGTGTTCTATATCACTTATACATCATAATTAAATTAAATCAGGATTTAAAACATTTATACATATATAGAAATTATACTTTATGAATGCTGTGTTGACTTGTAAGTGTGGTATATAAAAACCTTAAAGCCTTATATATTTAGAAACCTTTGTAAAATAACTTTATGTACTATGTTAGTTAACCAATTTAAATAAATAAATAAATAATAAAACAAGTCTCCCAAAAATGTCAGTCCGTCGGTCGGTCGGTGGTCGGTCGGTCGGTCGGTCGGTCGGTCGGTCGGTCGGTCGGTCGGTCGGTCGGTCCGTCGGTCGGTCTGTCCATCACGCTTTGGCCTAGCGGCTAAACGAATGGTCCGATTGAGACCATATTTTGAATTTAGGAGTTTTATGCAAATCCATCGAAGGGTTCTGAAGTGGTTTCTTGCTGGCTCTCATTTTGAGGGTAGCAGTCATACAATGAAAATTGAAAAATTGAATTTTTCTCATAAACGGCTCATAGAATCTTGATGAAACTTTGCATGACCAAGCATCTCCATGTAAGATATCTTGCGCTGGTATCAATAGATCTGTGTAATTTCATATAAGGGGTGTTCCTGTACGACCAAATGATAAATAGTGTGATTTACCCAAAATTGGTTCCATTGAGTTTATAAAAATTTCCTACAATATTAATCCTGGATTGGTTGTCTACCTGACTGGATATTATTTATGATTTTTTTGAATAATATTTAGTACACAGGGTGTACCAAAAACTGAAAGGGCTTGCTCAGTAGACTAAACTGAACAATTATCCATAAGGAACATGTGTGGGGAAATTAAAGAAATCTCCATGCAAATATCCTACGGTAGTATCCATCGATCTGTGAAAATTCATATAAAGGGTGTTCCAGTACTACCAAAAGTTCAACATGTGATTTTCAATTTGATTCTGAATTGATCTGTATATTTCATTCGAATTTTTTTTTGGAAAAACGTAAATAAAAGTTTGTATTTCTACACTAAGTGTATGGCATTACAAATTTAAGATTGCGGTTGATAGTTTTTCCTTGAGTATTGCGAGAAAGTAAGTGCAGTGCTGCTGTACCATTTATTTTTTATAGCTTGTTGCACCAGTTACGTCACAGAGTTTGCCATCGTCACGTGATGACCACGTGACTTCGTTAGGTAACTCCAGGTTGGTAGAGGCTTACGTTCAGGTCAGGCATATCCGGGTACTGACCCGGTTAAACTTCCGAAAGATTATAGTGCAGTGCAAATATTTAATTGCATGTGACATAAGATACAGGGTGTTAGGGACAGGTTTCCGAATACTGAAAGGGTATGATCAGTCAACGTAACTGAACAACTTTCAGTGATTAAAACTTTCAGGAAATGAAAAAAAACCGGCCACCATAAAAACTGTTCATACACGTTTGCAATTTTGTATGGAAAGGCAGATATTTTAAAACCTGTCCCTTACACCTTGTATGCTACTTATCTACAGAGAATCAATTTAATTAATTTTATTCTTGAATATCGTCGAGTGATATAAGAGATTTTGAAAATAAAAAAATGTCTCGACAATCTCAGTTTAAATTAATAATAAAAAACTATGTTTAACGAATATCGTCCCTAACTTTTGAAAAGAAAATAATAATTTCATTCATTCATTCATTCTTTTTGGCTCAGTGAACCAAATTGGTTCTTGGCCTCCGACATTAAAGTACGCCACGCTTCCCTGTTCTGTGCCAATTCCGTCCAGCTGGGCACTCCCAGCTCTTTAAGATCCTTGGCGAATTCATCCTTCCAACGGTATCTTGGCCTGCCAACAGGCCGGCATCCCGATTAGACCGTAAGGGCACTGCATGTTATCCTACGTCATCTAGTACACGAAATTTGCAACTTTGTAGCGATAGTAGTGGCCTAATAGGTCCACAAAACGTTGGTCTGCCAATCCGAAACCTGGCAGGTTTTGTACAGTTGGAGAGAAAAGTGGTTAAATGACAGATTAGACGAATGAAATCTATTCGTAGAAATAGAAGGTACCTATACAAGTAAAAAACAACAGGTCTGCCTTGCATCCTCTTGGCAGTTTCGCTAGTCGGACCACAAATGTGGTCGGATGTGATTGGACCACAAATTTGGTCGGACTGGCGAAACTGCCAAGAGGATGCAAGGCAGTCCTGTTGTTTTTTTACTTGTATAGGTACCTCCTATTTCTACGAATAGATTTCATTCGTGTAATCTGTCATTTAACCACTTTTCTCTCCAACTGTACAAAACCTGCCAGGTTTCGGATTGGCAGACCAACGTTTTGTGGACCTACTAGGCCACTACTATCGCTACAAAGTTGCAAATTTTGTGTACTAGATGACGTAGGATAACATGCAGTGCCCTTACGGTCTAGATGGTTTGTCTTGATACACCCTCTTTGCGGCTCTAAAAAAAATAATTATAATAAAGTGTATTTATCATATCAGTGATGCATAGTCCACATCGGAATAGCACAACTTAGTAATAGTGTAGGACTGCTGGCCCATGTCACGTGCGCACTTGACGTACGGTCAACCGCAAATCAGTGGAAATATTTGCAACTCTATTGCCATGTCATAAAGTCCAAAGTGTTTAAATTGACGTGCTGTTGGGTGTACCTATCCAAAGTTTGGTTGAGGGGCTTTTATAGAACACCTATAGAATTTAAAGAAGTGATCACCAGGGATTTATAATGAACTAATTGCCAGAATTGAACAATTCCGTAACCCCCAGTGGGGTATTTCAAAGGATTCTAATCTAATCAGAAATACCAGCATACGAAAATGGGATATCGTGGCCAATA
Organism: Athrips mouffetella; assembly: GCA_947532105.1. Taxonomy (NCBI): domain Eukaryota; kingdom Metazoa; phylum Arthropoda; class Insecta; order Lepidoptera; family Gelechiidae; genus Athrips; species Athrips mouffetella. The sequence goes on along the minus strand of OX383969.1, from coordinate 6,476,397 downwards.
ACTACACCAAAAATTGTTGTTAACTGTCTTATAATGCAGACTTTATAACATGCACAACGATTTATATACCATTAAAAAACCACATCCAATAACCAACCCTTCTATCCTCGACTGAATAAAATGCGAAATAACCTTGTTAAAGCCCAGGCCTGAGTTAGGTTCAGAAATTAAAAACATAAATCAGAATAACTGAGTTTGTTTTTGCAATCACCCGAGGTCGGGCAAGATTAGTTAAAGGTTTTAAAACACGCAAGGGGATAAGAAGGTCAGACGGAAATTTTAAATAAGAACGTTTTAGCGAAAGTGGAAGGTGTACGTAAAGTACGAGGAAAATACACGAAATAATTTTGGTTACATTTGCTGAATTTCCATAAAAGCGATCGAAGCCTATTCGTAAGGAGATTATAAAGGAGACGTTTCAGATTACTATAGGCGCCCGGCCATGTCTTTGTACACTATTCATTTGATTTTAAATATGTTCTTTATTACAACGTCTTTATGTGATGTTTTTTTTTTAACTCGGCTTGGCTTACTTATAATATCCTGATGCATTTTTATTAATCGGCCCTACTGGCACATACTATATGTTTTAAATTGTGATTTGATGTGACCTTTGTATGTAAATAGACCAATAATTCATTTTCAAGATGTTTTTAGTTTTATTTTGCCTAATTGGACTACTGAGACATGAACATAGTGCCATATCGCACGCCAATTTGCCGGGTCTATCCGTGACCACGGCTGATACAACTCAGCCGAAAGGTCGGTCGACTCGGAATGGAATAAACATGTATGAGAAGTTCGAACGTTTAAAACAAATGTGATTATATGTTTATTGTGCATTTTTTCCGGCAGGAACCGAATAAGGCAAATAGGTGATTATAAATAATTTTATTAAATAAAAATTAAAAAAATAATAATTTTATATAAAAAAATAAATTTTAATAAAACAAATTAAGGTAAGATAAGATTTTTTTTTTTTTATTATGTATGGGCTTACTCTTGACCTCGATCTAGCCTTGAGGACAGAGATGAGGTCGACGATTAGTATATAATTATAATTTAAATTCTTAAAGATTTCTTATTTAATTAATTAATTCTTAAAAATAATTAATTCTTAATTATATTAATTATTAATTCTTAAATATTTAAATTCTTCAGAGCGTTTTCTGTGATTTGGACTAATCCCGGAAAACATTTTTGTTAGTTTTGCAGAGTAAAAAACTATAGAGTCCGTCATATATATTTTCTGTATGAGCTAGTGAAGTGTATCGCGTAACCCAATCGCCTATACTAGTCGGTCAAAAAACTCAATAAAATTTTACAAAAATCAAGAAATCTTTAAAAATCTAATGTTTTAGTATAAACTTCGTTTGCGAAAAAGTAAAAATGTATTTTTTTTCCTTGTGAATTGATGATTAATACTAAGAACGGAAGCGTAAATAATCCGTTATAGCCATTTTATGCGTGATTTTTAACATAGTTTTTTTCCTGAATGGTAAGTGTTTTCACCAGAAAAACTGTGTTAGTAACATTTATTAGTCCCATGTCACATATTTCTTAGAGAGAAATATAAAAATTTTACGTTTTTAGGATTTGATAAAAATCCATAAATTTTAGTATGGAGGTCCCTCGCAAGAAAGTGATACGCTGACGGCTCCCTCCATAGCAGAAAGTTCTGCTACTTACACCTCCTTGGTTGAAAGAATTTATATAACCTTCTTTTACACCTTTTAGATACTTATGAATTTTACAAATAACGATATTTAAAAATGTTGCGCGACAAGGCTACAAATAATCGAATTTCACTGCTCACTGGGCCAGTATAAAGGGCCTTTCATTTTATTTAATTTTAAGCTTGGCGTCAGTTCGTTACCACGGTCGTTCATTATTTCAGTTTTAATTATTTTATTTATAGCATCCTAACGCGCAACGCTCCCCAATAAAGTCTTGTGTGGATTAAACAGCTATTCAATTTCACCCATACGCCGCGGGTTCTAAGTAAAATAACGTTATCTTAATCTTAGATGACAGGTTGAATTTAGTGCTGACTAATAAAATACAGCGAAACACAAGAAATACGTTGTAAAAAGCCAAATCTCAAAGTAGGCCGTGCTGCAGTAGTTTCTTGCAATTTCTTTTACGCTGCCATAGCACGATCTGAAACGGTAGTAGACTCGCTCTATTCGAATTGTATTCTGCATGTTATAACTTTCAATAAGTATTCTGTAAAGAATCTACGTTGAATCAAATAATCTGAATCTGACAGTGGAGAGCAAATTATTTCTTACTATTTTTATGCCCGGGCAGAAAAAAAAAAATCGAAAAACAATATACCCGAATGTGTAGTAGTAGTAGACTTATGCTTTAAAATAAGAATAATTTACAAACATCTTTAGATCTCCTCTACTGCAGTATTTTTACTTCTAAAACCATTGGTTTAGACTGTACGCAGTCTTTCATCATCAGCCATTTTATGAAGAAGGAAAATTAAATAGCTTCGGCGTAGCATATGCCTACGAGGTGAAGGCTACGCTTTCCGTAGAGGGTCTACGAAGCAATGTTGAAGCAACATTCCAAATTCTTTGTTGCTGCTTTTTTTTTAAATTAAAAATCGGAACTTCTGAGAGCGTAATTTATATAGGGTGCCTTTAACTTAACTATGTTTCTTTCAATATGTTAACTCGGACCAAAAAACTGAACAACTTTCCAGTAGGAATATAGGTCGAAATACGAAAAACACTTTTTGATCTCCAGATCCAGTTTCTATAGGATCTCAATTCTTTTCTCGTATTTCGACCTGTGTTCCTCAGAGAATTTTTTTCAGTTTTATGGTCCTAGTAAGATACTAAAGGAACGCAGTTGATTAGGACAAACCTATGCAACGTGTAAGGGTAAGGTGTGATAATACTGAAGGGTGTGAATCTGCCCATGAAACTGAACAACTTTTCCCAAGGAACATATGTTGAAATACAAAAAACCAAATTTGACCTCCCATACCAAATGCACTATTAGCTGATGCAGTTTCTACGGGAGGTCAAAAAGTGTTTTTTTTTTCTATTACCTAAGTTCTTTGGTAAGAGTTTTTCAGTTTTTTTTGCCTTTAGTATTACGAGTATCACATCTTTTCGTTACATACCGTAACAAGTCGATTTTCAATATTTCGTACAAAAAAAACGAACTCGAACGAATTGGTGAGCATAGCTAGTCTTAAATTATAATTCAGAGTGCAAAATTTATCATCTGGTAACTCACATAGCGCGGGAAATTTTGCGCATTTACAAAATTCTTTTATCGCGGCATTTTCGCTCTCAGGTGAGCGTTTGAAGGTCAAAATCATCAGGCCTATTATCGGAGGTCTTTGCCACCTCACATTTTTTTGACAAATTGCTTTCATTAAACACAAATCTTAGCGATTTGTGAAAATTAGTTCCTTTATTGGATTTGGCTAAGAGCAAATTTATAAAGGACCACTTTTTACCCGACTGTGGCGAAGCCCCAAAGTAGGGTTATTTGTTTGACCTCTATGTAAAAAATTATCTTTTTATTTCAAATAATGTATGTAAGATGTCCGTTTCTTTGTTAACTCGTGACTACTAAAGGGCTGAACCGATTTGAGCGATACATCATTAAATTTGTCTTGATATCGCGAGATTCGCGAGTGACATTGGACATATTAAAATTATTACCTGGGCGACCGAGCTTCGCTCTACAATAGCCGCTTCAACATTAAAATATCATCGGGTGAGCAAGCTATGCTACTCGCCAACAGATGGCGCTGTAAGTTTCTGTCTAAAACGCGGTATTTATTTTAAAATGCTTAAAAACACGGGAAAACGAATTTTCCTAGACATGAGACCTAGCTAGATCGATTTTTCGTCCCCAAAAACCCCGGATACTAAATTTCATCAAAATCGTTAGAGCCGTTTTCGAGAAACCGATACAAATATATATATATATCTTAGATTATATATATATGTCTTAGATTTTTTAATCCTACATACAACTACTTAGATAAGGCGAAATCTGAAAGGGCATCTGTCAAAGAAACTGGACAATTTTCATGAAATTAAACTTTCAGGTATTAATTAAATAACGACCATACGTACAAAATTCCCAATGAAGATCGCAACTTTGTATGAAAATAAAGATATATATATTTTTTTCATTCCGAGAGTTTCATTAACTGAAAGCTGATCAATTTCACAAGCCCGTTGGTGTGGTTGGTAGTGAGCCTGCCTCACACACCGTGGGCTGCGGGTTCGATCCCCGCCCAGGGCAAACATTTGTGTGATGAACACAAGTGTGTGTTCTGTGTCTGGGTGTTATTTATATATTTATGTATGTATATCAGTCTCTGTTACCCATAGTACAGGCTTTGCCTAGTTTGGGATCAGATGACCTTGTGTGAAATGTCCCCCAATATATATTTTTTTATTTTATTTCATTGACTGAGCATGCCACTTTAGTATTTGAAAAGCTGTGCCTCACACCCTGTATACTTCATATTATTTATTATCATCGTATGTCGTGTCCCACTGTTGGGCCAAGGCCTCCCCTCTATCATGGCATTCTTCTCTGTCTTGAGCTATTATTGGCCAATTCCTAAGAATTACGTTAAGGTCGTCTTACCATCGACGACGGCGCCTAACCTCGCCGTCGGTGACCTTTCTCCGGGACCCACTCGGTGGCTAATTTTGCCCATCTATTAGGGTGCATGCGGGTGACATGTCCCGCCCAGTTCCACTTCAGCTTAGGTGTTTTTGTGCCGTTGTCTATAATGCGTGTTATAGAGCGCAGGGTCACGTTACGTTACTTACGAGTATAATTAAATCTAAAAAAACCGGCCAACTGCGTGTCGGGCCACGCGCAGTATAGGGTTCCGTAGTATTTCTACGTTTATTTTAATCGCAAAGAAGATTTTGATTATGTATTTCATAACGTTTATATCATAAACTCTTTACCTCATAATGCACAGAGAACTCATAGCGCCTTATTACTAATGCTATTTTTATTATTTCAAGTTTTTTTGGCTATATTTCATTTACCTCCAAAGTCTACTTAGATGTGATAGTTTTCCTTTTAATTTTTCACATTTCCAGTTACAACTGTTTATCCAGCAGGGGGGAGACACTCGACTAACAAAAAAATGCAATTTCAAGCTTAATATTTCGCAATCGGATCCCTAAATCTAAATGATCTTTGCAAACCATAAGAAAACATATTTTTCAAAGTTTTATTTTACCACTTTGTCGGCTTAGATGAGATGTATATTCGTATAAAATTTCAGCTTTCTAGTACTAAGGGTCTCTCTATGTAAAAAATAAAGCCTTCAATGGCTTACCAATAAACTTCAGCAAACGTAGCGAGTTAATGAATGATTACAACTAACATATAAAGAAAAGGCTGAAAATTACTTGGCTTAAAATTATATTATCTTGTTTTTGGCATAAAGGCAAAACAATTTCAACGCAATTAAGATTGTTATTTCCCAAATTTTATTAAATTGAGTGTCTACTTATGCCTGCTTAAAGGAATTTCGTGAGCACGTGTAACTTTTTCAAGAGCATAAACTAAGATTAATATAGGTTTAGCTGCAAGCATAAAATTTTACAATATCTCAAACATAGAGTATGGCCAACGAATGCTGTCCATACAAAACCGCGGAAAAAAAAAACAAGTTTTACACGCTGAAAATACTGCAAAATAACAATTTGATAATTTTAGTTGGTTTTCAGGTAGTAACTTGTAGTCTTGAAAACCAACTAAAAGTATCAAATTGTTATTTTGCAGTATTTTCAGCGTTTAAAACTTGCTATTTTTAAATTTCCCGCGGTTTTGTATAGACAGCTTTAGTTGGCCAGACTCTACACAAAACACCGAAAGAAAAGGTCAAAACATGACTCATAATAATAGATTACAGTCGAAATAATGTAGAGCGGAGCTTACGTACAATATTTTATTGGTGGCAGGGCTCTTGTACAAAGTCCGTCTGAGGAAGTACCACCCCCTTACCTTTATCTGCCGTAAAGCAGCAGTGTTTGCACTGCTGTGTTTCGGTTTGTAGGATAAGGGAGCCAGTGAAATTACCGGCACATGACACATACCATCTTAGTTCCGAGGGTGGGTAACGCGCTTTGCTGTCTTATTACTGTCAAATTATTTTACTAATAAGACAGTCGATGTCATGGGCGGTGGTGACCACTTACCATCAGGTGGCCTACCTGCTCGTTTTGTCACTGTCTTGTGACATAAAAAAAAAACCTAACGCACCGCTCCGTCCTGCTGTCACACTACTAACATCTTATCTTATCTTATCTAGCCTATAATGTCCTATAACATCTAATCAAGCTTTATTATTTCTGGGTGTTATTTCCACCGTAGCAATAGGCAATTCTCTAAGACGTTTGTCAACTACGTTTTTGAAGTGAAAACTTCTTTAGCGGTGCTTGGCACTTTTTTAGATGAGTAAAGAATGTTAAACTCGCGTCAGATGTCACGTCAGATCCGTAGCCTGATCGAAAAAGCGTCAACTGTCAACCGTATTGTAATTACAATACGGGTTTTATTCAGTGACATCAAAGAACTACACGAGTAATGGCGCGATTGACAATAATATAAAAAAAGCAATAATTAAATATTACAACTTTTCTCACAACTAATGGTAACCAATTGTGGTGAGCTCCCGTTTCAAGAACATTCATATAAGAGAGGGGTCAAGTTGGATAGTCGCTGAGGTGATTTTTGTTTTATTTCTTTTTAAAAACGGGAACACAACTTGAACATAAGTATGTTTGTAGTGCATAAGCTATAAAATGACAACAAATAATAAAATTTGGTTTGTTTTCACTTGGCTGGTTTTTTTTTGTGTGGAAAGATGGTGCCCATCTCTGTTGGTAGTATCTTTTTTATGGCTTTGTAAAATTTATGAAATCTAAAATAAAAAAAGATAAAATATAAATTACATTTCACAGTGCCAATCAAACTATTTAGTAACAGTGTTTCAATTTCCCATTTTCATCAGCATCACCATCCAGTAAGACTTTAAAAAAGTGCTGGAAAACACTCTATTGTGTTGGTTTTAGATGGTTTATGCTGTCCCTTATTAGTCTATAGGGAGTAATAGAGAAACATCAACACATTTGTCAAATTTAGTTAATTTTTAGTTTGGGTCTGCCAGAAACCACACCACTGTAGTCGAATTTTAAAAACACAGATTAAATTCACTTGGTCGCTCGCGTTTGATTCTAGCCCGCCAGTGGCATTGTGGCGCGATCGTAAGTTGTTGACATAGTTCCGGTGCTGCCTTCGCGGCAGATTCGAGAGTACCTTCCTATCGTATCTTATGTGTACTTATATTGTAGGAAGGTTTACTTATATTGTAGTAACGTTTAATGCAGCAGTCAGTAGATTTATAGTAAGATTTACTTTTTAGGGTTCCGTACCCAAAGGGTGAAAAATGCCTCCGACGTCTGTCAATTTGTCAGCGGGTTGTATCCTCAGATTAGTGAATGTTTTATACCATGAACCGTAATAGGTAGACAGTTGTAATTTCACCGATTATGTATTTCGGTTTATAACAAAAAAAATATTAAGGGGTTTCCTTACTAAAAACGTGTTTTTAGGGTTTCTTACCCAAAGGGTGAAAAACGGGACCCTATGATATGCCTCCGATGTCTGTCTGTCTGTCTGTCTGTCAGCTGGCTGTATCTCATGATCCGTAATAGGTAGAAATTAGAAAATTTCACTAATTTTGTATATCTGTTGCCGCTACAATAACAAATAATAAAAATTAAAAAAAAAATGAAGGGGGCCCGCGAAAAAAAGTTTGACCTACGCCATCGAGGGGAGTATCGTTGTTAAGAGCTAGTTGAGAAAATACATACAATTTTTTTTTAAATATTTAAAAACCAAAGAATAAGATGCCACTAAACTAAGCTTTTTTTACAAAATTAAGTTTGGGCTGTATCTCATGAACAGTAATAGGTAACACAGTTGAAATTTTCACAGATTATGTATTTCTGTTGCCGCTATAACAAAAAATACTAAGAATAAAAAATAAAAAATTAAGGAAGGCTTCCCTACTACAAACGTGTTTGTAGGCGATTTTTGCTCGTTTTTTTGTTTTAGCTCTATCGTAAAAAAGGGAACATTTACAAGCGTAAAAATTTGTATATTTATAGTGCATAAGCTATGAAATAACAAAAAATTATAAAAACTGGTCAAGTGCAAGTCGGACTCAATAAATCTAGAACAGTAAGTTACTGAAATTTCAACTAATACAATTAGTATTATGTGGTGGTACGGAACCCTCGGTGCGCGAGGTGGATTCGCACTTGGCCAAGTTTAGACTTTAGACGATTTTTGCTCGTTTTTGGTTTTAACTATATCGTAAAAATTTAAACACTCACAGGCGTAAAAATTGATATGTTTGTAGTGCATAAGCTATAGAATAACAACAAACAATAAGAACTTATCAAGTGCGTGTCGGGCTCGCGCGCATTCAATACGCTTCTGCGTGACTGTGCGTCCATAACTAAGACAGTATTTTTACCTTAGTGGTACGGAACCCTCGGTGCGCGAGTGTTGCCTTCGAGCAACATCATTGATAGGAAATAGTGTTGCTCGAAGTCGGTGACTGGCAAATTTTTCGGATCTGCCTTGTATGAGAAAAAGAAAGAGCTCTCTGTTGCCAGCAACAAAAGTTGCTTTTGCGCGTGGATGGACCATAACCACATAAATTACATGACTAAGGTTTGAAACTGAGAAGCCGTCTTTGTAGCACAAAACAAACTCGCAAGTCAAGGACCTCCTTTGAAAGCAAGTAGTGTAAACAAAAGAATAGTCTCAAAGTCGGCGTTCGACATCCATTCTGGGAATAGTTCTTTGATGGGGTTTTCAACCTTTTTCAAACATGCTGTGAACAACCTTTTTAAAAACCTTACAACAAATAAAAGAGGAAAATAAACATTTTAGGCACCAACGCGGTGAATTTAAGTAGAGCAATATTTGTAATTTATATCACGCTCTCGTGTTTAGACGCAAAACGTAAAAGCGAAGAACGTCTAATGGACGCAAAATGCAAAGTGTCATACGAGTGATATTTCTTTGCAAAGAACTTAGGGAAATAAATAAACTAATAAGTACCTACACTTAATAAATGAATTTATTTATTAATATTAGGCTGGCTGGCTTTTTGAAAATTTTACCGTGGCAACGCTTTTTCATTTGAGCTAAAAACTCGTTCGAATTTCTTTCCTTCTTTGAATATTTCGATTAAATTATTGTCAACCAGCGCCATCTACTAGCAGGAATGCACTTCGATTTAATTCAGTTTACTTCAATGATCTTATATATGTTATTACTTGATGTTTCTGTTCATCAGAAAAATTATGATAAGAGCATAAGTTAATTACGTAAAAATCATTGTCCATAGAAACTGCAAATAAAGGAGGAGCATTAGGAAGTAAATTTGTTTTCATATTTGGATCATTATTCTCTTTATATTCAAGTAAAATATAGCATGGGAAAAGAATACTTGCGGTTATATTATCTATACGTACAACGGAGAGTTATACAGCTGCGCTCTTTATACTTGACCCTAGCTAAACAAAACTAAAATGGCTTACGTGATAATGATACAGTACGATAGCACATAGTGGCATTGTCTGCACGTCAGTCCGCAACAATAACTCTCATCGCGCCGCCATTACTATCAGACACGAAAGGTCAAACAAACCCTAGATAAAAATGATAAAATGTGTAACGTTAAGGGATTAGCGACCCTGAAGGATGTGAATTTAACTAAAATAATGTATAGGACGTAAGAGGCAAGTTTGAAACAACTGAACAACTTTTACCATATACCTAGTGTGGGCATCGCAAAACATACTTGCTTAATCTAAATTGTATAACTTTATGGGGCCTCTAACATAGGAATTTGTAAACAAATTATTTGTAAACGTAAATAAATTGATTTGATTTGTCTGAAGATGCTAAATAGTTAGCGAAACCGGTCAAGAAAAATAAAATTCATGAATATTACAGGAAACGTAAATATGAAAGGTCTATCCATAAGCCGCGTATCTGACTGCACCAGACAGTCTGCAAACAGGGAGAGATGGCGGGAGATCGTGCGGAGAGCTGTATCCGCCTCTACCACCGATGCCTCGACGTGACCACGACCGTTCTGCCAAGAGCGATACGACAAAGAAGAAGACACATACAAACTGTCCAATTAAATTTGTAATTTTGTGTGGAGAGGTCAATTTACTTTTATTTTTGGTAACATGCAATCTCAGTTTTTTCCAACCTTCTTCAAGAAATCTTCTTTCCACAAAAACTACAACAATGGGTGTTTTTTTAAACACCTTTTGTAAGGGAAACCTATCATGTTGGCACATGTTATTTTTCATTTCATTACATTTGTTTATAATTTTACAATAATAAGTCATTCGGTAGTGCAAATTATACTTATTGATTGTGATTCAGACAGTTTGATTGCTACTGTCAAATGCCTGTCATATTTTGTCTTGCCTAATAATTTAATTTATTTAATAAGCCTTAAAAAAAGAAATTCCCTACAGTGACCAGCGTTCCACCCATCGACACTTAAAAAAACCTACTAAGTGTGAGTTGGACCGAGGGATCACTAAGGTTCAAATACCATCTTGGTTATGGACACGCAGTCACGCAGGTCTAAGTGTATTAAAAACGCGCGAGTCCGACACGCACTTGACTAGTTTATATTATTTGTTGTTATTCTATGGCTTATGCACTATAAACATACCAATTTTTACCCTTGTAAATGTTTCCGTTTTTACGATAGAGCAAAAAGAAAATTGAGCAACGATCGCCTAAAAAGCACGTTTTAGTAAAGGAGCCCCCCTTAATTTTTATTTCTTTTATTATTTTTAGTATTTGTTGTTATAGCGGCAAGCCTCCGTGGTGTAGTGGTTAGAGCGCTCGCCTCTCGATCCGGAGGTTCTGGGTTCGATTCCCGGTGGGGACACTGTCAAACAAAAATCTCTTTGTGCGACCTCCCCAGTTTGGTTAGGACATTGCAGGATGAATCACCTGATTGTCCGAAAAGTTAGATGATTCCGTGCTTCGGAAGGCACGTAAAGCCGTTGGTCCCGACTACTATCTACGGATGTAGTCGTTAATGAGCCATGTCAGAGGCCTTTGGCGGCTCAACAACTCTGACACCAGGGTTTGTGAGGTCGGTCATCGACCTTGCAACCCACACGATATGATGATGATGAGCGGCAACAGAAATACGTAATCTGTGAAAATTTCAATTGTCTACCTATTACGGTTCATGAGATACAGCCCATTGACAGACACAAGGAGTCCGTCTGGACAGACCGACAGACATGAGAGGCATATTAATAGGGTCCCGTTTTTCACCCCTTGGGTACGGAACCCTAAAAACATAAACGACAAACGTCAAGGAGAACACCCTATGGATGGTGTAACTTGCATACACGTATTTAAAAACTTTAGCCCGAACACAGATAGGTCATATACTCGTATCTGTCTGCATACTCCTTTCCTCCCTAAAGAAATTTAAACCGAGTAATTTCCCTGCGGGAACAATGGACAATTTCCACGTTTTTGTATGAATATCTAACATAAAATTTAAAAAAAGTGTTGGATTATGTGATCCGTAATCTATGTATGTATTTCCTGCAAAGGAATTTATGTTGGAGGAAACATTGTAGGGACACAGAATAAAGTAACAGTATCAAAGATTATCTTGATCAGACTGCTAACTCTTTAATCTTATTTTTAAAATCTATTTATAAAGTACTACGAAGCCCAAATCACAAAACTTTTCAAAGCGATAAACCATATTTTTACCCCTAATCCGAGATAATTTGACAAAGCTATATACAATCAAACTTTTTGAAAAGCTACGACAAACTTTTGCAAAGTTTCAGTTGACGATTTATTTGGATGAAATATTTAGTAGAAGGAATTTGCCCAATTTTAATCGGGAGTTATCCAGCGCCTTTTAAATGTTCAACGAGATGGCGCTGCTGATCATAGTTAGGAAGTTGGAAAATGGAAACTGTATTAAAATTATTAAGGCAGTTTGATTGTTATGCTACTGTCATATGTCTGTAAAATATTTTATCTTTTCCCGTACCGGAATATTCCGAATTCGAAACCAATGACAGATTCGAAATTGAGGTCATTGTCCGCTATCATTTTCATTTCCACACTGTTCCATACTACGAGCAGTACGGAAATGGAGTATGGATTTTCATTCCGCAACTGTTATAATACATAATTTTCAATCTGCATAGGCTAAGGCAATACTACCACAGTACTACATACAGCCTATTTTAAAGTAATTTTGTAAAAATACTTTTTACTGGGGTGACGACTGCCTACCTATATTTAAAAGAAAACGGAGAGTACCAGGCGTGACTAGGAGTACATAAATCGACAAGAAGCTCACAGTTGGCTCCTTAGATTATGAATAACGTGAATAACGGCAGCTTACTGCCTATAGATAAACAAAGAGCCCGAAAACGCGTAACCAATTTTGATTTGTCAATGTGTGCGTTAGATAGTGATGTACATTTTGGTATCGATATTCGAGTACCCTGGCGACATTGACTTGTCTGTTCAGGCGGTAGCGTCGCTGTCAACAATCGCAGTGTTTCACTTGTAGTAGGTAGTAGTGTCGATAATCCTCCATTTCTCCGCCTGGGGCCGTAGATAAGTGGATTTCTACTATCGTAAATGCCAGTAGTATAGAATAAAAATGTATGAGATTGATATTCACTGACGAAATGTTGCGTGACGGCTATGGCTATATTATATGCAACTACCGTTTACGATTACAGGAAGCCCCTTTTCTAGGTACCAACCCAAAAAAGTCGGTGGAACTGTAATTTATGTTTCTTTGTTCAAACCTCATTTTTTTATCTTCGTCACTGCATGACCAGTGCCACCAGCATGAGCCCCTATCTTAGGCCAAATGTATTTTTTTTATTTTTTACTTATGGAGCAAATGTCAAAATATAGCATTTGAGGCCGCCAAAGGCCTCTCACATATGGCTCTTTAACGACTACATCCATAGGTAGTAGTCGGGCCAACGGCTTAACGTGCCTTCCGAAGCACGGAATTATCCAACTTATCGGACTATCAGGTGATTCATCCTGCAATGTCCTAACCAAACTGGGGAAGCCGCTCAAAGGGATTTTTGTCTGGCAGAGTCCCCACCAGGAATCAAAAACAGAATCTCCGGACTCCGGATCGAGAGCCGAGCGCTCTAACCACTAGACCATTGAAGACGTTAATGGCTGATAATTCTACAAAGCAGAAAATCGCTAAATTTCACAACCACAAACGCAACGCAACGTTGGAATGCGTATTGAAGACGCATATTTCACAACATCAGACAGAACCACATTTTAGCCTAGTAGGTAAAACGTCTCCGGTACTTACGGAGAAGACGCAGGTTCGAATACTGTCTGTGGTTGTGAAATTATGCGATTTTCTACTTTATACACAAAAATTTTAGAATAGTCAGTTTTAAGGAAGGAATGAAATTATATTTTAGTAACAATTTGTTTGAGCCGATAATAACTATACGGAAGTGCCTCCGCTGCTGCCGGCGCCGGGTCCTATATGAGCTACCGACCGGCGCCGGTTGCTGAAATGGCTGCCGGTGCTGATTTTTTTTTTAAATTGGTAACAGAACTAAATTAGTCAACCCCGATTCCAAGCTGCCGAATCTGTTAGCTCCATTTAATAAAGTTGTATTAAGTCGGCATTTTCTTTTATATACCTACATCTAGAAAATGTTTGCTACAAACTTAAGAGTATTTTTTAGGATTCCAACTCGTCCAATCACCCTTATCAATTTTCCTTTTATATTCGAATCCTTTGGAAACTGTTGAACAAAATGGCAAAACAAAGTTAGGACTGGCCTACTTCTGTTTGTTTCAAGACGAAAATGGTAAATCAAGTAAGTAACAATGCGTCTGTAAGCTCGTATTATAAACATAAAGAAAATAGGTATCGATAAATTTGAGTCAAGCCCTAGCGTAAATGTGAGCTATATTGATGAAAAATATAACACTAAAATTCAGAACATTATCAACAACTAAACTTTTTTCAATGCAAAATACGAAAATTTTCAATTCAGAAGAAGCTATTCTATATTTTAAACATGAAATATAAGTTATTTTAAGCAAAAAAACATATAGTTCAAAAGTAATAACGTCCTAAGAATTTACCCGTGAAATGTACATTTCTCTGGACTATTTTTGTAATTAACACCACATCCAACTACACTACACACCGTCATAATTAAAAGTATCCTTATTTTTATATAAATATGTAGTTTTTACGCAATTTTTTACAAAAAACTGGAAAGCTGGTTTTTCGCGTGGCTCAAAGTGGCTCCCTGTCATTCAAAATCGGTTACAGAGCTATTCGATTCGCTATCCTTTGCTATCTTGCAGTATCACCATAAGAGATTTGTTTCTCGCTCGCACTCATTGTTGGTCTTCTATGCTTATGTCTATGGTTGGCTCGCTTCTATATAAAGTGACATTGGCAACAAAAAAAGTGATTTGAACAAAATGGAAAGTATGTACCAGGAGAACATGATTCTACAAGAGGCTGTCAGTAACCATATACATGAAATTAATGTTAAAGCAAGGCCATCCACAAGCTCTGGATCTGGAATAACTTCGGGAATAACTTTAATTAACTGTACTAACTGTCCTCTTAGTTCAATAAATTTATCACTACTCTTTAAAAAAAAATTTATTTCGTCGGTCGTAGATAAAGTTTTGTATGCAACTATACGTAATTAGTCATTTTAACACTCGATCTATACTATTTTGATACTCGGCTGCGCCTCGTATCAAAAACCAGATCTCGTGTTAAAATTACTCTCATTACGCAACAGTTGCATAAATAACTATTCTCCTGTAAAGATTTCATTTATTTTACAAATCTAGAAAAAAAAAATATTTTACAAATCTAGAAAAAATGAAAGTGGTCAACGTGCCATCTATGAAGACTTAAAAAAACGTATTTGACAAACGTCATAGAAAATTGCCTATAATATTGTTAGTCAGTCAGTGTGGTGCAGCACATCGATTAATCCTTATCATAAATTATTAATAGGTATTTTATTTGGTATTTCGTTCAGTTATAGAAATTAGCAAAATATTTTCGGATTCCTGCACAAAGTAATAAACTGATCTTATGCCTGAAATCTGAACTGAAATTAGTTCTTGTTTCGTAACCAAGAAGTACTATATAAGTACTATATGCCCTAAAAACCTTTGGGTACCACCGGTACCCGCAAGCACGTGAGTGGATATGAACTTGCCCATCTTGCCACACCGTTTTCTTGTCGGACTCGCGCACAGAGGGTTCCGTACCACCACATAATCATAATTGTATTAGTTGAAATTTCAGTAAGTTAATGTGCTTGATTTTTGAGTCCGACACGCGCTTGACCAAATTTTATTATTTGTTGTTATTTTATAGCCTATGCCCTATAAACATACCAATTTTCAAGTTTGTAAGTGTTCCCGTTTTTAAATAGAACTAAAACAAAAATCGCCTCAACAACCATCCAACTTGACCCCTCTCTTATATGAATGTTCTTGATACGGGAGCTCACCACAATTGGTTACCATTAGTTGTGAGAAAAGTTGTAATATTTAATTATTTCCGACTTTTCCCATTATTTGTACTGTGAGACCTAGCTTCTTGCCCAATTTCATAATTTTAGGTCAACGGGAACTACCCTGTAGGTTTTGCGTTTTTGCATAAATGTATGGAGATGAGGACATAAAATGCCATATCTTTTGATTGCGTCGTTGTAAAAAATTGAAATTTTCAGATCTTGTGTGGTTCATGGATCCTAATATGTGGTATTAATTTCAACCTGATAACTTTACCCATTCGTGAGATAAAGGGTCTTGACAGACAGACAGACAGACAGACAGACAGACGGACAGACAGACAGACAGACAGACAGACGGACAACAAAGTGATCCTATAAGGGTTCCGTTTTTTCTTTTGAGGTACGGAACCCTAAAAAGAATAAAAAAAACCGGCCAAGTGCGAGTCGGACTCGCGCACTGAGTGTTCCGTACCACCACATAAACATAATTGGATTCGTTGAAATTTCAGTAAGTTAATGTGCTAGATTTTTTGAGTCCGACACGCGCTTGACCAAATTTTATTATTATTTTATAGCTTATGCACCATAAACATACCAATTTTCAAGTTTGTAAGTGTTCCCGTTTTTAAATAGAACTAAAACAAAAATCGCCTCAGCGACCATCCAACTTGACCCCTCTCTTATATGAATGTTCTTGAAACGGGAGCTCACCACAATTGGTTACCATTAGTTGTGAGAAAAGTTGTAATATTTAATAATTTCAGACTTTTCCCATTATTTGTACTGTGAGACCTAGCTTCTTCTCCAAATTTCATAATTTTAGGTCAACGGGAAGTACCCTGTAGGTTTTGCATTTTTAAATAAATGTATGGAGATGAGGACATAAAATGCCATATCTTTTGATTTATCCGTTGTAAAAAATTGAAATTTTCAGATCTTGTGTGGTTCATGGATCCTAATATGTGGTATTAATTTCAACCTGATACCTTTACTCGTTCGTGAGATAAAGGGTCTTGACAGACAGACAGACAGACAGACAGACAGACGGCCAACAAAGTGATCCTATAAGGGTTCCGTTTTTTTCTTTTGAGGTACGGAACCCTAAAAAAGAATATGAAATCGCAACCAATGGTCAATGGGATTATTTTTGACCTCGATATAGCAATGAGTCGACGATGATAGGACGAGCTAGTCCAGAAGAAGCCTATTCATTCGCGACTTGAATAGATTTGGGTTATATGAACTCGGGAACACAAACTCAGGCAGATAATTTTAATCTTATCCCATTACAACCTATCTTGCAACTCAACTCAAGGCTTTAACACGCTCTGAACTATGCTCATGTAACGTGACTGAACAAATTAATATGTAAATGTGTACACGCCACCCGCAGAGAGGAACCATTAATCACCGCAGCGCAATTTTTTTCACGCTTAGCTGTTTTGTCGTGGTTCTCAGCTTATGAGAGATTTAGGATTGGCGTCACAAGCACCTAGTATTCTATACTATTAAATGAGCAATATTTGTATATTTATATATTTGTAATCGGTTTCTCTAAAACGGCTCTAATGAATTCGATAAAATTTACCATACGGGGGTTTTCGGGTGCTAAAAATCGATCTAGCCGATGTCTAGCTATGTATGGATGGGTTACCATGTTTTTAAGTATTTTAGTAAAATACCGCGTTTAAGACAAAAACCTACAGCGTCATCTGTTGGCGGGTAGTATAGCTTGCTCACCCAATGACGTTTTTAAGTTGAGGCGGCTATTATAGAGCGAAGCTTGGACGACCAGGTACTATACTAGAGTGGACGGCACGCGGTCTCCTCATTGACCACTGTTTTCACTCCTAAATGGACTCTGTGTTACACAAATTAAAAACTGTTTTTCAATAACTTTGTAGCGATGCGAGGCGTTGCTGTTATGGTGGCCGACCCTTAACCGCACGCATGGACAAATGAGTGAAAAAGTTGCACAGCAGTGCAAATACTGCTGCTTTGCGGCAGAAGTAGGGTAATTCCCATACTGAATTTCTAGTTAGCTAAAAAGAAACGTACGTTCTCTACTTTTCCAAAATTTTACAAAACTTGATTGAAAAAAAATATTGGAGGGCATTTCACACTAGGTCATCTGATCCCAAACTAGGCAAAGCCTGTACTTTGGGTACCAGAGTCTGATATACATACATAAACAGATAAATAACACCCAGACACAGAACAAACACTTGTGTTAATCACACAAATGTTTGCCCTGGGCGGGGATCGAACCCGCGGCCCACGGCATGAGAGGCAGGCTCACTACCAACCACACCAACGCGCTTGTCAAAAACATTGTGATTCCTATATAAACTTCAACTTTTAAAATTATTACGTAAGAGATGCAAAAAAAAAAATTAGTCTATTCTGTTTCGATTCTACTACATAGTTTTCCTTAGTCGTCTAATACAACACCCACGCGAATAAAGAGTAGTGCTTCTCTTATCCGGAAGCACACGACAAACACACAATAGAAGACATGGTTCATTGTGAACCTTTCAAAAAGTCACTTACCCCGTGGCAGTTCGGTGATCGAATCATTTGTTAAGGCGGATATAGACGCCAAACAAGGGCAGGAAACAGGTACATGAATAACACTTAAAAGGATGTTTTCCAGCACCTTTTAAAGTTGCTGATCATCGTTGGGAAAATTGAAAATGGAAACACTGATACTAAACGGTCACTTAGTATGGAAATGATTACGTCAGTTTGATTGCTACTGCCTGAGATTATTTTCTTCTAAAAATATTTAATTTTTTTAGAAAGCCATAAAAAAATTTCAACGGTGATAAGCGTGCCACCTATCAACACTTAAAAAAACGTAGTTGACAAACTTCATAGAAAATTGCCTATTGAACATTAATAAAGTAAACATTTACAAATAGCGAGTTATAAAATGTGGGCAAAAGGTGGTGAATGCATGGTTATTTTATTAATTTATGTAGCACTTTTGAACAACTTTAAAAAAAATTTACTATTCTTAACCGACATATAGAAACTAGTTGAAATTTTATTTGAAATAAATGGTACAGCAGCACTGCACTTACTTTCTCGCAATACTCAAGGAAAAACTATCAACCGCAAACTTAAATTTGTAATGCCATACACATAGTATGGAAATCACAAAAAAATATTTACGTTTTTCAAAAAAAAGATTTCGAATGAAATACACAGATCAATTCAAAATTCAAATTGTCAAACATTAAAACAAACAAACCTCAAACGTTTCGAGTAAATCACATGTTTAACTTTTGGTAGTATTGGAACACCCTTTATATAAATTTTCACAGATCAATGGATACTACCGTAGGATACTTGCATGGAGATTTTTTAAATTTCCCGACACATGTTCCTTATGGATAATTGTTTAGTTCAGTCTACTGAGCAAGCCCTTTCAGTTTTTGGTACACCCTGTGCACAAAATTTTATTTAAAGAAATCATAAAGAATATCCAGTCCTATAATATTATAGAATATTTTAATATACATACGTGGGACACTCAGAAATATTTGCGACACTAAATAAAATTGTTCTACAGGTACATATATTTTTATTAAATCTTTTCAAAGTACTCTCCACCAGCCTCTATACAAAGATTCATGCGTCTGAACCAGTTTTCAAAACACTTTTTCCAGTCCGCCGTAGACACCTCGTTTACAGCCTACTCGAACGCAGCCAGCGCATCTTCCGGCGACGAAAATTGTATCCCCTTGAGCTGATTTTTTATTTTTGGAAATAAAAAGAAGTCACACGGTGCTAGATCAGGGCTGTAAGGAGGGTGACCCAGGAGTTTGACTGGTGTGCTGTCCAGGAAGTCCCTCGTTTTGAGCGCGGTGTGTGCAGGCGCATTGTCGTGGTGGAGCAGTAGTCCGCGGAGCCCTGTGTTTGGTCGCTTGTTGCTCACAACAGAAAAAACTTCTGGTAAACATTTGGTAGTATACCATTCGGCGTTGATGCTTCTTTGATCTCGTAAGGGAATTGAGGCCAAGTGGATCTTGGAAAATCTTCCCCCCGCTTCGAGATCGCTTCACTTTGGTAGGCGTTGGTTCATTTTGAAACACCCAAACTGTCGACTGGCGCTTGGTTTCTGGATCGTATTGATAAATCCAGGACTCATCACCTGTTACGATGTCGTAAACACGCCGAGACGAGCCTGCTTCAAATTTGTTCAGCATATCACGGCACCATTCCACCCGGGCCTGCTTCTGAGCGTCGGTGAGGTAGTGCGGCACCCAGCGCGATACTATCCTCCTCACGCGAAGATGCCCGTGTAGAATCTCGTGAACGCTTCCCGATCCAATCTTTAATATGTGCTGAATCTCCTGATATGTAATTCGCCTATTATCTTGGATTAAATTTTTCACTGCTAGCACGTTTTCTTCCGTAATAGCCGTCAAAGGGCGACCGCTTCTTTCTTCATCCCCCAAGGTTGGTCGACCGCGCCTAAATTCGTTATACCAACGATACACGGTTGCCTTGGAGGGGCCTTCATCCATAAATGCCATTTGAAGTCTATCGAACGATTCATCCGGTTTCAGGCGACACTTGAAATCGTAAAAAATCATAGCTCTAAAATGTTCCCGGCGCAGATCCATTTTTCAGTAAGACACGATACTTTGAATTGGCTCGCAAAAAATGTGGAGGGAAATTTTGAAAATGGAACACACATATTTTTACTTACAAGTAATCATATTTTCGAAAAAGATTCTGACCGGCCAGTCTCCCATATATAAAAACTATTTTTCGCAATACTTTCTGAGTGGCCTGGTATAAATCACATATTTACGATTTGGTCGTACAGGAACACCCCTTATATGAAATTACACAGATCAATTGATACTGACGTAAGATATCTTACATGGAGATGCTTAGTCATGCAAAGTTTCATGAAGATTCTATGAGCCGTTTATGAGAAAAATTCAATTTTCATTTTCGTTGTATGACAGCTACCCTCAAAATGAGAGCCAGCAAGAAACCACTTAGAACTCTTCGATGCATTTGCATAAAACTCCTAAATTCAAAATATGGTGTCAATCGGACCATTCGTTTAGCCGCTAGGCCAAAGCGTGACGGACAGACCGACCGACGGACCGACTGACCGACCGACCGACCGACCGACCGACCGACCGACCGACAGACGGACATTTTTGGGAGACTTGTTTTTTATGATGTTTAAGTGATATAGAACACATTTTTGAGAAAATTAGAAAATCTTTTTTTTTTCACGAATACAATACCTTTCTCGCTCCGCTCGAAAGTAAAAAACCAAACACGCCCGACTATACTCGTATTGCATTGCATACTAACGCATGTTTTGGACTATATAAAGGTAATAATTTTAACGATATTACCAAAAAAACGTTTAAGGAAACGTTTTTAATTTGGTAATATCGTTAAAATTACCACGATCACCGCAAAGGTGTAACAGGACAGCGTTTTCTGAGGAACATAGCTCGAAATATGAAAAAAAACCAACCTACAACACCCCCCTACAAAATGCGCTAGCAACTGATGCAATTTCGATGGAAAGTTGAATTTGTGCTTCACATTGCACAGATTGTTGTAGTTTTTTTTGTTTTTGTAATGATGACTTAACTTAATTACATAAAGATATTCTTTATTGCACACAAATCACATAAAGTTGATTCATTATTATTGATTGCAAAGGCGAGCTTATCTCAATAAGAAATATTTCTAGCGAACTTATGGGCCCTGAGCAAGGAATTTGGAATTTGTTGTTGGGTGGCCCGCTAAGACAAGTGGCTTTCTAATTTCGATAAACGCTATAGAGTAGAATAAAAATGTATGGGATTGACATTAGCTGTCCTGTCACGCAAAGTTTCGTTAGCTTATGTCAATCCTACACATTTTCATTCTATTCTGCGTTTTCGATAGTAGAAAGCCACTTGTCTACGGTCCCCAGGGACATTTCTTTCATTCCAGAATGAAAGAAAGACATGACTGTGGGCATAAGGATGTGACATAAAAAAACAAACAGTTAGTTTGTTAATTTTTTCATACAACGTTTGTTTTCGCCTTAACACAATAGCGAGTGAATTGAAGGAGCGCAGCGGGGTTGGCTCGTCCTTAGCTTCCCTTTTTCGTAATCGAGTTAAATCAGTACGGAACAGAGGTTCGGTATTACTTATTATAGGCTAATGTTCCGTGACCTAAATTTTCAAGGTCGGTTTTGGATGGAATCTGGATTTGTACGCGATTTGGAACGTCTACTTTTTCTTTTTTTGCACATTGACTGGTTAACTTATAAGAATTTTTCAAAACCTAGGTACTTATACAAACGTACAGAAGTTTTCCTTCTGAATACACCCCTGAAAGTTTAGGTATCAATCGCACGTCAGCAAAATTTAGTTGCAACTATATAGTTGCAAAATTTGTTTCCACTCTTTTCGTTGGACTTTATGACATTGTAATATTACGATGTCATAAAGTCCAACGTGTTTCTACCGACGTGCAAGCGATCTAAAGTGAGGAACAAGGAAAAGAAGAAAAGACCTAAGGAAGAGGAAACCTCAGAGGTAACTCAAGAGTGAACAGAGGGAAGACTCTGTGCATGAGGTGCCAGAGGAAGAGGTCCCGGAGGGAAGAGTGCTCGGAGGGAAGTCTCGCATAGAAGAGGTCCCGGAGGGAAGAGTGCTCGGAAGGAAATCTCGCATAGAAGAGGTCCCAGAGGAGGAGTGCTAGGAGGGAAGACTCCGTTGAAGAGTTCCTAGAGCGAGGAGTGCTCGGAGGGAAAACTCTGTGCTAGAGAGTGCAAGGAGGGAAAACCGCACGAAGAGGCTCAGTGGGCGAACGCGACGTGTAAATAAGAAGATCGGGTTGTATATACTCGTAAGTCCTCTTAATAAACGGAAAAACCTACTTTGGCGTTTCACTCCAATCCCGAACCGCTAGCTCGTAACATTAGGTTTACTCTGTTGCGACTGTGTGTGAATATACTATTTTTTTCTTGCTTGTCAATGGGCTCGCTCTTGCCTGCGATTTAACGCTGAAGACATAGGTCAACGATAGAACGAGCTTGCCCAGAAGAAGCCAATACACTCGAGTCTTGTATATATTCGGGTTATATTAACTCACAGACGCAAGCAGATAATTTCACTCTACAGCTGTGCACATTGTAAAAGATGATGCAAATTCGATTCGATTATGTGCAATATCCACCAACTGTGGGTGATATTCTGCGGTGCGTCTGTTTTTCCGATGATGGAAAGGTGATGGAGGAATAAGCTCATGCAGCGCTTGGGCACACTCTCCGCAGTAGAATCTGTATGAACTAAGGACACGAAACTTTGCGTCGCTGGGCCAGATTGTGAAACTTGGTTTTCACCACCAATTCATCACCAACGAGCTTCTTCATATGGACGTTATCTCCTCCAAGTAGACGCTGCTGTCCATCCTTCCGTTAAAATTAATTAGATGAAGTAAAAGTAAACTGCGTCATAATCGAAAGTCAATTAATTTTTTCGGAATTTTGCCATCCTTCAAATTAATATACAACATGTTAACTAAATAACGCAAAACCTCTCGGGTGGTGGCTCTGGTCATGAAACTGAACAACTTTTGTTCTAAGACTTTAGAAAATTCGCAAAAAAATATTTTTCTTTTCCATACAAAGTGGCTTGGTCGGCTTATCGATTTGCATGAAGGAGCAATTTTATTTTTTGCGAATTTTCAAAAGTCGTAGAACAATAGTTGTTCAGTTTCATGTCAAGAGCCACCACCCGAGAGGTTGTGCGTTATTTAATTAACACGTTGTATAACATCAATGTTGCTTCCCGTGAATTCGCTGAAGGTTACATGAATGCCAATACTCATTTTCATTACTGATGTTTACGGATATGATGTAAGTGCGGTAGATATACACGGTTCAGAGCTTAGATAACTGAGGAACTTATTCTAAAACAGAAAAGAAGTATTTGATATTTTTTTATACGAGTATCCTTTTGCATTTTAGGGCTTAGGGCTTAAAGTACAATTGCGGCCACTGTTGCCTGGCCAGCCTATGGCTATGCCTATTTTTGCTTGCACGTGAAATCTAGACCTCGTGATCTTCGAAAAACCAGTTTTTTTTACTCTTGACCCCGATCTAGCGCTGAGGACAGAGATGAGATCGAAGATGGAACGAGCTTGACCAGAAAGAGCTTATTCACCCGAGACTTAAATAGATTCAGGTTATATGAACTCGGGAACACAAATGCAGGCAGAAAATTCCATTCCTTAGCTGTAGTTTCAGCATTTAACACTGAAATCACGTATGACACATTCATTATACAGGATGTAAATGCAAAAGTGTGCGACAGCTCAAGGGTATGCTCAGACCACAAAACTAAACAATTTTTCCAAAGAAACATAAGTCAAAATCGGAGATTTATTTTTAACTTATCCATATAACCTTTCAACAGTCCACAGTGCATTTTGTATGGAGAAACCAAAAAAATCTATTTTTTGAAAGTTTTCATGGAAAAGTTGTTCAGTTTCAAGGTTTGACGGAGCATACGCATTTTAAAATACTTCATTAAAAATCGGACTCGGATCTCATAGAATTCCAAGATTCTACTAATATTAGCAGAATAACGCCCCAACTGATCGCACGATAAGTTTTCTAAGTGGTTAAGTAATTAAACTCGAATCAGGGTCGCTATTCTCCTAAATTTCTTAACATTGAGTTAATGTTAAGAGTCCGGTATTTGCTATCGGCGAAAACGCGTGTACATTGCATGCTTTCTAAAAGAACTAGAAATTTATTCTATACACAACGAGCAGCGTAAAAATTAGAAAAGAAAATATCTGTCAACTCAACTCAAGGATAAAATTTTATACTTAAGAAAGAAGAGAAAGATATGCAAGATACACGACGCTATGAAACTGAAAGAGATGGATACATTTATCTAAAATACGTCACGCACTCTCACGCATCCACAATGGCGGCCATTATTTACACAAAAATTATTTAGAAATTATAAAAAAGGAGACGCTCTCCTTTTTAAATCTGTGATATATTTACTTAAACAAAACCTTTTAACAGTAAGTAACTAACCTACGGATAAAATAAAACTGAATGTTTACTTTAACCCAAGCAAAATTTTGGTAAAACATTGTTGTTTTCTTTTACAGGGTGAAAATCTTTCAGGGCTATAAATAAACCTACCAAATATGGGCACAAAGGTATTGTTATAGCTAATGTATGAGTAGTCTCTCTTACCACCTATAAGTGAACAGAAGTGAAGATTGGAATAGAATTAGTGCAACTGACTGGACCATTCAAATCACACAATACTAGTGAAGTGAATGATAGTGAATGCATACAAAGCTAATCAAACTAGCACACTACACATATTATATTGCACGAGCAAAATCTCTGAAGCTTAGTTGCACAAAGCTGCTCGTCGGTGAAATCATTTTAACCTTGAGCGGGTCTCTGGATGAGTTCAAAAAATGTACTACCCAATAATCTGATTCCAAACTGTGGCTTAGCGTCCACCAGGGAAAAATCACAGGATCTAAGATCTTCAGATCAATGTCTTCGACAGTCAAACCGCTGATGGTTCACTGGTCGAATAAATATTAATTATTATTATTTTAACAAATATGAAACAAAAGCAATGAAAAGAGTAAAAATTCTCGAGAAATCTGTAATTAATTCAATAAAACGAAACTGAGATGTAATATTTGGGATTGTGGATTTTCCTTGATAAATTTAGTATGTGGTTTACTTAAAAGCTAAACGCCCCAGTACCAAAAGCCCATTAAAAAACTACTTGGATGCTAATGTAAGTAATAAAGTAAAAATTGTAGGGTATATTTGGGAACTGAATAAGCTAACAAATTATTAGATAAGGTATAGCACATTCAGGATAAGTCGGGCTATGATGGTTATTTTCTGAGCATTGGTGAGAGGCGGAGAGCCGATGAATGATTCGTTAGCCTTCCCCCACATGCAGCGCTCACCCCCGCGACTCATTTTTCAACTTCTGCACATTAATGGTCACAGCCCGAGTTATTTTGTAAGCTGTAAAGAGCTTTTTTGAAAGACAAATATCTATACAAAAATATAACAAAGAGTCTTAAGATTTTTTATGACTACTGGTCAGATTTACCAAATATGCCACTTCTAATTTCTTACTTATTGGGGAGAAATGAAAATATCTTATTATCTTAAACTAATAAATATTTTAAGAGCATATTCTGTACTTTTTGTCATTCCCAGCATATACCAGAGATCAGGAAATAGTCAGGTGTTTTGTAAACAAAATCAAAACATCAAGTTCATGTGTTAAAAATGTAGATATTTCTGACTTTCTGTATGTAAAACGATAGATTAAGTGTTCCTCTGTGTATTGTGGTTACAAACGTGTGCCTCGTATAATTGGAAATAAATCTTTTTTTATAAGAATTTTTTTATTATAAGAAAAAAGTTTGTTTACAAAACACTGACTCTTTTGTGAACTCTATAATAGGTATTTATAAATTAATATTTTAGGTATTAACAGATATTTTATCTGTCAGCTTCAGTCAGATGGGCTAGCTTTGCGTATTAATAGGTAAAGTCAAGTGCAGGTCAAGCTTAACACTCGCAAAGCAATTCTAGCCTTAGTAATCAAATTAAGAACGGTACAAAGCTCAAAACAAACAATTTATTGATAAAGTTAAGATTTTACAAGTCACAGTAATTTGATTAAATTATATTATACTATGTGTCTAGCTTGACCTGCTCTTGACTGTTCAAATGCAGTAAATATATAATAATTAGCGCCATTTAGCGCAAATTGACTAAATTAAGTACTATGTTAGAAACGAACCTGTAGGGCTAATGAATCATCCAAATTTATGAATAAATACCCAGTTGATGGTGATAAAATGTAAATTATCTGCATCAGAGCAGTCAGCAGATGAAGATAAAATTACATTTACCTACATCTCTCATATCCGGTAAGTAGGTCCTTATTACCACCTTAATGGGGCTTGTAGGTGACCAATGAGCGCTCTAGGGTAATAATGTAGCTAGAAAAGCCCTAGGGCGGTAAGTAAGTACCTACCTCAAAGCCCTAGGGCGGTAAGTAAGTACTTACCTCAAAGCCCTAGGGCGGTAAGTAAGTACTTACCTAAAAGCCCTAGGGCGGTAAGTAAGTACCTACTTACCTCATAATCGAGATGTAAAGCAGAGTAGTTAGCTCGGGTGTAAGCATCAATTGCACCCTCGAACTATAGGCGCCCTCGCTGCGCTCGTGCGCCTAAATAAATCGGGCTGCAATTGATGCCTTACTGCCCTTGGCTACTAATCTACTATTATCAGCATCAACTGGAACTGCAGAATAAAATGTGGATAAAATAGTAATTAAAACACGAGCCTTATTTTTCATACGTTTATTTCTTTTTCTTATAATGGGTGTAAGAGACAGCCCTCCGAATACTGAAAGGGCATGCATGATCAGTCAACGTAATTGAACAACTTTCAGTGAACAAAACTTTCAGGAAACGAAAAAAAATATCGGCTTCTCAATACAAACTGTCCAATCAAGTTTGCAATTTTGTATGGAGAGGCCGATTTTTTCTTTCTTTTCCTGAAAGTTTTATTCGCTAAAATATGTTCAGTTACGTTGACTGCTCATGCTTTTTCAGTATTCGGAGGGCTGTACCTTACACCCTGAATAATTAAGAGCAAGCATTTTCATTTCATCATCATTATCAGATCGGCAGCGTGTCATTAAAATATTATTTATATCTTTACACCAGTTAAAAATAAAACATCTACACGCTAAATCGAATATAAATCAAAATTTGTTTCTTTAGGCTCAATGCAGTTAATAAAGTTAGTATTTACCTCAATACTTAAAATAGTTTTTGCGTACAATTTTATATTTTCTGATTTGGTGTGGGTTTTAGTTACCCAAACTAATACATCCTGAATGGTCGAAAATATTTCCTGTGAATCTTTGTTAAGGTAAAACAACTTTTCATTTTTTTTATTGTATTCTCTACTTTTCAAAAACTCACTGTTTTTATTTTTATCATAAAAGTTGTTTTTAAAATACAAAAAAAAAAATACAATACAATAAATGTAACACAGTCTTTGAAGATGTGAGTTTTTGTTTTTTTCAATAAATAACCAGTTACATACTGCAGGTGTGCCTTTCTTTTTGGGTTATCGCACTTAACTTCATAAGGTATAAATATATCTTTTTCTAAATATCTTAAATCTATCTCAAGAGATGTATTATTTGCTTCATTTTGCTTGAAAAGTTCTTTCATAGATTTAAACATATTTTTACATGTATCTTTTTCACAATTAGACACCCGGGTCTAATTGTGAATGCGCCCCTGTCTAATTGTTTAATAACAGGGCAAGAAAACGCGATCTCAAAAGCTTGTGGAGATGGGTTTGTGTTCCTAAAACCGTGGCTTCTTATGGCTCCAAAAAAGTTTTCTAACGGGTCTTGGTTAAAATGTCGCATTAATATTGATTTAATATTGTAATTTTCAAAAAGTACATCCCTTAAATACTCGATATTGTTAACAGTATGTAAAAAGTTTTTTATTGTTGGTACTGTTGTTTCTTTGTTATTCACTAGGAATGTCATGGAATTTAGTACTACTTTTGCTTTCGACCATACCGTACTATGCTGAGATCTTGGCGTTAATGCGGCTAGAAGAGGTTTTCCGCTTCGTTTTTTTGAATTTTCGAAACTCCCATTAAGGGAGTCAAACAATAGGTCAAAAAATAAAATGACGTCTGCTGTTTCCTGACACTTTAGGTAAAATATCTTTTTCTGAAACAAAAAAAAATAAATGTTAGAAAAATCACAAACAACTAACCGATACAAACTGTGTAAGAGACGGTGTATCGAAAACTGTAAGGGCGTACTCAGTCAACATAACTGAATAAATTTTCCACAGAAACATTTTTCGGATATGAAAAAACTTTCGACTTCTCCATTCAAACTGTTCGATCAGTGTGAGCAATTTCTATGGCGAGGTCAAAATATTTTATCATTTGCCAAAAATGTTTCTTTTGAAAAGTTGTTTGTCTAGAAAGAATATTCTAAATTACCTAAAAATTGTGACAGGCATAACTTATAAGAGAAATAAGTACTTATTAACTTGATCAACCACATAGTAAATGAACAAAAGTCAAAACATCTTTATTAGTCTTTTTGTACAATTTACAACAAAATAACGGAAAATGTAGCTCAATTACCTGAGAAAAAATTAAAGAATTTATAAAGCAAATGTTATGTAAATAAATGGTACAGCAGCACTGCACTTACTTTCTCGCAATACTCAAGGAAAAACTATCAACCGCAAACTTAAATTTGTAATACCATACACATAGTATGGAATTACAAACTTTTATTTATGTTTGTCAAAAACAAATGTTTGAATGAAATATACAGATCAATTCAGAATTCAAATTGTCAAACATTAAAACAAACAAACCTCAAACGATTTCAAGTAAATCACATGTTTAACTTTTGGTAGTACTGGAACACCCTTTATTTGAATTTCCACAGATCCATGGATACTACCGTAGGATTCTTGCATGGAGATTTTTTAAATTTCCCAACACCTGTTCCTTATGGATAATTGTTCAGTTTAGTCTACTGGGCAAGCCCTTCCAGTTTTTGGTACACCCTGTGTACTAAATTTTATTCAAAAAAATCATAAAGAATATCCAGTCAGGTAGACAAACAATCCAGGATTAATATTATAGACAATTTTAATAAATCAATCGAACCAATTTTGGGTAAATCACATATTTAGTATTTGGTCGTACAGGAACACCCCTTATATGAAATTACACAGATCAATTGATACTGGCGCAAGATATCTTATATGGAGATGCTTGGTCATGCAAAGTTTCATCAAGATTCTATGAGCCATTTATGAGAAAAATTCAATTTTTCATTTTCGTTGCATGACAGCTACCCTCAAAATGAGAGCCAGCAAGAAACCACTTCGAACCCTTCGATGGATTTGCATACAACTCCTAAATTCAAAATATGGTGTCAATCGGAACTGTTGTTTAGCCGCTAGGCCAAAGCGTGACGGACAGACCGACCGACAGACGGACATTTTTGGGAGACTTGTTTTTTATGATGTATAAGTGACATAGAACACATTTTTGAGAAAATTAGAAAAACTTTTTTTCACGAATACAATACCTTTCTCGCTCCGCTCGAAAGTAAAAAGTATATTATAGACAAGATGACTACATCAAGAATGTTGCCGTATGATTCAGACTGGTGAAAAAAAAGGTGGCTGAGAATGGGCAGACAGGGCATTCTGTACTACCATACTGCAGTCAACATCCACTGCTGTTCATTGTGTCAGCCATAATGCAAAAAAGTGGTGTCTTGTACAACCCCCAAATATTCCAAACAAACACAGAAATATCTTAGCATAATTTGTTTACCTTTTAAAGATTTTTCTGCACTGACAAATTCTGACTTGAAGTTTTTTGGAGGAGGAGCAGATGATGTAGAGGCCACACCAGATGTACCGCATGCATTCTTTCTATCACAATATTTGTTACATCTCTCAAAATTTTGAAGCCTTAAAAGTAGATAATCACTAATGTTAAAACAGTTTTAGTTCAGAAATATTGAAAACTGAAAGAATAACAAAAGTTTAAGTCATTTAAAAATTACCAGGCATGCTAGCTAGATGCTAGGAACAGCTCCATAAGATAATCTTGTTGTCCAAGTTGAATACTTTTTTTCAAGGTGATTATGCCATATTTTTTGCAACAGCATTTACCCAAGTAATGAATCGCTCCTTTTCTGTCGTTGGATCAAGAAATGCATGTAGAATAACAAAGTCTGCACCTGGAAAAATTAAAATGTACATTGTTGAATATGCCTGGGTGACCTAGTGATGTTATCTAGCGATATCCTTATATAGGGGGGATGGATGATGAAAATTACTCACGGCTTTTTCCACATTTCGGGACACAACAACTTGTGACTACAACTCCTCACAGAGCCAGCCATGTTCCAAAGAAAGAATGTCCAAATCGTCCGGTAGGATGAACAGGGGTCAAACGTTAGAAGAGCAGTTGTTGGTGTCCAGGGGCGAGCAGTTTAGAGTTTAATTACCTAGGTAGGTACCACGAAAGCAACATTCAACAACAAACAACGGAATTTTTTTTTGTTCGATTGATTTGACATTAACAGTGTTGCCATAAGCTCATTTCAGTTTGTTTCGCTATGTAACATGAAAAGTTCCGGAATAGAAAAAAATTATGAAAAAATTAAAATTGTTGCACAAATCTGTTAGCATCTGTGTATTTCCAAAAAGTGCGTTATTGTATTTGGGTAGGTTTTCTAAACAACACCAATCACGGAAAGGAGCGTCCAAGGTCCTTTTTAGAGTACCGTAACTAAAAATGAAAATAAAATAACCCTTATACAGCGTAAATTTTTATTCGTTTTAATCCCGAAGCCCAGTGATTCTACTCATGATAACAAGCAAGTTTACCGAAGAAAAAAATTTTTAGTTGAAAAGAATTTTTCACCTTCCCATACAAAATGAGTCGATCACGTGACCACTTTAGTATCTCTTCTTCCTCGGTCCCTCACTGATGAAGATCGTGACCACATATATTTTCCTTCCATAGACTGCGATAATATGATGTGTGAACCGACCGCTGCATGTTGCCGCCCACTGCCTTCTTTATTGTTTCTGACCATCTCGTAGGTGCCCTACCTTAAGCACCTCTGCCTTCTATTTGGCCTAAAATAATCTGTTTTTCCAAAAAAATGACTTTAGAACCGCACTTAACTTAGACTTAGATCGCATAGTGTGCGCGAAGAAACGGAGGGCACGCTTTCAGCATATAGTGAAGAGCCGTATTAACGGTGGTAGGTACAGAAATACCTATAGAAGGGTATCTGCAGGTTTCTACACGAAATTATAAAGGAAATACTAAGAATTAGACCGATGAAAATATATTTTGAAAAATAACAAACAATTGATTGAAACAAAACGTAAAGACAATTTTGCCGACGAGCCACATTTTAAAAAGTAATAACTACAATGTTCTATGAAGGTGGTACTCGACAAGCCGCGTCGTGATGTTAAGTTCTATCAATATGGACTCATTAGTTCGCATGGCAGTCCAAGCTCGTATGTAGCTGAGTCAGTATAGGCATTCAATGTATGAGGACCAATATTTTCCGGATTAAAGGATGAGCCTTGGCACACTTGTTAGTTAGGTAGACTAGTATTAAAAACGCCCGGGAGTATGGGGCTAAAAGCCAGGTGGGGGGTAGGGGGAGGGGGTAAAGTTTTCCTTATCCACGAGACCGTGGCTCATCATACTCGTAACTGCATATTTATAGCTACTAGGGAAAGTTTGGTATCGTTTTCAGCTAAATAAAAGATG
This sequence comes from Athrips mouffetella, assembly GCA_947532105.1. Lineage (NCBI taxonomy): Eukaryota > Metazoa > Arthropoda > Insecta > Lepidoptera > Gelechiidae > Athrips > Athrips mouffetella. The sequence goes on along the minus strand of OX383969.1, from coordinate 6,444,294 downwards.
GTAGATTGTTTTCTGAAACAAAAAAGAAGCATTTCCATACAAAAATTAATAATAACTGTCTAAAATAAAAAAAAATTAGTTCAATATTTTTTTGTTAATGGCCATAAAGTTTTAACGTTTATTGGTATCGGTTTTAAAAAAATATTTTTCATACCAATTCTAAAAATATAAGCTTTGTTAAAAACTATTGTAAAAGAAAACGTAAATTTTTTTTTAACTCAAAGCGGCAGTGACGTACAAATTCTTAGAAAAATACAGGACAACAAAAACGACTTTATATGTTAGTAAGAACCAGTATCAAGTAAGAATAGAATTTTGTTTTTAAAGAATAGGGGTCAATTCAATTTTTTTTATATAAAAAGAACCCTGAACACCCGTGTATGAACCCTGTGCACCTATAGTTATACCGTCATATTTAAACTTATAGCTGAGCTAAACTTAAAGACAATTTCGAGTAACTCAAAGGTCTGTAATTAATCGATCAACATAGATATGTGCGTAAACTACCTACATGTAGATAGATTCTGTCTTTTATGTACATTTGCCTTCGCAAGCGCACAAATCTGTGCACTTAAGTTGCCGCTGCAAGCACCTGCATCTGTGGCCACCGCACTTCTTTTTGCATCTGCATCTGATCATTTCCATGCATGCTTCGGCAACCACTGGCAAGTCTGTCCATGTAAGTTGCCAGCTGTTGCCGACTTTGGTACATCCCCAATTAGATGGGTCAGGAAGATTTTGAGTCGGTGACATCTGACCCCATACAAAGACAGCTTGAAACACCGCTCGAAGGAAATGTTTATACAGAGCGGCTTTTGTCGGAGGTATATTTTCTAATTGGCGGTCTTTAATAGTAATTAAAGACTTTCAGGCTTCGTCAACCGCAGAAAATAAACTGGATCTAAAACAATAATTATTTACAAGTATAATATTAGTTGTTTGATTACCTAGTTTCATGATGTTTATAATATCTACCTGTCATATAAAATTACCACAAACTTTTAAATTATGGAAAATACATCGCTGTTTCTGCCTTCATAGGCTGCCAAAAAACCTTCTGTGGCATTGGGTAAAGTGATCCATGTTTCCATCGCACTTTTTTTACCTTTCCCATTGAAACTGGAAACGGTATCACATCCCGTGAAGGCATGGAACAGCGGAAAGTCTTTTGCTTTTTGTGGTCCTGTAAACAGAAAAATCTTTATTGCCTACCAGGACGTGATATGAAGTAAAGGTAACAATCCTAATAATGTTTTATCAAGAGTATTTGCTATCTCATGACAAGGTAGGTACTGGTGGTGTTTTCCAGTACCAACGTGAGCCCATAGCTCCTGTAGCCCAGGCACTTGTTGCACATCAGTGACTGCTAGCACCACGGCGTCGGTGTAAACAGTGCGAATCATGACTCGTGTATAATAGCCCTGGTTAACTGCATCATCCATGTGTACGATCATTCTTGTGTCCGCCTCTTCGTAGTTACATGGAGCTTCGCATATTGCGAGTGCGTTTTGATAGGACATTGGATCTATTTGTGATATACACGTCTTTATTTGGGTCAAAATCGTGTGAATAGCAATAGCAACGCACTCGCAATATGCAAACATTAGCTCCATGTAACCACAAAGAGGCAGACACAAGGATGATCGTACATATGGCTGATGCAGTTAGCCAGGGCTATACACGAGTCATGATTCGCACTGTTGACACCCACGTCGTAGTGCTAGGTGTCGCTAATGTGCAACAAGTGCCTGGGCTAGAGGAGCAATGGGTACACGTTGGTACTGGAAAACACAACCAGTACCTACCTTAACATGAGATAGCAAATACTCTTGGTAAAAAATTATAAGACCTTTACCTCTCAACACGTCCTGGTAGGCAATAAAGATTTTTTGTTTACAGGACCACAAAAAGCAAAAATCCTTCCGCTGTTCCATGCCTCCACGGGATGTGATACCGTTTCCAATTTCAATGGGAAAGGTAAAAAAAGTGCGACGGAAACATGGATCACATTCCCCAATGCCACAGAAGGTTTTTTGGCAGCCTATGAAGGCAGAGAAACAGCGATGCATTTTTCATAATTGAAAAGTTTGTGTTAATTTTATATGACAGTCAGATATTATAAACTTCATGAAACTAGGTAATCAAACAACTAATATTATAACCGTGAATATTTATTTTAGATCCTGTTCATTTTCTACGGTAAACAAAGCCCGAAAGTATATACTTTAATTAGAGACCTTTAAGTTACTCGAAACTGTCACTATGTTTAGCTCAGCTATAAGTTTAAATATGTCAGTATAACTTTAGGTGCATAGGGTTCATACAAGGGTGTTCAAGGTTCTTTTTATATAAAAAAATTGGAATTGCCCTCTATTATTTAAAAACAAAATTCTATTCTTACTAGATACTGGTCTTTACCAACATATAAATTCGTTTTTGTTGTCCTGTATTTTTCTAAGAATTTGTACGTCACTGCTGCTTTGAGTTAAATATTTTTTTTTACATTTTCTTTTACAAAAGTTTTCTACAAAGCTTATATTTTTGAGATCTGTATGAATGCGGGGTTTCAAAAATATATATTTTTAAACGGATACCGATACACGTTAAAACTTTATGGCCATTAACAAAAACATATTGTACTTATTTTTTTATATTTTTTACTGTAATTATATTTTTTTGTATGGAAATACTTCTTTTTTGTTTCAGAAAACAATCTACCATCTTTTATTTAGCTAAAAACGATATCAAACTTGCCCTAGTAGCTATAAATATGCAGTTACGAGTATGATGAGCCACGGTCTCGTGGATAAGGAAAACTTTACCCCCTCCCCCTACCCCCCACCTGGCTTTTAGCCCCATACTCCCGGGCGTTTTTAACACTAGTCTACCTAACTAACAAGTGTGCCAAGGCTCAACCTTTAATCCGGAAAATATTGGTGTTGGCGTATAACAAACGGACTAATGCGAAGTAATCTCCGCCAACACCACACACACACATACCCTCACACACGCACACCCATACACACACATCCATACACACATATACTCAACAACCCACACACATACAGAAACACGCTCACAGTCTGTAGCTCCCATTCATAATTGCTTACAATTGAATTGTGTTTCTTAGTCATAACCTAAATTTCTACTTAGTATAGTATATAGATAGATAGATAATCTTTCTTTTCTTACGGGCTGTTGCACAAGGCTTCTTTACAGTCATTTTCCCATAAATTAATAACAGCCCCTCGCTATTTTTGTTTTGCTGAGAGATTAATGACAAAATAACGTGATACAGTAACGAGGTTCTAGTGCGTACGCGTGTTACAGTTTAGGCTCACGACGTCGCCGGAACGCTTTCACCGAGCGTACTCATTTTGAGAGCTGTAACTGTAATACTGTAACGAGGTTCTAGTGAGTACGAGAGGCCACTGACAAGCCGGATCTATCCGCAGTTTTGGTTTGTATAGAATGTATCGGGAAAGAAGTGATCTACTTTTTATGTTAAAAAATCATCAAATTAGTGGTCATTACATCACGAGAATGAATGTAACTGATTTTGAATATCTAATGATTTTTTTGTAATAATCTTTGTCCTTAGGGTTCAATAGTACACACGGCCGCACTTCGGTAGAAACACTTTTGGACCTTATGGCGTGGTAATAGAGTTGAAAAAGTTTCTACCCACAAGCGGTTGACCGTACACTATTAACCCTGTAGGCATCTATCAGCAAAAGACATTTATCCTCTGACCATTCACTCATGATGAAGAAAAACTCGAATATACAGGGTGCAAACAAAAGTACCGATTTCCTTTTAACCACATGTTGTGTAACTAGAATAAAGTACATAGAACATATTAATTATAAAAAATTAACATAAAAATAAAATACTTCCTATGAAAAAAAAAGTTCAAGTTGCCAACCCTGTTCTAAGAATCACAACACGCTCCTCCCACCCGGCGGTGCGCACCAATTGTAAACCTCTCTTATGACATCCACGAACGCACTGCGAGCGCCCTTTGATTCGCACCAAAAACCGACAATCGTCGGCTCGCTGCGAGCCGCTCGTGTAGTGTTCATTGCAGGCTCGCGAACCACGTACACACTATGTTTTAGGTAACAGTAACGGTTACAGTTACGTGCAACGTTACGGGTTCAGAAATGAGTACCTATGTTGTAAGCGTCGGCTCGCTGTGAGCCGCAAGCGTACCGCTCGCAGCAGGTTTGCGAACAACTTACACACTATGTTTTTTAGTTACAATACATGCAACGGTTACGGTTACGGCTCGCTAATGAGTACCCAGCTTTAGTCGTACGTCGAATACCTCTGTTCTTCCAAATCATTTTTGGCCATACCAGCTCTACGACGAATTTCAGCGGTGCAGCTCCCATCACAGGTTATCATCGATCAAAGATACATAAATTCACCGACTTTTTCATAACCATCGAGTGCGGCGGTGCTTGGATCGGCACAATTGAAAATGAAGCTGTGCTGTTGGGTACCGCTGTTGGGCCCAATCCGCCTTCTCCATCAGGTGCTCAAAGAGCCTGGTCGTCTGCTGGTCACCGCTGTGCGACCGGTAAACACCGACGTGGAGAGATTTCTCAATGCCGGTGTCCACCAGAATCCACAACGTTGACAACCCTGAATCCTTAAAGCAACGGAGATTCCGATAGCAAATATCATCGCGGATGTACATACAGACCCCTGCCCATTTTCTTAACTTGTGTGCCAACGAGTAACCCGGGTAGTTGAGGTACGCCACGTCTGACGGTGTTGCTATCTGCGTCTCTGTTACAAAGAATAGGTGCGGCTTCTCGGTCTCGAGGTGATGATGGACCGGATCGAGATTGGAGTGCAACCTGCGGATGTTAATGAGGTGCACTTTTAGCTAGCTTTGCCATGAGGAGTTTTTTGTTGTGGGGAACGGAAAGTGGTCGAGACGCGGCGCGGTTATCAAATGGAACCTTTTGACTTACCAATAGACCAATACATCAAAAGCATGAATTTGCTAGATGGGGATAGTCATAAAGAAAACTTATCTAATTTATGTAATAGGTACTTTTAAATTTTTTTCCTTTTATGATTACCTTTTCACGTAACAGTGATAGCTATTATTTTTCTGCTAAAGTTCCCCATCAAAGACTCAAAAGTTCCCAAATTAAAACTAAAGTTTCGAACCGACGTCTCATCACATCCATGTTTTTTTTTTATATACGATTTTCTGTACGTAGTGTTACCACCTATGAACATGCTTATGCTACTACTTGCTTTTTGTAATTGTAATTTTTTAAATGCATTTCAGTAGAGTATGAGTATTTTTTTAATGTATGAAGCATATTTTTAATTTTAAAGTTTTAAACTGAGAATGGATAATTATACTGTGAACTTTTTTGCATCAGATTGCAGTTATTTAACTTACCAACTACGAATCGTTTTCAGAAAGTGAACACCCGGCGAACTACGTTTCGTTCTGAGCCAGTTGCGCCGACTGGTATTTTCTTTGATTGTAGCCGATTTTGCAAAACACCAATTTTACCAACTTCAGACCTCCAATACACAAAGTTTTAATGTAGTATATAGTATTTCTTGACTGCTTGTGTTTATTTGTTTCATATTGCGATGTTTCGAAGCAATTGTATTTTTTTTAGAAAGATAAGAAGATAAATTAAGAAACTAAGTGAAAAGAACCATAGCCTTCTTACCTTCTTACTGACGTGTTACTGGTGTGTGTGTGAGTTTTGTGTCTGTGTGCGTGAACCCTTTTAATAACTCTATACATCGATTCTTCTGTAATATACAACAACGTGTTTTCTAATAAATCAGTCAATGTATCACGATAAAATGTCGTAATTTTTAATAATTTCGCCGGATAGTCGACAGGAACTCTTAACTTGCTTAAGATTTAGGAGAATTGCAACCCAGATTCGTCACGGAATTGGAACAGTTGGTGATAGGACACATGAATAGTTAAATTGGGGTTTCAGTAAGTTAGATAATCCTCTAAATTAAAATATTAAAAGAAATGAAAACAAAACGAAACCTGTTTTCAATCTGATTACATACTATGTTACATAAGATAGGCGTTGTGCATAAAAAAATAAGAAAATGAAGGTTATCTCGAAGAGATAACAAAACTAGAGTACAAATCGTTCCCCTGCGTCAAAATTAAGTGACATTCAGCCTAGTGTATGTGATTAAAAAATGAATAATTGTCATGATATTAGGGACCATAATATTTTGTTGAATATTTATACCGAAAGTTTAGAAAAAGGCATGACACGTGGATTTTTTGTATAGCATTTCAACTCTACTGTGTCCATTCTTTTACCTAAAGGATGGTCACCCGATAATTTAAAAGGGTCGGATGATATGATGAGGGAAAGTTCAATAACAAGATATGTCACTCTGCTATTGTCTGCTCGCTATTCAGTAACAATGACTTAACATTATAGTGACGTTTTATTAGTTGTTGTTTTGAAGGAAATAGGGCTTGTGTGCCCTTGCACACAATGATTGCTTTATTTTGACCGTAAAGCACTGTGAGTATCAGCTCGAAATGTAAAGGAGTCAGTGAAATTGACAATTTTTAAACTTTTAGAATTATTGTAATTAAAGCTTTTTTAAAAGCTGAAATTCAGGACGTTCTGAATTAAAATGTTAAAAGTACCCTAAACCGACGAGCATGTATGAAAGGATTGATGAAACTACAGGAAGCAAGGGAAGTATGTCAAGATCGTAGCAGGTGGAGGACTGTGGTCTCTGCCTACCCCGACGGGAAAGAGGCGTGATGTTATGTATGTATGTAGGAAGCTTTTTTAACTCACAAATAGCCTAGTATTTTTTTTTATAAACTTTAATGCCGAGCGGTAAGTATGGCACGTAAATTCTTTTTCTTCCTTCTTCGTCTTTCAACTGGTCTATTTCTTACAAACAATTTGTTTGATATTTACAGGATGTAACAAAATTTATTAAACACAATTTACTAAGACCAGCATCTACTAGGACCATGTGACATAAAATAACTTTTAGAAAATTTCGACTTCTCATAGACGCTGCATGAGCTACATAGCACATTGTGTATAGGTAATTACCCGACTGCCCCAAAACAGGAGGGTTATGTTTTTCGTGTGTACGTATTTAAGTATGTAATTAATTATGTATGTATGTTTGTCGATTTCTTTGTCGCGCTCTGCAGCCTAAACGGCTTGATAGATTTCTACATGTGAAGTGTCGTTAGAATTGTATTCATTGTAAGAAGGTATAAAAAAATATAAATTATAAAAAAATTATAAAAATTTACTTCATTGTAGAGCTTATTTACTAACTTACTAATACCCTAAATTCTTAGCTAAATAAATCTTTCATTAATAAAACTAAAAAGTACATACAAAAAAAAATATCCCAAAAAACATCCCGACTGTGTAAAAAAATATGAATTGAAAAGAGAAAAATCCAGTTCAATTTATAAAAAGATATAACTATAACATAAATATAACTTGAATTTCATAAGGTATTGCAGGCGGGGGGACAAACAAAAACTACAAAATATGATGTTGAAAAACCACCTCCAAACACATAACTTTAGTCCGCCCCGGTTTGTTATATTTATGTTATAGTTATACATATTTATAAATTGAACTGCTTTTTTCTCTTTTCAATTAATATTTTCCTACGCAGTCGGGTATTTTGTTTTTGGGATTAATTTATTTTTTACTTATGTTTTACCTTAAGTTCATTCGTTTGTTGGGAAAATTTAGTTTTATGGTCTAAGTAAAATGCAAAAACAGTGTTACAAACTTTTTTACACTGATCTGTGGCACACAATGATCAAAGTATGGTCACACGATACTTTAAAAGGATGATGAGGGAAACTTCAAATCTCACTCTGCTATTGTCTCCTCGTCACCCAGTATGACTTGGCTTAGCTTGGCTTTATACAGGGTGTTAATTTAATTGCGTGCCATATCTCAGGGGTGGGTTCAGCATCCGTAACTGAACGATTTCTCCAAGGAACATAGGTCGAAAAACGAAAAATAATTTCGGACTTTCCATACTAAGTCACCAACAAAATCGTATGGGAAGTTCAAAATATGTGCCTTTGGGAAAGTCGTTCCGTTACTGATACTGAACCCGCCCCTGAGCTATGGCACGCAATTAAATTAACACCCTGTATAGCTGTTTTATTAGAAAAAAAATCTTGATCGTTATTAATTGCGTGATACATAACACTAGAATTTATTTTGTCTGTAACTCAGAACACTAAATACATAAAGAAAAAATAAATAAATAAAAAAATATATAAATAAACTAAAATAAATATTAAGGCGGTTGCTGGGTGGCAGCACCTTACTTTTAGAAAAAAATATATTGCGTCGCAAATACAAAACTTTTCAGTAGTATTGTTCGTTTGGCGGCAATATAGGTTAGTTATATATGTTATAACCCATGACATCATAGCTTAGCTTATCATTTATAGCTTTGTATTGGTAAAGTGCTTAAAGTGGCCGTTTTTGGCAGTTTTACAATACAAAGCTATTCACGATAAGCTAAGGTGTGATGTGATGGATAATAAAATATAGAACTACCCCAAATTGCCGCCAATCAAACAATCCTTATTAAATGTTTTGTATTTATGACGCAATAAATTTATTTCTCAAAGTGGCAGCACTTCTGCTCAGCAACCACCTTAAGTGATTCATCCTGCAACGTCCTCACCAAACTTTGCTTGGGACAAAGCGATTTTTGTTTGACAGTGTCCTCGCCGGTAATCGAGCTTTCAGAACGAGCCGAGCGCTCTAAACACTAGACCACAATGATGATGACGATCGTGTAAAACCAATGATTATTTAATCAAAGTTGGTTCTGGAGGCCAAATAGTCCGAAAATTGTATACTAAAACATAATCGATCATAAAAAATATCGGGCTCGGAGTTATTTATTTTATTTTAACAAATCTAAAACACAAACTGTTGCATCAGACTACGCATGTGCATATGTTTGCGTTCTAAACCAAATTAAAAAAAATCCTGTTCTTTGCACTATTCTTCCCCGCAGACTGCGGTGATATAAAGCTTTTTCACTACCATGGGTTGGTTGGAGCCTCCCATTAGGAGGCTTGGTTAATTGCAACATCCTTACTTCAACGAGCAATGTATGCTGAATTAGTCTTTGAATTCAGCTAGGTGTGATCGTGACTTCAGTAGGTATCTTTAGGACCAGCTAGCTAGCAAGGTCATAATTTTCTCTTTTACCTAAATAAATTAAAAGCAAAAATAGGGGAACCTACAATTTTCTTTAGTGTTTTTATTTTAGCTCTATCGTAAAAACGGTAACATGCTCACTCGGGCTTGAAACTCGGTATGACAACAAGGTATGACGGTAGAGTAACAATAGCATAACAGAAAGCATGCATCTTATGGCATACTGCTTTGGGGCCGAGCAGCTGATATACTTTCAATATTCGTTTTACAAAAGAGGGCTATAAGAGCAATTTATTGCCTGAAGACTCGTGATTCCCTGGGAGAACTGTTCAAGGGAATCAACATTATGACAGTGCCATGCCAGTATATCTATGAAAATATAATGTATGCTAGAAAGAACAGGATCTAGGATGTCCAACAGGCAAAAGACCGGTTGGGCGCCCCCGGTATCGCTGGCAAGATGCGGTGGAAGCAGACCTACGCGAGCTCCAAGCTAGCGACTGGCAAGAGACCGCACGAGACCGGGAGAAGTGGCGACATCTCGTATTGGAGGCCAAGACTCACTTTGGGTCGCTGAGCCAGCGTAGTAAGTAAGTAAGTAAGAAAGAACATTCATCAATTACCTAAAATTTGTGACAGGCATAATTTTAATACTAGAAATAAGCATAAAATTGATCAACCATATACTAGATTAACTAAAGTCAATACATCTTTCGTTGGTCTGTGTATACGATACTACAACAAAATACCTGACAATATAGTGCAATTACCTGAGAGAAAGTTTAAAGAATGTGTAAAGCAAACGTTATGTAAAAAAGCTTACTATAGATTGGATTGGACTATATGAATGACAAAGAGGTATGGTGCTCTGATATTCAAGCGAAACACAAGAAACACATTGTAAAAAGCCGACTCTTAAAGTAGGCCGTGCTGCAATGGTTTCTTGCCGTTTCTTTTACGCTGCCATAGCACGATCCGAAACGGCGTAGACTCGCTCTATTTGCATTTTATTCTGCATGACATTCAATAAGTCTTCTGTAAAGAATCTACATTGAATACAATTATCTGAATCTGAAAAGTAATAAAAACTGGTGAAGTGCGAGTTGAAACAAATTTGGCGCACTACTTTAAACTTACAACAAAAATATCGTCTGTTTTAAAATTTTATTGCGGTGGTACGGAAACCTCGGTGCGCGAGTTCGACTCGCATTTGATCAGGATCAGTTTTTTGTAAGGTTCCGTACCTACCCAAAGGGTGAAAAATGGGATCCTATTAATATGCCACCGATGTTTGTCTGTCTGACTGCGGGCTGTAGGTAGGTAACTCATGAACCGAATTTTTCACAAATTGTGTATACCTATCTGTTGCCGATACTACACTAAATAAAAAGAAATTAAGTACTTTTTGGGCAATTTTTGCTCGATTTTTTGTTTGAGCTCTATCGTAAAAACGGAAAAAAACAAATAATAAAAACTGATCAAGTGCGAGTCGGACTTAAAAAGTCTAGCACAGTAGAGTACTGAAATTTCAACTAATACAATTTTATTAATATGATGTGGTGGTACGGTACCCTCCGTGCATGAGTTCGACTCGCATTTGATCAGTTTTTTAATTAAATTCGTAAAAATATTTTATAAGCAACAACTTTTATTTTCAATCAATCTTTACCACAAGAAAGTGGTTTACAGATTATAAACAAAACAATCTTGTCCTCAAGAAATAGCTTAAATTAAAGGCTAATTAATTCTAAATGAGGTTTTCCGCGCATTTCCATAAAATGAAAACTCGTGAAGTTTCTTTCAAGTCTTGTAATCTTCGTCAGGAAATTATGCTTCAAAATCTCAGGACGCTTTTGTGTTTACTTTCTATACCAAAAACATAATAAGATCGGCTTGTAACTTTTGAAGACTAACCTAACCTTCCTACTGTAATATTGTGTGATCTTTACTAGTGTGTCTTACTAATCCATACTGTACTATTATCTATGTGAGAGAATAATAAGGTTTTTTTATGATTAAGATTTATGATATTATAAACGCGAAAGTTTGTGAGTATGGATGGATGGATGGATGTTTGTTAATCTTTCACGCAAAAACTACTGAATGGATTTTCATGAAACTTGGCACACATGTCATATACGAGTAGGTTAGGTCCTGGAATAGCGCATAGGCTACTTTTTACCTCGGGAAAACACTTGATTCCCACGGGAAAACGCATTTAATACGGGTGAAACCGCAGGCGGAAAGCTAGTTAGATTATAAATCCTTCAATATACAGGGTATAAAAATAGTACGAGTATGTAGAATTGTGTAGTAGAAATGTAGAATCACCCCTTAGAAGGATCATCGACTTTTACATAGTGTCTAGTATCAGAGCATGAGACCTAGGTCAGGGAGGGGAGCTCTTAGAAGACTAGAAAGTAAACACTGTTCTAGTTCCAAAAGTATATTGCAAACAAACGTTACAATTGAAGACAAGAACGCCGATTAAGGAATATATCAGCAAGGTCGTAAAACTACGTAGACACACTGTTACCGCGATGCAGCTTTAATCACTTATGCTACAGCGCCATCTATGATTTCCCAATGGGATTACAGTTACCACTTAAACATGCCGCCCACCAAGGACATCATTGAGGAAATATGTCCTTCAAACAGGACTGGTGATCGAAACAAAAAATGAATGATCGTCATTGCTGGGTGACACTAACACTCATGAAATCAAACAAACAGTGCTACAACTAACTTAAAGAAATTACAGTCTTGATTTTCCAAAATGACATTGAAAAGACTTGTAAATTTTATCAAAAAGAAACACACTAATAAATTTTTAAGTAAAATCAACTCAAAAGATCTTAACAAAGGTAAACATAAAATCTGATAGGATGAACTCCAAAAAATATACGTTAAACTCTAAAATATCAACTTGCAACTTAAAAACTATAAGAACACAACAACAGACTAGGCATATTAGTCTGCAACTGGCAGAATGCACAATTTGGATGTTGGTCTCTTAAAGACGAATGTTTTGGTTTTGACTGTGACTACTCGGGTAACATTATCTGGACCCGGGTGTTTGTCCATTACACGCCCCAACAACCAACGACTCGGCGGCAAGCCGTCTTCTTTAATAAGTACAACATCGCCTATTTCAGGCTCGGGGACTTGGTACTTCCACTTGTATCTGTGCATCAACGTTGTCAAGTACTCTTCTGACCATCTGCGCCAGAAATCTTGCAGCATTTTTTGCACTGCCTGCCATCTAGTTAGGGAACTCATCTTTGAATTTTCGTAGGATGCATCAACTGCCGTAACTAGTGGCTGACCTATTAAGAAGTGCCCTGGTGTTAAGGGTTCAGGCTCTCCAGGATCTTCTGTATTAATGACCGTCATCGGCCTGGAGTTGAGACAAGCCTCAACTTGACTCAACAGGGTGCTCATCTCCTCGTATGTTAAAGAAGTGTCGCCTATTACTCTTTTCAAGTGGTGCTTAGTGGACCGCACCCCCGCTTCCCACAGACCCCCAAAATTTGGGGCATGGGGGGGGATGAAACTCCATTCGGTACCACTGACCTCAAGCTGCCCAATGATGGACTGCTGAATGTCTGCTAGCTCTCGCAACTCTTTGGCAGCACCGACAAAATTAGTGCCATTGTCGCTGAAGAGCTTGCTACAATGGCCGCGACGAGCGACAAAACGCCTAAATGCTGCGATAAAAGCTTGAGCTGTCATATCGCTCACCACCTCCAGGTGTATGGCACGAGTGCTCATACATACAAAAAGACAGATATAACCTTTGTAGGACTTATATCCACGTCCTTTTGTTGTTCTCACATTAATTGGACCGGCATAGTCTACACCGGAATGTAAGAATGGTCTGGCCGGTGTGACCCTAACTGATGGTAAAGAACCCATGAATTGGTTCTTGATATCGGCGCGGTTCCTTACACAGGTGACACATTGACGAACGTGCTGCTTCACGAGGTTCTTTACTCCCACGATCCAATAAGCAGTGCGTAACCAATTGATCATCAATTGTGGCCCACCATGCATGGTTTTATCATGCGCCTCCCTTATTAAAAGCTTTGTCAATGGACTATCATGAGACAAGACAATGGGGTGTTTGGCTCCTTCTTCCAGGCTGGATCTTTGCAACCGACCTCCAACCCTCAGGATCCCTTTATCATCCAGGTAAGGTGCTAACGATTTCAACTTGCTGTCCTTTGACCTAACACAACCTTTTTCTTTCAGATCAGCAATTTCCGTCGCAAAATTATCGCCCTGGGAAGTCTTCACGCAACACTCCAACGCGTCGTCTATTTCTGTTTTCTTGGGGTACTTTGTCAGCTTATCACCCCTCTTATAAGTGAGATAGCGCCTACAATAGGCCACTATTCTCAGCAGTCTTCTCAATGAAGAGTATTTGTTCATCAGCGTGTTCTCTACAACGCAGACGTGAACTTGGACTGCTTTTTCTTCATGTGTACTCAAATTTTTTGGCTTATTGTAGTCCACCGTCGGTTTTAGCAGAAAACCTGGACCATTTACCCACAACGTGGTGTTTGCCAAGTCAGACGGCATCACTCCTCGCGAGGCACAATCTGCAGGATTCTCTTTTGTAGCCACGTGAGACCATTGACCAGAATCCAGTCTCATCAAGATTTCTGAAACCCTGTTAGCTACAAAGGTTTTCCACTGGTTCGGATGCTTGTTCAACCAAGCCAGCACAATTGTGGAGTCTGTCCATGCGTGGAGATTTTCTTTAGGCACACATAGTACCCTTGCCACCTCGATCAGCAGGTGTGTGAGCAACAAAGCCCCGCACAACTCAAGACGAGGGATGCTTCTCTGCTTTATTGGAGCAACCTTAGTTTTTGCAGTCAGCATCGAGACTTTAACATCTCCGTTACATCTCACCACTCTCACATACACTACCGCGGCATAAGCCAACTTAGACGCGTCTGAGAATCCGTAATCTCAACCATTGCATCGTCTTTTCTTGTACCCATCCATCGAGGAAGATGAAATTTCGTCAGCTCCATTAGTTGACTACGGTAAGTCAGCCATTCTTCTAAAAGTTCTGAAGGAACAGCGTCATCCCAACCGATTCCTGCAAGCCACAGCTTCTGAATAAACATCTTTGCAATTATCACACTTGGCGCAATCCAGCCTAGTGGATCAAATAGACGTGCAATGTCTGATAATATAGTCCTTTTTGTTCCAGGTTCCGTTTTCTCCGGCAGGTTCACCGTGTACTGCAGTTCATCTTCATCGCGTCTCCAGGTAAGTCCAAGTATTTTTACTGTAGTTTCCAGTTTGATCTCAATACTCTTTTCCTTGTCCTTATCCTTTTGATTTCCTTGGTGTCCTGTGTTGTCCTGTTCTTTCCTGTTGATCTCTTTTACTATCTCTTTGTCATTACTGTTCCATTTCTGTAGTTGAAACCCTCCTTTTTTCAGCATTTCTTGCATCTGCGTGTATATTTCGATTCCTTCTTTGGTCGTTTCACAGCCTGTCAGCAAATCATCCATATAAAATGAGTCCAAAACTCTATCTCTCACCAGTGGATAACTTTTTCCTTCATCGTGTGATGTTTGCTGCAGCGCTTTGACGGCTTGATATGGAGCTGAGGCTGTCCCGAATGTCACGGTCAGTAACTCATAATCCTTCACATCACTTTCAGGATTTTCTCTCCATAATATCCGCTGGAACACCTGATCTTCTTCTGCTATCCGAACTTGCCGGTACATTTTTACTATGTCTGCTACCAAAGCAATGGGATGCAATCTCCATCGGAGAATGATGTGACGCAGATCGGGTTGCAAGGTAGGTCCAACCATAAGCGTATCGTTTAACGACACTCCCGCATCGTATTTACAGGAGGCGTCAAAAACGACTCTGTATTTTGACGTCGTTTTGTCCTCTCGGACTACCGCATGATGTGGTAGGTATACAGCGACGTCGCTCTTTTTATTATCTTCCTTTACAGGACCCATATGACCTAATGAAATATACTCGTTAATCACTTCGGTATATCTCTCTTTCAGGATAGGATCACGACTGAACTTCTTTTCTAAGGCTTTGAATCGCCGAGCCGCAATCTCACGAGAATTGTTGCCAGCAATAAGAGGATTCTTATCCTTGAACGGCAATTTGACCACGTAGCGTCCATCTTCGGTACGCTTTGTAGTAGATGCGAAATGATTTTCACACTGTTGTTCTTCCTCTGTAAGAAACACTTCATCATTGGTGATCTGTTCTTCGACTTCCCAAAACCGTTTCAAGAGGTCGTCTTCTTTAACATGTGCGTGTAAAGCAACATGTTTACTGATGCGTGGTTCTTTAGATGAGGCTTCACCAGATACTATCCATCCAAACGAAGTATCTTGAGCTATAAGCGTTTCAGTCGTAGAACGCTTCAAACCTTCCTTTAAAATCCTACAATAAACTGCCCCGCCTAACAAAATATCAATTTTGCTAGAGGAGTTACATTTAGGATCTGCAAAGTGCATGTGCTGAGCATCAGTCCACTCACTTAATCTTATCTCCCTGTCAGGAAGGTAAGACGTAATGCTTGACAGCACATGTGATGGCACCTCTAGTGTGATCTCTGGCTCTACAAGGGACTGAATCTTGACAGTGACCATTCGTCTTGACACTAACGAACTGTCACCTCCAAGACCAGATACCTGGCAATTGGCCGAATACTTCTTCAAACGAAGAAGTTGAACTGCACGTTCACTAATGAACGAAGCCGTAGCGCCTTGATCAAGTAAGGCACGTATTACTTGCCAATCGCCGGCTTTGGTCTGAGCTCGCACGAGAGCTGTAGCTAACAACACACGTTTTTGTTGCTGTTGTTTTCCAGAGGACAGAAGAACAACCTGTTCGTTGTTCGCTGTCGTTTTGGGCTTAGCGGTATCCTCAGAAGAACCACTAGCCTGATCTGTATTTCCTTTTTTAGCTCTTTCTCCCTGGCCTTTCTTCTCCTCTTCATGCGCTGATACTTCTTTCCTTTTGTGCAAAAGTGAATGATGACGCCCTTTACATAGTCGACACGTTGTGGTTTTGTCGCACTGCTTGATGGAATGATTTCCACCCAAGCAGTTGTAGCACAACCTGTTCTTGGTTACGAAGTCATGCCTTTGGTTGTAATTAAGCTTCGCAAACCTTTTGCAGAAGCACAGTTTGTGAGATTGTGAACAATACTCACAGGCATAACTTTCCTCGCCAGTGCTCAAATGGACTTTGGCGTGAATCTCCTTAGAAGTGTTTTGATGTGAATAGGAAACCTTTCTTTCCAAACTCTCCAATGCTCTGTACCTACTTTCTAAAAACGACTTGAATTGTTTGTACGTAGGTAGCTCAGTGGATGGATCATTTTGTACCTGAAGTTCCCATTCGCGCCTTGTAACAGGGTCTAACTTAAACGTCAACATATGTATAATTATTACGTCCCAAGTAGTCACATCAATATTTATATTGGTTAAAGCGCTTAAACAGTCGTTTGTCGTATCGTACAACTGTTTTAGACCGCTTCCAGATTCTGCCATCAACCGTTTCTGACTAAACAATCTGCTCAAAATGCAGTTACATAGATACTTTTTATTATTGTATCTTTTGTCAAGTAAAGCCCAACAAACAGAATAATTTGACTCTGTGACCTGATATTGCCTTAACAATTGTTCAGCTTCGCCTGTGACATGACATTTCAAATACTGCATTTTTTGTACATCTTCGAGCGAAGAATCCCGATGAACCAAAGATATAAACAAGTCTCTAAATGTGGGCCAGTCTGAATAGTTGCCTGAAAATTTAGGTATCACTATATCGGGTAACTTCACGGCTGATTTCTTTGGTTTGCCGTCGGGATTTTCCGCTTTCGGTTGAATGACAAATTTATTTAGTTCGGTTTTCATCAAGCTTTTATAACAAAAATACAATTCTTCAGTTTGACCGTAAACGTCGTCAAATACATACTTTGATTCTTCCAAATCAGCCTCATCAACAATTTGAATTAATCTATTATTATTGTTACGAAACGATTTCCAATCACTTTCTAAGCTTTCTAACCTTGTTTCTACATATTCTTGCGTTAATCTATCTTTAGGGGACTTCTTATAATTACTTAAATTCTTTTGAATAGTAGTTTTGAGACTGTTTTGTTATTTGCAAATTTCATCAGCACTTAGTTCTTCCATGTTGAACAAATAAAGTCAAAAGACTTGCAACTAACAACACAAGTAAACACAACTTAAAAATTTGCAAAGTTAATTTTTGACGAAATTTTTCTAAGTCAAAACTATGATCTCGAAAATTTTACAAGTGTTTGAAACTTCTAGGCAAAATCGGGCATGGATTCCCCGTACCTTCGTTTTTATGAAAACTATTCTAAGTCCCAGAACCTTAACCAAATTAGTCTATGTCCATGCAATTTACAATGAAAATTTTCTAAGTCTAAAAGTTACTTTAAATTTTCTAAGTGTTAGATGCTTATATTAATAAAGTTCAAATTAGCTTGAATGAAATCTTGAGGTGTGACGTATATGACGTAAAATGTACTCACTATTGCCTTTTCACTCGCACTCACTGCACAATGATGATAGTACCACTTCCTTCCGTTCCTTGCTCCTCGGTGGTGGGGGGGGGGGTGGGGAGGTGCACACCAGCACACTCCTTGGACACCCTCCAGACGGTGACTGCAACCTGCCGTCAGCAAAGCCTGCTTTGCCGCTGCACTGCCTTCACTGCGTAGACCAGCTGACACGCCTTGTCCGCTGCACTCCCGTGTGCACACGAACACGTGACTCTGGTGACCTCGGTAGCGATCCACTACCAAACTGAGGTGTGGGGTGAGGAGGGGAAGGTACTCAAAAAGATTTGACCTGCTGAGATCCGGCTCGAAGGACCATGTCTAGTATCAGAGCATGAGACCTAGGTCAGGGAGGGGAGCTCTTAGAAGACTAGAAAGTAAACACTGTTCTAGTTCCAAAAGTATATTGCAAACAAACGTTACAATTGAAGACAAGAACGCCGTTTAAGGAATATATCAGCAAGGTCGTAAAACTACGTAGACACACTGTTACCGCGATGCAGCTTTAATCACTTATGCTACAGCGCCATCTATGATTTCCCAATGGGATTACAGTTACCACTTAAACACATAGGTATAGACTTTGTTTACCATCTATAAAACTAAGCGTATCTGAAAAAATGTAGAGTGCATGTGTGTAAAATTATTTAACAAATTACCTTTAGAGTTACAATGTTTACCCATTAATGAGTTTAAAAGAAAAATGTCAATATGGCTATTAGATAAGTGCTTTTATTCAGTGAATTAGTATTTGTATCCTGCTGCCGTATTCCGAAGTGAAACTACGATAATATCGCGCCGATAATTAGTCTATGGTTCGGCCTTTGACAAAGAAATTCCCATACAAAGTAAATTTCCGAACGTAATTGTTGTTGTCAATCTGATAATATTGGAGCTCCGATAAAACTTCGGAATACGCACCCTGATTTGTACCCTAGGAAACAAAAGAGTTACGTTTAATTTAATATCCTACTAATATTTTAAACGCGAAAGCTAAAAACTACTGAATGGATTTTAATGAAACTTTACAATAATATAGCTTATACATCAGAATAACACATAGGCCACAATTTATAAACCTGCGCAGACGAAGTCGCGGGCACCAAAATTTAATATGACATCTCGAATATTAATATTACATCCTATGACATCTTGAATATTTTACTATGATTTGACAATAAATTTTAAATTTTATTTATGTACATTTAGAAAATATCATTGAAATTAAAAAGTATGACAAATTATAGTGATTATTAGAGATTTTAATCAAGGAATTTTAATTAAAACTTCAATTATAACGGCAGAATATGTTGAAACACTTATTAAAATTAAAGAACGCAATTATTTCACTTACACATAATCAGCAAATATATTTAATTTAATTTCATCGTACTTTTTTTTACGCCCTAAGTATATAAGTATATACATAGTAAACAAGTTTCATCTGCATCTGAGAATACGCCCAGCCTCAGTCTTATAAGCCACTTGGTGGCATTCCCGCTCATTATAACGATTTGTTTACCATTCCTAGCTTTAAAAACAACTAGGTACAGTCAAGAGCACCTCAAGCTTGACATATTCAACTTTGTATCATTCTAATTTTAAATTCTCTATGTGCTAAGCAAGCAGGAAAAACAGCAGCAGGGTAAATATATCTAAGCAGTGATCAGACCGATCTTCATGTATGGATGACCCAAAAGAAAGAAAATATATTAGTGGCTGAAAGGAAGATCTTTCGTAAAATGTTGGGACTAGACGATGGGAGTTGGAGGGTCCGAAAACATTTGGAACCAAATCGGCCCGTCTGGCTTGTAGAATTAAAGGTTGCAAGAGGATCGGGTTGTGAAAAGAGCGTACTATGGAAAACCGAACGGCAAGTGTCCGGCTTGGCCGACCCAGACATCGCTGGTTGGATGAAGCTGAGAAAGACCTGCGCGAGCTGCAAGCTGTTACCTGAGGAGGTTTTTGTTCTGAGGTTACCTGGCGCCAAATAGCACAAAATCGAGACAGCTGGCGACTTCTTGTGACGGAGGCTTAGATCCTCTTTGGGTCGCTGAGCCATCGAGTAGTAGTATGTTCTAAAATCACGCTTTAAGTGTCTAGCTTGAAGTGCTCGTGACTGTAGGAACTCCATGGTTTTCCGTCGCCAGCTATAACTCATTCTAACGAGCGAAGCTCCAAGTCATTGACCTTCTGTCTATGTCTTGTAAACATTTCCTGTTCAAGCCTCCATGTAAACTTGTTTTTAAGGATCTAAGCAAAATGATAAGAAAAGGAACCTTTGAAAAAACAGAAAAAGAAAACCCATTCATATGGTGAATGATTTACACGGTTGACCTTATAGTGCGGTCAGTTAGCTGTTTCACGTAGACACGCCTTAAAATTTCACCAAATTTGGTGTATTTTGGTGAATTTGGCGATATAAGACCGGACCAGATAAGGGACCGGACTATTATAACTGTTAATAGAAAGAAACTGTTAACAAAAAATACTGTTAGGGTGAACAGATAAAACATTGCGGTAAACCTATAGGATAGCGTAGTGGTAGCGGTTTATGTTTTCGGTACGTTTGCACTACTGTGTCAAATTCTTCCGAATCGCAATTGACTAGTTTTTATGATTTAATATTATATTTCTTTTCGAAGCGCTCGTGGTCGAGTGGCTGTTGGTCTTTATTTCCGATCACGAAAGTTGGCTGTGGTCAGAACCCGGATGGCTGATCGTCAGAGCACAAAAACAAAAGCGTTTCCGTGCTTCAGAAGGTACGATAACCCGTTGATCCCAGCTACCGTCAATATTAACTTAATCGTTAAGCGCGGTTAGAGGTCATTTAGCAGCTTAAAAAATCTGACTACCAGGTTGGCCACTAACCTGGCAAAGCCTTATCTAAGACTGGGTTTGGTTTGCCCTCTGGGTTGCGAAAGTCAGACGGCAGTCGCTCTGTGTAAAAATCAGTGCCCTTGTCAAATACCCTGGGTTAGGTAGCCGACACCGTAAAAACTATTGGTAAGAGGTAAAACGTAATAAGGCTAGGATAATAATGATTTTATTTCTATTATTAATGATTTTATTTTTATTATTTATTTCTATCAATAATAATTTTATTCTGTTACTATAGCGCATTCAGGATAAGTTTGGCTATGACGGTTAATTTCTGCGCATTGGTGACAGGCGGAGAGCCAATGAACGATTCGCTCGCCTCCCCCCCACATGCCTCCCCCCCGCGCTCACCTATACACGACAATTTTTTTTATTTTTGGTCCTTAGCGGTCACAGCCAGAGTTATACTATCCGATCCATTTAAACAATAAAAATTTGCCACCGAACGACCCCCCACTTCTTCTAAATCTGGGAACGCTCTTGCACACACCCGTATTTGGAAGTATTATAAGCATGAATTAAATTTTAAAACGAAATCACATTTCAAATTGCTTCTAATTATGAACTTGGGATAAGGGTTGGTAATTATGCTGTCAAATTACCAGATGTAGGCGAATTTAAAGGTAGGGCGTAGGTGTAGGTAATTATTTTTATCGGACCTTCAGGCGAGGAAGGGTCCTTCAGGCGAGGAAGGGAAGAATTGGAAATTTGTATAAAGACGTAGCTAATAACGTCTTTATACAAATTTCCAATCAGCTGATAACTATTTGTGTGGTGCCGGCAAAGAATAGTACCAACCCATCTCTACCCGTGGGTGTCGTAAGAGGCGACTAAGGGTTAATGAGCCAGAGGATGGGCAGCAGCATCTTTCAGTGTATCGCATCATCTTACATTCTGCGGTCACCAACAACCGCGGTCCATGGTGCCAGCCATAAAGCTAACAAGCGTGGTGACTATGGTACTTCCCTCCACATGTTTTCAACAAAAGCTGGAATTTTGGAGGGAGTTCCCTGTACTGTAGTGGACGTTTCATGGGATGTCATGATGATTACTATTTACTATTGAAAATTTCGTTTCCGAAAGTTGTGGTATTTTGTATCCAAAATAAGTTCTTTACACAAACTGTTTTAAAGTTATCAAACATTTATTAAAAAGAGCGTGCAAATAAATTACGGTACCTAACTATCCTGCAGCGCAATAATTTCCAAAGTAATAACTAAAAGTAAACAAATCTCCCTCGCATATGGAATGAAGACACTTTAAAATTCTATTCGGAGAAGTTGGACAATTTATAGCCTTTGGTACTACTGCGTCAGTTGCTACTTAGGAGCGAAAAAGTGCAGTTTTTCTCCTAGAAGCAAAAAATGTCCAGCAGAGTTGCTGTTTACATTTATATGCAAATTACTAAGTTATGCTAGTTTATCAGCGCGCCGTATGTCTTTTCGTGCTGCTGGGTGTAAATTTGCAAAGAAAATTTCTGCTATTTACTTTAGTATTTAGTTTATCGAATAGTGTCTGTTTTCCACGCTATAGCGGATCAGATTCGGTTAGAAATATACTAAAATCTACTTCGGAATATTTTGCCCTTTTATGGCAGTAGGCAATAGCGTAAAAAACAAGATCGGTTACCTACTTTACAATCACACCGTGGTTTTGTTTATAGATAAGTGAGTGCTGATTTTAATTTCCATTGAAGCAGAGCAGAGCGGAAATATGCAAAAAAAAAAACGGTCAAGTGCGAGTCGGACTCGCGCACCGAGGGTTCCGATATACCTTTAGTATTTTTGGGAACAATAAAGTCCATTTTTAGGACCGCAGAACTAAATTTGTTTGTAAATGTTTTTTGCAGATTTCTAAAAAACTGTGCAACTTAGAAAGATCGTTTTATTTTTGCTGTATTATTTTTAATCGTCAATGGGCTAACTCTTGACCTCGATCTAGTCTTGAAGACAGAGATGAGGCCGACGATGGAACGAGCTTGTCCAGATGAAGCCTATTCACTCGCGACTTGAATAGATTCGGGTTATATGAACTCGGGAACACAGATGCAGGCAGAGAATTCCACTCTTTAGCCGTGCGCATTATAAAAGATGTTTCAAAGCGCTTTGTGCGGAATATCAACCAAGTATGGGTGATATCCTGCGGTGCGTCTGGACTCCCGATGGTAGAAGGGAGATGGTGGAATAAGCTCGTGGAGCTCTTGAGCACTCTCCGAAGTACAATCTGTAGAAGACCGACATGCATGGAACTTTGCGACGGTGGGCCAAACAGTGAAACTTTGTTTTCACCAGCATCTCATCACCAACGTGCTTCTTGGCTCTGCGATCTATCGAGTCAAGTGCGGCTAGTTGGTATTTGTAATGTAATATTTTCATTTTCTATCGTCGGTAATTAATTCGGAATTTACCTTTCACAAACTTCGGAAATAAGGGGGGGTTATTTTTTTACATGTTTCATTATAACTTGAAAACTAAGAGTTGCAAAAAAATACAAAAATATATTTTAGAGTGTACAAGTAAAGCCCTTAGTATTCTAAAATAACCATATTCTAAAACTATTCCAAATTTCTTTTTCGATCTGGTCACGGTCGCAGGAAGCCGCTGGATGCTAGCAGCGCAGAACCGGTCGTCATGGAGATCTTTAGAGGAGGCCTATGTCCAGCAGTGGACGTCTTTCGGCTGATATGATGATGATGATTCCAAATTTCAAGTCGATAGCATGAGTCGTTACCGAGATATACAGGAGTGAAGAAAGACAGACCGATAAATTCGCACCATAAGGGTTACTTTTTTACCATTTTGGTATCGGAACCCTAAAAACGGTCAAG
Organism: Athrips mouffetella; assembly: GCA_947532105.1. Lineage (NCBI taxonomy): Eukaryota > Metazoa > Arthropoda > Insecta > Lepidoptera > Gelechiidae > Athrips > Athrips mouffetella. The sequence goes on along the minus strand of OX383969.1, from coordinate 6,420,788 downwards.
AGCGAGTCGGCGTGCAGAGGGTCCCGATTTACCTCTAGTATTTTTAGAAGCTATAAAGTCTATTTTTTGGACCGCAAAACAAAATTTTTTTTGTAAAGGTCTTTTTTTCAGATTTGTAGAAAACGGTGCTATACTTAGAGAGATCGTTATTTTTCCAGTAATACTTACGTAAATGTCTATAGACTTTTTTTTAGCTCTATCTTAAAACGGGAACACTTACAAACTTGAAAATTGGTATGTGTATAGCTTTAAGCTATAAAATAACAACAAGTAACGAAATCTAGTCAAGCGCGTTTCGGACTCAAAAAATCTAGCACAGTAACTTACTGAAATTTCAGCTAATACAATTATACGTAGGTATTAGTACGGAACCCTCGGAGCGCGAGTCCGACTCGCACTTGGCCGGTTTTTTTAAATCTTTCATCATAACTTGAAAACGACGACACCATCGTAAAAAAATAAATAAAAATCTATTTGCAATGTACAAGTGAAGCCCTTTCACGTGATACTCTATTCGGCCTAGTAACGATAATTTGAAATTTTGCCTTCCCCCATATTTGGACCCCCTTTACAATAATAATAATATTTTTATAATTCTTTTGTTGGCAATAAAGTAGAGTAATCATATTCTAAAATAATCCAAAACTAAAGTTAATAACTTGAGTGGTTGCTGAGATATACAGGTGTGACAGACAGACAGACCAAGTCGCGTTCCGTTTTTACCATTTTTGTTCGGAACCAATCACATAAGAGACTGCTACGGTGACGTCGCGTAGATTTCATGCATTTGATAATAGGGGTACTTCAGCGCAGTCTTTTCCTCGTTGCTCGAAAATTTTGACTGGTTAATCATCGTCTGAAAGCTTTGCGCAGTTTTTCCTCGTTGCTCAAAGATTTTGATTGGACAATCATCTTCTGAAAGCTTGGCGCGGTTTTTCCGCGTTGCTCAAATATTTTGATTGGACAATCATCTTCTGAAAGCTTGGCGCGGTTTTTCCGCGTTGCTCAAAGATTTTGATTGTACGATCATCTTCTGAAAGCTTTGCGCCTTTTTTCCGCGTTTTTCGAAGTCTAAAAGGCGTCTCCGCAACGCTCTCCGTCTGCCTCGATGAAAACCAATAAAAAGTCATCTAGCAAGGACTAACGCATATACCTACATCCTTCAAAATCATAATTTCAGTTTTACCAAGATACAATCTATATCTACACTATTTATAGTGGACCTTCAGGGAAGATATACGCGATATTTGACGGGAAACATCTCGATCCCAAGGGAAACAATAATTTCGAACGCAATTATTTTCTTTCAATAGGTAACCTTGAACAGAAAAACTTGTAAGTAAAAACCACTAGGGAATATTTACTTTCAAAATATTCTTTAATATTCTAAGACTCCCTTTTACGAAGCCTTCGTTCTAAGTAAAGTTTTTTTTGATATTGCATTTTAGCCTTCCATTAACTTCTGTGTATAAGGGATTTTTGGTGGGTTATAGGTACAGTCAAGAGCTCGCCAAGCTTGACAGAATGGTCTCTTGTACCGTTGTTTCTTATTTATGCCATGGTTGGGCTGAAGTCGCGCTGCAAGTGTCAAGCTTGACCTGCCGTGTACTGTACCATCTTTTTGCTTCGCCGACGAAGAAATTTCAAAAATATGTGGATTTACTCGGGCGACCTAGCTTCGCTTTATAATAGCCGCCTCAACATTAAAATATCATCGGGTGAGCAAGACATGTAGTTGGTACATATAGTATTAATGTAAATATTGCTCGTTTAATAATAGGTAAAGGATTTCATATTCTTTAAAAAAAAATTCTAGCCAACCATGAATATAGTTCTTGCATAAATAAAGCTTTTTGATAAAAAAAAAGCTTATATCTGTTTAGGTTTTCTTAAGAAAAACATATATTCATACCATTTCATACATATGTTTCAAAATGTTTTTTTAATAAAATCAATAATATTTGCGTATGAAACTAAAGAGCTGCAGCTTCACATCTAAAGAGCCGCATGTGGCTCACGAGCCGCAGCAGGTTGCCGACTCCTGCCCTAGAGGAATGTTTTGGTACGATTAAAGATTGAGTCACATTTAATTAAACTGTCTGCCTTAGGCCGGTATTTCACTGGGGCACCATGGCAGCGCAACCAGTCGCCGCTACCAACAAAATGTATACAGCTCTATAGAGAGTTACTCACCTGGTGTCCGTTTGGTTGCGCAACCAATTTGGCGGCGCAACCAGTTCGGATGCTGGTCGCGCTACCACTCCCAGTGAAATATAGCCCTTAATACTGTGGCCGCAGGGTGTGGCGACTCTGGTGTCTTTACTGGTGTCTTTCTTTACTGGTGTCTAGTTACGGACACCAGTGGCGCAACCAGTCGCGCAACCAGTCGCGCCACCGTGGTGTCCCAGTGAAATACCGGCCTAAAGATACTTTTTCAGTTAGAGATGCTTTTAAAAGTTTTAACAATACACAATGGTCTGGATCGTCATTTGTCTCCCAGTGTGGTGTGTGTGTGTGGTAGTGGTACCCACATCTTTGCCCACATCACAGTGACACGTTACAAGTCACTTTAGACAGGGGTCCTTAAAACATTCACGTAGAAATTCTAAACTTTAACTGTAATTAAAAGTTTTCGATCCCATGCAGCCTTCAAACAACACGGAAAAACCGCGCGGTTTTTCTGAGATACTCGAAGCCGTCGACCATTCGGGTATTTCTGTCCATGATGTCAAAAAAATATCTAGGTGCAACCACAGACCTAGCAAAAGCGCGCTAACGCATATCTATGAGCGCAACCCGTGCAACCGAGAGCTGCAATGTCATAGCGGGACGAAATCATTGAGCCACAGGGAAATGCCCGCTTTTTACCGTAGTAGGTAAAGATGATGCCTTTATGCTTAATTACGAGTATACGTATACCTGGGCGTCCGAGCTTCGCTCTCTACAATTTTAAATAAAACCCTCCAACCAACAGATGGCGCAGTAGGGTATCTGCAACGCGTTATTTTCAAGAAATACTAAAATAACAGGCAAAACGATTTTTCCCAGACATGAGACATAACTAGATCGATTATTCACCCCCGAAAGCCCCCGTATAGTAAGAGCGAAATATTGTAATTATATTCTTTATTAAAGGTTCGCAACTGTAATTCATGACTAGACTTACGGGGTGACTTGGGGGACTGATGATGTCCGTTCAGTATTCGTAAGGGACAGCCCTCCGAATACTGAAAGGGCATGATCAGTCAACGTAACTGATCAACTTTCAGTGAATAAAACTTTCAGGAAATGAAAAAAAAAAATATGGACGCCGTTTTTTTTTAATTCCCTGAAAGTTTTAGTCGCTGAATATAGAGAGTGTGAGGGACAGACTCCTAAAACTGCAAGCATGATCCTGATCACTGACCGTTGACTGATTGATCAACGAATATGAAAAAAATTCTAAAAGAAATATTATGCTCGTTTCTGAGGCTCATATTTAGTAAGTACAAATCAGAGGTACGGTCAACCGCACGTTAGTGGAAACATTTTCAACTTCATTACCATGCCATACAGGCCAAAGTGTTTCTACTGACATGCTGTTGGGTGTACATATCGTCGTTGCCCTAGCCATCAGTTTTTGCCAATCTAAGCGCACGGCAGTGCGCAGGCCAAGTTCCCGCAACAGGCCACGCGCATGCCGTGCACTATTTACACGAACCGTTTCGACCCACTTTTGAACCCCCTGTAGCTCAGTGACTATTGCAAGTACAGAGATAAAACTGTTCCTACATAATCATATACTAATACTGAAGCAATTTGCCAAATTTCATAGATTAGATATAGCTACAGTAGATCCTGAAATATGACCCCGTAGCTAATTTTGGCACTTAATGACTGACTGACTCACTGACCGGTAATCATAACCTCCAGGCCACTTCCAATTGTCCTAGCGTTATGAAATTTGGCGTTTAGGTAGTCGTTAGGATAAAAGTAATGGAAAAATTCAAAAATCAGAAATTGGTCAAGTACGAGTCGGGTTTTAGTCAAAATTATGTATAAAATGTTGGTACTAAGACCTGAAAATCTGAAATTTGGCATGGGGATAGTCGTTAGCATTAAAAAAAGTAGAGCAAAAATTTTAAAATTGGAAATTGGTCAAGTGCGAGTCAGGATAAAGTCATTATTATTATTATTAAAATTGTTGGTCATACTTCTGCGAGACCTACAAATCTGAAATTTGGCATTTGGGTAGTCGTTAGCATTAAAGTAAAGGAAAAATTTGGAAAATGGAAAATGGACAAGTGCAAGTCAGACTAAAATTAATGTACCAAATATTAAAAAGTTAGTATTTCTAGAAGGTCAGACTTAGGGCCGTTTGCACTTAACTTAAGAAACGCTCAAGTTCTTGCTTAAGGGCCGTCAATCTATTGCTAGGAGTGTCCTAAACAAGTTAGGGGCGATTCTTAAGTTTAGTGCAAACGGCCCAGTCACGCATGAAAACAAGTACCTAAGTTTTAAACCAAAGTGGATTTCAAAAGGTCTTGTTAGATGCTGTAAGAATAAGAGAATACTGCGATATAACTATTATACTGAAAAGTCAGCGCATAAAAAAAAGTTGTGTAAAACTAGTTATAGATCTTATTCTAAACTACTCAGAGCATGTTTGAAAACTGCTCAAAAAATTCAGAATCATAAACTAATTACTAATGCTAAAAACAAATGTAAAATGTGTTGGAATATAATAAAACAAGAAAATGGTAAACTTAATAGTAATCAATATATAGAACAAATAACAGTACAGGGCAAAACAATAAGCGATCCAATTTCAATTTCAAATGAATTGAACAACTTTTTAATTGACTTAACAAATACAAAAAAGAACTTATGTCAAAACACGAATAAAACTTGCCTAATTAACAGTATTTTCACTGAACCTTTTACTCACTTTGAAATACTGACTTTAATAAAAACACTTAATGGGACAACAGCCACAGGTTACGATGATCTTTCAACAAAAGCTATTAAATTCTGCGCTCAGGAACTTATATTACCTTTAACACACCTAATAAATTTATCACTAGAGAAGGGTGTGTTTCCTGATTTACTTAAAATTTCTCTTGTGAAACCCATTTATAAAAAAGGCGACAGAAATAATATGGAAAACTACCGCCCCATAACATTAGTCCCGGTAATCTCTAAGATCTTTGAGAAAGCAATGAAAAAGCGGCTTATGAAATTTATAGACAAGTTTAACATATTAAAACCTGAACAATTTGGATTCCAGGCTAATAAATCTACAACTATGGCAGTTTTCCATCTTGTGAACGAATTGGTGGAAAATGTTAACGCAGGCATTAAGACGACTACTGTGTTTTTTGATATGACACGTGCCTTTGATTTTGTGTCTCATGATTTATTACTTGAAAAACTGGAAAACTTTGGAATTAGAGGATTAGCTCTTAAATGGATAGAATCATTCTTGCATAACCGTAAGCAAGCTGTAGAAGTACAACACATAGATGAGAATTCTGGTGTAGGTACAGCTAGATCAGAGTTTAAAGTTAATGCATGTGGTGTACCTCAGGGGAGTGTTCTTGGCCCAATATTGTTTCTGCTATATATCAATGATCTCCCCGAGGTAACTCATCACAAGTGCATACTCTTTGCGGATGGCATATCAGTAGTCATACCATTTAAAGAAAACTTACTTGACTTTCAAAGAGATATAAACAATACAATATATTTAATTATTAATTGGCTAAATCAAAATAATTTAATGGTGAATTTGAATAAAACTAATTACATACAATTTGGTACAAACCGACAAACTAAACCAATTCTAAATATTAAATATAAGGACCAGGACCAAATTCAGGACGTTCTGAATAAAGGCCAGGTTAAAAGTACCCTAAACCGACGAGCATGTATGAAAGGATTGATGAAAGTACAGGAAGCAAGGGAAGTATGTCAAGATCGTAGCAGGTGGAGGACTGTGGTCTCTGCCTACCCCAACGGGAAAGAGGCGTGATGTTATGTATGTATGTATGTAAATATAAGGACACTATAATTCAGGAAGTGGATAAAACAAAATTCTTAGGGGTCATAATTGACGAAAACTGCGATTGGAAACATCACATAGAGTATTTGCGTGATAAGCTACATCGATACGTTCATGTTCTGGTCAGGCTACGCAACGTGTCCAGTATTTCTACTAATCTTACAGCCTTCCATGGTTATGTATCGTCTCTACTCAGATATGCTCTTTTGGTCTGGGGAAACTCAGTAGATAGTCAAAAATTATTCATAGCTCAAAAAAAATGTGTTCGTGCATTATATGGCAAGTCGTCTCGAGAGTCTTGCAAGCCTCTTTTTAAATTGTCTGGTGTTCTGCCTCTTCCTTGCATGTACATTTTTGAAGTCGGTAAGTTTGTAAAACAAAACATTAATCTTTTTATTAAAACCAGAGATGTTCATTCTATAAATGTAAGAAACCCTGACAAATTAGTGTACAGAAGTGCTCCAAAACTTACCTTCTATCAAAGACAGTGCAACGTAATGTGTGTGAAAATCTATAATGCCATACCCAATGACATCAAATTGCTCCCTTTTGAAAGTTTTAAAAATAAGTTATTTGTGTGGCTAAGAGACAAAAGTTTTTACTCAGTAAATGAATTTCTGAATTTTAAATAATTTTGACATTGTGGTTTCATATTTTATATTTTTGTTTGAATTGTCAATTAATTTAAAATTTATTAGTATTATATTTTGCATGCTAATGTACTGGCGAAACATGAGGACATCTGTATTATATTCTACCATCGTATCAACCATGTTTGAAGCAAATAAATCTTATTCTATTTAACGAAACTATGAAAATACAAACAACGTTGCAATATTTACTATAAATATAATATAGCAAACTGAACAAAAAGAAATAAAATCCCACCAAAAACATAACTGTTAAAAAGGGGGGCAAGTTCCTATCGGCTAATTTTTTGCCTAAAAAAGGGTTGAAATCCGATCCAATGCCAAGTTTAGATGCACTTTAATATCGATCATAATCGTCTTCATCAGCAGCCTGATCCACTAGTAAACATTTGCCATTCCCAAGGCTCGCCACCACATCCAGTCCTCCGCCTTCCGCATCCAGCCACTATCCGCCACCTTATTCACGTCAACGGTTTATCTGGCCGAAATTCACTTTACCATACACCCAACTTAAAATATGGTATAGCTGTTAAAATACGCAGGTACGTTGAAAATAATATCAAAAATGAAATACTTTTGAATTTGAACTTAGCAGATTTGCAGAGCGGGTTTTCTGGTTTCGAGCGTTAGTATAATAATATAATTCCTAGCAGCAGAATATTCAAAAATACTAGGGCTTAGCAGAAGTCGCACAAAATCAATTCTTTATCAAAACTTATTGCTGACTTTTTCTTTTTGGAAAAGCAGAAAAGGATAGACCTCCTTGAGACGAATGACATTAAAAAGAATGGGCCTTCTTTCTTTCTACGACTGAAGATGACAAAGATTTTGGAAACTACGCCAGGGGGCGAGCGTTTTTCTTACGTCAATGGAAGATGACTTTAAAAATATTCTTTAGAAGTACCTAATACGAACTTCCTAAGATTTTAGAAGTTTAGAAATTCATCTTTTTTTCTAAACTTCTAAAATCTTAGGAACAGCCGACCGCCACAATTAGACTTATGACAGCAAAAAAAAACATAATTTTATTGTTTATACATTTTTGATTCCAGTCATCCGAAGTTACATTTTCCAAATTTTCTGAACTGTCATGCGCCTAATTGTAGTGGTCTGATAATACTGACCAATTTCTTCACTGAAAAGATTTTATGTTAAAAATAGTGGAGATTCGCCCAATCGTGTCGGTCCGGAAGTGGCACTGCCGGCACAAGAACCCTCACGGCCCTATAGAGAATATTGCATCCGCTCCCAACCCTTCTATGGAGTCTATTCAAACAAATTCAACACACAATGGACTCTGAATTACGAGAATTGCTAAAATTGCGATCATTTTGTTTCATCATCCGCGCGTAGAATCTAAAGACCAATTCTGCCAAAAAAAATCTTTGGTTCACGAACAGCCGTAAAATCTTGGTCTAATCTAAAAAAATAAAAAAATATTTTTATTGACATAAAACATACAATATAGAATGAATCTCTGACTTTAGAACTAAGTAAAAACCTGTATTTCTCTTCCAATCAATCACACTAAGTTTTATCGTATTATTCAAGAAAAATAACACAAAATAAAAGGTCTCTGAAGGTGTCTGAGGTCACCAGGAAGATGTTTGCCACGTACAACTCACTTAAACGTTTCAGAAATTTGCTACCGACAAAAACTAAGGTCTCCTTGGCCCACTCTCTTCTCCTTCCTTTGCTAGATTACGCAGACGTCTGCTATCCTGATATTACAGTGGAACAGCTTAGTAAACTTGAACGCCTGCAGAATCTGTGTATAAGGTTCATCTTTGGTCTGCGGAAATTTGATCATGTCTCTGACTATCGCACTCAACTTCAATGGCTACCTATTCGTCAACGAAGGAACTGTCACATTCTCTCTCTCCTATACACTATCCTCTACAACCCTTACTCCCCTCCTTACCTAAAAACCTGTTCAGCTTCCGGTCCTCGTCTCTTAACCTTCGTTCCGGCAACAACCTCTCCCTTGACATTCCTTCCCACTCCACAGATTAATATTCCAAATCCTTTACTGTACAAGCTATCTCTCTTTGGAACAACCTCCCCGAGTCAATCAGGCGGGCTCCGTCATTGGACAGTTTCAAAGCACGCGTCAAAAGGCATTTCCTTAATTCTGTTTCTTCCTAATATATAAGTATTGTATTATTTCCTTTCTTTTATAGTAATATTATGATATATATTAGTCTATACATATTATAAGATATATATTAAGTTTATTTATTTTAATAGTATCTGTGTATTATGATGTAATTTATTTAAGTATTTTATGTACATGGTGTATTTTTATGTAGGATTATTATAAGTAGCCACCAACCCGCGTCGCATTATCCACCCTACGCCCATTTCAACACCTAAAGGTTGCCTGGAAGAGATTGCTACTTTAGCAATAAGGCCGCCTTTTGTACTACTCTGTTCTTTTTCTGTATATTTCTGTAACTATTCCTTGTATTTCTTGGTGTGCAATAAAGTATATTTGTATTGTATTGTATGATAATAAAGCAAAAGAAAGTATACTAAAATAATTGTGTGTGATGGTGTTATAGGTGTGTAGGTGAGTGATGGTGTGAGTGTGTGAGTAGGTTGCAAAAATAAGTGTTCTTGTTAGGTACTCTGATTAACATCACGCTTATGCTAGTCCTATTTACGTCAATGTTTTTCAACATTTGAAGATGGCGGTCGTGTTTTTATTTCAATTTTAGTTTTACATGTTTATTGAAGAGTTTAATGAATAATTTTGATTGGGTACTATGCAGTAAACAACATTCAAAGTGAACATCTTTTAGAAGATTGGAATACATGCATTTTCTGAAATTTTTGGATGGAGAGAAGCGGACTTCGTGACTTCAATAATTTTCCCAATCAACTTATCGGGGTCATCGTGGTGCACAGGCTTTCCTCGTCGTCGATCTTCACGATGTGGATTCCTGCGTAAATCAATCTTTCACTGGACATTGGCGTGTCGCCATAATTTTGTAACAATTCCTTTACTTTGACATTGGCGAAATACGTTTTGTAATGAGATGTGATGCCATTAAATAAATATACAATACAATTGCAAAGGGTACAAACCCCAGATTAGTAAGTTAACAGACAAACCAATAAGTTAATGTACAGAGAAATCAATAATCAAACAATAATCTGTAACAGTAATAATTTTTTATATTTATACCTGATTATCATTTCAACAATGAATGCCAAAGATGCCATGAAAATAACACATATCAGGGATTCCATTTCTGAACTAGTGGTAAATTTTGTTATAAATAATAACACATTATACTCTTTGAAGCACCCAGGTGATGCCAATAAACCCTATTACTAATGAAGACTAATGGACGGCAGTGAAAGCTGGGTAAGGCAGAAGAAGCATGAAAGTAGAAATGAGAGCGTTGTGGAGTATGATTGGTGTGAAATTGAGTGACAGGATTAGAAATAGTGTGATATTTAGTGACTAAAATTGAGAAAGGAATGCTGAATGTATTGGTCATGTATAAGGAATGAATGAACAAAGTCTGTTCACGCCGGTGGTGCACTAAATAATGTTAAATATTGCGAATCAACGCTTTGCGAAAATTACCCTAATAGTTCAGGATCCCGCAGCATGGTCATCTTCCTCATAAGATATATAAACAAAACCGAAAATTTGATGATTAATAACATACTTTTTCTCAGCGGCTGAATTCTGTAACCTGGAAGAAGTATGAGAAGTCCCTAAATGAAACCCTTTTTGGGTTCAAAATTATGTTATGCCATACATACATGAACCTTATTTTATAAAGTGAAAGAAAAACTTAAAAAGGCCATAGTAAACTAAAGTTAAGTGCTGCTGCCCAACCTCCAGTTAACTAAAGTTAAGTTACCTGGAGGTTGGGCAGCAGCATCCTCCTTTGTATCTAACATCTTACTTACTGCGGTCACCTACAACCGCGGTCCATGGTGCCAGCCGTAACGCTAACAAGCGAGGTGACTATGGTACTTCCCCTCTACATTTTTCCAGCAAAAGCTAGAATTCTAGAGGGAGCTCCCTGTCCTGTAGTGGACGTTTCATGGGATGTTATGATGGTGAAACTAAAGTTGCCACCCACATTCCTGCCTGGCTCAGTCATCAGGTGGTCGTCAGACAGCATGGTTGAATATTCCCATACATGGCCTTAAGGGAAAAATGTTTATATCATCGGATACAAGAATGAAACCAGTGTAGGACGATAGCTCTGGATGAGCTATTGACGAATATCTAAGGTTGCTTTGTCTCAACCTTGAAGGTTATTAATATATTTACGGATTTCTTATACATCTTCCAGGTGACGGAATTCGAGCCCTTAACAAAAAGTGTATTACTAAGCATTTACTTCTACCAAATTATAGATTCGTTTATGTATCTTATGAGGTAGATGACCAGGCTGCGGGAGCCTGAACTATATTAGGTCCTAATGAAATAGTGAAAATAATTTTAGTATGTTACTCAGGGAGCTCCCTGTCCTGTAGTGGACGTTTCATGGGATGTTATGATGATGATGACTCAGACCATGAAACTGAAAAAGTTTCCCCAAGGAACATGAGTCGAAATACGAAAAAACTATATTTGACCTCCCATACAAAATCAGCTGATGCAGTTTCTATGGGAGGTCAAAAAATGATTTTTGTATTTCGTCTTATGTTTCTTGGGGAAAGTTGTTCAGTTTTATGGTCTGAGTAACATACTAAAATTATGTTCACTATTTAATTAGGACCTTATATGTATAAGATTTTCTTAAATTTAGTTCGAGCCATCAAGGAAAGTAAACCCAACTGACCTGGAACAGTTTTTACCTTGGGCATGTGAACGTTTCTCACTCGATTTCGAGCCCAACGTGGTCATGAATCAGCTATCAAAAGGTTTGAAAACATCTATATTTCACATTAGCCAAATCAACGAAAAAAAAAGAAGGAAATGCTAGGAACACAATTTTTGACTTCGTAACTTTGTTTGGACTAATTAGAAGGTAAACATATCAAAAGTCACAGCCCGTACCCCTAACGCCATGGGTGGGGGGTTCGGAAGGTCCTATTTTTCGGGTTTTCGCATATATCTCAAACTATACGTCCTAGCAACATAGACTTTTTGCATAATGAAAGTTGATTAAATTTACTACAAGTTTTATTCAGTCAAGTTTTTCGATATCTTGTATAGTTTTCAAGATATTCGCAGTGAAGTCACATTGGCTAGTTGACTGATTTTGCCGTCACCCCTCTCTTTACTGGGTTTTTTTAAGGGAAGTTATCCCTTTTTCACCCACCTTAGATACATCAGGACTCGATGCAATCACATCCTCATCACAAACAAAACACTTGCTGCACATTTAAATGACACTAAAATAGACTTTCAAGAGCGGATATATCGAAAACTATACAAGATATCAAAAAACTTAACTGATTTGAACTTGTAGTAAATTTAGTCAGCTTTCTTTTTGCAAAAAGTTTACGATATCCATAATTCATTTATTAATTGCAATACATGTTCATTAGTATAAGGTCTTAAAATTGATATCAGGTCGGTACATGCACCCCGTTAGGGTATAGCAATACATTTGAATGAACTAAAATATTTCAAAATTCAAAATTAATTAAAATATCAACATTAAAATACTAAAATTTAAATTAATTTTAAAATAAGTCATTGAAAAACAAACACACATTCCAACATATTGGGGTCAAAATATTACTATTACAATATTAAAAGTCAAATTAATTTTCATTGTCTGTCATAAATTCTTTTATAAAATAATAATGTCTCATATAGTTTATATATATAAGGTCCTTATGAAATAGTGAACATAATTTAAGTATGTTACTCAGACCATGAAACTGAACAACATTCCCCAAGAAACATAGGTCGAAATACGAAAAACCAAATTTGACCTCCCATACAAAATGCGCTATCAGCTGTTACAGTACTATGTCAAACATTGATTTTCGTATTTCCACCTATGTTCCTTGGGGAAAGTTGTTCAGTTTCATGGTCTGAGTAACATAGTAAAATTATGTTCACTATTTCATTAGGACCTTATAATATATCTTGTATAGTTTTCGAGATATTCGCAGTGAAGTCATATTGGCTAGTTGATTGATTTTGCCGTCACTCACCCCTCTCTTTTCTGGCTTTTTTAAGGGAAATTATCCCTTTTTCACCCACTTTAGAAACATCAGGACTCGATGCAATCACTTCCTCATCACAAACAACGACACTGAAATAGACTTTCAAGAGCGGATATCTCGAAAACTATACAAGATATCAAAAAACTTAACTTTATAAAACTTGTAGTAAATTTAATCAGCTTTTATTTTGCACACAGTTTTATGTCGCTAGGACGCATAGTTTCTGAGATATATGCGAAAAACATAAAAATGGGACCTTCAAACCCCCCCCCCCCCCCCTTCCCCCGGCGTTAGGGGTACGGGCTGTGACTTTTGACATGTTTACCTTCTAACTAGTCTAAACAAAGTTACGAAGTCAAAAATTGTGTTCCAAGCATTTCCCTCTATACCTTTTTTGAGAATTCGTTGACTGAATTACATGTACCTACTGTCAAAGATTAGTACCAACCCATCTCCACCCTTGCGTGTCTTGAAAGGCGACTACGGGATTATGAACAGGAGGATGGGCAACAGCGTCCTAATGTGTATCATTCATACCATCTGACAATGGTGGCCGCACTAACAACTGCGGTCCATGGTGCCAGCCGCAATGCTAACAAGCGTGGTGACCATGGTATTTTCCCTTCAAATTTGTATCACAAGTTTTTTCTATAATTTTGGAGGGAATTCTCTGTCTTGTAGTGGACGTTTCATGGGATGTTATAATAATGATATTGAAGAGCAAGTCAAGCTTAACTACGTTGCGTGACTTAAGGTCCAACAGCAAATGGTGCAATGGGGCAGTATGTTGCAAGCTCCCTGCTGTGTTTTTTTATATATTTTCTTTTTAAACTCATTCAGTCTATCTTCGACTCTTGGACTAGATGCTTCTTAAACTTCTTAAACTGAATTGTGCCCACCAATTTCTACGTATTATAGTCTTATCATCTATTTCTAGATATTTAAATAAGTACCTACATTTGCTTAGTTCATTTTGTTTTGGTCCCAATGTGTCAAGCTTGATGTGTTCTTATTAAGTGTGCAATGATTTTTTTAAGCTATTGCAGACGGGGGACAAAACAATCACCAAAACATGCTTGGTGGTGTTCTTTTTTATAAATGAATTTGTTGCAGCCTCATAAAAATGGTAATCAAATTATAGAGAGATAATTATAGAGCTGTATCTTTTTTTACAATGTTTACATCGCAAGTGCCATTTGTTTGTCTCATGTAGAGGCTTCGCAGACAAGGTCTAAAAGTGTGCGAGTGTCTGGGCTATAATAATATAGCGTGGCTGGTGTTGCGAAAATTATCATATTTTGTTCTAAATAAAATACAAATGATTTTTAAAATTTGCAAAAGAGTGTAACATACCTTTGGGGCTGAAAGAAAACCCTTTGAACTAATAAATTTTTTAAGCTGATTGCCTTCCAAACTAGTTACGAATAACATTGAACATGGACCTATTAATTTATTTCAGGGAAAAATCTCACAGCTTATAAATGATTATTTCTAGTTACGAATTAACATTTGTATGTCAAATTAAGAGATCTTCACTTATTAAAATTACATACTGGCCATACTGGCGAAATTTTTGACTTTGTCTGCGGAGCCTCTTATACGAGTTGTTTTTAAGTACCGATTTTTTTCTCAGCATATGAAGCATTAAGGCTCAAGCGCAATTCAGCTTGTCTTAGTGGATTAATTTTCATCTTAATTTTTTAAAAGCCTTTTCTCAATACACTGAATTTTCATACAGAGAAAATAAGAAGAAGTATCACCATGGGTCGAATCATTGAAGTTGATGACATGGATGATAGCTTCGTCACCGGCACGAGTGCAGCTCTGATCAATGGTTTCAAGCTGGAAAAAAACAAAATTCAAGTAATAGCCACCTACGACGGGTCTAATTTAACACATCTCAAGTTTGCAGAAACCAAATTCGTGAACAGAGAACTTTTAAAAATCATATCCTTAATTGTAGAATTCTTTCCGTACTTAGTCGGAATCTCCATAAAATGTGGCATTGATAGATATACTAGCTACGAACTTTGCAAAATTGTTAAAAAATCAAATATCACTGAAGTTTATTTAGACGACACGTTTGTTCGAGAAGGTAACTACACTTTGCTTCTTAAAGAAGCAAATAATCTGCAAATTTTGTCGCTGGCTCGATGCAAAATCGGTGATAATGTTGCCAGTGAAATAGCTTCAACATTACACTATCCTAAACCAGCATCTCTTAAACTTAGTGTACTAGATCTTTCCTCGAATAACATAACCAGTGTAGCTGTCAAAAGCATAGCAGCTGCACTAAGAGCAAACAGAAAGTTATGTTATTTAAATTTAGCTAGTAATTCAATCAATGACGATGGTGTCATAGATCTTCTAAAAATTTGCTTACCATTTAAACTGACAACGCAAGAGTATTTAGATTATAGATGTAAATATACGTCAGATTTAAAGTTAAGACAAGAAATGGTGAAAAAGAATTTGAACGAGCTTTTGTCCAAGAAGTTAGTTTACAGTGAAAAAGGTAAGAAATCTATAACATCAAAGAAGGACGATTCCCAAACAAATATGTATAAACAAGCTGTTGCTCTAACGGAGGTGGCAATTGGAAAATTTGAGCATCCTTTTGTTGACAGTGAAAACATTGATGGAGACCCGTATTGTAACGGGAACTTTTCGCTAGCTTATTTAAATGTAGCTTACAACAATTTGTCGTGTATCAGTTTGGAGTGGTTGGAAAAGGTTTTACTATACCAAAAAAGTCCGAAAAGGGGGATCAAAGGTAGTAATATCATCAACGTGCGCTTGGAAGGTAATCCTCTGCCAGTGAATTGTAATGAATTGAATAACATAAACTACAGATTAGAACAGGCACTGAAAAATATTGAAGCCACAACGCATAAAAAGAAAAAATAGTAAGCAAAGTCCGAAAGTAGCTGACGTTATAGATTTGTCAATCTCAAAGAACGCTCATACTTTAAACCTGTAAAAAGTCAAGTTTTTAATGCACTGCACCGCTTACAACACTTTTTGGACTCACTAAATAGTAGATATCGCGTTGTCACTACAATATAATCGCGCTTATTTCGCCGGCGCTCCCAGATTAGGGTAGTTTTCTACCAATGCTGTGCGAGGAATCTAAGCTGTGAGATGAAAAAATTCCAACCAATAGGATTGCTCTATTTTCTTACCTTGTTAAATGGAGCAATCTTTTTTTTTTACGTAGCAAGTGAGCAAGCGGGCTTTTGGGCCACCTGTTGGTAAGTGGTCAACACAACACAACAGAACACAATCCAACACAACACAACGCAACGCAACGCAACGCAACGCAACGCAACACAACGCAACACAACACAACACAAAACAACACAACACAACACAACACAACACAACACAACACAACACAACACAACACAACACAACACAACACAACACAACACAACCCAAACCCAACCCAACCCAACCCATTCTTTTTTTTTTTTTTTTTTTTTTTTTGACGAGGGGAAATCCTCAATGGATACCCGGTCGCTCGGGGCAGCGGCCGGGTTATGTCAGACTTCTACTGACTAAAAACCCCCGGTGACCATCCTCGGCGCATGACGGGTGACTCTGGGATCTCCTGAGGAACGCGACCAGTGTCACCCTCGCGCGGTGCTCGTGCCCTTCTTCTGTTATTTAATCTTCCTCACTGCGAAGCAGTAGTAATACGAGGTCACATCGCGTTACTACCTTCCGCTGGTCGTTTGAAAGGGGTGGTCAGGTCCCCCACCCTGACCACCCGCGACCTGGGGCGCCCGCACCTGGGGCATATTGGGACGTACTGAAGTGGCTCTGCTATTCAGAGCCCTTCGTCGTCTCCTTCTTGCGGGGTCGGCTCTTTCCCGATCCCGCTCAGCTGCTTCCTTCCGGACCATGACAGTCTCGCAGAAGGAAACAGCTGCATCCCAGGTGCTATCTCTCCCCAACATTGCCTCTATTAGGGCCGGTGGAGAGAGATCTTGCCCGACTTCTTCGACCAGAACCTGCCTCTCGGCGTTCCAGGCAGGACACTCCGCGAGCGTATGCTGCGCTGAGTCCTGGTCGGCTTCGCAGTGGTGGCAGTCTGCCGTTCGCTCCCTGCCGATTCTGTTCAGGTACTCACCGAAACATCCATGTCCGGTGAGTACCTGTGTCAGGCGGTAGGTTACACGACCCTTCCGCTCCAGCCATGCTTGGAAGCACGGCAGGATGGCAGCGACGATTCGCTGACGAATCGCTCGTGGCTCATGTAGTCGCTCGCGCCAGCAATTGAGCGCTCTTTGGTTTGCCCTCTTTCGCAGCTGCTCGACCTCCGTTTCAGGCGTTGCCCCATTCCTCCGGCGTAGCGCATGGTAAACCCTGGTATCCATTACCGCCAGAATGTCCAGCGGAGGAAATCGCGCCAGGAGAGTAGCCGCCTCATATGAGATGGTCCTATACCCTCGAGCGACCCTAATCGCCATCTGGCGCTGCACAGCATTTAGTTTAGCTACGCAGCGTCGTTTGGTTGTCAGTCGGTCTGACCATGCTGGTGCCCCATACAGCGCGATGGAGCGAATGACCCCAGCATAGAGGCTACGGATCCCTTCCTTTGGTGCCCCGAGATTTGGCAGCAGTCTTTGCAGGGCATTTGCTACCTTTTGAATCCGGGGAACGAGATGGTTGAGGTGCTCTTCAAAATTGAAGCGCCCGTCCAGTATAATGCCCAGATACTTTATGTGTCGTCCTATCTGTACCTCCGCTTCGCCCACATGAACTACCATCGGTGGGGGTTCCAGCCTTCTAGGTAAACCATGGAACCACAGCGCCTCAGTCTTGTGAGCCGCTATAGCCAATCCTAGCTCGTGGATTTTGCCCACTACCAGTGCGACACCCTGTTCGGCGAGATTAACGGTCCGCTCAAAATTCTTCCCTTGACAAACAAACTTCTAGCAAACGACATTGACGCCGGTGGGAAGTTCTACTCTCAGGACAGCATCGTATGCGAGGTTCCACAGAGACGGGCCTAGCACCGATCCCTGAGGGACCCCACACACGACCCTTCTTTGCTCTACGGTACCGTTACGCCCCACATACTGGATGCCCCTGTCAGACAAGTAGTTTGTGATTATGGCCCGCAGGTAGGGAGGCACTTGGTGGTAGGTTAAGGCCTCCCGTATTGTACTCCAAGGAAGGGAGTTAAAGGCGTTGACTATGTCCAAGCTAACGGCCAACACCACCCTTCCCTGGGATACAGCCTGCTCCGACAGATTCCGGACGCGTAGGATGGCATCTACTGTTGATCGGCCTTGCCGGAAGCCAAACTGACTGTCAGACAGGTCCGGGCCTTCTTCTGCTAGGTGTATGCTGAGCCGGCGGGCCATAATCCTCTCAAACAACTTACCCACTTCGTCCAACAAGCATATAGGACGGTACGCCGAGGGTGAATCCACAGGCCTTCCTTCTTTTTTCAAAAGAACGAGTTTTGCCTGCTTCCAACTCGTTGGGAAGATACCGGAGCGAAGACAGCTGCTAAAGAGTCGCCTCAGTCTGTCTCCCAAGACCGTTAGGGCTATTACCCATGCCCGACCAGGTATACCGTCAGGTCCTGGCGCAGTGTTTCGTGCGGCAAGACGTTTAATAGCCAATTTCAACTCTACCTCCGAAACTTCAAAGTCATCAGACCATATCGCAGGCTGTGGGAGGTCGGCAGACGGTTCGACCAGCCGAGGGAAAAGCGTGTCTATTATTGTTTTGACAAAGTTCCCGTCAAGTGTTTCCGTCAATGGTGGGGTCCAAGGACGCAATTTTCCGAGAACCATGCGATACGGGCGCCCCCAGGGGTCTCTGTTAAGGTCCTTCAGTAGCTCATCCCACGACTTATCCCTCGCATCGGCAATTGCGTGCTGCAAAGCCATTGTAGCATCTCTGTATGCCTCATAGGCAGTTTTCTTTTCTTCCTCTGTAGACCGCCGCCGTCTCCGGGCCCTGGTGTACTCCCGTCTGGTGGACAAGCAAGTCGATCTTAGCTGACTAATATGCTCTGACCACCAGTATATTGGCTTTTTTAGCGCAAATTTGACCCGGGGCATAGAAGCGTCGCAGACCGAAGTCATTGTTCCTCTGAACCATAATGCTTCCCTTTCTGGTGAGGGCCACTCGATCTGAGTCGAAGGTGTCACCCAGTCAGCGACGTGAGCTGCAGAGAGCAGGTTGTCCCGGTCCAGACATTTGATCGCCCAGGCCAACTGATCGCTCCGCTGAGCACTAGCCGAGCGGCTGACATTGACATCGAATGTGATATGGCGGTGGTCTGATAATGTGACCGCGTCTTCTGCTACTATCCAACCTGATACCATTTGTGCGGCAGTAGGAGTTGCCCAGGAGAGATCAACGACCGACTCGCCCTGCCACCGGACACATGTAGGGACAGAGCCCCGATTCAGAAGCTGCAGATCAAGTGCAGCAGCCCATAATAGCAGGGTCTCACCCCTGATGTTGTCCCGGATATTACCCCAAGCTCTAGAGTGGGAATTGAAATCTCCTAGGACCAGCACCGGGCGGGGCAGGCATTGCCGAATATAACCCTCTAGCTTGTTAAGATATGCCTCAAAGTCCATGAAACTACGGTTTGGGGAGATATAACATCCTACCACCGCTAAGGAGCCCCATTCCACAGCTACTATTCCTTCATCTGATGCTAGTTTAAGGCAAGGAGGATCACCAGGGCTGCTGGCCCAGTATATAGCGACAGAGCCAGTATCATCACCGAACCAGCGAGGATGATCCGGGAGTCTATACGGCTCTGCCACCACAGCCAGAGCAACCGACCTCTCCGCGAGGGTTTGCAAGAGTAGATCTTGCGCCACGCGGCAGTGGTTTAGGTTACCCTGAAGAATCTTGAAGGTACGATCGAACTTTATAGATCCATTACCTCCTGTTGCGGGCTTGGGCCCGTTTGAGATCCCGCAACCCTCGCTTGTGCGGCATCCCCTCCACTTTTTGCTGCTGACTTTCCAGCACCTGCCTTCTTATTGCCTTTCTTAGGAGGCAAACAACTTTTACTGCCCATCCTGTGCTCGGCAGGTTTACCAGCATCAGCGCAGAGTGGGCATTTTGTCGTCAAGGCTAAGCAATCGCGGACGCCATGGCCTGGCTGGCCGCACTTGAAGCATAATGTACTTCGGTCCACTGTACTTTTGCACTGAGCACGGACGTGTCCAAATTCTAGACAGCGGAAACACTGCAAAGGCCTCGCCGCTAGAACTTCTACACGGGCAGAGACCCAGCCTACTCTTAACCGCTTATCCGCAGCAATCTTGCGAACAGCTGCTAGTGGACATCTCACCCACACTGAACCTAGAGTCGATGTTTTGGTGCGATGAATTTCTCCCACTCTCACCTCTGCTGGATTGCAGCCACCCGATTCTACCACAGCGTTTGTGACGTCCAACGGAGTTACTGAATCGTCAAGGTCTAATACCCTTAGCTCACCAGTTTTACTCGGTCGCGCAACGAGAACTCCCATATCACAAAGGACCGTTTTCATAGCTTCGGCCAACGCATCAGCTTTGGTGGCCCCGTCAGCCCCAGCTACCTCTAGCAACAAGCCGCCATTGATGGCCCGCTTTTGCCGTACGTCAGTGATGCCGAAATCAGGAAGCTTTATATGTTCCTTGGCAGCCTCCATCGCTTGAGCGTAGGTGACGGTACCTCCCTCTGGGATCGTGACTGAGATAGCTGCAGTACGAGGTGGCTTTTGTGGTTTGATCTTATCTTTACCCTTCTTTTTGGTATTAGAAGAGGGAAGGAGTACAGTCCGGGGAGTGGGCTCCTTAGCCTTGGTCTTCTTTTTCCTTCCTACTACTTCTGTCCATGTCGTGGAGGGAATCTGCTGAGTCCGGGATTCAGATTTCCGCGTTTGCTCTTTTGGATTCGAAGCCACCTCCTCAAAAGGAAATTTCTTCCACTTTGTTTTTTTCCTGTTTTGCACACCCGCAGCTTTGTTTAGCTCGGCCGACTGCGGGTTTCCGGATTTATTGCCCAGGGGAGGTCTTATCACTCCTTCAGGGAACAGCTGGGTACGGAAATACTCCAGTTTTCCGTCCATCATGACCCTAATTTGGTCTAAAGAAACAGGTTCTTGACCATTAGGGACAGATCTCATAGGTGAGTGCCGTGTCTCTTCCATTTTCTGGGAGCGTAGTTCATCAACCTCCACCGTTAACGTGGCTATTCGCGTGGAAAGACTGTCTACCTTTGAGCGTAGTAGCTCATTTTCTCTTTCTAGGCGTTCTGTTTCTAACCTGTCGGTCAGTTCAGTAGTTGCTGCCTGAGCCACTCTGACCGCCATCCTCAGAGCCCGCACAAATTCGCCTTTGATGTTGCTGGACTTGTCCGTAACTTTCTCAACCGTACAGGCTCTCCATTACTTTCGCTGCTAGGTCAGCGGTAGGTTGAGTCCTCATTTGTTCGTGGAGGTCCTCAGCCCTAGGTAGGGAGAGCTTTGCCTTCGTTTTTTTAGGGACATAATTGGGTGTAGCAAAATATTCACTATCCCCATCTGTGCCAGGCTTCCTCTTTGAGTCAGGTGAACTGTCAACCGGGCGAGGCATCGTCCTTTTCCGTTTCTGCGACTTTGAGGACGCGGAAGAAATTACAGACATAAAAGATATGTCCGAGTCCTCCCCGTCACTGTCCCTCGCCAAGCTGGTAGGCGTATCGGGACGAGAAGCTTGCGAGCGAGTCCTTGCACTCCCTCGTCTTACCGTCTTCCGTTTTTCATTTTTATCAGTGTCCGTTTCTTCGTATGCCAGGTCGTTGTTTTTTGTATCAAATGTAAGCAAATTGTTTGCCCCCCCAGAATACGGTGGGCGGCCCGAGCTATGCTCGGGGAGGGATTCTCCGCTAGCAGCGGTACCCTCCTGGGGTAGTTTGTTTTCTAAACGTGCTTCCATTTTTATCTCCCTTCTAACGTCAGTTTGCAGTACGCCCGCCGTAGCTAGAAGCTTCGCCGGCCGCTGCCTGGTGCAGGATCCTTGCGACAGAGTATGTCGTCATCGGCTCCAGCACAGTACTGGAAAGTGCTGCGCACATGCCACCTCCAGCTGGTTATGGTTCGCGCCGGGTGTACACCCGGTACCACCCATATCTGGGTGGCGTTCCCCTATCCACCACCTGGGGACGCGCCCGATGGGAGAACCAGAACTCCACACGGGAACCCAACCCATCCTATCCCATCCCATCCCAACCCAATCGAATCCAATCCAATGCAATACAATACGATACGATACAATACAAATATTAAATACTTATATCCATATTTAAATCCAATAGATTTTCACCAAGATATCTATAAAAAACGATGTGCGACGCGTCTTTTTTATAAACTCTGTAGTTATAATAATAGTTTAGGAATCCAATGTATTTTAATAGGGAGTTATTTTAATTTTAATTACATTAATTTTACGTTTAGAATGTAATATTTACCATAATTACTTGTATAAAAAGTTTTATTTGTAGATAGATAATATCTTAGTTTACAATAATGCAAATTTAACTTCTTTTAATAATATTTACTAAGTGTTATACCAAAAACAACCGTCTTTCATTTTTAAAGATTTCGTAACATATTTGCATAGTTGGGAGTAGATCAAGCTTGATAGTGCGGTCAGGTAGCTGTTTCACGTAGACATGCCTTACAATTTCGCCTCATAATTTCCAGTTACTAGTTAGGTACGTAGCTCTCAATTTTTGATAGGAGCCAATTCTTGAATTTTCTATGGAATATTTTTGAATTTTTTGGTAAATTAACTACGATTTTGATACAATCAAAGAATTTGGACTCCTTGCTCCGCTCGGGTACAATCAAGAGCAGGTCAAACTATATATAGTCTAGTCTATAGTCGTAGAAATTAAAGTCACGCTGCGAGTCTCATAGTCCGGTCCCTTATAGTCTTATATCGCCAAATTCACCAAATTGCACCAATTTTTTTCCAGGTACTAGTTAGGTACGTAGCTCTCAATTTTTAATAGGAGCCAACTCTTGAATTATCTATGGATTTTTTTTTCTCGTCTGCTCACTGGTAACATAAAAAAAACTAGTACCTGGAAAAAATTTGGTGCAATTTGGTGAATTTGGCGATATAAGACTATAAGGGACCTGACTATAAGACTTGCAGCGTGACTTTAATTTCTACGACTATACTGAAATATAAGAGGTACGGTTTGACCTGCTCTTGATTGTACCCGAGCGAAGCAAGGAGTCCAAATTCTTTGATTGTATCAAAATAGTAGTTAATTTACCCAGGCCTGGAATAAAAATAGTCTAAAAACAAGTTTTTAGTAGGGAAAACCCCCTTTATTCATATTTTTATTATTTTTTGTTAACAGGCAACAGAAATTCACAATTTGTGAAAATTTAAACTTTCAACATATTACGGTTCATGTGATGCAGCCCACTGACAGACAGACAGGCAGATATAAATCGGAGGCATATTAACGTCTCGACGCATAATGACCTAATTTCTAAACTAGGGTCCCGTTTTTGGGAACGGAACCCTAAAAAGGTAAGATAATGAGAGAAGAATGATAATATTACGGGGACACCGACGTCGACACTTGACTCTAACAAAAAAATTGCACGTTGAGACTTAATATTTCGCAAACGGCTCCCTAAATTGAAAAATGATCTTCACACGCTCTCAATATTTTTAAAAGATCTTTCTAACAATACCCCACACTATGGGGTAAACAAACAAAAATACTCCACTTCACGTGCAGGGGAGACACAGCTTTTTTTTACCTATTTGTCCGGGTGATTAATACGTAGGTATATTCATACCAAATTACAGCTTTCTAGTAATGAAGCCTTCTGAGCTATGCCACCGATAGAGAGAAAAACAGACACGTAACGTTACGTTTTACAAAGCTAGTGCCATCTTAAGACACTTAAAAAACGTAGTTGACACACGTCATAGAAAATTGCCTGTTGCAATGGCTGTCAGTTTTCCTTCAATATTACGATATAAGGCCTGTTGCTGTTGTACACAAATTAAGTTTCGGTCCTCTTGCCACAGATAATTAATAATTCTTCCCAATACGACAACTGGATACCAATGTCTTGGAATTTGCCCATTACATTCAGCGAAGTAATTTAACGAGAAACGTGATCGTGAATCGAACGTTAAACGACCAGTCTACCATTAATTTTAATTAATTACCTAACATTTTATGTTTATTTTTTATTTTTTAATGAATTATTATTATTTATTATACTTTGTTTTGTGCGTGTGTTGCCGGCTAAAAATAGTATTAGGTCCTTAATTGTAGGGGACTTTAAACTTAATTTTCAGTACAAAAACTTGAATTTTTAGGGTTCTGTACCTCAAAATAAAAAACGGAACCCTTATAGGATCGCTTTGTTGTCCGTCTGGCTGTCTGTCTGTCTGTCAAGACCCTTTTTCTCACGAACGAGAAGAGGTAACAGGTTGAAAATCATAACGAATATTAAAGTCCATGAACCACACAAGATCTGAAAATTTAAATTTTTTACAACGACGCAATCAAAAGACGCGGCTTTTTATGTCCTCATCTCCATACATTTATGCAAAAAAGCAAAACCTACAGGATACTTCCCGTTGACCTAAAATTATGAAATTTGGCAAGAAGCTAGGTCTCACAGTACAAATAAAGGGAAAAGTCTAAAATCATTAAATATTTAAATTTTTCTCACCACTAATAGTAATCGATTAAGGTAAGCTCCCGTTTCAAGAACTTTTCTATAAAAGAGGGGTCAGGTTGGCTGGATGCGGAGTTTTCAAAATCAAAGAGCAAAAGCTTTTAGTATATCATATGGTAAATAGGTACGGAACCCTTAGGTCCCGAGTCCGACTCGCACTTGGCCGGTTTTTATTTTTTTAGGAATGACAAATTAAATAAAAAAAAAAATCATCTATAAAAAAAATATAAAAAGATGAAAAGAGACGAAAATTTTTCGAGTCGGTGCCAGCCAAGTCTTAAAACCAATTGAAGTATGTGCTACTACTATCGAAAGTAGGTATGCCGTTACCAAATTACGACGAATTTTCACATCTCGTGCCTTCTGTCTTAACCGACTTCAAAAAAGGAAGAGGTTCTTTGTTCCACTGTATGTACTTTTATATCAAATCTTAACCATTGACAATTTATTATGGGATCCCCTCGAAGGTGAATAAAAAAGCAAATCAACGTCTTCTGTTATAAAAGAAACTAGATAAGATATTGTTTCCTGCAATTCAACTTCTTGCCTGGCACCGACTCCAAAATGAACTGTTTCTTGTAAATTTATAATTGAAACTAGCTATTACCCGCGGTTTCGCTCGCGTGGATTTCGTATTTACGTTGTTACCGGTTTCCCGAAGCAATGAGGGTAATTTTAAACTAAGGAAAAACAGGACTAACCCTGCGCAAATCAATGAGTATAATTCAAGATCCAGCTGAATTTTATATAATATACAGACGTTACTCGTAAGTTACTCAGTACAGAGGAACTTAGCAGCAGTATCCTAATAAATGTAGAGAGAGAGATGAGAGATACCTTTATGTAATATTTCAAAACAGAGCCAATTCGCAGAAGTAATTGAGAAGAACTAAAACCCTCTCCCTCTCTCCCCTTCCACTCCCCCTCCCCCTACCCCTCCCTCTGTCTCTCCCCCTCCCCCTCCTTCTGCCTCTCCCCCTCCTTCCTCTCCCCCTTCCCCTCACTCTCTCTCACTCCCTCCCCTCCCTCTCTCCCTCCCTCTCCCCCTTCCCCTCCTTCTCCCTCTACTTTACCTGTAGAGACCTCTACCTCTCTACGTCTCTAGGACTCTACGTCTCTACGTCTCTACCTCTCTACCTCTCTACCTCTCTACCTCTCTACCTCTCTACCTCTCTACCTCTCTACCTCTCTACCTCTCTACCTCTCTACCTCTCTACCTCTCTACCTCTCTACCTCTCTACCTCTCTACCTCTCTACCTCTCTACCTCTCTACCTCTCTACCTCTCTACCTCTCTACCTCTCTACCTCTCTACCTCTCTACCTCTAACTCTACCTCTACCTCTTCCTATCCCTATCCCTACCCCTAACGCCACTTTAACCACTATCCCTAACATAGAAACGACACTTATATTTATTTTTAGACATTTCAAACCTATCGCACCCCAACCCCATCCCCAGGGGATGATGGTATTTCACGTCCAACACGTTGGATTTCAAAGTTGTTGTAGCTTTCGTAATCAGCGACCCGATAAACTATACAAAAGACACCCATATTGATTTTTAGACATTCAAACCTATCGCACCCCAACTCGATCCCCAGGGGGATGATGGTATTTCACGTCCACCACGTTGGATTTCAAAATTGTTTTAGTTTTCGTAATCAGCGACCCGATAAACCATACAAACGACACCCATATTGATTTTTAGACATTTCAAACCTATCGCACCCCAACTCCATCCCCAGGGGGATGATGGTATTTCACGTCCACCACGTTTGATTTTAAAATTGTTGTAGTTTTCATAATCAGCGACCCGATAAACCATACAAACGATACCCGTATTGGTTTTTAGACTTTTTCACCCCATTTCCCTTTTTTAGGGGTTGAATTTGGGGTGGAATTTCAATAACAGTGATGAACGTTGCATAGAATTACATCATTAATGCCTAAATAATAAATAATGTGGATTTTACTTTAAAAATAAAGAATTTTCAACTTCATTCCCTTTTCACCCTTAAGGGTGTCGAATTTTCAATTTTCAACTTCATCCCCTTTTCACCCTTAAGGGTGTCGAATTTTCAAAAACCCTGAGACACGCGAATATTAATTTTTAGTCGTCAGCGTAAATACAAATTTTGAAGATCTAACTTCAAAACTGACGGTATTTCATACAAACTTTCATCACCTATAAGCAGCATTTACATTTTCCTACAAGCAACTAAGGTTGTCTGGAAGAGATCGCTTTAAGCGATAAGACCGCCTTTGTCCACCCTAGTTTTAAGAGTCTCCTGTGTATTGTTTTTGTTTTTGTGTGACAATAAAGAATTTATCTATCTATCTATTTTACCCCCTTAGGGGTGGAATTTTGTAAAACCCTTTCTTAGTGCACCCTCAGACCTCATAAAAACTTACATGCCAAATTTGGAATTTCTAGACCCAGCGGTTTGGGCTTTGCGTTGATATGTCAGTCAGTGAGTCAGTTACCTTCTTCATTAACATTAAATGCGTTTTCCCGTGGGAATGAAGTGTTTTCCCGCGGTAAAAAGTAGCCTATGTGTTATTCCAGGACCTTACCTAAATGTGTGGCAAGTTTCATTAAAATTCATACTTCTTCATTAACATTAAATGCGTTTTCCCATGAGAATGAAGTGTTTTTCCGTGGTAAAAAGTAGCCTATGTGTTATTCCAGGACCTAACCTATATGTGTGCCAAGTTTCATTTAAAATCCATTCAGTAGTTTTTACGTGAAAGAGGAACAAACATCCATACATACTTACAAACTTTCACGTTTATAATATTATGTATGTATGGATGTTTGTTCCTCTTTCACGTAAATCCTACTTCCTACTATATATATATATATATATAGTAGGAAGTAGGATAGGATAGGATAAACAAACATAGGCTTGGTTATTTTCTATTATTTTACTACGTTGCTGATAATTACTGCTGTTTATTTTATACTTTTTAGTGCTAATAGATTCCATAAAAATTTTTGAAGGAGGTGATTCGTTTTTGTTAAAACTTTTAATTTTTATACTGTCTATGGGTTTTCTCTTGACCTCGATCTAGTCTTGAGAGGACAGAGATGAGGTCGACGATGGGACAAGCTTGCCCAGAAGAAGCCTATTTACTCGCGACATAGGTCGAAATACGAAAACTTTCAACTTTCCAAAGAGACCGGTTGATAGCGCATTTTGTATGGGACGTGAAAACAAGATTTCCGTATTTTGGGGAAAGTTGTTAGGTTTCATTGCGTCCAATTAACAAGCTAAAATTATGTTCAATATGTCATTATTTCTATATTATGTTCAATATTTCATTATCTCTATATCTTTCATATTTTACGATTTAACTTATGAGAGCTGTTCTTGACTTTCATTAATTTTTGAAATCTCAAATAGTTACTTGGTGCTATTCAAGAATTGGACTCCTGGTTGTACTGTTTGTAATTACTTTCCAAGATTTGTCGTTTTCAGCCACTTTCTCTAATTAACAGGATCAATGTTCAGATAAAGTCCAACCGTAGATTTAATTTGTTAATTACTTATTTAATTAACTCCTTATACGGATTATAAAAACGAGAGAAGCGTGCCTCTTTGAATATTTATTTCGGCATCTTTAATTTCAATCCTGCTATGGGGTTGAAAAATAAAGAATATTTAAGAATATTTGTTTTTCTTTCAATGGGCTTACTCTTGACCTCGATCTAGCCCTGAGGAGAGAGGTGAGGTCGACGGTGGAACGAGCTTGCCCAGAAGAAGCCTATTCAGTCGCGACTTAAATAGATTCGGGTTATAAGAACTCGGGAACACAGACGCAGGCAGAAAATTCCACTCCTTAAGGAGTGATCACACCTAGCTGAATTCAAAGACTAATTCGGCATACATTGCTGGGAGGTTTGGCTATGTTAATTGCAATATCCTTACTACAACGTGCAATGTATGCCAAATTAGTCTTTGAATTCAACCAGGTGTGATGACTCCTTTAGCCGTGCGCCATACAAAAGATGTTTCAAAGCGCTTGAAAAAATAAAAAAAGCAATAGGTAAGTTAAAATGAGTGTCCCGCCGAACTCTGATTTAAATATGAAGGTAATATAATTTATGTAACTCAGAACACATTATAAAACTACTTGAAACTTGAACACTAAAACGACGAAATTCCAAGTAGGTACAAGGTTTCACTAGAAAATCAAAAAACAACTTGTTTTCTTACAAGTTCTGAACATGATCTGTTTTTTTTTTAATTCTGTCTTTACTTGCAAATGTATAAGGTTTATGTAATGATGATGAAATATCATCTTCCATCATCATAACATCCCATAAATATTCAACTGTAAGATAATGCGTGGTGAAATTTGTCCCATGTGGTGGCGGCAAAGAATAGTATCATCCTCAGATAAAAGACTAAAACACGCAGCAAGGTTCAAATCTCTTTGGTATTAACCCACCTCTAGCCCTGGGTGTCGTAAGATGCAATGAAGGGCTTCTAAACCCAGGATGGCCAGCAGCATCTTTCTGTATGTCGAACCATCTTTTATACTGCGGTCGCCAGCCGCAACGCCTACAAGCGCGGTGACTATGGTAAATCAATCCTGAAATCTGGAGGGACCTCTTGCAGTGGACTTTTTATGAGATGTTATGACCTTGGCGGGTTTATGTCTTTTTAACTCATTTTTGTGCTGTTTGAAAAAAGAATTCAAGGCTTAACCTCGCAAGCGTTAGTCCTAACCCCTTTCATGACCGAGTGGGTCTTTCAATGAGCCGCTTCCACGAGAATAGAGCAAAAACTTGAGCATAAAAAATGGCGTGGGCCCTTAAAAGAACCTTATTTTAAGCGAGGCATCGACCCTACTCCATTGTAACGTAAGCCGCAAGATTTACCTTTATTAGAGGTGTCACGTACAAAAGATATCAGTTTGAAGATATTAATTAAACTGGATAAAAATATAAAGAGCCAGATTACTAGTCAGGACAAATTCATTGCCGGCAAATCAGGTTCAACCCACATAAAAAAGCCGGTCAAGTGCGAGTCGGACTTGCCTGCTAAGGGTTCCGAACCTGTCTACCATACTATGATACAACAAACTTTTGTTCTTTGATTTTAATTAATCCAGCGTCCACTCAAACTTGACCTCTCTTTAATATGAATGTACTTGAAACGGGAGACACCTTTGGTAATTAGTGGTTTTGAGAAAAGTTGTATTATTCTGCATGCCATTCAATAAGTATTCTGTATAGAATCTACATTGAATATACATAAAGTATCTGAATCTGAATGATTTTAGATTTATTTTGTTTCGTTGTATTTCTTGCCCAAAAATGTCAACAAAAAGTCCCTTGTAGGGTTTCGTTTGGTTCATAAATGTGTGGAGATGAGGACATAAATGGCCGTATCTTTTAGTTGTTACAGAAGCTTAAAATTTCCATAGACGTTTATATTTGATATTGATTTCAACAAAAAAGTGATCCTAGAAGGGTTCCGTTTATTTTTCCTTTTGAGGTACGGACCCTAAAAACAGATAAATCGGACAGTAGTGACCACTCTTGACAACTTGAGAAGTCGGTACGTCTCTTTATTTGCGAGTGCATAAGAAACATCGGTAGTGAATTGATACGCTTTTTCAATTAAGTATGTAACTTTGGCTTAAAATAAACTTTTTAAAAATTTAGTTGCATTTGCACAAAATCAAATTGCCACGTCCGATTATTGGGCTGACCACCAAATTAGGGACTATTGAAAATGTGCCCTTAGCTGATTTAATCATACAACGTGAATTTTCATTGGTTTTGCTCCCGACGCCCAGTGATTCTACTCATGAAAACAATCAACTATGCTAAAGAAAAAATGTTTTACTCGAAAAAGGATCACTCATTTATTTGTATGGCAAGCGGACATTTTATTTTCGAGTCAATAATTTTTTTCTTCGGGAAAGTTGCTTGTTTTCATGAGTAGAATTACTGGGCTTTGGGAACAAAACCAATGCGAATTCACATTGTATCAACGATATAATAAACCGTATCAATTTACTAAACAATGACAAATTTTGCCCATTACTTAGCTCACATTTAGCATGATGGATTGAGACGTATTATAGCGGTGTGGTAGTAACAGATATCGGTATTAGTTATAAAATATCGGTGAAATCCGGCCCTAGCTCGTTACAGAGCGCGGAGAGCGATTTGTTAACTCGAGTGGATGTCGCGCGCAGAATTAGAAAAGCTCCAAAAAACGAAAATATTGCGAGTACGTCATTATTAGGAAATGTAACTGATTTATACTAGGTTATTTTTTGGACCTGATTTTCTTTTGCCAGCTTATTAGTGAGGTCAAAAGCAACAACTTTTGTTCTACGACTTTGCTAACAACGCACGAAAAATTTTCAACTTCCCATACAAAATGGATAGGTCACATGACCACTTTAGTATGGAGAGTCGAAAATTTATTTGAGAAAGTTGTTCAGTTTGCTGTATGAGTACGCCTTTTCAGTTTTCGGTACACCTTCCCTTACGCCCTGTATAAGATAAGATAGGTAAGTAGTAAATATAAATAAAACGGAAAGGTGAGATAATACCAAACGGTGTGAATGTGTCAATCAATCCTGACCTCCTATGGAAACTGCATCAGCTGATAGCAAATTTTGTATGGGAGGTCAAATTTGGTTTTTCGTATTTCGACCTATGTTCCTTGGGTAAAGTTGTTCAGTTTCATGGGCTGATTCACACCCTTCAGTATTATCACACATTTCTTTTACATGTGAATATTAGCCTGCAGCGTATTGTAGTTCGCTGCCTGCAGCCTGTTCGTTTGCTCACTTGTAACAATAAAAAAATACATAGTCGGGTCCATGGTCGGGTAGACCAAGATTTTAATCGTGATTTTCTATTCGTTTTAAACCTGAAGCCTAGTGATCATACTCATGAAAACAAACAACAAGCAAGAAAAAAATTTTTCAACCACTCGAAAGCAATAAAGGATTATGATTACCTTCCCATACAAAATGAGTCGATCACGTGACCACTCTACTATGGGGAGACGAAAAAAATGTTTATCGAGTAAAAATTTTTTTTCTTCGGGTAAGTTGCTTGTATTCATGAGTAGAATCACTGGGCTTCGGGTTTAAAACGAATAAAATTTCACGCTGTATTTGTATCGATGCTGTTTCGCGTTTACATCGCGACTGTATCGCGTTTACATCGCGCCTTCCTTCCACTCGACACCACCAAAACGACACCACCGGTGGTGTCGTACGGAATCTCTAGTCCATACGACACCACCCTAGTGATGTCCAGAAACGCGTGTTTTTGACAAACAGCTCCCAGTTCATTAAAATAAATAAATAAATATCAGACAACATCACATACATTGATCCAACCCCAAAGTTATTATTTCAAGTTATCTATAGTTAAACGATAATTAATAAAACAGAGTTTATGAAATATTATTTTTTTATTTCAGTGAAGTAAGTAGTTATGTAAGTATTAAAGAACGGACCGGGAAACTAGTCTTGCAGCGTGTCCACAATTGTTGTTACGTGCTTGTAATAGGCCTTAATGAACTTTTCTTTTAGTGTGTCTTTTCCGGGAAAAAAACTTTCAGCCAACAATTTTGCTGTATTTAATACAATCTGAGCATCACTCAAATGGTCCGTTTGGGTACAATTATCCTTCATATTTTGTTCCGTTTGCGTTTTCACGGACATATAAATGTCTAGTGTGACGTCGTCATCTCTACACTCTACAACATACTCTTGAGTATCCTGCATTTCAAACACATCATCGGGCGAGAGTTGGTATTTAGGTTGTAAACTCAAAATTGATTGACTCTCCATACTTTATAAATTATGTTATTAAGTATTTATATATTTCTAAATACAATAGTAATAACACAGTGAACAAAACAGAAAACAACTGAATTCAGAAACGCCACAGTGACATAATTATATTCTTTAATGCCATGTGCTAGCATTATGGAAACATTAAAAAAGTTTCTACTCCGATTTACCCGATGATGTGATACTCTGTTTAAAAAAGCCTCTATCTCAGTTCATCTAAAGCCTTGGCCACAGTGATATCACCATTGATTAATTGCATTTGAACATCAAGTATAAAGTCATCATCCAAAATGTATTTACTCTT
This sequence comes from Athrips mouffetella, assembly GCA_947532105.1. Taxonomy (NCBI): domain Eukaryota; kingdom Metazoa; phylum Arthropoda; class Insecta; order Lepidoptera; family Gelechiidae; genus Athrips; species Athrips mouffetella. Next base: position 6,388,078 of record OX383969.1, on the reverse strand, counting down.
CCTTTTTTGTTCTAAAGCTTCCATACCTAAGTATTTATTCATTTTATTCATGGTTCTGGTCAAAGTAACTGTTGTCTTGTTTATTCCCTTTATTAGTTTCGAATGAAAACCTTCAGATACATTATCGGTACGATGTCTTTCACCATATACGCTAAAAAGATCTGGGGAGTGAATTTTTAACCAATAATTTTCGAAGTAACGTATAAATCTGGTCATGTTTATATTATTAATTCTATAAATTTGGGTTTTGATATACTCCCATCCTTCTGAAGTACATTTTGGTGGCAAGAGCGGTAAGGCCGCTGTTAGAGAGACAATTCTTTTTTCCGGTTTGGTTTCATTATTTTTAAACTTTTTGGCATTTTTTCTAATATTTTTGCACCAGTGATAATAGCAGCCTTTTATTATTACATTTGGATATTCTTCTTTTATAGCATTAATTGCCGCGGACTCATAGTCACAATGTACTTTATAAGGTTTAAATTCTGGTAATTCTGATTGAATCATGTGGAATAATAACTCATAGCTTTTCTGGGTTCGATTAGTCATAAATGCACTGATAAGTGGTACCACTTTTGTTTCTTCAAAAGTGCTGCCTATGTCACCAAGAATATTGTAAATTTGTTGGAAGGGAGTCGGGCAGACTGCAAAAGTTCCATCAACGAAATACTCAGTGATTTTACAAATCATTTCACGACAACGTTTGGGACAAAACACCAATATGCGAGTACCATCATAATAGTAATCCGCTAATATAGACTCGCGAAATCTTACCGGTACAGTGACCTCATTTATAGATTTCAAAATTGTAGCGGGAACTCCAAGTTCTTTATTTCTTGCATCATAAAGCAATTGTTTAATATTTTTAAACTTTGGAATTACATTCAGTAAATCATGACTTTTTTCTTTCAATGTAAACACATTATCTTCATATAAGGTTGGTATTGGTTGGTCAGATGTAATTACCTTATTTCGTAATGCGTTTGTTACCAGCAAACGGTCATTTGCAAAGGCGTCTCTTCCGCAAGTGTGATCTTTGGTCTTTGTAATTATGTCATTCTAAAAAGTAATATTAAAATTTATTCTAGTAAAATAAGTGAAGGCTATGGAATACTCGAAAAAATGACAAATGAAAAGGATACTTACCATTATAGTTATCGTACCTGGACACTTTGTCCTTTTGAAGCTAGTGCATCTCCATAACACTGAGCCGTTTTTATATCCCTTGTGACGGTGAAATTTATACGTTTGCCATAGCAAAGCTGTTCCGCCATTAGTTTTTATCTATTTTATGTCGTCAGTATTAGTATCCATGTCCATTGTGAAAAATTAAAATATTCGGGCGGAATATACAAATTGCAATGAACAATGTCAAGATGACCATTTGAGTGACAGATAAATATAAACTTTATCAAATGACATACCTCATTAATGAAACTGCTTGAACTTAATTGGAGTTTTCATATCAACAACTTTGTATGTAGGTAACCTCACTAATAGTCGGTGGTGTCGTATGGACTAGAGATTCCATACGACACCACCGGTGGTATCGTTTTGGTGGTGTCGTGTGGAAGGAATGACATCGCGACTGTATCGCGTTTACATCGTGACTGTATCGCGTTTGTTTAGCGACTGACGATAAGTCGCAGTGTGTATAGACTCTAAGAAATATATTACCTATTGGTTTTTAAAATTCCAGCTTTTTCGCAGCGAAATTTTCAATTATGTTGAAATATCTTTGCCCAAGTCCATTTAATTTAGAAGTATGAAATTCAGCTTCAGTCTTAATGAAGTTTTCCAAGTTTGGTCAAATTAAATTGAATTTTTATTTCGGATATTGAGTTTGGTGAACATTTGAATACCGATAAAGTCCTAATATTTACCGATACGCTTTATTAAGATTTTGAGTGTTTTAGTAAGCACCTGCCCGTAGGTGTCGTAAGAGGCGATTAAGGGATTATAAAACGGAGGATGGACACCTCTCGGTGAAACTTAATTTCTCTTGTCTAAACTTTTAGTTTTGTTACGTGTAAACCATAAGGTTAAATTTTACATACATACATACATAACATCACGTCTATTTCCCGTCGGGGTAGGCAGAGACCACAGTCCTCCACCTGTTACGAGCTTGACATACTCCCCTCGCTTCCTGTACTTTCATCAATCCTTTCATGCATGCTCGTCGGGGTACTTTTAATCTGGCCTTTATTCAGAAGGTCCTGAATTTGGTCCTGGTATGTTCGCCTAGGCCTTCCCCTTCCAACGTTTCCATTCACTCTCGCCTGGTAAATCTCTTTCGTCAATCTTAGTTCATTCATCCTCTCTACATGACCAAACCATCTCAGCATCCCTTTCTCGATTTTGGTCACTACGTCTTCTTTTACGCCACAACGTTCTCTTATCACACTTTTTCTAAATTTTATTGCAATCAAATAACGAATCTAATTTTCAGCAGGAAAAAGTACGCTACTCGACAGGTAGGACCCCGTATAGTACTTCTTAAAAATGAAAATAGATCTTCAATCTGCAATTCGCTGAATGTTGCAAGTTGTAAAACTTCTCGTTGCGCCAAAGTGTGCTTAATTGCTTAAGAGATTTATGGAGTTTAGCACTTTTACTTGGAAGCTTTGCAAGTGTTATGCTTATGCCCTAGGAATTTTGTACTCAACTTTGATTTGGTGGTTCAAATTTAAAACAGGAAATACACTTTCAGTTCAATATTGATCTATTGTGGGAATGAAACTAAAGTAGGGTTAACGTCAGAAGTCCGTTTTGACGTTTCGTTAACACCAACACATAGAGTTCGTTTTTCTTTGCAGGTCGTAGTTTTTCATACATTTGACTTACATTTGACAGCAGTCACAGCGGACCTATTACGAACTTTTATGACGTAAGATAACAATAATCATGGACAAATCTCATGATAACTCTTTACTGCTACGAATGTCTTGTACCAAAACAATGCTATCTACAGCTATAAAAGAGTGCAGTCCCTCAAAATATTGTCCTAATCTCCCCTGAATCTCGTCCAGTCGGAATGTTCTACATCTCATTTTGTCCCTCAGCGCTCAATGTTCGTACATGATGTGATGTATACCTACGGTGTCCCTTTTAAGTTTATGAGACCCTAGTATCGTAGGCTCTTTGGGTCATTTTCAACTTTTGGAGAAACGGATCTACTTACCGAAAGTTGGAAAACATAACACTCCTTTTCGGGCAGTCGCCAGTCGGGTATAACAAATCAAACCGAAATTTTCATGTCATGTCATAAGGTTTACAAGAATTTCACAGTACAGTATGACTGCGATATCTATTCAGGTAGTCAAAATTGGAACAAAAAAAAAATTAGGTTATATTGGGTCTCTATCTATGAAATTGCCGTTTTTTATGACGAATTTCAGGTAAACTCAATTTTCAGTACCAATATTTTTGCATTTTTTTAGTAATTACAAATCCAAATTTTTAACATTTTTTTAAGCATTATTGGGAAGATATAAAGCTTACAGAAGCTTAAATTAAATTTTCGAAAAATGATAGTTGTTAATGTTAAAAATATGACAAATATTATGATCAAATCGGACGACATTCAAGACGAACAATTTTCGAACCTTTAATTTTATATATCAAACTAAAAATAAAAACTTTTTTTATGCGTCAATTGATTTCAAATATAAGATAAATAAAAAAAAATGCTTTAGAATTATAGGAATTATGATCTCATTAATCTGTAAGAAAATTTCGGCAATTTCATAGTTCAAACGGTCAAACGTATGAAAATTGGTGACCTGCAAAGAAAAATGAACCTTGTGTGTTGGTGTTAAGGAAACGTCAAAACAGACTTCTTACGATGCCAAATACTTTAGAAAATCTTCACGATAAAATTCCAACTGACATCGCGGTCATCCTGTAACATTGTCATAATCAACGTAATCGTTGAATAGATCAACATTGAGGTCTATCGGGTCTATCAATAGTAAAGTAGAGGTGGTAGGTTGGTAGTAGTAGGGTATCTGTGATAGATCAAAGAGTTATTTTTTTATTTGGAAATTGTCAACCCATATTTGGGGACAAATTCTTCAGTTTTTAGATTTTCTTCATTTACTAGAAGGTAAAAATATGGCGAACAGCCAATATCGAGAGAAAGAATTACAAAATGCTCCTCTTGTAAAGCTATAGTGGACTTTACAAAGCAAAATTTCCGTGACTTCTTGAGAAAACACAAACTGTGCTTATACACGAGATCACTTGCAATCTTCATTCAGCTGCGCCATCCGTAGTCAATTTACTATTTAATACACCATCTTTATTATCCACTAAGTCACTACATGCACAGAAAACTTAAATTTCAAACGAGCAGGCAAACTTCTGCGCAGTGTTCCCGCCAAAAACTGTGGACGGGCCACTTGACTAATGAATCCATTCTGGAAGTCGTAGAAAATTGAGACAGGACTGGCCTTTACTTTTGACACAACATCAGGAAAGAACGAAATATCTTGTTAGGGAGAATAGAAGGTACAAGACTTCGGGGACGAAGACAGACGCGTTGGATGGATCAAATAACTAAAACCTTATATAATCATATTATATCCTGGATCAGTCTGGCACAAGACAGAAGTACTTGGCGCACAACAATTTTGGCCAAGATGGCACCAGTACCGCTACCATATAATTTTTTTCTATGGGAAATTGAACAGCGCCTCTAGCAGTCACTCAAACAACTAAAATTGGTGGCATGAGACTTATTGTGGGTCACGATCTCACGATCCTCGGAATAATAATTAAGATTACGCATGGTTTAAGGAATTTTCTAAATTAATTTTAGTTGGTTACCTACTGATCTAGAAACAAGCAACTGTTTAAAGTAGCAACCTGCTTAAGTAGACAGGTTCTTATCAAAAGATCTCATTAGAGCTGCGTTCTATAAACGTCGGTGCGTGCCTCCACAATAGCGACGCACAGAGATAACTCTTGGAACTTTATGAGAACCTGGTACTTCTGACTGAGGACCCTTAAAAAAGTTTATTTTTTAAACAACGAAATTGATGTGTCCGATCTGTCACTCAAATCGGGCTATTACCACCGTCGAGTGTTTTTGGTTTAACTCTAAGGAAGAACAAAGCACAAAAGAGGAATACTTACAAGGTGTAACAGAAAGGGAAGTTTAGGATATTATTTTGCCCATTAAACTGAACAACTTTCCATGAAACATAGGTAAAAATGCGAAAAAAATATTTTGCCTTCCATACAAAATGCGCTACCAACAGATTTAGGGCCATTTGCACTAAACTTAAGAATCGCCCCTGACTTGTTTAGGACACTCCTAGCAATACTTTGACGGCCTTTAAGCAAGAACTTGGGTGTTCTTAAGTTTAGTGCAAACGGCCCTCAGTTTTTTTCGAATTCTGACCTATGTTCCTTTGGGAATTTTCATTTTTATTGTCAATGGGCTTACTATCTTGACCTCGATCTAGTCTTGAGGACAGAGGAAGTTGACGATGGGACGAGCTTGCCCAGAAGAAGCCTATTCACTCGCGACTCAGTTCAGTTGTTGTTCAGTTTCATGGGCAGATTCACATCCTTCAGGGTTGGTATACTTTTTGTTACACAATTATTTTTTCAAGTTTATAATCATCAAGCATGACAATAAAGAACCAGCCAAGTGCGTGTCAGACTCGTTCAATGAAGGTTCCTTACAGAGAGTTTTGTTCCTTACCAACCCCATAATACCACGTCATCGTCATTGCCCTAGCCTCATTCTAGGAGTCGGCTTCCTAATCGAGGAAATTTGACAAGGGAACTGGTTTACAAAATATCATGTATTTATTAAAAGGCTCCATTATAAATATTCCTGATTTAAAATCTTGTGGATTATAAACTCCTTCTTATGAACTTTTCTTCAACGTTTAGTTAAGAGTGTGTTGTTTGTACGTACACCCATCTTACATCACGTCAGTAGAATCACTTTGGACTATTATGGCTTTGATATTCCTCAGATTTGCACTAAGCGTTTCGAAACATCTTTAATAATAAGCACAGCTAAGGAGTGGTATTCTCTGCCAGTGCCTGTATTCGCGAGTTCATATAACATGAATCTATTCAACTCGCGAGTGAAAAGGCTTCTTAGGGCAAGCTCGTTCCATCGTAGATCTCATCTCTGTCCTCAGGGCTAGATCGAAGTCAAGAGAATGCCTATTGAGCATACAAAAAGGTTTGATGGATCAATCATGAGTAGAACATTTGGTTTTTCACAGCCAGCTTCCTCATAACATACCATGAAAACGTCCATGGGAACTGTCTTCAAAATACCAGAAATAACGTTTGGTACATTTTGGAGGGGAAGCACCATAGTCACCACGCTTGTTACCATAGGACGCGGTCAAAGAATATATAATGTTACGCTAACGCGTAAAGAAGCGAAACTCTCCCCCGCCCGCTGAAATCAAATTCCTCTCCCCCCGCTTGGGCGAACTGGACGCGCCACGGGGCACATTCTGCTACCATAATGGCTCACGCACACAAGCAAATCGTAATGTGAACATATTATGTTTACGTGTTAGAGTTTAGGTAGCGAAATCAGTCCGTTTGTGAGGAGTTTCGTGGGTGTGTCGCGGTTGTTGGTAATCTCAGTATTTGAGGTGGTACAGTCAAGAGCACATCAAGCTTGACACATTGGACTTTGTACAGTTCTTACTTCAATAGACGTACGGGCTAGAGTCGCACTGCAAGTGTCAAGCTTGACATGTCAACAATTTTTCGTTCGAATCATAATTGCGACTGTGTACCTATCTATATACATACATACATAACATCACGCCTCTTTCCCGTTGGGATAGGCAGAGATCACAGTCCTCCACCTGCTACGATCTTGACATACTTCCCTTGCTTCCTGTACTTTCATCAATCCTTTCATACATGCTCGTCGGTTTAGGGTACTTTTAACCTGGACTTTATTCAGAACGTCCTGAATTTGGTCCTGGTACGTTCGCCTAGGCCTTCCCCTTCCAACGTTTCCAATCACTCTCGCCTGGTAGATCTCTTTCGTCAATCTTCGTTCATTCATCCTCTCTACATGACCAAACCATCTCAGCATCCCTATATATTTATACGTATAGGTATTTATCATTTAAGCACGTGTATAGAGAAAAGATTTATATGCATACAATAAAGGCATGCCTAGTTCGATACGGGTAGGTGGAAATTTTAATCATCTTTTGCCCTTTCCTTTCATGAGTTTCATAAAGGAAGGAATGCTATAAACATGACAGAACAGGTCTAGTTAGCATGTTCAAACGGTAATACCGGAAGTGTTGTTGCCCATAAAACTAAAATATCTGGCCAAGCAGTAATTAAACAACATGAAGACATGTCTTCTTTCGTTATATACGACATACGGTATTATGATACAAATCGAGTAACACCCGTTCTCGCTACGCTGCTGCTGCGAAAAATATGGCTGTATTTAAATTTAAATTTCATAATTTTTCTTCATACACAATTATTATATTTTTATGAGGGAAAAAGCACTGCTTTTAGAAAACATTTTTTTCGGTTTCTCGTTTATATTTTGTCAGTTATTTCGTCATGACCATTGGGGGGGGGGGGGGGGGGCCAAGAGCAAACAAACTGATCGATCACATTAGATATGTGTCCGAATCGATTTCCCTTCTTTCGAAACCAAAACTAACCAACTTTTTCCTTTGTTTCAGATTGCCGTTTCCGAAGTGTTGTGAAGTAGCTTTTATATTGTTTGTAGTGTTAGTGATATAAAGTGTTAATTATCAGTGCTATTTTAAAATAACAAATCAAATTATAAGTAAAAATTGGAATCTAACCTCTTTCGCGTATTCACATTCGAAATGCAACAGTTCCGTGCGTACGCTCGCAACAAGCCGTGAACGCTAAGAGAGAAGTGCACCCGTCGGCGGCAAAACGCGGACTGCGACGCGGCAGCGATGGCTCGGCCTGAGGTTGTGCGATGAACCGGCGGACGAGGAGGAGGGGATGGACGAGCCTAGCGCCGCCAAGCGGCCCTCTGTGCTAACTATAGACAGGGCCGCCTTCCTTCTTCTGAGGGTCAAGAGAGCGTTCAAAAAGAAGCGCCAGCAGAGGAAGGATAAACAGTAAGTATATCTTTACATTTGTGATAATTGAAGTTTGGTTTAATTTAATTTGCGTGGGTCTGATGAACAGCTACACAACATCTCGAATGAAATATAATTTGCAAAGAATCGTGTAAAATCGTGCGACATGGGCATTTGGATTTAGTGCAAGCTAATATAGGCACTTAGTTTAGTTGATAGAAAAGGTTCCGTACCACTAAGGTAAAAATACCATCTTAGACGCTCGACGAGTCCGACTCGTATTTGACCAATTTTTATTATTTGTTGTTATTCTATAGCTTATCCTATACTATTAAACGAGCAATATTATATATATATATATATATATATATATTTGTAATCGGTTTCTCGAAAACGGCTCTAACGATTTCGATGAAATTTAGTATACAGGGGTTTTTGGGGGCAAAAAATCGATCTACGAGTAGCTAGGTCTCATCTCTGGGAAAATTCGTTTTCAACGTCTTTTTAGGGTTCCGATACCAAAATGGTAAAAAAAAGGAACCCTTATGGTGCCGCTCTGTCTGTCTGTCTGTCTGTCTGTCCGTCTGTCTGTCACACCTCTATATCTCAGCAACCACTTATGCTATCAACCTGAAATTTGGAATAGTTTTAGAATATAGTTGCCCAACTTAATTGCACAAGAAAATTTTTTGAAAAAAGTATGATTATTAATATAAAGGGGGCCAAAATAGGGGGGGCCAAATTTCAAATTGTCGCTACTAGGTCGAGTGGGGTATCATATGAAAGGGCTTTACTTGTACATTTTAAAATATATTTTTGTATTTTTTTAAATTTCTTAGTTTTAAAGTTATGATGAAAAATGTCAAGAAAAATACCATTCCCCCCCCTTATCTCCGAAGTTTGAGTAAGGAAAAATCTGAATTAATTACAGTTGACAGAAGTTTATATAAACTTTACAGCAAAAATAAAACGATCTTTCTAAGTTGCACAGTTTTTCAGAAATCTGCAAAAAACCTTTACAAACAAATTTAGTTTTGCGGTCCTGAAAATGGACTTTATTGCTTCCAAAAATACTATAGGTATATCGGAACCCTCGGCGCGCGAGTCCGACTCGCACTTGACCGGTTTTTTTTAATATTTTTTAGCGCGTTTTAGTGCGTTAGAAACTCAGCGTCATCTGTTGTTGAGTAGCATAGCTTGCTCACCGAAGCGAAGCTCGGTCGCCCGTAAGTGGATGTACCGTAGTTATTTTGTTAAATATACAAAGACATAAAGAAAAAACTAATGGACCAAATGTAATCCTTGAACTGATGTTTTACACATATTTTTTTCAACTTTTCTTGACCAGCTATAAATGAGCCAAAATGCCCATTTGAGGGGTGCAAAATATTTACAAAATGCCCTTACTCCGTTTCGATCCTTCGGGTACGAAATCCCAAAAGTAGCTAAAAAACTTTGACGTCTTAAAGAGCTTTAAGGAGCATTAAGGGATTAAAAGCCTCCGTGGCGTAGTGGTTAGAGCGCTTGGCTCTCGATCCGGAGGTTCTGGGTTCGATTCCCGGTGGAGACACTGTCAAACATACATCTCTTTGTGCGACTTCCCCAGTTTGGTTAGGACATTGCAGGATGAATCACCTGATTGTACGAAATTTAGATGATTCTGTGCTTCGAAAGGCACGTTAAACCGTTGCTCCCGACTACTATCTACCAATGTAGTTGGCTCAACAACTCTGACACCAGGGTTTGTGAGGTCGGTCATCGAACTTGCGACCCACACGATATGATGATGATGAATCGAGAGATTGGGATAAGGGCAGGTTACGATAAATCTGGAAATTCTGGGATCGGTTAAAGGGTGAGCAATGCATAGTAGCATATTTTCACAAGGGATTTCGAAAAGTACTAGCAATCTTGATAGTTAAATTTTGGTGTACAGTCAACGACAGGTTAAGCTTGACATTGGCGGCTCGACTTCAGCCCGTACGTCTATTGAAATAAGAACGGTATAAAGTCCGATGTGTCAAGCTAGATGTGCTCTTGACTGTACACCATTTGAGCATTAAGGGATCCCGCACACGACCGAGAATCGGTAACCGATTTTTGTCGGCATCTCGCTCTGACGTGTTATCACCTGAATCTTCCATCCTTGTCCTGGCCGATAATCGCCCACCGTTTCTCGGTCGTGTGCGGGAGCCCTAAGTTTCAAACTAGGAAAAAAATTGCAACGGCCCACTGTGGGCTGAAATTAGCGTTTCATAGACATTCAATATTTTTTTTGAGTGACGCTTTTTATGCATGGAAACGATTGAGGATGACTACTTTATGCCTTAAATAATGAACTTTCAGGTTTATAATTGTGAACAGCGCACTTAGATTTTTTTTCGAAAAAATTTGTATGGAGTCGGCGTAATAAATGATGATATCTCCATTATCGCACAATTACGCCTAATATCCTCTTAGGTTATTAATAAATGAATTATTTTGGATTTTTCGACATACTATACTACATGGTAAGGCCAAAGTTGCGCCTTTTTTAGGGTTCCGTACCTCAAAAGAAAAAAACGGAACCCTTATAGGATCACTTTGTTGTCCGTCTGTCTGTCTGTCTGTGTCTGTCTGTCTGTCTGTCAAGACCCTTTATCTCACGAACGGGTAAAGGTATCAGGTTGAAATTAATACCATATATTAGGATCTATGAACCACACAAGATCTGAAAATTTAATTTTTTTACAACGACGCAATCAAAAGATATGGCATTTTATGTCCTCATCGCCATACATTTATTCAAAAATGCAAAACCTACAGGGTACTTCCCGTTGACCTAAAATTATGAAATTTAGCAAGAAGCTAGGTCTCACGGTACAAATAATGGGAAAAGTCTGAAATCATTAAATATTACAACTTTTCTCACAACTAATGGTAACCAATTGTGGTGAGCTCCCGTTTCAAGAACATTCATATAAGAGAGGGGTCAAGTTGGATGGTTGCTGAGGCGATTTTTGTTTTTGTTTTTAAAAAAATTCGTCAAGCGCGTGTCGGACTCAAAAAATCTAGCACATTAACTTACTGAAATTTCAACTAATACAATTATGTTTATGTGGTGGTACGGAACCCTCAGTGCGCGAGTCCGACTCGCACTTGGCCGGTTTTTTTTAACAAAACTTTAAAAAAATTACCAGTTTTTTTTTGTTTATTATACAGCTAATGAGTTTTTAAGCAAATTTCACATTCTAATATTTCAGACAATTAATTTGCGTAAATGTCCAGTCTATGTAAATCCATTTTAAGCTTAATATTAGTCAAAAACGAAAAAAATAACAAAATTAGATTTAAAAAAAAGCGCAAGTTTGGCCTTAGCTTGGAGTATGTCAAAAAATCCAAAACAATTCATATATTAAGAACCTAAGAGGATATTAGGCGCAATTGTGCGATAATGGAGATATCATCATTTATTACGCCGACTCCATACAAATTTTTTCGAAATAAATTCTGATTGCGGTTTACAATTATAAACCTGAAAGTTCATTAAATAAAGTAGGTATCCTCAATCGTTTCCAAGCAAAAAAAGCGTCACTCAAAAAAAATATTGAATGTCTATAAAACGCTAATTTCAGCCCACTGTGCGGCCCTCTACCACGAAAAGTGCATCATGGAACATGATGGGAGGAAGTAATATTTCGATGAGGAGTAATAGGACCACGTTGACCTTATTAGGTCTAAATTACATATTTTGAGTGAAAATTTTATTATATTTCAAAATTATATCCACAAGCTTATTTCATGAAAATGCTAAATTCTGCTTTCACCTAATTTAATATACTTTCTTAACTGAGTTACATGGGCAACGCGGCACGTAATTTCTTGTACTCACAGAATTTTGTGTAAATGTGGGTAGTTCTAAATCTGGTCACGCGTCTTCTTTACGAAGCTAGCATTTTACTGCGCAAATTATGAAAACCTAAAAGAAACTTTATTAATTTGGTTAAATCCTTGTTCCTTGTTTTGTAATAGAGTCCACTCTAAAGTTTTAAATACTTACCAAGGGTGTAAGGGACGGTGTACCGAAAACTGAAAGGGCTTGCTCTGTGTTAAGTATATTTGTAATCGGTTTCTCGAAAACGGCTCTAACGATTTCGATGAAATATACCGTAAGGGGGTTTTTGGGGGCGATCGATCTTTCCAAGTCTCATATCTGGAAAATATTCCCCGAGTTTTTAGGCTTTTTTATCACATTAACCTACAGCGCCATCTGTTGGCGGGTTCACCCGATTATATTTTAATGTGGAGGCGGGTTTTATAGAGCGAAGCTCGGTCACCCTGGTACTTATTATATGATAAAGACGCTTCTTAAAGTACTTTATTTCTTGTTACACAGTTTTAACTAGCACTAGCTTCTGAGTTTCTATACCAAAAGTGCAAATAAAGAATTTCTTATTATTGTTTTTAGGGCTCTGAACCAAAATGGTAAAAACGGAATTCATGGTGTGACTTCGTTTGTCTTTCTGTCTGTATGTCACACCTAATAATCTCAACAAATACACGCGCTATCGAATTGAAATTTGGAATGGTTTTAGAATATGCTTGACCAACTCTATTGCAAACCCTCGGTGCGCGAGATATTTAATGTACTCTATAAATACAACAACAAGTTTTATTTTATGTTAAACAATGTGTCCTATCTTTAGGACGCTTGGCCTTACGAGGTTAAAATATAAGGTGACTTTTAATTAGTTCTTGATCACAAAAGATGTGCATGTACTCATGAAACTGAAGAACTTCTCCCAAGGAACATAGGTCGAAATACGAGAAACCAAATTTGACCTCCCATACAAAATCTGCTAGCTGATGCAGTTTTTATGGGAGGTCAAAACTTGATTTTCGTATTTCGACCTATGTTCCTTGGAAAGTTGTTCAGTATCATGAGTACATGCATACCTTTTTCTATCAAGAACTAATTAAAAGTCACCCTATATGTACTGTCTTATTTATATTTTCTGTGCTTAATTTGGTAAGCACAACAGACATAACGAAATAAAAGCCTGTTTACATAAAATTCATTAATTTTTTATTGATGTTATAACATTTACAAATTTAAACAGAGTTGGAGTTGGGTGCACTGCTGGATGGAGTGAATGGTGCAGGCGAAGTTTTCTCCACTTCTTGTTTATTTTCTGGTTCTTCCTTAATTTCTGTTTCTTCTTTATTTTCTCTGTCCAACTTGGCCAACTTTTCCATTTTCTTCTCTACAATTTCCTCGAATCTCGTTTCTTGTGCTTTCCTCTCTGCGTCTTTCTCTTTCTTTTCTTTTTTCTCCTGTTGTTCTTTTACAGAGTTTTGTTTCATCGCTAGAGGGAATGTCGGCCTGTACCTAATAGATCTGAACTCATTCTTGAAATCATTCTTGTCTCCAACAACCTGGATCTCACTTTTCTTTACCTTCTTTTCTTTTGGCGCCGACATTTTGGTGAAGTCAAGGAAACTCTCTTTGCCCTTAGGGAAGAAAAATATTTCAATTGCTTTGGGCTTGATTTGAGTGGATGTTGAAGGTGAAATTTTTGGAAGCATAGCGTCCAATAAGAAGGGGAAAGGGGAAGGCATCGAGCTCTGGATTTGAGTTTGGACTTGAGTTTTCGGGTTGTAATCAAAGAAGGTAGTCTCTTCTTGGACGTGTTCGTGTGAATCACAGCACACGGGCGAGAAAGTATCCGGATTGTATGAGAACAAATCATTGCTCTTCAGGATTTTGTTAATGAATTCACCAGGACCGCTACTGACGAACGGGTTCTTGAAATTCTTCATTGCAGTGCAAGGACATTGTTCGAATTCTATAGCCTGTTGTTGAGGTTCTGGTTTAGAGATGTAGAACGGGCTGGATGAATGAGAGTAGTGGTCAGCTTTTGGATTTGAAGACAGGAAATCTGAAATTGGAAGTACCTACGTGTTAAAAAGTAATTTTCTGGAAAGACTGTAAGCAGATTGAGGAAACTTTTCTTACCAGGAGGGTTGCTGTTGAAGTGGAAAGAGATGTCCATCTTCCCGAGGTTGACGAGAGAGTTGCTGATGGCTGGCATGGACCTGAATGCTTTGCTATTGGGTCGGCTGCCCCACGCCAGCCCCGAACACACCAACAGTATAGCCACAGTGTGGAACATGTTCTAAAGGAATTAAATGCATGAAGTCAATGTACAGTGATATTTAAGTTAATGTAAAAGGATATTTTTTATCACTGCAAAATTTTTGTACGTTACTACGATTACAAAACTGAGAAATTTGTAATTATTTTCTCGGATATTCCATGCAAACCTTGCTTCTAGCAAGACCTTTATTTTTGCAAAAGTTGTCTAGTTTTATAGTCTGAGTAACATACGAAAGTTTTTGTAGGTACAAAAATAACCGCGTTCATGAAGAAAAGATAATAAAAGCTGAAAACACTTAGAAACTAATCAAAAAACAACAGCATTAAATAGAACTACGTTCCGCAATTACATTTGCTAAAATTAATTATATCTAAGAAGCAAAATGACTTACAACGAAAAATATGTTAAACAGGAAGTTTTTCAAAGAAACTTACCAATCTCGATTATAGCAGCAATACGAATAAAATCCAAATTGAAATTCCGAGGAAATCAAATTCGGGCCATTACGAAACTCCGATTTGGTGTTTTATTGAATTACTATTTTATGATCACGCTTGCGAAACGTAAATTGCCTACGAATTTTGCTTGAGATACGAATTTTGAACAATTTTGTAATGTTTTATTGTTACTATGCAATGGATTATGAAATACGTTGCATTTTATGTAAAATGTACATTTTAGGTACCTATTCATCTACCTACCTTTGTCGAAATAATATGTAGCTTGAGAAGAATGGAAGCTGGACTAAGCTATATAGTGATAGCGGCGAAGTGATACGTGTCTCTGTCGCTCTAATATCGTACGCATCGTTCCGTCCTGTTACCACTCTGTTGGCATTCTAATCAAGTTACAGCGCGTTCAGAACAAGTATGTCCATGACGGTTATTTTCCGCGCATGGGTGACAGGCGGAGAGCCAATGAACTTGTTTCTGCTCTGTGCAATGAACGATTCGCTCGCCCGCTGGGGGGAGCCGCGCTCACCCCCGGGACTCATTTTTTGACTTCTGCGCATTAACGGTCACAGACAAAGTTATTTTGTACGCAGTATACTTACAGTAATTCGACTGTAGGTACTTTATATCTTTATTTCATAAGCTTTAACTGTAACAACCTGTCCCGTCTAACAGGAGGGCGAATTTCAGCCCTTAACTAAAGTTTCGAAAGTGTATCATCATTATTCATTAAAGCCTTTACGAAAACAATGAAATATAGACACATACACATAGAGACATATAAGCTAGATATTTGTTCAGCAGTAGATGTCTTTTAGCTGATACGATGATGCTAGAGAAGCGCTCGTAGCCGAGTGGTTGTTGCTCTTTCTTTCCATGCAATATACGAGTAGGGTGACTTTTAATTAGTTCTTGACAGAAAAAGGTATGAATGTACTCATGATACTGAGCAACTTTCCCCAAGGAACATAGGTCGAAATACGAAAATCAAGTTTTGACCTCCCATAGAAACTGCATCAGCTGGTAGCTCATTTTGTATGGGAGGTCAAATTTGGTTCTTCGTATTTCGACCTATGTTCCTTGGGAAAAGTTGTTCAGTATCACGAGTACATGCATACCTTTTGTTATCAAGAACTAATTAAAAGTCACCCTATATAAACAACGTTACATGGCCGGGTAGTAGGCGATGGCTACTGATAATGCTCAATTATAGGAGTCGTTAAGCGTTAAGTCAAGGGCCATTTACAGCTTAAACAATTTTATGGGTTACCGACTAATCTGTGAAAGCCTAATCTGAGTTTGGATCTGGTTTGCCCCGCAGTTTGTATGAGTGCCTTTTTTAATTCCCTTGGCGCTTTAGTAAAACGTTATATTTAATTTAATTTGGTTAACTAGTATAAAGCTTTACAGCTAAAGTGGCCTTGGAACTTATTAATTACTTAGTTCTAGTACTTCTCGTTAATCAGCGTGAAATAACTGTTAAATTACCTACTTACATTTTGTTCGCCTAATTGAAACAAGAGGCTAACATGATTTTTTTAATGGATAATTATTTTTTTCCTTTTTAGGGTTCCTTAGTCAACAAGGAACCCTTATAGTTTCGTCATGTCCGTCTCTCTGTCTGTCAGTCTGTCTGTCTATCTGTAGCTCAAAGACCTCTACCACTAGAAAGTTGTAATTTGGTGTGGTTATACATATTAGTTACTTCGACTAAGTGGTAAAATAAAATATAAAAAAATCTGGAGTTATCTAGACTAGGTGTGAAGGGGGGATGAATTTTTTTCTCGTCTACCCCAAAGTGTGGAGTGTCGTTAAATAGGTTTTTGAAAAATACTGTATTTAAACGTGAATAAAATCACAGAGGTAGTATAACGATGAATTTAACAGGTTAACTATCATAGCTGTGTAGGCTTTACAAGTTCAAATACTGTAAATAATAGAAATAGCAATAGCAATCAATCAGTGGACCTCGCTGTTCGTTAGAAGGGAAAATGTTTATGAAAAATCAAAACTTAAAAAGTGTTCCCGAGTTCATATAACCCGTATCCATTCAAGTTGCGGATGAATAGGCTTCTTCTGGGCAAGCTCGTTCCATCGTCGACCTCATCTCTGTCTTCAAGACTAGATCGTGGTCAAGAGTAAGCCCATTTAAAAACAAAATTGCTTGACAATAATGAAACTACGGAACCCTACTTACACTGTGCGTGGTTTTTAACGCACTTGGTCGGGTTTTTATGAATAACCTTATATACAGGGTGTTAATTTGATTGCGTGCCATAGCTTAGGGGGTGGTTCAGTAACGATAAAGGAACTCAAAAAAATATTTTTAAAAAATCCTACTTAAATTGTTTTTAACTCCATTGAAATTAAAGTAACGCGGAGGGCAATGACCTTGAGCACCGCGCTATCAAAAGCGCGCGAAAGAGTTTCAGTTATGTATGTGCTTACCTTATTCACTGATACTGCGTACCACTGATGCTCCGTCCGGGTCACAGTTTTATTTTTTTTTTTAAGTAGGATTTTTTTAAATATTTTTTTTGTGTTCCTTTATCGTTACTCAAACACCCCCTAAGCTATGGCACGCAATCAAATTAACACCCTGTATATATATTTTATTATAATAAATGGGCTTACTCTTGACCTCGATCTAGTCTTGAAGACAGAGATGAGGCCGACGACCGAACGAGCTTGCCCAGAAGAAGCCTATTCACTCGCGATTTATTTACTTTATTTTAAAGATACATTATAATTTCCTAAACCAAACGAACTTTGATACATTTATTACTTGACAATTGAATGTTTCTAAACAATGGACATTAGTATTTTAGTTTTTGACGGCAAGTACAGAGTCCTTTTAAAGTAAAGCGAATTTCAACTGCTCATGGAAAGTGCGACAACTGGGCCTAGAGACAAGAGGCTTTCTTATTCCAAACGCTAGTAGAATCCGAGAATAGAATAGAATGAAAATGTATAGGATGGACATTAGCTAACGAAATATTTCGTGACAGCTAATATCAATCCTTGGAGGAGCTAGATATCAATCCCATGCATTTTTATTCTATTCTATAGCATTTGCTATAATAGAAAGCAACTTGTCTTTAGGGCTCTGGAGGTCTAGACAGTGAGCAGAGAAAGGTTATCACTATCAACATCATTCATCATTTCTCTAGTCTTATACCGTTTTTGCTAATGGTTTTTATGGAGTCGGCTGCCTAACCTAGGGGATTCTACAAGGGAACAGGTTTTTACACAGAGCGACTGCCATCTGACCTCCGCAACTCAGAGGGGAAACCAGACCCAATACTAGATTAGGCTTTGCCAGCCTCGTGGCCAACCTGGCTGTCAGAGTTTTCAAGCCCCCAAATGGCCTCTGTCTTATCTTAATGACTACTATCATTGACAATAGCCGGGACCAACGGCTTAACGTGCGTTCTGAAGCACGGAAGCGCTCTAGTTCTTGGGCCACTATTATAACGGTCACCCATCCTGGTTCTGACCGGCCAACGTTGCTTAGCCTTCGTGATTGGAAAGTTTTGCAACAAAGTATACGGCGTGCAAAATAGCTCTGGCTGAGACCGTTAATGCGCAAAAGTCAAAAAATGAGTCGTCGGGGTGAACGCGCCATGTGAGGGGGAAGCGAGCGAATCTTATAACCTTAAATAGACTTATCCTGAACGCGCTATATCCGCCTGTTTTCGATTTGTATCAAATGAAAATCTTGTGTATTTGGTCGTAAAGCATACTCGTATAATCCAGTTTACGTCAACGGTGAAGTGTCGCCGGTATTTCTGGCGAACCATTCGGGAGCGTGCTACATGCATGAAGTGGAAAATCGATGAGGAGCACCTTAGTTAGTCTACAGTGCATGGGCAGTACCACTACCCGTGTGGTGCCGACAAAGATTAGCACCAACACATTTTTACCCGCGGGTGCCGTAAGTGGCGACTCAGGGATAATGAACTGAAGAATGGGCAGCAGCATCCTTCTGTGAAACGTGCCATCTTATATACATGCGCCGCAGTAACTGCGGTCACCAATAACTGCAGGGCAGGGACAAGCGTGGTGACTTTGTTACTTTCCTTCCAACCACACGATTTTGCTGGAATTCTGGAGGGAGCTTCTGGAGGACGTTTCATGGGATGTTATGATGATATGGACAGTAGACTGAGGGTGCCTTATCATGAGAGCTTTGCGCGTTTTGTCGTACATTGCTTGATCGATATCATATTGTTCCCTTACACGACTAAACAAATCAGCACTGTATGTAAAAAAAAAATTACACCTTAATTTACACACCTTAATCAAAGAACATAGGCAGCAGCGACCTTCTGCGTATCAGACAATACTGGGGTTCCTAATGACTGACTAATAAGCGTGGTGACTAATATACAAAAAAAAAACAATTAGAATATACCTAACACGCAATATTGCTGTGGATTTCTAGAGTAAGCACTCACTCTATTTTGCAAAACGTAAACTTTTAACGGGATGCTATATATGATGATGGTCTCGGTTTATGAACAGATGAAAAAAATAACTAAATTTAATTACCTAATTAGGTAAACAATATAGGACGTGATCATTGATGAGTCGATAAATAAATAAATATACATTGCGGGATAATTCACACAGAGTTAACTGATCCCAAACTATAGGTACAAAGCCTGACTGCGTAGATTAATAACACCCAGACTCAGAATAAACACTTACTTTCATCCATCACACAAATGTATGCTCTTATCGGGGATTGAACCCGCGGCCCACGGTGTAGATGGTAGGCGCACTACCAACCACACCAACGCGGCAATGGGCCGATCAATAAAACAAAACATTTTTCAAAATGGGCCTCTGCAAATTAACTATCTAATCAAGTTTGTAATTTTGTACGGTCGGTCGATATTACTTCTAATTTTCGGTGGAATGTTTCTCGAAGAAAGTTGTTCAATATCGTGAATAATCATGTATTTTTAGTTTTTGCCAACCTGACCCTGCATGTATCGAGTTTCTGGACCAAATACAAAGATCCCTTATTTCATTTGTGACTTATTGGCATTTCCTGTTCTTTATTTGCTTATCTCTTGGAAGGGAGGAAATAAAGTAACGACAACATTGAATTAAATTTTATTGCAACAGTTATTTTTTTGTAAGTTTTCGCGGCGTTTTAGGTACCTAAAATTATTGTAGTCATGCTGAAGTTATGACCATTTTAAACTGTATTTATTTTGGTTGTCGATTTCTGAATCGATCGTAAAGTTGGAGTCGAGTGTGGTGCTCTTATTGCGTTTCCAGCAAGTCGATATGGCTCTTACTTACTTCGCACCGATTATTTTGGTAACATCTCTGTTTAATATTTAAGTCATTGCAATTAAAATGTTTGTGTGGTCATCATCATCATATCACCCGAAAGACGTCCACTGCTGGACATAGACCTCCCCTAAAGATCTCCATGATGACTGGTCCTGCGCTACTCGCATCCAGCGTCTTCCTTCGACCTTGACCTTGGTGGATCGTCGGTCCACCTTTTGGGGGGCCTGCCAACGCTTCGTCTTCCGGTGCGTCAGTCTCAGGGCTATGTCATTTACTTTAGTTCTTCTGTGGATCTCCTAATTTCTGGATCGATCCCGCAGAGACTCTGAGCATAGCCCTTTCTTAGCCGGCAAAGCATTGTAAAAACCCTGTCTCTACCCGTGGGTAAGGTATTATGAACTGGAGTATAGGCAGCAGCGTGGGCAGCAGAGTCCTTCTGTGTATCGAAATATTTTTTTATTTTAGTTTATTTTATTATGACAACAGACGGTCTTAAGTATAGTACTTATATTCTTAACCTGTATAACTCACGGACCTGGAGTGTTCACAAAAGATCTAAGTAAATATCTTTCATACTGCGGTTATGAACAACCGCGGTATACGGTGCCAGCCGCAACGCTAAGGGTGGTCTTCCACCAGTGTTGTGCGAGGTTGCTAAGCTGTGAGATGGGGAAATTCCAACCAATAGGATTGCGCCATTTTTCTAGCTTGTCAAATGCGCTGTCAAATGGAACAATGTTATTAGTTTGAATTTTCGAACTCACAGCTTACGTATCTCGCTAAGCACTGGTGGAAAACCACCCTAATAGGCGTGGTGACTATGGTACTTCCCCTCCAAATTGTAACACGCATTTTTGCTGGAATTCAGGAGGGAGCTCCCTGTCTTGCAGTGGACGTTTCATGGGATTTTATGATGATGATGATCAATTAAAATGTTCGTACAGATTTAAAAGAGCGCGACGGCTTTTTGTTGTTGCTTCTTTTTTTACACATTTGTTGGCGCCACTTTGTTGAGATGAAACGATTTAACTGACTTCATTGAAATAACCTTCCTTGAATAAATATTTTTGATTCGAAATAGAAGCGTTTTCCCGTTGTTTCACACTCCGCAGAGACGTAGCTATTATTTTGTCTTTGTTTCTAGATAATATCAAAAGTTTTGAGTGATAGTTCACTGCCGCCACCGCCACTAAATATTGCTCCGCTAGCTGCAGAAGTTCCAAAGGAGCCTAAAGCCCGGATAAATATTGAAGACGACAATATTGTAGAGCACAAAGATGTTTTATTAGACATGGTAATATGACTATCAAATATTTTGTTATTATACTTCACCAAAGAGCTACAAAGTTACGCGATACGGCAGCTATCCTGTCAGCGGAAAAAAATCCAACCAATAAAATTGCTCCAAGCTTGGATATAGCTGAGCTCGAAAATGGAACAGCTCTGATGAAAAGTCACCGAAATCTAGATCCTACGGCTATTGTAATAAGGACGGTGCATAATCGGGTTGATAAAAGGTAGACGTGCTCTCTCTACTGTGCTGAACTGTAACCAGGCAGACTGTAACCTAGGAAAACTATCGTGTCTTGTATATTTTACTTAATTATATATTTTGGTTCTGTTTGTAGTTAGAAGCCAAACTAAAAGAGGTTAGAGGTAAGAAGAAAAAGAAGAACTCTGAGCGAAACACTTCGGATAATGGCCTTGGAGCTGGTTTAGGCAGTTGGCATTCTGACATTGGAAATGCAAAATGTGAAGCAATGAAGAACGTTGATATGAAATTAAAGTCTAGCGGGATAAGCGGCGTGGGAGATCTAGGACTGTTGCTCAGATATGGAAGTCTAGGTTTGTATGATCATTAGGAAATTGTTGGACTTCAGTGTTGATACTGATACTTTAAGTTAAAATTTCATAATCACTGGGTCAAGAGCCACTAAAAAGCAGTTCTTGTGTTTTCAACCCGTTTCTTTGTAGTCTGAAGTCCTTAATTAAATCATATAAAATCACATCACAATTATTTTCACATAATAAAAGTTGAAATTTATATATCCTATTGATTGTTACTACTTCATTTCCCGTATAAATGGCTGAACCAAAGTTTAGTAAAAGGCCAATGATGAACAAAAAATAAAATAAAAATGCGATCGATAATTTAATTTAATTTATCAGACTATATTTACCCCATGATAAAAAGTAAAATTTTGGATAGAGAACCTAAAAGAGTGAAACCCGGAAAAAATGTAGTACATTTCCGGAAATAATAATAATAAAAAGCCTTTATTCATAAAAAAACACACACATTTTACATATATACCTCCGCCTAACTGCATGACAGTTTGTTGGCAGAAAGAAATTCTCTCAAAGTTAGTATTAATACATTGTTAGCATACCGGCTTTCCTTTGTCTATCTAATCTTTTACAATGTTGTCCAGTAAATGAGAATGTTGCTTTTGTACATATGTTTACTAATAGGTTCTTCTCTGATATGTTTAGGCATATCATTCAACAGTTTAAGGATATGTAATCTGTATGTAATAGTCATGAATCAGTCATCATTAGTTTCATCAAGCTTTTTAGCTTGAGCACTTTGATTGATGATTGATAAACGAAGAATAGTGGTGGATCCGCAGGGAGATGGTGTTGTTCATTCTCCAATTTCTGACACTCAAAGGTAATATTATTAATCTAAAAATGTGTTTTAGGAAAAGGATCTTTGAAGCTCGAGTCCTCAGGAATATCAAATGTTGGAAAAGCCGCTTTAGATCTAGATGTAGCTGACGGAAATGTACATATACCTGGATTAAGTCATCTTTTTAGTGGTAAGAAAAAAATATATAAAATAGATTTAACATTTTGATATGACTATTCCTAAAATTCAGTATTGATCAGTAATTTATAGATAAATACTGAGCACTTATTGAAAAATAAGTTTTAGAACTTGAAATTTTCGTTATTTCAGGTAAATTACTTTGTGATCCAGAAGGATTAGGATCTGAGAAAGTTGAGAAGAATGAGACAGTAGCAGAAGAAGTTTTACCTGACTCCCGGCGAGATGGACTAAACATCACTGATACTGGAAATGCTTCTAACAGTTCGATTGATAATTCTACAATCAATTTGAATGGTACTAGTGACCTTGTAGCTGCCGGCAATAATACTTCAATTGTGAGGGCTGCAAATAATACTGAAGAAGCACTAGGAGTGCCTATACAGCCAGACGGCAACAATACTGGAGCAATAGCTGTTGCTGGACATATTTATGCTGGATCCTCAGTAGCCCCACTAGCAAGTCTCGTACCAAATGTTACCTTGGCGATCGCTTCTTCTGCCCCAGTAGCAGGGTAGCAAACTGTGAAATTAACAATAAATTTATGGTTTTTAAGCTGCAGTTTCTCTTGTGATATTTACCGTAGTCATAAAGTATGTATCAGCAAAAACGATGGATATTGGTAGTTGTTATTTAATTTTGAATTTAATTACATATATCAAAAGTGCATGCCAACATATAGGCTAGATATATGCCACTCTACGTTTTGTACCCTTCATCTAAATGTTACCATATCTGTCGCAAATAAAAAACATTTTATTTCATAATGATAAAAAAAGATATGATAAAACTTAGAATCAGGTTCACAAAAAAATCCTTACTTAATATTCTGGACACAGCCATGACGTAGCGGGTCCGGCTGACAACGGGGAAATTCATAAGGTTGTAAGTACACAAGTTCATTTGTCGGTGGAAACACTTTATTGACCTCGAGCCCTCGTCTTTGGGGACGGTCGTTTGTACCGTAGCGCTGGTTCAGCTTATATTGGTTTTGTTTCTACTTGCTTGCTGCCGTGCTTAGCTGGGCGCACAATTAGAATGTCAACTCCGACGCAGTGAATTTAGATCCATCATAATTTTTAATTTAAATTTTTAGAACATACATTTTTTCAGGAAGTAATATAAAATTTAACCGCCAGTTGTATAATGCATCTTTAAAGTTAAAGTTCCCTTAAGTCTATTGCTAAATCTTTCTGTTTTGCTGACAAAGAAAGTGACAGCAATAGATTTAAATTAGCTTTAACTTTAAATTAGCTTTTTGTAACTGACTGTATGCAGCGTAAATTTAACTAAGTTGAAATAAAAACAAATTTTAGTATCGTAAATGATAAAACGCATCCCCCGCAGCCAGCAACGTTCACGCTTGCTCAATATAAACATACTTTTTAAGGTTTTGGTACTCAAAGAGCGAAAAACAGGACCCTATGCATATGCGTCAGCGGGCTATTCCACAGATAAATAAGTCTAGATGACTCAAGTGTACCTACTATGCGTGCGTATCACCGAGAACTGTGACACGCTTCGTTTTCATACAAACGGCGGAGTTTGCGTTATCTAGACTTATTACTGATCTGTGGGCTATTCTCATGAACCGTAAAAGGACAGTTCAAAATTATTTTGATTGTGTATTTCTGTTGCCGCTATAAAAACAAATAATAACATACAAAATTATAAAAGCTAAGAGGGGCTTCTGTTCTAAAAACGAGTTTTTAGGTGATTTTTGCACGATTTTTGATTTAGCTCTATCGTAAAAATGGGAACACTTACAAACGTGAGAACTAATATGGTAATAGTGCATAAGCTATCGAATAAAAACAAATAATATATAATGATCAAGTGCGTGTTGCTCTAGCGCGCATTTAATAAACTTCTGCTTGACTGCACCTCTATAGCTAAAACGGTATTTTTACCTTAGTGGAACCCTCGGTGCGCGATTCCGACTCGCACTTGACCGGTTTTTTATATTTTTGAGAGTTTCTCGGTAATTTTCACTGTTACAACAAGAATAGTTTGACGAGTTTTTACCACGACATACTTGAAAGAAAGAAATTCAACACTTATCAGCTGTCATACAAAAACAAAATAAAATTGCAATTATCTCGGAAACAGCTGTAACGATTTTGATGAAACTTTGCATGACCGAGAAAAGGGTTGTTCCCATACAACCAAAATGTTGATATGTGTTTTTGAGGTACTTGCGGCAAGAAATTTATAGGCAACCCTAGGGCGTTGTATGACACCCTGTATAACCTTCTATATAAACCACATTTCGTTCAAATAACAGATAGGTGCATAATCTTATCGTGGGATCTTAGCCTATAAGGCCGTCCGCTTAACTCGCGCGGGCGCATGGAGCGGGTGGCATGTCTCGGCATTCACTTCGTGTCACACAGCACCGCGCTTAAATAACTTCCTTACTAAGCACGCAGTGAAAGCGAGACATGAAACCAGCTTCGTGCGCCCGCGCGAGTTCAGAGGATGGCCTAGCTCGGCTTAATGACAGTAAAAATCTATTGTTACTAACAAGTTACATGCTTTCCGAAGCACTATCAATCAACTATTCAGATTCTGGCCTTTGTATAAATTTCTTCTTAACCTCACTTGTAGATATCGTAAAACCTTCCTCGTTTTCAACTGTCGTTTGAACAATAAATCCTTTTCTCGCTTCAGAAAAGAGTTTACAAGAGTTGGCAGTAAATAGCGAGTAGTTCGGCCATTACCGTGAGGATTTTATTTCCGCTTGTTACAAAGCGGGTCATGGGTTTAGTTGGCAGTCAAAGTGTCTTGTGTCTTCAGGATGATCGTACGTGATTTCGAAAGAAAACCGTTTTCTTAATTAATATAAGGAGTAAAGGTAGTTTAGTGAGTCATTTTGTGAACGTGATATTATACGCTGGAAAGAGTAAAAAACGTACATCTCATTAACTTCTACTATCAAACATACCTGATCAGAATTATTAGATCAATAGAATTATTAGATAGACCTATACCGAAATACTATATTACACACAAGTCCTAGCCATAGCCCTATAGCTGGAAGGATATTTTTGCAACGTTTGTCTGGGGAAGTACTCATCATATCAGCCGAAAGACGTCCACTGCTGGACATAGGCCTCCCCTAAGGAACTCCATGACGACCGGTCCTGCGCTGCTCGCATCCAGCGGCTTCCCGCGACCAGATCGTCGGTCCACCTTGTGGGGGGCCTGCCAACACTTCGTCTTCCGGTACGTGGTCGCCACTTTAGAACCCTCACGCCCCATCGGCCATCGGTTCTTCTTGCGATGTGTCCTGCCCACTGCCACATCAGTTTAGCAATTCTCAGGGCTATGTCAGTTACTTTAGTTCTTCTGCGGACTACTACTACTTAGTACTACCCCTAGTTTATTTACTTTTTTTCTTATCTTCCTTTTATTACAAATTTAGATCTACCTAGTAAGATTGTACCAAAATATAATCACTTCCACTCACTATGATCCTAAATGTACTGTTGTGACCAGGTTTGAACACTGCTTCCTGAAATACAGGTTTCCTAGTTCAGGAAGTACGGTTTGTATTCTGTTACACCTTGTACCCAAACTTATGTACCCTAGAATTAAGATTCACGTTGATTTTGGTCAATGAAGATTTTATTATTATTACTTTTACATCTCTCATATTCGGTAAGTAGGTCCTTATTACCCCCAAATGGGGCTTGTAGGTGACCAATTAGCGCTCTAGGGTAATAATGTCTAGCTACATAGGGCGGTAAGTAATTAGTTTTGAAAGAGTGAAGTGTTTTTTTTATAACTTACCGCCCTAGGGCTTTTCTAGCTACATTATTACCCTAGAGCGCTAATTGGACACCTACAATTTGGTGGTAATAAGGACCTACTTACCTCACAATCGAGATGTAAAGCAGAGTAGTTAGCTCGGGTGTAAGCATCAATTGCACCCTCGAAATATCTCGGGCTGCAATTGATGCCTTACAGCCCTTGGCTACTAATCTTCTATTGTTACAAGCAGCAGTGCTTGCGTTTCAGCACAGATGATTTTTATGTTTCAAATATTATTGTTAATAGGCTTGCTTTTGACTTCGATCTAGCCCTGAGAACAGAAATGAGGTTGACGTTGGAACGAGTTTGCCCAGAAGTAGCCTATTCACATGTTACTTTAACAAAATTGGGTTATATGAACTCGGGTACAGACGCAGGAGAGAATTCCACTATAAAAGATGTTGCAAAGTGCTATGTGTAAAAGTGTGGAATATCAAACAAGAGTGGGTGATATTCTGCAGTTCGTCTAATTTGCTAATAGTATAAGGGGAATGCCGGATTAAGCTGAGCCGGACTAAACAGCTCTTCCGCACACTCATCGAAGTACAATGATCAGTAAAAGACCGACAGATATGCTACTTTGCGACGGTGGGCAAGACTGTGAAACTTGATTTTCACCACCATCTCATCGCCAACGAAGTTTCAGTACGAAGGTTTTTTTTTTATTATTTCTCCAATGGGTAACTCCGCCCATTGGAGGAGTTTATTCAGTAAGGCACATTATGTTTTGCTATCGGCATACAAAACAATAATGTATCCTAGTTTATTTTAGCTAAGAATAAGTTGTTTGGGTTCACAATCTTATTAATATTATGCGCAACGCAACACACATGACACAAATACAATTTACTACATACATAACCTTATAATATAACATATCTCTGTTTTAGGGGCATACTCGTAGAAGCGGCCGGTAGCTTTTAGTTTAGCTTAGTGTAATATATCTCGGTGTAGTTAAGTAAATGACCAGGTATATTTATCAAATATGTATCCTAATCTGTAGAATACTAACAAATTCAATATTTACAATAAACTAATACTATTCTTAAACACACAAAATTTACAAGTTTTACTACTTATAGTACCTAGATAAATAATTTACAAGTTATAAACAATCTAAGTTGTCCTTGACTATTTCCGAGCAAATTAATATTGCTTTCAGCCTCAGCCTTATGTGTTGTGAAATTGTTTCAGGTTATTAATGATAGTAGTTACATAACTGATATAGCTTTTAACTGTATTTTCCTTGCTGATGATTTCTGAGAGATTTTAAGGATTTATTTTCATTATTATACATTCGTATTCATGTTTTATTCTAGTAGCATTAAAGCGGTTACAGTCTTTTAGCAGATGAATAAGCGACTGTGATGTAAGACCATCGCTTGGGCATATGTCATCATTAGTGATCTTGAATCGGTGCAGATATTCTTTATGAAAACCATGATTTGTGAGAGTTTGGGTTATTGCAGTTAGGAGTTAAAACATTGGTAAAATTTTGGAGATCGTCAAATGTTGGGCAGAGAGTAATATATATAGCCACCTCCGCAACAATGATGGATGCTATGTACTCACTGTGCACCTTCGCGGGCGGTCAAAAAATGAAAGCAAGCTGAATTACCGCGGGCGGTACATAGTGAGTCTCCAAGTAGTGAGTACATGGCATCTATCATTGTTGCGGAGGTGGCTATATTATATTTGTTTTCCATAACTTTTTGAAATGGATCTCACCAAAGTATCGCCTGATTCTATTAAATACTGGAGCTAGTAAAATTAGCGACATATGAGACATTCAATTTTAGAACAATTTGGGAGCAGCAGAATCTCTCACATAGCCTGTTGATTTGAATACCTTTATTATAACGAAACATAATTTTCTCTAACACCGTTTTCATATGTTTTTGTCCTTCAGTGCGGCGGCAGCGGCGGCGGCGGCGGCGGAAGCGCTCGGATCAGCTACGACTCGACGCGTGCCGCCGCCATTGCTGCGCTCGCGCACCCTGCCCGCCATCATCGCGCCTGGCTTTTCCATCCTGCAGGCGCAAATCGATCCGCAACGCTGCAATGGTAAGTACACGCTTTCAAAACTTTATTAAGGCTAATACTCCGTGAATGAGCTTGAGACTGAATAACTTCGTAACCACATTTTAGATTAAATATGACATTTATTTCAGCAGAAAAATAAAACATAGTAACAAACAAGATGTGCGAAGTGATGTGGTCAAGACAGAATTTTAGTATAACTGGAGAAAAAAAATCTAAAATGGCCATTATTTTGTCCATTTCTTCCCATCTGTAACATTTTTACTGCAGCATTTTTTATTAAAAATAAATGAAAATTTATATTATTTTAAACAAAACCATATTTAGTGATATAGTCGTTTTGCTTTTTTGATATTTGAAAATAACATTCTAAAAAAAATGCTTTTCTCTCTTTTTTGTGAATTTCGGGGTCACCGTTGGTCGTAACAGCCATTTTGCAAGGCACGCTTATGTGAACGTTGTTTAGGTGTAAATGAAGTCTATATTTACATTGACGAGTGCTATGGACGAGTGTATAGCTGCTAATTTCAAGGAAGGCATTCGAGATGTCATAATAAGGGTCCAAAAGAATTTTTAAGAGAGAAGCTTTTGAGATGATACAATTTATTAGACTCTAAACGTTATTGTCGTTTTGAGGTCGACGAGAGCACAGTAAACGAGAGGATAGAAACTACAAAAGAAACATAAGCATTAGTAATTCTTTTCATCCCATTTATTCGAAAATCGCTGAACGGTTCGTCAATAAAAGCCAACAAAATAGCTGCTTTCTCCAAGAGACTTTCGTAGCGGTAGCGGGTAAAAATGGGATTTAAAATTAGAATTAGAATTTAGGTCCACCATAGGGATATTTTAGATCAACCATAGAGGTCGAACCAAAATATTGTATGAAAAATGATACTGGCCGGTTGTACTATTAAAATTATAATGAATATAAAAAAAGAAATATGCTTGAAATGTAAACAAGACTAGGTACCAACCAAAGAGGTTCTGTTCCTAATTAATACAAAAATTCAGTAAAATTTTCAGTTGTTACAAATACTACTTAATTAATATGATTTTTAGTATTGTTTCATTAAGTACGAGTACGTGTGTCTCAATGAGCCTCTTATTCTTTTCTCATAGAGGGAGATGAAAAGTAGAGTGTATTACGCGGCTGTAAAAAAATGTTTGCTTGGGCGACCTATTGAATCCCTTGCTACGTTCAGGATTCTACTCAAGAATCCTTCACTTCACTCTGGATTCAAAATAGCGCCCTATTTTACAGCCTTGTGATACAATCTACTATTTCGCAATTTCATTGTGTTGGTCTTACAGAAAAGTTCAATTTTAATCCAATGTCTTATTATACTTTACCCTATGTTTTGTCCTATTATATTTACTGCTACTATTCGCTTCGTTGGAAGTGATATCCTTCTTTTCCTGACAGCAACATGAATTTGCTTTATAGACTGTCGCTGCTCTAAGTATGAAATATCTGCAATTGAAATGGCGGAAATAGCAGCTCTATAATAGTAGTTTATGCAACGGTACATAATGAAGGGTATAAAACTCGAGTGTCGGTTTATGGGACGCAGGCGAGCGTAGCGAGCCAAGTTCCATAATAGAAGACACGAGTGTTTTATACCTAATGATGTGGAGTTGCATACACAACTTTATCTACTCTCATATCGTGAATCCTAAAATAATGTGTTCAAAAACAAACCTTAATGTTTTCTCTTTTTCCGGTGATAACTACTAAGCGAAGTTCCTATAGCTGCTTTGAAAACACTCGAAGGCAAATCGTAAACGATTTTATCACTTATTTCATTGCAAAACTAATAAAAATATGTAAATACAACTTTTGTTTGCTGAGTTTTCCGTTATTGCAATGAAACCTCCTTGCAGCCACAGACTACAAACTCATCAAGCTGTCAATGGCGCGCCTATAAACATTAAAAAATTGTTTAATAGGTCTCCCGCGATGACTGTTATTGTACTTCATAATACACTCCCACAGATAAAAAAAATGCTGCTAAGAGTGTTTCTAAGCACAGGTTGACATTATGAAGATGTTAATCTACAATTTTTGAACGCATTATTGAGGATTAACGATATGAGAGTAGATAAAATGTATTTAAAGTCTCGGTCGATAGTTGATTGGCCCGTTGGTGTGATTTGGTAATGAGCCTGCCTTGTGCGCCGTGGGTCGCTAGTTTGATCCCCGCCAAAGACACAGAACAATTTTATTTGTTACGTTATTTATTTAGTTATGTGAGTATATCAATCACTACATACTATGGGTATCAACCCATAGTACAGGCTCTGCCTAGTTTGGTATCATATGTATGACTTTGTGTGAAATGTCTCCCAATATTTATTTACATAGTTGGCAATCCTATGCTATTAAACGAGCAATATTTTATTGATTACTGTTTCAGGATTTATTGGATTTCCTATACAGCGTGAATTTGTAGTGGTTTCGCACCCGAAGCCCACTGATTCTGCTCATGTAAACAAGTAACTTTCCCGAAGAAAAAAATTTTATACTCGAAAAAAATTTTTCGCCTCCCCATACAAAATGAGTCGATCACGTGACCACTTAACTATGGAGAGGCGAAAAATTTTTTTCGAGTAAAAAATTTTTTTCTTCGGGAAAGTTGCTTGTTATCATGAGTAGAATCACTGGGCTTCGGGTGCGAAACCTATACAAATTCACGCTGTATATAAATATACAAATAATACGAAAACGGCTCTAACGAATTCGATGAAATTTACTACAGGGGGCTTTCGGGAGCGAAAAATCTAGCTAGGTCTCATGTCCAAGAAAATTTTTTTTTTTCGTTTTTTTTTTGTATTTCTTGAAATTGGCAAGTTTCAGAAGCCCTACAGCGCCATCTGTTACTGCGTTTTGGTTAAGATTATACAGAGCAAAGCTCGGCCGCCCTTAATAAAACTAATAATACACCTATATGCATAGATATATTAGTAGATCTGCAATGAGGGTCTGATACCTATAAATTCTACAAAGACGTTTAGCCGCAAGCAAGGGAAAATATTTAAGTTGAGGATACAAAGGGCTTTAGACCCAAACATTTACTCTTCACTTCGATTACGAGAAACTGAAACAGTTATCATGAAAATACCAAATAGTGATTTTTACTTTAACAATAACAAAATATATGAGATGATCTCACTCTAAAGATTTATTTTGATTATGTATTTAGATTGCCGAGAGTAATTCTGGTATCTTTATAGTTAGATGGTGCAACTCAGTCTAAAGATGCGAGCAATTTAGGCGTATGTGATGCCACGAACGTGATGTTACGTCTGTCAAGACACAACTATCATGAAAAATCGTAATTAAGAAATACATTTATCCTACGTAATGTCGCTCACGCCTTAATCCCAGTCTAAGTGTATTGCGTGGGCGTCAAATCGCGTTATAACGTGTTAACACGCAGTATAACGCGTTGCATAAGTCCGTCCGTATAGCCCGCGGGTCAACAGCAAAAAAAAAAAAATTCTTATAAAAAAAATGAAACACACTTTGTAGAGACCATTAGAGGCAGAGGTCATTTAGTAGTTTCAAAAACTCGACGAAGCTGATTAGTGATGTGGCGTAATGCTAGTGTGTTTTTCTAACGTCGGCCTAGCGTGGCATCACATAAGAATAATTTGCTCGCACCTTTAGTCTACAGCATCGTGATTGCAATCTGACGTCAACAATGGAGTCACATTACAAATATTAGTAGGTCAACGACTATTCACCCTCTAAAGCCTGAGACAACGTGAAATAGTTTCAAAGACTAATAATATACAGGCGTGACTAGGCGCTGCTGTGCCACTACAATACTTATTGATAGAAAATGTATGAAACCGGCGACACGTCGTAAATTATACACAAGCGACGTGGATGCAGGGATGCAGTTTCATCCCTGCGGATGCAGTTTCGTCGCCTGCGGCGCGCCTTCCGTCTTTTCTATATCCGTGTCCGTTCCATGTCTGTGCGCCGTGCCTGCATCTCGCCTTTGCCGAATGCCTTTTATGTGTGATTTGGGTGTGCAGACCATGAAAATAGAATAATCTAGTTAAACTCGTTAATTAAACCGAAGCTTCTATTTAACTTCATTGACTCCGAAACAGGATAAATATACCGCATTCGAAACAGATTACGTTTGAATGATAACAAGAATATTCTTCAAGACGTTCTGAATAAAGGCCAGGTTAAAAGTACCCTTAACCGACGAGCATGTATGAAAAGATTGATGAAGGTTCAGGAAGCAAGGGAAGTATGTCAAGATCGTAGCAGGTGGAGAACTGTGGTCTCTGCCTACCCGACGGGAACAAGGCGTGATGTAATGTATGTATGTATGCATACTTAAAGTAAAACTAGTTTGAAAAAGAACAATCTTTCAAGCCCTGAAAAAGAAGGACCTAGAATGGTGTTGCTGTAACTATGAAGTGAGTGACCAAAAAGACAAAGAGAGGAAAAGATGGAAAAGACCCGCCTAAGCTCCAACAACGACAAAATGGGTACTTTATAGCCTGTATAGAAAGCTTCGTGCTATACTTATGCATTTCTGATACTTTCTTTGATTGAAAGGAGGTTTAAGTTTGAAGACGATTTAAGAATGCATAGGTATTGTTAACCCAGAGGAATATATCCTCTTTCAGGAATTTACTAAGACAGATTGCTTCCTCGCATCGTCTTCGTAAAGAATTCATCAACAACTTTCCGTCCGGCGTTAAACACTTTCGCGAACATTCTCGAGAGCTTTCACTAAGTACATAAGACGAAGTTAACCTTAGACTGTAATACCTATACAGGGTGTAAACTTTAAAAGGTGACTAATCAACTAATCAACTTTCTCAACAAAATATCCGCAGAGAAGTAGCAAGCTCCCCGGCACCATATGCACCAGCATGTCTCAGTACCTCAGAAACTAAAAAGTCAATAAAGCTTTTTTAAGGTCGTGCGTCCAACAAATGATGAAGCCTCCAGAATCTGTGTTAGCCTCTGGCAGGAGAGATACCCCACTGCATCAATTATCCCAGTATCTGAGCAATTGCCCCTGGACACACTCCGGACCATGTAGGTCAGAAAGAAAGAGAAAACATATTATGTGCAAGTGGGGCTTTGGCGCAGATCCCGTTTGTCTGTGTCG
Source organism: Athrips mouffetella (assembly GCA_947532105.1). Lineage (NCBI taxonomy): Eukaryota > Metazoa > Arthropoda > Insecta > Lepidoptera > Gelechiidae > Athrips > Athrips mouffetella. Next base: position 6,354,277 of record OX383969.1, on the reverse strand, counting down.
ATTCTCTCCGCAAAAAATGGCACACCTTTTGACCTGCGTGCCCCTCTACCTGTTCACGCGAAGACCTTTACAATGCCACCGATAGTGCTGTCTGTGTGGCGGAGTATTGGTCCAATACATAAATCACGCCAGAATCGACTCGAAAGAAGAATAAGAACAAAATATGGGTTAAAAAACCGGTCAAGTGCGAGTCGGACTCGCGCGCCGAGGGTTCCGATATACTTTTTGTATTTTTGGAAGCAATAAAGTCCATTTTTAGGACCGCAAAACTAAATTTGTTTGTAAAGGTTATTTGCAGATTTCTAAAAAACTGTGCAACTTAGAAAGATCGTTTTATTTTTGCTGTAATGTTTACATAAATTTCTGTCAACTGTGATAAATTCTAATTTTTCCTGTTACAAACTTCGGAGATAAGGGGGGGGGGGGGGGGGGAATGGTATATTTTTTGACATTTTTCATCATAACTTGAAAAATAAGTGACGTAAAAAAATACAAAAATATATTTTAGAATTAACAAGTAAAGCCCTTTACATTTCATATGCAATTAAGTTGGGCAACCATATTCTAAAACTATTCCAAATTTCAAGTCGATAGCATGAGTGGTTGCTGAGATATAGAGGTGTGACAGACAGACGGACAGACAGACAGACAAAGTCGCACCATAAGGGTTCCTTTTTTACCATTTTGGTATCGGAACCCTAAAAACGACAAAAATGTTTGATTTCTGCATGAAGACGTAGGTAGTAGCGTAGCAAGGCCTCTATGGTAAGCCGACGATCTAGCCAAGGTCAAATCAAATCAAATCGGGTCGTGGCAATCCGCTGCATGCGAGCAGGGCAGCCGGTAGACGTCAGATAATTATATTTAGGTAACGCCACGATCACACCTAGCCAGAGACTAAATAAAGTACCACCTAGCTGAATTCAAAGACTAATTCGGCATACATTGCTGGGAGGCTTGGTTATGGTAATGGCAATATCTTTACTTCAACGAGCAATGTATGCCGAATTAGTCTTTGAATTCAGCTAGATGTGATTGTGACTTAAGACTATATCTAGCAGTGGACATCTATCGGCTGATATGATGAGAAGGATATCAACACTTCGATAACTGCAAGGGTTGCTATAAAAATCTAAATATTTTTGTGTTTTCGTTGGGAAAGTTGTCTAGTTTCATATTCCGATTCACCTTCTCTGTATACTAAATCAATGGATCGTTGCACTTTCTTGACACCCAGTATAGGATCTCTAAACGTTGAAAATGAGGTGTTTCCTGCCCTGAAAAGTGTATAAAGGGTGAGGTGGATGGTTGGAAAAAACTTAAACATCGAAATCAGTCAACGAAACTCAACAGCTTTTCCCAAGAAACTTGACACCGGCAATTGGACGCAGGCAGATTGGACAATTTGTATGGAGAGGCTGATTTTTATATTCGGTGATTGCTTCTTTTTAAATTCAACCTGTCTCTTACGAGACCTTGAAAAGCTGTTGAAATATGTGAGTGGTTGACCAAAAAGGGACCTGGAGGGATTGGAAACCGTTCTTTTTTTTATTTTTTATATTTTTTTAATCTGTGGTCTTTTAGCTTTGTTTTGGTCTAACCAGAATATATTTAGGTGCCGTAGTGTTATTTTTATGATTTTTTTGTGAGCAGAGGCAGTTTGCCTTGGCAGCAAAACTGCCTCTACACACACGAAACTTCAAACGCGATTTACTCGAAATCAAATTATTTTCCCTGAGGTCCCTTTTTGGTCAACCACTCACAATATATTCCATTCTTCAGTTCCTTTGTTGTTTCGTGAGGTATTTAAACGAAATAAAAAAATGCCTTAGAGCGAGCTGGACTCGCGTTTAGAGGGTTCCTCACCATCATCAATAATGTCATACTATACAATATCAAATGTTGGATGAAATTTTTAGAGATGTACTGTGCCAAATTTCATCGAGTCTAACTCGCAATCAGTAGTTTCTGAGATAAGCAGGAGTGACAGAGACTCAGACGTAGTTTTTAGGGTTCCGTACCTCAAAATAAAAAAACGGAACCCTTATAGGATCACTTTGTTGTCCGTCTGTCTGTCAAGACCCTTTTTCTCACAAACGAGAAGAGGTATCAAGTTGAAATTAATAACGAATATTAAGGCCCATAAACCACATAAGATCTGAAAGTTTAAATTTTTTTACAACGACGCAATCAATAGATATGGCTTTTTATGTCCTCATCTCCATACATTTATGCAAAAAAGCAACACCTACAGGGTACTTCCCGTTGACCTAAAATTATGAAATTCGGCAAGAAGCTAGATCTCACAGTACAAATAAAGGGAAAAGTCTAAAATCACTAAATATTTAAATTTTTCTTACAACTAATAGTAACCAATTAAGGTGAGCTCCCGTTTCAAGAACTTTTCTATAAAAGAGGGGTCAAGTTGGATGGTCGCGGAGTTTTTAAAATCAATGAGCAAAAGTTTTTAGTACCTATATCATATGGTAGATAGGTACGGAACCCTTAGGGTGCGAGTCCGACTCGCACTTGGCGGTTTTTTTTTAATGGAACAAGAGAGCAAGCGACTTTGTGGGCCACCGCATGGTAAGTGGTCATCACTACTCATAGCGCCCACTGTCTTATTCTCAGATAAAGTATACTCACTGACGTTATCCATATCTCTGGTCTCATTAGTAGCATAATTGACACATTTTTTTATTTTCAATAGGCTTATAAGACTACAAAGCACGTTGCCCACCGTGAGAACTAAGATGGTGTGGATTGGGATGGATTATGATCTTAAAATAAATTTAAAACTGCACAAAAAATTTTTAATGGTTAGTTTTAGCAATTTTGCAGGTCGCTTTTTTTGGGTTTCGTAGCCTAAGGGTCTCTGGCTGGCTGTATCTCATGAACCGTTATAGGTAGACAAATGAAATTTTCACAAATAATGTATATCGGTTGCCGCTATAATAAAAAATAATTAATTTGAAAAAAAAAATGAATTAAGGGGGGCCTACCAAAAACGTGTTTTTTAGGTGATTTTTGCTTGATTTTTGTTTTAGCTCTATCGTAAAACTGGGCACACCTACGAGCGTAAAAATTTGTACGTTTATAATGCATAAGCTAGAGAATACCAACAAATAATAAAATCTGGTCAAGTGTGTGTTAGACTCACGCGCATGTAATAAACTTCTGCGTGACTGCGCGTCCATAACTAAGGCGGTATTTTTTACTTTGTGGTACGGAACTCTCGGTGCGCGACTCCGAATCGCACTTGGCTGTTTTTTTAGTATTTTATTTAGTTTTCTATCCAGGAATTACCCCTTTTTGAACCAATCACCTGATCAAGTAAACAAATTGTCCCAAACCTGTTATTAGACAAAGACCTTGTATAAGGAATTAACCTTCCCCTTCGTTCAAAGTATGTACAGTCAGGAACAGGTCGAGAAGCTCGACTCGAGCTTGACACGTTGAACTTTGTACCGTTTTAATTTCAACTATCTACGTGCTAGAGTCACGCTACAAGCGTTAAGCTGTATCTGCTCTCGACTGTACAGACGATGTCTAAGTTTAAACTTGGTTCGCGTGCACGGAAACCGTTTTTCCTTGCTCGTTAAAGCGATGCATTTTCTTAACACGAACGTCTGTGGGCAAATAGAAAATTATCTGCAGCTGTTCATGCCACCTGATTTGAGTTTTTATGCAAGCAATTTTTAGAAAAGGGGTTATAGAGTGGCGACCACAAACCGGAAGAGGTAGCGTAGACAGGACGACAAGGTGGACCGACTATCTAGTCAAGGTCGCAGGATACGAGCAGTGCAGTACCGGTCGTCATGAAGGCCTATGTCCAGCAGTGAACATCATTTGGCTGATACTCGTATTATGATTAAGAATTTCAAGATTTACTGCTACAACTTTGGCCAGTATTTTAAGACAAGGTTTCTTTTATAATTGCATCAGGAAGTGAATCGGAATTACTTGTCAAAAACGTGGGTGGAAAAAAATGCCTGCGCAGTTATCTGAGAGCTTTTTGTATGATGGGATGACGAAAAAGGTCGATTATAAGCTCACTGTGCGGATACAATTTTTGGTGCATTCTTTTAACACTTTGCGGTCAAATAGAAAATTATTTGTGTAATAATTATTAATAATTATTTATGGCTTCTGAAGTAAATTTAGGGTTCTTTGTTAGCAGTATATTTTTGATAACCCGTGCAAGATTAGGATTGAAACACACAAGTTTCCAAACTAGTCAAATTATCATAATCGTATGGCGTTTCTTGATTCCTGGGGGTTAAAATTAATATCGTTCTTAGAGAGCCATCTATGAGTATTTGCAGTCTTTCCAGTCCTTCTGGAAACCATCTAGTCCGTCATTCCTTAAGGATATGATTTACAGTCTATTAAGGCGCTCCGCAATAGGAGACTGAATTCCACAGCGATGCAGGTGGTGATGGTTTAGAATGGATGATTGTCGTCTACTTGTTTGATGCAAGTGTGTAATACAATTGTTTCTCGTGCCTTTTCTGTTCCTCGAATCAAGCTTAACACATTGGACTTTGTATCTACCTCAGACACAGATTAAATAATAGTAAACTAAGATAAAGAGGAGCGATGTTCAAAACTCCTTGGTATCTACTTACCGCTCTTATTTCGATAGCCATATGAGCTATATTCGCTCTGCTTTGCCGGGCTTGACCTGCTCTTGAGTGTATTTATTGATTTTATACTATTTGTAGGGAAAGTATGTAAAACTCCTTGTATATTTTTTTATAAATGTGTACCTACGTTGTGATTTGTGATGTAGCAAAAACAAATGGTTTAAATGGTATAAAAACTGCATGTAAATCGGTGGAAAATCACAAAATTAACAATTTTATTGCGGTAGAAATAGCTAGCAGACGGAAATGTAGCCTTTTAAAGTGCAGTAATGTCGATTTCAATATTGGCTGTGATTCAACAGGGGCTTGAATGAAAAGAGATCAAGTCTTCGTCGATTTTTCAAACAAGAAACTGCAATGGATATGGATACGCAAATGAATATTGCAATGCAATCGTGTTTTTCTTTTTGCACCTTTTGTGATTAGGGCGATAGGTATGTGATTTTTTTTGGGTATTTTAAAGACAAATATATTTTTATTTACTCAGTACATTACCGTGATTTTCGGCTATGTGTTTCTTGACAATTTAAGTGAGTGAATCACCAAGACCAAAACATGATTAGTTAAAGTCGACTCGACAAAATAAACATCCAAATTTGCCTCTTCAATTTTCATTTATTCTAATTTAATTTGATTAGAAAATAAACGAATTTGATTTGATTTTGATTTCTCTTTTTGTGGAATCTGAGGTGTTTAAAGTAGTGAAATTAAGCATACAGAAAGGTATTTGTCGTTGCTAGGGTTTGTCCAACCTAAAATTTTAATTTATCACTTAGTTTTACAAAAAGTCGATATGTTATATCAGGCGCTTACGTCATTTAGTTTTGGTAACACGCACAGTATATCTGTCGCAATCTAATGCGTTGCGGATTGCGCACTTTATCCCTTTCTTTCAAGCGAAAAGATTGCGCGCACTGTGTGGTGTCCGATGAAGAATTTAGTACTGTAGAGGTTTCAAACCATGCTTATGAAAACTCTAAGATGCTTTATAACCTGAAGGACAGCCAGTCATAAGAATCAATTTTCATTTGAATTCCCCTTCATCGAACGGCTTTCTATTATTCTAAAGTTGTCCGCGCTTCGAGTAACGTGTAATATCTTATCCCAACAAAAACATGACTGTTAAAAAGGGGGCCAAGTTCCTATCGGCTAATTGTTTGCCTAAAAAAGGGTTGAAATCCGATCCTATGCTAAGTTTAGATGCACTTTAATATCGATCATAATCGTCTTCATCAGCAGCCTGATCCACTAGTAAACATTTGCCATTCCCAACACTCGCCACCACATCCAGTCCTCCGCCTTCCGCATCCAGCCACTATCCGCCACCTTATTCACGTCAACGGTTCATCTGGCCGAAATTCACTTTACCATACACCCAACTTAAAATATGGTATAGCTGTGAAAAGAATATGCTACTTTTAATTGCAAAAATGAAACTAGATGGAGTGAAATAGGGGATGAAAGTTTGTAAGGCAAGCAAAGAACTAAAAAAGACAGATTTTGTCTCTGTGGGAATTATTATGACCCCAAATTCTCTACTTTAAACAACATTTAAACGTAAAGAACATGGGTCAAAATATTTTACCTCCCATATAAAATGCGTCATAATGCGATGATGTATTTTTTTTTATTTCGTCCTCTGTTCTTTGAGTTTTCATAGGTTGATTCAATCCTACAATGTTTCACAACCACAGGCAGGATCCGAACCTGCGTCTTTCCTTTGGAATCCTGCCTGTGGTTCTAAAATGTAGCGGTTTTCAACTTTTTAGAATTATCCAAAAACAGGGTCTAGAAACAAGTTATCTATAATAGCAAACGCTAATAGGATAGAATATAAATGTTTGAAATTGATTTAAACAAACGAAATGTTGCGTGACAGCTAATTAATATCAATCCCATACATGTTAATTATATTCAACTAGCGTTAACGATTATAAAAAGCTACATAGGTACCCAGGACATTTCTAAGTAAAAAGATATTTGCTGGTTGTTGTTTTTGACATTGGAAATGTCTATTCGTTCGCTCCAGTGTGGGCTCCGATTTCACGAAAAAGTGTCATCCCTTTATATCTCGGAGTATTGTGAAGATATGAAATTCAAGAAAGGCTCAAAAGACGCGTATTTACAAGAGCTGTTAGGTGCAAGAAAAAATATTCGAAAAAGTTATATAGCCTAAATAGTAAAAAAAAAAAAAATCCGAATTTTTGATTTTGGCTCTCGATATTTTAAAAACGAAGAATGATATCAAAAATTTGAGAAAAATTCATCTGGACAATATAGTCAGCTACAATTTGAGCTTAACCTTTTTGAAAAAAGTCAAAACGTCAGAACGATATTTTTAGGGTTCCGATACCAAAATGGTAAAAAAAAGGAACCCTTATGGTGCCGCTCTGTCTGTCTGTCTGTCCGTCTGTCTGTCACACCTCTATATCTCAGCAACCACTTACGCTATCGAGCTGAAATTTGGAATAGTTTTAGAATATAGTTGCCCAACTTAATTGCACATGAAAATTTTTTGAAAAAAGTATGATTATTAATGTAAAGGGGGCCAAAATAGGGGGGGCCAAATTTCAAATTGTCGCTACTAGGTCGAGTGGGGTATCATATGAAAGGGCTTTACTTGTACATTTTAAAATATATTTTTGTATTTTTTTAAGTTTCTTAGTTTTCAAGTTATGATGAAAAATTTCAAAAAAAATACCATTCCCCCCCCTTATCTCCGAAGTTTGAGTAAGGGAAAATCTGAATTAATTACAGTTGACAGAGGTTTATGTAAACTTTACAGCAAAAATAAAACGATCTTTCTAAGTTGCACAGTTTTTCAGAAATCTGCAAAAAACCTTTACAAACAAATTTAGTTTTGCGGTCCTGAAAATGGACTTTATTGCTTCCAAAAATACTATAGGTATATCGGAACCCTCGGCGCGCGAGTCCGACTCGCACTTGACCGGTTTTTTTTTAATTACGTAGATTCATTTCCAATGTACTCGATAGTCGTGTGAGCATAGAGTAACACGATTTTCGCGCGGGCTAGCGCGGTTTGACGCGTTGCTCTAAGCGTGTGAGGCACGAAATCTGTGAATGTTTTTTAAGGGTTGTTGCTCTTTTTGTTACACGTTGTATTTATCTGTTCGTATTTTATTCGAACTCAACCCCAATCAAAGGGTATTTGTTCTGGAGCCTTTATATAAACAGAAGCGCCTCAATAATCAAACACAATTCGACGTGGATTTACGCTGAATCCACTCTCAACCCCGTTATTGTAAAACAATTTTTGGGTTAAATTAGGCTCGTCGTCCACAAAACTCATCTATTCACGCACTACCAATTGAAATGATCGAATAGGTATATTTTGTTCTGATCATTATGCCTAGCCTTAGAAAACATTTTCATTTTATCTCTACTGTCCACTACTGGACATTAATTTACCTTTAGTTTTGCAGCATAAAATTGGGCATATCTTAGAGAATGTACCACAAGTCGTCATTTTTTTATAACTTTGGTATATTCTGTAAGACTTTTACATTTTTAATCAAGTATAACTAAATAAAATAGTTTCATGTGAAATTTTAAACACATATACTGTCTTAGTAGAATACTTGAAAGATAAGTGCTTTCCAAAAGCTAACTAAATATTTAATCATATTTTCCATTAAAAGAACGTTGACATCAAAATATTTTCCTTCCTGCATAATGTAACGAAACTCACGTGTAGATTTTGTTGAAAATCTTTTAAGTAGGAGTAAATTTTAACTTTCTAAACCAGTGTTTTGAGATTAGAAATGTCTTTTCGTTCGCTCCAGTATACAGGGTGTTAGGGACGGTGTACCAAAAACTGAAAGGGCTTGCTCAGTCAACGAAACTGAACAACTTTCCCAAAGAAACATATGTAGGGAAATAAAAAAAAAATTGGCCTTACCATATAAACTGTTCGTCCAGAGTGGGCAATTTGTATGGATAGGTCAATTTTATTTTTCATTTCCCAACATATGTTTCTTTGGTTAAGTTGTTCAGTTTCGTTGACTGAGCACGCCCTTTCAGTTTTCGGTACACCGTCCTTTTCACCCTTTTCCTTTTTTTTTCCCCTCCGTCCGATTTCACGAAAGACATTTCGGATTTTTCCCTTACATCTCGGAGAGTTATGAAGATATATTATTCCATAAAGACTCAAAAGACGCGTATTTATAAGAGCTGTAAGGTGCAAAAAGAATTGTTCGAGAAAGTCGAAAACGAAAAAAGTTATGGCCGAAATAGTGAAAAAAAAAATTATTCATGTTTATTTTGATTCGGGTCTTAGCGCGATAACTATAACTATTAACTAATAACTATTATCGCGCTAAGACCCGAAACAAAATAAACATGATTGAAAAGTGCGAAAGTCTAAAACAAACCTTGAAAAAAATTATTTTTTCCAAATTTTGATTTTGGCGCTCGTATTTTAGAAACGAAGAATGATGTCAAAAATCGGAGAAAAGTTCCTCTGGACAATGCAGTCAGCTACAATTTGAGCCTAAAACAAAGAAGATCGGGTTAAGGGTTTGCCCTGTAGCCTAACCTTTTTGAAAATATTTTTTCGAATTCCGTAGATAAATTTCCAATGTGCTCGATACTCGTAGTCGTGTGAGGCATGAAAACTGTGAATTTTTTATCTTCTTTGTTTTATGATCTTCTTTTGAAATTCAGTACTTTATATATTGCCTAGGCATATTATTATTAAAAAAACCGGCCAAGTGCGAGTCGGACTTCGGCACCGAGGGTACACTTTGGTAATAATATCGTCTTAGTTATGGACGCGCAATCACGCAGAAGTGTATTAAATGCGGGCGAGTCCGACACGCACTTGAATAGTTTTTATTATCTGTTGTTATTACATGGCTTTGGCACTATAAACATACCAATTTTCACGCCAGAAAATGTTTCAGTTTTACGATAGAGCTAAAACAAAAATCGAGCAAAAATCGCTTAAAAAAACATGTTTTTAGTATGGAGGTGCTGTCCAATCAAGTTTGCAATTTTGTATGGAGAGGTCGATTTTTTTTTCATTTCCTGAAAGTTTAATTCGCGGAAAGTTGTTCAGTTACGTTGACTGATCATGCCCTTTCAGTATTCGGAAGGCTGTCCCTTACACCCTTTAGATAGATATATAGATATATATATATATATATATATATATATAATACAAATATTGCTCGTTTAATAGTATAGGATAAAATATATATATTATAATAATAATTTAGATATTTGGATTTTTATTAATTTTAGGTATTGATCGCAAGATAACCTAACCAAGGGTTTGCTTTGGCTTTGAGGTTTTGCACAACAAGTGAGCTTACAAATCTCCTCACCGCCGCCGGCAGCGCATCTGTATGATACTCCTCGTGTTGCGGGTGTTCATGGGTGACGGTGATCATTTACCGTCAGAGTTGACCTATCTGTTCATCTGCCTCCCTCTTATAAAAAGAAAAGAAAACGAAATTAAACTCAAATATAAAACATTTAATTCGTCTACACAATGGACTGATAGATGATCAATAATTATTTATTACGAAACTTCAGGGTCTATTTCAATTTAAAGTTTATCCGACGGAATGAAAGCTACATAGTTTGATTTATGTTACAAATTGATACTGACAGAATGGTTTTACTGAATAAATATTTATAAGGGCTTACTCTCGAAGATTAGTCAAGCAACTTTTATCCTACTTTAATAGCGTCTGATTGAAGTTCAAAAACTAAGATTGACTGATAAATAATTTTGGACCAAATGTCGAGAAGCATCTTAAAAATATACAGTCAAGAGCACGTCAAGCTTGACATTTGGACTACTTTGATCACAGACTTGATAGCCGTATTCATGAGCTAAATGGGCGTTGTGAGTGTCAAGCTTAGCCAAGCTTCCACACAAAAACTAAAGCTTTTGAACAGCCGTTCATAGTGTCGTTTTGGCACCAACACTGATGTAAGGCAGTGAAAGCTGGGTATAGCACAAGAAGCATCATATAGTAATGCTGTAAAAATCAGAGCGTTGAGGAGTATGAATAGTGTGAAATTAAATTACAGGGTTAGAAATAGTATGATGTAGTAACTAACATTGAGAAAGGAATGCTAAGATGGTTTGGTCATGTAGGGAGGATAAATTAAATATGATTGACTAAAGCGATTTACCAGGCGAGAGTGAATGCAAACCTTGGAAGAGGATGGCCTTTCCTTTGTTTCATGACCAAATTCAGGATATTACCCAAAACCGACGAGCGTTTATGAAAGGGTTAATTTAAGTAAAGGAAGCGAGGGAAGTATGTCAAGATCGTAGCATATGGAGGACTGTAGTCTCTGCCTACTCCAACGGGAAAGAGGCTTAATGTATTTATGTATGTGAGCTTGACTTGCCCTTGACTGTATTTTGGACCCCTTACCAAAGTTTTGTGTGAGACAGTGAATATTTTTTTTTTTCAAAGAAACGTGGATCGAAATCGATCGTGTTTTTAAATTCCGTCCGACAATAATGAATATTCTAAATTATAAAAGAGCTTGTCCTGACTGATTGATTCATCAACGCCGAGCCGTAAGTCATAGATACAGATCTGAAATTTTGTACACAGGTTCTACGCACGTCAAAAATAAAAATTCATCTCCCAAGGGGGTGACATAAGGGATGAAAGTTTGTTTGAAAGTCCTTTGTTTCTTAAGCTAGATTCACACAAGTTTAAATTTAAGCTTTTGGTAAAAAATAAAGAAACAGGTGTTTCAGCATTTCTTAAAAATCACCCTTCAAGGGGGTGAAAAAGGGGATTATTTTTTTCCGTATGGTGGTCTATAAGTCTTTCATTTTTAAAGGTAAAATTATAGAAATTTGGTTTTAAACTCTTGGTAAAAAATAAAAAAATACGTGTGTAAGAATTTTTCAAAATTCATTCCCTAAGGTAGTGAAATAAGGGATTAAAGTTTGTATGAAAATCCTTTGTTTCTTGAGTTAGATTCACACAAATTTGACTTTATGATTTTGGTAAAAAATAAAGAAACGCGTGTTTAAGCATTTCTTAAAAATCACCCTTCAAGGGGGTGAAAAAGGGGATGATTTTTTTCCCGTATGCTGGTCTATAAGTTCATTTTCAAAGTAAAATCCTCTAATTTTAGTATTCAGGTATAAGGGTTGTGATCCTGTGGAACGTACATCGCTGTTATTGAAATACCACCCCAAATTCAACCCCTAAAAGAGGGAAATGGGGTGAAAAAGTCTAAAAACCAATATGGGTATCGTTTGTATGGTTTATCGGGTCGCTGATTACGAAAACTACGACAATTTTGAAATCCAACGTGGTGGACGTGAAATACCATCATCCCCTGGGGATGGGATTTAAAAAAAAAAATTGTTTATTAAATTTTTTACAACTGAGTTTTACAAACTAAATATATCGCCAAACTGCGAAACAGTTTGTTGGCGATCAAATGCACTCTTTTTAAATTAATTTTAATCATAAATAAACATGCAACTTACAACTAAGACTTACAATTATTTATGTACAGTTTATGTGCTAGCAAAGGTGAATATAATAGGGGACAATATAGTTATTAAGTTTCTTCCTCAATTGTGTTTAACAAGGAAATTTTCAATTGGTTTTTAAAAACATTGTTGGGGTGCGATAGGATTGAAATGTCTAAAATTCAATATGGGTGTCGTTTCTATGTTTATATTTTATAAGGATAGGGATAACGGTTAAGATGGCGTTAGGGGTAGGGAAAGAGGCAGGGATAGGAAAAGGGAGAAGGTGAGGGAGTGGGTGTGGGGGGAGGGGGGAGAGGTAGAGGGAGACTGCACAATTCTGCAGATTGTCTGAATTCCACGCGGGTGAAGCCGCGGGCACAGCTAGTCTCTTTGATAAATTTGTTTTGATTTGTGTTCTGAATAAAAAACTAAAAATAGCCCTGTAGTAGATCAGACTATTTGAAAATTTTGTGATTTTACTATATATTCTTCTGAAAGCAAACTATTCCTAACTTTTAGAAGTTGGTGGTTGAGATACTTTATTTACACAAAATTCTATATGAAGTGGGTCGTACAAGAATTGAAATTCATGAAATCGAAATTATTTGCATAGTAAGGGCATTCCCAGAGGCGAACCGAGTTTCTTATTGAGTGAATTTGACTTTAGAATCCTTGAGTTTTCGTTCAATTTGAGGATATAGAGAAAACTATTTTTCCCAGACATAACCCCCTTATGGCAAATTTTATCGAAATCGTTAGAGAAAAACCGACAAATATACGTGTTAACGGAATAAGCGAAACTAAGAAAATTGTTTATTCAGAACCGAGAGTAGAATCAATTTCACGGGTTTTTGATAGGAGTTTTTTTTTCTTTAGTGTAGGATAGACCAAAAAAGCATAGAACACGTAAACAAATAACCCTCCTGTTATGGGGCAGTCGGGTAAAAACGCGCTATCATAAATTATGCGTTAGAATTGGTTGTCGATGTGAGACGTATTTTTTATACCTAACGATAACGAAATATCTATAAATATATATTCTTTATTGTGCAAAAATTACATAAAATTGTGGTCAACATAAAATTTGTTTACAAAGGTGAGCTTATCTCTATAAGAGATCTCTTCCAGCCAACCTAGCTGGTGTGAAAGAATGACATGAAAAGGGGCACAAGAATGTGCATTTAGAAGTGTGAAATAAGAATAAAAAAAAATACATATGTTTTTAATAAATAGCAAACTAGCATAAAATATGGAGAGAAAAAAAATACCTACTTATACTACACACTAATATACTTAAAACTACAATATAAAGAAGGTCATACTATATATAAGGTGTAAAAAAATTAGAAGGCACTCTTCTCTTCTTAGACCATAGAATTGAACATATTGAACAACTTTCCCTTAGGAACATCTAAGTCGAAATACGAAAACAGTTTTTTTACTTCCCATACAAAATGCGCTATCAGCTGCTGCAGTTACTATGGGAAGTTGAAATATATTTTTTTTCGTGTTTCCCCCTATATTCCTTAGCAAAAGTTGTTCAGTGTCACTACAAGGCAAAAACAAAGAGTGTCACGGTCTGAGTATTTTTTTACACTAAGATCTGGATGCTTTTAGAGACCAGTGGCCCATAATCGCAATAAATAGGAAGGAATGGAAACGTATGGGGGAGGCCTTTGCCCAGCAGTGGGACAGTATAGGCTAGTAAAAAAAAAAGTCAGTTCAGTCAGTAATATATTTTTTTACAGTTTTTTTTTTTAATGTGACAAGTGATCAAACGAGCAGGTGGTCCACCTGATGGAAAGTGGTTACCACCGCCCATAGAGCCCGCTGTCTTATTAGTGGCATAACTTGATAGTAATAAGACAGCAAAGCACGTTGCCGACCCTGAGAAATAAGATGGTGTGTCTCGTGTGCCGGTAATTTCGCTGGCTCCCTCACCCTTGAAACCGAAACACAGCAGTGCAAACATTGCTATTTTACGTCAGAAATAGTAAAGGGGGTGGTACACACGGCCGCACATCGCTAGAAACACTTTTGGACCTTATAGCGTGGTAATAGAGTTTAAAAAGTTTCTACCGACAAGCGGTTGACCGTACTTCCCCCGACGGACTTTGCACAAAGCCCTACCACCTCTTGAGCACTTGCTTTTTACATTGAAGTTCGCACATTAATCCAGTGGACGTAGAAGCATTAGTCACGCTGCAAGTTTCAAGCTTGACTTGCGCTTGACTGTACCTAATCTTGACCTAAAAGGGTAGACTCGAGAGCTAAGAGAGGTCTAAGGAGGAGTGACCTTACCCAGAAGTAGCCTATTCATCCGATCTTTAAGAGATTCTAATCTGAAAGGAATAAAAATGCCGACCTACGTACAGTTAAGGGGCTGATAAGAGCTGAATTACCTCCCTTTCTAACAAAGGGCAGAATGCGCGTGCTAGAACGGAGCGGATTCGCGCTGTTGTACGTTTTTCGCTCATTTTTGCATTTTTCTAAAAATCTGTATCCATAATATTAATTATCAAATAACTATTATTATGCGTAATGTATTGAATAACGTGTAAAAGTTTTGGCATCATAGATTAATGGATACTTAAGAAAAACGGTTTAAAAGCAAAAAGCAGAGGTAACTTTGGATTTTTTTTATGGCTTACAAAATATATTTAATCGTGTTTCGCAGTCGGCCATATTCTTGGAAAGATGCTTAATTATCACATAATTATTTTTCACGGCCATATACGCTTTACACACTTTTCGTTAAAAATCTGCTCAAGTGAAGCGTATTTAGCTCTTATCAGCCCCTTAAGAGCAGATCAATATTGACACTCGCAGTGCGATTTTCGTCACTGCGCTAACTAAGGTCAAGTGCAGTACAAAATCTAATGTGTCACGCTCGACGTGCTCTTGCATGTACATACCAGAGTAATTATAATTACAAACGAGATTGTATCTTAATCACAATAATTTTTGTTGTTGAGAAAGAAGTCTTGATAAGTGGATAATAAAATAACCCTATAAGGGTTCCATTTCTAGGGTTCCGTGGACAACAAGGAACCCTTATAGTTTCGTCATGTCCGTCTGTCTGTCCGCGGCTTAGCTGAGAGACCATAAGAAGTAGAAAGCTGTAATTTAGTACGAATATACATATTACGTACACCGACAAAGTCGTAAAAAATCTTACAAAAAAATTTTTTTTAGGCTGCCTCCCCTACATGTAAAGTGCATTTTAAGGGTTCCGATACCAAAATGGTAAAAAAAAGGAACCCTTATGGTGCGACTTTGTCCGTCTGTCCGTCTGTCTGTCTGTCTGTCACACCTCTATATCTCAGCAACCACTCATGCTATGGACTTGAAATTTGGAACAGTTTTAGAATATAGTTGCCCGACTTAATTGCACACGAAAGAATTTTGAAAAAATTATGATTATTAATGTAAAGGGGCCCAAAATAACAATAGGGGGCCAAATTTCAAATTGTCGCTACTAGGTCGAGTGGGGTATCATATGAAAGGGCTTTACTTGTAAATTCTATAATATATTTTCGTATTTTTTTACGTCTCTTAGTTTTCAAGTTATGATGAAAAATTACAAAAAAAAATACTTTTCCCCCCCTTATCTCCGAATTTTGTGAAAGGAAAAATCTGAGTTAATTACAGTTGACAGAAATTTATGTAAACATTACAGCAAAAATAAAACGATCTTTCAAGTTGCACAGTTTTTTAGAAATCTGCAAATAACCTTTACAAACAAACTTAGTTTTGCGGTCCTAAAAATGGACTTACGTGTTTCCAAAAATAAAAAAATTATATGGGAACCCTCGGTGTGCGAGTCCAAACTCGCACGTGACCGGTTTTTTTTATAATCTATTCCATAGTGTGTGGGGTATCGTTAGATACTCGTAGGTCTTTTAATAAAAATTTGTTTAAAACAAGAACCTGTCTTCTGACAAATCTTGCTCAAGTATGAAACGAGAAAATATTGTCATCTGAAATGTTATGTACAAACTGTGGTATTTAATAAATGTTCATAGTGATATCATTATAGCCGTGGTTATGTTATTAAGCCAATTTACCCTAAAGCTTAAGATCGCTTTTCTAGGGTAGGTGGTGGTCTTTTAAGGGTTCCGATACCAAAATGGTAAAAAAAGAAACCCTTATGGTGCCGCTTTGTCTGTCTGTCACACCTGTATATCTCAGCAACCACTCATGCTATAGACTTGAAATTTGGAATAGTTTTAAAATATGGTTGTCCAACTTAAATGCATACAAAAGAATTTAAAAAGAATTAGGATTATTAATGTAAAGGGGGCCCGAATAGGGGGGAAAATTTACAAATTGTGGTTACTTGGTTGAGTCATATTAATCATATGAAAGGGCTTTATTTGTACATTCCAAAATATATTTTAATGTTTTTTACAATACAATATCATTTATTCCTTAACAGAAAAAAAAGTAATCACATTATAGCAATTAAAATTTTTAAAATATTTTGAAAAAAAGGTATGGGCACAGCTAGTGGCTGGTTTTAAGCCCACTCAGAGTCGTTTTTTACGACTCTTAGTTTTGAATTTATGATGAAAAATCTAAAAAAAATACCGTTCCCCCCCCCCCCCCCTTATCTCCAAAGTTTGTGAAAGGAAAAATCTGAATTAGTTACAGTCTATAGAAGTTTATGTAAATATTACAGCAAAAATAAAACGATCTTTCTAAGTCGCACAGTTTTTTCGTAATCTGCAAAAAACCTTTACAAACAAATTTAGTTTTGCGGTCCTGAAAATGGACTTTGTCGCTTCCAAAAATACTATAGGTATATTGGAACCCTTGGCGCGCGAGTCCAACTTGCACATGACCGGTTTTTTTTTATTTGTGGTAGGCTATAGTATAATATATGACTTAATTCTATTCTGCCGTACGGGAGTCAATAATTAACGAAAATCCACTATTAAACGAGCAATATTTGTATATATATATTTGTAGTCGGTTTCTCGAAAACGGCTCTAACGATTTCGATGAAATTTACCATACGGGGCTTTTTAGGGGTGGAAAATTGACCTAGCTAGGTCTCATGTCTGGAAAATTCGTTTTCTCCGTGTTTATAAGCATTTTTTTTTAAATACCGCCTTCTAGATAGAAACCTACAGCGCCATCTGTGGGCAGGTAGCGTAGCTTGCTCACTCGATGATATTTCAATGTTGAGGCCGCTATTATAGTCGCCCGCCCGGTACTAAAAATAAAAAGTTAACTGCGTTACCTATTAGTGTTCAAATGACCCTATTTCTATTTATGGGCCAAGTTTCAAGGTTTCTTATATTTGAGTTTCTGTAGCGAATTTTGACAGTAGTGAGACTGACTCAACGTACACTTTGTATCGTCTCTGCATCTCGGCCACATCGTCATATCGTTGTAAGGTCAATTAACGACCTCACACAAAGTACGAATATAAGCATAGCCATGTATAAGCAAACAGCGGCGCCAAGTCGGATTATTTGTTAAAGGAAACGGCGCAAATAGCTATAGATCACAAATAATGGAGTTTATTGAATTTCCGAGCGGATATATGGAACTTTCATACGACTTTTCTATTGGCTGTTATGTGTTATTTAATCGTTACATTTTTTTATATTAATATTTGAGGTATTTGAGTATTAATATTGGGATTAGAATAAGGTAGGAATATTCTGTAACTATTAAAGTAAGAAGATGATTCGGTAAGAAAAACACGTTAGAGCGATTATTTTACTAGGTGTGTGCACGACTATTTGCGCAACGTGCTTAACGACGCATTTTACATAAAAAATGTACATAATTCGATTTGAACGACTGTTTCAATAATGCGTCACCTCAATTTGAGTAACGTACGAATAAGTCGTTCTGATGTACCTGCAGAATATTCGGAGGATCAGATGAACCAAAGAGCTTGGAAGACGCCGCCGGCTTAAAGAACGACAAATAAACCGATTTTATATGGTTTTGCTCTTAGGTTTTGTTTTAAAATAAATGTTGAATCAGACGAACGTGCCATTTCTTAATAACTAGTAGTAGTAATAGTACTTCCACTATTTCTTATGAGCTTTTACCAGTCAGAAGACAAATTGCGTTTCTTAATTCATAATACAAAAAAGCATTTTTATCATAAATTAATACAACACACAAACACGCTCTCGCCGCTACGCCGCTGGTTTGCCGCCAATCAGTTCTTCTCAAAATCTAAATTACAAATGCAAAAGCTATTTTCAAAATTTAAACATATTTCGAGATTGCAGAGCTTTGTGCAAAGGCCGTCAAGCGAAATAAATGCAGTCGCAGATTAGTAACAAAACCAGTATTAACAGAACCAGCAAATAACAAATACTCTAGTAACCGGAGAACTACTCAAAATTCCAATAATGGGTACAGATTAATGAGATCATAATTCCTATAATTCTAATGCAATTTTATTCATTTGTCTTATATTTGAAAGTTGACTTCAAGGTTATCAATTTACGCATAAAATAAAGTTTTTATTTTTAGTTTGATATTTCGAAAATTGAAGGTTCGAAAATTGTTCGTCTTAAATGTCGTCCGATTTCATCATTAGATTTGTTATATTTTTTTTACAGATAATATTTTTCGATAATTAAATTTAAGCTTCTGTTAGCTTCCCAATAATGCTTAAAAAAAATTGGATTTATAAATCCTAAGAAAAATTCAAAAATAATAGTACTGAAAATTGAGTTTACCTAAAAATTGCCATACTTACAAAACGGCAATTTCATAGGTAAAGACCTATTATTACACTACTATGTCATGCCACGCCCTTGCATATTTCTGCCGCAAAGCAGTACCGTAGTGTTTTCAATTCATTTTCCTGATTCTAATGGTGAGTCAGTAATTTTATTTTTCAATGCATTTATTTGCTCGTAAAATGTACTTTTAAGAGCGTAAACATTGCCCATAAGTAGTTATTTACCGAACTAGTGCGATTTACTTACCGTTTTCTGTTAATTTCCATAGCCAATGAAAAAGTATAGTAGCAAGTAGTTTCACCTTCCGTCCATTATAATAATGAGCTCTTTTATCACCAACTGTTCAAAGGTGTCGATAGATTGCGCTGAAGATAGTTGAAATCTGTCATAGATGAAGCGTGAAGTAAATAAACCTCCTTTGGCAACACTTATACTTAGACAACAAATAAGAAATTTTCGATGTAAAAACGCAAATTGTAAGTACTCGTATAAGACAAATAACAAACGCGTGACGATGGTAAACCCGAGACGCGTCAATCGGCTAATTTAACCAAAAGAATTTAACCATCACTGAATATAGGGTGACTTTTAATTAGTTCTTGATAGAAAAGGGTATGAATGTACCCATGATACTGAACAACTTTCCCCAAGGAACATAGGTCGAAATACGAAAAACAAGTTTTGACCTCCCATAGAAACTGCATCAGCTGATAGCGCATTTTGTATGGGAGGTCAAATTTGGTTTTTCGTATTTCGACCTATGTTCCTTGGGAAAAGTTGTTCAGTATTATGAGTACATGCATATCTTTTGCTATCAAGAACTAATTAAAAGTCACCCTATATACAACGTGTTAACGGAATAAGCGAAACTGAGAAAATAGTTTGCTCAGAATCGAGAGTAGAATCAATTTCACGGGTTTATGATGGGGGTTATTTTTTTCTATTTTTATTATTTAAATTTTTGCCACTTCTATTCTAAAAATTTTAAAATAACAATATCTTAAAGAAAAAATTTTTTTTAAATATTTTTTTTACGGGAATGGATTTATTTTAATTAAAATCAGTTGGGGTGTATGAGGGTTTCGCTTATTCCATTAACACGTATAAGTCTTGCTCTCTACACCCTGTAGACAGCAAGAGGCTTATATTCGGTTATGGTTAAGTTAACTACATGGTGCAACCCACCCTTAAACTATTATAGTAGTTCTTGGGGTGAACAACGGTAAAACAGTGTACCAAGACCTACCTTCCTGTTTGCTCACTTACAAGGAGAAATGTTAGTCAATTGCCAATGCTTATTAAAAATTATCCTAACAGCAAGTCAGCTCCATCATCATCATCATAACATGCCATGGAATGTCCATTACAGGACAGGGAGCTCCCTCCGGAATTTTAGCTTTTGTCTTTGCTTTTGTCAGCGTTACGGCTGGCACCATGGACCGCGGTTGTAGATGACCGCAGTAAGTAAGATGGTAGGATACACAGGAGGATGCTGCTGCCTATCCTCCAATTTATAACCCTTAGTCGTCTCTTACGAAACCCAAGGGTATGTATGGGATGGTACTATTCTTTGCCGTCACCACACGGGACCATATATAGCTCTGTATGACGTCCGTATTATGTGTGGCTGGTCAAGCAGACTACTGTCAAAGGTTACCCCTAAGTATACAAATTGAATATTGAAAAAAATCTGCTACCAGGCTATCATAAACTGAGAGCATTATCAATCCTAATACTGGCAGCGGTCCAAACAATTATACTAACGATCAGAGAAACGCTCACTATTTCAATTACGTCAGCTCACAAAAACGTTATTCTGATAAACGGTGTTCGTAGTTTGTGGATATTTACTTTTTTTTTTATAGAAGAGGGAGGCAGATTACGAGTATCAGGCAAAATGGAATCAAGAATTTTATAATTTTGTTTAGATATAAGAGGATCTTTTGCGATACAGCACATCGCTGATAAGAGAGATTTCCAAATAAAAAGTACCAATATTTTATAGTCTTCTACTGCAAGAAGAATATACATATTTTTGAGAAAAATTGTGACAGGCACAGTGCCAACATAAGAAACAAGAATCAACTTGCTTCTCATGTCAGCCGTGTTCACAAAATTAGTAAAACATATAAAGGTCAATAAGGTACCCACTGATAATTGAAAGTTTACCTTTACATAAATTTAAAACCGTTATCAAGCAGAAATTATATAAGAAGGGTTAAAATATTAGATTATATAGAAGAGAAAAATCCATGGGGTTAGGCTATGGTTCTAACAGGCTAATTCAAAATTAAAACTGACTTACGAGTATGTTGGTTGACAGCCTTGTACATTCAAACGTATTTAAAAGAGCGCGTGGGTTTTTATTGTCGCTCCTTTTTTTTCCACCATGGCGCCACATTGTTTGTGAAGCGATTTAGTTTAGCTGACGTCATTAAGAGATTTTAATATCCAACAATGAATAAACGATTTTGACTTTCTTGACTGTTGACTACTGTTGAGAAAGTATTTTTGTGATGTACACTACGGTGATAGTCATCGACCGCGGCCAATATTGATTGCAGCACGGCAGCGGCAACATAAGTAGGTTCTGATACGCAAAAGGATGCTGCTACCCGCTTCTTCAATTCGAGATCGCTTAGTCGCTTTTAACGACATGCACTGGGAAAAATGAAGTGGTAATTGTTAGCCATACGATTTTTGGAACCCTGTCTTCCACGCTCGGTCGGCCGAACCCCGCTGACGAAAACCGACACCAAATACTTAGTAAGTACTCGCGACCGCGTTCCCTTAAGTCACCTGCACGCCCAGCACCAATACAAAGGTGTCTATTGCTAGAAAAAAAATTCGCAATTACACAATAGTAAAAAAAATTCGTTGTAAAAAAACTCAATGTGCTACACTTATAAATGAGGTATCGTTGTAAAGTGCTTTAAATAGTGAATATATTAATGTTTTAAAATGTGTTTTTGTATGTTTGTTAGTATGTTTTTAAATTTTTTGGTGAACTTTGTAAACATGAGTCGTTGAAGCTTCGCTAATAGCCGTGGCGCGCCCAAAATCGAAGAATGCTAAGAGGGATGCATCAAAAATTGAAGAAAATAAAGTTAACAAAAAGGGGCGTCGATGAAATTAAAAATTATTGCAATCGGCTTACGAAAACCCAGCCAACAAGACCTCCGAAGTTCACTGCGACAAGATGAACGGTCTATTTTATTTATTTTATATATTTATGGCATGCTTACAACTACCATTACAGGGTAACCTATTGCAGTAGAGTAGTAAATGTTACTAATAGAACTTAATATTAAAATACAACATAATATTAATACGATATAGTACTTATCTAGTCCCTGATACGGTCACAAATAACATAAAACATACAAAGCAACTTTTTGAAATTCATTCTGACTGCTATCTCATTGCGCGTGCGTAGTGCTCGCGTCAAGAGCGCTTCGCCCAGCAAGTTGGTTCTCCCGGGCTGCACGGCCAGCAGTCGTGGGGTCCGCCTTCTCTCCACGTAGCAGTCCACTACACAGAAGCTTAACTCTTTTGTAATAAACTTGAATTTGTTATTTTTCCCCGAAGTACTTTAAATAAATAACATACCAATGCTAGGTCCCTTCGCACCTCCAATTTATTGTATCCAACCATGCCCAGTACAAACAGGGTTGGATACATTAAAGGATAGAAAGGGTGTATACCGTACAGTTCCAAATAAAGGTATCTAGTAAATTTATTTTGAACCCTTTCCATCATAAGATTGTATTTTGTCTCGTGTGGAGCCCATACCATAGCGTTATTTTCTAACTGGCTTCTAACCAGTGCATTTAATCTTCGCAAGTACTTAATGTTCTAGTCATTGTTTTTCCGCCGTGACCCCCGTACCTCGGAGTAAGACGTTCATCGAATTTACGACAAAAAGTGGAAGGGTTGCCTGTAAAAAAAATTGAGGAACGACTCGAAAAACTATTTTAACTTCTTGACTCGTGGTACAACCTAAGTGCAATCACATTAATGGATCTCTGCAATAATCCATTCACTTCTGCACTATTTCACCTTGCATCCGTTCGGAAACTATGTATCCCAGAAGGCATCCGGTAACTCCCATGTACCACTGACTGCTGGTCCTAATTGGATTGAAACTTTATAATTAGTTTTACCAAATTGAATTTTGTAAAATGCTTCTTAAGTAAGCTGAGTTACTGATCCTGCCTGAGGCAGTTAATTTGAACAAATTTTTATTTAGTTATCGGTTTCAAGATTGTTATGAGGTCCACTGAGATACAGTGCAAACTAGTTCAGTGGGTCGCCTATTCAACATTTTATAATGCCACAAACTCTTTCGGTTTGTGGGACTATAATGACCATAATGCAATAATGTCCATCGTTGTTATTTGTATTCAATAAACACATTTTTATTTTATTATTATGAAAACATGTAATCTTACATACAACCTACGCGATAAGAGGAAAAACAAGACCAATAGTAGGCGCAAAATGCCTCATTGCTCCATTTTCTTCTATTATTTACTGTGCACTATTATCGTATTTTGCCTGACTAGTGGTAAAAGTTATCATAAATCCTCCTAGCACTAGCGAAATAAAATAGTGGTCTTTTGTTCGTTATTTTGCGTTGCATAATAGGTAAGTTAAGTACTAATAATACGGGGTTTAAAAAACCGGTCGAGTGCAAGTTGCACTCGCGCGCCGAGGGTTCCGATATACTTTTAGTATTTTTGGAAGCAATAAAGTCCATTTTTAGGACTGCAAACCTAAATTTTTTATAAAGGTTTTTTGCAGATTTCTAAAAAAACTGTGCCACTTAGAAAGATTGTTTTATTTTTGCTGTAATATTTACATAAACTTCTATCGACTGTAATTAATTCAGATTTTTCCATCCACAAACTTCGGAGATAAGGGTGGGTCATCATAACTTGAAAACTAAGAGTTTTAAGAAAATACAAAAATATATTTTAGAATGTACAAGTAAAGCACTTTCATATGATACCCCACTCGTCCTAGTGCCGATAAATTGAAATTTTGCCCCCCCAATTTGGGCCCCCTTTACAGTAACAATCATAATTATTTCTTAATTATTTCACGTGCAATTAAGTTGGACAACCATATTCTAAAACTATTCTATGAGTGGTTGCTGAGATATACAGGTGTGACAGACAGACAGATAGACAGACAGAAAAAGCGGCACCATAAGGGTTCCTTTTTTACCATTTTGGTATCGGAACCCTTAAAATACGAGTCGAACCTTTCAATCTGGAGGCCAAATGCAAGTTTTGACTTTGGCAATTCGCAAAAAAAAAAACACTTTCCATTTGTCTTCGATGGAGACTATTTTAAAGCCTTTTTGTATGGAGGCAAAGTTTTTTTTTAAGTCGTAGAATAAAAGATGTTGCATTAAGCCCCAGTTTTACATACAATTAGGTACAGATTGGCCCAGTTTTTTTACACTTTGTATAAGAATAGCATAAGTTAAGAGACAGGTTTCAGAAACTGGAAAGGGCATAATTATGTCAACGTAACTGAACAACTTTCAGTGAATAAAATCTTCAGGATATGAAAAAAAAACGGCTTCTCCATACGAAGTTGCAAATTTGATAGGGCAGTTTGAAGTATGGTCATTTTTCATTTCCTGAAAGTAATATTTACTGAAAGTTGTTCAGTTACGTTGACTGATAATTTTTTTTATGTTACAAGTGCTCATGCTCTCTCAGTTTTCGAAAACTTGTACCTTACACCCTGTTTATTGCCTTGACTTAAGTTATGCACCTGCATAGCATTTTTGTTGTACTTCCTACAGCAAACATATCATTGCGGTCTTTGCAGGTAGTTTTTATCATGATTTACTCTTTAATGCGATTTTTCTGCAAATACTTTCCTTGGTTGGATGCCAAGTCGGGTTTGCGACTGCTACTCAAGCTTGCTTTTAAGAAAATAAGATGGTTTTTTTTGCTATTAAAGTATCGTGCTTGCGCTTGAAAGGTTGAGAGGATGGTGGATATTTTTAATCTAAGAATTTTCTAAGCAAAATGAGAAAGAGTAACTGAAGTACGTACGGCAGCGTAGAATCAAAACCAGTATAAGGTGAACCGGGCTGGTTCCAGCGCTACGCTACAATCGCCCAAAATCAGAGACCGCTCAATGTCAAAGTGTTCCCACCGACGTGCGGCCGTGTGTACCCATACAGCTTTTAAATAACAAGCCTGATGAATGTCAATATTATTAAGACACTACCTATAGGCACTCAAGGCGAACAATTTGTGGCAACGGTGGCAACACGTTAAACTATAAATTATGATCTGAACGATCAGTACTGGCCGACCACAACTGTCAAACAAAAACCCCATTATGCCGTAAACATCATTATGTTTATTACGCATTAAAGCAATCTTAGCTACATCTAGGCATCATAACGTCTGAAAAAAGAAAACTATCAAAGCGCACGACAGTGCGCCGGCCAAGTTCTAAGCACAGGCCGCGCGCACACCGTACACTATTTACCCGAACCGCTTCGAGCCACTTTTGACAACCCTGTATCTTCTTACCTGATTAATAGATCTGGATGAAACTTTACGGACATAATAACACCATTTAATATACTTTGAATAAAAAGTTGCAATATTGTAGCTATTACAGAAAAAAAGTTATAGACTCTAGAAAATTGTAAATTTGGTACTCACTGACTCACTGACAGCTCATCAAAATGTTTGACCACTTCTAGAAGACCTACAAAGCTAGCTAGTAGTAGGCATTTAGCTAGTCGTCAGGGTAAAAGTAATGGGAAATTTCGAATATTGGAAATTGGTCAAGTGCGAGTCGGGTTTTAGTCAAAATTATGTATAAAATGTTGGTAATACTTCTCTAAGACCTGATTATCTGAAATTTGGCATAGTCGTTAGCATTAAAAAAAGTGTAGCAAAAATTTGGAAATTGGAAATTGGTCAAGTGCGAGTCAGGATATAGTCATTACTATGCATTAAATTGCTGGTCATACTTCTGTGAAACCTACAAGTCTAAAATTTGGCATCGGGGTAGTCTTTAGCATTTAAGTAAAGGAAAAATTTGGAAAATGGAAAATGGTCAAGTGCGAGTCAGACTAAAATTAATGCACCAAATATTAAAAAGGTAGTATTTCTAGAAGGTCAGACTTAGTCATGCATGAAAACAAGTACCTATGTTTTAACGAAACTATGAAAATACAAAAACGTTGCGATAGTTACTATAAATATAATTGATATAGCAAACTGAACAAAAAGAAATGAAATCCCACCAAAAACATAACTTTCAACGTACCTGCGTGGCTGCTGATGAAGACGATTAAGTGCATCTAAACTTGGCATTGGATCGGATTGCAACCCTTTTTAGGCAAACAATTAGCCGATAGGAACTTGGCCCCCTTTTTTACAGTTATGTTTTTGGTGGGATTAATTTTACCCGGACCCGGAAAAACACACATCCAGCCGACCTTGAACCAACTACATCATGCATTTTTTCTGCTCCCTCCGACCCGCATACTCAACGCATTGAAACACTTTGTTTGTTTTAAGAAATCGTAGGAAATGTAGGTGAAGGCTTCGAGAGACTACCTCATAAGTATATTATTATGCTTATTGTAGTACAAGTGGTACGCAAAAAAACTACACTGGTTAAAATGACTCCGAATTTGACTCAGCAACCGCAAATTATGGGACAATGACTCCTTGACTTTCAGTGTTGGTAAAATTTGTGTAACCAACCCCAACCCCCAAAACCCACCCCTAAGGGGTAAATAAAAAACACTGAACAACGGTAGCGCCACTCTGCCTGCGCGCGCACCAAGCATGGACGTCAGAGCAAGCTGATCAAAAACCAACATGGCTCAAATAATTTTAAAAGGTCTTACCCCACTGTGCCAATTGGCTTTCCTTTTACAAAAAGTGCTGCTTTCTTTAGAAATACTGGACGTACCGCTAGTACTATTTCATAAACGAAGTGTTTTCAGACCTAGCACCATTTGGAACGTAACATCTGATCCCAAATCAATCGCTAAGCATAGCTTTAGGGTGCTTTACCACCAGTGCTGGGCTCAGTAGCATGACGTGGGCTTGAAAAAATTTTTACAAATAGGATTGCTCCATCTTTCTAGCTTACCCGTTGTTACGGCTTCCCTCCACGAGCGGCGCCACAGGCACTCCGGTCGGCAACCATTCGACATTCATTCGTCTGTCATTCTATCGTCTCGCGCACGACGCACATACTGTAACTTTCTTATTGCTATATTAAAGTCAATCTTTGTATAATCTTCGAGTTTCCTTTAAAAACCCATCAAACAGCCCTTGTAGAAGCTCGATCACCCCTTATCTCATTGGTTGGAATTTTCTCAGCTGATAGGTTTCTCTTGTTTGGCATTTTGTGATTAAATCGAAAAAGACATTGATAGATTCAATAAAGCGTCTTAGTCAATTTAAATTTATGATTTTTAATTCAATAATCAAATTGATACAATCCACGCTCAAGCGCAAATGGAGTCAAGATGGAGCAAGCCCAAATGGAGTCAAGATGCTTGTTTGAAACTATCAAAATCTTCATTGAATCAGCAATTTTTTTTTTCAGTGTAGTTTGCCTTCTGTGCTGCCGAGGTCATATGCCAGACTCTCTGTGTAAAATCAGTGTCCTCGTCAAATTCCCTAGGTTATATTGTCGACTCTGTAATAACTTTCCGTATACAGATATTGCATCTTTATGCATCCTTTATCGCATATATCATGGGCAGTGCTCTGAGGAATTGTTCGAGCTAATACCTGCTGCAGAATTTCGTACCACTCACCAGAAGTTAAAATTTCATCCTTACCACCTAGATAACTGGCAATCTTGCGGTCCACTGTACCTAAGCTCATCTTCATCTCAACAGGGCCTTAAGAACTCCTGAAACGTCCGGCACAGGTTCTCTCACATCAAAGGTCAAGGCAAACATTGATGCTTTCTCATATTTATCCAGCGACGAGTGTGCGACAGCCTCCCGATCCCTGTCACTCACAAAGACTATCGAGTCAAAAGTCCATGAAGGCGATCTAAGGGGAGCGGTTCGGTTACTAATGAGTGAAGACTCAATCGCCCCATCGGGGCCGGAGACAGTTGCAGCACTGCAATCGAAGCATCCGAATCCGTCCCGTCCTCTCTGTTTTCCACCGGAACCGGATCGAGACCTCCCAGCCCTATCGGTTAAAGTGGAGGATGTATCGCTTGCACTCAGTTCTTTTTATAATGGGTCTGCTGGGGGTTTGGATGGTTTGCGTCCTACCCACTTGAAAGAATTGACATCTAGCACTGCAGGAGATAGTGGGCAGCGCCTGATGGAGAGCTTAACAAAACTATGTAACTTTTTACTTACTGGACAATTAAACCCCCAGGTATGCCCCTATCTGTACGGGGCCACCCTATGCGCCCTGAGGAAGAAGGAAGGAGGGGTGAGGCCTATAGCCGTAGGCAGCGTGTTTCGTCGCCTCGTGGCCAAGCTTGGGTGTCGGGCCGTGAGGGAGGATATGGCCTCCTATCTCCAACCGCATCAGTTGGGGTTCGGTACACGTCAGGGTTGTGAGGCGGCGATACATGCTGTGCGCGCTTTTGCATTGGATCCAGAGAATGCAGGTAGCGTTATTATGAAACTAGATGTGAAGAACGCTTTTAACACGTTGGAGAGGGACGTCTTGCTGAACGAGGTTCTGGAGAATATTCCTACACTCTATCCCTTTCTACATCAGGTCTATCACCTGCCTTCCAACCTCTATCATGGATCCGATCTACTTCTATCTCAAGTCGGTGCTCAGCAAGGAGACCCTCTTGGTCCGCTCACCTTCAGTCTCGCTATTCATAAGGCCATTACCGAACTTAAATCCTCTGTCAACATTTGGTACCTCGATGACGGTACAATTGGGGGCAAACCAGACGAGGTGGAGCGAGACCTGCTTGTCTTGCTTCCGCGCCTGAAGGAGCTGGGACTGGAGGTGAACACGGCCAAGTGTGAGTTTTTCCCCTGTAGTTCGGAATCTTCTTCTTTCTTCCCCTTCTTCTCGTCATTACTACCTGGCCTCAGGGAACTTAACTCTGACTCATTTTCATTGCTGGGTGCACCTATATTTCCATCTGCAGTTCCTGAGGCCCTGGAAACTTGTAGGGAACTTCTGCTACTCGCGAGCGAGCGTCTCAAAACGATTTCACCTCACGTTGCTCTGGTCCTAATGCAAAAGTGCTTCGCCGTCCCAAAGATAACTTATCTATTGCGGACAGCCCCCGTTTGGTTATTTCCCAACAACATCGCCTCCTTTGATGCTGCCATTAAGGACATGATCGAGTCGATTATCAACGTCTCCCTGAGCATTGACCAGTGGACACAGGCGGTTCTACCAATTCGGCACGGGGGTATTGGAGTACGGTGCGTGCGGGATGTGAGCCTCCCGGCTTTCTTGGCGTCGGCCCATGCGGTTGCGGACCTAGTCGCTAATATTCTCTCTTTGAATGGTGACAGGGCGAGCATCCCGTATGTGGCCGACGCCTTGACGGCCTGGTTGGCTCTCAACTCGGGCGCAGTCGTGCCCCAGAACCCCAAAGTCCAGCGCTCGTGGGATGACGTAGGGTGTAAAGCAACTATAGACAGACTTGTTGGTAGCGCTACGGGAGCGGGTCTGGCGAGACTTCTGGCGGTGTCGTGCCCGGAATCAGGGGCATGGTTGCACGCGCTTCCTTCGCCTTACATAGGCACTTTGCTCGACGGTGACTCATTGCGTGTGTCTGTTGCTCTCCGCCTGGGCTGCGATGTATGCCAACCACACCTATGCATCTGCGGTTCCATGGTGGAGGCGAATGGTCATCACGCATTAAGTTGCCGTCGATGCACTGGTAGGCACTCACGTCACCATGCCCTCAACGATATCGTCCAGAGGGCACTCACGTTGGCTGGCGTTCCGTCTGTGCTTGAGCCGTCGGGCCTCAGTCGCACCGATGGTAAACGGCCCGATGGCCTGACGTTGATTCCGTGGGAGAGAGGGCGGTGTTTGGTGTGGGACGCAACGTGTGTCAGCACCTACGCTGCTTCTCACATCAATCACACTACACGCAAGGCCGGAGCGGCGGCCGAAGCACAGGCGGCGATTAAACGCCAAAAATATGCTCCTTTGGGACATGGCTACATTTTCGTCCCCTTGGCGGTGGAAACGGCGGGCTGTTGGGGAGCGGACGCGAAAAAATTTGTGCGTGACATAGGCAGTCGGCTCCGACAAAAGGGATGTGACCCCCGCTCCGAGTCGTTCCTGGTGCAAAGGCTTTCCATAGCCATTCAACGTGGTAATACTGCGAGCATTATGGGCACTTTTGCACCGGGAACGTCAAGGGGCGGTTTGTTAGACTAATACATTATTGTATTTTAATTATGAGTACCTTCTTTGACTTTTGTACTTTTTTGTGACTGTTTTTTTGATTATTAAATAAATGATTACTTTTATAAAAAAAAAAAAAAAAAAAATCTTCATTGAATCAGCAATTTTTTTTTTCAGTGTAGTTTGCCTTCTGTGCTGCCGAGGTCATATGCCAGACTCTCTGTGTAAAATCAGTGTCCTCGTCAAATTCCCTAGGTTATATTGTCGACTCTGTAATAACTTTCCGTATACAGATATTGCATCTTTATGCATCCTTTATCGCATATATCATGGGCAGTGCTCTGAGGAATTGTTCGAGCTAATACCTGCTGCAGAATTTCGTACCACTCACCAGAAGTTAAAATTTCATCCTTACCACCTAGATAACTGGCAATCTTGCGGTCCACTGTACCTAAGCTCATCTTCATCTCATAATCACAACTACGATTTATGTTTGGTTACTTCATGGAACATCTGTAATTGGCCTTATTTATAGACTCTAAGCTCTTATAAAACTTTTTGTATTAGGCTGTTGATGTACCTAAATAAACAAAATAAATAAATAAATAAATCTTCCACCGTACTATTTCCAAGAAACTTTGGAATCACCTTCCTGCGCAGGTATTTCTGGACGGACGGCAGCCTTTAAGAAACGAGCCTACAAATATCTTAAAGGCTGGCAGCGCACCTGTGACCCCCTGGCGTTGCGAGTGTCTATGGTCGTCAGTGATCACATGGTGATCACTTACCATCAGGTGACCCGTCTGAAAGTCTGCCTCCCACATCTATAAAAAAAAAACTTGTATTTTTTCCAATAGTACTTAAATTATCATGATTGCAGCATCTACATCTATTTCCCTTAGGCACAACTCACATTGAGCTTTTTATTTAACTGGTTGCCTCGATCTTGATACTATTGTCAACAGCGCAAGTTATGATTAGAAATATCGACTTCCGATAAAATACTGCAAGATACGAGCCAATACAATATGGTTGTGATAAAGTTAAGTACTTCATGGAATTTATTTTCTTTATTTGCTCGACATTTTATACTGGTGGATACCGTTATACAGTAGGAAATTAAATTTTCTCAGAACTAAAACGGGACCATTGTTGACAACAAAGGTTTTATGGGGTTTTAGACATCACAGAATCGAGAAATCAATGTTGTCAAGCCGAAATCCTACTAGTTCAAACAAGTCAAAAAATAACCTAGGCTAATTTACGGTGTGAAGTTTTTTGTTTTAAAACTGTTCCTTAAGTCCCCCTGAACATATCTGGAAAATTCTCCGTTGATCCCATCTACGCTCCCCCCTCCCCACCCTCAAACAGGTCCCTGATTTTAGTTTTTTTCATTTATCTCAGAAACGGTTAAATGTAAACGGTTAACGGTACGTGTATTGTGTGCTTGAATATTTTTTAGGGTTCCGTAGTCAACAAGGAACCCATATAGTTTCGTCATGTCCGTCTGTCGGTCTGTCTGTCTGCTTTTATCAGAGACTCTTAGTACAAGAAAGCTGTAATTTAGTACGGATATACATTTAATCCACGTCAATAAAGTGGCAAAATAAAATCGAGAAAAATTTTTTTTTAGGGTACTTCCCCTACAAGCAAAGTGGGGATACTATGAATGACAGTAGCTGGAACAGCTGGACGAGCCTTCCGAAGCAGGGGAACGCTCTACAATATGCCACATAAGCGGTCACCCATCCGGAATCGGACCACGGCCAACGTTGCAATTGCAACTTTCGTGATTAGTAAAAAAGAGCAACTACCACTAAGCTACGAGCGTTTCTTGAATATACAACGTGACTTTGTAATGTCTGACTATACTTGAGTATGGTACTTAGGACATGAAACTGAACAACTTTCCCCAAGAAACATAGGTTGAGAAATGAGATTTTTTTGGTCGTCCCATACAAATTCCAGTATTGACGGCGCAAGGTTTGTATGGGGAAGCCAAATTTTGTTTTTCATTTTCCATCCCATGTTTCTTGGGATAAGTTGTTGTTTCATGTACTAAGTAACATACTCAGTAAGACATTACAAAATCACGTTGTATTTATAAAGTTGGTAGGGCTTTTGTGCAAAGTTTGTCTGGTGAAGTACCACCCCCTTGCTTTATTCTCCCGTAAAGCAGCAGCAGTTGTTGTACTGCTGTGTTTCGGTTTGAAGAGCAAGAGAGCCAGTGAAATTACTGGCACTTGAGACACACTATCTTAGTTCTCAGGGTGGGCAACGCGCTTTGCTGTCTTGTTAGTGACAAATTACGCTACTAATAAAACAGTGAGCGCTACGAGCGGTGGTGACCACTTACCATCAGGTGGCCCACAAGCTCGCTTGCTCACTTGTAACATAAAAAAAATGCGTATAGCTTGAACCGCCGGTGAATTATGCTTAGTACCTGGGCAACAGAGCTATGCTCTGTATAATTAAAATATCATCGGGTGAGCAAGCTATGCTACTCCACAACAGACGGCGCTGTAAGTTTCTTAAACACACTAAAACGCGCAAATAAATTATTAAAAAACCGGCCAAGTGCGAGTCGGACTCGCTCAAAGAGGGTTCCGTACCACCACATAATCATAATTGTATTAGTTGAAATTTCAGTAAGTTAATGTGCTAGATTTTTTTAGTCCGACACGCGCTTGACTATATTTTATTATTTGTTGTTATTTTATAGCTTATTCACTATAAACATACCAATTTTCAAGTTTGCATGTGTTCCCGTTTTTAAATAGAACTAAAACAAAAGTCGCCTCAGCGACCATCCAACTTGACCCCTCTCTTATATGAATGTTCTTGAAACGGGAGCTCACCACAATTGGTTACCATTAGTTGTGAGAAAAGTTGTAATATTTAATGATTTCAGACTTTTCCCATTATTTGTACAGGGAGACCTAGCTTCTGTCCAAATTTCATAATTTTAGGTCAACGGGAAGTACCCTGTAGGTTTTTCATTTTTGAATAAATGTATGGAGATGAGGACATGAAATGCCATATCTTTTGATTGCGTCGTTGTAAAAAATTGAAATTTTCAGATCTTGTGTGGTTCATGGATCCTAATATATGGTATTAATTTCAACCTGATACCTTTACCCGTTCGTGAGATAAAGGGTCTTGACAGACAGACAGACAGACAGACAGACAGACAGACAGACAGACAGACAGACGGACAACAAAGTGATCCTATAAGGGTTCCGTTTTTTTCTTTTGAGGTACGGAACCCTAAAAACGGTGAAAACAAATTTTCTCACACATGAGACCTAGCTAAATCTATTTTTCACCCCCGAAAACCTCTGTATAGTAAATTTCATCAAAATCGTTAGAGCCGTTTTCGAGAAACCGATTTCAAATATATGTACAAATATTGCTCGTTTAATAGTGTAGGATATCAATTCGATAGCTACTTTTCTCAGCCCTTTTCATTCTTATAAAAGTTCTCGAACCAACCGTACTCTTGACCTCACCCTCTATTCATTACTCTCACAAAGAATGTTGTGGGCTGTGCTCACAAAAAGAATTCGAACTTTTCCTCTTCTTAAGGCATTTTAATGAACACCTCTTTGACCGAATCAAATCAATGGTTTACGAAAAAGCGGACCGCAAATTCTTTCCTTTGACATTTTCTTATTTAGGTACTGTTTGTTTTTTAAAAGTTTATATTTATAGCATCCTTTTTAGGGTTATGTACCCAAAGTGTGAAAAACGAGACCCTATTAATATGCCTTATTATATAATTGCCTCCGATGTCGTCTGTCTGTAAGCGCCGTCAGCGGGTTGATTGTATCGCATAAACAAACAGTTGAAATTTTCACACATTATTTTATTTCCGTTTCTGAAAACTAATCAAAAAAATTAGGACGGCTTCCCTCCTGAAAACGTGTATTTAGGCGATTTTCGCTGGATATTTTGTTTTAGCTCTATCGTAAAAACGGGAATACTAACGAGCGTGAAAATTGGTATGATTATAGTGCATAAGCTATAAAATAACAAAAAAAACCGGCCAAGTGCGAGTCGGACTCGCGCACTGAGGGTTCCGTACCACCACATAAACATAATTGTATTAGTAAGTTAATGTGCTAGATTTTTTTAGTCCGACACGCGCTTGACCAAATTTTATTATTTGTTGTTATTTAATAGCTTATGCCCTATAAACATACCAATTTTCAAGTTTGTAAGTGTTCCCGTTTTTAAATAGAACTAAAACAAAAATCGCCTCAGCGACCATCCAACTTGACCCCTCTCTTATATGAATGTTTTTGAAACGGGAGCTCACCACAATTGGTTACCATTAGTTGTGAGAAAAGTTGTAATATTTAATGATTTCAGACTTTTCCCATTATTTGTACTGTGAGACCTAGCTTCTTGCCAAATTTCATAATTTTAGGTCAACGGCAAGTACCCTGTAGGTTTTGCATTTTTTAATAAATGTATGGAGATGAGGACATAAAATGCCATATCTTTTGATTGCGTCGTTGTAAAAAATTGAAATTTTCAGATCTTGTGTGGATCATGGATCCTAATATATGGTATTAATTTCAACCTGATACCTCTACCCGTTCGTGAGATAAAGGGTCTTGACAGACAGACAGACAGACAGACGGACAACAAAGTGATCCTATAAGGGTTCCGTTTTTTTCTTTTGAGGTACGGAACCCTAAAAATATCTAAAACGTCACGTGTGTGTCGGACTACACTTCTGCGTCACTGCGTGTCCATAACTAAGACCGTATCTATCGTACCTTAGTGATACAGAACCCTCGGTGCGCGAGACTCGTACTTGGCCGGTTTTTTTATCAGGATCACGTTTCTTCGCTCGATTGGAACCGAGGGTTGGTAAGGGACGATACATTTCAATAAAAATCTAAATAAAAAACGTGAAAAATAAATAGTACAGCAGCACTGCACTTACTTTCTCGCAATACTCAAGGAAAAACTATCAACAGCAAACTTAAATTTGTAATGCCATACACATAGTATGGAAATACAAACTTTTATTTACGTTTTTCAAAAAAAAATCTTCGAATAAAATATACAGATCAATTCAGAATTCAAATTTTCAAACATTAAAACAAACAAACCTCAAACAATTTCGAGTAAATCACATGTTTAACTTTTGGTAGTACTGGAACACCCTTTATATGAATTTTCACAGATCGATGGACACTACCGTAGGATACTTGCATGGAGATTTTTTAAATTTCCCAACACATGTTCCTTATTGATAATTGTTCAGTTTACTGAGCAAGCCCTTTCAGTTTTTGGTACACCCTGTACACTAAATTTTATTCAAAAAAATTATAAAGATTATCCAGTCAGCTAGACAACCAATCCACGATTAATATTATAGAAAATTTTAATAAACTCAATGGAACCAATTTTGGGTAAATCACATATTTACGATTTGGTCGTACAGGAACACCCCTTATATGAAATTACACAGATCAATTGATACTGGCGCAAGACATCTTACATGGAGACGCTTGGTCATGCAAAGTTTCATCAAAATTCTATGAGCCGTTTATGAGAAAAATTAAATTTTTCATTTTAGTTGTATGACAGCTACCCTCAAAATGAGAGCCAGCAAGAAACCACTTAGAACCCTTCAAAAGATTTGCATAAAACTCCTAAATTCAAAATATGGTGTCAATCGGACCATTCGTTTAGCCGCTAGGCCAAAGCGTGACGGACAGACCGACCGACCGACGGACCGACCGACCGACCGACCGACCAACCGACGGACGGACATTTTTGGGAGACTTGTTTTTTATGATGTATAAGTGATATAGAACACATTTTTGAGAAAATTAGAAAAACTTTTTTTTTTTCACGAATACAATACCTTTCTCGCTCCGCTCGAAAGTAATAAAACAAAGACGTCCACTTTTAGACAAACGCCCTTCGAATCTTTTCAACAGCTTTCTGCGAATTTCACAAGAAAAATTTCACATATTAAACCATTTACTACTATACTATGTACAGTGAACTGCATGTCAGTGGTAACACTTTGACTTTGATCGGGTCTCTGTTTTCGGATGTTTGTAGGTTTTTTTCGCTTTTGCGTCCGTGCGTACTAAGAGCACTTCGAGCTTAACACATAAAACTTTGTACCATTCTCACTTCAATATGTACCTGTTGAAATGAAAGTGGTGATGCGAGTGTCAAGCTAGACTTGATTTTGACTTTACATGCGAAAAACTATTTCACAGTATTTACCAACATATTTTTTTTCCTATCACACGATTGGTTTTATTTGAGTGAATGTTTCTGCCAGTGACAGCTTCTGCTGATTGAACAATTTTCTATTTCATTCATTCAATAGATTTGCGAATCGTATTCACTGAGTCACTAGAATTTTTTAGTTTCGTTTCAAATTACTTGTTTTGTGTTTTTTTTAGGGTTCCGATACCAAAATGGTAAAAAAAAGAACCCTTATGGTGCGACTTTGTCTGTCTGTCTGTCCGTCTGTCTGTCTGTCACACCTCTATATCTCAGCTACCACTCATGCTATCAACCTGAAATTTAGAATAGTTTTAGGATATAGTTGCCCAACTTAATTGCACATGAAAGAATTTTGAAAACTTTATGATAATTAAATATATTTTTATGATAAAACATATTACGAATCAAAGAAAATTATCATGACCTGGCTTTTGACTAAATCGTATGAAGAAACTGAACTTTTATTAGAACGTGTTACATAGCTATACTTTCACTTACATACTCACACACACAAAATACAAACACCCCCACCCTTATATTCATACACGCACATACACACACACTCACACATACACGCACACACACATATTCCACTATATTTACTGTTGCACATACAAACAACTATTCCCTCAATTTATTAATTTATAAGATACTTATTAGGTTGAGTGAGTGCTGCCATCACGGAGTACTCCGTGGCTGCCATGCTTAGAGACGTCACTTGGAGTTGTTCGTTTGTTTGGTCTCGTGCTGTCCTTTTCAGTTTCATTGAATAAGAATATGACAGCGCGAGGCTTGATTGACGGTTGGCTTTGAATGGCGTCTCTGAGTGCGGTAATAGGAAATATGCATCATTTTTTTTAGTTGCGTATAGTAACAAAATATGAAAAACCGTTGTAGAGATGACAAAAAGTGAAATTAAAATTTAAATCGACTAAGAAATACGGCTGATATAAGCATTTAAAACTTTTAATTACGCGCCGATTAGACAGAGGGATCCGACATGGCATGTGACGTCACATGCCACTACGGTCATATTAACTTTGTATTAAATTTCGTTTTGCTAGAAAGAGACAGAAACAAATCTTCGATGGCTTATATATTTTTTAATTTCATAGTCATACGTAAAATAGTTTTACTAAACTGTTTATTACATGAATGAGTATACATTTTTTAAATAAAAAAACATTTTGCATATTCCCTATTACTTACTTACTTATGTTGAAGAAATGGAACGCAACCATTGAGTGACGTTTAATATGTCTAATCTGTGCATGT
Organism: Athrips mouffetella; assembly: GCA_947532105.1. NCBI lineage: Eukaryota > Metazoa > Arthropoda > Insecta > Lepidoptera > Gelechiidae > Athrips > Athrips mouffetella. The sequence goes on along the minus strand of OX383969.1, from coordinate 6,316,521 downwards.
CTCTTTGACAGCTCTGTAATATCTATGCGAGTCGTTGCTCTAAATAAAATACGTTTTTGTTAATTTATCCAAATATCTTTAATTTCATCAATCCTCTGTTTACTATATGGTAGCAGAGCGATATAGTAAAAATAAAGTAGTTTTCTCCGCGCCATCCGCACTCGGAAAAATTTTCAGGTTGGAATACGACAACGTGCCACGTTGCCGCGTACTGTTGCTAACCCATTGAAAATCAGCAAGAATGTCGTCCAATTCGTCGAATACATTCCATATTGATAAATTAATTGGGCGAGAGAACTATTCTACTTGGAGATTTGCCGTTAAAACGTATCTGGAACATGAGGATCTTTGGAAATGTGTCGAACCGCCCGCTAAAGAGACAGTGGACCCAAAAAAGGATGTCAAGGCAAAGTCGAAGCTTATTTTGCTTGTGGACCCGATAAATTTTGTGCATATACAGGAATGCAACTCCGCACAAGAGGTATGGCTCAGTTTGGAAAATGCTTTCAACGACTCCGGTCTGACAAGAAAAGTTGGGTTACTCAAAGATCTCATTACAACGAACCTAGACAGCTGTAGTAGCATAGAGGAATATGTAAACAAAATCATGTCAACTGCACACAAACTCAGAAATATAAAATTCAAGGTAGATGATGACTGGCTTGGGACTTTGTTGCTTGCGGGTCTCCCCGAGTCATACAAACCTATGATTATGGCATTAGAAAGTTCTGGTGTGCCTATAACTGCAGATTCAGTGAAAACAAAGATCTTGCAAGATGTAAAAGTGACAGATTCTGGAACAGCATTTTATTCAGCGAACAATAAGTATAAAAATCACCAGTTTAATAAGAAGGAAGGAAAAACAACCTCAAAAGGCCCACGCTGTTTTAACTGTAACCGTTATGGGCATTTTAGCAAATTCTGTAACATAAAAAAGAAAAATACACAGGCGTCAAACTCAGAAAATGCAAATTATAGTTTTATAGCAGTTTTTTCAGCTTCAACTGTGAATGATGACTCCCACTGGTACATTGATAGTGGAGCCTCTCGGCACATGACAAAACACAGAGAATGGTTGACCGAAATATCAACACCGAATGAAAATCATGTGCGCATAGCTGATGACAAGACTCTGAAAGTTGAAGCATGTGGAAATGTCATTGTACAGGTGAGAAATAACAATAGTTCACAAAATAAAATAAAAATAAAGAATGTGCTATATGTGCCTGATTTAGCTACCAATTTATTGTCAGTAAGCAAAATATTAGAAAGTGGATGCAAAATAGAATTCAATGATAATGGTTGTCAGATTCTGTATAATCGGAATGAAAAAGTAGCATCAGCTGATTGCATTAATGGCACTTATAGATTAAATACCTATTCTCAACAAAAGGCTTTCTCAGCAACTTCAAGTATGACTGAAGACAATACATACTTATGGCATCAAAGACTAGGTCATATTAACTTCAAAGATCTCAAAAAATTGGAAAAATGTGCTCATGGAGAGTTGACATCACAGAAAGAAGACACCATCTGCACTTCATGTTTGGAAGGCAAACAATCTCGACAACCGTTCAACCATATGGGCTCCCGAGCAACCGATTTGCTAGAGCTCATCCATAGTGATATCTGTGGACCAATGGAGAACCAATCGCTTGGAGGTGCAAGATATTATATTACTTTCATTGATGATTATTCCAGAAAAGTCTTTGTGTATTTTTTGACCAACAAATCAGAAGCCTTGAACAAATTTAAAGAATACAAAAATCTAGTTGAGAATGAACTGAATAAGAAAGTAAAAATACTGCGCACAGATAATGGCAGAGAGTACGTGAACAAAGAATTTGATACATATTTAAAAAATAATGGCATCGTTCATCAAACAAGTAATCCTTACACACCTCAACAAAACGGGCTTGCCGAAAGGATGAACCGAACTCTGACTGAGCGCGCTAAATGTATGATATTCAATGCAGGCTTAGCGAAAGAATACTGGGCAGAAGCAATTGCTACAGCTGCATACATAGTCAATCGCTCGCCGAGTCGTGCCTTACCAGATGGCACGCCAGAGGAGAAATGGACCGGAACGAAGCCAAACATCAGCCATTTAAAGGTGTTTGGTTGTAAAGCCATGATACACGTACCTAAAGAACGCAGACAAAAATGGGATGCCAAGTCACGAGAAATGATATTTGTTGGTTATAGTACCACAACAAAAGGGTATAGATTTGTAGACCCGAAAACGAAACGCTTCACAACAAGTAGAGATGTGGTCTTTCTTGAAAATTCTGTAAAAAGAACGAAAATGATAGTTTCTCCAGTAGATGAAAGTATAAAGCAAAACAAAACAGTTAAGGAAACTAAAAACACAATTTCAGAAAAGAAAATAAGTACTGAAATAATACTCACCAATGATGAAACCGATGAATCTGAATCAGAAACTGAGAGTGCTGATACGAGTAAACAATCACTGCCTGAAAATACAGAAGACCCAGAATATTCTAACAGTACATACCATGATCCAGATGACACTGAGTACTTACCAGAACAGGAAGTTTCATTGCCCCTGGAACGGAATTCATATACAGGGAAAATAAATTTAAGACCTCTCCAGCATAGAAAGGTTCCAGTCATTCAGACACCCGAGTCAAGTCCAGGAGTGAGTACTGAGTCAAGTCATGAGTCAACTGAAGAGTCTAATCATGAGTCAAGTCCTACATCTTTCATGTCACTCTCTTATGAGTCAACAGAAAGCATTCTTGATTGTGATCCGAAGACAGAAGAAGAAGCATTAAACAGTGATAAAAGAAAACAATGGGTTCAGGCAATGGATGATGAATATGAATCATTGATGAAAAATAATACATGGGAACTAACCTCACTGCCAAGCAGTAAAAAGGCAATTCCATGTAAATGGATTTACAAAACTAAAAGAAATGAAGATGGAGAGGTGACGAGATACAAAGCGAGACTTGTAATCAAGGGCTACAAACAAAGGAAAGATATAGATTACCAAGAAGTTTTTGCTCCGGTTATCCGCTACTCATCCATTAGATACTTAGTTGGTTTAGCAGCAAAATATGATATGAATATTCATCAAATGGATGCTGTCACGGCATTTCTTCAGGGGGAGATAGACGAAGAAATTTACATGACACAACCTCCACTTTATGAAGAAGACAATGATAAAGTATGCCGTTTGAAAAAATCTATCTATGGCTTAAAACAAGCAAGTAGACTGTCCATTTCCTTGTTTCGATAGATGGAGTTGTTAGTTTTGTAAAAAATGGTAACGATGTGTTTTCCGCTATCAACGACCCGGCCAACCACAATTAATTTTGCGAGTTCATTCAAGTATCCTTTCAGTGTAAGTAAGTCAAATAAATAGTGTTTGTGTACAAGTGAGTTTAATTTGTGTGGATCCCTACGAAGAAGTTGAACATTGGTGCCGAAACCCGGGACTTGGACTTGGTAATCGTGAGTAAAGTGCAGTGATAACATTAACTTAGTCAAAATTAAAGTGATTTGTGGACTTGTAAAATTTCAAGATTTTATTCTATAGACTTCGAAAATTTACCTTCAATGTGGACTTGTAAAATTCCAAGATTTTATTCTATAGACTTATAAAATTTTCCTTCAATATGAACTTGTAAAATTTCAAGAATTTATCCTATGGACTTAGAAAAATTTGCATCAGTTTGGACTTGTAATTTTTTCAAGAAATTATTCCAACGACTTAGAAAAATTTTGCTCGTTTTGGACTTGTAATATTTTAGTGATGATGAACATTTAACTTAGGAAATTTTGCTGATCCTGGAACTCGTTTTTTATATAACTGTTTCTGCTAAGTATTAATATCTACCAAAATGTCTGCGAAATTGCTTAAGAGTCAGGAAGAATTGATATCTAGACTAGAAAAGGCTCAAGCTAACTACAAGAAAAGTCCAAAAGTGAGAATAACCAAATCTTATGTGGAAACTAGAATAAAAGGTTTGGAAGATTTTTATACAGAGTTCAGAAGAAATCATAAGGAACTTATTGAAACTGCTACAAGTGAACAAGTTGAAAGTATACCCTATTTCAAGGATGATAACTACGATGATTTTGAGGAATTATATGTCACATATATGTCAGATTTGAAGGAAGCACTCGATCGCCTTACTGTAAAACCTAAACCTGAAACAGATAATTCATCACCACCAATTGGCGAGGTTAAGCTGCCAAGAATTCAATTGCCGACTTTCACGGGCAAATATGAGGAGTGGCAAACATTCCATGATATGTTTGTTTCACTAGCGCATAATAATGGAAAGTTATCTGCAGTGCAAAAATTACACTTCTTAAAAACTAGTCTATCAGGACAAGCGCAGAACTTGCTATGTAACTTTGCAACTGTAGACCAAAATTATGATGAGGCTTGGAAACAGCTAACAAAACGTTACAATAACAAACGCTACAACACAAATGCCGTATTAAAAACGATGTTTTTACAGAAAGAAATAAGTGGTGACTCTTCACAAGCAATCAAGCAACTACTCGATACGACATCCTCCTGTCTGAAAGCGTTGAGCAATATAGGAATAGACACGGCATCGTGGGATGCCATTGTAATTTACCTAGTGGTTTCGAAGTTGGACATAGAATCTCGTAAACAATGGGAGAATCAGATTAGCCTCATGATGGAAGATTTGCCGACGTGGCTACAACTCGTCGACTTTTTAGAATCCAGATTCCGAAGTCTAGAAATGATTGATACTGGCAAACAATCATCGAAATCATCTGCGCATAAGAAGAAAACATTCCATTCATCTTTTAAACAAGAAACAAAGAAGAACAACTCGTCATGTCCCATGTGTGGCGAAAACCATTACTTAAATGTGTGCAAGCAATTCGAACTAAAGACAGTGCAAGAGAAAAGAGACTTAGTACAGTCAAAGGGCCTGTGCTTTAATTGCTTACAATCAAACCACATCGTATCTAAATGCCGTCAACCTAGTTGTTGTAAGAAGTGTGGTAGGAGACACCACACAACCCTACACTTTGAAAAGGATGGATCCACAGATAACACACAAACAAACAATAATCAAGGCGAAAGTTCAAATCAAACGAGTACATCTAGAGAGGAACCGAAAATCGTAGCAAATTTCTCAAAGCATGAGAATCAAAGCTATCAAGTTCTGTTGGCAACCGCTGTACTGAAGGCTCGTTCATATAACGGGAATAAACTTTTAATTCGTGCTTTATTTGATCAAGGTTCACAAGCGTCGTTTGTAACGGAATCTACTGCTCAATTGCTTAGACTCAAACGCACTTCTATAAATGGTGTAGTGTCAGGTCTGGGAGATGGTCAAATGCGTATTAAACATGTAGTAACGTTATGTATTGAATCGCGTCATAACCCAGAAATTTCTTTCCAAGTTAAAGCGTATGTTTTAAGTTCACTCACCTCAATGCTTCCTAGTGACAAACTGGACTCACCTGATTGGCTGGAACTTAAGGGATTGCAGCTCGCTGATCCAAATTTCACCACACCAGGTAAGATTGATATCTTACTCGGCGCGGAAGTATATTCGGAGATTTTATTAGAAGGCATGATGAAACAACCCAAAGGAAATCTAGTAGCGCAAAATACGGCCTTTGGATGGGTTGTGTCAGGAAAACTGTCTGATTCGGCTTCAGCTAAAGGCAAGGTGATGAGTTTGCATTTGCAGGTCAAAGAAGAAGACGATTGTCTCAAACGTTTTTGGGAACTAGAGGCTGAACCTGATAGGATTCAGAAGAGACTGTCCAAAGAAGAGCAAATGTGCGAAGAGTTCTTTGAAGCAACAACTGTCAGAAATAAAGAAGGAAGGTTCGTTGTGAGATTACCTTTTAAAGACGAGGATCCTAAATGTCAATATGGACAACACAAGGATATAGCAACGAAAAAACTATTGGCTTTAGAGAAGAGGCTGACAATTAATCCACAACTATATGAAGAATACAGAAAGGTTTTAGATGAGTATGTGGTACTTAACCATATGACTCCCGTTCACGCAAACTATATCGACGATCCAAATGCTGTCTATCTGCCACATCATGCTGTGGTCAGAGACGACAAAGAAACGACAAAGGTGCGCGTTGTTTTTAACGCATCTAGCAAAGGAATTAATGACGTGTCGCTAAATGACGACCTGATGGTCGGGCCAAAGCTCCAGCAAGACCTAAGGCATTTATTAATGAGGTGGCGCACGCATCCCATTTGCATCATTGCAGATATCATCAAAATGTATGTGGGACGGGCAATGAAAAACGTTAGTCTTAAAGAACTGGTACTTTTATTTAATTATAAGAGCACAAGCAAAACACAGCAGCCGGCCATCGCTCAGCTCAAAACGGAAGTGCAACACAAGGGGATCGCATATCCTGTGTTCCATTCTTAAAAACTAACTTACTAGCCTAACGTCACTTCATCCATACAGCCCAATCATATCCATCTGTCTCGTTCACTCTCTTGCATGCATCTCACTCAGCACACGTTCAGAAACATTCCCACAACTCGGCCATCCTGCTCGCTGACTGTCCTCAGTCAGGCATATCATTTCGTTCCATTTACACACACATCATCACCACTTCATACTTCCAACAGATGCTCTTCATGCAACCAACACCTCATCATACTCTTCTCATTCTCATAATATTAAAGTTACAATAAACAATGTATGAAAAGTAACAATGTGTTTTCTTTATGTAGCTAGTAAATTTCTACCTTCTATGATACATAAGCTAAGTAATGTAAATAAACAACAAATTAACAAAAAGCTAGTGTTATAAAATGAAATATCTTATCCGGTACTTTATATTGTCTCATCCTGTTTAGTAAAAACAATAGTCACATCCAGTATTATAAATCAAAACAGTCAAATCCAGGAAGAAATCTAGTTTATCATTTTCATGTTATAGTTAGTAGTACATAATCTTAATCATTCATTTACTTATAAATTTTGAAAAGTTAGCATTAAATTTTGTAGGTACTACCTATAAAATTAAGCATGTTTAAATCAAGTCTAGGTAGGTAAGACTAGTCCTGTTAAGATTTTTATAATTTAAGCAGTATATAAATACTGTATGAAAAACAGAAAGTATACATTAAATTATATAGTCACTACCTATATAATTAAGCATATTTCAGTGGCTGTTCTTTCATGCATCATCTGTTATAAAGATATGTATAGAGACCTGCAACATAACGTGATTATTAGTTTTATACTTATCTCACTCATTCCGTAGAAACATCTGGCCACATTTTCATAAAATCTGCTGCTGTAGAAGTTCTCCCTGGCCCTTCAGATGCACTGCTCAGCTTTTCTACGTCATACCTGTCCTTGCCACATACCCGTATGATTTTGTAGGGTCCAAGGTAGTTTGGTTTCAGTTTTAAACATTTACCAAACTGTGTTCGTTTGATAGCAACTAAGTCACCTGTCTTGTATTTTGTACTCTCCTTTCTTTTCTTGTTGTAATTTTTCTTGTTCTCTTCCTGTACTTTCAACAGTTGGATCTTTGCTCTCTCTCTTAAGTCTTCTCTGTTCACCATGAAATTTTCTCTCTGCTCTTCTTGTATCAGATTTAGTAAGTCTATGTCTTCTTTTTGTTTCATTGTTACTCCAGTTAAGACTTCAAATGGGCTCATTCCTATGCTGCGCTGGTAGGTACTATTCATAGATCGCTGCACCCTACTAACATGCTTGTACCATTGGGTCTCTTCTTCGACACACAACTTGGATAGCACTGAAATTAGGGTTCTGTGTATTCTTTCTACTTGCCCATTTCCTCTAGGTACGCCTGTAGTAATCAATATGTGTTGAATATTTTCCTTAGTGCAGTACTCCTTAAAGTCATTGCTTGTGAAAGCTGTACCTCGATCTGTGATTATTCTGGAAGGGTTACCAAAAGTTTGTTGATGAACTGTCAACTTATCTAAAGTTTCTTTAGTTGTAGTTCCTTTTGTAGGAAAAAACCAGACAAACTTGGTGAAAGCGTCAATCATTGTAAGTATGTAATTATACTTTTTGTTTGTTTCGGACAAGGGTCCTATGTTATCTAAGTGTAGAGTCTCTAATGGTATGTTTCCTTTATCAATGGCATTCAGGAATCCTTCTTGCTTGCCTTGTTTCTTCATAGTCAATAAACATGGGACGCAGGAAGCAACCAGCTCTTCTATTTTCTTGTCTAAGTCCTTGATGTAGTAGTCTTTGTTTATCATTTCCATCATTTTCCTTTTTCCGAAGTGTCCATTTGTATGTACTTGCCTCAATAAATCCATTTCCATTCCTTTCGGTATAACTAACTGTCCCTTATCTCCTTTGTATAACAAGCCATTTTGCTCATAATAGTCTGAATAAGCTTTCTCCTTTAATACTTCCAATATTGCCATAATTCCTTCATCATGCTGCTGTCCCTGACGTATTTTCTCATGTAATCCCCTGGTTATGACTCCAATGTAGGGATTTCTACTGAGAGCATCAACATGTCTCATCATGCTACCACTTCTGTGTTCGATACTGTAGTCGTACTCCTGTAACAGCATAACCCATCTTGCCACTCTTGGCGTCAGGTCTTTTTTTCGAAGTGTCATTTCCAATGCCATGCAATCTGTAACAATCTTAAAAGGGATTCCAAGTAGGTACCGTCTGAACTTCCTTACTCCGTCAATGACTGCAAGAGCTTCTAACTCATAACTCGAGTATTTTTTTTCTGCATCTGTAGTCTTTTTACTGCTGTAGTATACGGGGTGTAGACTGTTATCATTTGGGTCTCTTTGCAAAAGAATAGCTGAGTATGCCTGTTGAGAAGCGTCAGTGTGTAATTCTGTTTGCAGGGCGGGATCAAAAATTTTCAATACTGGTTCTTCTGATAACTTTTTTTTCAGCATGTAGAAGCTGTTTTTCTCTTTTTCATCAAATTTAAAACAATTTTCTTTTTTCAATAAATCTGTTAGTGGTTTTGCAATGGCAGCATAGCCGTCTATGAATTTCCTGAAATAGGATGTCAATCCAATAAAGCTTTGGAGTTGTTTCTGTGTAGCTGGCTCCGGAAATTTCATGACAGCATCAACTTTTTCTGCTGAAGGTCTCACTGTGCCACCCTCAATAATGTGACCAAGGTAATCTACTCTTGTTGTAAGTATCTCACACTTTTCCCAATTTATTTGTAATCCGTAGCTTTCTGCTACTTCCAACACAGCTTTAAGTCTTTCAAGTCCTTGTTCATATGTTTCGGCTGGTATTATAACGTCATCAATGAATATTTGCATCCATCCCTTCGCTATTAGTTCCCTGAAAATGATGTTAATAAATCTTGTGAAATAGTTTGGGCAAATTGATAATCCAAACGGTGCTCTTGTAAACTCATATTGTCCATTGTGAGTCACAAATGAAGTATACTTTGTACACTCTTCTTTAATTTTTAAATGAAAGAATGCATCTTTCAAATCTAGCTTGGTGAAAATCTTTGCATTAGAAAGTTTATCGATTTGGTCATCTATTACAGGCAAAGGGAACTCATCTTTAACCATCTTATCATTAATTTTCCTGAAATCAATGCAAATGCGTATTGAGCCATTCTTTTTCCTAACTAGGACCAAGGGGCTAGCATACTCTGAGAAACTGGGCTTTATGATACCTAATCTTAACCACTCGCTTACCTGCTTGTCGACTTCTTCTTGTTCTTTCAAGGACAGACGCCGTGGGCGTTGCGCCACAGGGATGTCATCCTTAAGCACAATCTGCATCTCTATGGGAGCTTCTTTCTTCTGAATGGGTTTGTAGTTGGCCACCAACCACCTTACCTCCAGCTCGATGCTTGGGTCGACACCTGGACCTATGAACAAACGCTCCATACTCATGTTTGCCATCCACTCTTCGTCTTTCGGTTCAATTCTTACACAATTCCCATCCAAAACAGCCACCACAGTTCTTAAAAATTCATAACCTAGAACGAAACTATATGGGGTACAGTCATTTGGCACTATATGAAAGTTCACGTCGTAGTATGTCCTTCCGTCGATTTCGATATTTATCTTGCACTTTCCCATGCTTCTGACAGAACGGCTTTGACCGAAACCGTGTAGCGTAGTGTTCAGTTTCTTCTCGCTTCTCGGCCGTCCCAACTCCACGTAAAAGTTTTCGGTAATGAAATTCACGTCGCTGCCCGAATCTATAAGCGCTGTAGAAAAAATATTGCCAATTTTCACGTTAATTTCAGGCTTTTTCACAGTATTTTTCTTCAAGTTCAAGTCTTCTTGACTTTTGTTTACACTGTGAACGTCAAAGTGACAGTTGCAGCTGATCGACTCACGGCCGCCATCTTCGTTTTCATCGTGAGTGTCTGAGTGAATGTAAAATACGTCACGCTTCGAGTGCTGTTTTGCCGACACAGTATTGCCAACAGTACGAGTCGCTTCCGTCTTCGGTTTCTCAGAAAATCCGCTGCTGCCTGCAGCGCCGCCGCCAGTAGATGACGCGTTACACTTTGCTCCAATATGGCCGAAATTATTGCAACGAAAACATTTCAAACCTTTTTCACGATTCGGGCACGTAGATGACGAATGATTTCTCTCCCCGCAGTTGAAACAACGCATCTTCGCTTCCGAACTCGAGGCAGTCTGCTGCACGTCAGGCTTCATTCTTCTAATTTTCTCTTCACTTTGTCTCTTCATGTTTTTCTTATAAGATTCGTACATTTTGAGCCGTTCTTTTAGCTCTGGGTATGTCGTAGCGCCGTATAGAAGGATTTTATTGCTCTCCAGATCTGGGATTCCATCAATAATGTATTGGATTGCTACGTAGTCCGCCAGTTTCCCTCTCTTACCAAGCTCCTTCATTTCCAGCATGTACTCATAACATCCTTCGTCTTTTTGTTTCTTCCTTGCAATCATTTGTTCGTGTATGTCCTTTGTGTTTGTCGTATCCGTAAATTCCTTTAGCAGAGCCGTCTTCAAATCATTGAAAGTCTTGAATGGTCGTTCAGTTCTGAGCCATGTGGCTGCTGACGATGTGAGGGATCTTCTTGCTATCAGCAACTTCTGCTGCTCCGTTAACCCGAATATATCGGCGTTATCTTCCACGTCTTGTGCCCATTTGGCCGCGGAGTACGTCTTGTCCTGGCCGGAAAATTTGGGAATGGCGTCGTCCAGCAAAACCAGGTTAAAACTTTGGTTCGCCATGTCGTCGTCGTCGTCTGTAAAGTATTCGTCGTCTGTTTCGTCGTAATCTTCGTCTGTTTCGTCGTTATTTTGGCTTTCGAAGCTAGCACTAACACGTCGTTGCTGTGCAAACCACGCCGCCGCCGCAGTCTTCTTTGAGGTTATCTTCGTCGTGTTCGTCGTTAAAAATTTTGATTTTCGTCGTGGTCGCATTGCCCCATCCCGGACGAGCCCCCAAAATTGTGGGACGGGCAATGAAAAACGTTAGTCTTAAAGAACTGGTACTTTTATTTAATTATAAGAGCACAAGCAAAACACAGCAGCCGGCCATCGCTCAGCTCAAAACGGAAGTGCAACACAAGGGGATCGCATATCCTGTGTTCCATTCTTAAAAACTAACTTACTAGCCTAACGTCACTTCATCCATACAGCCCAATCATATCCATCTGTCTCGTTCACTCTCTTGCATGCATCTCACTCAGCACACGTTCAGAAACATTCCCACATGTATAGGCAAGTTCGGGTGCACCCTGATGATGCGAAATATCAAAGGATACTCTGGAGACCATATCCAGATTTGCCCATTCAACATTATGAGTTATTAACATTGACCTTTGGTACCGCGTGTGCACCGCATCTTGCAGTCAAAACTCTGCAAAGGCTGGCTGAAGAAGAAAAACTGAATTTTCCACTGGCATCAGAAATTACAAAGAGAGATTTTTATGTTGATGACTTGATGACCGGATGTGATACAGAAAAAGAAGCCAGAATAATATACAACGAATTAAACAAACTTATGACCTCTGGAGGATTTCGACTGCAAAAATGGAGCACGAACAGCAGTGATCTATTGCAACACATCGGAGAAGACAAGCGTAACCAAGAACAGTTAGTTCCTATCAAAACTGATAACATGTTTAAGGTTCTAGGAATACAATGGAATCGGAAATCAGATAATTTTGAGTATACAGTCAACTTACAGGAAGTGAAATATCCAATCACGAAACGACAGGTTCTGTCCGACATTGCTCGATTATACGATCCAATGGGCTGGATTGCGCCGGTGGGTATATTGGCAAAAATTATAATCCAGAAGATTTGGAAGGCACGTTTAGACTGGGATGATCCATTGTTCGATGCATTGCAGAAAGAGTGGCTCAAATTTCGACAAGAATTGATTGAGATTAAAAATATCGAAATCCCTAGATGGATTCATTGCAGGCGTAATACTCATATTGAATTGCATGCATTTTCAGACGCTTCACGTGCGGCTTATGCTGCTGCAGTTTTCATGCGGGTCGTAGATGAAAACGACACTGTGCGGGTGAGTTTGGTATCCGCCAAGACAAAAGTTGCTCCAATAGAAAGGGAAGTATCTATTCCACGGTTGGAATTATGCGGCGCAGCTCTAGCGGCGAAATTGCTGTGTGAAATCTCACAAGTCATGAATATAGCTAGAGACAATCTATACGGGTGGACAGATTCCACAATTGTATTGGCATGGCTAAAGGGTGGATCAAGCAAATGGACAACCTTTGTAAGCAACCGCGTGTCGGAAATTCTTTCAATCATGGACTACGATCAATGGAGTCACGTTTCTACCGAAACGAACCCATCAGATTGTGCATCAAGAGGTCTGCAACCCTCAGAAATGCATTATAACTCTTTATGGTGGCATGGACCCCAATGGTTACGACAACCCAAGATTGAGACACTAAAGCAGGATGTGAAAGATACACATGAAGAGGAAAGAATCGTTTCAATGAAGGTGACAGAGAAACAAACAGAAAATTTTGAGTGGATGAAGTTTTCCAATTTGTTAAAAATGCTTAAAGTGATATCATACTGTAGACGAATTTTGTTGCCAAAGAAAGAACGACAAAATTTACCGACGTTCGTGACGATAAAGGAAATGAATGAGACGTTAGAGAAGTGTATCAAGCAAGTTCAGACAATTGAATTTGAAGAAGAGATAAAGTTGATACAGAGCGGAAGGGAGATACCGAAAAGGAGTGTTCTTCACACTCTATGCCCCATTTTGGATCAAAACGGGTTACTTAGAGTTGGTGGCCGTATTGATCAAGCTCATGTGAGTTTTGACACGAAACATCCGATAATTATGCCAAGTAAAAGTCATCTTACGCAGCTTCTAGTATCGGACGCTCACTACAAAACTCTTCATGGAGGACCGCAAGTTATGTTGAATTTTCTTCGGTCAAAATATTGGATAGTAAGAGCCAGAGAACAAGTCAAGAAACATTACCGGAAATGCATCACTTGTTTGCGACATTCTAAGGCTGCCAGAGTTCAATTGATGGGACAACTTCCACATGCGAGATTGAAGCCATGCAAACCATTTAAAGCTACGGGAGTTGATTATGCTGGACCCATTAACATAAAATTTTCGCCAGGTCGAGGTGCAAAGTCTTATAAAGGATACATTTGCTTATTCGTGTGTATGGTCACACGCGCGATACATATTGAGGCGGTAACGGATTTAACAGCAAAGGGATTTATTGCAGCGTTCAGACGCTTTACTTCACGGCGTGGCCATTGTCAAGACCTTTTTAGCGACAATGGCACAAATTTCGTTGGAGCCGATAAGCAACTACGTGAAATGTTTAACAGTGCCAAATCAAAACTTCCCAACGAAATAGCGGAAGCCCTTACTCTAGAGGCAACAACGTGGCATTTTATTCCGCCGCAATCGCCGAATTTTGGTGGTTTATGGGAAGCGGGAGTACGTTGTGCTAAAATTCATTTGAAGAAAGTCATCGGTGATAGCACTCTTACTTACGAAGAGCTTTCAACAGTATTGTCACAAGTGGAAGCGTGTTTAAATTCACGACCGATCTCAGTCATTAGTTCCGACGCAACTGACCCTCTCCCATTAACACCTGGTCATTTTTTTGTAGGCGAACCTATTATTAATATTTTTGATGAAAGTTATTGTGACAAAAATATTTCAGTTTTAGAAAGATGGAGACTAGTTCAAAAAATGGTGCTCGATTATTGGAAAAGATGGTCAAAAGAGTATTTAGTTACGTTAAGTCAAAGACATAAATGGAATACAAAATTATCTGAACCATGTGTTGATGATATTTGTATTATTAGAGATGATAATCTTCCACCTTCTAAATGGATTTTAGGACGGATTGTAAACAAACATGTAGGGCCGGACAATGTAACTCGTGTTGTAACGATCAAATGCAAGAATGGATTTATGAAGAGGCCTTTAAGTAAGATTAGTATTCTTGAAAAATGATTTGCATTGTCTCGGTAGGTGGTATGTATTGTTTAACTGTTGTTATGTATTAGAAGTTAAGTTTTTCATATTTTCTGTAATTTGCATGGTGGGCGGCCCAGAATTTATACTGTACTAGCTGTTGCCTGCGGCTTCGCTCGCGTGGATTTCGTATTTATGTTGTTACCGGTTTTCCGAAGCAATGAGATATTTTCCCGTCATTTCGGGGTAATTTTAAACTAAGGAAAAACAGGACTAACCCTGCGCAAATCAATGAGTATAATTCAAGATCCAGCTGAATTTTAAATAATAAACCATACAAATGACACCCATATTGATTTTTAGACATTTCAAACCTATCGCACCCCAACTCCATCCCAGGGGGATGATGGTATTTCACGTCCACCACGTTGCATTTCAAAATTGTTGTAGTTTTCGTAATCAGCGACCCGATAAACCATACAAACGACACCCATATTGATTTTTAGACATTTCAAACCTATCGCACCCCAACTCCATCCTCAGGGGGATGATGGTATTTCACGTCCACCACGTTTGATTTCAAAATTGTTGTAGTTTTCGTAATCAGCGACCCGATAAACCATACAAACGATACCCATATTGGTTTTTAGACTTTTTCACGCCATTTCCCTTTTTAGGGGTTGAATTTGGGAAGGAATTTCAATAACAGTGATGAACGTTGCATAGAATTACATCATTAATGCCTAAATAAAAAATTATGTGGATTTTACTTTAAGAATAAAGAATTTTCAACTTCATCCCCCTTTTCACCCTTAAGGGTGTCGAATTTTCAAAAACCCTGAAACACGTAATTATTAATTTTTTGTCGTCAGCCTAAATACAAATTTTGAAGATCCTAACTTCAAAACTGACGGACTTTCATACAAACTTTCATCCCCTATTTTACCCCCTTAGGGGTGGAATTTTATAAAACCCTTTCTTAGTGCACCCCTAGGCCTCATAAGGAACCTACATGCCAAATTTGGAATCTCTAGACCCAGTGGTTTGGGCTGTGCGTTGATATGTCAGTCAGTCACCTTCTTCTTTTATATATATAGATTACGCCGGTTCTCGCTCGCTTGACGCGATCTATTGAATTAAAAATCAACTTTTTTAACTTTTGATAATTATGCTTAATTTTATAAATAAGGGAAAGAATACACGATGAAAACTGTAATTAAACAAAAGTTTTTCAGTTGGTATTTTTGCTTCAACATAAAATACGAAAATATTTACGAGTAACTTAAGATTAATATGCTTAATTTTAGGTAATTTGCTCAAAAACTGTCCTGGAAAGTCTATCAAATTTAAAATAATTTGGTTGCCATTTTTGCCTAGACTTTTATGTAACTTGCATACAAATTTGCTAATAAAAAAATATGCGCAAATATTTTTTTCTTAGTTTTGATTAAAGTAGGTACCTTGGAACCCACCTCAAAAGTTTACCCCATCAGATATTATTTACGATTTTTGGCTTGACTTCACATGCATAAACAAACAAAAAAAATGATTTTCTGGAGAATCTAAAAGCCAGCCAATTCATTAAAATTTATTTTTCACATAGGTGTTCCACCACCTATTACAATACATAGCAACTTTATAGTAAACTAGCTGTTACCCGCGACTTCGTCCGCGTAGATTTTATAAATAAACAGAACTCGAACTTAATTGAAACATATTTTACGGAGCGCTTATCCTTCTTGATCCCTACGTAAAAGATGCATTTGTACTTATCCAAGTTGAATAAATGCATCTTACTACAAACTTAATTATCTTTTGATTTTATTTAACTGGTAGGTAGTGCGGAATTTTCATTGTCAACCGTTACAGGCGAACTTAAAAAAGAAGGCAATAAAGGGAGTGAAGTGAATGGGTAGCGAGGAGGTATTCATAAAAGTAAAAAAGGTCCCTATTCCTCCCTATCTATCCTTTTGTATCCCCCCCCCTACATTCCCACTCCCCCTCCCTCACCCTCTCCCACTCTCTCTTCCTCTCCCTCGCCCCTCCCTCTTCCCCCCCTCACCCTTCCTTCCCCCTCCATTTCCCCCCTTCCCCTCTCCCCATCACCCTCCCTTTCCCCCCTCGCCCTCCTCCCATTCCCCTCCCTTTCCCCCTTCCCCTCACTCAACCTCCCCTTCCCCCTCTCCCTCCCTCTACCCCCTCCCACGCCCTCTACCCCTCCCTCCCCCTTTCTCTCCCCTCATTTTCCCCTCCCTTACACTCTCTCCCTATCCCTCCCCCTCTCCCTCTCCCTATCCCTGACCCTACCCCTATCCCTGCTTCTACCCCTAACGCCATCTTAACCGCTATCCCTATCCTTATATAAACATACAACTGACACTCATATTGATTTTTAGACATTTCAAACCTATCGAATCCCAACCCCATCCCAGGGGTGGTGGTATTTCATGTCCACCACGTTGGATTTCAAAATCATTGTAGTTTTCGTAATCAGCGACCCGATAAACCATACGAACGACACCCATATTGATTTTTAGACATATCAACTCTATCGCACCCCAACCTCATCCGCAAGGGATGATAGCATTTCACGTCCACCATGTTGGATTTCAAAATTGTTGTAGTTTTTATAATCAGCGGCTCGATAAACCTTACAAACGACACCCATATTGATTTTTAGACATTTCAACCCTATCGCACCTCAACCTTATCCCCAGGGGATAATGGTAGTTTACGTCTACCACGTTGGATTTCAAAATTGTAGTAGTTTTCGTAATCAGCGATACTTAGTTGAATAAAAAAAGTCCCATCAAAATCGGTTAAGTAGTTTCGGTGTGCTGTAGCAGATACAACCCCGCTAGAGTATTATTGTATGTGTAGATTCCCACGGGAATGAGATATTTTCCCGGGGTAAAAAGTAGCCTATGTCCGTCTCCAAGTTACCATCTATCACCATACCAAATTTCATCAAAATCCGTTCAGCCGTTTAGGCGTGAAAGAGCAACAAACAAACAGACAGACAGACAGACAGAGTTACTTTCGCATTTATAATATTAGTATGGATTATTTTAAACAGTGTTGAACAAATCTTTTAGTAGTATCTTAAGATTGTTAGTAGCTGTTCTTGTTTTATTTCGTTTAAAGGACACGTCCTTGGTGGGCGGAATGTCCATTTCCTTGTTTCGATAGATGGAGTTGTTAGTTTTGTAAAAAATGGTAACGATGTGTTTTCCGCTATCAACGACCCGGCCAACCACAATTAATTTTGCGAGTTCATTCAAGTATCCTTTCAGTGTAAGTAAGTCAAATAAATAGTGTTTGTGTACAAGTGAGTTTAATTTGTGTGGATCCCTACGAAGAAGTTGAACAAGACAGTGGAACAAAAAACTGAATGAAGCTTTACTTGAAATTGGATTGAAGAGAAGTAAAGTTGATCCATGCATATATTACTCTATAAAGGGAAGAAATGATATATTGTTCATTGCCGTTTATGTGGACGATTTACTATATTTTTTCAACAATGAAGAAACAATGATAACAGTAAAAGAAAAATTAAAGAAAAAGTTCAATATGAAAGATTTGGGGAAAGCCAAACATTGCATTGGACTGAAAATAACTGAGATTAAAGAAGGAATTTGTTTAGATCAGTCAATATACATAGAGAAAATTCTTACAAAATTTAATATGATGAATTGCAAGGCAGTCACTACCCCAATGGATGTGAGCATAAAACTGAAGTCCGCATCAAACAATGAGGAGATTCTAAATAATATTCCATACCAGGAAGCAATTGGATGTTTGTTATATTTATCTCAGGGTACTCGACCAGATATAGCTTATGCTGTAAATACCCTCAGCCGCTTCAACAACAACCCAACAAAAGAGCACTGGATAGCTTTGAAAAGAATCTTACGTTATCTAAAGGGTACTATAAACATGAAATTGACGTTCAGAAAGAACACAGAAAGTATTGTTGGTTACTGTGATGCCGATTGGGCATCAGACGTTGAAGACAGAAGGTCATGCACCGGTTATGTTTTCCTTTTCCAGGGTGCTGCAATTGCATGGAATTCTAGAAAGCAGCAGACTGTGGCCTTATCCTCGACAGAGGCAGAATATATGTCTTTGGCCTCCGCCACTCAAGAAGCAGTATGGTTGAGACAGTTGGAAAATGAAATGTGGCCTGAAAGTAGAGGTACACCTTTATTGATTTATTGTGATAATCAAAGCACAATTAAGCTTTCAGGTAATGACATGTATCATGCTCGGAGTAAACATATAGATGTCAGATTCCACTTCATCCGTGAGAAGGTCATCAACCATGAGATTAACGTTCAGTTCATGGGGACTGAGAAGATGGTGGCCGATGTCTTGACGAAGGGTCTCCAGACTACCAAGCACACTAGCTGCACTCAAGCTATGGGTTTGCGTTCAGGGGACCGTGTTGAAGAAATGGAACGCAACCATTGAGTGACGTTTAATATGTCTAATCTGTGCATGTCTCTTTGACAGCTCTGTAATATCTATGCGAGTCGTTGCTCTAAATAAAATACGTTTTTGTTAATTTATCCAAATATCTTTAATTACATCAATCCTCTGTTTACTATAACTTATTAGGCTATAAGGTTCTCTAACCTGCTAAATTAGGTTTTTCTCAACCGTTTCATTTGTTATTTGTTATTTTAAATTAATTAATTTTACTTTAAGTTTAATTTTGTTAATACCTCATTTATGTACCTACTCTATGCGTGCAGCTCACCCAGCTGCATTTTTCCTATAATAAATTCTAATCTAAATATGATGAAGAAACATAGCTGGGTGGGCTGTATCCGTCTGCAACTGCGGCGTCGTTTAAGGAGAAGCGGAGCCTTCAAACACAGGCAACTTCTGCTTAAATGGAGGCTCCAATCTATGTTATAGTTAAGAAAACATGTTTACAGAAATAAAAACTATTTTATTTTATTTTATTTATTTATTTTATTAATGTAAAGGGGGCCAAAATAGGGAGGACCAAATTTCAAATTGTCGCTACTTGGTCAAGTGGGTTATCATATGAAAGGGCTTTACTTGTACATTCTAAAATATATTTTTGTATCTTTTTACAACTCTTAGTTTTCAAGTTATAATGAAAAATGACAAAAAATACCATTCCCCCCCCCCCCCCCCTTATCTCCGAAGTTTTTAAAGGAAAATATGAATTAATTACAGTTAACAGAAGATTATGTAAACATTACAGCAAAAATAAAACGATCTTTCTAAGTTGCACAGTTTTTTAGAAATCTGCAAATAACCTTTACAAACAAATTTAGTTTTGCGGTCCTAAAAATGGACTTTATTGCTTCCAAAAATACAAAAAGTATATCGGAACCCTCGGCGCGCGAGTCCGACTCGCACTTGACCGTTTTTTTTTATCCATAGATGGCAGTATTTATCGGCCTTAAAATCCTCGAATTGGTTTCTTTGAGTACCCTAAAAATGTAGGTAAAATGCAATCAGTTTTTGGCGTCTGCCACCTCCAAGATGGCCTACAGCTGTGATAACCAAGCTACACACCTGCTTTAAGGCATAAAAAATGTTTAACAGAATCCAGGTATTCTGTGATCCAGGCATGCACTGTATAGGCCGATGGAGAATAAACCATAAGAAAGTAGGTTTCTCGGATGACGATAGGTATATCTACAGTATCATTATAATCGATGGAGACTCTGTTGTCCAGTCCTAAATTTCCTGTTTCCTAGGTCCTTACCGAAGCGAATCGAAGGTCCGTCTTGAGTCATGTCTGCATCCAGCAGTTTTCCGCAACCCTGGCCAGATCATCAGACTACTTTATTGGAGGTCTGCGCTACGTCTCTCAGTTCGTGACGTTCAGTCATTGCCTGTGGGTTTTTGAAGTGATATTTTTTTATTGTCGATGGGCTTGCTTTTGACCTCGATCTAGTGTTGAGGACAGAAATTATTATCAGCCTATTCACTAGCGACTTGAATAGATTCGAGTTACATGAACTGAAGATGTTTTAAATGCCTTTCCCCCTGCTGCTTGATTTTGGCAATAATCAGAGCTATGTCAGTTATTTTGTTATGATTGTAATAAATATTTGAATATGTTTTTCGGTTACATGAACTCTGAAACACAGACGCAGACAGAGAATTCCACTCTTTAGCCGTGCGCATTATTAAAAGATGTTTCAAATGCCCTGCCCCCTGCTGCTTGATTTTGGCAATAATCAGAGCTATGTCAGTTATTTTGGTCTGATTGAGATGAAAAGAAGCTGAAATGGAGAAATCTATTGAGATATAAAGCCTAATTATAGGTACCTAATGAGAAGTTCGCGTAATATACAATTGATTAATAAATATATCTTAATCTACCTTATGAACAAAGTTGCCAACTTCAGAGATAAAATGGAAGAACTTAATCCAGCCTTAAGTTAATCCGTCAGCTCAGAAACAAGAAGGGGTTAACTGTACGTGCCAGGTAAACTAATGTCCATATTGCACAGCTTTTGTACGCCTTTAGGCCGAGAACACACGCATCATAACTGCAATTTAACCCGTTTTATGTGTTGGAAGGGGAAGGCCTCGGCGAACGTACCAAGACCAAATTCAGGACGTTCTGAATAAAGGCCAGGTTAAAAGTACCCTAAACCGACGAGCATGTATGAAAGGATTGATGAAAGTTCACGAAGCAAGGGAAGTATGTCAAGATCGTAGCAGGTGGAGAACTGTGGTCTCTGCCTACCCCGCCGGGAACAAGGCGTGATATTATGTATGTATGTTTATGTGTTATTGGTATTATGTACTTACATGTACAGTTTAGCGTTTTAGCACAAAAACGCTATTTTTAACCCCCGACGCAAAAAACAGAGGGGTGTTATAAGTTTAACGTGTGTATCTGTCTGTCTGTGTATCTGTCTATCTGTCTGCGCCATCGTAGCTTCCAAACGGATGGACCGATTTCAATGCGTTTTATTTTATTTTATAGGTAATTTAATGGAGGTGGATCTTAGCTATATTTGATGAAAATCGATCGAGCTGTTTAAAAGTTATGAGCTCTTTTCGTTATCAAGTTGTCAAAAAATAATGATTTATAATAAAAATTATAGGTTTTGAAGCCGCACTTTTTGTTGGCCGCAGAATTTAACTAAAAATCCAAATATTTTCGAGTTTTCAACGTACTTAAAAAGTTTAAAAAGCTACAAATAAAATTTAAATTTAAAATGTAAAAAAACCCCCGACAAAAAAGTATTCTTTAAAAAGTAAAAGATAATAGTTCAAATTATTTACACACACTTGCGCACTTTATGATACTTGTTTTATTTCGTTGTATTGTTTAAATGCAATAAATACTTTTTACTTACTTTTACTATTGTTGACCCTTAAATGCGTTGGGGGATTGCTAAGTTTAAATTCAAATTTGCGAAATTGAAACAGAATAATGTTAATAAATATCCAAAATTTAATTTAAATTAATTCATGATTAGGGCCTATTTTTTAGCATTGTTACTCAATTATACCAACACAATATACCTACGCAAGTTGTATTGTTACAAGTTCGTTTCTATTTTGTTTTCATAGCGGTCCCCCAAGGCATTTAAGGGTCAAAAATAGTAAAAGTAAGTAAAAAGTATTTATTGCATTTAAACAATACAACGAAATAAAACAAGTATCATAAAGTGCGCAAGTGTGTGTAAATAATTTGAACTATTATCTTTTACTTTTTAAAGAATCGTTTTTTGTCGGGGTTTTTTTTAAATATAGGTATCTAAAGAGACATGGGTCGAATGACGAGATTTTTTTTAGTCTCATACAAAAACTATAGGCGTTACAAGGTTTCAAACGGGAAGCAAAAACAAAATAATTTTTCGCCTCAAGTTTATTTGGAAAATTGTTTAGTTTCATGTTCTGAGTAGTGTCTTCGAGACAATGCTCGCGACACAGTTCCATTAGTTTGATTGGTTTCAATTAAACTTGTATGAAAGCTATCATTTTGGTTTTTAACCGCAGTCCCGTTAGTTCTGTGTTTTTCTGCCGTGTGTTCAGGCCCTTAGTCCATCTCTGTAGGGCAGGTCACGTTTCTCCGCAAAACCCAACTTTATTAGACTAATAAAGTAGCAATGTTACAAATCTAGGGCACAGATTTATGAGTTTTTCTTTTACCTAGAATAACAACCTGCTCGTAAAGAATGGGAAAAATCTGCTTAATTCTAATGTTTCTTTTTAGAGCAGGTGTAACGTTAATCCACTATATAGTCCGGTCCCTTATAGTCTTATATCGCCAAATTCACCAAATTGCACCATTTTTTTCCAGGTACTAGTTAGGTAAATAGCTCTCAATTTTTGATAGGAGCCAATTCTTGAATTTTCTATGGAAATTTTTTGAAATTCAAAAATTGGCTCCTATCAAAAATTGAGAGCTATGTACCTAAGTAGTACCTAGAAAAAATTTGGAGAAATTGTAAGGCGTCTCTACGTGAAACAGCTAACTGACCGCACTAATAGTCTGACCACAACCGCTGTACCGCACCTTAGGTATGCAAGCAGCGAGATGGGGGGCCATCGCTCGTCATCGCTCACGGCGGCAACTAGTTCTTACTTTTTCCTTTCCACTCCCCCACCTCCCCGCGCATATCTAAGGCGCGGTACAGCGGTTGCGGTCAGACTATAGTCAGCCAGCTTCTGACAGCGTCGTGATCGGAAAGAAACATAAACCACCACTCGGCCACAAAACACCTCAAGGTAGACGAGTAAAAATGTTCCTTGGAAAAAGTTGTTCCCTCTTACCTCTAGATATGTACTCGTAATCTGTTTCTTGAATATCGGGAGCGTAAAGTCGATTTAGCTAGGTCTAATATCTGGGAAAATTCATTTTCTCAAATTTTAGAGTTCCGAACCAAAATAGAAAAATCGAAGTCAGTGGTCGCTTAAGAGACCACTAAAAAGTTTGTAAAATGGACTTCACAATGTACTGGCTCACCACTAGTAAGATTTTATGGTAAAAAAAAAAAATACAAAAAAAAACTAAAAAAAAAATTGTAAATAGAGTTCAGTTTCCAAACGCTTTATCTGGGTGTCTGCCCTATAAAGGGTTATAGCATCACTTTGTTGTCCGTTTGTCTATCTCTCAAGATCCTTTTTATCTCGAACAGGTTAAGGTATGGAGTTGAAATTATAATCAAATATTAAAATCTACGGACCCTGGAAGCTGTGAAAATTTCAAGCTTTTACGACAACACAATCAAAAGATACAGCCATTTATGTCTCCATCTCCATACATTTATGAACCAAACCAGAACCTTTAGGGTACTTCCCATTGACCTAGATCATGAAATTTGGCCAGAAGCTAGGTCTTATAGCACGAGCAACAGAAAACTACTAAAATTATAAAATATTACATAACTTTCACAAGTAATCATGACCAATTATGGTGAGTTCCCTTTCAAGAACATTCATATTAAAGAGGGGTCAAGTTTGAGTGGACACGGAGTTTTTTAAAATCATAGGGAAAATGCTTGTAGTATCATATGGTAGAGAGGTTCGAAACCCTAAGTAAGAGTGTTCAAGTCGCACTTGCCCTATTTAATGAGTATTTCTTGAAAATAGCACGATTCAAAAACCCCACAGCGCCATCCTCTTTTAGTATTTAGTTATAATTATACAAAGCAAAGCTCGGTTGCTCAGGTATTATTTTGTATTTAAATTTTATTTCTTACAAAGACTGTTTGTAGGTAGATACTTTCGTAGTTACATTAACATTAAGTATGTAAATTATTTTATCCTGACGACACATTATCGAACCATTCCACTTTACACCTTATTAAATATACACTCTAAAATCATTCTACCGATGAAAAGACGGTGAAAATGCTTCTTTAGGTATCCTTTTTAATTAAAAACTAATGAAAAATTCAAAATAGAGCTAAGGATACAACAAAGATTATTAAATGAGCTTAAAGTAAACTTAAAGAGGCAAAGTTAAATAGGCGCCTTTTGAGAAAGACAGTTTACCTAGCCTTTTATTTCTTTTACATTTTTAGTAGAAGGTAGTACTAGTAGGTTTAAAAAAAGGTGGTACTATTTATATAGTAGTGCCCGTTACAAGTGTCTCCTAGCTCGCACCCAATTATACAAGTTGTAAAAAAGTACATAACAAAATATTTTTATTTTGGGTGATAATGAAATTTGATTTTCCTTCGATTTACATTACAGTAATTTATTGATACCCATACATACCCGTGGGGGTCGTAAGAGGCGACTAAGGGTTATAAACTGGAGGATGGGCAGCAGCATCCTCCTTTGTATCTTACATCTTACTACTTAATGTACTTAGCGGTCACCACCAACCGCGGTCCATGGTGCCAGCCGTAACGCTAACAAGCGAGGTGACTATGGTACTACCCCTCTACATTTTTCGAGCAAAAGCTATAATTCTGGAGGGAGCTCCCTGTCCTGTAGTGGCCGTTTCATGGGATGTTATGATGAATTTATTGATATACATAGGTACTTGTTAGTGACTGAATATATCTACAAAAACATCTTTGCGTCAATTAACCATCCAGGCGCTTCATTTCCTCTTGATCTAAATCTACTTTGTATAGGAAAAAAAAATCTTATTTTTTTATATGATCTATTAGTGATGTAGAATCAGCCCTTAGGAGGATCATCGAACTATTTTTTTATACCCTGTACTTATATCTTTACAAGTGAAACTACCAGGAAAACCAATGACAAAAGATACATTTCGCTTGTTCACTATGCATAAAAGATTTTTATTTTCATAGTCGATATTGCTATCTCAGAGGATTTGATAAGACCTAGGAATAATATCTTGGGAAATATCTTGGGTTCTATTATTCCACACAAAAGAACAACCGCTTGACTTATTCCTTTGTGGGGCTGGTATACGTTTATCACTGTTTCATTATTTTATCGACGATATATCGGCTGTCTTTGTGCTCAATACTTGGAGATGAAACGTATTCGAAGATATGAGTCTTGGCCTTCAGATTGAAGGCATTCGCTCGTAGATTCGTATTGTATAAAGGGGCTTTTATTACGAAATTAATAATACTAAATAATTTACCTTTCTCTCAGAATTATACGGAATTGAAATAAATCTTTATTTTTTGTACTTGTGGAAAAAACGGTTTGGTTCATGTAAAACTTTTCAAGGTATTCTTTTGGAGACTACCAAAATTATTGGAATAGTCAAATACTTCGCCAGTGGAAATAACTTTCGTAGTTGTGATGGATTCCTATGGATAATTTGTCAAACGATATCACTCTGATAGATAATGTGATACATGTACGTTTTCCACGACCCACTTACTCAGAAACGGAAAAAGAATACTAGGACTATAAATGGTCTTCTAAGCGCTTTTACAGACCAGCGCAGCGACAAGGTTAGGCGTCTCTTGCGCGTCTACCGTGCTGCCGTCAGATGGTCGACCGTGCTGCCGTCAGATGGTCGCACGCGGCTGTCGCTTGCGGCGGTCTTCGGCGGTCGTCAAGGCTCGTTCGCGGCTGTCGTCGATGGTAGTCGCCTCACCTTGCCGTTGGTCTATAAGAGCAAAGAGCCCTTTAACAAACAAAAGATGTGGATTTTTATGTCCTTTTCTCCCTTCATACAAAGGAATAATATGAAAACCATCAAAATGTTTGCACAACCAACGTTTAACCAGATGTGCTGGCATTTCCAGTACGCCAATATTTATAAAAGGTCAGCTGCCGTACTCCGAAGTGAAACTACGATAATATCGCGCCGATAATTAGTCTATGGTTCGGCCTTTGACAAAGAAATTCCCATACAAAGTAAATTTCCGAACGTAATTGTTGTTGTCAATCTGATAATATCGGAGCTCCGATAAAACTTCGGAGTACGCACCCAGGATTAAGTGACCATTGCATTAGACTTGCGAACAGAATTTTAAAATCGAAGGGGAAAACTTACAAGTACTCGTACCTAACACATAATATCATACAGTACGGAACACTTTCTGCATGAGTGCGGTTCGCACTTAGCCAGCTTTGATGATAAACACAAATAAAAAAAAACGGCCAATTGCGTGTCAGGTCACGCGCAGTATAGAGTTCCGTAGTTCTTTTTACGTTTTTTATATCGCAAAACAGGTTTTTATTGTGTTTTTCACAACGTCCATAACGTAAACATTTTACCTCCTAATGCTCAGCGAGGTCCTAGCGCTTGATTGCTATTCCTATTTTTATTATCCCTAGTTTTTCAGGTATATCATTAACCTGTGAAGCCTACTTAGCTGTGACAGTTTTTCTTTTCATTTCATTATATAATACGACTGTTATTTTTTTTATTTCCAATAACAACCGTTTAGCTAGCAGGTGAGGGGGGACAGTCGACTCTAACAAAAATTGCGTTTTAAGCTGAATATTTCGAAAACGGATCCCTTAATCTAAAAATGATATTTGCAGATTCACATTATTTTTAAAAGGCTTATTCAACGACACCCCACAATTCCACAATATGCGGTGAACAAAAAAAATCTCCCCTACTTTACTTGTATATATATATTCTTTATTGCACTAAACTTGACAGAAAAGACTATAACTAAAGGACATACACAAAGGCGGGCTTATCACTAAAAGAGATTTCTTCCAGCCAACCGAACGCAGTGAGAAATTGTTGTAGAGATTAATTTCAATACTTTGAGCTAAGCCGCGGACAGACAGACGGACATGACGAAACTATAAGGGTTCCTTGTTGACTACGGAACCTTAAAAACTATGCAATGAGATCCATTATTTCTTATTAAAAAACCGACCAAGTTCGTGTCGGGCCGTGCGCTGTATTGAGTTCCGTAGATTTTTACGATTTTTATCGCAAGGCATATTTTGATTAAGTATTAGCTTTCATAATAAACTTTTTTCCTCCTGATACTCAGCGAGGTCCTAGCGCCTGATTGCTAGGGCTATTTTGTAATTTATAGTTTTTAACCTGGTGAAGCCAACTTAGCTGTAATAGTTTTTTTTTAAATTTCATTACATACTACTACTACTGTGAATTTATTCACAATTCCAGTAACTACTGTTTAGCTGGTAGCAAAAATTTTGCCGAATCACATTATTTAAAAAAACCTATGTAACAGCACCCCACACGATGCGGTAAAAAAGAAAAAAAACACCCCCACTTTACATGTAGGGGGAGGTAACCTAAAAAAAATTCAAAATTACAGCTTTCTATAGTATCAAGGGTCTCTGAGCTCTGAGCCACGGACAGACAGACGGACATGGTGAAACTATAAGAGTTGCTTGTTGACTACGGAACCCTAAACTGAAAGCTGTGATTGGACAAATAAAATGGTTTCTTGGGAAAAGTCCATGTTGTTTATTTTCCTGATTAATATTCAATACGAGGGACAAATTGAACCTAGAACCTTTCTTTTGATAAAAAGTAAGTATCTTCAATGTTTTCTTAACGATCTGTTTTTACACGACTGCGCGAAGCCAAAATAGGAAAAAAAGGAGGTGAATTGTAATCTCCGATTGTATAAGGCAGTCTATGTAGGTATGTGAGCAAAAATCGGATGTACCTACCTCTCTAGTTTCTAAAGTACTGGAAGGATTTCAATGTTATTTGATATCATTTTAATCATCAGGATCTTGAATAAGAATAAGAATCATTTATTTTCAGAGAATACAGTTACATAATGATCTCAGAATTATAAAGTCCAGTGTATTCGCTCGTGTGCAAGCATGCAAATATTTCTAAAAGTAAATTATCATTACATTTAACAAAATTTATTTGAATTCCATGATGAAAATGTTGAAATAACCATTTTGTCAAGCCAGGCCAAAATTCTGTACCTAGTAATTTAATTTAGTTAGAAATTTATTATATAATTATTAGGATGCAAATATTAAAATATTTCTCTTATGATTATCCTTTTGGATAGAGATTTAAGGTGGTGGTTATAGGCTATTTTTAAATTGGTGATGATAATATTATGACACGCTTTACTTTCAAAAAGTCCTCGAAAAACAACGGAAAAATTCTAGATCTAGATCGATTTTTCATTCAAAAACCATTTCCACAAAATTTCATCGAAATCGTTAGAGCCGTTTTTGAGCGATTATATGTATACAATTAATGCTCGTTTAAAAGTATAGGATGCTCTATAAAATAATAACATAATAACTAAGAAGAAGAGCCACAGAATATGAATTTCCTCAAAGTAGGGCGAAGTTAGCGTCAAGTTTGAACAAATCTGAGAAAGTTAGACACTTTGCAGGTTTGATTGATATCGGATACTGTAACAAGGTACTACATTTATAATGTCTTTAGTTCTTTTATTAGTTAAGTCTACAAACTTGAATTATCTGTTAAGAAATTAAACATTCATCATCACCATATCAGCCAAAAGACGTCCACTGCTGGACAATACTGGACAAAGGCCTCTCCTAAAGATCCCCATGACGATCGGTTCTGCGCTGCACGCATCCAGCGGCTTCCCGCGACCTTGAACACCATGGCTGCTACTGGAGCCAGGAATAGCGGGGCTGGGGGCCGGTGCTTGTTTCTGTAGTTCATAGTGATATATAGGGGGGTTTACCATAGTCGCCACGCTTGGCAGACGGGTTGCCGCCCGCAGTGTGATGGGATAATACACAAAAGGACGCTGCTGCCCATTCTCTGGATTTCATTGCCTTAGTCGCCTCTTGGGTGTCCGGGAAGGGATGGGTCGGTATTATTCTAGGCCGGTACCGCACAGCACGGCAATTAAACTTTACGGAATTAAAATGAGTATTGTTTTAGAAAGCGTTAGAGTTAATGAACCTTCTTAATTATATTGTAAACCTTTCAAGTAACAACTGTCACCTATAAATTACAATTATGAAAAAAACAAATGCGAGTCGGACTCGCTCGCTGAGGATTCCGTAATACCTATAGCATCTTAAAAAACAAAAAAGTAAATTTTTAGGACGGCACAACTTTTGTTAGTAAAGGTTTTCTGCAGGTTTCTAAAAAAACTGTGCTACTTAGAAAGACAGTTTTATTTACATTAAGATTATTGAAATTAAGAGTCGTATTTAATAAAAAAAACTATTTTGGAATTTACAAGTAGGTACGTGAATCCCCCTCGACCTAGTAAAGACAATTAAAATTTTTGCCGCCCTTATTTGGGCCCCCCTTTACAATAATAATAATATTTTTGAATTTTTTTTGTTAAAATTATCCCAAATTCCAAGTCAATTGCTGAGATAAACAGGTGTAACAGACAGACGAAGTTGCACCATAAGGGTTCCGTTTTTAGCATTTTGGTTCAGAACCCTAAAAATTAACAACATACCTAAACATAAAGTCATATTGTGTATGCTAGCTAAGTGCAACAATGTTAATTATTGTATTATTAGATTATATTAACATTGTGTTGCTCATTCATAGTACCTGGGCGACCGAGCTTCGCTCTATAATAGCCGCCGCAACATTAAAATATCATCAGGTGAGCAAGCAATGCTACTCGACAACAGATGGCGCTGTAAGTTTCTTGAACGCACTAAAACGCGCTAAGAAATATTAAAAAAGACGGTGAAAATGAATTTTCCCAGACATGAGACCTAGCTAGATCGATTTTTTGCCCCCAAAACCCCTGTATACTAAATTTCATCGAAATCGTTAGAGCCGTTGCCGTTTTCGAGAAACCGATTACATATATATATTACAGTAGATTTTTGCATTTACTACTACGATACTGTCGAATTCATAACTTCGGACACTAACAATACTGTAGATTATTGCATTACCTACTTCGATACAGTCGAATTCATAACTTCGGACACTAACAATACAGTAGATTATTGCATTTCCTACTTAGATACAGTCGAATTCATAACTTCGAACATTAACAATACAGTAGACTTTTGCATTTCCTACTTCGATACAGTCGAATTCATAACTTCGAACATTAACAATACAGTAGACTTTTGCATTTCCTACTTCGATGCAGTCGAATTCATAACTTCGGACACTAACAATACAGTAGATTATTGCATTTCCTACTTAGATACAGTCGAATTCATAACTTCGAACATTAACAATACAGTAGACTTTTGCATTTCCTACTTCGATACAGTCGAATTCATAACTTCGGACACTAACAATACAGTAGATTAATGCATTACCTTCTTCGATACAGTCGAATTCATAACTTCGGACACTAACAATACAGTAGATTATTGCATTTCCTACTTCGATACAGTCGAATTCATAACTTCGGACACTAACAATACAGTAGATTATTGCATTTCCTACTTCGATACAGTTGAATTCATAACTTCGAACACTAACAATACAACAGATTATTGCTTGGATTAATTGCCAAATTGGTAGTGATTAGCATCCAACCAATATCCCACTCTATCGTCAAGAGACGAAGTTTTGAATTTGCATGTTTCAAATAGTATCGTATCGATTTATCAAAAATTTAGATTAGACATCCAGACGGGTATCAAATAGGTATATAAACTTATAGCGATCCGTACGTCTGTGCTTCGTAAAGCTATGGGATCATTAACTACCTATGATACCTTATCTGCAGAATAAAATTTCCAACATATTCATTCAACTAAAGCAGACTTGAAGACCCAAATAAATGGAAAATTCAATCATTATTACTTGGTGAATAGCGGAAAATTGGACTTTGATTGCCAAAGTAAACAACATCCTACGCTTTGTACAGCCAAAAGTAGGTCAAGCTTGACAACGCAGCGCTAATAAAGCTCCTACGGCTATTGAAATAAGAACCGTAGAAATTCCAGTGTGTCAAGCTTGATGTGCTCTTGACTGTACAGCTGACAAAATAACTGCAACAAATTGAACAGTGTTTATCATTATGTTTTATTAACAGTCTACTGATTTTGAAAACATATATAGTGAAAGATAAACCAAAAGTATGTTACTTAAAAAAAAACCGGCCAAGTGCGAGTCGGATTTGCGCACCAAGGGTTCCATATTATTAAGGCAGTCGCGCAGAAGAGCAAAAAAACGCATGCGTGATTGCATGTTATCTAAACTGGTTTTATTTGTTTTCATTCTACTATAGCTTCTGCACTATAATAAACATACCAATTTATGTACCTGTTTTTACGATATGTAATAGCTAAAACAAAAAAAATTGAAAATAAAACCCGTTACTTGTATGGGTTTACTTTTCATTATTTTTATAATTTCTTAGGTAATCCATCATTATAATTTATAACACATATCTGTGATAATTTCAACCATATAGCTACTACGGTTCAAAAGATACAGCCCTCGGACAGACAGACAGATGACGTAGCCTTAGTAATGTATTTGAACACATCGGGTACGGAACCCTGAAAAGAACCTAGCCTTCATTTCTGCTTCTGAAATGAAGGCTTATTGAATGAAGGTTTATTTGTTTAATTTAGAACGAATTAAATGAGCTACTCTTTATTGGACATCAAAGTGAAAAATGATCTATGTATTTTAGGGTTACTGGTTACTAGCATATTGGCGTCATAATTTCTTGCCGTCGTAAACTTTTTAACTTTCGACAAATAAATCAAAACTTCACCCTAAAAGTAAACTGGTTCTTAGTTTTTAGGGTTCCGATACCAAAATCGTAAAAAAAAGGAACCCATGGTGCGATTTTGTCTGTCTGTCCGTCTGTCTGTCTGTCACACCTCAGCCACCACTCATGCTATCGACTTGAAATTTGGAATAGTTTCA
This sequence comes from Athrips mouffetella, assembly GCA_947532105.1. Lineage (NCBI taxonomy): Eukaryota > Metazoa > Arthropoda > Insecta > Lepidoptera > Gelechiidae > Athrips > Athrips mouffetella. Next base: position 6,284,391 of record OX383969.1, on the reverse strand, counting down.
GAATATGGTTGCCAAACTTTATTGCACATGAAATAAGTTTGAAAAAATTATGATTATTAATGTAAAGGGGGCCAAAATACGGGGAGCCAAATTTCAAATTGTCGCTAGGGTATCATATGAAAGGGCTTTACTTGCAAATATATTTTTGTATTTTTTTACGTTTCCAAGTTTTCAAGTTATGATGAAAAATGTCAAAAAAATACTATTGCCCCCCCCCCCCCCCCCCTTATCTCCGTAGTTTGTGAAAGAAAAAATCTGAATTAAGTACAGTTGACAGAAGTTCATGTAAATATTACAGCAAAAATAAAACGATCTTTCTAAGTTGCACTGTTTTTAGAACTCTGCAAATAACCTTTACAAACACATTAGTTTTGCGGTCCTAAAAATGGACTTTATTGCTTCCAAAAATACAAAAAGTATAACGGAATCCTCGGCGCGCGAGTCCGATTCGCACTTGACCGGGATTTTTATAAAGTAAAGGGTTCCGTAGCAAACCTATAGGAATATCAAAGCAATCAGCTGCTGGACTTCGCTGGTCGTTAGAAGAGAAAAAGTTAATGAAAAAATCAAAACCTACATACGGAACTCTACATTGCGCGTGGCTCGACACGCACTTGGCCGGTTTCGGTTTTTTTTTCTGTTCACTGAACTATTTTAGAGGAAAACAGAATTTTGTTTCATTCTACTTCTTAGCATGTCGATCATTTAAAAAAGGACTATAATTTTGTAGCCCAGTTGCTAAATTTATTGCGTTATTTGATTTGTTCTTTAGTTAGTCCTAATCATTGTTCTTCTTTAACAATGTAAACGCTTTATCTATCAATACATCTATCTATCATTTGCATGTCCTGAATTTATAACCAAGAAACATCCTATTTGTAAGTTATTATTTCAAAACTGATAGATCCCACAAACAGCTGGATTTTTGCCGTTCTCGCTTCTGATTTTAAATCCCGTAAAGACACTCCGTGCATAATTTAGTTTCTACTGTAAATCCAAGCCAAGCCGAGTCGAGTCACCTCATTCGATCTTAAAATCCGCGATGCATCTTAAGTGGTATGTCAGCCACACTTGGCGTCTTATATCCGATATTCGAACCACAAGCATACCCTTTGACGTCTAAACTCGTCTGTGCTTATAAATAGGAAAATCAAGGGAAAGCACCTGTCAAATCTGGCTTGGAAAATTTTGTGATTTAGGTACGTTTCGTGTTCTTGCAAACAGACGTTTTAAATTGGTAGACTCATATTTCACGACCTCCATAGATTAGTCTAAAATGTGATCAAAACTTTGGGAGTGTTGGGAGAGAATAATAAAACATATTGCGAAAAATCGTAGTGGTTTTCAACTAAAACTTGGTTTTCGTCTCATGACTAGAATAGGATAGGATAGAGTACTGCCAACGGATGAAGGAAAGGGCGGGAGTGAATATTTACGGAGAACTGAAAAACCTCATACAAGACAGAGACAGGTGCAGAAAGCTACACCGATAAGAGCATGGCTTTATCTATCTATATATATAAAAGAAGAAGGTGACTGACTGACTGACTGACTGACTGAGACTGACTGACATATCAACGCACAGCCCAAGCCGCTGGGTCTAGAGATTCCTAATTTGGCACGTAGGTTCCTTATGAGGCCTAGGGGTGCACTAAGAAAGGGTTTTACAAAATTCCACCCCTAAGGGGGTAAAATAGGGGATGAAAGTTTGTATGAAAGCCCGTCAGTTTTGAAGTTAGGATCTTCAAAATTTGTATTTAGGCTGACGACTAAAAATTAATATTTACGTGTCTCAGGGTTTTTGAATATTCAACACCCTTAAGGGTGAAAAGGGGGATGAAGTTAAAAATTCTTTATTTTTAAAGTAAAATCCACATAATTTATTATTTAGGCATTAATGATGTAATTCTATGCAACGTTCATCATTGTTATTGAAATTCCACCCCAAATTCAACCCCTAAAAAAGGGAAATGGGGTGAAAAAGTCTAAAAACCAATATGGGTATCGTTTGTATGGTTTATCGGGGTCGCTGAGTACGAAAACTACAACAATTTTGAAATCCAACGTGGTGGACGTTAAATACCATCATGGGATGGGGTTGGGGTGAGATAGGGTTGCAATGCGAATATGGGTGTCGTTTGTATGGTTTATCGGGTTGCTGATTACGAAAACTACAACAATTTTGAAATCCAACGTGGTGGACGTGAAATACCATCATCCCTTGGGGATGGGGTTGGGGTGCGATAGGTTTGAAATGTCTAAAAATTGATATGGGTGTCGTTTGTATGGTTTATCGGGTCGGTGATTACGAAAGCTACAACAACTTTGAAATCCAACGTGGTGGACGTGAAATACCATCATCCCCTGGGTTTGGGGTGCGATAGGGTGCGATAGGTTTGAAATGTCTAAAAATAAATATGGGTGTCGTTTCTTTGTTAGCGGTTAAATTGGCGTTAAGGGTAGGGATAGGGGCAGGGATAGGGACAGGGATAGGGATAGGGAGAGGTAGAGGTAAGGTAGAGGTAGACGTAGAGGTAGAGGTAGAGAGGTAGAGAGGTAGAAAGGTAGAGAGGTAGAGAGGTAGAGAGGTATAGAGGTAGAGAGGTAGAGAGGTAGAGAGGTAGAGAGGTAGAGAGGTAGAGAGGTAGAGAGGTAGAGAGGTAGAGAGGTAGAGAGGTAGAGAGGTAGAGAGGTAGAGAGGTAGAGAGGTAGAGAGGTAGAGAGGTAGAGAGGTAGAGAGGTAGAGAGGTAGAGAGGTAGAGAGGTAGAGAGGTAGAGAGGTAGAGAGGTAGAGAGGTAGAGAGGTAGAGAGGTAGATAGGTAGAGAGGTAGAGAGGTAGAGAGGTAGAGAGGTAGAGAGGTAGAGAGGTAGAGAGGTAGAGAGGTAGAGAGGTAGAGAGGTAGAGAGGTAGAGAGGTAGAGAGGTAGAGAGGTAGATAGGTAGAGGGAGAGGGAGAAGGAGGGGAAGGGGGAGAGGGAGGGAGAGAGGGAGGGGGAGGGGGTGAGGGAGAGGGAGGTAGAGAGGTAGAGGTAGAGACGTAGAGATGTAGAGAGGTAGAGTGAGACGGAGAAGGAGGAGAAGGGGGAGAGGGAGGGAGAGAGGGAGGGGGAGGGGGTGAGGGAGAGGGAGGGGGAGAGGGAGGAGGGGGAGAGACAGAGGGACGGGAAGGAGGAGAGGAAGGGGGGAGTGGGAGAGAGAGGGAGAGGGTTTCAGTTTTTCTCAATTACTTCTGCGAATTGGCTCTGTTTAGAAATATGACATAAAGGTGCCTCTCATCTCTCTCTTTACATTTGTTAGGATACTGCTGCTAGGTTCCTCTGTTCTGAGTAATTTATAAGTAACGTCTGTATATTATATAAAATTCAGCTGGATCTTGAATTATACTCATTGATTTGCGTAGGGTTAGTCCTGTTTTTCCTTAGCTTAAAATTGCCCCGAAATGTCGGGAAAATATCTCATTGCTTCGGAAAACCGGTAACAACATAAAAACGACATCCACGCGTGCGAAGTCGCGGGCAACAGCTAGTAACATTATAAAGAATCAAAGGTAAGGAGAGAGTAGGCTTCTGTTTAATCATTTAAACGGAAAAAGTTGCGTTGTAAGTTAGTAAAGTTACGTAGACAGTTAGTGCGTAAGAGAGCCAAGCCAGAGACGAGAATATAAAATAACTCGTGCGTTCATATTTTGTTAGATCATATTCAGTAAAAAAATATCACACTCGGTCCACAATCCTGCTCCACTTCCCTCACTGGCCATAACTCCTGATATGCAGGAATGAGAAAATAATATCCAAGTTGCGCACTTTTCATATTGGCTACAGATCATACATTTTTATTTACCTTTTAGCCGATATTTTGTGGAAAAACGCGAATACAATGCACGGTTTATTTTGAAATCATATTTCAATGCTTATATTACTAGTACAGGTACACTGGTATAAATACACTCACAGGCAAAAATAACCGGCCGGTCTACGTGTATTTTCCGTCGTACATTTTCATACAAGTAACGGATCAAATGAAGCATCAATATATTTCCTAAACGAAATAAATATCCGTGAATAAACAGTGAGATCATTAAATACGTTGTCTGACTACCGATTCTTGAAGATTAGACCTGTGCACGGTATCCAGGAAATTCCGTGCATCGTTCAAAAAAAAATATACGTCATTTTGTCAGATATCTCTTACATTTAGCGAATTAAAATGATTAGAGTGTCGCACAGGTTTTCTGGAATATTTTAGATATACCTAATCTTTGATAATATTGTTAATAAGGATCTTATCTAAAGACCTCATCAATCAGATTTGTATTTTTATTCAATTGAGGTAAGATATTGACGCTTTGTTCGATCCTTTACTTGAAATAGACCGGCCGGTTATTTTTGCCTGTGAGTATATTATTATTTGTTTTTTTTAATTATCTTCTAGTTTTCTTTTATTTATTTATTTCTTCATAACAATAAATTTAATTATTCTATATACTGAGACTTCGGAGAAGGCACAGGTTTTTACATCGAGCGACTGCCATCTGACCTTCTTCATAAGGAAAACAGATCCAATCTTCAATAGGCTTTGCTAAGTAGATAACCTGGCTGCCTTTCGTTTCTTGTCAACCTTAGCCTCATTTCATCACAAAGACGAAAGCAATTTCTCCCGTGTGTCCCTAACAACCTTAAACAACGCGTAATATTTTTTTTAAGCTATCTGGCCAGAAGAATATCCATACAGGGTGTAAGATACAGCTTTCCGAAAAATGAAAGCGCATGAGCAATAAACATGAAAATCTGACTGTCCAATAAAGTTTACAATTTTGTATCATCATCATGGGGTGCCATCTTCGAAATGAAGTTTGGAGGTCAGCAATTTTGTATGGATGTATATATTTTCTTTTAATTCGTCAAACTTTGAAAGTGGTTCAATATCGTCGATTGATCATGCCCCATTCAGTTTATGGAAAGCTGTCTGTTACATCCTGTATACGAGTATTTGCCAACTTCCATTCAACAATATAGACCACTATATGTTACAACAATTTTATTAGTCTTTCTTTTCGCCAAACTTCCTTCAACAACAACTGATTTATGAACGTAAATCACTGAAATAAATAAAAGAACAATAAACACACATTACTCAACAGTACCCAAATACCCAAGGTCTCATGTTACATAGGTTCCATATAACATTTTATTGTACAAAAAGTTTCACGGCGTGGTAAGCCTAGTTCACTTTGGTACGCGTTGAATATTCCACCAAAGCTCTGAATACCGAATGAGGTGGGTGTTATTGCATGGAAGTAGATATAGGGATTTGTGTTACACCAACTCAATACTCCTTTATTTTATTGAGGGTTACTCAGTGGTGTGTACGAGTCTTTTTTGAGGAAAAACATCGGAAATATTGTCCTTTGAACGAGAAGTCATAGTCGCTTTAGCATTTCATTCATTCTTAGGCCGGTATTTCACTGGGACACCACGGTTGACAACTGGTTGCGCGACTGGTTGCGCCACTGGTGTCCGTAACTAGACACCAGTAAAGACACACCCTGCGGCCACAGTATTAAGGGCTATATTTCACTGGGAGTGGTAGCGCGACCAGCATCCGGACACCAGGTGAGTAACTCTCTATAGAGCTGTATACATTTTGTTGGTAGCGGCGACTGGTTGCGCTGCCATGGTGTCTCAGTGAAATACCGGCCAGTGTAAGACTGAGTGTTCTAGTATCTAAAACCACTAAATTGTTTTTTATTATTTCGAAATAAACCGCAAAAACCATAGAGTAAACAAATGTACGCACTATATATTTTGGTTCGTTGTTATAGCGGATTTTGAAACCAAACTCTACTTTTGAAAGCTAGTTTGGTTCTGTTTTAGTGGTTTTTGATAACCAAATTTTACATTGTACATAAAATATAGTAGATTATTTTTGAGAAAAAAAAAATTGCAAAAAACTCATTATAGCGGGTTTGAAACTAGACCCCTCAAGTGACAAAGGATTGAATGTGAATCAAATCTTTTCTTTATGTTCACCCGACTTCACCCTAACGAGTTCCTTTTTAGTTAATCGTCAGATTTTTTTATTATTCAGGTATTTTGCACACTTATTTTGGGTATTTCCATACAAAATAAGCCGCTGGCTGTAGTTAGGTTTATACCTAAACAACTTTTTAACGAATAGCAAGTTTAAATTTGCTGAGTATCATGTTATAATTTGCCAGGGTTCCAAAATATTTATTACCCGAAGGGTCCAAACGGAGCCCTATTGCTGACACTCACGTGTCTGTCTGTCCGTCCGTCCGTCGTCTGTCACATAGATTTTACAGACAAACAGTTACAGTCACAGATAAGACAGTCTTCAAATTTTGACGGTATGAGCATCTTGTTCATCCAAAGCCACAAAAATATTCAAATAATATTTTTTTTACCTCATTAGCTCGGAAAACTTTTTTTGGCCGCTAGCGTGCAGAAATATTAAAACCAGCCTTATGCTGTGCCCACACCTTTTCTCTTTATGTTTTTAATGCTACACTTTGCAAGGAGTTTTTTTTTTGGAATAGGTAAAATAATTTATATTTGTAATAACCTGGAAATACAAACGCAGGTAAAGAAATGCTATTGCTTGAAATATTATAATTTTCTAATATTAAAGCGTTAAACTTTTATCTAGTGAACTGTACTACTCTTACAAACGGCCGCTGATGAGCGTTAAAAAATCAGTTAATCAGCGGTACGCTAAAATTCGCTGATAGCGTTACCACATAGCTGATGCGGGACTGACCGTACAAACATACAACGTGCACTTGGATACTAAAGGACTCAATTCGCAGCACATTTATGCAAATATGAAAGATTACGGGTGTTCGGGAAGGCTATAAATAAATTGCGAGGTGAGCCCTCTGACAGATCGTAATGGATTGCCTCTGCTCGCCTGATAACTAGGGATCTTTGCTCTCGTAGACGACTACCAAATATGCTCCAAAAATAAATGTTTGTTTAGGTAAGCAGGTCAGCTTATTTCTGTTTTAGTCACAAATTCCTTCTCATTTTATGAATAACTTATTGCAGACATCAGCCTCCTTATTTTTTAACATAGGCATTATTTTGGATATTAAAAAATAATAAATAAATAATGGGGGACATTTCACACAAGGTCATCGGATCCTAAACAAGGCAAAGCCTGTACTATAGGTACCAGAGACTAATAGCATTTTAATAACGCAAACAAAATAGTCAAATAAAATCGAAATTAAAATTGTACCCATGTCATGCCCATGTAAAATAAAAATTGTATTAACAGGGATACGCTGCGAAATATTTGTATTAAAGTCTAGAGTGTGTCCGTTATATGGTTATTTTTGAAAACGTAAAAAAAATATTTCTCTTTCTCACGAAGCGCTTTAATTTATGAAGCAAATAAATCAAAGCGCTTCGTGAGAATAAGTGGTACATCAACTTAATTAGGATTTAAACTCCAGTCTTTTTTTCGAAAAGATGGAAGATGGACGGCGGTCGAAATTTTTGTTTCCTTGATAATAATGATATCTACAACGAAACGAAGGCCCTCGAGCTTGACGTACTCTTGGCCGTAGTACTTTTAAGTAGCTATTTTATTTTTGAAACATAAAACATTCCATTAACAATCATTTTTATTGGGCGGCTCTTAACCTTAGCAAACCGTTTTCCTTTTCCATTTTCTCGTCAATGTAGGGCACTGAATTGATGTTTACATTTATTTAGGGGCAGTACTTAGGCCAGCCCTTTTCAACAGATACTTACGTCAACGCAATAATGCAAGAAAGGGATTCATCCCCTTAGGTAAGGCTAATTTAGGTGCAATGTTGTTAGCGGTGTGCGGAAATGGGTAGTAAATATTAGGTCTTTACCTATGAAATTGCCGTTTTGTATGGCGAATTTTAGGTAAACTCAATTTTCAGTACTAACATTTTTGCATTTTTCTTAGGAATTATAAATCCATTTTTTCTTATTTTTTGAAGCATTATTGGGAAGACATTAAGCTAACAGAAGCTTAAATTTAATTTTCGAAAAATATTATCTGTAAAAAAATATAACGAATCTGATGATGAAATCGGACGAAATTTAAGACGAAAAATTTTCGAGCCTTTAATTTTATATATCAAACTAAAAATAAATACTTCATTTTATGCGTAAATTGATAACCTTGAAGTCAACTTTCAAATATAAGACAAATGGAAAAAATAGAATTAGGATTATAGGAATTATGATCTCATTAATCTGTAAGAAAATTTCGGCAATTTCATAGGTAAAGACCTATTACAATCAAAAGAGCTAATAATGTGCTCTGTCCGACTGCTTAGGCATAAGAAAAAAAAAATAAACAAACACGCAGAGAATTAAGGTTAAACACGAAAGCCTAAAACAAACCATGGTCACTGTAATATGGTCTATCATCTCCTATAGGCTGTCCTAATTAGGTACCAGCGGGTGGACGGACAGGGGTCTGTAAACTCGATAGATCGGTAATTTTGTTACCAGCTTCAAACATAAAATACAGGTATTTTCCAATAAGTGTCATGGGCACATTTGCACGGGAGGTATACACTCGTTTTTCAACAGAATTTTATGGCTCATATAGAATGAAAGTAATTTTATTTAGTGGGGAAAACGGATAATCTTAATTAAGGTTATTCGTTTTCCCCACTAAATTTAAATGACTATTCGTTTTGCCTACTAAATTCAAATTACTTGCATTGTTATTTGGAAAATAAAATTCGGTTAAAAAACTAGTGCTTATCTCCCGTGCATAGCTGTTCTTGTCTGGAACTTCCTGTATTTTATGCTCGGATTTTTTGTGAGTTTGAAGTGGGTTGCCAGATGTAATTTAATATTTTCACTGTATAAGTTCTAGCAAGAAATTTAGCCTCTTCTAATATAAACTTTTAGATGTTTCAATTTGAAAAATTAAGACTTTTATTGAAGAGACAAATTTTACAAGTTTTAGCCACTTAGAAAGGTTAATAGCTTTGATTTTGAATCAAGAGTGGTCTGGAAAGTTTGAAATTGAAATATGGCAATTTGTTACTTTATTATCTAGTTTATTATTCCGGTCTAGACTGAGTGACTTGATGTTGTTTGTCGAACAAGATAAAAAACGGTGAGTGTAACTCTAAGAGACTTGTTCTTGAACTCTAGGTAGGCTAATTCAAGTACAGGAAAAATTCGCTTTGATACCACATTCTGTCACTTTTAATATTATACTTGCCGCCCGAAGAGGATCATGTCCAATCTTCTTTAATGTGTTCTTGTTACCAATTGGCTATTTGAATCTCCAATCTCCTTTTTGAGGGTGCCATACCCAAAGGGACTCTATTTTATTAATATGCCTCCGATGTCTGTCTGTGTTTGTAATTGGGCTCGGTTATCTGGTCTTCTATTTCCAGGATTTTTTAACCTTTCATCTGCTACTTTTATTGGATTTTTTAAATTAGTTTCTTGTCTCCATAAACAATAAAAATAACTTGCGCTAGTAACTTAACCCCATGTCATGTCAACAGTAATAAAGTTTTGCCCCGGCTGGTACTCACAGAGGCTTGGGCCGAAGGCGATGTGTTTTATTGATGAACCACTTTATTTCACACATCACTGAAATTAAACCTTTGTTTTCGCTCATAAGATAGCATTGATCTCAGAGTAAAAAACTATAGAGTCCGTCATATACATATTCTGTATGAACTAGTGAAGTGTAAAGCGTCTCACTGTTGCCCATACTAGTCGGTCAAAAAACTCAATTAAGTTTTACAAAAATCAAGAAATCTTTAAAAATATAATGTTTTAAGTATAAACTTTGTTTGCGAAAGTGAAAATATATCTTTTTATACTTGTGAATTCATGATTAATACTAAGAACGGAAGCGTAAATAATCCGTAATAGCCATTTTATGCGTGATTTTTAACACCGTTTTTTTCCTGAATGGTAAGTGTTTTCACCAGAAAAACTGTGGTAGTAAAATGTTACTACCACAGTTTTTCTGACATGGGACTAATAAATGTATTAGTCCCAGACATGGGACTAATAAATGTATTAGTCCCATGTCACATCTTTCTTAAAGAGAAAGATAAAAAAATTACTTTTTTAGGATAAGATAAAAATCCATACATTTTAGTATGGAGGCGCCTCGCAAGAAAGTGATACGCTTATGGCTCCCTCCTTTGCAGAAAGAGCTGCTACTTAAACCTCCTTGGCATTGATGCTCTTATTGGAAATATTGCTCGTGACGAAAAATATGCTTTTGCCTTTGTAATACCGTATTATTTCCATTATTTTAGATTAACAAGAGCTATTTGAAGTTGACTTTTATGATTGTAACTCATATTATAATTCTAACTGGGGTCAAACAATGCGTGACCGCTATAACCTTACAGGTCTTAAAATGTTTTTGTCTCTTTTTCGGCCTAATAAGGCAACAAAGATAGCACTTCTTTTTGATCAGTAAAATTTTTAGAGGAATCAGAAAAAATATGAAAAATTATGGGGTCGAATAATGCGTGACCGCTATAACCTTACAGGTTTTAAAATGTTTTTGTCTCTTTTTCGGCCTAATAAGGCAACAAGGATAGCACTTCTTTTAGATCAGTAAAATTTTTAGGGGAATCAGAAAAAATAGAAACATTAGATGAACATTCACCGATTTTAGGCAAAAACACTGAACAACGTCAAATGCGTTTTTTTTTAAGACAAACCCAAGGCCAAACAAAGAATCACTACAAACAACAATAAATTACAAATAAACTACTATAATAAAAATAAATGTAAGCAAATGGTAAGCAACAAAATAATTACTTCTACTTACGTCTGTTACATTATTATTGTGTTTGCTTATTCTAAACAATCATAGTTAGCAATTGCAAACGGTGACGGTCCGGTTCAAACTTTGGTAATGGGTGCAATCAAAATTTGATAAACTTAAGTCCTAACGAAAGAAATACAAGGTTATGCCTAACCAAATTTTCAGTCCTCTATCTCTTATTTCTTTCATTTAGACCCCCAACGACAACAGCGCAATGTTTTGCGGTTCAAATAGAACTATTTCCCTGATGAGTGTTGTGGAACCCAACAAATAAATAATTAGTGGTCGGGTCACGTCGTCGGAACACTGGCCTCTAATGAGCCGCGGTTAATCGCCAGGGAAGAACGAATGAGAATGGAAAGAGAGAAATTAACCCGTGGTGTGGAAGGCTAATTGGACTGAGTTTTACTAGACCTTTTTCTAATACTATGTTCAGTATAGCACCAAAATAAAAACTAACAAATCGATGTAAAACGAACACAATAGTAGAATATTTTTATGGAATAAAAATATAATTGAATTGAGGGCTCTTTTTACAAAATTTCAACAATCAGCTCTCCACCTTATTGGTTTCAATATTATAAAAGACCTTACAATTCATCCTTTCTCAGTAATAATATGGGTGAGCTGAGCACTTAGATAAATAGATAAAAGTTTATATAGATTTTGTATAGTGTTCGGAATATCAACTTGAAACGAAAGGTCAAAATTCTGAAGTATACCAACATGATATAATTTTCGTTAAGCTCACAAAATGCGGGTTGTATGAAGATAATTACGACGTAGATAAACCTTTTCCTTATACTATACGTCTCGTGGCTGTAAAGGCATTATTCTTTCTCGAAATAAATATAGGGCACCAAGTGGCCGCCCTGTGTTTATTTCCTCGTTTTAGGGTTAAATAAAAAGAGGGTAAGTTTAAGTAGGATTCGCGCCCTGAGAGAGTTCCGTATCTCTCTTTTTACCCAAAAACTTAAAGAAAGGACATTGAGTCCATCAGTGCTCAATTATCTATAATTTTAGGTTCATCATTATCACATCGTGTGGGTTGCAAATGCTGCAATCCATCGTCAATGACCGACCTCACAAACCCTAGTGTCAGAGTTGTAGAGCCGCAAAAGGCCTCTTACATGGCTCATTAACGACTTCATCCGTAGATAAGTAGTCGGGACCAACGGCTTAACGTGCCATCAATAGCACGGAAGTATCTAACTTTTCGGACCATCAGGTGATTCGTCCTGCAACTAAACCAAAAACAAAAATCGCAGAAAGGGATTTTTGTTTGACAATGTTCCCACCGGGAATCGAACCTAGAACCTCCGGATCGAGAGCCAAGGGCTCTAACCACTAGAACACGGTGACTGTTGCTTAGGATAACGTATGTACATTTACGTACCAAATTCAGGACGTATGTACGTACCAAATTCAGGACGTTCTGATTAAAGGCCAGGTTAAAAGTATCCTAAACCGACGAGCATGTATGAAAGGTTTGATGAAGGTTCAGGAAGCAAGGGAAGTATGTCAAGATCGTAGCAGGTGGAGAACTGTGGTCTCTGCCTACCCCGACGGGAACAAGGCGTGATGTTATGTATGTATGTACATTTGATCTTTTGCTTGTTTCTTAACGTTTCTGGATTTGCTCTCTTTTAGGTTTTGGAAATACGCTTTGGAAAGTCGTAATATGTATTGCGTTTGGCTAGACACTTTACAGCTAAATGAAACTATATACTTTAATATTCAATATTATAAATATAAAATATGATTTCCTAAATACTACGTTTTCCTTTTCATTTCTTCAAATCATGTCACGATGCAGAGGTTAAGACAAATGGCATTTACGAAAAATTAAGCGGTTCATTGACAGCCGGTTAAGTAAATAAGCTTACGTGGGTTCGTCTTTACGTCATATGGAACCCTATAATAAGGAAAATACCTTTATCCAAAGGGGCTAACTTAATGGATTGCCTTCGCCATACCCTATAAATTAATGCCACATCCTGACTACTTTATTAGTCGGAGAACTAAGTCGTAACATTTGGTGAATTTTAGGTACACTCATAGGAATTGGTACATTACTAACTATTTTAGTGTACAAAAAAAATATTACCCTATCACCAGATTTTGTCAATATGACCAGAATGTGTAGTTTTTTAACACTCAAACCATGGATGGACAAACAGTGAGGAAAGACAAATAATTTTAGAAGTTGTAACCCAGGAAAACATAAAGATTCCACTGAAATCAGATAGCCCTGACTCAAGTAATTATGGTTTATCGAGTGTCCTGAAAACTTACGAAAATTCAGTATGTTTAAGCAACATTTTCCAGACTTCGGGTTAGTGCCATCTTCTAGTATACTTTTCTAGGCTTTCTTATCATTCGTCTGAAGCGAGATTCCTAACTTATTGGGCTTACCCAAGCTTACCCTGGCTTACCACTGGCCATAGTGCCTATACAATTCCTAATATATATAAACTTAGTAGGTTAGATACCGCAATAAACCAAAAGTAGTACCAAAATGTGTTAGACGTGTTGTTGGTCTTGTTCAACGAGCAGAATACGTAAATAGTTCAAAACACGCTCCGAACGCTCCCGGACCGCCCGGGTTCACAACTCGACACGATTTCTGAATTGAATACCAAATCATGCTCTCTTTCACTTAAACAATAGGAAGTTTGTGGACAAAATACAGTTTGGAAATAGAAAATCGAGAATAAAATATGCTGAAAGTCACTAAGATGCAGAAGACACGCTGTTTTGAACAATCGGAAGGTATTTTTATTATAGTATTTTTATTATAGTTAAGGCGGTTTACCACCAAAGCTGTGTGAGGTAGCTAAGCTGTAAACTGAAAATAGTAAGATTGCTCCTTTTGACAATGTACGACAAGCTATGAAAATGGAGCAAGTTGGTTGGAATCTTATCAAGAATATTCTGATGGATGGCTAAAGAGTGGCTGAATTTTCTGCCTGCGTCTGTGTTCCCGAGTTCATATAACCTGAATCTATAGTTTAGCAAACGAAAGCAACATTTTATAATTAGGTAATAAAATGAAATCGTAAACATCTCTTTATATTTTCCTCCCTTTTATTCTCTCCTCTGGGTATCTTTTTTTAGATAACAGGTTATACGTACATTTTAATGAAGTGAACATGCCATGTGGCAAGCGGATGTGTTATGCCGATATGCATAGCTGCTTGTTGTTTGTATTCCGAAAAAATAAAATATTACTTCCCATAGAAACTACACCAGCTGAATGCGCATTTTGTATGGGAGATGATTTTATTTTCGTATTTCGACTTATATTCCTACACCCGGAATATTGTCTTGTGTACCTTGCACAAACAACAATTTAGGTGTTGATAAACTTGTAGTCGTCCGTGGGGTGCCGGTAAATAATAGTACCAAACCATCTCTACCCGTGGGTGTTGTAAGAGGTGACTAAGGGCTTATCAACCGGGGGATGGGCAGCAAATCTTTTTATGTATCGTACCATCTTACATACTGCGGTCACCAACAAATGCGGTCACCAGCCGCAACGATGATAGCGAACACAGCCAGAATATGGAGGATATGCTATAGTGATATGATAGGGGACAGTATTAACTAAAACACACAAAACCTAGGTCCTTTGTGATCTCTAAGGATCGTATTGGTAAATTATTTTCGCCCGTGTGGTGTCCGACAAAAATATTACCTTGTGGGTGACGTAAAATGCGACTAAGGGACTAAAAGGGATAGAATGGGCAACAGCGTTATTCTACGTATCTTACAGAGCGGTCACCAACAACTGCCATCTATGGTGCACGCCGCAACGCTAACAGGCGTGGTGACTCTCCAAATTGTACAACGCGTTTTTTTATTGTTGAAGAGAGCTCCCTGTCGTGCAGTAGATGTTTCATGGGATGTTATGATGATGAAAAGATTACCCTTAAGGTGATCTGTTGCGGCCAGCTTAGCCCCGAACGCAACTAGATGGAGCCACTGCAGAAAATATAAGGTTTTATTTTTTAATGCAATAAGTACCAACTATATATGTGCAAAAAGTTGATTCGCGTAAATTTCATCGTGCAACTTCAACGCCTAACAACAATTTCGATAAGAAAAATATCTCCATATGTCCACTAAAGTCAATTACTCTCGTCAGTCCGTGTTATTACATGAGTACGATCACTCATACATGCACACAAAGCACAACCGTTCAGTTTTGACCGCACGCCCACTATCGTAATATTGAACCAAAAATTGCTAACAAAAATAGTACTTTCAGTACATTAACTGTATTTTTATATAAATTAGCGAAAAATTTTACTAAAAATAGCAGTATTCGTTCGTTTTTCAACAGAATTTTATGTCCCGCGTAAGAATGCAAGTCATTTGAATTTTTGTATGGAAAACGGATCACCTTAATAGGTATACTCAAGGAGAGGTACTTGACAGCAATATCACACTAGAGAGGAAATACATCAACACGCGTCATGGTCTATCTTAAGAGCGTATACCTACAAATTCATCCCTTAGAGGATGAAAGATGAAAGTTTGATGGAAGATGAAGGATGAAAGATAAAGGATGAAAGTTTGTATGGAACTCTGAAACTGTTGATGTTAGAGGCATGAAATTTGGATGGTATGTTTATCATATTATGAAAGTTAGCAATAAAAAGTATTTTAAGAAACTCATCCCCTAAGGGGTTGAAATGGGGGAAAATGATTTGTATGAAAGTCCTTCGTTTCTGCAGTAAGATTCATAGAATTTAATAAAGTTTATGGTTTATCTTACATCATTCTCACAATTTAAAGTTTGTTAGCCACCCCCAGCAATTTACAAGAGAATCCGAAGTTTGTCCTTCGAGCTGAGTTTGCAAAATTAACGTCGCGCTATTTTAATTAAATTATTGTCGTCATGACAGTTTGCGATTGTTCAAATTTCTCTAATAATCAAATTAATATAATCCGTTGGATTGTGTGGATAGAAAATTAAGAAATGCAGTAAGTAAAGTGAAATGCTTGCAGGAATTCTTTCAAGGAAGAATGCGTTTCTAAAGTACCCGACATAGCCCTGAGAATCGCTAAACTAAAGTGGCAGTGGGCAGGGCACATCGCAAGAAGAACCGATGGCCGTCGGGGCTTAAAGGTTCTAGCTAGACTGGCGACCATGAACCGGAAGGCGTAGCGTTGGCAGGCCACCCGTGGACCGACGATCTGGTCGAGGTCGCGGGAAGCAGCTGCATGCGAGCAGCGCAGAACTGGTCGACATGGAGATCTTTAGGGAAGGCCTATGTCCAGCAGTGGACGTCTTTCTGCTGATATGACGACGATGATGAGAATGCGTTTTAAATAAACATCACGTCGCACAAAGAAAGTAACTTGAGTCACATATAGACGGGAAAATCTCCACATAGAATAGATTATCCTAAAGTTGAAGATAAAGCATTGTCTCACTTTATTTCAGTAATATTGAACTAGATATATTTAAAAACGATTGACATTTCATTTTAAATTAATTATTAAAAATATATGGGGTGGGAGCCTGGTGATCTGTCATAAAGGAGGACATTTCCTAGTACGGACACCACTACCAGGCTCTCACAAATCAATAATTTTATTGCATACCAACTCCTATTGTACCTACGTCTTGTACCAAATTTTTTTGTGAGAGCTAATAAACCTTATATTATTATTTGTTTCTTTTTTTCTCTCCCTTTTCGGGGTAAGTTTTTCCCAGAGGCACGGGTCGCTGACCAAGTCTCACTGGTAAGAAACGTGTACATTACGTCGGTCTGTATTATTGTTTATTATTATTACAATATTTACTCAAGAATATTATGATAAGGAACTTTTAAGATAGAAAAAATTTAATATGTGTTTGCTCTTATTGTAATTTGTGGCCTAGGTGGCGATTCGTCGCAGTCTTGTTTTAACATTTGATCTTTTGATCAATTTGATTTAGTTATGGTTCGAGTCTCAATTATTTCTACCTGATATTGACTAGTACTTGACTACATGAAAGTAGTCTCCTAACGTAGATTGTCACGTAAATAAGTAAAGTTTTTGTCTGACAACGCACTTCTTGTCTCGTAAAATTTTAAAATTAAGTCTTGTGGCAATGTCAATAGAGTTTTCGGAAAAAAGAAAACTGTAAATTTTTCTTGATGTTTCAGAGGATACAACTCAAGACACTCTCACAATTGAAAAGATTTTTGCTTATTTTATCTAAGTAGGTCATGTTCTGACGTATCTAGGTTACGAACATCATACAAATACCCATATTACTCAGAAATCGGATGCGTAGAAAAACTTTCGCACTTACCTTTATTTATAAGGAAAAGTAACTCAATAAGTGAGGGAATGGCGTTATACTGGACGAAATAATTAAAATACCTTGCTTTGTTTTTGTTTCTTCTACCCTACTACAACACTGTAGGCAAGAAAATGCCGAGGCATTGTGTAAAATGACGAATTTAAGAAATTCTCGACATTTTGTGCAGCGGCAAATTATACAATTAAACTATTGACGCTTACGTCTCTTTTCTTTATTAAATTCAAGAGCTAAATAACAGAAAATGTTGTCCAAACACTGTCCGTGTTTGGACAACATTTTAAACCTGAAGCTAAATATTGGAGGAAACATTAAAGGGTATTGAGTATTGATATCACAAAGTTCCCAAGTATCGCTTGGATAATTTAAATTTGACAAATCCAATACGACAACGGTTTTGTCAAGATGGCGGATTTTCCCCGAGATTGTTTTTTTTGGGAACTTTAGGATATCAATCACAACACGATTCTTTTACATTTCCACCAATTTTTAGCTTTAAGTTTTAAATGTCCAGCTCAATCCTATACTATTAAACGAGCAATATTTGTATATTTGTAATCGGTTTCTCGAAAACGGTTCTAGCGATTTCGATGAAATCTACCATACGGGGGTTTTCGGGGGCGAAAAATCGATTTAGCTAGGTGTCATGTCTGAGAAAATTCGTTTTCCCCGTGTTTTTAAGCATTTGCGTTTTAGACAAAAACCTACAGCGCCATCTGTTGGCGGGTAGCATAGCTTACTCACCCGATGATATTTTGAAGTTGAGGCAACTATTATAGAGCGAAGCTCGGTCGCCTAGGTACTGTTTAATTATACTAACTAATATTTTATGATCTGTGATTACATATACCACACCCTCTCTCTGTCAGAATTTTAACAACTCGATACGACATAGCGTTGACCTTTCCTTCGCTACCATCATCTTTCTTTATTTTCTGCAGTCTTTCCTTCTATGATATTTCTCAGGAAATTGTCGTGTGGTATCAAGTGTCCTACGATTTTGCCCTGTTTCTAGTTTGTAACAAACATCTATTCCCTCTAACTATCTCCAGAACTTCATCGATTGTTCTTTTTTCCATCCTTCTCCAACATTATACCTCAATTGCTTTGTCTTTATGGATTGCTTAATAAAAACAGCTCGTAGTGACCAAGTTATGTGTTTAAAGGCCTGAAGGCAAGTGACTTTTAAAATATCGTTAACGCCAGTAGAATATGAGTTTAGTATGAGATTGAGATAAGCCATCAAAATGCTGCTACTACAACTTTCAACGATAATAGAAAGACAGTCGTGTATAGGCCAAGGTCTCATTGGCCTTACTTTTCTCTTGTACATGTCATGTAGCTCTATCCATTTCTTTCTGCCTTGTTTGAGGTTCCTCAGCTCACCGAATGTATTCAGTGTTCATCTTCGTTCTGTCCTTTATTGGTTGGTACGAGTAGCTCAGAGGCCACAGACAAGTGGCTTTCTGTAATCGAAAACGCTAATGACAATATATGGGATAGGCATAAGCTGTTACGCAACTCTTCGTTAGCTTATGTCACACTCATACATTTTTAGCCAAAGTGTGAAAAACGGGACACTATTAATATGCCACCGATGGCTGCCTGTCAGTCAGTGGGCTGTATCTTATGAACCGTACCGAATCGTATGTAGACGGTTGATTTTTTCACAGATTATTGATTTCTGTTGCCGCTACGAGTATAACAACAAATAATAAATATAAAAAAACCGGTCAAGTGCGAGTCGGACTCGCGCGCCGAGGGTTCCGATATACCTATAGTATTTTTGGAAGCAATAAAGTCCATTTTCAGGACCGCAAAACTAAATTTGTTTGTAAAGGTTTTTTGCAGATTTCTGAAAAACTGTGCAACTTAGAAAGATCGTTTTATTTTTGCTGTAAAGTTTACATAAACCTCTGTCAACTGTAATTAATTCAGATTTTCTCTTACTCAAACTTCGGAGATAAGGGGGGGGGAATGGTATTTTTTTTGACATTTTTCATCATAACTTGAAAACTAAGAAATTTAAAAAAATACAAAAATATATTTTAAAATGTACAAGTAAAGCCCTTTCATATGATACCCCACTCGACCTAGTAGCGACAATTTGAAATTTGGCCCCCCCTATTTTGGCCCCCTTTACATTAATAATCATACTTTTTTCAAAAAAATTTCATGTGCAATTAAGTTGGGCAACTATATTCTAAAACTATTCCAAATTTCAGCTCGATAGCGTAAGTGGTTGCTGAGATATAGAGGTGTGACAGACAGACGGACAGACAGAGCGGCACCATAAGGGTTCCTTTTTTTTACCATTTTGGTATCGGAACCCTAAAAAGTAAGGGGCTTCACTACTAAAAACGTGTTGTTTAGGCGATTTTTGCTCGATTTTTGTTTTAGCTCTATCGTAATAACGGAAACACTTACAAGTGTAAAACTGGTATGTTTAAATAACAAAAAATATTAACAACTGGTCAAGGGCGTGGCGGACTCAAGCACATTTAATATACTTCTGGGTCCTGAGTCAAGTTGCTTTCTACAATCGCAAACGCTTGTAGAATAGAATGAAAATGTATGTGATTGACATTAGCTGTCACGCAATATTTCGTTAGCTAATGTCAATCCCATATATTTTCATTCTATTCTACTAGCGTTTGCGATTGTAGAAAGCCACTTGACTCAGGGCCCTGTGTGACTTCGCGTTCATAACTAAGACGGTATTTACCTTCGTGGTGGGCGGTCAGAACTCTCGGTGGGTGAGTCCGACTTGCACTTGGCCGGTTTTTTTATTTTATTCTACTGGCGTTTACAATTCATTCCATTTCATTCTCGTTCCATCGTCGACCTCATCTCTGTCTTCAAGACTAGATCGAGGTCAAGAGTAAGCCCATTTTCAATAAAAAAAAAATATATAGAAAGTAATTTTTCTTTGGCCCCAGGCAGTATTCTCTTACTATGTTACAGTCAAAATAATGTATCTTTAATAGAATGACAGCAAGACAGAGTTGTGCGTAAGAGCAGGACGGAGCGATACGTGTCTCTGTCTCTCCATTACCTTATGCTTCTTACCATCCTACTACCAACAATACTGTCATTCTTCTTCTTCTTCTTCTTTTCGAGTCAATGGCAAAACTGACTATAAACGCTTAGCCCAAAAAGTAGCTACATCAATAGCCTTTTGGTTGCCCTCAAAAAGGTCCCTCCGAGTGCAGGAAACTGGAGAAGTAGGGCACGACAGCAAGTGTGTCATGGTTTGCAAAATACCGCATTCACACTTGTCGTTATCAGAGAAGCCCCACCTCTTCATCAGTTCCCCGCACCTGCCAACGCCCGACCGCAGTCTGTTTAGTGACTTCCATATGGACCAAGGAAGATCGTGACCTGGTGGCAGCTTTTCGGCAGTTGGGATATGAATGTTGTCAGGAGGGTACCTTTTTGACCACAGTTCTACCCTAGCCTTGGATGGATCTAAATCGAGCGGCATGGTATCTTTGATAAAACTGTGACGGCTCTTAAGGCGTGAGGGTGGTGGGTTATGTCCGTAAAGTAGGTGTCTGCTGTCTAATTCCTGTTTTTGCTTCTCAATAGCACAGGCTACCCGACGCCTGACGTCCGGAGGAGCTATTCCATAATCAAACTACATTATTTCGAGTTTTAGGTCGGATGTGGCCTCTTTTTATAACCGACGAAAAAAAACGGAGGAGGTTCGCATGTCGACGCGTATATTTTTTTTTATGTATGACCACACATAACTTTTTACAGAGTAGTCCGATTTTGATAATTCTTTTTTTGTTGGAAGGGGTATACCCCGAAGTAGGTCCCGTGTAAATTTGGAAAAAAAATTCCAACCCTAAGGGTAGGAAAACAGGGGATGATTGATTGTTCACTGACTGATTGTAATGTATGACCACGCATAAATTTTTACAGAGTAGTCCGATTTACCCTAAGGGTGGGAAAATAAAATCTATAGTCACCAAAAATTGTTAAATAAAAACTTTTTAACAAAAAAATTAAACCACCGAAAAAACTGAAAAGCAAGAAATAATAAAACTTTTTTATTTAACCTCAATAACAAAGTTCTTAAACTATTGTAAGTACCAGGCCACTCAGAAAGTATTGCGAAAAATAGTTTTTATATATGGGAGACTGGCCGGTCAGAATCTTTTTCGAAAATATGATTACTTGTAAGTAAAAATATGTGTGTTCCATTTTCAAAATTTCCCTCCACATTTTTTGCGAGCCAATTCAAAGTATCGTGTCTTACTGAAAAATGGATCTGCGCCGGGAACATTTTAGAGCTATGATTTTTTACGATTTCAAGTGTCGCCTGAAACCGGATGAATCGTTCGATAGACTTCAAATGGCATTTATGGATGAAGGCCCCTCCAAGGCAACCGTGTATCGTTGGTATAACGAATTTAGGCGCGGTCGACCAACCTTGGGGGATGAAGAAAGAAGCGGTCGCCCTTTGACGGCTATTACGGAAGAAAACGTGCTAGCAGTGAAAAATTTAATCCAAGATAATAGGCGAATTACATATCAGGAGATTCAGCACATATTAAAGATTGGATCGGGAAGCGTTCACGAGATTCTACACGGGCATCTTCGCGTGAGGAGGATAGTATCGCGCTGGGTGCCGCACTACCTCACCGACGCTCAGAAGCAGGCCCGGGTGGAATGGTGCCGTGATATGCTGAACAAATTTGAAGCAGGCTCGTCTCGGCGTGTTTACGACATCGTAACAGGTGATGAGTCCTGGATTTATCAATACGATCCAGAAACCAAGCGCCAGTCGACAGTTTGGGTGTTTCAAAATGAACCAACGCCTACCAAAGTGAAGCGATCTCGAAGCGGGGGGAAGATTTTGATCGCCAGCTTTTTTAATTTGACTGGCCACTTGGCCTCAATTCCCTTACGAGATCAAAGAAGCATCAACGCCGAATGGTATACTACCAAATGTTTACCAGAAGTTTTTTCTGTTGTGAGCAACAAGCGACCAAACACAGGGCTCCGCGGACTACTGCTCCACCACGACAATGCGCCTGCACACACCGCGCTCAAAACGAGGGACTTCCTGGACAGCACACCAGTCAAACTCCTGGGTCACCCTCCTTACAGCCCTGATCTAGCACCGTGTGACTTCTTTTTATTTCCAAAAATAAAAAATCAGCTCAAGGGGATACAATTTTCGTCGCCGGAAGATGCGCTGGCTGCGTTCGAGCAGGCTGTAAACGAGGTGTCTACGGCGGACTGGAAAAAGTGTTTTGAAAACTGGTTCAGACGCATGAATCTTTGTATAGAGGCTGGTGGAGAGTACTTTGAAAAGATTTAATAAAAATATATGTACCTGTAGAACAATTTTTTTTAGTGTCGCAAATATTTCTGAGTGTCCCACGTATACCCGAGTACGCTGCCGTGCATCACTTTTTTGCTTGTTTGGCGCCGACTCAAAATTACTCAGGTATACTTACATTAGTTTAAGAACTTTGTTATTAAGGTTAAATAAAAAAGTTTTTTTATTTCTTGTTTTTCAGTTTTTTCGGCGGTTTAATTTTTTTGTTATTTTATCTATTTTCTCTTCCGCAATTGTATTCTGAATATGTCAAAACTATGACCAAGCATTATTTCTCTTCAGTTTTCTTTGAGTACGGAATATGTACGGAATCGAGGAGTCTAGGGGACACTCGGAGTACGGCATTATAACGGGAGAAATAAAAAATACAGGGTGTTAGGGACAGCCTTCCGAATACTGAAGGGACACTGAAAACTGACTGAATACTGACTGATCAGTCAACGACACTGAACAACTTTCAGTGAACAAAACATTCAAGAAACGAAAAAAAATTCGCGTCTACATACAAAATTGTAAACTAGATCGGGCAGTTTGCATGGAGAAGCCGATTTTTTTAGCGTTTTCTGAAAGTTTTGTTTACTGAAAATAATTCAGTGTCGTTGACTGATTATGCCACTTCAGTATTCAGAAGGCTGTCCTTAACACCCTGTATAGCTCGATTTGTTTTTATTCTTCCTTCTTCTATGTGGCATTCGTATAGTATTTTCGATTTGTTTTCGGTCTGAGTATTGTTTAGGCTTTATTGGATTTCGGAGTATGTGTTGCGAGATTCATATTTACAGTTGGAATGATTTTATTGCTTTTCGGAAAGGATGGCATAATATTGAGGCTAGTGTGGTGTGGTAAAGTAATACAGATTTTGAATTAATTTGGTTGGCTCTGTGGGTTACCTATTGTGAAGAACGCAAACGAACACGAACGAATGTATTATAAATGTGTCCCAAGTCCCAAATAAGGGGGGTAGGTATAACTTTAGTGTCGTTACTAGGCCAACTTGGCAATCATATGAAAAGGCTATACTTGTACATTCAAAAATAGGTTCTTGTATTATTTTACAACTAGTTTTCAAGTTACGATGAAAAATGTCTAAAAATTACCATTCCTGCCCCATCTCCAAAGTTTGCTAAACGAAAAGCCTAAACAAATTATAGTCTGTAGAAGTTTATATAAATATTTCAAGAAATGTACAAAAAAAACATTTACAAACAAACTTAGTTTTGCGGTCCTAAAATGGACGTTATTGCTTCTAAAAATACTATAGTTGTAGCGGTAGTCCGACTCTCACTTGACCTATTTTTTCTTTGTTCTAGACCTCACCCAAAGCCAGATGCTATGCCGAGGGGTATCGGCGCACAAAGTGTGTGGCTTGCGTGCGCACGCGCCGCGGATCTCCTTCGCAGCTAAAGAAGATGATGCAAGGGACCAGAGGCGGAAGTCAGCTAGTAGTCGGCTCGGTAGTTCCCCGAGAAGTAGCATTACTAGTGGGGAGACCAGTGACAGTGGCGTCGCGCTCAAGTACGTATGAGTTTTGTACCTTTTTTATGCTAAAAACGTATGTATCCCTTAGAGCAACACGGTCTTTCTCATTGGTGTTGCTGTATTTCCCCATCATATTTATAAAGTTTCATAATATTTAGAGAAAAAAAAAATTAAGGTCCTAAACCCCTAAAATCGCTCATTGCAAAAACTTAAACGGTAAATTCTGACTGTAGCCGATGGGGTTTGGTTCACGTGCGAAATAAATGATTAGGGGCACAGATATTAATAAAACCAATACTTTTGAAATAAGTACGTGCGCGAGAGGGTGCGTGCGCATCCCAGCCGGTGGTTATCGAACGACTGGTTGAGATCGATTTTGAAGGTAAGATCGATGAATGGTTTTTATGGCGGAGATGTAGATTGGGTGATGGCATCCAGCATTTCTATATAATTTGCACGTGTGGCAGACGTGGATCGTTCGATTAAAGACGATGAGTAGAACCACAGAAAAATAGTCTGCCACCTTGGTAGCGCTGCGTTATCAATTAACAGGGCTTTAAAAATGTAAAAAAAAATCATGAGCTAAATCATTTGCTCATGTCTGCCGCTTGCACTGATGGTCAGAATCATCCTCAAAACTATGAAAGTTGAAGAGGCAGACCACCACACCTCTGCGTTTTGAAGGAATATTTTTTTTAGTTTTTTGTTATGATATTAAAACGTGTATATCATTTGCTCATGTGGCAGACATAGATCGTTCGATTAAAAACGATGAGTAGAACATCAGAAAAATAGTCTGCCACCTTGGTAGCGCTGCGTTATCAATTAACAGGGTTTTAAAAATGTTAAAAAAAAACACGCGCTAAATCATTTGCTCATGTCTGCCGCTTGCACTGATGGTTACAATCATCCTCAAAACCATAAAAATCGAAGAGGCAGACCTCTAGACCTCTGATTTACCAAAGGCAGACCATTTGATTCATAGTCTTATATATAGGGTGACTTCATAGATTTATATAGTCAAGATAGGGTCTTGGGAACAAGCGGTTCAAAATTTCCCCATACAAGAAAAAAAAGCGCCATCTGTGAAAGATCGCGTGAACTACGTAGTGTAGTACTTCAAGGAGGTCTTTGTTCTGAGGTCGGTGCTAAATACACGGAATGGAAATAATATGGCCGTTTATACGTGACTTAGGCCTGGTTTTTCAGTGTTATTCATTAGATAATAGTAAAAAAACAATAAAAGTAAGTATTTTTTTAACTAAGAAAATGAATCATCGTTTCATTTTTGTATTAGTAAGTTTGTTGTTTTTTATTTGGAAAACTTACATCTGTTTATTAAAAAGTCGCGTCTTACACGAATTAATTGATACATTTTTACTTATTTACTTTTTACATCTTAAATCTTTTGCTTTATTTACTTCTTCTATCATCGTTGGTGCACCCTTTTATGCAACAGGCTGGATTTTTGTATGTAGTCGCGCGTTTCGCGTGGTCCGCTCCTCAGAACAAAGATCTCCTTGCTCGTCCGCTCAGATAAAGTTGCCAATTTGTGACTGACATTTGTTGGTCCACAATGTCAGATTGTGGACCAACGAAATATATTGAAAGGTATAAAATTAAATTATGATTCCTCTTTTTTTTTTCTTCTATGATCATTTATTTATATGTTTTTATTTTTATCTATATGCTATTTATATTTATATGCTAATTGACCGTCCATTTATCTGGTCATTGTAGTGCCGTGTATTCTCCAACTTCGACACTGGCAAAATTGTCCATGTTGACAGAAGCCATATTACAAATATTTGATTTGATTTGGGCACAGTGTAACGTGCCGATGGGCCAGTACTAAAATATAAGTAAATGGGTGACTTTTAATTAGTTCTTGATAGAAACAGGTATGAATTGATACTGAATAACTTTCCCCAAGGAGCATAGGTCGAAATACGAAAATCAAGTTTTGATCTCCCAAAGAAACTGCATCAGCGGATGGTGATGGAGGTCAAATTGGGTTTTTCGTAATTCGACCAATTTTCCTTAGGAATAGTTTTTCAGTATCATGAGTACATCATAGAGTACATGCATATCTTTTGCTATCAAGAACTAATTAAAAGTCACCCTATACAACGTGTTAATGGAATAAGCGAAACCCTCATACACCCCAACTGATTTTTATTAAAATAAATCCATTCCCTTAAAAAAATCTTAAAAAATTTTTTTTTTCTCATCGTTCTAGTTTTATCGTTGTTCTAGTCCGCGCATTCCGCGCACGCTTCCCTCCCCTCTTCACCGCTTATGGTCCGCGCGGCACCGGTCGGCAGCGCGCTTATCCACAGAAATGTTAAGAATAGAAGCGGCAAAAATTTAAGTAATAAAAATTTAAAAAAATCACCCCCATCAAAAACCCGTGAAATTGATTCCACTCTCGATTCTGAATAAACTATTTTCTCAGTTTCGCTCAAAGATTTCGGACCTCCTTACTTCGCTCGGAATAGATACCTTGCTAATTTATTTTAGTAGGGGATGACATCTGCCAACATGTCACAACCCCATCATCGATGATCCATAGAAAACATTCAAAATAACCTGTCAAATCCATAGAAAAACGCCTACACCACCTAGTTACGAATTATTTCTATAATCCTCCTTCTAAGTACCTTTATTTTTCTGTGGTTTCGCTTATTCCGTTAACACGTTGTATAGGGTACTTCCCACAGATCTGTGGTACTTCCTAATCAACTGCGTTCCTTTGAGTGTGTTACTCTGACCATAGAACTTAACAACTTTCCCTAAAGTACGACAAAAAAATAACAAAAAAAATACTTCACTTAGTTCTTGGTTATAATTTGCTACGGTTATTTTGTAATTTTTGAATTTTTGAAACCTTGAAATACTTTGAAGGAGGTGTGTAGTTTTTGTTATAAATATTTTTATTTTACAAGTTTTAGTGTTAAGCAAACATCGTAAGGTACAGGCACCAAAAGGTGGTTGGTAACCCTAACTGATCTAAATTACTGACCTGATGATCACTCCTTCAAAGTGGTAGGGACAAACGACTGAAAGGCCTTCCGAAGCAAGAATGACGTAGTGTTGTAATATCACTACAATCATGATGTCTCTAAAAAAGTTCGAGCATTTCATGGATAGTCTCTAAAATTGATGGTCAGTAATAAGTAACCAACTTATAGACAGGTACGCACTTCGGTGGAAACAATTTGACCTTGAGCGAGTATTTTCTTTAAGACGTTTGTAACGTAGCCACAGAATATTTAAGCAATATTTATATTTGTAATCGGTTTCTCGAAAACGGCTCTAACGATTTTGATGAAAATTACTATTCGGGTTTTCGGGGCGAAAAATCGATCTAGCTAGGTCTCATGTCTGGGAAAATTCGTTTTCACCGTCTTTTTAATCATTTCTTTGCGCGTTTTAGTGCGTTTAAGAAACTTACAGCGCCACCTGGGTTTGAGTAGCATAGCTTGCTCACCCGATGATATTTTCAGGTTGAGGCGGCTATTCTAGAGCGAAGCTCGGTCGCCCAGGTACTATAATAGTAAACAAGTTCAGCGTAGCGCTGGTTCGGCTGACTACAGGTTACACTGGTTTTGTCTCTTCGTGTACAATGCCTTGCGTTCCATGGCATGGCATCTCTATGATGTTCAATTTCCTGTGAAGAGCTTTCACCTGAGAGACTTTGCATTATTTACCTAACGCGTTGTTTTTAAAACACGTATGTAATCGTGCCTATAAAGTTTGAGCGTTGCTTTCGATTTCCCTGGGATCCCATAATGAGATCCTGACTTGGTGGCCATGGGACAACTTCAGAAGTATGTTTGGTCGGATAAAAAAAGAATTTTGAAAATCGTTCTATTATTTGACAGAACGTTCTAATTGTTGTGCCACTAGCGGTCACACACCACGACTAACGTTATTTAATTTTAGAGATCGCAAAGAAAGACCAACTTCCACTTAGCCACGAGCGCTTCAAACTTTCGATCAATACGTGACTAAAATTTTGAAGAATTATCCTCCAACTCCTAACCGTTAAGGAGTTGGACCTTCCATCATCAGACCATCAACATGAGATGATGAATACCAGACGAAAATACTTGTGTAGCTTTGAAAAATATATGAAAAACGTTATACGTGCCTATAAAATTTGAGTGTTGCCCTCGATTTCCCTAGGATCCAATCATCAGATCCTGACTTGGTGACAATGGGACCACCTCAGGAGTATACCCTTTCGGATAAAAAAGGAATTTCGCAAATCGTTAACACTTGACGGAAAAATAGGTGGACATACATAAAAAATACATACAGTGGAACATAGAACCTCCTCCTTTTTTGAAGTCGGTTAAAATTAGGCTTAGTTTCCATACTCCTGATAAGCCCATGTATTTACTGTGCCTCTGATTTTTTATTAGGGTTCCGTACCTCAAAATAAAATAACGGAACCCTTATAGGATCACTTTGTTGTCCGTCTGTCTGTCTGTCTGTCAAGACCCTTTATCTCACGAACGGGTAAAGGTATCAGGTTGAAATTAATACCATATATTAGGATCCATGAACCACACAAGATCTGAAAATTTCAATTTTTTACAACGACGCAATCAAAAGATATGGCATTTTATGTCCTCATCTCCATACATTTATGCAAAATAGCAAAACCTACAGGGTACTTCCCGTTGACTTAAAATTATGACATTTGGCAAGAAGCTAGGTCTCACAGTACAAATAATGGGAAAAGTCTGAAATCATTAAATATTACAACTTTTCTCACAACTAATGGTAACCAATTGTGGTGAGCTCCCGTTTCACGAACATTCATATAAGATAGGGGTCAAGTTGGATGGTCGCGTAGGCGACTTTTGTTTTAGTTTTTTTTTAAAAATGGGAACACTTACAAACTTGAAAATTGGTATGTTCATAGTGCATAAGCTATAAAATAACAACAAATAATAAAATTTGGTCAAGCGCGTGTCGGACTCAAAAAATGTAGCACATTAACTTACTGAAATTTCAACTAATACAATTATGATTATGTGGTGGTACGGAACCCTCTGTGCGCGAGTCCGACTCGCACTTGGCCGGTTTTTTTTAAAGCATCGGCTACTTTCAATGCAACCTTTTTAGTAAGATGCTGGCTGGTATTTTGATACATAATTTTTTCATGTTCATTTGTTCAAAGTTCTGTCAAGATTTGAATGGATGACATCAATCAAAGACATAGCAGTTGCAGTCTCAGGAGACGCATTTTTGAAGCGTTCGTGTTGGCAAGATTCGTATACGAATCAGTGATATCGCTATTTTTGAATATTTATACCTGTGAATTCAGTCTGACCAAAGATTTTGGAAATTACGCCAGGGGGCGTTAGAAGCGCAGCGTTTTTCTTACGTCAATGGGTCTGACCCACTCGTTTTGAGCACCCAGTAGACGTTGGCCCAACCGTTGGCCGCGCCGGCTCGGCAAGCTTGTTGACAGCTTTCACACGTTGGTGCGGCTTATTCCGTGTAGGTCTGTCAAGCAAGCAAGATGGACGTATACGCGGAGACTATCGCTGCCGCTGAAATATACTTATACAGTGCTTTTAAGTTTTGTTTCCAGCTGCACCATATTTGAAAAAAAAATATATATTTACTTATTTAGAATAAAATAAAACGTCCCTCTGCTCCTACGCACTTATTTGAAATAAAGGCACGGCCAACGTGTGAACGCCGTTTGCGGCTCGTCGTGTAGAGCCCGTGTTGGATTTCTACCCTTGAACATTTCTACCACTCGAAAGTATATTTAAGCCCACGTCACACAGAGCGGTACAAGCGGTAAAGCGGTCCGAGGGCGGACCTGCGGGAAGCGAAAGCGTTCCGGGACCGGTCACACAGAGGTACCGCGCGGAAACCGCGGCGGGACAGCGGGGCGGTAGTGGTCGGTGTGACATTATTTATCTGTGATTATTCAAAAGACGTAAATCCTTTGCTCTAAATAAAAAACCAAACTGATAACCTAAAAAAAGCCTGCGCAAAACCGCAAAATTCTTGTAAAAAAAATACAACGACAAATTTCGCGCGGACCGCACCGCACCGCGCCGCGCCGCTTCCGCTCTGTGTGACGGGTTGCATTGAACGCAATGGAATACAGCGCCCGCTCCCGCCGAAAGTTCGGCCCCGCGCCGCGCCCGGTCCGCGGGGTTGTACTAGCGGCCCGGCCGCCCCCGCGCCGCACCGCGCCGCGCCGCGACCGCTTTCAATGTGACAGGTTGCATAAGAACTCATACTTTACAAAAAATACCGGCACCGGAACGCTTCCGCTACCGCCTCAGTGTGACTTGGGCTTTAATCTGTGATAAGAACGATATTGGGTCCCCCGCACATGGTCAAACAGTTTCGCGATTAGACTTCGCGATCATTTTTATTTCTCTTTCTTTCTTATGGCTGCATCTCTACCGGATCGCAGCATCGCGGATTTAACGTGTGCGGGCACCCGACGTTTCCTTCACACATTGGGTGCGCGCACACGTAACGTCCGCGATCCTGCGATCCGGTAGAGATGCAGCTATAAGAAAGAAAGAGAAAGCTATAGGACCATAGAGACACCATAGATACACCTAGTCTATGGTCCTATAGCTTTCTCTTTCTTATAGCTGCATCTCAGCGGATCGCAGGATCGCGGATCGCGGATTTAACGTGTGCGGGGACCCATTGAGATATCAACTTTTTAATTAGCGTTCCATTCCTACGCAATTTATTACCGGTTTTTAAAATCAATGAATGTTTGTTTATATTCTTTATTGTCAATGCTGTGTACGTTTGTAATTGGTAGACATATAAGAACTAGACCTAAGAAACCTTTTTATTTAATGCCTGTATATGTACTACTGTAAATGTACCTTATAAAA
This sequence comes from Athrips mouffetella, assembly GCA_947532105.1. Classification (NCBI taxonomy): domain Eukaryota; kingdom Metazoa; phylum Arthropoda; class Insecta; order Lepidoptera; family Gelechiidae; genus Athrips; species Athrips mouffetella. The sequence goes on along the minus strand of OX383969.1, from coordinate 6,253,519 downwards.
AAAAATTAAAAAAAAAATGAATAATTTCTTTCCGGTGTTTATTTTTTTCTGTGAAACGAAATTATCTATGTACAAGTCATTGACGTAAGAAAAACGCTGCCCCCTGGCGTAGTTTCCAAAATCTTTGGTACAAGTCATTGACGTAAGAAAAACGCTGCGCCCCCTGGCGTAGTTTCCAAAATCTTTGGTACAAGTGCGACAAGGCTTATTATGAACGTGGCAAAAAAAGGAACTAACACCGCCACCTTGTGAAACGTCACTTTTGAGTGTTTTCTCCTTATACAAGCCAGCGCCCCCACCCGCGTTCATTATAAGCCTTGTCTACTTGAAAGAAGAAAGTGAATTAGGACGCACCCTATATTGGGGATATGATTGATTTAGTACGAATTTATAAAAATTAATATTTCTTAAAATCAGTGAGTAAATGGTCTGCCAATTTTTTGTTGTCTTCAGTGAAACCAAATGAAGCGAATAAAAGCAACTAGAATGATGAGCAAATGGTTTAGTAGAGCCTTTTTTTTTACATATTTACTAGTACTTCCCGTGATAATGCAGAGCCCTATACGTCTGCCTCTTCGATTTCTTTAATTTTTAGGATGTTTCTGACCAGCAGCTCCATTGGCAGACATGAGCAAATGATTTAGTACCCTTCTTTTTTTTACATTTTTGAAAATCTGAAACTCAAAAACGCAGCGACGGACAGAAAAACTTTACTGAACCAAATCAATTTGTAATAATCTAAACTATCATCTCTAGCGATATGAAATACGTGCAAATCATATAGCGAAATATTTTTCATCTCCCTTACTAATGCGTGTTGGACCCTGTCGTTCACATTTTTAATGTAGGTAAGCAAAATATGAAAAAGTTTACAGTTAAATAGGAACTGATAATATTACAATTCTTAGGATTAACGCTGCCAATTAAAGTAAATAAAATATATATATATATACGTCGCCTACAATTCTCCCCCCTTAGTGCTGTGTCTAATTACAATGATCAGCACTACAATCAGATGGTGCAAGTAAGGCGACGCGAACCGGTCGGCGCAGCATACCCGTGCGCGTTCGTATGTCTACAATTCTAACGCGCCCGTCCGCACTCACTACACCATGTCGCCACATACCGCGGTCTAACTTTGTATCAGCGATCACAACATAGTCACCGACTTTAAGTGGTTTTTCTTCACTAGCCCATTTCTGCCTAGGCAGTAGTGTTGGCAGGTATTCCTTGGTCCACCGTGACCAAAACATATCTGCCAACCGCTGCGCTATACGCCATTGCTTTCTCAGCCGAAGGTCAAAGTCGATGTATTTACCGAAAGGAGGACCGGTAGAGGACGTACCGATTAAAAAATGGTTAGGCGTTAATGCCTCTGGGTAGTTAGGGTCCGTAGAAACATGAGTCAATGGACGGCTGTTTACAAGTGCTTCAACCTCAGCCATGAAGGTAGATAAAGTTTCATGACTCGGAGCACGTTCTTTTAGTACGACTTTCAACGCGGTTTTTATAGTCCTTATCATCCTTTCCCATGCGCCCCCCATTTCGGGGGCGCCAGGAGGCAAGAAGCGCCACTCGATACCTCTGACCGAGCCATCTTCGCGAATTTTGTCGTAGTTCAACTCATCCAGACTCTTTTTTAGCTCCGTACAAGCCCCTCTCAAATTGGTCCCATTATCACAGTAGATAATTTTGGGTGTGCCGCGTCGCGCAGACATACGACGGAGTGCCATAATGGCTGCATCAGCTGACAGACTGTCTGCCAGTTCGATATGAACGGCGCGAACCGTCAAACACGTAAAAATCATGCCGTACGTCTTTAGTCTTTTCCGACCAACAGTGACCTCCATGGGGCCAAAAAAATCTACACCGGAACACGTAAAAGGACGTCGGTAGTGCTGGAGTCGAGCAGCAGGTAAGTCAGCCATGCGTTGAGGTCGCGGCATAGCACGTCGGTAGCGACAAAACAGACAGCGCGCGGCGACTGCTCGAACGGTAGGTCGTAGGTTCACAACCCAGTAACGCTGACGTAACTCATTGACTACAAGTTCGTTAGCACCATGCAAAGCTCGGCGGTGGTAGTACTCAACTAAGAGTCGCGATGTTTTATGGCCACCATCAAGTATTATTGATCGTGCTACAGATTGGTCGATACCTACAGTTTTATCTATACGACCACCAACACAAAGAAGTCCATTGTCGTCAAGGTAGGGTGTTAAAGTCAATAGCCGACTGTTGCGGGGCACGGGTTCACGACGCCTTAAACACGTGATGTCATCAGCAAAAGAATCTTGCTAACTCTTTTTGAGCAATAGATGTTCTGCTTCTTTCATAAGATTGACATCAAATTGTACGTCTTTACGTTGACATTTTTTTATAAAAAGTAGAACCCAAGCTGTGCTGCGTACAAGTCGTAACCAAGACGAAAACTTTTCTTCGTCAGGGATGGACAATGTCGATTTAACAATTTGTGACGTTGTCAATAAAACGCTTTTTTGCTCACAAGTAGCCTCTTCTACAACTTTAGGGCTTTTTAAATCTTTAGGCCAGCTTTCCTCGGGACTTCGCAGAAACGTTGGACCCTGGTACCACTCATCATCAAAGGTAAGTGAAGGAGTATCACTCTTCGTAGCTTTATCAGCCACATTCAGTCGAGATGGAACATAGCGCCACTCTGGTACGGTAGTCAGCTCGTCAATCTCGCCGAGTCTGTGAGCAACGTAAGGTTTGTATGTCCGTGGGTCACTGCGTATCCACTGGAGGACAGTGCTGGAATCAGTCCAAAAGTAGCGCTTGTCAGGCTTGACATCTTTGTGCTCATTCTGTACTGTATTAGCAAGACGTGCGCCTATGAGTGAGCCTTGTAACTCAAGCCTCGGGACCGATACTGGAGACAAAGCTGTTACTCGGCTTTTACTGGCTGCAAAACAAACATTAACGCACCCGTCAGCCCGAGTAAAGCGCCAGAAAATTACCGCTGCATACGCTTTAATCGACGCGTCGCAAAATGTGTGCATCTGTATATTTATCACGGCATCGTTATCAGTTGCGCTCGAAAGGGGCTCAGAGTAGCACGACGTCCATGCGCCGGCTCCATACCACCGCGGTATGCGTAAAGCAGCCACCAAATTCAGTTTGTCGAGCCATTGTTGCCAGTATAAATAATCTTCATTGCGTATCTGGCTATTCCAGTCGATACCGCTTCTATGCACGTTTTGAAGTAATATTTTACTTTTAATCAGAAACGGTGATAAAAAACCGTGTATGTCATAAATAGACATTATAACGCTCAACATTTTAGCTTTGGTAGGAGGCTCGTTAGTACCTAAAATACCTAAACGATCCAATGACACGCGGAAGCTAAAAGTGTCGTCGGTGGGATTCCATAACAGTCGGCCCGAATTGATAAAGCTTGACTTATCTAGAACTCAGGTTGAACTCAACCTGATCCTAAACTCAGCCTGAACTCAGGGAGGGAATCTGTGTAAACAAATGTAGTAGAAATAATTTGACAGATTTTACGTCAAGAGGACTAAACGCTCGACTTGTCTCTGCGTTTGGTTACTGCTTTGAGTTGAAAAAAAAAATAACCACAAAACATGATAATACTAAGCTGAAACAAAATATTTCTTTAGATTTCCTTAAGTGTTTTGCTCAGCGTACACTAATTATTAAAATACATCAAAATTGCAAAATAATGCATGTAAGAAAATATTCTTTAAACCAAGACCTATTTTTTCCCAAACTAAACGCAGTTTAGTATGCCATAGACAAATAGCTCTACTGAGGGCCAAAACTTGAGTTCGGCTCAAGTTTTTGACTATCAATTAGCACAAATTTTTTACCGTGACGTCATGAATCTTTACTCACGAACCTGTCAAAGGTTAGTCATGGTCGACCCTGACTTGAGGATGTCAGTTAAACGTCAAAAGGAGAACCTGCACAATGTAATTCAAATCATACAGGGTATTTTGATCACAAACTTGAAAAGACCCTGTATACATATTTTTTATCAAAAATAAAAAAAAACGTGAAACATTTTTTTGAACATAACACTTTTGTATAACTCATATTCGCAATTTGGGTACCTTCACAATACCGATAACATCCCACCTAACGTTCATAATATGAATTAGTTAACGGCCCGTTGGTGTGGTTGGTAGTGAGCCTGCCTTCTACGCCGAAGGCCGCGGACGGGATTTCCGCTAAGGGCAAACATTTGTGTGATGAACACGAGTGTTTATCCTGTGTCTGTGTTATTTATCTATTTATGTATGTTAGCCTCTGTTACCCAAAGTACAGGTTTACTTTACTTTGCCTAGTTTGGGATCAGGTCACTTTGTGAGAAGTGTCCACCGATTGTATACTGGGTTGTTCCTCGTGTCCGTACCACAACCCATATTATTTGTATCACGATTTTATTGTTTTCAAAAGAACACCATTCTGAACTTGCTCTTTAAACCATTACGACCTCGTATGACCCATTGCTACTGCATTATAAAATTTCTATTGAAAAAGAAATTATGAGGAGAAGTTCCTTGTTGATTTGCTCAAAGTTGAATTTAAATTGTATGGCTCAAAGACACACAATGGCTTTAGTGTAGCGTGGATATCGTCGCCTGCATCAAGTTTAACGCACATCTTCAATCTTTATCGCCACTTACGACACCCACCGGTATGTATGGGATGGTACTATTCTTTGCCGGCACTACACGAGACTATGGCATCACATCACCCTAATATAAATGTGGGCAACATTTGCTTACTATACCTACATTGAACATTGAAATAAATAATAAATCCGGCGTAAATCTAACGAGTAGTTTTATTGTTATAAATATCAACTCATATAACCAAGTTTTCTATTTTCGTGCTTCAAATATCCCCTACCCTTCCCCCTGTAAAAAAAACCGCTGGATGCAGGCAGCGCAGTTCTGGTCGTTAAAGATAAATGGTTGAAGAGAACTCCAGGGGAGGCCTCGACAGCAGTGGACATCTTCCGGCTAGTAAGTAATGACGAACAACAGTAAGCTGCCGTTATTCATAATCTAAGCGAACAAGTATACTCGCAGGTACGATCTTCTGACAATAATCGAAACTTATTCGTTTTTTAGCAATGCTTTTGCCAGGTTTAGTCAGCTAGGCTTTGGAAGCTGCCGTTATTCATAATCTAAGGGACTGGCCATGTTACACATACGTTTCGCAAACATGTATGGAATTTTGCAACAATGCTGAAAAAGAGAACATTATTTATTTAACCTAATATAATACATACACACAATTAACCAAAAATTGAAACAATGATCGGTTACCTAGAGGTGCCTACCAATTATTTTGTTTAGATAGTTAAATAATGTTTAGTTTATAATTTTATTGATTTCAAAAAAATTTACCACTTCGTATTGTATTGTATATTTATTTAATGGCATCAAATCTCATTACAAAACGTATTTCGCCATGACATTGTTTGTTGACAACGTGGCAGCTAGACCCATAGACATAAGCATAGAAGACCAACAATGAGTGCGAGCGAGAAACAAATCTCTTATGGTGATACTGCAAGATAGCAAAGGATAGCGAATCGAATAGCTCTGTAACCGATTTTGAATGACAGGGAGCCACTTTGAGCCACGCGAAAAACCAGCTTTCTAGTTTTTTGTAAAAAATTGCGTAAAAACTACATCCATACTAATATTATAAATGCGAAAGTAACTCTGTCTGTCTGTCTGTCTGTTTGTTTGTTGCTCTTTCACGCCTAAACGGCTGAACGGATTTTGATGAAATTTGGTATGGTGATAGATGGTAACTTGGAGACGGACATAGGCTACTTTTTACCCCGGGAAAATATCTCATTCCCGTGGGAATCTACACATACAATAATACTCTAGCGGGGTTGTATCTGCTACAGCACACCGAAACTACTTAACCGATTTTGATGGGACTTTTTTTATTCAACTAAGTATCGCTGATTACGAAAACTACTACAATTTTGAAATCCAACGTGGTAGACGTAAACTACCATTATCCCCTGGGGATAAGGTTGGGGTGCGATAGAGTTGATATGTCTAAAAATCAATATGGGTGTCGTTCGTATGGTTTATCGGGTCGCTGATTACGAAAACTACAATGATTTTGAAATCCAACGTGGTGGACGTGAAATACCACCACCCCTGGGATGGGGTTGATAGGTTTGAAATGTCTAAAAATCAATATGAGTGTCAGTTGTATGTTTATATAAGGATAGGGATAGCGGTTAAGATGGCGTTAGGGGTAGAAGCAGGGATAGGGGTAGGGTCAGGGATAGGGAGAGGGAGAGGGGGAGGGATAGGGAGAGAGTGTAAGGGAGGGGAAAATGAGGGGAGAGAAAGGGGGAGGGAGGGGTAGAGGGCGTGGGAGGGGGTAGAGGGAGGGGGGGGTAGAGGGAGGGAGAGGGGGAAGGGGAGGATGAGTGAGGGGAAGGGGAAAAGGGAGGGGAATGGGAGGAGGGCGAGGGGGGAAAGGGAGGGTGATGGGGAGAGGGGAAGGGGGGAAATGGAGGGGGAAGGAAGGGTGAGGGGGGGAAGAGGGAGGGGCGAGGGAGAGGAAGAGAGAGTGAGGGAGGGGGAGTGGGAATGTAGGGGGGGGATACAAAAGGATAGATAGGGAGGAATAGGGACCTTTTTTACTTTTATGAATACCTCCTCGCTACCCATTCACTTCACTCCCTTTATTGCCTTCTTTTTTAAGTTCGCCTGTAACAGTTGACAATGAAAATTCCGCACTACCTACCAGTTAAATAAAATCAAAAGATAATTAAGTTTGTAGTAAGATGCATTTATTCAACTTGGATAAGTACAAATGCATCTTTTACGTAGGGATCAAGAAGGATAAGCGCTCCGTAAAATATGTTTCAATTAAGTTCGAGTTCTGTTTTTTTATAAAATCTACGCGGACGAAGTCGCGGGTAACAGCTAGTATTTATATAAAAATAAGGATACTTTTAATTATGACGGTGTGTAGTGTAGTTGGATGTGGTGTTAATTACAAAAATAGTCCAGAGAAATGTACATTTCACGGGTAAATTCTTAGGACGTTATTACTTTTGAACTATATGTTTTTTTGCTTAAAATAACTTATATTTCATGTTTAAAATATAGAATAGCTTCTTCTGAATTGCTAATTTTCGTATTTTGCATTGAAAAAAGTTTAGTTGTTGATAATGTTCTGAATTTTAGTGTTATATTTTTCATCAATATAGCTCACATTTACGCTAGGGCTTGACTCAAATTTATCGATACCTATTTTCTTTATGTTTATAATACGAGCTTACAGACGCATTGTTACTTACTTGATTTACCATTTTCGTCTTGAAATAAACAGAAGTAGGTCAGTCCTAACTTTGTTTTGCCATTTTGTTCAACAGTTTCCAAAGGATTCGAATATAAAAGGAAAATTGATAAGGGTGATTGGACGAGTTGGAATCCTAAAAAATACTCTTAAGTTTGTAGCAAACATTTTCTAGATGTAGGTATATAAAAGAAAATGCCGACTTAATACAACTTTATTAAATGGAGCTAACAGATTCGGCAGCTTGGAATCGGGGTTGACTAATTTAGTTCTGTTACCAATTTAAAAAAAAAATCAGCACCGGCAGCCATTTCAGCAACCGGCGCCGGTCGGTAGCTCATATAGGACCCGGCGCCGGCAGCAGCGGAGGCACTTCCGTATAGTTATTATCGGCTCAAACAAATTGTTACTAAAATATAATTTCATTCCTTCCTTAAAACTGACTATTCTAAAATTTTTGTGTATAAAGTAGAAAATCGCATAATTTCACAACCACAGACAGTATTCGAACCTGCGTCTTCTCCGTAAGTACCGGAGACGTTTTACCTACTAGGCTAAAATGTGGTTCTGTCTGATGTTGTGAAATATGCGTTTTCAATACGCATTCCAACGTTGCGTTGCGTTTGTGGTTGTGAAATTTAGCGATTTTCTGCTTTGTAGAATTATCAGCCATTAACGTCTTCAATGGTCTAGTGGTTAGAGCGCTCGGCTCTCGATCCGGAGTCCGGAGGTTCTGTTTTTGATTCCTGGTGGGGACTCTGTCAGACAAAAATCCCTTTGAGCGGCTTCCCCAGTTTGGTTAGGACATTGCAGGATGAATCACCTGATAGTCCGATAAGTTGGATGATTCCGTGCTTCGGAAGGCACGTTAAGCCGTTGGCCCGACTACTACCTATGGATGTAGTCGTTAAAGAGCCATATGTGAGAGGCCTTTGGCGACCTCAAATGCTATATTTTGACATTTGCTCCATAAATAAAAAATAAAAAAAATACATTTGGCCTAAGATAGGGGCTCATGCTGGTGGCACTGGTCATGCAGTGACGAAGATAAAATAATGAGGTTTGAACAAAGAAACATAAATTACAGTTCCACCGACTTTTTTGGGTTGGTACCTAGAAAAGGGGCTTCCTGTAATCGTAAACGGTAGTTGCATATAATATAGCCATAGCCGTCACGCAACATTTCGTCAGTGAATATCAATCTCATACATTTTTATTCTATACTACTGGCATTTACGATAGTAGAAATCCACTTATCTACGGCCCCAGGCGGAGAAATGGAGGATTATCGACACTACTACCTACTACAAGTGAAACACTGCGATTGTTGACAGCGACGCTACCGCCTGAACAGACAAGTCAATGTCGCCAGGGTACTCGAATATCGATACCAAAATGTACATCACTATCTAACGCACACATTGACAAATCAAAATTGGTTACGCGTTTTCGGGCTCTTTGTTTATCTATAGGCAGTAAGCTGCCGTTATTCATAATCTAAGGCTAGACCCATGCTAGACCACAGATTAATTATATTATGCGTTCAGTTCTTGAGAGTACATTGAGAAGGATTCGTCACATAAAGGTATTATACTTTTTTGCAACGAAAAACTTATAGAGGTTGTTCATTTGCTGAACTATTTTACCTTTTGAATAGGTAAATTAATATGTTTTGTAATGCGATGTTTTCCCCATATAAAGCTTGAGAATGGAAAATACGAAAAGAGAAAACAACATAAACAACGGCCGCAGTACAATCAACGGTCAGAAGGAAGCATACTTCTGAAGGGCGCCGCGCTGCTCTATCTTTCACACTGCTGGATCCTTCGCTATGCCTCCCTAGTTTTACTGATGCATCACCTTGTGGAATCTACCTGAACACACTAAAGTCTGAATAGACTGAATTGGGCCCGGCCACAGATGAAATAATATTAAATGCCCGGCATGCAACCGGGTAAGGTATGGATTCCAAAAGGGGCGGAAAGTTTCTGTCTTGTTTTCTAAAATCATATAAATAATGAAGTCATAGAAAGCGTTTATTAAAATTCATGTAAAAAAACCGGTCAAGTGCAAGTCGGACACGCGCGCCGAGGGTTCCGATATACCTATAGTATTTTTGGAAGCAATAAAGTCTATTTTCAGGACCGCAAAACTAAATTTATTTGTAAAGGTTTTTTGCAGATTTCTGAAAAACTGTGCAACTAAGAAAGATCGTTTTATTTTTGCTGTAAAGTTTACATAAACTTCTGTCAACTGTAATTAATTCAGATTTTTCTTACACAAACTTCGGAGAAAAGGGGGGAATGGGTTTTCTTTATGACATTTTTTATCATAATTTGAAAACTAAGAAACGTAACAAAATACAAAAATATATTTTAGAATGTACAAGTAAAGCCCTTTCATATGATACCCCACTTGACCTAGTAGCGACAATTAATATTTTGGCCCCCTTTACATCCAACTTATAATTACTAGCTGTGCCCGCGGCTTCGCTCGCGTGAAATTCAGACAATGTGCAGTTTCTCCCTCTCCCCCTCCCTCTCAACCTCCCCCTCCCTCACCCCCTGCCCCTCCCTCTCCCCATCCCTCTCCTTCTCCATTTCCCTCTTCCTATCCCTGCCCCTAACCCTACGCCTACCCCTATCCGCTATCCCTATCCTTACATAAACATAGAAACTAAACCCATATTGATTTTTAGACATTTTTACCCTATCGCACCCCAAACCCATCCCCAGGGGATGATGGTATTTCACGTCCACCACGATGGATTTCAAAATTGTTGTAGTTCTCGTAATCAGCGACCCGATAAATCATACAAACGACACCCATATTGATTTTTAGACATTTCAACTCTATCGCACCCCAAACCCATCCCCAGGGTATGACGGTGTTTCACGTCCACCACGTTGGATTTCAAAATTGTTTTAGTTTTTTTAATCAGCGACCCGATAAACCATACAAATGATACCCATATTGGTTTTTAGACTTTTTCACCCCATTTCCCTCTTTCAGGAGTTGAATTTGGGGTGGAATTTCAACACCAGTGATGTGCGTTCCACAGAATTACAACCCTAATGACTAAATAATAAATTTAGTGGATTTTCAACTTCATCCCCCTTTTCACCCCTTGGGGTGTAGAATTTTCAAAAACCCTGAGACACGTAAAACTTAATTTTTAGTCGTTAGTCTAATGACAAATTTTGAAGATCCTAAATTCAAAACTGACGGACTTTCATACAAATTTTCATCCCATATTTCACCCTCTTAGGGGATGAATTTTGAGAAATTCTAAAACACGTCCTTTTTTATTTTTTACGGAGCTCAAAAATTTTTTTTACAATTCTACCTATAAAAATGAAAGACAAAGTTATAGACCAACATACGGCAACTAAACATCCCCTTTTTCACCTCCTTGAAAGGTGATTTTTAAGAAATGCTTAAGCACATTTCTTAATTTCAAAAGTTTAAATTCAAAATTTTGTGAATCTTACTTAAGAAATAAAGGACTTTCATACAAATTTTCATCCCTTATTTCACCCCCTTAAGGGATGAGTTTTGGTAAATCCTTCCTTAGTGGGTGGTTTTGAAGTGCAATAAACCTGTGTACAAAATTTCAGCTCTGTAGCTATAGCGGTTACGGCTCGGCGTTGATAAATCAGTCAGTCAGGACAAGCAATTTTATATATATAATAATAAAAAATATATAAATATATATATATATTTAGATAAACGCGAAAGTTTGTAAGTATGGATGGATGTTTGTTACTCTTTCACGTCAAAACTACTGAATGGATTTTAACGAAACTTGGCACACATATAGGTTAGGTCCTACAATACTCGTAACACATAGGCTACTTTTTACCGCATGAAAACCCTTCATTCTAACGGGAAAATGCATTTAATGTTAATTAAGAAGGTGCCTGACTCACTGACTGACATATCAACGCACCGCCCAAACCGCTGGGTCTAGAAATTCCAAATTACGCATTTAGGTCTCTTATAAAGTTTAACGGTGCAATAAGAAAGGGTTTTTCAAAATTCCACCCCTAAAGGGGTAAAATAGGGGATGAAAGTTTGAATGAAAGTTTGTCAGTTTTGAAGTTAGGATCTTCAAATTTTGTATTTAGGCTAACGATTAAAAATTAATATGCACGTGTCTCAGGGTTTTTGAAAATTCTACACCCTAAGGGGTAAAAAGGGGGATGAAGTTGAAAATCCTTCATTTTCGAAGTAAAATCCACTAAATTTATTGTTTAGGTATTAGGGTTGTAATTCTGTGGAACGTACATCACTGTTTTTAAAATTCCACCCTAAAATTCAACCCCTAAAAGAGGGAAATGGGGTGAAAAAGTCTAAAAACCAATATGGGTATCGTTTGTATGGTTTATCGGGTCGCTGATTACAAAAAACTACAACAATTTTTAAATCCAACGTGGTGGACGTGAAATACCATCATTCCTTGGGGATGGGGTTGGGGTGCGATAGGGTTGAAATGTCTAAAAATCAATATGGGTGTCATTTGTATGGTTTGTCGGGTCGCTGATTACGAAAACTACAACTTTGAAATCCAACGTGGTGGACGTGAAATTGGGGTGCGATAGGGTTGAAATGTCTAAAAATTAGAGATGGGCCGACTATACACCGACTAGTCGGTAAAACCGACTATTCGGCATATTTTAAAGTCGGTTACTAGTCGGCGACTAATCGGTAAAAACTGCGCCGATTATTCGGCAGTAATAGTATGAAATAAAAACACAGGATCTTAATATTTATTATGTTCTGTCCTTAGCCATGACATAAGCAGTGCATCACTATCATCGTTGCTCAAGGAATCTTTAAAACTTCTAGTAAAAATTGTAACCTCATTGTTAATATATTTTGCGGCTCAAAAAAACTGCAGATTATATCTGGGATCAAGTACGAAATAAGGATGATCGGCACTGCCGACTAGTCGGCTGACTATCCGGCAATACCAAAACCGACTAGTCGCCTAGTCGGCTGATCGGCAAACCCCATAGTCGGCCCATCACTACTAAAAATCAATATGGGTGTCGTTTCTATGTTTATATGAAGATAGGGATAGCGGTTAAGATGGCGTTAGGGGTAGGGATAGGGGAAGGGATAGGAATAAGGGTAGGGAGAGGGAGTGGGAGAGGGACAGGGAGAGGGAGAGGAAAAGGGAGGGGGTGGGGGAGAGAGGGAGAGGAGCAGGGCCAGGGATGGTTTGACGGACGGTTGGACAGATGGTTGGACGGACGGACGAAAGGACGACAGATAGACGGAAGGGAAGATGGATGGAGGGTCAGATAGAATCCCTCGCGGACGAAGTCGCGGGCAACAGCTAGTTAATAATCATAATTTTTTCGTGTGCAATTAACTTGGGCAACTTCTTATATTCTAAAACCATTCCAAATTTCAAGTCGATAGCATGAGTGAAAAGAGATAGCTGAGATATAGAGGTGTGACAGACAGACAGACAGACAAAGTCGCACCATAAGGGTTCCTTTTTTTACCATTTTGGTATCGGAACCCTAAAAACGGTAAAAGCATGAATGGGTCGTGCGTGATGTAACTGTTGCAGGCATATAGTATAATTCTTCATATCACAGTTTGCCTTGGTAATCTGCCGGTAATTTTACTGGTTCCTTTGCCCTTCAATCAAACCGAAACACAGCAGTGCAAACACTGCTGCTTCACAACAGAAAAAAGCAAGGGGGTGGTACTTCCCCAGACGGACTTTCCACAAAAGTCTTATCAGGTAAGCAAATGTTACCTGTTTTTATTTGTAAATGTGTTGAAAAACGTCGTAAGAAGCGCATGCGGTTTGGTCTTACACTCTCGGCTCCATTACGCCCTCGCCTGCGGCTCGGGCTGCAATTCTCGAGCCTCGGGCGTAATCAACAAAATAGCGCACTTGCATCTTAACGCACTATTATCAATTCATTAAAATTATTGAAAATATAACAGCCCTTATAATGATCACGTTTTTTCCATAGATAATACATTTTTTTTAGTCCGAAGCAAAAACCAAACGTGAACTCAGGGAGGGCCATTTCTTTACTCACCCTCTTCTCACCCTTTACTCAGCTCAATTTGTTTATAAATTAGCCAAGATCTCAACTTAATGAAAGAAAGAGATAGAAATATAAATCTTAACTCAGGTTGAGTCGAGTTTCCTGAACAGGTAGACGGGCGTTTAAAATTTTAGAGAACTGATTTTGCAAAAGGACAACGGAGATTATGTGACACATTTTTTTAACTCTCGAATAACACTCGATCATCTTGCATCACTGGAAAATTTATTCCAAAACGTGCCGAAAAACCTTCTCAATCGTCCCGAGTACACACGGCCGCACATCGGTAGAGACACTTTTGGACCTTATGGCGTGATAATAGAGTTGAAAAAGTTTCTACCGACAAGCGGTTGACCGTACCTATTTAGATTTACAATTCAATAGAAAACCGGTCAAGGGTGGTGCCGTAGTACACTCAACAGCACATCAGTATAAACACTTTTGGACCTTATAGCGTGGTAATAGAGTTGACAAAGATTCTACCGACGAGCGGTTGACCGTACTCACCCAGTACGTAAAATGATAGGTTGTAGTAGTTTAACATACATGTGTACAAGATAGTGACTTTTGGACGTCAATATCTCAAGAAAAGGTAATGGTTTATACTTACATGAAATTTAGGAAAAAAATAGGATTCTATAGGCGGGTCTTACTCTTCGACCAATATAAAGAGTTATGGGCCTTATCCGTACAAAATGCTAATAAAAAACAAGTCTCGCTACAACTACATGTAAACGCACACCCACGGTTACAGTTTTCCTAATCACATGCACACACAGTCCCTAACAGAGATAGAAACACGCGCTCGCACCGTAGCGCGAGCGAGATAGCGAATGTTCGTCGAGATGCCGTCGTTTCAATCACGCGTCGCTGAATAATGGCGGCAAGGCCGGCGAAGGTTTTTTATCAAGAAAATTATCAAATAATTAGATTTTACAAAAAAATATATTAACAAGTGAAATGTGACGCCTAAATCTTCGTTCGTATTTTCTTGAGTTATTTGAATACTTTGAAAAGCACAGGACGGCTTTATTTTATTAGAAAGGCGGGAAGTTAATTATTTGCTCACACGTGTTACTCGTTGAGCATCCGAACACCGACTAAATCAAAGTGAGTGACCTCACTCACTTGATCGGTTTTCAAACGATGTTCCATATGGCCCGTCTATAACTCTTTATATTGGTCGAAGGGTTACTTTTTAGTTTGGGTCTTACTAACCATGCAAAATTGCAAGTTTGTAGGTGAAATAGATTTAATTTTAAGGGGGGAGGCGGGGGTCGACAGTAGCCTCAAATGGTTCGTGCTGCTCTTACGTTGTGGACACATGTTCCGCAGGTAGAGTTATTACAAACGAGTTGATGTTTTGTAAATCCATCATGTAAATCCATCCGGTGGCTAATATATATGTTTCCCGTATCACTTTAGTGTATTTTTTTTTTCAACCTGTATATTCTGGGTGCACGCGTGCGCATACTCCATTTAAAAAAAAGGTCCTCCGTTTTTTAGAGAATCTATCCAAAAACACTCCTATTTATCAATTTATAAATTACCGCTAAAACCGCTCATCAGCCGCTCGTCTGTGTTTCCTTTACTTGTCAAATGGTCATTTTCTCAGAACAAAAACCTCCTTGCTTCGCTCTTTGGTCATTTTACTGAAAGTGACCTCTATGTAATTTTCAATGAAGTTTTCAGTTTATGAGGACATGGACAGTGTTATTTATCAAGAGATATCGCACAGATGTCACTTTCTGATAAAAATAACTTTGAAAAGGTAAACGCAGACATGACAAACGTTGCGACATTGTATTTTTAGATACATCAGCAAAATTGCTAACTGCTTATTGAGGACGGAACAGAGAAAGCTTATGTGGTAATGAGGACATTGTAAAAAACCGGCCAAGTGCGAGTCGGACTCGCGCACCGAGGGTTCTGTACCAATTGTATTAGTTGAAATTTCAGTAAATTACTGTGCTAGATTTTTTGAGTCCGACTCGCACTTGACCAGTTTTGATTATTTGCTGTTATTTAATAGCTTATGCACTATAAATAACACAAATCATCACGCTTGTAAATGTTCCCGTTTTTACGATAGAGCTAAAACAAAAAATCGAGCAAAAATCGCCTACACGCGTTTAACAACACGTTTGTAGCAGGGATGCCTGCCTTAATTTTAAATTTTTAGTATTTGTTGTTATAGCCACAATAGAAATACATAATCTGTGAAAATTTCAACTGTCTACCTATTACTGTTCATGAGATACAGCCTAAACAAAATAAAAAAAAAAACGAAAGACTTTCGTAGCATCTTATTCCTTCGTTTTTAAATATTTTTTAAAATAAGAAATACAGTATTCCTCTGCTCAACGAGCTCTAAACAACAATACCCCAATCAATGGGGAAGGTAAAAAAAAAATTTGCGCCCCTCTTCAGCTGTTCATTTTTAGGGTTCCGTACCTCAAAATAAAAAACAGAACCCTGTCTGTCTGTTTGTCAAGACCCTTTTTCTCACGTATGAGAAGAGGTATAAGGTTGAAATTGATAACGAATATTAAAGTCTATAAACCACACAAGATCTGAAAATTTCAATTTTTTACAACGACGCAATCTAAAGATATGGCTTTTTATGTCCTCATCTCCATACATTTATGCAAAAAAGCAAAACCTACAGGGCACTTCCCGTTGACCTAAAATTATGAAATTTGGCAAGAAGCTAGGTCTCACAGCACAAATAATGGGAAAAGTCTAAAATCATTAAATATTTCAATATTTCACACAATTAATAGTAACCAATTAAAGTGAGCTCCCTTTTCAAGAAATTTTCTATAAAAGAGGGGTCAAGTTGGATGATCGCAGAGTTTTTAAAATCAAAGAGCAAACTCTTTTAGTATATCATATGTATAGTAGATAGGTACGGAACCCTTAGGGCGCGAGTCCGACTCGCACTCGGCCGGTTTTTTTTTATTTTTAGTATTTGTTGTTGTAGCGGCAACAGATATACATAATTTGTAAAAATTTAAAATTTCTACCTATTACGGTTCATGAGATACAGCCCGCTGACAGACAGACAGACTGACAGACAGACATCGGAGGGATATCTATAGGGTCCCGTTTTCACCATTTGGGTGCGGAACCCTAAAAATCAACGGAAATTATTTATGGAGTACAAAACAGTTTTGGCTATGTGTAAGGCTTGATCTTCTTATCAACGTCTCACAAACAAAGGTCCTTTTGAGGGTCCTTTTTCTCACGAACGGGTAAAGGTATCAGGTTGAAAATGATAACGAATATTAAAGTATATTTAAACCACATAAGATCTGAAAATTAAATTTTTTTACAACGACGTAATCAAATGATATGACTTTTTATGTCCTCATCTCCATACATTTATGCAATAAGCAAAACCTAGAGGGTACTTCCCGTTGACCTACAATTATGAAATTTGGCAAGAAGCTAGGTCTGACAGTACAAATAAAGAGAAAAGTCTAAAATTATTGAATATTACAGTTTTTTTCACAACTAATAGTGGTTACTAAGGTGGTTAAGGTGAGCTCCCGTTTAAAGAACTTTTCTATAATAGAGGGGTCAAGTTGCATGGTCGCGGAGTTTTTAAAGTCAAAGAGCAAATAGATAGGTACGGAACCCTTAGGGCACGAGTCCGACTCGCACTTGGCCGGTTTTTTTAGGTTTTCCGCTAGCAACTTGAAACGTTTGAAATGCTTTGTCTTCTATAGGCAGTAGGAATGAGTGTTGCTGTCTGTATATCTCTTGCGGTTAAGTGAGAGCTCACCTTTAAATAAAACGAACATTGATAGATATAGTAGATTTTACAACAAGTGCACAAAACGAACCATTTTTCTGAGACTTTTAGCAGCCCAAGCAGAAGGCGAGGGCTGATAGTAAAGTCGAGGATAAAATGGTTTTGTGGACGAGTTATAAACTTTGCTTTTCACTTGGATTGCGAGGAAATAAAACGTAAAAGGACTCTCTAAATGTAAATGAAGAATGACATGCTTAAGTGAAGAATACGTTGACGCGCGCGCTGCGCGGGGGGGGGGGGGGGGGGGGGGGAGGGTGCAGCAGGCCCGCGCGCAGGGCGTACCTAGTGCACAAAATTCGAGTTTGTGCAGCCTACATCACGCTTTCAGAGCATGAGAAGTGAAAAATATTTTTACGTCGAGTAAAATAAGATGTGATTATATATTCCCACCATAAAACATATTTCGGACAAGGCAATACATAGATAGAATACGATCCATATATTTGTATGTTTTCTTTCGAGCTAGATTAGCGGTCGTCTTCTTCTTCTTCTTTTCGAGTCATCGGCAAAACTGACTATAAAAGCTTAGCCCAAAAAGTAGCCAAATAAATAGCCTTTTAGTTGCCTTCAAGAAGGTCCCTCCGAGTGCAGGAAACTGGAGAAGTAGGGTACGACCGCAAGTGTGTCATAGTTTGCAAAATACTGCATTCACACTTGTCGTTATCAGAGAAGCCCCACCTCTTCATGAGTTCCCCGCACCTGCCAACGCCCGATCGCAGTCTGTTCAGTGACTTCCATATGGACCAGGGAAGATCGTGACCTGGTGGCAGCTTTTCGGCGGTAAGATCTTCAGACCAACGTTTGGCTACGTATTTGAACATAACATTAACATGTAGCTGAAGCTGCACATCTAAATTACTTTATATTGGTCGTCAGCTCAGACTTTTTATTGGTCAACTTTATAGTTCGTGCAAACAACCTGAAAAATAAAAATAGTTATTTAAAAGTTTTGACTAAATAAAATAAAATTGTTCAGTTAAACTACAAAAGCATTTGTAAGCAAGTGGATTGTACTCAGATCAAATTGTGATCCATTTTATGGAATGTAAATACGTATTATATAGGACATATAGGCCACGGGTAAACACCCATATTGCTCCACTTTGAACGCAGGAAAATTTAGCGAAACTGGCCAAGCAGTGTTTTATAAGATATTCAAAGTTTACAAAAGGCTACCAAGCCCTTCATCTTCTGCTAAATCTTTGAAAACAATTTGAAAATATATGGAGAACTAAAATCATGTTTCACTTACCATTATTACATTATAATTGAATAAATTTATATCGCTGGTCGCTAATGCACATTGCATATGATTATTGTCGTTCTTTCCAGTAGGTTCCTAGCTTGGTACATACTAATTAAATACTAAATAAAATGAATATGTAAAAAATTGTTGTTTTCATATCTCATAATGACATTTCTTTGACGGATTTGTGCGATTTGTGCCCTTCGAAAAAATTTCTACTAGATTTTTGATGACAGTTATGTCAGATAATCCTTCTTTTCATACAACTCCAAATAAGTGAAAGAGACAAATATAGACTTTACGTGTTCGTTATAATCCTCCCGGTCAAGAATCGACCCGACTTACCCTCAACTCAAATCAGAAGGAAAGGCAACGACTATCGAATAGCTGAGTTTTAGCTGAGGTCCTGATGCAACGTGCTGCGCATGCGCTAAGTTATACTTAGGGTTGAGTCGCGACTATAAATTCGAGCTAGAGTGCGCTGAGATAAACATATGGCGTTATGCGCGAGGTCGTCAGCAGGAACATTTTCTAAAACCTTACGGCTGTTGCTTGACCACCCTCTGATATGAAATCCACCCTTTTCATGAATTTCAGTAATTTGTGAAATTAAATTTTTAGCACTCAACTCAGATTTGGTTGAATGAACACAATCATCCATGTAGTGATTTTGTAAAATCACTTCCACTGCCTCAGGAAATTGATCTTCGTACTTAAGCGCATTTTTATTTTTAATATATTGAGCGATAAATGGAGAACAAGTAGCGCCAAAAATCAAACTTTGCATGGTACAAACTGTAGGCCGTTCTGAAGGGTTTTTGTTCCACAAAAAACGTAACACATTTTGATCTTCTGGCCTGATTTTAATGCGCAGAAACATATCTTTGATGTCTGCGGTTATAGCTATCGGATTTTCCCTGAAACGGAACATTATTCCTAGCAACGAATTATACAGATCAGGGCCAGTAAGCAGAAAATCATTCAAACAATGACCTTTGACCTTTGCGGCGCAATCGTACACAAGACGCAATTTATCTGGCTTATTGGGGTTTAAAATTCCAAAATGAGGTAAGTACCAACATTTTGAGCTATCACAATTCAACAGCTGATAGTGTTCAGTAAGTTTTCGAGCGTAACCTTGATTGAATAAATTTTCAATTTCCTTTATGTACCTTTCTGCATAAGCATCATCTTTTGCAAATTTACGCAACAAGGAATTTTGACGATTTAATGCATACTCGTATGAACTAGGCATAGTAAAATCATCTGACTTGAATGGCAAGCCTACTTCCCATTCATTACCCGTGTGTCTTGCAGTATCGTCTAAAATTTGGATCGCGCGTAAATGCGCTGTATTGTCGCGGCGTACGTTCGAAATTCCAATACTGTCTAAAGAAAAAGAATTCTTTATCAAATCATTAAGTTCGTGCGGATCGAACGCACGATCGATGTCGCCATTAGAGTGAGAGAGATGGAAAACTGATTGACTTACAGTGCCTTCCTGTGAGTGAGTGCGACCACAATACCCGTGAATGCTCCATCCTAGTCTGCAGCGCGTAGCGTAGGGTGCGTTCTTGTTACCGTGAATCATCTCAAGCGGCGCGATAAGAAAAAAATTATCTTCCCCGATCAATAATCGTGGAATAACTCGCTCCTTACAGACACCACCCTTAATTGACGACAAGTATTCAAAATTAAGGCTATTTATGACACTAAGATTTTGTTCCGGTAAATTAAGCTTGCACATTTTACGTAATTTAATATCGTAACGAACATTATCTTGTCCGCTTATTTGCGCGCGCACTGTGGGAACAGCTGATTGATATAATTCGAGGCCGAACGCATCAATAAAACGAATGTCACTCGATTTTTCGCACTGTAGCCCTAACTGATCAGCTAATGAGGAGTCTATGATAGAAACTGAGGCCGCGTCATCAAGAAGAGCGTACGTTTCCACTTCGCAACCGTTCGGTCCGCGTAATTTAACCGCGATCACTTTTAACATGACATCGCCCGACGAATTTTTTTCCGTAGAATTGTTCGTAGGACCCGTGACGTCATCGTTCGTAGCCGAATTGTAGCCTGGAGTGGCTACGTGGGTGACGGTCGCTTCCTCTTGCGATGACGAAGGAGGCTTTTGTTGTTGCTCCTGTTCTTGATCACGTGACTGACAAGTGCTAGTTTTTTTCCAATGTAGCAGTCGATGATGTCGCATTCCACAGCCATCTACGTCACAAGCTGGCGCTGTGCAAGTGTCTTTATCAGGGTGTGTAGAACCAAGACAACAATAGCACAGTTTGTGTGATTTGACGAACTTCCATCTGTCTCGTCGCATAGCACGCTTGAAAGCACGACATTCAGCTAAAGAGTGACAAGATTTGCGACAAAAATTGCAATTATTTTTTTCTTCAGTGCCCATCGTAGCAAAAATGGACTTTTGGGTTTTTTGGAGGCGCATCGCTCGATTTCTTAGGTTCTGAGACATTCGCCTGCGGAACCCCAACTATGCATAGTATATCAGCTTCAAATTTGAGAAAGTTTGCTAGCACTACGAGTTTGGGCGTATTTATGCTCATGTTTCTAAAGGCGAAATCAGTCCATTTGCTAAATAAAGTGCTAGGTAATTTTGCAGTCAGTGCAGCAAGCAACTCAGGGCTGCGTAGGTAGTCATCTTGCTTCAATGCACGAATAGTAGCAACAGCGTTGTTTACCTTCACAGCGAAGTTGAATATATCATGCTGATAAAAAGCTGGTAGCGGTGGTAACTTACGTAGTTGTGCTGCCAGTTTCTGTACAATAGTGTCGGATCTGCCAAAACGTAGTTCTAGCGCTTCCATCACTTTTTGCGGCGGAGTGTTACCGATAAGAAGGTCAGTAACCGCATCTTTAGCGTCTCCGCGCAAGGCCTTGCGTAATCTCCATAAGTTTTCACCATCACTGTACTGGCATGCTTGTGAAGACTCGAAATAAGCATTTTTAAAATGTAGCCACTCAATACAGTCGCCACCGAAAGAAGGAAGTTCTCGGGGCGTCGCGAGACGGCTGATAAGACGTTCGACGGTGCCGGTAGGTATGTACTCTGCCGACGGCGGATGCGATGCGTGCAGTGGTGGCTCGGCGGTACGGTCGGGGACAGGTGCAGCCGTATGTTTAGATAGGTGACTACGCTGTGATTCAAGGTTACCGTACTGCCGTTTAAAGGGCCGATCACACCTGACTGAATTCACACACTAAGTCAGTTAGTCTCCTACGTAGGAAAGGAAGGTAGAAAGATGGAACTTAGTAAGTCACTAACTGAGTAAGCCGCATAGTAAGCAACGCAGAAAGGAACTTTAGTGAAGGGCCAATACGAATAGAACACCTCATCGTACGGAAAATATTAATAAGGGCTAATTTATGTTGTATAGAAAAACACTAGAATAACTACAAAAAAACCACAGAATTACCGGTATACTAAAAAACAAACAAGGAATTAAAATTAGGTTGCACCAGTCAAGTAAACACAAAGAATTTGAGTGCTTTATTCATTCTTTTAGTTAGAATAAATTTTTCATTCAAAATCGTACGAAAAGCGAATAATGATTCCAATGAAAAATAACAATTGAATGATAAAAGATTATTTGGATAGTACTAAGTAGTACATTCGAATATTTCGATTGTTGCTTCTTGAAATAATTGTACATCACTATTAAGGAACATCAACATAGTAGGGATCATAGTCAGTTCACTAGTTGTTCTATACGATTTTCTGTGCTGGTACATTTTATAGCGCGACTGATATGTTCAGATACTTTGTATAAAGGCTTCTATGAGTATTTTTAATGACCTTAAAATAAATTGAAAAGCAAGCTAAAAACTCGTTTATACTTTTATATTTAGTAGTAGAAGTAGTTTTAGAATACGATTGTCTTACTTTATTGCAATTGAAATAATTATAATATTATTATTATTGTAAAGGGGGCCCAAATGGGTAGGTCAAAGTTTTTAATTGTCAGTACTAAGTCAAGTTAGGTATCATATGAAAGTGCTTCACTTGTACATTCCAAAATAGTTCTTTATATTTTTAACGACTCTTAGTTTTCAAGTTATGATGAAAAAAGTTTTAAAAAATTACCCCTTCCTTATCCCCGAAGTTTTCCGAAGAAAAAATCTGAATTAATTAAAGTCCATAGAGGTTTATGTGAATAATTCAGAAAAAAAACAATCTCTCTAAGTAGCACAGTTTTTTGGAAATTTGCAACAAATCTTTACAAACAAATTTAGTTTTGCGGTCCTTACAATGGACCTTATTGCTTCTAAAAATACTATAGGTAGGTATATCGGAACCCTCGATGCGCGAGTCCGACTCGCACTTTAACATTTTTTTTTGTTGTGTATAGATGTATGTATGGTGAAAATCGTTAATTTTTCATGGTATGAGTCCATTGATGAAGTTTTCAGGAGATTGTTTGACACCTTGTACTTGTCCGTAATTTTGTTAGACTTCCTTAAAAGAGATACTTTGTAATCCTGACAAAATTTTCAATTCATGTCTAAATCAGTTGTCCCTTTCATAAAAAAATGTATAGGATCAAAACTGTTTAGTTTTCGCGTCGAGTCGGAAGCAACAGTAGTGTGCGTATGATCGAACACACACATGCGCGCAGTCCACGCGGAGTAGTAGTGCGTCATTTCACCCGAGACGCGTTCTCGCCCGCTCGGAGGAAACGACACCTTTTAAAAAACTGTGTTTTGAATGGAACTTTTTTCTCTCAAGGTATTTTTAATGAACTCTACTAATATAGCTCAGCGCAACGATTGTATAACGGAGGGTTACTCGAGGGGAAGCGAGGGGCGACAGGGAACAGCTCTTCAAGTTTGTATACTCAACAGCACGTCAGTAGAAACACTTTAGACTTACTCGTAATGACATGGTGGTAGAAACTATCATCCGCACATCACTTATTATCCGAAAATCACTCATCATCCGCTCATCATCATTCATCCACTCATCCACGCATCACTCATCATCCACTTATCATCATTCATTCACTGATCAACTATCATCCGCGCATCACTCATTATCATTGATCCACTCATCAACTATCATCCGCGCATCACTTATCATCCGCTCATCATCATTCATCCACTGATCAACTATCATCCGCGCATCACTTATCATCCGAAAAACACTCATCATCATCAGTCATCCATTCATCCACGCATCACTCATCATCCGCTCATCATCGTTCATCCACTCATTAACTATCATCCACGCATCACTCATCATCCACTGATCAACTATCATCCGCGCATCACTCATCATCATTGATCCACTCATCAACTATAATCCGCGTATCACTCATCATCCTTTCATCATCATCATTCATCCAGTCATCAACTATCATCCTGCCTAAGTTTGGCGCCGTTTGCTTTAAAAAAAATAATCCATTTAAATCCGTGCCATCGCTGTACATTTCGTTGATTTTGTGATCGAAAGATCGAAGGACACATACTAACGACCAAAAGGCAGTCTTATTTCGGAAAGCCATGCCATGGAAATCCGTCTAAAGAGGAAAATCTAACAGACCTGACGAAATAATGTAGCCTGTTTCCTGCCTACGTTTGGCGCGGTTTGCTTCTTTAAAAAAAGTAATCTATTTAAGTCCGTGCCATTGTTGTACATTTCGTTGTTTTTGTGATCGAAATATCAAAGGACACATACTAACGATCAAAAGGCAGTCTTATTTCGGAAAGCCATGCCATGGAAATCCGTCTCAAGAGGAAAATCTAACAGACCTGACGAAATAATGTAGCCTGTTTCCTGCCTAAGTTTGGCGCCGTTTGCTTCTTTTAAAAAAGTAATCCATTTAAATCCGTGCCATCGTTGTACATTTCGTTATTTTTGTGATCGAAAGATCAAAGGACACATACTAACGATCAAAAGGCAGTCTTATTTCGGAAAGCCATGCCATGGAAATCCGTCTCAAGAGGAAAATCTAACAGACCTGACGAAATAATGTAGCCTGTTTCCTGCCTAAGTTTGGCGCCGTTTGCTTCTTTTAAAAAAGTAATCCATTTAAATCTGTGCCATCGTTGTACATTTCGTTGTTTTTGTGATCAAAAGATCAAAGGATACATACTAACGATCAAAAGGCAGTCTTATTTCGGAAAGCCATGCCATGGAAATCCGTCTCAAGAGGAAAATCTAACAGACCTGACGAAATAATGTAGCCTTTTTCCTGCCTAAGTTTGGCGCCGTTTGCTTCTTTTAAAAAAGTAATCCATTTAAATCCGTGCCATCGTTGTACATTTCGTTGTTTTTGTGATCGAAAGATCAAAGGACACATACTAACGATCAAAAGGTAGTCTTATTTCGAAAATCCATGCCATGGAAATCCGTCTCAAGAGGAAAATCTAACAGATCTGACGAAATAATGTAGCAAGCAGCACGTTCAAGTTTCCGATCATCGACCCTAAACAGCTCTACCTATTCCGACCACTGCCGATTACCCATCATCTACCGGTCACCCATCATCTACCATTGACTCGTCTTCCGCCGGTCACCCATCAATATCATCCACAGGTCACCCATCTTCGTCCGGACATCAATCACGTACCGAAAATCTATTACTCTGATAACCCTTCTGACACATCATCTACCTATCTTCCTCCGCCTACCCTTCGTCACCAGTCACCCATCACAAAACAAAACTACCTAGGTATGGTATATAAGTAGGTACTTACTTGGTTAAAGGAATAGATATTTTTTGAATTTTTGACGGGATACATAATATTTATCTTTGCGCTTCCCCATTTCTCTAAAACAAACACTTTATAAATACAAGGAAAGAAATATCTTACTTTAGAAAATAGTAAAAACAAAGTTACCTTGTTACACTATGAAAGCAGAGAATGTGTATACGTTGAAACGCGATCCATAATTTTGGCGCGTCGCGGTGCAAACTGACGTGGTCTCACTTCGAGCTCTTGTGGGTATCGGCCGCGTGTCAGAGCTATTTATTAGACTTCGCGCGGTCATACTAAAAATGTATGGCGTAATCGTAATGGTTTTAAAAAAAATCATATTAAATATGTAAGCAATATTAAACCGTGATTGCCGTTTTGGTAGTTTTTACGTGGTGCAGTCTTAAGTAAAATATTTTCGGCCAACGATATTTTTACAGTAACAAAATGCTGAAGTCAATTCTTTTTATCTAGAAGTTTATTGATCTTATTTGGATTTTTTTTTTCTGTATGTATGTTTATTTATTGTTTGCCATAGTTTCTCATTATCTTTTGGATATGGTTTTAAAAGACCTCGACTAACAATGAATACTTTCGGGCGAAATGCCCAACCGGGCGAACTCGCCTCGGAGGAACTGACCACCAAAAAATGACATCGGAACATAGTAAGCCACTTTAGTGATGGGCAAATGCGAATGATTGACTCGAATCGAACAACTTGTCGAACAAAAAATAATGGCCTAACTGATGGTATACTTTTTTACTTAAAACAAGCGCTCCTACTAGAAAAACAATTAAAGACCGCTATATTCAAAACTAACAGTGTTGCACTAGTCAAGTATTCTACACGGACACATCTGACTCCGTCGCGCTTTAACTGGCGATTGATTGAGTACCTAACCAAACCGTAAATTTTGAAAATTATTGAATCAGTGTTGCTGCGATAACGAGATCGATGGTTGAATTTTAAAAATACAGTAACTCTACCGAATATTCCTATAGAAAATATCGAGAATATCGAATTCTTAAAAGTACCGGTAATAATCGATACTAAATAACCGACCAAGTTCGTACTTCGTGTCAAGCCACGCGCAAGTTCTTTTTACGATTTTTTTTGTCGCAAAGCAGGTTTATTAACTCTACTGAACAGTCGTATAGAAAATATCTGAACCTTTCAAGTATCGATGGTAATCTATAGTGAATTTTTTAATTTTTTTTTAGTACTTGTTATTACACCATGAATAATAATTATTTTTTATCGACAAGTTGTTGATCATCATTCGCAAAATTTACCCATCACTAAACTTCCTAAGTTCTTTACTTGAAGGGAGTAAGGAGGTTTAGTGATGTCCGAGTGCGAATGATTAATTTTAATTTAATTCCGTGTTCGCATCGAAATTAAATTGACCAATACATGGTCTAAGGGACTGGTTTCCGAAAACTGAAAGGGCGTGAAAACTATCAGCCTCTTCAATACTCTTCATATAAAATTGCAAATGGACAGTTTAGCCACGATCACATCTAGCTGGATTCAAAGACTAATTCGGCATACATTGCTGGGAGGCTTGGTTATGTTATTGCATTATCCTTACTTCAACGAGCAATGTATGCCGAATTAGTCTTTGAACCCAGCTGGCTGTGATCACTCCTTGACTCAACCGAACAGTCGTATACAATTTTTTTATAGTGAATTTTTTAAGTTTATTATTAGTACTTATTATTAAACCAAGATAATGCTTTATTTTTATTTTGCATGGACAAGTTGTTCGATTCGAATTAATCATTCGCAAAATTTTCACATCACTAAACCTTCTAACTCCTTTACTTGAAGGGACTTAGCATGTTTAGTGATGTCCAAGTGCGAATGATTAATTCAACATATCGAACAAAAATATACTTATATTTAAAAAAAAACGGTCAAGTGCGAGGCAGACTCTCGCTTCGAGGGATTCGATATTCCTGTAGTATTTTTAAAAGCAATAAAAGCCCATCTTTAAGACCGCAAATAAGTTTGTCTCAAATTTTTTCTTCTTTCAATTATCGGTTGTATTTGTCTTGAGGTTGTATCAGCCATTTTTTAACAATCGATAGCATTTTATTGTACAATAATTATTTTCGATAAGGCTATTCAACAGAGTTACTGTATTTCAAGATTAACTACCGACAGCGAAACTATCGCTATCGGAACATCACTATTCAGCAACTGTATTAGTAGGCACTTTTTCTACTTAGCTTCCTAGCTAGAACTCTGAATTCACAAACGTCTTTTTCAACGTAGCCTCCTAGGTAGATTTCTTATTCAGTCGTCAAATTCAAGCAGGTGTAATCGCGGCTCGCGCGAGGATTCCCAGTAGGTATCGATTTTCGTGGCTGTTCATCTTCCGACGTAGAATAAGATTCACTGGTTGCAGAGTGTTTAGGAGTGATTGAAGTTAATTTAGACTCAAGTTGGCTCAAACGCTTATTTAAAAATTCGATTTCCATACGCATTATTTGCTTCTCACTATCAACTTCAACCGTTTTAGGTTCACTCTGTGCGGCAGATTGTGGTGCCATGGCGGCGGTTGTCGGCCCGTCAGTTTGTGGGTTGTCTGATGGAAATAACACTTTAGCAACGTTAGGATTAATTTCCACTTTCACATTTGTATTTTTCCTCACTGTATACAACAAGTCCTCTTTATCACTGACGGTATCTAAGTCCGAACGAGATTTTTGCGCAGTTGCCACGGCTTCCGCCATTTCTGCTTTCTGCCGGCGCGTTAAAACTGTGTGGTCGGAAGACGAATTTTTCATCTATTTCGCGTGATCTAGGCTCGAAGGTCCAGAAATTGTAGCCGATGGGGTTTGGTTCACGTGCGAAATAAATGATTAGGGGCACAGATATTAATAAAACCAATACTTTTGAAATAAGTACGTGCGCGAGAGGGTGCGTGCGCATCCCAGCCGGTGGTTATCGAACGACTGGTTGAGATCGATTTTGAAGGTAAGATCGATGAATGGTTTTTATGGCGGAGATGCGTGTTGGACCCTGTCGTTCACATTTTTAATGTAGGTAAGCAAAATATGAAAAAGTTTACAGTTAAATAGGAACTGATAATATTACAATTCTTAGGATTAACGCTGCCAATTAAAGTAAATAAAATATATATATATACGTCGCCTACACTGACATTGAAACTGAACAACTTTTCCCAAGGAACATAGGTCGAAATACGAAAAAAAAATTGATCTCCCATACAAAATGTGATGTTCTCTTATGCACTTAGGCTTCAGGGTTGTACTCCTTTCGTTACATGTTGTATACCTAAATGTGAAACCGCCACCCTTGCAATATAAGGCAGTACATGCACCATCTAATATCATTAAGCTCCAATTACACGGCGCTTGAGTGGCGCGCTAAATTATTTCACACCGCAGCTGAGCGTCTCTCCTTGATTGCAGAGTTATGAATTTCTTAGTGTTACTTACTTCGTAGGTAAAGTTATTTTGTGAGAGATTGTTTGTTATTTGCTGTGTTTTTGTTCCGTATTTTCACTACCTAGGTACTCATCATCTCGTCAGAACATTATTTTTCAACACATTTGCTCATAAAAGAGTTCTATTTGCACTTAACTAAGGTCTATAATCCAGCTTATTGAACACGCGTGTTTTTTCTATTATATTACCGCACTAGTGTTTTATTTCAGTTTTTTTTATTTCAGCAAGGAGTTTTTATGTTCATGAATAAATAAACTTTGTTCGATAATATGAACATTATGTATACATTCATTTCATGAAAATATTTATATTAATCCACAATTGGATATCTACCTGACTGCATATTTCATTTGATCATTTTTACGAAAATCTAGTAAGTATAGGTATGTTTGTATTTCCATATTATTTGTATGGAATTACAAAATTAAGTTTGCAGTTGGTACTTATTTATTCTCGGCAGCCTCCGTGTTCTAGTAGTTAAAGCGTTCGGCTCTTGATTTGGAGGTTCTGGGTTTCATTCCCGGTGGGGACACTGTCAAACATATATCATTTTGTGTGACGCCCTGTTTGTTTGGGACATTACAGCATGAATCATCTTTACTGCGGTCAATTAGCTGTTTCACGTAGACACGCCTTACAATTTCACCAATTTTTTTCCAGGCACTAGTTACGTACATAGCTCTCAATTTTTAATAGGAGTCAATTCTTGAATTTCAAAAAATTTCCAATGAAAATTCAAGAATTGGCTCCTACCAAAAATTGAGAGCTATGTGCCTAACTAGTACCTGGAAAAAAATGGGTGCAATTTGGTGAATTTAGCGATATAAGACTAAGGTCCTGACTATCTGGTTGTCTAAAAATTTTGATAACTCCGAGCTTCGAAATCACATTAAGACGTTGGTTCCAGCTACTATCGTTAGAAATGAGCAATGTCAGAGGGCTTGGGCGGCTCAACAACTCTGACCACAGATTTGGTGAGGTCGGTCATCGATCTTATAACCCACATGATATGATGATGATGACTATCGCATATCGCGGGAAAGTAAGTGCATTGCTGCTGTACCAACTATTTTTTGTTAAAGATTAAAAAGTTTGGCGGAAGCACGTCATCTCGAAGCAGTTTCAAAACCAAGGTTAACAAAATTTCCCATTTTAAATACGTAGTAATTTCTAAATAACCTTGATAGTTTATAAAATGTATTCAAACTTGATTGTATCGGTATAGGTTGATGAAATGTACGAATTCACGAATTAAATAAATAATCCATTCTTCAAAAGGTGCATTACTCTAGAGAACAGGTAAGAAATTTTCACAATACAGTTACTGTAACTCGAATAAAACTGGTAAATAAGAGAGCAAACTTTCTGAATTACTTGGAAGCCCTTTGGGAACCAGATTTTCTTTGCCACGTCTTTTATTTTAACGTGAAAGATAAATGTTCTTTAGTCTGTATCACGTCGACTTTGACCTTTACACAATGTTCAATATTTGCAAATTACTATAATCTTAGGAATACAATTTACAAACACACACTCTAAAAGTATACGATTATGCAACGTGTAAGGGAAAGGTGTAATAATACTGAAGGGAGTGAATCTGTCCATGAAACTGAACAACTTTTTTCTTTACAACTTCCCAAGGAACGTAGGTCGGAATACGAAGAACCAAACTACTGGCTTGCTCTAAAAAGTATGAAACAAGAAAATGTTGTCATCTGAAATTGTTATGTACAAACTATGGTATTTAATAAATATTCATATAGTAGGGTCACTAAGGCTGAGCTTGTATGGGAAACCTTGCACCTAAACTTGCTGGGATGAAACTTGGCAGGAGTCAAATACCCATAGGTAACATATTAGAAGTGGAGCTCCCCAGGACGCGACTGAGATGCACAGTGGGGCATAATGTCGAAAATGTGTAGTTTTTTACTAGATTGAAAATTGTATCTGTTGAACCGACATAGGTAGCTGGTTGAAAAATTCACAGAATATGTATTTTTAAAAGAAATATATCACCTTAAAATAAAAAATAAAAAATTTTAAAAAGTGTAAAAAGTAGGTCGCCATATAAGAAACGTATTTTTAGGGTTCCGATACCAAAATGGTAAAAAAAAGGAACCCTTATGGTGCCGCTCTGTCTGTCTGTCCGTCTGTCTGTCACACCTCTATATCTCAGCAACCACTTATGCTATCAACCTGAAATTTGGAATAGTTTTAGAATATAGTTGCCCAACTTAATTGCACAAGAAAAAATTTTGAAAAAAATATGATTATTAATATAAAGGGGGCCAAAATAGGGGGGGCCAAATTTCAAATTGTCGCTACTAGGTCGAGTGGGGTATCATATGAAAGGGCTTTACTTGTACATTTTAAAATATATTTTTGTATTTTTTTAAATTTCTTAGTTTTAAAGTTATGATGAAAAATGTCAAGAAAAATACCATTCCCCCCCCCTTATCTCCGAAGTTTGAGTAAGGAAAAATCTGAATTAATTACAGTTGACAGAAGTTTATATAAACTTTACAGCAAAAATAAAACGATCTTTCTAAGTTGCACAGTTTTTCAGAAATCTGCAAAAAACCTTTACAAACAAATTTTGTTTTGCGGTCCTGAAAATGGACTTTATTGCTTCCAAAAATACTATAGGTATATCGGAACCCTCGGCGCGCGAGTCCGACTCGCACTTGACCGGTTTTTTTGTTTTTGCTCTATCGTCAGAACGGTTAGTAATTCGAGTGTCAAACTTAGTATGAGTATAGTTCACTAAGATGTCAATAAAATAATATGTCCTAACTGACTGACAGACTGACTAACTGACGTCTATCCGTAACCGCTTTAGCTATACGTGTGAAATTTAGTATGCTAATTTATTGCATGCCACAAACACCACCCAAGAAAGGATTTTCCAAAACAAGATTTCCAAGATTTTCCAAGGGGATGAAATAAGGGAAATTTTGAAAATCTTCCATCCCTTATTGAATGCATTGCAATAAATTAGCATACTAAATTTCACTCTTATAGCTAAAGCGGTTACGGATAGACGTCAGTCAGTCAGTCTGTCAGTCAGTTAGTCAGTCAGGACATATTATTTTATTGACATCTTAGTGAACTATACTCATACCAAGTTTGATACTCGAATTACTAACCGTTCTGACGATAGAGTAAAAAGAAAAAAAAACCAGCCAAGTGCGAGTCAGACTCGCGCCCTAAGGGTTCCGTACCGTACCTATCTACCATATGATATACTAAACCGTTTGCTCTTTGATTTTAAAAATTCCGCGACCATCCAACTTGACCCCTCTTGTATAGAAAAGTTCTTGAAACGGGAGCTCACATTAATTGGTTACTCTTAATTGTGAGAAATTGAAATATTTAATGATTTTAGACTTTTCCCTTTATTTGTACTGTGAGACCTAGCTTCTTGCCAAATTTCATAATTTTAGGTCAATGGGAAGTACCCTGTAGGTTTTGCTTTTTTGCATAAATGTATGGAGATAAGAACATAAAAAGACATATCTTTTGATTGCGTCTTTGTAAAAAAATTAAATTTTCAGATCTTGTGGGGTTTATAGACCTTAATATTCGTTATCAATTTCAACCTGATACCTCTTCTCGTTCGTGAGAAAAAGGGTCTTGACAGACAGACAGACGGACAACAAAGTGATCCTATAAGGGTTTGGTTTTTTTTATTTACAGGTATGGAACCCTAAAAATACGTTTTTATGTATGGCGAGCCCCTTATTTAAAAAAAAATATTTTAAGGTGATATATTTGTTTTAAAAATACATACCCTGTGAAATTTTCAACCAGCTACCTATGTCGGTTCAACAGATACAATTTTCAACCTAGTAAAAATCTACACATTTTCGACATTATGCTTCACTGTGCATCTCGCCACTTCTAATATGTTACCTATGGGTATGTACTTAGCTCCTGCCAAGTTTCATCCCAGCAGGTTTAGGTGCAAGGTTCGCCTTCTTAGTTATCCTACTAATAGTGATGTTCAGATAATGCCGTGGATTATTATGCCACTTTGCCCTAAAGCTTATGACACACCTCGTAAGCTCCATACAATCGGGCTCAAAAGTGACAGCTGTCATTTTTACACGCGCAAATGTGTGGGTGGGTTAAAGACGTGTGAGTGTAGGGTTGGTGGTATCTAGAAAACACTTACCTACCCTAGAAAACGTAGATAACAGAACATTAGCATTATACTTTTATTACAGTTTCGAGTTGCACATTTTTCGTTCGACTATAAAGCGACTTACACAATTCACAAACGAATTATAACTTTACTATCACTCGTCACCTCACTTTGTTGTATTTAGTAATCGAATTTCAATTAAAACAAACAAACACACGTTGAAATAATCTCACAAACTCTAAAAACAATCATTTTTTTCACTAAACTTCATCTTTGACGGCTGGCTGGCCGCCGCCCCGCCGGTGCACCAGGGTGACTATCGCGAAAATGGCGAATCTGCTCTTCTCATCACTGCAAAAAAATCTGCCAAACTTTATTCCAGAAAATGAAAAAAAATGCTGTTATATTATTGCTTTAATGTGGAAAGGAATAAATAAATACATACTATTCAAAGCTTTATTTTTTTCATTTAACCCAAAAAATGCTCTATTAAATCTATCAATGAAAGAAATGTTTAAAGGAAAGAAAACATCTGTGTCTACCTTATGGTGTTTATTCCATAATAATTGCTTCTTATTATTGTTTAACTTTATTCCAAATTTTACTTTGTCTTGGAGAGTCGAAAGACAACCGTAAACTGCACAACCACGCACCATTTTTTCAACTTTTGCAAGCGTTGCATATCGCTTGGCAACAGGACGAGAAATGGGACGAGATATCGCGCAGGGCCCCGCGGGGTGATGCACGCGCACTTGAGGTACTCCGATTGGTGGGAGGCGGAGAGCTTCCGTTCTGTATGTAGTACTATTATTAATTCTGTGCTTATGATCGCTTTTTTTAGGGTAGGTGGCATAATATGACCTCGACTATTATCTGAACATCACTGTGAATATTTATTGAATACCATAGTTTGTACATAACAATTTCAGATGACAACATTTTCTTGTTTCATACTTTTTAGAGCAACATTTGCCAGTAGTCGGGTTCTAGTTTTTAAACTGATTTTTTATATTTTTTAGGAACAAACAGTTTGTTAATAAATATAGTATTTACTAAATATTAAATAACTATTGACCTATATTTACTTAAAGTAAACAAAATAAGTAAAGAAAAGTTATAAATAAATATAACGAAAACATTTAAAAAATATGCAATAAAGGTGAGCTTAGTCTTCTTAGTATACTGCGGGCAAACAATCTGAACAATAATCGCGTGGTCAAGCTTTGCGCAAGTCAATTTGTATATAAAATTGACTCTGCGCAGCCAAGGTCATTGTTCAAGTAGTTTGCCCACACCTATATAAGAAGTTACCACTTATATCTTATTTAGAGAAGATAGATAATATAACAGGAAGTAATATCAGAAACTATTTGCGTTACTTGGATTCATATGACTTATAAACACCAAATATTGTTACACCAACCACAACAAACAATATCTAAATTGAACTTGATTAAACTACAAACCAGTATACGAATATTGCCTTGAATCTGGCGCGAAATTGCGTTTCCTGATGCCACAAATATCTGAACCTGTCGGAACATATTTAATCAGAGAACATCTGCATATGTAGAAAACACAAAGATCCTAATTATCAGTCTAGACAAATTCGGTACCAATAAAACAGGGTTGATTACCAGTCATGGTAAATCTGGTATCGGTAATTCAGCGTTGATTACCAGTCAGGGAAAATTTGGTGTCGGTCATTCAGGGTTCAGCCAGGGCAAATTCTGTACCGGTAATTTAGGGTTGATTACGTACCAGTCTGGGCAAATTTGGTACCGGTAAATTTGGGTTGATTACTTGTCTGGGCAAATTTGGTACCGTTAAATCAGCGATGATTATCAGCAAGGGCAAATTTGGTATCGGTCATTCAGGGTTGATTACGAGTTTGGGAAAATTTGGTACCGGTAAATCTGGGTTGATTATACCAGTCAGGGCAAATTTTGTACCAGTAAATCAGGGTTGATTATCAGTCAGGGCAAAATTGGTACCGGTCAATCAGGGAACATTACCAATCAGGGCAAATTTGATATCGGTAAATAAGGTTTGATTACCAAGTCAAGTCAAGATAAATTCGGTACCGTTAAATCAGGTTCAACCAACATAAATAATGTGGATAATGTTATTTGTAATTGAATTTAAATATGAAAAATAAATTCATTCGTATAGTATGAAAAATAAATTTATTTAATAAACACGTAAATCGAACTGGAGTTCAATTCCTGGATATCATAGGGAAAAACAATACCACTTTTAAGATTTGAAAAATACAATATTACCCTGATAGAATGTTAAAAGTAAAATCATAGTACCTACATTAAAATTAACAATCAAACACTACTTTATATTTAACGAATATTATTATTCATTTTTGAAAAGAAAAACCTGTGATTTTGAATTTCCAAGAATTGGACTCCGGAAATGCATCGCCTGGTGGTGAAGGGGGAAACGTCAGCAAGGTCTAGCCCTGACAACTTGACATGGCGGTACAGGCAACCGGTTTCTTTATGTGCGAAAATCATACCATAACCGAATTTGTCTATACTTGTTCCCTCGCCCTTTATGTTTGCACCGAAGAGTGATTGAATAATGTGATGCAACGCGAATAACTCAATGTCACATTGGCTTCGGCGGATTCACTCAATGATATCCGAGTTTACAATCAAAACATGCAACGTTTACGTTAGCACTGAATTCGCAAATGGAATCTTTATGCATCTACAAATAGATAAAAGAGAAGTTCAAGTAGTGTTTACTATCCATTTTTAGGGTACCGATACCAAAATGGTAATAAAAAATGAACCCTCATCATAGTGCCGCTTTGTCTGTCAGTCTGTCTGTCACACCTGTATATCTCAGCAACCACTCATGCTATCGACTTGAAATTTAGAATAGTTTTAGAATATGGTTGCCCAACCTAAACGCATATGAAAAAAATTAAAAATAATTATGATTATTAATGTAAAGGGGGCCCGAATAGGGGGGGGGGGGCAAATTTTCAAATGGTCGTTAATTTTGAAGTTATGATGAAAAATGTCAAAAAAAAATTCCGTTCCCCCCCCCCCCCCCCTTATCTCCGAAGTTTGTGAAAGGTAAAATCTTAATTAATTACCGTCGATAGAAGTTTATGTAAATATTACAGCAAAAATAAAACGATCTTTCTAAATTGCACAGTTTTTAAGTAATCTGCAAAAAACCTTTGCAAACAAATTTAGTTTTGCAGTCCTAAAAATGGACTTTATCGCTTCCAAAATTCTATAGGTATATCGGAACTTGGCCGGTTTTTTTTTCGTGTATCCCAACGCTTACCAACACATTTTTTAGCCATGACAGTAAAACCAGAGTATATGTTTGACGGAAAAAATTACATTGTTTTACAAATTTGTTTTTTCTGACAGCTTTAGCCGATTGTTTTTGATATAGCTGCAAAATGTGTTGGTAAACTTAGGAACAACCGAAAAAAAAATACTGTACTAACTTACAAACTGTTGTACCTATTTAGGGCGTCTTTCCACTAGAGCTGTACATAGTGGCTAACCTGTGAAGAGGAAAAATTCCAACCAAAAGGATTGTTCCATTTTGGAGGTGTTAGGGCTTTTGGGCAAAGTCTGTCTAGGGAAGTACCACCCCCTTGCCTATTTTTGCCGTAAAATAGCAGTGTTTGCACTGCTGTGTTTCGGTTTGAAGGTTGAGGGAGCCAGCGAAATTATCGGTACACGAGACACACCATCTTTGTTCTCAGAGTGGGCAACGCACTTTGTTGTCTTATAAGTGTCAAGCTATGCCACTAATAGGCGAGCTCTATGGCCGGTGGTGACCACTTTCCATCAGGTGGCCCATCTGCTCGTTCGCTCACGTTTTGTCACATAAAAAAAAGCTGCGCTGCGCAGCCCTGCGCACAGGTCTGGTGCAACACCACCTTTAACAGGCAGTTACGTAAATATTCTTTAAAGCTACGGCGTAAACTCTATTGCTGTCAAAACAGAACATGGAAGCATTACAATAAGAAAAAAAATTTACCCGACTGAGTAAAAAATATGAGCTGAAAAGAGAAAAAAAGAAGTTCTAAAAATTTTATGAGATAACAAACGTTACGGATTTGGAATTAACGCCAAAAAAAGTCTCATCGAGGCCGTAAATTAAAAACCAGCCAAGTGCTCGTTCCATCGTCGACCTCATCTCTGTCTTCAAGACTAGATCGAGGTCAAGAGTAAGCCCATTTTCAATAAAAAAATAAAATAAAAAAAAAGTGCGAATTGGACTCGTACACCGTTCCGTAGTTCCGAAGCAGGCCCGCGCGCAGGGCATACACCACCGCGATTACTATTTTGTGAACAAAATTCGATTTTCTGCAGCCTATATCCTGCAAAAAAAAGCGCTTTCAGAGCATGAGAAGTGAAAAATATATACCGTCTTATAATTATGGACGCGCAAACATACAGAAGTGTATTCAATGCACGCGAATCCGACACACACTTGAAAGTGTTAATTATTTGTTGTTTTTTCACGCTTGTTCCCGTTTTTACGATAGAGCTACAACATTTTTATTTTTTATTATTTGTTGTGTAGTTTGTTGTTATAGCGGCAACAAATACCTGCATAATCTGAAAATTCCAACTGTCCACCTATTTCGGTTCATGAAATACTGCCCGCTGACAGACAGACTGATATTGGAGGCATATTAATGGGGTCCCGTTTTTCACCCTTTGGGTACGAAACTTTTTTAAAAGGACCATCTGAGACTTCAATCGAATGTAGCTTCGGTAACTTGCAAAGAAGGCATTACTTAAAATGCTTCGTTGTCTAATAAAAAGCGCGCTAAGTGTGACAGTAATTTTTTGTACGAAAACATTTGAGTATTTTTTCTCAAATAAATAACTCCCACACCGTGTAGGGACATAAAGTATTATTACTTTTTCTGTCATGCTGGCTAAGAATAGTTCTACTCCATGTATCTACTGATTTTAGTTCGTAACAGTTTTAAGATAAATAACCGTAAAGATATTGTTCGACTTTCGGTTGAAAGATGTATTGAAATATCTTGTGTTGAGCTGGACGAGCATGTTGTAGTGTGCGTATACAGACCTCCCGCTTTTCAAAAAATTTCAATGTTCGAGTTAGTAATGGAAGATGTTTTAAAAATAGTGACAAAAGAAAATAAGTTTGTGATAGTGTGTGGTGACTTTAACGTCAATATCTTAGAAAATAATACCTATAGTAACAAACTTATAAGTCTTTTCAAATGTTTTAATTTAGAGCATGTATTTTTTGAACCTACAAGGGTGACGTCATCCTCGGCTACCTGTATTGATAACGTCTTTTGTAATTGCGATTATTTTGAGAAAAGTATCATAAACTCGCTTCAGTCTGACCACTCTGGTCAAAGTGTTACTTTTAATTATTCTCGAGTAACCCAGAAGATAGATATAGAAACCAGGAGCCTAACGAGCGGTAGGTTAGAAAAGTACAAAAACACGTTACTAGAAAAACTGCCCTGTCACAATTATAATACTAACAACCCTAATAATTAATATGAAGATTTATTCACATTGATTAATACTGAATTCAGTAAAATTTTCACTATTAGAAAAAAGCAAATTATTGTAAAATTCAAATTCAGTGACTGGGCTACCGCTGGTATTCGCAAAAGTAGAGAGAGACTTTTTGAATTATATGAGCTAAGAAATTATTTAAATGACGACAATTTCATTGAATATGTCAAAAATTATTCAAAATTGTTTAAATTAGTTTGTTCAAAAGCAAAATAATTTTTTCTTCGGAAAAAAATACAGTCTGCTGATAACAAAATTAAGGCTGTAATGAATTTTCCAGTTTCAATGTTATAAACAGTGAAACTGGAAAAGTGAAACCGCGTGACAATCAAATCACACTTCATACAAATCGCGGAACTATTAGTTCAAACGAAGAAGTGGCTCAAGAATTTGAAACCTTTTTTACTAATATTCCTTTGAAAACGACAGAGTCACTTAATTCTTCATCTTCACTTGCTAGCGATTTACTTCAAAAGAATGTGGACGCCTGCGAAACTGAATTTGGGTTCAATCATGTCACCCCCAACGAAATTATTAAAGCCTTTAAAAGTATTAAAATGAAAACTACTGAGGACCTATGGGGAATGTCAGTAAAAGTCTGTAGTGCGATCATTGATACTATATCTCCATATTTAGTTGTTATATTCAATGATTGTGTCGATCATGGTACATTTCCTGACTTAATGAAAAAAAGTAAAGTAGTTCCATTATTCAAAGCTGGTGACAAAAAGGATCCCAGTAATTTTAGACCAATATCAGTCTTATCAGTACTTAGTAAAATCTTTGAGAAGGTCATACTCAATCAAATGCTTTCACACTTCAATAGAAATAACTTACTACATGACCA
The DNA here is from genome assembly GCA_947532105.1 of Athrips mouffetella. Classification (NCBI taxonomy): domain Eukaryota; kingdom Metazoa; phylum Arthropoda; class Insecta; order Lepidoptera; family Gelechiidae; genus Athrips; species Athrips mouffetella. Next base: position 6,214,307 of record OX383969.1, on the reverse strand, counting down.
TCAATTTGGTTTCACGAAGGGGCGCAGTACAACGGATGCCGGGACTGCACTTTTAAAATACATCTTTTGCGCGTGGGAAAAATATGAAGATGCTACTGGTATCTTCTGTGATCTATCCAAAGCATTTGATTGCGTAGATCATAGCACATTGTTGCTAAAACTTGAACATTACGGTGTTAAGAATAATTCACTTAAACTACTTAGGTCATATTTGGAAAACAGGATTCAAAAGGTACAAGTAAACAGGACGAAATCACTGGGATCTGTTGTCAAAATTGGCGTACCTCAAGGGTCCATATTAGGGCCATTTTTATTCCTTATTTATATTAATGACCTTTCTTCTGTGGTGAAGAATCTGTCAAAGATTGTGTTATTTGCTGATGATACTTCATTAATATTCAATGTAAGTAGGAAATCACAAAATTATAACGAAGTCATTGATGCACTTGGACAGATTCATGCATGGTTTACTGTTAACAATCTAGTCCTAAACGCCAAAAAAACTAAATGTATTAAATTTGCACTACCAAATGTAAGGTCTACTTCACATAACATAGTATTGAATAACGAACCATTAGATTTTGTAAATAGTACAGTTTTCTTAGGGTTAACACTAGACTCTAAACTTCAATGGGGCCCTCATATAACGGCTCTTTCTGGTCGATTGAGCTCGGCTGCAAATCAGACAACTTACTGATGTAGCTACTGCAAGGCTGGTTTACTTTAGCTACTTCCATAGCATTATGTCTTATGGCATACTGCTTTGGGGCCGAGCAGCTGATATACATTCAATATTCGTTTTACAAAAGAGGGCTATAAGAGCAATTTATTGCCTGAAGACTCGTGATTCCCTGAGAGAACTGTTCAAGGAAATCAACATTATGACAGTGCCATGCCAGTATATATATGCAATATAATGTATGCTAGAAAGAACATTCATCAATTACCTAAAATTTGTGACAGGCATAATTTTAATACTAGAAGTAAGCATAAAATTGATCAACCATATACTAGATTAACTAAAGTCAATACATCTTTCGTTGGTCTGTGTATACGATACTACAACAAAATACCTGACAATATAGTGCAATTACCTGAGAGAAAGTTTAAAGAATGTGTAAAGCAAACGTTATGTAAAAAAGCTTACTATAGATTGGATGACTATATGAATGACAAAGAGGTATGGTGCACTGATATTCCAGCGAAACACAAGAAACACATTGTAAAAAGCCGACTCTTAAAGTAGGCCGTGCTGCAGTGGTTTCTTGCCGTTTCTTTTACGCTGCCATAGCACGATCCGAAACGGCGTAGACTCGCTCTATTTGCATTGTATTTTGCATGACATTCAATAAGTATTCTGTAAAGAATCTACATTGAATAACATTATCTGAATCTGAATCTATTCCTTCAGGTGTCATAAAGGCTACAAGGGTCAGGTACTAGAGCTCTGTACTAGAGCCGAGTAAATGTCCCTGTTTATAATTCTACCAATATATATTTTTTTCCTTAAATGTCTCTTTTGGGATAGCTGTAAATGATGATCCCAGCTTTGTAATACAAGGTTAATATTTTTAATAACCCCTGAAATTTTAATAAAACTGAACAACTTTTTTACATCCTGACTTGGCAAATCATCTATTGACGACGCAAGGTTTGATGATGAAGCCAAAAGACGATCTATTTTTTTATTATTTCTTTCTTTCTTCATCATAATTACATAAAGTGCTTATAGATTAAAGTCTCGCCAACCTACAATCGAAATAACTATTATAGTAATCTGTGCTACAATAGCTTGATGGCGATTGGAACGCTCAAATTACACAAACAGGGGTGATAAAAATATTCTCTATCCATTTTTATTCTCTGTCCCGTGTGGTGCCGGCAAAGAATAGTACCAGTAGTAGTAGTAGTAGTTGTTGTCCGTCTGTCTGTCTGTCTCTCTGTCTGTCTGTCTGTCTGTCTGTCTGTCTGTCTGTCAAGACCCTTTTTCTCAAGAACGAGAAGAGGTATCAAGTTAAAATTGATAACGAATATTAAAGTCCATAAACCACACAAGATCTGAAAATTTAAATTTTTTACAACGACGTAATCAAGAGATATGGCTTTTTATGTCCTCATCTCCATACATTTATGCAAAAAAGCAAAACCTACAGGGTACTAAATGAGAGGCTACCTCCCTTCCACTTTACTTTAATCTGTCTTTCCAGATTTTTGATAAGTTTCGTATTTAGCGAGTAATATTTTTTTAACTGATGGGGGCGCTAGTGGACCGGAGGTAGCCCCTTAAGTACTTCCCGTTGATCTAAAATTATGAAATTTGGCAAGAAGCTAGGTCTCACAGTACAAATAAAGGGAAAAGTCTAAAATCATTAAATATTTCAATTTTTCTCACAACTAATAGTTACCAATTAAGGTGAGCTCCCGTTTCAAGAACTTTTCTATAAAAGAGGGGTCAAGTTGGATGGTCGCGGAGTTTTTAAAATCAAAGAGCAAAAACTTCTAGTATATCATATAGTAGATAGGTACGGAAGCCTTAGGGCGCGTTTCCGACTCGCACTCGGCCTGTTTTTTTTTTGTTAATTCCAACGCTTACCAGCTTTGCAGCTATGACACTAAAACCAGAGTATATTTTACGGAAAGAATAATAGTAGATTAGTAGCCAAGGGCTGTAAGGCATCAATTGCAGCCCGAGATATTTAGGCCCACGAGCGCAGCGAGGGCGCCTATAGTTCGAGGGTGCAATTGATGCTTACACCCGAGGTAACTACTCTGCTTTACATCTCGATTGTGAGGTAAGTAGGTCCTTATTACCACCAAATTGTAGGTGACCAATTAGCGCTCTAGGGTAATAATGTAGCTAGAAAAGCCCTAGGGCGGTAAGTAATAAAAAACACTTCACTGTTTCAAAACTCAATTACTTACCGCCCTAGGGCTTTTCTAGCTACATTATTACCCTAGAGCCCTAATTGGTCACCTGAAAGCCCCATTTGGGGGTAATAAGGAGCTACTTACCGTATATGAGAGATGTAAAATTGTTTTACAAACTTGTTTTTAGGGTTCCGATACCAAAATGGTAAAAAAGGAAACCTTATGGTGCTGGTGCGACTTTGTTTGTCTGTCTGTCCGTCTGTTTGTCTGTCACACCTCTATATCTCAGCAACCACTCATGCTATCGACTTGAAATTTGTAATGGTTTTAGAATATAGTTGCCCAACTTAAATTCACATAAAAGAATTTTGAAAAAATTATGATTATGAATGTTAAGGGGGCAAAAATAGGGGGGACAAAATTTCAAATTGTCGCTACTAGGTTGAGTGGGGTATCATATGAAAGGGCTTTACTTGTACATTCTTAGATATAGTTTTGTATTTTTTTACGTCTCTTAGTTTTCAAGTTATGTCAAAAAATTCCATTCCCCCCTACCTTATCTCCGAAGTTTGTGAAAGGATTCATCTGAATTAATTACAGATGACACAAGTTTATGTAAACATAACAGCAAAAATAAAACGATCTTTCTAAGTGGCACAGTTTTTTATAAATCGGCAAATAACCTTTACAAACTAATTTAGTTTTGCGGTCATAAAAATGGACTTTTTTGCTTCCAAAATTAAAAAAAGTATATCGGAACCCTCGGCGTGTGAGTCCGCACTTGACCGGTTTTTTCTGACAGCTTTAGCCGATGTAAATTTGTTGGTAAGCGTTGCAATCAAAGATTTTGGAAACTACGCCAGGGGGAGCGTTTTTCTTACGTCAATGGTTGCAATAAACGAAAAACTGAATCATACAGCTACCTATTTTAGATCATTTTAGATCTAGATTACAGCTAAGTCGTTCATCTGATAGCGGCGATGTCTTCAAAATTCCAGATTCCCTGATAGACGAGGTGATAGACATAGATTGCGTTTCTGGAATTAGATCGTCACTCCGATATGCCGCGTGTTGCCAGATTGAGTCCTAAAACTCTTTTTAGAAGTTTTGCGGCTTGAACAAATTTCACATTTAATCATCTAAAATAATATACCTACATGTAAGTATTTATTGTGTGTGAACAATTTTTCTAAGCATTCACTTTGATCACGAGATGAAGGATGTGTTTGATACAAAAAGGAAATGAGTTATAATGATTAATAATTGATGTACCGTTACTGGATAGCAATAATTCTTGTAATAATGTCTATCGAAACTCGTTTTCAGTTCTCCCCATTTCTATATTAATAATTTCTTTTTGTACCCTGATATCGGTTTGTATTACTGAGGTCAAAAGCAACAACTTCTGTTTTAAGAACTTTGCTAACAACGCACAAGAAATTTTTAATTTCCCATACAAAATGTGTTGGTGACTTACGTTACTTTGAATGACGGATGTAAATTACAAAAAAATAACCTAGTATTTGTTTTTCATTACTGCAATTAGTTAAGTTGTGTTTTTAGTCGTCCCATACAAAATTGTTGGCGCAGGGTTTGTGAAAGGAGATTTTTTTCTTATTTTTCGACCTATGTTCCTATGTGCCGTAACGCTAACAAGCGAGGTGACTATGGTACTTCCCCTCCACATTTTTCCAGCAAAAACTAAAATTCTAGAGGGAGCTCCCTCCTGTCCTGTAGTGGACGTTTCATGGGATGTTATGTTGTTCCTTAAGGAAAGTTGTTCAGATTTGTAATCTAGGTAAAATTTATATATTTTACAGTGACCCTAGGTTATAGAAATAACCCTTCGTAATACTGGTTAACCCAGTTCTAAAAGTAAGTAATTTAATTTAATCGAATCTGGCAGCCCCGACGATATTTTACAAATCTGAATTTACGTGGTTTCTGTGGCCGACGGCATCGCGTCGGATCCATTCGTAATCTGGAGTGGTGTGAAATAGAATTTCTCAGTATTCGAATTGAAATGACACGAGAATTGAAGCGGTTTTTGTAAATTGTGAGATTAAAGAACGTTAAGTTTATTCTATATTTATTTTTTATTGATATGTGGATCTTTTTCTTGGGTACAATATTTTTCTCGACCGAATCAAACATCATACATCATCGTTTTCTGTATCTTCGTCAAAATTTTATTTATTTGAGTTTTTCTTGTTGACGATTTTGTTTTGAATTTGATTTTTTTAGATTCTAAATTAAATTTATTTTTCATTTCGTTATAACATCTTACTGATTCATCATAACATTGATTTCTCTACCTTCTACAATTCTATTACAAAATTAGGATTAAGATCCTTCAGCTCTTCAGATGTCTTTGATCAGTCAAGAATACATATTCGCTCTGTGAGCAAAGCTTTTGGATGTATGTGCGAGACAGGTCAAACATGGGGCATAGTAGCCTTGTGAGCTCAATACAAACTAATTTATGAGTTCTAAGAGCATTATCTTCGAAGTTTATTATTCAGTAAAGGTTTGAAACAAATTAAATTATGATAAACGATAATATGTTTCTTTGAATTCACTATTGGGGTCTTCAATAAATTTCCTGTAAATCTTTTAATACAAGCTTGGAGTGACGTGGAGTGGAGTGACGCCAAAGGATATTGTTATTGGTGTTTGTTTTTGTCCTAACAAATGTAGAGTAAAACTGAGAAAATAAAATCTATTAATTTCCCATCATGCGTGTGTAGTCATGTGTGTAATTAATGTCGTGTTTATTCGACCATCTTGACAATAATGACATTGAAAAACAGAACTAATCGTCTGTTGTCAATTTAACGGACCTTTTGAGCAGGGGTTAACTTAAACGTTGACTAAATGGCAAAAAAAAATTAGCAAAAAAAAATTAAAAATAGCTAACTCGTAGTTAACAAACAAAGTGTCGTGAAACCAGGCCTTAAGCTCGCTAAATAGCAGTAGGCTTTTATTAGGGTTCTCAATCAAAATGAATAAAAACGCGACTTATATGGTGCGACTTCGTCTGTTTTTCTATATGTCTTTCACACCTGTTTATCTCAGAAACTACTTAGCTTAACATTTTGAATAGTTATAAAACATGCTTGCTTACCCAATCTTATTTCAAACAAAAGAATTTAAAATAATATTTGTATTATCATTGTGAATGGGGCACAAATAGGGCCACAAATTTTTAAATTATTGTAACAAGGTCAAGTGGGGTATCAACCATCATGTGAAAGGGCTTTACTTGAACATTTCGGTTGATTAAGACCGCAGTGTGTAAGATGGTGAAGTCAAGAGCAGATCAAGCTTGACACTCGCAGTGCGATTTCCGTCTCTATGCTGACTAAATAAAAAAATTAATAAAATAAAAAATAAAATATGTTAAATAAAATAAAATATTTTTATTTTTACCCGACTACGGCAAAGCAAAAGGAGGGTTATGATTTTGACAGGCTATGTATGTATGTATGTATGTTCATCTGTTCCATCATAACTTCTAAACTACTTCTCATATTTTGACAAATGAGGTGTCGTTAGAAGCGTCTTAATTATCCGCTGGTTATAAGATACAAGAAATTTCGTTTAATTGTATGTGGCGCCCTCTAGAGCAGATTAAGTCAAGGACTAATAAAAAAAAAAATTACCGTACCGTGTTGGGTATCAAATGAAAGGGCTTAACGAGCACATTTCAAAAATATATATGTTGTTAGCTTTTTCATGTATTTACAACCCCAAAATAATTGAAATAAAAAATCAGTTCAAAAACTAGAACCCGACTACTGGCAAATCTTGCTCTAAAAAGTATTTAACAAGAAAATATTGTCATCGGAAATTTTTATGTACAAACTATGGTATTAAATAAATATGCATAGCGATGTTCAGATAATAGCCGTGGTCATGTTATGCCACCTATCCGAAAAAAGCGATCATAAACTTCAGGGCAAAGAGGCATAACAATATGACCACGGCTATTATCTGAACATCGCTATGAATATTTATTTAATACCATAGTTTGTACATAACAATTTCCGATGACAATATTTTCTTGTTACATACTTTTTAGAGCAAGATTTGCCAGTAGTCGGGTTCTAGTTTTTGAACTGATTTTTTATGCAATTAACAAAGTATTTGTGCGGTACGGTACAAAGTCCTATGTTTCAAGCTTAACACGTTCTTGATTGTACGATACACAGAAGAACGCTGCCGCCTATTATCTGGATAATAATTTATAGTTGCCTCTTACGACACCCACAGGTAGAGTTGGGTTGGTACTGTTCTTTGTCGGCACCACATGGACGATCAGTAAATAGTAGTAGTAAAAAAAAACTCGTACCTCGTAGTTCGTTTCGTACCTATGTTCCTTGGCGAAAGTTGTTCAGTTTCGTGGTTAAAGCATGCGGTTTGAAGGAGTATCGCTTTGTTTTTCCTAATAACCAGCTCAATGTCTACCTTTTATATGATCAAAATAAATACGTACAGCCAAAGGCAAAGTTATTAAAACAAAATTGAGCATTTTTAAACTAAAAACATGTAGTCTACTTCAAATATAAACGAAATTTTAAAAAAATTCTTTGAAAATATTAAAACTTTATTGTAAAAATGTTTTTAAAGTCGTTATACTTTGTTCTTTTAACTTTTAAGGAACGATGGTTATTTTACAGAAGCGAGCAAAATTTGCATAATTTTCTTATTTTCTATCAAGGAGAAAAATTGTACGATGATGTTATAGAGACTGAAAGAAAAATCTGCATTTCAGAATATAAATTCTGAGATATATTCGTAGAAGTAACAAATTCGATAAGCGTTACGTTCTGGATAAATTTTCACTTGCAGCAAATATTCTGCCATAATGAACTAAAAAACCGGCCAAGTGCGTGTCGGGACACGTACAGGTTCAGGGTTCCGTAGTTTTTTGCGATTTTTATCGCAAAGCATTTTGATTAAGTATTTCATAACGTTTATAACATAACATCTTTAGCTCGCAAAGCTCAGCGAGGTCCTAGCGCCTGATTGCTATTTTTATTATTTCCAGTTTTTCAGCTATAGTCTCCTCCTCCAAGGCCATAGTTCATAACCTTGTGAAATTTACTTAGCTGTAATAGTTTTCCTTTTAGTTTTAGAGATTTTTTTCACATTTCCAATAACAACAGGAGGGGGACACTCGACTCCAACAAAAAAAATGTGCTTTTAAGCTAAATATTTGTCAAACTTATCCCTAAATCGAAAAATTATCTGAGTAAACTCACATTAGACCACTCTATACAAAATGGTTTATCAGAGCAATTAGTATGGAGAAGTCAATTTTGTTTTTCATTTCCCAACAGTGTCTTTGGCTAAGTTGTTCAGTTTCGTTAACTGAGCACGCCCTTTCAGTTTTTGGTACACCGTCTCATACACATTTACACGTTTTCGTGGTCTTTTTCTTACTTAAGCAGCATTACGTCCAATCACGTCGTTTGATATTGAACGATAGACGGACAAATAATATCGGCGAAGGAAACCAGGGATTGGCTAAAATGGGCCTCACGTTCCGGTCCAGTTTCCTGAATTCAGCAGTTCTTTTTGAGAAAAAGATATAAAATGACGATAAGGCAATAAATGAAAAATCCCAAAATTGGAACAGTCAGCTGCTCATCAGTAGTAACACTTTGACATAAAGCGGATCTATGGTCTCAGAGGTTTTTTATCATATAGCCCTGGTTAAGCTTATTAGTTTTGTTACCACTTACTTGCTACCGTGCGTACAATCATATCATCCCATGAAACGTCCACTACTGGACAGGGTGATCCCTCCAGAATTCTAGCTTTTGCTGGAAAAAATTTAGAGGGGAAGTACCATAGTCGCCTCGCTTGTTAGCATTACGGCTGGCACCATGGACCGCGATTGTATGTGACCGCAGTAAGATGTAAGATACATTGGAGGATGCTGCTGCCCATCCTCCAGTTTATAACCCGTAGTCGCCTCTTACGACACGCATGGGTAATATGTATTTGATATTATGTCAGATCAAATAAAAATTACAAAACTATGAAATTTATTAAATTTAACTTACTATCCAGTGCCACCAGTACGAGTACGAGGGCCAAACCGAAAAGATCGGGAATAGAATACTCAGGAATAAATTAGATTAAAACCTATTTGGTTTATGACATGTAGTATTATTTCAAACACAATTCCATTTTTGAATTTTAAAAAAAGTAAAAAAGAAAAGAGTAGTAGCCATTTGAATTTGACAAGTCAGTGGGGAAAATGGAGCTTACGCGGGAACATTTCCGTGCCATAATTTTTCACAACTTTCGTCGAAGTTTATCTCAAGAACAATGTCTCGCCGAGCTTGTTTCTGTTTATGAACTTGAAGCACCCAGTAAAACGACTATATATCGTTGGTATTCTGAGTTTCGTCGTGGACGTTCCTCTCTCACGACAGTTCCTTCTACTGGTCGACCAAAAACAGCGGTAACACAAGATAACATCGATGTTGTGCGCCAATTAATAAAAGAAGATAGACATGTGACATACGAGCAGATTCGGGCTTCTCTCAGCATTGGTATGACAGCGATTCAAACTATTTTTTTACATGATGAACTGGGTGTCAAGAAGTTAGTTTCCCGCTGGGTGCCCCATCGTTTGACCGAGGAACAAAAGTCGGCTCGTGTTAATTGGTGTCGGTCTACTCTGCAACGGTTCAATAGAGGGAGCTCAAATGCAGTTTACAATATCGTCTCTGGTGATGAATCGTGGATTTATTCATATGAGCCCGAAAGAAAACATCAATCAGCTGTTTGGGTCTTCGAAGGCGAGGTCAAGCCAACAAAAGTTGTCCGCTCTCGTAGAGTGTCGAAAAAAATGGTCGCTTCGTTTGTATCGAAAACTGGTCATGTGGCTACGATTCCTTTACAAGAACCCAGAACGGTTACTGCTGATTGGTACACAATAGTTTGTTTGCCGGAAGTCATAAGAGAACTTCGTAAAATTAATCCGAATCGTCGCATCATTCTTCACCAGGATAATGCGAGCTCACATACCGCTCGCAAAACGATCGCGTTTTTAAATCAGGAAAACGTAGAGTTAATGGACCATCCACCGTATAGCCCTGACTTGAGCCCCAATGATTATTTTACATTCCCAAGAATTAAAGATATGCTACGTGGTCAACGATTTCAAGGCCCAGAATAGGCAGTCGAAGCTTACAAATCGGCCGTTTCGACTATATCCACTTCAGACTGGAATTACTGTTATAATAATTGGTTTGATAGAATGCAAAAGTGCATCAATTGTCACGGAGAATACTTCGAAAAACAATGAAAGTAAATATTGTTGTATTATTTTTGTACTTTTTTCTATTCCCGATCATTTCGGTGTGGCCCTCGTACCACTGGATTTGTACCACTTGTGGTACTGATAGACAAAAGAGTCCCAGTTATACTAAATTAGTAAAACATACAAGCGTCAAAAATGGTGTGATTTGCATAGGAAAACTGCATTTTTTTTTAAGTAAAAACTTCTTTAGCGGCGCACTTTTTACTTTCGAGCGGAGCGAGAAAGGTATTGTATTAGTGAAAAAAAAGTTTTTCTAATTTTCTCAAAAATGTGTTCCATATCACTTATACATCATAAAAAGCAAGTCTCCCAAAAATGTCCATCCGTTGGTCGGTCGGTCGGTCCGTCGGACGGTCGGTCCGTCGGTCGGTCTGTCCGTCACGATTGACACCAGATTTTGAATTTAGGAGTTTTATGCAAATCCATCGAAGGGTTCTAAGTGGCTTCTTGCTGGCTCTCATTTTGAGGGTAGCTGTCATACAACGAAAATGAAAAATAGAAATTTTCTCAAAAACGGCTCATAGAATCTAGATGAAACTTTGCATGACCAAGCATCTTCATGTAAGATATCTTGCGCCAGTATCAATTGATCTGTGTAATTTCATATAAGGTGTGTTCCTGTACCACCAAATCGTAAATATGTGATTGACCCAAAATTGGTTCTATTGAGTTTATTAAAATTTTCTATTTTAGTAATCCTGGATTGGTTGTCTACCTGACTGGATATTATTTATGATTTTTTTAATAAAATTTAGTACACAGGGTGTACCAAAAACTGAAAGGGCTTCGTCAGTAGACTAAATTCAAAGATTTTGGAAACTACGCCAGGGGGAAGCGCAGCGCTTTTCTTACGTCAATGACTAAATTGAACAATTATCCATAAGGAACATGTGTTGGGAAATAAAAAAAATCTCCATGCAAGTATCCTACGGTAGTTTTGAAAGATGTCGAGATAACGGGAATAACCGAGCAAAAGGGAGAAAATATCGGTCAAATCGTCTCTACCATCGCTACAACTTTGGGCGTGCCGTTAGACCCCCGCGACGTTGACGACATACGTCGAGTAGGCTCGTTGGGAGGGGCAAAGAAGAACGATCTCCCTCGCCCCGTTGTGATTTCTTTCACGCGCCGAATGCCTCGAGACCAATTTCTCAAAGCAGCGAGGGTCCGGCGAGGCCTCTCTACAAAAGATGTTAGCGTTGCAGGTAACGCTCGTCAAATTTATATAAATGAACATCTCACCAAAGCTAATAGAATACTATTCAGCAAAGCACGGGCAGTGGGTGCTTTACTCGGTTTCAAGTACGTCTGGACGTCGAACGGGAATATCTTGATGCGTAAATCCGACATGAGTTCAATTTTACGCGTCACTTCGGAATCCACATTAGACAAGTTAACAACAAGCCGCTCTGCAAACCCACTCGGCTCAAATACTAGTAATCCTGGTCGGGCCCCCAAGGAATCCGGCGTGAGCCACCCACGCCCACATCACCAAACAGGCTCGCCTGACGTATCCCAAGTAGAGTTTAGCTCCTGATAAACGTGTTAAAATTAGATTACTGTGTGTCCTGAAAATCATGAACTATTTAGCCTGTTTATCTGTTATCAATAGTTTTATAGCTGCACGATCTAATCATAGTCACTACAACTATGTAACAAGTCGAAACTTTTCTGGAATTATAGACTTATATAGCGATTACTTTATGTGTCTATCTCAAAATACTTTTTCTATGTTGATTAATTGGGTAAATACTATAATTCAAAAGTGGAACTTCTGGCATCTCCTGCAGATAATTATTCTGGTAACTACACACTACACAGACATGTCTCACACTAATACTCACAACAATACTTACTCACAACGACCTACGGAACAGTCAATCCACAGATACCTAACCATTTCACACAAACCATACCACACCCGCAACGAGCTCCCCCACCATCTCTGCCAACATACCATAGTTTTTCATCTATCATGTGTACCGCCTTCGTACGAATATAAGACCAAATTAAGATACTTAACCCTACGTTTTAATAATTATAAACTGAAATCATGAATATCACACACGTATACAATGATTTAGACAAAGCTACACATATTACATGTCCCTTGCTTAACCCAGAGCAATGCAAAGATTACTTTGAACTTGGCTCTAAATTCAAATTTCTAACCTTGAACATTCGAAGTATTACAAAAAACTTTAATAATTTTTTAGTGTTACTTCGACGCTTTGATTTTCAGTTCGATATAATTTTACTCACAGAATGCTGGCTCGACGATACAACCCTTATTCCACAAATCCCAGGATATTCTTCTTTTAATACCACTCGCAACATAAACAGAAGCGGTGGTATAGTCGCTTTTGTAAAACAGAAATGGAACGTAACTATGCGCGAACCCCAATTCTCGGAGGCTTGTTGCATAATATTGGAAATCCATAAAGTAGTGACGGTAGTCGGCCTTTATCGCTCCCCTTCCTTTAAAGATCTCACCGTATTTCTAAACGCGCTCGATGACGTCATGTCTTCGCTAAGCTCGAAATCTGAGGTTATTTTAGCGGGAGATATGAACATAGACATCCTAGACTCGGAAAACGGCATGAATAATCAAAATTCGCAATATCTTTGTCTCACAGCCCAGCACGGGCTCATTCCTGCTATAGTGAAACCTACCAGACTTGAGGCATGCCTTGACCACATCTTCGTTAGAACTAAACAGTCACCTTTAAGTGCTATCTGTGATACCGACATAACGGATCACAAACCAGTGCTTATAGCATTCGCGACTGCTAACTCTAAACGGGTCCATAACCGTACTAGGACGGTTGTTGACGTACAAGGGATTTCTGACGAACTCAAATTAGTTAACTGGGACGCGGTTTATGTTTGCTCCGAAGTGAACGATGCTTTAGAGGCTTTCTTCAACATCCTACTTCCACCAGTCAAGTCAAACACTCGCACAGTCAGAATAAGTAGGTCAAAGTTCCACTATGCACCCTGGATGACACCTGGCTTGCTACGGTGTGCCAGACACCGTGACCGTCTCCACGGACTGACTAAATTACACCCCAAAGACGAAATTCTTAAACTATCGTACAAGAGGTACAGAAACTTTTACTATAATCTAATAGAAAAACTCAAATCACAACATGATCAAATGGAAATAGACTCAAATTTAAAGAACCCGAAAAAACTATGGTCTTCGTTATTTAGAATATGTAGTTTTAACAAAAATAAATCCAGCTCTTCAAACGACATTCTTGCCGTCAAAAGTGATCCAGCGGAGTCCTTACATCTCTTCAACAAGTATTTTGCCTCTGTTGGTCCTAACCTCGCTGAAAAGATCCTGCAAGAATCTGGACAGAAAGAAGAAGATCTTGCCTCCCAAATTCGCTCCACGAATACTCCCGTTGGTTCACTATTTTTAATGCCGACTGATCCGCAAGAAATAGATAAACTTATTAGTCAACTTAAGAATGATAGTGCCCCAGGCAATGATGGCATAAACAATAAGTTGATCAAAACAATTAAGAATGAAATTATTTCACCGTTGTGTCACATTTTTAATTTGAGTCTCAGCACTGGTCGCTTTCCAGAAGTTTGGAAGACTGCCACAATCACTCCAATACATAAAGATGGGCCAAAAAATGCCCCATGCAACTACAGGCCGATTTCGCTTCTTAGCAGTTTATCGAAACTGTTAGAAAAAATTGTAAACAGGCGCCTTACGGACTTTCTTGAACAGAATAGTCTACTTTCTGAGAAGCAGTTTGGGTTCCGAAGGGGTAGGTCCACAGAAGATGCTATGCAGACGCTAGTAAAACGGGTTGCGTCACTTTTGGATGGTGGTTATAAATGCTTAGGTGTATTCCTTGACCTCGCCAAGGCGTTCGATACGGTCTCGATACCTATCCTTTTGCAAAAACTACAAATACTCGGCGTCCGTGGAATAGCCTTGGCGTGGTTCCAGAGTTACCTCATTGGCAGAAAGCAACTAGTTAAGGTCGATAACATTGAAAGCAATATCTTACCGGTAAAATTTGGCGTACCCCAGGGCAGTATTCTGGGTCCTACCCTGTTCTTAGCCTACATGAACGACATTCACGATTTACCTATCGCTGATGCGGAGATTGTCTGCTATGCAGATGACACTGCTATATTATTCCATGCAAAAGATTGGTCAGAAACATGGCATAAAACTGAGATCGGAATGTTAACTCTCTCGAAATGGCTTAGTGACAACCTACTAACGCTTAACATGAAGAAAACTCAGTTCATATGCTTCCACAAATCAGCGGCGACAAGACCACGTGTTCAAACCGGCATACGTATACACAAATGTAGTACTTTCGCAGCTAACTCTGGACAGGACACTTGCCACTGTAACTCTATCAATAGAGTAAAAGATATAAGATACTTGGGTATTGTACTGGATGAAAAATTGAATTTTCAAGCCCATATCTCCTCCCTCGCATCCAGAGTTCGCAAAATCGTAGGCATAATGAGAGAACTTCGCAATTCCGCACCTAACTGCATCTTAAAAAACGTCTACACTGCCACCTGTGAATCAATCGTGAGCTACTGCATAGGAGTTTGGGGCTGCGCTGCCAAGACATTTCTAATAGTACTTGAAAGAGCACAGCGTGCAGTCCTCAAAACGATGCTCAAAAAACGATTTAGATTCCCTACTGACATCTTATATGGAGAGGCGAAGGTGCTGAGAGTCAGGCAAATCTATATCAAAAAGGCTTGTCTTACCACTCATAAAAATATTCTTATTTCTCCCAATCATGACATGTTGCTACAAAAAAGGACATTTAGTATCCCAGTAATGCCCATAAAAACTCATTTTGCAAGCAAATTTTCGTTCTTTGCATTCCCCTCCATTTATAATAAAGTCGCTAAAGTATGTGATATAAAAGGTTCCTCAATGAAAAAGACAAAAGATGCGGTTCACATATGGTTACTTGGCATGAATTACATCCAAACCGAATCTATCATCCCTTAATAGACCTGTCACACCATCCACATTTACACATACATACACAACACATACGCTCCCACACACACACAGACACACATGCACACATCACTTAAATTATTTAATTTAGCTAAATTGTGACTTTGTCAACTTCCTTACAACTGAGCTATGTAACTATGTTAAACGTCCCTCTAGTCCTATGTAAATTATTTGTATAAAGTAACTATTAATCGGTTGCCCAAGAGACAGGCTGCGTCCTAGTTTGGGAACCTCTAGTGCACTCTTTTGTAAATTATTTCTGTGTGGAATTAATAAATTTATTCTTATTCTTATTCTTATTCTTATCCATTGATCTGTGAAAATTCATATAATGGTTGTTCCAGTGCTACCAAAAGTTAAACATGTGATTTACTCGAAATCGTCTGATGTTTGTTTGTTTTAATGTTTGACAATTTGAATTCTGAATTGATCTATATATTTCATTCGAAAATTTTTTTGGAAAAACGTAAATAAAAGTTTGTATTTCCATACTATGTGTATGGCATTACAAATTTAAGTTTGCGGTTGATAGTTTTTCCTTGAGTGTTGCGAGAAAGTAAGTGCAGTGCTGCTGTACCATTTATTTTTATTTATTTTGGCGCTGAGTCGGCTAGGGTCTTTCTTATAAAGCTCTACATTATTTCGACTGAAATGAGATAAGAAAGCAGCTGTTCTCACGAAAACATCTTTTAAAGTTGTATGTACTGCAACTCGATCCCCTGAGCTCATTCATGGTCCGGTGGGCAGTGGGCAGTTGTTTAACTAACTTGCTGTTTGAACCAACTTCAACCAACTTGGGCCAGCTCAAGCCAACTTTACCTAACTTTGGTGCCTTTAATTTTAACCCTCTCTTTGTGAAGAACTTCGCGTAGAAGAATAACTTTAAATCAATATTTTCTTTATTTTTTGCTGTTTCTGTAAGAGCTGCTTTAATGGATGTAAATTATTCAATAGCAGTTTTTATTATTATAAAATGTTTCTTATTTTTGCTGAAAAGCTATTTTTTTTTATCAATTTGTTGTTTAGCTTTTAGAATTTTTTATTAGGGATTTTTCCTTAGCGTTTTGAATCAATGGAACTAGATTGAAGTTGGTTTTGCAGTTGAAGTAATCTTTATCCTTATACAGGATGTAAGAGAAAGGGTATATCAACCCTGAAGGATGTGATTCTGACCATGAAACTGAACAACTTTCCCTTTCTAAGGAACACAGTACCTGTTGTGTCGTTTTTCTTAATCTATGTTTTGTGTGTTTTTTCATGTGTACAATAAATAATTAAATTAATAAATAAAAATAGATCGCAATATGACAATATTTTTTTGACCTCCTATACAAAATGCGCTAACAACTGATTCAGATTCTACTTTTTAACAGCTATAGAGATGAATTTAAATTATTAAGTCTCCAACGATTCTTTTGTCAATTTGCTAGGTGATTATCAAAACCTTTAAGGCGATACTTCAAATAAAACTGCGAACAGTATAACTTCTACGTTGTGTGTGCTTCCTAAATTATCTGCGAATATTTGAGACATAAAACTGAACAACTTTCTTAAAGAACATCATTATCATCATGGGGTGCCATCTCCGAAATGAAGTTTGGAGGTCTTAAAGAACCAAGATTGAAAAATGAGAAAAGTTTTTATATATTTTGGCGGCGCGAGGGTTGTATGGGAAAGCGAAAAACTTTATTCCTATTTCGATCCATTTTTCTAAGGGACAGTTGTACGGCCCGAGTAACATCAAATAACATCAAATATTTGCAGTAACGACAGATTTTACGCTCTAGTGAGGAAAAGCAAAGCGAAGAGTCGGGTATTCAGACGTAGTCAACGTATAAACAAGAATTTCCTCCCGAGTGCATTGAGTGTGTCATGCACGTCTGCCGTGGTGCCGTGTTTATTTGCCATGTAGCTATCGTATCGCCTTTTCTATTACTGCTTTGAAATAAAATACATTCTCCTTTTTCTCAAATTGGATCCACACATGCTATAAAAGGTGAGCAGTCAAAGGCTCTATTGGGAAAAGTTGTTGATTTTTATTTATTTTTATTACCAAAAGCTATGTCAAAAGAAAGAAGTTGTGAAAAGCAATTTGTGTAATACTCGTACTTTTTGCGAAATTTATTTTTTCTCGTTCTAACAAACGCCTATCATCAAATCGATAGTAATGGTAAAAAAATAATCTGTAGGAGATATTACGTAGTTTTCATCGTTTACAACACGCCTGCTTTGTTTACTCTCGATCGAAATAACTTTAACTCGATAAATGGAAGTTATTTAACGTTCGTTATGAAATTTCATTAAAATCATGAGGCACCCGGGGCCAGATTAGCGCAACTTTATCCCTATAGAAATAATGCAGTTTCCAGCTTAACGACAGTCAGCCGATAAACGAGCATTCATTATAGTTATAATGAATGCTCATTTAAAGGTAGTTACCTATACCTACAAAAGTTCAGTAAAAGTCTCTCTCAAAAATGACGAGAGCACGTAACTGTAAATTTTAAACAGGGAACCCTTTAATCTCTTTTTAAGACTAGTAAATGCGCGTATTGCGTAGGCCGCGGTGAATTTAAAATTTCGAACCGATACAAATACAACTTGAGATTGGCTTAACCGTTTTTGATTGGCGCCGTTACGCGTTCTCTTGAACGTGCTCTAAATTTGTAATTTTTTGCATCGTCTCTGCCACGGTCGCCAAACGCCAGCATTGCAAGAGCAGCTCTGATCTAGTTCTGGTCCGATCGAGCAATCGAGCAAGTACGATCCAAGTTTAAAAAGATGATAACACCATTTATTTTCTTCTATTTTTTCATGATACGTGTCGAGCATCAAAATTACTGGAAAAACTGGTTTTAGATAATGCAAAGTACCAGAACAGCATGAATCTGCGAGACGAGGACTGCAACGCGGGACTCGGGGGGTATGTATGATAAAAATACAAAACCAGGAGAGTATAAAGCGAAGATGGTTAGACCTACGGTTAGACAACAACTAGGTCTTTGGGGAACTTTCCATCCTGTGTTGTCGCAGCCAGATTGGTAAATTCTCCTCTTTACTTTACTTCATTTTACGTTCATTATGTTACCTTGTTTATTCCCGATGCTACTCAATTGGTCGTGATAACCACGACACAGGCCTAGACAAGTATGGTTATCAGAGTTTAATTGGTTTATTTGTTAGCTGACCTTTTTGAATAAATTATTTAGTATTTTTTGTATGTGTACATAATACCTCGGCATTTTACAAAACAGCGCGTAATTCTTTACTAATCGTACCTTCAATTAAAGAAAAGATAAGTATTTATGTATTTCATGTAACCCTTTTTACTTTCGAGCGGAGCGAGAAAGGTATTGTATTCGTGAAAAAAAGCATTTATAATTTTCTCAAAAATGTGTTCTATATCACTTATACATCATAAAAAACAAGTCTCCCAAAAATGTCCGTCCGTCGGTCGGTCGGTCGGTCGGTCCGTCGGTCGGTCGGTCTGTCCGTCATGCTTTGGCCTAGCGGCTAAACGAATGGTCCGATTGACACCATATTTGGAATTTAGGAGTTTTATGCAAATCCATCGAAGGGTTCTAAGTGGTTTCTGGCTGGCTCTCATTTTGAAGGTAGCTGTCATACAACGAAAATGATAAATTGTAATTTTCTCAAAAACGGCTCATAGAATCTTGATGAAACTTTGCATGACCAAGCATCTCCATGTAAGATATCTTGCGCCAGTATCAAATGATCTGTGTAATTTCATATAAGGGGTATTCCTGTACAACCAAATCGTAAATATGTGATTTACCCAAAATTGGTTCCATTGAGTTTACTAAAATTTTCTATAATATTACTCCTGGATTGGTTGTCTACCTGACTGGATATTCTTTATGATTTTTTGAATAAAATTTAGTACACAGGTTGTACCAAAAACTGAAAGGGCTTGCTCAGTAGACTAAATTGAACAATAATCCATAAGGAACATGTGTTGGGAAATTAAAAAAATCTCCATGCAAGTATCCTACGGTAGTATCTATTGATCTTTGAAAATTCATATAAAGGGTGTTCCAGTACTACCAAAAGTTAAACATGTGATTTACTCGAAATCGTCTGATGTTTGTTTGTTTTAATGTTTGACAATTTGAATTCTGAATTGATCTGTATATTTCATTCGAACATTTTTTTGGAAAAACGTAAATAAAAGTTTGTATTTCCATACTATGTGTATGGCATTACAAATTTAAGTTTGCGGTTGATAGTTTTTCCTTGAGTATTGCGAGAAAGTAAGTGCAGTGCTGCTGTACCATTTATTTTTATTTCAACTACTAACTAAAAGGGCCAGAACGATTCATAAACGTTTTTGGAAAAGTTACTCTGAACTATTAACTTAACTTTAACTGGCACTCGGGTTTGACAGCAGCTACGTTTCGTTTACTTATCAGTTACGGCTGACGTTACCAAAATGTTAAAACAACCGAATATCATCTCACGTCCACATTAGTACCGCGATCGGGGCTCAGTATTGTTTGACTGAAAATGCACGTATTTTTTTAGGATATTTTTTGCGAGTTTCTTGTTTAGGTTCATCAGTTACTTTACGACACCCATGGGAAAAGATGGGGAGGTGTTATCCTTTATTACCTAATATCACTCGGGCAAACATCTACAAGCGTTATTAAAAAGTTTGTTTCACCTCAGAGAATATACTGGCGGCGTTTCAATTTTACAGTTCACAGATTTTACCTCGACTTTCTGTATTTTACTTGTAGAGATTCGCTTTCGGTTAATTCAAATTGAGAATGGTAATTGCGATGTTTCATGCATTTAAACAGAGTTCTTTTTTTTATTGCATAATTAAAAGTTCAGTTCCATTGCATAATTCGCATTGTTTTTTTTTTTTTGGCATATTTTTACTTTGTCACGCATTTTTGAGTGTCCGTCAGAATGGCTGATGTCCGATTATTTGCCGATGACTCGCTTCGGTGCATACACTTACAAACGCCATCCACCTAAGCTCTATTTCTATAATTTTAAAGTAAAACTTGGCCAAGTTCGAGTAGGGTCACGCGCAGTGTCGGGTTCCTTAGTTGCTTTAGGAATTATCATTGTACAGGTTTTGAATTTTTCAAAAACTATTTTCTTCTGACGCTCAGCGAAGTACAGCGCCAGATTAGTATTGCTATTAATATTATTTTCAGTTTTTTGACTGCTATTGCTCTTTAACCTGTTAAGCCTTTAACTATAACAAATTTAAAGGACAGATTTCCTTTCAATTTGTTATATGTATGTCAAATCTTTTACATTTTATTCGGAATAACATTAACTCATCAACAAATAACACAGAGAAGGTGAGGTGAAGGAGAACAAAAATAAATGAGTACTTTATTTCTCTAATATACTAGGTTTTATGGCGTGCCGGGAAACATGACACACGATAAAGTTGAACGTGAAGATTATAGAGGCTTTTTTCGCTTGCACATTTACCCCGACTCACCCTTCTACGACCAGTTTTATTAGTTGACTTGGACTGAAGTACCCACGTTCTCGTATGTGAAGAGTAAAACTAACGGCAGGCTCGTAGACAATTTGTTTTTGTACAGGTAGTTTTGGAAGTATACAAAAGTTTATATTTGCTCTTTCTTCCCGATAGCGAAAGTTGAACATCGTTGGCCGTGGTAAGAACCCGGATGGGTGGCTGCTAGTCAAAATCAAATCAAAATCAAAATTTAGTTTATTTTCTCACCACAAAATCATACAAAAACAACAATAAAAAAATGTCACGGTATTTGTGGGAGACTGGAGCCTAAACTAAGCCGAAGCCTGTATTTTAGGACTCCAGGTCTCCGTCCTACTCAATGTCAAAATTATTATATCATGGACATATTTGTGGATCATTAAAATCTATATAGTAATACAAGATACCAAAAAATATTAGAAAACAATACAAAAGTTTTGGAAAATAAAACCAGAAATTCAACATAATGTAATCTAACAAATGAAAAGAAAACAATAAGAATGAAACAATGGAGAGTGATGGGAAATTGAATGAGTGAATGTGTATAAGATTGTGTGAGAGGTATTGTGGAAGTATGTGTGAAGATGAGTGAATGGAAGGTGTGTATGATGCTAGTGGCACAACTCTAGAGCGTTTTCGTCTTCGTTACTGAAAGAAGTAGATGCCAAGCACGGATGCCAAGTCAGAGGCCATTTTGCGGCTTGGAAACTTTGACAGCCACGTTAGCCACTAACCTTGCATAACCTAGGATTGAGTCCTGAGGATTATGTCCGAGGAGATGTTTAAAATAATAAAAAAAAAAAAGGATTGAGTCTTGTTTCTGCTCTGTGTGTTTGCCCTCTGGGTTACAGAGGTCAAATGGCAGTCGCTCTGTGTAAAAGCCAGTGAACTCGTCATATCCCCTAGGTTATGGAGCTGACTCCGAAAAAAAACAAATTAGTCAAGGGTAATAATAATGGCTGTGCAAAAAGCGCCAAAGATCTGTCACCAAGTGGATAAAAACGGTGCTCTGGGAATAATTCTTTTTTATATGTTATTTGAAATTGCTTACCCTTCCTACAAAAACAACATTTGTTCGTTCAAATAGAAGTCTTACAAGAAAATGACGTATTCGTTTCGACGTTTCTTGTAGTATCAAATAATTTCTTTCATTCTCTTTGTTGCAGAGTCCCAACCCCTCGAGGCTCAGTCTCAAGTACTAGCAGCACAAGTGCGGGATCACGTTTAGCAAGACTTCTGACTCAAGGGGTGAAAGGGACCCCGGAGGACTGTGGTGCTGACGCCCCAAGAAGACTTAGCTGGGAAAGGTGAGTACACAGTGTTATATCAAACAAGTTTTAGATAGATAGTAGATAACGATAAGTGAGACTTATCACTCAAATGGTCATGTTAAAACGTGGAGGGCTGAGGTCCTGACGCTCCAAAAATATTTAACTGGGACCAAGGAGGTTTTAAATCCACGCTTTTAATGAGTAAAGGCAGACAAGGTTTATTTACGGGCAATACAGGGTTTATGAAACGTGAGACTTCTCACTCAACTGGTCGTGTAAAAACCTTGAGGACTGTGGTGCTAACGCTCCAAGAAGAGAATAGATCAAGGATGTACCCTGCTCTGTGGATGTACAAAGTATTTAGCAACGAATAGACTACAAATAGATCTAGACTTCTCCCTCTAAATGCAGATGAACCAAGTTCGTTTATTTGTTGGGTTAGGACAAAATGCGCGAAAAAATTGTAACGTTTTATAAATCAGATTTATTTCAGCAAACATAAAATTTAATCGTCTATACTTTAACACTTTGTAAATCTCTTGAGGTTTCTATGAGTCCTACAAAACAGTGACACAAACACTTATTATACAGGGTGTAAGGGACGGTGTACCAAAAACTGAAAGGGCGTGCTCCGTTAACGAAACTGAACCATTTTTCCAAAGCCATTTGGCAGCTTGAAAACTCTGACAGCCAAGTTGGCCACTAACCTGGCAAAGCCTAATCTAGGATTGGGTCTGGTTTCCCCTCTGGGTTGCGGAGGTCAGATTGTAGTCGCTCTGTGTAAAAACCACTCCTCTCGTAAAATTCCCTAAGTTAGGTAGCCGACTTTGTAAAAACCATTGGCAAAAATAGAAAAGATTATGAATATGAAAAATTACTTTCATTGATTTGATTGCTGTACTTAATAACATAGAATAAGTATTACTAACATTTATGGACTGATGTCTGACATAAATGAAGAATTTGAAATACGCCTTCTTGTAAACCTATAGGTAAGTGCGCATGCAGGGGGATGAAACAGCGAACTTTTTAAGTAGGGTAAAACAAAGTACGTAAGTTACGTACGTGGTTATTAGCAAGACTTCTCATACAGAACTTCGGAGAGATTATAGGAGCCTTCGGTCCCTATGCCTATCCAGAGGATATCAAGAGACTAATTTTAAGTAATCTCGATTCCCGGGCCTCAAAGTCAAAGTCAAAATAGTTTATTCATTGTTGGATATTAAAATCTCTTCAAACAGGCTTACTGTTGAAAATGCATTCGACTTCACATAAAATGCGTAGACGCCTTATCAAATCTCTCGATACACACAGCCGTGATCAACCCAAAAGCTTGATAAAAATAAAAAATCTTTTTAAATTTTCCTCAATCAATGATTTAAACATTGACAAACAAAAAATGCAACAGTGAGGCCAAAAATTTGGCGCCGAAGTCGGACGACGCCTTAGAAATAAGGGTTGTGATGTGACCCTCGCTCCGGATTATACTTGGTGCAAAGATTGTCTATTGCCATACAACGAGGCAATGCTGCCAGTGTCATGGGCACCATTGCACCAGGAGTGACGAGGGGTGGTTTGTTTAATTAGGGTCTTTTTTAAGTTAACGATGATGTTTTACATATAAATTATAATGTTTGTAAAATATTTCTAACTCACCATCATTTCAAAATCGTATTCATTTATTCTTTCATAAATTTTATTCATCTTGCTACAATAATATCAGTAACAGGCCAGCTATGAAAATTATTCATAACGGGTTTAATTACAGAAATATTTTAGCGTTGAAAACCTCCAGCTAAATACTTTAACTTTAGCCTGCTTAGGTCTAAGTGGGTCTAAGTGGAAATAATCCGTACTAAGTGAGTATTTAGTGACACCAATGCGCGGCGTAATGTATCATTTATGTAGAGCGAAGTATAGTCGACCGCACGTCAATAGTGAAACGTTCGGACGTTTGTTGTGTAGTGCTGGTTCAGCTGGTTGCATATAATGTGCGCCATAATAATACGCATTTCGTTAATGTGCAGTTGATAATTGGAGGCATATTGTTTTCGAATCGTGTACACCACGATAGTTCACGTCACGATTGGAAAAGGTCAAGTACTTTTGTAGAGCTGTCGATCATTTATGCTCATATAGCAGTTTTGTATATTTTTCGGACTTGTATAGTAATGTATCCCGTCGCAATCTCCTTATGCCAATTATCTGCTGCCATTCTTTTGAAGTGTCAGAGGGTACACATCTCAACTACCCTCTCCTTGGGAGTTGTTGTATTGTATACGGGTACGCGACCCCGGCTCCCCGAGCTATTACTAACTCATCCTGATCCTTCCGAGAAAGTAATATCCTTTTACCTTATTCCTTTCCTACACCAAGTATTCCTGTCCCAACTAACCTATCCCTCCCGTACCTTTTATCCCTGTCCATTCCGCCAATCTAAGGTTGACCGCGCCGATGGATGCGTGGCTAGAGGCGAGTCTAGTCGAAAGCGGTCACAGGCCCTGGGCCCAGGCGAACCCAGAACTAGGCTAGCCTTGTCCTGGCATGCGGGTTCTGCCAGGATGGACCGTAATCCCTTGCTACTCGTGGGAACGCAATGTTTTTTAATAAAAATAAAAATTTAAAAGGCGGCGGTGTGGTTCGCAACCCATCATGTCACGTTCCTCCCGGTGGCGAAAAGCGGGCTACGGAGAGCCGCTTTGCTACGATGAATGTCAGAGGTGGAATGAATGGCAAAATAGATGAAGTATGTCAGATGATGGATGAAAGGCGTATAGACGTTCTCTGTGTGAATGAGACTAAACGGAAAGGTTGTGACACCACAGAACACGGCCCTTACACAGCGTACTGGTCTGGTGTTCCCAGTACCAGCAGAGGCTGTCAGGGAGTCGGTGTCATACTTTCCGGAAGAATGGTAGAGTGCGTGAAAGAAGTCGAGTGTGTGAGCCCAAGACTCATCTGGGTCAGACTGAAAGTCGGACTGACCCGAATTTTTGTTCTAGGTGCATATGCACCAACGAATATTGGTTCGCGAAAGCCCCTGAAAGCCCAGAAAGAAACAGATGAGTTTTGGGAAAATATGAGAGATACGTTAGAGAAATGTGATCAGAATGAACGAGTTATCATGCTAGGTGATTTTAATGGATGGGTAGGAAGAAAGCGTGACGGTTATGAAAGAGTTGTTGGTAAGTTTGGTGATGGACGTGTGAATGATAATGGAATAAGTTTGCTTGAGATATGTTTGGAATGGAGTCTTTTTGTGGCTAACACTATGTTTGATCCATATGTATACAAGAGAGGAGGGTGATGCGAGAAGTATGATCGATTTTGTAGTTGTGGATGAAAGATTGAGAAAAAGAGTTCTGGACGCTCGCGCATATCGTGGAGCCGCCATCGACACAGACCACCACCTGGTTGTGACCCGAATTGGTGGTCTATTTAACCGGTGGCGGCATAGACCACAAGAGCAGACGAGCGTTCTAGAACGTATCAAAGTAGAGAGATTCCAAGAGGAGGATGTCAGAAAAGAATACTTGAAAGAATTGAGTGAAAGATTTGAGAACCTGGATGAAGTAAATGATATTGAATGTTTGTGGAATGAATTTAAAGATGGAGTAGTAAGTATAGCTGTCAATGTTTGTGGGGTGTCAAAAAGGAGAAAGGGTGGAAAGAAGAAGAATATGTGGATGGATAAAAGTGTACAGGCAGCTGTTTGTGAGAAGAAGAAAGCATGGTCAGATTGGTTAGCAGTAAAAGCTAACCAAAGAATGCAGAGGACAACAAGTGATGACGTAAGTGTAGCAAGAAAGGTATATAAAAGAGCGAAAGGTATTGTTAAGGAAGTTGTTGAGAGAAAGAAAGAGGAGTGTAAGGATGAGTTTGACAGAAGGCTTACTGAAGATTTCCAGTCCAACCAAAAGTTTTTCTGGAAATCCATACGGACAGCCCGAGGAAAGTTTGGAACATCGGAGCTGAGTAAAATCAGAAGCCAGGATGGAAGTATTATAAAAGGTGAAGAATGTGTTCTGAGGAGGTGGAAGGAATATTTTGAAAGTCTGTTTGAGAGAGAAAAAGCAGAGGCCAGCGAACCTAGGTCTTCTGTGGAAATGAATGAGAATGAAGAGGAGAATTGTGTAAGTGAGATAAGTATGGATGAGATTATGAGTCACCTTGGCTGTTTAACCTGTTCATGGATAATTGTTTGATTGATCTGAAAGAGAGTATGTGTGGACTGAGAATAAATGAGTTACTCATCAAATGTCTTCTCTACGCTGATGACCAAGTTGTACTTGCGTCATCTGCTGACGAGTTGCAGGAGATGGTAACAATGATGAATGTGGCTTTGGACAGGAAAGGAATGAAAGTAAATGTAAGCAAGACTAAAGTAATGGTACTTGAAAGAGAAGAATGTATGACAGAGTGTACTATATTAATAGATGGTGAACAAGTATGTATGTATGTATGTAATCATTTATTCAATAAAAATAATTATTATTTTACAATTTTTACATTCTGCCAAACTGCGTAGCAGTTTATTGGCAGACCAGCTCTCATTTCACATTCTTTTAACCCAACATACATTTTGCTAAAATTTTGAAATTTTATAATGCATGCAAAACAGTGCTTTGTTATATGAAACGAGTGAGCCAAGTGGCAGTTGATACCTAATCGAATTAAAAATGTCACCTAACAAGTGAACTCGCCAATGCTCACGCGTTTCATACGAGTACTACATTGTTCAAAATACTGTCATGTAATGATATGACTTTTAAATCAGTTATAGAAAAAATAAAATAAATTATAAACAAAATGGAAAAAAAAAGATATTAAAACATAATAAACGTATCTTTATCATATTTTGTCCTTTATATTTTTAAGAGACCAGTCTTTGATTTTTTTTCTGAAATGACTTTTTGAGTTACAGTTACTGACACAATCTAGAGGAAGTCCATTAAATATCTTAGACACTAGGTACTGGTAGGTTCTATCCCCATAGTAATTTGCAGGTTTGAATTGGCTAACAATTAACTTCGGCTGTCTTCGTGCAATACTAGGTTTATAATTATTCACCGCATCTTCCAAAATATTGTAGTATTTTTCACATGTGGAAAACGATATTTTAAACTGTTCTTGAATAGGTAACATTCGGCAGACCTCAAATAGCTTTTCTTGGTTATCTTTACACTGCTGTTTGATTACCGGGTTTACTAAAATTTTCATGAATCTTATTTGTAGTTTTTTTAACCTGTCAAGATAGGTTTTAAAAGTTCTGCCGTATGCTACCAATCCATACTGTAATGATGAGTCGACTAAGGCGTAGTATACACAATAGAGAATAGATTTGGGTACTGTTCTCTTAAGGAGATGCATTTTGTTTAGCACACATCTTAAGTTATTACAGACATTATCTACATGACTTTTCCAGCTCATACATCTGTCTTTAGTTAGGCCTAGATACTTAAATTTATCTACAAATTCAATCGTGTTACACGAACAACCCTGCAAGTTATCATGCAAACATTCATATGAATGACCTGTTATTTTATAGTTTATCGCTTTCTTTATATTTTGCGGGGACGAAATGTGCATGGCTTTTGTTTTAGCTGTATTTAAAATTATGCCATTGTCATGGGACCATTTGATTATGTTATTAAAATCACTTTGTATTTTATTTTGAATTTCCATCTGGCTTTGGTCAGCATAAAGTAAGCACATATCGTCCGCGTACATAAAGACTGTGCAGTGTTCTATAATGTTAAATATACTATTGACATGCATAATATAGCCAACTGGCCCAAATACAGAGCCAGTAGGTACTCCAGATTTTATGTCAGTATGCTCTCCCTTGACGTTTTTTATAACTGTAGACATTTTCCTGTTTGCAAGATAACTTTTTAACCAATTTTGTACAGGGCCTCGTATACCACACTCTCCTACTGCCTGAAGTAAAACATTATGTTCTAGCGTGTCGAAGGCTTTTTTAAAATCAATAAAAACCCCAACTACATGCTTTCTTTCGTTAAGCCTTTCATTAACAAAATCAGTGAAATTCGCAAGTGCAGTAGCTGTACTTCTGTTTCTACGAAAACCGTGCTGGTGACTGCCTAGGATGTTATTTTGTTTCAAGAAATCTGAAATCTGTTTTACTATTACTTTTTCAGTGATTTTGTTAATGACCGAGAGTATGGCAATCGGCCTGTAGTTACAGTAATCTTCGTGACTTCCCTGTTTAAATATTGGGCGAATCTTGGCAATTTTTAGTGTATCAGGGTACAATCCTTTATCTACGCTTAAATTAATGAAATGTGCTATGATTGGGCTAATTTTATCTCTAATACATTTTAAATCTTGGGCACGTATACCATCTATTCCTGGTGACTTTTCCATTGATAATTCATTGATAATTTTTGCTACTTGTTTTGCTGATGTTTTTTTGTATCTTATACTCAAATTACTCTCAAAAACATATTTACTTGTATCTAAGAATTTATTATTACATTTATGTTTGATATTACATATTTCCTCTGTAAAAGTTTTTGTAAAATTTGCACAAATCGTTTCAATATCACAGTTTTTGCCTAAATGCTGTATTACAATATCATCTACCGTTATCTTTTTCTTACCTAACCATTCGTTAATGTACGACCAAATTTTCCTAAAGTCTTTATTACATTTAATAATAAGTTCCTTCCTGTATTTATTTCTTGCACTATTTATCCGTTTATTTAACTTATTCCTAAATTTTGTATAGTCCAACCGGTAACTCATGTTTAAGGACAAGTGAAGTCACTGTCCACACTGTCGAACAAGTGAAGGAGTTTGTGTATCTGGGCTCAAAGTTTACGAGAGATGGAAAGTGTGAAAGTGATATTGAAAGAAGAGTGAATGCTGTAAACATGGTGAATGGTGCCCTGCACGCCTTTATGAGGAGTCAGAAGGTGTCTCACAAGGCTCGTTTGGCTGTTCATGGGGGAGTTTTGGTACCAACACTGATGTATGGCAGTGAAAGCTGGGTATGGCAGAAGAAGCATGAAAGTAGAATTAATGCAGTGGAAATGAGAGCGCTAAGGAGTATGATTGGTGTTAAATTGAGTGACAGGATTAGAAATAGTGTGATAAGAGAACGGTGTGGCGTAAAAGAAGACGTAGTGACCAAAATCGAGAAAGGGATGCTGAGATGGTTTGGTCATGTAGAGAGGATGAATGAACGAAGATTGACGAAAGAGATCTACCAGGCGAGAGTGAATGGAAACGTTGGAAGGGGAAGGCCTAGGCGAACGTACCAGGACCAAATTCAGGACGTTCTGAATAAAGGCCAGGTTAAAAGTACCCTAAACCGACGAGCATGTATGAAAGGATTGATGAAAGTACAGGAAGCAAGGGAAGTATGTCAAGATCGTAGCAGGTGGAGGACTGTGGTCTCTGCCTACCCCAACGGGAAAGAGGCGTGATGTTATGTATGTATGTATGTATGTATGTATTCTTTTGAAAGACATTATCACCTACCGTTCAGCTTACACTGGCCTTGTTTTATTTATTTAAAACTTTATTGCACTAGTACAAAAGGCGGGCCTAATGCCACGCGGCATTTTCTACCGGCCAATCAAAACGCAGAACAGAAAGGTGGTGACGGTTGCTGATATAGGCTAAGTACCGAGTAAATATATCGACAACTATAAATTACCACTTACTTGTTACCACTTACTTGCTACCGTGCGTAGTAAAAAAGTGTTGGTAGTACCATAGTCACCACGCTTGTTAGCGTAGCGGCTGGCACGGTCTCAACTTGGTATTTTGTTAATTTATAAATTTTCGGCACTACTGAAAATTTTATATGCACACCATAAACTTAACTTGCCTTTTGCTGCCGTAAAGCAGCAGTGAGTGCATTGCTGTGTTTCGATTTGAAGGGTAAGGGAGCTAGTGAAATAACCGGCACATGAGACAAACCATCTTAGTTCACAGGGTGGGTAACGCGCTTTGCTGTCTTATTACTGTCAAATTATTTCATTAATAAGACAGTGGGCGCTATGGACGGTGGTGACCACTTACCATCAGGTGGCCAACCTGCTCGTTTGGCCACATGTGACATAAAAAAAAGATTAAAATAAACAACTAAACAATGTAGGTATCTATTGAAATCATTGTTTGTAAAACGCGCCATTGTCCACGGCTGATGCATCTTTTGTCTTGACTGGTGATGTGTCTTGCACTTGGCTGGTTTTCCTTTCATCTATCGGCAGTGCTCTATTCTAGTTATCCTAGGTCGCCTATATCCCTTTCGTTCCCTATTTTTCTCTTCGAAATAGGCATTAAGTAACAGATATAACCCAAAAAGTAATATGGATTAAGGCTACATAGGTGTATATTAACTCAATAACACACTTGGTCTGACCCTCCTAAGCCGACTTAGCAGGCTAAAGCTTAATACGACCTCTATGAACAAAATAAGTGAACATTATCTTTAATGACCCATTATAAAGATTATACCCCAATTTTGAGGCTAGATGTTCTTTCTGCCAGTAATTTTATTTATGTCATAAAAATTTACGTATTTTTTTTTATTTTCAAGAGGTGAATGCTCTTTGTTAACCCGACCAAAGAAAAAGAGGGTAACATTCTAGAAACCAGTTCAGAAACATTTTTTTTTTACTTTTCTAGGTTTTAAACGAAAGGTGTTATTTTATTTGTGTCTTTAATTTAGAATTATTAAATTAAGATTACCTTGCGGTTTTATACAATTTTGTACATTTTTAATAAGACTATTGAAATGATTTTATTGACCACATGAACGACTTTTAATTCTCTATATGATCTCTATTTTTACCCGACTGTGGCGAAGCCATGCAGAGTTACGTGTTTGATTTGTCTAAAAATGTTTTGTTAGAAACTAAAATACGACTGCCGACGTAAAAGTAGTAAACAAAAGGAAAAATTACACACAAATATTTTGTCAAGGTCAATGAAAAAAAAAGACTCAATTAGGATATTAGCAGCCGGTATCTTCTTTATCTTCTTTCACTACTATTATAGTATAGCAAAACTGTGAAGTCCGTTTTGACGTTTTTTTATCACCAAACACACAGGGTTAATTTTTCTTTGCAAATCGTAATTTCTCATACCTTTGACAGCCGTCAAAATGGACCTATTACGATGGCTTTACTTTACGTCAAAATTATTGTTTGGTAGGATCATTCTTCCGTTTATTTACCTACTACTTTTAACGTGGGTAATTGTGTTTTTTTTTTACACGGAACATATAAGGTGTTTTTAAAGTAGACCCAAATATTTCTAGGGGTGGTGTAACTATGATAAAGAAAAAGGTTTATCAAAGTTTTAGAAAAATCCTCCCGCTAGTTTTTTTTTATACTTTTCAAATAATAAATTATTATTATTTGCAATCATCCTGTAGTAATGATTTCTACCGTACTGAGAGCCCGAAACCGAGCCGAAACCGCCCGAACCGCGCACTCGGCTTGCACGTGATTGGCTCACGACTCCGCGCTGCCGCCTGTGCTGATACGGAGTGTTAATTTTACGATATTTAACGGTATTGTTTTTAGGATTTTTCTCGAAAACTAGCGAATAGAAATGTAAAAAAACCGGCCAAGTGCGAGTCGGACTCGCGCACCGAGGGTTCCGTACCACCACATAATCATAATTGTATTAGTTGAAATTTCAGTAAGTTAATGTGCTAGATTTTTTGAGTCCGACTCGCACTTGACCAAATTTTATTATTTGTTGTTATTTTATAGCTTATGCACTATAAACATGCCAATTTTCAAGTTTGTAAGTGTTCCCGTTTTTAAATAGAACTAAAACAAAAATCGCCTCAGCGACCATCCAACTTGACCCCTCTCTTATATGAATGTTCTTATAACGGGAGCTCACCACAATTGGTTACCATTAGTTGTGAGAAAAGTTGTAATAATAATAATGATTTCAGACTTTTCCCATTATTTGTACTGTGAGATCTAGCTTCTTGCCAAATTTCATAATTTTAGGTCAACGGGAAGTACCCTGTAGGTTTTGCATTTTTGAATAAATGTATGGAGATGAGGACATAAAATGCCATATCTTTTGATTGCGTCGTTGTAAAAAATTTAAATTTTCAGATCTTGTGTGGTTTATGGATCTTAATATATGGTATTAATTTCAACTTGATACCTTTACCCGTTCGTGAGATAAAGGGTCTTGACAGACAGACAGACAGACAGACGGACAACAAAGTGATCCTATAAGGGTTCCGTTTTTTTTTGAGGTACGGAACCCTAAAAAATAACACCAATAGTATTCATTTAGGTCCTTGAGGTAACCCTTACAATATTTGGGTCTAATTAAAAAACACCTTATAGGTTCTTTGTGGAAAATTCAGTTTCATGGTCTGAATCTACAGTTCTATTTAACGGTGTTTTTGACACCCTGTATATCGTTTTAGAGACCACTCAAGTGCCTATAACGTGACCCTTAGCAACGACTACTGCTGACATTTGTAAGCCCGCCAAAGCGTGTGTAAAATGTAATGGAATCACTATTATATTGGGCTCAAACAAAGCTACTAAAGGAGGCTGGAATAGCCAAATGTTGCTCCAGGGGCCTCTTTTATTACAGCTGTCTAGCTGTAGAGTGAGATATATTTGAGTGTGCTAGCTGAGGCCCGTGGATCCACCCACGAGCTTAATATTTATTTAATCATCATAACATCCCATGAAACGTCCACTATAGGACAGGGAGCTCCCTCCAGAATTCTAGCATTTGCTGGAAAAATGTGGAGGGGAAGTACCATAGTCACGTCGCTCGTTAGCGTTACGGCTGGCACCATGGACCCCGGTTGTAGGTGACCGCAGTAAGTAAGATGTAAGATACAAAGAAGGATGCTGCTGCCCATCCTCCATTTTATAACCCTTAGTCGCCTCTTACGACACCCACGGGTATGCATAGGTTGGTACTATTCTTTGCCGGCACCACACGGGGCAATATATTGCCGGGGCAATATAAAAAAGCTCTCTTATAATAATCTTAAAGTTAAGTATTCCGTCATGTCTCTTCAGTCACGTCGAGTTTTGTTAGACGTTATGTTGTTTTACAAGGTTTGCAACAATACACTTGATTGTTCCGCACTTACGAGTTATCTTGCATATAACGTCCCTATCCGTCCTCAGCGTTCAATCAATCCACACAAATTATTTTTCACGTGTCCCTGTCAAAGTAATGCTGGATTGCGTTCTCCTATGCGCCGGATAGTAACAACCTACAATGATAGATTTATGCATATTGACACATTCTCAACAACGCCCAACAGATTTAGGAACTTGGTATTGAAAGAGCTTCAAGATTTGTAAACTAGCATTCTACTTTTTAAATTAAGTGAGTTTATATCTGCTTTCGACCTACTTCTTTTAAATAATCTGTGAACATTGTAGTTGGCTGTGTATAGACTTAAGTCTCTTTGTATAACTTATTCTTAAAGTAAGCCTTTGTACACTGCTGTTATTTGTTCCAAATAAATAAAATAAAAAATAAATAAAATAAATTATATTAGTAAAAACATGTTATTTCTAGAGGCTACTTAAAGCACTTTTCTCATATACAGGTTGTAACAAAAAGGGTATGCCAATCCTAAGGGATGTGAATCTACCTAACAATGAAACTGAACAACTTACTCTGAGGATCATAGGTCGAAATACGGAAAAATAATTGATTTCCAATAAAAACTGAATCAGCTGATAGCGCATTTAAAAATAAAAGTACCTGGGCGACCGAGCTTCGCTCTATAATGGCCGCCTTAACCTGACAATATCATCGGGTGAGCTAGGGACTAGATAAATATTATACGTTCAACCGGGTGAGCAAGGTATGCTACTCAACAACAGATGGCGCTGTAAGTTTCTTAAACGCGCAAAGAAATTTAAAAAACGGTGAAAAAGAATTTTCCCAGACATGAGACCTAGCTTGATCGATTTTTTGCCCCCAAGAACCCGTGTATACTAAATTTCATTGAAATCGGTAGAGCCATTTTCGAGAAACCGATTACAAATAATATATACAAATATTGCTCGTTTAATAGTATAGGATATAGGTTAAAATCTTGTAAAGAAATTTTTTATGTCTCTACTTATGTTTACTGACGTCACTTTTCTTACTGATATCATTCCATTGCTGCGAAGACGTTATACAGGTCTACTTATAAAGGGCAACGCTAAATGCATCAACAACTACAACTTGTTCTATAACTTTTAGAAATTTGTAAAAAAAAAAAATCTGCGGATTTTAGAATCACAAAGAACAATAACTGTTTAATTTTGCCTACTTTTTGAGTATACTCTGTAACTATATACAAATGTTTATCCCTTGTATAAACATATCTATTATAATCCTCCCATTACTATTATCTAATCTGTGACTCTTCTGTAAAGAATCGGACAACAATAAAATTCTTAAGTAAATACATTTCATGTTGATTAAACGAGAAACATTACAAACAAAAAAACGTCAAACAAACACTCTTGCGTAACTTGAAAAAAGGTAATAATTTGGCAATAATATCAAAACGCCGACATTTACAATGTTACCAAATCGTGTGTAAAACGTAATGGAGGCAATGGGCAGGCTCCATTGGGCTAGCGACTGGAATAGTTGAATGTTGCTCCCGGGGCCTTTTGGGTTACGACAAGGATTTATATGAGCTCACCTAGCTGAAAATTTAGTATGATGCTATATCAAGGGAGCTATTTTTGAAATATATAAACAAAGTAGCAGGTGGAGAACTGTGGTCTCTGCCTACCCCGACGGGAACAAGGCGTGATATTATGTATGTATGTATGTAAGTTGACTAAATAAGTGTACATAAGTTTTAGGAATGCTTTCTTTTCGTATCAGAATCACAGATTAAATAATAGTAAACTAACGTTTACAGATCCGTCATTCCCAGGCGGGGTGCCGACAAATTTCAACCTTACGGTCTAAGCATAAAGTCGATACTTTCAGTGTACCGATTAGGACACGTATCTAAATCGCGGGCGGGCTAAGGCGATGATTTGGTCACTTTATGAGATACTGAGCGAGATGCAAGTAGGTATGTAATATTGTTCAATCAAACATGCAAATACTCACTTACCTATTTTGCCGCCATAAGCTAAGATGACATAAAGGAAAGCAAAATCGACTGCCTGAGCCAGTCAACTTCTAGCGCCGCGTTGCATACCTAGAGTGCGGAGTGTCACAGGCCTGTCAGAGTGTACTGTAGGCACGTGGCCTAAATACAGCGAGAGCGAATTTGGAATAGAGAGTTTACCTTGACGTTTGTCAACTACGTTTTTTTTAAGTGTCGATGGGTGGTACCCAACAGCTAACTCCAAATTCCTTGGGTGGTACTCTGATCACTGTTGGCAATTTCTTTTTTTAAGGGACAGTAAAATTAATGAAATCTTTTTAAAAGAAAATGTATCACGGACTTTGACAGCAGCAATCAAACTGACTTAATAATTTCAGTATCAGTCACAGAACAACGATAGGGCCACTCCGCCTGCGCGCGCATACTCGTAGAAGCGAAGAGAGTAAAAAAATTTGGTTCCTTATTGACTAGGTATACTATCCAATTTATGCAAGAATTTATGTAGGCGCTTATTTTGAATGCACATCATAAACACATTCGTTGCCATAGAGACGCTGTAACTGGTTTTTTAGGGTTCCGTAGCCAAATGGCAAAAAACGGAACCCTTATAGATTCTTCATGTCTGTCTGTCTATCTGTCTGTCTGTCTGTCCGTCCGTATGTCACAGCCACTTTTCTCCGAAACTATAAGCACTATACTGTTGAAACTTGATAAGTAGATGTATTCTGTGAACCGCATTAAGATTTTCACACAACAATGAAAAAAAAACAATAAATTTTAGGGCTCCCCATACATAGAACTGAAACTCAAAATTTTTTTTCATGAAACCCACACGTGTGGGATATTTATAGATAGGTCTTTAAAAATTATATTGAAGTTTCTAAAATCATTTTTTTCTAAACTGAATAGTTTGCGCGAGAGACACTTCCAAAGTAGTAAAATGTGTGTCCCCCCCGTAACTTCTAAAATAAGAGAATGATTTGACTACAAAAAATATATGATATACATTACCATGCAAACTTCCACCGAGAATTGGTTTGAACGAGATCTAGTTAGTAGTTTTTTTTAATACGTCATAAACCGTAAACCGCAATTTACCTTTCATTCAATAAACTCAAATCAGCTAATTTACGGTACGGAACCCTCATTGCGCGAGTCCGACTCGCACTTGGTCGGTTTTTCGCATCTTACTCTCTCGCAATAATGGTGCTATGTTTATCGCACTCAATTGACGCTAGTAATGTGGGTGCGGAAAGCGTGTTAGTTTTAGTAAATGGTGACACTGAAATGTATTGAATGAAATAAAGAATTCGTCTCTAGATGCAGAGCAAGACGCAATGACTTCAGAGGTCTGTGGTATCAGTGTATTCATTTTGTATTTTCTCAGTGCTAATTAGCAGCGCGCGAGACGCGCAGGCGGGTGCGCGCAGGGTTGCGGGGGAGATTCATTCATTAATTCATTCATTTATTAAGCTAGTATAAAGTTCTACATGAGACCCTGTTTGGGCATTATGCGAGACGCACAGACGGGTGCGCGCTGGGTTACGGGGGAGATTAATTCATTCATTCATTTATTAATTGCCTCCATAAGTACAAGTGCGTCCTTATGTTAGTGTGAAGTTCTACATGAAACCCTGTTTGGGCATTATGCAATATAGATAGGTACCTAAAATTAACATGAGTGCAAGGGTGGCGGAGAGTATCCGTTCAGTATGATAGTATATTACTTTATTCTGTGGTGTAGGTATAGTAACAGCTCAGGAGTGCGGGAGAAACGTATGGCGCGCTGTACATTTCGCTGGCACTCCCGAGCTGTCGCGTATTTGGGTGGTATCCGTCCTCTCTAAGGAGTCTCCTGGGTGTGCCTGCACTTACCACAAAAGAAGTGTATATCCTATCTATACTATTAAATGAGAAATGTTTGTATATTTGTTTGTATATATATATTTCTAATCGATTTCTCGAAAATGGCTCTAACGATTTCGATAAAAATTACCATACTGGGGTTTACGTGGGCAAAATTCGATCTAGCTAGGTCTCATGTCTCGGAAAATTTTTAAGTATTTTTTTAAAAAAAACACCGTGTTTTAGACAGAAACCTACATACAGCGCCATCTGTTTGGCGGATAGCATAGCTTACTCACCCGATAGTATGTTAATGTTGAGGCAGCTTTTATAGAGTGAATCTCGGTCGCCCAGGTACTTTATATTTATTTATTTTATGTGGTCGCGAGTACATTGGTATATATGATATTGTGTTCTAGCGTAACAGGTAAGAGATTTTTTGTCACTTCTATCACAATAAATGCAATTTCGAAAACCTCTGAAAGATTTTTTATTATTTTGAATGTTAATCGTAGGCGGATATTCGTCCACGACAAAACTATAAGTAAGCAATTTCGTAGCTGTTTCGTAGCACATCGTAGCGACGGCGTAGCACTCCGTAGCATGCGAATTAGACTGCCTTTTCACTTTAGCTCACTACGTACGAAAATATCACTAGAGAGAGCGAAACAGCCACAGCCATGGCCACAGCGTAAAGATAACTGGAAAAGTTCGAGACAGACACCCGTGAGTCAGACTCGTGCAACAAGGGTTTCCGTACTAGCCTAAAATATTAGATTAAATAAATAAAGAGAAGAATTGAAGCAATGCTTTTCCAACTGAGCTATCGCGTCGTCGTTAAAATTTTCTTCTCCTTTGTATATTTTTTATACATCGTCAACTGGTCAACTGCCCATGTCAAAAATATTTTCGGTATTTTTTTTTATATTTTTAAATGATAATATAGACTATTCTAAGAAACTATTTTGAAGAAAGAATATCATTTAGATCATTTATTATTTTTAGATAGCGATTTAAAGTTTGCGACCGTGTGTTGTCATAATCTCACAAGCCAAGAAATAGATTGAGAAAACTACAGAAAGCTACTCGAGAAACATTACAATTATAAGACTGTATGATAGACGTGATAAGCAATGAGCTGTATTCATAGTCTATAGAGCATTTTGTTTCAAAGATATCAAGTTATTTGTAAGATCGTGAGCATGTGACGTCACCGGGTCGCAAACTTAAAATCGTTATATAAAAATGATTAATGATCGAAATAATAAAATTTTCAAATTAGTTTATCAGAATAGTCTAAATTATCATTTAAAAATATTTAAAAAATACCAAAAATATTTTTGACATGGCCAACTGGCGACCTTCGCGCCATCTTCCTTAAATAGCTTAAAAAGTCACTATGTGGGCCGATTTGTCTTGTTAGGCTCAAAATCGAATGATGAACGCATTTTGCAAGTTAGTTTCAAATACTTTTGATATATTCAGACACAGACAGATGTCATTGTTAATATTTTCATACAATATTTGTCTAAAGGCGTGTCTCCTGCACCGAAACATTTTTTTTTTTAATTTGTATGGATAGCCAACATAATACATCACGAAACAAAAACATTTATTTTAATGTTTTCCGCCCGACTCGCAAACAAAAACATTGTGTAAGCATACACAAATGTATATGGCAAATGTTTATGACACATTTGTCTATGCATACACAATATTTTGTTTGTCGAGTCGGGCGGAAAACATGAAAACAAATGTTTTGTGTAATGTTTCGGTGCAAGAGACCCGCCTTTAGACGTTTCAGCAGTGAGTTCAAAACTCGCACTTGAAAGGTATATTTAAGATTTTTTATTTTCTAATCTAATTTTTCGTATATTTTTTTCATTTATATGAAATTTGTGACACGTTGGTCTATAATAACAAAGTTATCCCTCTACGTTCTCTGTAGTCTAAGGAAATACCATTTCGTGTGTTCCAAATTGAATTGAAAGATAAAAGAGGGTAATTCACCTTCAGGGCTAAGATACGGGTGTCCCTCTGTCAAACCCGCGTCGAAAGCTTATTACTCAAATAAAATTGATTTAAGGAAAGAGAACTACTCGTACAATCGAATTAATGTATCTTGTTTAGAAAGACTGAAGAGTGACAGGAGGACGGAGCGATACGTAAGATATTGGAGCGATAGAGACAAATAGTGCCCATTTCTGATCTTCTTTATTTTAATTCGTAGCTGGGACCAAAGCATACCGTACCTTTTCATGGAATACTTTTATTTAATACAAAAGATGTAAAAAAAAAGTACATGTTTTATCTCTCAACCGAAGCAAAAAGGCATTGTACATATACATCATGTCTGTGCACTGATCAATATGTCAATTTATTTGCGAAATTTCTATCCTATTCAGGTAACCTCTTTTGTTTACAAATAATAAATTCTTTTGACTGCGCGCAAGTAATAAGATTGTCAACTTGACATCACAAACATAAAATTTAATACAGTATTGAGTTGGCAAAGCGCCAATTTTCAATTTTTAGGGTTCTGTACCTCGAAAGGAAAAAAAACGGTACCCTTATAGGATCACTTTGTTGCCCGTCTATCTGTCTGTCAAGAACCTTTTTCTTCAGAACAGGTAAAGGTATCAAGTTGAAATGCATTTAATTCGGTTGAGAGGGACGTGATGCTGTTGGAGGCGAAGGATAACATACCTTCTTTATATCCTTTCCTGCGTCAGTGTTACGCAACACCTTCTCACCTTTTCTTTAACGAACAGAGGATAGCATCACAGGTAGGTGCGCAACAAGAGGACCCTCTGGGCCCCCTAGTGTTCAGTTTGGCCATCAATAAGGCGGTTCGAGCTGTGGAGGCACCTTTAAACTCATGGTATCTTGATGATGGTACTATTGGAGGTTCTCCTGAAGTAGTGGCTGATTGTATGCGCATCTTGATACCCAAATTAAACGAAATTGGCCTTGTCGTAAATAGCAGTAAGTGCGAATTGTTTCCATGTAGCGAGCCTGCAATTAATGGTATCGATAAAATCATAGAAATAATCCCTGGGATTACAGTTTTAAGCAGGGAGAATTTCACTCTGCTGGGAGGGCCAGTTTTACAGGATGCCATCCCAGAAGCGTTGCATAGGAAGCAAGCAACGCTGCTACAGGTTAAGCAACATCTGCAACAGCTTCCAGCTCATGTGGCCCTGACCCTGTTTAGAAGCTGTTTTGCTATGCCTAAAATGATATATGTTTTGAGGGCTTCACCCACATGACTTTATCCAGCAGAGCTAACTCATCTGGATAAAAGCATGAAGGATATTTTGGAGTGTATTCTTAAAGGTGTAACGGTTAATGACCTGCAGTGGCAGCAAGCATCGTTGCCAGTTCGCCATGCGGGCCTTGGTGTTGGGAGAGTCCGTGAGATTGGAATTTCGGCCTTTCTGGCCTCTTCTTTTGGGGTTGTCGATTTAGTCGCTAAAATACTTAAAATTGAAGGCGGCAAAGTCGACTTTCCTTTTTTTGAATGAGGCCTTAGGAGCTTGGTCACAGCTCTGTCCGGATACCACTCACCCCAATAACCCCTCAGTGCAACGCCAATGGTATGATTCAGTGTGCAAGATAGAACTGGCAAAGCTTGTCGGATCTGCTACCGGCTCTGACGTAGCGAGATTAAAGGCTGCATCTCGTCCGGAGTCGGGTGCGTGGCTTAATGCTCTCCCCTCTCCGCACTTAGGAACGGTGCTGGACGGCAGCTCACTTAGGGTGGCAGTGGCTTTGGGGCTGGGCTGTCAGGTGTGCGAACCACACCAGTGCAAGTGTGGCACTGGAGTCGGCGACAATTGTCACCATGGTTTGAGCTGCGGTAAGTGTGCTGGTAGGTTTCCGAAAGCGTCCGGACGGATTGACTTTGGTGCCGTGGGTAAAGGGAAGGTGCTTGATTTGGGACGCAACGTGCGTCAGCACTTTTGCCGCCACGCACTTGCCGCGGTGCACAGGAAGGCGGGGGCGGCCGCGGAGTGGGCTGCTTCACAAAAAGGAATTAAGTATGCCAGCCTGACAAACGCATACATTTTCTTGCCTTTGCCGTGGAGGTGACGGGTGTGTGCTGCAAACAGGCTGTCGGTTTTGTGAGGGAGCTGGGGCGGCGTTTGCGTAGAAAGGGTGCCGATCCCCGTGCCGAATCGTACCTAGTGCAGCACATCTCACTGGCCATCCAACGCGGAAATGCAGCCAGTGTGATGGGCACATTTCCACCGGGTTCGATTCGGGGCGGGCTCTTTGACTAGAGCTAACAGCAGCTTTTTTTAGACCTTAAGACTTACCTTTCTTTTTATATTTTGGACTTGTAAATTTATATTTACGAATAAACAAACTTGAGATACTAAAAAAAACCGGCCAAGTGCGAGTCGGACTCGCGCACTGAGGGTTCCGTACCACCACATAAACATAATTGTATTAGTTGAAATTTCAGTAAGTTAATGTGCTAGATTTTTTGAGTCCGACACGCGCTTGACCAAATTTTATTATTTGTTGTTATTTTATAGCTTGCACTATAAACATACCAATTTTCAAGTTTGTAAGTGTTCCCGTTTTTAAAATAGAACTAAAACAAAAATCGCCTCCGCGACCATCCAACTTGACCCCTCTCTTATATGAATGTTCTTTAAACGGGAGCTCACCACAATTGGTTACCATTAGTTGGGAGAAAAGTTTAAATATTTCATGATTTCAGACTTTCCCATTATTTGTGCTGTGAGACCTAGCTTCTTGCCAAATTTCATAATTTTAGGTCAACGGGAAGTACCCTGTAGGTTTTGCATTTTTGAATAAATGTATGGAGATGAGGACATAAAATGCCATATCTTTTGATTGCATTGTTGTAAAAAATTGAAATTTTCAGATCTTGTGTGGTTCATAGATCCTAATATATGGTATTAATTTCAACCTGATACATTTACCCGTTCGTGAGATAAAGGGTCTTACCAGACAGACAGACAGACAGACGGGCAACAAAGTGATCCTATAAGGGTTCCGTTTTTTTCTTTTGAGGTACGGAACCCTAAAAACAAATTGAAATTAATACCTTATATTAAAGTCAGTACTTCAAAGCTGTGACAATTAGAAGCTTTTACAACAACGCAATCAAAAGATACGGCCTTTTATGTCTCCATCTCCATACAAATCAACACCAATAATATTTCCCGTTGACCTAAAATAATGAAATTTGGAAAGAGCTAGGTTTTAAGCACTGCAGAGTACAACTAAGATGATGATTTCATCATCTTAGTTGTACTCTTCAGTTACTCAAGGTCGTGTCTGACTTGGAAGGCCATCGTGGATGTTTCAACCAGTCTCTTCCATTTTTGTCTGGCTTCAGCCAATTGAAGGGCGTTGGTAATGGGTATAGGTCCAGAATGGTTTTAATTTGGTCAGACCAACGGTGTGGTGCTCTTTCCCACGCTCTTTTGCCCTCTACTTTGCCTAGGAGAATCAGCTTTTCAAGGTTAGCAGGCTCTCTTCTGGTTATATGTCCGAAATACTTCAATCTCCACAAAGGCCCTTATCAGAGCCAGCCGTGACAATAATATTGATGTGGCTACTTTTTGGGCTAAGCGTTTATAGTCGGTTTTGCCATTGACTCGAAAAGAAGAAGAAGAACTTCAAAATCCGTTGGTAGCGTCTTGTGGACAGATGTATTTTGACCCCCAGTTGCTTTAGGATAGATTTTTTAGTTCTCTTAGCCGTCCACGGAATCCTCAACATTCGCCGCCTTATAGCAAAACCATAGGGAAAAGTCTGAAATCAATAAATATTACTATTTTTCACACAGATTTTGACTTGGTACGCTGTTGGTATGAATAGGTCTATTATTTAATGTTACAACTCTCTGGGTAGAGCCTTCCGCTCCCCAACCGTCGGGGTAGTTGTGACAGCCATTAGAGCTAACAACAGGAGTCCACTACAAAAAAAAAAACCGGCCAAGTGCGAGTCGGACTCGCGCACCGAGGGTTCCGTACCACCACATAATCATAATGTATTAGTTGAAATTTCAGTAAGTTAATGTGCTAGATTTTTGAGTCCGACACGCGCTTGACCAAATTTTATTATGTGTTGTTATTTTATAGCTTATGCACTATAAACATACCAATTTTCAAGTTTGTAAATGTTCTCATTTTTTAAATAGAACTATAACAAAAATCGCCTCCGCGACCATCCAACTTGACCCCTCTCTTATATGAATGTTCTTTAAACGGGAGCTCACCACAATTGGTTACCATTAGTTGTGAGAAAAGTTGTAATATTCAATGATTTCAGACTTTTCCCATTATTTGTACTGTGAGACCTAGCTTCTTGCCAAATTTCATAATTTTAGGTCAACGGGAAGTACCCTGTAGGTTTTGCTTTTTTGCATAAATGTATGGACATGAGGACATAAAATGCCATATCTTTTGATTGCGTCCTTGTAAAAAAATTAAATTTTCAGATCTTGTGTGGTCCATAGATCCTAATATGATCCTATAAGGGTTCCGTTTTTTTCTTTTGAGGTACGGAACCCTAAAAAGTTAAAACTGTTCTCTCAAGTAATCATGACCAAGTGTAACGGTAAGTAGTTCCTTCTAAGAGGTAACTCCGTGTTGTTTTAAACAACTTTCGCCACGAGACCTAGGCCGAATATTAAAAAAACTTTGCTTTCCATACTAACCGACCCGACCAACAGATTATTTTGTATGGGAAGTTAAAGTAAAAATTTACATCTTTGACCTCGGTAGGTAGTTACACTTAAACGAAATTCAGAGCAGATCGTTATTACCATAATCAAATCGGTTCCATTATTTGTCGTATTTCCATAACCGAAGTGACGTGTCCAATTTGCAATAGACGTGTTGAACGCTTTTTGAATCAGCAAGTTCAGTTTTTGTAGAAATGTGATTGTTTTGGTTAAATAGATTTATTCAAAAGAGATAAATAGGAAAAAACTCACGTAAAGGTATATTTTTCTTTCATAAATTTATTTTTTAACGGCATCACTCATTAAAAGAAGAACCAGCCAAGTGCAAGGAACATACTCCAAGTGCGTGTCAGACTTCTGACATTTAGGGTTCCGTTGGGTTGTAATAGGAAAAATTAGAGAATTTTATAGAATAAATCTGGTTTAGCAATATATTGGTATTTGTTGCATAATAATAAAAATTCAATGGGAAGGTAAAAAAAATAGTCGGAAGAAAACTTTGTGGCTTCGCATTCCTTATTTTTCCAATATTTTTTAAAACAAATATTACAAAATAAATCTACTCAACGAGCTCTAAACAACAATATCCCACTCAATGGAGTAGGTCAATTCTTTTTTGCGCACCCATTTAGAAGTATTAGAG
The DNA here is from genome assembly GCA_947532105.1 of Athrips mouffetella. Lineage (NCBI taxonomy): Eukaryota > Metazoa > Arthropoda > Insecta > Lepidoptera > Gelechiidae > Athrips > Athrips mouffetella. The sequence goes on along the minus strand of OX383969.1, from coordinate 6,169,977 downwards.
CCACCCTTTAAAACATTTACGGAGACGTGAATGATAGCAATAGGACTCCATTCGGACCCTTTGGGTACGGAACCCTTAAAAACAATACCGAGAAGAGTTTGAAATGACGTGTAAGGTGAGACCGTAGGGTGAGACCGTATTCTATGGGTGAGACCAACAAAATTCATTCCTCCGATAAACACTGGCTTACAAACTTGTAAAGTAAAGCTATTGTGTATTTTTTATAGTCACAACCAGGAATTCTCATACAGAAACTCATGAAAAGTCAGTAAATGCTGGCTAAAACTTGATTTGTTAAATCTAATGTTATTAGGACCGGTGCCGTAAGTTAACCAAGTTTGCATTTAGTTTCGCAAGTTAAAGCAAACGGGACTGAGACCTAAACTACTCGTAAGTAAATCCACCCTTATCTTATTTTTCAGAGGGCATTACTATAAGATCCTTTATTATGAAATTAGCCTTTTGGGTTGAGAATTTTAGGTAAACTCAATTTTCAGTACTAACACATTTTTTTTGGAATTACACATCCCAGTTTTATAGTCTTTTTAAAGTATGAATAAGAAGACAATACGCTTCCAGCAGCTTTAATTTAATTTTCGAAAAATTTCATCTGTAAAGTAGATTTTTTTTGTGCTTTGTTAGCAAAGAACAAAGGTTGTTGCTTTTGACCTTACTAATAAGTTAAGTAATAGTGGAGGTCGTAACGCCACTATCATACCTTCCCTAATTCAGAAACTAATTCGGCTTACATTGCTCGTTGAAGCAAGGACATTGCAATTAACATATCCAAGCCTCCCAGCAATGTATTCCGAATTAGTCTTAGAATTCAGTTAGGTGTGATCGTGGCTTAAGAGGCTACTAAGGGCCTATGAACCGGAAGATAGGCAGCATCTTTCTGTGTATCGTACTATCTTACATACTGCGGTCACCAACAGCAGCGGTCGTCAGCCGCAACGCTTACAAGCGTGGTGACTATGGTAAATCCTCTCCAAAGTACCACACATTTTTGTTTGAGTTGGAGGGAGCTCCCTGTCCTGCTGTGGACGTTCCATGGGATGTTATAATAATAAGTGGGCAAAAGGATGTCAGGTAAAAAAAATAACCTATACAGGGTGTTAATTTGATTGCGTGCCATAGCTTAGGGGGTGTTTGAGTAACGATAAAGGAACACAAAAAAAATATTTAAAAAAATCCTACTTAAAAAAAACTAAAACTCCATTGAAACTTAACGAACGCGGAGGGCAATGACCCGGACGGAGCATCAGTGGTACGCAGTATCAGTGGATAAGGTAGGCACACACATAACTGAAACTTTCGCGCGCTTTTGATAGCGCGGTGCTCAAGGTCATTGCCCTCCGCGTTAGTTTAGTTTTAATAAAGTTAAAAATAAAATTAAGTAGGATTTTTTTTTGTTTTTTTTTTTAGTTCCTTTATCGTTACTGAACCACCCCCTAAGCTATGGCACGCAATCAGATTAACACCCTGTATAGGGTCCTACTGAAAAACAGTGATCATGTTACTAAGATCAAGAAACTGAACAACTTTCCCTATACATAGGTCGAAATACGATAATAAAATTTGACCTCCCTTATAATCTGGTGATGCAGTTTCTATGGGAGCTCAATACATAACATATACAATACAATAATCTCAAAATTACTTTTTCGTATTTTTTTCAATGTCATTATCTGAGTAACATGCTTAAATTATGATCCTATCATTAAGACCTTATATAGATAAATGTTAAAAGCAATACCCGCGTAAGGTTCTTTTGCGTGTCTGCGAGCAGTGAAGCGCATGATTCGCATCGACGTCTGATATGTCTGCATACCACCTCTAGTATATATTAATACCGTGTGACTGGGCTTCTATACCAAAGACATTTTCGTGTTGATCATATTGTGAGTGGGTAATATGTATTCTGTTAGATGAAAATATTTTTTTAAGTGAAAATTTCTTTAGCGGCGCTTGGCACATTTTTAGATGGGTAAAAAATTTTAAACTCACGTCAGATGTCGCGTCAGATCTCGCGTCAGGGTGTCTACTCTCAAAGTGCGATATATCGAAACGATACAACTCGAAACATGCAAATGCAAAACTTCGTCCCTTGACAATAGAGTAGAATATTGATTGGATGCAGTTTGAAAATTCATCCAACCAATATTCTACTCTATTGTCAAGGGACGACGTTTTGCATTTGCATGTTTCGAGTAGTATCGTTTCGATATTTCGGACTTTGAGAGTAGACACCCAGATCTGTAGCCTGATCGAAAAAGGACAACTGTCAACCGTATTGTTATTACAATACGGGTTTTTATTCAGTGACATCAAAGAAGTACGCGAGCAATAATGGCACGATTAACCCATAAAGCATAATATTCAAAAATGCAAGTTTTTCTGCCGGCACTCCCGGAGTGCAACCCGTCCTATTTAGGGTTCCGTACCTCAAAAGAAAAAAACGGAACCCTTATAGGATCACTTTGTTGTCCGTCTGTCTGTCTGTCTGTCTGTCTGTCAAGACCCTTTATCTCACGAACGGGTAAAGGTATCAGGTTGAAATTAATACCATATATTAGGATCCATGAACCACACCAGATCTGAAAATTTCAATTTTTTACAATGACGCAATCAAAAGATATGGCATTTTATGTCCTCATCTCCATACATTTATTCAAAAATGAAAAACCTACAGGGTACTTCCCGTTGACCTAAAATTCTGAAATTTGGCAAGAAGCTAGGTCTCACAGTACAAATAATGGAAAAAGTCTGAAATCATTGAAAATTTCAACTTTTCTCACAACTAATGGTAACCAATTGTGGTGAGCTCCCGTTTCAAGAACATTCATATAAGAGAGGGGTCAAGTTGGATGGTTGCTGAGGCGATTTTTGTTTTAGTTCTATTTAAAAACGGGAACACTTACAAACTTGAAAATTGGTATGTTTATAGGGCATAGGCTATAAAATAACAACAAATAATAAAATTTGGTCAAGCGCGTGTCGGACTCAAAAAATGTAGCACATTAACTTACTGAAATTTCAACTAATACAATTATGATTATGTGGTGGTACGGAACCCTCAGTGCGCGAGTCCGACTCGCACTTGGCCGGTTTTTTTTACATGTATACCCTCTATTACAAGATTATGTCACAAGTGGCCAAACGAGCAGGTGGGCCACTTGATGGTAAGTGGTCATCACCGCCTATGACACCTACTATCTTATAAGTGAAAACTAAGATTGTATGTCTCAAAGTGAATCCATGATGAGGTTCTAGCTAGGCGGTTTAAGCTTATTGTTAGGGTTCCGATACCAAAACGGAAAAACAAAGGAACCCTTATGGTGCGACTTTGTCTGTCTGTCCGTCTGTCTGTCACACCTCTATATCTCAGCAACCACTCATGCTATCGACTTGAAATTTAGAATAGTTTTAGAATATAGTTGCCCAACTTAATTGCACATGAAATAATAAAAAAATATATATGATTATTAATGTAAAGGGGGCCCAAATAGGGGGGCAAAAATTTCAAATTGTCGTTACTAGGTCGAGTGGGGTATCATATGAAAGGGCTTTACTATTACGTTCTAAAATATATTTTTGTATTATTTTACGACTGTTAGTTTTCAAGTTAAGATGAAAAATTAAAAAAAAATTACCATTCCCCCCTCTTATCTCCAAAGTTTGTGAAAGGATAAATCTGAATTAACTACTGTCGATAGAAATGTATGTAAATATTACAGCAAAAATAAAACGATCTTTCTAAAATACACAGTTTTTTTTGAAATCTGCAAAAAACCTTTACAAACAAATTAAGTTTTGCGGTCCTAAACAGAGGGATAGACCGGTAGGGCGTAGGGGACTTGGAATAGGCGTAAAAATGGACTTTATTGGTTCCAAAAGAGATGTACCCTAAGCCAATATCATAGGTATATCGGAACCCTCGGCGCGCGAGTCCGACTCGCACTTGACCGGTTTTTAGGGTTCCGTACCTCAAAAGAAAAAAACGGATCCCTTATAGGATCACTTTTTTGGCCGTCTGTCGGTCTGTCTGTCTGTCTGTCAAGACCCTTTATCTCACGAACGGGTAAAGGTATCAGGTTGAAATTAATACCATATATTAGGATCCATGAACCACACAAGATCTGAAAATTTAAATTTTTACAACGACGCAATCAAAAGATATGGCGTTATATGTCCTCATCTCCACACATTTATTCAAAAATGCAAAACCTACAGGGTACTTAACGTTGACCTAAAATTATGAAATTTGGCAAGAATCTAGGTCTCAGTACAAATAATGGGAAAAGTCTGAAATCATTAAATATTACAACTTTTCTCACAACTAATAGTAAGCAATTGTGGTGAGCTCCCGTTTCAAGAACATTCATATAAGAGAGGGGTCAAGTTGGATGGTCACTGAGGCGATTTTTGTTTTAGTTCTATTTAAAAACGGGAACACTTACAAACTTGAAAATTGGTATGTTTATAGTGCATAAGCTATAAAATAACAACAAATAATAAAATTTAGCTAAGCGCGTGTCTTACTGAAATTTCAACTAATACAATTATGTTTATGTGGTGGTACGGAACCCTCAGTGCGCAAGTCCGACTCGCACTTGACCGGTTTTTTTTTGTGTATGCTGCTTAATCTACTGTATACATGCTTAACCAAGTTTAAACCTGTAGTTGAAACTGGTTTGCGTGGTAACCCTTTAAAGATATTCTTTCAATTCAGCCTTAAAATGCGAAGACTGAATTGAAAAAGTTCTTCTCTTTGCTCTCCAAATCCAATGCGTTTAAGGTAAAATCTCGAAAAAGTAATACTACCAAAACCGGATGGCTGTCGGCGGGAAGGCTGTCCTCGCACCTTTCGACAAAATCTCGAATGACAAACAATCTAGACTTTATATACCACCCCGTCTCTACGCGTGCGTGTCGTAAGAGGCGACTAAGGGAATCGGAGGATGAACAGCAGGGTGTCTACTCTCAAAGTCCGATATATCGAAACGATACTACTCGAAACATGCAAATGCAAAACTTCGTCCCTTGAGAATAGAGTAGAATATTGGTAGGATGAATTTTCAAACTGCATCCAACCAATATTCTACTCTATTGTCAAGGGACGAAGTTTTGCATTTGCATGTTTCGAGTAGTATCGTTTCGATATATCGGACTTTGAGAGTAGACACCCAGCTTCCTTCTTTATATCGTACAGAAAAACAGGTCAAGCTTGACACTCTCAGAGCGATTCTAGCCCGTACATATATAGAAATGTGTCAAGCTTGATGTGTCTTGATTGTACCACCGTATATACTGCGGTCACTAATAAGCGCGGTCCATGGTGTCAGCCGCAACGCTAACAAGCGTGGTGACTATGGGTATTTCCGCTTTAAATTGTACCACTTCTTTTTCCTGGAATTTTGGAGCGAGCTCCATGTCCTGCAGTGGAACTTTCATGGGATGTTATGATGATGATGATGAGACTTTATGTCGAAGACTGACGGTGACATAATTTATGACAAAATCTTTACAAGACATTGACATATCGATAGCTAGAAAAACAACTAGACCCTGTCCAGAAAGGGCGAATTCGCCGCGAATTGTTACGCGCGAGTTTCTACGCGCGTCGGCAAGGTACTGGGTGTCAATACATTGCGTCCACAAGCATCGCGCGAATTTTCTTGCCTCGCGCGAGTCGAAATACTAGGAGCGCCTTGTTTGCGTGCAGATGAACGCGCGAAACACCGCGAGTAAATCGCGGCGAATTCGCTCTTTCTGGACAGGGTCTTATTGTTGTGGGGAGATGTTGAAACACTGTTGATAACACTTTTGTAACTTAATGGGGTCGCTGCAAAATTCATATCTAGAATTTTACTGGTCAAAAAGTGTTAAGCCTCTTTTTGGCTTACAGAAGGTAACAAAGACAGCATTCCTTTAAAACCTTTCAAATTGTAGGCTTAAACTAAACGACTATGCAGAAATCGACCCCCATAAGTTAAACAACACCATACAATGTTATCTAACCTCTTAGACCACCTGATTAGGTCAGCCGTGTTAAGTTGACCGTGTTTACCGAGCCGTTGACCGACACCGGATATCCTGAGCGGTGGTCCGGTTACGGACAATAGCAAGACATCCATCGCCCGGGCCACAAATCAGTACGGTAAACATAGTTGTCTAAACCGGGTAAATCGGGTGACCTACCCAGTAAAACCGTTAGTAGCTCTTATGCGTGGTTATTTTTTCCCTTGATATTTCTGCTTGTACTAGGTACTGTAGAAGCCTAGGTCCGGGATATTACGAAAAAATACTGGGAATCGTTTTAGTTTGTTATATCTTAAAACTTTGGCGAATATCATCAACGTCTATAGCCAGCCGAGGCCAGGCGCCGACTGGCAATTGTTTGGAACGTGACGTCGTAAAATATTCAAAATCAATTTCAAATTTGGAAATACTCGCCAGCCAGCTCTGCTAAAAGAGGGCTTCCGAGGAGGATCACTACAGTACTTACGCACGGCAGCAAAGAAGTGGAAAGAAAACCAGTATAAGCTGAACTGGCGCTACGCTACAAACGCCCGAAACCAGATACCTGCTCGAGTTCAAAGTGTTTCCACTGACTTACGACCGTCTGTACACATGTCACTTAAAAACGTGTCCTGGGTTTTATAGTTTATTTATTTTTATTTAATTATAGTTCGTCCAGGAAGACGAAGCGTTGGCATGCAGGCCCCCCCGCAAGGTGGACCGACGATCTGGTCAAGGTCGCGGGAAGCCGCTGGATGCGAGCAGAAAGGAAATTTGCCTTTCGTTAGTCATTGTGCATTAGACTTCATAATTTTAAGCTACCTGATTGGTTACGGGGCTTGGCTATCAGCGCTGGAAAGCGATGACTCACTGCATTCTTACGATGGACGAACTACAAGAAGACTCAATGTAATATCCACAATTTTAACAGATTTCACCGACAGCTCTAATAATAAATGTGAGTGTGGTACCTCCCCACAAACAATGGAACACCTAACCTCCTATCCCGCATTTCCCGACACATTTACACACGGCCGCACCTCAGTAGAAACACTTTTGGACCTTACGACGTGGTAATAGAGTTGAAAAAGTTTCTACCGACGTGCGATTGACCGTACGCGTGATGACCTTTTTAAAGCCACAAATGACGCAGTAAATGTGGCAACGTTCTGGGCTACAAAAATTTAAATATTTGCAATTGATCGACACGCTAAGAAGAAGAAGAGATTCCATAGAACCCGCATAGTCCTTAGAGAACGAAAGAGTACATTTTGAGCCAGAGGATGGCCAGCAGCGTCTTTCTGCGTATCGTGCCATCTTACATACTGCGGTCTTCAACAACCGCCGTCCATGGTACCAGCTGCAACGCTAAAAAACGTTGAGATTAACTTGCCTTACAAAATGCACCATGCGTTTTTGCTGTAAATTTTAAATTTCTTTCATTTCTGTTAGGAGCTTCTTTTTTATGTAATATCCGAATGACGAGACTTTATTCGAGAACATAGAGAAGAAATTGAGAACTAGTCAAACGTATGGCCCCGTAAATTCCTTTTTTGTGAATTTCAATGAAATTTTAGTAATTTTTGATGTACGATTAGAAACAAAAAAATACATATTATAACTTAATTACCCGACTACGGCAAAAAGGAGGGTTATGATTTACTATTGGATACATAACTGAATTTCCAAACATCCTTTCTCAAAATCAATACTGTTCAACCCTCGGTTCAACCCTGCTAGCATCTTGTCATAATATGGCAGATTGAGGTAACCCCCTTTTCTTACCCATTGTTTTATGACGAACAAGGATAATCAAGCAACAAAACAAAAGGGTTTTTGATGTATACCTACGTCGTTGCTTGGCTAATCATAAAGGTTGGTATAATATTGTTAGAGAATATCAGCTAAGAAAATCAGGCGAAGGGCAAGTCAAGAAATATGACTGTATTTAGTATTACATTACGATCTCAGTAAAGGACTATTATGGGACAGCCTTCCGAATACTGAAATGGCATAATCAGTCAATGAAGTCATCGACCAGTGTATGTTGCCATGTGATGACATATGGCTACGAGTCGTGGTCGCTCACAATGTGCCTTATTAGGAAACTCCAAGTCACACAAATGGTTGCGGGAAGGACTTTGGTCAGAATGGAATCAGAAATGAGGAGGATTTGGACAGGATGGAATCAGAAATGAGGAGATACGCAGGAGAACAAAAGTAACCGTCATAGCCCTGAGAATCACTAAAGTGGCAGTGGACAGGGCACATCGCAAGAAGAAACGATAGCTGTGGGGCGTACAGGTTCTAGAGTGGCGACCACGAACCGGAAGACGTAGCGTGGGCGGACCAATTTGGACCGACGCTTTGATTTAGTCAGAGAGATGTTGCATCTCTATGCATCCTTTTTCGCATGTATCATGGGGAGTGCTCTGAGGGATTGTTCGAGCTTATACCATCTGCAGAATTTCACCACCGCACGTTTACCCGTAACCCCACGACCGCTAAATAGGTCGCGGAAGACCCTGTTGGTTTGGCCACCGCGCACCACTCGCCAGAAGTTAACATTTCATCCTTACCACTTAGATAACTGGCAATCTTCCACCGTACGTTTTACAAGAAACTTCTTACCACGTACGACCGCACTGTGGAATCAGCTTCCTGCCAGGTATTTCTGGACGGGTACAACAAGGCAGCCTTTAAGAAACGAGCCTACAAATATCTTAAAGGCCGGCAGCGCACCTTTGATCCCCCTGGTGTTGCGGGTGTCTATGGGCATCGGTGATCACTTGCTCGCCTGCTCGTCTGTCTCCCTCTTCTATAAAAAAAAATTGTCAATGTTGCCTAGCCTTGTTTAGTTAAGCCACTGGATGCGAGCAGCGCAGTACCCGTGGTCAAGGAGATCTTTAGAGGAGGCCTATATCCAGCAAAGGACGTCTTTCGGCTGATATGAAGGAAACAACAGACTGAATTTATAAATTGTGCAAAATTTGTTTAGTTTTATCACAATTTGTTTAGTTTTTGCACAATTTATAAATTGTTTGCCTTGATCTGTTTGTGACCTTTTTTGGATCCTTACTTCTAAATCCATCACAATCGCAACAATTATAAAGAGAAATGACCGGATTCTATAGGGTCCGCTCAGAGTAGCCCGGTGGATGCGAGAGCATCCGCAAGCAGTTTTTATGCCTGTCAGGCAATTTTGCATTTTATTTCTATGGAAATAAAGTCCATTTTGCAATGTTATCAAAAACTGCTCTGCTCTGCTCTCCGTTTTGTGTACGCGGACACAATAGTAAATCATTTTTTATTACTACAAAAACTAAACAATTTTTGCTTAGAAAAATTGTTAAAGAAAGATTATTTATGGAACTCTTTTTTACTCTTCTTTTTTCTTAGAAAAACTTTTTTTGTCCTAGTTTATTCACACCGTCTTAATGACATACTATGTTTGCAGTAATAAAAAAATACCCTGTATTGATACCTAAAACCAAAGAGATTTGAAGCTCGCTGAAACAGACCAATGCAAATCAAAGCCCTTGTTACAAAGTCAGAAGTACTTGAAACTCAAACTACCATTATTCTTAAAGCAAACACAACACAGTAACAAAATGTTGGAAACGCAATCAAAACTCGAAACTCTGCTGAAGTGCTTTTGATAAACTTGACTGATAGAATGAGAACCCGCCGCAATTTCTCTACCTTAAAGTTTGGATTGGACTTCTCTGCCTGCGTCTGTGTTCCCAAAACCATATCATAACATCCCATGAAACGTTCACTGCAGGACAGGGAGGTCCCTTTGGAACTCCAGCAAAAACGCGTGGTACTTTGGGGGGGATTTGCCATAATCACCACGCTTGTAAGCGTTGCGGCTGGCGACTGCTGTTGCTGGTGACCGCACAGGTAAACGTGTACGAGCATAAGGTCAAATCTATTCAAGTCCCGAGTGAAACTTCTGGGCAAGCTCGTCCCATCGTCAACCTCATCTCTGTCCTCAAGACTTTATCAAGGTCAAGAGTAAGCCTATTGACAATAGAAAAGGTAAACGATAATTTAATTTTACATAGCTTTACATTCTAAAAAAAGTCGTCATAAACCGCACAATACAATTTCTACTGCTTGATAACACAATAACCGACACTACGAGTATTATACTATACACCTCCACAAAAACGAATTTGGAGATATTTGAATCGGTTGGTATTCTGTAAGTTTCTAGCACTAAAACGTTGTTGTAACTTAGAGAGTAGCTCTATGTTTAAGAAAAGAATATAGAAGCAAAAAAAAGGATGGACAACAAGTAACCTATATTAAACTCAAATTCGCATAAACTAAATAGCTGCCTGATCTGTGGTAGCATATAACTGCGGCATTTCACAAAGAAAAGAGTTCAAACAAAATGTTCTTTCTGCAACGTATAAATATCTGTTTGTTTGTGCATGCGCAGAAAAATCCTTAAAGGTTTCCTTGACGAGTTTTCCGTGACGTTTGTCAACTACGTTTTTAGGGTTCCGTACCTCAAAAGAAAAAAACGGAACCCTTATAGGATCACTTTGTTTTCCGTCTGTCTGTCTGTCTGTCAAGACCCTTTATCTCACGAACGGGTAAAGGTATCAAGTTGAAATTAGTACCATATATTAGGGTCCATGAACCACAGAAGATCTGAAAATTAAATTTTTTTTCAACGACGCCATCAAAAGATATCGCATTTTATGTCCTCATCTCCATACATTTATGCACTAAAGCAAAACCTATAGGGTACTTCCCGATGACCTAAAATAATGAAATTTGGCAAGTAGCTAGGTCTCACAGTACAAATAAAGGGAAAAGTCTGAAATCATTAAATATTACAACTTTCTCACAACTAATGGCAACCAATTGAGGGCGAGCTCCAGTTTCAAGAACATTCATATAAGAGAGGGGTCAAGTTGGATGGTCGCTGAGGCGATTTTTGTTTTAGTTCTATTTTAAAAACGGGAACACTTACAAACTTGAAAATTGGTATGTTTATAGTGCATAAGCTATAAAATAACAACAAATAATAAAATTTTGTCAAGCGCGTGTCGGACTCATAAAATCTAGCACATTAACTTACTGAAATTTCAACTAATACAATTATGTTTGTGTGGTGGTACGGAACCCTCAGTGCGCGAGTCCGACTCGCACTTGGCCGGTTTTTTTTTAAGTGTCGATGGGTGGTACGCTGATCACTGTTGGTAATTTCTTTTTTAAAGGCGCAGTAAAATTAAAGACATTTTTTATAAGAAAATATATCACGGACTTTGACAGCAGCAATCGAACTGACATAATAATTTTCATACTGGTGAACGTTCAGTATCAGTGTTTCCATTTTACCTTGTGCTAACTAGCAGCGCTATCTAGCTGAACCAGCGAACTACGATACTATAGAACGATAACTACGTTTCAAACTTGACCCCACGAAAAGTTACCTAAGTAGGCGGAGCTAAAATAGTTACCTCTCAACTACCACTAGCTGACATTGCACCAATCGATTCGTATTTTGAAAATACGTCCTTAGGGCCACTTTTTGTGTGGAATTTGTTCTGAGTTAGAGTTCCTGACTATTATTTATTCGTAGTGCTGAACCCTATTCCGTCATAACTATGGCATAGAAACTTTGTAGTGGCGGTCTCTTAGAATATGTACACACAAAGCATCGTCCTTTGTGGCCCCATAACGTCATTTGCTAAGCTAAACCAAAACATTGAGGAAACTTCCTTTGATAACAACGCACAAGTTTCGGTTCGCTTAAAATGAAAATTTCATTGAAAATTCCATAAGCATCCTACTAGATCAACCCGCCTCTTTTCCACCCGAGTAGGTTCAACATAAATAAGTTGCTGTACTATGGGCTCGGAGGGCTCTGTACCACAGTGGAAGATTCAAACTAACTTAATCTAAATCTCGTTGACGCATGCATGTATTACCGATTCTATGATAAAGCTACAACGTTATTATAACCATCTGCGTGCTAGATATCAGCCACATCCGTTCATTGGTTTGAGCTAGTGGATATGTGGCAGGCAAGTCTAATCGTATAATTCGCTATAACGGGATCGGTTAGGTAGGATTAGGTTAGGTTAGGTGAGGCAGCGGCTGGCCAGTACCAGAATGCCGAGACATTATGTAAAATAAAATGACGAATTAAAACTTTTCGGCATTTTGTAAAACGTCAAGGCATTATGAAAAAAACCGGCCAAGTGCGAGTCGGACTCGCGCACTGAGGGTTCCGTACCACCACATAAACATAATTGTATTAGTTGAAATTTCAGTAAGTTAATGTGCTAGATTTTTTGAGTCCGATACGCGCTTGACCAAATTTTATTATTTGTTGTTATTTTATAGCCTATGCCCTATAAACATACCAATTTCCAAGTTTGTAAGTGTTCCCGTTTTTAAATAGAACTAAAACAAAAATCGCCTCAGCAACCATCCAACTTGACCCCTCTCTTATATGAATGTTCTTGAAACGGGAGCTCACCACAATTGGTTACCATTAGTTGTGAGAAAAGTTGTAATATTTAATGATTTCAGACTTTTCCCATTATTTGTACTGTGAGACCTAGCTTCTTGCCAAATTTCATAATTTTAGGTCAACGGTAAGTTTTTCATTTTTGAATAAATGTATGGAGATGAGGACATAAAATGCCATATCTTTTGATTGCGTCGTTGTAAAAAATTTAAATTTTCAGATCTTGTGTGGTTCATGGATCCTAATATATGGTATTAATTTCAACCTGATACCTTTACCCGTTCGTGAGATAAAGGGTCTTGACAGACAGACAGACAGACAGACAGACAGACGGACAACAAAGTGATCCTATAAGGGTTCCGTTTTTTTCTTTTGAGGTACGGAACCCTAAAAATGACGAATTCTACGATTTGCCTGCGACAGATGATAGATCACGGTCAGTCACGGTTAGATAAATGACACTCTAAATCCTGAATAAAATCCTGTTTATCACAAATAATATAAATTGAAAGCCTCGCAAGCATGACCGCCTCCGCCGCACGACAATGACGAATTTCCGTCTTTATTTTTGTGATCAGTTCCAATTTCGCGAAACCGACGACATGATCCTTCAATGTTACCAATTTATAAGAGCTTTTATCTTTTGGTTTGTGTTTTGAAGGGTAGCTCAAGTTATTCTGGGCGCGGGATTCCACAGGTATCGAAAACTGGTCCAGTTTTAGGAGACCCTTTCAAGGTTGTTTGTTTCATTTGTAAATAGGACTCGAATGGCTCAGCAGTAGTAATGCATGCACCAGGTCAGGTGACCCAGGGTAAAAATTTATAGGATTAACATAAGTGGTTGTTCCGTGTCTGTGTATTGTTTATTATCTAGTAGCTGAGCGACCGAACTTTGCTCAGTATAAGCTTAACTATATCCCAATAACAGATGGCGCTGAAGGGTTTTTGAAACGCGCTGTTTTCAGACATGAGACATACCTAGATCGATTTTTTCGCCCCCAAACCCCCGTATGGTGAATTTCATCGAAATCGTTAGAGGCGATTTCGAGAAACCCATTTCAAATATATAATATACAAGTATTGCTAGTTTATATATTATTTTTATCAGTTTCGATAGCCTGGCGCCTTCTAGGAAGGATCTAGAAGATCTTACTCGGATGAGTCTGTAATATCTTCCACAGTTCAAAAGTCTGTAATATCTCCTTTTCTTTTTTTTTTCTCTTTTCTAATTTTCTACTTGCTCTTAATAAACTATTTGTCTATCTCCTCTTGTTGTTACTTTCAAAGTTAGTTATTTACAAATTCGACAGCAACAGTACTTTCATTTCGAATAAGTAGCGTAATATACGAACAACAGAGTAGAGTAACTTACAAACTTTGCAATTTGCATACTGCTATCTTTCAAAGAACCCAGACCGGCACATGCTGAGTAATGCGATAGTTTCCAAAGCTCCCTCTACACTGGTCGCGTGGCTACAGTATTGTATTCGTCGCACGTTCAAGCTCGTCGAGATGTGTTTCATTACAAGTTATGAACGTGTGTTCGTGATCGCATGTTATGAGCCGTAAAGAGTATGTGCCGCCGTGATTCCGACGGAAACGCTTTATCACTTTTTGTCTCGGATATTGTGTATAGTTCTTGTTTTATTTATCGAATATTTTTTCCATAATAAGAAAAGAACACAACCGGAGAAATAAAGGTAAAACGTCATCATGACATCCCATGAAACGTCCACTACAGGACAGGGGACTCCCTCCAAATTCCAGTTTTGGGAAGTACCATAGTCACCACGCTTGTTAGCGTTACGGCTGGCACCATGGACCGGGGTTGTTGGTGACCGCAGAATTTAAGATGATACGATACACAGATGGATGCTGCTGCCCATCCTCTGGTTCATTAACCCTTAGTCGCCTCTTACGACACCCACGGGTAGAGATTGGTTGGTACTATTCTTTGCACTACACGGGGAGAGGTAAAACGTAGTGAACATTATTTTTCGGAAACATTATTATTCGGAAGAAACGGGTCAATGAATGGGCTTGCTCTTGACCTCGATTTAGCCCTAAGGACAAGAAACCGGTCAAGCACGAGTTGGACTCGCGCGCCGAGGGTTCCGATATACCTTTAGTATTTTTGGAAGCAATAAAGTCCATTTTTAGGACCGCAAAACTAAATTTGTTTGTAAATGTTTTTTTGCAGATTTCTAAAAAACTGTGCAACTTAGAAAGATCGTTTTATTTTTGCTGTAATATATTGACATAAACGTCTATCGACCGTAATTAATTCAGATTTTTCCATGTACAAACTTTGGAGATAAGGGGTGGGAACGGTATTTTTTTTGACATTTTTCATCATAACTTGAAAACCAAGAGTTGTAAAATAATACAAAAATATGTTTTAGAATGTACAAGTAAAGCCCTTTCATATGATGCCCCACTCAACCTAGTACCGATAATTTGAAATTTTGCCCCCCCCTATTTGGGCCCCTTTACATTAAAAATCATAATTTTCTCTTAATTCTTTCATGTGCAATTAAGTTGGACAACCATATCCTAAAACTATTCTAAATTTCAAGTCGATAGCATGCCGAGATGATCGATAGCATGTGTTTGCCGAGATATACAGGTGTGACAGACAGACAGACAGAAAGACAAAGCGGCACCATTAGGGTTCCTTTTTTTACCATTTTGGTATCGAAACCCTAAAAATGAGGTCTACAATATAACGAGCTTGCTCAGAAGAAGTGTGTTCACTCGGGACTTGAAGCCATTAGAAATATATATTTCAATTTGAAGAGGGAAGCTAAGATTCAACTACTTAAATGAAAAAGTTCGCAAGCAAGAATCATCTGTAAATATTATGCTAATTCTATTAGTTAGTATTCTTGGTTTACCCGTTTCGATACCTCACTCGATTTTGGTACGGAAGGATACCTAGATTCATGTAAAGACGAAAACAGGTTTTTATATACATCGATGGATGGATGAGGGGCACTTTTGTAATCATCCGATCATGGCCGGTACAGTCAAAACCTTAACAGGTTTTAAATACAGAGAGTACAGGCTTTCGTTTTCAGGCAGATTTACTTTGTAATTTGTATGCAAGGTACCAACTGTGCAATACAACGATACCGCTTTCGTTTTGGTATTTCAGTTGTATTTATTAATAGTATCTACTTATTGAAAAACACGTCATAAAATTGACATGCTAAAATTGTGCTTTAATTTTTTTTACACCTTGTATGAGCCAAAAGACGTCCATTTCTGGACATTGATAGAGATGAAAAGACCGGCTTCTTTTCCAAATGATTTACAATATCTGAAACAATAGCCACTTATTTAACACTGAAACATTCCAGTACTGACATTTTGTACAAAGTTGTCTCAAATTTTATTTGCTTGATTACATATAGAAGATTTTCTGCATCAACGTAGGAGCAACCTTTTTTCCTCATAATAATAGTAGAATACTTCCCCAAAATTTTTGCTTCCATGAAATCGTTCTGAAAACCAATTTGTAGAAATGGGGAAGCCTGATGGATTGAGCTGTTTACTGCCTCGGTAAAGATGATCTTCTGGCTCCTAACTCAATTTACTTGTTTTTATAAAAAAAGGTTCTACAAATTGTTTTCTTTCGATCTTCATTTTTATCTTGTAGTGTAAGAAATAAGATAGCTACTTTGATCACTAATCTTTTAAGTTCACCTTTTCCGTGTAGTTTCTTTTTGTGGATTTTTTGCAAATTCAGATTGTAGGGTTATTGGCTTGTAGTTTGTGAACATTTGAGATCATCGTATTTGATTCCAGCTCCTGTACGATACTTTGGGCTTTGAAAATGAACACCCCATCTCTTTATTCTTTATTGTACACGAATACATTACAAGACAAGCACAAGTGAAAACATGTAACAATGGCGAGCTTAACTAAAAATTAAGTTTTCTACCAGCTAACCGTAAACAGAAAAATCTAATAGACAATACAGTGTGCAAAAAATTTATAAATACCATACATTGGCCCTGTACTCGACCTAGTAACGACAATTTAAATTTTTGCCCCCCCTATTTGGGCCCCCTTTACAATAATTATAGTAATATTTTTATAATTCTTTCGTTTGCAATAAAGTTGGGTTACCATATTCAAAAACTATTCCAACAAGTCGATAGCATGAGTGGTTGCTAAGATATACATACAGGTGTGACAAACAGACAGACAGACCAAGTCGCACCAAGGGTTCCGTTTTTACCATTTACCATCGGAACCCTAAAAAAGTCCATACTCGAAATAACTTTCTAGTCCGTTTAACCTCAACTAAATGGAGAGCCTAATGTACTGCGGACCTATAGATTGTCACTCTGTATCGTATCACCATAGAGTACGAGTATCACTCACTTGCGTGTTGACTAAGGTACAATAACACATACCAAGTTCTTGTGCTGTGGAATTTAGTTAGGAGCATTGGCGGATCCTGGGGGGATCCCCCCCAAAACCATCAAGCGACCTGACCTCTACCGCCCATCGATACCATCTATAATTGACTGACAACCAGGGGTAGAAGAAGTTAACTATGTTCCTTATAAGGAACTCAACAACTTTACCCCTATACAAACTCGTCCTATTAGAGATTTGGTATGAAAAGGCCAAGATTATTTGTAGTCTTCCGGTCCTTATTTTTCTTTGGAAACATTGCATTCTACCATCTGAACTAAACAACTGTAGAGGTTCATCTCCAGGACCAGGATTCGAAAATCAAGGCCAGGAAAATATGGAATTCCTGCTGACGCTTGGGTATCTAACTTCCTGAGCGAACGTTCGATCCATGTAGTCCTCGACGTACTTTGACCTCATAGCTATTGATGCCGGTGTTTCTCAGGGGTCTATTCTCTTTGCGGAACTTCTCCTGCTACACATCAACGACCTACCTACTTGATCTTGGTATTGTTGGGTACGCAGATGATGAGATGACTATGGAGAGACATTATCTAGTGCAAAAGACAGCGGTGCGGTGACGTGGTACGGTATTCGAGAGGACATGGTAAAACGAATAAACTTAACCTTATGCCTTGTCTCCTAGTGGGGTGACTAAAATCCGGTGAGTTTCAACGCCACTAGAACTTAAGCATATCAGTTCACCGCCAAAAGGAGCGCGTTTAATCTGGCTTCTACTTTTCTAGGGACATCTGTATCGTTTATCGACAGTGTCTAACTTCTTGGCATGAAATTGTGTGCAAACTTGAACGTCGGTGCCAACATTGAGTCAAAATCCCAAACTGCGGCCGAAATGCTGGGTATTTTTAATAAAATTGAGCGATACTTCACGCCTGGACAGCTTTTAGATTTCTATAAAACATAGGTCCAATCTGGAATGGAAAATTGCTGTCACATTTAGGATAGATAAGCCAAATACCAACTAGCCGTGACTCGATTCGATAAATCACAGAGCCAAAAAGCTCGTTGGTGATATGATAAGATGCTGGTGAAATCTAAGATTCCGAGTTTGTTCCACCGTCGCAATGTTGCATATCTGTCGATCTTTTATAGAAATTACTTTGGAGTGTGCCCAAGAGCTCCATTAGCTTATCTACCATTGAGAGAGTCCATAAGCACCGCAGGATATCACCCACACTTGGTTGATATTTCAATAATTCGCACAAACCGCTTTGTAAGAGGAAGGCAAAGAATTTAATAAAGAGTTGTATAAATACTATAGAGAACACGTCAAAACGTTAATTGACAATGCGTATCAGCAACACCTACTGTCTACGCAGAGCAATATTATTAAGGCTCCAGTCAAGTTTTGGGAGTTCGTCAATGATAAGAAGAATGAAAGGCGAAAGGACAATTGTTTTGTTTATAACGGAGAAGAAGTCTCGGGTCAGCTCGCCGCGGACGCTTTTGCTACACACTTTGGCTCTGTCTTTCAAGATCAGGTTCCAAAACTGGACGCGGAGCAAGCTGCACGAGCTGCATATTCCGTAGTTGATTATAGATCAGTCTCTGTAGAAGCGGTGAGTGAAGCCGACCTGAAAGCTGCCATTAAGCGCCTTAAGCCGAGAACTTCTAGCGGTCCTGATGGCATTCCAGTGTTCCTGGTAAAGGACTGTTTTTCGGTACTTCGAGCTCCTCTTTTGTTTCTTTACAATCTGTCGCTTAGAGCTGCTGACTATCCAAAGTGCTGGAAATTATCCAGGGTTACCCCAAATCGCAAGAGTGGATCTGGTAAGGATATCTCCAATTATCGACCCATTGCAGTTTTATCTGTCTTTGGGAAGATTTTTGAGGGTATCCTTAGTCATAGTATCAGCTTGCAGGTGTCTCAGGTCTTGCATGATAGTCAGCATGGCTTCCGCAAAGCACGGTCGACTACAACTAACCTAATATCACTAGTTGACTATGTGTGTGAAAAAATGGATGCGGGATGCCAGGTGGATGCCGCCTATTTCGATTTCAAAAAGGCATTTGATTTAGTCAATAATGATATCTTATTGCAGAAGTTAGCAGTTATAGGTTTCACAACCAAACTACTAAAATTCTTTTCCAACTATCTCTGTGGTAGGCGACAGTATGTGAGGGTAGACAAGTACGAATCCCAAGACTACTACACAAGGTCCGGAGTCAGTCAGGGCAGCACCCTGGGCCCACTGTTATTCCTTATAATGATTAACGACCTTCCCAATTGCGTCCGAAAAGCAGAATGTCAGTTATTTGCTGATGACCTAAAACTTTACCTGGAAATGGGTTCAACGACAGGTACTGAGGATCTACAAAAAGATATTGATGCCGTGGCCGAATGGAGCCTTGTCAATGATCTTCCTTTTAACACTGCTAAGTGTAAAGTGATAACGTTTTCACGGAATCGTTCTCCAAACGAAATATATACTTCACGATACAATATTAGATAGGGTTGATGATATTCGGGACCTTGGTTTGATTTTAGATGGTAAACTTGACTTCCACAAACACATAACAACTATATGTAAAGAAGCTAGTAAGATGTTGGGATTTGTAATAAGGACCGCATCCAATTTTGACAATGCTGCAGCAGTAGCTAATGTACTATATAACGCGTATGTACGCAGCAAGCTTGAATACGGTGCAGTAGCCTGGGATCCGCATGAAGAAAAATATAGTCTAATTGTGGAGAGACTACAACGTAAATTTTTACGGTGGCTTTATAAACGGAAATACGGGTATTATCCGTTCTTGTATCCCTCCTTATTTGTTTTGGGAATGATGGACAGAGAAACACTTGCTCTCAGAAGAAAAATGAGGTCATTTGTACACTATCTTTCTGTTCTTCATCACAAGATCGATAGTTCAACGGTGTTAGAAACATTCTGTCTCGTAGTTCCCAACCGAATTCCTCGGGACGCGAATGGGGCAATAGCGCCACGTCGCCGACCGCGACTGTTGCAACTTCCCGCGACACGTACGGTGCGTTCAGCGCACGCGCCCACAGTGAAGGCATTAACTCTTATCGGTGACATGCTTGCTCAGTGCGATAATATTGACCTATTCGCTGATTCGTTCAGGTGCCTTCTTGGTAGTGCTCACAGGTTTCTAGATTTAAGTAGTTTAGTTCCCTGACATATCATATTATAAATTGCGTTTGTACTAAGTATGTACTGATTGTTATTTAACTTTATGACGATTTGGCATTTTGCTGTAAGTTGTAAATGTATTGAATAAATGAATTGAATGAATTGAATTGTAACATACTCGTATTTTATAATGCGCACAGTATTGTGCTCTGTGGCGCACAGCAGAGGAGTGGAATTCTTTGCCTGCATTTGTGTTCCCGGGTTCATACAACCCGAACCTATTCGAATTTCGACCTCATCTCTGTGTTTTGGGCTGGATCGAAGTCAAGAGTAAGCCCATGTACAGTAGAAAAAAATATTTTGGAGAAGTGTATACAAAGTCTACGAACCAAAAGATGAAGCGTGGGTTTTCTGCAGTTATTCGGCTCTTCCACAAAAATATAAAAAAATATCGAATTAGTAATTGTTTTAACACGACTGGGCCGAGGCCCAAAAGAAGGATGTTTTCAAAAGTTTGAGCTACTGTTGAGGGGGATATTATTCAAACGAAAAACTGTGAATACCATCGTGTAACACATCTTAATGCTACCGCGGGTATTCAGAAAAGTGGTGGTATAATGAAGAGCAGGTCAACCTTGACACTCATTCACGGCGCACCTAAGTTTTACAGCTATAAATAAGAACGGTGCAATCCCCAATGTGTCAAGTTTGACGATTGACTTGCTCTTACTATAGGTATATATCCATAAAAGCGTAAAAGCCCGCCGTGTCATAACTACACTGAAATTTTTGAGAAAGATCAAGTGCCCCCAAATCAAAATCCTGGATCCGCGCCTGGTTAGGAGGGAGTTCTCTGTCTAACAGTGTTCTTGTTGTGCTAACGTAGATGAGGTCGACGTCGGAACCAGCTTACCCAGAAGAAGGCTATTCACTCGCGACTTAAATAGATCTCATATTAATATCCTGCAAGTAACCTTACTTAAAGATCTCTACAACGACCAGTCGTGCGCTGTTCACTTTAAGCTAACTCCCGTGACCCTAACTAGGGTTACAATGCTCTTAAATCAAAAGTAAGTCAAGAGGTTCTTGTTGACTATTCGGCAAATTATTGAAAAACTTACGACCAGTTATGGTATTACATTAACTGCTTTCTTAAAAATTCATCATGCATCAACTTTTAGGGTTCTTGAAAATGGTTCAAGAAAAAAAAACAAATTCTTGAAACTTGAATCCTTATTCTTCACCACATGATGACGACATAGCCAATACTTCATCTCGTCGAACCTATCGGTCGGTCGTCGGTCCATCTTATTGGAGTTTTGCTTCCACACCACACATTCTTGTTGCTAGACCAGTTTACACTGGCTTAATCCAGATCTTTTCTTTAGTCATGTGTAGCCTTTTTAATCTAGGTATACACTTTTTCTCCCACATCCTTTAAGGTACGTTCTATCTTTTCATTAAGCGTCTGAAAGAAAATGCCAGTTAACTTGCGGGATCGGAGCAATCACGTCTATTCCCAGCACAGAACAAATAAACACAACAACAACTGGATATGTCATGTTGCTGTATGAGTAAATAAGGTACAAATTTATTGTATTTAGAGTTCGAAATATACAATTAATTATTTATTTTTAAACATAAAATTATTTTTATTAAAAAAGCAGTAGCATGTTAAGTAACTTCGATTTTCTTCATCATCACACAATATCATTTTCTTAAATTACTATAAATTTCGTAAGGCACGTTAGTCTAACAAAATCAGTATAATTTGAACCAGCGCTACGCTTCAAAGGTCCGAAACCTAAGACTCGTTCAAGGTCAAATTGTTGTCACTGATGTGTGGCCAAGTCTACATAAACAAATGAGAGTTCTATTATTATTTATTAATGTAGCAGATGTCTTGTTGCCGATTTGCCTAGAAAATGCAGTCAAGCCGACCCTGCTAACTACATGCCGATTTCAGTCACCAGAGACTGGAGCGTGTACCTACTTAATAACTGACTCCTGGCATACCTTGAAGCAAATTATTTCGCCGATATTGCTCTACGGGAGATCTTCTGGTGTATGCCTTCTATCTAAGGAGTGAGGCTATCGAGAGTCACGGTGAGGCTTTTGCCGTGTCTCTCGATATCTCTAAAGCATTTAATAGGCTCTGACACACAAGCCTTATTAACAAGCTCTCTTTTGCAATTGGATATCAAACTTCTGGAGTGAATTGAGTTGTGAGTTGATTGAAGTGGTCTCAGAAGGACACTTGTCTGATCAGAGGGCTATCGATGTCGGAATTCTTCAAGGGTCTGTTCTGTCCGCAACTCTATTCCTGCTGCATATCAACGACTTGCTGATACCTGCAATTTTTGGGTATGCAGACGACAGCACAATTACAGGCAAATATTGGTTGACCGTTTGGATCTGGCCCTTAAGGCAGTGATTTGGGGTGATGCCAATCTGGTCACAATTAACGCTTCAAAAACACAGGCGTGTTTGTTTACATCCAAACGGAGTTTCTTTAAACTGACTACAACTTTCAGTAGTTTCAGTCATATCAGACCACCTTGAGCTCCTTGGTTTATCGTCCTATCTGAACTTTGGGCTTAGAGGTCGGGGTCAAATGCTCACCTATTCCGCATAATCAAAGAACATAGCGGCAAGGCGGTGGCCAAGCCGTAAAACTGCTTGACATTTCTAATAAGTTTCTCTTTCTAAGTCTCGCTCCACATTTCGTTCCCCAAATGAATGTACCGGATATTACCATCTTATCTTGATGAATACGGAGCAGGTTTCTCAAGTAGAATAAGAGCAGGAAAATTTTAAGATTTGTTAGAACGAAAATAAAAAAACAAGATTTAATTTCAAACTAAATTTTAGACATTTTTATTATATTTGATTCCAACTCTGTATTTAAAAAGAGAATTTACTATGGGATACATTTATGTCGCAATCAAATGCAAATGGTCAGGAAATTGTAAAACGGCGTCGGCAGATTATAAATGTGTTTAGATCACTGGTGCATTGTAGGTTCGTTAGCTAAGGTAACCCAGGATATCTTGGGACCACAACGCAGGAGCCGAGCGAGCGAAGCGAACGTGTCGCGGCGAGTGCCAGAAGCGAATTTGCACGATAAATCTTAGTAGTATCAGCCAGACAGAAGCCAGGCGAAAAACTTAAGAATTAAAAAACAAAACGAGTAAGGTTGGGCATTGAGGTTCGGTAACGATAACATGTATACTTGGTGTAAGGGACGGTGCACCGATAACTCAAAGGGCATGCTTAGTCAACGAAACTGAACATCTCACCTTAAGAATCATTCTTGGGAAATCAAAAAAAAATTTTTACCTCTCCGATCAGAGTGAGCAATTTGTGTGGAGAGGTAATTTTTTTTTTCATTTGCCAAAAATGTTTCTTTGGGAAAGTTGTTAAGTTTCGTTGACTGAGCACGCCCGTTTAGTTTTCGATACACCGTCCCTTACACCCTTATTTGTAATCGGTTTCTCGAAAACAGCTTTAACGATTTCGATGAAATTTACCATACGGGGGTTTTCGGGGGCTAGGTTTCATGTCTGGAAAAATCCGTTTTCTCCGTGTTTTTAAGAATTTTTTTAAATACCACGTTTGAGACAGAACCTACAGCACCATCTGTTGGCGAATATAGCATAGCTAGCTTACCCGATGATATTTTAACGTCGATGCGGCGATGAACGTTGAACGTTGATTTTTATTTTGCTGTTCTTAATAAATCTGACTATCAAATTAAATCCTTAGGAAAGACATCAGGTAATCAGTCTTAATCAAAGGAAATAAACTGATTTCACAGATCAAATCTTCCATTCGAGGAAAAGAGATTTTATCAATCTCGCTCCATTTTTATTTAGTTACAAAAGTCGACGCTCGCTCAACTCAGGGGCAAGTTACAATTTCATCAAAGAAAGTCTAGTGAAAAGTTAGTAAGTTTCAGAATTAAGTTATTATGTAGAGTATTTTGATTTTAAAATTAGAACCATGAATATAGCATCGAATTTTTTTTTTTTAATGAAGTCCTATTCATGGAATTATCAATTATTTCAAATTAACACGCTCAATTTTATTTACAGGTTTGCTATAAGTAGTTATTATGGCCATTTTTAGGGTTCCGTAACTCAAAAGAAAAAAACGGAACCCTTATAGGATCACTTTGTTGTCCGTCTGTCTGTCTGTCAAGACCCTTTATCTCACGAACGGGTAAAGGTATCAGGTTGAAATTATTACCATATGTTAAGGTCCATGAACCACACAAGATCTGAATTTTTTTTTTTTACAACGACGCAATCAAAAGATATGGCTTTTTATGTCCTCATCTCCATACATTTATGCAAAAAAGGAAAACCTACAAGGTACTTCCCGTTGACCTAAAATTATGAAATTTGGCAAGAAGCTAGGTCTCACAGTACAAATAATGGGAAAAGTCTAATCTACACATATAATAAAAGAGTAGAAACCGCGTGTCTGTACTTTTGATAAATTTATAAAAAAAATTGTGTGGGTGATAAGAAACGACTAGTAGAACTCAAAAATATGTTTTCTGTACTTTTTGTCTGTCTGTATGTTTTCGATAAACTCCGAAACTACTGAACGGATTTTCTCGCGGTTTTCGCAGATAGATCAAGCTTAGCTCTGAGCAACATATAGGCTATATTTCATTCAAATCGGTTCACTCAATCAGAAGCTACACTAATGTAAAGTATCAAATTGCCTGTACGATAATAACTCACAAACCGATTCAAACTGAGTTTTCAATCATGAGTTTGGCTTACTTTTTTGCAACATAAAAGTTTAGTTTCTTTGCAAACGGTTCACTCAGACAGAGGGTAGGTACGCTAAGTTTCATGCGGCGGCGCAAATAACTCACAAACAATTGAACGGATTCAAACGGGGTTTTCAATAAACTGTCAAGCTTACTTCTTTGCAACATATTAGCTTACTTTCATTGAAAACGGCTCACTCAGACAGGTGTGCGAAATTTCGAGTGGAGGCGCCAATATCTCACAAACAACTGAACGGATTAAAACAAAGTTTTCAGTAACGTATTTGGCTTACTCTATACAACATTTATGCTTAGTTTCATTGCAAACGCTTCACTCAGACATAAAATACACTAAGTTTCAAGCGGTGGCACCAATAATTCACAAACTACTAAACGGATTTAAACGGGGTTTTCAATAATGTGTTTAGTTTAATTTTTTGCAATGTATTAGCTTACTTTCATTGAAAACGGTTCACTCAGACAGAAAATGCCCGAAGTTTCAATAGGCGGCGCCAATAGCGAACAAACTACTGTACCGACTCCAACTGGCATTTCCATGACGTGCTTGGATTAGGTACTTGCGTGCAACATATAAGCTTAGGTTAGTTGAAAACTGTTCAATCATATAGAAGTTACGCAAAGTTTCAAGCGAAGGCGCGAATAATTCAAAAACTTTTGATCAGATTCAAACGTGGCTTTTAATAACGCGTTTGGCTTACTCCTGTGCAATAAATAAGCTTAGTTTCATTGCGATAGGTAGGTCCACTCTGACAGAAGATACGCAAAGTTTCAAGCTGCAGAACCAAGAACTCACGTACTGAACTGGTTCAAAGTCAAACGAGGTTTTCAATGACGCGTCGGGCTTCTTTCTGTGCAACATATAAGCTTTATTTCATTGAAAACGGTTCACTCAGACAGGTTCGCGAAATTTTAAGCGGCCGCACCAATACCTCACAAACTACTTGAACGACTTAAACGGGGTTTCCAATAACGAATTTGGGTTGCTTTTGTGCAATATTTGAACTTTTTTTTATTGCCATCGGATCATTCAAACAGATAATAGGCGAGTTCAAAGTTTCAAGCTGTGAAACCGAGCTGAAATCAAACAAAGCTTATAATTTTCTACTTATAAACGAAATACTTCAAAAAATAAAGAGAGAAGTGAATCATTGTTTTTTTAGGAATTGTCTTTTAAGGGGAGAGATAAGTTACAAAGATTGTACGGAAGTGAAGTCCAACAGTTTTGTATGTAGGTACATGTAGAGTTAAAAGCATGTGAAGCTAGACACGTTGGACTTTGTACCGCTCTTTTTTCAGTAGCCACAGAAGCTAAAGTGACTGAGCCTTAGATTTAGTTAGGCTTTGTTTTGTATAAGAAATAACGAAAACCGCATCATAATTACTCCGCGTGGATTTTGACTATGATTTTACACTTACGAGGATAGTGGGCGACCAAACAGTCCACACGTAAACAAGAGGTGTTTAATTTACAAAAATCCGTATTATCGGTACTCTGTATACCTAATAATATAAAGGCAAGAACTGCACTGTCTGTCTGTTACGCTTTTATGACTAATCCGACAAACCGATTATGATAAAAACTTGGTACGAAGATAGTTTGAACCATAGGAAAAGTCATTAGCTACTTTTTCTGAACCCCACGCGGACGGAGTCACGGGCAACAGCTAATCATTAAATATTACAACTTTACTCACAACTAATGGTAACCAATTGTGGTGAGCTCCCGTTTCAAGAACATTCATACTCGTATAAGAGAGGGGTCAAGTTGGATGGTCGTGGAGGCGATTTTTGTTTTAGTTATATTTTAAAAACGAGAACACTTACAAACTTGAAAATTGGTATGTTTATAGTTCATAAGCTATAAAATAACAACAAATAATAAAATTTGGTCAAGCGCGTGTCAGACTCAAAAACTCTAGCACATTAACTGACTGAAATTTCAACTAATACAATTATGATTATGTGGTGGTACGGAACCCTCAGTGCGCGAGTCCGACTCGCACTTGGCCGGTTTTTTTACTGGAAAGTTACTCATTTGGAAAGAGCTTAGGGTAGTTTTCCACCAAAGCTGTGCGACGATACTAAGCAGTGAGCTGTAAAATTCCAGCCAATGAGATTGCTCCATTTAACAGACTAGGAATATGGAGCAATTCCATTGATTGGAATTTTTCCAGCTATCAGCTTAACTCCCTCGCACAGAACTGGTGGGAAACCTCCCATAAGTCGCTTTGCATAGCGATAGAGAGACAACCGATTCTTTTTGCAGCAGCAACAGAAGTTTCACTTCTTAGGAACAGATGTGGCGCCACTTTTTCCAAAAACAACTTCTGTAATTTCTATAAGCGTAACGGGTGCATCGATTTCAATTATGGGCACTCTTAATCTATAAGTAGATTCAATTTCGATTCGATCCTTCTTAATTCAAATGTGCTTTCACTGAAGAAGTAAAATGATTTTGAAGTTAGGAGAATTGAATCGAAAAGTAGTGTGTTTTCGTTAGATTTTCGATAGCTGACCATCATTGCTTATCATCGTGGTACCATTGAAACGCCGAGGGTCGACTTTGTTTTCCTCTTAAGCTGCAAAAAGCTTATCCCTAATAGACAACTAACTAACTTATATAACTAACGTAAATAGTTGATTAGTCTCAATAGTTGGAAAGCTAAACTAAGCTGGTGTTTGCTCAATACGTTTGATGAATCCAAGCACCGTGTGGGCGTCTGAAGTTAGCAGTTGAACTCGCAATACGGAACATAAACAACCAGCTGATGAGGCAGTGACGTCCTTCAGAAGATAAATAGGAACTTTAAGAAGTTATGGCTACCCAAAATTGCTTTCGGTCTTAAATAACCGTGTGTCGGGATTGTCGGTCTCGGGTTATTTTGTCAAGCACTTGCAAACAATTTCACGCGGACCCTTTGTAGTGTCAATGATACTATGAGACAATGACTATTTGATAATTAATGGAGTGAGGCAACGTTTAACCCGTGTGGAGCCGTCAAATAATAGTACCAACCCGTCTCTACCCGTGGGTGTCGTAAGAGTCCACCGAGGGATTATGAACCGGAAGATAAACAGCAGTATCTTATTGTGTATCGTACCATCTTACGTTCTGCGATCACTAACAACAACGGTCACCAGCTGCAACACTTACAAGGGTGGTGATTATTGTAAATCCCCTCCAAAGTATCACGCTATTTTGCTGAAGAGTGGACGTTTCATAGGATGTTTTGAGGCAACGTTATAAAGTGAAATAGAACAGGTTTTAAACCTTAAGCTCGTATGTCAAAACGTTACATTAATAAAGTTTATAATATGGAATCTTGTAACAGTAAAAAAATGTACACATTTTTAAGCTAAAGTGTTCATGTCACTTTAGTTGATTGGAAAGCTAAAACAAGCTGTTGTTTGCTCAATGCGTTTGATGAATCCAAGCACCGTGTGGGCGTCTGAAGTTAGCATTTAAACTCTTAATACGGAACATAAGCAATCAGCTGATGAGGCGGTAACATCTTTCAGAAGATACATAGAAACTTTAAGAAAAGGAACTTAAATATTCATGTAAGGCTATAGCAGGGATATGGTTCAAATAATAAGGTATAAAAATTTCAAAAATCGTTTGTGCGCTTTCTTATCAACTAATTTTGCAGCCATCAAACATGTTATTTTTTTTTTATTTAACAGTAACTTAGCCTAAACATTTGAAACAGGTTTTTAAACTAAGTTGACACATTTTTTGGAACTAAGTTGTTATTACATTATGAGTGCATGAGACACCATTCCAGCGGCAAGAATTATAGGTATTGTTATACATATACAGTTTTTCTGATGCAAAAATTATTATTTCTTATTAAAAATATTATTATCTTTAGCAGCAGTGGAAGTATTTAGGCTATTATGATGATGATGAAGAAGATATCTGGGGTTTAAACCACATGCATTTTGACGAAAACGAACGTCATGAAATGTATGGAATAATATTTGATATATTATGTCATCCCATATACATTACGACGTTTGCTTTCGTCATCTCTAAATTTAATGGCATGTTGTCTAAACCTCCTGTATCATTAATAAACATTTGCTGAATAATGGATTTATTCTAATATTTGTAAGCTGAAATCGACGAAGCAAAGACTAATACTGCTAATTAGTGGAAATTAACAGATTTGGAATTTAAGGAAACCCGACAGAACTCCTTAATTTGTCAAAGTAATTGATCAGCAAATACTTCAAGGATGTTTTGCTGGAGATGTTTGTCAACATTTCGAGTTACGTGCAAAGTAATTTATTTCACTGATTAGTTGATCAGAAAGGACAGGGTGGAAAATGTATGGAGCTCGGTCTTTTATTTAAAAATATTCCAAAGCAACCTAACCACTATGTAGAAAAAAAACATAGATTCTAGACTTAAAACTGAGCCTACATGCCCAGTTGTGGGACTTAAGCACCCACCATTTAGGATGAATTAATTTTCAAAAATCAGCTAACTAGTCCACTCAAAAAGTCTATAAAACGCATCTGCCACTATCTATCTCTTTCTAACGCCTACTTAGCAGTTAACGTAACTCTTTCTAATGACTAGGCGTTAGAAAGAGTTAGATAGTGGCAGATGCGTTTTATAGACTTTCTGAGTGGACTAATTAGCTAATTTTTAAAAATTAATTTCTCCTAAATGGTGGGCGTTTAAGTCCCACAACTGGGCATGTAGGCTCAGTTTTAAGTCTACAATCTATGTTTTTTTTCTACATAGTGGTTAGATTTTTTCGGAATTTGATTAAAAGACCGAAAAAATCCATCTCCTTTGAAGGTTTATTGGTGATAATTATTATATTGAATTAAAGGTTTTATTTAAACTTCTTTGGTCCTTGTAGAACTTTTTAGCTTTTTAATCCAGAGGCTAAATTCAACTTATACTTTTTTCTCGGTATTTAAAAAAAAATATTAGTACAATTTGCCAACAGGAATTATTTTAAGAAATTTAAAAAGCTTCTCACTTTAGCTCTTAACTTCCAGAATAATCAAAATGTTTTTAAATTTTCCAACGAAGTACCTATTACTTATGTAGTTTGGCGACAAATTAATCTAGATACCAATGCGAGTTACTAGTTTGTTTTCAATAAGCAAATAATTCGCTTTGTCAAAACAGCAAATTTGGGATGCAAAATGTTCACTAACTAAATGCCGATGGATTTATTGCACCAACAGAATATATGCCACCTGGGTACAAACTGTGCCAGCCAATTTGCAATTCGCTCTACCAAGTTATAATTCCGTGATATTGTAAAGTCCACCCTCAGGTCAGGAGAAAATTGATAAATTCACGTTTAAAATCACACACATCTTTCATAACATGCGCAACTAGTCCAGGGAAATTATTATTTGACCTGGAAGTAGTATGGCTGTTTTTTCTCGGATTCTTGTTAAACAACTAATCTCTCTTATAAATGTATAATTATGAAAATCGTATGACCTCGGGAACATATATTTTTATTTTTTGTTTATACTAAAATGCTGATGCAATCAATCGATTAGCATTGTTAATAGAACTATAATCATAGGTAGTTTACCTAAAAATTTAAATGTTTTCCCATTACGTTGGAATTACTGAATTTCGGATTTCAGCAAGGTTTAACTCGAAATTGCACTTAAAGTTTAATATGTAATGGAAGTAAGTTTAATGTTTTACTTCTTAAATATTATTTTAAATACATTTTCTACAAAATTAAAATTTCAACTGTAATGATAAACTTTATTTTTGAATTTTTCTGTTTAAAATGTATTTTTCGTCATCTTCCCTATATTTTAGGGTTCCGTACCTCAAAAGAAAAAAACGGAACCCTTATAGGATCACTTTGTTGTCCGTCTGTCTGTCTGTCAAGACCCTTTATCTCACGAAAGGGTAAAGGTATCAGGTTGAAATTAATATCATATTTTACGATCCATGAACCACACAAGATCAAAAAAATTCATTACAACGACGCAATCAAAAGATATGGCATTTTATGTCCTCATCTCCATACATTTATTTAAAACAGCAATACCTACAGGGTACTTCCCGTTAACCTAAAATTATGAAATTTAGCAAGAAGCTAGGTCTCACAGTACAAATAATGAGAAAAGTCTGAAATCATTAAATATAACAACTTTTCTCACAACTAATGGTAACCAATTGTGGTGAGCTCCCGTTTCAAGAACATTCGTATAAGAGAGGGGTCAAGTTGGATGGTCGCTGAGGCGATTTTTGTTTTAGTTCTATTTAAAAACGGGAACACTTACAAACTTGAAAATTGGTATGTTTATAGTGCATAAGCTATAAAATAACAACAAATAATAAAATTTGGTCAAGCGCATGTCGAACTCAAAAAATCAGCACATTAACTTACTGAAATTTCAACTAATACAATTATGTTTATGTGGTGGTACGGAACCCTCAGTGCGCGAGTCCGACTCGCACTTGGCCGGGTTTTTTTTTCTTTAATACTATTTTACATATATGTATTTAAACTTAATTTTGTCAATAATAATAAAAAAGTCACATTTATATTCACTTCAAACCCACTCATATAAAAGTTTCTAAATAACCTGGAGTAAACCTGGAAAAAAACTTCTGCCTTCTTCACACAAATTTCACTCTTACAACATACGTAGCCAAGGAGAGAAACTTGTGCCTACGTCAGATAAATTTTACTATCATAACGTACGTAGCCAAGGAGAGAAACTTGTTCCTGCGTCGGATAAATTTCACAATCATAACGTACGTAGCCAAGGAGAGAAACTTCTGCCTACGTCAGATAAATTTCACTATCATAACGTACGTAGCCAAGTAGAGAAACTTCTGCCTACGTCAGATAAATTTTACTATCATAACTTACGTAGCCAAGGAGAGAACCTTCTGCCTACGTCAGATAAATTTCACTATCATAACGTACGTAGCTAATGAGAGAAACTTCTGCCTACGTCAGATAAATTTCACTATCATAACGTACGTAGCCAAGGAGAGAAACTTCTGCCTACGTCAGATAAATTTCACTGTCATAACGTACGTAGCCAAGGAGAGAAACTTCTGCCTGCGTCAGATAAATTATACCATATCATAACGTGCACGGCAACGCAGAAAAATTTCTGCCTGCGTCAGATAAATTACACCATATCATAAAGTGCATATCCAAGGAGAGAAACTTCTGCCTGCGTCAGATAAATTTCACTGTGTCATAACTGATTTTGTTGCTGTTTACACAAAAATACGGGTACGATTACTCGTAGCCCTAAGTTTCTACGGTGGCAGGTGTAGTGGCTAAAATATTAAACTGTTTATGCTGCACACCATTTTGTTAAAAAGTAAAGTTTATCTATACAATTTTTTTTTATGGTTGTCTATTTTTTTCAGCAGGAACATAATTGAATATGTAATAACATATTCAATTATTGTGATACCTAGTTGCACGTCATAAGTATATATATGTATTAGGTTCCTTATTCTTCTTATTGTACCTAAGAATATTATCAAAAGGAAAAGAAACAGTAGGTAACAGACTTTCATAGAATGCTCAATAAAGTGCTAAGCTGAAGGGTAAACGCACCGAATGTGGGTCAGGCAACGCCACACCTGTTTCCAAGCACTTGTATAGCGTACGAGAGCAAAAATTGGCTAAAATTTGCTAGATCTGATATAGGAAAACGGAGAAAGAGGGTTTGGTTAATTTTAAACATTTTTACTTTTCTTCTGTCCCTTACAGCCTATGAAACGACCACTACTGGACAAAAGAGCAGCGACTTTATATTAGATACTTTGTACACACGGCCGCACTTCTGGCTATAAACATTTTGAAAAAAAGCTGTGCGTCGGGAAGAGTTAAAGCCGCTTTGCACAGTGATATATGAAACAAATATTAGAGATCCTACCCGCAGCAGTTGGAGTTTAACTTCTGAGGAACAGAGATGGCGACACTATTTCAAAATATAAAACTTCTAAAAATTTTATAAGCATACCTAACGGGTGCACTGATTTAAATAACTTGCCAATTTCATAATTTTAGGTCAACGGGAAGTACCCTGTAGGTTTTGCATTTTTGAATAAATGTATGGAGATAAGGACATAAAATGCCATATCTTTTGATTGCGTCGTTGTAAAAAATTGAAATTTTCAGATCTTGTGTGGTTCATAGATCCTAATATGTGGTATTAATTTCAACCTGACACCTTTACCCGTTCGTAAGATAAAGGGTCTTGACAGACAGACAGACAGACGGACAACAAAGTGATCCTATAAGGGTTTCGTATTTTTCTTTTGAGGTACGGAACCCTAAAAATGACAGAAAAAAAGGCGAAAAAATAAACAACCAAGTGCGAGTCAGACTCACACACAAAGGGTTCTGTACCACTACACAAATACAACGTGGCAGACAAAATTTCAGTGGTAGGGTCAGAATCACATCACTATGCCAAATTTTACTAAGTCTGACTCGCACTTGGCCAGTTTTCTCTATTTCTACTATAGCATATGCACTACAATATGTGCTACAGTTTTTGCGTTAGGGCTTGTAGAATCTCATATTTGTCTCAGCTATCACTGTGCAAAGCGGCTTTAACTCTTCCCGGAGCGCAGCTTACTAACTATAGCTATTCGGTGGAAACACTTTTACCTTGAGTGGGTCTCTGGTTCTGGTTGATAGCTTAAGCTGCCATCACACCTTCCTAAATTCAAAGACTAATTCGGCATACATTGCTGGGAGGCTTGGTTCTGTTAATTTCCATATCTTTACTTCAACCAGCAATGTATGCCGAATTACTGTCTGAATTTAGGAAGATTTTGTTTATAAGTGCTTGCTGCCGTGGGTAGATACCTGAGCAAACTGGGGCTAATCTTAGCCATACAGAGTCTACGGAATTAACATTATTCTTGCAAACGCATAATCATAGTCACTCTTAAATGTTTGCTTCTTATCAATGTACATATGTGTTGGTGTAACAAATAAACGCTTTATCTATCTATCTATCTATCCATCTTGGCTAGCTATTACCCGGCTGAATAAAGATAAAGTTTTAATGACTATGGGATATACTTATCAATTTGAAAACTACTACCTACGATAACCAACTAACTGACAAAAATCTACCAAAGACTCTATATAGAAGAGGTAATCCAAACTCGCAACTTTTAGTAGCTAACTTGTTCGCTTATATTGCTTCGAGAGAGAAACTTAACTAATCTAACGCGTGGATAGCATGTAGGGAAGAATCTACCATACTTAAAGTACATGATATCTAACTGACTGACTAACAGACGATGCACGGCCTAAATTTTTTATAGAATCATAAAATAACAGAATAATGCCATCTTAGACATAATTTATCCCTTATTAAAGTCGTCAGACTAGAGACAAAAAAAATTCATCATCATAACATCCCACGAAACGTCCACTACAGGACAGGAGCTCCCTCCAGAATTATAGCTTTTGCTGGAAAAATGTAGAGGGGAAGTACCATAGTCACCTCGCTTGTTAGCGTTACCGCTGGCACCATGGACCGCGGTTGTAGGTGACCGCAGTAAGTTAGTTGTTAGATACAAAGAGGATGCTGCTGCCCATCCTCCAGTTTATAAACCTTAGTCGCCTCTTCCGACACCCATGGGTATGTAAGGGTTGGTACTATTCTTTGCCGGCACCACACGGGGGGAAAAAAAAAATACCATCCATCAAAAATGGAATTTGGAACAATACTATTATATTATTTTTTTTTTAACTCGCCGAGCCACTAATTCAATTTTGATACATTCTACAAAGTGTAACACACAGTATCAACCCTGAAGAATGGGATTCTGCCCATGAAACTGAACAACTTTCCCTGAGATACATAGGTCACAAAATGCTCTATCAGCTGGTTCAGTTTCTATGGGAAGTCAATTTTTTTTTTCGTATTTCGACCTACGTTCCTTAGGGAAAATTGTTCAGTTTTATGGGCAGAACCACATCCTTTAGGGTTGGTATACCCTTTGTCCCGTGTGGTGCCGGCAAATAATAGTAACAACCCATACGTACCCGTGGGTGTCGTAAGAGGCGACTAAGGGTTAACTGGAGGATGGGCAGCAGCATCCTCCTGTGAATCATACCATCTTACTTACTGCGGTCACCTACAATCGCGGTCCATGGTGCCAGCCGTAACGCTAACAAGCGAGGTGACTATGGTACTTCCCCTCCACAAACTTTTCAGCAAAAGCTAGAATTCCAGAGGGAGCTCCCTGTCTTGTATGTAGTGGATGTTATGATATGATGATGGTGATATCCTTTTTGTTACACTCTGTATAATATGATCTGGTTTCACTTTTTTACGTTTCATTTCAAAAATGACTTAAAATGTTACTTCTGCATTCCTATACTAACTTGTTTACAATCAGCAACAGCATCTAGCCTAGACAGAGACAGATGTACTTGTCTAACTTATAAATTGGTCTGAAACCGGTGCAGACAGTAATATGAACGGGAAATAATCGAACGGACTACATCTAAAGTAGAAAGTCCGCATGGAACTTCAGTCGGAAGTTAAGATTAGTTAGACAGAGTAGGAGGTCTTACGTGAGTCTGCTTCGGATATTGAGGGACTTCTTTAGGACTAACTAAACTAACTATTTTGGTAAATGGCTTCTTAGAGAGTTTAACAGAAAATGCTTTAGAACCCATCACTGGAAGAACCTTAAAACCGCTAAACCCTAAAAGTTCACTATGTGATAATAGTATCTCCCAATTCGTCTTAGAGCTGAATTTTGAATCATGTTTTCTCATTTCCACGAAAATAACACCTCTTTGAGAAATATGATAGGCCGGTGGTAACGCTAAAACTGGGAACTTTTTTTTAGCCTGTAGGGTGTCCCACTGCTGGGCAAAGGCGTCATCCTCTTTTTACTACCCAACTGTGGGCCACCACTTTTCTGGATGCATACGAGAGATGTCCTGCCCAGTTCCATTTTAGTGACATTTTACCTACGTCCGCGATGCCAGTTGGCAAACCTTAACTTTGAACTTTTGTATTTCTAAAAGACTGTGTGGATAACAACAAATTTGTTGCTACGCATGGGTTTTTTATTGTACCTTTTTTTTTTCCGTATGGCACCAGTTTGTTTGTGAAGCGACGTAAATGTAACTGACGTCATTAAGAGATTTGTAAAGTCCTACAATGAATGAAGAACACTTCAATTCAATCATTTATTAATAAATACATATACATTTATACGTCATTTTTTTCATTCAAAGGTTAAACTTTAAAATAATACAGTAAAAATATGTGTCTTTAAATTTCTTACAACATAACATAAAGTAAGTTAATAATATCATCAAAAAATTTCATTAACAATTGAGTACTGACGTAATAAACGTACAGTCTTAAAACGTTTCCTCTTCTTAAAGCTGGGACAGTTTAGATTTTTTTTTACTCATGACCCGGGCTTTATATAACCAGTGACGTGAAGCTGATGTACGCCTTTTCAGCAGCTTTTCACTACAAAAATAAGTATGAAAAATTTTCATACATATTTTGAATGTTCCTGTATGTTATTATAACCAAGTTTGCGGTTATTTTATGTGGGTGTTACGGCACGCTTCACTAATTCCACTCACATCGAGCTCATGAATTGATTAGAATAATTACATACTTTCACTATAATCTGTTCATCCAGTGGCGCCACAACCCACTCCAGTCTACCCTCCAACTCCGCCACAATTTATCCCCCTACCTCCCCTCATTTGCATTTTAATTGCAGTAAAAAATTCTCGAAGTAAATTGAGTACCGACTGAAAAATTTCTAGAAACTGGTAGTCTTCGGTAATTGATTTAAAAGTTGTTTTTGAATTACAGTGTATTACAGTTTATAAAAGTTAAATGTAAAGTAATACAGCATGTTGTTTTTATGAAGCAAGAATAGGTAAATACAAACGTAACGTCGGGGTAGGCAGAGACCACAGGTCTCAGCCTCCTACGATCTTGACATACTGTCATCATAATTATCATGACATCCCATGAAACGTCTACTACAGGACAGGGAACTCTCTCCAAAATTCCAGCTCATGTGGAGGGAAAGTACCATAGTCACCGCGCTTGTCAGCGTTACGGCTGGCACCATGGACCGCGGTTGTTGGTGACCGCAGAATGTAAGATGGTACGATACATAGAAGGATGCTGTTGACCATCCTTTGGTTTATTTATCCTTAGTCGCCTCTTACGACACCCACTGGTAGAGTTGGATTGGTACTATTCTTTGCCGGCACCACACGGGTGAATATAATACAGCGTGGATTTTGCGTACGGATGCGAAAGCGTCCATACGGCTGCGTACGGATGCGAACGCCTCCGTAAGCGGTGAATCAGCATAATGCGTACTAGTGTGCTCTTTATCAACTGGCAAAGTGCGAAAGGCCGTCGATCAATGTGGCCCATCCCTTAACTGATTTGAAGAGAATAAGGCTAAAATGACACAAATTTATAGCATCAGATCCAATGATTTAGATCTAAACGCTTATTAAAGTAGCCAAATTATGAGCTCCACTCATTTATTGACTAATTAAATAATAGTAGTTTATGCAACGGTACATAATGAGGGGTATAAAACTCGAGTGTCGGTTTATGGGACGCAGGCGAGCGAAGCGAGCCAAGTTCCATAATAGAAGACACGAGTGTTTTATAACTAATTATGTGGAGTTGCATACACAACTTTATCTACTCTCATATCGTGAATCCTAAAATAATGTGTTCACAAACAAACCTTTTCCGGTGATAACTGCTAAGCGAAGTTCCTATAGCTGCTTTGAAAACATTCGAAGGGAAATCGTAAACGATTTTATCACTTATTTCATTACAAAACTAATAAAAATATGTAAATACAACTTTTGTTTGCTGAGTTTTCCGTTATTGCAATGAAACCTCCTTGCAGCAACAGACTACAAACGCATCAAGCTGTCAATGGCACGCCTATAAAAATTAAAAAATTGTTTAATAGGTCTCCCGCGATGACTGTTAGTAAATTCAATACTTCATAATACACTCCCACAGATAAACAAATGCTTCTAATAAAGAGTGTTTCTAAGCACAGATTGACATTATGAAGATGTTAACCTACAATTTTTGAACGCATTATTGAGGATTAACGATATGGGAGTAGATAAAACATCTTAAACCAAACTTAAACAAGATGGGTCTATCGGATGCAGGGCATGCCTCATCCACCCACTGGAGTTTCCCACTGGCAGGTGGACGGGGAATCTGCATTTTCCCATTCACCCAATGCACTAGTGTTGTAACCATCTGCAGAAGATGTGGTGGGAAAAGCGAACGCATGAAACACCTACTGTGCACATGCAACGCTTTGACTAGCAAGCGTTCATACGAAGAAGATGAAGATGATGAACCATGAAGATTGTGATAGGCAGAAGACTACAGGCTCCTTTCGCTGAAATCTACATTGAAGCTAATAACAAGCCTATTTGATGACAGCGAAAGATCACATGAGCGGTAAGGCAGAGGAAGCATAAAAGATCCCACAGCCTCAAAAAACTCTGAAGTCCTCTAAGGAACTCAGCCCCACGTACAAGATAAGATACCACGCTTGTTAGCTATTAGTCTGACACCAAGGGCCGCGGTTGTTGGTGACCACAGGACGTATACAGTGTGAATTTTGTTTTTTCTTTCTTCGGGAAATCACTGGCCTCCGGGAGCGAAACCAATGAAAGCTCACGGTGTGCACAAAATAGATACATACTACACGCAGATGACGCTGCTTCTTGAAAATCCCGTTGTCATCTTTTACGACACCCATAAATTGAGAAAGCGTGATCCTTTGTTTAGATTCACCCATAAAAAGTCCTTCACTTTCATATTTGATGCCATGACGTAGCAACTACGACGTTAGAAACTACGACGTAGCAAGCGTATAGCGTAATTTAAGAAATTCGTAGATCTATGCCTACGTCACAGTAAAGAGATGGACTTATCGTCTCTTTACTGTGCCTACGTCCATACTCATAGTAAAAGCGTTGTTGGTCGGCCTGTCTGTAAATTTATTTAAGTTTTAGGAAATTCGTAGGCGAATACTACGCCTGCTACGTCGTCGTTGAGTCGTCGTAGCAATGCAGATAGTTTTAATACCGGGATTAAAACTAACTGCGGCAACATGCCCTTAACCGGGTGAGAATATTTCAACTGTTTCCTTGTCACTCAAATATTATAGATAGATAGATAGATAACACATTTATTTTCCAACACAGTACAAAAAAGACACAAAACAGAAATAAGCCAGGTAAGAACATAATATTAGTGTATTTGGACTGGCCCATAAGCGAGGATGGCAGTGAACCTGCCTTCTCCG
Source organism: Athrips mouffetella (assembly GCA_947532105.1). Classification (NCBI taxonomy): domain Eukaryota; kingdom Metazoa; phylum Arthropoda; class Insecta; order Lepidoptera; family Gelechiidae; genus Athrips; species Athrips mouffetella. The sequence goes on along the minus strand of OX383969.1, from coordinate 6,130,768 downwards.
CTCTGGGTTGCGAGTTCGAATCCCACTTAGGGCAAACATTTGTGTGATGAACACAATAAAATTGTTTGTTCTGTGTCTGAATATTATTTACCTGTTTTTATATGAAGTTTCTTTGATATCCATATTGCAGACTTTGCCTAATTTGACAGATATTTTGCACCCCGTTATCTAAATAACGGGGTGCAAAATATCTGTCATAGTTTTTTTTATTTATACACGTTTAACACCATAAACTATAATTACATGTACTTCGCCTCCACATTATTTTTACCACGCGTTTTTTCTCTCCCTGTCCTGCAGTGGACGTTTCATCGGGCGTTATGGTAAGTACCTGGGTAACCGAGCTTAGCTCTGTATAATCTTAACCATAGCTCACTAATAGATGGCGCTGCAGGGTTTCTGAAACGCGCTATTTTCAAGAAACGCTCAAAAAAAGAATCATAACACCTAGCTAGATCGATTTTAAACCCCCGAAAACCATAAGAAAACGAAATATATACATACATATTTATATATATATATAAAAATATTGCTCGTTGAATAGTATAAAATACCAGAGATATAGCGAACGAACGTTAGTGAGTATACTTAATCTGAGAGTTTAGATGAAATAGATAAAACCCTCGTAAAGAAATAACTAGATCCAGAGTCATTTAGAATTTCATTTCATACTTTTTATCGGCACAAATAAAATAGTGCAAATAGTGTCCTGCATTAATTGTTCTCACCCTAGACTATAGGCCATTAGGTCACGGTCACCCTGTCAGATATCAATTAGAGGACGTAGTAATTACGCCCGTCTTTCTCACAGAAAGTCTCTGATTGCCAAGAAACGTATCTAGTTTCTTTTTACTCTAGTTTCTGTGGCTCTTTCATTTGAGGCTGGTGATATAAGATGCGGAAATTACTGGTGGCTTTAGTGACATACTGAGTAAGTAGGTACATTACATCATACTGAGTAAGTAGGTACAGTTGAAGTAATATACAGGATGTTAGGGAAAAACTGTTATACTTGGAATTATGCGCTCAGACTATGAAATTATTTAGTGATTTGTCAAATTGACAATTATGTTATAAGTTATAACTGTTGAAGTATTACAACCATTAGTATCGTAATGATGCCTTTTTTAGTGTCGGAAGTGTCGCAGGTAATTTGTCAGAGTCGGTAAATTGTTATTTAACGGTAAATTGACAAAAGACTCCATTTCTTACAATTTAACTATACCCTAAGAGCTATCCTATTATTTGGGGAAAAATTAAATGCAATTTTAAGAGACTATATTTTTGAATCCACCCAAATTTCAAACTGGAAGGTACAATTTCAATTTCTGGAGGTTTCAATTTCGATATTGTTTTTTTTGTTGGATTTAGTACACTATATGTTAAGGGACGTTAATGAAACAAAAGCATAGAAGAACTGATCTGCTAGGATTTTTATCATAGGTCTAATTCAACTTTGAGATTTACGTAAATTTTTTTTTAGGTTTAATTGTTTTTCTTTTACAAATATAGGAGGATTATAAACTTAAAAGAAAAGATATTAATAAAGGTAATCAAATGTAAAGTAAATAATATTTATAGCATTTTAGCCCTTTTTTGTGGAATTTATAATACCTGTATTATATTTTTTTTTAATAATTCTGTCGTAAATTTGGGTGAATTACTAATGAATTATTTTATAGACCAGCTATTCTAATTTTTGACGAAAAAAAAATGCTGATATGCATTTTTTTTTTATCTTCATACAGTGAAATAGTTTGGCTCTTAGGCTTCTAGGGAAATTACAATTTAACGAGGCCTATTTTTGTAATTTCGTTGGCTATTCGGTTCGGTTAGGTTATGTTTGGTTAGTTTAGGTTAGGTAGTTAAGGTAATAAATTCGGTTAGGTTGTGTTGTAATTTAATGTTTACAATTATAATTAAAATATTTAATTAGGTAACTCCTATACTATTAAACGACCAACATTTGTATAAATATATAATATTGTGATCGGTTTCTCGAAAACGGCTCTAACAATTTTGATGAAATTTACTATATGTGGGTTTTTGTGGGCGAAAAATCGATCTAGCTAGGCCTTATGTCTCTTGCCGTTTTTCTGAGCATTTCTTGAAAGTAGCGCGTTTCAGAAACCCTACAGTGCCATCTGTTGGTGGATTTAGGTCAAAATTATACAGAGCGAAGCTTGGTCTATAAATAATAATAAAATAAATTAAAATTCTTTATCATGCAAACTTGATAGTGATAAGAGAACCCTGTCTCCCAAACTAGAATAATGTGTCTTGGGAGACAGTAACTTCAGTCTGCCAGGTACTTATAATTTAACGGCTCTAACAATTCGAACAACATTCAATAAAGTAACTACAACTGACAATTGACCTAATAAGATAAATAAAATAGAGTCAGACATGGGATCTCTAGAGTACAAAGCCATCCTGGACATTACATCTATCTATTGTATCTAGTATTGACGCCGCAGAGACCGGCACGGACACGCCAATCAAATATGCTCAACCAAGCAGTACCTACTCGATTGCGTTTTGGAGTTTCACTGTTCCACTTCTATTGACAATTCTAGATTTAACTCAACTATTAGTTGTATGAAAGGTTTGAAAGGGTAGCTTAAAGTACTTTAAAAGAAAAGACGGAAGTAAGTCACGAAAAAATTATGTCTCTTGTGTATGTACGGTCAACCGCTCGTCGGTAGAAACTTTTTCAACTCTATTACCTCGCCATAAGGTCCAAAAGTGTTTCTACTGACGTGCTGCTGAGTGTACAAATATTACTTAGTTATTATGTAGTGATTACAGCCAGTAGCAAGCAATTACGTTTTTAAGCGTGTAAGCTGTCCAGCTCTATCGGTTTAACGTGTCTTTCAAAGCAAAGATCCTGTCAACAAGCTTATTTCAACGTGCCCCTGACCTGAAACAACATACATCAGTTATAAAATTTATCATCATTATCATGATCATGAAATTCCATGAAACGTCCACTACAGGACAGGGAACTCCCTCCAAAATTCCAGCTTTTGCTGAAACCATATGGGTGGGTACCACAGTCACCACGCTTGTTTTGTTAGCGTTACGGCTAGACTAGAACCATAAACCGCGGTTGTTAGTGACCGCAGAATGTAAGATGATACGTGGGACACTCAGAAATATTTGCGACACTAAAAAAAATTGTTCTACAGGTACATATATTTTTATTAAATCTTTTCAAAGTACTCTCCACCAGCCTCTATACAAAGATTCATGCGTCTGAACCAGTTTTCAAAACACTTTTTCCAGTCCGCCGTAGACACCTCGTTTACAGCCTGCCCGAACGCAGCCAGCGCATCTTCCGGCGACGAAAATTGTATCCCCTTGAGCTGATTTTTTATTTTTGGAAATAAAAAGAAGTCACACGGTGCTAGATCAGGGCTGTAAGGAGGGTGACCCAGGAGTTTGACTGGTGTGCTGTCCAGGAAGTCCCTCGTTTTGAGCGCGGTGTGTGCAGGCGCATTGTCGTGGTGGAGCAGTAGTCCGCGGAGCCCTGTGTTTGGTCGCTTGTTGCTCACAACAGAAAAAACTTCTGGTAAACATTTGGTAGTATACCATTCGGCGTTGATGCTTCTTTGATCTCGTAAGGGAATTGAGGCCAAGTGGCCAGTCAAATTAAAAAAGCTGGCGATCAAAATCTTCCCCCCGCTTCGAGATCGCTTCACTTTGGTAGGCGTTGGTTCATTTTGAAACACCCAAACTGTCGACTGGCGCTTGGTTTCTGGATCGTATTGATAAATCCAGGACTCATCACCTGTTACGATGTCGTAAACACGCCGAGACGAGCCTGCTTCAAATTTGTTCAGCATATCACGGCACCATTCCACCCGGGCCTGCTTCTGAGCGTCGGTGAGGTAGTGCGGCACCCAGCGCGATACTATCCTCCTCACGCGAAGATGCCCGTGTAGAATCTCGTGAACGCTTCCCGATCCAATCTTTAATATGTGCTGAATCTCCTGATATGTAATTCGCCTATTATCTTGGATTAAATTTTTCACTGCTAGCACGTTTTCTTCCGTAATAGCCGTCAAAGGGCGACCGCTTCTTTCTTCATCCCCCAAGGTTGGTCGACCGCGCCTAAATTCGTTATACCAACGATATACGGTTGCCTTGGAGGGGCCTTCATCCATAAATGCCATTTGAAGTCTATCGAACGATTCTTCCGGTTTCAGGCGACACTTGAAATCGTAAAAAATCATAGCTCTAAAATGTTCCCGGCGCAGATCCATTTTTCAGTAAGACACGATACTTTGAATTGGCTCGCAAAAAATGTGGAGGGAAATTTTGAAAATGGAACACACATATTTTTACTTACAAGTAATCATATTTTCGAAAAAGATTCTGACCGGCCAGTCTCCCATATATAAAAACTATTTTTCGCAATACTTTCTGAGTGGCCTGGTACGATACACAGAAAAATGCTGCTTCGCATCCTCTGATTCATAAACCCTTAGTTGCCTCTTACGACACCTACGGGTAGAGATGGGTTGGTACTATTTTTGCCGGCACCACACGGGGCAATACCTACTAAATACCTAGTTACCTACTAAATATTTCTCTTTATTTTTTCCTTGGTTTACATAACTAGAAGATAATACACTGCTGTACAAATAAGATCTAAAAATAAATGTTATTTAGTAGGTAACTAGGTATTTAGTAGGTACTAAGTAAATGAAATATGCAAACAAGGAAAATATACCTGGATTTCTCCAACGTAATTTACTGTCGTTGACTTCCTAGGTTTTTAAAGTATACAATGCTTTTAAAATGGAGTGCAAACGTCGATAATGGGACATAAATCGTATAAAATATGGGACGCAATTTTCTGTAGCGCTTTCAACACGTTTACTTACCTTAATGCTGTTTATTGCATCGCCGAGGCACACTGTATTCTCCAAGTCGGTGTTTGTTTTAGTTTTTTATAAGTATTCACTATAAAATACACAAGTATTCACTATAAAATACACACACGAAGAATAATACAAACCCACCTCTAATCATGGGTGTCGTAAGAGGTTACTAAGGTATTATAAACAGGAGAAAGGGCAGCAGCGTCCTTCTGTGTATCGTACCAGACAATCTTACATTCTGCGGTCACCAACAGCCGCGGTCCATGATACCAGCCGCAAAGCTGACAAACGTTGTGACTATGGTACTTCCCCTCCACATTTTTCAGCAAAAGCTGGTGAGCTCCCTGTCCTGCAGAGGACTTTTCATGGGATATTATAATTCGCAAAGGAAACTTATATGTAAGGTACCTTGAAACTTGGCTCATAAACAGAAATAGGATCATGAAAGATAAATAAAAAATACCAATTTTTTTCGCCCATAAATGACGAAGTTTAAAAAAAAAAACGTTTTCGTCAAATATCGATAGTTCGTATGGTAGAATGTGATGAGTAGTCATTGCCTATCAAAAAAAAAATCTAATAGCTGTATAAACCGACCACAGACTAACGAGAATAGCTGTCAGTTTTATTTTTTTTAAGTCTGGCCATGGCTACGTTTCATTCTGCCATACGGCTAATCGACATTTGACAAAAACAAAATTATTTTTTAACTTTATTATTTGCAACCGAAAAAAATAGTATTTTTTATTTTTACTTATTGACCTTATCCCTGTCTATGAGCCAAGTTTCGAGGTACCTTACACATACGTTTCCTACGCGAATTACATATAAAAATACCCTGTGTGGTGTAGTGGTCAGAGCGCTCGGCTCTCGATCCGGAAGTTCTGGGTTCAATTCCCTGGGGACACTGTCAAACAAAAAGCACTCAGTTTGGTTAGGACATTGCAGGATGAATCACCTGACTGTCTGAAAAGTTACAAGACTCCGTGCTTCGTAAGGCTCGTTAAGCCTTTGGTGTCGACTACTATCTTGGCCTTTGGCGGCTCAACAACTCTGACACCAAGGTTTGTGAGGTCGGTCGTTGACCTTGCAACCCACACGATATGATGATGATGTATAAAAGTGGAATTATTTTCTAGCTTCCAACTGTGTTATTGTTAATCAGTTAAATCTACCGAGGCGATTTTCTACTTTGTGTAGAAATTATCAAATGCAGGAAAAAAAACATTCTTCTTTGGGAGTTGGTCTTTTCCCGTCACTCATGTCGTTCTTGGTTCGTCAAATTTTCATTAGACCCATTATATGAAATGTTAGTTCTTTAAATAGATTTTCTGAATATGAAAAACTGTACCTTGGGGCACTGTAAGTACCAATGAGAAGCAAGTTAAACATGAGCTCTGCTCTTGTTCCTACGATGTTTGAAAAGCTTTTGACAGGGAACCCTGTCTTATCCATGCTCGGTCGGCCGGATCGCGCTGACGAAAAACGATCACAAATAATCAGATTTCGCGATCGCGTCCCCCTTCAGTCGCCCGCAGGCCGATCACAAAGCCACAGGTGTCTATCGCTAGAAGAAAGTTTAGCAAATACAAAATACGATCGTGACATCACAAATTATTAGGCATCGTATACAAGTGACTTTTAAGACAAAAAATAGTCTTGAAATTTTTTTCTAAAGGCAAAAAGTTTGTTAAACATTGTGCTACAGTTATAAATGAGGTATCGTTGTAAAGTTCATGAAATAGTTAATCTACTGATATAGTAAATTAAAAAAAAAATCGTTAATTTTGAAAACATGAGTTGTTGAAGTTTCGCTAATAGCCATGGCGTGCCCATAATCGAAAAATACTAAGAAGTATGCATCAAAAATCAAAGCAAATAAAGTTAAGAACACAGTACAGGCTAAGCGGCGTCGATTAAGTCAAAAATCATTGCAATCGGCTTATGAGAACCCAGCCAACCAGACCTCAGAAGTTAAGTGCGATCAGATCCCTCGGCACGTGCAATCAGGCATATCAATGAAATGCTCACACTACAGCCACTAGCTGATATATTTAATGCCAACCCAATTGTTCTCCAAAGATTTGCCACTCTGTTCCTTAACATGTTTTTAAGGATGAAAAGTAGTATTTTATAATATTATTATGTAATTAAAGTATAAGTGTGTTGGACTAGTCTGTAAGCTTATATTTTTAAATAAACGAATTGATATATTTTTAAATAAACGAGTAAATCGCCAATGTCCATTGTGCCGCTGTACAAGGGAAAAGGGTCACAACAGGACTGCAAAAATTACCGCGGAATAAGTCTTCTCAGTGTCGTCGGCAAACTGTATGCAAAGGTTTTGATTGAAAGAGTGATGAAAGATACTGACGAAAAAAGATGGGATGTACAAGCGGGATTCAGAAAGGGAATGGGATGTACAGATCAGGTCTTTTCCTTGCGGTGCATAGCTGAAAAGTTTTTGGCCAAAAACCAAAAAGTCTACTGCGCGTTCGTGGATTTGGAAAAGGCCTATGACCGAGTGGTGAGGAATGAATTGTGGTCGGCATTGTCTACATATGTTTGGGGTGAACGGTCATCTGATTCAAGCACTGAAATCTCTCTATGAGGATTCCAGTGCTTGCGTCAGAATAAACGAAGCGTACAGTGAATGGTTTAGCATCGAAAAAGGTGTTAGGCAGGGATGTGTAGCGTCACCTTGGCTGTTTAACCTATTCATGGATAATTGTCTGACTGATCTGAAAGAGAGTATGTGTGGACTGAGAATGAATGAGTTACTCATCAAATGTCTTCTCTACGCCGATGACCTAGTTATACTTGCGTCATCTGCTGACGAGTTACAGGAGATGGTAACAATGATGAATGTGACTTTTGATAGGAAAGGAATGAAAGTTAATGTAAGCAAGACGAAAGTAATGGTACTTGAAAGAGAAGAGTGTGTGACAGAGTGTACTATATTAAAAGGTAGTGAACAAGTTGAACAAGTGAAGGAGTTTGTGTATCTGGGTTCTAAGTTTACGAGAGATGTAAAGTGTGAAAGTGATATCGAAAGAAGGGTGAATGCTGGAAACATGGTGAATGGTGCTCTGCATGCTTTTATGAAGAGTCAGAAGGTGTCTCACAAGGCTCGTCTGGCTGTTCATAGAGGCGTTTTGGTACCAACACTGATGTACGGCAGTGAAAGCTGGGTATGGCAGAAAAAGCATGAAAGTAGAATTAATGCAGTAGAAATGAGAGCGTTGAGAAGTATGATTGGTGTGAAATTGAGTGACAGGATTAGAAATAGTGTGATAATCGAACGTTGTGGCGTAAAAGAAGACGTAGTGACTAAAATTGAGAAAGGGATGCTGAGATGGTTTGGTCATGTAGAGAGGATGAATGAAGGAAGATTGACGCAAGAGATCTACAAGGCGAGAGTGAATGGAAACGTTGGAAGGGGAAGGCCTCGGCGAACATACCAGGACCAAATTTTGGACGTTCTGAATAAAGGCCAGGTTAAAAGTACCCTAAACCGACGAGCATGTATGAAAGGATTGATGAAAGTTCAGGAAGCAAGGGAAGTATGTCAAGATCGTAGCAGGTGGAGAACTGTGGTCTCTGCCTACCCCGACTGGAACAAGGCGTGATGTTATGTATGCATGTAAACGAATTGAATTGAGTTGAAGATAAAATTAGTCTTGAAAATTGTTTTTAAAGGCAAAAAGTTTAATAAATATTGCGCTACATTTATAAATGAGGTATCGTTGTAAAGTGCATAAAATAGTGAATCTATCATTTGTCCCTACAATCTAGGAGTCTAGCATTATTGCTAGTGTTCAAGATTTAACCGTTTTCGTTTTGACAGCTGTCACTCGAAATGAAGATCTTGTCGAGTCTTATCTCAACGCGATAAAGCCAAACATTATGGTAGAATACAGCCAAATCTTCCAGTAAAACCCTGGTTTTTTAAATATCGCGAGGCCAAAAAATTTTGTACTTCAACCATAATTCGATTGCGTCTCGGACATAATTGCAGCCCTTACTTTTTGGCCAAAATTAGAGTCAAGGATCACTCTTTGTGTGAATGCGGTCTTGAGGAGGGTACGGTAGATCATTTGTTTTTCAATTGCCCAAGGACTCCTGTTTCTCTTTATGACATCCTTTCCCCTATTATTCCTCGCCCCTTTAATATGGATTGTGTTTTATCTTCCTTGGATTCCCCTCTTATATACATTTTATTTAAATATATTGAAAGGTATAAAATTAAATTATGATTCCCCTTTTTTTTTCTATGATCATTTATTTATATGTTTTTATTTTTATCCAGATTATGATAATTGACCGTCCATTTATCTGGTCATTGTAGTGCCGCCGTGTATTCTCCAACTTCGACACTGGCAAAATTATCCATGTTGACAGAAGCCATATTACAAATATTTGATTTGATTTGAGACATATCATTTGTCCACACAAACTATAACATAGAGGGCTTGCAACGATGAAAAGTAAACCTACCTACAGTTACAAGGCTTTTCAGCCGCCAACAAGACTTTGCTCAAATTTTTTATAATTTTTTTTAAATTTAATAATGCAACTTTTTATATACTTAATTCACTTTTTCCTTACAGGCGTGAATCATCCGGCCAGCTTCCCCGTTCAGCTAGCATTGATTCCGTCGTGGAAGCTGTAATCTGCGCGCGGCATTCAGAGCCTGGACCTATCCTCACTCTTCAACTGCCGGCCAGGGCTGATCGAGCGCTCAGTCTTGTATCGCCTGCTGTTGGTAGAAGGGCCAAGTCGCAAAGAGGGCTAGCTGGTAAGTAATAGTTTACGAAGAAGTTTTACAATGACTTGAAGTGAGCGTACGCATCACGGTGTATCCACATGCGAGAGACGCATTTCCCGGCTGCGCAAATCCAAGGTTCTCTTATCCAAGCTCCGAATCAAGAATAGTACATTGCTCATGGAGAATAGAAAGAGACCGATTTCCAACGAAAGTGTCGTTTGAGGCCTGAGGTGCAGCCGAGGGTCTCAATACACCCGAGGTGGGAATCGTACTTTCCTTCGAGTGATGCATAGTGCTTTATACTTCACCTACCAGGAAAAAACTACACAAAATTGAAGATTCAGAACTTCTTTCTCTCCTAATAGTTTTTTTTCATAGCGTTCGAATCTCTTTACGAGTATATCGCCAATGTCCAAAGTTTTTCATTGATTGTTATTTCTTTTTTAATTTCGGATAGTATAAGTGCAAGTGGCCAGTAGCATTTCGAGGAATTAGAAAAAAACGTTTTGGCTATTGTCATTATGATATTAAAAGAAGGCCATTGACCGACATTGACCTAAAAAAGGAACAGGATGTTAGTAATGGATTTTCATACAATATTCCGCCCCGCATATTTGTACGATTGCAATGACGTACATTCTTCCTCATTTTTCAGTTCTTAGCAGGTAAAGTATAAAAACCATTGTCTTGGTTAAGAACCCCCATATTTTGACCGTTTGGTTTGGTTTACTTACCCAACGAGAAGGAGTCTGTTATGGTTGTCATGGTCATGACTTTACTGCGTGGAGTCGATTTTTAGGGTTCCGATACCAAAATGGTAAAAAAGGAACCCTTAGGTATGGTGCCGCTCTGTCTGTCTGTCTGTCCGTCTGTCTGTCACACCTCTATATCTCAGCAACCACTCATGCTATCGACTTGAAATTTGGAATAGTTTTAGAATATGGTTACCCAACTTAATTGCACATGAAATAATTTTGAAAAAATTATGATTATTAATGTAACGGGGCTCAAAATAGGGGGGCCAAATTTCAAATTTTCGCTACTAGGTTGAATGGGGTATCATATGAAAGGGCTTTACTTGTACCTTCTTAAACATATTTTTGTATGTATGTAAACATTACAGCAAAAATAAAACGATCTTTCTAAGTTGCACAGTTTTTTAGAAATCTGCAAATAACTTTTACTAACAAATTTAGTTTTGCGGTCCTAAAAATGTACTTTATTGCTTCCAAAAATACAAAAAGTATATCGGAACCCTCGGCGCGCGAGTCCGACTCGCACTTGACCGGTTTTTTTTATGTCTTGTTTAATTATATACAGCGTGTAACTGAAAGGTGTAGAGTGTGTATTGGCCCATGAAACTGAACAACATTTCCCAAGAAACAAAGGTCATAGAGCGAAATCAATTTTTGACCTCCCATAGAAACTTCATCAGCTGAGCTCATTTTGTATGGGAGGTTAAATTTGGTTTATTGTATTTCGCCCTTTGTGGGAAAAGTTTTTCAGTTTCATCGGCGGATTGACAGCCTTCAGTATTATCTATCATACCTTTCTGTTACGCGTTGATCTACTCAAGAGCAATCAAATGAAAATAATCTTTAGGTACACCTCAGTGGGTTATAAAAAAAGTGCAAGATAACCTACGAAAATACCGACTAAATTAGATTATAGACTGGAAATTTCACGAAAAACCATATTTCATAAAACTAAGTATTTTTATTCTACTAGCATGGTAATCGAAATAAAATATTCAGGCCATAGCATGATTAGAGTACCTACGCTACAAAAGACCGTTATTACTATAAAATGGCTATCGCGATCATATATCAAACGGAATAGCAAATAACGTGAACATTTTGATTGATGGATAGGTGCAAACGAGTTTCTGTATTGTAACTAAACAAGGTCCCATAGAACTATAAACTTTTCCCATTGAACGTAAGTCAAGGCTCGACATCTTATTTCAACTATCTTCTTTTTCTGTTTTCGAGACATCACGAACATGGGAGGGAAACACGGAAATTTCTTTTTGCCCTTACTAGCTCGGAAAACTTTGCTTTATTGGTCGAAATCTGCGGGTAAAAATCATTTTTGACCGGAAGCGTGGAAAAGGTTAATGAAATTAGAACGTGATGATAAACTATGGTGGTATTGGTTCTTCGCTGTAGTGAGGTGTTTTTGTGCTTCCCTCATCAGCAAATTTTTTTCATCTCGTGCCTTGAAACCCTCACTACTCACGATTTCTCTTTTGAACCACTCGCTTCTCTCGTGGCTATTGAACCAAAGCCTTGCATCCTTCGCTTGCCCCAGTTTCAGTACAAGGCACTCGCGCCAAATAACAATTTTGCTACCTTGTATAACAAATAACCATTTTCGTGTTTCGACCTATATGGAACTAGTTTATTTTAATAGGCTGATCTTTCTTAGGCTGATCTTTCAAAATTGTTACACCTTATGAATTATTTTTTAATGTATTTCATACAGTGTGTTTATTTTCGGCATACTGAAGCGACGTTGTATTGACGTTTTGACGCGTTCGATGTCCTTGCTGGCGAAAAGAACATTGACAGCTTCTTGACATTTCCTCCATGTTTGTGTCTGTTTATTCCAAGTTTATTCGAGGTTTGTGTTGCTGTAGTTGACAAAATATTTAACCCGATGAATGCTATCAATAAACGACTCCCGTATTAATAAAACTACCGACGCCTCTCTTAGCAAAATATGTAAGCGTTTAAGACTGGCACGCGCCTCGACCGAATTATAGTAGAATGTAAATTTATTGAAAAGATGCTTAGAAAACGTTTTTCGCACAAGTCATCTCGGAAGTGGGCATATATGGTATCATTGCATTCAGTGTCATGTCCTGAACTTATATATGAGATGACAAGCGCGCTTGTGGTGGGGGTGGAAACTGTGACGTCATAAAGACGGTCATACAAAAAGAAAACCCAAAATCTCTTAAACATACCATGTGGGGTATCACAAATGAATGGGCTTTACAAGTAGATTACAAATATATAACACACTAACATTTTCACTACTTTGTCTAACGAATTATTAGAAAACGTCCGAAAATTTCGCAATTCAGAGTTGAATTTGAACTGCTCTACATTGAAAATGACTGAATGGATTTTTACAAAATACATACCAAGTGACCTTGATTATCCTTTTTATAGTATCCAAAAATAATTAACCGGATTTATCAAAAAATAAGAGAAGTACAACAATTTGAATAACAGTATAATTTAATGCTTTTACAGCAATTACCCTGCGACAAATAAATAGGCAAAAACGCGTTACTGCTTACTAAATCTACCAAGAAATATAGTGGCAGAGCCGGTTGCAAAATATTATTAATATATTTTGTAAAGTTTAACAACAAATACTAAAAAAAGTAATAAATTAAGTGGGGCTCCCATACTAAAGACCTCTCTTCGTAGGCGATTTTTGTTTTAGCTCTATCTTAAAAACGGCAACACTTACAAACGTGAAAATTGGTTTGGTTATAGGGCATAAGCTATAAAATAACAACAAATAATAAAATTTGGTCAAGCGCGTGTCGGACTCAAAAAATCTGGCACAATAACTAACTGAAATTTCAACTAATACAATTATGATTAATTGGTGGTACGGAACCCTCGATGCGCGAGTCCGACTCGCACTTGGCCGGTTTTTATTGTTATTGTTGCAAAAACTACTTAATTCATAAGTACCCAATGTTTGATTGACTAAAATTGTTATGAGGTAACTTTGACCTATCGTAGGTCAAAGTTACTCCAAGTATTCCCAAGAAGAATAAATATATCAAAACAATTTACTAAGCAAAAAACCTTTTGTTTCCTTGCAATTTAAGTATTTCATTAAAAATGTAAACGTTACCAATAAAAATGGGTACCTACTGTACTTATTTAACTCGTTATATGTCGCAGGGTAATGGTTGTACAAACAGGAAATCATACTGTTATTCAACTTGATGTACCTACTTCTCTTATTTTATGATATATTTAGGTAATTATTTTTGGACACTATAAAGAGGATGTTCAAAGTTTTTTGGTATGTATTTTGTAAAAATCTATTCAGTTGAGCGGTTCAAAGTCAACTCTGAATTGATATATTTTTTGACGTTTTCTAATAAATTGTTGGACCAAGTAGCAAAAATGTTGTAGTGTGTTATATATTTGTAATCTACTCGTAAAGCCCTTTCATTAAATACCCCACATGGTATGTTTAAGAGATTTTTGATATTTTTTTTGTATGACCGTCTTTATGACGTCACAGTTTCCACCCCCACCACACGCGAGCTTGTCATCTCATATATGTTAGTTCAGGACATGACACTAAATGCATTGATACTATATATGCCCACTTTCAAGATGACTTATAAACCTCAATTTGCAATCTACTATTACTCATCTTTTGTTATATTGTTCTCTGAAGTCGTTATAGCCCGAGAGGCGAGCGACTTTTAACTGCAAGCATTTTCTAAAAGTAGATTTTTTCCTATGGCGTCACAGTAGTGGATTAGAGAAATATGCCTCTCGTTAATCAGCTAGATTCGTTAGCGTTTGGCGGAGGGGGCTTTGATTTCAGTCACGCAGAAGTGAATAAAAAAAGTGCGAGTCCGACCCGCACTCGATCAGTTTTTATTTTTTGTTTTTATTTTATAGCTTATGCACTACAAACATACCAATATTCACGCTTGAAAGTCTTCCCGTTTTGACGATAGAGCTAAAACAAATATCGCGCAAAATTGCCTAAAAACACGTTATTAGCCCCCCTTAATTTTAATGTTTAGTAATTGTTGTTACAGCGGCAACAGAAATACATAATCTGTGAAAATTTCAACTTTCTACCTATTACGGTTCATGAGATACAGCCCGCTGACAGACAGACAGACAACGGAGGCTTATTAATAGGGTCCCGTTTTTCACGTTTCGGTTACGGAACCCTAAAAACGTCACACAGACCAAACGATAACGAATCCAGCTGACTGACGGGAGGCTATTTCTCTACTGCACTAATGTGATGTAATTTAATAAAATCTGCTTTTAGAAAATGCTTGCAGTTTAAGGTCGCTCGCTCTCGGGCTATTAGGGCAAATCAGGCCAAATAATTATTTCGTCAACTATTCTACTGATCTCATTTATGGAACTATACGTAGGTATATCTGCAAATGTCCATGTAACCATAAAGAGTCACGTAATAAAATCGTAAACTCGCCGATTCTGTACATTGAAAATTTTCGCGAAAATATGGGGGATCACAAAAAACTTAATACAACCCATTCGAGTAATTTTTTGAATTTTTGTCTGTTTGTCTGTCGGTCTGTTTGCATTTTCACGATAAACTCGCAAACCACTGAACCAATTTAAAAGGGGTTTTCGACAATGAATTAAGCTTATTTCCGTACAACACCTAAACTTTGTTTCATTGCAATCGGTTGACTCAAACAGAAACTACACGTATGCAAAGAATGACACGGCCTGTGCACCAATAATTCACAAACTACTGAAACGATAAAAAAAAATTCAAGTTTGTATTTTAATTGCTTTCTTGCAACATATAAGCTATGTTTCATTGCAGTCGGTTCATTTAAACAAAAGATACGTGAAGGTTCAAGTGGAGGCGACAATAAATCAAAAATAACGTATTTGGCTTACTTTCTTGCAATACATTAGCTTTGTATCACTGCAATCGGTTTACTCAAACAGAAGATAAGCGAGTACAAAGTTTCAATTGACGAAGCCGCTTATAATACGTAATTGAAAATCCCATTTGAATTTGTCCAGTTGTTTCATATAGAAGGTTATTTTTTTGGACCTGATTTCCTTTTGCTCACTTATTGGTGAGGTCAAAAGCAACAACTTTTGTTCTACGACTTTGCTAACAACGCACAAAAAATTTTCGACTGCATACTAAAGTGGTCATGTGACCGACCCATTTTGTATGGGAAGTTGAAAATTTTTGCGCTTAAGTCTGTGTGTTAATAAACCTACAATATTTCCACTGATGTGCGATCAACCGCACATCAGTGGAAATATCTTCAACTATATTACCATGTCATAAAGTCCAAAGTATTTATACTGACATGCTGTTGGGTGTACTGCTAGACAGAATCAAATGGGATTTTTTGAAACTTTATCAAAAACTCCGTTTGAATCGGTCCAGAGAGTCCTAATTCTACGCGAAAGTAGTCGTGGGCTCCGCTAGTTTTTAAGCGCTATGTCAGGTCTTATATTATGTCAAAATTAGTTTTTAGGGACACTACCTGAAATATGAAGAACATTCAAGGGTCATTATGATTCCAAGGGACAAAAGGGGCGGAAACAATAAGGAGGGACGGCGAAAAATTGTGTCATTTTCGAAATGGTTTCGGAAAATTATAAAAATGCCTTATTTATTAATTTGGTAGGGTTATTTTGAAATTTTGATTTGTTCTTTTTTGTATACTCGTTGCTATTGTTGTTTGTATACTCTTCCGGGTTACGATTCTGTATGGTCAGTCCACCTTATTATACGTCCGTGGTTTTAGAAACGTGACTAAGAGCCTAAACTAAATCCTTAAAACCTACAAATAGCCCTTAAATCTACCCAAATTAACTAAACAACTGAACAAATTCACGCAAGCTTAATCCAATCCGGAAAGTGTAAGCGGTACAGTTTTAGGGATCCACAACTAAAATATGGCGGGTTCTGTAATATTTGTCAATGTCACTGTCTATTTGTCTGCATTGAAAAGTTTTGGTCGTTTATTTCAAAGATATTTTAACCTACGCTCGGTCGTAGCGAGGTTCAAATTTCTTTGGTTTATGTATCATCATAACATCCCATGAAACGTCCACTGCAGGACAACGAGAGAACAGTAATCTGATATGTTGTTTATGATTCTACTAAGAACTCTAAAAGTAGGTCGAAAGAGAGGACAGAATAACAAACTGCTTTTATCGCACGGTCGAGTTAAACAAACAATTTACAAGGAAGAAGAGATTGCTCTTCAATTCTACTAGACACACGTTCGGTACTACGATACCCGCACAAAAATTGTTTTGGGATATTGTTTAACATTAAATAGTTAGAAATACTCACATTTGTAAACTAAACGAAACAATTGATGTCAATTCAATATTGACGTCAAGTTTTACTTACTTAGTGTACTCTTTCGAGGAATCCTATTTACAACGCCTTTTCTTTTTATAAAGTCCTCATGAAATAATGAGCATGATTTCAGTGTGTTACTCAGACCATGAAACTGGACAACTTTCCCCAAGGAACATAGGTCGAAATATAAAAATAAAATTTTCACCTCTCATAGAAACTGCGTCAGCTGATAGCGCTTTGTGTATGGTACTTAGAGCAACGCGTCAAACCGCGCGCGAAAATCGTGTTACTCTATGGTATGGTAGGTCAAATTAGGTTTTGTGTATTTCGACCTATGTTCCTTCGGAAAAGTTGTTCAGTTTCATGCTCTAAGTAACATGCTAAATTTATGTTTTACTGTTTCTGTAGGACCAGGTACTGTACTGTACAGTCAACAGCAAATCGAGCTTTACTTTGACTTTAGACGTGCAAATGACTGTACAGGTTTCATTTGACTCTAAAAAAAAATCTAGAACGTTTTTATGAAATAGTTTTTGTTTCATTACGTTATCTTACTTGTTATATTCGGATATTTTTGATTAAGACGATATGTCAAATTTTTTTGGGCGAATCGCGCTTAGTGGTTCTTCGTATAGAGCTCGCTCAGAATGAGCCTTTGGTATGATAATGAGTCCGTGCAACGCTGCTTATTTAGCTTTGTTTTTATTTATTTTACTGAGCTTTGCTTGCGGATGCACTATTATAGCTAATAGTGCATCCGCAAGCAAAGCTCAGTAAGCTAGCGCTTTGTGTGTTCATCATGCTAATATTAAATGAAACAGCACAGTCATTGTATTTTTTTAATTTTTAAACATTTATTTCGTAATTGATCATGATGGTTGGTTGCAAGCACATCTAAATTGTGCAGTTCGAGTAGATTTCGGGCTTAAATTTAATACTGTTGGTTTTCTCTTTGAAAATTAAAAATATAGGGCGCAAGAGAGACCAAAAAAAAAATTGAGTAATGTGCAGGAAGCAAAGGCCTTTGTAGTGACACTGCTGCGCCGCCGCCGTGGGTCATGTAATAAACACTATACTGTGTGTAAGGCACAGGTTGGCAAATATTGAAAGGGCATGATCAATCAACGTAACTGAATAACTTTCAGTAAATAAAGCTTTCCGAAAATAAAATTTAAAAATCGGCCTCTCCATACAAAATTGCAAACTTGATTGGACAGTTTCTACGGAACGAATATTTAGTATGTTACTCATGTTCTGAGTAACATACTAAATATTAACCAGGAGACCAGGTCCACCTTGTGGGAGGCCTGACCATGCTACGTCTTCTGGTACGTGGTCGCCACTCTAGAATCTTTAAGAGTTCACGCCCCATTGGTCATCGGTTCTTCTTCTCAGGAGACGCATTTTTGAAGCGTTCGAACTTCAATTCGCATTCGGATTGGCAAGATTCGTATACGAATCCGTAAAATCGCAATTTTTGAATATTCATACCTGTGAATTCTGCAACGAGTGGTCCGACCCACTCTTTTTGCAATTCTACCACTCGAAAGTATGTATAATCTGTGATGAGAATGATATTGACGTTTCCTTCACACATGACATTATACTGACATATCAACTTTTTAATTTTCGTTCCATTCCCTCGCAATTCATTACCGGTTTTTAAAATCAATGAGTAATTGCTTTCCGGTTTTGATTTTATCTGCGTCAA
Organism: Athrips mouffetella; assembly: GCA_947532105.1. Taxonomy (NCBI): domain Eukaryota; kingdom Metazoa; phylum Arthropoda; class Insecta; order Lepidoptera; family Gelechiidae; genus Athrips; species Athrips mouffetella. The sequence goes on along the minus strand of OX383969.1, from coordinate 6,112,305 downwards.
ACGGAAATTGTTTAAAGATTGTAATTTAATGGCAACATTGCTTTCGAATGATTCAAAAATGCGTAAAATCGAGAGCATTAGAAATTAAATTCGTACACGATTCGTTTTCGTATGCGAACTAAAGATTCACTTCGAACGCTTCAAAAATGCGTCTCCAGGTCTATGTCGATTACTTAGGTTCTTCTGCAGATCTCCTCATTTCTGATTCAATTCCGCATACATACTTACGCACATGAAGGAAAAAAAAAATTTTTTTTCCTTCATGCTTACGCACGTTAGCAAGCGCGTAGGAACAGAAATGGTATATCTTTACAAACGTACTTGCAATCATATATGACATTACTAGCTGGTGCCCGCGACTTCGTCTGCGCAGGTTTATAAATTGTAGCCTATGTGTTATTCTGATGTATAAGTTATATTATTGTAAAGTTTCATTAAAATCCATAGTTTATCCAGTAGTTTTTACGTGAAAGAGTAACAAACATCCATACATACAAACTTTCGCATTTATAATATTAGTAGGATAAGATATGATAGGATAGTAGGATTAAACCGTAATAATTATGGACTATAGACATAACTGTATTTTTAAAATTAACAGAAAGGGTGCATTAATCCTGAAGGATGTGATTCTGCCCATGAAACTGAACAACTTTCCCCAAGGAACATAGGTCTAAATACGAAAAAATATTTTGACCTCCCATGCAAAATGCGCTATCAGTTGATTCAGTTTCTATGGGTCCACGCACACCAAAAGCAGAGCAGGCAAGAGTGGTTTTTGATAACATTGCAAAATGGACTTTATATCCATAGAAATAAAATGCAAAATTGCCTAAGAGGCATAAAAACTGTTTGTGGTCGCAATGTTGCCTGCTTGACCGTTTATGGGCTAAATATATAGCACATTTTACAATTTGTAATTAGCTCGAAAAGGGGTAATTTGTAAAATTTTAAGACCGAATCACACTTTTTTCGTAATTTCATATTAGTAATTGACATTTTTCTTAGTTTTTATTTCTTTTTCGTATTACGAAAATTATAAAATGAAATTCTTCTGAATGGTCAATTATTGGAAAAGGTTAGAATGTCTCCAAAAATATAACTCTCCTGTCGGGTCTCCTCCATCTATAAAATTTAGATATTTGTATACTTACTTTGATTTATTGATAATTCTGTTTCTTCCTCTGCCGCTATAAGTGCATACCTACATAATTACAATATCCCAGTCCATCACATTCACGCATGCACGTCCTAGACTTGGTTGAGTTGGTCATGGCATCATTCAACCCTAACTGTCGCGAGCATTTTGCCGGTCGGTCTATTGGAGATTTGGAGCTCAAAATACATTTTTTTATTTCGACATATGTTCCTTAGGGAAAGTTGATCAGTTTCTAAAAAAAATTAAAAGTTATTTGACGACTTACAATCTTACAGTTGCTTAATCTTGCCCCGTGTGGTGCCAGGAAAGAATAGTACCAACCCTTACATACCCGTAGGTGTCGTAAGAGGCGACTAACTAACATCCTCGATCTCCTTATCTAACATCTTACTTACTGCGGTCACCTACAACCGCGGTCCATGGTGCCGGCCGTAACGCTAACAAGCGAGGTGACTATGGTACTGTGCACTTGCGGAACCCTAAAAAAATTTTAAATGCATAAAATACTATTTAGAGGAAGTGTCAAGAAGTGTGACAGTCGTGACAGGGTCGGGAAAGAGTCGAAAAGGGAAAATGAAGGAAAAAAGCTATTTTTGCTGATAAAAATGAATAGTTGCTAAAATTTTGATAAACGAAAGCAACAGAAGAAAACTAAGAATCAGGATTGGTTGAATAGTGAGGGCATTGGAGCTCAAATAGTATTTTAACATGTTTTGCTAGTTTCAGGTGAGAGAGATTTTTGGGCCGTCAAACAAGGAAAATTGGGAAAAAACGGAGAAAAATGGAAGAAGGGAATCGGTAAACGCTCCAAATATCCTTGTTGTTACTTTGAGACGTCTGTGAAAGAACAGAATCGATAGTAAGCTGGATTTCTGTGAGTTATATTTTTTTTATTTTTGTAGCTCGCGAAAGATAGAATTCATACAGCTGATGAGACGAATCTTTTGAAGGAGGCTATGATCCTGGATTGTGGATTCCTTCAATTGAGATAAAGATAGGGATTGCTTCGTGTAGGATATAGTATAGGAAGGTTTATTTGCGCATAATTTCAAGTTGCTAACATTCAGGGTTTGATTCCAAAGTGTAAAGAATAAGTGGAGTGAAACTAATGTTATGTAAGTATTCAATTTTGTGGTTTTCCATCTTTTATTTATTTTCGGTTCAAAGTTGTTGTGTGTATTTGAGTTAAGGTGAAAAGTGACTTAATGAAATTTATAGTTTCTTCCAGGTTATGTGAGCTAAATAACGTTGAGTAAATCAAATTTCAATGTCAAAAGAGGAAGAGTTGATTGGAGAATATTTGCAGCTTTACAGATCTACCTGCGAGGTCATAAGAGGCTTGTACTGTGTGATACTTTAAGTAAATTGATATTCCCACTTAATGATTTTCGTTTGTAAACATTAATAACTCTGCGGAAATTATAACATACTGTGTTTCTAATCTGAGTCGTTATTTGTAGATAGTAATAAAGATTTTCTTTTCCCATAATTAAGTATAAACTAGTTCTACAAGTGTCTTTGTTCGCGTATAGCTAGGCAGGATAATGTTCTATTTCTAAACAGGTACAGGAATTACAAGGAACATTATAGACATGGAAAAGCAAACCACAAATGATAAAACGTGAAGGCTAAAAAAAGGTATTGCTTGGATTGTAAAGGTAATGTAAATTTCATTGTGTTTAATTCTTTCCTTTACAGAGAAATTGATTAAAAAAGTCCTTGGTGAAATCATGGAAACTGGACTCTGATGTATATATATTGTCATCGATTAGGGGTGGCTTTAGGTGTTGTATATTTTGTCAACATTTTAAAATAGTCTTTAGACGATGTATATTATTATCATCAATTCAAGGAGACTTTAAACGATGTATATTTTTATACTTTTTTAGGTAGAATTGTCTATTTGACATTATTGTCAAATAGTCAACAAATAAATCATTTTTGATTTAGTTTTACTCAAAGCTAGACGCTATTTTGAAATCTTTATAAATTTTTTAACTCTTTAACAAAAAATAAATCAAAACCCAAAATCAAAATGGAAGAAAATATTAATACATTAAATAATTACCTTTTTTAGAAAATAATATAAAATCTTTGGCCCTAAATCAAAATTCCAGTTTTTAATATACTAATGTCTTCATATGATAAAATTTAAGAAAAATATTCCGTCAGATCAAAAGAATTAGAACGTCAATTCAAAATCTAAAAATAATATATCTGAAAACTAAAACTTGGATATAGATTGTGATATTTTATTGTGAAATAAAAGGTAAGTTTAAGTAGAGTGAATATTATAAATAATAATATTTCAAGTAATAATAAATTGCTTTGATAGTGATTTTGAATCTTTTGCCTCAATTTCCCAAAATTGGAACATGCTGAGAGCACTACTACATCTCAGTACTCAAGCTCATAGGAGGTGCTTATCTTTCCTTTTACTTTCATACTATAGGAGTCCCAGATTTTGAGATTAAGAAATGCCTGCTCTCAGGTTTATTTAGTTCAACCAAGCATGGATGGATGCCCTCGTGACATGTGTCCCCGATGTCCACTATATTGGTTGTGGCTAATGTATGTCGCGTGTCGCTGGAGTATCTGTCTAAGTCTATCTGATAATATCAACCTTCGGATTTATTTATTTTAATCATTCTTGGGCCGGAGCCTTCAAGCCTAAAAGGGTCTGATACTAAAGTTCTTCTCTTTCTATTTGTGTGAGGTTTCGCTGATTCATCCTGATTTCCCTCTTCTGTATGTGTGGGATGAATTGGTGTTATTCCGGTACAAATGGAGGGATATTAGCAAGGTGTTTTAACGTTGGATTTTGGAAATAATGTTTCTTGTGTTATGTGCTGACAACGCTTGCCCACTATTGGTTGCGTCGTTTGAGTGGCATATACCGCGGGAGGACCTCCTGATCTTAGCGTTAGATTACCAAATGTAAAGTAGTTAGACAATTTAAAACTTTCTTCTTATGTGAAGGGACATTCTAGTTTAGTCTATTGACATTAAATTGTTCATAAAGAATAAATTAGAATTGTCCTGAATCAATAGGAAGAATATTCTTGAAGGAGACATTACGTTCGTTCGTGGGTTGCTTCTTGTAAAGTGTGTTGACGACGTTCGCCCGCAAGGCTGCGACGGCTGTAAGACACTCTGACCTTGGGGGACCTCTGAACTTTATGTGTGTCATCCTAAAGTAGTTAAATAATTTATTTAATCTTCATTGAATCATACAGGAATCTAAACTTTATAAGATTCTAAGTTTTATTTTCCCTTAATAAAACTTGTCATAAATTATCATACTTAAAATTATACTTTGACTCAGTGTGAAACCACCTTAACTTTACTAAATAGATTCTTGAAAACAATAATGGAACAGAAGTTATAATGTTTAGTTTCTTTTCATTGTAGATAAGTTCCGAATATTTAAGTATATACAATAACCCCATTTTTATACTTCTTTTGAGTCCTCTTTTAAAGAACATCGAGTTTTAGCTAGTGTTGTTTACGCTAAATTCTCCCAGTGTTCTTGATTTTGAATACTCGATGCTTTTGATTTTCCTTTAAGATCTTAAATCATAAATGTTTGGCCCAACCTAGCTTAGATACTACTATCCCGTATCTTCTCGGTTCTGGTCATCATACTTCACTTTTAATTAAGGATTACCTTCAGTAATCTTTTGTTATACTTACTTCTTATATGTTCTTCTTCGAAATATGCTGGGTAATCCCATTTTAGTTTAGATGCAATTCATTTTATTTAAATGAGTGTTTAGACTGGGGTTACTCTACATAATCCTTGTCCTGCGTGGGTTGGTAACGGAAAAGAGATTTAGCTACGCATCACAAGTGAGAGCTATGAAGGATATACGGAGACCTTGTTGGTGCAATAAAGTCACTCAGTGACTGGGGGGAGGGAGATTGCCCTTCAAACTCTTTATGTCTCTCGTTATAAAACCGTTATTGATCTAGGCTGGCCATGCAAGCAATAATACTATACCCGTATCTAGTACAGACTTCACACTTGGACGTGTGGAGCTGGCTAATTATTTTCAGTTTAACTTATTTCAAAACAAACTAAGGGATTCGATGATGTCGGTCATTGTCTGCCCGGAGGGATTACAGGAAGAGCTCTTATAGCTCATGATGGAGAGTGCCCTGTTTTCCTAAAGGAAGACCGTATGCTTCGTGTGCCTGGCGGGCTCGGTGACCAGCTCTGGTATGGGTGACTAAAAGAAATAGTCAATACCCTGTGAACCCTGGATGAGTCAGTGATCGTCCCTTAAAGGTGGGCCACGTGGAAGTCGGGTTTGACGCGGGGCATGAACATACCGGGGGGAGACATCATCACCGTCTGGGTTGTACTGTGGTTAGTTAGTTCCGCTCTCCACATACATTAACCCTAGTCTTTACTGTAGTTTAAGTTTTCGGTGGGATTTCCAGCTTCGCGAGGATGATCAGAATCCTGACGATCCAGTTGGATTGTTAGGGTAGCTTAGCGTCATGTCATCGTGAGCTGGGTGATGATATGCCTCGGACCTAGGACTTAGGGTAGAGGAGGCCTAGGACGAGCTGCTTGGGGCGATGGCGGTGCCCCAAACCTGGGGATTGTCCCCACATTATTTTTATTACTTCGTTTATATTAACATAGGTTTCTTTTCAGAAACTTATCGGCTCTAATATTGCATTGTAAATGAGATGAAACCTTTCCTAAATTGATGAAACTACATGAATTCAGATGAACTACTCCCGTCAATATGAGACTAAATATAAATAAATAGTGATCCAATATAAAATAAATAACACAAATTAGGCATGTTAAGATTAGGTTTATATTCTAATAAAAGTATTAAAATAACAAGTGTGTTTCTTTTTCATTCTTCTATTGCCACTCTCCACCGAGCAGAATCTGTAAATTACAAAATATTATAAATATATAAAACGGAATGACGTAGGATTCAGGAAAAATATAATATTCTTAAAGGATATTTTTCTAGACGATCAACCTTGGCCAAAACTTTCACGTATCTGATTTGAGGATCCTATTGGAAGGGACTTCAGATCTGTACAGCTGGTGCCGTGACCAGGATATGCTGGTTTCAAGCGAGAGAGGTATTGAAGAGTGAAAAAAAGAAACAAAATGAAAAATACACTAATTTCGAGTTTTTGAACTGAAGAAACTTGAGAGTAAAGTCTATCTAAGTTAAAGTTGTTAAGCGGGACGTTAGAATTGGTTTTAGCTTAGGGTTATTTGTTTTGGAAACCATAGAAAATATGTTGCATTTCTTGTTTCAGAATAAAGATGGGAAATTTTACAGTCTCAATAGAAGGAAACATAGGGTCAGGGAAGTCTACTTTGTTGGCAGCTTTGGGAGGCAACTCTGATTTTGAGATAATACCAGAACCAATTGATAAATGGACTAATTTATCTGGCGTCAATCTCTTCCAGTTATTTAAGGAAAATCCTAAGAAGTGGGGTTTCTGTTTTCAAAATTATGTTCTTCTAACAATGTTAGAGAATCATACGAAAGAATCTAGCGCTAAGATTAAAGTTATGGAACGTTCCACCTATTCAGCCCAAAATTGTTTTATTAGGGAATTGCAAGAGAGTGAATTGTTGCACCCGGCTGAGTTTGCAGTTTTAGATGAAACCTATTCTTATTTCAAAGAACAATTGGTTACTCGAATTAATTTAGTGGTTTATCTTAGGACTTCCCCTATGGTTTCTTATCAGAGAGCCCTAAGTCGTGGTCGACCTGAAGAGACAGGGATAACGTTAGATTATATAGAGAGGATTCACAACATTCATGAGGAATGGTTATTGAACCCTAATATAAAGGAAGATTTTGACAGGATAGAGATTATCGATGGAGATCAAAATATTAGCTCCATAAAGCAACAGTTTTGGGAAGTTAAGGAAAGAATATTAGATAAGCTTTCTATTCTTTAATTTAAACAAAATTCCAACCTATAATTTGTAATAAACTTTCAGTATCCAAAGAAAAGAAAAAAAAATGCCTCCTCGTTATAATCTTAGATCATCTCAGGGGCAAGATGAATTAGAAAGGACAGGTCAGCAAGAAGAACGTCCACGACCTTCTTTACGCAACTCCACTATGTTTCGCCAACTTCGAAGAAACATGGGAATTCTGACACAGAAGGTGTCGAACTTAGAGAATCAGCTGTCGCAAGCTCGGGAAACTAACGCTGCATCAGCTTCGTCTGAAAGGCATGAAGCACCGATTAATATATGCCCGGTGATTGATACAAGAGTCGAGGAACCACGTTTTCCTGGAGGATTTGGGGTACATCCAGTGTCGTTTTTGGAGGATCTTCAGAATTATTTACGGAGAATGCCTAATGAAGATGCTACAATTGAAACTATAATCAGTTGTTTAGAAGGTGATGTTCGAAAATGGGCCAGAATTTATAGACAGAGATGGTTTACACAGTCGGATTTCAAAAGAGATTTTTTGGATGCTTATTGGGGAGAAGCCGAACAAAACACCTTGAGAAGAATGATTGTAAATGGCACTTGGTCTAAGGAAAATGGAACAATGCTAGAACATTTCGTTAGTTTAGCAGGGCAAGCAAAGATGATGTCTAGACCAATTCCTGAATGGCAAATAGTGGAGGATTTGATGAGACACTTTCCGAAGGATGTACAATATGCTTGGCGGATGAAGAAAGGAAATACTTTGATTGAGGCAACAGAGTTTCTTCGTGAATTGGATGACGTGAATAAACAATGTGGATCTTCTTCCTTTGACTCCTCTACTGGAGCTGATAGGGGAACAAAGCGTCAAAGTCCTTTCGTTTCAAATAAAGACAAGCCATTTTATAAAAAACCAAAAGTGGTGGCTCACATCGAGGGGGAGACTTCAAGGGGAAGGATCACTGATGAAATAATTCAAGAAGAAGATTTAAACTAGTTGGGGCCATTTCCAATAAGCAGGAGGTGGCCGCAATTAACAAAAAACTAAATTATCTTTTTCCTGTAAAATATTTAATAAAACAAGGTTGGAAGCCAGGGGTAGGATTGGGTTGTGACCAAGAAGGGATCTTATATCCAGTTTCCCCGAATAATACTAGAACGAATTGTGATAGAGAAGGTTTAGGATATTCTTCAGAAGATTATAATAATAAACAAACAGTCGTAAATTTAATTAAAGTTTTTGACGTTTCCGTGATTAAACAAAATCAACCAATGTATAATCAGTTCATTAGAGAATATGAAGGTAACTCTTTATATGATGAAGAGGTTTGCTTTGAGAATGAGGGGCCCAAATTTAAATCAGAAATAGAGTTACAAATTTTGGGACAATCTATAGTTCTCTTGGTAGACACTGGAAGTGAAGTAACTTGTATTTCGGAAGAATTCTTAGAGAGTTTACAAGGAGAATTAAAGTTAGAATTCCCTGCGTTACCAGTTAGACCAATATGTGTGAGGGGAGCCGTTGGACAAAAGAGTCTCCAAATAAAAAAACTAGTCTCTATACCGTTGACGTGTGGTTCATTTGATATTGATACGGGATTTTTAGTGATTGCTAAATTAACTTGTTCTGCTATCCTTGGGGTAGATTGGTTAATTGCGCACAACGCTGTTTTGCATTTAAAAGAACCACAAACATTAGAATTGGGTATCGTTGGACAAGGAGAAATTACTATTCCGTTTCGAAATCTTTCTAGTGGGTTTTTAGAAGAGAATCGAATAAATCTAATATCAGGAATAGAGGAACAAAACGAAAAAGAAGGCGGTGAAGAAAAGCAATTATTAGATTTGTTTAAAAGTATTCGGTTGGGAATGGATTTGTCTGATGTAGAGAAGGAACAAATTTTTAATGTTTTGAGATCCCATATGCAAGTTTTTACAAAGAAACTTGGAAGGGCAAACTGTTATACTCATGACATTAAAATGATTGAGGGTACTCCAAGGATTCAACGAACCTATCCTATACCATACGCACATAGGGCAAAAGTAGAAGAAAAGTTGAGGGAGATGGAAGAATTAGGGATTATATCGAGGAAAACTACAAATTTTTGTAGTCCTCTAACTTTCACTGGAAAACCCGATGGATCTGTTAGAATATTACTTGATGCTAGGGAAATCAATAAAAATATGGTTCCAGAAGTAGAAGCACCGCCTTTACAGATTGACATACTTAATGCTTTTCTTGGTGTAAAATTTATAACATTGATTGATTTAAATAACGCTTATTTTCAAATACCGTTGACTGAGGACAGTAAAAAATATACTGGATTTACAGTTAATGGAAAGTCTTACGTATACAACGTGCTTCCGCAAGGGCTTAAAACGTCAGTAGGGTCCTTTTGTCGCGCAATGGACATTATATTGGGTCCTGGTGTTAGAGAGTTTTGTGTCAATTATTTGGATGATCTTGCAATCCTAACGAGTGGGACTTGGCAAGACCATTTGGATCATATTGATATAGTTTTGGATCGTTTAGAATCAGCTGGAATGACTTGTAATTTTGCAAAGTGCAACTTTTTCTGCAGTGAAGTAAAAATGTTAGGGCATATAGTTACAACTTCGGGAATTAAACCTAACCCGGATAAAATAAAAGCTATAAAGGAATTCCCTATTCCAAAGAAACAAAAACAGTTAAGAGGATTTTTGGGACTTTGTAATTATTATAGACGTTTCATTAAGAACTATAGTATTTTGACTGCTCCGTTAACTAGGTTATTAAAGAAAAACCAAACATGGTTTTGGGATGAAGAATTAGATCGAGCTTTCAATAATATAAAGGAAGAATTTATTACAACGATTCTATTGAGCCATCCAGATCAGGATAAATTATATTATTTACAGACCGACAGTTCAGGGATCGGAATAGCTGGATCATTGTTTCAGATTGGAAATAATGGTGAGGTTAAAATTTTGGGATTCTGTAGTCGTGCACTACGGGGTTCTGAATTACGTTGGACTGTAACTGAACAAGAGTTGTGGGCTATTATTTATTCTGTGAAAAAGTTTGAGACTTATTTAAGAGGAGCGAAATTTGTTGTTCGTACAGATCATAAGGCATTAACTTTCATGAAACAAATGAAATTATACAATAGTAGAGTCACACGTTGGATTTTATTTCTTGAACAATTTGACTTCGAAGTCGAACATGTAAAAGGTGTAGAAAATATTGGGGTAGATATTTTATCTAGATATCCGCCAGGGGGAGTTTTGCAAGAAGAGAAGGTGTGGTATCCAACTGTTATGTATGTAGGTGTTTCTACTGACCGTGACTTGAAAAATAAATTACAACGTATGATGGAATATCAACGGCTTGATAACGTCATATGTGGGATTAAGGAGAGAATAAATGTTTCTAGAGTTCCCGAAAGAACAGATAGATTTACGCGTATAACTTTGCGTTGTACTGTCAATAATGATCTACTTTATTTTAAAACTGTACGTGGAGATTACGTTTTGTTTATGCCCAAGGTACTACAAGAAGAGATTTGTAAACAGGTACATATAGAGATGGGTCATCTTGGCGCATATAAAACTTTGAAATATTTACAATTAAGGTGTTATTGGATAAATATGGGTAAGACAGTGAAGTCTTGTATTCAGAAGTGTCATGTTTGTCAGCTTTCTAGACCTGACTATATAAAAGGGGTAGGGAAATGTAAATCGATTTTAACTGAAAACCCGGGTGAATTAGTAATGGCTGATATCTTCGGACCATTACCTAAAACTGAGGCTGGTTATATTTACATTTTTGTAATACAGGATTCTTTTAGTAAATTTATTAAACTTTTCGGACTTCGTGGAGCTTCAGCAGACTCAGTGCTTTATTGTATGAGAGTGTTCACTGAAATAATACAACCTAAAGCTGTTATGACAGATAACGGAAAACAATTTATTAGTCACAAGTGGAAAAATGGACTCAGAGCCTTGAGAATTAAGACTTTGTATACTACTATTCGTAATCCTCGACCTAACACTACAGAACGAGTGAATAAAGAATTAAACAAATTCTTTAGAATTTATTGTCATGATGACCATACTAGATGGGATCATTACTTGTTGGAGATTGAGGAATTGTATAATAATACGTTCCACGAGAGTACGAAATTTTCTCCTAATGAAATATTATTTGGAAATTCAGAGAAACTTAAAGTAGACTGTTTTCTACCACGGGCACTCACGAATAAAACGTTAGACCAAATTAGAGAGGAAGTTAGAGAAAACCTTAGACTTTCGAGTCAGAAGCGGCAGGATAGATTCAATAGAACTCATAAGTTGATAGTTTTTCAAGTTGGTGATTTGGTAAAATTAAGGAGGCTTAATAAATCGGATTCTAGTCGAAATAAAACTAAGAAATTTGATTTATTATATGATGGACCATATCGAATTGGAGGAATAAAATATGCTAATGTGTATATTCTCGTTGATCCTGAAACTCAAAGTGTCAAAGGAGTTTATAATGCAGTCCATTTGGCTAAATATTATACTTAGGATGTTAGCTATTGAGATTTTCACGGGACTATATCGTAAATTTTAACTTTAGAGGAATTGAGTTATTCCTGGTCACAACCTAATTAATATAATTTTATTAGTTTTAATTTAATAATTAATATTAGAAGACTATTTTGATTATAGTATATAGTGAGTCAATTTGTTAGTGAATTGACTGGCATTATTAAATCGACTTCGTTTTAAAAAATATAATGAATTATAATAATTTATAATTTAATGCAAATTTAATTTGGTTATATAATCAGGGTTGAACTGAAATAAATCTAAATTTAGATAAACATGTTAAATAATTTTAATAATTTTGAATAAAAAATTAATTTAGTTTAATGATTTATAATATTAGTAGTTTAGTTATTTGTTTTGTTTATTGTATTTGTGAATAAAAAAAATTAAGGGCCAATATAGGAGGTTTTATTTTAATAAAATAATAATAATAATAAAAAAAAATTAATTTAAAATTGAAAATTTTAGAATTCTCGAAAAAAAAAAAAGGTTTTCTTAGATTTTTCGAAATAATAAAATTTTGGGGGAGGCTGTGCACTTGCGGAACCCTAAAAAAATTTTAAATGCATAAAATACTATTTAGAGGAAGTGTCAAGAAGTGTGACAGTCGTGACAGGGTCGGGAAAGAGTCGAAAAGGGAAAATGAAGGAAAAAAGCTATTTTTGCTGATAAAAATGAATAGTTGCTAAAATTTTGATAAACGAAAGCAACAGAAGAAAACTAAGAATCAGGATTGGTTGAATAGTGAGGGCATTGGAGCTCAAATAGTATTTTAACATGTTTTGCTAGTTTCAGGTGAGAGAGATTTTTGGGCCGTCAAACAAGGAAAATTGGGAAAAAACGGAGAAAAATGGAAGAAGGGAATCGGTAAACGCTCCAAATATCCTTGTTGTTACTTTGAGACGTCTGTGAAAGAACAGAATCGATAGTAAGCTGGATTTCTGTGAGTTATATTTTTTTTATTTTTGTAGCTCGCGAAAGATAGAATTCATACAGCTGATGAGACGAATCTTTTGAAGGAGGCTATGATCCTGGATTGTGGATTCCTTCAATTGAGATAAAGATAGGGATTGCTTCGTGTAGGATATAGTATAGGAAGGTTTATTTGCGCATAATTTCAAGTTGCTAACATTCAGGGTTTGATTCCAAAGTGTAAAGAATAAGTGGAGTGAAACTAATGTTATGTAAGTATTCAATTTTGTGGTTTTCCATCTTTTATTTATTTTCGGTTCAAAGTTGTTGTGTGTATTTGAGTTAAGGTGAAAAGTGACTTAATGAAATTTATAGTTTCTTCCAGGTTATGTGAGCTAAATAACGTTGAGTAAATCAAATTTCAATGTCAAAAGAGGAAGAGTTGATTGGAGAATATTTGCAGCTTTACAGATCTACCTGCGAGGTCATAAGAGGCTTGTACTGTGTGATACTTTAAGTAAATTGATATTCCCACTTAATGATTTTCGTTTGTAAACATTAATAACTCTGCGGAAATTATAACATACTGTGTTTCTAATCTGAGTCGTTATTTGTAGATAGTAATAAAGATTTTCTTTTCCCATAATTAAGTATAAACTAGTTCTACAAGTGTCTTTGTTCGCGTATAGCTAGGCAGGATAATGTTCTATTTCTAAACAGGTACAGGAATTACAAGGAACATTATAGACATGGAAAAGCAAACCACAAATGATAAAACGTGAAGGCTAAAAAAAGGTATTGCTTGGATTGTAAAGGTAATGTAAATTTCATTGTGTTTAATTCTTTCCTTTACAGAGAAATTGATTAAAAAAGTCCTTGGTGAAATCATGGAAACTGGACTCTGATGTATATATATTGTCATCGATTAGGGGTGGCTTTAGGTGTTGTATATTTTGTCAACATTTTAAAATAGTCTTTAGACGATGTATATTATTATCATCAATTCAAGGAGACTTTAAACGATGTATATTTTTATACTTTTTTAGGTAGAATTGTCTATTTGACATTATTGTCAAATAGTCAACAAATAAATCATTTTTGATTTAGTTTTACTCAAAGCTAGACGCTATTTTGAAATCTTTATAAATTTTTTAACTCTTTAACAAAAAATAAATCAAAACCCAAAATCAAAATGGAAGAAAATATTAATACATTAAATAATTACCTTTTTTAGAAAATAATATAAAATCTTTGGCCCTAAATCAAAATTCCAGTTTTTAATATACTAATGTCTTCATATGATAAAATTTAAGAAAAATATTCCGTCAGATCAAAAGAATTAGAACGTCAATTCAAAATCTAAAAATAATATATCTGAAAACTAAAACTTGGATATAGATTGTGATATTTTATTGTGAAATAAAAGGTAAGTTTAAGTAGAGTGAATATTATAAATAATAATATTTCAAGTAATAATAAATTGCTTTGATAGTGATTTTGAATCTTTTGCCTCAATTTCCCAAAATTGGAACATGCTGAGAGCACTACTACATCTCAGTACTCAAGCTCATAGGAGGTGCTTATCTTTCCTTTTACTTTCATACTATAGGAGTCCCAGATTTTGAGATTAAGAAATGCCTGCTCTCAGGTTTATTTAGTTCAACCAAGCATGGATGGATGCCCTCGTGACATGTGTCCCCGATGTCCACTATATTGGTTGTGGCTAATGTATGTCGCGTGTCGCTGGAGTATCTGTCTAAGTCTATCTGATAATATCAACCTTCGGATTTATTTATTTTAATCATTCTTGGGCCGGAGCCTTCAAGCCTAAAAGGGTCTGATACTAAAGTTCTTCTCTTTCTATTTGTGTGAGGTTTCGCTGATTCATCCTGATTTCCCTCTTCTGTATGTGTGGGATGAATTGGTGTTATTCCGGTACAAATGGAGGGATATTAGCAAGGTGTTTTAACGTTGGATTTTGGAAATAATGTTTCTTGTGTTATGTGCTGACAACGCTTGCCCACTATTGGTTGCGTCGTTTGAGTGGCATATACCGCGGGAGGACCTCCTGATCTTAGCGTTAGATTACCAAATGTAAAGTAGTTAGACAATTTAAAACTTTCTTCTTATGTGAAGGGACATTCTAGTTTAGTCTATTGACATTAAATTGTTCATAAAGAATAAATTAGAATTGTCCTGAATCAATAGGAAGAATATTCTTGAAGGAGACATTACGTTCGTTCGTGGGTTGCTTCTTGTAAAGTGTGTTGACGACGTTCGCCCGCAAGGCTGCGACGGCTGTAAGACACTCTGACCTTGGGGGACCTCTGAACTTTATGTGTGTCATCCTAAAGTAGTTAAATAATTTATTTAATCTTCATTGAATCATACAGGAATCTAAACTTTATAAGATTCTAAGTTTTATTTTCCCTTAATAAAACTTGTCATAAATTATCATACTTAAAATTATACTTTGACTCAGTGTGAAACCACCTTAACTTTACTAAATAGATTCTTGAAAACAATAATGGAACAGAAGTTATAATGTTTAGTTTCTTTTCATTGTAGATAAGTTCCGAATATTTAAGTATATACAATAACCCCATTTTTATACTTCTTTTGAGTCCTCTTTTAAAGAACATCGAGTTTTAGCTAGTGTTGTTTACGCTAAATTCTCCCAGTGTTCTTGATTTTGAATACTCGATGCTTTTGATTTTCCTTTAAGATCTTAAATCATAAATGTTTGGCCCAACCTAGCTTAGATACTACTATCCCGTATCTTCTCGGTTCTGGTCATCATACTTCACTTTTAATTAAGGATTACCTTCAGTAATCTTTTGTTATACTTACTTCTTATATGTTCTTCTTCGAAATATGCTGGGTAATCCCATTTTAGTTTAGATGCAATTCATTTTATTTAAATGAGTGTTTAGACTGGGGTTACTCTACATAATCCTTGTCCTGCGTGGGTTGGTAACGGAAAAGAGATTTAGCTACGCATCACAAGTGAGAGCTATGAAGGATATACGGAGACCTTGTTGGTGCAATAAAGTCACTCAGTGACTGGGGGGAGGGAGATTGCCCTTCAAACTCTTTATGTCTCTCGTTATAAAACCGTTATTGATCTAGGCTGGCCATGCAAGCAATAATACTATACCCGTATCTAGTACAGACTTCACACTTGGACGTGTGGAGCTGGCTAATTATTTTCAGTTTAACTTATTTCAAAACAAACTAAGGGATTCGATGATGTCGGTCATTGTCTGCCCGGAGGGATTACAGGAAGAGCTCTTATAGCTCATGATGGAGAGTGCCCTGTTTTCCTAAAGGAAGACCGTATGCTTCGTGTGCCTGGCGGGCTCGGTGACCAGCTCTGGTATGGGTGACTAAAAGAAATAGTCAATACCCTGTGAACCCTGGATGAGTCAGTGATCGTCCCTTAAAGGTGGGCCACGTGGAAGTCGGGTTTGACGCGGGGCATGAACATACCGGGGGGAGACATCATCACCGTCTGGGTTGTACTGTGGTTAGTTAGTTCCGCTCTCCACATACATTAACCCTAGTCTTTACTGTAGTTTAAGTTTTCGGTGGGATTTCCAGCTTCGCGAGGATGATCAGAATCCTGACGATCCAGTTGGATTGTTAGGGTAGCTTAGCGTCATGTCATCGTGAGCTGGGTGATGATATGCCTCGGACCTAGGACTTAGGGTAGAGGAGGCCTAGGACGAGCTGCTTGGGGCGATGGCGGTGCCCCAAACCTGGGGATTGTCCCCACATTATTTTTATTACTTCGTTTATATTAACATAGGTTTCTTTTCAGAAACTTATCGGCTCTAATATTGCATTGTAAATGAGATGAAACCTTTCCTAAATTGATGAAACTACATGAATTCAGATGAACTACTCCCGTCAATATGAGACTAAATATAAATAAATAGTGATCCAATATAAAATAAATAACACAAATTAGGCATGTTAAGATTAGGTTTATATTCTAATAAAAGTATTAAAATAACAAGTGTGTTTCTTTTTCATTCTTCTATTGCCACTCTCCACCGAGCAGAATCTGTAAATTACAAAATATTATAAATATATAAAACGGAATGACGTAGGATTCAGGAAAAATATAATATTCTTAAAGGATATTTTTCTAGACGATCAACCTTGGCCAAAACTTTCACGTATCTGATTTGAGGATCCTATTGGAAGGGACTTCAGATCTGTACAGTACCTACTTCCCCTCTACATTTTTCCAGCAAAAGCTAGAATTCTAGAGGGAGCTCCCTGTCCTGTAGTGGACGTTTCATGGGATGTTATGATGAATCTTAAAGTACCTACCTAAGAAATAAAATGAAATTGTGTCTCAGGGGAACTCTTTCGGTAGCCGACGAGTTAAGTGAATAACTACTAAAGTATTTAAATGATAGAGCCCCTGCGGTGAATTTGCCTAAAATATGGAATAATTCCACTAAAGCCAGAAATAAGTGCGCTGACTGCCTTAATAGAAGCTTTTAGTAGTAAATCACATCGAATTTGATATCCTAGGGCAGTTCCTGCTAATAGTGAGTTGAAATAACAATAGTAGTTTTTACAACAAGTACATAAAATATGACTTTTTATACAAGATTCATTATTAAGTATTAATTAAGCCGCGGATAAAAAATGTTTTATGGTCGAGTTATAAACTGCTTTTCGAGGAAAACGTAAAAGTAGTCTAGAAAAGTAGTAAATGAGAGGTTATTTCTTAAGAGTTTTATGGTATCACTGGCTAGAAAGTCAATTTAGAAGAAGAAATTACTTTTTTGACCAAGTGCATAAAATACAATTTTAGGTTGCCTATACCCAGCATAAACTACAACTTTTCGAGCATGAAAAATGAAAATAACTATTACGGCAAAGAAGGTAAAATTGATACCATTATTAGCGCGAATAGAGCCCAAACGGCGTTTCAGATAAAAACGGTACATAGTCTTGACTAACTGTAGTTCAAGAGGAGACGTTTCAGATTATACTATGGGATCCCGGCGATGTCTTGTAGTACAGTATTCAGTTCATTGTTAATACATTATTAGAACGTCTATATATTATGATTTTCGTTGGATTCAGCGTAAGTAGTTTACTCGTAATACCTTTAAACATTTTTACCGACCATACTGGCAACACATGATATGATAAAGGCCGATAATAAATTTTCAAGATGTTTTTAGTTTTATTTTGCTTATGTTTAACTTAACGTTTTAACGTTTAACGAATGAGCGTATTTTTCATAATTTTTCTTGTAAAAACTTCCAGCTATTAAACGAAAAGGTAATAATCAAGGTAAAACTAGGTATATTTTGCCATCTTTTCTAGCAGGTATACATGGAGATGGCCGGAGATAAAACACCTCCTTTGTTACGGAGACTCTACTACAAAAAATATCAAGTAGTACAAATATCTCGTAAATAGGCGACCTAACACCCTGTATAATCCACTTTTGGCAGCCATGACATTAAAACCAAAGTATATAGGGTGACTTTTAATTAGTTCTTGATAGAAAAGGGTATGCATGTACTCATGATACTGAACAACTTTCTCCAAGGAACATAGGTCGAAATACGATAATCAAGTTTTGACCTCCCATAGAAACTGCATCAGCTGATAGCGCATTTTGTATGGGAGGTCAAATTTGGTTTTTCGTATTTCGACCTGTGTTCCTTGGGAAAAGTTATTCAGTATCATGAGTACATGCATATCTTTTACTATCAAGAACTAGTTAAAAGTCACCCTATATTTTACGGAAAGATAAACATTGTTGTACAAAGTTGCTTTTTCTGACAGCTTTATTCGCAAAATGTGTTGGTAAACGTAACAAAAACTAAAAAAAATGGATCATACAGCGCGTTCAGTACAAGTCTGTCTATGACGGTTATTTTTGCGCATGGGTGACAGGCAGAGAACCAATGAACGATTCGCTAGACCCCTGGAGACCCGCGCTCACCCCCGCGACTCATTGTTTGACTTCTGCGCATTAACGGTCACAGACAGAGTTATTTTGCACACAGTATACTGTCTTAGCATTTCATGTAAAATGCAATAGCAATACTCGTTTACCTATTAATCTTGCTAAAATCCCAGGCGTTTGAAACAACTACTAGAATGTTGTAGCAGTTTATCTTACGGTAGCTTACTCTCAACTATTTAACTGCTCCAGAATTGCCCATTATAACACTGAAACTTTAATTAGTTTTGCGGCTAAAGTCTGTAAGTAGTCTGGCTAGGAGACATTATATAGGTATGTTAATTCGGTACCTACGAGTATGTTTATAATCTTGGATTATTCCATCATTCACTTGAATGATAAATATATCTCTATTTTGAGTGACGTTGAAGAGTGTAGGCGAATATTTGATGGAAATATTACTGACAGTGATCTTTATCGTATAAAATAAGATGTATTTATTCATCTGCTTATTATGAACAGTATAATAAGGTATCAACTAGAAAGGTTGTAGCAGAATAATCATAACTCAGAGAATATTCTTGTTAAGGGTTTATTAAGGCTAAACGAAAAACATCCTTCGTTTCTCGAATATTTCATAATTCTCTGAGAGACGTTTTTATTGTAACGAATACACGTGTCGTTACTCACCAAATCGGGTGGATCCCACTATTTTTAATACGAATTTCTGTTGATAGAAATACTGGGACATATTCTCCCACAATTTCTATTGCTGGCGGCGGCAACTTCAACTTGTGTCTTCAACATAGTAGTTATTGCACACAGTAAAAATTATACTATAGCGTCCGTCAAACACATAGTCTGTAATCAATCAATGCAGTAAGTACTATGGGAAGTTCATATATTATTTTCCAATACATTTGCTCGAAAAACGTACTTACAAGGACATAAACGTTGCTCGTAAGTAGTTACTTACCCAACTAGTGCGGTAAGTAAACAAGTGCGAGTCGGACTCGCGCACTGAGGGTTCCGTACCACCATCATCATCATCATAACATCCCATGAAACGTCCACTACAGGACAGGGAGCTCCCTCCAGAATTCTAGCTTTTTCTGGAAAAATGTGGAGGGAAAGTACCTACTGTAGTCACCTCGCTTGTTAGCGCTACGGCTGGCACCATGGACCGCGGTTTTATGTGACCGCAGTAAGTAAGATGTAAGATACAAAGGAGGATGCTGCTGCCCATCCTCCAGTTAACCCTTAGTCGCCTCTTACGACACCCACGGGTATGTATAGGTTCCACCACACCACCGTACCACCACATAAACATAATTGTATTAGTTGAAATTTCAGTAAGTTAATGTGCTACATTTTTTGAGTCCGACACGCGCTTGTCCAAATTTTGTTATTTGTTGTTATTTTATAGCTTATGCACTATAAACATTCTAATTTTCAAGTTTGTAAGTGATCCCGTTTTTAAATAGAACTAAAACAAAAATCGCCTCAGCGACCATCCAACTTGACCCCTCTCTTATATGAATGTTCTTGAAACGGGAGCTCACCACAATTGGTTACCATTAGTTGTGAGAAAAGTTGTAATATTTAATGATTTCAGACTTTTCCCATTATTTGTACTGTAAGACCTAGCTTCTTGCCAAATTTCATAATTTTAGGTCAACGGGAAGTACCCTATAGGTTTTGCATTTTTGAATAAATGTATGGAGATGAGGACATAAAATGCCATATCTTTTTATTGTTTCGTTGTAAAAAATTGAAATTTTCAGACCTTGTGTGGTCCATGGATCCTAATATATGGTATTAATTTCAACCTGATACCTTTACCCGTTCGTGAGATAAAGGGTCTTGACAGACAGACAGACAGACAGACAGACAGACAGACGGACAACAAAGTGATCCTATAAGGGTTCCGTTTTTTTCTTTTGAGGTACGGAACCCTAAAAAAGTATAATACCAAGGAGTTTTTACACTCTGATCATAAAATTATTTTGTAAAAAGTAAAAATACTACAGTGGTGACTTTTTACTTGGGTGACGCCTGCTTACTTATATTTCTAATAAAATAGACAGTACCAGGAGAACATAAATCGACAAGAGGCTTACAGTACCCAAGGTTGGTTCCTTTACCAAGTGTATTACTTATACCTGTTTTCTCACAAATGTATTGAAAAACATCGTAAGATACACGTCCGTAAGCGTTATGACAAACTCGTGCCGATGGTAAACCCTCGACTTCGTCTCGGGCTTACAAAACGTCAACTCGTTTGTAATAACCCTACTTACGGAACTTGTATCTTAATCTACTATTATTATTTCGACGTTTGGGAAATGTGGCTCATGCGCATACTTACCTATGTATTAAAAATGCCCAACTAGTTTATTTGGCTTGCAGAGCAACAAACACATTTTACTTTAATTTAAAACAAACTCCTCAACAAAAAGTTGCATCAGAGAGGGTGCCGATGCAACTTGAAATGGATTTAGTTTTGGTGTATTTTGCTGTTTCTAATTAGATACAGTTTACCTTTGTCACAACTTTGCAGGTAAATTTTCGTTATTGCTGTTTCGAAATCCATTCGCAAATGTGTACTAAAAGAATCCCTTTGTATCAAAACGTAAGAGAAAAGAAGGAAGGAAGAAAGATAATGAAGTCAAATGTATTTGAAGGAAAATCTGGCCAAATAAAGTAACCAAACATACTAGAGGAAAACATATTTTAAAAAGAGCAATATTTGTTATACTGGTAATCGGTTGCTCGAAATCGGCTCTAACGATATCAATGAAATTTACCATACGGTAGTTTTCGGGGACGAAAAATCGATCTAGCTAGGTCTCATGTCTGGGAAAATTCGTTTTCCCCGTGTTTTTAGGCCTTTTTTTTAAATATCGCTTTTTAGACAAAACCCTACAGTGCCAATTGTTGGTGAGTAGCATAGCTTGCTCACCCGATGATATTTTAAACTTTAAGCGGCTATTATAGAGCGAAGCTCGGTCACCCAAGTACTGGACAATAGACATACTAATTTTCACGCTTGTACCTAAGTGTTCCCGTATTAACGATAGAGCTAAAACAATAGCTTCTTGCCAAATGTGAGTTATAATTAGCTTTTTTAGGGTTCCGTACCTCAAAAAAAAAACGCATCCCTTATAGGATCACTTTGTTGTCCGTCTGTCTGTATGTCTGTCTGTCAAGACCCTTTATCTCACGAACGGGTAGAGGTATCAGGTTGAAATTGATACCATATATTAGGGTTTATGAACCACACAAGATCTGAAAATTAAAATTTTTTACTACGACGCAATCAAAAGATATGGCATTTTATGTCCTCATCTCCATACATTTATGCACTAAAGCAAAACCTATAGGGTACTTGCCGTTGACCTAAAATTATGAAATTTGGCAAGAAGCTAGGTCTTAGAGTACAAATAAAGGGAAAAGTCTGAAATCATTAAATAAATATTATAAATATCCTACTTCCTACTAATATTATAAACGCGAAAGTTTGTAAGTATGGATGGATGTTTGTTACTCTTTCACGTCAAAACCACTGAATGGATTTTAACGAAACTTGGCACACATATAGGTTAGGTCCTGCAATAACACATAGGCTTCTTTTAACCGCGGGAAAACGCTTCATTCCCACGGGAAAACGCATTTAATGTTAATGAAGAAGGAGACTGACTCACTGACTGACATATCAACGCACAGCCCAAACCGCTGGGTCTAGAAATTCCAAATTTGGCATGTAGGTTCCTTATGAGGTCTGACGGTGCAATAAGAAAGGATTTTACAAAATTACACCCCTAAGGGGTAAAATAGGGGATGAAAGTTTGTATGAAAGTCCGTCAGTTTTGAAGTTAGGATCTTCAAATTTTGTATTTAGGCTAACGACTAAAAATTAATGTTCACGTGTCTCATGGTTTCTGAAAATTCGACACCCTAAAGGGTAAAAAGGGGGATGAAGTTGAAAATCTTTTATTTTCAAAGTATTATCCACATAATTCATTATTTAGGCATTAGGTTTGTAATTCTATGCAACGTTCATCACTGTTATTGAAATTCCACCCAAAATTCAACCCCTGAAAAAGGGAAATGGGGTGAAAAAGTCTAAAAACCAATATGGGTATCGTTTGTATGGTTTATTGGGTCGCTGATTACGAAAACTACAACAATTTTGAAATCCAACGTGGTGGATGTGAAATACCATCATCATCCTGGGGATGGGGTTGGGGTGCGATAGGGTTGAAATGTCTAAAAATCAATATAGGTGTCATTTGTATGGTTTATCGAGTCGCTGATTATGAAAACTACAACAACTTTGAAATCCAACGTGGTGAACGTGAAATTGGGGTGCGATAGGATTGAAATGACTAAAAATCAATATGGGTGTCATTTGTATGGTTTCTCGGGTCGCTGATTATGAAAACTACAACAACTTTGAAATCCAACGTGGTGGACGTGAAATTGGGGTGCGACAGGGTTGAAATATCTAAAAATCAATATGGGTGTCGTTTCTGCGTTTATATGAAGATAGGGATAGCGGTTAAGATGGCGTTAGGGGTAGGGATAGGAATAGGGGTAGGGAGAGGGAGTGGGAGAGGGACAAGGAGAGGGTGAGGAAAGGGAGGAGGAGAAGGAGGGGGAGGAGGGGGGGGAGAGGGGCAGGGACAGGGATGGTTTGACGGACGGTTGGACAGATGGTTGGACGGACGGACGGACGACAGATAGACGGAAGGGAAGATGGATGCATGGTCAGATAGATAGAATCCCTCGCGGACGAAGTCGCGGGCAACAGCTAGTTATAAATAATTGAATATTAACTTTTCTCACAACTAATGGTAACCAATTAAGGTGAGCTCCCGTTTCAAGAAGATTCATTATAAGAGAGGGGTCAAGTTGAATGGTCGCGGAGGCGATTTTTGTTTAAGTTCTATTTTAAAAACGGGAACATTTACAATCTTCAAAATTAGTATGTTTATAGTGCATAAGCTATAAAATAACAACAAATAATAAAATTTGGCCAAGCGCGTGTCGGACTCAAAAAATTTAGCACATTAACTTACTCAAAATTTCAACTAATTTCAACTAATACAATTACGATTATGTGGTGGTACGGAACCCTCGGTGCGCGAGTCCGACTCGCACATGGCCGGTTTTTTTATTGTCAATGGGCTAACTCTTGATATCGCGAGAAAAGTGCAGTGCTGCTGTATCATTTATTTTTATTAATGGCGGTCACATCTCTACTCGGACTCTATACAAATCGTATTTCGTCATAATGTTAAAGTAAATTGTTGCAAAATTCATCATCATCATATCAGCCGAAAGAAGTCCACTGGTGGACATAGGCGTCCCCTAAAAATCTCCATGACGACCGGTCCTGCGCTGCTCGCATCCAGCGGCTTCCCGCAACCTTAACCAGATCGTTGGTCCACCTTGTGGGGGCATGCCAAACTTCGTCTTCCGGTAAGTGGTCGCCACTCTAGAACCCTTACGCCATCCATCCATCGGCCATCGGTTCTTCTTGGTTACAAAATTATAAAGTTATTATTATTTATACAGTTTTTCGCGTAAAATCTCAAAATTAATTATGTTTAACCAACTAGTTTCCCTGTATTGTAGAAACATTTAACAGTATACCTATACAGTATTTGGCAGTAATTGGCAAAACCAAGCAACTGTTTTGTTGAACCGAACAGCACGTGTTTGTGGAGAAATATCACTCCAATATTAATTAAACGTAAACATATCGATCTCTGTGTTATGAAATTCAGCCATGTTTAATTACAGCAATATGCTGAAGTGTGATTTAATAAAATTCTCAAGGGAACTTGTGATTTTAGTTAGTCACACCTTTATTTTGATTAATTACTGGGGGTAGCCATTTTTTTAGCCTAAATAAAATTAAATAACTTTTTTTATAAACATATTTGTAAGTGTAGGTGAATAAAATTTTATAATATTCATAATTGCAAATAAATAATTAAGTTGTACACTTCTGCCTGCTTTTATGTATAAAGTTCTCCTTCTTGGGCAACGGGTTAGCTGATACTGCTGGTAGATAGGTAACTTTTGAAAAAGATAATAGATCCAAAATACTACTCCTGGGGTGCTATTATAGATTAGCGAGAACGTGTCTGCCATATTCGAACCATTTCCTTTGCAACATAAATTCCCGCGCAAAGGCAATTTTGCATTTTATTCCTATGAATATAAAGTTCATTTTGCAATTTTATCAAAAACTGCTCTTGTCTGCTCTGTCTTTTGGTGTGCGCGGACCCATTCTTCTCTGCCAAAGTCAAAAATGTCAGAACTATTTTATTACAATTACAAGTTCCAATACACAAATATATATATATATATATATATATCCTTAGATACACAGGGTGGCCCATTGATAGGCGTTCAAAAGAAAAATTTATATGCCTCATGCTAAGGGGTATCCAAATCACCACAATGTATGTTCCGCGATTATTTGTAGTTTTCGAGTTATAAATTATTCTATCATTTTTTTAAATTTTCTGCCGAAGGAGCTTTGAAAATTCATATCTTTTTTTTACTATACATTTTTTCAATTTTCTTTTTGTGTCATGATTGCCTAGAACGTTATTTTTACACTTAAAATAATAAACCGCTTAACATTCCTAATTCTTACTCAAAAAGCATGGTAAATAAAAAATTCTAATAATTTAATGGGCCGATTAAAATTTTGATCATCAATTTAAAAATACAAAAAGGATGTTCCATAGATTGTGGTTTCTACCTTTTCAGGTTTCTAGGCTAACCCAAACATAAAAAAAATTTGGTGCTTCATGGGGTATTTTTCGCTGAAATTGGCATACTTAATTGGATAAGGAATAATGCTGTATTGCTTAAAATTGCTTCGTATATAAGCCAGTATTTCTCGAAGTATAAAAAATGGTTATTGTGGGTTATCCCTAAGAGACAGACATATCCATCCACGACCATCGTTGACTTTTTCTTCGACCTTTTTAAGGTGTATAATATTGTACTACATTATTTTAATCTATCTCGTAGTGTTCAGTTAGCTAGTTAGAAATCTCTAAAATTATCAATATTTCTCTAGTATATATTATGCATAGATAAAAATCTTCCTCTTGAATCACTCTATCTATTAAAAAAAAACGCATTAAAATCCGTTGCGTAGTTTTAAAGGTCAAAGCATACATAGGGACAGACAGACAGATAGACAGCGGACGACTGTGTTTTACTATATGTAGTGATAGTAATTACGAAAAAATGTATAGTATAATAGAAACCAATGTACAAACCGAAGTCCATTTACCTAGTAAAATAAGTTTTAAGCATGGCCATCGTTCGACCAGCTATTTGGCAAACATTGGCCAATCAGCCGCATTTGTGCACTGTCTGGCTAATTGGAACGGAACACGAGATTTGAATGGGAGATTTTATTCTGATTACTTTTCCAATATGGTTATTTTAATTTAAATTATTATTCAGCGGAAGCCATAAAGAATCTATAGATTCCAGGAAGCAAACTTCTAACCTGTACTAGGCTAGTACAGGTTAGAAGTTAGACTAAAGAATTAGATAGAATGTGGTTAGAATAAAGAATCCAGTGAGCTAGTACTACTGGCTCACTGGATTCTTTTATAATAGACACTATCAGAACATCCCATTCTAGGTTCTGCTGGAAAAATGTGGAGGGAAAGTACCATAGTCACCTCGCTTGTCAGCGTTACGGCTGGCACCATGGACCGCGTTTGTAGGTGACCGTAGTAAGTAAGATGCATGATACACAGGAGGATGCTGCTGCCCATCCTCCAGTTTATAACCCTTAGTCGCCTTTCACGACACCCACGGGTGTGTATGGACACTACCACCACACTTCCCTGCGTCTGTAGTCCATAACCGATAAGGATGTGTGCACAAAGACATTTGAAAGTTTGTTTTACGGAGAAAATGTATTTATAAATAAAAGGGTAGGTGTACGAGCACGCTCTACATTTTATTGTATTAGGTATTTTTGTAATATGCTGACTTGCTAATGAAGCGTTCGACATGTAACCTAATTCAGTGTGTGTCATAAACGCTCTCGAAGCAGACGGACACAATAAGTTTTCCTTAACATCCCGTATTCTTCGATACATACAACAACATCAACATTTTCAAGTGTAAGGGCAAACTGCTCTTACATTTTTTGGTCCTTCGAGCCGGATTGTGACTGTGGACATCATCAGTTCAGCGATTCGCGAGCTACAACATTTTTGTGACGTGTGATTTGTGCTTCAAACTTCGGTAGCGAATCGGTCGGACTGGCCTCCCAGAAGCGGGAATCACCAGTTTGATTGAGAAGGAATATCGCACATACCGAGGCTAGAATACGGTCACACTGAACTACCAACATCAACAGGCAAACAGCCACCTCAACAGGCAAACAGCCACCTTAACAGGCAAACAGCCATCTCAACAGGCAACAGCCGCAATAACTACTCTATTGAACATCTTCTGCGACTATGGAAGAAAAACTGGAACAGTTCCTTACGCGCCAGCAAGTCATCGCCGAGGCCATAAGGAAAATCGGAAGCAACTTCAGCAAGGATAGCGCGCATCGCAAAACATCCAGCTACTTACAGGTGAGGTTAAACTCGCTCAACGCTCTTTGGGAGGAGTTTGACTTAAACAACACTGTGCTGCAAGGCCTGGAAGACAAAACAGACGACTACTTTACCTCCCAGGCTTACCAGAGGGTTCAAGCTGACTACGAGCTCATCCGAGAGAAGCTGATAACATGTCCGCCGTACGATGCCACTGGCAGCAAAAAGAACGACGAGACTGAAACAGGAGGTTTGTCCAAGTCGGATGAACTATTAACACTGCAAAGTACCAACTTTCGAGTGTTTTCCCGTGTACTTCGCAACCTTAACATCGACAACCTCACCGACAAATGGGATATCGAAGACAAGCTTCAAACACTCCAGTCACGGTGGAAGGCCATCGACGACATACACTGGCAAATCGATAACATTTTGATCGGCAGCAACGTTAAGTATGAGATGGAGTTCTCGACAAACGAAAAAATTTATGAGGAATATAAGCGACAGCTCAGTCGTAAACTGAACAACACCATACAACTGAATGAAAGTGCCCCAAAAATTGAGATACCCATTTTTTCCGGCAACTACACACAATGGCCAACATTTTTAGACCTCTACAAGGAATCCATTCACAACAATTCTGCTATCCCGAAAGCCCGTAAAATGCAGCATCTGAAAGGCAAGCTCAGGGGAGAAGCCGAACGCATAGTGCAACATTTAACCGTTTCGGCTGATAACTACGACTCATGTTGGGAAATTCCCAACCATCGGTATAACAACATACAGTTGCTTTTTACAAAGCATGCAAACCTTTATGAGTCAACCGGCCATTCAACAACAAAACGCACACGAGCTTAAGCGGTTACACGACACCAGCCAAGAAACAATACACGCCATCCATAATTTGGGAATAGATACAACATCCTGGGACCCGATACTCGTTCATATCTTGACCGGGAAATTGGACTCTCAAACCTACACCGATTACATGGAAGCGCGAAAATCGCCGAGAGAAGTACCCGATTTTGAAGAATTTATTCAGTTCATCGAAGGCAAGTTTACGGCGCTCGAACCTGTGGCCAGGAAGAAACAACCTTTAAATCCTAACACCAATAAACAAACAAACAAGGATGCGCCATCAACATCGTCTTCCGGACCTAAGGATTCATTCAACAAGTACAGACGTTACTCAAAATCGTACCACGCTAGTAACGCAAGAAATTGTCCCATCTGTAAATCAAATCATCTTTTAATTATTTGTAAAACATTTCAAGAAATGTCGCCGGAAACTAAAATAAGGTCGATTGCACAACTCGACATTTGCAAAAATTGCTTGTTTTCGCACAATGGAAATAAATGCAATTCTAATAAACGGTGCAAGGTCTGCAATAACGCGCACCACACGACTCTACACGATGTGATACGCGACACCGCACCTATGTCGTCGTCGGGGCAACAAACTGCCAATTCTACGAACAACCAAACTTCGAGTTCGCAACATGAAAGCAAGGCTCATCACGTGTCTGGCAACTTCAATGAAGTCTTGCTTGCTACGGTACAACTAAAAGTAAAATCAGCTGATGGAACCTACAAAACATTGAGATGCCTTCTTGACCAGGGGTCACAGATTAACATTATGACCGAGTCTGCCGCGCAACGTCTCGGGTTACAAAGACACAACCAAAACTCAACTGTATCGGGAATCGGCGTAACAACTAATCAGAGCAACGGCACCGTTTATCTCGACTGTGAATCAATATACGGTGACTACAAGTTCAAGACCGAAGCGCTAGTGATGGCCAAAATGCTCAACAATCTACCAAACTACTCGTTTGAGAAACAAGATTGGCCTCACGTGCAAAACATCCAACTAGCCGATCCAGATTACAATATGTCGAGAGGGGTTGACATCTTACTCGACGCCGGGGTCTACGCTGACATAATTTTGAGCGGCATAATTCGAGGTCCCATCCATGCGCCCATCGCACAACAAACTAAACTAGGGTGGGTGTTAGTTGGAAACACTAGAACATTTAACTGCCATGTGGTGGTAAATAACGAATATCTAACGACTATCTTCTCGCTTCTGGGAGTTAGAAGAAATATTAGATGGAAAAAACTCCATAACAGCCGATGAACAATATTGTGAGACCCTGTATAACAGTACAACACGACGACTCGAAGATGGGCGATACGAAGTCAAAATTCCCATGAAGGAGAACTTCGAGCAACAACTTGGAACATCCAAGCCGCAGGCAGTCGCACAATTCAGGCAATTGGAAAAACGCCTAGCCAAGGATGAAAATTTAGCAGTGGGTTACAAAAACTTTCTCGACGAGTACATAGCTCTTAATCACATGAAACTATGCACAATGCCAACAGAGCCCAGCTGTTTTCTTCCCTATCATGGAGTCCTCAGGCCTGACTCTTCTACCACCAGGCTCCGTATAGTTTTCAATGCGTCAGCAAAAACTAGCACGGGACAAAGCTTAAACCAGCTAATGGAATGCGGCCCCAACTTGCAACAAGACCTGCAAAGTATGATCTTAAGATGGAGAACTTTTCGTTTTGTCTACACAGCTGACATTGAAAAGTTTTATAGGCAAATCCGCATCCAAGAAGAAGACCAACAATTACAGAAGATAGTTTGGAGAGCCAACTTTTCAGAACCACTGAAAGTCTACCAACTTAGCACCGTAACATATGGCACTAAGTCGGCACCTTACTTGGCTATGCGCACAATAAAACAGTTGATCAAGGACGACGGCGCTCAATATCCTTTGGCGGCACACATACTCGACAACCAACTCTATGTTGATGACCTTCTTGGCGGGAGCAACGACTTCATAACAGCTCAAGAAGCCCAATATCAACTTATAAACATGCTGAGAGGTGGAGGATTCAACCTACGAAAATGGGCTAGCAACAATACAGCTCTGCTTCAGAACTTAACCGATGACCTAATTAACCAGAAAATGTTCGATTTTAAAGACGCAGAAACGAATAAAACATTAGGCATAAGTTGGAATCCGCACACTGATCAATTTACGTTCAAACAAGCGCCACTAAGCATCTCGAATGACGTCATCACCAAGCGCATCCTGCAAGTCCGAGGCAAGTGGCAAACTCCAACACGAAACATAGAAGTGGGTGACATCGTGGTTGTGAAGGAAGATAACATCCCTCCTGCGAAATGGCTCCTAGGACGAGTAACAGAAACTCACCCCGGAACTGACGGTCTCGTACGTGTCGTCACGCTTCAGACGAAAAATAACACCATGAAAAGACCCATAACAAAACTGTCACGCCTACCCATTGATCACGAAAATCAGAGCGACCACAAGAGGTCAGAACAGCAGGCAGACGACAAACAGTCATCTGAGCCCAAACGACAGTCGAGGTCAAAAACAATAAAAACTACTGCCTTCACTACTTACCTGAACGTACTTCTGGTCTTCCTGCTTGCGTGTGTGGCGCCATCTACAACGCAACTGGTCAAAGTATCTTCACTCGACCCCGCACGGCTTGTGTACTTCGACAAGGTCGCAGATATGCAAATTGTACAAGAAGACTGGAAAATGGTAGTTTATTACAATATGACCACCTATTGGCAAAGCGTGGATGTTGTTGAGCAATATATAAATCACCTACATGGACTCTGCAAACGAAAATTAGTATATCTGACTATCGCGACACAATTTGAACACGAGCTGAACGAGCTGGAGCACTACAATGACATCTTGAGGTCGGAGCATGGAACACGCAAAAAACGAGGTTTAGTCAATGGGATCGGTTACATTGCCAACTCATTGTTCGGCGTCCTTGACGACAGGTTCGCTGAAAAATATAGCAAGGATATAAAATTACTTCAAGGCAACGAAAATCACTTACTCAATCTCTATAAACAACAAACTTCTATAATAGAAGGAGAGTACAACCTTTTGAAGAGAAATGAGCAAGTAATGAATCAACAGTTCCTCCTCATCAACAGACACCTACGAGAAACTAACGAAGTTATGAAGTCAGAACAAGACGCAGCAATGTACATTACAGCCACGGCATTTTCGGCCAACATGATACTGGCAAACTTGCGAAGAGTTCAGGAATTACTATTGGACTTAGTCACTGACGTGCGCAACGGCAAGGTCGATACACATTTACTGAAACCTGATGCCTTCCAAGACCAGCTGAACATAATATCGGGCCAAGTCCCTAAAGGATTATCTTTGCCATGCATAAACAGCAACAAATGCACTCGTGATATGTACAAACTGGCGAGAGTGCACGTGAAACTCATCGAAAACTATCTCTTATTTGAAGTAAAAATACCACTCGTCACAGATGAACAATACGAGTTATCAAAAGTAATATCTATACCTAACATCAAAGACGATAGAATTGCCCGCATAGTTCCTACAGCAGAATACTTAGCCGTAAATCTCCAGAAGGACTTGCTCATTCCGCTGTCACAAAACGAGTTTTCATCCTGCGTACACGTGAACGACAATCAGCTGTTGTGCGCTATAAACATGCCTATCTATGAAAAAAAAACAACAAACTCCATTTGCGAGGCGCAGATAATAAGCAATCAGGCAGCGTCCAGTTGCCGCACAGAGGTGTCAAGTTGCAGTAGCGAGTGGGTGAAGTTACACAGTCGCGGCGCTTGGTTTTTTGCTTGCTGCGAGGAATGCTCTACGCGCATTTTTTGTCCAGCAGGCGTTACGTCACAACATCTAAGTAACACGGGAATTATTACCTTATCAGACGGATGCACGCTACGTGGAGATCACCACCTCATTCACGCACACTACAACTTACATAGCGAGATGAAAATAGGAAATGAGGAATTTTATGTGCCCAAATCTGGAATTAATGATTTGATAACGACCAACAACAACTTTTCTCTAGGAAACATGCATCTAGAAACGCATGAAGAGGACTTTGATACATTGAAACGGAAAATAGATTTGTTGAAGGAACAGCAAGAAACGGCAAAACTTAACACAATAGAAGGATACAAGCACCACTACGTCATGTATGGACTTATAACGTTTTGCGGAATATCTTTTTGCATATGGTACGGTCTTAAAATTAAAAGAAGATGTAATAAATCAAAACCTGACCCTAACAAGAAACAGTCGGACGAGACAGAGATGAGAGAGATTAAAATCCAACGTACGAAACCTATCGAAGAGCGGATGGAGAAACGGGTAATCGAGGAACCCACTGCGAAACCCAAGGTCACCAAGGTGGATCGCGCTACATCACCCATTCCGCGTCAATTACAACAATAATATAATTGTACTTTTAACTGAATTTTACATATTTTGTCTTTTACCTGAGATTTATTGCTTTTTTGTCAATGGCTTTTTCATCTCTTTTCTTTTTAGTTGGCAGGATGTACGAGCACGCTCTACATTTTATTGTATTAGGTATTTTTGTAATATGCTGACTTGCTAATGAAGCGTTCGACATGTAACCTAATTCAGTGTGTGTAATAAACGCTCTCGAAGCAGACGGACACAATAAGTTTTCTTTAACATCCCGTACTCTTCGATATATTTAACAATATTAACATCTTCAAGTGTAAGGGCAAACTGCTCTTACAGTAGGCAATGTGAACGCTGCCCTATAGAGGTGGCATACACCGGAATCTAATAACGAACTGACTCTCAGTCGGGGTCGTTATTAGATTCGGCACTCGCAAATGGACAGAACACCGTCGCAACACCGAGTTGCCATAGTTGCAAATTGAAAATGCTTTTTCACCTCACAAGCTCGGAAAGCTTTGCTTTATCGGTTGGAATCCGCGTGCAAAAATTACTTTTACCCGTTAGCGTAGAAAAGGTTTTTAAAATTACAACTCTAAATTTAATTACAAGTATTTAAAGGAAGATATTACTTTTAAAAACCGGCCAAGTGCGAGTCAGACTCGCGCACTGAATGTTCCGTATCACTAAGGCAAAAATACCGTCTTAGTTATGGACGCGCAGTCACGCAAAAGTTTATTAAAAACGCACGAGTCCGACACGCACTTGTCAGTTTTTTTATCATTTGTTTTTATTTTATAGCTTATGTTCTATAAACATACCAATTTTGACACTTGTAAATGTACCCCTTTATAAGATAGAGCTAAAACAAAAATCGAGCAAAAATAGCCGAAAGAAAACAGGTTTTTAGTAGAGGAACCCCCCCCTAATTTACTACTTTTTTATTTTTAGTATTAGTTGTTAGAACTATTATATATATATATATATATATATATATATTAGTGTTTAGTATTAGAACTACATAATCGGTGAAAATTTCAACTGTCTACCTATTACGGTTCATGAGGTTCAGCTCGCTGACAGACAGACATCGCAGGCATATTAATGAGGTCTCGGTTTTCACCATTTGGATACGGAATCCTAAAAATACCCTATGGTCCGACTTCATCCGTCTCTTTCTGACTGTCACATATCTCACTACTAGGTAATGCTTTCGACTTAAAATTTGGAATGGAAATAAAAATTTATTGCGATGGCTCTCAGTTGCCTTTCAAACTGAAACATGCTTCACAAAAAAAAGGCAAGACAGTACTTCCTCAAACGGAAGAAGCACAGAACTCTAATTCTTTGTAAAGTGAGCTAAAAACAAGATACCTACTAAAATTCGTGCAGGCCCACTAAAAAGCGTCAGAAAATAAGTGTAATGTTCTAGCTTTTAACCTAAACGATGACCTGTGACGATTTACCGACAGCTGTCTGAACGCTATCACAGTGCGAAACTTATGAAAAAACAAGCACGTAGAAACAAAACCAGTATAAGCTGAACCAGTGCTACGCTACAAAAGCCTGAAATCATATGGCCCGCTCAAGGTTAATGTGTTTCTTTTCTACCCATGTGTACTTACTCGTACCACAGACTAAATAAATTCAAACTTCGCAATAGCACGACAGTCAACACTGCTTTTTATTATCTTCGTCGCCGCCGTTCATTTTTCAACGTTCGTAATAAAAGTTGGAAACTACGAGTCTGGATCGAAATGAATTTTTCTTTATTTTTCCTTTGTATATCCTGAGTTCGTACCTGTTATCCTTTGTCGCGAGCGAAATAGATGGGTGCTTAACGAGGAATCTATATTTAGGGACCCGTATCCATTAGATGTGTTTGTAATTTGACTGTGTACTGTCATTCGACAGCGAAGTACGTTTTATAAATTTTGCATTTCCACCGATATGCGGCCGTGTGCAGAGGATACACAGCAGCGTCCTTGTTTTTAGGGTTCCGAAGTCAACAAGGAACCCTAAAAACGCATGTCCGTCTGT
Source organism: Athrips mouffetella (assembly GCA_947532105.1). Classification (NCBI taxonomy): domain Eukaryota; kingdom Metazoa; phylum Arthropoda; class Insecta; order Lepidoptera; family Gelechiidae; genus Athrips; species Athrips mouffetella. The sequence continues at coordinate 6,077,882 of OX383969.1, read as the reverse complement.
CTGTCTGTCCGCGGCTTAGCTCAGAGACCCTTAGTACTTGTAAGCTAAAATTTATATGTAGATGTGTTACATCCACGCTGAAAAAGTGGTAAAATAAAATCTAGAAAAAAAATTTTTTGGGGTACCTCCCCTACAAGTAAAGTAGGGGTGATTTTTTTTTCTTGTTTCCCCATCGAGTTCGGTTAGGTTAAATAATGTGAGTTTACTTATAATATAGGTCTTAAAAATAGTGTGAGTTTCTGAAGACCATTTTTCGATTTAGGGATCCATTTTCGAAATATTCAGCTTGAAAGCGCAATTTTTTGTTGGAGTCGAGTGTCCTCCCTGCCAGCTAAAAGGTAGTTAATATAAATGTGGAAAATTTCACAGGAGTAGTGTAGATGATGAAATTAAAAGGAAAACTACACAGACAAGTAGGCTTCACAGGTTAATGAGCTATAGCCGAAAAACTGGAAATAATGTAAATGGCAATAGCAATCAGACGTTACGACCTCGGTTAGTATAATGAGGTAAAAAAACCGGTCAAGTGCGAGTCGGACTCGCGCGCCGAGGGTTCCGATATACCTATAGTATTTTTGGAAGCAATAAAGTCCATTTTCAGGACCGCAAAACTAAATTTGTTTGTAAAGGTTTTTTGCAGATTTCTGAAAAACTGTGCAACTTAGAAAGATCGTTTTATTTTTGCTGTAAAGTTTACATAAACTCTGTCAACTGTAATTAATTCAGATTTTCCCTTACTCAAACTTCGTAGATAAGGGGGGGGAATGGTATTTTTTTTGAAATTTTTCATCATAACTTGAAAACTAAGAAACTTAAAAAAATACAAAAATATATTTTAAAATGTACAAGTAAAGCCCTTTCATATGATACCCCACTCGACCTAGTAGCGACAATTTGAAATTTGGCCCCCCCTATTTTGGCCCCCTTTACATTAATAATCATACTTTTTTCAAAAAATTTTCATGTGCAATTAAGTTGGGCAACTATATTCTAAAACTATTCCAAATTTCAGCTCGATAGCGTAAGTGGTTGCTGAGATATAGAGGTGTGACAGACAGACGGACAGACAGACAGACAGACAGACAGAGCGGCACCATAAGGGTTCCTTTTTTTTACCATTTTGGTATCGGAACCCTAAAAATTATGTTACAAACTTTATGACATACTTAGGCAAAACCTGCTTTGCGATAAAAAATCATCATAATCTACGGAACCCTATATTGCGCGTGGCCCGACACGCACTTGGCCATATATTTTCTTTTATTCAATCTTAGGAAGACCAACAAAACTTATAATACATTTAAAATTAAAAAAGACACAAAGCCTCACGTCGTTATCGCGACTATTGAATCGGAACGGGTGTGAGCAATTTTAGCGCTTGTCATCGTGATTCGGAACGCGAAGACGATTTACAGATACCTCATACAGACTAGTAGTTTTGTGTAACATACATAACAACCAACACTGTGAAGCGGTGTCAGAGCCAGCTACCAACAGGGTCTTCCGCGACCTATTTTGCGGTCGTGGGTTTGCGGGTAAAGGGGGATACCCCCGTATCCCGAGCCTTTCTCATTGAGCATTTGGCCCAATGGTATTGAATGAGACTTAGTCTCGTAAGGTCTATTTCGGTTTAATACGACTCTGTGGCAGGCTGGAGTTCTTTTTTTTTATTTTATTTTTCAGAGCCAGCTACGAAGCAAACAAGCGTGGCAACTAACGGTAGTTTACCTTAAAGAAAACCACGCTTTTTTTATAAGAATTTTTGAGGAGACGTTAGCCCAATTATATATTCTGTGGCCCAACGTGTATAAGAGTGGGCTGTTAATATATTATGAAGACGGAACACTAAAAATACAAGTAACACTCACCTTTATACTTATACCTAGCTACATCTGAAAATATTTTATTCATCTCGCTGTTTCTGCCGGCACCGTATTCTTTTGAATTTTTAAATCGCTACTTCCTAAAGCACCACAAGAAAGCATTTGGAATAATGTCTTCTGTAAATGAGAGACGGCTGAAAATTACAATTTGTGTACTAAGAGAACATTTTGTTAAGCATTCGTTTGCATTTTTGCAAAAGCTTTAAAATTTTAAAAAAGGATCCATATGTATACAAGAGAGGAGGGTGATGCGAGAAGTATGATCGATTTTGTAGTTGTGGATGAAAGATTGAGAAAAAGAGTTCTGGACGCTCGCGCATATCGTGGAGCCGCCATCGACACAGACCACCACCTGGTTGTGACCCGAATTGGTGGTCTATTTAACCGGTGGCGGCATAGACCACAAGAGCAGACGAGCGTTCTAGAACGTATCAAAGTAGAGAGATTGCAAGAGGAGGATGTCAGAAAAGAATACTTGAAAGACTTGAGTGAAAGATTTGAGAACCTGGATGAAGTAAATGATATTGAATGTTTGTGGAATGAATTTAAAGATGGAGTAGTAGGTATAGCTGTCAATGTTTGTGGGGTGTCAAAAAGGAAAAAGGGTGGAAAGAAGAAGAATATGTGGATGGATAAAAGTGTACAGGCAGCTGTTTGTGAGAAGAAGAAAGCATGGTCAGATTGGTTAGCAGTAAAAGCTAACCAAAGAATGCAGAGGGCAACAAGTGATGACGTAAGTGTAGCAAGAAAGGTATATAAAAGAGCGAAAGGTATTGTTAAGGAAGTTGTTGAGAGAAAGAAAGAGGAGTGTAAGGATGAGTTTGACAGAAGGCTTACTGAAGATTTCCAGTCCAACCAAAAGTTTTTCTGGAAATCCATACGGACAGCCCGAGGAAAGTTTGGAACATCGGAGCTGAGTAAAATCAGAAGCCAGGATGGAAGTATTATAAAAGGTGAAGAATGTGTTCTGAGGAGGTGGAAGGAATATTTTGAAAGTCTGTTTGAGAGAGAAAAAGCAGAGGCCAGCGAACCTAGGTCTTCTGTGGAAATGAATGAGAATGAAGAGGAGAATTGTGTAAGTGAGATAAGTATGGATGAGATTATGAAAGCGATGAAAAGTATGAAATCAGGTAAAGCAGCTGGGTATGATAGAGTGTCGGTCGAGATGTTGAAGGCTGGGCGAGGCATTGTGGCTAGTCAGTTGTACCGCCTTTTCAACTTGTGTTGGACGAACGGCCAAGTACCAGGTGACTGGTGCAAGGCTGTGATTGTGCCGCTGTACAAGGGAAAAGGGTCACAACAGGACTGCAAAAATTATCGCGGGATAAGCCTTCTCAGTGTCGTCGGCAAACTGTATGCAAAGGTTTTGATTGAAAGAGTGATGAAAGATACTGACGATAAAATATGGGATGTACAAGCGGGATTTAGAAAGGGAATGGGATGTACAGATCAGGTCTTTTCCTTGCGGTGCATAGCTGAAAAGTTTTTGGCTAAAAACCAAAAAGTCTACTGCGCGTTCGTGGATTTGGAAAAGGCCTATGACCGAGTGGTGAGGAATGAATTGTGGTCAGCATTGTCTATGTATGGGGTAAACGGTCATCTGATTCAAGCACTGAAATCTCTCTATGAGGATTCCAGTGCTTGTGTCAGAATAAACGGGGCGTACACTGAATGGTTTAGCATCGAAAAAGGTGTTAGGCAGGGATGTGTAGCGTCACCTTGGCTGTTTAACCTGTTCATGGATAATTGTTTGATTGATCTGAAAGAGAGTATGTGTGGACTGAGAATGAATGAGTTACTCATCAAATGTCTTCTCTACGCTGATGACCAAGTTGTACTTGCGTCATCTGCTGACGAGTTGCAGGAGATGGTAACAATAATGAATGTGGCTTTGGACAAGAAAGGAATGAAAGTAAATGTAAGCAAGACTAAAGTAATGGTACTTGAAAGAGAAGAATGTATGACAGAGTGTACTATATTAATAGATGGTGAACAAGTCGAACAAGTGAAGGAGTTTGTGTATCTGGGCTCAAAGTTTACGAGAGATGGAAAGTGTGAAAGTGATATTGAAAGAAGAGTGAATGCTGGAAACATGGTGAATGGTGCCCTGCACGCCTTTATGAAGAGTCAGAAGGTGTCTCACAAGGCTCGTTTGGCTGTTCATGGGGGAGTTTTGGTACCAACACTGATGTATGGCAGTGAAAGCTGGGTATGGCAGAAGAAGCATGAAAGTAGAATTAATGCAGTGGAAATGAGAGCGCTAAGGAGTATGATTGGTGTTAAATTGAGTGACAGGATAAGAAATAGTGTGATAAGAGAACGGTGTGGCGTAAAAGAAGACGTAGTGACCAAAATCGAGAAAGGGATGCTGAGATGGTTTGGTCATGTAGAGAGGATGAATGAACGAAGATTGACGAAAGAGATCTACCAGGCGAGAGTGAATGGAAACGTTGGAAGGGGAAGGCCTAGGCGAACGTACCAGGACCAAATTCAGGACGTTCTGAATAAAGGCCAGGTTAAAAGTACCCTAAACCGACGAGCATGTATGAAAGGATTGATGAAAGTACAGGAAGCAAGGGAAGTATGTCAAGATCGTAGCAGGTGGAGGACTGTGGTCTCTGCCTACCCCAACGGGAAAGAGGCGTGATGTTATGTATGTATGTATGTATGTATGTATGTTTAAAATTTTCTGCTCTACCATTTTTCATGTTTCTGAATCATCATCTATCCGGCCATAAGTATCCGGCCAAGTGCGAGTCTGACTCGTGCACTAAGGGTTTCGTACCTGTCCTCCACATGCATGTTCCCTTTGATTTAAAAAACTACGTATCTACTCAAACTTGTCAAACATGATTCTAGGTCAACTACCTAGGTACCCGTAAGTTTTAGTTTGGTTCATAAATGCACATAAATGGCCGTATCTATTTGTTGTGCTGTCGTAAAAGCTTGAATTTTTCACACCTTCATGAGTCTATGGGCCTTAATATTTGGTATTAATTTCAATTTAATACCTTTATCCGTTTCTTAGAAAAAGAGTCTTGACAGACAGACGTTGTGTGATTTTTCGAGGGTTGTTCCAAACAACCAAAATGTTGATATGTGTTGCGGTAATAAATTCTAGGCATCCCTGGGCCGTTGTATGATCCCATGTTGAACCTTCCATATTATAGACCACATTTCGTTCAAATAACAGATAGTGCATAATCAATCTTGCTGTGGGATCTTATACTATATGTTGCTAAGTGTTTTTAAGCAACCAGTTTGTGACTTTGCTTAGCTACTACTATATTTTATGGGGTAGGTAGCTGGAAACAAATTAACGAACAGTCAAGTGCACGTCAAGCTCGACATATTGGATTTTGTAACGTTTTGTAGGAGCTAGTCTTGCTGTAAATGTTAAGTTTGACCTGCTCTTGATTTTACCTACTTTCCGAAATATGGAAGACGCTATAATTGACACTAGCAAGGGCAGAGTCTTCCGTTGAACATTGATAATCGCCAAGAAATGACAATTGGTTATAGAGTAAATCTAAAGATTCCGTCTCTGAAGAATACAGAAAATAGACAAGATATGCTATACAACGATTCTGTCAAATTATAGCCACTCTATCGGTGTATCCCACTACTTCCATTGCGAATTTCCATTGATGGAAATACTGAGACTGTTTGCGACTGCTTGTCCCACTATTTCCGTTGCGTTTTTAATCGCACTGTATCTTTTACTTTTAAAACAGATTTTTATGTATTTTTTAAACAAACAATTTTTTATTATCTGCATCAGTTTCATCGTGCAACCTGATGAGGTAATTGACCCCATTTTTGGGGCTCACAAAACATGGCTGATCTTGAAACCTGCCAGGTTTTTGCCTGGCAACCTATGCGGGTTGTTATCTCCAAATGTGTCTCTTTCGATGAGTAAACGTTTCGATCTGCCACCTTATGATGTAATTTTCGATCAAAATAGCGATACGACGACGAAAAAAAATATAAAAGTTCTTCCAGGATATGCGATGGCACCCTACTAAAATCCAGTGTTCCTAAGTAGTATCTATCACTACATTACATTTCTGCTCTGCCACCTTGTGAGGTAGGGTTTCATGCAACGGGAGCTTGGTCTATTCGTGACTTTAACGACTTTTCGTTGAATTTTTTTTCTTTTTTCATGCTTTTTAGGGTTCCGTACCTCAAAATAAAAAAACGGAACCCTTATAGGATCACTTTGTTGTCCGTCTGTCTGTCTGTCTGTCTGTCAAGACCCTTTTTCTCACGAACGAGAAGAGGTATCAGATTGAAATTGATAACGAATATTAAGGTCCATAAACCACACAAGATCTGAAAATTAAATTTTTTTACAACGACGCAATCAAAAGGTATGGCTTTTCATCTCCATACATTTATGCAAAAAAGAAAAACCTACAGGGTACTTCCCGTTGACCTAAAATAATGAAATTTGGCAAGAAGCTAGGTCTCACAGTACAAATAAAGGGAAAAGTCTAAAATTATTAAATATTTAAATTTTTCTCACAATTAATAGTAACCAATTAAGGTGAGCTCCCGTTTCAAGAACTTTTCTATAAAAGAGGGGTTAAGTTGGATGGTCGTGGAGTTTTTAAAATCAAAGAGCAAAAGCTTTTAGTATACCCTATGGTAGATAGGTACGGAACCCTTAGGGCGCGAGTCCGACTCGCACTTGGCCGGTTTTTTTTTTCATTGGTCTTAGACTTGTTTGGGGTTCCGTGCCCAAAGGGCCTAAGCCTATGTCGTCTATATCCTTGGGACCTATATCTATCTGTTACCTTCAAATTGCAATTTATTTTAATCACACTGTTTTAATTATTACATTTCGATATGCATTCCTTTGTACTTCTCAAAGATTTCTACAAAATTATAATTTACCCAACATAAGTTACATAAGGTACAGGAAGCAAGGGAAGTATGTCAAGATCGTAGCAGGTGGAGAACTGTGGTCTCTGCCTACCCCGACGGGAAGAAGGCGTGATATTATGTATGTATGTATGTATACGTTACATTAACTACCAACAATACCATACAAAGTCACTGTCTTAAATACATTGACTCATCGTCGTCACAAATGAACAAACGAGGTACGCTATAAGCAATAAGTATAACGCCCATTCCATTTAATGTGCATCCAACACACGTACAGTTAAGCGCGTCAAGTTCAACCATTGGATTTTGCGCCATTCTTATTTCAATTATTATAGGAGCTAGAGTTGTGCTGCAAGAGCACGACTGGACTAGATACGCTCTTAGTACTGATTAGTAGTTAGAACAGTAAGTTCTTTTTCTGACCAGTGACAATCTTGGCTAACTCTTAGTATAAGATCCCAAAGCAAAATTATGCACCTATCTGTTATTTGAACGAAATGTGGTCTATGTGCAAGATTACACATGGGATCATACAACGCCCTAGGGTTGCCTAGAAAATTTCTTTTTCAGGGGTTGTTCCAATACAATCAAAATGTTGATATGTATTTTAAGGTACTTGCGGTACAAAAATTCTAGGCAACCCTGGGGCGTTGTATGATCCCATGTTGAACCTTCCATATTATAGACCACATTTCGTTCAAATACTCGTAACAGATAGTGCATAATCAATCTTGCTGTGGGATCTTATACTATCTGTTGCTAAGTGTTTTTAAGCAACCAGTTTGTGACTTTGCTTAGATACCACTATATTTTATGGGGTAGGTAGCTGGAAACAAATTAACGAACAGTCAAGTGCACGTCAAGCTCGACATATTGGATTTTGTACCGTTTTGTAGGAGCTAGTCTTGCTGTAAATGTCAAGTTTGACCTGCTCTTGATTTTACCTACTTTCCGAAATATGGAAGACGCTATAATTGACACTATCAAGGACAGAGTCTTCCGTTGAACATTTAAAATGGCGAAGAAATGTCAATAGGTTATAGCGTGAATCTATAGATCCCTTTTCTGAGGAATGCAGAAAATAGACAAGATATTCTATACAACCATTCTGTCAAATTATAGCCACTCTATCGGTGTATCCCACTATTTCCATTGCAAATTTCCATTGATGGAAATACTGAGACTGTTTGCGACTGCTTGTCCCACTATTTCCATTGCGTTTTTAATCGCACTGTATCTTTAAAAACAGATTTTTATGTATTTTTTAAACAAACTATTTTTTATTGATCCTACTAATATTATAAATGCGAAAGTTTGTAAACATGTATGGATGTAAGTTTGTTACTCTTGGAACACATATAGGTTAGGTCCTGGAATAACACATAGGCTACTTTTTACCGCGTGAAAACACTTCATTCCCACGGGAAAACCCATTTAATGCGTGTGAAACCGCAAATTCTGCGCAGACGAAGTCGCGGGCACCAGCTAGTACTGCATATTATTATAATCATTTCAATGTAATTATCACCAGATCGTAATACATGGGGTAAGGGAAGGTGTACCGAAAACTGAACGGGCCTGCTCAGTCAACGAAACTGAACAACTTTGTCAAAGAATTATTTTTGGGAAATGAAAAGAAAAATTTACTTTTTTATACAAATGGCTCACTCTGATCGAACAGTTTGTATGGAGAGGTCAAAACGATTTCTTCATTTCCCAGAAATGCTTCTTTGGGAAAGTTGTTCAGTTTCGTCACAGAGTAATTACAACACCCCTTACACCCTGTATAAGCAAATAACACTAGTACGAGTATTATAACGAAGAAAGTTTGTATGTTTGTTACTCTTTCTTTCACGCCCTAGCCGCTAAACAGATATTGCTGAAATTTGGCAAGATTGTAGATTATGATCCAGAAAAACATAAAATTGACTTTTACCGGGGTAAACTTGGGAATTTTCTTGAGAAATGTGTTTTCTTTAGGTTTGTCGATATCCACGCGGACGAAGTCGCAAGTAACTGCTAGTAAGTGATAGATAAGATAATCTCTGAAAGAAGAAATATCTACTTTTGAAAATATAATGAGGTAACCTGATTTACGTCACTTTCCTATTAAATATTACAAAAGAGTTAGCCTGTCACCATTCACAGACGAATTACAATAGAATTAATTAAAACAACTCATTAATAATATAACAAAAATGTTGATATAAATCAAAACTTGAATAAGCAGGTATTGCTAACGACCTTTGCAAGAACCCAGAACAGAACGCTGCTTGCATTTATTATAAAGTAAGCTACTAAATCAGCAGTTTCATATACACTTATGTTATGTTTCAAGACATCATAAATTCACCGCAATGAAAGTACGCAATGTATTGTAAATCTTGTTTTAAGGACCGAAAAGTCCAGTCTAGATAGAACCGCAGGCGTCGACACAATCCAACCGCAAAGCTTTTTTAGGAAGGCTGTATGCCCCATCTATTATCTCTTCCTCTCTCATGTAACAATCGTTTCTGTCTCTGTCTCACGCTCAGCACGCCGACTGCCGGCCACATCAAGTATCAAGTGACACTTGCGCTTGCGCATGGTCTTTGTGACAGTATCACTACTATTTTTGATCGAATATATTCATTTTAACCCTATTCCCGTGCTAAATAGTCGCGTTCGTTTGCAAAAATGACGTCACCGCGCGTGTGTGTGAGTGAAAATGTGAGTTTGTGTTAGTAAATGAGTGTACGAGGCATTGTTGACATACAAGGATTGTTTTCTACTTGGAGTCCTAAGAACAGTATCAAGATAAAGCTCAAACGTAAGTTTAATCAAAGTTTACTAAAGTTTAACCCCTTGCTCTACAATTCAACTTCCTAAAATATTACTAAAAGTTACTAAAATATAAAACGTTATAGGTACATAAAATTTCAATTTCCCTACTTACCTAACAAATTGTTATCAAAACTTATGATTTTATTCTATTTCTGCGTTTACAAGCAAATAAAATTTAACTGATAGATAATAAGCAATTTGGTAAGTTAACCCGTATTTTTATCCCGGTCAGATTTTTTATTTCGACACATTTTTTTTTATTTTATAGTTAAGCCCAAAATGTAATAGAAAAACTAAATAGGTAATTTCGTCAATATAAGATTTTAAAAAAAAGTAGGTAAGTACTTAAAACTCATTATAGAGAGAAACCAGTTTTTGTCCGTGTTTGTAATAAAAATTAATGTGAAATCGGAAAATGTTTGTACGTTTTGTACGTATTGTTCTTTGTTATTACGGCAATTTGTGAAAAAAAGTAAAACTTCGTGCCTACTCAATGTAAGGAAAAACCACGACGATAAAAACGTAAGCCGTTTTTCAAGGTTATGTCAAAACAATTAATTGTAAGTGCCTAAAATTTTGACGATATTAAAAATGAATAAATAATTTAATAATTAAATAGGTTTAAATAGTCTTTAAAATAATAGGGAGTTTTTCTTGACGTTTGTAAACTACGTTTTCTTAAGTGTTGATAGGTTCGCTGATCACTGTTGGTAATTTCTTTTTTTAAGGCTTTGTAAAAATTAAATCTTTTCGCAAGAAAAAATATTACAGGCATTTGACAGCAGCTATCAAACTGTCTAAATCATTTTCATACTAATTAATTACCTCGGCTAATTACATGGTGGCACCATGATGGATTTCCCACTGACCTGCATCGCCATCCAGGTGAACTTTCATAAGATGTGATAAGATGTTTGAAATTAAAACACCTTCGTAAAAAGGTACTACTAGATACTAGAATACTAGATGTAAACTAAGTATACAAGGTGTAACAGAAAGGGTATATATTGACCCTGAAGGATGTGATCCTGCCAATGAAATTGAACAACTTTCCCCAAGGAACATACCTAGGTCAAAATACGAAAAAAATATTTTGACCTGCCATATAAAATGCTCTGTCAGCTGATTCAGATTCTATGGGACGTAAACTTTTTTTTTTTCATATTTCGACTTATGTTCCTTAGCGAAAGTTGTTCAGTTTCATGGGCAGATTCATATCCTTCAGGGTTGGTATATCGTTTTTGTTACACACTGTATAAGTAACTACTTTGTATCTAAGGTCCTAATGAAATAGTGAACATTATTTTAGTATGTTACTTAGATTATGAAACTGAACAACTTTCCCAAAGGAACATACATACATACATAGGACATACGATAATAAACTATTGATTTCCCATAAAAACTGCATCAGCTGATAGCGCATTTTGTGGGAGATCAAATTTGGTTTTTCGTATTTCGACCTATGTTCGTTTGGGAAAGTTGTTTAGTTTCATTCTCTCAGTAACTTGCTAAAATTATGTTCACTATTTTATTAGGACCCTATATATTCTCAAAATCATACTTTCTTATTTAATATAAAGATTATATAAATTATAAATAGAAAACCATACTGATGGAATATTTATATTTTAGAGACTTTTGCGTTAAAGAAATATTAATAAATAACCTATATTCAAAGTTAGTATGGTCTTCAACATGTTATCCACAAATTTACGCAATTTCCTGCGATACGAGTTACAGTTGATATTTGGTAATTTTTAAAATTATCACCACGCAATACCCCAAATTCGTATTTATCTAATTTTATCGTCATCTAAACATACAGAAAATATAGAAATAAATTCAATTCAGTAGTCCCGTAGCGGACGTCTTTCGGCTGATATGATGGTGATGATGATGATGAGTCTCTCCATGTAAAATGGAAGCAACGCAAAAAAAAGTCAGCACGGTCTGCGAATTGTTTGGGTTAGAGGGTTGGGTTGGAGGTTACTGGACGTGAGCTTGTAGGGATTCTCGGGATCTTCCACCATTAGTCAGTAAGAATCTGACATAACACTTTCGTTCAGGAAAGGAGTCGTATCAGATTACTATGGGACCCCGGCCATGTCTTTGTACACCTGTCAGTTGACTCTAAATACATTGCTAGAACGCCTGTATGTTAGGATTTTTGTTTAATTTGGCATAGTTTACTTGTAATACCCTAAAACATTTTCATTAATCAGCAACACTGACAACACAAAATGTGGTGGACATTGTCATTTGATGTGACCTTTGTATGTGAAAAGGCCGATAATACATTTCAAGATGTTTTTAGTTTTATTTTGCTTGGTTGGACCACTGAGACATGAAAATTGCCAAACCTTATCGCACGAATGAGCGTATTTTTGATGATTTTTCTTGTAGAAACTATCGAATAATGAACGAAAAGAGGTGATGAGAAGACTAAGTAAATTTTTGTCTTATTTTCTAGCAAGTGTACATAGAGATGGCCGGAGATGAAACAGCTCTTTTTGTTCAGGAAGTTCAGGTTTCGGAATTTTTCGAGCTCACAAGTTAGCTACCTAACAAAGCTCTGGTTGAGAGGCGCCCTTAATATTTATAAGGGGTCTCACTTGAACACAATAACCTTTTTTGCCACTTGGTCACGTTACTAGGTGTTCTCTGCACTTTTACGGATTTCACATAAATATAAGAAGTTTGGAGGTGAACCGACAATCTAGTCAGGGTCGCGGGAGGCCGCTGGATGCGAGCAGCGCAGGACCGGTCGTCATAGAGATCTTTAGGGAGGTCTTTGTCCAACAGTGGACGCTTTCAACTGATATGATGAAGATAAGACGTTTAGTAAACTAAATAACCTCAAACTTCTTTTCAAACACCTCTCGCTTTTCGCAAGAATTAAAAAATCACAAGTAACAATAAAATCATCATTGTAATTTTACAAACGTCTCAGCACTGTTAGGTAGCTATGCAGTGGACGTGTTTTGAATTTGAAATGTAAACATGTGGTGTATCTATTTCAACAGTCATCATAGCTAGCAAATTCCACATACTTTACGTTTATATGTTTTAGTGTTATTATTTCAACAATAAAAACATTATGTCAATTTTATCTTTGTTTTTGAACAGACGGCGAAAGCTAATGGGGAGGTTATAAAGATTAATAAAGAAGGAAGAAGCCTGTTTGTTAGATACTATTGAGAACAGGCGAGTGAAGATGTTGCAATATCTGATTTGACACGAAAATTCTTTAAAAAAAACCGGTCAAGTGCGTGTTGGGCCACGAGCAGTTTAGGGTTCCTTAGTTACTTACTTCGCTGGCTCAGCGACCCGAAGTGGATCTTGACCTCCGACATTAAAGTACGCCATTCGTCTCTATTCTGTGCCAAATCTGACCGGACGGGCACTTCCAGCTCTTTCAGGTCTGTGGCGACTTCATCCTTCCAGCGGTATCTTGGACGCCCCACCGGGCGACGTCCGGAAGGTTGGCCAAGATATAAGCTTTCTTTGCGGGTCGATCCTCTCCCATCCTCTCCAAATGTCCTAGCCATCGAAGTCGGGAAGATTTTATTTCTCCGATGATGTTCGGCTCGGACATTAGTTCTTCTGTCTCCCGATTGTACATTCGCCTCCATTCCCCATCTTCTCCTCTTGTTGGTCCCAGAATCTACCGCAATATCTTACGTTCTGCCACTAAGAGTTTATTTTCTTCCTTCAAAGTTAGCGTCCGAGTTTCGCAACCGTATATTAAAATCGGCCTGATGACTGTTTTGTAAATCCGAATTTTAGTAGTTTTGCTTTCTGGTTCCTTAGTTAATTTAAGATTTTTTGTCGCAAAGCAGGTTATGTATTTCATAACGTTCATAACATTAAATTTTTTACGTCCTAATGCTCAGCGAGGTCCTAGCGCCTGATTGCTTTTTTTATTATTTCCAGTTTTTCAGTTATAGCTCATTGACCTGTGAAGCCTACATAGCTGTGATAGTTTGCCTTTTAATTTGATTATATGTACTGCCAATGTGATTTTTTTCACGTTTCTAATAACAAACGTGTAGCTGGTAGGGGGGGGGACACTCAACTCCAACAAAAAATGGTAAAACTCAAAAAAAAATGTGAAGCGTAAGTGGCGGGTAGTTCACTGCTTACATTCACATTTCTCACTACACACATAGCTACCGTTATTACTAAGAAAAAATCAAATCATAGATATTGTGTCTCGACTGTCGATATATGATCACCTCACTAATCATCCGATTGGAATCGGCCGACAAAAAGTTGGTCGTGAGCGGGCACCCTTAAAAACAAATTTTCCCAAGAAACAGAAAAATTTTTGACCTCCCATACAAAATGCGCTGTTAGCTGAAGCATTCTCTTTGGGTTCAGAATTAGATTATTATTTTATTATTATTATTATTTTAGATTTCGTGCTTAGTTCCTTGGGAAAAGTTGTTTAGTTTCATGATCTAAGCAACATGATAAAATGATGTTCACTATTTCATTGGGACCCTATATAATATACCCAGTAAGTACCCACCACTTATAGCTTGAAATGCTGACTAAGCCATAACCAGTTTTAACAAATTCTTTAATATGAATTTGTATAGAACGATTAATTTTATTTTTTATTTACTCGTAGCATTCAAAAGGTCTTAGAGCAAAAATTTTTGCTTTGAACTCAAGAATAAGCCATTATTTTCTACAAAGTTGATAGTTTTATACATATTTAGACAAAATTTATAGTATACAAATGTGCTTAGAAGGTTTTTTTAGCAGTCAAATGCACCCTTTTTACGCCAAAATACGCGTTTATTGCACTCCGAGCCGGTCCCAGTCGAAATCCCGGATACCGGATGGCGTAAACAAAGGTTGTTTACGACTTGCTTTTTGAGAAACTTGTAGGTATCTTGTAGGGCTCGTGAATATATTTAGATAGGTTGCCCGTTAGGTTACCTTAGTGCCGTTGGGTACCGGTGATACCCAGGTACAGTCAAGAACACGTCAAACTTCACACACTTTGTACCGCTCTTATTTCAATAGCCGTAGGAGCTAACGTCGCACTGCAAATGTCGAGCTTGATCTGCTCATGACTGTACTTTTTTTTTTCTTAGCCTACTAGATCCCACTGCTGAGCAAAGGCCTCCCCTGCGGCTTTCCATTGGTTACGATCTTTACTAACCTCTTCCCAATTCTTTAGGAAGGCATCAAGATCGTCACTCCATCGCTTTCTTGGTCTACCCCGGCGTCTGGTCCCGTCTGTACGATTTACCAAAAAAACAAATTCTAGTAAAGCAGCTGTGTGAAAATAATTGTCACCGATTTCTTGCAGAAATTATCTCTAAAGAACTTCTTACAGGAAACGACTTAAGATTTATGCACAAGTTACCTAAGCACGAGAGCCTGGTATTAAACCGCTCTTACATTGGATAGTCTAAGCTGGTCTTATGATTATGGGGTGCATAATTATAAACCCCAGTGCGGAGGAAATGTATGAGGTTTTATTAGAAATGTGCTCTTATTACACTTGCTGCCCGAGCTGTGGCTAATCTGCAACGGTATGAGACAGAATGAAACGAGTTTTTTGCAGTAAAAAGGCTGAATTCAACAAAGAATTTAAAATTCCTGCTCTATGATTTGATTAAATATGAATTGAACGTGTAATAAATAACATTATCTACGCAAAGTACCGCAGCAGGTATATGTAAAGTCAACGACAGGTCAAGCTTGACACTCGTAGTGCGACCCTAGCCCGTATGTCTATTGATATAAGAACGGTAGAAAGTCCAATGTATGAAGCTTGATGTGCTCTTGACTGTACCATATCCTGCGCTGCGCTGTCACAGGTCAATACTGTAGTATTTTTAAGACCCTTTGTTCATATTCGGACCATGATTCAGACAGTATTCAAATGTTCTTCGTCTTTTCCTGTAAATAAATTGAAGCCCCGAAAAAAGTCCTTTGAAAACTATTAGGTACTTACTCGTACCTCTGACATGCTTTGTGGACCGCCTCTCGTCAGAATTCACATATTGTTTTGTATATGGTTGTTTAAATAAACAAGCGGGTTAAAGAAGCCATTAATTACTTTGTTCAGGTTCGAGAACTCATATTATGCTCCCGAAATTCGTCTATAAAATCGAAGAAAAAATACATAAGTACAGGAACAGAACAACATGTAAAAATAACGGGGTTCTTGGGCCTGAATGCCTAAACTAGTAGCCAATTCCTTCAACCCACTAGTTTAATTTTGACAACCTTCTACTCAGCATACAGCGTGAAAACGCTCCCTAAGTCTACTCATGAAAACAAACAACTTCCCGAAGAAAAAAACGTAAAAATTTTTTTTGTATTCTCAATTCCTTCAACCCACTAGTTTAATTTTGACAACCTTCTACTCAGCATACAGCGTGAAAACGCTCCCTAAGTCTACTCATGAAAACAAAAAACTTTCCCGAAGAAAAAAAAATTTCACTCGAAAAATATTTTTTTGTATTCTCATACAAAATGAGTCGATCACGTTAAATTACAAATTGACTATGGAGAGGCGAAAAATTTTTTACGAGTAAAATTTTTTTTTCTTCCGTAAAGTTGCTTGTTTTGTTGCTTCGGGAGCGAAACTAATACAAATTCACGCTGTATAGTAACAGAACCAAAAAGCAATCTTCTATAATTTGCTGATTCAGCCTGCAATCTTCTTATTTTATTTTGCTACATCAGTTCACTTCAAACAAAACTTAATCGAGATGATTAGACCACACCATTTTTTGTACAATTAAAATCGAGTTTTTCTTGTTCTCGTGATTACCATTTAAGCTTTGTTTGAAGATTTTGACCCTTCCTCAGAAACAAGTTATTATAAAGGATTACCTCCTCCACTATAACACGTTCCCTAAACTGGTTGTATTACCTCCATATATCGCCTGTAAGGGGACTTGACTTTCGCCATTTATGCGGGCATTTCGGGTCGCATAACGGACGGCACCAAACTTCGCACGGCACCTTATGGAATACATTATACAACGGATGTGGTGCAGCACGTAACTTAACTATGGCATACATAAACAAAACATAAATCTCTGATATCTTCGTACAAGTCGTGGCCTAATTGCTCTTTCTATCATTCATCATCCACCTAAATTGCACCACCAGCACCTTACTTCATTTCTACGAAGTTGGTTGGCTGTTTGATTTTTACGCAAAGCTGGATCAAGCTTTACCAGGTTATTGGCAAACCTGACTGTCAGAGTTACACCAAATAACCTTTGACTTAACTTGAATGATACTAAACGCATTGAGAGATGTTTTTTTTCTATAAAACAGAAAAATATGCAAAATTTAACAAAATCAGAATAAAATTTTTGTTGGTGTCATGGTGGCTCAATTTCCATCCATCCAAATATGTACCCGCACTGACACTAACTGTTTCACGTCTTATTTCCTCTATCCTTCACCTTTCCCTTTTAATTTTTTCTCTGCCTCATCAGTATACTCATCAAATCTATAAAAACTAGCAAGTCAAGTGTGATCTTAAACCATAGTTTTATTGGACTAACTACTTTATATTTAGTTGCAAAATATTTTATTCAATGTTATATTTATTTTGATACGGTAGATTAATATTTACCGCAGGTTTTATATCATCAAAGAAATCTGAGACTAACGATGGATGTTATACCCTGTACATGACTGGCTAGAATATTTATTTAGTTCGAGTACTTTTGTAATATTTGTGTAATACATATTCTCACACAAGGAGTAAAAAGACGTATGTGGAAATCTGAAAGAAAACCATGAATCTGAAAAACTTTTCTTAGAAAATGCAGACCGATTTTTTATTATTTTGGAAAGACTTGTTGAACTCCGTGATCTGAATTTAGAGTTTCAGTTTTTGTAAGATGTCTTTCAACTATTGATATAAGATTTTCTTCTAAAATGATTAGCCAAGGGCGAAATGTGTGCTTTGTAAAGATAAACAAATTAGCTACAACGGGTGGGTGGTAGGGCGTTTGTGCAAAGTCCGTCTACACCCTTGCCTGTTTATGCCGTAAAGCAGCTGTGTTTGCACTGGTGTGTGTAACATAGTCCTTGCACTGTATCTTAGTCCTCAGGGTAGGTAACGCGCTTTGCTGTCTTATAAGTGGCATAATTTTTTGCTATGGGCGGTGGTAACCACTTATAATCAGATGGACTAATGGATGTACATACAAAATATATTAAAGAATCCTAATTATTCAACGAGTAAATATGGGGGTTTTAGGGGGCGAGATTTCGATCTAGCCAGGTCTAATGTCTGGGAAAATTCGTTATCGCACGCTACATTACTTTTGTCACTCTACAATAAAGTATGAATTACTCTGTCTTTGTATAATATTCAGCACTGCTAAAATATTTACCTAATACCTTTTATTATATCGCTATAATACTGGTATAGTTACCCAAAGTTTGTGAACGTATAATTGAAACATTTCTTGATTCTTCATTAATATTCAATGAACATTGGCTTTTGTCAACTCTACGAGAGTTTGTTAACTAGAGTTGGAGACAGGATCTGGTGTGGTAGAACTGAAAATCAATGGGAATCGTTTTGAAGCCGATTTAAAGCTGGTAAAGGCAAATAATATGAAGCTCGATCCCAAAATTTTATGTCTTATGTAGGATGCTTCCCAATCAACTGCGTCCTCTTCAACATGTCATTGTGTTTAGGTCTGCTGGAAGAAATTTCCAAGTTGAAATAAGCAGTACCTACCTGTTTTATTTTCTATTTTCTAAATGTATGTTTTGTTTGTATTTTATGTGTAGGTACAATAAACAAATAAATATGTTACTCAGACTGAAGACTGATAAAATTGAACTACTTTCCTGTAGGAACTTAAGTCCAAAAAACTAAAGAGAATTTTGAGCTCACATAGAATCTGTTGAGCTGATCGTCCGAGTAACATACTTTTTTTCCTTTTTTTTTTCAAAATAGTTTTTTTATACAAAATAAAATTAATCCTTCCTAAAATCAATCAGTTCCTTTAATTAAATTAAAGGAACGCTGTTGATTACGAAGCACCCTTATAGTTTTTGAAGGTGGTAGGGCTTTTTTGCAAAGTCTGTCTGGGGAAGTACCACCCTCTTGCTTTTTTTTACCGTAAAGCAGCGAATTCATTGCTATGTTTCGGTTTGAAGGTCGCAAGGGAGCCAGTGAAATTACTGGCACATAAGATACACCATCTTAGTTCTCAGGGTGGGCAATGCGCTTTGCTGTCTTGATAGTGTATATTATGCTACTAATAAGACAGTGGGCGCTATGGGCGGTGGTGACTGGTGACGTGGCCCACAAGCTCGCTTGCCCACTTGTTATACAGGGTGTTAATTTGATTGCGTGCCATAGGTTAGGGGCGGGATGATTATCAGTAACTGAACAACTTTTCCCAAAGAACATAGGTCGAAAAACGAAAAACCAAATTTGACCTTCCATACAAAATGCACTATCAGCAGTTGCAGTTTCTATGGGAGGTAAAAACTGACTTTCTTTTTCGACCTATGTTCCTTGGGAAAAGTTGTTCAGTTTGTGATACTGATCCCGCCTCTGAGCTATGGCACGCAATCAAATTAACACCCTGTATAAAAAAAAACACAAATGTTTTCAGCCCCACTCAAAAGCTTTCATTTTGTGTACATTGGACTTACTGAATAAGACTAGGGCAAAGCCAATGATTGCACTTACTAAAACATAAACCAATTACGTGATCGATCACGTTGCCTTTCAAAGTTAGGGAGTAGGTAACTACTGTTATTTCATCTGTCTGAACCTAAATCCCCCAGGAAAAACTGTCCTTCAAACTTTGAGTTGGTCGGTACAGTCAAAAACGCGTTAAGCATGACATTTACAGCACGACTTCACTAGAAAGAACGGTACAAAATCTAATGGGGCATGCCCCATAGAATACATGATGCCCCGTCATCCTATTGGAGTGTCCCATTGGTAGGTCGACGGGGAATTCGCATTTTCCCCTCGTCCTACTGCACTATTGTTCGAAAAAAACTAGTTTTCATGTATCGATATTTTTTTCTTTCAACGACTAAGTACAACTTGATTGTACGGTCAACCGCTTGTCGGTAGAAACTTTTTCAACTCTATTACCACGCCATAAGGTCCCAAAGTGTTTCTACTGATGTGCGACCGTGTGTACGTAGCATTTGCATTAATTTATCTAAAGCTAAGATAAGCCCGCTAAGCCTATTGAGACCTTACTCCCAAGTACTAAATACCTGTCACTAACGCCCTTTTACAATAATGTTGAAGTTAGATCAGAATAGTATTAAAGTCTAATAGTACCAATACTAAACTTGGTAGCGGCTCTAAAGACGACCCTGGCTTATCGAAATAGTACCTACGATAATTCTGTAAATTTACATGTAAATTAGACAGAGTTAAGGCATATTGTAATAATGAAGGAATTTATGCAAAAGTTTATACAAGCCAATGAACGAATAGAAAAGCGCCTGCAAATTTTGTTAACGCAAAGTGCTAGTTCGATTCTTTCATCTTCTCAAATTGGACGAAGTTTATTTTATTTCATCGACCCTTTTTACCTTTTGCTACTTAATTTAGGGCAATTCAAGTTTTATTGAACGGAAAGGTCCAAAGGAATGATAGAATTATATTATACAGGGTCCTACACCTATAGTTCGAGGGTGCAATTAATGCTTACACCCGAGCTAACTACTCTGCTCTACATCTCGATTGTGAGGTAAGTAGGTCCTTATTACCACCGAATTGTAGGTGACCAATTAGCGCTATAGGGTAATAATGTAGCTATAAAAGCCCTAGGGTGGTAAGTAATTAAAACGCCCGCTGCCTCGCTGCTGGAGGCGGCCATCAAGGCGGAGCCGCGCGTGGAGGTGCTGCCGGGCGGAGGCGTTAAAATTACATACCGCCCTAGGGCTTTTCTAGCTACATTATTACCCTAGAGCGCTAATTGGTCACCTACAAGCCCCATTTGGGGGTAATAAGGACCTACTTACCGAATATGAGAGATGTAAAGTGTTTTAAGGCATGGACCTGCCCATGACACAATGACTTTCAAAACCACAAAAATATTTTGTAATTTTCATACTGAAGTAAGGTGAGCTGACACACGATAAAATTGTATGTATGGGAGGAGCGAAATTTTTTCTCGCTTATCGACTTGTGTGTCTTTCGGAAAGATTTTCAGTTTCACAAGTACTATTTTTGTATGGTCATGGCCTCCCGAAAGTAAAACTCTTCCTATACTATCAAATGAGCAATATTTGCATGCCTATATTATTTGTAATGGGTTTCTCGAAAACGACTCTTAACGATTTCGATAAAATTTACAATACGAGGGTTTTCAGGGGCAAATAGGCAATTTTAATTGATCTAGGTAGCTGGGTATCATGTCTGGGAAAGTTCGCTTTCTCCTTTTTTGAGCATTTCTTGAAAACAGAGCTTTTTAGAAAACGTACAGTGCCACCTGTTATTGGCCTTTGGTTAAGAATATACAGAGCAAAAATCAGTCACCCATTAAACTCATCATAACATCCCATGAAAGTCCACTACAGGACAGGGACTCCCTCCAGAATTCTAGCTTTTGCTGGAAAAATGTGGAGGGGAAGACAGTACCACCGTCACCTCGCTTGTCAGCGTTACGGCTGACACCGGTTGTAGGTGACTGCTGCGCATCCTCCAGTTTATAACCCTTAGTCGCCTCTTACGACCCCCACGGGAATGCATGAGATGGTACTATACTTCGCCGGCACCACACGGGACCCATGTACCTACTGAGAACTTATACTCGCATAAATTCCCAAAGGCAACGCTTGACGTGCAAACCGCCGTTTTTATGGAGCCATATGGCTGGTCCCACGCTTCTGAAGCATGAACACCATAAGCTTGGCGGATACCCTGCTGAATTGACCCAGGGGTAGTGGCAGCCAAGCGTAACCCAACAGAGAAGCTATTATGCGTTTTAATAAAGAGTCCTATTGAAATAGTTACAGTACATTATTTTAACATGCTAATTATATCTGAATAACTTTTTTCAAGAAACATACGAGTAGGGCGATAGCTAGATAGATAAATGCTTTATTGCGCACATACAAAAATATAATTATTTTTATAGAAAATCTTATATCAATATAAAAATGTTTTTGAACTGCGATACAAGACGCGCTATCAGTCACTATGGGAAATTGTTTTTTTGGAAATATAGGAGTAATTTATTTCTCCGAACTTTCGTTTTGTATAGAGTACTATACCAAATTGTACTCTTCTGACATTGAGCGAGTTTTGAATTTGACTGTTTAGTTTCGAACTAGTTTGGTATCAATGTCGTTTCGTTGTCGGAAGTTAAGAGTAGACCGCTTGCTCACGTTTAATAAGATTTATGGTTTTACTTTTTCCTCTGACAAATCTTCAAGTGCCAAGATAACTGGAAACTTTGGTAGAAAGGAAGTAACAAAAGGGGTGATTTGGACTGTTCTTTCTTTGTTGTTGTACGGTCAACGGCACTTCAGTGGACACATTTGTAACTCTATTACCTTGCCATAAGGTCCAAAGTGTTTCTAGTGACGTGCTGTTGGGTGTACCATTGTTCATCCCGTCATTTCTTAAAACCACAATTATGTTGTAGCGCTCTCGGAGGTTCTAGAAATCGAGGGAAATGAGTTTGATTCACGATGCTAGCGAAGTTGCGGAGTGAATTGGAGTTGTTTTGTTTCTTGCATCTACTGGATTGTTGAATTTGTTTGTCGCTGAACTAATTTATTCATAACCGACTTCAAAAAATGGAAGTTGTCAAAACGACCTATGTAATTTGGTCAAAAATACACAAGACGAAAAAAGAGACAATTTTATTGAGGTCATTGCCTCAGCCTGAATATTAGGAGCAAATTGCATTTGTATACCATTTTATTTCTAATATTTAGGCTAGCGACACTCAAAAAAAATATTTCCGGCTTTTAGTCCTGAAGTCGGTTTTTTTTTTTATTTGATTTATTCGTAGTATTTGAGCTCAAACGGTTTTCCGCCTTTGTCCAAAACGTCACTTAAAATTAATATATTTTCATTAAGTCTGGTGTTGCCGCTTTCTTCGTCAATGAAATCGAAAAGAACAGCATGAAACTTAACGGAAGATTACCTTTAAATGACGTCTCTAATTACTGCTATTAGAGTAGGAACATTGATTTACTAAACGTACAGCGTGAATTTTTATAGGTGTTGCTCCCGGAACCCAGTGATTCTATCTACTCAAGAAAAAAAATTGAAATGTGTAGTGAAATGGTCACTTGATCTGTTCATGTGACATCTCTATACACTTAGATTATTATTATACTAACGTATATCTATCAAAGATTTATATCTATACAACATGAGAAGATCACGTGACCACTTTAATATGGAGACCAATAATTCCGTGATGGAGACACAAAATAAAGAAAACGTAAAACGTTTTTTCGAGTAAAAGAAAAGCTTTGCGAAAGTTGCTTGTTTTCATGAGTAGAATCACTGGGCTTTGGGAGTAAAACCAATGAAAATTCACGCTGTATAATTTGGAATTGATAAAAAAATCTTAGCGCATCAAATGCTGTTTTCTTCATTGACAGTAATTGAATTACAAGAACTAACTATTGCCTATTATCATTCTATTTATTATGAATCTCATGAGGTGCCACCTCGGAATAGAATCACCGACTATACCATCGCTTTCCGTGGATTTTGTAAAAGGCGACGAAGGGAACTTAAAACTCTTCTTTACTTACTTACTACGCTGGCTCAGCGACCCAAAGTGAGTCTTGGCCTCCAATACGAGATGTCGCCACTTCTCCCGGTCTCGTGCGGTCTCTTGCCAGTCGCTAGCTTGGAGCTCACGTAGGTCTGCTTCCACCGCATTTGCCAGCGATACCGGGGGCGCCCAACCGGTCTTTTGCCTGTTGGACATCCTAGATAGGCTCTTTTGACACCATCCTAATAAGGTGGCCAAGCCAGCGCAGTCTGTGCGCCTTAAATTCGCCTATGATGTTGGAGTCAGCCAGGAGGTCTTCGACTTCGGTGTTCTTGAGGAGTCTCCATGTTCCATTTTCCCTCTGTCTTGGGCCGAAAATTTTGCGGAGAACTCTTCTTTACCATGGAAATTTTCTTATAAATTTTTCGCTACTCTATATACTGATGTTTAACTATTCTTAAGGGCCGACCTTTAATTTAGTTGCCCAGAAAGCTCTAAATTATATTTTTGGGTGTAACCATAAAAATTAACTCATTTAGGGTTTTGAGACTCACGATTTAACTTCGTATAGGTACTTCTTGTTTTAAAACTGAGTAATTTGGATCCTTATTAAATCATACATAACCGAGTGTCATTTTATTGATTTTATTTTCTAAGTGTTTTTATATGACGTATCTAAAAGGTATCCGGCTCCTATTTTAATTTGACTTTTAAAGTCCGTGCTCTAGAACGGGTAGAGAGAGATACGAGATAGAACGGGTAGGGTTGATACAGTCCAGAGCACATTAAGCTTGAAACATTGATCTTTCTACCGTTCTTATTATGGGCTTCAGTCGCACTACGACTGCCAAGCTTAAGCTGTCGTTGACTGTACTATTTTTTACAGGCCAGATTTATGTAATTTACTTTCATTTGGAACATGAGCACGTATCCAGATTTTCTTCAACAATCAAACTAACAGGTTTCCAAATATGCTAACGAGAGGTCTAAGTCCTTGATATTTAAATTAGGGAAAGTGATTTGACCCGTATTACTAAAAGGCATGGTATGAGTGCCACTCTATGCTATACGAGCAATAGGTATTTGTTTAAAAATATAGTACTTACCTGAGCGACCGAGCTTCCCCCTATAATTGCCTCCTCAACATTTAATAATCATCGGGTGAGCAATCTATGCGACCCGCCAACAGATGGCGCTGTAGGTTTTTGACAAAATGCAGTATTTTAAAAAAATGCTTTAAAATATGGAAAACTGATGATAACGATATATTTGTATATTTATAATCGGTTTCGTATAGTATACGCGGGGGTTTTCGGAGGCGGAAAATCGATGTAGCTAAGTCTCATGTCTGGAAAATAGCGTGATTTAGAAGTCTTGCAGCGCCATCTGTTGGTGGACTAAAGAGAATAGCGCTGTCACCCAGGTACAAGGACCCAGGTACTATTCTCTCTTTAAAACGGAACTACAAGAAAGAGGTTTTTTTAATATCAAATATGCTTGATCTTACTACAATTCTAAAGATAGAAAAATAACTAGCCAAATGTGGGTCGGACTTACGCACAGAGGGTTCCGTGCTTGTGCCCTTTGTAAAAACTTTGCACTCATATTCGAACCTGACTCCCGTTTAATACTTATGATCGTATTTGAAATGGGAGCTCACTTCAAAGTGGTTTTACATGGGCGTGAGAAAAGTTGTGACATCCTTTTTTCGATATTTTCCTTTACTTGTGGTGTAAGTGAGACCTAGCTTCTTGCCTTTCATGATTCTAGGTAAACGGGAAGTACCTCATAGGCTTTGGTTTGGTTATTCATGTATGCATCTTGTGGTCGTATTGACGTAAAAGCTTGAAATTTTCACACCTTTAAGGATTAATAGACCTTAGTATTTTATATAAATTTCAACTTGATACCTTTATCCATTCGTGAGAAAAGGGGTCTAAAGACAGACGGACATCAAAGTGATAATAGTTTTTTTCTCTTTTGAGGTTTTTACTTGGAATTTTATTTAGTTTTGTAAGAGATATAACCTTTGGCGAAACTCATTGTTTGAAAGAGTATTTCGAACACTATATTTAACCATGTCAGAGTCTAGTTCTGATATGATCAGATCGTGTAACTCCCATCTTAATTGGTGCTTGAAATGAGCATCGAGTTGGAATGCGGTACGCAATCAGCGAGGGATGAAACTGAAAGCTTCAGTATGATGACCACAGATTAAAAAGGTCTACGAACAGTGAACGAAAGGACTGGAAAAGATTTAATTAATTAAAGCAAATCTAAAATGTACATTGGATTTTGAAATGAAGGGTCTCCGGAGCGTGCTTTTTTCAGCTCTACAACTCTACCGTTGTTTTTCTGTCACCGTGAAGAGATTTAGCACCAAAATCCGATCAGCAGTTTTGTCTTGAAAACTCAAACTCAACTCTGTTTTTAGTTCATCTTTGAAACCTCCTTGGACCTCTTTGGACCTCCTTGCTTCGCTCAGAATACATACCATGCAAATTTATTTTACTATGGGATGACATCTGCCAACATGTCCCAAATTTACAATGTCACATCATCAATGATCCTTAGGAAATATTCAAAATGACCCGTCAAATTAATAGAACGACGCCTTCACTACCTTGTGAAGATTTATTTCTTTAATCTTTCTTCTATAACCCTTATTTTTCTATGTTTGAAACCTGTGGCATGAACTATGAACAGAAATGTCTTCAAAGTACAGACAAAATTAATCTACTATTTTACAATAGGTAATTAGGTAGTATACAGCGTGTTACGGTATAGGTGTGATAATGATATTACTAAAGGGTTTGATTTTGCCCATGAAATTGGATAATCGCACGAAAAGACGCTTCTTTTGATCCATGGTTGCATTTTACGATGCTCAAGATTAAAAATGGGGTGACTAGAATTACTCTTAACCCCATTTACTGATACTTTCTGTTGTGTTGGCAAAGAAAGTTTCCGATGAACTTTAATTTTACAGAAGCTTGTTGAAACAGACTGACTAAGCCGGCACCACAGAAGCAATGAACTATGAACTCGGATATCAGGCAAATCGATTATACTATACGTTTCGCCTGTGTTTCATACCGGCAAAGAATAGTGTACCAACCCATCTATCTTACGAGGCTGTTACGTTTCATGTTATGATTGAGTACAATCAAAAGTACCTTGTTACCAGTTTTTTTATGAGAGAACATAAAACTAAGTTGTAGGTAAACATCTAACCGTAAATATATCTGTTTACAAGTTAACGTGCGTCAAGATAAGAAAGATTTTGTCTAATAGCAACATCACATAATATATAATAGTAAACAAATCTAAAATGTAAGAGCAAGTTATAGACAAAAGTATATAGGAGTCCGCATAACCGATAAGATATTTAATCATCAGCGGAAAATTAAGCTCTATTCCTTGACGAGTAGATTCTCTTTAGCAGATCTGTCAACCTTTTAAAACGGGATTAGTTAAGCTAGCACTGGATTGACAATGCCTACACTATGGCTAAGTTACCAGCAAACTAGTTTACGAGTATTATATGATCTGTGCCAGCATAAAAAATTCGAATGCCCAGCCTAGTTATAGACAATGATTTTATTGGTATTATTTATAGTTAAGTTTTCTTTACATCCCTACAAAAGTTAAAATTATCTATCATTAGCTGTTCCCCGCGACTTTAGATGCGTGGAATTCAGAAAGAGTAGCCTATTTTCTTTCCATAGTTCAAATTATCCTCGAACAAAATTTCATTAAAAACCGTTAAGCGGTTAAGCCGTGAAAGAGTAACAAATAGACAGAGTTACTGTCGTATTTATTTTATTTTTTTATTTTATTTATTTAGATAACCAACGGCTTATTAACTATAACAGAGTAACAAGTGTGGTAAATAAGACTTAAGCTAATAATAGGTTATCCTAGCGTACCTTTACATTTAAGTACAAACTGCCGCGTGTAAGTGAAAACGCTTAGGATAAAATTAAGTTGTGTTAGAGGCAAAGATCAAATTGTTTGCACTGACACGCGGATGATGTACGGTTACGGCTTAGTTGACGTTTAGGTTTATAATATTATTTTTTTTTCTTTGTTAACCATTATGTGTCCCAAAGCTGGGCAAAGGCCTCCCCTCTTCCTTTCCACTATTCGCGATCGAGTACGATCTTGGGCCACTCTTTGTCGAAGGTGTCGAGTTCGTCCCTCCTCGTATTAATTATTAATAGTTTAGATGGATTATGAAATAATACTTTTTGTATCAGCTTCTTACAAAGTAATGTCTTAACCAATTAGCATATCTGGCACAGTAATAACATTTCTATGTCTTTATGAGCTTTTATGTTTCTTTTGTTTCAAAACCTATTTTTGTACAATAATTTAGATTTTTTTATTTAATTTATTGCTATGACATAACACCAGGCATCGTTAAGGGTTAACACGGCCGCACGTCAGTGGAAACACTTTGACCTTGAGGAGGTCACTGGTTTCGGACGTTTACAGCCTGGGGCAAGTTCAGCTTATACCAGTGTACTATATATAATGTGTGCTTATTTATACTGGTTAAACTTAACACCTTTGAGTTACGACTTGTCATGTTATTTGGAAAAAAAAATTGCTTCTCCAGACCAAGAATAGAGACTAAGGCTAGAAGGGAAATAATTGACTTGAAAGAAGAAAGGAAATTCCTATGCGCACTCCTACAAACATGTTGCCAGCTCCATATCTCAGACTAATTACTGAGGAAAGTCGTAAAACAAACGCGCAGGATTGCATAACAACCGCCATTACTTCTAGGGTGGTTGGCTTGGCGGCCATTGTGTGCGTCAAATTGAGTAAAAGTCGTCTTTTTTTCCCAGTATTTTCTTTTTGAATGATACAAAATCTTTGTAATAGTTATGTAGTTCTTTAAGAGATTGCTCATCAATTCAAATATCACCAAATAAATACTACAAAGAGATAAAAATTGAAAAGGTTTAAAATTTTAAGATATGTACCTCCTACGAGTACATATATGTAATTTAAACATAAGTATGAATTTTCGCGACGCATCATTTTGAAAGTAACGGCACTGACGAATAGTCAAAGGTAAATTAAAGATCAGTGGGTTTTCTCTTCGATGTAACACGTATTGTATGTAGGATGCTTCGTGATTTTTTTTAGCATAAATAAAAATATTTGAAGACAATAGAGGGAGAGGACGACTTAAGAATTTTTTTTTAAATTATTTATTTTTTGGGTGATCATGAAATTTCATTTTCCTTGGTAGGTACATTACGTTACTATAATTTATTGGAATGGAAAGATACTTGTCTGGATAGGTATTATTATAAGGCATGTAATTAACGCGGCGACAAATTGACACCATTCCGGGTCTTAAAAAAACTGAAAATGGATAGTAAATAAACTACTTTGGCGACTAATTTGAGGTAGCATTTTAACTAGAAAGCGGCGGCTTTTTAATGAGTTTTGAGGTTTTATTAAAATTTTATCTGGCAGTGATTTTCTTTTGTGGCAATTGAATTTCTTCTAAGGAGACAAATTATTGGCGGATAAAAAAGTTAAAATAGGCTTTCATAAATTCTAAAATGGGGTTGTCTATAAACTTGACCAAGGTATGAAATAAATACAAACAAGATCTTTAAAAAATACTTTTGGCTACATTTTTAGGGATCTAAATAAACCAAATTGTGACATGCTAAAAAACTATTCTTGGTCTATTTAATTTTTTCTTGACTATCTTTAGTGTAACAAAAGGGAGTGAAAAACTCATGTATCGAACGGAAAACTAATCTAAGTCAATCAAAATAACCTAACCTAACCAAGTATTAATATATTTGTAAAAAGAATAATCTAACAATAAGGAACAAATCTAAAAAAGGCGTGGACGAATTGTCTACGGAGCGGAGTTGTAGCTTTTTATAAAAAAAAAACCTAACCTAACCTACCATTTGCCGCCTTTTTCAAGAATTTACGAATCTGCAAACAATATTCTAATATCCAAATACATTATTATAATATCCATTTTCAGTTTTAAAGCTACCTGACAATCGCTGCCAAATGTGTATTTTTATAATGAAAGCCAATAGTTGCCAGTGATGAATGTTTGATATCCCCTCGGAAAAATTTGTCGCCACATTAGGTTTTATTATTATACCTTAACCAGTTTTACACTGATCCCGCTTGATATATTTGATACCTTACAGTAGCAGCTGTTTTTTAGTTTTTTTGATCCTATAGCCTTTTGTTGCTTGTATAGTTTAATAGTTGCTAAGATATTTAATCACTGCAAAGTTAGTTTTTTTGTGACTTGATAGAAAGTCGCCTAAAAAGGATATCAGTTGCCGTGTTAAATATTTGCCTTATTATAACAAAAAACATCTTTGTCTGCATCACCAGCTGATCATAGAGGTCATTTAAACCTCCAGGCGCTTTACTTCTTCTCGAGGTAAAACTACTTTTTTTAGGAAAAAGTATTTTTTTAATAAAATCTGTTAGTGATGTAGAATCACCCCTTAGAAGGATCATCGTACTTTTTTACACCCTGTATTTTATTCAAGTCACAGCTCATGCATTTGTGAATACAGATAAAAAAATAAAACATAAACTAGATTACCATAAAAGCTCCTAATGAAGCTCATATTCCAGCCACTAATGCAGCCATTAAGGCTAGAAATTCAGGAGTTTTCATAATGAAATTTAATTAATGAAAAACAGCAGCAGCACACAATCAAAACCGCAGCTAACTCGCTCTGCTGCTGAAATTTCAGTAAATATTCGAATGCAGTGTTTGAAGTTGCATATTACCATGTTATGTAAGTGTTGCTAAACTGAATCTGCGGTAGGACAAAGCGTTATACGAAGCGCTGTGGATGTACGACTTATACTGCCTACATACAATACAATATGACAATATTGTACAGCAAGTTCTTTTTGATTCTTTTTTATATTGTCACAAGCATGACTTCAGGTCGCCGGCTGTCAAAAAGAAGTGTTTGGAAATTTCATCAAGAAAGCTACCTGGTCCAATGAATAGGGCGGCGTTGGGCTCAATGATATTAGGTCTTTACCTATGAAATTGCCGTTTTGTATGGCGAATTTTAGGTAAACTCAATTTTCAGTACTAATATTTTTGCATTTTTCTTAGGAATTATAAATCCAATTTTTTTCATTTTTTTAAGCATTATTGGGAAGACATTAAGCTAACAGAAGCTTAAATTTAATTTTCGAAAAATATTATCTGTAAAAAAATATAACAAATGTAATGATGAAATCGGACGACCTTTAAGACGAACAACTTTCGAACCTTTAATTTTATATATCAAACTAAAAATAAAAACTTTATTTTATGCGTAAATTGATAACCTTGAAGTCAACTTTCAAATATAAGACAAATGAAAAAAATTGCATTAGAATTATAGGAATTACGATCTCATTAATATGTAAGAAAATTTCGGCAATTTCATAGGTAAAGACCTATTATTACAATTATGTTGGGCTGGGCTACCAAGCCGATGGTCGCCGGTTCGAATCCAGCCGTTCTGCGTTCGTCATGCCTTCGTCGTGCGTTCATCATAAATCCGTGGACACAGTTTTGTTTGTGTCTATGCAGAATGCAAGCAAGTTGCAAGACTTGCAAGCACATGCGATGAAAGCGTGCGTATAACTTGCGGTTCACGTGAACAGTAAACTCTAAAGAGTAAGATAATTATATTGATAGACCCTATCTTCAAGCAAACAAAGAAAATATTTTGTTCGTTAATGTGTTTGTGAAAGGCAAAAAGGACTTAAATAGGTATGAATAATAAATATTAGGTCCTTACCTAAGAAATAGGCGTTTTGTATAGAGAATTTTAGGGTAATCTCAATTTTCAGAACTAACACTTTAGCACTTTTTTTAAGAATAAAAAATCCAAATTTAATTTATTTTCAAGCATGATTTGGAAGACATAAAGCTTGTAGAAGCTTAAATTTAATTTTCGAAAATTGTTATTTTTAAAAAATATAACAAATCTAATGATGAAATCGGATGACATTTAAGACGAATAATTTTCGAACCTTTTTAGATATCAAACTAAAATTTAAAATCATATTTAATACGCTGATTGATAACCTTGAAATCAACTTCCAAATATAAAACAAAAAAATAGCTAGAAAAAAAAAGAAATAAGATAAGAAAAATTTCGCTTATTTTATAGGTAAGGACTCTGTGGTAAGGACCTAATTTAAAGTCACAGGGGACAGACATCTTAGGTCATGTGATCTCAAACTTGGCACTATAATTGGTATCTGAGACTAGGAAAACATAACAAGAGCATATATCACAATCACTCCTTCGGTCACTGCGATTTAGGCATACATTTTATAAATAATGCAGAATGCCAAAATCGCGAGATAATCGTAACGCTGCTAAACCCATCAACACTAATGGTTTCCTCAGTGGTTTTTTTACTATCTTCTGCAACAATAAAGTGGTAATACCGTATCCTACGTAACAACGATTCCCGCCACTTTCACCGTCGGGCCTACTCACTGAACAATGCAAGTTTTTGCAACCGATTGTGTGGAAATGTATGACATGTATGGCTGTTAGTGGTAGGTATGTTAAGGGGCTGATAAGACCTAAATACTCTTCACTTGAGCAGGTTTTGAACGAAAAGTGATGCAACAAACACGTCTTTTGTACGCCTGAAAAAAAAATCCAAAGTGTCCTCTGCTTTTTGCTTTTAAACCGTTTTTCTTAAGTACCCATTAATCTATGATGCCAAAACTTTTACACATTATTCAATACATTATGCATAATAATATAGCTGTTTTATAATTGATATTATGGGTACATATTTTGAGAAAAATGCAAAAATGAGCAAAAAACGTAAAATAGGGCGCATCCACTCCGTTCTAGCACGCGCATTCTGCCCTTTGTTAGAAAGGGAGGTAATTCAGCTCTTATCAGCCCCTTAATGGTGGTGCGATTGTTTCCTGTGGTTTTGTTGGGACAGGAAGATGCTTTAGACGATGATATGGTATCATTTATTTAGTTTTGAGTAATTAATTACCATATGGTTTCCACATACTTCTAGAGGATTCACGTGATGGAAAATTTCCGTACCTGAAAAAGAAACAACATGGCTCCATCCCTTTCTAGCAAAACGTTTTCAGCGGTATGCTAGAATGAGACAGAGGCCTATTTAGACAGAAAGTTCTCAGGAAGCATCAGCTGCGCCATCACTAGCCCCTTTTTTTTTTTTTTTTTTTTTTTTTTTTTTTTTTTTTTTTCGAGGGGAAATCCATTATGGATACCCGGTCGCTGGGGGAAAGCGATCGGGTTATGTCAGACTCCACTGACTAAAACCCCCCGGTGACCAACCTCAGCGCATGACGGGTAGCTCTGGGATCTCCTTGGGAACGCGACCAGTGCCACCCTCGCGCGATGCTCGTGCCCTTCCTCCATTCTTTATCCTTCCTTACTGCAAGGCAGTAGCAACACAAGGTCACAATGTGTTACTACCTTCCGCTGGCCGCTTGAACGGGGTGATCAGGTTCCCCATCCTGACCACCTGCGACCTCGGGCGCCCGCACCTGGGGCAAATTGGGGCGTACAGAAGTGGCTCTGCTATTCAGAGCCCTTCGTCGCCTCCTTCTTGCGGGGTCGGCTCTTTCCCGATCCCGCTCAGCTGTTTCCTTCCGGACCATAACGGTCTCGCAGAAGGTAACAGCTGCATCCCAGGAGCTATCTCTCTCTAACATCGCCTCTATTAGGGCCGGTGGAGAGAGATCTTGCCCGATTTCTTGGACCAGGACCTGCCGCTCGGAGCCCCAAGCGGGACAGTTTTCAAGCGTGTGCTGCGCAGAGTCCTGGTCAGCCTCGCAATGATGGCAACCCGCCGTCCGCTCTCTGCCGATCCTGTTAAGATACTCACCGAAGCAGCCATGTCCGGTGAGTACCTGTGTTAAGCGGTAT
Source organism: Athrips mouffetella (assembly GCA_947532105.1). Taxonomy (NCBI): domain Eukaryota; kingdom Metazoa; phylum Arthropoda; class Insecta; order Lepidoptera; family Gelechiidae; genus Athrips; species Athrips mouffetella. The sequence goes on along the minus strand of OX383969.1, from coordinate 6,044,601 downwards.
GTAACCCGACCCCTTCTCTCCAGCCACGCTTGAAAACAAGGCAGGATGGCAGCGACTACTCGCTGGCGTAGCGCCCTTGGCTCGTGGAGACGCTCGCGCCAGCGGTTTAACGCCCACTGGTGTGCCCTCTTCCGCAAAACCTCTATTTCCCTTTCCGGAGCTGCCCCATCACTCCTTCGTAAGGCACAGTAAATTTTGGAGTCCATGTCAGCCAGGATGTCCAAGGGCGGAAATCGCGCTAGAACAGTTGCCGCCTCAAAGGATATGGTTCTATACCCTCGGACTACCCTTATTGAGATTTGGCGCTGTACAGCGTTTAGCTTCGCCACGCAGCGCCGTTTACCTGTCAGCCGGTCGGACCACACTGGTGCCCCATATAAAGCAATGGATCGTATGACCCCCGCGTAGAGGCAGCGGATCCCTTCCTTAGGTCCCCCGAGATTTGGTAATAGTCTTTGCAAGGCGCCCGCTACCTTTTGGATCCGGGGAACAAGGCGGTCAAGGTGCTCCTCAAAGTTAAGCCGCCCATCGAGAATGAGGCCCAGGTACTTCATATGACGCCCTACCTGGACCTCCGCATCATCTACACGCACCGTCACAGATGGAGGCTCCAGCCTTCTAGGCAGCCTGTGGAACCATAGCGCCTCAGTTTTGTGAGGTGCTATAGCTAAACCTAGCTCGCGGATCTTGCCCACCACCTGTGCGACACCTCTTTCAGCAAGCCTGGCGGTCCCCTCAAAGGACTCCCCTTCAGCCAAGATTAGAGTGTCGTCTGCATAGCAAACAATACTAACGCCGTCGGGGAGTTCCACGCGTAGGACTGCATCGTATGCGAGGTTCCACAGGGTTGGCCCAAGTACCGATCCCTGAGGTACCCCACACACGACTTCTCTCTGCTCTACGGCACCGTCGCGACCCACGTACCTGATGCCCCTGTCCGACAGGTAATTTGTAATTATGGCCCGCAAGTAAGGAGGCACTTGATGGAAAAGTAAGGCCTCCCTTATTGCACCCCAGGGAAGTGAGTTGAAAGCATTGACTATATCAAGACTGACAGCCAGCACCACCCTTCCCTGGGATAAAGCCTGCTCCGACACAGCTCGGACGCGCAAGATTGCGTCCACTGTTGATCGGCCTTGACGGAAGCCAAACTGACTGTCTGACAGGTTCGGACCAACATCTGTCAGGTGTCTGTTGAGCCGGCGGGCAAGAATTCTTTCGAACAACTTGCCCATCTCATCCAGTAGACATATCGGACGGTACGCCGAGGGTGAGTCAGCTGGCCGTCCTTCTTTTCTCAAGAGGACCAGTTTTGCTTCCTTCCAGCTCTTCGGAATGGTACCATAGTGAAGACAGCTACTGAAGAGGCGCCTCAACCTTTCTCCTAGTACCGTTAGGGCTATTGCCAACGCTCGGCCTGGGATGCCGTCGGGGCCTGGTGCAGTATTCCGTGCGGTGAGGCGCTTTATGGCCCACCTCAACTCCGCCTCCGAAACTTCAAACTCGTCAGACCATATCACGATTTGTGGGTTATCAACAGCTAATTCAACCAGCCTCGGGAAAAGGGTGTCTACTACTCTTCTTACGAAGTTTCCATCAAGGGTTTCCGTCAGTGGAGGACCCCAGGGACGTAACTTACCTAGGACCAATCGATACGGGCGCCCCCAGGGATCTCTGTTAAGATCAGTCAGCAACTCACCCCACGATTGATCCCTTGCATCCGCGATTGCGTGCTGCAATGTCATTGTGGCATCCCTGTATGCATCGTAGGCAGTTTTCTTTTCCTCTTCTGTAGACCGCCGACGTCTTCGAGCCCTTGTATACTCTCTTCTAGCTGACAGGCAGGTCGACCTTAGCTGAGCAATATGCTCCGACCACCAGTATATTGGCTTTTTGGGCGCCGCTCGGATCCGGGGCATTGAAGCGTCGCAAACCGATGTCATGGCACCTCGAAACCAGGCTGCTTCTCCTTCCGGTGAGGGCCACTGTGTCATAGATGGTGGTGTCACCCAGTCAGCGACGTGGGCCGCGGAGACTAGACTGTCTCTGTCCAGACGTTTCAGCGCCCAGGCTAACCGATCGCTCCGGTGAACGCTAGCTGGACGATGAACCACGACATCAAATGTGATATGGCGGTGATCTGATAAAGTCACCACATCCTCTGCAACCGTCCAGTTCGTCACCATTTGGGCAGCAGTGGAAGTTTTTTATTTACGTTTTTCATAAACTCGCGCGGGAAAATTGACGTTTGCTACCAGTTGCTATATTATCAGACAAAAAAAATTACACTTGACCTTAGATATATTTTACGTAGGGGTTCGTGCTGGCCCTGCAAAGACGTTACCACTCGCGTGCACTGATTGTAGTACCTTTCTTTTGGGTTGTAGTATGTACTATGCATGTAATCTCTTTGATTAAGTGAGTATTTATTTATTTCGGTTATTAGCAAATCTTAAAATAAACATTACCAATCAAATTGAGCAATAAGAGCCCCAGTATCATTTTCGCGAATCATCTGGCAGGTATTATAATTATCCTTTCCGGGTCCGATAAATAAAAATGTCATTGATTTTTATAGGTATAGTCTGAGGGTATAGTATAATACAAATACAACAATATTGATATCATAACTACCAAAGAAAGAATCACTTGGAATCACAAAAAAAGTTAAAAAGGAACATAATTTTGCAATAAATTATCATAAAAGGATATCCTGCTCCTTCGTAATACAAGAAGAGAACATAAAATAAAAATGTGATCAAATCACGCATAACGATTAAACAGGTTGGCAGCGTCCATTGATACAAAGGCCGTTGACTGATGCGTGTGCGCACGACCTCGTGCCTTCATGTTGGCTGCCCTGACACGCGAATACAACCGTCGTCACGTTGGCAGCGCCGCCGACGAGACCCTGCTGTCAACTTCCGAACGCGATTGTGCCGAACGTTACGTTAGTTATGTTTTGAACTTGTTTGGTTTGTATACTAGCCAGCGACAATAATTCGAATTTCGAACTTTAATCAATGGAAATAACAATTTTACTGCAAGTATTATTAAAAATAACGATGTGTTGTGATAGAAGTGTGCAAAAACTTTGTGAAAATAGAACAAACAGTGTTATTTGTGCGTTCTTAGTGAAAGTGGGGTTATGTTGACAGTTGAACTAGTAAATCTTGTTAAATTATTGCCCAATATGTTGACGTGTGACAGAGTTTGACTAGGTAAAAATTGTGTTTAATATATAATATTATATATTAAAGCTATTAGTGGGTTCTATAATCGTGTCCTTTAAAGCTACTATAAAGCTTTAAGCTCACTGTGTCTGCTTAAGGCGTTTAAAAGCATTCTCTAAATACCTTTTGTACTCATTTGCTAGCAATCAATGGAAAATACAATTCTATAAACATTTCCCCTGTTTCAACGTCAAAGCGCACAGTATTAAAAATAATTCATCGAAACTTCAATGAATAATAGATTTTTGAGTCTCACCCATCGTAAATTGCTGGAAACATTGACGGTAATGGCTAGTCGATCTTCAATAATTACTTGGTTTTATTGAAAATGGAACACCTGTTGCTGGAGATTCGACAAGAAACAAATGACTATTGTCAATATCAATATATAACCATTATAAAATGTAAACGTGTAAGACTGTTTATAAGCTGTAAAAATATTGTTCAGTAGAAGACTTGAAAAGCAACGGGCTTGATAAAAGAGCATCTTTACTCCTTATTATTTTTGTTTCAAATTACAACAAAATAGTTTGGGTTTTAATCATAATGACGAATCATATGAGAACTATATATTTTTAAAAAATACATCGGTGGAAACATTTTTACCATAAGTGGGTCTCTGTTTTGGGTCATTTGTAGCGTAGCGCTGGTTCAGCTTATACTGATTTTGTTTCTAGTGCTTGCTGCCGTGAGTATATATCCATGATTTTTTGCACCGCGACTACCGCGAGCCATAATCTGTATAAAAACTTTCATAACAACAAACAGCCAAAAAGTATAGTTAGGACATTGCAGGTTGAATCACCTGACTGTTCATGCTTCGGAAAGCATGTAAAGCAGTTATTACCAGTTAGTGGTGTCGATTTTCTCAGACCCAAACTAAAACTTAACTAAATTTGAGAGGTCTAAAAAGGAACTGTCTTTAATTAGTCTGTAGTTTATTAGTCTGTTAGTAATAAAGACAGCTACACTTTTAGACCTGTATGTATAATTTAGTTTAGTTTAAGTTTAGGCTTGCCAAAATCGACACCACTTTCTACAGAAGTATGTGATCGCTTTGACGGCTCAGTAACATCACAAAAGTTTGTGACGCCGATCATCGATCTTACATCACGATTCTGATGATGAATGAAGCTTTATGCTGTATGTAAGTAACTTAAACAAAATGATATCCCTGCATTGCATCCCTATGACAAAACTTACGTGGATGAAGATGCAGAGATAAATCTCGATTATGTATAAAATACTTACTAACTAGGTTAAGAAAAACCTTCGATTTCTTAATTTGCATCCTTTTGCATTTAAAACTATAATCTCCTAATATAGGGAAACGCTTTTGTAATCATTTAATTATACAATGTAACTTCCTGTATTTCATCCAAATAAGGCATAAGATACGAATCGTATCGATTAATAACATAAACATCGTGAAGAAGACAAGAGGCCAGTATAGAATCGAGGGCATTATGTCACGACACAAAATGTGTTGAATAATATAGACCCAGAGGAAATACTATCCCAAGACACATGAGTTATGTGGATTATGTAATGCAATATGTAAAAAACTTTAGTTTCTGGTCTAACTTTATGGTTCTAAGGTGTTACCCAAGGGATTCTAAAAGGGCACAGGATGCTTAAATAAGCACGATGACTCATTTTAACGGGTGAATTGGAAAATAGTGAACCACTTTATCGAAAAATACGAATAAAGCGAAAATCATCAATTGCACTTTTCCGATGATACCCCTTGTAGACGCTGATGGATTTATATCGGGCGGGAGTCTAAAATGTTTTATCGTTATTCGACCCATATTTCTTTGAGAAAACTAGTCAGCGGTTTCATCATGACGATGCTGATAAAACCCCTTGCAGAAGCTGACAAGTTTTTATCGGCCGGGAGGCTTAAATGTTTTATCGTTATTAGACCCATATTTCTTTGAGAAAACTTGTCAGTTGCGTTGCATGTTCCGAGTCATCCCTTATAAAAGAACATCTTATTTGTTTTATCCTGAAAAACAACTTCGATGTGATCGCAAATTAGATTCAATCCTAGATCATGGTTTGTCAGGTTGTAGCTAAACTGGTTCAATCCGCCAAAAGTCTCTCAACTAAAAAACTGGACACAGATGACCTCCGGTCACATATCTAGGCCTCAGCCAGACCTGATACGCTTAAGTTACTTAGCTTTCGTGATCGAGAAGACGCAGCAATCGCCAGTAGGTCACGACACTCGCAACCGCTTCCATATCGTAACTAACATAATACAACTTGTTAAAAAATACATCTGTGATAGACTTGACGGCCCAAATATTATTATAATTCATTAATAATGGATGACATTTATAGTCAATTCATTATGGTTTGGTTATGCATTATTTTACATATTAAATAATGTAAATTTGGAGTTGATTGCAATGGCCGGACGGAAGGACGGAAATGTATGTAATGTAATGCAAGAATTAAAATGAAACGAATAAGGGAAAACAATTACTTATATATAGCGTTGGCTTAAAAAGCTGTATAAGAAAAATGTACAGAAAAAGGAATTTAAACATTTTCAATCCAAATATAAATCATAAAAGAAAATAAATCTGAAAAATTAAGAACTCTTCTAATGCGAAAGATTTGCTTTAATTTTGTATTTGTACCAAACATAAAAACAGTACGATCCAACAAGTGGCCTTAGCTAATATAAGAGAACAAAATTGTTTGGCACGAACACATAACCATATAAGTTACTAAAACACAGAACAATGGATATAGATATAAACAGATTAATGCCATAAGGAAGTTAGAGATTATCAGTATTGTTTATTTATGTCTGTATACGTCGACGATGTTTCAATAAATCCAAGCAATAGCAAGAAGAAAAGTCTTAAGTTTTGCTGTGACACTTTTATCACAATTTTTATTGTTGTGCTTTTTCTTATTCTTTTTGTTCTTAGTAACGATTATAAACAAACACAAATCGATTGATGACAAAAATTTGCAATATAATAGTATTATTTCTTTTTAACATAGGTGAGTTCAGCAGCTGTCTTCACGCCGTCAAGATTAGATTGACAATCTCTAAGTCAAATAATTTACAAACTGTCAAACGGTGAACTTCTTTTTATTGAAAAGAGTTGGAGAAGAGTGACAAGGCGGTGACAGTTAAGTGTTAGTTAATAAGTAGCATTGATGGAAGACATTGGTGTAAGACAGACAGCATGATGGTCAAACGACATAGCTAAATGGACCGTTAAACTTTAGTTAGACTTTAAAAGAACAAACAAAACACATCATAAACAAAACAAGACTATATCCAGCAGATAATCGATACAAGCTGACAAAAAAAATAGAATGATGAAGTGAAAACGGAAAATCCATAAATAATTATGGATAGCGGCTAAAATAATAGCACGAGATCTTAAATAAACAAACAGAGCGTTGCATTGCATCCAAATTAAATCATTTACGTTAACTAATTAGATATAAACAATTAACGGCATGGACAAAACAATTTTGTATGGATACATTAGACTGAAAACATGCCATTATTAATTTACCCAATTTAAAGCAGAACATAAACGTGATTTAAACATATACAGATTAACATAAAAATGAACTACTTAAATGATCAATTGTTAAAATAAATCAGTTTTAAAATAATTATATGTATATTGCTTTCATAGTTCTAAAACCCAACGAAATAAGAATGCTTGAAAACGTTTTATCGCTTGTATAGCTGTTGGTTCAATAAATGAGTAGAATATCACAAAACACGACAATGCGCAAAGCATACACAAATATTCCGAAAGTAAAATACCATTCGCCAAATGCTTTCGGCCTAAAAAGATCCCCGTTTTTGTGAACCATCAAAAGGGTGCACCTGCTACCTGCCGACTTAACAACATTACAGGGAACGATGCTATAGAACAGTGAATGGGCTCCTTTGTTTAAAAAGGATTGGATGCCAAGGATAGCGATGAAAATAACACGTTTTGTAACAAAAATTCCAGTGACATTATTATTTGACATTTTTTGAATACCTTTCTAGAAAATTTACCGCAAAAGTGATGCAAATTGAATCAACATCTTAATTACATAAAGAAGTGATATCGCAGGATGAAGATAAAGTTAGAAATAAGTATGAAGCCTCGATTTCGAGCTTTCTATATTATTTATTATGTAAAATAGACGGACACAATGACAAAAAACATTGATGCTTTAAAATTCTGTGTGCGCAATAAACTATGGAAAATAGTGTATTATATCATACTTTTGTTTTGATATTTCAGCATTAAAGAATGCTACAATATTTCATACGCTTTGTTTAGATAACAACTTTGTTATTACTTAGCAAAAGAAAACCTAACCAAGAAAATGACTGTAAATCCATACTATTTAAAAAGTAACGTAGACAAAATACAAGCTGTGATGACAATGTAAATTTTTTCTTCTGCGCACGGCAGCAAGCACACAGAAACACTACCAATATAAACTGATCCAGCGCTATGGCAAACACATCCGAAACCAGAGAGCCGCTCAAGGTCAAAGTGTTTCTTCCGACGTGCGACTGTGTAATTTGTTTGTGAAGCGATGTAATTTAACTGTCGTCATTATGAGGTATTTTATGCTATAATGAATAAAACATTTTCATATTTTTTTGTGTACGCACAGCAGCAAGCACGTAAAAACAAAACCAGTATAAGCTGAACCAGCGCTACGCTATAAACAAGATCTGCTCAAGATCAAGGTGTTCCCACTGACGAGCGGCCGTGTGTACAGTCAACAGCATGTCAACCTTATCACTCTGGACCAGCTATACTCAACTCAACTAAGTGGCCCACCTGGCACAGAAGTCAATTTGTCTACCACTTTGAATTTCACGCGGATTCATAGAAAGGTGGGCGGGTGAGGTAAAATAAGTATCTGGATAACCCTACAGGGCGTGAGTGAGAGAAACAGCACACCCCTTCCTTCCAAAAATGTGGAATTTTAGAGCATTCTTACTACTACATACTTAGAAAATTGGTCAAAGAAGTGCCCAAAATCTATTAAAAATTTTTGATTGCACATATGTTTCAGAATCATCATTCTCGCGAATGAAATACGCAAAGAATCTGCAAAGAAACAAACTTACTGCCTCCAGCAGTCAAGCCAGATCTTGACAAAGTTTTGACGAAGTGTTCACTATTTCAGAAATCTCATTAAAAGTTGAATTTTGGATTGACACAATAATTGTTATAACATCATACAGCCAGATTCATTGTGGGCACTTCTTGTTTATTTATTAAAGTAAATAAGCCGTTAAAATTATGTTTTTTACTAGCACCAAACATATTTATGATGTGGCCCGCGGCACCACAACCGAACCCTTTTCCTGGCCCTTATAAAAAAAAGGTTGAGTATGGCTGCTCTGGACTTTGTAACATTTTGTTTTCAAGCTTTGACTTAGTAGCTTACTGCGTGTATAAACATCAAGCTTGAACTTGTCTCCACTAACCAAATAATTCCTCTTTTTTTAAACAAAATGCATGCTCTGCTCTTGCCCTTAGACTAGCTTTGTGGACATAGAAGAGATAGACTAGAAACCAGCTCACCCAGAAGAGGGCTATATACAGGGTGTAAAAAAGTACGATGATCCTTCTGAGGGGTGATTCTACATCACCAATCGATTGTAAAAAAATACAATAAAAGTACTTTTGTTATTTTATTTTTTATTTTGGCTGATCATTCGAACTACATTGCAGCAATTTATTGAAATGAATTTGCTAGTGACTAGATATTATAGCAAAAACATCTTTATCTGCATCACCATCTGATCATTCATAAGGGTCATTGAACCCTCCAAGCGCTTCACTACTTCTTGAATTAAAACAATATTTTTTTACATAAAAGTATTTTTTTATAAAATGATGTAGAATCACCCCTTAGAAAGATCATTGTACTTTTTTACACTGTATATTTTACTAGCAACCTGACCAGATTCTAGGGATTTCCAGAAAAGTCAGTCGTGCAAAGAGTTTTTCTTTAACTTAAGACCAACTCTCTTGCTGATGGAGTTACTTCCTGTTCGTTCTCATTTCCGCTAGTGTTTTACTTCCTGATACAACAGGCACATTTTCGACAATCTTGATTTGGTCAAAGTAGGTCTTCATCTTCCTCTCTGCTCTTCAATTTTAGGGTGCAAGATTAGGTTAGTTAGGTGAAGATTGACAAAAACTTATAAAGAATGGGTATAACCTCCTTTTTCAACCTCTAACAGCCTTCCTATTAGACAACTCGAGGTTATAGAGATCTTATACAACTGTTAGGTGTTAATAGAACCTTATAATGGCTATTATAGCGACTCGAGACAAATTGCTTGCCGTTTATAGTACTTGACACAATATCAATAAAATTGCAATAGCTTATTGAATTTATGCAATATAATATCAACCAATGTTTTTTGCTAGCTACTGGTTTGTCAACGAAGAATTCGATCTTTATTTCTTAAAAAGTATACGGATGTATAGGTACGTTATATGTCGGCACAGTTGCAGTTGCAGAAAACTAGTCGGTAGTTTTTCCGCTATACATTTTCATACCATAGTAATAGTTTCAAATATTAATGTTGGAATATGTACAGTCGACTACATGTTGTGTGAAAGGACACTTAGGTAACTTGAACATGCTGCCGTTATTTTTGTTACACAAATATTTTACTGTTTATATAAAAAAAGTAGGTAGGTAGTATTTCGACGGAATAAAATGTAATACTGGCTGGAAAAACTCAAACCATTCAAAAAAAATGTGTTGAATTTCGCGAAATTGAATTCGGAACGTCTAGCTCGTCTGGCTGGATGGACGTTACCAGGCACGTTCGAATTTCGATTTATTCCTTTTGGCGGGAATAAAATACGCGTCAAAAGCTTTGTTTGAAGATTCTGGATTCTGCCTACCCTGGAATTACACTCACTGATGTGAATAAGCGAAAATGAAATGCTCAGACGCTCTGTGTCTGAGCATTCATGTTTATTATTATGTTTATGTTTAATTCTTATAGGTACTAAGGCCACAGAACAAGAATAAGGTACTTACCAAACAAAATTGCACGAAAAATAAGGAAAAATCTTAAGAATATTCCGCTCAGGACCACTAGTACTACTGGATTTGTACCACTGGACCAAATCCGTCCCACTAGTACCCCTGGTGGTACTAATGGGACATGCAAACGTGATAACAGTAAAAAACGTAACTTTGTATGTCAGTCTTCATAATTCTTATCGGGTCAATCGGTCACTTTAGGTTTTGAGCGCTGGCCACATAATTTAACAATTTCTTTTTACTTCATTGATGACAATCTCCGCGACTAGGACTTTTTAAATGTATTTGCAAAACTTTCAAAACTACATTTTTTTTTATGTAGCCTGTATGGTGTCCCACTGCAGGGCAAAGGCCTCCTCTCTTTTTCGCCATTCGTCTCTGTTCTGAGCCTCTGATGGCCAGTTTTCTAAAAATACATAACGAAAGTAAAAATAAACGTTTCGTCAAAGCACGTAAATTTTGTGAGTACAGTAAGGAGCTGGTAAAGAAAAACACACACGTGACTTTGGCTCCTGCGGTCATTGAAATACGAATGTTCTAATGCCCAATGTGTTAGGCTTGACGAGCGCTTGAGTATACTATTGTCTATGCTTACCATAAATTTATTACTTCGCGGCGCTTTTAACATCATTGATATTTACTCCTTCATTTCTAGCAATATATAATGACCTCTTAATTATTTAATTATAAATAAATTGTATTTTAGATAAGTTGCGCTGCAAGTGTAAAGTAAGTAAGTAAGTGTAAAATTTGCCGGACTGTACAACAAAAGTACATTATGAGATAACAAAATCGAAATAAATAACCACTATATTAATATTGTGGTAATGTAGTGGTTATTTACTAAATAATTGAAACCTAAATTAAATTAAGTTTCTTTAAAAAATATAAGTACTAAAACTTAGCTTCGGCAATACAAGCCCTAATCTAAATTCATAAGCACGAACTTACTAAGTTTCCCAACTAAGTTATTAAGGGTCAACTCTTCGGCAGACGAGATAAAATATGATTAATATTAATAATTTAACGAAGTTGCAAAGTTTGCTCGAATACAAGAACTTTAGAACATTTGCAAAGTTAGTGGAAAATATTCCTCAAAAGTCAAAACATGAAACGAAAATCCTTGAGAGAGGACAAATAGGAACATAATATTTAAGTCAAACAATTACTACAGTATAACTTTTATACGCGTCATATTTTGATGATATTTGTATATTAAAAGGAAATATCAAGCAGAAGAAATACGTTTTATTTCTCTTAATTAAATTTACGTGACGTAGACGTAATGAGGCAGATAGCTGAGCTCAAAGTCCCATTTTATCAAAACCGCGAAAAGTGAGATCACATTGTGCAAAACAGAACCAAGCAATTAATAAGAGAGAAAACCTTCTATGGATTGAAAACTACAAAATAATTAATTGATACATACATAAAATAAAACTGTTAACTCGACAATTCACATTCAAAAATATAATTTCATGGGGGTACAAAAGTTTTAAGCGACTATTTTTGGAATTTTTCTGTTTGTCTGTTTCTTTGTTTCCGATTTATGTAATCATAAACTACTGATCTAATTGAAACGCGGTTTTTGAATATTTAAATTACTTCTTCTTTTGATTATACAAATCAATTAACTTATTAATAAGTAAGTCAGATACATTCATATAAAAATCGTATAAAAGAAGTTTCCAAATACACATTTATCATTAGTCTTTGTTCAAAATGTGTTAAATCTTATTCTGCTACAACACGTAAGCTTTACTTCATTACAATCGGTTCATTCAATCAGAAGATATACGCATGCGAAGGCACATGCAGCTGTCCGCGATTCATCCACAAAGTAAATTACTGAACCTATTCAAATGGGGTCCACAATAGTGGTAGAATAACATTTTGGTGAACTATAAGTTTTGTTTCGTGTTGGACGTTCTGAATAAAGGCCAGGTTAAAAGTACCCTAAACCGACGAGCATGTGTGAAAGGATTGATAAAAGTACAGGAAGCAAGGGAAGTATGTCAGGATCGAAGCAGGTGGAGGACTGTGGTCTCTGCCTACCCCGACGGGAAAGAGGCGTGATGTTATATTATTATTATCATTTATTAGATCAGACCACAAAATCCATTTATGTTAGTAAATACTTAGCCTATGTTAGTGAACAATGTCATAAATTTATTTGATTATAAGTCCCACCCAGTGTTTGAGAATGGGACAGTCGATTTTATCAGCAATGACCGACAGGACACTGTTGGGGCTAGCCCGCACCCTGCTTAGCAGTGATGATATCCTTTTACGCCTGATGGTGTAAAAGTCATCAGGTCGCTCTAGTGCAAACATTTGCGATGCGCTACAAAATCGGGGCAGCCCCAACAGCATCCTGAAAGCATTGTTATACTGAACCCGGAAAGCATTGTACGCCTTTTGAGTATAGTTGACCCACAAGCTGCTGGTGTAGAAAACCTGACAAAACGCCTTGAAAAGGGTTATTTTACCTTGTTTAGTACACCGAGCAAACCTGCAAGCCAACATATTACTTCTAACGGCCAATGCTCTCCGTTCTCTTGTGATGTCCAAGTCATCTTTCAGTTCACTAGTAAGTACCAGGCCACTCAGAAAGTATTGCGAAAAATAGTTTTTATATATGGGAGACTGGCCGGTCAGAATCTTTTTCGAAAATATGATTACTTGTAAGTAAAAATATGTGTGTTCCATTTTCAAAATTTCCCTCCACATTTTTTGCGAGCCAATTCAAAGTATCGTGTCTTACTGAAAAATGGATCTGCGCCGGGAACATTTTAGAGCTATGATTTTTTACGATTTCAAGTGTCGCCTGAAACCGGATGAATCGTTCGATAGACTTCAAATGGCATTTATGGATGAAGGCCCCTCCAAGGCAACCGTGTATCGTTGGTATAACGAATTTAGGCGCGGTCGACCAACCTTGAGGGATGAAGAAAGAAGCGGTCGCCCTTTGACGGCTATTACGGAAGAAAACGTGCTAGCAGTGAAAAATTTAATCCAAGATAATAGGCGAATTACATATCAGGAGATTCAGCACATATTAAAGATTGGATCGGGAAGCGTTCACGAGATTCTACACGGGCATCTTCGCGTGAGGAGGATAGTATCGCGCTGGGTGCCGCACTACCTCACCGACGCTCAGAAGCAGGCCCGGGTGGAATGGTGCCGTGATATGCTGAACAAATTTGAAGCAGGCTCGTCTCGGCGTGTTTACGACATCGTAACAGGTGATGAGTCCTGGATTTATCAATACGATCCAGAAACCAAGCGCCAGTCGACAGTTTGGGTGTTTCAAAATGAACCAGCGCCTACCAAAGTGAAGCGATCTCGAAGCGGGGGGAAGATTTTGATCGCCAGCTTTTTTAATTTGACTGGCCACTTGGCCTCAATTCCCTTACGAGATCAAAGAAGCATCAACGCCGAATGGTATACTACCAAATGTTTACCAGAAGTTTTTTCTGTTGTGAGCAACAAGCGACCAAACACAGGGCTCCGCGGACTACTGCTCCACCACGACAATGCGCCTGCACACACCGCGCTCAAAACGAGGGACTTCCTGGACAGCACACCAGTCAAACTCCTGGGTCACCCTCCTTACAGCCCTGATCTAGCACCGTGTGACTTCTTTTTATTTCCAAAAATAAAAAATCAGCTCAAGGGGATACAATTTTCGTCGCCGGAAGATGCGCTGGCTGCGTTCGAGCAGGCTGTAAACGAGGTGTCTACGGCGGACTGGAAAAAGTGTTTTGAAAACTGGTTCAGACGCATGAATATTTGTATAGAGGCTGGTGGAGAGTACTTTGAAAAGATTTAATAAAAATATATGTACCTGTAGAACAATTTTTTTTAGTGTCGCAAATATTTCTGAGTGTCCCACGTATGTGACCTAGATATTTGAACTGACTTACAGCATTACATATATGTAACAAAATAAGTGATGTTCATTATGAGAAACCTCGTTTGAATTAGTCCAGTTGTTTGTGTTTTTACCCGACTGCCCCAAGACAGGAGGGTTATGTTTTTCGAGTGTATGTATGTATGTATGTCGATTTCTTTGTCGCGCTCTGCAGCCTAAACGGCTTGGTAGATTTTAACATGTGAGGTGTCGTTAGGTTCGTATTCATTGTAGGAGTGTCATAGGGTATAAAAAAAAATTAAAAAGTACTAAATAAAAAAACTATTTCAAAAAATAAAATACCCGACTGAAAAGAGAATCTTAATCGGTTCCGATTGAGATGAAATTTTGCATACGTATGTGAATCGGATGACAATGCAATATTGTTGTAACTTGGAGCTGATCTGATGATGGAGCCGGAAGATATCCATACAAAGGTGGAGATACTACCGCGTTTTAGAATCCTACAGTGCCATCTGTAGGTGGGTAGCGTCGCTTGCTCACCTGGTAATATTTTAATGATAAATCAACTCTGGGAGGTTTCTTTACGAAATAGTTGGGCTTAGCTAGGCCTTTTGGAAATAAAATCACTTAGTTTTAGCATACAAAGCAATGACTAAATTTCCCGTGCAAGATGCCGCATTCATTAGTTTTGTAATATACTGTAGTTTTTCTACTCCATAACAGAGGCGCTGTTTTTATTATCGCGTTTTCGAAACCTACAGCGCCATCTGTTGGTGGGAAGCGTCGCTTGCTCATCTGGTAATATTTTATTGATAAAACAACTCTGGGAAGTTTCTTTATAAAATATTTGGGTTTAGCTAGGCCCTTTTGGAAATAATTTTCTAAGTTTTAACATATAAAGCAATGACTAAATTTCCTTTGCAAGATGCAGCATTAATTACTTTAGTGTTATACTGTAGCTTTTCTACTCCATACCAGAGGAGCTGTTTTTTTATGTCGACTACCCAAGGAAGTTTTAGCCCACGCTTCGCCAAAGCGAACCACCAGCGACTAAAACCTCCTTGTGACTACCAAATTCAACCATACCTTACGTACGGTCAACCGCACGTGAATGGAAAGATTTGCAAATCTATTACTATGTCACAAAGTTCGAAGTGTTTATACTGACGTGCTATTGGGTGTATGTAGAAAAATACAGTCAGCAGAGAGGGACTATATATCGCTTCTTAGTTTAATAAAGAACTTCCACGAAGATATGAATGGCGCTGTCGTTCCTGGTGGCATTACATCTGAGCCGTTCAAAATGCGCAGAGGTGTCCGCCAAGCTTGCGTGTTAGCACCCACCCTGTTTGGTATATTTTTCTCATTGCTATTAAGAGAAGCATTCGGCAATCTACATACAAGGGCTGATGGGGAGTTCTACAACATAATTTGACTTCTTAAGTCCAAGCACCATCGCGAGGACGTTTTTATCGACAGCCTTCTATTTGCTGAAATTTATTTATTTGCTTCTATTAGAGAAAAAAAGGGTGAAATAAAAATTTTAAAATCATTACTTTTACGACATGGGTATCAAACAATAGCTGGTACAAACCTGATTCTAAGGTTTAAGCAAATGTAACAACATAACTTGACGTAGCAAATCTAAAAACTAAAAAGTTTAAAATAAAAAATTATTAAATAACAAAAAACCCAACTGCTTAGCACAAGAGAGGAAAACAAGCTTAAATCTATTGGATTTGGTAACTTGAATTGGTTAAGATACTGCAGGCGGGGCGAACAAAATTAAGTCGTAAACATCCACAAAACGTTTTTTCGTCCCCGCCTGCAGTATCTTATACAATTCAAGTTACCAAATCCAATAGATTTAAGCTTGTTTTCCTCTCTTGTGCTAAGCAGTTGGGTTTTTTTTTTATAATTTTTTATTTGTTCAGTACAAACTCCACGTCAACGAATTCATAGGCACAGCTATTCAAAAAGTACGGAAACGCTTTGTCTTAGAAAATATGATAAAATCGTCAAGATAAATATCTACGAAAGAAACTTGAGAAGCTTAGATTTGAGACGATTTAGTAATTGCGTGGACATAAAAATTTTACAATGGTGTATTGTTCCGAAGCTCGTTAGCGTACAAATTGCTACGATTTACGATTTAACAACTCGTGTCTTTTGGAGTGCCGTTGTTGCCGGAAATTGTACTTCATCAACAACATCATACATAGTTAAGTACTTCTATTGTAATAACATGTAGTGAAGCGCTCGTGGCCGAGTGGTAGTAATTCTTTCCAACCACGAAAGGTAATCCGTTGGCCGTCTCAGAACCCAGATGGGTGACAGCTAGTGCCACAAGAACTTGAGCGTTTCCGTTCTTCGGAAGGCACATTAAGCCGTTGGTCCTGGCAGTTGTCAATGATAGTAGGCGTCAAGCCAAGTCAAAAGCCATTTGGCGGGTGGAAAACCCTGACAGCCAGGTTGGCTTTGGGTAATCTAGGATTGGGTCTGGTTACCTATGGGAACTCTATAGGGTTGCAGATTTTAGATGGCAGTGCTCTGCGTAAAAACTAGTGTCCTTGTCAAATCCCCTAGATTAGGTAGCCGACTCCATTAGCAAAAAACCAGCCAAGAGCGAGTCGGACTCGCGCCCTAAGGGTTCCGTACCTGTCTACCATATGATATACTAAAAGCTTTTGCTCTTTGATTCTAAAAACTCCGCGACCATCCAACTTGACCCCTCTTTTATAGAAGTTCTTGAAACGGGAGTTCACCTTAATTGGTTACTATTAGTTGTGAGAAAAATTGAAATATTTAATGATTTTAGACTTTTCCCTTTATTTGTACTGTGAGACCTAGCTTCTTGCCAAATTTTATAATTTTAGGTCAACGGGAAGTACCCTGTAGGTTTTGCTTTTTGCATAAATGGAGATGAGGACATAAAAAGCCATATTTTTTGATTGCGTGGTTGTAAAAAATTGAAATTTTCAGATCTTGTGTGGTTTATGGACCTTAATATTCGTTATCAATTTCAACCTGATACCTCTTCTCGTTCGTGAGAAAAAGGGTCTTGACAGACAGACAGACAGACGGACAACAAAGTGATCCTATAAGGGTTCAGTTTTTTATTTTGAGGTACGGAACCCTAAAAACGGAATAAAGCTAGAGAAACGATCATTGTAATGACATGTAGTAATAACTTTTCTGTGTTATTTTGTGTTGTCATTTATTACAGGTGGTAACCCAAAGTAACTAAAATCATTTTTGGCCCTACTTATTTTCAGCGGTCAATCTCTCCATGACAGTGTTTTTCCTTTAACTTGAGATTGGCAGGAATGGTTGTTCCCCCTTACAACGACCGATTGCCAAAATATTTTAAAAAGTGAAGTGAACTTGTAAATTGTACAATCAAGAGCATGTCAAGTTTGACACTTAGCAGCGCGATTTTTACTACAACAGTACTTGAAATAAGAACGGCACAAAGTACAATGTGTCAAGCTTAACGTACTTTTGATTGTACATACATACATAACATCACGCCTTTTTCCTGTCGGTGTAGACAGAGACCACTACCCTCCATCGGCTACGATCTTGACATACCTACTTTCCTCGCCTACTTATGCATAATTTTTGTTTATCACCTTTGTCCCACAACTTTCACGAGAGCCAAAACGTGTTTTGAATACATAAATATATACTTAAACAAATGAAAAATTTAAATGTAGGCTACTCCCTACCTAATCCTTAAAGCACGAATAAGATGAGGCTCATTTGTATTTGAGAATGAAGATTATGTAGGAACCTTTTTCTTATGATGAATGACGACCTCCATTGTAGACGGATATTATTTATTAGTAGCAAATAATACTGAGAAATAAGCATTAGCTGACGCACTGATAAAAGCCAAATTACCTCCCTTTCTAACAAAGGACAGAATGCGCCTGTTAGAAAGGAGCAGATTCGCGCTGTTTTACGTTTTTCGCTCATTTTTGCATTTTTCTCAAAATCTATACCCATAATATTATAATTATAAAACAGCCAAATATATTGAATAATATGTAAAAGTTTTAGCATCATAGATAAATGGGTATTTGCAGAGGTAACTAGATGTTTTTATGGTGTACAATAGTAGTTTAAGATACAAGTGCCGTAAGTACGGTTATTACAAACGAGTTGACGTTTTGTAAACCCTAGACGAAGTCGAGGGTTTACCATTGGCACGAGTTTGTCATAACCCTTACGGCCGTGTATCTAACGATGTTTTTCAATACATTTGTGAGAAAACAGGTATAAGTAATACATATGTTAAAGGAACCAACCATGAGTACTGTCAGCCTCTTGTCGATATATGTTCTCCTGGTACTCTCCATTTTATTTTAAATATAGGTGGGCAGTCGGTTTCCAAGTAAAAAGTCACCACTGTAGTATTTTTACAAAATAATTTTATGATCAGAGTGTAAAAACTCCTTGGTAGTATACTTTTTTTACTTACCGCACTAGTTCGGTAAGTAACTACATACGAACAATGTTTACGTCCTTGTAAGTACGTTTTTCGAGCAAATGTATTGAAAAATATAAATCGTGTTTCAAAGTCAGCCATCTTCTTGGAAAGATGCTTAATTATCGAATTTTTTTTTCACGGCCATATATTCATCACTTTTTGTTAAAAAACTGCTCAAGTGAAGCGTATTTAGCTTTTATCAGCCCTTAAAGCGCGCTGCTTCTACGAGTAGTAGTTATGTACAATTTTTGAGTCAAACCGAAGTAGGTTCGTCAAATTTTCCAGACTAATTGGCAGCGTGTCTAACTTGCGGTACTTACCACCTTCCAAAAACCCATGTTTACAGCCAGTTATAAACTGGTTTTATAACGTACTCTCAGCAGGTGTTACGTATCAATTTCTTCCTATAAATGCCAGTTGTGATCAGATTAATAGAGTAAGTTCTCTGCTGCGGCGTCCAATAAATTTAGGTGAAAGATCAATCACGGCCGCCTTCGGGCCACGCTCTATTCCACTCATGCAACCTCGTAAATCACCGATATTATCAGCCACTGCATTGCGAAATCTATCGGTGTACGAAACCTGTCGATATACGATGGATATAATACAATGCAAACTAAATCAAGTCTGACACTTTCTCGAATAAACACGACCCTGTTTTGCGCTATCTAAATAACGCCTGCGTCATATAAACAAATCTCAGTTATCACGATAAGATATCTTATCAAATCAAATGATTGTGCAAATGAGTACAGTTTATCTGTGGAGCGCGGCGCTCGCGCAGCTTGAGCAGACACCGCGAGCTGAACCTCGTGAACCCAGCCCAGCAATTGTTGCAGGCCGCATTCGACCGCCCGACGGCGCTTCGAGTGAACGTCGGAAAGAAAAACGACTCACGTAACTATCGTTAGAGTGAATAGCGTGCGCGTAGTCGATCGTAACGTGCAATGCCCAGGGCCCCGCGCGCCCCTCTACCCCTCCCAGGGCTATGGAGACCCTCCTCGACAAGTTCAAGAGGGAGCAAGGAGGACTACGTCGGTCCCGATCGGTCCGCGCTTCCTTACGCATGATAGGGAACCGGTGGCGCTCGACCAAGGACGGAGACGCTCCCGAGGATATCGACAAGCTGAAGCGAAGCACCGTCGTCTTCACCGCTCAGCTGTCGCAGATCTTCAGCGCTGAAAAGGACTTGGACGCCACCTACACGGGCATTGACGGCACTTACAAACCAAAAACGCCAGCCATGGCGAAGAAACCGGTACAGGAACCAGTGAAACTGAGACGAAAGAGTGGTGATGTGGATTTAAATTTAAAACCTGCAAGACACAAAAAAGTTGAAAAATCAAAGTTTAGTGATTTGTTTTCTAATAAAAAAGGTAAAAGTGCTTCGGCGAAGGAACTATTGGTGCCCCCGGAGAAAATACCTCCGAAAGCTGCAGCAATTTTGCATATCCATTCGCCGGTGAAGGAAAAGGCGAAGGAGAAGAAGAAGTTGAAGGTGATGGGGAAGTCTGAGTCTGCAAAGTGTGTGACGGATTTGCCAGGACAGCAGCGGCGGCAGCGGAGAGGATCGGAAAGCGAGCTGGTGTGCGCCAATCACACACGTGGTTGCGTCAACCCTGCGTTTGTGTACAGCACGCCACCGAAGGACCGGAAGACCCCGATGTCACCCTCTGCTTATTTGAGTAAGAATATATTCTTTTTATTATTTTTGTATTATGATCAGAAGATACGCGTTCTTTTATTTAAATATTTGTTTTGGGTAGATTGATATTATACCTAGTATGACCAAAGCGATAATTTTATGCGATCGACATCATGAAGACTATATTATCACAGTGATTTTTGAAATGAAAAAAAGAAAATTCAAACACTTGAAATACGTAAACGTGTAAAAGATTATATCTGCCAAATTTTCATAAACTGTTAAAATCAGAATAAGGCTAAGCAGTTTACTATTATTTAATCTGTGGCTAAGCGTGAACTTCAACCCACACGATATCATGTCAATGGTTTGTTGTAGTATTGTCATTGCAAACGAGTGTCATAATGTCACGATCCCATTATTTCATGACTTCCTATGATAAGTACCAGTGCTACGTCCGCAGTCGTGCGTGATCGACCTTATTTCGGAACTACCTGTTTATTGAAACCAACAAGGAATAATTTGGAAGTTATTTCTTCATACGATGTTTTTTCAAGGGTTCATTGGTTATTCATCGATCAAAGCTTCCCTTTCAGAATTTGAGTAACTTCTCTATTATTCAAGGGATATTGCGCGTTTTTCGCGTTGTTTCGTGTAAGAGGTTTGTAGAGGCTTAGGGGGAACGTTTTTCCGAATTTTTGTATTACCGGTACTCTTAAACCCAATGCTTTTAGTTGGTTTTACAGGTATAAAAGCAATAGAAATCGCGCTTCTTTGTTGGATAAGAATACTTATCCAGAATTTTTTTCTTTATATTACTGAATGATGATTGAATAGTTTTTCTCTTCTCATGCTCGAAAAGTTGTAGTTTATGCTGGGTATAGGCAGCTTAAAATTTTATTTTATGCGGTCGAAAAAGTAATTTCTTCTTCTTAATTGACTTTCCAGCCAGTCATACCATGAAAAATTTAAGAAATAACCTCTCGTTTCGTTATATACTTACAATATATTTATATTCGGAGTTTATAATCCTAAAAGTATTGAATAGAAAGTTAAGGGCTCAACATTATTAACAAAAATATTAGAAAAATGTACTTTTCTAAACTAATTTTACGTCAATCAAAGTGAAAATCAGAGTGAATAACTCGACCATAAAAAACTTTTTATCCGCGGCTTAATTATTTGCACTCCCCTACGGGTCGTGCGAATACGTAAGCCTTGTATAAAAAGTAATGCTTTATGCACTTGTTGTAAAATCTACTATATCATGTAATAAACAAATTTCATTAAAGTAAGGCTATCGTAATAGGTCTTTTATGACAGCTGTCAAACGTAAGTAAACTTATGACCTGCAAAGAAAAATGAACCCTGGGGAACGTCAAAACGGACTTCTTATGTTATAGTTAGGGTGCTGGCTGCAATTTGGGTAAGTATATGATTTGCTCATGATTCATATTAATAGGGATGATAGATCAGCTCAATTTGAATCGATTTGGTCCTTACGAGTACAAGTTTTTCTGTGCGTCGCTGCGTTTTTGAGTTAAAGCAAAAAACATAAAATGTATTATGGTGGCACACCATTTTTCAGGGGTTTTATACATTGTATTTAATCAGATAGTCATAGTCTGCCAGGTGTACGTTTCATTGTCAAATTTCAAAATCGTTACAACTTAATTCCTCAAAAACGCAGGGGTGTGGATGTCCGCCAATATTTTTCGTATCTTTTAGAGGATGCTTCTTATCATCAGTCAAAGAGGCAGACATGAGCAAATCATATAGAAATTTGTCCTTCATCACCCTTACTATTAGCCCTACATTAGACAAGAAAGTTGGTATTATTATTATTTGCATACGGTACTACCAGACCAGTATTAACCTACGTCTTTGTAAATTACATACATATACAATATCACGCCTCTTTCTCGTCGGGGTAGGCAGAGACCACAGTCCTCCATCTGCTACGATCTTGACGTACTTCTCATGCTTCCCGTACTTTCATCAATCCTTTCATACATGCTCGTCAGTTTAGGGTAAATGATTGAGCGATAATACTATTATAATGACATTTTGACTTGCTGCTGCCCATCCTCCGTTTCTTATTCCCTTAGTCGCCTGCTATGACACCCACGGGTAGAGATGGGTTGAAACTATTCTAATTCGTATTCATCGTATACGAAAGGGTTGATGAAAGTAGAGGAAGCTATTTAGGGAAGTATACCGAGATCGTAACATGTAGATCGTGATGTATGTAGGTATCATTTATGCTAGTACCTGGGCGACCGAGCTTCGCTCTTTAATAGCCGCATCAACATTAAAATATCATCGGGTGAGCAAGCTATGCTACCCGCCAACAGATGGCGCTGTAGATTTCTGTCTAAAACGCGTTATTTTAAAAATGCTTAAAAACACGGGGAAAGCGAATTTTTTAGATCGATTTACCGTCCATGAAAACCTCAGTATAGTAAAACCGATTACAAAATTAAATTATATACAATTTTGCTCGTGTAATTGGATAAGATATCGTGTGGGTTGATCTAAGACCGTCCTCACAAACCCTGGTGTCAGAGTTCTTGAGCCGCCAGACAATGTTACAATCAGACCCGATTTTCCTAGGCGTGTATCGTTTTAAGTACCTCTGTATGCGATTAAGACCGTCCTCACAAACCCTGGTGTCAGAGTTTTTTGAGCCGCCAAACAATATTACCATCAGACCCGATTTTCCTTGGCGTGTATCGTTTTAAGTACCTCTGTATGCGATTGGTTCAATGATATATTACGTCGCTCTATGTCGCGTGCTCGCTAATCCGATCCGTCACGTAATGATACATTTCAATACCATTTCAATAGAGAGATCATTCACAAGTTGATTGTTTATAGTTGGATTAATATCTTGATTCTTGTTGTGCTTAAGAGGTTTATGCATGAATTAGAATACAGTGAAACTTTCAAGTTTATTTATAAGAAGATGAAAAAATTTTCATGAGAAGGGCTTCAAATTCTAACCGAAACAATGTTTTCTTCCTCTCTGTGACATCAGGTTTAAGTGTTAAATTCAGAGTTGCACAACGCTTCTTTAAAGTAAAAGCTGTCTTAAATCTATTGCTATCACTTTATATTTTAATGAGATAGAAAGTGACAGCAATAGATTTAAAATTCCAAAAATATCTTTAGTTAGTAGAAATTTTTGATTGAAAAGATCTCGGCGTTAGATCACTTATTCAGGGCAAGTTGGTAAAGCTTTGTCTTTCTTTGATGTTGAGCATTTCATAGTCTTCATTTACCATTAGTTTTCAACAAAGATGATCATGTTAAAACCAACAAGTTTCTCATTAAACAAACATACAAAGAAAATTATCATTAATTACACTGTATGCTACGTAGAGCTTTTTCAATTATTTACCTACGAAAACAAAAATCCATTTCATATTTTTTGTGAAATGTGATAAAAATTACTTAACAACGGCTAGATATTATAAAAATAAATTTAAAAAAATAAATATTCCTATTGAAAAAGGACCAAGCTGAAAAGAAAATTAAAGTAATAAAGTTTGGATTTTTTTTGTGTGATAAAATAAATGAAAGACTGAGTGACGAAAGACGCAATTAAACTCTCGAAAAAGTATTTAAAGTACGCGTAAATAAATAAGATCAAAGTGACTGTTTACAGTATAAGTACAGTAGTAAGTGGTCAATAATTGGTGATAAATACGTTAAATAGTGGAACATTAACACAACATTACGTGCCTGCGAATGCGGGCAACCGGTTCTGAAACTAGTACTTACTTGTAAACTTCGGCATCAGCTACTAGAAACTACAACTTAGTAGTTTTAATTCATTCATGTACTTACTCAGGATTCCTATTGCAAAAACATTAGCAATAGATTGATAGGTGCAAACTAAGCTGCTTAAATAAAGATTAGTACCTGGGCGACCAACAGATAGCGCTGTAGGATTTCTGAAACGCGCTATTTTCAAGAAATGGTCAAAACACAGGGAAAACGATTTTTTCAACAGGCATGAGACATAGCTATATTGATTTTTCGTCCCCACAAATCCTTGAGTAATAATAAAAAAAAAATATCAAGTAAAATTTTTTTGTCTCCAAGAAAGTTGCTTGTTTTCATGAGTAGAATCACTGGGCTTCGGGAGCAAAACCAATGAAAATTCGAGCTGTATAATGTCATTTATTATTACAAAAAATGTACCTATATTTTAGTTAGACAAATGACCTAAAACTGTTTTATAGGGCTCATTATGGTAGGGCTTGTTTGTGACCTCACATGTGACAGACGACCTCATAAATCTTTCGACAGACCTTCACGATGTCGTTCACCTCACCTATCTAATGGTGTCTGCCAAAATGCCAACTTTTTACGTCCGCTCGTTAATATCTTTTTAATACTGTCACTTTTACTGAAAAGTTGTAAAGCTGACGATGGAGTAGTGGTTAATGGCTCTTTTTGCTATTGTTAAAAATGTCTATGTATTTTTTTATTAACAACTAGCTTTTTCCCGCGACTTCTTCCGCATGTGAAATGAAATCATAAATAAAAAAAATTGTAATCATAATCATATACATACCAGTGTTTAAGGCAAACTATTAGCTGACAAAAGTTTCATTAAAATCGGTTCAGTATTCTTTGTAAATCTTTTACAAAGCGCAACAGATTATATAGTGGATTTCTCTGTCTGCGTCTGAGTTCCCGAGTTCATATAACCCGAATCTACAAAAGTCGCGAGTGAATACTTTTTCATCGTTAGCATCAGCTCTGTCCTCAGGGCTAGATCGAGTTCAAGAGCATGCCCATGCCCAAAAGTGCAAGCAATGTGTGACGGTTCGGCCGTCAGTGATTCCGAAATATTCAAGTTTAGGTTTATGTAACTAATATTCACGTTGAACTTGGCTTTGACACGCTACCGCGTGTCTAGATCAACTTTTGATCAAACACATTTCCGATTAAATTGAAGTTAAAAATACCCAAATAACTCGTTGTAAAGTCAGACTATAACTAAGCATTCCATTAAAAAAGAAGGATACACCTTAAGAATTGAAGGTAGTCGGATGAATGAACATCTTAGGTTCGGATCGAGAAAAAAACAGTAAAATGCATTCGAAACTTAATCAAGACATTTAGTTTAGTAATTCAAGCTTATTTTACATGATTTAGTATCCATAAGAATACTTTAAGTCCGTTTTATAAAGAAAAACACGTCATTAAGACAAACAATTAAATGAGAAACATTATTGATTAAAGGTAGATGGCGACAATGTTAGAGTTGCGTGATCATTGCTGCGCTTGACTGAACGGCGGCGCTAAGGCTAGCTTTTGAACCTTCAATGTACGATGAATGGCGGTTGTCGCCTCAACGAGAGAGGAGAAGCGGGGACGCGGTTGTTCCCAATATGTCCCGAGAACTTCTCGAGACTGCCAAAAACGGTTTGGGAAGCCACGGGACTATTATTATTGAGGAACGGTGGCGTTAATGAGTTCGGGAAGGCACGTGCTAAATTCAAGAGTATAAATACGCAGACTTGGGTTGTGAGGGGGCATTCGTTGTTTAACTTTCGACAAGTCATTATGCTGGAGGAATGCCCGAAATTCCTGAAAGCATTTTAATCATAACTAACGGTAATTTCGTCGTGAACGCGCAGGTGTCGGGATACCTGAAAATTCCTCGTAGAATTTCGTCCGTCGTAAAGCGATCGCTCGCTCCTAGAAACTCGAGTGCTAGCTTAGAACTTAGATTTCTACACTATTGCTAAGACAGTGCGACGCGAGTCTTTAATCAATTATTTATCTTAGTCAATTAGGCCGATCTGGTACCCGGAAATCTGTAAGTACAAGTCTATACCCATTTTTCCTATTGTTGTTTTTTATTGTGTGTTTTTTTAAACTGTGTATATTTAATGTGTTTTTGATCTCTTTCAATTGTATGTGATTTATCATTTAATTGCAAATCGCTCTCCAGTTCTCCCTATGCCATTCTTTAAGAACTGTCTAGATATTATCGTGTTTTCCCTAGAACTGACGGCTAGAAAGATAGATCTAGTGATCAGAGTTTACAAGCTGGGCTTGGATAAGCCTTCCTCAGCCTTACCCTGTGACTTAGTCCTAGATGATGGCTGGATTAACCTTGCCTTCCGAAGTACAGAAAACGCCTATCTGAAAAACATAAATCTGGTTATCTGAAGTTTTTCATCTAACCCCTTTTGGTTGGGTACCACCCAAAAGCGAACGATGTACATTTCTATAACGTGTTGTGACTATATTTGCATGTGTGTCTATTAGACTGTGACCTTAACCCAATGACTATTTTTATATGCCTATATTACTGTGTAAGGGGAAAGTTGGGGTTAGGATTGTTTCTGTTTAACAGTGGGGTACAACATACCCACCTAGATCAGGCTAGTCCTGTAATCTTGGGATTTAGGAAGAACCCTTTGCCCAACAGTGGGACGTCGTGGGCTTAAATATTACTAATTTTCTGGAATCATACCAAATGCTGATAGATTCCTTAGACATCATTTAACTCTGTGATCATATTTAAAGATATCAGTATAAAACTAACTTGCTTATCTAAAGAATGATATTTCTATGATGTGGTATACTTAAATCTGTGATAAATCTATTTTTCCTGACTATTATGCCTTGTCGGGTGTTGGACGCTATACTTATCTTCGTTCTTTTAGTACCTACAGAAGTAGCTTTATAATCTAGATCACATGAAATCTGGTATTTTATTTGGTAAAATGAGACTCTAGGGGGATTCCTTGTCTTGTAGTGGACGCTTATTAATATTATAGTAATTCATATATGCATCTAATTTCGATAAAATGTTTGAGGTAGGCATGTGTCTTGTTGAGTACCTACCTACTTTCAGCTTAGATTGCTGTGTTTTGGATATGACACATTAGATCATACTTTCTTAAAATTAAAAGGGATTTCCACCAAGTGAAATTAATGCTTGATAATATTTGGTTCTGCAAGGTGAAGCAAAAGCAAACCTGTGGTCCTCTGTTGTACTAGAAAAGGCAAAATGTCCACATCGTGTAGATCGAATTATCATTAAGCTATCGAACTAGATGTATAGTCGATTTGTGCGTATGAACGTACTGAAATAATGCTTTCTCAATAAAATGCAATTGAGCTGAAAGGACGGGAAAGATAAGGAACATTCCTTGATCCTCGCGAGATCCTAAAATAATGTGTCTCGGGTTCGAAACAAGAACTTATATCACTTATATTAAAGTGTTGGTTTTATTGTTCAGATAAAATTATGACTGACTTTGGTCTAAAGGACCTTGACAAATTAAATGTAGATTCATAAAGTAATTATTGTTCCAAAATCTCCGTTTACTTAATATTTGTTTGCTGAAGAAAAAAGAAAACAGATATTGTATTTATATGTATATATTTATATGCAATCCAAGTAGCTGGAACAAGCTTGGATACCTTTTGTACCCTCCACTCAACCCTTTTGAAGACATAATGTAACCACAAACCTACAGACAAACGAGGACCGATTGAGTAAAATTATCTACCCATTCTTTTGGTTGATTTTGAAGCAGTAGAGTAGCTTCAGTAAACGGAGAGATAGGTAAAGGCGGGGAGCCGTCCCGTTTGGCTAGTCGAAGCTCACGGAGGACCGCGGGGAGCGAGCGGGACCTCTACCCCCTAAATAGGGGGTACCTTAGTACCTAATAACCTATCAACCTACTAAAACATATTTTCTTTCTATACAATCTAAATACTCTTAGTTTTCCCTGAAGTCAGCCATAGTTTACAACTATTATTTCTTTACAGCTATTCTCGGTTACATAACTATTATTTCTTTACAGCTATTCTCGGTTACATAACCTTATATTCTACTTATCTAACGCGCATCCTTACCTATTATACATACTTACTCCATGTTCTTCTTATCACATTAATATTGCTGCAAACTCTCCAGATGTTGAGGCGTAAGCCTAGACTAAAATAGGCAGACCTTAGAGGTTAGGCAGGAACAAATCATAATCTCTCCCATGGTTCTGGCTGCTCTTGTCTCATAGCGTTGGGTCTTAAGCCACTAGTTCGATCACCGGCCAAATTATTTATCAGAACAGGGTTTATTAGTTGGGATCAATTTTCGGGTAATACTATCTCCTTATTCTATGTGTTTGGTTAAAATAAAAGTTAAAACAAAAAAAATTAAGTCAGGTTAGTCCGTGTTCGCTTAGCAAGTTAGGACTAGTAAGTTAGGTAGGAAAGTCTCAGTTTGTGCTGTGAGCCATGATGGCAAGTCAGGCTTGCAGCTAGCTCGAACTGTTACAATTTGTTGCCGTGCCCGAGGATTCGAAGCCTTGGGTGTACTACGGATGTTATTTGCAAGAGCGGCCTTTTATTTTACTATTTTGAATACTATTGTTATATATGTACTACTACTTAAGTTTTGTTACTATGTATAGGAATTTTTTTTTTAAGAAATAAGTGTCACACAATCTATAAAATATTTAAACTATTTATCTACAACACGCTTACAGTATACTTACTAAATTTTATACATGAACTATACATAAACTGCCTTTTACATTTAGGATACAATAAAGTTTTTTAGTTTAGTTTTCACTTATTTTTTCATTTTTCTGTTACACTGGCACTTATAGGTTATAACACTGATAGGTTAATTTTTCACTTAATTGCTTTTATTATTCAATGCATACACTGTGGCGAAGGGGGTTGGGGTTGCGGGGTGAAGTTCCTTGGGCCCCAAAACTAGGCACTTATTGAGAATCAGCCACCTCAGGATTCTCGCTTTTCATCAGGCCCCAACAGGAACATCATCGTCATCTTTGTACAAGTGGGCGTGTAGATATTCTGTAAAACAAACGAAATTTGAAGTTTACTACTAAACATAAGCAGCCTAGCCTCGTCCAATTTGATTAATTAAATAAACCTTTGTTGAATCTAAAGGTCCGACTCGAGTGAGACGCATTGTAGGTCGATCAATCGATCGATCCTCTTTCCATTCGAGTACAATAGTTAATGAATAGCGTTATTGCTTTATGTAAATTATTGGTATTATTACGTAATTAGATAAGACTTACCTTATTTAACAAGCATGTACCGGGATTCTTTATTCAATACATTTTTTGAGCGGCTTTTGTATATAGGTTAGGTAGAGGTGACCGATATAGATAGTGGCTGCGTTCCGAATCACGATGACAGCGCTCACACCCGTTCCGAATCATTTATCGCGATAACGCCGCTTACAGGACTATTTTCATTCGGAACGGTTATTATCGCGCTTACGTTGGTGGCTGTCATGTCATGTAAATCTAACTCGATATCTTCATTCCTTTCTTCCAATCGTAATTGTTAACCTTTTTTTTTCTTTCCTAACAAACATCGGCAAAATCTGACAGTTATGACAGATCGCTCACAGTGACCAGGGTCGTAAGTTTTGGCGTTGTGAGCGCAAGATGGTGGCGTTTATGACGTCGTCGATGACGTAGCGATGGTCAGTCGTGGACGTGCTAACGGTGAATCGGGACGCATTTGAGCGCGCTGTCAGCGCTAAAATCGATAATACCGGTGAAGCGGAACGCGGCTAATGTCACCTGTCACAATAATCGGAAAGTGCTCATTCATTCATCCTCAATCATTCACTGGCCCTCAAGTAATCATTCACTCACACGTGATAAAATAAAAGAGGTCAAGATAGCGTCGGAATCGCGCGTTGAGGGTTCCGTATACATGGGATATTTATTTTTGACGCGGTTGGGTACATTTTTGGGACCGCGGAGCTGGGTTGATTTCTAGGGGTTTTTTTTTTTTTTTGCATAATTCAAATGAAAAAAAAAATGCTACTTGATCATTTTTATTTCTCCTGTAAGATTGAACATTTCTATTGACAGTAATCGGTTTTGGATTTTCTAAATTGTGAGCTTCGGAAATAAGGGGGAAGAATGGTTACCTTTTTTGTTGACATTTCGCGGTAACAACTCGAAATCTAAGGATGGTACAATGGTACAGAGATTTGTTTTGGATTGTACAATCAGTGGGGCCTCTTCGTATCTCATAGAGATGGTTTGAGATTTTGTCCCCATTTACGATAATAATAATAGAAGGTAATATTTTTATTTATTTGAGATAAAGTTTGGTAATCATGTTCTGTAATCGTTCCATGTTTCAAGTCGATTGCGTAAGTGATCGCTGAGATAATTGTGGCGAACGTTCGGACGTACGAAGTCACACGACGAGGGTTTTATTATTTGGCAACATGGGACTGAACCCTAAAAATAGTTGGTCGGTCAGGGCACTTCCGTTGTAACAATTATACAAAGATTTTGGAAACTACGCCAGGGGCAGCGTTTTTCTTACGTCAATGCAATTATATAATTTGATGGATGAATGAATGAACTGTTTACGTACGGCCTCCATAATGCCTGTTGTCTGGTAGTGGAATCTAGTAGAACATGCGAAAAGAAATAAAGCATTTTACGGGTATTTTGAAGGTTCAATTTTAATATGAGTATTATTTACTAGGTCTAATTTTTCCATTCCAATCTCACGGAATATAATAACAAGATTAATAAACGTAGAACGTAATTAGCGGCCAAATCGCTAACATCCAGGGCTAGAATTGTGTTTTTTTTTTATGCGGTTCGAATACTAACGTAGGCTAAGGTATGCTAGTCGAGCAGCCTTGTTTCTGGGCGCAGAACCTATACTATCAAGCGGGCAATATATTTGTGACCGGGTTCTCGAAACCGGCTCTGGCGATTTCGATGGGATTTACCATGCGGGGTTCTTTTTGGGGGCGGGGAATCGGTCTAGCTCGGTCTCATCAACTCATGTCTGAAATAAAATCGATAGGCTTGTGTACATAATAGGTACACTATATGATATCATTGATAGGTCGTAATAAATAGTATAGGAAGGTCACTAGACAAGTTTTAGGTTATCGGTTGGTTCTTGGTAATCTTTACAATAGTGTTTATATTATTTTATCCTATAGATTTGCGCGACATTATATGTTTACAGATTAGGAAAATACTATAGGGTGATTGTAGATTATAAGACGGCTCTAAGGTCGCATTTGTTACGTGTGAAAATGGATCGTAGGGATGAGATTATGATTGACAAAATAGGGAGTTCTGGGATAGGTAACAGATAGTAAATTTACCAAGCCATATGAGGGGTGTCTCGCCTTGACCTTGAGCAAGTTCTTATGATTAGAATAATTGATACCTAACTAATTCTCTTGTTTATTTGGCGCACTTATAAATTTTGTGTTTTCTTTTAAGCTAGGTAGTAGTACCTACAATAAGACCTCTTAAGTACTAAGTCAAATGGGGGTTGAGTTTTTCACTTTAGGATTGTAGGCAAATATGATTGTGCCCTGAGGTCACCTATTTAAAGCTTAGCAGGTGAATATAGAATAAGGCTATTGAAAGTTAGAAAATATAATTACAGGAATTGCAGTAAAATATTAGTTGTTTAGTAGATCAGGGGTATCAAGGTAATTATTACAATAAGGGAAATTTTTATAAAATACTGGGTCTTACTCTTGCAGTTTTAAGGTCTCAGCTGGTAAGCGAAGGGGGGCAACGGTGCAAACTAAAGAGGGATGTTACTATGCACATATATATACTATTATGCACTAAAACTTATAGGTACAATGTTACTCTTTCTCCTTTATACAGTTCCTGGCTGGTATATTCTGACGTAAGGTCAGTTGAACGTTGTAAGAAACAAAAATGGGCTGTGGCCCTACTATGTATCGTATAGGGACAATCTGCGAAACAGTCAAATAATTTAGGGATGTGCATTTGCTAACCATTTTTAGCTATAGACTTAACATTATTGATGAAGGGTTTGTTCGTTATAGGTAAGAAAGCGGTTCAATTAGCTAGCGCAAGATTAAGAAAAAGATAGAAAGATGGTCAGGCCGAGTAGGAAGAGGCGTCTGCCACTTAAGCTTGCAGGTGCAGACGTCGTGGTGGGTCCAATCAATTCAGGCCAGTCTGAAGTATTAGTAGGAAATCCCACGTCTACATCATCGAATAGGGATAGGGAAGAAGTATCTATTGAAGCGGATATAGCGGGCCCAGGTCGAGCAAATGAACAAGAACTAGATGAAGGGGAAGAAATCGAAAATGGACAGACACGTTCGAAACATATTAGGCTTAGCGTTCAATCGAATGAAGAAAATGGGGACGACGTTAGGGTCGGAGTGCTGTACGACTTGATGAAGGAGTCTGAAAATATGTTAGTAACAAGGCTGGACGAAATAAGTGCGAAGATGCAGGTTATCGAACAGGTGACACAGACTATGAATAGCAATGGGGCGACCAAATCTTCGGCGGAACCTGAACATATTGGAAGGTTATCTACCAGCCTAGACATACGGACTTCCCGTGAAGAAGATCAACCCAGCAAGTCAGTGGAAAAGACCCCGGAATTAACAAAGGAACAACACAAGAACGTCGTGTACAACATACGAAACCTTAATGTTGATAAACCTAAGTTTAGTGGGAGCAAGGAACAAAACCCGGTTACCTTCATAGAAGACTTAGAAGGTTACCTTAGGAAAGTATCTAAGGATGAAAATTCGCTTGATATAGTTCAAGAATGTTTAGCTGGGGATGCAAGGGATTGGGCTAGGATTTACAAGGGTCGGTGGACCGGGATAGAAGACTTTAAGACCGACTTTCTGGCTACCTATTGGGGTGAAAATGCTCAGAGCGAGTTGCGGAGGGCCATAGTTCACGGGTGCTGGGATCGGCTCAAGAATCCGTCCATGTTAAGCCATTTTCTCCAGATAACGGGTCGAGCGCAAATGCTTACCTACGCTGTGTCAGAGAAGCAGCTGATTTCCGATATCATACGTCATTATCCGAGACACGTACAGCAAGTGTGGGCTACGTCTAAGATCGGCACTGTCATCGAAATGGCCGAATTCCTCCGTAACATGGACAGTATTAATATGCAGGAAGCGCATGTCTATTCTAAAACCCCAGCACAGGCCAAGGGCCCAGGGAAGAAGAAGGAAGAGTACCAACGGAGTTATCAGAAGTGGCAGAAGCCAGCGGTAGTTAACTCAGTTAAGGAGCCTACGTTAAATGATAATTTAAACTAGAAGAGGCTGAATGTTTCATCCCCGGGTCAGCTTCAACTATAGGGGATTTCGCCTTACGTATCATGCTTAGAATGGGTTGGCAACCAGGGCAAACGCTAGGTCTAAATGATAGGGGGCTAAGGGTACCTATCGTTGGTAGGGTATTGTTACGAGAAGATAAAGAAGGGTTTGGGTATGGTAAAAACGAATCGAAGGAGATGCAAGTAGAGTCACAGATAGTTGACGTTTTAAAGTTAAAAGTTGAACAGGCTCTGGTTGATCTAGTCGATGATCAAATCATCGAATCCGTTTTTGAAGAAAGCGGACCTGAGCAAAAATCAGAATCCAATTTTAAGTCAGAAGTGCTGGCTCGAATTTGCGATTATGAAGTTGTTGGTTTGGTAGATACAGGTAGTGACATTACTTGCATCTCTGAGGTTTTTTGGAACGAACTCAAACGAAGGTATGAAAATCTACCATTGATGCCCGTTAAGCCCTTCCAGATAAGGACGGCAGTTGGTCACAAAAGTATCGATATACGTAGTATGGTTCTATTGCCTTTAAAGTTAGGAGACCTTATTAAGGAAACCGGGTTCCTGGTAGTGTCAAATTTATCTAGCCCTCTGATATTAGGGTTCGACTGGTTGAAGTCTAACAAAATAGACATTCTGTTAAACCATAAGGAGAGAGGTATTTTGGTGGAACATGAAGGGAAGTTACAGCTGGTCAAATTTTGCGAATGTGAGAATAACACGGATATAGAAGAAAGTTCGGAAATAATTAGGGGGATAGATGCCGACAGGGGTATAGTTGGGCAGGAGCTGAAAATTGGTAAAGAAGCGGGAAGAATGGCAGTAAGGAAGTTAGAAGGGTTATTAGGGAAGTATGAAAGGTTATTCTCCACGGTGCTAGGTAGGGCCAATTGTTATGAGCATGTAATAAAAATGGAGCCGCATAGTCCTATAGTAAAGAAGACGTACCCCATACCGTATGCGTATAGGGAAAAAGTAGAAAGGAAACTTATGGAGATGGAAGAACAAGGGATCATAAGTAGGTCTTCTACACCCTATTGTAGCCCTTTAACCTTTACACTAAAAAAGGATGACTCGCTTAGGGTATTGTTAGATGCAAGAGGAATAAACCTTTACATGGTTCCGGAAACGGAAAAACCCCCAATGCAAATCGATGTGATGAACTCGTTTCATGGAGCGAAGTACATAAGTATTATAGACTTGAATAATGCCTACTTCCAGATCCCTATATCGGAAGACAGCAAGCTATATACTGGGTTTGCTTTTAATGGTAAGACATACGTTTATAACGTGTTGCCTCAGGGATTAAAGACATCTGTGGGCAGTTTCAGCAGGGCCATGGATACAATTCTGGGTCATGAGGTCCGAGACTTCTGCGTAAATTATTTGGACGACCTAGCTATCATTACAAATGGGACATTGGACCAACATTTGGAGCACTTAGATATCGTCTTAGGAAAGCTGGATAGAGCAGGGTTGACGTGCAACCTAAAGAAGTGCGAATTTCTATGTAAGGAGGTAAAAATGTTGGGGTACATAATATCGACGGAAGGACTAAGGACTGACCCAGAGAAGGTTAAGGCTGTACAAAATTTCCCAACACCTAAGAAACAAAAACATCTAAGGGCATTCTTAGGGCTATGCAACTTCTACAGGAGGTTCATACCAGGTTATAGTCTGCATATAAAGCCGCTTTGCGAGCTGCTGACGAAGGGAAAGGAATGGCGCTGGGGCCAAGTTGAACAGCAAGCTTTTGAAAGGGTTAAGTCACTTTTCCTGGAAACAATACAGTTACACCACCCTGATTTTACCAAACCCTATTACCTACAGACCGACAGTTCCGGAATAGGATTAGCTGGAGTACTCTTTCAGCTAGACGGGGAGGAGCAAAGGGTCCTAGGGTTCCATAGTAAAGTCCTGAAGGGAGCTCAACTGAACTGGACTGTAACAGAACAGGAATTTTATTCGGTAATATGCTGTTTAGAAAAGTTTGAGACTTATTTAAGGGGATCCAAAGTTATCATTCGAACGGATCACAGAGCACTAACCTTTGTCAAGACTTGGAAGCTTTATAACGCCAGGGTCACTCGATGGATAAACTATCTGGAGCATTTCGACTACGAAGTTCATCACATTAAAGGGAAAGATAACACAGTTGCGGATATTTTATCTAGATATCCGCCAGAGGGAGATTTGTTCCAGGAATATAAAACTAAACTGCCTGAAATATTGTACACCGAGTCCAAGGTTAATAAGAATTTAATCAATGCGTTAAGAGAATTACCTGCCTTACAAAGAGAAGATCCAGAGTTAAATGAGATGATAGGAATAATTAAACAAGGCAAAAAACGGGTCGATAAATTAGGTAAGCTAATTGAAAGGTGTAAATTAAAGGGTGAGATTTTGATGTTCTCGATTGATGATTCAAAGGAGGTAATCTATTTACCCGAAGTATTAAGAGATGAAGTTGTAAGACAGGTCCATTTGGAGATGGGACATCAGGGGGCGTATAAAATAATTAAATATATTAGGGACCGGTTTTATTGGAGAGGTATTACTAAACACGTTAAACGCCTAATTCGTGTCTGCCATGACTGTCAGATTACAAAAAACGACACACTTAGGTTTGTGGGGCCTTGCCGCCCCATAATAACTAAAGACATAGGAGAAGTAGTCATGGTCGATTTGTACGGACCCTTGCCTACTGGAATGTATGGGATGAATTACATACTGGTGGTTCAGGACTCATTTAGCAAGTTCGTGAAATTCTATGAGCTTAGAAAAGCGACATCTAGATCGGTTATTGGGAGAATGCGGAAGTTCTTTGACATAATTAAACCAAAAGCGGTGTTATCTGATAATGGATCTCAATTTGCCAGTAAACAGTGGGAGGATTTTATGAAAGAAGAGGGTGTTAAGGTATTGCATACAACAGTTAGGAACCCTAGGCCCAACACAACAGAGAGGGTTAATAAGGAACTAGGAAGGCTGTTCAGGACTTATTGCAGAAACAATCATAAGGGTTGGGTATCGGTGCTGCCTAAATTAGAGACGCTCTACAATAACACTTTTCATGAAAGTACAGGTTTCACTCCTAGTGAGATACTCTACGGAAGGACCACCCAGCTATCCTTCGATAGACAAATTTTGGAAGACGTAGTAAAAGATGTGGGACAGGTGAGAGAGAAGGTTAGGGATAACTTAGTTAAGACAGGGTCAAAGCGACAGGCAAAGTTCAATCAGAGGTTTCGCCCTAAGCAATTCCAGATTGGGGATTTAGTAAAAATAAGAAAATTAAATAAGTCTGATGCACGACTAAAAATCACAAAAAAGTTTGAGCCATTGTATGAAGGGCCTTATGTAGTAGCGGCTGTCCCATACCAAAACGTCTATATATTAGTAGATCCAGAAACCGGTAGGGAGAGGGGAAAATTTAATATGATACATTTGACAAGGTATTACGCTAAAAGTTAAATAGGGGAATTATGCGTGACCAGTGAACCTAGGTTGAGCTGATCCGGGGAATGAAATATAGGAATTATGGTGGTAGTTAAATGTTCATTTAATACCATCCATCTTGTTAATTAATTAAATATTGTCTACAAAATTATGGAAGATTGTTGATAGTCAAAGAATAGACTGGTTATAATAACATAACCGGTATTGTAATATTAGGGATAGGGTTATGAAATAAATAGAGTGTTTTCTTTTGTTTAGCTTTTAATAAAAGAAATAAGCATCACCACCGCTGATCGGAACAGCTGCGAACCTTATGTGAGTTAATTAGTAATAAATAAGTGTTATTGAAGTGTGATAGTAGTCTAGGACTTCACTCGGCTTGTGTTATTACCGTCTCAATCTAATAGGTCCCGCTTGGCTATCAGATAAAAGGAGGGTTTATTGTTCTCTTGTACGTCTAAAGTCCAGCGTAAGGGGGGTTGTAGTCTAAATCCATGCAGCACAGGGGTAGAAGGTGAGAAGGCCGGACTCCAGAACTTCCTGTTGACGCCTGGAGATAGTTAGAAAATAAAAACATTAAAAATAGATAAGATTACTTAATAAAAAAAAAAATAAAAGAAGAAAAACTTGTTAATACACGTATAGTAGCTATGGAACGGGTGGGGAAAGAAACTCTTAGTCATGCCCAAGAAGAAACGGCAAGATCATGTTGGAAAAAAAAAGTAAAGTTGTCGCTTTGTGACTAAGCTTGTAAACATTAGGCTCATACAGTAATTATAACAATGAAATTACCATTTTAAGTGCTTGGGCTATGAAATCAATGGTCAACGCGCGGTCAGGTAAGGGCAGGTTCGCTTTATAGGGGCAGGAAAACAAATTTTTAAGGTACTATTGTAGTTGAATCATATCAACATGTGAACGTATGCTTACCTGGGTTATTGCACTGTTTGCCTCACTCCGTAACTATTTCGCGTAAAACATTAATTCATTTATTCGGAAATATAAAATCTTCTATGTTAGATAGATAGACATTTATTTAATGTTTTAATTGCATTTAGAAATGCAAGCCGCATTCTTTCTAGTAGATCGTTTGTATTGCCAGTACTTGCGTCAGGGTTGGAACAAAAAAAAATTGTGAAAGAAAATTTAACGTTACAATCTCTAGGGTTATAAATTCATCCATAGTAATGTTCTAGCTATTTCGGTTATATCTCTTACAAAACTTCTGAGAACCTACGCATTAAAAATTGATCATGAGCATGCTACTTCATGAGCAAGTGGAATAAATTTCGTAACTCAGTCCGCGTCTTTTGGAACCGTCTGGCAATATTGGGTTTAGTTGACAAGTGATAGGAAGATGAACATTTACGAAGAAGGTAATGTCCATAAAAGATTACGGAAAACACTTGACCGATTTTGGACAATCAATCTAAATAAAGACGCTACATACACCATACTTTAAAATTGGATCATTAACAAGAATTATACCTGTTACCTTGAAGTCCAAGAAAAAGGGGGTTGGAAAGCATTTACGAAGGGAGTTGGAGGTGGAGACTTACCAACTCGAAGATTTTGTATTGGAGCCGGCCGAATCATATTTTTAAAATGGGCTTTAGACACGGGGTAATGATAAGTGTGCCGGGTATGGCAAGATAAGGGTGCTAGGTGGGTCTCTGCCTACATTGACGGAATGGAGGTGTGATGTTATGTATTTATTAGATACCTTTTGTGATTTTCCTCTTGTCAATAGGGTTAATTTAAACTTACGGAGATCTCATGTTAAAATAGTAGGTAGAATATCCTTATAAGTTTATGTACCTATAAGGTGCCTTTGTGATTTTTCTCTTGTCAATAGGTTTAACTAGAACAACCATTCAAAGATCTCACACTAGAATAGTAGAATATTTTATATTGGAATCCGTCCTTTAGTTCATGCCAATGGGGGAATGGGGATGAATTTAGTAAGGATCTTTAGGAGTACGTATGTTTTTCTTTTGAAAGTGGGAAGGGATTTTACAATAATTAATCTGAGACTGATAAGGTTTGCAGCTGGGATTTATTTTCTACACGGAGTGGAAGATGATTTTCTTGATATATTTCTTATAAATAAGTTTGTTTAGTTGATCGAGTAATACTTGCTTCGATCAAGGATGAGAAGTCGTTGTAACAAAATGATGAATTTGATGTTTGGTTTGAAAGATTTTTCTTCTCCTAATGTTAGAACTAGTATTACTGGCCGAGCCTAACGAAGCCTAAACTTGAGAAGAAGCGAAGTGGGGGGGAAAGCTGTTCTAAAACAGGACAAGTAAATGCTAAACTTAATAAGTAAATTTTGAATTTCCAATTAGCATTAAGTAGTAGTGACCTATCATTTACTTCAATAAATATTTCTAACGGGAATAAATTGCTCCTTGAACAAATATGAGTGAATACGTTTGTTTGTACTAATACAAGTTACTAAATGGGTTATGATGGAACTTACACTATCAGTAGAATTGTTTTAGGAATTAGTATTTTGTGAAGGGTTCTTTTGAGGTACTATTGTGTTTATTATACCTAATGTTGCAATGAGTAAGTTAAAATGTTATAGGATGTTCGTTATGTTATGCCTACTTGCCATGCGTGTATAGTAAGAGCATGTGTATGTATACACATATATATGTATGGATGCGTATGTATGTCTATATATGCACATGTAGAATTTTGTTTATGACTGTTAGTCCTTATTAAGAGTACAAAGATTGGTTAATTGATTAAAATGTAAATAGAAAAATGACTGATTAAAAGTAAATTGAAAAATATTACAATAAATGTATATAGCTGGAGTACTAGATAGTTTGAATTTAGGGGTCCTAAATAAGAAACCTATACAAGACATGCCATATGATGGTAACTTAGGATCCTATACTGTAGGAAGAGCGGTGAGTGTGTGTATGTAGGTATGTATGTTTGTGAACGGGTTTTTGGTTGTGGCTCTCACGATTCCCGCGGGGATTGGTATTTAGGAGATTCCTGGGTGTCAGGGACGTTTTGTTTCTCGGGTTTAGGACTGCAGCGCCATCTGTTAGTGGGCTTCGGGATGGGCGAGGGAAATTGGACTATAACCAGCCCCCTAGTAATGTTAGGCTAGGGAAAGGTTTTCCATAAAATAATGTACTAACGCAGGATAGTTAAAATTTCACATAGGTGGCTAGTAATGAGTCATGGCGCTAAATTACAGGAGTCCTCAATATACCATAATCTCACTGACATGACTTAACGACCTGCAAAATATGGGAGTAATGCGTTGTGCACCTTGTTAATACACAAAGCATTCTATCCATAGTACACGTTTTTCTATTTATTTTATTATAAAAGCTCTGCAGTATAGGAACGAGGCGCCATCTGTCGAAAAATTGTAAAAGCTTTAGTCATGGCCGAACTAAGCGCGGTTCATTACTTGTGCAAAGTATTGTGGAAGGTAAGTAATATAACGCGTGGTAAGAACGGGCACACCGGAGTCTGTTGCTATACCTACACGTTCGGCGGAGAATGCAGCGTGAGACTCGTCTAGGCATCGGGATTTGGACCACAGGGGTTTTACAGTGTTGTACATACATTGGATGGTCTGGGAATAATGTGTAAGTAACCTAAATCCACCTAAAAGACGGGTTCAGTTTCCTTTGCCTTCGGTAAGAGGTCCGCGAAAATAGTACTGACGTATAAGAAGGCCAGGGAACAGGTAAATAGTATTGAGCGGGTAAGCGATACTAGCTGTTTCGATTTAAATCAGAAGTTACGAAAAAAAAATTACCATAATAATAGGAAAAAAAATACCATGATAACAACGCCATAAAATACATCGGAATGTAGGGCCAATAAGATTATTCGCGAAGGATATTATGAAAATAAAAAACACTTGTGAAGACCTAAAGATTTGTTTAGTGTTAAAATTTAACTTAATTATGGTTAATTGTAGTAATTTGTATCTGAATAGGTTAATCAGATGGGAGCTTGCTTAGAGAATTCGGGGTTTAGGCTTTGTTTGGTTAGTTGCGTATAGGTTGTGTGTCTGTCTGAATAACTAGACATTTGTCAAAGTTTAAGTTATATCTCAGTTAGAAGGGAAAACAAATAATTATCCGTTGGGAGAGTCTAGTAGATCGTAGTAACAGCGTGAAAGTGCAAATGAGGAAGGTATGTGTTTATGAGAAAGGTTGTATGCAAAGATAAATTTGGTTGAATGACTAATCACTAACTGAATATGAGATTGATGTGTGGAAGGATTTAATATAGACTGGAGGGTTGCAATGAACCACTGGGTACACTCTCTACGGATCAAATTTATTGACTGTTAACCTTGTACACCACACTTACAACAAAGTATTTATGGGATCTTAGGTGTTAGGTTACTTGAAAGACATTGGAAGCGAAGTTTATTCTGGTGTCCAGAAAGAGTGTTAATGCTCCCTGTAAATAACTTTTACTCTACCAGTGGGCACAGCTCAAAAGCAAAACCCTACACTGCACATTCTCCAAAGGATGAAAGAAAGCAATATAGAGTCAAGTTTTAGACTGGGACTATTGGTCAGAAGAACGGTTTTATCTTGCAGCCAATAGAATTGACTTTACTCTAACAGGGACATAAATGTCTATCCTGGAGTTGAAATACAAAAATAACGATTTGCTCAGCAGGTGAAATGACTTTATGTTGTCATTAGGGCAGGCTGGATTCACAACCCGAGCTCCTTGTATTGAGTGGAGTTCGTTTGTACTCGGTAT
The DNA here is from genome assembly GCA_947532105.1 of Athrips mouffetella. Classification (NCBI taxonomy): domain Eukaryota; kingdom Metazoa; phylum Arthropoda; class Insecta; order Lepidoptera; family Gelechiidae; genus Athrips; species Athrips mouffetella. The sequence continues at coordinate 6,002,926 of OX383969.1, read as the reverse complement.
AAACTGGAAGATGAGCGATAAGTCAACGGTCTGATTCTTGAATTCGGATTGAAGACGTTTGTCCTTTGGTTTAAAACTTACACCTCATATCAACATTTGCATTATAGGTTAAGAGTTAATAAATTTAATTTTGAATTTGTAATAAGGGTGTGAAAATTTGCTCCGGGCGGCACATAGCTTCTGCACAAATTTTGGGGGTTGGCTGTGACGGTTCGGCCGTCAGTGATTCCGAAATATTCAAGTTTAGGTTTATGTAACTAATATTCACGTTGAACTTGGCTTTGACACGCTACCGCGTGTCTAGATCAACTTTTGATCAAACACATTTCCGATTAAATTGAAGTTAAAAATACCCAAATAACTCGTTGTAAAGTCAGACTATAACTAAGCATTCCATTAAAAAAGAAGGATACACCTTAAGAATTGAAGGTAGTCGGATGAATGAACATCTTAGGTTCGGATCGAGAAAAAAACAGTAAAATGCATTCGAAACTTAATCAAGACATTTAGTTTAGTAATTCAAGCTTATTTTACATGATTTAGTATCCATAAGAATACTTTAAGTCCGTTTTATAAAGAAAAACACGTCATTAAGACAAACAATTAAATGAGAAACATTATTGATTAAAGGTAGATGGCGACAATGTTAGAGTTGCGTGATCATTGCTGCGCTTGACTGAACGGCGGCGCTAAGGCTAGCTTTTGAACCTTCAATGTACGATGAATGGCGGTTGTCGCCTCAACGAGAGAGGAGAAGCGGGGACGCGGTTGTTCCCAATATGTCCCGAGAACTTCTCGAGACTGCCAAAAACGGTTTGGGAAGCCACGGGACTATTATTATTGAGGAACGGTGGCGTTAATGAGTTCGGGAAGGCACGTGCTAAATTCAAGAGTATAAATACGCAGACTTGGGTTGTGAGGGGGCATTCGTTGTTTAACTTTCGACAAGTCATTATGCTGGAGGAATGCCCGAAATTCCTGAAAGCATTTTAATCATAACTAACGGTAATTTCGTCGTGAACGCGCAGGTGTCGGGATCCCTGAAAATTCCTCGTAGAATTTCGTCCGTCGTAAAGCGATCGCTCGCTCCTAGAAACTCGAGTGCTAGCTTAGAACTTAGATTTCTACACTATTGCTAAGACAGTGCGACGCGAGTCTTTAATCAATTATTTATCTTAGTCAATTAGGCCGATCTGGTACCCGGAAATCTGTAAGTACAAGTCTATACCCATTTTTCCTATTGTTGTTTTTTATTGTGTGTTTTTTTAAACTGTGTATATTTAATGTGTTTTTGATCTCTTTCAATTGTATGTGATTTATCATTTAATTGCAAATCGCTCTCCAGTTCTCCCTATGCCATTCTTTAAGAACTGTCTAGATATTATCGTGTTTTCCCTAGAACTGACGGCTAGAAAGATAGATCTAGTGATCAGAGTTTACAAGCTGGGCTTGGATAAGCCTTCCTCAGCCTTACCCTGTGACTTAGTCCTAGATGATGGCTGGATTAACCTTGCCTTCCGAAGTACAGAAAACGCCTATCTGAAAAACATAAATCTGGTTATCTGAAGTTTTTCATCTAACCCCTTTTGGTTGGGTACCACCCAAAAGCGAACGATGTACATTTCTATAACGTGTTGTGACTATATTTGCATGTGTGTCTATTAGACTGTGACCTTAACCCAATGACTATTTTTATATGCCTATATTACTGTGTAAGGGGAAAGTTGGGGTTAGGATTGTTTCTGTTTAACAGTGGGGTACAACATACCCACCTAGATCAGGCTAGTCCTGTAATCTTGGGATTTAGGAAGAACCCTTTGCCCAACAGTGGGACGTCGTGGGCTTAAATATTACTAATTTTCTGGAATCATACCAAATGCTGATAGATTCCTTAGACATCATTTAACTCTGTGATCATATTTAAAGATATCAGTATAAAACTAACTTGCTTATCTAAAGAATGATATTTCTATGATGTGGTATACTTAAATCTGTGATAAATCTATTTTTCCTGACTATTATGCCTTGTCGGGTGTTGGACGCTATACTTATCTTCGTTCTTTTAGTACCTACAGAAGTAGCTTTATAATCTAGATCACATGAAATCTGGTATTTTATTTGGTAAAATGAGACTCTAGGGGGATTCCTTGTCTTGTAGTGGACGCTTATTAATATTATAGTAATTCATATATGCATCTAATTTCGATAAAATGTTTGAGGTAGGCATGTGTCTTGTTGAGTACCTACCTACTTTCAGCTTAGATTGCTGTGTTTTGGATATGACACATTAGATCATACTTTCTTAAAATTAAAAGGGATTTCCACCAAGTGAAATTAATGCTTGATAATATTTGGTTCTGCAAGGTGAAGCAAAAGCAAACCTGTGGTCCTCTGTTGTACTAGAAAAGGCAAAATGTCCACATCGTGTAGATCGAATTATCATTAAGCTATCGAACTAGATGTATAGTCGATTTGTGCGTATGAACGTACTGAAATAATGCTTTCTCAATAAAATGCAATTGAGCTGAAAGGACGGGAAAGATAAGGAACATTCCTTGATCCTCGCGAGATCCTAAAATAATGTGTCTCGGGTTCGAAACAAGAACTTATATCACTTATATTAAAGTGTTGGTTTTATTGTTCAGATAAAATTATGACTGACTTTGGTCTAAAGGACCTTGACAAATTAAATGTAGATTCATAAAGTAATTATTGTTCCAAAATCTCCGTTTACTTAATATTTGTTTGCTGAAGAAAAAAGAAAACAGATATTGTATTTATATGTATATATTTATATGCAATCCAAGTAGCTGGAACAAGCTTGGATACCTTTTGTACCCTCCACTCAACCCTTTTGAAGACATAATGTAACCACAAACCTACAGACAAACGAGGACCGATTGAGTAAAATTATCTACCCATTCTTTTGGTTGATTTTGAAGCAGTAGAGTAGCTTCAGTAAACGGAGAGATAGGTAAAGGCGGGGAGCCGTCCCGTTTGGCTAGTCGAAGCTCACGGAGGACCGCGGGGAGCGAGCGGGACCTCTACCCCCTAAATAGGGGGTACCTTAGTACCTAATAACCTATCAACCTACTAAAACATATTTTCTTTCTATACAATCTAAATACTCTTAGTTTTCCCTGAAGTCAGCCATAGTTTACAACTATTATTTCTTTACAGCTATTCTCGGTTACATAACTATTATTTCTTTACAGCTATTCTCGGTTACATAACCTTATATTCTACTTATCTAACGCGCATCCTTACCTATTATACATACTTACTCCATGTTCTTCTTATCACATTAATATTGCTGCAAACTCTCCAGATGTTGAGGCGTAAGCCTAGACTAAAATAGGCAGACCTTAGAGGTTAGGCAGGAACAAATCATAATCTCTCCCATGGTTCTGGCTGCTCTTGTCTCATAGCGTTGGGTCTTAAGCCACTAGTTCGATCACCGGCCAAATTATTTATCAGAACAGGGTTTATTAGTTGGGATCAATTTTCGGGTAATACTATCTCCTTATTCTATGTGTTTGGTTAAAATAAAAGTTAAAACAAAAAAAATTAAGTCAGGTTAGTCCGTGTTCGCTTAGCAAGTTAGGACTAGTAAGTTAGGTAGGAAAGTCTCAGTTTGTGCTGTGAGCCATGATGGCAAGTCAGGCTTGCAGCTAGCTCGAACTGTTACAAATGCACAACTGCAGAAAAAAACATGCAACTTAACATGCGTAGTTTTTAATAACAACGAACAACCACCAAATTTCTATTGCACCACAGCACACTAGCCCAAAATGATTTGATTTATCGTTCAAAATCTGTATGAAGAACTTGTTTTTGACCTTTAAAAAACGCTAGTTTATGTTTTCCAAGTTGGTAAGCTAAAAAAAGTATTATTTCTTCCTTTCCTAGTTGAAAAATAAATGTTTGGTGATCTGACCACTTTGTTCACGAATCCTAACTGACCAGTAGCTACAGATTATTTTGTAATTGAAATCAGCCCCTAATTGCCTTAACTTTTTACTCATAATTCAGATTATCGTATCGTAAATCTCAATTATATAAAACATCGCTCGGTAAATGGCTTAGCCGGTTTTACAGAAAAAACTTGCAAACCCTGGTGCGAAAAAATACGTTTACGCTCCAACTGATTGAATGTAGTGTTACAAGATCATAAAAAAAATTCAGTTCTATAGCGACATATGACAGAAAAGCTTTATAGCGACATATGAAAACATAAAAATACCAGACTTGAAGAGGAGAAAAATTTACAAAATTATCGAATATTTTCAAGTCGCGAGTGAATAGGCTTCTTCTGCATGGGTGAGCTCGATACATCTTTCACCCTCTCTCTGTCCTTAGGGCTTGATTGAAGTCAAGAACAATTCAATTATTAGAAAAAATGCAAATAATCAATTTAAAAAAAAATAGTTATAACACTATAAACATACAAAATCAAGCTTTCAAAATTATTTACCTATGTAATTGAATTGAACTGAATTTTTGAATAAAAGCTTTTTTTATTTTATTTTTAAAGAAAAAAGTCTCTATAAACCTGTTGACCCACTACATAATTATAGCGTACAAAATGTTACCTTTAAAAATCATTTCACGCGTCAGTAGTAGGCAATTCAGGCTTCACTTACCGCACTGCACGATTTAATTTTACGGTCTTTCGTAACTAATAGTAATAGCTCATTTGTCTTGAGTAGGTATTTTGTGTTTGTAACGCTTCAGGTCGTAACATTGCTGGTTAAAAACCGCATAATATTGCAAATTGTATCCACAAAAAAGATTTAAAAATTTCCTCATGTAAGAATCTACGTTTAAGTAGTAAATGTCTGTTTTCAGTTTGTTTGTTTGTCGTGTATGTGTCGCAGCCAACTAGTAAAATCAGGCAGTTAATTCAATGACTAGCCCACCATTGCTAGTGTCATTGGCGTCATTGTCGTAGATGGTGCTGTAGGGTTTCTGAAACGCGCTATTATCAAGAAATGCTCAAAAAACAAGAGAAAACGATTTTTCGCCTCCGATAACTCCCGTAAACTTCATTAAAATCTAAAATGATTTTGTTTTAACACTTTCTGTATTCGGATAAACCTACAAAGTTGAAAACCGTACACCACCTGCCTGTGGTTGTAAAATTTTGCGATTTCTACTTGAAACCAGGATATATTTGATGGAAAAAATAACATTGTTGTACAAACTTGTTTTTTTCTGGCAGCTTTAGCCCACTGTTTTTGATATAGCTGCAAAATGTGTTGGTAAGCGGTGGAAAATGGATTATAAAAAGTCTGCTGGACAGAGAGCTACTCACAGGATTTCTTTTGTTTATGGTCAATGGACTTACTCTACACCCCGATCTAGCCCTCTAGCTCCTCTAGATGAGGTCGACGGTGGAACGAGTTTGCCCAGAAGCAGCCTTTGTGTTTAAGGGATTTCCCTCATTCAAGTACTGTACAGTCAAGAACAGGTCAAGCTTGACACTCGCAGCGCGACTTTGGTTTCTAAAACTGTTAAATTAGGAAGGGTTCAAAATCCAGTGTGTCAAGTCTGACGTGCTAATTAGGGTTGCGGCTTTCACAATGGACCACAGTAGTTGGTAACCGCAGTATTGTGGTACGATACGCAGAAGGACACAGTTTCCTATTTGCGGATCAAAATCTCTTATTCGCCTTTTATATTCTTAGCCGGCACCGCACAAACTTTCAAAATTACAAAATTTATAATTTAATGTGTCAAGCCTGACGTGCTAAATAGGGTTGCGGCTTTCACAATGGACCACAGTAGTTGGTAACCGCAGTATTGTGGTACGATACACAGAAGGACACAGTTTCCTATTTGCGGATCAAAATCTCTAATTCGCCTTTTACTATATATTCTTAGCCGGCACCGCACAAACTTTCAAAATTACAAAGAGTTTATAATTTAACATATTTGTAGATGATCGTTTGAGAGTTCCACACAAACGCACATTAATTTAGGGAAAAACACGGAAACACCCCATTATAACATAAATTTTCCTTTTATTTATACGGGATGTAAGGGACAGCCTTCCTAATTCTGAAAGGGCATAATCAGTCACGTAACTGAACAACTTTCAGCGAATAAAGCTTTCAAGGAATGAAAAAATATCGGGTCTTTCCATACAAACTGTGCAATTAAGTTAGCAGTATTGTATAGAAGCTGATTTTTATTTCCTGAAAGTTTTATTCACTGAAATATGTTCATGACGTTGACTGATCGTGTATTTTCAGTTTTCGGAAGGCTGTGCCCTTACACCCCATATTCCTATGCAAGGTGTATTTTTTTATTCGATCAACTCAAGGCGTACATTCCTTGAGCTGAACGGAGACATATTGGTCGAAATACCAAAAAAAAAAATTGTTGACCTCTCGTTGAAACTGCATCAGCTGATAGCGCATTTTGTATGGGATTTCGATTTTTTTTTTCCATTTTCGACCTATGTTTTTTGGACAATGTGTTTCCGTTCACCTCAAGGAACGTACGCCTTGAGTTGTACACCTTGTATATACCAGCGTTCTGTCCCACAGCTTCGCACGCATAGATCCCGTACCCGTCATACAAAAAAGGTCATAACAAAAAGCATTTTCGTTTTTTTTCTTTTCATATAAACAAATACATTTAAAAAAGAATCAACCAAATCGGTTCAGCCGTTTTCAAGTAATGCTTCGTCATACTTGTGGGAATTAATTTTTTGTATGTGCATAATTGTGCATGCATTTTGCAAGTTTGATTGAAGAGCTTTCGCTGTTTTGTTTCGAACCCAAAACTTGATTAAAAGCAACTGAACTCTGTATTGGAACTCTACTGTGTGGCCGCAAAACAAACATTTGATTGTGGCTCGCAAAAACTGGTGTTGCCAAAAGTTTACAATTCTAAACCAATGTTTGCCAAGTTCAAACACGGGGCCGTAGTTTGCGCCTGCGAGAGAATTTGCATACTTATACAACGTGATTTTTTATTCACCAAAAAAAAATTAAGGCATGATTCTGCCCATGAAACTGAACAACTTTTCCCAAGGAACGTAGGTCGAAATACGAAAATAAATTTTTGACCTCCCATAGAAACTGCATCAGCTGATAGTGCATTTTGTATGGGAGGTCAAATTTGGTTTTTCGTATTTCGACCTATGTTCCTTGGGAAAACTTGTTCAGTTTCATGGGCAGAATCATGCCTTAATTTTTTTCTGGTGAATGAAAAATCACGCTGTATTGAAGGATTTTTTTTGTTTAGCTTGAAGTGGTCTAGATGTCGCAGGCAAATTGTATAATTTTCGTCAAATTACATTCTGCCTTGGCATTCTGCAAAATGCCGAAAAATTTTTAAATTGTCATTTTACATAATGCCGCGGCATTTCACAAAACGGTGCGTATTTCGTTTCTGGCACTCGCCGCGACACGCTCGCTTCGAAAGATAACCTAACCCAACCTATCAGATCCCTGTTCGGGATCGGTAAGGTTGAGTTTACCGTGGCTAACGAACCTGCACCAAATAATCTAAACTCGTTTACAATCTGCCGGCGGCGATTTACAATTTGCCGACCGTTTACAGTTTGCCCGCCGTTTGTGAACGGCGAATTATACGACATAGACAGGTGGTTCTTGCTGAAAATTTGACAAGATATATCTTATCTATGATGGACAAAAGGAGTCTGTTTGTTGTTATGCAAAGTTAAAATTTATTATTCCTCTCGCTGGCATACTTCGTTCACCTTTACATTCTCTGGTTGGGGTTCCACCTTTTATGACGGTTTGGTACCTACTATGTTAGCCGAACCTACTGTAACCACATCGATAATACAATTCAAAAAACATTTTTTTTTATATAAAACATAAGTAATATAAAAAATACAGAAACAACAACAAAGAATAAAAGGGAGAGAGTTGGTAAGTATTTCATACACTCCATTTTTACAATTGCAGTAATTTATGAAATCGTCGAGAAAAACGCACGTTTTTCTACTGACTTCACTTAAACCAGTACTTAATTCAAAGTGTTATACCGTGTTATTCCACATTATGTAACAACAGCCAACACAATAGCCAATGTGTGAGAGATTCGCAGCAAAAAAAATACATTACAAATTATTTGGTTACGAAATAAATGCTCGTCTTGAAAGTAGAGATTTAAAGACATTGACCTTTTGAGCACTTGTCAGCGATTCGATGATTCTCTTCTCTTTGATTTTCACTCTCGTTTGTAATAAGGAAATGATTATAACTTTCGGTTAAGACCTCTGTAATTCTTCAAACATTGAGGCAAATACTTATGTAAAGAAATGAAAAAATGTCGTGAAAATGAGGATCTATAAAAATAGGTCTATGGTACTTAAAGGTACGGACAGCGATTGCATCAGCACTTTACTAAGCCCTCAAGTTGCCCTCAACCCAATTGTAGTTAGTCATCGTCATCACGTCACCTACGTCACAACTCTTGAAAGATGCTCATCTGATGCACAGATTGAGATAGCGCACATAATACAGCTGAGCCTGAGAGTGCCCAAACCGTGCGACTTCCTCAGTTGCAAATATGATACTGCAATGGAGTGACATGCTAGACTTCCTAGCTTGCGGTCTGTTTAAGTTTACTTCTTCGATTCCTATTTTAATGTTTCTTATTTTAAATTTTTTGTTGTTTCTGTGCTGCAAGTTTTCATTTAGTGCTGTGTCGCAAATGTTGTTCCTTTTATTTTATTGTGCACGTGTTCTAAATTAAAAGTTTTATGTATCGAGTGTCCGCTAGAGCGATTTAAAACGGCATTTAATTGGCAACTTCCGATTCGAACTGCGATCTTTCGATCACACATCACGTTCCGCGCAACGGCCTCGTCTGCTTTCCGCGTTTAGACTCCACTGTTGCTTTCAAAGGTTTTTTTCAAAGCATTAAGTAACCATAGAAGTATTACCCACGCGATGCGTCGGCGCACGTCATCTCGTCACGTACGATTGATCTGTGTTCTATGGAAACAATCATGGGAACCTTTCACTACTTGCTATGGGAGCTGATTTTGTGACATGTGCTTTCATTTGTTACGTTAGATAGTGTTTTAATCGTCACCTTATTGCTATCGTCAATTGTTTTTCATCATAAACTAACGTCATAACTTAGTTAAATATCTTCCAAAAACCTTCATATACGCAGTTTTAAGTACTTATTTGATAAGATTTTTCCTCTATTTCAACAAAACATGTGGTATGATGAAATGTATCGATGTTTTCCACTTGCTTGTGTGTCAATGACTCTTCTTGCTTACAGAAATTAGTTTCACCGTCCGGCTTGATATTTTGTTGATGTAATAGACATCTTTCGCTATCAATGTAATCTTACACTAAGTTGTGAAAATTGCTTTAATATAATTAGTAAAAAATGAAAGTTGACCACCAAAGATTTTTAACATTATCTGTGTAACTTAGGCGACGTTGGTGTTTTGATTTCCTGTCATCATCATTTCCTGTAATTTTCGGTTTCTAAGTACCTTATTATTAAACTAAACTTAGGTAACAAATTATAAATATGAAGGACAAAAGAATCACTTAACAAAATTCTTTGAAGCTCATCGGTCCCGTTCTAAATTGTTAAAAGACGTAACTAAACTAATTTCTTTTTTATTATCCATAGATAATGTTATCAGCTTAACTTGGCTTAAGTGTTTTGGCTTTTCTGTTTGGTTTTTTAAATAATTTACTTTGTGATTAAATAAATCTAAAACGTTTAGAATTCTACAAAGTAAGTAAGTAAGTTTAGAGTTCGTGTATCTTTAATATTTTTTGCAAAAAAACGGTACGATAAATAAACCAACATTCTTTAATAACCAGTCGTTGGACGCAGCCAATAAATTAAATCTCGGAAATTCTTTTTACTCTTAAGGAAAGTGGTTTCAAGATCCATCCATATCTTATTTATGGTTGACGTCAAGGGGAGCCGTTGATAAACCGAAAGGTCAAATATAATGACTTCAAAACAAATTAGTAGAGTTATAATTTTAGGGATATTTGTTAACATTTTCACTTAAATTTTATACTTTTCGTGTTTGCTTTACTAATCATCATAACGTGTATGTTGTAAAATCGATGACCTACCTCAGTTACAAGCCCTGGTGTCAAAGTTGTTGAGTCGCCATAAGCATTAAAGACCACTTCACATAGTAACCGTTACCAACCACTTAACGTACCTTCCGAAGCACAGACACGTCTTAATTTTTTCACAATCAGGTGATTCATCCTGTATTGTACTAACCAAACTAGGGAAATCTTACAGGAACAGGGACACTGCCCTCACCGGGAATCAAATCCAGAACCACTGGATTGAGAGCCAATCACTGTATCCACTAGACTACGTGGACTGTTCAACTTTTCTAAAGATTTTATGTTTAGATTTCAAAAGTGAAGTTTAATTACAAATAAGTAAAACTTAAAACAATGTACAAATCTCCTTCGAGAAATTATGATCCTGTTAGCTGCATTAAGCTTATATTGTAATAAATATATTGTGTCTGTGGTTTTTACTATGCATATTCTCATTGCGACAAGTCAATAGTTACCTTGTAATCGAGATTCGGATCACCTGCCAAACGCAAACTAATCGTTATGTATCAAGTGTACCCAAATAAGGTTATTGGATAGCCTCGACGCTTTGACAGCTAATGGAAGGAAATTGACGTACAGTCCAGTAAATGGTCGTGTTAATATTGAAGGGGTTATAGCCAGCGTTTGATTGTCTCTCACTTACAAAACTTTACAATTTGATAAAAAGATAAAGCGGTTACAAAAATAAGTAATGATGCCTACTTCTTCAATGTCACTCTAGTTTTACTCTAAAAGTATTTCCACTTCGTCATTATTTATTTAAAACGGCTCGCTAGGGGTTGCTCAAGGGACAGTTATTTTGCCACTTTCTCAAAAGATAGACATTTAGGAAATTGCCATATTATAACTACCTATATGTATACTTTATCTTATTTATATATTGAAAAGATGAACACAACAGATAACATTTATATAAGGTTAGACAAAAATATGTACGTACAACTCGAGTTAACAAAACGTCGGCTGAACAATTTAGGATATCAAAGTTATGATCATGTTATTTTATTAAAAAATATATGTAAATCCTTGTAGCAGTTAATTTCCCATACCAGCATAAGTAAGACGACTGTACAGCATTAACATACAATAATCCACTGACATTGGTTCAGTCAGCCATGAACACATGATTAGTTACCCTTTACCGGCAGCCTGTGGGTGTTTCGGCTTTTAACTGCTAACCTAATATAGCTCACTTTAATTTTGATTTCCTAATAGAGTAAACAATTTGATACTAATTATTTATGTTACTTTTAAAGTTTAATTTGTGGTACGTTGCTAGCTAATAAGTTTTTTGTACTTACATTTGTGACTCCGTTAATATAATGATCATTCTGCAAAAATATTGTGGTATTTTCCACACGTTATCGCTGGCAAGATCTTCGTAAGTAAAAACAAAACGGTGGAAAAATTTTAATAAAGAAGGAATTATTAAGTAGGTACTTCAAAGGGTTACTTCAACCTAGCACGGAGATATTCAAACATCTTTATATTATTCTGACTCTGTCACGGTTATTGGTGATAGAATCTGCAGAATATAACTGTAACTTTTCAAAGGCCCATTTACTTAGTTTTCAAATGTATTCAGGTTAACTGCATCATCTAGGATGACTAGAAATATCTCATCATCATCATATCAGCCGAAAGACGTCCACTGCTGGACATATCTAAATTGGTCTTATATAAATTTTCTTCTTCAAATAAAGAGGGGCTTATCGGTGGAGTAATTTTTTCCTGATATGACAGTGGTGTCATGTGTGGACATGATCTGGGTTATTTTTGTTTTATTCTTACGTCACTTTTTGCTCATGTATCTTTTTCTTTATTATGATGTTTTGTTTTATTTGCTTTAATTTATTCACTCTTCCCCTCCCGTTTAGAGCTTCAGTACGGTGCGCTGCTCGAAGGCTGCGGTGGGGAGCTGCCTTCTCTCAGCGCATGCGCTCCCCTCCCTCCCCACCTAGACAAAGCAGCGCGCAAGCAGCAGCGAGATGCACGACAAAACCAGGATAAAATCGCACAAGTCAACATTCATTTGCATGGTTTGTTTTTTTGGTTTTTATTTTATAATTTTCTGGTTATAGTTTATGAATTACTTCCATCTTGTTATTTTTCTTCTAGTTATAATTTTTTTTTCTTTTAAAGCAAGTAACATTCGTCACGTCAATAATTTGTAAATAAGGAGTGGAAATTGTAAGACATTCTGGGTGCATTTTGAACAACTGACCAAATTCTAGTATAAGTACATTTTTATTGGTTTTACTCTTGAAGCCCAGCGATTCTACTCATGAAAACAACCAACTATCCCGAATAAAAAAATTGTACTCAAAATAAGTTTCTCGCGTTCTCATACAAAATGAGTCGATCACGTGTCCACTTTATTATGGACATTCAGAAGTTTTTTTGAGTATTTTTTTTTTCTTTTCGTCAAAGTTAACATGCGTAGCATCACTGGACTATAAGAGCAAAACCAATGAAAATTCACGCTGTATAATTAACTTAACACATAAATCTGAAAAACTTTATGAGTGAGTCGAAAGACGAGGAAATCCCGCTTGGCTTCTATGGTAAATCCAGAAACAAAAAAAATATTGGTTCAGATTTGTATACTTATTTACATGCTAGAATTTGGCCAGGAATAAAAAAAATAAACAAATCAAGATAAACTTGAAAACTAACAAAAAAACTAACTAAAGACATTTTTTTATTGTTGCAGCGCTCTTCGCGGCAGTCGAGCATGGGTACCTGGACAAGGCAAGGAATATATTGGAATCAACCGATGTGGATGTCAACAGGTATATATAGTCAATAAATAAAATACTTACCTACTGATACTGAGTCACAAAGCTTTTAATTTTTTTTTATTTAACAAGTGAGCAAGCGAGCTTGTGGGCCACCTGATGGTAAGTGGTCACCATCGCCTATAGCGCCCTAGCGTCTTATAAGTAACAAGACAGAAAAGCACGTAGCTCACCGTAAGAACTAAGATGGTGTGTCATGTGCCAGTAATTTTCCTGGCTCCCTTGCCCTTCAATGCGAAACACAGCAGTGCTTGCACTGCTGATTCACGGCAGAAAAAAGCAAAGGGGTGGTACTGCCCCAGACGGACTTTGCACAAAAGCCCTACTACCTTCATAAAAGTCCATGGCTGAGTGGCCCTATCGTTGTTCTGTGTACTGAATACAATACATTCAAAAACCTTCTAAATAACCTTCAATTTTATAGTCGTATTGATGAAGGAAAATCAAGATCTCATAAACGGTGATCGTTCATGAATTTTTATATAGGGTATGGTTCCGGCGGTAACATTCGACAAGTACCTATCGACTCAGTTATATATTTTTTCTCAAAAATTGCACGCTGTAGCCGGCTGTTTCGGCCTGCTGTGCTGAAGCTGATTGAAAGCTTTCAAACGGAAATAGAATGAAACTGAATCCCATTTACGCCATAAAAAGGATCTAGCTTCTTACTATTTGCATTCGAAAGCTTTCAATCGGCTTCAAACGCTTCCCTCAAGTTTACTGTGCGACATGGGTATTTTGGCAAGTGAATACAGTTGGAACTAAAGGCACTGCAAAGGGATTTTGACTTTTAACGAGCAAAATGTATGACAGCAGCGCCCTCCTGACAACGCATCCAACTGCCAAAATACCCATGTCGCCTGACCACTTTCAAAACCTTATTGCTTGCACAGATCATATAATACTAGCTCTATGATACTAGTAAACTTTGCCCGCCCCGCAACGGTTTTGGTTTTACAAGTACATATTAGTTTTTATGAGTTTTTGGGTCCTTTACGGTCCATCTGTCACATGTTGGTCAGTTAAAGCTTGCACTTAGCGGACAAACACTAGCAAGGCGGAGCCAGTGGAGGTTCCCGCGACCCACTACTGTACCTACACGAAACTAAACTTTAAGGTGGTGAGATGGCAACTTTGTTGATAGTACGGTCAACCGCTTGTCGGTAGAAACTTTTTCAACTCTATTACCACGCTATAAGGTCCAAAAGTGTTTCTACTGACGTGCTGTTGAGTGTACGTGCTAGCGCCCCTGGAACTGTAAACTCTAGGAGAGAACTTGAAACTGAGAAATATTCTTACATTTACTGGTTTTGACTTGAAGCTTACGAAGGAAAAAGCTTTTCCAGGGTGTCTACTCTCAATTTTCGATGTATCGATACGGTACTATTCGAAACATGCAAATTCAAAACTTCGTCTCTTGACGATTGAGTAGGATGTTGGTTGGTTGGATGCTATCACTGTCAATTTGACAATTCATCCAAACAATATTCGACTCTATTGTCAGTGTACGAAGCTAAGAAATCGAGTAGTATCGTATCGATATACCCAAAGTTAAGAGTAGTAGACAACCTGTAGTCATGATAATGTCGTGAAAACGATGTAAAAGCTTACACTTTGCTTGTCTTCAAGCAATGCCAAGGCTGCTAAACTGCCGAAAATGTAAAGTAAGGAAAATAAAATAGGCCTTAAAAAACTTCAGGAAAATTAATTTACATCAAACATGTGGATGTAAATGTGATATTCAAAAGCAAAGTACATTATGGAACATTTTCACGTACTGGCAAATGAATGTGAAAAAAAATTATTCGTAACGTTATTGAAAAAAAACCGGTCATGTACGAGTTAGACTCGCGCGCCGAGGGTTCCGGACCAAGTCAAGGACACGCAGCGCAGTTGCACAAAAGTGTATTTAAATGACCGCGAGTCCGACTTACACTTGACCATTTTTAGGGTTCCGTACCTCAAAAGAAAAAAACGGAACCCTCATAGGATCACTTTGTTGTCCGTCTGTCTGTCTGTCTGTAAAGACCCTTTATCTCACGAACGGGTTGAGGTATAAGGTTGAAATTAATACCATATATTAAAATCCATGAACCAAACAAGATCTGAAAATTTCAATTTTTCACAACGACGCAATCAAAATTCTCCATAATTTTATGCACTAAAGCAAAACCTATGGGGTACTTCCCGCTGACCTAAAATTATGAAATTTGGCAAGAAGCTAGGTCTCACAGTACAAATAAAGGGAAAAGTCTGAAATCTTTAAATATTACAACTTTTCTCACAACTAATGCTAACCAATTGTGGTGAGCTCCCGTTTCAAGAACTAGAGGGGTCAAGTTGGATGGTCGCGGAGGCGATTTTTGTTTTAGTCCTATTTTAAAAACGGGAACACTTACAAACTTGAAAATTGGTATGTTTATAGTGCATAAGCTATAAAATAAAATAAGCTATAAAATAAAATCTAGCACATTAACTTACTGAAATTTCATCTAATACAAATATGATTATGTGGTGGTACGGAACCCTCGGTGCGCGAGCCCGACTCGCACTTGGCCGGTTTTTTTTTGTTATTTGTTGTTATTCTATAGCTTAAGGTTACACCATCCCTAAAATTACCAGCTGTACACTCGTCAATGCATATATAGACTTCATTTAGGTACGCGTAAACAACGTTTATATAGGATGACTTTTAATTAGTTCTTGATAGAAAAGGGTATGAATGTACTCATGATACTGAACAACTTTCCCCAAGAAACATAGGTCGAAATACGAAAATCAAGTTTTGACCTCCCATAGAAACTGCATCAGCTGATAGCGCATTTTGTCTGGGAGGTCAAATTTGGTTTTTCGTATTTCGATCTATGTTCCTTGGGAAAAGTTGTTCAGTATCATGATTACATGCAAATCTTTTGCTATCAAGAACTAATTAAAAGTCAGCCTATATAAGCGTGGCTTGCAATGTGGCTATTACGTCCGACGGTGATCCCGAAATTTACAAAAAAGGGGAAAAAGTATTTTTTTTGTATGTTTTAATATCAAAAAAGTAAAACGACCACATCCATAAAAGTTTTGTCTAAAATATTGTAAATTTTTCAATTATTTTTGATAATACATATAAATAGCAGTAAAATAGTTACAAATGGAAAAAAATTGACAAAATGAGGGTCATTTTAGAATGATGTTCTCGTTTTTAAGAAAAAAACAACATAACACACGTTTCTTGTATGAGGACAACCCTTATTTTTGAAATTTTTATTGTATTATTTGAAAAGTAATCCGCTGTAATAAATAATAACAAATATTCTGTGAAAATTTCAACCATATATAGCTACTACTGTTCAAAATATACAGCCCTCGGACAGACTGACAGACGACGTAGGCTTAGTAATAGGGTACCGTTTGGACCCTTCGGGTACGTATCCCTAAACATCATGCAAAGAGCAAAGCCTTTTTCTTTTTGTACAAATAAACGGCTTTGTAATTTGATGTCTTTTCACATCTTTTTTTCGTAAATATCAGCCAGCATTTTCATAAACAATAAATGAGTTAAAGAGAATTTATATGAACCTCGTTTGTCGGTCCTTCGTTAAAGATGTTAAAGATTGTATTTTTTTGCTTTTTTGGCAGTTCTTTATCTAATGTTTGAGCAAAAAGCTTCTCTATGTTTGCGTTATTTTGTATATTTTTTTTGTTTATGTTCTAGCCTCAATTCGGATGGCCTGTCTCCATTGGACGTTGCAGTTTTGGCCAGCAACAGGCAGTTGGCTAAGATGCTCATGGAATTTGGAGCGAAAGAAGGAACTCAATGTAAGTTTTTATATGTAGAAACACTGTTTTTTTAAGAAGAAACCCCTATAATTAGCTACTTAAAAAAGAACTTGATCCTGACCTTGATCAATCAAAACGAAGCCGGTTGATCAATCGACAACCATGAATATGACTGTACGTGTTTTATTAGCTAACGCTTACTTTTAATACACTAACGCTTACTTATATCGGAACCCTCAGTGCGCGAGTCCGACTTGTAAGGAAACGAGCGCAGCAAGGTTCAAATCTCTTTGTGAGGAAACATCGAAAAACAAAAGGCAATCAAAAAGATGTGAAACTTTCTTCACTATAATTTTTTGCGCAATTTTGCGTCACATTTTTTAAACAAACTTCCGTGATTTTTTTGTCACAACACAAACGATCAAAATTAATGTTTTCTAACTTAGGATTGTACTACCAAGCACGAAAATCAAATATTCAAAGCACCCAAAACTTGTTAACACGGCGTATATCGTGCTAAAAATCATTATCAACCTAAATACCATTTCTATTATAAAGTATGACTTATAAATCTTTCTCCATTACGTAAATTCTCAAGTGTTTAGGGACATGACAAGAATATTTTTATTCGTGGAGTGAATGAATGCAGTCACGCATCTTGATGATAAAAAGTTGAAGATTATTATTCACAGTGAGCATGATATATCGTGTTAAGCCACGATCACACCTAACTGAATTCAAAGACTAATTCGGCATACATTGCTGGGAGGCTTGGGTATGTTAATTGCAATATCCTTACTGAAATGAGCAATGTAAGCCGAATTCGTTTCTGAATTAGGGAAGGTGTGATCGTGGCTTTATGTATCGCTGGATCGTGACACGACAACAGGTACTTATGGGTTTGAACTTTTGGTCTATTTTGCAGCCATGACACTAAAACTAGAGTATATTTGACGGAAAGAATAACATTGTTTTACAAACTTGTTTTTAGGGTTCCGTACCTCAAAATAAAAAACGGATCCCTTATAGGATCACTTTGTTGTCCGTCTGTCTGTCTATCAAGACCCTTTTTCTCACGAACGAGAAGAGGTATCAGGTTGAAATTGATAACGAATATTAAGGTCTATGAACCACACAAGATCTGAAAATTTCAATTTTTTACAACGACGCAATCAAAAGATATGGCTTTTTATGTCCTCATCTCCATACATTTATGCAAAAATGCAAAAAAACGAAAAAAAAGGCATGTATTTAACGCGGCGACAAATTAATATGAATTACAGATTTTAAAAATATTAAAGCCGCGGCGCTGGTAGCAAAAATAATAGGTTGGCAGCCTTAGTAGTGAAGGATAATTTTAAGCAGAAAATAGCAGCTTTATAATCAGTTGCAAGTTTTTGTTTTGGTAACTGAATTTATTGCTAAGCGAACACTTGACGGTGGATAAAAACTAGAAAATAGGCATTCTTAAATGATACAATGAGGTTCTGAGATGAGAAGAAAATATGAATAAAGCAAATAGTGACGCGCAAAAAAATTTTTTTATCTATAGTTTTATTTCTTGACTCATAATTTTCCTACAATGGCGAAGTAGTAAAAGGCATAAAGGTACAAAAATTGTCTTTATGTATTCAATTATTTATTTATTTATGCCGAGCTGAGTGTTCCTCTTAGGTCATTGTTTATAATTAAAGCTCCATTAAAATCCTCCTGACTCTAGGTCAGTTCGACGTTATCATCATCATATCAGCCGAAAGACGTCCACTGCTGGACATAAGCCTATCTCGACATAATCCCTACAAACACCCACTAGAGTCAGGTTGCTGGCGTGGTGATTTTTCTGTAGTGGAATGTGTTGTAGTCATTAGTGTCAGATCCCACAGTGAAATAGAATGCCAACAGCAGGTCGGCTTGCGGTCAGTAGGATATTGCGACAAATAATGCCATGAGTGGCTTTGAATAAAGTTCGTTATCTTGTTTTCTCACGTCTCCGAGTTTATATAAACCGAATCTACGAGTATTCATGTCGCGAGTGAATAGATTTCTTCTGAATAAGAGCGTTTGTTACGTTTATCGGTCTAAACTTTCAATTCAAAGACTAATTCGGCATTCATTACTGGGAGGCTTAGATATGTTAATTGCAATATCCTTACTTCAACGAGCAATGTAAGCCGAATAAGTTTCTGAATTAGGGAAGCTGTGATCGTAGCTTAAGGCTTAAATCATGATACCTACAGATTTTTTTTAGTGTGCAGCTAAAGTGTTATTTGTGGTATGATGATGTAGCATTAAAGATTCTAGAAGCTGTAGAAGTTTTTGCTTATCTAATCTACGCACTTTTTACTATCGTGTATCACAAAATCAAAACAGGTTTAGTGAAAAACCTAAAATCCCTAAGTACTGTAGTGACTCGTCAAATCTCAGTCGGCGGAAAAACAAACAAAAAAACAATAATAAAGCGATAATATCGACATCCTCTCGATATTGATAAGAGCCATCGAGTTTATTGGCGGTAAATGCCAATATTATAATCAATCAATGAGGACTTTTTTTATATGGAAACCCTGAATAAAATTCGTTCGTTCGGATGATAAAGTTATGTTATGACTACCTATCTAAAGCGGTAAAAAATAGACACTTCATAACTCATTTCCTTATCCTACAATAAGCTCCCTGAGGGCTTTGTCTCGTAGTCTAAGCAATGGAATGTAGTTTAATATACAACGTGTTAACGGAATAACCGAAACTGAGAAAAAAGTTTGTTCAGAATCGAGAGTAGAATCAATTTCACGGGTTTTTGATAGGGGTAATTTTTTTTTAAATTTTATTATTTAAATTTTTGCCACTTCTATTCTAAACATTTCTGTGGATACGCGCGCTGGCGGCGGCGGCGCCCCGCGCGCGTTTGATGAGCGGTTAGGAGGGGAGGGAAGTGGCCTTGGCGTGCGCGGACTAGAACAACGATGAAACTAGAACAGTGATGAAACTTTAAAATAACAATATCTAGATAAATAAATCATTTTTTAAGATTATTTTACGGGAATGGATTTATTTTAGTAGAAATCTGTTGGGGTGTAAGAGGGTTTCGGTTTCGGTGTAGCGGAAATGTGTTATAATAGGTTCTGAAGGGTGTGAATCTGCCCATGAAATTGAACAACTTTTCCTTAGGAACATAGGTCGAAATACAAAAAACCAAATTGGACCTCCCATACAAAATGCGCTATCAGCTGTTGCATTTTCTATGGGAGGTTGAAAATTGATTTTGTTCTATGACCTTTGTCCTGTGGGAAAAGTTGTTCAGTTTCATGGGCAGATTCAAACCCTTTAGTATTATCACTCCATTCCATTACACGCTGTATAATATGTGTGGGCTTCGTTTAAGATAATATAGAGCAAAGCTCGGTCGCCCAGATACTACTTACATAGAATATACAAACATCCTTATCCATCATACAAACTTTGGCTCTAACAGGAATCGAACCCGGGACCGCTTGGTAAGCAGGAACACTACCAAGCATTGGGTTTTCATATTCAGTAATTGTGTAAGTGTAATCATCCTACGAATATTATAAACGCAAAAGTTAAAACGATGGATGGATAGATGGATGATGGATGGATATTTGTTACTCTTTCACGCAAAAACTACTGAATGGGTTTTAATGAAACTTGGCACACATATAGGTTAGGTGCTGCAATAACACATAGGCTACTTTTTACCGCGGGAAAATATTTCATTCCCACGGGAAAATGCATTTAATGCGAGTGAAACCGCAGGCGGAAAGCTAGTTTTATATATATAGGTCAATTATGAACAAGCTTAATAAAATTATAGTCAACTACTTTCTTGGTCAGGTCAAAAGCAAAAGTCATCGAGTGTATCAGAAGCAATTAAAAAGATTAAAATAATAAGATATTTATTTGCCAAAAACTAATCTTCAAGTAATCCGGGGAAAATTATTTTATTTTAACACTTCCAGTGTTCGGATAAATCTACAAAGTAGAAAATCGTAAAATTTCACAACCACAGGCAGGATTCGAACCAGCGTCTTCTCCGTCAGTACCGGAGACGCTTTACCAACTAGGCTTTGCATTTTTTTTTTGTTTTTGCAATTTTGCGTTTTTCTACTTTGTAATCCAGGGAAGTCCAAACAAAAAAAAACGTTAGCGTGTTTTGAGTTATTGTGTATTGTTATTAGTTCATCTGCATAACGGATGAAGTTATTGTAGGAGTCTATTTCTTCGTTGACTGGACTAGTTACTGATATCTGGCACTGCTTACCGATTGATATTGAATCTGATGTGGAGGAAGTGAGATATGATGTCATTGTACTTAGGTAGTTTGTTCTTCTTATTAAAGCCCTCTTCATTTTTTCTGCTCCGATGATAAGTAGGTATATTCCGAACGTTTTTGGCACTGTCAGATCCTATAATTTATATTTATTGCATTAACGAATAGAGATATTTCCTACACAAAATCATCAGTCAGCTTTCGTATGGTTTGTGCCTTTTCTTCAGGCTGTCAGCTAAATATGCATCACTTAAGCGGTTTTTAGGGTTCCGTACCTCAAAAAAAAAAAACGGAACCCTTATAGGATCACTTTCTTGTCCGTCTGTCGGTCTGTCTATCTGTCAAGACCTTTTTTCTCACGAAAGAGAAGAGGTATCAGGTTGAAATTAATAACGAATATTAAGGTCCATAAACCACACAAGATCTGAAAATTTCAATTTTTCACTACGACGCAATCAAACTTTATATGTCCTCATCTCCATACATTTATGCAAAAAAGCAAAACCTACAGGGTACTTCCCGTTGACCTAAAATTATAAAATTTGGCAAGAAGCTAGGTCTCACAATACAAATAAAGGGAAAAGTCTAAAATCATTAAATATTTCAATTTTTCTTACAACTAATAGTAACCAATTAAGGTGAGCTCCCGTTTCAAGAACTTTTCTATAAATGAGGGGTCAAGTTGGATGGTCGTGGAGTTTTTAAAATCAAAGAGCAAAATCTTTTAGTATATCTTATGGTAGGGTAGATAGGTACGGAACCCTTAGGGCGCGAGTCCGACTCGCACTTGGCCGGTTTTTTTTAAGAAGCTTCTTCTCGTCCATTAGCATAGGTAAAAAAATATTAATCGCTAAATACAAAACTTATCTTAAATCCGGAAAGACAAAGTGAAGTACTAGTTCACTGTAGTTACAGATACAAATATTGCGAAACGGTCATGTTATCAGTTTTTGTATCTGTAACTACAGTTTATTTTACAGAGCAAATAGTTTCTAAATAAACAAAGGTACTTACTAATCGCTCTTTCCGGATTTTTGATATGTTTCGTATTTCGCGAGTAATATTTTTTTATCTGATGGGTCACTAGTGGACGGCAGGTAGCCCCTGTTAAATGGCCATGAAAAAAAATAATCTTATCATATGCATCAATTATGATATGGCTGTTTCATAATGAATATTTTTTTTTTTTTTATTAGGTCACCAACAGAATGTACATTAACAAATTCTTAAAAATTAACATTAAATAGGTGACGACGGCATTCACAAACTTAAGTAACTAACTGAAATTAAATTAAGAATAACAAGTTAAATCTAAACATATTTTGAACTATCTACCACTTATGATATAAAGAAATATGAAGTAAACACATTTTTGAGTAATTTAAAAAACATTACATTTGAAGGAATACTGGGTACAGATTTTGAAAAAATGTAGGAACTTGCAGTCTGCTCTTTGTTGGGAAGGTAGGTAATTTTGAATATTGTCAGCGCCTTAATTCCTTTGTAACGGAAACAATATTGCGCGACTTCGTCTGTCTGTCTGTCTGTCACACCTGTGTATGTGTATCTCAGCAACAAACAACTCATGCTATCGACTTGAAATTTGGAACAGTTTTAGAATATGATTGCCCAACTTCATTGCAAATAAAAAATTATGAATTTATTATTATTATTGTAAAGGGGGCCCAAATAGGGGGGGGGTCAAAAATTCAACTTGTCGTAACTAGGTCGGGGTATCCGAAGTTTGCTTAAAGAAAAATCATTCATTAATTACAGTCGACAGATGTTTATGTAAATATTACAGGAAAAATAAAACAATATTTCTAAGTAGCACCGTTTTTTAGAAATTTGCAAAAAACCTTTACAAACAAATTTAGTTTTGAGTTCCAAAAAATAATGCACTTAATTGCTTCTAAAAATACTATAGGTATATCGGAACCCTCGGCACGCGAGTCCGACTCGCACTTGACCGGTTTTAAAAAAAAAGGCGAATGTCATCGATTAAATAGGTAGGGAGCCCAAGTAATATGGAATCTTCATGAATTTGCACAAAACGAACCTGACACTACTAACTTTCAGTGAGATCTTATTTGCAAAGCGTGGTTTCTAAATCTTACTTAATAGCTACAATAAAAAATTATCGCGGTTTTTCAAACAAACACGTACACGTGAAAACAAGATAACGCTAAAAAAAATATGCTATGGAGTCGCGCTCTAAAAATATACAACGTGTTGATAGAATAAGCGAAACCCTCATACACCCCAACTGATTTTTATTAAAATAAATCCATTCCCGTATAAAAAAAACCGGCCAAGTGCGAGTCGGACTCGCGCACTGAGGGTTCCGTAGGTACCACCACATAATCATAATTGTATTGGTTAAAATTTCAGTAAGTTAATGTGCTAGATTTTTTGAGTCCGACACGCGCTTGACCAAATTTTATTATTTGTTATTATTTTATAGCTTATGCACTATAAACATACCAATTTTCAAGTTTGTAAGTGTTCCCGTTTTTAAAATAGAACTAAAACAAAAATCGTCTCCGCGACCATTCAACTTGACCCCTCACTTATATGAATGTTCTTGAAACGGGAGCTCACCTCAATTAGTTACCATTAGTTGTGAGAAAAATTGTAATATTTAATGATTTAAGACTTTTCCCTTTATTTGTACTTTTTCTTGCCAAATTTCATAATTTTAGGTCAACGGGAAGTACCCTGTAGGTTTTGCATTTTTGCAGAAATGTATGGAGATGAGGACATAAAAAGCCATATCTTTTGATTGCGTCGTTGTAAAAATTGAAATTTTCAGATCTTGTGTGGTTCATGGATCCTAATATATGTTATTAATTTCAACCTGATACCTTTACCCGTTCGTGAGATAAAGGGTCTTGACAGACAGACAGACAGACAGACGGACAACAAAGTGATCCTATAAGGGTTCCGTTTTTTTTCTTTTGAGGTACGGGACCCTAAAAATATTAAAAAAAGATTTTTTATCTAGTTATTGTTATTTGAAAATTTTATCAATGTTCTAGTTTCATCGTTGTTCTAGTCCTTGCAAGCCACGCCCACTTCCCTCCTCTCCTCACCGCTCATGAACCGCGCGGGTTAGAAGCGGCAAAAATTTAAATTAAAAAAAAAATTACCCCTATCAAAAACCCGTGAAATTGATTCTGCTTTCGATTCCGAACAAACTTTTTTCTCAGTTTCGCTTATTCCGTTCAGCTTCAGCTTGAAAGGCAGGCTCACTACCAACCACACCGAAGAGCTTGTCAAATATTGTTTCAATAACTTTATACTCACTTAGAAAAAGAAAGAAAATAAACAAGCGCGTTTATATGTATATTTAATATTTATTGCTCAAAACAATAACCGGTCAAGCTCAACACTAACAGCGCTACTAGCATCAGCGTTGATTTAAACATTTCTAAGTCCAAAATTTATACAAAAGGCGAGCCTAATGCCACGCGACATTTTGTACCGGTCAACCATAGAGCATTTTAGGGTTCCGGACCAAAATGAAAAATAATACAACCGCCCTAGCACACACTGTCTTATTAGTGGCATACTTCGATAACTGCCACTCTGATAACTGTGTCTCATGTGCCGGTAATTTCACTGACTTCCTTATCCTTCAAACCGAAACACAACAGTGCAAACACTGCTGCTTCACGGCAGAAATGAACAACTTACAATCGAACAGCAAATTTAGGTTTAACTTAGTTTATAAGTAGGTACCTAAGATTACTTTTACTTCATTTTACTAGGACTTATGCAGCTTTTTGCTAAAGCTTTAGATAGGTTTTCTTTCATTCCATTTCCTTTCATTGAAACTGAACGAATATTGGATTGCCGAACTTGGCAAAAAGGTTACGCCCTCGGGCTTCAACTTCGGCAAACTTCATACCCTCTGATCAGTTGGACCCTGCCCTAAGGGCTTACTACTGGGGAATTTTGTTGGCACTTTTTGTAACAAGAAATGCGTCCCCGACTTTGACCTTTTGTAAGCTTTGAACTTGTTCATGCAAGGGGGGCTAGTAGTCCAGTCAATCTACGATATGAGGTTGCATTAAATGCACATTTATAGAAATTAATTTTAAATAATAATATAGGCTATTTGAAGCTGTAAATAATTAAATCCGGCAATTTTGTAAAAACACATTTTTTTGTTAAAGTACCAGTATAAGCTGACCTGAGCTACATGGTAAATATAATACTGGTTGAGTTCACCTTATACTGGTTTTAAGAATATCAACGTTATGTCGGGGGTTACTGTAGTTTTAATTTTTTAAAGGTTTTACTGGTAATTTAATAAATTATCCCCTAGTGTGCATTTCATCCATTTTCTCCATACTAACTTTCGTCGGTTGACTGGACTATAGACGGAAACGTGATGATTGTTGAGACGGAATTCTAATCGAATAGTATCGATCGATGTGAACTATCTGACTTTAACCACAGCATAATCGAACTAACTAATCGTACAAACGGACACTCTCCGCCCCCCTGCGGCAGCCACCTCTCACCTCCCCCGCACCACAGATAATATATATAATACTATACTAGTACAGATGCCTCACGTCATAGAACGAATTTGTGCCGAAAATTGTTCGGGCTATTTTTTCATAAGGTATTTTCTTAGAATAAATTGATATCTGGATGTTAAAATTGAATAAATGTCATAGTTTACACCTTTACCTACCAACCTAGTAGTAACATTTAGTTTAATTATTAGAAACAAAAGGGCCTAATGAATTCGGGTTATTTACTCCGTCGAAAAAACCGTAGTACGGAATGAGACCCCATGCCCGCACCCAAACCGCGCGTTTCCCGGTTTCGCAGTCGGGTCTAGTCGAGGGTCTGGTTGTACTGCGTGCACGTGCGAATGCATCTGTCATTAGGGTTCCGTACCCAAAGGGTGAAAAACTGGACCCTTTAATATGCCTCCGATGTCTGTATGCAGGGGGCTGTACTTATCTCATGAACCGTTATAGGTAGTAGAAATTTTCACAGATAATGTAAGTTTGTTGCCGCTATTACAAATACTAAAAATAAATAAAGGGGAGCCCTACTAAAAACGTGTTTTTTGGCGATTTTTGATCGATTTTTGTTGTAGCTCTATCGTAAAAACGGGAACACGTAAAAGCGTAAAAATTGATATGTGTATAGTGCATAAGCTGTAAAATAATGACAAGTATTAAGTAAAAACTGGTCAAGAGCGTGTCGGATTCGCGCGTTCTTAATACACCTACCAACAACTACAACTACTTTACTTGGTGGCCTACAAGCTCACTTGCTCACTTGTGTCATAAAAAATCGGCCAAGTGCGAGTCGGACTCGCGCACTGAGGGTTCCGTATCACCACATAATCTTAATTGTATTAGTTGAAATTTCAGTAAGTTAATGTGCTAGATTTTTCGAGTCTGACACGCGCTTGACCAAATTTTATTATTTGTTGTTATTTTATAGCTTATGAACTATAAACATACCAATTTTCAAGTTTGTAAGTGTTCTCGTTTTTTTAAAATAGAACTAAAACAAAAATCGCCTCAACGACCATCCAACTTGACCCCTCTCTTATATGAATGTTCTTGAAACGGGAGCTCACCACAATTGGTTACCATTAGTTGCGAGTAAAGTTGTAATATTTAATGATTTCAGACTTTTCCCTTTATTTGTACTGTGAGACCTACCTTCTTGCCAAATTTCATAATTTTAGGTCAACGGGAAGTACCCTGTAGGTTTTCCTTTTTTGCATAAATGTATGGAGATGAGGACATAAAAAGCCATATCTTTTGATTGCGTCGTTGTAAAAAATTTCAATTTTCAGATCTTGTGTGGTTCATGGACCCTAAAATATGGTATTAATTTCAACCTGATACCTTTACCCGTTCGTGAGATAAAGGGTCTTGACAGACAGACAGACGGACAACAAAGTGATCCTATAAGGGTTCCGTTTTTTTCTTTTGAGGTACGGAACCCTAAGAATACTTCTGCGTGACTGCGCGTCCATAACTAAGACGGTATAAGGTAGTTCGCTGGTAAAAGGCCGATATTTCACTGGGACACCACGGTGGCGCGACTGGTTGCGCCACTGGTGTCCGTAACTAGACACCAGTAAAGACACCGGAGTCGCTACACCCTGCGGCCACAGTATTAAGGGCTATATTTCACTGGGAGTGGTAGCGCGACCAGCATCCGAGCTGGTTGCGCCGCCAAATTGGTTGCGCAACCAAACGGACACCAGGTGAGTAACTCTCTATAGAGCTGTATACATTTTGTTGGTAGCGGCGACTGGTTGCGCTGCCATGCCATGGTGTCCCAGTGAAATACCGGCCTAAAAGTCCACCGCTGGACAGGAAGCTCCTTTCAAAACTTGACAACAACAAAACGTGGTATTATTTGGAGGGGAAGTACCATAGTCACCACGCTTGCTAGCGTTGCTACTGGCACCATGAACAGCGGTTGCTGGAGACCGCAGTAAGTAGGTATGTAAGCATTGATGGCAAGAAAATTATTTTTAGTTTTGTAATCGGTTTCTCGAAAACGGCTCTAACGATTTCGGTGGTGAAAAATTGATCTAGCTAGTTCTCATAAAATTCGATTTAACCTTTTTTTAGTAATTTCTTTGCGCGTTTTAGTGCGTTTAAGAAACTTATAGCGCCATCTGTTGTTAAGTAGCATAGTATGCTGACCCGATAATATTAATTATACATTTCTAATGTATTGGTGTTGATATTGACCAGTAATTATTTAAATAACAGTAAATTGTATTGTAAGATGATATGAAAACGGAACGCGTTAAAAAAAACGGACTCTGAAGAATTTTGACCTAGTTAGAATTATCTGCATTTCATCATGCTCGGAAAGATGAAAGATATTTATCGTAAATCCTTAACGGCATCAAGATTACGTTCAAGTAAATTCGTCATTCATATGAATATTATTCACAAATAAGTAGATAGTAGAAATCACGTAGGCTGCGCGAGATATTTATCGTACAGTTCAATATCAAGAAAACAATTTTTATCTTCCCATCAACTGAGCAGAGGTGCTGCCACTTTGAGAAATAAATTTATTGCGTCATAAATACGAAACATTTAAAAAGGATTGTTTGTTTGGCGGCAATTTGCGGTAGTTCTATATTTTATTATCCATCACGTCACACCTTAGCTTATCGTGAATAGCTTTGTATTGCAAAAGTGCCAAAAACGGCCACTTTTAGCACTTACAAAGCTATAAATGATAAATTCCTATTTTTCCAATTTAATCCAATTTTTTTGTATTTTTTTAAGTATGATTCGGAAGACATTAAGCTTGCAGAAGCTTAAATTTAATTTTCGAAAAATATTATCTGTAATAAAATTTAACGAATCTAATTATGAAATCGGACGACATTTAAAACGATCAATTTTCGAACCTTTAATTTTATATATCAAACTAAAAATAAAAACTTTATTTTATGCGTAAATTGATAAACTTGAAGATAGGAATTATGATCTCATTAATGTGTAAGAAAATTTCGGCAATTTCATAGTTAAAGTATTATAAGGGCTAGGTAAAAAGTACCCTAATCCGTCAAGAGTGTATGAAAGAATTGATGCAGGTACAAGGAGCAAGGGATAAATATGTCAAGATCGTAGCAGGTAGAGGGTTGTGGTTTCTGCCTACCCCACATGGAAAGAGGCGTGATGTTATGTTAATGTATGATTCCGGAAGGGATAATACTTCTGAAGAATTCACGAACAAGTCCGGTCCGGCCAAATAAATGTTTTTATAGGCGGTTAATTGAAAATAAATACGAATACAAAGATATCCACGGGCGAATTCATTTAAAAGAACAAAGGTAACCCAAACCCGAATCCACGGGAAAATAATTCGATTTAACTAAAAATTTGAAAAAGAGAAAAATAAAATACGTTTAAAACTGTTATTTTATTACAACGGCAACATTTAAAATTGTATCTGTTGAACCAGCATAGGTAGCTGGTTGACAATTTCACAGAATATATATTTTTTAAACAAATATATCACCTTATAATAAAAATAAAAAAATAAGGTTGGGTCGCCATACAAGAAACGTATTTTTTTTGTTTTTGCTCTATCGTCTATGGTTAGTAATTCGAGTGTCAAACTCGGTATGAGTATAGCTCACTAAAATGTCAATAAAATAATATGTCCTGACTGACTGTCTAACTGAATGACAGACTGACTGACGTCTATCCGTAACCGCTTTAGCTATACGTGTGAGTATGCTACTTTAACCGTTACTTTGACCGTACGTAAAAAGTTTTGAAAATCTCCCATCCCTTATTTCACCCCCTTGGGGGATGAGTTTTGGAAAATCCTTTCTTGGGTAGTGTTTGTGGCATGCAATAAAGTAGCATACTCACACGTATACCT
The DNA here is from genome assembly GCA_947532105.1 of Athrips mouffetella. Classification (NCBI taxonomy): domain Eukaryota; kingdom Metazoa; phylum Arthropoda; class Insecta; order Lepidoptera; family Gelechiidae; genus Athrips; species Athrips mouffetella. Next base: position 5,973,557 of record OX383969.1, on the reverse strand, counting down.
AAAGCGGTTACGGATAGACGTCAGTCAGTCAGTCTGTCAGTGAGTTAGTCAGTCAGTGAGGACATATTATTTTATTGACATTTTAGTGAACTATACTCATACCAAGCTTGACACTCAAATTACTAACCGTTCTGACGATAGAGCAAAAACAAAAAAAATACGTTTCTTGAATGGCGACCCCCCTTATTTTTATATTTTTGTTATAAGGTGATATATTGTTTAAAAAATGCATATTCTGTGAAATTTTCAACCAGCTACCTATGTCGGTTCAACAGATACAATTTTCAACCTAGTAAAAAACTACATATTATTGATATTATGCCCCACTGTGCATCTCAGTCGCGTCCTGCTGGGGAGCACCACTTCTAATATGTTACCTATGGGTATGTACTTGACTCCTGCCAAGTTTCATCCCAGCAGGTTTAGGTGCAAGGTTCGTCTTGTTAGATCTCCTACTATACTTTCTTCCGGGCTTTGCGCGGTAATTTATGTTGCAAGGGAAATGGTTCGCATTTGTCAGACACGCTCCCGCTACCTTAATAGCACCCCTCTATCTGATGCAATAATGACCTACGAACGATCTATTATCAATCCTACCGATCGATGTCGATCATGCAAAAGCAGTTATAATAAACATACTATAGCTTAAGAAACTCATATACCCATACAGGCCCATCTCTACCTGTGGCGGTCGAAGCCTGTGGCCCATCTCTACCTGTGGGTCCCGTGTGGTACCGACCCATCTTTACCTGTGGGTGTCGTAATAGGCGACTAAGGGTTTATAAACCGGAAGATGGTCACCAACACCCGCGGTCCATGGTGGCAGCCGTAACGCTAACAAGCGTGGTGATTAAGATACTTCCCCTCCACATTCATCTAGCAAGAGCTGAAATTCTGGAGGGAGCTCCCCGTATTATGGGATGTTATGATGAGCTTAAAAAACTCAATCTAGGTGGTCTATCTATATCTTCAGTTAGTATTCTGTGAAAATCATCACTATGAATCAAAATCTGATGACAACATTATTTTCTTACAGTCAAAAGCTCCGAAGCGCTCGGATCCCACCTCAGGCGGTTGGCGCGGGAGGCAGAATCAAAGTTACACGAATTTGCTGGATGCCCATCAGAAAGAACTTGTCGAGAAGACGCTTGCACCAGGTAATGTCTAACAAAACAAATGTCTATCTTCATAGCACAAAATTTAAATTTTAATTAGTCTTTGTATTTAGGAAGGTGTGATTGCGGCTTTGTCTAAGTGGCCTGCTAGTTCAACTTTTTATAAAAATTATCATAGAAATTATCATATCATATTTATCATAGAATTATTATCATGTTAGAAACTTATCAAATAATAATATCACTGAAACAAATCCATTTTTTTTAACATTGTGTCTTTTGTAAAGAATTATGGCCATAACAAAATAAATTGAAAACTCTTGGCCATAACAAAATAAAACGAAAACTCTCGTTTCTAGGTCATCAGCGTCAGGCCAAGCAGGTACAACAGGCTGCGCAGGCGGCACTGGCTCAGAAAAGGACAAGCAAGCTCAGCACTGGGAAAGGCGACTTCGGACTCTCAAGTAAGTAACGACAAACGCATCTACATAGACTGATAAGTAGAGGAACAGCGACACGGGTATTTAATTTATTTTCGCAGAAGGATGACATCACGTTGTCAGGAAAGCGCTGCTGTTATACATATACTGGTCGAACAGTTTGTATGGAGAGGCCAATTTTTTTTTTCTTTTCCCGACATATGTTTTTTTGGGAAAGTTGTTCAGTTTGGTTAACTGAGCACGCCCTTTTTAGTTTTCGGTACACCGTCGCTTACACCCTGTATATAAAGAGTTATTTAGTCAATAAGAGATTGATTGTTATTTAGTTTAAAACGTAGAGTAATTTTGAAAAATTATGTTTGAATTTAACGGCCACACTGGCGGACAAAGTCCGTGACTGCCCGTGTCTGCCCGGATCTCGTCTGCTGAGCCTCTTAGATGTCAAAATCCCTTTAAATCAAATCAAATAATTGTAATATGGCTTCTGTCAACATGCAGTTCCTTTTCTATCCGCCTGCCAAAATAGCCGTGTCGCACTCGGACCAGCGACGTCTGTCACCTTGAAGAAGGGTGGGCGTATGCTGAGACACATAGCACACGTCTTCCTTCTCGCTTTATTACGAACAAAACTGAAAGATAGTCATACTGTTCTGTTCAGCTTATCCACACAAACTTTTAGGAATACTTCCAACATGCAACGCTGAATTTTCTTTTTATATACACTTGAAATTCTATTACTTAATACATTACATTACTTGTTTATTTAAAATAAGGAAGGTTACAGATATGTACTCTTGATCTGATTTATCAAATCATTCGATGATATTTCCTAAACACCAATTACAAAAAAATCCCTGGGACTCAATTCTTGAATATCACCGGGTGATAAAATATCACTAAGAAAATTTAAAAGCACTGATTTTTCTTTTCATAAGTGAAAATTGATATTCGTAAAATATAAAGCAGTCCTTGATTGATAATTTTCATTGATTCTGATTTACCTTTCAAAAAGTTATCAGGGCAAATGTGAATTTTTAAAGTCACAAAAGTGATATTTTATCACCCAGTGATTTTCAAGAATTAAGTCCCTGGTTGGTTGTATCCTTGATACGACCATAAGTTTTACGCGGATACGTCTATTTAGGTAGGTACAGCCAAGAGCACGTCAAGCTTCCAGTCACGTGTACTCACCCCCCTCCCCCTCACCGCCCTGCCCCTCACCCTGTCACTCATCCAAAGCTCGATGTATAATCCGTTCCACGAGTCAATGCCAAAGCTTACCAACATATTTTGCAGCTATGTCAAGGCTATTGTGCTCCATGATCAATAGTAATCAGCTAAAGCTGTCAGAAAAAACAAGTTTGTAAAACAATTTTATTATTTCCGTCAAATATACTCTGGTTCTTCTGGATCGTGGTGGTTTGTCTGGTTCTATGGCTGCAAAATGTGTTGGTAATCGTTGGCATTGACTTGTGAAACGGATTATAGTACTAATTATTGCCGCTTGAGGGCCCATATCCACTTTGCACGCTAAAGAGAGCATAAACGTATCCACATCAAAACTAAAGTTAATGGTGTGTGACTGTCCGCCAGTTGCACAAAGCGTCTTCAAAGTTAAAGCTCCTTTATTTATTTATTTATTTAAGCATAGGGAAACATACAGCTATAATAAATACATAAAAATTAATGTTACAGGTAATCACATAAGCCAATTAAGTATCCACATAAAATTATACACTACGTCGAAAAAGACAAGAGAACATAAGTTAAAAAAAAAAATTGAAATATTAATAAGTATGAGAATGAGTAAGTCTATTGCCGTCTCTTTTTGTTTTGTTGACAAAGAATGTGACAGCAATAGATTTAAAGGAGCTTACTGGCTGTGTATCTTACAGACGTCTTCTGCTCGGCTGGCAACAAGCCCGGACGCCAGCTGCACCACCAGCCCCCGACCTGGAAGTTAGCAGCGCTCATGCGGTCACCGTCAAGCTGAAGGATCCTCGAGTGTCATTACCGCAGAACCCACCGATTGTCACTAAGTATAAAGGTTGGGATAGACTTTTCTTTAAGTAGCCTTTGGAAGTCCCACTGCTGGGCAAAATACTTCCTTTTTGTCACCTTTTAACATGATCTTAAAGTGATGATTGTCAGTCTGATATAAAATTATCCAAGTCGCCGTGTTAATCAGATTTATCTTACATTAAGGAGTGATCACACCTAGCTGAATTCAAAGACTAATTCGGCATACAATGCTCGTTGAAGTAAAGATATTGCAATTAACATAACCAAGCCTCCCAGCAATGTATGCCGAATTAGCCTTTGAATTCAGCTAGGTGTGATTACTCCTTTAGGCTGTAGCATTACGCCGTAGCAGAACCCATAACAGCGTCTCTTCCATAGTCTTCACCTTCACGAACTAACCGCCCATCTATTTTGTTTCAGTGGAATGGTCTTCTCGAGGTGACTTCTCCAACGTGTGTGGATCTCGTGATGTATCCGCTACAGGGTCTCCAAGTGGCACCAAGGTCATAGCATCAGGCTTGACCAGGGGTCGCCGGTACTTCTTTAGAGCAGCTGCTGGGAACGTTAAAGGATGGGGACCTTTCACCGTGTCGGTTCCGCGGAGTGTGGTGCCAAGCAGTGAGTATTTTTCAATGTTATTTTAATTTGTTTTATTAGTAAGAAATCTAACAAGTAGATTTGCCACGTGATGGTCAGAGGACACCTGGTCACCCTTGGTCTTCAACGCCTACTGTCTTATTTGTGATGTGTTTTGTAACTAATAAGACAGCAAAAGCTGTTGCGCATCCTGAGAATTAAAAAACTCCCTTACGCTTCGAACCAGAATTTGAACCTTAAAATAGTAAGAGATGAAGGGTGGGTTTTGCAACGTGAATTTTAGTTCGTTTTGCGCCCAATGCTTATCCCCATACCATTCTTTATAGGCAACTTTCCCAATAAAAATGTTTGCTTGAAAAGTGTTTTCTTTTTCCATACTTAGTAGTCAATCGATATGGGAAGGTAAAAATTCTGAGATATTTCTATTTATTCGTGTAAGTTACTTGTTTTCTCCTAAGTTGGTGTTCGGAAGTGAAAATCCCAACTGCATGAAGGTTTCAAATCACCTATGCGTCTGACTGATTTACTTTTTCATTTAGCTCATACAATTTATTCTAATTCCTCTCAAGGCTGGCGAGACGTGTCTTCTCGGACCTCTCGCGGGGAGTCAGGAGGCGCGGCTGCAGCGCTGGAAGCCCTCGCGACGGCGGCCGCTGGAGCCCGCCAGAGACCACCAGCTCCAGCCCCGAGACTGCCGCGGAAGAAGACTGCAACCATCAGACAGCTCTTTACTGCCGCGAGCAAGTTCCAGAAGAATTTGAGGAGGTAGGAAGCATGCATTTTATGATTAGATTGTTGGACGGTAGGTCTTTTAGTTTGAAATTATTTTGTCATGGTAAACTCATGCGCCAAGCCAATACAATATTGTTTATTTCTTCCGCAAATTAACTAGGTAGGTACTAAATAATTACTTAATTATGTATTAAATTAAAATTCAGATAACGTTTGAGAGACTGGGACTAAAACCAAGCCAGAGCCTATTCTTTTGGACTGTTCTCACTATTCGAAATATTACGATTATGTAGCTACCGTGTTACAGCAAATGTTACAGTACCAGTGCAATCTATAATTTTACCGACGTCACATCATATCAGCGATTGATCAATGTCGATCTTGTTGATGTTATAATTTAACCGATCTAATCAATGCATCAAGATATATGTCCATATCGCTCGATGCTCAATCGATATGAAGGATGTTTGATCAATCGTTGGCAGATTGGTATTACCGACGATCGACGTTGAACGATCTAAAATCAATATTGACCGATTAATTAATTATTTGGCTAAAGAGTAGAATTCTCTGCCTGCGTCTGTGTTCCCGAGTTCATATAACCCGAATCTATTCAAGTCGCGAGTGAATAGGCTTCTTCTGGGCAAGCTCGTTCCATCGTCGACCTCATCTCTGTCTTTAAGACTAGATCGAGGTCAAAAGTAAGCCCATTATAAAAAAAAAATATATCAATACTGTTTTAGCATTGCAGTCCATATCAATCCACTGTTGAGGTTGTCTACAGGGTGTTAAGTAAAATTTCGCAAAATCTCTCGGGGGTAGTTTCGAACATGAAACTGAACTTTTGTTCTACGACTTTTGTGAATTCGCAAAAAAGAAATTTGCTTTTTTATACAAATTGGCTCGGTCAGCTGATCGATTTGTACCTATGAAGAAGCAAAATTTTTTTTTGAGAATTTCCACAAGTTGCTCAGTTTCATGTCCAGAGCTTCCACTAGAGAGGTTTTGCGCAATTGACATACAGATTTTTATTAATAACCATTGTTAACCATAACACATTGTATATCAAAAACTATTTCTAATTTTCAGGGGAGTATACCTGGCCTGCATCTTGTACCACGAAGACAAAGTGCTGGTGACGAGCGAAGAGTTCCTTCCAGTTATTGAAGTGGACGAGACGTACCCTACCTGCATCTACAATGACTTCCATTGGCTTATGAAGGTAGGTAGTATTTAAATAAAACATATTTAGTTTTGATATTGGGTCTCTCTTTAACATCATGAAACAAAAAGTTATCAGGTTTCTGCAGCGGTCGAGGGAAGCAGAAGGGGTACATAAATACATAACATAACTTTTCTTTTCCGTCGGGGAAAGTCGCGGCCCTCCACCACAGCCCCTCAATACTTCCCTCGCTTCCTCTACTTTCGTGAACCTTTTCATTCACGGCCATATTGCATACGATCAGATGCACAAAACTTATTTTAAGTAGAAACTGTTTACTCTACTGTTGTCACTTTCTGGTTTGATGTCGAAGAAAGTGATAATAGGTTTAACAGAGCTTTAGTTCATAGTTTATTAATCCTTAACAATATACATTGTGACGTACATCTTAGCATCAATACGATTTGTCAATATAGAGAATTTACCTTGAAAGACGCTTCGTTTTACTCTTTATTCTCAGAGTAAAACGAGAGAGTCACAACTTTAATTCAATGCAGTCACCATATCTCCCACACCTTTTCGCTATACGTCAACATAAGCTAAATTTCAGTGTTTTTTTCTTAATTTTCAGGTGGCATGTTCTTGGGATGACGTGAAGGGTTTACGATCAGATATGGAGAAGCACACTTCCTCATCCATACATTTCCGGCTCAAACTTCTAACGGCTGCTGCTCAAATGCAGTCTGCTCTCTGCGTTCAGGACTTAGGTAAGTCCTTAATATAGGATCTAGAGGGCCGTTATTCGCAAACGAGGTCGAGGAGGATTTATTTGTGGCTGTGACCCCAACTTCGTTCACATGGAGTTTGGGTTTTTAGAGTTGACATAAAACAATTGAACCGATTCAAATAGGTTTTCTAGGAAGTAATTCCTATTTTTTTTAGGAAGTAAGTCAATCTTCTCGAATCGGTCCAGTAGTTTGTGAGTTATTGATGCATAGACAAACAGACAAAAATTATTTGAATGCGTTCTTTTTCCCGACCCCAGGTCATATTTACGTGAAAATTTTCAATGTACGTACAGATCCGCTGACTTTACAGTTTTGCATTGATGACGATTGATAGATTTAATTATTAAAACCTCTTGAATTTGCAGGACTATTGTACCACAAGCCCCTCCGCGACTCGCACGGCACGGTGGTTCTATCCTGCGTGAACAGCGTCAAGTCAGTAAAGTCAGTGTCCGCTCTGAACTCCCGCTGGGCACCAGTTTCCCGGCTACGACGAAGAGTCCTAAGCGAGGATAATACTATGGGCGAACTGCTGATGGCTTCCGTGCATGAGCAGATTGCTTACCACCAGGTGAGTTTAGTGAAAGGTCTAGATCTAAAACGTGAAGTTTTACAGATATCAGTCCAAAGAGAAGGTATACATCTGTATCGGTCTTCAAAGTTCAAAGATTGATAGGACACTATTGATGACTCAGTCATAACTTGAAGAATACAGCCAGATAGGTTTAGCTAGGATAGCCTTTACAGCGTCAAGTCCATTAAGGCAGTTTCCAAGGTAAAGATTTTTAAAAGTGGAAAATACAACTAAGGAAATTCTGATGGCTGAACCTAAGAACGTACTTACAGAGTTTTGAAAGATTTCGGCTGAAAGTCCTGAGTGAAAATAATACTAAGAAGCTGGCTGGCTTCATTAGAAGAAATAAGTTTCAAGTCTGCGCGCTGATAATGTATTAGGCACTTGTCATATGTCATGCACTATGGGGAGACTGCTTATAGGTTCCGTATATGAGCGGATTTAGATATGTGACAACTATAGTTCTATGCTCTGCATGCTTTTATGAAGAGTCAGAAGGTGATGTCTCACAAGGCTCGTCTGGCTGTTCATAGGGGTGTTTTGGTACCAACACTGATGTACGGCAGTGAAAGCTGGGTATGGCAGAGAAAGCAGAATTAATGCAGTAGAAATGAGAGCGTTGAGGAGTATGATTGGAGCTTAGATTATGAATAACGGCAGCTTACATATGTCTATGGATTGGAGTGAAGCTGAGTGACAGGATTAGAAATAGAGTGATAAGAGAACGTTGTGGCGTAAAAGAAGACGTAGTGACTAAAATTGAGAAAGGGATGCTGAGGTGGTTTGGTCATGTAGAGGATGAATGAAAGAAGATTGACGAAAGAGATCTACAAGGCGAGAGTGAATGGGAACGTTGGAAGGGGAAGGCCTCGGCGAACATACCAGGACCAAATTCAGGACGTTTTGAATAAAGGCCAGGTTAAAAGTACCCTAAACCGACGAGCATGTATGACAGGATTGATGAAAGTACAGGAAGCAAGGGAAGTATGTCAAGATCGTAGCAAGTGGAGAACTGTGGTCTCTGCCTACCCCGACGGGAAAAAGGCGTGATATTATGTATGTATGTATAGTTTTATGATAATTTCGACAAGCCCGTTGGTGTGGTCGGTAGCGTGTCTGCTTTTCATGCCGCGGGCCGCGGGTTCGATCCCCGCCCAGGGCAAACATTTGTGTGATGATCACAAGTGTTTGTTCGGTGTCTGGGTGTTATTTATCTATTTATGTATGTATATCAGCCTATGATTTCCATAGTACAGGCTTTGCCTAGTTTGGGATCAGATGACTTTGTCCCCCAATATATTAAAAAAAAATATAACATTATTTTTGAAAAATGTTTGGTGTCAAAGAGTGACAAACATCCAAACACAAACATTTTAACGAGATGCAATTTTCCCCAGGTGGCTCGAGTCCAGTTACCACGTGGCCTGTACCTGGGCTACTTGAAGCTCCAGTCATCAGTGGAAGTGGTCCGCATAGTCGCTCCCGCCCGCACCCCCAACGTTCCTCCTCACACCAGAGTACGGGAGAATCCACATGTCTCCGCGTAAGTATTTTGAAGATTTTGTACTATACTAGTTGGTACCCGCGACTTCGTCTGCGCAGGTTTATAAATTATAGCCTATGTGTTATTCTGATGTATAATCTTCTGCTCTAGGAATTGCAATTTTTTAATCATTCGCAAGGAGTTACAAATAAACTAGAATCTGAATCACCTTTTTTTTACTTTATGCCAATAAATAGGTGATTATCCTGTCGTAAGTATATTACAATATGAAAAATTAAAACAGTCTTGTATTCTTTTACAGAGAAGAATGGGACTTCCTGAAGACCCAAGCTGGCAAACCTCCGACGGAAGAATCCTCAGCTCTTAGCAGCCTGTCCATTAACAACCAGGAGCCATCAGAATCTCAAGAAATGTTCCTCGACCTGATAGCGTCCGCAGCTCACCGACTCTTCAAAGAAATGGAAATTCCAGTAGATAGTGTCATCGCCCACCGCATCTATGATTTAGAAGTCATAGAATTGAACAATGACGTCAGCTTCATCATGATCTGCCCACCAGCCGAGCAAGCGTGCTCAGTTCCCGGTCAAAAAGAAATACTTCTCCAAAAAGGCGACTTACTAAGCCTCCCCATCCAAGCCTTCGAAATGATACATCTTCAAACATACCATTCCAATATCCTAAACAAATACTCCAAACTTAGCTGTGTTTTAGAACTAGATGTCGCCTTAGCGGCTCATTCCCATAGAGAAGCTTTTTCTTGTACTGAATTGCAAACCGCAAAGGAACGACTGACTAAACTCGAAGATCTTCAAAACAATTTGAACGCTGTCTGGAAGGCAGAACGGTGGCTGATGGATCTGATAGGGTTTGCTAGGGATAAGGACAAGGCCGTGCCTAGTTCTGGTATATTGCTCAAACACGTCTTCGATAGAACTCCACGCACTTGCACCGATAGTGCAGAAAGCGAAAATGATAAAGATATAAGAGTAGATTTTCTGCAAATTCCTTCACGTGATGGGAAAATAACAAAGACATCTCCAGGACGAGGCTCTTGGCCGGGTCCCGCTGGTAATGGTAACCACACGAACTTACATCCTGAGTTCAGCAAATCTGAGCAGCAGTTGAGCCTAGCTCCTCGACAAACTTCCGTATCGACCCTCAACCTGAGTAGCTCCCAGTATCTGAATGCCGAGTTGCACAAGTATCCTCGGAAAGGCAGCGCTGATTCACAGTACACGCAATCAAGTGCAAACTTCAGCAATCCGCAATTCGATATAGATACTTCTGGGTCACATACGAGCATTGGCAGCAATCGTCTTCCACCTTCCCGAAGCGAGGACACGCTAGTACTCCAAACTGAAAACGGAGAAGCCAAACCGAGACCTCATAGTATTACCACTAGTGTATCAAACACATCCAGCCCTCTTTTAACGGTTAAAGGATACTACCCTGGCAGCATGATAAGCGTCAGGACACCGGGTAAAAGTAACGTATCGGAATCCGCCCAAAGTCTGTCGAGTGATTCGGAGAGCCAAAGCTGTCCGATCACAACAATGTCAGTTCCTGTTAAACTCCGTCCGCAAGCACAACAGCACCGGACTCCTTGCAGCGTCATCGCTTCCAAAAGCATGACCAACGTAAAGACTTCCGAAGTTGAGTATACAGACACCGGACAAGTCCAGGAATTCCATAAAACCTCATCGAAACGCCAGCCATTTTTGGAAACTCCTCAAGAAGATTCCGAGTATAGTAATAAGGTGCCCAAGACTGATCAGAAAAGCGATGTTGATGATGGTATGAAATCTGAGAAGCCGTCGGATCAAGCAGGGATATTGCAGGTATTCGCAGCGTATGAGACTGGGCTTGCAGCTGGAACCTCCCTCAAGCTTCACGTCACTCCTCGCACCTCAGCCCGTGAGGTCATTGACCTCGTTGTCAAACAACTTAATATGGCCGCTATCCTGAAAGGCAAGTCAGGTCCAGTTTACGGGCCCGAGAAGCTACAAGACTTCTGTCTGGTGGCTGTAATAGGAGCAAGGGAGAGATGTCTTAGAGATGATTTTAGACCTTTGCAACTTCAAAACCCTTGGAGGAAAGGACGCCTGTATGTGAGACTCAAGCATGATGTGCTTGCCGCTTTGCAACATTCAGCTAAGCAACCTGCTTTTATATGAATCATGAAAATCGGTACTTAGTAAAGTACCTAAATAGGGAATCGAATTCGAAGTGGCTGCAGAATTTTTCTTATTTGGCTAAGGACAGAAAAGGTCTCAAGTTATTTTTGTAAAGGCTATGAAATACTGTCAATCAGTATTCCTTATGAATATAGAGTATTTAATAGCTATAATTTTTTATAGATGTGATTGATAGGTAATCTTAGAAGAATGCTCCTATCGATATACTTAATTTTATTTTTGGTGCCAATCCTTATTTTATATGCTTTAATAGTGAATAAAGTTGTGAATTAAAACATAGGGAATATCTAAATAATTTTATGGTGCTTTTCACTTTAAATGAAATGGCATAAAGTTTCTCAAGCAGATGAAAATTATATAGAGCTGTCATCCCGTTAGCTTTACCTGTCGTCTTTAAAATTCGTATACTTCATAGATATAACAAATCTATCTAGCTTAAGTAACAAGAGTGGGTATGCTGGGCAAACGTGTAGCTAAAATAATGACTTAATTTTGTTCTATAATTTTATGAGCTGTTTATTTTTTATTGAATTTAAAATACCGAACAACGTTAAAAGTGCCTGTTTGATTATCTTTGAAAAATCATCCAGCTAACCATATCTTAAAGGAAAACAGGGTTTTCTACGATATCGTTAATTTATCATTTTTACCAAATTTTTCATATTAAACAACTTATCTATTAATATTTTTATCAGAATTTGTCAATGCTCAGAGAGTAAAAGGATTAGGAGTAGTTGTGTAAGTTTTTATTAGGTAGGTGACTCTTTAGATCTTAAAGTTGGGATTTTATCAACATTGATTGTTTCGTAGGGAACATACGAAGGCATCGTTACCTAAAATAGTCTTGTGAAATGTCCATTTATTTTTTCTTGCCAAGCAAGATTAGATTACTACTCTACAACTCCCCTAAACTGGGAGAATCAGTAGGTATCTGTCTTAAATATTTTTCCTAACTTCATAGTTAAAATAGCAATACAATGATAGATCTCTAAAATAAATAAACTTATTTTATTTTCACTCTAGTTTCGTAAAATTATTTTAAGATTTAGATGTTATCTTTTTAACGGTCGGAAAGTAATACTCAAAAATGTACTAATTATTCAAACTTATTCCAATCAGTGTACAGAATGTAGCTATTTATCGTGTACAAAAGTGTGAGAGTTATATATATTTTAGAATGAGAAAAAATGAGATTTAATTACCTAGTATGTTAAAAAAACGATTCGAGCCATAGGTACATGTAAAATAATATTTGCAACTGTATTAAAGCCTAATTAAATGTCTTATGATTATGAAATAATAGAGCTCTATTATTATAATTTACTGTAATACTGATTATATTCACCCTGTCCGTGGTGTTGTACATTAGAAATTAGAAAGAGTGTGATTATGAAATGATGCACTAAAATAAATGTATTTCAAATCTTATTTAAGTTTTTCATTGTCACGTCAATGGGTTATAGCAGCTCTATAAAGTCTCTCTTTTTTGACAACAGCTTCTGTTGCAGCTGCTGCTGTTCCAGATCCTCCTCCAGCTGATCAGCTAGCTTCTTTGCCTGAACTCTTTGCGAGGCTTCCAACTTCGTAATGTTATTTAACAACAGCTTCTGCTGCTGCTGCTGCTGATCCAGATCCTTCTCCAGCTGATCAGCTACCTTCTTCGTCTGAGCTCTTTGCGAGGCTTCCAACTTCCTTATGTTATTTAACAACCGCTTCTGCTGCAGCTGCTGCTGATCTAGATCCTCCTCCAGCTGATCAGCTAGCTTCTTCGCCTGAACTCTCTGCGAGGCTTCCAACTTCGTGATGTTATTTAACAACAGCTTCTGCTGCAGCTGCTGCTGATCCAGATCCTCCTCCAGCTGATCAACTAGCTTCTTCGTCTGAACTCTTTGCGAGGCTTCCAACTTCCTCATAATATTTAACAACCGCTTCTGCTGCAGCTGCTGCTGATCCAGATCCTCTTCCAGCTGATCAGCTAGCTTCTTCGCCTGAACTCTTTGTGAGGCTTCCAACTTCGTGATGTTATTTAAAAACAGCTTCTGCTGCAGCTGCTGCTGTTCCAGATCCTCCTCCAGCTGATTAGCTAGCTTCTTCGCCTAAACTCTTTGCGAGGCTTCCAACTTCGTGATGTTATTTAAAAACAGCTTCTGCTGCAGCTGCTGCTGATCCAGATCCTCCTCCAGCTGATCAGCTAGCTTATTCGCCTGAACTCTTTGCGAGGCTTCCAACTTTGTGATGTTATTTAACAAGAGCTTCTGCTGCAGCTGCTGCTGATCTAGATCTTCCTCCAGCTGATCAGCTAGCTTCTTCGCCTGAACTCTTTGCGAGGCTTCCAACTTACTGATGTTATCCGATAACAGCTTCTGCTGCAGCTGCTGCTGATCCAGATCCTCCTCCGGCTGATCAGCTAGCTTCTTCGCCTGAACTCTGCGAGGCTTCCAACTTCGTGATGTTATTTAACAACAGCTTCTGCTGCAGCTGCTGCTGATCCAGATCTTCCTCCAGCTGAGCAGGTAGCTTCTTCGCCTGAACTCTTTGCGAGGCTTCCAACTTCGTGATGTTATTTAAAAACAGCTTCTGCTGCAGTTGATGCTGATCCAGATCCTTCTCCAGCTGATCAGCTAGCTTCTTTGTCTGAACTCTTTGCGAGGCTGTCAACTTTCTCATGTTATCCGACAACAGCTTCTGCTGCAGCTGCTGCTGATCCAGATCCTCGTCCAGCTGATCAGCTAGCATCTTCGTCTGAACTCTTGGCGAGGCTTCTAACTCTTCGAACCTGGTAAGATAAGTTAGGATATAGTTATAATACAACGTGAATTTTCATTGGTTTTGCTCCTGAAGCCTAGTGATTCTACTCTACTCATGAAAACAAGCAGCATTCCCGAAATAAATATTTTTCGTCTTCATATAAAAAATTTGTCGATCATGTGACCACGTCACTATGGAGTCGAAAACATTTTTTTTTCGAGTACCTAAACTTGTTTTTTTGGGAAATTTGCTAATTTCTTGAGTAGAACCACTGAACTTCAGGAGCAAATCAATAAAAAATCATGCTGTATACAACCACAAAGCAATATAATACCGGCGATACAACGTGTAGCGGAAAGGTGTGATAATAATAAAGGGTGTGATTCTTCCCATGAAACTGAACCACTTTTCCCTAAGGAAAATGGGTCAAAATACGAAAAAAATTTTGACCTCCCAAAGAAACTGCATCAGCTGATAGCGCATTTTGTATGGGAGGTCAAATTTGGTTTTTGGTATTTCGAATTGTTTGTTGGAAAAAGTTGTTCAGTTTCATGGGCAAATTCACACCCTTCAGTATTATCACACCTTTCCGTTACTCGTTGTAGAGTACTTGGGCAACCGAACTCTGCCTTTGCTCTGTACAGGGTGTTAGGAAAAGTACCGATTTCCTTTTAACCACATGTTGTATAAGTAGAATAAAGTACATAAAACATATTGATAATGAAAAAAAACCGGCTAAGTGCAAGTCGGACTCGCGCACCGAGGGTTCATGGATCCTAATATATATTATTAATTTCAACCTGATACCTTTACCCGTTCATGAGATAAAGGGTCTTGACAGACAGACAGACGGACAACAAAGTGATCCTATAAGGGTTCCGTTTTTTTCTTTTGAGGTACGGAACCCTAAAAATAACATAAAAATAAAATACTTCTAACGTACAAATAAAAGGAAAAGTCTAAAATCAATAAATATTTCAATTTTTCTCACAACTAATAGTAACCAATTAAGGTGAGCTCCAGTTTGAACTTTGCTATAAAAGAGGGGTCAAGTTGGATGGTCGCGGAGTTTTAATATCAAAGAGCAAAAGCCTTTAGTATATCATATGGAAGATAGGTACGGAACCCTTAGGGCGCGAGTCCGACTCGCACTTGGCTGGTTTTTTTTATTTTTTAAACAAGCTTATTTATTCTACTTATAGAACATGTGGTTTAAAGCAAATCGGTACTTTTCCTAACACCATGTATATAATCTCATCCAAAAAAGGCCACCATGAGATGGCACTGTAGGGTTACTGAATCGCGAATATTTTGGAATGTGCAAGTAAAGCTCTTTCGATTACCCCACTCGAGCTAGTAACGACGATTTAAAATTTTGTCCCCACTATTTGGAAATCCTTTACAATAAAAATGATTTTTTTATTCATTCAGTGGGGGGATCATTTAAGTTGGGCGTGACTCAAAAGGATCCATATGTATACAAGAGAGGAGGGTGATGCGAGAGTATGATCGATTTTGTAGTTGTGGATGAAAGATTGAGGAAAAGGGTTCTGGACGCTCGCGCATATCGCGGAGTCGGCATTGACACAGACCACCACCTGGTTGTAACCCGAATTGGTGGTCTATTTAATCGGTGGCGGCATAAAGCACAAGAGCAGACGAGCGTTTTGGAACGAATTAAAGTGGAGAGATTGCAAGAGGAGGATGTCAGAAGTGAATACTTGAAAGGCTGGAGTGAAAGATTTGAGAACCTAGATAAAGTGAATGATATTGAATGCTTTTGGAATGAATTTAAAGATGGATTAGTAGGAGTAGCTGTCAATGTTTGTGGGGTGTCGAAAAGGAGAAATGGTGGAAAGAAGAAGAATGTGTGGATGGATAAAAGTGTACAGGCAGCTGTTTGTGAAAAGAAAAAAGCATGGTTAGATTGGTTAGCTGTTAAAGCTAATCACAGAATGCAGAAGGCCACAAGTGATGATGTTAGTGTAGCACGAAAGGAATATAAAAGAGTGAAAGGTATTGTAAAGGATGTTGTTGAGAGAAAGAAAGAGGAGTGTAAAGATGAGTTTGACAGAAGACTTTCTGAGGATTTCCAGTCAAACCAAAAGTTTTTCTGGAAATCCATACGGACAGCCCGAGGAAAGTTTGGATCATCGGAGCTGAGTAAAATCAGAAGCCAGGATGGAAGTATTATAAAAGGTGAAGAATGTGTGCTGAAGAGATGGAAGGAATATTTTGAAAGTTTGTTTGAGAGAGAAGCAGAGGCTAGCGTACCGAGGTCTTCTGTGGAAATGCATGAGAATGAATATGATAGTAATGCAAGTGAGATAAGTATGGATGAGATCATGAAAGCAATGAAAAGTATGAAATCAGGTAAAGCAGGTGGGTATGATAGAGTGTCGGTCGAAATGTTGAAGGCTGGGCGAGGCATTGTGGCTAGTCAGCTGTACCGCCTTTTCAACCTGTGTTGGACGAACGGCCGAGTACCAGGTGACTGGTGCAAGGCTGTGATTGTGCCGCTGTACAAGGGAAAAGGGTCACAACAGGACTGCAAAAATTACCGCGGGATAAGTCTTCTCAGTGTCGTCGGCAAACTGTATGCAAAGGTTTTGATTGAAAGAGTGATGAAAGATACTGACGAAAAAATATGGGATGTACAAGCGGGATTTAGAAAGGGAATGGGATGTACAGATCAGGTCTTTTCCTTGCGGTGCATAGCTGAAAAGTTTTTGGCCAAAAACCAAAAAGTCTACTGCGCGTTCGTGGATTTGGAAAAGGCCTATGACCGAGTGGTGAGGAATGAATTGTGGTCGGCATTGTCTATGTATGGGGTGAACGGTCATCTGATTCAAGCACTGAAATCTCTCTATGAGGATTCCAGTGCTTGCGTCAGAATAAACGGGGCGTACACTGAATGGTTTAGCATCGAAAAAGGGGTTAGGCAGGGATGTGTAGCGTCACCTTGGCTGTTTAACCTGTTCATGGATAATTGTTTGACTGATCTGAAAGAGAGTATGTGTGGACTGAGAATGAATGAGTTACTCATCAAATGTCTTCTCTACGCTGATGACCAAGTCATACTTGCGTCATCTGCTGACGAGTTACAGGAGATGGTAACAATGATGAATGTGGCTTTTGATAGGAAAGGAATGAAAGTAAATGTAAGCAAGACGAAAGTAATGGTACTTGAAAGAGAAGAGTGTATGACAGAATGTACTATATTAATAGGTGGTGAACAAGTCGAACAAGTGAAGGAGTTTGTGTATCTGGGTTCTAAGTTTACGAGAGATGGAAAGTGCGAAAGTGATATCGAAAGAAGAGTGAATGCTGGAAACATGGTGAATGGTGCTCTGCATGCTTTTATGAAAAGTCAGAAGGTGTCTCACAAGGCTCGTCTGGCTGTTCATAGAGGCGTTTTGGTGCCAACACTGATGTACGGCAGTGAAAGGTGGGTATGGCAGAAGAAGCATGAAAGTAGAATTAATGCAGTAGAAATGAGAGCGTTGAGGAGTATGATTGGTGTGAAATTGAGTGACAGGATTAGAAATAGTGTGATAAGAGAACATTGTGGCGTAAAAGAAGACGTAGTGACTAAAATTGAGAAAGGGATGCTAAGATGGTTTGGTCATGTGGAGAGGATGAATGAAGGAAGATTGACGAAAGAGATCCACAAGGCGAGAGTGAATGGAAACGTTGGAAGGGGAAGGCCTCGGCGAACGTACCAGGACCAAATTCAAGACGTTCTGAATAAAGGCCAGGTTAAAAGTACCCTAAACCGACGAGCATGTATGAAAGGATTGATGAAGGTTCAGGAAGCAAGGGAAGTATGTCAAGATCGTAGCAGGTGGAGAACTGTGGTCTCTGCCTACCCCAACGGGAACAAGGCGTGATGTTATGTATGTATGTATGTGACTGACAGACAGAAAAACAGACAGAGTGGCACCATCAGGTTCGAATCCTGAAGGTAGTTGTCAAATTTTGCGATTTTCTACTTTGTAGAATTATCCAAACACAGGAAGTGTTAAAATAAAACCATTTTCGATAAACAGCCAGTTGCAAAAAGGCGCTAACGCTCCTTTAAATATAATATCTCTATTACTTTATTTGTCAACGAAACAGAAAGAGACAGCAGTAGACTTAAGGAGCTGTAACTTTAAAGACGCTTCGTGCAACTGGCGGTCAGTATAATGAATATTTAAAAACATCGAATAGTTACAGTCAAGAGCATGCCAAGCTTGACAACATAGCGCGAATAAAGCTCCTACAGCTATTGAAATAAGAACGGTACAAAATTCTATATGTTACGCTTGATGTGTTCTTGGCCTTAGGTACCTACTTACTTTGAAAAATTTGGTTGTTTCAAAAGTTCTGAGTAGGTAGTTCAACATCCCATGAAACGTCCACTGCAAGATAGGGCGCTCCCTCCAGAACTCCAGCAAAAACGCGGGGTACTATGGAGCGGTTTTATCATAGTCACCACGCTTGTCGGCGTTGCGGCTGGCGCCCGCTGTTGTTGGTAACCGAAGTCTATTATACTAAAAATTCACAAACCTGGTACCCATATTTTGTTGGTTCATCATTTGGATTTCCTGACTTTTCTGTTTCTTCTTTTCAGTTTGATGTTCCCCGAAAATTTCTAAACTTCCACCGTCATCACCCGAATCGTCACTTTTCCGCTTCTGTGCTTTCTTAGGTTTCGGCCGTTTCGGCGAGTTGTTCAAAAACTGGGACTCGTTGAATGAGTCATTTAATTCAATTCCTTTCTTATTAGGCATATTTTTTGATAATGCGTTGTAATTCGAAACAATTTGCCTTTCCCGCGAAAAATTCTTCCACGCATCCGAAACCAAAGTTTCGCTACGCTCGGTCACGCAGCGAGGTTAAAATCTCTTTTCACCTCCAAAGCTCGGAAACATTTGTTTTGTCGGTTAAATTCTGCGGCCAAAAGCGATTTTTGGCCCCTAGCGGGCAAAAGGTTTTTGAAATTCGAACGCGATGTACTTATTATTTTGTAGTATGCTGCAGTACTGGCCGCTTGTAAAACCAGCCACGCACTATCGTTTTCAAGATGAGAAAGAGGGATGCAGCTATAGGAAAGAAACAAATAGTATTATGAATAGTGAATGCCTGGTGGGTAAGATACTGGCTGATAATGAAAAGTTAATTTAAAATTCGATCGCCTTTTTTTTTTATTCTCTTGCCCAGATTAATGGACTCGCCCTTTGACTTCAAATCAACGCAACACAAAATAGATTTGCCTGCCACTGCCTGTCCACTGTCTCCACTTTGAAATCCCATGAAAATGAACCTTGTTCTGCAAATTTATCAAGTAGTTTATAGGTAGAGTATGAACATAAGCACAACAGTCCCAAAAATAATAATAATTTAATTATAGTGATTTCCTTTTTAATGTTTAGTATTGTCTAGTGAAAACTCTTTGACCTTGAGCTGGTCTCTGGTTACGGAGGTTTGTAGCGAAGCGCTGGTTCAGGTTATACTGGTTATGTTTCCACTTGCTTGCTGCCGTCAGTACCATTATGTAAGTATTATGCCCTTACGTTAAAAAGTATTTCTTATAATTACTTTATTTTATTACTAAATACTTATTTCTTATATTTGAATTGCTTTTCTTGCATTATGTTAACATTTCCTCGCTTTAATGAGGTGAAAAATTTTGTGTTTCGCTCGGCAGCAAAGTTATTTTGCGTCTCGTGCCTTGAAACCTTCGCCACGCTCAGGATTCTTCTTTTGAACCACTCGCTTCTCTCGTGGTTCAATCCTAGAATCCTTCGCTTGCTCAGGTTTCAATACGAGGCACTCGCGCCAAATAAACCTTTTGCTGCCTTGCATAACAAATAACTATTGTCCGAAACTATGTGTATGTTTTTTCCATTGACGTAAGAAAAACGCCCTGGCGTAGTTTCCAAAATCTTTGTTTTTTTCTGATTTAACTAGGATTTAACTTTTTTCGAAATGTTCTTTATTTGAAATTCAAACGCGCCAACTCAACTATCGCGCCAAAAACTCCAAACTTCTCATTTTATTGATAACTTTGTATAAGGCAGAGAAATCGCCTTTGTCCTTCCCAAAATATAACACAACAGAGTTTCTCCTGCTAGTGGCTAGCAAGTGGCTGCCAGACAGACAGCCAGTGGATTTTTATGAGATTTTAAGCTGATTACATGTGCGCCGCGAAAAGTAATAAATATATCAATACAAATTCCCGCCAGTTCACAACGCAAACTACTTAGGGTTCAGGGGCCTATTCACCATCCTGCCTAGCAGTCCACAGCCTATATTGAGTATGGCTAAACCGAACAAGGGCGCTAGCATTTAAACTCAATGGGAATCGTTTCAAAGTCGACTAAAAGCTGTCAAACGCAAATAGTATGAAGCTGGATCCTATTTAAGGCGTAAATGGGATCCAGCACTCCGCCGAACTCAATCGTTATCTAATCTCTCTTTCCTTCTTGTATAGAAAAAAAAGAGAGAATCGATAACGATTGAGTTCGGCGGTAGGGCCTCAGGTTATTAATAGTACCTGGGCAACCGAGTTTTGCTCCTCAACGATGGCGCTGTAGGTTTTGGTCTAAAACGCGGGATTTTAAAAACACGGGGAAAACGAATTTTCCCAGCCATGAGACCTAACCTAACTAGATCGATTTTACGCTCCCAAAAACCCCCGTATGGTAAATTTCGTCAAAATATAGGATTATTTACGTTTGACACCTTTTGATCAGTTTTAAAATGATTCCCTTACATTCTTCTAGAGACCAGTAAGCTCCGCCCACCACTCGCAGTGCAGTCTGCGACGCAGGCAGGAGTGTCAGGGTTTCGATGTCCCGTGCGATGCGACGTGTCGTGTTGCATTGCAAGCACGACACGAATGTGAACGTGAACGCCAGACTACAGCCTGTCATTTTGTTAGAATGGGTGAGCTTGGCGAGGCAGGATATTGCCTGAGGTATTGCGGCAGGATATCTAGTAAATGAGCTCAGTCTGCCATTTCGTTTCAATGGGTTAGCCCGGTGGAGCACTAAGCAGTATTATGCGTGAGCCACATCCTGCTTTGCACTCTTGCACGGTGGACTGCCAGGCAGGGTGGTGAATGGGCTCTTCAGAAAAGCCTGTGCTTTATTTTCCGAACGAAAACCACGTACAAACGTCAGTAACGTCACTTGCGTCAGACAAAGTGTCAAAACTACTTGAGCTTTTGTAGTTTTTTGTTCAATGTATTTTTAATTATTTATCAATCGTCGTAAGATTGGGCTTTTAGATTTAATAAATTTATATCTATAAATACAACAATTTATTTCCTCAACTGACAAAATGAGTTTAGTAGCAAACACTGGGTAAGTTAGTTTTCTTTCGTTGTTCTTCGCTTTCTAACTTTTGTAGTCTACTTTTGAAGATATTTCTTGTTCCGTAGGAAGCTGGCTGGTCGCACGCTGTTCATAACGGGTGCCTCTCGTGGTATAGGCAAGGCTATAGCTTTAAAGGCAGCTAAGGACGGCGCTAACGTTGTGGTAGCGGCGAAGACTGCCGACCCTCATCCAAAACTTCCGGGCACTATTTACACCGCTGCTGAAGAAAGTAAGTCGTGTTTTGTATGTGCAAACAGTTCTTTTATGAATTAACTCCATTACATAAAGCTTTCAAAAGAGCGCTTACAAAAATTCTGTGATAAAAATGTTGTTTTTCCAAGTGTGGACTTTGATCTTTAAAGAGAGATCTTTGACCCGACGCCAAATAAGGTGGGTTGTTTATCTGTTTTATGTTTATTTACCTTTGGAAAGTAAAAGAAGATAGTTCTAATTAAACTAAAATATAAAATGTAGAATTTAAAAATATTTTACATAAGACAGGTATAAATGATGCTCTTCAATAAGGACCAAAACACCCACTTAAAATATTTGAATCTTAAAGAGCAATTTTCCAATAAATATCCACTCAAACACTTGTTCTCTAGTAGATCTGGAATATAACAATAATTTTTGCTATCTACTATAAAGAGGATACATTCGAATTTGTTTATTTGCCAGAAAAAATTGCTATTACCACTTACAGTGATTAGGCAGATAAACAGTCACATACTTATACAAAATTTAAGTGTTATGTATACATATACTCAGCGGACCCTGCACTAAGCAAAGCTTGTATCACAAGACCTGAATAAAAAATAAAAATCTACTACACTTTTTTTCTAGTTGAAGCTCTTGGCGGCAAGGCCTTACCTTGCATTGTTGATGTCAGAGATGAGAAGCAGGTGCAAGCAGCTGTAAATGAAGCAGTCAAGAAGGTAATTATTTTTATTTTGAGTACAGTTTTGAGTATTTACTCAATTTAGTTTGTAAACTACATAACAAACAGCTGAATCAGGAACCATTTTTATTTGTTTTCTTAACACCAAAGGTAATAGAAATAAATTGTATGATTAAAATTATTATAGTTTGATAAAAAGCTATGGGTTTTTATCTTTATTGCTTTTTATTAATCTCTTTACTTATTAAAAATTGATGTGTCTAAAAATTAAATTGCTATAAGGGTTATGCTTCCCTGGTCATTTGCTCTTTGCATTTGCTGTTCAGCGCGAGAAACATTGGCTCTTTTGAACCAGTTACATTTTGGGGTGGTCTAGTAAAATAACTTGCATATTCTCGTTTTTATATGTTTGTAAATTCTTTTGACTAAATTATTAGTTATTGTAATTTAGTTAGTGTTCTTTTTAATAATTTCATTTCAGTTCAACGGTATTGATATTCTAGTCAACAATGCATCAGCTATCTCCCTTACGGGCACGGCTGAGACTGATATGAAGAGATATGACCTCATGCACAACATTAACACTAGAGGCACTTTCTTAGCGTGAGTTTCCGTTGTGTACATTTTAATTAGATCTAATCAATTTGGCCCAATGTTTTAGTTGCTCGTACAAGCACTACATTGGAAGTAGTATTTAATCTGATGAAGAATCAAGAACAGAATCAGAATCTTTATGTGTGATGGAGAATCATTTAGGAATGTCTCGACGTAATTTGGTATTTTCCTATGTCAAAAATAGAATAAAATTTTATTTGCAAAAGATTCATGTAAAATACATGAAATACTAATTGTTTTACCTTTAGTGTGTATTTTATAATTTACACGATTAACTTAGAGTTGTAAACAATGTCAATAATTTATGACATTGTGATGTTATATTGTTACCTAGTAACTTCATAAAAAAATCATATAAAAGTTCTGTTTTGACGTGCAATTAAGACTCAATAAAGAGTTGCTCAATTGACAAGGGTGTCAAAAAGCGGAATAGCTGATTTATTTTTTGTTGTGTTTGTAATTTACATGACAAGGTTTTTCTGAAAAAGAAATCCCACCAAAAACATAACTGTTAAAAAGGGGGCCAAGTTCCTATCGGCTAATTGTTTGCCTAAAAAAAGGGTTGAAATCCGATCCAATGCCAAGTTTAGATGCACTTTAATATCGATCATAATCGTCTTCACTAGCAGCCTGATCCACTAGTAAACATTTGCCATTCCCAAGACTCGCCACCACATCCAGTCCTCCGCCTTCCGCATCCAGCCACTATCCGCCACCTTATTCACGTCAACGGTTCATCTGGCCGAAATTCACTTTACCATACACCCAACTTAAAATATGGTATAGCTGTGAAAATACGCAGGTACGTTGAAAATAATATCTAAAATGAAATACTTCTAAATTTGAACTTAACAGTTATGTTTTTGGTGGGATTTCATTTCTTTTTGTTCAGTTTGCTATATCGTATTTACAGTAACTATCGCAACGTTGTTTGTATTTTCATAGTTTCGTTAAAACATAGGTACTTGTTTTCATGCATGACTAAGTCTGACCTAGAAATACTACCTTTTTAATATTTGGTACATAAATTTTAGTCTGACTCGCACTTGCCATTTTCCATTTTCCAAATTTTTCCTTTACTTTAATGCTAACGACTACCCCGATGCCAAATTTCAGATTTGTAGGTCTCACAGAAGTATGACCAACAATTTTATGCATAGTAATGACTATATCCTGACTCGCACTTGACCAATTTCCAATTTTCAAATTTTTGCTATACTTTTTTTAATGCTAACGACTTCTTCTTCTTCTTCTTTCGTGTCGGCAAGAACACAGGCTAAATCTTACTTGCCCAGAAAGCGGCTACCGTATCCCCATGCCAAATTTCAGATTTTCAGGTCTTAGAGAAGTATTACCAACATTTTATACATAATTTTGACTAAAACCCGACTCGCACTTGACCAATTTTTATTATTTGTTATTATCCTATAGCTTATGCACTATAAACATACCATTTTTCACGCTCATAAGTGTTGCCGTTTTTAAGATAGAGCTCAAACAAAAATCGAGCAGATATCGCCTAAAAACACTGTTTTAGTAGGGAAGTCCCCCTTAATATATTAGGTCTTTACCTATGAAATTGCCGTTTTGTATGGCGAATTTTAGGTAAACTCAATTTTCAGTACTAACATTTCTGCATTTTTCTTAGGAATTATAAATCCAATTTTTTTATTTTTTTTTACCATTATTGGGAAGACATTAAGCTAACAGAAGCTTAAATTTAATTTTCTAAAAACATTATCTCTAAAAAAATATAACAAATCTAATGATGAAATCGGACGACATTTAAGACGAACAATTTTCGAACCTTTAATTTTATATATCAAACTAAAAATAAAAACTTTATTTTATGCTCAAATTGATAACCTTGAAGTCAACTTTCAAATATAAGACAAATGAAAAAAATAGCATTAGAATTATAGGAATTTTCTTACAGATTAATGAGATCATTATTCCTATAATTCTAATGCTATTTTTTTCATTTGTCTTATATTTGAAAGTTGACTTCAAGGTTATCAATTTGAGCATAAAATAAAGTTTTTATTTTTAGTTTGATATATAAAATTAAAGGTTCGAAAATTGTTCGTCTTAAATGTCGTCCGATTTCATCATTAGATTTGTTAATTTTCTAAAAACATTATCTCTAAAAAAATATAACAAATCTAATGATGAAATCGGACGACATTTAAGACGAACAATTTTCGAACCTTTAATTTTATATATCAAACTAAAAATAAAAACTTTATTTTATGCTCAAATTGATAACCTTGAAGTCAACTTTCAAATATAAGACAAATGAAAAAAATAGCATTAGAATTATAGGAATTTTCTTACAGATTAATGAGATCATTATTCCTATAATTCTAATGCTATTTTTAGGGTTCCGATACCAAAATGGTAAAAAAAAGGAACCCTTATGGTGCCGCTCTGTCTGTCCGTCTGTCTGTCACACCTCTATATCTCAGCAACCACTTACGCTATCGAGCTGAAATTTGGAATAGTTTTAGAATATAGTTGCCCAACTTAATTGCACATGAAAATTTTTTGAAAAAAGTATGATTATTAATGTAAAGGGGGCCAAAATAGGGGGCGCCAAATTTCAAATTGTCGCTACTAGGTCGAGTGGGGTATCATATGAAAGGGCTTTACTTGTACATTTTAAAATATATTTTTGTATTTTTTTAAGTTTCTTAGTTTTCAAGTTATGATGAAAAATGTCAAAAAAAATACCATTCCCCCCCCCTTATCTCCGAAGTTTGAGTAAGGGAAAATCTGAATTAATTACAGTTGACAGAGGTTTATGTAAACTTTACAGCAAAAATAAAACGATCTTTCTAAGTTGCACAGTTTTTCAGAAATCTGCAAAAAACCTTTACAAACAAATTTAGTTTTGCGGTCCTGAAAATGGACTTTATTGCTTCCAAAAATACTATAGGTATATCGGAACCCTCGGCGCGCGAGTCCGACTCGCACTTGACCGGTTTTTTTTCATTTGTCTTATATTTGAAAGTTGACTTCAAGGTTATCAATTTGAGCATAAAATAAAGTTTTTATTTTTAGTTTGATATATAAAATTAAAGGTTCGAAAATTGTTCGTCTTAAATGTCGTCCGATTTCATCATTAGATTTGTTATATTTTTTTAGAGATAATGTTTTTAGAAAATTAAATTTAAGCTTCTGTTAGCTTAATGTCTTCCCAATAATGGTAAAAAAAAATAAAAAAATTGGATTTATAATTCCTAAGAAAAATGCAGAAATGTTAGTACTGAAAATTGAGTTTACCTAAAATTCGCCATACAAAACGGCAATTTCATAGGTAAAGACCTAATATATTAAGGGGGACTTCCCTACTAAAACAGTGTTTTTAGGCGATATCTGCTCGATTTTTGTTTGAGCTCTATCTTAAAAACGGCAACACTTATGAGCGTGAAAAATGGTATGTTTATAGTGCATAAGCTATAGGATAATAACAAATAATAAAAATTGGTCAAGTGCGAGTCGGGTTTTAGTCAAAATTATGTATAAAATGTTGGTAATACTTCTCTAAGACCTGAAAATCTGAAATTTGGCATGGGGATACGGTAGCCGCTTTCTGGGCAAGTAAGATTTAGCCTGTGTTCTTGCCGACACGAAAGAAGAAGAAGAAGAAGTCGTTAGCATTAAAAAAAGTATAGCAAAAATTTGAAAATAGGAAATAGGTCAAGTGCGAGTCAGGATATAGTCATTACTATGCATAAAATTGTTGGTCATACTTCTGTGAGACCTACAAATCTGAAATTTGGCATCGGGGTAGTCGTTAGCATTAAAGTAAAGGAAAAATTTGGAAAATGGAAAATGGCAAGTGCGAGTCAGACTAAAATTTATGTACCAAATATTAAAAAGGTAGTATTTCTAGGTCAGACTTAGTCATGCATGAAAACAAGTACCTATGTTTTAACGAAACTATGAAAATACAAACAATGTTGCGATAGTTACTGTAAATACGATATAGCAAACTGAACAAAAATAAATGAAATCCCACCAAAAACATAACTGTTAAGTTCAAATTTAGAAGTATTTCATTTTAGATATTATTTTCAACGTACCTGCGTATTTTCACAGCTATACCATATTTTAAGTTGGGTGTATGGTAAAGTGAATTTCGGCCAGAAGAACCGTTGACGTGAATAAGGTGGCGGATAGTGGCTGGATGCGGAAGGCGGAGGACTGGATGTGGTGGCGAGCCTTGGGAATGGCAAATGTTTACTAGTGGATCAGGCTGCTAGTGAAGACAACCTTGAAGTCAACTTTCAAATATAAGACAAATGAAAAAAATAGCATTAGAATTATAGGAATTATGATCTCATTAATCTGTAAGAAAATTTAGGCAATTTCATAGGTAAAGACCTATTATTTTTATTAATTTTGTTGTCATAGCGTCAAAAGAAATACATGATTTGTGAAAATTTCAACTGTCAACCTATAACATCGGGAGGCATATTAATAGGGTCCCGTTTTTCACCCTTTGGGTATGGAACCCTAAAAGTAAAAAAAATAAATCAACATTGCCGTAGCGTTCTGCTTTTACGGACTCTGCTACCTAACCTAGGGAATTTGATGTAAGGACTGGATTTAATACAGAACGAGGCCGTCTGACCTCCGCAACCCAGAGGGCAAACCAGACCCAATTCTAGATTAGGCTTTGCCAGGTGGCCAACTTGACTGTCAAAGTTTTTAAGCCACAAAATGCCCTGTGACTTGGCATGAGACTACTATCCGTGACAGCAGCTGGTTTAACGTGCCTTTTGAAGAACGGATAACACTCGACATGATTTATCACCTGAAGTGCCTCGCGATGCACGAATGACGCTCGGAGACGTTTTACTACCAGTGGTCACCCATCCAGATTCTGACCACAGCTAATGTTGCTTAAGTTTCATGATTCATGACTCGGCCACAAGCTCTCCTAAAAAGTTATTTTAAAATTCCTAGTTGTAAGTTTTACGTTGATACTGTGTATAGGCCTCTTTCGTCTTGTAGACGAAAGTCTTCGACCAGTGTGTGTTGCCAGTGATGACATATGGCACCGAGACGTAGCCGCTCACGATGGGCCTTATCAGAAAGCTCAAAGTCACCCAAAGGGCTATGGAAAGGGTTATCTCTCTGCGCGATCAAATCAGAAATGAGGAGATCCGCAGAAGAACTAAAATAACTGACATAGCCCTGAGAATCGCTGAACTAAAGTGGCAGTGGGCAGGGCACATCGCAAGAAGAACCGATGGCCTATGGGGCGTAAGGGCCCCACAAGGTGGACCGACGATCTGGTCAAGGTCGCGGGAAGCCGCTGGATGCGAGCAGCGCAGGACCGGTCGTCATGGAGTTCTTTAGGGGAGGCCTATGTCCAGCAGTGGACATCAGATTCAGATAATTTTATTCAATGTAGATTCTTTACAGAATACTTATTGAATGTCATGCAGAATACAATGCAAATAGAGCGAGTCTACGCCGTTTCGGATCGTGCTATGGCAGCGTAAAAGAAACGGCAAGAAACCACTGCAGCACGGCCTACTTTAAGAGTCGGCTTTTTACAATGTGTTTCTTGTGTTTCGTTGGAATATCAGAGCACCATACCTCTTTGTCATTCATATAGTCATCCAATCTGTAGTAAGCTTTTTTACATAACGTTTGCTTTACACATTCTTTAAACTTTCTCTCAGGTAATTGCACTATATTGTCAGGTATTTTGTTGTAGTATCGTATACACAGACCAACGAAAGATGTATTGACTTTAGTTAATCTAGTATATGGTTGATCAATTTTATGCTTATTTCTAGTATTAAAATTATGCCTGTCACAAATTTTAGGTAATTGATGAATGTTCTTTCTAGCATACATTATATTTTCATAGATATACTGGCATGGCACTGTCATAATGTTGATTTCCTTGAACAGTTCTCTTAGGGAATCACGAGTCTTCAGGCCCTTTTTTGTAAAACGAATATTGAATGTATATCAGCTGCTCGGCCCCAAAGCAGTATGCCATAAGACATAATGCTATGGAAGTAGCTAAAGTAAACCAGCCTTGCAGTAGCTACATCAGTAAGTTGTCTGATTTTTCTAACAGCATATGCAGCCGAGCTCAATCGACCAGAAAGAGCCGTGATATGAGGGCCCCATTGAAGTTTAGAGTCTAGTGTTAACCCTAAGAAAACTGTACTATTTACAAAATCTAATGGTTCATTATTCAATACTATGTTATGTGAAGTAGACCTTACATTTGGTAGTGCAAATTTAATACATTTAGTTTTTTTGGCGTTTAGGACTAGATTGTTAACAGTAAACCATGCATGAATCTGTCGAAGTGCATCATTGACTTCGTTATAATTTTGTGATTTCCTACTTACATTGAATATTAATGAAGTATCATCAGCAAATAACACAATCTTTGACAGATTCTTCACCACAGAAGGAAGGTCATTAATATAAATAAGGAATAAAAATGGCCCTAATATGGACCCTTGAGGTACGCCAATTTTGACAACAGATCCCAGTGATCCCATCTTTCGGCTGATATGATGTGTATAGGTATAATCCATTTTTAGGGTACCGAACCAAAATGGTAATAACGGAAGCCATATGGTGCGACTCTCTGTCTGTCTGTCACACCTGTATATCTCAGCAACCACTCATGGTATCGACTTGAAATTTGGAGTAGTTTTAGAATATGATTGCCCAACTTTATTGCGAATGAAAGAATAATAAAAAAGAGGGCCTAAATGGGGGGTCAAAATTTTAAATTGTCGTTGCTAGGTCGAGTGGGTTATTCATAGGAAAGGGCTTTACTTGTACATTCCAAAATAGATTTTTAATTTTTTTAAGAATCTTAGTTTTCAAACTATAATAAAAAAAAAATTAAAGTGCCTTTCCCCCCTTATCTCGGAAGTCTGCGAAAGAAAAAATCTGAATTAATTATAGTCTATATAGACAAAACGATCGATAAAACGATCTCTCTGAGTAACACCGTTTTTTACAAATCTGCAATAAACCATTACAAACAAATTTAGTTTTGCGGTTCTAAAAATGAACTCTATTGCTTCTAAAAATACTTTAGATATATCGGAACTCTAGGCGCGCGAGTTTGACTCGCACTTGACCGGCTTTTTTTTTTCGTTTATTTCAATGCTCAACAACACATTCTGCAGCGGAATAAACGAGCAGCAAGTACAGTCAGTACACTAACCCCCCCCCCCCTTCCTTCACCAGAGGGCCTTTAATCCTTTTCACGAGTCAATGCCAAAGCTTACCAACACATTTTGCAGCTATATCAAGGCTATAGTGCTCCAAGATCAATAGTGATCAGCTAAAGCTGTCAGAAAAAACAAGTTTGTAAAACAATGATATTTTTTCTGTTAAATATACTCTGGTTCTTCTGGTTCGTGGTGGTTTGTCTGGTTCTATGGCTGCAAAATGTGTTGGTAAGCGTTGGCACTGACTCGTGAAACAGATTAATAACACTGCACGAAATAATCCCTCTAATGAAAGCATAGATGTATCTACATCAGAAAGTAAAACAAATTAAAATAAATATATATATAATAATTGTAGGTCCAAGCTCTGTCTACCACATTTGAAGAACAGCAACCATGCTCACATTCTCAACCTATCACCACCACTAAACATGAACCCTTACTGGTAAGTCAACTTAATTTTTGTTAAGAAACACTTTAAATTTTATGGCATATTTATATGTTCCCACTGACGTGCGGTGCGGTTGACCGTACTTACATACAGGGTGTTAGAAAAAGTACTTCGATCCTTTGAAATCATATCGTCTTCTATGAAACTGATCAACTTTTCCCAAGGGACATAGGGTACCAGAGACTAAGGGCCCGACCAGAACCTTTCTTTTACGCGCGAGTTGTTCTGGACGCAAAATATGTAGCTCTAGTATCTCGGCACCGCGCGAGTGCCTACGCGCGAATCAACTCGCGCGTTCCCTGATTTACTCACGATTTCACTCGCGCGTAAAACGCGTCATCTGGACGCAATCTATGTTGCTCTAGTATCTCGGCAACGCGCGAGTGCCTACGCGCGAGTCAACTCGCGAGCAAAAATAAAGGTTCTGGACGGGCTCTTATGTACTATCAACAAAGTTCGCGCCTGACCACTTTCGAAACCTTGTTGCTTACCATTCCCGTCCTTACCATTAAGAGACGACAATGGTTTTGGTTTTAATAGTTTTAATTTCTTTTTT
This sequence comes from Athrips mouffetella, assembly GCA_947532105.1. Lineage (NCBI taxonomy): Eukaryota > Metazoa > Arthropoda > Insecta > Lepidoptera > Gelechiidae > Athrips > Athrips mouffetella. Next base: position 5,942,570 of record OX383969.1, on the reverse strand, counting down.
TAGTCCTTTAGGGTCCATCTGTCACATGTTAGTTAAAACTTGCACTGAGTGGACAAACACTAGCAAGACGGAGCCAGCGGAGGTTCCCGCGAGCCACTACTGCACGAAACTAAACTTTAAGGTGGTCAGGCGCCAGCTTTGTTGATAGTACATAAATAGATAAATAACACCCAGAAGACAACAACACTTTTAGACCTGTCAAATTTAGTTTAGTTTTAATTTGGGTCTTCCAGAATCGACACCATTATTGCTTTTTAAATTTGAAACTCATCATAACATCCCATGAAACGTTCACTACAGGACAGGGAGCTCCGTCCAGAAGTCTAGCTTTTGCTGGAAAAAAACTTGAAATTTGAAACTAAGGCAACCCTACTTGCAGTTGAAAACCTTTAATTATTTAATTTTTTTAGGTTCTCTATCCACGTGGCGTACACGATGGCTAAATACGGAATGTCGATGTGCGTCCTCGGTATGAGCGAAGAGTTCAAGCCTTTCAACATCGGAGTCAACGCTCTTTGGCCTAAAACTGGTAAATAATTATCATTATAGTAGGGCTTTTGTGCAAAGTCCGTCTGGGGATGTACCACCGCCTTGATTTTTTTCTGCCGTAAAGCAGCAGTGTTACTGCTGTGTTTCGGTTTGAAGGCAAGGGAGCCAGTGAAATTACTGATACATGAGACACACCATCTTAGTGCTCAGGGTGGGCAACGCGCTTTGCTGTCTTGTGGAACTCAATTATGCTTCTAAGAAGACAGTGGGCGCTAAAGGCGGTGGTGACCACTAACCATCAGGTGGCCCACAAGCTCGCTTGCTCACTTATTACATTAAAAAACCGGTCAAGTGCGAGTCAAACTCGCGCGCCGAGGGTTCCGATATACTTTTATTATTTTTGGAAGCAATAAAGTCCATTTTTAAACCGCAAAACTAAATTTGTTTGTAAAGGTTTTTTGCAGATTTCTAAAAAACTGTGCAACTTAGAAAGATCGTTTTATTTTTTCTGTAATATTGACATAAATTTCTATCGACTGTAATTAATTCAGATTTTTCATACTACAAATTTCGGAGATAAGGGTAATTGGAATGGTATTTTTTTTGACATTTTTCACCATAACTTGAAAACTAAGAGTCGTAAAAATGTACAAAAATATATTTTAGAATGTGCAAGTAAGGCCCTTTCATACTCGTACGATACCCCACTCAAACTACAATTTGAAATTGCCCCCCCTATTTGGGCCCCCTTTACATCAATAATCATATTTTTTTTATATTATTTCATTTGCAATTCAGTTGGGCAACGATATTTTAAAACTATTCCAAATTTCAAGTCGATAGCGTGAGTGGTTGCCGAGATATACAGGTGTGACAGACAGACAGACAAAGTCGCACCATAAGGGTTCCTTTTTTTTACCATTTTGGTATCGGAACCCTAAAAAGGCAGCAACATCTAGGCAATGAAAAAAAAGTTAAACCATTGAATTCTCTCTCGATTACAGCTATCGCGACAGCAGCAATAGAAATGTTGACCGGAGATACTTCGACCAGCCGGAAACCTGAAATCGTATCGGATGCTGCGTACCTCATGCTTTGCAAGTACGTAATGTATACCGATTCTTAGGGTAAATACTGTGAGCATTTAGACCATGAAACTGAACAACTTTCCCTAGAAAATAGGTCGAAATACTGAAAGAGGTAAAATGGAAACAAATACACCCAATGAACTCGCACACCACTGTTCCTCAAAGACTCAAGAGCCGGAAAAGTTTTGTTAAGTGTACCGCCCGTTGCAGATTGTGCCGTGACAAATTCGCCCCTCAGGATAATTTCATACCTCCTAAGGAGAGTCTCCCACCTGGTCATGAACTGCCATGGCTGACCTGGAAGTCTCTTAACAGACTCCGGACTCAGGTCGGCCGGTGCAAGGAAAAACGACCCACCTTACATCTTGCCCCGCGTGCCCTAACACCTGCACGCGGGATGAACTGATGCAAGCTACACAAAATGCCGTTATCGTAGCTTAGTACTGGGAAAATTACATTTAATTTTATTGGATTTGCGTCGACACGAAAAGAAGAAGAAGAACTACTTAATTACTTCACTGGCTCAGCGACGCCAAGAGGATCTTGGCCGCCGACACGAGTGTTCTCCATTCTTTCCTGTTCTGTGCCACTTCTTGCCAATCGGCTCTTTGAAGGGCATCCAGGTCTTCCCGCACTTCGTCACCCCATCTGTACCTGGTTGTTTTCCACTCGAAAATACTAATATAAATAAATGGTACAGCAGCACTGCACTTACTTTCTCGCAATACTCAATGAAAAACTGTCAACCGCAAACTTAAATTTGTAATGCCATACACATAGTATGGCAATACAAACTTTTATTTACGTTTTTCCAAAAAAATGTTCGAATGAAATATACAGATCAATTCAGAATTCGAATTGTCAAACATTGAAACAAACAATTCTCATACGATTTCGAGTAAATCACAGTCATGTTTAACTTTTAGTAGTACTGGAACACCTTTATATGAATTTTCACAGATCAATGGACACTACCGTAGGACACTGGCATGGAGATTTTTTAAATTTCCCAACACATGTTCCTTATGGATAATGGTTCAGTTTAGTCTACTGAGCAAGCCCTTTCAATTTTGGGAACACCCTGTGTACTAAATTTTGTTCAAAAAAATCATAAATAATATCCAGTCAGGTAGACAACCAATCCAGGATTAATATTATAGAAAATTTTAATTAACTCAATGGAACCAATTTTGGGTAAATCACATATTTACGATTTGGTGGTACAGGAACACCCTTTATATGAAATTACACAGATCAATTGACACTGGCGCAAGATATTTTACATCGAGATGCTTGGTCATGCAAAGTTTCATCAAGATTCCATGAGCCGTTTTTGAGAAACTTTCAATTTTTCATTTTCGTTGTATCACAGCAACCCTCAAAATGAGAGCCAGCAAGAAACCACTTAGAACCCCTCGATGGAATTGCATAAAACTTCTATATTCAAAATCTGGTATCAATCGGACCATTCGTTTAGTCGCTAGGCCAAAGCGTGACGGACAGACCGACCGATCGACCGACCGACCGACGGACGGACATTTTTGGGAGACCTGTTTTTTATGATGTATAAGTGATATAAAACACATTTTTGAGAAAATTAGAAAAACTTTTTTTTTTTCACGAGTACAATACCTTTCTATGCGAGTACAATGCCTTTTTATGCGAAGTCCATTTTTTATCTCATTTCGCATACTTGCTTAAATACTTTTAAAATCTGTTTGTAAAATACGTAGAAAGGCAGTTTTCATTGAATATATTTTCACAACTTTATGTTAATTTTCAGTGACCCTAAATCCTACACTGGCAACTTTGCGATCGACGAAGATGTTATATTGAAGTCAGGAATCAAAGACCTCACACCATACGCCTGCGACCCTAGTAAGTATTAGTTTACAAATTAGCACTGAATGTTGAAATCCCTCTTTAAAATACAAGCTCATTTATTCTTAAAGTGCAAAAAATTATAATGTTACTTATGCACGTCAGACGATAGAACAACCTTCAAAAACAGCTCGATTAACTATATTTTTATAATAGGTCTTTATTTATGGAATTGCCGAAATTTTCTTACAGATTAATGACTCTTATAATTCTAAAATTATTTTTTTCCATTTGTTTTATATTTGAAAGTTAACTTCAAGTTTATCAATTTACTCATAAAATAAGGTTTTTATTTTTAGTTTTTATATAAAAAATTAAAGGATTGAAAATTTTCCGTCTTAAATGTCGTCCAATTTCATCATTAGATTTGTTATATTTTATTACTTAAAAAAAATTTCAATTACTAAAAAAATGCAAAATTTTTATTAGGTACTGAAGATTGAGTTTACCTAAGATTCGCCTTACAAAACGGCAATTTCATAGTTAAAGACCCAATACTTTTAATAAGGGTTTTTAAAACGACCTAAAAATTTAATAATAGATAAATACATTGGGAAAAGGGCAAGCGAATGATGATAAGGTATTTCATCTTCCTTTAGTTCTGGTTGGGCAACGCATCTTCACTGTCTTATTGTTGTCAAAACACGTCATAAGAAGATTAGGTATTATTAGTAAGCACTATACCATGAATCTAAATAACTTTCCCTAAGGAAAGGAAAAAAAAAAAATACCTTCCATACGAAATGCTTTATCAGTATCAACAATTAATGTTATTGGTACACCGTTTTAATTGTATTATAATAAATAAATAAAAACATGCTATGGAAAGGGCTATGCTCGGAGTCTCTCTGCGAGATCGAATCAGAAATGAGGAGATCCGCAGAAGAACAAAAGTAACTGACATAGCTCTGAGAGTCGCTAAACTAAAGTGGCAGTGGGCAGGGCACATCGCAAGAAGAACCGATGGCCGATGGGGCGTGAGGGTTCTAGAGTGGCGACCACGTACCGGAAGACGAAGCGTTGGCACACCCCCCGCCCCCACAAGGTGGTGGGACGAGCTGGTGGCGGTCGCGGGAAGCCGCTGGATGCGAGCCAAGCGGGACCGCGAGTCATGGGGATCTTTAGGGGAGGCCTATGTCTAGCAGTGGACGTCTTTCGGCTGATATGATGAAATAAATCAGCTGGTGCAGTTTCTATGGGAAGTTATTTTTTCATATTTCGACCTATGTTCCTTGGGAAAATTTTCATGCAATTTTTTTTTTACATCTTGTATACAGAGGAGACCACTTACCATCAAGTGGCCCGTTTGCTTGTCCGCTCACTCAATCATCATAATCATAACATCCCATAAAACTTCCACTGCTGGACAGGGAGCTCCCTCCGAAATACCACCAAAAATTCGCGGTGAAATTTAGAGGGGAAGTACCATAGCCACCCCGCCTGTTAGCGTTGCGGCTGGCTCCATGAACCGTGGTTGTTGGTGACCGCAGTATACAGGGTGTTAATTTGATTGCGTGCCATAGCTCAGCGGCGGCATCAGTATCAGTATCTAAACAACTTTTCCCAAGGAACATAGGTCGAAAAACGAATATCAATTTTTGACCTCCCATAGAAACTGCATCAGCTGATAGCGCATTTTGTATGGAAGGTCAAATTTGGTTTTTCGTATGTCGACCTACCTATCTATGTTTCTTGGGAAAAGTTGTCCAGTTACTGATACTGATCCCGCCCCTAAGCTACAGCACGCAATCAAATTAACAACCTGTATAACATTGAGGACGCTGCTGCCCATTCTCCGGTTCATAATGCCTTAGTCGCCTCTTATGACACCCACGGGTAGAGACTATTATTTGCCGGTACAACAGGGACATTCACTTGAGACGCTCACTCAATGATATGATGGTATAACTTTGACCTCAGAGAACGTGGATAACCTCCTTTTGGACGGTTTCCTCGACGACCCTGAGTCTATAAAGCATCACCAGCGTCTGACGGTCACCGAGTTGGCTGGGAGCAGAAGGTATCATACCTCCACCGTCCACTTTGCGGAGAAAGAGGTTCGCTACTGCCTTCAGTCACATCTGGCTAAGAGGATGTAACAAGGGCTCTCACCGCCATAGATTTAGTACTTCTCGCGTGGCGCTTTTAACCAGATTGCGCTCTTCCAAAAATTATGCGAGCAGAGTAGGACGTAAGATGAGATGAAGCTGTCCCTTTCTAATAGATTTTGCATGACATTTTGTTTATGTTGCCATGACACCATCAACAAAATGTCATGCAAAATCTTTGTTAAAAATCATTTTACCAAAGAGTTTTTAATCCAGATAAATCAAAAGAAAATGATTTTCTGCATTTATCAATATTTAATGAAAACTGAGAGAGAAGTTTATACTTTGCACGTTGAAAATTATTCAAATAAGTATTTAAAATACGTATAAATATAAATTTGTGTATATAAAAGTTAACATTTTGCACGGAAATTGTGCAAACTTCATTAGTGTGGCAATAATTAGAAAGGGACGAAGTACATCGCCTATGATGTCTTGCTCTGCTCGTTTTGCCTCTGTACAAATTGTTAAGAGTACGCTATCATGGTAAATGTAAGATCATTGCTCACCGCCTACTGCTAAGTTCAGATAGCCTATCTGATAGTTATTTCTGACATATAGTGAAAATGTGTTGTTTTACAAGTGCCTGCGATTGCTCTAACCGACATACATACATTACATACATACACGCCTCACGCCTTGTTCTCGTCGGGGTAGGCAGAGACCACAGCTCTCCACTCGCTACGATCCCGACACCTCCCCTGCCTCCTGAACTTTCATCAATCCTTTCATACATGCTCGTCGGTTTAGGGTACTTTTAACCTGGCCTTTATTCAGAACGTCATGTCCTGTCCTAACCGACAGATGAACATATAGTCTAGGCAACGAAGCGAATCGTTGTATGAAGACCCCCGCATTAAATCCTCAGTCGATGAAACTTTGCTGGTGTATTACACTATATAAGACAAACCTTCTATAAAAAAATCCATACAATCGGTACTTTTAATTTTTCCATACAAAAATTACAAAAAATTTATGAATATTAAAATTTGTTATTTTTTTTTTTTCATATTTTGAATTTACATTTAATTTATGATACTTTATCATCCTGTCAAATAAAATCTGCCTGAGAGAATAAGGTTGGGGTCAACTGCTTCGTTGCCTACACTAATAGGAAAAAGTCACGCTGTCAGATATCTTATCTGTATGACCTTAAACTCTCGTATGAATCAGCGTCTGCAACCGTATAAATGTGTGTGTCTTTTCCAAAGAAACATAGGGAATTTCGACCTATGTTTCTTGGGGAAAGTTTATAAAAAAAATAAAGGTGTAATATTGAAGACTTGTTATTTCCTCTTTGCCAAACCTTGTAGTAGCATATTACTGGTTGTGTAACATGTAGCCTTGTTAGATTTTCGCTTATACACGCAGTTTTTAAGACAAGCCTTAGAAGACGGTCTTAATAGAGTTAGTGGTCTTAGATGATGGTTAGGTAATCCAAGTTGCAAAAATAGTTCCCATTTGGTTCAAAAATATGTTCGTCGTAGGTGGTTTTTCAAAAATTAATTCATGCAAGTCGACAGAAAGATGACTAGCATATACGTGGTTAAAGCCCGAGTCCAAGGCGGTAGCGGAAGCGTTCCGGGGGCGGTATTTTTTTGTAAAGTATAAGTTCTTATGCACCCTGTCACATTGAAAACCGGTCGCGGCGCGGTATTTTCTTCCCGCAGATCCGCCCCCGGACCGCTTTCGCAATCATACCGCCTCTGTGTGACTTGGGGTTAAAACTGCAGAGGTGGCGCCAAATACAAAACCTTATATAAATATTGATCGTTTTGCGAGGTACAGTCGAAATAATGTTGCTTGATTAGAATGACAGCTGGATAAAGCTATGCGTGAGAACAGGACGGAGCGATACGTGTCTGTCGCTGCAATATCTTACACATGGCTCTATCCTGCTTTCATACTGCTGCATTCTATTCAAGTTACATAATTTTTTACTGTGATTCCACAATTGAATAACCCTTCACATCCAAATTGTACCAAGCATGCAATGTATTCCAAGGTAAAGACAAAGGAATACTCCAAGTAAGAGACTTTGGCCCAGTAGTCTAGGCAACGCAGCGGATCGTTGTATAAAGACCCCCGCATTAAATCCTCAGTCGATGAAATTTTGCAGGCGTATTACACTATTTAAGACAAACCTTCTATAAAAAAATCCAAAAAAAAAATTGGTACTTTTAATTTTTCCATAAGTACAAAAATTACAAAAAATGTATGAAAAAAAAAATTTGTATGTTTATATTTTGAATCTACATTTAATTCATGATACTTTATCATCCTGTCAAATAAAATATGCCTGAGAGAATTATGTTGGGGTCAACTGCTTCGTCTACAGCCTGTCTCAGAAATGACAGAAAATATCCCTCTCTATTTTCTCTAAGGTAGTTTTATCATGAGTCACATAGGATGAGCAGACCTGTATTCTGAGAAAGAATGAGACAGCACGCAGAAAGGGACAAATAATGTCATCTGTTTCTTTTTTTTTCCTAAGCAAATCAGCTATTTCTCTCTCTTTCTGGTGCGAGGGAAATGGAAAACATGAATATATTTTGTATATTATCCATGTTTGCTACACAATACTGCTTAAAATGGCGCCACTTCTGCACAGTTACTACTCTAATATTTTCAAAAATTAAGCAATATTTAAAATGGCAACTCAATTGGCTTTCTGTGTTTGTCCACAGATAACATAGCAAATCTGTTGCCTGACTTCTTTTTGGACGCGCCCGGAGAGGCCAAGAAACCTGAAATAAAGGTGCGCGGAATCAAAATTATCTTGATAATAATAAACTTAATCTATGACCACTTACTCTTAATCTATGATCTTTGTATGTTTCTGTTTGCTTGTTGCTTTAGCTTATAGTTTTAAATAGAGCTGTCTTTCCTTGTCATGCCACAACTTCGATTCTTATTATAATATATAGACATGATGACAAAAAAAGATCTGACCAAAAATTTTTCGAAATATGAAGTCCCGTCCGCGATTCCTGGATACAATTTCAATTCATATAATAGAAGTTCCAATAGGGGCATGGTTTGAAAGAACCTCTTACAATCAGGAGAAATAACTAGAAACTAACGGCCCGGCCACCAATACGCTTGATCTTCGGAGCTATGAGCGATTTTTCAATACACTGCCTACACAACGGCATAGGCATAATAATTGGGACTTGACGATTAGTGTCAATAAATCAATGATCATCAAATCGTTCGCCGCTCCGAAGGTTGCGAATAGTCGTAGCCAGGCCCAAGCCGTGAAATTAGCCACAATCAATTGCACCTTGATCACCGTATTGTGTAAGCAAATGTCAAAATTAAATGTATTTTCAACAATCAGCCGGAGTCTGCAGGCCAGATTCCGACCCTGTTCGCGGCGATCACGAAAACCATCACACCTGAACTGGTGAAGAAGACACAGGCGGTCTACCAGTTCAATGTTAAAGGTTAGTTACGGACTCAAGGGCTTATAATGTTACGAGCTTAATGTTTGGAATTGGAGAGAAACGCCAACGCAAGTTTCTAAGTTAATTGGGACTTATTTACATGCCCGTGCTTTTAAATTCACTCTTCACAGAGTCCTCATTTCGTGTCTTCTCGTAGATTCTTGCCTCCGAGCCTGGAGCTTGCGTTACGGAGTGTCTCACCCATAGAAATATAAAGAAGAAGGAAGATTAATGAAAAAATGTGTCACAAGATATTCTGACATTCAATCAGTCATTGTAAATACGGCATAGGTCGTTCTGTAAATTTTGTATAAGGATGTCAAATCACTTTTGATGATTTGACATTTCAACTTCGGACACAATGACATCCCATAGTAAAATAAATTTGTATTCTTTCTATTCTGAGTGGTGCAAGGAGTTCGAATTCTTTGGTCTCACCTGTAAATTGACACAAAAACTTTTCAGAAGGCATTTTAAATTGATATACGAGGTTTAGGTAAGTATGTTTTCTTCTTTATGCATTTGTTTTATTTTGTAGGTAAAGAAGAAGGAGTATGGCACTTAGACTTGAAGACCGGCGACGGGTCTTGTGGACAAGGCGAGCCCAAAAACCCACCCGACGCGACACTCACTATGGACAGCAAGAACTTTACGGAAATGTTTGCCGGTAAGCAGTCGTGGCTTTCGACTCATTACACGTTATGCGCGATTACTATTTGGTTGAGGAACTATTGACGTTTGCGTGAGAACTTATTGACGTATGCTTGAGGACCTATTGACTTATGCGCAAAGAACTCTTGACGTATGCGTGAGGACCTATCGACGTATGCGTGAAGTCTTATACAACGTGTTAATTAAATAACGCAAAACCTCTCCGGTGGTGGCTCTGAACATGAAACTGAACAACTTTTGTTCTACAACTTTTGAAAATTCGCAAAAAAATATTTTGCTTTTTCATACAAATTGGCTTGATCAGCTTATCGATTTGTATGAAGGAGCAGTTTTTTTTTGCGGATTTCCAAAAGTCGTAGCGAACAAAAGTTGTTCAGTTTCATGTCCAGAGCCACCACCCGAGAGGTTTTGCGTTATTTAATTAACACGTTGTAGATGTATATATGCGCGAGGAGCAATCGACTTTTGCGTAAGGGCCTATCGACGTATGTGCGAAGACCTATTGACGTATGCTCGAGGACTTATAGACGCATGCAAAAAGACTTACGTTGTACCAAGTTTTTATTGGCTACTGCTATTGGCAGCAGCTTTTTACCTCGAGTAAGGTGTCATCGAAGGAGTGGAATTCTCTGCTTTCGTCTGTGCCCGAGTTTATAATATTTATTAATTAATGGATTAAAAATATAATATGAAAAATAGATTAATGTTAATAGTTGACCTGTAATGATATAAGGATCTTCACCCTTACCCTTTTGGGCAAGCTCGTTCCATCGTCGACCTCATCAAGACCAAATCGAGGTCATGATGCTTGCCCATAAAAAAATCGTACCCAGCGATGCAACTGGATGCTGAGAAGCATTATTGAAAATATCCTAATGTTCAGTGCTTATTTTTTAATTTCCAGGCAAGCTGAAGCCAGCCACAGCATTTATGATGGGCAAGTTGAAAATCAGCGGAGACCTCCAAAAGGCTATGAAGCTAGATAAAATGATGAAATCACTAAAAAACAAAATGTAATAGTAACGTCGAACACAATCAAATGACTAAATAGGTTGTTTAAGATATTTTTGTACCCAGTGCAATAAAATTAAGATGCAAAATGATTTAAAATCTCTACGTAAGAAAGGATGTTTTTACAAAATAGTTGTTGTGCTAGGTAAGAACAGTTTAGGCAAGTTTTGTAAAAGTTTTGGACAGTTTATACAAGCCAAATTTAATTTAAATATTTATTAATGTAGTACTAGCAATTAAACTTTTTTGGCAATGATATGTCTGCCGCGACAAAAGAAATTACTGATTAGTTCCAATATTGTTAATACGTCATGCATCTAAGTTTTGGATATTATTATACTCTTTCCGCTGGCATATAATAGGTACGTATAGACCGTTCAACGTTCATTGTAGACCATTCATCAAGCATAGAGAGAGAAAAATATAGAGCGCTGGATATCTTCAGTTTAACCACCATCAGGTAGAAAGAAAAACTGCTGATTAGATTTCTGTGTTCCGCCTTTTTCGTACATAATGCACAATGTCACTGCGTGACTCAAAGTGAAGAGGGATATTTACAATACAATACAAATACAAATATACTTTATTGCACACCAAGAAATACAAGAAATAGTTACAGAAATATACAGAAAAAGAACAGAGTAGTACAAAAGGCGGCCTTATTGCTAAAGTAGCAATCTCTTCCAGGCAACCTTTAGTTAACGAAGTGTATTCTTTTGTCTAAGATTGCAATATTGATCAATGATTGATCGATCCACTTATCTTATTCTATTAGGCAGTTCCTGGGCCAAAGGCTTTCTATAAGCCACTCACGACAGTACAATGAAAATGTATGAAATTGACATAAGCGAACGAAATGTTGCATGACAACTAATGTCAATCCCATACATTTTCATTACATTCTACTAGCGTTTACGGACATAGAAAGCCACTTGTCTAGGTACCCCTGTCTCGATTGGTCAACCGACCTTGGTTGATTTTATATTGCAATTATACATAGATCATCCCGAGTATTACCTACGTTTACCTACCGATTCGAAAACTATTGCGTAAGATCGTTCAAGTGTAATATGATCTTTAGCAGCAAAAGTGTATAGCCATTCTTGATGCCTATTAATTTCAAAATTTTAAGTACAAGCACTCTCTTTAGTTATCAATAGAATATCTGTGTGTGCCTTACCTTATTGCCAAAGTTCTTTAATAGATCAATAGCAGAAAATAGCGTATTTTGATAGTTTTAAATGACATTAAGGAAAATATATGAATCATTATGTATTGACTAATTATTTACAATACTTTGTAAATAAAGATTTTTGTATTTACATGTTTGTTTTATTTACTATATAACTCTGATGATGCTAGCTAAGGCCGATTGTCCACAGCAAAGATACCAAGCCGGTACCGAAAGAAGAGAACAACGCCGGCATATTTATATGTTTTTTCAGTTATGCACATTTACCTACTGTCCCTGTCCATGTCGTGGGCCGATCGAGATCTGCCTGGGCACATCACGATGTGCCGGCATTTCGTGATCTGGCCAATTATTTCATGATGTGCCCATTATAAAATTGGGCAGATCGATAAGAGCAACCTATTTGTCGGCCACATCGAGATATGGCTGGGCACATCGTAATGTAGTTCCGTTTGGCGACGCTTGTGGCGCTGTTTGCGCTCTGTTAGCTGTGTGTTAGGTTAGGTTAGCTAGGTAAGGTTAGGTTTTGTTATCTAGTAAAATAATTATTGTATAAACTTCATTTTATTTGCTTGTACGAGTACTTTGGTCAACCTACAGAATCGATTTGCCCAAGCATGGCCGGGCATATCGTCAAATGTTATGCTTTGAACGATATGGCGGGTATTAAATAGGCAAATCAAGAAATGCCGGCGTATCGTGATGTGCCCAGGCAGATCTCGATCGATCCAATTCAACGATCGGCCTACGATATACACATCAGTACGTCAATGTGCGGTGTCGCAGCACGGCACGTAGCCGTGAAGGGCATATTAACGTTGTCTCGTGTCACGTTGCCGTAACATTACACGTTGCCGTGCCTTGTGAAATTCCAGTACATAAAGAAATAAAGACATTGATAATTATGGGTAAATACACACGATGCACCCTGCATTTCTTGTGCGGTTGTTATCTAGAAAGTGAACGAGGTTCGGGAGAGAAAAATGTTCCAGAATTTAACAGGGCATGACAACGTACTTATAACTTTGAGGGATTGTGACGTGCACTTTTACAACACGGTAACGTTAATTTGCACGTCTTTAACGTTCATTTGCACGTCTTTAACGTTAATTTGCACGACGCTCATTTCACGTTAACGACGTGGTGATGTGGACAAGCCCTTATGTGCCCCCTGCTGTACTTACTTACCTACTTTTATAGAAGTCTGGGAACCTACCTTACCATAAGCTATAGGCGCTGTGCACACTACGGAGAGGTCACACGGACAAAACTGTATTCCCATACAAACCCGATGGTAATTTTTTCTACGAGTATAATAGGCAGGTATTGCATAACGTAGCACACCCCGGACGTACAATGAGTGCGTAGGCCTGCACATTCAGTACAAATGACCTGCAGGAACACCACGAGAATCGCGCAAGGTTGCAAGGGGGGCGGAGAGTGTCTGTTCTGTATGATAATACTAGGTATTACTTTATTCTGTGGTCCAGTATAGTGTAGGCAACCAACATATATTTCTCAGACAGGATGATAAAGAATCATGAATTAACCAAAAAAAAAAAATATTTTTTGTAATTTTTGTATGGGTAAATAAAAGTACCTACCGATTTTTTTTTGGATTTTTTTATAGAAGGTTTGTCTCATGTAGTGTAATACCCCAACAAAGTTTCATCGACTGAGGATTTAATGCGGGGGTCTTCATACAACGATCCGCTTCGTTGCCTAGACTAGTGTCCGTAGCGCCTTATTGACTCACACGACGTCGTCAAATTACGTTCGTAACGTAACATGTCGCAGGGGTTAAAATTAAAACTAATGTTATGTACATGTGCGATATCTTATCATTATTTATATACCTACGTCACATTAATGAAAGAATCTAAAATTGCATCATTTAAGTTTCAATTTTATTACCTACTTATTGAGTAGGATACCTAAGTAAGTAATAAATTAATAATGTTGGATATTGCGACAATTATTACAGAACTCTAATCATTTCATTTCATACTTGACCTTAAATTGCATAGGTAAGAACGATCTCTCTTATGTATCCAGAAATAAACTTAATTTACATCAGAACTTAGTTTCACCACTCATTCAACGATAACCTTTTGTTATCAAAATTGAATTCTCCCGCGAAGCGTTTGACCTTGGGTCAGTTAGCTGTCAGCTGTTCACGTTGCTTGACGTCGATTTATTTTCTTCTAAAATATCTTGAATAACTATAAAACACTAAACAAATCATGTTTTCTATTGATGCTCCCGTCGAGCTCCAGAATACAGAATATTGTAACTACCGGTCACCGCTGAGCACAAGATATGCGTCCAAAGAAATGCAATACAACTTCAGTGATCAGAAGAAGTTTTCCACTTGGAGGAAGCTGTGGGTCTACCTGGCAAAGGCTGAAAAGGTAAGTGTTTTTATTCAAATTATTTTTTTCTGTGCATTTACAACAACGTTCGATAAATATTGCTGTTTACCTTTGATATGTTTACTGATACTTTTGAGGTTATGAGAGTTGACGTTCCACAGCTGTTTTAACTTTTTTTTAGTTTTGCGTTATATGATACTAGGTTTTTCCTCCTTCTATTTACGGATGCCAGCGGCTCCCATCATTTTGGGTCCAAAGCACGGGTCCAAAGGGTGGTTCATTGTCATGGTCATGTCATGTGAAAAATTGTGCGAGTTCTTATTTGATAAAAAGTTTTTTTTTTGTTATTTTGATAGTAAACCACTTAAAAATACTTAGGTAAAAATTTAAAAATTCAAGTAAATTTAAATTTAAAAACTTAAAAAATTTTAGGTAACAGAATTATTAGGTAGGTAGATATTTCTATTGATGCTAGGCATTGAGATTTTTTAAATTTATTTTCCTATAATTTTATAGGAGTCGTCGCAGTACCTATTTACTATTTGCTATGGCTGAATGTACGTCTTAACAAAACAGAAATGTCTTATGACAAAAACAATATGGAGATATTCACTTTCGAATTTAGAAGAGAATCTATTAGTGGATTCTCTTTTGAAAAGAATTTCATAAGTAGAACTATAATTGTAGATTTTATTTATACTTACAAACACAACCAAACACACTATACACAAAAACTACACTACACACACACACAACCCACACAGGCACATAAGTGCACACTTTTATTTTCTGTAATAATTTTGGTATTATAATTCATTACTCATTTTTCAGAAAAATGTAGGTAAGAAAAAAGTACGATTCCACATAATATATTTATTTAAACAATTATTAAAACGGATACACGATTCAATAAATTATGTACAATAAATAATCAAATTGCAGTAAGTATGATTTTCTGTTTGTTTGACGCGAGCACCTTTTATTTCATCAGAAGCGGGATTATAAGGTAACATTAGCGCCGGACTATATATTATATATGCGTAATATTTTTTATTAATTATATTTTATTTTGAATATTCACAACTCAACTTAAAAAATACTTATTTAACATAATAACATAATCTAAACCGACGAGGAAAGATGTTCTTACATGTTTTGCTAGGCCCAATTTGATTTCTTAATATTATGTAAGTAAATAACTTAGTTTTACAGTAACTAATTCTTAATTGCTATTAACTTTTCATTATGAGAAAAATTTAAAAATGTGAGTAAACGAAAGGTTACAAATTATGTTACGTAGTTACAAGAAGTCTGGTAAAATGTTAGTGAATAATCTCCAACATCACCCAAAATATAGACTAAATATTTATTTTATATCAGAGCATTTTTGTCAAAGAAGAAAAGTAGATAAAGAAACTTAACTACCACTGGACGGATACTGATTACTGCTTTGGTTCTCCCTTTACTAAATAAAATACTTGCTTAAAACTAAATAAGTTCACTTAAATAAACAAAATGTTCGAAATAAAACGAACACCTTCAAATACATTAATACAAAAAATTAAGGTGTTTGTTCAATACGATGTAAATATATGTGAGTGATGCGTGATTCAAATATTATTAGGTAGGGATTTTAATATATTTATTTTATGACGACGGTGGTCTCGCTTCGTTCTTCATGATAAAAGGACTTAAATATACTATATTCTCAATGACCACTGCTAGGCAGGGAACTCCCCCAGAATGTCACTGTAAAAATATTACTTAGAACTAAACATAGAATTTGGTCTTAGCGGAATGTCTCAGTAAATTACAACACTTATGTATTCAAATGATTAACGAACTTAATCTAAAACTTACACCTATCAGCACGATTACGTGTGTGTCACAAACGTATTAAAAAACAAAGCATGGGTTCTAGAATATAAAACCTACCAAGAACACTACTCTAACCAACCTTCCATATAAGACGCTACAACCATTTTCCTTAGATAGAGACAGACATTAGATTTCTAAAACACTCTAGAATGACTTTCTACTGTTTTTCACTTGCACTTCATCGGCCAAATCTTCAGCGTGAATTTTTATTGGTTTTGCTTCTGAAACCTAATTATTCTACTCATTAAAACAAGCAACTTTCCTGAAGGAATAATTTCTTTACTCGAAAAAATATTTTTCGCCTTCCCATACAAATAAGTCGATCACGTGACCGCTTTACTATGAAGTTTAAAAAAATGTTTCGAAAAATTTGAAAGTTGCTTGTTATTATAAATAGAATCACTAGGCTTCGGGAGCAAAACTAATAAAAATTCTCGCTGTATGAAAAAAAAACTATCACGTAAATTAAAAAGAAATAATAAGGGTAGCTGCAACGCGGACAACATTCTATGATTTTCGTTTTATTTTTAATATTTAATTAATTTCATTCAAGTAGGTATAAAATTAATTTCATTCAAGTTGCTACACCGAGCAGAAAAAAATACATATTTGAAGCTTTGAAAATATTGTAAATGAATTTGTCAGCTACCAATCAGGACAACCTCAATGCAATACGCAAATATTTACATCCTTATCCTCTATCTCATTACAAGATGTTACGAAAAATATCTACTTACTTAAATATAAATATCTAAAGACTTACATTACAATAAATCAAAATAAATTAAATACATTGCGTAATACTTTCGGAATACATATTTCGTTAACATAATAAAACTAATTACATTTAAAAGATCTTTCGACGAGCACGAGAAATTACCTAAAAGTAAAAAATATATAATTATGTGAAGGTGGTTTTAGTATTCAGCTTCTTTAATGAAAGTGACGACTACATGACCGAGGAAAACCACGGCTTCAAGAACAGCAAACACTCCAGATGCAATTAGAAGATCGTATGACTGTTTGTTAGGGCGAACATTGGCGTAGTACGACCGGTGCCAGTCTGAAAAATAAAATAATATGTATCTTTTTATCTATGTATCTTAAATATAGATTGAAATGAGAAGTTACGATATTCGTCCACATTTGTTTAAAGCTCAACTATTCAATCTTTTGATACATAGGCATACAGTCATAATAGTCTACATTGTAACAATTAGAAAATCTATATAAGGACGCAAAATAATGATGTGCATAAATAAATAATACATAAAATCAACCTTTACAATTACAGTTTTAAAACCATTAAACATTCAAGTAACGCAAAGAAGAAGAGCGGATGTTGCGGCACCAATCTCAAAGGAATAGGAACGCGTTTCCTAGGACCTATAAAGAGAAGGTGGACTCAAATTAAGCCCCTGTGGTTGAGCATGCATGTTAATGATAGGAGCTTAGTATAATAGTATGTTAGTAAAAAAGTAGATAAGAATGGTATAAATAGTATAGGTACGATCCAAATCATATAAGTACTCAAAATTTGAAATATACATACATTTGAAAAAGAAAGATGCATATAAGGAAGAAAAAAAATTTAACACCATTCCAGTGAAGAATAATAAATCATATCTAACCATTATTTTCCCATATTCAGTGACAGTAAATACTATTTACTAAATACTATTTATTTACTAAATAGCAATAATTTGGATCGCACCCTATAAAGTAGGAAGAACCACAGCGGAAGAACGTACCATCATAGTAATGGTGTGTAATACCATGCGATCCATTCATTTCGTCAACATCTGCGGGAGGGACAGGGTTCAGGTTTAGATTCATAATAATTACAGTGTAGATACAAGTACAGTCAGGCTGGATATGCAAAAGAACCAATAGCAATAAGTTATTGGACAGAAACAGTAGGTATGATATATTATAATACAAGTACGTTCTGGATAGGTAAACAACAGGACCAATGGAAAAACTGTTTATAGGAAATAAGGAAATAATATTTCAGAGAGAGCAAGCAATATGACCAAGGTTTCATGCAACGAGAGCGCAAAGAAATAGAAAAAATGAAAAAAGCGAATGACAAAAAAATTTTTAAGAGTGCTTGTAGAGAGGGACAGTTATAGGACTTGTAGGACAGACCATGTAAACGACTATCTTTTGCCTGGCAAACAGCCAGCTGACCTAGCTATTTCGTTCCATTTCCTATTTTGGCTTTACTTTCATAGTTTCTTCCCATGAAACGTCCTCGTCCTATTTAACTTTCCCAAAAAAATCTTGTAGAAGTTAAAATAAAATAACAGTCTGAACTCTCAGTCGTATTGTATGTAATGAAAAAATTGTGAAGAATGAATGTCAACAGATTACGTGAGATTCCGAATTATCACATAGTTCACTTGATAACCTTCAATGCCAAAGCCGTGTCGGAATAATCCCAGAACAAACGCTTCTTTCAATGTTTTGAAAACAATAATGTGCCTCTACAATTTACATTACATGGGATGTACCTATCTACCAAAATAATTAATTATCACAGGTGATAGACCTTACCGTAAAAAATAACGGCGGCAGTAGCAGTGAACAGGATCACTCCAAGGAGAGAAAATCCAATTGAGGTTCTCCATCCTACAGTCTCGCCGAACATTCTGGCCAAGACTAGGACACCAGTGATGATGATGAAGCCTGTAATAATTGCAAGGTTTTTTTTACGTAAGATAATACAGATAACACAATTGAAATTACTGAAAATAGAAAGATCAAAATACCTATGGAATACAATAAGTAACAAACACCTAATGCACTTTTCTAACCTTACACAACTTTCTGCTCCCTTAATTTTACTTTTATAGAGCCTATTTTAAACGTATCCTGCTGCTTGCTTACTAGGTATATGAGCGTCATTGTTTTCATAATATTTTAAACAATAAGAACAATATGTTTCCACAATTCCATGTCCAGTACCTTAATGTACATTATGTTCCTACAACACCAATCGTTTTCCAAGATAATTTATTCCAGTTTCAACACTCAACAATAACATGCAGTAAATTTTCGAGAGCCGTTCATTTGTGCAGTATTTCATAAACAAATGGTTCGCGATCGCAACAGGAACCGTCGTAAATTCTACGGTTGACAATTCGCGGGTTCGTTGAATGTTGAAGTTGAGTGCGTTTCTCACTTTCACGCCACTTATCGCAATTCAACGAAACTGATTTTCCAATTAATGAATTTAGCTAATGGCATGATGTCAATACGATTGTGTCTGATCTATTCGTCATTTCGTACTCGAAAAAGAAAACAAATACTTCGCAAAAAATTAAAATATGAAGATTTTCAGCTGAAAAGAGTTTGTCTTCATGTGTAGACTTTCACTGTTCAGAGTTGACAGTACTGAGGAATGAGCGACTAACGTTATACGGTAAGGAAGTAAAATAGACAAGTGCGTAAGTGATAAGTAATCAATCATATAATTACACACTAAACAGTTAATTACCAGGAAAAGACTGGATTCGTCTTACAAGACAGGACGTTACGCTTGTGTTGCTTTAACCTCATGGTCGATCAAGCAAAGATATTGAATAACTTACCTACTCATAGCGATTTTATCAATGCTTGTTATTGGTTTAATTTGTGCCACTCATAAAAGCTCATAAATAACGTTAAATTTTTATTCATTACTTAGTCTTTTTTGGAAAAAATATTCCTTTTCCAATTCATCCAAATTATCTCTTTTGATCCCGGTGTGTAGAGCGAGTGTCTTATTTATGCCGGCCTTTTTCTGTTTGTTTATTGCTATTTGCCTGAATTCCATGCTGGTCATTCAGGCGTGTAACGTGGTTGTATTGGCTTTTAACCATCAATGTTTCTTGTAACAATCGCTTATAAATTGAAAAATTAGTACGATTAAATTCGGGTCATGGTTTTGTTAACAAGAACCGATGGGCTTGCAAAAACACTATAGTATTGTGTTTTTCAATAGTTTACTCAACTACCGATTTGGTGATTATCTTATTTGTTTGAACTAAAGCCAGTTTACTCGAGTAGTATTTTCTTTAGTAGCTATAGACAGATTCCGTCAAAAAAACTACATTAAAAGCACCGATGTGGGTAAGTAAATCTAATATTGAAAATGATTAAAAAATAAAGAAAAAAAAAACCTAAAACCTAAACCTTAAACCTAAAATTCCGCCTTAGTTTGATATGGACCATAGGTAATATCATTGATGATTAACAATGGCTGGATTCCAGGGTTAAAAAAAATTGTAAACTTAGATGTATTGTGGTTTTTATTAGATAAGAAATATTGGGGCCACATTTTGAAGTAGTCGAATATAGTTACAAGAATATGAGTTACTTACTAGAATAAGTCGAATAGATGAGTGCGATGTGCCTGTGGTCTGAGTTGACTACTTGGGGTGCGTAAAGGGCGCCAATGATCAGTCCAATAGCGATTACCGCCACGCACTAAAAAAACATATTGGGTGTAAGATACAAAATCAGACCAAGCTAGTTGTGATTTTCATTTAACGCTTTACTCCCAGTATCCACGCAAATTCAGAAAAGAAGTCACTTCACAACATTGCTCTAATTCTTTAAATGTCAGACCATTTAAGCTGAATTAACCAATAGACGGATCAGTTAGTTCTAGATTGAGATCTAAGATTGCCAGAGCTATAATGCCTTTAGCACCTTCTACAAAATGTCCTTCGTCAAAATGTTTCATTGGTTAGTACCCCACGTACAACTTTCTTTGATTATTCATTAACTTTTTACGTTTCATTTCCTTTAGAGTCTGTAGACATCTCTGTCATTCAGCCATGTAAAGCTCACGTACTTCGGAAAAAGTTATCATAAAAACTCGTCCCCGCAGTGCAAATTATTTACAGTGAAAGTGTCATTTACTTGTATAGGTAATACAAGTTTTCTCTGTTTAAATATTCGCTAACCACAAAACACTTTTCCAATGTAGAATTGTCTGTTTATAGGTTTCTTAACAAAAGCTATTATCGTTTTGTTTTCACTTTCGAACTGTTCACGGTAATGATTGGTTATTCTAATGTAATGCCATAATCGTTATTATAGTTATTGCTATACGTATCACTTTTATTCTGTGGTAAACTTTCAGGAGCGTCACCATTTTTGAGGTTTATCTGATTTTGAAGTTCTACGTTCTAGAACTTATGTTTGAATACATTGACTTCCCTTGTAGGAGTTGTAGGTTTATATGAAGTCTTTCAAGTTTGGTTATTTTTACTGATTATTTAATTGTGTAAACACACTGACGTAAACATCAGAGTCATTATTTATAAATATAAATTTTCAAAATTGAACGTTTTGTGGCTTTTCCATATTGTTCGGATTAGACAATGAGTCACGTATACGATTACATATTTGTTTCTGTATTTCCTGTTTTAGCAACCTCATAAAGTAGATAATAAGTTCTCTTTTCAATACCACCTCTAAAAGCTTCTTTGCTTAACATCAGACCATACAAGTTCTAAGCCTGTATAATTGCTACTAATTACAGAACTAGGATGGACTTACCAAGGTCACCATAATTTGCGTGTTTAGTTGCAGCAATGCATATGACGGTTCTCATTGTAATTTTCTCTTGTATACTATCGATTGCAATTTATATATTATTAAATAAAGACTGCCAGTTTCATGGCCATTTCAGGGCAATTATTTATTTTGTTTCTTTTATTATTAAAATTTATTTGGTAGGTACTTATTATGAACTTGTCTGCTAAATATCCGTCCCTTAGGCCAGCTGAATCTGGCCATCTTCAAAATAAATATTATTCGTTCTTTTGTTCTTCGAATCTGTGTGTAAATACATACATTCAATTGAAACATTATCCGAACAAGCAGTCCCTTTAAACCTTTTTATTAACACCTCAAGCTTAGTTTACTTACCAGCTCAAAGACTCGCAGCCCTACATCCCAGTGCTGCTTCAGTGCAGCGGCGGCCCTGGAGTCTCGGTCTGTTGCCGAGCCCTCCTCGCCCTTCTTGTTCTGTGCCTCCGCCTCCCTGTCGCCCGCCGACATGGCCCAGATCACTCGCGCTCCGCCCCCGTACTCCGACACCTTGAAAAACACCGGGTTAATTTATTATTAGCAAAAATTTCTCGCAACTGTTTTAAAATAGTGGAACTGGCAATTTCACTATTTACTTTTTGACAAAGGCTTACTTTTATGATAGAACCGTTTGTGATGAAGGCGATGAATTGAACTTAAATATAGTAGCAAAATAAGCCTAATACATTGTCGACAACCCCTTTCAGTTCGGTTCAGAGGATCGCGATCAATCACACCCTCAAACATATTATACAATTTCTAAAAATCGTCTGCATGGGTTTTATTTACCAATTAAAAAGCAAAAAGTTTCAATGTTAAAATTCGTCTTAACATTTACATTGTTTGTACGCATTGAACTGGCCACAAGAAACGCAGTGTGCGTCACTTTTCCCCTACAGAATTAGTATTTGAGAATGACATATTTATTATTCTACCAGACCCTTAAGGACTATCCTTACGTTGACGTTACTGACGTTTATCATCCATCATATCATCATGTGTATTGTAAAATCGAGACCGACCTCACAAACCCTGGTGTCATGTGCCGCCCAAGGCCCCTGACATGGCTCATCCTGTAACCAGGGTTGTGTGTAAAGAACTACCTACCTGTCCCCATGAATCAAACAACATGACCGGTTTTATCTCGCTCGATCTCACAGCATCGTTTGTGTAATTATTATGATCTAGATAACATAGAACTTGATGCGTGAAGTTTTTGCGTCTTTACTTTGCTGACAGAAATAATAAGTAGTTAGGTACTTTGATTTCTAACTGTGTCTTCTGATCTGGAATGTTTTACTAGAAAAGGAATGTATGTTTTAATAAAAATGTACTTAGAAGCTTAACATTCAAAAGTCACTGCAAGCTTCTGTTTAAATAAAACAAAGATCAAATTGTAAGTACTTCTTTTATATTTTTTTTACTATCAGTTCAGTAAAATCAATATACCACGTTCTCGTGTCTCGCATTTCTACAAAATACTAAACTCGGGACCTATTTCCTCATTTCTCGTATTATGCCATCCGATTTATCTCCGAACAGACGCCAGACTGTCTGTCTCTTTTCTGTCTACTCTGAACCAGTCTTATTTTATTATTCAATTATTGACCTGATAAGTTTTTTGCTCTCCTCTCTTCATTTTGTGGTGTATGTTGATATGGTATAATGGCGATCTAACCAAATAACCACATTTGTTTCTTAGCGTTTTAAGACTTCTCTTATTATTTACCTTCCGTAGGTACGTAACAAATCAAGATGAACTTTTATTGTGTCAGTAATTAGTTAGTTACTTACTTGATTTTCTAGTCAAGTTAATGCCGCGCATGCATGTCAGTCTCAAGGCGTGCCTATTGGCAGTCTTGTGTCGTGAATATTAATACTACTTCTCACTTTATTATCACCACGTCCACGCTTGATATTAGTGGCAACATCTCTCGATGCGTGTAAAGACAGTTTCATAGATGCGCGAGAGCATATATGCATCCCAACAAGTGAGTGCCATTCGTCCAAGCGTAACGTGCACGCGTGCCAACACACTTTCCAATACCAACCGATTTATTGACGGTTTAAAATGAGACGTTTAAGACATTTATTGGCAGATTATTAATCGATTTAGTGATCGATACTTTTACTTGAGTCGGTGATCAGTTATTTTTAACCGATTAATTTGTTAATGCTCATTATAAATTTATTTAATACATGAATCGATAAATTTAAAAGTTAACGAAAAGCTAACGTTAGAATTAGGACTTAGGTCCGACTTAATAAAAACATTGTCTAAGTAAAAACACGATTCGCAACGGCCTTATAATCAGTTTGAATTAAATTTTAAAAAACGGTATGATTCAGCCATGGTTTATGAAATCCAAGATAAAGGGAATTCATATCCCTACGCGTATTTGAAATGAAGTAAAGAAACATTGCATAAAACAAACCTAGAAATGACTCACACACTAACCGGGACCCACCCCTTAGCAAACTGACCCAGTCATAATAAAGGTAACTCCCGCGAGACGTGACTTTTAAAAGTTTTACCTTTATACCTACGACGTCATATTGCTATATTACATGAATCAGTATGATTTATTCTGCATTAAGTACATATACGAAATCATATGTGTTGTATGGTAATTTAAAAAAAAATCTGCCCAAGACAATGTACTCCGGAATGGGCTGAAACAATGCTGGAATTAAAAACAATGCACGTTGCGCCTACACGATCATTGTCTCATCTACGTGACACGCATTTTGATGATTTTTAAATTTTGAATTGTTTGTAGGTAATTGGAGTAATTTGCAGAAATTGTAGCGAAGAATATATTTTTTCTCTTTTGCGGTAACGGGAGATCATAATTTTTAGATATATGTTTTCGAGTAACGGAAAACAATAATACCTACAGACTTATTTTAATTTGTCACTGGTTTCTATTTAATTATACTTTTATGTTGCGCTGTATAAAGGGTGTAAAGGACGGTGTACCGAAAACTGAAAGGGCGTGCTCAGTCAACGAAACTGAACAACTTTCTCAAAGAAACATATGTTGGGAAATGAAAAAAAAATAACCTATCCATACAAATTGCCTACTCTGGTCGAACAGTTTGTATGGAGAGGTCAATTTTTTTTTTCATTTCCCAACATATGTTTCTTTGGGAAAGTTGTTTAGTTTCGTTGACTGAGCACGCCCTTTCAGTTTTCGGTACACCGTCCCTTACACCCTGTAGAACTTTTTTCCCACTACTATAACGGATTAAATTATTTATATCAGAATTAAACTTTACTTCATTATTATTTATTTATCTAATGATCAACAGACCAATAAGTATAAAACAAGATAAAAGTATTAAGAGGCTTTTTTCCTAGCCTATATTGTCTTGTCCCACTGCTGGGCAAAAAAGCCTCACCCTCGTTCGTGCCTTAATTAAGAAAAAAATTATGCTATGACATATTATACATAATATGTGCACATATATACGTACATGTAACTGACATCATTAAGATATTTTTAATATCCTACAATGAATAAATAACATTTATATTTATTTTTGATATGTTTAATTAAGATAAAAAAATCCAATTACTTACATTATTTCATTAATTAATTAAGATAAAACAAAGCCAATAATATTATTTCTTGGAAAATGATATACTTTGTAATTAAAAAATCCTTTCACAATCAACCCTAACAGTCGACATCCTGAAGCTTTTATTTGAAATGCAATTAATACGCATCGTGTACACGCAGTGACAATAATCCAATTATTAATAAAATTCTTACCAATAAACGCTGGAAGCTTTTTGATGAAGTCACAAAATGTCACTATTCCAAGTCCTTTCAAAAACTTTGAAAAGCACCGGCACTTTGATTTAAAAAATATAAATTAGCGCGCTTAGAGCGTTGCGTTCACGGGAAGCGCGGCTGCGTTCGGTGTCAGCAACAAAGCAACTATCGCAGCACTGCGAACGGCGCTCCTCTATGCCTCATTAGGAGGAAAATTACGACCTCTGGTTGACGTCAAAACCTCCCCTTGAGTATCTCAACTTTACATAAACTAGCGGGGAGAGGAAGGTCTTTTATCCTGGTCGGTATTATCGAGAACTATATATCGTAGAAGTGCTACGAGTAAACAGCTTTCATTCATTTGGAGTCGGGCCGCGGGTGACCGAAATACCATGGTGTTTCATGGGAGATGGTCGCGTTACCAGAATGTCAACTTAGTATTATTTGCGTTAGGTAATGGGCTAGTGAATAAATTTAAATACTTGAGTATCTACTTGTCAAGGTTTACGAAAAATGGTAAAATGGCAAAGCACGGCATACTAAAGTAATACGCGACAGCTCAGGCGCCAGGCGCTTAGTACCATGGCGCGCCATGCATTTCACCCGCACTTTGGATTGCACGGTTAACTCATAGACCTCTTACCAATTACCTCATTTGCCATAATTTTCAAAATTAAATAAAAATAAAATATTCAATCTAAGTACTTACGTCTAGAATTACCGGTGTAAGGGACAGGTTTCCGAAAAATGAAAGGGCATATAAGTCAACTTAACTGAACAACTTTCAGGAAATGAAAAAAAAAAATTGGCTCCTCCATACAAAATTGCAAACCTGATTGTACAATTTGTATAAAGAGGTTGAAATTTTTTTCATTTCCTGAAAGTTTTATTCATTGAAAGTTGTTCAGTTACGTTGACTGATCATTCCCTCTCAGTTTTCAGAAAACCTGTCCCTGACACCCTTTATTATAACGTATCTATGTTTTTCTTCAATAGTCAGGCGTGTTCTTACCACGTGTCTATCCATACAATCAAGATCATGTCAAGCTTGACACTTGCAGTTCGAATATAGCGCGTAAACCTTTGAAATACGGTACAAAATCCAATGTGTCAAGTTCGACGCGCCCTTGACTGTACATAAAAATCTCTATTCAAAACCCTTTTGATTGATTTATTTGTATCTGGCATTGTTGCGAAACTTTTAATACAAGAGATTCTCGTCTATCCTAGTCTTCGATCAAACGAAAATATTTGGCCCATTACGATACAATGTTTTCTAGTAGGCTGTTTCGTTTCAATTTGTACAGACGATATGAACACTTGTGCTGCAAATAGAATATAGATAAGTAGTTGTTATTTAGTCTTATGTAAAGACAAGCTCTTTTATGTATTTAGATTCACAGCCTTGTTTTTACAAAGATGATGGTAAAACATTTGAAATATTCAAATTGTCCAAAAAAGTTTTTTTATTGTTTTCATCTGACTCTATATTTACTTAGGTGGTACCTGGGCGATCGAGCTTCGCTCTATAATAGCCACCTCAACCTGAAAATATCATCAGGTGAGCAAGCTACTCGCCAACAGTTGGCGCTGTAAGTTTCTGTCTAAAACGCAACAATGCCTAATACTCGAGGATAATGAATTTTCCCTGACATGAGACCTAGCTAGATCGATTTTTCGCTACCTAAAACCCCCGTATGGTAAATTTCATCGAAATCGTTAGAACCGTTTTCGAGAAACCGATTACAAATAAAATATATACAGGGTGTCAATTTGATTTCGTGCCATAGCTTAGGGGGCGGTTTAGTAACGATAAAGGAACTTAAAAAAAAAATATTTTAAAAAATCCTACTTAAAAAAATTAAAACTCCATTGAAAGTAAACTAACGCGGAGGGCAATGACCCGGAGCACCGCGCTATCAAAAGCGCGCGAAAGAGTTTCAGTTATGTAATGTGCCTACCTTCTCCACTGATACTCGCGCGCTGGCTCGGTGATAGCGCGGTGCTCCGCGTTAGTTAAGTTTCAATGGAGATTTTTTTTTCGGTACGATTTTTTTTTTACATTTTTTTTGTGTTCCTTTATCGTAGCTGAAACATCCCTTAAGCTATGGCACGCAATTAAATTAACACCCTGTATATTTACATACAAAAATTGCTCGTTTTATTGTATAGGATTTACGAACAGCGTAAAGCAATGTAAGTAGTTAAGTAGGTACTTAACATGAAACGATTTTTTTTTTCTACACCAGTAGTGTTCTTCAGCGCTACCTAGTGCTTCTTACTTTATTTTAAAACTGTTCTTAGCCATATTTAAAACAAAAACAGGACAAGTGGAAAGTAACTTAAAATCGTTTATCTAGAAATTCTCTGATACGTAGTAAAAGTAACATTTAGCCCGAAGTAAAAAGATGTTTAAAGTAATGGCTATTTAATGACTTGCGTCGTAACATGGAACAAAATACTCGTAAACTATTCCAAAAACCTACTTTCTTGCAACAACGCAGACTAGAAGTAACTTCTAAAGTATTTAATACGTAAAAAAATAAGGGAAAATACGAAATCCAATCACTTTTCAATAGGTACGTTAATATTTTTATTCAAACTGCGGGCAACCATGATCCTTTTTAAAGGCAAAGTGCAAAGACATTGGTAAGTTCTTCTGAAAGGACTTTATTACAATTAGGTACCTACCTACTTTGTTTGTAAATAAAACAAATTCGCACGGTGATTTTCTGGTAACGCTCCCTTGACCCTTTTATTGAGTTTCTTAATTCGTCTTATTCGAAACTTAATCACGCGAAGTGACAATAATCCAATTATTTTTTAAATTCTTACTAATAAACGCTGAAAGCTTCTTGAAGAAGTCACAAATGTCACTATTCCAAGTCCTTTCAAAAACTTTGAAATGATGATGATGAACAATTTATTTTGTAAAAGTAACAAAATTTAAATGAAATTGCCGAAATTTTCTTACAGATTAAAGAGTTCATAATTCCTATAATTCTTATGCTATTTTTAGGGTTCCGATACCAAAATGGTAAAAAAAAGGAACCCTTATGGTGCCGCTCTGTCTGTCTGTCCGTCTGTCTGTCACACCTCTATATCTCAGCAACCACTTATGCTATCAACCTGAAATTTGGAATAGTTTTAGAATATAGTTGCCCAACTTAATTGCACAAGAAAAAATTTTGAAAAAAGTATGATTATTAATAATAAGGGGGCCAAAATAGGGGGGGCCAAATTTCAAATTGTCGCTACTAGGTCGAGTGGGGTATCATATGAAAGGGCTTTACTTGTACATTTTAAAATATATTTTTGTATTTTTTTAAATTTCTTAGTTTTAAAGTTATGATGAAAAATGTCAAGAAAAATACCATTCCCCCCCCCTTATCTCCGAAGTTTGAGTAAGGAAAAATCTGAATTAATTACAGTTGACAGAAGTTTATATAAACTTTACAGCAAAAATAAAACGATCTTTCTAAGTTGCACAGTTTTTCAGAAATCTGCAAAAAACCTTTACAAACAAATTTAGTTTTGCGGTCCTGAAAATGGACTTTATTGCTTCCAAAAATACTATAGGTATATCGGAACCCTCGGCGCGCGAGTCCGACTCGCACTTGACCGGTTTTTTTTAAGTTGACTTCAAGGTTATCAATTTACGCATAAAATAAAGGTTTTATTTTTAGTTTGATATATAAAATTAAAGTTTCGAAAATTGTTCGTTCTCAATGTCGTCCGATTTCATCATTACATTTGTTATATTTTTTACAGATAATATATTTCGAAAATTAAATTTAAGCTTCTGTTACCTTAATGTCTTCCCAATAATGCTTAAAAAATAAAAGAAATTGGATTTATAATTCCTATATAAGAAAAATGCAAAAATGTTAGTACTGAAAATTGAGTTTACCTAAAATTCGCCATACAAAACGGCAATTTCATAGGTAAAGACCTATTATTTAGGTGCACTTATTCGGTTAGATATCTATCCTAAACTTTAAATTAAAATAAGAGAAAGCCCAACTTCAATTAAACTAAGTAGACCTATAACTATTAATCGGAATTTAAGTTAGAAAGCCTTATTAAAGATAGCAAGCAATCATCATAAAACTAAAGTAAGTACCTATACGTTAGTCTTGGAAGGATTGTATTTAGGATTGTATCAGCAAATCAGAGATGGTGAATTTTATTAAACTTTTACCAGCGTATAAAACTGTATGAATAGAAATCATACGAGAGAAAATTGTTACTGTGCTGTAGCAAAGAAACTGTAAATAAAATACTCTAGATTTTGCCCGCGACTTCGCATGTTAAATAAAATATATGCCAGTAGTGTTTAAGCCAATCTATTAGCTATGTTCGAAAAAATTAACAAACAGACAAAAAGTCCAAATATCTGTGATTTGGATTCAGAGGCAATTTTTATGACCGTGATATTTTTATAAAAGCAAATTCAGGACGTTCTGAATAAAGGCCAGGTTAAAAGTACCCTAAACCGACGAGCATGTATGAAAGAATTGATAAAAGTACAGGAAGCAAGGGAAGTATGTCAAGATCGTAGCAGGTGGAGGACTGTGGTCTCTGTGTATGTATCTTCAATATACAAACAAAATCAATTTTCAATTTTTTAATAGAAGAGATATAGGGGAATGACTAGCGTTATCTTATTTATTACCAGTAAAAGAAAATATCGTTAAATAAAATGTAAAGGCCCAATGATAACTACTACATGTAGAATCCTAGGGAGAAAGCGCAAAAAATTACAAATTGATTGATTATACAAATTTTTCATATTATTAGTTATTCATTTGTTTATTTATACAATGTAGAATAAAGAGTTTCAAGATTGAGACTTGTTTCTCTTATCCCATACAATACGTCTGTCCAATCTTTTCAATGAAACTTAAAACTGACCAAAAAATAAACCTTTTCCTGCGGATCTTGGAGTAGCAGTAAGTAAGAAGGTGTTTTACATGGCCGCTCGTGCATAAAGGTTGACTTTATTGTGAATGAATATTTTTTTGGCTTGACCGCAGCAGCGTCTTTTCCAAGGCTTTATATTGATTCTATTCGAAATTTTTTGCCTATATCATTTGAGTTCTATATCAGATTAAACGAAAACAGCTAAAACGGAAATTCACAAACAGCAGTATAAAAAATATAGATATGTTTTTTTAAAAGCACAGCCAAATCACATACAGTTTTTGTGTAATCCAGGCTATTCAACTGAAATATGTGCATCCCAAATTTTTTAATTTAGTAGGAGAACTAATTTGTCGACTCCATCATCATCATATCAGCCGAAAACAGTCCACTGCTGAACATAGGCCTCCCCAAAAGA
Organism: Athrips mouffetella; assembly: GCA_947532105.1. Lineage (NCBI taxonomy): Eukaryota > Metazoa > Arthropoda > Insecta > Lepidoptera > Gelechiidae > Athrips > Athrips mouffetella. Next base: position 5,911,730 of record OX383969.1, on the reverse strand, counting down.
TTTACATCTCCCGCGGCTTGCGGTTCCAGTAATCGGGAGGACTTTATTTGACGTTTTTGCTCAGAAGACCAGCCCCTACACAAAGCTAAAAAGCAAAATTCTCAAATTAAATCAGCTGATCGTCTTTGTATGGCTCATTTTCTAAGATAAAGTTATTAAATTAATATATAAAAACCAGACCAAAAATAGAAGCAGGTACTCGTATTCGTAGCTACAAAAAACATAATATTATTTACCGTTATTTTACAGATTTTTTTTATAAAAATTTTAGCAAGAGATATCAACGATGATTACTCGTATCATGATACTAATAATGGTTACAATTTCATAGTTATTTAGCTATAACGACCGCGGCAAATTGTCTGAGTAATTTATTTTCATTCTTATTGGATTGTTCAAACAACTTGTTTTATATGTCGATGTCGTTTGAAGCTTACAGCTTTTTAGCCTTAAAAATCTAACTTAAATCTATAACTGACACTAGCTTGACAAAAAAAGTGTCAGGTTTGACTTTAAAGTAGCTTTTGCTAAGCCCCATGTCAAAATTCGCAGGAATCAAAAAGAAAATGTTATACGCGATAAGGCATAATTTCGCTAAATTGCAATACATTTTTCATGATTTTTTCAATTTCCGGGAACTCTATGAGAAATTGACATAGGGGTCATATGTAAAAATTTCCTGTATCCCGAAGGATATGAAGAGTCTTGTGAGGTTAAAAGCATGACATATAATGCCTCTTTCTCGTCAGGGTAGGCAGAGAGAGACCCCAGCCCTCCATCTGCTTCGATCTTGACACACCTCCCCCGCTTCCTCTACTCTTAACGCTTTCATATACGCTCGTCGGTAAAGGTTACTCTTGACCTGTCCTTTATTTAGAACGTTCTGAATTTTGGTCTATACTCACGACATTCTCAAAGTTGTTGCAGAAACAGCATCAAAACCCTATTAGAAGTTACGAATGAATACACAGACAGAAGATCCCATGTTCCAGGTAAACCTAAAAACGTAACTATGTCTATGAAACTATGCAATCCAATGCTTAACCTAAAATACTTAGCAAATCATATCCTAGTACTTTGTTCTCACATCATATCAATCACAGTTACAATTTCATAGCGATTTGACTCCAGTGAGCGGAGTAAATCGGCCGGGCAGTTTATTATGTAGCTATTCGAAAATTGAAAAGCCACTTTCTAGCGTTTTCCGGTCTAGAAGCGGCGCTCGCGCATAGCTGCATATGTCACAGGCACATTACGGTAAATAGGCGTATTATGCATTGCCCGCAGAAATGGGTAAATATCTGGGTTATTTTTGGTCAAGTTTTACATTTAATATTGGTTGAAAACGACATAATTAATTATTGACTTCCTCAGACATTGAATTTATAAGGGACGACATAAATAAATAAAAATAGGTACTCTTTATTGGACCCAGGGTTGTTAGGTTTTATGTTCTCAGTAACGATTTCACATAAATGCCGCCTTGTTTAGCCGTGCAACTGATCAAACTGTCAAAGATTAAAGAATATACGACAAAACGCGGCAAATTCGCGCGTGCATCTGAACAGGGACTAGGTAGGGGGGGGGGGAGGAATTACGTGCGACTGACAACGTCTTTCACTATGCAATACTTCAGAAGTGCAAGACATGAACATATCGTAACAATTTGATACTAACTTATACGTTAGTATTATATAGTCTAAGATACTAACATAGACGAAAATCGGTCCCTCTACGCTCTTGCAACTCTTCTGTGGATTTTCGGAAAATTTAAAGCGCCCTTGATGTTGGGGTTGTGGGTGATCATGATCACTATTGGTCACTTTTATACTTTACTTCCTATACGTCCTTCTTAGTAGTCAGTTCTAATCTAAGCAGTCGTAACTCAAACTGCTTTTTATACTTTATCCGTAGCACATACGTGCCACAGACGCACGCATCAGCACGGCAAACGGCAGGTAGTTATAGAATAATTCTAGAATAAAACAGTGCAATAAACTAAATTATGACCTAGTTTTTGACATTGAATTTATACCAAATGAGAGCGAAATATGACTATTACAAGAGATAGAAGTCTATTAAAAGATAAAAAATTGTTTTTACCGTGAGGGTTTATGTATCTTCGTAAGATTCGAAGTAAAAGTAGCCTAAAGCCTCGATCACACCTAGCTGAATTCAAAGACTTCAAAGCATACATTGCTCGTTGAAGTAAGGATATTGCAATTAACATAACCAAGCCTCCCAGCAGTGTATGCCGACTTAGTCTTTGAATTCAGCTAGGTGTGATCGTGGCTTTATGCATCTTTTGTAGTGAAACAAATACACACACACACACGCCAAGCTTTTATATAAAGTTACTTCGTGTAATCTGGAACTCTTACAGGGTGTAATGGAAAGTTTTCCGAAAATAGAAAGGGCATGATCAATCAAGGAAACTGAACATTTTTTAGTGAAGTAAACTTTGAGGACAAAATTGTAAACTTGATTGGACAGGACAGTTTGTATAGAGAAGCCGTTATTTTTCATTTCCTGAAAGTTTCGTGCATGACTGTTCATGCCCTTTCAGTTTATTTTTGTGGAGTCTGTGCAATATGTAGATTTTTGTTACGTCGTGTTTTTTTCCTATCGTGACGTTTTAAAATTAATTCCTGTGATTTACCTTACGGTTTCAGTTCAGCTGAATGGTTTAACGTTTCATTGTAATGTACTGATTCATTGTTTTCAGATGTTTTGTTAATTAATGATTTATAGGGATACTGGTTCTAGGTACTTTTCAGATGTTTCAGTCATCCTTGTTAATTAATGACTTACAGGGATAAAATGTTCTTTATTCATTGTAGGATATTAAAATCTTTACTATACTAGTAATAGGTACCCAATAGTATCGTAAAATGTTATTGTAGGAAACCGAATGTTATTTTAGGAAAACGAGTAACACTTCAGAAAAATTACATTTCATGTTACACAATTAAATGTAATGAACATCTTACTCAAGAATTATGTTACTTTTATGTAATGAGCTTTACTCTTATCTTATCTTTTATCAAGAATTATGTTACTTTTATGTAATGAGCTTAATTACCGTAACTAAAGAAAATATGGTAAAAGGCTAACAGATTGCATATTTATCTGTTGTAAATGTCTCTACCGCCTCGTGTATGATACAATTTTCAATAGCACCAGTTATGGTAGCCATCGGTAGTGATAACCTTGGTGAACCTCTGTCTGACCGTGAGCCGAGCAAGGTTGTTGATGTTATGTCACGTGCCAATTGCTGCAAATAGGCAGTTGCCTCTGTTAGATCCATGACTTATCAGCAAGTGCGCGTACGTCACAAAGGTGTTGGACAAGGTGAGGGAAATGATGTCTCTTATTAACTATAATAAGATAAGCTCGCCTTTGTAAACAATTTTCATTTAAAAACTGTATTTTATTTGTGTGCAATAAAGAATATATATATATAAATATTGGTGGATTATTCGCACAAAACCAATGCCCCGTGTGGTGCCGGCAAAGAACAAAACCAACCCATCTCTTCCCGTGGGTGTCGTAAGAGGCGACTAAGGGTTAATGAACCAGTGGATGGGCAGCAGCATCCTTCTGTGTATTGTATCATCTTACATTCTGCGGTCACCAACAACCGCGGTCCATGGTGCCAGTCGTAACGCTAACAAGCGTGGTGAATATGATACTTCCCCGCCACACAGTTTCAGCAAAAGCTGGAAGTTTGGAGGGAGTTCCCTTTTCTGTTGTGGACGTTTCATGGGATGTCATCATGATGATTCAAACAAAGTCATCAAATCCTAAACTAGGCAAAGCCTGAAAATTATTCTGTGTTAGGTTCGAACCCTGCCTATGGTTGTGAAATTTTGTGATTTTCTACTTAGGCAAAGCCTTCACTATGGGTACCATTATACAGTTGTGTTCATCACACCAATGTTTGCCCTGGGCGGGGATTGAACCCGCGACCCATGGCGTAGAACGCAGGCTCACTACCAGGCACGCCAACGGGCCAACTAACTCTTGTGAGATGACATCAAATGTACACGATTTTTTTTTTCTAGAGAATAGAATACCTACCTATACCGCCAACGTCTATTACGCCGCACAAACTTGTTTTACTATAACGAGCTAACCATTTTTTTCTTGCTAATAAGTACTGAACTTCTTCTTTTAGAGATAATAGTAAAAAATTTATATAAAAACTTTGCCAAAAAAGTTACCACGGCACAAATCAAAGAAGTCCCTCCGAGTGCACGAAACTAGAGGGATAGCGGCACGACAGCAAATGTGTCTTGTATATACTAACTAGTATAACTGGGTCGGGAAATTGCTGACCCAGTTATACTAGTTAGTATAGTATAACTGGGTCAGCAATTTCCCGACATAACACCAAAAATAAATAACGTGGTCAAGCCAGCGGAGCCGTGAAGATTTAATTTCACCACATGACCAAAATGGTGAATGATGAGGATGGCAGAGGATCGAGCGGCAAAGAGAGCGTAGGCTCGCCGCCGTCCTGTTGGGAGGCCAAGGTACCGATGGGAGGATGAAGTCGCCAAGTTGGCGGCGGTTGCCCGGTGGCAGCACCTTACTTTTAGAAATAAATTTATTGCGTCGCAAATACAAAACTTTTCGCTAGTATTGTTCGTTTGGCGGCAATATATGGTAGTTATATATGTTATAACCCATGACATCATAGCTTAGCTTATCATTTATAGCTTTGTATTGGTAAAGTGCTAAAAGTGGCCGTTTTTGGCAGTTTTACAATACAAAGTTATTCTCGATAAGCTAAGATGTGATGTGGTGGATAATTAATGATTAAACGAACTTACCTGTAAGTGAAGTTCTATCATAATTATGCGAAGCGCCTCGTCCGAAGAGATTAGTATTCTAGACATGTAGTAGACACTATTTACTACCACTCTGCACTAAGTTTAGATATTTTTGTATCGTTTTAAAATTTGTTACTGGCATCCCTCACACTCAGCTCTCTGCCGCCATTATATGACATCTTCATTAAGTTTAGAGATATAATTCATTGATATATATTTCCTTAGATCAATAGGGCAAAGTTAGCTTTGGGTGGGCGGGATACTAATCTCTTCGGACGAGGCGCTTCGCATAATTATGATAGAACTTCACTTACAGGTAAGTTCGTTTAATCATTAATTATACTTCACGCCTCGTCCTTTGAGATTAGTATTCTAGACATGTAGACTTTGAGAGTTAGAATGCATTAAGGGAAATATTATCAATGATAACGCATTTTATAATGAATTCCCTTTTTTATTTTTAAAATTTAATCAACAACTCACTGGATGGGCTAGTAAGGATGGTAAATAGAATAAAATATATTCTATAACACTGAGCGTTCAAACCAAAATTATAATGTAGAAATTACAGTTATGTGAATTTGATATAATGTTCAGTGGAAACTTAAATAAACCTTTACATTGTCGGTTATCAATTTTAGAATGAGCTAATGACATACGGTCATCATTTATATAGGTCTTTATAAAAATTGGCGAGAGTTACCGCTCCAGCCAGCGGTATTTCGTATAGCGTCGACACTGACACACAATTAATGCGCATGTGACTTGCTTGCATGTCGGGTACTTTGCGCCCCAAACACAGTTGTGTCGATCCCGCACAGGTTTGGTGTGCTCTTTATCCACCGATCGAGCGTTTCACTGCCAACTGATTTGTGTGGTTGTTTTGTGCCAACGAACAGAAGATCTGATTTTTTCAAGGGTCTTGTTTTGTCTTGTATTGCTTATGTGGAAAGAAAGGTAAATAGACTACGGGTTGTTTTGAACCGGGTCGGGAGGTCTTTATGATATAAGGGATTGTAACTGTTGTAACTGTTATATTTTTAATATTAATTTCTGAGAAAGTTTGTATTCTATGGGCGCTAGTTAACGCCAATAGAATAATAGTCTTTTTTGATAATTGATAGAGTGATTGAGTGTTATTCAGATCCCAACTATTCAAGTGTTCTAGAACGCGGTTTGTATCCCAAACGCTTGTGTATTCCGGTAACTGTGATCTAAGACGAAATACACCCTTAAAGAATCTTTGTATTCTGTCGTCTTTGGCTTTAAAAGAACCTATTATCTAGGATAACGCCGATCTACACAAGTTTAGGGTTCCGTACTGACAACCGTTGTCGTATACTTGGGTCAAAAAAAAAGTATACTTATTGAGAACAGATGCAGAGAAGACATCGAGCGAATGAGATCTACAAAAGTAGCACCATTTTTTTTTTTTTTTTTTTTTAACATACGTCATACTGCTTAACAGTATTATTCGATAATGAGGCTAGCCTTATGTCTAGGGATGATGTTGGCATGCTGCGTCTTGATAGCGCCGCCCGCACAAGACGGCGGCAACCAGGGTAATCGTCAAATATATCAGACGGGAGATGCAATGAGATATTAAGGCCTGTTTGTTTGTGAGGTGGAAATGTAAAAACTTTCGAGACGATGAGAGACTGAAAAAGTGGGTACTAGGCCTGCTTCGGCCATAAAGATTATGCCATCAGCTTTTTCTGAAATAATTTTTCCAAGAGCCTTCAGGACAACTGAGAAGGGAGAAAAAACGTAGAAAAAAGTATCACTCCACGACACATTGAATGCATCAATAGCGATGGCATCTGGATCCCTTTGCCACGCATTGGACTATGTACAATTCTTGTTTATGCGACTTGCGAACAAATCAATTTCAGGCTTGCCAAATGAGTGCGTTAAGGATTGAAAAGCCCAGTCGGCTTTCCCATTCAATATCCGGATGAGTTTTACGTGACTCTGCGTCTGCGATTATACTATATTAATATTATTAGTATTATCGCACGATTTTATATAAGACGCAAAGATACAAAGTTTGCGAATTTCACACCATTCCCATATTTCTCTCGTAATTTGCGTTAAATGGCGATATTGAACTCCCCCCCCATACGATTGATGTAAGAGATCGCGGTAGTGTTGTATATACGCATTAGAACTTGACAATTATAAAGATCGTGTGCAAAGGTTTGAGAGCGATGAAACTAGCTAAGAGCTCCAGGTAGTTAATAATAATATGTTTTTCTCGCTCAGTATTAGACCACTGGCCGTTCGCTGTCATTCCATTGCAGGCCCCTTCCCCCCCTGTAGTTGATGCGTCAGAATAGATCTCTCTCTATAGTCATCGGTCAGTATGCGATGTGCAGAGTGATCGATATGTTTAAGCCACCAACGTATATCTGGATGTACGGAAGAAGGGATGGTCATAAGTTTATTGTAATCATCATCGGTGATTAAGTTAATATATTTACATCGTTCCACTTCTTTAGTATGCAGAAATCCATATTTCTACTGCAGGGCAGGTTTCTGATTTGACAACGTTTTAACTTAAGGAAGTTTTCTAAGTCTGTTTTAATTCGTAATATTTTCTCGTTTGGCCAACTAAGGTTCAAATCGTGGGAGTTATTTATCATACCCAAGAATTTACAAGATATTGAAGGATGGAGGACGCTCTTTTCTTCATTAATAATGAAGCCAAGTGAAAAAAGTAATTTTATTATATGTTCTTTATTGCACACAAATTAAAAATAAAATTACAATAATAAGGGACATATACAAGGGCGGGCTTATCTTTAAAAGAGATTTTGTAGTGTTTTCAATGTTTTGGAAAAAAAAATTCGTAACATTGACCGAATAAAAGCTAATCGCTCAAATAAACTATGGATAAACATACCCGCAGATCGTAACAGTTTCACTAGTGGCTTCATTATTTTTGTAAACACAAAGGGCGGTGTGTTGAGGCCGAATGGTAAAACATTGAACTGATATAATTTTCCGTCGAAGAAATACCTAGGGTACTTTTTAGAATTTACGTGATTTTTTATTAAAAAGTAAGCGTCCTTGAGATTAAGGGTTACCATAAAGCAATCTTGTGTTACAAGTTTGAGTGCTGTTCGTAAGTCTTCCAGTTTGGAATGGTCAGTTTGAATAAATTTATTTATTTTTATAAGATTCAATATAAAACGCCACTTAACATTCGGCTTCGAAGTAAGGAACACACTCGAGATAAATTGATCTAATTACAGGATTCACACTCTAAAATTGTGCGAATACGCTTCAAATTGTTTATCGCATCGTAGAATTGCGTTTTTTCCAGATCTGAAAGGTTTTGTGTGGGAGGAAGTGAGTCTTGATTAACCGGACACGCAAAATTAATTTTATATCCATCAATCCAAGAAAGAATCATGCGATTATTAATAAATACTGTAAACGGCCGGCATACTCAACTGTACCGGCGGCGCGGTGCTGCAGCTTGCGCGGGTGGACGCGACCACGTGTTGTATCGTCGTGGCGCGGGCCGCGGCGGGGGAGGTGGCGGCTGGCGGCGGGGGCGCACGCTCGGCTGCAGGCTCGTAGCTCCGCGCTGGCTGGGCCGGCGGCCTGTACGCTGGACCGGGGAGCCTTCTGGTTAAAATTTTTGGTAGGCGGCTTAGGCTTCTGGTTGTATCAAGAATACGCCTGAATCAGGTTTTACTTCAACTCCTGACTTTTTGCCGTTATTATTTTTTTTTGTCTTAGCTATTGATTCGCTAATCAAAAAATTATCAATTTTTGTGTTACTTGAGTGTTCCTTAAGATCCATTTTAGCGGAGATAAAATGAAGTTTCTTCTTGCCGAAGAATAACTATGATGTATGTCGCATAGCAAGCGTCCTAAATCCATAAGCTTTTTGAGCATATCTTTAATTTTCAATTGAATCTGGGAGGAAATGATTTCGCTTAAACACGATATAGCGTTGGTCATTTGTTTTTGTTTTAACTTGATACCTTTATCGCGCTTGGCGATATTTTGGGGTTGATTTTATCTTACTTTTGATCAATATTCTTTGTGAGATTCTTTGCTAAGCCCCTGTGTATTGAAATCGGAAATCAACTTCCTGCAATATATCTTTACCAAGAGTATGGGTAACTGAAGAATCTTCTCCAAGGATCTCGAGAGCATCTGCATCCGACGTAGTGACATCGGTTACTTTTTCCTGAGTTGCAGCCCCGGACAATGTGCTTAGACCGTCTCAGCCGTGGCGGTAGGAGTCTCCTCAGTAGGATCCTCTGTGACATCAATGTTGATGGTGTCCGGTGGTTCAGATTCGGACTAGTAACAACCAATCCGTTGGTTCTAGCACTCATGTGCCTGAAAACATGAATAAGTCTTGCTATGTAGGTAGCAATAAGTATATGGCGAGACAGCCCTGGTAGCTGCTCAGATTATATACTGTTTCTACAACGTGAATACATTGTGAGGGTAGGTACATATAAATAACGTACAACAGTGCATATTACTTAAATTGATTTGATTTTATTCGCAAAAATGTGGGTAGATAAAAAAAAAAAACAAATAAAAAACAAGCACTGAGTATTAGATAACGAGTGTTATCTTATCTATGTTAGGTGCAATCCCCGCTGGATTGAACGCCAACCGTTATTTATTGAATGCGTTGATGTAGCCCCAGCGGCTAGATCGAGATGCATTCTGTACCCAGTTGTAAGTACTAGGAGGTATTGACTAACCTGGCGGTGACACGTCATGTTCCGAACTGTTTTTGTCATGTTCGCGAATTTTGCGTTCCAACTATCGAACTTTATTCAGTAAATGGTCCAAATCTTCTTCACAATTTCTTGAACTTTTCCGTTTGGGCATTTTGACGTGTAACGTAGGTATATTTGTGTGAAAACACGGCAGGAATTTTTATACGTGACTAGAGTGGTTGAGCACTAAAATGTCAATGAAGATGTCATATAATGGCGGCAGAGAGCTGAGTGTGAGGGATGCCAGTAACAAATTTTAAAACGATACAAAAATATCTAAACTTAGTGCAGAGTGGTAGTAAATAGTGTCTACTACATGTCTAGAATACTAATCTCAAAGGACGAGGCGTGAAGTATAATAAAATATAGAACTACCCCAAATTGCCGCCAATCATACAATCTTTATTATATGTCTTGTATTTATGACGCAATAAATTTATTTCCCAAAGTGGCAGCACTTCTGCTCAGCAACCTCCTTAAACGAGTTAGGAGTGCCCGACTGGACGGTATTGTCACAGAACAGGAAAGCGTGGCATGTTTTGATGTCGGAGGCCAAGAACCACTATGGTTCGCTGAGCCACAGAGATAGATAGATAAATATCGAGATAAAATTAAATAATTTACGAAGTGTATTCTGAAAACGTGCGTATGGAGAATGATTACTCCCGTCGAATGAGGCACCTATGCAGAGTCCTGAAGAGCTCATCAAAACATAACCAAAGAAGTTGTAGCAACAAGCAACTTTCCATAATGTAGTCGTATCTTTAATTTGCAATTTTTATTTTCTTAAAAATCGTTTTCAAAGAATCATTGAGCTTTAAGAGCGTTCACCCGTTCAAATCGCGTCTGGAGTCAAAATTTACGATTTTCGCCGAAGGATAAAACAATGCAGTTCTCAGTTTTCAAAGAAAACATTAATATCATATTAGATATACTTTCAAGATCTGTTTTTTGGTTTAAAAACATTTCAAAATATTGGGATATTTTTCCAAAGAGAACAATTTTTTAACACGTCCGTTTTTAACTTAGCGTTTGACCGTCTACGCAGATGCGAGATTTGTGTAGGATCAAATGCTACAAGATTTAAAAAAAAATTACCATTAAAAAATTCAGGATATTGTTTAGTTTTTGGTTAAAAAAATACTCAATTTACGTAAAAATTCATTCAACAAAACTACAATGAAAAGTGACATTTTCAGTAAACTTACGGGATATTAACCGTGTCATTTTAGGTGAAAATGTAAGACATTATTTTTTCTTTTTGGATTAAGCATGTGAAGTCATTCATATTCTAAAATACTGCATCTTTTTTTTTGGAATAAATTGTATTTATATTTTACTGTGAATTATTTAGTACTCCTATAAAATCGATGCGAGAAAGCGCCAGCGCCTATTCGTGGCCGAGGCCTTGTTGTGGCGACGCATCGGAGTAACGCTCTTAAGAGAGAAACGACAAATTCACGTTGCCTTCTCAAGTTTTCGACAACCTGCAATATTTTTACTAAGCTATCACCATACACAAGTACTGTACAGGTCAAAGTCGTGTCCAGAGAGCACAAACCATCGGATCACGTTCTCAGACCAGTAAAGTCGACATGTTATGGCCCATCAAACAATGGGCAGTAGCCGCTAATGACATTAGCGCCCGCACAAAGCATTGTTTGTTACAAGCTTCCACTCATACTTACTGCTACCTATATAGTTCTTAAGGGTACATTCGGTAAAATGCATGGGATAGTGAGCTTGTGCAAACAACGACATATACGGCTTGTTAGAAAATTTTACAGATTGTTTTTATTTTTCAGTCACAAAACATAGCAGGGTTTTCTGAAATATTAGTCAAAATCCATCTGAAACTTGCTTCAATTATGCACTTTCAGATGGATAAAAATATACTGTTCTTTGAGCAGTCTCTGAATGACGAAGCTAGAGTAGAGAGAGAAAGCAATCGGTCGCACGTTAGTGGTAACACTGACCTTGAGCTACACTATAAGCTACACTACAAACCAGAGACCCGTTTATAAGTACCTGAGTATTTGGTTATTTTGGTTTTATATATATATATATATATACATTTGTAATCGGTTTCTCGAAAACGGCTCTAACGATTTTGATGAAATTTAGTATCCGGGAGTTTTTGGGGATAAAAATCGATCTAGCTAGGTCTCATGTCTGGGAAAATTCGTTTTCTCCATGTTCTTTAGCATTTTTAAAAAATTACCGCGTTTTAGACAGAAACCTACAGCGCCATCTGTTGGCGAGTAGCATAGCTTGCTCACCCGATGATATTTTAATGTTGAGGTAGCTATTATAGAGCGAAGCTCGGTCGACCAGGTACTATAAATAATACGTTAAATTTAATAAAAAGATTTTGTACTTAATCTATATATATAAAAGAAGAAGGTGACTGACTGACTGACTGACTGACTGACATATCAACGCACAGCCCAAACCACTGGGTCTAGAGATTCCAAATTTGGCATGTAGGTTCCTTATGAGGCCTAGGGGTGCACTAAGAAAGGGTTTTTCAAAATTCCACCCCTAAAGGGGTAAAATAGGGGATGAAAGTTTGTATGAAAGTCCGTCAGTTTTCAAGTTAGGATTTTCAAAATTTGTATTTAGGCTGACGACTAAAAATTAATATTTACGTGTCTCAGGGTTTTTGAAAATTCGACACCCTTAAGGGTAAAAAGGGGGATGAAGTAGAAAATTCTTTATTTTTAAAGTAAAATCCACATAATTTATTATTTAGGCATAAATGATGTAATTTTATGCAACGTTTATCACTGTTATTAAAATTCCACCCCAAATTCAACCCCTAAAAAAGGGAAATGGGGTGAAAAAGTCTAAAAACCAATATGGGTATCGTTTGTATGGTTTATCGGGTCGCTGATTACGAAAACTAAAACAATTTTGAAATCCAACGTGGTGGACGTTAAATACCATCATTACCATGGGATGGGGTCGGGGTGCGATAGGGTTGAAACGTGAATATGGGTGTCGTTTGTATGGTTTATCGGGACGCTGATTACGAAAACTACAACAATTTTGAAATCCAACGTGGTGGACGTGCAATACCATCATCCCCCTGGGGATGGAGTGGGGGTGCGATAGGTTTGAAATGTCTAAAAATCAATATGGGTGTCGTTTGTATGGTTTATCGGGTCGCTGATTACGAAAGCTACAACAACTTTGAAATCCAACGTGGTGGACTTGAAATACCATCATCCCCTGGGGAAGGGGTTGGGGTGCGATAGGTTTGAAATGTCTAAAAATAAATATGGGTGTCGTTTCTATGTTAGGGATAGCGATTAAATTGGCGTGAGGGGTAGGGTAGGGGCAAGGAAAGGGAGAGGTAGAGGTAGAGAGGTAGAGAGATAGAGAGGTAGAGAGGTAGAGACTTAGAGAGGTAGAGAGATAGAGAGGTAGAGAGGTAGAGAGGTACAGGTACAGATAGAGAGAGAGGGAGAAGGAGGGGAAGAGGGAGAGGGAGGGAGAGAGGGAGGGGGTGAGGGAGAGGGAGAGGGAGGGGGGAGGGAGGGGCAAGGGGAGAGGGAGGAGGGGGAGGGGTAGAGACAGAGGGAAGGGGAGGGGGAGAGGAAGGGGGGAGAGGGAGAGAGAGGGAGAGGGTTTTAGTTTTTCTCAATTACTTCTGCGAATTGGCTCTGTTTTGAAAGATTACATAAAGGTGTCTCTCTCTCATCTCTCTCTTCACATTTGTTAGGATACTGCTGCTAAGTTCCCCTGTTCTGAGTAATTTATGAGTAACGTCTGTATATTATATAAAATTCAGCTGGATCTTGAATTATACTCATTGATTTGCGCAGGGTTAGTCCTGTTTTTCCTTAGTTTAAAATAACCCCGAAATGACGGAAAAATATCTCATTGCTTCGGAAAACCGGTAATAAAATAAATACGAAATCCACGCGAGCGAAGCCGCGGGCAACAGCTAGTGTTTTTATAAGAATTCTGATTGTGTAAGTATTATGATTTCGGCTGTCACAATCACATAGCTCTGAACTCTATTTTTCGCCGCCAAGTTCCACAAGTTTCGCAAGTTTATTTATATCTATATATGCTCTATGACGTGCTCTCCAGCATTTCCCCGGTTACTTTTCCTAGCTTTCCCTTTATTGACGTTTTCCCGCCATCCGGGTGCCGCGCCGCCATGTTGACGCCAGTTTTGGCGCCAACCCGCCGCCGACGTGGGGTACGTTCAGAGAGGTCAATGCTCTTGGGGTTGTTTTTCATTAGGGTTAGCTAGCTAAGCTTTGTATTATCTAGCATGTTTAGAATAAGTGAATAATTTATAAGCAATCGGTTCACTGCAGGTTTCTTTGCATTAATGCATTTCGGCTCTTTTACATGTTTGAGTGAAAAAAGACCAAAGACAACGCAAGAGCCAGTTTCTCTTACTATAAGACCAATTTTTAGATAGATTGCTTTGGGGCGATTTCTAGGATTTCGGAGTTGGTACCATAGTAAAATTTGTTTGTAATCATATTTAAGTAGGTAGGTAAACCTTATGACTGATGCTTAGTCACCACAACAGTAGGGTTTTACAAATGGGTTTTACTTACTAGTCGCAAATATAATTTTCCACTTGGCGCCACTTTGTGAAGCAACGTTATTCAACTGACATCTTAAAGTGATCCGCAATAAGTTTCGATTATTTTACTTTTTCCTAATAGTTCTCTTGGCATCCCTACTTTGCCCTATTTCAACTGACACACTACCCCCTTTTATGCGGAACTAGGGGTAACATACTTACTTAGCACAGAGCGCGAAGAAACACGCAACGCGGAAAAGAGACCATAGGATTTAAATTTTATCAGATCACATCACATTGATTTTTTTAAGATTGTTATCAAAATTGTTAAAGCTTATACTAAACTGAACTTACCTATGTAAAAAAGTGTATACCTAATCGAAATGAATACTGAAGTAATAAAAATCGTCTTAATTAAGCGTCGACTGTAATTTTAATATTTAAAATATTGAGTTCTTTTTAGTTAATATTTAAAATAAAATAATAAATACCTATGTATCCTATGTATAGTAATAAGTATGTTATGTGTTCTAGAGCAAAAGCTATACAACTATTTTCATCTGTAGTTGTAGACAGAGAGAAGGGAATCACATAAACTTAGCAATGTTTCAAACTTAGCACAACCGAGGAAATAAATCGCTCATGCATGCGAAAAAAATAGAGAGAACGAAAGGGTACGGCCAACCGCATGTCACTGGGAACATTTGCAACTCTATTACCATGCCTTAAAGTCCAAAGTGCTTCTACTGATACGCTGTTGAATATACGTAGGTAATATTTTTCGAAATAAGGCAAAACTTTCAAAGGGTTTCCACAAATTTTCCTTTATCCAAACTGCGATAGGCTTCAACTGTCAAAATTTAAGAAGGTCAATAGAGGTTACCAGTACACAAACAATTTAACACTTTCCAACGATTCCGAAGTGAGTGTGTCCTAAACCCTTCTAACCTACAACTTGACCCACCATACCCACTAATGCTCGGCGCGTGCGCAGCGCATTTGCTAACCGTTAGACGGAACCGGCTCGTCTGTTGATATTATGTTGTTATGATATAGAGTAGTTAAACTATGTCCATTATTGTCCATATTACTCTGTGCCGTCGACGGCTTCATTGATCTGTACGTAAATTGGATCGTAAAGCCAGACGTAAAGCTTGATTTGCAGCTGGCAGTAATCTATGCTAGAATATGTACGGTTAGAATTTATATGCAGAAACAAAACGAAAACATGACAACATGGGCAAACAATACGTACCTATTATGAGGTTTTTAAAATAGGTAGCTACCACGAAACGTTTCAAGAAAAGGTAAGTAGTGCCCTGTTTCCTTCGGGCTCAATATTACGCTAACGCACATGGGTTTCTTATTTAAATTTTTAAGATCACTATAAGAATTTCAGCTGCATAAAAAATGATTTAAAACAATCAGAATAATTAAGTTATATTTATTATGTTATATTTAAATAAAATAAAGAATTTATTTATTTATAAAGAAAGAAAGAATCACCGGAAGTAAGATGATTCTGTGCTCCGGAAGGCATGTAAGCCCGGCTACTATCTTTGGCAGTAGTCATTGAATAAGTCATTAGAGGCAATGGGCAGCGGAACTACTCTGACGTCAGGGTTTGGGAGGTTACCCACACGATATAATGAATAAGATAGATTATCGCAACGATAGGGTTGATATACTATATTGATTTTAACTTTTTTTGCAAGTGCTCCTAAAAAATATCCGGAAATTATTTATTTACATTTTGAACTGATGTTTTCTGTTTTCCTCAAAGGAATATCTCTGATGATTAAAACAGTATACAGGTCCCTCGAAAGGAATTCCTGTGGACCTGATGTAGGTCAGTCTCTACACAATGCAGCTCAGACCGATTGCATCCACGCGTGCATAATCTGAAACAACTTGCAACTCGGTCGTATAATACTTATCTTGTAACTACGTGTTCATGCTGTGCGTATAATCGTTGAGTATTATTTATTTAAGACAAAATTAGAGGGAAAATGGGTTGACTATTCAAGTATTAAATTGTACTAAATGAATTGAATTGTACTAAATGTTACATTGTACTAAATGCTGATCAGAGGAAATCATGGGAGTTATCGATACTAAGAACATAACCACCTAACCTCACCTGGAAGTAAAATATTCATTCATTTAAGTTTGATATCAGTTGTTGTACGTTTCCTTTCTTTGCCAGAAAATT
Source organism: Athrips mouffetella (assembly GCA_947532105.1). Classification (NCBI taxonomy): domain Eukaryota; kingdom Metazoa; phylum Arthropoda; class Insecta; order Lepidoptera; family Gelechiidae; genus Athrips; species Athrips mouffetella. Next base: position 5,895,380 of record OX383969.1, on the reverse strand, counting down.
TACGATGTTGAGTTGTATCAAGTGTATGTTTTATCTTTATTGTTTACTAGCTGTTGCCCGCGACTCCGTCCGCGTGGGGTTCAGAAAACGTAGCTAATGACTTTTCCCATGGTTCAAACTATCTTCGTGCCAAGTTTTTATCACAATTGGTTTATCAGATTAGTCATAAAATTGTAACAGACAGACAGACAGTGCAGTTCTCGCCTTTATATTATTAGGTATACAGAGTACCGATAATACGGATTTTTGTAAATTAAACACCTCTTGTTTACGTGCGGACTGTTAGGTCGCCCACTATCCTCGTAAGTGTAAAATCATAGTCGAATTCCACGCGGAGTAACTATGATACGAGTTTCGTTATTTCTTATACAAAACAAAGCCTAATTAAATCTGAGGCTCAGTCACTATAGCTTCTGGGGCTACTGCGAAAGAAAAGAGAAAGAGCGGTACAAAGTCCAACGTGTCTAGCTTCACATGCTTTTAACTCTACATGTACCTACATACAAAACTGTTGGACTTCACTTCCGTACAATCTTTGTACGAGTAACTTATCTCTCCCCTTAAAAGACAAGTACCTACTTCCTAAGTGTTCAAAACTTTAGAACTTTCATAATTTTTTTTCATTTGTTGCACCGCCGTGCCGAAACAGGATTTTTTTTATTATTATTTTTACAATAAAACTAAATCTAGATTTAACGAATCTTTAGCTGTACCCACGACTTTTACACAAACAACTGGACCGGATCAAACGGAATTTTCAACAACTTATTGGGCTTTCTTCCGTACAAAATTATAAGCTTTTTTTGATTTCAGCTCGGTTCACAGTTTAAAACTTTGAACTCGCCTATTATCTGTTTGAATGAACCGATAGCAATAAAAAAAAAGTTCAAATATTGCACGAAAGCAACCCAAATACTTATTGAAAACCCCGTTTAAGTCGTTCAAGTAGTTTGTGAGGTATTGGTGCGGCCGCTTAAAATTTCGCGAACCTTGTGTCTGAGTGAACCGTTTGCAATGAAATAAAGCTTATATGTTGCACAGAAAGAAGCCCGATGCGTCATTGAAAACCTCGTTTGACTCGGAACCAGTTCAGTAGGTGAGTTTTTGGTTCTGCAGCTTGAAACTTTGCGTATCTTCTGTCAGAGTGAACCTACCTACTGCAATGAAACTAAGCTTATTTATTGCACAGGAGTAAGCCAAACGCGTTATTGAAAGCCACGTTTGAATCTGCTCAAAAGTTTTTGAATTATTCGCGCCTTCGCTTGAAACTTTGCGTAACTTCTATCTGAGTGAACCGTTTTCAACTAACCTAAGCTTATATGTTGCACGAAAGTACCTAATCCAAGCACGTAATGAAAATGCCAGTTGGAGTCGGTTCAGTAGTTTGTTCGCTATAGGCGCCGTCTATTGAAACTTCGGGCATTTTCTGTCTGAGTGAACCGTTTTCAATGAAAGTAAGCTAATACATTGCAAAGAATTAAGCTAAACACGTTATTGAAAACCCCGCTTAAATCTGTTTAGTAGTTTGTGAGTTATTGGTGCCGCCGCTTGAAACTTAGAGTATTTTATGTCTGAGTGAACCGTTTGCAATGAAACTAAGCATACATGTTGCATGGAGTAAGCAAAATACGTTACTGAAAACCTCGTTTTAATTGGTTCAGTTGTTTGTGAGATATTGGCGCCTCCGCTGGAAATTTCGCGCAACTGTCTGAGTGAGCCGTTTTCAATGAAAGTAAGCTAATATGTTGCAAATAAGTAAGCTTAACAGTTTATTGAAAACCCCGTTTGAATCCTTTCAATAGTTTGTGAGCTATTTGCGCCGCCGCATGACTCTTACCAAGCAGCATCACAAGCTGTATAACAGCTCTATTAAAGTTCGTTTATACTCTTAATGCAGTAATTCTTGGCCGCATAAAGGCTGTATAAGCGCTTATACAGCCATTATACCCCTGAAATTGGCACAAATTATACAGCGTTTTGCGTTATATTAGCTGTACAGTAGCTGTATAAGCATAAAATAGGCTGCATAATAGCTGTTTTGCGGCTGCACTATGGTGTACGAGGAAACCAATACACTCGAATCACTACATTGTAACTCACTTGTTAAGCTTTACGTTGTAAAAAGTCTGTTGAACAGATTTACAAAAGAATTAAAACGAAACAGAAGATATAATTTATGATGGCGTTTTATTATTGATCAAATAAGTGACAATATTTATTATAAACGCTTTGTGTTTAAAGACTTGGAGATTCGATAGGCGCAGGATATTGCATTATCATGCAAAAATAAATTTATTGTGGACATATATATGTTTTGTGATAAAAAATAAGCGCGCCAGCAAAATAACCAAGGACGAGATATTAAATAAGGTAAGTAAATATGGTTTTTATAGGTGAGAATTTTAAAATGTTTGAATTAATGGACGTAGAGCTTCATTGGTGCATAGTAGGTTATTGGACAAACTGAAAATATTGATAAACATAAAAACAGTAGTCTAATTTTTATGTACTCATGTTCGTAATCTTCGATTTGTAATTGATGAAATGGCGACAATTTGCTAAGCAGCCTAAATTCTATTTTGATGGTCTTATAGCATTAATAGCTGTACTATGTAGGTAATGGATACTTGTATTCAGCTTTTAGCGGTTGATGGGCTGTATAAACGAATAAATTTACTATTAATGTTGCATAGCAGTGTTTCGAACATAACCTGTAACTCTTTTTAGGGATACGTAATATTAAGTGAAAAACCAAAATGCACTGAGAGATCACATCACGTGTTCGAAAATAAAGTTTTATAGTATTTTTTTAGAAATTCAAAGAAATTATTGTAGATTTGCGTCCTAGAATTTGTAAAGAAATAAATAAAGTGATGCAGTCCAAAACATATGCAATTCATCAATTAACAACATTTCATTTTCCTTAAGGTACTAAACTGAGAAAACCATTTCGAGATCTAGGTGGCCTGATCACTTATACAGATTAAGGCTGTACTACAGGCGTCATTTATTTTTATTGCTGTTTATTACTCTCAAAGAAAGAAATTAGACAGCTATCGTCTGTAAAAGGGTGTACAATCACACCATAAAAAGAAGCTGTAGAAGATAGTTTGCCTGCTTCATAATACAGAAATAAGATTTGAGGACCACCATAATACAGCTCTAAGCTGTATTAAGTAAGTGACGGTATGCAAAATGCAGCTATTGTACAGCTTTAATACTAAAATGAGATTAAAGCGTTACAGGAAACTTAAAGCTGTACATGACAGTTATCATACACAGATTTAGAACTTTAAGCGTACTTTGACTCCTTAATACAGACTTAATACAGTTAGAGCTGAATAATTACTCCTAAACCGACATTTTAACACTACAATGTGTTTTCAACGTTCTTATACAGCTGTAAAACAGCTTTAAGTGCTATATTGGCTGCTTTTTAGGTGTTCATTACGCTTGGTTGCTGCTTATAGCGTACCTTCTGTCTGAAGTGAACCGTTTGCAATGAAACTAAACTTTTATGTTGCACAAAAGTAAGCCAAACTCGTAATTGGAAAATCTGTTTGAATCGGTTTGTGAGTTATTATCGTACAGGCAATTTGATACTTTACATTAGTGTAGCTTCAGATTGAGTGAACCGATTTGAATGAAACATAGCCTATATGTTGCTCAGAGCTAAGCTGAATCTATCTGCGAAAACTGCGAGAAAAGCCGTTCAGTAGTTTCGGAGTTTATCGAAAACATACAGACAGACAGACAGACAAAAAGTTCAGAAAACATATTTTTGAGTTCTATTAGTCGTTTCTTATCGCCCACACTATTTTTTTTATAAATTTATCAAAAGTACAGACACGCGGTTTCTACTCTTTTATTATATGTATAGATTCTTCTGATATTCTGCATAACTTTACCTATCTCCATACTGCCGCTTCTTTCTATTTATTTATATCTGTAGCAAATTCGATGGGTTCCTAAAAGTTGTTTTCTACTATTTTATGAAGTACTTACGTGACTTACGGGGTCCGTTAAGGGCGCAATTTTGGCGGCTTCTGCTTCGACCTGGTACAAGAAGTCCTTAGCCTCCGGCGACAGGGTCACCAGGCTGTCAGAGTTCCGAGGAGAAGCCACTTTCACCAGCTTTCGATACTGATTTGACCGAGTGCCTGCTTCCTTGATACCCGAATTCACTAAGTTTCTTTGGAAACCCTGAAATACGCAAGATTTTCGGATGTTCTTTTCGATAGTAAAAGTCAATAAAGTTTTATGACAAAACAGTAACAGAAAATAAAAAGTTGTGGAAATAAGGCTGTTTGTTCATCTGCGACGATTCCGAGCTGATCCCGATAAAATAAAAAAACAGCGCCGATAGAAGCGACACTAGGAGCAAAGAATATATAATATTACGCTCCATGAGTAAGTGTTTTTGCTCGTAACTTTGTCGGCGCTTTTCTCTTATTATGAGTATCAGCTCGAAATCGTCCCTGTGGACAAACAGCCTTACGATGCTTTCTTCAATTTAGTTAATTAATACCGTTTTGACTCCGAATTTGCGTATAATCTTGATAATCAATGTTTGTCAATATCTAAAACTCCCCAAAGGCTGCACTCCGCACTAGACAAACTCACAGACTAATAAAAGACCAAGGAACAAGCTGGTCCTAGCGCCAGTGAGTCAGCCGGAGTCCGGAGATCACATTAACCTGTGACCCCTTTAATTTGTCACTTGCATTGACCCCGTGGTTGTATCTTTCCTTCAAATTAACGATGAGCTTATCTGGATGGATGAGATGGTTTATTTTGGAATCAAAAATATCCCGTAGAATTTCATCATTTAAACTGGTCCTGAGAGGAAATCTTCATCAATATTATTGCAATAATGTCGATGAAGAATTTCCTCTTATATTTCTGAAAGGCAGGTTCAAAGCTCTTTTCTGAAAGGAAACCTACGTGACAGTCTGACATTATAGTACGCGTAAGAGTAATCTATATATATAAAAGAAGAAGGTGACTGACTGACTGACTGACATATCAACGCACAGCCCAAACCGCTGGGTCTAGAGATTCCAAATTTGGCATGTAGGTTCCTTATGAGGCCTAGGGGTGCACTAAGAAAGGGTTTTACAAAATTCCACCCCTAAAGGGGTAAAATAGGGGATGAAAGTTAGGATCTTCAAAATTTGTATTTAGGCTGACGACTAAAAATTTATATTTACGTGTCTCAGGGTTTTTGAAAATTCGACACCCTTAAGGGTGAAAAGGGAAATGAAGTTTAAAATTCTTTATTTTTAAAGTAAAATCCACATAATTTATTATTTAGGCATTAATGATGTAATTCTATGCAACGTTCATCACTGTTACTGAAATTCCACCCCAAATTCAACCCCTAAAAAAGGGAAATGGGGTGAAAAAGTCTAAAAACCAATATGGGTATCGTTTGTATGGTTTATCGGGTCGCTGATTACGATAACTACAACAATTTTGAAATCCAACGTGGTGGACGTTAAAAACCATCATTGCCTTGGGATGGGGTTGGGGTGCGATAGGGTTGAAATGTGAATATGGGTGTCGTTTGTATGGTTTATCGGGTCGCTGATTACGAGAACTACAACAATTTTAAAATCCAACGTGGTGGACGTGAAATACCATCATCCCCCTGGGGATGGAGTTGGGTGCGATAGGTTTGAAATGTCTAAAAATCAATATGGGTGTCGTTTGTATGGTTTATCGGGTCGCTGATTACGTAAACTACAACAAATTTGAAATCCAACGTGGTGGACGTGAAATACCATCATCCCCTGGGGATGGGGTTGGGGTGCGATAGGTCTGAAATGTCTAAAAATAAATATTGGTGTCGTTCCTATGTTAGGGATAGCGGTTAAATTGGCGTTAGGGGTAGGGATAGGGGCAGGGGTAGGGAGAGGTAGAGAGGTAGAGACGTAGAGACGTAGAGAGGTACAGGTACAGGTAGAGGGAGAGGGAGAAGTAGGAGAAGGGGGAGAGGGAGAGGGTTTTAGTTTTTCTCAATTACTTCTGCGAATTGGCTCTGTTTTGAAATATTACAATTCAATTCAATTCTTTATTTGCCAGCTACACGGTAATATACATACAGGTGGACTATATTCTAACACAGAACAGCATGTAGCACCCCGTAAGGGCACTGCAAATATACAGAGGGCGTTTTAACAATTTAAAATTAATAAATTAAATATATCCGAAACAAAATTAATAAAACTATACAATTAAACATAATAACTCAACATTAATTAATTAAAGTATTACTTATAGAATCCAATATTATTATCTAACAGAAATTCTTTGATAGAATAGAAAGCTTTCTCTTGGAGGTAACTTTTAAGCCTGCTTTCAAAAGGTTTTTGTGCCTCTAGTGCTCTAATATCTTCAGGAATTGCGTTATATATTCGAATCACCATGCAGTGGTGACCCGAATTACATAAAGCAAGGTTAGTGAATGGGCGTTGTAACATGTGTAGACCTCTATTATTTCGTTTTACTACTTTTACGGGAGAGTATAGATGATTGTACTTCCTTGCGAATTTGCAGCATTCTAGTATATATATTGAAGTTAATGTCAAGATTTTGAATTTGATGAAGTAAGGCTTACAAGAGGTTTGAGGATCTTTGTTTATTAAAATTCTAATGCATCTTTTTTGTATTTTGAATAGATCATCGATATCAACGCAGTTTCCCCACAAGACTATACCGTACGAAAGTCTTGAGTAGATAAATGAATAGTAAGCTTTTAATAGTAAGGCAGTTTCAAAGTCAGTTACTTTTTTTAAGTTATATAGTGCATATACATATAGGTGTCTCTCATCTCTCTCTTTACTTTTGTTAGGATACTGCTGCTAAGTTCCTCTGTTCTGAGTAATTTATGAGTAACGTCTGTATATTATATAAAATTCAGCTGGATCTTGAATTATACTCATTGATTTGCGCAGGGTTAGTCCTGTTTTTCCTTAATTTAAAATTACCCCGAAATGACGGGAAAATATCTTATTGCTTCGGAAAACCGGTAATAAAATAAATACGAAAACCACGCGAGCGAAGCCGCGGGCAACAGCTAGTATTATACTATATTCTTTAACTATAGTTTGAATGCAGACAATCTATTGAAGACAATCGGAGATCAACAATTTTGTTTGTTTTCAATGTTTTGGTAATCGAATACTTACAGTTGCAGCATTCGATTGTCTTCATTCATAACGGGATGTGACGTTTTGTAGTGTGATGCATGTGTATATCGTAGGCTTTGTTTTGATGACAAATACGCAGGTACTACTTCCTTGCATATGTTTACTAAGTTATGATCGTGCGTAAGCATATCATGACGATTTCAAATCTCTGCTTATTAACCGCAGTTGAAAATATTCCCCTCTCAACCTCTCTTTGCCTAAATCACGTTATACAGCGTCATCCTATACTATTCAACGAACAACATATGTATATATATTTGTGTATATATTTGAAATCGCTATCTCTAAAACCGATTTCGATAAAATTTACCATTCAGGGTTTTCGGGAGCGAAAAATCGATCTAGCTAGGTCTCATGTCTAGGAAAATTGGTTTTCTCCGTGTTCTTAAACATTTTTTTTTAAATACTGCGTTTTAGACAAAAACCATCTGTTAGCTGGTAGCATAGCTTGCTCACCCGATTATATTTTAATGTTGAGGCGGCCATTATAGAGCGAAGCTTGGTCGCCCAGGTACTGAAAAGTTTGTAAACCAATTAACGGCAGCACGAATTTATGTCGTGTAATCTACTGTCCAATTGTAAATTTCGACATATATTATGAAATTTGACAGTTAAAAGACCAAAACAAGATCGAAATTCGGGAGAGTCTTTTGACCAGCAGCGAACACGCTACAGGCCACTTTGAAACGTACGGTCAACCGCACGTCGGTAGAAACTTTTTCAACTCTATTACTACGCCGTAAGGTCCAAAAGTGTTTCTACTGACGTGCGGCCGTGTGTACATAAAAACTAAAGATATAAGTAAAATAACATTTAAAGGAAAATACATTTATTTAAAAATAAAGTTACATTTAACAAAATTAACTTGTAAATCTGACATACAAAACAGCTAAGCACATTATTACCTAAATGAAACAGGTGGGAACTGGGAAACATAGTGACATTGATAATTGAATCAAAGACAAATAAATTCTTAAATAATCGCGTATATGATCTGAGGAAAAAACAAACCGTTGAACTTTATTTCAATAAGCACCTTATAGTTTCTGATCAAAATTTTAATGAAAAGAGAGCTCCTAATAAACTTCAAAATATGTAACAGGTAGCAGAGCAACTGATACCTAAGTGCTCTGCTACCTGTTACAGCTAAACCTTATACTGTCGTTAGTTCACAAAATGAGAGAGGATACAAAATATACGCATTATTCTATGTCGGTAGCTGACTCGTTTACATAGCTGGGTTACTGTAAACACTTAATCTTAAGATAAGTTAGAACTAAATAGATTAAGTTTAACATTTACATCTCTTTCGTGAAGTGTATGACGGATAACGCTGTATCGAGAAGATATACTGCGCCATTGATGACGCACAGCGCTCCCACTGCTAAACCAACCTGAAGTCAGAAAAATTTTATATAAAAGAAAAAAATCTTGCCAGGCCAGATTTTTAAATCTTGAGTAAATACCATCCTAGAAGCTTTTACTAGGCCTACAAGTTCACTCAGAAATCATTTCCAATAACGGCGTTAAGGTTAGAGTATAGACGATAGAGATGACATTCTTTGAACGTTACATCATATCAGCCGAAAGAAGTCGACTGCTGGACATAGGCCTCCCCTATAGATCTCAATGATGACATTGATGACCGGTCCTGCGCTAGTCGCATCCAGCGGCTTCCCGCGACTTTGACCAGATCGCCGATCCACCTTGTGGGGGGCCTGCTTACGCCATTGCCTGTACATACTATTATAATATTGGCGTTTGCCATTATTCTCATTAAGAGCAGATACAATCGTTATATGGGACTTCTCAAAGACACTGCACTCATGATTACATACGTTTTTTATTCCGGGACTTTCACATCTTATCTAATCAGCTACGGTATCCCACTGCGGCGCAAGGGCATCCCTTCTTACTTTCTATACACTGGTCTCTCTCCCTGTCTCTTTTAAAAGTATAAACAGACGATGTCAAAGAAGAAAATTCTGGTATTCATATAAACTGTTTACAACAGGTTTGGTGACAAACTCTGATGACCTATTTCACAGCGAAGACGAACTGGTACTGATGCTCTCCCTGGTAACCGCCCCAGTACTGAACTGCTACTGCTCCTACCGCGATCTACAAGAACACACCGACGAAATTCAACTGACCTGTTTCTCAGCGAAGACGAACTAGTACTGATGCTCTCCCTGGTAACCGCCCCAGTAGTGAAGTGCTACTGCTCCCACCGCGATCCACGTGAAGACACCGACGAAATGCTATTGACCTGTTTCTCAGCGAAGACGAACTAGTACTGATGCTCTCCCTGGTAAACGCCCCAGTAGTGAAGTGCTGCTGCTCCCACCGCGATCCACGTGAAGACACCGACGAAATGCTATTGACCAGTTTCTCAGCGAAGACGAACTAGTACTGATGCTCTCCCTGGTAAACGCCCCAGTAGTGAAGTGCTGCTACTCCCACCGCGATCCACAAGAAGACACCGACGAAATGCTACTGACCTGTTTCTCAGCGAAGACGAACTGGTACTGATGCTCTCCCTGGTAACCGCCCCAGTAGTAAAGTGCTACTGCTCCCGCCGTGATCCACATGAACGCACCGACGAAATTCAACTGATCTGTTTCTCAGCGTAGACAAACTGGTACTGATGCTCTGCCTGTTAACCGCCCCAGTAGTGAAGTGCTGCTGCTCCCACCGCGATCCACATGAACACACCGTGGAAATGCTACTGACCTGTTTCTCAGCGTAGACTAACTAGTACTGATGCTCCACCCCAGTAGGGAAGTGCTACTGCTCCCACCGCGATCCACATGAAGACACCGAAGAAATGCTACTGACCTGTTTCTCAGCGAAGACGAACTGGTACTGATGCTCTCCCTGGTAAACGCCCCAGTAGTGAAGTGCTACTGCTCCCACCGCGATCCACATGAAGACACCGACGAAATGCTACTGACCTGTTTCTCAGCGAAGACGAACTAGTACTGATGCTCTCCCTGGTAACCACCCCAGTAGGGAAGTGTAACTGCTCCCACCGCGGTCCAAGTGAACACACCGGTGAAATCCAACTGACCTGTTTCTCAGCAAAGACGAACTGGTACTGATGCTCTCCCAGGTAACCGCCCCAGTAGTGAAGTGCTACTGCTCCCACCGCGATCCACATGAAGACACCGACGAAATTCATCACGATGTCTGACATGGCTCTGGATAGAACAAATCGTTTATTAGTAGTTATAAAAATTGCACTGCTAAAGTTTGCAGGCTTTCGCTAGTTTGAAATCAGGTGACCGCGTGGATTGCTTTCCATATAGGTATTTTTCAAGTTGCTACACATTTACTTAGCAGATACGTGTAAGGAATTTAAGATAGTCTCCTAATTTGAACAACATCGACCCAAACCCAACAAAAACTTGTCAGATATATCCAGCCCTATTTCCGTGTGGTATCGGCAAAGAATAGTACCAACCCATCTACCAGTGAGTGTCGTAAGAGGCGACTAAGGGTTTATAAACTAGAACATAGGCAGCAGCGTCCTGTCGTCCAGTGTATCGTACCATCTTACCTACTGCGTTCACCAACAACCGCAGTCCATGGTGCCAGCCGTAACGCTAACAAGCGTGGTAACTAAGGTACTTCCCCTCCACATTCTTCTAGCAAGAGCTGGAATTCTGTAGGTAGCTCCCTGTCCTGTAGTGGACGTATTATGGGATGTTATGATGATGATGAAGACCTATTTATGCGGTTTAAACGCGCATCGACCAATATAAAAATCGTACCTCTTGTGTTCCGTGGTGCCGAACAAGTACGTGACGACCTGCACGAGGGTATAGATGAGGTAGCCAACTATGACACCGGAGGCGACGATCTCAGCATCAGGGTTCTTCTCCTCGTTGAGGTTCCATGTGCCTCCCACTCCAAGGAACTCTCCATTGTAACCCGTTCGGTATAGGATGAGGATAATGATGTTTAAAACCTGGAATTTTGAGAAAAAGACGCGTTAAAAATTTACTAAGTTCAGAAGCTGTCCATTACGTTTCATCTGTGTCCATATTACTAGTTCACATTATAGGTACGACCCTTTCTGTGGTGAGCGTTTAGAGAATATGAATCTTAGGCGGGACTACCTAAGAAATTTTTCATTGACCTTAATTTAAAGAATCTTCTGTGTCCATATTACTAGCTCATATTATAGGTACGACCGTTTGTGTGGTGAGCGTTTAGAGACTACTTCTATGAAACTAAGTCGGGACTACCTAAGAAATTTTTCATTGACCCTAATTTTAAGAATCAACATTATATTTTTCATCAAAGTCGAAGAATTATTTTTATTCATATTTAGGTAATTTCATTCTTGTATATCTCTTTTAAATATGTTTGATTTTATTTTAAGTCTATTTCTATCCTTCTATTATCGCTTCAAGCAGGCAGGTATAGATACATATTGAGGATCAGAAATTCAACCAATGATCATTCATTTTCTTAGATACAGTCGCATTCAAGATTCGAACACAAAAGTGTCCCCATTTTCGTGTTTTTCAAAAAGTTAAAGTTTCCTGAGCCATAAAGCGATTGAGAGCTTGGATGTCCGTCATCAACAAAGACCTGAAGAATGCCGAAGTGAATGGCTAGACGATCCAGAACCGTTGCGCCTGACGTATGATATGGGATAAGGCTTGGCAAAGAGATAAAGGGACTAAGAGCAAAAAGAGCCTTGAGCCTCTTTTTTATGGTGCGATTTTTGGATTCAACTAAAATCAAGTTCCCGTTTTATTTTACCATCACTTTCCCTCTTCAAAGCAAGTTTCTTAGTAAGTGTAACATGCACAGCCTATCGAAACTAAAAGCGTACGTACATTCCTTCAACATTACTTCATCGTTATCAACAAAGAAATTCTTTGAAGATTGCATTACTCCTAACCAATTGGTCCTGTTTGTTTACTGTTTGCATACTGTTTGTCATACTTTTAGTCAGAAGTTCCGATTTTGAGATAATTAAGGTAGCTCCTATTTCCGTTATGAGTCATTGCGAAAAATATTTTCTTTTTCTATGAAATGCTATAATGTTTGCTAACGATACAGCGTTATCAGTGTTGATAAACCTGTCGTTTTCAATATGACTGATACTACCAGTTCACTTCTTGATTCCTTTGTGCAAAATTTCATAAGTACTTCTTGATTTAGTAGTTTTAGATCAAGCTTCTACTTATAATTGTTTGAACTTATAACTCCTATTTATAATTGTGCCCAAATATGCCCAATCAATGATGATGAATTGGTTGGGCATATTTGGGCATTCATCAGTGCTACAATTTCTACTTATTATTACTATCCCCATCATGTATTCCTCAGTATTTTATCAGTCAATTTGCTTAGTTCATTTCAGTTACTCAGTCCATTTGCTTAGTTTATTCTAGTAATACTTTATTAGAATAATATCCAGCTATGAATATTTTTTATTTGATTTATGAAAGAGGTTCTCTTTACAATGCGTTTTAAAATGAGAATCACAGGGGTTTGTAGCTATCTTTACCGTGGTTCCCAGTGGTTGTGCAAAACTGAATCGAAAAAGAGTAAAATTAGTTTGACAGCTACTTCTTCATATGATTGCGGCCGCAAATCTAGTACCTATCAGTCTTTTTTGAAATATAGCGATTTTATTCATTACTTGATTTACTCCAGTATTTGATCTTTCAGTCAGCATCTAGAAATCTGTCCAGTAAACAGATATTTATTTATAAAATCTTAAAGCATTCTATAAAAAAGTACTAGGAACCCATAAATAAGCAATAACTATTACATAAGGATAATCGCGAGCCATAGATCACGTACAGCAAATATAATGGCATACCTACATAATGGGCTTGTCAAGGTAAACCCACTGCCCAGGGACCCATTGTGGATGTGCGTGTGCGCATAGTAATGGACTACATCTGCGCAGTACTGTATGTAATCTATTTACATGTGGAATTTTTTGAACTATGGCCTATATTTTACACATTTAAAAGAGAATCAGTGGGAACAAAATTCATAATAATAATGAAAGAATTTGAAAATAAACTGATTCTGTACTATTCTGTAAATTTATCTGCTAAGGGTTGCCTTGCTATTCTACGAGTAAGTATAAAGCGGAAGGATGTTCTTGAGAAAAAGGTTGCACCTATTAAAAGATTCAATGTTAAACATTTCTCACGCCTCGGCAGCTTTAATTCTATTAAATTGTTATGGGATGCGACTAATGAATGACTATAATTTGTCACACATTGTAGTAGTATTTAATACGATGAGAAGTGAAGTCGTGTCTAAGTCATACATAAAGTGTCATAATTTACAGACATTTCCAAAATATCAAATCGGATTCAAGGTACAGTCAGCAAGCCAAGCTTTACACTCGCAGCGTGACTTTAGCCCTACAGCTATTGCAATAAGAATGGTCAAATGAGTCAATCTCGAAGTGGTCTTGACTGTACCTGATCTAAGTATGTATGTGTCCTAAGTGTGTTCCTAATGTTCTTTATAGCTTTGATGATCAAAGCAATAAACAATATTAGGAACAGTTTGAATGGACACGTAGCGGTAGACATTTGCATTTCAGAAATATCAAATCAAATTATTCAAATGAATTTTGGAGACATCATAATGACATACAACAAATGCGAACTCTTTCAACTGATTATTTGAAGAAAAGTCTAAGGCAAATAGAAACCAGGGTTTAGGAAAATATCGTGGCGTAAAAATCTACGTCAACATGGGTACAAAATCGTTTTTCCGAGCAGCAGTCTCCAAAGTTCAGATAGATAGTTAGATAGGAGACGACACGTGAAGAAGAAGAACAAAAAAAGAAGAGGCCCTTTCTGTGCGCTCGCGCTTCCTGTGAGAAAGACATTTAAACTTGTTACGATTGCTCTTATAATTGTCAGCTGCTGTGGACAGAGTAGTTTATACAAAAGATATGTACGACTGAATTTATTATGGCTGTGTGTTAACGTGCCACCAAATTTGAGTAAATTTTTACCAAATATTTATTTGGTGAACATTTGTTTACCGAAGTTTTATTCACTTAAAATTCTTTTAAACTTTTCTTTGTCAATAAAACAAAACTAACAGCCTAGCATTTGTTGGACCCAGTTACTGTTACTGACAAAAATTCACTTGAGACCATGCTGCGTCGGTCTTACTCACATAAAAACTAAACAAAAAGAAAATTTCAATTTATTATAATAGGTACTTACATTAATTTCATAGTTACAAGACTTATTAAAACTAGCTGGTGCCCGCGACTTCGTCTGCGCTTGTATATAAATTGTAGCCTATGTGTTATTCTGATGTATAAGCTATATTATTGTTTTCATTAAAATCCATTCAGTAGTTTTTACGTGAAAGAGTAACAAACATCCATCCATCCATACTTACAAACTTTCTCGTTTATAATATTAGTAGGATGTCCAACGAGATAATAATCGTCCAAAACTTGTTCGAAACCTTTTATTGTAGGTTTAAAAACTGATGCAAAGCTAAGGTCAAAAACCTTTCCACTACAATTTCTATCTTTTTCCAAGGCAAATAAAATAATACACTAGCTCAACGGTGCGGTTATTTTCAACTGCTTTGATTATAGGTACTTTTATGCTTAGAAGAAATCGAAAGTGTCACGTTTTAGTATCATTCGTCACGGACGTAATCGTAAATAAACTCTCTTTGTCTTAAGTCTTTAAGCTGTTTAACTGTGTTGTGCTACTGTCTTTTACTCAGGCAGACTATATTTTGTTTGTACTACTCGGTTCAAAAAAAAAATAATATAACACAAGACAGTAATGCTAACGCCAGTTCAAAAATTGTTATTAATAAATCGTAAGATAATGACGTTAGTTAAAATACATCGCTTCGCAAACAAAGTGGCGCCGTGTGGGAAAGAGTAGCGACAAGATATTTTTTTATTAAATATGAATTTATTTAGAGTGAAAAGAAGAGCGTCCGAAAAGTAGTACCAACCCATCTCTACCCGAGGGTGTCGTAAAAGGCGATTGAGGGAATGGGAAGCAGCGTCCTTCTGTGTATCGTACCATCTTAAACGCTGTGGTCACCAACAATGGGGATCCATGGTGCCAGCCGCTACGCTAACAAGCGTAATGACTATGGTACTGCCCCTCCACTTTGTTCCAGTTACTCTATGGTTCCAGCAAAAGCTGAAATTCTGGTGAAAGCTACCTATCCCGCAGTGGAATGTTAAAGATGGAAAATAAGAGTAGTGGGTTTGTTACTGAGAGCATTTATCAAAAATGCGGTCTAGATACTACTCTGTCAAATAGGATCCTATGTCCCCTATGAATTTAAAGACATCCCATCCAACAGTTAAATTAAATATCGCAAGATGTTATCAAATTCTCGAATGTCATTGAGTTGCAAGATACAATGATATTTTAAAACTCATAGATTTTTCTTTTTGATAAAGATAAAATAATGTTCCATTCTTAATTTAACATTAACATTTTAACAGTTTATCTTGGCACTTTTTAATTTAAAAAATTTATTAAGTCACTCGCTGATATTCAGATTTGTTTGATACCAAGATTTATCATAATTTATATTGATGATTCTGTGGTTGCGTGTGTTTTTATTACTCTGTGCCTAACACTATGAGTGTGTTGACTCCTGACCTGTTGCATGATTAATTCTATCAACTAATTGTCCTTATCCTCAGATCTCACTTGTACTCCTCTTTTTACAATGGTTAGGGCTTCCTTAGATTCATTTAATGCCTTGATTGCGTCTCACTCATAGTGAGCGCAGCTAATGTAATAACAATTTAACAGTGGTCTTAAAAAAGTGCTACAAATTTCTTCAAACTTATTTTCCTTAACTGTAAAAATCTTTTTTGTTAGTATTTTTAAGTAATATCGATGTGTTAGCACAGACTTTTCACACAGACTTCTTACAAAATTATTTTTTAAAGCAGACAGAAACCGGCTTTTCATAAAAAAAAATCCTTAACCCTTTTTTTTTTGTTACGTTTGGTTAAGTTAAGGGGCTGATAAAGGCTTAATTACCTCCCTTTCTAACAAAGGGCAGAATGCGCGTGCTAGAACGGAGCGGATTCGCGCTGTTTTACGTTTTTCGCATTTTTCTCAAAATCTGTACCCGTAATATTAATTATCAAAAAGCTATATTATTATGCATAAGTTTTGGCATCATAGATCAATGGGTACTTAAGAAAAACGGTTTAAAAGCAAAAAGCAAAGGTAACTTTGGATTTTTTTATGGCGTACAAAATATATTTAATCGTGTTTCGGAGTCGGCTATATTCTTGGAAAGATGCTTAATTATCACATTTTTTTTTCACGGCCAATTCATCACTTTAAAAACCTGCTCAAGTGAAGCGTATTTAACTCTTATCAGTGGTCGCCCGTATGGTTGGCACCATAAGAGTCGTAAGAGGCGACTAAGGGATTATGAACCAGAAGATGGGCAGCAGCATCCTTCTGTGTATCATACCATCACCAACAACCGCGGTCCATGGTGCCAGCCGCAACGCTAGCAAGCGTGGTGACTTTTTTTTATGTCACAGGTGGGTAAACGAGCAGGTGGGCCACCTGCTGGTAAGTGGTCACCACCGCCCATGACACCCACTGTCTGAGTGAAATAATTTAACACTAAAAAGACAGCAAAGGGCGTTACCAACCCTGAGAACTAAGATGGTATGTCTCGTGTGCCGGTAATTTCACTGGCTCCCTTGCCCTTCAAACCGAAACACAGCAGTGCAAACACTGCTGCTCCAAAAAGCAAGGGGGTGGTACTTCCCCGGACGGACTTTGCACAAAAGCCCTACCACCTACTCGTACAAAAGCTGGCTACTAGCTAGCTAGCTGGTACTTCCTCTTCAAATTGTTCAAGCAAAAGCTGGGATTCCGGAGAAAGCTCCCTGTCCTACAGTGGACGTAATAAAAATAATAACTTTATTTTATTCGTAAATTGATAACATTGAAGTCAACTTTCAAATATAAGACAAAAGAAAAAAATAGCATAAGAATTATAGGAATTATGATCCCATTAATCTGTAAGAAAATTTCGGCAATTTCATAGGTAAAGACCTATTATATTTCTACCATGACCTAGAACTTAGACTTGATCCTTAATGTTAAGTACGTGAAGTATAATAATTAAATTTAGAATGAAACTTTTCCTGCTGATGGTACTTCAAAGCAAGATTGACTTTTAATCGA
Source organism: Athrips mouffetella (assembly GCA_947532105.1). Taxonomy (NCBI): domain Eukaryota; kingdom Metazoa; phylum Arthropoda; class Insecta; order Lepidoptera; family Gelechiidae; genus Athrips; species Athrips mouffetella. The sequence continues at coordinate 5,877,955 of OX383969.1, read as the reverse complement.
CTTCACCAATAAAATTTTAAATCGGGTGAAAACGGGACGGGTGAAACTGGGAATGGGGTAAAATGAGACTAACCCGTATCGTGGGATGTTATGGACTATGTTTGGTTATGTATTTTTTATGTTAGGGCAGATTCGGTTTAGTGAGGTTAGAAATAGTAATATACTTAGAATTGGTATATATCTTTTTCTTCTTTAGGTCTTTGATCAAATAACTTAGGGATATGATCAAAATCTCTGATTTCATTATATTTCTGCGACAACCCCACGTGCAAGCTTATTTAAAGAATTCACATGATAAGTTTATTGAGGATGTAATAAGTGAACCTATTGATGGTACAGTTACTGATAAAATATGAATCGCGTATAGGTACCTTATCTATGTTGCTGAACGCCAAGTTATGTAAAATATTTAACAGCATTAGATTTTGGTACACTCAACAGCACGTCATTAGAAACACTTTTGGACCTTATGGCGTGGTAATAGAGTCGAAAAAGTTTCTACCGACTTGCGGTTGGCCGTACATTAGTAAAGGTTGTCTATGAAAACTTTTCCAGTTTACAATCTAGTTAAGACTACTTGGCTACTTAAATAATTTGTTTTTCAACACATTTGCTCATAAAACAGCTCTATTTGCACTTTATTAAGGTCCATAATCCAGCTCATTAAACACGCGTGTTTTTGTCATAATATTACTTAACTAGTGTTTTATTTTTGTTTTTTTTTTTAAATCGACCAAGAGCAAGGAGTTTTTATGCTTGTTATGTTACTAAAATTTTCAAGCTGACTTCGAGAAAATATCATAAATGAATGTTGATTTTATGAAATTATTTATAGTAACTAACTAATTAACAATAAATTTGACATTTACGTAACAAGATATTCAATTTTTGATAATTTATTTCAAGGTTATAGGAATAGGATGTTTGGGTACCGAGTGACAATTACATTTTTTTTATAGCGTGGTTACTAGATTGACTAATAATTGATAAAAGATTGATGGTGTAAGATAACATGGTAATGTTTTGGGGGCTCCTCAAGCGACGTACCTATAATCTGTGACCGCTGAAAAAGAAAGAATGCGCGCCATTTTAGAAATATTTGTAGTGTTTATTATTGTAATTATTTCTAATAGTGTCGACTTCTACAAATAAAAAACTGATCCTGAACCGTCTAAAATACTCATACACGAAATACAATTTTGAAATTTGGTAAAATTAAAGGGAAACATGAACATATGCAGCCGACAAAATGTTCCGGTGGACGTGCGGTGGACGTCAGGTTAGCAAAGTTTAGTATTTTAAAGGTAACCAATTTGATTTATTTTTATTCGCAAATATGTTGAAAAACGTCGTAAAAAGCTCGTGCGCGTTGGAGATTACACACTCGGCTCCATTACGCCCTCGCCTGCGGCTCGGGCTGCAATTTCTGAGCCTCGGATGTAATATCCAAAATAGCGCACTTGCATTTTAATGTACTATTATGTCACAAGTGAGCAAACGCGCAGGTGGGCCACCTGGTGGTAAGTGGTCACCACCGCCCATGACACCCACTGTCTTATTAGTGAAATAACTTGACACTACTAATAAGACAGTAAAGCGCGTCACCCGTAAGATGGTATTTCTCATGTGCCGGTAATTTCACCCCCACTGGCTCCCTTACCCACCCACCTAACCGAAACACAGAAATGCAAACACTGCTGCTTTACGGCAGAAAAAGGTAAGGGGGTGGTACTTCCCCAGACGGACTTTGCACAAAAACCCTACCACGATCATAAATGCAACTTATTGTTGCAGAAATATTATTTATATTACTACGTTCCGATTTGCACATATGTTTTTCGAACTTACAGAATGGTGTCGATTCTGGCAGACCCAAACTAAAACTAAACTAAATTTGACAGGTCTAAAAGTGTTGTTGTCTGTATTACTCCTTACAGACTAATAAAGGCCTTTTAGACCTGTCAAATTTAGTATAGTTTTAGTTTTGGTCTGCCAGAATCGACACCATTACCTACTTATAATTTATTACATCGTCTAAGTAGAGTTTCATCACTCATCACAACACATTAAAAAGCTTAAGAACATATATACCTCCTTACCTGACTAACGTAAAATTTTATAATAATTGTATGACTAATATGGTGAATGATATCAGATAAGGTTGTTTGTTCGTTTGCAACATGTGGGCTGAGCATACAATACGAAGGGCGGCACTAGTGTAAGAATGGGCTTTTAGATATTTGTAGGAGGCTGGCTTTGAATGAAAATTCCTAACAAAGAATTCATGAATGCATGCTACTCAGTCTACAAATGTTTATTTAAATTTCTTCTGGTATCTGGTATGGTGTCGGAATTTGAGAAAATAAGAGAAAATTTATTAAATTCTTTTTTTCTTTCTTTTTTATTGAAAATGGGCTTACTCTTGACCTCGATCAAGTCTTGAGACAGAGATGATCAGATGAGGTCGACGATGGAACGAGCTTGCCCAGAAGAAGCCTATTCACTCGCGACAACGTGTGTATTCCCGAGTGAAACTGCATCCTTAATCAATTTACTCTCATCACATCGACATCTATTGAAAACTGAAACCGATTATGCACTAACAAGTGATACATGCAAGGAGGTACAGCCTTATATAGGGTGACTTTTAATTAGTTCTTGATAGCAAAAGATATGCATGCACTCATGATACTGAACAACTTTTCCCAAGCAACATAGGTCGAAATACGAAAAACTAAATTTGACAAATGCGCTATCAGCTGATGCTGTTTCTATGGGAGGTCAAAACTTGATTTTCGTATTTCGACCTATGTTCCTTGGGGAAAGTTGTTCAGTATCATGAATACATTCATACCTTTTTCTATCAAGAACTAATTAAAAGTCACCCTATATGTAAAGGTAGGGCAGACAAACGAATATAAATATCGACAGACTTAAAATATAGATGTGGTTCAATAATCAGCGTCGGAACTCTATAATACCATATCATCATCATCATAACATCCCATTAATTGCCACTGCAGGACAGGAAGCTCCCTACAGAACTCCGGCACAAACGCGTGGTACTTAGGAGGGGAATTACCATAGTCACCACGCTTGTAAGCGTTGCGGCTGGTGACCGCTGTTGTTGGTGACCGCAGTAAGTAAGATAGTACGATACACAGAACGATGCTGTTGCCCATCCTCCGGTTCATAAGCCCTTAGTCACCTCTTACGACACCCACGGGAAGAGATGGGTTGATACCTATGGTTGATACTATTCTTTGCCGGCACCACACGGGACAATAGTCCCTGTTCACTTCTACTTAGTTATTATAATATTCTCTATAAATAATAAGCTTAGACAAAGGTTCTTACTTATAAGGCACTTCTTTTTCAAATTATTATTAGTGATGCATTAAAAATTGTTGTTTAATGTAATAATATCAACAAGGCGTGCCGTTATCAAGCAGATATCAAATGAGGCCATACGTACTACATTCAGTCTAACCTAGCTCTATTAAACACTTCAAATGTAATTCTTTCTCTGAAAGAATGTAATTCATAATGACATCTCATGTAATGTCCACTACAGGACAGGGAGCTCCCTCCAGCGTACGGTCAACCGCTCGTCGGTAGAATCTTTTTCAACTCTATTACCACGCCATAAGGTTCAAAAGTGTTTCTACTGACGTGCTTTCGAGCGTACCAGCTAAAACGCGTGGTACAGTTAGGAGGGGAAGTACCATAGTCACCACGCTTGTTTGCGTTGCGGCAGCCACCATGGACCGCGGTTGTTGGTGACCGCAGTATGTAAGATGGTACGATACACTGAAGGACGCTTCGACGATTTCAGACTTGTCCCATTATTTGTACTGTGAGACCTAGCTTCTTGCCAAATTTCATAATTTTAGGTCAACGGGAAGTACCCTGTAGGTTTTGCATGTTTGCATAAATGTATAGAGATGAGGACATAAAATGCCATATCTTTTGATTGCGTCCTTGTAGAAAATTGAAATTTTCAGATCTTGTGTGGTTCATGGACCATAATATATGGTATTAATTTCAACCTGATACCTCTACCCGTTCGTGAGATTTATATTTATATTTATTTAATAAGTTTCAAGTGGTAAGGGAAGATAAGGGGTCTTGACAGACAGACAGACAGACACACAAACAGACAGACGGACAACAAAGTAATCCTATAAGGGTTCCGTTTTTTTTCTTTTGAGGTACGGAACCCTAAAAAGTATTTTATTTTAGAATTTACTCCTGTATGCTCGCATATTTCTTTAAGCTACAAGCAGACCTATTTTTAGTCATATTTCCGGCTCGCTCTTGACCTCGATCTAGTCTTAGTGACAGATGACTAACCAATTTTCAAATTAATTAAGGACTAAAACAAAATGAGTATTTACGAGTAAATAGCATCATAAAGTAAAACCGAACTTCCCGTCCGTCTAAAACGACCCTTATAAGTACCCTAAACCGACGAGCATGGATGAAAGGATTGTACGAGAGAAGTATGTCAAGATCGTAGCAGGTGGAGGACTGTAGTCTCTGCCTACCCCGACGGGAAAGAGGCGTGATCATCATCATCATCATATCAGCCGAAAGACGTCCACTGCTGGACATAGGCCTCCCCTAAAGATCCCCATGACGACCGGTCCTGCGCTGCTCGCATCCAGCGGCTTCCCGCGACCTTGACAAGATCGTCGGTCCACCTTGTGGGGGGCCTGCCAACGCTTCGTCTTCCGGTACGTGGTCGCCACTCTAGAACCCTTACGCCCCATCGGCCATCGGTTCTTCTTGCGATGTGCCCTGCCCACTGCCACTTTAGTTTAGCGACTCTCAAAGCTATGTCAGTTACTTTTGTTCTTCTGCGGATCTCCTCATTTCTGATTCGATCTCGCAGAGAGACTCCGAGCATAGCCCTTTCCATAGCTCTTTGGGTGACCTTGAGCTTCCTGATAAGGCCCATCGTGAGCGGCCACGTCTCGGTTCCATATGTCATCACTGGCAACACACACTGGTCAAAGACTTTCGTCTTGAGACACTGCGGTATTTTGGACGTGAAGATGTTGCGGAGCTTCCCGAACGCTGCCCATCCGAGTCGGATTCGACGAGTAACCTCTGTCTCTAAGTTGGATTTACCCAGCTGGACTGTTTGTCCCAGGTATACGTATTCATCGACAACTTCGAGCGTAGAGTCTCCAACTTTGAGTGGAGTGGGTACAACAAGGGCGTTAGACATAATTTTCGTCTTATCCATGTTCATTTTAAGACCCACTTGTTGTGAAACTCTACTGAGGTTATTGAGCATCGTGCCGAGATCTTCCAGGGTCTCAGCCATTACGACAATATCGTCGGCAAATCGAAGGTGGGTCATGTACTCGCCATTGATGTTGATGCCAAGTCCTTTCCAGTCCAGGAGTTTGAAGACGTCTTCCAATGCAGCGGTGAACAGTTTAGGAGATATGACGTCTCCCTGTCTCACTCCTCGATGCAATTGGATAGGTTTCGAGTCCTGGTCCTGAAGACGGACTGACATAGTGGCGTTTTTGTACAGATCCTTTAACACTTCAATGTACCGATAGTCGACTTGGCACCTCTGGAGAGATCGTAGCACAGCCCACGTCTCGATCGAATCGAAGGCCTTCTCATAGTCCACAAACGCTAGGCAAAGTGGCTGGTTGTACTCTTCGGTCTTCTGTACAACTTGCCGTAGCGTATGTATGTGGTCTATGGTACTGAAGCCTTTACGGAAACCGGCTTGTTCGGGAGGCTGGAAGTCGTCGAGCCTGCGTGCGAGACGATTCGTAATGACTCTCGAGAACAGCTTATAGACATGACTCAGAAGTGAGATGGGTCTGTAATTCTTCAGCAGGGTCTTATCACCCTTTTTAAAGAAGAGCACCACCACACTTCTGTGCCATGCCTGTGGCGTTTTCCCTTCGAGTATGACAGAATTAAACAGCTTCTGAAGAGCTTTTAGCACTGGCCTTCCGCCTGCTTTCAGAAGCTCAGCCGTAATTCCATCGTGCCCGGGTGCCTTGTTGTTTCTAAGCTGTCTGAGAGCCATTCTAATCTCGTACAAGCTGACGTCCGGGATGTCTTCGGTATGGTGTCGGGTAAGTCTAGCTCTTGGATCTTTGGCCAGACTGCTAACGGGTGGGCCGGTTGACGTGTATAACTGTCCATAGAACTTCTCGACCTCCCTCAGTAGCTCAGGCTTGGACGATACGGTTCTGCCATCCTCGGTCTTCAGCTTCGTCAACTGGCTCTGCCCAATAGACAGATCTCTTGCGAACACTTTGGAGCCCTTGTTCCGCTCAATCGCTTCTTTAATATGATTAGTATTAAATAGCCGAATGTCGCGAGTCAGAGACTTAGGGATCTGTTTATTGAGCCGCCGATATTGAGAAGCATCTCCCGAAGACTGCAGAACCATTTCGCGTCTTTCTTCCATTAGCTTGAGGGTATGATCTGAGATCTTTTTGGTTCTTTTAGTACGGTGGGGTCTGAAATACTTTGACCCAATTGTATGGACAGTTTCCACGAACCCGTTATTGTAGTCGTCCACATCTATGCATTCACCGAGGCATTCGAAGCGATTTTGCAGTTCGAGCTGAAAGCCGTCGGGATTTTGGATATTGGTGGGTGCGGGTCGGAGCGTAGACTTCATCAGTCGAGTTCTTTCCAGCTTTACGTTGATATGATGCGTGATGCGTGATGTTATGTATGAATGTAAGTATAGCGGTTTATGTATATCAATGGATCCTTCCGCGGTCCACTAGTAGTAGCTGAGTCACATGGTTATTCATTGATCATACCTGTTACTCATATTCAGTATCAGTGGTCCATTTATTCCGCGGTTAAGTTCCATGTAATAATTACTGTTATTACTTAGTATTACTTATGTTGTAATTTAGTCACGCACTCAGTACTGCCACAACTTGTTAGAGCCTTTAAAAATAAAACGAATCATCTGGATTCATTCATGTATTAGTCTGACTGATGCGGTAGTCTACGTAAGAACATAAGTTAAGCTAAGAAGATGTAATATATGAGATTTGATGAGCTTTGATGGATGTACCCAATCCAATCAAACACATTAATCCGATTAGCAAAAACAACCTCACTGACACATAAAAATCAATATCGACATAACCGTCGAAAATTGATGACCAAACGCTTCGAACTTTCAACTAAATCGATTCAGCTTGAAACAACAAAAACACAAGGAAACTTACAATTTTGAATGCTTTCACCACTATGGTGGCTATCGTTTGCACGGACACCATTTTCACAAAAAAATGTCTGCTTTATCAGTATCACTTAAAAAACACTGAACTATGTTTCGTTGTCTGCTTTTGTTAGCAGGTGGATCGTCACTGCTAGATTTAAGTTATCAGGAGTTGCTATCAGTACAGTCAGTTGTAATCTTATCTCTTTCAGCGAATTAGTAGGACATGCATACTATGCCCTGCGTTAATGTTTTTGTGAAACTCTGCCGAATACCTTCGTCGATAAGGTGGTTTTTGAGTTGACGTATTGTTTTTGTTATCTTTGTTTGAGGCTACCTAGTCCCTTTAAATTTGCTAGTTACTCATTTAACTACTCACGTTCGAATCGTAAGACTCTTTCATACGAACACATACCTTAACGAAAACAATAGAAAAGAAAACATAATAGAGTTAACGAAAGAATAAGGTGCGTGTTATAAATTTAAAAAAATCAGTTAATAAATACTTTATTACAAGAGATACACGTTTGTGACCAAAATATACAGGCACACGAGACACACCATCTTAGTTGTCATGGTGGGCAACGTGCATTGCTGTCTTGTTAGTGTCAATTATGCTACTAATAAGACAGTAGGCGCTATGGGCGGTGGTGACCACTTACCATCAGATGGCCTACAAGCTCGCTTGCTCACTTGTTACCTACATATAAAAAAAGGCAACAAATTTAATGATTTCCAAAATAATAATAAATAATACACACAGGTAAACGCTTAGTCTATTGTTCAATCTGCTGCTAGTTTAAGAGAGTGTTTTTAGCGAGAAATAATAGTGCAAAATGTACACCTTACCTTACTGTCTCTTTCAGTGAACCTGTGTTAATATGTTTGGCTCTTTTTGAAAATAAAATATTTATAACCCTGAAGTTATAAAGAATGTCAATCTTTGCGATATCATCGTTCATAGTGCATTGATTTACTGACTTAGATTAGTAAATTAAAAAAAGTTAAAACTGGCTAAAAGGCAGTTAAAGAACAAAATAAATAACCATAGTGAGCTAACTGGAACACTTGCCATAACGATGTTTGTTTGAAACGAAGGTTATATCGTTTTGTGGTCTCATAAAATAAAATAAAAACCGGTTAAGTGCGAGTCAGACTTGCGAACCGAGGGTTCCGATATTCTTATAGCATTATAAGGATGCCATTAAATCTATTTTTAAGACCGCATAAACAAGTTTGTAATGTTATAGATTAGCCTCTAACGCAGAGGGGATATAATATTTTTAGGACATACCTATTTTAATAATTATTTATGTCATTTTAATCAGAAAATGCAGAAGTGAAGTCCTTTTGACAGTTACGTTGACTGATCATGCCCTTTTAGTTTTCGGAAGGCTGTCCTTACACCATAATGAGATCGGGATAAAATATGTTGACCCGATCTCATTGATGATGTTGAAGTGGTGTAAAAAGAACTTGCACTGTGGTTTGATATCGTTGGGTGTGACAGATAGATATAAACGGGCAAAGCGACACCAGAAGAGGTTTTTTTATGATTAAGTTTGGAACCCGGAACCCTAAGAACATTGGTCTGTATCCGTTAGTCATTCCGAGACGAATATCTTATGGCATGAGACCACCATGGTATAAACATGGACTTGTTATTATGAGTAATCTGTTAGTAGGTTCTTTATTGGTATTCTGGGATGATTTATGACTAGTTCCTATTGTACAGTCAAGAGCACATCAAGCTTGATGCATTGAACTTTGTACCGATCTTATTGAAATAGACGTTCAGGCACATTCGGGCTAGAGTCACGCTGCGAGTGTCAAGCTTGACGTGTCGTTGACTGTACTCGTGGATTGTAGATTGTTGCTGATAGGTCGCTCCTTGGTGCAAATGAAATAATAAGCCTGTAAATGGGCGATAAACCTTAATTATTTGGATAAATGCACTGGTTACAATAGCGCAGGATAAAAAGTGAAGAGTTGGTGAGTTTTCTGAATCGAGCTATAAAGGTTTTTTCCGATGCTATGCTCGAAAAAACAGATTTTTTTCCACGGAGCTTTTTCGTGAACCGAGTGGTGCCGGCAAAGAATAGCAAAACAGTCCTGTAATTTTAGGTTATATATCTAAAAAGCTGTGTAAACGATTTATTAAGGATTTTGCGGTGACAGCGTGTTGTATTAAAGTGTTTCGCAATACATTTTAGCTCTATAAGCTTATAGAGCAAAAACTACCTACGAGTATAAACAAGTGGTGTAAACGTTTACTACGCCAATTTATACAACCGTTATAGTGTGTTGCTATAGTGAATTCAAAAACAGCCACTATGGAACGATATCTAAATATACAAAAGAGCATGTCCTGACTGACTGACTGACTGATTCATCAACGCCGAGCCGTAACCACTATATAGATACAGATCTGAAATTTTGTACACAGGTTCTATGCACGTCAAAACCACCCACTAAGAAAGGATTTTGGAAAATTCATCTCCCAAGGGGTGAAATAAGGGATGAAAGTTTGTATGAAAGTCCTTTGTTTCTTGAGCTATATTCACACAAATTTGAATTTAAGCTTCTGGTAAAAAATAAAGAAACATGTATTTAAGCATTTCTTAAAAATCACCCTTCAAGAGGGTGAAAAAGGGGATTATTTTTTTTCCGTATGTTTGTCTATAAGTCTTTCATTTTTAAAGGTAGAATTATAAAAATTTGGTTCCTAGCTCATGGTAAAATATAAAAAAGTACGTTTAAGAATTTTTCAACATTCATCCCCTAAGAGGGTGAAATAAGGGATGAAACTTGGAATGAAAGTCCTTTGTTTCTTGAGTTAGATTCACACAAATTAAACTTTAAGCTTTTAGTAAAAAATAAAGAAACACGTGTTAAAGCATTTCTTAAAAATCACCCTAAAAGGGGGTGAAAAAGGGGATGATATTTTTTTCGTATGTTGGTCTCTTAAGTCTTTTATTTTTAAAGGTAGAATTATAGAAATTTGCTTTTGAGCTTTTGGTAAAAAATAAAAAAGTACGTGTTTTAGAATTTTTCAAAAATCATCCCCTAAGGGGGTGAAATAAGGGATTAAAGTTTGTATGAAAGTCCGTCAGTTTTGAAGTTAGGGTCTTCAAAATTTCTATTTAGACTGACGACTAAAAATTAAGTTTTATGTGTCTCAAGGTTTTTGAAAATTCTACACCCTAAGGGGTGAAAAGGGGGATGAAGATGAAACTCTTTCATTTCAAAGTAATATCCACTAAATTTATTATTTGGGCATTAAGGTTGTAATTCTGTGGAACATACATCACTGTTATTGAAATTTCACCCCAAATTCAACCCCTTAAAGAGGGAAACGGGGTGAAAAAGTCTAAAAACCAATATAGGTATCGTTTGTATGGTTTATCGGGTCGCTGATTACGAAAACTAAAATAATTTTGAAATCCATTGTGGTGGACGGACATGAAATGCCATCATCCCCTGGGGATGGGGTTGGGGTGTAATAGGGTTGATATATCTAAAAATCAATATCGGTGTCGTTTGTATGGTTTATCGGATCGCTGATTACGAAAACTGCAACAATTTTGAAATCTACGGTGGTGGACGTGAAATACTTTCATCCCCTGGGGATGGGGTTGGGGTGCGATAGGGTTAAAATGTTTAAAAATCAATATGGGTGTCGTTTCAATGTTTATATAAGGCACGGAGTAGAGAAAGGGAAGGAGATGTTGATATCAGTCGAGCCGTAATTCAATCAATTGAGCCATGACGTCACGAAAGGGGGCGGGGCATACGCCATTTCCTCTTTGAACTTACCAGTGATCACATCGAAACACGCTCTGCAAAAAGTTGTTTAAATAGTTGGAAAAACCACTCCCATTATGAAGTGTTGTGTGCCTTTGTGTTTAAATTCGTCAGAAAGGCAAAAAGAAACTGCATTTAATGTGTCTTTTCACTTGTAAGTAAGATTTTTCAATAAAATTTGCTATCGATGTACTGACTGTAGGCATGTGGCCGTAACATTAGTTCTGCTTTATGTCGCTAGATGGTTTTGGGAATATTTGTAGTTTATCAGGTCGCTGATTACAAAAACTACAACAATTTTGAAATCCAACTTGGTGGACGTGAAATACCAGAGAGGAAGAGGGAGGGGGAGAGGGAAAGACTGCAAATTGACTGAATTTCACGCGGACGAAGCCGCGGGCACAGCTACTTGCTCTATAAAGCTATTCGCAGATGCTTCTTTTCATCTAATTTGCATAATAAGGGTTCCAAAACGAACTCCTATAGTAATTTTGTTTTAGCAGTGCTGAATACTTAACCATAGGGTGATATTGTGGTATTATGGATATTCAGATCTTTGCTATAGTACTTAGTACGTTAGTAGTCACAACAGCTTTACAATGGAGTGTTTTTGTGATGTAGCCACGTTTCAGAATACGCTTATGTAATGTAACTGTACTATTATCGTTTTCAGATATATATTATAGTCCCACTGATAAGCATATCACATAGACACTTTTTTAGAGCAGAATTGTAGTATAACGACATTTTTAGTTCCTTTAATACACAAATTAGTACTGTACATACCAGAATATGTATATGTTTAACATCTATATGTATAACATCATTTTGTTTGCATCTACGGTAAAAGCTCTTACAGCACATCGATTGAGCTTTACAATAAATTACCTGAGAGTTTGAGATCGGCTTCAACGCAGTTTAATGAGTTTAAGGGTGCTTTGACTAGATGGCTGAGTGAAAAGTGCTTTTACACAGTGGGGGAATACATGTTGCATGGCCAAAAATAGGTTTAATCTTTGTTTGGACATGACCTGTGTATTTTGACTGCTGTTTAAAATGTTATTTAAATTAGCTTGGGTTCCTGACAATTCAAAAACTGGTAATCTTTATTTTACAATATTATCTTTTATTATTGAATTTACTGTTTATATCAATTTTATCTAAAATTTTAGTAATCTTTATAATAATTTGACATTCAGAATATTTTTGAAAGTGACATTTTTTTTATTATTGTAAATATTATAATTTTGCATGCCCTCGCTTTGCACACCTGAATACAGGTTGAATATATCTACTGTACTAAATTTAAAATCTTTAACAATGTATATTCACGCAAATAAATGAATGATTATGATTATGATTAAAACAAAAACAGCACGTAAAGGTAAATAATTGTTGCTATTAAATGACGATTATGCCCTGAAAAGAATTTTAATCTCGCTTTTACAACAAAACTCCGACATTTTGATATTTAACGTGAATTCGGTGTGCTGTTATTCTTCCAAACAGGATAAAATGGATTTAAACAATTGGAAAAGATATAAACGCAGTGCAACGTACAGAAGAGAAGTAAAAAGACGTTATGAGCCAGCAACATCATCTATATACATATAATAAAAGAGTAGAAATCGCGTGTCTGTACTTTTGATAAATTTATAAAAAAAATAGTGTGGACGATAAAAAACGACTGATAGAACTCAAAAATATGTTTTCTGAACTTTTTGTCTGTCTGTCTGTCTGTCTGTCTGTCTGTATGTTTTCGATAAACTCCGAAACTACTGAACGGATTTTCTCGCGGTTTTGGCAGATATATTAAGCTTATCTCTGAGCAACATATAGGCTATGTTTCATTCAAATCGGTTCACTCAATCAGAAGCTACACTAATGTAAAGTATCAAATTGCCTGTACGATAATAACTCACAAACCGATTCAAACTGAGTTTTCAATTACGAGTTTGGCTTACTTTTGTGCAACATAAAAGTTTAGTTTCATTGCAAACGGTTCACTCAAGACAGAAGGTACGCTAAGTTTCATGCGGCGGCGCAAATAACTCACAAACTATTGAACGGATTCAAACAGGGTTTTCAATAAACTGTCAAGCTTACTTCTTTGCAACATATTAGCTTACTTTCATTGAAAACGGCTCACTCAGACAGGTGCGCGAAATTTCCAGCGGAGGCGCCAATATCTCACAAACAACTAAACCGATTAAAACGAAATTTTCGGTAACGTATTTGGCTTACTCCATGCAACATGCATGCTTAGTTTCATTGCAAACGGTTCACTCAGACATAAAATACACTAAGTTTTAAGCGGCGCCACCAATAACTCACAAACTACTAAACGGATTTAAACGGGGTTTTCAATAACGTGTTTAGCTTAATTCTTTGCAATGTATTAGCTTACTTTCATTGAAAACGGTTCACTTAAAACTACTGTACCGACTCCAACTGGCATTTCTATGACGTGCTTGGATTAGGTACTTCCGTTAAACATATAAGCTTAGGTTAGTTGAAAACGGTTCACTCAGATAGAAGTTACGCAAAGTTACAAGCGAAGGCGCAAATAATTCAAAAACTTTTGAGCAGATTCAAACGTGGCTTTCAATAACGCGTTTGGCTTACTCCTGTTCAATAAATAAGCTTAGTTTCATTGCGATAGGAAGGTTCACTCTGACAGAAGATACGCAAAGTTTCAAGCTGCAGAACCAAGGACTCACCTACTAAACTGGTTTAAAGTCAAACGAGTTTTTCAATGACGCGTCGGACTTCTTTCTGTGCAACATATAAGCTTTATTTCATCGCAAACGGTTCACTCAGACAGAAGGTTTGCGAAATTTTAAGCGGCCGCACCAATACCTCACAAACTACTTGAACGACTTAAACGGGGTTTTCAATAACGTATTTATGTTGCTTTCGTGCAATATTTAAACTTTTTTTTATTGCCATCGGTTCATTCAAACAGATAATAGGCGAGTTCAAAGTTTCGAGCTGTGAAACCGAGCTGAAATAAAACAAAGCTTATAATTTTGTACGGAAGAAAGCCAAATACGTTGTTGAAAGTTCCGTTTGATCCGGTCCAGTTGTTTGTTTAAAAGTCGTGGGTACAGCTAAAGATTGGTAAAATCTATATTTAGTTTTATTGTAAAAATAATAATAAAAAAAAATCCTGTTTCGGCATGGCGGTGCAACAAATGTAATTTTTTTTATGAAAGTTCAAAAGTTTTGAAAACTTAGGAAGTAGGTACTTATAAACGAAATACTCCAAAAAATAAAGAGAGAAGTGAATTATTGTTTTTTAGGAATTGTCTTTTAAGGGGAGAGATAAGTTACAAAGATTGTACGGAAGTGAAGTCCAACAGTTTTGTATGTAGGTACATGTAGACTTAAAAGCATGTGAAGCTAGACACGTTGGACTTTGTACCGCTCTTTTCTTCTTCTTCAGTAGCCACAGAAGCTAAAGTGATTGAGCCTCAGATTTAGTTAGGCTTTGTTTTGTATAAGAAATAACGAAACCCGTATCATAGTTACTCCGCGTGGAATTCGACTATGATTTTACACTTACGAGGATAGTGGGCGACCTAACAGTCCACACGTAAATAAGAGGTGTTTAATTTACAAAAATCCGTAGTATCGAAACTCTGTATACCTAATAATATAAAGGCTAGAACTGCACTGTCTGTCTGTCTGTCTTTGGTACGAAGATAGTTTGAACCATAGGCAAAGTCATTAGCTACATTTTCTGAACCCCACGCGGACGGAGTCGCGGGTAACAGCTAGTCTTTAATAAATGATGTAACCAGTACTAACAACCAAGATCAAGTCATCACGACAAGTTAACGGCTCTTAGAAACTTGAAGTCACTTAAATTAATAAATATTTTAGTAAAAGCTGAATAATTCGAGGGGGCACATAAAACCCATGGTAAACCTGACCCAAGTTAATCAGTAAAACTGCGGTCGCACATCATTACCACCGTATAACACGAATATTATAACAGCAAAATAAAATCTTAGTCACTTCAAATTGCTTGTATTCTTTTGTATAAATTAATTATTTATTTATCACACTGCATAGACAAAAATTTTAAAAGAATGAAAGGTGAATGAATGATATGAGGTTAAGGCAACATAAACACTTGTATAGGATGAAAAAGTACTATAAACGTTTGCACAGTGACCACAACATCACTATTTTGAGACATGCTTCACTGTTACATAGGTTGTATAGGACTGATTTATCATGTGTTACCCTGTTATTAATACGTTATGACACTGAACAGAACTATAATTGGGCCACTTCCGAATAAAAGAATCGTTATTAAGTGTTGTATAGGACCGAAAATAGTTTTTTTTCAAAACGTTCTATGGCCTTTTAAACAACTAGTTTTTGTTACTTGGGCAACCCATCTCTACCCGTGGGTGTCGACTAAGGGCTTATGAACCGGAGGATGGGCAGCAAGCAACATCTTTCTGTGTATCGTAACATCTTACATACTGCGGTCACTAACAACAGCGGTCGCCAGCCGCAACACTTACAAGCGTGGTGAAGGTAAATCCTCTCCAAAATACCACATGTTTTTGCTGGAGTTCTGGAGGGAGCTCTCTGTCCTGCAGATGCAGTGGATGTTTATGGGATGTTAATATAGCTTTTTTTGGCAAAACTCTTAATTTTACCGTTCATTTTCCACACACAAACTTTTGCTAGCTCTCGACTTCTCCGGCCCAAATACCAGCTTTAGTTTCCATAACAGATACTACAAAGGGCTTTGTTATGTCGTAGGCCCGGTAGCCGGCAGACCCACTGACATACACTTGTGTCAAGAGCACATCAAGCCAGACACATTGGACTTTATACCGTTCTTATTTCAATAGACGTATGGGCCAGAGTCGCACTGCGAGTTTACACTCTCGTTGACTGTACCAAATACCGTTGACCAAGCTACTGCCATTACCGTTGTCATTAGAGGGCTGCTGAGACATTGTTACTGTACTTTGAACCATATTTACTATTTAGTTGATTTACTTTCGTGTCGTAAATTACAAATTTCATCACCATACATTTAAGTTTAGGCTGACGATCTGCGTTAAAATTTGGTTTTCCCAGCTACTATACTAAATGGGGTTTGAAATAACATAAAATTTTGAATGTCCTCAATCTTGTGTTGAATTTGGTGATTTTGTACTTTATTTTAACGATATTTTGTTTTTTTTTTTCTTATAACACCAATTCGATACAAAGGAGGATGTTGCTGCCCATCCTCCAGTTAATAACCCTTAGTCGCCTCTTACGACACCCACGGGTATGTAAGGATTGGTAATATTCTTTGCCGGCACCAT
This sequence comes from Athrips mouffetella, assembly GCA_947532105.1. Taxonomy (NCBI): domain Eukaryota; kingdom Metazoa; phylum Arthropoda; class Insecta; order Lepidoptera; family Gelechiidae; genus Athrips; species Athrips mouffetella. The sequence continues at coordinate 5,861,587 of OX383969.1, read as the reverse complement.
ACAGGATCTTACTTACTGCGGTTACTTACAACCGCGGTCCATGGTGCCAGCCGTAACGCTGACAAGCGAGGTGACTATGGTAGTTCCCCTCTACATTTTTCCAGCAAAAGCTAGAATTCTAGAGGGAGCTCCCTGTCCTGTAGTGGACGTTTCATGGGATGTTATGATGAGTACCAATTCATTTGTCGGAAACCTAAGACGACCTAAGGATTTCCAGCAAGCTCATCTAGGTGGAACCTTTCGCTCCAAGCACAACGTTGCAGGAAAAAACGTCCGCGCTTTGAAACTGGGATTGGAGATGTCCTGCCGTAGGACCACAGCGTAGGACATGTTTGTCGTACGAGTATGCACCAGGGCCGATAAGCCAAGCGAGGCGGGCCTTGAAGACAGTGGCAAGACGTTTCAGACAGTCTTAAAAATATCTATAACAATTTAGCAGTTCATCATCTTCCTGTTGATGTTGTCTAAAGTTGTATTATTTTAATATTTTCGCAACTACAGTGCCTAATTGTATATTCAACTCGTGAAAAGTGTTGTTGGTTATGTATGAATGAACCTAACATTTGTTGATAAATACCATTAAGTTACGCTTGTGTACATAACTGTTAACTTTTCCAAATAAATAAAATTAAAATAAAAAAGAAAAATCATATCGTGTGGTTTGCAAGGTCGATTACCGACCTCACAAACCCGGGCGTCAGAGTTGTTGATCCGCCCAAGGTCTCTGACCCATTTTACTTTTCGGTCTAATTCTATAAAGCGTTTCGATTATAGAAATGCGACAGGATAGAGATCGATGGCGATCGAGGCCTCTCAAGGTCTTTGTCCAGCAGGAGACACTTGTTTTAAATTAGTATTATTTAAGTTATTAAATGTGAAACGGTAAATTATAAAGCAACCTAACCTCACCGAGTCTAACCAAACCTACCTAACCTATACTAACCAAATCTGTTTTATCACTAAATGACTCGTGAGGGTTACCGTTTAGTACTGACGGCATGGGGCCGACAATATTAAACGTAGTATTACTCTACTCAAATAAATTGCTGTTACTGGTTAATTACACTACATTCAATAGCTCCTAGTAGAACACTGACTCTCAAAATACAGGCTTTCGCTTAGCTTGGGAATCAGGGTTTAGCAATTAATTTGTGCACCAATTGTGTAATAACCACTGTACTGCTTAAGTTTACTTTGCTGATGTACAAATCCATTGAAATAAATAAATATTTAATTTAATTAACCAAATCTGGTTAGATTTAACCGAACTGAGGTTTAACCGAACCTGTGAGACGAGCCCGTGAAACTACAAAAATATATAATTTAAGTATGTAAGATATAGAGCCTATTGACAATTTATTACCGTTAAATTACATTTTAACTAGGTAAATTACAATTTAACGGCCCTGACAATTTACCTGCGGCAAATATATTCCTTAGGGAATTGCACAATTTATGTGGTGACAAAAGATTCCTTTTGACTCATACAATACTACAGTATTGCATTATATTACATTATTTCTGTCGAGTAGGTTTGATAATTTCTGTTGAGGAATAAGAGTAAAAAAAATAATTAAATTTATTCTTGGAAGTTTGCAAGATATTTTAATACTTGGGAGTCACGGAGTAAGGAATCTTTACTCCGTGTTACGAGTATTATTACGCACTTGCCAAACTGCAATACAGCTTGTTGGTAGTTAGTTCTTCCCCGACTTTAAAAATAATGCCATCGTAGACATAACTGTGCACCATAACGACGTAACTAAACAAATTTCATGACAAGCGTCAACAATGGTTTCAAGTCCCTTATTTTACGCATCGTGTAGCTTGCGAAATGTAACATTTTCTGAATGACTGTCGCAAGAGCCCTTGGTGTCTTTTGTCTTAAAGGAAACCAAATTTGGTAACTCTACAAATGGAAAGTGGAAATTAGTAATTTGGGACACGGTTAATAAGGCTTGGTTACGAAATCTATGTTAGTTTGTAAAGTAAATGAAACATGAGAATTGAACTTGAGATGAGGCGATATGTTGCAAAAATTTGACGCTTATGTAATCTCAGATCTAAAACTTCTTTGTCTATAATGTTTCTTAGGAATTTATTCTATTTTTAACTTCTATGCTAATACCTTACTGAATCACCACAAGTCGGCCTAATTAGTTATGTATGAGTCAGTTTAATAAGATATCTACACCCATCTGTGCCCGTGGGTGTCGTAAGAGGCGACCATCATGAACTGGAGGTTGGGCAGCAGCGTCCTCCTGTGTATTGTATCATCTTACATATTGCGGTCACCAATAATCGCGGTCCATGGTACAGTCAAGAGCACATCAAGCTTGACACATTGAATTTGACACCTCTAAAACAAAAGCGCTATCTAGCCAGACCCACCCTTGTGACCTTGGAAAAAACAAAAAACAAGAAAATAATAACATTCGTTGTATTTTCTCTTTCCTCATAGGCGATTTTTTTGTGAAAGTGATCCAGCACGTTCGCAGGACACAGACGAAGAAAGTAAAATAAGTAGGAAGGAGGCAAAGTGTGCGATTGTACCTATACGGGTAGTACGCGAAAGCTCAGGAGTGCAGGTGAAATGTATGGCGCGCCTTACATTTCACCCGCACTTCTGAGTTGTGGCTGGTTTTGGAGCGCAGGGTGGTGTTCCGGATGTGATCTATCCTTTTTACACCTGAAATTCTACGCGCCATTGCACGTTGGCAAACCTTGAGTTTGGACTTTTGAGCTTCCGAGAATGACCATGTTTGCGCACCGTAGGTTAGGATGGGCACTATGGGCAGGATACAATTGTCGACTAACACTGCACAGACTAACACCGTAAAATTTTCTTCTATTACAGGAACTGGGTCTAGACATCACCGATGAGCAAATCGCAGAACTAGAATCAGCAATCCACGACATCGACTTCGCTTCTGCCGCAGAACACGAGAAGATTGTGCGTCATGACGTCATGGCTCACGTCCATACCCTCGCTGAGCGTTGCCCACGCGCAGCTCCTATCATACACCTTGGAGCTACTTCCTGCTATGTCGGAGACAACACCGACTTGATTGTCCTCAAACATGGTCTGGATCTCCTCCTGCCGAGATTGGCTGCCGTGATCAGCAGATTGTCGAAGTTCGCTGATGAGTTCAAGTAAGTTTCTAACTCCGAAGTCTTAACATCCATCCTAGAAACACTATAGGGCTTAACTAAATTCGCGTCAAACCTTAAAAAAATATCTTGTTGTTTTGATATTATACGTCTTTAAATCTTACGTATTACTGTGGTATTACCTTTTTATATTTAATATTTCTAAGTAGGTACACCTAGAAGCACGTTGATGATAACGTTTGGACTTTATGGCATTCTGATAGAGTAACAAATGTTTCACAGGGGTGTGGTTAGGTTAGTCAACCACACGACTGTGGATACATTTTTTACAGTACAGTCGTACCTATACATAAAGGGTTTTTATTCATTCGTGTAAAACTTTTAAACTGCTTATTCTGGAGGCTAAATACAACAATTTTATTTTACGACTTTGAGTCCCGTAGTCAACAAGGAATCCTTAGTTTTTGAATTCTCACGTATTTTAAAGGACTGATATATTTTTTCGGAACATAATTACCGAAAGTGGTATAAAAAAACTTTGTTGCATTAAGGTCCCCAGAAAAAAGTAAAGTTGGACTTTTCTATTAATATTTCAGGTCTCTACCAATCCTAGGCTTCACTCATCTCCAGCCTGCGCAACTAACAACAGTTGGTAAACGAGCTTCACTCTGGCTCAGCGACTTGCTTATGGACGAGCGTGCCCTCTCCCGAGCCAGGGATGATCTACGTTTCCGAGGAGTCAAAGGTACCACTGGCACTCAAGCCTCTTTCATGACACTCTTCAATGGAGACAGCAACAAAGTACAAGCTCTTGACAAACGTGTTGCTGAACTCGCTGGCTTCAATAAACGCTACATCGTCACTGGTCAAACGTACTCCAGGAAAGTAGACCTTGAAGTAATTTCGGCGTTGTCAGGTCTTGGAGCGACAGTACACAAAATGTGCTCGGACATTCGCATCTTAGCTTCACGTAAGGAGATTGAGGAACCGTTCGAATCAACCCAGATTGGATCCAGTGCTATGGCCTACAAAAGGAACCCTATGAGATCTGAACGCTGCTGTGCATTAGCTCGTCACCTGATCACGCTTCACTCCAATGCAGCTAACACTCATGCAGTTCAATGGTTGGAACGCACTTTAGACGATTCTGCTAATCGTCGTCTTACCCTAGCAGAAGCATTTTTAACTGCTGATGCTGTTTTGCTTACCCTCCTTAACATCTGCCAAGGATTGGTTGTATATCCTAAAGTGATAGGCCGTCACATTGCTCAGGAACTGCCATTCATGGCGACGGAAAACATTATTATGGCTATGGTTCAATTAGGAGGTGACCGTCAAGTTTGCCATGAAAAAATAAGAGTGCTTTCACATGAAGCTGGAGCTCAGGTAAAACAGCATGGAAAGGACAATGACCTGATTGATCGTGTGAAGAAGGATCCCTACTTCGCACCAATTTTGAACCAACTGGATAAACTATTGGATCCCTCTACTTTCATCGGAAGAGCGCCTGAACAAGTAACCGAATTTATTGAAGAGGAAGTGAACCCGGTCATTACTAAATACAAAGAGGTGTTATCGGAAGCGGAAAAAGTAGTGTTTCTAAAGATATGAACGAACTTATTGTTTTATTAACACGCATTTTTAGTAAATTAAGAATACTTAAATGAAATAAACTTGTAAGATTTAATGAAATATATTTACAAAAATAGCGTTTTGTTTCTATATTACAATTTATAAAAATACAAAAAAATGACTTCACTATTTTACACAACATAACATGCTAAATGAACTAGAATATAATGGTAACTTTCGTATCTGATGATGCTGATCTCCTTAAGCTAAAGATGTTTGGGTACATGAAGAATAATAAATAACTACGATATAATATAACATTAACAAATTGAAAAATAAATTAGAAGCTTCTAGAAATAAAAGAGAGACATATCAACTTAGTCATATTCATTGAGAACAATTTTGTGACCTCAGGTTTATCACAATTTGGATGGCACGATGAGATTCGTATGGCCTTTTATGGCACTTAAGTAAGTTCTTTAAAGCGAATTTGTAAGGAGAGTATCGCCTTGACAAGCAGGACCTTGACTGGGCCAGTTGCAAGCGCCTATGCTTGGGTCAAAGCTCAATTGAACAGGGCAGTTGAAAGTGTGAATAGTGAATTTTTGTTTGTTGCAGTCCCATCTGCAAGCGTAGAATTTATTACATTGTTTAGGATGACGGAAGAGACCAGCTCTTTGACAGTCAGGCAATTCATCCCTGTTCCTAGTTACCGTTTCCTTTACAACTACATTAGGAGCTACTTCCTGGTTCAAAAGCACGGTCTGGTAAGTAGGAGCGACAGTCACAGCCTTAACTCGAGGTCTGATTTTGACTACCCTCTCTGTAGTTGAGTACACAGGCGTACTTGATACAAATTCTTCAGAGTAGATTTGTTTAGTCTGGGGAGCCACTTCGACACTAGAATCCTGGTAGTATGAATCGTCGGGAACAATAATAGGATTGAAGGAAGTTTTAGTCACAGTGTTAACTGCTTGTAATCTTGCAGATTTCGGTGCCCATTCATCATCACTGATATCTCCACGTCGGTCTTCGTAGTCCGTATCCAGAGCGTCGTAATCGTAATCTTGCTGTACGTGTACTTTAGGTCTTGTTCCCTTCAAAACTAAAACCGGTGACTGACAGCTACACACAGCTCCAAGTTTCCTAACCAGCAGAGGGTTAAAATCGTTTATTTTGGTAACAACTGCTACTTTAGGTTTTGTTCTACGGGAAGGCACAGGAGAAACTTCAACTAGCTGTTGTTGAATAGGTGAGTAGGTCGAAGTTACAGCTTTGGGCGCAATAGAGTATGACTCTGTATTCGATACTATCGGAGTGGCAGTAGTGTAGCTTACTGAATCTGATACAAGACCGGCATCTGGACCGACTGTTCCAAAACCAAGCAAATGGGATTTAGCTGTTTGTACAACAATGTTTTGCTTCCTCTGTCCTGTTTCTTGATAAGGATTTATCGAGACTTGGGCATTCTTAAGGCCAAAATTGTCATAATTGACGTAACTCTCTACAGGAGGTAAGTATTCCGGTGCTTTGAAAGTCGTAGATTGTGCTGGTGGCAAATACTCAGGTGCTGAAGTGGTAGGCTTGACTCTCGGTCTTTTTGTTCGTGGGGGTAGGTACGTGGAAGTCACAGGAGGTAAGTATGTTGATGTTACTGGAGGCGCGTATGTCGAGGACACAGGAGGCAAATAAGTCGACGAAACAGAACCAGTGGTGTATGTCACTGGTGAAACTAGTCCAGCGTCAGGCCCTACAGTGCCAAAGCCAAGCAAGTTGGTCTTAGGAGTAGATGACACTGTTACTTCTTGGTAAGGATTAATGTTGTAGTAAGACTCTTCACTGTTTTTAAATCCAAAGCTATCGTAATTAACAACATTGCTTTCTCTCAAAGGTGGCAGATATTCTGGAGCACTAGTTGTGGGTTTAGTTCTTCTGTTGTTTGAAGGTGGCAAGTAGGCAGGAACTTTAGTAGAAGGCGTGTAGTCGTGAATAGTATACTCAGGTTGAGGTGGTAAATACTCCGGAGCTTGAGTGGGAGGTGGCAGATATTGCACAGTTGTTTTAGGTTTGTAAGTTGTAGTTACAATAGGCCTGGCAGTACCTGATGGTGGAAGATATGTGTTGTCTACTTTAGGAGGCAAGTATTCCCTTTGTTCAACTTGGATTTCAGGTACGGATGAGAAATGAATAGATTCTACTGTCTTTGGCTGCTCTATATGAGAAGTCGTGAAAGAAACTTGTTGTAACAAGCCAGAATCTTGAGAATATTCAAGTGGTTTATAATCATATTGATCTTGAGTTTGATGGTGAATTGAGGATTCATGAACTACGGGCGCAGCAGTCGATGATATGGAATATGTTTTTGGTGGTACATACTCGGGCGCCTTGAACTTGGGCGCCTCATATTCTGAGTAATGATCTTCATAGATCAGAGTTGAAGGTGTTGATGATACGAACACAACGTTCTTACCAGCTTCTTGTTGACTCTTTGTGTTGTATTGATGATACGTTTGATGAGAGACCAAACTGGCATCAGAGTATGACTTAGCATTCAAACTTTGTAATGATTCTCTTTGAATTTCTGGTTGGTTGTAAGAATAGTCGTAGTACTGTTGTTGCACATGATTTACTTTATTTTGAACGGCAGGTATGTAAGTTGGAGCTGGAGTGGTAATTTGAGTAAACTTCAAGATAGGGTTCTCGTAAGTAGTTACCGCAGGTTGATGGTAAATTTCAACTTTAGGCGCCGAAGTCGATACTGGGACGTATTTCTGAGTGTCAATATTATGGTACGTTTCATGATGATAAGTTTGTGGTTGATATGTAGAAACTAATGGGGTTGGAGTCGATTGCTGAATTATTGTTTTTGGTCCTTCTTCAAATTGCACAGTGGGTTGTTCGTAGTGATACCCTGATTCAGAGTTACTGTAACTATTAACTTGACTAGCTTCAACTTTATGTACAGTTTCATGACTATACGTCTGAGGAGCATAAGTCGTAGTGACAGGAGGTTTAGCTGTCGTATATTCTACAACAGTCTTAGGAGCTTCATATTTGTAACCAGTATCCACCTGGACTGAAGGGACGTATTGTTTAGATTCAACTTTGTGAATTGTCTGTTGACTATATGAGTGTGGCGTTGGTTGCACGTAAGTTGCAGGTGTTACATTTTCTACATATTTTAAAATAGGGTTCTGGGAGTAAGTGACCGCTGGTTGGTGATAAGTGTATTCCACTGGAGCTGGAGTGGATGATACAGGAACATAATGTTGAGTCTGATGAACAGTTTGATGATTAAATGATTGAGGTTTGTAAGCAGAAATCACTGGCGTTGGCGTAGTATATTGAATGATCGTCTTTGGAGCCTCTTCAAATTTAATTTGAGATTTAGGGTATTCATAACCAGAATCAGGCTTGTCATATTTGTAACCAGATTCCGAAGAAGGCTGCTCATACTTGTAATCAGATCCTGAATAAGTATTGACTTGACTAGCATCGACTTTGTGAACAGTTTCGTGACTAAAACCATGAGGTTGGTAGGTAGAAACAACTACAGGTTGCGCTGTAGTTTGCTCAAAAGCAGTTTTGCTTTCTTCAAAACTCGATGTAGGGTAACTGTATTCATAGCTAGTTTGTACAGATGGATTGTAGGAATTGTGGCTTTTTACTTCATGAACAGTTTCATGGCTGTAAGATGAAGGAGCATATACACCAACTGCGGGTTGGACATAAGTCGTTGGAGGTCCAGTGGTGTAAGCTACAACTTTCTTGAAAGGCTCTTCAGTAACTGGCACTGGTGTGGAGTACTGATACCCAGACTGCACATTATGCACAGTTTGCTGAGTGTGACTGAATCCTTGAGGTTGAAGTTTCGATACTAGCACTGGAGCTTGAGTCGTGTACGTTACACCATCTTCAAATTTGATATCAGGCTTGGAGTAAACGTATCCTGACGATTCAGATTTTGTGTTCGAAGCTTCATATCCGTAAGCTTGGTTATAATCAGTGACTTGAACACTAGGTGTCACGTATTGCTTCACAGGGATTGCTGTTGGCTGAACGTATGTAACCGCAGGTTGAGTATATCCAAAGACTTGCTTAATGTCAGATTTAGGAGCTTCAGGGACATAAGTGGTTTTATATGTTGTTACAGGAATGGCAGTAGTTACTGCAAAAGGAGTAGCCGTAGTCGGGACGCCTGAAGAAGTAGGAGTTGTTACGAAACTGTAGCCATCAAGATTATTTTCGTCTGTTCCAACGTGGTTTATGGAAACACCAGAATTTTGAATGATAGGAAGATGACCATTATGAACGACTTCGTGCCCGAAAGACTTGGTTCCAGCGTTGTAGTTGAACTGATCATTATAAGAAGCGTCGACTAAAGTTGTCTTTCCAACTAAGCCTACATTTACAGCCCCAGCGGCCAAAGTGTGAGAAGCACCAGTGTATGCTTTAGCACCACTCAAGTAAGCTGAATTTCCGTTACCATAGCTACCGTGCTGGATTTCAATGTTTGTTGAAGATCTTTCTCCTTCACTGCTGCCGATATGACCATCAGCTCTGTATACCCCAGCATTGTATTTTCCAGAAAGGTCATTGATTTGATCAGCATTGTAAGATCCAAAATATTGACCATTATTTAAACCACTTTCTATGTATGTTCCAGAATTGTCATCTGCATACTGACTGTTGTAACCGTAAGAACCTTGACCGTTATTTGAACCACTTTCAACATATGCTCCAGAATTGTCATGGGTATACTGACTGTTGATATTGTCAGAACTTTGACCATTATTTGAAAAACTTTTAACGTAAGTTCCATAATTGTCTTGGGCATACTGACTGTTATAGTTGTGAGAGCCTTGACGATTATTTGAACCACTTTCAACGTAAGCGCCAGAGTTATCGTGGGCATACTGACCGTTGAAATCGTGAGAACCAGAATATCTTCCATAGTCATTGTAATCACTTGATTTGTAATCAGTGTGAACATAAGGAACAGCAGGGGCATCTACGTGTTTGTAAGGTTCGGCATAGTCTCCTGTAGGATCGTGTACGTATGCTCCGGAGTTATCAGTATCATAATCCGAGCTTTGGTAATGAAGTGACTTTTGTTGCGAACCGAGTGACGCAGAAGCATATCCATTGTTTTGTCCGTGTTGGTAAAGTAATCTGTGAGCGGTTTCATCCTTTGTTGGTAGTCTGTAGTCATCGAGAATAAGTGAACCACTAGTGTATTTACTTGGTTGGACTAATCCTACATAACCATCAGCACCTACAGCCAATGCATTGGAGCCATGATCAGCTTTGATCTGGTGCCCAGAAAATTCTTGAGAAGCGATGAAGTTAGAATCCAAGGCATCAGCTTGAGATAAGAAACCATGTTGAATTCCGACGTGGTTGTTCAGAGATGCTCCGGAAACCAAACTCTGGTGACCAGCAATATTTATTGCGTCTGCTGTCTGCCCATGGAAGCCATTTGCTCCTGTAAGGAGTGAAAATTATGACTTTAGCAAATATATTTTTTTTCTGACGAGTTTATTTATTAATCATAATCATTAATCATTCACAATCAAAATTATTTTTTTTATTTAGCTACTAAACATTAATTATAGCGCCTCATTAAAGTTTTCAAGTATGATGTTCATCAGACAGAAATCATTATGGCGCAGGATCTTACCAGAAAGAGCGGCACCACCAAATCCATAAGCTTCAGCTTCGTATCTTGCAATGTTTCCACAAGCGGGTACCACCCAAGGCCAGTCACACTTGAGCTTCTCAGCATCGAAACCGAGGCCGAAGGGGCAGCGGAACTCGTAAGCTGTTAAAGGAGCCTTCCCGTGGTCAAGACAAGCGAAGAACCAGCGGCAGTTTTCGGGGTCCGCGTAGTAACCTAGAACAAAGAATGCCAGATTTTAGGTGAACAGGTTCCCGTATCATGTAGGTAAGAAGTTAAGTTTTCTTTGATGATGTGAGCAATTAAGCGTATCTACTATATCTGTCTATCTATCTTCCATGCAAATATAATACTGAAGGAAGACTCTTTAAGCTAGGATGCACTTGGAAAAAGATTCAGTTCGGGCAACGATCCAAAGCCATTCGGCTAAAGTGGTGGGAAGGGGGCGGAGGATTGACAGGTATTGTAGTCATTGTAGACTATACAACATTTATTGCCATTTCTTTACAAAGATGGGAATGGAAATTTTGTTTACCTTCATGTTCAGGACAGACGAATCTGGTTCTCGGCACAGGAGCAATTTCTGAGGACCCAGGACAGGCCTGTGAGTCCGGAAGACTTCCAGGCCACACACATACTTCGTATCGGGAGTCGAACGCTAGGCCAGCTGGACAGTCGAATTCAAAGACCTAGAAGCCAGAAACATAAATTTTAAATACTTTTTCGTCTGTGATACACAGATAATCAGTTACTTAGGAAGTTGTGTTATCTTCCGTAAACCAATATCAAAACTAGCAATCTCCCCAGGTAGGTTCTTTATAGTCTTTACCATCCCTCAATCTTCTTAATCGGTCGTGGAACATCATATTTCCGTTCTTCAGACGAGATGAAGTATTACTACCCATACCATCGCTTTGGGTGCTCTACATCTACCGCACTGCCATCAAATTAAAGTAGGTGACTTTAGGACAGATTAAGTAACTTTCCCGCCGTCTACCTTACGACGGCAGTGCTCGTCTTATCGTCCACGTGACTGACAATCATAGGCTTTTATGCTTACTCCTCAATACTTACAGTATACTCCGGGGAAAGCTGATCGAACTTAACGCAGCGGTAGAAACGAGCACACGAGCGTGGATGCACGAAGTAGCCTTGACGAGAACAGGAGAATTCCGTTCGTGTGTCCTGGAAAAACATAAAAATCCTTATGAGCGTCCAGGGCATTTTCTGTGCATCAAAAGACAAGTTAAGTAGTTATACCTTTAGAGGCCATTTTTCGGCTTGACAAAAGGGTAAATCGAGTTTGCTGAGGCCTACCTAACTTAGATATTTTTTATCTAACTGAATGTCATAAAAGGCAACTACGGGATCTAGCTGCATCTTTCTTCGTATCTTACAGTCAAGAGCTAATGTGCTCTTATAGTAGTAGTTCTTATTGTAGTAGTAGTTCTTACTTCAGTAACCGTTCGTTAAAGCTTTAGTCGCGCTGAACTGTCATCAGGGCCAAGAGACAATTAGAATAGAATAAAAACCCAGAATGTGGATTGGAACATACCTCTCGTATGGAATGGATGACACCATCTGAATCCACTACTTGCGTGATGCGGTAAGGCGACACCTGCAACGCGTCCAGGGGACGCGCAAAACCAGGAGCTGACAGGATCTCGTGTTCTAAAGACCTGGAATAAGTAACAAAGGGGTTGAAGTTTGTATGAAAATAACTATATTCAATTCAATTATTTATTTATGTATGATTAAATTTTATTTATTTTTTAAAAGGGAAAAACGGAAGCCTTATGGTGCGACTTCGTCTGTCTGTAAAAACTCAAAAGCTAACGACTTGTTTTGTAGTTTTAAAACGCACTTGACCGGTATTTTTTTATAGTTAGGCCGGAAATCGAAATAAATGTTTCACTTCCCATAGAAAGTGCATCCGTGACAGTATTTTGTTGCAGTTGATAATCTTTTAAGCATTAAAGTACTTCACCAATCACCTTGTACCTATCCGTTATCTTGTATAAATAAGGACCAAAGAAACTTGCATGACTTACCTTAGGACAGCAGCCCTAGGCGCTCGACTCTGCTGGTTGAGAACTTTAGCCAGAGAAGTCTTGAGCGAAGGTCCACAAGGAGTCTCACTATCCTTGTCTGCCTTATGGAGAGCCAACCCAGCTAGACCTCTCACTCGGGCGTACTTGCCCTTCACATCCACTGAGGAGGAGTCTTCGAATGACATCCAGGTTTTGTCCCTGTGAAGCAAAGTAGGGTTTATGGTGGTATACAAGATATAACAGAAAGGGAATATCAACCCTAAAGGATAATATTCTGCCTATGAAACTGAACAACTTTCCCCAAGGAACCATAGGTCGAAAACTGAAAAAAAAAAATTGATCTCCATAATTAGCTGATTCAGTTTCTATTGTAGGTCTTTTTTTTTCGCTTTTCGACCTATGTTTTTGGGGGAAAGTTGTTCAGTTTCATGGGCAGATTCATGTCCTTAAGGGTTGGTATACCCTTTTTGTTACACGCTATACAGCGTGTAACGGTAAGGTGAGATATTACTAAAGGGACTCAATCTGCCCATGAAACTGAACAATTTTTGACCTCTCATAGAAACTGCATCGGCTGATAGCGCATTTTGTATGGGAGGCCAAATTTGGTTTTTCGTATTTCGACCTATGTTCCTTGGGGAAAATTGTTCAGTTTCATGGTCTGAATAACATACTAAAATTATGTTCACTTTTTCATTAGGACCTTATATAGGGTGACTTTTAATTAGTTCTGGATAGAAAAAGGTATGAGTGAACTCATGATACTGAACAACTTTCCCCAAGGAACATAGGTCGAAAAGCGAAAAAAAAATTACCTAACGAAGCTTCGAACATAGGTTTTTTTTTGGATTTATTTATAGAAGGTTTGTCTCATGTAGTGTAATACCCCGGCAAAGTTTCATCGACTGAGGATTTAATGCGGGAGTCTTCATACAACGATCCGCTTCGTTGCCTAGACTATGTATTTTGAACGCCTTTAAACAAACGATTGAAAAACAAGCAACATTCGCGAAGAAAAACTCAAGTAGTCACGTGATCGACTCAGTTTGTATGGGAAGGCGAAAAATTTTTTTTGAGTAAATATATTTTTTCTTCGGGAACGTTTCTTGTTTTCATGAGATTAGTATAGGCAACGAAGAAGTTGACCCCAATAAATTTCTCAGGCAGATTTTATTTGACAGGATGATAAAGAATCATGAATTAAATGTAAATTCAAAATATAAAAAAAAATTACAAAAAAAAATTACAAATACATTTTTGGTAATTTTTGTATGGAAAAATTAAAAGTACCGGTTTTTTTGGATTTATTTATAGAAGGTTTGTCTCATGTAGTGTAATACCCCAGCAAAGTTTCATCGACTGAGGATTTAATGCGGGAGTCTTCATACAACGATCCGCTTCGTTGCCTAGACTATGTGTTTTGAACGCCTTTAAACAAACAAAAGCAAAAGTATAAAACATTGCTTACTTAAATGCATAAGGCGCCGACAAATCCTGGTCCCTTTCCAAAGTCCAACGTCCTTTCTGGAGCAGTCTGCACAGTTCAGCTTGGTCTATCTCCTTGGGCTCATCTTCCGTGGTGGGGCTTCCTGGGGTACTGAGGGTTTCGTTGAGAAGGTGGAACCGACGAGCCGTTGCTGGTAAGCTGATTACTATCTTGGAAGCTGGGACGCCAAGACCAACGACTAAGTCAACGACGGAATCCTGGAATTGGAAAGAGAATTTGCTATGCATTGGAGTCGCACTTACGGTGGCGGGCGAGTCAACAGTATTATAGCTCTTATAGTTTCGGAAAAAAGTGGCTGTGACATACGAACGGACAGACAGACAGACATGACGAATCTATAAGGGTTCCGTTTTTTGCCATTTGGCTACGGAACCCTAAAAAGTAATAATTTAATTTAAGTAATAATTTATACTAAAGACCTGTTTTTATTGGCGATTTCTGTTTTAGCTTAAAAAACGGGATCACTTATAAACGTGAAACTTGGTATGTTTTTAGTGCATAAGCTATGAAATAACAACAAATAATAAAAACTGGTCAAGCGCGAGTCGGACCCAAAAATCTAGCACAGTATGTTACTGAAATTTCAACTAATACAATTAATATGACGTGGTGGTACGGAACCCTCCGTGCGCGAGTCCGACTCGCACTTGGCCGGGTTTTTTTTTATTGAAACTGAATTCGCCCCTGAGCTATCGCTCAAACTTTGATTAACACCCTGTTTTAGTAAGTAGGTAACACTATATTGGTTGTCTTCCTCAAACTAAGTAGTTGCAGTAAAAAGAAAAACATTTGACTTCGCTCCAAATCCATCTTTGGATTGGAATTTATTTGCCAGATTACAAGTAATTTCATCACTGAAGGGATAAAAGTTAATTAAATCATATTTCACATTTCGTAACACCATTATATTGCTCGAGCGAGTCTTATACAAGGTTTAACAGAGCGAGTGTTAATTTTATAGGATGAAATATAAATATGACGAATAAAATGCGCTGTCTGTCAGCTTGTGCAGTTTCTATGAGATGTCAAAAATAGTGAAAGTCGCAAGTATTTTAATTTTTAATATCGGTATAAAATAAGTAAGATCCTTAAAAGTCCAACTCTCAAGCAAAATAGTTAAAATAGCCCATTTATAATTCAAGGCGATTCCAATCACGATTGATAGATGCCTAACCCTAACATAACGTTTAAAAGCTCTAATGAATGTTTGTAATTCTATGGAACTAATCATAGATACACCAAATACTGGGATGAGCTGTCTATAAGTGACCCAGATGCGCTAAATTAATTGCTAGGTTCAGATTTAATAGTGTTGTCGGAACATCGATAGCAAAGTTATCGATAATCTGACCTCTTTCATAACATCCCATGAAACGTCCACTGCAGGGCAGGGAGCTCCGCGTGGTTTTACTATATCTCACTGAGGATGGGATTTACCATAGTCACCACGCTTATAAAAATACAATACAAGAAAGTCAATAAAAACGTCGTGTGCCGCCTAGATACAGTTGTTGCGATACTTATCCTTTGCCTACTCATAAAATTAATTCGCGCTAGGCATAGTTCTTTTTTGAGGGTTCCGTACCCAAAGGGTCCAAACGGAGCCCTATAGCTGCGATCACTCATGTGTCCGTCCGTCTGTCGTCTGTCACACAGGTTTTACAGCCAAGCGGTTGGAGCCTATAAGTATCTTGTTGACCCAAAACCATAAAAATTGACAAAAATATTTTAAAATGTTTGCAAAGGGTGCCGCCATACAGCTAAAGGGGGGGCACAAAAAAAATACCTACCCTATCGATTAGGGTATCGTTGTTTAATAACGTATTTTTTGTTTAAGCAAATATTTGAAAAGAAAGGAACAAGAATTATTTTACAATTTTTTTATAAAATTGTTTAACTTACAATTAACCTATGATAATATTAAGTATGACATATATTTTACTAACAAATAACGATATATCAGATTTTTCTTTGAAATTCCCTCATTTTCCTATTACAACCAACTTGATTTTGCAGTCGAATGCCTAGCATAGTACATAGCCTTAAATGTTCGAAATCTGACACGCGTTTGGCCGTGTTTTTTATTTTTAGACGTTATCTATGTCGCAAAGGGAAACTTCGGCATTCTGGAGTATTTTTGGCGCATACGTCGCTATAAAATGTCAAAAATAAAATCTTCTCAATTGACTCTAAGCTTGCAACGAATGTCTGGTACCTAATTGAGTGGATAGATCTATCGATAGATTGGTCGGTATCAACTCTACCTACTGCTTATTACGCAAATTGGAGTCTAAATAAGTAGTTGCGGCTACGATCGATGTGTTTGGTGTAATTTTTTACCTCAGCACTAGTTTACCTTGCGATTTCTAGATGAACTGTCAGGCTGATACGTGTGTGGAATACTTATTTTGAGGTAAATGTGGTGGATATTGCATCAAGAGAAATATTTTATGTCAAACATTCTTAGAATAAATCCACTTAGTTTGCGAGTATT
Organism: Athrips mouffetella; assembly: GCA_947532105.1. Classification (NCBI taxonomy): domain Eukaryota; kingdom Metazoa; phylum Arthropoda; class Insecta; order Lepidoptera; family Gelechiidae; genus Athrips; species Athrips mouffetella. Next base: position 5,845,175 of record OX383969.1, on the reverse strand, counting down.
TTTTTACCCCTATTTTAAAATTCGTTACCTTTTACCCATTTCACACAACTAAAATTTTCGCTAAAAAGCTTTCGATAAAATTTACAATTCTATCTAGTCTTAAGGGGCTGATAAGAGCTGAATTACCTCCCTTTCTAACAAAGGACAGAATGCGCGTGCTAGAACGGAGCGGATTAGGTTTAAAGAATCTTTATTCTCATTAAAGACAATATCTATTATGAATTCTGTGACAATATGCCACTTACATGAGAAAAAATAACAAAAGCAGGTAGACACATCGTTCGCTTAAACACAAGAATGTAGGTTAGTACAAAAATTTCACACAATAAGAAACAAAATAAAGAACATACTAAAACAGAATTCACTAGTAATGTATAGATTAATCAGTGTAATTTATAAACAACCTTTTTCTAAGATATGGTCTGCTAATTTGTGTTTAAATTCATTAAGCGACTCCAATTTTTTTATAGATGACGGTAATTTGTTAAAGAGTTGTGCGCCTTCATACGTAAGAGACTGTTTGCCGTAGTTAGTTCGTATTTTAGGTAGGATTATGTAGCTTGCTCGTTTTGTGCTCCGTTTAGTAACATGTTTTTTCTGGGCTAGTGAAAGAGAAGTATGAATGGATTTAGTTAGGATTTTTTGAATGAAGATGCATGTGTTGTAGTAATATAAATTTCGGATATTCATTAGTTTTGTTTCTTTGTATATTTTGTCAGTAGAGGTTAAGTAGGGAGATAGTGGAATAGCATTTTGATTATTCTATTTTGAATCACTTGTAACTCTGATAGTTTTGTTTTGCTTGCGTTGCCCCATATTTCAATTAAGTAGATAAGGTGAGATTTGACGAGGGAGTCATATATTAATATGCGTGCTTCCCGGGGTAAACAACGGACTATACCACGTAAAGAACCCATTAAGGTTAATAGCTTACTTTTTATATGATCTATGTGAGCGTCCCAAGTCAACCGACTTTCCATTCGAAGTCCTAAATATTTTTCTGTATGTTTTTGTTCTAGTTGTACGTTATTTATCATAAGGGGAATATGTGGAGGTACTTTTTTGTTTTAGGCTTTGAAAATGATGTAAGATGTTTTCGAGATATTAACAGTTAGCAAGTTTGATTGAAGCCATTTGTATAACACGTCAAGATCTCTTTGTGCCAACTCAATCAGATCGTTTAGAGAGGACCCAAAGTAAAATAGACAAGTGTCATCTGCGTATAAAGTTAGATGTCCGTGTAGACCCAAGTCATTGATATTATTGATGTAGATAGAGAATAGTAGCGGTCCTAAAATGGATCCTTGAGGCACGCCAAAAGATATAGGGAGGGGATTACTTTGATAGTCACCGATCTTCACTATCTGTTGTCTATTTTGTAGGTAAGATTGAAACATTCTCAGAGCATTACCACTAATACCGATCAACTGGAGCTTTTCGAGTAGAAGATGGTGACTTACTGTGTCGAACGCTTTTTTGAGGTCGACAAATATGTAAGTAGGAAATCACAAAATTATAACGAAGTCAATGATGCACTTCGACAGATTCATGCATGGTTTACTGTTAACAATCTGGTCCTAAACGCCAAAAAAACTAAATGTATTAAATTTGCACTACCAAATGTAAGGTCTACTTCACATAACATAGTATTGAATAATGAACGATTAGATTTTGTAAATAGTACAGTTTTCTTAGGGTTAACACTAGACTCTAAACTTCAATGGGGCCCTCATATAACGGCTCTTTCTGGTCGATTGAGCTCGGCTGCATATGCTGTTAGAAAAATCAGACAACTTACTGATGTAGCTACTGCAAGGCTGGTTTACTTTAGCTACTTCCATAGCATTATGTCTTATGGCATACTGCTTTGGGGCCGAGCAGCTGATATACATTCAATATTCGTTTTACAAAAGAGGGCTATAAGAGCAATTTATTGCCTGAAGACTCGTGATTCCCTGAGAGAACTGTTCAAGGAAATCAACATAATGACAGTGCCATGCCAGTATATCTATGAAAATATAATGTATGCTAGAAAGAACATTCATCAATTACCTAAAATTTGTGACAGGCATAATTTTAATACTAGAAATAAGCATAAAATTGATCAACCATACACTAGATTAACTAAAGTCAATACATCTTTCGTTGGTCTGTGTATACGATACTACAACAAAATACCTGACAATATAGTGCAATTACCTGAGAGAAAGTTTAAAGAATGTGTAAAGCAAACGTTATGTAAAAAAGCTTACTACAGATTGGATGACTATATGAATGACAAAGAGGTATGGTGCTCTGATATTCCAGCGAAACACAAGAAACACATTGTAAAAAGCCGACTCTTAAAGTAGGCCGTGCTGCAGTGGTTTCTTGCCGTTTCTTTTACGCTGCCATAGCACGATCCGAAACGGCGTAGACTCGCTCTATTTGCATTGTATTCTGCATGACATTCAATAAGTATTCTGTAAAGAATCTACATTGAATAAAATTATCTGAATCTGAATCTGAATCTGAATCTGAAAATACCCCTACAGCAATTTTTTTATCATCAATGTTTTGTCTAATTTTGGTAATTAGTTCCACTGTCGCAGCTTGAGTATTGCTTTTTGGCCTGAAACCAAACTGTCTAGGTGAAATAAAGTTAAAAGAGTTAAGGTAGGATTCTAAGCGCTTGTGGATTATCTTTTCCAAAATTTTAGATGCCACTGGCAAGACAGAGATCGGCCTATAGTTGCCAGGGTCAGTTTTGGTTCCCGATTTGTAAATGGGGCTAACTTTTGCAAGTTTTAGGGAATTGGGAAAGTGTCCTTCAGCAATAAGCTGATTAATACAATTAGTGAGACCAGGTACTATAAGAGTTTTTATGCATTTAATGGCTTTGGTACTGATACCGTCCAGGCCAGTGCTTGAGTTAGCGTCTAAGCCATCAATTATTTTCGATATTTCATCCTCGGAAGTAGGTTCGAATGTGGAAAGAGTCTTGTTGTCAAAGGGTACAACAGTACTTGTGTGAGTGTTGTGAAAGTGAGAAGGTATTTGATTGGCTAGTGTTGACCCTATAGTAGAAAAATAAGCATTGAACACATTGCAGATTTCGATGGGATCTGTGATAGAATTTGAGTCGTTAATAAGTTTTGGAGGAGCACAACAGGTCTTAATTTTGTTTTTTGAAAGGTTGTTTATCAAATTCCACGTCTTTTTTAGGTTTCTTTCTACATTTGATGAACTGATTATAGTAAAATGAGTCTCTTGTCGTTTTAATGAGCTGAGCTGTAGCGTCTCTCACTTTCTTGAACTCCTTCTCCAAGATAAGGTTATCCGGATCCGAGAGATGTTCTGACCATAGTTCGTTTCGCTTATTAATTCATTCGTTATATCTTTATTAATCCAGTCATTTTGTGGTAAGTTAAGAATTTTGGTTTTTGTGACTTTACTTTTTTCTATTAGTTGTTTAAGCGTAGATTCTAGTTTGAAGTAGTTGCCGTTACTGTCGATGTCAGCGTTATTGGCAAGTTGGTACAACTTTTCGTAGTTTAAGGCTTGATAGCGAATTCGCTGTTTCGGCGGGGGTTTCCGCTTTTTAAGAGACAAATATATTTGTCTGTGGTCTGACATAGAGGAATCAATTAATGTTAGGTGGTATTCATCGTCCTTAAGGCTGGTGCTGACGTGATCGAGTATAGACTTCGTTGTGGGCCTTGTGCAGTGTTTACTATCAATTTAATTTAATATTTTATATCCGGACGCATGCAATAGGCTTACAAGTTCTCGTTTCCTTTTACTTTTTTCAAGAAGATTGACATTAAAGTCTCCAAATAGCAGAGCTCTTTTTCTTTGCTGAAGCTGTGACTCAAGAGTATTTGTGAAGTCTTCGAAGTTGGTGTCACCTGGATAATATACAAGGCCAATATTCAAAGCATACCTCTCTAAAGATATCCATAGGTAGTTATTTCCACCAGTATAAACAGATTCCAGTAGACTGTGCTTTAAGTTATTATGGACGAAAGCCGCCGCGAAAGTTATAGTAGTGAGTGTAATTGGGTAGCTGCAAGCGTTCAGCTTGCTCCTCCGATTTGATCCACGTTTCAGTTAGTAGTATTAAATGAGTTGTGGTAGGAATTGAAGTAAGTATACATTTTAGTTCGTCAAATTTATTAACGATACTTCGTGAATTTAAGTAAAAGATATTTAGGCGGGATTTCGTAGTCTGTAGTTCAGTGTAGTTATTTGTTATTTGGAACGTCACATCATCCTTGGTGGCAGTAGATTCTGGGCCCGGGTTTAGTTTTTTTGCTTGAGATCAATAATCGTGGGTAATCCTTTTACATATTTTATGGAAAGGTTAGTTTCACCTCCTTTTTGATGACGCCCTAGTTCTTCCTTTAGGTTTTGCATGAGTTTTTGCTGGGTTGGGGTTTCATCTGAATAGAACTTTAGGCTGCTTGGCAGCTCTTCTTTGTTTCGAAGAAGTTGTTTAGCATGGTTTTGGTTATCAAAGCAGACCTTTACTCTGCGATTCTTGGATAGAGTGTATTTTCCTATTCTATAGATATTTGTTGGTAGCGAAATATCCTTAAAGTGGGTAGTTATAATATCAATTACTTGTTTTTTGTCCCTTAGTTTTCTTTCTTCAGGGTCTGAAACTTTCTGTTCTGGAATTCCAGCAAGAATAACGTTGTTCTGTCGTTTCTTACGCTCTCTAAGTTCTTGTAGTATTTGCTCGTTATTATATAACTGAGATCCAGAAGGTGGTATTGTGTTAGACGAGGTGGCTTTGAGTTGTTCAATGTTGCCTTCTAAATGTTTTAGCCTGTTTTCGCCTGAAGCAATTTTTGTACTAAGAAGTGAAATATTGGTTTTGATTTGATTCTGTTCTGTTTGCAAAGTAGAGATCGATTGGTTCAGGTCAGCGATGTGAGACTTTACGTCACTGACATTTGTGTTAATCTTGTTCAGATTTGATTCGTGTGAAGATTTCATGTCAGTGATCTCTTTTTTAAGATCAGTTATTTCACTTCGGATGCAATTCATCGACACGAAATTACCACTTATGAAATTTTGAAGCATACTAGATATGTTGAACAGTTCAGAGCGTAAGTCGTCGATTTCGTTATTGTCGTGAAAACCATGTTCTCTCTTTTTCCAAATGGTGACTTGGTGCTTTTCTAACTCTTTTGAAAGCTTGGATAAGTCGGGGTGTGACGATGAACCCGTGCGAATAGGTGAACGTAGTACGCTCATTGTCTTGCTGGATTCGCGCTGTTTTACGTTTTTCGCTCATTTTTGCATTTTTCTCAAAATCTATACCCATAATATTAATTATAAAATAGCTATATTATTATGCCTAGTATATTGAATAATGTGTAAAAGTTTTGGAATAATAGATTAATAGGTACTTAAGAAAAACGGTTTAAAAGCAAAAAGCAGAGGTAACTTTGGATTTTTATTATCGCGTACAAAATATATTTAATCGTGTTTCGGAGTCGGCCATATTATTGTAAAGATGCTTAATTATCACATAATTTTTTTTTACTGCCATATATTCATCACATTTCGATAAAAACCTGCTCAAGTGAAGCGTATTTAGGTCTTATCAGCCCCTTAAATTTTAAGAGCGTACGTGATCTAGAAAAATAAACTGAAAAAAACAAATCTTAGCTATAAAAAAAGTACGATGATCTTTCTAAGGCGTGATTTTACATCACTAATAGATTGTAAACAAAATTTTAAAAATAATTTTGTTAATATTTATTTATTTTGGTAGGTGGTACCCAACAGCAAGTCAGTAAAACACTTTGTAGGTACCTACTTTATGGCATGGTAATAGAGTTGCAAATTTTTCCACTGACGTGCTGTTGACCGTACAATGGATAGGTACTAGCTAGTTACTGGATATTATATTATAATAAAAAATATCTTTGCAACACCGATCATAGAGGTCATTTAACTCTCCGGGCGCTTCACTTCTTAAGCTAAAACTACTTTCATAAGAGAAAAAAATATTCTTTATTTTTTATACAATCTATTACTGATGTAGAATCACCCCCCTGTATAATATTTAGAAGATTTTATATTATGATCGACTATCTCTCCTATCTTTTGATCCTAAGTTACTGCAATAAGCAGTTAACATTGATAGAGAGCAGTGAACTAATTTTGTAACTATAATGAATAGCCCATTCGAAGTTTTTACAACTCTCAAATGGCATTATTTTACTTAATATTGGCTCTAAAATATACATAAAAATAGTTATTTATGCAACTGTTGCGTAATGAGAGAAATTTTAACACGAAATCTGGTTTTTGATACGAGGCGCAGCCGAGTATCAAAATAGTATAGATCGAGTGTTAAAATGACTAATTACGTAAAGTTGCATACAAAACTTTATCTACGGCCGACAAAATAAAATAACATTTTAAAGAATAGTAATCAATTTATTAAACTAAGAGGACAGTTAGTACAGTTATTAATTAGTACATTAAGATGCGCGTGCGCTATTTTGGATATTACGGCCGAGGCTCAGAAATTGCAGCCCGAGCCTCAGGCGAGGGCGTCATGGAGCCGAGGGTGTAATCACCAAAGCGCACAAGCTTCTTACGACGTTTTTCAACACATTTGCGAATAAAAACGAATCAAATTCGCTTACCTTTTTTTCCTAAGGAAATTTTGTAGACGTTTTCCTCACATTTCTACGCCACCCGATACACCGGACTTGTGTTTTTTGTTCAAGTATTTTCGACGTTCTACACTTATCACTGTTTTTATATTTGTAGAAGTATTTTTTTTATTACATTAATTAAACACATTTCACAACAGAAAATATCTGTTAAAATGGCGCGCGTATTACTTTTTGCGGAGACACAGATTATACATGCGACCGCAGGAGACAATGACTACACCATCAAACAGACTACTTTTCAAATTATTTTAAAATTGAATATTTTGTTACGTTAAAGTTAGTTGATTAAAATCAATGTTTTCGTTTAATTAACGTTTATTTATCATATTATCGAACGCAGTTTCTTAATTCATTAAATTATTATGAATGTTATAGATATAGAAACTCCTTGCACCTTGCCGCTATAAAAATAAAACAAAAATAAAACACTTCCTGCTAAACAGCTTACTCAGCAAGGAGGTCTTTGTTCTGAGGCTCACTCCCTTGAATTATTTAATATTGAATATTTTGTTACTTTAAAGACAAATTTGTAGTGAGTTGGTTGATTAATATAAGTAATTCCATGTAATTAACATTGATTTATCATATTATCGAACACATTTTACTTATTCATGAAAATATTATGAATGTTATAGATATAGAAACTCCTTGCATCTTGCCGATTTAAAAAAAAGACAAAAATTACAACACTAGTGAAGTTATAATAATGAAAAAAAACACGCGTGTTTAATAAGCTGGATTATGGATCTTAATACAGTGCAAATAGAGCTGTTTTATGAGCAAATGTGTTGAAATAGTACATTAAGATGCACATGCGCTATTTTGGATATTACGGCCGAGGCCCAGAAATTGCAGCCCGAGCCGCAGGCGAGGGCGTAATGGAGCCGAGGGTGTAATCACCAAAGCGCACAAGCTTCTTACGACGTTTTTCAACACATTTTCGAATAAAAACGAATCAAATTCGCTTACCTTTTTTTCCTAAGGAAATTTCGTAGACGTTTTCCTCACATTTCTACGTCACCCGATACACCGAACTTGTGTTTTTTGTTCAAGTATTTTCGACTTTCTACACTTATCACTGCTTTTTTTATTTGTAGAAGTCATTTATTTTTTAATTACATTAAACATACTTATTTCACAACAAGAAATAACTGTTAAAATGGCGCGCGTATTACTTTTTTCGAAGACACAGATTATACATGAGCGCGCAGGAGACAATGACTACACTATCAAACAGACTACTTTTCAAATTATTTTAAAAATGAATATTTTGTTAATTTAAAGACAAATTTGTAGTTAGTTGGTTGATTAAAATCAATATTTTCGTTTAATTAACGTTTATTTATCATATTATCGAACACAGTTTCTTAATTCATTAAATTATTATGAATGTTATAGATATAGAAATTCCTTGCACCTTGCCGCTATAAAAAACAAAAATAAAACACTAACCTGCCTAACAGCTTACTCAGCAAGGAGGTCTTTGTTCTGAGGCTCAATCCCTTGAATTATTTAATATTGAATATTTTGTTACTTTAAAGAAAAATTTCGTAGTGAGTTGGTTGATTAATATAAGTATTTCCATGTAATTAACATTTATTTATCATATTATCGAACAAAGTTTACTTATGCATGAAACTATTATGAATGTTATAGATATACAAACTCCTTGCATCTTGCAGTATAAAAAAAACCGGCCAAGTGCGAGTCGGACTCGCGCCCTAAGGGTTCCGTACCTATCTACCATATTATGATATACTAAAAGCTTTTGCTCTTTGATTTTAAAAATTCCACGACCATCCAACTTGACCCCTCTTTTATAGAAAAGTTCTTGAAACGGGAGCTCCCCTTAATTGGTTACTATTAGTTGTGAGAAAAATTGAAATATTTAAGGATTTCAGACTTTTCCCTTTATTTGTACTGTGATACCTAGCTTCTTGCCAAATTTCATAATTTTATGTCAACGGGAAGTACCCTGTAGGTTTTGCTTTTTTGCATAAATGTATGGAGATGAGGACATAAAAAGCCATATCTTTTGATTGCGCCATTGTAAAAAAATTAAATTTTCAGATCTTGTGTGGTTTATGGACCTTAATATTCGTTATCAATTTCAACCTGATACCTCTTCTCATTCGTGAGAAAAAAGGGTCTTGACAGACAGAAAGACGGACAACAAAGTGATCCTATAAGGGTTCAGTTTTTTTTATTTGAGGTACGGAACCCTAAAAAGACAAAAATTACAACACTAGTGAAGTTATAATAAGGAAAAAAGCACACGTGTTTAATAAGCTGGATTATGGATCTTAATACAGTGCAAATAGAGCTGTTTTATGAGCAAATGTGTTGAAAACAAAATTATCTCATTTTGTAGGTGGCAATTTCTCAACTTTTTCACTTTGGTGTCGAAACGTATAATTTTTAAATAATGAAGCTTTTTAATACTTAAAGAAAACAATTATAAGTAAAGCAATTATACCGACAATGACTATCATTATGTGCTTACATTTCTTCGAATTCAAGAACTGAGAAATGTCGATTCTTCATATCGCAACATTTTGTGAAGTTACGTGCCGATCGAGCACCGATTACCTATATTCTTTTAACCTTTTCAAAATTAACTTGTTGAGGCACAAAGTAAGTATTAAATTGAACTGAGGTAACTGATGAGTTTTGTTAAGAGCTAACCTACATAATATTATCCGTTATTGCACTGGTATTTACGTGGTACCTATTATTTAATTTAGAGTAAGATTTGATCGAAAAATTCAAAAATCTTTAACAAAAACGTGACTGTGACTGCAATTTGAAATGCATAATATAATACAATGGTACTTATCATGCTTTTTAGGGTTCCGTACTCAAAGGGTAAAGCGTGACCCTATTAATATGCCTCCGATGTCTGTCTGTCTGTCAGCGGGCTGTACCTCATGAACCGTTAGGTAGACATTGAAATTTTCACAGAATATGTCTTTCTGTTGGCGCTATAACAACAAATAATAAAATAAAAAAAAATAAAAATGTTGAGAGGGGCTGCCCCACAAAAAGCATGCACGTTTCTAGGTGATATTTTATATTTCTGACAGTGTCACTACCGGGAATCGAAACCCAGAACCTCCAGATCGACAGCCGAACGATCTAACCACGTAGGCTGTCAAATCATTTAGGTCCATGTTTCAACGACAATCAGCGTGTGACAGTATATCATATAGAAGATACTTACAGTGTTCATCATATCCCAAAGACCAGACAACCTGCTCGGATGATAGGTCATCTTCTTGACCAGCCCCAAGGCGTGGGTCTGAACCATCATGAGGTCCACCTTCTTCATCAGGACTCTCAGGTCGTAGTATTTTGCGAGTAACTCCGGGTGTGCTGGAAGAGCCAGGAAGAGGGGGCCACCTGGAGAAGAATTTATACTCTTTTAGTTCATAACCCAGATTCTCGGTTTTTGTGGAGTTATCCTAAATCACATTAGAATAGACTGGACTTAAGAGGCCTATTACATTTTGAACGTGTTTTTGCGCAAAATAGCTAATTTTGGCGTCCTTTATCTGAGAAACGGAAAGATTTTGAAAACTTTAACTTATAAAATGTTAAAGAACAGTTATCATTTAAGTTCGTAGCGGCCTCGCTTTTTACAATTTTTTCTTATATTGGTAGATATAGCCAATATTCCGAAGCAAGTTTTCATGAAAATGTGCGAAGGCACTTTTTTGAGCTCGTGGATTGAACTATTGGGCTAAGCAAACAAAATTAAAAATATACAATAAAATCTCTTATATAATAGTGTAGTTTGTAGCGGCCTCGGAATTTTGAAAAATATATTGGAAAATCTAGAAAAAAAATCCATTCCGAACGAAAAAAACTACAAAAAACGCTCAGGTTTAATTGCAAATTTCGCTTTACTAAACTTTGGTATAAAAGAAATGAAAATCGCCTACGTTTGTTTAAAAACAATTCGTTGTAATACGTTAATTGAACGTAATTACAACTGCCAAATTTCTGCAAAATCCGATGCGCTGGCCTTTCAAATGCAATAATAATATCATATAACTTGATAATACAAAAAGTATTAATATCGTTTAGTTGTAGCTACAAAACAGTGTCAAAAAATCTGGACGCCGAGTGAGATTTTCCACTTATCATTTTTTTTAACGAAATTTTGTAATAGGCCTCTAAAGGATCCCTTGTGATGCGACTTCTGTCTGTGACACCTCAGCAACCTCTCACGCGACAATCGACTTGTTTGTAATACTTTTAAGACACACCATCTTAGTTCCCAGGATGAGCAACGTGCTTTGCTGTCTTGTTACTGTCAATTATGCTACTAATAAGACAGTGGGCGCTAGGGCGATGGTGACCACTTACTGATGGTGGCCTACATATCAGGTGGCCTACATATCAGGTGGCCTACAAGCTCGTTTACTGCTCACTTGTTACATAACAAAAAAAATGCGTGCTGAACTTTATTGCAAACAAACCCCCTTCCCCCGCCCCCGCGCCTTTATCTATTTCAATTTTTTGGGCCGTGAAAGCACGACAGAGAAATTATTTACAACTGAAAATTTCTTAGCACGGAAAAGTTACTAGTTCGATATTAAAGGAACATGCACCTTATGCAAGATTAGATAACATATAATTTAAATGCGACAGTGCAACTTTTTAACCATTGGCTAGCTAAGGAATGTGAATCCTAGGTGGTATAACATTGCCTCTAGATACCTGTTTGTTACCTGACTTCCTTGTCGGTCCATGTCATTACAACCTATCGGCAGTCAGTTATCAAACACCTTTAGTCCATTTCTTTCGTTTCCCCTGATAATATTGAGTAAACCACAGCAGTAAGCATAATTACATCTTCTCCCTTTTAACACAAAGATAGTAGTTTATTTTATTATGAAAAACCTCTACTGATGGAAAAAGGGGGATGACTGAACAGGCTCGCAAAATAAAAATCTCTTAAGCACACTCATCTAAATAAACTCTTGCATACATATCAAACACGCCTCTTTCTCGTCAGAGTATAGGCTCATAATACATAGCCGATTACAGCGCCCTTCACCTATTTTTTTGGGTTAGTGGCATTTGCCCCCATTTTCAAATGCCCCCGTGTCAAACGCCCCCAGTATCATTTGCCCCCGATAAATTTTATTCAGAGAAATACCTACCTGCCTGTACAATCACAAGCACAAGTGTTTGTAATCTTAAATACTTTTCACTTATTTGGACTTATTTTTGTGTAGGTAATTTATAAATAACCACAAACTGTTCTTAATCAGCATTAGTGTAATATTTTTATCAATATCACAATGGAACACGGCATAATAATGCGACATAACTGTACATATTTTTATATTTATAACATAAATCAAAATTTAATCAGTACTGTGGACAGTAAGTAACAAAATAATACGATTTTTTTCTAGAAGTTACGGTTAAATACACAGTAACTTTCAAATCAACATAAAAATAAACATGCAAAATCAACAACACAAAGTAAAAAAAAAAATTCTTAATGCTACCCTTAAATGTACAAAAGCTTTATCTAAGCTTCATTTAGGTAATTGACATAAATTAGAACAAACATGCAAAATCAATAACACGCATAATTAAAATGATGTAGCTTGTAAAACAACAGCAGGATAGAGCTATGCGTAAGAGCAAGACGGAGCGATACGTGTCTCTGTCGCTCCAATATCTTACGCATTGCTCCGTCGTGTTGTCATGTCACACTGCTGTCATTCTAAGAAATAACATAATGTAGCTTTTTACATTATTTCTACTGTAGTAACAAAATGGGGGCGATTCTAACGTGGCCCATTAATTTAAGACTATAATTTGACAGGTCTAAAAATGTTGCTATCTTTGTCACTGCACCGTTGCACTTTTGATCTCTTTTTTTGGAACATGTCCACACTGACGAGTCTTTATTATTTCTGTGAAAATTATAGGTATGCCCAGCATGTAGCAATGTCCTTTTTTTACCATTTAATATACTTTTAAAATTATCTACCACTTGACCCTGAGAGGGACCTTCACCCGACATATTGAGATAATACACTAATTAATAGTACCCCTTGTCTTATGGCAACGTGCATTGTAGTCAAGGTACTCACCACCTGACCAAAACAAGTAGACCAATGACTGATAAGAGCGTCCATACAGACCGACGTCGGATTGGTCGAAGTATGCAGAGTCATTCGTGAGAAAAAGAGATAGAACTACTGATAACACTCTGGACAGGATTTGGCTATTGTTATCAATAACCCGTTTTTGTTCAGGAACTTACGCTCATTGAAAGTGAAGCTAACAAACTACTCAAGTATTGACAAAATAATATTAAAATTATACGCACAGTGAATTTACTTTTTTATAATGTATCACACTCTAATAATACATAAATTATTAAACGCAGAAGACTGATTAATAAAAAAAAATCTGTTATCACTTTAGTCCTCGACTGTAAAGCAAATATGTTTTAGGTATTTCTCTGAATAAAATTTATCGGGGGCAAACGATACTGGGGGCGTTTGACACGGGGGCATTTGAAAATGGGGGCAAATGCCACTAACCCATTTTTTTCCCCTCCACCTGGTTACACCCCGGACACTACATACATCGAGCGCGAATTTGAAATTGGAAGGTCGCGTAGGCTCGCCATTACAGTACAAAAAAACCCTCAGAAGGATCCTGAGAATTTCGCCGCCGAGTGCCGCGCGGGGGTTGCAGGGTTGTATTGATTGCAAGGGGGCGGAGAGAGTACGTTCTGTATGATAGTACTATTACTTTATTCTGTGACCTGGTACGATCTTGACATACTTCCCTCGTTTTCTCTACTCTCATCCATCAGCCCTCATATACACGCTCGTCTGTTTAGGACACTTATTACCTATCCTTCATGCAGACCGCCCTGAATTAATTATAACTACCATATAACTTCAATATAAGTGCTCGCGTACTCGTACTGTACCTATGTACATTTCTGAAACTTACCACCAGACGCACTAATGGCTGCTCGGGCAGCCTCCACCGTCTCCAGAACCTTGGTCTTGTTGAGGGTTTTGTGGGCATCATGGACCTCCAAACCTTGGACGTGCTTCGACTTCAGTAAGCTGCGAAGTTCCTGGAAAGAGACAGGATATAATGAGTTATCAACTTAATAAAATCATAAAGAATAACTAAGACAGAAAAACTACCACCTGGACATAAACTTCCCTGGCCAACCTGGAATGCCCTAAATAGACTGCGCACCCAGGTTGGTAGATGCAAAGACAACCTGAGCCGGTGGGGCTACATAGAAGCTAGTAAAAACATCTGCGACTGCGGTGTGATGCCACAAACTATGTCCCACCTCACAGCATGCGCATCATGGTGTGCTCTGGCCTTGTACAGATCCTCTAGCGAGCACAATGTAGGGTGTGCTCGCTAGAGGATCTGTACAAGGCCAGAGCACAGAATATATAATAGTAAACAAGTTGCCAGAGCAAATGCTATCCGCGTTGCCGAATACTGGTCTAAAAAAGTATGAGTGTTGCTATCGACACGATAGAAGAAGACTTAAGACTGACACAATATTTAAGTAGGTGCTAAGTACATAACTTATCGTAATAATAAAGTACATTTAGCGCCGCGCCTTATAATATAATAGCATAATACGTGAGACCGGGCACACGTGATTACTTTAAGTAATAATAGGTAAGTAAATCGTAACTCAATCCCTTGATATAAAACACCCTTGTTACAACACTTGACTGTCCAACTAAAGTAAGTGACTGAATTATTTATTACTTCTATACATGTGTTGTAGTTGTAAACTTTAAATATTAATTATTACCAGAATTTATTTAGTTGAAGCATGTTATAGTCCAGGCTCAAACCCTCAACCCTGACGAACCCTGTCACCAAAAAGAGATTTGAAGCCGTCATATGGCTTCTTGGCTGAAAGCTAATAAACTAAATTTATTTTTGCACAAATTTTTGTTGGTAGTGAGTTATACAGATACACGGAACGTATTTTCACAACAATGAAGTGTCTAAGCATATATACGTGCCAAATAACCAAATAACCTCATTGTATACGTGGTTCCTTGCTCAGTGGTCTAAGCCTGAAATAAAAAAATGATCTTTTTACATTTTTCATTTAAAAAATCTTATTCATTTAAAAAATAGTAAAAATAAATATTCTATTCCGTTCATGTCTTATGATTTCAATATATAAAAGAGAATAAAATTTCAAAGAAATAACGTATTTTTGTAAAAATAAAAATTGGTGTTTTGCTATGGTGATTAACTTGAAGAAAAAAGCAATTAATTAATTTCTAAGACCGAAGTCCTCGTGGGCCGGACGGAACCAAAGCAATCATATAGGGTGACTTTTAATTAGTTCTTGATAGAAAAGGGTATGAATGTACTAATGATGCTGAACAACTTTCCCCAAGGAACATAGGTCGGAAAACGAAAATCAAGTTTTGACCTCCCATAGAAACTGCATCAGCTGATAGCGCATTTTGTATGGGAGGTCAATTGGTTTTTCGTATTTCGACCTATGTTCCTTGAGAAAAGTTGTTCAGTATCATGAGTACATGCATATCTTTTGCTATCAAGAACTAATTTAAAGTCACCACAAGTGTGCGGAAAGGTGTGATAATACTAAATGGTACGAATCTGCCTATGAAACTGATCAATTTTTCAAGAAACATAGATCATAGCATAATAAACCAAAATCAACCTCCCATAGAAACTGCATCAGCTGACAGCGCATTTTGTATGGGAAGTCAAATTTGGCTTTTCGTATTTCGACCTATGTTCCTTGGGAAAATATGTTCAGTTTCATGAGCAGATTCACACCCTTCAGTATTATCCTTTCCGTAACACGCTGTATAAGCGGTCAAATATGACATCAAGGAAGAGTATCACTAGATCATAGGTAGGAGCAACATAAATTGTGGAGCCAATAAATAAATCTAAAAGCCAACACGCTGCGCAAGCGTTGCTGCCGACTCCAACGGCCTCTAATCACTGTGCTTTATCAATTGCCTTTCTTTCTATTTTCATTACCAGTCTAATAAAATGTAATATCATTGTAATAAAACATTTGTTGAAAGGACACCTATTGTTGTTTTGTAATGATAAACATCTTGCTTATAGCAAAAAAAATCGATTTAAGATAGGGTAAACCACAGGGTAAACCTTGCTTAAAGGCCTTCTCTATGGTCTTACAGAAAAGTTAACGAAAACTGAACGGGCGTGCTTAGTAAAAGAAACTGAACAATTTTCCCAAAAAATCATTTTCTGGGAAACGAAAAAAAAATTACCTCCATACAAATTGCTCACTTTGATCGAACAATTTGTATGTAGAGGTCAAGTTTTTTTTTTTTCTCAAAAATGTGTCTTTGAGAAAATTGTTCAGTTTCGTTGACTGAGCACGCCCTTTCAGTTTTCAGTACACCGTCCCTCACATCCTGTATGATAATTACGACTCACAACTAGTGCTAACAACTCTACCAAAATCATCAATAGGGAGTATGCATGTCATATAAATTAATAATAAATAAATATAAAATAGGTTTTTATTTCGATTTTACAGTACATATCTTATAACTACTAGGACACTCCCTTTAAGTGTTTAACCTGTATTGGGAGGCCCCGCTCTTCCCTAGTACATTAAATGAGTAGTGTGAGCAGCAGGGTTTTGACAATAATAAGTATAAGGACAACCAAAGAGATAAAAATAATTAATAAACCAAAAAAGAAAAACAGCAGTGAACTAGAAAGAAAAACAATTTTAAAATTATACTATTTATGAAGTTAGTAAAAGTTTATGTAGGATTGTATGTGAGGATGTATGTATAGTTGTGTGTGGATGAGTGTGTGTGTGTGTGTGTGTGTGTGTACATGTGTATGAGAATGTACATGTGTGATTGTGTGCTCGGGTGAGCATAAGTATGCTAGAGGGGAAGTGCTCAGAACAGTTAGTGAGATAACAAATTTATTACAAATTGATGTAATCAGGAAATAATTGTTTCAGATAGATTTAGGCTTGAAATAGAAAGAGCGATTCTGTTTCATCATAGCAGATATACTTGTTGTATTAATAAATGACATGTTCACAAATGGAGTTTTCCCTAACGCCTTGAAAAGCACTAGGGTTTGTCCAGTTTTTAAAGGCAGAGGTGATCCTACCCAAGTTGAGAATCATAGACCGATAACTATAGTACCAACTATCTCAAAAATTATTGAGTCTATTGTATCAAAAAGTCTTATGATACACTTAGAGACACATGAGTTATTAACAGAAAGGCAATTCGCATATAGAAAGAATAAATCAACTACCGGAGCAGCTCATAGAATTGTTGACTCAATCATTACGGGTATTGATGACAAGTACAAAACTGCAGGTATATTTTGTGATCTAACAAAAGCGTTTGACGTGATACAAAGAGACTTGCTGTTAGCAAAATTATCTTGTTACGGAATCACAAATATGACTCTTAAACTGGTACAATCTTTCTTAGAAGAAAGAAAACAAACTGTTCAGGTAACTGCAGATGGTAAAAAAATTCGATCAAAAACTGGTAATGTAACCATTGGCATTCCTCAAGGGTCAGCCTTGGGAAATACATTGTTTTTAATTATTATTAATGATTTGGCAAAGTTTATAACTGACGGCTTAGCTGTGTTATTTGCTGACGACACAACTGTGATCATATGCGCACGAACTTATGATCAGCTGAATTTAAAGTTAAATAAAACGTATGAGCAGCTACGTGAGTGGTTTACGGTAAATGGATTAATCCTGAATCCCGCGAAATCAAACCTACAACTATTTAGTGCTCGGCCATTACAAACACCGCCCGCTTTAAGCTGTCCAGTACCGCTTCACAAGGAGTGCCGATTCCTAGGTCTCACGCTAGACTCCAACATCAACTGGAAGTCTCACCTGCAGACACTGAGTGGAAAGCTAAGTAGTGCCGCATATGCATTACGTAAATTACGTCCTTTAGTCTCTGAGGCCGTGATACTGCAGGTTTACTACGCACATTTCCACTCAGTGATGTCATACGGTGTCATGTTGTGGGGAAATTCGACCGACCACCAGCGAATTTTTATCCTCCAAAAACGAGCGTTGAGGACAATTGCAGGAACAAAACCAAGAACAACATGTAGGTCAGTCTTCAAAAAATACAATATCCTAACATTGAGTTCGTTGTACTTATTTGAAATTATTAAATATGTCAGGGTGAATATTGAAAAGTTTGGTCGTCGTTCATTCGATGGGCGAAATCTTCGGAGCGCGGGAAAACTTGAATCAGTTCCAATACGAACAGAACTTGCGAACAAAAACCCACGCGTAATCGGTCCGAAGTTTTACGAGCACCTACCCGAACACCTAAAAAACGAGACAAATGACGAAACGTTTTGTCGCCAACTGAAAAACCTTTTGTTGGAAAAAGAATTTTATAATGTAAATTTATATTTAATGTTAAAATTTGAATGATTCTATAATATAATTGATATTGACATATTTTTAAATATTTCTTTTGTAAATTTGACATTTCACATTTTATTTTGACATTAAATACTCAAATATTCAATACCTTGACATGTTTTTAAAATTCGATTTTTATTATTGTACTAGATATTTTCAATACTTTTAAGTATTGTTGTTATATTTTTATTAGACATTTTAGTTTATTTTTGACATTTGTAAAATTCGTATATTTTTACATTATTTTCTATCTTTGACATTTTTTGAATTTTCCTTTTTCATTGTGTAATGTATTTTTGACGATCACGTTATGCTCGGACATATAGACAATTTTTGTAAATTTGAAATTGATAATGTGAGATAATAAAATCTAATCTAATCTATTGTAATGGTAAGAGCCAGTTGGTGACAATTTTCTTACAGTCATATAAATTTTTAGGGTATATATCAAGTTTCTTATTTATTTGATTGTATATGTGACAAGATAATCTCCCGTACTGTCTTCTAGCGAAAGATGTCCTAATAGGGGGCGCTTGCGCAACGCTATGTTTTCTTCTCTTATTGAGTTTCCTGAGGTCAAAAGGGAGAGACTTATGAAGACGTAAAGTGGAGTTCAAAATATATAATTTCCTAATACTTAGGACCTTAGCTGTAGAATATAAGTCAACAGTCGGATAACGATAGGGTTTAAAATAGGTTACTTTGAGAAGAGAGCGCTGAGCTCTTTCTACACAGAGAAACTCTGTTTTAGTGGCTCCTCCCCATATTGTTATACAGTAAGTAATCACGGATTGAACAAGAGCAATGTAAATTTTGTTAATTAATTCCCTAGCAGCAATATGACGAAGAATTTTGAATATCCAAGTTAATTTTCGTATTCTGCCAGCAACTAATTCAAGATGCGAAAACCACGATAAACGTTGATCCAACATCACACCGAGATACTTGGTTGATGAAACTTTATCCAGAGTAGGGCAGCTACAGTTGTTAGAATTTGCATTATTACATCTATGTATACGAATAGAAAAAGTTGTGTCTGGCTGTGTTTTATTATAGATACTAAAGCTTATATAATTTGTTTTAGACGTGTTAAGTGTTAGAAGATTGTGCTCTAGCCAGTTTGCCACTGTCATCAAACCAGACTCAGAATCAGCGCGTACCTCATCCCAAGAATTCCCAGAAAATACAATAGCTGTATCATCAGCGTAGGAGAATATGCAACCGTTGATCTTTAGATTACATAGCTCGTTAATGTATATAAGGAATAGCGTTGGTCCAAGGACACTTCCTTGCGGGACACCATAGGTTATATCTGCATCTTCGCTTACAAATTCGCCTAATTTTACTCTTTGCTTACGTTGGCTTAGATAGTCTTGAAGTAGTAAGAGAGGTGTACCTCTGACCCCAATGCGTTCTAGCTTGTGTACAAGAATGGGTATAGAAACTGTGTCAAAAGCCTTTCGAA
This sequence comes from Athrips mouffetella, assembly GCA_947532105.1. NCBI lineage: Eukaryota > Metazoa > Arthropoda > Insecta > Lepidoptera > Gelechiidae > Athrips > Athrips mouffetella. The sequence goes on along the minus strand of OX383969.1, from coordinate 5,825,542 downwards.
GATCTAGGAAGACAGCCAGGCATTTTTTTTTATTATCCAAGTTATTTATAACTGTAGATGTTAATGCTGCGACAGCGTCTTCCGTAGACTTGCCCTGTCTAAAGCCGTATTGTGAGGTTGATAGGATGGAGTATTTATCCAAATAGTTAATAAGTCTCTTATTTATTATTTTTTCAACAATTTTGGATATGGCTGTGAGGACAGAGATAGGCCTATAGTTTGTGACATCTTTACTACACCCATTCTTGTACACAGGCGTTATTACAGATTTTTTCAAGGTAGCAGGGAAGACACCAGATTCAAAGCAAAGGTTTATAAGATGGCAGATGATAGGAGCAACAAGGTGGTTTGCTATTTTAACAAATTTGGTTGGAATGTTATCATAGCCAGTTGCACTTTCCGATTTGAGGTTCATTAGTACGCTAGAAACTTCATTTACATCAGTGTCAAGAAAAACAAGGGAAGTAGAGTGGGGAGTGGGCTTACTACCAGGTTCTGAGTGTGGCGTGACTGACGGACGGATATTGTGTGCAAGAGTTGAGCCCACAGTTGCAAAGAAATTATTAACAACATTTACTGACTCAAGAGGAGATGATTTTATATTAACTTGATTTTTTTATTTCCGATACTTTATTGCCCTGACATTACACCTAAACCATTATTTTCTTGTTTAGTGTGGATTTAAATGCACAAAATATTAATTAAAAAGTGATAAATAAGCGAGGGCAGTTCAAATTTGCAAAAAAGCCTCTCCATTGGTCGAATCGAAACGTGACGTCACGCGCCATATCGTAGTGTCGATATTCATACTGTGCATTTTATTCACGCCGAGAAAGTGGTAAAATAAAATCTAATAATTTTCCGGTTTAGGGATCCGTTTGCGTAATATTTAGCTTGAAAGCGAAATTCTTTGTTGGAATCAGCCCGCCTTTCCTGCCAGATAAACTGTTGTTATTGGAAATGTATAAAAATTCACAGTAGTAGTATATATGATGAAATTGAAAGGACAACTATCACTGACAGCTAAGTAGGCTTTACAGGTAAAGAAGGTAGCTATAGCCGAAATAATAAAAATTATTGAAAACATTCACAGATTTCGTGCCTCACACGACATTGGAATTAAGGAATTCGAATGACTATTTTCAAAAAGGTTGTTTTAGGCTCAAATTGTAGCTGACTAAATTGTCCAGAGGAATTTTTCTCAAATTTTTAATATCATTCTTCGTTTCCAAAATACAGAGCGCCAAAATCAAAAATTCGGAAAACATTGTTTTTTTTTTCACCATTTCGGCCATAACTTTTTTAGTTTTTGATTTTCTCGACTAATTCTTTTTCCATCTTACAGCTCTCGTAAATACGCGTATTTTGAGTCAGTCAGTTTCGAACGCCATGTCTTCACAACTCTGAGATATAAGGGGATCGCACTTTTTCGTGAAATCGCAGCTTATACTGGAGCGAACGAAAAGACATTTCAAAATTTAGAGATATCGATATGACACTTTCACTTTTTAGGGTTCCGTACCTAATAAAAAAATGGAACCCTTATAGGATCACTTTGTTGTCCGTCTGTCTGTCAAGACCCTTTTTCTCACGAACGAGAAGAGGTAGCAGGTTGAAACTTATAACGAATAAATAAAAATATTTCAATTTTTCTCACAACTAATAGTAACCAATTAAGGTGTGCTCCCGTTTCAAGTACTTTTCTATAAAAGGGGGGTCAAGTTGGATGGTCGCGGAGTTTTTAAAATCAAAGAGCAAAAGCTTTTAGTATATCATATGGTAGATAGGTACGGAACCCTTAACGCGAGTCCGACTTGCCCTTGGCCGATTTTTTAGAATACAATCCTCTAAATAAAATATCGGAACACTAGGTAGAGTTAACTCTCACCTTTCCTTCTGGTGTTCAATGTATCGTACAGTCAACGACAGGTCAAGCTTGACACTCGCAGTGCGACTCTAGCCCCTTATGTCTATTGAAATAAGAACGGTGCTGAACTGTATGTGCTCTAGACAGCTATACTAAGGCAATAAGGCCGCCTTTGCGCGCAATTAGATAGGTTTCTTACGCAATTACTCTTAATTTGTGTGCAATAAAGAGTTTCTATCTATCTATCTATCTATACTATCAAAAAAATGTATGTGTAAATTTATTTTTAGTTTCGACTAATGTTCCTTTGCCAAAGTTGTTCAGTTTCATGGCCAGATTTATATTCTACTTTTAAACAGTCTTTTCTATCTCTCTACTTTATTTGGAAACTTGTGAGTAGGGTACTTTTGTATTAGGGGCTATGTTTTGTGGGTAAAGGGGCAGGGCTCCTAATTCCCAACGGGTACTACAACCTGCATAGATCTATTATAGCTAGATAAACCTAGATAACCTTCAAAATAAAATGGCAATATTAATTATTATATTGCCATTAACTAACCATTAATAATTTCAACACTACTTGCACCAATAATTTATACTTATATCGAATGATAAGCAGCAAAGCAAATTATAACTGACCGACACATTTATGACTTTAATGGATCATATAAAATATTATAAGTAGCACTTAAACCAGAATTAAGTATTAATAATTCACGAATTTAATGCTCTACCTAGAGCGTGTTTAAATAACATACGGTTGCAATCTTGCAAGTGCATGCGCAGCGTATGATACAAAATTAGTTTTATGGTTGAAAGTTACAAAATATCTTGAGAACGTTAAGTACGTGCAAAACCAGTACAGGTTGAAAAAGCGCTGCACAAGAACAGCCCGAAACTTGTGACCAGCTCAATCAAAGTGTTATCACTAACGTGCAGCTATATGTACCACACCTCAAGAAGTAATTCCGGTGTAAGGCTTTCTCATAGTGTTTTGCTTTTTCAAAATTCTGGTCAAAATGCCTTAAACTAAATATCTATTACTAGCTGTTACCCGCGACTTCGGCCGCGTGGATCTGAAGAAAACACATTTTCCTTCCCCGGTAAAAGTCAATTTTATGTTTCTCTGGATCAATTTACATGTATTAAATTTATGCAATAAAGAAATATATTGTAACAGGCAGATAAGCAAATACTGAAAGGCATGATCAGTAAAAGTAACTGAACAACTTTCAGGAAATGGAAAACAAATCAGCCTCTCCATACAAACTGTCCAATCGAGTTTGTTATTTTGTATGGAGAGGTTTTCCTAAGAAAAATATATCGAAATACGAAAAAATTATTCAACGTCCAATAGAAATTGCATCAGCTGATGGCGTATTTTGTATGGGAGGTCAATATTTTTTTTTTGTTCATTTTCATAAGTAGAGCAACCACCTGAAAAGTTTTCAGACATTTGCCGAACGCACAGGGCGTTATATAATATTTATTTTTTCTAGATCATATTACATTTTTCTCATTTTGAAATACTATATGGCGCTTTTTGTTCACACATTCTACTTCAGCCGAATCTATGCATAGAATCCTTATAAAAGCCTTCTAAGAAATTCTATGCATAGAATCGTTATAAAAGCCTTGTAAAAAACCTTGTACTTGACAATTAACAAATTCAATTACATACAAGCAGAAAAACAATGGGATTAGTAAATTACGGTCCGATATTGGAAGGCCAGAGGTTCAACCCATTTGTTGAAGGTAACACTACATTGCGCGTTTAATAAACCGTGTGTCATCATGTAAAGGAATTGATGAGGTCATGGATTACGCTCTAAGAGGCGTTTCCTTAGCTTTGTGTTGATGACAAACAAGGGTAAACAAAGTAGACTCTGATATGTTTGTAATCTATTCGTATTTTTGTAATCGGTTTCGATGAAATTTACCATGCAGGGGTTTTTGGGGGCGGAAAATCAATCTAGCAAGGAAAATTAGTTTTTCCCGTGTTTTTAAGCATTTTAATACCGCGTTTTAGATAGACACCTACAGCGCCATCTGTTGGCGGGTAGCATAGCTTGTTCACCCAATGATATTTTATGGAGGTGGCTATGATAGAGCTAAGCTCGGTCGACCAGGTACTTTACTATTCAGGGTGTATAAGAGACGCTGTACCGAAAACTTGAAGGTCATGCTCAGCCAACGAAACTGAACAACTTTCCCACAGAAACACTTTTGGGAAATAAAAAAAAAATTTGATCTCTCCATACAAAATTTCTTGTACCTACTCGATGACGTAGGATAGCTTGCGGTGCCCTTTCGAGTCCAAAATGGATGGTGTTATCAATTGGTTCGGGGTATAGTTCTGATTAGTAGGTATAAGAAGGGCTTTTGTGCAAAGTCCGTCTGAGAAATTACCACCATTTAAAAGGTAAGGAAACCAGTGCCATCTTAGTTCTAAAGGTGAGCATCGCGCTTTGCTGTCTTATTAGTCTCAAGTATATCAAGACAGTGGATGTTGGTGACCACTCACCATCAGGTGGCCCACCTGGCTCGTTTGCTCACTTGTAATATTTAAACAAAATCCTTAAAAAAATACTAATTGTAAGTAGGTAATTGAAACCTACACTATTGCTTAACATAGGCACGAAAACTTTGGGAAAACATTGAAAGGTGCAGATTTTTTAAGGCGAATAGCTAGAAAGATATATTAATTATCGTGACCTAGCTGACATTATATAGATTGACCGTTACTATGACGTGACCTTTGCTAATTCATTAACATTGCTGTCTTGTCCATTAGCAATTATAGTTTTAAAATTGAGAGGCTAAGTACTTCCTTATACTTTAGTGACAAAAACTGTGCCTAAAAAATAGAATGAACCTAGATTTTAAGCGCTATTATGTTGTTGCGTACAGCGCTCGTGGCCGAGTATAGTTGCCTGCATATCAACTAGAACGTTTGCGTGCTTCAGAAGGCACGTTAAGCCAAGTCAGATAGATAGATAGAAACGCTTTATTGCACACAAATTTACAACACTTAAGTACGAACAACACATCTTATTGCGTGCAAAGGTGGCCTTATTTCAGAGGCCTTTTAACGATATTTTTTTACAGTCAAATTACTGTATAATTTTTATTGTTATTCATCCTAAAAGTACAATTACAATAAATTATAAGTTCCTAAAAGTAAGAAAATGTTGTCGGCTTCGTTGGACATTTTACTGTTCGTTAGAGCCACCGCGCACTAGCGATATCTAGTTGGCCAATCGTACTTTCAATAGAAAAATCGTCAACTTTAAATCGACAAATGCGCGCACTACCATAGGGGTAGGTACATACTGATTCACAGAACGATCAAACTATCGGCCAACTAAAAAATCGCTAGTGCGCGGTGGCTCTTAAGGCAATCCGTTTTCCATACCAAATCCAAATGACTCGCATTCCCACGCGGGAGACAAACAGCTAGTAATGTAGCAATAAAATGGTTATAACTATTTTACTGCTACATTTTTTATCAAAAATATATGAAAATTTACGATATTTCATCAAAACCATATTTAGTGATGTGGTCGTTTTACATTTTTCAAAAAAAAAATATTATGCTTTACTCAAATTTTTGAGAATTTCGGGGTCACCATTGGTCGTAACAGCCACGTTGCACGTGAAACGTGCAAATGAGGTCGAAATTCCGTTTTACACACTTTGGGTACGGAACCTTAAAAATGAAATAAGGCAATGATGATGTCGTTGCTTACAGCTTCATCATAACATCCCATGAAACGTCCACTGCTGGACAGAGAGCCCCTCCAGAATTACGGCTATTGCTGGAACAATGTGGAGAGGAAGTAGAAAGAAAGAAATACATTTATTCAAAATTGTGACACACTACACATTAAAATGCTACACAAACAATCTATAAAAAATACAAACAGCAAATAAAAACGACACTTTAGTGTGCAACGTGGCACAATAAGAAAAGGCCACGGACTCAGCAAAATGCCTGCCTCAGAAGAGACAGACGCTGATTTTCAGCCACACCTTTTCGTCAGCTGGATCTCAGGAAAGGGACGTGACTATGATAGATACTTATAAAGAACCAAGTTAAAAAAAATAAAATAAAGGTCAGATAACAAATGAAAATTTAATACACTATGGAATAAAGTTAATATAATAATTATAAGTATTTATATAAATATTATTATTCATGTATATAAATTTGCATTATAGATAGATAGTATTAAATTATTAAAATTCTCCATAAATTTTATCGTAAACTTAAAATAAACAAGAAATAAAATAAATGAAAATCAATACTATCAAATGTAAATTGAAAAGTACCTTAGTCACCACGCTTGTTAGCGTTGCGGCTGGCACCATGGACCGCGGTTGATGGCGACCGCAGTATGTAAGATGGTACGAAAGATGCTGCTGCCCATCCTTTGGTTCATAATCCCTTAGTCGCCTGTTACGACACCCACGGGTAGAGATGGGTTGGTACTATTCTTTCCTGACAAGGTGAAATTCAAAAACGTCTATTCTCGACAGAAAAATTAGTGTAGGCAACGAAGCAGTTGACCCCAACATAAATCACTCAGGCAGATTTTATTTGACAGGATGATAAAGAATCATGAATGAAACGTAAACTCAAAATTTAAAAAAAAAATTACAAAAAAAAAATTTCATATATTTAAGTGTACCGATTTTTTTTGGATTTTTTTATAGAAGGTTTGTCTCATATAGTGTAATACCCCAGCAAAGTTTCATCGACTGAGGATTTAATGCGGGGGTCTTCATAGAACGATCCGCTTCGTTGCCTGGACTACATTAAAACCTTGCCAATCCACTGTAACAGCAGTTTTACTAATTAACTCATTTATTTGGACATTAATAAGTGTCTTCTTGTCTCCAACAATGCTTGTATGGGAGTCTTTATTGAGTTTCGACACAGAAGCTTGAACTTAATCGGAGTCGATTTAACAACATTGCATTATTAACTCCTTTCTTAAATTATGTTACGTTTTTAGGGTTCCGTACCCAACGGGACCATATTCAAAGTCAAAATAGTATTTTATCACTTTATGTCGTTAGTAAAAAAGTACATCGCCTCTCAAACAAATTGCGGCCTTGTGGCTTGTGGGAAAAAAACCCGCCGAAGTACGAGTCGGACTGGTGCACCGAGGGTTCTGTACCACTAAGGTAAAGTACCGTCTTAGTTACTCGATACGCAGTGAATTTAACGATTTTTTAATGAAACGCGAATGAAGTCGTGGGTACAGTTAGTATAAACTAAATGTCAATGGTAACGATCGGGTTGATTGATCATACATAACAGATCAAAGCTGCTAATTGGCTGCTGACCGTTGAGTTGTAGTTAACTGAATAGCTAGTTGATCGATAGTCGGTTTAATATCTTTGAAATAGGTAAGGTAATAAGGTAAGCGGTATAAACTTCATCTAAATGCTAAACATATTTTACAAATTTTTTTTTTATGTAGGTACGATAGGTACATTATGTATTCTATGGGTACATTTATTAAAATTAGTTAGTAGCGTGATTCAGTGAACCCTAAACCGCCATCTGTTGGTCTACTTTACGTATCAGATTATATCGAGCGTAACTTAAAAATTACTCTAAAATTATGAAAGCAACATAAATTCCATGTTAATATTTGAAGTAACCCGAAGCTCTATTTTAGCCGTATAGTGATTTATATATCCAGCTGTCAGTCATATAAAGGTCCTATAAACGCAACATACACCAAAACGTCTAATCACGCCAATGACATTGCAACTAATTGAACACTATGTGAAAGGCTAAATACCGTACCACAAAGAAGTACAGTGCAATTTAGACTTTATCACCTTGGAATAGGATGTAGTGAGTAATTTATGTGAGTATGTATGAGGTGTGTGGTTCTATCATTAAATATTAGCATACTGGATTTATGAGTTCAGGGTATAAGGTTTTATTTATGTGCGTGCAACATTTTTTCAATATCTAGTTGCACCTTTGCCATGCATAAAATATTATACTTACAGGAACTTTGGTATATGTCTGCAAACCTAGGTGGTAGGGCTTTTGTGCAAAGTCCGTCTGGGGAAGTACTACCCTTTTGAATATTTCTGCCGTAAAATAGTATTGTTTGCACTGCTGTGTTTCGGTTGGGACGGTAAGAGAGCCAGCGAAATTACCAGCATACCGAGACACACCATATTACTTCTCAGGGTGAGCAACGTGCTTTGCTGTCTTATTAGTGCCAAGTTATGCCACTAATAAGAGAGCGGGTTCTATGGACGATGGTGATCACTTTCCATCATGTGGCCCACCTGCTCGTTTGCTCACTTGTCCCATAAAAAAACCTCTCTGTACCTATTAAACTGAACAACTCTCCCTAAGAAACATAGGTCGAAATACGAAAAAAACCGGCCAAGTGCGAGTCAGACTCGCGCCATAAGGGTTCCGTACCTATCTACCATAATATGATATACTAAAAACTCCGTGACCATCCAACTTGACCCCTCTTTTATAGAAAACTTCTTGAAACGGGAGCTCACATTAATTGATTACTATTAGTTGTGAGAAAATTTTTAGACTTTAGACTTTAAAGGTGGCAGGGCTTTTGTGCAAAGTCCGTCTGGGGAAGTACCACCCTCTTACCTATTTCTGCCGTAAAGCAGCAGTGTTTGCACTGCTGTGTTTCGGTTCAAAGGGTAAGGGAGCCAGTGAAATTACAGACACTTGAGACATAACATCTTAGTTCTCAGGGTGGGCAACGCGCTTTGCTGTCCTATTAGCGTCAAAGTATGTCACTAATAAGACAGAAGGTATTATGGACGGTGGAGACCACTTATCATCAGGTGGCCTACCTGCGCGTTTGCTCACTTGTAGCATTAAAAAAATATTCAAAAAACGGAACCCTTATGGCTTCGTCTGTCTGTCTGTCTGTCTGTCCGTCCATATGTCACAGCCACTTTTTTCCGAAACTATAAGAACTATACTGTTGAAACTTGATAAGTAGACGTATTCTGTGAACCGCATTAAGGTTTTTACACAAAAATAGAAAAAAAAAAACAATTAATACATTGAACTGAAACTCAATTTTTTTTTTCATCAAACCCATACGTGTGTCTATGGATATGTACTAGGTCTTCAAAAAAAGCAAAATTAAAAATTTTGAATAAACCCACGACGGTTGTTATTGAAAAAGTATTAAATAAGACTTTTAAAATACCCCCGACTTAAAAGGAAGAAGGTAACGAAATAGTACGAAGAAAGTACCCACAAAAATCCGTCGGGGCTGCCATTCCGTGTCCTACGAAAATTAATATAGAATTTAATCAATATAAAATCTATACGAGCTAGTTATATAAAATAGCTTTAGTTGGCTACAGTTATGTATAAATTATGAAAACATGGCAATCGCAGCCCCCGACGGATTCTCATCCAACGCACAACCTCTCACCCTAAACGCATACACCTTCTCTGTTCCGTCGTGGGTAAAAATGATATTGAGGTTTCTAATATAATTTTTTTTCTAAACTGAATAGTTTGCGCGAGAGACACTTCCAAAGTGGTAAAATGTCGAACCCCCCCCGCCCCTGTAACTTCTAAAATAAGAGAATGATAAAACTAAAAAAATATATATGATGTACACTTAACAGCACGTCAGTAGAAACACTTTTAGACCTTATGCCGTGGTAATAAAATTGAAAAAGTTTCTACCGACGCGCGGTTGACCGTACATTACCATGCAAACTTCCACCGAAAATTGGTTTGAACGAGATCTAGTAAGTAGTTTTTTTAATACATCATAAATCGTAAACCGCAATTTAACTTTCATTCAAACAACTCAAATCAGCTAATTAACAACTTGACACCTCAGGCTATTGACTGGTTATGTAGACTGGATGTAGACTTATAATTTCCTACAATTAACTGTATTCGCCATACGATTAAATAATAAATCAGCTAATTTAATTTATATAATGTGGTGGTACGGAACCCTCAGTGCGCGAGTCCGACTCGAACTTAGCCGGTTGCGAAATGCGAAAAAAACGGAAAAGCGAAAAAAACTCATGACCTATCCTTACCTTAACATATCCCATACAAAATGGTCAGCTGATTCAGTTTCTATGGGAAGTAAAATATTTTTTTTTCGTATATCGTCCTACATTCCTTAGGAAAAGTTGTTCAGTGTCAGGGGTAGATTCACGTCCTTCAAGGTTGGTATACCCTTCTTGTTATACCCTTTTTGTGCAGCGCATAAAAAAGACCTTAGGTATAACTATCGTAAAAGAAATGTACGAGTATCAACCCCCAGAACAGTTTTGGGAAAACATTTCTCTTTGACAAAAAAAACATTGAATCACTAAAAGGACTCGTGAATGTTATATGTACATAATTACGTACTTAGACGGATAAACTCACGTTGAAAATCATTTTTTGCAATGCGAAATAGGTCAGCATTTGACCCCGATCACACTTGGTGTTTAGTGACGATGGGGTCAAAGATGTTTACTTAATACTCGTAATGCCTGTTCACTTTTGCCTGTAAAAGATCCAGATTTTATTCGAGTATAGATTGGCAGGGAGGGAGTTCCACTCCGTGGCTGTGCAGAGTAATAAATCGTTCTACTTGTACGATCAACGACAGGTCAAGCTTGACACTCGCAGCGCGACTTTAGCCCGTACGTTTATTGAAATAACAACCGTACAAAGTCCAATGTGTCAAGCTTGATGTGCTCTTGACTGTACGTAGTTTCTTCTTTTTACCTAATACAGCGTGTAACGGAAAGGTGTGATAATACTAAAGGGTGTGAATCTGCCCATGAAACTGAAAAAAATTTCCCAAGGAACATAGGTCGAAATAAGATAAACCAAATTTGACCACCCATACAAAATACGCTATCAGCTGATGCAGATTCTATGGGAGGAGGTAAAAATTTATTTTTTACTATGACTTAAGCTCAAGTCAGACAGAGGCGGTACGAGTATGATTGCGAAAGCGGTCCAGGGCGGTTTGGCGGGAACAAAATACCGCGCCGCGACCGCTTTTCAATGTGACAGGGTGCATAAGAACTCTTACTTTACAAAAAATACCGGCCCCGGAACGCTTCCGCTACCGCCTCTGTGTGACGCGGGCTTTATGCCCAGAAAACTTTTTATAAGATAAATCATAATAAAAATTAAACATTTCTGTATATTTAATTAATTTACTTCAAAATCTCTTTTTCCTGCGTGGAAAATGCTAGCAATTCAGCTATGTGAAAGATAGAGAAAGCTACACGCAAATTTCCATTAAGCTGCCGTTATTCATAATCTAAGCAAATTTCTATCTTTTGCCATAACTGCATCCCTGTCTGCCAAATGCAACACACACAGGACGGTAATGCCTGGTTGAAAAACATGTAACTGACCACAATATTACAACAAGTGGGCGATACCGTTTAATTCTCACATGAATTATTTATATTATTGTGAGTAAACAGGTTGAAGTCCTTTAATATTTATTACAATGCGTGAATCATAACATTACTAATAGACAACGAGCGGACCGTCGGCAACTCTACCTCATGGGGTACGAAGATGCGAGCAATCTGTGGGCACCCGTACACAGTTAATCAGGATCGCGAACCCATCAGGATGCAGCTATGAAAGAAATGGTCGCTCTCTACAACTTTCTCTATAAATAATTTACAACACTGTATATATGGAGATTTGCATTAATAGCATTGGAATATCTATCTTATTTCTATATTATATACATTTGTCTGTTAATCTTCCAAAGAAAATAAAATAAATAAATATAGCTTTTTCTGTCTTTAGTTAGGTACATCTGGAATCAAACTCTTGATCAAGATTGACTGTGTTCGGGCACCCTCAGAAACGTACGTCTAAAATACAGTTTGCCTAGGTGCAAACAAGCTGGCACTCCTTGTACAGTCTTTTTGTACAGAATACCAGGATAGGGCTAGAAAAAAAATTTGATTTTGTGACATTTCGATATGTACTATCGAATGAACTGTTTACCTTGTTGGTGTTGTTGCACAGAATATATAAAAGTAAACAAGTTTGTTAATGCTAGATGAGGTCAAAAATGTAATAAGTTTTGCTGACTGCCAAATATTCTAAAAGAGTGAACCTTTTTTTAAAAAATAAATACAATACTTCGCGTAGTACCCAACGGTGTAGGGTTACTGACCGTCCGCTCTTTTGACCGGCTCATCAATCAATCAGTCAATACGTAAGTACGATTTATCTCAAACCATGTCTCAAACAAATTAACCTGTTTCTATTTTAATAAGAATGTTGCCAGCTCAATCCTTTAAGCTGTTATTTATAACAAGTACTCAGATAATAGGTGTAATAGGGCTATCTGGTATGAAATAATATTGCTTGGGCGTGGATATGGGCCCCATAATGAGAGTCGATCATAAGTTGTTGAATTTATGTTCTGACAGCGTATGATTAGATTTGTAAACAAATTGTTTTAACCTGCATAAAACATTCCATTCACACTTATGCCATACGGTCAACCACACGTCAGTAGAAACATTTGCAACTCTATTACGTAAAGTTCAATTTTATGCTTATTTCTAGTATCATAATTTTAATACTTGAAATAAGCATAAAATTGATAAACCATATACTAGATTAACTAAAGTCAATCCATCTTTCGTTGGTCTGTGTATACGATACTACAACAAAATACCTGACAATATAGTGCAATTACCTGAGAGAAAGTTTAAAGAATGTGTAAAGCAAACTTTATGTAAAAAAGCTTACTATAGATTGGATGACTATATGAATGATAAAGAGGTATGGTGCTCTGATATTCCAGCGAAACACAAGAAACACATTGTAAAAAGCCGACTCTTAAAGTAGGCCGTGCTGCAGTGGTTTCTTGCCGTTTCTTTTACGCTGCCATAATAATAATAATAAAATTATTTATTCAGATGACCAGGATCCATTATAGAGAAAAAATTACAAATTCAATTAAATTAAATTACAATTATGTCTACAAACTAAGAATTAAAATTACAGGTTGGTATTGTTAATCATTGTCGCAACATTCCGCTCGAAATGTTGCAACAACGATTAACATACACGCAGTCCAATCTGTCCGCTATCATTTTCAGGATGGTGTTGTTGCTGACCCGAACCCTGCGCACGATAGCACGATCCGAAACGGCGTAGACTCGCTCTATTTGCATTGTATTCTGCATGACATTCAATAAGTATTCTGTAAAGAATCTACATTGAATAAATTATCTGAATCTGAATCAAAATGCTTCTACTGGCTTGGGGACACAGTTTAGTTTGTTTCGTTTGTTTTTATGAAGAAAGCGTGCAATATGACGTGCGGTACACATGAATCGTAGGCCATAAGTTAAGTTATTTCCATGTTATTTCTATAAGTATCATGCTGTCATTGTCAGTGTCAATGGAATCGAAGAAGACAGCACGAGTCCCAATTATTATTGTCTCTGATTGCAGCAGAGGCGCAGAAAATTTAAGGATTTATTTAAGGATCTGTGGTTGTTCGGATGCAGTCTTTAAATGGGTTTCAAAAACTGTTTAATCCCTAGTTGGCTAGTGTATGTTTAATACGGCCGTAAGTTTTACGTGGATACCTCTATGTATGTAAGTATATATTAAGACCACACGTCAAGCTACCCACCGATGTCCAGCCCCCCTACCCCTGCCCCTCACCGCTCTCGCCTCACCCTCACCGTCCCATCCCACACTCTGCCAATTGCCAGCAGGAATTTGTCTTCCCTGGCCCATATGAAAGTGACTTAATAAACTGACTGAGACTGGAAGATGTGGAGAACTCACGAAGTAATGGGTTTTGCAATCCATGACACTCGCTGTGACGACCTTAGGAATATATTGTTTGGGGCCAAGTTATTTGTCATTGACATTGACCAACCTCACAAACCCTGGTAGCAGAGTTGTTGAGCCGCCAAAGGCCTCTAACGACTACATCCTTAGGTAGTAGTCGATACCGTCGGCTTAACGTGCCTTTCAAAGTACGGAATCATTTGGCTTTTAGGACAATCAGGTTCGGTCAGGTCATCCTGCAATGTCCTAACTAATAATAATACAATCTACCATCACATCCAAACTAACCAAGTACCGCGATTTGGCAATAGAAATACAAACCCAATGGCGAGTCCAAACCGTTCACATCGTTCCCATAGTCATTTCTTCTACCGGAGTAATACCTAAAACCCTACGCAATAGTTTGAAAACCCTGAACATCCACCCTTTGATTACCCAGACCCTTCAAAAAGCAACAATTCTCAACACGTGCCGTATAGTCAGGAAATTTCTCACCACCTCTGTGACCTCATCAAACGACCCCTTCTCGCTTGGCTAAGGCCCGTGAGGTAGGGAAATTAACCTCTTCAAAGAAGAGAGAAAAATAAAAGAAAGATAGATAATAATAATATAAAATTTATTCATCGTCCCACAAAAATGCCATTACAAATTACAATTTTTTAAGAAACACTAGATGGATGATGGATAGATGGGGAAGTCGCACAAATGGATGTTTGTTTGATACCGGGGGCCGAACTAAGAACCTCCGGGTCGAGAGCCCAGCGCTCTTACCACTAGACCACAGAGGCTGTTAGCAAGTCCAATGTGTCAATCTTGACGTGCTCTTAACCATACCTGTCCCGGTACGTTTTGAGATATTAAAATCCATAACCCTTGTATTCATTGCCTTCGTTTCTGAAGGGAAAATACTATGTCTTCTATGTGACAAAGATTCCAAGATATGACTAGGTTACGTGCAAGGTAACTAATATAAACTCAGATAAATAAAATAACTCGCAAGCTGAAGATTCCTTATCTGTGCAAGGAAATAGTAGATTGTATAACAAGGCCGCAAAATAATATCTTTATGGCAAGACCGTATTTTGAATCCAGAGCGAAGTGAAGGATTCTGAAGTAAAATCCTGAACGTAACGAGGGATTCAATAGGTCAACCGAGGTAAAACAATATTTTGCAGCTGATTGATACTCTCTACTTTTCTTCTCCCTCTATGAGAAAATCTTCTCTTCTCCCTCTATAGACACACGCATCATTCGTTTGTATTAGAAAATATTAAAAGTAAAAAAGTAAAAAAAAGTAAAGAAGTAAAGTAAAAATAATTAATAACAAAAATTATTGTGGCTTGGAGGAAAATTGTGGCAACTGGAAATGTTTTTGGACTGAACCTCTTTGCTTGTGCATTTCTTTTTATTCTTAAATGAAACCGGCTAGTAACATTCTTCATACAATATTTTATTCGACCTCTTTGGTAGCAGATCAGGACTAATATTCATGTTCTAAGTTCAAATCTTATTTTTACTCGCTATGAAAATCTCTTCAAGAAATAAGTCCATGTTCCACTTTATTATCGAACCGATCTGCGTTTCTCGAATAAGTAGGATGAAATTTTTATTTAACTACATACTTTGGGTATTTGAAATATTGTAAGGAGACCGTGTTATATTACTCTATGCTTTTATTAAGCTGCAGGAGAAATTATGTAGGGTGTAGAGTCAGGATAGGCATGATCTTTCAAAGAAACAGAACAACTTTTCGAGAAAAACATGTCACCGGATATGAAGAAAAACGGTCCGATCAAGTTTATAAAACTACACAGTATATAATAATTTTTTTCTTGACCTAGATCTAGCCCTGAGGACAGAGATGAGGTCGACAATGCTCACTATGACGAAGCCTATTCACTCGCGGCTTAAACAGACGTAGACAGAGAATTCTACTGCTTGACTGTACGGATTGCTAGATCTAAAAAATTTGTAAGCACTATTTTACCATTTTGCCCACGAAACTGAACAAATTTTCCCAAATAGCATAGTTCGAAATAGGTACGAAAATAAAATCAACTGCCCATAGACAATTGCAGCTGATAGAGCATTTTAAATAGGAGTAAGTAAACCATTTTTTTTTATTTTGACCTATGTTCTGTTTCGTGGTCTAAATTACAGTCTATTACAGGCTAATTTTATTACACCCAGTAAAAGACGTGTTCGAAGTGTTAAGATAAGAAGTGGTTGAAAGATCCAATGCTCGCACGCACGAGATGTCAACATATGTGTGTCAAGATCAGTAGCTATATTTATGTTATGTACAAGTCGAGCACGCAGGCCACACCTATTTTTCGCACTGTCCTTAAGCAAACACGAAAATCGAGTACATATCTTGAACCGTGTACAAAGTTCTCCTTCCAAATCAAAAGTAGTATAAGTACTCATTGCTACTGCCACATAACAAATAAAAATCGGCGCTTTTTCTTCACGTTATATTATATCCTATACTATTAAACGAGTAATATTTGTTTTGTACACATATTTGTAATCGGATTCTCGAAAACGGCTTTAACAATTTCGATGAAAATTAGCATACCAGTCTTATGTCTGCATAGCTTGATCACCCGATAATATTGAGGCGGTTATTATAGGGCGAAGCTCGGTCTGGGTGACTACTATTATTTTATCAAAATAAAATAAAATTTAAAACTTCTTTACTTCGAGAATAATGCTATATCGTCATTTAATATTGGGAACATAAAGTGCGATTGGTGCCAAATGGAAATGGAACACTTATCTTCGACTCGTAGCAGATGGGATAAAATTCAACCCAGTTTGGGAATTGGAACGGATTGCCCACTACTCCCCATCACATAACATACCCTTAAATATACTCAACCTTCCTGGGATTGCCCCTTTGCTTAGCCCAGAAAGCATACGTTAACATAAATAAAACCTTCAATACTATATACATAGAGGGGAGGGGAAATCAACTGGGGGTGACACCTCAGAAGCCATAGGGGCTGCTACAGTAGTAGGAGATAAGGAGGGAACAGTATTTTTTTGACATTTTTCAACATATCTTGAAAACAATATATTTTAGAATTTACAAGTAAAGCCCTTTCATATGATACTCCATTCGACCTAGTAACGACAATTTGAAATTTTGCCCCCCAATTTGGGCCCCCTTTACATTAATAAACATAATGTTGTTTTAAATCTTTCATGTGCAATTAAGTTGGGCAATCATATTCTAAAACTATTCTAAATTTCTAGTCGATAGCATGTGGCAGTAGCAGTGGTTGCTGAGATACGAGTATACAGAGGTGTGACAGACAGACATATACAGACAAGACTTTTTTTACCATTTTGGTATTGGAACCCTAAAAAAAAAGCCGGCCAAGTGCGAGTCGGACTCGCGCACTGAGGGTTCCGTACCACCATCATCATCATCATAACATCCCATGAAACGTCCACTACAGGACAGGGAGCTCCCTCCAGAATTTTACTTTTTCTGGAAAAATGTGGAGGGGAAGTACCTACCGTAGTCACCTCGCTTGTTAGCGTTACGGCTGGCACCATGGACCGCGGTTTTATGTGACCGCAGTAAGTAAGATGTAAGATACAAAGGAGGATGCTGCTGCCCATCCTCCAGTTAACCCTTAGTCGCCTCTTACGACACCCACGGGTATGTATGGGTTCCACCACACCACCGTACCACCACATAAACATAATTGTATTAGTTGAAATTTCAGTAAGTTAATGTGCTAGATTTTTTGAGTCCGACACGCGCTTGACCAAATTTTGTTATTTGTTGTTATTTTATAGCTTATGCACTATAAACATACCAATTTTCAAGTTTGTAAGTGATCTCGTTTTTAAATAGAACTAAAACAAAAATCGCCTCAGCGACCATCCAACTTGACCCCTCTCTTATATGAATGTTCTTGAAACGGGAGCTCACCACAATTGGTTACCATTAGTTGTGAGAAAAGTTGTAATATTTAATGATTTCAGACTTTTTCCATTATTTGTACTATAAGACCTAGCTTCTTGCCAAATTTCATAATTTTAGGTCAACGGGAACTACCCTGTAGGTTTTGCATTTTTGAATAAATGTATGGAGATGAGGACATAAAATGCCATAATTTTTTTATTGCGTCGTTGTAAAAAATTGAAATTTGCAGACCTTGTGTGGTCCATGGATCCTAATATATGGTATTAATTTCAACCTGATACCTTTACCCGTTCGTGAGATAAAGGGTCTTGACAGACAGACAGACAGACAGAAACCTTAAAAACCAAAATAGTGTAAAAATTTCGTATCAATGAATATTGCATTGCCTAATCTACATGAAAGTAAGCAGTGGGGCACAACAGTGAAAAGGTCACGACTCAGCATGTGTCTATCTCAGGAAGAGCTAGACGCTGTTTTTCAGTCGAGCCTATTCGTCTGCCAGTTCTTAAGAGGGAAGAATAGCTTTGCGATTCTAACGAAAGTGGTATTTATTTAGGAATCCACATGCTATCGCTCGTGCGCTCATGCCCCCGGTAGAGAAAGCGATAGAGAGCGTTGCAGCGCGCGACTGACAACAGGTACTTTTTTTGATGAAATTTCCATTTCGGGAGAAAACGGTTTCCACTAACTAAATCTTAACCACCACCAACCACTCAACCACTTTGATTTTGATGTCGATCGTTTCAGCATAATATATTATAGGTTTACAGGTTTCGCTTTTTAAAAAAATTACATTGTTTTTATAAAAAAAAGGTTTAATTTGACAAGCTTTAAAAAGAATCGAGAAAACAAAATCTCGCGAATAATCACCAGTGTGTCACGGCCTCACGTCGTATTATCGAACTTGTTTGCCGATTATCGATTTATTTATCACTACTAATCTGGCTCCAGCTTATTTGTGACCTGCTGCTTCTGGACTTAATCCTTGAATTACAATTTTTGCATTGCAGTTGCTCAAAAGAAAAGGAAAGCAGTCACTTGTGGCTCCAAGCGATTTCTTTTCGATCGTGAAAGTTTCAGGTCCTGTTCAGGTTCATGGGGAGACTTTAGTGGTTGAAAGTTATATATAAGTATTATCAATAAATTGATTGTATTGTATGAAAAACTAAAGAGTTGCCTTTCAAGACTCGATCAAATATATCGCTAAACCGCTGGTCCCTGCAGCTATTGTACCTCGTAGTAGGCTTAAGCTACGTCGGTGGCGACTTTAAAAAACTGAGTTAGCCAGGCTGTTTAGCCAAGACTGCAGCTGTGGACCTGTTTCTTTTGTCTTAAAGATCATAATCATCATATCGTATCGTAGTTGTGTTACCCTAGTGTCAAAGGTGTCAAAGTAATTGAGCCTCCAATGGCCTCCGACATGGCCCCTTCATGACTACTGGCTTGGATAATAGAAGAGACGGCTCACCGTGCCTTCGAAGCACGGAGTCATCGTAGAATTTCAACCTTTAGATTAGGGCTCCGCTGAGACTAGACTTCGATAGCCTGGAAGACTACGCTTCATGGAGGAGATGAGTACATGAATAACTTCTAGAACTACTGGCCACCTAGATACTGCTTCTTAATTTATCAAACAAACGTATTGGGATATAAACAATATGGAACATGCACGAATTTTTTTAGTTAAGAAATTAATTCTCATTCTTGTAATAAACAGTCTTGTAAAACTATTTTTCGAATAACTATAATATTAAAAA
The DNA here is from genome assembly GCA_947532105.1 of Athrips mouffetella. Lineage (NCBI taxonomy): Eukaryota > Metazoa > Arthropoda > Insecta > Lepidoptera > Gelechiidae > Athrips > Athrips mouffetella. Next base: position 5,806,139 of record OX383969.1, on the reverse strand, counting down.
AGATATAAGCCATCGAAGATTTGTTTATGTCTCTTTCTAGCAAAACGAAATTTAATATGGAGTTTATATGGCCGTAGTGAATTGTGACGTCACTATTCATGTCGGATCTCTCTGTCTAATTAGTAGTTTTAAATGCTTATAACGGCCGTATTTCTTAGCCGATTTAAATTTTAATTTCACTTTTTGTCATCTCTACTACTTTCATGTTTTGTTAATAAAAGCGACTAAAAAAAAATATGCATGTCCCTATTCATCCTGCATATTCCTAACTAAACTGGTGAAGTCGCACAAAGTGATTTTTATTTCATAGTGTCGCCACCGGAATTTGAACCCAGAACCTCCGGATCAAGAGCCGAACGACCAAAGAGGCCGAAAACACACACACGCGCAAAACAAAAAACACGGAAAATTCATTGCTTAATTTACCCATCCAAAAACAAGTGAAAACAACCCTTATTCTATTTATTCAAGTGGATGACAAATAGCCCACAAAGAAAGGGCCATGCTGACGAAAAACGTATAAATTAAGACTCTATTCAAGTCAACTGAACTGCCTAGCCATCATTCACAATTCCATTTATTAGAGTACTTATCTATTATACCAGGCCACTCAGAAAGTATTGCGAAAAATAGTTTTTATATATGGGAGACTGGCCGGTCAGAATCTTTTTCGAAAATATGATTACTTGTAAGTAAAAATATGTGTGTTCCATTTTCAAAATTTCCCTCCACATTTTTTGCGAGCCAATTCAAAGTATCGTGTCTTACTGAAAAATGGATCTGCGCCGGGAACATTTTAGAGCTATGATTTTTTACGATTTCAAGTGTCGCCTGAAACCGGATGAATCGTTCGATAGACTTCAAATGGCATTTATGGATGAAGGCCCCTCCAAGGCAACCGTGTATCGTTGGTATAACGAATTTAGGCGCGGTCGACCAACCTTGGGGGATGAAGAAAGAAGCGGTCGCCCTTTGACGGCTATTACGGAAGAAAACGTGCTAGCAGTGAAAAATTTAATCCAAGATAATAGGCGAATTACATATCAGGAGATTCAGCACATATTAAAGATTGGATCGGGAAGCGTTCACGAGATTCTACACGGGCATCTTCGCGTGAGGAGGATAGTATCGCGCTGGGTGCCGCACTACCTCACCGACGCTCAGAAGCAGGCCCGGGTGGAATGGTGCCGTGATATGCTGAACAAATTTGAAGCAGGCTCGTCTCGGCGTGTTTACGACATCGTAACAGGTGATGAGTCCTGGATTTATCAATACGATCCAGAAACCAAGCGCCAGTCGACAGTTTGGGTGTTTCAAAATGAACCAACGCCTACCAAAGTGAAGCGATCTCGAAGCGGGGGGAAGATTTTGATCGCCAGCTTTTTTAATTTGACTGGCCACTTGGCCTCAATTCCCTTACGAGATCAAAGAAGCATCAACGCCGAATGGTATACTACCAAATGTTTACCAGAAGTTTTTTCTGTTGTGAGCAACAAGCGACCAAACACAGGGCTCCGCGGACTACTGCTCCACCACGACAATGCGCCTGCACACACCGCGCTCAAAACGAGGGACTTCCTGGACAGCACACCAGTCAAACTCCTGGGTCACCCTCCTTACAGCCCTGATCTAGCACCGTGTGACTTCTTTTTATTTCCAAAAATAAAAAATCAGCTCAAGGGGATACAATTTTCGTCGCCGGAAGATGCGCTGGCTGCGTTCGAGCAGGCTGTAAACGAGGTGTCTACGGCGGACTGGAAAAAGTGTTTTGAAAACTGGTTCAGACGCATGAATCTTTGTATAGAGGCTGGTGGAGAGTACTTTGAAAAGATTTAATAAAAATATATGTACCTGTAGAACAATTTTTTTTAGTGTCGCAAATATTTCTGAGTGTCCCACGTACTGCAGCCATTTTGGAAGTGGCATTGTGCAGCCCACTTGTGCATTCCTCATTGAAACGTCAAACGATATCTGTCTGTTCACAATACTAATGACAGTGACAGAGAAATGACTTTGACCTGATCTGTCAAACAGTTTCGCCAAGGTCGGGTCGCCGGGTAACAATTTTGTTCAGATCTAAAACTTGTGTATGTACTTGTACTTATTTATCACAACTCTAGCTGTCACCCGCGACTACGTACTCATGAAATTCAGAAAAAGTGTGGCCTATGTCCTTTCCTATGGTTCAAACTATCTTCGTACCAAATATCAAAATCTGTTTAGCAGTTACTAAACTAAATCAATCAACTTTTCTTAGCTCCTGGATTGTGGGCGAGTGACTTCACTAGAGTAAAGACTAAAGCAATCACTGGCGTGGCGTTACGACAGCACAGCATTACTCATATTTAGTTCTTAGATACAAGCTTAGGGGGCTTTATAATATCATCTTGGCAATTAAGAACTTTCACGCTTTGCAAGGTCTTTTAAAAAACCGGTCTAATAGTTTTCCACCAATACACCGATGAATTTACATGTTTGGTGATAGTCATGACATCCCATGAAACGACCAGTGCAGGACAGAGAGCTCCCTCCAGAGCTCGTGAGCGCGTGGTACTTAAGAGGAAATTAACCATAGTCACTACGCTTGTGAGCGTTGGCGACCGCTGTTTTTGGTGACCGCAGTGTGTAAGATGGTAAGATGCTGGTAAGACACAGAAAGATGCTACTGCCCATCTTACGGTTCATAAGCCTCGCCTCTTACGCCACCTACGCTACGGTAAGAAATGGGTTGGTAGGTACGGTCAACCGCTTGTCGGTAGAAACTTTATCAACTCTATTACCACGCCATAAGGTTCAAAAATGTTTCTACTGATGTGCGGTCATGTGTACTATTACACACGGGCAAGAAAGGGCCAGCCAATGGGCCAGAGGGGGCAAGATGAAATTTTCAAGTCAACCCTTAGTCTCAAGATCTGTTAAAATCAAAATCAAAACTCAATATCGATTAAATGAACAAAAAAAAATTCCTTACTTTTACAGTTGTCAAATCCAAACAGTTATGAACCTCGCTGCGCTCGGTTATATCAAACCGACTAGATTTTTTTTTTATTTTTCATGTTTGGAATACAAATAAATAGGTCTCGACGATAACCCGAACAATACCAATTATACAAACTATCAAAATCAAATCAATCAATCAAAAATATGTTTATTTCTCACCACAAATCATGCATGCAATAAAAGTAACTTAAAAATTGACTTGGTATTTGTGGGAGACTGAAGCCTAAACTAAGCAAAGGCCTGTATTTTAGGACTCCAGGTCTCCGCCCTGTATAAATGTCGAAATTCATCCGGGACATTAATGTGGATTAAAATATACTACTAAGTAGAAAAACAAAAGTATTGCAAAACTAAAACATTACAAAGCTACAGTAAAACAATTTTTAGAAGATATAACATAACATATTAAAAAATTTTCAATAAAAGAAAAGAGAGTTGTGTACAGGATACGTCAGAGAGGGAGTGTGAGTGTAGGAGAGTGTGTGAGAGTGTTGTGTGAGAGTGGTGTGTAAGTGTGTGTGAAAGTGAGTGAGTGGGAGCGTATATGATGCGCTCATCATATACGCTCCCACTCACTCACTTTCCTTCCCTGCCTATACCTTCACCTGCTTTATGATTGAATCTTTAGAAGATTTTCTGTCTCCTCATAACTAAGCACAATAAGCCACTGGGTAACCAATTTTTTACACTCAGGTCTACAACAGGTATACATGTTGACTTTTTTGTTTATACGATTGTATAAAATTGCACCACGGACTATAAAAAATCTGTGAGCTAAAGCTGTTTGTACCAATACATGACTCCAGACCGTATAGTGTCTTCTGATTGGAATCAGATTGGACTATCTCTTCGAATGTAATCTTAACCCACTTCTATACTATAATTACAGCAATTATCTGTTAGTGTTGTTACATCTTAAATCTAAACAACTCAATTACTCACTTTCGCTATCGTAAGGATCGCTATCGAAGCAAAAGTTACAGGTGCCCGCGCAGGTGGTGTGGTGTATGTGTTGCGTAGCTAGTAAGTAGGCTTCGGTTATGTCATCTTTCTTCATTCATTTAGGATTCATTCAGACAGACATTCCTACTTATTATTCCTAGTTAGGTATACTGTGTTTTTAAATAATAATAATTAATTTAATGCGTTTTGAGAGTAAAGGGGCCGGGCTCTTAATTCTGCATAGCTCTATTTTAGCCAAAATTTAATGCATACTTTTTAGTTTACACTAATTTAATTCAAAATAAATTAAATTATTTTCAAGTTATTTTCTGTACTTTACAGAAGGTTTTAAACAAAAAGTGTAAATGCTCTTGTAGATCACTTCCAGCCCTACTTCTAATAAATTTTACCTAAGTATAACAATATTTCATATAGTATTAAATAAAATAAAAATTGCAAATTTTAATAAACAATCAGTTTAAGAATGGGTATCAAAACATAGAGATTGAGATGATTGATTGATTACATATTTCTCCCCCTATACAGAATTATTTTTTGACCCCTAGCCAAATTTTAGTATTTGCTCAGAACATACATCTGAACAACTTTCCCAAAGGAACATGGGTCGAAGAACGAGAAAAAATTTTGCTCATCCTATACAAATTCCAATATTGCCAGCACAAGATTTGTATGCGAGAACTTATTTTTTTTCTCGTTTTTCGACCTATTTTCCTTTGGGATACTTGTTCAGATTCGTTTTCTGAGTAACATACTAAAAATAACCCTGTATTGCGTAAATAACGAATGAACAAAAGTAAATGTTGCAAGCGTTCAGAGCTATATTTCCAAGCCATTAGATAAATTGACATCAACAAACCAAACGTCGGCACCTGTCTACTGAAGTCACTTATTTCGTTCCAGTCAAAACATGAATATGCGCTTGAGTTGAATACTTGAATGGCACCAGCACCAGCCATGTGGGCGAGATTACATGCAATGCAGTGTTTAAAGTACTACGGCTAAGCTAAGAGGCCCATTCCTTATTGTATTCATACAAACATATTGCATATAACTATTGTGGGACACTGAGAGTTTTGCAAAAATAATAGGTAATAATACCTATGAAATTGCCGAAATTTTCTTACAGATTAATGAGATCATAATTCCTATAATTTTAATGCTATTTATTTCATTTGTCTTATATTTGAAAGTTGACTTCAAGGTTATCAATTTACGCATAAAATAAAGTTTTTTATTTTAGTTTGATACATAAAATTAAAGGTTCGAAAATAGTTCGTCCTAAATGTCGTCCGATTTCATCATTAGATTTGTTATATTTTTTTACAGATAATATTTTTCTAAAATTAAATTTAAGCTTCTGTTAGCTTAATGTCTTCCCAATAATGCTTAAACAAATAAAAATAATTGGATTTATAATTCCTAAGAAATATGCAAAAATGTTAGTACTGAAAATTGAGTTTACCTAAAATTCGCCATACAAAACAGCAATTTCATAGGTAAAGACCTAATATAAATAAATATTTTAATAGGGTCATTTCGTGAAAAGTGGATATAAACCCTCTGGCGGCAATAATTGGTACTACATTGAGCTTTGGATGAGTCCAGAGTATTGGGAAGGAGTTCCCTCATAGGGTTATGTAGAATCACCCCTTAGAAGGATAATCGTACTTGTAGTTTACTTTGGGGGATTTAGTCTAGGCAACGAAGCGGATCCTTGTATGAAGACCCCCGCATTAAATCCTCAGTCGATGAAACTTTGCTGGGGTATTACACTACATGAGACAAACCTTCTATAAAAAAATCAAAAAACTAAAAATCGGTACTTTTAATTTTTCCATCCAAAAATTACAAAAAATGTATGTAATTTTTTTTTTGCAAATTTTATTTGGATATTTTGAATTTTTTCTTTATCATCATGTAAAATAAAATCTGCCTGAGAGAATTATGTTGGGGTCGACTGCTTCGTTGCCTACACTAATTTCGGTATGGATGAAATAAAAAGCTTTCAATGACACTGTATACTCGTATCAGCAAAAGTGCGAATTTTTTCGATAAAAGGCCACAAAATACAGTGCAAGGTGAGTTTTTAACTTAACCTAAACCTAACCTTGCTTGTTTCCGACATATGTCATGTCTACTTAACTGTGCTGTGACACAACAAAAAGTAATTAATTAACCGACTCCCAAAAACTGTGCCAAGAAATAACTAAAGCTTTTAAGTTAAAACAGGAAATTTTCATGGCCAAGTGACAATGAGTCATTTTGTTAATCGGTTTGGTACAGTCAAGAACACGTCAACTTCAGCTTATGTTGTTTAAAAATCTGCAAAAAAAAAAAACATCTAATTTAAAATAACCCCCCATATTTAAAAAATCAACAACAGACAACAGCCGGTTAACTTAAAAAAGTACATGTTTATATTGGTATGTATACAAGCTCCAAACCTAGAGTGTCAACTACATATTATTGTTATACACTCGTACGGTGTATGCAGTGCATAACCAGACGCCACATGTAAAGAGGTTGAAAAGTCGCTCTAGTTTGTTGAACTCAGTGTCCGCCTGCGTGGGTGAGGCCTCAAAATCCAGGGTGTAGACTTATAGCGTAACGAGTTCTCCCTGCCCAACTTTGTCCCACCGGCAGAAAAACTACCACCTGGACATAAACTTCCCTGGCCAACCTGGAAGGCCCTAAATAGACTGCGCACCCAGGTTGGGAGATGCAAAGACAACCTGAGCCGGTGGGGCTATACAGAAACTAGTAAAAACATCTGCGACAGCGGTATGATGCCACAAACTATGTCCCACCTCACAGCATGCACATCATGCCCCACAATATGCTCGCTAAAGGATTTGTACGAGGCCAGACCAAATGCCATCTGCGTTGCCGAATACTGGTCTGGGAAAGTATGAGTGTTGCCATCGACACGATAGAAGAAGAACGGTGTCTTTAACATATAACATTGATCAGTCATTGCAATTAACAGTACTGAGAAAATGAGTAATTCATTCGCTTAGCACAGGCAGAGCGCGTTGCCGCGTCGTCGGCCAGAACAAGCAGACCCCGCAGTAATAAAATATCCATTGCCCGCGTACGTTAAAGTATGGTTGACCGCCAAGTAAAAAAATGTGTTAAGAAATTTTTTGCAAACTTAAAACAAAATATGTAGGTACGAGTAGTACCTACGTGCAATAAAATTAACGTAAATATGTGGTGGATTCTGTCGTCGTGTTTAGGTAGTCCCCCAAAGCATTTAAGGTGGTTGCTGAGCAGAGGTGCTGCCACTTTGAGATATAAATTTATTGCGTCATAAATACAAAACATTTAATAAGGATTGTTCGTTTGGCGGCAATTTGGGGTAGTTCTATATTTTATTATCCATCACATCACACCTTAGCTTATCGTGAATAGCTTTGTATTGCAAAAGTGCCAAAAACGGCCACTTTTAGCACTTTACCAATACAAAGCTATAAATGATAAGCTAAGCTATGATGTTATCGGTTATATCATATATAACTACCCCGAATTGCCGCCAAAAGAACAATACTAATAAAAAGTTTCGTATTTGAGACGCAATAAATTTTTTTCTAAAAGTAAGGTGCTGCCACTCAGCAACCACCTTAAGGGTCAACCATACACATTGGACTTTGTACCCTTCTTATTTCAGTAGCTCGAGTGTCAAACTTGATCTGCTCTTGGCTGTACTTTAAGCAATACAAAACAACAAATTGTGTAAGCAAGGATTTCTTTGTTCAACCAAAAAAAAAAAAAAGAAATTGTTAAATGTCACATTCTCAACCACCTTCAAGTCACTTCAGAAGCAGGAACTTTTACTTTGGGTTAAAAATTGCCTGTTTTAATGGTCCGACTTTACAATGGCCTACAGCGCGTTCAGAACAAGTCTGTTTATGACGGTTATTTTCGGCGCATGGGTGACAGGCGGAGAGCCAATGAACGATTCGACTGCGGCATGTGGGGGCCCGCGCTCACCCCCGCGACTCATTATTTGACTTCTGCGCATTAACGGTCACAGACTGAGTTATTTTGCACGCAGTATCACAGATACTTAAAACCCAAACAAGTAGCATTGGCAATTCGCTGCGCAACTAATACGCCAACTTACGCTACTCTTGTTTATATTTCTCGCTTTAATCCTGTCCATGTTTAGCGAACTTCGAGTAGCCACAGACTATTAAGCTTCCATACTAAGGTCCAGTTTGTCTCGTTGCGCAAGGTCGCACTGTGGGAACAGCCAGTGATGACGTCACACACCGGAATGGCCCTATCGTATGACCAGATGTCTACAGATTATATTAATGGTCCAGTGGTCGTGGTTCGTGTATCGTGACAAGTTTTTGTTGTCTTGTATCCAGTTTAATTGATTGTTTTATTTATGAGGGATTAGTTGAGGCGAAGATATGGACCTTTATGCTTTACTTTGAATCCTGTGATCTATATTTTCGATACTTGTAAACATGATAAATTGATGATGATTAAAAAAATTGGTACCAGTTTACAGTAATAAATTACTCAGGTCGCGCACCACCACTGTACCAGACAGGACTTATGAGTAACGGCAAGCCACAATTTGTGGGTTTATTTATTTTTGTAGTGCACTTGGCTGTCACAACTTCACCGAACGGTTGGGGTCGTTGGGGAGCGGACTGCGGAAGGCTCTACCCAGAACAACACGATAGGTTACAAGTATGGTTACAAGCCTAAGGGCACCTCGCGGGGCTCGGACCTCGGCTTAGGTTGTTGCTGCGGATCGGAGAGAATAATTTGTGGGACGGACTTGATGACTTTATAGATAAACATATCAGAGTACAGGAGCGCTATTACGGTAGCCGGAACGTGTCTGCCATATTCGAATCTTTTCCTTTGCAACGCGAATTCCCGCGCAAAACCCGGAAGCATTCCTCTCTGCCAAAGCCAAAGATGTCAGAACTATTAGCGTACTCCCAACTCATTCGTGTTACAAATGAAAAGACACGTCTCTGCTACCGCAATAGCGCCCCTGTCTGTTCGAACTAGGGCGGAAAATAAGATTGTGTTTTAGCAACATAACGCGGGCAGTAGGCTGGATCACGCAATTCACACCTGCTGTACGAGATGTCTCAAGTTTCACTGAAAACTGAGAACGAGGTCAGACCGTCAGACCGTTGATTGAGGAAAGTTCGAGGTTATGATGAGGCATACTAAGAACTGCTGCAATGTGGTGGTTGGAGGATATAATTTCTTCTTCTTTACATAAATATAACTTTTAACACTGTGATGGAATAATGATGTTTCTCGTATGCATCCTGAAAGGTGGGCCAAGTTGGCCACGGACTGGATCCCAAAGAACGGCCTAGAAGGAGATGGCGCGAAAATTTGATGGTTTACAGATACAGGCATGACCTAGTGTAGGGTCCACGAGCAATTGTACTGATGTAGAGTTTTGCCAAATAAACATATTTTCATTTTTCATTTTTTAGGGTTCCGTACTCAAAAGAAAAAAACGGAACCCTTATAGGATCACTTTGTTGTCCGTCTGTCTGTCTGTCTGTCTGTCTGTCTGTCTGTCTGTCTGTCAAGACCCTTTATCTCACGAACGGGTAAAGTTATCTGATTGAAATTAATACCATATATTAGGATCCATGAACCACACAAGATCTGAAAATTTAAATTTTTTTCAACAACGCAATCAAAAGATATGGCATTTTATGTCCTCATCTCCATACATTTATTCAAAAATGCAAAACCTACAGGGTACTTCCCGTTGACCTAAAATTATGAAATTTGGCAAGAAGCTAGGTCTCACAGTACAAATAATGGGAAAAGTCTGAAATCATTTAATAGATATTACAACTTTTCTCACAACTAATGGTAACCAATTGTGGTGAACTCCCGTTTCAAGAACATTCATATAAGACAGGGGTCAAGTTGGATGGTCACTGAGGCGATTTTTGTTTTAGTTCAATTTAAAAACTGGAACACTTACAAACTTAAAAATTGGTATGTTTGTAGTGCATAAGCTATAAAATAACAACAAATAATAAAATTTGGTCAAGCGCGAGTCGGACTCAAAAAATCTAGCACATTAACTTACTGAAATTTCAACTAATACAATTATGTTTATGTGGTGGTACGGAACCCTCAGTGCGCGAGTCCGACTCGCACTTGGCCGGTTTTTTTCTTTTGTGAGTTTGGAGGTAGTATCGCTCACAGGACCGAGACGGATGGCGAAAAAAGGGCAGGCCTTTGCCCATGAGTGGGACACCCTATAGATTACATAAAAATATGTGTTAGTAGTTAGCTTTAAAAAAACCGGCCAAGTGCGAGTCGACTCGCGCCCTAAGGGTTTCGTACCTATCTACCATATACTAAAAGCTTTTGCTCTTTGATTTTAAAAACTCTGCGACCATTCGACTTGACCCCTCTTTTATAGAAAAGTTCTTGAAACGGGAGCTCACCTTAGTTGGTTACTATTAGTTGTGAGAAAAATTGAAATATTTAATGATTTTAGACTTTTCCCTTTATTTGTACTGTGAGACCTAGCTTCTTGCCAAATTTCATAATTTTAGGTCAACGGGAAGTACCCTGTAGGTTTTGCTTTTTCGCATAAATGTATGGAGATGAGGACATAAAAATCCATATCTTTTGATTGCGTCGTTGTAAAAAATTTTAATTTTCAGATCTTGTGTGGTTCATGGACCTTAATGTTAGTTATCAATTTCAACCTGATACCTCTTCTCGTTCGTGAGAAAAAGGGTCTTGACAGACAGACAGACGGACAACAAAGTGATTCTGTAAGGGTTCCGTTTTTTTATTTTGACGTACGGAACCCTAAAAAGGTTTTAATTGCAGCTTGGCTTTAGTGTATACTGTTATTATTTTGTGGCGGCTAACTTAAACCGTAGTTAAGACTACCAATTTACTACTACTAACTTAGTACCTTAGAAAGAATTTCGACAAACAAAATTCCATTTCCGTGCTTTTTTTTTTATTGTCAATGGGCTTACTCTTGACCTCGCTCTTTTGTTATTTGAAAGTAGAATTCTGTGTATTCTGTTACGTAACCTTTTTTTATCTCGTAACTAGAATAAACTAAAATCCACAGAATACCGCTAATAAACAACGTAAGCTCCATTATAACTAGTTAAAAACACGATAAGCGATCTCCTATTAGCACAGAAAAAAAACGGTAACAATGACCGATGGGGCGATGGGCGACGCGACTGCCATTGCGCCTTTGTACAACATCCGCATCTGTGTTAATACAAGGTTACTTGGACCCCTGGCCCAATTTTGGTGTGTTACCTACTCAGAACACAAACTGAACAACTTTCGAAAAAAAAAAATATTTGTTCGGATTTCACAACCACATGCAGCAATCGACCCTGCGTCGACTCTATAGGTACCGGAGACGCCCTCCGTATGCTTATAACTACTTATTCCTACTTACAACAAACATGCACCGTTCTTTGTAATTAACTAACACATATAAATCAAACAAAGCGTATCAACTTTCACTGAGTTTCCCTTAATCCGAAGGCAATTCCGATGCGCGTGCGTCTTTCCTATAGAACCTTTACCTTTCCCTTGCTTGATGACTGTAACTTAACCGCGTCGTTCGTTTAGAACAACCAGTATAAGCTGAGACATGTGCCCCTAGTTAATATGCGTACCGTAAGACCAGTTTACACTGGTTTGTGTAGTTTTCCGTTCGAAGCTGAGCAACTATGTTGTGATTAGCATGTCAAGAGTTGAACAAAGAAGTCAATTAGCGCTGCTTGAAGAATTTGAACTTTCCTTACAAGGTCTGTTTGTGCTGAGTAAAGTCTTAGCAGGTGCGACTGTGTGGAAAGGCCACAATCTTTTTTTAGGATTCGGTACTCAAAGAGTTCCAACGGGACCCTATTACTAAGCCTTAGTCGACAATCTGCATGTAGTATGAATCGTAATTGCTAGCTGGTTGAAGTTTTCAAAAATTGTATTATAATACAAATTGAAGAGAAGTAAAAAAACCATAGGGGTTCGCCATACAAAAGAAAATGTGTTTTTAGCGTTTTTTTAGTTCCACGGTACGGACAAAATTGGTAAGATTGGAACTTCCCACAAAATTTCATCATCATCATCATAACATCCCATGAAACGTCCACTACAGGACAGGGAGCTCCCTCCAGAATTCTAGCTTTTGCTGGAAAAATGTGGAGGGGAAGTAATATTATTATTATCGGTACGGAATCTCGGTGCGCAAGATTGAGTCTCGTTGCGCAAGATTGGCAGTTTTTTTTCCTTTTCAACATGAAGGAAGAAAAAATTTAAAAAAAAATTAAAAATTAAATTAATAATTAATTAAATTTTTCATTTTTTTTTTTCATATTTTCTTCCTTCATGCTTTTCAACGTAGAGACAGAAATTTTCATAACAATATGCTGTCATTAGAAGGTGTTTGATTGATAAGGGCCAATTATATCTATACAAGGTGTAACAGAATGGGTATATTATATGTATAATTTTTTTTTGGGAATAAATGCTTTTGTATTTGTATATTAAGCCTGAAGGATGACTGATTCTGCCCATGAAACTGAACAATTTTTCCTAAAGAACGTAGGCCGAAATACGAAAAAAAAAACTTTACCTCCCATACAAAATCAGCTATCAACTGATTCGGTTTCTATGGGAGGTCAATTTTTTTTTTATATTTCGACCTGTGTTACTTAGGGAAAGTTGTTCAGTTTGACAGGCAGACCCGCATCCTTTGGGGTTGGTATATTATTTTTGTTACACCCTGTACAGCTACGTAAGGTAGGTATACATATGTACCTAACAAGTTGAGCTAAATGTGTGCTATTAAATTCGTCGTTGCAATAAGTGAATCACTATCACTACATAGTATAAAACAAAGTCGCTTCCCGCTGTCTGTCCCTATGTATGCTTAGATCTTTAAAACCACTCAACGGATTTTGATGCAGTTTGTTTCAATAGATAGAGTAATACATGCATAATATAGTGGAGACACGCTGATAATTTTAGAGGTTCCGTAAATAATCTCAATTGGCTGAACCCTACGAGATAGATCAAAATAATTGTACTACAGTATTGTACATTCAACGACAGGTCAAGCTTGGCACTCGCAGTGCGACTCTCGCCCGTACCTCTAGTGAAGTAAGAATGGTACAAAGTCCAATGTGTCAAGCTTGATGTGCTCTTGACTGTACATCTTAAAAAGTTCTAAAAAAAACCGCGATTGTATATGTCTATCTCTTAGGGATAACCCACAATAACCATTTTTATCGTTTATTTTTTTACGAAGCGATTTTAAGCAATACAGCATTAATCCTTATCCAATTAAGTACCTTAAGTATATTGTGCATTTAATATACATCAATATGGCCCTTTACAGCATGTAATTTAAATGAATATTTTTGAAGATATTACAGATTTAAAATGCAGGGACTTAGCGTTACAGCAGTACCGGCCGGGGTGCCGGCGGCGGCGCGTGCCTATAAATAGGTAGTTTATTTAGTATCATAATCATATATTTATTTGCGTGAATATACATTGTTAAAGCTTTTATAAGTGGTACAGTAGGTATATTCAACCTGTTTACAGGTGTGCAAATGGAAGGCATGCAAAATAAATTGATTTGTCTCTTAAAAAAACCATAGTAAAAAATCTAGTTAAAATATAAAATAAACAAGTCAATTCAAATTAAAATATTAGATTTTAAACAAGTCAATTATTAATATGTCAAATTCTTTCAAAAAATTAATTAAACAAAGTCATATCAGTATTAAAATTCAAAAACGTAAGTAAATAAAAATCTTAAATTAATAAATAATAACAGAGTAGCATGATTAAAGGAACCTAAACTAGTTGCAATTTACACGGCAGATAGTACATGTGGGAACTATTGGTGCCTTGGGAAAGGGGGCGATGTCTGGTCTGGGACGCGACATGTGTCAGCACTTTTGCTGCTACCCACCTCCCTCGCGCCTCCAAGGAAGCCGGGTCTGCAGCCGAATGGGCGGCATCTAAAAAAAAAATAAAGTACGGCAACCTGATGGGGTCTTACTTTTTTGTCCCTTTCGCAGTTGAGGTGGCTGGGCCTTGGTGTGCGGAGGCAAAAGCGTTCGTACGCGATCTTGGGCGGCGTCTCAGGCAGAGTGGGGCTGACCCCCGCGCCGCCGAATCGTACCTGATTCAACACATTTCGCTGGCGATCCAACGGGGAAATGCTGCCAGTGTAATGGGAACTTTCCCTTCAGGTACGATTCGGGGTGGTCTATTTGAATAAGTGTTACCTATTTTTATATATTTTGTTATGATTCGGGGTGGTCTATTTGAATAAGTGTTACCTATTTTTATATATTTTGTTATGTTTCCTTGTTATCTTTTATTGTTACAGTCCTTTGTTGTTTTATGAAATAAATTTTAATACGAATTACTAAAATCTATTTTCTGTCATGCGCCATGTACTCCCCTACAGTGTAAAAGCACTTTTCACCCAGCCATCTTGTTAAAGCACCCTTAAACTTACTAAACTGTGCAGCTGATCTCAAACGCTCTGGTAATTTATTATAAAGCTGTATTGATGTGCTGTAAGAATTTTTTTCATAAATGCAAACCCGGGCACGAGGTCTGTGTAGAGTAGTAGCATACTGTGACCGGACAGGTTGACTGGATACTTCAGTGTACATTCTGTAGTACTCCGGGTGCATCAACAAACTGCTCTGCAGTTTGGCAGAAGTATAACACATGTAAATAGGGTGTTATTATCTGAATAAAAAATTTATTTATTTATTTATTTATTTTTTTACAAAACAGCAGACTTCCTTTATGTACATGCATGGGAGGGGAAGAATATTTAGTTGTTTGAAAAGTGGTTTGCACCTATCTCTAAACCTTGCTTTGCTCACAGCTCTAATACACTTTTTCTGTAGAATAAATACTCTATTTCACCCGCATTCTATCCCCGCACGCTATCAGCATTGCACCCGCGCGAAGCCGTGGCGGGTCGCTAGTTTTGTAATAAATAGGTAGCAGTTTCACTTTCCCTCCTGTTATCCTACTATCATATCCTATCCTACTAATCCTACTATCCATCCTACTAATATTATAAACGCGAAAGTTTGTAAGTATGTATGGATGTTTGTTACTCTTTCATGTAAAAACTACTGAATGGATTTTAATGAAACTTTACAATAATATAGCTTATACATCAGAATACAATACAATACTCTTTTATTGCACACAGATAACAAACAGTACAAAAAAAACAAATGTGGACATAAAATTGGAGCACAATAAGGCGGCCTTATTGCTAAAAAGCAATTTCTTCCAGGCAACCTTTGGGTGCAAGGAAAAATAAAAATACAATAACACATTTTTTATTTTTATTTTATTTGGGATAACAACAGCCTTAGGTATAGTATTTAGAATAACAAAGCAAAACTTAAGATAGAAAGGCCAATTACAGCTATCCACATATATCATTTAAAAACTTATGTGAGGTCCTAGTGATACTTGCAAGAGCGTACAATGTCGAGAAGTTCGAAAAACAATTAGCAATTAAGTAGTAGGCTACAATTTATCCTGCGCAGACGAAGTCGCGGGCACCAGCTAGTAGTTGATAATGCAGTACCTTGAAACTAAGTTTTTACTTATTTACACCATGTGTATGTCATCGGAAAATAATAAGAATCATACGTTGATAAATTTTATAGTAAGTTGATCAACTTTCTAAAAATAATAAAAAAATTGTAGATCCATAGGTCCGTTAGGTAGGCAGACACAACCTAACAAATCCCGAATGAGATCCCTAGTGTCTTCTTTTTTCTCTTAAAAATATAATTTGTAAAAAAATATAACAAGTGTAATGATGAAAACTGACAGAACCTCTAATTTTAGGTATCAAACTAAAAGTAAGTAAGTATAAACAATATTCAATGCGTAGATAAATAAAAAATAAAAACCGGTCAAGTGCGAGTCGGACTCGCGCGCCAAGGGTTCCGATATACCTATAGTACTTTTGGAAGCAATAAAGTCCATTTTTAAGACCGCGAAATTATGATCCCCTAACCTTTATTCTCGTAATTCGTCTTGAGGAACTCTTGGATAAAATATTTACACTAGTAGTTTTGCTGTGATATCATGGTGGATATCATATTTAAATGAGTGAACTTGGTTCGAGATGTGAAGCTTCACGATATCACCCCCACTTGTTTGATATTCCACACATTCACACAAATCATATTTTTCAACACATTTTTTCGTTCAACAGACAGAGCTATTTGAAATTCATAATCTGTGAAAATTTCAAGTGTCTAGCTATTACGGTTCATGAGATACAGCCCGCTGACAGACAGATAGACATCAGAGGCATATTAATAGGGTCCCGTTTTTCACCCTTTGGGTACGGAACCCTAAAAACATCGTAAGACGCACGTGCGCCTTGTTATTACACTCTCGGCTCCATTACGCCCTCGCCTGCGGGTCGGTCTGCAATTCCTGAGCTTCGAGTGTAATTAGCAAAATAGCGCACTTGCATCTTAATGTACTATAATGCGCTCAGCTTTACGTTCGTCCAAAAAACCCATTGTCACTGGCGTATCGGAAGTGCGTTGTTCTTATGTTGTTCTTCAATTAGTTTCGATGGGACCGACATACCGTCTGGGCCGTTACGTAACTGTCCACAATGTGCTCTCGGTCGAAGTGACTCAATAGGTTACTATCACAGGTTGCTGTCACGTACTGGAGTTTCCAAGTTTAAAAGAACGCATTTTGCAAGGTTCATGGAAAAGAAATATCGCTGGCCGCTTTTTGGAGTGTGACCGACTTATATCGACAACGTATGGTCAACAGCTTGTCAGTAGAAACGTCTGTAACTCTATTGCCATGCCATAAGATCTAAATTGTTTCTACTGACGTGCTGTTGGGAGAACTTTTAACAAAAAGGCCGGAAAGTACGTTTAGAAACTTATTATTATAACGTACCGTCGTGCGAAGGTCAAGAATTTGAACCAGCCAAATGGATATGTACTGGTCTGACATAATAAGACTGTTAGTACTGTATAATATGTCGCAGCCGAATTGTAGAATCCGCCGTATTACATTTCGGCGCGCCCGATTACAAAACGTCGCCGTTTTTCAATCCGCCTACCTGTCGTTCCGCCGCGCCGGATCATTGTAACGATGCATTCTACAACGATGTATTTTAGGTTTGTTAGCTAAGGTAAATTCAACCTAACCGATCCCGACGGGATCGGCAAGGTTGGGTTAGGTTATCTTGCGACCACCACGCCAGAAACGAATTGGCGCGCCGTTTTGTAAGCAGCGCATCGACGAAGCGCCCGTTTGCGATTGCGCGCCACCTGTGCCCGCCACGTTACTACGCCGCCGCTAAGTGCCCATCCAATGCGGCGTACACCATTTCAGCGAAATTGTAATCCGGCGGGACGATAGGTAGGCCGATTGAAAAACGGCGACGTTTTGTTATCGGGCGCGCCAAAATGTAATACGGCGGATTCTACAATACGGCTGCGACATATATAAGCAAAAATTGTTAAAAAAACCAACTTTTTACTACATAAAACGCATTGAAGATGTGGAGTTGAAGTCGTACACAGGGAGTGGAGGGAGGAGGGGTGGCTTCCAATGTGTTAAAGAAATAAATAATATCGTTGTAGTTTTACTACCAGGGCTTATTTGGTATAATTTTCTTATGATGTTTGCCTGTAAGTGATGTATAGTAAAAGTGAATGAATAATAAATAATAAGTACTTGGGCGACCGAGCTTTGCTCTATAATAGCCGCTTCAACATTAAAATGTCATTGGGTGGGCAAGCTATGCTCCCCGCCAACAGATAGCACTGTAGGTTTTTGTCTAAAACGCGGTATTTTATAAAAAATGAATGGTACAGCAGCACTGCACTTACTTTCTCGCAATACTCAAGGAAAAACTATCAACCGCAAACTTATAATTCCATACACATAGTATGGAAATACAAACTTTTATTTACGTTTTTCCAAAAAAATGTTCGAAAGAAATATACAGATCAATCAAAACAAACAAACATCAAACGATTTCGAGTAAATCACATGTTTAACTTTTGGTAGTACTGGAACACCCTTTATATGAATTTTCACAGATCAATGGATACCACCACCGTAGGATACTTGCTTGGAGATTTTTTTAATTTCCCAACACATGTTCCTAATGGATAATTGTTCAGTTTAGTCTACTGAGCAAGCCCTTTCAGTTTTTGGTACACCCTGTGTACTAAATTTTATTCAATAAAATCAAAATGAATATCCAGTCAGGTAGACAACCAATCCAGGATAAATATTATAGAAAATTTTAATACACTAGATGGAACCAATTTTGGGTAAATCACATATTTACGATTTGGTGGTACAGGAACACCCCTTATATGAAATTACACAGATCAATTGATATTGGAGATGCTTGGTCATGCAAAGTTTCATCAAGATTCTATGAGCGGTTTTTGAGAAAATTTCAATTTTTCATTTTCGTTGTATGACAGCTACCCTCAAACTGAGAGCCAGCAAGAAACCACTTAGAATCCTTCGATGGATTTGCATGAAACTCCTAAATTCAAAATATGGTGTCAATCCATAGAGTAACACGATTTTCGCGCGCAAGCGCGGTTTGACGCGTTGCTCTATGTGTCAATCGGACCATTCGTTTAGCTGCCAGGCCAAAGCGTGACGGACAGACCGACCGACGGACCGACCGACCGACCGACCGACCGACGGACGGACATTTTTGGGAGACTTGTTTTTTATGATGTATAAGTGATATAGAACACATTTTTGAGAAAATTAGAAAACATTTTTTTTTCATGAATACAATACCTTTCTCGGTCCGCTCGAAAGTAAAAAAGGTAAAAAACACGGTGAAAACGAATTTTCCCAGACATGAGATCGATTTTTCGCCCCCGAAAACCCCCGTATGGTAAATCATCGAAACCGAAACCTATTACAAATATACAAATATACCTATACACAAATATTGCTCGTTTAAATTGTACAAGATTCAGTTGCATCAGGCGTTTCGATACAGAATAACCGGCCAAGTGCGAGGCATACTCGCGCACCGAGGGTTCCGTACCACCACATAATATTAATCGAATTAGTTGAAATTTCTGTAACTTACTGTGCTCGATTTTTTGAGTCGGACTCGCACTTGACTAGTATTTATTATTTGTTGTTATTTTATAGCTTTCACTATGAATATACAAATTTTCATGCTTGTAATTATACCCCTTTTAATCGAGCAAAAATTGCCTAAAAACACCTTTGTAGTAGGGAAGCCTCCCTAATTTTTTTTAGTATTTGTTGTTATAGTGGCAACAGAAATACATAATCTGTCAAAACTTAAACTATCTACCTATTATTGTTCATGAGATACAGTCCAAACAAAATTTCTTATTCCTTTGTTTTTAAATATTTTTTAAATCAAAAATTACAGTATTTAGTCGCTCAAGGAGCTCTAAACTTAGATACCCCACTTCATGGGGTAGGTCAAAAATTTTTTTCGCACCCCCTTCAGCTGTTTGGGAGCCCCTCTTATTTTTTTTAATGGTCGTTGTTGTACCGGCAACAGATATAAGTACACAATTTGTGAAACTATCATGGTTCATGAGATACAACCCGCTGACACACAGACAGACATCGGAGTCATATAAATAGGGACCCGTTTTTCACCCTTTTAGGTACGGAACCCTAAAAATGAAGATATTATTTAAAAAAAATAAAAAGTAGACATTGTGATAAAAAATTGGTGCTTGAAGAAGCTTTGCGAACAATTCGACCCAATATCGGTTCTTATATGCAGTATCGGTTCTTATATGCGGTTCTTATATGGACTCTGTAGGTTTCGATTCTTATAAACGATGACGGTCGAAAAGACATTTATGGCTTTTCCTATACAAGCCTCACGCCACCAAGTGATTTTTGTGTGGGAAGACAAAAATAATTCTAATTTTTCACCCCATGTTTCATTGTCTCTAGTGGTGATAAGGCTTTTTGTGCAAAAGCCTAATTCTGCCGTGATGCAGCAGTGTTCACTGCTGTGTTTTGGTTTAAAGGGCAAGTTTCAATGCCCCTAGCGGTCACCCATCCAAGTATTAACCATGGACAACGTTTCTCGTGTGTAAAATGGGCTTGACTTCTAACTTCAACCAAGGCCAAGGGAAAGATAGAAATAATGTTGATGGTGTACCGAGCTTACCCAAAAAGACTTCAATATTCACTCGCGACTTGAATATTATTATTATTTAGGAGCCGATCATGTCCCACTGCAGGGGCAAAGGCCTGAATATCATCATCACATCAGCCAAAAGACGTCCACAGCTGGACTTAGGCCTGCCCTAAAGATCTCCATGACGACCGGTCCTACGCTGCTCGCATCCAGCGGCTTCGAATATATTCGGGTTAATTGAATTCTGGAACATACGTATAGATATGGCAGGGAATTCCAATCCTTGTATTTCCTACATACTATGTGTTGTCTGTGTATCAATCAGTCAGTCAGAGAGTTTTATTAAGTACATGTTATGCAGACGTGCTATCTACTGACCATCGAGATTCGTATTGTATTGTAAGACGAATTGGCTAAAACATTACAAAACTGCCTAAGCTTGAATGGAATATGAATAATTTATCGGATTTATCCCTAAAGAGATTATGTACAGACACACGCAAGTGATTGTTCAAATATACAGGTGGATTTGCATGATTTATGAAGAGCTTATACTTATATTCTTTTTGATATCGAAGGCAGCTAAATTGTTATTTGGCGCGAGTGCCTTCTATTGAAACTCGAGCAAGCGAAGGATTCTAGGATTAAAATTCTGAGCGCGGCGAGGGTTTGAAAGCACGAAACTCGAAATAGCTTTGTTGCCGAGTGAACGAAAAATTTTTCACCTCATTACAACAACAAAATTGCTAACGAAAAGCGATAGTACCTTACTTTATTATCACGTTGTAATTTCAAAAACCTTTTCCACGCTAGCGGCCAAAAATGACTTCTGCAAGCAGATTCTGACCGATAGAACAAAGTTATCCGAGCTAGTCTGTAGAAAGAGCTATTTCTAATAACAGAAAAATTGTTACTCAAATTTTAAAGTTAGTACTAAAATTCAATGGGTTATGATATGACTAAAGACAAATGCTCCGTCTTTATCTATTTATCTATCTAGTCCTCAGGGCTAGAGTAAGCCCATTGACCATAAAAGGTAAAGTTTTTTGAAAAAAAAAAATATATATCATAATCTCGTGCAAATTTAAAAAGCGACGAAAGTATATTGATATTATAAAAAAAAAAAATTAAGAGACAAAAACATATTGATATATTTTCGTCTCTTGTAACAGCTTTCCATGAAAAATACATCATCGCGTTTGTAATTAAAAATTCACGAAGTAATAGTGTTAACAAGGATTAATGAAAGTACAGGAAGCAAGGGAAGTATGTCAAGATCGTAGCAAGTGAAGGACTGTGGTCTCTGCCTACCCCAACGGGAAAGAGGCGTGATGTTATGTATGTGTATGTACTTTCATACAAAAGACTTCAACGAGCTCGAAATAAAAAAAACCGATGGAGAACGTAATAAGGGTGTTATTATTTTTCATTCAAAAGATTTAAATGCTTTAAATTCAACGTCAGTCGAGAACGGTAGCATTTTTCATACAAAAGGTTTTAACGCGTCTCAAATTATGAAATCTTTAGAGAAAGAAAGTCCATTTCTCATACAAAAGACTTCAACGCGATCGAAATTTAAAAAAATGGTTTAGTGAAAACCTCTCATAATTTAGGTACTTACCTACATGAGATGAGTGAAGTAAAATCTAAAGAACTTAGGTGAAGTTAAACTAGTATCTCAAGATGGTCACTTAATGAAGGAATCCTGCCTTAATAAGGAGCTGGTCTAACTAAGTACAGTCTATCTTCGTCTAGACGTCCTCTCTGATTTTCCGAGAATTTCTTAATTATCCTAATCTAGTTGTAAATTGTGATATCCTTAAATATTAAATTATGTGTAAAAATTACTTTGTTTTGTTAAAGTAGGTAATCCATTCAATACGCACTTAATTTGCATAACTCAATTATTATGATTTTAATATGGATGTAGCTTTACCAAAATAATCATTATAACAGTGTTTACAACCAGAAGAGTGGTTTCTTGGAGAAAATCCCATAAAATATTGGGGCTGAAAACTTACCTTATCCGTATCTCCAACTCTCAGTATGATCTTGAGACGCTGATTGCTTTTCCTGTACTCCTTCAGCAAGGCGTCAAGTTTGTCTCCTCTCGCGTCACCAGTGTACACCAAATGTGTACATTCATTGTACCCCTCCGTACGACTACCCTCAGAGTAGCAAACCAAACGCGCGGCACCGGCGCCCGCGCAACTTACGCCCGAAAACACCGCCGCGAAAACGATGGATAACAAAATCCACATGGTTTGTTTTTTAATTCATAATTTAAATATATCGTTCGATTTTAAAGTTCGTATCGGGAGCGCGCTGTAAGCGTGGTAGGCTGCGCACGAGTGGCAGTATCGCGCGGCTGGTCTCAATCTTAGCGCCCCCGCCCCAGTAGAAGCAAGGTCGCGCGTTCTCCACAACAGAACTGGAGCTTCGCAGTTCCAAAACTTGCTTTTCTCTTGTCTTGCATTCAGTTTCATGTATAGGTTTCATGTACATTTCTGCATTAATTCATTCATATATTATCAGAGTCTTAAAAAGCAGCAGTGGATAGGTGATATTGCTTGATTTATAAGGTCGAAATGATCGTGGGTCGTTTAGCCGCTTGCCGCCGAATGTCAGAAAGCTGTTGGTAGTATGTCAATCACGTGCGTTTTTATGAGCTTTGTTGCGTCTAGTTATGTCAGAGATCTTCGTAGTTGTGTTTTGTTGTGACTACAGCAATTGTTTCTTTAATTGGTGAGTTCGGTAATAAAATGGAGCTTCCTTATTGGCTGGCCCGTTGGCGTGGTTGCTAATGAGCCTGCTTTTGTAGAGCCTGCTTTTGAACACCCTGTATATAGGGTGATTAGTTCTTGATAGCAAAAGATACGCATTACGCAAGTACTCATGATACTAAACAACTTTTCCCAAGGAACATAGGTCGAAATACGAAAAACCAAATTTGACCTCCCATACAAAATGCGCTATCAGCTGATGCAGTTTCTATGGGAGGTCAAAACTTGATTTTCGTATTTCCACCTATGTTTCTTGGGGAAAAGTGTTCAGTATCATGAGTACATTCAGACCTTTTTCTATCTAGAACTAATTAAAAGTCTCCCTATATAGTAGGTGTTATCTATTTCAAACAATGTCATAATTTTGTCTACTGTACTACGCAATACGTTCTGAAATAACGTACTACTAAGATGACCGATTGGGCTGTTATTTGACAAGTGAAAGTAAAGGTAATACTATACCAGATTATTGTATGTCCACTTGTCCAGACTTGATCAATTGCTATTGCTATTCTTAATTAATTGTGTAATTTGTGTTTCGTAGGACATACACTTAGTGACTAGGCGAGAAGTGTCACAAGATCTAATGGATTGGATGGATGTCGTCATACATAAGTCGATATCTGCAGTAATTATCTTAACCACAAGCTCTATAGCGTATTCTTTATGTCATGGTGCCGGCTAAGAATAGTACCAAGAATAGTACTATTCCCGTGGGTGTCGTAAAAGGTGACTATGGAATCATGAATCGGAGAATGGGCACAGACGACAGACAGATTTCTGGGCGAGTAAAATGTATACAGCGTGAACTTTTATTGGTCTTGCTCCTGAAGCCCAGTGATTCTAATAATCAAAATAAGCAACTTACCCGAAGAATATTTTTTTTACTCGATAATTTTTTTTCAAGTTTCCATACAAAATGAGTCGATCACGTGACCACTTCACTATGGAGACGAAAAAAATTTTTCGCATTCACATTTTGAATTCGAGTAAATAATTTTTCTTGGCGAAAGTTGCTTGTTCGCATGAGTAGAATCACAGGGCTTTGGGGTTAAAACCAATGAAAATTCACGCTGTATAAATTTTGTGGTCTGGAACAAGGTAGTCGAAGGAGATACCATTCCCCAGCACACCACAACAATAATTGCCCTAATACGAGAAACAATACAAGATTTAAATCATCATCATCATAACATCCTATCCACTGCAGGACAGGGAACTCCCCTGAATTCCAGCAAAGATGCATGGTACAATTTGGAGAAGTACCATAGTCATCATGCGGCTGGCAGAATGGACCGTGCTTGTTGGTGACCGCAGAATGTAAGATGGTACGATACTCAGAAGGACTTTGATGCTCATCCTCCTAATAATAGTCGGAATGTATCATGAATACATTCTGAAACTTAACAGTAAAAATAGTATAGGTCATACAACTTAAGAAAAACCGTTCAAGTGCGTGTCGGGCCACGCGCAGTAAGGGTTCCGTAGTACGATTTTACGATTACGATTTTTTCATCGCAAAACCGGTTTTGATTAAGTGTTGCATAACGTTTATAACATAAACTTATTGCCCCAGTTTGCCTCCTAATGCTCAGCGAGGTCCTAGCGCCTGATTGCTATTGCTTTTTTTAGTATTTCTTGTTTGTCGCCTATACTCAACCTGTGAAGCCTTGTTAGCTGTGATAGTTTTTCCTTTAATTTCATAATATAATCTACTACGGTGGTTTTTAGGGTTCCGATACCAAAATGGTAAAAAAAGGAACCCTTGTGGTGCCGCTCTGTATGTCTGTCTGTCCGTCTGTCTGTCACACCTCTATAACTCAGCAACCACTTATGCTATCGACCTGAAATTTGGAATAGTTTTAAAATATAGTTGCTCAACTTAATTGCACATGAAAAAATTTTTAAAAAGTATGATTAATAACGTAAAGGGGGCCAAAATAGGGGGGGCCAAATTTCAAATTGTCGCTACTAGGTCGAGTGGGGTATCATATGAAAGAACTTTACTTGTACATTTTAAAATATATTTTTGTATTTTTTTAAATTTCTTAGTTTTCAAGTTATGATGAAAAATGTCAAAAAAAAATACCATTCTCCCCCCTTATCTCCGAAGATTGAGTAAGGAAAAATCTGAATTAATTACAGTTGACAGAGGTTTATGTAAACTTTACAGCAAAAATAAAACGATCTTTCTAAGTTGCACAGTCTTTCAGAAATCTGCAAAAAACCTTTACAAACAAATTTAGTTTTGCGGTCCTGAAAATGGACTTTATTGCTTCCAAAAATACTATAGGTATATCGGAACCCTCGGCGCGCGAGTCCGACTCACACTGGACCGGTTTTTTTTTCACATTTCAAATAACAACCGTTTAGCCAGCTAAACGCCGGGCCTGCCAGCAGGCCCCCCCTGCCACTCGACTCCAACAAAAAAATGCGCTATTAAGCTAAATATTTCGCAAACAGCTGCCGTACTCCGAAGTGAAACTACGATAATATCGCGCAGGTTCGGCCTTTGACAAATAAATCCCATACAAAGTAAATTTCCGAACGTAATTGTTGTTGTCAATCTGATAATATCGGAGCTCCGGTAAAACTTCGGAGTACGCACCCAGATCCCTAAACGTAAAATTATCTATGCAGACTCACATTATTTTTAAAAGACTTATTCAACGACACCCCACCATCAGACGAGAAATAAATGGTACAGCAGCACTGCACTTACTTTCTCGCGATATACGAGAGTCATCAATCAACAGTGTCCCCGCCGGGAGTCGAACCCAGAACCTCCGGATCAAGAGCCGAATGCTCTAACTACTATATTATAAAGGCAGCGGATAGTAATGAGTAAATAAGTACCAACTGCAAAGTTAAGTTTCTAATTCCATACAAATAATATGAAAATACAAACTTACCTATACCTACTAAATTTATGTAAAAATGATTACATGAAATATGCAGTCAGGTAGAAAACTAATTTAGAATCCAAATTGTAGAACATCAAAATAAGCTCAACGAAACCGATTTTGAGTAAATCACATTTTTAAATTTTAGTAGTAAGGGAACACCCCTTATATGAATTTCTACAGACCAATTGATACTGCCGCAAAATACCTTAAATGGAGATGCTTAGTCATGCAAAGTTTCATCAAGATTTTATGAGAAGTTTTTGCGAAAATTAAAATTTTTCATTTTCGTTGTATGACAGCTACCCTCAAAATGAGAGCCAGCTGGAAACCACTCAAAACCCTTCGATGGATTTGCATAAAACTCTTAAATTCAAAATATGGTGTCAATCGGACCATTCGTTTAGCCGCTAGGCCAAAGCGTGACGGACAGACCGACTGACGGACCGACCGACAGACCAACCGACGGACGGACATTTTTGGGAGACTTGTTTTTTTATGATGTATAAGTGATATAGAACACATTTTTGAGAAAATTAGAAAAACTTTTTTTTTCACGAATACAATACATTTCTCGCTCCGCTCGAAAGTAAAAATCACCTCCACTTGGAGGGGAGGTACTCTAAAAAAACCTTTTTTTCAAGATTTTATTTTACGACCATGTCGGCGTGGATGAAATGTATATCCGTACTAAATAACAGCTTTATAATACTAAGGGGCTCTGAGCTAAGCCTCGGACAGACAGACGGACATGACAAAACTATAAGGATTCCTTGTTGACTACGGAACCCTGAAAATTTATAATATTTAAGGCAGCAATGTTTTTCCAAGAAATTATTACTTACAAAAATTTACCTATGTTTAGATACTCTTCTTTCTTGCACTTGCTATAATAATTTTGCCAATCGTTCTAAATAAAACATTTTATCAATATCCACGACGCGATAGGTAATCCGCGAATATTTATCAGTTACAAAATATATGTTATGTTATCTTTCAATGTGGTTAGGTATTGACAACGCTGCCGCAGAACTAAGTGATTTTACTGCACTGTTTATTTAATTTTAGTAAATAAAATTGTTTAGGTCGTAATGTCGTTTTTAGGCAAAAGATTCAAGCGAGTGTCAAGTGAAAATCTTGATGAATTGGTTGATGCTCTGAGTGAGTACATTTTTATCTATAAGATTCAAATTCAATACAAAAATATGTAATTGTTATTTCTATATTTACTTTTCAATAAAGTGTGCCTATAAAATTATATCCAATAAATAGTAGTTGACATTTTTTCTGTGACAATATTAAGAATTCCACATCATTGCCTATTATTTCATCTGTGCCTTAGACGAGACGGTTAGCTAAACTGGGAGATTTGATGAAGACACTGGTTTTGACACATAGCGATTGCCATCTGACCTCCAAGCTTCAGAAGAAAAAATCAGATCTAATCCAAGATTATATACGCTTAGTCAGTTTTAATGGTCAAGATCAATACTTAACGTGCCTTTCGAAGCATAGAAAACGCTTTGTTTATATCAGCGTCGGCTACCTTACTTAGGGGGCTTTAAAGAATTTTTTTACTTCGTTCATCTTTGATATTCCACTAGAACCTTCTAATAAAGTACCTACTACGTTTTCAGAAATACCAGACAAAGCAGGTTTCCTCATCAGAACTGCAGCTACGTTCTGCTTTTCCCGACTAGACGAGTCAACATATCAGATCGAGCTACAGACAGGAGAGCGCTCCATCATCACACCCTTCAAGCTTGGAGAGGAGACTGAGGTTGAGAGAAGAGATGGGACTAAGGTATGAGATTTTCTTCATCAGAACGTCAGCTCTTTTCTGCGTCTTCCGACTAGACGAGTCAACATATCAGATCGAGCTGTAGACAGGAGAGCGCTCTATCGTCAAGCTTGGGGAGGAGACAGAGGTTGAGAGGAGAGATGGGACTAAGGTATGAGATTTCTTCTTTAGAACGTCACCTATTTTTTGAGTCTCCTGAGTTGACGACTCTACCTACATATCAAATTAAGCTGCACACACAGAAGCGCTCCATCATCACACCTTTCTAGTTTTGAGAGGAGGGAGACTGGGGTTAGAGGAGAGTCCAGGAGATAGGAGTAAGGTATGAGAGTTTTCTCAGAACTCAACTACTTTCTGCTTCTACCGGTCAGAAGCCTCTATACATCATAAAAAACCGCAGACATAAGAGCGCTGCATCATCATACCTTTCAAGCATAGAGAGGAGACTGAGGTTGAGAAGAGAGATTGTAGTAAAGTGTGCGAGTTTACATGATATTGTTGTACGAGTTCCAAAGTTTTATGTAGGTACAGAGAGGTCAAGCTTGACACTCGCAGTACGACTCTAGCCCGTACATCTATTGAAATATGAACGGTATAAAGTTCAATATATCAAGCTTGATGTGCTCTTGACTGTACGTGTATTTAAGTTAGTAGTTACAAGGTGTGTCTCATGTGAATTAAGGGAAAACTCTTCTAGCTGGCAGAATATTTGTATAAAAAACGATTTCTCCCATCGTGAAGCAGGGTAAATGCAAAATGTTTGTTTGTATTTCAGGCAAAAGTGACTTATTTTATAGAAAGCGACAATGTGATGACTCAGAGGATCCAACCTCCCATAGGAAACGTGTCCAGATTCAGGAGGGAGTTCACAGACAACACCTGCAAAATGGTGAGATATTTTGTTTTGTCTATTGTCGAGCCGGATCATAGACCGTTTACCTTGCAGTTTACTAGTTAACAAAAACTGTTTGAACGTTTTTTGTAACCTATGGCTTGAACTTAAACAAAAAAATATTTCTTTAATTATAGCGAATGTTTTCGATATTACAATAAATATTAAATAAAGACAAAAGCAGAATGCCGTTTTTGATCTGTCAAACATGATTTGATTGTAATTTTGTTTATTTTTTTGTAGTTTGTTTGTTGTGCTCCTGTTGGTTTGTTATTCTTTGTATAGACAACTATCGAATATAAATTCTCATTCGTGTGTGTGTTTTTTTTTAACTAAATATATGCTTTATTTCAGACAATAGATGTGGAAGGCTGCGACATACAAGCGAAACTATTTTATGAACGAGTAGAGTAGGTGATCAGCGCAAACAAACCATGTATTTATAGGTATTTATTAAATTTACTGGATTTAAAAGTTTATTGTACCTACATAATTTACATTCTTTAGACTATCCATTCTTTTATAACATCATACATACACGATGTACGAGCCTATTTTGTAATAATAACGAAGTTCGCTAATTATTCGAAGTTTTATAAAGAATAAAATAAAATGATCGAAAAATTACGACGTTTTCTTCGTTACCAAATTAAGAAGACCAAACCTTTTAACAAAGTTAAAATAAAGACAACGACAAATTTTCCAAAACACAGTGCCCACCTCGGTACAGGACAGGCGTCTTTGGTATAAACAAAGTAGACGCAACATTATATAAGAAAGAAAGATACATGGAATGAATGAAGAAAGAGTCTAATTCCCATATTTTGTATTTTACTGACCCAAAAAACAAGCTAACAATTTAAGCAACTGCAAATTAAACTAACCTTTCGTAATTTAAGGACCTGCCCACAGCCATAAACAAAGCTAACAATACACATATCGTTCACTAAACATGCATTCATTTACGGAATTAGCATAATTACTTCATCGCAGGCGCACATAAATTAGATCTTGTCATAGTAGAAAATCGCAAAATTTCACAACCACAGGCAGGATTCGAACCTGCGTCTTCTGCGTAAGTACCGCAGACGCTTTACCAACTAGGCTACTGTGGTCCTGCCCGATGTTGTGAAATTTAGCGACCTCTTTGCGATTTTCTACTTTGTAGATTTATCCGAACACAGGAAGTGTTAAAATATAAATCATCTTGTCATAGATATGTCAAGCCATCGACTAACTTAAGAAACATTATCTATTGTTTTTAATTATCTTATGACTAGTCATCATCGTAGCCCTAACTTCATCAAATTTCTAAGAAGGCTACTTCGCCTAGGTTATTTGATGAAATCACTGGTTTTAACACAGAAAGACTGCCATCTGATCCCCGCAACTCAAAGGGAAACCCAAACCCAATTATAAGCTTTGGCAGGTTAGTGTTGTCAAAGTTTTCAAACCGCCAAAAGGCCTCTAGCTTGGCGTAACGGCTAACGATCAACGGCTTAGTATGCCTGCCGAATACTTCCGATCGAAAGAGACAAATCTGGACAAAGTCACAGAAAATTATTTTGCTAATCTACAAAGTAGAAAATCGCCATATTTCACAACCACAGGCAGGATTCGAACCTGCTTCTTCTCCTAGTTTACCAACTAAGCTACCGTAGTCCTGGAATTTTGCGATTTTCGACTTTGCAGATTTATATACAGGAAGTGTTAAAATAAAATCACTTTCAAATATAACTTACATCGTATTTTATCAAAACGAAATTGTCTTTTTGTTTGTCACATATAAATTCATCAATTGAGTAATAACCACAGTAATAACATTTCTTTACTAATAAGCAATGATGGACTACTTACTAGGTGGCAGCACAAACGCAACTTTCGTCGTAAAATTTCACAACCAGAGGCAGGATTCGAACCTGCGTCCTTTAAATTAAAGGTGACTACCAACTAGGCTAACGTGGTCACAGAACAATCAAACTGAAGAATAATCAAAATTAACAGAAAAAGTCAAAATATCAACAAGGATATTTCAGTATGAATCAACTAATTGTTTGTTTGATTGCGTGATTCGGACGGCATTTCAAGCCATTGGTACCGACTACTATTGAGTCGTTAATAATGAGCCATATCAGAGCCCTGACCTGAGGCGGCTCAACAATAGGGTGTTTTTAACCACCTTCTCAAAGTTCAACTGGATGGCGCTGCAATTCAGCATACGGAAAAACCAAAATGGTGCCGCCATACGAAAATGGTTAAGTCAATTTGACTGCTGCTGTCAAATGCCTGTATAGATTTTTCTTGTAAAAAAATTATATATTTTTTTAAAGAAATTGTGATCAGCATACACTTAAAAAAACTTAGTTGATAAACGTCAAGGAAAACTCCGATTCGGCTTTGGTATTCGGTCATCGTGCTGGCAACCTACACGATATAATAATGATGGGTGGCATTGTTAAAGAGGTATGGTGCTCTGATATTCCAGCGAAACACAAGAAACACATTGTAAAAAGCCGACTCTTAAAGTAGGCCGTGCTGCAGTGGTTTCTTGCCGTTTCTTTTACGCTGCCATAAAACGATCCGAAACGGCGTAGACTCGCTCTATTTGAATTGTATTCTGCATGACATTCAATAAGTATTCTGTAAAGAATCTACATTGAATAAATAATCTGAATCTGAATCTTTCAAAAGCGGATACGAACACCAGCTCCTCACGTCTAAATCCCACCTTTACTCTATGACGTCAGTGTTTAACATACTACCCGCCTCCCATTGTCTTTACTGACCGTATCAATAGCTTATCTACAGCAGCATAATATCAACAGACTGTCCAAAATGTGGTGGGATAGATGAAGGCCACAACTTAAAATTTTGATATGGCCCCAAAAGAGCCCCAAAATTTTCTAATAGTCGAGCGCAGCGTTCCAAAAACTAACTTTGGCCACAGAATATTAAAACCTGAACAGGATCAGCCTGATGAAAACGACCTCTCGGCGTCAACAGAAGAGCTTCAAGCGATAGTCGAAACCACGTATAAACGAAATTTTAAGGACTACAGATACAATGATAATAATTATTTATAAAAAGAACCGACGCTTTTAAAGGCTTCTATAAATATAAAAGCGAATATAAAAGTCAGCTTCTGAGTTATTGCAGTGCGTACGCGCAGTGATCGATGTAGGTCACCGGTGCCTTTTCGGGCGCACAGTCACGCAGCCTTAATGAATGACATGTGTTTTTCTTGCTGCCAGGCATCACTATACGAGATTACAGTCTGCAACTGTATTGCTTGCATTGTACACAAAGCGTGTTCAGGATAGCTTTGGCTATGACGGATATTTTCTGTGCATGGGTGACAGGTGGAGGGCCAATGAATGATTCGCTCGCCTTCCTCATAATTTTTTGAGTTTTGCGCATTAACGGTCATAGCCAGACTTATTTTCATCGAAAACTTTAGAGAGAAACCTGAGATCAAAAGTAACACCCATAGGGATTCTTACGATCTTAGATATATGTAAAGTGCAGTAGTAATATTTAAACATGAATCATTAAACAAATTAGGTCGATATAAAAACCGCTTAGGACATCGATATGTAAGGTGCTTACCAAGTTCCATCGATTACAGTCGGATAGCTACACTCGAGAAAAACTCTACCAAAAATTTCATAAAAGTTATCTCAAAACTAGGTTTTATGTCGGGGTGTATAACTAGGTACAGTCAAGAGCCGGTAAATTTTGACACTTGACTTTATGCTGACTTACATAAGCACGATGAAAAGTCCAGTGATTCAAGCTTGAAGTGCGCTTGATTGTACATAAAATAATTTATAACAAAATCTCTATTTGAGAGTTGAATTGCGTGAAAATAGCACTCCATTTTCAAATTAAAGGAGAAGGATTCAAAAACCTTTTTACTTGGCTAACATCACCCCACTATATTAATAATAAATAATAATAAATTTACTATACACTTGCATGCTTTAGAACACGCTACGTATACTTGAGTAAATTAACACGCTAATACTAAGTCGAAATAAATTATTACAAATTACTAAAATAAACACCTGCAAAATTACTTATATTTACAACAGTCACAGAACTTAGAGTTGTTTAATTTCTTCTAAACTATAAATTAGAGGAATCAGGATGGCTGGCTCATTCCCTGACATAGGTATTTTTGCCATATACAAATTATACAACAAGTTGTTTGATATAGGTGTACAAGGCAAAATACTAAAGAAAAAGTTTCATGCAGACGATACTGCTCGGTCCACTAATATTCATGGATCGAAGAATACTATTTCCTTAGATTGAATCTATCATTTAAAGTTTTAGGGTAGTTTTCTGAGCTGGAAAATTATGTTCAATAGGATTGCTCCATTCGAAATTGGATTTTTGACGCCGGACTTTTGACAGGTCACGGCTTAGCTCCCTCGTACATCGCTGGAGGAAAACTACTCTTGAACCGATAGATTCATAAACACTGAGATAACTGCAATGTAGGTGTTAATGTAGCACTCGTTCTTGGATTTGTCGGTTGAAAATATATATAGTTTATAGTTTATAATACGCCCAGTATTATATTACTCTATGCTGACACATAAATTACAAAGGGCTTGAACCTTCGACACAGTTCTGGTGACCGCAGGCACGCAGCCACACAATTTATACGACTTTTATAGGACACATACGAGTTCCCAAACGGATATTGAGTTTTCAGTGCCGCCTTAAGACTTAACAGGCGATTAGCAATGTGTGTGAAGTAATATTCGAGCTCTACAAAAAATTTTTGCTACTGCTACGTAATAACCATATATTATGATCCATTTTACTCTTTTATTCCAACGGATACTCGTACCAATCTACAGGGCGAAATTGAAAACATTCGTCTAATTTTGAGATTGAGTTCAGACCACAAAACTGAACAACTTTCCCAAAGGAACATAGGTCGTTAGACGTTAAAAACGATCTCCCATACAAAATGTATGGTCAGCTGACTGCCTTTACTATGAAGGGGTAAAATTTTTATTCTTTTGATGACCTATGTTCCTCGGCAAAAATTGTTCAGTTTCGCGGTCTGAACTCAATCTCAAAATTTGTCGATTGTTTTCAACTTCATCCTGTATTTTGCAGCCATGACACTAAAACTAGACTTTATTTGACGGAAAAAATAACGTTGTTTTACAAACTTGTTTTTTCTGACAGCCTTAGCTGATTGCTGCAAAATGTGTTGGTAACCGTTGGAATATACAATAGTTATTTGTTATGCAAGGCAGCAAAAGCGTTATTTGGCGTGAGTGCCTTGTATTGAAACCTGAGCAAGCGAAGGATTCTAGAATTGAACCACGAGCGAAGCGGGTGGTTCAAAAGAAGAATCCTGAGCGTAGCGAAGGTTTCAAGGCACGAAACGTAAAATAACTTTGCTGCCGAGCGAAACACAAAATTTTTCACCTCACTAAAGCGAGGAAGCAGCCAGTACCGCAGCGTGGAGGTCTGCCATACTGCATCACGTTCGAATTTCAAAAACCTTTTGCCCGCTAGCGGCCAAAAATCGCTTTTGGCCGCAGAAAAACCTTTTGCCCGCTAGGGGCCAAAAATCGCTTTTGGCCGCAGAATTTAACCGACAAAACAAATGTTTCCGAGCTTTGGAGGTGAAAAAAAATTATCATAGGTAAAACTGACTGATTTGATATGCGATTTTGTTTTGAGATACTAACATAGATATAAGTTTTCTTGTCTTACTAAAAAATGGGCCCTTGTAGCCATAATAAATAAATTTTACTATTATTATTGTTGTTTATCATTCCTGAATCTTGGGCAATTAAGTCCCGGACCTTTGGAAAGCGTGCGTGGGGCCGAAGCCAACACGTAGAGGCCCGTTAAACCAACACGTAGAGGCCCGTTAAACCAACACGTAGAGGCCCGTTAAACCAACACGTAGAGGACCGTTATTATTATAACGGCTGCATTAATCAAAAGCACATCGTCATCATCACAATGTGTCAATCTACATTGGACTTAGTACCGTCCATATTTCAAACGCTCTACAAACTCTACATGATAGAGTCGCACGGCAAGTTTCAAGCTTAACGTGGTCTTGACTATGCCACATCTAATCCGTAGTGCAGACCATTGTCATTGTTTCTAATCCTTCATAACAGATTAAGATCACAAACACTTTCACCATCACTGATGGTATTCGAAGGCAATCGACCTGGGGCCCTCCCTGGCTAAGACTCTGCCTTCGTCGCACGAAATATGCAAATACATGCGTTTTGCGAAATACCTAACCAGTTTCCAATCCAGATCACATACGCTCAATGTTCTAAATTAATGAAACACACCTTAGTTTTGTTTAGTTTATTTGTATGACCTCACTATTTAGATGCAGATAATAATCACAAGGTACCCGAAGAATATTGGAGCAACGATTTTTTTCGCAAAATCATAGCCTTCCTTTGGGAAAAGTAGGTATAGATATGCCTAAAAATTTTTTTGCATTGCAATCGCTTACCAACACATTTTGCAGCCATAGAACCAGACAAACTACCACGAACCAGACGAACCAGAGTATATTTGACCGAAAAAATAACATTGTTTTACAAACTTGTTTTTTCTGACAGCTTTAGCTGATTACTATTAATCATGGAGCACGATAGCCTTGATATAACTGCAAAATGAGTTGGTAAGCTTTTGCCATGCTAAAAATTTTTAGGTATAGGTGAACACTTTGGGGCGGCGCAGATAGAATCTGTTTTCATTATTGGGATTTTTGTCTCATATATGTCGTTGTATGTAACTTTCAAACTATTAGAATGCAGTTTGAGTCGCCGAATACACTATAACAGTGAGGTATATTATGCTTATTTCCACTGTAGGTTACCAACAAGTTTCCAATGTTAGCTTTGCAAACAAAATCCTCCCGAACGAATTCGTGGACACAGCTTAAAATATTGCGTACGTAATGAACATTTATATGAAATATGCATCAAACTACTGGGAATAAAAAAGTCCCACTAGTTCGGTCAACACAACAGAACTGCTCAACAGAACTACTGGGACTAAACGAAAATTAGCCACCTGCAATGAAATGCAGCGTATGTAGTCTGATTACTTATAAGAATTATCAATTATTTTTACTGTCTACTTTGTTGTGAAACGTAACTACTCGAGATATAAAGATGTATCTTGATGGTCACATCTAAGCCAATACACGTTTATGGAAATTCGTAGAATAACAGAGAAATAAAGAAAACACCAAATTATTTTAACACAAAACAAAAACTTAAAATGCAGATTATTTATTACAGTTTCATTTTTCTCATTGAAAGCCAATGATTGTGTACAGTTTCCGATATTTGTATGTGACCCATACATCACTCATGCAAAGGTCAGAATCATACAAAAAGATCATAAAGTCCGCGTGACATTGCTCCAAATAAAATCCGGAATATCAGGTCCATAATGTGAACTTACCTACTTACGCCAACACTGTCTCATACTTGAAGTTACGTAATACGTAATGAAACTTGAAAAAACCAAAAAGATTTTTTAAGTGTTAAATTACCTATTAATAACAAGTCGAGACAAATTTCATTCCATAAGTTAGTATCATTCCATAAGTAAGTATTTTACAATTGTGTATTATGAGAAAATGTATTTTTTTATCCATGTGTTTATTTCACTCAGTATCGAAGTATTCATGCGAGTTTTTGTAATAAGGAGGTAATTTACGTTATACTCTTATTAGATGACTGAGATAGTTTTGTCACTAGAAATATCATAAAAAACATCTATAAGTAGTACGTGAGATAGATTTTATAGATTTTAAATATATGTCACACTACACGAAATTGGGTCGAACGTAGTTCGAAAGTAGTCTATCCAGATTCTTCTGCGAAAACATAAGGCCACCTTATAAGGTGGCCTTAGGGCTATAGCCCAATCAACAAAAGAAGTCAACCCTGATAATTCCTCCGCAGGGAACCGAAGTTTTGCACGGTAACAAAGTTAATCCTATACTATTAAACGATAAATATTTGTATATAATTTGTGTGTATATATTTGTAATCGGTTTCTCGAAAACAGCTCTAACGATTTCGATAAAATTTAACATACAGGCGTTTTCGGGGGTGAAAAATCGATCTAGCTATGACTCATGTCCGGGAAAATTCGTTTTCCTCGTGTCTTAAGAATTACTTAAATACCGCGTTTGAGACAGAAACCTACAGCGCCATCTGTTGGCGGGTAGCACAGCTTGCTTGCCCGATGATATTTTAATGTTGAGATGGCTATTATAGAGCGAAGGTCAGTCGTCCAGGTACTACTTTATAATCTACAGATTTTATCACTTAACTAAAAATGTCCTCAATAATAGGAATAGGATTGAAAGGCAGTGATGCGGTCAACACCACAGAGCAGAAACAAAGTTTGTTTCTGCTCTGTGGTCAACACTAAAGCAAATCAAAGTATATGTACGGTCAATCGCTCGTTGGTAGAAACTTTTTCAACTCTATTACCACGCCGTAAGGTCCAAAAGTGTTTCTACTAATGTGCTGTCGAGTGTACCACACAAAACCAGTGCAAGCTGAACCAGCGTTACGCTACAAACGCCCAAAACAGTATGTAAAATGGTACTATACACTATACTTAAAAAGATGATGCTGCCCGTCCTACGGTTCATAAGCCCTAAGTCGCCTCTTACAACACCCACAGGTAGAGATGGGTTGGTATTATTCTTTGCCCGCACCACAAGGACAGTTTCAATGGGAGGTCAAAAATTGATTTCTTGAAATTATTTTGTATACAATTTGACTCAGTAAAATTAACGAAATAAAACTATGATAACAATTACAGTGTTTGGTACATGTCTACAAACCTCGCGGGTGGTTGCTCTATCCATGAAACTGAACAACTTTCCCGGAGGAACATAGGTTGAAACGTGAAATTTTTTTTTGACCTCCCATACAAAATACGCTATCAGCTGATGCAGTTTCTATGGGACGACGTTGAATTTTTTTTTTATTTGACCTACATTATTCAGGGAAAGTTGTTCAGTTTAATGAGTAGAGCAACCACCTGAGAGGTTTGCAGACAAATACCAAGCACCCTGTATATTGCGTTTCAAAAAACGCAGAAGCATCTTTTCAACACATTTGCTCACAAAACAGCTGTATTTGCACTGTATTTAGGTCCATAATCCAGCTTATTAAAAACGCGTGCTTTTCTCATTATATATTACAGCACTAGTTATATAATTTTTCTTTTTTTTATATTAACAAAGAGCAAGGAGTTCTAATGTCTAAAATATTTATTACATTTTCGTAAATATATACGTAATGTTGATGAAAATATATTACATTAACAGTTTTTTGCATGAGATTAGTTAAATTTGACAACAATTAATTAATTTTGTAAGCAATAAATTTAAAGTTTTTGTACTTTTTCAATGACTACGCTGTTTGGGAGCATTGCCACTGCTTCGTCACAGCACAGCTCCTCATTTGAAAAAAGAAATGCGCGCGCAACAAGAATTCCGCGCGCCATTTTTCAGAAGTATTTTCATTTACTTTGATTTTTGTGACTAACTAACAATGTCGTTCGTCGGTTTCAAGCAATGAAGAAGAACTTAATTTAACCCCACAGGAAATAATTACTGGGGCACAAAATGCAAGTGAGAGTCTCCTTCCAGCAAAATCAAAGGAAAAATAGGTACCTACATTTTTGCCTACGAAAACTTCATTGAATGGAAGAACAGCACAAAATGCCAATTCGTTTTCAGAGAATGTGTTTTTGGCTTATTTCAAAGAGCTGGCGAATAAGTATAAACTTAGCTCTTTGTGGTGTATTATTCCATGTTGAAAAGTATTGTGAGAACGAAAAATGGAGGCTCAGGAATTACAGGAAAGCGAATTCGATTCGTTTTTATTCGCAAATGTGTTGAAAAACGTCGTAAGAAGCTTGTGCGCTTTGGTGATTACACCCTCGGCTCCATTACGCCCTCGCCTGCGGCTCGGGCTGCAATTTTTGACCCTCGGCCGTAATATCCAAAATAGCGCACGTGCATCTTAATGTATTATTACATCAATAGCTTATTTGTCTCCGGATTACGACACTTCGGAAGCTTCATACTATACACCTGGTATAGGTGGACCCACAGCCTTAGGGCTATATCTGGTGTATTAATTACAAAGCGGTGATGTGGTTGAATTGAACCTTAATTGTATGTTAGGAACTGAATGTTACTGTAGGTAATGCTGTCATAGTTATGAATCATGACTATTTGTGTCATGTCTCGTAATGTCAGAGCGGACTAAGGAAATGTTTTCGTCGCCACAAATTTAGATACGCACCGCAGCAGTATGTAGAAACTATAAAATAAGCTTAAGAGGTACAGTCAACGACAGGTCAAGCTTGACACTCGCTGTGCGACTCTAGCCCGTACGTCTATTGAAATAAGAACGGTACAAAGTCCAATGTGTCAAGCTTGATGTGCTCTTGACTGTACCTGCCGTCCACTAGCGCCCCCATCAGTTAAAAAAATATTACTCGCTAAATACAATAATTTTCGAAAATCCGGAAAGACAGATTGAAGTAAAGGTGAACCTATTTACTGTATAAAATTAAGATCACTTTAGTTACAGATACAAAAACTACTTTAAGTGGTCGTTTTTGGCACTTTTTGTATATGTTACTACAGTGAACTACCTATATTTTTCAGAATTGATGTCTTTCTGGATTAACGATAAGTTTTGTATTTAGCGAGCAATATTTTTTAACTGATGGGGTCGCTAGTGCACGGCAGGTAGCATTTAAAATCATAAATATAAATAACAATGGCCATGAATATGAAAGAAAACTTGTTGCGGAGTGGTTTTCATGTGTTATAATATTAATTCCCTCATTCAGAAACTAATTCGGCATACATTGCTCGTTGAAGTAAGAATATTGGAATTAAAAGAACCAAGCGTCCCGGCAATGTATTCCGAATAAGTGTTTCAATTTAGGAAGGTATGATTGCGGCTTAAGGGGATCCGTTTTCCATACAAAAATTCAAATGACTTGCATTCTTACGCGGGACATAACATTCTGTTGAAAAACGAACGAATACTGCTATTTTTAGTTAAATTTTTCGCTAATTAATACAAAAATACAGTTAATGTACTGAAAGTACTATTTTTGTTAGCAATTTTTGGTTCAATATTACGATTGTGGGCGTGCGGTCAAAACTGTACGGTTGTGCTTTGTATGCATGTGTGAGTGATCGTACTCATGTAAACACGGACTGACGAGAGTAATTGACTTTAGTGGACATATGGAGATATTTTTCTTATCGAAATTGTTGTTAGGCGTTGAAGTTGCACGATGAAATTTACGCGAATCAACTTTTTGCACATATACAGTACAATAATAAAACCTTATATTTGCAGCAGTGGCTCCATCTAGTTGCGTTCGGGGCTAAGCTGGCCGTCACAGATCGCCTTAAGACTAAATGGTCTTGACAGACAGACAGACAGACAGACAGGCGGACAACAAAGTGATCCTATAAGGGTTCCGGTTTTTCTTTTGAGGTACGGAACCCTAAAAACTGGCCAAGAGCGAGTCGGACTCGCGCACTGAGGGTTCCGTACCACCACATAAACATAATTGTATTATTTGAAATTTCAGTAAGTTAATGTGCTAAATTTTTTGAGTCCGACACGCGCTTGACCAAATTTTATTATTGGTTGTTATTTTATAGCCTATGCCCTATAAACATACCAATTTTCAAGTTTGTAAGTGTTCTCGTTTTAAAATAGAACTAAAACAAAAACCACCTCAGCAACCATCCAACTTGACCCCTCTCTTATATGAATGTTCTTGAAACGGGAGCTCACCACAATTGGTTACCTTTAGTTGTGAGAAAAGTTGTAATATTTAATGATTTCAGACTTTTCCCATTATTTGTACTGTGAGACCTAGCTTCTTGCCAAATTTCATAATTTTAGGTCAACGGGAAGTACCCTGTAGGTTTTTCATTTTTGAATAAATGTATGGAGATGATGACATAAAATGCCATATCTTTTGATTGCGTCGTTGTAAAAAATTTAAATTTTCAGATCTTGTGTGGTTCATGGATCCTAATATATGTTATTAATTTCAACCTGATACCTTTACCCGTTCGTGAGATAAAGGGTCTTGACAGACAGACAGACGGACAACAAGTCCTATAAGGGTTCCGTTTTTTTCTTTTGAGGTACGGAACCCTAAAAATTGAAAAAATAATTATTAACGTGGTATAAAATCAATAAAAACCCCTTTTTAGGGTTCCGTACCTCAAAAGAAAAAAACGGAACCCTTATAGGATCACTCTGTTGTCCGTCTGTCTGTCTGTCTTTCTGTCTGTCTGTCTGTCTGTCTGTCTGTCAAGACCCTTTATCTCACGAACGGGTAAAGGTATCAGGTTGAAATTAATACCATATATTAGGATCCATGAACCACACAAGATCAGAAAAATTCAATTTTTTACAACGACGCAATCAAAAGATATGGCATTTTATGTAATCATCTCCATACATTTATTCAAAAATTCAAAACCTACAGGGTACTTCCCGTTGACCTAAAATTATGAAATTTGGCAAGAAGCTAGGTCTCACAGTACAACTAATGGGAAAAGTCTGAAATCATTAAATATTACAACTTTTCTCACAACTAAAGGTAACCAATTGTGGTGAGCTCCCGTTTCAAGAACATTCATATAAGAGAGGGGTCAAGTTGCATGGTCGCTGAAGCGATTTTTGTTTTAGTTTTATTTAAAAACGGGAACACTTACAAACTTGAAAATTGGTATGTTTATAGTTCATAAGCTATAAAATAACAACAAATAATAAAATGTGGTCAAGCGCGTGTCGGACTCAAAAAATCTAGCACATTAACTTTCTGAAATTTCAACTAATACAATTATGTTTATGTGGTGGTACGGAACCCTCAGTGCGCGAGTCCGACTCGCACTTGGCCGGTTTTTTTATGTGTGAGAGTCTCGACGTTGGTCTTAAAAGCCACGTTAAAGAGCACTCTTATATGAACGCTTTTGACGTGTCAATAAAGTCGATATTTGCATTGACGATCGCGTAGCTTCTTCTTTGAGGGCTGTAATCACCTTAAGGGATTTGTTTATAAGGATGCAGCACAAAACTTAATGGATTGATTTTGTTCCTAAGTATTTAATTCCTATTTAATTGCTAAGTTAATATTACACAATTCACCTATGTTCCATCGTCACAAATATCTTGTTCAAGTTTTTCGGGTTACCTACTCAGGCCGATGTACCTACAAACTATCTTATTTCAGTGGGCACGCCGAAAGGATACGGGTTTTTAATTGACCAAGCTGATCTCTACAAAATGATCTAGACTTTACACAATCTTTCACTGGTCCAATTAATTACACACATAGAGAACAAGCAATAGAAATTAAACTATTATTTTATCTTAACGGTCTGCCAAAGGGCGATGGAGCGCAGCATACTAGGTGTAAAGAGGACCGACCGTATCCGGAACACAACACTGCGGTCCAAAACCCGTATCGCTGACGTGTCGGCAAAAAGGCTGCCACATTAAAGTGGGATTGGGCGGCTCACGTGTGTCGGATGCACCCGGATAGGTGGGCCAAACGCGCCACAGAATGGGTACCACATGATAGACGCCGAGGCAGAGGAAGGCCCAAGAAGCGGTGGAGAGATGATCTGGATGCTTTTGGAGACCAGTGGTCCATAGTCGCAATAAATAGGGAGGAATGGAAACGTATGGGGGAGGCCTTTGCCCAGCAGTGGGACAGTATAGGCTAGTAAAAAAAAAAAAAACGTTTCTCCAAGGATTTCTATAGTTGAGATAGCTTGAGGTCTTTTCAAGCATTATTTATTTTATACAGTGTGTAATGGAAACGTCTGATAATACTAAAGGGTGTGAATCTGTCCATAAAACTTAACAAACTTTCCCAAGAAATAGTCATAGAACAAAATTTTTGACCTCCCATAGAAACTGCATCAGCTGCATGCATGATTTTTG
This sequence comes from Athrips mouffetella, assembly GCA_947532105.1. Classification (NCBI taxonomy): domain Eukaryota; kingdom Metazoa; phylum Arthropoda; class Insecta; order Lepidoptera; family Gelechiidae; genus Athrips; species Athrips mouffetella. The sequence continues at coordinate 5,763,539 of OX383969.1, read as the reverse complement.
GTTTGAGGGAGTGCCTGTTATCAAACGCTGGGTTTTCCGGTGCCAAGATCGTCACTTCCTCAGACAAAACCGTCTCCTGCAGTATCCCTTCCTCGCGAGACAAAAGACCAATCGGTAAAGTAGACCGATCGGGAAAGTAGACCAATCGCACCGTAGGTTTTTGCATGTGATCGATTCCATCATCGACCTCATCCCTGTGCTCAGGGCTAGATAGAGGTCAAGAGCAAGCAATATTGAACCTTACAAAAGCTAAATATGTGATGTGTTTTGCAATAGCACATGTCTTTGCAGAGATAAAGTTAAACTTGTTGGGGGTTTAAAATGGAACGATATTGCAAAAACGCCGGCAGGTGTGTGCAGTTTTAGATTGCATTTATATTTGGCAGGATATTTGTTAGATATATACACCGGATATTTTAAGAGGTGTTACAACTTACAACATGTGGCTAATGACGCAAAAGATTTTTTAGAACTTTTTTAGAAAAAAAAGACATTATTCTGCAAACAAAATGAAAATAAGATCTGAAAAACTAATAAAAAAAACTGATCTGTTGAAAACTAAATGATTGTATATATATATATATCAGTTTCTCGAAAACGGCTCTAACGATTTCGATGAAATTTACCATACCTACAGGGTTTTTCGGGGGCGAAAAATCGATCTAGCTAGGTCTCATGTCTAAAAAATTTGTTTTCCCGTGTTTTTAAGCATTTTTAGGGTTCCGTACCTCAATAGAAAAAAAAGGAACCCTTATAGGATCACTTTGTTGTCCGTCTGTCTGTCTGTCTGTCAAGACCCTTTATCTCTCAAACGGGTAAAGCTATCAGGTTGAAATTAATACCATATATTAGGATCCATGAACCACACCAGATCTGAAAATTTAAATTTTTTACAACGACGCAATCAAAAGATATGGCATTTTATGTCCTCATCTCCATACATTTATGCAAAAAAACAAAACCTACAGGGTACTTCCCGTTGACCTAAAATTATGAAATTTGGCAAGAAGCTAGGTCTCACAGTACAAATAATGGGAAAGTCTGAAATCATTAAATATTACAACTTTTCTCACAACTAATGGTAACCAATTGTGGTGAGCTCCCGTTTCAAGAACATTCATATAAGAGAGGGGTCAAGCTGGATGGTCGCGGAGGCGATTTTTGTTTTAGTTCTATTTTAAAAACAGGAACAGTTACAAACTTGAAAATTGGTATGTTTATAGTGCATAAGCTATAAAATAACAACAAATTATAAAATTTGGTCAAGCGCGTGTCGGACTCAAAAAATCTAGCACATTAACTTACTGAAATTTCAACTAATACAATTATGATTATGTGGTGGTACGGAACCCTCAGTGCGCGAGTCTGACTCGCACTTGGCCGGTTTTTTTTTTTATTACTGCGTTTTAGTCAGAAACCTACAGCGCTACCCGTTGGCGGGTAGCATAGTTTGCTGAGGCGGCTCTCTATGGTCGAAAAACTGCAATACACTGTTGCGATATGGTATTTGATATTATTGCTAGCAAACCGTTGCAAACAAGATGTATATCCAATTATATGCGCACCTAAATGCGTGCAAATAGCTTTTACAGAGTGTGTCACTCGCTTGCCCTCTTTACTTACACAAATATAACGTTAGAGGACATTGTTGAAGTAACATGGGTTGAAATATTGTATTACTTTAGGCTTAAAGTTGTTTTTTTTTTTTTTTTCTTATTTCCTCTTTTTAGGGTTCCGATACCAAAATGGTAAAAAAAAGGAACCCTTATGGTGCCGCTCTGTCTGTCTGTCCGTCTGTCTGTCACACCTCTATATCTCAGCAACCACTTATGCTATCAACCTGAAATTTGGAATAGTTTTAGAATATAGTTGCCCAACTTAATTGCACAAGAAAAAATTTTGAAAAAAGTATGATTATTAATATAAAGGGGGCCAAAATAGGGGGGGCCAAATTTCAAATTGTCGCTACTAGGTCGAATGGGGTATCATATGAAAGGGCTTTACTTGTACATTCTAAAATATATTTTTGTATTTTTTTAAATTTCATAGTTTTAAAGTTATGATGAAAAATGTCAAGAAAAATACCATTCCCCCCCCTTATCTCCGAAGTTTGAGTAAGGAAAAATCTGAATTAATTACAGTTGACAGAAGTTTATATAAACTTTACAGCAAAAATAAAACGATCTTTCTAAGTTGCACAGTTTTTCAGAAATCTGCAAAAAACCTTTACAAACAAATTTAATTTTGCGGTCCTGAAAATGGACTTTATTGCTTCCAAAAATACTATAGGTATATCGGAACCCTCGGCGCGCGAGTCCGACTCGCACTTGACCGGTTTTTTTATTTTAGTTGTAACTGAAACTACTTCTAATTAAATAATTTTTCGTTCGAGTTCCTTTACTCAATTATTTTTTGTCCTTTGTAGTTTTACTGTAGGTACCGATTCTAATGAAATGCTAAACTGATTTTGATAAAACTTGCATTGTACCCTAAGTTGAATAATACCTAGTTCAACTAAAAAATAATTATTGTGATTTTTGTTTCAGGGATATGCGGGAAATTTAAGCATTACTGAACCTATTTTATTAACGATCTGCTGAACCGATTTTGACGAAAATTGCACTGTACCCTATAACACATAGTTTAAAAAAAAATTGAAATATGTCTGAGATATACGTGGACTAACATACATACAAGCATAAAAACATACAAACATACTTACACTTATGTAATTTGCTACATTTGTTTAAAAGTTCATATAGAATAACATACGCGAAAATTATATATTTTTGAAAAATTACATAGTACAGGTCGAATTGAAAACCTCCCTTTTTTTAAAACGGTTAAAAAACGAGAGTTTAGTCAAGAGCACATCAAGCTTGACACATTGGACTTTGTACTGTTCTTATTTCAATAGATGTATGGGGGTAGGACTGCAAGTGTCAAGCTTGACCTGTCGTTGACTGTACATAAATATGGGTTAAAATTAGAAAAAAGCGTTTAATCGTCCCACGGTGCGGCTTATATGGTTTGCTGGGAAAATTGCCTAAGGAAAGTTAAGATATATGCCTGCATATTAATATGGACTTCAGTCCTGCAGATGGAATCGCGGGTAACTAAAATAATAACTCAGACAGAGGCTAGAGATTAAGATGCAGGTCAAAAATCCGATCAATAAACAGCTTGAATAGACAGTGGCCTCGAAGTAATCTGTAGGTGTCATATCAATGAGCGTTACTCTAAGATCTAACCCTAAAAATCTGCATCTACTTATTACTTTTTTATTCAAACTTTTATTTGAATGTAAGTCTACACTTTTGGTTATATACGCCGCCAACAGAAATCTTGCCGAAGGTACCAAGAAAAAAATAAGTTTCAAAAAATTTAAGGCATTTAGTAAAGGAATCATAAAGAGACTAATCTAAAGAAGTGGAAAATTATAGCTTTCCACTCCTGTCTGCCTTAACTATCGGATTGACAGGTGCAAGGTACGCACAACCAGTATAAGCTGAACCAGTATAAGCTGAACCAGTATAAGCTGAACCAGTATAAGCTGAACCAGTATAAGCTGAACCAGCGCTACGCTACAAACGCCCGGAACCAGAGAGCCGCTCAAGGTCAAAGTGTTTTCACCGAAGTGCGGCTGTGTGAACTTGAGGCAAGGTTCTTCTAGGCAACCCGGCGGTGATAAAATAATGAACCAAATAACATTTAAATTATGTTTCGAATGTCAATCAAAAAAATAGATAGATGCAGAATTTTACGGTGGGATCTTATGCTATATTAATACCTTGCTGAGGTAAGTGTCTTTATGAAATTGTTAGTAAGTGAATCGACCTTCAGTATTACGTTAAAGGAATCGCAATCGTTCAAATATCGATATCGAGTGTAGTGTCGTAGGTAGACGCCTACTAAAACAAACCGGATCGATATTTTTTGCCGAAATGCTGGGTATCAAGCACTACATGGATTTTTGTTTTGATTCTGAAACCCAGATGATTTTCATAATGAACACAAGGAACTAGCCCGAATGAAAAAGCTTCTACTCAAAAGATATTTTCAACTTCCCATAAGAATCGTGCAAGTCTCAAGTCTCAAGTCAAGATCTCTTTGGTATGTGGAAGTCTTAATTTTTTTACGATTTTTGTTTTTTCTTCGGGATTTGTTGCTTATATTCATTAGGATAATCACTTATCTTGGCAAAAAAAACCAGTCAAGTATGAGTCGGACTCGTGCGCCGAGGGTTCCGATATACCTAAGTATTTTTAAGAGCAAAGACATAGTCGTAGTATAGAGTCCTGTGCTGTAAAGACTGTGCTACTAAGAGAAATAGTTTTATTTTTGCAGACAGACACACGAAGTCGCACCATAAGGGTTCCGTTTTTACCATTTTGGTGCGGAACCCTAAAAATAAAATTCACGTGGTATAACTACAGCAAGTTGTTCAGTTTAGGTGACAGAGCACGCACGTTCCTTGAGACATAAGAATTCAAAAATTAAACTTTGATTTATTTTTTTGAAACTACATTCTCTACTTAGCGACTCCTAGATTATTAATTAAACCGAAACTAAGTATAATAACTAAAACATTCTTTGAATTTTGAAACTTTGGACACGCATTGTTTGAATGGAATCCGGAAGGCCGCAGTCGATCCATAACCCTACATTACCAACCGATCCATCACACACAATATCACTTGTTAATTGCTATTTTATAACAAGTACGAAGATAAAGTACCGCCGCTACTGGTCTTATACTCGTAGCTTCTCATATTGCAAACTCTAGTACTTTGCACGGTATGTTAAGGAGAAGATCTGTCACGCCGCTTTTAGGGGTAAAAATATACAAAAGCGAGGGCATGGTTCGGCTGAGGCGCAGGCACGGCACGGGCGTGGAACGAATACTCGTACGGCACGGACGCGACGTTACAAAGAAAAACCGGCCAAGTGCGAGTCGGACTCGCGCACCGAGGGTTCCGTACCACCACATAATCATAATTGTATTAGTTGAAATTTCAGTAAGTTAATGTGCTAGATTTTTTGAGTCTGACACGCGCTTGACCAAATTTTATGATTTGTTGTTATTTTATAGCTTATGCACTATAAACATACCAATTTTCAAGTTTGTAAGTGTTTCCGTTTTTAAAATAGAACTAAAACAAAAATCGCCTCAGCGACCATCCAACTTGACCCCTCTCTTATATGAATGTTCTTGAAACGGAAGCTCACCACAATTGGTTACCATTAGTTGTGAGAAAAGTTGTAATATGTAATGATAGCAGACTTTTCCCATTATTTGTACTGTGAGATCTAACAACTTCTTGCCAAATTTCATAATTTTAGGTCAACGGGAAGTACCCTGTAGGTTTTGCTTTTTTGCATAAATGTATGGAGATGAGAACATAAAATGTCATTGATTGAGTCCTTGTAAAAAATTGTAATTTTCAGATCTTGTGTGGTTCATAGATCCTAATATATGGTATTAATTTCAACCTGATACCTTTACCCGTTCGTGAGATAAAGGGTCTTGACAGACAGACAGACGGACAACAAATCCTAAAGTGATCCTATAAGGGTTCCGTTTTTTTCTTTTGAGGTACGGAACCCTAAAAAGCGTAAGCCATAGCATGGAGCAAGCGGCGAAGCGGCATGCCTGCACCACGTCGCACATGTATAATTTACGACGCGTCGCTTTTATACATTTTGTATGAACAAGTTTTGAAGGGGCACCGTGCCTTCTCCTCGCCTGTCCCTTGCCTAGTATATTTCAGGCCTTAGACACACTTATATGGTGATGACAATGATGATTACCAGATTGACAAGAGGAACACACTGTTTAAACACAAGATTTCCTTCGCCAATAACACAGCAAATTGCAATCTTATTCATCGTATAATCCCATGAAACGTCCACTGCAGGACAAGGAGCTCCCTCTAGAATATCAGCAAAAAAGCGTGGTACAATCAACGACAGGTCAAGCTTGACACCCGCAGTGCGACTCTTGCCCGTACGTCTATTGAAATAAGAACGGTACAAAGTCCAATGTTTCAAGCTTGATGTGCTCTTGACTGTACTATTTAGACGGAAAGTAACAGTCACCACGCTCGTCAGCGTTGCCGTGCACCGTTGGTGACCGCAATATGTAAGCAAAATGTTACGATACAGAGGACGCTGCTGCCCATCCTCCACTTCATAATCCCTTACTCGCCTCTTACGACAACCATGAGAGAGCTGTTAGGAAATAAAGCGTCTGGAGGAAAGACGTCTACTAGCCGACCGCTACTATTAGGCGCATGACATTTGACAGTATCGACGACGGCACGTCCTTAGTCGGTCAATAAGAGTGCACGGGGATGAAAGCGGGGTAAGGGGTACATCTGTCATGCACCAACTGTATCGGTAGGCTAGTACATCTTAAAGAGCTCATGTCGATAAACATTAATTTTCTGAATGACGACGGCGCCGAGAGCTACTCCTTAAATCAATTTTATTGTATAGTTAACAATATGAATACTTACAATCAATCTAATCTATAGGTACTAAGTACATAAGGAATATGTGTATCGTTTTCCCACGGTGTACGGACGTAGGTGGACGTGTAACTTAGCAAGTCACTGGACCTTGAGCAAAGCGAATAGTCGAATATTTAGATGATAATTATTGTTCTAGGTACTGTGAGTAAGTGAAATTTTGACTTAAGTTCCTATTTCTGAGTCAGTATTTCATGGTTTTAGTTCCGTGCTGACGTGTTTAGAAATGAGGGCAAGGGCATTTTGAAAATGCATGTGCTAATAATTGGTGAAAGGTTAGTTTTGTACAGTCAAGAGCACATCAAGCTTGACACATTGGACTTTGTACCGTTTTTATTTCAATGGACGTACGGGCTAGTCGCGCTTTGAGTGTCAAGCTTGACGTGTCGTTGACTGTACAGTCAAGAGCACAACATGCATGAGACATTGTACTTTGTGCCGATGTTTCTAAAATACCGTAGAAGTTAAAGTTGTTCAACGAGTGTCAATCTTGACCTCCTGTAGACTGCATTTATTTAGTGGTCTCGATTCTGGCAGACACAAACTACCTATTGACAGGTCTGAAAGCATTGTTGTGTTAAGTAGGGTTCCGTATACGAAGGGTCCAAACGGAGCATATTACCTACTAAGCCTATGTCGTCTGTCTGTTTGTCTGAGGGTGTACTGGAAGTACTAGTTTTTGTTAGCAATTTTTGGTTCAATATTACGACTGTGGGCGTGCGGTCAAAACTGTACGGTTGTGCTTTGTGTGCATGTGTGAGTGATCGTACTCATGTGAATCACGGACTGACGAGAGTAATTGACTTTACTAGACATATTGAGATATTTTTTTATCGAAATTGTTGTTAGGCGTTGAACTTGCACCATGAAATTTACGCTGATCAACTTTTTGCACAAATTAGTTGGTACTTATTGCATCAAAAAATAAAACCTTATATTTGCAGCAGTGGCTCCATCTAGTTGCGTTCGGGTCTAAGCTGGTCGTTACAGATCACCTTAAAATGCATTTAGAAAAAATGTAGCATGATTTTAATTGCAATATACCTACACTTATCTAATCTTTGTAGATTAGATAACTTATTATTATTAGCCAAAAATCTAGAGGCAGTACAAATAGTCAATCAATTGTCATCGATCGGTCAAGGCCGTGCAAGTGTAAGCCAGCCCACGTCACGGCCATCCTCAGAACAAAAACCTCCTTGCTTCGCTCGGAGAAGAAACCATGCTATTTTTTTTCAGTATGGGATGACAACTGCTAGCATGTCTCATGCCATGTCAAGTCGTCAGTGATCACATCCTACCAAATTAGATGAACGACGCGTTCATTGCATTTACAAAGTTTATAGGATTATTGTAACTTGTTGGGATTTTAACGGTTGAAAATATTTCCTAAATTATATGTTGTAAACATTGTGTAAATTATAAAAAACATGCAGTGAATAACTTGAAAATATCGTGAATTTATTCTTAAGTTGCTCTCCATATTAGTGATTGTTCTTTTTAATAATAACGTGTGTAGTTGATGGCTGTACATCTTCAAAACAACAAAACGAAAATTGCAAAGAAATTTTGTCTTTTCATCTGTAAGTTTTATTCAGTATTTTTCATGTTTGTGGATTATTATCACAAATATTGCATAAAAAAATGTCAACTTATCATTTCTACAGTCAGATAATATGGAAATTGTTACGTATTTTACTGTAATTTATCGTTTTTTGTGGGATCATGTTGGAGTTTATGAGTGATGTATTTTTTATCGATAGTAGTATTTTTACTTTCGAGCTGAGCGAGAAAGGTATTGTATTCGTGAAAAAAGTTGCACAAACTTTCTCAAAAATGTGTTCTATATCACTTAAGCAAGTCCCCTAAAAATGTCCGTCTGTCGGTTGGTCGGTCTGTCCGTCACGCTTTGGCCTAGCGGCTAAACGAATGGTCCTATTAACACCATATTTTTAATTTAAGACTTTTATTTCCGAATGGTTTTTTGCTGGCTCTCATTTTGAGGGTAGCTGTCATTCAACAAAAATGAAGAATTGATTTTTTTTTAAAAACGGTTCAAATTATTTTTATGAAACTTTGCTTGACTAAGCATCTCTATGCAAGGTATCTTGCGCCATCATCAGTTTGTCTGTGTGATTCCATATATGGGGTGTTCCTGTACTACCAAAACGTAAACTTGTGATTTACTCATAGGGTCAGTGCACCACTAGATGACCAAGCACCAATAGCTGACCAAAACTTAAATTTGAACTGAAAGTAAGAAAATTTAAAAATACCGCGGTCTTATATAGAATTTAACTATGTTGGCGTCTTACAATAAAGTTATGGGTTTGTCTAGCTAGTACTTTAGTATGTTTATTCGAAGTGGTCATGCAATGTAACATTTGAAAAAAAAAAAACTTTAAGAGCATATTTTGTAAAGTCCTTAACACTTATTATATCACAAGCCTAACTAATTCATAGTCGAACTTTTAGAAGTGACTCTGAAAGTAGAACTAATAATTTAGTTTTTTTATGAATTTCGTCATAAAACCGCTTAAATGGTCTAGTGGTACCTACATTGACCCTAATTGACTACATTAAGTTTGTATTATTTTCTATAATTTTAATTTTGTTTTGGTTATCTACCTGAATGGATATTCAATTTGATTGGATTTTGTGAAAATTTAGTACACAGGATGTACCAAAAACTGAAAGAGCTTTACAGTCGACAAAACTGAACAACTATTCATAAGAAACAGAGTTTTGAAATTTAAAAATCTGTGAAAATTCATATAAAAGGTGTTCCAGTACTACCAAAATTTGAACATGTGATTTGTTCGAAATCGTTTACGGTTGGTTTGTTTTAATATTTTACAATTCGAGTTCCGAATTCATGTGGTAGAACATTTTTCAGAAAAACCTTAAGAGTGCACTCCGCGCACACTAGCGCCCTCATCAGAATTTAATTAATTTCTTTGAATTGGAGACCAAAATGAAAAATTGAAGAACGGCTAAGTGTTCTTTGTCAGGATAGCGTTATTTTAAACTATTACAATAAGCTTTATGTTATCTTGTTTATTCAAAATCCTTTGAACGGAACGCGGTGGCCACCAATTTCCGTTTTAAGGATTTTGAATAAACAAGATATCATAAAGCTAATTGTAATAGTTTAAAATAACGCTATCCTGACAAAGAACACTTAGCCGTTCTTCAATTTTTCATTTTGGTCTCCAATTCAAAGAAATTAATTAAATTCTGATGAGGGCGCTAGTGTGCGCGGAGTGCACTCTTAATAAACGTTTATAATTCCATACTATGTGTAGGTATGGTATTACAAATTTAAGTTTGCGGTTGACAGTTCTAATTACATATCGCGAGAAAGTAAGTGCAGTGCTGCTGTACCATTTATTATATTTTACAACATTCAACGCGTTTTGTTTTCATTCTGGGTTCGATTCCCGATGGGGACACTGTCAAACAAATATAACTTTGTGTGTCTTCGCCAAATTGAAATGTCTCAATCAGCATGAATCATCCTGAATCAACAAATTGTAAGAAAATTAATAAAATACTAAATTAATCTACATAAAATTCTCTACAAAAAAGGTTTGAAAGTTTTTCGCTACAAACAATACTGACAAGCAATTCTTGTGCTCATGCAACGCTTTGGCTCACAAGCGTATGAAGATTCTGGGTCAAGCTTATCCGAAACCAGAAGACTACAGGCTCCTTGTGCTCTAAGGTCCAATAAGGAACTCAGCTCCACGTTATAAGGCAAGATAAGATACACGAAATTTCGCTTGAAAATTTATTTGAGCTACTTAGAAGAAAAACACAAACCCGTATTTCAGCATTTTTGCAAAACCATCCCAAATGGATTGAATTGAGGGATAAAAGTTTGTTTTAAAATCCTACATAATTTGTATGTAAGCTAGAGATATTCATGAAAAAAAAAAAGAACCTTTACACCTCCTACCCCTCTTGCCTCCACCGCTACCGTCCATTACTTTTAGTAAGTAAGTAAGTAAGAAATTTGGTATCTTTAATATTAAAACACCTATGTAAGAAATCACCTGTAGTAAAAAATGCAAAAAGTATTTTTTTTAATGAATTTAATCACTGCTTTTAACAGATTTGCCTTTTATTAAAGTTTAGTACTTCAACTTTTTGGTCAAAGTTTCGACATCGATTTGTCCTTGTGTAACTTATCGACTATCGATAGATGAAAGCATGCCCACATCCCTACTTGTGACGAATTATTTCTTATATATTACTTCTATATGAGGTCAAATTTCTTTGCGGCCATCAGATAAACAAGATCAATCTGCGCTGCGCTGGCGCCGTATTTGTCAAAATTGGCGAGTGTGTGTGATGTCTGTCAAAGCTGTCACACGCTCTTTCAATGGCATATACCTTAGATTATGAATAACGGCAGCTTTACTGCCTATGGCATATACCGATTGCCTAAATATTAAAAAGTGAATTGATGTGAGGGTTGCCTTTAGAACAAACTCAGTTTACGAAAGTGCCATCACCTGGCGAGTGTCCACAGCAGTTTTATTATAATCTAAGCCACAACATGTGCGCACGTCGGTGTAAACACTGACCTTGCATTTGTAGCGTAGCGCTGGTTCAGCTTATACTAAGTAGTTTTGTTACCCCTTACTTGCTGCCGTGCGTACGTAACTCGATAGCTGTCTCTTTTGTTTTAGGCCGATATTTCACTGGGACACCACGGTGGCGCGACTGGTTGCGCCACTGGTGTCCGTAACTAGGCACCAGTAAAGACACCAGAGTCGCTACACCCTGCAGCTACAGTATTAAGGGCTATATTTCACTGGGAGTGGTAGCGCGACCAGCATCCGAGCTGGTTGCGCCGCCAAATTGGTTGCGCAACCAAACGGACGCCAGGTGAGTAACTCTCTATAGAGCTGTATACATTTTGTTGGTAGCGGCGACTGGTTGCGCTGCCATGGTGTCCCAGTGAAATACCGGCCTTAGGATCCCTTTATCGCCTCTTACGAGACCAATGGGGTATTGGAGTGGTACTATTCTTAACCAGCACCACACGCATGTTCCAAATACCGACTAAAACCTAGATCACAGCTGCACAGAGAAATATGATACTGCGGTCACAGTGACCCCTAATCAATGCTTATTCGCACGACCTCTCAACAAGTTGATTTGCGTTACGACACGACATACAGAGTGATTTTATTGATTGTTTGCTCCCGAAGCCCACTGATTCTACTCATGAAAAAAAGCAACTTTCTTGAAGAAAAAAAATTTTACACACGAAAAAAGTTTTCGCCTTCCCGTACAAAATGAGTGGATCACGTGACCACTTTATTATGGGAAGACGAAAAAGTTTTTTCGAGTAAAAAATGTTTTTCTTCGCGGAAGTTGCTTGTTATCATGAGTAGAGCAAAATCAATGAAAATTCACGCTGTATACTAGTGTAAGGTCCCGTGTGGTGCCGGCAAAGAATAGTACCAACCCATACATACCCGTAGGTGTCGTAAGAGACGAGTAAGGGTTACTGGAGGATGGGCAGCAGCATCCTCCTTTGTGTCTTACATCTTACTTACTGCGGTCACCTACAACCGCGGTCCATGGTGACAGCCGTAACGCTAAAAAGCGAGGTGACTATGGTACTTCCCCTCCACATTTTTCCAGCAAAAGCTAGAATTCTGGAGGGAGCTCCCTGTCCTGTAGTGGACGTTTCATGGGATGTTATGATGATGATGACTAGTGTAAGATCCAAATCTCAAAATCCTTCAGGAAAAGCTATTCGCCGAAGTTACCTCCGCCATACCGACTACTGGTATGTAATTGTTGTTCAGGCTGCTCTTCTGAACATCACAAAAATGGTAGTCGCTTTCAAAAAGGGTGGATAGGATAGTTATGACGTCATCAAGTTTTGTATGGGATTTTAAAAATATTCTACTTGAAACCTAACGTGTAATATATGCAATCAAGGGGCTTTAAGAGCTGTTCCTAAAAATATATTGCATTTACACATTAAAGCTCCTTGCCACATTTATATAAAAAAAATAAAAAACTGCTGAATATTTTTTTACATATTTTGCAAATACGTACGTACAATGACTGATGATATAGGTTTCAAGTAGAATATTTTTAAAATCCCATACAATAATTGATGACGTCATAACTATCCCTTCCACACTTTTAGAAAGCGATTACCGCATTTTTACGAGTATGTTCAGAAGAACAGCCTGAACAAGTACCAGTAGTCTCTATGGTATGGCGGAGGTAATTGTATCTTACACTATACCCATAGATTTAGTTTGAAATTATAAATATTTTCTTTGATAATGATCAAAGAAAATATCGTGATCAAATAAAAACGGATCACATTAACGGGATCGTGACGTTTTACCAGTAACCCTGTATATAATAGCCATGATAATAGATAGGTACCTAAGCTATACCACCCATAGCCACTTACAATTAAACAACGAAATCGTATAAAATATATAATTTATTAATTGTGATTAACATTTGGTACATACATGATTCTATTCTAATCTTTAACAGGCGAATCAGTCATAGTGTATGGATGTACCTATATGTAATATTGATATTCTTTTCGTGAACATTTGCTAAAATAAATTAAATATCGATTCTCGTATGGCAGAATGGAATATTGCTACAGAATTTTAAAAAACTGTCACCTTTTAGTGACATGACAGGTTTTTTAGGGTTCCGTAGTCAACAAGGATGTTCGTCATGTCCGTCTGTCTGTCCGCGGCTAAGCCGTAAAACTTGGCATGTAGGCTTAGTTTTTAGTCTAGAATCTGTATTTTTTTCTATACGGCGTGAATTTGTATTGGTTTCGCACCCGAAGCCCAGTGATTCTGCTCATGAAAACAAGCAACTTTCCCGAAGAAAAAAATTTTTTACTCGAAAAAAATTTTTCGCCTCCCCCATACAAAATGAGTCGATCACGTGACCACTTTACTATGGAGAATCGAAAAAAATTTTATGAGTAAAAAATTTTTTTCTTCGGGAAAGTTGTTTTCATGAGTACGAGTAGACTCACTGGGCTTCGGGTGCGAAACCAACACAAATTCACGCTAGTCGTTAGATTTTACTTGAATAAAAGACCATTAAAATCAGAGTCCTTTCTTCACACGTACACACACAACTATGACTTTATACGCCTTCATGAGATATTATATTAAAGGATAATAAATTAACCATATTCTACACTCTTTAAACGATTATGACATAGCTATCAACTACATGTAAATGCAATCTATCACTACTATGTATTACGCCAGTAGGTACTACACATTGACGTAAGAAAAACGCTGCGCTTCTAAAGGACCTGAAGCTATTGTCTATGGAAAACTTAACTGATAAAGTTAATGCTATTTCTTTCTAACTAATCTTTGTTTAGAAAGGTTGAAAAAGTACAACAATATTTTATCAGTATCGAAACTTTTTTTTCCGAAAACACTTTGTCGCCAGTTCGCCATTTTGAAAAACGGTATACGACAGTACGTGGGCTGTCAAATTGGTGTACAAGTTCGACAATTTTATTGTTATTGTAAACAAACATATCAGTTTAGAAATGTTTTTATAAATCGATTTCTTTATTTAGGCTTCGGCAGGATGCCAGTGTTCTATTTTGTTGTGTAGTGCAAGGAAAATCAAGAACCATCCACAATTATCTACGCACAAGTAAGTCGCTGGTTATTTGGCTTTTTGACGAATATTTCGCATATTTGTCTGATCGAATTTTTGATGTAGCGGTGTTCAACCATGAAGTAAACTAATTTCTATTTATTTTATGTATTCAAGCTGCCATTGTCTTTATTTCATTACAAAACTTTTACATACAAACAATGTAAACACGTAGTGACGTAATCAAGCACAGCTGATATCGATATTACAATATTCTTACATTCTCATATAATGCTGTTCAATAAACCTTAACTTTTAGCAAAATAATTAAGTGTACGGTTAAAGGATACAAAAGGGGTCATTTTGGAGTTGGAACTTTCAATTCAATAATTTATGAAGAACTGCTGCTACCTCTGGGATGGGTCTGAAAAATACCAGCTGGCCAATCTTACAGCAATTTAAAAGCGTGCCATTTTAACAGATTAAAATAAAAATAGGGAGTATAATGTCTTTGGTTATTATAACGGCCAGTTGCACACAGGGTCTACAACTCATTTTTTAATTTGTTTTGAAACTAAAACAGTATGAGACTGTAAAAGATTGAGAGACTTTGTGCAGCAGCTGCCCGACCAATATTATAGATTGAATGTAAAGGAATTTAATAATATGTTCTAACCTTTTCTTGTAGATTCCCACGAAATGAAACTGCCTGAAAGAAGTGGACTGATATTTTTGATATAGAAAACATAAATACAAATTTTAAAACTGCATTTTGAGGAATCTTGTTTTGACAGAACTGTGGATATCATACGTTTACATGCTGGGGCAGTACACTCACTGCTCTATGCGGTTCGTATTTGTGAAGTAGTAGACTATCAACCATTATAATAATGATGATGAAGATGTGCTTGGCCAATGGTTTTATTTAATGTCAACTATACAGGTTGAAAAATTGAGATGGGGCACACAGGGCAGCTACAACAGACCATAAGAACTCACCTCCTTAAAACTCATCTTGCCGGTACGGTGATTGTGACGCTATTGGTGTATCTAATTTGACTTATTTTATAGTAAACAAATGTTTTATTGGAAGGGGAAGTGTGACGTAATAAGAATACGAAAACTGGCCTCGTTTTCGATCGATCGTGATAATTTTAGGGAATTATTATGACAAACTTTATTTATTTTATAGCCAAATAGATGTTCTATCCTCCGATTATTTTAACTTTATTTATTTAATAGCCTAATGGATGTTTTATCCTCCGATGCACAAATTCTGTTTCTAACTTATATGGGAAATATGAGAAGAATCACCTCTTAAAATTACCGGATGGTAAAAAAATAACACTGTATAATCACATTAATTATGAAACTCCCTTACCCTTCACATCTTAAGAAAAGTTACATAATAATACAGAGTATGTTTTATCATCGTCATAACATCCCATAAAACATCCACTGCAGGACAGGGAGCTCCCTTAAAAAATAACGCGTGATTCTTTGGAGGGGATTTACTCTAGTCACCACGCTTGTTAGCGTTGTGGCTTGCCACTGCTGTTGTTGGTGACCGCAGTATGTAAGATGGTAAAATAAACAGAAAGATGCTGCTGCCCATCCTTCGCATCATAAGCCCTTAGTCGCCTCTAATTCTAATTATGTAACTGTACAGTCAAGAGCACATCAAGCTTGACACATTGAAGTTTGTACCGTTCTTATTTCAATACCTTAACGGGCTAGAGTTACAGTACTAGGAGATAAAAGTACTGATGGCGCTGCGAGTAAGCTGTCTATCAGCAATCTATCTATCACTTAACGAAGTCTACTTGTACGTCTCCGACGTCGTCTGCCAGCCCGCATATCGATAAAATATCGATTACAAGTTAGACAGCACTACTAAACACCGCCATTTTCAAGTTCACTTTGTCTTTTACGTGGCACGCTTTTGCCGAGTATATGGCATATCTATAAACGCCCCCTGGCGTAGTTTCCAAAATCTTTGGTACTACAACGTGGTTTTGTAATGTCTGACTATACTTGAGTATGGTACTTAGGACATGAAACTGAACAACTTTCCCCAAGAAACATAGGTTGAAAAATGAGTTTTTTTTTGGTCGTCCCATACAAATTCCAGTATTGACGGCGCAAGGTTTTCAATTTTTTTTTTTCATTTTCCAACCTATGTTTCTTGGGAAAAGTTGTTCAGTTTCATGTACTAAGTAACACACTCAAATATAGTCAGACATTACAAAATCACGTTGTATATCCGTTGTAAGGGACAGCTTTCCGAAAACTGAAAAGGCATGATCAGTCTCTCAGGAAATTAAAAAACATTTCGGCCTCTACATACTGACTGTCCAATCAAGTTTACAATTTTGTATGGAGAAGCACATTTCTTTTTTCAAATTTCATTCACTGTAACTAGTTCAGATTCGTTGACTAAACATACCCTTTTAGTAATCCGAAAACTGTCCCTAATAATCCATTTTTTTCGTTTATGCCAACGCTTACCAAGACATTTTGCAGCCATGAAATTAAAACCAGAGTATATTTGACGGAAAGAATAACATTGTTTTACAAACTTGTTTATTTTGACAGCTTTAGCCGATTGCTTTTGATATATCTGCAAAATGTGTTGTTAAAAAATGGATCATGCACCCATTGCTGTATGGTGTAACATACTTTAAAATAAGATGAATTACGATGAGGATACTGTAAAATTAATAATTATAAACAGTTCTCATCTTAATACTTTCTTCCACATGGACTTTTTAGCACCAATTCTCTTGTGGGAAGCGCGGCGGAAAAGTTTACGTAGGTGGCGCCACCATCGTCTACAAGAAATATTTACAGTGGAGCATAAGATTCTTCTGACACTGAACTACTCTCTACAAAATGATCTCAAAAATGTGAATTGAAAAATTTCATTCAACTTAGATTCCTAAAGTTTGTTCAGTTTAGAGCATCCCAATTATCCGTTTCTTCGGACACATTATGTGGTCTTCAAGGCATTGTTTGGAGAAACAGATTATTTTGGGCCAAATGGAAGGCAGACGTGCTCAAGGTAGGGCACCTACGAGATGGTCAGAAACAATTAAGAAGGCAGTCGGCGGCAACATGCAGCGTGCGGTCCACACATCATACAAACGCAGCCTGTGGAAGGAAACCATATGAGGTCGCGATCCGCATCAGTGAGGGACCGAGGAAGAAGAAGAATTAAGACGCCTAGTCTTCATTTTGCTTCACGCTACTGCGTTGATATTTCCTTTTTACTTTCGAACGGAGCGAGAAAGGTATTGTATTCGTGAATAAAAAGTATTCCTATTTTTCTCAAAAATGTGTTCTATCACTTATACATTTTAAAAAAGCCGGCCAAGTGCGAGTCGGACTCGCGCACTGAGGGTTCCGTACCACCATCATCATCATCATAACATCCCATGAAACGTCCACTACAGGACAGGGAGCCCTCCAGAATTCTAGCTTTTTCTGGAAAAATGTGGAGGGGAAGTACCTACCGTAGTCACCTCGCTTGTTAGCGTTACGGCTGGCACCATGGACCGCGGTTTTATGTGACCCCAGTAAGTAAGATGTAAGATACAAAGGAGGATGCTGCTGCCCATCCTCCAGTTAACCCTTAGTCGCCTCTTGCGACACCCACGGGTATGTATGGGTTCCACCACACCACCGTACCACCACATAAACATAATTGTATTAGTTGAAATTTCAGTAAGTTAATGTGCTAGATTTTTTGAGTCCGACACGCGCTTGACCAAATTTTGTTATTTGTTGTTATTTTGTAAGTGATCTCGTTTTTAAATAGAACTAAAACAAAAATCGCCTCAGCGACCATCCAACTTGACCCCTCTCTTATATGAATGTTCTTGAAACGGGAGCTCACCACAATTGGTTACCATTAGTTGTGAGAAAAGTTGTAATATTTAATGATTTCAGACTTTTTCCATTATTTGTACTGTAAGACCTAGCTTCTTGCCAAATTTCATAATTTTAGGTCAACGGGAACTACCCTGTAGGTTTTGCATTTTTGAATAAATGTATGGAGATGAGGACATAAAATGCCATATCTTTTTATTGCGTCGTTGTAAAAAATTGAAATTTGCAGACCTTGTGTGGTCCATGGATCCTAATATACCAGGCCACTCAGAAAGTATTGCGAAAAATAGTTTTTATATATGGGAGACTGGCCGGTCAGAATCTTTTTCGAAAATATGATTACTTGTAAGTAAAAATATGTGTGTTCCATTTTCAAAATTTCCCTCCACATTTTTTGCGAGCCAATTCAAAGTATCGTGTCTTACTGAAAAATGGATCTGCGCCGGGAACATTTTAGAGCTATGATTTTTTACGATTTCAAGTGTCGCCTGAAACCGGATGAATCGTTCGATAGACTTCAAATGGCATTTATGGATGAAGGCCCCTCCAAGGCAACCGTGTATCGTTGGTATAACGAATTTAGGCGCGGTCGACCAACCTTGGGGGATGAAGAAAGAAGCGGTCGCCCTTTGACGGCTATTACGGAAGAAAACGTGCTAGCAGTGAAAAATTTAATCCAAGATAATAGGCGAATTACATATCAGGAGATTCAGCACATATTAAAGATTGGATCGGGAAGCGTTCACGAGATTCTACACGGGCATCTTCGCGTGAGGAGGATAGTATCGCGCTGGGTGCCGCACTACCTCACCGACGCTCAGAAGCAGGCCCGGGTGGAATGGTGCCGTGATATGCTGAACAAATTTGAAGCAGGCTCGTCTCGGCGTGTTTACGACATCGTAACAGGTGATGAGTCCTGGATTTATCAATACGATCCAGAAACCAAGCGCCAGTCGACAGTTTGGGTGTTTCAAAATGAACCAACGCCTACCAAAGTGAAGCGATCTCGAAGCGGGGGGAAGATTTTGATCGCCAGCTTTTTTAATTTGACTGGCCACTTGGCCTCAATTCTCTTACGAGATCAAAGAAGCATCAACGCCGAATGGTATACTACCAAATGTTTACCAGAAGTTTTTTCTGTTGTGAGCAACAAGCGACCAAACACAGGGCTCCGCGGACTACTGCTCCACCACGACAATGCGCCTGCACACACCGCGCTCAAAACGAGGGACTTCCTGGACAGCACACCAGTCAAACTCCTGGGTCACCCTCCTTACAGCCCTGATCTAGCACCGTGTGACTTCTTTTTATTTCCAAAAATAAAAAATCAGCTCAAGGGGATACAATTTTCGTCGCCGGAAGATGCGCTGGCTGCGTTCGAGCAGGCTGTAAACGAGGTGTCTACGGCGGACTGGAAAAAGTGTTTTGAAAACTGGTTCAGACGCATGAATCTTTGTATAGAGGCTGGTGGAGAGTACTTTGAAAAGATTTAATAAAAATATATGTACCTGTAGAACAATTTTTTTTAGTGTCGCAAATATTTCTGAGTGTCCCACGTATGGTATTAATTTCAACCTGATACCTTTACCCGTTCGTGAGTAAAGGGTCTTGACAGACAGTCAGACAGACAGACGGACAACAAAGTGATCCTATAAGGGTTCCGTTTTTTTCTTTTGAGGTTCGGAACCCTAAAAACAAGTCTCCCATAAAAGTCCGTCAGTCGGTCGGTTGGCCTGTCCGTCACGCTTTAAACGAATAGTCCGATCAGCACAATATTTTAAATTATAGATTTTTATGCAAATCCATAGAAGGATTCTTGCTGGCTCTCATTTTGAGGGTAGCTATGGTACAACGAAAATGAAAATTGTAATTTGAGCAAAAACGGCTCAAACGATCTTAATGAAACTTTGCATGACCAAGAATCATCATGCAAGTTATCTTGCGGCAGTATCCATTGGCCTGTGGAAGTTTATATAAAGGGTGTTCCTTTACTACTACGCTACTCCCTACTGTGTGTTTCCATAATTGTTTTTAATTTAATATGTTTTTCAATGTGTTTTTTATGTATGGAAATAAATGAATTTGTATTTGTACAACTAAAATTTAAAAATTAGTTTTACTCAAAATTGGTTTCATTGAGTTTATTTTAATGTTCTATAGTTTGGATTCTGAATTGTTTATCTGCAATAAATTTTTCATGAATTTTCCATTTTCCGGAAACTCTATGGAAAATTGACAAAGGGGTCATATTATGTCAAAATTTTCCTGTATCCTTCGGGATATTAAGTCTTGTGAGGTTAATTTATTTCGAAGATGTCGTATAATGACAAGGCTGATCGTGACCAATTGTGGGTATATAGAGAATACCACATCGTAGGGTCGTATTAATAAAGTAAATTGTCAATAACCTATTTTACAAACAGGCTGCTCCAATTTTCTCAGTCAAGAGTTGATTTAAAAAAGATTTATTTGAGCTCTGCATCAAGTTTTTTGAACATTTCTTGTTTGAGTACTGAGGCTATATTATTTGGTGTGATACTGTTCCTAATTTTGTTTGGTATTTGGTTAATTAGTTCGGGTACAATATACTCCGATACTCGTTTACCATAGTAATTTATAAAAGTAGGTTTCGTTAGTATGTTGTTGGTCACTTGTCTCGTTATTATAGGTTTTTTATAAGAAATTGGATGCTGAATTTCAGTCCTAAAAAATTGTTCTTTCAGAATTTGGAGTTTGAATTTCATATTTACTGGTAGTATTTTACAAAATCTAAATAGTTCTTCATCCGTTTGTAGTGTCTGTTTAATATTATATGGTATAATCATTTTAAGAAGTCTTACTTGGAGCTTATATATCTGATCGAGATATGATTTAAAAGTTCGACCGTAACTGCTTAACCCGTAGGATATAATATTTTCAGCCAGTGCCGTTTACATAGCCAATTTGATATTATATGGTACTCGGTTTCGGAGTATATAGAATTTTGCCATTACAGCACGTAACCTATTGCAGACTAGATTAATGTGAGGACCCCAGTTAAAGTTATGGTCAATTATCAGCCCCAGATATTTTTGTTCGGTAACCTGTTGTAACGGCAAGCATCCACATTGTATGGGAGTTGTATAGGAGTGCAGGCATTGATGATTATGGCCTACAATCTTCACCGGTGCAACAGTCCTGCACTGATTGGAATGTACGTGCAACAGTTTGGTCTTATCGGCATTAAGTACGAGTCCTGCGTCGTGTGACCATCGACAGATTAGGTCAAAGTCGTGTTGTAGCATCCGTTCCGCGGCTTTTAGATCTCTGTCCGCAGCTATCAAGCAGGTATCATCTGCGAACTGATAGATGGTACACTGATCTACGCACGTACGTTATACGTTTGTACAGAGACTTCAAACCGGTTTCTGGAGGAACACTGCGTGCAGAGCCCACTCGCTCGGCTATGTATGCAGCGTATAGATTGTCATTTATAGTGAGTTTTACACTTTGTTATTGATTATTTATCTTTTCGTGCTTTCGTTATAATTTATTTTGTATTAATCTTTGTGCGGATGAGGATAGCGTCGAGACAAACCTACATAGGTTTAACGGTGCTAGTTATAAGTTAGTTATAAGTTTATGTAATAAAGATCAATAAAATAAAAAAATAATACCTCTTAAGAGCAATCTCACACTTAAGAGGAATTTATACGACGCACAAAATAACTGTGGCCCTGTCATTGATGCGCAGAAGAAAAAATTGGCCCATTTTTGCACATTTGTGACTTCTGCGCATCAATGACAGGGCCACAGTTATTTTGTGCGTCGTATATCAATACGATCCAATTTTTTTTTATCTGGCTATCGTCAACCCATATTTGGGGACATTTCTGCCAGTGTCGTGTTCTAGAACATTCTTCAGTTTCTTGAATCTCTTCCGTATTTAGAAGTTAAAAATACCGCCAATGTCGAGTGGGGCAATTGTTCATTGCTCCCCCCGTAAAGCGACAGTAGACTTTACGAAGGAAAATGTCCGTGACTTTTTGAGACAACACAAACAGGGTTCAAACACGAGATCGCCTGAAATCTTCATCAGCTGCGCACTAGTAATCAATTCAATGCATAAAACACTATCTTTATAATTATCCACTAAATCACTACATACACAAAAAACAAGAATTTCAACCGAGCAGGCAAGAGCCCACGCTGAGTTCCCGCCAAAAAGTCCGATCCATAGTTTATCATTGAGTTAAACAAATACAAACATAACGTTTACTTGTCATCCTGATTCTGCAGCTGTTTCAACTGTTTGAGAACTGTATCTAGCAACTTCCTTCTGTCTCTTTCGTTCTTCTTCAAGACGGAGAAGACGGAGGATTTCTGTTCGGCTTCCTTGAGTTTCTCGAGTAAAGTGGCGGCATCTTTGGGCGTAACCAGCGCGTACTTCCCGCCGTCTATTCCGATGTCGTGGAGGTAGGAGGACCAATCCCAGCCGGTGATCAGGTCGAGGAGTTGTCTGTAAATAATTGCTCTTATGAGTATACAACGTGCAACACAAAGGGTAACAAGGATGTGATCTTTAACTTTAAAATATGTAATAATAATAATTTAATGATAATTTTAATTTTGATTTCATATAAATTAACCAATTGACTATTTTTATTTACTTGATTTTTACTTTCGAGCGGAGCGAGAAAGGTATTGTATTCGTGAAAAAAAAAGTTTTTCTAATTTTCTCAAAAATATGTTCTATATCACGTATACATCATAAAAAACAAGTCTCCCAAAAATATCCGTCCGTCGGTCGGTCGGTCGGTCGGTCTGTCCGTCACGCTTTGGCCTAGCGGCTGAACGAATAGTCCGATTGACACCATATTTTGAATTTAGGAGTTTTATGCACTTCCATCGAAGGGTTCTAAGTGGTTTCTTGCTGGCTCTCATTTTGAGGGTAGCTGTCATACAACGAAAATGAAAAATTGTAATTTTCTCATAAACGGCTCAAAGAATCATGATGAAACTTTGCATGACCAAGCATCTCCATGTAAGATATCTTGCGCCAGTATCAATTGTTCTGTAAAATTTCATATAAGTTTTCCTGTACCACCAAGTCGTAAATTTGTGATTTACCCAAAATTGGTTCCATTGCGTTTATTAAAATTTCCTATAATATTAATCCTGGATTGGTTGTCTACCTGACTGGATATTATTTATGATTTTTTTCAATAAAATTTAGTACACAGGGTGCACCATAAACTGAAAGGGCTTGCTCAGTAGACTAAATTGAACAATTATCCATAAGGAACATGTGTTGGGAAATTTGAAAAATCTCCATGCAAGTAACCTACGGTAGGATCCATTGATCTGTGAAAATTTATATAAAGGGTGTTCCAGTACCACCAAAAGTTAAACATGTGATTTACTCGAAATCGTTTGAGGTATGTTTGTTCTAATGTTTGTCAGTTTGAATTCTGAATTGATCTGTCTATTTCATTCGAACTTTTTGGAAAAACGTAAATAAAAGTTCGTATTTCCATACTATGTGTATGGCATTACAAATTTAAGTTTGCGGTTGATAGTTTTTCCTTGAGTATTGCGAGAAAGTAAGTGCAGTGCTGCTGTACCATTTATTTTATTGACATTTCTTTTTTATACAGTTTATTCTTTTACAAAACTTAATCATTGAATTGTATTTTCCTGTATTGTTATTAAAAATTATTTAATGTAATTTAATAGTTAGTCAAATTTTAATTCTTTATTTGATTATATTAGAAAATCAGTCAGGTCCTCTGCCACTGTTGCAATGCCCTAACGGGGCGTCACAATTAATTAGACTTAAGACCTACCTTCACATGTATAAATACATCTTGTACTTCATTAATTGTGATATAGCAATAAATATTATGATTATGATCTGCAAATGAAACTGAACAACTTTTCCCAAGTAACGTAGATCGAAAACCGAAACAAAAATTGCCTTTTTCAATAACATTTCATAGAAGGCAATTCCATTCCATTCCAATTTCCAGGCAATGGCCTGGTTTGGGATCAGATGACTTTGTGTCAATTGTTCCTCATTTAACTGGATATAGTTACTTCAAGCTAGAAAAGCGTTTCAAATGCTCGTCTTCTCTAAGACTTGGGATCGGCTCAGTAGCTTCATATTGCACACACTGAACGATCTCCAGGTAGACCTGGAGCTAGCGACAGCTGATAGAGAGCTCATGATGATATCTGCTTGACAGCTGGATCTAGTTACCTCAACCTAAGGAACCAAAAAATCCGGGGAGCGGCTATTCAAACTGCTTGTATCACTTCCAGGTGTTAACGGTACACATACGCCTGAATTAATCTACAGCTGTATCTAGTTACTTCAAGCTAGAGAAGTCCTATGTTCTTCTTCTCTAAGACCAGGGACGGAGTCAGCAGTTGCAAACTGCTGTATCATTTCCAGGTCTAAATGGAACACATAAGCCTAAATCTACAGCTGCATCTTGTTACATCATGCCAGGAAAATGCTTCAAAACCTCGCCCTCAGACCTGGGACCAGCTCTGCAGCTGCAAACTGCAAGTATCACTTCCAAGAAACTATACCCTTAAAAACAATCCCCAGCTGCATCAACGTACCTTAAGCTAGAGAAATGCTCCAATAGCTCGCCTTCTCTTAGACCTGGAACGGGCTCAGCAGCTGCAAACTGCTCGCACTGAATGACATCCAGGTCCAACTGATAGAGAGCTCCGGAAGATATCTGCTTGACTGCTGGATCTAGCAGCAGATTGCGAAGACGAGTCGCGATCCGGTTTGTGGCTGCTCTTACTGCTGCAACCCTGATGACGAAAATAGTACATTGTTCATCGAGAGGAGAAAGTGACCGATTTCCAACAAGGGTGTCGTTTGAGCCCTGAAGCGAAGCCGAAAGGCTCAATACACCCGCGTTGAGAATCGCACTTTCTTTCGAGTGATACATAGTGCTTTATACTTCACCTACGAGGAAAATAAAACTAATCTTTATTAATTAAAGTTTATATTTACATTGCTACAATTGTTAAAACTTAATGTTATATTTTTATTAGGTAGCTTAATGTTAGTTTGGGATTGAGATGTTTGTGACAAAGCAGTGATAACCCGTCCCGTAACGAATTCCCGTGTGGTGCCGGCAAAGAACGTCCCGTGTGGTGCCGGCAAAGAATAGTACCAACCCTTACATACCCGTGGGTGTCGTAAGAGGCGACTAAGGGTTATAAACTGGAGCATGGGCAGCAGCATCCTCCTTTGTATCTTCCGTCTTACTTACTGCGGTCACCTACAACCGCGGTCCATGGTGCCAGCCGTAACGCTAACAAGCGAGGTGACTATGGTACTTCCCCTCTACATTTTTCCAGCAAAAGCTTGAATTCTAGAGGGAGCTCCCTGTCCTGTAGTGGACGTTTCATGGGATGTTATGATGATGATATGATGAGTGATAACTGGCTGTGATGCTGCCATGGAAGGTGGTGGTCCATGGTGGACTGGCGGTGGTGATGGGAGGTGGTGGTGGGAGATTGGCTGCTGAAGAACCACTGGCAACGCCCTGCTCGTTGAAGGCAGTAGTGTCATCGGCGCGATCGGCTGTTGAGGTGCCGCTGGTGATGATGGTGCCTTGCTCGTTGATGGTTGATGCCCAGTAATCGATTCTGATATTTGACTATTGATTCGTATTTTGTTTTGTATTGAGTTCTCAATATAACCTTCTGCAACAGCTGACGACTTCCAACCACCGTGTCGCTTAATCGTAGTCAAATCCACACCGGTATCTGCAAGAATTGTCGCAGATGTGCGTCGAAAGCAATGGCCAGTGTATTCTTGAGGGTCGGGCAAATTTAGATAAGAAACTATTTCTTTTGGCACACTACATATCTTATTTTGCCCAACGACTTGTTTAGTACATTTTGTGTTTCTATATTGTAATAAAAAACGATTCGTCTGCAGATCCATAGGGCGAAGATACATGTATTTCTTAACGATTTCATAAAATAAGTCGGTTATTACAAAAGATCGCTGAATTTTGTTTTTAAAGTTGGGGAGCTTGACTATTATTACATTATCTTGAATTTTGATATCGTTTGTTGTTATATCAGCAAGTTCTTGCGATCGACAAGCACCGTTTACTCCCAAAATGAGAATAACCTGTAAGAAATTGAACAAAAACTTAGTACTTGTAATAATTAATAAATCAATCAAAAACTAGTACCTATATATCTACGTTTAAAGACACTTACCTTCATCAATAAATATTTGTCATCTTGAGCATTTTGCAAAAAAGAACATACATCTTTTGTAGTGAGTACTTTTGATTTTTTGCTACGAAATCCCTCAGATTTCCTTTTCAGATATGATGTAAGTTTTTTGTATTCCATTATATTGATATCATGTCTTGCCAATATGCTTATTTTTAACATGGAATACAAAGGTACTTGGCTTATATTTACGCGCTTTTTCATTAAAATAAGCAAGCAAAACAGTTTTTGAAAATGAATGCGCATTTTTCTCGCTTTTCCAACGCATAAAATCATCATATGCATTGTTGTATTTTTTTCGAGATTTCTCAGGCAATCTCAGTTTTCAATAACCGCTTGCGCACTTTCTTCTAATTCTGGTGGCGTCAGAAACTCTTCATCACTGTCACTATTTGACGAAATTTTTTATATAAGGCACGCACCAACAAAACTACAATTAAAACTTCCAATCACTTCCAACAACTTCATAAAGAAAACAGGCGTCCAAATTTTGAAAATCATGGGCCTACTTAATTTCGTTCCAAACGCGCGCTTTCGTTCCAAATGTTCTTTTTTCAAATTAATGGTTTTTTCAGAACAGTGCAGGTGGCCAGTATCATTTCGCGGGCTTAGAGATTAAAACTTTTTCTTTTTTTGGCATTATGATGTTAAAATAGATTATCGACAGATTTTGATCAAAATTTAAGAAGAAAAAACACGTTAACAATGGATTTTCATACAAAATTCCATCCCGCTAAAACACTTTAACAATGGATTTCCATATAACTTTTCCCCCCGCGTATTTATACCATAGAAATGACGTATCTTCTCCTCAGTTTTTAAAACAGGACTGAGGTACTTTCCGAGAAGGTGAAGTATAATTAAACATGTATCTACATAAAACACTGAGCACAGCGCAATGAGTAAGTTCCTGAGGAAGTTAAACGGTGTGGGAGAAGTGGTTCCATCATTGGTGGTCTAATGGTTAGACTGCTCGGCTCTCGATCCGGAGTTTCTGGGTTCGATTCCCAGTGGGGACACTGTCAAACAAAAATCTCTTTGTACGACCTCCCCAGTTCGGTTAGGACATTGCAGGATGAATCACTTGATTGTCCGAAAAGTTAGATGATTCTGTGCTTCGGAAGGCACGTTAAAAGCCTTTGGTCCCGACTACTATCTGAGCTATGTCAGAGGCCTTTGGCGGCTCAACATCTCTGACACCAGGGTTTAGAGGTCGGTCATTGACCTTTCAACCCACACGACATGATGATGATGATCATTGGTGTAAGCAGTGCAGATGTATAGGTTGTCCCTGTCAATTGCAGCTGTCATAGCGCATACCTACTCAGGCAATATGCCTCTTTAGACAACCGCAATTAAGTGGAAACGCACTACGAGAGCAAACTGTTCCTTCCGACGTGCGGATTTTTGAAATCTTTTGTTACGTATAACCGAATTTATTATCTTTGTGAACTTTTCAGAACTGATTTCTATTCTTCACTTTCTTTTGTATGGCAAATGAAAAAAAAATATTCAACATGGTCCCTTAGATAAAGCTGCATAATAAACAAGAATGAGTTACCTCCTTGAAGGCACTTACTGCTTACCTAACAAAATACAGCGCAGATATCTAAATAAAATCAACTTTACCTGGCTCGTTCCGGGAGCTGTTCCAACGAGGTCAGCACTCCAGAGAGGTAGCTGAGCATATCCGTGACGAAGGATGACGCCTGCCCCGTCGGCTCCACTGCAAAAAAACAAAATACTATTTTACGGACGTTTAAGATTACGAACGAAAATTCGTCAAACATAACGTTTCTGATTTCAAAATATGAATAAAATCGTTTTTCTTTCATAATAAAACCTCATCTTCAAAATGTTGATCCAGCCAGCCAGAGCTGTGCCAGATAGCTACACTGTGATCCGAAAAAAAAATGCAACATAGAGTTGCAATCAATTTTTTCTGGCCCGTTGGTGAAGTTCGTAGTAGTAAGGCTGCCATCTACGCTGTTAGCCACGGGTTCGATCCCCACCCAGGGCAAACATTTGTGTGATGAACACAAGTGTTTGTTCTATGGCTGGGTGTTATTTATCGATTTATGTATGTACACTCAACAGCACGTCAGTAGAAACACTTTTGAACCTTATGGCGTGGTAATAGAGTTGAAAAAGTTTCTACCGACGTGCGGTTGACCGTAGACCAGTCTCTGGTACCCATAATGCAGGCTTTGCCTGGTTTGGGTTGACTTTGTGTAAATTGTCCCCCAATCTACGAATAAATAATAGGTCATGAACTCTAATTCAGAACAAATTCCAAACAAAAAGTGGGCCTACGTGAAACTAAAAGGACATATATTCAAAATACGAATCAATTGGTTCAAATTCAGAACGAGAGCAGCGATTGGTTCGCGCGCGTGCTGCAATGTCAGCTAGTAGCAGTTGAGCCAATGATGCGATGGAACGACTTCTGAAATACATGACTTTCGTTGGGTAATTTTTTGAGCGCAGTTACAATTCCTGACATTATTTATTCGTGGCCCCCAATACCTACTGTAGCTTTTTTCTGACCTGCGCTGCTGTGCTAAGCTAGGGAAGTAAAGCAATTATTTTAATTGGGCTTCTGCTGAAAAATTATGAAGACTACTAGGTACCTAATAGCCAATCGTAGTTTTCAAGATCGAGAAATTCGTCGACTTTCTTCTCCAGATTGTCACAGATCTGTTTTTCGGCGTCATCGCGCGCCGATTGGAACATACTGCCTGCTGTCTGTAACAAATCAAAGCCTAATTTATTCCATTGGCTACTAGACAATAGGCTGAGTTGACAGTTTACAGTAAACCCTTAATGGCAACATTGGGTAATAGAAGTAGGATTAGACACAAGTTAGGGATGTATGATGTAAAGTCACAACAAATTACATAATCCTTATATATTTGTAAATGCAATTAAGGCGTCGTTCTATTAATTTGGTAGGGTTATTTTGAATATTTTATAATCGTCGATGATGATGTGACATTGCTTTTATAATCATCGATGATGATGTGACATTGCATAGCAAAGAAGATGTGACATGCTGGCAGATGTCAACCCATAGTAAAATAAAATAGCACGGTATCTATTCCAAACGAAGCAAGGAGGTCCGAAATCTTTGGTTTGAATCCACAATAACAGTTGTCGGGAAGTGTCTTTTTGCACCCTGTGTAAATGGTAACATTTAAATAAATGTAGCTGGAAAGACAGAGTGCCAAAACCTACGAGGACAGTTAATTACAGTTATACCGGGTAGTTTTTGGACCTCTGGTTAAATTTAATTATGTTACTCAGAACCAGAATCTGTACAACTTTTCCAGAGAAATATGGGTCGTTTTCTGTATTTTCATACAGGACTAGTGGAAACAAAATATTTATCGTTTTATACCCCTGTTTGTTTGAAAAAGTTGTTTAGTTTTATTAGGCGGAGGGCAGGCAGTTGGCAACCCTACCCTTTAATACCCTTTCTGTTACATTTGTGTAATACGTAATGTATAATCTACTTACCTGTGTAGTGACGAGGTCCGACCCGGTAATGTTGCTGATAAACTCGTACAGGTAAATCGTTGCGTCCTCGAGGTATTTTGTGTCTACAATTATCTGTAACAGAAGTAAAATAATAAAACACTTATGAATAGGACTTTTCTTACATATGTAATGTAACCGTCGACGCATTTTCTTGGGTAAAATTTTTCAGTTTCGCGGGCAGAATAGAATTTTTTGTTATTTATTTTATTTTGGAGATAAGAATCCTTATCAGCGGACAGACAGCCGGTAAAGAAGCGGCTCAGTAGGAGCGACGCCGAGTGACGCCTGCAATATGATACCTGTACTAGTTGCTGCAACGGTAGCGGGTGCCTGAAGAGAGCAGACAGACAGCCGGTGAAGGAGCGGCTCAGTAGGAGCGACGCCGAGTGACGCCTGCAATATGATACCTGTACTAGTTGCTGCAACGGTAGCGGGTGCCTGAAGAGAGCAGACAGACAGCCGGTGAAGGAGCGGCTCAGTAGGAGCGACGCCGAGTGACGCCTGCAATATGATACCTGTACTAGTTGCTGCAACGGTAGCGGGTGCCTGAAGAGAGCAGACAGACAGCCGGTGAAGGAGCGGCTCAGTAGGAGCGACGCCGAGTGACGCCTGCAATATGATACCTGTACTAGTTGCTGCAACGGTAGCGGGTGCCTGAAGAGAGCAGACAGACAGCCGGTGAAGGAGCGGCTCAGTAGGAGCGACGCCGAGTGACGCCTGCAATATGATACCTGTACTAGTTGCTGCAACGGTAGCGGGTGCCTGAAGAGAGCAGACAGACAGCCGGTGAAGGAGCGGCTCAGTAGGAGCGACGCCGAGTGACGCCTGCAATATGATACCTGTACTAGTTGCTGCAACGGTAGCGGGTGCCTGAAGAGAGCAGACAGACAGCCGGTGAAGGAGCGGCTCAGTAGGAGCGACGCCGAGTGACGCCTGCAATATGATACCTGTACTAGTTGCTGCAACGGTAGCGGGTGCCTGAAGAGAGCAGACAGACAGCCGGTGAAGGAGCGGCTCAGTAGGAGCGACGCCGAGTGACGCCTGCAATATGATACCTGTACTAGTTGCTGCAACGGTAGCGGGTGCCTGAAGAGAGCAGACAGACAGCCGGTGAAGGAGCGGCTCAGTAGGAGCGACGCCGAGTGACGCCTGCAATATGATACCTGTACTAGTTGCTGCAACGGTAGCGGGTGCCTGAAGAGAGCAGACAGACAGCCGGTGAAGGAGCGGCTCAGTAGGAGCGACGCCGAGTGACGCCTGCAATATGATACCTGTACTAGTTGCTGCAACGGTAGCGGGTGCCTGAAGAGAGCAGACAGACAGCCGGTGAAGGAGCGGCTCAGTAGGAGCGACGCCGAGTGACGCCTGCAATATGATACCTGTACTAGTTGCTGCAACGGTAGCGGGTGCCTGAAGAGAGCAGACAGACAGCCGGTGAAGGAGCGGCTCAGTAGGAGCGACGCCGAGTGACGCCTGCAATATGATACCTGTACTAGTTGCTGCAACGGTAGCGGGTGCCTGAAGAGAGCAGACAGACAGCCGGTGAAGGAGCGGCTCAGAAGAAGCGACGCTGAGTGTCGCGCCGCCGCCGCGCGACGACCGCCGCCTAATAACCAGCAGACTCATAATCATAGCCATGATATCATAGAAAAGGAGCTTTCTACTATCGTAAACGCTAGTAGAATATAATAAAAATGTGTGGTATTGACTTTAGCTAACGAAATCTTGCGTGACTGCCAATCCCATGTATTTTTATTCTGTTCTATTAGCTTTCACGATAATAGAAAGCCACTGGGCCACGGTGTTGTTAGTGTTAATCACCCCCGCCAAGCAGTATTGGGCAAAATGTAATTAACTATTAGGTAATTAGTAATTACAATAGGCATATGATGTCAGTATTAAAGAATCATTCAATTTTACATTAAAATAACATAACATAATATCACGCCTTGTTCCCGTCGGGGTAGGCAGAGACCACAGTTCTCCACCTGCTACGATCTTGACATACTTCCCTTGCTTCCCGTACTTTCATCAATCTTTTCATACATGCTCGTCGGTTTAAGGTACTTTTAACCTTATTCAGAACTTCCTGAAATTGGTCCTGGTACGTTCGCCGAGGCCTTCCACTTTTAACATTTCCATTCACTCTCGCCTTGTAGATCTCTTTCGTCAATCTTCTTTCCAACCATCTCAGCATCCCTTTCTCAATTTTAGTCACTACGACTTCTTTTACGCCACAACGTTCTCTTGTATTGTATATTTATTTAATGGCATCACATCTCATTACAAAACGTATTTCGCCAGTGCCAAAGTAAAGGAATTGTTCAAAATTATGGCGACACGCCAATGTCCAATGAAAGATTGATTTACACAGGAATCCAAATCTCGAAGATCGACGACGAACGTTCTCTTATCACACTATTTCTAATTATGTCACTCAATTTCACACCAATCATACTCCTTAACGCTCTCATTTCTACTGCATTAATTCTACTTTCATGCTTTTTCTGCCATACCCAGATTTCACTGCCTTAAGACTTAATAACATTTTAAATAAAATAAAAGTATATGATACTGCAGTCGGCCATATTAACTGAAACACCAATCACAGCGTATAACGTCACCCCTGTCAATAAATATCGATTAAAAACGAACGTATTGCTTAAATTTTTGCATAGATAATGCAATGTTTACGTGACGTCCAGCGATTTCGTTCAAAATTCAAAGTCAACATAATTTGGATTATAACTTAGTTTATTGCTGAAATAATATGTTTTTCAGAAATAGTAGACGTGTACCTATTATAAAAGGCGTCTTCAAAATCTGTCATGATTCCTGTAATTAAAATGTCAGTATTCTCCGTGTGAATTTATTTTACAGTCCCTATTGTTAAATTTCTCACCTACGGAGCTCAGACTTGGTCTTTGACGGAAGCGCAGAGGTTCCAACTCGCGGTCGCGGATAAGGTCAGGAATACTATACTGCGCTCAATAACTCAAATTTCCGACGTGACCCACACAGCCGATGGGATGAAATGGGATTGGGCTGACCATGTCTGCCGCATGCCGGATATATTGCGGGCAAAAACCACCAACAAATAGAAGGCGACGCGGTAGACCCAGACGGAGATAGCGAGATGAGCTAGACGCCTTTCAAACTAATTGGCCGATATGACAGGATAGGACTTCGTCGAGAGAACGGAGGGAGGCCTATGCCCAGCAGTGGGACAATTAAGGTCTATTTAAGATAAGATAAGATTGTTAAATAATTTTAAATATAAATATTATTATTTTTTGTTTTTTTTTTAAATATTATATATTGTGTCACTGTTTGTTAACCTAAATAAATAAAATAAAAAAAATATGATTTTACCCTCATTCTAATAAAGCTACTAAAGTAAGGCCATCGTAATAGGTCTTTTCTGACCACCTTCCAGTCTCATTTTTGAAATCAAAAGTAGCCTATGTCGTTTCTTATGGTTTAGACTATCTTTATACCAAATTTCATCAAAATTGGTTCGGCGATTTAGCCGTGAAAGCGTAACAGACAGATAGACAGACAGAGTTACTTTCGCATTTATATTTATAAAATTATAATATTAATAATAATATTCATGACAAACAAAATAAAACTGCCTTTTTAATTGATATAGCCGTTCCTAACACGCATAACCTCCAGTCTACAATTACAGAGAAGCTCTCCAAATACCAAGATCTTGCCATAGAAATTAAAACACAATGGAATGTTGCTAGCGTTAGTATTGTCCCCAAAGTTCTCTCGGCAACCGGTGTGATCCCCAAAACCTTGCAAAATAGTTTAAAATATCTGAATATTCCTAAATACTTTATCCACAACCTCCAGAAGGCGGCAAAGGTGAATACTTGCCGCATCACTAGGAAGTTCCTAACTTCTACTATAGTCACAGACCATTCTCATAACCTAATTGCACTTGGTTGGCGCCCGTGCAATTTTGGTACATTTACCTCTTTTTTTTAAATAAAGAGAGAAAAAAAAAGATAACTAAAATAATACTAATAATTAATTAATAGTTTGGATTACGACCTGCATAGAAAAATGAACCCTGTGTGTTGGTGTTAGGGAAATGTCAAAACGGACTTCTTACATTGGCCATACTTCAGTAGTATGTTCCTTGCTGTAGGCAAACTATGCAATAGAATACGTACCTAATCCCAGCCCGGCAGAGTACTTGAGCCAGGCGTAGATAAACTCCTTTACTTGCACATAAACCGCCGGGACTATTGAAGAAAATGGGAACCTGGAACGACAATGAACAATACTAACAAAATTCATATTATTTTTATAATGTTTTTCGTTTTTCGGTCTTATTTTTATTGTTTGTTGAATGACTCTTTTTACAAGGTGTAAAAGAAACAACAACCCTGAAAGATGTGATTCTGCTCATGAAACTGAACAACTTTCCCTAAGGAACATAGGTCGCAATAAAAATACTTTTGACCTCCCGTAGAAACAAAATCAGCTGATTGCGCATTTTGTATGAGAGGTTAAATATTTTTTTAAAGGGAAAGTTGTTTAGTTTCATTTTATTTTTAAATATTAGATCTACCAGGCGAGAGTGAATGGAAACGTTGGAAGGGGAAGGCCTAGGCGAACGTACCAGGACCAAATTCAGGACTTTCTGAATAAAGGCCAGGTTAAAAGTACCCTAAACCGACGAGCATGTATGAAAGGATTGATGAAAGTACAGGAAGCAAGGGAAGTATGTCAAGATCGTAGCAGGTGGAGGACTGTGGTCTCTGCCTACCCCAACGGGAAAGAGGCGTGATGTTATGTATGTATGTATGTATTTTTAAAATCACATACTCAAGGATCGATATTATACCCTTTCTGTTACACCCTGTATACACTATCTGTTTCGTGCGTGAAAGGACAAACCAACAAACGTACTTTTTATTAAATAATGTAGCTTCATCAGAACGAAAGCAGGACAGAACTATGGGTGAGAGCAGGACGGAATGATACGTGTATCTTTTGCCCTAATGAGCCCTGAGAGATGTAACAGATGACGTAACGTTCTATCGCCAATTGAAGAATCTTTTATTGGATAAATAATTTTATACTTTAAATGAATTTAATGCTGTAAAATTGATCTGACTACATTATGTAGCAAAGTTTTATTTAATTTTGACATTGTATATTTAGTTATCGTTTTTATAATTTTGACATGTATTATTATAATTTTAAGTTTGACATTTATTTTGTATACAAGTTTGACATTTATCCTACTGACGATCACCCTATTCTCTGACATATTATATTTTAATGTAATAATTAATGTAATCATGAAATTGATAGAGTGTAATAAATAAATCTAATCTAATCTAATATCTTACGCATCGCTCCGTCTTGCTGTCATTCTAACCACGGTAGAGGATTTCAACAAAGAATAGTACCAACCCATCTCTACACGTGGGTGTCGTAAGAGGCGACTAAGGGTTAATGAACCAGAGGATAGCAGCAGCATCCTTCTGTGTATCGTATCATTTTCAATTCTGCGGTCACCAACAACCGCGGTCTATGGTGGCAGCGGTAACGTTAACAAGCGTAGGCACTATGGTATTTCCCCACCACACAAAAGCTAGAATTTTGGAGGGAAGTCAGTGGAGGGGATGTCATGATGATGATGACTTACTTCCGCGGAAAAGGTTGTGTTTCCAATTCATCTCCATCATAAGGAAATGTGTCCATCACACCGTCATACTGTTCTTGGTTTTCAACCTGAAAAAAAAACATTTAAAATAAAATTTTGTCTTATAAAACGAACTGTGATGATAAGGAACTCTTAGTACGCGAGTCCGAGTCGCACTTGGCCGGGTTGTTACCTCTATAGGCAGGAAGGAGGCATTATCCAGAATATCTCTGAATACAACCACCCACCGCTGCATCAGAACTTCGGTGTAATGTTCAGCCATTTCTTGAAGCAACGTTGGTAAAGGCTCTGTAGGTAGCCCGTAGCATCTGTTGAGACACGTCATATTCAAAACTGTTACCAAGCAAATATTGTACAAGAAAGATAATAGGTCTTTACCTATGACATTGCCGTTTTGTATGGCTAATTTTAGGTAAACTCATAATAAGGGTGCTAGCTGCAATTTGGGTATATGATTTCCTCATGATTCATATTAATAGGGATGATAGATCAGCTCAATACGAATCGATTTGGTCCTTACAAGGTTTTCTGTGCGTCGCTGCGTTTTTGAGTTAAAGCAAAAAAAATTTAAAAAAGATACTAAATAATGTATTTTTGTCTGCCTTTGTGGCTCCTGTTTGAAATACTTCTGAAGATGTAGAAAATCGAAGAGGCAGACATGCAGGGCTCTGCGTTATCACGAGACAAAGTAGCGAATTTTTGCATTTTGAAGCGCTGTAACTTTACGACGCAGGGCTATTACGGTGGCAGACCATTTTTCTGGGGTTTTATACATTGTATTTAATCAGATAGTCATAGTCTGCCAGGTGTACGTTTCATTGTCATATTTCAAAATAGTTAAAACTTAATTATTATTATTATTATCATTGAGCAGGCAGGCAGTCGATATACAACTGATAAAGCCTGTATCCAGTTAACTAGTGTGCTTTCTTTTTCTTAATTTCTATTATATGTTTGTCTAGTTTGTTCTTAAAAATGTTGACATTTGGTGCTGAGACTACTTCTTCGGGCAGTTTATTCCATGGGTTGACGACTCTATTAGCAAAGAAGTTTCTGTGAGGATTGTTGTGGGAGAGACAGGTTTCTAGTTTCAAGTGGTGACCTCTTAGACGGGTATTATTGTCCTTTCTGAACATTGTCTGGAGATTTTTCAGATTGTAGTACCCGTTTAAGATTTTATAAGTTTCTATAAGGTCTCCCATTAATTCCTCAAAAACGCAGGGTATTTTTTGTATCTTTTAGAGGATGCTCCTTATCATCAGTCAAAGAGGCAGACATGAGCAAATCATATAGAAATTTGTCCTATACTATCAATTTTCGGTACTAAAGTTTTGGATTTTTCTTAGGAATTATAAATCCAATTTTTTTAATCATTATTGGGAAGACATTAAGCTAACAGAAGCTTAAATTTAATTTTTGAAAAATATTACCTGTAAAAAAATATAACAAATCTAATGATGAAATCGGACGACTTTTAAAACGATCAATTTTCGAACCTTTAATATACATCAAACTAAAAACGTTATTTTATGCTTTTTCTTTGTAATTAATGGACATAATTTGAATTTAATCTAATTTATAAGCATGGCCTTGACATTGCTATGCCCTAACAGGGTGCATGTACTGATCCTTTCTATTACTTATAAGACCTACTACATGTAATGCAATGAATAAAATGAAATAAATTGATAACCTTGAAGTCAACTTTCAAATATAAGACAAATGAAAAAATTGCTTTAGAATTACAGGAATTACTAGCTGGTGCCCGCGACTTCGTCTGCGCATGTTTATAAATTCGGCAATTTCATAGTTAAAGACCTATTATTAATGTGATGCAATCCAAATATGTGTATTTTCAACAAGGAAGCGGAGAGATGACCGAAATAGCTTAATTAGAATGACAGCAGGAGCGATACGTGTCTATGTCGCTCTAATACCTTATGAATCGCTCTTGTCATTCTAATTAGGCTTCATTATTTCGTAGACTATAATAGAATTGCTATATGAAAAAAAAACTATTAATGCTTAGTTTTTCATTTTATTTTCTCGGTCACTACTCTCGTATATTAAGGCGATACGTTTTCCATACTAAATTCAAATGACTTGCATTCTTAAGCGGGACATAAAAGGCTGTTGAAAAACGAGTGTATACTGCTATTTTTAGTTAAATTTTTTGCTGACTATTACAAAGATACAGCTAATGCACCGAAAGTACTAGTTTTTGTTAGCAATTTTTGGTTCAATATTACCATTGTGGGTATGCGATGTATACTGTAGTACTTTCGGTGCATTAACTGTATCTTTGTATTAATCAGCGAAAATTTTTACTAAAAATTATCAGTATACACTCGTTTTTCAACAGCATTTTATGAACGAAGACTGACGAAAGAGATCTACCAGGCGAGAGTGAATGGAAACGTTGGAAGAGGAAGGCCTAGGCGAACGTACCAGGACCAAATTCAGGACGTTCTGAATAAAGGCCAGGTTAAAAGTACCCTAAACCGACGAGAATGTATGAAAGGATTGATGAAAGTACAGGAAGCAAGGGAAGTATGTCAAGATCGTAGCAGGTGGAGGACTGTGGTCTCTGCATACCCCGACGAGAAAGAGGCGTGATGTTATGTATGTATGTATTTTATGTCCCGCTTAAGAATGCAAGTCATTTGAGTTTAGTATGGAAAACGGATCGCCTTAACGTTTAAATATGCAAAGTACTTACTTGATAGTATTGATAAACAGCATGATCTGATGCTTGATGCTGAGCATGAGGGTTGGATCAGTGATGAGAGAAGTATTGGTGCGAAGAGTAGCTGCTACTTTAGTCACCGCCATACTCCAAGTGTCCAGCAGCCAGTCTTTGGACACCAGGCCAGCACCCCCGGATAACAGTTGCTCCTAGGATGAGGAACATAGGTAAATAAACAGCTGTGTTAGTGTAAGTGGGAAGTACAAACAAAAGTTTTAACTCACTCCATCTCTCAAATCTCACTTATCACTTAACCACTCACGCAATCACTTACCTAATCATCAATCCGACTAACAATGCAATCATTCACCCAAACATGCACTCATTCCTGCCTGCATACTGTTTTCATTAACATAAGAAAATACACGTACATATCATCACGCCTCTTTCCCATCCTCCACCTACTACGATCTTGACATACTTTCCTTGCTTCACTTTCCTCACTTATCATAATAATTGGGTTGGAAATAAGCAAAGTATTAGAGTAAAGAGTTGCTGCTACTTAAGTCACCGCCATACTCCAGGTATCTACTAGCCAGTCCTTGGAAACCAGG
The DNA here is from genome assembly GCA_947532105.1 of Athrips mouffetella. NCBI lineage: Eukaryota > Metazoa > Arthropoda > Insecta > Lepidoptera > Gelechiidae > Athrips > Athrips mouffetella. The sequence goes on along the minus strand of OX383969.1, from coordinate 5,724,707 downwards.
CCAGCACCTCCGGATAACACTCATAACAAAGTTAGTGAAGATCATAAATACTCACAATCTCAACCATTCACTTTACAAATCTTTCAGCCAGTGACTGAAACAAAACAAGACTATTAGATTTCTAAACCAATCACTGAACCAATCACTCAGCTTATCACTTTGATTTCTTAACCAATAACTTTACAAATCAATTAATCAATCACTCAAGCAATAACTCAACCGATCGGTCACAATATCTCTGTTGAACGAGGCTATAGGTCGCAGTAGCTGCCGCTTTGGTCACCACCACACTTAAAAGTATCCTCCAGCCAGTCTTTGGACACCAGGCCAGCACCCTCGGATAACAGGTGAGCCTAGTATATTGGGTATAATAGTTGTTCTGTTAATAGGTCTTTACCTATGAAATTGCCGAAATTTTCTTACAGATTTATGAGATCATAATTCTTATAATTCTAATGCTATTTATTTCATTGGTCTTATATTTGAAAGTTGACTTCAAGGTTATCAATTTACGCATAAAATAAAGTTTTTATTTTTAGTTTGATATATAAAATTAAAGGTTCGAAAATTGTTCGTCTTAAATGTCGTCCGATTTCATCATTAGATTTGATATATTTTTTTACAGATAATATTTTTCGAAAATTTTATTTAAGCTTCTGTTAGCTTAATGTCTTCCCAATAATGCTAAAAAAAATTAAAAAAATTGGATTTACAATTCCTAAGAAAAATGCAAAAATGTTAGTACTGAAAATTGAGTTTACTTAAAATTCGCCATACAAAACGGCAATTTCATAGGTAAAGACCTATTAGTTTCAAAGGGAAGGATAAAAAGAAACATTAAATCTCTCAATCTCTTAACCAATATCTTACCAAATCGCTCGGCCAATCACTGAATGAATGGCCAAACCAATCACACACCTAATCACTCAAGAAAAAGCACATTACTCACCTGGATTTGTCTACCTATCACTAAACCACTGACTCAACCAATCTCTCTCGACCTTCTCTGCTGAAGATCCTTTGTAGCCTTATCAATTGGTTTTGTTGACAAGAACCAGAAGAACCATAAATTCATCAAAGCAAAAATCTATCTTTCAATCTATTACTCAAGCAATAAATTATCTAATCATTCACCCAATCAATCACTCATGCTCTCATCCAAAAACTCAATACTTCATACTTTCTCCATAAATAAAGAGTGTAAGGGACTATGTACCGAAAATTGAAAGAGCGTGTTCTGTCAACGAAACTGAACAACTTTCCCAAAGAAACATATGTTGGAAAATGAAAAAAAAAATTGACCTCTCTATACAAATTGCCCACTCTGGTCGAACAGTTTGTAAGGAGAGGTCAAATTTTTTTTTCATTTCCCAACATATGTTCCTTTGAGAAAGTTAATCAGTTGGGTACACCGTCCCTTATAAGAGGTATTGGCGCGCCAGAGTTGCTCTCTTGGAAAAATATTTTTATTTAACTAGGTGTACCTCCTAACACATTATTTACATTTACTTGGTTTATGCTTGATCGCTTTTCCGGTATTTCTACCTAGTATTAAACTTACCTCAAGAATAAAGAATCCCAGCACAGCATTGAGGTAGTTCTTGACGCTTTGTATGGAGTCGTGTAAGTTCCCCGATGGAATGAGGACTAAACGCGCTTGCTGCTTGCGTTGGGCCCTGTCATGAAAAGTTTTGGGGGGTAGGTATTTAAATGACTTTTCTAACAACTTATTTTGTAACGGTTAAATTGCCATTAATGAATATAATATCTGAAAGTGTATGCCTTAATAGAAAAAAGTGGCACGCAGAAAGGGACAAAATATGGCATGCCGATTCTTTTTTCATAAGAAAATCAGCAATTTCTTTCTGATGCGAGTGAAACGGGAGACATTCTGTGCTCTGTTTCCTTAGAGCTTATGAGAACCATGACTTTTTATCGCGGCGTCGACGCGCGTTTTTCTTTCCACAGAACAGTTTGATAGCGTTTGTAGCTATACAAACGCGCCGTTGACGCGCGTCGTCGACGCGTCTACGATGCGTTTTTTTACGTTAGTTAGACGTGCTATAGCAATCGATACAAACGCGCGTTAGACGCAAGCATCACGTACAGGTGTGCAAAGTTCAACAAGTTGCGTCTGACTTGCGTGCGTTTCGCGTTTGTCGCGCTACAAACGCGCGTCGACGGCGCGATAAAAATCGCAGTGTGCACAGGCCCTTATCTCTCTACGAACCTACCTATAGTACTGCACGAAGTCATTTTTGACTCCAAGCACAGTGTGTATGTGTAGGCACCGGTGCAATGGACTGAAGTCCACTAGCTCATGAGGACACTGCGGTCCACTTTCCAACTTGGCTGTTATACCCAGCAACGCCATGTCTATAAAATAAAATAAATCATACTTAGGCTGATTCCGTTCCGATAACAAGGGAAGAGCGCCGACAAAGTTACGAGCAAAAACAGTACTTATTACTTTCTATCGGCGCTGTTATTTTATTTTATCGGTATCTGCATGAAAACGGCCTTACTATTAAAATCAATGTGTCTGTACATTGTACAGCCACGAGAGAAAAACAAATTTTCGTAACACTATTTAAATCACATTTTTGACTAATACTCTCCAATTTTCATGAATTTACATAGTTTTGTAAAAACTGCAAATGTATACATATTGGTGCTTGTGACTGTACATTCAAACTATTTACAAAAGTAAGTTCATCATTTGATATTTAGGTGCTTTGGTTCCAAATCACTGGCTTTTTTGGACTCTTTTTATAGTTTCATAAAGGTATTGTCGTTCTTTCACTCAAGATGCCATGCGGTGGAGCTTTGATCAAATACTTCCTACAGCATGTGCAAACCAAGTTGTGGACATAATAAGCTCGTAATTTATATTCTTATCTTATAAACGTCCAAAACTGAACCTCTTGCACCAGAATAGAGAATATGATGTTTTTTTTTTCAAAAATGAATCCTCATAACTGAACTATTTTTCGAATAACTATGAAATTAAAAAAGACAAGCCATTTAAGATTTGTTTCTATCTCTTTCTAGCAAAACGAAATTTAACACGGAATTTATTTGGCCGTAGTGACTTGTGACGTCACTTTCCATGTCGGATCTCTTTGTCTAATCGGCGCGTAATTAATAGTTTTAAATGCCTATATCGGCCGTACTTCTTAGCCGATTTAAATTTGAATTTTGTTAATAAATGCGACTAAAATAATTTATACGTATTCCTTATTTTTACATAAAACCAAAGTGTTGTATATCTTGGGAGATGTACAGTCGGTTGCACGTCAGTATAGGGACTCTTTAGTTTCAGCAAAGTCCCTATTATATTATAACGTGGTATTACGTACCTCTTTTGTTTTTAACAATAGTTGCAAGGCTTCTTCCAAGCAAGTCTTGAGTCTGCTTTAAAGCCATAGCACCAACCTAATAAAGGAAAAAATCATGTTTTATTATCAATTACGTAGTGAGAATCTGTAACTGGCCAATGTACAGATAATTGTACTGGTTTATATTATAAGTATTAATGCTGTAGATCTTAGTTAAATAAATAAAATAATATTTGGGACCACTTCGAAGGTAAACTCTATTGAATAGAAAAAGAATCGTTATAAAGTCGGTTAAAAATCGGTTCACTATCAGCGGAGATATCGCGTAACAAACAAACAAAAAAAAACATAGTCTATGGAATAGAGACCCTCCTCCTTTTTTTGAAGTCGGTTCAAAAATAAAAATAAAATAAGAAGTATTTCCGTCGTCTCCTGCGCGCGCAGGACAAGTCAGTTTACACTGACAGGAGTTTATTTGCCTCATTTGCTTTACGGCGTTTGGATAGTGAACACGTATTGTGTGCTGTGCGGGGCGATTGTGGAGCCGATAAGTGTATGTGGTGTTGGATAAGCAGACTCTACATTAGCAAAGACTATTCTTTTACTGAGCATGACATACTGACCTGTGGACTTAATCTTCGTATATTTTCGAGGAAATCCCTCAAATCTGCCATAGACGCATCCTGTATCGCCTGACGTAGACGCGGTATATCCTTGTTGATTTGAGAGCACCATTTGTAAGGCCCCACCCGTGGTAGCAACACGTGCTCTAATTGCTCTAGAGTTTTTAAAGCTGGGTAGTATCTGCAAATAACAATATTGAATTTAAATCATAACATCCCTTGAAAATGTTGCAGTACAGGGAGCTTCCTCCAAAATTCCAGCTTTTGTTGAAACAATGTGGAGAGGAAGTAACATAGTCACCACGCTTGTAAGCGTTGCGACTGGCACCATGGACGCGGTTGTTGGTGACTGTTACGATAGTACGATACACAGAAGGACGCTGCTGCCTATCGTCCGGTTCATAACCCCTTAGTCGCCTCTTACGACAACCGCGAGATGAGATGGGTTGGTAATATCCTTTGCTTTGCCGGCACCACACGGGTAATAAATAGTAATTAGCTGTGAATATTCGAGTATGTTTTCGTACCATAAGTTCTAAGTTAAGTGTGTGGTTTCCGCACTTAATCCTATATGGACCATTGTGCGTGTTTCGGACAATAAAACTGTATTAGTAGTTTAAGATACAAGTTCCGTAAGTAGGGTTATTACAAACGAGTTGACGTTTTGTAAGCCCGAGACGAAGTCGAGGGTTTACCATCGGCACGAGTTTGTCATAACCCTTACGGACGTGTATCTTACGACGTTTTTCAATACATTTGTGAGAAAACAGGTATAAGTAATACACTTGGTAAAGGAACCAACCATGGGTACTGTCAGCCTCTTGTCGATTTATGTTCTCCTGGTACTCTCCATTTTATTTTAAATATAGGTAGGCAGTCGTCACCCAAGTAAAAAGTCACCACTGTAGTATTTTTACAAAATAATTTTATGATCAGAGTGTAAAAACTCCTTGGTATTATACTTTTTTTACTTACCGCACTAGTTCGGTAAGTAACTACTTACGAGCAATGTCTACGTCCTTGTAAGTACGTTTTTCGAGCAAATGTATTTCGAAAAAATATTTCCTAATGAACATTTGTACAAATCTGACGCCGCGCCGCCAAGAGATAGTTTTGCATTGGACGACTATTTTTTAATGTTCATCATATTGTGTGTGTTGCAAGGTCGATGACCGATCTCACACATCCAGGTTCAGAGTTGTCAAGCCTCTAAAGCCCTCTAAAACGACTCATTAAATACTTTTGTAAATATTCGCCAAGACCGGTAAACCTGTGATTCAACCTACAACGTCCTAACCAAACTGGGGAAGTCACAAAAAGTGAATTTTGTTTGACAGTGTCCCCACCGGGCATCAAACCCAGAACCTCCTAATCGAGAGCCGAGCGCTCTAACGACTAAACCACGGAGACTGTTAACATACAGACAGCAAGACAGTCAATTTTTTGACACCAGAATACTGCCGCCGCCCATGTGGTGCCGGCAAAGAATAGTAGCATCCCATACATACCCCTGGGTGTCGTAAGAGGCGCCTAAGGATTATAAACTAGAGAATGGGCAGCAGCATCCTCCTCATCATACCATCTTACTTACAGCTGTCACCTACAACCGCGGTCCATGGTGCCAGCCGTAACGCTGACAAGCGAGGCAACTATGGTAGTACTTCCCCTCCACATTTTTCCAGGAATAGCTAGAATTCTGGAGGGACTGTCCTGTAGTGGACTTTTCATGGGATGTTATGATGACTGCCGCCGCGGGTTGTCGTCAGCAGTCGTCGCGTCAAAACCCTAAAATAGCCTATAAGTACCTTTTCGCTTCAACCTGGCTCTTCAGCTTGGAGTATGTGGTAAGCAGTGGTAGACAGAGCTCCATCTTCTCAATAGTAGCAGCTATATTCAACTCCACGCGGCGTGCTCTTATCAACTCTTCTGCTCTTGTGCATAATCCTGGCAAAAGCAAAATTTATTAGATTTATTTAGTACAATATTTTAAAATTGGTACAAAACAAAAAGTGTTTTAATGAACATCAAAGATGTTGCATGAATTACATTCCTATGATGTGATAAATTCAGGGTGGATTTTAGAGTGGGATTCAAGGCTTATATGGTTTTAGGAGACTTAACTACCACAACTTTTCCTTAAATTTTGATCCCTATTCACTGATTTAAAAAAAACGGGGCAAGTGCGAGTCGAACTAGTGCGCTGAGGGTTCCGTACCTGTCTGCTATATGATACTACAAGCTTTTGCTCTTTGAATTTAAAAACTCCACTTCCTTGACTTGACTTCCACTCAAACTTGACCCCTGTTTTACTTGAAATGGAAGCTCATCTTAATTGCTTATAATTGGTTGTGAGAATAGTTTTAATAGTTTATCATTTTAGACTTTTTATCCCACTAGCTATCCAGAGAAGAAAAAAAGTAGAGGGCGATCCCAGGCCACGTGGTTGACAACCGTTGCTAAGGATGCAGAACGGCCACAGGTTGATGAAAAGACAACCCAAGACAGACTTGCTTGGCGCCGCAAAACGAGGAGGGCCGACCCCGGATAAAGGGACAAGGCACGGAAGAAGAAGATCATTTTAGACTTTTTCCTTTGGTTGTTCTATAAGACCTAGCTTCTTGCCAAATTTCATGATTCTAGTTCAACGGAAAGTAAAAGGTTTGCTTCACAAAGTATGGAGATAAATGGCCGTATCTTTTGATCGGGTTGTTGAAGAAACTTTCATAAATAATTTCAACTTAACACCCGTTTGTGAGAAAATGTATCTTGACAGACAGACGGAAAACAAAGTGATATAAGGGTTCCGTTTTTTCCTTTTGAGGTACAAAATCCTAAAAATGTAGTGTACGCAAAAAAATTGCCATTGTACACAAAATATTGTAGGATTTTTTTTGTGCAATTTTTTTATTTTTCCAGTACTCCAACCTGGGTTGGTCCAATAGAAGTTTTTGATCAACATCAGAAACAGGATCGATTGGCATCAAAAAACTTTTTTGTTTAAAATCACCATTTTAATCATCATCTGTAAATGGGAAATAAAATTTTACGAAAATATAGCTTTAACGGTTAAGGTACCCCCATTGTTGTCGTTTCTCAAAAATCCACCCAGTATAATGTCATTGCTTCATCATAACATCCCATGAAACGTCCACTACAGGACAAGGAGCTCCCTAAAGAATTCTAGCTTTTGCTAGAAAAATGTAGAGGGGAAGTACCATAATCCACTTCAATGGCATGTTTTAGGATCATACAGCAAATCTCATCTCTGATGGATAAGCGAGTACCGGTTTCTATGATATTGTTTGACCTTAGTAGAGCATTTGATTATGTGTGCCATGAAACTCTTCTTAGAAAATTAGAGAGATACGGAAGTCGTGGACATTCACTTGATTGGGTTAAAAGTTATCTAAGTGGTAGGGTTCAGAGGGTTGAAATAACTAAAATTAATAAATCTCTTCAGATGTCTACATTTGGCTCTGCTTATTCTGAAAATAAGTCAGGGGTACCTCAGGGAAGCATACTTGGCCCCTTTTTATTCATTTTATATGTAAACGATCTTCCCTCTGCAATAAATTATCCATGTACATTGTTTGCAGATGATATATCAATTATTATTAATAAGACCTGAAATAAAGATTATGAATCGGAAATTAACGACACGATAAAGAAAGTAATAAACTGGTTAAAATGCAATAACCTAAAAGTAAACTTAAGCAAAACAAAATATATGCAATTCTTCAACAGAAATGGTAGGCCGCAGGATCTATCAGTGTCACATGATGGTGTTCCAATAATTGAATGTTCTACGGCGAAGTTCCTAGCCATTACTCTTGATGTCAATTTGACATGGAAGATGCATGTTGATGAAGTCTGTAAAAAAATCAACAGATTCACCTACGCCCTATACCGCCTAACAAAATTATGTGACCAAAAGATCGCTCTTGTGGCTTACCATGGCCATGTATGTTCTACGTTGAGGTATGGTCTGGTCCTATGGGGAAATTCCGTCGATTTAAACCGCGCCTTTCTTATACAAAAAAAATGCTTGAGAGCTCTATGGGGTGCTAGGCCATTGGACTCCTGTAGACCTTTATTCAAGACTTTAAATCTTTTAACTTTGCCTGCCATGTACATTTATGAAATATGTTTATTTGTTAAGAATAATTTTGACTTATACACTAGTAGGCGAGATGCCTGTGCCTTCAATGCAAGACATCCCACTCGTCTAATGGCTAGATCCAGCTCTACAACATGTTTTGCAAAAAATTGCTACAACATGTCTGTAAAGCTGTATAACAAAGTACCCGATAGTATTAAAAACCTACCTGCCAACAATTTTAAATGTGCTTTGTATAAATATTTATGTGATAAGTGTCTGTACAGCATTAATGAATTTTTAAATATTTAGTTTTAATATGAAATTATAATAATAGATAGATAGATAGATTGATTCTTTATTGCACACATAATAATAAATAAAATTGTACAGGAAAGAGAACTTAAAACTAATGTGGGCAAAGGCGGCCTTATCGCTGCAAGCGATCTTTTAAAGGCAACCTTTGAAGATAGGATAGATATTGTAATAATTTTTAATATCTTTTGAATTTTTATTCTTTTTAGATTAATATGTTTTTATTTTCTTTAATTGTATTTTAGGTAAATAATATTTTATGAAATTGTAATTATAATTAAGTACAGTCTCTCTGTGTTCCCGTTTTTAAAATAGAACTAAAACAAAAATCGCCTCCTCGACCATCCAACTTGACCCCTCTCTTATATGAATGTTCTTGAAACGGGAGCTCACCACAATTGGTTACCATTAGTTGTGAGTAAAGTTGTAAAATTTAATGATTTCAGACTTTTCCCTTTATTTGTACTGAGACCTAGCTTCTTGCCAAATTTCATAATTTTAGGTCAACGGGAAGTACCCTGTAGGTTTTCCTTTTTTGCATAAATGTATGGAGATTAGGACATAAAATGACATATCTTTTGATTGCGTCCTTGTAAAAAATTGAAATTTTCAGGTCTTGTGTGGTTCATGGATCCTAATATATGGTATTAACTTCAACCTGATATCTCTACCCGTTCGTGAGTTAAAGGGTCTTGACAGACAGACAGACAGACAGACGGACAACAAAGTGATCCTATAAGGGTTCAGTTTTTTTATTTTGAGGTATGGAACCCTAAAAATTAATCATAACAAACTAAAATGTAAAATTGATATTTGTTAATTTTACATGACTCTTCTCATGATAGAAACTGTTTTATTTTTGACATAGGAACCCTTCCTTTTGGACTACATGTTTCTTACTTCACTATAAAAAATATTAAAAAGTTACCTTCAGTGGAGTCTTTGACATTGGCATCGACATTAGATATCTCCGCATGTAACTCCTCTGCATGAGATCGTACTTGCAGCAACTCCCGAATTGCATCAATAAAGCCCTGGACCAAAATTATATAATAACTTTATCTATTTAAACTAGGCAGTAATTTGTGGGCACAATGTAAGTTAAAATTAAAATATACATTTTAATTTCTCTAAAAAACTAGAAATTTCTGCAAAACTTTGAACATAGGCTAGGTATGGTAAGACTTTTATCCAAAAAAAAAAACCAGCTTCCAATTCGACAGTCCATAATCTAAAGATTACCGAGGTCTTTGCCAAGCAGTGGTATTCATACAATCTACATAATAAAGAAGACTTCTTACCTGATAATGAAAATTACATAGTTTCTCAATTTCCTTGTCATGCTGTTTGATTCTTTCATCAAGCTGCTGGACGAACGCTTCATGACCACCCTCTCCTTCGTAAACAGAGCGAAATGCCGGCCCCCAATAGTCATCAATACCTTCAATCTCCTATAAAAAACAAACCACACAAGTCTTTTAGAAACAAGAAGTAATATCGATAAAACGAAAGCATAAGAATTCAACAATACTATCGCATGAAACTTGTAGTGAAATCAGCTGTTCTATATCCTGGAATCCGAAGGAGGTGGAAGCGATGTGTTGAGAGTGGTAGAAAACGATGTCACCTGTATCGTTGCGCTGGTCATTTTATTTTAGTGACAAATCGACGACATTCAAGACACACTACACGGGTACAACTACGAATAATAATAAATAATATTATTTTAATGTTTTCTATGTTTTTGTAATTATGAAGCACAGATTAGTATATTTTTTTTTTGGTTTCATTCTTCCTTTCGGAAAGGCAAAGAGTACAAAGCCCATACAGCCATGTCTGATGTCTTTAATCTTTCTTTTTGCTCCCATCGTAAAGCGATAGTGAACTTTACGATGTCCGTCTCCCCAGCAACCCATGCGAGATATGGCCAAGTGGCATACACCAAAATTTAGTGGAAATTGGTTCATTCCATCAGTAAAGTGTCAGATTCAGTGCATCAAAACTGATGACACTATGAGGTGAAAACTTTGGGTGGCTGTAGAGACGTCTCGTCAGCCAGCCCATTCTATACAGGGAAAACTACGAAGATTACATAAAAGCAAAATAGTTCCACATTTACTGCATGTCTAGTGCAATTGATTGTAAAAAAGCCGAATCGAAAATGTCCATATGGTAGGAGCACTTCATCAATAATTATGGGTGGCTGGAGAGACGTTTTCCCAGCCAGCCCATGTGATATCTCGGAACATATAGTAGGTAGGAAGATGAAACAAAGCTTAATATTTACTACCTACTCGGAACAGTAGGTAGCAAATATTTCAAAATCCTAGCTCCACTAACTTTTGAGATATTTGTATTTTTTCATGGGCTTGCTGGGGAGACGTCTCGCCAGCAAGCCCATGCTGTAACTCAAAAAGTACTGCACGTAGAATGCTGAGCGATATACCAATAGAGAGTGCATATTTGATGCAATAAGCACCAAGAAAAGTGAGTCCCTAGGTCTTATGGTTTCGATGCTAGAAACAAAAATCATTTTCCCGCTGAAAATTTGGAATGCATGATGTGAAGTGCAACGTTGCCATTCTGTGCAATTCTACATGTTGCTGTTAGAGCATTCAAAAATCAATCTTGTGTCCTAATAGTTAAGAGGTCCTGTAGACGCACGTGTAGATTATTTGTAATTTGAGAATAGTTCGGGAGACGGTGTACTTAAAAGGCTGATTGGTTAACAAGAAGTTTTTATTTATTTGTGGACAAAATGTGAAGAACAAAAGACATAATATGTATTTTGGCTCACGTATTTATTTAATAAATCAGTTTTCTTAACTTATTAATTACAGAACAATTTAAGAATACTTTAAAAATTTTAGTTTGTTACTGAGACCATTAATCCTACATCTCCTCCTAGAATACAGTTGTCACGGTTGCTAAAAAGAGATTGAGGCACCAGTTAGTCTTCACGTGAGCTAAAATACATATTATCTCTTTCGTTCTTAACATGTCGTCCACAAATATATAAAAACTTCTTGATAACCAATCAGTCTTTTACTAAGTACACCGTCTCCCGAACTATTCTCAAATTACAAATAATCTACACGTGCGTCTACAGTACCTTTTAACTATAAGGATACAAGATTGATTTTTGAATGCTCTAACAGCAACATGTAGAGTTGCACAGAACGGCAACGTCGCACTTCACATCATGCATTCAAAATTTTCGGCGGGAAAATGATATTTGTTTCTAGCACCGAAACCGTAAGACCTAGGGACTCACTTTTCTTGGTGCTTATTGCATCAAATATGCACTCTCTAATGGTATATCGCTCAGCATTCTACGTGCAGTACTTTTTGAGTTACAGCATGGGCTTGCTGGCGAGACGTCTCCCCAGCAAGCCCATGAAAAAATACAAATATCTCAAAAGTTAGTGGAGCTAGGATTTTGAAATATTTGCTACCTACTGTTCCGAGTAGGTAGTAAATATTAAGCTTTGTTTTATCTTCCTACCTACTATATGTTCCGAGATATCACATGGGCTGGCTGGGAAAACGTCTCTCCAGCCACCCATAATTATCGATGAAGGGCTCCTACCATATGGACATTTTCGATTCGGCTTTTTTACAATCAATTGCACTAGACATGCAGTAAATGTGGAACTATTTTGCTTTTATGTAATCTTCGTAGTTTTCCCTGTATAGAATGGGCTGGCTGACGAGACGTTTCTACAGCCACCCAAAGTTTTCAGCTCGTAGTGTCATCAGTTTTGATGCACTGAATCTGACACTTTACTGATGGAATGAACCAATTTCCACTAAATTTTGGTGTATTCCACTTGGCCATATCTCGCATGGGTTGCTGGGGAGACGGACACAACTTTACGAAGGAAAATGTTCGTGACTTTTTGGGACAACACAAACGGGGCTTAAACACGAGATCACTTGAAATCTTCATCAGCTGCGCACTCCGTAGTAAATTTACTGCATAACACACTATCTTTATTATCCACTAAATCACTAAGTGGCGCAGCAGACGACAGACTTTTTGTTCTGACAGTCCGCCAGTGTGGCCGGTACTGCAATTATTTTCGTATTACTATAGTCATTGACATGAAAAAAACGCTCCGTTTCTATGCGCGTATTTTCCAAAATCTTTAGTTTGGTAAGAAAAAACAGCTTGAATTCAAAGAATTAATCACTCGAAAAGGTTGTTCAGATTGATTTTCATTTAGTTTAAAACATAGAGCAACTTTTAAACTTGTTATATTTGAATTTTATTCTGATAAAAACTATAATTTTCGCAATACCGGCCACACTGGCGACAATGTCCGTGACTGCCCGCGTATGTCCGCCCCTTCATCTGCTGAGCGCCTAAATGCACAAAAAAACTAAATTTCAATTAAGCAGGTAAACGCCCATGTCGAGTTCCCGCCAAAAAGCCCCAGATTAGTATATGTGAAGGGATCACCAGTGTTGCCAGTGGCCAATAGACAAAAATAACATGAGGCAGTTCAAAAAACACGGAATTAAAGTAACATTTTCACAATTTAGGCGCTCAGCAGATGAAGGAGCGGACATACGCGGGCAGTCACGGACATTGTCGCCAGTGTGGCCGGTATTGCGAAAATTATAGTTTTTATCAGAATAAAATTCAAATATAACAAGTTTAAAAGTTGTTCTATGTTTTAAACTAAATGAAAATTAATCTGAACAACCTTTTCGAGTGATTAATTCTTTGAATTCAAGCTGTTTTTCTTTCGAAACTAAAAATTTTGGAAAATACGCGCATAGAAACGGAGCGTTTTTTTATGTCAATGACTATAGTAATACGAAAATAATTGCAGTACCGGCCACACTGGCGGACTGTCAGAACAAAAAGTCTGTCGTCTGCTGTGCCACTTAGGTTGCGTTCCAAATCGGATAGAAATTACCCTGACAGCAGGATAGCTTTATATGACGTCCATCGGTGTGGTCGAGACAGACTGCTGTCAAATTTTAACTATTAGCGTTTTGGAACTTACTCTAAATGTAGAAAACGCATTGTCTTTTTTTTCTTTTCTTTGGTGAACTTTAGTAATCAACGTCATTATAACCTATTATTGAGATGGGTTAGCTAATTCAAATTCGTACTTGAACCTGAACCTAGTTCGCTTTACTGCGAAGACACTGATGAAACAGAATACAACGACTGTGCTGGCCGGAATTCAGCCTATTAAAACTGCAATTATTGAAGCACACACAAGTTCACAACCAAAAAACCAAAAAAAAAACTTTAAAGAAAGTTCCAATGTTCCATACAAATACACTCCAACCAAAATGTTTCAGTGTTCTAATACTTCGAAGTCGAACGAACTTTCGAAGTTCTAATGTTATCTTCTTCATTGTTCCAAGTGTGAGAAAGAGAAAGAAGATGGCTTGAATCAAGTTCGCCAACACGACGAACGAGTGCGTTCCGTCTACGATTATTTTTGCCAGAAAAATTGATATTTTAATTTAGTCCTGAAATATTGCTACAAGTAACATTTTAATTCGTGTAACATGGAGGTAACATGACAGGGTCAAAAGTAACACAAAATGCTTAAAAAGTAACATTCTGGCAACACTGGGGAACACGTTTCAAAACAGTAAACCAGTGACAGAATAGAACACATACCCTACGTTCCGAATTGCGCTTAGCAATTTAATCCACAAACCCCAAAAAATCTCGAAAAAATCTCTCGAAATCATGATTGATGACAAAATGACATTTAAATTTGACGTCGTATACAATGATAGCGCGCTAAAGTAACGACACGTCGCTTAAACGAGTGAATACCAAAAAAGATTTGAACCAACTCTTAGCGCGCTAACACCGCACACAGTGCTCATATTCGAGTAATAAACCATAGTGGTAGTCAAATATGTGGAGCAGTGAAAGCACTAATGTCAAATCAATTTGGCAGATCAAAAATCCCGCTCATTTGCAGCCGGCCGACGTTTGATGTTTTTGTTTTTTGATAGTGGATTTGGCGCACTATTTGGAGGGATTAACTTTTTGACAGATGAATTTGTGAGCTTGCTTAGATCCATTCCAAATTGACTAGATAGAGCCACTAAAGCAGTAATATAATAGCTCTGTTAACTGTTAGCGTGCAAAATCTGTTTTCAATTTGGACCGTACGTGAGTACCGTGTATCCCTTTAGCAGTGTTCGCGCAATTCGGAACACGGACAGTGAATTTTCAGTGTCTCTTTCCAGGGGCTCTACACGTTGGCCGCGCTGGCGCAGTCAACGGGCGCGGCCAACGTATACTAGGCTCGTTTGCGTGAATTTGCCGTTTGCGACAAACGCTCTTCGGCGTGCCGTCCGTCAGTTGTCGGTTTTTTGTGCACGAGTCAAAGGGATTTATTTTATTTTAAATAAGTAAAAATAATTTTGTTTTTTTTTTTCAAATATGGTGCAGCTGGAAATAAAAATTAAAAGCACTGTAAAGTATATTTCAGCGGCAGCGATAGTCTCCGCGTTTACGTCCATCTTACTTGACAGACCTACACGCAAACCTACACGGAATGAGCCGCAGCAACGTGTGAACGCTGTCATCAAGCTAGCCGAGCTGGTGCGGAGCGGCGCGGCCAACGATTGGGCCAACGTCTACTGGGTGCTTAAGAAGCAATGAAAATTTGACCTTTTGTTGTTGAAATAAGGTCGGTATTAGCAAAAGTATGGACCTGGGATGAGAGTTCTAGTATACGACGCACAAAATAACTGTGGCCCTGTCATTGATGCGCAGAAGAAAAAAATGGCCCATTTTTGCACATTTTTGACTTCTGCGCATCAATGACAGGGCCACATTTATTTTGTGCGTCGTATAGCCTGCGGAGCGTAAGATATATCATTTCTCAGGGCATACTCTGAGCTCGGACTCTGAGGGTGCCCGCACACAACACAGTCAATCTTGATTATATAATAAAGAGCAATATATATAGAGCAATGAGCCGGTTTTTAAAAAAGAAAAACTTTTTTTATAGATGTTGTTGTTGTAGGAAAAGTTAACTGTCAACTTCTTTTTTCTATCTGTTGTCTAAGTAAATGTAGGTTTATTTATTTCAAGCTTCATCTTGACAGATTTATTTTAAGTTCTGTAGCAACTACTTTTGTTTGATTTGATTTGATTTGAATACTCAGTTGACACTTAATCGTGAAAACAGCTCATTGCTAAAGAGCAATATCAACAAAGTTTATATGGCAACTGGCAACACCTAAATCAAACGTCACTGCTAACGTCAACGTCAAATCAAATAATTTTGCTAAATCCGCCGCCGCTGGACGATACGACCGACCGTGTGATTCGTGAATTTTATAACTGCTTCTGGCAGTCGGTCAAATTAAAGTGTGTGATAATCGGAACGATCCATGTTGCTCCTGTTAAATTAGTTATATAAGTTCATATCTTCCTTCTATTCTGAAATACAGTAGTCCCGCAACCATGGCTCACTGTATGAGAGTTTTGCATGGCCAGGTGAGTTTCCAATATTTTGCCTCCTGTTCTGCTATTCTGTAAGGAGATTCATTGATAAAACACACCTGGGGTTATCTAAAGCTGTACCGTGTTTGTTTACGACCTTATCTGAATGGCCGGTGATTGGCAATAACTGATAATGCGTGTTATGAATGATAGGTCAGGTCACGCGCAATATCTACGACAAGAGGTCACAAGAGGGTTACTCGTGCTGGAGTAACCCAGTTAATTGATTACTACGCAATTGTCATCACGAACACCGTAACACACTATGCAGTAAATTTGTACCGAAAGTAAATCTTCGTTTCAGGGTAGCAGGACGCGGACCGTACTCCTAGATATCCAGCAAAGATGCTTCAGCGTGTCCCCCCTCAGCGCCGCGGCCGCCCAGGTACGCTCATCCACATAAAACCCAAAATTCCTATCATTTTCTTTCATAATAAGACTATGTTATGTAATCACTACAAGTCAAGATCACCTCTAAATTTCAGGTTTTGTTCCTGTTTCTGACTATAATGTGGGTTATTTTAGGTGGCGATGTCGAAGTTCGACAAGGCAGGGCTGCCATACGAGAAACTGAAGCAGAATCTGGAGATTGTGAAGAAGAGGTTAGGTCGTGAGATGACCTTGTCCGAAAAGGTGCTTTACTCACATCTGGAAGACCCTAATGGCCAGGTAAGTTCATGTAAAGTATTAAAAAATAATATTTTAGTAATTGAGTGGAAAAGTACCAGCTAAGACATCTTAGTCAAGGGATATGAATTGTTCTTGTTTTTGATAGTTTAAGAAATAATACCAAGTGTGTTAGTTACTACCTTTTAAATACTTTTGGTATTTGTGTGACATATATTTAACTTCAACTTCAGCAGTTGTGACTCCATTGAGGTAAACTTTATTGCATTTTTAGTTAAGCATAATAATGAAAATATTTTATTTGTAAAGTTTTTGTTTTGCAATTGGGCTAAAACGTAAACATATTAAAATGCAACATTGTGTTAAAAGAACTTCCAGAGAGATTTTGAACAATCTAACATTAATTTACACATAATTATGTCCAAGTAAATAAACATTCATTCAGTAATTAAACATTCACTTTTTTATTTACAGATAGAAGAGAAATATGTGTTTTTTGTATTTATTGTACTTTGGTTGTTTTAGGGTTCCGAACCAAAATAATGAAACCCTTATGGTGCAACTTTGTCTGTCTGTGACACCTGAATATCTCAGCAACCACTCATGCTATTGACATGAAATTTGGAATGGTTTTAGAATATGATTAACAAATGTTATTATTATAAAGTTAACGGTGCCCAAGGCTTCATAAGGCTATGAAAGGGCTTCACTTGTACATTCCAAAAAAGTTATTTTCATATTTTTATGACTTAATTTTTAAGGTTTGATGAAAAATGTTTAAAAATACCATTCACCTCCCCTTACTTCCAAAGTTTGCAAAAGGAAAAATCTGAATTGATTAATTTTATTAGGCATCTAAGTAAATATTACAGGAAAAATAAAAATCTCTCTTAAGTAGCACAGTTTTTTAGAAATCTGCAACAAACCTTTACAAACAAATTTAGTTTTGCGGTCCTGAAAATGGACTTTATGTTTTCTAAAAATACTATAAGTATATCGGAACCCTAGGCGTGAAGTCCGACTCGCACTTGACTGTTTTTTTTACTTTCAAACAAACCAATTGTATTTTTCCCTACCCATGTAATTTTATGAATACAACAAACCATAACCTACCTAAAGAAATAATCAATGGTTTTTTAAATGTCTAGTTGGATATAAAATCAAGTACCCATCTACCTGATTTGATTAATACTTTGCACGCCGAAGTTATAATCCAATGCCGCACTCCAGACAGTCGATCACGAGCTCCACTCGTGATGCTCTTTTGCCCAAGTGCGCCGCGTGTTTTTTAAAGCGTCATCTGTGGTTCGCCGGCGCTTTTCGGAGATATTGTGAGATTTATATAAAAATTATTAGCGTATATATAGGAACAATTCTTTTTGTATTTGGAAGGCGATTTCATATATTTTAAGGAAAAAAATACAACAATGTGTTTATATATTTATTTTTATTTTAAAACTATAGTAGCGTGAACATGTTTTTTGTTTTTTTTTTAAACTAGCCTGTCTTTATTCAGCAAATATAGTAATAATCGTTTTGTGTATGATATTTTTGAAGCAAGGGTAATGACATAATTGTACTGAACAATTACATGCACTGGCGACGCACTGCGGGCCGACGCATCGTCACGCCACCTCCAACCACTTACGTTAATCAATTGTATGTGTGCGTGTAGCTAAATCGTTCCTCTACACGTTGCTATCAAGCGGATCCCGAACGGTGTTCGTTATATTGATACAAATAGTATGGAATCTGATCACGAGTACTGTTCGTCATCCGCGACTCTAAGAAAAAAAGTGTAACGAGTGGTGTTCGTGATCGGTGAAGTACGCGTGGCAGTTATTGAAATGGCAGCGAATGGTCCTCGTGATCGCCGTGCAAAGTGTTAATATATAAAATAAATTATAGAATACATCTGTTACATGGCTATGTAAACAACTACTGTACAACATGCAGGCTTAGTTTACATACTTTTATTTCTTGGGGAGATGCTGCGACTCGCGCAGACGGGTGATCATATCACGTATATGAGCATTGTTCCTAGGACATCGAGCGCGGCACAAGCTATCTCCGCCTACGTCCCGACCGCGTTGCGATGCAAGATGCCACCGCTCAGATGGCCATGCTGCAGTTCATCTCCTCGGGGCTCCCGAAGGTCGCAGTTCCCTCCACCATCCACTGCGATCACTTGATCGAGGCCCAGGTTGGAGGAGTCAAGGACTTGGCCAGAGCTAAGGTTAGTCAACTGTGTCTATAGCTTTATTGATTCAGAAAGATAATGCTCCTCTGAAATTTCGGCATATCCCATCTCTCTGCCTCTCTCCCCTCATCCTTCACCTATCTCCCCTGCATTTTCTTCTCACTTGCATCCTCTTCTCATCTCTTTTCCCTTCTCTGCCCTCTTCATTACCTCTCCTATTCATTGTTTCTTCCTTCCTTATCCTTTCTCCCTCTCTTTTTCCCTTTCATCCATCCCTTTTTCCCCTCTCTCCCTTTGTCTTTACGGATCCTTCTTCATTACCTCTTGCATTAATTGTTTCTTCCTTTCTTTTACTTTTCTCCACCTTTACATTGTCTTTCCCTTTTTCTTTTCTCCTCCCTGCACACAAGCCAGTGATAGTGATGCGACCTAATATAAATAAAGATTTGATTTTGCCCAATTGACATAAAAAAGGTATTTTCAATCAGGCAGGCGATTCGCACTTAGCCTGATAGTCAAAAGTTACATTTGTAAACATTAACTATTGCGCATTACGAGTACATCTTTCCCAATACAAACTGCATTTTTGTTGTAAAATTCTTAGAGGAGCTCCCCGTCTATCAATGGACTTTTTATGACAATATACCGCTTTCTTCCCATACAGGACCTGAATGCAGAAGTGTACAAGTTCCTTGAGACTGCTGGAGCTAAATATGGAGTAGGTTTCTGGAAGCCAGGCTCTGGTATCATCCATCAGATCATCCTTGAGAACTATGCCTTCCCCGGGCTTTTGATGATTGGTACCGACTCGCACACTCCCAACGGTGGTGGTCTTGGTGGACTTTGCATTGGTAAGTTTTATTATAAGATTCAATAATCATCATCTTAACTCGCTTAACAGGCGACTCAAAAGGTGCTGACTTTTGGACGACTCATGTGTGCACTTTGGGTGCTCATGCTAATTTCATGAGTAGTTTAATATTTTGCAAGAACATTTTTTTTCTCGACGCAGAAGTGACATAGTAGAACCAGTCTGTTTGAATCTTAAAACACTTGTAAGTGGGAGCCTGGTGTTTGAAATAAGTCAAAGACTTCAAATGGTCAAATTTGAAGAGGTTGTCACTATCCTATTCTATGTCTAAGAATTGCCGAATTGGTAATAAAACATCAGAGCACCTATGGAGTCTGCGCTGTCGGGTCTCTTCTTAATTCTTTTTTGCGCAGTGAAAACCAAGTCAAGCTTGATACTCGTAAGGCAGGGCGACTTAAGCTCCTATGTCCAATGTATCATCGGGTTAGTATCGTTTTACCACAGTTTCGTTTTGACACGATCGTAAAATACCTACAAAAAAGTATCGTTTTGCCACGAATTCCTAAGTTCTTTGTAAACTATGGAAAGTACAGTAGTAAAGACAAGTGTTTACTTTAAAAATATTGTATTATTTCAGTCGTCTACTGATGTGAAAGGAAAAGAAAATTTTCATAAAATAATCATTATTTATAATGTTTTATTCTTTGTCTTATTGATTGCACAAACACTTAAACATTTTTAAATTATAAATCGAAAACAAATAATCAACAATCAAATACAAATAATCAACAATAATATTCTTGTCCATAAAAAAAAAAACAAATAATCAAATCCGAAAAATAATAATAACAGCGGCGGCGACCCGATTGCCCAGTAGCGCATTTATCGCAACTTAATTTATTTTTTCAAATTTAAGGCCAAAATCGTAAGAATGCTGGCGAATTAATTGTATAGAAGTTATGACTTTACACTATATCAATAATATTTTGGTAGTGTAAACACATATTTCTTTAACGTAAAACTTTGCTGCATTCTTAGACTATTTTTGGTTTATATTCGTTTAAATAAATTGAGATGAAGGCGCCACTGGACAAACGATGCGGCCTGACGTTTGACGATCTGAATTTTTTTCTTTTGATTTTCAGGATTGATGAGCAAAAGGTTTTGACTGATAGTTTGGATATTCTGATATGATTTTATTAGTAAGTAAAAAATATATTGAAAACGTAACACTTTTCTTTCCGATACTCTGCAAAACAGATTCGTGGCAAAATGATACCATTTGGTAGGCATTTAACGATCGTGTCAAAACGAAACTGTGGTAAAACGATACTAACCCGTATCATCAGAGCACCTATGGAGTCTGCGCGCTGTCTGGTCTCTTCTTAATTCTTTTTTGCGCAGTGAAAAGCAAGTCAAGCTTGATAAGGCAGGGCGACTTAAGCTCCTATATCCAATGTGTCAAGCTTTATTTGCTCTTGCAAGCACCTGAGTAACAACCAGTCCCCATTATTCATTGTTTTGGTAAATTACCAGTGTTTTCGCATATAAAACTAATATTTATATCTAGAAGAATCCCGTTTCCACAACTCTAACACGCATAATGATATCTAAGTAATTAAAAGATAAGACAAGAGAAGAAAATTACGTAAAACTCTTTGGCTGATATAAAATGTCGCGTTGTTTACCAGTTTACGCTGAAATTTCAACTATTAAAACTTTCGTTATCAATTTAGGCCGTCCGCGCACTGGTGATATGGAGCTCTTTTTCTCGTACATCATGGTTTTTTCTTTGTTCCGTCGCTTAGAATTGCAACTTCGCAAAAAAATCGCTTATATTTTGCGCTCAATTGTTTTATGAGATATATGTGTGCTCTCCGCCCTGTATCTCACAAACGGTTGAGCGCATGAAAAAATGTTAAGTCTTTCGCGAATTTGGTGCTCTACAATTTTTATGATAGATGTTAACATCATTAGAGCTATAGAAACCTAGATAATTCCGAAAAACTTAAGACGTACGAGATTTTATGAGTCTAGAGACAACTTTTAGAACGCCTAAACGAGGGTGTATACGAGTGTCCAGCTTATTATCTCTCATTCCGAGATTGATCCCTTTTTATTGCTTAAGCGACTGGATTAGCCCTGGTTTTTACGCAGAGCAACTGCCATCTAACATGCGGGACCCAAAGGTCCAGACCCAGTCCTAGATAAGGCTTTGCCTGTTAAAAGGCCATCGGACTATCAGAGTTTTCAAACCGCTAAGTGGCTTCTGAATTGGCTTAACGACTGTGACGATAACCGCGACCAAAGGCTTGGCGTGCCTTCCGAAGCACAGGAAACTTTCGAATTACATTATCACTAGCGGCCAACGTCGCTTAACTTTTGTGATCGGAAAGTACGAGTATGCACAACCATCACTTGGCTACAAGCACTTAACTTGATCCTGTTGTATTTTTTAAACACTTAATTCAATCAATTACGCCTTGTCTCAATGTTATAAACTCATCTTACAAGCTCATAGGCTGTTATCTTATCAGGCTTGTTTATAACAGGTGTGGGTGGCGCTGACGCCGTCGACGTAATGGCTGACATCCCGTGGGAACTGAAATGCCCCAAGGTCATCGGAGTGAAGCTTACTGGTGAGTACATTGTCTTTTAACATTCGAGTAAGCTCAAAATGGTCAAATGTAATCGATAGTAGGCATCTTAAGTCCCCAGCAACAAAAATCGGGACCGCGTTAGCAAGTAACTCATGGAAGATTTTTAAAACATCCTTGATATTCTTTCTATTGTCATCGCCTTTTCTTTTCATAACCTTTCTGTTTTCCATTTTTCTGTGTATTGTGAATTACAAATTTGGTTTAAACATGTCATACTTATACGATCCAAAAGTTTAATTTGGTTTTGTTGACCCAAAAGTTTAGGTTAAAAAATAGTGTATGTGTAAATCTTGGCGGTAAAGTATAGTAAATTTTCATGGCTACAGCATTGTGAGACCAGGACGGAGCGGTTTATAAGAAACTGTAGCGACAGTAATACGTATCGCTTCTTCCTGCTCTCGCGCATAGGTGTAGGCAACGAAGCAGTTGACCCCAACATAAATTTCTCAGGCAGATTTTATTTGACAGCATGATAAATAAAACCAGTTTTGGCGCTGATGAGCTTCCACCATTACTGATAAAATTTTGTATCGATGAACTAGTTAAACCAATTACCATAATGATTAATCAGTCTTTTAATGAAGGATCGTTCCCAGAAAATCTTAAAATATCCAAGATTAAGCCAGTTCCAAAAAATAAAGAAAAATCTCGCGTTCCCAGCTCGTTTAGACCTATTGCGCTATTACCTACCGTGGCCAAAATATTCGAGACTGCAATGAATAAAAGAATAATAAAATTCTTAGAGAAATATAATATCTTGCACCAAAACCAATACGGGTTTAGAAAAAATAGGTCAACCTCGTTGGCGGTATATAAGTTTATTCAGAATGTTTACCAATCACTTAATAATAAAAAATACGCCGTCGGCTTATTCCTTGACATGTCCAAAGCTTACGATAGGGTTTCACATAGTATATTGTTGAATAAAATCCACGGTAATGGTATCAGGGGTCGAGCTTACGAATGGCTAAAGTCATACCTATCCAATAGACGACAGTTAGTAGAAATCGACTATTTCGAAGAGGAAACCTGTGAAATAACCAGGGTACAGTCAGAAATAAAAAATATGAGTAACTCTATTCCTCAAGGATCTGTATTAGGATGTACTCTATTTTTACTCTACGTTAATGACCTTCCCAAAGCGCTGAACTTAACGAGTGTCTTGTACGCCGACGATATTTCTCTACTTTTCGAATGTACAGGACACGATAACCAATTCACAGCCATTGAAGAAGCCTTCAACAAAACCCGTAGTTGGCTAGAAGAACATAATCTAAAACTAAATCTAAATAAAACAAAAATAACTCAATTTAAAACTTACAAAAGAAGCAATTTAGATTTTAAAACTTTTGAACTAAAGACCGGAATTTCAGAGACTATGGATTTTTCACTACTAGGGATAACAATCGACTGTCACCTAAGCTGGAAACAACACATAAATAAAATTAAATCTAAGATGTCCCAATTTATTTATGCCCTTAGTGTCTTAAAAGCCAACACTAACTACGAAACTGCACTATGCCTACGCATATTCGTGGCTAAGTTACGGTGTGATATTGTGGGGTGATAGTGTTGAATTTATGGACCTTTTCGTGCTTCAAAAGAAATGCATTCGTATCCTCGTGAATATCAAACAAATTGAAAGCTGCAAACCACATTTCATCGACAAAAAAATTTTGACTTTACCATGCATGTACATATTGCAAACTTGCCAATTTGTTAGACAGCACAGAAATTTATTTAAATCGAATTGTGAATTAAACCCGGAATTTAAACTGCGTGGCAAAGAACGCCTGGTCCAACCAATAGAACCAAAACTAGAACTTACAAAAAAGAGCCCAAACTATAGATTTATTTCTATTTATAACAAAATACCCGATCATATAAAAAACGAGGACAAAGACACTGTATTTAACAGAAAACTAAAATCACTTCTACTAGAAAAGGCGTATTATACGGTCAAAGAGTTTATGTGTGACAAAGATATCTGACATGCACGTTTTAATTTTTTTTTATAATATTTGATTTTATTGTTATTATTTGTTCTAATATTGTTTGACAAAACTTGAATTTAATGTGACATAGATAATTGTAAATAAATGTATTTTAATTTGACATAAAGGTTAGGTATTAATAATTTGACAGGCACGTTTTTAATTTTTAATCTTAATTTGTATTATTTGATCTTGTTGTTATTATTATTATTCATCTTTCTTTTTTTTATTGTATGGACATAATTTGAATTTAATTTATAAGCGTGGCCTTGACACTTGCTATGCCCTAACAGGGTACATGTATTGATCTTTTTATTAATTATAAGACCTATGAATGTAACTACATGTAAAGCAATGAATAAATGAAATAAAGAATCATGAATCCAATGTAAATTCAAAATATCCAAAAAGAAATTTACAAAAAAAATTTTCATACATTTTTTGTATGGAAAAATTAAAACTACCGATATTTTTTTGGATTTTTTTATAGAAGGTTTCTCTCATGTAGAGTAATACCCCAGCAAAGTTTCATCGACTGGGGATTTAATGCGGGGGTCTTCATACAACGATCCGCTTTGTTGCCTAGACTACTTACCTGCTGTCATTCTAATCAAGCTTGATTTATTGCGAACGGCAACTTTAACTATTATTATGATCGAGAGGAAACGTTTTTCCGTTAGATTATTAGTTATTTAACAACTACGAGTATAACGGTTTTAAAGATCATCAACGATCTCAACTAGGAAATAAGGTCGTAGTTGCGACAAGCGGGAGCCATTTATATTGAAGCCCGTTCCGCTCTACTGAAGGGTCTTCTATGACATTAATAAAGTATTTGGGTAAAAGAGTGTCCCCTTGGCTTGCCAACTCAGGTTGGCCGCTGCAAAGAAAACATGGCGAGATGGGGCTTCATAGAGCAGTTGCCTGTGGAGCTCCATCTCAAAGCATGGCGCCTTTGCTTTCTGGCGCCCCTCTACCTGCGTCCTGCACTAACGAGGATCAGCGTGAGGTATCAGATAACGTCATAGGAGTATCAATTTTGCCTGAATCAATTTTTTATTTACATTTTTAATTTTGATTAGTCTGGTATCTGATCATTGCTACGAAGAAGGCGAAGGCGCACAAATAAACAATTATTTTATTTTTATACTATGTGTCCGTTGACCGACTGCACAAACTTAAACGGCAGATTCTAACCATGAAACTGAACAACTTTTCCCAAGGAACATAGGTCGAAATACGAAAAAAAAGATTATACCTGCCATACAAAATGTGCTACCAAATGATGCAGTTTGTATGGGAAGCCGAATTTTTCGTATTTCGACCTATGTTCCTTGGGAAAAGTTATTCCGTTTAAGTTCGTGCAGTCGGTCATCGGACACATTGTATATTTACAGGTATAAAATGAGTTTAGATAAATCGAGTCACCATACATAGTATATTAATTTAACCTTGACAATGTAAATAAAGAATACGAAAACATTCTCACTAAACCTGAAGTAAACAATTATATCTACGTAACTTTAGCACATACATCTATAGATGTTTATATAGTGTTATAAATAGTGCGTGGCTTGAAGCCAAAACGCTGATGTTTTGCAATCGAATTTCTGACATTGGTTCTAGCTGATTCTAGCTTTCGCTTGAGAATCCACTGGCACACTGGGCTCACAGTACTTACTAGGTTAAAATGCTTTTTGTTCTTAGTATACTAGGTTATTTTTTTGGACCTGAAATGCGTATGCCCACCTTATTACAGAGGTCATAAGCAACAACTTTTGTTCTACTACTTAAACTAACAAGGCACGAAAAATTTTCAACTTCCCATACAAAATGGGTCGGTCACGTGACCACTTTAGTATGGGGAGTCGAAAATTTTTTGTGCGTTGTTAGCAAAGTCGTAGAACAAAAGTTGTTGCTTTTGACCTCTGTAATAAGATAAAGATAAGATAAAGATAAATTTATTTCTTCATAAAAACTTAGTCTAAATACAGATACACTTAGTCTTAGGTAGTTAAATGAACAACTAGTAATAATGACGGAGGAACCTAAACTAAGTATATTGAATACTTGTATCTTAGGTACCAGTTGTCATAATAAATCAGTACACAAGTTATACTAAAACGTTAAAATAAAGAAATTTAAAATAAGGTAACCCAAATTAACCTAAATTGACGCGTCAGCAATAAGAGCAGACGATGTGCAAGTTGACATGTTTATAAAACAATTTTGATGATGCATTGAATTTTTCTTGCTGTGACCTGAATTGTTCTTGTCATAGTTCGTTAAATAACAACTTAAACAAAAATCTTAAAAATAATCAATTAGCTACGCACGGGTGGCGTTTTTAGGTGCCTTCATAATCTATTGAGTTAATATACCTTTTTTCGGCAAGTTTTTTAGCAGGGCAGTCGCCATCGCCCGTTTTATGGTTGCACGGCTTTTTAAAGTGCAAGCAGGTTGCACACTTTGGTTCCTCGGCCTTTTTTAAGCACTCTTTGAATGTGTGACCTACTTGTCCGCAATGGCCGCAGGTACTTGTCTCCTCCCTGCATGATTTTGCCGCATGGCCGTACTGCTGGCAATTGAAGCACCGAGTTACAAGAGTGAAGTCTTTGATGGGACATGATGACCAATTTACAAATACTCTGTCATTCGACAAAAGGGCCTTACGTATCAGTGCTGATACTTCGATAACGTAATTACAGGTCGCAGCATCCTTTTTTTCCAAGGTCATGTTTTCCATTTTCTCTGCTAAATTTTGGTGAAATATGCAGCTGAAGACTTCCGTATCCTGCATACACGAGGGTACTCCGATAACGACAACTCTAGGCCTGCGCTTGTAGGCATCATCCACAGTAAAGCCGGAGGAGGTGAGCTGTTTCGACTGTTTAAGTTTCTCAATGTCCTTTTTAGAATCGGTGCTTATAATAACGCCGCCATTTTTAACCTTTCTCAGACCTCTAACGTGCAGTTTCATTTCATCTGGTTTTATGATTTTTTGAACAAAGAATTTCGTCTCATCACTAGATTTTGATTTATCAGTCGGATAAATTGCAACAGAGCTAAAATTACTTGGCTGTATCAAACTACCCGAACTTTTTTTAACAATTGCGGCAAAGGACGGCGTTCCTGTGACAGGTTTTGAGGACTCCTCAATTTTCTGCTTGAGGTCTTGGAGTTGCTGGGAAAGGTCTAGTTTGGTGTTGAGCTCTCTCAGGGCACTGTTGGATTGGATCGCTTTTTGTTTAAGGTCTTGGTAGAAAACTGCCATTTGACTTGCCCCATGGCACACTTTATGGCACGTGTTATGGATTCTGAGCTTTTGTTCTGAATTTAATTTTCCTTCGGCTGCGATATTACACACCTCATTAAGATATTGCACAATGGTCTTCAACCAGTTACGAATTTCTTGAGTAGATATTGCATCAGTATCGTCCTCTTCCGGTTGTTGGGGCGGAGGCGAGGGGGCCCGCGTCTCTGGAGAGGGCGGGCGGGGCGCGGGTGTAGGCGGCGGGCTGCGGGGGGTGAGCCCACTGCGGCTTCCGAAGGGGCTATTCATTTCTATATTCAGATACACGTACTAATTACGCATTATAAAAAATTCACTTAGCGCCAGTAGACACAGAAAAATAGCTGACTAATAAACTAGATCAATATTTTAACGCAAATAATTTATTTATTCGACACGTCCGATCACATCGAGTTCGAAAATATGAATCCATGCTGACGATACTTCATTAATATTCAATGTAAGTAGGAAATCACAAAATTATAATGAAGTCAACGATGCACTTGGACAGATTCATGCATGGTTTACTGTTAACAATCTAGTCCTTAACGCCAAAAAAACTAAATGTATTAAATTTGCACTACCAAATGTAAGGTCTACTTCACATAACATAGTATTGAATAATGAGCCATTAGATTTTGTAAATAGTACAGTTTTCTTAGGGTTAACACTAGACTCTAAACTTCAATGGGGCCCTCATATAACGGCTCTTTCGGGTCGATTGAGCTCGGCTGCATATGCTGTTAGAAAAATCAGACAACTTACTGATGTAGCTACTGCAAGGCTGGTTTACTTTAGCTACTTCCATAGCATTATGTCTTATGGCTTACTGCTTTGGGGCCGAGCAGCTGATATACATTCAATATTCGTTTTACAAAAGAGGGCTATAAGAGCAATTTATTGCCTGAAGACTCGTGATTCCCTGAGAGAACTGTTCAAGGAAATCAACATTATGACAGTGCCATGCCAGTATATCTATGAAAATATAATGTATGCTAGAAAGAACATTCATCAATTACCAAAAATTTGTGACAGGCATAATTTTAATACTAGAAATAAGCATAAAATTGATCAACCATATACTAGATTAACTAAAGTCAATACATCTTTCGTTGGTCTGTGTATACGATACTACAACAAAATACCTGACAATATAGTGCAATTACCTGAGAGAAAGTTTAAAGAATGTGTAAAGCAAACGTTATGTAAAAAAGCTTACTATAGATTGGATGACTATATGAATGACAAAGAGGTATGGTGCTCTGATATTCCAGCGAAATACAAGAAACACATTGTAAAAAGCCGACTCTTAAAGTAGGCCGTGCTGCAGTGGTTTCTTGCCGTTTCTTTTACGCTGCCATAGCACGATCCGAAACGGCGTAGACTCGCTCTATTTGCATTGTATTCTGCATGACATTCAATAAGTATTCTGTAAAGAATCTACATTGAATAAAATTATCTGAATCTGAGGCCATACTCATATCAGGTCCAATAAAATAACCTTGTATGTCACCGGAAAATAATACGGAGACGTAAATTCATCAATTTCCTATAGTACTTAAGTTGATCAACTTTCGAAAAATAATAAACTGTACCGAATTCGCTTCTGGTCGAAAGAGAACCTAACACAACCTAACCGATCCCGAACGAAAAAAAGAAACGCTTGCGGCGTTACCACACTGAATAGCAAACAATCTTTGCAACAAGAAACCTTTTTTACTAATATTCCTTTGAAAACAACAGTCACTCAATTCATCATCTTCACTTGACACACGATTTACTTCAAAAGAATGTGGACGCCTGCGAAACTGAATTTGAATTCAAACATGTCACCCCTAACGAAATTGTTAAAGCTTAAACTTATTAAAATGAAAACTACTGAGGACCTATGGGGAATGTCAGTTGTACCTGACTTGTACTGCAAATTATTTAAGAAATATGTTTTATGTACGAGTATAGGGTTGATACAATAATAGTAGTTTATGCAACGGTACATAATGAGGGGTATACAGGGTGTAAGGGACGGTGTACCGAAAACTGAAAGGGCATGTTCAGTCAACAAAACTGAACAACTTTCCCAAAGAAACATTTCTAAAAAAAAAATTTTGACGTCACCATACAAACTGTTCGACCAGAGTGAGCAATTTGTATGGGAAGGTCAAAATTTTCTTTCATTTTCCAGAAATGTTTCTTTAGGAAAGTTGTTCAGTTACATCGACTGAACACGTCCTTTCAGTTTTCGGTACACCGTTCCTTACACCCTGTATAACTCGAGTGTCGGTATATGGGACGCAGGCGAGCGTAGCGAGCCATGAATACACTCCCACAGAAGAAAAATTGCTGCTAAGAGTGTTTTTAGGCACAGATTGACTATGAACCTACAATTTCTGAACGCATTGTTAAAGATTTACGATATGTAAGTAGATAAACATACTAAGTCAATTTGAATTAGCCTGTTAGAACCGTAGTCGTAACCGCATAGAAGTTTGCAAGTTATTCATAAAAGTCACGTGAGGGTGAATTCCTAGATGACTTGTAAGTATCGAGTGTCGCTTATAATAGCCCAGACTAGGCAAGACGACGCGCAATTTGCATTCCGTACTTGCACATGTAGGCTAAGGTACAATGTCTAACGTACAGTCAAGAGCACATGAAGTTTGACACATTGGACACCGTGCTGTTCCTATTTTTTTTAGTAAATATTGAGGGACATTTTCACGAAGTCATCTGACTGCTCCCAACCTAGGCAAAACCTTGTATTATGAGTATAGCTTTGCTGTCTTATTAGTGAACTCTACCATCAGGTAGTCCACCTGCAAATTGTTCACTTTAAAAAAATCCTTACTTAATATATTATCCTATAAATTAAATATAAACTTTATTTTACGTAACCTATTTATTTTGGGAGATATTAAGACAAGGTCGACGCATAAAATTTGTAAAGTGCATTGTGTTGTAGGCATCTGATAAATGGGAGCAATTGCAACCAATTAAGATAAAATAGCACTTGTATACCTTGATCTCTGAACTCCTGCACATTACAAGTCATAATATTGTGAATAATTAACTGTTAATGATTCATTTTGAAAATCAGATGTATTTATTGACTAAAACCATTATTGATATACCGGGTGCTAGGGGAACACTGTGATCTTTTATACTGCGCATTCAGACCATGAAACCGAACAACTTTCCCTGAGGAACTTACATAGGTCGAAATACAGAACAAAACAAGTTTTATCTTCCATACAAAATGCGCTATCAGCTCAGTCTCTATCTATGGGGAGTTTAAATTTTAGTTTTTTAGTTCGATCTGTCTCTTAGGCAGAGTAGTTCAGTTTCATGGTCTGAGTAACTTACTAAAATTATGTCCATTACTTCATTAGGGCCTTAAAGTATAATTAAACGTCTCCATTCTTGCATTTTAGGATTTTCATCATAACATTGCTTGTGCGTCTCATTCTTACAAGCAAGTTTGTAATTAGCCATCCCACTACCCTTGATAGGCCAGGCCCTTTATAGGTGTTTCTACTAAGTTATAGTAAGTTAAAATATGAGTTTTTGACGAATTTGCTCTTGAAAGTTTGAAACCCACTGTTTCTACTAATGTTTTAGGATCTTATTGATAAATCCCTCTCTAGTCTGAGATTAAGATGTATGATTTGTATGTGAAAACAACATCTTGAGAGCAATCTCACACTTGAGTGGGATTTACAATACGACCCATAATTACACAATCTGTGTATTAGGATGGTCCTACAAAGTAGAAAATCGTAAAATTTACAAACGTATTTCCGGACGGGTACAACAAGACAGCCTTTAAGAAACGAGCCTACAAATATCTTAAAGTCTATGTCTGTGGGCGACGGTGAACACTTACCATCAGCTGATCCGTCTGCTCGTCTGCCTCCCTCTTCTATAAATAAAAAAACTACAGCACAGGCAGGATCACGCGCCACGGTAGCCTAGGCGTCTCCAGTCCAGTACCGACGGAGAAGAAGTAGGTTTGTAACTTGCCTATGGTTGTAAATTTTCCGATTATCTACTTTGTAGTTTCTACTTATGGTAACAAGCAACTTTACCGCCAAAATATATTTTCATTAAAAAAAAACCCGGCCATGTGCGAGTCGGACTCGCGCCCTAAGGGTTCCGTACCTATCTACCATATGATATACTAAAAGATTTTGCTCTTTGATTTTAAAAACTCCGCGAGCATCCAACTTGACCCCTCTTTTATAGAAAAGTTCTTGAAACGGGAGCTCACCTTAATTGGTTACTATTAGTTGTGAGAAAAGTTTAAATATTTAATGATTTTAGACTTTTTCCTTTATTTGTACTGTGAGACCTAGCTTCTTGCCAAATTTCATAATTTTAGGTCAACGGGAAGTACCCTGTAGGTTTTGCTTTTTTGCATAAATGTATGGAGATGAGGACATAAAAAGCCATATCTTTTGATTGCGTCGTTGTAAAAAATTTAAATTTTCAGATCTTATGTGGTTTATGGACCTTAATATTCGTTATCAATTTCAACCTGATACCTCTTCTCGTTCGTGAGAAAAAGGGTCTTGACAGACAGACAGACAGACAGACGGACAACAAAGTGATCCTATAAGGGTTCCGTTTTTTTTTATTTTGAGGTACGGAAACCTAAAAAGGGGCTTCTCATATAAAATGTTTCGATGACAGGAGCGCAGTATGGAAAGTCACATTTAAAAAAAAAAAAAAAAAAAAATTTAAAACTTTATTCCAAAAAAATACTACAGTTATTATTATTACAAATTCCGCCAAACTGTATAACAGTTTGTTGGCAGAAATTGGCTCCCAATGTTATACTGTTACATAATTGTTACATGCAAATTTTTTTTTAAATTTATTTAAAGATAATGAAAACATAATTTTTTGAATTTATTTAAAGATACAGAAACACCTTGCAAATAAAAGTAAGCACGCTATATACCTACCTACCTATGTAATATCTAAACATCTACGCACAAGCTCTGAATCTGATCTTGAAATTTATTTAATAAATATTACCTAACTTTAATTTTGAATAATCGTTTACTAGTACAGCTTCTTAAATCATCAGGCATTTTGTTAAAAACTTTAGGTACAACGCATTCCCTAACTCGCTCTCCATAGTAATTTATAGCCCTTGGTACCATAAATACATGTCTTTCCCTATTCCTATGTGGTCGTGAATGAGTGACAGGAACTTTAAAATCGTCACTATTAAAGTGGTCTATTGCAACCAGTAAAGATACTTTC
The DNA here is from genome assembly GCA_947532105.1 of Athrips mouffetella. Lineage (NCBI taxonomy): Eukaryota > Metazoa > Arthropoda > Insecta > Lepidoptera > Gelechiidae > Athrips > Athrips mouffetella. Next base: position 5,691,988 of record OX383969.1, on the reverse strand, counting down.
TCATGCACCGGCAACAAAAACTAAAACTAACCAACAACCAACTAAAAACTTTATTGATTCTCAGGCAAACTTTCCGGCTGGACGTCCCCCAAAGACGTTATCCTGAAGGTCGCAGACATCCTGACAGTGAAGGGAGGTACCGGTGCCATCGTAGAGTACCACGGGCCTGGAGTAGATGCCATCTCTTGTACTGGAATGGCGACTATTTGCAACATGGGTGCTGAGATCGGAGCCACTACCAGTGTAAGTAGAACCTATCTTTCGCCATCTTTATAAATGCATTTGCCATCGTTAATATCACGTACCTAGAGTTGATGCCATCTCTTTGTATTGGAATGGTGCTGTTTGCAACAAGAGCCGATGACTTAAATTACAGGTTTTTTAAATTATCATATCAGTCGAAAGACGTCCACTGCTGGACATAGGCCTCCCCAAAAGATCTCCATGACGACCGGTTCTGTGCTGCTCGCATCCAGTTTTTAGGGTTCCGTAGTCAAAAGGAAGCCTTATAGTTTCGTCATGTCCGTCTGTCTGTCCGCGGTTTAGCTCAGAAACCCTTAATACTAGAAAGCTGAAATTTTGTATGAATAAACATATCATCTACGCCGACAAAGTGGTAGAATAAAATTTTGAAAAACATTTTTTTTAGGGTACCTCCCATACAACTAAAGTGAGGATGAATTTTTTTTTCTCGTCTTCCCCATAGTGTGGGATATCGTTGGATAGGTCTTTTAAAAATAATATAAGTTTGCAAAGATAATTTTTCGATTTAGGGATCCGTTTGCAAAATATTAAGCTTGAAATCGCAATTTTTTGTTGGAGTCGAATGTCGGCTAAACGGTTATTATGGGAAATGTGAAATAAATCACAGTATTAGCTTATATGATGAAATTAAAAGATAAACTATCACAGTTAAGTAGACTTTACAGGTTAATGAGCTATAACTGAAAACTAAAAATAATAAAAACAGCAATAGCAATCAGGCGCTAGGACCTCTGAGCATTAAGAGGTAAAAAGTTTATGTTATAAACGTTACATGAAATACTTACTCAAAACCCGCTTTGCGATAAAAAAAAATCGTTAAATAACTACGGAACCCTATACTGCGCGTGGCCCGACACCCACTTGGCCGGTTTTTTAAATATTTTATTTATTTTATTTAAAGATAAGGTCACCTACAGATTACACACCAATACAATTATAACCGAGTAACATACGAGTATATGAGCTTAACACTAAATGGTAACCCAATTACAGGTGACAACTGCTTTCTAAAGGAGACGGTTCAAACAGATTTATACAAATAAGCTAAAAATCAATAAAATTTTCCAAACAAGTTAAACATCCACAAAAATAAAATCAAACATAAATCAAAATAAAATGAAACGGGAAAATAATCAATTGAACATAAAATTATTAACAGATTTTTTAAAAGTATAAGAGTTATCCGCCAAAATGTCACTCTGTAAAGCAAACTTATTACACTCACAGGCCATTCTATTAAGAGGTGAGTGGAACCCCAGATTAGTTCTGGCTGATCTCCTACTAAAAGGTCTGTATTTATTAGGGCGTGGTACCCTAGCTGGTACATTGATATTAACCTGAGAGAGCAGCTCAGGACAATCCAGGGAGCCCTTCACCAACTTATAGAAAAACATAATGTCCAGGTAGCGTCTACGATCATATTAGTTTAGGAATGAGCATTCCACAAGAATTTGTCAATGTGTTTAATATGTACCTAATGTATTTGTACTTTTTTATGTAGGTGTTCCCATACAACGCCCGTATGGAAGCGTACCTGCAAGCTACCGGCCGTGAGAAGATTGCCGCCCTCGCCAACAACTACAAAAACTTGCTCACACCCGACGCAAAGGCACCCTATGACCAGGTACATCCTACTTGAACTATTTATTTAAATTATTGCACAAAGGGATGAAGGCAGACTTAATTAACTATTCTAGTATAAATAATTTGCTTGTGATTTGAAAAGAAATTGGGATTTTCATTGAAACCTTTATTACAGGCCATGTGGAAAACCTCGTAGCTTAAAAGCCGCAAATTTTTGTTCACAGCTGATCGAAATCGACCTAAGCACCTTGGAGCCTCACGTGAACGGTCCATTCACCCCGGACCTCGCCAACCCGATCTCCAAACTCGGAGAGAACGCGAAGAAGAACAACTGGCCGATGGACATCAAAGTGGGGCTTATCGGTTCCTGCACAAACTCTTCTTACGAAGACATGGGTCGCTGCGCCAGCATTGTCAAAGAGGTCAGAGCTTTACAAGCCACATTTTAGTATGTTTGTTGTTTAAAGCTTATGAAATTGCCGAAATTTTCTTACAGATTAATGAGATCATAATTCCTATAATTCTAATGCTATTTTTTTCATTTGTCTTATATTTGAAAGTTGACTTCAAGATTATCAATTTACGCATGAAATAAAGTTTTTATTTTTAGTTTGATATATAAAATTAAAGGTTCGAAAATTGTTCGTCCTAAATGTCGTGCGATTTCATCATTACATTTGTTATATATTTTTACAGATAATTTTCGAAAATTAAATTTAAGCTTCTGTTAGCTTAATGTCTTCCCAATAATGCTTAAAAAAATAAAAAAAATTGGTTTTACAATTCCTAAGAAAAATGCAAAAATGTTAGTACTGAAAATTGAGTTTACCTAAAATATGCCATACAAAACGGCAATTTCATAGGTAAAGACCTATTATAAACAATGAAAAAAAACTTGTTTTCAATCCATGATCTTCTCGAAAATTGTTTACTTACAGTAAAAACTAAAATTTGGCGAAGGGTTCAAAAATGAGACGGTATAGTCTGGCCCGTCACTCGCCTTATGCAATGTTCAACAATTAACAAATAGTGAATCTGGTCATGGAACTGTACAACATTTCTTAGGTCTGTAAAACAGAGCTGAGAGCGTATTTTGTATAAAAGGTCAAAAAATCACATACAAATCACACTTTCAAGAAAAAATATTTTTACGTACACGATATTAATGTTTAAATTGTTTATTTCAGGCAATGAAGCATGGCGTGAAGTCCAAGATTCCCTTCAACGTGACGCCCGGGTCGGAACAGATTCGCGCCACCATCGAACGTGACGGCATCGCTCAGACTCTCAGGGAATTTGGAGGCACTGTGAGTATCAGCTGTTCCTGAGACGTCATTCTTTATCATTCCTGCAACAATACGTTATATTCAATATTTTAGAATTTTGAGCTGGTGTGGGGTTGAAAATGCTATTATAAGTAACTAGTACTGAACAGACCGAAACTCTACTCTGCGCTCCAAAACTCCTATTAAGAATGTACAAAGTACATTGTCTTGTCACGCAACCTAGATTTAATGCACACGTATCATAAGTTATTGCACCAAATAATTGTAAAAATCAGAGTCAGTTCGGCAGCGGCACAGATTACACAACTTAAATATTTTATAGCATTTTATTAATTTCTGACTCCGCGGTCATTTTTGCATTACATTTTCATATTTGCATAGCATGTTATACAAAGGACGTGGGTAAAAAAGCTGCCAAGCTGAAATGAGATTGGGCGGGCCATGGGGCGGGACAGGTGGGCTAAGGCGGCTTGGGATTGGGTACCAAAGAATAGCCGACGTGGTCGAGGAAGACCCCGGAAAGTTGGCGAGACGAACTCGACACCTTCGAAAAAGAGTGGCCCAAGATTGCACTCGATCGCGAACAGTGGAAAGGAAGAGGGGAGGACTTTGCCCAGCTATATGGCTATACAAGGTTATTTTTTTGGACCTGATTGCCATTTGCCCACTTATTAGTGACGTCAAAAGCAACAACTTTTTTTCTACGACTTTGCTAAAAACGCACAAAAAATTTTCGACTCTCCATACTAAAGTGGTCACGTGACCGACCCATTTTGTATGGGAAGTTAAAAATTTTTCGTGTGGTTATTATTATATATAAGTCGTAGAACAAAAGTTGTTGCTTTTGACGTCACTAATAAGTAGGCAAAAGGAAATCAGGTCCAAAAAATTACCTAGTATAATGACTACCAAAAAAAAATAACTGGCCCATTTGGTGCCGGCAAAAAGAATAGTACCAACCCATATCTACCCGTGGATAACATAAGAGGCAACTAAGGGATAATGAACTGAACGATGGGCAGCAGCTTCCTTCTGTGAATTGTACTATCTTACGTTCTGTAGTCACTAACAACCGCGGTCCATGGTGCCAGCCGCAACGTGCCATGGTACCATGGAGCGCGGTTGTTGCAGTCTGTAATATGCTACAATACTTCGGAGGGCTCTGCTGCCCATCCTCCAGTTCATTATCCCCTAGTCGCCTCTTGACTAGGGGTCCAAAAAATAGCCCCATAAAATTAATAACTTATTATCCCATAGGTATTGGCCAACGCGTGTGGTCCCTGCATCGGTCAGTGGGACCGTAAAGACGTCAAAAAGGGCGAAAAGAACACCATCGTCACCTCCTACAACAGAAACTTCACCGGTCGTAACGATGCCAACCCCGCTACACATTGCTTCGTCACCAGCCCTGAGATCACCACCGCTCTAGCTCTCGCTGGTATGTAGACACCGCATCATAAGAACACCATCTTCACTTCCCATAACAGAAACTTCACCGGTCGTAACGATGCCAACCCCGCTACACATTGCTTCATCACCAGCCCTGAGATCACCACCGCTCTAGCTCTCGCTGGTATGTAGACACCGCATCATAAGAACACCATCTTCACTTCCCATAACAGAAACCTCACCGGTCGTAACGATGCCAACCCCGCTACACATTGCTTCGTCACCAGCCCTGAGATCACCACCGCTCTAGCTCTCGCTGGTATGTAGACACCGCATCATAAGAACACCATCTTCACTTCCCATAACAGAAACCTCACCGGTCGTAACGATGCCAACCCCGCTACACATTGCTTCGTCACCAGCCCTGAGATCACCACCGCTCTAGCTCTCGCTGGTATGTAGACACCGCATCATAAGAACACCATCTTCACTTCCCATAACAGAAACTTCACCGGTCGTAACGATGCCAACCCCGCTACACATTGCTTCATCACCAGCCCTGAGATCACCACCGCTCTAGCTCTCGCTGGTATGTAGACACCGCATCATAAGAACACCATCTTCACTTCCCATAACAGAAACCTCACCGGTCGTAACGATGCCAACCCCGCTACACATTGCTTCGTCACCAGCCCTGAGATCACCACCGCTCTAGCTCTCGCTGGTATGTAGACACCGCATCATAAGAACACCATCTTCACTTCCCATAACAGAAACCTCACCGGTCGTAACGATGCCAACCCCGCTACACATTGCTTCGTCACCAGCCCTGAGATCACCACCGCTCTAGCTCTCGCTGGTATGTAGACACCGCATCATAAGAACACCATCTTCACTTCCCATAACAGAAACCTCACCGGTCGTAACGATGCCAACCCCGCTACACATTGCTTCGTCACCAGCCCTGAGATCACCACCGCTCTAGCTCTCGCTGGTATGTAGACACCGCATCATAAGAACACCATCTTCACTTCCCATAACAGAAACCTCACCGGTCGTAACGATGCCAACCCCGCTACACATTGCTTCGTCACCAGCCCTGAGATCACCACCGCTCTAGCTCTCGCTGGTATGTAGACACCGCATCATAAGAACACCATCTTCACTTCCCATAACAGAAACTTCACCGGTCGTAACGATGCCAACCCCGCTACACATTGCTTCGTCACCAGCCCTGAGATCACCACCGCTCTAGCTCTCGCTGGTATGTAGACACCGCATCATAAGAACACCATCTTCACTTCCCATAACAGAAACCTCACCGGTCGTAACGATGCCAACCCCGCTACACATTGCTTCGTCACCAGCCCTGAGATCACCACCGCTCTAGCTCTCGCTGGTATGTAGACACCGCATCATAAGAACACCATCTTCACTTCCCATAACAGAAACCTCACCGGTCGTAACGATGCCAACCCCGCTACACATTGCTTCGTCACCAGCCCTGAGATCACCATCGCTCTAGCTCTCGCTGGTATGTAGACACCGCATCATAAGAACACCATCTTCACTTCCCATAACAGAAACTTCACCGGTCGTAACGATGCCAACCCCGCTACACATTGCTTCGTCACCAGCCCTGAGATCACCACCGCTCTAGCTCTCGCTGGTAACTAGACACCACATCACATGAACACCATCTTCACTTCCCATAACAGAAACTTCACCGGTCGAATTTCTCTTTGAACTGGAGACGTATTTTTGAAGCGTTCGAACTGAATCTTTAGTTCGCATACGAAAACGAATCGTATACGAATTTAATTTCTAATGCTCTCGATTTTACGCATTTTTGAATCATTCGAAAGCAGTGTTGCCATTAAATTCAAATCTTTAACCAATTTTCGTTTCACGCAGATAAAATCAAAACCGGAAAGCAATTACTCATTGATTTTAAAAACCGGTAATGAATTGCGAGGGAATGGAACGCAAATTAAAAAGTTGATATGTCAGTATAATGTCATGTGTGAAGGAAACGTCAATGTCGTTGTCATCACAGATTATACATACTTTCGAGTGGTAGAATTGCAAAACGAGTGGGTCGGACCACTCGTTGCAGACTTTACAGGTATGAATATTCAAAAATTGCGATTTTACGGATTCGTATACGAATCTTGCCAATTCGAATGCGAATTGAAGTTCGAACGCTTCAAAAATGCGTCTCCTGAACAAATATTCAAGCTGTTTTCCTTCCAAACCAAAGATTGTGGAAAATACGCGCATGAGCATTTTTCTCATGTCAGTGACTATAATAAAACGAAAATAATTGCAGTACCGGCCACACCGGCGGACTGTCAGAACAAAAAGTCTGCCGGCTGCCTCTTACTGACCTTTTCAGTTACTTGAGATAGTGGAAAAATATGCGCCTGTTTTCCGTCCTTTTCCAAAACATAATAAATAGGTATTTTAATTTTATTGCACAGGTCGTCTGGACTTCAACCCCTTGACGGACTCGCTGACGGGCAAGGACGGCAAGAAGTTCAAGCTGTCCAGTCCGTTTGGCGACGAGCTGCCTTCCAAGGGCTTCGACCCCGGCCAGGACACCTACCAGCACCCGCCCGAAGACGGCAGCAGTAAGTCAAAATCCTACTTCCTACTCGTACTAATATTATAAACGCGAAAGTTTGTAAGTATGGATGGATGTTTGTTACTCTTTCACGTAAAAACTACTGAATGGATTTTAATGAAACTTTACAATAATATAGCTTATACATCAGAATAACACATAGGCTACAATTTATAAACCTGCGCAGACGAAGTCGCGGGCACCAGTCAGTAAAAAATAAAGAAAACGTTGACGTCTAAATTCTTGGCTAGAGATTATTGAAATTAGAAAGGGGGAGTGAGGAGATACGTCTCGAACAGCTTGACACAGAACACTAAACACGCAAGACCGGACCAAAACCTTGCTGCAATTTACACCCATAATACTCTTTGATAAGTCTACTGCTAGGGTACATATTAGAAGAAGCTGATATTTTGCAAATAATTGTTCATCCATTTCCTAGCAGGAAGGCTCCAAACTTGGTACATTTTGAAAATATTTTATTAGTTTTTAGGAAGTTAGTGACTGGAATGTAAAAGAGGCCTTTCCTTGGATATCCTATGTAAATAATTTCTCAAAAATAAATTGAAAAAATCCATATAAAAAAAGATTACGATGCGAACACGAGATTTTATGAGACTTTTGATATTACTTTAAGAACGCCAAAATGAAGGCGTATTCAAGTTTCTAGCTTATTACGAGTATCTCCCATTCCGAGGTTGACTTAGAGGGTTTTGCTTAAGTGACTGAACTTTAAGGTTTCCATGCAATTTAAGGCAGTAAACATTAACTGTCCGCAATAGTACGCTTCAACCTCTTTTTATGCTATTTAGGTCAGAACTTCACTCCTGCCAAGATACCTTAAAATCAACTACAATATTACAATCTTCTTTCCACAGGGGTGCAAGTGGACGTATCCCCGAGCTCTGACCGGCTGCAGCTGCTCTCTCCGTTCACGAAATGGGACGGCAAGGACCTCACTGACATGACCATCCTCATCAAAGTCAAGGGAAAGTGCACCACCGACCACATCTCAGCCGCCGGACCCTGGCTCAAATACCGTGGACATCTTGACAACATCTCCAACAATATGTTCCTTACGTGAGTATCTTATCATAATTTGATTATCCTCATCAAGGTCAAGGGAAAGTACGGAATAACGAGATAAAATTAGACTAAGTTCTTCCCAGGGCCTTCAGCTCCTGCACCATTGCGATTGACCATTGTTGGGCAAGTGACCGATATTGGGCAAATCCACTGCTGGGTAAATGACCGATATTGGGAAAATGTCCACAATGAAAATGTACCCTACTGGGCATATGACCACTGCTGGGCAATGTCGATTGCTTGGAAAATGTCCATTATAGGGCAAATGTCTACTGCTAGGCAAATACCACTGCTGGGAATATTACCACTGCTGGGCAAATGTCCACTGCTGGGCAATCACCACTATTTGCCGAATGTCCTGTGGTAACATTAACTAATCTGTGGTAATTTTCCCAACAACGATCATGCGCCCAACAATGAAAATTTTGTGGACGTTTGCCCAGCTGTGGTGGTTTGCCCAGCAGTGGTCATTTGCCCAGCAGTGGATATTTTCCCAGCAGTGGTAATTTGCCCAGCAGTGGATATTTGCCCAGCTGTGGACATTTGCCCAGCAGTGAACTTTTGCCCAGCAGTGGACTTTTGCGAAACATTCCTTTGTACCAGTCCAACATTGGACATTTCTGTGCACCAGCTCAGTAGTCAACTATTGGAAGCACAGACACGTTACTGGTTACGTAGCTTATTGGTTTCGTAGACGGTCGGGCGTAACTAATTTCGTAGAAAGAAATAAATTTATTTGTAGGTAACTAGTTGCGTAGGAAGAAAAAAAATTCTTCACACGAAACTGGTTACGTAGCATTGGTTTCGTAGGCGGCCGAAAGGGTACTGCCCATGGAACTAAACAACTTTTCCAAAGGAACATGGTGAAAACAGGAAAAAAAATCGACCTCATACAAAATGTACTGTCAGCTGGTGCAGTTTGTAGGGGAAGTCGAAAAATTTTTTCGTATGTCAGCCTATGTTTCTTGGGAAAAGTTGTTCAGTTTCATGCAGAACCACCTCTTAAAATAATCGGGGTGGTAAAAAATAACCCTATGTTCTTTTCGCGTTCATGTTGTGCCTTATGACAGTAAAAATCCGAAAGAAAATAAAATTTCACGATCACCCAAAAAAAAAGTATGTTTATATTTTTTTACAATTTATTAGTGATGTAGAATCAAGAATCACTAATAGATTTTTTACATCCTGTATTCAATAATAATTTTTCTATGATCTTTTAATGTTTGCAGCGCCACAAACGCCGAAAACGGCAAACTGAACGAAGTAAAGAACCAGGTGACCGGTAAATACGGCCCCGTGCCCGCAACGGCCCGCGAGTACAAGAAGGCGGGCGTCGCCTGGTGCGTCATCGGGGACGACAACTACGGGGAGGGGTCCTCTAGGGAGCACGCCGCGCTGGAGCCCCGCCATCTGGGCGGGAGGGCCATCATTGTCAAGAGCTTTGCCAGGTCAGTCAAGTTTGTAAGTTAGTGCGAGAAGGAACCAGAAAGAGGGCTCCTCTAAGGAACACGGTTGGTTGGAACCCAACCTTCATCAAGAAGAGCTTTACGTATCCGCTAAAAACATTTAAATTTAAACAATGAATAAAAAATAACACCATCTCCTTGCAGAATCCACGAGACCAACTTAAAGAAGCAAGGTATGCTCCCGCTGACATTCGCCAACCCTTCTGACTACGACAAGATTGAGCCTACGGACAAAATATCCCTGCTAGGACTTAAAGACCTCGCGCCTGGAAAGGTAAGATGCCCATGCTGCCTCATTTACATGACCTGTTGGTGTTATTGGTAATGTGGGTCGCGGGTTCGATCCTCGTCCAGGGCAATCATTTGTGTGATGAACACATGGCCTAAACCTTACAATATGGACCGTCCAATTGAAAGCTGTCTTTTTTTGGGGAAAGTCTTACCATACCTATCCTGCAGAAATTTCTAGTTTTTTACAAGAAATATTAAAAATCGTAAATTTCATACAAGCGAAGCAAGGAGGTCAAATTTCTTTGGTTTCATACATTTCAATCCACCGACTGTGTCTAGTTTTGAGGTTATTTGGGCTGTAAATGTAAAACAGGTTCGGCAGGTCGTTAATGGGTTTAAAACACCCCTGGTGCAGTTAAGGTTCGATAGCACACTCAGCCTAACCGATCCCTAATGTGTTATCTTGCGTCCACAATGAATTAGGCGCCGTTTCGAAAGCCTAGGGATTATGTAATCTGTGGGTTTTACAAATTAATAAATAATTGAAAAAACAAAATCCTTTTTGTTATATTTTTTTTTCTAAAATTCAGGAAATTTTCGCTTCTTGAAACTTTGCACGAAGGCTAGATATGGTAAGACCTTTCCCCAAAAAAAAGATTTCAATTCGATTGTCCACATTGTACAGTTTTACCAATACATGTGTTTGTTCTGTGTCTGGGTGATATTTATCTATATTTTTTTTAATGTTTATCTACATATTTATTTTATATCCTATCCTACTAATATTATAAACGCGAAAGTTTGTAAGTATGGATGGATGTTTGTTACTCTTTCACGTAAAAACTACTGAATGGATTTTAATGAAACTACAATAATACACAATTTTAATGAAGCTACAATTAATCCTGCGCAGACCAAGTCGCGGGCACCAGCTAGTATTTTACATTTTTCGTCTCTTTTATCGTCCGCGTGGTCCGGCAAAGAATAGTACCAACCTATTTCTACTCGTGGGTGTCGTAAGAGGCGACTAAAGGTTTACGGAACGGAGGATGGGCAGCAGCATCTTTCTGTGTATCGTACCATCTTACATACAGCGGTCGCCAGTCGCAACGCTTACAAGCGTGGTGACTATAGAAAATTCCCTTCAAAGAACCACGCGGTTTTGCTGGAGGGGGAGCCCCGTGTCCTGCAATGGACGTTTCATGGGATGTTATGATATTTTTCATTTCTGATATCTATAGTACAGGCTTTGCCTAGTTTGGGACCTTGTGTGATATGTCGTCCGGAGTTCCTTCATGAAGGTATCTGTGTTGTTTATTCAACAACTTTCTCTATAAGATACATGTAATTTTTTTTTTCACTTTCCTTTATATTATTTATTTTTATTTTATTATAAAATTATCAGCTGATAGGTTAGTATGGGAAGAAAAAAAATTATTTTCGACATGGGTCCTATTAAGAGTTGTTTACCTCCTTCAAGGAAGAAACTCACTGATTGCCTGACCCTGTATTAACTGAAAAACGTCCACAGCTGGACAAGCCTCTATCCCTCCAAGGTTTTATGTGCCCCTTGCTGTAAAAATAGCCTAGGATCTTCCGTCGCCTATTAGGCCAATTGTCCGCGGCGCGGCGCGACACTGCAGCGGAGCGACGCGGCGCGGCAAATATTCTTTGTAATGGTTTATATGAACGTAACCGCACTACATCGACGCGGCAGCAGAGCGGCGCGGAGAGTTGCTTCCGGAGGCTACTTTTGTCGCGCAGCGCCGCGTCACTACGCTCAGCTGCATTCTTCTTTCAGTTCAGCCCGAAGTTTTGCCGTGTATGAGACTATGAGACCGAAATCGTGCGTACCGACCGCGCCGCTTCGCTGCAGTGTCGCGCCGCGCCGCGGTAACTAGTGCGTTTTGACCTTAAGTAATAAATACTGTTCTTGCTCGTAAACTGGAATTTTTGCGGTGGACATACAACCATAGGCTATCAGAGTCTCTGAGGCTTTATTATTCTAGTCAGTAGAAACACTTTGAACCTTATGGCGTGGTAATAGAGTTACAAATGTTTCCACTGACGTGGTGACTATACTATAACCATTCTTTTTCCCGACAGCCCGTGGAATGTGAAATCAAGCACGCCGACGGCAAAACGGAACGCATCCAACTCAACCACTCGCTGAACGAACAACAGATCTTGTGGTTCCGAGCCGGCTCTGCTCTAAACAGAATGAAGGAAGTCGCCGAAGGAAAGTAGAAAGTAGTACTTATAACTAGTGGGAAGAGTGTCAAACTACGTAAAATTCAACTAGGTACCGCAAGTCGCCTTAAAACTTAATGAGCGATTTGAATGATTAGTTCGTAGATAATTTATCCTGAATCAAAAATTTTTAACTTGCACTGAATAGAAGATTTTAAAAACTTCCAATACCATCAATTTAACTAATGAAATTATTAATATATTTAAGAAAATTTGTATAGCAAAGTTTGTATGAAATTCGCATCAATGGCATGGTAAAACTTAAATTATATAAACTAATGTATAAGCTAAAACTTTATGTATTTAGTAAATCGCCTTAATAATACCAGTGCAAGTTCTCGGTTTAGTATTGTATTAAATAGCGCAATTACTCAGTTTTCGACAATACTTGGCGCTGCGGTGTATTTTTTAATAAGTAGCGTACATAGTATATGTATTTATACATATATGTATTATACACGAATAAAATAGGTGGGTGCTTAAAATGAAATAAGTACACCTATAGATCACTTTTTCTTATTTATTTTTTTGTTTTGTTATTGTATTAGTTACCTTTTACAAATATATTAACGATCGAAAATAAAAATCTATAATATTAAATATGTTTCTCTATTTACGACCTATCCAATACCGGGGACAAGCCTTTTTAGGCCGGAAGTTCGAGCAATAATTGCGGTAAACTTGTTTTTTAGGGTTCCGAACCAAAATTAAATGAATAAAAACGGAATCCTTATGGTGCGATTCGTCTATCTGTCACACCTGTTTGAAATTTAGAATAGTATTAGAACTTGACTGCCCAACTTTATTGCAAATGAAAGAATTATAAAAATATTATTATTGTAAAGGGGGCTCGAATCGGCACTCTGGTTAGGTTGTGTTAGGTACTCTTGTACGTACGACCACAACGCACGAGTCGAGTGAGCGTGTTGCGGCAGCAGCCGGCGAGTGGCAGAAGCGAATTGGTACAGTTTACAACGTGACATACCTAGTCGCTCGAAAATTTAACCTTTTTAATTTACGTTAAGGTACAATCAGCTAATAACTTGTGGTCAAATAAGATTATTTCTTAACCTAACCCTAATGGCAAGATATTTGTTTTCCTTCAGGACCATTAAGTTGAAATCCCATTATGTTGAATTCTCCGAACGTTGGATTCCCATTAAGTTGAATTCCCATAATGTTGAATTCCCACTATGTTGAATTCCCATTATGTTGAAATCCCATTATGTTGAATTTTCTAATAATGATTATTCGATAATTTATAGAGAGAAACTGACGCTAAAATGTATCTTTTACTTTGAGTCGGGGCCGCCGCCGAATTAAAAAAGTAGGATAAGAGACAAGAGAAAGATAAGATAAAGTATTTTTATGTTTTTCTCGATAGCTTGTGCAGGTATGTTGAGATTCCCGTTTTATATTTTTTTATCTGCACTGAGAGTAACGCTAGCCGAGAATGTGTTTCTTTGGGGTACATTTCCAGCGCGTGGTGCCCAGGTGGTGCCATTATTTTTAGTTTTTCCATCTTTAATAAGTGTAAATTTCCCTCTAATTATAAGAAGTTCCTCTTTTTTCTATTTTTTGTGTTTTAAAAAAAAATATTGTTCTAAAGGATATGCATATTTTTTGTGCAAGTTACGAGTAGGTACAAGTAACGACTACAAGTTGCAAGTGTAGGGTTCAAGTTCCAAATAACTAGTGCAAGTTACAAGTACAAGTTACAAAAATATTCAAACTGGCGGCCATTTTTTTTTTTAAATATCAAATTATCTTGGACACTCAGATATCGATTTTGAAGACAATCGGTCCAGAAACTAAAATATTCAAATTGTCGCCAATATTAATTAATTTGCCTTCTGATTCGTCATTGAAGTCCTCCAGGACCCACACATCGATTTCGAAGACAATAAAATTGGTCCAGGAACAAAAAAAAATCAAGATGGCGGCAATTTTTTCCAATTTTTACATTTAATTAGTTATGATGGACCTCTCGGACCCTCAGATATCGATTTTGAAGACAATCAGTCCAGACACAAAAATGTTGAAAATGGCGGCCATTTTTAAAAATATGACATCAGATTCGTCATTGGGGTCCTCTCGGACTCTCAGATATCGATTTTGAAGACAATCGGTCCAGAAACAAAAGAAACCAAAATGGCGACCATTTTTCCAATTTTTACATTTGATTCGATATGAAAGGCCACTCGAACCCTCATATATCGATTTTGAAGACAATCGGTCCAGCAAAAAATATTTAAAATGGCGGCCATTTTAATATTTTTTTTGCTTAATATTTCCCCCCCCCCCCCCCCCCACCTACACATTGCCTTCCACCACCTACACATTGCCCCCATCCATCTACACATAGCCCCCCATCACCCACAAATTTCTCCCCACTGCCCACACATTTCCACTCAATCCAACTTTCAGAGAATTCAACATAATGGGATTCAACATATTGAGATTCAACTTAATGGGAATCCAACGTCTGGAGAATTCAACATAATGGGATTTCAACTTAATGGTCCTGAAGGTTTGTTTTGTGCAAACAGCCGCTGGTGGCTGTCTAGACACTTCCAAAATACTAGAGTTATATCGGAACCCTCGGCATGTGGGTCCGACTCGCACTTGACCGGGATTTTTGATATGATGTTTGGGTCCCCTTAGATAGTATTTTCCCAGATTTGCAGCACTCTAAAATGTTCGCGGGTTCTGATGCCTCGACCAACTGAAACTACCCTGGCATGCCTTCATTTGCTCTACGAACAATCGAACAGTTTTTATGGAGGACAAAAGTGTTTCTTTGGGAAAGTTGTTCACTTTCGTTGACTGAACACTCCGTTCAGTTTTCAGTACACCCTTACATTACACCCTGTATAGTCAAATCAGACCAGAGGCCAAACCAAAACTCATCATACCGTGGATGGATATCAAATTGTGGGAACACTGTACGAGTATCTTGAGAAATGAGAGCTATACCTAGAAAACAATTACCTACCTACAGCTCGAACCGTCTGAAATGTTGTATACTTTAATAAAGTCATAGCTATTTCTCGTCAGACCCTTCCTGGTTTCTCATCCTCCCAAAGCAGATGGCCCTCCTAGTCCTCCCAAAGCCAGCAGATGGCCCTCCTAGTCCTCCCAAAGCCAGCAGATGGCCCTCCTAGTCCTCCCAAAGCCAGCAGATGGCCCTCCTAGTCCTCCCAAAGCCAGCAGATGGCCCTCCTAGTCCTCCCAAAGCCAGCAGATGGCCCTCCTAGTCCTCCCAAAGCCAGCAGATGGCCCTCCTAGTCCTCCCAAAGCCAGCAGATGGCCCTCCTAGTCCCTCCGGTGCAATCGGTCCATTTTCCCATTCGGTCCACTTTCCCGTTCGGTCCACTTTCCCAAATGGTCAACTTGTTTTTCCTTTTTGGTCCATTTCCTAATGCGTCCACTTCCCATTCGGTCCAATTTCCTTTGGACTTAGAAAAATAATTCAATATTTTTTTTCTTGGTTTGTTTTATGGTTGTTTAAGATAAACTGAACAAAATTAAACAACTTTTATTCTAAGCAATTTTTCTCTACGGCTGTTGATTATCGAGAAAATCGGTTAAAGTTTAAAACCGCTATAACTCGGGAACGGCTGACCCTAAACTACTCATATGCTGGAACAAATGATAGATCTCGTCGAAATCTGCATTTCGGTTGACAGCTGTAAAATTTAAAACTACTGACCCTAGGCTGCTCGTATGTTCAGACAAATGATAGATCTCATCGAAATCTGCATTTCGGTTGACAGCTCTCAAACTTAAAACCGCCATAACTAAAAAAATACTTACCCTAGACTGGTCGTATGTTCGGACAAATGATAGATCTCGTCAAGATATTCATTTTGGTTGACAGCTGTCAAAACTTAAAAACGACATAATTAAAAAAATACTTACCCTAGACTGCTCATATGTTCGGACAAATGATAGATCTCGTCGAGATCTTCATTTTGGTTGACAGCTGTCAAACTTAAAACCGCTATTACTCAAACACTACTGGCCCCTAGACTTCTCGTATGATCGGACAAATTATAGATCTCGTAAAAGGCGACTAAGTGTCCTAATATTTCACTAAGTGTCTTCATCTGACCTAGTGTCTTAAAAGGCGACTAAGTGACTTAACCTTCCCTTGTGTCATAAAAGGCGATTAAGTGTCCTAATCTTCCTCTAAGTGTCTTCATCTGCCCTAGTGTCTTAAAAGGCGACTTAAGTGTCTTAATCTGCCATTGTGTCATAAAAGGCGACTAAGTGACTTAACCTTCCCTTGTGTTATAAAAGGCGACTAAGTGTTTTAATCTGCCCTTGTGTGATAAAATTTTTTTAAGTCCCGAATCCATACAAAAATATTTCAAAATGTTTCTAAGTTCCAAATCTAAAGTAAAAAAAATCAAAATTTTTTTTAAGTCCCAAATCCATAAAAAAATATTTCAAAATGTTTGTCTTAAATCTTCTACTAAAAAAATTCAAAAAAATTCCAAGTCCCAAAAAAATTTGACCGATTGGGAAATTGGACCGTTTGGACAATGGACCAATCAGGAAATTAGACCAAATGGGTAAGTGGACCGATTGGGAAAGTGGACCGATTGGGAAAGTGGACCGATTGGGAAAGTGGACCGATTGGGAAAGTGGACCGAACGGGAAAGTGGACCGAACGGGAAAGTGGACCGAATGAGAAAATGGACCGATTGCACCGGAGGGCTCCTAGTCCTCCCAAAGCCAGCAGATGGCCCTCCTAGTCCTCCCAAAGCCAGCAGATCTAGTCCTCCCAAAGCCAGCAGATCTAGTCCTCCCAAAGCCAGCAGATGGCCCTCCTAGTCCTCCCAAAGCCAGCAGATCTAGTCCTCCCAAAGCCAGCAGATGGCCCTACTAGTCCTCCCAAAGCCAGCAGATGGCCCTCCTAGTCCTCCCAAAGCCAGCAGATGGCCCTCCTAGTCCTCCCAAAGCCAGCAGATGGCCCTCCTAGTCCTCCCAAAGCCAGCAGATGGCCCTCCTAGTCCTCCCAAAGCCAGCAGATGGCCCTCCTAGTCCTCCCAAAGCCAGCAGATGGCCCTCCTAGTCCTCCCAAAGCCAGCAGATGGCCCTCCTAGTCCTCCCAAAGCCAGCAGATGGCCCTCCTAGTCCTCCCAAAGCCAGCAGATGGCCCTCCTAGTCCTCCCAAAGCCAGCAGATGGCCCTCCTAGTCCTCCCAAAGCCAGCAGATGGCCCTCCTAGTCCTCCCAAAGCCAGCAGATGGCCCTCCTAGTCCTCCCAAAGCCAGCAGATGGCCCTCCTAGTCCTCCCAAAGCCAGCAGATGGCCCTCCTAGTCCTCCCAAAGCCAGCAGATGGCCCTCCTAGTCCTCCCAAAGCCAGCAGATGGCCCTCCTAGTCCTCCCAAAGCCAGCAGATGGCCCTCCTAGTCCTCCCAAAGCCAGCAGATGGCCCTCCTAGTCCTCCCAAAGCCAGCAGATGGCCCTCCTAGTCCTCCCAAAGCCAGCAGATGGCCCTCCTAGTCCTCCCAAAGCCAGCAGATGGCCCTCCTAGTCCTCCCAAAGCCAGCAGATGGCCCTCCTAGTCCTCCCAAAGCCAGCAGATGGCCCTCCTAGTCCTCCCAAAGCCAGCAGATGGCCCTCCTAGTCCTCCCAAAGCCAGCAGATGGCCCTCCTAGTCCTCCCAAAGCCAGCAGATGGCCCTCCTAGTCCTCCCAAAGCCAGCAGATGGCCCTCCTAGTCCTCCCAAAGCAGATGGCCCTCCTAGTCCTCCCAAAGCAGATGGCCCTCCTAGTCCTCCCAAAGCAGATGGCCCTCCTAGTCCTCCCAAAGCAGATGGCCCTCCTAGTCCTCCCAAAGCAGATGGCCCTCCTAGTCCTCCCAAAGCAGATGGCCCTCCTAGTCCTCCCAAAGCAGATGGCCCTCCTAGTCCTCCCAAAGCAGATGGCCCTCCTAGTCCTCCCAAAGCAGATGGCCCTCCTAGTCCTCCCAAAGCAGATGGCCCTCCTAGTCCTCCCAAAGCAGATGGCCCTCCTAGTCCTCCCAAAGCAGATGGCCCTCCTAGTCCTCCCAAAGCAGATGGCCCTCCTAGTCCTCCCAAAGCAGATGGCCCTCCTAGTCCTCCCAAAGCAGATGGCCCTCCTAGTCCTCCCAAAGCAGATGGCCCTCCTAGTCCTCCCAAAGCAGATGGCCCTCCTAGTCCTCCCAAAGCAGATGGCCCTCCTAGTCCTCCCAAAGCAGATGGCCCTCCTAGTCCTCCCAAAGCAGATGGCCCTCCTAGTCCTCCCAAAGCAGATGGCCCTCCTAGTCCTCCCAAAGCAGATGGCCCTCCTAGTCCTCCCAAAGCAGATGGCCCTCCTAGTCCTCCCAAAGCAGATGGCCCTCCTAGTCCTCCCAAAGCAGATGGCCCTCCTAGTCCTCCCAAAGCAGATGGCCCTCCTAGTCCTCCCAAAGCAGATGGCCCTCCTAGTCCTCCCAAAGCAGATGGCCCTCCTAGTCCTCCCAAAGCAGATGGCCCTCCTAGTCCTCCCAAAGCAGATGGCCCTCCTAGTCCTCCCAAAGCAGATGGCCCTCCTAGTCCTCCCAAAGCAGATGGCCCTCCTAGTCCTCCCAAAGCAGATGGCCCTCCTAGTCCTCCCAAAGCAGATGGCCCTCCTAGTCCTCCCAAAGCAGATGGCCCTCCTAGTCCTCCCAAAGCAGATGGCCCTCTTAGTCCTCCCAAAGCAGATGGCCCTCCTAGTCCTCCCAAAGCAGATGGCCCTCTTAGTCCTCCCAAAGCAGATGGCCCTCCTAGTCCTCGCATAATAAATGGGTCGCCCAGCAGCTGATAGATCACCCCAGCCCTCAAAAGGGCAAATCTATCGTTCAGAGGACCTGGAAAATATGTCGGGAAGAAGGCCCGATAACGCAGTCAGGCTGTGCCAAAATAAAAAGCAAACTTGTAAAGTACGCTTATTTTATTAAATTATTTCCACATCACAGACGAGTGCACACCGCCGCTGTGGACGCTGTAACGTCTACGGCACATGACGAGAATGGCGAACACACGGCACTAACAGATCTTCGTGCAACAAGTGTAAATGGTTATGCATGGGCAGCAGCAGCCGCAGCCGCATCCACAGCATCCGCATCCACCACCGCAGCACCTGCAAATTAAAAATTTATTGAGCAAAGAAGACCGGCCCCTCGGGAATTGTCCTGCGAGGA
Source organism: Athrips mouffetella (assembly GCA_947532105.1). Classification (NCBI taxonomy): domain Eukaryota; kingdom Metazoa; phylum Arthropoda; class Insecta; order Lepidoptera; family Gelechiidae; genus Athrips; species Athrips mouffetella. Next base: position 5,672,612 of record OX383969.1, on the reverse strand, counting down.
TCATGTTAGCACAGCAGCGCTGCGCTTCTCCAGTCACACTAATTTCCCGGATCTGGTACGCATGTGTGCAGTCAGCATTTGACCATTTCATATTTGCTTGTCATACGGATGGCAAGCAAGACAGGAGAAGCAAGTATGAAGTGACAAATTCTGAGAGACGCATGCAGTCGCACCCGCGTGACTGTAGAAGCGTCGTTTCTTCGAAAGCTTGCAATCACTGCCTGCGTGTGTATTCCCAATAAGCTGCGAGTGAATACGCTTCTCGGGTGAGCACGTTCCACTATGGAACTCTTCGTCCTCTGGGCTAGATCGAGGGCAACATGGTCTGGGTCGGGAACCGGATGGATGGTTGCTTGAACGTTCTCCGAGCTTCGGACGGCACATCTACATGACAACCAGAAGGTATACTTACATTGTGAATTAATTATTTGTCCTGGAAAACGCTTGAAAATATCCAAAACCGAGGGTCGGAACGATCCCGAAAAGTCGCAGTGGAAATAACAATTTTCTACAATACTTTTTAATGCGTAGGTTGTAATTTTTTCAGAATTTTTCCGAAAGCTTTGAAACTATTTTTTTGTCAATTTTACATAATATGCACTGCTTTGCTTTTCTGATGTTCCTCTACACGTTGACTTTCTAAGATTTGAATTTAGAATATTACGTGCCAGTGACACAGGTAAGTTCCCAACTTTCTTTGAAAAAAGTTTTTATTCTGAGTTCGTTTGTATATAGCAGACTGCAAACTATCTAAGCTGCAAACAGCAGCTGCAGCAAACGACGTGTCGCTGCGAGACTACTGGTTTCTATGAAATACCTTCCGTAGCTAGCGACGTGTAATCGGGCAGCAGACGACACCGTCGCCCGACCGCAAATCAGTATTGCCGCCGGCGGCGCTGGAGCTAAAAGACTTCGATGATGAGTTAATGTGCGGGCAATTTAAAACACATTTATCTTATGTGATGTCTTGCTTGTCAGATAGTCTGTATTCCATGTTAATACGTAACATAGGATGTTTCTGTTGCATCAGTCCGTCCGCTTAGCCCGGAGACCGATAGCAGAAAAGCCTACCTATAGGTAGTACAAGGTTATTTTTTTGCCCTGATTTCCTTTTGCCCACTTATTAGTGAGGACAAAAACAACTTTTGTTATACGACTTTGCTAACAACGCACAAAAAATTATCGACTCCATACTAAAGTGGTCACGTGACAAACCCATTTTGTATGGGAAGTTGAAAATTTTTCGTGCTAGCAAAACCAATACAAATTCACGCTGTATATAAACAAAAATAGAGCAAAGGCTATATATCAAAGGCACTATTCTGTAAAGAATCTACATTGAATAAAATAATCTGAAAAACGGCGCAACTTGGCACGTTTTCCGCAGTTAGCGCCAAAGTGGTCCCGTTGGATCGGTTAAAATGCCTCATCTTAAAATAGAATAAAACTCGTGGCTATGTAAATCTGTGGCTTAGATCGCAGCGAATCATTAATCTAAGGAGGAAGGCTTTTCTGCTGTTTTTTTCAGTCGCAGACGTGGCTGATTGGTGGCATGACGCGACGCTCCTCAAATTGGGCTAGGTTAAATTCGTTCTGGGGCCTAGTGCAATAACTTTTGTGCTACGACTCAACAAATTCGCAAAAAAATTAAGTTTTCTTACTATTGGATCGATAATTTTGTACGGAGTCACTTTTTTTGCGAATTTTCAAAGCCCCCAAAATAAGATCTTTACCTGGCGATTTACCATGCCCTTAAGGCTGGCGCCACGACACGCTCTGAAACCAGCCTTTTTACACGAATTTACTAAATCCCTGTATATTTGAATCCATAACAATCTAGCAATTTACTTTGTAGTAGCTTAGAAACCATATGAAGATAATATAGCGATGAAGTGTGACATAGAGGTTCAAACTATGGCTGTTCCCATTAATCAGTCTCATTTCGCGTCATTATTTTCCTCCCTACATCTATTTTAGGGCGCGTTTCAAATCGGGTAGAAATTACTCTGACAGCAGAATAGCTTTATTATATGATGTCCATATGTGAGATTGAGACAGAATGCTGTCAAACGGTAATTATTACCCGTTTTGAAATGCAGCCTTAGAAGCAGAACTGAATCAAATCCAAAATGTAGTGTAAAACTATTTTATTAGATCAACAGCTTAATCTTCATTATCCTCATTATCACTGTCAGCATTGATGTTGAAGTAACGGAGCTCGTAAGAATCATGAGCTGAGGCCACCACTCGAAGCCAGTCTCGCAGGTTGTTCTTCTTGAGGTAACGCTTTGTCAGGTATTTGAGATACCTCTTGGAGAACGGAATGTCTGAAAAAAGTGAAAATATAAGAATTAATTGGTTTGTTCTAAATACAACTGTTTTGAACAATCCTGTGTTTGTTTACAGTCCTATTGCCAAATTCTGCATCTATTGTTTTATTGATTGAAGATTAAAATTACGTTTAAATGTAAGTTTACATAGTGGGTCAAATATTGTCACTGAGTTGCCTTTCAAAATGTTGGCGCAAGTAGGTCATAAAAAAAAATGGGCCAATAATAAGCACTCGCTGTTATGAAGTACCATCGGAAAAGGAACAGTAAAAAAACAGAAAAATGTAGGTCCTCTTTTTTTTGTGTTGAAAACTCTGCACTTGGCAATCCAAGTGATTGTGAAATATGATCCATCAATTTTAATAAGTTAGTAGTTAGTAGTTCAATCAATAGTTTCAGAATCTTATGATGGATAGTTTTAAGGAAATTTTAAGTATTTACGAAATATATTGCAGACTCCATAAAAATGGAATAACGCTATAGGGCAATGATGATAAGTTGCAGAAACCAATAAGTCAATCCTATTATTGATTCTATTGCTGAAGCTTCCATGGAATAAGGAACAGAAAAGTATAGAATGTATACTACATATGTGTTTCAAATGGACTGAACCTATAAATTGGCAGCTCAATGCAATTAATTAGTAGCTGTCAAAGTAACTTCACTCTTGTTTCAATTTAGTTTTGCATAATCAGGTTCAGCTGCTCTTTTACTAGTTGGAATACCTACCTGAAAATATGTGGCACAGATACATAACCTCAATGCGCATTGTTTATATTGGTTGTTAGGTTACTTTCTTAAAAAGCAATGACAATCACAATAGAAATTGTGTAAATTAAGCTTACCCGCGCTGATTGAGACCTTCGTCTTGTCCCTAGCTACCACAACGTGATTGCCTAGGTTATTTGTTTTTCCTTCAACTTTCACGCGCTCCTTCAAGTATTTCTCGAAGTTGCCTACATCGAGGATGCTGTCTTCTGCAGGGTGTGTGCAGTCAATCATGAATTTCAAGTTGATTTTCCGCTTGATACCCTTGCCGCGGATTTTGCCACCCTTGACTCCCTTCTTGCCAGTCTTTTGATGAAGCTGAGGCTTCTTAGCCACGGGTTTCTTTATTACTGCCATTTTGGCAACCTGAAATGTTCCGGGATTATTGCTAATGCACAAAACTAGAGTATTATACACAATTTACCGCTTATTCCAACTATTTTATGAAATAACCTACCGAACACGTGTATAGCAGTCACCGAAGAAACTGCAAAATGGCCGACTCAAACGTCAAAATTCACACAGTTGGACAACCTGCATCAAGATTGCCATTTCATTAAAAAAACCGATATTGTGTCAAGCGGTCTCTAGACATGGCTGATTCAAAAGTAATATAGGATGTAATGGATGGTCTTCTAAAAATTAGGAATCAGACTTTGTGAGACAGCTAAACAAGTTCCGTCACAAATCGTTATTTTTACGTCAATAGTGTTTTCAACCATCTTTTGAAATGTCCACTGGATGGATAGCGGCGCTGCAAATCAGCACGATGAAAAACTCGGAGGAAAACCCATCAAAGTGCCAACCGATGGTGCCAACCAAAGTTATAGGGTTCCGTTGTTTTTACGATTTTTTTATCGCACATCGGGTTTTGAGTAAGTATTTCATAACATTTATAACATATTATACTTTTCACCTCCTAATGCCAGCCCCAAAGATTTCGGACCTCCTTGCTTCGCTCGGAATAGATACCTTGCTAATTTATTTTACTATGGGATGACATCTGCCAACATGTCCCAATATTTTATGTCAAACTATCAGTGATCACTAGGAAATATTCAAAATAACCCGTCAAATCCATAGAACGACGCCTTCGCTACCTTGTGACGAATTATTTCTTTAATCCTCCTTCTAAGTACCCTTATTTTTCTGTGGCCAGCCCTAGGTCCTAGCGTCTGATTGCTATTGCTATTTTATTATTTTTAGTTTTTCGGCTATAGCTCATTAACCTGTGAGTGAAGCTTACTTAACTGTGATAGTTTTTCTTTTAATTTCATGATATGCTACTACTGTGAATTTTTTCACATTTCCAATAACAACCGTTTAGCCGGCAGGGGGGACACTTGAGTCCAACAAAAAAATTGCGCTTTCATGCTTTCGCAAACGGATCTCAGGGGTACAGATAATCAGGGGTACAAGTAAAGTGGGGATGATTTTTTTCTTATCTACCTCGTAGTGTCGGGTGTCGTTGGATAGGTCTTTTAAAAATAATGTAACTTTTTTCGATTTAGGGATCCGTTCTGCCACCCTAAAAAAAAATTTTCAAAATTTTATTCTACCACTTTGTCGGCGTAAACAAAATGTAGGTAAAAATTTCAGCTTTCTAGTACCAAGGGTTTTTGAGCTAAGCCGCGGACAGACGGACATGACGAAACTATAAGAGTTCTTTTTGACTACGGAACCCTAAAAACACAGTTGATAACGTCAAAGATAAACTCGCTATTGTTTTCTGCCGACTTAGCACGCTTCAGTTGTCAGTTTATCTAGGCCCATAGATTAAAGACTTTAAGCATAGTCACGTTTTTTTGACATCCGAGCAGTGCGACACATTTTGAAAGACAAGGACGGCTACATGTATTAGTGCTTAGACTATATAATACTAGTATACGTTAGTTAACGTATTAGTGTGTAAAGCTATCTCTGTCTAAAATATTCAAAACGTTATTTGTGGATTTGCTAAACATTTTCCTCCACTGACATTTCTTCGCGCTTGGAGGTGATAGATTAGACGACAATTAAAGTGACATTTCTCCGAGATATATTTTCTCTCGGGGAGCGTGCTAAGCACGCTGGTAGGCCTGGCAGCGCCGGATTTAGCGACTTGTGAAACCAGCGTTGCCAACCATGCGATAATTATCGTAATTATACGCTAGTTGTAAGTCCTATACGATATAAAATAATAACAGAGTATCGCACGATAATTTCACTGTTTTATACGATAATTTATGAAATATTACGATATTTTTGAGAACTTAATGTGAAGTGAACAATGTGATCCTCAAAGCATTCAAAGACTAGATATTCAATCAAAACATAGTCTATGGCCCTAATGGAGGTTGAACAACGTTTACGCTGCAACTTCATAACAAACTATCACCAGTAACTCAGTATTATGAAATTAGTAGCGTGAGTGGTTTTAGCGCTCGTAAACGCTTTGTTTCAAAAAGTATTTTTCTTCATTTTACATACTCTAAACAATAGGTAATTCTTTAGATAAACCTTACTTTTTCATAAATTACATGAATAAATGTATGCGATAAAAATACGATAATTTTGTGTGTGATTTGGGATAATTTTGGATTGGCACATTGGCAACACTGTGTGAAACTTACAAAAACCGTAACCAGTTTCATTCATTCATTTTTAGCAGTTTTTTTATATTTGTTAAAAAAATGTTTTGGTCTTCAATAAATGAAATATTATTTTTGACGAGTGCTAATTTGAATGTACTATTCAGAGTTTTCCGTGCCTTAGAAAGCACGTTTATCTGTAATTTGTTGTCATATTCATGTCGTAAAGTTAAAATCTAGAGAGTAGTTATAGTGTTTATATCCTCTTTGGTAGTTATTTCTTGTTGATAATTTAGTAAGTTGCATTTACTTACGCTGACTGCTCACTTTTACAAAATTGCATTCCATGATATCTATTTTAGAGACACTTTGTACTACAACATTAATACGAAGCGACCGGTTTCGTGACCCGTGTTGAGGAGGGGCTTGGTGAGACCATTGTCTTCGCTCCACCTTGATAACGTTTTATTTCCCATGAATGAGCCGCGCTATTCGCTACCGGCCGAGGTCACGACGTTTTTTACCAAACGTGATGTAATGCCCTCGCGCTTTTGAAACAAGTCACATTCTCGCACTTGTATTCCGCGAACGTACAGTACAAGTTCTATCGTACGTAATTTATTATTTTTGACGAATCAATGTTCGTAGTCGAAGCGTCTGATTGAATTTTCTCGTTTTATGTGTAAAACCGCGCGGCAAATTTAAACCTTGATTGAAGAAACCCGAGCATGCGTATCGTATTCAGAGTTGGTGCCGTGAACTTCGTGTCTCGAACTCTCGACGCACACAACCGCGCGCAGTTTATTTACGCTCTTAGACGAAATCGGTTCAACGCTGTGATGTAAACCTATTTTTGAAGTTAACCTCACTTCTTTTACCTTAAAGGTGATTCATCAACACACAGTTAATATCAGACCATCATTTTCAAGTGTTTTGTCACGGGGCATCGTGAAAAGAATTCAATTCTCACTCAAAATGTAAGAAGCAGTGACGCAAGAGTCAATAAAATCGATAAGAAATATGGAAACAGTGGAAAGGTCACGCAAATGAGAGTAAAATGGATAATTGTTTTGCCGCTTGCGGCTGTGACGATAGCGAGGGTATAACCAAGGCTGACTTCGACCGGTTCACAGACAAAATTGAGAATGTACTCAATGATGATAAAGGAAGAAGGTTGTTCAGAAACTTTATGTACACTTCCAAAATGAAGGATGGACGTCGGACTCTGGATTTCTGGGAGCACGTTGAGCGGCTAATTGGTAATAAAGAAGGCACCAGCAGCGCGGGAACCATGTCGCCACGAAACTACCTTCGAGAGGTTGACCGTATTATGGACGAAGCAGAGAGAATAGAAGAACTAGACTTCGCTGCAATGGAGAGGCTACAGATAGCGCGCGACTCGGAAAACAAGGACGAAATTAATGAAGTGCTAAAGATACTTAAAGTAGAAGCCACCAAAGCGCTTAGAAGAGAATACAGTGCATTTAGAAGACACTTTGTACCTCAGAAGTAAAATATGGAGCTTAGCAGTTAAGAACGTGCCTTGTGTGTGTTTGGAAGCATTTTAAAATTCGCGCCAGTTTTATTTTTATGTGCTGTAAACAATGTGAGAAGTTATTTGTAAACTAATATTAGAATACGTAAAATTACGTATATTCTTATTTATTATTTAGTACAATATGTCTTCTTGAATTCCTAGAAACAACCGTCCTGTCTTTCATCACAATATTTTTTGGGTTTATTTTATTTAAAAAGAATAAGTACATTTTAGTTTTTTTTATCTTTTAATCTAAAAAGATAAGAATGTAATTAAATTTTGTGCTTTTAAGACTGATTTTCATTTGTTCAAATTAACTATACCTTGCTTATCAGTTATTGAAAAAGATAACAAAAACTCTCTGGTTATAAAATGATGTGGTCATTTTAATAAAATAATTGCACAGAAAATTGTACACATTTACAATCCAATAAAATATACCTATTATTTATACTACATTTCTATATGCCTAAAAATATGTTCAGAATTAAAACGGAATCCAGCAACCAAATTAAATTGACGAAAATGAGATACAATCCATTATTACACATTAATTAAAATACATTTTACAGATAAAATTTGAATGAATCCATTGAGTTAAAATCACTTAAGCCATTAAAATCAAATCTTAATCACTTTACATTAAATGTTGATATAAATTCCATCAATACTTATCACAGTCTGTATCTTGGAATACTTCGTGAATATAGCTTACACTGCTAGTTTTACACATATCACCTTGCCACTTTAGTTACAGAAGTAATGTAACTAAAATGTATATTTATTTCTAGGTTTTCTTCCATGAGTAATACATTTCCAGTGGCTTGTTAACCTGTAAATAATAAAGAAAAATGTAACACCATATTAAAATTAATATAAACATATTAAAATTAATATTTGTTCTAAAGACAAAAGAAAATATTTAACTTGACAATAAGTTCTAAGTACGCATTTTTTCTGCCATTATCTTTTGCTTAGTATTTCTATGTTGGGTATTGTTCTAGAATAATAGGAGAAGAGCAAGGCACAGGCTGGCTGAATGTCTATTCTGTATGCCTTTGTTTCTTGTTTATTTTTGCCTTTACCTAAAAAGATGAAATCCTGATGTTTCTTTTAAATTGCATGAAATAAAAGTTTAAAACCCATTTGCATTTAATTTTCCTTAAAGGCAATTATGCATGCAGTGACGAGTAGGTCAAGCTTGACACTCAGCATGACTTCAGCCTCTGCATCTTCTTTATTTAAAAAAAACCGGTCAAGTGCGAGTCGGAATCGCGCGCCGAGGATTACCATATACCTGTAGTATTTTTAGAAGCTTTAAAGTCCATACAAATAAAGTCGCACCATAAGGGTTTTTTTTTCCATTTTGGTTTGGAGTCCTAAAAATTGTAAATTGATTTCGTCTGTACATTGAATTGCACAGTATAAAAAAAAATGCTATTTTGATGCCTTTGATGAATCCACTTCACGGAGTTTTGGAGTTTTTGTCTGTTTATTTGTTTGAGCATCACGCAAAAAGTTCTGAACTGATTTTAGTGAAACTTATTTTTTGATAGCTAATAGTTTGACTTATACGTTTATACTCGCTTTTTCTTACACACAATAGAAGTTACGCATAAAAACATGCATTAGAAATAAAGTAACTATGGTTCATAAGAATAAAAAATTAAAAGCTACCTTCCAAAACTTATCATTGATTTGGCGCAAGGTCTGTGAGCCAGCTAGCGGCACGAACTGTCCGGGAGATGGCGCCACGTAGATACAGAAGTTTAGAAGACGGTAAGCTTCTGGAAGCTCGGCATCCAGGTCCAAAGTTAGCCGCATTGCCAAGTATTTGCTGAGGTGGTCCACTGAAACACGAGAATTTCATGTGAAATAAACATATTAAAAAATATGTATAAATCGAGTTCTGAGAATTGTACTATTGGCGAATAAAGGGGAGGTCTTTGTTAAGACTGCACCCCGCGCACACTAGCGCCCTCATCAGAATTTAATTAATTTCTTTGAATTGGAGATCAAAATGAAAAGTTGAAGAAGGATAAAGTATTCTTTGTCAGGATAGCGTTATTTTAAACTATTACATAAAACTAATATGTATGTATAAGCTTTTTGTTATTTTGTTTATTCAAAATCCTTTAAACGGAACACAGTGGCCACCAATTTCCGTTTTAAGGATTTTGAATAAACAAGATAGCATAAAGCTAATAGAATTGAATATGGAACATGCATATTTTTTTTTTGTCGCATTTATTAACAAAATATGAAAATACCATAGTAGAGATGACAAAAAGAAAGTGAAATTAAAATTTAATTAGGCTAAGAATTACGGCCGATATAAGCATTTGAAACTACTAATTACGCGCCGAATAGACAGATCCGACATGAACATTGACGTCACAATGCACTACGGCCATATAAACTCCATATAATTTTGTTTTGCTAGAAAGAGATAGAAACAAATCTTCGATGGCTTATATCTTTTTTAATGTTATAGTTATTCGAAAAACTGTTTTACTAGACTGTTTATTACATGAATGAGAATAAAATTTTAAAATAAAATAAAAACATGCATGTTCTCCCTACTGTAGTAGTTTAAAATAACGCTATCCTGACAAAGAACACTTTATAGGTCTTAAATTTTTCATTTCTGTCTCCAATTCAAAGAAATTAATTAAATTCTGATGAGGGCGCTAGTGTGCGCGGAAGCATTAAGACATCTATGAGGCAAACATTAGATATAACAATATTAATATGGGGCCTCAAGATGTTCCTGGGCTTCAGATTAGGATGATTAGCAAGAAATTCATATTCCAAGGTAGGATTACAAACAGTTTACTTTTTTATTAGTGCTTTTAAGCAATGTTAATTTATGAATCATTACTACTACTGTTATAGTAAATGCAATGCAATACTTGTTTCATATCCTAAAAGTCCTAAACCAACAACCTATGTTTCTTGGGAGAAGTTGTACAGATAATGACACTGAACCCGTCCCTGAGCTTTGGCTCACAATTTATTGATGTCTATAATCATATTTAAAAAGAGTTTTTGTTCCAATTGATCAAAGTCCCGATTAGCCAATTTGAAGTTGGATAGGCCAAGTTTGCTACAGATTAAGTGTCAACATGGTCACTGACAGGGAGGCAGGCCTCAAAGGCAATGTTGAGATGATTTAAAAAAGTTGGGACAGTAAGCAACGGACATGAATGGTGTAACAAGGAGGCCATCAGCTAGCAATAGAATACAGGCTATTAAAAAAAGTTAAAATTGTATACCTGAAGCATTAGCAGTCGTCTTCAAGTATCTAACGGAGCTGTCTCTAAGAGCCCGCATGAGCTGGTTATCTCCGGTCATCTCTGTGGGATGTGGTTTGAACACCAGCTCTATCTCATTTGGGTTAAGCGGTTCTCCCTCGCCTTCTGTGTCCATGGAGTTTTCACCTTCAGTCCTGGAATCAGGATAAGTAAGGAACATATAAGGATTGTGTAGTAGGTTGTCTGGTATGAAGAAACTTTTTTTAAATTATTTCATCATTATTGTGTTGGTTTTACTGGATTAGAAACACTGCGCTCAAAAATTGGCATTGTAGAAGTCGGAAAAAAGTCTGCTAAGCTAAAGTGGGACTGGGCAGGACATGTATGCCGCATGCATCCGGATAGGTGGATTAGAGTAGCTACGGAATGGGTGCCAGAGGATGGTCACCACCATTGAGGCCGACCTCGGAGATAATGGTGCGACGATTAAAACAACTTTTTAGAAAACTGGCCATCAGGGGGCCCAGAACAGAGGCAAATGGCAAAATAGAGGTTAAATTTAGGTTAAATTAAATTGATTATAATTTTAATAATAATATGTATTTAGTTACTTATATAAGTTAATGTTTGTGATAAATTAAATCAAAATCTAAAACATTTATACATATATAGAAATTATACTTTATGAATGCTGTGTTGACTTGTAAGTGTGGTACATAAAAACCTTAAAGCCTTATATATTAAGAAACCTTTGTAAAATAACTTTATGTACTATGTTAGTTAACCAATTTAAATAAATAAAAAATAAATAAATAGAGGGGAGGCCATTGCCCTGCAGTGGGACACCCTACAGGTTACTTAAAAAAAAATTGTGTTGGTTGTAAGATGAATGATTGACCTCGAAAACCCTGGTGTTAGAGTTGTTGAGCTTTACTAATCACTTATTTAATTCCCCAAAATAGACCAACTTGCTGTGAAATTCTGGGGAAGCACCCTGTCTAGCAGTGGTTTTGATATACTTAAAATCTTTGGACTATAAATGATTACCTTTTGGTATTTATTTAAGTTTCTGATTTAAATCAAATTGAAAAACTCTTGAGATCAAAGCTCACTGATTTTCAGATCATTAGTGATCTAAGAATACAATTCACATTAAAAATAATAATTAAGCATACAACTATCACAAATCACAATAGGTAATGCAAATATTTACCTTCCATCGCTAGATTCACTCTCTTCACTACGCTCTGAAGTCAATATTGACTTAGCTCTTTTAGTAATACTTGTATTCTTCGATATTGAGCTCAAATTAGAGGGCACAGGGGATGGAGTACTTCTCACAGATGCAGGGTTGGACGTAGACTGACCCGGGGTAGTTGGGTTGGCTGAAGCCCCATCTCGTGGCACCGAGGAGCTGCTATGGCCAGCTTCAGCAGTGCTACTCGAGTTTGAAGGGTTACTGCCGTCTTCATGCGTCTTTCGCGACCTTTGTGGACGGTTCTGAGCCTGAAGTTTTATTCCTTCTGTGATAGAATTTACCAAAGATACCTGGGAATGTGACATATTCAGTTTAGCTAACACCCGCTCCTGGTGAGCCTCATACTCGTCTCTGCTCGGGTAAATCTTTGATATTAGGAGGTCAAAATTCGGGTCCGGTCGAAGTGACCTCTTTGACACCAACTTTTTTCGACACGTAGGACATTCCTTGTTGCCCGACCGCAGGGCTGTGATAATACAGTCTGAGCAAAACCTGTGCAGGCATTCTTTCGTTGTCATGGTCTTTTTCAGCATATCCAGGCATATTGGACACATCAATTCACTGTGCAAGCTCCGCGGAGACACCGCTATTTCAGTAGCGTCGGTTACAACTTCTTGCGGAGTGCGGTGGAGTTCGTAAAGAGATAACTCCCATGTTTTATTTTGCGAGGGCTCAGCGGACGACATTTCTGTGAACTTCACGTTTTCCTTACATCTAAAATAAATAAATTCCGATAAAAATAATAACAATCGCCGCTACCACCATTTCGCAAATTGAATGAATGATTGATTGATTTGGCCAAAACGAACGAATGATGAAATGACAGAACGAATGACACTAGTGATGTAAAACCGATAAACTATCGAATGATTGATACGGCGGCGGTCCAAACGTCCCGATCTAATAGAATGTGTGGAGTTATACCAAGAATACCAACCTTTAAAATGTTACAAAACTTCCGGTTTGGAGTTTGGTGTTTCTAGTATAAAAAAACGCCTATTTTGATGGCGCCTATTTTTGTTTGAAACTTTTCTTAAAGCTTTTACGTGATCGTTAAGTCGATAATTATTTAACTTTCTTTGGTCATGGTAATATAGTAGGATCCAGGACAGAGAAATGAAGCACAGTAAATTACGCGTCATGCTTTTTCTTGTGGTTGTTATAATTTAAACGACGCCGTGACGACGACGCCGTATAATGAATGTTGCTAATAAAACTAAATTCTAAAACTTAGATCTAACCATGATCTAACGTAATTTATGGCCATTTAACTAAAGTTTCGTTTCGTGTTCGTACACACGTCATAAATAAAACAATTATAATTTTTATTAACTTTAATAAACAAACTATCCACTACTAACAGTATAAACTTGGTTCGTATTTGAAGGTACCATTACATACGTATTTGAACTGCCTAGATTCGTGTTGGGTGCAGAGTTTGGCACAACAGCGTATTGCACCCCTGTGCTTGGATTTTGTACCGTGTTTGGGGTTCCTTGAACGAGAGTCACTTGGTTGCCAGGGTTAGTAACCAACAGTGGTTGCCCGTTGTTCAACTGGTTACCGTTTGAAACATACATAGGTTGTCCATTGCTAATAAATGGTTGCCCGTTAACAAACGGTTGTCCATTGTTGACAATAGGTTGTACATTAGTGGACACGATTTGTGCGACCTGTCCGTTGGGTAACACGACTTGCTGGTTTGGTTGGGTGACGATCTGGTTTGCGGTTGGCTGGCTGACGTAAATGGGCTGAGCTTGGTTGTATCCTGGTTGCTGTAATAGGATCGGTTGGTTGCCAGGTTGAGCTAACATTATTGCTTGGTTGGATGGCTGATTTGGCAAGGTGACTATCTGAGGTTGACTTTGGGGTAGAACTATTTGATTGGGTACAGCTGGTTGTGCAGTTATGATGGTTGGCTGATTCCTTGTATCAACTGGGGCGGCCTGTGGCGTTGAATACGCTGAACCGATTTTCGGCTCTTCATTTTGACTGCTTGCACTTAAACCCGAGTTGGTAATCGGTTGACCTGCCTGATTCGTTATTGGACGGTTCTGATTCTGCTGTGCTTTGTCTTGAAGGTTTTTAAGTGCCTCAGAAGAAATAAAGACACCGGGAACGAAGTTTTGATTTCCATTTTGATTCTGGCTGATTTCGATCGGTTGCGCGTGCACAGCTACTGCGGCCAATGAAATTATAACCTGTTGGAGAAAAATATAAATTTTATTAATCTAGGAGTTGCTTAATCGCTTATGGCTGTTTCTTTAGTTGCATCGTAAAAGAACTTAATAGTGGCGCCGTCTGTGACATTGAATGTGCGTATAAATTCAGAATTCATTGATAATCTTTGCAACAACTCGTTATTACTCCACCTTTACAGAAGATAAGTTAAAAATAGTTAGATAGGTAGCATGTAGGTAGTCATAATTTTTTGACATAGCGCAGGTGGGACTGCGGAGATCAATCGTTTCGAACGCAAACGCAAAAAAACATTTAGTTTAGTAGATTCTACATCAAATCATCATCATTATCACGTAAAAAGTTCACGGCTGGACAAGAAGCTAGCTTTTTTTTTCAGAATTTCACATTTCACATATTGTGATTTAGGGAGACGATGGAAATGATTAGCTAGATGAAAAGGAAAACAAATAATGAGGTGTTGGGGAAGATAGAAGTTTACTAAAACGATAAAGAATAGAAGAAGCAAGATGATTAGACAAGTTTAGGTAGGAGTAGCGTCGTATCAACGAGTAAATCATCTGGCGAAGAGAAGAAAAGACTGGAAGTTTCTCCTCAGAAAGGATCATGGCTTAAGTTGTGGTGAGAGTCGAATAAGAATTTGGAAAACATATGATAAGTTAAGGATACGTTAGTTTTAAAGAATGTTAAAAAGCTCAAGCCTCACTTAGCTTTAGTATAAAAGTAGCAGTTAAAGTAATTAATTAGGTATATACAGAAAATTGAGAAATAATTAAAACGATTAAACAATATGAAAACAAAAACATAAGAGAGATCTATGAACACCCAAAGATTTCGGACCTCCTTGCTTCGCCTTATTTTTCTGTGTGAACACCTATCTTTTAACAAGTTAAAGCAGTACGGTCAACCGCTTGTCGGTAGAACCTTTTTCAACTCTATTACAACGCCATAAGGTCCAAAAGTGTTTCTACTGATGTGCGACCGTGTGTACAACCGCAGTGGAAATAAGACAACAGAAACAAGTCATTCTGTAATCGAGACAATGTTTATAGGCTTTCACAATTCATACTCATAGTTAAAAGCAATTAAATAAACTGTAGAAAGTGAATATTATCATACATATCCTTCTAGACTTGCGTACCTATCTTATCATTCAAAAATAAAGATAAAGCTGGCTTTCACTCATTTTTATTAAGTTAAAATAAAGCCAGAACTATCTAAAAGTACAGCATAAAAAACCAGCTAAGTGCGAGTCGAACTCGTACTCCAAGAGTTTCGTACCACTACGGTAAAAATACTGTCTTAGTTATGAAGTGTATTAAATTTTTCGAGACCGACACGCACTTGGCCGGTTTTTATTATTTGTTATTATATAGCTTAAGCGCTGTAAATATACCAATTTTCACGCTTCTAAGTGTTCCCATTTTTACGATAGAGCTAAAACGAAAAGCCGAGCAAAAATCACTTTTAGGCGATTTGTAGTTCGCTGCGATTTTCACAATAAATAAGGCTAATAAGCTACTTAAGTAATAATAGGCTACTAACTTCTAGGAATCTGATTAGTACAGGAATTTTAGGCTGTTCGTTACTATGTAGATATAGAAATAATTTCTTAAACCTTCTACGAAAAGATCTGCCGCGGCAGTTCCGACCAAGGAGATTTGAACCTCGCTGCGCTCGGTTCCGACAGGCGCGGCGTGTGCCAGACCAGAAACGAATTACCTACGCGCCTTTTTCTAAAATGCCTACTACCCTACTACGCATAATGTAAATGCGAGATTCACAATTACTCGATGTTTTGCGAAATGCCTCACGCAAAGTTTCAATTTTCCTGCCAACTACAGAAAAAACAAATCTATTTTTTCCCCACTGTTCAACTTTGGATAGTTGAGGGATTCCCAAAAATAACATACGAGTCTTCTCTTTGATCTTTTACCATCTTATACCATTTGGTGGTTCGTTGACCAATCAAATGGTAAAGGAAAGGTTAGATGGCTCCTAAGGTGGGTCTAATATAATAAATAACAAAGCTATAAAATGAATGTATATGTTCTATGTTCGTTAAAGTCGGTTTGCCCTTAGGGAAAGGGCGTAAAGCTACGGCTTGGATTCGAAATTGTGTCACGCACCTTTCCTCTGAAAAACTTTCAATTATCCATTCATAATTGAAGGAGGTAATCGTTTGGTTAATAATCATCGTAGAAATAATGATGTGAAAAATTAACTAATTTGTCGTATTAAATATAAGACATTTGATGGGTCGGTTGTCCTACCTACTTTAGTAGGCATCATCATATCATCCCATGAAAAAAAAAACGTCCACTACAGGACAGGGAGCTCCCTCCAGAATTCTAGCTTTTACTGGAAAAATGTGGAGGGGAAGTACCATAGTCACCTCGCTTGTTAGCGTTACGGCTTGCACCATGGACCGCGGTTGTAGGTGACCGCAGTAAGTAAGATGTAAGATACAAAGGAGGATGCTGCTGCCCATCCTCCAGTTAACCCTTAGTCGCCTCTTACGACACCCACGGGTATGTATGGGTTGGTACTATTCTTTGCCGGCACCACACGGGACCAACCAAACCACTTAGTAGGCATATCACTAGACAAACCTCTGCTTGACCTTAGGAATCAGAGTAAGAGCCGCCAAAGGCCTCTGACATGTTCAAATTACGACTACTTCCGCCGATAGTAGCCTGGACGGGACCAACGGCTTAACGTGCCAACCGAAGCAAGGAATCTTACGTTTTGGACAATCAGGTGATATCTTGCAATGTGCTAACCAAACTGGGGAACTCTCACAAAGTGATTATTGTTTGACAGTGTCCCCACAGGGCACCGAACCCAGAACCTCTGATACGAGGGTCGAACGAACACCAGACCACGGAGAACGGGTTAAATTAAACAGATGAAAAAAAAGAAACTTTTACACGTTTTAAATAATAAGAGGTATCTAGGCAGCTCCGCTCTTCCAATGCCGTTAATACACATTTGTAGATTTTTAAAATCCTAATCGACACAGACTTACTTACCAGAACTCTAGCACCCATGATGACTGCACTATTGACTTTGAGCAAATGATGGACTAGTTATTTTTCTTTTATACGTAAATTAAAAATATATTAAACAACGCTAACGATTTCTAAATTTCCCAAACGGTTCTGTTTCTGACGTGTTTTACGTGCGGTTGATAAGAACAAGTTGCTTAATCATATATTAACAGCTATTTAAGCTAAATAATAGTTACAGTTCAATAAAATGAGCGTTATAATCGTATCAGACGGTTAAAGAAATTCCATAAGATAGGGAAGCAGTGGCAAGAAGTAGAAAAATTGGAGAAAACCTAAAATACCTCAAATTTTGAATATTATCAATAAAGAATCGAGCCTTTTAGATCCAACCGAACGTTAACCTTTTATCTAAGGAACATTCTGCAACGATTCCGCAGGCGACGGGGCGTGAGGGTTCTAGAGTGGCGACCACGTACCGGAAGACGAAGCGTTGGCAGGCCCCCCACAAGGTGGACCGACGAACTGGTCAAGGTCGCGGGAAGCCGCTGGATGCGAGCAGCGCAGGACCGGTCGTCATGGAGTTCTTTAGGGGAGACCTATGTCCAGCAGTGGACGTCTTTCAGCTGATATGATGATTTGTTTTTAGTAAGGCCCTTTGAAACAGAAAAACCTAATACATCGGAAATCCATTGGAAAACAGCGTGAAACCGAACTTAGGGCCTAAGGTTTTGGAAGTATCGCTTATAAGAGGGCACGTGCGATGCCTTTTTAATACTACCTGAGGCTAAAAACACTTTTTCTGAAGAAAAGTACACTAATTTTCCAATAGAAAGTGTTGAAACACAACTCATAATGACAGGTTCAAATGATCGCTCAATTTTTGGTAATGTTGATGATTTTAGCTCACTTATCGACTAGTACCTCGAAGGGCGGCTTTCGCTTGTAATCTTCATGTAAAATACGTAATTAAATACACTTAAAATGTAATGTGGAGAGAGCAGTAATAGTGGGTGCAATTAGGTTAAACTTGTAAGATGCTTGAAACTTCGGGCTAGCCGGCGGCTGTGAGCCCTTAGACTGATAGTTGAGCATAAAACGTAATCTTGATGTAAACAAGTTGCTTATATGCGACAATATTTGGTACTTGTTACTTTTTACGGCATAATTGGAGAGGCGTAGACGTAGGGCAGTGTTTGAACGGTTTAAAGCAAGCACGTGCTTGAATGCGGGAAGCGGTACTTCCTGGCAGTTACGAAGGCCGACGCAACAGATACATTACTAATTTGTCATTTTTATGTAGATCCCTTTTTGATTCTTCAAATTCGGATAGTGAAGAGATTCCCAATACTAGAGGGAGATTATTATTTTAAAGAAAGAAAATAGCTGAAGCAAATATTCCTGAGCCGTTAATGTACAAGCATTAAATTAAAGTAGGCAAGGCGACATGACATGAACATGTAAGTAACGATGTTAATGGGTTTATTAGCCACTTAAGACTTTAAATGTCTTTATTAGCTGCTCTAGGTGTTCGAACTTTTAGCCAAATAGCCTAATTATAAAACCAGACAGGCATTCTCCATCACAGCAGCTCAAAACAGCCACTGCTGGGCAAAGGTTTTTTCTTTCGCTGTCCTTGTGTATAGTGTACTGACATAACACATAACAATTGCCACAGTCACCACGTGTAGCGAGTCAGAATTCTGTGACCGATGCCTACGATACGCATTCTCTATAGTCAGTAATCTTTTACTACACACTGAAGTCATGCAGTCGGTATCTGCCGGAAGACGTACAGACGTACACTGCTGGGCAAGGCCACCAGGAACACGCTGCCCGCATCCAGCAGTTTCCCGAGACTTTGACCAATAAATACCTGGAGAAAATATTCCTCAACCGTCAAGTGTACAAGCATTAAAGTAGGTAAGGCTTCATGACATGAACAACAATATGTTTATGGTTTTATTGAGATCCTCGGTCCAATTTGTGGGGAACCTGTTCATTCACGCTTTCTTCCAGTTCGTGGAGTTTTTTGCCGCATGGGCCATCGGTTCTTCGAGAAATTTACTGAGTTTTTTCGTGAACAAACTGGGTAGTAAAAACGTCAGTTCTGGTACATTCTTTACATGAGCCACAAAAAGACAGACATTTACTCGTATTATGGATGCACTACGATGGGTGATGTTTGATGGTGTGTGTGTGATTTCTAAAGTTTTCTAAGTTAGGTGGGTTGTTCAACTTCGCCAAACCATATATTTTGTCGAATAACAGCTAACCATGATCCACGGCTGCAGGCAATAGAATTCTTGTAATTATTTATTTTCACAAACCATAGAACTACTGACTTAATTTCCATTTTCTCCACATCTTATATAGGCTGACTTTTAATTAGTTCTTGATAGATAAAGGTATGAATGTACTCATGATACTGAACAACTTTCCCCAAGGATCATAGGTCGAAACACGAAAATCAAGTTTTGACCTCCCATAGAAACTGCATCAGCTGATAGCGCATTTTGTATGGGAGGTCAAATTTGGTTTTTCGTATTTCGACCTATGTTCCTTGGGAAAAGTTGGTCAGTATCATGAGTACATGCATATCTTTTGCTATCAAGAACTAATTAAAAGTCATCCTATAGAGTTGCAACTAGCCTACTAATAAAGCAGCAGTAGACATAGACATCTCCTTTCTTTAATTATAAGCTAGGTTTCTATTAATTACTTCACAGTGACGAAAGCCCTAGGCTAGTTATGATAATGCCTGGAAATGGTTGAACTAAGTGGACATTTTCCGCAATTACGGAACTTGGTCTAATTCTTGTTTAGAGAGCTGGAGACTTGAGATGAAATCTGAAGAGAATTTACGGACATGTCCGTCGGATCATGTGCTCGATAACATGTCTTGGAAAATATCTTAGGCTTATTATGATAACAGCTCCCGAACTCCTCAAACTGTTATCATAATACCTACTAGTGATGTATCTTTGACGTGTTAAATAAACAATGTATTTTATGAATAAAGAAAGCTTGAACGAAAATTATTGAACCTAATCTTAATGTTGGCCGTGCTGTGTGTGCAGGCAGGGTTTCTTCTTTTACGTTGTGCATTAGAAACGGTAATTAGACTCTACCTCCGAAATTCAATTGTTATCGGTTTAAAGCAAAGATCTCAAATATATTATAATACTCCTTATTAAACACAGTAGCTCACTGGACTTGGCGATTGGTTTGTATCAAAATACTCGTAGCGTACATGTAACCAAAAGCAAGGAGGTCCGAAATCTTTGTCTATGATAATTATGTGAAAGTGTCAAACGCAAATACTATGAAACACGGCTACAATAAGAGACAGTTCAGTAATTTAGGTCCGAACTTTCTTAAGGGCTTTCCTGCAGTCAACTAGCGCCCCCATCAGTAAAAAAATATTACTCGCTAAATACTAAACTAATCGAAAATCTGTCTTACCAGATTGAAGTAAAGGTACCCTAGTTTATTTAGAACCTATCAATCCTGAAAAATACTTACTGTAGGTACAGATACAAAAAGTGCGAAAACAAGATCTAATATTATTTAACAAGTTGAATGCGCAAACGCATTGATACCATCAACTTCACTGTCTTTACATTTCTCATGTCACGATAAAAAATCTCGACTTTCATCCAACTTTTCACGGAAGCGCCGTAAACAGAAACCAAGTTAACCACTGGTAACTAGAATGCTATTTGCAGTTATCGGAGTATATCAACCCAATTATCAGCAGGAATAACGATCGAGGCACTAGGTCAGGGTGGTTTCCTCCTCATTACTAGCGTTGATGCTCCATAGTCCAAGTCCATAGACTACAAATTCTATAGTTACCTATGCAACTAAAATACGTTACGGAGGCTTATCCTATGGTTGATGTACTATGAACTTAAATATTTGCAGGCGTTTTGGGACTCATTTCTTGAATATCACCAGGTGATAAATTATTACTTTTGTGACTTTAAAAAATCAAATTCACCCTGATAACCTATTAAAAAGTTATTAAAAAATATGAAATTAACAAATTATGTACTGCTTTATATTTAAATAAAATCAATCTTTACTTTTGAACAGAAAAATCTGTGAATTTGACTTTTTTGAGTGATCCGGTGATATTCAAAAATTGGCTCCCTGAGCCAAAAGGGAATAAATTAAACGTTGTTACTTATAAATTTAATGATTTCCGAAATAATTTGTATACCCCAATACACTTCAGACAAAATGGATGAATGTACACCAAATTTGGGTAATTGGTTACCAAATTTATGCTGGTCAAAATTAAACGGTTCGGTTAGGTTGTGTTAGGTTATCTTGCGACCACAACGCACGAACCGAGCGAGCGGAGCGGAGCGAGCGTGCCGTGGCAGCGGCCGGCGAAGTGCCAGAAGCAAATTTGGTGATCATTTTGGTAAACAAAATTTGGTGAACATTTATCCATTTTGGTGGATAATATTTGGTAAAAATTTACTCAAATTTGATGGCACGTTAATGCACAGCCGTTCCAAAATGACATATCAAAATAATTATTAATTATTATTGTTTAGTCACGGTTAATATAGATGTTTGTGAAGGTAAAAATTATCATAGCTGTTCACAAAAATTGGGGCTTCAACGCCACGAGTTTGGGAACGTTTCCCAGGAAAACATAAAGGCGCACGCGCCGTCTAACTATTTTCTAATCTGTGCCGTAGTGGTCCGATACTGACGAAGCAGCGACCGCAGCCCCAATTATGTTCCGCCATTATTGCTGGCTGAATATGGATCTAGAACGTAATTTAAGGTCGGATGCACTAACTTTTAAGGGGGTTCCATTCCAGAGTTAGAGTAAAATTTGTGTAAAGCACTACCTTGTAAATATTGTTCTGTTGTTGTTGCCTTAGTAGCGAGCATGAGGAAATCTACTAAAAGGATAGAGAAAATTATCAATTAAAGGAAGAAATAAGTACAAATCTTGAATACATTATAGCCACATGGTATATATGGAGAGATCTGACTGGCGTACTCTGTGATGCTCGAATGCCCATCCGCGTTCAAGGCAAAATCTATAAAACAGCAGTAAGACCCGCTATGACCTACGGCGCAGAATGCTGGCCAATTAAGAAGCAGCAGTCTAATAAAATGCACGTAGCGGAAATGAGGATGCTTAGGTGGTCAGCAGGGGTCACAATGCTTGATAAAGTGCCAAATAAATACATCCGAGGTAGCTTCAAAATCAGACCAATGCCAGACAAACTCACAGAGTCCCGCCTTCGCTGGTACGGCCACGTCATGAGAAGACCGGACGAACACATGACCAAAAAAGTGCTACAGCTTGACTCGGGACCAAAAAGCCGCGGCAGACCCCGACTCACATGGATGTCAGTTATAAAAAAGGACCTCGCAAGTGAGAACTTAGACCCCGTGACGACCCAGAACCGACGACTCTGGCGGGAAAAGATTAGGAGAGCCGACCCCAGCTAAAAATGGGACAAGGCCCGAAGAAGAAGAGATGTTCATTAACTGCCATACAAAAATAAATATACGAATAATATATTTTATCAATAAATTGATTGTATTGTATTGTAAAGGCTTTCGGGCCAAAAAATACTTATGTACAAAAATCCCGAATATTATTTTATCTACAACGATTTATTAAAGAGACGAAAGGATAAAAGTCACATTTTAGAATAATGTAAAGAAATTCTTAGCTAATAAATTGAAATAGGTTTCTTCCGAGAGGAAAATATAAACAACAAGTGAATAATACAAGTTGAATGCATTTTACTACTTTGCCGAATGCTTTTCATTCTCTTGAAGCGAAGCCACGACCCCTAGAACATAGCTTTCATTCGAACGTTAGTGTCCACCATTTAGCGCATTCAGCGGAATAACTGTAAAACTGTTTTTAGCAAGGTCAGTAGGAACATTCCGCGCCTACCTCGAACGAATGGTCACCGTTGAATGAAGATTTACAGTCTGCGTAGTTTCTAGACGATCCTCAAATTGCGATGTGTATTGATACATTCTTTAGTAAATATTATTGCGATTTGTTTCATTTCCGGGACATCTTTGACGTAATTTGTAGATACCTTTGAGGCATCTCATTTCATTTTATTACCCTTTCATTTCAATCCTAGTATGTGCGTTTTTACTGTGCTAGGTTAGTTATTTAGATATTTTTAGGGTTCCGTAACTCAAAAGAAAAAAACGGAACCCTTATAGGATCACTTTGTTGTCCGTCTGTCTGTCTGTCTGTCAAGACCCTTTATCTCACGAACGGGTAAAGATATCAGGTTGAAATTAATACCATATGTTAGGGTCCATGAACCACACAAGATCTGAAAATTTCATTTTTTTACAACGACGCCATCAAAAGATATGGCTTTTTATATCCTCATCTCAATACATTTATGCAAAAAAGCAAAACCTACAGGGTACTTCCAGTTGACCTAAAATTATGAAATTTGGCAAGAAGCTAGGTCTCACAGTACAAATAAAGGGAAAAGTCTGAAATCATTAAATATTACAACTTTTCTCACAACTAATGGTAACCAATTGTGGTGAGCTCCCGTTTCAAGAACATTCATATAAGAGAGGGGTCAAGTTGGATGGTCGTGGAGGCGATTTTTGTTTTAGTTCTTTTTTAAAAACGGGAACACTTACAAACTTGAAAATTGCTATGTTTATAGTTCATAACCTATAAAATAACAACAAATAATAAAATTTGGTCAAGCGCGTGTCGGACTCAAAAAATCTAGCACCTACTGAAATTTCAACTAATCCGTTATGATTATGTGGTGGTACGGAACCCTCAGTGCGCGAGTCCGACTCGCATTTGGCCGGTTTTTTTTATCACATAGATTGAATACGTGGTAACAAACTAGCGCTACGCTACACATCAAGATCAAATTGTTACCAATGACGTGCGGCGACTGGGTGAAGTTCCATAGCTCTTTTAGGGCATGGTGGTTGATTTTATGACTAGGTACTTAAATTAAATAGTTTTCATTGTACATTTTACTGAAGGAAAACGTCCCAATCTCACGGAAAAAAGGTTAAGTTTTGTTCAATCGATTCTCAAATTCTTTAACTTTTTGAAAACTTTGTTTCGGGAAAACATCTCAATCTCACGATCATCGAGTAATTTTAATATAAATATTGGTAAACTCACAAAACGTAATTATATTAAAAACCGACCGCAAACTGTTATAATTTCACACATATTATTGTTAATTTTTTACGGAGTTATTTAATTTATATCTCAAAAATCTAGTGAGCGTTAGCGCGCTTTTGCTAGGTCTGTGCAAAAATCACTTAAGTGATATTAAGGAATTGAGCTCCAAGACGAAAGAAAAGTTTTCGGCAACAACTACATACCTACTTTCCTTATAAATTGCGAGTACTGTAAGTCAAGTTTTACGTCAACTCGTGATGATATCATGATATGGAGATAGTGCGTAACTGTGTAACTTGGAAAGTGAAGCGGATGACACGTATTATGGACTATTGGCGAAAGATTACGAGCACTTTCGCCGACTAATCGACTTATTTCGCTCATTATCTCAAACTAGACTAGATAGAAGCTGCTGGATTAAATATAGCTCGTAATGTCATGTAAGTATAACAACATTTAAGACTTTTTTTTTATTGAAAATGGGCTTACTCTTAAACTCGATCTAGTCTTGAAGACAGAGATGAGGTCGACGATGGATCGAGCTTACCCAGAAGAAGCCTATTCACTCGCGTTTGAATAGATTCGGGTTATATGAACTCGGGAACTAGACTTGGCTTTTGTGCAATGTCCCCTCTGTCTATTTGTACCGTAAAGTATGTTTGCGCTGCTGTTTTTCGTTACGAAGGGCAAAGGAGTCAGAAAAATTACCGGCACGAGACATTCCATATAGTCTGTGCATATAGTTCTCAGGGTGGGCAACGCACTTTGTTGTATTAGTGTGACTAAATACCACAAATAAAACATGTCACTTGCGAGTCGTTTTTGCGAAAGATGCCAAGCGGGTGGAGCTTTAACTATCAAAAATATTCTTTTCAACACATTTGCTCATAAAACAGCTCTATTTGCACTGTATTAAGGTCCATAATCCAGCTTATTAAACACGCGTGCTTTTTTCATTACTATAATTTCACTAGTGTTGTAATTTTTGTCTTTTTTTTAATCGGCAAGATGCAAGGAGTTTCTATATCTATACCATTCATAATATGTGCTGAAACTCTTAGTGTGCCTTTGTATTTAATTTACAATACGTCCTTAAGAACTGGAAACTTTCCCCAGTTTTGGAAGAGCGCTAAAGTTGTACCCATTTACAAATCAGGTGATGCGGGTTCAGTCTCCAATTACCGACCAATTTCTATACTATCAGTTTTTGCCAAAGTATTTGAATCCCTTCTATACCCACATTTGCAGTATTTTTTTAAGCAGTCTTTAACAGACTTTCAACATGGTTTTGTCAGGTCCAGATCTACTAACACTAATCTAATTAATTATCATAATCATCTAGTGGAAGCAGTCGACGCTGGTCATCAAGTAGACGTTATTTATACGGACTTTTCAAAGGCATTTGACAAGGTTTGCCACACTAGACTGGCCATGAAACTATCTTCGTGTGGTGTAGGTGGCCCACTTCTTAATTGGTTTATTTCATACTTAACGGATAGATCACAGCATGTCGTTGTTAAAGGGTTTAAATCAAATGAATATATAGCAACTTCAGGAGTGCCCCAAGGGTCTCATCTGGGTCCCTGGCTGTTCAACTTATTTATTAATGATATTACAAAACAAATAAATTATAGCCAAATATTTCTTTTTGCTGACGATCTAAAATTATCCCGGGTTATAAAAAGCAGTAATGATAACATACTTCTCCAACAAGACATAAATTCTCTTTCCTCCTGGTGTGCTGAAAACAATATGTCATTAAATATACAAAAGTGTTATCATATAAAATTTACAAGGAATAGAACAATATTTGCCTCACGTTATGATATCAATGGAACTACTCTTCAAGAAGTTACTCAGATTAGGGACTTGGGCATCCATTTTGATAGTAAACTGAATTTCCTGCCGCACTTAGATAATATAATTTCAAAAGCCAGTAAAATGTTAGGTTTTGTTATAAGAAATGGCAAAGTTTTCAAAAGGTCTTTTACCAAAATCATTATATACAATGCTTACGTTAGAAGCAACCTCGAATACTGTTGTATGGTATGGACACCCGGTTACAATATTCATCAGCTCCGTATTGAACGCATACAGAAGAGGTTTCTAAGACATCTCGTTTCACGAAATCCCATAAAACGACAACTCAACTCATATGAAAAAAGACTAGATTACTATAAAATAGACAAACTAAATACCCGACGACGATTGATAGACTTAACTTTTCTGCATAAACTTTTCAATAACAGAGTAGATAACCCACAACTCCTAGAAAGCTTTCAAATCTACGTTCCACCCCGTATTCCTCGCCAACCGGTAGGTTTATTTAAATTACCATTCTCTCGAACCAATCTCAAACGGTCTTCAGCTGTTTCTAGGCTAAGCCGTAGCTACAATGCCCTTGGAGGTACCATCGACATCTTCAAGGATTCATATAACTGCTTCAGAAATAAAGTTTTGCTCGCTGCAAGGGAACAGCAGTCTGTTAGTTAACTTTTTCCTGCACATTTAGCATTAGTTACTTCTGTTTTTTATATTATTTTTTATTTCTATTTGTTTGTTGCAATGTAATAAATTTAAGCATGTTGTGGCTGCCTTAACAAGCAGTGCATTCAATTATGTTTTTAGAAGTAAGTTGTTAATATAAGTGTCAATGTAATTTGCTAATGGCGGTCCTTAAATAAAATAAAATAAAAATAAAAATAAAATATTTTCATGAAAAAGTAAACTGTGTTCGATAATATGTTAATAAATGTTAATTACATGGAAATACTTATATTAATCAACCAACTTACTACAAATTTGTCTTTAAAGTAACAAAATATTCAATATTAAATAATTCATGGGAGTGAGCCTCAGAACAAAAACCTCCTTGCTGAGTAAGCTGTTTAACAGGTTAGTGTTTTATTTTTGTTTTTTATAGCGGCAAGGTGCAAGGAGTTTCTATATCTATAACATTCATAATAATTTAATGAATTAAGAAACTGTGTTCGATAATATGAAAAATAAACGTTAATTAAACGAAAATATTGATTTTAATCAACTAACTAACTACAAATTTGTCTTTATAGTAACAAAATATTCAATAATAAAATAAATTGAAAAATAGTCTGTTTGATAGCTTAGTCATTGTCTCCTGCGCGCGCATGTATAATCTGTGTCTTCGAAAAAAGTAATACGCGCGCCATTTTAACAGCCGATATTTCTTGTTGTGAAATGTGTTTAATGTAATTAAAAAATAAATGACTTCTACAAATAAGAAAAACAGTGATAAGTGTAGAACGTCGAAAATACTTGAACAGAAACACAAGTCCGGTGTATCGGGTTACCTAGAAATGTGAGGAAAACGTCTACGAAATTTCCTTAGGAAAAAAAGGTAAGCGATTTTGATTCGTTTTTATTCGCAAATGTGTTGAAAAACGTCGTAAGAAGCTTGTGCGCTTTGGTGATTACACCCTCGGCTCCATTACGCCCTCGCCTGCGGCTCGGGCTGCAATTTCTGAGCCTCGGCCGTAATATCCAAAATAGCGCACGTGCATCTTAATGTACTATTACAGTACGGTCAACCGCACGTCGGTAGAAAATTTTTCAACTCTATTACCACGCCATAAGGTCCAAAAGTGTTTCTACTGACGTGCTGTTGAGTGTACATGTACGACGCGGGTAAAAACACGTTTACCTACTACATTTTATTCAACATCAATCTGCATGAAGTAAGATACTCGTAGTATGAAAATGCATAAAAATAGAAAGTGCATTCATGAAGCGGTGGCGGAACGATTGCTTATCTAAATAAGAAAACAATTTCGCCATTAACAAATTGTAAGCAATGTATAAGGTGAGCTATTAACTACTAAAATATGTAAAACATAGACGTAAATTAAACACTACTTTTCATTTATCACGTAAGAATGAAACATATCATATGTTTAGATTTATCATCTGTCCCAAAGATTTATCTATTCTTTTAGAAATTAATTTATAACTTCATATTTTATGGAGGGCATTGGTTATCTACATAAGGCGCTATTACGGTAGCGGGAACATATCTGCCATATGGGCATATTTCAAACTACTTGTACATACCGTAAAATTTACTGTCCCATGGACAATTATTTACTTTTTTATGTCTCTATATCCTTGAAATATTTTTTAATTATTTTTAAATATTAAATGAACTTTTGTTCTGCTGATTTACATACATTAAACTAACAGTATTATATTTAAAATAAATAAAGAATAATTTCAAAAATTGGCAGTTTTGTCGTTCAGTACTGTCCCATTTCCATTCATCAACTGATGACCTGATTTTTAACATTACTTTTCATAGAATATACTGTGGTTTCGACTTTTATGTAAATATCTTTTTATCTTACAAATAAATACTAAAAAGCTCTCTAAACCTTACTTAAGAAACATATTTTTAATATTAAATACTGTCCCATCATTTGGTTGTAACGGACATGTCCTAGCACCGTTACCGCGTTACAGGCGATATTTTTATGAATTTCTTTACCTAATATGTATTGTATTTATCTAATGGTAACACTGTAATGAATCTCTCAAACTTCACTCTATGTTGTCGGCCATTTTAACAAGATTTACGGGTAGAGTGAGCTATGCGGTATATAATCTATTTGGTTTCACGTCTGATTGTCCGGTCAGTAATTTGAATGTACAAAAAACAATTAATAATAAACTTAACTTCACTTTATACTGTCATACGTTTAAGCTATTTTGGAATAAAGATATAACCACAACAAGCCTTTTTAAACAGTATTTTTAGGCGAGGAAACCATTTTCGGTAGCATGATGTGGTTCCGTTACGTCCTGTTCGTTACTTTAAAACCAGTAACGTACGACCCGGACCTAATTAGTAACGAACAGGACAACATAAAGTTGCGTCTAAATTGATGTCTGGTCCAAATATAACCTTTTACATTTATTAGGAAAAAAACTAAGGTTTTTATGGCTTTCTGATCATCAATACATGCAGGCAAGTTTCTCTGTTTTTCTACATCTTTACTGTGTCCTGTTCGTTATGAGTAGGTCAGGTTACGTGACTGTCCCATAATAAATTCCCCAATCTTCTTGATTATTGCCTATATTTATCGGAAATCCATTTATTTATCAATATTAAAATAACTATAATATAGTGAGCTCAAATAGCTAAGAAAACTAGTTATTATTTAGTCTAAGAATATGATTATACCACTAAGTGAAATATTAAGATTTTTCATTAGGTAACAGAAAGTATTGGGAAGGAAGAAACGTCGTAAGCGGAGAAAGTGGTGGAATGAGGACTGTGAAAGAGCACTAGAAGAGAGGCGCAAGTACAAGATCCTCTCAGAACAGGATAGCAAGTGGGATTTCATGCACAAAGAGGCGCGCAATAGGTTAAGAAACCTCATACGACAAGCCAAGAGGGAGCACCTGGAAAATAGAGTTCGGGAAGTCGAAACGCTCATAAGAGCGGGAGAAAGTAGAAAATTCTACCAGGAGCTTAGCTCTTTCAAAAAAGGTTACAAGCCTACCACGCAGATACTCGAAGACCAAGCGGGAAACCTCATATCCGACACCGAGAGTTTGAAGGCACATTGGCGTACATACTTCAAAGAGCTACTCAATTGCCCAGCTGTAGCAAACGGTATAGGAGAAGAGGTAGAGTGTAGCAACGCTGAAATGAGGGAACCCAGTTTTGAGGAGGTGAGGTCAGCCATAATGAGGTTAAAGAATAACAAATGCCCCGGAATCGACGAAATACCAGGCGAACTGTGGAAATATGGTGGAGGCGCAGCGCAATCAAAAATCTATGAGCTAATCCTTAAGATCTGGCGGGATGAAAAACAGCCGGCTGAGTGGAATGTGGGAGTTTTATGCCCAATACACAAAAAAGGCTCCAGGAAAAAATGCTCGAACTATAGAGGGATTGCACTGCTACCGACGGCATACAAAATTCTTTCATATGTTCTTCTGAGTCGGCTGGAAGCATATGCCGAGAACATACTAGGCGATTACCAGTGTGGTTTCAGGAGGAATCGCAGCACATCTGACCAAATCTTCCTATTAAAACAACTAATGGAAAAGAAATGGGAGTACGCACAAACCATCCACATACTATTTGTTGATTTTACTAAGGCCTATGACAGCGTGGACAGAGAGACACTTTACTCAGTTTTGAAAGCTTTTAAAATACCTGAAAAACTTGTCGACATGGTTAAAGCAGCCACGGAAACCAGCAAAATGAGGGTCAGGGTAGGAAGCAGTCTTTCTGAGGAATTTGATGTTGTGACGGGTCTTAAGCAAGGAGACGCGCTATCACCATTGCTGTTCAACTTAGTACTCGAGCACATCATACGGAAAGTCATGGTATCGGATGGTGGAGTGGAGCTGAATGGCAAACACAGGGTGATAGGATACGCCGACGACCTGGCGTTGCTGGGACATCGAGCAGAAGACATCGAAAAGATGGTGAACACCCTAGAACAGGAAGGACAGAAAGTAGGTCTCACGATTAGCCGGGAAAAAACGGAGTATTTTATAATGAAGAGGTACAAAAACATTCTAGAGAAAAGGAAAGATCTTGTGACTGAAGCATGCACCTACAAAGGTGCTGATAAATTTAAATACTTGGGTTGCACCGTCACTGATACCAACCGGCGTGAAGAAGAAATAGATACCCGTGTCCAAAATGCCTTAAGATGCTCAGCAGCTCTCCACAAAGTCCTAGTGTCCAAGATAATTAGCAGGAAAACCAAAATTCGGATCTACAAAACGGTTATTAGACCAATTTTGATGTACGGATGCGAATCATGGACACTGACTCAAAAAGAGGAAAGTAAGCTCTTAGTGGCAGAGAGGAAGATTTTCCGGAAGATCTTGGGACCAACTAGGCGTGATGATGGCACTTGGAGGTCACGAAAAAACCAGGAGATAGAAGACCTAGTGGCTGAACCCAATATAATTGGAGAGACCAAGTCAGCCCGACTTCGCTGGCTGGGCCACGTAGAGAGGATGGAGGAAGATCGTGCAGTCAAAAGAGCGTACCTGGGACGACCGACGGGAAAGCGGCCGGTCGGACGTCCCAGGTACCGCTGGAGTGACGAAGTGCAGAAGGACCTGAGCGCTCTCCAAAGACCTGATTGGCGTGAGGAGGTGCAGAAAAGGGCCGACTGGCGGCTTTTGGTGTCGGAGGCCAAGATCCTCTTTGGGTCCCTGAGCCAGCGTAAGTAAGTAAGTAAGTAACGGTAAGGACCAATTAAATGCAAAAATAATGAATAAATATTTTTTTTAAAACAGTACGTGATTATTAAAAAAAAAATAACTTATATTTTTCCCCAATAAATGTATTAAAACATGAAACTTAAATTTCATTTTAGAATTATAGCCATACTTCTATCGGTAACGAACATGACAGAATTTAGCGAACATTTTAGATTTTTCTTTGATTAGATCATAATTATTTAAAATTGATTGGTTCTTTAAATAAAAAGACAAAATTTATCTATTAGGCTACTTATAATAGCTAAAAATATACTAATGTAATCAACTTTGATAAAATCATGAATTTTTCAATAGCGTACAAGTAAATTGAAAAATGCCCATATACGAACCACTTCCCTTGCAACACAAATTTCCGAGCAAAGCCCGGTAGTATCCTAGAGGTACGAAAAAAAAACCGGTCAAGTGCGAGTCGGACTCGCGCGCCGAGGGTTCCGATATACCTATAGTATTTTTGGAAGCAATAAAGTCCATTTTCAGGACCGCAAAACTAAATTTGTTTGTAAAGGTTTTTTGCAGATTTCTGAAAAACTGTGCAACTTAGAAAGATCGTTTTATTTTTGCTGTAAAGTTTACATAAACCTCTGTCAACTGTAATTAATTCAGATTTTCCCTTACTCAAACTTCGGAGATAAGGGGGGGGGAATGGTATTTTTTTTGACATTTTTCATCATAACTTGAAAACTAAGAAATTTAAAAAAATACAAAAATATATTTTAAAATGTACAAGTAAAGCCCTTTCATATGATACCCCATTCGACCTAGTAGCGACAATTTGAAATTTGGCCCCCCCTATTTTGGCCCCCTTTACATTAATAATCATACTTTTTTCAAAAAATTTTCATGTGCAATTAAGTTGGGCAACTATATTCTAAAACTATTCCAAATTTCAGCTCGATAGCGTAAGTGGTTGCTGAGATATAGAGGTGTGACAGACAGACGGACAGACAGACAGACAGACAGACAGAGCGGCACCATAAGGGTTCCTTTTTTTTACCATTTTGGTATCGGAACCCTAAAAACAACAACACATTTAATAAAAAAAGCCCCGGTCAAGTGCGTGTCGGGCCACGCGTAGTATAAGGTTCCGTAGTTTTATTACGATTTTTAATCGCAAAGCAGGTTTAAGTATTTCATAACGCTCATAACATAAACTTGTCATCTCCTAATGCTCAGCGAGGACCTAGCGCCTGATTGCTACTGCTATTTTTATTATTTCCAGTTTTTCAGCTATAACTCATTTATCTGAGCAGCCTACTAAGCTGTGATAGTTTTCCTTTTAATTTCATCATACTGTGAATTTGTTCACATTTCCAATAGGTAACAACCGTTTATCTGGCAGGGGGGTGGACCCCACACGATAGGGTAGACGAAAAAAAAATTGAGCCCCACATTACTTTAAGGGTAGGTACCCTAACAAAAAATATTTTCAAGATTTTATTTTACCACTTTGTCGACGTGGATGAAATGTATATTCGTACCAAATTACAGCTTTCTAGTACCAAGGATCTCTGAGCTAAGCCGCGGACGGACAGACAGACAGACGGACATTTTTTTTAATTAATTCAAATTAGGTACAATTTTCATATAAAAAAAAATATCTCGCCAAACTGACAGTTTGTTTGAGAGTAAAGTGCTCACACATATGCGAATAGTGCACCAGCCGGCTTAGCACGCTGTAGTTGTCAGTTTATCTAGGCCCATAGATTAAAGACTTTAAGCATGGTCAAATTTTTTTGACATCCGAGCAGTGCGATACATTTTGAAAGACACGGACGGCTACATGTATTAGTGTATAAAGCTATCTCTGTCTAAAATATCAAAAATAATTTGTGAATTTGCTAAACATTTTCCTCCACTGACATTTCTTCGCGCTTGGAGATGATAGATTAGATGACATAATTCCTTAAATAAAGTGACATTTCTCCGAGATATATTTTCTATCGGGCAGCGTGCTAAGGCGGCAGGCTGTACGAACTTTTTTTGCCTCACCCTTCTTGTATTATATTTGTTCGACACCAGTGTTTCCAAATCACCGCTATAATAGTGCTCTAATGCAATCAACGAGTGGACGCGACTATAAAGGTTCCTTGTTGACTAAGGAACCCTAAAAAGCAAGCCGCATGGCACAGTGGTAGATTAGACGTCTTAAAATGGTTTGACTCTTAGTGATTTTTTATTTACTCCTTATGTATGATCTTATGGATGGATGGGGGTGGGGGGTTAATTACACTTTAACCGATATTGAAAATCAGGGAGTCATTTTTGCATAATTTGAGGTTGTTTAGACCGAACTTTCTACCCTGATAACCTCAAAAAGACCAAAAATAATAGTTTTCTAAAATTTATAACAAAAAATCATTAACCTGTGTAGCCCTGCATCATAACTACATCCCATGAAATGTCCATACAGGACAGCGAGCTCCCTCCAAAAAACCAGCTTTTGCTGAAACAATGTGGAGGGGAAGTACCATAGTCATCATGCTTGTTAGCGTTACGACTGTACGTCACACAGAAGGATGCTGCTGTCCATCCTCTGGTTCATTAACCTTTAGTCGCCTCTTACGACACCCACGGGTAGAGATGGGTTGGTACTACTCTTTGCCGGCACCACACGGGCACTTGCTATTGTATGATGCACATTCTCGTTTATACAGAGGTAGAGGTAATCATTACCCGACTTCAAAAAAGGAGGAGGTTCTATGTTCCACTGTATGTATTTTTTACTTTTATAACGTTAGCGTTACTCAGTATCTACGAGGACTACGAACCCACAGAAAAATCCCTGAGAGACTTGTATTAGGACTGAAGTAAATAAGGCAAAGAACTGAAGGTGGTAGGGCTTTTGTGCAAAGTCCGCCTGGGGAAGTACCATCCCCTTGCATTTTTCTGCCGTGAAGCAGCAGTGTTTGCACTGCTGTGTTCGGCAAGGGAGCCAGTGAAATTACTGGCACATGAGACACACCATCTTAGTTCTCAGGGTGAGCAACGCGCTTTGCTGTCTTGTTAGTGTCAATATGCTACTAATGAGACAGTAGGCCCTATGGGCGGTGGTGACCACTTACCATCAGGTGGCCCACAAGCTCGCTTGCTCACTTGTTACATTAAAAAAAAAGAGTAATGCCGTATCTGAATATTTATTTATTTATCAGCAGTTTAAATTCATTGCAACATGACTGTGGATATGTCATGCTGTCGACGAAGACGCGGGCTAGTGATTTAGATTTACGATAAGCTGATTTCTTCTTAATGGATTCGGAAATTGCTTCTTTAAGCATTATATTAAGTAGGAATATGGTAATAAAATGCTCGACATTTATGATTAAAGAGTTCGGTTTCAATGCCAGTTGCGCAACAATGCACACAGCCACTTTAAATTAAAGCTCCTTCAAATCTAGTGTGGAAAATTTCTGTTACGTTGACATTATTAGTAGGTAAAGTACCTACTAAGAAGCGGAAGCGCTTGCGACCTAGTGGTAGTTGCACTTTCATTCGTTTACCACCTAAACCTAAACAAAACCTGGAGTTTTGGAGAGTACTCCAAAACTTTTGACGACGAAAAGAACATCGATATGACACAACTTCAAAACAGTCAAATTACTGATAATAGAGTAGAATATTTGTTTCATCATCATCATATCAGCCGAAAGACGTCCACTGCTGGACATAGGCCTCCCCTAAAGATGTCCATGACGACCCGTCCTGCGCTGCTCGCATCCAGCGGCTTCCCGCGACCTTGACCAGATTGATTGATTGTATGATATCAAATCGACAGCAATTGATTAATTATCCGACCCTCTACTATCAACGAAACTTTTAATTTGACTGTTGCGAAATACTGCCAACAGCACCTCAAGCTTGACACATTGGATTCTGTACCGTTCTTACTCAGAGTTCCTATTTCAGTAGCTATAGATGCTATAGTCGAGCTGCAGGTGTCATGTTTGACCTGCTCTTTACTGTAGCTATTTCGTTGTGGTCGTCGTAAGTTAGAGTCGATCACCTTTAGACATACATACATTCATTAGATAAATGCAGGTACACAAAAACAATGTCTTGGGGGGATCGAACCTGCGATCTACAGTGTAAAAGGCAAGATCAACACTAACTGTGCCAAAAAGACAGTGAAAAACACTCATTACAAAATTTGAAATGAGTGATTTTGACTGTCTTTTTGGCACCGTAGGTATTGAGTTGACCTTGCCTTTTACATTGTAGACCGCAGGTTCATTTAATAAACTCACTATTTGTCTCACGCATTGCTACTCATAAAAATCTACCTACTTTTGGCGATGATGACGCATAAGTAAAATTTCACCACTTTCACAATTCACAAGGATAATAATACCCTCATAGGTAATCTTGTGGTTTCTTACTACTTCCTAAAATATTTGGTGCCGACAAATTGGTACGGTTGACAGTTTATTTCAGCTTCTAGGTACTCCATGCCTTTTCCAGTGAGTTTATAAGATGGGCGTAAGCTGGGATAAAAAGCTTTTTCTCACACTATAGATTTGATGGCGCAGCGCAGCACAGAACAATATTTCTATCCTTTAGTTTTCTCGCAATAAAGCGGGAGGGAAGACGCGTTCTGCCCGCGGCGTTCTAACGCGGACTTCCCAGAGCCCACCAATAGAGGCACCCATGGTGGACGCTGCTCAAGTCAGCACTTTCGCCAATATGCGCATTGCTGACAAGTAGAAATTGATGGAATCGATTATCCACATTCCTTATTTAAGTCCTCTTAACAGCCCTGCAGTGCGCGCATTAGTGTGTTTCGGATGATAGGTATTTTGGTACCCAAAGGTTGAAAAACGGGACCCTGTTAATATGCCTCCGATGTCCGTATGTCTGCCAAATACGTGTCGGACTCGCGCGCATTTAATACACTTCTGCGTGATTGCGCGTCCTTAACTGAGACGGTATTTTACCTGTGCGCTAGTTCAACTCGCACTTGGCAGGTTTTTGACGAGGTGTTCAGTTGCAGTTATTTTGAATTCCAGATTTGTGATTTCTTTTAAAAAAGATCCAATGTTGACGAACGTTTCACATCACAACTGAAGAGAATTTACTGAAAAACAAGCATTGATGCATGCATTGTTTCTGAAAACTGATCAAAACGTGTGCAAGTACAATGGAAGGTGAATGGATAGGTTTCAAGAGAATATTCATCAAACACTTGTCAATTGAAACTAGACCTCGTATTCATAAACTCCTCTCAAGTATGAGATTGCTCTCCAGAGGTGGTAGGGCTTTTGTGCAAAGTCTGTCTGGGGAAGTATCACCCCCTTGCCTATTTCTGCCGTAAAATAGCAATGCATGCTGTGTTTCGATTTGAACGGTAAGGGAGCCAGCGAAATTACAGGCACACGAGTCACACCATCTTAGTTCTCAGGGTGGGCAACGTGCTTTGCTGTCTTATTAGTGTCAAGTTATGCCACTAATTAGACAGCGGGCACTATGGGCGATGGCTTGTTTCCATCAGGTAGCTCAATTGCTCGTTTGCACTAGACACATACGAGGGTGGTCCCAGAAGTAGCCGACCTATCCAAGAAAAATCAAAATAAATGGGACAAACTATATTTATTTCTCTACATAGCTTCCTTGTAGCTCGATACACTTTTCCCAGCGGTGCTCTATAGCTTCAATGCCACGTCTATAGTAGGAATTGTCAAACTCTTCAAAATAGCCATTAACCAACGAATCAACCTCTATGTTGCTCGAAAATCTTTTCCCGCCGAGCCATTTTTTTAGGTTTGGGAACAGAAAATAATCTGACGGGGCCAAATCTGGTGAATAAGGTGCATGGGGAAGCAATTCAAATTTTAATTCTTCGATTTTAGCCATTGCAATGCCAGATGTGTGGACTGGAGCGTTGTCTTGATGAAACAAAACTTTTTTCTTTGACAAGTGAGGCCGTTTTTTCTTTATTTCTTCACTCAAACGCTGCAATAAGTTGGCATAATACTCGCCATTAATGTTTTTCCTTTTGGAAGATAATCTATAAAAATTATGCCACGCGCGTCCCAGAAAACTGAAGCCATGACTTTTCCTGCCGATGGAACTGTTTTTGCCTTCTTTGGAGCTGATTCTCCTCTTTCAGTCCATTGTTTTGACTGTTCCTTAGTCTCAGGTGTAAAGTAATGAGTGAACCCATGTTTCATCCATGGTGATAAATCGACGCAAAAACTCGGCTTTGTTGCTGCGAAATTTTGCTAAACATTCGACTGACACATCCTCACGGCGCTGTTTTTGTTCTACTGTGAGTAATCGCGGCACCCATCTTGCGCATAGCTTTGTCATGTCCAAGTTTTCTGTTAAAATACGATGGACTGCACTTTTTGAAATGCCTAACATATCTGCTAGCTCGCGTACTTTCAGTCGACGGTCATCCAGTACAATTTTGTGGATTTTTTTTACTATTTCTGGATTAGTCACCTCATTTGGTCGTCCACTGCGATGTTCATCTTGGCAGCTCGAGCGGCCGTGCTTGAACTCTGCCACCCAATATTTTATTGTTGTAAATGAAGGAGCAGACTCCCCCAAAGTAGAATCAAGCTCCACTTTGATATTAGTTGGGCTGAGACCTTTCAAATAAAAGTATTGAATTACGTAACGAACACCAATTTTATCCATTATCGAAAAATTCGATGACAACATTCACTAAGTATGCTTCAGAACAAATGCCGAATGACCTAGCGCGTTCGAATTTTAAATTTAAATTTCTTAATGTTCACGCTTCCTAAAAAGAGTATTTAATGAAATAAAAACTGCCAGTAAGTAAGTAAGGTCGAATATTACTGGGACCGCCCAGGTAAAAAGAGGTATACTTTACTTGGAAGAAAAAGAGGTTTTTGAGAGCAAATACTGGAGAGGAATTCATCAGTACGACCCAGTTTTGATTTCGAACCGAATTTATTGGAAAATGTCCATCTCCCCAGCTATATAGCTCAATCGAGAGGGAGGTAGGGGTAAGTATTATATACTACGACTGCAAATTGGTGCATGCCATCAGTAAAGTGTCAGATTTGGTGGAACAAAACTGACGATACAATAATAATATTTTCACTTCTCATGCTCTGAAAGTGCTTATTTTTGCAGGATATAGGCTGCCCAAAGTCGAATTTTGTGCACTAGGGCAAAAAGTAATCTCGGTGGTGTACGCCATGCGCGCGGGCCTGCGGCGGCACCCCGTCTCACGCCGCGCGCGCGTCTACATATTCTTCACTAAAGCAGAACAACTCATTCTTCAGTTACATTTAGAGAGTACTTTTACGTTTTATTTCCTCGCAATCAAAGTGAAAAGCAGAGTTTATAACTCGTCCACAAAACCATTTTATCCTCGACATTACTATCCGCTCTCGCCTTCGGCTCGGGCTGCTAAAAGTCTAGTCTAACAAATAAACATAATGTCGTGATTTCTACTAATTACATTATTTTTGAGAAATGGCAACACTCATTCTTACGTCAATTCGAAATCGGCCAATCACAGAGCTGATTTTGAATGAGCCAATCGCAGACGACCATGTGGCGACTGTTCAGGGCAGTAGTGGGGAGAATGGGGATGGATCGGTTTTTGCATGGAACTCTGCGACATTAGCTCGTCAGACGTGGAGTAGTTTGGTCGTCCGCAACTTGTATAGTCCTAAGTTATTGCGACTTAAATTACTACTAAGAAGTTGATGTTACTTGATTAAAATATATTATATTGGAAGTGAATTACGTGTGGAGATTTTATTTCATAAAAATAATAAGTACTTATTATAATATACAATTAGATAAATATTAAGTTCCTATCATAGATGAAACTTGATCTCGTTCTGATCATTTTTTTTTCTTTAATTATAATTTAAGATTAGTATTAAGACGATAGTTTTAATTAAAACTATATTATGTGAACACCTGCAAGAGTAGAGTTTGGTGAAACGCACCAAAGCAATACAACTGCTGAATTATGTACCCAAATTCCTTACATAATAAATATATTTCATATTTCATTTCATTTCGGAAAAATGGTTCGTTTTGTGCACTTGTTGTAAAATCTACTATGGATGGTGTGTGTGTTACGGTACATAAAAGAAAAATGGTTAAATGCAGCATATTTGGTGCAATAAAAAAAAATGATTATTTGAAGTTGAATGTATTTTTGGCTTCCCAATATAAAACTTGCGCCGTCAATACCGGAATACATATTACACCACCATACATATGGGACGACCAAAAAATTTCTTATTTTTTTACCTATGTTTCTTAGAGAAAGTTGTTCAGTTTTATGTCCTATAATAAGTACCATGCTCAAATATACTCAGATGTTAAATTATATAGCTACACTATCTTGAATAGAATTAGGTTCATAAATTACAGAAATAGCAGAAACTATACTTACATACTTTCCATAATTTGAATTGGTAAAAAAGCCGAGTCGAAAATATTCACATGGTAGGAGTACTCCATCATTGACTTTACTCTATTTACTGCTATTCACCAGTCAAAAGAAACAACTAACAAGATTCTGCAATTTACCGAGATCCCCGTGTGCACAACCTCTTTATTCCCACTTAAATACCACTTACAGCAGATAGGTAACTCGCCAAGAAATGATTGGCTGCATGTCGATACTAACCACATGGAGGGTTACCAGACGTCAGGATTTATCCTGACATGTCAGGATTTTTCAGTCCCTGTCAAGATTCCATCCAGAGATAGAAAATGTCAGGATATATTTTGGACTATTTTTAAAATTTTTATTATTTGGATTATTTGCTAACTAATTCGTTGAGAGGTGAGCGAGAGCGATATGAACGATGCGAGAATATCCGTCCCCCTTCCTTTCCTTGGTCAGTTCAGTGGTCGGCTAAACTAAAACATTTTTATATTTTTGCGCATTTAGGGCTTAGAGCAACGCGTCAAACCGCGCATTTTCGGGCTTTGCGCGCGAAAATCGTGTTACTCTATGATTTAGGGTCAGAACCAAGAAACAAAAGAGATCGATTTACCTACCTAATAAGAATTGTGAAGCCAGACATACAAAATTTTGTTTTTACTGTTATCACGTCTGCATGTCTCATCATTAAGAACCTACCCCTAAGGGTAGGTACAAATGGGACAGATTTGGTCAAGGGTACTTTTTTTTCCTGGAGGGACACGCACCTTATCGACGGGCTTAACAAAATGTCAGGACTTTTTAGTAGAAATATAGTTATATCATCTGGTAACCCTCACAAGCATCTCAGTATCCAGCAAGTCCTGGCTACATTATTTGTTATTACATTACCTACTTGTTGGCAAAAAATCTATTTGCTCTACACGGCCTTTCGATTGAGCAATGAGGAAGGCGTATTATAAACTCTTGGCAATACCGTTCCGGTTCAGACTAGACGATCGAGTAAGCAAAATTTTGGCCGCCTTTGCCCACATTAGGTAAAGCTGTCCGTGTATGTTTGTATTTTTTTTAATGTGAGCAATAAAGTGTACATCAATCTATCTATCTACAATAATGGACAAGGACTGTTACATGGCATGATATGCTTGTTTCATAAGTGAACATCTGCAATTGGTTTATTAGTATTCTTGACTTGTACCTTTTATTTTGTAAAAACTGTTGGTAATATTTATTTATTAAAAAAAAACTACTTTTTATAATGTGACAGACGAGAAAAATAAACCCACGTTACTTGTAGGGGAGGCACTCTACAAAAAAAATATTTTCAAGATTTTATTTTACCACTATCCTCGAAGCAGATGAAATATATATCCATCCGTGCCAAATTACAGCTTTCGAGTATGTTTCGAGTATGTTTCGAGTACTTTAAGGGTTTCTTAGCTAAGCCGCGGACAGACAGACAGACGGACATGACGAAACTATAAGGGTTCCTTGTTGACTAAGGAATGAATGAATGAATGAATGAATAAATTCTTTATTGCACACATAAACATAAGAACACATAAAGAATAACACTTAAGGTTATAGTAGGCAAAGGCGGTCTTATCGCTGAGAGCGATCTCTACCAGACAACCTTTGTATAGAGGAAAAGACATACATAAATAATCACAGCAGGTAGTGTACCAATAAAAAATTGCATACAGAAAACACATAAATATATATATATATATATATAAATAAAATATAAATATAAAATAAATACAAAAATATAAACAAATAAATATACATATATATAACTATAGTGTTACGAATACATGTATACTCAGTTGCAAACAGAAGAGGAACGACTTAGGAGATAATTATGCAGTTTTGTTTTGAAAATAGCAAGCGACTCGGAGTGACGAACTTCAGAGGGCAAATTATTCCACAGTTGAGCAGATTTTAAAGCAAAAGACTCCTTGTAGTAGCCCGACCGTGTTAATGTAACCCGCAAAATGTTGTCAGACTTCGATCGAAAGACACGCGAGCCGTCAGCACCTAGGTACTGGAAACTCTCCTTAAGGTAGGAAGGAGTGCGTGGGTCATACAGAACATTGTACACAAGCGTCAGGACGTGTTCTTAAGGAACCCTAAAAAGAGTTCATAAGCTTCAGGGTGAAGTGGCATAATAATATGACCACGGCTATTATCTGAACATCACTATTAGGTATTAAAATACTCGTACCATAAAACCGTCATCGTAAAAAAATATTGTCATCTGAAATAAAAATATTGTCACCTGAAATTGTTATGTACGTTTTACATAACAATTTCAGAAGACAATATTTTCTTGTTATATTATTTTGAGAGCAAGGTTTTACAGTAGTCGGGTTTTAGTTTTTGAATATTTTTTTTATTTCTCCTTCTATATTTATAAAGAGTGTAGATAGACAGAGATCCAGAATATTCCTCCAGTGTTAACGAGAGCAATGGCTACATCGTGGTCGTGATGGGCTGGACTAACCGGACCCTTGAGCTTAACTGCCTCGTAATGTTTGTGTTGACAGCCTCAATGGGCACTGAAAGTTAAGCTTCACTTCGATAGGCCCTAGACACGAACGGACTGTTATTGAAATAAAATGTATATCCTAAACTATTAAACGAGCAATATTTTTGTTTAGTATATATTTGTAATCGGTTTCTCGAAAACGGCTCTAAAGATTTTAAGTCTAATGTTACTAACAAATATGGATTGTACCTATCTGATTTAAGTAAATTTAATTACGCTAAAACAGACCAGCCTGAAAATCTGTAAAAGGCCTCCTAAACACCGGGCTCCGATCTGGAAGTTCTCATATGGTTTTTCTTGATCCTCTCAGTAGATGGGGGACACCCCATTTACTGAGACATCTCGTTTTCGCCCTGAATATCAAAAAACCAATGAAAAATGTATGTTGTCTCCCGTACCATAGGTTATAATACCCTCTTCGTATCGTCCCTTGCATATCGTTGCGCTCATCATCATCATATCGAATGGGTTGCTTGCATCGATTACCGACCACATTAACCCTGGTGTCAGAGTTGTTGAGCCGCCAAAGGCCTCTGACATGGCTCATTAGCGACTACATCCATAGATAGTAGTCGGGACCAACGGCTGAACGTGCCTTCTGAAGCACAAATCATCTACCTTTTCAGACAATCAAGTGATTCTTCCTGCAATGTCCTAATCAAACTGGGAAAGTCGCACAAAGAGATTTTCTTTGACAGTATCCCCAACGGGAATCGAACCCAGAGCCTCCAGATCCAGAGCCAACGCTCTAACCACTAGACTACGGAGGCTGCGCTTATAGAATACAGTACCTGGGCGACCGAGCTTCGCTCTATAATAGCCGCCTCAACATTAAAATATCATCGGGTGAGCAAGCTATGCGACTCGCTAACAGATGGCGCTGTAGGTTTCTGTCTAAAACGCGGTATTTTTTAAAAAAATGCTTAAAAACACAGGCAAAACGATTTTCCCCAGACATGGGACCTAGCTAGATCGATTTTTCGTCCCCAAAAACCCCCGGTTCCTAAATTTCAACAAAATCGTTAGAGCCGTTTTCGAGAAACCGATTACAAATATATATATTTATATATGTACAAATATTGCTCGTTTAATAGTATAGGATGTATAGCATAACATCGGATCTGCATTATAAAATGACACAGGAACCGCCCCGCTCGTTTCTGATACAGTCCCTTGGCTCGTCGCCACACGAACACCAGTCCAATACGAGCAAAGAAATGCGAGGCAATTTGGCATGCTGCTTACTCGAAACAACTTGGAAAATACCGATTACGTAACCTTATCTGTGTGACAATATGAGGAATTAAAATGGAAGTGTTTTTGCTTGGGGAAAAACCACGTATTGTCAATAGACTAACCACATTACACAAAGTCGTCTCAAAATTAGGAAGTTCTGCAAAAAAATATTGCTGGCTTTCTATGACTTACATAGTTTAGCACTATTTTGAGATATAGC
Organism: Athrips mouffetella; assembly: GCA_947532105.1. Taxonomy (NCBI): domain Eukaryota; kingdom Metazoa; phylum Arthropoda; class Insecta; order Lepidoptera; family Gelechiidae; genus Athrips; species Athrips mouffetella. The sequence goes on along the minus strand of OX383969.1, from coordinate 5,628,843 downwards.
TATTTAGGACTCCGTATTATGATAATAAAGGAAAGTCACAGATAGATATAAAACTTAGTTTACCGGATATTTTAGACTTATTTAATTAAGCCAAAATACAGAAGTGCGCGCGACAGGGGTTAGGAGACGACTGGGGCACTATTACTACCATATTACTACCCTACTCTATATGGACTGGGGTAAGCGGGAAACGCTCTACCAAAAGTGCTGATATAATGTCACTAAGTACGTCACTCACTACACACACAAAGATGAAATAAGCACGAGTCCTCAGCGGTGGTGGTCACATTGAAGACGGTATAGCCAACGTTAATATTAAGCTTCGGCTTAACTGACTTTCCGAATCAGGGAACCATATTGCTGATGTCAGAATGATCAGTTCGGTCAGCTTGCACGAAACTAACTAACTAGTAAAGTTGTTGAAGCTTACGTTTTTCTAATTAATTAACTGGAGACTTGAAAAAGCTACTAGGTTTCTAGGTTTTGAAAGAACGTCCGGCTTTTCCCCAATACATATTCACAGACACGATACGTTGTGATTGGCTATTGTCTAGAGGTACATAGAATGCGCATTCTCGATCATAATTTATGCATCAACTTTATCACTGCATAAAACCAAACAAAACGGAGAGAAATTGAATACAGTTAGAGAATGTATTTATACAGGTGCACCAAATCGACTCAACTCTAACAAGATATTAACAAATTCTAAGTTTTAAGCAGTTATTAAATTTTATCAGGTTGTCAGACATTGTACGCTATGCCGAAGGCAGCAACCGCTTCTTGACCGCAGTGACACGTAGAATCGCAAAGGGACGCATCTAGGCTGTCGATAGTTTATGTACGATGTACAGTCAAGTGCATAAATATGTATCTAAACTATCGTTTCAAAAGTATGTATCATTGAATGTTTATTATTATAGCATCCAATCTAACTGATATAAATATGTCTGCGGAAACTGATCAATAATAATAGGTCTTTACCTATGAAATTGCCGAAATTTTCTTACAGATTAATGAGATCATAATTCCTATAATTCTAATGCTATTTTTTTCATTTGATTTATATTTGAAAGTTGACTTCAAGGTTATCAATTTACACATAAAATAAAGTTTTTATTTTTAGTTTGATATATAAAATTAAAGGTTTGAAAATTGTTCCTCTTAAATGTCGTCCGATTTCATTATATGTTATATTTTTTTACAGATAATATTTTTCGAAAATTAAATTTAAGCTTCTGTTAGCTTATTGTCTTCCCAATAATGCTTAAAAAAAAATAAAAAAAATTGGATTTATAATTCCTAAGAAAAATGCAAAAATGTTAGTAATGAAAATTGAGTAGACCTAAAATTCGCCATACAAAACGGAAATTTCATAGGTAAAGACCTAATATGTATACTATAAAGGACAATTAGTTTTATAACAAGCAATACAAACCTTTTATGGACATATTATTGCTCACTTAGTTATTTAGATATTTTTGCAACAAAAACGAAGACATAATAACGATGAGAAAAGTGTGACATACTCGTAATTCGTGAATCTTTACATAAATACGAGTACATGTAATTGCAATGGATATTTATGGCAAGAAACATATTTATGCACTTGACTGTACTTCATAGGAAAGTGGCCTTCTTTGGGCACTTGCAAAGAGGCTCCGCATTTCAATTTTTTTCAATTTTTAATGAGCGCACAGCGCCATCAAACTGCTCCTTACAGTTTGGCGCATTACTTGTAAAAAAAATTGTTTGTGTAAACTGTTTATTGAATAAATAAATAATAAATAATTCCTGCGGACAATTCTTGAAGGCAAGATACCGGGTAGAAGGTTCCCAGGAAATGGTTCGATGACATAAGGGGACTGGACTATAGTACCACGAGTTGAAGAGGGTGGCTCAAAGCCGCGACGAGTACCGACTGCTGGCCTCCAAACTTCATTTTGAAGATGACACCCCGTAATGATGATGAACTCTAAATGTACTATGGAAATCAATTATGGAATGATTTGGAAATGCCGGTGATCACAGAATCACAGATTATATTCTTTATTGTGCACAAATTACATAAAAATGTAACACAAAATTTGTACTACACTATAGACAGAATGTCAAATTAATGTGAATGAAAATCTCGGAAGGAAAAGGCCTCGGCAAATCTCCCATGATACGTTCTGAATAAAAGCCTGATCAAGACTACTTCTAAACGACGAGCGTGTATATGCGGGTTGATGAGGGTAGAAAAACCGTCATGTCAAGATCGTAGAGGTACAGGGACGTGGTCTCTATCTACCTCTACCGGAGAGAGACTTGATGTTGATTTATGTATGTATGCCACATTAGCGAGAGACAAATAGGGACGATACAATTTACGCCTTTCTTTATATGACTTCTGTAATTCTGGCGCCATTTCATCATCGTCATGACGTACTTACTTTCATACTCCTCTGGCACAACGACCTTAAATGAGTCTTGGCCTCCGAAACGAGAATCCGCCACTGGTCCCGGTCTTGTCTTGTGTGGTGGTTCACCAGTCGCCAGACTGGAGCTCTGGCCCGGCATGGCATAGTGTCTCCAAAATCAAGTTTCGAAGTCAGCAGTCGGTACTCCTCGCGGTGTTGGCGCCATTTGAAAACGCAACTAGCTTTTAATTTATAGCATCTTAGCCAGGGAAAATATTCCAATAATTATAAACTGTGACCGGAGATTATTCTGCCTCCTTTTTAGAATTCTGTTAGAAAGCATTTAATATAATATTAACAAGTGAGAGTGCCGCTTATCTCGTTTGGTTGGCTAGGCTATTTATAATTTGTATTGAAGATCTACGTACAGCTTACGAGAAAAATCACAGTTTTATGAATGTTTCGGGGCGAAACAAATGGTTTTAAATATTACAAAAGCAAATTTTTATTATACTTAATAAAAAAGTCACAAAAAAGTTTTGTAAAGTTAAAAGAAATTCGAGCAAATGACCGGTTGGTCATTTGCTCGATTTCTGGCAATACAAATTCAGCACGGGCTGAATCAGCGACTTCTAAAGGAGACTTTAGCCAAATACGTATCAGTCCATGAAACTGAACAACCTTTTCCAATAAACCGTACCGTTTTCCGTATACTACTCTGCTATAAGCATGATGTATTGATGGAGATACTAACTTATTTTTGCGCGTAACTGCAAAGCTTCTCCAGTACAGTTTTCTTAAAGAGTGTACCTAGGTTATCCTAGGTATATTCTAAGTCTAGCTAGTCCCAGGTTCTTATACCAGTCTTAAGCACCTGATGCTGGTGTAATAGATTGGTGAGCAATTATTCAATTTATCAACGACTAGGACTAATGCGAAAATTACGATTTATATCATTCGACGGTGACGGCGCAGTAAAAGCGCAAAATGTGTCAAGATTTATTGAGTGATGATTCTAGTTGTCTGTGAAGTGCCGGCTAAAAGTAGTTTATACCCGGCAAACCCCGGACAATACACAACGAGCGCGAATTCGAAATTTAAACTAGAAGAACTTAACTAGGCATTCCTGAATCGACTCTAGACCATAGAGTAACACGATTTTCGCGCGCAAAGCCCTGCGCGGTTTGACGCGTTGCTCTAAGCTCTAGACTGAATAACTTCGTAACCACTTTTTACATTAAGCCGCGATTACACCTGCTTGAATTTGACGACTGAATAAGAAATCTACCTAGGAGGCTACGTTGAAAAAGACGTTTGTGAATTCAGAGTTCTAGCTAGGAAGCTAAGTATAAAATGTGCCTACTAATACAGTTGCTGAATAGTGATGTTCCGATAGCGATAGTTTCGCTGTCGGTAGTTAATCTTGAAATACAGTAACTCTGTTGAATAGCCTTATCGAAAATAATTATTGTACAATAAAATGCTATCGATTGTTAAAAAATGGCTGATAAAAAATGGCAAATACAACCGATAATTGAAAGAAGAAAAAATTACAGACAAACTTATTTGCGGTCTTAAAGATGGGCTTTTATTGCTTTTAAAAATACTACAGGAATATCGAATCCCTCGAAGCGAGAGTCTGCCTCGCACTTGACCGTTTTTTTTAATATAAGTATATTTTTGTTCGATATGTTGAATTAATCATTCGCACTTGGACATCACTAAACATGCTAAGTCCCTTCAAGTAAAGGAGTTAGAAGGTTTAGTGATGTGAAAATTTTGCGAATGATTAATTCGAATCGAACAACTTGTCCATGCAAAATAAAAATAAAGCATTATCTTGGTTTAATAATAAGTACTAATAATAAACTTAAAAAATTCACTATAAAAAAATTGTATACGACTGTTCGGTTGAGTCAAGGAGTGATCACAGCTAGCTGGATTCAAAGACTAATTCGGCATACATTGCTCGTTGAAGTAAGGATAATGCAATAACATAACTAAGCCTCCCAGCAATGTATGCCGAATTAGTCTTTGAATCCAGCTAGATGTGATCGTGGCTTTAATAGACTGACAATACATTTCCGTGATGTTTTTATTTTTATTTACCTTAAATGGACAAATGAGACCTGAACATTGCCGTGCCAAATCTTATGAATGAGAGTATTTATGATCAAACAAAAACAATGGCTGTGGTAAATGAAGTGGATACATTTTTTCTCTTTTTCTAGTCTTGCAGGTGCACATAGTCATTCACCGTAACTGAACAACTTTCAGTAAATAAAACTATCAGCCTCTTCAATACTCTTCATATAAAATTGCAAATGGACAGTTTAGCCACGATCACATCTAGCTGGATACAAAGACTAATTCGGCATACATTGCTGGGAGGCTTGGTTGTGTTATTGCAATATCCTTACTTCAACGAGCAATGTATCTCAAATTAGTCTTTGAATTCAGCTAGGTGCGATCGTGGCTTTTTTGTGGAAAAGAGGATTATTTTAATATTTTCTGAAAGTTTTATTTACTGAAAATTATTCAGTTACCTTGACTGACCACGCCCTTTCAGTTTTCGGAAACCAGTCCCTTAGACCATGTATTGGTCAATTTAATTTCGATGCGAACACGGAATTAAATTAAAATTAATCATTCGCACTCGGACATCACTAAACCTCCTTACTCCCTTCAAGTAAAGAACTTAGGAAGTTTAGTGATGGGTAAATTTTGCGAATGATGATGAACAACTTGTCGATAAAATATAATTATTATTCATGGTGTAGTAACAAGTACTAAAAAAAAAAAAAAATTTTACTATAGATTACCATCGATACTTGAAAGGTTCAGATATTTTCTATACGACTGTTCAGTAGAGATAATAAACCTGCTTTGCGACAAAAAAAATCGTAAAAAGAACTAGGTAAAGGAGTGATCACACCTAGCTGAATTCAAAGACTAATTCGGCATACATTGCTGGGAGGCTTGGTTATGTTAATTGAAATATCCTTACTTCAACGAGCAATGTATGCCGAATTAGTCTTTGAATTCAGCTAGGTGTGATCACTCCTTAACTCTACACTGCGCGTGGCTTGACACGAAGTACGAACTTGGTCGGTTATTTAGTATCGATTATTACCGGTACTTTTAAGAATTCGATATTCTCGATATTTTCTATAGGAATATTCGGTAGAGTTACTGTATTTTTAAAATTCAACCATCGATCTCGTTATCGCAGCAACACTGATTCAATAATTTTCAAAATTTACGGTTTGGTTAGGTACTCAATCAATCGCCAGGTAAAGCGCGACGGAGTCAGATGGGTCCGTGTAGAATACTTGACTAGTGCAACACTGTTAGTTTTGAATATAGCGGTCTTTAATTGTTTTTTAGGAGCGCTTGTTTTAAGTAAAAAAGTATACCATCAGTTAGGCCATTATTTTTAGTTCGACAAGTTGTTCGATTCGAGTCAATCATTCGCATTTGCCCATCACTAAACCTCCTAACTAAGGGCTCCCGCACACGACCGAGAATCGGTGGCCGATTATCGCCCAGGACAAGGACGGAAGATCCAGGTGATAACACGTCAGAGCGGGATGCCGACAAAAAATCGGCCACCGATTCTCGGTCGTGTGCGGGAGCCCTAAGTGGCTTACTATGTTCCGATGTCATTTTTTGGTGGTCATTTCCTCCGAGGCGAGTTCGCCCGGTTGGGCATTTCGCCCGAAAGTATTCATTGTTAGTCGAGGTCTTTTAAAACCATATCCAAAAGATAATGAGAAACTATGGCAAACAATAAATAAACTTACATACAGAAAAAAAAATCCAAATAAGATCAATAAACTTCTAGATAAAAAGAATTGACTTCAGCATTTTGTTACTGTAAAAATATCGTTGGCCGAAAATATTTTACTTAAGACTGCACCACGTAAAAACTACCAAAACGGCAATCACGGTTTAATATTGCTTACATATTTATTATGATTTTTTTTAAAACCATTACGATTACGCCATACATTTTTAGTATGACCGCGCGATTTCTAATAAATAGCTCTGACACGCGGCCGATACCCACAAGAGCTCGAAGTGAGACCACGTCAGTTTGCACCACGACGCGCCAAAATTATGGATCGCGTTTCAACGTATACACACACATTCTCTGCTTTCATAGTGTAACAAGGTAACTTTGTTTTTTACTATTTTCTAAAGTAAGATATTTCTTTCCTTGTATTTATAAAGTGTTTGTTTTAGAGAAATGGGGAAGCGCAAAGATAAATATTATGTATCCCGTCAAAAATTCAAAAAATATCTATTCCTTTAACCAAGTAAGTACCTACTTATATACCATACCTAGGTAGTTTTGTTTTGTGATGGGTGACTGGTGATGAAGGGTAGGCGGAGGAAGATAGGTAGATGATGGGTCAGAAGGGTTATCAGAGTAATAGATTTTCGGTACGTGATTGATGTCCGGACGAAGATGGGTGACCGGTGGATGATATTGATGGGTGACCGGCGGAAGACGAGTCAATGGTAGATGATGGGTAATCGGCAGTGGTCGGAATAGGTAGAGCTGTTTAGGGTCGATGATCGGAAACTTGAACGTGCTGCTTGCTACATTATTTCGTCAGATCTGTTAGATTTTCCTCTTGAGACGGATTTCCATGGCATGGATTTTTGAAATAAGACTACCTTGTGATCGTTAGTATGTGTCCTTTGATCTTTCGATCACAAAAACAACGAAATGTACAACGATGGCACGGATTTAAATGGATTACTTTTTTAAAAGAAGCAAACGGCGCCAAACTTAGGCAGGAAAAAGGCTACATTATTTCGTCAGGTCTGTTAGATTTTCCTCTTGAGACGGATTTCCATGGCATGGCTTTCCGAAATAAAACTGCCTTTTGATTGTTAGTGTGTGTCCTTTGATCTTTCGATCACAAAAACAACGAAATGTACAACGATGGCACGGATTTAAATGGATTACTTTTTTAAAAGAAGCAAACGGCGCCAAATTTAGGCAGGAAACAGGCTACATTATTTTGTCAGGTCTGTTAGAAGTTCCTCTTGAGACGGATTTCCATGGCATGGCTTTCCGAAATAAGACTGCCTTTTGATCGTTAGTATGTATCCTTTGATCTTTTGATCACAAAAACAACGAAATGTACAACGATGGCACAGATTTAAATGGATTACTTTTTTAAAAGAAGCAAACGGCGCCAAACTTAGGCAGGAAACAGGCTACATTATTTCGTCAGGTCTGTTAGATTTTCCTCTTGAGACGGATTTCCATGGCATGGCTTTCCGAAATAAGACTGCCTTTTGATCGTTAGTATGTGTCCTTTGTTCTTTCGATCACAAAAATAACGAAATGTACAACGATGGCACGGATTTAAATGGATTACTTTTTTAAAAGAAGCAAACGGCGCCAAACTTAGGCAGGAAACAGGCTACATTATTTCGTCAGATCTGTTAGATTTCCTCTTGAGACGGATTTCCATGGCATGGCTTTCCGAAATAAGACTGCCTTTTGATCGTTAGTATGTGTCCTTTGATATTTCGATCACAAAAACAACGAAATGTACAACAATGGCACGGACTTAAATAGATTACTTTTTTTAAAGAAGTAAACCGCGCCAAACGTAGGCAGGAAACAGGCTACATTATTTCGTCAGGTCTGTTAGATTTTCCTCTTTAGACGGATTTCCATGGCATGGCTTTCCGAAATAAGACTGCCTTTTGGTCGTTAGTATGTGTCCTTCGATCTTTCGATCACAAAATCAACGAAATGTACAGCGATGGCACGGATTTAAATGGATTATTTTTTTAAAGCAAACGGCGCCAAACTTAGCCAGGATGATAGTTGATGACTGGATGAATGATGATGAGTGATACGCGGATTATAGTTGATGAGTGGATCAATGATGATGAGTGATGCGCGGATGATAGTTGATCAGTGGATGAATGATGATTAGTGGATGATAAGTGATGCGCGGATGATAGTTAATGAGTGGATAAACGATGATGAGCGGATGATGAGTGATGCGTGGATGACTGATGATGATGAGTGGATGATGAGTGATTTTCGGATGATAAGTGATGCGCGGATGATAGTTGATCAGTGGATGAATGATGATGAGCGGATGATGAGTGATGCGCGGATGATAGTTGATGAGTGGATCAATGATGATGAGTGATGCGCGGATGATAGTTAATGAGTGGATGAATGATGATGATGAGCGGATGATGAGTGATTTTCGGATGATAAGTGATGCGCGTATGATAGTTTATCAGTGGATGATGAGTGATGTGTGGTTGAGTGAATGAATTATGATGATGAGCGGATGATAAGTGATTTTCGGATGATAAGTGATGCGCGGATGATAGTTGATCAGTGGATGAATGATGATTAGCGGATGATAAGTGATGCGCGGATGATAGTTGATGAGTGGATCAATGATAATGAGTGATGCGCGGATGATAGTTGATCAGTGAATGAATGATGATAAGTGGATGATGAGTGATGCGTGGATGAGTGGATGAATGATGATGAGTGGATGATGAGTGATTTTCGGATAATAAGTGATGTGCGGATGATAGTTTCTACCACCATGTCATTACGAGTAAGTCTAAAGTGTTTCTACTGACGTGCTGTTGAGTATACAAACTTGAAGAGCTGTTCCCTGTCGCCCCTCGCTTCCCCTCGAGTAACCCTCCGTTATACAATCGTTGCGCTGAGCTATAGTATTAGTAGAGTTCATTAAAAATACCTTGAGAGAAAAAAGTTCCATTCAAAACACAGTTTTTTAAAAGGTGTCGTTTCCTCCGAGCGGGCGAGAACGCGTCTCGGGTGAAATGACGCACTACGACTCCGCGTGGACTGCGCGCATGTGTGTGTTCGATCATACGCACACTACTGTTGCTTCCGACTCGACGCGAAAACTAAACAGTTTTGATCCTATACATTTTTTTATGAAAGGGACAACTGATTTAGACATGAATTGAAAATTTTGTCAGGATTACAAAGTATCTCTTTTAAGGAAGTCTAACAAAATTACGGACAAGTACAAGGTGTCAAACAATCTCCTGAAAACTTCATCAATGGACTCATACCATGAAAAATTAACGATTTTCACCATACATACATCTATACACAACAAAAAAAAAATGTTAAAGTGCGAGTCGGACTCGCGCATCGAGGGTTCCGATATACCTACCTATAGTATTTTTAGAAGCAATAAGGTCCATTGTAAGGACCGCAAAACTAAATTTGTTTGTAAAGATTTGTTGCAAATTTCCATAAAACTGTGCTACTTAGAGAGATTGTTTTTTTCTGAATTATTCACATAAACCTCTATGGACTTTAATTAATTCAGATTTTTTCTTCGGAAAACTTCGGGTATAAGGAAGGGGTAATTTTTTAAAACCTTTTTCATCATAACTTGAAAACTAAGAGTCGTTAAAAATATAAAGAACTATTTTGGAATGTACAAGTGAAGCACTTTCATATGATACCTAACTTGACTTAGTACTGACAATTAAAAACTTTGACCTACCCATTTGGGCCCCCTTTACAATAATAATAATATTATAATTATTTCAATTGCAATAAAGTAAGACAATCGTATTGTAAAACTACTTCTACTACTAAATATAAAAGTATAAACGAGTTTTTAGCTTGCTTTTCAATTTATTTTAAGGTCATTAAAAATACTCATAGAAGCCTATAAACAAAGTATCTGAACATATCAGTCGCGCTATAAAGTGTACCAGCACAGAAAATATAGAGGTATACTAACGTATAGCACAACTAGTGAACTGACTATGATCCCTACTATGTTGATGTTCCTTAATAGTGATGTACAATTATTTCAAGAAGCAACAATCGAAATATTCGCATGTACTACTTAGTACTATCCAAATAATCTTTTATCATTCAATTGTTATTTTTCATTGGAATCATAATTCGCTTTTCGAACGATTTTGAATGAAAATTTTATTCTAACTAAAAGAATGAATAAAGCACTCAAATTCTTTGTGTTTACTTGACTGGTGCAACCTAATTTTAATTCCTTGTTTGTTTTTTAGTATACCGGTAATTCTGTGGTTTTTTTTGTAGTTATTCTAGTGTTTTACTAATACAACATAAATTAGCCCTTATTAATATTTTCCGTACGATGAGGTGTTCTATTCGTATTGGCCCTTCACTAAAGTTCCTTTCTGCGTTGCTTACTATGCGGCTTACTCAGTCAGTGACTTACTAAGTTCCATCTTTCTACCTTCCTTTCCTACGTAGGAGACTAACTGACTTAGTGTGTGAATTCAGTCAGGTGTGATCGGCCCTTTACATATAACATTTATCGTAGCAGAAAAAAAACTTGATAATAAACAAGATGTAAGAAGTGATGTGGTTAAGATAGAATTTTAAATTAATTAGTATAACTGAAGAAAAATAATTCTAAAGTTACCCGCATTTTGTCCATTTTTAGGGTTCCGATATCAAAATGGTAAAAAAAGGAACCCTTATGGCGCCACTTTGTCTGTCTGTCTGTCCTCTGTCTGTCACACCTGTATATCTAAGTCTACCTGTATGTCTGTATAAACACTCATGCCATCGACTTGAAATTTGGAATAGTTTTAGGATATGGTTGCCCAACTTAAATGCATATGATAAAATTAAAAAAGAATTAGGATTATTAAATGTAAAGGGGGCCCAAATAGGAGGGGTAAAATTTCAAATTGTCGTTACTAGGTCGAGTGTGGTATCATATGAAAGGGCTTTACTTGTTGTACATTCTAAAATTGATTTTTATATTGTTTTACGACTCTTATCTTTACTAAAAAATGTCTTAAAAATTACCATTCCCCCTTTTTCTCCGAAGATTGGAAACGGAAAAATCTGAATTATTTATAGTCGATAGAAGTTTAAGTGAATATAACAGCAAATGCACAACGATCTTTCTAAGTTGCATAGTTTTAAGAAATCTGCAAAAAACCTTTACAAACAAATTTAGTTTTGTGGTCCTAAAAATTTACATTATTGCTTCCAAAAATACTATAAGTAGATATATCGGAACCCTCCGCGCGAGTCCGATTCGCACTTGACCGGTTTTTTATTTTATTTGTATGCAATAAAGTATTATTATAAAGTATTATTCATTCCTTGTACAATTTCTAACCAAAACATCTTCTTAAAAAGTGAAACAGGAAAGCTTACTTTGATATTCTACTCTAATTATACTTATTAAAGCTTTTAAAATAACAAGTAGGTATGTACAAATTACCTTCTAATTTCACTGTTAAAACTTTTTAAACAAAAACGAACATTAGCACCTAACTGCGCGCGCGCATCTAATTAACCGATCTTAGACGTTTTCGCGAGATAAAAGTAAAAATTAAAGAAATTTGTACATGCTGTGAATACTTTCCCTCTTGGTGTAAGCTGAAATGTACATGACTTCGGTGGGTCTAGTTTCTAGGTGACTTTCGCGTTTCTTGTTCTAACATAGTATCAGAGGGCAAACCAGATCCAATCATAGATAAGGCTTTGCCAGGTTAGTGGCCAACCTGGCTGTCAGAGTTTTCAAGCCGCCAAATGGCCTCTGACTTGGCTTAACGACTACTATCATTGACAATAGCCGGGACCAACGGCTTAACGTGCCTTCCGAAGCACGGGAACGCTCTAATTCTTGTGCCACTAGCGTTCACCCATCCGGGTTCTGATCATGGCCAACGTTGCTTAACTTTCGTGATCGGAAAGAAATCCTAGCTCAAATATTTAAAATCGAATCATTTTAAATTTAATGTGTAGTTTAAAATTTTATATGAAGAATTTTGTATTAAAAGTTCATATACGACAGCAAGAAATTATAATGTCAGTTTTCCCGGTTTCGACTTCGTCAGGCACTCTGTGAAAATGAAAACTAATGTGGAAATGGTGTTTTCAATCCATTTGCTCGAAAAACGTACTTACGAGGACGTAAACATTGCTCGTAAGTCGTTAGTAAAAAAGTATAATACCAAGGAGTTTTTACACTCTGATCATAAAATATTTTGAAAAATACTACAGTGGTGACTTTTTACTTGGGTGATGACTGCCTACCTATATTTAAAATAAAATGGAGAGTACCAGGAGAACATAAATCAACAAGAGGCTGACAGTACCGTTGGTTGGTTCCTTTACCAAGTGTATTACTTATACCTGTTTTCTCACAAATGTATTGAAAAACGTAAGATACACGACAATGTCCGTAAGGGTTATGACAATCTCGTGTCGATGGTAAACCCTCGACTTCGTCTCGGGCTTACAAAACGTCAACTCGTTTGTAATAACCTTACTTACGGAACTTGTATCTTAAACTACTATTAATTACAGAAATACATTGGAGTTTCATCAAGCAATAACAACACATATCATACATAAACATACCATTGTTCACGCTTGTAAGTGTTCCCGTTATTACGATAGAGCTAAAACAAAAATCGAGTCTAAAAATCACGTTTTAAATTTTTTTTGTTGATAAAACGGCAACAGAAATACTTAATTTGTGATAATTTCAACTGTATACCTATTACGTTTCGTGAGATTACAGCCCGCTACAGACAGATAAACATCTGAGGCATATTAATAGGATCCCGTTTTTCATTCTTTAGCAACGGAACCCTAAAAAACGGTAAATGTTTATGGAAGTCAATATTTTCCTAATATTTTGCCTAATTTTAGTCATAAATAAAATTATTTGTAAACCCTCTTAAAACTGTAGACCAGCCGAAACCTGCACATGAATCTAAGCTAATGCACAAATAATAGCGTATAAGCGTTCGCGTAATGTTGGTTATTCATGAGTTTATCTGCACAGCGGAGTAAATTGCCGCAAATAATGATAGACGACGGTGAACAGTTTCATTTGGGCGTGCGGAAACTTTTTTATAACGTACGGTTAACCGCACAACAGGCGAAACACGATGCGAACCAATCATCATCATAATATCCCTTGAAACGTTATCTTCAGAACTCTAGAAAAAACGCGTGGTACTTAGGAGGGGATTTATCAAAGCCACCACGCTTGTAAGCGTGGCGACTATGGCGACCGCTGTTGTTGGTGAACGCAGTATGTAAGATGGTACGATGCACAGAATGATTCTGCCGCCCATCCTCTGGTTCGTAAGCCCTTAGTCGCCTCTTACAACACTCACGGGTAGAGATGGGTCGGTAGGTAATATTTTTTGCCAGCATTACACGGACGAATAAGCGATACTTTTGCGTAATACCGGCGCGTTCAAGTAAACAAAACTTTATACGCCCGTGTGGTGCGAGCTGGGATTAGTACAGTCAAGAGCACGTTAAGCTTGACAATTTGACACCTTGGACTTTGTACCGCACTTATCTTGGTCAGCGTAGAGACGAAAATCGCACTGCGAGTGTCAAGCTTTACCTGCTCTCAACCGGACAGCAGCGTCCTTTTACGTGTCGTGCCACCACACTTAATTAATCATCAATCAATTATTAAACATCAACGAGTGACAAAATATCACCAAGAGTTGCCAAGGTATGTCTCACGACCGTGACGATTGGAAGGAGCACTCACAGTTGGAAAAAAAATTGGGGTGAGTTACCATAATCACCGCGCTTGCAAAGATTATGGTATTTGGTACGATAAACAGAAACTTGTCGCCTTTCAGGCTCTCTGCGGGCTACAAGATATAATCATAATACGTTACCAAGCCTTAACCGAATCTGCCCATGAAACTGAACATGGGTCCACATACGAAAAAAAAATGTTGACTTCTCATATAAAACGGCTCTAACAATTCACTGTTAATAAACAGTACATGGGGTTATTGGGGCAAAAAATAGAAAATTCATATTGGCCGTTTGATTTTAATATTTTTTTAAATACGTGATTCAGAAACCCTACATCGCCATATCTGTTACAGGTCTATGGTTAAGATTATACAGAGCAAGGCCGGTCACCCTACTTGTCCTTATTTGATCAATGAGGTTGGGTGGACCAACCGATGCGGTTTTGAAATATCATCATTCTTCTTTGCAATTTTGGACCAAATGCCATGACATGACGAGTACAAATTTGTACTACACGATTGTTAAACTAATCGAAAATCAATTGTTAATTTGTCACAGACACGGGCAGACGATTTTACGTACTTAGTTGCATCCACGTGTTATTATTATATATTTCAGATTTTTTTATAGTAAAATTAAAATAGCCTAAAATCCCAAATCTCATCGCTCAATTTCGCACCGTGTTTTCAATACATTGCTGTTTTGTTTCGCAGCCAAATTTTGCTGAGGATTTTTTTAATGTAGCAAGCGAGCTTGTGGGCCACCTTAAGGTGGCCAACACCACCCATAGCGCCCACTGCCCACCGATTTGCCTTTAGTCACAAGTGTCACAGAGATACCTCTTTGACTCTATTTTTTATCGATCCAGTCGGCAGCATGAGGCCCTAGACAAAATTTTATCCAAGGGTTTTTTTTTGGGGGGGAAGGGGAGCGGGTTTGTCATTTCTTGATTTTTAATGTACGAAACAAACGTCAATTTTCTCGCGTGAATGAAAAGCATTTATCTAGGGATTCTAGGGGCGGCGTTCTGCTGGTTTAGTTTGGTCTATGTTCCTTAAAAATTTCTAGTATAGTCAAATTTCATGGCCGAAATCGTCTCTACAATTTTCCTGCATGATAAAAATGAACCTGTTGTCTTCAGGAACTGATGACAAGGTTGAGCTGATGTGCCCTAGCTAATAAGCAAGTATTTTTCTTCAGTAAATACTTAAGCCGCTGGCTACGAAGTAATAGAAATGACGGTAATACGAGGCATTCCATAACCGCCATGTTAAGTACATTTACTTAACACGGGCGTCAAGTACAAACTGTATGCGACGGTGCAAAGCAGGAATTCCCGTTCGACTGGTCTTAGGCAGTCGTAGACCCCAATAGATTAAATAATGGCTGCTTTGATAACATAATCCAAAGCTAAAGGAAGAAAACGATAATTAATCTAGACTTGTCAGAGGCCGCAGGTTTACAAACCTAGTACATGGATGGCTAACTGACCAAGGTCAGTTCGAATCGCAGATTCTACTCTAATTTATTTCGTTCATCATCATCTAATTGTGTGGGTTGCAAGGTCGATGACCGACCTCACAAACCCTGGTGTCAGAGTTGTTGAGCCGCCAAAGGCCTCTGACATGGTTCATTACATTAACGACTACATCCGTAGATAGTAGGCGGGACCAACAAGTTTACTATTATCTAATCTGTGCCAATGGCTTAAAGTGCTTTCTGAAGCAAGGAGCCATCTAACTTTTCGGACAATCAGGTGATTCATCCTGTAATGTCCTAATCTAACTGGGGAGGTCACACAAACGGGTTTTGTTTGACAAGTGTCCCCACTAGCAATCGATTCCAGAGCCTCCGGATCGAGAGCCAACCGCTCTATCCACTAGAACACCTAGTGGTTTCCATTTTACGGAGTCGGCTAACTAACCCAGAGGATTGGTGAAAGGCACTAGATTTCTCCAAGGGGTCATCATCATCATAACATCCCATGAAACGTCTACTGCAGGACAGGGAGTACCCTCCAGAAATCTAGCAAACACGCGTGATAGATACATATACTTTAGAGGGAATTTACCATAGTCACCACGCTTATAAGCGTTGCGGCTGGCGACCGCTGTTGTTGGTGACCGCAGCCACAGAAAGACGGCTGCCCATCCTCCGGTTCATAAGCCCTTAGTCGCCTCTTACGACATCCACGGGTAGAATGGGTTGGTACTATTCTTTGCCGGCCCCACACGGGCGGCTCCAAACCTATAGCAAACCCAATTCAACACAGGGCCAACCGGACTGTCAGAGTTTTCAAGCCGCCAAAATTGCCTCTGACTTGTATTGTAAATTTATTTAATGGCATCACATCTCATTACAAAACGTATTTCGCCAATGTCAAAGTAAAGGAATTGGTCTGCTATCTATATATATTTTGACAGTATTCGGGATCAATGGCTTAACGCGTCGTGAAAACGCTCGATTGATTTAACCACTACCCGTCAAACATCCAGGTTCTTTGTAACCACGGCTCATTGCTTAACTTCCGTAATCGGCAAGAAAGAACAACCAGTCAGCCACGTATCGTATTATACAGGGTGAAAGGGACGGTGTACCGAAAACTGAAAAGGCGCACGTAGTCTACGAAATTGAACAACTTTCCCAAAGAAACATTTCTGGGATATAAAAAAAAATTGACCTCTCCATACAAGTTGCTCACTCTGGTCGAACAGTTTGTATGAAGAGCCAATTTTTTTTTTCATTTCCATAAATGTTTCTTTGGGAAAGTTTCGTTGAATGAGCACTCCCTTTCAGTTTTCGGTACACCCTGTAGGTATAATTAAAATAACGGTCATGATGATTTTGGTAAGAAGATTTCGGAAAACGTTGCAAACAAGATTAGTTATCGAGTTTGACGTTGAAGACGTTGCCGGATGCCCGCACAACACACTTTGTAAACGTCTTTACAAACATTTCATTGTCCTCTTTACAAAACTGGAAACTTGAACGATATCGCAGAAAAACATTTTAGTTGAAAACGATATTTGAATAAAGCTCAAGTTCCTGAATAGGTAGGTATTCACAAAGAAGTTTGAGGCTTTTTTAGAACAAGCTAATATACTTAGGTACATAGCAGTTTAAGCAATTCAGCCATATTTGGCTTGTTAGACTTCCTTCTAGAATTAACACACAGTCTGCCGTCTAACAGACTAATTAACCCCTCTTTGCTTGCTACTGTATAATTGCACACAGTCAAATTGCCAAGCTAAAGCTTCAGAAACTAAGTTTATTATGCCTGCGAACGGTGCCGCGCCGCGACTAAGATGAAATTTGAAACTTTTGCAACGGCTACAACAGATGGATCTCCCCTTCCCCCCGCTTACTTTCAGACTGATGGTGAAAGAGGGGTAAGCAAATGAGCTCGGATGTTTACTCTTGTATATGCAGGCAATGTGCAGTAAGCAGTAACCTGCTGTCAGTCAAGTTCACGAGCCAGCAACTCGCGCCAGAATCGCCGCAGTCTTCGACCGAAGCGCACGCGAATTCGCGACCAAACGCATCATTACGAACACGTTCGAGTGAATTATAAATTTTTGAATTAAGAAGTTATTATTTTTTTGTAAAAGTGATATTTTTGAGTTCTCGCCGTCAAGCCACGCAGCCATGCAGAAATTTTTACGGTGAGTGAATTTTTATTAGTTTTATAAATATTGCCCTGTGCTAAGTAAGGGTTACTGCCGGTTAATTCATTCTTATGTATGGAAGTCATATTTTAATGTCTGTTTACGACTACAATTTTATAACCCTTTTAAACCATTTATGTTTTACGTTATATTTCGTAATACTGAATCGAACCAATTCGAAACATAACATAAACCAACTTACTTTTAAATAGATATAAGTACCTTTTATTTTGTTGTTTTTACTATGTCTACTATGCCAACTGCCACAATAGAGTAGAATATTAGTTCAACAAACATAGGTCAACATAAAAAAAAAAATCAACTTTCCATAAAATATTTTGGACACTTACATTGACCTCCTGAAACCCTCGGAAATATCACTGCCAGTTCAGGAGGAAAAATATATCTATAGGAAGTCAAAAAAGAAAATAAATTGGAATTGGACCTATGTTCCTAGGGGAAAATGGTTTAGTTTCATGAACAAAACATGTGGTTCGAAAGATTACTTTTACTAAAAGTTTTAAAAACCTTTTCGTAGTTTTTTATCGATGTCAGAAATTGAGAGTTTTGAATCTACAGCGTGTAATGGAAAGGTTTGATAATACTGAAGGGTGTGAATCTGCCCTTAAAACTGAACAACTTTTCCCAAGGAAATACGAAAAATCAAATTTGACCTCCCATACAAAATGCGATATCAGCTGATGCAGTTTCCATGGGAGGTCAAAATAGATTTTGGTCTGTGACCTATGTTTCTTGGGAAAAGTTGTTCAGTATTCCTTCCACAACAGTAATATGACATGTTATATTTATTATTAACAGATCTTCGGAAAGACAAAAGTTAAAAAATACCGCTGTTTGATGTCGCACAAATTAAGGTGTTAGTTATGTATATTTGTCAAAGTTATGATCCCAAGATTGGAAACAATAGCGAGATGTTCCCATATAGATGATGGATGTGTGTGAAAGTAGTGCGGAGGGGTCCTTTGATGCCTTTACACCGAAGATATAAACGGTGGAGGTCAAAATAAATGTGAGCATGTTTAAAAAGAATATTTAGTAATTATCACTCTTGCTGGTAGAGTATCGTCTTAATTGATATCACAGTATAGAAAAATATTTAACAGGTGTCCACTGTCAAAGTTTTATCTTCCTAACTTTCATAATTGCTAAAAAAATTGTTGTAAAAGATATTTTTTTTTATTTCAGTTAAATTACTATTATTTGATTTCTTTATTCAGAAAGAACCACTTCAACTTTTATTTTTATATCATCTACTTAAGACAATATAATCTTCACAAAAAAAATACCCTAAAAATATAATAGAACTTGTGGAAGAGTTTTTTTTTCTTCTGAAAAGTCTTAATTATTAAAACAATCAGCCATGAAGCCGGTACGAAAATATACTTCATTTTTAACACTTCCCGTGTTGTTTAGTTCTTTTTTATAGATTTTTTAAAACCCATTTAGAATTTTAAAATCTTGATTTCTTCTCTACAGTCGTATCATGCTCGATGTTTTTTTTTTTACAAGTTACCTTGTAGTACTGTATCAGTGTAATGACAGGTCTGAGGTGTGATTAGTGGTGGGTTCCGCTAGGATTCGAACCTGATACTGCTACTGACACTTCTACAGTTTATGGAGACATGTTTTTGAGTAATTATTGGGTGCTGGCTAGGAGGATTTCTTAAGACTTAAAGCTTAGCTTTGCAGTTTATGCGTTTTGAAAAGAAACGTTGTTTATAACTGAAGTTTCTTAACAGGAAGCACTTAAATTAGAGCAGCCGTCGATTTTTTATCGTCAGACAAAACTGTCTCTAAGGGCTCTGTCACACGGACGGACTGCATTTTAGCAGTCATCGATTTTTTTTTCGTCTGGTTGACACTAGACAAAACTGTCACTAAGGGCCGTACACGCATAGAAAAATAAAGGTACTCGTACTTAGAAAGAGGATTAAAGAAATAATTCGTCACTAGGTGATGTTGGCGTTTTCTATGGATTTGACAGATTATTTTGAATATTTTAGACTCTTTTAGGCGTAGACACCCTCTATTTGAATTGTATTCTGCATGACATTCAATAAGTATTCTGTAAAGAATCTACATTGAATAAATAATCTGAATCTGACATGTTGGCAGATGTCATCCCCTACTAAAATAAATTTGCAAGGTATGTCCGAAATCTTTGCGTTCACGGACTGCGTTTGAGGAGTTGACAAATTCAAATGCATGCAGCCTTGGCCAAATCCCAATGAAGGTCAAAAAGCTGAAAAATAGAGCTCTCACTGTGCGAAAAAAACTATTCTACTAATTCTCAAACGTGACTCATTAAAGTTACTTTTACAGCTCTAGACGTTATTCATGAATAACGACATGTTTAGTGAAGAGCAGGTTAAGTTTGACTCGAGCAATACGACTTTAGTGGCTGCTCAAATAAGAACGGTACGAAGTGGAAATGTGTCTAGCTTGACGTGCTCTTGGTTGTACGAGATTCGGAAAATTTTCTCCGAATATGTAGTTGCAATATCAATTTAAGAAATGCACTATGTTTCCTTAAGTTTTCCTTTCAATATTTATTATAGACGTTGTTATAAAGTCTGAAAATTGACTCTACATCCGGTTTCGGGTCAGTTGTACTATCAGCAAACCCACAGCATTACCATCAGATCTGCAGTGATGCGCCCACGGAGTAAGATGCGCCACACACGCAATCACATTGAATACCAATACGCATTTCTACGTAAGGCAGCAGTTGTGTGCTAATTGTGTCTTTTTGTCGAGCTCTTTGTGATTTTATTGCTGTGGGAGCTTCACACTTTATTAGTTAGCGTATTTGGTGCAGAAATCGTTAACGTGTAAAAAAAAAACCGGCCAAGTGCGAGTCGGACTCGCGCACTGAGGGTTCCGTACCACCACATAAACATAATTGTATTAGTTGAAATTTCAATAAGTTAATGTGCTAGATTTTTTGAGTCCGACACGCGCTTGGCCAAATTTTATTATTTGTTGTTATTTTATAGCGTATGCCCTATAAACATACCAATTTTCAAGTTTGTAAGTGTTCCCGTTTTAAATAGAACTAAAACAAAAATCGCCTCAGCAACCATCCAACTTGACCCCTCTCTTATATGAATGTTCTTGAAACGGGAGCTCACCACAATTGGTTACCATTAGTTGTGAGAAAAGTTGTAATATTTAATGATTTCAGACTTTTCCCATTATTTGTACTGTGAGACCTAGCTTCTTGCCAAATTTCATAATTTTAGGTCAACGGGAAGTACCCTGTAGGTTTTTCATTTTTGAATAAATGTATGGAGATGAGGACATAAAATGCCATATTTAAATTTTCAGATCTTGTGTGGTTCATAGATCCTAATATATGGTATTAATTTCAACCTGATACCTTTACCCGTTCGTGAGATAGAGGGTCTTGACAGACAGACAGACAGACAGACAGACAGACAGACAACAAAGTGATCCTATAAGGGTTTCGTTTTTTTCTTTTGAGGTACGGAACCCTAAAAATGGTACGTAAAAGACCTGCGACATGGTTGTCAATATATTCCCAAAAGAGGTCACATGGCTGGCTGGCAACCATTAGAATTTTGGTTTTAAACTGCGACACGGTCGGTCAGTTAAAACCATCAAAACCAACCAAGGTCACCTCTGTCGGGCGGGACTATGTTGGCAACCATGTAGGGCTAGCACATGGGAAAATGTCACTAGGCAAAATTAAATGCAAATATGAAAGAAAACTGTGCAATTTAGATATATTTCCTCTTAGCCTACGGCACTGTATAAAACCATCATTGAGCATGAGAGGCACACTACTATTTCCTACGATTATAATAACATCTACAAGTACAACTGTCATGAGAACGTTCACTTTGAATATGAATAATAAATTACATCTTCTTCTATATGTATTCTGAGCTTCCTATAATTATGTGTTCTTAAATGAAATTATTACGTCAACTTTATTTTTCCCATGCTAAAAAGTTCAGTTATTAAAACAATTCAATAAAAATATAGGTACCTTAAGCCTTAAGCTGCGGTTTGCAAATTCGCAATATCAAGCAAGTCTCAAATCTTACAAATATCTTTACCTATTAAAATATACTAAGTTATTTTTTTGGACCTGATTTCCTTTTGCCCACTTATTGGTGAGGTCAAAAGCAACAACTTTTGTTCTACGACTTTGCTAACAACGCACGAAAAATTTTCAACATCCCATACAAAACGGGTCGGTAGGAAATCAGGTCCAAAAAAATAACCTTGTGTTCAATCGGAACACACAGCTTTAAAACCGAACAACTTTCCGACGCGGAGAGTTCCGCTCGTTACGCTCGCAACGTTTTTAGGTTACTTATGGTGATACATCTGGCGGAATTTCCGCTGGTGTCACACTTGACAGGTTCGTCTAAATTTCCGCAGGTGTGTCGGTACACTAAGAAACATAGGTCGCAAAAATATTCACACAAACCTTGCTTCGTCGACAGACAATTATTTTGAGTCGCTTTTCAACTCATCTTCTTTCAAAAAGTTGTTTACTTGAGTAATGTAGGTACTTAAATTTTGTATAGAGACACACAATCTAACATTATAAGAACTCATTGGCAGAACTCAAAAGAAAGGAGTGAATAAAATTGATTGAAATTCAATTTTACAGAATAAGTATCAGTTTTTGACTCCCGAATTTTTAATTTTGTCTAAACTATGGAACCGGCTCAAAAGTAATCTTGCGGAAGAAATAAGCAAGAAGGTGACACGTCTCCACTCGCACTTTTCACAAAGCCCTACCACCTTCAAACTCAGTAAAACTTTTCAGAGAAAAGATACGATAATCCTGCAATATTTTGCAATATTTTAAGTAGTTTAGGTATATTGGGTTTCGCGGAAGATCAGCGCTACGGTCCAACCGTAGCTTATTGCTGAGCGGGACCTTTTTGTTGCATGTGATACCTCAATTGTACCCTTAGTTTTAAGAACTTTAATGCAACAAATAAATATTTCTTTCTTTCTTTCTTTCTTTCAATAAAACGATGTAATGCCACAGGTCTTTAAAAGGAACAATTGCTCATCACTACATAAACGCAGGTATTAAGAAGCCGTCTGCCACATTTTAAATTCATTTTCTAAAATAACCGTAATCATATTATTATGCAGGCACTTTTATAAATAACAGGACACAGGACCTAAATAGCTCCTTACACATAATATGTTACATTATTGACTAGTATAATTATCCCCTTGAGGGAAAATAATTTAATGGAAGTGTTGCAATGAATTTATAATCAACGATTCATAAAAGCACAGGAATGAGGCTCTATTGAATTTTTGTTTTAAATCAAGTAAAATGCGAATCGGAGTAACCAAAAAGCACATGCAGGCTATAGTTTGGACCATAGAAATATAAGGGTAATAAAGAAAGATTAATGAAAATAAAACACACACCATGTGTCACAAGGTATTCTGACATTCATTCATTGTAACATAGGCGGCGCTCTGTAAATTTTGTATGAGCATCTCAAATCACGTGTGATGATTTGACATTTCAACTTGGGACACAATGGCAGATGTCATCCCTAAAATAAATTAGTATTCCTTTTATTCAGAGCGGAGTAAGAAGTTCTTTGGTTTCAACCCTATGATAATTTGTTTCACTCATTTATAGGATGAAATGGTTGAATTATGTGCTCACCTATTATTTCTGTACATAACTGAAATGTTCTATAATGTCTTGATACTATAATAATGTGTTGTTATGTTTAGTGTTGGTGTTCCGTATATTTGAATAAATAAATAAATAAATAAACCCTACTACTGAAAGTCCAACACATATGTATTGAGTGATGGTACGAAACCCACGGTGCGCGAGTCCGACTCGGACTTGACCGGATGTTTAGTTTTGTTTTCCTATAATGTACCTTAGCTACCTTCTAGAGGTCATTGGTGGGTTCATTCTATAAATAACTCTCGTTGCGTAACCCTACATAAAGCAATTATACGGAATTACAGACTGATTTACATACCATACCACCCTGTCATAGCTTCACTGTTATTAGCCTTCCTAGTATTTGTTATTTTTAATTGTTGTTGTTATTTTTAGGGTTCCGATACCAAAATGGTAAAAAAAAGGAACCCTTATGGTGCCGCTCTGTCTGTCTGTCCGTCTGTCTGTCACACCTCTATATCTCAGCAACCACTTATGCTATCAACCTGAAATTTGGAATAGTTTTAGAATATAGTTGCCCAACTTAATTGCACAAGAAAAAATTTTGAAAAAAGTATGATTATTAATATAAAGGGGGCCAAAATAGGGGGGGCCAAATTTCAAATTGTCGCTACTAGGTCGAGTGGGGTATCATATGAAAGGGCTGTACTTGTACATTTTAAAATATATTTTTGTATTTTTTTAAATTTCTTAGTTTTAAAGTTATGATGAAAAATGTCAAGAAAAATACCATTCCCCCCCCCTTATCTCCGAAGTTTGAGTAAGGAAAAATCTGAATTAATTACAGTTGACAGAAGTTTATATAAACTTTACAGCAAAAATAAAACGATCTTTCTAAGTTGCACAGTTTTTCAGAAATCTGCAAAAAACCTTTACAAACAAATTTAGTTTTGCGGTCCTGAAAATGGACTTTATTGCTTCCAAAAATACTATAGGTATATCGGAACCCTCGGCGCGCGAGTCCGACTCGCACTTGACCGGTTTTTTTATTGTCGTGTGGTTCCGCCATCTGAATAAGGCCCTTTCCATTTCAGTGGGTGTCACAACTAATTAGATGTAAAAAAAAAAGTTTGGGACGTAGAGTTTTTCTCACGTTTATTGAAGCAAATAGCAGTTTACAAGTGGTATATTTAGCCATTTACGCTCAATAAAAATTCACTTTTATGGCAACACAGTAATAACCCTTGCCCGGCTAGTATTGTTTCCTTGGACTGCTGGCTGAACCAGTAATTTGCAGTAGTAATTAAATATTAATTACCACTTCGTCGCGTCCCCCAACTTTGTATGCAGTTACATAGATAACATCTCTAGTTTTTACTTCTAAATGTATTAGCAAAATTAAATATTTAGCACTTTACACTAATTACAAATTCTTTGATGTTGCAGTTATAACTAAAAATAAGAATATACTAGATTAATGTTAGGTTGATGACCTCAACCTGAGGTTACTACTGTTAAAAGCAAAAAAGTTACGATTATGACTTAGTACTAATTTGATTTTAGAAAATGAACTCTAGATACTAAATAGGGCATCAAATAAAGGCGAGTCGCTTATTATATGGTAATTCCAATAATAAGCTCAGTAATCAAACAAGATTTCTCAATGAGGCGATAAACTCGTTGGTTAACTTTGTTATCACAACAAACGCACAGAAAAACACTGTATAGTTTGGAATGCAACTAAAAATATTTTTAGTCAGGAATATCTAAGAATTTTGAATACTTTTTCATAAAAAGTTGAGGAAATTTTGTTGAAGTCTAAACTTCCCGTTCACTTGTGAAAAAAAATCTTGCTTTGTGAAAAAAAGACAAAACAAAATGTAAAAGAGTAATTGAAAATACAATTTTAAATGTGTCTTCCTAACTAATGTTTCCAATAAGAGAAACCGACAACTTAAAATCAATAAATACATAAATCAATAAATACATTCGACAATGCATTTTGATATCGATGATCGATTATTTCAATTGTTTTTGTGCAGATCTTTTATTCAAAAGGCGGCACATTGATGCTTGTCAGGGAATGTTGCACATACATAAATCATGTGAAAATGTTAGGGTGGTACCACACCCACCTGATCGATAGCGAACGATCTTGTAGCTTGTAAATAATGCGTAAAAGAAGTACGTATAATAACCCTGAAGGTTGAGAATCTGTACTTAAAACAGATTAACTTTTCCTAAGAAATATAGGTCGAAATACGAAAAAAATAAATCAACTTACGAGTACTATAGAAACTGCATAAGCTGATAGTGCGTTTTGTAAGAAAGGTCATTGTTTTTCATATTTCCACCCTTACGAGAAGTTGGTTAGTTTCATGGACAGATAGACCTTCATTCAGGGATCAAATAATAAAATCGACCATTTATCGATGATGGATTGGCGATTGATCGATGTGGTTTTACGTAACTCCTCTCTTTACATGTATGTTTGTTTTTATCGATTTCTAGATCATCTATTTATTAATTTTTGCTCTAATGTCATAGATGAGGATCGATTGTAATAACAAAAAGTACACAAACTTTATGTTTTATATGTTGATAGACGACGGTGTTTTGACATTTCCCAATCGATTCATAATATCAATCGACGTCGATTGTGTTGGTGAGGTAGCCCTAATATCTCTGATCGGTTATGTTGTCACGACATTTGTCTGCGGCTATCAGTTTCACGACGATCAGGATTGTATTCGATCTGTTGGCGCCCTTATAAATCCTAGAAGGATCCCGTCATGTACTTTGAAACCATCGCATCGTGACGTTTCCGTATCGTTTTCAATCAGTTCGGTCCTAAGATTTATTCTGGTACAAGATCTATATGCCTTCAAATTTAATTTACGTTAAGTATAATTTCGTGTTAACGGTTCAAAAAGAGTTTTTTGCGCAGCAGACGCGTCTACTAGTCAATAGCATAAGACCCGACCATAATGTGATCCCGAATCATCATGACATCCTATGAAACGTCTATTACAGGACAGGGAACTCCTTCCAAAATTCCAGCTTCTGCTGGAACAAATGTGGAGGGGAAGTACCGTAGTCACCTTGTTAGCGTTACGGCTGGCACCATGGACCGCGGTTGTTGGTGACCGCAAAATATACACAGAAGGATGCTACTGCCCATCCTCTGGTTCATTAATCCTTAGTCGCCTCTTACGACACCCACGGGTAGAGATAGATTGGTCCTATTCTTTGCCGGCACCACACGGGCCGGGTTGTTGTTCTTGTTGTCACAAGATCTATATGCCTTCAAATTTCTCATTGCTTGTTATCTCAGTGAGTACTTTATAAGTATAATTTCGTGTTTACGGTTCAAAAAGAGTTTTTGCGCAGCAGACACGTCTATTAGTCAAAAGCATAAGACCAGACCATAATGTGATCCCTGAATACGGGATACCTACTGCGTTGCGTGAGGCAGTATAAGGCCCATGTCGGGGCATGTGACAACTGGCAACTGTCGACAGTCGCGAGCACACGCTTCATTAATTGCACGCAAGATGCAACCAGCCCGCCGCCGCCGCCGCGCCGCCGCAAGTCGCAAGCGCATCATCATTTGTTACCATTTGAATTTGGAACAAATCTTCGTGGGCATGAGTTAATTCAACCATCAAATAAATGCATGCATAATCTGCAGCCATAATAAATTATTTGGATGTCTGTCCAAAGTTTTCCAAACATATTTTATCTCACTGTGTTTGATTGTAGCTTTGAGTATTACTTACAATAAAATTAGCATGTAAAATACGCGCGGCAACCCATATATTGAAACCAAGAGGTTTCATTTATTTTAAAAAACCGGTCAAGTGCAAGTCGGACTCGCGCGCCGAGAGTTCCGATACACCTATTATTTTGGAAGCATTGTCCATTTTTAGGACCGCAAAACTAAATTTGTTTGTAAAGGTTTTTTGCAGATTTCCTAAAAACTATGCAACTTAGAAAGATCGTTTTACATTTGCTGTAATATTCACTCAAACTTCTATCGACTATAATTAATTCAGATTTTTTTTCCTTCGCAAACTTCGGAGAAAAGGGGGTATGGTAATTTTTAAGACATTTTTACAAAAGCTAAGAGTCGTAAAACAATATAAAAATCTATTTTGGAATGTACAACAAGTAAAGCCCTTTCATATGATACCTGATTCGACTAGTACCTAATGACACTAACGACAGTTCCAGTAAAAATTTTGCCCCTCCCATTCTCGGCCTTTTTACGAGAATTATAATAATATTTTTTTACATCTCTCATATTCGGTAAGTACTCGTAGGTCCTTATTTATTACCCCCAAATGGGGCTTGTAGGTGACCAATTAGCGCTCTAGGGTAATAATGTAGCTAGAAAAGCCCTAGGGCGGTAAGTAATTGAGTTTTGAAAGAGTGAAGTGTTTTTTTTTAATTACTTACCGCCCTAGGGCTTTTCTAGCTACATTATTACCCTAGAGCGCTAATTGGTCACCTACAATTTGGTGGTAATTAGGACCTACTTACCTCACAATCGAGATGTAAAGCAGAGTAGTTAGCTCGGGTGTAAACATCAATTGCACCCTCGAACTATAGGCGCCCTCGCTGCGCTCGTGCGCCTAAATATCTCGGGCTGCAATTGATGCCTTACAGCCCTTGGCTACTAATCTACTATTAATTCTTTCGTTTGCTATTAAGTTGGGCAAGTTAGCTTATATTATGTGCGACAGACAGACTAAGTCGCAGAGCACCATAAGGGTTCCGTTTTACCACTTTGGTTCGGAACCCCTTATAATACTAGGACTAACCCTGAAATCCCAACATTATAAAACAGCCGCTTTTTTTGAAATTCCAGAGGTGGCCATAGCACCTTTTGTTTCTTAGTTGGTTGTGATTTGTGATATACGTATTTTTAATAAAATTTAATAAAAAGACTTAATAAAACCCTGTAGGTTGAGAATAAATGAACTCAGTCTAATACTCACCTAGTCTGTACACAGACGTAGGATATAAAACTCTGGAATGGTTAGGTTAGGATAATTGCGAGTCAAGTTAACGTGTAAAGTAGTGGAATTTATCGTCCGTACTGTCGCGTGAACAAGTGCCTCTTGAGTTATGTACACAGAATTACGCAGAAGTAGCAGTAAGACATGCAGCACTGTACAGTGAGATCTGATTTCTAGAGTCATCATCATAACATCCAAGAAACGTCCACTGCAGGACAAGGAGCTCCCTCCAGAATTCTAGCAAAAACCCATGGTACAATTAGGAGAAGAATTGGGAATATGCATAATTTTTTTTGTCGCATTTATTAACAAAATATAAATATACCGTAGTAGAGATGACAAAAAGTGAAATTAAAATTTAAATCGGCTAAGAATTACGGCCGATATAAGCATTTAAAACTATTTATTACGCGCCGATTAGACAGAGAGATCCGACGTGGAAAGTGTTGTCACATGCCACTATGGCCATATAAACTCCTTGTCAAATTTCGTTTTGCTAGAAAGAGACAGAAACAAACCTTCGATAGCTTATATCTTTTTTAATTTCATAGTTATTTGAAAAATTGTTTTACTAAACTGTTTATTCAATGAATGAGGATACATTTTTTAAATAAAAAAATCATGCATATTCCCTATTACCATAGTCACCACGCTTACAAAAAACGAGCCTTTTTATTTTTCATGGGATTTCTCTGGCAAATTTATTTGATTAGGTCTAGATTTTTGCTAAGAAGAAAGCTACTTAGTACAACTGGGAAATCCTTCAAAATAACTAAACTAACTAAGCTTTACAAATAAAACGCTTTTCACCCCACGAGTACAAACACAACCATAACTCGGTGGACTTGTCACAGTCGTCGCCTGCGCATCTCCACGCATTTTATATATCTCTCGCGCGACAAATGGCGACGTTGCTAAAGACAGTCATACATTCCGACCGGGGTTCATGTAGGAATACAGTTTATAGTTATAGTTAGTATGGGTTGAAGATAGGCAGACTTTAAGACATGTCCTGAGGCAGCTGCAAAAACTTTTGAGTCTCCCAGTCTCCCTGTATACTGTAGGCCGAGATAATTTGCAGATCCGCTCCCGATTTGGATATTCTCGTAGAGACATCGTCATACAAAAATCACTATGCGTGCTATAAAACGAAATAATCCTCAGATTAAAACAGTATGTAAAATGACACCAGGGTGTCGTCACATAACAGTGTCGGTCGATGGTCTGGATGAAGCAAGGAGACCGAATTCTTTGATATGATGATGAGCCCGAACTCATAAAATTTTTGCAAACAAAAAATTCTGATTATGAAAGTTCCTAAATAATTTTTTTCCACTTGATTGTTGGCTTCAAAGAATTCAACTCCTGTTGTGGCCTTTACCAAAGAATATATAAAATTACGCTCCTATACCAAATCATTTTATATCTTCGTATTGATTTGGCGCCTGACTAAGACGTAAAAAAGTTCTGCAGGCCAATCACAACCGCTTAAAAATTTTCATGAAAGTCATCTGTGATCAAAGTGGTCAGCCACGAAAATTCTTTACGGCAATAGGGAGTCTTCGACCACCATTTTAAAGTTCAACTGGGTCGCGCTGCAGATCAGCATAAGGAAAAACAATTATGGTGCCACCATGAAATTCAAAGGTGCAATCAGTATGAAAATCTGCAGTGCTGTCAAATGCCTGTAACATTTTTTCTTGTAAAACGATTTCATAATATTTTTATTACCTAGGCCTAAAAAAAAAAAAAAAAAATTGCCAACAGTGATCAGCGTACCGTATAGCGACACTTAAAAAACCGTAGTTGGAAAACTCTTTACTCCTTTGATTTCTTCTGCGTTATGAGATCCGATATTATCCCTTTGTCTTCCCAATGACAGAGTTTCACTCCAGATTACAGTTAATTAATAAAATTAGTCACCAGTGGTTGTTAGTTAATTTTAACGGTAACCAATCGCTGTCCCGGTCCATTCTCTGGTTATCGTTGCATCGTAATAATGCGCCCGCGCTTATCGGTTCATCCAATCGAGATCTTAGAGCAAATTACCCAGTTAGAGACGGAATCACAGATATTTTGCAATAACTGTTATTTTCTACCTAGTTTCTGATTTTACAATTGCGGTTATTTTCAATTGCCAACAATTGAGCTCGTTTTGATGGACTTTACTTGTGTTTATCAATTTATGCGGATGACATCATAATTGTAGTTTCAGATACTGTAAATAAAAGTTCATAGTTTTGTTTTAAGGAGCTCGATATATGCCTTATTTGATGTATGTCCATCACTATATACACAGAAGGCTTGGAAGATGATTCTTGAAACTCTACCACTACAAGTATAGAAGTTACGTGGTATAATTTAGTAAGTACTGGTTGCTATGGTTACCCTTGTAACACAACATGAAACTTGTGTCGTTTTTGTGTATTTTTTTTTACAATCTAAATACATAAAAGAGCATGTCCTGACTGACTGACTGATTCATCAACGCCGAGCCGTAACCGCTATAGATACAGATCTGAAATTTTGTACACAGGTTCTATGTGCGTCAAAACCACCCACTAAGAAAGGATTTTGGAAAATTCATCTCCCAAGGGGGTGAAATAAGGGATGAAAGTTTGTATGAAAGTCCTTTGTTTCTTGAGCTAGATTCACACAAATTTGAATTTAAGCTTCTGGTAAAAAATAAAGAAACACGTGTTTAAGCATTTCTTAAAAATCACCCTTTAAGGGGTGAAAAAGGGGATGATTTTTTTCCGTATGTTGGTCTATAAGTCTTTCAGTTTTAAAGGTAGAATTATAGAAATTTGGTTTTGAGCTTTTGGTAAAAAATAAAAAAGTACGTGTTTAAGAATTTTCCAAAATCCATCCCCTAAGGGGGTGAAATAAGGGATGAAAGTTTGTATGAAAGTCCGTTAAATTTAAAGTTAGGATCTTCAAAATTTTTATTTAGACTGAAGATTAAAAATTAAGTTTTACGTGTCTCAGGGTTTTTGAAAATTTTACACCCTAAGTGGTGAAAAGGGGGATGAAGTTGAAACTCATTCATATCAAAGTAATATCCACTTAATTTATTATTTAGGCATTAGGGTTGTAATTCTGTGGAACATACATCTCTGTTATTGAAATTCCACCCCAAATTCAACCCCTTAAAGAGCGAAATGGTGAAAAATCTAAAAACCAATATGGGTATCATTTGTATGGTTTATCGGGTCGCTGATTACGAAAACTAAAACAATTTTGAAATCCAATGTGGTGGACGTGAAATACCATCATCCTCCGGGGATGGGGTTGGGGTGAAATAGGGTTGATATGTCTAAAAAATAATATGGGTGTCGTTTGTATGGTTTGTCGGATCTCTGATTAGGAAAACTACAACAATTTTTAAATCTAAGGTGGTGGACGTGAAATACCATCATCCCCTGGGGATTGGGTTGGGGTGCGATAGGGTTAAAATGTCTAAAAATTAATGTGGGTGTCGTTTCTATGTTTATATAAGGATAGGGATAGCGGTTAAGACGGCGTTAAGGATAGGGATAGGAGTAGGGGTAGGGTTAGGGGCAGGGATAGGGAGAGGGAGAAGTAGAGGGAGTGGGATGGAGGTAGATAGAGTGGGAGAGGGTGAGGGAGGGGGAGAGGGAGAGACTGCACATTGTCTGAATATCACGCGAGCGAAGCCGCGGGCACAGCTAGTAAATCATATTCTCTCAAGCAAACTACCGTAAAATATAACTTCGACTTGCCTATTTTAATTTGTTATAAGTATTTTTCAGAGAATTTATAACCGATTGCGCTTGTTAGTTACGAAACTAGAAGACGGCTCCTCAGAATTATAGGAACTTTAATAATATAAACACATGCAGTAGAAAATTATACTAGAAAATCAAGCAAACTAAAGACTGCCAAAACCAATCAAAGTCGTTGCTTACGTCTAAGTTCAAATATACATATGTATTTATAGAAATCTGCCAGCATCAGGGTAGCATAGCAAGCAACCTCCGTCGTCGACAGGTCTCATAGTCATAAAGGCCACCGCGCACTAGCGAGTTTTTAGTTGGCCGATAGTTTGATCGGTCTAGTTGGCGATTTGTCTATGGAGAACGATTGCGACTAAACTGTCGGCCAACTAAAAAATCGCTAGTGCGCGGTGGCTCTAAAAGTATCTTTTATAATAATAATGACGAATTAATGGGATGGTAATAATTATAAAACTATTATACCTGTTATTAAAGTAACTATTACGCTATTCCCATCTCTAAAAAGACGCACTGCACTGCAGGTCCGTGGAAGGCGGCGCAATTAGTAACAAAGGTGCTAATTAATTTATGTGCGGTTCGATTCCCGGCTCCGATAAAGTTTAGAACAATAACTGGCACGATTAGAGCGATTTGTATTTGATGATAAGAGATCGTTACGAGATATTCCCTTGGCTATAACTTTTAAAAGGACTAAAGTGAATAAATCTCCAGCCCAGTGGTTCTTCAACGAATACAAGCAAATATCCCAAAGAATAAATATTTTCCTTATAAAAAATGTATAGAGGTTGAAAAGCTTTTATTTTCGGGAAAGTCTGAAAGCATGCGATTTTTCGAACGAAACTTTTCCCGTCAATAACTTTTTACACGGTTTGGTTTTTACGGAACAAAGATGAAATAAGTACGTTGCGATGTACGCATCTTTTAATGTTTTTAGGGTTCTGTACCTCAAAAGAAAAAAAACCGGCCAAGTGCGAGTCGGACTCGCGCACTGAGGGTTCCGTACCACCACATAAACATAATTGTATTAGTTTAAATTTCAGTAAGTTAATGTGCTAGATTTTTTGAGTCCGACACGCGCTTGACCAAATTTTATTAATTGTTGTTATTTTATAGCCTATGCCCTATAAACATACCAATTTTCAAGTTTGTAAGTGTTCCCGTTTTTAAATAGAACTAAAACAAAAATCGCCTCAGCAACCATCCAACTTGACCCCTCTCTTATATGAATGTTCTTGAAACGGGAGCTCACCACAATTGGTTACCATTAGTTGTGAGAAAAGTTGTAATATTTAATGATTTCAGACTTTTCCCATTATTTGTACTGTGAGACCTAGCTTCTTGCCAAATTTCATAATTTTAGGTCAACGGGAAGTACCCTGTAGGTTTTTCATTTTTGAATAAATGTATGGAGATGAGGACATAAAATGCCATATCTTTTGATTGCGTCGTTGTAAAAAATTGAAATTTTCAGATCTTGTGTGGTTCATGGATCCTAATATATGGTATTAATTTCAACCTGATACCTTTACCCGTTCGTGAGATAAAGGGTCTTGACAGACAGACAGACAGACAGACAGACAGACAGACAGACAGACAGACAGACAGACAGACAGACAGACGGACAACAAAGTGATCCTATAAGGGTTCCGTTTTTTTCTTTTGAGGTACGGAACCCTAAAAACGGAACCCTTATAGGATCACCTTGTTGTCCGTCTGTCTGTCTGTCAAGACCCTTTATCTCACGAACGGGTAAAGGTATCAGTTTGAAATTGATACCATATAGGTACTAAGGTCCATGAACCACACAAGATCTGAAAATTTAAATTTTTTACAACGACGCAATCAAAAGATAGCACTAAAGCAAAACTTATAGGGTACTTCCCGTTGACCTAAAATTATGAAATTTGGCAAGAAGCTAGGTCCCACAGTACAAATAAAGGGAAAAGTCTAAAATCATTAAATATTACTTGAGGTGAGCTCCCGTTTCAAGAACATTCATATAAGAGACGGGTCAAGTTGGATGGTCGCGGAGGCGATTTTTGTTTTAATTCTATTTTAAAAACGGGAACACTTACAAACTTGATAATTGTTTTGTTTATAGTGCATAAGCTATAAAATAACAACAAATAATAAAATTTGGTCAAGCACGTGTCGGACTCAAAAAATCTAGCACATTAACATACTGAAATTTCAACTAATACAATTATGATTATGTGGTGGTACGGAACCCTCGGTGTGCGAGTCCGACTCGCACTTGGCCGGTTTTTTTCTACTTTTTCTCAGTTTTCACTTTCGAGGTAGAATCCTTGTGGAAATACACTCAGCTGATTACATAACGGGTCAATCAGTTTCCTGTCATACATTCCATACAATGATGGGGTCAAAATATCGACAATATTTTCTAAACTGAATAAAAACCATCGCGATCGCGATCCAACGCGATAACACTGCAAGTTGCGCCCGGTGTGACTTGGAGCTGTCAATTTGACGTTTGTGAATGACGTTAGTGAATGAACAAATGTTTTTGAAAGTTTCAATAAAAATTGCTCAAAAGTAAGATATAGCGTGTGCAGGATAAGTTTGGCTCTGACGGTTATTTTCTGCGCATAGACGACAGACGGAGAGCCAATGAACGATTCGCACGCCTCCCACCACCTGCCGAGCTTACCCCCGCGACAAATTTTTTGACAGCCAGAGATATTGTACGACGTATACATGTGGTGTTTGACACAGATTCTCTTCAAAATGTATGTATATGGTATCTTCCTACTTGCTACGATCTTAAAAACTTCCACCACTTTTTCTACTCTCATCAACTCTTAGATTTTATAGATCTTGCAAAAAACTGTCATAAAATCTCTAGTGACAAAATCCGCTAACCTTGATTTATTTCCTTTCTGAATCACTGCTACTTGATTTAATTGGCAATGTTATAAATTTTACTAGCTGCTCATTAATTGGCTTTAAACTACCAAGTTTAGCATTAAATGTGTAAACATTATTTATACTGTCACCAACATCCGCCTATAAAATCTGGGTGCGTACTCCGAAGTTTTATCGGAGCTCCGATATTATCAGATTGACAACAACAATTGCGTTCGGAAATTTACTTTGTATGGGAATTTCTTTGTCAAAGGCCGAACCATAGACTAATTATCGGCGCGATATTATCGTAGTTTCACTTCGGAGTACGGCAGCTGGAGAGGGAATCAACGAAAAAGCCGTTCGTTAGCAAGACAAACGTTCGATACGTAAATATTGTACTTAGTCAATAAGAGATTTATCTTCAAATACACATGGGTTACTTTTGTTATCACAATACACGGACAAAAAACGTTTGCTTATTACCATTATTAACCGTTTACTATGAGTATTATACTCAGATTTTTTTGTATAATTTTTTATCATTTTTTTATTTTTTAATGAGGATATTTTTTATCTCGCGACCTTGACCAGATCGTCGGTCCACCTTGTGGGGGTCCGACTGCCAACGCTTCGTCTTCCGGTACGTGGTCGCGACTCTAGAACCCTTACGCCCCATCGGCCATCGGTTCTTCTTGCGATGTGCCCTGGATGCGAGCAGCGCAGGACCGGTCGTCATGGAGATCTTTAGGGGAGGCCTATGTCCAGCAGTGGACGTCTTTCTGTCATATTCGTCCGTGGAATCCACTTTATGTAACGCTTCAATTTAACGTGTCCAGTCAGCTTAAGAAGTTCGTCTACGGTCTCACACGACAAGGGGCAGTATCAGTGAGCAAAAAAATTTCGTCATACCCAAACAAACTTTTTGACATGATGGGGAAGACCGAACACAGTAAGCAACAAGGACTCGAAGAACCCGAAAATACCACCTGGATGACCGGGACTGAATGTTTTGGCGAAGAATTGCTAGGAAAAGTCAACTCCAAATAATGAGATTAAGGCTTAAATTCTTTGAAGACTGATGATGATGACGAGTCATGTTCTAAACAAAGGCCAGGCAAAAAGTACCATAAACCAACGAGCGTGTATGAAAGGGTTGAATAATACAGGAAGGGAGGGGTAGCACGTGGAGGGCTGTCACTGTGGTGTCTGCTTACCCCATAGAGTAACACGATTTTCGCGCGCGGTTTGACGCGTTGCTCTAAGGCTTACCCCGAGGGGAAAGAGGCGTAATTTTATGTATGTACTCGTATGCATGTATGAACCCACGTTAAAGTTGGTATAAATACTTTCGTTAATTTATGGCAAGCTGACTAAACTATCAGCCAGTTGCACAAAGCGTCTTTAAGTTAAAGCTCCTTTAAATCTATTGCCGTCTCTTTCTTTGTCAACAAAACTAAAAGAGTCAGCAGTAGAGTTAAAGAAACTTTAACTTTAAAGACGCTTTTTGCAACTGGCGGTAAAACTCGTAAATATAAATTACCTAAACGGTCTTAGGCACTAATTTGTTCCTAGCCATTTAACTGAAAGTTAATTTAGAACTTACAAGCAAGTTAGTAAACTATTCATAAATTCTAATTCAAATTAACAGACTAGGTAAAATTAGAGTTTACTTCCTATAAACACGATACTTAAGCTAAGTTAAGCGAAGGTAAGAAATTCATATAAACGGTTCTTATCATTTATTATAATTTGGAACTATTGGACTAAGGACTGGTTTAACAATAGGGAATGGGTAAGGTACTGCTTTCATCTAAGAAGGTATCATATTATGGAAT
Organism: Athrips mouffetella; assembly: GCA_947532105.1. Lineage (NCBI taxonomy): Eukaryota > Metazoa > Arthropoda > Insecta > Lepidoptera > Gelechiidae > Athrips > Athrips mouffetella. The sequence goes on along the minus strand of OX383969.1, from coordinate 5,592,051 downwards.
TGATCGAAAAAAACCAACCATCATTTTACATTTTGTGTGACGTTTTAAATTTATACTAAGTAATTTTTTTGTACCTGAAGCCCAAGTCACACTGAGGCGGTAGCGGAAGCGTTCCGGGGGCGATATTTTTTGTAAAGTGTGAGTTCTTATGCACCCTATCACATTGAAAACCGGTCGCACTGGCGGCGCGGCATTTTCTTCCCGCAGGTCCGCCCCGGACCGCTTTCGCATACCGCTTCTGTGTGACTTGGGCTGGGTGACTTGTAACAAGTCCTTGATATCATCTACTTGTTACAACATTTCCAAAAGACATAAGCAAGAGAAAATTTTGGTCGTGTGAAACAAATTTTACCACTTTGCAAGGTTTTTATGGGAAGGTAAAAAAAAAATCTCGATTTCGACCCATGCTTCTTTGGTAAAGTTTTTTGTAATGACGAGTAAAGCATCACGAGTAGTAGAAAATAAAAGAAAGTTCCATTCTGCTATAAGGGAATCGATATTTTACGAAAAAAAAAACTTTTACTGCGTTTTTGTGTTCGAAAAAATTTGATAATTTTTATAATAACTTAATGACCCTATCCGATTTCAGGGCCAAGTTTTATGGTTTCTTGGGTTTCCGTTGCAAAGTGAAATCTAAGTAAATTTCATCAGTCATAAATAGGTCAAAACAGTCATAAAACGAAACAGTATTTCCTCAACACCTTAACAGAATTCCTCACATTCGAAAACGACCCACATAGGTTAAACAAACAAACACTGCGACAGTCTAACGGTCAGCCCCCGGTTTATGGGAAAAGTGATTCATCTATCGCTATTATAGTATAACAACTTCACTTTACGGTGGGAACCCCTTCATACTGCTTATCTTTAACTACCGACCTGCTTTGGATTCGCTCTTTATATTGAGTGTTTAAGCTATTAGATATTTTAGAAAAAAATGCGAGTCGGATTCCCGTACTAAGGGTTCCTTCTTCCGTCTTTGCTTCCGTACAACACTATGATATACAGGTTGATAGTAATAGCTTTGGGATCCGCTGAACCGCATTTTCTGTAACAACTATTCCCAAGGAAAACAGGTCTTAATATTATGTTTTTTTTACTTCCCTAGATTCAGATAATATTATTCAATGTAGATTCTTTACAGAATACTTATTGAATGTCATGCAGAATACAATGCAAATAGATCGAGTCTACGCCGTTTCGGATCGTGCTATGGAAGCGTAAAAGAAACGGCAAGAAACCAGTGCAGCACGGCCTACTTTAAAAGTTGGCTTTTAAAGTAGTGCACTGTTCGCTGGAATATCAGAGTACCATCCTATTTCCACATTTGTTTCTTCGGCAAAGTTATTCACTTTGATAGTTATACAGTTTGAAAATATCGCAAAATAAAACAGATGACTTATAAGCAGGCCGGCCCCAAGGAAGTCATCTTTCCTGCGATAGTCTTATAACAAAACTTTACAAAATAGCACGATGAGTTATATTTTTTCATATCCCTATCATTCGTCCTGCCAAAATCAATAATATTTGCCAAAGGGAATGATATAAAACACTACTGACTGATGGAAAACTAAAATAATTAGGTAGCCATTGGGGGCGATTCTACCGTGGCCGCTAAATTTACGATTACAATTTGACAGGTCTAAAAGTGATGCTGTCTTTTTTCAGCCTATAGGCAGTAAGTAACAAAGATAGCAATATTTTAGACCTGTCGAATTAAAGCCTTAAATTTAGCGGCCACGCTAGAATCGCCCCCATTAAGTAAGTAAAATCATAAAATAATAAGGATAATAGAAGGCGGATTAAAGAAATGATACGTCACAAGAAGGTAGTGAAGGCGTTGTTCTATTAATTTGGAAGGGTTATTTTAAATATTTCATAATGATCGATGATGATGTGACATTTCAATTTACGACATGCTGGCAGATACGAGTATCATAGTAAAATAATTAAGGACGGTTGGTACAGTTTCTATTCCGAGCGAAGCAATGTATAGATACTTTTGACAGTTAGGGTGCTGGCTGCAATTTGGGTATATGATTTGCTCATGATTCATATTAATAGGGATGATAGATCAGCTCAATACGAATCGATTTGGTCCTTACAAGTTTTTCTGTGCGTCGCTGCGTTTTTGAGTTAAAGCAAAAACAATGACAATAAGATACTCAATAATGTTTTTTTTGTCTGCCTCTGTGGCTCCTGTTTAAAATACTTCTGAAGATGTAGAAAATCGAAGAGGCAGACATGCAGGGCTCTGCATTATCACGGGACGAATTAGTGATTTTTTTCATTTTGAAGAGCTGTAACTTTACGACGCAGGGCTATTATGGTGGCAGACTATTTTTCTGTGGTTTATACGTTGTATTTAATCAGATAGTCATAGTCTGCCAGCTGTACGTTTCATTCTCAAATTTCAAAATAGTTAAAACTTAATTCCTCAAAAACGCAGGGTGTGGATGTCCGCCAATATTTTTTGTATCTTCTAGAGGATGCTCCTTATCATCAGTCAAAGAGGCAGACATGAGCAAATCATATAGAAATTTGTCCTTCATCACCCTTACTACAAGTTGTAAAATCATATTAGTAATTTATTTAATTTAAGCACCTCTTTTCGCACACAGTTTGTACTGTTTTTTGAATAAAGATATGATGATGAATGAGTTCCAATTTCCTTGGCTAAAATAATGAAGCCAAGTAGGACTGTTTTAAGTCAGTTAAAAGCTTTTGGCTGCATTGTTCTCGCTGATATTAAAACGCGATTATGAACTTTTGAGCTTAAATTTAATGTGAGAGAATAGAATAGTTTCGTTTTACAATATACGTAGTTAATTCGTGGTTGTACAATTAGCTGGCATATTCAAGTTTGAAAGTAAATTGCATGTAATTGTTTTCGTATTTCAACCTATCGGTCCTTGGGAAAAAATGTTCACTTTCATGAGGCGATTCATCGCAATTTTAAATTAACTGTGTAGCTGAACCATTTTTCCAAACAAATATGGACTGAAAGAGGACCAAAAATTTTGGCCTCCTGTTTTGGTTCTGTATGAAAAGTCTAAAAGATTGTGGGAACGTCAGTCCCATAAGTATTATCATTTATTATAAAAACAGTTACAATTCAGTCACTCCTCAAAAGGATTACCTACGTACTTTTTAGGGTTCCCTACGCAAAGGGTGAAAAACGGGACCCTATTAATGTGAACCGTGACATGAACCGTACCGTAATAGGTAGACAGTTGAAATTTTTTCAGATTATGTATATCTGTTGCCGCTATTACAACAAATACTAAAACTGAAAAAACATAAAAATTAAGGAGGCTAAAAGCGTGTTTTAAGGCGATTTTTGCTTGATTTTTGTTTTAGGTCTATCGTATAAACGGGAACGCTTACTTAAGCGTAAAAATTGCTATGTTTATAGTGCATAAGCTATAGAATAACAAGATATAATAAAAACTGGTCAAGTGCATGTCGGAGTCACACTTTTTTAATACACTTGTGCGTGACTGCGCGTCCATAACTACGACGGTATTTTTACCTTAGTGTTAGGGAACCCTCGGTGCGCGAGTCCGACTCGCACTTGGCCGGTTTCTTACACCCTATATGCTCAGAGCTCAGAATGCAAAACATTGATTTTCAAATACTTTTCGAACCTACTTCTAAATGCTTTCTTTCATAAGAGAACCGTGACGTGCGAATGCTAATTTAAAACTTTATTACCATAAGCCAAATAGTGACGGCTATATCGATGCTAATTTTCAATTTACGTATTACTAATAAAGCCGTAAAGCCCGTAAAGGTCATCTCTATTAAGCGCTGGGTTAAATTGGGCTGGTATTATTGGAACTCAAAGGGACCGTTATTTGACCTTTAGGTGACTAAAATGGACATTACCTATTTAAGGGGTAGTTACACACCTACACGCACACACTCACGAGTTTTTAGTCAAATTTTTATTGTTTATACATATTTATTTTTTGTCTAATTTTGTTGTCTAATTTTGTATAACGTAAAGAAAAACTTGATCTGAAAAATGTAGATGTAGTTTTTGTATTCATTTCTTTCATCAGCTGTTGTTACCAATGTTTGTTTACATAATACGTGAAATCTTGTTTTTGGCATACAATTATATTTAATTAATTATTCTTATAAAAATGTAATGCTGTAAGGTTTTCTTTGAATAAATTAAATTAAAAAATTATGGTTAAAGAAGCATAAACAAACATGGCTTACGCAGGATGTAAAAAATGTAATTTGAAGGAACTAAACAAATAAGTGAAAGTTGTCCATAAAAGCCAACAACTTTCTGTTATACCAAATTTTTTTTAGCATGGCAAACGCTTACCAACACATTTTGCAGCCATACTCGTAGAACCACACAAACTACCACGAACCAGACGAACCAGAGTATATTTGACCGAAAAAAAAACCGGCCAAGTGCGAGTCGGACTCGCGCACTGAGGGTTCCGTACCACCACATAATCATAATTGTATTAGTTGAAATTTCAGTAGGTTAATGTGCTAGATTTTTTGATTCCGACATGTGCTTGACCAAATTTTATTATTTGTTGTTATTTTATAGCTTATGAACTATAAACATACCAATTTTCAAGTGTTCCCGTTTTTAAAATAGAACTTAAACAAAAATCGCCTCCGCGACCATCCAACTTGACCCCTCTCTTATATGAATGTTCTTGAAACGGGAGCTCACCACAATTGGTTACGATTAGTTGTGAGTAAAGTTGTAATATTTAATGATTTCAGACTTTTCCCTTTATTTGTACTGTGAGACCTAGCTTCTTGCCAAATTTCATAATTTTAGGTCAACGGGAAGTACCCTGTAGGTTTTGGTTTTTTGCATAAATGTATGGAGATGAGGACATAAAAAGCCATATCTTTTGATTGCGTCGTTGTAAAAAATTTAAATTTTCAGATCTTGTGTGGTTCATGGACCCTAACATATGGTATTAATTTCAACCCGATACCTCTACCCGTTCGTGAGATAAACGGTCTTGACAGACAGACAGACGGACAACAAAGTGATCCTATAAGGGTTCCGTTTTTTTCTTTTGAGGTACGGAACACTAAAAATGACATTGTTTTACAAACTTGTTTTTTCTGACAGCTTTAGCTGATTACTATTAATCATGGAACACAATAGCCTTGATATAACTGCAAAATGTGTTGGTAAGCTTTTGCCATGGTAAAAATTTTTAGGTAGTCAGAAAATTTTATAAATCCACAAATACTAAAAAAACCGGCCAAGTGCGAGTCGGACTCGCTCAAAGAGGGTTCCGTACCACCACATAATCATAATTGTATTAGTTGAAATTTCAGAAAGTTAATGTGCTAGATTTTTTTAGTCCGACACGCGCTTGACTATATTTTATTATTTGTTGTTATTTTATAGCTTATGCACTATAAACATACCAATTTTCAAGTTTGCATGTGTTCCCGTTTTTAAAATAGAACTAAAACAAAAATCGCCTCAGCGACCATCCAACTTGACCCCTCTCTTATATGAATGTTCTTGAAACGGGAGCTCACCACAATTGGTTACTATTAGTTGTGAGAAAAGTTGTAATATTTAATGATTTCAGACTTTTCTCATTATTTGTACTGTGAGACCTAGCTTCTTGCCGAATTTCATAATTTTAGGTCAACGGGAAGTACCCTGTAGGTTTTGCATTTTTGCATAAATGTATGGAGATGAGGACATAAAATGCCATATCTTTTGATTGCGTCGTTGTAAAAAATTTAAATTTTCAGATCTTGTGTGGTTCATGGATCCTAATATATATTATTAATTTCAACCTGATACCTCTACCCGTTCGTGAGATAAAGGGTCTTGACAGACAGACAGACAGACAGACAGACAGACAGACAGACAGACAGACAGACAGACAGACAGACAGACGGACAACAAAGTGATCCTATAAGGGTTCCGTTTTTTTCTTTTGAGGTACGGAACCCTAAAAATGCGTTTTTCGAATCTAAGTTTGAAAAAGAACATTACTTAGTTTTATGGTATGTACATACTAAAATATTCACAATGATTAAAAAAAACACCCTTTATGTTGCATAATATCATATAATATGCTGATATACCGTAGATAACCACGTTTTGATATGCTTGTAAAGTATTAATATTCTATTTGTATGTGGAATAAATCATAATTTTATATTTTATAGGCGAGTAAGGCCCAACACGCTAAGTACCAGGTCCAACGGGTTATTTGCATGTATAAGTGAATTTATTATTTTAAGCCACAATGGGATTTTTGACCCTTTAGTTTTTACTTTCGAGCGGAGCGAGAAAGGTATTGTATTCGTGAAAAAAAGTTTTTCAATTTTTCTCAAAAATGTGTTCTATATCACTTATACATCATAAAAAACAAGTCTTCCAAAAATGTCCGTCCGTCGGTCGGTAGGTCGGTTGGTCGGTCGGTCGGTCCGTCGGTCGGTCTGTCCGTCCTATTGACTCCATATTTTGAATTTAGGAGTTTTATGCAAATCCATCGAAGGGTTCCAAGTGGTTTCTTGCTGGCTCTCATTTTGAGGGTAGCTGTCATACAACGAAAATGAAAAATTGAAGTTTTCTCAAAAACGGCTCATAGAATCTTGATGAAACTTTGCATGACCAAGCATCTCCATGTAAGATATCTTGCGCAAGTATCAATTGATCTGTGTAATTTCATATAAGGGGTGTTCCTCTACCACCAAATCGTAAATATGTGATTTACCCAAAATTGCTTCCATTGAGTTTATTAAAATTTTCTATAATATAAATTCTGGACTGGTTGTCTACCTGACTGGATATTCTTTATGATTTTCTTGAATAAAATTTAGTACACAGGGCATACCAAAAACTGACAGGGCTTGCTCAGTAGACTAAACTGAACAATTATTCATAAGGAACATGTGTTGGGAAATTAAAAAAACCTCCATGCAAGTATCCTACGGTAGTATCTATTGATCTGTGAAAATTCATATAAAGGGTGTTCCAGTACCACCAAAAGTTAAACATGTGATTTACTCGAAATCGTTTGAGGTTTGTTTGTTTTAATGTTTGACAATTTGAATTCTGAATTGATCTGTATATTTCATTCGAATATTTTTATGGAAAAACGTAAATAAAAGTTTGTGTTTCCATACTATGTGTATGGCATTACAAATTTAAGTTTGCGGTTGATAGTTTTTCCTTGAGTATTGCGAGAAAGTAAGTGCAGTGCTGCTGTACCATTTATTCTTTACATAATAGTACAACGTCTAAATAACGCAGAATAGCTAAACAACTTTTTTTTACAGGTACATACTTACATCAGAAAATCTGATTAGATCAATTTGTATGGCGAAACATTAACATTTACTTAATTTAGTAAATTAAATTTTTATTTCCAAAAGTAATAGATCAAAAAATGCTAAGTTACATTAATGAAACATGTAGAACTAAAACTTTGTTACTTGTACCACCAATGGTACAAATCAATGGTAATACTGACACTGAGCCCTACTACGACCAGAGAGGTTTTGCGTCAAAGTCTTACACGTTTTTATGAAAAATCGAAACTCAAAAAACTAGGCGGAAAAGTCGTCTTCTCTGTGTTCTCATGCATCCCCCGAGCAGAACTCGGTTGCCCAAGTATTCTATAAAAAACTGGCCAAGTGCGTATCGGGCCACGCGCAGTGTAGGGTTCCGAAGTAAAGTTGCTTTAGCCTAGGAATTATTTTTGTTAAATAGGTTTCGATTTTTTCATAACATTTTCCGTTGTAACGAACGACCGGTGAAGCCCAGTGCGTGATGGCTATTGAGATTTCTATTATTTTCAGTTATTCGACTATTAATTACTCCTTAACTTGTAAATCTTCCTTAGCTGTGATAGTTTTCCTTTTAATTTCATCATATATATGTTACGGCTAAAGATAGGTCCCCTGCCACTCGGGCGATGCGGGAATGTCGCTAGGTCGTTTTAGTGAGTGGGAGTCCCACATACTTCTCTCAGTCCCCGATGTGGGGGAGATGCATAAAGCATTTTTTCCCAGCGTCAACAAAAAAAGGTAAGGTCAGGTAAACAAAAACATTGCATCGTGCGCGCATTGACTCCCCTCCGCCCCCTCAAGCGTCATGTTTGCTCCTGCGCATCCATTGAATACATTTTTAGCCGGTTCGTTTCGGTTAATGTGCACATTAGCCGGCTAAAGATGGAAATTCACGACGCAAACTAACATGATATCGAACTTTAGCCGCTTCTCGAAAATAAACCTAAGTTTAGCCGGGTAATCTTAAGTTTATGTTTACACCTATCTTTAGCCGTAACATATATATGCTATTGCTATGATTTTTTCTACATTTCCAGTAACCACCGTTTAGCTTGCAGGGAGAGGACACTTGACTCTAACAAACATTTGCGTTCCTAAGCTAAATATTTCGCAACCGGATATCTAAATCAAAAAGTAGTCTTTGCAAACTTACAATATTTTTAAAAGACCTATCGAACGAAACCCCACAACCCAAGCCCGACACTATGGGGTCGACAAGAAAAAAAAAATCACCCACTTTACATGTAGAGGAGGTAACCTGAAAAAAAAAAAGTTTTAGTACACCACTTTGTTGGCGTAACTAATATGTATCCGTACCAAATTACAGCTTCCTAGCTAAGCCGCGGACAGACAGACAGACAGACGGACATGACGAAACTATACGGGTTCCTTGTTAACTACGGAACCCTAAAAACCACTAAGTGCAGAACAGTCTAGTCTTTTAAAAGAAAAAATAATATGGAAAATTACAAAAAATGATACAAATAAATTGACTTTGTAGTTTGCGGTTGCAAATCACCCACCATCTCAATACTCAACGGTGTAAAGTCGAAATGGATTATTTTGTGGTTGTATTGGTCACATTAAGGTTCAGTGAACTTATTAAGCCTCTGTTAAGTTTAATGTGTCGATAGGCGGCTTAAAAACTCTGACACCTGGGCCTGGGCTTGTCGGTCAGTCATCAAAGACCAAAAAAGAAAGAAAGATTGATTGTGAAAATCAATATCAAGTATTATTAAAAATGTAAAAAGACATCTCCCGAAAACTATAACTGTGGAATCAGACGTAGAAACTTAACTATTTTCCCCAAGGAATTTATTTTTAAGCTAACGCGCTATCACGTGACGTAGTTCCTACAGGTGATTTTAGTAATTTTATCTTCAATATTGTTTTCATGAGATTTGGTGTAAATTTTATCAATACTTTCATATTTGTATTTAGTTTTTACATGGTCTAATTAAATCTACAAGTGTAACAGAAAGGGTATATCAACCCTAAAGAATGTGATTCTGTCCATGTAACTGAACAATTTTCCCTAAGGAACGTAGGACGAAATACGAAAAAAAAATTTTGCCTTCCTTTACACCCCCCCGCTTTATGTCGTACAATTATTTTTCTGAAGTAATTCACTTTTTGAGCGCGTGTTAAGTTCTCTGTGTAGAATGAGAAGCTCGTTAAACCGAGCCTTAACAATCGGTATACCCGAGAACACACCAAACTCAAAACATTGGACTTTCTTTGGTTCATGTTTCAATCACAGTGGATTCTTGATTGAAAATGCTCACAATTCTTTATACCCAGTTCAAGTGATACCAAACACTTATCAAACAAAACCTCCATCTCGATCACTGAGCGTTAAAAATCTTGATATTGAGTAAAAAATTGTCTACACAAACGTAAGAATGTCTGAAAAAGTGGGACATCTGTGTTTTTGCATATTTTGACCAGTTTAAATCAAGTTTTTACCGATGTTTGGCTACGTTCAATGGCTGAATGCACTCGAGTTGTGCATAATGTGCTCCTACGCATATTGTTATTGTGGTCAGATTGCGGCGTGGAAGTGGTTCCCACGCCTACAGGCGCGTATTGAAGAAAGGGATAGCAAAATTGAATAAGTTTTTTACGAGACGCTATTTAGAAGAAAAAATAAAAAATAATTTATTTGCATAAATTAACGTCGAAGGAATTATTTAAAATAAACAATACCGAAATTGTTATATAGGTAATATGAATAATATTGTAAATAGTTTCGATCTTACACTTCTATCCTCTTATGTAAAACTCTGGTTTATTGTTATTTTCTATTAATAGGTACTGTATGTCTGTAGACTACTAGGTATACCTTTACTACTAGTTAAATTAGATGTTAAGGTCATATTTTTAAATTTAATTTGTGAAATTCGCACATAGTAATACTGTTTCTGAATAAAAAAAAATCTCCCTCCCTCTTAGTAAACGGTTAGCTGGTAGATAACTCAATTTTTGAGTTAAGCTCGCCATTGTATAATTTTTCGCAATTGCTGAATTGTATAATTTGTGTGTACAATAAAGAAGGAATGAATGTAATTATGGGCTTTCTGAAAAAACTATGTTCGGGAAAGTTTTATAAAAAAACCGGCCAAGTGCGAGTCGGACTCGCGCACTGAGGGTTCCGTACCACTACATAAACAATTGTATTAGTTGAAATTTCAGTAAGTTAATGTGCTAGATTTTTTGAGTCCGACACGCGCTTGGCCAAATTTTATTATTTGTTGTTGTTTTATAGCATATGCACTATAAACATACCAATTTTCAAGTTTGTAAGTGTTCCCGTTTTTAAATAGAACTAAAACAAAAACCGCCTCAGGAACCATCCAACTTGACCCCTCTCTTATATGAAAGTTCTTGAAACGGGAGCTCACCACAATTGGTTACCATTAGTTGTGAGAAAAGTTGTAATATTTAATGATTTCAGACTTTTCCCATTATTTCTACTGTGAGACCTAGCTTCTTGCCAAATTTCATAATTTTAGGTCAACGGGAAGAACCCTGTAGGTTTTTCATTTTTGAATAAATGTATGGAGATGAGGACATAAAATGCAATATCTTTTGATTGCGTCGTTGTAAAAAATTGAAATTTTCAGATCTTGTGTGGTTCATAGATCCTAAAATATGGTATTAATTTCAACCTGATACCTTTACCCGTTCGTGAGATAAAGGGTCTTGACAGACAGACAGACAGACAGACAGACAGACAGACAGACAGACAGACAGACAGACAGACAGACAGACAGACAGACGGACAACAAAGTGATCCTATAAGGGTTCCGTTTTTAGGGTTCCGATACCAAAATGGTAAAAAAAAGGAACCCTTATGGTGCCGCTCTGTCTGTCTGTCCGTCTGTCTGTCACACCTCTATATCTCAGCAACCACTTACGCTATCGAGCTGAAATTTGGAATAGTTTTAGAATATAGTTGCCCAACTTAAATGCACATGAAATTTTTTTGAAAAAAGTATGATTATTAATGTAAAGGGGGCCAAAATAGGGGGGGCCAAATTTCAAATTGTCGCTACTAGGTCGAGTGGGGTATCATATGAAAGGGCTTTACTTGTACATTTTAAAATATATTTTTGTATTTTTTTAAGTTTCTTAGTTTTCAAGTTATGATGAAAAATGTCAAAAAAAATACCATTCCCCCCCCCTTATCTCCGAAGTTTGAGTAAGGGAAAATCTGAATTAATTACAGTTGACAGAGGTTTATGTAAACTTTACAGCAAAAATAAAACGATCTTTCTAAGTTGCACAGTTTTTCAGAAATCTGCAAAAAACCTTTACAAACAAATTTAGTTTTGCGGTCCTGAAAATCGACTTTATTGCTTCCAAAAATACTATAGGTATATCGGAACCCTCGGCGCGCGAGTCCGACTCGCACTTGACCGGTTTTTTTCTTTTGAGGTACGGAACCCTAAAAAACGGTCAAGTGCGAGTCGGACTCGCGCGCCGAGGGTTCCGATATACCTATAGTATTTTTGGAAGCAATAAAGTCCATTTTCAGGACCGCAAAACTAAATTTGTTTGTAAAGGTTTTTTGCAGATTTCTGAAAAACTGTGCAACTTAGAAAGATCGTTTTATTTTTGCTGTAAAGTTTACATAAACCTCTGTCAACTGTAATTAATTCAGATTTTCCCTTACTCAAACTTCGGAGATAAGGGGGGGGGAATGGTATTTTTTTTGTCATTTTTCATCATAACTTGAAAACTAAGAAACTTAAAAAAATACAAAAATATATTTTAAAATGTACAAGTAAAGCCCTTTCATATGATACCCCACTCGACCTAGTAGCGACAATTTGAAATTTGGCCCCCCCTATTTTGGCCCCCTTTACATTAATAATCATACTTTTTTCAAAAAATTTTCATGTGCAATTAAGTTGGGCAACTATATTCTAAAACTATTCCAAATTTCAGCTCGATAGCGTAAGTGGTTGCTGAGATATAGAGGTGTGACAGACAGACGGACAGACAGACAGACAGACAGACAGAGCGGCACCATAAGGGTTCCTTTTTTTTACCATTTTGGTATCGGAACCCTAAAAAGAACCGATTTTACAGTAGAATAGTATCGTATCGATATATCGAAATTTGAGAATACAGTTTTTCCGCCATGGATTTTCTTTGCCGTTCAGTGTGATTCTGCCATAAGATAAAATCAAACCAGTCAGACAACTTACTTTTCAAGTGATATATGATACTATATAATATTTAATTACCGTGTAGCTTTCACTAAACACAATAATTACCTCAAAAAAACAACAAGCCTGCAAACATTTTTAAAGAAAGTTACAAATTAGATTCACTTAACAAATGTTTTTACTTTCGTTGAAAAGAAAATTAATTATGAGTTGTTAGTTCATTTAGACACTAAATTATACGCAAGGTGTGCTTTGCTTGTCTTACTTTCGATTTTTATATAAAATTGATTTTAAATGTTATTTTTTGGTGTAATAGTTGTAAAATAGGAATATTTTAAACATTTATCAACACTTTACTATATGACGAAATAGTTGTCTGATCGAACAAACTAGCAAGCAATATTTGTAGATCATAATTATAAATAATAAATAAATTTGTTTATTAAAGACAACATGAAATAGATCGAATTGAAATCAAATTAAGTTAAATGGAATTGCTTACAGAATAAACAGTAATAATAATAATAAAAATTTAGAAATTAATTAAAAACCAAACGAAATTAAATAAACTTGAAAAATTAACAATTTGAAAGTAAAAAAATTAATTAAAACAAGAAAATCAACGGTCATTATTGACTGGCCGTACGAGGATATCAATAAAATGTCTAAACATAGGCTCTGCCACTTTCGTACTAAACATCTTCAGGATGCTGTTGGGACTCTTTCGCGCTCTGTACAGTAAGGATGCGGTCTTCTTCCTTATCATGGCATAGAAATCATAAAAATTATGTCATGCACCAGAACGCCTACAAATAACAATATATACGTTCTGTAAAATCCATTGATGAATAAAGAAAATTTAAATTTAGTAGGTTTTTAAATTTATAATTTATTAAATAATAAATGATAAATATTTATTTATAAATTAATTCAATAACCTTGTTAAATAAAAAAGCCTCCCAAAGTATGAAGAGCTGTCACAGACAATCTTATAATAGGCTTATAATGGCACTAGCTAGATAACAGTTATACTCGTAACAGAGAGCGATCCCGTCAATCAACGTTACAAGCTCGTTATAAGTCATCTTACGCTTATAATAAAGGTATAAAACTGATACGAGTGCCGTTCGCAAAGTTGACCTTGAGGACTGGGAAGTTAACCGTAAACAAATCGAAACGGCTACCGGTAACCGGTTACTGGTCCTTAGAATCCCCCTTAACGGTCCGTGACCAATAAATAACTAGCAGAGTGAATCACATAGAATCAAAGCACTTGGTTATACACGCAATTGTACAATTGGCCGTATGTCAGTTCTAACACTTTGACCTTGAGCAGCTCTTTGGTTTGGGGCATTAGTAGGGTAGCCCTAATTCAGGCTGCGCTTGCGACAAATGTACATTTTTAGGGTTCCGTACCTGAAAAGAAAAAACGGAACCCTTATAGGATCACTTTGTTGTCCGTCTGTCTGTCTGTCTGTCAAGACCCTTTATCTCACGAACGGGTAAAGGTATCAGGTTGAAATTAATACCATATATTAGGATCCATGAACCACACAAGACCCGAAAATTTAAATTTTTTACAACGACGCAATCAAAAGATATAGCATTTTATGTCCTCATCTCCATACATTTATTCAAAAATGCAAAACCTACAGGGTACTTCCCGTTGACCTAAAATTATGAAATTTGGCAAGAAGCTAGGTCTCACTGTACAAATAATGGGAAAAGTCTGAAATCATTAAATATTACAACTTTTCTCACAACTAATGGTAACCAATTGTGGTGAGCTCCCGTTTCAAGAACATTCATATAAGAGAGGGGTCAAGTTGGATGGTCGCTGAGGCGATTTTTGTTTTAGTTCTATTTAAAAACGGCAACACTTACAAACTTGAAAATTGGTATGTTTATAGTGCATAAGCTATAAAATAACAAGAAATAATAAAATTTGGTCAAGCGCGTGTCGGACTCAAAAAATCTAGCACATTAACTTACTGAAATTTCAACTAATACAATTATGTTTATGTGGTGGTACGGAACCCTCAGTGCGCGAGTCCGACTCGCACTTGGCCGGTTTTTTTTTTTTATGAATGACCATTGAAATCTTTAATGTTTAAGACAAAGAATTAGGTCTTAAAGATGAGCGACTATAGCACATATGAGCAAGGAACCGCAACTATCAAGCAATTTATCAACGCGAAGACAAATCACCATTCAGTTTTAAATCGATCGTGTTCTCATGATGAGCTATGTCTGACCGAGCACGCGCCCCGCTACGCTCGAACCCAGCAAAAACTGGCCTATCTGGATCAGTCCTTTTTGGATTGAGATCTCATAACTTAGAGTTATAAGCCCGCTGCCTCAGCCGCTGCTTTCCTTTTCATGTTTAATGTATTGACAGCGGGCACTGGGGTGATTTGACCCAGATGAAACTGTTATGGTGCTGTATCGGACGAATAAGGTTAGACTACTTTGATCGAAATGACGGCGGAAGTTTGTCGGTTTTATTTATTGAGGCCTGGCTTAGTTTGTTAACTGGAATTGCTGGTCTATTTATTTCTGAACAATTATCTGTGTCCATTATTTAAATTTTCTAACGATATTTTTGTAGAAATTGGAAGGAAGCTCTTATCAGAGCATTGCTCCTGTATAGGTCGTTTTCAAATGTAGAAGTACGAGTATATAAAAACGTGCTGACAACGCGTCGCCGACGTCGCCGTCAGAAGATTCATCGCCTGTCGATAAATAGGAAGAATGTCGTGTTTTCGCACCATGTAATGCTGACAAATACTGAGATTTTTTTTTCATGTATTCTTTATTTCCTAAAAGACAAAAGTCGAAGGCAGCAGGCTGCAATCTAATAGTTTGATAAAATAAGTGATTTCATTATTTTGTTGATCGGCCCGGATCCGGTCGAAGTTTGTTTTTGTACTTCTATGTACGGTCAACCGCTTGTCGGTAGAAACTTTTTCAACTCTATCACCACGCCATAAGGTCCAAAAGTGTTTCTACTGACGTGCGGTTGAGTGTACTACACATTTATGATATTAGTGTGACGATAGTATTCATATATTTGGTAATAAAATTGTTATTACATGTCAAAATTAATAATTATAATCATAATCACAATAAAATAATATTAATAATAGAATGTCAATAATATAAATTAAAATGTCAGAAAAGTAAAATAAAACTAACCATAGGGGTAGGTACTCTAAGTACATACATTTGTCAATCCATCATTTTAATGGTGGTGAGAAATTCCTTGACGCTATGAAAAGTGTGCTTGATTAGCCAGTTCTTAAGTCTAGTTTTGAAAGTGTCCAGTGACGGTGCGTCAATCACGCTTCTAGGTAACCTATTATAGACCGCTGGCCCCGCTACATGGGTCAATTTTTCTGATTTGGCTAGTCTGTGTTTGATCGGTAGTAGTCTAGTCGCGTGCCGGAGCGTTTTCACGGTTGTGAGTATGGACGTACACGGCGATTTGGTAAATCACCACGGACGGGAGAGTGAGTATTCCGAGTGCAGCAAAGTATGGTTTGGCGGAGACGTCCTGCCTTACGTGTACAATAGCTCGAATCGCTCTTTTCTGCATTCGAAAGGCCCTCTTCCATTCGGCAGCACACCCCCACAGCTCAGCACAGTACGTCAACAGTGAGTGCACAGTAGCAAAATAACATGAACGCGCCACATCCTGCGGGACCACTCGAGCCAGTCGCCACAATGCAAAACAGGCACTTTTTAGACAATTTGCTACATGTCTTCACGATATGGGACTCCCACGTAAGACCGCAATCCAATTCAAAACCCAAAAACGCAGTGCATTTTATTTGGTCCAGTTTAGTACCACCCACTTGTACCGTGATTGGTGTTTGCGTTCTGCCACCCAGATGAAAATGGATGAAATGTGTCTTCTTCAGGTTCAATGCTAGACCATTATAACTGAACCACTGTGACAATTGGACCGCGGCTTCGTTTAACCTTTCTTCCAACTGCTGTATACACGGGGCGCACACGACACAAGCGAAGTCATCGTAGCTATCTGTTATAACACATATCCATTGCAGTTATAACACATTTATGTCATGTCTATGTAAAAATAAACGGCGCAAGAGTAAGCCAAAGCAAAAATTAAGTAGAAGCGGATCATATTTTGATCTTTGTATCATAATAATTTGGTAATGGAACAACAGATTTAACTAACAAAAACTATTTTTTTTCATGTTTCAGACGTGTTTCCTTCATTATATGTGTTTTTGTCTTACCTTTTGTATTGTTAACCTCTTCCTGTAAAGTCATTTAGTCATTATTAGATTTTGCGTGCGCCAAAAAAGTGCCAAATCATCTTTTTTGGTTTTTGCTCAATGGCTAAGCTCTTTACAGTTTTTAAGTTACAAATGAAATAATGGTCACTATTCCATGTACACGATATTTACTAATTCAGCCGATAGAACTGAACAACTTACCCCAAAAATATTTGTCGTAATCTGCAGGATTATACGTACTTTCAATACCACACACACACACACTACTCACTTACACGCCCCTATGGTGCCGGCAAAGAATAGTCCCAACCCATCTCTACCCGTGGGTGTGGTAAGAGGCGACTAAGGAATTATGAATCAGAGGACGAGCAGCAGCTTCTGTGTATCGTACCATCTTACATACTGCGGTTACCAATGATCGCGGTCCATGGTGTCAGCCGCAACGCTAGCAAGCATGGTGACTATCGTCACAGAATACCAAATACGAGTAGGGTGACTTTTAATTAGTTCTTGATAGCAAAAGATATGCATGTACTCATGAAACTAAACAACTTTTCCCAAGGAACATAGGTCAAAATACGAAAAACCAAATTTGACCTCCCATACAAAATGCGCTATCAGCTGATGCAGTTTCTATGGGAGGTCAAAACTTGATTTTCGTATTTCGACCTATGTTCTTTGGGGAAAGTCGTTCAGTATCATGAGTACATGCTTACCTTTTTCTATCAAGAGCTAATTAAAATTCACCCTATATAAGTACTACTATGGTACTTCCCCTCCTAATTGTCCCAGCAAAAGCAGGAATTCTGGAGGGAGCTCCCTGTCCTGCAGTGGACGTTTCGTGGGATGTTATGATGATGATGACTTACAATATCCTATTAAGTCACACATTGAAACGTGGAGCGGGAAATAAAATACAAGGTGTAGTCTAACTTTGTGACTGTTTGTTTCTTAAATAAAAAAAAACCGGCCAAGTGCGAGTCGGACTCGCGCACTGAGGGTTCCGTACCACCACATAAACATAATTGTATTAGCTGAAATTTCAGTAAGTTAATGTGCTAGTTTTTTGAGTCCGACACGCGCTTGACCAAATTTTATTATTTGTTGTTATTTTATAGCTTATGCACTATAAACATACCAATGTTCAAGTTTGTAAGTGTTCCCGTTTTTAAAAAGAACTAAAACAAAAATCGCCTCAGCGACCATCCAACTTGACCCCTCTCTTATATGAATGTTCCTGAAACGGGAGCTCACCACAATTGGTTACCATTAGTTGTGAGAAAAGTTGTAATATTTAATGATTTCAGACTTTTCCCATTATTTGTACTGTGAGGCCTAGCTTCTTGCCAAATTTCATAATTTTAGGTCAACGGGAAGTACCCTGTAGGTTTTGCATTTTTGAATAAATGTATGGAGATGAGGACATAAAATGCCATATCTTTTGATTGCGTCGTTGTAAAAAATTTAAATTTTCAGATCTTGTGTGGTTCGTGGATCCTAATATATGGTATTAATTTCAACCTGATACCTTTACCCGTTCGTGAGATAAAGGGTCTTGACAGACAGACAGACAGACAGACAGACGGACAACAAAGTGATCCTATAAGGGTTCCGTTTTTTTCTTTTGAGGTACGGAACCCTAAAAAAAAGGGTATACCAACCCTGAAGGATTTAAATCTGCCCATGAAACTGAACAACTTTCCCTGAGGAACATAGGTCGAAATACGAAAAAACATTACTTCCAATAGAAACTGAATTAGCTGTAAAAAAATCGTATTTCGATCTATGTTTCTTGGGGATAGTTGTTCAGTTTCATGGGCAGAATCACATCCTTCATATAACCTTTCTGTTACACCATGTATAAGCAGATAAATAAAAATCTACATATAAAGAGAACTAAAATTACAATGTAGAGAATTAAAAATCTGCTAATCTTCTCTAAATAATGAATTATGAAGTGTTTTGTTACGTGATACCATTTTAGCTTTAATTAATCAACATTGTTTCATAAATAGCTTATTAAGATTTCATCGCTGAAACACATTTGCAAGACGATGAGTCCAAATTAAGATTGTAATCTCGTTGGATTTACGTCCGAAAGTGCAATAGCAATCCTATAATTGCTTGTAATATTGGTTACCCTATTAGAACATTTCTTCATGCTCTCTTAGTCAAATCTTTGTGAATAATATTTTCTAGATTTTTTGTGCTATTCCGAATTTATTTTATGGGTTTGAAATAGGAAGTGTATTTGGAATTCTTACCACCTTTTTTGTGTGAATTAAAGGATTTGTATGCTAACAGAATATTACACAACACGACAGAATAGTCACAGTATATCTTTTTAGGGTTCCGTACCTCAAAAGAAAAAAACTGAACCCTTATAGGATCACTTTGTTGTCCGTCTGTCTGTCTGTCTGTCAAGACCCTTTATCTCACGAACGGGTAGAGGTATCCGGTTGAAATTAATACCATATCTTAGGGTCTATGAACCACACAAGATCTGAAAATTTCAATTTTTTACAACGACGCAATCAAAAGATATGGCTTTTTATGTCCTCATCTCCATACATTTATGCAAAAAAGGAAAACCTACAGGGTACTTCCCGTTGACCTAAAATTATGAAATTTGGCAAGAAGCCAGGTCTCACAGTAGTACAAATAAAGGGAAATGTCTGAAATCATTAAATATTACAACTTTACTCGCAACTAATGGTTACCAATTGTGGTGAGCTCCCGTTTCAAGAACATTCATAAGAGAGGGGTCAAGTTGGATGGTCGCGGAGGCGATTTTTGTTTTAGTTCTATTTTAAAAACGGGAACACTTACAAAAATGAAAATTGGTTTGTTTATAGTTCATAAGCTATAAAATAACAACAAATAATAAAGTTTGGTCAAGCGCGTGTCGGACTCAAAAAATCTAGCACATTATCCTACTGAAATTTTAACTAATACAATTATGATTATGTGGTGGCACGGAACCCTCAGTGCGCGAGTCCGACTCGCACTTGGCCGGTTTTTTTTTTGTATTTTCAGCGGGTATCCTCCGACATGATGGTCGGAGACATTTTCCAGCCAGACATTGACTACGACGACACTTTTTTTTGTCATTACTCTGTGGTGGTGGTGAAATGGTACGGTATCCCATTCACTACAGACTTGTTATTTATCACAGTATATATTAGTAATGTCTCATTAAATTAATGTTTGTACTACTGTCTACGGATGTTGTCTGTAACGAACCATGTCACAGGCCGTTAGCGGCTCAATAACTCTGACACCAGGGTTTGTGAGGTCGGTCATCGACCTTGCAACCCACACGATACGATGATGATGATGAATGTTAGTAGTAGGTATATGCCTGCCTAAAATACTTAATATTTAAGATCAAACAGATGTTTATTTGCCTCTTGATCAAACCTACAAAACAAAGTTTTGAAAATAAAGTAAGTATTTATTATTAACTAGCGGCCCGCCCCGGCTTCGCACGGGTACTAATCTACGGGTAAACTAAAATATTTAGTTGTACCTCAGGACGACAACCTCAAAAGAATATACCTAAAATTTAAAAAAAACCGGCCAAGTGCGAGTCAGACTCGCGCCCTAAGGGTTCCGTACCTCTCTACCTTATGATATACTAAAAGCTTTTGCTCTTTGATTTTAAAAACCTCGCGACCATCCAACTTGACCCCCTCTTTTATAGAAAAGTTTTTGAAACGGGAGCTCACTTTAATTGGTTACTATTAGTTGTGAGAAAAATGGAATTATTTCATGATTTTAGACTTTTCCCTTTATTTGTACTGTGAGACCTAGCTTCTTGCCAAATTTCATAATTTTAGGTCAACGGAAAGTACCCTGTAGGTTTTGCTTTTTTGCATAAATGTATGGAGATGATGACATAAAAAGCCATATCTTTTGATTACGTCCTTGTAAAAAATTTAAATTTTCAGATCTTGTGTGGTTCATGAACCTTAATATGCGTTATCAATTTCAACCTGAACCTCTTTCGTTCGTGAGAAAAAGGGTCTTGACAGACAGACGGACAGACAGACGGACAACGAAGTGATCCTATAAGGGTTCCGTTTTTTTATTTTGAGGTATGGAACCTTAAGAATCGGGCTTTGGACGACCAGTCGCAACGACGTGCGCCCTCAGCGCCCCGTCGTCAGGTTGCTCGCTGATATTAGCTTACGCTACGCTATCAACGGAAATGCGCATCGAGTGTGAAGCTCATTCTAGGACTTTAATTAGAGTGATTTTAATACTGTGATATCTTCCAAGATATTCATTTAAATAACATGGTGTAAAGGACAATTTTGATCTACGTTCATTGTTTTATATTACTAACCTTTTAAATTAGATAAGGATCCATACCTTGAGGGCAAAAATACGTTCAAATATACCTTATTTTGAAAATCTACTTTTTTGCTATAAATAGTTGGTTACTGTGGGTTATCCTTAAAAGATAGACAAATACTATCGCGGACTTTTCTTTAGAGCTCTTAGAGAGCAACAATTCTTTCATACATAACTTTGATATAAATGAAACCATTTACCCAGCGCACGCCCAGAAAGCTCTCTAGAGGCACGTTTTTTTCCGACTCGATCGACAAACATCATCACAGTTCAGTCAGTTTGCACTCAATGATTATAAATTATTGCCTTTAACCTTTCTATTGAATTAATCTATCTATTAGTAAAAACCGGATCGAAATCGATATGGTAGTTCCAGAGTTTAGCGATCACAGACAGACATGATGGACGACAGAAAAACGTTTCGGGGGACTTTCTTTTATTTTATAATATGTAGTGATTATAACTTTATTGTATCAACCAATCTAAATCAGGAGCTGTGTCCTATACCTTAAAGTCCAAGTCTATATTCATTCAAGACATCAAAGCAGAATGCTTTTACTGACTTTTTAGGTATTAATAACTACTACTAATTTATCATTTTTTGTGGCTATTTCCGGGTTCCCGAAGAAAAGCTTTTAAACTCTCACTTTTCTCTCACTTGTCTCTTTGTAAAATAGTTTCGCATTCTTACCGAATAATTGAAAGCGTAGACGTAGGTAAGTAATTGTTGAAAGTGAACCGAAGTATGATTTACTAATAGCTGGTATATTATGTGGTACGGTCGAAGAAAACTGCGACCTTGAGGTTGCTTTTAGCAGTAGGTCTGAAAATTCTGAAATCCTTTTTCTGATGCGCACTCGCACTGGCTGGTTTCTATTCGCCTGCGTCGGCAAATAGTTTTTTTTTATATCACTTAGAGATCAGTAGTAAAGTATTAGCTCTGATATTCTTGTTCTGATATGTGCTTGGCTGTAGCTATTTGTCTGCGTCGACCCAACACAAAAAGATAAAACATTTTCAAAAGCGGCAAATAGATTTTATCATAACAGGATTCAATCGAAATCTGCTCGCTCAGCCATATAGGCGTCAAAAAATAACATACTAACTTTCACCTTTATAATATAAGTGTGATATGATTGATTTATCTATCGAATAGATCATTGCATTGCACTGCATCGTAAACAAACCCGTCCTAAAGAATGTTGCTCCACATTTCAAACGAAACGGGCCAAATGTCGTAACACGGAAGTCGTCCGCCTACCACTCCTACTGAGCCCATCAAGTCTTGACAATCAGCTATGCAAGGGAAAAATACACTTAACATAAAGTATCATACAGAGTTATTTCTTTTACAGTGGTTTAGTATTTCAATGCAAAAAAAAATTCTTTCTGTCTGGTGGCCCCACTGGTCATCTCCACGAATCAGGCCACAGGGACTCTCAAGTCTTAATATCTCCACTGTAGTGGATTAGGGAGGACAAGAGGACACATATGCTTCACTCATAATGTTGAAATAATAGCCATTTCTTAGTAAGGTCAAGTGGGGTAAGTGAAACATATGTTACTCAGATCAGACCATGAAACTGAAGAACTTTGCCTAAGAAACATGACCATGATCATGACCAGAAGTACGCGTGAGTTTGTCGCGTTTTGGCTAAACAAAGCGGCATTACGTACACTCAACAGCACGTCAGTAGAAACAATTTTGAACCTTATGGCGTGGTAATAGAGTTGAAAAAGTTTCTACCGACGTGCGGTTGACCGTACGTTAAATCGCACAAAAAAAACCGCGGCAAATACGCCCCTTTTCAACAGGGTCATAGGCTGAAAACCAAGAACTTTTTTGGCTTTCCCATACAAATGTCAATTGACGGTTTTGTATGGGATATTTTTTCTAATTTTACGACCCATGTTTCGTCCAAAAAGCAGTTGAGTTTTATGTCAATGCAATGGTGATATAACCCTTTTAATAATCTCTTAGTCGCCTTTTACAATATTCACGCCAAGAGATTGGGACGTACTATTCTAAGACAACTAAAAATAGGTACCTACCGATCTACCTATCTCCCTGTTAGCAGTTGATTGACTGTAAGGATAAGCTATCCTGTTGAAACCAAAATTGATAATAACTTAACCCTTTACAAGCATTCTATACAATATACGACCCATAAACCCATCTCAAACCGCTACATTCTACACTCCTGCAGTATTTTCCCATAAATAACTGTTTTAAGAGCTCAATAAGGCTGGAAGTCGGAAGCGTGTCTTGTATGCAAATTGACTTTTAGACCGATGTACGCGGCCTAAGCTAACATGGTAAATGTCCATTGAGATCCTTGTACGTACGTACGTTTACTTGCACGACACAACGTTGGGACGCGAAATCGGCGGAAGGGAGTACTGGGGCAGAACTAACTAAAGTAGCGAGCTGTTACAGAATTATCAGAAGTTTAAACGAAATAAGTTATATATGCACCACAAATACCGTTGTAGGAGCTCAATAAGACTGAAAGTCGGAAGCGCGTCTTGTACGCAAATTGAAGTTCAGGCAATCGCTTAGACGCCGATGATATAACGCGGCCTGTGACATGGTAATTATGTATCAATCGAGATCTTTCTAATCGAAATTAGTGGAAAGGAAATACTGAGGCAGAATAAACTAAAGTGGTATGCTAGAACAAAGCTGTCAGAAGTTAAAAGAATAAAATTAGTAACACTGAAAGTGGGAAGCGTGTCTTGTACGCAAATTGACGAAGTGATCGATGATACTGTTTGTTAACATAACAACAACTACTAAGTTCATCTGCTGAATGTTTTTTGCGCCAGTAACATCATACATTATGTTTGGTATATGTTTGCAAACGTCTTAGGTCGTTGCTCTACCCATGAAATTGAACAAAATTCTCTAAGAAACAAGTTCAAATAACGAAAAAAATTTTCAACGTCCCGTAGAAACTGCATCAGCTGAAAGCGTATTTTGTATGAGAGGTCTATTTTTTATAGTTTGACCTATGTACCTTAGGAAAAGTTCCTTAGGGTAGTGCAACCATGTGAGAGGTTAATAAACATCCTGTATACAAATCTCTATTCAAGCAGTTCGAAACAATAAGTCTTAAAATCGCCCGCCAATCTTCCAAGATCTTCGTTTTTAAAGCTATTTATCAGCAAAACAAAGAGCCTGTTGTACAAAACAAACACCTACGGCATAGAGCACTCCTTCACCAGTGTTTATGGAGCACCCACGAAGCACCAGTAAGTACCACAACTTCACACAAACTGCTTTGTTATGATGATGTTAAGGGTTTTCGTTCGTCTCAAATCATCATAGAATTTACAAATACTATTTGGTTTAATCTTTTACGACTATTATATTAAATATGATATGTGTTTATGAATTAAATATATGTGTTTTCCGCGATATGTGGTATTCTCATTGGATGTGGGTACCGCAGGACCGCTCGTCATTGAGAGCATTAGAGCTTTAGAAGAATCTTGTGCCCAGCTGTGGACTTCTTTCGGCTGAAATAAATAATGATGGCATATAAAAGCAGCATATCGTCAACGTAAACCAATGATCAACCAAATGTTGATTTCACCTTATTTCTCAATGAAGACACCGGATAAACGGAAATGTATAGAACGATAGGACAAGAGACAACTCCCGTCAATCTAAATCTATGATTGGCAAATTTTTCGTTCATGCATCAATGCAGATAAGAAAACGGAATCGTAGAAATTCTTAATTTAGAACCTCATCCACTTTAACCTCATCGAAAATATCTCGTACAGTTTGCGTTAAGTGGGCAACCCCTTGAGAACCGAAGCGTGATGTTTGCCGACTAGTGAGGACAGAAAAAGCGAGTTGAGTGACCACACAAGACGAGGGCAGCGGTCACAGTGTGACCTCACCCTGCGTGACGTCACTCGCTTAGATATGTGTTCTAATCTCAAACTCAAGTCATTGCATCTGAAAAGTCAAATCGCTAATAAAGCAGTCAATCAAATTTATTGAAACAAAATTTCCCCAACCAGATAATTTGACTAATAATGATTTCCTCCAAATAGGTATCTACATATTCGAACCTATATTACTTTAAAAAAGTTGTTCAAATTCGTCTCTCAGGGTTTTTGTACCTTTTTTGTTACATATAAATACGGCAGTAGAACTTGGACCGTTAAAACTTTTCTGTTAACATATTTAAGAAAGATAGGTACTCAGCTTACTCGTATAAATACACGCTCGTTTTGGCAAAGTTGAAATAAATAAACCGTATCTTGATAGGTTTGTTAACTTCTAATAATTTAAACTTAAATCCTGGTCACGGCACCAAATTTTATTTTGGTAGAAGGGTTTCAAAAAGGTTGTTAACATCTGAAGAATACCTTTCACTTGAGAAAGTGTTTTTTTTTTACAAAATAACCGACCTTCAACTTCACGCCTTTTAAAATGCAACTGCATCAAATTTTACTACAATGACAACAATTTTATGTAACTTAAATGAATGATCCGTTGCTGCTTCGCTAAGTTGATTGATGTATCGAGTTGAATATTGACGGATCAATGGATAAGGAAGTAATTGAAAGTAATCGTCTTCAACTGACGAACTCGTGCATCAAAGAGATTGTGGAAAAAGATCGATTTCACGGGTTAACTCACTAGGATTTTTTTTGTGTTTTTTAAAATAGAAAGGTTACATCGTGATGGAAAATGATTTTGACTACTTTTGACGGTAATTGACTGGTTTTCACTACGGAACGAGTTTAAAAGCACGTCTTTTGGTACAATCAGTATTCCTTTTATGCTTGAAACGAGTAAACAGGCGGACAATGTTTGTGTATTTGCGGGCCATGAGCAGCGTAATTTTTTTTAAGCCTAACAAATATTTTTTCATCTCTCAAAGAAACCAAAAGATTGGCTTGAAGAAGAGTTCCCTGTGGGACTTAGGAAATTATGGCTATATTTATAGGTTTATACAGATGATAATTTTCATGCAGGAAGTCCTTTAAGTAACTTTCTATTCATTAACAATACCCTGTTTCTTGTTATGTATCATGAAAACATGACAGCTTTGTTATAGGATCGTACAATTTATGACTACCTTCAATAGCTCAGATAACAATCAAGGCACAAGTTAGTTATAGATCCTTTCTCTTATGTTAGAACAGAGACAGAAATCGGGGTAAGATTTCTATTAATGATATGGCTTTTAGTGAAAATCGGAAAAGTGACATAAATTACCTGACTAGTGTTTTCAAGCTATTCGTTGTACGTATCTTTATTTTGTGTAAGTTCAGTGTAATGACAAAAAGAAACCATATCCACCTACTTCGGGATAAGACTCTGCATATTAATCAGAATCACTTACTTACTATCTAAAGGAACTTAGGTTGTTGAAGAATTTTAAAGAATTACTATCGATTGGGCAATTATGATCAAATATTCCTATCTACGCCAAAATTCGTAAATCAACGAAAGGAATGATTTGGTTACTAAAGGACATCCAGACCATTTGTGAGGTTAAATGCCACATACTCGTACAGACACAACGGCATAGATGAAATGTTTGTTTGGTTGGGATATAGCAGGTACTGATTGTTAGAAACGTAAGATGATTCCATGTTTCGGAAGGCTAAGCCGTTCCGTGGTCCCGGCTACTACTTACGGAAGAAGACCATAATGAGCCATGTTAGAGGCGTTTGGTGGCTCAGTGAATCTGACACCAGGGTATATGAGGTCAGTCATAAATCTTGCAACCCACGTGATAAGATAATGTTGGTAATTGTAATATACAGAACGGACACTCTCCGCCCCCCTTGCAACCCATCCCCACACCCCCGCGCGCAACTGCCCCCGCGACTCGCGTGGTGCTCCTACGCTGCGGGTCATGTGTACTGAATAGGCCTAACGCTTCTTCCAATTTCAAATTCGCGCTCGTTGCATTTAGTGTCCAGGGTGTGCCTCTGTGTAAGTTTCGAATACTTTCAAAGA
This sequence comes from Athrips mouffetella, assembly GCA_947532105.1. Classification (NCBI taxonomy): domain Eukaryota; kingdom Metazoa; phylum Arthropoda; class Insecta; order Lepidoptera; family Gelechiidae; genus Athrips; species Athrips mouffetella. Next base: position 5,564,953 of record OX383969.1, on the reverse strand, counting down.
GGCAAATATGCACAACTCGAAGGAAAAGTCCTGGTACGGCTAGAGCTTTAATCACAACATGTGTCAATGCGGTTATCGACAAACACTTAGAATTGGAAAATACTAGTATAACATCTCACTCAGATGAAATGAAAGTAACTCGTTATTGCGATAGCCACAAAACTAACCGATATTAATACGAAAGTGGACTGCACTCATTGATCAATTCATACAGTCCGGTTCTGCAATAACTCATTTGATTTGCCTATCTAATCCTCTATTAAAGGAAACGCTTTTAGTCTACGACTTTGCTAGCGAAAGAATCACAGATGAAAAAATATAATAAAGGCTAAAAATGAACAGATAACCTGACCAATAAGCTGCAGGAAAGCCACCAGGTCGAAACAGATGCGCACTTGCTATACCCGAAGCCCAGTGATTCTACTCATGAAAACAAGCAAGTTTACCGAATAGATTCACTGGGCATTGGGTTTAAAACGAATAAAAATTCACGCTGTATAAGGTTGGAAAAGAACGCGGCAGGCCGAAGAAGCGCTGGCTGGATGTCGTGAAGACTGACACAAGGGAGAACAATCTCACCACGGAGGATGCTAAAGACTACGTAAAGTAGAGAGGATTAATCTGGAAAACGGACCCTAGCAATAAGCTTAATAAAGGTGGATTTCCACCAGTGCTGTGCGAGGGAGCTAAGCTGTGAGCTGGGAAAATTCCAACCAATAGGATTGCGCCATTGTCCTAGCGTGTAATTTATTTTTTATTTTTATTCATTTTAACATTGATTAACAATGAGTTACCTACACAAAGTTTCACACTAAAACCCATAAGGGGTTTAAGACGTGCCATATCTGACATTGCTTGTTAGTTAAATTACATTGCTAACTTACAGCTATACATGAATTTTTCATTATTTATTAATTCAAATAAACACAAATAATAATAAAAACACAATCGAATACACATAAAACTACGTTATTGGAAGAAAAAAAGAAGAAAAAAGAACTATAATGTAGCAGGCTTAATGAAATGAAAAGCGCTGTCAAATGGAGCAATATTACTGGCCGGAATTTTTAGGTCCCTCGCACAGCATTGCTGGCAGAAGATATTGGCCCAATGCTAGCTATAATCATCTTCCTTCTTTCGCTTGCTCAGGGACAGGTGCGATTAGCAGCGGACAAAAGGACGAGCCATAATCACGTGCTTTCCGAAGCACGATTGCACGCTCGACTTGTTTATTCACCCATCCAGGTTCTGGCCATAGCCAACATTGCCTAACATTCATGATCGGAAAGAAAAAGTAACTACCAATATACAACGAGCGATTTGTATATGCCTTAGATGTTATGGGTTTTTTAAACTGCTTATACAACTTTCTTGTTTATAAAAGGCGCTGTAAATAAATTACAAGAAGCTATCAATCAATTTGTGACAAATACCGGTGGAGGCGGCAAAAAAGGCAATATCCTTTTAAGTTTTAAATCAAATTAGACTTGAGGTGTTAATGTATGCATTTTCGATTTACGAGTAATTGGTTAACGGTGGATGGCTATTTAAACAAGGTAGAAAAACAAATAAAATATAACAAAAGAAAACCTGCTCTTTTAGATATTTTAAAAGTTAAGTACCTCGGCGACCGAGCTTTGCTCTATAATAGCCGCCTCAGCCTCGCTTTACCCGCAAACAGATGGCGCTGTAGGTGTCTGTCTATAACGCGGTATTATAAAAATACTTAAAACACGGGAAAAGCGAATTTTCCCAGACATGAGACCTAGCTAGATCGATTTTTTGCCCCCGAAAGTCCCCCATATGGTAAGTTTTAATCGAAATCGTTAGAGCGGTTTTCGAGAAACCGATTACAAATATATCAAATATTGCTAGTTTAATAGTATAGATACAAACCATCATGTAAGATTCGAGTATGAACGCAATATTGCAGTATGATGTTTTGAGTTGCAGTGCCCTAACACCATAATGTGAATCTATAAATTAGTTTAAGATCTTTGAACCACTATGGAAGCAATAAATTGAAATTGATGAAAGACGGTCTTAAACATACTCAAACTACTTACACACTTGTCTTCAAAACTATAATAAGCTGTCATGCTCAGACAGCAATGTATTCAAACCGGCGAGACTTATCAAACGACGATCAACTGTAGTTTTGCGAGTCGTATGCCATGACTTAACGTCGACTTAAGTAAGGGAGGGAAAAGAAAAAAACACAGGATAAAAATACATTAACATAAAAATTCAAAAGCTCGAATTCTGCTCTAAACAGCAGAGTAAATTTATTAACTTTATTAACAATTTATACAGAAATATAAATAGTTACACCTGATATAGAAGTAGTGCCAAAGAGTATTTAGAAGAAGCAAAAAGCGTAGCAAGAAGCGTAGCTGGAAGAAGGATGTAGAGGTAATGCCAAAAGGGAAATGATTCAATTTTTGTTGCTATTTTATTTACTATATAAAGATAGTGATCAGACAGCATGGAAAGTCGTTTATCAAGAGTTTGTTTCAGTTTAGCCCCCGGAATAAGCACTTAAAATGGTTTGAAGCGAATTTATAAAATATTTTTTTCTACGTCGTTTTTTGCTTAGTTTGAACTATTTGACAACATCAGTCGTGAGCCTGCATAGTGTAAGCGTTTTGCATTATTAGCTGTGTGTACAAGAAACCTGTCTCGCTTTTGTACCGAGCCGTACTTTAAAATAACCAAGTAGGCATGCATGACCCAAAGACTACGATTTGCATACACAAACAGCCAGTCCCACTCCGACTTTAAAATCCCCTTTATGTCTCTTCTTGAATGTTTCTTTAACCTAAACCTCGCTTTTCAAGGTAGAAAGCTCAGCTATTAAGCTCCTATTTGTTTTTGTTGCACATAAATGCGAAGGTAGCACAAAATTTATCATAAAATTAAGGCAACAATTTTTTTTTTATTTGTTATACAAGACAGCAAAATGTGCGTGCCTTGTATTGAAACTCGAGCAAGCGGAGGATTCTAGGATTGAGCCACGAGCGAAGCGAATGGTTCAAAAGAAGGTTTGGTTTGGTTATTCACCTCACTACAGCGAGAAAAATTCTAACAAATAGCGTCAGTGCAACCATAATTCATCATCATGTTTGAATTTTGTCTTTAACTATTACCCTCTAAGCCGAAAAAGAGATGACAATACTTTTAGACATGTCAAAATCTTAGGCTACTACACACACTTGGAACGAGCCTGAGTGGATAGCAGCGTTGAAACAAAACGACACGGTAAGTGTAACATAACCTCAATTTTGTCTATCGTACTAAATACTGAACATGACTTTGTTATGAGTCTGTTCTATGTTCAAACCGTTTAACACTGAGTCGTGAGCTTGCATATTATGCGCTTGTTTGATACCATGCAACCTGCTCGCATAGCCTGAGGGTTGGGTGGTCTGACCGTCTGACCCGACCCGCCATTTCTCCAACTGAGGCTAACACAGTCGTATTTCAATTATTCCTTGAGCCTTAGGCCATATTATTAGTGAATTGATTTAAGTTTGAGCTTGTATCCTAATTCTGGATATTATAAATGATGCATGCCGTTTTGTATGTTCTTGATCTAAATGATTTACAATGGTTAGTTTTATTGAGTATTATATTTTTATTTTATCAGCAGCCTCAGCTTCGGCAGCTGCGTCTTTTGCTTATCGTACCACCATAGAATAACCGCAGTCTATAGTGCCAGCCACAACTCTAACAAGCGTGGTAGGTACAGTCCAAAATATAGAATGCTGAAATTCTGGAAAACCTCACCTGAAAAGTAAAACCTGTTTTTAGGGTTCCGATACCAAAATGGTAAAAAAAAGGAACCCTTATGGTGCCGCTCTGTCTGTCTGTCTGTCTGTCTGTCTGTCTGTCCGTCTGTCTGTCACACCTCTATATCTCAGCAACCACTTACGCTATCGAGCTGAAATTTTGAATAGTTTTAGAATATAGTTGCCCAACTTAATTGCACATGAAAATTTTTTGAAAAAAGTATGATTATTAATGTAAAGGGGGCCAAAATAGGGGGGGCCAAATTTCAAATTGTCGCTACTAGGTCGAGTGGGGTATCATATGAAAGGGCTTTACTTGTACATTTTAAAATATATTTTTGTATTTTTTTAAGTTTCTTAGTTTTCAAGTTATGATGAAAAATGTAAAAAAAAATACCATTCCCTTTATCTCCGAAGTTTGAGTAAGGGAAAATCTGAATTAATTACAGTTGACAGAGGTTTATGTAAACTTTACAGCAAAAATAAAACGATCTTTCTAAGTTGCACAGTTTTTCAGAAATCTGCAAAAAACCTTTACAAACAAATTTAGTTTTGCGGTCCTGAAAATGGACTTTATTGCTTCCAAAAATACTATAGGTATATCGGAACCCTCGGCGCGCGAGTCCGACTCGCACTTGACCGGTTTTTTGCTAGCCAATTGCCAAATCTAATTGTATGGGATGTTATGATGATGATCATCATCATGATGCATGCAACTGCATCAAAGTATGTTAGTGTACTCAGAATAAACACAAAACAGCGAGTTTCCGTTCTAGTACGACGTAGGTACAGTCAACGATAGGTCAAGCTTGACACTCGCAGTGCGACTCTAGCCCGTATGTCTATTAAAATAAGATCGGTACAAAGTCCAATGTGTCAAGCTTGATGTGCTCTTGACTGTACAATAGCTATAGAGTTCTATTCTCGAGAAAGGCAGATGTCCGAAAGATGAGTAATTCGTTAGTAGTTCTTGTGATCATTATTAAGGAAACGACATGATCTCTACTAACATCTGAGGCTCACATAATGCAAAAGTTATTTTTTGATGTATCGTATGTAGCGTATCGTACAAGAATCGTAAGTTGATCAATTTCCTAGTAAGTTGATAAACTTTCGAAAAATCATATACTCGTAGGAAATTCGTAGATCCATAGGTCCGTTAGTTTGTGTTAGGTTCTCTTTCGACCAAACACAGCCAGAGGCGAATTCGGTACAGTTTATTATTTTTCTAGGAAAATCAATTTACGATTCCGTATTATTTTTCGGTGATATATCCTTTTATCAAGTAAATGAAGTATCATAAAGTATCTTGAAAATTACGTCTTTGAAAACAGGAAGATACCGTTGGGAGATCCTAAACTAAATGGTACCAGTTTTACTGCAAATTGAATAGCAATTTCGCTAATTTTGTCGGCGTAGTAAACTTTGAAGAGACATTCGCACAGGTAATAAAATTCTGGAAATCACTTAGCGGGTACAGAATCTACTGTTATTGATGAGTGCCGGTCACATAGCTATCACACACACAAATATCGGTCGATTGGTGCCGAGTGATGCCACCTCTCCCAAGAAATTGCTTCGGAGTCAGAATTCTGTGACCTCATCTACCGTGAATGTCGTAAAAGCAATACACTGACATTAGTTTTTAATTTCCTGAACGTTTCAATCACTGAAAGTTGTTCAGTTTCGTTGACTGATCATGCGTCTTCAGTTGCGAATTACAAAACCATGCATAGATGTGAAGACTGGTTCCAGATATAGCCCTGATCCTGTGCCTCAGGGTCACCAGAACCCTGGTCGTACTTCAGCATAGGTACTTAGTTTCTTCAATATTTTTAGTTCTTTTAATACGACATAACTTATGCAAGTCGCGAGTGAATAGGCTTCTTCTGGGCAAGCTCGTTTCATCGCCGACCTCATCTCTGACCTAGATCGAGGCCAAGAGTAAGCTCATCTACCATAAAAACCTTATGTTTAGTTAAAATTATATGTATTTCATTAGAGGTACCAGTATTATTTATCTTACTCAGACTGGGCAAACAAGACCGCCCTGATTTTCTTTCACTGGTATCTTCTCAGAGCCTTATTTTAATTTGGTTGTTGGTTATAGGTTTTGAGTATCCTTGTCATTGCCGGAAATACCCAAAATTCTTCCATTAACGGGTCTCCTGACTCACCAGTGTATTAAATAAACAACAAAAGAGAATGTGGGTGAACCCAGTAATTAGAGTATTTTTTAGAATTAGGGTTTGCGTCCAACAAATTGAAACCACATGTTCGCTTTCTGTAACGGGAGTTGTGTGATTCATATAGTGTGGTTTGGAGTGACTCGTCTGCGTGGAATATAGAATAGGTTAAGCGAATACAAACAAGGGTTATACAATGTATAACCCTTGTTTGTATACATGCGTCATTTTTTTTAGTATTCGCGTGAAACATGATACACACGAACGTTTGGAGAGCTGAACGTTTGAAATTCAGAAAGCTTTTTTACGTGACATTGAGGTCGATTCCTGCATGGCCGCTTTGAGTGGTGCTGTCTTTGTTACCCTTGTTAACTTTAAAACCTGTTGAATTTTAGAGAATCGCCCCGAAGTGTTTTTTGAAATAACCTGTCTACCTCTGTGTTAAACCCTATCATAACATCCAATGAAACGTCCACTGCAGGTCAGGGAGCTCCCTCCAGAACTCCAGCAATAACGCGTGGTACTTAGGAGGGGAATTACCATAGTCACCACGCGCTGTATGTAAGATGGTACGATACACAGAAAGATACTGCTCCCATCATCCGGTTCATAAGCTCTTAGTCTCCTCTAACGGTACTATTCTTTGCCGGCACCACACGGACGTTACACCCTATAAAATACCTGCTTCCTAATTAAAGCTTCGTCCCAATTTTTTTCCAATGGAAATCTTTCCCTACTTTTAATAGGACAGGATTGTTACTCCTCGCACGTACAGTCAAAAGCACATCAAGCTTGATACATTGGACTTTGTGCCCTTCTTATTTCAATAGACGTACGGGCTAGAGTCGCACTGCGAGTGTCAAGCTTGACCTGTCGTTGATTTTACCATTTGCAGAAATTTGCATTTGCGACATCGCAAAAGAAGAGAAACTAATAATTAGGATTTGGCTTCGATTTAACAAAAAACGTATGTAGAGCGTAAGCAAGCCGCAAGCAAGACTGGCAATAAATGTCACTTTTAATCGCCAAGTTGAAGATTTATGTGCATTTTATTGCCTGATAGAGATAAAGACAATGATCTAAAGAAACGAAATGCAGTACAGTTACTCATCCATAAAAATAATTTCGGTAGGTGTAGCGTCCTAGCCGCGTAGCCGGTTGGAATTAAGGTATATGGAACAAAAAGCTTCTGGCAACACATGCCGTAACCGCAGTATATTTACACATAACGTATGGTATGGCAGACGATAATAATAGGTCTTTACCTAAGAAATTACAGAAATTTTCTTACAGATTATTGAGATCATAATTCCTATAATTCTAATGCTATTTTTTTCATTTGATTTATATTTGAAAGTTCAAGGTTATCAATTTACGCATAAAATAAAGTTTATATTTTTAGTTTGATATATGTATAAAATTAAAGGTTTGAAAATTGTTCGTCTTAAATGTCGTCCGATTTCATAATTAGATTTGTTATATTTTTTTCAACACATTTGCTCATAAAACAGCTGTATTTGCACTGTATTTAGGTCCGTAATCCAGCTTATTAAAAACGCGTGCTTTTCTCATTACATATTACAGCACTAGTTATATAATTTTTGTTTTTTTTTTATATTATCAAAGAGCAAGGAGTTCTAATGTCTAAAATATTTATGACATTTTCGTAAATATATACGTAATGTTGATGAAAATATATTACATTAACAGTTTTTTGCATGAGATTAGTTAAATTTGACAACAAATTAACATTAATTGATTTTGTAAGCAATAAATTTAAAGTTTTTGTACTTTTTCAATGACTACGCTGTTTGGGAGCATTGCCACTGCTTCGTCACAGCACAGCTCCTCATTTAAAAAAAAGAAATGCGCGCGCAACAAGAATTCCGCGCGCCATTTTTCAGAAGTATTTTCATTTGCTTTGATTTTTGTGACTAACTAACAATGTCGTTCGTCGGTTTCAAGCAATGAAGAAGAACTTAATTTAACCCCACAGGAAATAATTACTGGGGCACAAAATGCAAGTAAGAGTCTCCTTCCAGCAAAATCAAAGGAAAAATAGGTACCTACATTCTTGCCTACGAAAACTTCATTGAATGGAAGAACAGCACAAAATGCCAATTCGTTTTCAGAGAATGTGTTTTTGGCTTATTTCAATGAGGTGGCGAATAACTATAAACTTAGCTCTTTGTGGTGTATTTATTCCATGTTGAAAAGTATTGTGAGAACGAAAAATGGAGGCTCAGGAATTACAGGTAAGCGAATTCGATTCGTTTTTATTCGCAAATGTGTTGAAAAACGTCGTAAGAAGCTTGTGCGCTTTGGTGATTACACCCTCGGCTCCATTACGTCCTCGCCTGCGGCTCGGGCTGCAATTTTTGAGCCTCGGCCGTAATATCCAAAATAGCGCACGTGCATCTTAATGTACTATTACAGATAATATTTTTCTAGTAGACTGACCTCTACATCCAAACCTCGCTTTTTAAATCTCTGAATTTTTTTATAACACTGCTCTGTAAGGTAAGAGTAAATTTATTCTGCTACTTGCCAAAATTGATGTAAGCAAATAAAACAAAAGACTAATTAATTTTATATTATAATATATATATATATATATATAAAAGAAGAAGGTGACTGACTGACTGACTGACTGACTGACATATCAACGCACAGCCCAAACCACTGGGTCTAGAGATTCCAAATTTGGCATGTAGGTTCCTTATGAGGTCTAGAGGTGCACTAAGAAAGGGTTTTACAAAATTCCACCCCTAAGGGGGTAAAATAGGGGATGAAAGTTTGTATGAAAGTCCGTCAGTTTTGAAGTTAGGATCTTCAAAATTAGTATTTAGGCTGACGACTAAAAATTAATAATTACGTGTCTCAGGGTTTTAGAAAATTCGACACCCTTAAGGGTGAAAAGGGGGATGAAGTTGAAAATTCTTTATTTTTAAAGTAAAATCCACATAATTTATTATTTAAGCATTAATGATGTAATTCTATGCAACGTTCATCACTGTTATTGAAATTCCACCCCAAATTCAACCCCTAAAAAAAGGAAATGGGGTGAAAAAGTCTAAAAACCAATATGGGTATCGTTTGTATGGTTTATCGGGTAGCTGATTACGAAAACTACAACAATTTTGAAATCAAACGTGGTGGACGTGAAATACCATCATCCCCCTGGGGATGGAGTTGGGGTGCGATAGGTTTGAAATGTCTAAATATCAATATGGGTGTCGTTTTTATGGTTTATCGGGTCGCTGATTACGAAAACCACAACAATTTTGAAATCCAACATGGTGGACGTGAAATACCATCATCCCCCTGGGGATGGAGTTGGGGTGCGATAGGTTTAAAATGTCTAAAAATCAATATGGGTGTCGTTTGTATGGTTTATCGGGTCGCTGATTACGAAAACTACAACAATTTTGAAATCCAACGTGGTGGACGTGAAATACCATCATCCCCCTGGGGATGGAGTTGGGGTGCGATAGGTTTGAAATGCCTAAAAATCAATATGCGTGTCGTTTGTATGGTTTATCGGGTCGCTGATCATGAAAGCTACAATAACTTTGAAATCCAACGTGGTTGACGTGAAATACCATCGTCCCCTGGGGATGGGGTTGGGGTGCGATAGGTTTGAAATGTCTAAAAATAAATATGGGTGTCATTTCTATGTTAGGGATAGCGGTTAAATTGGCGTAAGGGGTAGGGATAGGGGCAGGGATAGGGACAGGTAGAGGTAGAGGTAGAGAGGTAGAGAGGTAGAGAGGTAGAGAGGTAGAGTAGTAGAGAGGTAGAGAGGTAGAGAGGTAGAGAGGTAGAGACGTGGAGAGGTAGAGAGGTAGAGAGGTAGAGATGTAGAGACGTAGAGAGGTCGAGAGGTAGAGAGGTAGATAGGTAGAGAGGTAGAGAGATAGAGAGGTAGAGAAGTAGAGGAGTACAGGTACAGGTAGAGGTAAAGGGAGAGGGAGAAGGAGGGGAAGGGGGAAAGGGAGGGAGTGAGGGAGGGGGAGGGGGTGATGAAAAGGGAGAGGTAGGGGGAGAGGGACGGGCAGGGGGAGAGGGAGGAGGGGGAGAGGAAGGGGGGAGAGGGAGAGAGGGGAGAGAGAGGGAGAGGGTTTTAGTTTTTCACAATTACTTCTGCGAATTGGCTCTGTTTTGAAATATTACATAAAGGTGTCTCTCATCTCTCTCTTTACATTTGTTAGGATACTGCTGCTAAGTTCCTCTGCTCTGAGTAATTTATGAGTAACGTCTGTATATTATATAAAATTCAGCTGGATCTTGAATTATACTCATTGATTTGCGCAGGGTTAGTCCTGTTTTTCCTCAGTTTAAAATTACCCCGAAATGACGGGAAAATATCTCATTGCTTCGGAAAACCGGTAACAACATAAATACGAAATCCACGCGAGCGAAGCCGCGGGCAACAGCTAGTATATATATATAATAATTAATATAATAATTTTGAACAAAGATATTATAGTTATTAATTTAGCTTAATAAAATATAAAGGGTGTAAAGGAGAGCCTTCCAAAAACTGAAAGGGCATTAATAATGAAAGTAACTGAACTTATTTCAGTGAATAACACTTTCAGGAACTGAAAATAAAATCGGCCTCTCTATACAAAATTGAAACTTGATTGGACATTTTGTATGCTGAGAATTTTGTTTCTCATTTTCTGAAAGTTTTATTCGCTGAAAGTTGTTCAGTTACGTTGACTGATCATGCCCTTTCAGTTTTCGGAAGTTGTCCCTACACCTTGTATGTTAATTTGTTAGACATCTGCAAGCTTAAATAGTTTCTTTAACCAAAGAATAATGTCACATTATACACGAAACTTAAGTTCTTCAAAAAGGAAGAAGAAGCAAAAGCATAATAAACCAGAATAGACATAACATAACCCTTCGAATGAATAGGCCGCCCTTAATTGACCCACTCACATCACAACCGTCCTTGTTAACCTGCCGCCAACAAGTAAGACAACATCGAATGCGGACGCGATGCTATGAAGAACTGTTCCACTCAACTCGTCAAACTAAATGCGTCAAGTTCGTTAGCTCCCGGCACGCTCCAGGCGACTACGATAACAGTTGACTTAAGTAAGAATGTGTTTTTTATTATGTCTGTATCCTTTTATTATGTTAATCTCTTTTAATTATTGTTTTAATTCACGAAGCAATTTTCTTAAACAAAATCGTCGAAATTTGATTTTGCTAAACCTTAACTAACGTCCTTTCCAGGTTCAAGAACTGCTAACTTATTAGATTATGATGCACTTTATGTTTTAGAAACAAATAAAAGTGACTGAACTATAGACTGTGCAATTTTTTTTTGTGGGTAATTGGCGAAGTGATGTAAGAGAGTCCTGATTTATCTCAAAAAGGATCATACCATAAACATTGAAAAAACAAAACGAAACCAGCAGATTTTTGTTCAATCAACTGAAATCCGTTCAAACAAACAAAGTCCTTGAGGATAAAAATGAAAGGGCAATATAATCCCTTTGATACGAGTATAATAGCAAGTGCATTTTTCCATCGTAAAGTTTACTTTTAGCTTTAAGTCTATGCTCCATGGTTTCAGTGTAAGCCCTTAGTGTCGCGTGGCACACACATTTAGAAGACTCCCGGTAAGTGGTCAACTAGCACCGCTAGCGGTCGCTGACCTCAGGTCGCCGGTTCGATGCTAGTCTGTGTCACAACCTGAAAACTGTTAATGCCCTTATATGGCTTGACCAATTTTAGAGCTTCTAACGAGCTTAATTGGTTAGACAGGCTTCTTGAAGATGTTTAGTTCCATTTCAGCAAGATCACTAGTATTCCAATAATTGAAGAAAATAACACCTAAAATTATGTTAAAGAGAATGTTGAATATTCAGTGAAGAATTTCCTTGAAAACGAGAAGTGTGATCTGCGTGCGTCATATGAAATAGATAGCAATGTTAGGGATGTTCAAGACATTTTTACACAAGACAGTGATGAGGAGATGCTCACGAATCGCGTGCTATACAGTGCATGACTAGCCTAAAATGCCGTCGTCGGTGCACGACAGATAAACCGCAAGATCGCTTTCCTCTAAGGGGAAGACTATACGAATAGGCTACGCTACAAATATACAGCTGTTGATGAACTAGAAAATTATAAAGACAAAAAGTATCAGCCGAGAGCTGGTATAAGGAAATCAGGTTCTATAATCAGGACTAACAGGAGATTCAGGAGTAAGTGGGATGGAAGATACGATCTTTTCGCACAATTGGGTTAACATAATAATTAGGACAAGTCTCAACATAAACATTAAACGACTGCTGATTACAGCATCAAACTTTTTAAATTTTACGACAACAATAGAACGCCACTTTACTCGAAACATAACAATCAAAAGCAATGAATCGTAAGATTGAGCGATCAATGAATCATTCAGCAGTACGAGGAAGCTATATCAATAGATCTTATCGATCAAATTCATCGATCGCAGCAGTTATCTCACTCGGCCGAGCGCATCATTTTTTGTCAAGATAATTTCCGAAAGTGAGATTTTTAGATTTTCTTCATAAGCAGGCAAATTTTTGTGAAATCAAAGATTCTAACTGTAACATGTTTATGGTCCGGAACTAAAAGTTGTGTTTTGGCGTGTTTTTCTCGGATTGCTGGCTTCGGGCGTGTGGTATTCGTAATTGGATGAAACACACTGTCTGTTGTTAAATTAATGTAATCGTGTTTTGTTTATGTCCGACTCGGATATTAACTATAGTAAGTAGTTGGATTGTTATCTATGAATGTGTCTGCCAGTTTGAAATACCAAACGTTGACGGCAGCGCTAATCAGGAATCACTTTTGTTACGTTTTATTTTTCGAGTCCTAGTTTTTCGTTAGGCTCCGGGTCTTGGATAGGATTTGGTGACTAATGAGGATAACAAAGATTCCAATTCTCAATTGGGCACGTGCCAGCCATCATTGACACTTACTATGAATATTCACCAAGCTTTTCTCCCTAATTAAGAGGTCAGCTCAGATGGTGGTCTAGTCACACACAACACAATCTGCCTTGAATACTAATGCTATCAAAAGTAGCACACGTCTATTTCCTTTCGGAACTGGAACGAAAGATCTTCCCACGACGAAGAGTCTACCTACAAGGAATGTGCCAATCAGCAAGACATGATATAAGACAGAAGATTGACTTGTATATGACCATAAAGAGAAGAGTTCTTGTTGAAAACATGTGTCGAGTGAGCTAGAAAATGAAACTGTCCATCAGTGATTGCTTAGTGAGTTATTGCACGTTATGGGGAGAAATGAAGTGGTTTTACCTAAAAAGGCGAATTTTATTATTGAGCATTGACGTTTATAATTTATTGATATATCAGGGTTTCTTTTAATATTCTTGTAGACAAGTTTATAAATCTATGTAGACGAACAAATCATCGATTCAAAATCTTCGCTTGAACATTGGTTCTGCATTATAATATAACAGTATGTTACAGACTTTTGAATTGAATTTGGGAAACCCTAGAATACCCTTTCACATCTCATCCCTCTGAATGGAAAATAATAAAAAGATACATGGAAGAACCTGACAGGTGATGTGCAGTTTCATAAACCTTAGAAAAGTAAATAGAAATTCTTGTTTCTAGTTACGAAATGACGCAATGAACTCCAGCTGGCAGTCGGGAGGTATAATTAGACTGTAATCCACGAAGCTCCTGCTTCCTGTGCTATTTACATAGAAAATGCGCCTACGCAGCGTCACGACTGCGACCGCGAGAGACTAGTCGGGAGCCTGAGCAATTAGCACTCCATCTTCACTTGCCATAGAACTAAGGAACTTTTGCAGATTGTAAATTAGCGAAATTGTAAGTGCTAAGAGTACCTACTTCACATACTTTTTCGGTATTTATTTACTAATTGAGGTCAAATCAAAGCCTTCCTTTATGAACTTTCCATTTTTGTTGCTTCTTCATTTAGTTATTAGGTATGTTTAGTTGACGCCAGAGTATCGTGATACAATAAAATATTTTTCATTTCATTTTGGTCTTGGCTCTGGAGATATTCGTTCAAAAAGATTATACATCTACGGAAGTATTTCGTACAGCAAATTTTAGGTTACGACTATTCTAGGTTTCTTTAAAAGCCTTTAAGCTGCTGGTGTTGCAAGCTTAGCACGGGGCGTTCTCGATATAGATTGCTATGTGACCGGTCTAGTAGGCTCAGTTAATTGATAAATAGTTATTATCTATTAAATTTGAGAAGCCTATCGGGATTGCTCGTTCGATTACTCATGAGTCTCATTCATTGCTAATTGTTTAATGGACATTTGATACCTAAATCAGAATCTTAATTGTGCATTTGTTGACGTGCTTCTTTGATTGATCCTTAATCAATCACAGATTTTTTTTAATTTCTATCTTATAATTTAATTCCTAACCATTTGTGAAGATGAAATGATTAAATATAACTAAATTGATTATTTAATTTATATTGGCTGCCAGTTTCTTATAAATGTTAATGGTCGATTAGATGATAACTTAAGGTACATAAAATCAGTCGCGTGCCGTTATCGTGTGGGTGTTCGAGAACATATTGAATATGCGAAAAATTTCCCGTTCTATCGAAATATTAACAACATTATCGCCTCCTAGTCTTAATTGACGGTTGGTCGATCAAAACTAGTTCCCGAGTTCAACAACAAAATAAAATATGCAGATATTTTAATGAATCATCTATCTTGTCACGATCCATTTCATGCGATTAGCTTGGCTATTTCGCTCGTGTTATTCTGCTACTTTGCGGTAGTTTATTTTTGTAAAGGGATTAATCTTTGCTATTAGAATATTAATCATACCTGTACAGATCGTTTCTGTGTGAATGAATACTGTGCCAGCGGCGATGTGATCACTTAGAAGTATTTTTCTATTTATCACTGTCCGCGGTCGTTGGCCCACTTAACATCATGTCCTGCAACCTTACGAGAACTAAGACGTCACACAAAACGCCGTTCGAGAGACCAAATTTTGGGACCACATTTGACGATTGCTATCAAGTCGCAAAGAAATTACTCAACTGAAATAACTCCAAAACAAGTAATATTGAAGATATCTATTGTATACACGAATGACTCAGCAATCTTTAGTCAGTACAAGTTATTTCATTATTACGACGGCATTGACCGACATCGTGATTCTTAGTTTTAGTAGACAGGTAATCATGGTTCCCAGGGAATCTGATACAACTTGCTTAGTCGGTGGTCCTTGTTCAGTCAAAACGTTAGCCTTAAACACAGAGCCTCTTTTAGGCCTTAAATCACCAGCTGCCTGTGATAGTCAGCCTTATAAGGAAGAAAACAAAGATAGAGTGTAAATGATATGGCGCCAACAAGTCAGGAGTTACCGGGTTAAAAGAAAAAAGTGGTGCGTTGGTAGACTTGGGATTGAGGGGATCATAGTTCTTTTGCCAAAGACGCAGGATATTGCCAATGGGTGGATACTATGGAATAGAAATAACTCAAAAGAACACGTAGTGAATTAAAGCCCCTAAACTGTCAGCAAGATCGGGAATTTGAAAGCTTGTAACTTGATCAAATCAGTTAAATAATAAAAGGTATAAAACAGCTTCAATATTCCTTTATAATTCAACATAAGGCTTAGGGGCTTTAGTTTGAGGGAGGACACAAAATCTTCTTGTATTTGATAAGTAAACGTCATGTAAACCCTGAGTGCCAAGATATAGTGCAAATTGCGGTTGGCACTGCATGGGTCCATCGTGACAGCGACATGTTCCATACCTCGTTACGTCTTCGAAATGTCCGCTGCACCATGTTCGCTTTTTAATTAGAATTTAGAGATAGTAGAAAGTCTTAAAATGGATCTTTTAGTGTAGGTGAGACGTCGAAAGGTTAATTAGATGCATGTAGGTAGTCTGAACGATCTAATGTTTTAAGTAGGATTGGTAGAAATCTTTTGAGTGCGTTTGATACTATTTTTTGTAAAAGGACAGCTCCAAAAACTGAACCGTGTGGATGGATACAAGAATTGAACAACTTTCTCCAAAAACGTAGGTTGAAATACAAGAAGTAATTGCAAGGCAGCAAAATTGTTAATTGGCGCGAGTGCATTGTATTTAGACTCGAGCAAGCGAAGGATTCAAGGGTTTAAAAGAAGAATAACTTTGCTGCCGAGTGAAACACACAATTTTTTCACCTCTCTACAGCGAGGAAAATGCTTACGGATAGCGCCCAGTTATACCAACGCTTATGGCCCATAATGCAACATCACGTTCTTATTTCAAAAACCTTTTCCACGCTAGCGGCCAAAAACTACTTTGCACGCACATTTAGACCGATTAAGCAAAATTTCAGAGCTTATGATGTGAAAAAGAATCATGTTTCAATCTATGTTTTTTGTTAAAAGTTGTTCAGTTCAAGGTTTCAGTATTCGGACGATGTATTTGGAATTAGATGACCTTGTAAAATATCATGTCTTTAAAGAATTTGCGCAGCGTTCCGCTATCATGCTGAGGAAGTTCTTAACCGACTATCCATCATTGTTTTCGACGCGCAGACTTGATTTAATACCGTCAACGTCAAGTAAATCATTTTCAGACCATCGCCTCACGAAACTTGAGTGAAATTCGTATGAAAGATGTTTTGCTTGTGCAAATAACGTTCGTCTTTCTCCGGTTTTTGCGGCAGCCATCTTGATTTATTGGCAAACATATCTGCTTAGTAGTTATTAGGGGTTTAGTGCCGGTCCAATGCACCACGCGACCGAGCTGCCTTTTGATTGAGATAGTAGTAGACAAGGTAATCACGCGCCACTGTTACATACGGTCCGCAGATTTTTAAAAAGGCACGGCTGGAACAAGGGTATCAAATTCCGTATTTCAACCATTTATTTTACAGTCAAGAACTCATCAAGCTTCCAAGGGTTTCATCCCATGCTGATATTATAATAATGGAGGACGTTTTTACGTAAAGCTTTACCAGCACTTTTTTGACATTAGTCGAAAACATGGACGAAGCGGTACGTGTCTCTATCGCTCCAATATCTTACGCATCGCTCCGTTCTGCTGTCACACTGCCCTAATTTTAATCATACTGCTTTATTTTGACCTTACGATGGTAGTTTCACCCCTTTACACCCGACATTTAGGTCTTTTTATGTCTTTGGCATAAATTTTATCAAATCACACTTAGAGATTTTGCTGAAGGGCTCCAGGAAAGCCTTGCTGGAGACTAAGGCCCAACACACACACAGCTCCGGCACGGCGCCGTGTCGTAGTCCGGCGTTATGTGTGTTGGGCCCACAGAGCAGAATCTGTGGTTGGGCCTAAGAGTAGCGACGCACATGCGGAGGAAAGTTCCGACGCGGCATTTCAGTCCAGTCTTATTTCAGACAATTCGGTCGCGGAATTTCCGTTACGTGTATCGCTACACTAAATAATCTTGAACCTTTTACAATCCTTATTCCGAACTTAGCCATCTAGTTGACGATTAGGGTAGAGCCATTAGTTGTATATCTGGAGCGTAATAATGATAATTATAGCCGTCGTGCAGGCGACATTCGGGTGGCATACCCGAAATAATGGGGCTGTGAAAATTAATCGCTTAATTCGGTCTTAAGATAGACTAAATACACGTTTTGCAAATTTTCTGGTCTGCAAGCACAGATGAAAGAATGATAGTTTGTTTAGGCTACATGTAAGTTCCGACAGAATGTACGTCAGTCGGTAATGACTGCTCGACTGTAAAGAAATAGGGTGATTTTGTGCATATTTTGATTATTTAGTCAGGCGTTCTAAGTGTGTGGTTTTCGCACTTAAATAGTCCGATGTGGACCATTGTGCGTGGGCCTATGTGGCCGTCAATTTAGCCAACTTAACTGTTGCCAGAACTCAGTTAGTTTGTTCAGTTTGTTGGATATTTGATCTAAGGATATGTCGGCTCCAAGTGTGTTTTCTCTGATAGTGTTAATTACTTTTCACTCCAAAATGACGTGTTCGTTCAATGGTTTCCTCCGCTTCCATACAGGTCCTGCATAGAGGGCTGTCTGTTATGCCTAAGGTGTAGTAGTTAGGCGTTTTGACTTAATCAAAACACGTCTAAGGTAAAAATAAGTTCACTACCGACTATCTAGTCTTCCAATTATTTATTTCAGCTTAGAATTAATTAATTTATTAGTCTATTTTCTTTTAATTTATTATTTATGTTACCTAAATATATTTGTTATGTCATAATGATATCACTATTTATTTATTTTTTTACTTTTATGCACTACTAGCTGTTGCCCGCGGCTTCGCTCGCGTGGATTTTATATTTAAGTTGTTACCGGTTTTCCGAAGCAATGAGATATTTTAGTCCAGGGAAATTATTATTTATCCCATCATTTCGGGGTAATTTTAAACTAAGGAAAAACAGGACTAACCCTGCGCAAATCAATGAGTATAATTCAAGATCCAGCTGAATTTTATGTAATATACAGACGTTACTCATAAATTACTCAGAACAGAGGAACTAAGCAGCAGTATCCTAACAAATGTAAAGAGAGAGATGAGAGACACCTTTATGTAATATTTCAAAACAGAGCTAATTCGCAGAAGTAATTGGGAAAAACTAAAACCCTCTCCCTCTCTCTCCCACTCCCCCCTTCCTCTCCCCCTCCCTCTGTCTCTCCCCCTCCTCCATCACCCCATCCCCTCCCCCTCCCTCTGTCTCTCCCCCTCCTCCTCCTCCCTCTCCCACTGCCCCTCCCTATCACCCTCACTCTCTCTCTCTCACCCCCTCACCCTCCCTCACTTCCTCCATCTCCCCTACCCTTCCTTCTCCCTCTACCTGTACCTCTACCTCTCTATCACTCTTCCTCTCTACCTCTCTACCTCTCTACCCCTCTACCTCTCTACCCCTCTACCTCTCTACCCCTCTACCTCTCTACCTCTCTACCTCTCTACCCCTCTACCTCTCTACCCCTCTACCTCTCTACCCCTCTACCCCTCTACCCCTCTACCCCTCTACCCCTCTACCCCTCTACCCCTCTACCTCTCTCCCCTCTACCTCTCTACCTCTCTACCTCTCTACCTCTCTACCTCTCTACCTCTCTACCTCTCTACCTCTCTACCTCTCTACCTCTCTACCTCTCTACCTCTCTACCTCTCTACCTCTCTACCTCTCTACCTCTCTACCTCTCTACCTCTCTACCTCTCTACCTCTCTACCTCTCTACCTCTCTACCTCTCTACCTCTCTACCTCTCTACCTCTCTACATCTCTACCTCTCTACCTCTCTACCTCTCTTCCTCTCTTCCTCTCTACCTCTCTACCTATCTACCTCTCTACCTCTCTACCTCTCTACCTCTCTACCTCTCTACCTATCTACCTCTCTACGTCTCTACGTCTCTACGTCTCTACCTCTCTACATCTCTACCTCTCTACCTCTACCTCTACCTAACCCTGCCCCTATCCCTACCCCTAACGTTAATTTAACCGCTATCCCTAACATAGAATGACACCCATATTTATTGTTAGACATTTCAAACCTATCGCACCCCAACCCCATCCCCAGGGGATGATGGTATTTCACGTCCACCACTTTGGATTTCAAAGTAGTTGTAGCTTTCGTAATCAGCGACCCGATAAACCATACAAACAAAATTACAAAACCCATATTGATTTTTAGACATTTCAAACCTATCGCACCCCAACTCCATCCCCAGAGGGATGATGGTATTTCACGTCCACCACGTTGGATTTCAAAATCGTTGTAGTTTTCGTAATCAGCGACCCGATAAACCATACAAACGACACCCATATTCACATTTCAACCCTATCGCACCCCAACCCCATCACACCCCAACCCCATCCCAAGGGAATGATGGTATTTAACGTCCACCACGTTGGATTTCAAAATTGTTGTAGTTTTCGTAATCAGCGACCCGATAAACCATACAAACGATACCCATATTGGTTTTTAGACTTTTTCACCCCATTTCCCTTTTTAGGGGTTGAATTTTGGATGGAATTTCAATAACGGTGATGAACCTTGCAAATAATTACATCATTAATGCCTAAATAATAAATTATGTGGATTTTACTTTAAAAATAAAGAATTTTCAACTTCATTTTCACCCTTAAGGGTGTAGAATTTTCAAAAATCCCTGAGACAAGTAATTATTAATTTGGAGTCGTCAGCCAAAATACAAATTTTGTAGATCCTAACTTCAAAACTGACGGACTTTCAGACAAACTTTCATCCCCTATTTTACCCCCTTAGGGGTGGAATTTTTTGAAATCCTTTCTTAATGCACCCCTAGGTCTCATAAGGAACCTACATGCCAAATTTGGAATCTCTAGACCTAGCGGTTTGGGCTGTGCGTTGATATGTCAGTCAGTCAGGCAGTCAGTCACCTTCTTCTTTTATATATATATAGATTGTGTTCCCGTTGATACAACTTTCTCACTGCCTTCGGTTGGCTGGAAGAAATCTCTTTTAGAGATAAGCCCGCCTTTGTGTATGTCCTTTAGTTATAGTCTTTTCTGTAAAATTTTGTGCAATAAAGTATATATATAAAATTCTAAGTATTAAAAAGGCAATCAACGCTGCAAAGTTTTTTTATCCTGTCATTTATCCATATCTTACTAGCCTAAGTAAGCCCTTATCCTGCTTCCTTTTTACCGGTCTATCTACTCCAATCTGAGCATCTTGTTATTAACACCAGCTATTTAAAAATAGTAGATTAGTAGCCAAGGGCTGTAAGCGCACGAGCGCAGCGAGGGCGCCTATAGTTCGAGGGTGCAATTGATGCTTACACCCGAGCTAACTACTCTGCTTTACGTCTCGATTGTGAGGTAAGTAGGTCCTTATTAGCTTTAGCGCTCTAGGGTAATAATGTAGCTAAAAAAGCCCTAGGGCGGTAAGTAATTAAAAAAAGCACTTCACTCTTTAAAAACTCAATTACTTACCGCCCTAGGGCTTTTCTAGCTACATTATTACCCTAGAGCGCTAATTGGTCACCTACAAGCCCCATTTGGGGGTAATAAGGACCTACTTACCGAATATGAGAGATGTAAAAAATCTGTTAATACAGGGTGTAAGGGACAGTTTTCAGAAAACTGAAAGGCGGCAACATAACTGAACAACTTTAAGTGAGTAAAGCTTCGTTATTTCCTGAAAGTTTTATTTACTGAAAGTTGTTCAGTTACGTTGACTATCATGCTTTTTCAGTATTTGGAAACCTGTCCATCACACCCTTCATAATGTTGAGACAAGATACGTCGTGCTCGTGCGTGCATTTTGCTTTTTATTACTTTGTATAACAAACATCGTCGCCAAAGCACAGTAATAAAGAATGATGACAACACAGTAAAATGACAATTGCAAGACGTTTCCGACTCTTACATTAGATAAGAATGTAATGTAATGAATTATCCGTCTGCGGTCGCGCCAAGCACGAGCGTTGACCGCGGCGGTTGCGTTTAAAATGACGCGTCCCACCACCGCATCTCCAAAATAACTTGAACCAAGATAAGGTACTCGTGTCGCTCTCACGGAGGCCAAGATAATTTGGCAGATCGGTTGCGACGCGCGACATTTCAGCTTATACGAGCTCTATCATCAAACTAATCTGCTTACCACCGCAGAACTCCACAGAACGAAATTATTGTCTTGGTGCATTTCCGGTGGAAAACGTTTCCGTCAATGCAAGTACCTAGTTGCCGAACGTCAACTGAAGAACTTGAAAGGAAGAATACATTTTCATTCAATATCACAGATTTATTTTTATTTTTTTAAATACATATTATGAACCAATCGCCGATTGGTTCATAAATGATGCCTCCATCCTCCATCTTTTCACGTCCGATTGCCAAAAATGGAGGATGGAGGCATAATTTGCAAAATTATGGAGGAATAATTTGCACCGAAGTGATCGCAGTATTTGGCAGTTTGGTGGTTCGATTCGCAGGAGGACATTGTCTTCTATCCTTCGACTCAAGATCCTTTACTTGCACTTTATTCGACATTCATGGTTTCTGGGATGTATGGTAAAGTCAAGAGCACGTTAAGCTTAACACATTGGACTTTATACTGCGAGAATCAAGATTGACCTGGTCTTGGACTGTACTATTATTAGCCAGCACCACACGAGCCAGTTTTTTAAGCATTTAAGTAGCTAGCGCTAAACTTAGTGGCAGCATTTAATGTAAGATATGATACGAATCCATAAACAACATTTTTCTTTGTATTAGCTCGCATACAAACCTGTATTATGGTATCTGCGATTGCGACGGGGAACGCTGTTTGCCAGTTTTTGCAAAACCACAGCGTAAATTTAAAAATAAGTTCATAAACAAAACTAAATCTAAATCTATTTAAAGCGGTTTAACTTCTCTCGCCCTGTATAATAGTGATTACTCATAATATTAAACGATTAGGTTATATTTTATTTAGGGTTCTTTGGAATGATGATGAATTGATATAGGGCTCTATACAGCGTGTAACGGAAAGGTGTGATAATACTAAAGGGTGTGCTGCCCATGAAAAAAGAAAAAAATAAAAATAAAAGAAATTATTTTAAACCCATTCAAGTTATTATTTACAGCCAGCTGAATTTATATATATATATGTTATCGTTCAAATGCAGAATACGTTAATGTGTACATTAACAAGGTAATCTGCAGATTTCCTGGTACGATACGTTAAAGTCTGAAAATTTGCGCTTTACATAGTTAATTTGCACTTTATTTAGTTAATTTACTTTATTTAGTTAATTTACTTTTTTTTATCGTAGCAGGTGGAGAACTGTGGTCTCTGCCTACCCTGACGGGAACAAGGCGTCATGTTATGTATGTATGTATGTACTTTTTTTTTCTTAGCCTGTACTGTCCCACTGCTGGGAAAAGGCCTCCCCCTCGTTCCTCCAACCATTGCGGTCCTGAGCAAATTCCCACCAACCGCGTCGGTACGAGTCTAAGTCTTCACACCATCTTTTTCGTGGTCTACCCCGACGGCGTTGGCCATCGTGGGGTTTCCATTGTGTGACGACTTTCGCCCACCGTCGCGGATGCATGCGACTCACGTGCCCAGCCCAGTCCCACTTGAGCCTGGCTGTCTTCCGACCCAAGTCAGCTATTCCTGTCTTGGAACGCAGCGTAGTTGTTAATTTACTTTATTTAGTTAATTAACTTTACCTATTCTGAGCTTAAGGGTAATTTGGACGTACTGTGCTAGAGTTTAAACTCAATGGGAATCGTTTTAAAATCCGATTCCCATTGAGTTCACAAGCCAGCAGCGCCCATAGCCTTTAAAAACGTCCTGAATCTACGAGTATTGAAACCTTGGCTGAGGCTTACCCTTCCAATATTTCCATTAAGAGACAGAACCCTGGTTCAAAAAATGCAACGCGCCATGACAAGCTTTTTCAGAGCGCTAAGTTATATAACAGCATTCTTTCAACTGCCAGCGGTTACGCTGATAGTTAAGAGCCATTATAAATTTAACTTTAATAAAAAATATGACTGCCCGCCTGTCTTGTGTACATGCCTCTTAATAACTTGATAATCTACGAGGATTATTTTTATATTTAGAAGTAAAGGGGAAAAAGCATACTATAGTCGATATTTTTAAGGGATACAAGCCTTGCTGCCGTTTTTTCTACTTAGGCTGCACGCATCACGTATTAAATCCAAAATCTGCAACAGATTTTAATCTTAGCTCTTCAAATCGATAGAAAAGCTTCTCAAATCTTGCAGTATTTGAGCTAATCTAAATGTCTAATTCATTCTTACACCATAGTTCTCTTATAATTAAATCCGTTTTATTTCTACACATGAGCAAGACTTAAATCTTATTAGTAAGTAAGTAATCATTTTATAAATTATACTTCCATCCTCCATCTTTTCACGTCCGATTGATTCTGACAGTAATAGTCATTCTCCGATCGCCTGGGGCCTTGGCCTGGGGCATTCCTAGTTCAGCCAAGTGAAGAGTTAAAGTGCACCCTAACCCAATTTTCAGAAATGTTTGTGAATACTTAGAAACATCCCGTTCTTTTACTTTTCGTATCGGCGCGCGGCGGCGAAAGACTAAATCATGTTGTACAAGTAAGTGACTATCGGATAGCGCTGTCGGTGGTTGTATAAACATCGTCTAGTGAAAAGTAGTACAGGCACAAGGAATATGTAATTTCTGGGGGTTGTACTGCACCTCACTTATACTGACTGGCAGGTCAATAAAACACTTCTAACTCAGCTGCCGACTTGAGTTCGATCGAAGTCTGTTGAGTGCGACCTCCAAGTCGGCCATGGTAACAAGGAGGCGGTATGATATGGGTAATTTTTTATCAATTTCTATCAATTTCCCATTCCCTGGAACAAAGCATATCTAAAAAACTCAATTTTAAGATACTTAAAGAGTTTTAGGGGTTAAAACTGCTTCCTCCACTTTCGTAATTACCGGTGAAGGAGCACCTTTACTTGCACTTGAGTTCCACAACCGATGATAAGATGAACTATTGAACCGAGACGTAGAAATAGCAGTCACACCACACCGCAACACCTTGTAATAGCAGGCGTTGCGCAAATTGCCCGGAACAGTAGCCGTGGTTTTAACTTTTTAGTTTAACTGCAACATAAGCTGTGATTACGGATGGATCATTGAATAGTAAATAACTTTATATTAATATTACTTACTTTATATTAATATACTTAATATTCTTTCTACGGTGGGTAATGGAGGACTATTTCTGTTAGTACTGGAAGGGTGGTTACTGGGAAGTTTATTGATTTTCTATTTAAAATAGATATCTAAGTCGGTCGTTATATCAGTTTTCTTGGAAACATGTACGTACACTACTGTCATCATTATGTCGTTTGGGTAGTAAGATCGATAACTAACCTGAAATATGTTTTTAACCGAACTATAATTTTTTAATGACCTTTTGGCTTCTGATATGGATAAAATTTTAAATATCTACTAAATCTTACACCTAACCTCCGCAACCCGGTGGGCAAAGCAGAACCAATCCTTGATTACGCTCTGCCAGGTTAGTACATTTTAAAACACGAAATTCAAAATTGGAATTCCAAAATGGCAGCTCATCACATCATACTGCAAGGCTGCGCAAGCGCATGCGACAGTGCGTCGCGATTGGTGCGTTGACCGCAGCAGTCGAGGTCACACGGTCAAAGGGTCCGGCCCTGCGGCGGCGGCAGGCTATAAGTCATCCAAAGCTACGACAAGACACTTTTGAAATACCCTAGTAATTACTCAGTCGGTACATTTTTTGCGGAATTTGGCTAATAGTGCCTACAGTGCAGTATGTATGGTTTATTTCTTGGATTTTGTTGTACCTATGTAATATAAATGTATAGAAATATAAATAAAAATAATATAGCAAAATAAACGACAATCTTTGTTAACATTAACATAATAAAATAACTCGGCAACTGGCTGTACTTACCTATTTATAAAGTCTCTAAGTCGTTCTCATAAAGTCTAAATTATTAATATTAGAACTTTTCTCGCAAGTAATCATAACCAATTACGGTGAGCTCCCGTTTCACAAACATTCATATAAAAGAGAGGTCATTCAGGTTAGAGTTGACACGGAGTGTTCGAAATAAAAAGGCAAAAGCTTGAAGAATATGATTATGGTAGATGGGCACGGAACCCTTAGGGCGTGAGTCCGACTCGTACTTGGCCGGTTTTTTTTTATATTTCAAGACTTACTTGTAAAGTAACAGTTATACCTATGGTTATACTTAGTTACAACGTCAAGTTCCCATGGTTTTCTACTCAAGGAACAGCAGTAATCAGTTAATGATAGTAAATACGTAATTAAATTCTTAAGTGATACTTGAGAAGCATTTAATTTCTACTTCCCGATGTAAAACCACTTAAAAAGTCATCAATGATCATTGCTTGTATATCTCACAGACTGATATGCATGGTCTAGATAAAGTATCTGGCGTTATATTAATGAAAACCTCTGCAGTTTCAACCAACAGCAAGTCAATAATAACAATCTGCACTCTATGGAATTGTTATACAGTTGCAAATATTTCTTCTGACTCGTGGTTGTTCTGTACCATCGGGGCCACTACTGCTTCGTCACCACAAACTGAGCTCATTTTCGCTTTTACTTAAGCGTTCCCTAGCGCCCGCCCTGATGACATTGGAAAGACAAAATTTGTAAAACGGTTCAGAAAATATAAATGATTTTCTTTATCCCAGTAGGCAAAAACTTTTAGTAAGATGACATCAGTGTTTAGGCAGGATTCATCATCATCATATCAGCCGAAAGACGTCCACTGCTGGACATAGGCCTCCCCTAAAGATCTCCATGACGACCGGTCCTGCGCTGCTCGTATCCAGCGGCTTCCCGCGACCTTGACCAGATCGTCGGTCCACCTTGTGGGGGGCCTGCCAACGCTTCAACCTCCGGTACGTGGTCGCCACTCTAGAACCCTTACGCCCCATCGGTTCTTCTTGCGATGTGCCCTGCCCACTACCACTTTAGTTTAGCGATTCTCAGGGCTATATCAGTTACTTTAGTTCTTCTGCGGATCTCCTCATTTCTGATTCGATCGCGCAGAGAGACTCCGAGCATAGCCCTTTCCATAGCCCTTTGGGTGACTTTGAGCACATGACATATGGCACCGAGACGTGGCCGCTCACGATGGGCCTTATCAGAAAGCTCAAAGTACGCAGGATTAAACGAAAATAAAAAAATATTGGACTGGCGGCCAAGTCCCCTATACTAAGACAGGCACCTAGTGGAAACAAAGCCAGTAAATATAAGCTGAATCAGCGCTACGCTATAGACGCCCGAAACCAGAGACCCACTACATCCCATAAAACGTATACCCTAGGACATGGAGCTCCCTCCGGAACTCCAGCAAAAACGCATGGTACATACTTATGAGGGGATCTACCATAGACACCACGCTTGTAAGCGTTGCGGCTGGCGTCTGCTGTTATGGTTCGATACACAGAAAGATGTTGCTGCCCATTATCCGGTTAAGCCCTTAGTCGCCTTTTACGACACCCACAGGTAGAGATGGGTTGGTGCCTACTATTATTTTCCGGCACCACACGGATAAATAAATGAAATGAAATAAATACAAACATCACAACAAAAATCTTAACTAGCCGTTAGTTTTTATCACACACATAAAGCACACATATCATAAAACACTTGAGATAGCTTTACTATTTAATTACACATATTCAAGCGTTTACTGCAAGCACAACAATGACATTGTTAATTTACGTTATTATCTAAACCAAGTTTCCACATTGGTTTAAGTCTAACTGTACCTTTATGGAGACTAAATCATGGCGAAGAGTTTGTATTAGTGTAGCGACACACTTGTAGAAATGCCGACGCAGAAATTCCGCGACCCAAGAATTAGTCAAGTATGACACCAGAGGAAATTCCGCTATAAATGTCATAGGTAACCTAAACAGCATTGCGAGCATAATAAGCGGAACTCTCTGGTTGGAATCGTCCGCAGGTGTGCCGCTGCACTTATTTGTAAGACGGAACTGACAAGTTCATGTAGCACAAAAATTCGTAAGGTTACAAGATCGTACTAAACCCCAATCGTACAACACCCTAAACCGAAAAGAGTAGTACGTCGTGGCCATAACCAACCACCGCTCAAAATATCCGAGGTGATAAAAATAACGCTGTATTGACCATCCCATAGAGCAGAGAATCCCGCGTCGCGGCCCGTAGCATATTTACTGCTCTGTGGACGATACCATAACATTACTAATGCTGATCGGAGTCAAACAATCAGTAGTCGTTCATTAGACGAAGTGAGACGTAAATACAAACAGCCTGACCCGTTGCTTTTAATGTTAATGAGTGTGGGTAGATGCTAACAGTCCTACCCTGACCCCAACGTACTTAGAATTTATGTGAGAGTGCGTTTGATAGACGCCTACAATTAGCACTGGCAACACTAATTGTGGAGGCGAATTTTTTTTATTAGGTATGTCGCCTAATGGAGAGCATTCTTTTTCTTCGGGAGCACCACTCTTGTTTATCTATCTGTTACTTACATATTTACGGTATGTCGGACGAAGAGTTTTTGGAATGGAGGCAGCTTTAACTGTGAACAGAGTGAACCTTGGGGAAACAACTGAAAATTGTATTATTCTATACAGGGTGTAAGGGACAGATTGGCAAATATCAGTAAGTAATTAAGTAACTTTCAATGAATAAAACTGTGAGGAATTGAAAAAAAAACGGCCTCTTCAAACAAAATTACAAACTTGATTCTTGATCATGCCTTTCCAGTATTTGACAACCTGTCCGTTACACCCTGTGAAGAATAATACAATTTTTAGCTGTCCATGCCTTTCCCCAAGGTTTACGCCGTTCACGGTTTAAAGTTGCTCGCATACCAAAAACTTTTCTTCTGACTTTCCGTAAGTATGTAAAAGATAGAAAGACAGATCGTTTTAATCTAATCTCAACCAAAAGAAATTGTAAGTCACAGTAATACTTATTGTCATTTTAATTTGAGGAATTAACGTCAAAGTTAGTAAGAGATTTTGAGGGCCCCAAAGACAAATGAGTGTTGTACTTAGAGCAACGCGTCAAACCGCGCAAGCCCCTTTGCGCGCGAAAATCGTGTTACTCTATGGTGTTGTAGGTTTAACAAGTGCTTACACTAAATACCACCTTAAAGAAAGTAGGTAAGACAACAACAAATGTATTCGAAGCGGTTTAGTGCCAACATGAGCATTATTAATGCTAAGAGAACGAGCATGTGCTTGGCAGATGTCACAATACATAAGATTTTTAAGGAAGTAGATATTACCGATTATTTATTTATTTCTAATTTTGTTACAAAGTAGATAAATCGGGCTCCTCAGCCTAGGTACTTACATACAGATCAGAAGAAAAACACTTCAAACCAAGCAAACCAAAGAAGACTGCCAATAATAATCAATACCGCAATTAGAAATTTGCTTACGTCTAAGTTCAAAGGTTACCTGTTAGCCTGCCAGCATCAACCTCAGGCAACCTCCGTCGTCGAAAGTAGAAAAGACAAAAAAATATATATTCAAAGTGGATGTATTGTTGTGCCAGTGCCACCATAATAATCATTTAATCATCGTAGGACAAACGAGCATGTGCTCTATGGCAGAGCAGAGGTAACATTAAATACGAGTAATTAAAGAAAGTAGAGAAGACAAAAACAAATGTATTCAAAGCGGTTATCAATCAACCAATTTCAATTTAATTCAGAAAATTTAATTCCGATTATTTCAGAATTAACTAAGTTAATTAAGTTATAGGGCCACCATAACTATTTAATCAGCCTAAGAGGAACCAGCATGTGCTCTATTATAGTCGGCAGAGCAGAGGTCACTCTTAATTATTTAAAAAAATGTAGAGAAGACAAAACGAATGTATTCGAAGCGGATGTAGTGCCACCATAACCATTTAATCATCCTAAGATGAACGAGCATGTGCTCTATGGCACAGAGGTCAGGCGGTCACACAACACTGGGCTAAGAGCTGCCGATAGCCCTCGGCCGGTTCCCGGCCAGCAAACGGGACTTTGCCTATTGATGACCTGTTTAGGGCTTCATTTGCGCCTGCACTTAAAAAGTAATTGCTTGAAGCTGCGTAAAGACTGCATATTACAGATAAATGGTTACCGATTTCATATTCGCATGCTTTAAAAGCTTAAACGATACAAAGAAAATGTTTTAAACTTGCGGAAGTATTTATGATTTTTGGGCACAATACTCAATACCTATTACTATTGATTTCGGGGAGTCCACTAAAAAGAAAATCGAAAAAGTCACAAAAACCGTGCATGAAAGGGAAAACAATCAACATAATTGCGGAGTTTTACAGAGTCTGCTGCCTAACCTAGGGGAATTGCATGGTCAGTGGCTATAAATAAATATATATATATAAGAAAAAAAAATTCGTTTCAAATTTTTACAAACAAGTCATCAGACGAAAAATATACGCCATTCACGCCTATAAAATTATCTGTTTCGCGTAAAAAATTGCGACCTTTGACAGCAATCATTTAGCTGATGATGTTACTGATGATACGGCGCCTCTAGGAGTTAATGATGATGGCCACTTGCCATCACGCCATCAGTTGGTCTCCTTTCCAACTGATGAAAGTGTATTAGTTTATAACCTATCATTACGACAGTTTATGGGAGCGAAGCTGTCGTTAGTGATTTCCTAGAGCAGCGGTTTTCAAACCTTTTTGGCAGCGGAACCTTTTTAGGGTAGTCATGTCCGTCTGTCTGTCTATCCGCGGCTTAGCTCAAAGACCCTTCGTACAGTCAACGACGACAGGTCAAGCTTGACACTCGCAGTGCGACTCTGGCCCATGCGTCTATTGAAATAAGAACGGTACGAAGTCCAATGTGTCAAGCTTGATGTGCTCTTGACTGTACAAGAAAGCTGAAATTTTGTATGGATACCTCCCTACAAGTAAAGTGGGGGTGAATTTTTTTTTCTTGTTAACCCCATTGTTTGGCGTATCGTTGGATGTGAGTTTGCGAAGATAATTTTTCGATTTAGGGATGCGTTTGCGAAATATTCAGCTTGAAAGCACAATTTTTTGTTGGAGTCGAGTGTCCCTCCCTCTTGCCAGTTAAACGGTAGTTAATGGAAATGTGAAAAAATTCAGAGTAGTAGACTATAGTAAATGATGAAATTAAAAGGAAATTTTTCGTATTATGACCCATGTTCCTTGGGAAAAGTTGTTCAGTTTCACAGTCTGAGTTACATACTAAAATAGTGCTCTCTATTTTTTTACACCTTATAAAAACGTTTATTTTAATGTGATGCAATGGATTCCTAAAATAATTATGTTTTTTTGCTACAAAGTATTTTTTTTTTTTTTTTTATTTATTAAGGGTACCCAACAGCATATTTCTTAAATCTATTACAAATGCAGCTTATTCTATTACATAGCAGCCAATGACAGGATACCACAGCTAAATTAACATTAAGTACATATTAGGTGATACGTGAAGTGAAACGGAATCCGGACTCCCGATTCAGCACCATCCTGTTAGTTAAATTATCAAGACTGCGAAATTTTAAGTATAACTTTGGATTTAAAAACAGATTTTGAAAGGGCAAAAATATCGATGTCACTAAAATTGTCATTGTAGACTTTTGTGGATCGTGATATGAATTCATTTTGAGCATAGTTCGTGTTACTAGGTGGTGTTCTGAAAATGTTATAGTTTGTTATTCTGAGCCGACGTTGGGGTACATTTATGGATAGCAAAGAGGTAATGGAGGGACTGTCTAGTTGAAAATGTATTATTCCATGTAGGAAAAACATGTCCAACAACATTCGTCTGTTTTTAAGGGTGAGAAGGTTGTGATGTCTACACGCTTCTTCATATGTGTCGAATTTTTTGTTGGCTCTGTAGTTTAAATGTTTTATAAAAATTTTTTGGATACGTTCAATTTTATTTATGTGTGTGCTATACTGTGGGTTCCAGACAATACTTCCAAACTCTAAAACACTACGAACATAAGCAAAATATGCCATTTTGACACAGTCTGGATCTTTAAAAGGCTTGCATACTCTCATCACGAAGCCGAGAGTTTTGTAGGCTTTATCAGCTATTGCATCAAAATGTTTACCGAATACCATTTTACTATCAAGGATTACTCCCAAATCACGGATATTATCAACCCTTTTTAATTGCTTATTTTGAATGTTATAGGAAAACTGAACTGGTTTGGGCTTACGGGTGAAAGTTATCTGAACGCATTTGTCAGTATTAACACTTATTTTGTTGCGCATATAGTAAAGTGACAAAACTTCTAAGTCATCTTGTAGTCGTTGGCAGTCACCAAGAGAGTCTACCCGCAAGAAAATTTTTGTGTCGTCAGCATATAATAAGTACCTTGAGTTCTGAAAACAAGTGTCAATATCATATAAATATGCATTGTAAAACAAGGGGCCCAGATGGGAACCTTGGGGTACTCCAGAAGGGATGCTGACAAAATCAGACTTAAGACCTCCTATGACAACTGCTTGACGTCTGTTTGTTACGTAAGATGAAACCCAACGATATAGATTACCGCGAATTCCTAAAGTATGTAATTTTGACAGCAGGATGACGTGATCCACACGGTCAAAGGCCTTTTCAAAGTCCGTGTAGATCACGTCCACCTGTGACCGTTCATCCATATTAGTCAGCACGTAATTAGAGAAGTCACAAAGGTTAGAGTTGACTGACTTGCGCCTTAAAAAGCCATGCTGGTGTTCACTGACGTTTGAAGCGATAGTCTGATATATTGTATCGTAAACCATTTTCTCCAGTAACTTAGCGGTGGTGTTTAAGATTGAGATTGGTCGATAATTCGAAATCACAATCTTAGAACCTTTTTTGTGTACTGGGACAATGTGGGCATCTTTCCAAATATCTGGAAAGATACCTTCAGTAATGGATCTGTTAAAGAGAATATGAAGGGGAACTGAAATACTCTCAGCACATTTAACTAGGAAGATAGGTGGAATTTCATCACTACCGGCACCTTTGTTAACATCTAACTCCTTAAGATTCTTAATTATGTCTTCTTTACTGAAATAGACTGTATGAACGTAGCCAGAGTCTCCCCTAGGGGCTTCTTTGAATTCCAAAGTTGAGGTGGTATTGTCTGGGGTAGAAAAGACGCTGTGAAAGAAATCGTTAAATCCGCTACAGATGTCTTTGTTTGTGTTAAAAGTAGAGGTACCATTGGAAAGAGTGCTCGGGTATCCCGTTTTACCACGGGTACCACGCATAGCACCAACATACGTCCAAAACATTTTTGGGTTACGCTTGATATTGTTTTGCGAGGTTCGGATGAACTCGTTGTAGCATCCATCCTGCATTGCTTTAATACGAGCTCGTAACATAGAGAATTCGTCATAGTCTCTGGGGTTCTCATTTATTTTCCATTTGTGGTGAACTTTATACTTTTCTTTGATTAGTCGTATTAGAGGTGAGGTGTACCAAATAGGGTAACATTGTGACTGATTATTACAGTATACAGGGACATGACGGAGAATTATGCCTTTAGTAATCTGATAGTAAATTTCAACTGCTTGATTAATAGATCCTACATCGAGTTCATTCTCCCAATTGACTTTGCGTATTTCGCTATTGATACGTTCATAGTCAGCTTTATGATAACGAAACCTAATAGTGTTTGACTTGGATAAAGGTGGTATAAATATATCCTTCGCTGTAAGTTCTAAAGTACTATGAGCCACATCTTCGTCAACAAGCCGTTGAGAGGAAATATTGACTTCGATATGAAAATTAGAAAATAGTAAGTCTAGAGTATTACCACTTATATTAGTAAAGTGATTGTGTTGGTCAAGTCCTAGAATATTAAAATCTTGCAAGAGTTTATTGGCGATATCTTGCGTCCTAGAGTAACCTACATGTTTCACAATTGCACAAGGTGGGGACCAATCAATACAAGGTAGATTGAAGTCACCAGTGACCAGAATTAGGTCGTTGGGGTTGGATGTCATCACTTCGGTCACTGAATTAATAACTCTATTGATGTGGTCGTCTTGATCACACTTGCCACCAACTATATAGGTAATGCATAGGTGTAGATCTGATTTTACACAGCCAAGGGATTTTCGCGGTACTGTGATCCATAGTAATTCTGTAGGGGGAGAAGACCACTCTGGTCGCAGTCGACACTCAAGGGTCCGTTTAGCGCATATCATTCACACCACCACCCTGGGTCACAGTTAAACGATCGCTTCTGAATACTTCGAATCTACTATCACATAGCTCAGTGTCTAGTATACCAGAATGTAACCAGGACTCAGTTATTAAAATAAAATCAAGGTCCATATTTAATAAGTTGCGATAAAAAACGGTCGTTTTAGTACGAAGACCGCGTACATTTTTATTTCATATTTATTAGTAATGATTTGCAGTTTATGTGGATGACATATTAAGATCTTATGGCTACTTTTTGGGCTAAGCGTTTATAGTCAGTTTTGCCATTGACTCGAAAAGAAGAAGATGACGATAATTCTGTTTATTCCAACTTTTGTCTTAAAAGCCATTGAATAGCATAGGAAGCTATGTCAAAAAGCTATTCCAACACAGACAGCTTCTCCATTAGCACTAGATATGGAAGTAGACTAATATATTCTGTCTACACTAGATGAGTTGCTGTCAGTCTGCCAAATAGAACACTAGGTCATCCGGGTGCCAGTGGCATGCCAGTGTACTCGGTGGTGAATTTAAAAAACTCGAATGGAACGGGTTGCATCGGGAAAGGAATGAAGATTGTGGACGGTCTTGTTCTAATAGATGTTCAGCCATCAGTTGATACTATACAGCAAGTAATGGAAAGGTGTGATAACACTAAAGGGTGCGAGTGAATCTGCCCATGAAACTGAGCAACTTTTCCCAAGGAACAAAGATCATAAAACAAAATAAATTTTTGACCTCTCAGCTGATAGCGCATTTTGTACGGATGTTCAAATTTGGTTTTTCGTATTTCGACCTATGTTCATTAGGAAAAGTTGTTCAGTTTCATCATTTCTGTATTATCAAACCTTTCCGAAGTCAAGTAAAGCGTTCGGCTATCGTGGAGTTTGAATCCAGGTGAGATACCGTTAAACAAAAGTCTCTTTGTTAGAATATCCCCAGTCTGGTTACAGGACTTAGCAGGATAAAATACATCATCGTTCGAAAACTATGATTACTCCGGGCTTTTAAACCGTTGGTTCCGACTATAATACTCTATAGGAATTTAGTCGTTAAGTTAAACCTTTTCATGTCAGAGGCCTTTTCCGGCTCAGTAGCTCTGACACCAGGCTTTGTAAGAATGATCATGACCTACAGCCTACACAATATGATGATGGGTTTGAAAAGTATTATGATCAAGTTGTACATTTTATCAAAGAAACATTATGAAGACATTTTCAATGCTAGAAAATCCACAGGATAAGCCACAGGGGACAGCCTTTTTTACTGAATGCAATTTCCTTAATGGCATTGACAAAGCAAAACTGTAGATATCACATACTGAGATACAATCTTATCTAAGAAAAGGGAAATAACTGATTGATGAGAAAAAGGCTGAATAATCAATACACCGTTAAGGACTATAAGTTATTCTGGTTAATAGTTGGTTCTATAAAAATGGTTTGGCATATTAGTACAAGGTTTAGTTATTGTTTGGTCCACAAATATATCAAGAAAAGCGTCTCCTTGTTTGGTCATGATATTCTGCTGTGATCATAAATCAACCTAACTTAACATATCTATATTTGTTTGTGAAGCGATATAGTTTGACTGAAGTGATACAAAAATATCCTTAATCCTAATGAATAAATACTATTTTGACTTAAGTTAGGTCATTTCTATAGTTAGCCAAAGTTTTACTCCTATGCCGTATCATCGCCCTGTCACAGCAGACAATCAGAGAATAACTACGCGAATTCTCGAAAATAAAGAATTTACCTGTATAAACGAACCTATACTTAGAGACTCAAACGGTTTCTCGCGAATTCCCATAAATTGTACTTGACCTAAATAAGTAGTTAAGTATGTATAGGTATAAGAGTAGAAGTAGCTTTTACGGGCAATCTACCTAAGTACACAGACATTACTTTCTTATAGCTTTACACAATAACTTGGGCCAATGACTTCTTACAGCATTTCCATGTACACCAAAGCATTCCACAAAGCAATGCGTGTTACCTCGCATACCCACGCGAACGACGTATTGTGTCCTTCCTGGAAATGGCGACCAGCTATTGGCCAGCCATTCGCAGCTTTAAAAGTTATTGCACATTTCGATAGGCCTCTTAGTTCACTATGGGAATTGCGAACGAGTCAGACATAGTTTAGTTTACGATGAGAAAGGCTGGCGATATCTGAAATTCGTATGCACACTGCTGACATACCAACTGCTCCAATAGCGTTCTTTGAATTACGTAGCTCATTACGACAAGAGCACCTCAAGCTTGTCACATTAGATTGTACCGTTCTTATTTCAATAGATGTACGGGCTAAATATATATATAATAATAATTTATTAATATCAAACAACATGGTCCATGTATTGTTAGTACACACGGCCGCACATCAGTAGAAACACTTTTGGACCTTATGCCGTGGTAATAGAGTTGAAAAAGTTTCTACCGACAAGCGGTTGACCGTACATAAGAACTTAAAACTATGTTAGTCAAAATTCAAGTTAAGTAAAATACAACAGTCAATAAGTCAATCCATAATTTTAACAAAGTACTAAAGTTAAATTTACTAAAGTCGCACTGTGAATGTCAAGCTTGACCTGTCGTTGAATGTACCAAGATAATTGAGTTTGCCATAAAAAATAAAATAGCTGTAAGTACCTATAGGCTTCACTGCGCTGCGACCCTCTCTTTTATCTATGCGCCATGTTGCGACGAAAGAAAAACGTGATTTATTTTTAAATAAAGGAAAATTCACAAATCTGTAAAATCTTCTGAAAAACCAAAAAAGCTAAACTTTCCAATTTTTCTTTTATATCACAAGTGGGCAAACGAGCAGGTGGGCCCCCTGGTGGTGAGTGGTCACATGGTGGTCACCACCGCCCATGACACCCACTATCTTAGGTATTAGTGAAATAATTTGACACTAATTAGACAGCAAAGCGCGTTACCCACCCTGAGAACTAAGATGGTATGGCTCATGTGCCGGTAATTTCACTGGCTCCATTACCCTTCCCTTCAAACCGAAACACAGCAATGCAAACAGTGCTGCTTTACTGCAAAAAAAGGCAAGGGGGTGGTGGTACTTCCCCAGACGGACTTTGCACAAAAGCCCTACCATCTACAAAATTAAGTCAGTCTAATAAAATGCATGTCTCGCGTGCTGAATACTCGTACCACACTCATTGCTATGCTAATTGCTTTCAAACCTACACAAATGCAATGCACTTGCATTTTACAGCCACTCCTCTAAGATGACTTTTAAGTTCTACAGACAATCTGCACAAACAATAAATTGATGTAAGTTTTCGTTACTATTGAGTTGAGTGCACTGATTCATGAATTGCTGTATTTACGTGAATCTTGAAACGACATCCACCTACTTACCCCTTTTCAGGATGAGAAAATTTTATTTGTACGAAAGCCGCACTTATCGGGTTTAGAGTTAAGATACTAATATTGAGAAGAGTCAGTTTCATTGCCTATGCAACAGAGCAAAACCCTTTCGATTGGTTATAATTATAAGCTGGACACGACACGAAAGTGGTCCTTTTTATGCTAAGACTCAGCAATTTCGGATTAGTTGCCTTTTCGACGCCTACAGGAATTGAATGAGTGGCCTATCTATTCTCATGCCGATATATTATTTTCTAACCCAATCAAAAGAAAAGTTTTAAAATCATTTACTTACCGTAATATACTGGAGCCTTGTTTAGTATCAGTAGTCCGGTTGACGTTTATAATCCCAACGAAACTAAAGAAAGCTCGAAAGGCTCTGAGAACGAATTTCGGACGAATTTTTGTCGTACATATTCATTCATATTACTTAAACATTGTCTAATGACACGTTTTCTATTGTTACAGGATAACCGCACTTCTGCTCATCGCAATTGCAGCTACCTGCGCAGCGCCTTCCTCACATCATGACAATAACCTCACCACGGACAAAAAGGAGCCCTCGACACACGACATCCTCAGCTACATGGGTCTCAAGAAGCTCAGGATACCAGCAGCCCATAACAGGAAACGTCTCGCTGAGCAGGGACGACGACATGCCACAGGAGACTCCAGGATGTACGTCATAAAACTACCCCCAAACCAGAGCTACTACTCACATGCAGAAGCAGCCCCAGCCGCAGCAAGGACTTTACCTCTTCAGATGCAAAGCAACGGGAAACCAGGTCGAGTGTACCATTGGAATATCCCAGTCCTGCATAAACTTGCAAAGAACAGACCTCAAGCGAGATTCGATGATGATGTCGTCGACGTAGAAAGCACGCCGACATGGCCGAAAGGCGCCAGTCATCACCCGAATTCCATCGACGCTTTGACTTACTACGTTCCCGCCAAAAAAGCATCGTTCAGGAAATATTTCTCTGGAAATGGCAAACCGAAATCGTTTTACATTATTGAAAAGAACAAGAAATCAGCGGAATTCCACAGGTTGTTGCCGTAAATCCGACCGTCAAGACTCACGTTTTGTAAATAGTATTCATAGGTACCTTCAGCACTGCTGTAAAATGAAAACAATAGTAGTTCGATCTCTGTGGGTTCGACGTTCATGAATCAAATCTAAACAAACAGTCCATTTCAAATGTAGAGCTAGAAAATTATACAGAGCGTAGTTTATTATCGCTGGCATATGGTGAGAGTTAATGTTAAATACTTTCAGTTTTATCATACGAGAGGTAACCGACGATTCAACGAAAACTAAAAGGTCTAGAGTCAACAGAATCGAACACTTTCCAAAACAAACACATTCGGAAGGAAGGACCTACTACGCCGAAAAAGAAAGCCTCACCGCGTCAAAGCGTCCATGCAGTCAGGAAGTGGTTGGCTGGTTGCTTCGGTCAGCGTAGCTTCCAGAAAATAGCCACTCTCTGGCCGCAGGCACTTAAAGAAAGAAAGACAAAAAGAAATTCAATATCAAAATATCAGTTTTGTTATATTTACCATGTTATGCATTTTCACTGAACAAAAAAAAAAAGAAAAAAAAGAAAAAAGAAAATTCATTAAGAAAATTGCTATCAACAGCGTAACAATTTTGACCGTTAAAAAACTTGGAATGGAGCGCTTTCAAACTATTTCTTATGAAACATAGACTTAAAATTAACCAGTTTTTAAGAGTATTTATAGATCCCTCTCAAGTCTGAGATTGCACTCAAGTAGTCTAATTTGTATATGTAAAGTACACCTTTAAATCAATCTCATACTTTATAGCGATTTATCAATATCACCCTAAATGATGTCGTCCCTTACATCTAGTAGATTTTAAATGTAGAGCTACAGAAATTCATTTGTATGCGTAGTATTTGAAACAATATCTTCAGAATGACTATTTCATGTATTTTTATAACCAAAACATAAATTGTGCTTCACAACAGTTGTATTGAGGCTGTATTCAATGCATTCCTTTATATTCCTTAACTCAAATTACGAGTATGTATTGTAAATACACCCAGCTCCTCCGTTTAAGTACATGGTGCTTAGTTAGATAATTTAAGACTGCGATACGAATTTAAATTATTACATAGAAAGTAAGCGACTAGACTTGCTGATATTGACATTCATTTGTTTAAGTTATACTATTATAAGTTAAGACAATCCAAATCAGTAAAAGGAAATGTAAATGCTTAAGTACCGAAAATGTTCACTTTTGCCAACCCAGTTTAACAAAGTTAAGGAACTAATTCAAGCTGGCCTCATTCATCTACAGACAGATGTAAGCTGTGGTGGCCTTGGAGTCACTTTTTTTCGTGGGTAGAAAAGCTGAGGCTGTGTTGTTACAACCATAGAATACATGAAACTCTGTTTCATGTATTCTATGGTTACAACACTGATAACAGGCACAGTATCGTATCACTATTCTGCCATCGTAGATCTTGCCACCATTTTATAGCTAGATTTTTTATTTCCATACTTATAAATACCTCCTCTCCTCCTCCTCCCAGTCTGCACTTTTGATGTAAGTACTTATTGTACTCTGGCAGTTTAGGTACTATTACCTATATATTTCATTTGGGACTTGGCCTCCGGAATGAGAGAGCGGAATCACGCTTGGAGTTCAGGGAAACAAATAAGCTCCTGGTTGCAGGGTAAAATCTTTGATCTGAAGAAGAATGGCGACTTAAGGGGATCCGTTTTCCATACAAAAATTCAAATGACTTGCATTCTTACGTCGGACATAAAATTCTGTTGAAAAATTTAAAAAAACACCCGACAAAAAACGATTCTTTAAAAAGTAAAAGATAATAGTTTAAATTATTTACACACACACTTGCGCACTTTATGATACTTGTTTTATTTCGTTGTATTGTTTAAATGCAATAAATACTTTTGCTTACTTTTACTATTGTTGACCCTTAAATGCCTTGGGGGACCGCTATGAAAACAAAATAGAAAGGAACTTGCAACAATACAACTTGCGTAGGTATATTGTGTTGGTATAATTGAGTAACAATGCTAAAAGTTAGGCCCTAATCATGAATTAATTTAAATTAAATTTTGGATATTTATTAACATTATTCTGTTTCAATTTCGCAAATTTGAATTTTTACTTAGCGGTCCCCCAACGCATTTAAGGGTCAAAAATAGTAAAAGTAAGTAAAACGTATTTATTGCATTTAAACAATACAACGAAATAAAACAAGTATCATAAAGTGCGCAAGTGTGTGTAAATAATTTAAACTATTATCTTTTACTTTTTAAAGAATCGTTTTTTGTCGGGGGTTTTTTTAAATTTTTAATTTAAATTTTATTTGTAGCTTTTTAAACTTTTTAAGTACGTTGAAAACTCGAAAATATTTAGATTGTCAGTTAAATTCTGCGGCCAACAAAAAGTGCGGCTTCAAAACCTATTATTTTTATTATCTAATCATTATTTTTTGACAACTTGATCACGAAAAGAGCTCATAACTTTTAAACAGCTCGACCGATTTTCATCAAATATAGCTAAGATCCACCTCCATTAAATTACCTTTAAAATAAAATAAAACGCATTGAAATCGGTCCATCCGTTTAGAAGCTACGATGGCGCAGACAGATAGACAGATACACAGACAGACAGATACACACGTTAAACTTATAACACCCCTCTGTTCTTTGCGTCGGGGGTTAAAAAAAACCGGCCAAGTGCGAGTCGGACTCGCGCACTGAGGGTTCCGTACCACCACATAAACATAATTGTATTAGTTGAAATTTCAGTAAGTTAGATTTTTTGAGTCCGACACGCCCCTTGACCAAATTTTATTATTTGTTGTTATTTTATAGCCTATGCCCTATAAACATACCAATTTTCAAGTTTGTTAGTGTTCCCGTTTTTAAATAGAACTAAAACATAAATCGCCTCAGCGACCATCCAACTTGACCCCTCTCTTATATGAATGTTGTTGAAACGGGAGCTCACCACAATTGGTTACCATTAGTTGTGAGAAAAGTTGTAATATTTAATGATTTCAGACTTTTCCCATTATTTG
This sequence comes from Athrips mouffetella, assembly GCA_947532105.1. Taxonomy (NCBI): domain Eukaryota; kingdom Metazoa; phylum Arthropoda; class Insecta; order Lepidoptera; family Gelechiidae; genus Athrips; species Athrips mouffetella. The sequence goes on along the minus strand of OX383969.1, from coordinate 5,523,776 downwards.
TACTGTGAGACCTAGCTTCTTGCCAAATTTCATAATTTTAGGTCAACGGGAAGTAACCTGTAGGTTTTTCATTTTTGAATAAATGTATGGAGATGAGGACATAAAATGCCATATCTTTTGATTGCGTCATTGTAAAAAATTGAAATTTTCAGATCTTGTGTGGTTCATGGATCCTAATATATGGTATTAATTTCAACCTGATACCTTTACCCGTTCGTGAGATAAAGGGTCTTGACAGACAGACAGACGGACAACAAAGTGATCCTATAAGGGTTCCGTTTTTTTCTTTTGAGGTACGGAACCCTAAAAACTAACTAATATTGCTATTTTTAGTTAAATTTTTCGCTAATTAATACAAAAATACAGTTAATGTACTGAAAGTACTATTTTTATTAGCAATTTTTGGTTCAATATTACGATTGTGGGCGTGCAGTCAAAACTGTACGGTTGTGCTTTGTGTGCATGTGTGAGTGATCGTACTCATGTAAACACGGACTGACGAGAGTAATTGACTTTAGTGGACATATGGAGATATTTTTCTTATCGAAATTGTTGTTAGGCGTTGAAGTTGCATTGCACGATGAAATTTACGCGAATCAACTTTTTGCACATATATACCTAGTTGTATTGCATTAAAAAATAAAACCTTATATTTGCAGCAGTGGCTCCATCTAGTTGAGTTCGGGGCTAAGCTGGCCGTGACAGATCACCTTAAGCTAAAAATATTTCTTATTACTGGTTTGGATCGGACGCAACCGTTCATCCTATTTATTTGCATTTAAACGTACATGCATTTATAGACGATCTTAGATGTTAAAAATAAAAATCTATAAAAACTACTCGTAATCATCGCACCAAGGAGTCATCTCATCGCTTTAACCATGAAAATTAATTTTAAGGTTTAATTAAATGTATTTAGTAGTGATAAATAGCTGATATTTTGTACAACGATTTAATTGTAGACTACGTAAATAAACATTAAATTTTACAGACTAGTTACTTTTATAACCTATAATTAAAGCTTTTATTTACTTAAATCTGTTGCTCATTCAGTGAAAAAGAAAGTCAGAAAAAAAGCACCTCTAGAGTTTAAATAAAGAAAGCTTTGTGCATCTGGCGGATAGACCACTAAAAAAAACAAAGAAATATTAATAACACCTGATTTCTTTTCGAAGAAGTAGGTACCTATGTATCCAAAACATCTAAAATCAAAATAGTCGCAGAAAGCTTAATTTTAACAAAGTTATAAAAAATCTGCACACGCACTACTTACTTACTAACGCCATCTACACTACAGAGCTAGAAGCAAACAAGAACGTTGGAACGCACCTCCACATACGCTCTCTGAAAACTATAGAGAGCAGCGAATTCTCCCAACAAACATCAGATGGCTCTACCACCAACCGAATCAGACTGTTTGACCGACACTAGAGATGTCACCACATGCGCGGCAGGCTGCGCGATTTATAAAAATTCGTACCAAATGCTTTCCGACACAAATCTATAATCGTCGCCTCATGTAAAAATGTCAGCTTCAGAATCAAATGGCACGGAAAACATGAAGACGAACGTGGAAAATAATACAAAGACTAGTGATAGGACAGTGGGAATGAAAACAAATAGGAGTTCAAGTGATAAAACTAAAAAAACGGACAGTTCTAATGTTACGGTGATAAAAGTAAAGAGTGTTATCCCGAGACGAAGGTGAGTTTTTATCAATATTTTTCCAAAGAACATTGTGATACTTGCGATCTCTCTAAAAGTAGATGAAATATTTTAACCCTTCAGTTTAGGAATAACGCGTAAAATATAATTAGTGCAGTAGGCAACACAAACCGGCGACTGCTCTATTTTCCGGATTATAATTAGGCAAGCTCCAAAAATATTCCCCTGCTGATTGCCGTTTTACAACGAAAACACTAATTGTTTATGGATTGTTTGTTTTCCCGCCAAAACTTCTAAGCTAGTTATAGGTAATTTAAATAGCCGGTAAAACGAGCATGACTCAATAAGATTTAATTCTAATAATTCTCAATTTTCCAGAATAAAAAACTTTGTACAACAAACTCATTTTTGAGTTTCGATTTTTTTTATCATCAATGTGCCCTTGATATATACAAGTACGCGTATATATAGAGGTCAGTGGCCCTTGATCTCAATTAATCAATCTAGATGAGGTCGACGATATGGTACGAACTCATCTAGATGAGGCCTATTTACTCGCAAATTGAATAGATTCGGGTTTCTCGATGTTTGGAAAAAGTAGTTGCGAAAAACGTCGTCTTTAATTTAAAACTCCTTTCTCTCTCTCCTTTTTATCTGCTCTCACTGTATGTGCCACCAAAACAAAGGAAAATCCGGTCAAGTGCGAGTCGGACTCGCGCGCTGCCAATACCTATAGTATTTTTAAATGCAATTAAGTCCATTTCAGGACCGCAAAACTTAATGTGTTTGTAAAGGTTTTTTGTAGATTTAAAAAAAAAACAGTGCTACTTAGAGAGATCGTTTTATTTTCCTGTAATATTTACATAAATGTCTATCGACTATAATTAATTCAGATTTTTCGTTTGGCAAACTTCGAAAAAATGGGGGGAATGTTATTTTTTCAAAATGTACAAGTAAAGCCCTTTCATCCCACTCGACCTAGTAACAAAAAAACTAAATTTTGCCCTTCTTGTTTGGGCCCCCTTTACAATAATAATTTATATTTTATTTCTTCATTTTCAAGTTGGGCAATCGTTTATTCTAAAACTATTCTAAATTTCAAGTCAATAGCATGAGTGGTTGCAGACAGAAAGACGAAATCGCACCATAAGGCCGGTATTTCACTGGGACACCATGGCAGCGCAACCAGTCGCCGCTACCAACAAAATGCATACAGCTCTATAGAGAGTTAATCACCTGGTGTCCGTTTGGTTGCGCAACCAATTTGGCGGCGCAACCAGCTCGGATGCTGGTCGCGCTACCACTCCCAGTGAAATATAGCTATTAATACTGTGGCCGCAGGGTGTAGCCTCTCTGGTGTCTTTACTGGTGTCTAGTAACGGACACCAGTGGCGCAACCAGTCGCGCCACCGTGGTGTCCCAGTGAAATACCGGCCTAAGGGTTACGTGTTTATAATTTTGGTTCAGAACCCTAAAACCGACAACAATTAGGTAGATTATTAAGAGGAACTTTTACGATTAAGACTTTCTGCAACAGGCGGAAAATATTTTTTTTTAAGAGATTTTTTAGGGTTCCGTACCCAAAGGCTGAAAACCGGGACCCCATTAATATGCTTCCGATGTCTGTCTGTCTGTCAGCGGGCTGTATCTCATCCTATACTATTAAACGAGCAATATTTGTATATATATATGTATATATATTTGTAATCGGTTTCTCAAAAACAGCTCTAACGATTTCGATGAAATTTACCATACGGGGGTCTTCGGGGGCAAAAAATCGATCTAGCTGGGTCTCATGTCTGGTAAAATTCGTTTTCACCGTGTTTTTAATAACTTCTTAGCGCTTTTTAGTGCGTTTAAGAAACTTACAGCGCCATCTGTTGTTGAGTAGCATAGCTTGCTCATCCGATGATATTTTAATTATACAGAGCATAGCTCGGTCGCCCAGGTACTGAACCGTAATACGTATACCTACAGTTGAAATTTTCACAGAAAATTGGTATGTTTAGCATATAAGCTATAGAATAACGACAAGTAATAAAAACTGTTCAAGTGCGTGTCGGACTCGCGCGTTTTTAATACACTTCTGCGTGACTGTGCGTCCATAACTAAGACGATATTAGGGTTCCGATACCAAAATGGTAAAAAAGGAACCCTCATGGCGCGAGTTTGTCTGTCTGTCCGTCTGTCTATCTGTCACACCTCTAAACATTACAGCAAAAATAAAACGATCTTTCTAAGTTGCACAGTTTTTTAGAAATCTGCAAATAACCTTTACAAACAAATTTAGTTTTGCGGTCCTAAAATGGACTTCATTGCTTCCAAAAATACAAAAAGTATATCGGAGCCCTCGGCGCGCGAGTCCGACTCGCACTTGACCGGTTTTTTACATACTGGTACTGAGCCCTCGGTGCGAGAGTGCGACTCGTACTTGGCCGGTTTTTTTAAAGTTCGCACTTTTTATCAACAGTTTTCGAGAGTGAATGTTCTTCCAGATTATTATTTTATTCTAAACAAAAAATAGCGTTGGGCTGAGTAATTTGTGACACAGTAATTTATCATTTCCTAGTATAGTAGGTTATCTCTTATTATATCACTTCACAATATTTTATCTAATCAATTCGCACTTAACAAAATCGAGTCTTGATAAAATCTACTTTTAAATTATGCGTTCTGGGAGATAATTTAGTATTTTAACTATTCATAGTTTATCGTAAATTTCAGATATGCGTTTTATGTGATATCGAAAAATTCATATGCTTGTTAGGGTTCCGAAACCAAAATGGTAAAAAAAAGGAACCCTTGGTGCGACTTTGTATGTCTGTCGTCTGTCCGTCTGTCTGTCACACCTCTATATCTCAGCAACCACTCATGCTATTGACTTGAAATTTGGAATAGTTTTAAAATATAGTTGCCCAACTTAATTGCACATGAAATAATTTTGAAAAAATTGTGATTATTAATGTAAAGGGGGCCAAAATAGGGGGGCCTAATTTCAAATGGTCGCTACTAGGTTGAGTGAGATATCATATGAAAGGGCTTTACTTGTACATTCTAAAATATATTTTTGTATTTTTTTACGTCTCTTAGTTTTTAAGTTATGATGAAAAATATATAAAAAAATACCATTCCCCCCCCCTTATCTCCGAAGTTTGTGGAAGGAAAAATCTGAATTAATTACAGTTGACAGAAATTTATGTAAACATTACAGCAAAAATAAAACGATATTTCTTAGTTGCACAGTTTTTTAGAAATCTGCAAATAACCTTTACAAACAAACTTAGTTTTGCGGTCCTAAAAATTGACTTGTGCTTCAAAAAATACAAAAAGTATATCGGAACTTTCGGCGCGCGAGTCCAACTCGCACTTGACCGGTTTTTTTTTTAAAGTACAGCACGTAAAATTATTAGTGAGAGTTTTTATCTGTCTATCTAACACAATCTTAACACAATAACCTAAAAATCATACAAATAAAATACAATACAAATATACTTTATTGCATCTTTATCATCCCTTACCGAAAAAGTTAAGTCTTAACGAAAGGCCTCCAAAGGTAAACAATTGAAAAAAATTAAATAAATAATTTAAAGACAAAGCTTCTTATATAAAACAGATCAATATGAAATAACATTTAGGTTTTTACAGTGGCTTTAGTTATAAAGACAATGTTTTCAAAACGGCCGGCAGCGCACCTGTGATCCCCCTGGTGTTGCAGGTGGGCGTCGGTGATCACTTATCATCAGGTGACCCGCCTGCTCGTCTGCCTCCCTCTTCTATAAAAAAAAAAACCAATGCAGGCAATCTTTACAATAAAAGTTGTATGTACCCGTGATGTACCCCTATCCATTTTATTTATCCCTGTGATTTATCCTAAGATTAACAGGCTGCTTTAAACATCTTTTGAAATATACAAAGTAGAAAATAGCAAAATTTCACAACCACAGGCAGGATTCGAACCTAACGAACGCTGAAACGCGTATGGAGATCGGGCAGGACCACAGTAGCCTAGTTGGTAAAGCGTATGCGGTACTTACGCAGAAGACGCAGGTTCGAATCCTGCCTGTGGTTGTGAAATTTTGCTATTTTCTACTTTGTAGATTTATCCGAACACAGGAAGTGTTAAAATAAAAATCATCTTTTGAAATGTCTACTGGATGGCGCTGCAAAAGAGGAAAAACCATCATAGTGCCACTGCCTGCCACCATGTAATCAACATGAAAATGATTGAGTCAGTTTTATTGCTTCTGTCAAATGCATGTTATATTTTTTCTTGTAAAAACATCTGTCTAAAAAAACCGGCCAAGTGCGAGTCGGACTCGCGCACTGAGGGTTCCGTACCACCACAAAAACATAATTGTATTAGTTGAAATTTCAGTTAGTTAATGTGCTAGATTTTTTGAGTCCGACACGCGCTTGAACAAATTTTATTATTTGTTGTTATTTTATAGCTTATGCACTATAAACATACCAATTTTCAAGTTCGTAAGTGTTCCCGTTTTTAAATAGAACTAAAACAAAAATCGCCTCAGCGACCATCCAACTTGACCTCTCTCTTGTATGAATGTTCTTGAAACGGGAGCTCACCACAAATGGTTACCATTAGTTGTGAGAAAAGTTGTAATGTTTAATGATTTCAGACTTTTCCCATTATTTGTACAGTGAGACCTAGCTTCTTGCCAAATTTCATAATTTTAGGTCAACGGGAAGTACCCTGTAGGTTTTGCATTTTTGAATAAATGTATGGAGATGAGGACATAAAATGTCATATCTTTTGATTGTGTCGTTGTAAAAAATTGAAATTTTCAGATCTTGTGTGGTTCATGGATCCTAATATATGGTATTAATTTCAACTTGATACCTTTACCCGTTCGTGAGATAAAGGGTCTTGACAGACAGACAGATAGACAGACAGACGGACAACAAAGTGATCCTAAAAGGGTTCCGTTTATTTCTTTTGATGTACGGTACCCTAAAAATTACTAACAGTGATTCGTACCACGCGAGACTTAAAAAAACGTAGTTGACACACGTCAAAGAAAATTCCCTATTGTAAAGATTTATGTGAAAAGGGAACTTATTTTTGGTTTACAATTTCACACACTCTTCAGATAAATTGTATGTCGATTTTGGATCAACTAATAACTTCAAATTGACAGTTCGCTTTCTCCAAAAAATGTCACGATCACAGGTCACAATCATACAACACGATACCACTATATTTACTGGCCAAGGGCGACAAAAAACCAAAGTATTGTACAATGCGGACCCAATAATGGATGTTGTAATAGCAGTGACCTGTAAATAATTAGGTCATAAAGTGGAGTGAACGCACCTATCCGCTACGTCAAATCGTGCATATCCATGTCACTACGTCTATTGTTTATTCTAGGTTAGAGTTATGTTTTTATCAATGCAATAAATTTAAAATTTTACGCATTTCATAAAACTGAACAACTTTTCCCAAGAAACATATTTCGAAAAAAAGAAAATTTTTGATTGTCGCATACAGAATGACGACGGAGGAGGCAGGTTTGTATGGGAAAACCATTTGTTTTGGGATGTGGGAAAATAAAATGCGGATGCCCACGGGACCTTAAAAGATGTAAAAAAATCGAAAATAGAAGAGGGGCGATGGTTGGACACGACACTCTCATATGGAATATAATATTATTTACATCTCTCATATTCGGTAAGTAGGTCCTTATTACCCCCAAATGGGGCTTGTAGGTGACCAATTAGCGCTCTAGGGTAATAATGTAGCTAGAAAAGCCCTAGGGCGGTAAGTAATTGTAACGCCCCCGCCCGGTAGCACCTCCACCTCCACGCGCGGCTCCGCATTGATGGCCGCCTCCAGCAGCGGGGCGGCGGGCGTTTTAATTACTTACCGCCCTAGGGCTTTTCTAGCTACATTATTACCCTATAGCGCTAATTGGTCACCTACAATTTGGTGGTAATAAGGACCTACTTACCTCACAATCGAGATGTAAAGCAGAGTAGTTAGCTCGGGTGTAAGCATCAATTGCACCATCGAACTATAGGCGCCCTCGCTGCGCTCGTGCGCCTAAATATCTCGGGCTGCAATTGATGCCTTACAGCCCTGGGCTACTAATCTACTATTAAGGAAGATGAGGAAGAGGAAGACCAAGACGCACTTATTTTGACCAAATAAAAGAGAGAGTTAATGTTGTGTCGTATCAGGATGTTAAATCATTGGCAGAGGACAAAGATATTAGACCGTAAGGGCACTGCATGTTAACCTACGTCATCTAGTACACGAAATTTGCAACTTTGTAGCGATAGTAGTGGCCTAGTAGGTCCACAAAACGTTGGTCTGCCAATCCGAAACCTGGCAGGTTTTCTACAGATAGAGAGAAAAATGGTTAAATGACAGATTACACGAATGAATTCTATTCGTAGAAATAGAAGGTACCTATATAAATAAAAATCAACATGTCTGCTTTGCATCCTCTTGGCAGTTAGGCCAGTCCGACCAAATTTGTGGTCCGATCACATCCGACCACATTTGTGGTCCGACTAGCGAAACTGTCTAGAGGATGCAAGGCAGACCTGTTGTTTTTTAATTGTATAGGTACCTTCTATTTCTACGAATAGATTTCATTCGTGTAATCTGTCATTTAACCACTTTTCTCTCCATCTGTACAAAACCTGCCAGGTTTCGGATTGGCAGACCAACGTTTTGTGGACCTACTAGGCCACTACTATCGCTACAAAGTTGCAAATTTCGTGTACTAGATGACGTAGGATAACATGCAGTGCCCTTACGGTCTATAAATGGATATTGCTCCACCGAGAAGAGCACGGCTCTTAAATATAAAAACAAGAGTTGTATCGTAGTCGGATCATATTCCAAATTATTATAAAACTCAGTAGCGAAAGAATAAAAGGAAAATTAAACGCTTGCCACATAACATAACTTTACCTATCCAGGAGAAATCGATTCCGTCCTTGTGATACTGTGTCATTAGTTTAGCTTATAAGAATATATTATAAGCTCATAGAAGGCTCTATCATAGAGTTAATGTCATATTTTTCGTCGTTTTTCGTAAAGATAATTGTCTCCTATCCTGAGAAATTTCAGACTGGAGCCGGGTGTTGTGTTCTAGAATTTGTCATATGTTTTTTCGGCCGCTATCGCACCAGTTTTCGCCCTGAATATCTAAAGAAAAAAATGTTATCGGCTCCAAGGGCTTAGTTATCTGAACCATAACCGTTTTGTATCAATGCAACGAACGTACACTATTTTCTAACATTTCCTTTCCATCCAAATAAACTATCTATGCGCAACCGCGATAGCACGAGCCCCTAGACAAACGCATTTCATTCACTCGCGCGAGAAAATTGAAGTTTGTTTTATACATTATAAGTCAAAAAGTGACATTTGGCCTATTTCTATCTAGGAGTTCGTGCTGAGCCGGCAGATGACAGCGTCGCCAGGTTTTTCTTATGGGCTTACTCTTGACCTTGACCTGAGGACAGAGATAAGGTCGTTGATGGGACGAGCTTACCCAGAAGAATCGTAAACGGTGCCATGAATTATAAATCTTTGTAAAATTTATTGGAAAGTGCTTTCTGAAAAAGCTCTCAAAAAGCACCAACGAAAATACGACCAATTCGGCTTCTCGAGGCGTTAAAAGATTGAGAGACCGCCGAGAACGTCCTAGAAGGACACATTTTCAAAAGACTTTAAAATTAATAGAGAAAAGAAGGTGAAGTGCCTTTTCTACGCAGTAATGAGACGGAATTGTTTTCGACAAAATAGACAACGTAAAAACTGTCCTATTTACCATCTGTCATCACGTCCGAAGGTTCAGTTTGAGGACAAACCTCATAAAACATGAACCCAAACGCACTATTTACCTATCATAATTAACGAGGCACGGCAATCATTGCGTTACATCAGTTTAAAAGGCCCGCAACGAATAAACAGCACGGTAAGGCCATGTCGGGACAGATTAGAAGTAAACTGTGGATTTTAGCACCACCAAAAAGCACTCAATCAGCAAGTAATTCATACATATCCGGTATTTGATGACAGGGGTTGTACGAATTTTTACGCATTACATTATTCGAGCAGACGGTTTCGGATTGTTTTCGATGCCGCGCCGGCAGATCTGAACTGCTCGTTGTGGAAATATTTAGAAGACACATTTGCTACGTCTTGTCTTCAACGATTGTAAAAAGTTTCTCATGTTTATCCAGATTTTGCACAAATCACGCTTACTTAACTATGAAAGCGAAAGATATACGGGGCGCAAAAAAAAACTAGCCCTGACCGTTAATGCGCAGAACTCAAAAAATGAGTCGCGGGGGTGAGCGCGGCGGGTGGGGGGAGATGTGTGAATCGTTCATTGGCTCTCCGCATGCCACCCAAGCGCAGAAAATAACCGTCAGAGCTATAGATTTATTTTGCGCCTCGTATACTATACTACATATTCGTCATCGTCTCTTGCTTGGCGGAAGTAAAAACAACTAATGAGTTGTTTGGAATAGTTGGTGACATAAGGTGTCAAAACTGAAGACGGAGGTGAGGACACCTCAATCTGACACGCCTCAAAATTTTTCTGAAACATTATGGAAAGAAAGATTGAAGGACAGAGAGGAAGACCAAGCTAGACGAAGCTACTTCCACCGAATAACGTAAAAGGATTGTCGCATCAATTCAGAGTTACTCAATCGACAAGCAAGAGCCAGGTTAAAAATAAATAAGAAGAAAAAGAAATTTTTAAGAATGCACCTTTGCAACCCATCATCATCATAAGTTTTAAAACTCGCACGCAAGTACCTAAGGATGGTTACTTATATAGTTTATCTAAAGTCTGTCTATGCAAATATGATTTTTAAACTAAGATAAGTTGGAGACGTTGACCGATATGTTCCTTAGAGTTTTATCATATTTTTATAAGATAGTAAGAATTTTAGGAGTCTTACTACAATTAACAAAAATGGATCTGCTGTTGAAACACGTTGTTTTTTTTAGTAATACGTAAAAGAAAAAAAAAATTACTTCATCAAAAATCAAATAAATTTAAAACTACACACTTAATGTGAAGTTATTTGATCTTCATCAATTTCAAAATACAAAGTAGAATTAAGAATATCGCAAAATTTCACAACCATGGGCATGATCCGAACCGCCGTCTTCTCCTTTAGGACGGGAGACGCCTTAACCAATTAGGCTGATTTAGGCTACCTTATCAGAAAGCTCAAAGTCACCCAAAGGGCGATGGAAAGGGCTATGCTCGGAGTCTCTCTGCGCGATCGAATCAGGAATGAGGAGATCCGCAGAAGAACTAAAGTAACTGACATAGCCCTGAGAATCGCTAAACTGAAGTGGCAGTGGGCAGGGCACATCGCAAGAAGAACCGATGGCCGATGGGGCGTGAGGGTTCTAGAGTGGCGACCACGTACCGGAAGACGAAGCGTTGGCAGGCCCCCCACAAGGTGGACCGACGATCTGGTCAAGGTCGCGGGAAGCCGCTGGATGCGAGCAGCGCAGGACCGGTCGTCATGGAGTTCTTTAGGGGAGGCCTATGTCCAGCAGTGGACGTCTTTCGGCTGATATGATGATGATGATGATGATGAGGCTACCGTGGTCCTGCTTTATATTGTAAAATTAGCAATTTTCTATTTGGAAAATTATCCGAGCACAGGAAGTATTAAAATAAAATCATTATTCGATTTCAAAATAATTCTTTTTAGATGGAAACAGTAAGTTTGTAGTTATTTCTTTCTTATTTTGATGTTCAACTCGCGGATTTTAAAACAACAGCATTATACTTTGTAACTTACGAGTATTCATCATGTCGCAATTAAAACAATAGGTTTATTGTGTACTAACATCTTGAGCCTGAATATTCTGCAGATGAGAGTTCGCAGAAATTGATAGTGAACTTCGAGTTAGTACAGTTACTACAGTCTACTTCAGTTATTTCCATAGTCTCATGTCATATGGCCTATTGTTATGGGGTCATGCTGCGGATGCAAACAGCATTTTTATACTACAAAATCGAGCTGTTCGTGCAATTTATAAAATGAAGAAAAGAAATAAATAAATTTAAAGAAATCAACATTTTGACTTTTGTGTCGCAAATCGCAATACATTTATGAGAATTTAATATATGGTAAACGTAATATACTATTTTGAGTTTGAGTAAATATACGAAATAATCCTAACCATAGGTGTCGTAAGAGGCGTAGGTACTTGCCCATGCATACTAACATACATAACATCGTACCTCTTTCCCGTCGGGGTAGGCAGAGACCACAGCCCTCCACCTGCTACAATCTTGACATTCTACCCTCGCTTTCTCTAGTTTCATCATCCCGCAGACTCTCGTCGGTTTAGTTTAGGGAACAGAGTCAACTAGGGGATTATGAACCGAAACGCAGCAGCGACCTTCTGTGTATCATACCATATTACATATTGCGGTCACCAACAACCACGGTCCATGGTGCCAGCCGCAACGCCACACCACTCTTGTTAAAGAGTGGTGTGGTGTCAATAATACTTCCCCTCCAAATTGTACCATGCATTTTAGTTAGAATTTAGGAGGGTCCTGCAGTGGACGTTACATGAGATGTTATGTATGATGAGCTATCTCCAGCACCGTGGAAGACCTACTCGTAGTTAGATGAACCGAGGGCACAGATGAAGGTAATAGTACTAATGGTACAGAGAGGAATCTCTCCGCCCCCTGCGGTTCCGATACCACACCTCCCCTACTTGACGTGTGGCGATTGACGTGTGGCGATTGACGTGTGGCGATTGACGTGTGGCGATTGCGGGGGCTCGTAACTAGAAGACGCTGTCAATGACATATTCAACAGGTGGTTTAGTGATTTTTCTGAGGTCCGACCGAAGTCTACCGCGGAGCTGTCGATTTAGCTACTTTAGGTCGATCTTTTCGAGACAAATATGTGCAAAAATGAGATGAATTCTAAACAGATGGTGTGTAAGAAATTATCAGTAATTCACAGTCCTTAATGATAACAGGGAAAAAAGCCACAAAATTCTACTAAATCCTTTAATTAAAGTACCTAGTAATCCTTTTATTAGGTACCATCACCATCACCTAGGTTCCATACTCGCCATAGCTTACTAACAGATGGAGCTTAAGGATTTTTGAAACGCGCTATTTTCAAGAAATCCTAAAAAACTGAAGAAAAAACTAAATTTTCCCCGATATGAGACCTAGCTAGATTGGTTTTTTGCCCCCAAAAACCACTGTAAAATCGAAATCGTTAGAGCCGTTTTTGAGAAACCTATTAAACGTGCAATATACAAGGGTATAGGATTTATTAGCATATTATTGTTAAGACAAAAAGCACGTGCTTCACTGCAAGGAAAGTCCTACTCTGCCGGACCTACCACACCCATTTTTCGACAGAGCAGAAACTTTATTAGAATCATAGAGCAATATAACACATACAATACACATACAGTTGTGGTGTTCAGTGTCTCCTATTCAGGGTCGGGTAAAGGTGATATATTAATTAAAACAGATTTATTTGGGAGCCTGTCGCAGCACACACGCTCGCCTCGATTCTCTCGTCAGCAGTGTTGGTTGCCAGCAAGCCAGTCCGCGGTCGAGCAACTTTATTCAAATACATTACAAATTTACAATAGTCATATCATAATACCACAGAATATACTAAAACTGAAAACACATTACTACGATTGAGAACATATAGGTATTAGGTATGTTTGTTTTGGTTTAAGTGTCTATTGGCTGCCCGTTCTGGATTAAAATATCTATAACGGTTACACTAAATCTCCATCTCAATGTTGGTTAAACAATATTTATAAAGTGGATCATCACTAGAAGCGCTCGTGGCCGAGTTGTGGTTCCTGTATCTTTCCGATCAAGAAAGTTAAGCAACCATTTGGAATTGGAACTAATATACAGGGTGTAGGGACTGGTTGGCGAAAACTGAAAGGACATGATCAATATGATCATACGATATAATTGAACAACTTTTACCAAGAAACATATTACCGAAGACGTAAAAAAATCAGCCTCTGCATACAAACTCTCCAATAAAATTTGCTGGGCCTCTGTGGTGTAGTGGTTAGAGCGCTCGATATAGCGGTTCTGGGTTCGATTCCCGGTGGAGTACGCTGTACACAATTATAAATTAAAAATTTATTAATTATTTTAAAAATACACTTTGTGTGACTTCGACTTCCCTAGTTTGGTTAGGACATTGCAGGCTGAATCACCTGATTGTGAGTAAGATAATTTTGTCCTTCGAAAGGCACGTTATGCCGTCGATATCGGCTACTGGTGCACGGAGAAAAAAAACTCCACCAGAAATTACAAAACTGTCTTGTAATAGAAGGAAAAACACAGTTTTAGTATTACTTATAAAAGTTTTGCTGTAATTGCAATAATTACTATTTTTTATCAAAGGCTTAGTATTACTAAATGTAATTTCTATTATACAGTTTTAGTAACATACATACATAACATCACGCCTCTTTCCCGTTGGGGTAGGCAGAGACCACAGTCCTCCACCTGCTACGATCTTGACATACTTCCCTTGCTTCCTGTACTTTCATCAATCCTTTCATACATGCTCGTCGGTTTAGGGTACTTTTAAATGTAAGATATTACAAATTTTAATGATTATCGCAAATCATAGTAAATGTTGTTAAAGTTTAGTAATTCCTGCAAATCTGCTTAGTATTTCTAGAAAATTCGTTTTTTATTATCAGCAAGTGGTTTTAGTACAAGGCAACATTACAAACTTTAGTATTTTTTAATGACAACGTCCTTGTATTGACAAACAATTTGCTTGAAATTACTAAAATATTCTTATAGTAATATTACTAAATCGTTTTTGTAATTTCAAGCAACCATTTTTAAAATCTAGCGTGAGTTTTGCTTGTGCTGCGTTTGCGTCTCATGCGACGCGCTTGGCATCTGCCATTTTGAGTGTAGACGCGCTGCAAGCTGGTTGTCTTGTAAAAAAATCTGTGACTAATAATTATAATTTTGATTTTATTTTCAATTAATTTAATTTAAATTAATTTGATATTGTAATTGTAATTATTTAATTGTATATTTTTGGGACTTGTGCCTGTTAAATAAATTATTTTATTTTTATTTTATTTTATTAGAGATCAAAAGATACAGCTATTTTAAGGCAGGACAGTCAAAATTCAAAAATTCAAAATTATTTATTGTTAACAATGTAAATCAAAGAAAGTACCTATACAATCGCAGCGTACCAAAAAACTTAGGAATTACATTGTTCAAAAGCATTTTACAACATTTAAACAAAAAATTTAGGTAGGTAGATATTACTTTGTGCACCTCGCACTAGGCAATGCCTGTCACGCGGGTGCGATCGTACGATTACTTATAACAGAAAGCACTTACACACTGTAGCAAAACGGACATGCATAACACTAATTATTTACACTAGTTTATAAATAATACAGTTTAAAAACAATACAGAAGGTGACATGAAATCATATTTCTAAATTACGTGTTATTTATTGCTGCATCTACGAAATAATTTATTGTATTACTCTAATAAAATTCTCTGAATCTTCATAGGTCCAGCTTAGGAGTAATTTTCGTAGGTTAAATTTTGCTTCGCGAATGTTACTGTGTTTTATATTAAGAATAGAAATAATTTTATTATAAATAAATGGGGAAAGAAAACTGAACTGTCTTTGGGCAAACGATGTGTTAACTGAATGACCAGTAATTTTGAAAATACGTTGGTTTAAGAGGTTCTGATAACTGTTAGACAATAATGTAGTCTTGTGGGTTCTGAGCGTGATCCTGTAAATGAACAATCTTCTAACACTCAGTACCTGCGCAATCTCATAGAGTGACTTTGTTGGGAAACGGAAATTCATTTTTAGCATGACTTTGAGAATGGATCTCTGTGACCTCTCTAATTTTATAAGAATTGTCGTTGCTGCGCCACCCCAGGCTAAAATGCAATATGAAAGAATCGATTCACACAATGCAGTGTACACAATCTTTAGGAGTTTGGGGTTAGCGGCATAACGAAGGGACTTAAATATATAAATTAACTTTCTAATCCTTGCCGATGACACATCAATATGAGGCTTGAAAGAGAGTCTTTCGTCTATAAAAATTCCCAAGTACTTAACACTGACTAATCTATCAATTTTTTCACATTGGCACAAGTGTACAGAACCAACCAGACCAGCATCAGACCGGTGGGCAACACAATCATGTACGTAGACATCTAGTTTTATCTTGGGAGCCGAGACAATAGTCTTATAAAAACAAACAAAATTACTTTTTTTCGTGTTCAGAGTCAGAAGGTTCTGATTTAACCAACGTGCTATTTTATTTAAACCATTTTCACAGGTAGACTTTACTTTGTCCCACGAAGAGCCGTGAAAAATAACAGCGGTGTCATCTGCATAGCAGATAATATCTGCATTGGGCAAATTTAGCTCAAGCATATCATTAAGGTATGCCAGGAAGAGGGTTGGACCAAGAATGCTTCCTTGTGGTACCCCAAAGGAAACAGTTTGTGGCGAGCTGATTACATCACCAAGTTTCGTGCATTGCAGTCGCTCGGTCAAGTATGAGCGGAACCACTCCAAACTGAGACCACGAATTCCCATGCATTCAAGTTTTTTTATGAGGATAGGGATTGACACCGTATCAAAGGCTTTTGTCAAATCGAGAAAAGCCCCGATACAAGGACGACCATTGTCCAAATGACCTGATATGGTTTCTGTCAAGAAAAGGACCGCATCCTCAGTGGACTTGCTTTGCCGGAAACCATATTGACGTCCAGAAAGGAGGTTATTTGACTCGAGAAATTGCACCAATTGTCGATTGACAATTTTTTCCAGCATTTTGGAGAAGGTTCCGAGAAGTGAAATGGGGCGATAGTTACTGGGTTTATCTAGTGCTCCGCCCTTGTGGATCGGTACTACCCCTGCTGTCTTCCAGGGACTAGGAAAAGTACCAGATTCCATACTTAAATTAAAGACATGAGTCAGGGGAAGAACAATGAAGTCTTTGATTACTTTTATCAGTCTATTGCTTAGACCGTCAAGACCTGATGCACATTCTTCTTTTAGCTGGATAATGAGTTTCTCAACCTCCTCAGGTGTGGTTGGGTGTAAGAAGAAAGAGCAACTAGGGGAAGTAATACTCCTTGATTGGGATGCTAGTGTTTCCTGCGTTTCATTCAACTTACATAAAATGTTGTCTGCTAGACTTTGGCCTATTGATGCGAAATAGTCATTACACAAGTTAATTGATTTTTGAGGAGTACTTTCAATTTTAAGAAGGTCCGTTGGTTGAAAGCTAATTTTTTGTGTATGTGTAATGCGGCGAATAGTTTTCCAAAGCGGCTTAGGTTTATTTTTATTTAATTCAAGCTCCATATTATCATTTCGGTTTTTAATGTTTCGCAATAGGCTAATGTAAAAGTTCCTGTAGCGATTGAAAATTATTTTTTTTGCATCATCCTTTGGATGCAGACTAGAGTCAGCATGTAATTGGTCTTTATGCTTGGAGCAGCGGAGGAGACCTGGAGTCATCCATGGCTTTAGAATATGTTTAGAACGACTGATCTGTACGTAAGTAGTGTTATTTGAAATGACTTTAGAAAGTATAGAGTCTAATATCTCGGCGGCCTCAGAGGCAGACAATGTATCATAGATTGATGACCAATCTACTGAGGAAAGATCTCTGAGTACTCCTTTGAAATCTATTTGTTTCTGCAGCCTATTTGGTTTTGATGGTTTAGGTGTCGTCATAGTTATACCGGCCAATACGAGATCGTGATTGGTGATCGAAGATGAGCACACAATTGACTCAACTGGACAATTTAATGTAACGAAGATATGGTCTAGACAAGATTGACCCCTTGTTGGTTTATTAACTGCCGAGATTAAACCCAATTCTGCCATAAGGCACATGTAATTATCATTGGTTGCATCTTCTACTGCTGCATCGTTGGGACAAATATTTATATTAATGTCGCCTGCCACTACTACGCAAGGGGCGTGTTTAATGTTATTTACAACAGACTCCAGCGAGTTTAAGAATGGGTTAACATTTTTGAAGGATGGGGAGCGGTAGACACACAAGAACGATACATAATTAGGAATCATTACAAGCAGGGAATTGGCATCAGAAATATCAGGTTCTGAAACTATGGGAGACCAGCAATTTTTAACGTACACGACAACTCCACCAGATTGGTTTATGAATTTTGAGGTACGAAAAGAGATGTAACCATCCAAATGAGGGATCACAGACAGATTATTGATCCAACACTCGGTAAGAATTATTATGTCAAAAGCAATCTGCAATCTTTCTAAAGTGATTTGAAATGTGTCAAAGTTACGTTGAAGACTTCTAATATTTGTGTTAAGAATTTTAATATCTTGATTGTTTATGATCCTCTTGCAACCTTCCACTGTATCTAGACTGTGACAAATGGCGTTAAACGAGTTATCTATATCATGTAGATAGGCGTACAGACGGATGGCATAGAAAATTGTTATTTTTTGCATGGGTGTGTATTCTCTGCCTTCAAAGACATATTACCTCATTTTTAAATTTCGTTAAAAAGTCACCTCAGGCCAAAAAAAAGTCGATTTTCAGTTTTTGGCCGCCATCGTGCATACTATTAGTATGTTATTTATGTAACAAGCATACCTATGTGAATTCAGCAGGGTCGTATTGGTCTAAAAACATCTTAAAAATAAGAGATGTTCTATTTGCGTCTAGAAATATTTTAATTCAAAACTTGGACCTGAGTAAATGGGAAAAAATTTAAAAATACAGGTCATTTATACAAATTAAATGTAAATTCTATCTCGACCACATCTCTTCTCATATTATTGTATGTTATTGTCCACGCATATATCTCAGGACCTAAAAGTTAGATTGCTTCAACTAAAGGTAGAGTGCAAATTTCATAAAAATCGTTTCATTTTATTTATTTATTTTTATTTTATTTATTGATACAAACAAAATTCACTCAGCATTACAGTTACCCAAAGCGCTGGTAAACTTAAATAAAATAACAATAACATCATTTAAATCTAAATACTCTCACAAAAGGATAAAAATGTTCTATTAATATGACACCACCTGTCAGCAAACAAATCTAGTTCAGGATATTTTTCTAGTAGCTCATTCAATAGGTAAAGGGAAGTCACAAGTGGTGAGTGCCTGTGTGCCTGCGTACGTGTCGCCTCTACAGCCAATAGCCGGTGTGTGCGGGCGCGGAGATACCTGTCCGGTACGTACAGGCTGCACTCGCGCGATACCAGCTCCGGGCAGTCTGACTCCCCGCGTATTAGCTGACACGCTGTATGTAATAACTGGAAGTTCCTCCTAAGTTCTAACGAATTTATACCCAACATGCCAAGTAGAAATTTAGTAGGATAAAGAAATGGGTAGTAACCATACTTTTTCTTATACAAGAACCGGAGAAAGGCCTTTTGAATTTTCTCTAATAAAAGAGTATATGACTTCTCATGAGGACTCCATACTAGTGCAGCTGATTCTATTTTGGTACGGACTAAAGAATAGTATAACAGAATAACAGTCTTGGGATCTTGGAAACTTTTTGAATTACGGATAATAAAACCTAACCTTTTATAACAATCTTTGGCTAAAGTCTCTATGTGCCTATTAAAAGTTAATTTTGTGTCGAAGAGGACTCCTAAATCTTTAATGTTATCCACAGAAGCTATTGCGTCACTTCCCAGTAAATATGTGGCATGCACTGGGCGCTTAGCACGTGTATAAGACATGGCGCAGCATTTGGTCGGATTAAAGTTAAGCTTATTGATGACGCTCCATTTTTGCACTGCATCGATATCCGCCTGCAAGAGTTCGCAATCCTCAATGCTCACAACCTTACGTATGAGTTTAAGGTCATCTGCATACAGCAAGCACTTTGAGTTCTGAATAACATTCTCTATGTCATTGACCATCAATATAAACAGTAGTGGTCCAAGGATGGAACCTTGGCTAACGCCAGATCGAGTATGGTATGGACTAGATACGTAGCATCCATAGCGCACAAACTGCTGACGGTCAGTGAGATAGCTTGCTATTAAACGGAGAAGCCTTGGTGTAAATCCTAATGTGGTTAGCTTATCAAGAAGAATATCATTGTCTACGCGGTCAAAAGCCTTTTTAAAGTCAAAATATATAACATCTACTTGAGACCCTTTATCTAAACAAATTGAAATATAATCAACAAGGGATAGTAAATTAGTGTTCACAGAGCGCTGACTCCTAAAACCATGCTGACAGTTAGATAGATTTGGGGATATTTGAGCTAGAATTTTCCTATGTAGAACCGATTCTAAAGCCTTAGAAATTGAAGCGCAAATAGCTATAGGACGGTAATTTTCAACACTGGAAGAATCTTTAGTTTTAGGAATAGGGGTTACACGAGAGATTTTCCAACAGGCTGGATATATTCCAGTGCGGATAATTAAATTAAATATATGATATATGGGTTGTATAAGAGAATGTCTACACGCTTTAAGAATATACGGAGGGACGTTGTCTGGACCTACTGCACTCTTTGGTTTTAATTTCCTTAAAGCTGCTTCAATTTCTTCTTCAGAGATGTGGGCGACGTCAACACGGAAAGCGGAATTGGATTTGTCATTTTTCAATGCTATTTCTGGATCTAATTTTGGAGGGTTTGGCAAGAAAACACCAGAGAAAAAGCTAGCAAAAGTGTTAGCAGCATCAAGGCCACTATAATCAGTTCCATTATAAGAAACAAGAGGCTCAAACCCACCCTTGGACCTAAGGCTATTAACGTAACTCCAAAAAGCCTGTGGATTTGCAATGATGTTCTGCTCTACATATCTAGTATGGTCATCGTACGCTTTCTCCAGTCTCAACTTAATGTCTGCTCTTTGTTTACTAAATATGCCATAAATGCTGCGATCGCCAGTATCTTTCCAAAGACGATGCTGTTCAGACTTCCGTTTTATGTCAGCTATAATGTCACTCGTATACCAAACAGGGTATCGCCTACTTTTTCCATGTGGTCTTACTTTTTTAGGTACAGTACTATTAAAAACGTCATATAAGATATCGTAAAAAGCTTGAACAGCAATATCCACGTTTGCCTCCTGAATCACCAAAGACCAATCACAATCGAGCAGTTTTTGATACAAAAGCTCAAAATCGGCTTTTGAAAAATTCCAATCTCTTACTTCATCGAGATTGCTAGGATCAAGTGAGGCACACTGTTTCGATCGAGAGAAATAGTCTAACTGTATGAGAATGTCTAAGGGAGGATGATATGCATCGGCATGAGGCACCAAACCATCACCACTTATTTCCTGTACTGTGACTGAGTTAACTTGCTCTTGTACTAGAACCACATCAAGTTTGCCGCCATGTGAGTTTAAAATATTACTTCTATCAGATACATCACAAAATTTTAAAAAATAATGATAATAACTTTGTACGTTTAGGGAAGCACTATTTAAATTAAGGTCTCCTAGTATTGATACAATACCGCGTAAATTATCAACTTTAGACTCGATAGTCTGAAACACTTCCATGTAATTACTATCGCTAGAATTAGGAGGTATATAAATAGCCGCGACATAAAATTTTACGTTAAAGAAGCAAAATGAACCCCATAAATCTTCACCCTTGGCAGTTTCTAGATCGATGTGACGCTGTATAGTAATACCCGGACGTGCCGCTATTAGTACTCCTCCACCTCGACGATTGGGTCGATCACGACGCAAGACGGTCCATCCTGAGGGGGCTATCTCTGCTTCATTAAAATTACAAAAGACAAAGAAATAATTAAGTAAGGGTATTCGAAAAAAAAAATACTTAGAAGTATAGTTTCAAGTACAGGCTGGCACCGACCTCAAAAACTTTTAAATCTCTGGTCTTAGTCTGGAAGTCGGTTTACTTTTTTAAATTACTTTTTTACAAAATGGTAACAAGGTACAATGCATTAGATATGCGACAGGCCCATTGAGTTGGTTGTTAATATACTCGGCTATTTCTATTTTTACGGTTCCGTACCCAACGGGTGAAAAACGGGACCCTATTGATATGCCTCTGATGTTTGTCTGTCTGTCAGCTGGCTGTATCTCATGAACCGTAATAGGTAGAAATTTTCACAAATTGTGTATATCTGTTGCCGCTATAACAAAAAATACTAAAAACAAAAAAAAAAGTTAAAGGGGGGCGCGAAAAAAAATTTTGACCTACCCCATAGAGTGGGTATCGTTGTTTAGAGCTCGTTGAGTAGAGAAATACAGATATAAAAACAAAGGAATAAGATGCCACCCAAGTTAGTTTTTTTTACAAAATTTTGTTTGGGCTGTATCTCATGAACAGTAATATATAGACAATTGAAATTTTCACAGACTATATATTTGTATTGCCGCTATCACAACAAATACTAAAAATAGACAAAAATAAAAAAGTAAGGGAGACTTCTCGTGGTGAGTCCGATTCGCACTTTGCCGGTTTTTCTTTAACGTAAGTATGTAGGCATCAGTAGATTAGCACTACTACTAAACACAATAATCAATCATTTAAATCTCTTGAGGTCAGTATCAGAGCAATCAGATTAAGAAAAGAAACATAAAATTTAGTTAGTTAAACAAACTACGGTTTCCTTGTTCCAAACAGATACATGTGTACCGAAATGATATAACCGTCCGAAAATATTTACTGAAACGTCACCAAAATCTACGGAAATTGTTTGCGTTGTATATTGAATTTCAAGGTTTGAGGTATGGTACGAGTATCTCCCAATGTTATCTAAATCGACGACCATGTTTACTGCTTCTCATGTTTAGCGTTGATCCCAAAGATTTCGGACCTCCTTGCTTCGCTCGGAATAGATACCTTGCTAATTTATTTTACTATGGGATGCTTGGAGGAGCTACGCTGGAGTAGCCATGCGCAAAATCCTAGTACAAATTTTTCTGTCACTTTTTGCGGGGGACGAGGTAATTACTACATAGGTCGCACACACACAAGTGCAAAAAAAAATTACGTATTTACTACACAAATGTCGCACACCGGCTCAATTCCACACACCCATGAAAATCTTTTACAACCAGACACGTAAAAAGCAGTGCGAAGGCATGTAAAAAAATTATCGATATAGATATATGTAGGTACTTTCTTTATTTTTCATAATACTAGCTGTTGCCCGCGGCTTCGCTCGCGTGGATTTCGTATTTAGGTTGTTACCGGTTTTCCGAAGCAATGAGATATTTTAGTCCAGGGAAATTATTATTAAACCCATCATTTCGGGGTAATTTAAAACTAAGGAATAACAGGACTAACCCTGCGCAAATCAAAGAGTATAATTCAAGATCCAGCTGAATTTTATATAATATACAGACTTTACTCATAAATTACTCAGAACAGAGGAACTTAGCAGCAGTATCCTAACAAATGTAAAGAGAGAGATGAGAGACACCTTTATTTCAAAACAGAGCCAATTCGCAGAAGTAATTGAGAAAAACTGAAACCCTCTCCTTCTCTCTCCCCCCTTCCTCTCCCCTTCCCCCTTCCTCTCCCCCTCCCCCTCCCTCTGTCTCTCCCCCTCCCCACTCTCCCACTGCCCCTCCCTATCCCCCTCCCTCTCTCTCTCTCTCTCACCCCCTCCCCCTCCCTCACTCCCTTCCTCTCCCCCTTCCCCTCCTTCTCCCTCTCCCTCTACCTGTACCTGTACCTCTCTATCTCTCTTCCTCTCTACCTCTCTACGTCTCTATCTCTCTACCCCTCTACCCCTCCACATCTCTACCTCTCTACCTCTCTACCTCTCTACTTCTCTACCCCTCTACCCCTCTACCCCTCTACCTCTCTACCTCTCTACCTCTCTACCTCTCTACCCCTCTACCCCTCTACCCCTCTACCTCTCTACCTCTCTACCTCTCTACCTCTCTACCTCTCTACCTCTCTACCTCTCTACCTCTCTACCTCTCTACCTCTCTACCTCTCTACCCCTTTACCCCTCTATCCCTCTACCTCTCTTCATCTCTACCTCTATACCTCTATATCTCTCTACCTCTACCTCTCCCTATCCCTGCCCCTATTCCTACCCCTAACGTTAATTTAACCGCTATCCCTAACATAGAAAAGACACCCATATTTATTTTTAGACATTTCAAACCTTTCGCACCCCAACCCTATCCCCAGGGGATGATGGTATTTCACGTCCACCACGTTGGATTTCAAAGTAGTTGTAGCTTTCTTAATCAGCGACCCGATAAACCATACAAACGACACCCATATTGATTTTTAGACATTTCAAACCTATCGCACCCCAACTCCATCCCCAGAGGGATGATGGTATTTCACGTCCACCACGTTGGATTTCAAAATTGTTGTAGTTTTCGTAATTAGCGACCCGATAAACCATACAAACGACACCCATATTCACAATTCAACCCTATCGCACCTCAACCCCATCGCACCCCAACCCCATCCCAAGCGAATGATGGTATTTCACGTCCACCACGTTGGATTTCAAAATTGTTGTAGTTTTCGTAATCAGCGACTCGATAAACCATACAAACGATACCCATATTGGTTTTTAGACTTTTTCACTCCATTTCCCTTTTTACTCCAGTAAAATTACGAGAGATTGTATGGCGAAACGGAAATAATTGATAATAGCCGTGATTCTTTTTCAGATCTATAGATTATATTTCTGTGTAAAGCTTTTTAATGGAATCCACCTAAATTTACTTCATTTATTTATTTATTTTGCCGTCCAATAATTAAAAAAATATGGAATTCGGAAAAAAATGTTAATAGATTATTTTTTTTATTTACGGCTTGCTATATATTTAGAATTTCATATTATACAGGAATCCACCTAAAAATATTAGCTTTTTTGTATTGCTTAACTTTTATAGCACGAAATTTAAATAAAGCTTATCTTCGCAACCAAAAATAGTAATAGATCCGTTGCTTTCTAATAATTTAAATAGTGCTATTTAATCACATTTTTGGCAAATCCAACATAAATGTTTACAAAATCATTGTAAACCAGCGATTACATAAAACTTTTTTTTAATTTAGTATGGCATTTTTGTGAATATATATAAAAATCACTTACATTTAAAAAGTTTGAGTTTAGCTCAGTTTATTTCTATTATTTTACCTCGACTTTATTGGACCTTATATGTAAAAATAAGAGGAGATTTTATATTTTGAAATAAATTGATATTTTTAAATATATTTATGGTGGATTTTGATGCCTATATGTAAAGTATACGTTTATCTATGATATAAAGTATATAATTGTCTATTACTATTTTTGCCTTAACTGTTATTCGAAAAAAATATTCCGCTTTAAATTTTAGGTGGATTCGTAAATATTGCGTCTTAACATCATATTTAAATACGATATACACAAAAAAGTAGCTATTAACATTTAATGTTTTGCAAAACCGTATTTTTACTGGAGTATTTTTAGGGGTTGAATTTGGGGTGGAATTTTAATAACAGTGATGAACGTTGCATAGAATTACATCATTAATGCCTAAATAATAAATTATGTGGATTTTAATTTAAAAATAAAGAATTTCCAACTTCATCCCCCTTTTCACCCTAAAGGGTGTCGAATTTTCAAAAACCCTGAGACACCTAATTATTAGTTTTTAGTCGTTAGCCTAAATACAAATTTTGAAGATCCTAACTTCAAAACTGACGGACTTTCATACAAACTTTCATCCCCTATTTTTCCCCCTTAGGGGTGGAATTTTTTAAAATCCTTTCTTAGTGCACCCCTAGGTCTCATAAGGAACCTACATGCCAAATTTGGAATCTCTAGACCCAGCGGTTTGGGCTGTGCGTTGATATGTCAGTCAGTCAGTCAGTCAGTCACCTTCTTCTTTTATATATATAGATATACCGGACCGTATGAGTTAATATGCGACTTCATCCACACCAAGTGCAAACTTAACTCAACCAAGTGAGACAACACAGTCAACTAAAAGAAAAATCTCAAGGATATCTATGATTTGTCTCAGTATATGAGCAGTATCGAGCAGTCTAGGAACATCAGGAAATCGGCGCTATTCTCTTGTTTTATTGGTATCTGCTCGGAATCGTCGCGTTGGACACACAGCCCTAGGGTGAAAACCATTGAGGTATTTGTCCTTTGAGGCAATCTTAACCAAAGTCCACTAAGCAATGGCGCCGTAGAGTTTCTGAAACGCGCTATTTTCAAGATTTTCTCAAAAAAAGGAGAAAACAGAACAGATGCCAAACTTGCATGGCATCTGTTCTGGGCAGCAAAATTATTTGAAATTAAACAAATCTTTCATTAACCTTAAGTTCAAGTGTCCGCCTTGTTGGTAAATTACAGAAGTTACCCGATTTCCATCGAACATTCCTTTTTTCCAACTTTCCATGATTTTTGCAAAACGTTTCACTTTCCGCAAAAGTAGAGTTTTGTCAAAAATGTCGGGCTATGTAAAATTTGCGAAAAACACATAATTTTAGGGTTCCGATACCAAAATGGTAAAAAAAGGAACCCTTATGGTGCGACTTTGTCTGTCTGTCTGTCACACCTGTATATCTCGGCAACCACTCACGCTATCGACTTAAAATTTGGAATAAAGTAGAATATGGTTGCCCAACTAAATTGCACATAAAAGAATATAAAAAAAAATATGATTATTAATGTAAAGGGGGTCCAAATAGGGGGAGGGGGAAATTTCAAATTGTTGCTACTAGGTTGAGTGGGGTATCGTAATAAAGGGCTTTACTTGCACATTCTAAAATATATTTTTGTACTTTTTTAAGGCTCTTAGTTTTCAAGTTATGATGAAAAACCGGGCAAGTGCGAGTCGGACTAGCGCACTGAGGGTTCCTTACCACCACATAAACATAATAAAATTGTATTAGTTGAAATTTCAGTGAGTCAATGTGCTAGATTTTTTGAGTCCGACACGCGAATGACCAAATTTTATTATTTGTTGTTATTTTATAGCTTATGCACTATAAACATACCAATTTTCAAGTTTGTAAGTGTTCCCGTTTTTAAATAGAACTAAAACAAAAATCGCCTCAGCGACCATCCAACTTGACCCCTCTCTTATATGAATGTTCTTGAAACGGGAGCTCACCACAATTGGTTACCTAAAACGCCATCACAACATCTAAATTAACTGCTTATGGTCTGAAGACCGATCGCATGTTGGACAATTAATATTAAATAATAAAAAAAAAAAGTTGTGAGAAAAGTTGAAATATTTAATGATTTCAGACTTTTCCCATTATTTGTACTGTAAGACCTAGCTTCTTGCCAAATTTCATAATTTTAGGTCAACGGGAAGTACCCTGTAGGTTTTGCATTTTTGAATAAATGTATGGAGATGAGGACATAAAATGCCATATCTTTTGATTGCGTCGTTGTAAAAAAATTAAATTTTCAGATCTTGTGTGGTTCATGGACCCTAACAAATGATATTAATTTCAAGCTGATACCTTTACCCGTTCGTGAGATAAAGGGTCTTGACAGACAGACAGACGGACAACAAAGTGATACTATAAGGGTTCCGTTTTTTTCTTTTGAGGTACGGAACCCTAAAAATTACAATAAAAATACCATTCCCCCCCCCCCCCCCCTTATCTCCGAAGTTTGTGGTAGGAAAAATCTGAATTAATTACAGTCGATAGACATTTATTTAAGTATTACAGCAAAAATAAAACGATCTTTCTAAGTTGCACAGTTTTTTAGAAATCTGCAAAAAAACCTTTACAAACAAATTTAGTTTTGCGGTCCTAAAAATGGACTTCATTGGTTCCAATTCGCACTTGACCGGTTTTTAGGGTTCCGTACCTCAAAAGAAAAAAACGGAACCCTTATAGGATCACTTTGTTGTCCATCTGTCTGTCTGTCTGTCTGTCTGTCTGTCTGTCAAGACCCTTTATCTCACGAACGGGTAAAGGTATCAGGTTTAAATTAATACCACATATTAGGATCCATGAACCACACAAGATCTGAAAATTTAAATTTTTTACAACGTCGCAATCAAAAGATATGGCATTTTATGTTCTCATCTCCATACATTAATGCAAAAAAGCAAAACCTACAGGGTACTTCCCGTTGACTTAAAATTATGAAATTTGGCAAGAAGCTAGGTCTCACAGTACAACTAATGGGAAAAGTCTGAAATCATTAAATATTACAACTTTTCTCACAATTAATGGTAACCAATTGTGGTGAGCTCCCGTTTCAAGAACATTCATATAAGAGAGGGGTCAAGTTGGATGGTCGCGGAGGCGATATTTGTTTTAGTTCTATTTTAAAAACGGGAACATTTACAAACTTGAAAATTGGTATTGCATAAGCCATAAAATTATAACAAATAATAAAATTTTGTCAAGCGCGTTTCGGACTCAAAAAATCAAGCACATTAACTTACTGAAATTTCAACTAATATAATTATGATTATGTGGTGGTACGGAACCCTCGGTGCGCGAGTCCGACTCGCACTTGGACAGTTTTTTTAGGGTTCCGTACCTCAAAATAAAAAAAACGGAACCCTTATAGGATCACTTTGTTGTCCGTCTGTCTGTCTCTCTGTCTGTCTGTCTGTCAAGACCCTTTTTCTCACGAACGAGAAGAGGTATCAGGTTGAAATTGATAACGAATATTAAGGTCCATGAACCACACAAGATCTGAAAATTTCAAGACGCAATCAAAAGATATGGCATTTTATGTCCTCATCTCCATACATTTATGCAAAAAAGCAAAACCTACAGGGTACTTCCCGTTGACCTAAAATTATGAAATTTGGCAAGAAGCTAGGTCTCACAGTACATATAAAGGGAAAAGTCTGAAATCATTAAATATTACAACTTTTCTAACAACTTTTTTTTATTTTTTATTTAATATTAATTGTCCAACATGCGATCGGTCTTCAGACCATAAGCAGTTAATTTAGATGTTGTGATGGCGTTTTAGGCGGGCCCTTCCAGTGTCAGGCTGCCTTCATATGTAATTAGACATACAATTTTATTTATATGTTGTCCCACGTATGTGTACGTTTCAGACGTCTCCTTTGCAATGGCTTACTTAGACAATGAGCAAGTCTGTTTTGGTGGTGAGTTATTTTGCTCTTATAGGCCTTCGTTATTGTGTTTATTTCCTCTTTTACAGTTGGGATTTTCAAGTAGTTATGGATTTCATCCATTCTCGTGAACCATGGAGCATCCACTATAGCCTTAAGTACTCCATTTTGAAATCTTTGCAGTATCTCAGTATTGGATGTTTTAGCCGTTCCCCAGAGCTGAATGCCATAGGTCCATATAGGTTTTAGGATACTCTTATAAATCAGGACTTTGTTTTCTATGGAGAGTCTAGATTTCCGCCCAATGAGCCAATCTAGTGTTCTGAACCTATGGTTAAGTTCATCACGTTTTTTTGGATATGAGTTTTCCAGGTCTGCTTGCGATCTAGGTGGAAGCCAAGGTACTTTACTACTTCATTGTGTGGTAGTACATCTTGCCCTAATTTCACAGTCGGGCAATCCTTTTTTCTTAGCGTGAACGTGATGTGGTTCGATTTGGGAGCACTAGCTTTAATACGCCAAGATGTCATCCATTTGTGGACTTTGTCCGGATGTGTTTGGAGTACACTCGAAGCCATATCAGGATCTTTGTTGGATGTAAGCACTGCTGTGTCATCAGCGAATGTGGCTGTCATAACATCGTTTGATTCTGGTACATCAGCTGTGTACAAGAGGTAAAGAGCTGGACCCAATACAGATCCCTGTGGAACTCCTGCCTTTATGTCATAGAAATTTGAAGTGGATTCATTGATCTTGACATAGAAGATGCGATTTTCAATGTAAGATTTTAGCAGTAAATACATGTTGTGTGATAGGAGCTTTTTAAGTTTATACAGCAGGCCATTGTGCCAGACTTTGTCAAAAGCCTGCTGCACATCCAGAAATACTCCTGAACAGTACTTTTTGGTTTCTAGAGCATCTCTTATATGTTCACACACTCTATGGACTTGCTCGATAGTTCCATGGTTTGTTCGGAAACCAAACTGATGGTCTGGAATGGATCCACATTTTTCTAAATGATCATTCAACCGTGTCTTTATGATTTTCTCGAGAACCTTTGAGAGTACTGGAAGTAGACTTATTGGCCTGTATGATGATGCCAGGTGTTGAGGCTTGCCAGGTTTCGGAACCATTGTTATTTGGGAAACTTTCCATGCGTTTGGGTAATGCGAAGTTCTTAGGATTGCATTGTAGAGTGACGTAATGAAAATGATAGCCTTCTTAGTGAGATTTCTCAGTACTTCTGCCGTTATTAGTTCGAAGCCTGGTGCTTTTTTTAAGTCTAAGTTCATAATAGTTCGTCTAACTTCAGCAGGTGTGCAACATCTTATTGGAGGGCTGAGCTGGAGATCACTTTCGAGGAACGTCTGTACTTCCAGGTCTATGTCTTCACCACCAAGGTCATCATTAGGTGTGAACACACAAAAATGGAAACACTTACAAACTTGAACATTGTATGATTATAGTGCATAAGCTATAAAATAACAACAAATAATAAAATTTGGCCAAGCGCGTGGCGGACTCAAAAAATCTAGCACATTAACTTACTGTTTCAACTAATACAATTATGATTATGTGGTGGTACGGAACCCTCAGAGCGCGAGTCCGACTCGCACTTGGCCGGTTTTTTTTTTTTTAGGCTTTGCCTATACTATATTTTTTTTAGCATTAGAAATTATGTAAACAAAGAAGCAGGGATAGTGAACATAAAAATCAGCTGACCTAATTTCATCAAGTTTTATCTAATAGGCAGTAGGGTCCTAGTCGGACTACGGAACCCTAAAAATCATTACATAGAAAGGTATACTGAGTTGAACGAGAGCAAGTTGAAGCTACATATTTGATTTAGATAATCGATCAGGTAATAAAACAAAATAAATTTAATTTCAATATTTTATTCATCTTCAGAAGAATCAGAAGAATCTGATGACTCTCCTACATTTATTACAAAACGTTCAACACTATTATCAATTAATGTATCCAAACGGAGCATTTTTTCTTCTTCTTTGATAACATGTTGGATGCAGGAAATCCAATTACTTGCTGTAATTTTTGAAAACGCTTCTGGCACTAATTTTTTTATTGTCACCATTTTAAAGTCTTTGTTGTGGTTAGCAATGTACCCTTTTACTTGCGCCCATATCAATTCGATTGGGTTAAGTTCACAGTGATACGGGGGTAACCGCAGCACTGTGAACCCCATCTCTTTGGCCATTTCGTCAATAACATATGTCATATATAAATGTTTGTGTTCTTTGACTTTTGCCAAAAGTTCGGCTCTCACTTCCTTCTTTTGAAATGGAATGTTCTTCTCCTTTAACCAATTTTGAATCTCAGCTTTTCTTGTTTTTGTTGTTGGGATCTGGTCTTTTCTCCTTGAGTGGTAAGGAGCATTGTCCAATACTATCACAGATCCTTTTGGTACTTTGTCCGAGAGCCCTGCAAACCATTTTTCAAAATTGTGGGCATCCATCTCTGAATGATAGTCCCCATCCTCTTTCTTCGCTTCAAAGACCAAATCTCCTCCATTTAAAAATCCATCTGATGATCCTAAAAATAAATAAAACAAAAAATATGTTACTAATATGCCGAGTTAGAATAGCATCACCCCATAACTTCCTGCGGGTGTCGTAAAAGGCGATTAAGGGATAAATCCAGGGAATGGGCAGCAGCGTTCCCTGTGAATGGAAAACTTCTACTGCGTTCACCAACCCGCCTGCCAAGCGTGGTGAGTATGGCATAAACCCCCCAATGCCGGGGAGGCCCATCTCCAGCAGTGGACTGTTGTGGCTGATGATGTATGTTACAAATTTAACTTGTGTAGTGGGGTTACAGATTGGAGATGGTGTTTGTCATACATAACTGTTTGTGTGACTTGAAAATTTGATAGTAACTCACCAATGTGCAAAATAATCAACCGCTTTCCCTTCCCTGATGGATTTTTTAATCCTGTTGAAAGACCTTCTTGATGTGCTTCTTTGCAGCTTTTAATTAGGGTGTCTTGCCAAACTGAAGACTTGGTGTGGCCTGTAAATAAAAAATAAATTCATAAAATATAATAATGTGCAAGCATTTACATAAAAGGCGCTTCTTTTGAATAGCACTTAAAAGAGAAAGCACGCCCACCCACCAGTGGTAATAAAACATATCAAATAACACATTAACAGTGTTGGTAGAGGGGTATGCTTCAGGCATTACTGCCACTTTAACACATACAATTGATTTCTGATTAATAGCATTATGCGTACTATTATAAATTCTGTGATTGGTAAAACTTTAGATTATGGACCGTCGAATATAGGGTTTTTTTTATGGGGGGGGAGGGGGGGAGGGAGGGGAGCCCCCCCTGTGAAGGGGGGGCTGCGGAAACCCCCCCTTTTTTTTTTTAAAATGTTTAAAGTTTTGAGGTTATGTTGAGTAAAAATAGGGTAACCCCGTTGTTTGGCACACACCAAAGGGGAGTTAAGTGTGGGAGAAGATGCCCCCCTCCCCCCTCTCTGACGGGGACCCCCCCTTTCTGTAGGGGGACTGCGGAAAGCCCCCTATTTCTGTTTCGTGGCTCAAGGTTAGGTAATTTCGAAGGGGGAGGGTTGTTTCCCCCTCATCTTCCGCTTCTCAAGTAGGACTGTGGAATTTCGAACTTTCACAGCTCCGGAGCTGCGGGAAGTGCAGCCCCTTCGCCCTTGCGTAACAAGAGCCAGGCACCCACGTTCGCCTCCGCAGCTTCGGCTTTTTGGTCGCCTACGGCGACCAGCCTCAGCCGCTGCGGCTCGCGTGGTGCCTGGCTCTTGTTACGGCGGGCGGGGGCTGCACTCCCTCCACTCCTCCGGCTTTATAAAAAAAAACTCCATCCATTAGAGTCGGCAGCTTGGAGTCGGGGTTGACTAATTCGGTTCTGTTACCAATTTTGAACCTAATCTATCCTATTCGGGGTTGATCAATTTAGTTCTGTCACTTTTTGACCTAATTTATCCCATCACGATTGATAAATTTGAGTAAGGAATAAGAAACACCAAAATAAATTTACAATTTATTTATAGTATTATAATTTAATACAACCATATTTAATTTATTAATTATACAATTGATTGTGAAACACAATTTGTAATGTTGTGTACAGTATGTGTCAGTATGTTAGTGGATGTGTGTAGGCATATTTTTTCTTGAGCCCCGCTCCTGCTCAGCAAATGCCACGCATTGCTCATCCGAGCCCAGCTCGGAGAACACACATCTCCAGTTCCACATGGAGCTAAAACAAATATAAATAAATATTAATGAACAGGCCTCCTTTAACTTATAATTATTCTCACTCTCCTTTTTATAAAATAGATCACCCTAGTTTTACTCAACATATAACTTTTCACTCTAGTTTAAATAAGAAATGACAAAATCAAGGAAATAATGAAAAATTACCTTAACGCTGAGGAGTATTGGATGGATTCTTCTATTTGAAAAACCTGTAGGTCCCCGCTGACGTCTAGGCCAACTAGGGCCAACAGTGTCCTCAGACAAGCCACGAGGAGGCCTGCCCGACCAAGTCGAGGCCCCAGAAATTTCACCAGGCGACGAGCCCCCTCTGGCAGACGCCCTGGACTCATCAAGTGATTCGTCACCAGTCCATCTCACGCGGGGTGCGGCGGCGGGTTGAGCACAGAGCACAAGTCAGGGTCCAACACTTGCACTCGCGAGGGCGGAGTGCACAGCACCGAGCACAAGCGGGGTAAAATCGGGGTAAATTATAATAATACGATTATATTATATTAAATAAATTAAAACAGCAAAGCAATTAGCGATGACTTTTTGACATGACGTAAGTAATGACAGCTAATATTTTTCAAAATGGCGGCCGACACGCGTTTCGTTCTACACATTGCTTATTGTTTAATAACGTCAAAAATATGTAATAAATGAATTCAGCTAATTTAAATGTAATTTACTTGTATACTATACAAATTAGTACCAAAGTATACATTTTGGGCTATTTTTAAAATATAAAAAAATAAATTACTCATATTAGGCTGTATGGAGGTTGTTTCGTTTAGTTTTTGCGTTTGGTTTTCATGCAGGGTCCATTGCAAAATTTCGATTTTCAAAAATTTATAACTAAAAAACTAGTTATTTCCGCAGGTTGAAACTTTGCACGCAGGCTAGGTATGGTAAGACCTTTCCCCAAAAAAAAAAACCAGCTTTCAATTCGACGGTCCATAATCTAAAGTTTAGCCCCTAGCAACAAGAAGTATTAACAAAACAAACGAAACTAACGAAATATATAACAATAAATCAAAGAAAAACGGCAGAATTCACTGAACGCGTCGCACTCGTAAGGAAAACGGGCTGGCCAAAGAGGATATAAACACTACCGTTTAAGAGTCCGAAGTTTCATACTACAATGATACTTCAGCAATAGTATGAAACTAGAGGACTCGCCTCGGCAAACGTTGAAAAGCTAACTTGTCATAATGACAATTGACAGCAGTGTTGAACATAGGCTGTGTTCCAAATTGTACAAACGCTGCTAAAAGCGTATACAGTACTCACGGACGGTCCAAATTGATTTAGCACGCTCACAAAGCTATCACTGCTTTAATGGCTCTAGTCAATTTGGAATGGATTTAAGCGCGCTCACGTGTTCATCTGTCAAAATGTCAGTTTTGTTTTTATTTTCTTTAACAAAGCCTAAGCTAATCCCTGAAAAATGTGCTCCAAATCCACTCTCATTTCCATTAGAGACAAACTCATTAAAATCAAAACTTGAGAAACATCAGCTGGCCGCAAACGTGTGGGATTTTATATGTGTCAAATCGATTTTGACATTAGCGCTTTCACTGCTCCACCTATTTGACTAAAGCACTGATAGCAGAAACGATGACGTCATCAATGACGTAAGGCGGTGAAAGAGCGAGTGCTTTAGAGCACGCTTTAGGTCAATTTGGACCGACTTAAGCGCGCTCACAGTGCTCTAAAGCAGTCTGTTAGTGCATATTGGAACGCACAGTTAGACTATATAAATGTCATGGTGACAAGTAGTGTTGGGACAAAGTGTTCGATGATATCGATAGAGCGAATAGTGTTGCGCACTAGTTTATCGACATCGATTAAAATTATTGATGCTA
Source organism: Athrips mouffetella (assembly GCA_947532105.1). Lineage (NCBI taxonomy): Eukaryota > Metazoa > Arthropoda > Insecta > Lepidoptera > Gelechiidae > Athrips > Athrips mouffetella. The sequence continues at coordinate 5,488,901 of OX383969.1, read as the reverse complement.
GCCGCATTAATGGAATTATTTTCTTTTATAAGTAAAGTAAAACACTGAAATAATTTTCGCACGAAAACTTTATTGGACAATATATATTTGAATGATCAATTCAATAAATGTTATTACTTATTAAATGACAGCATTAATCTGCATGGTGAAAAATAAAGGAAGAGGGGTAGTACACCTAACAGCACGTCAGTAGAAACACTGGCAACAGTATTTTCACTGACGTGCTCTTGACCGTATCGAACTATGCTGGTCCTTGTTGCCCTCTTTGAGTAGTAGTTTTATTCTTTTCTATGACAGCAAGCCTGAATTTTATTCCAAAAAAGACATGTGAACCTATTTATGGTACAGTCAACGACTGGTCAAGCTTGAAACTCGCAGTGCGACTCTAACCTGTTCGTCTATTGAAATAAAGACGATACAAAGTCCAATGTGTCAAGCTTGATGTGCTCTTGACTGAACCTTCCTTATTTTACGGTAATATCTTTCATGAATTTAAATCACATAGTAAACTGTAGATATAGAACCTATAGATCTGTTTGTGATTATCTGAAACTTTCTTTGTCAACTAAACAGAAAGTGGCTTTGACTTTAAAGATGATCTGATGCGATGTCTGCTGCAGTGTTCATGTATTCGGCAACGATGCGAATCAAGTTCTGTTGCGCCCTGCAGTTCGGTGCTCTGGGGTCTGAAGTCGCAATGACGGTGTTCGGTCACATTATGGTATCTCTCCGCGTTACGTTCTTTGTAAAGTCTGGTTCGATTACATCTTATTTGGTGACGACTCGTTCGGCGACGACTTCTTCAGCGTTCAGCGATATCTGGATCGTTGACGCCTCCTATCGGATTGAGAGTCGCCAAATTCTGAGGGATCGGGTCTGCAGACAGACAACAGGTTCCAAAGTGACGGGTTCGGGTGCTTCTTTGAGGCTTGCCTTTGTACCCACAAGCAGACGCTTTAGCTGGTTAGTTTTCTGTATTCACTAATGAGACCTGCCTCCGTAAGTGTGATATGGTCGAGCCCTTGTCGAGAATATCGTGCACCCACAGCTCACCATGTGCTTGGACCATGACAAAGCAGTCAACAGTACCACAGACTGCTGAATGTGATGTGCGAGGCCGTTGCCACGGTCTCTCGTTCTGGACCTTCTGTTCTGGGGGGCAGGGATGCTTGTTATGTATCATGGTGTGAGTGCGGGCAATTGTAGATCCCGCACTTTTTTGTCTTGGCCCTTGTCAGAAACGTACAAGATGTACACGTCATCCTTCAATATGGTCAGCGTTCCTCGAAGGACGTCTGTTGCTGTAGCTTTTTGCACTGTGCTAGGGTGAAGTCTTTTCTACAGCACATAGAAACCTTCTGGTATTCAGTCTCAGTGAAGGTAGTGAAGACCCGGGCTGATTCTTTCCTTGTAGTTGCCCGGCTGGTTCTGGTGCTAGTTGCTTGCTGACGCTCTCGAATGGCTAAACTGGAATGTTATTTGCTGTATGTGCCGTTCATGTGCTTCTTGGCTTCCTGGACAGCATCATTATCTGAGGCTCACCAGGTTTCGGGTTGTAGATGTTGATGTCGCACCACTTGGTTCTCTGTGCGGACGCCATACCTTGAACATAGTACATACAATTATACAGGGTGTTAGGAAAAGTACCGATTTCCTTTAAACCACGTGTTAAACAAATTTCATGACCAGTTTATCTTTATTTTTTTTAGGGCTCCTTAGTCAACAAGGAACCCTTATAGTTTCGTCATGTCCGTCTGTCTGTCCACGGCTTAGCTCAAAGACCCTTCGTACAAGAAATCTGAAATTTAGTATGGATATGTATTTTATTCACACCGAGAAAGTGGTAAAATTAAATCTAAGAAAATATATTTTTTTAGGATAAACAACAAAAAAGAATTAAGACTTTTTGACCTGTGTTTCCTCTCAGTTGTTTTTCAGTTTCATGTTCCTAAAACTTAGCCTGTATACATATTAATTTTTAAAATTAACTCCTAACTATACCTAACCCTAACTATACTTACCAGTAGCAAGAATTTTTAAGTTCTTATTTTTCGATGGAGCTGCTTCACAATCTGTCTGGCCGGACAGTGGAACAGACACTACTTTATGGGCTTGCTGGTCTTGGGATGTAGAGGCAACGGGTTCCATTGGAGCAAAATCTACATTTTTCGCAACCTCAGACGAGGTGACCACTGTAGAACAAATATAAAATATATCAACAAACTGAGACAAGATCGAAAAATCACAGTTACCAATACTAATTAACTGTTGGACTAGTCAAAAAACAATCCTGTACAAAAACTAAATTAAAGCTTAATTCTCTTTAACGTGAATGTACTAGCCGCATTAATGGAATTATTTTCTTTTATAAGTAAAGTAAAACACTGAAATAATTTTCGCACGAAAACTTTATTGGACAATATATATTTGAATGATCAATTCAATAAATGTTATTACTTATTAAATGACAGCATTAATCTGCATGGTGAAAAATAAAGGAAGAGGGGTAGTACACCTAACAGCACGTCAGTAGAAACACTGGCAACAGTATTTTCACTGACGTGCTCTTGACCGTATCGAACTATGCTGGTCCTTGTTGCCCTCTTTGAGTAGTAGTTTTATTCTTTTCTATGACAGCAAGCCTGAATTTTATTCCAAAAAAGACATGTGAACCTATTTATGGTACAGTCAACGACTGGTCAAGCTTGAAACTCGCAGTGCGACTCTAACCTGTTCGTCTATTGAAATAAAGACGATACAAAGTCCAATGTGTCAAGCTTGATGTGCTCTTGACTGAACCTTCCTTATTTTACGGTAATATCTTTCATGAATTTAAATCACATAGTAAACTGTAGATATAGAACCTATAGATCTGTTTGTGATTATCTGAAACTTTCTTTGTCAACTAAACAGAAAGTGGCTTTGACTTTAAAGATGATCTGATGCGATGTCTGCTGCAGTGTTCATGTATTCGGCAACGATGCGAATCAAGTTCTGTTGCGCCCTGCAGTTCGGTGCTCTGGGGTCTGAAGTCGCAATGACGGTGTTCGGTCACATTATGGTATCTCTCCGCGTTACGTTCTTTGTAAAGTCTGGTTCGATTACATCTTATTTGGTGACGACTCGTTCGGCGACGACTTCTTCAGCGTTCAGCGATATCTGGATCGTTGACGCCTCCTATCGGATTGAGAGTCGCCAAATTCTGAGGGATCGGGTCTGCAGACAGACAACAGGTTCCAAAGTGACGGGTTCGGGTGCTTCTTTGAGGCTTGCCTTTGTACCCACAAGCAGACGCTTTAGCTGGTTAGTTTTCTGTATTCACTAATGAGACCTGCCTCCGTAAGTGTGATATGGTCGAGCCCTTGTCGAGAATATCGTGCACCCACAGCTCACCATGTGCTTGGACCATGACAAAGCAGTCAACAGTACCACAGACTGCTGAATGTGATGTGCGAGGCCGTTGCCACGGTCTCTCGTTCTGGACCTTCTGTTCTGGGGGGCAGGGATGCTTGTTATGTATCATGGTGTGAGTGCGGGCAATTGTAGATCCCGCACTTTTTTGTCTTGGCCCTTGTCAGAAACGTACAAGATGTACACGTCATCCTTCAATATGGTCAGCGTTCCTCGAAGGACGTCTGTTGCTGTAGCTTTTTGCACTGTGCTAGGGTGAAGTCTTTTCTACAGCACATAGAAACCTTCTGGTATTCAGTCTCAGTGAAGGTAGTGAAGACCCGGGCTGATTCTTTCCTTGTAGTTGCCCGGCTGGTTCTGGTGCTAGTTGCTTGCTGACGCTCTCGAATGGCTAAACTGGAATGTTATTTGCTGTATGTGCCGTTCATGTGCTTCTTGGCTTCCTGGACAGCATCATTATCTGAGGCTCACCAGGTTTCGGGTTGTAGATGTTGATGTCGCACCACTTGGTTCTCTGTGCGGACGCCATACCTTGAACATAGTACATACAATTATACAGGGTGTTAGGAAAAGTACCGATTTCCTTTAAACCACGTGTTAAACAAATTTCATGACCAGTTTATCTTTATTTTTTTTAGGGCTCCTTAGTCAACAAGGAACCCTTATAGTTTCGTCATGTCCGTCTGTCTGTCCACGGCTTAGCTCAAAGACCCTTCGTACAAGAAATCTGAAATTTAGTATGGATATGTATTTTATTCACACCGAGAAAGTGGTAAAATTAAATCTAAGAAAATATATTTTTTTAGGATAAACAACAAAAAAGAATTAAGACTTTTTGACCTGTGTTTCCTCTCAGTTGTTTTTCAGTTTCATGTTCCTAAAACTTAGCCTGTATACATATTAATTTTTAAAATTAACTCCTAACTATACCTAACCCTAACTATACTTACCAGTAGCAAGAATTTTTAAGTTCTTATTTTTCGATGGAGCTGCTTCACAATCTGTCTGGCCGGACAGTGGAACAGACACTACTTTATGGGCTTGCTGGTCTTGGGATGTAGAGGCAACGGGTTCCATTGGAGCAAAATCTACATTTTTCGCAACCTCAGACGAGGTGACCACTGTAGAACAAATATAAAATATATCAACAAACTGAGACAAGATCGAAAAATCACAGTTACCAATACTAATTAACTGTTGGACTAGTCAAAAAACAATCCTGTACAAAAACTAAATTAAAGCTTAATTCTCTTTAACGTGAATGTACTGAAGACATTAATGTATTATCTTATTTAAAGAACTTTTAGAACCTATTAAGGCCATTCTCACTGTGTTCTGCAAATTTGGGCATTTTTTTTTTGAGACGATATAAGTAGATAATTATTCTAGAAAAAAATCTGAGAAAAGAATATATGCTGACTATCCGAGTTTATCCTATAAATAAAAAATAACTTTGTTGGGTACAAAAAGTGATTTAACATCTCTTAAATGAAATATAATTGTGAATGTGTGTGTACGAATGTAAGTTTGAATAGAGTGTGTATAAGTGTGTGTGTGTATATCTATGGTTGGTACATTTTTATTTTAAAATACCTTAAGAAAAAAATAATAAAGCAAAGCGCTTTTTTTCTCCCAAAATCCAACTAAATTTGATATTTCTCCTAAACGGATGGATGGATTTCCAAAATTTTTAAGCAAAATTATTTTTTATAAGTTTTTCTTGAAACTGTACAACCAATCAGTATGTACGTTCGGTCGTAACAGCCATGTTGCAGCGCACTCTTATATGAACTTTATTGACGTGTCAATGAAATCGACATTTGCATTGAGGAGAAAGAACCTTCATCAGCTGGTAGTTCATTTTGTATGGGAGGTTCATTTTTTTTCACTGCTTACACTCACTTATACTTTGATGTAAAAAATTGTTGTATCTCCGGTTCCTATAATCAGAGTATATGGAAATATTTCTTTAAATATCTTTAACACTACCAAGCCAAATTCTTTTGCAATTTTATAATAGGAAAAGTATTTTTATTAGAGATTAAAACAAAATATTAAATTTAAAAAATTAATTAATTAACTCCTATACTATACATACCAGTAGCAATAGTTTTTAAATTCTTTTTTTTCGATGGACCTGCTTCATAATCTGTCTGGCCGGACAGTGGAACAGACATAACTTTCTGGGCTTGCTGGTCTTGGGATGTAGAGGCAACAGGTTCCATGGGAGCAACATCCACATTTTTCGCAACCTCAAACGGGTTGACCACTGTAGAACAAATATAAAATAAATCAATAAATTGAGACAAGATCGAAAAAACCGGTCAAGTGCGAGTCGGATTCGCGCGCCGATGGTTCCGATATACTTTTTGTATTTTTGGAAGTTCATTTTTAGGACCGCCAAACTAAATTTGTTTGAAGAGGTTATTTGCAGATTTCTAAAAAACTGTGCAACTTAGAAAGATCGTTTTATTTTTGCTGTAATGTTTACATAAACTTCTGTCAACTGTAATTAATTCAGATTTTTCCTTTCACAAACTTCGGAGATAAGGGGGGGGGCCTCGCAAGTTACAAAATCTTCAAAGCCGAGTTTCGCGTAAGCAAATTTAAGTTTGTATTCCCTACAAAGTGTGTACAAAATGTATGCAAGGCAAACTTAACTTTTCTGTTGGCTAAAAAAGTTTGCTCGATACAAAACTATATCGGTTTGCCGCCATCTTGTTTTTCAATATTTTGAATTTTTTTTAATTTGCCGTCAAATTGATTAGGGTTTGACACATTTTTTTGTATGGTGGCTTTACTCCATCTCTTATGGTTTCTGCGGGCAGTTCACCAACATTTCACAACGACCTGATCTCCAACTTTCTATAGTTTTCCCAAATACACACCATAGCCTTCTATACAATCAAATTTTAAAAAATGCCTTAAAAAGTCTGGAAAAAGCTCTTGGAGCGAGTTTGCCCCATACAAAACTTATCTGCTCGCCGCCATCTTGTTTTTAAATATTATGATTTTTTTTTTATTCCTCGTCAAATTGCCCAGGAATTCACACATTTTCTTGTATACCGGCCAAGTTCCACCTCTTATGGTTTTTGCGGGCAGTTGACCAAAATTTCACATCGACCTGATCTCCAACTTTTCGTATTTTTCTCAAATACACACCTTAGCTTTCTATACAACAAAATTTTAAAATATCCCGAATAAAATCTCTGGTAAGAGTTCTTGGAGCGAGTTTGATTTTCGATATTTCACTGGTTCGCCGCCATCTTTTTTTCAAAATTTCAACTTTTTTTAAATTTTCCGTCAAATTGACCAGGGTTTGCAACATTTTCTTGTATGACGGCCACTCTCTATCTCTTACCGTTTCGGCGGGCAGTTCACCAGCTTCTAAACGAGTCCATGGAGACCACATTTTTATGACATCTTCCCATACATCCGGTGACCATATACAAGCACAATCATAGCCTATACCCCCGAAAATCCGCTTTCTGGGTGATTTTCCCCCTCGAATGGTTTTCATACAAACTTTACCCCCTCGCCGCCATCTTGTTTTTCACAATTCCAACTTTTTTTTAATTTGCCATCAAATTGCCCAGGGTTTGCAGCATTTTCTTGTATAGCGGTCACTCCCCATCTCCTACCGTTTCGGCGGGCAGTATACCAACTTGTCACCAAGAAGGTCATCACCACATTTTTTTTCGTCACATCGATAAACAACCCCACCCACTCCAGATCTGACTTGAGTTTATGGCCTCTAAAATTTCTCCTTCGGGGTGTTTTTCCACCTCAAAGTTTTTCATACAAACGTTTCTCGACCCGCCGCCATCTTGGTTTTTATATTTTTTATTTTTTTTCAACCCACCAACAAACTGCCCAAGGTTTGCTACATTTTGTTGTATGACAGCTTCCCTCCATCTCTTTTCGTTTTGGCGGGCAGTTCAACAACTTTTCATCAGGACCTCGTGGTCTACACTTGACAATTTTCCTTTTGGTTTCAGACACCTTCAAACATTTTCTCCATACATCATACCCTTCCAAATCTACTCCTTATACCCTAATAATTTCTATAAGTGAGTCACCCGAATCCAGCTTTATATATCCTGGGCTATCAAATCAAATAATAATAATATTGTCATTAACTTTTTAATTTTCAACATACCTGCTTCACGAGCTATCTGGCCGGAGAGTGGAACAGACTCAAATTTTTGGTCTTGGGAAGTTGACTCAACGGGTCCCATTGCAGGAGGACCTAGACCAACATCCGCAGCTTTCGCAGCCTCCAACGGGATAACTACTGTAATAACAAATGTGAAATCAGCATTGTATAAAGCACATGTTCTAGGATTGAAATAAATATTTTGAAAAACAAACAACTACGACTATAAAATAATGTTCATATTATAACATTAAACTATTGCCTCACTCGCATAGCCGTAGAGCCACAATTGAAGGGATGCTTGCCGGGGATAAGAATAGTAGTATAAGAATAGTAGTCCTTGGTCCAAATCTAGTTTATATTATGTACTTCATATATTTCTTTTTTTAAATTATATTTATGAAAATTTAAAGCCTTTTTATAATATGTAGTTTCCAGTTGGATACCAGATCTACAGAAATTAAAAGTTATTTGTTTATATTATATTTTGAATTAAAATTTATTCATAATAATTAAAACAAAAACAAGCAAGTGCGAGTCGTACTCGTGCACCGAGGGTTCCGTACCACTAAAGTAAAAATACCGTCTTAGTTATGGACGTGCAATATGCAGAAGTGTATTAAATTCGCGCGAGTCCGACACGCACTTGACCAGTTTGTATTATTTGTTGCTATTCTATAGACCGTGACAATTGGAAAGAAAAAGGGGAGGCCTTTGCCCTGCAGTGGGACAAACCAGGCTAAAGAAAAAAAAAAAATTTCTATAGCTAATGCACTATTTATTGGGCACCTATTTTTACACTTGCAAGTGTTTCCGTTTTAAAAACCACTTTTTATAAGGAAAGTTCCCTTAATTTATAACTTTTTTATTTTTATTCTTTGATGTACAGCGGCAACAGAAATACATTATCTGTGAAAATTTCTACTGTCTACCTTATGGTTCATGAGATACAGACAGACATCCCACTGACAGACAGACATCCCACTGACAGACAGACATCCCGCAGACAGACAGACATTGGAGGCATATTGATAGGGTTCCAATTTTTCACCCTTTGGGTAAGAAACCCTAGGAGGAATAACCTAAACAAATTTCTTGAAAATATTGCATTGTTGTCAATGGAGACATTATGAGGCATGATGAAATAATAAAATTCTATGCAAACACAGTCACAGGCAATATCTAAGAAAACATGAATTACACTAAACACAAAGTAACTCTAGCCCTGACTGTTACTTTCTGCGAACAATTCATCGCCTTCACCTGCCCCGCTCACTCCCGCAATTCATTTTCGAGTTCTGCGCACTAACGGTCAGAGCTAGAGAGAGAGGCCTATACCAACTTACCTTGGCTGCTTCTCGCCACATGCAGAGGAGAACCTTCAAGAAGTTCATCAGGAAGTGGAGGCCGTTTGAGACCAAATTTTGGTATGGCATGCTTCTTTAATCTGGTTTTTGATTTTGTGTAATCCCGTTTTCCAAAATGATTTCCACAAACATAGCGGAGATCATGAAGCTTTTCAATGGGCAAGTAAACAAGATCCTCTTTGCCTACTACCTTGACCCACTGTTTACATCTATAAACAAAAAGATTTAAATTAGTTTAAATAAAATTACCTTTATTCTTTAGGCTCAGTTTTATTCTCATTTGAAACGCTGTACACTTAGATGAATCAAATTGAAGAAAATAAGTGGCATTGATGTTGCAGTCTATAGATTTTGAATGAAGCATTTATGTCTTGCAATATTTGAAAAAAGTAAGCTAATCCATGGCTTACAGCTGTTGTACAGCTTGTCTTTTCTTCACAACAATACAAAACTTGTAATGTAACAGGTGTTTGGCATATGAATTACATAAATTATACTTACACATGCTCCCTTAAAGGGTCTTTTGCAAACAATAACTTTTCACCACAGTCTTTCTCTTTGATATCACAAATTTCACATTTTCTGCGTGCACCGCCCATTGTGATAAGGTAATGCAATGAAAAAAACAACAGAAAACAAAGCGAGTCCAATCTCAGAAAATTGCAGTTTTAATAGAGTCCTGTCTCACAAAAAAGTTTTATGCAGAGGAGAATAACACAAATATCACGATTTGTATTAGCAGATCCCATTATAAATACAGTTAATGAAAAAACAATGTGAAAACAAACAGTGAGTCCTATCTCCATACGTTTCACTTATAAATTGAGTCCTGTCTCACAGAAAAGTTTGATGCGGACGAGAAAACTCTCAAACTCAACGCTATTTTACTAAATAAATCACAATATTCACAAATAAGAGAGATAAAAACAAAACAAAACCATCAATACGCGAACCATACAGGAAGACATTTTGTTTTGTGGTGATACCATGTTGAATCTTTCAAAATTTCTAATGAATAAGCTTTATGGCTCCGTAAATTGACTAAAGCAATTTTAACGATATTTCTTTAACTTAAACATGTCGAATGAAGATTTCGGATTAGAATCACTATAACATTACCGTCCATTTAAAGAAATTGGCAAATTTTAATCGACGTATTTTGCTACCACAAACATATTTATTTTTAACGCTAGCAGTCCACTGTCATTTTATGGGTTTGCCTACGAGAATTCCTCCATTCTCATACATTTTATTTTTTATATGAGAGTTTCTACCCACTGGGGCTGGCTGAGTGACATGACGTGACGTGTCAGTGACATTAGCACTACGGATTGTTTCTTGAAATCAACGCACACATCACATTCACTGAATATAGTCGGTTTATTTCTATATGCGTGCATTCGTCGAATATCATCGAATACAGTTTTAAACCAGACTAGAGCGCGCTTATGTCAATGTCACTGAGAAAAATTAAAAGTTTGATTTTATTTTGCGTTTTAAGAAATTATTGAGAGATAATGATTATTCGATAAGATAATTTAATCTAAAACCCCAAAAAAAGTTGAAAAAAATCTCTCGAAAACGAGATTGATGACAAATGTCTTATGAATTTGACGTTTCGCACACGCTGCACTACCTCATTTTCGTATGCAATGATAGCGCGCTAAAGTGACGTCACTGATGACGTCACGTCGCTTAAACGAGTGAATACGAGCAAGTTTTGAACCAACTATTAGCGCGCTAAAACCGCACACAAAGCTCATGAGCAGGTTTTAATCCGTACTGTAGTTTGTTCGATGACGTTCCGTTCCATGTTTGCAAACTCTGCTTCTTTAGGTCTTTTACAGTACAAACTTTTCAAGATGATAAGGTTTGTTAGTATTTTTAGTCTTATTTGTTGTGTCATTTGAAATAATTATATATTTTATCATTAAGTATATGAATGAACCGTCACAATAATGACTATTTTGACTTAACTAAAATAATTTGCTATTATTTCACATATTTTTGGCTTGCCACAAAGTAACGTGTACAATAAAAAACCCAAATTTTCTTCTTTCTAATGCTAAAAAAAATATATGGGATCAGATGACTGTGTGAATTGTCCCCCAATATTTATTTATTTATTTTTATTTATTTATAATTCATTCCCTAAAGGGGTGGAATAAGGGATGAAAGTTTGTATGAAAGTCCTTTGTTTCTTGTGTTAGATTCATACAAATTTGAATTTAAGCTTTTGGTAAAAAATAAAGAATGACATGAAATGAAAAAGGGGATGGTGGGCCTATAAGTCTTTAATTTTTAAAGGTAGAATTAAACGAATTTGGTTTTGAGCTCTACGTAAAAAAGAAAAAAGTATGTGTTTTAGCATTTTCAGAAATTCATCCCCTAACGTGATGAAATGAGGGATGAAAAATTGTATAGAAATCCTACAGTTTTGTCTTGAGGTACTTGAAAATTTGGATTTAAGCTAATAATAAGAAATAAAGAAACACGTGATTCAGAAATTTTGAGATGTCATCCCCCAAAGGGGTGATATAAGGGATGAAAGTTTGTATGATAATCCTACCGTTTTTTCATGCAGTACTGGAAAATTTGGATTTTAGCTAATAATAAGAAACAAAGAAACACGTGTTTCAGTAATTTTGAGATATCTTCACCCAAGGGGGTGAAACAAGGGATAAAAGTTCGTATGGAAATCCTACAGCTTTGACATGAGGTACTTGAAATTTGGATTTTACCTAATAATAAGAAGGTGTTTCACCATTAGAATGCTCCATTATTTATTTTATTACTAAAAAAAAATAGGGATCTTACTACAACTAAACCCAAGGTGAAAAAATTAGACATACGATGTCTTTCATCGCGCTACGGAAACTATTGATGATAGAACAAAATAATATTCCACAATATTAAGGAACATGTTAAGCGTGTTATGCGAGACCAACTATTGTAGTTATGTCACGATAACTAATTCAGACCAAAATCAGACCATGTTATCCATACCTTTCTATTTATCCTTATTCAAATAAATCATTTCATATTCAAGACTGTTTCAATACTTGTAGACTATTTTTCAAATTATTCAAATCGGATATTCTATTCAAAAGATATTACGAATTTAAAAATGTCAATCTAAACAAAATACTTATAGAACAATATGTTTAAGCATTTCTAGACAAACATCCCCCAAAACTAAGTGCTACCCAGCCGCTACTTGCCGCTATCCGGGCCGCTAGTAAATAATATTTGTATTGTAAGTATTTATTTATTTTTCCAGACAAGAGTTGCTGAAATGGTACGGGTGGGGCTACAAAGACTCCATGTTCAGACTTATCCAAGATACTGCTACCTTCACAGGAGACAGGTACGTGCCAACCGAAATTAAGATGTCGACGAGATCTATCATTTATCCCAACGAGTAGTTTAGGGTCAGTAGATTCAGAGTTATAGCGGTTTTAAATTTGACAGCTGCCAACCGAAATTAAGATGTCGACGAGATCTATTATTTATCCCAGCGAGTAGTTTAGGGTCAGTAGATTCAGTTATAGCTGTTTTAAATTTGACGTCTGTCAACTGAAATCTTGACGAGATCTATCACATGTTCAACTCGTATGCTGGCCGCTGGGATACGAGTTATCTATCATATGTCCCGCGGACGGACAGACAGACAGACGAAACTATGTAAGGATTCCTTTTTGACTACGGAACCCTAAATAGCTTGGGTATTTAGCTAAAATCACAGTTGGTGTAACGCGTAGTTGGTATATGGCTTAAGTGGTATTTTGCGAGGTTGGTGTTTTGCGAACAGGTGGTGTTTTGCGTAGGTATGTAGTTTTATGTGTCTTAAGGACAAAAATGGCTCGAAGCACTATTTTACTGGGTTTTAAATGTATTTTTGTTTGCTATTTTATTTTGATAACCAATAGTAAATTAAAATCAAGCTAGAACAAGATACACAAAAAGTTTAAAGTTGATGAACTTAATTGAGTGTAAGTCTTTTAACTTTCCAACAAAATGTAAAATTGTATATGCAAATAAATAAATGAATTAATTAATGAACAATTGCTTGTTAACAGACAGTTCCGACGCTATGTAAAATTGTTTATGGAATCATATTAATGAATTAGAACAATTGCGTGTCGTTATTTCGGCGCCAGCTGTAACTAGTCTAGTCAGACCAAATCCGAAACACCTAGGTCGTGGGGGCTTAGTGGGTGATTCGGATGGGTGGCGCGGAGGGCGCTGCAGCAGCTGCGGGAGAGGCGGGCAGGACGACTATATCAGGGTCAGGCGCGATGAAAGCCGGCTTAATGCGGTCGATACTGACCTCAACCTTCTTTCCGGCAGAGTCCAAGGTTAAAGTTTTGAGGGAGCGACCAACGACTTTGTATGGGCCAGTGTAAGGTGGTTGAAGGGCTCTCCGAACAGAGTCATCGCGAAGGAAAACGTGAGATGAATCCTTAAGATTCCTAAACACGAAAGTTGCAGGTGTGGCATGTGCAGATCCAGGAACAGGACGGAGGCCGGCCATCTTGCGACAAAGTCGGCTCACGAAATCGTCCGAGGGTTCCGGCTGAGAGCTGCTGGGTATCAAAAATTCACCGGGTAACCGCAGCGGCTCACCGTACACAAGCTCCGCAGAAGAACATTTTAGGTCCTCCTTTAGGGCGGCCCGAACACCCAACAGGACTAATGGTAGAGCCTGGTGCCAGGTGTCTTTGTGACACATGAGAGCAGCCTTAAGCTGGCGATGAAAACGCTCGATCATACCATTAGCTTGTGGGTGATAGCTAGTAGTCCGTGCGCGTTTGGTGGCGCCAATGTCCAAGAGGCGGTTGAATAATGCGGACTCAAATTGGCGGCCCTGGTCAGTAGTGACCGTGCAGCGAACGCCAAAGCGCGCGATCCAACCGCGCACGAAACAATTAGCCACCTCTTCCGCAGTAATAGACATCATCGGCCAAGCTTCTGGCCAACGGGTGAAACGGTCTATTGCCGTCAGGCAGTAGGAATAACCGTCGGAAATGGGAAGTGGACCGATTATGTCTATGTGTACGTGCCTGAACCGTGCCGAGGGTGTTGCTATAGTACCGAGCGGCGCGGAGACGTGGCGCGTCACCTTACAGCGCTGGCAGGGCAGGCACTCGCGCGCCCAGCGGCGGCAGTCCTTGAGCACGCCGGGCCACACGAAGCGATCGGCCACGAGGCGAGCAGAGGCACGCGCACCCGGGTGGCTCAGGCTATGCAGGCGCTCAAACGTCGGCCGGCGGTGCGCAGGCGAAAGATACGGCCGCAGCTTACCCGTCGACACGTCGCAGAGAATGGTAACGTCGGTCCCTGTAATAGGCGTAGGCACAAGTTTTAGCGACGAGTTGTCGCGCATGGCCTTGAGCTCGACGTCAACTGCCTGGTCTTTAGCCAGAACGACATAGTCGACGTCTAACGATACTGCCTCAATTCGGGACATCGTGTCAGCGACTATGTTGTTTTCACCTTTTACGTGTTGTATATCCGTGGTGAATTGTGATATAAAGGTAAGCTGATTCAATTGCGGCGGTGGCAGCTTCTCTCTACGTTGAGTGAATGCGTATAACAAAGGCTTGTGGTCCGTATATATAGTAGCATGTTGTGCTTCTAATATATGACGGAAGTGCTGCACCGCAGCATAAATAGCCAGCAACTCCCGGTAGTAAGCCGGCCAGGTAGACTGACTTGCAGTCAGTTTCTTACTAAAGAAAGCCAATAGTTCCCAACCCCGGTTTGACCACTGCTGGAGACAGGCTCCCACGTGCGTGCTGGATGCATCCGAATACAGCCCAAGGCGATGAGCGAGCATAGTAACCTGGAATAAGCTGTTTTTGCACGCGTGGAAAGCACGCTCCAGGTTTGGTGTCCAAGGCATGGGCTTGTTACCTTTCAGTTTACTGGCGGTAAGGAAATCAATAAGCGGCGCCTGTGTGTCAGCGGCTTTAGGTAGGAACTGTCGATAATAGTTGATCATACCTAAGAACCTCCTTAGACCTTGCGCCGTCTTAGGAAGCGGGAATTCTCGCAGAGCAGAAATCTTTTCTTCGGGAGGACGAATGCCATCTTTGGAGACTTTATAGCCAAGGAAAATCACCTCTGCAGCACCGAGCACGCACTTTCCAGGGTTGATCACTACACCATAATCACACAACCTCTGGAAAAGGATTCGGAGGTGCGAAATATGCTCCTCTGCGTCACGCGAGAAAATTAAAATGTCATCAATGTAAGGGAAACAGAATTCCAGTCATTGGACCATCTCGTCCATGAATCTCTGAATGTCTGCCCTGCATTCCGTAGCCCGAACGTCATATAGGGAAATTCAAAGAGACCGAACGGCGTGATGATAGCAGTTTTGCAAACATCCGCTGGCTCTACAGGAATCTGTTGGTAGGCCTTCACTAGATCAATAGTACTGAAAATGGTAGCACCAGCTAAACTGTGGCCAAAATCCCCTATATGACGCACAGGA
This sequence comes from Athrips mouffetella, assembly GCA_947532105.1. Classification (NCBI taxonomy): domain Eukaryota; kingdom Metazoa; phylum Arthropoda; class Insecta; order Lepidoptera; family Gelechiidae; genus Athrips; species Athrips mouffetella. The sequence goes on along the minus strand of OX383969.1, from coordinate 5,473,468 downwards.
TAACGGTCTGGCACTGTACGAGCATTTAATGCCCTATAGTCGCCACATGGAGGCCATGTTAGATCCTTTTAAGGCGCGAGGTGGAGCGGTGACGACCACGGGCTCTTAGAAGGACGCGCCGTACCGGACTGCACCAAGTCGGTGAACTCTTTCTGGGCGATGCGCAGCTTCTCAGGAGCGAGACGACGGGGACGCGCAGCGACGGGCGGTCCGTCGGTCGTCTTAATGTGGTGAGTAGTGTTGTGTTTCACCTCGCGGTTGATGCCAGGTGGTTTCGTTAGAGCTGGAAATTCCAGAAAAAGTTTTGAAAAAGGTGAATTTGTGTTTGTGGTTACAGTGCGAATGCTAGGCTGATTAAAGTTTGAAACAGAAACTGGTACAGAGAGCCCAGTCAATCCATCTCGAAGAAGTCTATTGCGACAGTCAGGCAACAAATTAAAGTAGGCTAAGAAATCTGAGCCAATGATGGCAGTATCAACATCGGCAATTATAAAATTCCACTTGAAATCTCTACGTAGCCCGAGGTTCAAAGTCAATGACCGACTGCCATATGTTTTAATTGTAGTGCCATTTGCTGCACATAGGTCATAACCAGAAGACTGGCATGCCCTAGAGGAAAGAAACCGTCGAGGGAAACAACAAAGGTCTGAGCCAGTGTCAAGAAGGAATCTATACTTTGTTTCCTTATCTGTAACAAATAGATGACGACCAGTATAAGTGCAGTCAGCCGTCGCCATTACTGACTGCCTTATTGGTTTTCCGACGATCTTGCAGACCAAGAACAAGGCTTTGTGCATCTACTGGCCTTTGCAGCAAATCTGCGATGGTACCAGCACATAATGTCAGGTGAAACCGATCTAGTCCTAGACCTAGATCTAGACATGCGTCTAGACCGAGGCCCAGACTGCCTTTCAGTAAGCGCTGCCACCTGCCGCGTTAGTTCTTGCACCTGGGCAGCAAGACCAGTAGTATTCTGATCAGTCTGGACTGCATTGACCGATGCACAGTTTACTTCTAATATGGCATCAGCCAACTCAGCAACCTTGTCCAGGGACATGTCAGCCTGGGTGGTAAGAATTTGCTGGGCCGACTTGGGTAAGCGCTGCATAAAAAGTTCACGAAGGATAGTATCATCAGATAAATTACCTGCCAAAGACTTTAGGTGTCTGAGGAACTGGCTAGGCTTGCGGTCACCCAGTTCTTCCCCAGAGATCAGTTGGCGGATTCGCGGAGTGTCCGAAATACTGAATCTGCGGATCATTTCCTTTTTCAGCCATTCATACCTTTTCTCACCTTTCTCTGGTGGCTTGACAATAAGGTCTTCCATTTCTCTGGACATCCTGGAATCAATCTGAGAGACAACATGATTGTATTTCGTGTCATCTGCAGTAATACCACAGAGACTAAATTGAGCTTCGATGTGAGCAAACCAACCCGCAGGTCGATCGAGCCAAAAAGGAGCCAAATTAGGACGGACCCCATGAACAGCAAATGGATTAGTATTTTTACTCTGAGCAAGCCTATCTTGAAGCTCCTTTTGTTGAAAGGCTAGAGTTTCATTTTGCAATCGAAGCTTTTCAAGCTCAGCTAAAGCTTTCTCCAACTCTGCCATATTAGTATTACACACAAAAACAAAGCAAAGTGTTAGTAAACCAGCAACTTGTTATCACCCAGTCAGAAAAACAATAACTATCTATTATAACAGTCCGGGTTGTAATTATTATTGAAAAAATCAAAATAAAACACACACAAGCAATAAAATAAATGTTCGCACTTGGGCAATTAATAGGTGTAAATACAAAATAAAAGTTTCGCCTTGAAGCTCAAAGAATTGGCAACTTCACTTTTCTTAGGCTATAAATGAAAATAAAAAACTGCATTGTCTACTTCACCAAACAAGAGAACGAAGCGTCGTGGGTGGACCTGATGAAACGCTCCTCAGGAAAACAGCGGCGTACCAAAAATCTCATACGAAACGGGCAACTCTCACAATTTCAATTTCAAAAGTCTCCAGACTTGCACGGTGATCGTTTGCTCCGACGACGGTGCTTGGGCGCCCCGATTTAAAAGTAAGGCGCCGTCAAGATTCGCAGCTTGCTGGATGAAAAGGCAGCGCGGAATTTTGCCTCGCACCACCGCGCCAACGACGCTCGCCGAAATAAATTATTTTTGTTTAATGGAGAATCATTTTAAAATGGCGTCAGCTAAACGCAACTGTTTTTTCAAATTTCAACGAAGGAGTCACCATTTTAGTCGCCGATTTATTATTATTATTATTATAAGCCTTTATTGCTGCTTTACAATATTTACATATCTTTGTTACTGACAATCGGTTTTGGAACAACAGCTTGTCCTTCGACAAAGGCCTCCTCCAAAAACTTCCACCTATCTCTGTCTCTTGCGATTCGGGTCCATTCTGGACCTGCTACTTTTTTAAGGTCATCTTCCCAACGTTTTACTTGTCGTCCTTTACTTCTTTTACCATCTCTGGGGTACCACTCTGTTATTATTTTAGTCCATTTCTCCTTTTTCTCCCTTAGTATATGTCCTGCCCATTTCCACTTGAGTGTTTTGTATACTTTGCTCACATCTTTAAATTTTGTTACACTTTTAATTTTGTTTAATCTTATTTTATCTTTTCTTTTTACTCCAACTACACTTCTCTCTATTCCATTTTGACATACTGTTATTTTATTGCTTAATTTTTCAGTCAATGCCCATGTTTGACAGCCATATGTTAAACATGGTAAAATGCATATGTTATAGACATTTCTTTTATCTTTAATTGGCATGTCTTTATTTTTCATAACTTCGCTAAGAGACCAATATCTTTTCCATGTGTTGGCAATTCTTCTGTCAATTTCTTTATGCATAATATCTTGTGTGGAAATAAGCTGTCCTAAGTACATATAATCGTTCACGTATTCTATTTTTTCATTGTTTACGGTGATGTTGTATGTCTGTATAGCATTAGTCATAATTTTTGTTTTTGTTGTGTTCATTGTAAGTCCTGCTTTTATACTTTCATCTGATAGTTGTTGAAGCATTTGCTCTAGCTTTTTAGGACATTCCGAGAATAAAATTAGATCGTCTGCGAAACGTAAGTGATTAAGGTTTTCACCGTTTATATCGAGTCCGTTTTCGTTCCAATCTAGGTTTCTGAATATCATCTCCAAGGCCGCCGAGAACAACTTTGGTGAAATTGGGTCGCCCTGTCGGACTCCTCTTTCTATAGGGAACTCCTCTCCTGTTACTTCCAGCCTGATTTGGGCTGTGCTTTTGGAGTATACGTTCTTAAGTATTTGTATGTATTTTTCCTGTATACCTTGATAACGCAATGCTTCCCAAATATATTGATGTTCTAGGGAATCGAAGGCCTTGTTGTAATCAACAAATCCCAGGTAGTAACTTTTATTGTATTCTTTGTATTTCTGTAGGACTTGTCTTAGAACATGTATATGGTCTACTGTTGAGTATTTACTACGGAACCCTGCTTGTTCTTTCGGTTGGTTTTCGTCAAGTGTAGATGTGATTCTGGATAGAATTATTTTAGAGAAGACTTTATATATGTTCGACATTAAACTGATTGGTCGATAATTCGCTATATCGCCTCTATCCCCTTTTTTATGTAGTAATATTATAGTTGATTTGGTCCAGTCTGTAGGAATATTTTCAGTCTCTATTACTTCATTGAATATATCTGTTAGAGTAGGGGCAATGATCGGTAGGGTATCTTTTAGTAATTCGTTGGTTATTTGGTCGGTTCCGGGTGTCTTGTCTCTTTTTTGTGTTTTAATTGCTCTTATTCGATACGGCGACATAAATAAATAACAACTAGATGATGTAGATTTCACTGGCGTGTATTACTGAATCAATTATAGCTATAATATTTACATAAGCTGAGATAAAATAGCGTGCTTGACATAAGACGGTAAAACAATGACAAGCTCTGTGCTATAGACAAAGTCCCAAAGGGAAGTGGTTGCTTTTTAAAATCAGGGCAAAGGCAGCAGAGCCCATACTGCCACAAAAACATTGTTTATTCAATACTTCATAATACACTCCCACAGATAAAAAAAATGCTGCTAAGAGTGTTTCTAAGCACAGATTGACATTATGAAGATGTTAACCTACAATTTTTGAACGCATTATTGAGGATTAACGATATGAGAGTAGATAAAATCTTTTATCTAACATCTTCATAATGTCAATCTGTGCTTAGAAATACTCTTAGCAGCATTTTTTTATCTGTGGGAGTGTATTATGAAGTATTGAATTTACTAACAGTTATCGCGGGAGTGTCCGTCTCCCCAGCAACCCATGCGAGATATGGCCAAGTGGCATACACCAAAATTTAGTGGAAATTGGTTCATTCCATCAGTAAAGTGTCAGATTCAGTGCATCAAAACTGATGACACTACGAGCTGAAAACTTTGGGTGGCTGTAGAGACGTCTCGTCAGCCAGCCCATTCTATACAGGGAAAACTACGAAGATTACATAAAAGCAAAATAGTTCCACATTTACTGCATGTCTAGTGCAATTGATTGTAAAAAAGCCGAATCGAAAATGTCCATATGGTAGGAGCCCTTCATCAATAATTATGGGTGGCTGGAGAGACGTTTTCCCAGCCAGCCCATGTGATATCTCGGAACATATAGTAGGTAGAAAGATGAAACAAAGCTTAATATTTACTACCTACTCGGAACAGTAGGTAGCAAATATTTCAAAATCCTAGCTCCACTAACTTTTGAGATATTTGTATTTTTTCATGGGCTTGCTGGGGAGACGTCTCGCCAGCAAGCCCATGCTGTAACTCAAAAAGTACTGCACGTAGAATGCTGAGCGATATACCAATAGAGAGTGCATATTTGATGCAATAAGCACCAAGAAAAGTGAGTCCCTAGGTCTTACGGTTTCGGTGCTAGAAACAAATATCATTTTCCCGCCGAAAATTTTGAATGCATGATGTGAAGTGCGACGTTGCCGTTCTGTGCAACTCTACATGTTGCTGTTAGAGCATTCAAAAATCAATCTTGTATCCTTATAGTTAAAAGGTACTGTAGACGCACGTGTAGATTATTTGTAATTTGAGAATAGTTCGGGAGACGGTGTACTTAGTAAAAGACTGATTGGTTATCAAGAAGTTTTTATTTATTTGTGGACGACATGTTAAGAACGAAAGAGATAATATGTATTTTAGCTCACGTGAAGACTAACTGGTGCCTCAATCTCTTTTTAGCAACCGTGACAACTGTATTCTAGGAGGAGATGTAGGTTTAATGGTCTCAGTAACAAACTAAAATTTTTAAAGTATTCTTAAATTGTTCTGTAATTAATAAGTTAAGAAAACTGATTTATTAAATAAATACGTGAGCCAAAATACATATTATGTCTTTTGTTCTTCACATGTTGTCCACAAATAAATAAAAACTTCTTGTTAACCAATCAGCCTTTTAAGTACACCGTCTCCCGAACTATTCTCAAATTACAAATAATCTACACGTGCGTCTACAGGACCTCTTAACTATTAGGACACAAGATTGATTTTTGAATGCTCTAACAGCAACATGTAGAATTGCACAGAATGGCAACGTTGCACTTCACATCATGCATTCCAAATTTTCAGCGGGAAAATGATTTTTGTTTCTAGCACCGAAACCATAAGACCTAGGGACTCACTTTTCTTGGTGCTTATTGCATCAAATATGCACTCTCTATTGGTATATCGCTCAGCATTCTACGTGCAGTACTTTTTGAGTTACAGCATGGGCTTGCTGGCGAGACGTCTCCCCAGCAAGCCCATGAAAAAATACAAATATCTCAAAAGTTAGTGGAGCTAGGATTTTGAAATATTTGCTACCTACTGTTCCGAGTAGGTAGTAAATATTAAGCTTTGTTTCATCTTCCTACCTACTATATGTTCCGAGATATCACATGGGCTGGCTGGGAAAACGTCTCTCCAGCCACCCATAATTATTGATGAAGTGCTCCTACCATATGGACATTTTCGATTCGGCTTTTTTACAATCAATTGCACTAGACATGCAGTAAATGTGGAACTATTTTGCTATTATGTAATCTTCGTAGTTTTCCCTGTATAGAATGGGCTGGCTGACGAGACGTCTCTACAGCCACCCAAAGTTTTCACCTCGTAGTGTCATCAGTTTTGATGCACTGAATCTGACACTTTACTGATGGAATGAACCAATTTCCACTAAATTTTGGTGTATGCCACTTGGCCATATCTCGCATGGGTTGCTGGGGAGACGGACACATCGCGGGAGACCTATTAAACAATTTTTTAATTTTTAGAAGCGCGCCATTGACAGCTTGATGCGTTTGTAGTCTGTGGCTGCAAGGAGGTTTTATTGCAATAACGGAAAACTCACAAACAAAAGTTGTATTTACATATTTTTATTAGTTTTGTAATGAAATAAGTACTAAAATTGTTTACAATTCGCCTTCGAGTGTTCTTAAAGCAGCTATAGGAACTTCGCTTAGCAGTTATCACCGGAAAAAGAGAAAAATATTAAGGTTTATTTTTGAACACATTATTTGAGGATTTACGATATGAGAGTAGATAAAGTTGTGTATGCAACTCCACATGATTAGGTATAAAACACTCGTGTCTTCTATTATGAAACTTGGCTCGCTACGCTCGCCTGCGTCCCATAAACCGACACTCGAGTTTTATACCCCTCATTACGTACCGTTGCATAAACTACTATTACACGAATTTTTCAAAGCCCTATAAAATTGAAATTTAAAAATAAAATTCTATTCGCGCCATTATGGCGACACATTTCGACGCACTTTTTCGAATAGTGGTTGTATGGAGTATCCTATACTATCAAACGAGCAATATTTGTACCTATATATGTTTTTTGTAATCGGTTTCTCGAAAGCTTTAGTATACGGGTTTCTTCGAGGGCGAGAAAACGATCAAGTTAGCTCTCATGTCTGGGAAATTTGTTTACTTCATTATTTTGAGTAAGTATTTCTTGAAAAAAGAGCGTCTCAGAAACCCTACAGCGCCATCTGGGGTGGGTTTTGGTTAATATTATACATAATGAAGCTCGGTCGCCCAGGTGCTTCATATAATATAAGTAACACAAAAACATTTAAAGTGGTATAAAAGTACTACTTAACTTTAAAAAAAGTTTAAGTAAGTTTAAGTTTACTTTAAAAAAATCATAAATTTAAAATCATATTGCATCAATCACCAACTTACTTAGTTCTAAACTACTCTAAATTTTTAAGTACATAATTAGATTGCAGCTATGGATTGCAGAGTTATTCATTCAGAGTGCTTTCTAAACATCTATGTTCCTTTCAGTATGGGAACGTAGGTCGAAAAACTAAATAAAAAAAATTTGAGTGCCCATAGAAACTGCATCAGCTGATAGAGCATTTTGTATGAGAGGGCAATTTTTTTTTTCATATTTCGACCTGTGTTCATTAGGCAGAGTGTTTTCTGGTCTGAGTAATAAATAACGTATGGCCAACCGCATGTCAGTGTAAACATTTGTAACTCTATTACTATGCCATAAAGTCCAAAGTGTTTCTAGTGACGTGGGTGTTTGGTGTAGGTACTCAGGATATGCCGATGATTAGGAAGCACCCATCGATGATTAGTATCAAATTATTTAATTACAATGAACAGCCATTTCTAAAATAACACATGCTCTAAGCTCTTTGTACAAAAATAAGCAGTTTTTTTATTAAACTAATAATTAATTAAGTAACCTCCAGGTACCTGATTGAAATTGAACAATACCAACTGCAACAAATGTTTTTGAACAAGATTATTGAGCTTTATTCAAAAGATAATATTTAGGTGTGGAAACAAAGTTGCAGATCTATTTATATACCTTCAATGGGACAAAAGCAGACTTTACATGTAAAATACCAAACCCACAAAGCAAAAGACTGAATATAAATGTTTTGCCATCTCAGTTAGCAGATAAAAATATGAGGTAAATTCAGGTAAGTTTGCTATACCTGCTGTTATAATAGAATAGACCTTTATTAGAATGCACCCAAATAGGGACCCAAAATTCTACCAGCATGACTAGGTGGAATATGCGCTATGAGATTTGTAATTACATTCTTCAATATTATCTCCCCATTTTCTCTTGAGTGGGGAAGTGCTATGTGGCAAGAGGCAAGGGGTTCTGAAGTCTTCAATATCTGGTCTTTGCTCCATGCTGAAAAAAACATTGGTTGTTAACAACAGCAGAAAGCACATACTAGAGAATATTTAAATGATAAGATAAAATAATCTTAAATCAAGTTAATAAACAATCATGTACATACCTGTTGGGTTGAGGGGGAGGAGGATTTGCAAAGCTGGCTGGCCTGATTTCAGGCTGAACTTCTGAAAGAAAAAATATTAATTAGAAATACAATATACATTTATTTAAGGTAAATTAGGTAGCTGTAAAGTGGTAACAAAACCAGTATAAGTAGAACCAGGGCTAACACACAAACCCCATAAAAAAAAGACCTGCTAGACCCATAACAAAAGTCTTAGTGTTACCACTGAAGTTCATCTATGACCACTATTAAGTAGAATGCAAATTACCGTTAGGGGGTGAAGGAGGTGGCCCTTGTTGCTTTTTTAAATGCCTACGAGCATGAGCAGGTAACACCCCAGTGCGATAAAACGCACCTTCTTCAAACACAGAGGCATGAACAAATCTACAATTAGGAAAGTTGCAAACATCATTTTGGTAGTTCCAACAAAATTTATACACTCCAGCCAGTTGGGACACATCCAATTTATGTGCATATTTGCAGACAGGTCTCTTACAGTCTCCTCTTATAAATTTCTTGCACATAGTATTCTTTGGTTGGGACTGATTCTGCTCAGATATATTTTCCTCGGTAGGCTGTGTGTGGGTATCTTGATGGGTGCCTGTTTCTTCACCAGAGTTACAGTTATTCTGGACTTCTTCATCCTCATCTTGTCTCTCCTGCTTAATAGTGACATTGAGGGGTGGGCTTTCCGGGGGAGGGTATGGAGGCAGTGGAGGTTGAACGACCACTGCTTGTGGTGTTGGCAAGACTGTTTGTAGGCTTTGAGGCTCTGCGGTTGTAGCCACTGTTGCAGCAGGACTAGCCATAGAGGTCGACTCTGAGTAATCAGTCCTGCTCTTAAAAAACTTTTTCATGTTTTTAAAATTGGGTGATGGACGAAATTTGATATGTTGTTCCTCCACTCCGACTCTTCCGGTTTTTTTATCTGTAATAATAAAATATTTTTCAACACATTTGCTCATAAAACAGCTCTATTTGCACGCGTGTTTAATAAGCTGGATTATGGACCTTAATACAGATTAAGGTCCATAATCCAGCTTATTAAACACGCGTACTTTTTTCATTATTATTATTTCACTAGTGTTGTAATTTTAGTCTTTTTTTTAATTGGCATGATGCAAGGAGTTTCTATGTCTATAACATTTATTATATTTTCATGAATAAGTAAACTGTGTTCGATAGTATGATAAATAAATGTTAATTACATGGAAATAATTATATTAATCAACCAATTCACTACAAATTTGTCTTTCAAGTAACAAAATATTCAATATTAAATAATTCAAGGGATTGAGCCTCAGAACAAAGACCTCCTTGCTGAGTAAGCTGTTTGGCAGGTTAGTGTTTTATTTTTGTTTTGTTTTTTATAGCGGCAAGGTGCAAGGAGTTTCTATATATATAAAATTCATAATAACTTAATGAATTAAGAAACTGTGTTCGATAATATGATAAATAAACGTTAATTAAACGAAAATATTGATTTTAATCAACTAACTAACTACAAATTTGTCTTTAAAGTTACAAAATATTCAATTTTAAAATAATTTGAAAAGTAGTCTGTTTGATAGTAGTGTAGTCATTAGTTCAATATTTTTAGAAATGGTACCCAGGACAAATTACGGCCGACAATTTTTTTTTATGGATATGTTCCTTAGTTTTATCCAAACATATCTAGAAAGTTCCCTGCCGATCCCATTTTCGCTCCCCCCTTCACCCCTCTCAAAAAGGTTTCTAATTTTAGATTTTTCTATTTATCTCTAAAACAGTTGAGGTTAGGGGAAAGTCGTCAATGTAAGACTTGATGGTTATAAAATAACCAATCTATAGACACCTATTTTATTTCGATGTGACCTACAGTACCTGAAATATAGCTACAAACAGTTCACCAAAAATTGAAAAATTATCTTTAAATAATTTTTTCTACTAACTTTTAACAAAAACTACTGGAGTTGTTTCAAAATTATCTAAGGGCATGTGAATCTTGATACATTTAGGAATAAAACGAGACATAATTCATCATTATTGCAGCACTGGTTCTCGATTTACAGCGAGTTACATCAAACACCCTGAGATAATTTTATAGGACAAAAGAAGTAGGAACAGTGAAACTGACGTTGTCTACATACATACATAACATCACGCCTAGTTCCCGTCGGGGTAGGCAGAGACCACAGTTCTCCACCTGCTACGATCTTGACATACTTCCCTTGCTTCCTGAACCTTCATCAATCCTTTCATACATGCTCGTCGGTTTAGGGTACTTTTAACCTGGCCTTTATTCAGAACGTCCTGAATTTGGTCCTGGTACGTTCGCCGAGGCCTTCCCCTTCCAACGTTTCCATTCACTCTCGCCTTGTGGATCTCTTTCGTCAATCTTCCTTCATTCATCCTCTCTACATGACCAAACCATCTCAGCGTCCCTTTCTCAATTTAAGTCACTACGTCTTCTTTTACGCCACAACGTTCTCTTATCACACTATTTCTAATCCTGTCACTCAATTTCACACCAATCATACTCCTTAACGGTCTCATTTCTACTGCATTAATTCTACTTTCATGCTTTTTCTGCCATACCCAGCTTTCACTACCGTACATCAGTGTTGGAACTAAAACGCCTCTATGAACAGCCAGACGAGCCTTGTGAGACACCTTCTGACTCTTCATAAAAGCATGCAGAGCACCATTCACCATGTTTCCAGCATTCACGCTTCTTTCGATATCACTTTCACACTTTCCATCTCTCGTAAACTTAGAACCCAGATACACAAACTCCTTTACTTGTTCGACTTGTTCACTACCCATTAATATAGTACACTCTGTCATACACTCTTCTCTTTCAAGTACCATTACTTTCATCTTGCTTACATTAACTTTCATTCCTCTCCTATCAAAAGCCACATTCATCATTGTTACCATCTCCTGTAACTCGTCAGCAGATGACGCAAGTATAACTTGGTCATCAGCGTAGAGAAGACATTTGATGAGTAACTCATTCATTCTCAGTCCACACATACTCTCTTTCAGATCAGTCAAACAATTATCCATGAATAGGTTAAACAGCCAAGGTGACGCTAAACATCCCTGCCTAACAACTGTTGTCTCTCAGGATTAAATAATGGCACTTAAAATTTAAATACATTAAATAAAAATAAACAATTTCCCCCGAAAATCTAAAAGATTTAAGCTTTAAGTAACTAGATGGCGTCACTTGTATAATAAAATAGGAAATAAAATATAATAACAAATGGGTTGCTTCTATTTTGAAACATGAGATGTCAGACGACAGCTCTTATCATGTTCTATTAAAATATATATATAAAACATTTTTTCGAATGTTATTTGTTCGTTAAAATATTAAAAAGTTTCGCTCGAGGTTTCCGCTTAAACTGTTTTTCACCATAAATCACATTTGCAGCTTATGACTCAAGAGTAAAATTAATTTAAAAGACTCTCATAAATTTCGAAACCATAAGGGTTCCTTGTTGACTAATTGTTGGATTTAGCCTACAGAGTAATCCCTTAATAGTAGTTTATGCAACGGTACATAATGAGGGGTATAAAACTCGAGCGTCGGTTTATATAATAGAAGACACGAGTGTTTTATACCTAATAATGTGGAGTTGCATACACAACTTTATCTACTCTCATATCGTGAATCCTAAAATAATGTGTTCAAAAACTAACCTTAATGTTTGACTCTTTTTCCGGTGATAACTGCTAAGTGAAGTTCCTATAGCTGATTTAAAAACACTCGAAGGCAAACCGTTAATGATTTTATCACTTATTTCATTACAAAACTAATAAAATGATGTAACTACAACTTTTGTTTGCTGAGTTTTCCATTATTGCATTGAAACCTCCTTGCAGCCACAGACTACAAACGCATCAAGCTGTCAATGGCGCGGCTACAAAATTAAAACATTGTTTAATAGGTCTCCCGCGATGACTGTTAGTAAATTCAATACTTCATAATACACTCCCACAGATAAAAAAAATGCTGCTAAGAGTGTTTCTAAGCACAGATTGACATTATGAAGATGTTAACCTACAATTTTTGAACGCATTATTGAGGATTAACGATATGAGAGTAGATAAAATCTTTTATCTAACATCTTCATAATGTCAATCTGTGCTTAGAAATACTCTTAGCAGCATTTTTTTATCTGTGGGAGTGTATTAGGAAGTATTGAATTTACTAACAGTTATCGCGGGAGACCTTTTAAACAATTTTTTAATTTTTAGAAGCGCGCCATGGACAGCTTGATGCGTTTGTAGTCTGTGGCTGCAAGGAGGTTTTATTGCAATAACGGAAAACTCAGCAAACAAAAGTTGTATTTACATATTTTTATTAGTTTTGTAATGAAATAAGTACTAAAATTGTTTACAATTCGCCTTCGAGTGTTCTTAAAGCAGCTATAGGAACTTCGCTTAGCAGTTATCACCGGAAAAAGAGAAAAATATTAAGGTTTATTTTTGAACACATTATTTGAGGATTTACGATATGAGAGTAGATAAAGTTTTGTATGCAACTCCACATGATTAGGTATAAAACACTCGTGTCTTCTATTATGGAACTTGGCTCGCTACGCTCGCCTGCGTCCCATAAACCGACACTCGAGTTTTATACCCCTCATTACGTACCGTTGCATAAACTACTATTACACGAATTTTTCAAAGCCCTATAAAATTGAAATTTAAAAATAAAATTCTATTCGCGCCATTATGGCGACACATTTCTACGCACTTTTTCGAATATTGGTTGTATGGAGTATCCTATACTATCAAACGAGCAATATTTGTACCTATATATGTAATTTGTAATCGGTTTCTCGAAAGCTTTTGTATACGGGTTTCTTCGAGGGCGAGAAAACGATCTAGTTAGCTCTCATGTCTGGGAAATTTGTTTACTTCATTATTTTGAGTAAGTATTTCTTGAAAAAAGAGCGTCTCAGAAACCCTACACCGCCATCTGGGGTGGGTTTTGGTTAATATTATACATAATGAAGCTCGGTCGCCTAGGTGCTTCATATAAAATAAGTAACACAAAAACATTTAAAGTGGTATAAAAGTACTACTTAACTTTAAAAAAAGTTTAAGTAAGTTTAAGTTTACTTTAAATAAATCATAAATTTAAAATCATATTGCATCAATCACCAACTTACTTAGTTCTAAACTACTCTAAATTTTAAGTACATAATTAGATTGCAGCTATGGATTGCAGAGTTTTTTAAAAATAAGCTTTTTTTTTATTAAACTAATAATTAGTTAAGTAACCTCCAGGTACCTGATTAAAATTGAACAATACCAACTGCACCTAATGTTTTTGAACAAGATTATTGAGCTTTATTCAAAAGATAATATTTAGGTGTGGAAACAAAGTTGCAGATACATTTATATACCTTAAATGGGACAAAAGCAGACTTTACATGTAAAATACCAAACCCACAAAGCAAAAGACTGAATATTCATGTTTTGCCATCTCAGGTAGCAGATAAAAATATGAGGTAAATTCAGGTAAGTTTGCTATACCTGCTGTTTATAATAGAATAGACCTTTATTAGAATGCACCCAAATAGGGACCCAAAATTCTACCAGCATGACTAGGTGGAATATGAGCTATGATATTTGTACTAACATTCTTCAATATTATCTCCCCATTTTCTCTTGAGTGGGGAAGTGCTATGTAGCAAGAGGCAAGGGGTTCTGAAGTCTTCAATATCTGGTCTTTGCTCCATGCTGAAAAAAACATTGGTTGTTAACAACAGCAGAAAGCACATACTAGAGAATATTTAAATGATAAGATAAAATAATCTTAAATCAAGTTAATAAACAATCATGTACATACCTGTTGGGATGAGGGGGAGGAGGATTTGCAAAGCTGGCTGGCCTGATTTCAGGCTGAACTTCTGAAAGAAAAAATATTAATTAGAAATACAATATACATTTATTTAAGGTAAATTAGGTAGCTGTAAAATGGTAACAAAACCAGTATAAGTAGAACCAGGGCTAACACACAAACCCCATAAAAAAAAGACCTGCTAGACCCATAACAAAAGTCTTAGTGTTACCACAGAAGTTCATCTATGACCACTATTAAGTAGAATGCAAATTACCGTTAGGGGGTGAAGGAGGTGGCCCTTGTTGCTTTTTTAAATGCCTACGAGCATGAGCAGGTAACACCCCAGTGCGATAAAACTCTCCTTCTTCAAACACAGAGGCATGAACAAATCTACAATTAGGAAAGTTGCAAACATCATTTTGGTAGTTCCAACAAAATTTATACACTCCAGCCAGTTGGGACACATCCAATTTATGTGCATATTTGCGGACAGGTCTCTTACAGTCTCCTCTTATAAATTTCTTGCACATAGTTTTCTTTGGTCTGGACTGATTCTGCTCAGATATATTTTCCTCGGTAGGCTGTGTGTGGGTATCTTGATGGGTGCCTGTTTCTTCACCAGAGTTACAGTTCTTCTGGACTTCTTCATCCTCATCCTGTCTCTCCTGCTTCATAGTGACATTGAGGGGTGGGCTTTCCGGGGGAGGGTATGGAGGCAGTGGAGGTTGAACGACCACTGCTTGTGGTGTTGGCAAGACTGTTTGTAGGCTTTGAGGCTCTGTGGTTGTAGCCACTGTTGCAGCAGGACTAGCCATAGAGGTCGACTCTGAGTAATCACTCCTGCTCTTTAAAAACTTTTTCATGGGTGATAGACGAAATTTGATATGTTGTTCCTCCACTCCGACTCTTCCGGTTTTTTTATCTGTAATAATAAAATATTTTTCAACACATTTGCTCATAAAACAGCTCTATTTGCACGCGTGTTTAATAAGCTGGATTATGGACCTTAATACAGATTAAGGTCCATAATCCAGCTTATTAAACACGCGTGCTTTTTTCATTATTATTATTTCACTAGTGTTGTAATTTTAGTCTTTTTTTTAATTGGCATGATGCAAGGAGTTTCTATGTCTATAACATTCATAATATTTTCATGAATAAGTAAACTGTGTTCGATAGTATGATAAATAAATGTTAATTACATGGAAATAATTATATTAATCAACCAATTCACTACAAATTTGTCTTTAAAGTAACAAAATATTCAATATTAAATAATTCAAGGGATTATGCCTCAGAACAAAGACCTCCTTGCTGAGTAAGCTGTTTGGCAGGTTAGTGTTTTATTTTTGTTTTGTTTTTTATAGCGACAAGGTGCAAGGAGTTTCTATATCTATAAAATTCATAATACTCTAATAAATTAAGAAACTGTGCTCGATTATATGATAAATAAACGTTAATTAAACGAAAATATTGATTTTAATCAACTAACTAACTACAAATTTGTCTTTAAAGTTACAAAATATTCAATTTTAAAATAGTTTGAAAAGTAGTCTGTTTGATAGTGTAGTCATTAGTTCAATATTTTTAGAAATGGTACCCAGGACAAATTACGGCCGACAATTTTTTTTTTTATGAATATGTTCCTTAGGTCCATTCAAACATATCTAGAAAGTTCCCTGCCGATCCCATTTTCGCTCCCCCCTCCCCCCCTCTCAAAAAGGTCCCTAATTTTAGATTTATTATTAAGCAGTTATCACCGGAAAAAGAGAAAAACATTAAGGTTTATTTTTGAACACATTATTTGAGGATTTACGATATGAGAGTAGATAAAGTTGTGTATGCAACTCCACATAATTAGGTATAAAACACTCGTGTCTTCTATTATAAAACTTGGCTCGCTACACTCGCCTGCGTCCCATAAACCGACACTCGAGTTTTATACCCCTCATTATGTACCGTTGCATAAACTACTATTACACGAATTTTTCAAAGCCCTATAAAATTGAAATTTAAAAATAAAATTCTATTCGCGCCATTATGGCGACACATTTCAACGCACTTTTTCGAATAGTGGTTGTATGGAGTATCGTATACTATCAAACGAGCAATATTTGTACCTATATATGTAATTTGTAATCGGTTTCTCGAAAGCTTTAGTATACGGGTTTCTTCGAGGGCGAGAAAACGATCTAGTTAGCTCTCATGTCTGGGAAATTTGTTTACTTCATTATTTTGAATAAATATTTCTTGAAAAAAGAGCGTCTCAGAAACCCTACAGCGCCATCTGGGGTGGGTTTTGGTTAATATTATACATAATGAAGCTCGGTCGCCCAGGTGCTTCATATAATATAAGTAACACAAAAACATTTAAAGTGGTATAAAAGTACTAAATAACTTTAAAAAAAGTTTAAGTAAGTTTAAGTTTACTTTAAATAAATCATAAATTTAAAATCATATTGCATCAATCACCAACTTACTTAGTTCTAAATTATTCTAAATGTTTAAGTACATAATTAGATTGCAGCTATGGATTGCAGAGTTATTCATTCAGAGTGCTGTCTAAACATCTATGTTCCTTTCAGTATGGGAACGTAGGTCGAAAAACTAAATAAAAAAAAAATTGTGCCCATAGAAACTGCATCATATTTCGCCCTGTGTTCATTAGGCAGTGTTTTCTGGTCTGATTAATAAATAACGTATGGCCAACCGCATGTCAGTGTAAACATTTGTAATTCTATTACTATGCCATAAAGTCCAAAGTGTTTCTAGTGACGTGGGTGTTGGGTGTTCTCAGGATATGCCGATGATTAGGAAGCACCCATCGATGATTAGTATCAAATTATTTAATTACAATGAACAGTCATTTCTAAAATAACACATGCTCTAAGCTCTTTGTACAAAAATAAGCAAATTTTTATTAAACTAATAATTAGTTAAGTAACCTCCAGGTACCTGATTGAAATTGAACAATACCAACTGCACCAAATGTTTTTGAACAAGATTATTGAGCTTTATTCAAAAGATAATATTTAGGTGTGGAAACAAAGTTGCAGATACATTTATATACCTTAAATGGGACAAAAGCAGACTTTACATGTAAAATACCAAACCCGCAAAGCAAAAGACTGAATATAAATGTTTTGCCATCTCAGGTAGCAGATAAAAATATGAGGTAAATTCAGGTAAGTTTGCTATACCTGCTGTTATAATAGAATAGACCTTTATTAGAATGCACCCAAATAGGGACCCAAAATTCTACCAGCATGACTAGGTGGAATATGAGCTATGAGATTTGTACTTACATTCTTCAATATTATCTCCCCATTTTCTCTTGAGTGGGGAAGTGCTATGTGGCAAGAGGCAAGGGGTTCTGAAGTCTTCAATATCTGGTCTTTGCTCCATGCTGAAAAAAACATTGGTTGTTAACAACAGCAGAAAGCACATACTAGAGAATATTTAAATGATAAGATAAAATAAACTTAAATCAAGTTAATAAACAATCATGTACATACCTGTTGGGTTGAGGGGGAGGAGGATTTGCAAAGCTGGCTGGCCTGATTTCAGGCTGAAATTCTGAAAGAAAAAATATTAATTTGAAATAAAATATACATTTATTTAAGGTAAATTAGGTAGCTGTAATAACATTATGTCAAAATGGAATAGAGAGAAGTGTAGTTGGAGTAAAAAGAAAAGATAAAATAAGATTAAACAAAATTAAAAGTGTAACAAAATTTAAAGATGTGAGCAAAGTATACAAAACACTCAAGTGGAAATGGGCAGGACATATACTAAGGGAGAAAAAGGAGAAATGGACTAAAATAATAACAGAGTGGTACCCCAGAGATGGTAAAAGAAGTAAAGAACGACAAGTAAAACGTTGGGAAGATGACCTTAAAAAGTAGCAGGTCCAGAATGGACCCGAATCGCAAGAGACAGAGATAGGTGGAAGTTTTTGGAGGAGGCCTTTGTCGAAGGACAAGCTGTTGTTCCAAAACCGATTGTCAGTAACAAAGATATGTAAATATTGAAAAGCAGCAATAAAGGCTTATAATAATAATAATAATAGGTAGCTGTAAAGTGGTAACAAAACCAGTATAAGTAGAACCAGGGCTAACACACAAACCCCATAAACAAAAGACCTGCTAGACCCATAACAAAAGTCTTAGTGTTACCACTGAAGTTCATCTATGACCACTATTAAGTAGAATGCAAATTACCGTTTGGGGGTAAAGGAGGTGGCCCTTGTTGCTTTTTTAAATGCCTACGAGCATGAGCAGGTAACACCCCAGTGCGATAAAACTCTCCTTCTTCAAACACAGAGGCATGAACAAATCTACAATTAGGAAAGTTGCAAACATCTTTTTGGTAGTTCCAACAAAATGTATACACTCCAGCCAGTTGGGACACATCCAATTTATGTGCATATTTGCAGACAGGTCTCTTACAGTCTCCTCTTATAAATTCCTTGCACATAGTTATCTTTGGTTGGGACTGATTCTGCTCAGATATATGTTCCTCGATAGGCTGTGTGTGGGTATCTTGATG
Organism: Athrips mouffetella; assembly: GCA_947532105.1. Lineage (NCBI taxonomy): Eukaryota > Metazoa > Arthropoda > Insecta > Lepidoptera > Gelechiidae > Athrips > Athrips mouffetella. The sequence continues at coordinate 5,454,761 of OX383969.1, read as the reverse complement.
GGTGCCTGTTTCTTCACCAGAGTTACAGTTAATCTGGACTTCTTCATCCTCATCCTGTCTCTCCTGCTTAATAGCGACATTGAGGGGTGGGCTATCCGGGGGAGGGTATGGAGGCAGTGGAGGTTGAACGACCACTGCTTGTGGTGTTGGCAAGACTGTTTGTAGGCTTTGAGGCTCTGCGGTTGTAGCCACTGTTGCAGCAGGACTAGCCATAGAGGTCGACTCTGAGTAATCACTCCTGCTCTTTAAAAACTTTTTCATGGGTGATAGACGAAATTTGATATGTTGTTCCTCCACTCCGACTCTTCCGGTTTTTTTATCTGAAATTATAAAATATTTTTCAACACATTTGCTCATAAAACAGCTCTATTTGCACACGTGTTTAATAAGCTGGATTATGGACCTTAATACAGATTAAGGTCCATAATCCAGCTTATTAAACACGCGTGCTTTTTTCATTATTATTATTTCACTACTGTTGTAATTTTAGTCTTTTTTTTAATTGGCATGATGCAAGGAGTTTCTATGTCTATAACATTCATAATATTTTCATGAATAAGTAAACTGTGTTCGATAGTATGATAAATAAATGTTAATTACATGGAAATAATTATATTAATCAACCAATTCACTACAAATTTGTCTTTAAAGTAACAAAATATTCAATATTAAATAATTCAAGGCATTAAGCCTCAGAACAAAGACCTCCTTGCTGAGTAAGCTGTTTGGCAGGTTAGTGTTTTATTTTTGTTTTGTTTCTTATAGCGGCAAGGTGCAAGGAGTTTCTATATCTATAAAATTCATAATAATTTAATGAATTAAGAAACTGTGTTCGATAATATGATAAATAAACGTTAATTAAACGAAAATATTGATTTTAATCAACTAACTAACTACAAATTTGTCTTTAAAGTTACAAAATATTCAATTTTAAAATAATTTGAAAAGTAGTCTGTTTGATAGTGTAGTCATTAGTTCAATATTTTTAGAAATGGTACCCAGGATAAATTACGGCCGACAATTTTTTTTTTATGGATATGTTCCTTATGTCCATTCAAACATATCTAGAAAGTTCCCTGCCGATCCCATTTTCGCTCCCCCCTCCCCCCCTCTCAAAAAGGTCCCTAATTTTAGATTTATAATTTAGCAGGTATCACCGGAAAAAGAAAAAAACATTAAGGTTTATTTTTGAACACATTATTTGAGGATTTACGATATGAGAGTAGATAAAGTTAGTATGCAACTCCACATAATTAGGTATAAAACACTCATGTCTTCTATTATGGAACTTGGCTCGCTATGCTCGCCTGCGTCCCATAAACCGACACTCGAGTTTTATACCCCTCATTATGTACCGTTGCATAAACTACTATTACACGAATTTTTCAAAGCCCTATAAAATTGAAATTTAAAAATAAAATTCTATTCGCGCCATTATGGCGACACATTTCTACGCATTTTTTCGAATAGTGGTGTTATAGAGTATCCTATACTATCAAACGAGCTATATATGTACCTATATATGTAATTTGTAATCGGTTTCTCGAAAGCTTTAGTATACGGGTTTCTTCGAGGGCGAGAAAACGATCTAGTTAGCTCTCATGTCTGGGAAATTTGATTACTTCATTATTTTGAGTAAGTATTTCTTGAAAAAAGAGCGTCTCAGAAACCCTACAGTGCCATCTGGGGTGGGTTTTGGTTAATATTATACATAATGAAGCTCGGTCGCCCAGGTGCTTCATATAATATAAGTAACACAAAAACATTTAAAGTGGTATAAAAGTACTACATAACTTTAAAAAAAGTTTAAGTAAGTTTAAGTTTACTTTAAAAAATCATAAATTTAAAATCATATTGCATCAATCACCAACTTACTTAGTTCTAAATTATTCTAAATTTTTAATAACATAATTAGATTGCAGCTATCGATTGCAGAGTTATTCATTCAGAGTGCTTTCTAAACATTTATGTTCCTTTCAGTATGGGAACGTAGGTCAAAAAACTAAATAAAAAAAATTTTAGTGCCCATAGAAACTGCATCATATTTCGACCTGTGTTCATTAGGCAGTGTTTTCTGGTCTGAGTAATAAATAACGTATGGCCAACCGCATGTCAGTGTAAACATTTGTAATTCTATTACTATGCCATAAAGTCCAAAGTGTTTCTAGTGACATGGGTGTTTGGTGTTCTCAGGATATGCCGATGATTAGGAAGCACCCATCGATGATTAGTATCAAATTATTTAATTACAATGAACAGTCATTTCTAAAATAACACATGCTCTAAGCTCTTTGTACAAAAATAAGCAGTTTTTTTATAAAACTAATAATTAGTTAAGTAACCTCCAGGTACCTGATTGAAATTGAACAATACCAACTGCACCAAATGTTTTTGAACAAGATTATTGAGCTTTATTCAAAAGATAATATTTAGGAGTGGAAACAAAGTTGCAGATACATTTATATACCTTAAATGGGACAAAAGCAGACTTTACATGTAAAATACCAAACCCGCAAAGCAAAAGACTGAATATAAATGTTTTGCCATCTCAGGTAGCAGATAAAAATATGAGGTAAATTCAGGTAAGTTTGCTATACCTGCTGTTATAATAGAATAGACCTTTATTAGAATGCACCCAAATAGGGACCCAAAATTCTACCAGCATGACTAGGTGGAATATGAGCTATGAGATTTGTACTTACATTCTTCAATATTATCTCCCCATTTTCTCTTGAGTGGGGAAGTGCTATGTGGCAAGAGGCAAGGGGTTCTGAAGTCTTCAATATCTGGTCTTTGCTCCATGCTGAAAAAAAAATAGATTGTTAACAACAGCAGAAAGCACATACTAGAGAATATTTAAATGATAAGATAAAATAAACTTAAATCAAGTTAATAAACAATCATGTACATACCTGTTGGGTTGAGGGGGAGGAGGATTTGCAAAGCTGGCTGGCCTGATTTCAGGCTGAACTTCTGAAAGAAAAAATAATAATTTGAAATACAATATACATTTATTTAAGGTAAATTAGGTAGCTGTAAAGTGGTAACAAAACCAGTATAAGTAGAACCAGGGCTAACACACAAACCCCATAAACAAAAGACCTGCTAGACCCATAACAAAAGTCTTAGTGTTACCACTGAAGTTCATCTATGACCACTATTAAGTAGAATGCAAATTACCGTTTGGGGGTGAAGGAGGTGGCCCTTGTTGCTTTTTTAAATGCCTACGAGCATGAGCAGGTAACATCCCAGTGCGATAAAACTCTCCTTCTTCAAACACAGAGGCATGAACAAATCTACAATTAGGAAAGTTGCAAACATCATTTTGGTAGTTCCAACAAAATGTATACACTCCAGCCAGTTGGGACACATCCAATTTATGTGCATATTTGCAGACAGGTCTCTTACAGTCTCCTCTTATAAATTCCTTGCACATAGTTTTCTTTGGTTGGGACTGATTCTGCTCAGATATATGTTCCTCGATAGGCTGTGTGTGGGTATCTTGATGGGTGCCTGTTCCTTCACCAGAGTTACAGTTATTCTGGACTTCTGCATCCTCATCCTGTCTCTCCTGCTTAATAGCGACATTGAGGGGTGGGCTTTCCGGGGGAGGGTATGGAGGCAGTGGAGGTTGAACGACCACTGCTTGTGGTGTTGGCAAGACTGTTTGTAGGCTTTGAGGCTCTGCGGTTGTAGCCACTGTTGCAGCAGGACTAGCCATAGAGGTCGACTCTGAGTAATCAATCCTGCTCTTTAAAAACTTTTTCATGTTTTTAAAATTGGGTGATAGACGAAATTTGATATGTTGTTCCTCCACTCCGACTCTTCCGGTTTTTTTATCTGAAATTATAAAATATTTTTCAACACATTTGCTCATAAAACAGCTCTATTTGCACGCGTGTTTAATAAGCTGGATTATGGACCTTAATACAGATTAAGGTCCATAATCCAGCTTATTAAACACGCGTGCTTTTTTCATTATTTTTATTTCACTAGTGTTGTAATTTTAGTCTTTTTTTTAATTGGCATGATGCAAGGAGTTTCTATGTCTATAACATTCATAATATTTTCATGAATAAGTAAACTGTGTTCGATAGTATGATAAATAAATGTTAATTACATGGAAATAATTATATTAATCAACCAATTCACTACAAATTTGTCTTTAAAGTAACAAAATATTCAATATTAAATAATTCAAGGGATTATGCCTCAGAACAAAGACCTTCTTGCTGAGTAAGCTGTTTGGCAGGTTAGTGTTTTATTTTTGTTTTGTTTTTTATAGCGACAAGGTGCAAGGAGTTTCTATATCTATAAAATTCATAATACTCTAATGAATTAAGAAACTGTGTTCGATTATATGATAAATAAACGTTAATTAAACGAAAATATTGATTTTAATCAACTAACTAACTAACTACAAATTTGTCTTTAAAGTTACAAAATATTCAATTTTAAAATAATTTGAAAAGTAGTCTGTTTGATAGTAGTGTAGTCATTAGTTCAATATTTTTAGAAATGGTACCCAGGACAAATTACGGCCGACAATTTTTTTTTATGGATATGTTCCTTAGGTCCATCCTTAGGTCCTTAGGTCCTTCCTAAGGTCCTTAGGTCTAGAAAGTTCCCTGCCGATCCCATTTTCGATTTTTCTATTTATCTCTAAAACGGTTGAGGTTAGGGGAAAGTCGTCAATGTAAGACTTGATGGTTATAAAATTACCAATCTATAGACACCTATTTTATTTCGATGTGACCTACAGTACCTGAAATATAGCTACAAACAGTTCACCAAAAATTAAAAATTATCTTCAAATAATTTTTTCTACTAACTTTTAACAAAAACTACTGGAGTTGTGGCAAAATTATCTAAGGCCATGTGAATCTTGATACATTTAGGAATAAAACGAGACATAATTCATCATTATTGCAGCACTGGTTCTCGATTTACAGCGAGTTACATCAAACACCCTGAGATAATTTTATAGGACAAAAGAAGTAGGAACAGTGAAACTGACGTTGTCTCTCAGGATTACATAATGGCACTTAAAATTTAAATACATTAAATAAAAATAAACGATTTGCCCCGAAAATCTAAAAGATTTAAGCTTTAAGTAACTAGATGGCGTCACTTGTATAATAAAATAAGAAATAAAATATAATAACAAATGGGTTGCTTCTATTTTGAAACATGAGATGTCAGACGACAGCTCTTGTCATGTTCTATTAAAATATATATATATATACAGGGTGTCTCATTCAAATCGGTCAGTATGGGAAAGTCTGAAACTATAAGACATACGAAGATTTGTTCTTAGGAACCATGTCACCGATTTTGATAAAAAGAAAAACTGCATTCATACATTTGAAAAAAAAAAAGTGTACCCAGCTGGGGAATCGAACCCGGTAGTTTTGAAAAAAAAAGCTTACAGTTTTTCTGTTTAAATAACGGTTGTGTAGGTCTTAAGCAGTAAATGTCTCTATGAAACACGATGTCTAAAATGAATAAAATGCATTGTTTTTACATACTTTAATTTATCATAGTAGGTGTTCGAAGTGACCACCGTTTTTTTCAATACAATATGGGTACACTTTTTTTTCAAATGTATGAATGCAGTTTTTCTTTTTATCAAAATCGGTGACATGGTTCCTAAGAACAAATCTTCGTATGTCTTATAGTTTCAGACTTTCCCATACTGACCGATTTGAATGAGACACCCTGTATATATATAAAACATTTTTTCGAATGTTATTTGTTCGTTAAAATATTAAAAAGTTTCGCTCGAGGTTTCCGCTTAAACTATTTTGCACCATAAATCACATTTGCAGGTTATGACTCTTATGACAGCCTATGACAAGAAATGTATTTCCTGCCTTTGTTGTTCATCCGAATAAAAAAAATATATCAATCTCGGGAGGACCATAATATTCTTTGATACGACTAAATGCTTCGTCAGATAGCTCCCACTCAATGTCTGGGTGATTTTTTCTCGACTCGGCGTCAGCAACAGTGTTGTCACACGAGCGTATATAAACCGCAAATATAAATATACCACGAGGAGGTTCGCATCATTGCCATATTTTCTTTACTGTCTTACTTAGGTGGGGAAACTGAATACTGCCCATGCGGTTAATATATGAAATTGCTGTCGTGTTGTCTACTCTTAAAATAATTTGACAATTTTGATGATGTCTTGCAAATATCTATAAACCAAAATAAGCCGCGATAAGTTCTAACTGATTGATGTGAAGTTTTCTTTCTTGTTCAGACCATTGGCCACTGGCAGTTTCCCGACCACACGCATAATTACACACACATAACCCCGTAAGTTGAGGCATCAGTGTAGGTTTCTAAATCATAAGTTTCGTCTTTTATTGTATTAAATCCCTTTTTTATAGACTGAATCCACCAACTGAGATCAGAATTTAATGATGAAGGTACATTTCATGTACTCGTCATAATTGTCATCATTCTAAAGATTTAGAGATTTGCACCGTTTAAAGCTTTTTGTATAAATCCAATGCAGGACAAGCAGATGTCAGGAGACCGGTTAGTCTAGCGAACTCTCTAATTTTAGATTTGTGCAGTTTGCTGAACTTAATAAGCTCGTTTTTAATTTTAAACCGTAAATTTCCTAGAATCAATAATATTACCTAAGAATATACACGAGGTGTTAGGAAAGAATATACTTTTTTTTTTCTCGTTGATAATAAATATTAAAGCGACCAATAATCGTCTGGTGTATATGTTTTTAAACATTCTTGGCGAGTTCTGCCTATCAGAAATACATCGCAAGATAACCCGGCGAAAGAAAGCCAGCTTTTCTGAGTAGCCTTAGCACTGGTTTCAATATTTTTGTGAATAGATATGGGGCGGTATTTAAGCCAAACGGTAAAACATTAAATTCATACATTTTATTTTCCCAAGAAAACCGTAATTATTTTTTGGAATCTTCATGAATTTTAACTAGTAAATAAGCATCTTTCATATCTAGCGTTGTCATATAACATCCTCTGCTTATTAATTTTACAGCTGTTCTCTGAATAAATTTATTTGATTGCTTTAAATCTGTATTTACCATTTGGCTAAGGTATTGTACTGATCTGAAGTCCCTTCCAATAGGATCCTCAAATCAGATACGTGAAAGTTTTGGCTAAGGTTGATCGTCTAGAATAATACCCTTTAAGAATATTATATTTTTTCTGAATCCTACGTCATTCCGTTTTATATCCTTATAATATTTTGTAATTTACAGATTCTGCTCGGTGGAGAGTGGTAATAGAAGAATGAAAAAAAAACACACTTGTTATTTTAATACTTATATTAGAATATAAACCTAATCTTTACATGTCTAATTTGTGTTATTTAATTTTATATTGGATCATTATTTATTTAAATTTAGTCTCATATTGACTGGAGTAATTCATCGGAACTCATGTAGATTCATCAATTTAGGAAAGGTTTCATCTCTTTTACAATGCAATATTATTATAGCCGTTAAGTTTCTGAAAGGAAACCTATGTTAATATAAATGAAGTAATAAAAATAATGTGGGGACAATCCCCAGGTTTGGAGCACCACCTTCGCCCCAAACAGCTCGTCCTAGGCTTCCTCTACCCTAAGTCCTAGGTCCGAGGCATATCATCACCCAGTTCACGATGACATGACGCTAAACTACCCAAACAATCCAACTGGATCGTCAGGATTCTGATCATCCTCGCGGAGCCGGAAATCCCATCGAAAACTTAAACTACAGTAAAGACTAGGGTTAATGTATGTGGAGAGTGGAACTAACTAACCACAGTACAACCCAGACGGTGATGATGTCTCCCCCCGGTATGTTCATGCCCCGCGTCAAAAACCCGACTTCCACATGGCCCACCTTTAAGGGACAATCACTGACTCATCCAGGGTTCACAGGGTATTTGACTATTTCTTTTAGTCACCCATACCAGAGCTGGTCACCGAGCCCGCCAGGCACACGAAGCATACAGTCTTCCTTTAGGAAAACAAGGCACTCCTACAAAATGAGCTCTTCCTGTAATCCCTCCGGGCAGACAATGACCGACATCATCGAATCCCTTAGTTTGTTTTGAAATAAGTTAAACTGAAAATAATTAGCCAGCTCCACACGTCCAAGTGTGAAGTCTGTACTAGATACGGGTATAGTATTATTGCTTGCATGGCCAGCCTAGATCAATAACGGTTTTATAACGAGAGATATAAAGAGTTTGAAGGGCAATTTCCCTCCCCCCCAGTCACTGAGTGACTTTATTGCACCAACAAGGTCTCCGTATATCCTTCATAGCTCTCACTTGTGATGCGTAGCTAAATCTCTTTTCCGTTACCAACCCACGCAGGACAAGAATTATGTAGAGTAACCCCAGTCTAAACACTCATTTAAATAAAATGAATTGCATCTAAACTATAATGGGATTACCCAGCATATTTCGAAGAAGAACATATAAGAAGTAAGTATGACAAAAGATTACTGAAGGTAATCCTTAAATAAAAGTGAAGTATGATGACCAGAACCGAGAAGATACGGGATAGTAATATCTAAGCTAGGTTGGGCCAAATATTTATGATTTAAGATCTTAAGGGAAAATCAAAAGCATCGAGTATTCAAAACCAAGAACACTGGGAGAATTTAGCGTAAACAACACTAGCTAAAACTCGATGTTCTTTAAAAGAGGACTCAAAAGAAGTATAAAAAATGGGATTATTGTATATACTTAAATATTCGGAACATATCTATAATGAAAGAAACTAAACATTATAATTTCCGTTCCATTATTGTTTTTAAGAATCTATTTAGTAATGTTAAAGGTGGTTTCACACTGAGTCAAAGAATAATTTTAAGTATGATAAATTATGACAAGTTTTATTAAGAAAAAAATAAAACATAGAATCTTATAAGGTTTAGATTCCTGTATGATTCAATGAAGATTAAATAGATTATTTAACTACTTTAGGATGACACACATAAAGTTCAGAGGTCCCCCAAGGTCAGTGTGTCGTACAGCCGTCGCAGCCTTACGGGCGAACGTCGTCAACACACTTTACAAGAAGCAACCCACGAACGAACGTAATGTCCCCATCAAGAATATTCTTCCTTTTGATTCAAGACAATTCTAATTTATTCCTTATAAACAATTTAATGTCATTAGACTAAACTAGAATGTCCCTACACAGAAGAAGAAGGTTTTAAATTATCTAACTACTCTACATTTGGTAGACCAACGCAAAAGATCAGTAGGTTCTCCCGTGGTATATGCCACTCAAACGACGCATCCAATAATGGGCGAGCGTTGTCAGCACATAACACAAGAAACACCAATTCCAAAATCCAACGTTAAAACACCTTGCTAATATCCCTCCATTTGTACCGGAATAACACCAATTCATCCCACACATACAGATGGGAGAAATCAGGATGAATCAGCGAAATCTCACACAAATAGAACGAGAAGAACTTTAGTATCAGACCCTTTTAGGCTTGAGGGCTCCGGCCCAAGGATGAATAAAATAAATAAATCCGAAGGTCGATATTATCAGTTAATCTTAGGCGGATACTCCAGTGACACGCGACATACATTTGCCACAACCAATATAGCGGACATCGGGGACACATGTCACGAGGGCATCCATCCATGCTTGATCGAACTAAATAAACCTGAGAGCAAGTATTTCTTAATCTCAAAATCTGGGACCCCTAAAAATATGTTAGTTAAAGGAAAGATAAGCACCTCCTATGAGCTTGAGTACTGAGATGTAGTAATGATCTCAGCATGTTCCAATTTTGGGAAATCGAGGCAAAAGATTCAAAATCACTTTCAAAACAACTTATTACTATTTGAAATAATATTATTTATTATTTTCAAACTATTTAAACTTACCCCTTTTATTTTAATATTTTGAACTGACGTTCTAAATCCTTTTGATCTGACAAAGTATTATTTTTAAATTTTATCATATGATGACACTAGTATATTAAAAACTGGAATTTTGATTTAGGGCCAAAGATTTTATATTATTTTCTAAAAAAAAAGTAATTATTTAATGTTTAAATATTTTCTTACATTTTGATCTTGGGTTTTGATTTATTTTTTTGTTAAAGAGATAAAAAAAAATTATAAAGATTTCAAAAATAGCGTCTAGCTTTGAGTAAAACTAAATCAAAAATGATTTATTTGTTGACTATTTGACAATAATGTCAAATGAGACAATTCTACCTAAAAAAATATAAAAAATATACATCGTCTAAAGTCTCTTTGAAATGATGATAAAAATATACATCGTCTAAAGTCACTTTGAAATGATGACAAAATATACAACATCTAAAGCCAACTTGAAACGATGACAAAATATACATCAGAGTCCAGTTTCTATGATTTCACCAAGGACTATTTTAATCAATTTCTCTGTAAAGGAAAAAATTAATCACAATGAAATTTACATTACCTTTACAATCCAATCAATACCTTTTTTAGCCTTCACGTTTTATCATTTGTGGTTTGCTATTCCATGTCTATAGAGTTCTTTGTAATTCCTGTACCTGTTTAGAAATAGAACATTATCCTGCCTAGCTATACGCGAACAAAGACATTTGCAGAACTAGTTTATACTTAATTATGGGAAAAGGAAATCTTTATTACTATCTACAAATAACGACTCAGATTAGAAACACAGTATGTTATAATTCTCGCAGAGTTATTAATGTTTACAAAAGAAAATCATTAAGAGGGAATAACAATTTACTTAAAGTACCACACAGTACAAGCCTCTTATGATCCCGCAGGTAGATCTGTAAAGCTGCAAATATTCTCCATTCAACTCTTCCTCTTTTGACATTGAAATCTGATTTTCTCAACGTTATTTAGCTCACACAACCTGGAAGAAACTATAAATTTCATTAAGTCACATTTCACCTTAACTCAAATACACACAACAACTTTGAACCGAAAATAAATAAAAGATGGAAAACCACAAAATTGAATACTTACATAACGTTAGTTTCACACCACTTATTCTATACAATTTGGAAATCAAATTCTGAATGTTAGCGTCTTGAAATTATACGCAAATAAACCTTCCTATACTATATCCTACACGAAGCAATCCCTATCTTTATCTCAATTGAAGGAACCCACAATCCAGGATCATAGCCTCCTTCAAAAGATTCGTCACATCAGCTGTATGATGTCTATTTTTCGCGAGCTACAAAATAAAAGATTATAACTCACAGAAATCCAGTTTCCTATCGTCTTTCCTCTCACAGACGTCTCAAAGATACAACCAGAATATTTGGAGCGTTTACCGATTCCATCCATCCATTTTTCTCCGTTTTCATCCAAATTTTTTCTAACCTCACCCCCCCATTCTCTCCCAACTGTCCCCGGTTGTCATATTTCTTTTCTAATCGTATCGAGCTAAACTTTTGACAGTTCCTCTAAATAGTACTTTATGCATTTAAAAATTTTTTAGGGTTCCGCAAGTGCACAGTATGTACAAGAAAAACGCTTGATAGGAATTGGCCCTCTGCAGAATCACATTGATCAATGGCTCCAATAGACAGAAGGTTATCAATAGCTTCTTGAAAGTGCCGTCTTTCAGAGGCAGATCAAGAACGATCACGTGGTGTATTTCTTTGTGTGACACTAGAACTAAAAGGAATTCTATCCCTTCTATCCATTGTAAGACTGCAGGGTCTTTTGTTATTTTAGACCACTGTACCAAATTGTCAGATAATCTGCCCGCGTATTTTATCCTCATCCTCATCTAGCGATGGCTGCGCCTGGCAGGTTGACGAGAGCTCCTCGATGAGCTCACGGGCTGATTCTTGGGTGCAGATGGGTCTTGACGTCTCGTATTCCCTGTTGACCTGCGGTTCGAGGGGAACGACTTCTGGTTTAAATTACTTCGATAAGATGTTTTGTTACCAGTTGGTTTCTTAGTTGTTTGCTTGTTGAATGTTTGGTTTTGCTTATGCTCTGCACCAGATTTAGTGATAGCTTTAACAGATTTTAATATTTCCACCAAGTCTTATCCAAATAAGAAGGAGTCAATTTTTGTGAGCAATAATTGTTCTTTCATTTCTCTTATTAATGATGCTAAGATTAAAAAAAAATCTTCTTGTGATCGAGTCGCTGTATTGCGAGTCACAGATAAGTCGACTAGCGTCCATCAGTAATTTCAATCATTTAGAATTATTGTCTTTTTAGAAAGTTCTAAACTCAAGGCCATCGCACTTGATAGTTGCTTTTGTTTCTGTTCCATGGCTTTGAGTCTTTTATAAACAGCATCAGAAATTGCCGCTTTTACCTCAGGATTAGCCAGAGGAGCATCAATTAGTTTACAGTTGGGCCAACTGTTTCGAATGTAATAGTGTTTCGAATGTAAAATAATTATACCGATATCTGAGACCGACATATGAGTTTATAGGACGAAGTTTTGTAGATCCAAAAAAAATATGAAAATATTCGCGTTCATTTGATAAAAAAAAAATCAGTAAAAACACGTAAAGAATACATTACGAAATAATACATAAACTAAAATTATTTTATTAATGAGCGCAAAGTAAGCGAAATGTTATCAATCTTTGGATGTCATGGACCTATTAGGGTCGCGTTCAAAAACAGTGAGAATTTCCTTGACAGCAGGATATCTTTATATAAAATTTTTAGTGCATACCCTGTCTAAAACCTCTGTGCACGCCACTGCAGTTGGCTAGAACTAGGTATTTTCACGTAATTCCTTGCGATCTTCTATGGATAGGCCATTTGTTACAATATGTTCGAAACGTGTGGCAATATTTTATATATTTTTGCTAAAGTTTTTAGGAGCAGATGGATCATCTCCAAGAATTTCTAGTATATCTTCACTTGATTCCACCGGTAATTCAGTCAGGTTATCTGTGTTAGGCTCGGAAGGAGCTGGGTTGGCAGTGTCTGCTACGGGTGGATCACTACTCATAGTGATCAAAGGCTTATCGTCAGAAGAAACCCGTGGAATTAATCAAAGCGAGAATGTAACACCCATAAACGAAGAATATAGCAGCGACCAAAATTCACTTAGTCTTTTTGTTCAAACCAAGGTAGGTAAGTAAGTACATTATAAACTGAGAAAACACGTCTTTTTCTCAACACGAGAGTGACGTATTTTGGTAGATTGGTCGGTAAGCGCGAACACGCATTTCTAGATTTTTAATTTTGTAAAAAGTATATAAGCACATTTTATATCACATTAGGAAGGTATGTTGTATGCGCGAACACGCATTGCTTAATCTTAATTTTGTAGGTAAGTACATTTTATTTATTTACCTATTTATTTAGGTACCTACATAGGTTGGTATGCGCGAGCACGCACTACTGGTTTTGATCATAGTAAAGGCGTATTATCTCATTCATCGTAAGTTATGCACGAACTTGCATTTGTTTTTTAGATAGAACAAATTAGGTAGAACAATAATGTACTGTGTATCATGTGTTATATTTTGCGCGAACACGCAATTCTGGTTTAACATATGATTCAGTAACTACCTATCTGCGTCCTAGTGTGCGAAACGCACTTCGACTTAACGGGGTACCTAGTTAGGTATGTACGTAAGTATGTATGCGATAGTTAATAATGTGCGCGATCACGCACTACATGTCGATTGAATAACACTTATCTATATCGCAAGCCCCTACTATATCCTGATGAATATCTTGTGCAAGTAGGTAGATATATAGCGAGGGAGACCCTCGCTATTCATGAAGAAGGGAAAACCACTTGTTACAGTACTATCACTTTATTATAATATATCACAATACAATTCAGGTTATAGTTAGGGTGATGGCTGCAATTTGGGTATATGATTTGCTCATGATTCATATTAATAGGGATGATAGATCAGCTCAATACGAATCGATTTGGTCCTTACAAGTTTTTCTGTGCGTCGCTGCGTTTTTGAGTTAAAGCAAAAAAAAAAAATAAGATACTAAATAATGTTTTTTTGGTCTGCCTTTCTGGCTCCTGTTTAAAATACTTCTGAAGATGTAGAAAATCGAAGAGGCAGACATGCAGGGCTCTGCATTATCACGGGACGAAGTAGTGAATTTTTGCATTTTGAAGAGCTGTAACTTTACGACGCAGGACTATTATGGTGGCAGACCATTTTTCTGGGGTTTTATACAGGGTGTTAATTTGATTGCGTGCCATAGCTCAGGGGCGGGATGAGTATCAGTAACTGAACAACTTTTCCCAAGGGACATAGGTCGAAAGACGAAAAACCAAATATGACCTTCCATATAAAATGCACTATCAGCAGATGCAGTTTCTATGGGAGGTAAAAAACTGACTTTCTTTTTTCGACCTATGTTCCTTGGGAAAAGTTGTTCAGTTTGTGATACTGATCCCGCCTCTGAGCTATGGCACGCAATCAAATTAACACCCTGTACATTGTATTTAATCAGATAACCATAGTCTGCCAGGGATTCGATTCTTGAAAATCACCGGGTGATAAAATATCACCGGTGAAAATTTTTGTCACCGATGATTTCGAAATCAGCATTCACCAAAAGTCAATTCAATTCAATTTTTGAATGTTTATGGCTCCACCGCCGCTTGCGGTGATTCTGCCAATGTCAGAGTTTGATAAGACAAGGAAGTATATATAACTATGGGCGGTAGGTACACAATTGATTTCTTGTTGACCTGGCCTGCAAAGGACAACACAGATATATACTTATATGTAAAGATAACACACATATATATATAAAGACAACACATCATGTCATTAAAAATGGACAGAAAGCGGAGTGGACAGAAGCAAAGGGTATGTACATAATTTTAATAAGTAAATATTTATAGTTTTAAGTTGTTAATTTTAATAAATTTACCTAAAATATAAATTAAGGGGGAATGTGCCTGGGTAAGCAGGAAATTTATATTAACAGGACGACTAATCTTGGGGGGAAGCAGGTCATAGAGATGCGTGGATATGAGGGGGCAGCGGAAAAACAGGTGTTCGATATTACCCTCTTCAATGCCACATTCACATAATGAGCTATCGCGGGCGTGAATTTTCGCTAAGAAGACAGGAGAGCAAACATGGCCAAGACGTAAGCGAATTATCACCGACGTTATTAACTTAGGCAGCTTTCTTTGGGTGAAAAACCAAGGCTTCGGTGGAATGTAGGGTTGCAAAGAGCCATAGTATTTGCCTTTGATCTGGCGAGTTCTTTGCCATCTTTCGTTCCATGTTTTAATCATCTCGGAACGGGCAGCGCAACGAAGGTCCCGGGCAAAGGATTTGTCATAGGAGTCTATTCCCGTTTGAATGGCCTGTTTTGCACACGCATCAGCTGATTCATTCCCTGAGATATTTGTGTGGCCCGGGATCCAGGCTAAAACAACCTTCAAGCCGGACATTTCACATTCATAAAGGATTTTTCTGATATTGAAAATGATATTGAAATAATTTTTGGAGCGAAAGGGGGTTTTTTTAATATCTTGCAAGCAGCTTAAGCAATCAAAAAAGATGATGGATTTGCTAATTTTGTGTGATTGAACAAAGGACACGGCTTCTAGTAGTGCAATTGCTTCACCAGAGTAAACTGAGCAAACTGGAGGAGATTTAAAGTTAAGGATAATCTTGTAACGGGGAATCCAAACAGCTGAACCCGTATATTTATTAATTAAAAATTAAATTAAAAATCTATTTATTCAGGCATCTGTGACCCATAAATTTAAAAATACATATTTTTTTACATATTTATATAACCATCCTCACTTAGTTTAGACGCGTCTGTGTACAAGGTAAGCCATCCTGGCCAATCCCTATCTAGTATGCTTAGGAACACATTATTGGCGTCAGGACATTCCTTTTTAACACCGAAGTTAAGGATGATATTGGGTTGAAAGAGCAAGGATTCAAAGGGGCAGTCAAAAAGAGGATTTCTAGGAATTTTTAAAACTGGAGAAGGAAGGTTCTTAATTTTGTTGAAACTGGTGATTAAATGGGGAGTATCTTTATGGGACCAGTAATTGGATGTGGAAACTAATTCGGATAGGTTTTGAAGTTTATCATGGAGAGGATGGGATGAATATTGGGATAAGTTAAAATAAAATCGGTCGCACATAAACCGGCGTCTGAGGTGAAGAGGGGGTTCCAGGCACTCAACCTGAAGGGCGTTAATGGGGGAACTTTTCATGGCACCAGTAACGATTCTCAAGCATTTTGCTTGGATCTTGATTAGATTTGTTAGAGCGAGTTTACTGCATGGTTCCAGGAAAAAAGGGCTACGGACTATGGCATTATATAGTAGTTTTTGGCTATACGGGTGTGAGCCCCATCGAACCCCAGAAAGAGAGCGCAAAATATTCACACTTTTTTCTGCTTTGTTACAGATGTAATTTAAGTGGTTGATACCATTAAGTCTTGAATCTAATATAATGCCTAAAAATTTTGACTTACTAGTTACCTCAATCGGTTGGCTGTCTACCGATATCGCCACATCAGGGATATTTCTCTTACGAGTAAATATTACAGCGTTAGATTTATTCGGGGACAAAGACAAGCCGTGGTCCGAGAGCCAAACATTGAGGTAATAAAGGGCAGAGTTAAGTCGGGAGGTAGCTTCCGTAAAATTATTTGATGAGACGTATAGGGCGATGTCATCGGCGTATTGCAAGATGGAGCAGAAGCTATTTACAGATAGATGGAGATCGTATGTATAGATGTTATAGAGCAAAGGACTCAGTACTGAGCCTTGAGGCAAACCTTTCCAGACAGATCTTGAGCAATAAATCTGTCCATTAAGGCGAACCGATATCGATCTATCCATAAGTAGACTAGATATAATGTTGACTAACCTCACTGGTAAACTCAGCTGAAGCAGTTTACTTCTGAGCACAGGAAGCAGGACATTGTCGTAAGCAGATGCTACATCTAGAAACACGCCGATGACAGAGTCATTATTTGAGAAAGGCGAATGTCCGTAGTGAGAATACTGAGGCTATCTAATCTACCCATGCCTCTGCGAAAACCGAATTGAGAACATGATATAATACCTTTGTGTGACAATCCACTCTAACCTATTCTTAACCAGATGCTCAAGGATTTTGCACAAGGTAGAGGACAGAGCAATCGGCCTGTAAGAAGATGGATCAGAGGGGTCCTTACCCGGTTTTAGGATAGGGATGACCAGTTGACATTTCCATGAAGGTGGGATAATTCCACTAGTGAAGATACAATTTAAAATGTTAAGAAAATATAATTTGGAAGAGTTAGAGCATTAGATAATAAACGAGTAAGGAATCCCGTCACTACCTGGAGCAGAATCCTTCAAACCATCCAATGCACAAAGAAGTTCAGAGAAAGAAAAAGGAGCGTCCATGCTATCTGAGGATTCGATAAAGGAATTAGGAGGAAAAGCGTTAGCGGATGGGACATATGGAGGTGCGAGTTTGTCAATAAAACCAGGAAGCCAAGAATCTGTCTCATTGGAAGTGATATTTTGGTTGTTGACAGAACGGCGATAACACCCAATTTTCCTCCAAACTAAAGAAGGGGGGGTAGATGGGGACAAAGATTCACAAAATTTCCACCATCCAAAACGCTTTTTCTTTGATAAGACCCTTTTTGATCTGGCTGTGGTTCTTTGAAAAGCTCGGAAGTTATCATAAGACGTAAGGTCTTCCGCAAACTTCATCTCAGAAGCATTACGTCTCTTTACTTGTTCTGTGCACTCAGAATCCCACCATGGAGGGGAAGGAATTTTAGAACTGGCTGAATTTTTAAGGGGGATAGCCTGGTCAGCAGCAGATGTTAAATGGTTCGCAAACAGGTTATAGATGTGTAATAAATTTTGGGGAAGAACAGGTGGGAGAGTGGAAATAAACGAATCTACAAGAGAAGCGAATTTTTCCCAATCAGCCTGCTGAGTTCTATATTTCAGTAAAGGGGAAGGGTCAGGGGAAGGAGGGAGAGGACGGGAAATTGTTATCACTATAGGGAAGTGGTCGCTCCCATACGAAAGAGGGAGCACTTTCCAAGAAAGAGAAGTTATCAGATCGGCGGAGGCTAAAGTTAGATCAACGCAGCTTTTACTTTGAGAGGGGGATGTTCTACGAGTAGCTGAATGCTCATTAGCTATACATAGGTTTAACTCATCCAGGAGGTCTAAAAGGAAGGTTGCGTTGGGGCAGGAGTGAGGAGAACCCCACAGGGGATTCACCAAAAGTCGTATTCTTGAATATCATACCCTAAGTACCAACATGCAGAAACTATGCGGTTTTTGACGTTTAGTTGTGTTCCATTTCATGCAGAAAATATTTTTTATCGGTAATTACCGGTTTTTGTTTTCATACAAACTGCTAAAAAATATGATGTGACAGCAGTAGAGCGTCTAATGAAACGCATGTTTGTAAAAATTAAAAAAATAATAACCTAACCTCACCAACAGGCAACATTGTTTTGAAAATGGTTTGATTATAAATTATAGGAGCAATTAAGATAAAAAAGCAAGCTGAAAGCTACAAGAGGAGGCACTTTTTAAAGATGGATATATGACAGGAGACACCTTGATTAAGTAAACCAAATAATTATAGATACCAAACCTTATTTATCATGTAAATATATTTTGGAGGAATAAGTAATATTTATAGTAATATTTGCTATAAAATTAAGTTGCTGTTAAGTAGCAAGTATCTAAGTAAAGTATCTCTTGTGATTAATGAAGAGAGAGTGAGTAATAAGTAAATCTATTATTTACAGATACAAGAACAACTTGCTACCTGTTGTGTTTACCTACATGAAGAGAAGACTAAAAAGTTGCTATTCCCATGGATTAGCTGGGGCTCAAAGCACAGGAGTTGCCGTCTGTTCCTGGGATAAAGTGTGAAATAGTTCCGTACATGTGATTTGATCACCTGCCTGCGTGCGTTGCGGTGTCCACAATAGAAATAATATTATAATTATGTATCGAGATTTTGTGATGTTCTGTAAAAATATGGCACAAATCTTTCTGCTCGTTGCAAAAACTGCTTGCACTGCCTGTTCATAACGCTGCAGGTTTTCCATGCAATAGCTATCCTTACCACAATCTTAGGGTAAAATACCCAACACTGTTTGTAATGGTATTGGAGAAGTTAGAAGAAAGTTGACCCTAGTTATGTACTCGTATGTATTCAAGGTATTCTGTGGAAAACTAAGTAACGCGCAGAATTTAGAGCATATGGGGTTAGCTGTACCAAATCTGAGGTTGAGACGGGGACTTAGAGATGTGGTTTTTGTTCTCCCTGACTGTAGGACAAATATTTTGAGACATTTCCCGCTTACTACTGTACTTAGAATCTTAAATGCCACATCAGGTAAGTTGGACTTATTTAAATGTAGATTGATGAAATTCTCAGAAGTAGCTTTCATATACATTAGTAATTCAAATATTAACTAGTTTTACTCTTTTAATTGATTCTATTTAAATTATATTTAATTGTTACAGAATGAATGAAATGTTATGTAATTAATAATTTTCTTATGTCTAATAAGGGAATGGATGTACGCATAATATATTTTAATGCTTTTTAATAATTTAAATTTTGAGCTTGTTTATGCATCGTTGTCTTGGGTTGACCTGTTAGCTAGGGTGATGCACTTGTGTGTAATTAGATTTAAATAAATGAAATATTGTAAAGTGATATTGTTAAGTGAAGGTACTGTTTTAAAAATAAATAAAAGATATTGATGATCCAAATAAAGAGTTTTACTCCAATATATTTCACTGGTTACTAATAAGTCTATACTTTATTAGCTTATACGAAGCATTGTCCAGCGGATAAATCGCTAGTTGCCGGAGTTTTCAAGTTGCCGAAGGGCTTCTGACTTGGCTCTACATCTAGAACATGTTGAAAGTTGTTGTAGAACATGTTGGAATCATTCTATCACTAGCCGTCTTCTTCTAGGTTTTGACTACAGCCAATTATAGGAAAGAAAGACGCACCACCACTTGCTTCACAACATCATTGATCGGTCAAACTATCATGCTGCTTCTATCTCATAAACTAATGAAGGCTCCGCTTATTACCTGCTTCTTGATTACAAGTATAGATAAGGCATTGTACCCAACCTTTATGTATATTATCTTTCCTGCAGTTAGGTTCTTGCTTGCTGTTTTTGCAGGAGAAATAAAATAATATCACTTTCTGAATAAAGTTTCAAGGTAGGTATGGTCCTTGATGTTTAGGTTTGCCGAGATGCTTCCGACGTTATCTGAAGGTCTTCTCTTCATAACTATCGCCAAACAAGCAATCTTAACAAACAAACATGTTCTCAATATTATTTCTTAGGCCTTGCCGGCAATGCCGCGTCTACTGCTGAGGCTACCGCAAACGGTTTCAAACAATCTTAAACACCTAGGTATTCTTGTATTCATCAAGACTTATTTAACACAGAACACACAATATTTATAACCTTTTATTAGGGTTCCGATACCAAAATGGTAAAAAAAAGGAACCCTTATGGTGCCCCTCTGTCTGTCTGTCTGTCTGTCTGTCTGTCACACCTCTATATCTCAGCAACCACTTACGCTATCGAGCTGAAATTTGGAATAGTTTTAGAATATAGTTGCCCAACTTAATTGCACATGAAAATTTTTTGAAAAAAGTATGATTATTAATGTAAAGGGGGCCAAAATAGGGGGGGCCAAATTTCAAATTGTCGCTACTAGGTCGAGTGGGGTATCATATGAAAGGGCTTTACTTGTACATTTTAAAATATATTTTTGTATTTTTTTAAGTTTCTTAGTTTTCAAGTTATGATGAAAAATGACAAAAAAAATACCATTCCCCCCCCCTTATCTCCGAAGTTTGAGTCAGGGAAAATCTGAATTAATTACAGTTGACAGAGGTTTATGTAAACTTTACAGCAAAAATAAAACGATCTTTCTAAGTTGCACAGTTTTTCAGAAATCTGCAAAAAACCTTTACAAACAAATTTAGTTTTGCGGTCCTGAAAATGGACTTTATTGCTTCCAAAAATACTATAGGTATATCGGAACCCTCGGCGCGCGAGTCCGACTCGCACTTGACCGGTTTTATTTTTATGTCAAAACCACCGGTGACTTGAAATCGATTGGGGGGGGGGCACTCGATTTCAAATATCATAGGTATGATATTTTATCACCGTGTGATATATTCAAGAATGCGACTCTTGGGAAATGTATGATTTTCTCGTTTTTGAGTGATATTTTATCACCCGGTGATTTTCAAGAATCGAATCCCAGGTGTACGTTTCATTGTCAAATTTCAAAATAGTTAAAACTTAATTCCTCAAAAACGCAGGGGTGTGGATGTCCGCCAATATTTTTTGTATCTTCTAGAGGATGCTCCTTATCATCAGTCAAAGAGGCAGACATGAGCAAATCATATAGAAATTTGTCCTTCATCACCCTTACCATTACCTGGAAGACGCGGATCAAAATCTTTCGGTCCTACATAAATAAACACCGTAACACTAACAATACCGAGTTGCAGTATCCCAGTGCCGCCATCTAGCGGTGGCAGTAGTGGGCACACTACATCACCCCCCTCCAGAGACCTACAGACGATAATATGCAGGAAACCGCACTTTCCGACCCGAACGCGTCGTGAATTCTGGTTCCTTGGCCACAGGTAGTTTCTGACCCTCTGACTGAAGATTGTGAGGTTGTGAGGGATGAATGATCGGTGTGTGAACTGCGGTGTCTGGGTCACGCAGTATGTGGGCCGGCTTGACGCGGTCCACCGATACCGTAACCACCTTACTATTCACCTTAAGGGTGAAAACTTTGTCACTGCGTTTAAGAACTTCGTATGGTCCCGTATAAGGTGGTTTTAAGGATCCACCAACAGTGCAGTTACGTAAAAATACATGCGAGCAGGTGTCAAGCCCTTTGTAAACAAATGTAGAACGTTTGTCGCCATGCCGAGAAGCAGGCTTCGGCTGTAAATTTTGAATAAAATTACGTAGCCGAGACGTGAAACTCGTTGAGTCGACTGTGAAGTCAGACGCCGTAGTAAAGAAATCGCCTGGAAGGCGTAAAGGCTCGCCATAAAGTAATTCAGCAGAAGAAGCCTGAATATCTTCTTTGAACGCGCTGCGAACCCCTAATAACACCAATGGAAGAGATTCCACCCAGTTAGTGCTGTCGTGGCAGATTATGGCAGCCTTTAACTGCCGGTGAAACCTCTCCACTAAGCCATTGCAAGATGGGTGGTATGCAGTATCCCAGTGCCGCCATCTAGCGGTGGCAGTAGTGGGCACACTACAGATATGTACCTTGTGAATCCCTCAGTCTCATTATTATTCTTACCAAACCTAGCACACACAATAAAGAAAAAAAACCGGCCAAGTGCGAGTCAGACTCGCGCACGGAGGGTTCCGTACCACCACGTAATATTAATTGTATTAGTTGAAATTTCAGTAACTTACTGTGCTAGATTTTTTGGGTCCGACTCGCGCTTGACCAGTTTTTATTATTTGTTTTTATTTCATAGCTTATGCACTATATACGTACCAATTTTCACGTTTATAAGTGATCCCGTTTTTAAGATAGAGCTAAAACAAAAATCGCCTATAAAAACAGGTCTTTAGTATGGGAGCCCCCCCTTAAATTATTACTTTTTTTGTTTTTAGTATTTGTTGTTATAGCAGCAAGAAAAATACATAATCTGTGAAAATTTTAACTGTCTAGCTATTACTGTTCATGAGATACAGCTCAAACAAAATTTTGTAAAAACAGCTGACTTTGATGGCATCTTATTCCTTTGTTTTTAAATATTTTTTAAAACAAAAAATAAAGTATTTATCTACTCAACTAGCTCTAAACAACGATACCCCACTCGATGGGGTAGGTTAAACTTTTTTCGACGCTCCCCCCTTTAGCTGTTTGGGAGCCCCCCTTAATTTCTAGCTTTTTTTATTTTTAGTATTTGTTGTTGTAGCGGCAACAGATATACACAATTTGTGAAAATTTAAAGTTTCTAACTATTACGGTTCATGAGATACAGCCCGCTGACAGACGGACAGACAGACAGACATCGGAGGCATATCAATAGCGTCCCGTTTTTTACCTTTTGGGTACGGAACCCTAAAAAATCACCCAAAGTTTAAACCCAAACAAAATATCGAGTGAAAATCGCCTGAAACACGTTTATTATTTTATTTTATTTATTAGGGCTAACAAACAGTGAGCACAATTGGAACTTATTGGGAAACCCCCCCTTGTATTTTTTATTTGTATTATTTGTGGTTATAGCAGCAACAGAAAGACTAAGACTACCTATTACGGTTCATGAGATACAGCCTGATGACAGACATCGGAGACATATTAATAGGGTCCCGTTTTTCACCTTTTGGGTACGGCACCCTAACTAAGAAGGCTCCGTCAAAAATAAGCACTGATATTTTTAAGAAAGTCCACTTTGCGATAAAAAAAAGATAAGGACTCTCTGTAAACGAAACAAGTTAGTAAGTGATTTTGAAGACATGCCATCGCTAGGGTGCCGCTTACACAAAACCTTTACGCCTTTCTCAAAAAATTTTAACGCAGTGCATATTAATGCCCAAAGCATCCCCGCCCATTACACCGATCTTCTCTCTTCATTTGATAGCAAGCACATTCACGCTGTTCTGATATCGGAGTCCTTTTTAAAACCTTCACTACCCTCTACTCTTTTCTCTTTGCCCGGTTTCAGACTCATCAGGAACGACAGATCCTACGCTAAAGCTTCTACATCTAAAGTGGTTGGTGGTGGAGGGGTGGCGATTTACCTAAGAGCAGATATTCCTTGTGAGATCGTTTCTCAGTCTGCTGGTGCAGCGGGCCGCGCAGAGTATATGTTCCTGGAATTAACACTGCATCACAAAAAAATGTGTCTTGGCGTCTTTTATAGTCCGAACTCTAGCATTAACTACTTTGACTCCCTAGAATCTACACTGGCGGACTTAAGAGCGCGCTATGAACATTTTATCTTAATGGGTGACTTCAATACCTGCCTCAGTAGGGGTGACAATCGCTCTCACAAACTACTTTCTCTCCTCAGATCTGTAGACCTGGAATCCCTTCCCCTGAATCCTACCCACTTCCCCCATAATGGTCCTCCTTCCCTTCTTGACCTGGCCATTACTTCTAGTCAAGATCTTGTCAGCGCACACGGACAATTCAATGCGGCAGCATTCTCAGCCCATGATCTCATTTACATCTCTTATAAGCTTCGACCTCCCAAACGGAGACATAAGACTATTATTTTACGTAACTACGCCAAAATTGACCCGGAAGCTCTCCAAGAGGATTTGTCTAATGTTGATTGGCATCCGGTTTCTGCTGCCCCAGACATTGATGGAAAAGTCTTGGCTTTTAACAGCATTCTTTTGTCTATCTACGACAAACACGCTCCTGCCACACCAGTGCGGGTGAGGCACTTCCCTGCCCCCTGGCTGACCGATGACATTAAATGTTTGATGGCCAGAAGAGACCGAGCCAAAATCAGGTTACGACATGCTCCCTCTGACGGTAATCGCGAAATCTACATCACTTTGCGTAACTTATGCAACAAATCAATCAGGGCTGCACGTAGGAAATACATCCATTCCACCATTGATAGCTGTCCCCCGGATAAGCTATGGAAGTTCTTAAGGTCCCTGGGTGCAGGCAAGCCTAAACCCAACACTCCTACAACATTAGACCTGAACTCGCTAAACAAACACTTCAGCTCTTCCCCAGTATTATTGGACGCTACGAAGAAGCGGACGACCCTGGAACTCCTTACAACTCTCTCTTCGTCATCCGGTAGTCCTCTAGATTTCGGGAGAATTTCGGCGGCGGAGATTATCAAGATTATAAGCGGCATCAAGACGAAAGCCGTTGGAGATGATGGTATTAGTCTTGAGATGATCTCGCCTGTCAAGCACATGCTCGCTCCCATCCTCGCCGAAATCCTTAACTTTTCGCTGTCATCCGGTTCTTTTCCCTCACCTTGGAAAGTCGCGCATGTCTTACCCATCCCTAAAAAATCCAATCCCAACACCTTCTCTGAGTTTAGACCCATCTCCATACTACCCATCCTATCCAAAATCCTCGAAAATTTCGTAAATCGTCGCCTATACTCCCACCTACTCCGTTCGAACCTATTGAATCCTCTACAATCCGGCTTCCGCCCAGGCCATAGCACCACCACTGCCCTTGTCAAGGTCACAGACGACATTCGCTGGAATATGGAGAACAAGAAGCTAACTCTTCTTGTTCTTCTTGACTTTAGCAGTGCGTTCAACTCCGTAGACTATGACCTTCTGATGGCGGTGCTAAATACCTTAAATCTCTCTCCTCTAGCATTATCTTGGTTTAAATCCTACTTATTCGATCGCAAACAGCTGGTGCGGGTGGATGATCACCTATCACAATTCTGTCCGCTTACGGCGGGTGTACCTCAAGGGAGTATTCTCTCGCCCTTACTTTTCTCGATCTTCATCAATGGCATCACAACCTCTATCTCTTCATCCTATCACCTCTATGCTGATGATCTCCAAATTTATTCTGCCGACGTTCTTGGTAACTTTTCACAGACAATTGAGTTAATTAACTCCGATCTGCATACTATCGCTTCCTGGGCTAACAGCCATGGTCTCGTGATTAACGCGGAAAAATCTCAAGCAATTATCATTGGCGACCACTACTACATCTCCAAGCTCGCTGACATTTCGTTGCCTAATGTTGTCTTCAACAATACAGTAATTCCTTTCTCTAACAATGTTAAGAACCTAGGCATCGTTATGGATAGAACCCTGTCCTGGTCAGCTCATATTGGTGAAGTTAGCCGCAAACTATTTGCTTCCCTCCACTCCCTTAAGCGCCTACAGAACTTTCTGCCTCTTCAAACCAAGATAATGCTATCCCAATCCCTTCTTCTGCCGCTACTGGATTATGCCGATGTAGCATTTCTTGACGCCAATGCAGATCTTCTGGACAAACTTGAGCGACTCCAAAATGTCTGCATTAGGTACATCTTCGGTCTCCGAAAATTCGATCATGTATCGGAGTTTCGCACCAAGTTAAACTGGCTTCCCATCAGACTTCGCAGAAATATCCACATCCTATCCTTCCTGTACACCATCCTTTTTAATCCTGCTACTCCTCTCTACTTAAAAGAAAGGTTTCAATTCCGCACCCTCACCGATGGCCATCTCCGCTCCTGCGCCAACCTCTCCCTCGTCTTTCCTGGTCACTCCTCTCGTGTCTACTCTAATTCCTTCTCCGTTCAAGCGGTTAGACTGTGGAACCTGCTTCCTGAGAATGTGAGAAGGTCACCCAACATAGCCGCGTTCAAATGTTCACTGAGGAAACTCTGGGGTCACAATACTGACACTTGAGCTGCAAGTTGATTTATATATTTTGGTACTTATCTCATTACTTTATATATTTTATTATAATATGTTTGTCATATATATTTTATTTATTTGTAGGTATTATATAATATATATATATATGTATTACTATTATTATTATCATAAGTAGGTAGGTTATTTTATTTTATTTCTTGTGTTTATGCATTAATTTATTTATTTATCCGTTATACTTAGTAAATAATATTAACAATTCTTTATATGTAGGTATTCTGCAAAATATTGTCAACTCCTTTAGCCTCTCTAAGGTTGGCTGGAAGAAATTCCATTTAGGGATAAGTCCGCCTTTGCATATGTACTTTTCTTGTTTGTAATTTGTCTCCTTTTATTTGTGATGCAATAAAGAATATATACATACATACATACATACTATTTAAATATTTTTACGCATGCTATGAAGTAAAATAAAATATTATTTGATTTGGTTGCTGATGTTACTTTTCCAAAAAAAGCCATAAAAAAAGCAAGTGGCCGAAACACCCACTCCAAAAAAATTATTGTATGTACTAGGTTGATCAATAAATTCTTGAAAACGCAATGAAACTCTAGGAAAAGTATATGTAAATTGTATTTATTTTTCAACGTAATCACCTTTTAAGCTAATACATCTTGAGTAGCGTTTTGCAAGCTGGTTTATTCCCTTAGAAAAAAAGGCTTGATCCTGGGACTCGAAAAAGGCCTCTACAGCATAGATCACCTCATCGTCACCATCAAATTTTGTACCACGCAATTGCTTTTTCAGGTGAGAAAAAAGGTGGAAATCACTCGGCGCTAAGTCCGGAGAATATGGTGGGTGCTGCATCAACTGGAATCCAGCCGCTTGGATGGCAGCGCCTGCCACATCAGATCTATGGGCAGGGGCATTATCGTGATGAAAAAGCACTCCAGCACGCAATTTTCCTCGACGTTTATTCTTTATTTCTTCACGTAGTTTTTTGATTAATGATGCGTAATACTCTCCAGTAATTGTCTCTCCTTTCCTTAAATAGTCGATCATTATTATACCTTCCGCATCCCAGAAGATCGAGGCCATTATCTTTCCTGCGGACGCAGACACCTTGAATCTCTTGGCTGGCGGAGAAGACGGTCTTTTCCACACCTTGCTTTGGCTTTTCGTTTCCGGGTCAAAATGGTGTACCCATGTTTCATCAACGGTTACGAAACGAGCACAAAAAGAATCTGGATTCTCTTCAATGATAGCTAAATTTTGCTTTGAAATGTCAACTCTTGTCTTCTTCTGGGCGTCTGTTAACATTCGGGGAACCCAGCGCGCGGCCACCTTTTTGAAATTTAAGCTATGAGTTAATATAGACTGAATTGTCCCAAACGAAAGCTTTAGAACCTCAGCTAAATAACGAATGGTCACACGTCGATCTTTCAAAACGATTTCTTCGATTTTATCAACATTTTCTTGCGTAGCGGCCGTTGTTGGCCGCCCGGAGCGAGCATCGTCATTGCAGGCGGTTCTGCCACGTTTAAATTCGGCGCACCAGTATGCTACTGTCGAATAAGACGGAGCATTGTCTGCCAAAGTAGCCTGCAATTCTTCAAAAACACATTTAGTAGAAAAAAATTTCAGGCAGAAATATTTAATAACCGCACGAAGTTCGAGCTTTTCCATTTTGTGTACGAATCGAATTCCCGCCATATAAGAAGTTCAAAAAATATTATTGGTAATAGTTTTTCTTTCTTTTTTTTTTTGGCTTTGGCTACTGATGAATTTAAGATTCGAACAAAATAGATCGCATGCATGTAACGCTTTTATAAGTATCCTCTTTCAAGAATTTATTGATCAACCTAGTACTTTCCTGTTTCGGACGCGGTGTCCGAATGCGAGTGTCCGAATCACCCACTAAGCCGTCGTGGGCAGCGGAGCTGATGTTAAATTGACTTCCTGCTGCCCGTGTTACTTTACTTGATGTGATGACATTAGAAACGTTCTTTCACATATAGAAAGCTCACGTATTCCCAATAGCCCTATTTTTCCAATTAATGAAAAATTATTTAAGGCAAACGAAGTCGTCTGCAACGAAACTAGACAAAAATCAGATCTTATATATACAAGTATAAAAATAACAAAATAATTAACACCTACTCATACAAACTCTAATGTCATCAGTGTTATCACACAAAATATTTAGTTAGGTTGGATAGCACTAAATCATTTCGGAGCTTGCAACCAATGTACCCGTTTGGATTCGGATAGTACCTATTTACATGAGGGCGACATCCCATCTCGACACGAAAAAATTTGCTTACCTAAAATCTTCATAAGTACTGTCACAAGCAAAAGTAAAATAGTCGCGCAACCTTTATCACGATATATTTCGATCATTACTGTATACTAAACCAAATAATATTCGCTTCTATTCTAAAAAATTTACAACCTAATATTTATTTTTATTCCTTATTCATATTCATATATTTGGTAATAAAATTGTTATTACATGTCAAAATTATTAATTATAATAATAATAATAATATTATTATTTTTTGTGGCGTAGGGATGTGACGACCCCATCGCCCGCTGGAGTGGCAACTGTGTGACAGATAGTTTCCACTCCAGTGCAGACAGTCAGTACCTGGCGACCGGTGTGAGAACCGTGCCGTGTCGCGATGCCCAGGGAATTGGGTTAAAAATAACGGTCTCCTCAGGAGGACTAAGCTAAGCGGGTCCCCTGAGTGTATAACGCTTGCAAAAACAATGGAATGGTTGATAGTGATGAGCGCATAGGGCCGCTGCTCGGGGGTCGCCGGGGCGCGCCCAGTCGAAGGGCTGGTGCTGGGCGTGGCAGAGGGCGAGCCAGCCGGAGCTCGGGCCGACCACCAGGCCCGACGCTACCACCATCCCCACCAGACGGCTTGGTGACTGCGGGTCCTTCTGTGGACCCACAAGCAGCGCCCGCCCCTGGTGGGACACGCCGCATGCGCTGGACTCGGACGCAAAACGCCAACGTCATGCGAGCGTATTTCAGAGCGGTGGGGAGAGAAACCGGAGGCACGGGATATCGAGCGGGGCTGCTCACTGAATTCCAGCGGCTCGAGCCCTTGCTGTCCGTCGCGGAGCAGAACTTGTCGGATCGAGTTCGTTTTATACAGCGACGAGCGCTTTTCTCTGATAACGAACTGGATCAACTACGACGTGAGGCCGTTTCTGCAGTGCAGCCTGAGCTGCGTGAATTTGGTGGCTCTGCTGGCCTTGGTGTGGCGACGGGGTCAGCAGATGCCGTACCGGTCGTCAGTGAGGCTGCTGAAGTAGCAGAAGAAACGGTCGCCCAGGATACAGAGCGATTGAGGAGGACTTTGGAAGAGGCGATTTCGGAGTTCCGAGACTTGCCTGTGGGGGCGAGGCCGAGAATCCCTCGTATTACTCTGAGCCGCCGAAACAGAGCTGCCGTAGGGGCCATTAACGACATGCTACGGCCTCATTTGGATACTAGCATGTCCCTCGGTGATACGAACTCTATTCTTTTTGCTGCGGCAACGGCGGTATGCCGTTTTATTGGCGCCAAATTCCCAAGTGTGGGTGTGCCAGTATCAACGGATAGAAGGGCGCCCGCTTGGAAAAAGAGGGTAGAGAGGCGTGTCGCTGAGGCTAGGTCCCTCATAGGCCGGCTTACCTGCTTCAGGTCAGGAAATCGTAGGCCGAGAGTTGTGCGTACCGTCAGGGCCGCTTTTGCCGGGTTGAACGTCGACCCGTTGCACATAACAGAGCGTGATCTGACGATGCGCATCGATGATCTGAAGCAGCGTATTGCGGCTTGGGGGAAGCGAATTAGGCGATACTCTGAGCGAGTGGCAAGGTTTCGCGAAAATCGCCTCTTCGGGAGTGACCAGAGGAAGTTATACAGGTCGTTGGAGCAGCGTGTGGTGCCTTCTGTAGGCGATAGACCGGAGAAAAACGCTCTTATTGCGTTCTGGCGTAATATCTGGTCTCGGCCTATAGTCCACCAGGAGGGGCCTTGGATGGATGGCGTCGTGGAAGCATGTGCTGCAGTACAACCAATGGAACCAGTTGCAATCAGTGAGGATGACGTTAAGTGTGTACTTAGCAAGGCTCCGAACTGGAAGACTCCAGGGAGCGACGGGTTGCACACTTACTGGTTAAAAGGGTTCCCGGTATGCCATGCAGTTCTCGCTCGTCAATACCAGGAGGCCCTAGAACAGCGTAATCTCCCAAACTTCCTCACCACGGGGATCACTCACCTAGCTCCGAAGTCCGCGTGTACCTCTGACCCTTCGCAGTATCGCCCCATAACTTGCCTGTCTACCACATATAAGGCATTGACATCAATTCTGAAGACCAAGATTGACCGCCATATAGAGGAAAACCAAATTATGGCGGTCAATCAGAATGGGTGTAGGGGCGGTAGTCGAGGTACAAAGGAGCTCCTCCTCATAGACGCGGTCGTAGGCAAACTTGTGATACGCAACCGACGCAATTTTTCTGCTGCCTGGATAGACTATAAGAAGGCGTTTGACTCGGTGCCGCACACGTGGTTGAGAAGGGTCCTCGAGCTGTACAAAGTAGATCGTGCAGTTCGAGACTTCCTGGAGATGTGTATGGCGCAGTGGAAAACGAGCCTAAGTCTATCCGGTGTATGCATGTCGGCAGCGGAAGACAAGATAGAGATAAGGCGGGGGATATTCCAGGGCGATTGTCTGAGCCCGCTTTGGTTTTGCCTGTCTCTGAATCCGCTTAGTGTATTGCTGGACAGAACGGGAACAGGCTTTCAGTTTCAGAGAGGAGGTACTAGGCTAACGCACCTTCTCTACATGGATGATCTCAAATTGTTCGCCCCAAATGCCACAAAGTTGGCAGAGTTGCTGACTGTCACTAAGCAGTTCAGCGACTCTATTGGCATGGAGCTCGGGGTGGACAAATGTGCATTACTCCATGTAGAGAGGGGCCGAATATCACGTTCTTCGGGGGTGTCCACTGATAGTGGCATCCAAACCCTCTCAGAAACTGAAACGTACCGGTACCTGGGTATGGCGCAGAGTATTGGTGTGGACGAGAAGATGGTGAAGACCGCCGTTCGTGAGGCTTTCTTTGGTCGCCTGACAAAGCTGCTCAATACGCATTTGTCAGGTACTAACAGAGTTAAGGCCTACAACGGGTGGGTGATGCCTATACTTCTTTACACCTTTGCCGTACTCAGGTGGACTCAGACGGAATTAGATGCCCTGGACAGGAAGGTCCGCACAACTATGACACTCCATAGAATGCATCATCCCCGGTCGTCCATGATGAGGCTATATTTGCCGCGAAAGGTAGGTGGGCGAGGATTTTTAAGCGCCGCCACCTTGCATAATCGCGAAGTGTGCAGTCTCCGTGATTATTTCATGGCGAAAGTGGAGAGTAATTTGCATAGAGTTGTCGTAGAGTGTGACAAAGGACTAACCCCCTTGTCTCTAGCTGCTGAGAACTGGCAAGACCCGGTGATACTAAGCATCCAGGACCGGGAGACCGTATGGAAAGAGAAAGAGCTGCACGGGAGGTTTTACAAGGCTCTTCATGAGCCCCATGTGGACTCTAAAGCCTCCGTGCACTGGCAGCGCTTCGGAAATCTCTTTGCGGAGACCGAAGGGTTTGTCTGTGCGATACAAGATCAGGTGGTTAAGACGAACAACTATCGTAGGTTCATTATGAAGGATGGCAGTGTGGACGTGTGTCGGGCGTGCCATCTTCCAGGCGAGACCATCCGCCACATAACCTCTGGTTGTTCTGTTCTTGCCAACACTGAGTATCTGCACAGACATAACCAAGCAGCCAGAATAGTACACCAAGAGCTCGCTCTAAAATACGGTCTCGTGGGTACCAGGTTGCAGTATTACAAGTATAACCCGGAGCCAGTTCTCGAGAACGACCGTGCTCGGCTCTACTGGGACCGATCCATCATCACTGACAGGACAGTTCCTCAGAACAAGCCTGATATAGTGCTGATGGATCGGGCACAATCGCGGGTGTTTTTAGTGGACATCACCATTCCGCACGATGAGAACCTCGTCAAGGCCGAACGAGACAAGTGTGTCAAGTATCTCGAGCTGGCAGACGAGGTGACCGCGATGTGGCGGGTGGCGTCCACTGAAATCATCCCGGTCGTAGTATCGACGAACGGTTTGATCCCAACCAGCTTGCGCCAGCATCTGCAGCGGTTGGGCCTCCGTGACGGACCAGTGACGGCCTCAATTCAAAAGGCAGTCCTGCTGGACAATGCCAGAATTGTGCGCCGGTTTCTTTCTCCACCGACCTGACACCTCTGGCGCTTGTCTTGGCCGCGCCAGGGAGTCCTCCTGCCCTCTTTTCTCTTTGGAGAAGAGAGTATTAGCAGTGAGATAGTTTTAAATAGCTGGAATAATAATTAAATTCATTTATTATGGCAACAAGGGCCCATTTGTTAGTAAGACAAGAAAACTTATATCTATGTTAGTATCACAAAAAACAAAATCACTAAACACAATCACAATAAAATAATATTAATAATAGAATGTCAATAATATAAATTAAAATGTCAGTATAGTAAAATAAAACGAACCATAGGAGTAGGTACTCTAAGCACATACATTTGTCAATCCACTATTTTAATGGTCGTGAGAAATTCCTTGACGCTATAAAAAGTGTGCTCGATTAGCCAGTTCTTAAGGTGGTTGCTGAGCAGAAGTGCTGCCACTTTGAACTCCCTCGCTCGGGAACCGGGCACATGTGCCCATTTTTTTACTGTTTCAGGGTTCCATGTTATAAGATTTTCTTCCTTTCAACATGGAACCCTTTTTAAGTTATTTATTTTGACATGTGAGGGAGGGGGTTAAGGTGGTTGCTGAGCAGAAGTGCTGCCACTTTGAGAAATAAATTTATTGCGTCATAAATACAAAACATATAATAAGGATTGTTTGATTGGCGGCAGTTTGGGGTAGTTCTATATTTTATTATTCATCACATCACATCTTAGCTTATTGTGAATAGCTTTGTATTGTAAAACTGCCAAAAACGGCCACTTTTAGCACTTTACCAATACAAAGCTATAAATGATAAGCTAAGCGATTATGTCATGGGTTTTAACATATATAACTACCCTATATTGCCGCCAAACGAACAATACTACCGAAAAGTATTGATATATATTTTTTAATGCGGGTTTTATTTAATTATAATTTTCAACAATTAATTTTAATTTATACACGCTTTTGATTAGATTTATTTATTTTGATTTTTGTAGGTACTAATATAGGATTAAGATTTTGTACTAACAATAATTATGGATTGTATTATCTGAAATAAAGTATTATTATTATGTTGGTGGTTCTTTTTTTTCTCCCTTTTTCTAGGGGTGTTGTTCAATAACGCGGGTTCGAAAACCAAGGGTTATTATTATTATTATTATATTATTATTATTATTGTATTTGCGACGCAATAATTTTTTTTCTAAAAGTATGGTGCTGCCACCCAGCAACCGCCTTAAGTCTGGTTTTGAAAGTGTCCAGTGACGGTGCGTCCCTCACGCTTCTAGGTAACCTATTATAGACCGCTGGCCCCGCTACATGGGTCAATTTTTCTGATTTGGCTAGTCTGTGTTTGATCTGTAGTAGTCTAGTCGCGTGCCGGAGCGTTTTCACGGTTGTATCAGCACGCTGTTGGTACTGATCTATGTGAGTATGGACGTACACGGCGATTTGGTAAATCACCACGGACGGGAGAGTGAGTATTCCGAGTGCAGCAAAGTATGGTTTGGCGGAGACATCCGGCCTCACGTGTACAATAGCTCGAATCGCTCTTTTCTGCATTCGAAAGGCCCTCTCCCATTCGGCGGCACACCCCCACAGCCCAGCACCGTACGTCAACAGTGAGTGCACAGTAGCAAAATAACATGAACGCGCCACATCCTGCCACATTATATATTTATAAAATCCTACTTAGGTACAATAAAATTTTTAAATAGCTAATATAATTAATTTTTAAATATCAACAGCTTACACACTACGAATGAAATATTTATTATTATATATTTTTAGTATTTATTTCTTAATAAATAAACAGTTTTTTGCAGACGAGTTTATAAAGCACTTGACACAATTTTTTTTTTGCCCTCTGCGATGTTGATGACGTAATCAATATGGCCGACTAAGTTTTTGACACGCTTCCACATTTTCCTTTTAATTTGGGTTTATTTAATTAAATAACCTATACTGTTAGTGGTGATTAATCAGGAAAAAACGCGCTTTCCCACATCGGTGTATTTGACATTGGTAAGGCTCATCATTTACCATAAATATTTGTAACTTTATAAAATTAACTGTTCTTATTTTGTTTGTTTTTTTAAACATTTTGGTAAATATCTTGGAATCCAAATGAGATGTATAATTATTTGGATTTAAGCTAATGTAAAGAAATAAAGGAATGCGTGTTTCATCATTTTTGCAAAGTCATCTCTCTAGGGGGTGAAATGAGCTATGCTATTTATAAAGATTAGGATTTAGAGTCAGTACAAAATATAAGGAAACACGCATTTATTAGCATTATTGGATAATCATCTTAAAGGGAGTAAAATGATGGATGAATGGGTAAAACTTCCGCTTTTAAGTAAGACGCATCAAAAATTCAGATTTTCATAAAAACTTTTTCTAGGGGGATGATTTTGCAAAAATGCTGATCCTTGTTTGTTCCTTTATTTCTTTTCATTAGCTTAAACCCAAATTTTTAAGCACCTTATGTCAAAACTGTAGGATTTTCTTACAAATTTCCAACCCTTATTCGCCCCCTTAGGACAGGAATTTTTGGAACAGTGTCTCTTATATGCAAATAACCTTTGTGCAAAATTTCACTTTTGTAGCTGGGGTTACGGCTCGCCGTTGATGTATCAGTTAAGATATGTTCTTCTGTACATTCAAATTTTTCTTGACTGTCCAATACTGTCCATATTCCCCTCTGAAGATATCTTAAAGTATTGAATCTAGCGAAAAAGTTGCAACGTATTTTTTGTAGAGAATTTTATTTAAATTAATTCATTGGAAAGTCATTTTCTGCTATGTGACGCAGATTTCGAGATATTCATGAAAAATAAAAAAAGGGAACATAAATTACTTACGTAATTAACACCGCTAGAAGGCCAGATAAATTTGTGTCCCTGGCTTTATAGACTCGTCTACTCATAAACTATCTAAAACCAAACGGGCACATTCGCCGGTGGCTCCAAAATATTTTGGGGTGATTTCTTGCTAAGGTACTAATTTCTGATGTTCATGATACAGATGCTCTTTCCGATAACGAAAGTTAAGCAACGTTGGCCGTGTTCAAAACAGAACCCGGATAGGTGACCGTTAGTGCCATAACAATTGGAATGCTTACGTGCTTCGAAGAGCATATTACCTTCGAAGGACGGCAATTCCGACTATATCATCATTGGTCAATTTGGCGGCTTGAAAACTTTGGACAGCCAGGTAGGTCACTAACCTAGCAAAGCCTAATCTAGAATTGGGTCTGGTTTGCCTTCTGGGTTGCGGAGGTCAGATGACAGTCGCTCTGTGTAAAAACCTATGCGCTTTTCAAATCCCCAAGGTTAGGAAGTGGACTCCGTAAAAAAACCCGGACAAGTGCGAGTCGGACTCGCGCGCCGAGGGTTCCGATATACCTATAGTACTTTTGGAAGCAATAAAGTCCATTTTTAGGACCGCAAAAACAAATTTGTTCGTAAAGGTTTTTTGCAGATTTCTAAAAAACTGTGCAACTGAGAAAGATCATTTTAGTTTTGCTGAAATGTTTATATAAACTTTTATCGACCGTAATTAATTCAGATTTTTTTCCTTTCACAAACTTCGGAGATAAGGGGAAGATAAGGGAATGATATTTTATTTTGTAATTTTTCAAAGATATATATTAGAATATACAAGTAAAACCCTTTCATATGATACCCCGTAACGACAATTTGAACCCCCCCCCCCCCCTCCCGGTTGGGTCCCCTTTACATTCATAATCATATTTTTTAGGGTTCCGATACCAAAATGGTAAAAAAAAGGAACCCTTATGGTGCCGCTCTGTCTGTCTGTCTGTCTGTCTGTCCGTCTGTCTGTCACACCTCTATATCTCAGCAACCACTTACGCTATCGAGCTGAAATTTGGAATAGTTTTAGAATATAGTTGCCCAACTTAATTGCACATGAAAATTTTTTGAAAAAAGTATGATTATTAATGTAAAGGGGGCCAAAATAGGGGGGGCCAAATTTCAAATTGTCGCTACTAGGTCGAGTGGGGTATCATATGAAAGGGCTTTACTTGTAAATTTTAAAATATATTTTTGTATTTTTTTAACTTTCTTAGTTTTCAAGTTATGATGAAAAATGTCAAAAAAAATACCATTCCCCCCCCCTTATCTCCGAAGTTTGAGTAAGGGAAAATCTGAATTAATTACAGTTGACAGAGGTTTATGTAAACTTTACAGCAAAAATAAAACGATCTTTCTAAGTTGCACAGTTTTTCAGAAATCTGCAAAAAACCTTTACAAACAAATTTAGTTTTGCGGTCCTGAAAATGGACTTTATTGCTTCCAAAAATACTATAGGTATATCGGAACCCTCGGCGCGCGAGTCCGACTCGCACTTAGCCGGTTTTTTTAAATCTTTCATGTGCAATTAAGTTGGGCAACCATATTCTAAAACTATTCCTTTCAAGTCGATAGCATGAGTGGTTGCTGAGATATACTAGTGTGACAGACGACGGACAGACAGACAAAGTCGCACCATAAGGCCGGTATTTCACTGGGACGCCATGGTGGCGCGACTGGTGTCCGTTACTAGACACCAGAATCGCTACACCCTGCGGCCACAGTATTAAGGGCTATAATTTACCTATGAAATTGCCGAAATTTTGTTACAGATTAATGAGATCATAATTCCTATAATTCTAATGCAAATTTTTTCATTTGATTTATATTTGAAAGTTGACTTCAATGTTATCAATTTACGCATAAAATAAAGTTTTTATTTTTAGTTTGAAATATAAAATTAATGGTTTGAAAATTGTTTGTCTTAAATGTCGTCCGATTTCATCATTAGATTTGTTATATTTTTTTACAGATAATACGTGGGACACTCAGAAATATTTGCGACACTAAAAAAAATTGTTCTACAGGTACATATATTTTTATTAAATCTTTTCAAAGTACTCTCCACCAGCCTCTATACAAAGATTCATGCGTCTGAACCAGTTTTCAAAACACTTTTTCCAGTCCGCCGTAGACACCTCGTTTACAGCCTGCTCGAACACAGCCAGCGCATCTTCCGGCGACGAAAATTGTATCCCCTTGAGCTGATTTTTTATTTTTGGAAATAAAAAGAAGTCACACGGTGCTAGATCAGGGCTGTAAGGAGGGTGACCCAGGAGTTTGACTGGTGTGCTGTCCAGGAAGTCCCTCGTTTTGAGCGCGGTGTGTGCAGGCGCATTGTCGTGGTGGAGCAGTAGTCCGCGGAGCCCTGTGTTTGGTCGCTTGTTGCTCACAACAGAAAAAACTTCTGGTAAACATTTGGTAGTATACCATTCGGCGTTGATGCTTCTTTGATCTCGTAAGGGAATTGAGGCAAGTGGCCAGTCAAATTAAAAAAGCTGGCGATCAAAATCTTCCCCCCGCTTCGAGATCGCTTCACTTTGGTAGGCGTTGGTTCATTTTGAAACACCCAAACTGTCGACTGGCGCTTGGTTTCTGGATCGTATTGATAAATCCAGGAC
This sequence comes from Athrips mouffetella, assembly GCA_947532105.1. Taxonomy (NCBI): domain Eukaryota; kingdom Metazoa; phylum Arthropoda; class Insecta; order Lepidoptera; family Gelechiidae; genus Athrips; species Athrips mouffetella. Next base: position 5,416,620 of record OX383969.1, on the reverse strand, counting down.
TCATCACCTGTTACGATGTCGTAAACACGCCGAGACGAGCCTGCTTCAAATTTGTTCAGCATATCACGGCACCATTCCACCCGGGCCTGCTTCTGAGCGTCGGTGAGGTAGTGCGGCACCCAGCGCGATACTATCCTCCTCACGCGAAGATGCCCGTGTAGAATCTCGTGAACGCTTCCCGATCCAATCTTTAATATGTGCTGAATCTCCTGATATGTAATTCGCCTATTATCTTGGATTAAATTTTTCACTGCTAGCACGTTTTCTTCCGTAATAGCCGTCAAAGGGCGACCGCTTCTTTCTTCATCCCCCAAGGTTGGTCGACCGCGCCTAAATTCGTTATACCAACGATACACGGTTGCCTTGGAGGGGCCTTCATCCATAAATGCCATTTGAAGTCTATCGAACGATTCATCCGGTTTCAGGCGACACTTGAAATCGTAAAAAATCATAGCTCTAAAATGTTCCCGGCGCAGATCCATTTTTCAGTAAGACACGATACTTTGAATTGGCTCGCAAAAAATGTGGAGGGAAATTTTGAAAATGGAACACACATATTTTTACTTACAAGTAATCATATTTTCGAAAAAGATTCTGACCGGCCAGTCTCCCATATATAAAAACCATTTTTCGCAATACTTTCTGAGTGGCCTAGTATTTTTCGAAAATTAAATTTAAGCCTCTGTTAGCTTAATGTGTTCCCAATAATGCTTAAAAAAAATAAAAAAAATTGGATTTATAATTCCTAAGAAAAATGCAAAAATGTTAGTACTGAAAATTGAGTTTACCTAAAATTCACCATACAAAACGGCAATTTCATAGGTAAAGACCTAATATTTCACTGGGAGTGGTAGCGCGAACAACAACCAGTCCGGCTGTTGGTAGCGCTACCACTCCCAGTGAAATATAGCCCTTAAGGTTCCCACGGAGTGACGAAATCCTATACAAACATTGTTTGATTTAATTTTTGAAAGGTAAGACCAAACTTTACCAAACTTCGTAGACATAATCAAATGCAATATATCTATGCTTTTAATTTGTTTTTGTTTGAAAATATTAACCAAAAACAAAATTAGAGCGAATTTAATTTCAGACAAATTTCACGCAAAATACGTGTTATTTGCAGCCAGGTACAACATACGTAATACACTTTAAAATTAAATGGAAACCAATCGCTTACGAATGCTTACATTGATTTAATAGTGTACTTTGAAAATAAACTAAAAAAATAGAAATAAATTATATATTAAGTTAATGAAAACGAAATAACCACAATGTTTCGATAAATAGCTAAATTTCGGCCCGTTCGCTGCAGCTTCTCTCTCGTTAGCGAGAGCGTCGGGGGAGGGACGTCTAGCACGGACTGTCTCCGCCTTCGATTTTCTTTGTTATCCTTATCAGTGCAGTGCGTCGTTAGCTCTCCGCGCGATTGCACTGAGCGTATTCATTTTACGTGCTTTTCGATAGGTACTCGATAAAGCTTATGTATTTTATGCTGGAAGGTAGTTTTGATTACGAAGCGTTATTTCACTATTGGTTATTTGACTAAATTTTTTATTTTATTTTTTATAATGAAGCTTTTTTCACGAATAGCCTGCTATAAATAGTTTTAAATCTTTTAAAATAAGGAAATTGTAAATCTTTAATTATTATATTATTTTCTTGTAATAGCTCACTGAATAACTTTTCAAGGACTCACCTCTGTTTGTTTTGTATTGGGTATCCTATACTATAAAACGAGCAATATTTGTATATATATATTTGTAATCGGTTTCTCGAAAACAGCTCTAACGATTTCAATGAAATTTACCATACGGGGGTTTTAGGGGCGAAAAATCGATCTAGCTAGGTCTCATGTCTGGGAAAATTCGTTTTCCCCGTGTTTTTAAGTATTTGCGTATTAGCCAAAACCTACAGCGCCATCTGTTGGCGGGTAGCATAGCTTGCTCACCCGATGATATTTTCATGTTGAGGCGGCATAGAGTAACACGATTTTCGCGCGCGGGCTTGCGCGGTTTGACGCGTTGCTCTAAGTGAGGCGGCTATTATAGAGCGAAGCTTGGTCACCCAGTTACTGTTAGATTTAAATAACTTGGGGCTCCCGCACACGACCGAGAATCGGTGGGCGATTATCGGCCGGGACAAGGACGGAAGATTCAGGTGATAACACGTCAGAGCGGGATGCCGACAAAAAAATCGGCCCGAATCGGGAGCCCTTAGGTACAGTCAAAGTCTATTTGCACTTGTGTCATAAATAAAAGGCGACTAAGTGTCCTAATCTGTCCTTGAGCGATAAAAGTGACTAACTGTCTTAATCTGTCCTTGTGTTATAGAAGGCGACTAAGTGTCTTAATATGCCCTTGCTTGATAAAAGGCGACTATGTATTTTCATCGGCCCTGTACGGCACGTGGTTTCTTGCTGGCTCTCATTTCGAGGGTAGCTGTCATACAACGAAAATGAAAAATTGAAATTTTCTCAAAAACGGCTGATTGAATCTTGATGAAACTATGCATGACCAAGCATCTCCATGTAAGATATCTTGCGCCAGTATCAAATGATCTGTGTAATTTCATATAAGGGATGTTCCTGTACCACCAAATCGTAAATATGTGATTTACTTAAAATTCTGTTGAGTTTATTAAAATTTTCTATAATATTAATCCTGGATTGGTTGTCTACCTGACTAAATATTCTTTTTGATTCTTTTTAGAGTAAAATTTACTACACAGGGTGTACCAAAAACTGAAAGGGCTTGCTTAGTAGACTAAACTGATCAATTATCCATAAGGAGCATGTGTTGGGAAATTTAAAAGATCTCCATGCAAGTATCCTACGGTAGTATCCATTGATCTGTGAAAATTCATATAAAGGGTGTTCCAGTACTACCAAAAGTTAAACATGTGATTTACTCGAAATCGTTTGAGGTTTGTTTGTTTTAATGTTTGACAATTTGAATTCTAAATTGATCTGTATATTTCATTCGAACATTTTTTTGAAAAAACTTAAATAAAAGTTTGAATTTCCATACTATGTGTATGGAATTACAAATTTAAGTTTGCGGTTGATAGTTTTTCCTTGAGTATTGCGAGAAAGTAAGTGCAGTGCTGCTGTACCATTTATTTAAAAAAGAGCACTGTTTACGATCAAACAGGAGAAAAATATTTTTCATGATTTTATTTTACCACTTTGTCGACGTGGATGTAATGTAAACTTCTACTAAATTTCAGCTTTCTCGTACTAAGGGTATCTGAGCTAAGCCGCGGACAGACAGACATACGGACATGACGAAACTATAAGAGTTCCTTTTTGACTACGAAACCGTAAAAAGATTATGATGTTATTGCTTAGAAAGCGATTTTATGTGTGATTTAGAATAAATAACCAATACGAAAAAAATATATACTTTTCTACTCATTTGCGCATAAAACAGCTCTATTTGCACTGTGTTAAGGTCGATAATCTGGCTTATTAAACACACGTGCTTTTTCCATTATATTACCGCACTAGTGTTTTATTTCTTTAATTTTTTTATTTCGGCAAGGAGCAAGGAGTTTTTATTTCTTTAAAATCCATAATATTTTCATGAATAAATTAACATTGTTCGATAATATAATCAATAAACATTCATTTCACGATAATATTTATACTCGTATTAATCAACTTAGTAACAAAAAATTCGTATTTTAAATAATGATGACTAAGCTGTTTGGCAGTTTAGTCAATATCACATGCACGCGCATCTGTGTCCGCTAAAACAGCGCGCGCCATTTTTACAAATATTTGCGTTGTTTACATTGTGTTTATTGTAATTATTTTCAAAAGTATCGACTCCTTCTAAAAAAAAACCGGTCAAGTGCGAGTCGGACTCGCGCGCCGAGGGTTCCTATATACCTTTAGTATTTTTGGAAGCAATAAAGTCCATTTTTAGAACCGGAAAACTAAATTTGTTTCTAAAGGTTTTTTGCAGATTTCTAAAAAACTGTGCAATTTAGAAAGCTCGTTTTATTATTGCTGTAATATTTACACAAACTTCTATCGTCTGTAATTAATTCAGATTTTTCCTTTCACAATCTTCGGATATAAGGGGGGGGGGGGGGGAATTGTATTTTTTTTTACATTTTTTATAAATTGAAAGCTAAGAGTTAAAAAATATTTTAGAATGTGCAAGTAAAACCCTTTCAGATACCCCACTCGACCTAGTAACGACAATTCTAAAGTTTGCCCCCCCTATTTGGACCACCTTTACTTTAATAATCATCTTTATTTTTACTCTTTCATGTTCATTTAAGTAGGGCAACCATATTCTAAAACTATTCCAAATTTCAAGTCGATAGCATGAGTGGTTGCTGAGATATACAGGTGTGACAGACAGACGGACAGACAAAGCGGCACCATAAGGGTTCCTTTTTTTACCATTTTGGTATCGGAACCCTAAAAACAGTAATTTATGTAGTTCCTCAACGTAGAAAATACTAAGGCACGAAACACAAGTCTGGAGAATCGGGTGTATGTTATCTACGTCTTTTCCTTCGGGAAAAGAGGTACCTAAGCAAATTTTACTTGTTTTTATTCGCAAATGTGTTGAAAAACATCGTCAGTAGCGCGTGCGCTTTAGATAATGTCTAAAGCGCACGCGCATTACAATAGATGCACTTGCATCTTAATGTCCTATAATGATTTTATTAAAATACTATATTATGATTTAATTCTCGAATAATAAACCTGGATTTTTATCAGTACGACTAAGTTATTATTGTTTAATCGCCATTCACCACACAGTTCATCATTCTTAGAAATAGTTCAGCTATAGAAAAATATGCCGTTAAAAATGAGCGCAAAGCAAGCAAAACATTACAAAATTATTATAAAGCTATTTGACTAGGCTGCCCGTTGGCCACCCGCCCCGCACGCCGCGCCCGTCAAGACCCAAAAACTGGTTTCGCGAGACAATATCGTGCTCTTTCTCTTTTAGCGCCCTGTCGCACTCAGGGTGAGACAGCAACAGAAGAGAGCACTCGGCGCATGATCCCAGCGCGCGATTTCTCCCTCGGTTCGTGGGGCTCTTAATACTGTGGCCGCAGGGTATGTCTTTACTGGTGTCTAGTTACGGACACCAGTAGCGCAACCAGTCGCGCCACCATGGCGTCCCAGTGAAATACCGGCCTAAGGGTTCCTTTTTTTTACCATTTTGGTATCGGAACCCTAAAAAATTTGACTAGGGCAATAAAGATATACTGCAAGTTCATTCTTTTTAACGTAAAACTATTATTGCCTCGTCCACAATCATTACAATCTGTGTAACAATTCACACTTTGCTGTCATAAGTCGTAACATTCCATAACTTTACTAATTCCACAATAATTCCGTCATTTGTCTGAATCGGTCGTAAAGCCACTTGACAATTTGCCTTTATGGAACTTGAAGTAACAAGTGCTCTATCAATAGGTACCTACTAAACGCTGAGGTTCCTAGAATAAAATAACCCTAAGATGTGGAATTTGCAATAATAACAAAGATGAACAGACGAAATGAAATTGTCAAAAGTGGAGGATAAATCATCTGGTTGTCCGAAAATTAAAATTATTTCGTGGTTCAGAAGGCATATAAAGCCCTAATGGTCCTGGTTATTTTTTAATGGTCAATATGGACTTGACCTCGATCTAGCCCTGAGGACAGAAAAACGGTCGACGATGGAACAAGCTTGCCTAGAAGAAGCCCATTTACTCGCGATTTGAATAGATTCGGGGAACTCGGGAACACGAACGCAGGCAAAGAATTATAAAAAAAAAATTTTCGTTGATTCATGTCAGAGGCCTTTTAGAGTAGGAAATAAATGATAATAAAATTTTCTCAGCAGTAAAACGGGACCATTTTTGACAACAAAGGAAAAAACCGGTCAAGTGCGAGTCGGACTCGCGCGCCGAGGGTTCCGATATACCTATAGTATTTTTGGAAGCAATAAAGTCCATTTTCAGGACCGCAAAACTAAATTTGTTTGTAAAGGTTTTTTGCAGATTTCTGAAAAACTGTGCAACTTAGAAAGATCGTTTTATTTTTGCTGTAAAGTTTATATAAACTTCTGTCAACTGTAATTAATTCAGATTTTTCCTTACTCAAACTTCGGAGATAAGGGGGGGGGAATGGTATTTTTCTTGACATTTTTCATCATAACTTTAAAACTAAGAAATTTAAAAAAATACAAAAATATATTTTAAAATGTACAAGTAAAGCCCTTTCATATGATACCCCACTCGACCTAGTAGCGACAATTTGAAATTTGGCCCCCCCTATTTTGGCCCCCTTTATATTAATAATCATACTTTTTTCAAAATTTTTTCTTGTGCAATTAAGTTGGGCAACTATATTCTAAAACTATTCCAAATTTCAGGTTGATAGCATAAGTGGTTGCTGAGATATAGAGGTGTGACAGACAGACGGACAGACAGAGCGGCACCATAAGGGTTCCTTTTTTTACCATTTTGGTATCGGAACCCTAAAAAAACTAAAATCAGGGACCTGTTTGAGGGAGGGGAGGGGGGAACGTTCATGGGATCAACGGAGAATTTTCCAGATATGTTCAGGGGGACCTAAGGAACAGTTTTAAAACAAAAAACCTCACACCGTAAATTAGCCTAGGTTATTGTTTGACTTTTTTGGACTAGTAGGATTTCGGCTTGACAACATTGATTTTTGAATTCTGCGGTGTTCAAAACCCCAGAAAAACTTGACTGTCAGATCTGGTCCCATTTAAGTTCTGACCCTAAGAAGGAGAGCCAAATTATGAAATTCATCCCAGTCTAATTTGGACAGTTTAACAACTCTGACACCAGGGTCTGTGAGAACGGTCATCGATCATGATAATAAATAAATATTGGGGAACATTTTACACAAGATCATCACATTCCAAACTAGGCAAAGCCTGTACTATGTGGGGGTATCAGAGGCTGTTATACATACATGAATCGATAAATAACACCAAAAAACAGACAGAAACACTTGTGTTCATCACACAATTGTTTGTCCTGGGTGGGGGATCAAACCCGCAGCTTACGGAGCAGAAGGCAGGTTCACTACCAACCACACCAACGGGCCAGTCAAAATAACGACTTCCTGATAAATAAAATGGTGTCTACAAATCCACGTGCAGTCTATACAATATTGACAATACATCGTACCTACATCTCAATGAGTCGTTTGTTGACATATTGCAACAACCGCATTGTGACCATTGTGTTGTGTACTGGTCCTATAATAACAACGTGCGAATTCTCCATTTAGCACCATTGACGGAAACTTCAATTGTCCATCATGAGGTTACTTATGTGCCAAGGGGAGTAATAAAATCAAGTTTATGTATACCAATGACTAGCTGTTGCCTTCGACTTTGTCTGCGTGGATTTCTTTGGATTCATAAGGGCGATGAATTTTGCTCCTTTCTTAGTGCTCGGCTATTGTAACGAACCTCTGTACAAAATTTCAAGTTCTTAGATCTTTGGTTAGTGCCATATCAGTTACTTTTACTTGTGTAGATTTAAGATAACTACTAAGGCCTTAACTTTACCACGGGAAAGAAATTCTGAAGCAATCAATACAGTGCCTAACACAAATACGACCACAAAGAAATTCAAACATGAAAAGGATATTCAAAATTAGCCTAGGTCGGGAGACGTAGGTAGGCCCACGCACCAAGTAGTGACACACACACTCAATTCAAGGCTCCCACAGTAAGAATATCCTGTATCTTAGGTGCCTTACACACAAACTCACCTAGACCCACGAACAAATCATCATCATAACATCCCATAAAGTTTCAACAGCTGGAAAGGGAGCTTCTACCAGAATTCCACATAAAATATCCGTGGTTTGTTTTGGGGGATGCACCTTAGTTACTTGGCTGTTAGCGTTGCGGCTGCCACATGGACCGCGGTTGTTGTTGACCACAGTATGCTGGTAGGATACGCAGGAGAACGTTGCTGCCCATCCTTTGGTTTAAGATCCTTAAGTCACCTTTTACGACACATACGGGAAGAGGTGATGTGGTACTATTCTTAGTTAGCACCACACAGCCATACGCAGTCATCATTCGCTCACCTGCCCCGACAGGGAATCGAAGGGAACCTTCGGCTTAGCATGCAGCTGCAATATTACTGCGCCACACAGTGTGTAATGGCCATGGCCAGTACGACTATTTCATCAGCTATGCCATGGCGACAAAGTTATCCTTACCAAAGATTTTACTTACTCGTCATGTTCTTCGGCAGTAGTCTTCCGCGATACCTGTGTCAGAAATATAATATAATCAGGGACTTGGTTAAATCCCGCGGGATTCGATCTAGTCCCTAATTTTATGATATCCCCGAGGTCTCTAGATCAAAACCTGAACACTTTTAGGTTAGGTTAAGTTTCCTTATGTTAGGTTAGATTCGGTTTAATGAAATAATTAGAATTGGTAATTTTGTCTTCTCCCAGGTTTTGATGACACGTAGGTAGGCATTTGACCAAGTTTTTATTATATTTTTATTATATATTTAATATTTGACGGAAACAATAATATTGTTTTACAAACTTGTTTTTCTGATAGCTTTAGCCGGTTGCTTTTGACATAGCTGCAAAATGTTGGTAAGCGTAGGACTAAACGAAAAAAATTATCATATCCGTGCAACATACCGATAAACACGTCCAAGGTATTTTTAAGAATAAAAAAAAGCTATGGAAAACAAATATTATAGCCACATCCGCAACAATAATGGATGCTATGTACTCACTATTGTTGCGGAGGTAGCTGTACTGTTTCATGTATTCTATGCTATATTCCAAAGCTTTTTAAAATGGACTTCCGCAAAGTAACGCCTGATCTACCGCCTGATTCAATTAACTATTTTTAAGAATTTCAAAAAAATATATATAAACAACACAAAAAAAAAATTGTAACTCCAGCCATCTCATAGCCTTAGACAAGCATAACGGTACGCATTCTTTAAGGGTACTAACCCACCATTACCCCCAGGTCTAGTGCCTGGGGAGAGGAAGCTCGGGCGCGAGGCTCGCCTCAATGCCCGCACCCAGACCCGTACTAGGGTTCTGGACGCACCATCAGTCGTAGCTTAACGTTGTGTAATCTTTATTCAATTAAAAATAACCCATAACAAAGTACAGATCATTATCATTAATGATTCAAGAATTACACCATTCGCGTCGACGCATCACACGGTCAGGTTAACCAAAATCAACATGGTTGTATTGTAAGTCACCGTGACTATACTGTTGAGTGCAGTGTTTAGTTCGTCTGTTTGTCGTATCCAATCAACGTTTGCTGATTAGCTAATGTTCTAGAAAGGCTAGAGTGGACCTCAAAATAATAGCTTTTAGGCTTACTATTACCACACCCCGGACATTTCATACAAATGTAATACTTTTTAAGAAAGATATGCATGCATTGTTAACTTTATTTTTTTTAATGTTTTTATAGCGTGAAATAATTCTTTGATAAAAAATTTACTTGAATAATTTATAATTTTAGGATCTTCCTGACATTGTTAATTTATTGACTTCTTTTAATAATAAGCACTAGTAAATTGTGGATGTGATTTATATTATGTTATTGTCTGATTTGCATGCTATTGAAAAGCAAAACATGATTGTACTTTTTAATTTCTTTAACATCTGTAATACCATGTTTTGGGCAAATAAAGTTAATCTAATCTAAACCAGTGCTAATTATATAGACCCGGCAATCGGATCGCTCGCGGTGTCGCGGAGTGGTGAGGGGGTGGATTGGATTCCAAGGAGGGCACAACATCAAAAGCAAAACCTACTAGTATAAGGGCCACGGCATTAAAAATAATTGAATAAATTATTTATTTACTACCATTCTGCCTTACAAATTCACACGTATGGGATTCCTTTCCTAACTCAATCGCAACCCGATTAAAAATTGCTAGAAAAATGTTTTGCACCCTTCCAAGATCTACATCCCTGTCTCTTTCTATCTTCGATATCCTGACGCTTCAGTATGGTGAACACATTATCACTACATCGCATACGCAACCTCTTTTTAGGGTTCCGTACCTCAAAAGAAAAAAACGGAACCCTTATAGGATCACTTTGTTGTCCGTCTGTCTGTCTGTCAAGACCCTTTATCTCACGAACGGGTTAAGGTATCAGGTTGAAATTAATACCATATATTAGGATCCATGAACCACACAAGATCTGAAAATTTCAATTTTTTACAACGATGCAATCAAAAGATATGGCATTTTATGTCCTCATCTCCATACATTTATTCAAAAATGAAAAACCTACAGGGTACTTCCCGTTGACCTAAAATTATGAAATTTGGCAAGAAGCTAGGTCTCACAGTACAAATAATGGGAAAAGTCTGAAATCATTAAATATTACAACTTTTCTCACAACTAATGGTAACCAATTGTGGTGAGCTCCCGTTTCAAGAACATTCATATAAGAGAGGGGTCAAGTTGGATGGTTGCTGAGGCGATTTTTGTTTTAGTTCTATTTAAAAACGGGAACACTTACAAACTTGAAAATTGGTATGTTTATAGGGCATAGGCTATAAAATAACAACAAATATTAAAATTTGGTCAAGGGCGTGTCGGACTCAAAAAATCTAGCACATTAACTTACTGAAATTTCAACTAATACAATTATGTTTATGTGGTGGACTCGCACTTGGCCGGTTTTTTTATGTTACAAGTGAGCAAACGAGCAGGTGGGCCACCTGATGGTAAGTGGTCTCCACCGCCCATAGCACCCACTGTCTTATTAGTGACATACTTTGACGCTAATAGACAGCAAAGGCCTACGCAACCTACAGATCACAAGCCTCACGACGTCACTACTTAATCCATACATACCTACATACATAACATCACGCCTCTTCCTAGTAGGGGTATGCAGAGACCACAGCCCTCCACCTGCTATGATCTTGACACTAAATCCAAATGAAATGATTTCAGCCGGGACCACAATGGCTTAGCGTGCTTCCGAAGCAGAGAATCATTTTACTTTCCGGACAAAAAACAGGTGATTCAACCTTGCAATGTCCAATACAATCTGGGAACAGCCTTTTTGGGATCAGATTTTTGTTTGACTGTATCTGCACCGTAATTCGAACCCAGAACCTTTACGGTGGAGAGCCAAACGCTCTAACCTATAGACCACGAAGGTTTTTATAGATTATAATTTACATGTTTTTTGTTTATAGCAATTTTCTCTATTTCCCGTAAGACTATTTTTAGTGAACTCCCCGCCTACAACTTGTTTAATTAACTTAAATTAATATTTTTCAATGTAATTCGAACATAAATAAATAATAACGAACCACTGGGCCAAGTTCAAGGTTTAACCGTACCTAAATTATAATCTACTAGATTTTGTAAATGCGAATGTGAGTTTATTATTTGTCCTTTACGTCGAAACAGAGCGTCGAACTAAAATATATTTGCATTGAATAACACGCGGCATAAATCTACATAATATGTAAAACGCGTTGTTAGGTCTAAATTTTTTAAATTTATTGCTGCCGGTGAGACATTTAGTAGTCACTTGAACCTCTTAAGGCACTGGCTGAGACCCTACATCGCCTTAGATTGCTGAATATCAGTTTGTCAATAGTGGCCTGAGGGATCCTGCTTCATGTTTGAGAAAGATGCAAATATAGATCACTTCGGTGCGTAAAATTTGAGACAATTCTTGGAATGCAATTCTTCCGAGCAAGTCCAACGCATGCTCTATAGGATTCAAGTCGCACAATTGTGGAAGCCAGTCTAACAGTGAGATATCATGTTCGCTGAAAGCGTCCATCACCGGTGCGTCTTTCCATTCTATACAAGGCCAGAACGCAACCATAGGAAACTGCTCGCGTATATATTGTAATGCTGTTTTTAAATCTGTTATTACAAAACATACACGAATTTTGCGTACTGATCGTGTATAGTTTGTATCGTGGATGCTCGCGGCGTCTTTCCATTCTATACAAGGTCAGAGCGCAACAATGCATATGTCTCAGGAAAATTGTATAATTTGTCATTTAATATTTTGGCTTGGCATTCTACAAAATGCCGAGATATTTTTAGGGTTCCGTACCCAAAGGGTGAAAAACGGGACCCTATTGATATGCCTCCGATGCTTGTCTGTCCGTCTGTCTGTCAGCGGGCTGTATCTCATGAACCGTAATAGGTAGAAATTTTCACAAATTGTTTGGCCTACCTGGGGTATCGTTGTTTAGAACATTTTGAGTTGATAAATATTGTATTTTTTGTTTTAAAAAATATGTTAAAACAAAGGAATAAGATGCCATCAAAGTCAGCTGTTTTTACAAAATTTTGTTTGAGCTGTATATCATGAACAGTAATGATGAGTAATGAGTAGCTAGACAGTTAAAATTTTCACAGATGCCGCTACAACAACAAATACTAAAAATTTAAAAAAGTAATAAATTAAAGGGGGCTCCCATACTAAAGACCGGTTTTATAGACAATTTTTGTTTTAGCTCAAGCGCGTGTCGGATTCAAAAAAATCAGCAATTTACAAAAATTTCAACTAATACAATTATGATTATGTGTGGTAAGGGACGCTCGCGCCCATGCGTGCGCGAGTCCGACTCGCACTTGGCCGGTTTTATATATTTTATTACGGTGTATGTTGAAGCTGAAGGTCGGCCTGCTTGTATTCTATTTTTTGTTCCCTTGTTCTTCATGGTTCGTCTTGATCGTCTTGATATTAGATGTCGGATGTACACGTATTTTGCGGGACAGTCCTTTTTTAAGGGCTGTTGGTCTGTAGTGACATGTTTTAGAGGATTATTGAAAATATGAATGGCTATTTAATGACAATGGAATGTACATCTAAAATAAATGTGAATTTGTTGTTTCTTTCATTTCAGTCACTGCTTTATTGTAAGTGATAGAAAAAGAACCGGTCAAGTGCAAGTCGGTCTCGCGCGCTGAGGATTCCGATATACCTATATAGTATTTTTGGAAGCAATAAAGTCCATTTTTAGGACCGCAAAGGTTTTTTGCAGATTTCTAAAAAACTGTGCATTTTAGAAAGATCGTTATATTTTTGTTTTATATATAAATAAACTTCCATCGAAAAGGAAAAATCTGAATTAATTACAATTCAGATTTTTCCTTTCACAAATTTCAGAGATAAGAAGGGTGGTATTTTTTTGACATTTTTCATTTTAAAGCAAACAGTCGTAATAAAACACAAAAATATACTTTTTACAGTAATAATAATATATTTTATATATATATTTTTATTAAATTTTACATGTGCAATTAAGTTGGACAACCACATTCTATAACTATTCCCAAGTCGATAGCGTGAGTGGTTGCTGACATATAGAGGTGTGAAAGACAAATTCGCACTATAAGGGTTCCGTTTTTACCATTTGGGTATCGGAACCCTAATAACGGGAACTTCATCATTGATGCATAGGTAATAAATTGGTTGGGGACTCTTCTGATGTTGTCATGTCTATGGGAATGTTTTTGCGGAATTTTTAACGATAAAGATGATTCAATGTTTAAAATAGATACGCCGATATGAATTACCAACAAATAGAAAGAGAGGTCATCACATCAAAATGGCGAGCATGCAACTGCTCGCGTACAAATTGTAATCTAGAGTTTAGCGCGCTTATTCCAATACATACACGATTAGTCCGTATGCGTACTGGCGCTGTACATTATGGAACGAGATATACTTCGACGTTATTACGAAGTATACGCGAGTATTTGCGTACTGCTCTTGTATGGATTGGAAGAACTTAGTAAAAACGGTATTTCCAATCTATACGCGATTAGTTTCATACCCTTGCGTTCTGGCCTTGTATAGAATGGAAAGACGCATCACCGGTCCAGCGGTATGCGCTCGAGCTATATCTAAATCTTGCATGAACACAAAATCTTCGCCCATTTGTATTCCATGCGGAACAACAATAGGTTCCACTACTAACTGGTTGCGGTTTTTTCGGATGGTCATATTGCCCTGAATCAGAACGAAGTCTGTTTTTCTGCCAACTCGAATTCCAGCCCAAACCCTTATTGTTCCGTCTTGGTAAGGATGACCTTACTGAAGACAACGAAGTCGTTCGCGACGTCCAGATGAACGCCAAACGCGTTTTCTTCTCGAATCAGGCTGGAAACCGAACCTCGTTTCATCAGAAAAGAGGACATTAGCCTATTGATCTTCAGACCGCCTTGCACGATATCCACCCGCGCCGGACTGCTGGCACCCGCAATGGCCTCCGGAAATGTAAACGGATCTCGTGCAATCCTCTCCTGGCAGTTTCGGTGTTAATAACCACTTGGTGTTGAGATCGCAGACTTTCCGCGAGTTGCAAAGTGAGCAGTAGTTTTAGACTCTCTTATAGCAATGTTCTGTAAAAAACGGTCTTGTCGTTGAGTTGTTTTTCGATATCTGCAAGGATGCCGTTCAACCGTGTTTCCCGTGAGCCGATAGCGTCCCAAAATCTTCGGATAACAGTTTTGTGTGAATTAATGGCGGCTGCAACTTCACGTTGTGTACGCTCGGCTTCGAGCAAGCCAACAGCACATTACACGTCTTCTTGACAAAATTCCTAAGATACCAATCTTTAACTCTTTAGCTGTCTTTTCTGCCAATTTACTCAAATTCTATCGAAATTTTTAAAGAGATTTGGACCCCGCTGCGCTCGGGAAATTTTCCCCAAAACGATCAAACTTAAAACAGGAACAATCAACAAACAAATGCTAGGCTACGGTTTTAAGTTCTTGAAATTTTAAATTAAAAACGCTATTTTATCACGTTTTTATTTACTCCCTAGAAATTAATTAGTAGCCTATTTTTTCTAAGAGGTTATACGAAAGAGTTCACATTAGTGTCCGAGTCTTAGTCTTTGGTGATTGATTAGTTTATTTAGCTTGAAGGAGTGACGTTACTCAAGGGTTCACATTAGGACCATTTTAATTCCTTTTACAAGATGAAAATTTTGAATTCCCATAACTTAAGAGGTTACCCCCAGCCAACTAGCGCCCCCATCAGTCAAAAAAATATTACCCGCTAAATACAAAACTTATCGAAAATCTGTCTTACAAATTTGAAGTAAAGGTACCCTAGTTTATTTAGAACCTATCAATCCTGAAAAATACAGTAGATACAGATACAAAAAGTGCGAAAAACGGCCACTTTTAGCAGTTTTTGTATCTGTAACTACAGTGAACTATATTTTTTAGGATTGATAGGTTCTAAATAAACTAGGGTACCTTTACTTCAATCTTGTAAGACCAATTTTCGATAAGTTTTGTATTTAGTGAGTAATATTTTTTTAACTGATGGGGACGCTACTTGGCTGCAGGAAAGCCCTTAAGGGGCGCGCTCATCCAAGGAAACGGAAAAACTTTCAACGTAAGTTGATCAACGTATGTTGAGAAAAGAGAAAAAAATAATCGCTCTCAACGACTCGATCGGATTGTATGGAGTGTAGGTTTTTCATTTTCCATCACATTATTTATTTGAAAAAGTATTTCTTTATTTTATTAGATCACCAACAGAATGTAAATTTCTTGACCGATTCTTAAAAATTAACATAAAGTTAGCAAGGTAAATGTCATTCTAATTATAGGTGACGCAATGGTATAGTGACTAACTGAAATTAAATTAAGAATAATAAAAAGAAACTAACTACCTACCTACTTATGATATAATAAAGCATTATTTTATAATTTTTAAAATTTTATATATGAATTTAGGCATAGTTTGAATAACTTCCTTTTTGTAAGTTAAAAGAGAAATAAAATTATAAAGATTATTACTTTGTTTGCTGAGATTGTTGTAATTATACGTTAACCTGTTAGTTCAGTTTTGTTGACTGATCATTGAGTGATTTTGACGATTTCAAGATTTATTCTTTTCTTAACTGTAACTCGTATGAGCTAATTTGCCCAGGGCACCAGAGTTCGCAAAACATTTTTTCAGTTCGGACTCATCCAAATATATTTAAAACTAGCTGGTGCCCGCGACTTCGTCCGCGAGGGATTCTATCTACGAGTATCTGACCATCCATCCATCCACCCTTCCGTCTATCTGTCGTCCGTCCGTCCGTCCAACCATCTATCTAACCATCCGTCAAATCATCCCCTCTCCCCCCCCTCCCTCTACTCCTCCCTTTTCCTCTCACTCCCCTGTCCCTCTCCCACTCCCTCTCTCTACCCTATTCCTATCCCTACCCCTAACGCCATCTTAACCGCTATCCCTATCTTCATATAAACATAGAAACGACACCCATATTGATTTTTAGACATTTCAACCCTGTCGCACCCCAATTTCACGTCCACCACGTTGGATTTCAAAGTTGTTGTAGTTTTCGTAATCAGCGACCCGATATACCAAACAAATGACACCCATATTGATTGTTAGACATTTCAACCCTATCGCACTCCAACCCCATCCCTAGGAGATGATGGTATTTCACGTCCACCACATTGGATTTCAAAATTGTTGTAGTTTTCGTAATCAGCGACCTAATAAACCATACAAACGATACCATATTGATTTTTAGACGTTTTCACCCCATTTCCCTTTTTTAGGGGTTGAATTTGGGGTGGAATTTCAATAACAGTGATGAACGTTGCAAAGAATTACAAACCTAATGCCTAAATAATAAATTATGTGGATTTTACTTTAAAAATAAAGGATTTTCAACTTCATCCCCCTTTTCACCCTTTAGGGTGTCGAATTTACAAAAACCCTGAGATACGTAAACATTATTTTTTTGTCGTAAGCCTAAATACAAGATTTGAAGATCCTAACTTCAAAACTGACGGACTTTCATACAAACTTTCATCCCCTATTTACCCCCTTAGTGGCGGAATTTTGTAAAACCATTTCTTAGTGCTCCGTTACACCTCATAAGGAGCCTACATGCCAAATTTGGAATTTCTAGACCCACCGGTTTGGGCTGTGTCAGTCAGTGCGTCAGTCACCTTCTTCATTAACATTAAATGCGTTTTCCCGTGGGAGTGAAGTGTTTTTCCGCAGTAAAAAGTAGCCTGTGTGTTATTCCAGGACCTAACCTACATGTGTGGCAAATTTTATTAAAATCCATTCAGTAGTTTTTACGTGAAAGAGTAACAAACATCCATCCATCCATCCATCCATATTTAAAAACTTTCGCGTTTATAATATTAGTGGGATTAGTAGGATTTACAGCCTTTCAACGTGAAAAGGCAAACTGTAAAGAAAACTACGCCATTCTATGCACTAACTAAATTACTTTACTTATGGTAATAAATGAGTGAATCTGAGTGGTTGTTTATGAAATAATTTACTCGCATAAAAAACCAATCCTCTTCGCTATTTTTAGGGTTCCGTACCTCGAAATGAAAAAATACGGAACCCTTATAGGATGACTTTGTTATCCGACTGTCTGTCTAAAGTTTAGACAGACAGGGTTTAGACTATAAACCCTTTATTTTTTCAAATAATATGATGTACCGAAGGGATGGCTTATACATGAACTCGGCGAACTAATTAAAATAAATGGTACAGCAGCACTGCACTTACTTTCTCGCAATACTCAAGGAAAAACTATCAACCATAGTATGGAAATACTAACTTTTATTTACGTTTTTCCAAAAAAATGTTCAAATGAAATATACAGATCACTTCAGAATTCAAATTGTCAAACATTAAAACAAACAAACCTCAAACGATTTCGAGTAAATCACATGTTTAACTTTTGGTAGTACTGGAACACCCTTTATATGAATTTTCACAGATCAATGGATACTACCGTAGGATACTTGCATGAATTTTTTTTTTATTTCCCAACACATGTTCCTTTTGGATAATTGTTCAGTTTAGTCTACTGAGCAAGCCCTTTCAGTTTTTTTGTAAAAATCATAAAGAATATCCAGTCAGGCAGACAACCAATACAGGATTACTCGTGCTAACGTTCATTCGAGAAACTTGCGGAGACGTCACGAACTACTAGCACCACCAACGAGACTAGTCAAGTCTAATAAATGTCTTCACACGATAGGGCCTAAAGTATACAATAAAATCTCCACGGAAATAAAAAACTCGAAGAGCGACACTTGTTTCTTAGATAAACTAAAAACATATTTACAAACAGAAGCTTATTACTCGGTGGATGAGTTTTTGCTGCAAACTGTCTCAGTTAAATGACATTGAACTTAGATATTCTATGTTAACCACTTATCATTAATTAATCTAAAATTTACTATAATGTAAATTGATTTATATTATTTAAAAAGATGACGTGTAAATTTATATTTATGAATAAACGATTGAATTGAATTGAATTGATTAATATTATAGAAAATTTTAATAAACTCAATGGAACCAATTTTGGGTAAATCACATATTTACGATTTGGTGGTACAGGAACACCCGTTACATGAAATTACACAGATCAATTGATACTGGTGCAAGATATCTTACATGGAGATGCTTGGTCATGCAAAGTTTCATCAAGATTCTATGAGCCGTTTTTGAGAAAATTTCATTTTTTCATTTTCGTTGTATGACAGCTACCCTCAGAATGAGAGCCAGCAAGAAACCACTTAAAACCCTTCGATGGATTTGCATGAAACTCCTAAATTCAAAATATGGTGTCAATTGGAACATTCGTTTAGCCCCTAGGCCAAAGCGTGACGGACAGACCGACCGACGGACCGACCGACCGACCGACCGTCCGTCCGACCGACCGACCGACCGACCGACCGACGGACGGACATTTTTGGGAGACTTGTTTTTTATGATGTATAAGTGATATAGAACACATTTTTGAGAAAATTAGAAATACTTTTTTTTAAGTAAAAAGTACCACATTTCAAAAGCTTCAACTTTTTTGCAGAACTGAGTACCTATATTCCCAGCCACATTCTCAAGCCTTTGAGAAAATTTGAATGGAAATAATCATATGAAAAACTATATGCATTTCAGATACGCATTGTCTGGAAAAACATTATCAAACTTTGTGGAGTTCACCCATACTACTTTCAATATCAACCCTGATACGTCACCGAAGATACCTGAGATGCCCAAGACATTCCACGAGAGCCGTCTACCACCAAACGTGAAGGAAGCGTTGGAAGACATTGCCATAGTGAGCGTGGAAGGCATGGACCGCTACATCAGAGCTCACGGCCAGACCCTCAGAGATATGGTCAACGTGAGAACTAACTCCTTCAAAAGGATACCAGATGCTGTGATATGGCCAGAGACTCATGATCAGGTAAAACATTTAATTTTGAATTATTATCGTGTTTGTCATTGTTTGTTTAATTCATGTTTTGTTTATTATGGTTACGTTCAATGCGCAATAGACCTTACTCACAAACTAAACGTAAACTAACTAGAGAATAATGTAGGTCAATCAAAGAAGCTATATTGAAACTAGTGTTACACTAAATTATTTTTGCTAATGTCACTAATAAGACAGAGAGCGCGGTACCCACCCCGAGAACTAAGATGGTATTTCTCATGTGCCAGTAATTTCACTGGCTCCCGAACCCTTCAAACCGAAACACAGCAATGCAAACACTGCTGCTTTACGGCATAAAAAGGCAAGGGGGGACTACACAAAAGCTCTACCACCATCAAAAAAGGAGTACCACTTTCAATACATACATACTCGTAAGCGTATCAAACAAAGATTAAAGTTTAACTAAATGCCATTAACACCTTTCCAGGTAGAAGCAATAGTCCGTTGTGCAGCCCGCCACCGCTTCGTAATCATCCCTTTCGGCGGCGGGACTTCAGTGTCAGGGTCGATATCGTGTCCAGAACGGGAGTCCAGGCCAATCGTTGCGCTGGACACCAGCGAAATGAACTCCATACTCTGGATTGATAAGCAACAGCTTCTCGCTAGAGTACAGGTGCGTCAGTATAAAAACATCCACAACTAGATAAATAAATAATCCAGAAACCTTCACTACCAGACTAATTGGTGACTGCAGTATGGTGGCACAATACACAAATCGAAGCTTGCCCTTGTTTCTAAATATAGTCTTTTTCAATATAATGTACAAAAAATACCAACCCCGGAACGCTTCCACTACCGCCTCAGTCTGACTCAGGCTTTATACCGTAAAAGTTTTCAAAAATACTTTAGCGTAAAGAACATTATCACTTACGATACTCCTAAGAAAGCCCAAATAAGAGACTCAAAGATATCTCGGTTTTCAGGCAGGCATCTTCGGGCAAGACTTAGAACGCGAGATGCGATCACGTGGCTTCACCGTCGGCCACGAGCCAGATTCCTACGAATTCTCCACCCTCGGGGGGTGGGTGGCCACCAGAGCTAGCGGCATGAAGAAGAACACTTACGGAAACATTGAGGACCTCATCGTGCAGACAAAAGTAAGTAATAGTAGATCGCTCATCGAGAAGAGAAAGGGACTGATTCCCAACGAAGGTGTCAATACACCCAAGGTGGGAATCGTACTTTCCTTCGAGTTATGCATAGTGCTTTATACTTTACCTTTAAGGAAAAAAAAACCGGTCAAGTGCGAGTCGGACTCGCGCGCCGAGGGTTCCGATATACTTTTAGTATTTTTGGAAGCAATAAAGTCCATTTTTAGGACCGCAAAACTAAATTTTTTTGTAAAGGTTATTTGCAGATTTCTAAAAAACTGTGCAACTTAGAAAGATCGTTTTATTTTTACTGTAATGATTACATAAAATTCTGTCAACTGTAATTAATTCAGATTTTTCTTTTCACAAACTTCGGAGATGGTATTTTTTTTGTCATTTTTCATAATAACTTGAAAACTAAGAGACGTAAAAAAATACAAAAATATATTTTAGAATGTACAAGTAAAGTCCTTTAATATGATACCCCACTCGACCTAGTAGCGACAATTTGAAATTTGGCCCCCCCTATTTTGGCCCCCTTTACATTAATGATCATATTTTTTCCAAAATTCTTTCATGTGCAATTAAGTTGGGCAACTATATTCTAAAACTATTCCAGGTTTCAGGTCGATAGCATGAGTGGTTGCTGAGATATAGATGTGTGACAGACAGACAGACAGAGCGGCACCATAAGGGTTCCTTTTTTACCATTTTGGTATAGATAGATGTCTGGTGAACACTAAATTAAAACACCAAATATAAGATACAGATCTTTAGTCTCTTCTAATGTTTTTTATGGCGTTCACATCTCTTTACGAGTATTACGCCAATGACAAAAAATCTTTTCATTGATATTTGTTTTTTTAATTTTGGAAAAGTGCAAGTGGCCAGTAGCATTTCACGGACTTAGAAATAAAAACTTTTTGGCTTTTGGCATTACGATTTTAAAATAAGGACACCGACATTAACCTGAATAAAAAAAAATAGCACATTAGAAATGGATTTTCATACGCATATTTGTAAGATTGCAATGATGTACATCCTTCCTCATTTAAAAAACCGGCCAAGTGCGAGTCGGACTCGCGCACTGAGGGTTCCGTACCACCACATAAACATAATTGTATTCGTTGAAATTTCAGTAAGTTAATGTGCTAGATTTCTTGAGTCCGACACGCGCTTGACCAAATTTTATTATTTGTTGTTATTTTATAGCTTATGCACTATAAACATACCAATTTTCAAGTTTGTAAGTGTTCCCGTTTTTAAATAGAACTAAAACAAAAATCGCCTCAGCGACCATCCAACTTGACCCCTCTCTTATATGAATGTTCTTGAAACGGGAGCTCACCACAATTGGTTACTATTAGTTGTGAGAAAAGTTGTAATATTTAATGATTTCAGACTTTTCCCATTATTTGTACTGTGAGACCTAGCTTCTTGCCATATTTCATAATTTTAGGTCAACGGGAAGTACCTTGTAGGTTTTGCATTTTTGAATAAATGTATGGAGATGAGGACATAAAATGCCATATATTTTGATTGCGTCGTTGTAAAAAATTGAAATTTTCAGATCTTGTGTGGTTTATGAATCCTAATATGTGGTATTAATTTCAACCTGATACCTTTACCCGTTCGTGAGATAAAGGGTCTTGACAGACAGACAGACAGACAGACGGACAACAAAGTGATCCTATAAGGGTTCCGTTTTTTTTCTTTTGAGGTACGGAACCCTAAAAAAAGGATTTAGGTACTTTCTTAATGAAATAGGTCAAAACGAAAAAAAGAAGTTGACAGAAGGTATGACCACGACCACCATTGGAGAGGAAGAATGAAGAAAAGATTTACTATATGAAAGGAAGAAGTGAAGGAAATTTTAGGCTATTGGTGATTATGTTGAGTCGATCTTAAATAAATCGGGTATAGCGTGCGCAAGACAAGTTTGGCTCTGACGGTTATTTTCTGCGCATGGGTGACAGGTGGAGAGCCAATGAACATGAACGATTGAAACGACCTGCCGCGCTCACCCCCGCGATACATTTTCTTTTAGTTCTGCGTATAGCTATAGGGGTATTATTCTTGGAGTCAAATTAATAAATCGCGTACAAAACACAGTACTGCGCAATACTGCGCAACCGAACATAAATACAGACGGAGCCCAAAAAGCTGCAGTAATGAAATGGGACTGGGCTGGACATGTAGCACGAATGCCCTCTGAATTGTGGGCCAGTATAACAACTAACTGGATACCTAGTACACAATGACGTAGGGGGGTCGCCCTCGGAAACGTTGGTATACGACGAACTTAATACCCAATTAAGTAACTGGCGGGAGTTGGCTATGAGCCGGGAAAAATGGAAGGAGGAAAGGGAGGCCTTTTGCCCTGCAGTGGGACATTGAGGGCTAATAACAATAATAATATTTGTTTCAGGTTGTGACACCTCGCGGCGTATTTGAGAAGAGTTGTCGTGTTCCGCGAATGTCGTGCGGGCCCGAGTGGGAACATGTCATCATGGGGTCGGAAGGGTGCTTCGGGGTGGTTACTGAGGTAAGCACAAATATCATTCGTACGAAGCCGACATCGACATATTACGCTACTAGAACCAATTCCGATAGTGGACCCGTCACATAACATCAACCCCAAATGAAATTGTGAAGCCAGAACCTGATATTACACCAGGACCAGTTCTTCAAAATGCAGGACCGGACTCAAAAGCTAGACCGACTACTCAAAGGACTGACTCTCAATGAGCTAAGAAACACAGGAATTGTGGTATATTTTAACTGTAATGTGCATTGTCTTAGAAACGGATTTTAGTTGATTATGTCAAGTTTTTTGCATAATAAAGCCTAGATGCAGGTCATCGTCTTATTTCACAATGACCGACCTGACAAATCCTGTTGAGTCGGCAAAGGCCTCTGACATGGCTCATTAACGATTTCTTCCTTAGGCAGTAGGGCCTACTCGCTTGCGTGCTTTTTGGAGCACAGAAATTCACGGAATCATATTACTTTTTGGACAATCAGATGATTCATCCTGCAATGTCCTAACCAAACTGGGGAAGTCCCACAAAGTGTTTTTTTGTTTGACAGTAGTGTCCTTTTCAAAAACTCAAACTTTTGTGCAGCAAGTTCATTTGTTTTTAACTTATTAGGTGCTTCCCCATACGTAGTTAGAAAGTGGAAATAGTTCGAAGGTACTGTGAACACCGACATTGAAAAGGTTGTGTCTATTCTAGGTGACGTTGAAGATCCGTCCTCTCCCACCGGTGATCCGCTATGGTTCCTTGGTCTTTCCTGACTGGGAGTCAGGGTTCTACTTCGAGCGGGAAGTTGCTCGTCAGCGCCTTCAACCAGCCAGCATCCGGCTTATGGACAACGAACAGGTAACATTCTTCCTTCAGGCGTCTTACATTCCAGGTGCCACTAAAGATCCATCCTCTCCCACTGGTAGTCCGCTATGGAACCCTGGTATTTCCTGACTAGGAGTTAGGGTTCTACTTCGAGCGAAAAGTTGCTCATCAGCGCCTTCAACTAGCCAGCATCCGGTTTATGGACAACGAACGGGTATAACTTTCTTCCTTCAGATGTGTAAATTTTAACGATACATCTAGAAATGGGAGTCAGGCGTTCTGCTTAAATGGCTCTGCAGCATCCGCTCATGAACAAGAGACACTTAAGATTCTTTTAAAGATACTTCAGCTATTGGATGCTGCATATGGATCGAGGAAAAAGAGTCAAAAGATCTGTTTCGAGAGTAGGTGGCTCTGCAGCAACCAGCTCATAGACAAGGAACAAGTAAGGTACTTCCTTCAGGGGATCAAAATTTTACATATTTCAACTTATTAGCTGGCACCTAGTGGAGGTGGCTTGTTAAAGCCTTCAACCAACTAGTAGCCGGCTTATGGACAACGAACATGTAATTTCTTCCTTTAAGAGTCTTACACTTTAAATAATATGTCAGCTATTTGGTCTGTAGAATATTAGGACTGGGAGTCAGGGTTCCGCTTCGAGCGGGAAGTGGTTCGTCGGCGCCTTCAAACCAGCCAACTTCTAGCTTATGGATAACGAAACTAATTGGTAACAATCTTCCTTCAGGCGCCTTAAATGTTAAAGATTCATCAGCTTCTGAACAATAGAATTATAAGAGTGGGAGTCAAGATTTAATTCCGCTTTGAGTTGAGGTGGTTTGTCAGCGCTTGCATCCAGCCAACATCCACGATTTGCGAGCACTTAAACGCCTGCAGCCAGCATTTACGAGCTCGTAAGATAATTATTCTGTCTGGTATCTTAATGCCAAACATTCGTGAGATTCTGAACAAAAGTATTATAGGAATAGGAGTCAAGCGTTCTGCTTCCAGTTTTCCGTTCATCGTACCTTACACCCAGTATTTTTTAAGAAAAGTTATTCGGTTTCATTGAATAAGTATTCTTTTCAGTTTTCGTAAAGCCGTGCGTGCTGTATAGGGTCTTATTCATGGGTATCTGAGTCTAAGTAAGATATCCTCTTTCATGTGTCATAAATGCCAAAGATACGTCAGCTTCAGGGTTCTGTTCATCTCCTTTCCTTTGCCTTTTAAATATAGCCAGTGTCAGGTTTCAATCAGGTGATGTTCCAAATTTAATATTGTCTTGCGTCTCTCAATGTTCTGACGTTTATCCACTTGTGAATCGAGATCAACTCCGACGATCGATAAAGCTTTAATTTTATTAATAAATCACAAAATATTTACCCTTTTGAAGGCATCAGTGTTGGTGTCTTCTTCATCTTTTATCTTCTACTAGCTGTTGCCCGCGGTTTCGCTCGCGTGGATTTCGTATTTATGTTGTTACCGGTTTTCCGAAGCAATGAGATATTTTCCCGTCATTTCGGGGTAATTTTAAACTAAGGAAAAACAGGACTAACCCTGCGCAAATCAATGAGTATAATTCAAGATCCAGCTGAATTTTATATAATATAGAGACGTTACTCATATTATTCTGAACAGAGGAACTTAGCAGCAGTATCCTAACAAATGTAAAGAGAGAGATGAGAGACACCTTTATGTAATATTTCAAAACAGAGCCAATTGGCAGAAGTAATTTAGAAAAACTAAAACCCTCTCCCCCCTTCCTCTGTCTCTCCCCCTCCCCCTGTCTTTCCCCCTCCCCCTCCTCCCTCTCCCCCTGCCCCTCCCTCCCTCTCCCTTTTCATCACCCCCTCCCCCTCCCTCACTCCCTCCCTCTCCCCCTTCCCCTCCTTCTCCCTCTCCCACTACCTCTACCTGTACCTGTACACCTCTACCTCTCTACTTCTCGACCTCTCTACGTCTCTACGTCTCTAGCTCTCTACCTCTCTACATCTCTACCTCTCTACATCTCTACCTCTCTACCTCTCTGCCTCTCTACCTCTCTACCTCTCTATCTCTCTACCTCTCTACCTCTCTACCTCTCTACCACTCTACCTCTCTACCTCTCTACCTCTACCTCTACCTGTCCCTATCCCTACCCCTTACGCCAATTTAACCGCTATCCCTAACATAGAAATGACACCCATATTTATTTTTAGACATTTGAAACCTATCGCACCCCAACCCCATCCGCAGGGGATGGTGGTATTTCACGTCCACCACGTTGGATTTCTAAGTTGTTGTAGCTTTCGTAATCAGCGACCCGACAAACCATACAAACGACACCCATATTGATTTTAAGACATTTCAAACCTATCGCACCCCAACTCCATCCCCAGAGGGATGATGGTATTTCACGTCCACCACGTTGGATTTCAAAATTGTTGTAGTTTTTGTAATCAGCGACCCGACAAACCATACAAACGACACCCATATTGATTTTTAGACTTTTTCACCCCATTCCCCTTTTTTAGGGGTTGAGTTTGGGGTGGAATTTCAATAACAGTGATGAACGTTGCATAGAATTACATCATTAATGCCTAAATAATAAATTATGTGGATTTTACTTTAATAATAAAGAATTTTCAACTTCATCCCCCTTTTCACCCTTAAGATTGTCGAATTTTCAAAATCCCTGAGACACGTAATTATTAATTTTTAGTCGTCAGCCTAAATACAAATTTTGAAGATCCTAACTTCAAAACTGACGGACTTTCATACAAACTTTCATCCCCTATTTGACCCCCTTAGGGGTGGAATTTTGTGAAACCCTTTCTTAGTGCACCCCTAGGCCTCATAAGGAACCTACATGCCAAATTTGGAATCTCTAGACCCAGTGGTTTGAGCTGTTCGTTGATATGTCAGTCAGTCAGTCAGTCAGTCAGTCAGTCAGTCAGTCAGTCAGTCAGTCAGTCACCTTCTTCTTTTATATATATAGATTCCTACTCTTTATTTTTAATTATATTTTAATCTAACGTTTTTGTGACCCCCTAGATCATATTTAGTGCTCGCGGAGCTAGCATTGGTGGTGCCCAACTAGGGCATGCAAAAACCGGGTAGAAAAGCAAAACCGGTTTTTTCGGGTTTTCTGTATAAAAAACCGGTTAACCGGGTTTTTCGGTTTTTTCGGGTAATTTTCATGTAAGTTCTTACACCGAGGTATTTATTGAGTTTTACAATGAAAAGTCTGATTCTGGCTCAAATCAAAATTATTGTTAGAATAGCAGTAACAGTTCTTTATAATGTAAACAATTAAAAAACGAAAATAAGACGAAAATTATGTCTAACGCCCTTGTTGTACCTACTCCACTTAAAGTTGGAGGCTCTACGCTCGAAGTTGTCGATGAATACGTATAGGTACCTGAGACAAACAGTCCAGCTGGGTAAATCCAACTTTGAGAAAGAGGTCACTCGTCGAATCCAACTCGGATGGGCAGCGTTCGGGAAGCTCCGCAATAACTTCACGTCTAAAATACGGCAGTGTCTCAAGACAAAAAAGTCTTTGACCAGTGATGTTGCCAGTGATGACATATGGCACCGAGACGTGGCCGCTCACGATGGGCCTCACCCAACGGGCTATGCCCTGAGTCTCTTTGCACGATCGTATCAGAAATGAGGAGATCCGCAGAAGAACTAAAGTAACTGACATAGCCCTGTGGCGACCACATACCGGAAGAGGAAGCGTTGGCTTGGCAGGCCCCCCACTGAGTGGACCTACGATCTGTTCAAGGTCGCGGGAAGCCACTGGATGCGAGCAGCGCAGGACCGGTCGTCATGGAGATCTTTAGGGGAGACTTTTGTCCAGCAGCGGACGTCTTTCCGCTGATATGATGATGATGATTTAAAAATCAACAAAATGTGTTTTTAATCTATACTTTTCTTCTCTAAATTAACATTGAAATGACAGATGAGCTCTTCCTTATTATTTGTCCATTTCAAAATAGCAGTTATCAGTTATTCATCAAGCAAACATTTAAAAAATCAACCAAGTGTATTTTCAACCTAACCTAAATTAAGCTTTTTGTTCAAACGTTGAAATGACAGTTAACACTTTTTAATTATGTATTAAAATATTGTAAAATTGACTTCGCGCGTTCATAAATGACTATTCACTTCTTCTTCTTATTCACAATAAAAGTTTCATAAAAGTTATCTTTTTAGGGATTTAACACGTTTCAGGTTTAACACGTAAGGGCGTCCTAGTACTAGAAGGACGTAACACAAAATTATGTGGAATGACGTATTTTGAAGGCTCGATTCCTGTGTACAATTGCATATGTCCAAGGGACTCGTATTCAGCCATAAAATCACTACATATAAGCCTTTTTAGGGTTCCGATACCAAAATGGTAAAAAAAAGGAACCCTTATGGTGCCGCTCTGTCTGTCCGTCTGTCTGTCACACCTCTATATCTCAGCAACCACTTACGCTATCGAGCTGAAATTTGGAATAGTTTTAGAATATAGTTGCCCAACTTAATTGCACATGAAATTTTTTTGAAAAAAGTATGATTATTAATGTAAAGGGGGCCAAAATAGGGGGGGCCAAATTTCAAATTGTCGCTACTAGGTCGAGTGGGGTATCATATGAAAGGGCTTTACTTGTACATTTTAAAATATGTTTTGTATTTTTTTAAGTTTCTTAGTTTTCAAGTTATGATGAAAAATGTCAAAAAAAATACCATCCCCCCCCCCCCTTATCTCCGAAGTTTGAGTAAGGGAAAATCTGAATTAATTACAGTTGACAGAGGTTTATGTAAACTTTACAGCAAAAATAAAACGATCTTTCTAAGTTGCACAGTTTTTCAGAAATCTGCAAAAAACCTTTACAAACAAATTTAGTTTTGCGGTCCTGAAAATGGACTTTATTGCTTCCAAAAATACTATAGGTATATCGGAACCCTCGGCGCGCGAGTCCGACTCGCACTTGACCGGTTTTTTAAGTTTGGCGAGTAAGCTAGCCGCTTTTCAAATTGAGTAAGTCTTTTCAGTGCATAATTGTATGAGTCACCAAGGGGCTCATGATCAGGGTTTAATAAAATCGGAGAAACGTATCTACCAGTTTCGTCACGATAATGTTTTTTAACAAAAATATTTTCCGCCATTTCCTCTTCCGGACTTAGTTGAATCGAGCACGGCACGTTTTCAACTTCCCAAAAACGTTTAAGAGTGTCGCTTAGAAGATCATCTTCTAGAGTGTACGACACTAAAGAAGTTGACGAAGTTGTAGACGCTACAACATTCACATTATTCAAAGACGGCACGGCCAGTCTCCCGGTTATTACGTAACCAAATACACTGCTCAGTGCAGCAGGTATATCACTGCCAAAAATGATTTTTTTCCCATCATAAATGTGTGGGAAAACGTCACCAGACGAGTTGAAATCTATTGGTGATTTTTAGGGTTCCGTACCTCAAAAGAAAAAAACGGAACCCTTATAGGATCACTTTGTTGTCCGTCTGTCTGTCTGTCTGTCAAGACGGGTAAAGGTATCAGGTTGAAATTAATACCATATATTAGGATCCATGAACCACTCAAGATCTGAAAATTTCAATTTTTTACAACGACGCAATCAAAAGATATGGCATTTTATGTCCTCATCTCCATACATTTATTCAAAAATGAAAAACCTACAGGGTGCTTCCCGTTGACCTACAACTATGAAATTTGGCAAGAAGCTAGGTCCCACAGTACAAATAATGGGAAAAGTCTGAAGTCATCAAATATTACAACTTTTCTCACAACTAATGGTAACCAATTGTGGTGAGCTCCCGTTTCAAGAACTTTGGTAAAAAATTGGTATGTTTATAGTGCATAAGCTACAAAATAACAACAATAATAAAATTTGGTCAAGCGCGTGTCGGACTCAAAAAATCTAGCACATTAACTTACTGAAATTTCAACGGAACCCTCAGTGCGCGAGTCCGACTCGCAGTTGGCCGGTTTTTTATAAAATTCTGTATCGGCTAAATATATATTTTTATACTCGTTTACCACATTTTCCGGAATTGTAACCGTTGGTAAATCAGCAGTAATTTTTGTCAGAATTACAGCATCAATATTAAATATAGGTGCGTTATTATTACGCGCCTTTATCAAGCATGAAGTCATGCCATGATTTTTTAACGTCTCACCACCAAGTCCGTGAATATTGAAAGGACATTTACGCTGCGCTAAACCTAAGCGCTGCAAACAGTTAAGTGTTAGGGCTCCCGCACACGACCGAGAATCGGTGGCCGATTTTTTGTCGGCATCCCGCTCTGACGTGTTATCACCTGGATTCGGCCACCGATTCTCGGTCGTGTGCGGGAGCCCTTATAAAGTTCGACTGCGCGCCAGAATCGATTAAAACTCTGCAGGGTTGGTAGCAGTTAAAGTTGTCTAAAACATGCACAACAGCAGTTCCTAAGATAACGTTCGCGTTATCTGTGTTTGATGACGTATGACAAGTCATAGCCGAGGCGCTGGAGACGGGAGGCGGCGGCGGCGCGGAGGCTGAGGGCGGGGACGCGGTCCACTATCCCTGCTACTTGTGCCTGCGCTCGCGTGTCGGTCAAGCTGCGGCCTACCGGCGGCGTTTTGTTATCAGCTGATTCAAAATCTTTGTGCAACAAACGCTGTGTTCCAAATTGTACAAACGCTGCTAAAAGCGTATACAGTACTGACGGACGGTCCAAATTGATTTTGCACGCTCACAAAGCTACCACTGCTTTAATGGCTGTAGTCAATTTGGAATGGATTTAAGCGCGCTCACGTGTTCATCTGTCAAAATTTCGGTTTTGTTTTTATTTTCTTTAACAAAGCCTAAGCTAATCCCTGAAAAATGTGCGCCAAATCCACTCTCATTTCCATTAGAGACAAACTCATTAAAATCAAAACTTGAGAGACATCAGCTGGCTGCAAATGTGTGGGATTTTATGTGTCAAATTGATTTTGACATTAGCGCTTTCATTGCTCCACCTATTTGACTAAAGCACTGATAGCAGAAACGATGACGTCATCAATGACGTAAGGCGGTGAACGAGCGAGTGCTTTAGAGCACGCTTTTGGTCAATTTGGACCGACTTAAGCGCGCTCACAGTGCTCTAAAGCAGTCTGTTAGCGCAAATTGGACCGCACAGAAAATATGATGCGGTTACTGACAAATAAAACATTTAAAGTTGCTTTTACAATCGCACGCGCTATGATTAGATTTAAGACAATTGTGACACAACTTAAGGAAATTAGCACGGCTAAGACGTTGAGAATAATCAAGTTTACGAAACTTGTCACAACGGAAAATCATATGATTTTTACCACAGTGTGCACAGGGTGTTTTTATACGCGACGATGACGATGAAGCATGCGCATATTTTGAATTGGTTGACTTGTTTTTGTCTGATTTATTTGAACTTTGCTGTTTGTTCTCATGACTTTTTGAATAAGAATTTGTGTGATTTAAAATTTTTACTTGTTTTTGAATAAAATCAGTAAGCTCTTCAAACTTCGGAATTGTGTTTGGATCAAGGTTTTGTTCAAACAATTTTCTAGTTTGTGGGTCTAAAGCCCTTAATGCAATATGACAAAATACATAGCTACACAAATCCTTTACATTGAGTGCCTGAATAGCTTTATATGAATGTTCAAACACTTCGAGAAACATATTCAAATGAACTTCGGACTCCTTGTTTAGTGGTGAAAAGTTAAGCATTTTATCAAGATACCTACCTACCAACATTCGGTTATCCTGATCAACATCCTGAACAAACTTTTCCATACCAAGTCATAATTAGATGCAGAAATTGGAACACTCTTTACAATGTTTCGTGCGGAACCGTGAGTACATTGAAGCAAATAATGAAACTTGTTTATTTTAGGAATATTTTCGCGGTTATGCACCAATGAACAAAATGTCTCGTAAAAAGTGATAAAATTTTCAATATTTCCATCGAAAGGAAATAGTTCCAATTTTGGAAGCCGAGGTACTGACTCATTTTGTTTTGGTTCGGAATTTTGATTGTTAGGTTTTGGATCTAGCCTTTTGACATGCAATTTTATACGATAATATAAATCATCGAAGTTTACTAACTCCTGAGTGTTCGCGGAAGCATTCGGGTTAAATTCAAGCTCGTATTCATAAATTTCAAAGATTAATTGACCAAATGTTTTGCGTAATTCGTCAATCTCCGAAGAACGCAACAAAAACAATTCTTTTGTTTCAGCTGGCATTTGTTTTGTTGTTAAATCATAAATTGATTGAATATTAGCAAAAATTAATTCTTTTCGTTTAATTAAGCTATTAAGAATTATAGCTTCTTTGCTAAGTGGCGGTGGTTCTTCACCTTTAGTCATTGTAATGATAAAATAGCCACGAAATAAAGGTAGGTACTAAAACGTTTAGTACGTGTACTATAGAACGTCTATAGCTAGGTATTAAAATATCCAGGATGGTTTAGAAATTTATTTTATCCGTCTCGAAGGACCAGAAAATTTACTGTATGGTTTTTATCGCTGGGTTTACAAAATAAATATATATGTGGACTGTATTTGAAGGTGTATTTGAAATGTGAAAAGTGAGGTTATTGCGCAATCTCTGCTGATATATTGGTGAAAAGAAAAAACTACAATTCACTGACCTTAGTTGTCCACCACGCAAACGCTGCAAGGATCTCCAAGTCCAACAGAAGACAGCTCACGCACGGCGCGATGGTAGAATCCAGACTGTTCGCTCGGATGCGCCTAGTACGCAAAAACGAGGGTGACAAAGAAAAGTTCAAATGAATTATATATATTTTCTACCCACCAAATCGAGCAGAGATTGAACAGTCCGCGACTTAGCTCAGAGACCCTTAGTACTAGAAAGCTGATACAGATATATATGTTATCTACGCCGACAAAGTGGTAGAATAAAATTTTGAAAAATATTTTTTTTCAGGGTACCTCCCCTACAAGTAAAGGGATGATTTTTTTTTTCTTGTCTACCCCATAGTGTGGGGTGTGTTTGAATAGGTCTTTTAAAAATAATGTAAGTTTACTCAGATCATTTTTCGAGTTAGGGATCTGTTTGCGAAATATTCAGCTTAAAGTGTAATTTTCTGCTGTGTTTCGGTTTGAAGGGCAAGGGAGCCAGTGAAATTACCGGCACATGAGAGATACCATCTTAGTTCTCAAAGTGAGCAACGCGCTTTGCTGTCTTATTATTGTCAAGATTTGCCATTAATAAGAAAGTGGGTGCTATGGGCGGTGGTGACCACTTTTCATCAGGTGTCCCACCTGCTCGTTTGCTCACTTGTAACATAAAAAATAAAATATTTTTGGTTGGAGTTGAGTGTCCCCCCCCCCCCCCTGCCGGCTAAACAGTCGTTGTTGGAAATGTGAAAAAATTGAAGGAAAATTAAAGGAAAACTATCACAGATAAGAAGGCCTCATAGGTTAATGAGCTATAGCCAAAAAACTAAAAATAATAAAAAAAGAAATAGCAATCAGGCGCTAGGACCTCACTGAGCATTAGTCGAGGTAAAAAGTTTATGTTATAAACGTTATGAAAAACCCACTTTGCCATAAAAAAAAACCGTTAAAGAATTTCGGAACCCTGTACTGCTCGTGGCCCGACACGCTCCTGGCCGTTTTTTTTATATTGATTTTGTAAATTTAATTGTAGTTCTAAGACGATGAGTTATTAATTACGAACGAAACTAAAACAGTTTTCTTCCTGATTCTTCATAGTGTGAACGCAAGAGGGAAAATATTTGATAACTAGCTGGTGCCCGCGACTTCGTCTGCGCAGGTTTATACATTGTAGCCGATGTGTTATTCTGATGTATAAGCTATATTATTGCAAAGTTTCATTAAAATCCATTCAGTAGTTTTTACGTGAAAGAGTAACAAACATCCATCCATACTTACAAACTTTCTCGTTTATAATATTACTAGCTGTGCCCGCGGCTTCGCTCGCGTGGATTTCGTATTTATGTTGTTACCGGTTTTCCGAAGCAATGAGATATTTTCCCGTCATTTCGGGGTAATTTCAAACTAAGGAAAAACAGGACTAACCCTGCGCAAATCAATGAGTATAATTCAAGATCCAGCTGAATTTTACATAATATACAGACGTTACTCATAAATTACTCAGAACAGAGGAACTTAGCAGCAGTATCCTAACAAATGTAAAGAGAGAGATAAAAAAAAAAATTAAATTTAAACTGTTTATTTCATGCAAAAAAACTTAATTTATCTTTACAAGACTATGAAATCTTAACAATCAAAGATTATTTTTATTCCTGCTTAGTTACTCGCTAGCTTACATTTTAATTATTGTGATTTAATTATATTATTAAATAGGCGAAGTAGGAAATTAAGTGGTACTAATAACATTATATAGATAGATAGATAGATAATATATTTATTAAAAAATGTTACAGTTTTACTTAAAAACTAAACAAGCACCCGCAAAACTGTTAATACAGTTTGACTGCGGGAACAGTCTTGACAAAATCTTACGAGTATGAACTAAAATTAATTAGATAATTTAAAAGAACAACTATTAAGTTACGCTAGGCTAAACTATTCAATAAATGTTGTTTCAACAATTTCGAAAATTTGTTTTTATTCGGTTCATGCCTAATATCAGGGGGCAAACCGTTCATAAGGTACGGTAGACGTTTGTTAAGCGTTCGATCGCCATAGTAATTGTGCACCCTAGGAACAATAAATTTACCCGCCGATACCGACCTGGTACCTTGATCATGTGTTAATAATGAGAGACGCTCCAGACTGCCATGGTTATTCACTAGAAGTAAGTATTTATGTTTTAGACTAACCGGAAGTACATTGCAAATTTTAAATAGTTTATTATAATCTCCTTTACAACCCCTTTTCGTTTTTTTAGACACAATTAATTTTAAAAATCTTATTTGGAATGCTTCCAGCTTTTGAATATAACTTTTATAGGTATAGACGTAGTATTATTACAGGCACTAGGATCTGAGTTTGCAGTCAGATGGATGTTAAATAGTTGTAGGAAATGTTTCTTTAAGATGAACTTAATAGATTTCTTTTTCTTAGTAACTTTTATTTGTTGTATTACTTGATCTGGCAGGCTGTTAAGTACCTCCGGAAGTCTGCAAGTCCAGACCCTCCTGCCATAGATATTGTTACATTTAGGTATTTTGTAAGTTGGTAAGCAAGATAGATGTCTTAGGTTTTTTTGTCTAGTATTTTCCTCCAAGAGTTCAATACAATCACTGTAATCTGATACCATTGCAATATTAGCTTTACTGAATACATCAACAATTTTACAACACTGGAATAAGTTTTCATAATTATCCCTAAATTTGTATTTGACCTTGATAGGAACTATTGCTTTTAGCAGTCTTATCTGCAATTTATAAATCTTCTGAAGGTAAGTTTTATAGGTTCTACCATAGCTTGATATACCGTAATTTATGATAGAATCCGCCATTGACATGTATATCAATCTTAACGTGTTATATGGCATTTTGTACTTCAGAATACTTATTTTTGCAAGTATTGCTCTAAGCCTGTTACAGACGTGTTCCACGTGTGAGCTCCAGTTGAACTTATGGTCGATAGTTAAGCCTAAGTAGGTATGTTTTTTAACAATTTCTAGTGATTTGCAATTACAGGACGAATTATTTAAGTGCATGCAGTGGTGTTCGTGGGCCACGATGCGTGGTGATGTACCACTTTTTAGGTAAGGTGAACGAATATGCATTAGTTTAGTTTTCTGAAAATTAATAGACAACCCTACGTCGTGAGCCCATTTACACAGTAAATCAAATTCCTTTTGCAGTATATCCTGTGCAACTTTTAAGTCTTTATGAGCAGTAATAAGACAGGTATCGTCAGCAAATTGGTACACTGAGCTGTGCTTGAATAGATTGCACATGTCATTTACATACAACAAGTACTCTGTTGGTCCAAGTATTGACCCCTGGGCCGTGCCGTGTAGGGTTGGCACCAGGTCGCTATACTCGCCTGCTATGCATACTGTATTAAATCTATGACTATGATAGATTTTAAACCTGATGAGAGACACCTTAATGTAATATTTCAAAACAGAGCCAATTCACAGAAGTAATTAAGCAAAACTAAAACCCTCTCCCTCTCTCTCCCTCTCCCCCCTTCCTCTCCCCCTCCCTCTGTCTCTCCCCCTCCCCCTGTCTCTCCCCCTCCCCCCTCTCCCCCTGCCCCCTCTCCCCCTGCCCCTCCCTCTCCCTTTTCATCACCCCCTCCCCCTCCCTCACTCCCTCCCTCTCCCCCTTCCCCTCCTTCTCCCTCTCCCTCTACCTCTACCTGTACCTTTACCCCTCTACCTCTCTACCTCTCTACCTCTCTACCTCTCAACCTCTCTACGTCTCTACGTCTCTACCTCTCTACCTCTCTACCTCTCTACCTCTCTACCTCTCTACCTCTCTACCTCTCTACCTCTCTACCTCTCTACCTCTCTACCCCTCTACCCCTCTACCTCTCTACCTCTCTACCTCTCTACCTCTCTACCTCTCTACATCTCTACATCTCTACCTCTCTACCTCTCTACCACTCTACCTCTCTACCTCTCAGTGGCGTGCACAGAGATTTTAGACAGGGTAGGCAAAAAATTTTCGATGCTATTACTTACCAAAATACTAATACGTATTGGTTTGTGTGTCTAATTTAAAAATGGGGTTCGAAATTTTTCGTTTCCTCAAATCTTATATTTATTTGCCTACTACCGCCAAAACGAATCAAAACAAGACAAACAATGACGACTCAGTATAAAAAATAAATAAAATTTATCATTCAAATACATAGGGTACATAAGCACGAAGAAAATAATAATAATAAAAGGTAATAATAATGGTCTCTATAATGTCACTTTTTAAAATTGTTACGTAAGACTTCGGTAACTTTCGGCCAAAGTGAGACATTGCCTACCCTGTGCGATTGTGTGCGTTAATTGTATCATTGTGTGCCACGTATTTATAAGAACGCACACACAGTGCATTCGCATAACCACGTCGGCACACATGCAAACATTTAGACAGGAATAGTATGTGTCTTTGCCGTTAGGCGCGTAGCGGCGCTAGTGCAGCGCAATAATGCGATGTGGAATGTGCATACCACAGTACTTACCGAGGCGATGATACCACTGATTCTCGACAGGTGGAGCTAATTTAAGTTTTTAGAATGTTTCTTTCAACCTATGCTGGTAGGTAGTAAATACAATTTGACAAGGTATCCAAATAAAATCCGATTATTTTGTTAGAGTAGGTAGGGTAGGCAGTGTCTTTTTGTCTTTATGGAGTGCACGCCACTGCTACCTCTCTACCTCTACCTCTACCTGTCCCTATCCCTACCCCTTACGCCATTTTAACCGCTATCCCTA
Organism: Athrips mouffetella; assembly: GCA_947532105.1. Lineage (NCBI taxonomy): Eukaryota > Metazoa > Arthropoda > Insecta > Lepidoptera > Gelechiidae > Athrips > Athrips mouffetella. The sequence continues at coordinate 5,379,486 of OX383969.1, read as the reverse complement.
ACATAGAAATGACACCCATATTTATTTTTAGACATTTCAAACCTATCGCACCCCAACCCCATCCCCAGAGTTGCGCTCGGTGTGCCGCCAGTTACGCATCATTTTTATAGTCGCTCCGCGCTTAAAAATTCAGAAAAGTGGTATTAAGTGGTCCGATTTCAACGAGTGAAGTGTCATTAGAATCGGAAACCCAAGTGCTACATACCTGTGTACTCAAATTTACCCGGATTATAGTGCAAAGTGAAGTTTTATCCGAAAAACTTCAAAATTTTGAGGTTATATTTCAAAATCAAAGTTATTAACGCATGCGCTGCAAGATTCAGATGGATACCCCCCGTTTTTTATTTCGGAAAAGGGTGGGCACTACTGTGCTTCAACTTCCCGATTTAGAAGAAAAATTTTTCATCCATGCGTTTGGAAGAAAATTTGGAAAAACCGAAAACCACGTGTTCCTGAAAGTACTGAAGGAGTAACGTCAGGTTGCTGAAACTTGGCAGCAACAGAAAGGACACCAAAATAAGTACATTAAAGCAAGTAACCCTTTCTTATTTTGACTGGTTTTATTTTACGAACCTTTTTAATTTTAAATATTTGATTCTATATAACGCTGAAACCAAACAAAATTTCAAAGAATTTCAACTGCAGTCCTCGGCGCGCTTCACAGAAGAAACTTAGTTTTGAAAATTTTGTCTTTAGAACAAGAATCTTCTTTGCTATTTAAAATTTTCTATATAAAACTTTATTTTAATGATATTTCATGAAACTGTTTAATTTCTGAAAATTGTAAACTGACCTAAATTGAGTGATATTTTATACTAATTATCATATTTTTTTCACATTTTTGTCTCTGCTGGTTCTCAAGATATTGATTTTTATGTGTTTTTTGCAATTTATTTGATATTTAATAGATATATAAATATTTTTATGACGGAAATAGCTTCTTTGCACCTTTTGCAACATAACCAAGTCCAAACTCGGGCCATATACCTTTTCTATTGACTAAAACACCAAAAATCCGACATTTTGGTTTTTTGGTTCCAAAATTAAATTGGATTTATCTTTGGAACCAGCTGTCGTAGAACTCTAGGATTAAGAGCATTAGTGAAGGGTTTACTAGGGCTTTGATATTTTTCAGTTTCAGCCTTTTTCAGGACTTTTTTATTTTAAGGCCTGAAATCACTTTCAAAAGATGGTTTAGGTGGTGCCCAGCTTCTTATCCAAAACCTGGTGTTTCTACGACAATCGGTTGCAGAGATACGGGCCTTTTTATTTGACTTTTGACAGTTCGGCGGGCATCTTGCCAAACTTTGAACGCCCATATCTCTGAGACGGAGAGGGCTGCGACTCCGGTATTTTCTGTATATCGTTGGGGGGACTCTAGACTATCTTCGACCCTACTTTTAGGAAGCTGGGAGCAAGTCATTTACTGGTTCCTGAAAGTGGTTTCAGTACATAGAACAGGTCGAGCTGATTTAAATAAGCCCAAACGCGAGTGGTCTGCGACACCCGGAAGGCTAGATATCACCCATCAAAGATTGACTTTGACATTTCGGCGGCCATTTTGTTTTATTTCGATCACCTTTATCTCCCGTTCTGGCTATCGTAGAGAGCCCGCGTTTCTTGAGAATACATAAGCGGATTACGCTCTATTGAAAAATTGACTTTTTAGGAATTTTCAGGAGCCTGAAATTTTTCGCCCTGAAACTAACACTAACCTGTAGGTCTTACCAAGCCCAGTACAGCGAACCCAAACACGAGTGAAATCGGCCCGGTAGTTCCGGAGAAATCAGGGTGGAACCAAATTTGGCCGCCATCTTGGTTTTTAAACCGGAATTTCAATCTTAGTTTTCTCGGGAACCCTTAGAGGTAAGGGGACCAAGTTTGGGGTCGTTGGAAAGGGCTTGGAGAGAGCTATTTGTTTACGCCATCAAATTGACTCTACATAGAGTTACCAGCGACTTTTCACATAAAACACCACACAGAGCTCCTAGAAACGCGTTTCTTTTTCATAGATATTAGTTAGACCTAGTTCTTCTAGTCTTAGCACTTAATGAGCCAGCGACTCTACATAGAGTTCAGGAATTTAAATACTAGTATAAAACATCTCTTATAGAGCTTTTTTGTTTTTATTTTGTTTAGTTTTCCATAAATTTATTTTGACTATCATTGTTTAACTTTAAATTATTAAACTATTAGAGGCTTGAGTATAAAAGTTTATGTTTGTGATTATACACCCCGCCACTCTACCATATTTAGATTGTAAACCTAAGGCCAGATATCTTCTTGGCTTCGGCGAGCCTTTTTGGGTTCGGAGAGGTCAATTGGCACCCCCTAGTTGGGGAGTTAAATTGTATTTCTCTGAAGCTGTAGACTTGACGCGTGGGAGTCCGGAATATAACAAAAGGCCCATATATAGACTGGAGGAGTGTAGAAATTTTTTATTACTCATTTGTATAGTTATTAAGTTTATATGACCGGGTTATTTAACCCATATTCCAGACATATGCTTATAGCGTATTATTGCTAGTGTCACACCTCGGAAGCTCCATACAATCGGGCTAAAAAGTGACAGCTGTCATTTTTACACGCGCAAATGTGTGGGTGGGTTAAAGATGTGTGAGTGTAGGGTTGATGGTATCTAGAAAACACGTACCCTAGAAAACGTAGATAACAGAACATTAGCATTATACTTTTATTACAGTTTCGAGTTGCACATTTTTCGTTCGACTATAAAGCGACTTACACAATTCACAAACGAATTATAACCTCACTTTGTTGTATTTAGTAATCGAATTTCAATTAAAACAAACAAACACACGTTGAAATAATCATTTTTTTCACTAAACTTCATCTTTGACGGCTGGCTGGCCGCCGCCGCCGGTGCACCAGGGCAGGGCTGGCTTGAGGAGCACTCTAAATTGCTGTTAAAAGCTAACAAAGGGATCGAAGAGCTAAAAAAGCATGCAAAAGTAGTCGCGAGCTCTACCGACATAAAAATGGCAATATCTGACTCATCCAAGCACACTAATGCAATCAAACAACTGACAGGGAAGCTAGAAGACCACACAAAAGTTATTGCAGGGTGTAGTGAAGACACCAAAGAGCAAACGATGATGGTTTCAGAGCTGAAGGAAGCTATAGTGGGGGTTAAGTCGGAGATTATGGAGATCGCATCAATCATGCCTAAAAATGGCACGTATGCTCAGGTGGTAGCGGGCAGACCTGAAAAGCTAAAGGCTCCAATGCACTCAATCATCGTGACATCCCTCGAAGAAAAAGATACCTCAGAAGAGGTGATCGCTAAAGTCCGAACCGCAATAGATGCTAAAACCAGCGGTATCAGGGTAGACACCATGAGAAAGGCTCGAGACCAGAAGCTTATCATCGGCTGCCAAGTCAAGTCTAATATAGATAAAATTAAGGACAAAATCAAAAAGACTCAACCAAACCTAAATATTGAGGATGCAAAAAACAAAGACCCTCTTGTAATATTAAAAGACGTCCTTTCTTTAAACACAGACGAAGATATAATTTCAGCCTTGAAAAACCAAAATGGACACCTTATAGATGACATTCCTGAGGAAAACATGGAAGTAAAGATAAGGTACAGACGGAGAGCCAGAAATCCACACCTTTGTCATATTGTCATGCAGGTGTCCCCGAAACTGTGGCAGAAGCTCACCGCAGCGGGGAGGCTGCATGTCGATCTTCAGAGGGTGATAGTTGAGGACCAAACGCCTCTTGTTCAATGCTCAATGTGTTTGGGCTATGGACACGGACGAAAAATATGCAAAGAGACCATTCCCACATGCAGTCACTGTGGTGATCTGCACCTAAGGGCTGAATGTCCTGCTCTTGCAGCCGGAGAAGTCCCGCAATGTGTAAACTGTCATAGGGCCAAGAATGACCGAACTGATCACAACAGCTTTGACAGCGGGTGTCCAGTGCGGAGGAGATGGGACTCTATAGCTCGAACGAGCGTAGCCTACTGCTAGGGTGGATGACAGGAAAGGCAGTAAGAAATATATTGTTGTCCAGGCGAACCTTCAGAGAAAGAGGCTAGCTCTACAAGAACTTATCCAAGAGGGCCAAAAGAGAAAAATCTGCTGGGCTATGATTCAAGAGCCATATGTTGGGAACGTTGGAGAAGTGAAGCGATACCATGGAACTCGGGTCGTACAACGAGTACAAAGAGGCGAAGTCCCAATAAAGGCAGCCATTGTGGTGTTTGATGATCAAGTGGAAGTAAGGGAGAAACCAACCCTTACTACTGAAAATATCGCAGTGGCTGTCCTTAAGACCTCTGAGTGGGAGATAGGAGTAATAAGCTTTCTACTTTGAGCCTAATGAACCCATTGAGTCTTACATAGAGAGCCTATCAAGTACTATTGAAGCCTTGGCTATGGACAAGTTATTGATCGGCGGAGACGGTAACGCATGGAGTACCTGGTGGGGTAGTACAACCGAAGACCATAGGGGAGCGCTCCTGTCTGGTGCTATAGAGGAGCTGGGGTTGCACATCCTGAATGAGGGTAATGACCCCACCTTTGATACAATTCGTGGTGGCAGGGTGTTTAGTAGCCATGTAGACTTGACAGTCTGCACCCCATCAATGTTGAACCTTGCTGGGGATTGGCGAGTGGATAAATCCTTCACAAGTTCTGACCACAATGCCATCACCATGAATCTCACATTACGAGTCCCAGAACATCCCCGTCCAAAACAGTCCACCAGGAAATATAATACGAGGAAGGCTAACTGGACTGACTTTGGAAATGATCTGAAAAAGGAAATGGCAGGAAAAGGCTTGACTACAGAAAATATCAGGAATATAAATACAGTTGGAGATCTAGAGAGAGTAGTGAAGGAATACACAGAATGTGTTATAGGTGCCTGCAATCGCAACATACCCAAAGTCAAGCAAAAGCCAGCAAAGAGCCTACCCTGGTGGACTAACGAGCTCGAAAACATGAAGCGTGAAATGACAACAAAAAACCGGCCAAGTGCGAGTCGGACTCGCGCACTGAGGGTTCCGTACCACCACATAAACATAATTGTATTAGTTGAAATTTCAGTAAGTTAATGTGCTAGATTTTTTGAGTCCGACACGCGCTTGACCAAATTTTATTATTTTTTGTTATTTTATAGCCTATTCCCTATAAACATACCAATTTTCAAGTTTGTAAGTGTTCCCGTTTTTAAATAGAACTAAAACAAAAAAGCAACCATCCAACTTGACCCCTCTCTTATATGAATGTTCTTGAAACGGGAGCTCACCACAATTGGTTACCATTAGTTGTGATAAAAGTTGTAATATTTAATGATTTCAGACTTTTCCCATTATTTGTACTGTGAGACCTAGCTTCTTGCCAAATTTCATAATTTTAGGTTAACGGGAAGTACCCTGTAGGTTTTTCATTTTTGAATAAATGTATGGAGATGAGGACATAAAATGCCATATCTTTTGATTGCGTCGTTGTAAAAAATTGAAATTTTCAGATCTTGTGTGGTTCATGGATCCTAATCATCATAACATCCCATGAACGTCCACTACAGGACAGGGAGCTCCCTCCAAAATTCAAGCTTTTGCTGGAAAAATGTGGAGGGGAAGTACCATAGTCACCTCGCTTGTTAGCGTTACGGCTGGCACTATGGACCGCGGTTGTAGGTGACCGCAGTAAGTAAGATGTTAGATACAAAGGAGGATGCTGCTGCCCATCCTCCAGTTAACCCTTAGTCGCCTCTTACGACACCCACGGGTATGTATGGGTTGGTACTATTCTTTGCCGGCACCACACGGGACATGGATCCTAATATATGGATCCTAATGTATGGATCCTAATATATGGTATTAATTTCAACCTGATACCTCTACCCGTTCGTGAGATAAAGGGTCTTGACAGACAGACAGACAGACGGACAACAAAGTGATCCTATAAGGGTTCCGTTTTTTTCTTTTGGACGACAAGGTGGACCCTCCCATCACAATGACAGAGTTGATACAGTCCATGTCCAGCTTTAATCCAAAAAAAGCCCCAGGCCCAGACGGCTTTACAGCTGATATTTGCATAGCCGCGATAAACACCGACAGGTCCTTTTTCCTTGCGATCCTAAACAAGTGTCTGGAACTTACATTTTTTCCAACACCATGGAAGGAAGCGGCAATAGTGGTTCTGCGCAAACCCGGAAAGCCGGGCTACACACATCCTAAGTCATATAGACCGATAGGACTACTCTCTGTGTTGGGCAAAATCTTTGAAAAGGTAATGATGAGAAGAGTTAGGTGGTATATATTACCCAAACTCAATCCTAGGCAATATGGCTTCATGCCACAGCGCTGTACCGAGGACTCCCTCTATGACCTAATGGAACATGTCAAGACAGTTGTCAAGAATAAACTCATAAGTGTGATTGTGTCCTTGGACATAGAGGGGGCTTTCGATAGCGCGTGGTGGCCTGCCATTAAATGCCAGCTTCAGGAAAAAAGATGCCCTCACAATCTACGCCGATTGGTCTGTAGCTACTTTGACGAGAGATTCGTAGTAGTACGATATGCCGGTGAGGAGTACCGCAGGACAACCAACCAAGGCTGCGTACAGGGATCAATAGGTGGGCCTTTGTTCTGGAATCTTCTCTTGGACCCACTTTTAAACGAGCTTGTAGAAATGGGAGTGTACATCCAGGCTTTCGCAGACGATGTGGTAATCGTGTTCTCTGGTCAGTCAGCCCTAGAAATCGAGAATAAAGCCAACCCGGTACTCGCGCATGTGTATGAGTGGGGGGTTAGAAACAAGTTGAAATTTGCAGCACACAAAACTAATGCTATGGTTGTTACCAAGAAGCTCAAATTCGACAACCCACGCTTGCACATGGGCGGGACCGATATAGCAACTGTTGAACAAATTAAGATACTGGGTCTGCTTGTGGATAACAAGTTAACATATAAACAACACCTGGCACATATTACGCGCAAAGCCGTCAATATCTACAAACAGCTCTCTAGAGCAGCAAAAATCTCGTGGGGGTGAATTCAGAGGTCATCCGAACTATATACGTCGCAGTAATTGAACCGATTATCTTGTACGCTGCCAGCGTCTGGGCTACGGCAGCGGACAAGATAACGGTTCAGAAAATGCTACATACCGTGCAGAGAGGATTTGCCCAAAAAATCTGCAGAAGCTACCGGACCGTGTCCTTGCATGCCGCCTTGCTTCTCGCCCGACTCCTTCCTCTCGAATTGAGAATAAAAGAGTCAGCACAGCTCTATGAGGCGCGGCGTGGTAAACCTCTGCAAGAAATACTCGGTGACATAGAAATGGAGGAGAGGGTATGTTACAAGTCCGCACCGCACCCTGCAGCCGAAAACAGCTTGGATTTTATCTGTCTCGAAGGCGTTTCTGAGGAAACCGTCAGAGAGCATCAAATAACGGGAACTATCATGTACACAGACGGAAGTAAGACCGAGGGAAAAGTAGGAGCAGCCGTCACGGTATGGAACAATGGTCAAGAGGTAGCCAGCAAAAAATTCAAACTAGAAGGCTACTGCACTGTTTTTCAAGCAGAACTTTACGCCTTGTTGCGAGCTACTGAACTAGCCCTTGAAAACAAACAAGGCATGACGAACATCATGAGCGATTCTAGATCGTCCTTGGAGCTGCTCCGAAACAATGAGTCGTTTCACCCTCTTTCGTTCCAAATTCGGAAGAACATTCGTCGCAAAACCGGACTATACGACTGTTCTGGATAAGAGCTCACGTAGGAGTAGAGGGCAACGAAAGAGCAGACCAGCTTGCCAAACAAGCGGCCCAAATGAAGGTGAAGCCTCATTACGATCGTTGCCCCCTTTCCTACATAAAGCGGGAGCTCAGATGCAGGACAGTCGGCGTCTGGGGAGCAATATACTCATCAGGAGATACAGCTTCCGGGACGAAAGTGTTCCTGCCATGTGCGGTCGCGGCCTACCATCTGGTTGCTAAATTAAAACTCGACAAAGTGCTCACACAGATCCTGACCGGACACGGTGGTTTCGCAGCGTACCTGTATAATTATAAATGTAAAAATAGCCCAGCGTGTGTCTGCGAACCTGAAAAAGAAGAAACAGTTGTTCATCTCCTGACAGAATGCCCTCAGTATTCAAAAGAAAGATGGTAGCTTGAATCTAAAATAGATATGAAACTGGATAAGAAAAGCCTACCTGAAATACTGCTATCTAAAAATAGTAGATCTGACTTCCTTTCTTTTTGCACAAAAATCGCTGAACATATAATAAGAAGAAATAAAACATAGATAAGAAATGTGCATTACGTATAGTGTAAATAAGTAATGTATATTTTAGTAGATAGAATAAGTATATAATATATTTTATCTACTCCCGTACCGGAATATTCCGAATTCAAAACCGATGACAGATTCGAAATTGAGGTCATTGTCCGCTATCATTTTCATTTCCACACTGTTCCATACTACGAGCAGTACGGAAATGGAGTATGGATTTTCATTCCGCAACTGTTATAATACATAATTTTCAATCTGCATAGGCTAAGGCAATACTACCACAGTACTACATACAGCCTATTTTAAAGTAATTTTGTAAAAATACTTTTTACTGGGGTGACGACTGCCTACCTATATTTAAAAGAAAACGGAGAGTACCAGGCGTGACTAGGAGTACATAAATCGACAAGAAGCTGACAGTTGGCTCGCTTCTATATAAAGTGACATTGGCAACAAAAGAAGTGATTTGAACAAAATGGAAAGTATGTACCAGGAGAACATGATTCTACAAGAGGCTGTCAGTAACCATATACCTACATGAAATTAATGTTAAAGCAACGCCATCCACAAGCGTTGGATCTGGAATAACTTCGGGAATAACTTTAATTAACTGTACTAACTGTCCTCTTAGTTCAATAAATTGATCACTACTCCTTAAAAAAATTTTATTTCGTCGGTCGTAGATAAAGTTTTGTATGCAACTATACGTAATTAGTCATTTTAACACTCGATCTATACTATTTTGATACTCGGCTGCGCCTCGTATCAAAAACCAGATCTCGTGTTAAAATTACTCTCATTACGCAACAGTTGCATAAATAACTATATAGGTATAAAACTTTGTAAGGAAATGTATATAATAGTATATATTGAATATATACGTTATTATGTATAGATATTATAGTTAATAAAAATAACGTACAAAAAAAAGGATAAATAGCGATAAAAAAAAATCAGCCTGTCAAAAAAAAAACTGTCAAAAAAGAGCAATTTGACAAAAAAAAAATTGGAAGTCGTTAAAAAACAAATCAAAACAGCAAAAGAAAGCGCTGAAAAAAAAAAAGACAAACGTAATTATTACCTTGTTGTATTTAATTCTCTACAAATAAGTTTCATATAGATTTAGATTGGCAGGACTCCCGTATGAAAATCCGGAGCCCTGTAACCCCTTGACATATAATGGACAATGAAAAAAAAAACATTACAAGTCCGTGTTCAGCTGGAAAAAGACTCTGACCTGTGTCAGAGGACAAACAGTGACATACATAAAAAAAAAAAAAACCCATCCCCAGGGGACGATGGTATTTCACGTACACCACGTTGGATTTCAAAGTTGTTGTAGCTTTCGTAATCAGCGACCCGATAAACCATACAAACGACACCCATATTGATGTTTAGACATTTCAAACCTATCGCACCCCAACTCCATCCCCAGGGGGATGATGGTATTTCACGTCCACCACGTTGGATTTCAAAATTGTTGTAGTTTTCGTCATCAGCGACCCGATAAACCATACAAACGACACCCATATTGATTTTTAGATATTTCAAACCTATCGCACCCCAACTCCATCCCCAGGGATGATGGTATTTCACGTCCACCACGTTTGATTTCAAAATTGTTGTAGTTTTCGTAATCAGCGACCCGATAAACCATACAAACGATACCCATATTGGTTTCTAGACTTTTTCACCCCATTTCCCTTTTTTAGGGGTTGAATTTGGGGTGGAATTTCAATAACAGTGATGAACGTTGCATAGAATTACATCATTAATGCCTAACTAATAAATTATGTGGATTTTACTTTAAGAATAAATAATTTTCAACTTCATCCCCCTTTTCACCCTTAAGGGTGTCGAATTTTCAAAAACCCTGAGATACGTAATTATTAATTTTTAGTCGTCAGCCTAAATACAAATTTTGAAGATCCTAACTTCAAAACTGACGGACTTTCATACAAACTTTCATCCCCTATTTTACCCCCTTAGGGGTGGAATTTTATAAAACCCTTTCTTAGTGCACCCCTAGGCCTCATAAGGAACCTACATGCCAAATTTGGAATCTCTAGACCCAGTGGTTTGGGCTGTGCGTTGATATGTCAGTCAGTCAGTCAGTCAGTCAGTCAGTCAGTCACCTTCTTCTTTTATATATGTTACGGCTAAAACCCGAAGCGCGGCTGCACCTAGTTTTAGCCGGTTAGAACTAGGTGTAGCCACCTACTCTTGGTTAAACCTAGTACCAGCCGATTGTTTTCGGGTAGAACTAGGTCTAGCCTTCATCATGCCGGCTACAACTAGATCCAGCCATTCCCTGTTGGATAAAACTAGGTCTATCCGATATCATTCCGGCTAGAACTAGGTCCAGACAATTCCTGTTGGATAAAACTAGGTCTACCTGATATTATCCCGGCTAGAACTAGGTCCAGATAATCCCTGCTGGATAAAACTTAGATGCGTGCCCCGCCAAGCCTTCCGCCCCGCGTCACACTCATGACTCACAGCATCTGCAGCAGCGGCGTGGGGTAGAGGGCGTAGCGAGGCACGTGCCTCTGCAGGTTGTGAGCGCCAGATGCTGCTGATCTACTGCAGGTCTACTAGCGAGTGTGACTCACAGCATCTGCAGCAGCGGCGCGGGGTGGAGGGCGTAGCTAGGCGCGCCAGGTGCTGCTGATCTACTGCAGGTCCACTAGCGAGTGTGACTCACAGCGTCTGCAGCAGCAGCGCGTGTGTTAGTTTTATCCAACAGGGATTGGCTGTACATAGTTGTAGCCGGCATGCTATCGGCAGAGCTTTTTTAGATATTAAAAAAACACCCAATAATAAGAAACGTAAAGAGTTTTTTTATTGTTATAAATCACATTGTTATAATTAACACGAATTATTAGGAGTACAATTTTTAATATAATAGGAACAATCAGGATATTTTTTTTATCAACAGACAATATTTGCATATTTTAATTTGAAGAATATTATTATTATAATTATAAATCACACTTTTAAAAAGTAACATAAACTATTTATTAGAACAATCTAAACTTGAGTGACATTTTGAGTAGCACAAGACATTTTGAGGGTGGCGGGCGGCAGGGGCGCGCGACTCGCGTGGGTCAGGCGCCTGCTACTTGTTTAAACTTGTTAGCACCTAGTTTTATCCAACAGGAATTGTCTGGACCTAGTTCTAGCCGGAATGATATCGGATAGACCTAGTTTTATCCAACAGGGAATGGCTGGACCTAGTTGTAGCCGGCATGATGAAGGCTAGACCTAGTTCTACCCGAAAACAATCGGCTGGTACTAGGTTTAACCAAGAGTAGGTGGCTACACCTAGTTCTAACCGGCTAAAACTAGGTGCAGCCGCGCTTCGGGTTTTAGCCGTAACATATATATAGATAGATAGTAGGAAGTAGAATAACGTGGTAGGTATGGAAACATAACGTTGAATTGAATATACCCCTACATTTAAGTCGTTAAGATTTTTTGTAGTAAAAAGCTAAGTATTTATTCTAATTTAAAAAAAAAACCTTAATATCCGAAAAACCCGGTTTTATCTCATTGGAAAACCGGGTAGCAAAACTCACGGTTAACCGGTTTTTTCGGTTAACCGGTTTGCATGCCCTATGCCCAACCCAAGGCTGAGGTGCGCACCTCGCGATGCCATGTTGGTAGTGCCCACAGCCCGCACCAATATTCTAGCACATTCTTCGGTCTCGATGGCCATACGTATATTGAATGCGGTATCACAAGAGGTTGATTTGTTCCACTGTACACTGAGTGAGTTCACAAAGGCTACATTGAAATACATATCTAGATTATAATCTAAATATATAAAAGAGCATGTCCTGACTGACTGACTGACTGATTCATCAACGCCGAGCCGTAACCGCTATAGATACAGATCTGAAATTTTGTACACGGGTTCTATGTACGTCAAAACCACCCACTAAGAAAGGATTTTGGAAAATTCATCTCCCAAGGGGGAGAAAAAAGGGATGAAAGTTTGTATGGAAGTCCTTTGTTTCTTGAGCTAGATTCACAAAAAATTTGAATTTCAGCTTCTGGTAAAAAATAAAGAAACACCTGTTTAAGCGTTTTTTAAAAATCACCCTTTAAGGGGGTGAAAAAGGGGATGATTTTTTTTCCGTATGTTGGTCTATAAGACTTTCATTTTTAAAGGTAGAATTATAGAAATTTAGTTTTAAGCTCAAAATAAATAATAAAAAAGTACGTGTAAGAATTTTAAACATTCATCCCCTAAGAGGGTGAAATAAGGGATGAAAGTTTGTATGAAAGTCCTTTGTTTCTTGAGTTAGATTCACACAAATTTAACTTTAAGCTTTTAGTAAAAAATTAAAAAATATGTTTTTAAGCATTTTTTTTAAATCACCCTAAAAGGGGGTGAAAAAGGGGTGATATTTTTTCCGTATGTTGGTCTATAAGTCTTTGCTTTCTAAGGGTAGAATTATAGAAATTAGTTTTTGAGTTTTTGGTAAAAAATAAAAAAAAGAATGTTTTTGAATTTTTCAAAATTCATCCCCTAAGAGGGTGAAATGAGGGATGAAAGTTTGTATGAAAGTCCGTCAGTTTTGAAGTTAGGATCTTTAAAATTTGTATTTAGACTAACGACAAAAAACTAAGTTTTACGTGTCTCAGGGTTTTTGAAAAATCTACACCCTAAGGGGTGAAAAGGAGGATGAAGTTGAAACTCCTTCATTTCAAAGTAATATCCACTAAATTTATTATTTAGGCATTAGGGTTGTAATCCTGTGGAACATAAATCACTGTTATTGAAATTCCACCCCAAATTCAACCCCTTAAAGAGGGAAATGGGGTGAAAAAGTCTAAAAACCAATATGGGTATCGTTTGTATGGTTTATCGGGTCGCTGATTACGAAAAGTAAAACAATTTTGAAATTCAATATGGTGGACGTGAAATACTATCATCCCCTGGGGATGGGGTTGGAGTGCGATAGGGTTGATATGTCTAAAAATCAATATGGGTGTCGTTTGTATGGTTTATCGGATTGCTGATTACGAAAACTACAACAATTTTGAAATCCAAGGTGGTGGAGGTGAAATACCATCATCCGCTGGGGATGAGGTTGGGGTGCGATAGGGTTAGAATGTCTAAAAATCAATATGGGTGTCGTTTCTATGTTTATATAAGGATAGGGATAGCGGTTAAGACGGCGTTAAGGATAGGGATAGAAGTAGGGGTAGGGTTAGGGGCAGGCTTAGGGAGAGGGAGAAGGAGTGGGATGGAGGTAGAGAGAGAGGGAGTGGGAGAGGGTGAGGGAGGGGGAGAGGGAGGGGGAGAGGGAGAGACTGCACATTGTCTGAATATCACGCGGGCGAAGCCGCGGGCACAGCTAGTAATTTATAGATTTGCGACATTGTCACTTTGGTTTTAAACTGTAAAGATAATGTAAGTTTTTTGTAAAAATAAATAAATATTTTTTTGTGAAAATTTTCAATGTACAGAATCGACGAGTTTACGATTTTATTATATGTATAGATATCATTATAAAACAACTGTAAGTACGACGTACTTTCCCTTCGATCCCACTTCAACCACGAGTACTGTATTTCAACTCTCCTCTACATTTCCATCACCTGAATGCAACTCCAGAGCCTTTATGACGAATCCACGAACATCACTGGCGTGACTTCCACCTCACTGTCACATACTTAAAGTGGGATGTCACGCATTCAATCGTTAGCGCCCTAAACACTAACAAACAACCAAAAACACACAAAACAAACAAACACAACAACCTTACAAATAATAATATTATCCTATTCCAGTTCCGCTTCGGCTTAGCCCTGAAAACGGAAGCCTCATGGGGCGGAGTACTCCTGGACGGTTTGAAACACTTCTACATAACGCGCATCAAGGGCTTCGAGCCTGGTAAACTGAGCGTGGTCACTTTACTCATGGAAGGTGAGTTGTTTCGTGTCGCTTGCATTTTTAGGGTTCCGTAGGCAACATGGAATCCTTATAGTTTCGTCATGTCCGTTTTTCTGTCTGTCCGCGGATTAGCTCAGAGACCCATGATACTTTATACATTTTATGAAATTTTGTATGGATATATATTTCATCCACACAGTATTTTTGTTTAGGTACCTCCCCTACAATTAAAGTGGGGGTGATTTTTTTTTCTTATCTACTAACCCCATTAAGTGAGGTATTGTTAGATAGGTCTTTTAAAAATAATGTTAGGTTGCACATGTCACTTTTTAGGGTTCCGTACCTCAAAAGAAAAAACGGAACCCTTATAGGATCACTTTGTTGTCCGTCTGTCTATCTGTCTGTCCGTCTGTCTGTCTGTCTGTCAAGACCCTTTATCTCACGAACGGGTAAAGGTATCAGGTTGAAATTAATACCACATATTAGGATCCATGAACCACACAAGATCTGAAAATTTAAATTTTTTACAACAACGCAATCAAAAGATATGGCATTTTATGTCCTCATCTCCATACATTTATTCAAAAATGAAAAACCTACAGGGTACTTCCCGTTGACCTAAAATTATGAAATTTGGCAAGAAGCTAGGTCTCACAGTATAAATAATGGGAAAAGTCTGAAATCATTAAATATTACAACTTTTCTCACAACTCTCTCATTCACTCATATAAGAGAGGGGTCAAGTTGGATGGTCGCTGAGGCGATTTTTGTTTTAGTTCTATTTAAAAACGGGAACACTTACAAACTTTAAAGTTGGTATGTTTATAGTGCATAAGCTATAAAATAACAACAAATAATTAAATTTGGTCAAGCGCGTGTCGGACTCAAAAAATCTGGCACATTAACTTACTGAAATTTCAACTAATACAATTATGTTTATGTGGTGGTACGGAACCCTCAGTGCGCGAGTCCGACTCGCACTTGGCCGGTTTTTTTGATTTAGGGATCCGTTTGCGAAATATTTAGCTTGAAAGCACAATTTTTTGTCGTCAAGTGCCCCCACCCCTCCCTGCAAGTTAAACGTACAGCGCGTTCTGAACAAGTTTGTCCATGACGGTATAGTATAGTATATAACACGGGTGGCCAACACGTCGACCGCGGTCGACCGGTCGACCGCGGCAACATATTCGGTAGCCCGCGGTGGGTCCGCAGATTATAGGTATAGGATATGAGATGAGACCTAAGAAAATCTAATAAAATAGTTTTAAAAAGCGCGCCATGGTCGCAGCGCGCGCGACTTCCCCGTTCCGCGATCATTCGGGAAATATCGGCGGCGCTCGGAAGATTCGAAGCGGTCAGCATGTTGCGTTCTCACCCATACATACCACGCGACGATGTTCGTTGGCCCAGCGCGGCGACGAGTGAATTTACTTTTCATTGCGCAGTCAACGTTTAGCGCACAGGCGGTCTATTGATATTATCCTGCAATGGATTAAGAATCCATCCACTTGCTTGTGTATTGCGCATATATAATTTTTGTGCAAGTGCCCGCATTTTTATTTTATTACTTATTGAAGTAATGAAGTAATTTCGCTAGTGTTTCGCAAATTTTGTTGATTGTTGTTTTGAATATTTTCGATAATATTGAAAAGATAACGTTTAATATGAGTGGGCAGGGCTGTTCAAGTGCGAAAAAAAGCAAGACGTATCATTATCACAGTGAGTGGGAAGAAGAGTTCTTTTTTGTTATGGTCAAAGATAAATGCATTTGTCTTATTTGTAACTCAGCTGTAGCACTACCAAAAAGAGCAAATGTTGAAAGACACTTCAAGACTACACATAAGAAATATGTCACAGATTATCCGGCCGGCAGTGAAATTCGGAAGACGAAAGTACGGGAGTTAAAAACTAACTTAGGTGCTCAGCAATCGTTGTTTAAGAAATCAGACACAAAATCAAAAGCAGTGACTTTGGCATCATTGGTAGTTACAGAAATATTGATTAAAAGAAAAAAGCCTTTCGACGACGGAGAATTGATCAAAGAAGCTATGGTAAAGGCAGGAGAAGCTCTTTTTCATGATTTTAAGAACAAAAAGGAAATTCTTTCGTCAATCAACGATATTCCACTGTCACGAAATACTGTAATGCGCCGCACCGAAGCCATCAGTAAAAATTTGGAAGATTTGCTGAATGAAGATTTACAAAAGTGTTGTTATTTAGCACTCCAGTTTGATGAATCTACGGATGTAAGTGATATTGCTGAATTGTGCATTTTTGTGCGCTTGGTTTTTGAAGATATGACTGCTAAAGAAGAGTTATTGACCATTATCCCAATGAAAGGCCAAACAAGAGGTGAAGATATTTTCAAGTGCTTCAAGAGCTTCATCACCAATACCGATTTTCCAATTCACAAATTGGTTGCTGTTACAACAGACGGAGCTCCTGCTATGTTAGGGCAAAGAATTGGTTTTATCACATTGTGCAAAAATGATGATGCCATTCCTAGCTTTACTAGTTATCACTGCATCATACACCAGCAAGCTTTGTGCTCAAAAATTCTAAATGCTGATGATGTTATGAAAATCGCTTTTAAAGTTGTGAATTCTATTCGAGCCAGAAGTTTGCAAAGGCGTCAATTTCGAGCTTTACTTGTAGAAGCAGAGGCACCATACGGAGATCTTTTGTTGCATACAGATGTAAGGTGGCTGAGCCGTGGCGCTTTTTTGAAAAGATGCCGCCAGTTACTTCCAGAAATAAAAGCTTTCTTGCAGTTAAGAGGGGAAGATGTTCCAGTGCTAGAAGATGAAAAATGGTTGATGAAGTTGGCTTTTCTTTGCGACATTACAGAAAAACTAAATGATCTAAATTTAAACTTGCAAGGTAAAGACAAAACTTTGATTGATATGACAAGTTCAGTAAAAACTTTCAAAGAAAAAGTCCAGATGTTTGCATCCCAACTAAGAAGAGGTGAATTAAATAATTTTAAAAGTATGGAGGAAGAGTGCAATCAAAACGCAAATCGCGATTTCCAAAATTACGCTGAACAACTGGACGATTTGCATCAGGAATTTGAAAGATGTTTCGCTGAATTCACAGCTTTGGAAGAAATCATCAGTTTTATGGTATTTCCTTTTAACGAAAGTATTGACGTTGACTCTGTGTCCATCAAAATAAGCCAATTAATCGATGCAGAACCTGTTGCGATCGAAGAGGAAGTTGTCAAACTCAGGTGCGACATATTCTTAAAAGCAAGAGCATTTTATAACACGGATTTCTGGAAACTAATGCACGAAGAGAAGTTTCCATGCCTACGAAAAGTAGCTTTGTATTTAACAGCGTTTTTTGGGTCGACCTACCTCTGTGAATCAACTTTTTCTACAATGAACGCAATAAAAACAAAACATCGTTCCCGGTTGACTGATGACCATTTAACTTCGTGTGTGCGCATCGCAGTAAGTTCATACACTGTGCAACATGACAAACTTGTCGAAAATATGCAGTGCCAAGCATCTACAAGCAAAACACATTGATCATAAGATGAATAATATAATAAATATCAAATAAAAGTATGTTTCTTGAGTTTTATTTCAAATTTAAAAAAAACGTCTTAGCATTTTTGCTTAGTGCTTATGACAGGTAGACCGCAATGAGGTAGAAAATTTTAATGGTAGACCGCACACTCAAAAAGTTTGGCCACCCCTGGTATATAATGATGAAATTAAAAGGAAAACTATCAGAGCTAAGTAAACTTCACAGATTAATGAAAAACTGAAAATAATAAAAATAGCAATATTAATCAGGCGCTTGGACCTCGCTGAGCATTAGGAGGTAAAAAGTTTATGTTATGAACGTTATGAAATATTTAATCAAAACATGCTTTGCAATAAAAAAAATCCTCAAAATTACGGAACCCTATACTGCGCGTGGCCCGACACGCATTTGGCCGGTTTTGTTATCTCCTATCATGGTGGAGTAGTCGTAGTGTTGTTGGCTGAGAATCATCATCAATATAATAAAGAATGTTAATATATGAATAAATTTTGTATTAAAGGAACGTCGGAGGAAGTAACGGATCGACACAAAAAGCTTAACAACATTGCGGCTCAATACGGGGGCGTACCAGCGGGTGCTACTAATGGAGAAAGAGGATATACCCTTACATTCGTCATCGCTTACATTCGGGTGAGTATGAAACAGCTGGAAGACTTCTCACCACCTTCTCACTAATATCAATCATCATGACATCCACTACAGGACAGGGAACTCCCTCCAAAATTCCAGCTTTTGCTAAAACAATGTGGTGGGGAAGTACACTAGTCATCACGCTTGTTAACTTTACGGCTGACACCATCGACCGTGGTTGTTGGTGACCGCAGAATGGGAGATGATAAGATACACCTAAGCATGCTGCTGCTCATCCTCTGGTTCATTAACCCTTAGTCGCCTCTTACGACACCCACGGGTAGAAATGGGTTGGTAGGTAATATTCTTTTGCGGCACCACACGGGACGTCACTAATATCAATACGTCGTACAAATAACTCAAAAAATGAATCCCGGGGATGAAAGCGGCAGGTTGGGGGAGGCGATCGAATCGTTCATTGGCTCTCCGCCTGTCACATAACCGTCAGAAACAAACTTATCCTGTGCACGCTATACTTTACGACAAAAATAGGCAAGGGTACTTCCACAGACGGACTTTGCACATAAGCCCTGCCACCTTCCTTCAGTAGATGGCTGTAGGGAATGCTAGGGAGTAGCAGAGCGACACAAGCTGACTGAGCTATAGAGTGACAAAAGCTAAATATAAATAAGTCAGTGGTTGAATACAGGCACGCATAACATAATCTAATATAAACTCGCGTCAGTCAACTAACTAGAACAAAGATCAGCGCGAATACGCATATATTATGTCCATGAGAGGCGCGATAAAAAGGACAAAGTCTAGACATATCCGGAAAAATCTAGATGGATGATGACACTAGATTAGCCAATGTTTTAACGTGGTTTGTAAAAAGGACCAACATTGATGAACTGTCTAATTGAAAAGATAGAGCGAGCAATCACCACCTAGCCCGGAGCGGTTCTATTGATAGGACGATTTTATTATCCTATTTTGTTTTTTAGGACCTAGCCCTAGAATACGACGTAGTTGCGGAGTCATTCGAGACGTCAGTGCCTTGGGACCGCACGCTGGCTCTCTGCCATAACGTGAAGAAACGGGTGAAGGAGGAGTGTGCTACTCGCGCCATACGCTACTACCTGGTCTCTTGCAGGCTCACGCAGACGTAAGTCAATACAACAGTCATTCTAGACGTCGTGCCTTACTCTATGCTCTGCAATAACTTGACGAAGCGTGCCAAGAAGGAGTGTGCTACTTGCGCCATACGCTACTACCTGGTCTCTTGCAGGCTCACGCAAACGTAAGTCAATACAACAGTCATTCTAGACGTCGTGCCTTACTCTATGCTCTGCAATAACTTGACGAAGCGTGCCAAGAAGGAGTGTGCTACTCGCGCCATACGCTACTACCTGGTCTCTTGCAGGCTCACGCAGACGTAAGTCAATACAACAGTCATTCTAGATGTCGTGCCTTACTCTATGCTCTGCAATAACTTGACGAAGCGTGCCAAAAAGGAGTGTGCTACTCGCGTCATACGCTACTACCTGGTCTCTTGCAGGCTCACGCAGACGTAAGTCAATACAACAGTCATTCTAGACGTCGTGCCTTACTCTATGCTCTGCAATAACTTGACGAAGCGTGCCAAGAAGGAGTGTGCTACTTGCGCCATACGCTACTACCTGGTCTCTTGCAGGCTCACGCAAACGTAAGTCAATACAACAGTCATTCTAGACGTCGTGCCTTACTCTATGCTCTGCAATAACTTGACGAAGCGTGCCAAGAAGAAGTGTGCTACTCGCGCCATACGCTACTACCTGGTCTCTTGCAGGCTCACGCAGACGTAAGTCAATACAACAGTCATTCTAGATGTCGTGCCTTACTCTATGCTCTGCAATAACTTGACGAAGCGTGCCAAAAAGGAGTGTGCTACTCGCGTCATACGCTACTACCTGGTCTCTTGCAGGCTCACGCAGACGTAAGTCAAAACAACAGTCATTCTAGACGTCGTCGTCGTGCCTTACTCTATGCTCTCTGCCACAACGTGACGAAGCGAATCAAGGAGGAGTGTGCTACTCGCGCTATACGCTACTATCTGGTCTATTGCAGGCTCACGCAGACGTAAGTCAATACAACAGTCATTCTAGACGTCGTCGTGCCTTACTCTATGCTCTCTGCCACAACATGACGAAGCGAACCAAGGAGGAGTATGCTACTCGCGCCATATGTTACTACCTGGTCTCTTGCAGGCTCACGGAGACGTAAGTCCATACATAGACGTAGAGGAGCCATGCAGACGTCAGTGCCTAGAGAAGAGGAAGAAGTAAAATGTATGAAGATTATCTATACAGTCCGTTCAGACGAGACTAGAGGATTCAAACATTTTACAGTCCTTCATTTTAAAGTCGCGGACATCCGCCACAGTACTTATAATATGGTATTCTGTGCCGCCACAACAGTATAATTTGTAAGCAGATCGATGTTGTGTAAGGCTATATTTACACGAAGTAAGTAAAATGGAGGCATTAGAAATAGTGCCAAGAGTCCCGCCTAACTGTTGGATAGGTAGATGAAGTCGTATAATATAATATATATCAATCATATTACATAACGTATTTATATTTTCCTTTGGAACGCATGAAGTAGATATTTTATTCAATATTTTAGATGGTATTATTAATTTTATACACTATTGGCGATCACAAATTAAAATGAGTTCCTTTACATAATGTTTGTCATGTATATATATATATATATTTATAAGTGGCCGCTTGTATAGGTACTTTGAGGGTTTCTCCACGTCGGCGCTCACGCGCACTTAGGTACTAACTGAAAAACAGCGCTAAGGTTCGTCAGTCGGGTCTTAGCATAATGCTGAGTTAGGGCCTACTATGGGTGTGGTACACAAATAAAAGATTTTCTTTTTTATTCAATATTTATTGTAATACATATATACGTATAAGAAAGTGTTAGAAGTGTAAGTACTGCATCCATAATAAACGGTTATTCATTCATTCAAATACATTGTTTGTTTCATATATCGTCTATAGGAAACACTAGAATGCAGCAAGCAATGGACGTCTACTTCTTCTTAGCGTGTCGATCAATTACAAAATTTAAATTTTTGTAGCCCAGAACGTTGCCACATTTACGCGTACGTACATGTGTCGGGACATGCGGATCTACTGACCTACTACATCTACTGACCTGAAAAACCTGAACTCATTTCATTCTCTCGTTGAATCGAATATTGAAAGGATACCTATCCCAAAGCACAGATTACATAATAGTAAACTGACGTTTTCCAAAGGCAGCTTTACGTTCTCGAAAAGAACTCGAACGATTTCGATGAAATTTACAATTCAAAGGATTCAGATTCAGATAATTTTATTCAATGTAGATTCTTTACAGAATATTTATTGAATGTCATGCAGAATATTGAATATAAAGGTTTTTAGGACGATAAATCGATCTCATAGGTCTCACGTCTAGGAAAATTCGTTTTCTCCTTACCTACCTATCTTCGAGGAGAAAACATTAGCACGATTCGGTTAACCCTATAGCGCCATCTGTTTGTCCGGCTGGTGTAACATTAGGCAGGTAGGTATTTCGAAACGATCATAGATCGGTCGCCTGCGTATGTTCAGCGCAGTCTTTACCATAAGGGCACATGGGACCAGGGCCTCCATCCTCACGAGGGCCCCGAAAGACCGATGTATTTGACACATTACTATTTCCTAAAAATACATACAGTGGAACATAGAACCTCCTTCTTTTTTTGAAGTCGGTTAAAAAGTACTTTGTAACGCATTTTTCCGCGGACTTAACTTTTTATAAGGCTGTACAAGAATATTTCCGAGTGTATTCTAACTACAGCAGCATCTAGCGATCACCTACTTATATTAACCGTTTCGAATCCACAGTCGAGCTTGCGCATTGCACGTTTCACATATCAAATACATAGATGTGTCGGCACTGTATAATTTGTCTGTGGCCGTACACACGGCCGCACATCAGTAGAAACACTTTTGGACCTTTTGGCGTGGTACGAGGGCCAAACCGAAAAGATCGGGAATAGAATACTCAGGAATAAATTAGATTAAAACCTTTTTGGTTTATGACATGTAGTATTATTTCAAACACAATTCCATTTTTGAATTTTAAAAAAAGTAAAAAAGAAAAGAGTAGTAACCATTTGAATTTGACAAGTCAGTGGGGAAAATGGAGCTTACGCGGGAACATTTCCGTGCCATAATTTTTCACAACTTTCGTCGAGGTTTATCTCAAGAACAATGTCTCGCCGAGCTTGTTTCTGTTTATGAACTTGAAGCACCCAGTAAAACGACTATATATCGTTGGTATTCTGAGTTTCGTCGTGGACGTTCCTCTCTCACGACAGTTCCTTCTACTGCTCGACCAAAAACAGCGGTAACACAAGATAACATCGATGCTGTACGCCAATTAATAAAAGAAGATAAACATGTGACATACGAGCAGATTCGGGCTTCTCTCAGCATTGGTATGACAGCGATTCAAACTATTTTACATGATGAACTGGGTGTCAAGAAGTTAGTTTCCCGCTGGGTGCCCCATCGTTTGACCGAGGAACAAAAGTCGGCTCGTGTTAATTGGTATCGGTCTACTCTGCAACGGTTCAATAGAGGGAGCTCAAATGCAGTTTACAATATCGTCTCTGGTGATGAATCGTGGATTTATTCATATGAGCCCGAAAGAAAACATCATGTTTGGGTCTTCGAAGGCGAGGTCAAGCCAACAAAAGTTGTCCGCTCTCGTAGCGTGTCGAAAAAAATGGTCGCTTCGTTTGTATCGAAAACTGGTCAAGTGGCTACGATTCCTTTACAAGAACGCAGAACGGTTACTGCTGATTGGTACACAATAGTTTGTTTGCCGGAAGTCATAAGAGAACTTCGTAAAATTAATCCGAATCGTCGCATCATTCTTCACCAGGATAATGCGAGCTCACATACCGCTCGCAAAACGATCGCGTTTTTAAATCAGGAAAACGTGGAGTTAATGGACCATCCACCGTATAGCCCTAACTTGAGCCCCAATGATTATTTTACATTCCCAAGAACTAAAGATATGCTACGTGGTCAACGATTTCAAGGCCCAGAAGAGGCAGTCGAAGCTTACAAATCGGCCGTTTCGACTATATCCACTTCAGACTGGAATTACTGTTATAATAATTGGTTTGATAGAATGCAAAAGTGCATCGATTGTCACGGAGAATACTTCGAAAAACAATGAAAGTAAATATTGTTGTATTATTTTTGTACTTTTTTCTATTCCCGATCATTTCGGTGTGGCCCTCCTAATAGAGTTGAAAAAGTTTCTACCGACAAGCGGTTGTCTGTACCCACAGGGCCAGGAAGTGGCCTGTACCAACATTGGCTGTTTTACATAACCCCCGAAAGTTATGTGAAACAACCAGTGACCGATGTCGCCGTTTTAGCGACTTTGTCGCTAGATCTAGCGGATTTTTGAGGGTTTTAGCAGTTTATTTTCAACTCTTAGACCCTAAAAAATGTTTAAGCGAATTTTAACGACTTTTCATGACCATATTTTCATTACCATTCTTCTTAATTTTTAATAATAACCTTGAATATAGATTTTTCTTTTGAAAATATGTGTAAATTTTTTCACTTTGGTGTTTCAACACAGAATAGGTAATAGTCACGATAGTACTGTTTCAATTTAGAACACAACAATATAGTGGGTTTACATTCAGCCCCTGCCGCTGCTCCTCGCGCTGCCGGCAATAATTCCCTGAATAATGCCGTAGCAGGATCGAGAGAAGTGCGTGTTTACATACTGCCCGCTACCACTCACATCGCTTTGGACGTTCCATGATGGCAGACGTCGAAATAATTTCAGCCGCCGCTCTGTGTCTTTTTTGCAATACTTAATTATGTTCGGTGTTTAAAAAAATAAAGAAAATTCGTCGTCGTAGAAGATGGTGGATGATACCTATCTATTCATCGTAATAGAACTTTTTAAGTACCTACCAACCTTCTTAACAGATTTTTAATGCATATCCGAATTCGTAAGGGTTTTAAAGTTAAGGCTCCATTAAATCTATTAAAACAAAAAATTTTAGGTATAGCCTTTAAAGAGATTATGTGATAGATAAACAAAACACACACGTCTTTCTCCTCCAGGCGCTCGGCGAAAAGTGAGCGACAGAGCTGAATGTGAACACGCACTGCCACTCGCGCTGCTCGTCCTTTGACTTCCGCACAAAAAGCAGCGGCAGTGGCATCAGAAGTTTCGTGTTTACATACTCGTCCTGCCCACTTCCCTGCCCAATTCCCTGCTCACTTCGGCTGAATGTAAACGTAGTAATATATTCAACCTCCCTCTCAATGCTTTATAAGTTGTATCATTATAGTGGGTTTACATTCAGCCCCTGCCACTGCTCCTCGCGCTACCGGCAATAATTCCCTGAATAATGCCGCAGCAGGATCGAGAGAAGTGCGTGTTTACATACTGCCCTACCACTCACATCGCTTTGGACGTTCCATGATGGCAGACGTCGAAATAATTTCAGCCGCCGCTCTGTGTCTTTTTTGCAATACATAATTATGTTCGGTGTTTAAAAAAATTAAAGAAAATTCGTCGTCGTAGAAGATGGTGGATGATATCTATTCATCGTAATAGAACTTTTTAAG
Organism: Athrips mouffetella; assembly: GCA_947532105.1. NCBI lineage: Eukaryota > Metazoa > Arthropoda > Insecta > Lepidoptera > Gelechiidae > Athrips > Athrips mouffetella. The sequence goes on along the minus strand of OX383969.1, from coordinate 5,354,499 downwards.
TACCTACCAACCTTCTTAACAGATTTTTAATGCATATCCGAATTCGTAGGGGTTTTAAAGTTAAGGCTCCATTAAATCTATTAAAACAAAAAATGTTAGGTACAGCCTTTAAAGAGATTATGTGATAGATAAACAAAACACACACGTCTTTCTCCTCCAGGCGCTCGGCGAAAAGTGAGCGACAGAGCTGAATGTGAACACGCACTGCCACTCGCGCTGCCCGTCCTTTGACTTCCGCACAAAAAACCGCCTTTTTGGGGAGCGCCGGGCAGCGCGAGTGGCAGCGGCAGTGGCATGAGAAGTATCGTGTTTACATACTCGTCCTGCCCACTTCCCTGCCCAATTCCCTGCTCACTTCGGCTGAATGTAAACGTAGTATTATATTTCTTTATTTCCCAAAAGGGCCCCAAATCTTGAGTGCCCAAGGCCTCAACATGGCTTAAGACGGCCCTGCGTATGTTGATAAATGAGAAATAAGATAAGGTCAATAACCTTACCTTCTGTTCCTCTGCGAAGATACGACGCGGGTTGCTGCATCTACTTCTACTTCGGATTTCGCGCACTTGAAGGCACCAACGCGCTAAAAATCTATGAAGAGATAGAGGAGGCTGCACGGGACGAGATCATCGCTTGCGGCGGTAAATCACGAAAATATTTCATATCCACTACGGATTGTTTCTTGAATTCAACGCACACATCACATTCACTGAATATAGTCGGTTTATTTCTATATGCGTGCATTCGTCGAATACGATCGAATACAGTTTTAAACCAGACTAGAGCGCGCTTATGTCAATGTCACTGAGAAAAATTTAAATTTTGATTTTGTTTTGCGATTTAAGAAATTATTGAGAGATAATGATTATTCGATAAGATAATTAAATCTAAAAACCCCAAAAAAAGTTGAAAAAAACCTCTCGAAAACGAGATTGATGACAAATGTCTTATGAATTTGACGTTTCGCACACGCTGCACTACCTCATTTTCGTATGCAATGATAGCGCGCTAAAGTGACGTCACTGATGACGTCACGTCGCTTAAACGAGTGAATACGAGCAAGTTTTGAACCGACTATTAGCGCGCTAAAACCGCACACAAAGCTCAACCGTAGTGATCATAACCTGACCTCTTTTCTTCAAAATCTTCGCGACGCGAATGAATGAATGATGATATTGATGATTGATGAATAGTATTTAACTTCCGGTTAAGTCAGAATAACAACATAAAGAAAAAAAATATGAATGAATGTTTAGGAAAGTCTTAAAGTCCTTAGACTATATAATACTAACGTATAAATTAACGCTCACTTTTCGAGCAGCGCTAGCTCTTAAGCACGGGCTCCTATATAAATAAACGCTTAATTTACGAGCGAGCGAAATTGACATTTGACCTTACATATAATTTTTATCTAGGGGCTCGTGCTGCAGCTGTACTGTATTTTTGAGATAGGGTTAGGCGCTTATACGTATGCTAATTTATGTACCTATTTATTTTGTTTAGGCTCAATATCACATCATCACGGTGTCGGCAAACTTCGCAAGAAATGGTACACAGAAACAGTGAGCGAACCAGGCCGTCAATTACTATTAGCAGCCAAAAAAGCTCTGGATCCAGATAATATCTTCGCTCTTGGCAATATGGTCCTTGGTGATGTTAGTGATAGCGGCGAAGAAGTTACTGTTAAAAGTAAATTATAAGATAAGAATTTATTTAAAATAAGGTCATTTGTTTTTGGGTAAGTATCTAATTATAATTATGAAAGGATGTGAAGATATGGCCAACGAATAATAGAATTTATTGCAAAAAAATAAGAGAGCGAGTGAATATAATACTGTTTAGGTTAGTTACTGTTAAAAGTTACTTTACAAACAATAATGTCAATAATGCAAGCATAAATTTTAACAATGTTAAGGTTGCTTTTCCGCCAAAGCTGTGCTAGGTAAGGTAAGGAACTTTTTAAGGAACCTTTTGTCTGGAAAAATACAACTAATAAGATTGCTCCATTTTAATAGCTTAGAGCTGCACTCGAAAATGGAGCAATCCTATTAGTTGAGATTTATCCAGCTCATAGGTTAGCTACCTAGTTCAGCTCTTGTGGAAAGGTACCCTAAATTGGGTGGTGTGTTCTTTTAAATTTAATATTTCTTAGAAACAAAAATATCTAATATCCCACCAAAACTAAACATGATTTGTGCATGTTTTACAGACTTTGCCTCAAGGTAAGTCGCTTGGGTGTAATAAGACAACTCCCAAAAACTGAAACTGTGGATTCAAACCATAAATCTGTTTTTTTTTTTTTCTCAAGGAAAAAATATAATGTTTGTTTTTTAAACTTCTCATACCAGTACTTCTAATAAAAATCATCTTCTTATATAAATGTAATAGAAAGTAAATAAATTGTACTTAAAAATTATAAATTGATAAATAAAATAAATACATGTTTACTTTATTCCGGGTCTTTTTAACGCGATACTTGTAATTAGGCGAAATTAATTACCTCACTTACCCTGGTGTATAAGAAGTGTGAAAGTTTAAAACAAACCTAAAATAAATATAAAAAATAAACACATTTTGGCGAAAATTTTTATTTTAAGACTCACCCTACTGCGCCGCGCCCTTCTTTATTAGAGCACTTATTTCTCTTCGTTGTGTATATGTGTCAGCCAGTAAATGACAAATGTAATGGCGCTTAGCCTTTTGAAACAAAATAGTCAAGTTTAACATAGCCTGTTCTGTTACTGAAAACCTGAACTATTAGGGACAGGAATATTTTATATACAGGGTGTTAATTTAATTGCGTGCCATAGCTTAGGGGGTGTTTCACTAACGATAAAGGAACACAAACAAAAAAAATCCTACTTATTTTTTTTTATCATCAATGATATTTTTTTTAATTTATTAGGTATTACATTTTGACGGTCCTAAGCCCGTTAAAGTATGAAGGGAAAATTGGAGTCACACACAAAAAAAGAAAGAATTACTTTATACTCGCGCGCTGGCTCGGTGATAGCGCGGTGGCCCTCCGCGTTAGTTTAGTTTCAATGGAGTTTAATTTTTTTAAGAAGGATTTTTTATATTTTTTTTGTGTTCCTTTATCCTTACTGAAACACCCCCTAAGCTATGGCACGCAATTAAATTAACACCCTGTATAAAAACCGCAGTATCTTTTTTTAATATTAGTTGTATTGTTTTGGTGTTTTTTGTAAAACTATCCTCAAATTGCTCTTACTTTTTACTTGTAATTTTCATACTTGCAGTGAATTATTATATTAAATAAAATATCATATGCAACTTGAATTTTCATTGGTTTTGCTCCCAAAACCCAGTGATTCTACTCATGATAAGAAGAAAAAATATTTACTACATTTTTTAGGGTTCCGATACCAAAATGGTAAAAAAAAGGAACCCTTATGGTGCCGCTCTGTCTGTCTGTCTGTCTGTCTGTCCGTCTGTCTGTCACACCTCTATATCTCAGCAACCACTTATGCTATCAACCTGAAATTTGGAATAGTTTTAGAATATAGTTGCCCAACTTAATTGCACAAGAAAAAATTTTGAAAAAAGTATGATTATTAATATAAAGGGGGCCAAAATAGGGGGGGCCAAATTTCAAATTGTCGCTACTAGGTCGAGTGGGGTATCATATGAAAGGGCTTTACTTGTACATTTTAAAATATATTTTTGTATTTTTTTAAATTTCTTAGTTTTAAAGTTATGATGAAAAATGTCAAGAAAAATACCATTCCCCCCCCTTATCTTCGAAGTTTGAGTAAGGAAAAATCTGAATTAATTACAGTTGACAGAAGTTTATATAAACTTTACAGCAAAAATAAAACGATTTTTCTAAGTTGCACAGTTTTTCAGAAATCTGCAAAAAACCTTTACAAACAAATTTAGTTTTGCGGTCCTGAAAATGGACTTTATTGCTTCCAAAAATACTATAGGTATATCGGAACCCTCGGCGCGCGAGTCCGACTCGCACTTGACCGGTTTTTTTTTAAAGTGGTCATGGGATTGCCACATTTTTTATAGGTAAGCGAAATTTTTTTTTAGCAAAACATTTTTTTTTTTCGGGAAAATTGCTGGTTTTCATGAGTAGAATCACTGGGCTTCGGGAGCAAAACCAATGAACATTCATGCTGTATAGTGACAAAAGGAAAAAATCGTTATAATTCCTAAGGTATAGGGTTAAAGCTATATATTTTGCTGAGGATTCTGTGGAGAGGCTCTCCACAGAATACTCATCTTCGATGCGAGCAATACGTAAAGACTATCGACGTGGTTTTCATTTAAAAAAATAGTAATGAAATAGTAGTGTCGACTTGCAAATTCTCGAAAATAGTAGTTCTAGAAATCTAAAGTTACAGAGGCAGCTTGCTGAGGATTCAGTGGAGTGCATTTCATGCACGCATATTCCTGCAGAACGGTTAGGTTTCTTTGTTTGATATTGATGTCAAAAAATTTACCAGAAATAGTCGTCTCAAACCATAATAACTTGGTCTGGTTTACCTTATTAAAGTATGTTAAAAATGCTAAGAACTTTCGCCGTACAATTTTTTAATAGTACTGCGCATTTTATGTTGGCTCTATTTAAAAGTATATAATTTCTGATGATGACGTTATTATTCTAGGAAATACACGTTCTGATTAATATATAAAAATATTCCTTTCGAAGGAGTTTGATTTATACATTAAATATTTCAGCTCTCATATATTTTTTTGGCTCGTTGTCAATAGGATAAGGGATGTACCTAGTTTCTTATATTTGAATGGTTATGTTTTGTTACTTAATTTATAGTTGATAAAATTCATTGTATTATTCTAAAGAAAAGGGCTGGGTGGGATGCAATGATACTTGGTAAACATTCCTTTGAAGTTTATTATTTAAAGTGTGTTTGGAAAAATATAAGCATGAAATGGATCTAAAATTATTACCATTGTAAAACTTAATGCCAATAAAAAAGTTTGATAAGTGACTTGATGGTTTATTTTTAATAACAAACCCTGAATACATTTTTATGAAAATAAATACATAGGTCTTTTTTATGTTACAAGTGAGAAAACGAGCTGTTGGCCACCTAATGGTAAGTGGTCATCACCGTCCGTAATACCCACTGTCTTATTAGTTGCATGACTTACATACTTTGATACAGTTGGTACTAATAAGACAGTAAAGCGCATTGTCCGCCCTGAGAACTAAGATAATTTCACTGGCTCCCCGACCCCTAGAACCAAAACAGCAGTGCAAACGGTTGCTTTACGCGGCAGAAATAGACTAGGGGGTGGAACTACCCCAGACCTTAAAAAAAAGGTAGTAATCGTTAATTAGTAAATACTCGTCTAGACATTATAGGTTTTATGAAATATAAATACAGACAGCATTCGATCTACCTAATATTTGATCTGATTTGATCTACCTAATCTCATTTTGTTTTCATTTTCATGGAGGAGAGATCTTTGCCCAGCTATGGGATATAGTGGTTCGAATAATATACTAAATAGCTCAGAATCCACATGATACTATATTTTTGTTGTCCTCAGACAGGCCACCTATATGCCGGTTTGTATGCCCTATTATTTTTACTGCCTCTGGGGCTATCAGATAGTTTAATGAACAACATTTTATTTAACATACCGCCAGTTGCACAACGTATCATTTAAGTTAAAGCTTTTTTTAAATGTATTGCTGACTCTTTCAGTCAGTTGTACTAAGGTTCTTTAAAGTTAAATCCCCTTTAAAACTATTGTTTCAACGCCAACAAAACAGAAAGCGACAACAATAGACTAAAAAATAGCTTTAAAGATGCTTTGTGCAAACTAGCACTTTGTGTATTGTTGACAAAAGTCAGCTTTAACTTTAAAGACGCTTTGTGCAACTGGCTGTTAATCGTTACTTACCGATAAATAAAAATAACCTGGGGGCCTACTACGAGCTTTTATAGCAGGACCTAAACTGAACTGCCCTGCTTTTTCGTACCATGAGCTGTTATTAGCAGGCCTGCAACAAGCTTGTTTAGGTTACGTTTAAAAACCGTTCACCTTTTTTTTATATGGAGACTCCGTACCATGACGCTTGTTTTGACAGCTCAAAAACGGATTTTGCGCGTCTTATACGTCAAATAAAGCGATATTGAAAAAGTTACTCTTGACTAGCTTTTTCAACATTGTTTTGTAAAATTGAGTGGATTTTGAGGATTTTTACACTTGTGTTTGAGTTTCTTTTATTATTCAAGGTAAGTCTAATTTATTTTGACATGTAATGACTTTAAAACTTTTATCATTGATTAATTAGTTCAATATAGATAGATACTAACATAACACTAACATAATATAGGTAGGACTTGTATTATTACTAATAATTACTAACTTACAAAATTTAAATGTATTTTTTTAAGTAATTATGGCATCTAGAGCCTCTCTTATTTGCTGTGCCCTTGCAGGGCGTCACTTGTACTTTTCTTTTATGTAACACCTTTCAACTTGTGACTTTGCAATAAAATATGAATATGAATATAAGTTAAGTACCACCAAATGCCCTCCACTTAAAAGAAACTTGCTATGTGAACTATAAGTGGTTAGCTTTGTAATCAGTGAGATGCACTTGAGAGGCCTTTGATAGCATTCGGTTTTGTTTGTAGATATGCAGATGTGTGATGAATTGGAATTGAGTTTTTGGACACAGAATACAGAACAGAAGAAAAAAGCAAAAGACGGTCTCGTCGGTTGGACGGAATTTGAAAGATAAAGCCTTCACACAACAATATATTCCATTATATTTTTGTAGCCTTGTAGCTTATGCGTAATAAATAATATATACTAATATTTAGGTGTTTGTTTAATATTTTATGTTACTCAAAATACCTTGCTATTTGAATATTCATAAAAAACTACTTTAATCACAGAAAAATAAAGGTACTTAGAAGGAGGATTAAAGAAATAATTCGTCACTAGGTGGTGTAGGCGTTTTTCTATGGATTTGACAGATTATTTTGAATATTTCCTATGGATCATCGATGATGGGGTTGTGACATGCTGGCAGATGTCATCCCCTACTAAAATAAATTAGCAAGGTATCTATTCCGAGCGATGCAAGGAGGTCCGAAATCTTTGACTTTAATCTTATTGTTTGAATACTAACAAGTGCGTTCAAAAACTGAGAATATCGAAGTAAAGTCATATTACAAATTGCGTCAAAATTATTTAATAGTGGAAATAATAGTTTTAATAATAACATTACATGTATTAGTTTAATAGTCTTAATTAAGTAATATTTGCCAAGTAATATATTTAAACGAGATTTTAATTAAAACCAGTAAAGTAAAAAAAATATTTGATGTTAGTTTTTAAACCTATTATTAGAAAAGAGACAGTCTTGTACTTAGGTCTCAGAACAAAAACCTCCTTGCTTCGCTCGGAGAAGAAACCATGCTATTTTTTTTCAGTATGGGATGACAACTGCTAGCATGTCTCATGCCATGTCAAATCGTCAATGATCACATCCTACCAAATTAGATGAACGACGCGTTCATTGTATTTACAAAGTTTATAGGATTATTGTAACTTGTTGGGATTTTAACGGTTGAAAATATTTCCTAAATTATATGTTGTAAACATTGTGTAAATTATAAAAAACATGTAGTGAATAACTTGAAAATATCGTGAATTTATTCGTAAGTTGCTCTCCATATTAGTGATTGATCTTTTTAATAATAACGTGTGTAGTTGATGGCTGTACATCTTCAAAACAACAAAACGAAAATTGCAAAGAAATTTTGTCTTTTCATCTGTAAGTTTTATTCAGTATTTTTCATGTTTGTGGATTATTATCACAAATATTGCATAAAAAAATGTCAACTTATCATTTCTATAGTCAGATAATATGGAAATTGTTACGTATTTTACTGTAATTTATCGTTTTTTGTGGGATCATGTTGGAGTTTATGAGTGATGTATTTTTTATCGATAGTAGTATTTTTACTTTCGAGCTGAGCGAGAAAGGTATTGTATTCGTGAAAAAAGTTGCACGAACTTTCTCAAAAATGTGTTCTATATCACTTAAGCAAGTCCCCTAAAAATGTCCGTCTGTCGGTTGGTCGGTCTGTCCTAGCGGCTAAACGAATGGTCCTATTAACACCATATTTTTAATTTAAGACTTTTATTTCCGAATGGTTTTTTGCTGGCTCTCATTTTGAGGGTAGCTGTCATTCAACAAAAATGAAGAATTGTTTTTTTTTTAAAAAACGGTTCAAATTATTTTTATGAAACTTTGCTTGACTAAGCATCTCTATGCAAGGTATCTTGCGCCATCATCAGTTTGTCTGTGTGATTCCATATAAGGGGTGTTCCTGTACTACCAAAACGTAAACTTGTGATTTACTCATAGGGTCAGTGCACCACTAGATGACCAAGCACCAATAGCTGACCAAAACTTAAATTTGAACTAAAAGTAAGATAAAAATACCGCGATTTTATATAGAATTTAACTATGTTGGCGTCCTACAATAAAGTTATGGGTTTGTCTAGCTAGTACTTTAGTATGTTTATTCGAAGTGGTCATGCAATGTTACATTTGAAAAAAAAAACTTTAAGAGCATATTTTGTGAAGTCCTTATCCTTAACACTTATTATATCACAAGCCTAACTAATTCATAGTCGAACTTTTAGAAGTGACTCTGAAAGTAGAACTAATAATTTAGTTTTTTTATGAATTTCGTCATAAAACCGCTTAAATGGTCAACTAGTGGTACCTACATTGACCCTAATTGACTCCATTAAGTTTGTATTATTTTCTTTAATTTTAATTTTGTTTTGGTTATCTACCTGAATGGATATTCAATTTGATTGGATTTTGTAAAAATTTAGACACAGGATGTACCAAAAACTGAAAGAGCTTTACAGTCGACAAAACTGAACAACTATTCATAAGAAACAGAGTTTTGAAATTTAAAAATCTGTGAAAATTCATATAAAAGGTGTTCCAGTACTACCAAAATTTGAACATTTATTTATTTATTAATCATGACATTTTTACAACATAACAGTAATAAAACATGTGATTTGTTCGAAATCGTTTACGGTTGGTTTGTTTTAATATTTTACAATTCGAGTTCCGAATTCATGTGGTAGAACATTTTTCAGAAAAACCTTAATAAACGTTTGTAATTCCATACTATGTGTAGGTATGGTATTACAAATTTAAGTTTGCGGTTGACAGTTCTACTTGCATATCGCGAGAAAGTAAGTGCAGTGCTGCTGTACCATTTATTATATTTTACAACATTCAACGCGTTTTGTTTTCATTCTGGGTTTGATTCCCGATGGGGACACTGTCAAACAAATATAACTTTGTGTGTCTTCGCCAAATTGAAATGTCTCAATCAGCATGAATCATCCTGAATCAACAAATTGTAAGAAAATTAATAAAAATACTAAATTAATCTACATCAAATTCTCTACAAAAAAGGTTTTAAAGTTTTTCGCTACAAACAATACTGACAAGCAATTCTTGTGCTCATGCAACGTTTTGGCTCACAAGCGTATGAAGATTCTGGGTCAAGCTTATCCGAAACCAGAAGACTACAGGCTCCTTGTGCTCTAAGGTCCCATAAGGAACTCAGCTCCACGTTATAAGGCAAGATAAGATACACGAAATTTCGCTTGAAAATTGATTTGAGCTACTTAGAAGAAAAGCACAAACCCGTATTTCAGCATTTTTGCAAAACCATCCCAAAGGGATTGAATTGAGGGATAAAAGTTTGTTTTAAAATCCTACATAATTTGTATGTAAGCTAGAGATATTCATGAAAATAAAAATAAAAGAACCTTTACACCTCCTATCCCTCTTGCCTCCACCGCTACCGTCCATTACTTTTAGTAAGTAAGTAAGAAATTTGGTATCTTTAATATTAAAACACCTACGTAAGAAATCACCTTTAGTAAAAAATGCAAAAAGTATTTTTTTTAATGAATTTTATCACTGCTTTTAACAGATTTGCCTTTTATTAAAGTTTAGTACTTCAACTTTTTGGTCAATGTTTCGACATCGATTTGTCCTTGTGTAACTTATCGACTATCGATAGATGAAAGCATGCCCACATCCCTACTTGTGACGAATTATTTCTTATATATTACTTCTATATGAGGTCAAATTTCTTTGACTTAGGTCTTGTATAGCTCCGTCTCACTCTTACACACTGATGTAGCAGAGCAGGCCAGACATTTTTTTTTGTTTCATTCTTCCTTTCGGAAAGGCAAAGAGTACAAAGCCCATACAGCCACGTCTGATGTCTTTAATCTGTCTTTCTTTTTGCTCCCCTCGTAAAGCGATAGTGAACTATGTAGGAAAATGTTCGTGACTTTTTGGGACAACACAAACAGGGCTTAAACACGTGATCACTTGAAATCTTCATCAGCTGCGCACTCCGTAGTAAAAGACATGTATACTAGTGGTTTTTTATTCCAAGATAAAATTAACAGACTTGAAATTTATATTACATGAAGGAGAATAAAAAGAAGAAAGAAGAATGACTAAGAGTTATTTTTTTAATGCCGCCATTTTTTTTTAAATAATTTTTAAAAAAAATCTGTAGTGGACTTTTTTTTTAAGTACTGGCACCACCAAAGCAAAATAAACTGGCAACACTCAATTGCCTTTTCGTTTTTCTTCGTATAGACGTGCGTTCCAGAACAGGAAATATTATTTTGACAGCAGGATAGCTGTATATGACGCCTGTGTGCGTGGTCAAGACAGACTGCTGTCAACGGGTAATGTTTTTCAAAGTAATATTTTTTTTGACAGCAGTGTGTTTCAACCACACACATGGACGTAACATAAAGCTATCCTACTCTCACCGCCAGTTGCACAAAGCATCTTTAAAGTTAAAGCTCCTTTAAGTCTATTGCGGACTTTCTATTCTGCTGACAAAGAAAGTGACAGCAGTAGATTTAAAGGAGCTTTAATTTTAAAGTAGCTTTGTGCAACTGGCTGTGTCAGAGATTTTGCATTTGTGAAACGAAAGAGGTTAAAGTGATCAAAATAGTGTATTTTGCTGGAAAATATCTTAAAAGTGCACAAAAATGAAGAATTCGAGTGATTTAGCTTACTGCGGGTGTTACGCGTTTTTGTTCATTTACCGTAAGCACAAGAAAACCCGACAGAATGCAACGATACTGGAGACGAACTATCACACAGTTGGAAAATGTGGAGGGGTATCGTCAATCCAAACTCTTCATCAAGGGATATAGATAGAAAAAAGACTTAACAGCACCAGTAAACCAGTGCCCTCGGCAGATTGGCTTGTGGTGCAGAGAGCCTCACACCAGGGGACACAGAATTGTGTGTGAAAAGCTTCGGAGGTCCTCTCAGGGTCCTTATTTAGTACATCTCAATCAGTAGATAGGGGGAATGGAAAATGGGGATACCCCGATGAAGCCAAAAGAGCAGCTTGCCGCATAAACTGGCCATCTTCCTGGATGGGGCTTACAGTGAAGCAGGCCACACCGTCCGTTTCTAGCTGGGATAGTGAATGAAATAGCTATTTAAGTGATCTGGTCACCCGTCTGCGCAGATTCTCCACCAGAAATAATAATAATAGTTAACTATCTATATATATATAATAATAATAGTTAATAAGTGTTAACTATCTGTTACACAATTAGCAAGATTTTTTTAGATGAACAGATATTAATATAAGATGAATAATATTACACTTGAGTGTAAAGTTGTTATTGGCCGCATGAAGCTGCTTGGACATGCCTCGTTGCCTCATCTTAAGCAAACACACTCCGTCTTACACCAAAAAAGTTAGACATCTGTTGAACACTTGATTAAAAATATCGTACCAAATAACTCTATGTCATTGATGCGCAGAAGTCAAAAATGACTTATTTTATTATGACTTGACTTCTGCGCATCAACTGACATAGCCAGTTATTTTGTGCGCATTTTTTTAATCAAGTGTTCAACAGATGTCTAACTTTTTTGTAGTAAGACCACGGAGTAAGACCCACTATGTTCAGTTGCCCTTGGGTGAAGCAGCATGCTTATTTGCCACTAAATATTCATAGTGATGTTCAGATAATGTCCTTTTATTTGACACCCAACATGGTATCATATAAAAATATTATTTTGGTCATTCATGAGTTAATGTCCTGAGGGCGCCACATTCAATGTAATGTAACATCTCATATCCTATAACCAGAGGAAGATCAAGACGCTTCTAATCTAACGCTACTCATTTGTTTAACTACAATAAGTTGTATAGAAGTTATGAGGCAACAGATGAACATAAATATTAATTATAATAATTGCTGCGGGTAAAAATGTGTGATCTTTTACATTGGGTTGACAAGCCCGTTGGTGTGGTTGGTAGTGAGCCTGCCTCTCACACCATGGGCCGCGGGTTCGATCCCCGCCCAGGGCAAACATTTGTGTGATGAACACAAGTGTTTGTTCTGTGTCTGGGTGTTATTTATCTATTTATGTATGTATATCAGTCTCTGGTACCCATATAGTACAGGCTTTGCCTAGTTTGGGATCAGATGACCTTGTGTGAAATGTCTCCCAATATATAATTTTTTTAAATTATATTCTTTGTAGACTGGTTGATTAAGGAAGATAATATCTAAACACAGGTATTTGTGATTATTTTACTCATGGTTTAATTAGAAATAAATCAGATGAGAAATACATAGGAATACCAATGTCATCAGCCAGATGACTAGAATGGTGTTGACACCCAGAGTGGTACGGTTGCCTGCCAAGCCGAGAGTCCTAGGTTTGAATCCTGGTAGGGGCTTGTGCATGAGTGAAGGACATTTTTATCTGTATTTCAGTCCGGAACTGGTTTAAAAGTAATGGCCAGTTAGTCCGTTGCATCATTTCCCAGGGAAATGTCCTTTAATAATGCTATTTTGTGATGACTGATGACTTTTATAGTTCTTCATCGCATTGTAGTATCAATCCTGAGGTTGTATAGCGGCCATTCAGCTTTAGTAGAACTGATGTGCTGTCCTACACTATACTAATATTTATTTTTGTAATGTTTCTTGATTTCATTGCTTGTAGAGCCTGGATGATTGTATTCTCACATTATAACATATTAGTGTAGTATTGTCCGAAGGCACTTGATATTACAATATTAAGATCTTGTGAGTCTGCACTCATTCCTTGTTTTAGTTTTTGATCCCTTAAGTTAATTAATTTCTGAGTAGTCTTGTGTCTCCTCTTGTAAGTCTATGTTGTATTTATTTATGTATAGATGTATTCTTTGGGTAGCTTGTCACACGGTGCGGCCAAAAGTGGCTGGTGACTTAGAGCCTAGGTATCTATTATTTTGTGTGGTAAATTATCTGGCTATGTAAGCACTGATTTCAACTCCAGTATTTCATTTTTATCGTTTATTCCAAGAATGTACTTTCACAGACATCTCGTGAGCTTAACAACCCGATTCTACAAAATACACATATTTATCAATACTGCTTTGATTTATTAATTTTATTAGCCAATATCAAAGAAGTGAGGAAAAAGGTTAGGTGTTTTAGGTTAGGTATATCTGTCAAGCAAGCGTTTCATTTTGAAAGCCGTAGAGATAACGGTATCAATAGTTCAAATGAGTGAGTCAGTTCACTCACTCGAATTAGTTAAGTGTATTTGTTTGATGTGTTGTCTTAATTCTTGTAATATGTAGCGGAGCTATTTTAAAATAGGTTAATGAAATAATAAAGAGTAACCTGAAATGAAACTGAAATTGTCGATTTAGACCTGAACACGATGAAAATTCAAGGAATACAAGGTACAAAAACGATTAAAACTAACGCAGTTTAGTTTTTATCGTTTTAGTACCGTAAAGTGATAACCCATTTTTTTTCTTTTTTTCTCTTGTATAAAAAATAAATCCACTGTATCAGTTTTGTGAGGGGCCCACAGTCCTAACTACTCGACGAGGCGTAGTGAACGTAGGCTACCTGGTGTGGAGGGGAGGGGATGCCAGCCAGGATGGAGACACCCTCCGTGACAATTGTCACCGGGTCTGTGCCTGCTCTCAAGGCCTTGAGAACGGAGAGCAGGAGCTCGATGGCAAGGTCGATGGCTTCGCGTGTGACTGAAGTTGTTGTTACCTCCGGGTGCTTCGTCTTCACTCCCACGGCTTGTGGGGAGAAGACCGTGTTAATAGGCTCTGTGGCAAAGGCGGTACAGCCCAGGCAAGCGGCTGTCGAGGGCCCGCGGTTGCGGTTGCGGGGGACTTCGACGGGGTGCGGTGAAGCGGCGGTAAGGCGGGCGACTGCACTTTTTCAAAGCTTGGCGGCGATTTCTTCGCGAAGGTAAGTGGCCTGGGCGACGTTGTGAGTGTCCTTTGGTCGCCTCATGACCTTCGTGGTAGAGGCAGGGGGAGCCATGACTCCCCTCGATCCCTCAATAATTGTCGGCCGACGAGATTGACATTTTGCCTGCTCTTACTAGGTAGTTTCTTGACAATTGAACACTGACAGTGACGCAATTAGAGAACAATTCCAACGTTGCGCGGGAATATTTCACAGAGGTCTGTCTGCTACAACCTGCTTTATATCCGGCCTAATAGTACTTGGATGACTGCTTGTCGTGCGTGTCATAAGATCTTGTATTACTTCTCGGACTCATATGGTCCAAATTATTTAAATGAGTTGACTCATTAATATGACTCATAGAAACTGACAACTCTCAGTCAAATGATCTGCCGACTTAGAACGAGCCTCTAGGCAAAGGGCAAATGTAATTTTTTGACGTTACGAGGTATAAACTGACGCAGGTGACCTGACTCACACTAATATCTCGAAATAAAATAATCGATAGATCGCAACACTATTTGTAAGTAGGGTTGTCATAGTCCAATCTGTGTTGCCATATTCCAATCAGTGATGCCGTATTTCAATAACTTTAAAAATCGATTGTAAAAAAATGGTGGCCTTTAAAAATATTCTTTCTTCACCACAATATTATCTACTATTCTATCTATCATATGAACTTGGTTTGAACCCTGTTAATTTTCCCTCGAAATAAAAATCCAACCCCCATAGTAAAATTTTACATCTCTTTTACTGCATAACACACTATCTTTATTATCCACTAAATGCACAAAAAACCAAAATTTCAACTAAGCAGGCAAACGCCCATGTCGAGTTCCCGCCAAAAACCCAGGCCAGAGACAAGCATAAGGCTTCCCGCACACGACCGAGAATCGGTGGCCGATTTTTTATCGGCATCCTGCTCTGACGTGTTATCACCTGAATCTTCCGTCCTTGTCCTGGCCGATAATCGCCCACCGATTCTCGGTCGTGTGCGGGAGCCCTAACCGTTCACCTTGCAAAGCGTCATGGTACGATTCTAAGCGATCCAGTTTAGGGCTGCTTAAGAGTATCGTAGCCGGGTGTTTCTGCCATACAAACGTAATCCGCTGTTTTCTTCGCGAGTTTCAGTACCTACTAAAGAAATAAATTTAAAGTATGTTATATTTATCCATGTCAAGCATGTCTCTATGCTTTTATTTTTTACAATTAGTCTTCAGATACAAAAAAAATTATGCCTAGCTAAAACTGGAAAAAAATTGCCCATTTTTTGTCTATTGAACTGAGCTCATTATTACAAATACTAGACATGTTTTGAACAAAATCAAAACATAGGAACATAGATTGTTCCTTTCTTAAACCAATTATGAAACAAATATTAAAATCGATTAAGATTTAGATGAGAAAACAGCGGATTACGGAACGTCATTTTTGGAATTATTTCAGCTGCATTTTCGTTTTGTGCTGCAATTGTCCCTTTCCCTCGAACAAGGGGAAGGCAAGAGTGCGGGGAGTGCATCGCATGTAAATATAGCGTTAGTGATTGACAATAGTCGATTTCATAATATCGGTACATTAGTGATGTCCGCGGGTATCGATGGTATATATATTTAGACCTGGATTAAAAATATACTATTGACCACATGGCTTTTTATTAATGGATGAATAAATTTTTGTACGTATTTGTATTAATTATTTTTTATTTTATTTATTAAAATCATTTACAATTCTGAACTTATAATTAATGACACGGCGCCTCCTAAACCTTAATCAGGTTTTTACGGACACCGGTATTCATCGTCTATATGTTATTATAAAATAAACTTGAACAAACACTCGTCTATAGTGTGAAATTATATGTAGGTAGTTCGCTTGCTATGACAATCAGTTCCATTGAAGGTAGATTCAGATAAATATTACCAGTCTAGCAACAAATATCCAAGGTGCATGCGTATGCGTCATCAAAGATATTACGAATGATTGTGTACTACACGTATAGATACAGAGTGTTTAAATTTTTTATATTTACTTTGCTAGTTTTTTATTTTTATATTACATATTATTATTATTAAATACCGATATTGTATGTGTGGTTTATAATGTTCATACATATGTATTATTAATATTAATGTATATTCGGGTATGTTTATTTATACCCTGATTTTATAAGTAAGTATATTAATATCAAATATGCAATAGTAATGTAAATAAAGTAAACTAATAAGTAAATTATTATTAAATTATATTTTGTAGAAAGTATTGTTTAAGTTTGTATTTTATATTTTTAGCATTTAGGTCATCTTTAAGGGCTTTAGGGATTTCATTTATTAATTTGGGAATAAGGTATATATTCATATTGTCTCCATACATGTTTTGTGTTTTAGGTACTATTAATTTAGGATTACAAGTGCTTCTTAGTGGCCGTTTCCGAATGGGTAGAATTGGTAGATCGTTATTGAAAAAGTTTTCAACGAGTAGCGTGTATTTTATTTTTTCTTTGATAGGAAGTATTCCGCAAAATTTAAATAATTTATTATAATCAAGCTTATACTGTAGCTTTATTTTTTGGGGCACAATAGTTTTGAGGATTCGAAGCTGTATTTCATGGATTGCGTATAGGTGCGATTTACAAGTTCTACCGTAACTAGTTAGTCCATATTGTATAATTGATTCACCCAATGCCTTGTAGAGTGATAGAAGTATAGGATAGGGGATTTTGTACCTAACAATAGAAAATTTTGCTAGAATAGCCCTTAATTTATCACAAACTTTATTTATGTGGTCAACCCATTTAAAGCGGTTGTCTATTACCAGACCTAGGTACGTTTGTTTGTCTACTAATTCAATATGACTACAGCTACAAATCTGTTTAAATCTATTATCATGGAGGCAGTCGTGACTGTGTGATATGAGGTGAATTGGTTGAGACACTCGGTTGTGACTAGAAGAGATGTACATGAGTTTTGTTTTGGAGGCGTTAAGTGCTAGCCCTGCATCATGAGACCACTTAGTCAGACTAATAAAGTCTTCCTGTAAATGTTGCAAGGCTACGTTTATATCTTTGTCGGCTGCCAACAAACAGGTGTCATCTGCATATTGGTAAATTTTGCATTTTTTTATTATATTTGAGACGTTATTGACGTAGGACAAGTAGTGCAATGGGCCAAGCACTGAACCTTGGGCCGTGCCATGGGTGACACTTTGCTTTTCACTCATGGTATCCGATACTTTTACACTAAAAGCTCGATCTCTTATATAGTCCTTACACCATTTCAAGAGAGGTCCTCGCAGTCCACAATCATCGAGTCGTTGAATCAGTAGGTCATGACATAAGGTGTCAAAAGCCTTGCTGTAATCAATAAATACGACCAAAACATGATTTTTATTGTTAAGATGACTGTTTACGTCTTCAGTGAAAGCGGACAGTAGCTGTGTGGTGCTTTTATTTTGTTGAAACCCATACTGGCTATTGTGTAATATCAAATGTTTTCTGTAAAAGTTATGTATTTGTTTACTTATGTATTTTTCTATGATTTTATCAATGGTAGGTAATATAGTAATAGGGCGATAGTTATCATAATTAGATTTAGTACCATTTTTATAAACGGGTCTAACGATTCCAGTTTTTAATTCAGTTGGATATCTTCCCTTGAAAACACTTTCGTTAATAAGTTTGGCAATTGGATCGGCTATCTTTTCAAGGATAGATTTAATATCTACCGCTCTAATACTATCTAACACATAACATCTAATAATAATAACATGCAAGAACAAAATAAAATTAAAAAAAACTGGTCAAGTGCAAGTCGGACTGGCGCGCCGAGGGTTCCGATATACCTCTAGTATTTTTGGAAGCAATATTTTTAGGACTGGAACACTAAATTTGTTTGGAAAGGTTTTTGCAGATTTTCAAAAAACTGCAACTTAGAAAGATCGTTTTATTTGCTGTAATATTTACATAAACTTCTATCGACTGTAATTAATTCAGATTTTTCCTTTCACAAACTTCGGAGATGAGGGGGAATGGTATTTTTTGACAATTTTCATTATAACTTGAAAACTAAGAGTCGTAAAAATATAACAAAAAAAATATATTTTAGAATGTAGAAGTAAAGCTCTTTCATATGATACCCCACTCGACCTAGGAACGACAATTTAAAATATTTACCCCCCTATTTGGGCCTCCTTTACATTAATAATCATGATTTTTTTTAAATTCTTTCATGTGCAATTAAGTGGGGCAACCATATTCTAAAACCATTCCAAATTTCAAGTTGATAGCATGAGTAGTTGCTGAGATATATATTTGTGACAGACGGACAGATAGATAGACAAAGTCGCACCATGAGGGCTCCTTTTTTACCATTTTGGTATCGGAACCCTAAAAATTATATGTACTGTGTCTTTGGTCAAAATTTTTGGTATCAGAAACTAAGGGATCCCGCACACGACCGAGAATCGGTGACCGATTTTTTGTCGGCATCCCGCTCTGACGTGTTGTCACCTGGATCTTCCGTCCTTGTCCTGGCCGATAATCGCCCACCGATTCTCGGTCGTGTGCGGGAGCCCTAAAACTCAAAAATAACAACTAGAAATGTTTGCACTAGGCGGGGATCGAACCCGTGACCCGCGGCGTAGAAGGCACTAGACACTGTCCATCTGACCATCAAAGGGTCTTTTGAACCGTAGCAGCTATTTAGTTGCAATTTTCACAGAATATGTGTTATTATGGGAGATTACCTATTATCAAATAATAAAAGTAAAGGAAATTTCAAAACTTAGGAGGTTCCCCATACAAGAAATGTGTTTTTTTTTGTTTTAGCGCTATCGTTAAAACGTGAAAATTGATATGCATATAGTGCATAAGCTATGAAATAACAACAAACAATAAAAACTGGTCAAGTGCGAGTTGGACCAATTTCTTTTCTTTTTCGCAAATTATATTGTTTGGTGGTCACGGAATCCTCGGTGCGCGAGTCCAACTCGCACTTGGCCGGTTTTATGTATTATTTTCAACAGATCAAATCTGTTGTCAACTCATAACTTAACTCAAAAACTGGACCCTTTATGCTTGGACGCCCACATATTACTATCACACAAACACACAACGGTCATATTTTCACACGTACAGTCAAGAGCACATCAAGCTTAAAACATTGAACTTTATACCGTTCTTATTTTGAACTTTATACTAGAGTTGCGCTATGTGAGTCAAGCTTGGCCTATTGTTGACTGTACCTTGATTACAACAGGCGCAAAGTATTTTATTTAAATTTGGATACTGCAATGAAGGAACCTGTAAATAATTCGAAACGTCAAGTTTTAATACAATTAATAAACGTACTTAATTCATTATTTTCAAATCAAATGATGTGGTTTGACTAAAAACAAACAAAAGCATAATAAAATTCAATCCAAACCATATAAAATTCGCTCATCAAATATCTGGCTGACGTACAGTCAACGACAGGTCAAGCTTGTCACTCGCAGTGCGACTCTAGCCCGTATGTCTATTGAAATAAGAACGGTACAAAGTCCAATGTGTCATGCTTGATGTGCACTTGACTGTACAACTTTTTTAATAGATAAAATGAAATCAATTTTTTATTGGTTACAATGGTTAACCGTAAAAAAATTCAATTGTAAAAATGCAGTGTTTTTAGGGTTCCATACCTCAAAAGAAAAAAAAGGAACCCTTATAGGATCACTTTGTTGTCCGTCCGTCTGTCTGTCTGTCTGTCTGTCAAGACCCTTTATCTCACAAACGAGTAAAGGTATCAGGTTGAAATTAATACCACATATTAGGATCCATGAACCACACAAGATCTGAAAATTTCAATTTTTTACAACGACGCAATCAAAAGATATGGCATTTTATGTCCTCATCTCCATACATTTATTCAAAAATGCAAAACCTACAGGGTACTTCCCGTTGACCTAAAATTATGAAATTTGGCAAGAAGCTAGGTCTCACAGTACGAATAATGGGAAAAGTCTGAAATCATTAAATATTACAACTTTTCTCACAACTAATAGTAACCAATTGTGGTGAGCTCCCGTTTCAAGAACATTCATATAAGAGAGGGGTCAAGTTGGATGGACGCTGAGGCGATTTTTGTTTTAGTTCTATTTAAAAACGGGAACACTTACAAACTTGAAAATTGGTATGTTTATAGTGCATAAGCTATAAAATAACAACAAGTAA
This sequence comes from Athrips mouffetella, assembly GCA_947532105.1. NCBI lineage: Eukaryota > Metazoa > Arthropoda > Insecta > Lepidoptera > Gelechiidae > Athrips > Athrips mouffetella. Next base: position 5,333,972 of record OX383969.1, on the reverse strand, counting down.
TAAAATTTGGTCAAGCGCGTGTCGGACTCAAAAAATCTAGCACATAACTTACTGAAATTTCAACGAATACAATTATGTTTATGTGGTGGTACGGAACCCTCAGTGCGCGAGTCCGACTCGCACTTGGCCGGTTTTTTTAATAAAATTGTAATCTATTTAATCTAAATAATTAAATTAAACTAATCCAAACTTACCGTTAGATTAAAAATAGTGCAAATAACACGATACGAAACTAACAGTATATTTTTTGTGTGCGAAGTAAACTATGTAGGTAGCACTTGAGTGTCCAAATATTGTTTTTTTCCAATTTCACAAAATTGCACTTGCTGAACTAAAACCGGTCATGGAGATCAAACACGCACACACGCGTCGACTGTTGCACACATCGACAGCGCGGGCGCAGGAAGGCAGTGAGTAGTTGGCGAGACAGCAACATACTTCGGAAATATCCATTTTTAAGAACTGCTTGGAACTTGGATGGTTTGTTTGGAACTCATGGTAGGCCCCCTGCCGTTGAGCAAAAAATTTGCGATGATTTGTATAGTGTGCGTTACCTTTATTTGATTTCAAAGCTACCAACCTTGCAAAACATCCTCTTAGTTGCAAAACTTACCTGCTTCCGGCTGGCGACGCACAGCGAGCCGAACAAATCCATTCGTTCGTTCATTCATTCATTGTTTTGTTTGAGTAGTTTTGACAGGCAGACACCGCCAAAACGCTAGCGTATTTTTCAAATAATATTTTCGTTTGTGGGTAATAACAAATCTTCTTTTCTACTTGAGTCGGAGACCAGACGATTAATATAGGTATCAGTGAAGTGTTAGAGGCAATATTTCCACGGAAACGGTGCATAGTCCTCAAGATGATAGATTTGTTCATGCCCTTTCGGGCGTTCCTCAAGTTTGAGAATGTTTGCACGGATAACAATGTTTTCCGCATGCATTATAAGGTGACGGTGATAATGTTGCTCGTTTTCACACTCATGGTGACTTCCAAACAGTTTTTCGGGGAGCCGATCCACTGTATGAGCGATGGGGAGAAGGATGTTGACAAGGAAGCCATCAACAGTTACTGCTGGATCTACGGAACCTACACGCTCAAGAGCAGATTGAAAGGTGAGTTTCTGTCCATAACACGCTAATAGTATCGATCAAGGGCAATTTACTGGCCTGTTGGCACGGGTGTCTTTGCTTTCTGCGCCGTAGGTTTCGGGTTCGATTCCTGCCCAATAGCAGCTTTATTAGAACCTTTTATGATTCTTATAAGACTATTATGTATGGGCTGTTCTGTTTTTGTTAATAGTTACCTTTGACAACTCTCTGTCTCGATCCTACTATCTTACTGTCAGGGTAATATGTCACTGTTTTGGTACAGACCCTAGATACATAAGGCAAAAATTTAATTTAGTTATAGCAACGTTAGAACCTTGAACTATAAAATGCTAAGACTCATCTAGGTGTAAAATGCTATCACTTTTCTTACACTGTCATTGGCCCTAGTATAGTAGTAGATGATGAGATCCTCATCAAAATCTAATTGACAGCAGCTCTTCATACTTGTATTTTCCCATATCCAGGTGAAGAAGGCAAGCACTTTGCGTATACTGGTGTTGGCCCAAGTATAACGGATGATGATGAGGAGATTAAGCATACATACTACCAGTGGGTTTGCTTCGTGTTGCTCGGACAAGCTGTGATGTTCTACACTCCTCGCTATTTGTGGAAGATATGGGAAGGTGGCCGCTTGAAAGCACTTGCTTCGGATTTGTGTAAGAATTTTATTTTATTTTATCTACTTAAATTTAAAATTTTGCTGCAGAATTGCTCAGCTACAATGGACACAGTTAATTTTAAGATGACCAATATATTTTCAATACTTGCTGTGTTTGCCTTCTAAAAGAAATTATTTTCCATTTTACGTTAGGATGAGCAATTAAAGAATTCTGACTGTGTAAACAACCTAAAATATTAGTGATTGCTTTATTATGCCTCCTGGGACAGGCATATAAAAATGCTTAAAAGGAGACTTCGTCAACTAGTTGTCATAACTAAAAATTGTTGAATGAAATAAATATTTTTGTATTATCTACTTCATTAAATAATTGTTATTTTATTATTATTATTGTTCTTTTTATGTTTTTTTCTCTGTTTGGGAGGATATACCCACTCCATGGGGCTTAACTTAATTATTATTATGTCTGCCTCTCACGCCGTGGGCCGCGGGTTCGATCCCCGCCCAGGGCAAATGTTTGTGTTATTTATCTAAATAGATAGATACATTATCATTTACATACATAAATATGTATGTAGATGATAATCTAATCTATATCAGTCTCTGGTACCCAAAGTACAGAGGCTTTTCCTAGTTTGGGGTCAGATGACCTTGTGTGAAATGTTCCCCAATATATATAAAAAAAAAGTATTATCCATTCCATGACACAGCAAGCCCCATGGTCACGAAAGACTGGTCCGAGTTCCGTCGCGGCGAGCTGGTTTCCTACCTGAGCTACACTAACATCTACACACACAACATGTATGCACTGCGCTATGCTTTCTGCGAGATACTTAACCTGATCAATGTGGTAAGTTGGTCATCTACTACTTAACAGAGACTGTTGTTTTCCTTAGGCGTAGGCCAGACAGAAGAGGTATGGCATGCTGCGTGGTAAACTGTATGGTGCGCCGATCGGTCTGTGCTAGTTTCCGTACATTTTGTATGCAAATCAGGTGAGATGTGCGCCACCCTACACTAACTTGCATAAAAAATGTATGAAAGGGACGCGATGCACCGCTTCTATCTGGCCAACTCTTTAATAGTGTTTGTTTCCCTTTTTCACTTTCTCTCATCCCAGTCATTATTTTAGCTAGGGTCACTTCTTAACCAAGCATAAAATTTCATTTCTTTGGCGCCCTTGATTATTTTATTTAAAACTTTTGGTTTAGCTAATTTTACTTTTACCTAATAACAAACATAGTTCTTACTTTTATTTATTTCAGGTTGGACAAATATTCCTCCTGGACGTTTTCCTGAACGGCGCATTCCGCAGTTACGGCGCGGCTGTTTCAACATTCACGCACACCCCTCGCGTCCCCTCCGGACAACAGACCTGGGAATCCGTCAACCCTATGGACCAATACTTCCCTAAGCTCACCAAGTGTTGGATCAGAAGCTATGGACCTTCCGGAACAATACAACTGAAAGACCGCCTCTGCGTTCTCCCACTGAATATTGTCAATGAGAAGATATTCGTCATTCTGTGGTTCTGGCTTATAAGTTTAGCTTTCGCATCATTCCTAGCTGTCCTGTTCCGTATTTTGGTGTTTTCCTTATCACCACTACGCACGATGATGATCATGGGACAGCTACGTTATGTCAAAAGAGGCCTAGTTTCGAATATCGTCAAGCAATTCGGTTTCGGTGATTGGTTTATTTTGTACTTGCTAGGCAAAAATATGAACCCTCTGATCTATAAGGAGCTTGTTGTAGAGCTAGCTAAAGAATTAGAGCATAAAACTGTTGTTGTTTAACTTCTTTTTTTTCTCATTAATTATTGTAAAACATGCGGTTGTGGAAAGTTCCTATAAAATTCTTAAGACTTAATGAAACAGGGTGTATTATAAGATTAATTAGTATAAACTAAGACTGATTAGTTTAAAAGTTAAAGTAATGTTTAGACTAACATCAAAAAGTGCCTAATCAGTGATATTTAGAATATAATCTAGTTGCTAAATTCTAAAAAGATTGCTTTTTTGTTAAAATTATTTTGATTTTAGTTGGTTGATTGGAGTCTCATACTGATATGTGAGAAGTCTGATCGATTCTGAAGTTTTCAATACATTTTAATTGAGTGAAAGTGTTAAGATAAACTTAATCTAAGAAGGAGATTTATTTTTTGTTTGTTGTTAAACTGATTCTACTACTTTAAACAAATCTACTGAATACTCAGTAACAACGTTCCATAGTGTATTATATTATTCAAAATGCTACTTGGTAATGTTTTGTTTGTATCTATTTCAAAAACCTGATGCAAGTAGTATGTAATATAGTGCCATATTTCTAATAAAGTTTTCTAAATAATTATTTGTTTTGTTGTATTTTTACCCGACTATGGTTAGTTTACTATTATTTAATCTGTGACTATGGCAAAAAGGAGGATGAGGTGTATTGTATTGTTCATCTGTTCCCTCATATCATAACTTCTAAACACTACTTATCGTAATTTGACAAATGAGGTATCGTCAGAAGTTGGTAAGACCGTGTCCAGATGAGGCGTTTTACGCGCGAGTAAATAAAGGAACGCGCGAGTCGACTCGACGCGTCTTGATCATCCGCAAGTTATAAATTGAAGGTGGCGCCCTCTAGAGGAGATTAAGTAATGAAAGAAAAAAAATTCTTATAATGATACTGTTACGTATCAAATGAGCACATTTCGAACATATTTATAACCCATAAGTAATTTAATAAAAGAGTTGTTCTAAAACTAGAAGCAGACTACGTATATACTGCCAAATCTTGCTGAAAAAATTATGAAACTAGAAAATATTGTCATCTGTAATTGTCATGTACAGTCAAAGTTTGCATTACCTGACCCCCCAGTAAGTAAAATGGTAATTTATGTTCTGGAAAGCGCCATCTATTAAGTAAGCTGAAAACTATGCGCTCAAACCTGATCTGCTCGTTACTCGGTCAGATCGTATTTATTTTGTCTTAGATTCCATTAAACTAATTATTTTTTCTAAAAAAAACAAATTTATGAGGTTGTTGGGTATCGAACCCGATTCGTTATGATTAAGGCTACACCTTTAACCAATGCGCTATTAAGCTTGTTGAGAGTTTGATGAAATTTGTCATCGTATGTTTTGATCAGCTATGATAGCAGAGCAAGTGACGCGAACATATAACAATGAAGGTAGTTTGCTAACAATATAACAATGAAGGTAGTTTGCATCAGGATACAAATTAAAATTTGCTTTGAGATGCTCTTAGTCACACGATTTCTTCAATTAAGAATAAGAATAAATTTATTTACCAAAAGAAATTGCTATTAACACACAATGTTTGAGCTGTAAACAGTCATAATCATATACTTGTACAAAATATAAGTGTTACGTATACATATAATCAGCGGACCCTGCACTAAGCAAAGCTTGTATCGCAGGGACCCGAACAACTTTTACCCGTCTACTATAATCGCGGACAATTTACCAGACTAATTTACGAATTGGCAATTATTTATCATGTGTCATTAAACTGATTTTTAAAGTGCAAAATTATAACACTAATAATCAGGGGGTACACATCTCAACTACCCTCTCCTTGGGAGTTGTAGTATTGTATACGGGTACGCGACCCCGGCTCCCCGAGCTATTACTAACTCATCCCGATCCTTCCGAGAAAGTAATATCCTTCTTACCCGATTCCTTTCCTATACGAATTATTCCTGTCCCAAGAAACCTATCCCTCCCGTTCCTTTTATTCCTGCCCATTCCGCCAATCTAAGGTTGACCGTGCCGATGGATGCGTGGCTAGAGGCGAGTCTAGTCGATAGCGGTCACAACTCCCTGGGCCCGGGCGAACCCAGAAATAGGCTAGCCTTGTCCTGGTATTGTGGGGCTCTGCCTGGATGGACCACCTGAATATCCCTTACTGCACGTGGGAACGCAATGGATTCTACTAAAATTATAAATTCAAATGGCGGCGATGTGATTCGCAACGCATCACGTCCCGTTCCTCGCGGGGGCGAAAAGCGGACTACGGAGAGCCGCTTTGCTACGATGAATGTCAGAGGTGGAATGAATGGCAAAATAGATGAAGTATGTCAGATGATGGACGAAAGGCGTATGACGTACTGTGTGTGAATGAGACTAAACGGAAAGGTTGTGACACCACAGAACATGGCCCTTACACAGCGTACTGGTCTGGTGTTCCCAGTACCAGCAGAGGCTGTCAGGGAGTCGGTGTCATACTTTCCGAAAGAATGGTAGAGTGCGTGAAAGAAGTCGAGTGTGTGAGCCCAAGACTCATCTGGGTCAGGCTAAAAGTCGGACTGACTCGAATCTTCGTTCTGGGTGCATATGCACCTACGGATGTGGGTTCGCGAAGGTCTCCAAAAGCCCAAAAAGAGATAGATGAGTTTGGGAAAATATGAGAGATACATTAGAGAAATGTGAACAGAATGAACGAGTTATCATGCTAGGTGATTTTAATGGATGGGTAGGAAGAAAGCGTGACGGTTATGAAAGAGTTGTTGGTAAGGTTGGTGATGAACGTGTGAATGAAAATGGTGTAGGTAAGTCTGCTTGAGATATGTTTGGAATGGAATCTTTTTGTGGCAAACACTATGTTTGACCACAAAAGGATCCAAATGTATACTAGAGAGGTGATGCGAGAAGTATGATCGATTTTGTAGTTGTGGATGAAAGATTGAGGAAAAGGGTTCTGAACGCTCGCGCATATCGCGGAGTCGGCATCGACACAGACCACCACCTGGTTGTACCGAATTGGTGGTCTATTTAATCGGTGGCGACATAAAGCACAAGAGCAGACGAGCGTTTTGGAACGCATTAAAGTGAAGAGATTGCAAGAGGAGGATGTCAGAAGTGAATACTTAAAAGATTTGAGAACCTAGATAAAGTGAATGATATTGAATGCTTGTGGAATGAATTTAAAGATGGAGTAGCTGTCAATGTTTGTGGGGTGTCGAAAAGGAGAAATGGTGGAAAGAAGAAGAATGTGTGGATGGATAAAAGTGTACAGGCAGCTGTTTGTGAGAAGAAGAAAGCACGGTTAGATTGGTTAGCTGTAAAAGCTAATCAAAGAATGCAGAAGGCCACAAGTGATGATGTTAGTGTAGCACGAAAGGAATATAAAAGAGTGAAAGGTATTGTAAAGGATGTTATTGAGAGAAAGAAAGAGGAGTGTAAGGATGAGTTTGACAGAAGGCTTTCTGAAGATTTCCAGTCAAACCAAAAGTTTTTCTGGAAATCCATACGGACAGCCCGAGGAAAGTTTGTAACATCGGAAATGAGTAAAATCAGAAGCCAGGATGGAAGTATTATAAAAGGTGAAGAATGTGTGCTGAAGAGGTGGAAGGAATATTTTGAAAGTCTGTTTGAGAGAGAAGAAGCAGAGGCCAGCGTCCCAAGGTCTTCTGTGGAAATGCATGAGAATGAATATAAGAGTAATGCAAGTGAGATAAGTATGGATGAGATCATGAAAGCAATGAAAAGTATGAAATCAGGTAAAGCAGGTGGGTATGATAGAGTGTCGGTCGAAATGTTGAAGGCTGGGCGAGGCATTGTGGCTAGTCAGCTGTACCGCCTTTTCAACCAGTGTTGGACGAACGGCCAAGTACCAGGTGACTGGTGCAAGGCTGTGATTGTGCCGCTGTACAAGGGAAAAGGGTCACAACAGGACTGCAAAAATTACCGCGGGATAAGTCTTCTCAGTGTCGTCGGCAAACTGTATAAGATAAGATAAGATAAAGTTTATTTCATTACAACATAAAACACAATAAAATACATTTCAGGACTTATGAAAATAACTTATTGCTAATACATTTTACTTAAGGCAAACCAGTGACTATGATAAGCATACAAAAACACCTGTGTTACAGCCACTGATTGCCCAAATTATGGTACACTCAAAATTATTAAACTGCTAAACTATGAAAATACAATGAATTTCCTAAATAAAACTTAAAGACACAAACATTAAACATTGTTGTGTGCGTGTTTACTGGTAGGTACTAACATTGAGTACAGGAATACTTTACTACCCTGTATTCCATGTTAGTCCATTCCATTCCTTTGGAAGTGGGCTCTAGGCACCACCATAGTCTATAGAATTAATGTACCAGTACTCGGCATTTTTTCTAGCCGGACAATCAATATTACCAGTTGTATGGTGAAGCTGCTTTTTGAAGCGCATGCAGGTTGCACATTTTGGCGACTCAGATTTTTTTATGCAGTCAGCAACCTGGTGACCTAGTTCGCCGCAGTGGCCACATGTAGGTTTCGTTTCCTTGCATGTCTTTGCAGCGTGGCCATATTGTTGACAATTGTAACACCTTGTGACTAGGGTGAAATCTCGCACAGGGCAGGATGACCAATTTATGAATATTCTTTCTTGTGCAATAAGAGCCTTACGGTATGCAAAGGTTTTGATTGAAAGAGTGATGAAAGATACTGACGAAAAAATATGGGACGTACAAGCGGGATTTAGAAAGGGAATGGGATGTACAGATCAGGTCTTTTCCTTGCGGTGCATAGCTGAAAAGTTTTTGGCCAAAAACCAAAAAGTCTACTGCGCGTTCGTGGATTTGGAAAAGGCCTATGACTGAGTGGTGAGGAATGAATTGTGGTCGGCATTGTCTATATATGGGGTGAACGGTCATCTGATTCAAGCACTGAAATCTCTCTATGAGGATTCCAGTGCTTGCGTCAGAATAAACGGGGCGTACACTGAATGGTTTAGCATCGAAAAAGGTGTTAGGCAGGGATGTGTAGCGTCACCTTGGCTGTTTAACCTATTCATGGATAATTGTTTGACTGATCTGAAAGAGAGTATGTGTGGACTGAGAATGAATGAGTTACTCATCAAATGTCTTCTCTACGCTGATGACCAAGTTATACTTGCGTCATCTGCTGACGAGTTACAGGAGATGGTAACAATGATGAATGTGGCTTTTGATAGGAAAGGAATGAAAGTTAATGTAAGCAAGACGAAAGTAATGGTACTTGAAAGAGAAGAGTGTATGACAGAGTGTACTATATTAATAGGTGGCGAACAAGTCGAACAAGTAAAGGAGTTTGTGTATCTGGGTTCTAAGTTTACGAGAGATGGAAAGTGTGAAAGTGATATCGAAAGAAGAGTGAATGCTGGAAACATGGTGAATGGTGCTCTGCATGCTTTTATGAAGAGTCAGAAGGTGTCTCACAAGGCTCGTCTGGCTGTTCATAGAGGCGTTTTAGTACCAACACTGATGTACGGCAGTGAAAGCTGGGTATGGAAGAAAAAGCATGAAAGTAGAATTAATGCAGTAGAAATGAGAGCGTTGAGGAGTATGATTGGTGTGAAATTGAGTGACAGGATTAGAAATAGTGTGATAAGAGAACGTTGTGGCGTAAAAGAAGACGTAGTGACTAAAATTGAGAAAGGGATGCTGAGATGGTTTGGTCATGTAGAGAGGATGAATGAAGGAAGATTGACGAAAGAGAGCCACAAGGCGAGAGTGAATGGAAACGTTGGAAGGGGAAGGCCTCGGCGAACGTACCAGGACAAAATTCAGGACGTTCTGAATAAAGGCCAGGTTAAAAGTAGGTACCCTTAACCGACGAGCATGTATGAAAGGATTGATGAAGGTTCAGGAAGCAAGGGAAGTATGTCAAGATCGTAGCAGGTGGAGAACTGTGGTCTCTGGCTACCCCGACGGGAACAAGGCGTGATGGTATGTATGTATGGGAATAATAGTATTAAAAGTATTCTTGGAAAGTTTAATGTCGCAGTAAGTAGGAAATTTGTGCAAAATAAATAAAGCAAGAGTGAAGTGTTGTGGTGTTCTCATAATGTATTTGGTTTTTCCTTTTATTAGAAAAAACGGTGCGTTTGTGGGTTCGAAAATACGAAAAACTGGCGATGTTAATGAAGCAACAGCAAAGGAACATCATCATCATGATATTGTCAAAGTTTAACCCGAGGATGTAATATAACCTATAAGTAACATATCGAAATCGAAAACATTTTCGTGCAGCTGGTCAAAAAGAAATAAACTGTCTGTAGCTCATCGTGAAGCAAGACTTTAAAATTTTGATTGGGAGCACAAATACACTTTACTAAAGATATAAAATTCATTTCTGATAAAGATGGATTAAAATCTAGTGGAGTAAACGTATCAACCAACCCAGGAGGAACCTTTGATCTTGCAAGTCTTAATATTTTTATATTTTGGATTGTTTTCTTTTGTTATGAATTTTTATTTTTGTATATTTTTTTATAGAATCATTTCAAAAATCTCGAAAGATGTAGATTGTAATCCTTACATGTTGGTTCTTTTAAGATAAAAAATGATGATTCTTTAGTGTCTAGTTTTAAATGAAATTTTTAATAAACTGTCTAAAAATAATTATATTTTGTTTGTTTTAACACCATATTACTGAAACTATGAATTAATATTATAATTAAAAAAAGTAAATAAGAGACAAAAATATACATAGCTCAGATTTGACCCATGAGCTCATGTTGTCATGCAACGGCTAAAACCACTACGCCAGGCAGGCTATAGAGAAGGTGCATGAAATAAGCATACGCATTTTAGGTTATGAGGGTCTTATTACGTAGTTCTATTATTCAAAAATAGATGACACTATTTCGGACAGTGGCCTGGTTGTGTAGGCTTTTTAAACAAATCCTCAATTTCTCGAAAGAGCGCGCTAGGGGGGTGAGTTTTATCGGGAGCAGACTGTACAAACAATAGTATTTAATAAATATTCATAGTGATCTTCAGATAATATCCATGGTCATATTGTGCCACCTACCTTCAAAAAGCGATCATAAGCTTTAGGGCAAAGTGACAAACTCAAACTCATTGTTGGATATTAAAATCTCTTAATGACGTCAGCTAAACTCACAGAAAACTACAATGCTTCACAAACAAAGTGGCACCATATACATAATAATATGACCATAGCTATTATCTGAACATCACCATGTATATTTATTAAATACCATTGTTTGTATTTAACAATTTCAGATGACAATATTTTCTTGGTGCATACATTTTAAGAGCAAGGTTTTCCAGTAGTCGGGTTCTAGTTTTATCACAATTTTTTTTAATAGGATTGCAGTGTAGCAACCCTTTTCCTACTTAGGTACTACAAGGACAGTTCAGACAGAGCAGCAGCTGAAACTCAATTGGTTAACAAGTTACTACATCTGTTTATAGTGCAATAAAAAAAGGTTTGCTTGAGCAATATTTGTTTGATCTGAATTAACCTTTTGACCTCTAGTGACCTAACGCAAAACTGATGAGGTTTTATTAAAGAATAGATCAAAAAGACATCACAATACATTTATTTCTCATGTCCACAGAACTGCCTTTTTAAAAAGCTTATCTTTACAAGCTATATTCTGGATGTCAATCAAAATTATAAGACCTAGAGGCTGTTCCATATCAGTTAATAATTACTTTACAGCAGTCTGTCTTTATCACACGTAAAGATAAAGCCCGCCTTTGTTAATGTCCTTTTCGTAACTTTATGTATGTAAATTTGTGCAATAAAGATGTTATAAAAGCTATCCTGCTGTCAGGGTAATTTCTTACTGTTTTGGAACATGGCCTTACATAACATTTGTATTGAACAAATTATTGTAAAATTCGTGTTTCAAAATAGCAATATTGTTAACTTAATTACAACTTTTCTAACTAAGATTTTATCCCGAGCAGCCCCTGCAACCACAATGCACACATTCAACAATCCTGCCTTCCTCAAGCTTGCTTTTAGGAACCCTGCAGATACAATTAGTAGCAAAATTTGTATCTCTTGTTTGTATACAACGCAGACAGCACAAGTTCTCATATCCAGTTTTCTTCCACTTGGCTATCAAGTTTGCATCTGCTATCTTCTCATCTAAGCAATATTGGTAGAGCTCTCTGCTGATCGCCTTGCGTCGGTAAAACAAATCGTAAATATACCTTGATTTCTGATGGTGAATCTTGAAAATAGGCCACAGAGATTCTTGCTTACGTTTGCCTTCGTGCGGCTCAGTTTCAGCTGTAAAGATAGAAAACAAGTATTTTGATAATGGTCCTTTAAGGAAAGTTAAGGTAAAGTGAGGAAATTGGAACAGAAGCACTTACCTTCTCGCATTTTCTGTTCCAACTCTTCAAGCGTGGGTTCTATCAATTCCCACCCTTCTGGGGGAGATTTGCGACTGCGACGAACTTTAGGCATGTTAAGATTATATCAAAATCCCGTAAAATTAAAGGGTTTTCAGTTTTTCACAAAAAACAAACAAACCATACGCACGCATTGGTTCAGTGTGACCAACTTCAAATTGTAGATCCTGCCTGCCACACACAGGCGAAAAAAAATGCCAAATCCTGGCAGGGTCCCGATTCACAAACATGTAATAATTTTTTTTATTAAATGACGGTAAAGGATGATGAACTTTTTTTGCAAACACTTAAAGTTTAAAATTGGTCGGATTTAATAAAAGAGAGGAAATTGCTATAACTTTCGCACAGAAAGTCTACGTAAACTCTTACTTGACAGATTTTTTTACCTCTATATTGCTACTTTAACCTAAACTGCCAGATCTGCCAGCGTATCTTATAATACTGCCAAATCCTGCCAGACAAAACACGTCAACCGAAACTGCCACAGACAAAAATAAAGAGCTAAAACTGCAAAAGAGGCAGGATCCTGACACAAATGGTCACACTGCATTAGTTTATGACTTATGTCATCTATCACTGTCAGTGAACCTGTCAACAGTGACATTGATATTTGGTGTAGTGATGTGTTTACATTATTCAATGACTCGTCTCACTCGACCACAACATTATCAGTGGCAGCTACTACACCACCACTGATATGATCATTAAAATCTTGATTAAAATATGTAGAAAACATGGTGTCCGTCTCCCCAGCAACCCGTGCGAGATATGGCCAAGTGGCATACACCAAAATTTAGTGGAAATTGGTTCATTCCATCAGTAAAGTGTCAGATTCAGTGCATCAAAACTGATGACACTACGAGGTGAAAACTTTGGGTGGCTTTAGAGACGTCTCGTCAGCCAGCCCATTATATACAGGGAAAACTACGAAGATTACATAAAAGCAAAATAGTTCCACATTTACTGCATGTCTAGTGCAAATGATTGTAAAAAAGCCGAATCGAAAATGTCCATATGGTAGGAGCACTTCATCAATAATTATGGGTGGCTGGAGAGACGTTTTCCCAGCCAGCCCATGTGATATCTCGGAACATATAGTAGGTAGGAAGATGAAACAAAGCTTAATATTTACTACCTACTCGGAACAGTAGGTAGCAAATATTTCAAAATCCTAGCTCCACTAACTTTTGAGATATTTGTATTTTTTCATGGGCTTGCTGGGGAGACGTCTCGCCAGCAAGCCCATGCTGTAACTCAAAAAGTACTGCACGTAGAATGCTGAGCGATATACCAATAGAGAGTGCATATTTGATGCAATAAGCACCAAGAAAAGTGAGTCCCTAGGTCTTATGGTTTCGATGCTAGAAACAAAAATCATTTTCCCGCTGAAAATTTGGAATGCATGATATGAAGTGCAACGTTGCCGTTCTGTGCAATTCTACATGTTGCTGTTAGAGCATTCAAAAATCAATCTTGTGTCCTTACCGTTAAGAGGTCCTGTAGACGCACGTGTAGATTATTTGTAATTTGAGAATAGTTCGGGAGACGGTGTACTTAAAAGGCTGATTGGTTAACAAGAAGTTTTTATTTATTTGTGGACAACATGTGAAGAACAAAAGACATAATATGTATTTTGGCTCACGTATTTATTTAATAAATCAGTTTTCTTAACTTATTAATAACAGGACAATTTAAGAATACTTTAAAAAATTTAGTTTGTTACTGAGACCATTAAACCTACATCTCCTAGAATACAGTTGTCACGGTTGCTAAAAAGAGATTGAGGCACCAGTTAGTCTTCACGTGAGCTAAAATACATATTATCTCTTTCGTTCTTAACATGTCGTCCACAAATAAATAAAAACTTCTTGATAACCAATCAGTCTTTTACTAAGTACACCGTCTCCCGAACTATTCTCAAATTACAAATAATCTACACGTGCGTCTACAGTACCTTTTAACTATTAGGATACAAGATTGATTTTTGAATGCTCTAAAAGCAACATGTAGAGTTGCACAGAACGGCAACGTCGCACTTCACATCATGCATTCAAAATTTTCGGCGGGAAAATGATATTTGTTTCTAGCACCGAAACCGTAAGACCTAGGGACTCACTTTTCTTGGTGCTTATTGCATCAAATATGCACTCTCTATTAGTATATCGCTCAGCATTCTACGTGCAGTACTTTTTGAGTTACAGCATGGGCTTGCTGGCGAGACGTCTCCCCAGCAAGCCCATGAAAAAATACAAATATCTCAAAAGTTAGTTGAGCTAGGATTTTGAAATATTTGCTACCTACTGTTCCGAGTAGGTAGTAAATATTAAGCTTTGTTTTATCTTCCTACCTACTATATGTTCCGAGATATCACATGGGCTGGCTGGGAAAACGTCTCTCCAGCCACCCATAATTATTGATGAAGTGCTACTACCATATGGACATTTTCGATTTGGCTTTTTTACAATCAATTGCACTAGACATGCAGTAAATGTGGAACTATTTTGCTTTTATGTAATCTTCGTAGTTTTCCCTGTATAGAATGGGCTGGCTGACGAGACGTCTCTACAGCCACCCAAAGTTTTCAGCTCGTAGTGTCGTCAGTTTTGATGCACTGAATCTGACACTTTACTGATGGAATGAACCAATTTCCACTAAATTTTGGTGTATGCCACTTGGCTATATCTCGCACGGGCTTGCTGGGAAGACGGACACGAAAACATGCATGCCATCTATTATCAAGAAGTGGAACTATTATCTATAATATTTAGGGGTAGTCTATAAAGGGGGTGTTTGATGTGAGAATTTTTAGAGATTATTATTACCCTGACTAGGCCCCTTGGCTAGGACTGATTTTTTATAAATACCAAAACACAAAACGAGACGAGTAATGATTTAGACCAGAACTGGACAGATAAATAAAAATAAATACGTGCCTTTCGAAGCGCAGAGAACGCCATTTCGCATTATATTGCTCAAAATTGATAGGAGGGTAGTAGGAGGACGATTAAAGTAGAAATGCAAATAATAAGTAGGCTAGGTGTTTTTAACTAATTACAACTTACATTTTTGTCACCACCTGTACAGTCAACGACAGGTCAAGCTTGATACTCGCAGTGCGTTTCTAGCTCGTACTTCCATTGAATTAAGAACAGTACAAAGTCCAATATGTCAAGCTTGATATGCTCTTGACTGTACCTACTTTTTAAATGGTTTGCAAAAAATCTTTGTGAGTTTCCGCTCCACTAACTTATGAAATGAGTTCTATAACATTGTGTTGTGATAGAACTTCACTACACATTAGAAAGCATGCTAGTTAGTTATTAGCACTTGTAAAACAAATCGATATTTCGATTATTTTCGATATTTCAATTCCTTTTTGAGTTTCAATGTCCATTGCGCTACCTGTGAATAACGGGCTTACCTACCTATACGTAGTAGTTTCCATGTCCCTTTCTTGTTAGTTCTTTGTACGTTTGTTAGAAAGAGAGGGGTATAGTTTACGTGCCTCGATTAGCACTCGTGGAATGCGGCGCGCACGCAGTCGCGCAACCTCCGCGGCACAACCAGTCTTTTCTTTCGCCCGCGCCCGTTGCCCGTCTCATGGATTGCTAAAACTGCGTTTACTGAAATAATGTGTGAAAACATCCGTTACTTCAGTGTTTACGTTAAAATAAGTGTGTAAAAGTGAACAACGGTGATAGAGCTTTGTGTTATGGTGTGGAGTGAAAGCTGAGGAGGCTTAGAAGGAACTTGGCCGAGTATTTACCAGTAAGTCGCTTTACGTGTCCGGGTGACGTCGATGTTTGTTTCTTGCCGGCTGCAGCTTATTACCGTTTGCCATTTCAATGTTTTTTATAAAGCAGGAATTCGAAATTTAGCCTAGCCGGTCTTTGTTCCTTACCTGTTTGAACAGCTACCTATATACTTTCTATGTCGGTGACCTTAGGTATCTGACTACCTACTTGCAAGTACGATATCTACGTAGGTAGGTAGGCACTACCACTTCGAAACGTTCCTACGTGTTATGAATCTGTGATTATACTGATCATTCTATTGTTTTTTATACTTATCAAGGTAGGTACAGTGAGCGCAAGTAACTTGTAACCATGACTTGACGGCTATTGAAATAAAAGCGGGGCAAAGTCCAATATGTCCAGCTTGACGTGCTCCTGACTGTACCTACATAGGTTCAGTGGCATTCACCTATCATACCTCTATCATATCTATACCTACCACCTACCTACTTTTAAGCTACCTGCCCACATCCTACATTTTATACGGAGTAGGTAGGTATATTATTATACCATGATTTTATACAGGAGTCAAATATTCAACCTTTATACCTACTGGGTCAGTGACTTCGTGTGCGTAAAAACCTTCCATCGATTTTTGCCGCCAACTTGATGAATAAGAACCTGCATGGGTAGGCACTTTACATAAAGATTGATTGCTTTCAAGCCATATTTGCGAAGGACAGGGTGTCTACTCCCAAAGTCCGATATATCGAAACGATACTACTCGAAACATGCAAATGAAAAACTTCGTCCCTTGACAATAGAGGAGAATATTGGTTGGATGAATTTTCAAACTGCATCCAACCAATATTCTACTCTATTGTCAAGGGACGAAGTTTTGCATTTGCATGTTTCGAGTAGTATCGTTTCGATATATCGGACTTTGAGAGTAGACACCCTGCTTTGTAATCTCGAAGAAATCACGATATTGTGATGTAAGAGAAAGTAGGTAAAGTAGGTTCATAGGTACCTACCCACCTGTAAGCAAAACCTCCAACCAGTAGGTAGGTAAGTTACCTACCTTACGTTCCTCCTGAGTCGGAGTGACTTCAAAAAGTATCTACCAACATGGATATAGCTAAACCTAACTACCCCACACCTACCTACAATAACCACCTGTAAGCAAAACCTCCAACCAGTAGGTAGGTAAGTTACCTACCTTACGTTCCTCCTGAGTCGGAGTGACTTCAAAAAGTATCTATGTACCAACATGGATATAGCTAAACCTAATTACCCCCACACCTACCTGCAATAATAACCTAACTATTGGACCCTTTCATATTTAAGGTAGTGTACCTAGGTACCTTGTGTGGGCAAACTACAATCGAATTAAGGTAGGTACATACAAATTGACGTGCGCAAAGCTTCCCCCACCACGCGATTATAGTTCAAGTGGTTTGCCCCGCAGTATACCTACCTATCTATATCCTACCTAACGTACCTATCTGGAAACTCTAAACTGTTTCTAAAGGCCACTATAGTCTAATTAGAACGGCGGTTTTTCTTAATACGGCGGTTTTTGGTTCGTAGGTAATAGTGTCCCGGTGACGACGCAATTAAAACAAAAATCACTTTTATAGACTTCCCCAGTTTGGTTAGGAGACGACACGAGAAAGATGATTCGTGCTTCTTGGCTACCATTCTGCGACCGATTTCGTCCACCGGTATCGCTTAGCCAAGTGTAATCGCCACCTCAACCCAGTGATGAGTGTAGTTACCTACCCTACATTTTCAACTTTCGATTGATGTCCAACATCGATGTGGTCCACAAGGGAAAATGCTTGCAGCAGCAGAAGTAGGTAGGTATTTCGGCTGATGTGAGGGACGAATTGATACAAGCAAGGACCCATTTACCGATTCATTATACCATAGAGTAATATAATACTGGATTATACCTAAAGAACGAACACAGACTCGACTTGTTAAAATAGTTTGAGACGACCTTCTAGTCAGACCAGTTTCCTTCTTGTCAAGAGTACCTATTAAGCCTCCAAATCAAATCTGACAAAGGACTACTCGTACTAGAAGATAAGAGGTACTCGGGACAAATATCTTGCGTGCCTTCAGAAGCTACGAAAACGCTCTAGTTGTTGTACCTACCACTGTCACTTTACTGGTTGTCATCGGTCGGCCAGGACCGACTTCGCAAGTCTGAAAAAAAAAGCAGTAGGCACGACCACGGCACGACAAAAAAATCGGACCTTCTTGCTTAGTCTGTGGGGCACGATCTTGTATATTTTGTTAAATGTGTCTCGTAAAACAAAGTTTTCACTCTATCTATCGCTACCTCCGTCGTCTCATAAATGGAAGCCTATATAAAATCAAATTACCTACTGTGCGGTTGAAATTGAAATGCAAACTTTTTCTCTAATATATTCTCCATAAAACCGCGGTAACAAAAACATCGCAGCTTGACTTGGCGACGTCATGCGCCATGAGATCTGCCCACAACGATGGCGAGTCACGTTCTACCATTCATTCCGCTGAACATAAAGAAAATCGTGCGGATTTAAAACATTTAGCACTATTTGTTTAGCTTTTTATTTAAACCCAAGCTAATAAAAATAAACAACGAAATTGTCGAAATGAAGTCAGTTCCTAATGTTCGTAAAGATTTTAGGCCAAACCTATACCTACCTAGTTTGAGCTAACCAGTATTTGATCCTATCGCATCGAATTTCGCCCCTTGCCTTAAAAATACTAGATATGGGTTCAGTAGGTCATGCTACCTGTTTACCCTTGCACCTACAAATAGGAGGCCTGTTATGTGTACCTTTGTTATTAGCCAATTTATATTGGTGATTATTAAGTTCTACTTGCACTAAAACTAGTCTAGTCTATGCTAGCTTAGCCTGAAATCAGGTTTGGCTGGTAACAAAGATACCTACACAGTTTCTGATGACTTTACAACAGCAAAGACGCGACGTGAGAGCATGCTATTATAATGAATTGCTGACGTATTCCTAAACACGTGCCTATTATAACTATAGGTCGAGTTTTACATCATATAAAAAGAAACAATAAGTAACTATTGACGACGTAGATGCGACGTAGATTATATAGAAAAAAATCCGGCTAAGTGCGAGTCGGACTCGCGCACCGAGGGTTCCGTCCGTACCACTAAGGTAAAAATACCGTCTTAGTTACGGCCGCGCAGTCACACAGTGTATTAAAACGCGCGATTTCGACACGCACTTGACCAGTTTATTACTTGTTGTTCTTCTGTAGCTTATAATGCACAATAAACATACCAATTTTCACTCTTGAAAGTGTTCCCATTTTTACGATAGAGCTAAACCAAAAGTCGTGCAAAAATTGCCTAAAAAACACGTTTTTGTAGGGAAGCCCCCCTTAATTTGTAGTATTTGTTGTTATAGCGGCAACAGAAATACATAATCTGTAAAAATTTTGAACTGCCTACCTATCGCGGTTCATGAGATAGGTACACTGGTACGGTCAACCGCTCGTCGGTAGAAACTTTTTCTACTCTATTACCATGCCATAAGGTCCAAAAGTGTTTCTACTGACGTGCGGTTGAGTGTACAACCCGCTGACACACAGACATCGGAGGCATGTTAATAGGGTCCCATTTTTCACCCTTTGGGTGCGGAACCCTAAAAACTATCGATCTTATTTATAAAGATTTAATTGATTGTAAAACCTATACTGTAGGTACTTCTTGCACAAAGAAGATGATCTATCATGATACATTCTGATACCTAATGTGTACTCCTTGGATTTGACTTAGGTGTAGGTAGGTATTAGGTAAGTATCATAGAATCTACAAAATTAAATACATAGCAACCTACCGACAAATTTTACATTCCTTGCAAAATGAATGACAAGTGCTTAGAGATCGCGATTTCCATCCAAACGTTGCGAAATACTAAAAATACTTCGATAGATAGCAAGCTGTAATCACCACATTCAATATCCGATCTATGACTATAATTACTTCGGAATGACACGCGAAATACATAGCTGAGTATATTTAAGTAGTTAATGCCTATTGCACAAACAGTAAATTGAGCGTAGGAACCACAGGCTCAATGCCACATAAACGCCTCCCAAACTTTGACATTGAATGCAGTTCGTTAAGTTTGTAATTAAGCGAAAATTGTTGGCATTGGTTCTCTTTTACGGTTCCTTTGTGCTGTATACGGCGTAGTTCATTGTAGCCAAATAAATAAGTTATGATGTTTAAAAATTCTGAAGTTATGTGGTGTGTTTATCATAACTTGTTATTATAAGCTTAAAAGCTTTCTAATAAGTCAGCACGTTATTTCGGTTTGGGGCATGTTGTACATAGTCAGCACGCTTGTTAGCCTCCTGTTTGTCAGTGTTGCAGCTGGCACAGTCTTTCAGTACCAGGTACGGTACCTTTGGTATGGTGGTGCGATACGCAAGCAGGACGCTGCTGCCTATCCTCCAGCTCAGTATCCCTTAGTCGCCATTTACGAAACAGAGGGACACATTACTAAGCCGGCACTTTTCATTCATTTAAAATTTATTTATTTATTCAGCACTAAACAAAGTCAGCACGCTATTTCGGTTTGGGGCATATTGTACATAGTCAGCACGCTTGTTAGCCTCCTGCTTGTCAGTGTTGCAGCTGGCACAGTCTTTCAGTAACAGGTACGGTACCTTTGGTATGGTGGTGCGATACGCAACCAGGACGCTGCTGCCTATCCTCCAGCTCAGTATCCCTTAGTCGCCATTTACGAAACATAGAGGGACACATTCCTAAGCCGGCACTTTTCATTCATTTAAAATTTATTTATTTATTCAGCACTAAACTGTCAAAAATAAGCAATGACGAAAAAATCACTCTTCTATAACCTTTAGTACCTATGATTTATTTAATAGAAAGTTTAAAGCATGAATCCCACTTATCAGATATGTAAAATCTAAAGATTTCACCTCCTTTCAGCTATCGTAAAATTTATAGACTGATATGTTTAAAAAGTTTATTTTCGTTTGATTGATGCGCACGCTATGAAAGAGAAATACGTTTTTTGCAATATACTCGTACCTACCTACCTATTACGACACTTTTGTTAAAAATATTATTGATGTGTTTTTGGGTAGAAACATTGTAAATATTTAAGCGGTCAAAATGAGAGTTTTACTTACTTTTCAATAATTTTCATGTTATCCAACGCCTATCACAAAAAAAAATTGTCTAAGAAGTTATGAATTTCTGTTAAAACTCTTAACAGATTTTGCACTCCAAAATGTTAGGTAGGTACAGTCAGAGCAGGTCAAGCTTGACATTCGCAGTGCGATTTCCGTCTCAAAACTCACTAAGAAAAGCGCTATACAAGTTTGACGTGCTCTTGACTGTACTAATTTTTTTGGGTTCAAACCATGTTCAAACATAGTTTCAATCAAAGATTTGTTACGTTACGAATGCCCAAACAGAATGTTCCGCAAAAACTACGATTGTCACTTTTTTGCGCATGCATGCAGTCATCTTGGTCTCTTGTAAAAAAAAATGACGTCATCTTGCTTACCGGTACATGCGCAACTCAAGCATAAAACAGTACTCGACAAACGGACAAAGTTCCACTAGTTTTTATCGAGGGTGTCTCTTGTAGCGGTCTAGTGGTTAAGGGACCTGTAAATGCCGGCAATTTGGTTTGTTTTGTCGGTAAATTGGTGCAATAAATCAAAAAGAAGTTTGTGTAAGACAATCAACGTCTTCACATCGTGTTGGTTGTAAGTGTAAGATCGACAATCGACCTCACAATAACATAAAACATCATACTATGCATGCCATATTATTTCAGTCATTGATGCTAGAAGTACCTATGATTGAAATTGAAATCATACTCTAACCAGAAATATCGTCAGAAAACGAAATAAACATCATAATTAAGTCATAATTTATGGCTTATATCATTATAAGCTTTTGCCTTTCACTGTCTTGTCTAGTTATGGATTTATGATACAAATTGGCGTTGCGTAAGTTTGCCAATATATTTAAGGGCCCTTCAAATCTTGCAAAGAGGATAATTGATCAAATTAATTGATAATTAATTTAAAGGCCGACTAAGCGATGGAGTTGGTGAAGCCCTGTAATTATGGTTAACTGATTACTGCACTGGGTTAACAAAATCAACCTACAGGTAGGTCGTGCTAACTAATTATTCATGTACAGTCAACGACAGGTCAAGCTTGACACTCGCAGTGCGACTCTAGCACATCATCATATCAGCCGAAAGACGTCCACTGCTGGACATAGGCCTCCCCTAAAGAACTCCATGACGACCGGTCCTGCGCTGCTCGCATCCAGCGGCTTCCCGCGACCGCCACCAGATCGTCGGTCCACCTTGTGGGGGGCCTGCCAACGCTTCGTCTTCCGGTACGTATTCGTACTTCTTCTTCTCTAGCACATACTTCTATTGAAATAAGAACGGTACAAAGTGCACTATGTCAAGCTTGATGTGCTATTGACTGTACCTAGGTAACTATCATTGATTCCAAAGTCCAGAAATTGTTCTCATGAAAACAGAGCTACACGAACTTCCGCGCGAGACTTGCGCGGATTTGGCTTGGCACTTGGCACGTGTTGATCTAAACAAGAAAACAAGCAACTCAAGCAACTTTAACCTCTAAAGCCGTAACGGGAACACTTTGACAATTGACATATGACCCCTATGTCAATTTCCCATATAGTTCCCGAAAAATGGAAATTTATGAAAATTGTTTTATACCTTATTATTACTTTAACAACTAGGTACATTTTCTTTTTGATTCTTTAAAATTTTTACATAAGGCTTGAGAGGTTAAGGGAATCTTTTTTCTTCGGCAAAGATTATATATTCTGAGGCAGAGTTGCTTGCTTTCATTAGGAGAATAATTAATTCTAATATGCCATTTAGTAATTCCTGTACTAGTTACTTACAAGATGCACCTGTTTAAAACTGTTTGCGGTGGAATGATGGAATGGCTGGTGCCGTTCCGTGTTATTGCGACATCGAATCTCGCATTCCAAACGCAACCATTAAGCACAAGGCACAGGCTTCACTCACTGCTCACATTCTGCCAGCTGTTACGACCTTAGGGCTCCCGCACACGACCGAGAATCGGTGGCCGATTATCGCCCAGGACAAGGACGGAAGATCCAGGTGATAACACGTCAGAGCGGGATGCCGACAAAAAATCGGCCACCGATTCTCGGTCGTGTGCGGGAGCCCTTACTTGTAGGACGTGCCTATTCCAAAAACCTTTTTAGGGTACCGTAGTCAAAGTTGCCAACGGGAACATATTACTAAGCCTACGTTGTCTTGTGTCGTCTATTCAATCTTTAGGAAGGGTGAAAGCTGAGACGCAGACAGTGGAAGGCAGCACAGAATAGTATTTCAGTATTTTTTTTATCTATTTATGTTTATGTATGTATATCAGTCGATACCTACCCAATAGTACAGGCTTTGCCTAGTTTGGGATCAGATGACTTTGTGTGAAATGTCCCCTAATATTTATATCTTTTAGTTTTAGCAAGAGGGAACGCTCACCTTTAAAACTTTCACCGAATGTGTCATTGTGTTGGATTTAAAAATAAAAAAAATATTCCGGTCAAAACTCACACTTGGCTGGAATTTTTGAATATTTTTCAGCGGGAAGGGCACCTGCCGCTACAATAAATTAATAGCAGTGGGAACTCGAACCTGCTTGCGGTTGCAACACCGCATTCCTAATCGAGGCACAGGGCATACATTACCTTGTCTTTCTGCCATATATCTCCTCAATTAAAGGAAAATGCGAGATTTTAAAAATAATACGTGTTTTATAAATATTAAATTTTGTCATACTATCTAGGAATTGGTCAACATGATTTGGATTTGTTTCCTTAATAAAATTTTCTGAAAAATATTCGCTTAGCATTTAGCAATCCTAACGATTTTATTTATTCTTTTTTTTAAGTAGGTACTTCATCTTACGAAATTTTATTTAAATGTTTACTGGCCGAAAAATATGCAAAAATATAAATTTAAATATAAATCTGCACGATTCCGCTGCTGTGGTCTCTCTCAGTCATTTTGCGATAGTTTCTAAATTCGAACGCGGCGCAGCCTTAAGTTTAAGTGTGTAAGATAAACTTTATTTTTCCACCTGTACAAGTACTAATTAGTGACGGATGACCGAACTTAATATTACTTTACAAATGTACCTACTCGCTCGACTAATTTCGTTGCGACAACACATTCTATGCCCGTGTTCTGTACGCACACATTAGGCTCAAGCAACTTAGCCATACAGCCACATTCCGTCAGCTGTTTCTACATGGAAATTTAAGAAGTTTGAGACTAATTTGGTAAACTGCATTCTTTACCTTCCTTTGCCTACTAGACTGATTAGAAGATCGCCACAAAAAAATACAGTTGACAGATTTAGAACTACGGAGCTAAATGTTACAACGAGTTTACAACATTCTACTGTTTTAGTGTAGCGACACCCTGAGGAAATTCCGTTGCGGAAAGTATGACACCAGCGGAAATTCCGCCAGAAGTGTCATAGGTAATCTAAAAAGCGTTGCGAGCGGAACTCTCCGCATCGGAAAGAACTCATTTATTCATTAATAGTACAACTTACACTAACAATGACTACTAAACATGTATGCCATAGTCTAATAAAATAGGGTTAGAATTGATTACTGGCCGGGCCACGGGGCGCGCGGTATGTCGACCACAGTGCTCTGGGTAGTGACCACCACAAACTACTAAGGGATACAACGCATGTGACCACTGAGCAAGGAACCACGTTTCGTAGTGGCCAGTTCCAAGTAATGAGCAGCGGATGTCAGAAATTTTGTTTCAGTGCTACTGAAAAAGTCAGCATCTGTATTTGATACCATAGAGTTTATTAAGCAGAGGGCCTCAAAAAAAGGTGAGCGTTTTAAGGTGATCGTACGCGGCAAATTGAGGGCAAACAAAGGATGTTTACATAGCTACACTTAATCCTGCTTCTAGTAAAATAAAAAAATAGTTCTAATTTGGGCAAGGAGCAAAAGTCTAATTTCTGTCGTTTTTTATGGCATAATCAATCTACACGTGAGCGAGCTGTAAAAACGAGGAAGCTAGGCGTTTCATTATGTGGTAGAGATCTCTTTACCTAAGCTTTTTAACTATTACGAAAGTCTTTGCTTGTGAAAGCTATCACAAAACAAACTCGAGTGTTTACAGTGCGATATGATACGAGGCGAGGTGTGCGTTGATGTCTTTTACTCCAGTCAAAAAAGAGCGCACGTCTCTGGCCAATCACGCCTGACTTTCGGTTAAATTCAGTTCCTTTTTAGGGTTCCGTGGCAAAAGGGTGAAAAACGGGACCCTATTAATAATTATGCCTCCGATGTTTGTCTGCCTGTCAGTGGGCTGTATCTCATGAACCGTAATAGGTGGACAGTTGAAATTTTCACAGATTTTTGCTGCTGCTAACAACACAACTACTAAAAATAAAAAAGATAAGGGTCTCTCCTACTAAAAACGTCTTTTTCTTATTAGTCCATTGAATGAGTCCCTCCAAGGGGGGTCTAGAGTGCGTGAGTTAGTAACGTAAGATGTTTCTTCGGAAACATGTCAAGAGTCCCTAGGTAATAAACATACTAAAACCCCGGGATACTAGGAGGAGCCCCGGAGGGGGGGGAGGGGGGGAAAGGGTCATTTTTTTCATTTTTCGCTTAAATCTCAAAAACGGTACATGTTAGAGAAAAACTTTCAAGGAAAAGTTGAAAGGCCATAAAATTATCTACAAGTTGTACCTAAAAATTTTTTTTCTATTCGCAGTAAAAGATCAAGATAAAAAGATCAAGTTCAGTAACTCAAACTACCCTAATATAATATTTTGACAATCGATTCCTCCTAAAGGCTTCCATGGAGGAATGTGTTTTTTTTACCAATTATAGACCTAATTAAGAGCAATCTATTAGTACCAGTCACAAGTTGCACTTTTGAGCTTTTTGGAAGAAAAAAAATAAAAAGGTCAAGTTGCGTAACTACCCTAATATAATATTTTGACAATCAATTCCTCCTAAAGGCTTCCATTGACGAATGTGTTTTTTTTACCAATGATAGACCTAATTAAGAGCAATCTATCAGTACCGGTCACAAGTTGCACTTTTGAGCTTTTTGGAAGAAAAAAAATAAAAAGTTCAAGTATCGTAACTACCCTAATAAAATTCAATTCCCCGTAAACGCCTCCGTGGTGGAATCTGGTATTTTTATCAATGATAGACCTAATTATGAGCAATCTATCTGTACCGGTCACAAGTTGCACTTTTGAGTTTTTTGGAAGAAAAAAATAAAAAGATCAAGTTCAGTAACTCAAACTACCCTAATATAATATTTTGACAATCGATTCCTCCTAAAGGCTTCCATGGAGGAATGTGTTTATTTTACCAATTATAGACCTAATTAAGAGCAATCTATCAGTACCAGTCACAAGTTGCACATTTGAGTTTTTTGGAAGAAAGAAATATTTTTTGATCGATTGATGTGATAAACATGGGTATGTAGTATGGGGAAATTGTTTGAGCCAAAATCATTTTTTACTGCGTGTAACTCAGAAACGGTAGGATATAGGAAAAAATTGTTTAGGTACAACTTGTAGATAATTTTATGGCCTTTCAACTTTTCCTTGAAAGTTTTTCTCTAACATGTACCGTTTTTGAGATTTAAGCGAAAAATGAAAAAATGGACCCTTTCCCCCCCTCCCCCCACTCCGGGGCTCCTCCTAGTGTCCCGGGGTTTTAGTATGTTTATTACCTAGGGACTCTTGACATGTTTCCGAAGAAACATCTTACGTTACTAACTCACGCACTCTAGAACTTTTTATTCAATGGACTATATTTTCTATCGTGAAAACGGGAACACTTCCAAGCGCGAAAATTGGTAGGTATGTTTATAGTGCATAGGCTATAGAATAACAAGAAATCTTAAAAACTGTTCAAGTGCGTGTCGGATTTGTGTGTTTTTAATACACTTCTGCGTGACTGCGCGTCCATAACAAAGACGGTATTTTTACCTTAGTTGTACGAAACCCTCGGTGCGCGAGGCTGACTCGCACTTGGACGGTTTTCTATTTTTGCATTAGTGTACCGATACCAGTGCGTAAATTCCGACGTGGAAAGATCCGCTCATTGCGCTCGCAATGCTTTTTAAGTTACCTATGACATATCTAAATTACCTATGACAGTTACCTATGACATATGACAGAGTGTACTATACCAGGCCACTCAGAAAGTATTGCGAAAAATAGTTTTTATATATGGGAGACTGGCCGGTCAGAATCTTTTTCGAAAATATGATTACTTGTAAGTAAAAATATGTGTGTTCCATTTTCAAAATTTCCCTCCACATTTTTTGCGAGCCAATTCAAAGTATCGTGTCTTACTGAAAAATGGATCTGCGCCGGGAACATTTTAGAGCTATGATTTTTTACGATTTCAAGTGTCGCCTGAAACCGGATGAATCGTTCGATAGACTTCAAATGGCATTTATGGATGAAGGCCCCTCCAAGGCAACCGTGTATCGTTGGTATAACGAATTTAGGCGCGGTCGACCAACCTTGGGGGATGAAGAAAGAAGCGGTCGCCCTTTGACGGCTATTACGGAAGAAAACGTGCTAGCAGTGAAAAATTTAATCCAAGATAATAGGCGAATTACATATCAGGAGATTCAGCACATATTAAAGATTGGATCGGGAAGCGTTCACGAGATTCTACACGGGCATCTTCGCGTGAGGAGGATAGTATCGCGCTGGGTGCCGCACTACCTCACCGACGCTCAGAAGCAGGCCCGGGTGGAATGGTGCCGTGATATGCTGAACAAATTTGAAGCAGGCTCGTCTCGGCGTGTTTACGACATCGTAACAGGTGATGAGTCCTGGATTTATCAATACGATCCAGAAACCAAGCGCCAGTCGACAGTTTGGGTGTTTCAAAATGAACCAACGCCTACCAAAGTGAAGCGATCTCGAAGCGGGGGGAAGATTTTGATCGCCAGCTTTTTTAATTTGACTGGCCACTTGGCCTCAATTCCCTTACGAGATCAAAGAAGCATCAACGCCGAATGGTATACTACCAAATGTTTACCAGAAGTTTTTTCTGTTGTGAGCAACAAGCGACCAAACACAGGGCTCCGCGGACTACTGCTCCACCACGACAATGCGCCTGCACACACCGCGCTCAAAACGAGGGACTTCCTGGACAGCACACCAGTCAAACTCCTGGGTCACCCTCCTTACAGCCCTGATCTAGCACCGTGTGACTTCTTTTTATTTCCAAAAATAAAAAATCAGCTCAAGGGGATACAATTTTCGTCGCCGGAAGATGCGCTGGCTGCGTTCGAGCAGGCTGTAAACGAGGTGTCTACGGCGGACTGGAAAAAGTGTTTTGAAAACTGGTTCAGACGCATGAATCTTTGTATAGAGGCTGGTGGAGAGTACTTTGAAAAGATTTAATAAAAATATATGTACCTGTAGAACAATTTTTTTTAGTGTCGCAAATATTTCTGAGTGTCCCACGTATTAATAGGTGGTGAACAAGTCGAACAAGTGAAGGAGTTTGTGTATCTGGGTTCTAAGTTTACGAGAGATGGAAAGTGCGAAAGTGATATCGAAAGAAGAGTGAATGCTGGAAACATGGTGAATGGTGCTCTGCATGCTTTTATGAAAAGTCAGAAGGTGTCTCACAAGGCTCGTCTGGCTGTTCATGGAGGCGTTTTGGTACCAACACTGATGTACGGCAGTGAAAGCTGGGTATGGCAGAAGAAGCATGAAAGTAGAATTAATGCAGTAGAAATGAGAGCGTTGAGGAGTATGATTGGTGTGAAATTGAGTGACAGGATTAGAAATAGTGTGATAAGAGAACGTTGTGGCGTAAAAGAAGACGTAGTGACTAAAATTGAGAAAGGGATGCTAAGATGGTTTGGTCATGTGGAGAGGATGAATGAAGGAAGATTGACGAAAGAGATCCACAAGGCGAGAGTGAATGGAAACGTTGGAAGGGGAAGGCCTCGGCGAACGTACCAGGACCAAATTCAAGACGTTCTGAATAAAGGCCAGGTTAAAAGTACCCTAAACCGACGAGCATGTATGAAAGGATTGATGAAGGTTCAGGAAGCAAGGGAAGTATGTCAAGATCGTAGCAGGTGGAGAACTGTGGTCTCTGCCTACCCCAACGGGAACAAGGCGTGATGTTATGTATGTATGTATGTATGTAAATTGAGGGATTTTTCCGTCGCGGAACTACGCGTCGGAATTTCCGCAGGTGTGTCGCTACAGTTCGAAATAAAAAATATGTAGACAAACCTTCGTTGAATCCTGGTATTCCTGCATGGTTCTTCGTGAAATGCTAGCCTAAACTTTGCTAAATGCCATCACGCGTGCACAACTCCGACCTAGCACTAAAAAGTGTGACTCGGGTGCGAATTGTGCATGTTTTTTGGTGAAAAAATAAATAAATCAAAGAAATGAATTTTAGGGCACCATTCGTCTTAAGAAATAGCCTTTTATACAACTTTTAAAACAATTTAATCATTGAAAACAATTTAATCAATGGAATTCTCTGCCTGCGTCTGTGTTCCCGAGTTCATATAACCCGAATCTATTCAAGTCGCGAGTGAATAGGCTTCTTCTTGACAAGCTCGTTCCATCTTCGACCTCATCTCTGTCTTCAAGACTAGATCGAGATCAAAAGTAAGCCCATTGAGGATAAAAAAAATATCATTGGCTCAGTTCCCGGCCATGCTACATTGTAAGCAATCTAATCATACTTAACGTGGTTACTTCGGATTCCCACGTGATTCACCCCGGGGGCTTTCTGCGTTCGGTGACCGCGGTCAAGGTGTCTGCGCGCACGCATGTTTTGCAACTCGACCGCTGCTTTGCGTATAACCACAAGCCACATTCACTGGGTATAAGCTTTTATAAATCTTTTTTCAATTGACTTGATGCAACTTATTTTGTAATGTATTTTGCTGTAATACGTAAAAAAACTAGTAAAGTACACTCAACAGCACATCAGTAGAAACACTTTTGGACCTTACGACGTGGTAATTGAGTTGAAAAAGTTTCTAAGACGTGCGGTTGACCGTAAATATATTATAAAAATATATTTTAGGGTACCTTCCTCCCTTACAAATAAAATAGGGGTGAATTTTTTCTTGTTTACCCATTTAAAAATAATGTGAGTCTACAATTATCATTTTTAGGGTTCCGATACCAAAATGGTAAAAAAAAGGAACCCTTATGGTGCCGCTCTGTCTGTCTGTCTGTCTGTCTGTCCGTCTGTCTGTCACACTTCTATATCTCAGCAACCACTTACGCTATCGAGCTGAAATTTGGAATAGTTTTAGAATATAGTTGCCCAACTTAATTGCACATGAAATTTTTTTGAAAAAAGTATGATTATTAATGTAAAGGGGGCCAAATTTCAAATTGTCGCTACTAGGTCGAGTGGGGTATCATATGAAAGGGCTTTACTTGTACATTTTAAAATATATTTTTGTATTTTTTTAAGTTTCTTAGTTTTCAAGTTATGATGAAAAATGTCAAAAAAAATACCATTCCCCCCCCCTTATCTCCGAAGTTTGAGTAAGGGAAAATCTGAATTAATTACAGTTGACAGAGGTTTATGTAAACTTTACAGCAAAAATAAAACGATCTTTCTAAGTTGCACAGTTTTTCAGAAATCTGCAAAAAACCTTTACAAACAAATTTAGTTTTGCGGTCCTGAAAATGGACTTTATTGCTTCCAAAAATACTATAGGTATATCGGAACCCTCGGCGCGCGAGTCCGACTCGCACTTGACCGGTTTTTTCGATTTAGGGTTCCGTTTGCGAAATATTTAGCTTGAAAGCGCAATTTTATTGTTGGTGTCGAGTGTCCTCCCCCGCCAGTTAAACGGTAGTTATTGGAAATGTGGAAAAAATCACAGTAGTAGTATATGTATGATGAAAGTGAAAGGAAAACTATCACAGCTAAATAGGCTACACAGGACCTCGCTGAGCGAGGTAAAAAGTTATGAACGTCATAAAAAATTTTTAATCAAAACCTACATTGCAATAAAAAAAACCTAAAAATGCTACGGAACAATATACTGCGCGTGGCCCGACACGCACATGGCCGGTTTTTTAAACTTATAACATCCCATGAAACTTTCACTGCAGGACAGGGAACTTACGTTTATGAAAATAACGTTCAACATGGCTGCTTTACCAAGTAGAACATGCTGCAATTACCTTCCGAAATGACACTTGCAACATCAATAGTTTCTCATTTCTCATAAAAGGCAGTGTAGCGTAAGATCCTACCTTAAATTTCTTCTCCTTCACTACATATTATAAAAGAAAGTCCCCCGAAACGTTTTTCTGTCGTCATCCATCGTGTCTGTCTGTGATCGCTAATCTCAGGAAGTACTATATCGATTTCGATCCGATTTTCACTAATAGATAGATTAATTCAATAGGAAAGTTTAAAGCTATAATTTATAAATATTGAGTGCAAATTAACTGAACTGTGAAGATGTTTGTCGATCGAGTCGGAAAAAAACGTGCCTCTTGAGAGCTTTCTGGGCGTGCGCTGCGTAAATGGTTTCATTAATATGAAAGTTATGTATGAAATAATTGTTGCTCTCTCTCTAAGAGTTCTAAGGAACCGTCCGCGATAGTGTTTGTCTATCTTTTAAGGAAATCCCACACTAACCAACTATTTATAGCAAAAAAGTAGATTTTCAACATAAGGTATTATAGAACGTATTTTTGCCCTCAAGGTATGGATCCTTATCTAATTTAAAAGGTTAGTAATAATAATCAATGAACATCGCCCAACGTAGCCCAGAGTTTCCGAAGTTAATATCAGCGAGCCAGGAACCCGACGGGGCCCACACAGAGGGCACACGTCGTTGCGACTGATCGTCCGAAGCCTGATTTTTAAAATTTTAGGTTTTTTTTTTTATTGAAAATGGGCTTACTCTTGACCTCGACCTAGGTATATTCTTTTGTGTTTGTCGTCCTGAGGTACAACGAAATATTATAGAATGTTTTATAAATTGTGTAGGAAGTTGAAGGCTAGGTCATATATCGCAATAAAAGACACCACCTCTACCCGTAGATTAGTACCCGTGCGAAGCCGGGGTGGGCCGCTAGTTCTTAATATTTATTTTCCTTTCTTCTCCTTCGCCCCAAGAGTTGCTATAGACATGGAAACTGAGTTTCATCGATCTATTTCAGATGGAACTTTCTTCTTCTTTAATTTAAGAGCTAGGCTCTTGTCGGTGCAGCAGGGATGTCAGTTTAACTGTGCAACTCCCTCCATATTTTTCTGTCCAAAGCCGCGTCTTTTACCTCCTTATACGATCTGACGCCTATCTTCTTCTTAATTTGTGACACGTAACTTAACTTTATTTAGTTTAGTTTATAAAAGGTATAAAAATATTGTCATGGTAAAAGTACCTACAGTCAAAAGTACGAGTATATACATTTTTAGCCAGCTACCACTTCTTGATTTAAGGGTTACCAGCATCAAAAATACGGGTTTTAATTTTCTTTTACGGGAGACAAAAATAGGTTCCTTCCTCCTTCAGCTGGCGCTGAATTGGTGTTGCCAGTTACGGATGGTCAAAGTAGTAGACTGCCTAAATTTCTTTCATCTTTTAAATTGTTGATGGCCAGTTAATAAAATTGAGTTACTTAAAAGGTTTGAATTGTCTTATCTGATCAACTATAGTTGACTCGTTGGGAAAGAAAGTTAGTTGATCGGTTTCAGTTGATCCGTTGAGTTGATCAGAGTGGAAGAACCGGAATTGATAATTTACATAAAACATACCTACCTATTTTCTAAAAAAAATCTTGAATTGCACTTGCAAGACAGCTAAATAAATTTTGTCTTGGCAGCCCTGAGGTAGTTAGCAAGCTGATTGAGTGAAAATACAGGAGCTTTATATATCCCGTTTTTAATTTTGCTAATTACGGATTCCTAAATTTTCTTAGCCCTAAAAACATGGTATCTGGCAAGTCTACTTACGGGAAGTTAGGGAGCTACCAAGGAGCTACATACAAAGTCCAATGTGTCAAGATTGAAAACTTCAATCGATAATGATAGATAATAATACGAGTATGTATGTTACTAGCGTGTGGCAGCGATGTGTAATTTTTAATTTCCGACAATTCGTTAAACAAAATATAGATGTCGGATTTTACTATGGGGTCTTATACTATTGTGACAACAAAACCACATAGGCAATGTCCCCACTACTGTCCGTAGAGCCTATACAGCTATTTATAATCATTACATGTATGGGGTATCATTACTTGCCGTTTGAGTGGAGAAATTACACCGACAGTTACTTGCGGGTACTAAACTACCTGTTTGATGACGTATTGACGACGTTCGTATCTGGGTTAGAAAGGGGCATACACTGTATTAGCGGCTAAAGTTGTGGGCTAGGGTTGTTAAACCTACACAAAAAAAATTATAAACAACGATCACTCCACAGCTCTATACTAGGAAAAAAAATACCTGGGAGCCGGGCATACACAAACTCTAATAAGACAGTGGGTGTCATGGGTGGTGGTGACCATGACCACTTACCACCAGGTGACCCACCTGCTCGTTTGCCCACTTGTGGCATAAAAAACTCTCAATTACGACCCGGGAACCAACAATAACAACACTCTAACTCATTTTCCATACATAGACCAACAATATTTCTACACTGCTTTGAAAATATGCCAGGATAAAGTTAAACCTACGAGCGTGTATGAAAGAAGGGTCGATGAGAGTAGAAGAAGCGAGGGAAGTATGTCAAGATCGTAGCAGTTGGAAACGGATGTGTTATGTTTGTATGTTCACGACGGTTTAAATTTGGTATTGACGTTCACGCCGAGGATCACTCCGGGCTCTTGCTGTGTCTAAGGGTATCTAAGTAGCTTCTGTTTTTTAAATAAATATTTCTGTATAGATTGAGTTATACAGTTTGTCGCAGCAGGGAAACGGTTTCGAAACTAAATCTGTGTATATTATTTACGTCACCATATTTAAATCTCGAAATTTAATTTTCGACTGCGGGGGGCTCCACGATCCGTTATGCTAATATTATTAGCATAACTTAAATAATTGACATATTCCTCTAACCAGTTGAGTTTTAAACCTTAATTTGCATCCTTTGTTAGCATTTTATCGATATGTCGCAGGCAAATCCTATTATTCGCCGTTTACAAACGGCGGGCAAACTGTAAACGGTCGGCTTATTGTAAAACGGCGCTGGCAAATTGTAAATGGGTTTAGATCACTGGTGCATTTTAGGTTCGTTAGCCACTTAAAACCTACTCGGGATCGGTTAGGTTAGGTTTGGATATCTTACGACCACAACGCACGAGCCGTGGTGCGAGCGAAGCGAGCGAATTCGTCAGAAACGAATTACGCGCCTTTTTGTGAAACGTCGCGGCATTATGTAATATGAAGAATTAAAAATTCCTCTGCATTTTGTAGAATAGACATAATGTAAAACGACGAATTATACTATTTGTCTGCGACAGATAGATATCGTTTCATCTATGTTTTCGATTTTATTACACCTATTTGACTACATATTTTCTTGGTCTGCTGTGTTTCTTTATATGAACTAGGTCATTTGCTTCATTAACTTGCGTATAGATTGTTTCCTCAGCACGTCTCTATCTGGATTCAGTGAAGCAAAACATCGGCTTATCTTAATAGAGTCGTACGCGAGCCGCAATCTCCTGAGATTACAAGGAATCATTTCAATCAGAGCAGGAATGTGCGTAAAAACGCTTGGAAGAAAGCGTCGAACACCTGCCGCCGCGCCTGTCCCTCTTGCGCTGTCGAAATCAGCGATATTTGCGCCTGCGCACCGATCTCTCGCGCCCCTAATTACGGCGCGCACGCACCCGCTGTGGCCGCCGGACGACAGACGTCTCTTTTTTAACTAAAATGCGGTACAAATTACACTTTCATTTCTCTTTTGATTTTCAATTTTGAATCTTTTCTTGAAGTCTTTTATTTATTCGTATTCTTTATGATTGTGCTAATGATTCTTGATTCTCGTATCTGAATAAGACTTGCAAATCAGCTGTTACAATCCGAATATTTCTCATCTTTTCATTGATACCATCTTTAAATGTTATAAATTCACAAGTTACAAGACAATAAGCCTTAACTGTAAGTACGTTACACTATTTCATATTTCTCACGGTTAATTGCACTCAAGTTCACAATAAGTAGTATTCGTCTTTTGAGTTACGACGACACCTTGTATTGACAGTAGTTATCAAAATAGAAAACTATTACACAGTTAGCGACCGAGTTAGAAAGTATATGAATGAACATCTGTTGAAGATAATTCTATAATTTTGTCTACGAAAGTTTTTGTTACTGTAATAACGAGATAGGTACGATTTAAAGACGATTTAGGTGCAATTTTGAGTTCTAGCTTTTAGATTACGAAAATAAATAAAACTTGTTCTAGA
The DNA here is from genome assembly GCA_947532105.1 of Athrips mouffetella. NCBI lineage: Eukaryota > Metazoa > Arthropoda > Insecta > Lepidoptera > Gelechiidae > Athrips > Athrips mouffetella. Next base: position 5,298,794 of record OX383969.1, on the reverse strand, counting down.
ATCGCTCCTTGCGGCACCAAATTGGTGGCACCACTTTCGATATCGTATTGTTATGACAATTCGAATGTTGTCTGTCAAGCCAGTGAGGCAAGACTTCAAGATGTAAAGGTCAGTTACCCCATAGACATAAGCATGCTGCCGTTATTCATAATCTAAGAGTTACCCAATGTAAGGTACTGATGCCTTGTGAAGTACCGGTGAGTGTGGCAATTCGTCATGCGAGTGTGTCGGATGCTTTGCCGAGGGCGCGGCAACTTGCTAACTTTCTTTCTCAGCCGTCGCCGCGTCTCGTGTTGTTCGCGGAAGTGCGTGAAACTCGCGGATGTTATAACTGCTGTCTATGTTCGATGGAAATTAAGTGAAATTGATAGTTTATTCACAACTTTGATTGGTGAGGAAGCCTGCTTACATTTGGTTACATTCAGATGTTAAACTTGTTACGCCGTTTCACTTTGTTTATAGATATTTAAAGCGTATTCGTTGTAAGACATGTGTGAATTAAGTAGAATCACTAATGGGAGTCTAGACTCTAGACAACGTCCTACAGCAACTTGCCATTTGACGAAAGCAAACATCATGAAATGTATGGGATGACAGTTGACATATTATGTCATGCCATACATTTTATCATAGACCTATAAAGTTCGCTACGCTTTGCATCGTATGACGTTCGCTTTCGTTATCTCTTTGATCATCTCTAAATTTATTAGCACGTTTTCTAGACTTCTTGGTTTGATTACAGTTTCTCTAAAGGTACGATAGAAAGGTACTTTAGTTTAGGTACCTACTTTTACGAATCTGTTAATGAGTTGTGTGAGTCTACGCACTAGTCGTTAAGCAAACACCATTGTGTCGATGTGTCAACACTTTCTTTTGGGGAAATTGAACAATGCATCGTAAGGGAAGTCTTTCTTTTATGTGACAGTTTATATTGTTTTCGTCTTCCTGGTTTTTGTACTGCCCTTTTATAGTCATTGTAAAAAAGTATAAGAGCTATCATCTTCATATCGTCTGGATTGTAAGATCGATTGATGACCGACCTTCACAAACCCTGGTGTCAGAGTTGTTATAATTGGACTCGGTGGCTATTAAAACCCTATTGCTGTCTTAACTAATTGTAGCTTTACAAAAATTGCCAGATCTTCAGCATTGAGTGGAGATAAGGTTTTTGAAATAATAACTGGTTTTTTTAATTAAGCAGTGTTACCGTGTGTAGTTCCCACACTGCTGCTGACCCTGTCCTGGATATGAATTTTGAGTGTTACTAGTAACCAGCGCTAAATGTTTTGCAAGTCTTCGTGAATATACTGTTGATTTTCAACTGTGTTTTCTTTGTGTACCACTTATGCTGTGTCCCATTTAGGTTTTGCTTTAAGTAGACATTCAGTCCTGCTAAATTATTTATCCTTGATCGTAATCTACTCAATATTGTTGCATTAGGTATACTTAAGCAGGCAGGCACGTAACAGTTTGCGAAAAAATCTCCATCTATTGTAGCCCGCCATGCATTATGAAAAGTTTAGAATATTTCTCATGCGTTTCTATAACTTATGTAACCTCAAATTACTTAATCCACTACAATTTAACAGAATTTAAAGAGTTTTCGCAGCGTGTTAAATGACCAGTCAACCCCGCCTTAATGAGATTACTGAGCTAAGAGATGCCGATTAGTCATTGTGTGGAATTCATTGACTTCTAACCGAATGAGGCCAGTTTAGTCTGACCTGCCTCGATGGGCGTCACGGTTCGTTAGTTGAAGGCTAGAGAGGGTAACCGATGACCTATAACGGATCAAATTGCAGTGGTTGATTCGAATTAAAAATAGTTCTTAACACTGTGGTAATAGAGGTCAGTGTTGTTGGTAATATTGGGACTGACACGACATTTGACTTGGCTGTTAATGTAGCATTGTTCAATGGAGGGTTAAATCAGTAGGTACACTGCATCCCACAGTCTATTGTTTAGTCGCGAGCTCATTTATTAAGCCTACGCAAAGCGTAAGCGAAAATTACAAAATAAAATTTATTAAACGCCTTTCACGAATAATGATGCTCTTAGTGTAGTAATTGTAGCGAAACCCGAGAATTTTCGTTTTTTGTTGGCACGTACAGTCGCACTAATGAAATTAAATTGTTTATCCTTATGCTGAGATAAACCAACTTGTTCTTTTATACAGGGTGTAAGGGACAGGTTGGCAAATACTGAAAGGGCATGATCAGTCAACGTAACTGAACAACTTTCAGCGAACAAAACTTTCAGGAAATGAAAAAAAAAATCAGCTTCTCCATACAAACTGTCCAATCAAGTTTGCAATTTTGTATGGAGATGCCGAATTTTTTTTTCATTTCCTGAAAGTTTTGTTCGCTGAAAGTTGTTCAGTTACGTTGACTGATCATGCCCTTTCAGTATTTGCCAACCTGTCCCTTACACCTTGTATTGTATTTTTAAGGGGTTCTTTTTAGAATCATTATCATTTTTCGCCAGCCCTGGGGGTCTAGATATAATGCCGTTTGATAAAAGCGAACGTCATGAAATGACATTTGACATTTGACATATTATGTCAACCCATAAAGGTTCGTTTTTCAACATTTGAAGATGGCGGTCGTGTTTATATTTCAATTTTAGTTTTATTTGTTTATTGAAGAGTTTAATGAATAATTTGATTGGGTGTTATGCAGTAAACGTCTTTGAAAATGAACATCTATTAGAAGATTGGAATACATGCATTTATCAAGATTTTTGGATGGAGAGAAGCGGCCCATCGACACTTCAATAATTTTCCCCATCAACTTATCGGAGTCATCATAGTACACAGGCCCTCGTCTTCGTGATGTGGATTCCTGTGTAAATCTTTCACTTGACATTGGCGAACTCGCCATAATTTTATAATAATTTGTTAACTTGACATTGTGCAAAATACATCTGAGATGTGATGCCATTAAATAAATATCTATCTATCTATCTCTACATTTTATGACGTTTGCTTTCGTCATCTCTAAATTTGTTGGTTCGTTGTCGGGGTTCGTTTTTCAACATTTGAAGATGGCGGTCGTGTTTTTATTTCAATTTTAGTTTTATTTGTTTATTGAAGAGTTTAATGAATTATTTGATTGGGTGTTATGCAGTAAACGTCTTTGAAAATGAACATCTATTAGAAGATTGGAATACATGCATTTATCAAGATTTTTGGAGACTTCAATAATTTTCCCCATCAACTTATCGGAGTCATCATAGTACACAGGCCCTCGTCCTCGTGATGTGGATTCCTGTGTAAATCTTCCACTTGACATTGGCGAACTCGCCATAATTTTATAATAATTTGTTAACTTGACATTGTGCAAAATACATCTGAGATGTGACGCCATTAAATAAATATCTATCTAGTCCCCCTGATTCCCAGATTAGTAAGTTAATGTACCTACCCCTGATTCCAAGTTATTTGGGCTCGGTTCGCCATCAAGTGTAGCTATCTACACAAATTTAAAAAAATTACGTCGGAACGATCCGCGACGGATCTTTCACAGTAACCGGTTTAAATGTGCCTTCGGAAGCACCGAAGTAAGTATTTTACTTTTTGGACAATCAGATGCTCGTCCTGCAATGTCCTAACCAAACTAGGTAACTTACAAACAAATTTTTGTTTGACAGTGCCCAATCTAACCCAGACACTCCGGATCAAGATTCCAACGCTCTTACCACAAGACCACGGAAGCTGTATATTAGTTTTTTTTTTAATGTTACAAGTGAGCAAACGAGCAGGTGGGCCAACTGATGGTAAGTTGTCACCACCGTCCATAGCACCCACTGTCTTATTAGTGGCATATTTTGACACTAATATAAGTCAGCAATACGCGTTGCTCACTTTGTGAACTAAGATGGTATGTCTCATGTGCCGGTAATTTCACTGGCTCCCTTACCCTTCGAACCGAAACACAGCAGTGCCAAACACGGCAGAAATAGTCGAGGAGAGGGTGGTGCTTTCTCAGACGGATTTCGCACTAAAACGTACAACGAAAACGATACTTCGATATTTCTAGTTTCGATTTCATTCAAAATTTCAATAATTTACCATTGTATGACCACCAGTTACAATACAACATTTCGTTAGTGAAAGTATTTCGATTGCGATCATACAATAAAATTCTCCTTAATTGCTATGACCGCTGTTGTGTTTTATGGGTTTGTTGTCTTCTTTCTTTACTGCATTTTTAATGAATGGTTACATTTTCGTACCGGTTAAAAAGAGTACCGGTATTTAGTCATCAACAAAGGGTTGTTTATCAATCACGTATCATTATTTCGGCAACTGTTTTAACCCTCCCGTTACCCTCTCCCTTCGGTGAACATCATGAGGTTTAAGATCATGTTTTAGTTATCTAGACTACCCCCCCTAAACTATTCCAGAAATAAAAATAAAAAAAGATTCGAAAAATGTAAATTTTGACATACATCAATTTCCCCTTGAAAATGGAAAATTCATGCAAAATTTATTGCAATTTATGCAAAATTGTGCCTAATTTTTCTTTCCGAATCCTGCTAACTTTGACATGGGGCTTGTAGAAGATATTTCAGCACCAATTTTTTTTGTATTGTCACGACTTTTTAGACCGTGTTGTAGACAACCCTCCGCCTACCCCAAAAATCACGTGTATTTGATTTGCAACAAGAAAGTTATTTAAGCCTCTCTTTCTTGTATTGTATGTCAGCCTGTGTAGTACGAATCAGTATGGAAGCATCAAATTGATATTCTGTATGTCAGGGTGTATGGTAAATGTCTGCAAACCTCTCAAGTCTCTGCTCTACCCATGAAACAGAAAAACTTCCCTGAGGAACATAGGTTAAAATACGAAAAAAAAGTAATTCAACGTCCCAAAGAAACTGCATCAGCCGATAAGCGCATTTTTAGGGTTCCGATACCAAAATGGTAAAAAAAAGGAACCCTTATGGTGCCGCTCTGTCTGTCTGTCCGTCTGTCTGTCACACCTCTATATCTCAGCAACCACTTACGCTATCGAGCTGAAATTTGGAATAGTTTTAGAATATAGTTGCCCAACTTAATTGCACATGAAAATTTTTTGAAAAAAGTATGATTATTAATGTAAAGGGGGCCAACATAGGGGGGGCCAAATTTCAAATTGTCGCTACTAGGTCGAGTGGGGTATCATATGAAAGGGCTTTACTTGTACATTTTAAAATATATTTTTGTATTTTTTTAAGTTTCTTAGTTTTCAAGTTATGATGAAAAATGTCAAAAAAAATACCATTCCCCCCCCCTTATCTCCGAAGTTTGAGTAAGGGAAAATCTGAATTAATTACAGTTGACAGAGGTTTATGTAAACTTTACAGCAAAAATAAAACGATCTTTCTAAGTTGCACAGTTTTTCAGAAATCTGCAAAAAACCTTTACAAACAAATTTAGTTTTGCGGTCCTGAAAATGGACTTTATTGCTTCCAAAAATACTATAGGTATATCGGAACCCTCGGCGCGCGAGTCCGACTCGCACTTGACCGGTTTTTTTATTCTGTTTATGGGAAGATAAATGTTTCTTATGTTCCTTAAGGGAAAGTTGTTCAGTTTCATGGATAGAGGAGCCACCCGAGAGGTTTGCAGAGTGCAGACATATACCGAACATCTACTTACCTAGCCTTGTTCCATTTTTACGGCGTCGTCGGCCACATAATCTATCAAGAAAATTAATTAAATATTGCTGTTTTGTTCCTTTTTATTAATTTAAACACTGCTTACTCAAGTTGTCAAATGGATAGCACCCTCCATCGTGACCCCCATCGTGATAAATCGTGATTTTTCTTATCTCTCTTACCCCTTGTTTGAACCTAGCGTGTTGATAGGACGACCCCCAGCACCAGATTTTCAGTAGTTGTAAAAAAACCCTTTTCTTATTCAATCACCATCATGTCCCGTGTGGTGCCAGCAAAGAATAGTACCAACCCATACATACCCTTGGGTGTCGTAAGAGGCGACTAAGGGTTAACTGGAGGATGGGCAGCAGCATCCTCCTTTGTATCTTACTTACTGCGGTCACCTACAACCGCGGTCCATGGTGCCAGCCGTAACGCTAACAAGCGAGGTGACTACGGTACTTCCCCTCCACATTTTTCCAGCAGGGGCTGGAATTCTGTAGAGAGTTCCCGGTCCTGTAGTGGACGTTTAATGGGATGTTATGATGATGATGATGATTCAATCAACTACCTCATTTCCAATGTCATTTGGCCGGTATATTATTAACCGTGACAGTTTCGCCACATAATCAGCGTTATTATTAAGAAAGCAAGTCGTCGTCAGAGTCTTAGCCATACAAAAATAAATAACATTTGACACACTTTGACATTTATTTATTTTACTTTACGCAGCGCATGCCCAGTAAGCTCTCAAGAGGCACGTTTTTTTCCGACTCGACTTACAAACAACATCATAGTTCAGTTAATTTGCACTCAATATTTATAAATTATAGCCTCAAACCTTCCTATTGAATTAATCTATCTATTAGTGAAAACCGGATCGAAATCAATATAGAAGTTCCTGAGTTTAGCGATCACAGACAGACATGATGGGACGCACGGGGGACTTTCTTTTATATAATATGTAGTGATGATGAAGACACTGATTTTCACCCCAGAAGAGGTGGTATAAAAAAAAATTATCAGTTTCCTGGGCAGATTCACACCCTTTGTTGTTATAGGTACGCACGGCAGCAAGCACGTAGAAACAAAACCAGTATAAGCTGAACCAGCGCTGCGCTACATACTTCCGCAACCAGATACCCGCTCAAGGTCAAAGTGTTTCTGTCGACGTGCGGCCGTGTGTACCTTATCTGTCTTTTCAAAATTTTTTTTCAATCTTGGTTAAAAGCAGTTACTTATTGCTTTTATATGGATGAGGCTCCAAAAACTTATGTTAATATTGTGATCGGACCAGTTTAACGTGTATTTGCGACACGCTTGTGAAACGATAACTAGACTATCGAGTCATGAGTAATAGTCGTAATGAGAAATGTAATGAGCAGATTATATTGATAATTGAGTGTATTATTGCGACTGAGTTTGGTCACAGAATAAAGTAATAGTACTATCATACAGAACGGACACTCTCCGCCCCCCGTCCGCAATCCACCCCGCATCCTTCTGAGGGTCTTTTGTACTGAATATGCGAGCCTACGCGACCTTCCAATTTTAAATTTCAAATTCGCGCTCGATGTATGTAGTGTCCGGAGTGTGGTTTGGTATAGGTTCTTACGTGGTTCATACCTACTTCAGGGGGGTCTAGACAACATGCCATTTGACGCGAAGGCGAATGTCATGAAATGTATGGGATGAGAGTTGACATTTTATGTCATCCCATCATTTCTAGATCCCTAGAGCTCTCAGAGGCGGTATAGTTTTCAATGGGCGGGATGGGGCGGGAATGTTTTATAGCTAGCTGTTGGACTCGACTTCGTACACACAACAGCACGTCAGTAGAAATACTTTGGACTTTAAGACACAGTAATAGAGTTTCAAATGTTTCCACTGACATGCGGTTGGCCGTACGCGTGGATTGCAGAAAAAAGTAGCCCATGTCTTTTTCCATAGATCAACGTACAAACATTTCATCAAAATCGGACAGACAGAAAATGCACGTATGTTTTCAAGTGGGTTTATTAATCTATGATAGATTAAGGGTGCAGGGCAGCACAGAACAGTATTTCTATCTTTCAGTTTTCCTCGCCTTCTTCTTTTCGTATCAATAGCAAATGATTTTATAGTAGGCAACTTAGCCCAAAATGTGGCTACATCAATAGTACTCCAGTAAAAATACGGTTTTGCAAAACATTAAATGTTAATAGCTACTTTTTTGTGTATATCGTATTAAAATATGATGTTAAGACGCAATATTTACGAATCCACCTAAAATTTAAAGCGGAATATTTTTTTCGAATAACAGCTAAGGCAAAAATAGTAATAGACAATTATATACTTTATATCATAGATAAACGTATACTTTACATATACGCATCAAAATCCACCACAAATATATTTAAAAATATCAATTTATTTCAAAATATAAAATCTCCACTTATTTTTACACATAAGGTTCAATAAAGTCGAGGTAAAATTATAGAAATAAACTGAGCTAAACTCAACCTTTTTAAATGTAAGTGATTCTTATATATATTCACAAAAATGCCATACTAAATAAAAAAAAAGTTTTTTGTAATCGCTGGTTTACAATGATTTTGTAAACATTTATGTTGGATTTGCCAAAAATGTGATTATATAGCGCTATTTAAATTATTAGAAAACAAAACGGATCGATTACTATTTAAGGTTGCGAAGATAAGCTTTATTTAAATTTCGTGCTATAAAAGTTAAACAATACAAAAAAGCTAATATTATTAGGTGGATTCAAGTATAATATGAAATTCTGAATATATAGCAAGCCGTAAATAAAAAAAATAATCTATTAACATTTTTTTCCGAAGTTCCATATTTTTTTAATGTTTAGACGGCAAAATAAATAAATGAAGTAAATTTAGGTGGATTCCAGTAAAAAGCTTTACACAGAAATATAATCTATGGATCTGAAAAAGAATCACGGCTATTATCAATTATTTCCGTTTCGCCATACAATGCTCTCGTAATTTTACTGGAGTATAGCTCTTTGGTTGCCTTCAAAAAGGTCCTCCCGGTTGCAAGAAACTGAGGAGGTAAAGCCAAAAGCAAGTGTGTAATAGATTGCAAAATGGCGCACTCACACTTGTCGTTATCAGAGAAGTACCACCTCTTCTTGAGTTCTCCGCACCTGCCAGCCGACCGCAGTCTATTTAGTGACTTCTATAAGGGCCAGAGAAGATCATGTCCTGGTGGAAGATTTTCGGCAATGGGGATACATGAGTTTTCTTGGTAATAAAGCGAGAGGAACGACGCGATCTGCCCTGCACTTCGCCATCCGCGTCTCGGCTTACGCTCACCCCAATGAACATACAGAAGCTCAAGAGAGATTTCTATCTCAAAAGGGTGTAATTATAAATTTCCTTCCCTACTTAAGTAGTGAGCGTAGCGACGCTAATGCGGTTGCATAAGCGAGAGTTGTGTGGGATTGGGAACGGCTGTGATGCGCTCGCGCATTCGAACATCCATGTCAGTAGGACAATGGAACACATTCACGGGGTGAGACGGGCCTATTGAAAAGCTATCGATTTATAATGATCAAAGGTTAGAACTGCAATAGGAAATGTCGTATATATAAATTACGGTGAGTAGAGAGTAATTACGCAGAGTTAAAAGCTTGCAAACTTGGACGAAGAACCGTGTTAGTTAGTACGTAAGTTTACGTAAATATTTAGTGCATAACTTAAAATAAGTACTCTTGAGCTGGATTCAGCCCTAACGACATGGATGAGGTCCACGTGAGTGTGTGTGATATCCTGCGAAGCGTGACTCCCGATGATAGAAAGGGGATGGCTGAAAAGCTCGTAGAGCTCTTGGGCACTCTCTCCGCAGTATAATCTGTAAAAAACATGCAACCAATTTTGCGACGGCCAGACTGAATTGATATATAAAAGATCTTATAATATAAGTGCCAGCTACTGTTCTTATATCAACCTCGCGTTAATCGAAACTGCAGAAAACAATGCTATCAATTCAGATCTCTGCATTCTATATCGCGTTGGCCACGATAAAATCTATTGGTAATCGATCTGGTATTGCCACCAACCTTGACTGTACTGTCACCTTAGTCAAGATATTTGTTTGACAAAACTAGATTAACTGGCTTTTAAATTATTCTGACAATGCAATTAGATATGACATCTTACTTTACCGGTTCAGAAAATTAGGTTTTAAAGATGGTAGTTGTGTTATTTTAAGGCGAAGGATTAAGAAGGCGAGCAAGTCGAAAGAAAATAAAGATGTGCTTTGTGAACGGAGATATGAGAAAGGAAGACGTGAATTTTGATGTATTGTAATGTATTTTGATGTATTGTAATGTATGTGTGTTACAAATTTTCAGGCACTTTCCCTCGATATTTTTTTAAAAGCAATATATCCTTACCCACTCACTGTACGTATGAAGCTAAAACTGAAATGAGTAAAAGAATTTCTGGAATGTCATTTCACCGCCTCTTCGTAGTATTAAATCGAAATGTACCTTTAAGAAACGTTCGTCAATATTTACTTGATGTATGAAAAGAGATTCGGTAAGCTTTGACGCCGGTTTGATTCTGTATACCTGTTGTTATTATGTACACTAATTTATGTTTGCGTGTTTGTTTGTTTGTTTGGTGAGGGCATAATACCAAAGTTACAAGTTTCTACGTAGGTTCTTGCGAAAAGTCAAAAGATGCTGAGTCATCATCTTTTCCGAGAGTGTACATAATAGTTGCCTCACATAACGTGTTATTTGTTTGTTTGTTCCGTAAGGTAATTATGTAAGCTGTTATGAGTAATCTATTTTCTTTCTTTCTGTCAAGTAGCAAATAGGTAGCAATTATTAGTACTATGCACTTTTGTAAACTCTGCGTGGCTTGTGCTGAACAAGGAGGCGACCAGCCATCCTGGCGTAAAAAAAAAACAGATCCCCAAGAATTCATCGTAGGTACAATTTTTAGGGTTCCGTACCTCAAAATAAAAAAAACGGAACCCTTATAGGATCACTTTGTTTTCCGTCTGGTCTGTCTGTCTGTCAAGACCCTTTTTCTCACGAACGAGAAGAGGTATCAGGTTGAAATTGATAACGAATATTAAGGTCCATAAACCACACAAGATCTGAAAATTTCAATTTTTTACAAAGACGCAATCAAAAGATATGGCTTTTTATGTCCTCATCTCCATACATTTATGCACCAAAGCAAGACCTAGAGGGTACTTCCCGTTGACCTAAAATTATGAAATTTAGCAAGAAGCTAGATCTCACAGTACAAACAAAGGGAAAACTCTAAAATCATTCAATATTATAATTTATCTCACAACTAATAGTAACCAATTAAGGTGAGCTCCCGTTTCTTTTTAGAACTTTTCTATAAAAGAGGGGTCAAGCTAGATGTTCGCGGAGTTTTTGAAGTCAAAGAGCAAAAGCTTTTAGTATATCGATGGTAGATAGGTACGGAACCCTTAGGGCGCGAGTCCGACTCGCACTTGGCCGGTTTTTTATGATAAGTAGGTATCAATACCTATCTACCTTTTTTAACCAAACTCACACAGGAAAACTCCACAGGCATTCTGACGGACACAGGTCAGATCCCGAAAGGTTAGGTTAGGTTTAGGTTGTGTTAGGTACTCTTACGCCAGAAGCGAATTAGCGCGTTAAATCTTAAGTAGGTACCTGGGCGACCGAGCTATGCTCTGTATAATTAAAATATTATCGGTTGAGCAAGCTATGCTACTCAACAACAGATGGCGCTGTTAGTTTCTTAAACGCACTAAAACGGGCAAAGAAATTATTAAAAAGACGGTGATAAAAAAAATTCACAGACATGAGACCTAGCTAGATCGATTTTTCGCCCCCGAAAACCCCTGTATAATAAATTTCATCGAAATCGTTAGAGCCGTTTTCGAGAAACCGATTACAAATTTATACATCTAAACAAATATTGCTCGTTTAATAGTATAGGATAGTCTCAGCCAGAAACCAGGCCAAACAAAAAAAAAAAAAAACAAAAAGAAAACATGCGATGTAATCCAAAATTTACCCAGGTTCGGTTAGGTTAGGTTAGACAAGGTTAATTTAGGTAAATTTTGTTAGATTTGTGTTTCGTTTGATGTTTTCCGCACTTTAACAGTCTACCATCCGTTAATGTATTGTGCAGATTAACTAGGTTACGGTAACCAGGTAATCTGCAGATAACCTAGTTAATGTGCACATTAACGCGTTCCGCACTTTAAGTTTAACATTTACAAATATGTATTGCTCGTTAATAGTGTAGGTATGGTGTAGGTTTAAATGTAACCGAATCTTCTGCAACAGCTTCTCAGTAATCTCGAAGTTCTTAAGCCACGATCACACCTAGCTGAACTCAAAGACTAATTCGGCATATAATATTGCTGGGAGGCTTACATACATACATAACATCACGCCTTGTTCCCGTCGGGGTAGGCAGAGACCACAGTTCTCCACCTGCTACAATCTTGACATACTTCCCTTGCTTCCTGAACCTTCATCAATCCTTTCATACATGCTCGTTGGTTTAGGGTACTTTTAACCTGGCCTTTATTCAGAACGTCCTGAATTTGGTCATGGTACGTTCGCCGAGGCCTTCCCCTTCCAACGTTTCCATTCACTCTCGCCTTGTAGATCTCTTTCGTCAATCTTCCTTCATTCATCCTCTCTACATGACCAAACCATCTCGGCATCCCTTTCTCAATTTTAGTCACTACGTCTTCTTTTACGCCACAACGTTCTCTTATCACACTATTTCTAATTCTGTCACTCAATTTCACACCAATCATACTCCTCAACGCTCTCATTTCTACTGCATTAATTCTACTTTCATGCTTTTTCTGCCATACCCAGCTTTCACTGGGAGGCTTGGTTATGTTAATTGCATTATCCTTACTTCAACGAGCAATGTATTCCGAATTAGTCTTTGAATTCAGCTAGGTGTGATCGCGGCTTTAGATGTATTGAATATTACAATGCAGATGCGAGAAAATTACCCAAATTCATCCAAAATTATGAGGTTAAGTACCTAAATGGCTACGTTTCAAAACGCTTGCTACACAAATGTGCGAATATGACTGTTTAATGGTGCATCTAAGTTCATTGAATAACATTCCCGCATTCATAATGATCCTTTTAGTCTTATCTGGTCTGGCGGAATTTCTCACGTGCTTAAAGTTTACGCAAAAATATTATAAAGTTATCGCAATAATACGTGTTCTGGTGGCTCGGTAATGTTTGACTTTTTATTATGACCTCGTAAATAGTAACTTGTTGTTTTTCGCAGCATTACCTACTAACTGAAAACATCATGCCATGCCATTCGTTGGATTGGTTAAAAATCTTTTTGGAACTAAGTGCCCAGCAGTGGGATAGTATAGGCTAATGAAAAAAAAAAGTGATGATGGGTTATTTACATGAGGCACTCGTAAGAAAATGAGTTAGAGTGCAAATTAACAAGGTAATCTGCAGATTATCTTAGTAGCATAATTTGACACCGTTTACTGCCGGCAAAGAATAGTAACAACCCATCACTATCCGTGGGTGGCGTAAGAGGCGACTACTATTACTACTAGGCTTGAACCGGAGGATCAGCAGCTGCATCTTTCTGTGTATCGTGCCATCTTACATGTTGCGGTCACCAACAACAGCAGTCGCCATTCTCAACGCTTAAAAGCATGGTGACTATGGTAAATCGTCTCCAAAAAACCACGCGTTATTGCTGGAGTGCTGGATAGAGCTCCCTGTCCTTTTTTTTACGTTTCGTGGGATGTTATGATGAAGACGCCAAATCGCGTTGCCCAATCTGAGAACTAAGACGGTATGTCTCATGTGCCGGTAATTTCATTAACTTCCTTGTTCCTTACCCTTCGAACTAAAACACAGCAGTGCAAACACTGTTGCTTTAAGCCGCTGTCACACCTTCCTTAATTCAAAAACGAATTAGGCATACATTGCTCGTAAGTACAGAAGTAGAGCTCAGTATGGACATTAACAAAACCAAGTCTATCAGCAATGTATTCCGAATTAGTCTTAGTCTTTGAATTTAGGAAGGTGTGATTGCAGCTTTACGGCAGAAATAGGCTAGGGGGTCGGGGTACTTGCTCAGGCTGACTTTGCACAAAAGCCCTATCATCGTCCCAAATGGACATGCATTATCTAGTTGAGCATGATACATCTTCTACCCTATCGCCGCTTACCTTCACGTGAGGTCGGGGCAAATGTTTATTAAAATAATAATGGTGTCGATTCTGGCAGACACAAACTAAAACTAAACTAAATTTGACAGGCCTAAAAGTGTTGCTGTCTTTATTCCTTACTATAGTTTCGAAAAAAGATAGACACCAATGATTAAAAAAATGTTCTTTAAAAATGGGCACATGTGACTTAAGAATCAGACAAAGGAACATTTCCGTGCGTCAGAAATCAGTCCCAAAGCACAGAATAAAGTAGTACCTACTATCATACAGAACTGTATTCTATGGAACGGACGCTCTCCGCCCCCCTTGCAATCTAGCCCGCATCCCCGCGCGTACCCGCCCGCGGGATTCTCGAGGTCCTTCTGAGGGTCTTTTGTACTGAATATGCGAGCCTGTGATGCGAGCCTACGCGTCCTTCCAATTTCAAATTTTTGATTTCAGGATAGTCGGTCTAATTTAAGATGCCTATAACCAGATGCTTACAATTTAATTATGATGATGACTAATTGACTGCATTGCACATTGCCTGGAGGCGAAAAGACTTAAAAAATACCGTGACTTGTAAGCACTAATCGAGGTTAATAATTTGCTGATTTGGCATTCAAAAAGCCAGGATTTTTCGATGCAAATAATTTATATGCTATTAATCTTAGAAGTTCTAAAGCTGTCAACTGAAAAAGCACATAAATATTTTATATACAGGTATTAGAAAACATCACTGAGTTACTGCCTCTTAATCTTAGAAATAGCAACTTGTGACACCATTTTATGAAGTACCTATATTGTAAAGTAAGAACTGTTGATTTTTAGAAAGCCGACACAATTTCTTTGAACACATGGCAACGAAACTGAACCTATTATTTATATTCGTAGCAAATTACTTCAAATAGCATACACGAAAGTTTCATTTGCCGGCCACCCACAACAAAATAAAATGACGTGAAGTTGTCAGGAGAAAGAAAATAAAAGGCTTGAAGTTGGCAACAGGTGGGTCACTCACAAATTATGATAACGGGACTGCGTGAGCGCAAAGAAACTCGTTCATGGGTAACGCTAGGTGTGACTTTGAAGATTACGGAACATATTATTAGACAGTGTGGTCACGAATTGAGTTTAATCGGTGTGACACGGCAAATTGAAAAAGATCTTCACAATTTTTTTTAAATAAAGAATCTTTGCGCAATCTAAACGGCTGTTCCTGTAGAAAAACATTCTTGCTGAAACGGAAAAGCAAAAGAAGTTAAAATATGTTTTGCTATCATAGATTGATTATAGGTTGTTAACCGAATTCTGCTTTTAAGGTGTTTGTTTGAGTAGGAATTGAAATATCTATTGACTTGTCAGACTTTAAAGTAGGTAGATTGTCCTTTTTATGATACTTACACCAACACAATCAAAAGCGAGCTCGGCTGAAGGCGGCTAGTCTGACATGGTAGGACAACGCAAGGCAGGAGAAGTGGAGACAACGTAAAGGTGTACCCTAGGTCATAACGACCATAAACTTCGAAATTATTAGAAAACCGTCGACGTAAACACAGAAAGCATTTACGAAGAAGGTTGCAATGCAGTGTTTGTCTTTTAAAATTTCGCATTTACATAAAGAAACGCAAGGAAGTGACTTGCTAAAAGTCCAAATATAGGTACATAGCTAAAGTAAATAATGTTCTCCAATGTGTGAGGGTTCATATTTACTGACAAACCGGCTTAGGCGGAAGCCCTCAAAACAAACCATTTGCAATAATTTCACCTGCAGTTTATCTTCTGTGGCCGGCAGGCAACGAACGTGCCTTTAGAAAGCCTCTCACCTTAGGTCGCTGCCACAACGCATAAAACAAACGCACCTTATAACCCTACCAAATACAAACGCCAATACATTCAACCGCAGCTATTTGGCTAAGCTGGTGTTTTACTTGGACGGATATAGCAATTGGTATGCATAAAGGGTGCATCCAAGCCAAGCTGTGCCTGTGACTCCTTTGGCAGACTTCCGTCTGTTTGCCGGATTCAACGGCCCGTATTCAGGTCGCATGAAGCGCTAAGAATGTGATTTCGTATCGGTTCATGCAAATGAGCTGAACTTGACATAGCTGACGATAATGGCCACTAAGATCTATTTATTGGTCAAACAAAGTAGCTGGTAATACAGGTTTGCGGGAATTATAATATCAGTCGTTCGAGACGATACTTCAAAAAAATTTAATTTCATATCTATTATTCATCTATTTTTACAGTTATTGTTGAACTAGCTTTCCGCCTGCGGTTTCACAAGCATTAAATGCGTTTTCCCGTGGGAATTAAGTATTTTTCCGCGGTAAAAAGTAGCCTATGTGCTATTCTAGGACCTAACCTATATGTATGCCAAGTTTCGTTAAAATCCATTCAGTAGTTTTTGCGTGAAACAGTAACAAACATCCATCCATCCATCCATCGATACTTACAAACTTTCGCGTTTATAATATTAGTAGTATTAGTAGGAAGTAGGATGACGAAGTTACGGAGCTTTCATAGTCGCACACTAGTATAGAGAGTAACTCTTTTAAAAAAATATTTGTCTATGGCGGTTCATAGACCATAAAACTAAATAAAACCTATAATAAAACATAGACTGAAGTACAAAAAACAAAGGCTTCCCATACAAAAAGCAAACACGGCAATGTATGGGAAATAATAGGATATTTTATCTAGTCAATTTTTCGGAAGATGTTTCAGGACGGAGTAAATTTTATTCAACTTTTCAAACTCGCTTACCAAATCCGAATGCCAGATTATCGGAGTAAAATAAGCTGGCAGTTGGTATGCGATGAGGTAGGGTCGTAGGGTAGCCGGCGATCATAGCTTTCCGCCAACAAACACTTCTGTCCTCATCCATTACTAACCACGTCATGTTAAATATTGGTTTTTAAAAGCACAATCTAAAATAGGTACTGTGAAATGATTTATGTCATGTCTACATAAATCATCACGTTAACGAAGATATGATCAACAACAATCAACGTATAAATGACAACTAACTGCCTGCTGATTGTGGAAAGGAAAGCGAAACGTGTCGTTGTACACTGCGCCAAGCTTATTGCGATAGGGAGATGTAGTTTGATAACATTCTTACGTTGCTATTGCTACAGTTTAAGTACAATGTTTATAGTTTATAGTCTTTGTGAAAGGTAACACTTCATGTAAAATGCCACATTTGCAAAATTTTCACACGGTATATCGTCAATGTATCTAGGTTAATACACAAAATCTTCATCATCATATCATCCTTTAATGATATGTAAAATCCCTCTGCTGGATATATATATATATATGTTGTGGGCCGATCGTTGAACTGAGGCGATCGGCCTGGGTACATACATCACGATGTGCCGGCATTTCGTGATCTGGCCAACTATTTCATGATGTGCCCAATACAAAATTGGGCAGATCGATCACAGCAACCTATATGCCAATATGCCCTTCTAGTCACTTGGCCACATCGAGATATGGCTAGGTTGGGCGCATCGTAATGTAGTTCCGTTTTGTGAAGTTTGTGGCGCTGTTTGCGCTCTGTTAGCAGTGTGTTAAGTTAGGTTAGGTTTCATTATCTAGTAAAATTGTGGCGCTGTTTGCGCTCTGTTAGCGTTTGATTATGTAGTAAAATAATTATTATCTAAACTTCATTTTATTTGCTTGTACTTTGGTCGGCCATGGCCGGACAAATCGTCAAACGTTATGCTTTGAACGATATGGCGGGTATAAGATAGGCAAATCAAGAAATGCCTGCGTATCGTGATGTGCCCAGGCAGATCTCGATCGGCCCAATTAAACGATCGGCCTACGACATATACATAACATCACGCCTCTTTCCCGTCGGGGCAGGCAGAGACGCCAGCCCTCCACCTGCTACGATCTTGACGTTCAGGCCTGGGTCCCTCTACCGTCATCAACCCTTTCATACACGCTCGCTCGTTGGTTTAGGGTACTTTTAACCTGGCCTTTATCAATAAAGGAAGCTCAGGCTCTCTCGCTCCGAATTTCACTGTAAAAAAATGCGTGGTATAAGGAGTGAAGGACGTAGCTGAATTCAAAGACTAATTCGGCATGCATCGCTCGTTGAAGTAAGGATATTGCAAAGAACATAACCAAGCCTCCCAGCAATGTATGCCGAATTAGTCTTTGAATTCAGCTAGGTGTGATCGTGGCTTTAGGTGACACCAAACGGGGTGAATCAATCAAAACACGACACTTTTAGTTTTGCAACGGTGGAAGTTTTTGGGCCATTTAAAGGTAAAGGAGTTACGTTTGTGTTCTGAGAAATATTTCATTGATTTATCTACAGGTACCTAACCTATCATATAAGTTGAAAGTCAATGAAGACTTTCTGCACCTCATAAAGCGAAAACATTCAAATTAAAAGTTTTACTGACCATTAAAAACTCGATCTAAGCATTCCACAGTTGCGGCGCGAACGCATATCCACCGATAAATCGCTTTCGTAAATCTCTATCACATTCTTGCCAACTTAACGTGGTTTATCTTTCATTCGCTTTCTATGTCACAGATTGCATCTACAAAATAATCGAAATCTAGGAAAAATGTGCACGTTATGAAAGTAATTGCGTATATTTTTTCGTATTTATGCAATGTATGAGTATAAAAAGGGAATTATGAAGTTCATTCGACAGTTCACGGTCACCGCTTCGAGGTGCCTATGGAAATGATTTTCCTTCTTCTGGTCACGGTGCTTGTAAGTATTTAAATAATTTCTAATAACATTTGCTGACAGAATAATTTACAACATAACGTACCAAGCAACTTGCGCTTTGTTTAGTGGCCGTGTTTCTACGAGTATAATCTAAAGAGAACTACAATATTTTCAATCGCAAATAGGCTACTTAAACTGTTTTGTGTTTTTCCAGAGCACCGTAAACGCACAATACTATGCAGCAGACCCTTACGCAGCGCTAGCAGCGCTATCTCCTTACGCTGCAGCAGCTGCTGGACCAGCATACCTTTCCGCTGCCCCATCCCCTTACGGCTGTGGATGTGCTGCCCCTCCTCCGCCGCCTCCAATCTACGTATCGTTACCAACCCCGGCTCCGATAAGCATCCAACCTCCAGCATTACCCCCTATCTACGTCGAAGTTCCGCCACTACCGCCAATGACGGTACAACCTCCGCCATCGCCTCCAATAACGATCACTCCCCCTCCACTACCTCCCGTGACGATACAACCCCCAAATCCGCCTCCAATTACAGTTTCTCCACCTGCATTGCCGCCAATGTGTGTGAACCCGCCTCCGCCTGCACCAATGTGTATATCTCCACCTTTACCACCTCCGTTTTTGATTGAGCTTCCAGCGTCACCTCCATTGGTGATTGAGATTCCTCCTATAGTCGTCCAGCCGCCTCCTTTACCTCCGATGTCGGTGCAGCCTCCTCCGTTACCGCCGATGATGATTCAGCCGCCGACTGGTCCTCCGATAATGATTCAGCCGCCGCCGCTTCCTCCGATGACGGTGCAGCCGCCGCCGTTGCCGCCGATCACGGTGCAGATCCCGTCTCCACCGCCGATGATGTTCCAACCTCCACCTCCTAGTCCCTTCACTGTTCAACCGCCTCCGATTGGTCCGCTGTGCGTGCAGCCGCCGCCGCTTCCTCCTATTCAAGTCCAGCCTCCTCCTCCGGATCCTTTCTGCCTTCAAATTCCTCCTCCTCCCCCAGTGTGCGTTCAACCCCCTCCCCTTCCCCAAATCTGCTTCTGTCCATCCCCTCCCCCTGGTTATGCTCCACCCTCGCCACCTTGCTCCTGCGGAATACCATCTGCTTTACCAGCACCTATTTGCTTATGAAAGAAACATATTTGTTAGTCGATAAGTAGTATGAGTGTTGAGGAACGAAAGCTATGTATTTTATTAATATAATAAATTATTAATTTGGTGAAGTTTATCTTTTTTTCGTTTCTTCAACTATAATTACCTGCCTTAAATATCCTAGTACCTGGGCGACCGAGCTTCGCTCTATAATAGCTGCCTCCACATAAAAATATCATCGGGTGAGCAAGCTATGCTACCCGCTAACAGATGGCGCTGTAGGTTGCGGTATTTTAAAAAATGCTTAAAAACTCGGGGAAAACGAATTTTCCCAGACATGAGACCTAGCTAGATCAATTTTTGCCCCCAAAAACCCCCGAATGGTAAATTTCATTGAAATCGTTAGAGCCGTTTTCGAGAAACCGATTATTATTATTATATATACAAATATTGCTCGTTTAATAGTATAGGATATCCTACAAACATAATATCTTGAACCCTAAGTTACCTTTATGTTCCCAAATATAGTCTTCATACAGAATTGGAGATTTCTATTTACTATACAACACAATATGTACGAAGCTAGGCAGGTCTTTACATTAATTTAGTTAAATAAAAAAAGTAAATAAATGGTTTATTTCATATCAAAAAACAGTTTACAGTTTTCAATCAAGTTCCGCAAAACTATAAAATAGTTTGTTGGCAGACAAGGCTCCCCTTATTTTTACATAGGTAACTGGTTTTTTTTTGTTACCTACTTACATCGGATACGAAAACTTGGCCTAAGTTTTAGGGAAAAGCTCTCTGCCGCCTTTCCATGTATAATATAATGTATTGGACCAATTCTGGGTATTCACGGTACTAAAGAGCGTCCAACAAGACGTCTTGCTACTTCTTTAGAGACCCTTCTTGAAATTCTTAAAAAGCCGCAAAACAAATCAAAACTTAAATGTAATTCCCTTTGTCCCCAGGATGGCGGGCTCGGGGGGGCTCGCCGGCAGCGAATGGACGGAGGGGGCTGCAGTGTGGTTCCAACCACCTGGCGCCTCCGCCCCGCTGCCGGGCGCTCTTATAGAGGTGCATCGAGCCGCCAGGGTGCTGCTAGTCAGCGCCGTCGTCAATGGCCAGGTAAGACACATAGAAGAAAGCTATTGGTTCCTCCTGCATTACGAGAAAGGCCTGAGAGAAAGTTTAAAGAACGTGTAAAGCAAGTAAACGTTATGTAAAAAAGCTTACTATAGATTAGATGACTATATGAATGACAAAGAGGTATGGTGCTCTGATATTCCAGCGAAACACAAGAAACACATTGTAAAAAGCCGGCTCTTAAAGTAGACCGTGCTGCAGTGGTTTCTTGCAGTTTCTTTTACGCTGCCATAGCACGATCCGAAATGGCCTAGACTCGCTCTATTTGCATTGTATTCTGAATGACATTCAATAAGTATTCTGTAAAGAATCTACATTGAATAAATAATCAGAATCTGATCTTATATAGTCTTGAACTTGGCTAAATTCGCACTGCAGGTGGCTAACCTACCTAGCGCCTAGCTAGAGTCTAGTCCCAGATTGCACTAGGATAACTGTCTTAGGGGATTGCGATAGTGTCTCTGTCGCACCATTATCTTACGCATCGCTCCGTCCTGCTGTCACCCTGATATCATTCTAATCAAGATACATGATTTCGACTGTAGGAGAGTCGCTTGGAGCTTACCCATTTGTAGTCTTGACAACCTAGCTGCTCGCCAGGCGGCCAGTGTAACCTGCAGTGTGGTCGGTCAGCCCTAAAAAAACCGAAAGTTATTTGAATTCTCTAGGTGCCAAATAGGCAGTAAGCTGCCGTTATTCATAATCTAAGGTGCCAAATATGCCAGATTGCTGCATGCGCTTAAGGGTACTCGCCATCTATTACACCTTTCCTAAATCAGAGACTATTCGGCATACATTGCTGAGAGGCGGTTGGTCATTGGAAATAGGTAAATGAGGACGTTAGTAGGTAAAAAGCATATTCATTCAATCACAAAGAATACTGTAATACGGTCACTCCAAGACTATGCAAGTGAATACAATTCCGTGTTTTTATGCGATGTCTATCAATATCTGACGTGCTCACAATGAGTGCGTATTACGTGATTGGTCGTGAGAAGGGTCGCGTGATCTATGCCGCCGTCTGCACCATTCGTGATCCGGCGACATTATAGCTGCGCAAGAGTTTCTATCCGGCTTCTATAAACGTTTTATTTAACAACTTTTTTATACTTTCCGTTCGGAAGAGATGGAAAACGAGAATTGTAATTCGGAAATTATGCTTAGTGGAAAGTTGTGTCCGAACTCGTTTATGTGATTTTCAATTTTCATTCGGAAATAATAATTAGATTTAATGAATGTCTAGTGAATAAATTGTAAAATTTAACCTTGCATCGGCAAATAGTCAGTCAGAAGAAATTCTAATTGAATAAAATGAATATTAAGTCTTTGCACATTAATAAAACGCAGGTAAGACTAAGAATCGAATCCGACTCGGATGGGCAGCGTTCGGGAAGCTCCGCAATATCTTCACGTCCAAAATACCTCAGTGTCTCAAGACGAAAGTCTTTGACCAGTGTGTGTTACCAGTGATTACATATGGCACCGAGTCGTGGCCGCTCACGATGGGCCTTATCAGAAAGCTCAAAGTTACCCAAAGGGCTATGGAAAGGGCTATGCTCGGAGTCTCTCTGCGCGATCGAATCAGAAATGTGGAGATCCGCAGAAGAACTAAAATAACTGACATAGCCCTGAGAATCGCTAAACTGAAGTGGCAGTGGGCAGGGCACATCGCAAGTAGAACCGATGGCCGATGGGGCGTGAGGGTTCTAGAGTGGCGACCACGTACCGGAAGACGAAGCGTTGGCAGGCCCCCCACAAGGTGGACCGACGATCTGATCAAGGTCGCGGGAAGCCGCTGGATGCGAGCAGCGCAGGACCGGTCGTCATGGAGATCTTTAGGGGAGGCCTATGTCCAGCAGTGGACGTCTTTCGGCTGATATGATTATGATGATGAAGACTAAGAATGAATTTCCACCAGAGCTGTGCGAGGGAGCTAAGCTGTGAGCTGGTAAATTCCAACCAATAGGATTGCGCCATTTTCCTAGCTTGTCAAATAGCGCAATACTATTGGTTGGAATTTTCTAGCTTACAGCTTAGCTCCCATCCTAAGAATTCATTCTAAAAATTCATCCTAACAATTTACGTCCTATGTCCATTTCGCAAATAACACGTTACCGCTATAAATAAACACCGTCTGCAGTGTATGTCCACTGTGTATTTTATACTGCGAATTAACTTCTCTGAATACGATTGTATAAGATGTAACTGCCACGACAAGGTCGAGGCTGCGTAACCATTAGCTGTAATGCAGTTTTATAGTATTGTTTCTTGAATGTTTGTTAATAAAGTAGTTACTGTAATATGGGAGCTAGTAGGGTTGCGATAACGGATGGCAGGGAAAATCATGGAGCACGATATAAGAAATCATCATCATATCGTGTGGGTCGATGACCGACCTCACAAACTCTGGTGTCAAATTTGTGGAGCCGCCAAGGGCCTCTGACTGCTTAATGTGCCTTCCGAAGCATGGACTCATATAATTTATCATACAATCGGGTGATTCATCCTGCAATGTCCTATTCCAACAGGGGAGGTCGCACAAAGGGATATTTGTTGACAATGTCCCCCGCGGCAATGAATATATAATATTACGCTAACGCCCCGCGGGAACGAACCCAGAACCTCCGCATCGAGAGCCGAGCGCTCTTACCACTAATCTAAGAAGGCTATTATACTTATTTTCGCAATTGAATGACAGAAGGACGAAAGATGTAGATTATGAGCCTACTTTTTGGACTCCACAGGCACAGAAACAAAAGATAAGACCACCCCAACAGCAAAAGATGCCATTATTCCTTTATTACTTGTTTATTATTACAATACAACCAGATAACAGCAAGACCGCCAAATTCGTCGCGCAGGTTGTACAAAAAATCGAATTCTTATTGATATAGTATATTATATAGGTAGTATATTAAATATAGTATTAATACTTACAACGATAATATTTGAGTCATGCCGTAACATTTTAAAGATCTTCAAGCTTATTCTTGTAAAGACGGAAGTATAATCTTAAATAAAAAATAACTGCTCATAAATCATACTTTTACGACTGACTAAAATCAACAAAAGCACGATTTTTAAGCTTTTGGAGATCGTATTCGTTCGTACACTAACTACAAAGACCGGAATCGATGATGAATGTCCTCTTTTTCCACCTGTTAGCGGTAACAATAGTACTAGGAGCACATAGAGAGCTACAGTAATATTAAAAGCAGGTAGAGCAAAGGCATTCAGCCAAGGCCGCGACTGGGTTGTTTAGTAAAGGATTTGTTTGACTCACCTCTTTCATATTTATGCACTTCTAATAAAAATACCTTATAGATTAGTATTTAGGTAGTTTCTTTTGTAGCATGACATTACGTAATAAACTTACGTGAGTTTCTTAATCTTTATTGTTCGAAGTTGGTAATGTAATATCCGATAATTTTCCGATTTCCCGATTAATCGCCGCTATCCTAAACTGCCGACATAACCGTTTGTATATCCTTTAGATTTCTAGATAATTTGCATATTATTCAATATTGCTAATATGGTTAGATAGTGCTTTGAAATGGTCTGTTTAACCGTTAGCATAATCTATGTTTGTGATAGTTATACCAACTCGCCCTGACCCTCCACTCCACTTTACAACAGGTCTTGAACAACAAGAAAAGTCTAATAGTCCAAGCTAACTGTTCTGCATCCATTACCCTGTATCATTCGACCGCAATGAACAGCTTGGTAACCACGCAGCGATGGACTATACAAGACTTCGTCCCTGGTCACCGCCCGTTATCCCAGCAAGATCTAACAGTTAGCTCAATCCAGGCTAAGATTGGAGCAGCCATGCAGTTTACTCAGTTATTCGAAGCCACCGATGGCAAACGCGTCTGAATGCATTCCTAATTCGAAAAGTGCGTTTTTTTCTGTATTCGTGATCATGTTTGTTAAATGTTGTGAAACTAGTGGATTAACTACTTAGATGAACGGAATTGTTATCACGTGTTTTAGTGATTAAGAAGTTCTTTAAATGTTTTACAAGAAAGGAATAATCGTTACACAGGATGTTATGAAAGACAAGCTCTTTGTGCTATGGTTTCATGTCTTGATCATGATGTTGATGATGGATAACCTTTAAACAAAGCAAAGGGAACACCATATTTCTTAACCGACAAATTACACGCAACATAAACATCAAACGACATTGACAATGTACAGTTTTAAAATGGTCAAGGTGCTTTACAATCTAAATTAGAATTTGGAGTCTTTGAACTTGTAGAATTTAAATTTGGAATAATCCATTTAATGCGTGTGCGGTTCGCTCCAACGCCTCGAAGTTCGCCAGAAGCGCTCGGATCGCTTGAATCCTGCGCGTCCTTTTCTTCTTCCAGTTCTTATAAGCCTGATGTTAGCCACAGGCAAAGGAATAGACTTAGCGCTCCTGCCAAAATACCTCATTCTTCATATTTGTTAAAAATGTCATCTTCATCGCAGTCAGTCAAGAGGCCAAGGTCAATGCCCAACGCTACAATCAAGACGCGACATCGAAGGCCCTTGCGCATGCCCACGTTAAAGGATCTATGCTTGGATGTTTTGGTGCGAAACGTAAATATTTTCTTATGATTCATTGTGTAACTGTATAGTATAATCGAGTTCAAGGTCGCATATTGTAATTGTAATTTCTTTGTGCTGTCAATATCAACAAACATTTCGTTCTCACGTTTCGATTTAACGGATTAAGTGCTATCGCACTTGTGCAACTAGGTATAATACTGATGCCGATATTATTATTATGATGAATAAAATAAACCTTATAATAAAGGTCGAAATAAAAAAATGCCGCCCAGGTGCGAGTAGTAATCGCGCACTGAGGGTTCCATACCACCACAAAATATTTGTAATACTCGAAATTTCAGTTAACTTCGCCTACCGTGCGAAAAAACACGTTTTTTTGGTAATCCCTTATTTTTTTACTGTTTGTTTATTTGGGTGAGAAATCCTAAAATAAGGCATTCTGTGGTCAACCGGCTCGGATCGAACAGACATACTTGTATAGACAACATTGATTGAGTAGGGAGGGACGGTACGGGCATGGGGTCTCATTCCGTACTACGGTTTTTTCGACGGAGTAAATAGCCCGAATTCATTTGGCCCTTTTGTTTCTAATAATTAAACTAAATGTTACTACTAGGTTGGTAGGTAAAGATGTAAACTATGACATTAATTCAATTTTAACATCCCTGATATCAATTTATTCCAACAAAACACCTTATGGAAAAAATTGCCCGAACAATTTTCGGCACAAATTCGTTCTATGACGTGAGGCATCTGTACTAGTATAGTATTATATATTATCTGTGGTACGGGCTACTTAAACTATGTACATAACTTTTAAAACACTTTTGAAAATACCTAAGTATTAGCACTTTAGAAAGAACAATAAGATTTTAATATTCTATGATTACTTTTACTTATAAAGCTGTGTAATTCGTGTAAACGTGTTGGTAATTCTAAACACGCAAAACCTCTAAATTAATGCTTTGAATACTTACTTTTAGTTGGACAATTTAAAGCCTAAAAGAATTCAAAGCATTCACAGACCTTTTCATGCCACATAGAGTTGCAAATTCGCAACAAATACCTATTGTAAGGAATCTTTGGTATGAAGGACACATAACAGTATCGTAATTGAATCGAATTACATAGTAGACTGGTGATTAGCGCGCTCGACTGACACATTGCCATGCGTCTATGCAAAAACAGTCGTGCCACGATGTTGCATCCATTTGCAACTTTTGTGCTGACGCATACACCTCGTATATACCTCTATAGCCAAGAGCACATCGAGCTTGACAGGATAACATAGCTTGAGACTTGAAACTTGCAGCATGCAAAAAGCTTGACTAGCTCTTGTCTGTATACAAAGCTATCTATCCTATACCAAGTATAAATTTTAATTGATACAGAATGCTCCCTAGTAGGACTAATAGGTGACCAAAAAGTTAGTCTTGGTTAAAAATTGCTGCAGTTTCGGTAGGACACTTCAAATAATCGAAATCACGCGATTTTGCTGCTTCTCCCTTCTTTTAACCAAAAGCCATGAGGTGACTCATCATCATCATGACATCCCATGAAACGTCCTCTACGGAACTCCCTCTAAAATTCCAGCTTTTGCTGAAACAATGTAGAGGGGAAGTACCATAGTCACCACGTTTGTTAGCGTTACAGCTGGCACCATGAACCGCGGTTGTTGGTGACCGCAGAATGTAAGATGATACGATACAAATAAGGATGCTGCTGCCCATCCTGTGGTTCATTTACCCTTAGTTACCTTTTACGACACCCTACGGGTTGGTACATACTATTCTTTGCTGGCTGGCACCACACGGAGCCTCCTAGAACCTAATTCAAACGTGTTTATACTAGCCGTTATATTATTGAGAACTAACAATACTGTTAACATTTCCTGAACGTTGAAAGTCGTTAAAAGCCCTGCAAATGACAAGTCTGACTTTATTAGTCCACCTATTGTGAGTGATGCCACAAGGCCCACCTCAAAGCATAAGCATCGTGCCCTACATCACGCTCGCTAAAGGCTCTGTACAAGGCTGGACCAAATACTGCCCGTGCTGCCGAATACTTGTCTAAATAAAAAAAGTGTGTGAGTATTGCCATAGAAAGAAGAAGTCCACCTATTTAAAATACTTACCGCCATTGTCGAGTTATTAAGTTATGTCACTGTTACGGTCGGAGTGTAATAATTTTCCGTCTGGCTGGCGTTTTGTGTCGCATTGCCTCAAGAAGTGGTGCCACTGTTATGCAAATGCGCGGAGGAAATTATTAAATTGATGTTTACACGCTGTAATTAAGGCCTTCGTGCAACAGTGTATTATTTTATAGCTCTAGTATCTCCGAGATCAATCAACTTAAGTTTTGATGTTTTGTGTTATTATTTGATAGATCTTTCAAACACATGGTGTTTGCTTACAAAAGGTAGGGTCTACGAAAGGGCCAGCGAAGCAAGGAGGTCCGAAATCTTTGGGCCAACGTAAGAAGTCCGTTTTGACGTTTCCTTAACACGAATGCACAGGGTTCATTTTTCTTTGCAGATCATAAATTTTCAAACGTTTGACAGCTGTCACAAAGGACCTATTACGATGGCCTTGCTTACTGATGCTTCGATCCGGAGGCTGTGTGACTCTGTCAAACAAAAAATAATTTGGGGACTTCCCTAGCTTGGTTAGGTGCAAGCCAGACAGAACGGGCGCGGCGCGCTTCGGGTGCGCCCGAGGCGCGCTTCGAGCGCCCCCGTGGTACACTTTTCGGCTGGACGACGCAATCGATGGCAGCGGACTGTGCTGTGCGGCGGCGTGCCGGCGGTGCGCCTTAGGCATGCTGTCTCGTCGCCTGTTCAAATCACATGCATACAAAATGTAGGAGAACGACGCGGTGCAAGCCAGACAGAAGAGGTGCGCTGAAGGCGTGCCATGCGGCGCACCTCTTCTGTCTGGCCTGCGCCTTAGGATGTTACAGGATGAATGACCACCAGGCGCTGTAGGTAGACAAGTGGCTATCTAAATCATAAACGCCAGCAGAATGGATTAATAATGTATGACATTGACAAAAGCTAACGAAATGTTGCGTGACAACTCAAACTCTATTTTATTAGAGTTTACGAGCCGAACGAGCGAAGCGAGCGTGCAGCATTTGGCGAGTGCCAGAAAGGAATTTAGTTAAATGCCTAACTAAGCCTAAAGTGGCGAATTTCACAGTATCTCGGCATTTTGCATGATGCCTGAGCATTATGTAAAACGGCCTGCGATATATACAGGGTGTTAATTTGATAGCGTGCCATAGCTCAGGGGCGGGATCAGTATCAAACAACTTTTCCCAAGGAACATAGGTCGAAATACGAAAAACCAAATTTGACCTTCCATACAAAATGTGCTATCAGCTGATACAGTTTCTGTGGGAGGTCAAAAATTGATATTCGTTTTTCGACCTATATTCCTTGGGAAAAGTTGTTCAATTACTGATACTGATCCCGCCCCTGTCAAATTTACACCCTGTATGGATTCACAGATCAGAAACTTACTTCTGATCTGTGTATAGATTCTTTGAAACTGCGCGCTTCGAAATATCATTTAAAATGTGTAACAAACAATTCTATCCCAAAACCATATACTTAACCCTGATATAACCGGAATAAATTACATAGGTAATCAATCATTAATTATAATGATTTGTAGAAATGTTTGAGTGTTTTAAGCTAGAACCTAAGTAACTTCCTAGTGCATAGATTGAGATGGCGTCATGTCATGACCTATAGCTCTGAGAGGAGTCGTGTTCGTGCATACTCTGACCTCACTGGATCGCTTCCTCGACTTAGCGAAACGTAAACAAAGCATCTTCGGTCTAAATGGCAGAGGTTGATATTGTCAGGACTAGAAGAGTTCTCTCAAGTTATTTGCTCTCTCTTTCCGATCACGAAAATTAAGCAATATCGGTCTCAGTCTGGAATAGAGTGGGTGATACCTGGTGGTATAATATCTAGTTGTGTTTTTCGTTCCTCAGAAGGTACGTTAAGCTATGTCAGCGAGTGGCCAGTTAGCCTCTTTGAAGTTGAAGTTCTTTCTATGGCAACTAAACTGAAAGAAAGAAAGGATTTAAAGGAGCTTTATCTTTAAAGACACTATCTACAAGTCCTGATTATCCTATCCTATCCTACTAATATTATAAACGCGAAAGTTTGTAAACATGTATGGATGGATGTATGTTTGTTACTCTTTCTCTTTTAAAAATTACTGAATGGATTTTAATGAAACTTTACAATAATATAGCTTATGCCTAAAGTCAATAATAAGTTCGGTATGCGAATGGATGAATATCTATTACCTACATATGTTAATGAGCTACCACTGGAACTACAAGACTTGTACCTTAAGAATATCAATTACTAGCTGTGCCCGCGGCTTCGCTCGCGTGATATTCAGACAATGTGCAGTCTCTCCCTCTCCCCCTCCCTCACCCTCTCCCACTCTATCTACCTCCATCCCACTCCCTCTACTTCTCCCTCTCCCTATCCCTGCCCCTAACCCTACCCCTACTCCTATCCCTATCCTTAACGCCGTCTTAACCGCTATCCCTATCCTTATATAAACATAGAAACGACACCCACATTGATTTTTAGACATTTTAACCCTATCGCACCCCAACCCAATCCCCAGGGGATGATGGTATTTCACATCCACCACCTTAGATTTAAAAATTGTTGTAGTTTTCCTAATCAGCGATCCGACAAACCATACAAACGACACCCATATTGATTTTTAGACATATCAACCCTATTGCACCCCAACCCCATCCCCGGGGGATGATGGTATTTCACGTCCACCACATTGGATTTCAAAATTGTTTTAGTTTTCGTAATCAGCGACCCGATAAACCATACAAATGATACCCATATTGGTTTTTAGACATTTTCACCATTTCGCTCTTTAAGGGGTTGAATTTGGGGTGGAATTTCAATAACAGAGATGTATGTTCCACAGAATTACAACCCTAAGGCCTAAATAATAAATTAAGTGGATATTACTTTGAAATGAAGGAGTTTCAACTTCATCCCCCTTTTCACCACTTAGGGTGTAAAATTTTCAAAAACCCTGAGACACGTAAAACTTAATTTTTAGTCGTCAGTCTAAATAAAAATTTTGAAGATCCTAACTTTAAAACTAACGGACTTTCATACAAACTTTCATCCCTTATTTCACCCCCTTAGGGGATGGATTTTGGAAAATTCTTAAACACTTACTTTTTTATTTTTTACCAAAAGCTCAAAACCAAATTTCTATAATTCTACCTTTAAAACTGAAATACTTATAGACCAACATACAGAAAAAAAATCATCCCCTTTTTCACCCCCTTAAAGGGTGATTTTTAAGAAATGCTTAAACACGTGTTTCTTTATTTTTTACCAGAAGCTTAAATTCAAATTTGTGTGAATCTAGCTCAAGAAACAAAGGACTTTCATACAAACTTTCATCCCTTATTTCACCCCCTTGGGAGATGAATTTTCCAAAATCCTTTCTTAGTGGGTGGTTTTGACGCACATAAAACCTGTGTACAAAATTTCAGATCTGTATCTATAGCGGTTACGGCTCGGCGTTGATGAATCAGTCAGTCAGTCAGGACATGCTCTTTTATATATTTAGATTATAATACATTAAAAAATAGTAGTTTATGCAACTGTCATATAAAACAGGTTATTAAAACACGAGTTTTGGTTTATCACACGAGGCGTAGCCGAGTGTGATAATAGTATAAAACGAGTGTTTTAATACGATATTATATGCAGTTGCGTATACTACTTTATCTTCACTCATGCAATAGGTAGGTACTTAGTTATAAATTAAACAAAGGTAAGTAAACAAAAAAGGCAACTTACATTATGTACCTATACATATTTCAGTTACTGTTTACTGTTATGTGTGCAAAGAAGCCGCCTTATATCTGTCTGCTAGGTTTTTTGAAATAAACAAGCAAAACATTTTCTTAAAGTGGCGTGGTTTTCTTTTTGATTTTCGATATTTCCCAATTAACTGTAGGTTTTGTCGTTCAATTTTATGGACTTCTGTTGAAAAAGATCGTAAGTTATTTTAGTAGCCACTTCAAGAGAATCTCTAGGTGTCACTGCATGTGCCCTGCCTGTACCGCTGTTTCTACTTTTACAATAAATTTTTACAGGCACGAATTACTTGAAAAAGGTAAATATTTAGAAATGGCGGCAAATCTAATACCTATCTCCAAGGCCTACTATGATTCCAGGCTGCGCGCGCATCTTTTCCACCACAGATGAAATAATTGTAACTATAGTAACTGTTACTGTAACTGCTCCAAATTAATAGGTTGTTTAAAAGGTACACTTCGTAAATATGCTACTGATATTTGACAGCTACTAAGAAAAACTGTTAAATTTATAACCGGCTCTTTAAAAGACCTTATATTCAGTCTTCTTTAAAAAGGTTTAGGTTCAAGAAGAATTTTATCCAAGTGTTATGTAATGATTAAAAAATTAAATTACGTAACACCTTTGCAAAATTTTCATACAAAAATCGTTACGTAATGGTAACTTTTTTATTTTTTATACATACTCTGCGTAATATTCAGCCTTATGTATCAACTTTTTGAATCATAATTCAAAGATTACGAAATGAGTGTAGATAATAGTAGTTTATGCAACTGTCATATAAAACAGGTTATTAGAACACGAGTTTGGGTTTATCACATGAGGCGTAGCCGAATGTGATAATAGCATCAAACGAGTGTTTTAATACCATATTATATGCAGTTGTGTATACTACTTTATCTTCACTCATGCAATAGGTTTCTTTACTTATAAAAATGATAAAAATTAAACAAAAGTAAGTAAACAACAATGGTAACTTATATTATGTATATTACAGTTCTGATATGAGTCTGAAGAAGCCGCCCTAATATATCCGCTAGGTCTTCTTTGAAATATACAAGCAGAACATTTTCTTAACAAGACATGGTTTTCTTTTCGATTTTTATTCTTTCCCAATTCATTGTAGGTTATGTCATAAAATGTCCTAGACTAATATGGGAGAAGATCATAAGTTATTGAGTATCTTCTGGTGTAACTGCAGTATCCTGACTGCACCACTTTATCTTCTTTTTCAATAAACTTTCACATTACTTTCACGGGCACAAAAAACTTGAAAAAGGTAAATATTTGAAAATGGCGGCAAATCTAATATCTATTTTCTTCTAATTTCAGGCTGCGCGCGCATATTTTACACTACAGATAAAATTATTGTATCTATAGTAACTGCTACTGTAACTGCTCCAAAATAATAGGTTGTTTATAAGGCACACTTTGTAAACATGCTACTAATATTTGACAGCTACTAAGAAAAACTGTTACATTTATAACCGTCTCTCTAAAAGACCTTATATTCAGTCTTCTTTAAAAAGATTTAGGTTCAAGAAGAATTTTATCCAAGTGTTATGTTATGATTAAAAAGTTAAATTACGTACCTAACACCTTTGCAAAATTTTCATACAAAAATCGTTACGTAATGGTAACTTTTTAATTTTTTATGCATACTCTGCGTAATATTCAGCCTTATGTACCAACTTTTTGAATCATAATTCAAAGATTACGACATGAGTGTAGATAAACATTATTATAGCACCTACCTATGTACTTTCTGTGTAAACTGTAATCGCTGTAATTAACGACTCTATAGTAGGTACCCATAGAAGTGCAGATAAACCTGATGGGATTTCGTGGTACGGAATTTAGTTTCACAATATGTAATTTCTTGATAGTACAATAAATAAAAAAATAAAAAATGTACATCAGAATAACACATAGGCTACAATTTATAAACCTGCGCAGATGAAGTCGTGGGCACCAGCTAGTAATGAAATAAAAATCGGTTTTGTAATAGGTAATAAAATTGTACATTGTATCTTATTTATTGAGAGAGATGTTATGTATGCTCCAATTCTAAGGAGTGGAATTCTTCGCATGCGTTTGTGCTCCCGAGTTCATATAAACCGAATCTATTCAAGTCGCGAGGGAATAGGCTTCTTCTGGGCAAGCTCATTCCACCGTCGACCTCATGTCTGACTCAGGACTAAATCTAAGTCAAGAGCAAGCCCATTAATAAATAGAAATAAATACACTTACCTACCACTCATGCTGCTTTTTTTGCAGAAGTTTTTTTTTGGGATTGAAACGTATAAAACAGAGTCAGATATTCCGGCAGCTATGCACAAACAAATTCTTCAGAATAATACACATCAAGCCTGACTTGTTTCGCATACACTCAAATCCTTTTATTGTTTTACAGCCCCAAACCTTCGCCCTCCAAATGGGCAATGGCGAGGAAGAAGGCGATGCCGTCTGGCCCCGCGAGGAACTCGGTCCAACCGGCGTGGATGACATGACCCGTCTGCATGATTTACATGAAGCTGCCCTACTGTGGAACTTGAAGCTGCGATACGAACAGGGCTTGATCTATACGTACGCTGGCTCGATATTGGTAGCTGTCAATCCTTATAGGCCAGTCGATTCGTTGTATGGGTTGCAGACTGCTATAAGGTGAGATTTTACTTGACTAGTTAATATCAGATGAAGCCCTATGCCCAGGATTGGTATAGGAACTAGACCATTATTGTATTTGAGACCAGTTCTCCTCTAAAGAAATCTGTAAGTGTTCGAAATTCTGCTTAGAGAGTTCGGGTTTAAATTTTTGGCCTTATTTCTATGATAATATCAAGGTTTATGACAATTTTAAGTTAGGCTAGCCAATGGCCTGAAGATGCCAATCCAATAACATTTCTATTGTGAGGTCTGGGTGTGCCACGTAGAATACAGACTTTTGGCTAATATTTACATGTTTCTATCAGATACCACGCCGCCGAAGCGCTCGGCGACCTCCCCCCGCACCTATTCGCCATCGCAGCAGCCGCACGCGCTTCACTACCGCATCCTCAAGCTATCCTCATCTCCGGAGAATCAGGCGCCGGGAAGACAGAGTCAACAAAACTGGCCGTCCAGTTCCTCGCGGCCGTCGCCCCAGCACCTCCCGGCAGAGCCCCAGTCTCTGAACAAATCCTCGAAGCAGCCCCACTATTAGAAGCCTTCGGAAACGCCAGAACCCCAAAAAACCACAACTCTAGTCGATTCGGGAAACTCTTAGAATTATACTTCAAAGATGGCGCGTTAGCCGGTGCGAGAGTCGCACATTATTTATTGGAAAAGTCACGGATAGTCACACAGTCGCCTGGGGAGAGGAATTATCATGTATTTTATGAGATGTTAGCTGGAATGGATGAGGAACAGAGGAAAGCGAGAGGTTTATTAACGGCAGAGCATTACTTCTACTTGAATCAAGGTGGAGATTCGGGCGGTGCCGGCGCTGGAGCTGATTGGTCTGCGCTTTGTGGAGCCATGCAGGTCCTTGGCATCGGGGATTCAGAAAGAGAAGACATTATTAGAGTTTTATCTGCAGTGTTACATTTGGGCAACGTGTATTTCCACCGAAGACAGTTACGTCACGGTCAGGAAGGGGTGCAGCTAGGTGGAGGAGCCGAAGTGCGTTGGGCGGCCCATTTGTTGAAACTCCCAGCTGAGGATCTGGCGCGAGCGTTAACCACTAGAGTAACAGCAGCTCGAGCTGAAAGAATGCGATCCCCGCTACCAATAGACCAGGCTTTGGATGCCCGAGACGCTTTCGCTAAAGCCCTATACTCCTCTCTATTCAACTGGCTAGTCTTGAGAATAAACTCGATAGTCCATCGCGGTGGACTCCACGACGCGCACAGGATTTCTCTCCTGGATATCTTCGGCTTCGAAGACCTGGAAGAGAATTCCTTCGAGCAGCTGTGTATCAACTACGCGAACGAAACGCTGCAGCATTACTTCAACAAGCATATCTTTAAGCTGGAACAACAAGAGTACCAGAAAGAGAGGCTGGAGTGGTCGAATCTCACCTGGAATGATAATTCACCTGGTAAGACACCATTTGTTATTTTTTAAACTTTCATGGAAATAGCCAGCAAACGGGTCGATTTTTGTAGAGACTTTCTATTCAGAAATGTTTGGGAATACAAAACGACATATCGTGCGACCAAAACTTGTGTCAATGGCCGCACGGCAATCACAAATCTTTTTTCGAAGCCCAATTCAGAGATAAATTACAAAAAGATCAGTAGAGTAGAGACCAGTGGAGCGAAAAGAGCCTTTGCCCAGTAGTAGGACGATTATCAGAAATGAGAAGATCCGCAGAAGAACTAAAGTAACTGACATAGCCCTGAGAATCGCTAAACTAAAGTGGTTGTGGGCAGGGCACAACGCAAGAAGAACCGATGGTCGTTGGGCGTAAAGTGGCGACCACGTACCGGAAGACGTAGCGTTGGCACACCCCCCGCCCCCCACAAGGTGGACCGACGATCTGGTGGCGGTCGCGGGAAGCCGTTGGATGCGAGCCAAGCAGGACCGGTCGTCATGGAGATTTTTAGGGGGGCCTATGTTCAGCAGTGGACGTCTTTCGGCTGATATGATGATGACGATTATGTAATTAAAGATGAGTAAAGTGATTTTTAAAGTTGAGTTCGTAATTATTTCTATTTTGTTTCCAGTGATTCAACTACTAAGCAAGAAGCCAGTAGGAATACTGCACCTACTGGACGACGAGAGTAATTTCCCCCGCGCGTCTGACGCGTCGTTCCTTGAAAAGTGCCATTACAACCACGCTCTCAACGAGCTATATTCTCGTCCTCGGTTAGGGGCGAGTGAGTTTGGAGTGAGTATCAGTTTATGTAACCCCACGTATTTTAACGTCGTTTCTTTAAAAGTCTCACTGTGCTATCCAACGGCTATCCAACAAAAAGGTACTGTGTGACACATCGTTCCTTGAAATGTGCTATTACAACCACGCTCAACGAGCTATTTTGTCTCGTTCCTTGATAAGTGCCATTGCAACCACTATATTCTCGCCCGCTGTTAGGAGCTAGTGTCATTAAATTACCATTTACGTAGACGATGCATGCATAGCATGGGCGGTACGAGCTGACCCGACGATCAGGTATGCGGACAACTCCTTTCATCATATAGCGAGGCCGGAGCTGACCCTGCACCCTTCGTAATAAGTAATTTATAAGGCCGCAGGCCGAGCTCCGCGTAGGGCGAAGCCCGAAGCGTCCCCCCTTCGTTGGAGAAATGGCCGCCATCTTGAATGTTTTGGTTTTTGAACGGATTGCTTTCAAAATCGATATCTGAGAGTCCGATTCTACTGCGATGACGAATCAGATGTCAGAATTGAAAAAAATGGCCGCCATCTTTAATTTTTCTATTTCTCGACCGATTGCTTTCAAAATCGATTTCTGGGGCCCGAGTCGACTCTGATAACGAATCTCATGTCAAAATTTTAGAAAGTGGCCGCCATCTTGATTTTTTTTGTTATTGGGCCGATTGCTTTTAAAATCGATATCTGAGAGTCCGAGAGGTCTCCGATACCGAATCAAGAATAAAATTTTGAAAAAATGGCCGCCATCTTGAATTTTTTTGTTACTGGGCCAATAGCTTTTTAAATCGATATCTGAGGGTCCGAGAGGTCTCCAATACCCAATCAAGAATAAAAGTTTTGAAAAAAAGGCCGCCATCTTGATTTTTTTAGTTTTTCGGCCGATTGCCTTCAAAATCAAAATTTGGTCCTGAATAACAAAAGCAACAGCCACAACACCTCACGCGGGCTGCAACGCGACCTCTAGTTATCATTATAAAGTAGCAACCAACCGATAAGCTATCTGCGAGTAGGTATAATGTCTCACGCGTTTTCGCTTGAAAAGTGCCATTACAACCGCGCTCTCAGTAAGCTTTTTTTTTGCTCGCTTATAGAAGCAAGTAAGTTTGGAATGATTAGTGATTAGACCTAAAAACCGGGATCAATACTGTTCTGAAGATCCACAAAGTTTCAAAGTTCCGGTTCCAATGCTGGCAATTATCGAATACATCTTTTTTTCTTTTTATAAAACAAGTCTTTCTCTTTCAGATAAAACACTATGCAGGCCAAGTTTGGTACAACGTAGAAGGTTTCCTAGACAAAAACAGAGACGCACTCAGGGCAGACGTCCTAGAGTTGCTATGCAGTAGTGAGGTCCCACTGGTGGCGGAAATGTCCACGCAGTTGCGGGCTCAACATGATGCGAACAAGACGCTACCAAGAGGCGCTAATGGAAGATTTGTCACGATGAAGCCTAGGACGCCTACTGTCGCTGCGAGGTATACATAAAGGACATATTCGGGGACAATTCACACTCATCATAATCCTAGTGTCAGAGTTGTTGAGCCGCCAAAGGCCTCTGACATGGCTAACGACTTCATCCGTAGATAGTAGACGGGGCCAACGGCTTAAACGTGCCTTCCGAAGCACAGAAACATCTAGCTTTTCGGACAATCAGGTGATTCATCCTGCAAAGTCCTATCCAAACTGGGAAGGTTTTTACAAGTAGGATTATAAGTGTGATTTGATCTTTAACCACTTTAGTTTTATAAAAATCAAATAAAAATTGTGTGACTGACAAACACACGTGAAGCAGCTAGTACGGTCAACCGCACGTCAGTACAAACTTTTCCAACTCTATTACCATGCCATAGAGTAGAAATTGTTTCTACTGATGTGTTGTTGAGTGTACAAACCCTCAGTGTAGCGACACACCTGCTGATATTTCCGACGCGGAGAATTCCTCTCACAGGTTCCACTAAAGTCGAAGTAATCTAGCTGGATAAGAATGACAGCAGTGTGAGAGCAGGACGGAGCGATGCGCTACACTTTGGAGCGATAGAGACACGTATCGATTCGACTTGCTCTCGCACAGCTGTCATTGTAATCAAGCTAAATTACTTGTAGTGCAATTATGTTCGCAACCTTTTTCAGGTTCCCTATGACATATCTGGCGGAATTTCCGCTGGTGTCATTCTTGACAGATTTTTCGGTAGCGGAACTTTTCGCGTCGGAATTTCCGCAGGTGTGTCGCAACACTAAGTATTAGTTTGACAAGCCCGCTGGTGTGGTTGGTAGTGAGCCTGCCTTTCACGCCGTGGGCTGTGGGTTCGATCCCCGTGTTTGCTCTGTGTCTCGGTGTTAATTTTAATTATCTATTAATGTATGTAAATCAGTCTCTGATACCCAGTCTTTGGCTAGTTGGGATCAGATGACCTTGTGTGAAATGTACCCTAATATTTTTTTTAAAAGGCTCGTAATTCATTAAACTACTAAGAAGTAAGTTGTTAGGTACGTATTCGCTGGACCGTAAGAAATACTTCATACATTTTGTATGAAGTAGGTAACCACGCCAAGATTTCATGCTTCGCTTGACTCTGTGCCCTTTATTCACTTTTACGTACTTGGGGCAGTGATCTAGGCCTTGTAATATTATAGGTTATGCTTACTTAAATCATCATTTTTTTTCATTAGAAGATGATGGTTTACCTACTTGATAAGAAAATAAAAACCTTTCAGTTGTTAACCATTTATAGGTACGCACTATAAATTTATAAACCAAATGTTTGATTGTTTGATAATGATTTTAAGAGGCGACCAACTCTAAAATTATACTACCTCTATCCCCAACATATTAAGAACATAACTTTGAATTAGCTTAGAACATTGAATACACGAATTACAAATATACCTATATTTAATACAGTATGATGCAGATTTCCCACCACGGCGCCACCTTGTTTGTGAAGCGATGTAGTTTAGCTGACGTCATTAAGAGATTTTAATATCCAACAATGAATAAACTAAACATACACAATAGGATGCAGATTGCGACCGGTTTCGTGCCTGACGATGTTAAGTCGAAACCGGTCGCACTTAATAATATTAATAAAATTGTGGAACTAGGGTTAACATGGTGTTTTATTTAAATACATTGAAGTTCCATCAAGTAATCACTACACAAAGTACCTACTTATATCATACAACAAAAGTTTTATTATGATTCCTAAATAATGTGAACAAAAAATAAAGTTATTCATTTATTATATTTTTCCTCCTACCAGATTCTCAGACAGCCTCCACCAACTTCTGGAGTCCATGTCTCGTTGCAACCCCTGGTTCGTTCGTTGCATCAAGCCCAATACGGACAAATCTCCAATGAAGTTCGACATGCCTTGTGTGTTGGCCCAACTCCGTTACACCGGCATGCTGGATACCATCAAGATCAGGCAGATGGGGTATCCTATTAGGATACCTTTCCAGAGCTTCGTGGATCGGTATAGGTAAATATTCTTTACACGTACCTACTATCAACAAAGTTGGCGCTTAACCACTTTCGAAACCTTGTTGCTTGCATATGGCAATCATAGCCTGCCCCGCCCTTACCAATGAGAGACGACAACGGTTTAGGTTTTATGAGTTTTTATGACTTTTTCGGGTTCTTCAGGAATCGTCTTTCACATGTAGGTAAGTTAAAATTTGCAAGCGGACTGAAACTAGCAAGGGAAGGCAACAAAGGTTCCCGCGAGTCACTACTGAACACGAAACTAAACTTAAAAGTAGTCAGGTGCCAACTTTGTTGATAGTAATATACTCGTATATATAGAATTCGACATTATTTGTGAGTTGACAGAATAACATTATTAGGTGGTATAGCAACCACCGGCATGCTGGATACGATCAAGATCAGATAGATGGGATATCCTATTAGGATACGGTTCCAGAACTTCGTGGAACACTGTAGGTAGGTCATCATCATCATGACATCCCATAAAACGTCCACTACAAGATAGGGACCTCCCTCTAAAATTCCAGCTTTTGCTGTTAGCGCCATAGTCACCACGCTTGTTAGCGTTACGACTGGCACCATGGACCGCGGTTGTTGGTGACCGCAGAATGTAAGGTGATACTATACACAGAAGGATGCATGCTTCTGCCCATAGGTAACTTACTATTATTATAGTGGTGAATGATCTGTGAGCTGACCAAACTACATTACTCTTAAACTGGCATGCTGGGTACGAGCAGGATCAGGCAGATGGGGTATCCTATCAGGATATCTTTCCAGAACTTCGTGGAACGTGAGTGAGTAGGCCAAAGCGCAAGTCGGTGTAGCTACTCTAACTCTTGTCCAGTTTTTAAACATTTGTCATTGGCAGAGAGCTGGGAAAATAGTCGCGCGTTGCGGCCTAGCGGCCAGCCGCGCAACAAAATTCCCTACTCTGTAGTATCTGGTCAAAAGTTTTGTTTGCTCAAAGTGTGTTTTGTCAAATGGCATAATTATTCTACACTGCACAGAATCACATTTTCTATAGTTTCGTCCGCTTCCATAGATGTCCTATTTTGTTTGCTCAAAGTGTGTTTTGTCAAATGGCATAATTATTCTACACTGCACAGAATCACATTTTCTATAGTTTCGTCCGCTTCCATAGATGTCCTACATAGAGGACTATCTATAAGCTAAGCTATTTATAAGCTAAATTGTTATTCTTTTTGATCTGACCTCTTTTCTCGTCCAGGTACCTGCTAAAGAGCACGCCTGCTCGCTCCACGCCTTACCGGGAGATCTGCAACTCAATCCTCGCCGAGATGCCGCCTACCGGAGCTGGTAAGTGTTATTAAAGCCGCTATCACACCTTCCTAAATTCAGAGACTAATTCGACATACATAGCTGGTTGAATTAAGGACGTTGGATTGACAGAACCAAGCCTCCCAGCAATGTATGCCGAACATTTACTTATATAATGCCGAACTACTTTATTCCTATGTAACTAATATAATACTTTTGAAAAGAAAAACTTTGATTTTGAATTGTTTGGGTGATATTATTACACCCAGTGATTTAAAAAAATATATCTCCTGTATGTAAATTGTAACATAAATTAAAATGAAGATTTTAAAACAAGTTATTAATTTTATGTGGCCATATTGAAGTCAAGGCTAAAATGGAGTATAGAACCAAGTTATAAACCATATCATGCTAAAAGTATGGGTCACAACTCGCGACCACCCTTGCTTACGTTTGAGGGGTCATTTCGTGAACCGTAGATATTGGCTATAATTCGTAGTATATCGAGTTTTGTACAAGTCAGTGAGTGAGGAGGTCCCGAAAAAGCCAACTAAGGATTATTTTTTTTAAATATTTTATTTATTTTTGAAGATATTAGCAGATATTCCTTAGGTTCTACTACAGATTCTTCACTGGACTTCAAGATTAAAACAAACGAAAATTTACATTATACTTATATTCTTCAGGTTTACCTTGTGAATTCCATCAGATGGTTGTAGGTTTAGATAAGTGTGTCAGCGAGGTTGTTACTCAAACTGACGCCTACTACATCATTGTTCCAAGTAACGCCACATAGTAATTGCTATTGGGTAATCGTTGAATCGATAATTATCGAGTAGTAATTACTACTTGAGGAATACTTGAGTGATAGATACAACTTGCTAAATGAAGCTAGGGTTTGAATATTGGTCTCAGTTCCAGCTTTGGACTAGATTTTTGCTCTTACACCCAGAATACGAGAGATCTTATCAAATAACGGTATATTTTGAGCCAGATAATCTAAATTGCAATCATCATAAGATTTGTCATCTAATTGCCATAGTAATAACGCTATCAGCCCTTTCTAAAGATAAAACATTCAAATTGATCACATTAACAGCTTAGTTCTCATCTAAAACGGTGAAGTTGTTTGGGAAATCTTCGGAAAATGTGGAAAGTTGTGAAAAAGCGGTCGAGATTATACAAAGCCATGGTTTTGTGTAAGTGTAGTGTAGTAATTTTCTTTTTAGATTGCAAATGCACATGTGTTGAAAAGTTTATTTACTAAACGTCATTATTCATTCGTGAAATGCTCTTTACTTTGTAAGCTTGTCTGACGGTTACATTCGCAGTAAAACCAGTCAGACACACCCTAACGTGAATAGCAGACTGTAGATTAATTTGTCAAATTTAATATAAGTCTAATTTACTGATAGCATCCAAGTTATTTAAATGCTAATGGTTTACGTAAATTGAGAATCTGACGGCTAGTTCGTGATAGAAACTTATTTTATAATCAAATATTTATATTGCATGTAAATCTGGAGGGAAAGTTTATACAGGGTGTAAAAGTGTTTCCAAATATACATATAAAAGCATTTTGTAGGTGGTAGGGCTTTTGTGCAAAGTCCGTCTGGGGAAGTACCACCTCCTTGCCTATTTTTGTCGTAAAGCAGCAGTGTTTGCACTGCTGTGTTTCGGTTTGAAAAGTAAGGGATCCAGTGAAATTACGGGCACATGAGACATAACATCTTAGTTCTCATGGTGG
This sequence comes from Athrips mouffetella, assembly GCA_947532105.1. Lineage (NCBI taxonomy): Eukaryota > Metazoa > Arthropoda > Insecta > Lepidoptera > Gelechiidae > Athrips > Athrips mouffetella. The sequence goes on along the minus strand of OX383969.1, from coordinate 5,256,173 downwards.
GCAACGCGCTTTGCTGTCTTATTAGAGTTACAGTATGTCACTAATAAGCCAGTGGTGCTGTAGGCGGTGGAGATCACTTACCATCAGGTGGCCCCTAGTTTGCTTGCTTGTAACATTAAACAAAAAAACCTTTTAAAAATACTTATACCTACTAAAAGTAAATTTTAATATCGATCCTTCTGGTGTCTAACCCATATTCTAAGCCGACGAGCATGTAAAAAAGGGTTGATAAAAGCAGAGGAAACGAGTCAAGTATGTGAAGATCTTAGCAGGTAGAGGGCTGTGGTCTCTGCCTGCCCCGACGGGAAAGAGGTGAGATTTTATGTATGCCTTAATCCCAATTTGTTTATGGTTTGGAAAGTTGCTCAGTTTCGTTGATTGAGCACACCTTTTCAGTTTTCGATACTCCGTCCCTTACACCTTGTATTGTCTGTAGTTATCGCATAAGCTCGGTATATTACCATAATAACTACGGAACAAGATGCTATCCCACCTTTCACCGCGCATCATCATTCACAGCTGATCGGTTAGTACTGCGCGTGCGTTAGTTCTACACTGCGCTTGTTAGGTTTTGTAGTAAAAACTAAGTACCTACCTGAAGTTACGAAAGTGTTACGTTATTGTGTCACATTAAGCCACGATCACACCTAGCTGAATTCAAAGACTAATTCGGCATACATTGCTCGTTGAAGTAAGGATATTACAACTAACATAACCAAGCCTCCCAGTAATGTATGCCGAATTAGTCTTAAAATTCAGTTAGGTGTGGTTGTGGCTTTACTTTGTCATCTTGGCTGTTGTGTGAGGTTGTACGCGGTTGTTCGTTGTGATATTGTTTGTGAAGTGATCTGTGCTTGTTACTGTTAAATGGAGTTTGGTTTTAAATATACGAATCTAAGGACATGGTTTCGCAACTACATGTGTCTGGTAATATCAATTATCTTACGAAAATAGCTTAAACACCTCCAGGATAAAAGCTTAAGAATCTGAACAGTGAATAGCATACATACATGACACAGAAAATCTGCTGTATTTTTTCTGGTATAGGTTCTTTTAGTAATGTCATAAACATTTAGATTATTTTATTCAATGTAGATTCTTTACAGAATACTTATTAAATGGCATAACATGCAGAATACATTGCAAATAGAGCGAGTCTACTACTGTTCTATGAATAGTTACAATATAAATTATTATGTGACTATATCATCGCCCGTATGGTGCCGGCGAAGAATAGTACCAACTCATCGGCGTCGTAATAGGCGACTAAGCTAGGGGTCTAAGAACCGGAGAATGGGCAGCAGTGTTCTTCTGGGTATCGTACTACTTTTATTACAAGAGCATACAGAAATCTAGGCTTTATTAGGCGTACGTGTAAGCCATTTAATAACATATTTTGTATAAAGCTATTATACTTTGCATATGTACGCAGTTTGTTAGAGTATGCCTGTAGCATATGGTCACCTAATTACAAAGTTCATAAAAACAGAATTGAGAGCATTCAAAAAAAGTTTTTGAAATACTTGGACTATAAAACTGGCCAATCGCATAAAAAATATCTTGAGAGATGTGCTCATTATGAGTTGCTTAGCTTAGAAGACCGTAGGATTTTATTAGACCAATTATTACTACACGATATTCTTCACGGTAAGATAGATTGCCCCCAGCTTCTTTCGATGATTTACTTTTGCGTACCTGGACGTCGTAACACACGACACACTTCTAAAAGACTGTTTTCCACTGATGCGAGTCGTACTAACTATGCACAGAATGCACCTATTAAACGTATTTGTGATAATTATAATAAATCATTCTTCGACCATGATATTATACTGAACAATAAAAATAAATATAAAAAGGATATTATTGATACTTTATCCGCAAACTACTTAAATCAAGGTATAGATTTAAAATCTGGAAAATATTAACTTAAGCTCGAAACCCAATAGCAATGAACTTATAGCACCTATATAAATCAACATCCACACAGACACACACACGCACATACACATTCAAACCACACCCATATACACACTTTCAATTGTTTTTATCATCTTGTGTTCTTTTAACTGGCAGATTATTTAGTTTTAATGTGGTTTATTATTTTACTTGGAGCATCTTCTCAAAACCTAATTAATTGTTTTTTACTTCTCAATCGTGTTAAAACTTTGTAACGTATATCTGACAAATTTTTAGTTAAGTAATTCTTTTTAATTTTCAATGGTATTTGGAAACTGTTAACTTAGTTACGCTTGCTCTGTAGATAGTAATACTAAATTATGTGTTGTTAACTTAGGGAAACCTGTTATAGGCTCATGTACCATTAATATATAAGCAAACTATTCTTTTTGTAAACAGCTGTTGGTTTTCTAAAATAAATAAATTAAAAAAAAAACGTACCATCTTGCTCAAGATCACTAGCAACCGCGGCCCGTGGTGCCGCTAACAAGCGTGGTGACTACGGTACTTCCCCTTCAAATTGTATCACGCGATTTTAACGGAATTCTCTATGCCTTAGTTGTCACGGAGAGTATGCTTACACAAAATTACAACTCTAAAATAATAGTTACTCAAGTGCGTCTTTTTTTTCCAGTCGGGGCTGATTACCAGCTTGGGGCAGCACGTGTTTTCATCAGAGAAGCTCTACACAGAGCCTTAGAACGCTCAAGAGCAGACAAACTTCGAGCTGCGGCCACAAAATTGCAGGCGCAAATCAGAGGGTATCTAGCCAGGTAAGCAAGCACTGAGTTGACCAAAGTTAGCTTAGCTTGCTACAGAAAACTACCCTCAGACCTAGAGGACACATAGATAATTTGCATACATTTTTTTTATTGTTATTGAGTTACTCTTGACCTCGATCTAGTCTTGAAGACACAGATGAGGTCGACGACGGAACGAGCTTGCCCAGAAGAAGCCTATTCACTCGCGACTTGAATAGATTCAGGTTATATGAACTCGGGAACACAGACGCAGGCAGAGAATTCTACTCTTTTGCCGTGCGCATTATAAAAGATATTTCAAAGCGCTTTCTGCGAATGTACGGAATCTCAACCAAGTATGGTTGATATCCTGATTCCCGATGGTAAAAGGGAGATGGTGGAATAAGCTCATGGAGCTCTTGAGCATACTCCGAAGTATAATCTGTAGAAGACCGACAGACATGCAACCTTGCGACGGTGGGCCAGACTGTGAAACTATGTTTTCATCAGCATCTGATCACTAACGAGCTTCTTAGCTCAGCGATCTATCGAGTCAAGTGCGCCTAGTTGGTATTTGGCTCAGCCATCCCAAAGGTGACAGCAATTCTCCATGCAGAATCGGACATTTTGACCATTATACTTACGTTTTTTTTTTCAGGAAACGCTACAACCAAATGCGAGCGTCCACCGCCAAGATCCAAGCGTGGTGGCGCGGGCGCAGACACCGCAGACGTTTCGTCGCAGCGAGGAGGGGAGTGGTCAAAGCACAGGCGTTGGTCAGAGGACGACGCGCCAGAAGGAAAGTGAAGCAGCTGAAAGAACAGCACAGAAGAAGGATTGAAGCTCAGCAAGCTGCAGCTAAGTTAGTATCAGTGCTAGCCTTATTCCGTTTTTAGGGTTCCGTAGTCAACAAGGAACCCTATAGTTTCGTCATGTCCGTCTGTCTGCGGCTTAGCTCTGAGACCCTTAGTACAAGAAAGGTATAAGGACCTCGCTGAGCGTTAGGAAGTAATAAATTTTAGTTGTGAACGTTATGAAACATTCAACCAAAACCTGCTTTGCGATAAAGAATCGTAAAAAAACTACGGAACCCTATTCTGCGCGTGGCCCGACACGCACTTGGCCGGTTTTTTTCGGAGTCGGTTAGCTAACCTAGGGGATTTGATGAGGGCACGTAACTGGCTAGGACACAGAGTTATGGTTAAGGGTTAAAACTAAGCCCAATCCTAGTTTAGTGTTTGACAGATTAGTGGCTAAACTTACTGCCAAAGTTTTGAAGCTGCCTTTCCCTGAGGAACACGAAAAAAAATCAGCTGATGCCGTTTTAATGGGTGTGGTTTTTTGTTTTGGATTTCAACCTATATTTCATAGGAAAAGTGGTTCATTTTTATGAGCAGATTCAACCTTTATGGTTGATATATCCTTTTTGTCACACAATGTATACCCATCAATGACTGCTTTGTATGTCAGTTAATCAACTATAGTAGATTGTATCACAAGGCTGTAAAATAATATTTTTAAGGCGTGGGCGCTATTTTGAATCCAGAGCGAAGTGAAGGATTCTTGAGTAGAATCCCGAGCATGGCGAGGGATTCTAAAGTAGAATCCTGAACGTAGCGAGGGATTCAATAGGTCGCCCAAGGTAAAAATATTTTTGTAGCCGCGTAATACACTCTACTTTTCATCTCCCTCTATGAGAAAAGAATAAGAGGCTCATTGAGACACACACTCGTCATTAATTTTAAATATAAAATACCATTACAATATTATTACTTGATGAAACAATACTAAAAATCATATTAAGTATTATTTGTAACAACTGAAAATGTTATTGACATTTTTATATCAATTAGGAACAGAACCTCTTTGGTTGGTAGTCTTGTTTACATTTCAAGCATATTTCTTTTTTTATATTCATAATAATTTTTATAGTACAACCGGCCAGTATCATTTTTCATACAATATTTTGGTTCGACCTCTATGGTTGACCTAAAATATCCCTATGGTGGACCTAAATTCTAATTTTAAATCCCATTTTTACCCGCTACGAAAGTCTCTTGGAGAAAACAGCTATTTTGTTCGCCTTTATTGACGAACCGTTCAGCGATTTTCGAATAGACGGGATGAAAAGAAAATAGCTAGCTCGCTTGCTAGGTTATTTTAGGATAGCCTAGCCTAGCTTGTTAAAAACTCTGCATTTTTTTATTTTGATGCAAATGTAAATCGCTAATTATAATTTTACCTGTCCCTCATCTAATGTATTGTCCTTTTCAGAAGACGAGCGGCAGAAAGAGAAAGAGAACAAAAGGCAAAAGCGGAAAGTTTGCAAGTATTGGAGGTACCGGCGGAATTGGCCTTCATACTGTCCAAGCTTGATGAGTGGCAGCCCCCGCATTCGGAAAGAAACTTATCTAAGGTACCTTTACTTATTAACGGATACACTGCGTATTCCACAAAGCGTCTTTAAATCTATCGCTGTCACTTTAATTTTCTTCCAAATAGAAAATGACAGCGATATATTTATCAGAGCTTTTACTTAAAACTGGAACTGCCTGAGAGTGCTTTAATTACTAGCTAAGTTATAGACTTAGAGCTGGCGTACCTCATCGCCCACCAAAAAGCGACCTATCTATGCTGGTGCGCAATGAAAAGGTGAGCCAAAAAAAAACGGTTGCCTGGGAGCAACCGTTTATTTTTTTAACAAATCGTGTACCAAGTAAGTACATAGTGTACGCTAAAGTACTAATCAAGAAGTACCAAAATCAACACAACAGGACTGCCTTACCCAACCCTGGTACTTAGTGAGTTGACATAACCTATAAATTACATTAATCGTGTTTTTAACACCGTTTTTAGGGTTCCGTACCTCAAAAGAAAAAAACGGAACCCTTATAGGATCACTTTGTTGTCCGTCTGTCTGTCTGTCTGTCTGTCTGTCAAGACCCTTTATCTCACGAACGGGTAAAGGTATCAGGTTGAAATTAATACCATATATTAGGATCCATGAACCACACAAGATCTGAAAATTTGAATTTTTTACAACGACGCAATCAAAAGATATGGCATTTTATGTCCTCATCTCCATACATTTATTCAAAAATGCAAAACCTACAGGGTACTTCCCGTTGACCTAAAATTATGAAATTTGGCAAGAAGCTAGGTCTCACAGTACAAATAATGGGAAAAGTCTGAAATCATTAAATATTACAACTTTTCTCACAACTAATGGTAACCAATTGTGGTGAGCTCCCGTTTCAAGAACATTCATATAAGAGAGGGGTCAAGTTGGATGGTCGCTGAGGCGATTTTTGTTTTAGTTCTATTTAAAAACGGGTACACTTACAAACTTGAAAATTGGTATGTTTATAGTGCATAAGCTATAAAATATCAACAAATAATAAAATTTGGTCAAGCGCGTGTCGGACTCAAAAAATCTAGCACATTAACTTACTGAAATTTCAACTAATACAATTATGTTTATGTGGTGGTACGGAACCCTCATTGCGCGAGTCCGACTCGCACTTGGCCGGTTTTTTTTCCTGAATGGTAAGTATTTTTACTAGTCCCACGTCATATATTTCTCGAAGAGAAAGATACCAGTTTTACGTTTTTGGGAATCTATAATTATCCATATATTTTAGTATGGAGGTTGCAAGAAATGGATACGCTTATGGCTCTACGCTTAGCAGTCAGTCCTGCTACTTAAACCGCCTTGATCATAACAGTGGAGTATTCCTTCGTTAATATATTTGTCTCCCTCTATCGCAGGTGGCCAACGACGTGTACGCAGAAGACGACCGCATCCAGCTGCCGCGCGACCTCCAGCAGTTCGCGTTCTCCAAGTTCAGCTCGGTATACTTCGCGGATGGAGGACAGCTCAGCCCCCGGAAACATCCCATCACCAGGCCTTTTCTGTCTAAGGCTGCTGTCAGGTTTGTATTTTCTATCTTCTTCTTCAACCTAAAAGCTGTTGACTGTGGAGTAACTTCTGTCAGTTCTTCTTTTCGCCAGATGCTTAACTTCTAGAACGACACTTTGACTTGATTCTTCTCCTTCTCCTTAATTTGTATTGGTCGAAGTAACTTCGCCTAGGTCTTCCTCTTCTCAAGACACTACACTAGACGTATTTTTATCATAGATACTAAGAACGAACCCAGAAATAAATAGTTATGTCACTGATTATCTCTCCACCATATTCCTTTTATACACAAGTTACTTCTCTGCCAACAAACTATTATATAGTTTGGCGGATCTAAGATGAAAAATGTATCTTCTGTTTTTTGAGAACAATAAACATTTTATTTATTTATTATTTTATTTTATTATTATTACTTTGTCAAAAAGAAGCCACGCTAGAAGTCCGCGGCAGAAACTTAAGCGACAAGGCACTGAAGAACCAATGGCCACTTAGGCGTAAAGGCGTCTATCTATGAACTGAAAGACGTAACGAGGGAGGCCCCCCAAAAGGTAGACCTACGATCTAGTCAAGGTCGCGGGAAGACGCTGGATGCGAGCAGCGCAAGACCGATCGTCATGGAAATCTTTAGGGGATGCCTACGTCCAGCTGTGTATGTCTTTTGGCTGATTTGATGATGATTTGTAACTTTTCTCTTGAAGGTATGTCTTGGAGAGATTTGGGGGAGACCTTTGTCAAATTGTCAGACTTTTAGTCACATTTTACCAAGTATTTTACGTACACAGGGATCAAGACTTCAACGATGCAGTGGCTACATTCAAGCTGATCCTGAGATGGTGTGACGAATCTGCTGCTGGTAATGAAGCTAGACAGAAGGTAATATTATCTATCTTCCTTTCATTATATTTAGTGGTGCTTTGTTTTTTACTGTTCACAACATAACTGAGACTTTTCAAATTTTGCAGGATTCGACTCCAATAAACAAAATGTCTTACCATGGATTTAAATTTATTCAACTTTAATGCGGAAGCTTATTATACAGGCTGTAAAAGACGGTGTACCGAAAATTTAAAGAGCGTGCTCAGTCAGCGAAACTGAACAACTTTCCCAAAGAAACGTTTTTGGGAAATAAAAAAAAAATTACCTCTATACTCTGTTCGATCAAGGTCAGCAATTTGTACGGAGAGGTCAAAATTGTTTTTCATGCTTTTCTGGATGCTTTTCTTAAAACCTAGCCCCCTACAGACACTATCACAAAGTCCACGATAGAATAACCTCACACAGAAGAAGCCTATTCACTCGAATAAAAAAACCTTGTACTTTCTCCAGGTGTTAGCAGACTACATAGCCTCCCGCGGTCTGTTGTCTCGCGGTCTGCGTGATGAGATATTAGTGCAGCTGTGTAACCAGGCGAGCGGGAATGATGCGTCAGCAGGCCGGGTTTGGAGTTTAATGGCGCACTGTTTAGCGGCTTTCCAACCAGGACCACCATTGCACAAGTACGTATGAAAGTCACTCAATATAGTAAGTACATCGAGCCGAATGCTTAGCGACCTTCCTGCGGTCTATCGTCTCGCGGTCTGCGTGATGAGATATTAGTGCAGCTGTGTAACCAGGCGAGCGGGAATGATGCGTCAGCAGGCCGGGTTTGGAGTTTAATGCCGCACTGTTTGTTCGCCCTTCCAACCAGGCATTAAGTATAGTCACTAAATAAAAGTACTTAACATGCCATTAGATATTAGGCAGGGTTTAAAGCTCGATGGCGTAAGTAAATCATCCATCATAGGCCCGACCTTTCCGGTATAGCCTAAGCGGCGAGCGGTTATTCAATAGGGTACAAACAATTAATAGGGTAATTTTCTATGTTATCTTATGCACTCGCAAATTAAGAGACAGACTACCGACTTGTCAAGTTGTCAGGACTGGGCGTTGATGACATTTCCCCTTTTACCACTGTGCTCTACTGAGATATAACATTTATCCACAGTACACAAATAAAATGATAACATATGCAAAAATACAGAACACTTACTTAAAGACTAACCTACAAAAACATCATCATAACACTTCGTCCACTGCTGAACAGGGAGCTCTATAGCAGCCTAAGTCTCTTTATGATGGTCGGTTAATCCAGATTTATCGGTACCGAATTTGAGTGATTCCCATTACATCCCAATACCTACGCAAAAAGTTGGTGCGTTCGTGGACATTGCAATTTTGTATTCCCAGTACGGCCCAACGCTTTTTTATAGAAACTTTAGTACATTCGGAAACAAAAATGTCAAAAAATTTTAATTAATTATTTAGATATCATAATAAAAGGCAGATAGTATATAAGGTGCTTCTAAAATATATGCCACCGCTTCAAGGGGTGTTTCTACTCGTGAAACTGAACATCAAGGAACCCATAGTCAAATCTAAAAAAAAATATGGCTCCCATACTAACTCGATCAGCTGATCGGCCAACTTAGTATGGGAAGTCAAAATTTGGATTTGACTATGGGTTCCATGAGGAAAGTTGTTCAGTTTCACGAGTAGAAACACCCCTTGAAGCGGTGGCATATATTTTAGAAGCACCTTATATTTTTCTAGTATATTTTTTACAGCATCATCAATCAGTCTTCATTAAAAGTAGGCATAATATTCATGTTTTGAACCTAATTTTACTCTTATTTAGAATAAAAATTAACAGATTAAATAATAAAAAAATCAACAATACAAAATAATCAAAATCAGTCTTATTGTTATAATTAACCTAATTTAACACTAAAAACCACCATAAAATAAACTGCATTGTTAACTAATTTGTTTTCTTGTACTTCTAATTCATAAACAATTCTGAAAACCCGATTGATAAGTTATTATAACTAAAGTTCTATCTTCTTAGTAAATAATGTTACATTGAAACATTTGAGGTAGAGTCGACTACCGTAAGTCGACTATCAGATAGGCCTTTAGTCTGATGACAGGAACAATTACACAATATTTGTATATTCTGTGTTTCGCTATCTTGCAAACATCAAATAATAATAAATATTTTGAAAACACTTTTGTTGTTAGCATTACTTTCCTTAAAAAACGTCATAATAGGTCTTTACCTATGAAATTGCCGAAATTTTCTTACAGATTAATGAGATCATAATTCCTATAATTCTAATGCTATTTTTTGCATTTGATTTATATTTGAAAGTTGACTTCAAGGTTATCAATTTACGCATAAAATAAAGTTTTATTTTTAGTTTGATATATAAAATTAAAGGTTTGAAAATTGTTCGTCTTAAATGTCGTCCGATTTCATCATTAGAATTGTTATATTTTTTTACAGATAATATTTTTCGAAAATTAAATTTAAGCTTCTGTTAGCTTAATGTCTTCCCAATAATGCTTAAAAAAAAATTGGATTTATAATTCCTAAGAAAAATGCAAAAATGTTAGTACAGAAAATTGAGTTTACCTAAAATTCGCCATACAAAACGGCAATTTTCATAGGTAAAGACCTAATATAAAACGAAGTGGGACGTAATGGGAATAAACATAAAATAAAATATTAAATTCCCATTACGCACCAAAATGGTGCGTTGGGACATGGGACGTAATGGGAACCACTCCCGAATTTGTTCTAACTGGTAATCTGGCTTTTGTGTTTTTACCCATACACTTTTTATACACACTGCTGCGTGCGTGTGTTACATAAAAGTTGAGACTTAATTCTCAGTGTCTCAGAATAAATATTGTTTCCTCAGTGTATTAAAAAATCGCACGCTTCTTACTTAGACCATAGATAGACAGTAGACAATCCCTGACCAGGTCAAGTCATATTATATCAGACATTTTACTTTAAAGAGTCTTCCGAATGCAATGCAACTTTCGTAATCCATTCAATCGGCTTACCTAAATTATATTCTAACGAATGCTAATTTTTTCGTGTTTTATCACAGATACCTAGTCCGCTTCGTGTCGGAACGCGCTCCGAGCCGCGAGAGGGCGCTGTTACTCCGGTTGCTGGGCTGCCAGGGCGCCGGCGCCGCGAGGACTGCCGGCGTGGCGCGTCGGACGCCGCCCACCTTGTTGGAATGGCGCGCTGCTATAGCTGAGGCGAGGCCTGCTTTACCTTTGCGGCTGTATGATGGTAATTTTCCTATTCCATTACTACCACTAGAGGGTGCTGTTACTTGTTGGTTGTCTATGCGCTGCAGAAGCGCGTCGTACGCCAATTACATTATTAGAATTAGAATGGCGGTGTGCTCCTATAGCTGAAGCGAGACCTGCGTTGCCTTTGAGGCTATCTAACTGTGTCTAGCTAGTTCGTGTTGTAACCGCAAGGTGGCCCTGTTAGTACGATCACTTGGTTGCCAAAGTAGCGTGTCAGACGCCCCCGAAGTTTTTGGCATGGTGCGCTGCTACAGCTGAGGCGAGACATGGTAAGTATTCACTCAGTTCGTGTCATAACCGCGAGATGGCGCTGTAACTACGTTTATTGGGCTGTTGGTGAAAACTGGTTGTCGTTTCAGAAACCACATCGGAACTATGTCATTTACAATATTTTTGTCTCAACTAATATAATAATAGATCTTTTAATTTTTAAACTTCGTCATTGCTTAGTGTTCTTCTTGATATTTGTTTTGAAATTATCATGTTTATTTTCAGATTCAGTCCACCACGTGTGCGTAGAATCGTGGACGTCGTGCGAGCGGGCTGCCGGGGCCGCGCTGGCCGCCGCCGGGGTCGCTCACAACGCCAGCGGGTGGTCGCTCACTATGGAGCACAACGGACAGCTTACTGGTAAGTTGGACAGCTCACTAGTAAGATGGACAGATCACTGGTTAATGTAGAACTAAAGCTCATTTGTAAGATTCAGTCTACCACGTATGCGTAAAATCAACAGTGGACGGCTCACTGGTAAGATACAGTGCACAGTGGACAGCTCACTGGTAAGTTACTAAGATACAGTGCACAGTGGACGGCTCACTGGTAAGTAACAGTGCACAGTGGACGGCTCACTGGTAAGATACAGTGCACAGTGGATGACTTACCGATAAGATACAGCGCGTATGCGTAAAATCAACAGTGGACGGCTCACTGGTAAGATACAGTGCACAGTGGACAGCTCACTGGTAAGTTACTAAGATACAGTGCACAGTGGACAGTCCACTGGTAAGATATAGTGCACAGTGGACGGCTCACTGGTAAGATATAGTGCACAGTGGACGGCTCACTGGTTAGATATAGTGCACAGTAGACGGCTCATTGGTAAGATATAGTGCACAGTAGACAGCTCACTGGTAAGATACAGTGCACAGTAGACAGCTCACTGGTAAGATACAGTGCACATTATTGGTAAAAAATAGTGCGCAGTGGACAGCTCACTAATAAGATTCAGTGGACACTGGACAGCACATTGGACAGTTCATTGGTAAGATACGGTGCACAATGGACAGATCCCTGGTAGGATTGCGTGCACAATTTTTACTTTACGTAAGGTTGCACGGAGGGATTCAGCTATAGTAAGAATGCGAAAGCTATTTTACTACGTCGTTCTTTCCCTATAGCTGACACAAAAATTTGTGAGATATATCTTACACGATATGGTGATAATGATAAACACAGTTTCCTAATCTCAATTTGTTTCCAGAATGGGCGGGTTGCGAGTACGCACTGGACGCGGTGGGCGAGATCGAGACATGGGCGGCTTTGCCCAGCGGGCGCGGGGAGGCGCTGCGGGCCGTGCACAGCGGCGCGCGCCACACGCCGCCCGCGCCCCCGCCCCGGCACTCCTCGCACGGGGACGCGCAGCCGGTAAGAAGGCTCATTCCTACAATAATTGACTGTCGTACTTGCATCCATAGGCCCTTAAAATTTCAGGCAGAGAATAAATAATAGTACTAGCTTATGACCATAAATACCTCTTGGTAGCGATTTTAGTATAAAAAATTTACCTACTTAACCTCATCAAACCGTGTGGCCCATAATTTTTATTTTTTATTTTGAAGTGAAAACTTCTTTAGCGGCGCTTGGCGCATTTTTTTGATGCACACTGATGAAGTAAACATATTGGTTTTTTTACCACTTTCTAGCTGCCTTGCGTATATTTAAGATCAGCTGTCTTCTTTTCTTACAACAACGACTTTCAAAAACAAATGAATCTGATTATAAGTCATACATTTTAGGGACTGATCAACAATTTTATTAATGTTTTTCTTATTGTTTCAGATTCCACCACCCGAGCCACCCAAGTCCCGTTCCCCAAGCATCCAGCGCCTTGTCATGCAGGAGTCCATCGACGAGAACTCCGAATACAACTGGAAAATGGACAGAGGAGAGACCCACACACTCACCAAGAACACTAGCGAATACTCAAGAAAAATCTCACACGATATCTTGTCTAGAGAATCTGCCTTAAACGAGCGGTACTTTGAGCAGAATTCTGACAAAGTTAGAAGCAGATCTTTGGATAATCTACTTGGGGATAATCCAGTACCGCAACCGACGAAGTTGACGGATTTGGGCTTGTCGCAATCGCGTTTAAATGATAGATATCATTCCGTTGAAAGATTGGGAGGAAACACATCGAGCGTGACGTCTAGTAAAGGTGCGATGGAGATTGAATACGGGACTGGATCGCGCGGTCCGCCGTCCAGGTATATAAAGTCGCAGTATGCAGGAAAGCGAGCGCCTGCTGGGTCGCAATCCAGTCGCGCGTATATAGAAAAGAGCTCAGAATTTGGTGGTGTCAGGTCCTCAGCTATGTCGGACACATCTGAAGCTCCAAGTCTCGCTTCTCATGTACGTCGCGTCCGCGTCCCGAGCCAAGCCTCAGACGTCGACCAATTCCTTGACGATTTGTTCTCTCCTGTTCTCGACCCAAACATCGATGAACTCTCTGATGCGAGGTCTTTAGCCGCAAGCATCAAAGGAGGCCATAAAGATTACAACGAATTTATAGATAGCGTTCTGTCGTGCGATTACAACGAACAATTAGAAGTCTTACAAGATGTTAAAGAATTAAAAGTACTTATCAAAGGCGGTGGAAAGGAGGAGAAAGGAAAAACGAGTCGAAAAGAATCGAATGTAGACTCCGTGGACGATTATATTACGAACCTATTTGATCCGATATTTATGAATGATAGTCTGAAGAGGTTGACGGATGGAGAGAGTATTTCAGGTGCCATAAAAGGTGGAGGCGCGACGCCTAGAGCCGCTTCCGCCAATACTTCTGCTCTCAGCTACGGAGCCCTATCCATGCCTCAGATGCCAGCAACTCCAGAAGCCTTAGCCGCTGCATTGGGTCTACATCTACCACCACCCGGTACGGTGGATATAAACTCCTATCACCAGAATTTGCAAAGAGCGTTCTTGCAGAGCGCAATGGCACAGAATCTTCAAATCCAACAGCAGTTGCTGGCTCAGAATCAAGCTTTACAAACTCTTTTAGCTGGACAAGTAGTTGAGCCTACGGAGTCTGAACCGACGTCGCCAGTTAGGTCATCAACGGTCGTTCACGCTCAAGTTCATTCACCTCCGAGGAACTCGGTAGTAAAGACGCGGCGCGAGTCCAACGAGAGTTCAACGACCGGAGCCGCCCCGCCCCCGCCGCCGCCCATGCCGCCCCCGCTGCACTCCTCGGACCCTTCAGAGGTCCGCGGCTTCATGGACCCGTACGGTCGCGCCAAAACCGTGCGCATCGGCAAGTGGCGTTGGCCCCCGCCAAAGAACGAAAGCGGGCAAGACACGACGCAAGATTTTACCAAATTTAAAATGCGTCAAATACAACGAAGGAATACTCCGCAAGCTCAGACTAACGGCGTGGATCATGAGCAGCCTAGAGGCAGATCGCGTTCGGACGCTTCGCCCAGCGGCGTAGAATGGGAAGAGTTCGATGTGGATTCACCTGTATCACCCACCAGGGAGCCACCTAGTCAAAGAACCGCGCGACGAAGCTTCGAGATCGGAGCGCAGCGGCCTTCGCCAGGAAGCGTCGGCAAGTTGAAACTTAGCTCGGAAATGAGGCAACGGTTAGAGCGAGTCACCGCTAACCATTCCGTTCGAAGCTCGTCGTCTAATGCCGAAACGCCGAGGACGATTAACAAGCTGGAAGATACGAGGAAGTTGATGTTGGAAAGGCAATTAGGAGGGGGTAGTCGTTGGGACGCGCCGCCGCCGCCATTGCCTCCTGCACCGCCGGGCCCCGCCCCTCCCCCTCCCAAGTCCCCCCCCACTCCTCCAGACCGACCCGCCCCTCCACCACCAATCCCTGAAAGCCACCAATCATCTTCAACCTTCGCGCAACTACGTCGAGACCGCGACACTTTCGGCGTACATCAAAACCGAGATCAAAGAGATTCCGACGACCGACACGCTTTCTTAGCCAACTGGAATTCTAGAAGACGTGAAGAATCTGAAAACAGAGATGATTTAGCGACTAGATTCCTAACATCGGACCGTAGAGAGGGTCGCCGGGTTAGAGACGATTGGGGTGACGAATCGGATATTAGAAGCAGAGATTATAACGACGACAGAGGGCAGCACGGTCGCGACGAATGGGACTCTGAATCGGGATTGGACGTTCGAGACCGACGGGACAGAGACAACTTCTCCGGACGAGACGCGTCAGAAATATACGAAATACACCCGACGAGAACGGAAAGAAGAAAAGAAGAGAACGGAATAGAAGACACTTTCGAACGGAAACGGTCTTCTCCCTATTACGACGATTTTGAACGCTTCGATGGAAGGAAAAACTCTAGGGAAATGTTAGTTGGGAGAGCAAGAGACAGTCCTAGGTCAGATGTGGTATTCCCGCAGGAAAATGGTGATATATCGAAGAGGGACCGGCCGACATTCAAGACTCATATGGCACAGAAAGAAAGAGATAGGAAGATAGAAGCGGAGAGACGGCATTCTGTGTCTACGCATGTAACGGATCGAACGGAGCATATTGAACGTAAGTAGTGATTATTTTGTTCAATATTTTAGATGTAAACAATTCTATATATTGTTTATTTTGATGCAATAGCAATAATCTAGGTAATTTATGATTTTAATTCAATTCAATTCATCTTTTTAACGTAGGGTAGGCAGAGACCATCCTTTTTACCTTTACACCTCTCGATTTTTTATACAAAGTGAATTTTTACTGGTTTCGCTTTCAAATGATTATACTAATAAAAATAACAAGTTTCAGAAGAAAAAAATCTTAGCTTGAAACAATTTTTTTTACTCTATTCTATACTAAAGGTACCCAAACTTTTTTTGCCGTAGATTGCACTCGTTTTCGCCATAATACGCATAAATTGACTTCCGAACCAGCCCCAGTCGAAATCCCGGATGCCATAAACAAAGGTTGTTTCGGGCTTGCATTCTGAAAAATAAAACTTGGAGCTAGGTTTCTTGTAGCGTTCATTAATATTTCAATAGGTTGCTCGATAGGTTGCTTAACTGATCTTGGGTACCGGTACCAAAGTTCAGTCCACTAAAAAAAAGACTATTTTAAGACTATTTAAGACTATTTTTTTGTTCCACCCAGGCGACGCCCCGGCCCCGGCGGCGCTGCTCCCGGCGGACCGCGCGTTCCTCACGTACGGGCGCGTGGGGTGGCGGCTGCGCGTGCGCAAGGAGTACTTCACGCCCGCCGAGACCTACGGCGAGCCGCCGGTGCTCGACCTGCTCTATCTACAGGTAATTAATTAATGGAAATGTTGGAATTACAAATTAAAAAAGATTTCTAAACAAAGGCAAATTAAAAGTACCCTAAACTGACGAGATTGTATGAAAGTACAAGAAGCGAAGGAAGTATGTCAAGATCGTAGCAGGTGAAGGACTGTGGTCTCTGCCTACCCCACAGGGAAAGAGGCGTGAGGCGTATGTATGTATTATTGAAGTTTTTTAATGGCCTGGAATAAGAGAAGACGTACCTAGTGAGGAATAGTAAAGAACGCTAGACAGATCACACGTGTATGGCGACCCAAGGCATTCTTTATTTCGTCCCGTGGCCAGTATGTGATTTTTCAACCCATCTATTCGAAAATCGCTGAACGGTTCGTCAATAAAGGCGAACAAAATAGCTGTTTTCTCCAAGAGACTTTCGTAGCGGGTAAAAATGGGATTTAAAATTAGAATTTGAATTTAGGGCCACCATAGGGATATTTTAGGTCAACCATAGAAGTTGAACCAAAATATTTTATGAAAAATGATACTGGCCGGTTGTACTATTAAAATTATTATGAATGTAAAAAAAGAAATATGCTTGAAATGTAAACAAGACTACCAACCAATGAGGTTCTGTTCCTAATTTATACAAAAATGTCAATAACATTTGCAGTTATTACAAATAATACTTAATATGATTTTTAGTATTGTTTCATCAAGTAATAATATTTTAATAGTATTTTATATTTAAAATTAATGACGAGTGTGTGTCTCAATAAGCCTCTTATTCTTTTCTCATAGAGGGAGATGAAAAGTAGTGTGTATTACGCGGCTGCAAAAATATTTTTACCTTGGGCGACCTATTGAATCCCTCGCTACGTTAATGATTCTACTTTAAAATCCCTCGCCATGCTCGGGATTCTACTCAAGAATCCTTCACTTCGCTCTGGATTCAAAATAGCGCCCTCGCCTTAAAAATATTATTTTACAGCCTTTCGTGCCGCTGCGGGGAGGAAGGAACACTTTAGTCCCGCGTACTGAGGAAAAAGTACCAACTTTATCCAAAACACTTTGACGTGTTTTAAAAATGAAGTCAAACTTTTTCGTCCAAAAATTTCGTTTAAGATAATAGTATACGTAGACAAAAATTTTTGACCTTTACGCGACAAACCCGATGTTTGTTCAATAAAGTTGCTTTAAAGAAGGGAAAGTTTCATTCAATAATTTTTTTTTGTAAAAAAGTTACACAGTATGCACAGTCATCATCATCATCATATCTTGTAGGTTGCAAGGTCGTGGTGTCAGAGTTGTGGAGCCACTAAAGGCCTCTGACATGGCTCATTAACGACTACATCCGTAGATAGTAGTCGGGACCAACGGCTTAACGTGCCTTCCGAAGCACGGAATCATCTAAATTTTCAGACAATCAGGTGATTCATCTTGCAGTGTCCTAACCCAACTGGGAAGGTCGCAAAACGGGATTTTTGTTTGACAGTGTCCCCATCGGGAATTGAATCCAAAACCTCCGGATCGAGAGCAAGCGCTCTAACCACTAGACTACGGAGGCTGTTACGCAGTGATACTAAATAGTTAGTTATTTTTGTAAAAAGGCCCATTAGCACTACAAATACAAAACAAAAAATACAAAAATACAAAATAATTTATTTAAAAAGTCCAGCTAACAAATAAAACAATTTTACTCTGATAACCACACTAGGCTAGGCCTGTGTCGTGGTTATCACGACCAATTGAGGAACATCGGGACTAAACAAGGTATAACATAATTGACATTACAGAGTTATAACTTAACTTTATAGTAGTTTATGCAACTGTCATATAAAACTGGTTATTAAAACACGAGTTTGGGTTTATCACACGAGGCGCAGCCGAGTGTGATAATAGCATCAAACGAGTGTTTTAATACCATATTATATGCAGTTGCGTATACTACTTTATCTTCACTCATACAATAAGTAGGTACTTACTTATAAAAATTAAACAAAGTAAGTAAACAACAAAGGCAACTTATATTATGTATACTACAGTTCTGATATAAGTCTATAGAAGCCGCCTTAATATATCCGCTAGGTCTTCTTTGAAATATACAAGCAGAACATTTCCTTAACATGGTTTTCTTTTAGATTTTCATTCTTTCCCAATTCATTGTAGGTTATGTCGTAAAATGTCCTAGACTAATATGAGAGAAGATCATAAGTTATTGAGTATCTTCTGGTGTGAGTGCAGTATCCTGACTGCACCAATTTATCTACTTTTTCAATAAACTTTCACATTACTTTCACGGGCACAAAATACTTGAAAAAGGTAAATGTTTGAAAATAGCGGCAAATCTAATATCTATTTCCAAGTCCTTTCTAATTTCAGGCTGCGCGCGCATATTTTGAGCCACAGATGAAATAATTGTAACTATAGTAACTGTTACTCTAATTGCTCCAAAATAATAGGTTGTTTATATGGTACACTTTGTAATATGCTACTGATATTTGACAGCTACTAAGAAAAACTGATATATTACTAACGGGCTCTCTAAAAGACCTTCTATTCAGTCTTCTTAAAAAAAGTTTAGATTCAAGGAGAATTGTATCCAAGTGTTATGTAATGATTAAAAAATTAAATTACGTAACACCTTTGCAAAATTTTCATACAAAAATCGTTACGTAATGGTAACTTTTTAATTTTTTATATATACTCTGCGTAATATACAAATCAAATCAAATCAAAATCGTTTATTCATTGTTGGATATTAAAATCTCTTAATGACGTCAGCTAAACTACATCGCTTCACAAACAATGTGGCGCCATTGTGGGAAAAAAAAGAAGCGACAATAAAAACCCACGCGCTCTTTTAAATATGTTTGAATGTACAAGGTTGATATACAACATACATAGGTCAGTTTTAATTTTGAATTAGCCTGTTAGAACCGTAGTCTAATCCCATGGATTTTTCATTTTTTATACAGCCTTACGTATCAACTTTTTGAATCATATTTCAAAGTTTACGACATGAGTGTAGATAAAATACATTATACTACAAGAAAGATAAATGCAGAAAAAATTACAGAAACTAGAGCGAAAATAATTACGCTAATAGTAGACATTAGAAATTAGTGCATGGGGTTTTGTATGGGTTTGTGTGTGCGTGTGTGTGTATGGGTGTGTAAATACATTATTTAGTTTCGAAAGCGTCTCGTCTCTATTTTAAAGGCACTAAACCAATGAGTGTGCCACGATGATATAATACTGACTTGTGCCACAGATCATATAATACTAGTAAACTATTCTTGTGCTATCTTTTTCAGTTTTAGTTAGTGTCAGCAGTAGGTAGCGGCTGACAAACTTTAGTTAAGATTTCCGCAACTCGCCATACTAAAACATAAATTTTCTTCATCAGATAGTCCACGACATAACCTCAACCCTCCCATCGCTGCGTATTTCTAACAGCGAGCGTCGCGCCGGTGCAGCCTGGCTGAGGCAGCAAGGCAACGGCCCCGTGCGAGCCGCAGTTAAAAGACAGGCGGTGGAACTGGCCAGGTCTTGGCCTTTCTACTTCGCCAGGCTGTTTGCAGCCAGGGTTCCTCCAGGAGAAAATGCAGTTCTGGCTGTTTCGCATAGTGCTGTGACTATTGGTGTCAAAGGTATGTTATACTTCAGGAGCCTTTACGTCTTTTGAGTCGCAGCCAAGAGATAAGCGGAGGATCTGGCCAGATTTTGGCCTTTCTACTTCGCCAGGCTGTTCGCCTGTATTGCTATTTGTGTCAAAGGTATTGAGGTTCCTCCATAATTTTTGAGCCGCAGCCAAGAGACAGGCGATGGAACTGGCCAGGTCTTAGGCCGGCATTCGGCCTGTGTACATTTTGGTGGATTCTAAAATATAGCCGCGGAAATTCCGTCGCGGAAATATCCGCTAATTATGCTCCACCAACCGAAATTCCCCTTAGGTAACTTAAATCGCTGATCTTAGAGCTGATCTTTCCGCGACGGAATTTCCGCAGGTATGTCGCTACTATAGAGATTGTTCTCAAGTGAAATTCCAATATTGGTCAACTTGGACTTATTTTCTTCAAAGCTGTAATGACCGCTGTTTGTCAGGACCGACCGGGCTGACGATCCGCCGCACGATATCCCTGGAAGGCCTGCGCGCGTCGTCGCCGGCGCCGCACACCCTGCAGCTGTCTCCCTCGCGCGCGCCGCCGCTCACTCTGCACGTCCCGCTCGCACACCACGCCCACTCGCTCATCGCTGAAATGGCGCTGCAGTACTCACAGGTATGTTGTACAAATTGATCAACAGCGCTTTCGAATTTTCGCTTACAGTTGACTGCATTTAAGGTGACGTCAGAAAATCCAGGCAAACAATAGTACTATAATTGCCATTCTGTCGCAACTTGTATAGTGCTTTTCTCCTATTTGTGAGGAAACAGAAAACGAAGTTAAAGGAATAAATCAAGTCTTTATTCATATTAAAAACAACACTGCAGTTTGTCCAATTTGTTAATCACATGAAGGAAAAAAAAATTTACGCGCCCGTAATTTTTTTTTCCTTCATGGTTAATCAGTTGATTGAACACTTTTTCCAGGTAGGTAAATGTACTTGTTGTATACTTTAACTTAAATCCTGAAGCAAACAACAATGAACATTGTTGTAGTGTTTTACATTACTGTCGTGTATTTGACCTAAAGCAAAAATTCAAACGGCTATAACTTAAACAACAACAATTGAGAACCGGAACGAGGAAACTGAACGCCTCCTTTTTTGAAATAACAGCACTGTTTACGAGCAAATAGTAGAAAATAAATTTAAATCTAAGAAAACTTATGATATTATTGGGGATACACATTAGTGCTGTAGGTATTCAATAACATTATTAGATAAAGTTAGCTCTATAGAAAAAAACCGGCCAAGTGCGAGTCGGACTCGCGCACTGAGGGTTCCGTACCACCATAATTGTATTAGTTGAAATTTCAGTAAGTTAATGTGCTAGATTTTTTGAGTCCGACACGCGCTTGACCAAATTTTATTATTTGTTATTATTTTATAGCTTATGCACTATAAACATACCAATTTTCAAGTTTGTAAGTGTTCCCGTTTTTAAATAGAACTAAAACAAAAATCGCCTCAGTGACCATCCAACTTGACCCCTCTCTTATATGAATGTTCTTGAAACGGGAGCTCACCACAATTGGTTACCATTAGTTGTGAGAAAAGTTGTAATATTTAATGATTTCAGACTTTTCCCATTATTTGTACTGTGAGACCTAGCTTCTTGCCAAATTTCATAATTTTAGGTCAACGGGAAGTACCCTGTAGGTTTTGCATTTTTGAATAAATGTATGGAGATGAGGACATAAAATGCCATATCTTTTGATTGCGTCATTGTAAAAAAATGAAATTTTCAGATCTTGTGTGGTTCATGGATCCTAATATATGGTATTAATTTCAACCTGATCCCTTCACCCGTTCGTGAAATAAAGGGTCTTGACAGACAGACAGACAGACAGACAGACGGACAACAAAGTGATCCTATAAGGGTTCCGTTTTTTTCTTTTGAGGTACGGAACCCTAAAAATGACAAAGTTGCCCCTTTTTTCATTCATTCACCAAAAATAACAGTACAGAGTAGGTATTTAGATTTTATTCAAAGTTTTGTTAAAAATAAATTGGAGTCTAGCTGGTGCCCGCGACTTCGTCTGCGCAGGTTTGTAAATTGTAGCCTATGTGTTATTCTGATGTATAAGCTATATTATTGTAAAGTATCATTAAAATCCATTCAGTAGTTTTTACGTGAGAGTTACAAACGTCCATCCATCCATACTTACAAACTTTCGCGTTTATATTATTAAGTAGGAAGTAAGATGTGCAAAAGTATAATTATTTTTCGTACTCCATATACTTACGTTAAAGAAAAGATAAAGACATAATTTTTGGAATCGTAGGCTACCGTCATCCGTCACTGAACTACTATTTACTGAACGTCAAAACGGAACTCTTCTCTTTTTGTATTATTAAGGGGTGATAGTATGGTATTACCTGAAATTACACCCTCATCAATTTTGTGCCGTCCGTAAATAAGGCAAAAAAGAGCGTTTCCCACCCTGAAAAGTAAAGATCGATTGTCTCTTGCCGATATTTTCACTGGCTCTCTTACCATAGGAAACCGAACATACTTGTTCTGATGGGATTTCTACCAATCCCTATCACTTTCACTACGGTATAAAAAATTGAGATCGAGATCCGTTTTTATAACAAAAAATACATTAAAGTATTTGTTCAAAAATCCTTATTATGGGCTGTAAAGTTTTGATATAAAAATAAAGAAAATGAATACGGTAAGTACTAAATCTGAGACCTGTAGTTGACGTAATACATGTTTAAAAAACTGCACATCTAACATGACACAGGCAATCCGCTCTCCTATTCTAGATAAAGCTCTTGCAAACGAGTTTTATTCGACTTGCAAGCTTGGAGCGTCTTTCTTTGACGCGTTTTAACAGCTTTTACGTAACGTCTCTCTAAAAATATGTCTGACAAGTTGTGGTTTCCGATGATATGACAAATTTTGATAAGAAAGATTTGGCACTTAAATGCAAGCATGATTTGATATTTGATTTATTAAATCATTATAAAGACAACATTAGTGTTAACTTTTAATTTAACTTTTGTTGACAGATATAAAAGTAAATAAATACGTTTGAAATCAGTTGATCGTTTTTTCTTCTTTATTTTATAGCCTAGAAGCACAGAATAGGTAATAGTACTAGCGTCTACAAGTTCCGTGAGTAGAATCTTGGGGTACTTAGTCAAAAAGCGACGGAGGGAAAATAGGGTGCTTAACTAAGCAGTCTGCGATGCAGCTGCATTGATGCTGACCACGCGGTCTACATACCGGTGGGCAGACGTGACTACTTACCTTCTTAAATCCTGGTTTTGTTATTTGATATTGTTTGTTGTTAGCTTTAATACAATTCCTCGTTGTTGAAGTAGGTAGGTACATAAGTGTACGAAAAACTATGTTTGTGTATGAAATATCTAGTCACCACGTACTTATACAAGGTCCTAATGAAATAGTGAACATAATTCTAGTATGTTACTCAGACCATGAAACTGAACAACTTTCCCCAAGGAACATGGTCCAAATACGAAAATCAATCTTTAACCTTCCATAGAAACTGCGTCAACTGATAGCGCTTTTTGTATGGGAGGTTAACTTTGTTTTTTCGTATTTCGACCTGTGTTCCTTGAGAAAAGTTGATCATGATCTTAGTAACATGTCAAAATTATGTTCACTATTTCTGTAGGACCCTATATATTTCAATATACAACGTGTAACGGAAAGTTGTGATAATACTGAAGGGTGTAAATATGCTCATGAAACTGAACAACTTTTCCCAAGCAAGCAAGCAGTATTATTAAACCTTTCCGTTACACGCTGTATATACAACGTTATTTTTTTGGACCTGATATGCGTATGCCCCACCTTCTTTGGGTCAAGTGCAACTTTTGTTCAGGCAACTTTCAAATAACGGCAATTTATTTTTTCATTCAAAAATTTTAAATATTTGATGAGTCAATTTTTTTCATGGACATATATACCCTACCATTTGTTTCTTGTGCTTATTAAGACAACTTACTTAGGCAATAAGAAACTTTTCTCAGTCTCCAATTAGTAAAATTAACACCACTTTATGTAAAAAGCAATCAAAATTTCCAATTTGAACAATGAAACATGTTCTAGTGAAAACCATTTAATCGAATTCCATTAGTAAGGGATAATCGTCACTATGCACACACATGTAGAGTGCACATACACGAAACCAGTAGAGTGCACATACATCTTATTAAGTTGTAGGATATGTTTAAAATTTTTTTACTTCATAAAATTGCGGGTTATTTGAAAAGTCCCCAAACAAACGTCGCTACTGCTGACCCAACCAACTACGGACGGATGTCAGGTAGGTACAAAAAAATAATAGTTAGGGTGCTGGCTGCAATTTGGGTATATGATTTGCTCATGATTCATATTAATAGGGATGATAGATCAGCTCAATACGAATCGATTTGGTCCTCACAGGTTTTTCTGTGCGTCGCTGCGTTTTTGAGTTAAAGCAAAAAAAATGAAAATAAGGTACAAAATAATGTTTTTTTGGTCTGCCTTTGTGGCTCCTGTTTAAAATACTTCTAAAGATGTAGAAAATCGAAGAGGCAGACATGCAGGGCTCTGCATTATCACGGGACGAAGTAGTGAATTTTTGCATTTTGAAGAGCTGTAACTTTACGACGCAGGGCTATTATGATGGCAGACTATTTTTCTGGGGTCTAATACATTGTATTTAATCAGATAGTCATAGTCTGCCAGGTGTACGTTTCATTGTCAAATTTCAAAATAGTTAAAACTTAATTCCTCAAAAACGCAGGGGTGTGGATGTCCGCCAATATTTTTGTATCTTCTAGAGCATGCTCCTTATCATCAGTCAACGTGGCAGACATGAGCAAATCATATAGAAATTTGTCCTTCATCACCCTTACTATAACGTCGTATATTTGATAATCTGGCTATGTTTACCATATTATCAACGCACATGACTATACAAAACGTTGAATCGTGTATAAAACACGCATCAAATATCAATTCATGTGTCAACTAACCGAAGCAAGTGTCTTCCTATTTCCGAAGTTACTCAACGTGTGTTATGTAAGACAGAGGTCATCATTTGAGATTTTGAGTGTTCTACATTACCTACAGGCTTGCCTAGGGCGTGACGCCCATAAATTACCTATATGACCATATCATCTTTCTGCTCAACGACTTAAAAAAAAACTGGCCAAGTGCGAGCGCACCGAAGCGCCGACCGTTTTAGTTATGGACGCGTTGTCACGCAGAAGTGTATTAAATCCGTGCGAGTCCAACACGCATTTTTTCATTTTTAGGGTTCCGTACCTCAAAAGAAAAAAACGGAACCCTTATAGGATCACTTTGTTGTCCGTCTGTCTGTCAAGACCCTTTATCTCACGAACGGGTAGAGGTATCAGGTTGAAATTGATATTATGATCCATGAACCACACAAGATCTGAAAATTTAATTTTTTTACAACGACGCCATCAAAAGATATGACTTTTTATGCCTTCATCTCCATACATTTATGCAAAAATCCAAAACCTACAGGGTACTTCCCGTTGACCTAAAATTATGAAATTTGGCAAGAAGCTAGGTCTCACAGTACAAATAAAGGGAAAAGTCTAAAATAATTAAATATTTAAATTTTTCTCACAACTAATAGTAACCAATTAAGGTGAGCTGGCGTTTCAAGAACTTTTCTATAAAAGAGGGGTCAAGTCGGATGGTCGCGGAGATTTTAAAATCAAAGAGCAAAAGCTTTTAATATATCATATGGTAGATAGGTACGGAACCCTTAGGGCGCGAGTCCGACTCGCACTTGGCCGGTTTTTTTATTATTTGTTGTTATAGCGGCCACAGAAAAACATAATCTTTGAAATTTTCAACTCTATATCTTTTAATTCCTAACACAGGCCTTTTCGAGCTTAAAGGAGGGATCACCCCTAATATAAGTACCCAACTTTGTAAAGAGAAATAAATAATTTTTGATTTTGATTTTTTTTTATGTCTATTACGGTTCATGAGATACAGCCCGCTGACAGACAGAGACACAAACCGACAGACGGACAGACATCGGAGGCTTGTTAATAGGGTCCCGTTTTTCAACCTATGGGTACGGAACCCTAAAAACTAGGCTGCTTGAGGATGACTGTTCGACTCCGACCTCTGATTTCCGCCTAGTATTTTTAAGGTAAAAGTCAAGACCCTTTTTCTCCCAAACGGGTAAAGATATCTAGTTGAAATTAATATCAAATATTATGTTCTATGGACCCTTGAAGCTGTGAAAAGACAACACAATCAATAGGTACGACCATTTGTCTTCATCTCCATACATTTATGAACCTGAAAAAGGTGGTTTACCTTTAGGGTATTTCCAGTTGAACTAGATTACTGTTTGGCAAGAAGGTAGGTCTAGTTTAGTTTATTTAATCACATATTCATACAATTACTAACTACTAACTAATTTCATACAATTACGTTTCATGCGACGGGAACAAGACGTGATGTAATGTATGTATGTACGTTTCATGTCAAATTATATTCTTTCACAATACGATCGTCAATAAGTATATAAAAAATCAATAAAATTATTTGAATTAATAATAAGAAAATAAACGTTATAAAATAAAAATGTCAAATAAAATAAAATGTCATTATAATCAGCGTACAATAGTAAAATACTCCGTCATGGAGTATAATGCCTTATGCAACAAAAAGTTCTTCAGTCGACTCCTGAAAGTTTCGTCACCAGATTCATTTTTTAAATCAATCAATGGGAAGTTGCTCATAGTACGGTCAACCGCTCGTCGGTAGAAACTTTTTCAACTCTATCACCACGCCATAAGGTCCAAAAGTGTTTCTACTGACGTGCTGTTGAGTGTACGTCGTCGGTCTAGTGGCACAAGCAAAGGAAAATGTCTGAAACTATTAAATATAATAAAATAAATAAATAAATAAAATAGGTTACATACATACATAACATCACGCCTATTTCTTTGTTTCTTTTTTATTAAATATGTATTACAACTTTTCTCACAATTAAGATGAGCTTCCGTTTTAAGGACATTCATATTAAAGAGAGGTCAGGTTAGGGTGGAAAGGAGTTATAAATTATAATCAAAGGACAAAAGCTTGTAGAATATGTATGGGGGATGAGTACGGAACCCACTGGAGTTCTATGACTATATTGACCTTTGCTTTGACTTAGTCGCAGTAACTTCGCCTTGTCCCTGTGCAAAGTATGTTTTATTAGCATAATCACACGTAAATTATTTTCATATCATATTTCTTACCTTTTTATTGCTTACTGCCTTTATCTGCCTGCCTGGGTCGCAGAAAAACGCAAGTTGCATCTAATTCTTGTATTTTTTAATGCTTCGTGGTCAGCCTTAAAGAGGTGGTTAGATGTTTTTAATATGTCTAAAAAATATATTATTAACCACCAGTTGCCGAAAGCTGTTTGGAAGTTATAATTTCTTTATTTTTTTTTAGACAAAATATCTAAAGCATGTTTAACCGTAAAGCATCTTTGTGCATTTGGCAATTAGTTAAGTTACTTACTCAATATTTGTTATGTTACGATAAACGCAACGAGACAATTAACCTAAATAAATGATTTGTTACCCACATTAATTGAATCGTAAAGAAATCGATCTGATTTTGTTTGCAGAGAAAGACAAATTAATAAACCTTAATGTTCGCTGATGTAACATTTGATACGCTTATATTTTCGCACGAGTCGGTACGGTCTGCAAATAAAATATTGACAATACGGATTATAAATGTAGTCCGCGGTGAAATAGTTTTAGTGGGTTTATTGCCTTCTTACCAAGTGAAGAACCAGCAAACATACTTTCACATTATTATCTTATCCCTACCCACTCTATCAAATATGACCTCATGATATCATACCTACACATTATACATGACAATACCACTCATAAATATACACACACATTTATAGACACTATATTCAAATTTACATTCTTACATACACATTAACAATTATATTTCATTTAGGTACTGTACACTGTGACACACAAATAACCTACATAAACAGACATACAGGCACAAAATCAAACACATACACACCTCTGCATATTTTTATATTAGTTGTAAGTCTTGTTATACGTGGGACACTCAGAAATATTTGCGACACTAAAAAAAATTGTTCTACAGGTACATATATTTTTATTAAATCTTTTCAAAGTACTCTCCACCAGCCTCTATACAAAGATTCATGCGTCTGAACCAGTTTTCAAAACACTTTTTCCAGTCCGCCGTAGACACCTCGTTTACAGCCTGCTCGAACGCAGCCAGCGCATCTTCCGGCGACGAAAATTGTATCCCCTTGAGCTGATTTTTTATTTTTGGAAATAAAAAGAAGTCACACGGTGCTAGATCAGGGCTGTAAGGAGGGTGACCCAGGAGTTTGACTGGTGTGCTGTCCAGGAAGTCCCTCGTTTTGAGCGCGGTGTGTGCAGGCGCATTGTCGTGGTGGAGCAGTAGTCCGCGGAGCCCTGTGTTTGGTCGCTTGTTGCTCACAACAGAAAAAACTTCTGGTAAACATTTGGTAGTATACCATTCGGCGTTGATGCTTCTTTGATCTCGTAAGGGAATTGAGGCCAAGTGGCCAGTCAAATTAAAAAAGCTGGCGATCAGAATCTTCCCCCCGCTTCGAGATCGCTTCACTTTGGTAGGCGTTGGTTCATTTTGAAACACCCAAACTGTCGACTGGCGCTTGGTTTCTGGATCGTATTGATAAATCCAGGACTCATCACCTGTTACGATGTCGTAAACACGCCGAGACGAGCCTGCTTCAAATTTGTTCAGCATATCACGGCACCATTCCACCCGGGCCTGCTTCTGAGCGTCGGTGAGGTAGTGCGGCACCCAGCGCGATACTATCCTCCTCACGCGAAGATGCCCGTGTAGAATCTCGTGAACGCTTCCCGATCCAATCTTTAATATGTGCTGAATCTCCTGATATGTAATTCGCTTATTATCTTGGATTAAATTTTTCACTGCTAGCACGTTTTCTTCCGTAATAGCCGTCAAAGGGCGACCGCTTCTTTCTTCATCCCCCAAGGTTGGTCGACCGCGCCTAAATTCGTTATACCAACGATACACGGTTGCCTTGGAGGGGCCTTCATCCATAAATGCCATTTGAAGTCTATCGAACGATTCATCCGGTTTCAGGCGACACTTGAAATCGTAAAAAATCATAGCTCTAAAATGTTCCCGGCGCAGATCCATTTTTCAGTAAGACACGATACTTTGAATTGGCTCGCAAAAAATGTGGAGGGAAATTTTGAAAATGGAACACACATATTTTTACTTACAAGTAATCATATTTTCGAAAAAGATTCTGACCGGCCAGTCTCCCATATATAAAAACTATTTTTCGCAATACTTTCTGAGTGGCCTGGTACCTTCATTTAATGCTTACCTGTCTTGCTTGCTTGTTTGTAACCTGAAAGAGAACCTAGCCCTCACGATACAGGGAATCCTAGTGTGAGGACAAGCGAATTAATGTAAAATCACTTTGTGTACCCAATAAAGTTATTGTTATTGTTATATTATTGTATACTTAACCCAAAACGAGAAAGTTCTGATTTCTTCGGACGTTCCACTAAGTTAGCTTCTTACCCTATCTATAGTATTAAACGAGCAATGTTTTGTATATATATTTGTATGTATAGTTGTAATTGGTTTCTCGAAAACGGCTCAAACAATTTCGATGAAATTTACCATACGGGGGTTTTCCGGGGCGAAAAATCGATCTAGCTAGGTCTCATGTCTGGGAAAAGTAGGAAAATTCGTTTATCCCTGCTTTTAAGCATTTTTTTAAAATAACGCGATTTATACAAAAATCTATAGGGCCATCTTTTGGTGGGTAGCATAGCTTGCTCACCCGATGATATTTTAACGTTGAGGCGGCCATTATAGAGCGAAGCTCGGTCGCCCAGGTACTGACTAACAATAAGTCTAGCAATTGCCGTCGAGCCAAGTTATAGGGTATTTGGCGGCTTCTTTATTCTTGAAAAGTTAATTGTACTTATCTTTTTCTAGAAGATGCCGACACGATAACACACTGTCAAATTAAATGGCCATTTGGCGTGGTTGGTAGTATTGAGCCTGCCTTCTACATCGTGGGCTGCGGGTTCGATGTTCGATGTGTAGGTTCCAGGGCAAACATTTATGTGATAAACACGGGTGTTTGTTCTGTGTCTGGGTGTTATTTATCTATTTATGTATATCAGGCTTTGCCTAGTTGAATTGTCCTCCAATATTTATTTTATTTTATTATTTATTTAATGTTGTTTTATATGAAATATCATATACATCCTATCGTTTTATATCTTGTATATTTGTCATTGTTTTGTTGCTGTCTCTATTGTAACTCGTAGATCGTAACTGCTTCTGTAGTTGAGTAGCAATAAAAGAATCAAATCAATCAAACTACCGCCTTTATTCGCCTTTATTTGACTCTAATCAAATTTCCATCTTAATGTGTGATTGTGCAACTGTTTGTTTTATTTTTAGGGTTCCGTACCTCAAAAGAAAAAAACGAAACCCTTATAGGATCACTTTGTTGTCCGTCTGTCTGTCTGTCAAGACCCTTTATCTCACGAACGGGTAAAGGTATCAGGTTGAAATTAATACCATATGTTAGGGTCCATGAACCACACAAGATCTGAAAATTTAAATTTTTTACAACGACGCAATCAAAAGATATGGCTTTTTATGTCCTCATCTCCATACATTTATGCAAAAAAGCAAAAGCTACAGGGTACTTCCCGTTGACCTAAAATTATGAAATTTGTCAAGAAGCTAGGTCTCACAGTACAAATAAAGGGAAAAGTCTGAAATCATTAAATATTACAACTTTACTCACAACTAATGGTAACCAATTGTGGTGAGCTCCCGTTTAAAGAACATTCATATAAGAGAGGGGTCAAGTTGGATGGTCGCGGAGGCGATTTTTGTTTTAGTTCTATTTTAAAAACGAGAACACTTACAAACTTGAAAATTAGTTTGTTTATAGTTCATAAGCTATAAAATAACAACAAATAATAAAATTTGGTCAAGCGCGTGTCAGACTCAAAAAATCTAGCACATTCACTTACTGAAATTTCAACTAATACAATTATGGTGGTACGGAACCCTCAGTGCGCGAGTCCGACTCGCACTTGGCCGGTTTTTTTTTTATTGACGAACTCGCGCGTGAGATTCAATTTTCTGAACGACCTAGGCACACCCCGGATACTACATAAATCGAGCGCGAATTTGAAATTGGAAGGTCGCGTAGGACCGCGCGTTCACTACGAAAGACCCTCAGGAGTACCACGAGAATCTCGTGGACAGGTGCGCGCGGGGATGCGGGGGGCGTTTGCAAGGGGGGCCATTACTTTATACTGCGACCTAGGTTAAGTCGCTTCCTTATTTTCATGCTTTAAGTCATTTAAATGTTAACTTACTTTGAGATTTTTTTTTACCTAAATGTACCTATATTCCGGTTCCAAATTAGAAATAAACTCTGTACAAAAAGAACCGGTCAAGTGGGAGTCGGACTCACGCGCCGAGGGTTCCGATATACTTTTTGTATTTTTGGAAGCCATAAAGTCCATTTTTAGGTTTGTTGCAGATTTCTAAAAAACTGTGCAACTTAGAAAGATTGTTTTATTTTTGCTGTAATGTTTACATAAACGTATGTCAACTGTAATTAATTTAGATTTTTCCTTTCACAAACTTCGGAGATAAGGGGGGGGAATGGTATTTTTTTTGTAATTTTTCATCATAACTTGAAAACCAAGAGTTGTAAAAAAATACAAAAATATATTTCAGAATGTGCAAGTAAAGCCCTTTCATATGATACCCCACTCCACCTAGTAGCGACAATTTGAAATTTGGCCCTCTCTATTTTGGCCCCCTTTACATTATTAATCATAATTTTTTCAATTTTTTTTTATGTGCAATTAAGTTAAGCAACTATATTCTAAAACTATTCCAAATTTCAGGTCGATAGCATGAGTGGTTGCTGAGATGTAGAAGTGTGAGGTGTGACAGACAGACAAACAGACAAAGTTGCACCATAAGGGTTCCTTTTTTTTTTTACTATCGGAATCCTAAAAAGCAATATTGTTTAGTCGCCCAAAAACACAGCTAAAAAATAATAAGTGTAATCGGGTTCAAAATATAAATTGATGGCACCGTTAGCGATATATTCAATAATAAAAATCCGTGGGGTTATACAGGGTGTTAATTTGATTGCGTGCCATAGCTTAGAGGGTGTTTGAGTAACGATAAAGTAACACAAAAAAAATGTTTTAAAAAATCCTACTTAAAAAAAACCTAAAACTCCATTGAAACTTAACGACCTCCGCGTTAGTGTAGTTTCAATGGAGTTAAAAAAAATTAAGTAGGATATTATTTGTTGAGTTCCTTTATCGTTACTGAAACACCACCTAAGCTATGGCACGCAATTAAACTAACACCATGTCTTTACCTATGAAATTGCCGTTTTGTATGGCGAATTTTAGGTAAGCTCAATTTTCAGTACTAACATTTTTGCATTTTTCTTAGGAATTATAAATCCAATTTGTTTCATTTTTTTAAGAATTATTGGGAGGACATTAAGCTAACACAAGAATAAATTTAATTTTCGAAAAATATTATCTGTAAAAAAATATAACAAATCTAATGATGAAATCGGACAACATTTAAGACGAACAATTTTCGAACCTTTAATTTTATATATCAAACTAAAAATAAAAACTTTATTTTATGCGTAAATTGATAACCTTGAAGTCAACTTTCAAATATAAGACAAATGAAAAAAATAGCATTAGAATTATAGGAATTATGATCCCAGTAATCTGTAAGAAAATTTCGGCAATTTCATAGGTAAAGACCTATTATAATTATTTCTATCTTTTATACGACTTTTCAACAATTCATGTGAATACTTAGTAAATATGACTGAACTTAATAGTATGACTTTAGGATTATCTCGGTCAATTTCGATTACACAATGCTCTGTAATTTCGAAACAGGAAATAAGTTTAATATCCACCCAACGTCGCCATTTCGTTCCGTTCACACGATTCCATTTCGAACTCGCTGGCTGTCGAACTTTTATAATAGTCAAGAGCAGATCAAGCTTGATACTAGCAGTGCAATTTTAGCTCCTATAGCGCTTGAAATAAGAACGATAAAATGTGACAACCTTTACGGCTTGTCTTTCTATGGTTTTACGCTTCCTGTCTGTTGCTGATTGCCTCAAAAATTAATTCTTCTTTACACAATTTTTATTGCACTCACTCACACAGCCTCTGTGGTCTAGTGGTTAGAGGGCTCGGCTCTCGATCCGGAGGTTCTGGGTTCGATTCCCGGTGGGGACACTGTCAAACAAAAATTCCTTTGTGCGACCTCCCCAGTTTGGTTAGGACATTGCAGGATGAATCACCTGATTGGCCGAAAAGTTACATGATACCGTGCTTCGGAAGGCACGTTAAGCCGTTGGTCCCGACTACTATCTACGGATGTAGTCGTTAATGAGCCATGTCAGGCCTTTGGCGGCTCAACCACTCTGACACCAGGGTTTGTGAGGTCGGTCATCGACCTTGCAACCCACACAATATGATGATGATGATGATGATGACTCTCTTTCTCAATAAACCAGAAAAAGACAGCGTTAACTTTAAAGGGTAAGTAGGTAAATTTTCTGCCACGTGACACATTTCATCTTAGTTCTCAAGGTCCGCAACTCGCTTTGCTGTCTTATTGGTGTCTGTTCCATTTAAATAATATAAGTATTTTTTTTACTATGTCAATAAAACAGGAAAAATCATCACGATATTTAATATGACATTAATTTTGATGGCCTTCTTCAACGGACGGTAACCACATTAACTTCACAAAGTGGAACTGCAGTTAAAACTACTCATAAAAACCGGCCAAGTTCGGGTCTGACTCGCGCTCCGAGGATTCCGTTCCATACCATTCAACGACGCGCAGTCGCGCAATAGTGTATTAAATGTGCGCAAGTCCGACGTACGCTTGACCAGTTTTTTTTAATTTGTTTTCACGCTTGTTGTGTATGTATAGTTTATTTAGTATATACGTATGTAATATGTATGTAGTATATTATTGTGTAGGTATATGTATGTATGTTTATTAATAATATTAGTTAAATATACAATATTCACTTAGTTCATCTTTGTGCACCGCCACCGCATTATTGTATCTTTATTTTTCCTTGCACCCAAAGGTTGCCTGGAAGAAATTGCTTTTTAGCAACAAGGCCGCCTTATTTTTCTCCAATTTTATGTCCACATATGTTTTTTTGTACTGTTTGTTACCTGTGTGCAATAAAAGAGTATTGTATTGTTATCGTTTTTACGATAGAGCTAAAACAAAAATCAAGCAAAAATCGCCTAAAAACGAGTAGCCCCCTTAACTTTTATTTATTCTTATTATTTTTAGTTATAGCGGCAACAGAAATACATAATATGTGAAAATTTCAACTGTCTACCTATTACGGTTCATGAGACACAGCCCGCTGACAGACAGACAGATATCGGTCGGTAATAGGGTCCCGTTTTTCACCCTTTGGGTACGAAATACTAAAAACGTATATCTTGACCTGTTGCTTGAAGTATCATATAGTTCCTAGTAGGTACATAAATCTGCAATTCAAATGGCTGTGGGCATTTAATGAGATACTCGCATGCTAGTTAATTGGCACAGTTAGTAGCCAGCTACACCGTCATTACGATTATTCACAATGGACCTCGCCAGCCCAGCGTGACGGCTATGTTTAAATGTGGCGCTTTTTGTTATTTTAGTTGCGTAGATTCTGGTAAAATTGGGAAAAAGAACATGATTTTCCTAAAATAATATATTTCGCTAACTTTAATGCAACTTTAATTTTTAACTGTTATTGTTTTTTAATTTGATTTTGTATAAATCTTTGACTTGTTATTATGATCAATAAACATTCGTATACTTTCGCTAATATATT
Organism: Athrips mouffetella; assembly: GCA_947532105.1. Taxonomy (NCBI): domain Eukaryota; kingdom Metazoa; phylum Arthropoda; class Insecta; order Lepidoptera; family Gelechiidae; genus Athrips; species Athrips mouffetella. Next base: position 5,221,257 of record OX383969.1, on the reverse strand, counting down.
TTATACTTTGCCAATAAGCCATTGTTATTTTTGTCTCAAGTTTTTTTAAGTCACCCAGTTATTTTATGACGTTCAATATTTGTGCTGTAAATTAATAAGTTCATCGAATAAATGAATCAAAATATGTATCTGATGATCGTTGATTGAATGATCTTATTTATTTAAAACATTTTTAAAATTACATGTTTAAGGAGATTAAAAAACAAGTACGACACCTGCAAACCTATTAGTGTTGTCAAATCTCCGAAATTAAGGCGGCTACAGCCAGCCGCTTACGATATTTCTGCTCTAGGAGCAAATTACAGTCACCTTCCACGGTAGTTACTCTACTTTCTGCAATTATCGCCCTCCGGCAGAATGGCGTATGGCGCGCGTCCTCGCAAATGGCCGGCCAATATGTCTCCCGTTGCGTTCCGCTACACTGACCGCTGGCGAGTGCCGCTATCGACCACATACAAGCTGTATCATGCACGTACAGTCGGTGCGACCTGTGTTTCGTGGCCAGGTAGCAAATGTGTCAATTTCTCTTAAACACAACCCTCCTATGGGGCTTCGCCGCAATTGGGTAAAAATAAGTAACGTGGTTCTTGCTCGCTCGGGAACCGGTCGATCGCTTACGGTACGAAGTTTAGAACTTTTACCGTGCTTAGGGACGCATTTACAGTTATTGGTCTTGGAGCAGCTGCTACGAACTGCTATCTAAGATAGTGGCCACCTGAAAAGCCATTTGGCGGCTCGAAAGCTCTTACCTGTCAACGCCTGCTACCTATCGATAACTGTTCCCTTATTCGTTATTTGGAACTTTTATGACATAATTATCGTATAGACCAAATATTGATCGCGATTTGCTAGTAGATAAAGTGAATGGTCTTGAAAATTAAAATAAATAGCGTAAAATCCTCAGTGATAAAAATTCAAGCCTCTGATTAAAACTAAAGAGGAATAAAGACAGCATCAGTTATTTGCTAGCGTCTAATAAAAATGCGGTAGGGGTTTTGTGCAAAGTCCGTCTGGGGAAGTACCACCCTCGACCTATTTCTGCCGTATAGCAGGAGTGTTTGCACTGCTGTGTTTCAGTCTGGAGGGTAAGGGAGCCAGTGAAATTACTGGCACATGAGACATTACATCTTAGTTCTTAGGGTGGGCAACGCGCTTTGCTGTCTTATTGGCGTCAAGTAATATGTCACTAATAAGACAGTGGGTGCTAAGGGCGGTGGAAACCTGTCACCTGCTCGTTTGCTCACTTGTAACATAAAAAAAATGCTGATGTCTAAAAACACTTTTGTACCCGACTGTTCATACTAAGAGCATCGAGGAATGCACCTGTCGGCCACCATTGAGTGTGGCGCGGCGTAACGTAATATAATAAGGAATCTTTAACTTTTTTTGTTGCCATCAAAGTTGCGCAATCATGAGACATCTTGTACACCGATTAAACAGCCTTGTTGTTATTTTTATATCACTGTATTTTTCAGAACGCTATAATTTTTTTTTTTTTATTTAACGTAAATGTAGAGCACCGAAGGGAAGAAATTAAAAACCAGCTAAGTGGAAGTCGGACTCGCGCACCTACTGTTCCGTACCACTACGCAATGCGTGTGTTAGATAAAATTTAATTTATTATTTATCTTTAAGAGAAACCGCCATATCTTATATTTATTTTTTAACACATATTCCGTGAAAGTTTCAACAGGCTATCGGGAGATATTGCCCTTCATTTCATATGTCAGACAAATAGACGGACAAAGTTAGGATCTCGTTCCCTTCACCCTTTGGGTTTGCAGCCCTAAAACCTACTTACTAAGTACAAAATCTTAATTATTTCATAAAGTACAGATTAAATCCGTAATGTATGTTAATTAAGATTCCGGCTGCTTAACGACTTTCCCTTTGCGTCTGATAAAGATCGTTTGGTCAGCGAATGCTTCCGTCGTCATATTATAAATAATAACCGTGACTTAAACAGTATTTTTTTTATATAAATTTTAGTTTTTCGGAAATAAAAAGTTGGTTAAAATAAACAGATATTTTAATAAAATTTTTGAATAAACACTTGATAATCGCGTATCAGACTCTGAAATGAGGACCTCTTTATTACACGTCAAAATAGAAATTTTCTATGGATTTTGTATGAAGTTTCTAGCTTTTGACGTCAGTAGGTATTTATTGCCATAATTTATGAACTAATTTAAATAAAAATAAACTGTGTTTTAGATATACACAATAAATATAATATGTATGTATTAATAGTTTTTAAGGTTCCGTACCCAAAGGGAGAAAAACGGGACCCCTCTTAATATGTCTCCGGTGTCTGTCTGTCAGTATCTCATGAACAGTAACAAGTAGACAGTTGAAATTTTCACAGACTACGTAGGTATTCCTGTTGCCGCTATAACAACAAATAAAAAACGGCCAAGTGCGAGTCGGACTCGCGCCCTAAGGGTTCCGTACCTATCTACCATATGATATACTAAAAGCTTTTGCTCTTTGATTTCCCTCCTTTATAGAAACCCCTCTTTTATAGAAAAGTTCTTAAAACGGGAGTTCACCTTAATTGGTTGCTATTAGTTGTGAGAAAAATTGAAATATTTAATGATTTTAGACTTTTCCCTTTATTTGTACTGTGAGACCTACCTTCTTGCCAAATTTCATAATTTTAGGTCAACGGGAAGTACCCTGTAGGTTTTGCTTTTTTGCATAAACGTATGGAGATGAGGACATAAAAAGCCATATCTTTTGATTGCGTCGTTGTAAAAAATTTAAATTTTTAGATCTTGTGTGGTTTATGGACCTTAATATTCGTTGTCAATTTCAACCTGATACCTCTTCTCGTTAGTGAAAAAAAGGGTCTTGACAGACAGACAGACGGACAACAAAGTGATCCTATAAGGGTTTCGTTTTTTTATTTTGAGGTACGGAATCCTAAAAATGGGGGGCTTTCTTTCTAAAAACGTGCTTATAGGAGATTTTTGCTCGATTTTTGTTTAACCTCTATCGTAGAAACGGGAACACTCACAAATGTGTTGGTAAGCGTTAGAATAAAAAAAAAAGCCGGCCAAGTGCGAGTCGGACTCGCGCACTGAGGGTTCCGTACCACCACATAAACATAATTGTATTAGTTGAAATTTCAGTAAGTTAATGTGCTAGATTTTTTGAGTCCGACACGCGCTTGACCAAATTTTATTATTTGTTGTTATTTTATAGCCTATGCCCTATATAAACATACCAATTTTCAAGTTTGTAAGTGTTCCCGTTTTTAAATAGAACTAAAACAAAAATCGCCTCAGCAACCATCCAACTTGACCCCTCTCTTATATGAATGTTCTTGAAACGGGAGCTCATCACAATTGTTTACCATTAGTTGTGAGAAAAGTTGTAATATTTAATGATTTCAGACTTTTCCCATAATTTGTACTGTGAGACCTAGCTTCTTGCCAAGTTTCATAATTTTAGGTCAACGGGAAGTGCCCTGTAGGTTTTTCATTTTTGAATAAATGTATGGAGATGGGGACATAAAATGCCATATCTTTTGATTGCGTCGTTGTAAAAAATTTAAATTTTCAGATCTTGTGTGGTTCATGGATCCTAATATATGGTATTAATTTCAACCTGATACCTTTACCCGTTCGTGAGATAAAGGGTCTTGACAGACAGACAGACAGACAGACAGACGGACAACAAAGTGATCCTATAAGGGTTCCGTTTTTTTCTTTTGAGGTACGGAACCCTAAAAAATGAATTATAGCTCCAGAGGCGCTACCGCCGAACTCAATCGTTACCGAATCTCTCTTTTCTTCTTGTATAGAAAAAACCGGCCAAGTGCGAGTCGGACTCGCGCACTGAGGGTTCCGTACCACCACACAAACATAATTTATTGTATTAGTTGAAATTTCAGTAAGTTAATGTGCCAGATTTTTTGAGTCCGACACGCGCTTGACCAAATTTTATTATTTGTTGTTATTTTTAATATAGCTTATGCACTATAAACATACCAATTTTCAAGTTTGTAAGTGTTCCCGTTTTTATATAGAACTAAAACAAAAATCGCCTCAGCGACCATCCAACTAGACCCCTCTCTTATATGAATGTTCTTGAAACGGGAGCTCATCACAATTGGTTACCATTAGTTGTGAGAAAGGTTGTAATATTTATTGATTTCAGACTTTTCCCATTATTTGTACTGTGAGACCTAGCTTCTTGCCAAATTTCATAATTTTAGGTCAACGGGAAGTACCCTGTAGGTTTTGCATTTTTGAATAAATGTATGGAGATGAGGACATAAAATGCCATAACTTTTGATTGCGTCGTTGTAAAAAATTTAAATTTTCAGATCTTGTGTGATCCTAATATAGGTATGGTATTAATTTCAACCTGATACCTTTACCCGTTCGTGAGATAAAGGGTCTTGACAGACAGACAGACAGACGGACAACAAAGTGATCCTATAAGGGTTCCGTTTTTTTCTTTTGAGGTACGGAACCCTAAAAAGAGAGAATCGATAACGATTGAGTTCGGCGGTAAGTCCGGTCAAGATAGGTTACTTAGCTTTCGTAATCTGAGAGACAGATCGACCATCGTTAGACCACGAGAGCTTTCGCCTAGATATGTTAACAACATCGATTCAGATTAGGTTTTGAAATCCTAAACTGGTTCCAGAATTCCCCTTGACTTGTGTGGTCATTTAATTTTTTATCTATGACGACTTAAGAAAACGACTTAAGAAGCGTCCTGTGCTTTCATCAAACCTTTCATACACGCTCGGTGGTGCACTTTTAACGCTGTATTTAGATTAGACCAACCTGAACTTAAGTAACACACTAAAATTTGGCCAGAGATCCGAAAACTTAACTTAAACTAAAACTAACTAACTTAAATAATACTCAGGTTCTTAGATGGAAAAAAGCAAACTTCACTTTAAGAAAATCCTTCATAATTGCCAATTAATGAATAAATATTGTTTTTCAACAATTACTCTCAACTACTGTAACGTAACTGACATCAATTAGAAGCATTTCATATTTTTTAAACAGTTTTATTGGAAAGCTAGAGGTAATTGGCTTGTGTCTATGGCCTAAAGTTAAACAGAGCTTTTAATTAATTCGATTTGTCAAGTTCCAATGATGATACTGGGAAGCGCTTTTTAGCCCCGCCCTGTTGACTTTGCTTGGAAAGACAAAAAAATTGTAGAGAATAGGTAAAAACTGTAAAAGGCGACAAAGTAAGCGATATTACATGTTGATAGCACGATGGAAACTTCATGAGGGATAAGTGATCGTCGTGCGTAGAAACCGGCATAAGTGTAGATTACCGGATTTTCACTTAATGGACACCTTGCCGGGAAATTATACCGTGCTTTGATACTATGCCATTACCTACTAGTCTACTACTGCGACACAAAGAGAACGAAAGCAGACTTTTAAACGCAATGAATATTAAGAATATAGCCGCCTACTGCAAGTGTGCGAATTATAATTTGTTCGGAAATGTAAACTTAATTCGTAAACGTATCAAAGTAAATGCTGCCTGGACAATTTTTCAGAAATTGATTAGCGCGGTTATAAAACACGGTGCTAATTAAGAGTACTTTTATATCGGAAACAAGCAATCAATGTTATCGAATGAAACTATGTACTGTTTGAATACAGTAGGTATTTGAAACCAAAACAAACAATCAGCTATGAAAACAATCATGTCGGCGCTGGACTGAAAACGAGTCGAACAACACCATGGGCGTCCTTGGGCAGGTTGTGATGGGTTGCGTTGCGCATGGCGACAGAGCCGGCGCGCGCGCAGTCAGCCCGCAGCCGCGCCGCCGCGCGCACCATGCAGCGCCCGCGCCTCTCGCTCGCGATGCGCGACAACTGGCGCCATCTTCAGCGCCTCTACGGCCTCGAGTTCGATTGCGAGGAGTGCTCACCCCCGCGCCGCGCCCCTAGCCTAGACTCCCTCATCAACTCATCCGAAGGCGCCGCTTCCTCGGCCGATGCGTCCGCGCCTGAAGACTCCGATTCAGGCGCGGACACCCGCGACCCTGAACCCTCACGCTCGCGGAAAACCGATTCAAGAATCCCTAAGAAGTGCCCGCAAAGTTTCTCGTCGTCGTCTAGTGGTCACATGGAGACGATACACGAGGAGACTATGGAACCTAAAGTGTCTGTGAAGGAGATCCTCGCCAGGTTCGAGAATCTCACCGAAAAGACTGATACACCTCAGGTAAACAAGTGTTCTCTTTGTGAAATTAGTCAGATAATTAGGCAGAAAAAACTTGACTTTCATTTACCATGTTTTTTGCCTTCATCATCCTTTTAATAATAGCCAGCGATTGACCGACCATACATACAGGGCTAGTAATCATTGCCTTATAACGGATGAAACTAGTTCGACGGGTGCGCGAGGATTTGACCTGATTGCCTAAACCGTTCTATGCATGCGCTCTTAAAATTCCTAGGCCTAAAGCACTTGAGTACTTACCGTACGGTATCTTATTAGCTATTTACAGGCTTCGTTAGAGAAGCGTCATGATTCGCGAGCTGTAGAAAAGCTTTTTCTACATAATGAATTTTCTTGAGTCTAATACGAGTATACAGGGAGAAAGAGACGGAGTACCGAAAGCTGAACGGGCGTGCTCATCAACGAAACTGAACAACTTTCGCGAGAAACAATCGACCTTCCCATACAAACTGTCCAATCAGAGAAAGCGATTTGTATGGAGAGGTCAAAAAATTTGTCATTTCCCAAAAATGTTTCTTTGGGAAATTTATTCAGTTTCGTTGACTGAGCCCGCCCTTTCAGTTTTCGGTACACCATCCCTTACATCCTGCATAATCGAACTCCTAAAAGACCGGTTACGCACTAGTACACTCGACAGCACGTCAGTAGAAACACTTTAGGACCTTACGGCGTGGTAATAGAGTTGAAAAAGTTTCTACCGAAGAGCGGTTGACCGTACTACGAAGAATAATCTTTACTCACGTACGGCGATAGTAATATCACTTCTGATGTTGCAAGTGCCCTTTAGCGACAGGATCACACAAAAATAAAACTGTTTCATCTGAGAAGGATTAATATAAAATTATGACGTCACATGACTGTTATTTCGTACAAAATCCATAGTAATTGCTGTACAGTGTAGTGTAGTTCATCGCGTAATTCTTGGTTGAGAGTGGTAGAAAAATCAACACGTCTTGTAGATAAGCAAGAACAATATTTTTCTCTTTAGAATGTTTTAATTACTGCACAATGCAAGGGATGTCGTAACATCTTTACTAACCCAAATTATGATGTTCGGTCAACCAACCAGGTAGTAACGTAAGCTCAATAAGTAGGGTAAGTATGCACAAAGTACAAGTATATCCAGGCTTTGTGGTGGAATTTCACAAACTAAAAACGATAAAACTGTGAAGAAATACAACCATGATAACCTCGAGAGTTCTCTACTTTTTACCACGAGTTTTTGAAGCTCACGCAGATGATCAAAATAAAGCTCTAAAGAAAATTGTAACTGACTTGAGTAATGTTGAGTCTATCAGGTGTCCGCATATTCGGTGTAAGGCTTCGGCCATCCTACTAATATTATAAACGCGAAAGTTTGTAAGTATAGATGGATGGATGGATGTTTGTTACTCTTTCACGCAAAAACTGCTGAATGAATTTTAATGAAATTTCGCACACATATAGGTTAGGTCCTGGAATAGTACATAGGCCACTTTTTACCGAAGGAAAACACTTCATTCCCACGGGAAAACGCATTTAATGCGGGTGAAACCGCAGGCGGAAAGCTAGTATAATATTATAAACGCGAAAGTTTTTAAGTATGGATGGATGTTTGTTACTCTTTCACGTAAAAACTACTGTATGGATTTTAATGAAACTTTACAATAATATAGCTTATACATCTGAATAACACATAGGCTACAATTTATCCTGCGCAGACGAAGTCGCGGGCACCAGCTAGTATTGTCATACGCTCATACAAAAGGTCGTACGAGTTTTTTTTTATATGAAAGACACGTCACAATTGGCCGAAGCTTTAAAGACGCACAAAATTAGCTGAGCTTCGTATAGGGGCATTACAATTCAACAATTGAAGTAAGATTACCTTATTTATTACTATGACGTAACAGAAAAATTCATAAACAAAATAATTTTTCACATTACAAATGAATCAGTATTCAGTATGGATTGAAATCACGATAATAACGAATCGATTAGTTATTGGTTTTTCTCGTGTCGAGTGCGTGCGAGCGCTTTCCATTCGTGGCCATCTTTGCTCTTTGCTATGTAATAATGTATTCATGAGGTTGATTCTAAATAGTACACATTACTAAGATAATAGTACACTTTATTAAGCGCTCGTGGCTGTGTAGTGATATTTCTATTTCACGAAGGTTCAAGTGACTTTTATTCGAAGATTGTCCCTAAAACCTCCACGAGCTTATTCCGCCATTCTCTTTCTACCGTCGGAAGTCCAGGCGGACCTCAGGATATCAACGAGACCTGGTTGATATTTGACACATTCGCACTAAGCGCTTCGAAACATCTTTTATAATGCTCACAGAGCAGCTATAAGGAGTGAGATTCTCTATGCCAGCGTCTGTGTTCCCGAGTTCATATAACCCGAATCTATTCAAGTCGCGACTGAGTAGACTTCTTCGGGCAAGTTCGTTCTATCATCGACCTCATCTGTGTCCTCAGGGCTAGATCAAAGTCAAGAGTAAGGCCATTGACAGTTTTAAAAAAACCACTTACTCCGTGAAAAAAACCGATGAGTGACCGGACCGCTATTGCCTTGATAGCCAGAGCGTTTCTTTCCTGTTCACGTTAAACCAGAGAAAAACTATAACTAAAGTTAGGCCATAGTAATAGGCCCGTTTTGACAGCTGTCAAACGTATAAAAAAATATGACCTGCAAAGAAAAATGAACCCTGTGTGTTGGTGTTAAGGACACTTCAAAACGGACTTCTGACGTTAACTAAACAGCCAGACGAAGTCGCACCATAAGGGTTCGTTTTTACCATTTAGCAACCCTAAAAAGCTCATACTAACCCACTTATTACTGAAATAAAACATGGTCTGGTTATATTTATTTCTCAAATAGAATCTTATTTAGATTTCATATCAAACAAAAAATTAAATAATATACTTTTTTGATCGTAATAACGACCGGTAGCTGTAAATGCGTTAAGAAATTAAATTTATGAATTGATCAGTGGTTTAAAACTAAAGAAAATGTCTACTCAACTTTGATCACTGTTAAAATTTTCTATCTATTAGTTTAAAGTTACTAACCTTACTATTTAATTAAATTAAGAGTGCTGTGCTCGCCTATAATAGGTCTTGGTGTCAGACCGTTTCCCTATGTATGCTTTAAGTAAGTTTAACACCATTACTGTTGGCGTTCCTAATTAATAAAATAAAATAAATAAATAAACTTTGTTCAACATATCCAAAAGTTTATTTTAAAACTAAGAGTCAACTTGAAACCGAATTTATACCTAAATGTTCCAAATGGCGGATTTCTCCAGTATGTAAATGCTAATTGCTTCTATTTCATAGTTTATTTTATTTTCATTGCTCAGTCCGCGGCACACTTTCTTCACTTGTACGTACGTACGTACAACATCCGTATGTTACTGTAAATATTATGTGTAACTGTACATTTATTTAGTATTTATAATATTATTTAGACCGTAAATTATATTAAAAAGTATTTTGCACTACTTCGTAAAGTTATGAGTAAAACGCACTAGGCTTTTCCAGACATATTATTTATTGAAATGAAAGAAAACCAGTATAAGCTGAACCAACACTAAACTACAAACCGAGGCCTTGAGACCTGCCCAAGGTCAAAATTTTTTTACTGACGTGCGGCCGTGTGTACTCGTACAGTCAACGACAGGTCAAGTTTGACACTTGAAGTGCGACTCTAGCCCGTACATAATAAAGGTAAAAAGTCCAATATGTCAAAATTGATGTGCTCTTGACTTTACCACCCCCCAAGTGTAGCCAAGTGTCTACGGATTGAACTGATATTAAAATCTCTTCTCACGTACGTTTTGCAGACCTCATTAATTATGATACGGAATAGAGGAAACAGTTTCCGGTTATCTAAGCTCGAATCCGACACCGAACGTTATTTATCAAACGTGAGTGGCTTTCTTAACTTGCTCGGATTTAGTTAAGTAGAACGATAGACGTAAAGCAGGCATATTTGGATCAAATCAAAATACACAGACGTGCAAAAGTATTAACTCACTTACATAAATGAAATCAATTTGGTTTGTGTCGCAGTTTCGAGATATTCACGAAAAACCAAAAACAGGACCTTCTTAGTTCCACTAAAACCTTTGGACCCTTGTCCTTTTAGGGACTTTTAGTATGTTTACCTCCTAGCTAGTCCAAACAACATTCCGATGGCAAAATTTTCTGCTTTCGTACTTTTTTCCTCACTCTCCATTAATAATAATAAATAATAATAATAAATTCTTTATTTAAAACAGCATTGGAGCGTTCGTTTCCCAAGCTACTTGGATTAGCAGTTGTACAGTCAAGAGCACATGAAGCTTAACACATTGGACTTTGTATCGTTTTTATTTCAATAGATGTACGGGCTATAATCGCACTGCGTTTGTCAAGCTTGACCTGTCGTTGACTGTACATGGATTCTCTAATACAATGTTTGTGTAATCAGCTCTATGATTGATTGATATTCACGCTGAGTACATAATATCAAGTAAGGCTCAACTTAAAGCATGCTTCAAGCGCATTCTTCAGCGATTAAATAATTACTATTTTAGCGCAGTTGCCGCATGCAAGTGGCCTCCTTAAGGTACAGATTCCTCAAATAAGATAATAGCAGAAATTTTTACGGTGCTGCAATGGCTGACAAAAAAAGTAACGAAGGACGAACGTGATAATATGGTCTGAGGCGCAGCCTAGGCCCACACGCGTAAGTCCTTCAATACCTAATTGCGGCCAAGGCTTTTAAAGTACTTTACTCAATAAATCCGCGGAAATTCAAACTAAGTTTAATTCACACAAACATTAAAAACTTTCTACTTAACAATATATTCATTTGTTTACATCGCAGTTTTTCATTTTGATATTCTAATTCAACTGTGTTAGTTTATATTTTTTTTTACAATTTATAGCTTTCTTTTTGCAAGCCAGTTCGAAATTTAAACAGAATTGTTGATAAGTTACCTCCTTGGTTGTTATGATGTGATAAGTTACCTCCTTCGTTCTGACGCTTTGATAAATTACCTCCTTGGTTGTTATGCATGTTGTTACATACATACATACATAACATCACGCCTCTTTCCCGTTGGGGTAGGCAGAGACCACAGTCCTCCACCTGCTACGATCTTGACATACTTCCCTTGCTTCCTGTACTTTCATCAATCCTTTCATACATGCTCGTCGGTTTAGGGTACTTTTAACCTGGCCTTTATTCAGAACGTCCTGAATTTGGTCCTGGTACGTTCGCCTAGGCCTTCCCCTTCCAACGTTTCCATTCACTCTCGCCTGGTAGATCTCTTTCGTCAATCTTCGTTCATTCATCCTCTCTACATGACCAAACCATCTCAGCATCCCTTTCTCGATTTTGGTCACTACGTCTTCTTTTACGCCACACCGTTCTCTTATCACACTATTTCTAATCCTGTCACTCAATTTAATACCAATCATACTCCTTAGCGCTCTCATTTCCACTGCATTAATTCTACTTTCATGCTTCTTCTGCCATACCCAGCTTTCACTGCCATACATCAGTGTTGGTACCAAAACACCCCTATGAACAGCCAAACGAGCCTTGTGAGACACCTTCTGACTCCTCATAAAGGCGTGCAGGGCACCATTCACCATGTTTCCAGCATTCACTCTTCTTTCAATATCACTTTCACACTTTCCATATCTCGTAAACTTTGAGCCCAGATACACAAACTCCTTCACTTGTTCGACTTGTTCACCACCTATTAATATAGTACACTCTGTCATACACTCTTCTCTTTCAAGTACCATTACTTTCGTCTTGCTTACATTTACTTTCATTCCTTTCCTGTCCAAAGCCACATTCATCATTGTTACCATCTCCTGCAACTCGTCAGCAGATGACGCAAGTACAACATGGTCATCAGCGTAGAGAAGACATTTGATGAGTAACTTATTCATTCTCAGTCCACACATACTCTCTTTCAGATCAATCAAACAATTATCCATGAACAGGTTAAACAGCCAAGGTGACGCTACACATCCCTGCCTAACACCTTTTTCGATGCTAAACCATTCAGTGTACGCCCCGTTTATTCTGACACAAGCACTAGCACTTTACATTCTACTTTACATTACATTCTACTTTTAAAAAACTAGACAGATATGAGTTTTCATAGTAATTTACTCGGTCGCAAAACTCGATAGAAATTTTCATACTAGCTTTGCGGGCAGCTGCTCGCGAGCATTTAATCTGTAAAGCTATTTTGATTTAACTCGAAGAAGGTTGTCAAAATAATGGTTGAATTTCCAAGCATGTTTGAGAAAATTTTATTTCCTAGGTGTAGTTTGTACCCGAGTTTAGTACGTAAAATCTCTAAAGAATCCAGTTTCGATTTTCTTTGTGAAGATAACTTAATTATACGTTTTAATTAAAACTGTCGTCCTAGAAGAAGATGGCGCGACGACTTGGATGCTTTTATATCAGACTGGAGAACAGAGACTCAAGACCGCGATAACTGGCGAAAGAGATGGGAGGCCTTTGCCCATCAGTGGGACACATATGTGCTACATAATAATAATAATAAAGATTTGATCTTACAAAGCAAAGACCGAAAGTTATAGAAATCTTAATTTTAAAAAAGCGTTAAGGGGATTCCTGCACTAAACTAGCGCCCCCATTAGTTAAAAAAATATTGCTCACTAAACACAAAATTAAGTAAAGTATCGAAGTAGAGGTACCCACCCTAGTTTATTTAGAACCTATCAATTCTGAAAAATGTAGTTGACTGTAGTTACAGATACAAAATGTGCCAAAAACGGCCTTTTATCAGTTTTTGTATCTGTAACTACAGCAAACTTTATTTTACAGAGTAAAAAGGTTCTACATAAACAATGGTATCTTTACTTCAATCTGTTTTTCCAGATTTTCAATTAGTTTTGTATTTAACTGATGGGGCGCTAGTGGACGTCGGGTAGCCCCATAACAGGGTGTAATCTAATTTCCCAAGAACTGCGACTTTGGCTTCAGACTATCATAATGTACAACTTGCCCAAAATAACATAAATCAAAATACATAGAAAGATGACTGAATCACGTTATTTTTTTTAAACCGTTTATAGTCGTTTCTTGAGAAAAACTATAGTCCTAATACCTACAGGGTTTTTGTTTTGTTTTATAAAAATGTACAGAAATAAATATGATAACCATTTGCGCATACGCATCAATTGGAACTTTTATGTTCCCTTCACCAGCCAAGGCGAACTTCATGTGTTGTCGAACGCAGTGTACTTAATTATAATTAAATTAAATGTGTATTTACATTAGGGCCATCATCTTTGACCCTTAATTTTTGATCGCAAGATATTATTTTATCTATTTGACGTGTTTTCGTTTGGGGGTAATTTCGTGGAAATAGGCCCTCTAGCGGTAATAATTGGATAAGTCAGAAGGTGAGTGTATTTGGGTGGGAGCTTTACGTGCTCTTGAATGTACCTATCTACATAGACGTATCCACTAAAACTTACGGCCTTATATACATCTTTGTACTTGACATTTTATATTTTCTGTATTTTATATAATTTTTTTTTGACGATCACATTGTGAATTCTTATATTTGATTGACACTAACGACCCGCCCCGGCTTCGCACGGGTGAAATGCTGATACTAAATATACTATTTATAGGCACGCGCCGCCGGTCCCCGGTCGGCCGGTATCGCCGCAACCGCTGTGTCCCTCCCTGCATTTTAAATCTGTAATATATTCGAAAATATTCATTTAAATTACATGCTGTAAAGGGCCATATTGATCTAAATTAAATGCACCATGTGTTTAAGGTAAATTAATGCCTACTGAAAATCGCTTCATAAAAAAAAAATAAAGGATAAAAAATGGTTATTGTAGGTTATCCCTAAGAGATAGATATATACCATCGCTGCCTTTTTTGTAGACCTTTTTAAGTTGTACAATACAGTAGTACATTATTTTGATCTATCTCGTACGTTTCAGCCAGCGTTTGCAATGTAAGCGCAAAAAATATGTTTATTTATAGAAACCTCTAAAATTATCAGTGTTTCTCTACTATATTATGCATGTTTTATACATATAAACCTTCCTCTTGAATCACTCTATCTATTGAAAGAAACCGCATCAAAATACGTTGCGTAGTTTTAAAGATCTAAGCATACAGAGGGACAGACAGACAGCGAAAAGCGACTTTGTTTTATACTATGTAGTGATGAATGTAATTTATAATGTAATTTTAATTGTGTGATAAATTAATCTAATCTATCATGGATACAGCCACCAGGGATTTTTTTGGGAAATAAACGCTAGTTTTAGGTACAGTCCAAAGCATTTCAAGCTTCACACTAATTAGATACTGATTGGATTCTAGCACATAAGGCGTTTGAAATAAGATAAGTACAAAGTCCAAGCTTGCCGTGCTCTTGTCTCAAGTTTTATCTTAGTAGAAACTTCCTCCACAAATAGTCGCCTTCATGAATGAACAAAGTCAACAAATTCACTCATAAAATAACTTCCTGTCAACAACGAAAGAATTTTTCAACATCCATCTCAATAGTTGGTCAAATTATCACAACAATGCAGTAGGCTGTAAGAAATATCGGCTTTTCGCCGACAAAACAAATAATGAAAAAAATATTCACAACAACGTAACAATCATCGCTTGAGGAGAAAGTTTCTTTTTCTGTACTTGTGTGTAAATGTCAATGGCAAATGTATGCTATTATTGTATACGTAATATACAAAGTATTTCACTTGCTTGTTTTCTGGAAAGTGCACGTATTTGCATCTATTTATAGTAGTAGGATTGGTGGTACAAACAATAACTGAGACTCTGAACTTTGTAACGGCAAATTCCCTATGTTACAGGGAATAATGGAAATTGAAGGCAACGGTATCTTCTAACTGGGAATATTCTCAATTACGTCGCATAAATATTCCCAATTTTCCCGAAAATTTTCCGGGAAAATTTAAAACCTAACTTTCTGGGAACGGCATATAGCTACTTAAGAGGTTATAACTGCTCAAAAGCTGAGAAAAATAATACAAAGCTTCTATTTCATCATATTCCCCTCTCTATCGTAATCTTTCGGCATACCTACACACACATCCCTGTCGAGAAAACTGTATATTACCTTTTTTTTTTTGCATTAAGGCCGTGTGGTTGACTAAAGAACAAAATATCGATCTCGAAGTGACAACACATTAGCATTATTTGATTTGTTATGCTATTTAAATGAAATACTGTGCAGCATAGCGTAAAAGCGTATTGAGATAATGCTCTCGCCACCACGCAAAGATCACGTATTTTTTCGTGACCGTGCCACAATTGAGGTTATTTTGTATGTACTTTGACACTTTGTGATATTATTTGGTTGTCAAACTCTCATCAGAGGGTCGGCAGGGTGCGCTGTTGTGCAACTGTGACCTGACAATGTGGCAACACTGGATTATTCTGATGACAACTGATGATGATTATGATTTGTGGTTGTACGTATAGTACTTATCTAGTCCCTGGATTTGTGAGGCTTGCTTGTTCGAAGTTTAAAATTTGCTTTTAAATTGTAAATGGCGCTATTTGTAGCTACATATTGGTTTTATGAGTAACTAGCTGTGCCCGCGGCATCGCTCGCGTGATATTCACACAATGTGCAGTCTCTCCCTCTCCCCCTCCCTCACCCTCTCCCACTCTATCTACCTCCATCCCACTCCCTCTACTTCTCCCTCTCCCTATCCCTGCCCCTAACCCTACCCCTACTCCTATCCCTATCCTTAACGCCGTCTTAACCGCTATCCCTATCCTTATATAAACATAGAAACGACACCCACATTGATTTTTAGACATTTTAACCCTATCGCACCCCAACCCAATCCCCAGGGGATGATGGTATTTCACGTCCACCACCTTAGATTTAAAAATTGTTGTAGTTTTCCTAAACAGCGATCCGACAAACCATACAAACGACACCCATATTGATTTTTAGACATATCAACCCTATTTCACCCCAACCCCATCCCCGGAGGATGATGGTATTTCACGTTCACCACATTGGATTTCAAAATTGTTTTAGTTTTCGTAATCAGCGACCCGATAAACCATACAAATGATACCCATATTGGTTTTTAGATTTTTCACCATTTCGCTCTTTAAGGGGTTGAATTTGGGATGGAATTTCAATAACAGAGATGTATGTTCCACAGAATTACAACCCTAATGCCTAAATAATAAATTAAGTGGATATTACTTTGAAATGAAGGAGTTTCAACTTCATCCCCCTTTTCACCACTTAGGGTGTAAAATTTTCAAAAACCCTGAGACACGTAAAACTTAATTTTTAGTCGTCAGTCTAAATAAAAATTTTGAAGATCCTAACTTTAAAACTAACGGACTTTCATACAAACTTTCATCCCTTATTTCACCCCCTTAGGGGATGAATTTTGGAAAATTCTTAAACACGTACTTTTTTATTTTTTACCAAAAGCTCAAAACCAAATTTCTATAATTCTATCTTTAAAACTGAAAGACTTATAGACCAACATACGGAAAAAAAATCATCCCCTTTTTCACCCCCTTAAAGGGTGATTTTTAAGAAATGCTTAAACACGTGTTTCTTTATTTTTTACCAGAAGCTTAAATTCAAATTTGTGTGAATCTAGCTCAAGAAACAAAGGACTTTCATACAAACTTTCATCCCTTATTTCACCCCCTTGGGATATGAATTTTCCAAAATCCTTTCTTAGTGGGTGGTTTTGACGCACATAAAACCTGTGTACAAAATTTCAGATCTGTATCTATAGCGGTTACGGCTCGGCGTTGATGAATCAGTCAGTCAGTCAGGACATGCTCTTTTATATATTTAGATGTTCCTTGACTTTACTTTTCCCATAAAAGTATTGCGTTTTGTAAAACGAGGACATGGGTCAAATTAGGTCACAAAGTACATATTTAAAGTATCAACATGATAATGAATTATTATCGTAACAAGATCAAAACGTCCCAAAATTAGTCACTACCCGCATGATTGTTGGCAAGCCCCTCAAAACCTATTTGTAGTCTAACTAATTCGATAAGTTCGACATACTCTACTTCCTGTATTCTTACCTAATCGCATTCAAGTTCTTCCAAACCTTGTATATTCCATTGCAAAACTACGAATGAATAAGTAAATTGTCATTGATGGCATTCATCTCCTATCGAAGCGATTCGTCGCGTCGCGTCGCGTCGGAGGACGCATTGTGACCAGAACCGGACCGTGGTTCCGGTGCGTTATGGTGGCAGTATTGACGCGCCGTGTGAATTTGCCAACATTGATGCATGGTGTAAAAGTTCTGGATTTGCATAATCGCATTTTGCATCACACTCGGAATTGCCATCTGTGCTGACCATACAACCCTTGAAGCTGGGCAACTTTTCTTATAGAACATAGGTTGAAATACTTACAAAAAATATTCTTTATACCTATCCCAAAGAAACTGAATTAGCTGGTATAGCGCATCTTGTATGGGTGGTATTTTTAAAAAAATGTTGACTTTTGTTTTATTAGTCGCGACAGACAAACGAAGACAAAATTACCACAATTAAATAATTAGGTACTAACCTTATCAAATAACCTAACCAAAATTATCCTAACCTAAACGAAGTCAGGTTATTGATCTAGAGACCTCAAGATTTTGACGAGATCCGGTATTTGATCAAAAACCGAACTTAAAAACCTGCGACATTTACATACAAAATTACGCGACTTTCCTACCTAGTCAAACTAACTACTCGTTATTGAACGTCGTCAATTTAAACGCCATTATTTCTTGAAACTATACATACACATAAAATTTTGCATGGTTAGTTTTTCGGCAATTCGCAACAGAAATCCAAATGTTAGGAAACTCGAAAATTGTCCCATAATTAGATATTTTGTATACAAAGTTAGTATAAAAAATATCAAATTTTTTCGAACACAAATAACGCAATTAAATTTTTTTTATTTTCGTAAAATGTCTTAAAACTCTATTCCCTTATGGCAAAATGGAACATAGCCTTTAGTATATTAGGAAACTCGAAAATTGTCCCATAATTAGATATTTTGTATACAAAGTTAGTATAAAAAATATCAAATTTTTTCGAACACAAATAACGCAGTTAACATTTTTTTTATTTTCGTAAAATGTCTTAAATCTCTATTCCCTTATGGCAGAATGGAACATAGCCTTTAGTATATTATATTTAAAAATTAAAACAGTCACCTCCCTAGTGACATGACAGCTTTTATTTTTAATTCTGTGATAGGCTACGACAACGACTCGATATTTTACGAAAATAATAAATAAATGTTAACTGCGTTTAGTGTTCGAAAAAAATTGATACAAGTTTCAAGATTTTTTTTATGTAACAAATGGGCAAACGAGCAGGTGGTCCACCTGGTGGTAAGTGGTCACCACCGCCCATGCCACCCACTGTCTTATTAGTTAAATAATTTGACACTAATAAGACAGCAAAGCGCGTCACCCACCCTGCGAACTACGATGGTATGTCTCATGTGCCGGTAATTTCACTGGCTCCCTTACCCTTCAAACCGAAACACAGCAGTGCAAACACTGCAGCTTTACGGCAGAAAAAGGCAAGGGGGTGGTACCTCCCCAGACGGACTTTGCACAAAAGCCCTACCACCTACCAAAACCTTACATTTGGGTTTGTGTTCCGAATTTGACATGATTCTGTATCGGTATAATTTTAGTTTAGAAACCACAAGGACCAAGAAATTGTTTGAAAAGTTGAGAATTTTCCATTGCTTTATTAATGTTTTTTTACATCGTGTCTACATTTGTGAAAACTGCGTCTTCGAAACACCTACTTTTATCATTTTAATAGCCATAAGTAAACCGTGAAATAAGTGTAAATTTTCTCTTATCGTAAACAACAAAACAGTTGTCGACTTAATTCAAGCTAAATTAGCCAAATTTGCGATTTTGACAGCTTAAACCATGAAAGTGTAAACATAGACTGTTAGTCAAGCTGGATTAAGAGGGAATAAATTATATTCTAAATAATATACAAGGTGTTTGGCACCGTGTACCGAAAACTGAAAGGGAGTGCTTAGTCAACGAAACTGAACAACTTTCCTAAAGAAACATTTCTGGGAAATGAAAGAAATAAATGATCTCTTGATACAAACTGTTACATAAGAGTGAGCAATTTATATGCAGTTAAAAAAAAATTACATTTCCCAAAAATGAATGGGAAAGTTGTTCAGTTTCGTTGACTAATCACGCCTTTTCAGTTTTAGGTACACCGTCCCTTACACTCTTTATATGTCGTAGTCAAATCGTATAATTCGCGGCAAATTGTATACATTGTGCAAATTGTAAACGGGGTTAGATCAGTACTGGTGCAAGATAGGGAAGGGAAACCCATCTCATCCGGGATCGGTTTGGTTGGGCTAGGTTATCCGACGACCACAACGCACGAGCCGAGCGAGAGTACCGCGGTGGCGGCCGGCGAGACCCACAAACTTATTACGCATCGTTATGAAAAATTCCGAGGCACATATAGACAAAATACTAGTTATGATTTCTGTATGTGTTTATTTGTTCATACAAAAGACATAAACGCGAGCGCCTTTCCTTGCAAGAAATACTGGGTAAATTTTTGATCCCTAACATTTTTTCTCGTATTTCGACATTTTCGACCCATGCTTCTTTGGGAAAGTTTAATTTATTGCTTGATTGCTTCATCATATTCATTTCAGTTTCAAAAGACAGTCGTGATACAGCGAAAGCGTAAATCATAATGTTTGTCCTCCATCAGTCAACGACAGGTCAAGCTTGACACTCGCAGTGCGACTCTAGCCCGTATGATTATTGAAATAAGAACGGTACAAAGTCCAATGTGTCAAGCTTAATGTGCTCTTGACTGTACCTACCTCTGATATTAGTTCGTTTAGAAACCGGGTGAAGCCGTTGACTGCCGTTACGTTCATTATGAGCAAAAACTATAAATCGATCTCCACGTGATTCATGTCGCCCTAGTTCGTTTTCACATTGTAAATATTGCTACTCATAACATGCACATTTAGAACATGGCTCTGATTGTGGCCATACAAAATAAGCGTTGTTACAGAGAGCTAAGTTATAAAAAGTCAGGAAAGTATACATAAAATGTCGGGCGGGCAAGCAACAGTTTGTTAAGTTATTTAAAATTATGAACTTTTCTTTAATTTAATTTAGATAAATAGCTCTAAAAAACTTGTTTATATTTTCATAAAATTATTGTCTCGTTTTTAGATTCGCGTCTGTTTGAGAAATTTGTTCAATTACCTTACTTCACACCGGCACATCGCCTTCAACTTTATAAGGCTCAAGTTAGGCCACATATGGAGTACTGTTGCCACCTTTGGGCCGGGGCGCCTCAGTATCAGCTCCTTCCTCTTGACCGCGTTCAACGTCGAGCGATCCGAATCATTGGCGACGATGTCCTCACCGGCCGTCTTGACCATCTAGCACTGCGGAGAGATGTTGCATCTCTATGCATTCTTTATCGCGTGTATCATGGGGAGTGCTCTGAAGAATTGTTCGAGCTAATACCTGCTGCAGAATTTCACCACCGCACCACTCGCCAGAAGTTAACATTTCATCCTTACCACTTAGATAACTGGCAATCTTCCACCGTACGTTTTACAAGAAACTTCTTACCACGTACGACCGCACTGTGGAATCAGCTTCCTGCGCAGGTATTTCCGGACGGGTACAACAAGGCAGCCTTCAAGAAACGAGCCTACAAATTTCTTAAAGGCCGGCAGCGCACCTGTGATCCCCCTGGTGTTGCAGGTGTCTATGGGCGTCGGTGATCACTTTCCATCAGGTGACCCGCCTGCTCGTCTGCCTCCCTCTTCTATAAAAAAAAAAAAACCTACATATTTTGAGCAACATACTAAAATTTGCCCAGAGGTCCAAAAATAATCGTGGTAAATAATTAATTATTCAATCTTAATGGAGTTATTTAATACAAGTCTTGCCCTGGGAAAAAAGATTCCATTGTTCCAAGCTTATCTCAAAACCAGGTACAGTCAATCAGGCCAGGCTTGACCCTTGCAATAAGACTTTATCTCTTACGGAAATTTTAATGAGAATAGTACGGTCAACCGCTTGTCGGTAGAAACTTTTTCAACTCTATTACCACGCCATAAGGTCCAAAAGTGTTTCAACTGATGTGCGGCCGTGTGTACAATATCCAATTTGTCTAGCTCTATGTGCTTTTGAATGTACAGCCAAGAACACGTCAAGCTTGACAGATTGGACTTTCTATTATTATAATTTCAAACGGTCTACGTGCTAGAATCGCGCTACAAATGCTAAGCTTGATGTGTTCCTGACTGTTCCAGGATTTACAAAGAAATCATCAGATGTAGATATACAGAACGGCATACTCATAATAAACAATAATGACCGGAAAATGATAAATACGTAGGTAGGTATGCTATGATGCGATGATAAAAACTTAACATTAACCTTATTTGTCAGCCAACCAGCTTGAATGAGCTTGAGTCGGATCCAGGATGTTAGGTATGAATAATAAGATGATATAAAAAAGTGCATGTTTGTAAGCAAAAAATAAAATAGTTGTTTGTAAGTTACTACATAGTTAAATCACTCCTAGACCGAGACGTTCAATATGGTACTGGACAACGTATGTAAATGACGGGCGGATGGTAAACAAATAAATAGATTGCCATAAACACTAGATTTCCTTTTTAAATACCAATAACACCTAGCAAATGTGTGCCAATATGAAATATCCAGCCCTACGTAGTGTAACTCACCGATATACACCGATGAAATAGTAAACTACTGCCATGGCCGATAAAACAGATATTGAAAGACGAACGAGACAAAATGGGCAGAGGCAAAGCTGGGGCCCAAATGCGTAAGTCCTCAATACCTGGTTGCGGCCAAGGCTTGTATAGTACTTTTTTCGATAAATGCGCGGTAATTCAATTTAAGTTTAATCCAAACAAACTTTACAAACTTTCTATACACCAATATATTCCTTTGTTTACATCGCAGTTTTTAATTTTCATATTCCATTTAATCTGTGATAGTTTTTGTTTACAATTTATAGCTCTCTTTTTGCAAGCCAGTTCGAAATTTAAACAAAATTGTTGCTAAGTTACCTCCTTGGTTGTTATGCTGTAATAAGTTACCTCCTTCGTTCTGACGCTTTGATAAGTTACCTCCTTGGTTGTTATGCTTGTTGGTCACAGCAGGTCACAGATTTATAAAGGAGATCATCTCCTTGATTGTTGGTACCTTAGAATATTATAATACTAACGTATAGTAAGGGAAAAAATCTGTTTGTTGGTAACGGCACAGATTATATATCTAATGGCTAATGGAATAAAAAAGGCAGCGTGATGGGGTAGACCACTTGGCAAGCATGTGCGTCGAAGCAACGAGAATATTGGGTGAAGCTTCTCGAACAAACCGTGGGGATTAAACGTGAGGAGTTCATTTTATGGTATAGAAATGGAGGACACAGGTCACAGACAGGAAGTACGGATGGCCGCGCGTGACTACCAACCGTCGTCTGTCGCCCTCCGTATGTGGATGACAGCCGTTATTCATTGTTCACACTTTGTTAATATAGTTAACGTTATATTATTTTTAAGGAAATCGCGATTTATTGTTTTAAAGTTTCGGGGACACTACACGATACGACACTAAACGAGCAATATTTGTGTCCCCGAAACTTTAAAACAATAAATCGCGATTTCCTTAAAAATAATATAACGTTAACTATATTAACAAAGACCCTAAAGTGTGAACAATGAATAACGGCTGTCATCCACATATATATATATATATATATATATATATATATATATACTCGTATATTTGTAATCGGTTTCTCGAAAACGGCTCTAACGGGGTCTTTAGTCAACTCGGTTCATTGAAAACTCGGTACAGTGTGCCGAGTTTACCAATCGATTTTTTTCGTTAATTTCCTTTAGTCAACTCGGTACACTTGTACATAGAGTTCAAAATCTATTGCTTTTTATCAAATCTGTGTACAATCGTGTGAAAAAGTTCAGAGAAAATTAAAATAATACAGCATTATTGAATGTTTTTGTTTTATTTAATGCAAAATCTCAGTCGTTTGATTTATTATATTCTATTAAAGAAAAACTAAAGTTATAAAATATACTCGTTTGATCCGAAGTTCAAAATAAATCACAAGATAAAGTATTTGAAAATCACAGTCGTTTATTAAAAATAAAACTAACAGATTAAAAATCACAGTTGAAGGCCAACTAATACTTTCAGTCATATTCTTAAATAAAATAATACAGTCTTAATAATATCAACTTAGAACTAAGTTTAAAAAATCAACTTATGCATTTTTTTTTCTTTTTAATAAACATTCTCTTAAAGTAATAAAAAATATAAACATTCTACCTACAAAAACATGCAAAATCACATGCGCTTAATAGTGCACAGCTTTATTATTGTTTATTTAAAAAAAAAAACAAAAAAAATCAATGAAATATTTTACTTACACCATAAAATCACATTCACATCACTAACACAATTTTTCACAAAAAAAAAACGACTACCAAGTGATAACGACAGGAAGAATTGACTGACTAGTAATTAGAAAAGTGCACTCCCTAACCCCTTTCTGTACTGATAAGGTTCAAGTGGTTGGCTCAATTCGCAATACAATATTAGGCTCGTTAACCTTGAAATGCACTTGAAAAGATTGAAATGCGTGTCTGCATGTTATTTTTAACTTAAAGAACTTATTATAATAATAATTATTGACAAATAATTTTGTCAGTTCTGCCATAAAAAAAAGCTTACTAATTACCAAAGTTTACCTACTGTCTTAATTTTGATTAATCAATTAACATTTCAAAATATTAATTAAATCTAATGGTAGCGGTGCTAGCTAATAAAGTTTTATACTTAAAATAAAAACATTTTTCTCCGCATCTGTACAAATAAAAGCAATTTTACAATGTACCGAGTTGACCGATGTAAAAAAGCACTTGGTCAACTCGGTACAGTGTACCGAGTTGACTAAAGAGCCATCTAACGATTGCGATGAAATTTTCCATACTGGGGTTCTCGGGAGCAAATAATCGATCTAGCTAGGTCTCATCTCTGGGAAAATTCGTTTTCCCCGTGCTTTTAAGCGTTTTAGACAGAAACTTACAGCGCCATCTGTTGGCGGGTAGCGTAGCTTGCTTGCCCTATGATATTTTAATGTTGAGGCGGCTATTAAAGAGCGAAGCTCGGTCTAGGTACTATTATGATAAAACAGCAGCCTCTGTGGTCTAGTGGTTAGAGCGTTCGGCTCATATCTTGATCCGGAGGTTCTAGGTTCGATTACCGGTGACGGTGAAAACACAAAAATCACATTGTGAGACTTCTCTAGTTTGTTTAAAACATTACAATTTGAATAGCCTGAGTTTAGATGATTCCGTTCTTCGAAAGGCATGCTAAGCCGTTGCTAAACTTAGTTTGAGAAACAAATAGTAATTACTAACTTATCACTATTTGCTTAACGGTAATAGAAGTTTATACCTACTAGTCATTTCCAGTAATGCCACCACACAAGTAAAATTATATTAGTAATAATCTACTGATACAGATTTCCATCGCACAGAAATAACTATAAAGTGCAGCAAAAAATGCAGTGCGGATACATAGCGGTATTCATTTTATTCAACAATCATTTATCATTGAGTTTAATCTGCTCGGTTTCCTGCAAAGCTTAAACGGTTTCTAAACGAGTTCGCCAGGGGCGCTATTACGGTAGCGATAGCGTATCTGCCATTTGCGAACCATTACCCTTGCAATACATTTTATATAATAGTAGCCCTACGCAGCATTCCTCTCTGCCAATGTCAAAAATGTCAGTACTATAATATTTGCGTACTCCCTTTTGGGGTTCGAGAGATCTTGTTGGAAAGGAAATAAGTAGTTCGCAAATGGCAGACACGCAATATACTAGGTAATTTTTTTGGACCTGATTTGCGTATGTCCACATTATTACAGTTAGATAAGTCGTTGAACAAAAGTTGTTGCTTTTGACCTGTTTAATAACGTGGGCATACGCAAATCAGGTCCAAAAAATAACCTTGGATAGGGTAAGCGACAGGTTTCGAACAACTTTCAGTGTATAAAACTTTTAGGAAATGAATACAAAAATCTGCCTCTCCATAAAAATTACAAACTTGATTGTACAGTTTGAATGGAGAGGTAAATTTTTTTTCATTCTTGAAAGTTTTGTTCACTGAAAGTTGTTCAGTTACGTTAAATGAACATGCTCCTTCAGTTTTTGAAACTCTGTCCTTTATAATATTTAACGGTTTGAAAACTCAGACCACTAACCTGATGACCAAGTCTAATTTAGGATTGAGTCTCAGAGGGGTCAGGCTCACAGGCTCAGAGTCAGGCTTAGAATTTAGGTAGTTATTCTGTTTAATACGAGTGCCTTCATCAAATCCTCTATGATCCATTCATCATAAAATCCCATGAAATGTCCACTACAGGAGCTTCCTCTAGATTTCAAGCTTTTGCTGGAAAAATCTAGAGGGGAAGTACCATAGTCACCTCACTTGTTAGCGTTACGGCTGGCACCATGGACCGCGGTTGTAGGTGACCGCAGAAAGTAAGACGTAAGATACGAAGGAGGATGCTGCTGCCTATCCTCCAGTTCATAACCCTTAGTCGCCTCTTACGACACCCACGGGTATGTATGCGTTGGTACTATTCTTTTCCGGCACCACACGGGACCATTCTTTTCGTTTATTTCAACGCTTGGCAACACAAGCAATTGGCTAAAGCTGTCAGAAAAAGCAAGTTTGTAAAACAATGTTATTCTTTCCGTTAAATATACTCTGGTTTTAGAGTCATGGCTGCAAAATAGATTGGTTAGCATTGTAATACCTATACGAAAAAAATTAATTCTAGGTATGGGAGGAAGCTGACAACAATGAGATGATAAGTGTAATCAAGGACTATACAAGTGTAATTTATGGTATGAATGAACTGCCCACCTGATACTGTCGCAATACGCACAACATTTATGAATGGTTTTGTACTGCTCCTCCACAATACATGTAGGGCCATAGACTACGCAGCCAAGTTTCCCTACGTATCATGGCACAGTCGTGTGGCGGGCGAATAATTGTCAATTTCAGCAAATCTAATTGCCATGGCCGGCCAACGAGAGCGTGACTACTCTCTCACTTTCCTCCGCGTAATGAGTTATGATACCACTCGGTGTGGGTGCCTTCTTTGAAATATGGTTATTTTGTAAGGCTGTCTAAATCCTGCAGATTACGTATATTTCCTAAAGATCAAAAATGAAATATTGTTTCCATCTAGTAAAGAATAAAAAATAATTGTGTGGAATTTTAGGTTCAATGAATTTAGTGTTAGAAATTCTGACGTCATGGTTCGTGAATCTTAGTGATAAACTTGTTTACTATATTCTGTGACGTGACGATGCTGACGTTCAAATAAAAGCCAGCGCGCACTGCGACTTGGCTAGTCTTCATTGACGAAACCAATTGTGTATTATCACGCCCCCAAAGACTGAAGTTGTTCAAGTTTCGTTACGCGTGCTAGCTCGGCAGGTCGAAGTACCTACCCTGAACAGACGAGCGTGTATGAAAGAGTTGATATATGTAGAAAAAGCTTGGGAATTGTGCCATATCGTTGCAGGTGGAAGGTTTATTTTATTCTGTGGTTGTGGTCTCTGCCAACCCCTACGAGAAAGATTCGTGATGCTTATAAATATACCTAAAGTGTGTAGTAATTTCCTGTTCGCAAAAACTATTTGGTTACATCTGTAGGTTAAGTGTCTGGCTAGATCTAATCGTGATGATTACGTGATGAATGATGATCATAGTCTTCCGTAACATTGTTACAATATCCTGAATGTTATTTTAATGCTTAATATGCTACATATACACGTTTGTTAAATAGTAACAAGTTTTTCAAATTCCGATCGCTATAATCTGACCCTATCAGCCGTAATCTCAATATTCTTTCTTTCTCGTTATCTTTCACAAAAGTCCTACCATTTTATTAAAATCCTATACTTGCTATATTAAACGAGCATTATTTGTATAATGTAATTGATTTCTCGAAAACGGTTTTAACAATATTTTCGGGGTTTTTGGGGGCGAAAAAAAAAAATCGATCTGGCTAGGTCTTTTGTCTGCGAAAATTCGTTTTCTCCATGTTTTTGAGCATTTCTTGAAAATGGCTTGTTTCAGTCACCCTACAGCGCCATCTTTTATTGGACTTTCGATAAGATTATATAGACCAAAGCTTGGTCACCCAGGTACTATGTGATTAATTGATCCTTTGTTCAGCCTTCTTTTGTCTGAAATTCCAGAGCATATAATTGCTTTCTTAGGAACGTTATAGCCGTTTTTAAAAAGTATTTTAATGAAATTTTTACATAGGAACCGAACCTATGGAAAACGAACGGGTACGGAAAATCGATCTAGCTAGCTGTATGGATCAAAACAATTTTTCTCGGTTATTCCAAGTATGTACGAGGACAGCGCGGGTTATATCAACATAGAACATCTAATCTGCTGTGAATAAAAACCCATTCAATACTAAACACAAAGCATACCATGCCACAACTCAATCAGCAATAAAATGAATGAATGGGGCACACGTCACGACGTATGCGCATCCATTGTTTAGACACGATTGGTCGCGCGGTCGTGCCGGTAATGTACTGTACAGTCAGCCACACTTGCGTGGTAACTCTTTGGCCTTGAGCTGGTCTTTGGTCTCAGGCGTATGCAGCGCAGCGCTGGTTAGGCTTACACTGGTTTTGTTACCACTTGCTTGCTGCCGTGCGTACGTACACTCAACAGCATATCAGTAGAAACACTTTTGGACCTTATGATGTGCTAATAGAGTTGAAAAAGTTCCTACTGACGTGCGGTTGACCGTACGTATGTATGTGGACGGAATACACGTATCATATAAATTACATGTAGGAAGATATATCTTTATGCTATTCATACAGCAATCCCTTTTTTTGGAACATATCTTAATTAACTTTGGCTTTTGGGTGTTTTTCCAAATTATAAAGTTCAGGGTTGGAATCTTTCCAATTACAAAACATTTAAGCTGATATTACGTAGTAGCAGCGGAACAAATTTGAAATTAGTTCTGTTATTTATCATGAGAAATAATTTTAATTTTTGTTCCTCATTATATCCGTAGATATGCCGTACCTAGATATATTGTTTGTAAGTTAACTTCGTAAGGTAGCCTGTAACGAGTCGTAGGTGCAGTAAGATGCGGTGACATTAGTCGATGGAGCATTTTCTCTCATGCCCTGACTTTTCTGATTCCTAGGGTGGAGTACCTAAACATGGCGAATCAAAAGTCTGTCCGTTTGGCAGAAGATAATATCAATAATGTCACTACAAAACATACATACCCGTTTGTTTATGGCAGCATTGTTGGTCGGGGCAACAGCCTCCGTGGTCTAGTGGTTAGAGGGCTCGGCTCTCGACCCGGAGGTTCGGGGTTCGATTCCCGGTGGGGACACTGTCAAACCAAAATCACTTTGTGCGATTTCACCAGGTTGGTTATGACATTGCAGGATAAATCACCTGATTCTCTAAAAAGTAAAATTATTCTGTGCTGTGTTAGTCCCTGCTACTATCAACGGTAGTAGTAGTTAATGAGTCAGTACCTGGGCGATCGAGCTATGTTCTGTATGATTAAAATATCATCGGGTGAGCAAGCTATGCTAATCAACAACAGATGGCGCTCTAAGTTTCTTGAACGCACTAAAACTCGCTAACAAATATAAAAAAAGACGGTGAAAACGAATTTTCCCAGACATGAGACCTAGCTAGATCGATTTTTTGCCCCGCAAAACCCCTGTATACTAAATTTCATCGAAATCGTTAGAGCCGTTTTTAAACATATACAAATATTGCTCGTTTAATAGTATAGGATGTCAGAGGCTTTCAGCGGCTCAAGAACTCTGTTACCAGGATTTCTGAGATCGGTCATTAATTTATAACCCACACGATATGATGATGTTGTGGCAGATAATAAATTGAATAGAGAAAATCCGTCAAGCCCTACATTAGGCAAGGCATAAGACGCAGATAGAGATCTTTGGTGTAAGTGATCATATTTCACGCTTTTTGTGCGATGTGCAGATAAGTCAGTGAAAGTGGCGTCTATTTCGGCGTCTGCGCATGTTTCTCGTAATTCACAAGTGTAAACTCATCGTCTGGAATACGTAATCAGAATATTAGAATATTTCCAGTACCCACCATTGTATTATGCAAGATCTTGAGTATAAAATTCAGCTTAAGTGCAAACCTGTATTTAAGACGCTACTCCACTTGTAATAATTTTGTGTAAGTTAGAATATATATGTATTAAAAATGTATCTACTATTTGTATCCCGATCAACTCGGGATTTTGGTGACCTCGAAAGTAATTTTACGTAATTTGATGGAAGATAGATAGTTAAATTAAACGGAGATGTAGAGACACAGGTAAGAATGTTACATAATAGTTTACAATTACGGATTTTCAATAATCCAAGAAGCTATCGATCTCATCGAATTTATCTACATAAATCATTCCAGATTATAGCAATGCAGAGGAATGAAGTATGTCAGGTTTTCTGTTATGAAACTTCTATTTTATTCATACATTCGGGGTACCTATGGTCCTATAAAATAATAAATTTAATTAAAACGAAAGGTATAATTATCGTCGCAACGAAGTAGGAAGCTAGGAACTCATTTAATTTATTTTTTGCTAGTTATCGAGATCCAAGGAAAGTGGTCGTGTATGTCATAGTAACTAGTAGCAGATACCAGTTCCTAAATACTTCCGGTGATTTGATTACATAACTTATACGGTCATTCCTTTTACTGTAGCGAAGTTAGATATTTCCTTGCGAAAAAATATTTTGTGCGGAAAATTATTTGTACAGTCAAGAGCACGTCAAACTTGACACTTTGGTATTTGTACCGTTCTTATTTAAACTGTCATTAGAGCTAAAGTAAACGTAGATGAAATTTGCAATATTTAGATTTTTAAAAAGTCAATAAAAGCGGGTCATATAATGAAACGCTGAGCTTGACCTGAACATAAGTGTGTCGCAAATGTGTCAACCAGCTAACAATCTGATAACGAGACGATGTAGGTCACGAACGTGAAAACTTGACACTTCACTGAGATACCACGAAAATGTCGTCAACGTAAACTGTAAACGTTTGGCTAACATTCGAGTTTATTCCTTAGAAAGGAAAACTGCCTTTGATAGTGGGTAGGTACTAATTAATTATACCTTTCTGGCATTATCAACTAGTACCTGGTCGACCGAGCTTCGCTTAAGGCGCTAATAGCGGTCAAATGCCTAACTTTACGTTGAAATATTAAAATAAATGGCCATCAAAACCATTGAAAAAAATACAGGGTGATATATCAATATTTTAAAAAGGTTTTTACTTGAACAGAATTGTATTTTTGCTAACCACGTTTAAGGAAAAAAATCCCCAGCAGCACCTGTTTTTGTGATAATTTGCAAAATTTCTCCAAAACCGCAAAAGTTCACTAGTTTGTTTTTACACACAAAAAAGGTATCTATAATATTTATATTTTTACTTGAATGTTTTATTTTTATTCCACATAATACTAATGAAAAGTGCAAAAAACCGAGTTTTGAGCGCGTGCGGCCGCGAACCCGACCAAAAACTGTAAACGCGTGACATCTTAGCGTGCACATACGATTAAAGTGCATTTTTAATTTGATCAAGTAACGCTGAGCGCTATTAAGGCCTTAATTATAGCCACCTCAACATTAAAATATCATCGGGTGAGCAAGCATGCTACTCGCTAACAGATGGTGCTGTAGGTTTCTGTCTAAAACGCGGTATTTTTTTAAATGCTTAAAACACGGGCAAAACGATTTTTCCCAGACATGTGACCTAGCTAGATCGATTTTTCGTCCCCAAAAACCCCCGGATACTAAATTTCATCAAAATCGTTAGAGCCGTTTTCGAGAAACCGATTACTAACATATATATCCTATCCTACTATATATAATATTATAAACGCGAAAGTTTGTAAGTATGGATGGATGTTTGTTACTCTTTCACGTAAAAACTACTGAATGAATTTTAATGAAACTTTACAATAATACAGCTTATACATCAGAATAACACATAGGCTAAAATTTATAAACCTGCGCAGACAAAGTCGCGGGCACCAGCTAGTATATTTATACATATACAAAAATTGCTCGTTTAATACTTACTTACTTACTCCTTTGGCGCAACGACCCAAAATGAGTCTTGGCCTCCGAAACGAGAATACGCCACTGGTCCCGGTCTTGTGCGGTGGTTCGCCAGTCGCCTGCCTGGAGCTCGCGCAGGTCTGAGCTCACTACGTCGATCCACCGATATCTGGGGCGGCCAACCGGGCGTCGACCCGTCGGTTGACCCACGAAGGCTTTCTTGACGTGGCGGTCCTCCCCCATTCTTTCTAGGTGGCCGAGCCAGCGGAGTCTGTGAGCCTTCGTCTCTCCTATTATATTAGGGTCAGCCGCAAGTTCTTGAATTTCCGCGTTCTTAAGAATCCTCCAGCTTCGTTTAATAGCATAGGATATTTTCTAGTAACTACTAGGACTTATTTAATCTCTAAAGGCCAATTAATTGCGTTTGGGATAGCGGAATATTTTAAAATTGTGCTTTGAATCATGCTCTGAGAACTCCTGGAGACAATGGAAAGAAAAGTTAAGAAAATTTTGTCGTGAGAAGAAAAATACTTGTATTACTGAAATAACTGTTTGATTTAAGATTTGTAATCAGCGGTTAAGCCATAAATTAGTTAAATGAATTAAATTGGTCAATAAACTTTCAAAATGTACTTACTCGTAGATTACAGTCACCGAGGGAAAGGTGAATGAATAATCTTACTCCTGTTCTATAGAAAGTTGCTTTTATGAGCAAAATATAATTATTATCTAATGTACTTTACATAGGCATATATTATGTCGTGGCCAGATCGTTCGAAATGATCACTTCATGATGTCGCCGATCGTTTCAGAGCAATTTCATGAAAGGTTAGGTTAAGTTAGGTTGCTTTATCATGCAGTGGTCATGAGAAAGTCAGACACTTCGTCCTTGTCTTTGTAGCTTCTCTTCGCAAACGATGGCACACCTACGACCTGCCCTGCGTGCCCTTGTACCTGCTCACGTGAAGACCTTTACAATGCCACCGATAGTGCTGTCTGTGCGGCGGAGTATTGGTCCAATACATAATAAAGAAGAAGACTTATAGTTAGGGTGCTGGCTGCAATTTCGGTATATGATTTGCTCATGATTCATATTAATAGGGATGACAGATCAGCTCAATACGAATCGATTTGGTCCTTACAAGTTCTTCTGTGCGTCGCTGCGTTTTTGAGTTAAAGCAACAAAAATGAAAATAAGATACTAAATAATGTTTTTTTGTCTGCCTTTGTGGCTCCTGTTTAAAATACTTAGAAGATGTAGAACATCGAAGAGGCAGACATGCAGGGCTCTGCATAATCTCGGGACGAAGTAGTGAATTTTTGCATTTTGAAACGCTGTATCTTTACGACGCAGGGCTATTATGGTGGCAGACCATTTTTCTGGGGTTTTATACATTGTATTTAATCAGATAGTCATAGTCTGCCAGGTGTACGTTTCATTGTCAATTTTCAAAATATTTAAAACTTAATTCCTCAAAAACGCAGGGGTGTGGATGTACACCAATATTTTTTGTATCTTTTAGAGGATGCTCCTTATCATCAGTCAAAGAGGCAGACATGAGCAAATCATATAGAAATTTGTCCTTCATCTATTACTATTTTGTTCTTCTTCTATTACTAATCTGGGCATACATAGGTGGAAGTGTTTCCTACCACTGCCACCTATTGATAGTTTGTCACAACTAGCTTAACCGCAGAAAAGCGTGCCACGTTACAGATTCTTCTACCACATACTTATTTCAGTATCGTTTATCTATGTTCGTATGAACACTTTCAAGCTCACCTTTGCTTATTGAATATTAGACTCTTGAACTGCGTTTTCAACTGTGGGAAAATTTCGAATATATGTTCTTCGGCTAACAACCCCAATATAATATCATCAATAACTATTCTAATAACGTTGTGATTGTGACCATGTGTGATTTTGTAAGTTCCCGCCCAAAATATCGGCAATTTTGCGTGCAAACATCGGGATCTCATAGACCGTACCGCAATAGAAATAAGAATCGTACAGTCAAGAGCACATCGAGCTTGACACGTTGGACTTTGTACCATTCTTACTTTGATAGCCGTAGGAGCCAAAGTTGCGCTGTGAGCGTTAAGTTTTACCTGCACTCGAGTGCAAGCTTGCACTCGAGCAGGGGTGCCAGATGTACGATTTAAGTCGTAATCCTACGATTATTTGGTCATCGGTACGATTACACCACTACCAAATTGGTAGCTTTGTATGGGAATACGACCTTTTAAATTTCAATTTATAAGGATTTTTTAACTTTTTCTAGGATTTGTATGGAGGTACGGTTTTTACTCTTTTTGTAAGGTTTCCTCCAAAAATTACTTGGCAGCCCTGTTGACGAGCCCTTCAATTAAACCCAAGTGAAACCACCTGAGGCCCTAAGCCCTCCCAAGCGTGTAAGTGGTATCTGCTCGCGTCATTTCCGTCATTTCCTGCGCAGGATTACTGCTGCATTACTGTGTGATTAATCGTCGCTGGACACGCTTTCACCCGCCATCGCCCATTAAGTGTCTCTATTTAATGCGTGTACGCACTAGAGGTGTGCCTTGTTGACAAGTATTAGGTACGGTTAATTTCACTAGCGTGATGACTAGTTAATATTTTGCTTATTTTGAAAAGTTGTAGTTCCAAATACAAGTAGGAGCAATCGTCAGAGAAAATTGCAAAGATATACCATCCTGTATATGACATGATATTTATTTACAGAGTTTTAGTTTGCCTTTTGTTATTGTTACACAAATGTTACACAAATTTCAATAAAAATTTCAATAAAAAAAAATATTAGCCTTGAGGATAGAGATGAGGTCGACGATGGAACGAGCTTGCCCAGAAGAAGCCTATTCACTCGCGACTTTCACACAGTTCATTAATTCCAAACTTATCTTTTGAAGTGGCTCAGCGAACCGAATTGGTTCTTGGTCTACGACGTTAAAGCACGCCACGCCACTGTTCAGTGCTTATTCCGTCCAGTCGAGCACTCCTAGCTCGTTTAAATCCTTGTCGACTTCATCCTTCCATCGGTATATTTTCCTCCGTCCCGATGGCTGACCTTGATACGACGTCTTTGCCTTTCGATCCCCTGAAAGTTAGGTAAGGAAAAATTCAGCAGAAGACTGTATGAAAATTATGAGTTCAAGATAACACGTGTCTTATGTTTTTTCTTATCATCGTATGACGCACAATAATGTTAGCTTGAACATTTATTTTTTTATTTAACAGTTAAACAGGTGATGGTCATCATAACATCCATGAAACGTCCACTACAGGACAGGGAGCTCCCTCCTATACTCCAGCAAAAACGCATGGTACTTAGGAGAGGATTTACTATAGTCACCACGCTTGTAAGCGTTGCGTTATTGGTGACCGTATTTTGTAAGATGGTACGATACACAGAAAGATGCTGCTGCCCATCCTCCGGTTTATAATCCCTTAGTGGCCTCTTACGACACCCACGGTTAGAGATGGCGCACCACATAGAATACTTGTCTTCTTAAACAAGTGATGTTATCAATGATAAATTATCTCAATAGTATTTCATCTCGACAAATCGCATTTCACTCGCTAAGATGTTATCTTTGTTACCAATGAAAATTTATAACTGTTATTCGTACCTGTTATTGTAGTCACTGATGCGTTACATTACAAATAACAAATATTTCTAAGTATGCTTCATTAGACGCGTAATTTTTTAGCACTTATTTTCTTGATGTAGGTACTGTTCGCAAAATAAACGTTGTATCCTTAGATTAATGCAGGTCTACTTACGAGTATCTATCCCGATCGAGACCTGTCAGGTTCTCTTGCGACTACAGAGATTTAAAGTTCACTAACAAATCTAACGATTTGCTGGTCATTTGCTTATCCTGCTGCACAAAATTCTAATACTCAACCTGTTGAAAAAAAAAGCTGATATTTTGGTGTGCATAAATAAAATTGATGTGCAGTTTATTTAGTTAACCAACAGAGGTATTTTTCTGTGCGTCTCAACTCAATATAGCCATAATAGTGAATAAATGATTTTTATTATTTTATTATTATTATTATAAACAAATGAATAGGTATTGTTATTGTACCAAATATTTGGGAAATATTCTATAAAATACCGTTTTCAATAGCTTACGTTACCTTCTTGCCTGGAAGTAAGGTCCAGATAACTATGACAACTTGTACTTAAAAAGAAAAATCCCTGGTTGGTTGTACCTTAATACGGTACGTGGATACGTCTATTTAGGTAGATATAGTCAAGAGCACGTCAAGCACCCACGTCTACTCACCCCCCTCCCCCTCACTGCCCCTCCCCCCTACCCTCCCTCCCTTCACACCCCTGCCCTCACCCTCTGACTCATCCAAAGCTCGATGTAACCAATTATTGTCGAAAGAGGGCCTATATTCACTTTGCAACAAATGACGCCCCAAAAACGAAAGCGTATACGTCCACATCAAAATGAGACGCCGCTGATTGGCGCTGATCGCAAATAGATCCATTGATTGACTGATCCCATCTATTAGAATGTTATTAATTACTTATTGTTACGTGCTAAAGTTCAACTTTATTAACCTTTTGTTACTTTCTATCTTGCGGAAGGAACTAGTTACGAAATTGATTTTTAAAGGGAGTTATTGAGAATATTGTTACTTAGTAAATGTAAATATTTCAACAGTTTCAGATAAATAAGTCTGGGAAATTAAAAGTAAATATGCCCTTTCCACGTAGGACTACCTACCACTTTGTATTTTTGTATAAGAACACCGATCGTGTTTCATATTGGGGTTTTTAGGTATTATGATAGCGAATTTAGAAAAATTGTTCAGTTTCCAGTGCACTACATCAGATGATAGTTCACTGAAAACGTATTCGTATTTTTTTACGTTCGACCCGTTTTCCTCTGCTACCTCGATGGGAAAAACGAGTGATGTAGAAAAACAATTTAAATTCATTGTCAACACAGATTCAACTTATAAACTGTGTTAGTATTTAAATTCTAAAACAGACTGTAAGTACCAGTTATTAGATGCCGCATGATTCATCATAACATCCCATGAAACGTCCACTACAGGACAGGGAGCTCCCTCCAGAATTCTAGCTTTTGCTGAAAATATGTGGAGGGGAAGTACCATAGTCACCTCGCTTGTTAGCGTTACGGCTGGCACCATGGACCGCGGTTGTAGGTGACCGCAGTAAGTAAGATGTAAGATACAAAGGAGGATGCTACTGCCCATCCTCCAGTTAACCCTTAGTCGCCTCTTACGACACCTACGGGTATGTATGTATGTATGGGTTGGTACTATTCTTTGCCGGTACCACGCGGGACCGCATGATTAGGCAGCATGAATGTATGTTTCCGGTAACTATTTGTCCAGTTATAAATCGCAAGTGACCACAAAATGGGTGCAATAATCATTTCCCTTGCACTTGCAGGGTTTCAAGAATTTCAAGTATAGGGCGCTTCTACTTCGATTGGTACCTGCCATGAGGCATTCTATTATTCTTGGAATGTTTTTAGTCGTTACTTGGACAACTAGTATTTTGAAACGCTAGATTTATCAATGTGGAAAATTGATAGTCCCGTTGTTGGCACTTGAGTCCATATCGGTCGCCGGCCGGCAAATTGTATACGATCGGCCAATTGTAAAACGGCATCGGCAGGTTATAAATGGGATTAGATCATTGATGCGTTCTAGGTTGATAGCCAATGCAAACCCATCCTAACTGATTCCGTTCGGAATCGGTTAGGTTGGGTTTGGTCATCTTGCGAACATAAACAAGTGCGGCTTTTTGTGAAATGCCAACCGAGTTATCAACCAATACATTATTAGATACGCTTACCTAACAATTGGTGATAAATGCACTATAAGCCGCTATCACACCTTCCTTAACTTAGAAACTAATCCGGCATATATTGCTGGTTGAAGTAAGGATAATGGAAATATCAGTACCAAGCCTCCCAGAAATGAATGTCTGCCAAATTAGTCATTGACTTTAGGAAGGTGTGATTGCGGCTTTATTCTAGTTTGTGGTCTCTGCCTACCTCGACGGGAAAGAAGCGTAATTGTTATGTATGTATGTAATCATACTGAAGCGTTCTTGGCCGAGTGCCAGGCTCGCTCTTTTTAGTGAAAGCTCAGCAACGGAGGCTGTAGTCAGAACCAAGATGGGTGACCGCTAGTATTAAAACGACTCGAGCTTTTCATTGCTCCGGAAGGAACGTTAAGCCGTTGGTTGGTTGGTTTCTGTCACTGGAAGGAGTCGTCAAGTCAGAGTGTTTGGCGGCTTCAAAACTTAAGTTGGCCACTAACCAGGCAAAGCTCTAGAATTGGGTTTAGTATGTCCTGTGGGATGCGGAGGTCAGATATCTATCAGTAGTATAAGTAAAAAACCAGTGCCCTAGTGTTGAGGAAATCACTCCTGGCTAGTCACTATAACTTAACTCTTCAATCCATAAAATGACCTCGATGACTGTTTCCATTTCCTAGAACTGAGCCCATAGTTCTTGGAGCGGGATCACTCTCGCCTCTCGATCCGTCTGGTACATCCGTGATATTGACCGCTGATAGTCGAGGCCGCGTTGCAGGCCTATCTAGGGCATCCTAGTCTTAATCGACTAGAAGTACCTAACTATAAATAAAAGATTGTACTTTTTAGGTCGTAGAGTAAAGCTGGGCAAATGCGAGTTAAGGAGTGATCACACGTAGCAGAATTTTAAAGACTAATTCGGCATACATTGCTTGTTGAAGTAAGGATATTGCAATTAACATACATAGCCTCCCAGCAATGAATGCCGAATTAGTCTTTGAATTCAGCTAAGTGTGATCACTTCTTTAGAGTCGCGCAATGAGGGTTCTACTAGCGTGCCCTTTGTAAAAAGCTTCACCCGCGTTGCATCTTATGCATGGGCCACTAAATCCTGACCCTTCGTTAGTATTTGAAATGTTTGGTCGTGAACTTGTGAGGAAAGTTGTATTATTTAATGAATTTCTATTATGAGTAGGTACAATTAATTAAGGGTTTACTACGTATACTTCGATGATAGATAATGTCTTTCGTAACAGACAATCTGAATACCTAGTCATATTTTTTATATTTAATAAAGTATGATTGCGTACCGGTAGCTGCCGCCCTGGCTAAAACTGAATATTTAAGTTCTGTTCTCGTCGCATTGCACAGACAATAAATAGTTACTAAAGTGACAGGCTTTGAATAAAGTGACAGTTCCGCCACAAACCGTTAGAGGGCTCTCAACTTACTTATTTTATTACTTTGGTTCAGTCAAGAGCATTCTTAGCTTGTCGCATAGGACTTTTTACCATTCTTATTTCAATAGCAGTACTTATGTTTCAAAGTCGCATTAAGTGTCAAGCTTAACCTGCTCTGACTGTACTTTATTTTTCAAGTGTAGATGTTGAGACTTAAATGCAACATAAATAATAAGCAACAGTAAATCAGTACACATTTTAACAGGTATATTGATTTATTGATTACTCATAAGCTGTGAGTATAGCTAGCTTAGCTATAATTCATTTCGCGTCCCGTAAAGACATAGATAGATTAGTTTTCTTCATGGTCAATAAATCACAAACAATTCTGAGATTCCGGGGTCAACTCAGCCCTCAACCCACTGCACCCTATAAAGAGGCTTCTTCGGAACAAAAATCGACTAAGCTTGGTCTCATGTCTGGGGAAATTCGTTCTGCTGCGTGTTTTTGAGCGTAGCTTCAGAAAAAAAATCTCAATAACGCGAATCAGAAAACCCGCTCAGTAGTATATTCTGTGTCAGTAGTTGAGCGTCATCTGATGACCTGCATTCTGCATTGTTGTTAGATGACAACGAGCAAAGCTTGGTCAACACCTACTAGCTCGGTTGCCCAGGTACTGACCTTGATAGTAAATCAGCGGTTTCGGTAAAGATGCTGCGGTTTTTACCTAGTTTTTACAATAATATGTCATGGCTCAGTGGCGTTTACAGCCTTTTTACGACAGATGGTGTAATGACTGAGGCGTATTTTATGTAAACAAGTAATTTGCTTTTTGATTTATTCTCTCTACTAAAATGTTGTTTATTTACATTCATTCATTGAATTAAATGACTCTACAGTTTTTAATAGTCTGTAATACCTACTTCTTTTCTGTTGGTAGAGAAATCTATTAATAATTAGCTCAACTGAACTTAATTAGCAATAAATCCTTCGTGCTTGCAACGCCTCGTCAAATATTTAAGGATTTTATCACATATTTACGACGTTATAAGACTTAGCATATATTTGCGAACTTTTATCGACTCTACCGAGTGTGACGCGACCAGACACTAATCCTTATCGAAAAACTGTTCACGTTAGAAGAGCTGAAGTATTCAAGTTATGAAAAAAATTGACGATTAATCGGAGCGAGCATCGAGATTGCATCAATATTTATAAAGATGGACGCCAACGCAGCGGCCCGCGCGCATACCGCCGTTGCACCTCGCGACTGCAACGCGGGAAGTGCACATAACAATCGAATATCGAACACAATTTTATTTATTTTACTTTTTATCCAATCCAGCCAGTATTTTAAGTGAAAGGCGTTCTTGGTGAAATAGTAATTTATTAACTTAATAAATCGAACGAAAAAACGAATCGACTTTCCGAAGAAAGTTACGAATTTATGTGTTAGTGCAGTGTAGAGTTAAAGAAATAAAATAATGGAATCCTTTTACGACGTCGTCAGGACGCTCAGCAGAAAAACATTGAAACGGAAGAAAAAGGTACCTCCTTAGAATAAAAACCCAAAAAAGTTGTCTGTCTGTCCTACTAATAATCATTTGCTCTTGTTATAGGTAGAACTATTATACTGTCACGAAACTTAAAAGTCACTTAAGTGACAATGAAGGTCATTAAACAACCTAATTTTCACACGAGTGCGTGTGGGCACATAACAGGTGTCACACAGATTAATTTTGTAAACAAGTCTACTCGAGTTGACAGTTTATCCGACATCGCGGGTCCAAATCCCGACTCGCGGTGAATTTTTGTTCCTTTATCCATTTAAATATAATTTTATTTGATCAGTCGATATGCTTGATTTGCTACAATAAATTCATCAGAATTCACATACTCTTCAACTGTTCATTTGGCAATTACGGCGGTATCCGCGAAAAGAAAAGAGATAGTGCGCCGCGCCGGCGCGCAGGAAAGCGTGTCCATGCGTCCGAGTACGCGCCCGCGCCGGTCATACAGGGTCTACGGGTCTTTATCACAGCAAAAAACGTTTTTAACCTACGTTTCTTCTATAACATTGTTCAGTTTTATGGTCTGAGTAACATGGTGCAATTTATTTATATAGCATTCCATGAAACGTCCACGACAGAACAGGGAACTCCCTCCACAGCAAAAAAGCGTGGTACTTTGGAGGGGATCTACCATAGTCACCACGCTTGTAAGCGGTTACGGCTGGCGACCGCTGTTGTTGGTGATCGCAGTATGTCAGATGATTCGATACACAGAAAGATGCTGCTGCCCATCCTCCAGTTCATAATCCCTTAGTCGCCTCTTACGACACCCACGGGTACGACACCCACGACTGATTTGACAGGGTTAGAAACTCGCTCAATGCTGACGGATTATCTCGTCCATAATGCCCTTATAAATAAAATAATATAAGTTTAAACTTATGCTAAAAGTGATGTTTTGTCCACACATTCGACGACGTGTTCTTTTCTTGAGTCATGGTATTTCAAAAATGTTAAAGTATCTATAAATCTTTTTATACGCAATATTTTGATAATATTAACGTTGCTACATCAACTAACTGCATAACTGTAGTTATAAAAAAAAGAAGTGAAAAGAAAATCCCGATAAAAGCTAAGTAAATAAAAAAAAGTAAAGACCCCTTATAGTGCCATGCTGTGCGCTCGCGCAACTGCCCATACACGGCGATAACAAGATTCACAGATTAATCTATTTAGTGTAATTGCATTTCCTTAAAACCGTATACTTATTTTA
Organism: Athrips mouffetella; assembly: GCA_947532105.1. Classification (NCBI taxonomy): domain Eukaryota; kingdom Metazoa; phylum Arthropoda; class Insecta; order Lepidoptera; family Gelechiidae; genus Athrips; species Athrips mouffetella. Next base: position 5,179,723 of record OX383969.1, on the reverse strand, counting down.
TACAGATACATAAAGATAGTTCCGGTTTTAGATACAAACATAAGACTACCATATAATAAATCTCGGGGCTAGAGATAAAACACTGTTTTTTTTTCGTCTATTACCCTTTTATACCTTATTTTAGCATTATTTTGTATAAAATATTCTAAAAGTAGTTAATTGCATACTTAAAATTTTAGAAATATGTGTGGTAGGTACCTAGAAGATTTATTTTAATACTTTCGTATATTGTAATCATGTTTTATTTATTATCAAGTCTTAAACGCTTGGTATGTCTATATCCAACAGTGGACGTCTTTCGGCTGATATGATGATTATGATGATGAAGCGGTTGGTATTAAAGATAAATTGACATTGAAAAAAACATAATTAATTTGCCTGTAGTAATAAAAAACCGCTTGCAATGAACAAGATAAAAAAAAATAATGCTATGCTGAGCAAAGTAAATATTAATTTTTGTATACAACGCGATTTTGTAATGTTTGACTATACTTGAGTATGTTTTAGTACTTAGTCAAGTGCATAAATATGTGTCTTGAAATCCATTGCAATTACATGTATTTATGTAACGATTCACGAATTATGTCACACTTTTCTCATCGTTATTATGTCTTCGTTTTTGTTGTAAAAATATCTAAATAACTAAGTGAACAATAACATGTACCTAAAAAGGTTTTTATTGCTCGTTATATAACAAGTTGTCCTTTATAGTATACATATTATTGATCAGTTTCCGCAGACATATTTATATCAGTTAGATTGGATGATTGGATGCTATAATAATAAACATTCAATGATACATACTTTTGAAACGATAGTTTAGATACATATTTAATTTATGCACTTGACTGTACATGAAACTGAACAACTTTTCCCAAGAAACATAGGTTGGAAAATGAAAAAAAAATTGGCTTCCCCATACAAACCTTGCGCCGTCAATACTGAAATTTGTATGGGGCGACCAAAAAAAATCTCATTTTTCAACCCATGTTTCTTGGGGAAAGTTGTTCAGTTTCATGTCCTAACTACCATACTCAAGTATAGTCAGACATTAAAAAATCACGTTGTACAAGTGCGCGTCGAAACACAATTACTAAAATCCTCTTAAAGCTAGCATTCTATGACCCATTTTAAAACGTTCGTAAAGAATTCAACAATATTTTATATTCCCACACATTGTTACGTCCTGTTAAACACAAACAAATACCAAAACTAACAAATCAATAGCAGTTCTAACATTCCTCCTATCCATTGTTTCAGGTGCAACCTAAACCAACGACAAATGGAGTCGCAAAGGAATCTCGTGTGTCCGAGAGAGAAACGAGAGAGAACAGAGAATCCCGAGAGTCCAGAGATTCTAGAGAAATCAGAGAGATTAGAGAGACAAGGGAATCTAGAGATGAAACAGAACACGTGGAGAGACGTGTACAGGCGTCGTCGCCGATACCACGCGATAGAGAAAGGGAAAGAGATAGGGATAGAGAGATGAGGGACGAGAGGAGAGAAAGAGATCAGTCGACGCCGCAACATGATGGCAGGCATCCATTGCTACAGTTTGCTGTGGACCACTTCAGACAGAGCCCAGAGTGAGTAATTTTTTTTATTATACATGGTGTTAATTTAATTGCGTGCCATAGCTCAGGAATAGGTTCAGTATCAGTACTCAACACCTTTTCCCGAGGAACATACGTCGAAAAAAAAGCGTTGACCTCCCATACAAAATACGCTATCAGCTGATCTAGTTTCTATGGGAAGATGAATTTTTTTTTTCGGCATAATGTTCCTTGGGAAAAAAGTTTTAGTTACTGATACTGAACCCGCCCCTGAGCTATGGCACGCAATTAAATTAACACCTTGTATAACGATATTTAACAGTAATTTTATTGTTGTCCACAATTTCGTTTTCCATTGACATTATATATTATTTCTTGCTGTAATACTCGTATGTAGCCTATACGTCAGTTACTAACTGTTGAGATTTTTGTTAGTGAAATATATGTTTTAGACAGTAGTTCCAGAGGTTTTTTCCTACAAACATAAAGAAATAAATAATTTCTTTATAATGAAAAGTGTAGAATAGTAAAGATGAAGCTGAAGAGTCATTTCTGAAGTCACGATTTCATAGGCAATCTTGTAGCGCCATCTATTAGAAAGCTGCAATAACTTGATAATTCAATTGGCCTTTCTTTCCAAGGGTCACAAGTATGTAATAATGTAATAAGGCTGTATAAGTAACAAAATTACCTCTCTTCAATAGCATAACATTCATCAAAATATCATTGATTTTGAAAGTAGGAAAATTCGGTGTTGTAAATTGTATATTCTATTTTTAATGACGAGCCCGAGAGTTTAATAGCATTTTAAGAAATATTATTATTATAAAGTGTAGTGTTTCAGACCCAGAAAATCTACCTAACGGGTGTAAGCATTAGGTAGTATTGTGCTGTTAATAAAATTTATATGGAACCACCTCTGAAGTATGTACCAAACGAAAAAAGAATAATTTAAATCGGTTCACTATCGACGCAGATAACGCGTAACAAACATCCAGAAAAAACGTACAGCTAAGAGCACGTCAAGCTTGACACTCGCAGTACGACTCTAGCGCCTATGCGTTTGAAATAAGCACGGTACAAAGTCCAAAGTGTCAAGGTTGATGTGCTCTTAACTGTAAAAGCAAAGAACCTCCACCTTTTCGAATATTTTGTTCATTGTAACGGACAATCGGCGTTACCGAGTTCTGTTTTTTAATATTGATATTTATTTTAAAATCATTGTGTGGGGCTAAACGGCTTTACTAATGAATTATGTAATATATTTAATTGTACACTGTGCGTTTAGCTCTACCATGCTTTACACTACAAGCAGAATATTTAGCTGAGCCATAACAAGTTTCATCTTCAACGCCAACTTTTCTCTTTCAAAAATGATAGCTTATGACACCCTCTGACGAATACAATTGTCATTACACATCATCTCGCGTCATTCTGGCTTGAAACCCGTCATTTTCTAAATTACGTTACGCCTTCACTTCCTAAAAATGAGATTTATTTTGTTAAATTCTGATGGAAAAACACGTGATCAAAAATAAATTGCGTTTTTACGTACATTCTTAAAATTAATATTTAATTTTATCACAAAAATAATCTTACGAAACTGCTAGCTAGATAATTTCATGCGTTACATAAAATTTACACTACGAAGGGAACTAGCGCCATCTAACATTAAGTTCCCAAACCACGGAGCTCTTTCGCTACCACAATCTAGACTGTATTACTTTCGCTCGAACTGTTGCTCACAGTTTAACATAGATAGCAGCCTGTTCGAAAAATATTTCAATAGACGAAAATCATATAAGAGAAAATAGAAAAATATGCAAGTCACTTGATCCGGCGAGAAAAAAACAGTGAGTTAAGTATCTATGCTTGGAATGGCTACTTTACTTACTTTACTTTTAAAACTTCTTTATTCATAAAATATGTACAATATTTACCTTTAAACTCAGTGTTACAATCCTAAGTCTAAAGAATATTATGCCGTAAGGATGTTAGGCTAGGAACGCCTTCACAAACTATTGCCTTGTTTCTTTTATACATATCACTACACTATAAAAACAAATAACATAAATAACAACATGAAGTAATAAAAATATGTGTTAAAAGAGTAAAAACACATTAATATCTGAACGGATTTTTAAAGAACAACAACATTCGACGTTGAATACCGTCAAATAAAATAATGCCGTCCAAGCGCAGCGAACAAAAGACCGTCACTCGTCAAGCAAGTCTAGTATGTAGTGATGTGGAAGACGATATCGGCAGTATTTGTCGATATACGGTAAATCACACCAACGTGTTTTACCAATTGCCGAAACTAATTTATTTATATGATTTTTATTAGTAATCAAATAAAATTTTTCAGTCTGTTTTAATATAAAACATTTTAATGTGGGTAATTTGATTTTTTCATGTAATGCCTGGAGATTTGCTCGGAAGGGAGTATTATAAGCTGACTTCAAAGCTTTATTTTGTACTACCTGAAGCTTGGTGTAATTAGAATTACAAGTACTACTCCAAACAGGCGCAGCGTAGGTAATACCGGGTCTAACAAGTGTTTTATATAATAATAATTTAGTACGACTGCTCAAATTAGCTTTCCTGTTTAAAAGGGGACTGAGAGCTTGGAGGGCTTTAATACCTTCCATTTTCATTTGAGTGACATGCTCAGACCAGTTGATTTTATTGTCAATAGTGACACCAAGGTATTTTACAGATCGATTCCAGGGAATACGATGGTTGTTGATGATGAGCTGTCTTTTTGGTATTTGTCTCTGTCTAGTGAACAAAATAGCTTCCGTTTTGGTTTCGTTCAGCTTCAGCTTCCATCTATTAAAGTAAGATTGCAATAATTCGATGGACAGCTGGAGTCGGCCAATAATCAAGTCTATATCATTTGACGAAGTAAAAGATGCTGTGTCGTCTGCGAAACAAGCCAAGTGTGTCCTTCGTTGAATAGGTATATCATTGACATAGATGACGAAGAGCAGCGGTCCTAAAATCGATCCCTGAGGGACTCCAGCAGCAATAAGTCGTGGATTTGAGCATATATCACCAATATATACGCGAAAGCAGCGGTTGTCAAGGTACGAGGCAACGAGCTTGACAAGACACATGGGAATGTTCTGTTTGATCATTTTGTGCAATAATCCTTGGTGCCAAACAGTGTCAAATGCCTTTTCCAGATCTAGCAGGAACATTCCGGTGGAGTTGCCGAGATTTAGGTTATGGGCAACATACTCAGAAACCCTTGCTAACTGCTGGACAGTAGAGTGGCACTGTCTGAAACCAAACTGTTCGTCCATAATGTCATTGTTAAGAGATCGTAAAATTCTGCGATGAATGACTTTTTCCATTAATTTGCCTAAAGATGGTAGTAGACTAATGGGGCGGTAGCTAACTGGAAGACTCTGGTCCTTCCCAGGCTTTTTTATGGCTATGACTTTGGCCATCTTCCATATTTTAGGAAAATAGGATAAGCGCAAGCACGAGTTAAATATTTTGGTTAAAAGTACTATTGCTTTGTGGGGTAAGTTTCGAATCAGGGTATTTGTAATACCATCTGAGCCAGGGGCTTTTCTAGGTTTAAGCTTATAGATGTATTTTTGAAGCTCAAGTGGTGTCGTAACAAAGTGCGGACCAGCAAAAACGAAGTCATCAAGACCTTGTATTGATTCTTTCACCATATTTTCAGCATCGCTAGCCGTAGATACGGTAAGTCCAATGTTGGTTTGAAATGTGTCAGCAAGTACGTCACATTTATCATTTGTGTCCATTGCTAGGTGCTCATCCACACGTTTTAGGGGAGGTATAGTAAATGGCTTAGCTTTAAGGGACTTTGCTGTACGCCATAGTTCAGTACTTGGGTTGTCAATCTTGGAAAGTTTGTCTGACCATATTTTATCGTTATGTTGTTTGATGCGACAGTTTATGTAATCTTGTAAAGAATTTATTTTAGAACGCAACAAACGTCTTTCACTGGGGTTTGGTTCATATTGCTCGCGTCTACGAAGTTTATTTTTAGTCGAGATGAGTCTTTTTATGGTGCGGGGCAGCGAAGGAGGAGTTAACTTTGCTGTTTGGACAGGTACACTCAAGTCTCTGGCTTTCAAAATGAGGTCCGTTAGAGTTGTGACCTCAGCATCAATCTCATCAACACTTTGGTAGACTCTGGACGATAAATGAATATTTGAATTTAAATAATTACGATACGCCTTCCAGTTAGCTTTGTCATATTTGTACTTCGTTTGAATAACACGAGTGACAAGTAGATCCATGCATATCAGTATTGGTAAGTGGTTCGATGACAGTGCTGGAACCGTTTGAATAAAATCAAGATTGTAGATGTTAGAGGACAATACAAGGTCTGGCAAGGTAGGGGTCCATTCCGGATTATAGTGTACAAGGGTAGGGGTTGGTGGCGTCAAAATGTTGAAGTCTCGTTTGAGCATATGTTCAAACAATTTAACTCCACGTGCATTATTGACGTTACCGTACCAGTACTCATGTCTGGCATTAAAGTCTCCAATAATTAAGACACGGCTACCTAGTGAAAGCAATGTGTCTATATCCGTAGCAATTAGTGGCAAGTTTGGTGACTGATAAACCGAAAAAATGGTATAACTTTTTGTAGACACGTTGAGTTTAATTCCAACAGCTTCGATGTGTTGTGTAGGTGGTATACAAAGAAGTGTATGATCTAAATCAGTCCTTACACAAATTGCAACACCCTGGCCAAAACCAGTTATATGCTTATCTTGTCGATAGCAAGCATAATTTGGAAGGTGAAAGTCAATATTTCCAGTAAGTTTAGTTTCACAGATAGTTATTATATCAATTGAGAGCTCGCTTACCAAATCTAATAGTTCGCTGCGCTTAGTTCGTACGCCGTCTGCGTTCCATGAAAGTAACCTTAATTCACTATTATTACACATATTGACCAAGATGAGTAAGTACTAAAAGTACTTTTTCAAGTAAGGACATATTACTAGAAAATTTTTGTTTTAAGGCCCTAATTGCTTCGAGTATTTGTAGGATATCTTCAGTGTCTTTGTCAAGGAATTCAGAAGAAGCACAAGTTGGATCGAGCACATCAGCAGTAGAGAGTTGGTCAGCATTTGAAGCCGGAACTGAAGGAGGTGGCTTAGAACTTGCTTTGGTAGAGAGTGTAGGCCAAGGTTCACGTTGGGTAGTTGGCGTTTGGTTATTTGGTTTTAAATTCAAGTTAAGGTGAACAGTTTGTGCTGTAGAGTAACCTGATTTCATTCCGTTGCTAGTTTTTGGTTTGGAGACAAATTTTTGAGGATTTCGTTGATTAGATTTAATCAACTTTAGTTTCTCAATGTACTTAATACGCTCAGAGCATTGGCGGAAGTTGGCAGGATGATCTTGCTTGCAATTACAACAGTATGCCTTTTCAGTTCGATCTTTTTTAGGGCAATCACTAGTAGGATGGCTTTCAGTACATTTTACACACTTAGCTGGAAGGTTGCAGTTTCGAGATGCATGGCCGAAACCTTGGCACCGAAAACATTGAGTGCCCATGGACGATGCTGACGGACGATACCGACGAATATCCACTACACAGTTGCACAGGTACTTGATTTGCTTGAACTTTTGTATGTCCGCTCCAGCGTTAAGCTGTACAAGGAACAAAGGACAAAACGGATTTATTTTGGTTACCTTCCCAGGTTTCATCTTCGTGACAACAACATCGGTAAAACCCATGGCAGAGAGTTCCGGTTCTAGAGCTTCTTCAGCATACTGTGGAAGACCACGAATGACCAGCTTGTACTTCTTTTCATCCTTCCTGGTGAAGGTATGAAATGCAACATTTTTAGATGTAAGGCCTGCCTTAATATTCTGATGACTTTGAGCTGAGCCACAAAGTACGGCGACTTTGTTATTGCCTCTGTATTGCATGACAAAATTCTTATCATGCTTGGATAACAAGTCTTTGATGGTAAGGTGAGTCCATGTTGGGTCCATATTAATGATAATAGGGGGTACATGGTTCGTCTTCTTCCGTGTGGTAGCTTCCTTCAAGGCTGCATTTACTGGTCCGACATTAGCATCGGTTGGTAGTCCAGAAAAGCGGTTTCCAAGGATTAGTTTCGCTTGAGGTCGGCCTTGTTGTTGAGCAGCTGTGCGCTTTGGATTTCTCCAAGGCTCATTTTCAGCAGGACGTTTTGTAGGCGTGGCCGGGCGATCCCCCGGTACCGATGGATCAGAAGACGTGCTTCTTAAATACTTCCGCATCGTTGGAGCCATTTACCGACAATGCAGTCGACAAGTGTTACACCCATCACTATACACTTTTTAAAGGGAGGGTAGATTTACACTACAAGCAGAGCACTGAGTGCGTGCGTGTGATTAGCTAAGCAACCGAACGACGACTCTTGGAATGGCTAAAATAATCTGTACCGCTAGTCAGATAAGCACAGAAAGTTATTTAATCGGACATTTGTCCAGGTCCAGCTGTGGTCTTCTTCCACCTGATATTGCAATGATGATACCCATTTAGATCTTGAATGTATCTATACAAGGTGTAACAGAGGAGGCTCGCTTTAATTTTTTGTGCACACCCATTTTTTAATGGGTGTGCACAAAAAATTAAATACTTAAATAAATTTACTTACCTACCATTTATTGATGAAATATTTTTTTATGGCTTTATTGTTACCTACACAATTTATGCGCGCCAGCGCCAGCTCCAAATACCAGACACGGGAAACAAAACAATTTATTTATAACCGTACATCCAAGGTGTTTTTAAATATTGTTCTGGTTTGAAAACACGATTAAAATTTAATTTTTTGTATTACATTTTTGAACTAGCGCGATTTCATTCAGGTAGTGGCGGCCCCTTTTCATTGACTTTAAGTCGTATTTGTAAAGGCTTTTTCGCATTTTTTAATGTAAACGACACTGTATTCGTCCATTTTTACAGTAATTAAGCACGTACACTATTAAAAACAATTATTTCTAAATTTTCAACCAAAATTGCGAACAGTAACTGAAAGCTGTATACGAAAAGTTTGTTTACGTATGATCGGCAACAGCGCCTTGTCACCGAACTGCATGCGCATCGCGACCTGGCAACGTAGCATTGAGCAGCGCTCCTGATTAAACGCCCCATACAAAGCCCTGCCTGCAGGGCCCTGCTTGCAGTGCGCACTGCCAATCGTACCGTGTGTGGTGTTGCAGGCCCGATGTAACGGCCATTTTGTCGGCCCTGTATGCCCACACAAAGTACGATTGGCAGTGGCACTGCAAGCAGGGCCCTGCAGGCAGGGCTTTGTATGGGGCCCTTTAGGCTAATTTCTCATAGAAAATCTTTTGTTTCACGCGCTCGAGCGTGTTGATGTTTCTCTTTCACACTCATTGAATTCTGTATAAGGAATTGTACTGAAGATTTTTTCATAGGAGCGCAATCCCTGGCGATCCACTTGGTACAACTTGACTACGTATTTGTTGCGTAATTATTTCTTAGGCTATTATAAATGTATACAACGTATAGGGTTATGAAAATAGGTATGTAATCGTATGTAACACTAGGTAGGTAATACATCCTAAGTTTGAGTTTTGTGAAAGAGGGAGTGCACTGCACCAGTGCTCTTTAGGACGAGCCGCCTCTGGTGTAAGGGACGGTGTACTGAAAACTGAACGGGAGTGCTTAGTCAACGAAACTGATCAACTTTTCCAAACAACATTTTTGGAAAACGAAAATAATTTTTGACATCTCCGTACAAATTGCTCACTCTGATCAAACAGTTTGTATGGAGAGGTCATTTCTTTTTCATTTTCCAAATAGTTTTTTTGGAAAAAGGTTTTTAGTTTCGTTGACTGAACACGCCCTTTCAATTTTCGGTACACCGTCCCTTACAGCCTGTATAATAATATATTTATTTATTCAATGTATTTATTGAATTAACAGCTTTTTATAAACAATATACATGGTGTAGGGGACAGGTTGCCAAAAATTTTACTAAAACAAAAAAAAGAAAGACGTAAAATTTAAATTTTGATTTATTAATGAAGATTTGAAACTGATTAGCATAACTAGGTACATGATGAAAAAGATCACAGCCCGTCCTGATTCTCCACCGGTAGTTTACAGAACCACCACCGCAGCGTCTAAAATCACGCAGACCAAAGAGCGAAACTGCGCGAAGACTGTTGGCCAATGGCTTTCAGAACAATCCTGGAGGAATTAATGGTTAAGTTACCGGTAATCGTATCGCCCCCCCTAGGTAGACTACCGGTAATCGCATCACCCCCTCAGATCTGAGAAACCGCACTGCAGAGAAAGTACTGGTGCCGTCTCAACAGAATTCGCACAGGACATGCCAGGTGCAATTATGACAAGCACAAATGGGGCCTTTTATGGGATTGTGACTTAGAATACCAAACCGTTTAGAACATTGTAGAGCTGTCCAAAGCGACGATATTGGGGTGGTCCGGACGACCTCTATAACAACTTGACACCTCAGGCTATTGACTGGTTGCGTAGCCTGGATGTAGACTTATAATTCCCTACAATTAATTGAATTCGCAATACGAATATAATAATGAATAACTTCATGATACATATCGCAACATAAAAGTTGCTGTCATCATCACCAAGCAAAACCTGCACTCCATGCTAAACTTGGGTATCCTATCTCCGAAGTTTGTGAAAGGAAAAATCTGAATTAATTACAGTTGACAGAAGTTTTTGTAACATTACAGCAAAAATAAAACGATCTTTCTAAGTTGCACAGTCTTTTAGAAATCTGCAAATAACCTTTACAAACAAATTTAGTTTTGCGGTCCTAAAAATGGACGTTTTTGCTTCCAAAAATACAAAAAGTATATCGGAACCCTCGGCGCACGAGTCCGACTCGCACTTGACCGTAGGTAACGAAGCGGATCGTTGTATGAAGAGCCCCGCATGAAATCCTCAGTATGAAAACTACAGGAAATATGCCGGTGGCGGCGTTTTGTGGTTGTGGCCGGTGGCCCGTGTGCCTAAGGAGTAAAACTTTTTTGTCAGGTAATTTACAGTCAGGCCTAAAACCATACAGCCTATTCTTCCGTTACAATACTCCTAACTGCTGCAGAATAAGCTTCGCATTATGCTAACTTGGGCGACTCAAATCGGATTAAAATAAACAGTTGCGGTTAATTACGTTTGATTGCTTGTCGTTACCCACATTGTCTGTCGCGGTGCTGTGTTCCGCTTCATCAAGCGTGACTGTTTTTGCTTCGAATTTTCGCATTTCCATAATATTTCGTCTAGGTGGTATTTAATTCTTGTAATATAATTTTATTTTGTCAAAAGATTTGTGGAATTTGATCGAAAATTAAAAAGCCTTTGTGTTCAATAACAAATTAATTTAAATAGTTTGATGAGTAATTAGTCTGTTAAATACTTTGTAATGCCTTTATTCACATGGCCACAATGACATTCCGTGTGGTGCCGGCAAAGAATAGTACCAACCCATCTGTACCCGTGAGTGTCGTAAGAGGCGACTAAAGGCTTATGAACCGGAGGATGGGCAGCAACATCTTTCCGTGTATCGTACTACACTGAGCGAAAAACTAACAAAAATACATTAATTTTTACTAAAATATTACTAAATCCGAGGCCAACAAATGCCCTGTAATATCCATGAATTCATTTTTGTTAATGCAGTTAGTAAATATTACATGTAACATTTTTGTAATTTCAAGAATGTGTTAGTAATTTACGATGTTCAATACAAATACTGTTTTGTAATTATAAGGGTGCAATAGTAAAATCGAAAATGGGTCCCTCAAAGTTAATACTAAATGTTTTGTAATTTTAAGAGTACAATAGTCATTACGGAAGTGACGTCATAGGTAAATACTAAATGTTTTGTAATTTTAGGAGTACTGTAATAATATCGGAAATGATGACATCATAGGTAAATACTAATTTTTTGTTTATTTTAGTGTTCATTTTGTAATTTTAATTAAAGTGTTTTAGTTTTAGTAAGTAGGCATAAGCAAAAACCCGTACAGACTGGCTGTAGTAGACGCATCGCAAGAGATTTTGGGGATGATTCTAAGTCATTTTGCTCATGATAACAGATAGAATCGACTCGTAAAATCTCCTCGTACACCTCTGCCATAGCAAGCATGGGTTTTTAATACCAACAACACAAATTACCAAAACTGAAACACTTTAAAAAAAAATAGTTTTCAATTAAAAACTCATTTAACTTTTATTAATTATTTTTTTATTAATAAAGCTTATTCAAGTACACAAAGTTACACAAATAGAAATATCTTAAATATGGTAATATCTTAAAGATGGAAGGAATATCATCTGATGAATTTGAAAATCGATTTAACCACATCACACACTTCCACTGGCAATCGGCCGTGCCGGCGCCGTCTAAAGACACTTTTTCCTCGGTTCACTTCACAGTCATTAAGGAATACAATCAAAAACCTAGATCTCAATCAAAACTTAGAGCTTCGTCGTTTTTTACAAGACAACCAGCTTGCAGCGCGTCTACACTCAAAATGGCAGATGCCAAGCGCGTCGCATGACACGCAAACGCAGCACAAGCAAAACTCACGCTAGATTTTAAAAATTGTTGCTTGAAATTACAAAAACGATTTAGTAATATTACTATAAGAATATTTTAGTAATTTCAAGCAAATTGTCTGTCAATACAAGGACGTTGTCATTAAAAAATACTAAAGTTTGTAATGTTGCCTTGTACTAAAACCACTTGCTGATAATAAAAAACGAATTTTCTAGAAATACTAAGCAGATTTGCAGGAATTACTAAAATTTAACAACATTTACTATGATTTGCGATAATCATTAAATTTTTGTAATATTTTACATTTACTAAAACTGTATAATAGAAATTACATTTAGTAATACTAAGCCTTTGATAAAAAATAGTAATTATAGCAATAACAGCAAAACTTTTATAAGTAATACTAAAACTGTGTTTTTCCCTCTATTACAAGACAGTTTTGTAATTTCTGGTGGAGTTTTTTTCTAAGCCTTTGATAAAAAATAGTAATTATAGCAATAACAGCAAAACTTTTATAAGTAATACTAAAACTGTGTTTTTCCCTCTATTACAAGACAGTTTTGTAATTTCTGGTGGAGTTTTTTTTCTCCGTGTATCTTAAAAACGGTTGCCAGCCGCAACGCTTACAAGCGTGGTGACTATGGTAAATCCCCTCCAAAGTACCGCACGTTTCTGCTGGACTCCTGCAGTGGACGTTTCATGGGATGTTATGATGATTCACTTGACCCTTTAACAGATTATTATTAAATAAAAAAAAACATTGTTACTATCATTCCTACACTATAATTTGGACTTATTAAAGCATTCAACCTCAATCTACGCACAATGCTTAGCAAGTAATCGAGATTAATGAACTTGAACTTCAATTAAAATAATAATAGTTGTTGATTTTCTCGTAATTCCGAGTTCAGTTATGTTCTCGCACGATGTAGCGGGCGGGAAAGTAAGCACCATAGTAGTGTCAGTACTTAGTATTAGCATTGAATACGGGAATCGCAGGAACATACCAAACAGTTGTTCTGTTTTTGCTAATAGGTTTCGTCAGGGCTGTGTCTCTGCCACTTTTTCTTCATTTGACTTTTAAAATATAGAATTAGTTGTACTTTTAATACTTAGAGTCCTATTTTAGCTAACTCAATTACAATAACCTTCGTGGACATTATATCATTCTCCTTTCCATTTTCTCAATGTAGCAGCGCCATCTGTATTTTAGTTACGAAACTGTCATGTTCAAAGCAATAATTTCTTCTTGGGACATGACATTTGACTTTATCTTCAGAACCAAGAACTGAATAAATTAGGCCATAATCCCAATATTCTCGTTAAACAAATGATGCCGACACACTTTCCACGGTACAATGTCACAGATGTTTCACTCGGATTGTTATATCATTCATAATGTAGGCTAAACATAAACCGACTTCATTCCAAATGGCCACTGGCCGTTGAAGATGTTCTTCCGGTAGTTGCAGTTAACTATTTGTTTGATTTTATATTCTTTTGAAACACTTTAACTACGGACGAACACATGACCAAAAAAGTGCTACAGCTTGACTCGGGACCAAAAAGCCGCGGCAGACCCCGACTCACATGGATGTCAGTTATAAAAAAGGACCTCGCAAGTGAGAACTTAGACCCCGTGACGACCCAGAACCGACGACTCTGGCGAGAAAAGATTAGGAGAGCCGACCCCAGCTAAAAATGGGACAAGGCCGGGAGAAGAAGAAGATTAATGATTCTTTCTAATCATCGGATACAATAGTAGAAACCTCAATTTGAAACGCCTTACATTAAACAAAAACAACATTTATAAAACCCGTGACCAACTGTTTATTCATATATGTGGCGTGGTGTGTGGTAAATTTGGCAAAGTGATGAAGAGTGTACCTTTCCATGTCATACAATACGAACGGCTGGCTTTCAGCACACGAATTACTTAGACAATGTTCATGTAAGTACAGTAGGTAATTGTTGAATGGATTTCTCACATAGCCGGTCATTGCGCGACCCAGATCACGGGAGAAACAGACGCGATTTTTCGTAAGCACTCTAGTTGGGCAACTACTTGTAGCCAAAACAATGCACCATAAAGAGGTTTGGAAAAAACGCAGCCCTAGTTATTGTTAGTGAGACGAGCAGTGGCGCAGAACGCAGCCCAGCACATCAGTCGAGCCGGGTCTTCCGAGATGCGCTGCTCGGCCGTCTCTCGCCTCAAGCATAGGATGCAAGTATCCTGTCTTCTGTCCCATAAGTTAACATAATCTGTGCGCCATTGAAAACGTACCGTGTTTCTGTGTTGTGATTTAAAGGAATCTATTTGGTTTTCGCAACTATTTTAATTTCGGCCTGTGATTTCGGCAGTTTTATCGATGTCAAGAATGTGGAAATTCTAAAGTGTGACAAAGTGTTTCTTGCTTTTAAAATCTAGGTTTTAATATGTTATGAAAGAAAGTGCTTAGAAATTCACTGCGTTAAGTGCATCTAGTTTTATCTACAAACTGCTAAGCACTAGGATGTTATGCGAGTTGCTTGTTAATGGCATTTCTACAACCTTTTTATTTATTACGCGGAACACCACACTACCGGTTATGCTCTTCATGTCATGCTATCTTCAAGAGTCATAAGGAAGGAGAATAGGCACAGTAGCGCGGCATACATCTCGACTTCGACACTCTCCGCCGCGCCGCGCCGGTTCGTACCAGCGCTGATTTATTTGGAAAACGTTAATGAAATGCAAAATAATGCGTTATTGGTAATGCAATGAGTTTCGCTTTCGCTGATCGGTGTTCGGGTGTCAGTGTGTGATCGACCGCCAACCCGACGGGCCGACATGTCGGGGGAAGTTTCTGCCGAGCCCACCGACATTTCGGGCGATAGTTTGTCCAGTGACGAAAGCAATGACGAAGATGGGGTGGTCAGCGCAATATTGTGAGATCCTTTGCCCATTCGTTTTTCAAATTGTGGTGATTGAAAGTGGACGTGATAAGTCGTGTTTACTTTTTTAATGCTCATTTTTATTTGGAAACTGCAGTTTTTAAATTAACGGAAGTTTTATGTGATCATAAGTGCTAACTTTTTTGTAATGATCGTGCTTCTGGATGTATTGGATCAACAGTTCGTTATATTTTTAAACCTGTGATTTATAATGAATAATATAATAATTAGTAGTTGACTGGAAAATCGTAATTATAATTTTTTTTTTTATAGTTGCGTGGAATGAAGCATAATTTATTGAATTTAGTAGTTTCGTCCCTCATTTATTAGTACTTTGGTTCTCACATTGCATTTTTATTGTCGCTTCTTTTTTTTACACATGGCGCCACTTCGTTTGTGAAGCGACGTAAATGTAACTGACGTCATTACGAGACTTTTAATATCCTACAATGATTAAAGAACATTTAGATTTTTTTCCTTTTATTAGTCGATTAAATTATTTCCAATGAATTAGCTAAATCGTATTAAAATATTTCGCCACTAGCAACACTGTTACTGAGATTTCGTACTTAGCATGGTTACTCTGTTAAACTTTTTTTTTGTGTTGGTGGCTGATACCTTTGTTGATTCGTGGTTGATTCACTTGCATTCACTAATCTCTTGGATATCAAAGTATACTATACACTATCATGATCCATCGCAGGGCAAAGGCCAGCTTTTCATTCAGCCTGTTGTTTTTTTCTTTTTAACAGAAGTTGTATTTAAATATTGTAATTTACCTAACCCTTTGTACCCTATGTTGGTAAAAGTCTTATTCTAAAGTCAATCGCCTGTCTTCCATTCCCACGAAGAAATGTGAGAGCGAACAATAACAAACAAATAGTCGAGTAAATATGCGAAATTTCCTTTTCCGTTGTAAGCATTGTGCAGTAACTTATACCGGGTCTTTTGTGAGATTGATCGAGATATCTTGGTTTCCATCTTTCTTCTCATACAACATAGCACACATCAATACCTAGCCTTATTCCGTTTTTGCTATTTGGTTTTTACGGAGTCTGCTACCTTACCTAGGGGATTTGACGGGGTATTAGGTTTTTACACAAAGCGACTGCCATCTGACCTCCACAACCCATAGGGCAAACCAGACATAATCCTAGATTAGGCTTTGTCAGATTAGTGGCCAACCTGGCTGTCAAAGCTTTTAAGCCACCAAATGGCTTCTGACTTGGCTTAACGACTCATTGACTGTAACCTGGACCAACGGCTTAACGTGCCTTCTGAAGAACAGAAACGCTCTAGTTCTTGTGCCAGTATCGGTCACCCATCCGGGTATTGACCACGGCCAACTTTCGTAATTGGTAAGAAAGAGCACCTACCACTCGGTCACGAGCGCTCTGACACACCAATACCTCATTTCAAAATTATAAGGTCTTATTTTTTCTTAGGATGCCGGTTTATCATCAACAATCACACAACATTATGTAAACACTAGGTATAAGTAACTGATTGGTTAGCAGTAACCACAGTATACAAAATACAGTAGAACAACCGTGACAAGAGGCGAGCAATAATTAGTCACGGCGCATGCGTGTGGCATCGTACCGACCGTGTATGTCGACCCGCTAGTTATTGGCTTGTTACATTCAAAGTCAAGACTTCCGGTATCCTGGCTTAGCTAACAGTGCCTACCTACTGAAGAATCTGATCTTTCAGAGCAATATATCATCATGTACACATGTAAAAAGGGTCTAACAACCCTGAAGACACTGAAAAGAACAGCATTTTATATAGAAGGTCAACTTTTTCTTCGTATTGCGAATTAATTAATATTTAATATCTTTAGGAAAATTTGTACAATTTCACATCATGACCCTTACGGGGATATGACTATCTTAGTGCTGACAAACATATCCTCTCTGTTTAATTTTGTATAACGTTTCCACTTTTATTTAACTCATACACCACAACACGCTCAAGAATATGAGCTATTCTTATTTGACTATAAAAATGCTTAATACGGATTTATTAAACCAATACTTTACTCTGTAAAAAATACATTATGGTTGTAAGTTTTGTTTAAATTCTTTTATAGTTCCACCCATCGTTGTAAACAATAAATCACTTTCCATTGTATTTAAACTGGTATTCTAAAATATTTGCATCACTAAATCATCACGATTAATTCTTAAAAACATGCCTTACGGCTTTTTTCTGTTGACCTACAGTTTATGTTTTAATAACACACTAAAAGTGTTATAAACTCTTCTTTATTTTACCGGAAACAGTTCAATTTGTTCCGGAAAAATTATATAAAATACGTTAATTCTAACCATATAGTTTTATTGTATAAAATTATATAAGTGGGTCTCATTTGAATATACAAATAGGTAAATTATACGCATTTGTGCTAATTGTATAGGTACGTATACTTAAACGTTACGTTGTCCATAGAACATTTTGTATAATTTTATTGTATCTAATCTATGTAGGTGTGGCATCTGTAATTTATAATCTGTGACACCACCGTATCATCTTTTATTGAGGTTTCCCTTCACAGCTGATACACGTAACATTTTTCGTTTTAATTATCAACTAGCATTTTACGTGAGTCTAAGATAATGTTGAACCGTTGTTCGTTAGTCCTGACTCCTGGCTACTGCTAATGATAGTAGGTAGCTATATGTTTTTTGCAAAACATTACACAGGAACAAAGGGGCTTGGCCATACACATTTGTGTAGGCTTACACATTGTTTTTGTTTGCCGAGTCGGGTGGAAAACATGAAAACAAATGTTTTTGTTTCGTGTTTTTGTGTAATTTTCGGTGCAGGAGACACGCCTTTAGGCTATTTGGCAGCTTGAAAACGCTTAACAGTAAGGTTGGCCACTGGCAAAGCCTTATCTAAATGGGTCTGGAATTCTGGATAGTTTTTCGTCTGTATTGCGGAGGTTAGATGGCATTCGCTCTGTGTGAAAGCCAGTTTCCTCGATAAACCCCCTAGGTTTGGTAGCTGAATCTGTAAAATGGAATAAGGATAAGGTAATGATGATGAGGTATTCCACTTACGACAGACGCACCAAGATTAAGCGCGCCTAGCTTTTGATGCAATCTTAGCCTGGCTAACCTACCGTCTACCTATTCCATCCAAATTAAAACTGCCAAACTTTTTCCAAATCCAAACTAATATAATAACTGCTGTCTGTTATTGCATGGCTAATCTGCTGAACCGATTTCGATGAAATTTGGTATGAAGATAGTTTGAACCGTAGGAAAGGACGTTTTTTTCTTTTTTATTGACCTCTTGACTTATTGATACTCTTGACCTCGATCTAGTCTTGAAGACAGAGATGAGGTCGAGGATGGAACGAGTATTCCCAGAAAAAGCCTATTCACTCGCGACATAGCCATTTTTTCCGATTTTCACGTGTACGAAGTAATCATAAACCACGCCCCTACATTCTACCATATTCTACCCACGCGTTTCTCTGGTTACGTATTTTGCACTCATAATGTAAAATGTAACAGGCATCCAACATGGCCGGGGATCCGATGAATGCTTACCGGCATTACACAAGTCATTGCTAAAACCTAACATTTGCGGATCTGCAAAAAATATAACTACAGACTTCCCGTACAAATAGGTAGCATTAGGTAGTAAATATGCGGCTCGCCTGCACGTAAACCGGTGCAATTTTTTTAAATAAGGTGTTACGCGAAAACATTTGTAATTTCTTTATACTCTTTCTATTAAGAATAGTCATTAATTAAGGCGGAGTACTACGTCCATTATTTTTACATTAAAACTTTCGGCTGATCAAGAAGGACTACGTGGGACAGATTTTTTTATCTGTCCTTGTGTGTGTGTGTGTATGTGGGGCGACCACAGATGGCGTCACACCTGAGGTAGGTACACACGGCCGCACGTCGGTGGAAACGCTTTGACCTTGAGCTGGTCTCTGGTTCCGGACGTTTGTAGCGTAGCGCTGGTTCAGCTTATACTGGTTTTGTTTCTAGGTGCTTGCTGCCGTGATTACATTCCGTCGTGAAATCTATAATTTGCTGCTTGTAACACCATAAATAGAATTTTACGTGATTTCATGGTATTACGGTAATAAGCTAAACTAGGAAAAACTCGAACTTCGAACCTGAATCAACGATTCACATTTAATTATCAAAGTTATACTCACAAAGCAATTTACCACAATCAATTAAATTAAAATAGTTGCGAAACAATAGTCTGACAACTTCACACGTACAAAACCAAAGAAATAACAATTTTAATGTAAGAAGTTAATCCGTACTTCCCGTTATAAATACATACGTTGGTAACACAATTACATACTTCAATAAATTACTTAAATTGCTACGAGGAGTCAGCATTTTATCCCGTAAATTGAATGCTTGCTTACTTATTAGAATTACACGGATTTGGTCACTTAAAACATGATCAAGCATAAAAATTGTTGGAAAGTGTGCTTGCGAAGACTTGTGAACAAGCAAGCCGTTGCATCAATTTGTTTGGTTTCGAAAATTTATTCAAGAATTCGATTTACTGATTTCTGATTTAAAATCTAGTCTGGCCTAAGTTTTGACACTAAGGTGTTAGCATATGAGGACAAGGTCTGTGGCATCAGTATTATAATTTTTGTTTTGAAATGAGTTAATATAATATTGCAGTCAAGACTTAAGATTAAATTTGGCTACAACAGTGTCATCTTCCCGCACATAATAAATTTAAATAGGTATAGTCAAGAGCACGTCAAGCTTGATACATTGAACTTTGTATTGTAACGCGCGTCTATTAGTTAGTGTATAGAAATGGAAGTCGCACTGTCAGTCTCAAGGCTGACCTGCTTTTGTGTGTATATGGTCTGTTGTTCGGGATGTCGCTATCATCATCATCACATCATATCGTGTGGATATAAGATCGAAGATGGCACTATAATAACATAGGTACAGTCACCGACCGGTCAAGCTTGACACTCGCAGGGTGACTGTCGCCGGTACGTCTATTAAAATACGAACGGTATAAAGTCCAATGTGTCAAGGTTGATGTGTTCTTGCCTGTACCATTCATTGATAGTTATAAGACAGTCTTTTTCGGTACCTTGCTTTATTACTTAATTTGTAGAGCCTTCTTGGTGTTATAAACGCGAATGTTTGGTTACGGTGGCAGACCCAATGTAGATCTTGAGGTGTCTTGAGACTGAAGCATCTTTGCTGGTTTTTCCAAGATATCGTAAGAATATCGTTGGGCTTGGGACCATCATCTACCGCGTGTAGTATCCTTCGTACTAATTACGCGAAAGTTTGTAAGTATGTATGGACTATGGATGGATGTTTGTTACTCTTTCGCGTAGGTACCTGTCGCGCTCACCCCCAAGGCTAGAGTTAGTTTGTGCCCCGTATACCTACATAGAGTCTGTCTTCAACGGACGGAATGCCGGCCATCGCGGTCTCCCGCACAACAGAATGTGGTGTGTGTTGTCAAAGGATGGTATGCCATCAATTATAGCATCCCAAACCTTAACTGTCGGTTATAAACATTTTCTTCTCTTTTTTTTCAGACTAGAGATCCTAAAAGCGGACTCCTCTTTAAAGAGCAAGGCGAAACGGAACGAATGGACATGGAAGGCACAGACAGACGTTGTAAAATGGCAGGCGACGCCGTTACGCGCTCCATTGCTGCGTCTGCCTCCCGCGCTCGGCCCGCCAGCCCTAGAATGCTTTACGTGTGTTCGAGCGTATTGCGGCGACCTGCCACCAGCGGAGCGTGCCGTTCACCAAGACTTGACGGAGGTGAAATGCGTCTACACGGTGCTTATGGTGAGTTAGAGAATCACTATCCTCATCAATGCCTTATTCTGGTTTTGACGTGGATACGTCTGCTTTCATTTGAGGGGTTATTACGTGCAAAGTGGATATAGACCCTCTGGTGGCAATAATTACCATACCTCAAGGGAAGAGGTGAAAGTGGCGAGGGGATGAAGGTAGGGGTGGTGAGGGGGAGGGGGGGAGTGGACGTGCTAGGGAGCTTGACGTGTTCTTGACTTTAGTACCTACATAGACGTATCAACGTAAAACTTACTGCCGCCTTACTAACGATACAGCCATGGATACAGCCCATAGAATACATGAAACCTTCATGTATTCTATGATACAACCAACCAGGGATTTGCATGGAGTCGGCAACCGAACCTGGGGGATTTGGCGGGGGCACTAGTTTTTACACAGAGCGACTGCTATCTGACCTCCGCACCCGCAAACCCAATCCTAGATCAGGCTATTGTCGGATTTGCCAGGTTAGTGGCCAACCTAGCTAACTGAGTTTTCGAACCGTCAAACGTCCTCTAAATTGGCTTCACGAATACTATCATTGACAGTAGCGCGGTCCAACGGCTTAACGTGCCTTTCCGAGCAGGGAAACGCTCTTGTTGTTGTGCCACTAGCGGTCACCTATCCAAGTTCTGACCACAGCCAACGTTGCTTAACTTTCGTGATCGGAAAGAAAGAGCAACTACCACTGAACCACGAGAGCTTCCATAGAAATCACTATCCTAGACAATCTAGTCGACTACCATAATTAAAGCTACGATCACACCTAACTGAATTCAAAGACTAATTCGGAATACATTGCTCGTTGAAGTAAGGATATTGCAATTAACATAACCAAGCATCCCAGCAATGTATGCCGAATTAGTCTTTGAATTCAGTTAGGTGTGATCGTGGCTTAGGCAGTAAAGTAGTAGTTTATCTGTAGTCATCGTGTGAAATCACTTTCTAAGTAGTCAGAATAGCTGCACAAATTGACTAGGTACATTTTCACTGCACAAAGTGGGTACAATCATCGTAACAATTATTGATTTTAATTGATATAAGTACTTATTCTAGTCTAAATTTGTTTCTATACAAATTACAACTGCACCCAGGCCCATGATCTAATTGACGTAATCCTATCACAAAAAAACCGGTCTCGCGCTCTGAGGGTTCCGATATACCTATTGTATTTTAGAAGCAATAAATTCCATTTTTAGGACCTCAAAACTAAATTTGTTTGTAAAGGTCTTTTGCAGATTTCTAAAAAACTGTGCTACACTTAGAGAGTTCGCTTTGTTTTCCCTGTAATATTTACCCATACGTCTATCTACTGTAATTAATTCAGGTTTTTCCTTTTGCAAACTTCGGAGTTAAGGGGTAGAATGGTATTTTTTTGAATTTTTTATCATAACTTGTAAACTAAGAGTCGTAAAAAAAGCGAAAATCTATTTTGAAATGTACCAGTACGAGTAAAGCCCTTTCATATGATACCACACTCAAGAATAATATTAATAACAATATTATTTTTGTAATTGTTTCATTTGCAATAAAATTGGGAAATTATATTTTAAATCTATTCCAAATTTCAAGTCGATAGCGCATTAGTGGTTGCTGAGTTATACATACAGGTGTGACAGACAGACAGTCACGAAGTCGCACCATAAGGGTTCCGTTTTTAACACTGGTTCGGAACCCTAAAAATTGCGTCGACGCTAATTATATTTGATTGAACGTGCCTATTGAAACGTGATTTAAACGAATACAACTTCGAAATTCAAAAATTTAAATGCAATTTTTCCAGCATTGCCACTCAGTTCCGGAACTACGCGACGAAGTTTACTGTCAGCTGATGAAGCAGACCACGTCCAACCGGTCACCCTCACCAGACTCATGCCAGCGCGCGTGGCGACTCATGTCCATATTAGCTGCGTACTTCACATGCTCAAACACTCTCAGGTAAACACGTGAAAAACTTTTAAAAGACACCAGAAAAACAACGTACAACTAGATTTATCACCCAAATTTTATGATTCCAGGCCATTCCTAGTAGAATACCTGTCAGCGGCAGCAGCAGACAGACGAAGACCATGTCAAGGCACGGCAACAGTTTGTCTACAGAACCTGAGAAAGACTCTACGCTGTGGCGGAAGGAAAAACGTTCCCAGCGTTGAAGAGGTAAATTCCAAAGTATTTTGTATGCTCGTGTGACTATTCTATAAATGGTAGTTTAGTTAGTATAGTGCCTTTGCTTCATATCATATACCTCATATCAAAGATGTTTAAGTAGCAGCACTTTCTGCTATGGATGGAGCCATAAGCGTATCCATTTCTTGCGAGGGACCTCTATACTAAAATATATGGATTTTTATCAAATCCTAAAAACGTAAAATGTTTTTTTAAGGGGTATATTCCCCTTAATGATAATTTATAAGTAAAAAGATATATTTTCACTTTCGCAAACAAAGTTTAGCTAAAAAATTAGATTTTTAAATATTCTTGATTTTTATATACCTACAACAGTCCACAAGCTTGCAGTCTAGCCAAATTGCCATTACTTCTGTACTATACTTACTAATCTGGGATTGCCATTATAGACGATATTGCCATTGCCTCAAGGAGGTTTTACTACGTTTTAGCGTGGGTTAAAACCTCCTTGCATTGCCTCATTTCATTTTTGAAGTTTCTTCCATAGATTTATTACTTCGCGCTTGGCGCTTTTAACCAGATTGCGCTCTTCCAAAAATTATGCGAGCAGAGTAGGACGTAAGAGGAGAGGAAGCTGTCCCTTTCTAATAGATTTTGCATGACATTTTGTTTATGTTGCCATGACAACATCAACAAAATGTCGTGCAAAATCTTTGTTAAAAATCATTTTACCAAAGAGATTTTATTCCAGATAAATCAAAAGAAAATGATTTTCTGCATTTATCAATATTTAATGAAAACTGAGAGAGAAGTTTATACTTTTCACGTTGAAAATTATTCAAATAAGTATTTAAAAATACGTATAAATAAAAATTTGTGGATATAAAACTTAACTTTTTGCACGGAAATTGTGCAAACTTCATTAGTATGGCAATAATTAGAAAGGGACGAAGTACATCGACTATGATGTCTTGCTCTGCTCGTTTTGCCTCTGTACAAATTGTTAAGAGTACGCTATCATGGTATATGTAAGATCATTGGTTTCTTCACACATTGGCATATCAAAATTGGTTACGCCATCGTTTTTTTGGCGGGAACTCGACATGGGCGTTTGCCTGCTTAGTTGAAATTTTGGTTTTTTGTGCATTTAGTGATTTAGTGGATAATAAAGATAGTGTGTTATGCAGTAAATTTACTACGGAGTGCGCAGCTGATGAAGATTTCAAGTGATCTCGTGTTTAAGCCCCGTTTGTGTTATCCCAAAAAGTCACGAACATTTTCCTTCGTAAAGTTCACTATCGCTTTACGAGGGGAGCAAGAAGAAAGACAGATTAAAGACATCAGACATGGCTGTATGGGCTTTGTACTCTTTGCCTTTCCGAAAGGAAGAATAAAACTCAGAACAAAAACCTCCTTGCTTCGCTCGGAGAAGAAACCATGCTATTTTTTTTCAGTATGGGATGACAACTGCTAGCATGTCTCATGCCATGTCAAATCGTCAATGATCACATCCTACCAAATTAGATGAACGACGCGTTCATTGCATTTACAAAGTTTATAGGATTATTGTAACTTGTTGGGATTTTAACGGTTGAAAATATTTCCTAAATTATATGTTGTAAACATTGTGTAAATTATAAAAAACATGTAGTGAATAACTTGAAAATATCGTGAATTTATTCTTAAGTTGCTCTCCATATTAGTGATTGTTCTTTTTAATAATAACGTGTGTAGTTGATGGCTGTACATCTTCAAAACAACAAAACGAAAATTGCAAAGAAATTTTGTCTTTTCATCTGTAAGTTTTATTCAGTATTTTTCATGTTTGTGGATTATTATCACAAATATTGCATAAAAAAATGTCAACTTATCATTTCTACAGTCAGGTAATATGGAAATTGTTACGTATTTTTCTGTAATTTATAGTTTTTTGTGGGATCATGTTGGAGTTTATGAGTGATGTATTTTTTATCGATAGTAGTATTTTTACTTTCGAGCTGAGCGAGAAAGGTATTGTATTCGTGAAAAAAGTTGCACAAACTTTCTCAAAAATGTGTTCTATATCACTTAAGCAAGTCCCCTAAAAATGTCCGTCTGTCGGTTGGTCGGTCTGTCCGTCACGCTTTGGCCTAGCGGCTAAACGAATGGTCCTATTAACACCATATTTTTAATTTAAGACTTTTATTTCCGAATGGTTTTTTGCTGGCTCTCATTTTGAGGGTAGCTGTCATTCAACAAAAATGAAGAATTGATTTTTTTTTAAACTATTCAAATTATTTTTATGAAACTTTGCTTGACTAAGCATCTCTATGCAAGGTATCTTGCGCCATCATCAGTTTGTCTGTGTGATTCCATATAAGGGGTGTTCCTGTACTACCAAAACGTAAACTTGTGATTTACTCATAGGGTCAGTGCACCACTAGATGACCAAGCACCAATAGCTGACCAAAACTTAAATTTGAACTGAAAGTAAGAAAATTTAAAAATACCGCGATTTTATATAGAATTTAACTATGTTGGCGTCTTACAATAAAGTTATGGGTTTGTCTAGCTAGTACTTTAGTATGTTTATTCGAAGTGTTCATGCAATGTAACATTTGAAAAAAAAAAAACTTTAAGAGCATATTTTGTAAAGTCCTTAACACTTATTATATCACAAGCCTAACTAATTCATAATCGAACTTTTAGAAGTGACTCTGAAAGTAGAACTAATAATTTAGTTTTTTTATGAATTTCGTCATAAAACCGCTTAAATGGTCAACTAGTGGTACCTACATTGACCCTAATTGAATCCATTAAGTTTGTATTATTTTCTATAATTTTAATTTTGTTTTGGTTATCTACCTGAATAGATATTCAATTTGATTGGATTTTGTGAAAATTTAGTACACAGGATGTACCAAAAACTGAAAGAGCTTTACAGTCGACAAAACTGAACAACTATTCATAAGAAACAGAGTTTTGAAATTTAAAAATCTGTGAAAATTCATATAAAAGGTGTTCCAGTACTACCAAAATTTGAACATGTGATTTGTTCGAAATCGTTTACGGTTGGTTTGTTTTAATATTTTACAATTCGAGTTCCAAATTCATGTGGTAGAACATTTTTCAGAAAAACTTTAATAAACGTTTGTAATTCCATACTATGTGTAGGTATGGTATTACAAATTTAAGTTTGCGGTTGACAGTTCTACTTGCATATCGCGAGAAAGTAAGTGCAGTGCTGCTGTACCATTTATTATATTTTACAACATTCAACGCGTTTTGTTTTCATTCTGGGTTCGATTCCCGATGGGGACACTGTCAAACAAATATAACTTTGTGTGTCTTCGCCAAATTGAAATGTCTCAATCAGCATGAATCATCCTGAATCAACAAATTGTAAGAAAATTAATAAAAATACTAAATTAATCTACATAAAATTCTCTACAAAAAAGGTTTTAACCAACTCTTGTGCTCATGCAACGCTTTGGCTCACAAGCGTATGAAGATTCTGGGTCAAGCTTATCCGAAACCAGAAGACTACAGGCTCCTTGTGCTCTAAGGTCCAATAAGGAACTCAGCTCCACGTTATAAGGCAAGATAAGATACACGAAATTTCGCTTGAAAATTGATTTGAGCTACTTAGAAGAAAAACACAAACCCGTATTTCAGCATTTTTGCATAACCATCCCAAAGGGATTGAATTGAGGGATAAAAGTTTGTTTTAAAATCCTACATAATTTGTATGTAAGCTAGAGATATTCATGAAAATAAAAAAAAAGAACCTTTACACCTCCTACCCCTCTTGCCTCCACCGCTACCGTCCATTACTTTTAGTAAGTAAGTAAGTAAGAAATTTGGTATCTTTAATATTAAAACACCTACGTAAGAAATCACCTTTAGTAAAAAATGCAAAAAGTATTTTTTTTAATGAATTTAATCACTGCTTTTAACAGATTTGCCTTTTAATAAAGTTTAGTACTTCAACTTTTTGGTCAAAGTTTCGATATCGATTTGTCCTTGTGTAACTTATCGACTATCGATAGATGAAAGCATGCCCACATCCCTACTTGTGACGAATTATTTCTTATATTTTGCTTCTATATGAGGTGAAATTTCTTTGGAATAAAACCAAAAAAAAATGGGTACGCCATCGTACTAATAAACTGATAAATGTATGTCCGTATAATTAGGCTGTATAGAGGACGGTTTCTTTGCCTTCTCATAAAAAAATATTAAACGTAGCGTGGTTTGGCGCGTTTGAATTTCAAAGAAAGAACATTCGGAAAAAAATAAAATTCAGATCAGAAGCGTGGAAGAATTTTTCTTGGCGCGTTTGTTTGAATTTCAAAAAAAGAACAATCCGGAGAAAAAATATTCAGATGCGTGGAAGACACTTTCAAAGAATTTTTCGCGGGAAAGGAAACTTATTTCGAGTTAAAAACAACGCAATATCAGAAAATATGGCTAACAAAAAAGGAAAATTCCCGTCTAAAGACTTAAACGATTTGCTCAACGAGACCCAGTTTTTGAAGAACACGCCGAAACCTAAGAAAACTCAGAAGCGGCAAAACGACGATTCGGGTAGTGACGGCGGGAATTTAGCTAAAGTTTTGGGTGATTATCAAACTGAAAAGAAAAAACAGAAATCTGATGTGGACGTAGAACACTCGCGCCAGAAGTTACTGAAAGTGATGGATCAACAAATGGTTACCAGGTTTGTAACTTGTTACTCTAACATAACTTTTGAATCGCTTCAGTTTTACTAAGTACTCGATGTTTTTAAATATTCATATCACTGAATCCCTTCGTAAATATTCCAGAAAACATGTATCGGACTCCTTTCTAAACCGTCTTTCGGACCTTGTGGCGCAACAAGAAGCGGATAGCACGACTATATCCGAAAATGGAGAGAAACTAGTGCATTTGTTTGGCGTGTTAATTAAATCCGTCCAGCAGAATGCAGCATCAGTCAAGAGTAACCTGGACGCATTGAAGGAATTGAAGAAATCTCTCAAGAAAGAGTAAGTTGTTGTTCATCGTTATTGTTCATGTAATTTGTCCACAAACACGTCCACTGCTGGACAGGATTTCACAGCTAAAGTGTTGGTATGTTTTACAGGGTATAATTATGCTTTTTAGGTACTAGGTATGTACCATAGTCACCACGCTTGTTAGCGTTGCGACTTGTACATTGGGTCGCGGTGGTTGGTAACCACGGTATGTAATATGGTATAATACGCAGAAGGACGATACTGCCCATCCTCTGGTTCGAAATCCCTTAGTCGCCTTTTACGACAACCACGGGCACAGAAGACTGACACGGTTCGTGTGACATGAACAACTACTTTAGAATCTTCAAACAAAACTGTAAACTTCATATGACAATTTGTATTGAGAGGTCGATTTTTTCTCGTTTCCTTAAAAGTTTTATTCACTGAAAGTTGTTTAGTTTCGTTGACTGACATGAAGTTTTCGGAAAGTCCCCTACAACTCGTATTATATGCAATTTCTTTTACCAGGTTCGAAGAGCTGGAAGCCTCGCAAAGAGTCGAGACGGAGGAGCTGGCTGAAGACCTGGATCACCTGCAGCAGAAACTACTCTCCGAACTCAAGCGCAAACAGATGGATAGCCTCAGGAAGTCCATCTTCGGTGCTTTACAAAATGACCTCTGAACTTTTTGTTTTGTCGCATACATTTGTGTTTAATATTAAGGATTACTTCTTTCGGTAACTAGATTAAAAAATGTTGATTTTTAAGAATTCCATTGTTCAAAATATCAATGTAAAGTTTTCGTGTCAAAAAATTTGGCTTTCGTTAAATTTATAACTACACGAGATATTTCAAATGCCTACATAAATGTTGATTTTTAAGAATTCAATTGTTCGAAGTATCAATTAAAAGTATTCGTTTCTAACCATGTTTTTACTGTTTTACTTACGGCTAGTTCCCCAAATCTTCTTTAAATTTAGCTCTTTTAAATCAACTGTTGTCACTTTCTTTGTGACCAAAGTGTCAATACATACATACATACATACATAACATCACGCCTCTTTCCCGTTGGGGTAGGCAGAGACCACAGTCCTCCACCTGCTACGATCTTGACATACTTCCCTTGCTTCCTGTACTTTCATCAATCCTTTCATACATGCTCGTCGGTTTAGGGTACTTTTAACCTGGCCTTTATTCAGAACGTCCTGAATTTGGTCCTGGTACGTTCGCCGAGGCCTTCCCCTTCCAACGTTTCCATTCACTCTCGCCTGGTAGATCTCTTTCGTCAATCTTCGTTCATTCATCCTCTCTACATGACCAAACCATCTCAGCATCCCTTTCTCGATTTTGGTCACTACGTCCTCTTTTACGCCACACCGTTCTCTTATCACACTATTTCTAATCCTGTCACTCAATTTAACACCAATCATACTCCTTAGCGCTCTCATTTCCACTGCATTAATTCTACTTTCATGCTTCTTCTGCCATACCCAGCTTTCACTGCCATACATCAGTGTTGGTACCTAAAGTGTCAATGATAGATTTAAATAAGCTTTAACAATAAAGATGCTTTGTGTATCTGGCGGTTATACTCTTACCACTAGTATACATACAGCGTTTATCGGAAGGATGTGAATCTGCCCATGAAACAGGGAAATAGGTCGAAAAACTAAATTTGACTTCCCATACAAAATGCGCTATCAGCTGATGCAGTTTCTATGGGAGGTCAAAAATTGATTTAGTACTATGACCTATGTTCCTTGGGAAAAGTTGTTCAGTTTTATGGACAGATTCACATCCTTTATTATCACACATTTTCCGTACACACTGTACATAGATGCAAAGTATCACTAAAGTTTAATCTCCTTTGTATCTCTTAAATACTTTCTGTTTTGTTCAAAGAAAGTTTCAACAATAGATTTAAAGGAGCTTTAAATTTGAAGAAGCTTTCTGAAACTAGTGGTTTACTTGTCGATACAATTCTTACATCATTGAATTTTTTTTTTATTAAGTATAAATAATATTCTATATATGCAGCCACTTACTTACAGAAAGCTTTTTTAAGAGTTAAAACTTCTGAATAAAGAAAGTTCCAAAGAGTTTTAACTATAAAAACTCTTTTCAATACATTTGCTCAAAAAACTTACTTATTGTACAAGCACGTAAACATTGCTCGTAAGTAGTTACTTACCGAACTAGTGCGGTAAGTAAAAAAAGTATAATACCAAGCAGTTTTTACACTCTGATCATAAAATTATTTTGTAAAAATACTACAGTGGTGACTTTTTACTTGGGTGACAACTGCCTGCCTATATTTAAAATAAAATGGAGAGTACCAGGAGAACATAAATCGACAAGAGGCTGACAGTACCCATGGTTGGTTCCTTTACCAAGTGTATTACTTATACCGGTTTTTTCACAAATGTATTGAAAAACGTCGTAAGATACACGTCCGTAAGGGTTATGACAAACTCGTGCAGATGGTAAACCCTCGACTTCGTCTCGGGCTTACAAAACGTCAACTCGTTTGTAATAACCCTACTTACGGAACTTGTATCTTAAACTACTATTCTTCAACTTGTGGACAGCCAAAATATGTCTTTTTTTATTTGTTTTATTTGTTTAGTTTCATGGTCTTGAGTGTAAATAGTTTTCATTTTGCACAATTTACTTCCCGATTTCGAAGATCAAGTACAGTCAAGAGCATCAATGAGAGTGATTTTAACACGAGATCTGGTTTTTGATACGAGGCGCAGCCGAGTATCAAAATAGTATAGATCGAGTGTTAAAATGACTAATTACGTACAGTTGCATACAAAACTTTATCTACGACCGACAAAATAAAATAAAATTTTAAAGAGTAGTAAGTAATTTATTTAACTAAGAGGACAGTTAGTACAGATCCAGAACTTGTGGATGAAGTTGCTTTAACATTAATTTCATTGCATACTGTTACACCCGGTTACTGACAGCCTCTTGTAGATTCATGTTCTCCTGGTACTTCAATTTTGTTTTGTTGCCATGGTCACTTGCGTGCCAACCATGGGTACTGTCAGCCTCTTGTCGATTTATGTTTTCCTGGTACCTACTCTCCATTTTCTTTTAAATGTCACCCAAGTAAAAGTATTTTTACAAAATTACTTTAGAAGTAGGCTGTATGCAGTACTGTGGTAGTATTGCCTTAGCCTATCAGAATGAAAATTATGTATTATAACAGTTGCGGAATGAAAATCCATACTCCATTTCCGTACTGCTCGTAGTATGGAACAGTGTGGAAATGAAAATGATAGCGGAAAATGACCTCAATTTCGAAACTGTCATTGGTTTTGAATTTGGAATATTCCGGTACGGGAGTAGATAAAACAAGTTTGTAAAACTATGTTAATCTTTCCTTTGGTTTTTGTGTCATAGCTGCAAAATAGATTGGTAAGCGTTGGAGTAAACGAAAAAAAAAGAATTTTATTAGTTTTTTCTGTCTGGGTGTTATTTATCTATTTATGTATGTATATCAGTCAGTCAGGCTTTGCCTTGTTTGGGATCCGATGACTGTGTGAATTGTCCCCCAAAATTTCTTTTTTTTACTATAATATTAATTTGCAGGTGACAGCAGTCTCCGCGGGTCGTTCAGCTCGCAGACAGCTGTACCGACTACCGGGCGGCGCCGAGCGAGTCGTCAACACCCGCTGTGCCACCGTCGTCAACGACATCGTTGCTGAGCTGTGCGAACTGGTCAGTATACAGGCTAGAGTACCAGGCTGTCAGCATCTAACAGGAGGGAGGAGTGGTCAACACCCGCAGTGCCACCATCGATCGTCAACGACATCGTTGCTGAGTCAGTATACGCTAATCTTGCAGGCTGTCAGCATCTTAACCCACTATTACATTCAGCCGAAGTGAGCAGGGAAGTGGGGAGGACGAGTATGTAAACACGATACTTCTCATGCCACTGCCGCTGCCCGGCGCTCCGCAAAAAGGCGGTTTTTTGTGCGGAAGTCAAAGGACGGGCAGCGCGAGTGGCAGTGCGTGTTCACATTCGGCCCTGTCGCCCAGTTCTCGCTGAGCGCCCGGAGGAGAAAATTATTTAATTCAATTATTTCGACGTCTGCCATAGCCGATGGTCAGAAGCGAAGTGAGTGGTAGGGCAGTATGTAAACACGTACTTCTCTTGATCCTGCTGCGGCATTATTCAGGGAATTATTTCCGGCAGCGCGAGGAGCAGCGGCAGGGGCTGAATGTAAACCCACTATAACAGGAGGCAGGAGGAGTCGTCAACACCCGTTGTGAACCGTCGTCAACGACACGTAGCTGAGCAGTGCGAACTGGTCAGTATACACGCTAATCTACCAGGCTGTCAGCATCTAACAGGAGGCAGGAGGAGTGGTCAAAATCCGCTGTGCCATACCGTCGTCAACGACATCGTTGCTGAGTTGTGCGAACTGGACAGTATACACGCTAGAGTACCAGGCTGTCAACATCTAACAGGCGGCAGGAGTGGTCAACACCCGCTGTGCCACCGTCTTCAACGACATCGTAGCTGAGCTGTGCGAACTGGTCAGTATACACGCTAATCTACCAGGCTGTCAGCATCCTACAAGAGGATCACCCGCTGTGTCACCGTCGTCAAAGAATCTGCTGAGTTAACTGAAAATATACAGAATACTCTTGCCGAAATATGTAAGAACACCCAAGTTTTTCGCCGACCTTGTTTTTCACATGCGAGAGTGACATCTCGGTGAACCTTTTTACCGAGACTTCCCAACATTATAATAAACGTAGGTATCAATTACCCACTTAGTTACTCTTGAACCAATTGTATTTAACTTTCTAAGAATGCGAACTTTACCAGAATTCATGAATCAACGATTCACAATTACAGACAGACACTCTCTAGATTTTTTTTCACATTACTTGAGTTTAACTTTGGTCTAAGCTGAATATAGGTCTAATAATGCTTTTGTTATCTAATCTCATATCGGCGTGGAAAGCGAACTTTGAGCTGTGAATCTAGGTCTAATGTTTTTCCTATCTACCCTCAGATTGGCGTGGAAAGCGAAGCGGAACGCGCGGAGTTCTCTCTCTACTGCATCGTAGCGGGTGACGCACTAACCATGCCTCTAGCCGGCGAAGAGTACGTCCTGGATGTGACGACGGAACTGCAGAGAGCGCACCACCCCTTCTACCTCATCTTCTGTCGCTCCGTGTGGCACCACCCACTGAGGACTGATGCTCCACCGCTTTATACTGAAGTACTCTTCAATCAGGTTAGTTTGATATAAACTCTCCTAAAACTCGTTAAGTAGGCCTTGCTGCAGTAGGGTTTTATAGTGGCATAGCGCGCTTCCGAGCTGTAGTAACTCGGTCGAGTACTGCCTTAATGCTGCAATAAATTGTATTGTCTTTGGAACTAAGGTTATATCATTTCTGTTTGTATTATGGTCAAAATATTGTAGAATGACAGCAGAGTATCTACTCTCAATTTTCGATATATCGATACCACGGATCAATACGATACTACTTCGATACAGCCGAATTCATTACTTTATTCACTAACAATAGAGTAGAATAGTGGATTAATTGTCAAATTGGCAGTGACTAGCATCCAACCAATATCCCACTCTATTGTCAAGGTACGAAGTTTTGAATTTGCATGTTATAAATAGTAAGACCCAGCCATGTGTGAGAGCAGATACATTTTCGACTATAAATCGAATCATGTATAAAACGTGTCATATATAGTTTTTTTCTACCCGCAGGTGGCCCCAGACTACCTGGAAGGTCTACTCCTGGTCCTGCCCGGTGGGGGAGCGCCCCCTGCTCCCTTACTTCGCGATGCGGCTTTAGTGGCCGCTTTACTGCACCGCGCGGCCGGGTTACCAGACGCGCCGCACCCTAGGGACCTCAAGTTCTTACTACCGAAACCGTTACTGGCTTTGAGGGAACCCCGGCCCAATAAGTGGGCCTCCTGGGTGACTGCCGAGTGGCCCGCGGCGAGGACGTTAACCCCGGCCGCGGCTAAGTCCAAAGTTTTACAGGTAAGGTTATAAAAATGACCTATCGCCTGTTATTCACATCGAACCAATTTTTAATGGTTTTCGCTATCATGCAACCAAGTGTTGGAATAATATTCCACCATCATTAAGACAAGTGCAGTCTAAATCTACTTTTAAAACGAAAATAAAATGTTTATTATTACAATCCCAAATACAAGTAATTTCAATTGGCTTAGATAATGAAAACTACCATTCTCTACCATAATCATCACAACCAGCTCAATCTTGATAAGCAAACAACACAAGTGTATTGCACATTTTTAAGATAATTATTAAATTTGTAATTGGTTACCGATTTTCGCGTTCCTGTTCCTTCGGTTCTAGCTGAACATCAGCGATTTACTTCCGAGTAAATATTGCGCTGAGCTATGGCCGTTTTGCTCACACAATTTCTTCATTTCAATTCACATATTTTTTTACCGACTTCTAAAAAGGAGGAGGTTCTCTATTCGACTTTATCTTATTTTTTATTTTGTCAATCCTTAGCTTTTTAGTTCCGTTTTTGTAAAGCAGAGCAAATAAATATAACTATCTATTTATCTGTCTTAAAATGTTGCTTTCCATATGTACTGCATTCTAATGACAGGAAGAGTAAGAATGAATGAATGTATTTCCGCAGGTGTTGTCCCGATGGGCGCTGTTCGGCTCGTCATTCTTCGCGGTGCGCCGCGTGTCGGGCCCGCCGGGGGAGTGGCGCGAGCACGTGCTGGCGCTCAACAGGCGTGGCGTCCATCTGCTGCACCCCGCCACGCACGAGACCGATACCCACTGGCCCTACGCCGAGCTCATCTCCACAAGGAAGGTGAGTGAAACAGAGGGAATCTGTCTGATAAAAATTGGCGAAACGAAGAAACCGAAACCAATATGCAGATGCAATATGGCTGATCTCGAAATAGTGTCATGGACACTATTCGATAGCGTACAGCGCCGAAATCGTGTCAATCAAATAGGCGCGAATACAAGTTGACAGCTGCCAATCCAGTATACTATATTTATATTGAGGGATATTAAACACAAGGTCATCTGATTCCAAACTAGGCAAAGCCTTGTACTATGGATATCAGAAACTGACATACACCCAGACACAGAACAAACACTGTCTTGTGTTAATCACATAACTGTTTGCCCTGGGCGAGGATAAAATCCGCAGCCCACGGCATAAAAGGCTCACTACCACAACTCACTACCAACCACACCTCACACCTCTGAGATTTGTGGTGGTAACCCAATTCGTTAGTCTGTTCTTCAACCACTCAGTCAATCAGTTAAACACTGGTGGGCTCATTATCTTTCGAGTGGCGAACAGACGTGGCGTCTATCTGCTGCACCCCGCCACACACGAGACTCATACGCACTGGCCTTATGCTGAGCTCATCTCGAGGTGAGTGCGAGGGAACACAAGTGTGTAAGAGAAATAAGTCACGTGGCAGCTAATGTCAATCTTATGCATTTTTATTTTATTCTAGCGCGAACAATAATAGAAAGCCACTTGTATACAGCCCCAGAACAGCAGAATTGTTCTTAAGTTTCAGCCCGATTTGCCGTGACCATTGGCCATCAATTCATCATTCGGTTTAGTTTAGTTAGATAGTTTGACTTTTCGGCTTATTATTCTCCGAGTAGCGAGAACACGTGTGGACTCTCAACAGACGTGGCGTCTATCTGCTTCATCCCGCCCAAAAAAAAATATGCATCTTTAAACCAAGTTTTTGTATGTTTGTACCACCCAGGTGCGGTCGGAGGACGGCACACTATTCTTGGACGTAAAATGCGGCTCACTACTGCAGCAGCGCGTGACCCGGTTAC
The DNA here is from genome assembly GCA_947532105.1 of Athrips mouffetella. Lineage (NCBI taxonomy): Eukaryota > Metazoa > Arthropoda > Insecta > Lepidoptera > Gelechiidae > Athrips > Athrips mouffetella. Next base: position 5,143,882 of record OX383969.1, on the reverse strand, counting down.
AAGCCGAGCAGGCGCACGAGATAGCGCGCCTCGTCAGGCAGTACGTCGCGCTACAGAGGGACACATAGCACGTAGGTACTTATTATAAACACACCACATTCCTTAACAACTTGTGTGTTTTGGTCTCTAGTGGGCTAGTTCGTTCCATTCTCTATCCAACGATATAACATACAACCTATTTTGACCTGTATTTGTGGAACATTAAGGCAGAAGTTTAAGTGACGTCGCTGTGACGACACATGGCGGCGCTGGTATACGAAGGGTGTGTTACGTCGTGCCGCCGTACGGCGGAGCTGGGGCTGGACAGATGAGGCTACCCGCCGTCCACTAGTGCCCCCATCAGTTAAAAAATATTATTACTCGCTAAATACAAAACTTATCGAAAATCTGTCTTACCAGATTGAAGTGAAGGTACCCTAGTTTTAGAATCTATCAATTCAAAAAAATATAGCTCACTTTAGTTACTCTACAAAAGAGCGAAAAACAGCCACTTTTAGCAATTTTCGATAAGTTTTGTATTTTGCGAGTAATATTATTATTTTTTTAACTTATAGGGACGCTAGTGGAATGCGGGTAGCCCCTTAACGTGAGATAGTGCTCCCGGGTGACAATACTGAAACACAACACACAGGTTACAGTCAAGGGAATTGACGAGCAGGTTGAAGACCAATTTTACCCGACTGCCCAAACAGGAGGGTTATGTTTTTCAGTAACAAAGGTATACGAAAAAGACTCAGGTTCGAATCCTGCCTGTGATTTTGAAATTTTGCGATTTGCAACTTTGTAGATTTGTAAAAAAAAAATCTTATTTTCAGCACCTAACGGAACATCAGAACCGAACAAAATGAAGACTCGAATAATTAGTGTACATTAATGATTGTATATGAGAACAACCATTGCATTATGTACTCCGCTTTACCTCAACTGTACCGTCCAATGCAGATCTGAAAATGTTGTTTTTCGTGAATTTTTATTCGTTTAGTCCCGAAAACAAGCACTTTCCATTCGACTTTTTTTATTCTCTATTGTTTGGGAGGTCGAATTTATTTTATTGTTTTTTTTTCTTCAGTTTTGGAATTAATCCGAACAAAAATTCACGTCTTTCAATTTATGTAAAACTTTTAAGGGCTTCTTTGTTTCAAACACTGAAATGGTAATGTCAGTGGATTTTTGACATTTCGCTTTATCATCCGACATCTATGATAATACTTAAAACCCTGACTCCTATAAAAAATATGAATTAATAAGAGTAACCGTGCTAGGTTGCGCCCAAGCAACTGTCTTTAAGACTTACCTTTTTATTGTGCGACACCCTAGATCGGTTGCTTTTTGGAATGCGATGAGGATTGACGATAATCAGCTCTCCACTAATAACGATTTCGATGAAATTTACAACATAGCGATGAAAATTACAATATAGCGATGAAAATGTTTACGAGGATGAAAAACAGATCTGACTAGGTCACAATACAGGTAAATTCTTTTCTACATGTTTTTGAACATAGCTTAGGAAAAATCTCTATAGCGCGATTCAGAAGTAATACAACGCCATCTGTTAGCCTGCTTGGTACTAGATTATTTCCAGCTAAGCTCACTCAGTAATATAATGACAATTGCTCTAGAAAAGAAGCCCTTAATTTTTACTTATGATTTTTTTAGATTCTTGTTAGCTTTAAGTCCATATCGATTGAAATGATAATAGGATTTTAGGGCACAAAGCGTTTTATAACATTATTATTTTTCAATTTAACATCAAAACGCATCGTAATCATGTAGAATACTTCTATTTTCATTTTAGTCACTTAGTTTTGTATCTAGTGTTATGTATTAAAATCTGAAATTTTTATCTTAATTATAAGACAATATTATAATTAAATTATGAAAAAGTTCTTGCAATAAGAAATGGCAATGCATAATAGAGTGTCAGCAAAATTAAAGTGGAAATGATTAAGTTCTAAAATTTCCCATTTTTTATTATAATTTATGTAAATCCAATAAAATAATACCACCAAAATGTTATACTTTACAAAATGTTCTATGTTAAGTCTTTAAAAATGAAATTAATCTACAATGCAAGTAGTATAAAGAAATAATATTTCACTTCAGGCATAATAATGTAACTTAATTATAATCACGACAAAGTGTGAGCAGGACGGAGTGATGCGTAATATATTGGAGCGAAAGAGACGAGTATCGCTCCGCGCTGCTCTCACGCATAGCTTTAGACTGCCGTCATTATAAAAAAGAAAAAGATAGCTACCTTACTTACAGTTGCATGTATTTTGCTTTGTATGTGTACATACCCATACAGATCCTCCGAGTGGTGTGTTTGATAAAATAAAATACCGCGTAAAGGAAATGCGCACTGCCGTGCGCTTAGATACTGTACAGTAGTGCATGTAATTTTGAAGATGTTACTATACCGATTTTATTACACTTTCACATTCCAAAAATTTGCTCATCAATATTCTATAATAAATTAAGTAGGTATCCCATGTATTGAATCAATATTGTATTATTATTTTCATTAACAAGTTTATAAATAAGTATGAATAATAAAATGAAAAATATCATAATAATGTGCCTTAACTGCATTCCTCTGGTTGAATGCAAGGTGCTAATTTTATCAATTATTTTTAAATGAAATCTTATAATATGGAACATTTTTTTTATATTACGCCCAAAGACCAAACTGGTCGAAGTCATGTATTGTACTTAATTTCGTTATCATGTAAAATATTTAAAGAGTTATGAATGTATAAGAGAATATTATTGTAGATATCAATAAAAATGTATTTAAAAAAGTTCCAAGTTTATTTTCTACTTTCCGTCTAAATACCGATCTTAATCTTTGAAAAAAGCCTCATTAAAGGTAAATCTGGTTACAGCATGTATATGTCGGCGAGACTCCACTGGGGGACTCACGAGCGTCCCAATTATCCATAATTAGAAGTAGGAAGAAAACAACTAATGTAGGTAAATCACTTTTACTCATTCGGACATAGTAACAGCTTACACAAGAGTTCGAACAATAATGAATCATCTATTCTACTACACCGACTTAAATACTAAGTGACAAACAACCCTTCCACCGATCCTCACACCACTCTGCATAAGCAAAGCAAGTGACGTAATTAACAATAGATTTAGTTACTAGTAATTCAATAACTTATTAAACAATATTGAAAAGTGCTTGATAATTCGTCTAAATATAATTGATGATTTTTAAAATACATTTCATGTTATTTCTTAAATAATATTGGACCGGAAGTTCTCAAAATTGCGGAAATGTAACAAAAATATGGTCTTAAAATTATTTTGAGTTAAATTATATTTACAAAAAGCAATAATCAAATAAATACAAGCGGTACGCCGCCCATATATACTTAGTGTACGTAACTCTAAGAGCTCCCGCACACGACCGAGAATCGGAGGCCGATTTTTTGTCGGCATCCCGCTCTGACGTGTTATCACCTGAATCTTCCGTCCTTGTCCTGGCCGATAATCGCCCACCGATTCTCGGTCGTGTGCGGGAGCCCTAACCCTGACGGTTATTTTCTGCGCATGGGTGACAGCGCACCCCGTCCCCCCCACCTGCCGCGCTCACCCCCGCGACTCAGTTTTTGAGTTTTGCGTCCCGAACTCATGAACATTTTTGAATTTTTTGTGATGTAAGATCGATATAAGCTCAAATTATTATGGAAAAGATTTTCGTTTTCCAATTCTGAACACTTATCAACTTACAGTACCACAAAAGATAAAAAAGTTATTTAAAAATTTTAACCGACTTGAAGACTAAAAATGTTTTTGAGGTCGGTACCAGCCTTAATATTAGGAATAGAACACTTAAACGCATGTCACTGTACAACTGTACCAACGTTACTGTACAACTTTATTCAGGCTAGCACCTCAAAAACTTTTAAATCTCCGAAGTCGGTAAATTTTTTTTAAATTCCTTTTTTATTTCTGCACTTTTTAAATTTTACTTGCAATTGAAACAACTTCGAAGTAATATTTTTTTGTTTGAATACTCAATTATTTTTTTTTTGTTTTTAAGTGCTGATCCGATTTTGATGAAAAATTCACTGTACCCTATAAAATAAAATAGTTATTATTGCAATTTGACTTTTAGTTCCTGCACACAATAAACAATTACTCAGATTATGTCACTGCTATGAAGGGACAAAACATTACTTCCTTAAGTGGCCGTCGAGAACGCATTGACACATTAGTTCTTTATAAAATTCTAAATAATCAGATTGATGCTCCTGCGTTGTTACATGCGCTTTCCCTCAGAGGACCTCGTCGTTGTGAGAGAACATGCAGAAAGAAACCTCTTTTTATCATCCGCCGTGGGCGAACATCGTATGTAAATAACAGTTTTATTAGAAGGGCTTGTAGGTCGTATAATGACAAGTTTGGGGATGTAGATATTTTTGGTGAAAATTTGAGTAGTTTTAAACGACTAACCCTACAGTGTACTACTGATGAGCAGCAATAGAAATGGGCACCTATTTTGTATATATTCTCATTCATAAATAAAAATATGTTAAATTTTTTGGATAAGAACCTTTTTAATGTATTTTTTTTTATTTCTCTTTAGTTTAAGGCAGCATATTGTATTCTAATTTGTTCCATTTGCAATAATTAAAAACACTCTTTTTATATAACTAAGCTATTTTTAGCATTTACTTTAGTAATGAAACTGTAAGTCTACAATCATAATTTCTCTTTTTTTTGTATTATGTACAAATATGTGTGACTGTTTGTTTCTTAATAAATAAATAAAAAAAATAATAAGATGCTGTAGTCGAGATAAGCGTGTGCAAATCAACATTCAAAATTACGAAAACTTATGAAATTCGGTACCTACATTTGTTTAGAAGCTCATGTAGACTAACAAACGCAAAAATTGTCTAAATATTTTTGACGTCGGTTAAAAATTACAAAATTGAAATCATAAATAATAGTAGATTGTATCACAAGGCTGTAAAATAATATTTTTAAGTCGAGGGCGCTATTTTGAATCCAGAGCGTAATGAAGGATTCTAAAGTAGAATCCTGAATGTAGCGAGGGATTCAATAGGTCGCCCAACGTAAAAATATTTTTGCAGCCGCGTAATACACTCTACTTTTCATCTCCCTCTGTGAGAAAAGGATAAGAGGCTTATTGAGACACACTCTCGCTATTAATTTTGAATATAAATAAAATAGCATTACAATAATATTACTTGATGAAACCATACTCAAAATCATATTAAGTATTATTTGCATAAACTGAAAATTTTTGTATTCATTAGGAACAGAATCTCTTTGGTTGTTAGTCTTGGTTACATTTCGAGCATATTTCTTTTTTTTATATTCATAATTATATTAAAAATACAACCGGCCAGTATCATTTTTCATACAATATTTTTGTTCGACCTCTATGGTTGACCTAAAATATTGTACGGTCCCATGGTGGACCTAAATTCATGTTCGAATCCCATGGTGGACCTAAATTCATGTTCGAATTTTAAATCCCATTTTTACCCGCTACGTAAGACTCTTGGAGAAAACAGCTATTTTGTTCGCCTTTATTGACGAACCGATCAGCGATTTTCGAATAGATGGGATGAAAAATAACTTTTGCAACATCTAAATATTTTTCATTTTATATTCCCACGGTTTTCCTCAAATATCTCTCTCAAGGTGAGGAAAACCCATAAAACTGAAACGTCTTGAACTTAAAGTAAATTACCAAAAAACACCTGTTTTCGCACATAACTAATAATTAGGATGAGATCAAAATCTGTATAATTACTTTTAATTAAAATGGACTTCATAACACGGATCTTATTATTTAAGATGTTATCGAGACAACAACCGTGAAATAAATGTTGCTATTGTGACCGAATCTGCCAGTTCTTTGCGGGACATAAGGCAGATTTAGACGACGGAAATATTCAGGCGCCAAAATCGAGGCACGGCAAAAATTTTGCCTGCCGCGCGTAGTCAGTCATACCCTAGTCATACCTAGACGGTCGTTTACACGGAGCCGCCGCGCCGCCGTTGCCGCCAGTCTTGTGATGACCACTGTTTATATATTTCTAGTTAAATTTTTCGCTGATTAATACTAATGCACCGAAAATAGTAGTTTTTGTTCGCAATTTTTGGTTTAATATTACCATTTTATTATTATGAGAGAAATAAAGATTTTTATTATTTATTTATTTATTGTGGGTGTGCGATCTATACTGCAGTACTTTCGGTGCTTTAGCTGTATCTTTGTATTAATTAATCAGCGAAAAATTTAACTAAAAATAGCAGTATACACTCGTTTTTCAACAGTATTTTATGTCCCGCATAAGAATGCGAGTCATTTGAATTTAGTAGGGAAAACGGATGTATACCTACTATTATATGCTACTCTCTGACAACACTGAGAAAATTTTCTATCGTGTCGTCGGAAGGAGAACAGTGGTACAGTCTAGCAAGAGCACATCAAGCTTGACACTTTGGACTTCGTTTCGTTCTTATTTAAATAGACATACGGGCTAGAGTCGCACTGCGATTGTCAAGCTTGACCTGTCGTTGACTGTACTACAATTATGGCGGCGCCGCTGCGATGAGCATAAGGGCGCGTTTCGAATTGGGCAGAAATTACTCTTAAAGCAGGATAGCTGTATTGTAGTACTGGTGTGGCTGTAGGTATATGTATGTGTAGTCGAGATAGACTGCTGTTAAAGGGTAATTTAATTATTACCCAAAAAGGAACGGCCTCCAGATTACCAGCAACAATTAGGAATGTCAATAAAGAAAATTAAGCAAAATTTATATAACTGCTAGGAAAAAGAATGTTTTTAATTGGTTATAGATCTTATATTCCAGTGTTCAAAATTAATACACTTTTAGTTATAATCCAGCCAATTCTAATTTTCTAGTGTCATACGCCGAATTGTAGTGGTCAGCTATACTAAATGTCTGTCTTGAAAACACGGATATGACTGTTCATTGTTGTTTCGTCACAGGGTGGTCGATCGGATTTAGGAAACACCATTTAAAACGCTAATCACTCCACTGAAAAGATGCTCCGTCACTGTCTGTCCGGGTTTATTGACTGGGTCTTTGTCTTTCCTTAGATAGTCTTTGTCTTTCCTTTACGTATAACCTTTGATAGTTCGTCCATCTTACGGGGCTACCTGCCGTCCACTATAGCGCCCCTATCAAAAATTTTACTCACTAAATTATAGACAGATTAAAGTAAAGGTACCGTACCTTTGTTACTAAAGTTCACTGTTTTTATACAATAACTGCTAAGTGGCCGTTTTTGGCACTTTTTGTATCTGTAACTACAGAGAACTAAATTTCTCAGAATCGATAGGTTCTAAATAAACAAGGGATTTTCAATAAGTTTTGTATTTAGCGAGTAATATTTTTTTAACTGATGGGGGCGCTAGTGGACGGCAGGTAGCCTCTTAAACTTGGATAAATGGAAGGCACAAAGGTTCTTTAATGATAAAGCTGTGTTAAATTTTACTTTAACTTAAAATACCCTTTGTGCAATTGACAGCGAATGAAAAATGTAAAAAGCTGGCGCAATGGTGTTTCTAATGTAAGCTAAACCAGCGCTACATTACAAACGCTCGAAACCAGAGACCCGCTTAAGGTCAAAATATTTTGACGAGCGGCCGTGTGTACATTGTTCAGGATTCATCAGATATAATATCACTAAAAATTCAACATATATCTTTTTTTTCATAGTTAAGAATAATATTCGTTAGGTAATAAAAATAGCAGTGATTCACCTTAACAGTTTACCAGGGGGTTTTAAAATCTTGATGATATTTTAGTACCCAGTGATATTCAAAAATTGGGCTCCAGCATCGTAAGCATCAAATGTGCGAAGGTCCAGCCGGTTCCCACGCCTTTGCCGCCTCTGTCCTTTGTCTCCGCTGCTCGAAGGTCCCCCGCTTAGTACGAGTATGCGACTCGTAGTAGGTTATGCCATGGTGTGGCGCGTGTAGCATAATGTAAAAATGACCAATACGACACGCTTAGAAAAGGCGCTTTTGTATAGCGAGAAATTATATTGGCGAATTTAAAAAAAGTCGTCGCCGCCGTCAGTTACAGATACAAAAAGTGCGAATAACCACTTTTAGCAGTTTTTGTATCTGTACAGTGACCTTTCCTTCAGTCTGTCTCCGGATTTTTAATAAGTTTTGTATTCAGCCAAATCAAATTTCATTAAAAATAAAATCAAAAATAGTTCCAACATTACGAAAACGACTTGGGAAACTATAAACAGTGAAACTGGAAAATCTAAAGCTCCTCGGAATTACTTCCAGCTTAAGATTTATGATCAGATCATAAGTACAGATATAGAAGTTGCTGAAGCTTTTGAAAACTTCTTTACGGATATTCCAGTTTCAACTACCAAAACCTTGAACTCATCTCCCACTCTTGCCAAATCTTATCTCGAACGACACGTAGATGTTTGCAATGTAGATTTTAAATTCAGTTACGTCAATGCTTTCGTTATAATTAAAGCCTTTAAATCACTTAAAATGAAAAAGACCGCCGATATAGATGGCCTGTTAGTGCCGTTATAGAAAGCATTGCACCATACTTATCTAGTATTTTTAATAAATGTGTAGATGATGGTGTTTTTCCTGATTTGATGAAACATAGTAAAATTATTCCGTTGTTTAAAGCTGGTAGTAAATCAGACCCCACTAATTTTAGACCTATTTCTGTTCTACCAACTCTTAGTAAGATATTTGAAAAGATAATTTTAAATCAGGTTCAGAGCCACTTTTATCGCAACAACTTGATGAACCTAAAACAGTTCGGTTTTACCAGGGGTCGCTCAACAGTCGATGCAGGTGTTGAGCTTATTCAAAGTATATTTGACGCCTGGGAGGAGTCAAGTGATGCCATTGGCGTTTTCTGTGACTTGTCCAAGGCTTTCGATTGTGTACATCATGATATTCTTATCAGGAAATTACACCATTATGGAATTAGAGACCAGGCTCTAAGCCTTCTGGAGTCGTATCTAAGTGAAAGGATCCAGAAGGTTGATGTAAATGGGAAAAGGTCACTAGGATCAAAAATTTGTATGGGCGTTCCACAAGGCTCAATCCTGGGACCATTCCTGTTCATTGTCTACATTAACGATTTGCCAAACCTTGTAAAGGACAAGAATGAGATAGTACTATTTGCAGATGATACGTCTTTGATTTTTAAAGTCAAAAGACAACAATCAAATTTTGACGACGTAAATAGTACAATCTCTAATGTAGTTGAGTGGTTCACCGTAAATAATCTTTTACTTAACGAAAAGAAAACTAAGTGTGTTAAATTTGTTTTGCCTAATGTAAAGCCAACTGCTACAAGCCTTTTAGTGAAAAACGATAAATTGAGTCTTGTGGAATCAGCTGTGTTCCTAGGTATTACCTTAGACAACAAATTACAATGGGGACCGCATATTAATAAATTGTCGAACAGACTTAGTTCTGCAGCATACGCAGTGAAAAGAATAAGAGCTCTGACGGATGTAGACACCGCGAGGTTAGTCTACTTCAGTTATTTCCATAGTCTCATGTCATATGGCCTTTTGTTATGGGGTCATGCTGCGGATGCAAACAGCATTTTTTTACTACAAAAGCGAGCTGTTCGTGCAATTTATAAAATGAAGCCTAGAGAATCTCTTCGAAATAAATTTAAAGAAATCAACATTTTGACTTTTGTGTCGCAATACATTTATGAGAATTTAATATATGCTAAACGGAATATACATATTTTTGATAAAAATTGTGACAGGCACAGTGTCAACATAAGAAACAAGAATCAACTTGCTTCTCATGTCAGCCGTATTCACAAAATTAGTAAAACATATAAAGGTCAATGTATACGCTTCTATAATAAGGTATCCACTGATATTGAAAGTTTACCGTTAGATAAATTCAAAACTGTAATCAAGCAGAAATTATGTAAGAAGGGTTATTATAAAATATCAGATTATCTAGAAGAGAAAAATCCATGGGATTAGACTACGGTTCTAACAGGCTAATTCAAAATTAAAACGGACCTATGTATGTTGTATATCAACCTTGTACATTCAAACATATTTAAAAGAGCGCGTGGGTTTTTATTGTCGCTTCTTTTTTTTCCCACAATGGCGCCACATTGTTTGTGAAGCGATGTAGTTTAGCTGACGTCATTAAGAGATTTTAATATCCAACAATGAATAAACGATTTTGATTTGATTTGATTTGATTATTTATGGGGGCGGCGAGATACTTTCTTGCACTAAGTCATCGTGAAACAATAAAAAACATTGTTAACTAAAAACTGAATCGTGATCATAAATAACAGTAAAATCAGGTAATTAGTTCATCAAACCATCCATACATAAGGATTCAGCTTCAGATAGTCAACACTCATCAATCATCCGTTCGTGTGTCGTTTTGATTCAGCCATGGCGGCATTGTTGCTCACAACCGCGATATTTTTAACTGTTTTATATTGCATATACCAAAAATATAACCACAGCCCATTCATATTGGAAAAATAAAGGTTTAAAAGGACCAAAACCACACCCAGTTTTTGGAAATATGAAGAAATTTGCGTGGACACGTTCACACAACTTGGCGATCTTAGTTGACGAAATCTGTGGTCAATACCCAGAAGAAAAGATGATCGGAATCTATGACAAGTTAACTCCTGTACTGCTTGTGAAAGATCCACAAATAGCGAAAATTATATTTATTAATGATTTCTCTAGTTTTACTGATAGAGGACTTATTCAAGTAAAAACATTCAACCATTTGATTGCCGCCGAGGGAAACGTTTGGAGAGCGTTAAGACATGCATTCGCACCAGCCTTCGCAGTAAGTACAATTAAAGCAATGACGCCATTACTGAATTGTAGCGTCAATCAATACATAAGATATTTGAACAATTTGGCAGTTAAGGGCCCATTCAACATCGCACAACTAAATCAGTTGTATACGTTGAAAAATATCACGTCAGTTTTATTTGGATTGGATATTGACATTTACAATGATGTACAATCAGAATTTGAAAAAATATTTTGTAAGGTAAAACCACTAAGTGCCACAAAATATTTGATTAAAGCCTTATTTCCTGAACTGCTTCAGAATGTAAGTAGGTATCGCAACACTGACAGTATTAACTTCTTTACAAAGCTTTTGAATGAAATATCAGAACGAAGAAAAGGTAAACAAGTGGATAGACGTGATTTCATTGATTATCTAATAAATTTGAAGGTTGACGCCAAAAATGGAAAGATTGCAATTGAAATAACTGATGATTTGCTAGTAGCAAACGCTTACTTTATTTACGTTGCCGCACACGGTACTACAATTCTATACCTATTTACTTTATGAGCTGGCTTTACATCCTGAGATACAAACTCGCTGCCATGAAGAAATTGATGTGATCATACACAAGCACAATGGGAATTTAGACTACAATGCTCTTAAAGAAATTGAATACGTTGCAATGGTGTTTGAAGAAACTTTACGCAAGTATCCTGTCTCAGGAGTAGTATTAAGACAAGCTGTCTCCGATTATACGTTTAAAGACATTGACTTGACTATAAAACGAGGAACCAAAGTATGGACATCGGTATATTCAATACATAGAGACCCAAAGAACTATCCAGATCCAGACGAGTTTGATCCAGAAAGGTTTTCTAAAGAAAACAAGAAAAATACTAAAGATGTTTACTTGCCTTTTGGAGATGGGCCAAGGAACTGTCTAGGTGAGAAATTTTCAAGACTGTGCAGTCACTTTCACTGCTGTGATGGGTTTTACAGCAAGATTGAAATGTTGAGCCCGGTAGAAATTTGAGTTAACCTTAGTAGTCGGGAACGGCTTAACGTGCTTTCGAAGCAGGGAATCATCTAACTTTTCGGACAATCAGGTGATTCCTCCTAACCAAACCAAACTGGCAGCACCTCCTGATCGAAAGCCGAGCGCTCTAACCACTTGACCACGAAGGCTGTTAATGATTTGACAGCAATATATTTAAAGAAGCTTCAACTTTAAAGAGCGTTTATACATCTAGCTGTTTATCTCACAGGTATTCCATTCGCGCGCGTGCAAATCCTACTGCTCATCACGCATTTCCTTCACAACTTTAGGGTTACCCCTTGTAAGAGAACTCCTAAAAAGATCACATATGACCCTGAAACGGTCGTAGTGATTGCTCCTAAAGATGGACTGTGGTTGAACATTGAGAAGAGAAATCTATTAGAATAAAACATCAACTTTCGGTACCTACTAAAAATAAGTCGTATTTTTATTTATACATACCTAAACTATATAATTATAATAATTTTTAGTTTCTTTTAAATAAAAATATTTTTTAAATAATTAAACTAAGGAAGTGCCTCAGCTGACGACGACATCCAAATGAGCTACCGGCACCGGCGCTGTTTTTTTTTTTAAATTGGTAACAGAACTAATAAGGCGTGATATTATGTATGTACTAAATCAGTCAACCCCTTGGTCAACGTCGATTCCAAGCTGCCGAATCTGTTACATGGAGTTTGTTTTTATAAAGCCGGAGGAGCAGAGGGAGAGCAGATCCCGCACGCCGCCGTAACAAGAGACACCTAGCGAGCCGCAGCGGCTGAGGCTGGTCGAAGCTGCGGAGGCGGACGTGGGTGCCTGGCTCTTGTTACGCAAGGGGGCGAAGGGGCTGCTCGTCCCGCAGCTGTGAAAATTCGAAATTCCTACTTTAGAAATAGGCGCAATGTACTGTCGGTACCCAACCGCGTTATTATTGGGTGCTGGCGCCATCAGCGGAGGCACTCCCTAAAACTATTTTTTTTTCCGCATTTTCAAATTGACGTTTGTGTTGTACCCATAAAAAATGTATCGGGCGTAAAACAGTAAGCACTATTTTACCCGCTACTTACTTACACGTGGACGTGTAATTTACTTATACGTGTGTACCCCAAGTGCACTTTGATTACCTTGGAAGGCCCAGTGCATATTTTAAACCCATAAAAAAAAACCGGTCAAGTGCGAGTCGGACTCGCGCGCCGAGGGTTCCGATATACCTATAGTATTTTTGGAAGCAATAAAGTCCATTTTCAGGACCGCAAAACTAAATTTGTTTGTAAAGGTTTTTTGCAGATTTCTGAAAAACTGTGTAACTTAGAAAGATCGTTTTATTTTTGCTGTAAAGTTTACATAAACCTCTGTCAACTGTAATTAATTCAGATTTTCCCTTACTCAAACTTCGGAGATAAGGGGGGGGGGAATGGTATTTTTTTTGACATTTTTCATCATAACTTGAAAACTAAGAAACTTAAAAAAATACAAAAATATATTTTAAAATGTACAAGTAAAGCCCTTTCATATGATACCCCACTCGACCTAGTAGCGACAATTTGAAATTTGGCCCCCCCTATTTTGGCCCCCTTTACATTAATAATCATACTTTTTTAAAAAAATTTTCATGTGCAATTAAGTTGGGCAACTATATTCTAAAACTATTCCAGATTTCAGCTCGATAGCGTAAGTGGTTGCTGAGATATAGAGGTGTGACAGACAGACAGACAGACAGACAGAGCGGCACCATAAGGGTTCCTTTTTTTTACCGTTTTGGTATCGGAACCCTAAAAAACAAAAGAAAGTTTCGTAACAAAGTCAACAAGAGGCTCACAAACACTGCACCTACCTCAGATAAAGTATACTCACTGGCACCTACAGTTACCTAATCTATTCTTTATCACTAACCCACTTTCTTTGATTAACTAACCGATAAGGATTTATAAAAATGCTTATCATTTAAGTTCCCACGAAGCTGCAGCTTCAAAGTTTAAAAGCCAATATATTTTCCTCTTCGCAGGTACAAGGCCAAAGTATTTACTTTATTTAAGTGGGTACGTATGTGTTTTACCGTGAGAAACAGACTCATACAAATTATTCGTAAACGTGTCATAATTTTATGCCATTTGCATTTTATATGGCCAACAACTGCTGATTCACAGTAGTTAAAAATAAACATATTATTCAAGTTAATTCCAACTTTGAATTGTCTGAAAACTTCCGTTACCTTACCACCTACTTAAAAGCTTAGTTTAGGAATGGTTTAGACCTTCCTATTCTTCCTAAAACCAAAAACTAAGTAGCCATGAAATTACTGAAATTAAAATAATAATACCTACGTCACCCAAATGGCTATGGAAAGGGCTATGCTCGCGGAGTCTCGCTACAGAAATAAGAATATCCGCAGAAGAACTCAAATTGCCATGAGAATCGCTAAACTAAAGTGGCAGTGGGCAGGACACATCGCAAGTCGCGAATAAAGGGCGATACTTTACGACCCATCGGCCATCGGACCACCCTTAGATTATGAATAACGGCAGCTTATGGGACCACCAACCGGAAGACGTAGCGTGGGCAGGCCCTCACAAGGTGGACTGACGATCCAGTCAAGATCGCGGGAAGCCGCTGGATGGAAGCAGCGCGGGACCGATGGTCGTCAAGGACATCTTAACGACAGGTCCATGCCCAGCAGTGGACGTCTTTCGACGGACATGATGATGATGACGTCAAAGGTCTGTAGGCGGGATTCAAAAAACTCTGAAAACCTTCACAACAACAGTTGAAAAGACCAGGATCTTTTACATTGTGATGTGACGGCAGTGGCCTTAAAATTTAAATAAACTGAAGCCTGCAGAAACACAAAAGGAAACGCTGACAACACAACTCAAGTAAGGCCTTTGGGGCTGTCGTAAGTCCGTTGTGACAGCAGTCAAATGTATGAAAAATTATAACCTGCAAAGAAAAATGAACCCTGTGTTGGTGTTAAGGAAATGTCTAAACGGACTTGTCGCGTCGGATCATTTCTGAGTATTGTCTGAACTTCAACACAGGTTGTCGCAACGTCATTATACTAACAAACAAAATAATAGCTAGGTTCTCTACAAAATAAGTTGAATAGTCTAACTAAAAACCAAACGAAATAGAATTAACAAACATATAAACTCTTTTCTTAGCCTGGGTATAGATCGGGGACCCAATTCCTGAATATCTGATTTAAGAGATTAAAAAAATAAATTAATCCTGATAAACTCATAAAACGTAACCTAACAAATATCGTTTTTAAGTTTAAAGAGTTCATCAGGGTTTATTTTAAATTCTGGAAAATCACTCCCTGATAAAAAACGATTTTAAAATTCAATTTCCTTGTGTCCGTACTTTTTTAAAAGGTAGGTAAGTTATATCGTAACATATTTCAATCTAAGATTTCAATTATAAAATTAAATACCATTTAAATTACAGAGTTCACTTTTGAAAAAAAATATCAGTAGGTAGGTAGGTATATCTAATTTTAAATTTTTGAGTGATATTTTATCACTCGCTGATATCCGAGAATTAGGTGTCTGGAAGCCAATTCTTGAATATCACCGGGTGATAACATATCACTTTTGAGACTAAAAATGCAAATTCATCCCAATAAACTGTTAAAAAGAAAATATAAAATTAATAATTTATACTCTTCTACTTCGAATATCAATCTCAACTTTTTAAAAGAAAAATCATCATCATCATCATAACATCCCATGACACTTCCACTGCAGGACAGGGAGCTCCCTCCAGAAATCTAGCTTTTGCTGGAAAAATGTGGAGGGGAAGTACCAGTCACCTCGCTTGTTAGCGTTACGGCTGGCACCATGGACCGCGGTTGTAGGTGACCGCAGCAGTAAGTAAGATACAAAGGATGCTGCTGCCCATCCTCCAGTTTATAACCCTTAGTCGCCTCTTACGACACCCACGGGTATGTATGGGTTGGTACTATTCTTTGCCGGCACCACACGGGAAAAAACAGTAATTTAAAATATTTGAGTGATATTGTATCATCTGGTTATATTCAAGAATTGATTTCCCCGTCCGCAAACCTCGTCCGATTGGTGGTCCTATTACAAGTTGGGCAGCACACGGCAATTTCTTATTGGTGACTTTTGAAATCCCTCAAGAAAACCTTTAGCCAGCAATAAAATGTGGATGCATTTGGCACAGAAGGTTATATTTAGTACTCGTACTACCATGGGTACTACGTAATGATACTTTAGGGTAGTCAAGATGATAAATTACCTAAAGCATTGACTAAAGATTGACTAACATAAAAATAGCATGATCCCATAAGATAATTGTAGCAGTTGAGATAACTCATATTTATCATGGAGATATGATTCATGTGGACATTTAATCTGGGTCTCGTCAAGGCAAAACATGAATGACCAAAGCAATTTTCTACAACATCTCGTCAACTTAATTTGTTTGATGTTATCATCATTATGGTATTCGATACACTGGTATTTGTTTGACCTATTACTTAATGATGTTTAGCTATAATGAAGTATTTAAAAAACCGGCCAAGTGCGAGTTGGACTCGCGCACTGAGGGTTTCGTACCTTTAAGTTAAAAATGGACGCACCGTCACGCAGAAGTGTATTAAAAACGCGCGAGTCTGACACGCATTTCACCAGTTCTTTTTTATTTGTTTTGAAATTAAGATTAGGGATTTTTCCCTCTCAACTTTTGAACGCCGATAAAGTTTTTTTTATTTTTTTTTAATGTTTTGGTTAGCCTAGACCTGCAAAATTTTCGAAGCTAGCCATGAACTATGGTCTATATCCTCATTGTATTTTTAAATTGATGATCAAAATTTGAAACGGTCCGTTAAAATTAGCAAAACATTTATTTATCTACTTTTTGAGTAATAAGTAGAGGTTCATTATTTTACTATGACACAAAATATCATATCTACCATGACACAAAATAAAATTTAAAAATATCCACTACAAAAAAAAGATATGAAATCCTACTCATTTGGACTACTATTACCAGCAGCTTGCTAATAGGTAATCAGAAGTATATTAACTCTATATTTCAGATAAAATAAGGTCACATTAAAATAAAACAGGTGTCAACGGGTTGGTATTTTTATAACGATTAAAGTAACGTTAACAATTTTCATCTGTCTTTAACCTTTTCTGAGATAAACGAAAATAAATGGTACAGCTACAGCAGCACTGCACTTACTTTCTCGCCATATTCGAGAGTTATCATTCGACAGTGTCCCCACCGGGAAACGACCCCAGAACTTCCGGATCAAGAGCCGAATGCTATAACTACTAGATTATAAAGGGCTGCGGATAGCAAAGAGTAAATAAGGACCAAGTGTAAACTTAAGTTTGTAATTCCATACAAATAATATGTAAATACAAACTTACCTATACTAGATTTATGTAAAAATGTTTAAATGAAATATACAGTCAGGTACATAACCAATTTAGAATTCCAATCTGAAGCATTAAAATAAGCTAATTGAAACCGATTTTGAGTAAATCACATTTTTAAATTTTAGTAGTAAAGGAACACCCCTTATAGGAACTTGCACAGACCAATGGATACTGCCGAAAGATACCTTGCGTGGAGAGTCTTGGTCATGCAAAATTTAATTAAGATCGTTTGAGCCGTTTTTGAGCAAATCGCAATTTTTCATTTGCATTGTATGACAGCTACCCTCAAAAAGAGAGCCAGCAAGAAATCACTCAGTATCCTTAGATGAATTTACAAGAAAATCTTAAATTCAATCGGACTATTCGTTTAGCCGCTAGGCCAAAGCGTGACGGACAGACCGACCGACGGACGGACATTTTTGGGAGATTTGCTTTTTATGATGTATAAGTGATATAGAACACATTTTTGAGAAAATTAGAAAAACATTTTTTTTACGAATACAATACCTTTCTCGCTCCGCTCGAAAGTAAAACTAAAATCAGGGACCTATTTGAGGGTGGGGAGGGGGGAGCGTACATGGGATCAACGGAGAATTTTCTAGATATGTTCAGGGGGACCTAAGGAACACTTTTAAAACAAGAAACTTCCTACCGCATTTTAGCCTAGGTTATTTTTTGACTTTTTTAAACTTACTAGTTTCCTAGCTCCTAGCTAGAAATCCTACTGGATTTCGGCTTGACAACATTGATTTCTGGATTCTGTGATGTCCAGAACCCAAAAGTGGTCCCGTTTTAGTTCTGAGAAAATTTAATTATCACTTATCTCCTACTCTACTATGGACACCGTGAAGTACAAAAAAGACCCTCAGAAGGACCACGAGAATCTCGCGGGCGGATTCGCGGTAGATTGCAAGGAATAGTCTAGGCAACGAAGCGGATCGTTGTATGAAGACCCCCGCATTAAATCCTCAGTCGATGAAACTTTGCTGGGGTATTACACTAGGTATATGAGACAAACCTTCTATAAAAAAATCCAAAAGGTACTTTTAATTTTTACATACAAAAAATGTATGAAAAAATAAAGGTACCGATATTTTTTGGCTTCTTTTATAGAAGGTTTGTCTCATATAGTGTACCCCAGCAAAGTTTCATCGACTGAGTATTTAATGCGGGGGTCAACTGCTTCGTTGCCTACACTAGAAGGCGGAGTGTCCGTTCCGTATGATAGTACTTCCCCACTTTACGTCTTGGGCAGCCGGCAGGTACCCCAAAAAATTTTTTTTTTTTAATTTTATTATACCACTTGGTCCGCGTGATAAATAAGTATACTCATATACCATTATATTACTCTATGCTCATACCACACTTAAACCTTAGAGTACTTACTGAAGGTCTCCGAGCTAAGCCGCGGACATGTCCGTCTGTATTAGGGTTCCTAGTTGACTACGAAACCCTAAAAAAAAGGCTACTGAATAAAAAAATTCTCGATATTTATGAATAATATTTAGTAGATCCTGTCCTAGTAAGGGGTGGTGTATCGAAAACGAAAGGGCGACTTAGTCAACGAAACTGAACAACTTTATCCCATAGAAACATTTTCGGGAAATTAAAAACTTTTTGACCTCTCCATACAAACTGTTCGATCAGAGTGAATAATTTGTATGGAGATCAAATGAAATGAAACTTTTATTTTGTGTCATTCAGGTGTTACAATAAAATTATAAATAGTTCCAGCTACAAAAATTACTAAATATTTAATCAATTTCCCAAAAATGTTTCTAAGTTATTCAGTTTCGTTGACCCAGCCAGCACGCCCTTTCAGTTTTCGATACAGTACCGTCCTTTACACCTTGCATTCCATATTGTTTGTTACGAATATGGTAAGCAAGCGGTCGCAAAAATTATCTTCGCTCTTGATAGCCGCTAACTACAGTTCAAAGGTGTGGTTTCGTCAGAACTGTATCACTCATTGACTTGGCGGACCTTTTCATTAGCGATGCCCTAAGTCAGAACATACTTACCGAATTTTAGCAGGCAGCAGCGTGCAGCTGGTTATTGCGAAACACGCGGACAGGGTTACCAGACTAGAATTTCTCCCGAAATAGGGTTTTTGACTTTTTAGATGTAACGTTTTTTGATCCTTTAACAGTGGTGCCAGATTAGGCGAAATGTCGCCATTTAGGCTACCTCAAGGGGTCTCATGGCGACCAAAAAATCTGATCGGCTACCAGTAGCCATTTAGGCTATCAAGGAAAAACCGATCGGGAGATTTAGGCTACTTTAGGATGACTTCAAAATTAACAGCAGAGAAGTAACTTGACGTTGTTGTTTTGCCATATTTTATGTGTCAAAAAGATATGATAGGTAGTACAGAACCTGGGTAGTGTATTATTATCATGCCCCTATGAAAAAGCCTGAATTATTTTTAATTTAAATGTTTTGTTTTAGAGGATTTAGTTGATTTATTTCTCAAGATTTTATCTTTATTTGGGCTACATTTAGGCTACTTGGTACAAAATATTGGGCGAATCAGGCTATTTGACTGAAAAAATAATTTAGGCGATTTAGGCTACCCGGCAGTAAAAATTTGGCGAATTGAGTTGGCGAAGATCTGGCAACCCTGTCCTTTAATGAAAATCATTTCCTATAGACTAGCCAGTGCGTAACCTGGTACAGACCTACCTTGTGATAAATATGCGCCTAATTGATAAAAAACGTCTTTTCTCCATATTAAAATGTTTACGTGATCGACGCATTTAGTATTGGAATAGGACAGACGAAACTAAAATAACACAATTCTTTTTTCTTAAGTTTTTTATAGTCCACTGGGTTTGGAAAAAAAACTATTAAAAATTCAGTTGTTCGATTAAGTATCATGGTTGATTAGAGAGCTTACTGAAAACATAATTCTATAGATCATCATATCAGCCGAAAGACGTCCACTGCTGGACATAGGCCTAAGGTATAGTAATAAAAATAATTTATACTTAGTAATAATTTAAAAACCACGCATTTATCTGGGCTTTTTGATTCTGCGTCTGGCAGCCCCATTCGCGTAGTGTAGGCTGCAGGCTCGTCCGGTCAAGGCAGTTTACAAGTAGTTGTACATACGAAACGGGGACATTGTCTTCGTTTAGCTCACTGTTGTTATTTAAATTAAGTTGCTGATGCCAAGGTGACTAAGAAATTTTCTTTGAGTTTTCTTAACACGCTTGATATGCAGACAAACTCGATTTACATTTCAATAAAAGTGTCAATGCAATTCAAAAATCATACTGATTTTTGGTAATTCCAATGTTTAAGTTTGGTACAGTCAAAAGCAGGGCAAGTTATGTACACTTGAAGGAAGCGCGATAAATGAGCGCGACTCAAGTCCACTCCGAGGACTGAAATAAGTATCTTTAATTTGAATTCCGTCATCATCATTGCCTTAGCTTTATTCCGTTTTTGCCGATGGTTCTTACGGAGACGGCTCCTAACCTAGAGGATTTGACGGGCGCACTGGTTTTTACACAGCGACTGCCGTCGTCTGACCTCGGCAACCCAGAGGGCAAACCAGACTCAATACTAGATTAGGCTATGGCCTACCTGGCTGTTCGAGTTTTCAAGCCGCCAAGTGGCATATGACTTGGCTTAACGACTACTATCATTGACAGTAGCCGGGACCAACGGCTTACCGTGCCCCCCGAAGCAAGGAAATGCTCTAGTTCTTGTGCCACTAGCGGTCACCCATCCTAAGTGTTTACCACGGCCAACGTTGCTTAATTTTCGTGATTGGAAAGAAAGAGCAACAACTCGGTCACGAACACTTCGATTCAATTCCGTGCCCGATTTTATTGGTGTATGGTTTTAGTTTGATGCAACATGGTGCCTATATGCTCAACCCTTATTATTGACCGTAAGATTTTTTGCTTATACTCTATTTGGCCGCACAAGAGGCTCAGAGAAAATACCAGTGCAGTGGCTAATAAGATGAGATACTTCCTGCCAAAGACAACAGTTTGTTAACCTACTAGACTCGCTCTATTTGCATTGTATTCTGCATGACACTCAATAAGTATTCTGTAAAGAATCTACATTGAATAAAATTATCTGAATCTGAATCTACTGCTTAGTATAAAAAACATCGTGTAAAAATGTAATAATTTATTAGGCAAACCGCAACACCGCACTCCAAGATAAATGATGATCATCAAACAGTAAAACACTTTTTGTAGATATCGCACATTGAAAATATAGAGGATGTTAGACCAGCAAATGAAGAGTAAGGTTTAATTCGCATCCAAGGAGGTTTAAGTAGCAGCTCTTTCTGCTAAGGAGGGAGCCATAAGCGTACCACTTTCTTGCGAGGGACCTCCATACTAAAATGTATGGATTTTTTTCAAATCCTAAAAACGTTAAATTTTTAGCTGTCTCTCAGAGAAATGTGTCAAATGGGACTAATAAATGCTACTACCACAGTTTTTCTGGTGAAAACACTTACCATTCAGGAAAAAAACGGTTTTAAAAATCACGCATAAAATGGCTATTACGGATTATTTACGCTTCCGTTCTTAGTATTAATGTTCAATTCACAAGTAAAAAAAGATATATTTTCACTTTTGCAAACAAAGTTTATACTAAAACATTAGATTTTTAAAGATATCTTGATTTTTGTAAAACTTAACTGAGTTTTTTGACCGACTAGCATGGGCGACAGTGAGACGCTTGACACTTCACTAGCTCATACAAAATATGTATATGGCGGACTCTATAGTTTTTTACTCTTGAGTTCGCATCTGATACAAAGCAAACCGAATCTGACACATACGAATCGAGCCTGTGTTTTCTTTCTACGGTGCAATTGTCTTGCTGCCCATTTAATTATTCAGATCCTCAAACATTTATTTTGCTACGCGAATATTATTCATTTGCGGAATAAGTGTTGCTGCTCCTTTTTTATTTATTGCTAATAAGTAACATATTTTACTGAATACATCAGAATTTTATTGCTGCACAAATGTATTAAATGGCTGCACAAATGATTATTTCTCCTATTTTAATGTAAGTGACTAACACCAGGAGTTTTTCATATTTTGACCTGTTCATTGGGAAAAGTTATTCAGTTTAATGACGTGGTTTTTGTAACACCCTGTACCTACAAAATTGACGATTTTTACGCTCCGACAAATATGAATGGCAGTTTTAATTAGCCAGGAACATTTTTTGGGTGAATGACTCAGTTTGAACAATGTAATCAGAAGTCGCACGGACGGAGGTAATAATGGGTGTGTGTCACACAATCTCATTATTTTCAAATTAACTCCAATCTTACATTTAACTCCGAACGGACCAACGAACTTCCTGATCCTTAAGTTCCATCAAAATGTGTACACACGGTCGCACGTAAGTATAAGCAGAACGAGCGAAATCACTACACTACAAATCAGAGTGAATTTTGGTTTTTCTCCCGAAACCCAGTGATTTCACACATGATAACAAGCAACTTTCGCTAGGAAAAAAAATTTATACTTGTAAAAAATTTTTCGTCTCCCATAGTAAAGCGGTCACATGATCGACTCATTTTGTATGGGAAGGCAAAAAAAATATTCGGATAAAAAATTTTTCTTCGCGGAAGTTGCTTGGTTTCATGAGTAGAATCCACCGAGCAGAGAAGCGTGGTAGAATCACTGCGCTTCGGGAGCAAAACCAATGAAAATTCACGCTGTATAAGGAACTATAGATCCGCGGTCATACTGTTAGTCTGTTACCACTGATGCGCAGCCGACTGTACGAGTTTGCCTTGATTTTTATTCCTTTGTTTTTTATCAAATCTTTACAATAAAAAGCTTAAATACAATGACGTTGGAATCTTGAAATTCATTAAAATAGTTCTTGTTAAAACTTAAGTTTATTATGTAGAAATAGTTTCAAATATATTCGTTTCGTATTCGAACTTACCTAGGTATAATTACATGGCTAGTACATCACATTTATAATATGTACACTCGTCAACACATCACTTTACACAGTCAGGTATTGCACATACTTAATCAGGCACATAATTTACAGGCATTGTTGTTTTAATCGATGCTATGTAGGGCTATGTCTTGGAGTTCTGAGGTTTTTTTTCTCGTTCCACTTACCCGCAGTGTATTGAACGTAACCAGGGTCCGTAGGAGTGCCTGACGCTCGGTCTATATCCGTCCCTTCTTTATCTTTCTCTTCAATAGGCTCCATAGGAAACAGTGGGGTCTCTGACCTCCTAGCTCTACTTCCTTTAAGATAGTCTTCCAACTGTTGCAACGTTGGAGAAGGAACTGTCTTCACTCTAATTGGGGATTTGTCTCGATTTTGATCATAGTTTGGCATATCATCGTACAGACTTCTCAAACGGCCAGACTTTACTTTGGCAAACATTGGCGTCTGTAACTCCGGTAGATACTTCTCTTTAACATTAAATTTTCCTTCGACTTGTTCTAAGTACTTCCTAAAGTAGTTTTCGTTGAATTTTGCGAGTTCTTGTTCATAGTGCAGCTCTGATAAAGGGTCTGAAAGACGGATGTAGTTTCCTCCTCCGAAATCTCTTTCCCCTTCAAATTCGTTGCGCAAAGACCCGTATTTAGATTTTTCCAATTCAGGTTCAAATGTGTCATCAAATTTTATGTAACCGTGTTTAGGGGAATCAAATAAGCTAGATTCTTCTTTCTTCGGTGATATGGATACATCTTTACCTTTTTCTAAGTCTAAATCTTTGGGTCTAGGCTTTTTGGTTGAGTCCTGAGTTTTGGTTATAGTGTCTGAAGTTTTAGTTATATCTAGTTCGTCTTTTTCGTGTGCTAAATGTCCATTGCCATTTTGGGTGGCGACGGTGACAATTGAGACTTTCTTGTCGGCTTTGGGGGAAGCGATGATGCCCGGCAGGTCGGTTTGCGAGGGTTTGCTGTCGAAGTACATGCGAGGACCCATCAGGTCGATGAGGAAGAGGAACGCTACGAGCAGCGAGAGGGAGCCCAGGACAGAAGCGTTGACTATCAAGTTGTGCGGGACTGAGTCTAGAGATGCGAGCTCTAGGCCACCTAGAAAGATAAACCACTGTTTAGAAATATAACCTACGATAATATGAAATATTTACGTATTATTATTTGCTTATTTTTTTGTAATTTAATGATTTTAAACCATGAACTTATAAGTAGTAATTATAAAATTTTTGACCTCTTTTATGTTTAAATTTTACCCTACAGTGTGCGAGTGATTCCCATTACGTCCCAATACCTACGCACCAAGTTGGTGCGTTCGTGGACATTTCAGTTTTGTATTCCCAGTACGGCCCAACGCTTTTTTTTTATAGAAACTTCAGTACATTCGGAAACAAAACTGTCACAATTTTTTAATTAATTATTTAGTTATCATAATAAAAGGCAGATAGTATATTTTTCTACTATATTTTTTACAGTAAAATCACAGCATCATCAATCGGTTTTCATTAAAAGTTGGCATAATAATCATGTTTTGAACTTAATTTTACTCTTATTTAAAATAAAAATTTACAGTTTAAATAATTAAAAAATCAACAATACGAAATAATAAAAATCTGTCTTATTGTAATAATAACCCTAATTTAACACTAAAAATCACCATAAAATAAACTGTAAATATTGTTAACTGATTGGTTTTCTCTAATTTATAAACAATTCTGAAAATCCGATTGATAAGTTATAACTAAAGTTCTATCTTCTTAGTAAATAATGTTACATTGAAATATTTGAGGTAGGGTCGACTACCATAAGTCAACTATCAGATAAGCCTTTTGTCTGATGACAGGAACAATTACACAATATTTGTATACAAAGTGTTAATTAAGTAACGCAAAACCTCTAGGGTGGTGGCTCTAGACATGAAACTGAACAACTTTTGTTCTACGACTTTTGAAAATTAGCAAAAAAATATTGCTCCTTCATACAAATCGATAAGCTGACCAAGACAATTTGTATGAAAAAGCAAAAATTATTTTTGCGAATTTTCAAGTCGTACAACAAAAGTTGTTCAGTTGTATGTCCAGAGCCACCACCCGATAGGTTTTGCGTTATTTAATTTACACGTTGTATTCTGCGTTTCGCTATCTTGCAAACATCAAATAATAATAAATATTTTGAAAACACTTTTGTTGTTAGCATTACTTTCCTTATAAAACGTCATAAAAAACGAAGTGAGACGTAATGGGACCCATTACGCACCAAAATGGTGCGTTGGGACATGGGAGGTAATGGGAATCACTCAGAGTGGTGACGGCAAAGAATAGTACCAACCCATCTCTACCCGTGGGTGACGTAATAGGCGACTAAGGGATTATAAAACAGAGGATGGGCAGCAGCATCCTACTGTGTATCGTACCATATTACATACTGCGGTCACCAACAACCGCGGTCCTATAATATGCGTGGTGACTATGTTACTTCCCCTCTTACTTATGCCACGCGTTTTGGCTGGTATTCTGAAGGGAGCTCACTTTCCTGCAGTGGAAGTTTCGTGGAATGTTATGATGACCAAATAAAGATATGATTTGAAAGTGCTCAAGTCCTTGAAAGGTTCTACTTATTAATTTTGCAGTGAATAAGTACATTAAATAAGGGGACTGTTTCATGAAGGCCTTGACAAACTAAGTAGTTAAAGTTCTTTTCAATTTATTTCTGTCACTTTCTTTGTCATTTAAACATAAAATGAAAACAGTAGATTTAAGAGAGTTTTAATTTTAAAGTGGATTTAAGCTGCCTGTAAGAAATAATCTAAAATTGGGATTTAGAATCAGTCAGGGTTAATGTCTTCAATTCGTTGACTAGAGAGAGTGATGAATAAATGATAAATGAGCAAGACATAATTAGTAAAAATGTAAATATTCATGAAGTTCAAGGATGGAATTTAGAATGTATCAATAACATTTTAAAGATTCAGCTACAAAAATAAACGCTGAGGTCAGTGGACAGAAATCCTAGGGCCCTTACGGAATGAGTGATGATGATAAAACATAAATTATAAACAGAAAACAACCTAGCACCTATCGTACCACCTGAGGCAACATTTTCCTACACAAAGCCCGGTTTGTTTACGTATTATAATCACTAAAACCTGTTCAATCAACGACTACACGTGTACCCTAAATAGAAATATAATAAAAATAATTACTCTAATATTTGAAATTAATGTAGTTTTATTAGGCCCGAAATTTGATATAAATGCTGCAAAGTTTTATATGAATGCTGACAGTATTGAATTTAGTAGGTTATTGTAGCTCGCAAATACGCTTTTGTATAGGTAGGTAGGTACCTATTTTGTATAACTATCTGCAGTATCTGCTTGGTTCGCTCTACCAAACGAATGAAATTAGATTAATCATCATCGTGATTATAACATCCCATCGAAATGTCCACTACAGGACAGAGCTCCCTCCATAATTCTAGCTTTAGTTGGAAAAATGTGGAGGGGAAATACCATAGTCACCTCGCTTGTCAGCGTTACGGCTGGCATCATGGACCGCGTCTGTAGGTGACCGCAGTGAGTAAGATGGTGTGATACACGGAAAGATGCAGCTTTCCATCCTCCGGTTCATAAGCCCTTAGGCGCAGGCCAGACAGAAGAGGTGCGCCGCACGGCACGCCTTCAGCGCACCTCTTCTGTCTGGCTTGCACCGCGTCGTTCTCCTACATTTTGTATGCATGTGATTTGAACAGGCGACGAGACGGCATGCCTAAGGCGCACTGTCGGTACACCACCGGCGCACCGCCGGCGTGACCGCCGGCACGCCGCCGCACAGCACAGTCCGCTGCCATCGATGGCGTCGTCCAGCCGAAAAGTTTACCACGGGGGCGCTCGAAGCGCGCCTCGGGCGCACCCGAAACCGCGCCCGTTCTGTCTGGCTTGCACCTTAGTCGCCTCTTACGACACCCAAGGGTAGAGTTGGGTTGGTACTATTTTTTGCCGGCACCACACGGGCAATCAACAGGTACAGTCAACGACAGATCAAGCTTGACACTCGCAGTGCGAATCTAACCCTTCCGTCTATTGAAATAACAACAGTACAAAGTCCAATGTGTCAAGCTTGATGTGCTCTTGACTGTACAATCTATGCGGTCCACCTACACGCCTCTATATCTATGTTTACACGTGAAGCAATAAGGGCTTGACAAGTGCAGTCAAGAGCACATTGGACTTTGTACAGTCAAGAGCACATCAAGCTTGACACATTGGACTTTGTACCGTTCTTATTTCAACAGACGTACCGGCTAAAGTCGCACTGCGAGTGTCAAGCTTGACCTGTCGTTGACTGTACCGTTCTTATTTCCATAGACGCATGGGCTAGTCGCGTTGCGAGTGTCAAGCTTGACCTGTCGTTGACTGTACCTCTAAAGATGTTTACACAACACGTAATAGTAAACCCGAACTTTCCATATAGAGCTGGCGTTTGAATGTCACCACTTTCTCCTGCTAGTATCATCGCTATGCCGGTATGCTGTTCACGCCCACACACTTGTTTAACTATGTGGTAAGTTATGTCACAGTGTAAGCATGTTAAACCACAGATAATATAATACTATACTAGTACAGATGCCTCACGTCATAGAACGAATTTGTGCCGAAAATTGTTCGGGCTATTTTTTCCATAAGGTATTTTCTTAGAATAAATTGATATCTGGATGTTAAAATTGAATTAATGTCATTGTTTACACCTTTACCTACCAACCTAGTAGTAACATTTAGTTTAATTATTAGAAACAAAAGGGCCAAATCCAAATGAATTCAGGCTATTTACTCCGTCGAAAAAACCGTAGTACGGAATGAGACCCCATGGTTAAACGTGTAGGTGATATAGCCACATTGGGTGCAGAAAAAAGTACTTGTGTTAGTAATTAATAAGTACTTAGATTTCCACACAGTGCTGATTGCAGTAATAGGCCGCAATCATAACTTCTTTAATTCAGAAACTAATACGGCATACATTGCTCGTTTAAGTAAACATATATTAGTCTTAAATACAATTTAGCAAGGTGTGATTGGGGCTTAAACCAACTTTAGAACCTCAAGCAATCGAAAACAGGATTCAAATCACTATTACAGTAGAATCCGTTTAGTACGACGTCGCTTATAACGATCGACCGCTTTTAGCGACGCATATGTTTCGTTGATTTGTTAAGAAATAACGTAAAAAAATACTTCTTTAGTACGATGTCCGGATAGTGCGACGTAATATCACCGGTCCCTTGAGTGTCGTTATAACCGGATTCTACTGTATATTTTCCGTTAAAAATCACTGCTGGACAGAGCTAAAATGCGTACAGAAATATTTTGCGGGG
This sequence comes from Athrips mouffetella, assembly GCA_947532105.1. Lineage (NCBI taxonomy): Eukaryota > Metazoa > Arthropoda > Insecta > Lepidoptera > Gelechiidae > Athrips > Athrips mouffetella. The sequence goes on along the minus strand of OX383969.1, from coordinate 5,115,285 downwards.
ACGTACACCCAACGGCACGTACGAACGTAGAAACACTAGACTTTATGGCATGGTAATAGAGTTGAAAATGTTTCCACTGTCGTGCGGTTGACCGTAGAGCAGACCAAGCTTGACACTCAAAGCGCAACTATAGGTTTTATGGCTTCTCAAATAATAACCATACGAAGTCCAATGTTAATATGCTCTTGCTTAAATGTACCATTAGTCACTATTCTTGCGGCTGGCACTTTTGAAACTTTAAGAGCCACCGCGCACTAGCGATTTTTTAGTTGGCCGATAGTTTGATCGTTCTGGGAATCAGTATGTACCCCTATGGTAGTGCGCGTATTTGTCGATCGATTTGTCTATAGAAAGTACGATTGCGACTAAACTGGCCAACTAAAAATCGCTAGTGCGCGGTGGCTCTAAAAGTTAATTTTATGTAGTCGAATATCACACACACACATCACTATCCTAGCTTTATTCCGTTATTATCATTGGTTCTTCGAAGTCGGCTAACTAATATAGGGGATTTGACGAGGGTACGGGTTTTACACAGAGACACTGCCATCTGACCTCCGCAACCCAGAGGGGAAACCAGACGCAATCCTAGATTAGGCTTTGCCAGGTTAGTGGCCAACCTGGCTGTCAGAGTTTTCAAGCCGCCATTGACAGTAGCCGAGACCTACGGCTTAACGTGCCTTCCGAAGCACGGAAACGCTCTAGTTGTTGTGCCACTAGCGGTCACCCATCCGGGTTCTGACCACGGTAAACGTTGCTGATGTGCCTATATCTCATCTGGTGTGTCAAGTTATTTATATTTTGTCCACTATCACTGCACAACCACTTGTCTAGTCTATTTTTAAAACTGTTCGTAGACGGAGCTTCAATCACTTCTTCTGGCAGTTTGTTCCAGGTACTCATATTCCTTTAATTATATGCAAGTAGCTGGTGTCCTCCAAGCGAACGAAATTGGTAGTACAGTACATAAGCAGTCTATTGTTTAAAACAGCGCCTCCGTCACAGTAGGCGGTAGACCAACGAGGCACAATATTGTGGGTACTGTTATGGTACTTTGACCTTTCCTTACTTATGTTATGATTTTCTACAGTATTGTATCTTTTGTTTACAATTTCACTTTCATTATGAGGTCAGTGTATAGTCAATAGAACAAATGATTGCTTTTGTATTCTGCAGCTTTCGAATTGCAACAAAAATACTATCAATAACTGTCAAAATTTAATTATAGATCAGAGAAACTGGTTGGTTACGAAATTTTTATCGGTCCGTGCTTGAAGCTTTACGAATTGAGATAGAAAACTTGTGAGTGCTTTAGTAGGCAGAACGGCCCAAGGCGTAAAATACATGGGCGTACATAGACACAGGATTATGTTTTGGACCCCTGGGCAAGAGTAATCGGGAACTTAAAATATTTCGAAGTTATAAACACTGTGATCCTTGAAACTGTGCATTCAGATCATGAAACTGAACAACTTATCCCAAGGAACATAGGTCGAAATACGAAAAACCTAATTTAACCTTACATACATAATGCGCTATCAGCTGATGCAGTTTCTATGGGAGGTCAAAAATTGATTTTGTTCTATTTCCTTGGGAAAAGTTCTTCAGTTTCCCTTCGTCGTAAATATATGTCGTCGTAAACGTCGTAACGTTTTCCGCTTGCGTGCTTCGGAAGGCACATCAAGCCGCTAAACCATGTTAAAGAGTTCATGTGAGGGCTTGAAAACCTATTTACAACCGTGTCAGGGCTCATCGAGTGCAAAAAGGTTAAAAATACACCTTTCGTCAGACACCCACTACACGGACATACTCCACCTCCCATACGCCTCAAAAGCCGTCACAGTTTTATTAGAAACACCGTGCCCCTGGAATCAGATCCATCAAAGGCTAGTATAGAACTGTGGTCAAAAATGTACCCCCCTGAAAGCCCATTTATCCCCATTGTCGAAAATCTTCCACCAGGACATGATCTTCCCTGGCCCATATGGAAGTCACTTAATAGACTGCGATCGGGCGCCAAGGGCTTCTGATAACGACAAGTGATGAAACGAAACTTTCCCTAGGCAACGAGATTGAAAAACGAAAAAAAAAAAATGTTTACCTCTCATATAAAATTCGCAATCAGCTGGTGCAGTTTCTATGGGAATTTATTTTTTCGTATTTTGACCTATGTTCCTCGAAAAAAGTTGTTCTATTTCACGGTCTGAGTAACTTGTTAAGATAGTGCTTACAAATTTTTACACATTGCTTACCCAATATAAGGAAGAACAGCATTCCAATTCCAAGAAAGAAGCTCTCCAGAATACGACGTCCTCTCGGCACCTCTTGAAATACCCGCGCCAGGATCAGGCCGAAAGTTATTATCGTGTAACCTACAAACAGTTTGAATGCTTCAGTATTAATAGTAGAGGTAACACGGCCCGCCCCTCCACCAAACTACTAAAGTGAGGCCATCGTAATAGGCCCGTTGTGACAGCTGTCAAACGTATGAAAAATTAGGAACTGCAAAGAAAAATAAACCCTGTGTGTTGGTGTTAAGGAAACGTCAAAACTGACTTCTCACGTTGGGCGTACTTTAAGGTCTGTCGAGGCAAATGCGTTGCTGGGGTAAGTGCGATGCGACAATGGCGGTTATCTTGTAATTACTGCAACCGGGTATAAAACTTAGAATGCATCGCAATAGTAAGATGACAAATTTGTAAATTTTCACATTGACGCACTAAACCTGACGAAGAATGGCATGTTATTATAGTTTATCCTATCCTACTATATTTAATATTATAAACGCGAAAGTTTGTTTGGATGTTTGCTACTCTTTCACGTAAAAACTACTGAATGTATTTTAATTAAACTTGGTACACATATAGGTTAGGTCCTGGAATAACACATAGGCTACTTTTTGCCGCGGGAAAACACTTCATTCCCACGGGAAAACGCAATTAATGCGGGCGAGACCGCAGATTCTGCGCAGACGAAGTCGCGGGCACCAGCTAGTCTGTTCATACTTTAATATTTTTTTTTGTTTATTCCAACGCTTACCAACACACTTCGCAGCTATGTTTAAAAGCAAATTATATTTGACGGAAAGAATAACATTGTTTTACAAACTTGTTTTTTCTGACAGCTTTAGCCGATTGTTTTTAACAAAGCCGCAAAATGTGTAAGCATTGAAATTTACGAAAAAAATGGATCATACTTTAATATGACCGTGGTGAATTCAAAGACTAATTCGGCATACATTGTTGGGAGGCTTGGATATGATAATTGCAATATCAAGCTTAACAAGATTTACAGATAAAAATAAATAAAATTTATTCCAAAAACTTGTAAAACAACAACATATTTTAACATTCAGTAATATAAGTATTAATTGCAATTTTATTGATTGTACAGTGGGCAGAAAGATGTCAGGACATCATTCTACTCCTAAACTAGGAACTTACCTGTATTATAGGAACTGATTAATGTACCTCCTCTAATATGTCATTATCACAATCAAAATTTTAGAAATAAGAGGTGAACAGATTAGTGCAAGGAAGGTTGCCGAATGTAAGCCGAATTCGGAATTAGCCGCGATTACACCTGCTTGAATTTGACGACTGAATAAGAAATCTACCTAGGAGGCTACGTTGAAAAAGACGTTTGTGAATTCAGAGTTCTAGCTAGGAAGCTAAGTATAAAAAGAATACAGTTGCTGAATAGTGATGTTCCGATAGCGATAGTTTTGCTGTCGGTAGTTAATCTTGAAATACAGTAACTCTGTTGAATAGCCTTATCGAAAATAATTATTGTACAATAAAATGCTATCGATTGTTAAAAAATGGCTGATACAACCTCAAGACAAATACAACCGATAATTGAAAGAAGAAAAAATTACAGACAAACTTATTTGCGGTCTTAAAGATGGGCTTTTATTGCTTTTAAAAATACTACAGGAATATCGAATCCCTCGAAGCGAGAGTCTGCCTCGCACTTGACCGTTTTTTTTAATATAAGTATATTTTTGTTCGATATGTTGAATTAATCATTCGCACTTGGACATCACTAAACATGCTAAGTCCCTTCAAGTAAAGGAGTTAGAAGGTTTAGTGATGTGAAAATTTTGCGAATGATTAATTCGAATCGAACAACTTGTCCATGCAAAATAAAAGCATTATCTTGGTTTAATAATAAGTACTAATAATAAACTTAAAAAAATCACTATAAAAAAATTGTATACGACTGTTCGGTTGAGTCAAGGAGTGATCACAGCTAGCTGGATTCAAAGACTAATTCGGCATACATTGCTCGTTGAAGTAAGGATAATGCAATAACATAACCAAGCCTCCCAGCAATGTATGCCGAATTAGTCTTTGAATCCAGCTAGATGTGATCGTGGCTTTAATAGGCTGACAATACATTTCCGTGATGTTTTTATTTTTATTTACCTTAAATGGACAAATGAGACCTGAACATTGTCGTGCCAAATCTTATGAATGAGAGTATTTATGATCAAACAAAAACAATGGCTGTGGTAAATGAAGTGGATGCATTTTTTCTCTTTTTCTAGTCTTGCAGGTGCACATAGTCATTCACCGTAACTGAACAACTTTCAGTAAATAAAACTATCAGCCTCTTCAATACTCTTCATATAAAATTGCAAATGGACAGTTTAGCCACGATCACATCTAGCTGGATACAAAGACTAATTCGGCATACATTGCTGGGAGGCTTGGTTGTGTTATTGCAATATCCTTACTTCAACGAGCAATGTATCCCGAATTAGTCTTTGAATTCTGCTAGGTGTGATCGTGGCTTTTTTGTGGAAAAGAACATTATTTTAATATTTTCTGAAAGTTTTATTTACTGAAAATTATTCAGTTACCTTGACCACGCCCTTTCAGTTTTCGGAAACCAGTCCCTTAGACCATGTATTGGTCAATTTAATTTCGATGCGAACACGGAATTAAATTAACATTAATCATTCGCACTCGGACATCACTAAACCTCCTTACTCCCTTCATGAGAACTTAGGAAGTTTAGTGATGGGTAAATTTTGCGAATGATGATGAACAACTTGTCGATAAAAAATAATAATTATTCATGGTGTAATAAAAAGTACTAAAAAAAAAATTCACTATAGATTACCATCGATACTTGAAAGGTTCAGATATTTTCTATACGACTGTTCAGTAGAGTTAATAAACCTGCTTTGCGACAAAAAAAATCGTAAAAAGAACTAGGTAAAGGAGTGATCACACCTAGCTGAATTCAAAGACTAATTCGGCATACATTGCTGGGAGGCTTGGTTATGTTAATTGAAATATCCTTACTTCAACGAGCAATGTATGCCGAATTATTCTTTGAATTCAGCTAGGTGTGATCACTCCTTTACTCTACACTGCACGTGGCTTGACACGAAGTACGAACTTGGTCGGTTATTTAGTATCGATTATTACCGGTACTTTTAAGAATTCGATATTCTCGATATTTTCTATAGGAATATTCGGTAGAGTTACTGTATTTTTAAAATTCAACCATCGATCTCGTTATCGCAGCAACACTGATTCAATAATTTTCAAAATTTACGGTTTGGTTAGGTACTCAATCAATCGCCAGTTAAAGCGCGACGGAGTCAGATGTGTCCGTGTAGAATACTTGACTAGTGCAACACTGTTAGTTTTGAATATAGCGGTCTTTAATTGTTTTTCTAGTAGGAGCGCTTGTTTTAAGTAAAAAAGTATACCATCAGTTAGGCCATTATTTTTTGTTCGACAAGTTGTTCGATTCGAGTCAATCATTCGCATTTGCCCATCACTAAACCTCCTAACTAAGTGGCTTACTATGTTCCGATGTCATTTTTTGGTGTTCATTTCCTCCGAGGCGAGTTCGCCCGGTTGGGCATTTCGCCCGAAAGTATTCATTGTTAGTCGAGGTCTTTTAAAACCATATCCAAAAGATAATGAGAAACTATGGCAAACAATAAATAAACTTACATACAGAAAAAAAAATCCAAATAAGATCAATAAACTTCTAGATAAAAAGAATTGACTTCAGCATTTTGTTACTGTAAAAATATCGTTGGCCGAAAATATTTTACTTAAGACTGCACCACGTAAAAACTACCAAAACGGCAATCACGGTTTAATATTGCTTACATATTTAATATGATTTTTTTCAAAACCATTACGATTACGCCATACATTTTTAGTATGACCGCGCGAAGTCTAATAAATAGCTCTGACACGCGGCCGATACCCACAAGAGCTCGAAGTGAGACCACGTCAGTTTGCACCGCGACGCGCCAAAATTATGGATCGCGTTTCAACGTATACACATTCTCTGCTTTCATAGTGTAACAAGGTAACTTTGTTTTTTACTATTTTCTAAAGTAAGATATTTCTTTCCTTGTATTTATAAAGTGTTTGTTTTAGAGAAATGGGGAAGCGCAAAGATAAATATTATGTATCACGTCAAAAATTCAAAAAATATCTATTCCTTTAACCAAGTAAGTACCTACTTATATACCATACCTAGGTAGTTTTGTTTTGTGATGGTTGACTGGTGATGAAGGGTAGGCGGAGGAAGATAGGTAGATGATGGGTCAGAAGGGTTATCAGAGTAATAGATTTTCGGTACGTGATTGGTGACCGGTGGATGATATTGATGGGTGACCGGCGGAAGACGAGTCAATGGTAGATGATGGGTGACCGGTAGATGATGGGTAATCGGCAGTGGTTGGAATTGGTAGAGCTGTTTAGGGTCGATGATCGGAAACTTGAACGTGCTGCTTGCTACATTATTTCGTCAGATCTGTTAGATTTTCCTCTTGAGACGGATTTCCATGGCATGGATTTTCGAAATAAGACTACCTTTTGATCGTTAGTATGTGTCCTTTGATCTTTCGATCACAAAAACAACGAAATGTACAACGATGGCACGGATTTAAATGGATTACTTTTTTAAAAGAAGCAAACGGCGCCAAACTTAGGCAGGAAAAAGCCTACATTATTTCGTCAGGTCTGTTAGATTTTCCTCTTGAGACGGATTTCCATGGCATGGCTTTCCGAAATAAAACTGCCTTTTGATTGTTAGTGTGTGTCCTTTGATCTTTCGATCACAAAAACAACGAAATGTACAACGATGGCACGGATTTAAATGGATTACTTTTTTAAAAGAAGCAAACGGCGCCAAACTTATGCAGGAAACAGGCTACATTATTTCGTCAGGTCTGTTAGATTTTCCTCTTGAGACGGATTTCCATGGCATGGCTTTCCGAAATAAGACTGCCTTTTGATCGTTAGTATGTATCCTTTGATCTTTTGATCACAAAAATAACGAAATGTACAACGATGGCACGGATTTAAATGGATTACTTTTTTAAAAGAAGCAAACGGCGCCAAACTTAGGCAGGAAACAGGCTACATTATTTCGTCAGGTCTGTTAGATTTTCCTCTTGAGACGGATTTCCATGGCATGGCTTTCCGAAATAAGACTGCCTTTTGATCGTTAGTATGTGTCCTTTGATCTTTCGATCACTAAAATAACGAAATGTACAACGATGGCACGGATTTAAATGGATTACTTTTTTAAAAGAAGCAAACGGCGCCAAACTTAGGCAGGAAACAGGCTACATTATTTCGTCAGGTCTGTTAGATTTTCCTTTTGAGACGGATTTCCATGGCATGGCTTTCCGAAATAAGACTGCCTTTTGATCGTTAGTATGTGTCCTTTGATCTTTCGATCACAAAAATAACGAAATGTACTACGATGGCATGGATTTAAATGGATTACTTTTTTAAAAGAAGCAAACGGCACCAAACTTAGGCAGGAAACAGGCTACATTATTTCGTCAGGTCTGTTAGATTTTCCTCTTGAGACGGATTTCCATGGCATGGCTTTCCGAAATAAGACTGCCTTTTGATCGTTAGTATGTGTCCTTCGATCTTTCGATCACAAAATCAACGAAATGTGCAGCGATGGCACGGATTTAAATGGATTATTTTTTTTAAAGCAAACGGCGCCAAACTTAGGCAGAATGATAGTTGATGACTGGATGAATGATGATGATGAAAGGATGATGAGTGACACGCGGATCATAGTTGATGAGTGGATCAATGATGATGAGTGATGCGTGGATGATAGTTGATCAGTGGATAAATGATGATAAGTGGATGATGAGTGATGCGCGGATGATAGTTAATGAGTGGATGAACGATGATGAGCGGATGATGAGTGATGCGTGAATGAGTTGATGACTGATGATGATGAGCGGATGATGAGTGATTTTTGGATGATAAGTGATGCGCGGGTGATAGTTGATCAGTGGATAAATGATGATGAGCGGATGATGAGTGATGCGCGGATGATAGTTGATGAGTGGATCAATGATGATGAGTGATGCGCGGATGATAGTTAATGAGTGGATGAATGATGATGATGAGCGGATGATGAGTGATTTTCGGATGATAAGTGATGCGCGTATGATAGTTGATCAGTGGATGATGAGTGATGTGTGGTTGAGTGGATGAATTATGATGATGAGCGGATGATGAGTGATTTTCGGATGATAAGTGATGCGCGGATGATAGTTGATCAGTGGATGAATGATGATGAGCGGATGATAAGTGATGCGCGGATGATAGTTGATGAGTGGATCAATGATAATGAGTGATGCGCGGATGATAGTTGATCAGTGAATGAATGATGATAAGTGGATGATGAGTGATGCGTGGATGAGTGGATGAATGATGATGAGCGGATGATGAGTGATTTTCGGATAATAAGTGATGTGCGGATGATAGTTTCTACCACCATGTCATTACGAGTAAGTCTAAAGTGTTTCTACTGACGTGCTGTTGAGTATACAAACTTGAAGAGCTGTTCCCTGTCGCCCCTCGCTTCCCCTCGAGTAACCCTCCGTTATACAATCGTTGCGCTGAGCTATATTAGTAGAGTTCATTAAAAATACCTTGAGAGAAAAAAGTTCCATTCAAAACACAGTTTTTTAAAAGGTGTCGTTTCCTCCGAGCGGACGAGAACGCGTCTCGGGTGAAATGACGCACTACGACTCCGCGTGGACTGCGCGCATGTGTGTGTTCGATCATACGCACACTACTGTTGCTTCCGACTCGACGCGAAAACTAAACAGTTTTGATCCTATACATTTTTTTATGAAAGGGACAACTGATTTAGACATGAATTGAAAATTTTGTCAGGATTACAAAGTATCTCTTTTAAGGAAGTCTAACAAAATTACGGACAAGTACAAGGTGTCAAACAATCTCCTGAAAACTTCATCAATGGACTCATACCATGAAAAATTAACGATTTTCACCATACATACATCTATACACAACAAAAAAAAATGTTAAAGTGCGAGTCGGATTCGCGCATCGAGGGTTCCGATATACCTACCTATAGTATTTTTAGAAGCAATAAGGTCCATTGTAAGGACCGCAAAACTAAATTTGTTTGTAAAGATTTGTTGCAAAGGAGATGGATTTTTTCGGTCTTTTAATCAAATTCCGAAAAAATCTAACCACTATGTAGAAAAAAAACATAGATTGTAGACTTAAAACTGAGCCTACATGCCCAGTTGTGGGACTTAAACGCCCACCATTTAGGAGAAATAAATTTTTAAAAATTAGCTAATTAGTCCACTCAGAAAGTCTATAAAACGCATCTGCCACTATCTAACTCTTTCTAACGCCTAGTCATTAGAAAGAGTTACGTTAACTGCTAAGTAGGCGTTAGAAAGAGATAGATAGTGGCAGATGCGTTTTATAGACTTTTTGAGTGGACTAGTTAGCTGATTTTTGAAAATTAATTCATCCTAAATGGTGGGTGCTTAAGTCCCACAACTGGGCATGTAGGCTCAGTTTTAAGTCTAGAATCTATGTTTTTTTTCTACATAGTGGTTAGGTTGCTTTGGAATATTTTTAAATAAAAGACCGAGCTCCATACATTTTCCACCCTGTCCTTTCCAAAAAACTGTGCTACTTAGAGAGATTGTTTTTTTTCTGAATTATTCACATAAACCTCTATGGACTTTAATTAATTCAGATTTTTTCTTCGGAAAACTTCGGGGATAAGGAAGGGATAATTTTTTAAAACTTTTTTCATCATAACTTGAAAACTAAGAGTCGTTAAAAATATAAAGAACTATTTTGGAATGTACAAGTGTAGCACTTTCATATGATACCTAACTTGACTTAGTACTGACAATTAAAAACTTTGACCTACCCATTTGGGCCCCCTTTACAATTTATACAAAGTATCTGAACATATCAGTCGCGCTATAAAGTGTACCAGCACAGAAAATATAGAGGTATACTAACGTATAGCACAACTAGTGAACTGACTATGATCCCTACTATGTTGATGTTCCTTAATAGTGATGTACAATTATTTCAAGAAGCAACAATCGAAATATTCGAATGTACTACTTAGTACTATCCAAATAATCTTTTATCATTCAATTGTTATTTTTCATTGGAATCATTATTCGCTTTTCGTACGATTTTGAATGAAAAATTTATTCTAACTAAAAGAATGAATAAAGTACTCAAATTCTTTGTGTTTACTTGACTGGTGCAACCTAATTTTAATTCCTTGTTTGTTTTTTAGTATACCGGTAATTCTGTGGTTTTTTTTGTAGTTATTCTAGTGTTTTTCTATACAACATAAATTAGCCCTTATTAATATTTTCCGTACGATGAGGTGTTCTATTCGTATTGGCCCTTCACTAAAGTTCCTTTCTGCGTTGCTTACTATGCGGCTTACTCAGTTAGTGACTTACTAAGTTCCATCTTTCTACCTTCCTTTCCTACGTAGGAGACTAACTGACTTAGTGTGTGAATTCAGTCAGGTGTGATCGGCCCTTTAGGGACAGTGTGATGGTGGATTTACTGAGAATCGCCATGGGGAATCATTTCTACCCGTAGGTATCGTGAAAGGCGACAAACCGGAGGATGGACACTGACAGCAGCGCCCTTCTGCGTATCGTACCACCGTACATACTGCAGTCACCAATAACCGCGGTCCATGGTACCAGCCGCAACGCTACTAACTGTGGTTTAACTATAAAGGCGCTTACAGCAACTAGAAGTTCGTCTAACAGTGGACCTTCATGTAAGTAGGTTAAGTGCAATGTTTCGATACAGATAATGAAAAATAACACACGATTTTTGGGGTAATCACATCATAGATTTCGAGAAATTTCGAGATAAAATCAGTCTTCTTGTTGCGAAATATTGAATGGCACAGCACGTCTTGCAAAACGTTCGTAAAATTTAAGTCCCGCGTTTATCTATTGACTGCCGTTTTGAAAGACAACAGACTATGAAATTTTATCTATACTAACTACTTAGGTATTTGCTACCGTGTTGTAAGTCATATTTTTAGTTAAAAATGGCTACCTGCTGCATTTAAGTTGAGGCGTTAAGACAATATTACTATCTATATTCATGGAAGCGCATTCAAATCATGTACGTAAGTGTAGCGGCAAGAAAGTGGTAATAAAACCAATATAAGCTGAACCAGATACACACACAAGGTCAAAGATGTCAACGACAAGTCAAGCTTGAACCTTGCTCCGCTCGGCCGCTTTAGCGCATAATAATAGGTCTTTACCTATGAAATTGCCGAAATTTTCTTACAGATTAATGAGATCATAATTCCTATGATTCTTATGGTATTTTTTTCATTTGTCTTATATTTGAAAGTTGACTAAAAGGTTATCAATTTACGCATAAAATAAAATTTTTATTTTTAGTTTGTTATATAAATTTAAAGGTTCGAAAATTGTTCGTCTTAAATGTCGTCCGATTTCATCATTAGATTTGTTATATTTTTTTACAGATAATATTTTTGGAAAATTAAATTTAAGCTTCTGTTAGCTTAAAGTCTTCCCAATAATACTTAAAAAATGGGATTTATAATTCCTAAGAAAAATGCAAAAATGTTAGTACTAAAAATTGAGTTTACCTAAAATTCGCCATACAAAACGGCAATTTCATAGGTAAAGACCTATTATATCCTGCTGTCATTCTAATCAAACTACTCGTACATCATTTCTTCTGAAGTATTATAGATATGGACGAACGGCCAAGTACCAGGTGACTGGTGCAAGGCTGTGATTGTGCCGCTGTACAAGGGAAAAGGGTCACAACAGGACTGCAAAAATTATCGCGGGATAAGCCTTCTCAGTGTCGTCGGCAAACTGTATGCAAAGGTTTTGATTGAAAGAGTGATGAAAGATACTGACGATAAAATATGGGATGTACAAGCGGGATTTAGAAAGGGAATGGGATGTACAGATCAGGTCTTTTCCTTGCGGTGCATAGCTGAAAAGTTTTTGGCTAAAAACCAAAAAGTCTACTGCGCGTTCGTGGATTTGGAAAAGGCCTATGACCGAGTGGTGAGGAATGAATTGTGGTCAGCATTGTCTATGTATGGGGTGAACGGTCATCTGATTCAAGCACTGAAATCTCTCTATGAGGATTCCAGTGCTTGTGTCAGAATAAACGGGGCGTACACTGAATGGTTTAGCATCGAAAAAGGTGTTAGGCAGGGATGTGTAGCGTCACCTTGGCTGTTTAACCTGTTCATGGATAATTGTTTGATTGATCTGAAAGAGAGTATGTGTGGACTGAGAATGAATGAGTTACTCATCAAATGTCTTCTCTACGCTGATGACCAAGTTGTACTTGCGTCATCTGCTGACGAGTTGCAGGAGATGGTAACAATAATGAATGTGGCTTTGGACAAGAAAGGAATGAAAGTAAATGTAAGCAAGACTAAAGTAATGGTACTTGAAAGAGAAGAATGTATGACAGAGTGTACTATATTAATAGATGGTGAACAAGTCGAACAAGTGAAGGAGTTTGTGTATCTGGGCTCAAAGTTTAAGAGAGATGGAAAGTGTGAAAGTGATATTGAAAGAAGAGTGAATGCTGGAAACATGGTGAATGGTGCCCTGCACGCCTTTATGAAGAGTCAGAAGGTGTCTCACAAGGCTCGTTTGGCTGTTCATGGGGGAGTTTTGGTACCAACACTGATGTATGGCAGTGAAAGCTGGGTATGGCAGAAGAAGCATGAAAGTAGAATTAATGCAGTGGAAATGAGAGCGCTAAGGAGTATGATTGGTGTTAAATTGAGTGACAGGATAAGAAATAGTGTGATAAGAGAACGGTGTGGCGTAAAAGAAGACGTAGTGACCAAAATCGAGAAAGGGATGCTGAGATGGTTTGGTCATGTAGAGAGGATGAATGAACGAAGATTGACGAAAGAGATCTACCAGGCGAGAGTGAATGGAAACGTTGGAAGGGGAAGGCCTAGGCGAACGTACCAGGACCAAATTCAGGACGTTCTGAATAAAGGCCAGGTTAAAAGTACCCTAAACCGACGAGCATGTATGAAAGGATTGATGAAAGTACAGGAAGCAAGGGAAGTATGTCAAGATCGTAGCAGGTGGAGGACTGTGGTCTCTGCCTACCCCAACGGGAAAGAGGCGTGATGTTATGTATGTATGTATGTAGTAACAATTACCTCCATATACAGCGTCAGCGAAGGCGCCGCCCACCGAGTCCCACGTGACTGAAGTGAGGAGCGACCACTCTCTGGATAGCTTCTGCAGAAGAAGAGACAGGCGAGCCTCATCATCTTGAGACACGCGTTTCGCCACCAGGCAAGCCACGCACGCCAGCTGTTCAAATACATCATACTATTAGTGTGAAAAAATAATGCTAGTTTTTTCAGATAATTCATTATCATCATCATATCAGCCAAAAGACGTACGCTGCTGAACATAGGCCTCCCCTAAAGATCTCCATGACGACCGGTCTAGCGCTTCTCTCATCCAGCAGCTATCTACTATAATTTCATCTGTTGTTTAACCTCCCTTTAGTTTATTTTCTTTTTTAGCAGAAAGTCACAAGTACAGTCAACGACAGATTAAGCTTGATACTCTTAGTGCGACTGTAGCCCGTATATCTATTGAAATAAGAACGGTACCTACAAAGTCCAATGTGTCAAGCTTGAAGTGCTCTTGACTGTACATTTCTGCCACTAACGCAATCTACCTATCAATGTAAAAAAAAACAGCCAAGTGCGAGTCGGACTCGCGCCCTAAGGGTTCCGTACCTATCTACCATATGATATACTAAAAGCTATGGCTCTTTGATTTTAAAAACTCCACTACCATCTAACTTGACCCCTATTTTACAGGAAAGTCTTTGAAATGGGAGCTCACCTTAATTGGTTACTATTAGTTGTGAGGAAAATTGAAATATTTAATGATTTTAGGCTTTTCCCTTTATTTGTACTGTGAGACCTAGCTTCTTGCCAAATTTCATAATTTTAGGTCAACGGGAAGTACCCTGTAAGTTTTGCTTTTTTGCATTTATAAATGTATGGAGATGAGGACATAAAAAGCCATATCTTTTGATTGCGTTGTTGTAAAAAATTTAAATTTTCAGATCTTGTGTGGTTTATGGACCTTAATATTCGTTATCAATTTCAACCTGATACCTCTTCTCGTTTGTGAGAAAAAGGGTCTTGACAGACAGACAGACAACAAAGTGATCCTATAAGGGTTCCGTTTTTTTATTTTGAGGGTCGGAACCCTAAAAACTGATGAAATACGCTTTTATCGACGATTTAAAAACTTGGTTGCTAATCATTAGATTACCTAAGGTTTTCAAAAGAGGAAAACCAGAACAGATTCGGGATTTAGTTGGGTATTAATTTGCAAGTAAATTTATGTTATAGCTCAATTTAAATTATTTACATCCAAAAGTTTAATCTCAAACAGTGATACGACCCCATCCGTTACGGTTAACGGTATGATAGTCACGAAGTCTATTCAACAATCGTCAATCTCGATCTAAAGCGATTTGCTTTTTTCTTTTCTTTAGTGCCTAAACAAACAAATCTCTACGATATGACAGCTATTTACACTGATAAGTTGTTGTAGTCGGGTAAGTTAAACAGTAAATTTTAATTAAAATAGGTACCGAAGATGATTTAGGTCGATTCTGCCTGACACTAACCAGTTGTGTAAAAAATACACGCTAAAGAATACCTAAATCTTAGATTGATGAAGGTCTCCGCGGGGTCCGCGCGAAGGCTTATCAGTAATCTAAGATCTAAATATTTTTTTTTAATAAAAAGAAAATTGATGGCTTATGTATGAACATGAACCCCTCACTAGGCTAATAACTACTCCCGTATCGGATTAAGAGTTAGAAAATGGGAAAGGATTAAAACACACAATTAGTTAGCATGTTAGCAAGGGCATACCATTAATTATACACACATGAAAACATAAAACAAAAAGCACTTACCTTAAACCGCTTCATAAATAGCACACAACACCAATTCACTGTCTCAATGGCACAGGTTCGATGTTCATACAGCTTCTATCAAACAAGAACCTTGTATCAGTGAGCCGGCGAACTATTAGTAAAGCGACAAAAAATAAAGATGCATGAACCATGGAAACCTTGCGTGCCCATCCGAGAAGCCATATTGTCTCCATACAATAGCTGCAGTTCCTCGGTCCTTCGCATTGTTAGAACGGCTGTCCACTGTGAGAATGGCATTGGTGTTAGGTTGATGATGATTGCGGAGTTCCATATGGCGGCTAAACAGCTTGTAAGCTACGTGAGGTGGGTTATAATTATAAGCAGGTGTATTTGGTGCTAATGCATGTATTTGTGGTATATGGGTCAGGCGCACGGTAGGCAATATACAGGCTGAAAGAGACAGTGTGCCGAAAACTAAACGGACGTGCTCCAACAAAATTGAACAACTTTAAAAAAAATAAAATTGATCGATCAGAGTATGATCAGATCAGAGTGAGCAATTTGAGAGAGAGAAGTCAAAAATTTATTTCATTTTGGTACCAAAAATGTTTCCCTGGTAAAGTTGTTCAGTTTCGTAAACTGAGCACGTCCTTTACTTTTTCGGTACACCGTTCTTAACACCCCTAATGAAAAGGGGTGTTTCCTCGTGTCCGTACTACTGTCCTGAATAGCGGTGGATTCAGACTGAACTATTTATTACCAAGGAACATATACAAAAACGGGAAAATATTGACTTTTGTATTATGTGATAGGGCATTTTGTGGAAAGTCTCGAGATATTTTTTTCGTATTTTGACTAAAGGCCTGGACGGACAGTAAAATGTATGAAGCCTAACAGTCAGTCCAATGCTGAGCTCTGCTACGCTTCCCAATCAACTGCATCCCTCTTAGTACCTATGTTACTTTTTGACCATAAAACTGAACAACTTTCCCTGAGGAACATAGGTCGAATACGACAAAAACAATTGTTCTTCCATAGAAACTGCATCAGCGGACAGAGGAATTTGTATTTTCTTTTTTGTATTTCGACCTATGTTCCCTAGGGAAAGTAGTTGTTTTGTGGTTCAAGTAACATTACTCAAAGGAAAGCAGTTAATTAGGACGCACCCTATATTTGGTAAGCTTTAATCTTTGTATAGCCACAAGATTGTAATGTAATGGAGGCATGAAATTTTATAAGGATAATAAACTTTAACTATTAACCAGTTAATAGGGAGATTTAGCTCCCGTTTTAGTCTAGGAAATGATGCGGATCGTTGTATGAAGACCCATGCATTAAATCCTCAGACGTTGAAACTTTGCTGGGGACTATTATAGCCAACCTTCTATAAAAAAAATCCAAAAAAAATCGGTACCTACCTACTTTTAATTTTTCTATACAAAAATGTCAAAAAATGTACGAACATTTTTTTTTGGATGTTTTGAATTTACATTAAATTCATGATACCTTATCAATCTTATCATCCTGTCAAATAAAATCTGCCTGAGAGAATTATGTTGGGGTCAAATGCTTCATTTCGTACACTATTTGGAGATCTTGGGTTCGAATTCTACAGGGACTGTTTCCAGTTTGGTTGGAAAAATCGCTTCACCCAATAATTTAAGGTCGTTAGGAAGACGTCGTACGACATACTCTCGAATAAAATACAACGATCGCTTATTTTTTTCCTTAGAAATTGAATTTGTATGGTAGGTATCCTTAAGATATTGATCTTGTTCACTTTTTGACACACACCAATACTGTCAGTTGTCCTTCCCCAACCTGCCACGTAAGTATCTACTACGTAGCTATACAATAAACATGCACATTATAGCACATTTGTATGAAAAATGAAAAACAACAATATTGTTGCATTTTTCAAACCTAATGCACACTATTATTAAGTTTAGAAACCCACCGTACCTCTACACAAAACTAAAATGGGCTACATTCTCATACAACTCGCGAAGGGCATATAGTTGTGAGCTGGTCACTCCTTTTCATAGGACAAGGGCATTTGAGGGAAGTTTCCGGTATCAGTCATCCAAATGCTGGAATAATCTCCCACCTCCCCTCAGACAAGCTATCTCGAAGACTGCTTTCAAAAAGCATATTAAAAACATTTTACTTGAGAAGCAGCGGATGTACCGATACTGGACATTTTCAATTTTCAATTCACTTTCCTTATTCTCTGTATATGTCTATTATTTACTTAATAGTGTAAAACTATGTACCTTATACCTACAGCTATACACATGTAAATACCTATTTTAAATTATTTCTATACTTATTAATTATTATTAAATATTAATTATTATTTTTTAATTTGCATAATAATATGTAGATATTATATAAAGAAAATAACTCTAATATTTTATCTCTATATTTTTTCTTTTTTATGAACTTGTTGCAACTTTGTATTCTCACTGTCACATGATCCCTCTTCTTGGGATCCAGATGACGTTAAGGTGCGGCTGAAAATCAGCGTTTGTCTCTCGTGAGGCAGACATTATGCTGAGCCGTGTCTTTTTCCTTGTTGTGCCACGTTGCACACTAGAGTGTTTTTCAATTTATTTGTAATGGTAATATGTAAGTTCATATATGTATATACAACATTTTAGTGTGAAATGTGTCACAATGTTTATGGAATAAACGTTTCTCTCTCTCTCTCTCTCTCTTGTAGTGTGTCACTGCGCATGCAAATGCAACTAGATCGTCCATAAATAGGTAATCGTGATGTTATTCTTGCTGACTGGTCAAGGGCGCAGTGAACATATAACAATGTGCACTTGATGTAAATAATACGACGATAATTTCCTGAAAAACAATATTACATGAAGAGGAAAGACATCTATGCGAAGTAAACTACTTCGACCAAGTCTTGTATCATGATGACATCTTACGATTAGAGTCTGAATTCAAGAAGATTAAGACGCAACATAGCAATTTTACACACAAAATCATAACTGTGTTTTGGTTGTAGATGATATTTGGAGATGCTTTAGCAGAGATGTCTCTTTTTATGCCCCTTTAAATGTAATGAATAAGGTTAGATTTAAAGATGTTACTGTTTCTTTCAAGTTTGTTCAAGGAAAAATCCGTAGGATAACATGGTTTAAAATGTTAGATGGACGACATTGGACCACGCACGGGATATCTGTAATAATATTTTTCGACGAGAACGCAGGTGGATCACGCACGCGCAATCACCGATGCCAATGACTACAGGAGCACTTTTCTGAGCTGCAGTCTCGTTCAGATATACGAAGTACAAAATAACTCTGGCTGTGACCGTTAATGCGCAGAAGTCAAAAAAGTTATTTAGTTTTGTTGATTGATCAAGCCCAGTCCAGTATTTACAAACCTAGGCTCAGCGCAGATAGAGAGGAGCGCATAGGAGAGGATTTTATTAAGGTACTCGAAAATCAACATTAACGTCATTGAAATAAAGTGCATATACCTGACAAAAAAGGCTCGCGAATCCTCGAGGATACGCGGGCGGTCGAGTAGGCGCGCGGCGGCGAGCGAGCGCGCAGTGTTTTCACAGTATCATCTAAGTAGTCTGTGGTTTTCACTGAGTTCAAAGAGAAAGGGCGTGTTTTATTTTTAAGATTTACCTACCTAAGACCCTGTCCAGAAAGGGCGAATTCGCCGCGAAATGTTACGCGCGAGTTTCTACGCGCGTCGGCGAGGTACTGGGTGTCAATACATTGCGCCCACAAGCATCGCGCGAATGTTATCGGCTCGCGCGAGTCGAGATACTAGGAGCGCCTTGTTTGCGTCCAGATGAACGCGCGAGTAAATCGCGACGAATTCTCCTTTTCTGGACAGGGTCTAAAGCGCAATTATAATCATATCCCAGTCAACCATTATTGACAAACCGCGACATACTGGCATGTTTCGGTAGAAGATGACGGTTCGCGCGGTCGCGCGCTTGCTCGATCCCTCAGGAAATGCCCGAGCCCGCGCGAGGATTATTCCGTTCTGTCTGCGCTGGGCCTTAGGTATATCCTGTATAATGTGATCTAGTGCAGTAGAATCGACCCATTAATTAATCATGGATGAATGGTATAGCCTGTTCAGGATAAGTTTAGCTCTGTTTATTTTCTGCGCATGGGTGACAGGCGGAGAGCCAATGAACGATTCGCACGCCTCCCCACCTTTATTGACTAATTTTCTGACTTCTGCGCACAAGAGTTATTTTGTACGACGTATAGGTAGTTGCACAAAGTTCCTTTAAAGATAAAGTTATGTTAAATCTGCTGGTGTCACTTTAATTTGAAGACGAAGAAAATGAAAGAAATTGGTTTTAAAAAGAATCTCATCTTAGATGCTCTGAGCAACCGGCAATAAATGAAACAAACATGTAACAAGCTGATGTCCCTCAACACAGAATCCTCAGAGAAAAAAACTGCATAAAAACTTATTTTGACGATGGCAAAAAATAGTCATGAAATAGTCATAAATAGTCACCATAAGGAAAAAAATAGTCGCGTTACAATTCTAGAGTTATAGCTATGGTTTGCTGAGGATTATGGGCATAGGCTATAGACAGAATCCTCAGTTCTGATGCAAGCAAACCGTGGGGACTATCGACTTGGTTTTTATTTTAAAAAATAGTCATGAAATAGTCGTCTTGACTTCCAAATTCTCAAAAATAGTCGTTCAAGGATTTCAGAGTTACAGGGGTAGCTTGCTGAGGATTCTGTGCATAGCATTTCACGGACGCAGATTCCTGCAGAACGGTTAGGTTTTTCTATTTGATACTGATGTCAAAAAATAGTCAACAAATAGTCGTCTCAAACCATAATAACTTCGGTCTGGTTTACCTAGTAGAAGTATGTTAAAAATGCATGTTAACTTCGCCATACATTTTTCCTTTGTACAGTCGCGTACACAAAATTACTTGATATTGATTACAAGTTGTCAAAAAAAATGGATTTTGATATTGTTAGAGCTTTTATTTTTATATATTGTTGCAGACCCTATTTTAGTGTTATCTATTTTTATTAGGTAAATAAGAGGATAAACCGACTGATATATCAGTGCACAGCCCCAACCTTTTGGTCTAAAAACTTATAATGTAGGTTTCACGTTTAAGGAAAGGTAAAACTAGAATATCGGGCTTAAACCCAGATGCATTCAGTAAATAAAAATACTTTAATTATAATTGGAAGGTTCGTAAATATTACTAAATTAACTATACTAACTTTACTATCAAATACGACTATCAATATTAAAAGAAAGATGTAACCTAGAAAACCTTATAACTACAAATAGACCTTATAACCTACGAGTACTAACAGATTGTCATGTATATTCTCGGCCTGGCTATAATAATATTTACGGCAAAAGACATTTTTCCTATATACTTCCTACCATACTTAATAGTCTACCCAAGAACATACAAGATATATATATTTCAAAAAAATATTATATGAAAAAAATGAAAAAATACTTCATTGATAGTGACGATCACAGCTTCATTCTATAGGACTTATGTCACCAGAATGAAGCTGTGTTGTCCTACTTATACTTAGTCATAGGTAACTATTAATAACTAAAATTTAGTATAGAACTCGTCTGTGACAGATAAGCTTTATACAGCTTCCGTCACACGACCTTAAATCATAATTTGTAATTTATATATTTTGGATAAATAAATTTAAAAAAAAACTAATTTCTTGATTGATCAATGTTGTTTGCCTACGCATTTAACTATTCATTAAAAATTAAAATGTCGCTGCATATGTGTTTCTTTTACCCAATAGAACATCAGTAGAATAATACAAATAAGTTACTTAATGGCATAGTAACAGAGTTGGAAATGTTTAACGTGGGTCGTATAATAGAAAAAGCACCAATATTCTGAGACGAGATATGTTTAACCAATAGCATGGCGGCGTTCGGCTCGACCGAATTGTGTGACCGAGCTAGCGCTCGCCGCCGCCGGCGCGTATTGAAGTGCCCTACAGTGTTGCTATTACAACGACAATTGCCGTGTTCTACGGTAATTATATGAAATGTAAAGTTAACTTACACTACAGCCTATGGAAGCAGTAAATACACAATGCGTTATTCCAAATTAGGATTTCCATTTTTTCAATAATCATACTTAAAAATTGAAAGTAAATTCTAAAACTAACAGCAGCTCGTTAAAAGCGCAGCCTCGGTTGGGTCATTGCGCTGCGGGTTATTGCCCTCTGCGTAGGGCTAATTTTAAAATTTTCTGAATTTTTTAAAAGTAGATTTTTTTTGTGTTCCTTTATCGTTACTGAAACACCCCCTAAGCTATGGCACGCAATAAAATTATCACCCTGTATTACTCATTTAACCATTTAACGGACATAAGTACGAAGACTGTGATTTATACAAAAAACTAACTTAAAAATAATCTGTAGGTACTGAATATATTCTTAAACAAGATTTTTTTATTACTTTAGTTTAAAACCAATTATTGTAGTTTATTAAGATATATTATTTAACATGAAAACAAATAAACTTTGCTCTTTATTACAGAATTAATTATATTGGGTTCCAAATACATAAAAAAAAGTAACTAAATAGTTACCATGATATGCATTTTGAACACGACTGTACTTGAGTTGAAAAATGTATGGCGAAGTTAACATGCATTTTTAACATACTTCTACAAGGTAAACCAGACCAAAGTGATTATGGTTTGAGACGACTATTTGTTGACTATTTTTTGACATCAGTATCAAACAGAAAAACCTAAACGTTCTGCTGGAATCTGCGTCCGTGAAATGCTATGCACAGAATCCTCAGTAAGCTACCCCTGTAACTCTGAAATCCTTGAACGACTATTTTTGAGAATTTGGAAGTCAAGACGACTATTTCATGACTATTTTTTAAAATAAAGACCAAGTCGATAGTCCCCACGGTTTGCTTGCATCAGAACTGAGGATTCTGTATATAGCCTATGCCCATAATCCTCAGCAAACCATAGCTATAACTCTAGAATTGTAACGCGACTATTTTTTTCCTTATGGTGACTATTTATGACTATTTCATGACTATTTTTTGGCATCGTCAAAATAAGTTTTTATGCAGTTTTTTTCTCTGAGGATTCTGTGTTGAGGGACATACAAGCTGGCGCATCGGTGTTTGTTTGAATAGTATAAAGAGACCGGCTCGGGCTCGCGCCTGATGAAATAAAACAACTAAGGCTCGTGACCACCGTCACAAAACGCCAAGGAAATCCGTTATATGGATTACCTAGTAGTCGTTTAGAAAGGAAACAAATCCACAATTTCACGCTACGCTTGCTTCGTGATTTCGACAATTTCGCTACTCATCAATCAAAAAGAAATACCTACAGAATTAACATTTTCCATTTAAACGAAGTTTTCTTAAATGATTTCCCTTTCTTTTCTGCAAGTGCTGAAGTAATGCATTGTACAGATGAAACCATAAGTTAAGCACTCAGAAATAGTATAGGCGATATAGTGGTGATACTAACGTATAATAACACTATTGTTAAGACTAAGCCACTAACGTGCATGCTGAAACACGGAAAACGTTTTAGGGTTAAACGCCCTCACCCATCCGGTTCCAAAATCGTACAAAATGTACGGATTTGATCAATACAACTTTAAAAAGCTCTAATATTACCTACGACGACATGACACATATCTAAGATATCTGTAATAATATTTTTCAACACTGTATGAGGTAAGTACAGTGAAAGCGACGACATTCGTCAAATATTGTTTCGTCAAGTCCTTGTGTCAATAGCAGAACAACACTTGCAGCGCGATTCTAGCTCCAATGGTGATAGAAATAAGAACGGTACGAAGTCCAATGTGTTAAGCTTGACGTGCTCTTGACGGTACATAATCGACACCAAAATTAGATTTAACCAATTTTGATGGAATTTTATCAGATACGAGTAACGGATAGCTAGACCACGGAGACGTGACAAGATCATCTTAAGATAAAGATAGAAGAAAACACGATCCACGGGAAACTACGCTACACTTGCAAGCAGCTGTATTCATTGTCTGTCAATGATTCTTGAGGATTGCTCAAAAATAAGAATGAGACCTCTAAAAGGGGATCTTAAAATAAGGATTTGGCAGTAAGGCTTTTCTAATAGGGTTTTTTCCGTTTTCACAAATACAGTCATCCTCGAAGATTTGATGTAAACTACTTAAATAATACATACATCGTATAAAACACCTTTTTGAGAAAAAAACCTCTGAACCGGATTAACAATCTAGTTACCCGTGAGTAGGTATACATGACAGTATGAACTGGAAGCAAAGCAAAGCGACAACTCTCGGGTAAATGTATAGAATTAAACATGTGTTCTATGGAATTAAAAGCTCAAGCCTAGCTAACGTAAGATCACTTAACGAGATCACGACACCAAACGGCAGCTAAGCGACTTGATCCGTGGGAAATCTTACTTTATACGACTGATAGATCTCATAATGATTGTTATTTAGTTAAAAAAAATATGCATTCTCCGCTGCTTTAGAATTAGCCAAAGGGAGGATATTCACCAGGAGAACTTTGCAAGCCCTGCCACCTAAAGTCAGAAAGAGGCAACGGGAATAGATTAATTGAACCACTGAATAATAAATCGACCTACCTGAATCAAGCTTATTTTCATACAGACATAAAAATATAATTTGGTCCAATTTGGCTTTAACATGCATTCAAAACTTCAACGAGGAAGAAACCATGGCTGTAAAACCAAAATTTATTAGTAAAATATGGGTCAATTTTATTAGAGGGGGTCGATAAAAAATAAGGCCCTAGCCTTTGTCCTAACAAAATAAGGTGACATGTACGGGAAATTAAGCAGATCATCATACAATAGCTAGTACCTATAAAATTATAAACCGGTACCATGAGAAATCCCGTATCGTATGATTATCGGGCTAATAATGATCTTGACTAGTAGATCATAGTAATTACGTTACAAGTGTAACAAACAACGTGCCATGGTGACGGGGCTTTTAATAGACAATTACTGAGTGATTCATATAAAATTACGGCTATATTGTAAAGAGTTAGGCAAAGCATATTGACTGTCAACCACAAGAGTGTCTCGAATTCTACGATACGCGAAATGGCCGTATCGCAAGAAGGGGCGTATATTTTGAAAAACTTTGTGACTGAGATCGAAAGCAAACGGCCAAGAGGAAGATGTCTAAAATGGTGGTCTGACCCGGGTTTCGGAAAACATGAAGATGCCAGTGTTACCACAGCTCTCCACCAGGCAGAAGATTGAAGCAGGTGGAAACAATTATTGACAAGACTACGCGCAAATCCAATAATGATCCTCTCCAATGAGAGACAGATCGGAACGGAAGAGAAGTAACTATTAGCCTGTAAATACATGACAATTTTGTTAGGGCTTTTTGATAATTTGTGCTCTCTCAAGACGCTGACATGCAAGGGTCAGGTCTATTCCCTACCATCTTATTGAAAAGAATTTGCGTTAAAGTGTTGTTTAACATACATACACAACATCACGCCTCTTTTTCGTCGGGGTAGGGTAGGCAGAGGCCACAGCCCTTCTCCACCTGCTACGATCTTGACGTACTTCCCTCGCTATCATCAATCTTTTCAAACAAGCTCGTTGGTTTAGAGTACTTTTGAAAACATTTATAAATATTTGTTTCAAGTCTACAAAATAAGAAACAAACATTTGTTATCCATTAATCATCTTTTCAGAGTAAGTTAACCCAGTAGCCTAGTTAAGACTGAACAGAGCCGGCCGTAGCCATGACACTTAGAAGCCGAAAGAATTATCGTGCAGCGATAGGTAAACCAAGGAAAATAAGAGAACCGGTAACCACCAGTGTACGGAAAACATATTAGTAATGAATGACATTATGATGCAATTATTACAAGCCTCAACAAACAGGTTTCAAATGGCGCCTCATTAATTGGCACAAACCTCAAGTAATATAACTCTAAACTGAGGTTTTAAAACCACAAATTACTTGCATTCGAGTGTTTTATAATTCATGAGCTTCATAGTTTAAAAATATAATTTGGTGCTGATAAGAGGAACAGGAAAAATAAGATTTTTTATACTCATGCAAGAATCTCTTTCCACAAGTTTTTTATGACTTAAGCTTTTAAAAACTCATCATAAGAATTCGCCTTTACCAACGGGATATGGAGTGACATGGTGGCTTAGAGTAGAATTTGACGAAATGTTGTGCTGTGTTGTAAGTTTTAAATGTATACTATACAACTCTGAATACGTGAATCTGCCAATTAAATTTTACAACTTTTCCCAAGGAACATCAACGAATAGAGCGTTGTATAGCAAGCAAGTCAGAAAATTCCTTATTCCGACTCTCGTTCTTAAAAAGCAAATTCACACCCTTCAAGGAAATACACCACCCTTTATGTTATACGATGAACGTTGATTTTTCAAAAGTGTTATTTTGCGAACTGCGTGCCGGTTGTTAAACAGGATAAGCACAATCAACTTTGAACCAAAACACGAGCATCCAATCCCGTCAAAGCAACATTGCGATCTTGATTGCGACACACAAAACCGTAGCTACCCAAAATAATGACATAGATAGATAAACCAAAATCTGGGGTTCCAATTCCATTATAATCACAACATGCCTTTTGGAAAAAACTTCTAACAGCTTATTACACTGAAGAAGAGCATTGAGGCATACCAAGCTCTTTGTAAAAACAATGTTATTCAGCTGTAAATTGATCAATGTTAAAGTTCATGTAAAAGACCCCTCTCTACTCACGAATTCAACAATCTTGAGCGCGACCCACTTGTCACAAACGGGCGCCATGGCACAGGTAACGCAGATAACACTATCAGATTATCACAGCACTGGCAACACTAGGTTTGTTTACGTCTCGTAACGTGCGCCTGCGCGTGTGGACATAATGCGAGGCACGGGCGCGCGGCGCGGCGGTTGGCGGCTGTTTAAAGGTACAGGTGGTATGGCCTGCGCTTGCGACGACCTCGCGCTATTCAAGGAACTTTACGAGTTATGCCATCGTGCAACTTATTAGATAAGTGAACGAATGCAAAGCTTAACAGTCAACCGCGAATCAGTGCTCATTAGGCGGTAATTGTAGACAGCGACGTGCGCTTAACTGTACACTAGGTGAACTTGAAGCCTATATAGTATGTAGGACGAAATCAGAGTAATACTTCAATGTAGGCGTTCTGCTTTAAGCCTGCTCGAATTTCGACTCCACAATATAGTCTAGGCAACGAAGCGGATCGTTGTATGAAGACCCCCGCATTAAATCCTCGGTGGATTAAAAACTTTGCTGGGGTATGGGCTATATGAGACAAACCTTCTATAAAAAATCCAAAAAAAATCGGCACTTTTAATTTTTCCATACAAAAATTACAAAAAATATATAAATTCTTTTATTTTTCTATTTATTGAATTTACATTTAATTCATAATACTTTATCATCCTGTCAAATAAAATGTGCCAGAGAGAATTATGTTGGGGTCAACTTATTCGTTGCCTACACTAAGAAGCGTTTGGTGAGATTAGATAAGTCCACCCCCACGGAAGAGAGAGCTAAGTCGCTGTACACCTGAGTTTATTGATTAATTTTATAGGCGTACAACGACTTTGCACTTCTTCGTGTGTGAGTATAGAGTTTACAAATAAAAACAAAGCTCACACAAAGTTAGTCAGAGTTAAGAAGATTAAAAACATTGAGCATGCCTGCAGACTTTTTAGTCACTCGAGTTTCGTTTTAGTTTAGGCACAAATTAAATGAAGGTGTGCACATTTTGCATCGATTAGAAATTCGATGATTCTTCTATCATTATATTAAATCCAAGTATCAGTAGATTTGCCAAAGAGCACATTTAAAAGTACAGATTTGAAATTATCCAATTCTTCATACTAAAATCAATTAAAACACATTCGGCTGACTAGAAAGTCGGCGACGGCGGCGGTGCGGTGTGCAGTGTTTTACACAAAGCTTTTTTTATATAAATCTATTGACTGAATATGAACTATTGTATGAACTGTCAGCAATAATTTATAAATAAAGAAAAACCATGTGCAATAGCTGTTAGTGATTATAAAATTTAAAGCGTGTGCAAATGAAACGCCACGAACGTAAATCATCATTATACTTAAATTTATTAATAACTGGCATGCAATATTATTTAAAAATCTCATAAAACGTCGAGAGATAAATTCATATGGTCTCGTTACAAAATGTTAGATTTTGCTTTTTGTAGATATTTATCATTAATTTCATAATGCTGAGTTTATTTATTGCTGAGAAAACAGATCCAAATTGATTTACTTAAAACCTGATTTTAAATAGACTTATTCATAGACAGATATAGTAAACTATAATAACATGAATATTCTCGTTGAAAAAACTTCAAAAAATGCAGATTGCCAGTTGTGCAATAAACCTAGCGCGGCTCGGGATATTTGCTTCCATACAACGCAAGCCACGTGCCGCCGGGTGACCATGAGGTAATTTTTTTTTTCCGCGCAAAAAATAACGTTACTCAGACCACAAAACTGAACAAATTCCTACAAAACACATATGTCGTAAAACAAAAATAAATTGGTTTTCAAAATAAATCTGTCTTTTGACATC
The DNA here is from genome assembly GCA_947532105.1 of Athrips mouffetella. Lineage (NCBI taxonomy): Eukaryota > Metazoa > Arthropoda > Insecta > Lepidoptera > Gelechiidae > Athrips > Athrips mouffetella. The sequence continues at coordinate 5,087,347 of OX383969.1, read as the reverse complement.
GACTTTTGTTTACCCAACATTTCTGTTACTTTATCGACCCATGTGTTTTAGGAAAAGTTGTTCAGTATTAAAGTATGAGTAACAAAACAAGACTTTTATCGTGATCAAAAGATACACCCGTATCTAAATAAAGGCATACAAATCAAATTGCAACAAAACATATACACTGAACTGCACATAAGTGGAAACACTACGATAATAAGCGATACTGTTGCGTAGGTAAGGCTGTCCGCTGGCTGCAAGCCAAAATATTTCCTGTATTGTCCTGTTAGAAGTTACACAGGTAAAGTTAAAAAAAGTCCCTAAGCGACTTGTCTTTAGGTTAGAGAATGGTTAGGGACAGGGTTGGCAAAAACTGAAAAGATACGGTACAACTTTCTCGAAACGTTACCAGAAAACTGAACATGCGTGCTCACCTCAGTCAACGAAACTGAAAATCTTTCCAAAAGAAACTTTTTTGGGAAATGGATTTTTTTTTACCTTTCCATACAAACTGTTTGATCAGAATGAGCAATTTGTATGGAGAGGTAAAAAAAAACATATCCAAAAATGTTTCTTTCGAAAAGTTGTTGTGTTCGGTGTACGGTCCCTTACATTATGTTCAATATTTTTCCTTTCGATGACTTTTGTTTTGGGAAATTATTGTTTAATAATCGTCTTTTGGGGCGAGTTGGACACTTTCGTTAACTGATCATACCTCTTCAATGTTTGCCAACCTATCACGAACACGATTTTTTATTTTGGACCTTGAAATAATGTTTATCCGGGCGCCATTTTCAGACCTCAAGTAAACGGACTTCGGTACTTCTTGACTTGAAAATGGTAACACGCTGGCCGCTGATAAAATTACGTTCAGTTTGTATGCCTTTACTGACTTACTATGTTTGGTGGATGGGCCACCCGGCTACCTACATCCATTCCACTACCCCATTTCCCCGCCACACCCCGAGCCAGTAATTGCCCTTAATTCATAACAATTAAACAATATTGTAGACACATGCTTAAATATACCGATGCTGCCTTAAAAAAGCTTCGAATTTTAATACATTAAAATTATACGCCATCAATTGGATTCTTAATTAAAATACATTAGAATTAAATTAATATAATGTCTAAAATTAAAATCTAAATTTACCTCTCTTATGCCTTATAGGAGTGCGAGGGATACAAGTGTGCGATAAAGTTACAAAAACAAGTTTAGGAGGTAAATTACGAGCCTACAAGTTAGCACTGAATGTCCGAGATGTTTATGACAAGAACTAAGGTATCGTAAAACAACCGGCTTGTTAAAACACCTCCATACTACACACAACAACACAACACAGACATACAGAAACATGCATATTAAAAAGTTTTCAGTTATCTACAAAGTCAGTTTCGGTATGTGGGAAGGTATGTGAAATCGTGTCGGTCATGATAGACTTGAAACTTCAAGAGAACAACAAAACTGACTGTATGGATAAACCTTTAAAACAATACACAACCAAATATAAAACAAAGTTAGTAAAGTTTAGAATTTAGACCGATTAAGGATAGCAGACGCAAATTGTGTTTGTGTAGTGCGCGGCATCACGTGATTATGTATTACATGTTTACTGAATCAGTAAACAATTGCAAAGCTATATCCTCAGTTCTGTGATAGTGTGAAGGATTCATACTGATAAATAGATCGATAAATTGCATACAGCAGCAGCGTAAGAAAATGTACGCGCTCTAGCTATACTTAACCGATCTGAATACGACAACTCTTTTGTCAAGTCGGCGTTAGCAGAGGAAGAACAGAATTTACGTACAGAACCCTCAATGTGACGTCATATTATTATGTCAGATACATCGCGAAGGGCTTATACTACTAGCTAGCTTATACTAGTAGCTAGCGCGCCTGTCTGCGAGTAGTTATCAGCACCAGCTTGAACAAGTAGGTATCTGGGGCCATAGACGAGTGGTTTTCTAGTATCGAAAACAATAGTAGAATAGAATGAACATGTACTGAGTTGAAATGCAAGCATAAAGCCACGATTACACCTAGCTGAATTCAAAGACTAATTCGGCATACATTGCTCGTTGAAGTAAGGATATTGCAATTAACATAACCAATCCTCCCAGCAATGTATGCCGAATTAGTCTTCGAATTCAGCTAGGTGTGATCGTGGATTAAGCTGATTCCAATTATATTTTATTTTTATTCTATTCTACTAGCGTTTATGATAATGGAAAGACACTTGTCTACAGTTCACGCGTCGATGAACTGGCGTCAAATCCAGCGCCTGTCGGTAGAGTCGGTACCGATAAGGCCTTCGAGGTGCTGATAACTGTTTTCCATGATATAGTCCTAAAAGCTAAATTCACTATACGCAACTTGACAACAGACTTGCCGGGAAAGCAAACCTTATATTTGTTACATAACGAAACCCATAAGTGTTAGCAAACCAAGCACACATAAAAACAGTGATGTACGCAAATGACTGCTGGCTTTACAATGCAACCCTTTTTTGTGCACGACAACAACATAATTAAAGATTTTAGAATATGGGAAACTAAAGACTGTATAAAATTTATGATTGTTCGAAAAATTAAAGAAATACCTAGAAAGGTGCAGGTAAAAGCTAAGTTCGCAAAGTCATTGAATTTGCGGAAGAATAAATCCGCGACAGTCATCATTGCACATCATCATCGCAAAAAACTTCTTGGAAATATATTAAGTAAGAAGAACACTTTAATGATTCAAAAGTAAGCTATGTAAGCGTGTGTAAATTAATAAGCTGTTGTTAAAGGGCGTAAGAAAGTTTCAAGGGTCTGCTTTACTGCTTTCCAAGAAGATCTATGCAACAATCCAAGTAAATATTTCTCTCTCGCACTCCTCTTTAAAATCCTACCTAGAACCAAGTGTGGCGTATACCACTAATTCATGCAATAAATTAATCAACATGACAAAAAAAAAGAAACTGTTAGTGCCCTAAGCTATGCCGGCCAACTGTGCACTTCGTAATGGGTAAAATTCATTCACGAAAAAGTTATTTCATAAGTACTGGTCTATAATTAAAATTAGAAGATAATTGATCTCTGAAATAACATTACGAAGTAATTTGATAAAAAAAGAACAGGATGGCGTAAGCTTTTTTATTTATAGTACGATTTTTTTATTCAGTTGCATGCGTGATCATTATTTGTCTTAAGATAAAATTAGCCATCAATTTCATTGTAAGTACTATTCATGGTAGAAAGGAACATAAATATTAGGTCTTTACCTATGAAATTGCCGTTTTGTATGGCGAATTTTAGGTAAACTCAATTTTCAGTACTAACATTTTTGCATTTTACTTAGGAATTGTAATTTTTTTTTAAGCATTATTGGGAAGACATTGAGCTAACAGAAGCTTAAATTTAATTTTCGAAAAATATTATTTGTAAAAAAATATAACAAATCTAATGTTGAAATCGGACGACATTTAAGACGAACAATTTTCGAACCTTTAATTATATATATCAAACTAAAAATAAAAACTTTATTTTATGCGTAAATTGATAACCTTGAAATCAACTTTCAAATATAAGACAAATGAAAAAAAATTGCATTAGAATTATAGGAATTATGATCTCATTAAACTGTAAGAAAATTTCGGCAATTTCATAGGTAAGACCTATTATTCTAATCAGGGCAGCATCGACGATCAATACGATGTAATTTTTTATCATAACAATTTTTAACGAAGAGTGTAAGGGACGGTGTACCGAAAACTAAAAGGGTGTGTTCAGTCAACGAAACTGAACAACTTTCCCAAAGAAACATGTTTGGGGAATAAAAAAAATGGCTTCTCCATACAAACTGTTCGATGAAAGTGAGCAATTTGTATGGACGGCTGTAAAAATGTTTTTCTTTCCCAAAAATGTTCTTTGGGAAAGTTGTTTAGTTTCGTTGACTGAGCACGCCCTTTCAGTTTTCGGTATCCCGTCCCTAACACTCTGTATGTCACTCAGACCATAAACTAAAATTTTCTAAGAAACAAGTCAAAACATGAGATTTTTTTCACATTGGAAAAGTTGTTTATTTTGAGTAGCATACAAATTTTGCACTAAAATAAGGTTTATAAGCAAAAAAAACCTACTTTAGAAATAATCCAAATAACCCAATATTTATACTACAAAAATAAAATTTTACTTTAGTTCCCAAACACGATATCAAAAGAAATAAGCTAGCTAGATGTTTGTACTTTTTGCCAGAATAAAAAAAAAGCTTGATAAAGCTTAATATCTTAAAATTATAACTTAAATTGATTAAATTTTGGTTTAGTTAGTAGCGGTTAAACCACTTGTATAAACAACAAGGTTTAAAAAAATTCAGTAAGCACTACTTTAGCATGTCATTAAGACCAAGACTGAACAACTTTTTCCAAGGAGCATAAGTCGAGAAAAAAAAAATTCATATTTAGACCTATGTTCGTTACGGGCTGATAGTTTAGTTGCTCAGTTTCATGGTTTAAGTAACAGACTAAAATAGTGGTCAAATTTTTATACCCACTGTATAATATTAACAAAATAATAGACTCACTAAGTCGAAGTAAGTAATATTAATCATTAACCACATCGAAAGTGCACAGTTGTTCAGCCCCCCATCAAACTAAGTATGAACGAGTGACTTACTCATTCTTTGTAGTGGCGATGAACTCCTGCAGCGGATGTCTCGCCGTCCAGGGGTTGAAGTCGCGCGAGGGCGGAGCCCGGGGCAGGGAGGGCGCTCCGGGGGGCGCCCACACGGCGCGCTCGCCCGCCTCCAGCGACAGTGAGCCGCCGCAGCTCCCGTTACCCATGCCGCAGCCCCCGGCTAAGTTCAGCGTGCCCATGGTAGAGACGAGAGACTCCATGCCGTTGGTTATGCGGTTCGACCACCTGTAAAACAATTCCTATTCACAACTAGCTATGTAAAGTTTCTGATTGCGATTTTACGCAAAAAACTATTGAAATTTCCCAAAATTACGAAAGTTCCGAATATCCTAATTTGGTCTGGAACGTTCGCTGGCACCTTCCCTTCCAAAGTTTCCATTCACGCTTGTCAATCTCTCAAAAAATATGTGTAAACAAAAACAAACGATATGCAATGCAAATGGGGCAAATCTCATCAAGCATGCATCGCACGCTCGTTTCGACATTATGACGTTACCATAACTTTCTCTGCATGTCATTGCGGTCAAAATTCACGGAGCATTTTATTTTTAGTAATTTTAAAATGAATTAGTTTTTGCACTTCATAGACGCCAAAACTACAGCTAGACAATACATTACCAACGATGCTAACTCTGTTATGACTATTTATTTACATGTAAGACCATTTGAATGCAAATAAATGAAATATGATTGGCAAAAGAGAAAAGTCACCAATAGGCCATGAACATTGTTTATATAATATGAGATAAGATGATCTTCGAAAGTATACTATTTTGGTAATTGTTACACACCATGGTTATATCGTCGGCTTGTCTCTGTTCTGTCCCGTGTATGTTAATTTAAATAAAAACGGATGACCTAAAAACGCAGACCTAAAGACGCGAGATAAAGGACCTGTTTATTGCAAAGTAAGGTTTAGGGTTAGTTCCACTTAGTCACACTCCCATCTAGTCACGTTTAAAAAATACCTATCAAAAAGTGCCATGAATTCCTTAGTTGTAGGTAAACAATAGAAAATACAGTTGGAAAGAAAAGTGTTTCTTACTTTGGTATGATATAATTTTGGTCGAAAAAAATTTAAAGATGAAATAAGTAGTAAATAAGTGTTAAGAACTGCTTTGTTACGAGGGCCACACCGAAATGATCGGGAATAGAAAAAAGTACAAAAATAATACAACAATATTTACTTTCATTGTTTTTCGAAGTATTCTCCGTGACAATCGATGCACTTTTGCATTCTATCAAACCAATTATTATAACAGTAATTCCAGTCTGAAGTGTATATAGTCGAAACGGCCGATTTGTAAGCTTCGACTGCCTCTTCTGGGCCTTGAAATCGTTGACCGAGTGGCATATCTTTAATTCTTGGGAATGTAAAATAATCATTGGGGCTCAAGTCAGGGCTATACGGTGGATGGTCCATTAACTCCACGTTTTCCTGATTTAAAAACGCCATCGTTTTGCGTGCGGTATGTGAGCTCGCATTATCCTGGTGAAGATTGATGCGACGATTCGGATTAATTTTACGAAGTTCTCTTATGACTTCCGGCAAACAAACTATTGTGTACCAATCAGCAGTAACCGTTCTGCGTTCTTGTAAAGGAATCGTAGCCACATGACCAGTTTTCGATACAAACGAAGCGACCATTTTTTTCGACACGCTACGAGAGCGGACAACTTTTGTTGGCTTGACCTCGCCTTCGAAGACCCAAAGAGCCGATTGATGTTTTCTTTCGGGCTCATATGAATAAATCCACGATTCATCAACAGAGACGATATTGTAAACTGCATTTGAGCTCCCTCTATTGAACCGTTGCAGAGTACACCGACACCAATTAACACGAGCCGACTTTTGTTCCTCGGTCAAACAATGGGGCACCCAGCGGGAAACTAACTTCTTGACACCCAGTTCATCATGTAAAATAGTTCGAATCGCTGTCATACCAATGCTGAGAGAAGCCCGAATCTGCTCATATGTCACATGTCTATCTTCTTTTATTAATTGGCGCACAGCATCAATGTTATCTTGTGTTACCGCTGTTTTTGGTCGACCAGTAGAAGGAACTGTCGTGAGAGAGGAACGTCCACGACGAAACTCAGAATACCAACGATATATAGTCGTTTTACTGGGTTCTTCAAGTTCATAAACAGAAACAAGCTCGGCGAGACATTGTTCTTGAGATAAACCTCGACGAAAGCCCTCCGGTACAATCGGTCCATTTTCCCATTCGGTCCACTTTCCCGTTCGGTCCACTTTCCCAAATGGTCAACTTGTTTTTCCTTTTTGGTCCATTTCCTAATGCGTCCACTTTCCCATTCGGTCCACTTTCCCAATCGGTCCAATTTCCTTTGGACTTAGAAAAAAATATTAAATTTTTTTGTGGTTTGTTTTATGATTGTTTGAGATAGACTGAACAAAATGAAACAACTTTTATTCTAAGCAATTTTTCTCTACGGCTGTTTATTTATCGAGAAAATTGGTTAAAGCTTAAAACCGCTATAACTTGGAAACTACTGACCCTAGACTACTCATATGCTGGGACAAAAGCTAGATCTCATAGAAATCTTAATTTCGATTGACAGCTGTCAAACTTAAAACCACCATAACTCAAAAACTACTGACCCTAGACTGCTCGTATGTTCGGACAAATGATAGATCTCGTCAATATCTTCATTTCGGTTGACAGCTGCCAAACTTAAAACCGCCATAACTCAAAAAATACTAACCCTAGACTTCTCGTATGTTGGGACAAATGATAGATCTCGTCGAGATCTTAAATTTGGTTGACAGCTGTCAAACTTAAAACCGCTATAACATACTAGGAACCCTAGACTGCTCGTATGCTCGGACAAATGATAGATTTTTAAGGGCCGCGTAGTCAAGCAGATGGATTCTCGTGATGTTGTGTAGAAGTGCCCTAAGAAATAAAGTATTCAATAAGAAAACTATCTCACAATGTACAAATATGACAACCTTCCCTTGTATCATAAAAAGCGACTAAGTGTCTTAATCTACCCTTGTGTCTTAAAAGACGACTAAGTGTCTTAATCTGACATTGTGTCATAAAAGGCGACTAAGTGATTTAACCTTCCATTGTGTCATAAAAGGTGACTAAGTGTCCTAATCTTCCACTAAGTGTCTTCATCTGCCCTATTATCTTAAAAGGCGACTAAGTGTTTAATCTGTCGTTGTGTCATAAAAGGCGACTAAGTGATTTAACCTTCCATTGTGTCATAAAAGGTGACTAAGTGTCCTAATCTTCCACTAAGTGTCTTCATCTGCCCTATTATCTTAAAAGGCGACTAAGTGTTTAATCTGTCATTGTGTCATAAAAGGCGACTAAGTGACTTAACCTTCCCTTGTGTCATAAAAGGCGACTAAGTATCTTAATCTACCCTTGTGTCATAAAAGGCGACTAAGTGTTTTAATCAGCCCTTGTGTGATAAAATTTTTCTAAGTCCCAAATCCATACAAAAATATTTCAAAATGTTTCTAAGTCCCAAATCTTCTACATACCCAATCTTCTACAAGTCCCAAAAAAAATAGACCGATTGGGAAATTGGGGCGTTTGGACAATGGACCAATCAGGAAAGTAGATCAAATGGGAAAGTGGACCGATTGGGAAAGTGGACCGAATGGGAAAGTGGACCGTATTGGAAAATGAACCGATCGCACCGGAGGGGACGAAAGTTGTGAAAAATTATGGCACGGAAATGTTCCCGCGTAAGCTCCATTTTCCCCACTGACTTGTCAAATTCAAATGGCTACTACTCTTTTCTTTTTTACTTTTTTTAAAATTGAAATAATACTACATGTCCGCCCACAATCGTAATATTGAACCAAAAATTGCTAACAAAAATAGTACTTTCAGTACATTAACTGTATTTAGGTATTAATTAGCGAAAAATTAAACTAAAAATAGAAGTATTCGTTCGTTTTTCAACAGAATTTTATGTCCCGCGTAAGCATGCAAGTCATTTGAATTTTTGTATGGAAAACGGATCACCTTAAGGTAAGAGCTGTTCTGAACTATACTTACTACATACCATCTGTATTTTATTACCAGTTCTAGCAATAAAAACTATTCTATAACACTTTTCGTTGCAGCAGTCCACGAAATTGATTCGTGATCAGATGGCACTTTTTGATAGGTATTTTTAAAGCGTGACTTGATGTGAGTGTGACTAAATGAGACTAACTCGGTTTAAATACTTTTACTTTGGATGGCACACAGAAAAGTTATCTATCATAGATGTGAATTTATTTGGCTGAAATTTGTTGATAGTTCGGCTGGAATATACCGATAGTTCGGCTGGAATGTACAGATAGTTCGGCTGGAATGTGACGATAGTTGGGCTGGAATGTGACGATAGTTGGGCTAGCAAGTGGCGATAATCCGGCTGGAATGTATCGATAGTTCGGGTGGAATGTAGCGATTGTTCGACTGGTATGTAAAGGTAATTCGGCTGGAATGGAGGACGTGCCTACTTATAGGCTGATATGTGAATATGGTTCAGTTGCAAAACAGGCCGATAGTTCGGCTGGAATGCGGCTAGTTCAGCTGGAATATGTCGATAGTTAGGCTAGCATGTGACAATAGTTAGGCTAGCATGTGACAATAGTTCGACTAACGTGTGGCGAAAGTTCGACTAACGTGTGGCGAAAGTTCGACTAACGTGTGGCGAAAGTTCGACTAACGTGTGGCGAAAGTTCGGCTAACGTGTGTCGATAGTTCGGCTTATGTGTCGACAATTGTGCACTGCACTGTTCGGTGTGTATGATAGGTAGGTGTGTATGTGTGTGTGTACTCACGGCGCGGTGGTGGCGGCGGCGGAGCGCTGCGCCTCGTGTATCATGCGGAGGCGGCGCGCCTGCGACCAGGGCTCCAGCGTGTAGGAGGGCGCGGCGGGCGGCGGGGACGAGCCGCCCTCGTCGGGCGCGCGGGACAGCTCCACGCCGCGCTCCGGCGTCCAGCGCCCCACCTGGCCAGGGCAAGTAGGTAACACAACGCGGTTTGAGCAATCATTTCCCTTGCGCACATCTAGGATATGAAACGATCTTCCCCCTGCGGTTTCCCCTGGTAATTACGATATGGGATCATTCAAAAAGCAGGTTAACAAACTTAACAAATGCTGGCAACGCATTAGTACCACCACCCCAGGTGTTGCAAGTGTCTATAGGCGGCAGTGACACTTACCATCAGGTGAGCTGTCTGCTCGTTTGCCTGCTTTTAGAATAAAAAAAAAGGTGTTTGACTTAGGTCAGAGTCGATACCAATTCGGTTAGCGCTCTTATAGAACAGCGACAAGGTGAAGCGACGACAGCCGCGCGCTATGATTAGATTAGATTAGATTTATTTATTTCATATTATCAGATACAAAAGTACATATACATTGTTCAAATGTCAGTGAATAATATGATCGTCAAAAATTTAACATAAAGATAATAAAACAAAATACAAACGTCATAAACTACAGAAAAGAAACGTAGTAATAATAATAATATTCAATGTCAAATGTCAATATGTATACGAATACCAAAAGACTTTCGTACCCAAGTCGAATGCGCGTAATAAAAAAGTCATTTGCATATTGCACTTCAGTAGTAAATTAGAATCAGAGATTGGTGAAAATTCCTCATAGACAATTGAGTGTTCAGCTCCAAACAAAGCACACCATGTGTTTAACACTGACAATCCTTTGGCAAGCTTATATCATGAGTAAAGTCATCTCAAGATCTCTAGATCAAACATCCAGGTGGAATATTTGCTTTAATTTAAATCGTGAGACTTCTTGTAAAATAAGTGCAACCAATCACATCTGCTGAATAAGCAAGACACGAAGAAAAATTAACCAAAGGCGGACGTTTAACCTTTTAATAATGTTTGATCTCAATTCTGCAATCGAAAGTACCTACCCATTATTATGTAATCAAAGGGTCTGCTTACGACGATAGACTAATCAAATAAACAAGTGTAAATTAAATAAATGAAATAAGATCCATACCATTATATTTGCTAGAGGTCTTTTCGGAGAGTATTTCGTGTTTCTATTTTACATCCGCCCACTGCTGAGCATAAGAGCCTTTTTGCGAAACTTACTCCGATCCCACTCTTTCCTCACAATATTTTTTTTGTAGTGGTCTTCTGTTGTTAGCCTGAGTGGCTGTTACAACTTTAATACGGGGCTCACGAGGCCAAGGCCGTAGTCACTTCTTGGAGTTACTCCGTGTTAGTATACTATCCTAATCTTCAATGTATAAGCTAACCACTCGATATTACTTCAGCAATAGCGAAGCCCGCAGCAGCCAACAAATCGAGATTCATATCAGGCTAACTCTGTATTGCATCGCCGGCATGGCTGCCCCGCATGAGTGTTTTAATACCGCACACGAAGCAATGGACACTTTAAGTGTAATTATTGTGTCTGACCTATAGATACTCTTTGGGCAGTTTATTTATTTATTTAATGTTCGATATTGTATAGACTTACCTCTCTATATTGCTTGAGCAGTTGCGGCGACTGCGGCAGCGACCAGTCAACGGCAGGGCGCGCACCGCAGCCCCAGGCGGCGCCGGCTGCAGCCACCAGCGCTTTGCGCGCCATCGCCGCCCCACGGTGCGACTTGTACTCGACTATAGCCGCGCACGAAGCAATGGAACGCCTGATGCGCACTTCCTGCACTTCGTCCGTCAGAGCGTACAGTAGGCGCACGATCTCAGCGGAAGGCGTCGTTGGAGGGATGCGCGATATGAATATACGGCAGTTGTTGATCGATGGGCATACACCTGATAGGGAGAGATAATAACCTTTTAAAATAATAGCCTTTAATAATCTTGAAAATACATTTCGGCGGCCCATTTATGCAGCTGCCTCAACTGCCGTTTCGAGGGCCCTCGGGTTCCTTAAAAACTAAGGAAGTCAGGAAATGTAGCAACTTAATTTCAATAAAATAACTGGCTAACTAAATAAATAATTTGGAACTAAGGCTAAATAAATTATACCCGTGTGGTGCCGGCAAAGAATAGTACCAACCCAACGTCGTAAGAGGCGACTAAGGGTTTGAGCCGAAGGATGGGCAGCAGAATCTTCCTGTCTATCGTAACGCCTTACATACTGCGGTCCCCAACAACAGCCGTCGCCAGCCGCAACGCTTACAAGCGTGGTGACTATGGTAATTCACCTACAAACTTTGGGATGGGAATTACGCGTGATACTTTGGAGTCCAAACGCGTCACGCGTTGTTGCTGAATGAAGGGAGCTCCTCCTGCAGTGGACTTTCCTTGGGATGTTACGGTAAATAAATGTATAAACCTAAACTAAATCTAACAGCAAAGCTTATGAAAATTGTTTGTATTACTTACCCAACTGCCACGAAGGACGGATCATGTAGTTGTTGAACATACGAATAGCGTTACTCGCTTCGGCGTCCGTCGTATACATAGCGAAGGCATACCTGCAACAAAACCACATAGCTTGCACCTAATTACATTCCCCATCTGCATTCTGCCTGCCTCCCCGATCGCGAAAGTTGAGGCACAATCACACCTTCCTAAATACAAAGACTAATTCGGCATACATTGCTGGGAGGCTTGGTTCTGTTAATTCCAATATCCTTATCTGAATAAAGGCCAGGTTAAAAGTACCCTAAACCGACGAGCATGTATGAAAGGATTGATGAAAGTACAAGAAGCAAGGGAAGTATGTCAAGACTGTGGTCTCTGCCTACCCCGACGGGAAAGAGGCGTGATGTTATGTATGTATATATATGTATATATATATATATATATATATATATGTTTTTAAAGCTGTTGCCCGCGGCTTCGCTCGCGTGGATTTCGTATTTATGTTGTTACCGGTTTTCCGAAGCAATGAGATATTTTCCCGTCATTTCGGGGTAATTTTAAACTAAGGAAAAACAGGACTAACCCTGCGCAAATCAATGAGTATAATTCAAGATCCAGCTGAATTTTATATAATATACAGACGTTACTCATAAATTACTCAGGAACTTAGCAGCAGTATCCTAACAAATGTCAAGAGATGTAATTTTTCAAAACAGAGCCAATTCGCAGAAGTTATTGAGAAAAACTAAAACCCTCTCCCTCTGCCCCTTCCTCTCCCTCACCCCCTCCCCTCCCTCTCTCCCTTCCCCTCCTTCTCCCTCTCCCTGCCCCTATCCCTACCCCTAACGCCAATTTAACCGCTATCCCTAACATAGAAACGAAACCCATATTTATTTATAGGCATTTCACCCCAACCCCATCCCCAGGGAATGATGGTATTTCACGTCCACCACGTTGGATTTCAAAGTTGTTGTAGCTTTCGTAATCAGCGACCCGATACACCATACAAACGCCACCCATATTGATTTTTAGACATTTCAAACCTATCGCACCCCAACTCCATCCCCAGGGGGATGATGGTATTTCACGTCCACCACGTTGGATTTCAAAATTGCTGTAGTTTTCGTAATCAGCGACCCGATAATCCATACAAACGACACCCATATTGAGTTTTAGGCAATTGAACCCTATCGCACTCCAACCCCATTCCAAGGGAATGGTGGTATCTCACGTCCACCACGTTGGATTTCAAAATTGTTTTAGTTTTCGTAATCAGCGACCCGATAAACCATACAAACGATACTCATATTGTTTTTTAGACTTTTTCACCCCATTTCCCTTTTTTAGGGGTTGAATTTGGGGTGGAATTTCAATAACAGTGATGTTGCGTAGAATTACATCATTAATGCCTAAATAATAAATTATGTGGATTTTACTTTAAAAATAAAGAATTTTCAACTTCATCCCCTTTTTCACCCTTAAGGGTGTCGATTTTTCAAAAACCCTGAGACACGTAAATATTAATTTTTAGTCGTCAGCCTAAATACAAATTTTGAAGATCCTAACTTCAAAACTGACGGACTTTCATCCCCTATTTTACCCCCTTAGGGGTGGAATTTTGTAAAACCCTTTCTTAGTGCACCCCTAGGCCTCATAAGGAACCTACATGCCAAATTTGGAATCTCTAGACCCAGCGGTTTGGGCTGTGCGTTGATATGTCAGTCAGTGAGTCAGTCAGTCAGTCACCTTCTTCTTTTATATATATAGATTACAACCAGCAATGTATGCCGAATTAGTTTCTGAAAACAGATTGCTGACTTCGGTACTAGTCAGCAATCTGATGGGTGACCAAAAATAGGGCGTGCTCTGTGCTTCAGATGGTATTTCAAGCCGTTGGTCCGGCTACTACAGGTTTTTCTTCAATGGTTAGTTGATTGCGAAACCGTATAGAAAAATACGTTCGCTGCTCAAGTCTAAGTAGCTCGTAAACCCACCCAGTCTACCTTGAGCTAAGGAGGTAAAAGTTGGGCGTTAATTATAGAAACTCGGTTAAAAACTGTTCTGCTTGTAATAGGTACTTAGATCGAAATATCTACCAAATTATAAAACGAAACAAACAATAGTCCCTAAACGACTCATGAGTGTTACACTGGTTAGTCTGGTTACACATAATTAATTACTTCGACGGATAAATTCTCGTTTTAGGCCGATATTTCACTGGGACACCACGGTGGCGCGACTGGTTGCGCCACCATGATGTCCGTAACTATACACCAGAGTCGCCACACCCAGCGGCCACAGTATTAAGGGCTATATTTCACTGGGAGTGGTAGCGCGACCAGCATCCGAGCTGGTTGCGCCGCCAAATTGGTTGCGCAACCAAACGGACACCAGGTGATTAACTCTCTATAGAGCTGTATACATTTTTTTGGTAGCGGCGACTGGTTGCGCTGCCATGGTGTCCCAGTGAAATACCGGCCTTATACAGGGTCATTTTTGGACTCCTCGCCAAATTTAAGTATGTTACTCAGAATACGAATCTGAACAAGTTTCCCAAAGAAACATGGGTCGAAAAACGAGAAAAATTTTTGGTCCTCCCATACAAATAGTTGTAGGTGGTAGGGCTTTTGTGCAACGCCCGTCTGGGGAAGTACCACCCCCTTGCCTTTTTCTGCCGTGAAGCAACAGCGTCTGCACTGCTGTGTTTCGGTTTGAAGAGTAAGGGAGCCAGTGAAATTACCGGCACATGAGACATACCATCTTAGTTCTCAGGGTGGGTAACGCGCTTTGCTGTCTTATTAGTGTCAAATTATTTCAATAATGTGACATTAAAAAAAACGCATTATTGTCGGCACGAGATTTGTAGTGGAGAACCAAAATTTTATCTCGTTTTTCGAACCATGTCCCTTGGGGAAAGTTGTTCAGATACATTATCGGAGCAATATACAAAAATTTGACCATAAACATCCTTGTATTGACGGCATAAGGCCGACAAGTTTCTATCACGGATCTTACTTACTTATCAATTTCACGGACCGCCGTTTGTCGTCGCGTCCCACCGAGTGCGACATCGGCCCTATGCCTTCAATACAGAGTGTAAAAAAAAGTACAATGATCCCCTTCTGAGGAGTGATTCTACATCACTAATAGATTGTATAAAAAATATTAAAAAAATACTTTTTCCTAAAAAATTAGCTCACAAAGTGAAGCGCCTGTAGGGTTCAATGATCTATATGATCAGCTGGTTATGCAGACACAAATGTTTTTTGTTATAATTTCCAGTCACTAGCAAATACCTATTAATTAAAATAAATTACTGTAATGTAATTCTAAGGAAAATCTAATTTCATGATCACCTACAAAAGTAAAAAAAAATAAGTACTTTTTAAATATTTTTTTTTTTACAATCCAATAGTGATGTAGAATCACCCCAGGATCATCATACTTTTTTTTGCACCCTGTATAAAACGTGAGTTTATCCGTCGAAGTACATAATTATTAAACAAAAATCCCTTTGCGTACAGTCAAGTGCACGTCACGCTTGACTCTTTGGACGTTGTACTGTTCTTATTTGAATCGCGAGCTTGAGTCGCACTACGAGTGTCAATCTTGACCTGCTCTTGTCTGTACAAAGTACAACGTTGGACATTAGGTCATAAACATAAGCTTCCTCAGGACCACCAAGAAGAAAAGTGTACTTTACTTACTGTACTTTAAAGCAACAAATAAATATTTCTTTCTTTCTTTCTTACTACGGTTTTTTCGACGGAGTAAATAGCCCGAATTCATTTGGCCCTTTTGTTTCTAATAATTAAACTAAATGTTACTACTAGGTTGGTAGGTAAAGGTGTAAACTATGACATTAATTCAATTTTAACATCCAGATATCAATTTATTCTAAGAAAATACCTTATGGAAAAAATTGCCCGAACAATTTTCGGCACAAATTCGTTCTATGACGTGAGGCATCTGTACTAGTATAGTATTATATTATCTGTGCCCAAAGAAACATTTTTGGAAAATGAAATAAAAGTTTTGAACTTTCCATACAAATTTCACTCTGATTGAACAATTTACAAAACTTTTTTCATTATTTTATTAATTGTGGATGTAACCACGGTCTTTGTGTCTGGCACCCCCAAACCCCAACCTTCCGTTTTTCGAAAGCGAAGGAAGGTGTGTGAGAGTTGATAGAAAGTGAATTTATTTACATGTAGGTTAGGTACTCACCCTCTGTTCCACCCTGAGAAGTTGATCATGAGACGGAATTCGAAGAGCTCACCCGCCTGCCTGAACAACGGCACCAGAGTGTCCTCGAAGCAATCGTGAGGGATTCTGCCAATGAATACCTACGACAAAAAATAAGTAGGTCATCGCCGTGCTTGTCTCGGGCGTGTTGATAAAAGTATCGGCATGTCGATCGATGCTGACCGTTAAGGAGTGATCACACCTAGCTGAATTCAAAGACTAATTCGGCATACATTGCTCGTTGAAGTAAGGATATTGCAATTAACATAACCTAGCCTCCCGGCAATGTATGGCGAGCCTTAGTCTTTGAATTCAGCTAGGTGTAATCACTCCTTTAATCCGCAGAAGTCGTAACATATTGTATCGCGGGGGAGGGTGCTCGTGGCAGGCGTGCGAATCGTGATTATCTCCCTGTGAGGTAACCACGTGCAGCATCAGAGTCATTTGACACATTAAACTTTGTACCTACCGTTGTTATTTTAATTACCATGGGACTAAAGTCGCGGCGCAATTGTCAAGCTTAACTGCTCTTGACTGTACGCACGGCAAGCACGTAGAAATAAAACTAGTATAAGCTGAGCTACGCTACGAGTAAACGCGTTTCCACTGACGTGCGGCCCTGTGTACGTACGTACTCGTGTTCTCGAAAGTAATGTATGTGAGCAACAATCAATCAATAATTTGTGGAACAAGAAGCGAGAAGGTAAGGTTCGTGATTCCTACGTCTCTGCACACCCACGAAACGCCCTAGAGGCCAGGGCTTGATCGCGGTAAAGCTAGTAGAATATACCCCTCAAATGGGCATTTTGTACATAACTGGTCAAGAAAAGTTGAAAAAAATATATGTGAAACATCAGTTCAAGGAGTACTTTTGGTACATATTCGTTTTTAGGGTTCCAAAATGGTAAAAAAAAAGAACCCTTATGGTTAGCTTTGTCTGTCTGTCTGTCACACCTATATATCTCAGCAACCACTCATGCTATTGACTTGAAATTTGGTATCGTTTTAGAATATCGTTGCCCCACTTAAATTATTATTATTATTGTAAAGGGGGCGCGAATAGGGGGGGCAAATTTTCAAATTGTGGTTACTAGGTTGAGTGAGGTATCATATGAAAGGGCTTTACTTGTACATTCTAAAATATATTTTTGTAATTTTTTACGACTCTTAGTTTTGAAGTTATGATGAAAAATGACAAAAAAATCCTGTTATCCCCCCTTATCTCCGAAGTTAGTGAAAGGAAAAATCTGAATTAATTACAGTCGATAGACATTTATGTAAATATTACAGCAAAAATAGAACGATCTTTCTAAGTTGCACAGTTTTTTAGTAATCTGCAAATAACCTTTACAAACAAATTTAGTTCTGCGGTCCTAAAAATGAACTTTATCGCTTCCAAAAATACTTTAGGTATATCGGAACCCTCGGCGCGCGAGGTCCAACTCGCACTTGACCGGTTTTTTCTTTATGTCTTTGTATTCTATATTTAACAAAATAACTACGTTACATCGATTTTTTTCGCGAATTCCCTACTGTTCCTAAAGCGCTATATTATTTGGAAATATTTTTACACTAATAAATTAAAAAACCCTTTTTCTTTGTTGGTCGTAACAGCCACGTTGAAGAGCACTCTAATGCAAGGAGCAATGTAAACGCTATAGACGTGTTAATAAGGTCGATATTTGCATTGACGATCGTGTAGCTTCTAATTTGAGGATTATAATCGCCTTAACGGTCAGCATCAGAGATCCGCGGCGTGATTCTTAAACGCCGAGTGAGAGTAGCAGAGACGGAACAGTCGCCAGGCATACACTCAAGAGTGCGCGCGGGTGCGATGATGGAGCCTGTAGTTTGGAGATATCCTACGCGTTTAGTTGCAGAATGCCCCTTTCCCAAAATGATCCCTTCTCAAATAGTTCCCCTTTCCGAAATTTCTCTTTTCTTAAATGTCCCCAGCCTACGTTTTTAGGGTTCCGTACCTCAAAAGAAAAAAACGGAACCCTTATAGGATCACTTTGTTGTCCGTCTGTGTGTCTGTCAAGACCCTTTATCTCACGAACGGGTAAAGGTATCAGGTTGAAATTAATACCATATATTAGAATCCATGAACCACACAAGATCTGAAAATTTAAATTTTTTACAACGACGCAATCATAAGATACGGCATTTTATGTCCTCATCTCCATACATTTATTCAAAAATGAAAAACCTACAGGGTACTTCCCGTTGACCTAAAATTATGAAATTTGGCAAGAAGCTAGGTCTCACAGTACAAATAAGGGCTCCCGCACACGACCGAGAATCGGTGGGCGATTATCGGCCAGAACAAGGAGGGAAGATGCAGGTGATAACACGTCAGAGCGGGATGTCGACAAAAAATCGGTCACCGATTCTCGGTCGTGTGCGGGAGCCCTAATGGGAAAAGTCTGAAATCATTAAATATTACAACTTTTCTCACAACTAATGGTAACCAATTGTGGTGAGCTCCCGTTTCAAGAACATTCATATAAGAGAGGGGTCAAGTTGGATGGTTGCTGAGGCGATTTTTGTTTTAGTTCTATTTAAAAATGGGAACACTTACAAACTTGAAAATTGGTATGTTAATAGGGCATAGGCTATAAAATAACAACATATAATAAAATTTGGTTAAGCGCGTGTCGGACTCAAAAAATCTAGCACATTAACTTACTGAAATTTCAACTAATACAATTATGTTTACGTGGTGGTACGGAACCCTCAGTGCGCGAGTCCAACTCTAAAAGCATACTTACACATCAATAAAAGCAGTGACACAAATGAAAAATTAAATAAAGCCATTAGCTATTTAAAACGAATTTTCCGATTAATTTATAAATGGTCAATGGCCTAGCGCGGAGGGACAGACAGACATCACGAAATTATAAGGATTCCTTGTTGACTACGGTACCATGACAAGAAGTAAGCTAAAGAAATTTTAATTATAAGGATTCCTTGTTGACTACGGTACCATTACAAGAAGTAAGCTAAAGAAATTTTTTGGCAAGAGAGATATCGGGAATGGGACATTTTGGAGAAGGGATCTTTCTTTTGGGAAAGGGACATTATGGGAAAGGTACGTTTTGGCACCAGGGGGCATTTGGGGAAGGCGATCTAACGCGAACGCGATGCGATCCACGCGAACAAGCGAGGAGTTTGTCCTACGTGCGCGCGATTGGTCACGAGGGCCATTCAATAGGTAGGTATTTACTGTATGTTATGGTTCGCGTGAGCACAGGGCACCGCGTCGTCGCGCCTCCGCACCAAATTCGCTCACGCTATTGTAGGAGGCTGCATTAGCGGGGGGCGAATACATGGGGGGAAAACAACTTTTATTGGTTGATGGAGAAACTAGGCTGCTTTAGACTTTTTGCACTTATATAAGCTGAGTTGAAATACACATGTACACACGGTCACACGTCAGTGGTGACACAGCCCTTAAGCAATCTCCGGTTTCGGGTGTTAGTTGCGTAGCGCTGGTTCAGCTTGCCTACTTTACCGTGCGAACAGCCAAGATCAGATCAAGCTTTTTTAGGGTTCCGATACCAAAATGGTAAAAAAAAGGAACCCTTATGGTGCCGCTCTGTCTGTCTGTCTGTCTGTCCGTCTGTCTGTCACACCTCTATATCTCAGCAACCACTTACGCTATCGAGCTGAAATTTGGAATAGTTTTAGAATATAGTTGCCCAACTTAATTGCACATGAAATTTTTTTGAAAAAAGTATGATTATTAATGTAAAGGGGGCCAAAATAGGGGGGGCCAAATTTCAAATTGTCGCTACTAGGTCGAGTGGGGTATCATATGAAAGGGCTTTACTTGTACATTTTAAAATATATTTTTGTATTTTTTTTAAGTTTCTTAGTTTTCAAGTTATGATGAAAAATGTCAAAAAAAATACCATTCCCCCCCCCCTTATCTCCGAAGTTTGAGTAAGGGAAAATCTGAATTAATTACAGTTGACAGAGGTTTATGTAAACTTTACAGCAAAAATAAAACGATCTTTCTAAGTTGCACAGTTTTTCAGAAATCTGCAAAAAACCTTTACAAACAAATTTAGTTTTGCGGTCCTGAAAATGGACTTTATTGCTTCCAAAAATACTATAGGTATATCGGAACCCTCGGCGCGCGAGTCCGACTCGCACTTGACCGGTTTTTTTTATGTTACACTCGCAGTGCCTCTTGGCTTTTACGACGATTCAATAATGGTAGAAATGTCCAATGTGTCAAGCTCGACGAATTTTTGATAGTCATGGGCGCATTACTCCGGTGCTGACGGTTTATTTTCTGAACATGGGTACAGTCAAGAGCACGTCAATCCTAACACATTGGACTTAGTACCGCTATTAGTTAGCGTAGAGACGGAAATTAGCACTGCGTCAAGCTTGACCTGCTCTTGACTGTACCAACCGACCGGAGAGCCAATCACGTTTCGTACGCCTGCCCCGCGCACCACGTGAATTCTTGGTTGGGCATTACGAGCTCGGACAAGTAATTTCCGGGAACGGATTGCACGACCATTGTACCTACTCGAATTCCGAGCGCGATGAATCCTGGCAATACTAGGCCGGCCTTTCTTAAATCGATCTAATAAATACCAGCCGGCACGAAATACGTGTACAAACGTGATTTTTACAGCAGATTGTCACACAAAATCACAAATTCGCTTATGGCACTCGGCGGTCGCTGCCGCGGCACGCTCGTTTAGCTCGCTCGGCTTGTGCGTTGTGGTCGCAAGGGAACCTAGCTCAACCTGACCAATTCCGAATATGATCGGTTGGGTTGAGTGAGTTCACTTTACCTAACGGACTGATGAACATTACTCGAATTTCGAGGGCGGACAATCTGAAGTCGGACACGACTGGTACGACCGCGGAAAACGCAGCCAATATTTCGGAGCCATCTGGCTTCGGATCTGTGTGGTTGTACATTCTTGGCTAGGCGTTTCGTGCTCTGACAATGAACGCCACGGATTGCACAGGTGCACATGGATTCCGAGGGCGGTCATTACTTGGCTTCGTATTCCGCGGTCGTACATTCCGATTTCCTCTATTTTTATACGCACTTTCACTAAGCAAAAATTAAATCGAAATACGGATGGATGGATAAGTACATCTACGTAATACCGTAAAAGGTACTCACACGGCCGCACGTCGCGTCGGTAGAAATACTGACCATGAGCGGGTCTCTGATTCGAGCGTTTGTAGCGTAGCGCTGGTTCAGCTTATACTGGTTTTGTTGCTAGGTACACACGGCCGCACATAGGTAGAAACACTTTTGGACCTTATGGCGTGGTAATAGAGTTGAAAACGTTTCTACCGACAAGCGGTTGACCGTACGTACTTGCTGCCGTGCGTTCTATGAAGCTACAGATACCAGCGCCGAGCATACCTACATTATGAGAAAACAAAAAAATTATAATTACCTCTTCCTACTTTACAAAATGTAAAGACTCGGCGGCCGTCGCTACCGTTGAGTTTATTCCTGTACCTATCTGGACCAACTCGAATAAAATGTACTTAATCAACAAGTTGGTTGACATAACATAACCAATAAGCAGAGTAGGTAGGTATAATATGAACCAGCGCTAAGCTACGCCACGCTAGGTACCTATGTAACTACAAATGCCCGTTCCAGCCAGACCCGCTCAAGGTCAAAGTGTTACTACTGACGTGCGCCCGACCGTACCTACTTATGTTTCTACCTAGGGAAGGTTCATAGCACTGGTACACAGATAGGTAGATGGAAGTAGAGGAAACGAGGGAATTCAGTCAAGATCGTAGCGGGTGGAGGGCTAGGCCTACCCGGATGGGAAAGAGGCGTGATGTTATGTACCTATAGACAGTCAGACACATAGCTATGTACCTACCTATCCTACCAGATGTTATTATTATCGTTAGTCCGTGTCTAGTTCCTAGGTGAACGGGCATGAAGAGCTGAACTAGCAGGGTAACCTGTCACAGATGAAACAATACAGATTCTAATAAGAAATAGGCTAGGCCGACGGCAACCAGATTCCCCGCCAGAAAACCAAGGGTTTAGGTACAAATATTGATAAACTTGAAATAGGTATGTACTCACCTCACAATTCCTTGAAGGTTCTGGTCCTGACCAAGCATGAGGAGCCTTCCTGTAAATTCGTTGCCCATTTATTTGTGTTAGTGTGTAAGATGCATTATTTTCTGTTAGGGATAATAATCTTGTTGATAATTCATACTGATTAACTTCACTCGATGAATAATGCTTAACAGGCGGCATTTCAGCCAATATAAATTTTAACTTATATAATAATATTTTCGAAAATATTTCACTACGCGTCACGCTTCTTGCGTGTACTTCAAAAAAAGAAAGAAATGAAAAAAGAAAATGGCGAATTGTAAACAAAATGGAGGCTACGCTAACCTTGAAAAGGCTGAAGTCCTGAAATCGTTTCAATATTTTTTAAAGGATATATAAAGTAAAGATTGTGGAAAAAAACTGAATAATAATAATTATATATTTCTTATTGTACTGTGTCTTTTATTGCGGTACTTATTCTCGTAGTAAATATATTGAAAAATAAGTAATTAATTGAATGGTAATAGAAGCTTTTGAATTTTTGAAATTAAAAAGTATCAAGCTTCCGGTTTGGAAAACCACTTGGCAACAACTTTGCCTATGAAAAGACATAGAAACTATGCGCGGAGTATGAAATTTTATCCAAAAAAATTAAAATAAATGCAACGAAAGGTCTAATACATCTATAAAATAAAATTTTAAAAGAAAGATTGAAAACTTTCTGGAAAACTTTTAAATTACCCGCCATTTTGTAAGACTATATTCTAACGGATGTCGAGATGGGTGGTATTTGATGGCATGTATGCTGGCTGCATGCCATCCGTAAAGGCTCCTCTTGACTTCCGTCGGTGTTGGGCGAACACGGCGGCGAATACCTCGGTATTCGTCGCCCGTTCGAAATGGACGTGTAGTAGCTAAGGATTTATTACGTTGCGATGTACCGTTTTAAAATGGACGAGGCGCTGATACTTGGCATAGTTGTTCGTTAGGTTAGTCTCATGCGGAATTCACCAGGAAGGCATTGAAAGGCACCGCAGGTGTGGCGGGAAGAGGGGGGAAAGTTTGAAGTTGCCGCGCTCTGCTTTGAGGCCTATATTTTCCTTTATGTGGGTATTCTGCGTACAAAATAACTTTGTCCATGACCGTCAATGCGCAGAAGTCAGAAAATGAGTCGCGGGGGTGAGCGCGGCTCCCCCCAAGAGGCAAGCGAATCGTTCATTGGCTCTTCGCCTGTCACCCATGCGCGGAAAATAACCGTCATGGACAAAGTTGTTCTGAACGCGCTGTACTAGGACAAGTGTGATGTTATTTTCGGATAAAATAAGGAAGGCTAATTTATTTCTAGAAAAAAAATTAGGGCTTCCTGTCGATTGTACTATTTGATTTAGGTATTTCTTCACTTTAAAAGTATAGCAAACCGCGACTTTAAAAATATGGCGAACCTCCAGTGTGTCGAAAGGGAAAATTGTTCATTGCTCCCCCCGTAAAGCAATTGTGGACTTTACGAAGGAAATGTCCATGACTTTTTTGAAATTTTGAGACAACATAAACTCGGTTCAAACACGAGATCGCTTGAAATCTTCATTTTCTACGCACTCCGTAGTTAATTCACTACATAAAACACTATCTTTATTATTCACTAAATCACTACATACACAAAAAAGCCTAAGCCGAGTTCCCGCCAAAAAAAGATCTTTATCTGAAACTTCCACACAGGTAAAGTAGTTTCATCTATCAGACACTCTATTTTTGCAACTTCGATCGTCATTTCTTTTAAATTATATTTTCCTGCGTTTTAACCACTTTTACTTTGCTAACATAAGGCGCGGGACATATGAATGAGGCGTCAGTCGTGGGTGAGGTAAGGGTATAGCATGGTTATGGCGCGGGAGCGGTGCCTCAAAATGGCGGCGGCAGTGGACGTATTTAGGGCATTCTAAATTTCGATTTTTGTAGTAATTAGTAAATGTTAATTTATACAAGTTAATCGAAACCCGACCTTGTAACTAAATAATTATTTGCTATAAAGTCTCATGCTCGATCCTGCACACATCTGTTACTATAACCTGATCGATTATAATCGAATATTACGGGATATTTTTCTATTAACTCGCAAAATAGGTTCTGGGCGCGACAGTACTTCATAAAATATTAAGTTACCATATATCTCTTGATTTGACAAAATGGCTTATTTATCAATGTTCTATTATAAAAGACATACACACACACACATTTACACCAACACACTATTCCACACACTGACACAAGTATGTTTATATATATATATTTGCAACCTATTTAGTTTGTTCTTTTTTAAATTTTGGTTTCATTGTGTAGAAATTTTATAACTTTCTTACCATTTTGTACCAATTGTAATTTTAATAAGTGAAGATCTCTTAATTTGGCATACAAATTTTAATTTGTAACTAGAAATAATCATTTATAAGCTGTGAGATTTTTCCCTGAAATAAATAAATAAAAAAATAAAAATGCGATATTAAATTGCATATCGTCACGCATTTTGATAATACTGCGGACGGATCTGTGTGCATTCGTATGCCGTGCCACCTCAAACTGTGGCGTGGTGCGGGCGGGAAGCGACGCCTGCGCTGCGCCCTCACTTCTACCTCGCCACACCACCTCAATTTGCACGGCGCCATACCACTTCTCAAAGAGTATAGTAATTATACCAGCCACTTCTATACATTTTGTATGAAATACGAAGTGAAAGGCACCGCGACCGTGCCATACCCTCGCCTCGCCCTCGACCGACGCCTCATTGATATGTCCGTGCCTAAGAAATTTTGTGTTTTTAAATTAAAATTCATTTCATTTCAAGCAGTCACTTTGTATCTCTGGAGGCTTCTTTTAAATTTTTTTAACACGAAGTTCAGGAGTTACCAATTATCGTTCAACAGTGCCAAATTATGTCAAGTTTAATTTGCGTTTGATCAATTTTTATCATTTGTTGTCATGTATAATTACCAGTGTTAATTAATTCAATAAATAAATCCACTCAATTTTTAAACAGCTACGTGTACTGAACGATTGGCCAGCCAACGTGCACAGGCCAACACTGGCACGAATTCCTTTGATGTACCGACACTGTGCCGAATACGTCTGCAAGCAATCATCCGGTGTTGGCCAAATACAGACGAATATGCCCTCCACATGCGTGTTGGCCTATACTTGGCCAAAACTGGCGAGTATGAAGAAGCGGCCAGCTACGCAGCCGTATAGGACTTCGACCAATATAAAAGTACTAACAGACGATCGGATCGGACTGCTCTGAATTTAGTTCCGTACCACGATTTTACCTAATAGCAAAACTGTCGTTTAGGTCAATCCGCAACGCTATTGGACAAAATCGTGGTCCGGAGCTAAATTCAGAGCAGTCCGATCCGATCGTCTGTTAGTACTCTAAAGAGTTATGGACGGGCCTTATCCGTACAAAACGCTAATAAAAAATAAGTCGCGCTACAACTACATGTAAACGCAAACCCACAGTTACAGTTTTCCTAATCACATGCACACACAGTCTCTGACAGAGATAGAAACACACACTCGCACCGTAGCGCGAGCGAGATAACGAATGTTCGTCGAGAGTAGTCGGGTTATGCCGCCGTTTTAAACACGCGCCTCTGAATAATGGCGGCAAGGCTGGCGAATATTTTTTATCAAGAAAATTATCAAATCATTAGATTTAAAAATTTGCAAGTGAAATGTGACGCCAAAATCTTCGTTCGTATTATTTTGAGTTATTTGAATACTTTGGAAAAGCACAGGATGGCTTTCTTTTTATTAGGAAGGCAGGAAGTAAATTATTTTTTCACACGTGTTACTGGTTGAGCATCCGAAGACCGACTAAATCAAAGTGAGTGAGCTCACTCATTTGATCGGCTTCCAAACGATGTTCCATATGGCCCGTCCATAACTCTTTATATTGGTCGAAGGTATAGGACATATTATATCTAATCTGTGTTACGCAGTACTTATCGTTTGCACGTCCAGCAGAGAGAGAGACTATGCAGCAGCGTGAAAGTAAGAAATAATAGTAAACAGTCGAAATAACGTAGCATTAAACCTCGTCCACACACGGCAATCTGATTGCCAATCTGACTAGACTACTACTAGTGTAGTGTGGAGGGCGATTGGGCCAAATTGGCGAATTCGAGGAAATTGGGAGTCGAGATCGGCCGATTTGATCGATTGGCAATCAGATTGGGTAGTGTGGACGCTAATTGGGAAATTTCGGCACTAGTCTGCATACAAGCGGGTTGCTGAGCGGACGTCCTCGTATTCTCTAATAACATTTAAATGGCTTTTTAAGTTGTTTAATACCTATTCATTCATTTATTGTTATTCATTAGAGCCATTCGAGACGCCTTTGGCCTTTTAAGGTCGGTCATCGACCTTGAAACCCACACGATATGATGATGATGATTGCCATTCCTTTTTCCAAAACCCTTTTCTTCACGTTCGATACCCAAAGCTGCAACCAAAACATTTTTCTTTATTTTTACGGCATTATTGACAGACGTCCGTCCAGCACAAAACACAAAATCGAATGAAATTGGCGATCGTCGTCACTTTAGCGCGCTATCATTGCATACGAAAATGAGGTAGTGCAGCGTGTGCGAAACGTCAAATTCATAAGATATTTGTCATCAATCTCGTTTTCGAGAGATTTTTTTCAACTTTTTTTGGGGTTTTTAGATTTAATTATCTTATCGAATAATCATTATCTCTCAATCATTTCTTAAAACGCAAAACAAAATCATAATTTTAATTTTTCTCTGTGACATTGACATAAGCGCGCTCTAGTCTGGTTTAAAACTGTATTCGATTGTATTCGACGAATGCACGCATATAGAAATAAACCGACTATATTCAGTGAATGTGATGTGTGCGTTGAATTCAAGAAACAAACCGTAATGTTAGTTGCTCTTCTCTCCAGGGAATATCTCTCCTATAGCTGCATGCAGCATCCGAATCCGAAAGCATGATGGATGGACGGCATGCCACCCAACATATCATCTCACAGAATAGCAAAGAGCTTATAGGTCTGTGCAGAATAGACAGTAAATGCAGACAATCTTTGCCTGAAAAAAAAAAACATGACAGCAGCTGACAAAACAGCCGTGACATTGACATTTGTATCGCAACGTCTTTCCTTCCATTTCTTTCATATATTGCCATCTTATTAAAAGTTGAAGTTGAAGTTGAAGTTGAACCTAAACAGGCCCTCGTCCTCATGATGTGGATTCCTGTGTAAATCTTTCACTTGACATTGGCGAACTCGCCATAATTTTATAATAATTTGTTAACTTGACATTGTGCAAAATACATCTGAGATGTGACGCCATTAAATAAATATCTATCTAAAATTTGTTAATATCGGTTTTATTCTGTGAAATATAGTTAAATCTACCCTTATTAACACTCTCTAGACTAGACATGCTTTATCCTTAGCGAACTTATTGTGTAGTTTAACCTACAGCTTTGATTATAGTAATAAAAGGTTTTTTGCAGTGTTGTGCCCGGTTGTTAGTTTACGAACATGGGGATCTTGGACAAGATTTCGGAAATTGAAAAAGAAATAGCAAGAACACAGAAGAATAAAGGTAACTAACTATATAACAAGTTTAATTTTGCCAGTTATGAACACATTGGTGTATTTTTGTATAGCTATTTATGTCCACATGCAAATAAAAATTACTTAAAAATTAATAACACTAAAACTATTTAAAAAATTATGCAGAGGCTATCTTTTGATAACGTATTGAAATGATCATTACGCTGGAAAGAAGTAATAAATGTCTGGTTTATCTCAGAATTTGTGACAACTATGATATCTAAACCTCCAATTATATTTCTAATCCATTTCATGAAAGAAGGTAACATTTTGTAAACAAATATTTGTTGTCTACAACATACAGAAAAACACTAACACTAAAAACAATAATAATAAGAGTAAAACAATATCCATACAATAATAGTTTTTATTTAAAAAATTTTTAGCAACTGAATATCACTTGGGTCTGCTCAAGGCGAAGCTTGCAAAGTACCGTTCCCAACTGCTAGAGCCTTCAAAGAAAGGTGGAGATAAGGGAGAGGGGTTTGATGTCCTCAAGTCTGGAGATGCAAGAGTTGCACTTATAGGGTTCCCTTCTGTTGGTAAGGTATGTAGAAAAGACCATTGATTTATATAAATAAATATTGGGTCACAATTCCCGCAAGTTCATCTGATCCCAAACTAGGCAAAGCAAACAACATGAACAATAATCGAACAATGGCCTGGAGCTTTGCGCACATCAATTTGTATGTAAAATCAACTCTACGCAGCCAAGTTCATTGTTTAAGTAGTTTCCCCACACCTCTACCAGACATTGATTTACATAGTGAAATATATAACAAACACTTGTGTTCATCACAAATGTCCTGGTCAGTGATTAAACCCGGGACCCACAGTGTGGAAGGCAAGCTCCACCATGCCAATGGCCTAGTCAAAAATCTATCGTCAAACAAATCAAAGCCAAACATTACCTGGCATGGAGTCAGCTATCTTACCTAGTGGATTTGCAGTGAGTAAAAAAAAGGTAGTGGCTTTGAATCCCACCATTGTCTGTGATATATTGTAATTTATTCTAGTTTGCATCTGTTCCATATTTGATAAATTGATTATCTTTTAGTCGACGCTGCTGTCAACACTAACCCACACACATTCGGAGGCAGCAAGTTACGAGTTCACAACGTTGACATGCATTCCTGGAGTGATCGAGTACCGTGGAGCTAATATACAGCTGCTTGACTTGCCTGGGATCATTGAAGGCGCTGCCCAGGGCAAGGGTAGGGGAAGACAGGTCAGTTAATTGCAATTTTTTAAATACTTTTATTCATTTTACACGTACAAAAAAGAGTCATCTGACAATCTGTCAATCTTCATTCAAGAAATTTTGCTGTAATAATTATTTTCGATTTGGAGCTATTCATAAATTCAAACCCAGCAGTGTTTGAAATTATTTCAGCAATTTAGAGATGTGATAGAAAAGCTTACAACCAGACAGATGAGATTACCCAAATAAAGCCTATTCACCCGCGACTTGAATAGATTCGGGTTAAATGAACTCGGGAATACAGACAAGATTCAAAATTCGAGATATATTTATTCCACTCCTTGGCTGTGCATATTATAAAAAGTGTAGCAAAGTGCTTTTTGCGAATGTTTTGTTGGTGTATACTTCTGGATTTGTATGTAATGTAGGTTACACTTACTTACTCATCTGGCGTTGTGACGCAAAATGTGTCCTGGCCTGCCAAATGAGCACCCCCCCTCCTGTTCTTGTATTATATGTCAGTCGGCTGTTTAAAGCCCAAGTCACACAGAGGCGGTATAATTGCGAAAGCAGTCCAGGGGCTGTACTGCGAGAAGAGAATACTGCGCCGCGACCGGTTTTCAATGTGACAGGTTGCATAAGAACTCATAGGTTACAAAATATACGGGCCTCGGAACGCTTCCGCTACCGCCTCAGTGTGACTCAGGCTTAAGGCTCTCACAGATCTCACTAGATCGGCCCACGGTCCAAGAGTCGCCTGTTAGCTCCTACGATCGTCCTCAGAGTTCGTTTTTGGGCTACTAGTACTTTATTAAAATCTGTTAAATTTCCCCACAAGATTAGACCATACGCCTTTAAGGAGTGAACTATGCAAAGTAGGTCTGTTTAAGTATTTTTTGTGACACAACTGGTTTTAATTTTCTAAGGACCTAAGTTGCGCTCGCCAACTTTGCACATAGCTTTTCGATATGGATTTTCCACTCCAGTGTAGAATCCATGTGAAGACCTAGAAATTTACTTGAACTGCATAAAGGCGTGGGAAGTGCACGCAAGTTAATGAAGGCTGTATTACCTAAATTTTAATACATTTGTTTAAATTTCAGGTGATAGCGGTGGCGCGGACAGCAGACTTGGTGCTGATGATGCTAGACGCGACCAAACCTTACGTGCACCGACAGCTACTTGAGAGAGAACTCGAGTCCGTCGGGATACGGCTCAACAAGCCCAAACCTAACATATACTTCAAGGTAACAAGTCCAAACCCAATAAAATTTCGAATCTGTCTATTTGATCAGTACCGATTGGTGATTGGTAACATTATGTGTGTATTGATTGGTGATGGAGTGAAAGTATGTAAAGTAGATCGAACAGTCTAGTTTTCGGTAGGTAGTCAGCTTTCTCATATTTTTAAAAAGCTATGGAAAAAAAAAATAAGGCTAGTGGAAATCACGATATACGGCGTAACGTGCATTTTTTTTATTTTTTCTCGTCGCCCAGTTGGCGTTCAAATATACGAATATACAAAATATGCTTTTGAGTATTTAAATATGTTCTGTTTCTGCAATTTTGGCACCTAGAATACACATCTATTGTATCTTTATACAAACAAAAAAAAAGCATACTATTTAACATGTTTTTTAACTATTTTGTTGCAGGTTAAGAAAGGCGGCGGCTTATCGTTTAACTCGACGTGCACGCTCACTAAAGTCGACGAGAAAATGGTGCAGATGATCCTGCATGAGTATAAGATATTTAATGCTGAGGTGAGATTCATAAATAATTCACAATAATTTAAAATACATATAGGCCTTATCACTATTCTGCGATGACCTCTATCCCTAAGAAATATATCTGTAAACAAATTAATTAAAACCATCCCTAAGTATAATTCACCAAATTGATGTTTACAGTCAAGCGCCGTGTTCCAAAATGTACAAACGCTGCTAAAAGCGTATACAGTACTGATGGACGGTCCAAATTGATTTTGCACGCTCACAAAGCTATCACTGCTTTAGTGGCTCTAATCAATTTGGACCGGATTTAATGTTCATCTGTCTAAAAGTCAGTTTTGGTTTTATTTTCTTTAACAAAGCCTAGCTCAGGCTCCCTCAAAATCCCTCAAAAATGTGCGCCAAATCCATACTCATTTCCACTGAGTCAAAACAAAAACCTGAGAAACGTCAGCTGACTGCAAATTTGTGGGATTTTATGTGTGTTAAATCGATTTTGACATTAGTGCTTTCACTGCTCCACCTATTTGACTAAAGCACTGATAGCAGAAACGATGACGTCATCAATGACGTAAGGCGGTGAACGAGCGAGTGCTTTAGAGCACGCTTTTGGTCAATTTGGATCGACTTAAGCGCGCTCACAGTGCTCTAAAGCAGTCTGTTAGCGCAAATTGGAACGCACAGAAGAGCAGCCGTCTTAGCACGCCTCAGCTGTCAGTTTATCTAGATCCATAGATAAAAGAACTAGTGTTACCAATTTACTTACTTTAAGCTTGATCACATTTTTTGACAGTTAAGCAGTGCAACTAATTTTAAAAGAAAAGGACGGTTATATGTTTTCGTGTATAAAGCTATCTCTGTCTAAAAAATCAAATACGTAATTAGTGGGTTAGCTAAACGTTTTCTTCTACTGACACTTCTTCGTGTTTAGAGATGATAGATTAGATGACATCAGTCCTCAAATAAAGTGACATATCTCCGAGATATATTTTCTGGCAGGAGGCGTGCTAAGCGGGCTGGTCTATAATCATTAATCGTAGGTCCGTTAGCTAAGTCAACCCTCCTAATATAACCGTTAAGCGCCTAAAACGATTTTGCGTGGCATAAATTACAAATTTAGTTTCCAATTAGCGGCCACCAATTCCTTTTGCGCGTAGTGGAGTAAAAATTATCAAAAATAGCGAAAGAAAAGCGAAGTTGTGTCGTGATTTGTTGTTATAATCGAAGTAAAAACGTGAATAAACCAAATTCTGGCATAACATATCTCAAATCAAATAAAAAATCAAATCATTTATTTGCCAAAAATAGTGGTACTTTTTGTTACAAATATGTTGGTAATTTAATATACATCCGACACTATTTCACCTGAATAGGTATGCAAAATTCCAGCGAACAAAGGAGAAAAAAATAGTCATTTAAAATACAAAACATTAATAAAATAAAAATAAAAAAAATATATATTAAACAAACAAATTAAATACAAAAACAATAGCGATTTCACTTCAAATTCTAACAATGGCACTTAGCAAAATATCAATGTCAATTTTGATAAAATATTTATAATTGGTCCATAAAAAATAAATCTAGTTTATAATAAGCCTTATCCACTAGTAGAGCAATCAGACGCTTGCAGAAAATGTTCATTGGTAGTTTCTTTAGTGCGTGGGGCAATTTATTAAAAAATTTTGGCCCAATTCATATAAAACTTTTATGAAGCAGAGTTGTCTTTAATGGCACTAGACAGACTCTATCGCGGTGACGCAAATTTCGATCGTGAACATTTCTGTTAGCCATAAATAAATCCGGATTGGATTTGACGAAAATTGCTGTTTCGTATATATACATAGAAGGCAATGTCAATATCTTATGTTGTCTGAAAAATGGAAAGCAGCTGTCTGTAGTTTTGAAACCAAACATAGCCCTAATGCATCTTTTTTGTGCTTTGAACAGGATGTTTATTGATGTTGAATTGCCCCAAAAAAGAATACCATAGCGTAGTTTTGATGAGACAAAACCGTGATATCCGATATTTAAGGTTACTATCTATAGTAAGTCCAAGAAATTTTGTTGTTTGTGTAGTTTGGAGAGGTTGACCCTTATCTTATAGTTAATATTCAAATAAGGTTCTTAAGTTTTTTGACGAAAATACATAATTTTTGTTTCATCTAAATTAATTTTAAGATTATTACAATCAAGGCAGTCTATAATTTTTGCAATTGTATTATTTATTTCAGTCTCAAAAAGTATTGAATTTTTAGTGACTTCTATTAGAACGGTGCTGTCATCGGCATATAGGACCCATGGGATATTTGATGCACTTCGGTATATCATTTATGTATATGAGAAACAGCAATGGCCCCAATATACTTCCCTGAGGAACGCTGTACCGAGTCTCCCTATACCTTGAGCAATATATTTCTTCTTTCGCTTTACTAGGGCAAATCTGATTCAGTTGGACACATTGTTTCCTATTACTAAGGTAACTTTCTATGAGCTTGAGCACATTTCCACGTACACCATATATACTCAACTTTTTTAGTAGTACCGAGTGGACAACACAGTCAAAAGCTTTCGACATATCCATAAAAATAGCACATACAGGTATTCTCTGATCTACACACAAGGAAACAGGGTGGATGAAGTCGTGTATTGCCATATTGATATGCTTTTTCTGTCGAAAACCTTTTTGTTCGTCAGTATATTTTTTTAGTGTTTCAAAATAATTAATTAGGAAGGCATATATAACTTTTTCAAAAACCTTAGAAAATCCTTACCTCAGCTTAGTAATTAGAGAAATTCTTAGCAGTTTAAATATGCGAATTCAGGTTGTGTTCGCTTGGAATACACTCAGACATGCAGGACTGCAGGAACCGCGAGTCATCCGTGCATACAATAGTAAGGAAATTGTTGTGAGTAAATGGGGGACGCTTCCTGACCGCTTGTTTTATACCACAGCCTCTATACAGCGTGATTTTTATTCACCAGAAAAAAATTAAGGGACGATTCTGTCTATGAAACTGAACAACTTTTCCCAAGGAACATAGGTCGAAATACGAAAATCAATTTTTGACCTCCCATAGAAACTGCATCAGCTGATAGCGCCTTTTTTATGGGAAGTCAAATTTGGTTTTTCGTATTTCGACCTATGTTCCTTGGGAAAAGTTGTTCAGTTTCATGGGAAGAATCAGCCCTTAATTTTTTCTTGTGAATAAAAAATCACGCTGTATAGCAGCGAGGGAGGGCGACCACCCAAAGCTCTGTGGTCCAATCTAATCAGAGTTGTCTGTGTTTGTCCGCAGGTGTTGTTCAGAGAAGACTGCACCGCGGACGAGCTGATCGACGTGATTCTGAACAACCGAGTGTACCTGCCCTGTGTGTACGTGTACAACAAGATCGATCAGATCGCCATACAGGAGGTGGACCGCATCGCCAGGGAGCCAAACTCCGTTGTAGTCAGGTAGTGAACATTTCACCACATTTACGGCAACATAATGACTTATCTACTATAGTTCGTCCATCTTAAGAATGCAGTGAGTCATCGCTTTCCGCCGCTGGTAGCCAAGCCCCGTACGTAACTAACCACTTACTTACTTCTACTTACTTACTTCGCTGGCTCAGCGACCCGAAGTGGATCTTGGCCTCAGACATTAAAGTACGCCATTCTTCTCTATTCTGTGCCAAATCTGACCAGACGGGCACTTCCAGATCTTTCGGGTCTTTGGCGACTTCATCCTTCCAGCGGTATCTTGGACGCCCCACCGGACGACGCCCAGAAGGTTGGCCAAGAACAGCTTTCTTTGCGGCTCGTTCCTCTCCCATCCTCTCCACATGTTCTAGCCATCGAAGTCGGAAAGATTTTATTTCTCCGATGATGTTCGGCTCGGACACTAGTTCTTCTATCTCCCGATTCTCTCCGCCTCCATTCCCCATCTTCTCTTGTTGGTCCCAGAATCTTCCGCAATATCTTACTACGTAACTAATCAGGTTGCTTAAAATTATAAAGTCTAATGTACAATGCAATGCACTAACTGAAAGCAAACTTCCGAAAGAAGCGGTTGTTTCCTTCGTGTGTTACCTAAAAAACATAGTTTGCGAAAGTGAAAATATATCTTTTTTTACTTGTGAATTGATAATTAATTCTAAGAACGGAAGCGTAAATAATCCGTAATAGCCATTTTAAGCGTGATTTTAACGCCGTTTTTTTCCTGAATGGTAAGTGTTTTCACCAGAAAAACTGGTAGTAGCATTTATTAGTCCCATCCTACTTATATATATATATCCTACTTCCTACTATATTATAATTATAATAATTATATATATATATTATACTAGCTGTTGCCCGCGGCTTCGCTCGCGTGGATTTCGTTCAATGAGCATCAATCTACGGAACCTGCTTGCAAGAAGATCAAGTAAGAGCAAGCTGATGGGTTAGTTAGTAAGTTTGCCCGTGCCAGCCCGTGCTGTCGAAATGTAGCTTGTTTAGAATGAACGACAGCAAGACAGAGCCATGCGTGTGAACAGGACAGAGCAATACGTGTCTCTGTTGTTTATAGTAGTTTAAGATACAAGTTCCGTAAGTAGGATTATTACAAACGAGTTGACGTTTTGTAAGCCCGAGACGAAGTCGAGGGTTTACCATCGGCACGAGTTTGTCATAACCCTTACGGAACTTGTATCTTACGACGTTTTTCAATACATTTGTGAGAAAACAGGTATAAGTAATACACTAGTAAAGGAACCAACCATGGGTACTGTCAGCCTCTTGTCGATTTATGTTCTCCTGGTACTCTCCATTTTATTTTAAATAGCTGTTACCCGCGGCTTCGCTCGCGTGGATTTCGTATTTAGGTTGTTACCGGTTTTCCGAAGCAATGAGATATTTTCCCGTCATTTCGGGGTAATTTTAAACTAAGGAAAAACAGGACTAACCCTGCGCAAATCAATGAGTATAATTCAAGATCCAGCTGAATTTTATATAATATACAGACGTTACTCATAAATTACTCAGAACAGAGGAACTTAGCAGCAGTATCCTAACAAATGCAAAGAGAGAGATGAGAGACACCTTTATGTAATATTTCAAAACAGAGCCAATTCGCAGAATTAATTGAGAAAAACTAAAACCCTCTCCCTCTCTCTCTCCCTCCCCTTCCTTTCCCCCTCCCCCCTCTCCCCCTCCCCCTCCTGCTCCCCCTCCCTCTACCTCTCTGCTTCTCTGCCTCTCTACGTCTCTACCTCTCTACCTCTCAACCTCTCTACCTCTCTGCCTCTCTACATCTCTACCTCTCTACCTCTACCTCTCTACCTCTACCTCTCTACGTCTCCCTATCCCTGCCCCTATCCCTACCCCTAACGCCAATTTAACCGCTATCCCTAACATAGAAACGACACCCATATTTATTTTTAGACATTTCAAACCTATCGCACCCCAACCCCATCCCCAGGGGATGATGTTATTTCACGTCCACCACGTTGGATTTCAAAATTGTTGTAGTTTTCGTAATCAGCGACCCGATAAACCATACAAACGACACCCATATTTATTTTTAGACATTTCAAACCTATCGCACCCCAACTCTTTCCCCAGAGGGTTGATGGTATTTTACGTCCACCACGTCGGATTTCAAAATTGTTGTAGTTTTCGTAATCAGCGAACCGATAAACCATACAAACGACACCCATATTCACATTTCAACCCTATCGCTCCACAACCCCATCCCACGGGAATGATGGTATTTAACGTCCACCACGTTGGATTTCAAAATTGTTGTAGTTTTCGTAATCCGCGACCCGATAAACCATACAAACGATACCCATATTGGTTTTTAGACTTTTTCACCCCATTTCCCTTTTTAGGGGTTGAATTTGGGGTGGAATTTCAATAACAGTGATGAACGTTGCTTAGAATTACATCATTAATGCCTAAATAATAAATTATGTGGATTTTACTTTAAAAATAAAGATTTTTAAATTCATCCCCCTTTTCACCCTTAAGGGTGTCGAATTTTCAAAAACCCTGAGACACGTAAATATTTATTTTTAGTCGTCAGCCTAAATACAAATTTTGAAGATCCTAACTTCAAAACTGACGGACTTTCATACAAACTTTCATCCCCTATTTTACCCCCTTAAGGGTGGAATTTTGTAAAACCCTTTCTTTGTGCACCCCTAGGTCTCATAAGGAACCTACATGCCAAATTTGGAATCTCTAGACCCAGCGGTTTGGGCTGTGCGTTGATATGTCAGTCAGTCAGTCAGTCACCTTCATTTATATCATAGAGTAATATAATACTGGGCGTATTTATATATATAGATTATCTATATATATAAAAGAAGAAGGTGACTGACTGACTGACATATCAACGCACAGCCCAAACCGCTAGGTCTAGAGATTTTGTAGTATGACATTATCTGGATCTTTCCTTAGTTACTATGCAGTATTTCAGTAACGTTCATCACTGTTACTGAAATTCCACCCCAAATTCAACCCCTAAAAAAGGGAAATGGGGTGAAAAGGTCTAAAAACCAATATGGGAATCGTTTGTATAGTTTATCGGGTCGCTGATTACGAAAATTACAACAATTTTGAAATCCAACGTGGTGGACGTTAAATACCATCATATCCTTGGGATGGGGTTGGGGTGCGATAGGGTTGAAATGTGAATATGGGTGTCGTTTTTATGGTTTATCGGGTCGCTGATTATGAAAACTACAACAATTTTAAAATCCAACGAGGTGGACGTGAAATACCATCATCCCCCTGGGGATGGAGTTGGGGTGCGATAGGTTTGAAATGTCTAAAAATCAATATGGGAGTCGTTTGTATGGTTTATCGGGTCGCTGATTACCTAAGCTACAACAACTTTGAAATCCAACGTGGTGGACGTGAAATACCATCATCCCCTGGGGATGGGGTTGGGGTGCGATAGGTCTGAAATGTCTAAAAATAAATATTGGGCCGTTTCTATGTTAGGGATAGCGGTTAAATTGGCGTTAGGGGTAGGGATAGGGAGAGGTAGATAGGTAGAGACGCAGAGAGGTAGAGACGTAGAGAAGTAGAGAGGTACAGGTACAGGTAGAGGGAGAAGGAGGGGAAGGGCAATCGCAACAGCACTCTAAAGGCGTTGTTGAACTGAACGCGGAGGGCACTGTTAGATTTCTGCGTGAAGTTTACCCACAGGCTGCTTGTATAGAAGGACGTACATAAGGCTCTGAATAACGTAATTTTGGCTTCCTTCGAGCAACGCTTGAACCTGCGGGCGATCGTGTTCGCTCTTACTGTCAGTGCCCTCCTTTCGCGCTCCATATCCACGTCGTCCTTCAGGTCGTCGGTCACAAAATGACCAAGATATTTAAATTTATGTACCTGCTTCAAGGGTACACCGTTCAGCTTGACAGGCGGCACTTCCAGAGGAGTTTTCGTCCCAGCTTTGAACACCATTAGCTCGCTCTTAACAGCGTTGTATTTTAAGTCATGTCGGCTTGCATACCCTTCGCAAATGGCCAAAAGCTCCCTGAGACCACCGATTGAAGCACTCAGCAGCACCATGTCGTCTGCGTAGCTGATGTTGTTGACGCAGACTCCGTCCACGTGACAGCCGACATGGTGGCTGCTGAGCTCCACGATCAGCCCGTTGACGTACAGATTGAAGAGCGTGGGCGAGCTTATCCCCCCCTGCCGCACCCCGCACTCCAACCTGTACGGCTCCGATAGCTGATCCGCCCATCGCACATTATTGATCTGATTTCCGTACCAGTATTTAAGGATACTAATCAGTTCTGGAGACAGATTTAGGTTTTCCGGTTTCTTCCATAAGATATTGTTGGAAACCAGATCAAAGGCTTTCGATAGGTCCAGAAAGCTGGCGTACAATGGTGTGTTTCGATCAGTATAGTATCTGACAGCATGCTTAAGGCACATAATTGCGCTCTCCGTTGACAATTTAGGTCTGAAACCAAATTGGTTATCATGGAGAGTAATGCAGTTGTGTAAGTGTGCGTCAAGCGAACTGTCAAACACTTTTGCGACAATGGTAGCTAATGAGATCGGTCTGTAGTTGGTTTTACTGGACATATCGCCTGTTTTATTTTTAACAATGGGCACTACAATCGTTCTCATCAGCTCCATTGGCAGATACCCATGACCGAGGCAAAGGGTGTACAGCATAGCCAATACACGCGGCAGATGTGGTCCCGCGTGCTGCAAGTGCTCAATGCTGAGACCGTCGTGCCCAGGTGACTTGCCTCTTGAAATAGACTTTATTGCCTTAGCAACATCCTTGGCAGTGAACCTCATTCGCAAACCATTCCCAGAGCTTTCAGCCCCAATCGTATCATCAGCGGGGTCTGTAATGAGTGAGCGAACTGCGAAATGGTCCCTGAACAGTTCAGCAACTTCCTTTGGCTCACTCAGCCCTTCAACACTCGCAGGGAGGCCCGGTCTCATATTTAGTCTATTGGTGCACTTCCAGAATGTTTTAAAGTTATTATTGGCATGATGTTCAGCAATGATATCCATCTGTAGCTGTTCTTTATTATCTTGGCACCACTTTAATTTTGATTTAAATATTTTTCTGCTTTCGCACATATTAGTATAAAGCGTTCCAGATCTAGGCCTACCATGCCATAGCCATAGATTATAATGGTACCTCCCTGTGAGCGTCTCTGACATGTCTATTCCACCCCACCACAATCCGAGGTTTCTTACTATTACGCTTGTCTTCCCTACTCACTATCGCAGACTCACTTCCCTTAAAGCAGATACGTCATTATACATTTTATCAATAACATATACATGGCTCGGGTCCGTGCATACCTTATCTGAACAGTTGGACACACTTTGGGGAAAGTCAATTAATCTAACCTTTTGTGACATTCTTCTGTGTAAAACTCAGTCTCATCCGAACTCCGTTCACCCCAGTGTATTTTATTTTCAGTAAAATGTCCACGAAATACTTTGGGCCTAACGTTATTTAATTTACATTTAATAACTAATGGAAAGTGATCCGAGCTCATGACGTCATACTTTACACTTACATCAATCACACAGTCATGTGCCGACTTTGTCTTTGACTTTGTCACCAGACAGTGGTCTAACCATCTTGTCGAGCCGTGAGCTTCACTTATGAAAGTGAAAGTGCCTGATACACTGCCTAACTTTTCAAAGTCCACACATGACCATTCCTGATCGATACAAAATTTCGACATCTCATTAAAAAATAACTCGTGAGGATGAGCGTTAAAATCGCCCATAGTAAGGGCCGCTTCCGTATCACTACTGTCAATGAATGCGCTTACCATGCTAAAACAGTCCGTGAGTTCCGCTAAATTATTCATTTCATTTCATTCATTTCATTTATTCCTTAAACAATTTTACATTGTGTCGGAAATTAATATGTTACACTCAATTAACACATTCAAAATTTCAAAAACAAGTCAAAATATAATAAATTAAAATTAAAATAATATTCACAGTTAAAATTGTCATTTATATGTATATAATATGTATTTAATGCATCCGTAGGCATGTACACAGACACAATAAGAACAGCCCGATCATTTAGCGATACTTTAATAGCACAAATAAAAATAGCTCGTTTACACTCTTTTTAGGGTTCCGTACCTCAAAATAAAAAACGGAACCCTTATAGGATCACTTTGTTGTCCGCATGTCTGTCTGTCTGTTAAGACCCTTTTTCTCACGAACGAGAAGAGGTATCAGGTTGAAATTGATAACGAATATTAAGGTCCATGAACCACACAAGATCTGAAAATTTAAATTTTTTACAACGACGCAATCAAAAGATATGGGCCTTTTATGTCCTCATCTCCATACATTTATGCAAAAAAGCAAAACAGGGTACTTCCCATTGACCTAAAATTATGAAATTTGGCAAGAAGGTAGGTCTCACAGTACAAATAAAGGGAAAAGTCTAAAATCATTAAATATTTAAATTTTTCTCACAACTAATAGTAACCAATTAAGGTGAACTCCCGTTTCAAGAACTTTTCTATAAAAGAGGGGTCAAGTTGGATGCTCGCGGAGTTTTTAAAATCAAAGAGCAAAAGCTTTTAGTATATCATATGGTAGATAGGTACGGAACCCTTAGGGTGCGAGTCCGACTCGCACTTGGCCGGTTTTTTTACACTTACGACACTCGTTTTTCAACAACATTTTATGTCCCGCATAACAATGCGAGTCATTTGAATTTAGTATGGAAAACGCCCAAGTGCTATAGATTGATCTTTCGTTCCAGCTGCAACATGAAACTGAACCTGGACTTCCTGCTGGAGACGCTGTGGGAGTACCTGTCTCTCATCCGCGTGTACACCAAGAAGCCCGGACAGCCACCGGACTTCGACGACGGGCTCATACTCCGGAGGGTAAGCTGGTTACGCACATGTTACAGGCACAGCGCATAATTTCTTCTCGAGTCAACGGCAAAAAGTGACTACAAAATCTTCGCCCAAAGCGTGGCCACATCGATTACCTTGGTTGCCTTCAAAATAGTCCTTCAGGGTGCGGGAAACTGAAGAAGTAGGG
The DNA here is from genome assembly GCA_947532105.1 of Athrips mouffetella. NCBI lineage: Eukaryota > Metazoa > Arthropoda > Insecta > Lepidoptera > Gelechiidae > Athrips > Athrips mouffetella. The sequence continues at coordinate 5,045,912 of OX383969.1, read as the reverse complement.
CACGGCAGAAAGTGTAACATGAATTGAAAAACGCCGCCTAAAACTTGTCGTTATCAGAGAAGCCCACCTCTTCCTAAGTTCCCACAACTAAGTAGATTGCTGAAGTAGCTTTGGTGCCTGCCCCGAGTAACAGGTACAACCTAAACATCTGCTTACTCCTAAGATGTAACCACCGCGCGCTCCACCACCGCACGAACCTACTAAGTTTGCTCTGCTGTTACGAGATTTAGGCAATTTACATTTTAGGCATAAGGCAAGGCAGTGGACAAGACAAATCGATCGAAAAACTAACGGCCGATGGTACAGAAAGGTTTCGTGATTCTAGATGGTGAAAAACGAATTGGACGCAAGCAGACAATTTCAATATTTAAGTCTCTTTGAGTTATAGATCAGAAATGAGGCGATCCTCACAGGAACCAAACGTAGTTACAAAGCTTGAAAAACCAACGACAAATGGGGCGGACAGAAACCTTCTAGAGGCGCAACTCCAAGCAGAAAACATGCCGCTGGATGCGGGCAGTGGAAGAATTCGTCTCAGATATCTTCAGAGGCCTTTACTCTGCAGTGTGCGTCTTTCGGCTGATATGATGAGTCTACTGCTACTGTTCATGAAACTCAACCTGGACTTTCTTCTGTAAACCTTGTTGTACACCAAGATGCCCGGGCAGCCACCATACTGAAGAGGTTAAGGCAGCGGGCAGGGCACATCGCTCGAAAAACAGACAGAAAATTGTAGTGGGACAAGGCACCAGGCAATTGTGGTGGGGTGGGGGAGGGATAAGGAAGAAGGTTCTGGACGGTAAAATGTCGTATTGTTTGAGAGTTTCGCGGTCACTAACATTATTATAAAAACAGTTTCACGATATGGGTTTTTTGTGAGTTTCCGATATTTCGGCGCTGTTTTTATAATGGTAAAATATCGTATTGTTTGAGAGTTTCGCGGTCACTATTATAAAAACAGTTTGACGGGTTCTTACCACGATATGGGTTTTTTGTGAGTTTCCGATATTTCGGCGCTGTTTTTATAATGGTAAAATATCCTATTGTTTAAGAGTTTAGCGGTCACTAACACTATTTTAAAAACAGTTTGACGGGTTCTTACCACGATATGGGTTTTTGTTAGTTTCCGATATTTCGGCGCTGTTTTTTATAATGGTAAAATATCGTAAACTAGGAAGGTGTACCCAAAACCGACGAGCGTGTATGGGTGGATAAAAGTAGAGGAAGCAATGGGAGTATTATGTCAAGATCGTAGCAAGTGGGAGGGCTGTGGTCTCTGCCTACCCCGACCACCAATTATGAATGATCAGATTGATCAGCTTTTCTTAAGAAACATAGGTATAAATACGAAATGCTTTATTGGCTGATAGAGTTTCTAGAAGATGTTGTTATTTCGTATTTAGATCTGTTCCATGGGAAAAGTTGTTTAGTTCATGGGCAGATTCAAATCAGAATATGCAGCCTACGCGACCTTCCATTTTTGAATTCGCGCTTGATGTATATAGTGTCAGGGGTGTGTAATGGTAGTTTTTTCTTCCAGGGCGTGTCAATAGAGCACGTGTGCCACTCCATCCACCGCACGCTGGCTGCCCAGCTCAAGTACGCACTGGTGTGGGGCACCAGCACTAAGTACTCCCCACAGCGGGTCGGAATCAACCACGTGGTGCAGGACGAAGATGTGGTGCAGCTCATTAAGAAGTAGAGGTTTAGCATACAGAGTATAGAGGTATGACCCATTTCTTTCGTTCATTCTAATGCTTACTTAGAGAGTGTAAGGGATGGTCTACCGAAAACTGAACGGGCGTGCTCAGTCTACGAAACTTAACAACTTTCCTAAAGATGTTTGGGAAATAAAATAAAAAAAAATTGACCTTTCCATATAAACTGTTCAATTTGAGTTAAGGCCGCTGGGCGGGAGTGGAGGGGGTATGTGCAGTAGTATTTTTCTTGCAAATATTACAACTGTGCCCCTGCACCCACTCTGCCCAGCGGCCTAAATTAATTTGCAATTTGTATGGAGAGGTAAATTTTTTTCTAATTTCTAATAAATGTTTCTTTGGGAAAGTTGTTCAGTTCTGTTGACTGAGCACGCCCTTTCAGTTTTCGGTAGACCTCACCTTGTATTTTGCAGCTATGTCAAAAGCAATCGGCTAAATCTGTCAGAAAAAGCAAGTTTGTAAAACAATGTTATTCTTTCCGTCAAAGTGGCTGCGAGATGTGTTGGTAAGCGTTACAATAAACGAATAATAGTAGATTAGTAACAAAGGACTGTAAGGCATCAATTGCAGAACGAGATATTTAGGCGCACGAACGCAGCGAGGGCGCCTATAGTTCGAGGGTGCAATTGATGCTTACACCCGAGCTAACTACTCTGCTTTACATCTCGATTGTGAGGTAAGTAGGTCCTTATTACCACCAAATTGTAGGTGACCAATTAGCGTTCTAGGGTAATAATGTAGCTAGAAAAGCCCTAGGGCTGTAAGTAATAAAAAAAAAACACTTCACTCTTTAAAAAAATTATTACTTACCGCCCTAGGGCTTTTCTAGCTACATTATTACCCTAGAGCGCTAATTGGTCACCTACAAGCCACATTTGGGGGTAATAAGGACCTACTTACCGAATATGAGAGATGTAAAATGGATTTTAGATATGATTCAGGGGATTACACTATACAGGGTGTAAGATACAGGTTTCCGAAAACTAAAAGCGCATGATCAGTCGACGTATACGCTGCGCAAACTAACTCTAGCCCTGACTGTTATTTTCTGCGCATGGGTGACAGGCGGAGAGCCAATAAACGATTCTTACGCCTTCCCCCGCCTGCCACGCTAACCCTCGCGACATTTTTTTTTTATTAACGGTCAGCGCTAGATTTTGCGCCCCGTACAGCTGAACAACTTTCAGTGTATAAATTTTTCAGGAAACATTTAAAGACCGGCCTCTCCATACAAACTGTCCAAACAAGTATGCAATTTTGTATAGAGGCAGATCTTTTGTTTCTTTTCGAAGTTTTATTACGTTGAGCGATCATGCCCTTTCAGTTTTCGGATAGCTGCCCCTTAAACCCTTCAGATCAGGGACCGAAAACTTCTAAGAAATGTAACAAGCCTGAAGGTTGTGATGCTATCCATGAAACTTTTAGAATTTAAAATTATAAAATATGTTCTCATACAAAATGCGCTATCAGCTGGTGCAGTTTAAATGAGATGATTTTTTTAATCGTATTTCGACGTATGTTCTTACGGGAAAGTTGTTCAGTTTCATGAACAGATTTACATCCTTCAGAGTTAATATAACCTTTCTGCTACACTTTGTAGTCACGATTCAAGGCTTCTACTCTCAATTTTCGATATATCGATACGATATCGATACAGTCAAATTCATAACTTCGTCCACTGAAAATAGAGTAGAATATTGGTTGGATGAATAGTCAAATTGGCAGTGATTAGCATCCAACCAATATCCTACTCTATCGTCAAGGGACGAAGTTTAAAATTTGCATGTTGCGAATAGTATCGTATCTATATCGAAAATTGAGAGTAGATGAGTATCTATAAGAACACTGCACATAAATTGTCACTTCTGTAAAATATTATATGTAATTTACTCTCAATACTGAAATAAAACAATTTCATATTGTCTAGGCCTTTAAAAAAGGAGCAAAATTATTAATTCAGACCACTGGGTACAGAGACACATGCAAAAGAAAAATGTGAAACTTTGCGGAAAAACTCCCATGATCTGGTCCACCCACGTGACCAATTTCTTTTGTACTCTATAGGTGTTTCAAAGCCCCGGAAAAGTGTGATAATGATAATACTGAAAGGTGTAAATCTGACCATGAAATTGAAAAACTTTTCCCAAGGAACATAGGTCGAAATAAGAAAAACCAAATTTGACCTCCCAAAAAAAATGCGCTATTAGCTGATGCAATTTCTATGGGTGGTCAAAAATTGGTTTTGTTCTATGAACTTTGTTCCTTGAGAAAAGTGTTTCAGTACCAAAGGCAGATTCAAATCCTTTAGTATTATCACACTTTTCTATTACACGCTGTATACAAGTTCACACGTGACATGGCCCAACACAATATCGGCTATTAGTCTAGGGCGTCTGGGCCCTAGCTAGACTGACTGACTGCCGATTTTTGCGATTTCGAAAGTTGTTCGGTCATGATTAGATTACGGTCGAAATAATGGTGGGCGTCCAAGCAAAAGGGCCTTAGTTACATCATTTCGATGTACGTTAGTGTTATATTATAAGCCATCTCCCTGAATTAGTTACTGAATTAAGTGGTTAGTTCTAAAGGCGTCCGCTGCATTACCTTGAGTTCTTATTAAGAGGGTATCCTAGCTGCATTTCTTCCATTCAAATTGATAAAAATGTATTCTCCTATTTCCTCCCTGGATAATGTCTGTAGAGTGATGGTATTTTCTTTTTAAATCAAGGTCTAAATCAAGGTCTACTGTAGGCATGCCCCTGTGAATTTTTTTTACTAGAAGAAATATGACTATCGAATAACCTGAAATTTTTTAACATTTTTCCACCATATTTAGACGACTACCAAAAACATTTGAAAAGTTTTCAAGTTAAAAGAAAAAAATAGGAGCGTAGATCTATTCTTCCTTTAAATTTTGATACCAAAAATGATTAAAGCTGCTCAGTTTTGGAAAAGAAAACAGGGGAAAGCGGAACGTCGTTTTGTAGGTAAAATCGGGCTAAGTTGTAGGTTGTCCGTATCGCACACTACGGGAGGATGGTTGGGGCGCTGCGCGACAGGAACAGTTTGTACAAATACCTATTTCTCGAACTAGGATACCCTCTTAGGTTCTGTTACGCGGTGCTGTGACATGACAGGCAGTGGATGCCGAAACATGCTACGGACGGCCTGAAGCTCTCGATGCAATGGTTTGTTATTTACTGATAATGTTTGTACAGATTAAGGCTATATTATTAATTGTATATACTCAATTATACTTTTTGCATTGACGAAATAAAGTTTTAAAATGCAATATTGATCTTTTTATTGAAACCACCGACTGCGAAATCGTCTACGTATGTACAGCGACACACCTGCGGTACCTTCCGAAATGATCACACCTAGCTGAATTTAAAGCTAATTCGGCATACATTGCTGGGAGGCTTGGTTATGTTAATTGCAATATCCTTACTTCAGCGACCAATGTATGCCGAATTAGTCTTTGAATTCAGCTAGGTGTGATCACTCCTTAAGGATCGGCGACCCAAAAATTTGTTGAGTTTTTCAGCGTGATCAGTCAACGCGATCCGTTACCAGCTTTAAGTCTATAAGGTGTAACAGAAACCAACCCTGAAGGATGTGAAACTGCTCATGAAACTGAACAACTTTCCCTAAGGTACTAGGCCAAAATACGAAAAAAAAAAAATTTTACCTTCCAGAGAAACTGAATAATTTTTTTTTTTCGTATTTCGACGTATATTTGGGGAAAGTTGTTCAGTTTCATGGGCAGAATCACATCCTTCAGGGTTGATATACCTTGTACAATCTTTCACGGAGTTGTCATAGGTGACCTAAAAATCAATGCGAGCGTAATGAATGAGCCGAACTCAAGGAGGTTTTAATCCACGCTACGCTCTAGGAAGGAGTGTTTAATGCAAAAATCTTGCTACACAAATTTAGTCAATCGTATATTGTAATACGGTATAAATTCCTGTGATTTGCGAAGAATATAAATTGTGCCGAGCGAGAGGTCAATTAGTCGCGGTTGTGTCACGCTCACACAGTTGCCATAGCAAAACGAAATTGGGGGTTGGTAGAAAAAAATCTTTTGACATTATGCTTGGTTTTCATATAGAAAACCTTTTTAAAGCTAAATCTTAAAAATTTAATATTTTTCGGGTGCTTTTGGTTCTGTGATTTATCTCGGAAACTCTATAAAATATTTTTGATCTAATTGTGTTGTTTAAGGTCAAGCAGGTTATGTACTTCTTCATTCGTCATCAACCTTTTTGGTAATAGTTTTTAATACATTACTGGTATCCCCGTCTTTTACACATTCTTATGTCATGCTAAATGTTGTTTAAAATCGCGTATTTTTTCTGCAAAAACAGTTAAATATTGTAGAGTAAATGGCTGCAAAATTGATAGTTATGCTATTTGCGGAATATTCTTCTATGGGAATCCATTATTCCTTTAATTTTTCTATGAAAAAGCCGAACTGTTTTACGTATGAAGTAGGGTGGCTGTAATGTACGATATTTGAACACAAAGGAAGGTAAAAAGGTACAACCACATCAGTATTGTGGGATGTGAATCTGCAGAATCTGCCCATAAAACTGAACAACTTATCCCAAAGAACATTATGATGAAATAACATTATGACGAAGATATCTGAATCTAAACATGAAAGAGAAAAACAGCTTGCATTAGTTTTAAAAGAAAATCAAACAAAACAACGGAACCTGTACTGTTGTACAATAATAGGAAAATAGTACATCTGATGCTGCCGGTTATTTTCTGCGTTCTTATTGACGACATGCGGGAAGCCAATAATTCACAAGCCTGCCCTGCGCTCCCTCGCGAATCTCGCGATAGATATTTCGAGCCATTTACGGTCAGCATCAAAGTTTTGTTCCGGGCATTATTGAGAGAATTTAGGTGATGCCCTTGGGTTGGAATTTGTTTAAAAAAGTTTCAGATGTGGACAGATATCACTTGGTAGGTAAGAATGATTCATTCATTTAAAATAATAATATTTTAAAAAATACGATCGAATAGAGAACCTCCGCCTTTTTGAAGTCGGTTAAAAAGTAGGTAGCTCGCAATTAGGCCCACTTCTGGTTGATGATGAGTTTTTAGAAGAATACCAACAAAAACCTGTATCGACCTGTTGTTCCCGGACAGCCAGACGGATCGCAAATATAGATGGACAGAGAGACAGCTGATGTTACGAGGGCTGTTCAATAAGTAGTGAGAATGAACAACATATTGGTTTTAAGTCTTTGAAGTCTTTTAATGTTTGTGAGTATTGATAGTTTATTTCAGTAAAAAGATAATGACAAAAACTTGGGCCATAATATTTAGAAACGTATAAATGAGGCAAAGTTCAACAGCCAGTCCATATTTTTAAATTATTGTTATTCCATGTGAGTGAAAAAAATGTAAAGTCAGAACTGAATCAATGAAATAAGAAATAAAATCTTATATTTGTACGATTATTTTGTAACATGTCGTACCTATAATGAATTTTGTTTATCAATAAACAATAAATCATAAAATAGACGTCAAATTTTATTAATTGCTTTGCTTCATGATGATGAGGCATGCAACGTACCTGGAGAACAATTCCTGAATATCACCGGGTGATAAAATATCACTCAAAAAATTTAAAATCATAGATTTTTGTTTTCAAAAGTTGAAATTGATCTTCTTAAAATATAAAGGAGTCCTTTATTGTTAATTTTCATGTCTTCTGATTTACCTTTCAACAGTTTATCAACGCAAATGTGAATTTTTAAAGTCTCAAAAGTGATATTTTATCACCCGGTGATTTTCAAGAATTCCCTGGGCTTTTCTGGAAAGCAAGAAGAAAGAAATGAAAAAAGGTTTATTTTGGAAACAAACAAAAAGAATGCTGCTGCTGAAAAAACTCTGACCCAATTGTTGAATATTACCGAGTGATAAAATATAATTTTTGAAACATCAAATAAGAATGGGCGGTGGTGGTGACCACTTACCATCACAGGTGGCCCACCTGCTCGTTTGCTCACTTTAAACATAAAAAAATATCAAATGTACCCTGATAATCTGTTAAAAATGTAAACCATAATACATGAAAAGTAACAATCAATCACTACTTTATATTTTACGAATATTATTCACTTACTTATAGAAACTTTGTATAGAAAATTTTTTAATTTTTAATTTTTCGGGTGATAATTATTTATCATCCGGTGTTATTCAAGAATTGAGCCCAAGGTACTCATGACATGCTTGAATAATATTCTCATGTTGTACATGACACCCCATGAAACGTACACTGTACGTACATTACGATACCCACGGGTGGAGATGGGTTGGTAGTTGGTACTATACTTTACCGGCACCAAACGGACTTGACTTAATTTACCTCTATGACTATAATTGAGCCACGAGCCAAGCGAGTGGTTCTAAAGAAGAATCCTCAGCGCTGCGAGAATTTTAAGACACGAAACACTTTGTTACCGAGGCAAGCACAACTTATCAGGTAGAAACTAAAGGATAATATCCTGCCAAATAAAATATTAAAAATGAAGCTGCTGTTCCAGAGGGCTTTAATAATATTACATCCCCAAGCGTAAAATAGTTAGGTCACCCTACTGTGTGAAAGAGATGCCACCGCGACTATTGGATATACTCGTCATCACGCTTTTTTTGGCCATTCATCTCTCCTTCCTAGAGCGTAGCGTGGATTAAAACCTCCTTGGCCGAACTTTCCATAGGTGTCGCGGCACTAATACCAATACGGACCAACAGACGGCGCTGTACCACTGAGTGGGTTTTCTAGCTTTTCTCGACGAAACGATCCAGTTTGAGCGGACGACTTTTTAGTTCGGCAAAGATTATAAAAATAAAAGATATTTAAAGTAACAGTTTACTTAGTCTCCAAATAAATAAATGTGAAATGCACACTTGAGAACAAGATAAAACTTAAATAAAATTAACTATTTACCTACATCTATTCAATGACTACTTAGTTTTTCCGCATTTTGTATGTCTTGCTCGACGTTCGCAAGAGCCCACTTGTGTTCAGTGATTTCGAGCGCCTCCCATTCCGCTTTGAACGCTGCTTTCGGGTCTGGAGGCATCGCCATGGCGGCTCCTGACATCTGTTCCTGCATTATTTTTGACTGGTCTGCAGCTGAAATAAAAAAAACATGGGTTGATTTACACAGAGGCAAAATTTTTGGCTTTTAGTTTTACTTACAATGGGCAAAATCTTGACCTCGATCTAGCCCTGAGGACAGCTTGCCCAGAAGAAGCCTATTCACTCACGACTTAAATAGGTTGTCCGTGTGGTGCCGGCAAAGACTAGAAGTAACCCATCTGTATCCGTGGGTGTCGTAAGAGGCGACTAAGGGCTTATGCACCGGAGAATGGGCAGCAGCATCTTTCTGAGTATCATACCATCTTACATACAGCATTAACAACAGCGGTCGCCAGCCGCAACACTTACATGCGTGGTGACTATGGTCAATTGGTCAATCCCCTCCAAAGTACCTGCGTTTTTGCTGGAGTTTTGGAGGTAGCTTCCTGTCCTGCAACGGACATTTCATGGGATGTTATGTATCGATATGGGTTCCGTTTTTACCATTTTTTTGGTTCGGAACCCTAAAAATACGGAAGAATTCCCACAACAATCTGTCTCTCCCACAACAATCCTCACAGAAACTTCTTTGCTAATAGAGTCGTCAACCCATGGAATAAACTGCCCGAAGAAGTAGTCTCAGCAACAAATGTCAACATTTTTAAGAAAAAACTAGACAAACATATAATAGAAATTAAGAAAAAGAAAGCACACTAGTTAACTGGATACAGGCATTATCAGTTGTATATCGACTGCCTGCCTGCTCAATGATAATAATAACGCTTTAAGCCCTTTGTGGTTCTGCCTGGCCCTTAATCCTTTATCAAATTCCTTAAATAGAACAAAATGTGGATACTCCCTCCAATATTCTGAAAATGAAATAGGCTCAACGAAGAACGACACAGCTTAACCATCTTCTTTATATGGACGACATTAAACTTTATGCCTCTACGGAAAACGATTTAAATGAATTAGCTACTTTGACGGAAAAGTATTCAAAAGACATATGCATGGAGTTCGGTATTGATAAATGCAAGTTTAGTTCAGTCAAATCGGGCCAGACTTTTAAACACCATTATGATTTACAAACAGGACATAAAATAGAACCACTAGATGAAAACGCGACTTATAAATACCTTGGCTATGCCCAATCAACACAGATAAAATATAAAGATGTAAAATCTGCATTAACTCAGCAATTCAAACATAGAATTAACTCCATAGTGCGATCTTATCTTTACTCTAAAAATACTGTCAAAGCTATTAACACTTATGCTATCCCCGTCCTCACTTACTCCTTTGGGATAATCACTTGGACCAAGGGAGAGCTCATTAGATTGCAGCGCCTCATAAACACTACCATGACCCGCAACAGAAAACATCACCCAAGATCGTGTATGCAAAGATTAACATTACCAAGGAGTGAGGGAGGAAGGGGCCTCATAGACATCAAAAACCTACACAATAAACAAATCACTAATCTTAGGTCCTATTTCTACAGAAAAGTGGACACATCAATCTTACACAAAGCTATAGTACAAAATGACCATAAATTGACGCCTCTTAACTTACATGACAGCTCTACCCAAAGAAACGAATTACAAACTGACAGACAGACGAAAACTGATGAGTGGTCCCGTAAAACACTTCATGGAAGGCACTTCCGCGACTTAAACCTACCTAACGTCGACAAGACAACGTCGAACGAGTGGCTTAGCCGCGGAGAGCTCTTTCCAGAAACGGAAGGATTCATGCTAGGGATACAGGACCAAGTCATAGAAACCCGCAACTACCAGAAATTCATAATGAAAGTACCAAATACTGTAGATAGATGCCGACGTTGCAACAGTGCCCCAGAAACAATTCAACACATTACAGGTGCTTGTAAGACAATAGTACAGACAGACTATAAGTATAGACACGATCAAGTAGCTTACATCATCCACCAAAAACTTGCAATAGACCATAAACTCATTTTAGATCAACCTAAACCCTATTACAAATACAAACCTGAAACAATACTTGAAAATACCACCCATAAATTGTATTTTGACAGAGCTATATTGACTGACAAAACCACTCACTACAACAGACCGGACATTACACTTATAGACAAAATTAGTAGAACAGCCCACATCATAGACATAGCAGTACCCAATACGCATAATTTACAGACAACAATTGCAGAGAAATTGAACAAATACGCAGACCTTAAAATTGAAATCACCCGTATGTGGAACCTTCGGAAGGTAGTCATCGTTCCCATAGTTCTTTCTACAACAGGCGTTATACCACAACAACTTCACCAATCTATAAAAATGCTTAACTTATCAAAATTTGTTTATATAACTGCAAAAAGCCGTAATTTTAAATACATGCCGGATTGTCAGGAAGTTTTTAGATGCTGATCAAACAATCATTGAACCAAACAATTATCATGATGCGCACTTGGCCTAGGCCCGTGAGCACTCATATTATCATGAAACCGAGCTGATTTAAAAAACAGAATACCAAATAATCATAATAATAATTCACCTACCAAGTTAAAATTTTAAAGAATTATATCTGCCACCGGAAAATAATACGGAATCGTAAATTAATCAATTTCCTAGTAAGTTGATCAACTTTCGAAAAATAATAAACTGTACCGAATTCGCTTCTGGCACTCGCCGGCTGCTGCCGACGACTGCCGTAGCACGCTCGCTTCGCTCCCTCGGCTCGTACGTTTGGCCGAAAGAGAACCTAACACAACCTAACTGATACCGAATGAGTTGTGTTTGCCTTACCTAACCAAACGATTGTCAGCTTCTTTGAGGCTGTCGGTGTGGCCAAGGAAATGTAAAATAAAGGGTTGGCTACAATAGATCTGTACAGGTCGCAGTGGCCGTTGGGAATAAGGAGCCCCGCCCCTTTACCCTCAAAACATAAACATAAACCAAACTATGGATATACGAATTTCCTCCAAGTTTAAGAATTTTCGAAAGTTTTTACGATTTTTATCATTTTCCGGTGACATATCCAAACAATGAACTTTCATTGTAACAGCTCAAAATTACTGGCATAAGTGTTTTTAGGTCATCAAACAAGTTTCTTGTTTGTATTTATGAGGAAAGGCACTTACCATTATTCTCTCCTAGGACTAGAGCGTAAATAGTCCTCAAACCGAAGACGTTGAGGAAGTACCAGGAGGCTGATGACACCCAGGCAGCATCTAGTTGAGTCAGCTCAACCCCTCGTTGTAGCATGGGCTTGAAACGAAGCGTCAGGGGGAAGGGTACTTTGGCTGCGGAGAACAAATTTATGGCTTAAGTCAAAGCACAGCATAGTTATATTTCGACCCCTCTCAACTCTGTATGTTACTTAAAACACTAATCTGAACAAATATGAATGAACAGGAATAACTGTACAAGATTTCTGCACAATTTTTTTTTTTTATTTTTCAACCCATGTCTCTTTGGAAAAGTTGTTCAGATTTACATTCCAAGTAATATACTGGATTTCGGCCAAGGGTCTTAAAATAAGAGGGGTCTAAAATTCCAAATGGTACAGCCACTAAAGACTCAAAATAAAAAGTAGCTCATTTGACTAGATTGTTAAATCTCAGATTATAAAAGTATGAGTCAGTGTATATTAATCAAAGTCCAATAGCAGATGGCACTGTAGGGTTTATGAAAAGCGTTTTTTCAAGAAATGCTCAAAAACGAAGAAAATCAATTTTCCCACACATGAGACCTATATTTCGCTCTCAAAAAGCCCCATATAGTAAATTTCATTAAAATCGTTAAAGCCATTTTCAAGAAATAGATTAGTTTAGTATAGGATATAACAGTCCTTACTTGTGAGAAAGCCACTAAACATCCAGTTGATCCAGCCTCCAATCACGATCATAGGTAGGACATTGGTCACATTTCCTTTCAGCATGTCGGTCATCATGCCCGGGTCCGTCATAGGGTTCTAGGAACAAATTACATTGATGAATGGTTAGCTAAAGATGATATAATTATTTATCAGAGAACATATTAGGACGTTCTGAATTATCAGGACGTTCTGAATAAAGGCCAGGTTAAAAGTACCCTAAACCGACGAGCATGTATGAAAGGATTGATGAAAGTACAGGAAGCAAGGGAAGTATGTCAAGATCGTAGCAGGTGGAGGACTGTGGTCTCTGCCTACCCCAACGGGAAAGAGGCGTGATGTTATGTATGTAACTATATTAGAGGCCCATATTAGAGGACAACCTGAACAAATTAACTCTAATATAACCTTTAATTGCATGCTTTTTTTTATTGTAAATGGGCTTACTCTTGACCTCGATGTAGTCTTTAGGACAGAGATGAGGTCAACAATGGGACGAGCTTGCCCAGAAGAAGCCTGTTCACTTGTGATGAATAGAGTTATATGAACTCAGGAACACAGATGCAGGCAGAGAATTGCAATGTGAATTAGTCAGTGAATAAGGGCTCATTTTATTTATATAATGCATCACACTCAGTACAATAGTGTATGTATGCACACTACTGAAATATTGGATCAGTTGCCAATGCACTGTAGTCTCCAGTTGCATTGCAAGATCAATAACTGACCTTAAAAATCCTGGTGTCAAAATGGTCAAGCAGCCAAAGTTACTGACAAAACTGATTTAACATTCCATCTGATCTGTGTCCCTGATTTCATATAACCCAAATCTACTCTAGTCACAAGTGAATAGGCTTCTTCCGGACGACCTTGTAACTCCATCAACCTCATATCTGTTGGTAGGGCCTGAGTGAAGTGAAATGTGAACCCATTCTATAAAAATGACTTCTTCACTCTTGAGGTGTAGTGTGCATGTTGCAGTTTCTTATTTAGCCCATTACCAAGATACATTTTTATTTTCTGTAAATTAAGTACAGCAATACCACCCACAATTATCACGTCCCTCAGTCATGAGAATAAGAACGCTTTATTTGCAGTAAATGTGGTTTAACCCAACAAGCTAGAATTACAAATGTTTATAGCCAACAACAAGCTCGACATCGTTCTAATTTCGGAATCACATGCCACAGCTAACACCCTAGTACACATTCCAGGTTTTTGTGTATATCTGACTAGTCACCCCGATGGTAAAGCTCATGCTGGCTCTGCGATTGTGATAAAAAATAACATCAACCATCATTTAATGGAACCATATGCAAAAGACCATATCCAAGCTACTACAGTCCGTGTTGAAGACAGAATTGGGGTTATCGATGTGTCAGCCATTTATTGCCCACCCAAACACAAAATTACTGATAGGATGTTCACCAACTTTTTTAACACCCTAGGAAATCGATTCATCGCAGGTGGTGATTGGAATGCCAAGCACACTTACTGGGGCTCTCGTACAACTGTGACGCGTGGCCGTGCGCTAAAGTACTGTATTGAAACTAATCGTCTTCAACCTGTGTCTACTGGTGAACCCTCCTACTGGCCTACAGATCCGAACAAAACACCGGACTTACTTGACTTCTTTGTATTGAAAAATATCAGTCATATCTACACTAGTATAGAATCCAGCCTTGACGGGTCATCAGATCACACTCCTGTGATTCTTACAATTAGTACTACTGTCATTACCCGTGAACATAGAGAATGCTTATACAACCACAAAACGGACTGGGATTGCTTTAGAGACTACTTGGTGACTCATATTAACCTCAACGTTGCCCTGAAAACAGTTTCCGATGTTGATCAAGCATGTTTATCAATAACCAACCTTATTCAATTCGCTGCATGGACTAACACACCAGAACTCAAACCTAGACACTCAGGAGCTCCTATTTCTGCCCTAATCCGGAGCAAAATAGAGGAAAAGCGTAGACTTAGAAGAAACTGGCATCTAACGCACCATCCAGCTGATAAGCGGGTACTAAATCGGGCTATTAAAGAACTAAAAGAGCTACTACAAGAGAAAGCCGACGACTCTGCGAGAATACTAATAGAGCAACTATCACCAACCGGGAAAGGAGAGCAATCTCTCTGGAAGGCCACTCATAATGGAAATCGGCCACAACAATCATTTCCTCCCCTAAGGACTAACTCTTCCTGGGCACGCACAGATTCTGAAAAAGCCGAAACTTTTGCTTCGCACTTGGCGTCTGTTTTCAAACCAAATGCACCTGACATTAACTCCGATGAAACTGATATTGAGTGTGTCCTCTCGCAAGATCTTCAGCTATGTCTTCCTCTGAAACCCACTACGCCTGGAGAAGTAGCTCGCGAAATCAAGAAGATGAAATCCAACAAGGCTCCAGGATTTGACCTGATTTCCCCGAAGATCTTGAAAGAGCTTCCCAAGAAATGTATAGTGTTCCTGGCTACTCTTATTAACGCTACTCTCAGAATCGGCCACTTTCCCTGCATCTGGAAGATCTCCCAAATCATAATGATCCACAAATCTGGAAAGCCAGCTAATGAGACTACATCTTACCGTCCTATTAGCCTCACACCCGTGCTATCAAAGCTGTGGGAAAGAATAGTTCTCGCGAGGCTAAAGGTGTGCCTCGAAGATTCCGACATAATTCCACTTCACCAATTTGGCTTTCGACAACAGCATTCTACTGTAGAACAAGTGCACCGCGTTTACCATGTCGTGCGAGAATGCTTAGAAAAGAAGGAATATTGTTCTGCTGCTTTCTTGGATGTGCAACAAGCATTTGATAGAGTCTGGCATAAAGGCTTGTTGTATAAAATCAAATCTCTTCTGCCGCACTCGTTCTACCCAATCATCCAATCATATTTGTTAGACAGAATGTTCCAAGTCAAGCAAGGGAATGCCAGATCTACTTTCTATGAATGCAATGCCGGAGTCCCGCAGGGCTCGGTCCTTGGTCCATTTCTCTATAACATCTTCACGTCGGACTTACCACAGTTACGAGAAGTCACAGTTGCGACCTTCGCTGATGACGCAGCTTTCCTATCTTGCGATACTGATCCGAGCCTAGCTTCTAAGCGTCTACAGCAACAACTAGATGCTACCGATGTTTGGCTTAAAAAGTGGCGGATAAAAGCAAGCGCTCAGAAATCACATCACATCACTCTTACCCTGAGACGAAGTGACTGCCCACAAGTGAGACTAGGCAACGATCCCTTGCCAGAAACCACATGCGTCAAATATCTAGGCTTCTATATGGATCGTAGACTTACCTGGAAGGAGCACATCAAACACAAAAGAGACGACATAAATTACCGCTTCAGAAATCTCCTCTGGCTTCTTGGGAGACAATCCAAACTATCCCTGAGTAACAAAGTTACGGTTTATTGCGCTATCATAAAGCCCATCTGGCTATACGGCATAGAACTTTGGGCAACAGCATCTAAGTCAAACATTGAATGTATACAAAGAACACAAAACAACATCCTCAGAACCATTTGCGCTGCACCATGGTATGCACGTAATGATGAATTGCACAAATACCTGGAAATGCCGACCGTAACGGAAGAAATAGAGCGATGCAAACAGAAGCACGAGAAACGTTTAGCTCAGCACCCAAATCCACTTGCTAACTCACTCCTGACAAGTGTTACTACTAAAAGATTAAAGCGTACTCATGTACTTGCTGAATGACGAGGAGCAATGACAATGGTCTTGCTACCTCATTAAAAGTCACTTTCAATGAAACCAAATCTGATTATAGTCTGGCGACTGATGGCAGATGTAAAAAAAAAAAAAAAAAAAAAAAATGTGGTTTACAAGTTGTTTAATTTTTTGTAGTATCACACACTTAACCAATAAACAAATTTGGCATGCAAATAATTATGATAAGATTATATTTAACCAATGATATTACAATTATTTAACACATTAATAATATGCATGCATGTCATTTCATTTCACTTTCAATTTATATATTATTAAAAAAACCGGTCAAGTGCGAGTCGGACTCGCGCGCCGAGGGTTCCGATATACCTATAGTATTTTTGGAAGCAATAAAGTCCATTTTCAGGACCGCAAAACTAAATTTGTTTGTAAAGGTTTTTTGCAGATTTCTGAAAAACTGTGCAACTTAGAAAGATCGTTTTATTTTTGCTGTAAAGTTTACATAAACCTCTGTCAACTGTAATTAATTCAGATTTTCCCTTACTCAAACTTCGGAGATAAGGGGGGGGGAATGGTATTTTTTTTGACATTTTTCATCATAACTTGAAAACTAAGAAACTTAAAAAAATACAAAAATATATTTTAAAATGTACAAGTAAAGCCCTTTCATATGATACCCCACTCGACCTAGTAGCGACAATTTGAAATTTGGCCCCCCCTATTTTGGCCCCCTTTACATTAATAATCATACTTTTTTCAAAAATTTTTCATGTGCAATTAAGTTGGGCAACTATATTCTAAAACTATTCCAAATTTCAGCTCGATAGCGTAAGTGGTTGCTGAGATATAGAGGTGTGACAGACAGACGGACAGACAGAGCGGCACCATAAGGGTTCCTTTTTTTTACCATTTTGGTATCGGAACCCTAAAAAGAATGTTATAATAACATATATTACTCTTAATTACAAAATTACAATGTCAAAATTTACTTAAATTCTAAATACTCGTCAACGCTATAAAAACATTTTTCACACAAAAAATTGTAAAAGGCATTTCTAAATCTATTTTCGGGCAAGGTTTTTATGTCATCTGGAATTTTGTTAAATATTCTTACTGCCATATTGTAGATACTTCTTTGAAAACAAGTTGTTGTACCCGATACAACCACTAATCTATCAGGATACCTTGTATGGAAGGAGAAAGTGTCTTGTTTTCTATGAACTTTTCAGAGTTATGTTTCACAAAGAGACCCAACTCCAGGATATACATCGATGGCAGGGGTAGCAGATGCAGTTTTTTAAACAATGGTTTACAGGAATCCATAGGACCAGCTTCACCATAGCTCTTAAACATTTCTTTTGATTTAAAAATGCACGTTTCATGTCAACTGAGTTACCCCATAGTACAAGACCATATCTCAATATAGAGCTTACATGACCATGGTATGCCATTTTTGCTGTCTTCAAATTGCAAATTTGTTTAAGGCGGTAAAGAGCATAGGTAAATCTGTTAATTCTATTACAAACCTCAGTAACATGATCCTTCCAAGTCAAATTGGCATCAAGATTGTGGCCTAAGAACTTAGCTGTAGTGACTTCTGTTATCAGCTGGCCATCGTGTACAACTTTTAAATTTAATGATCCCCCATTTTTATTTTTAAATTGCATAAAGTTTGTTTTAGAAATATTAACGTATAAATTATTATGTGTTAACCAATCTATTATATTCCTTATTGTGTCGTTAATTTCCTTATTATAGTCAATATTTGGAGTCTTATTAATTACGATTGATATATCATCCGCAAATAAGGTACACGGGTACTGAGTAACAGAAGGTAGATCATTTAAATACAGGATGGCAATGGGCCAAGAATACTGCCTTGAGGCACGCCGAATTTATTTACGCAACATTGAGATTTATAGGTAGTTAGGGTCGATAGGTTATTTATTTTTTCAATTTCTACTCTTTGAACTCTCCCGCTAAGGTAACTCTTGATCCATTTTTGTGCATGTCCGCGTATCCCGTAAAGCTCTAGTTTAAATAAAAGTAAATTGTGAGAAACATAATCGAAAGCTCGACTCAGGTCGAACAAGATCATAGACACTGGGGTATGTTTCGCCATAAAAGATGAGGACACAGCCAAGAAGAATAAACTATACCTGAGAAGCCGCTGCTCTTTTCTGCACCTTGAAGTATCCAGTTTCCTCGTTGTTGAACCAGTGGCGACGTGTTGCGAATGACTGACGGGGGAGGTATTTCCCATTTTCACGCAGAAGGCGGGCTCTAATCATTACTTGACTGCAGAAAAGCAAAGAGATTTAAGGTTATTATTGCAAGAAAAATTCAAGCAATAGGTTATGACATATTTTATTATTAGTTCTTTACCTGTCTTGCACCTGAATGAGCTCAATTTTCTTCTGAGACGACAAAATTATGGAAACATAGTGTCTTACAAGCCCAACCAAGAAAGTAATTACTACGATGGGTAAAAACACCCATACTCGTATATTTGGGTCCAGCAACAATTCTGCCATTTTGCAAACGGGTATTAACTCCCCTTATATTACCCTACTCTATGTATTAACTTGTTTTACGCTAAATATGTGGAAATTTAAGGAAAAATACGAAAATTTACAATTCAAGAATCAATCAGTGTTGCCGGAAGCACGATTTAGTTTGTTCCGCTATCCTCCCCAAAAAGATCCGAAAAGTTCCGACTGAGTAAAAAATTATTGTTTTTTTAAGACGGCGGCAATTGAGAATTTTTAAACCACTGTTTGAGAATTTTGAAATGCACTGGCGAGCTCACTTAATTAGGCTTGTTTTTAAGCACGTGTCATGAACAGTGGCGTAGCGTGGGTCACTGTCGCCCGGGGCGGAGTCATAATTTGCCGCCCTTTTGACGTCATAAAAATAATAATGTTGGTGTTGGTGAGAAAAAATGTACGTTATGAAAGAATTGAGTGCAAAATAATTATTTCAAAACCATGAAATGTGTACATTTGTAGGTAACATGTAAACACGTTTAGAATAAAATTTACACTATAAAAATAACATTTAGTAAACTCTTAATGTGAAGTGTATGCATACTCTTTGTTAGTTAACCGAGTTGCTACGCGACTGTTCTGTTTATGATTTCCTATTTTGTCACGTATTGTTCTGTGTGTCTTATTGCTAAATCTTTGCAACTATGTTTTAATATATATTTAACGTGTCCACTCTGTTTCACTAAGCTTCTTTAAAAGTTAATATGGTAGCAGAGCGATAAATAAATAAGTTTCACGTGTTAGTGCTACGTATCGTAAATTTTTTTGCAACCGAAATGTCGAAGTTTCACATTGAACCTCTGACGTCAGAAAATTATGATACATGGGCCATACAAGCTGAAGCCGTGCTGACTTGCAACAAACTAGTGAAGCATATTGAAACGGAGTTATCCGAAAATGCAAGCGCTGCAGAAAAAGAAGAGAACAAGCAAGCTAAGTCTCAACTTATATTAATAATTGCTCCAACTGAGATAAAGCAAATTAAAAAATGTAATACAGCGAAGTAAATATGGGATACGTTAAACTCCATTTACGCAAGTAAAGGACCTGCGCGTAAAGCGACTATTCTGAAACAGTTAATCCTAACTAAACTAGAAGATGATGACGTGCGTAAACAACATAGTTGATAAATTTGCAGATATGGACGTTGAAATAAATAAGGATTTATTATCAATTATGATGCTGTATAGTCTTTCAGCTGAATATGAAGCGTTCAGAGTAGCCATTGAGTCGCGTGATATTCTTCCTGCTCCCGCAGAACTAAAAATTAAAATTATTGAAGAATCTGAGGCTCCACACAATCGAAATATCAGCAATACTTGTGAAGAAGAAGCCAGTTCATCTCATGAAGAGCCATTATTGAGCATGTGTAAAATTTGTAAACGAAGAGGAAGTAATATCTTCAAACGCAAAGGCCATACAATTTGTACAAAATGCTGGCAAAAGAGTAAAGATAAAAAAAAATATTCATCTCATAAAAATCACTTTGCTACACAATGTCTTCTTACTAGAAAGGATACTTCTAACAATGACTGGATCCTAGATAGTGGCTGCACTTCTCACATGACTTACAAACGTAATTTATTTGGAAAATTTGATAAAAGATCTGGTAAACTTAATTTTGCCACTCAAATCAAAGGAAATCAAAGGAATAGGCACAGTTTCTTTAGTTTTTAAAATGGTGCTGGACAGGCATTAACTTATTTGAAGAATACTTTTTATGTGCCTACTCTGTGTACAAACTTGTTGTCTGTCAGCAAGATGACAGACGCTGGATGTTCTGTTGTTTTCTACAAAAATAAAGCTATTGTTAATAATACAAAAGATGGCATAACACTTACCGCATTCAAACAAAATGATGGTCTTTATCACTTCCAACATAAGAAATCAGAGCACAACAATATGACTAATGAGAGCGATGATGTCAAAGATGACAAGGATACCAACAAAATTCTTAATTAAAAAAACAAGTCATCAAATATAAATGATTGGCATAGAAAGCTTGGTCATATGAATGCTAAAGATCTGAAACTAGCTCTTAAAAACGAGAATTTAATTGGATTAAACTTTGATGTTTCTGAAAAATTAGATGAATGTGAAACTTGCATTCAATCGAAAATGCATCGAGTTCCTGCTCCTTGTGGAAAAACTACTAATCGAACAAACGAACTTTTAGAAATTATACATAGTGATGTGTGTGGACCAATTCGAACGCCCACCATCAACGGAAACAAATACTTTATCACTTTTATAGACGACTACAGTCGGTACTGTAGAGTTTATTTGATTAAAAACAAGAACGAAGTACTTGAGAAATTCAAAGAGTTTAAAGAATTAGCAGAAACCCACACAGGAAATAAGATTAAATTTCTACAATCAGATAATGGGACTGAGTATGTAAATAGATGTTTTGATTCTTATTTAAAGCGCTGCGAAATACAGCCAAGATTAACTGCGCCTTATACTCCGCACCAAAACGGTGTCGCAGAACGCTAAAACCGAACTCTAATAGAAAAGGCATGAGCCCTGATGGTTGCCTCTAACGCTCCTCTCAAATTCTGGGGCGAGGCAGTAGCGACAGCTAATTATTTATCAAATAGAAGTATAAATAGCGCCATCAATAATCAAACACCATTTGAGCGATGGGTTGGCAGAAAGCCTTGTGTATATCATTTATATGAATTTGGATTAAAGGCGTATGTTCTGATCAAGGGTAAAAATGGTCATAAGTTTCGACCAAAAGCTATTCCAGGCATATTTGTTGGATATTCAGAAGTATCTAAAGAATAAAATTATGACGTCAAAGGATATCCGTATAATGAAAACAATGAATTATCTGAAACAAAACGAAAATGGACTCTCTGAATTATTTGATACTCGTAGCAAAGAACTTACACCCTATATCTCTACCTCATCTAAACGATCACCTAATAAACAAGTGATAGTTTCAATAAATGATGATGATAGTTATGAAGATACTAAGCACTTGCATAGCAATATTCATAATGATGACGTCGTAGTGCAACAAAATGAAGTTCAGTCTACTGTAGAAACGGAATCTGAAAACTTAAACAGCGATCACGAGTTTGAGGAATCTTCTATAATTGATGCAAACGATGATCATGAATCTTACTCAGATGCTATTGAAGCTAATGCAACTACTTCTACTGAAACAAGGTCTCTTAGAGATAGATCTCAAATTACAGTTCCAAGGCGATTTGATGATTTTGTCTTGACAGTAGCCGAAGAAATTGAAAACTTAAATAAGCCTAAGGAACCAATGACATACAAAGAAGCGATGGAATCTCTAGACTGTGAACAATGGAAAGAAGCCATGCGCAAAGAGATAGCCTCATTAAGAGAGAACCACACTTGGGACCTGGCCTATTTTCCCAAAGGCCGAAAAGCATTACCTTGTAAATGGGTTTATAAAATTAAAATGAACCCTGATGGTTCGGTCGAAAGGTACAAAGCCAGAATGGTTATAAAAGGATACTCCCAACAACATGTTGTTGATTATGACAAAACTTTCAGCCCTGTGGTTCGATTGAGTACTGTTCGAGCTCTAGTTGCAGTTGCTGCTCGTGATAATTTAAAGCTACATCAATTCGATGTTACGACTGCCTTTCTAAACGGCTCGCTTGATGAAGAAATCTTCATGAAACAACCAGATGGCTTTCACGATGGCTCAAACAGAGTTTGTAAATTGAAGCGCAGCCTCTACGGCTTGTAACAAGCGCCACGATGCTGGAACGCATCATCATAACATCCCATGAGACGTCCACTACAGGACAGGGAGCTCCCTCCAGAATTCTAGCTTATGCTGGAAAAATGTAGAGGGGAAGTACCATAGTCACCTCGCTTGTTAGCGTTATGGCTGGCACCATGGACCGCGGTTGTAGGTGACCGCAGTAAGTAAGATGAAAATACAAAGGAGGATGCTGCTGCCCATCCTCCAGTTTATAACCCTTAGTCGCCTCTTACGACACCCACGGGTATGTATGGGTTGGTACTATTCTTTGCCGGCACCACACAGGACTGGAACGCATGCATTGCTGAATTTTTAGAAAAATCTGGTTTCCAACAGAGCGAAGCAGATCCTTGTCTATATTTAAGACAGAAAGGACAGTCCAAGATCTACATCTGTCTTTATGTTGATGACGGACTTGTAGCGTACAACACTACTGCCTCAGGAAAAGAATTCTTTGAAGAACTAAAAGCAAGATTCAAAATAACAACGAAACCTGCTTCTTATTTTCTTGGAATAGAAATAAATGTACGCAAAGACAAGACCATTACCCTATGTCAAACTGCCTATACAAAGAAGGTGTTAGAAAAATATGGCATGTCATGGCATGGCTGCACCAACGCCAATTACAAAAGAAAATGTAACGGGAGAAGAGGAAGATACCCACGAGAATAACTTTCCGTACAGACATGCAGTAGGTGCCTTAGCGTACTTGTCTGTGGCAACAAGGCCCGACATTTCGTATGCTGTAAGCGTCGCTTCAAGAAATCTTGATTCACCAACGGACAAACATGTTATGCTAGTCAAACGCATATTTCGATACCTGAAAGGTACCGAGAATCAAGGTCTTTCCTATTCAAAGCTTTCACCTCCACACTTGGTTTGCTACAGTGACGCTGACTATGCTGGTGATGAAAAAACTAGCAGATCCACATCTGGAATGGTCTGTTTGTATTCTGGTGCCACTGTCAGTTGGAGAAGCCAACTACAAACGACTGTTGCTATATCCTCCACAGAAGCGGAAATAATAGCCGCAAGCGGGTGTGCTCAAGAAATTTTATGGCTTAGCCGGATTATGGGAACGTTTACTAGAACAGATAAACCCATACTCAACCTTGACAATGATTCGGCAATAAAACTAGCCCACAACCCAAAACATGAGTACCACAAGAGGACTAAGCATATTAGACTGAAGCACTTCTTCGTCAGAGAGTGTACGAGCAATGGTGATTTCGAAATTCAACATGTACCAACAGAATGTCAGCTCGCAGATATTCTTACTAAGCCATTGTTTGGACCGAGACTGCAGATGCTTTCTTGGATGATTGGCTTGAAGAATTTAAACTGATAAATTCCAAAAACTTCGGAGGATGTGAAGTGTATGCATACTCCTTGTTAGTTAACCGAGTTGCTACGCAACTGTTCTGTTTATGATTTCCTATTTTGTCACGTATTGTTCTGTGTGTCTTATTGCTAAATCTTTGCAACTATGTTTTAATATATATTTTACGTGTCCACTCTGTTTCACTCAACTTCTTTAAAAGTTAATACTTAACAGTCTAAAATTCGACTTATCGTGCCTTACGCGCAGCAAAATCATTTATAACTTCGTCGAAGTTAAAATTGTCTGTCACACTACATCCTATTGACAAAATGGACAAATTACTTAATCTTATGGAGCTCATGGTAGAAATCAAGTATTTTTTTATTAATTTCAGTTTTGAGAAGCTGCGTTCACATGAAGCAACACTGATAGCTATAGTTTAAAAAAATTCGAAGCATAATTACCATATTAGGTACGCAAATACCATAGTTGCATTTCTGAATAAATTCTAAAAGCTCGAGCGATCCTTTTTTGGCGTTTTCTTGAATTTTAGCATCAGACAAAGCAACGAAATTGCGTAACCTCTCCCTTTCAATTTCTATCTCATCCGCATT
Organism: Athrips mouffetella; assembly: GCA_947532105.1. Taxonomy (NCBI): domain Eukaryota; kingdom Metazoa; phylum Arthropoda; class Insecta; order Lepidoptera; family Gelechiidae; genus Athrips; species Athrips mouffetella. The sequence continues at coordinate 5,021,299 of OX383969.1, read as the reverse complement.
GATATCACTGTGCTCTTCTCCGAAATTACCCTTGTATTCTGGGTTTAGTAAGTTAGTTGGTTTGAGAAAAGAAAAGAGTACTTGACATCCAGCTCGTGCAGTTGCTGAAATCTGGTCTTGATTTTTAGTATGATTCTATCCACCGATTCAATTTCTTGCTTTAACCGATTTTCATAAGTTAAACCAGCATCAGCAGCGTTCTCGCCAGCCATATTTTTTATCTTTCTTGTTCTTCGAGGAATATTTCGATGCCAAGATCTTCACATATTTTTTCAAGTCCATCATTGACCAGAACATCTCGTTTGTCTACTCGAAGTCGAACAAAGGATGCGGAGCGACGCGTGGGTGTTCTAGAACTCGCGTGGGACAAAGACGGACAGAATACAAAAAAGAACCGCGCGTGGGACTGGACGTAGAAGTTACTGGTACAAGCTCTTGCAAATCGCGAGCGCGGTCGGCCCTTGGTTGTGTTTAGACGTGTACATGCATGGTGTGACAGTATGCGTGCCCGCATACGCCCCGCGCGCACACATTAACAGCCTGCATGTACACGTCTAAACACAAACAAGGGCCAACCGCCACTCGTGATTTGCAAGAACTGTATTAGACGTAACGGACATTCAATATGTGCAAGTGGTTAAGAGCTAACTTCTTGAAAAATTAGCTGTCTGTCTGACTGACCGCCAGTGATCGCACATTTTTTTTTACCAATTTTGCCGCCCTCCTAATGGTGCCGCCCGGGGCGGTTCGCCCCTCCTGCCCCCCCCTCGCTACGCCACTGGTCATGAACCTTTTCGTACGGAGCGCGTCTGTCGGACGCCGGGCGTCTGGATGACACGCCGCATTCGAACGCTGCGCTTTATGTACAGTCAAGCGCATCTCAAGTAGGTACCGCCAAAGTAAATAATATAATATTTGTGTTTAGTCTGTCTGGTCTGTCCAGACTGTCCGGTCTGTCTGGTCTCTCGGTCTGTCTGATCTGTCTGGTCTGTCTTTCTCGTTTGTTTGATTTTGTTTATCGGTTTGAGAGCAAACTAAAACACAAAAAAAACAAAGAATAAAATTGCATTTTAAAACAACACCTTTCCCTTTTCCATTTTTAATTATTTATTTACTTTGACCTGCTCTTGACTGTGCAATGGATACCACAAAGACGAATTTGTACTGATCCCGCAGAGTGATGCGTTCGAACGCGACGTACGTACGTTGCGTATCGTATCCCATGAATGAGAATTTGTACTGACAGCGCAGCGTGGCGTGGATAGCAAACGCCGCATTACACGCGCGCGTTTGCCGTCGCGTACGAGCGCTTCACTTCACGGTGATGACGCCCTTAGAGAGATAATTTTACTACCCCTGTATATAGCTACATGAGCCGAAAGTCCTCTCCACCGTGTGTCTCCGTCGTGTAATATTTTGTATATTTTAGCTTAAGTAAAATGAAACAAATTTTATCTTATCTAATCTACCGTCAATTTATTTGTGTAATTGCTAGATTAGAGGTCAATAAATTTACATGAATTTCAACTTCTGACTCAAGTTCTTCTAAGGATATTAATTCTTGGTTTTGCTCTGAATTCTTGTCAGTGATAGGGGAACGTGAAAGGGTGTCTGAAATATACATTTCAGTTCCTTTAGTATAAGTGACAATTAAGTGATATGCTTGCAAGGCTATCATCATTCTTTGTAATCTTGTGGGTACTTCGGACAATGGTTTCTTGAAAAGTGTAACTAATGGTTGATGATCAGTTTCAACATGGACAGGCTTTCCATACAAATATTGATGGAATTTTTTACATCCGAATACAATTGCAAATAATTCTTTCTCAATTTGAGCATAGTTTTCTTGACTTTTGTTTAATGATTTAGACGAATATGCAATTGGATTTTTTCCATGCAAAATTACAGCACCTACTGCTTTTTTAGAAGCATCCACGGATAATCTGATTGGTTTGTTGATGTCATAATGGACTAAGACGGGTGATTGACAAATTAATGATTTTAGTCTGTTGAATTGCTGTTCATGTTGATCTAACCATTGCCAAGTATTATTCTTTTTCAATAAATCTCTGAATAAAGTTATTTCTTCAGATAGATTTGGAATATAAGATCCTAAATAATTAATCATTCCAAGAAATCTTTGTAGTTCCTTGACATTTTTTGGACTCTGCATTCTAGTTATAGCATCGACTTTGGATTGGTCTGGCGAAACACCGTTTTTATTAAAAATATGACCGACATAGCAAATCTCTGACAAGCCAAACTGGCATTTTGATTTGTTGAATTTAAGATTTACTTCTGATGCTCGTTTGAATAAAGATTCTAATCTTTGATTGTGTTCCTGTTCTGTGGAACCGTAAACTAGAATGTCATCCACAAAAATAATTATTCCTGGAAGATCACCAAAAAGTTCATTCATGGTTCGGTGAAAGATTTCTCCACTTGAGTTAATTCCGTAAGGGAGTCTTAAAAATTTGTATCTGCCATAAGGCGTGTTAAATGTACATAAATCACTACTTTCATCGTCTAATGGGATAGTCCAATAACCTGAGCTAGCGTCAAGCTTTGAGAAAATAGAAGCACCGGCTACTTTGGAGCGAAGATCATCAAAGGTAGGATAAGAATAATGGGGTTTTCTGATTGCTTCATTTAGATTTCTAGGGTCAAGACAAATTCTAAGTTTTTTGTTAGGTTTTTCTACTAACACAATAGAGTTTACCCATTTGGTCGGTTTAGTGACCTTTTCTATGACTTTAAGTTGTTCCATGCTTTCAAGTTCACTTTTCAGTCGTTTCTCAAGTGAATATGGTATTCTACGTACTGGACATACTTTAGGAGGTATGTTTTCATAAATATCTAGATGGGCTTTGTATGGTAGACAACCTAAGCCTTCAAAAGTATGAGCATACTTTGAAACTATTTTATCTACTAACCTGTGACCTTTAGTTGTATCTTCATTTATTTTGAAGATCCTTTTGACAATACCGGCTTTCTCACAGATGTTCCATCCCAGTATGGTTTGGCACGGACATTCAACGATAACAAAGTATATATTTGTGTTAGTTCCATTTTCGAATTGGCAATTTATGACACAACTACCTAAATTTGGTACAAGTTGTCCTGAAAAGGAAAAAATTTTGTTATTTGTTCTAAAAGTTGGTATGTTAGTATGCGTTTTTGACCTGATTAAATCTAGATTTTGTTTTGAAATTATGTTTGTATCTGCACCTGTATCGATTCTACATTTTATAGGATAATTGTTAATGTTTACCTGGATTTGCCACTGGTCCATATTAGTATTATTTTGGTTATTATTTAATGATCCAATCACAAACTGGTTACCCTTTTGGTCATTTTTAGAAGTGACAGTGTTTACCTTTCTTGATGGTTTGTTACTGTTTTTGTAAAAACAATAATTAGTGAAGTGATTCATTTTCTTGCAATTGGAGCAGATTTTTCCTAGGGCTGGACACTTGTGTCGATGAATCTGGCCACATCGGTTACATTCACGATTTGATGAAGTTCTTGGTCTTGAATTTGAATGCGTTCTGAAGCTTGTTCTTGAGTGTGATCTTGTTGGTCTTCTTGTATTAGAAACATCGCGTTTTACCGATCTTGGTATGTGGTTATGAGTGACAGCTTGGACTGATGTTGAACCATTGTTGCTCTGTGTCAGCATAGCAGTTCTCTCCTGGGACAATTCCATGTTCTTGGCTATTTTTAAGGCAGTTTCTATTGTTAAGTCATTCTCTTGAAGTAATCGTTCCTTAATCTTGTTATTTTTCATTCCAATGACGAACATATCTTTTAATAATGATTCCCGTAGCTCCTTAAATTCGCATGAAGTCGATAAATTATTCAGAATAGTGACGTATTCGTCTAAGCTCTCGTCGTTCTTCTGGTGGCGTGTGAAGAAGTTATATCTTTCGAATGTTACATTGCTGCAGGGGTTAAATTTTTCGTCGAACTTTTTTAGTATTTCGTCAATTTTAGCTTTTTTGCGGTCAATGTTCAGGCTGTTGAAAATTTCAATGCCATCGTCACCTATAGCATTCAAGAAAATGGCTACCTGCTTTTGGTCAGTGAATTTGTCAATCTCATTTGCGTCGCAAAAAATTTCGTATTTTTGTTTCCATGCCTTCCATTTTTCAGAAGCATTGTCTCCAACTTGTATAATAAGTGGTTTTATGTTCATAATGAGTACGTTAGACTTGTTTTCAGGCATTTTTTCGATGTTAATTTGAATGTGTAATGGTGGCGTACCTGTTCTTTGTCTTGGCCGTTGACGATTATGCTTTCATGGTTTTACCATTTGGGCTTGTCCAATTTAATCTTCTGACACCATCTTGTGTTTCTTGATGAGCTCGGGAATGTTTGGTGGTTGTCAGGAGGCGGCGTAGCAAATCAAACCATTTTAATTATTTATTGAACGTTTATTCACATGGTGAATTATTACAGTCTCGACAGGAAGTATGACATCGACTAACTAGAGACGTGACCACAGACAAGGCATAGTGATGTAACAGAATGGTCCGAAAAGCTTTTTAGATAGAGAAACACAAAACTTTCAAATTAACGGTGACGTGGAACCTAGTGATAGATCGCATAAAATCGCGCGATGTCGTCAATGTTGTGTGTCGTGAAATTCCTACCTGTTCGAGAAAAATAAGACAATAATTAGTAAATAGTATGTGGAGGTGTGATTCGATTTGAGTGAGTGTGTCACTTCAGACGTATGGTCTATTGAAACTTAACAATAGACCAATAAAACAAAAGTTCCGATTGTACTGAGGTTCCACTAAAGTTCCGCCAAGGACCCAAAAGATCCGAAATTAGAACAAAAGATCCGTATCGGCAACACTGCATATTGGGTATATTGGGTACTAACACTTGTCAAAATGTGTTTTTGAAGACAACTTTGACGCTATTCATCAAGGAAAACAGTGACAACGCTATACAATCTGTTCTGTTATCTCTTTTTTGTTACTGCTTTTTTTATATTAACACTACGGTTTAAAACCTGCTCATGAGCTTTGTGTGCAGTTTTAGCGCGCTAATAGTCGGTTCAAAACTTGCTCGTATTCACTCGTTTAAGCGACGTGACGTCATCAGTGACGTCACTAGCGCGCTATCATTGCATACGAAAATCGCTGTGTTCAAAATTGTACAAATGCTGCTAAAAGCGTATACAGTACTGACGGACGGTCCAAATTGATTTTGCACGCTCACAAAGCTATCACTGCTTTAATGGCTCTAGTCAATTTGGAATGGATTTAAGCGCGCTCACGTGTTCATCTATCAAAAATGTCAGTTTTGTTTTTATTTTCTTTAACAAAGCTTAAGCTAATCCCTCAAAATTGTGCGCCAAATACACTCTCATTCCCATTATAGACAAACTCATTAAAATAAGAACTTGAGAAACGTCAGCTGGCTGCAAATGTGTGGGATTTTATATGTGTCAAATCGATTTTGACATTAGCGCTTTCACTGCTCCACGTATTTGACTAAAGCACTGATAGCAGAAACGATGACGTCATCAATGACGTAAGGCGGTGAACGAGCGAGTGCTTTAGAGCACGCTTTAGGTCAATTTGGACCGACTTAAGCGCGCTCACAGTGCTCTAAAGCAGTCTGTTAGCGCAAAATGGAACGCACAGAATGAGGTAGTGCAGCGTGTGCGAAACGTCAAATTCATAAGACATTTGTCATCAATCTCGTTTTCGAGAGATTTTTTTCAATCTTTTTTGGGGTTTTAGATTAAATTATCTTATCGAATAATCATTATCTCTCAATAATTTCTTAAAACGCAAAACAAAATCAAACTTTTAATTTTTCTCAGTGACATTGACATAAGCGCGCTCTACGCTGTGTTTCAAATTGTACAAACGCTGCTAAAAGCGTATACAGTACTCACGGACGGTCCAAATTGATTTAGCACGCTCACAAAGCTATCACTGCTTTAATGGCTCTAGTCAATTTGGAATGGATTTAAGCGCGCTCACGTGTTCATCTGTCAAAATGTCAGTTTTGTTTTTATTTTCTTTAATAAAGCCTAAGCTAATCCCTGAAAAATGTGCGCCAAATCCACTCTCATTTCCATTAGAGACAAACTCATTAAAATCAAAACTTGAGAAACATCAGCTGGCTGCAAACGTGTGGGATTTTATATGTGTCAAATCGATTTTGACATTAGCGCTTTCACTGCTCCACCTATTTGACTAAAGCACTGATAGCAGAAACGATGACGTCATCAATGACGTAAGGCGGTGAAAGAGCGAGTGCTTTAGAGCACGCTTTAGGTCAATTTGGACCGACTTAAGCGCGCTCACAGTGCTCTAAAGCAGTCTGTTAGTGCATATTGGAACGCACAGCTAGTCTGGTTTAAAACTGTATTCGATGATATTCGACGAATGCACGCATATAGAAATAAACCGACTATATTCAGTGAATGTGATGTGTGCGTTGATTTCAAGAAACAAACCGTAGATCACGTCAAAACTTAAAAAATCCGCAGCGCAACCTGCGCAACCAAAGCGCAACCCTGCCTGTTGTCTTGTCCCTGGCCCCAGAGCCTTCCCTGCAAAAGTCCCTGGGTCCCATCACATTTTATTATTTCCAGTGCACCTCAATAGTTCAATATTTTGAAAAATTAGGACCCAGATTGGCCATGGCCGGTTGAGTACCTACATTTTATAATTTATATGTATTTTTTAACTCCCATATTTACCTGTGCGGAAATCTGGTTATTTAAAATGCAACGTCAGCCACGAAACAATATTTCGGGGATCCTCAAGAAGCCCAAGAGTGCAGCATCATCACAAACAGATAAATATACAGAAGACAAGCTCACGCTTGTCGGCAACAGCAGAGTTGAAGCGGGTACCGCCGTTACACCCGAATTGCAAAGTTATGTTTACAAGACCACCAGTACTCGCAGACCCCACCTAAAAATTGAGTATGAACCAGATTCACCTTCCAAAGAGGTACTTCATATTTACAATAATTTAAACAGAAGCATCAGTTATGTGTGAATATACGTAAATTTTAATAAATATGTAAACCCCTTTTTCGTTTGTGCCTGGGATGTTAACAAATGTTCGCACTTATTAGTTGCATGGAAAAAATAACTTTCTTATACCTTCAACTGCATCAAAGTATCTGCACCTTGCTAGTATGGGGTATCATACATATTATTATACCATAGGTGTACAGGATATTTTGACCCTGTTGTACCTACACAATTTTTTTCCCCTTGTTCATATGTACTGAATTTTGACCTGCACTGTTTAGTAAAAAAAAAACTGCTTAAATCTGTTAGTTTTCATACTAGGCACAAAAATCACTGCATGATAATAAACACATTTGGAATTTATTTTGTTTCAATTTGTTAAGCAATTATTTTTGCAGTTAGGGTATTACATACTAAGCAGCAGGTAAATTGTTTTATAACTTTCTACACCATAGGGAACCAAAGGCTTGTGGGAGCCCCCAAACTGGCGGGAATTTCTTCTAAATCTGAGGAACATGAGAGCTAATAATGATGCTCCTGTGGATTCCATGGGATGTCACATGAGCATGGACCCAAATGCTCCACCAGAAGTAAGCTGGCTACCTTTAGAAAAGCATGTAATACTTAAAACAAATATATATTATCACTTCCTTTTAACAACTAAGAGCTCTCCATGCATAGTTTACTAAAATTTTTCATGGAACTACACTTAATGCTATTTTAAAAATTGTACGTAAACATCTCTAGGTTATCAGATACCAAAGTTTGATATCGCTGATGCTGTCCAGCCAAACCAAGGATCAGGTGACATTTGCAGCCATGGAGCGGCTTCGAGCAAGAGGTCTTACAGTGGACAACATTCTAGCAATAAGTGATGATGAGCTAGGGAAGCTTATTTATCCTGTGGGTTTCTGGAAGGTAAAAATATTATAAATATTTTTGTTAAAAATACTTGTCGAGATTGTCGACTTTTCTAGAATTGTGAATAGAAAATGTTAATTTGTAATATAGTGGTAATTTGTGACTATCAGGACGTTCTGAATAAAGGCCAGGTCAAAAGTACCCTAAACCGACGAGCGTGTATGAAAGGATTGATGAAAGTTCAGCAAGCAAGGGAAGTATGTCAAGATCGTAGCAGGTGGAGAACTGTGGTCTCTGCCTACCCCGACGGGAACAAGGCGTGATGTTATGTATGTATTTGTGAAGTGAAGATTTGGGTCGGTCATCGATCTTACAACCCACACAATAATAATATTATGTTTATTTCAGACCAAAGTAAAATATATTAAGAAGACAACTCAAACTTTGAAAGATCAGTATAATGGCGACATTCCTGATTCCGTTGATAAGCTGTGCAAGTTAACTGGAGTGGGACCCAAGATGGCTCATATCTGTATGAAAGTTGCTTGGAATAAGGTGACTGGGATTGGTAATAACCCATTTTATTTGTACAATTTATAGTGCTCTTTTTATAATCCCTAAAAATCAAATCTCTTGAATTTATTTTATAGGTGTAGATACTCATGTCCATAGGATCAGTAACAGAATAGGTTGGGTCAAGAAACCTACTTCAACTCCTGAAGATACCCGCAAGGCACTTGAAACCTGGCTCCCATCAGAACTCTGGGGAGAAGTCAACCATCTTCTAGTCGGGTTTGGTCAAACAATTTGCTTACCAATTGGACCATTGTGCCATGAGTGTTTAAATAATGATATATGTCCTTCAAAGAACCTAGGAAGGAAGTCGCCTAAGAAAACGCCATTAAAGGAATCTCCAAAAAAACTAGTCAGTGAAGAAGCAGTTGAAAATGTCAAGCAAGAACTGGATTTAGATGAACCTAACAAATTACGGAAGAAAAGAAAAGTTACGCCTAGAAAGACAGCAGAATCAAATGAAGGGCAAGAAAATGATAATTTTAAAGATGAAAATCTTCTAATTAAAATGTCCAAAGTCAAAGACGAATCTGATGTAGAACAACCCAAAAAGTCTCCTAGTTCAAGAAAAATAACAGCTAAAAAGAAGTCAGAAATAAGCGAAGATGAGATATTTGAGATAGTCGAAAAAGAAACAATATCCATCAAAGAAACCAATATAGAGAAGCTCAAAAAGTCTCCTGCCAAAAGAAAAGTAACTTCTAAGAAAGCAGCTGAAAAAATTGAAGATGATGCATTTGAAGGAACAAAAAAAAATGTGTCTACAGAATTTTCACTTAACCCATCAGAAGAACAAGAGCTCAAGATATCTCCTGCCAATAAGAGAAAAGTGACCTTCAAAAAGACAAAAGAACAAAATGTACCACAAGTTATGAATGTCAAAGTTGTTTATTCGTCTCCTGGTATAAGAAAAGTAACAACTATGACGGCAACAGAAAAAATTGAAGATGATGTTACATTCAAAGTAGAAAAAGAAACTCTATCTCTCAAAGAAACCAATATGGAGAAGCTAAAAAAGTCTCCTGCTAAAAGAAAAGTAACAACCAAGAAATTTGCTGAAAAAACTGAAGATGATGCATTTGAAGTAAAAAAAGATAATGTGGTTACTGATTTTTCACTTAAAGCCTCAGGTGAACAGGAGCCTAAGAAATCCCCTGCTACTAAAAGTAAAGTGTCCTTCAAAAAAACAAAAGAGCAGAATGTACAACAAGATATTACCGACTTTGCTGTCATCAAAGATAATTTGGTAGCAAAGAAAAGGAAAGCTACACCAAAAAATGGTACAGGTGATACCAATCCTAATACTCTTGAGGTCAAAAATGAGGAATTGGAACAACCTGTTAAAAATAAATCGCCTCGAGGCAGAAAGAAGGAGAATACTGAGCAAAATGATGAAAACATCCAGGTTGGTGAGAATAAGAGAGTTGTTACCAGATCTGCTAAAAAGTAGCACAAAATGCAACCAGCATTTTGGATTGATTTGTTGTTGCATGTTGATTTTATTGTTTATGGATAATGTTGTATCATGGTGAATTAAAATTAAGCTAGTTGTTAAGTTTCTTTTTAACTTCATAAATATTTTTTTAGTTTATTAATAGATATGTATGAATAATAAATGACTTTTCTTTGTAAATCATGTTTTATTTCTTAAAATTCTATTGATATCTTAATGTTTTCGTCTACCAACTTTCTTTTTGGACTTGTCCTTTCTAGGATCACTCTTAGCTTTCATGTGTCCTTTCTTTTGTTGAGATTTCTTCTTATTCTTTACTCTCTCTAACTTATTCTTCATTTGGTACACTTTACTCTTCTGTATTTTCTTTGTAGCTTGTTTCTTAAGAATTCTCTTGATCTCTTTCTTTGTTTTCAATTTCGTATCTGTTTCTTCTATTTCTGAACCCTCTTGGTCTGTGGCATCTTCTTCATCAGAACCCATACCAGGAATACCTTCATATGTTTTAATATCTTTCTTCTTTCTTACTTCAGTTTTAGCTGGTCCTTTGGGTTTGTTTTCTCCAATAACCAGGTCTTTTTTCTGGAGTGTGTCAGTAGAGAGTTCCATGATTTTTACATTCACATCCTCATCCTCATATTCCTCTTGAAGAAGTTGTTCAATATCTGGTATGGGACGGCTAGATACAATAAGCTTTTTGTATGATTCTTTATTCTGAAAAGGATATGACAATAAAATTCTAACGTGAAATTGAATATTACCAACTGGCAAATGAATTGAAAGTTTTTTTCTGGAGAAACTATTGGTAGTACTGTGAAACTAGGATTTTATTAGATATACCTTTGAAGTAACCAAATCAAAAACCCTATTCATTCATCATTAGAAAAATAACTAGACAAAAAAAGAGATTTAAGATTGAGGAGTATTCTTTGATTATTCAACAATGAACGTGTACAGATCATTAGGAACCCTAGGAAATAAATACTACAACATTAGTCTTTCATATTTAACTTACTAGGGATCATTCAACAATTACGTGATCACCGGAAGGGGGGGGGTCTGGTGCTTGTATATATATCTGGATTACTTGGCGGGGGGGGGGGGGGGAGAATCCCTGATTACGTCATCATACTAGAAATACTTTTAATTAGAATTAAGTCGGATGACTTTAGGTGGATACCTAAGAACATTATTGTAAAGGCAATTTAAATTTGAATTTTTCATTCTTAGCTGGCTCCTTTCTGTATGACTGGATTAGCACCGACGAAGATCACGTAATCAAGGCGGGGGGGATTAAAAGATTACGCTGTGATGACATGGGGGGGGGGGTTTAACAAAACTGCCAAAAATGATCACGCAATTGTTGAACGATCCCCTATTAAATTTAACTATTAATGTCATTTTTATTATTTTTTTCTTTATTTACTTTAAACATAATAAATGAAAAATAATAATAAAAAAAAATTATGTAAATACTACTTAACTTTTTATTTTCTTAATAACAAGTGGGCAAACAAGCAGTTGGGCCACCTGGTCCCTGTTCGTAAGTAGTCACCAGCGCCCACAGTACCCACAGTCTTACTAGTGATGAAAGATGAACTGATGCAATGCTGATGGTCTAACGCGGGATAAACTGATACAAGCTACACAAAATGCCGTTCTCGTAGCTGAGTACTCGGCAATTTAATTCTATTGGCTTTGAATTGACACGAAAAGCAGAAGACTAGTGATAAAACTTGACACTAATAAGACAGCAAAGCACATTGCCCACTCTAAGAACTCAGATGTTATGTATCATGTGCTGGTAATTTCAATGGCTCTAAAGGGTAAGCCATTTGAACCAAAACAGTGCCGTACAAACACTGCTGCTTTATGTTACAAATAGGCAAGGGGTAGTACTTCTCCAGACAGGCTTTGCACAAAAGCCCTTCCACCTACAAACTACCTACCTCCTGTTTTATTCTCTTTTTCTCCTCTTTAAGCATATGTTGAAGTTCTTCTTGAGCCTTCTTTTTCCTTTCGAGTTTTCTTTTACGAAAGCCACATAGGAAATCTCTGTAAAATTAACAATGTGAGAGCGTTATAAAAAATATTCCCCAGCGCGATCATTTTCACTAATTCAACTCGTCTTGATTCGTAAAAGGAAAACTTTGTACTTACTTCCTTTTCGCTTCATCAAAAACTACAACAATCTTTTTCTTCTGTAATTGGTTCTTGTTTTTCTTCTTGCCCATGTTTGATTTTCAGCAAATATTGATCACGATTCTACAAAACACGAACGAAAGAAAATATAACCTCATCTATTCAGTGCTGCAAACCACTAACAGGAAATTCGGGAACATTCGCAATCGCAATGCAACAAAAACTATTTTTTTTTAATGGCAATTACCCTAAAAGAGTATCACTGCCAGAGAGCAAGAGCAAAAGAACTTAATAAAAATAAAAAAAAGAGCACAGAAATTCAATGACAATCAATCAGGATTTTAGTTTTGAATGAAGTATTAACCGGCAATTTTGTAAAAACATATTTTTTTGTAAAAGTACCAGGTAGGTATAAGCTGACCTGTGCTACATGGTAAACATTATACAGGTTGAGTTCATCTTATACTGGTTTTAAGAGTATCAACATTATGTCGAGGATTACTGTGGTTTTAAAATTTTGAAAGTTTTTACTGGTAATTTAATAAATTATCCCCTAAAGTGCATTTAATGGAACCCTCTCCATACAAACTTTCGTAGATTGACTGGACTACTCCCGTATCGGAATATTCCAAATTCGAAATTAAGGTCATTGTCCGCTATCATTTTCATTTCCACATACATACATAACATCACGCCTTGTTCCCGGTGGGGTAGGCAGAGACCACAGTTCTCCACCTGCTACGATCTTGACATACCTCCCTTGCTTCCTGAAGTTTCATCAATCCTTTCATACATGCTCGTCGGTTTAGGGTCCTTTTAACCTGGCCTTTATTCAGAACGTCCTGAATTTGGTCCTGGTACGTTCGCCGAGGCCTTACCCTTCCAACGTTTCCATTTACTCTCGCCTTGTAGATCTCTTTCGTCAATCTTCCTTCATTCATCCTCTCTACATGACCAAACCATCTCAGCATCCCTTTCTCAATTTTAGTCACTACGTCTTCTTTTACGCCACAACGTTCTCTTATCACACTCACTACTCCTGCCACTCAATTTCACACCAATTATACTCCTCAACGCTCTCATTTCTACTGCATTAATTCTACTTTCATGCTGTTTCTGCCATACCCAGCTTTCACTGCCGTACATAAGTGTTGGTACCAAAACGCCTCTATGAACAGCCAGACGAGCCTTGTGAGACACGTTCTGACTCTTCATAAAAGCATGCAGAGCACCATTCACCATGTTTCCAGCATTCACTCTTCTTTCGATATCACTTTCACACTTTCCGTCTCTCGTAAACTTAGAACCCAGATACACAAACTCCTTCACTTGTTCGACTTGTTCACCACCTATTAATATAGTACACTCTGTCATACACTCTTCTCTTTCAAGTACCATTACTTTCGTCTTGCTTACATTTACTTTCATTCCTTTCCAATCAAAAGCCACATTCATCATTGTTACCATCTCCTGTAACTCGTCAGCAGATGACGCAAGTATAACTTGGTCATCAGCGTAGAGAAGACATTTGATGAGTAACTCATTCATTCTCAGTCCACACATACTCTCTTTCAGATCAGTCAAACAATTATCCATAAATAGGTTAAACAGCCAAGGTGACGCTACACATCCCTGCCTAACACCTTTTTCGATGCTAAACCATTCAGTGTACGCCCCGTTTATTCTGACGCAAGCACTGGAATCCTCATAGAGAGATTTCATTGCTTGAATCAGATGAACGTTCACCCCATACATAGATAATGCCGACCACAATTCATTCCTCACCACTCGGTCATAGGCCTTTTCCAAATCCACGAACGCGCAGTAGACTTTTTGGTTTTTGGCCAAAAACTTTTCAGCTATGCACCGCAAGGAAAAGACCTGATCTGTACATCCCATTCCCTTTCTAAATCCAGCTTGTACATCCCATATTATTTCGTCAGTATCTTTCATCACTCTTTCAATCAAAACCTTTGCATACAGTTTGCCGACGACACTGAGAAGACTTATCCCGCGGTAATTTTTGCAGTCCTGTTGTGTCCTTTTACCTTGTACAGCGGCACAATCACAGCCTTGCACCAGTCACCTGGTACTTGGCCGTTCGTCCAACACAGGTTGAAAAGGCGGTACAGCTGACTAGCCAGAATGCCTCGCCCAGCCTTCAACATTTCGACCGACACTCTATCATACCCACCTGCTTTACCTGATTTCATACTTTTCATTGCTTTCATGATCTCATCCATACTTATCTCACTTGCATTACTCTCATATTCTTTCGCATGCATTTCCACAGAAGACCTCGGTACGCTAGCCTCTGCTTCTCTCTCAAACAAACTTTCAAAATATTCCTTCCATCTCTTCAGCACACATTCTTCACCTTTTATAATACTTCCATCCTGGCTTCTGATTTTACTCAGCTCCGATGTTCCAAACTTTCCTCGGGCTGTCTGTATGAATTTCCAGAAAAACTTTTGGTTTGACTGGAAATCTTCAGAAAGCCTTCTGTCAAACTCATCTTTACACTCCTCTTTCTTTCTCTCAACAACATCCTTTACAATACCTTTCACTCTTTTATATTCCTTTAGTGCTACACTAACATCATCACTTGTGGCCTTCTGCATTCTTTGATTAGCTTTTACAGCTAACCAATCTAACCATGCTTTTTTCTTCTCACAAATAGCTACTTGTACACTTTTATCCATCCACACATTCTTCTTCTTTCCACCATTTCTCCTTTTCGACACCCCACAAACATTGACAGCTACTCCTACTGCTCCATCTTTAAATTCATTCCATAAGCATTCAATATCATTCACTTTATCTAGGTTCTCAAATCTTTCACTCAAGCCTTTCAAGTATTCACTTCTGACATCCTCCTCTTGCAATCTCTCCACTTTAATTCGTTCCAAAACGCTCGTCTGCTCTTGTGCTTTATGCCGCCACCGATTAAATAGACCACCAATTCGGTTTACAACCAGGTGGTGGTCTGTGTCGATGCCGACTCCGCGATATGCGCGAGCGTCCAGAACCCTTTTCCTCAATCTTTCATCCACAACTACAAAATCGATCATACTTCTCGCATCACCCTCCTCTCTTGTAAACATATGGATCCTTTTGTTGTCAAACATAGTGTTTGCCACAAAAAGATTCCATTCCAAACATATCTCAAGCAGACTTACACCATTTTCATTCACACGTTCATCACCAAACTTACCAACAACTCTTTCATAACCTTCACGCTTTCTTCCTACCCATCCATTAAAATCACCTAGCATGATAACTCGTTCATTCTGTTCACATTTCCCTAATGTATCTCTCATATTTTCCCAAAACTCCTCTATCTCTTTTTGGGCTTTTGGAGACCTTCGCGAACCCACATCCGTAGGTGCATATGCACCCAGAACGAAGATTCGAGTTAGTCCGACTTTTAGCCTGACTCAGATGAGTCTTGGGCTCACACACTCGACTTCTTTCACGCACTCTACCATTCTTTCGGAAAGTATGACACCGACTCCCTGACAGCCTCTGCTGGTACTGGGAACACCAGACCAGTACGTTGTGTAAGGGCCATGTTCTGTGGTGTCACATTCTTTCCGTTTAGTCTCATTTACACACAGTACGTCTATACGCCTTTCATCCATCATCTGACATACTTCATCTATTTTGCCATTCATTCCACCTCTGACATTCATTGTAGCAAAGCGGCTCTCCGTAGTCCGTTTTTCGCCCCCGCGAGGAACGGGACGTGATGCGTTGCGAATCACATCGCCGCCATTTGAATTTATAATTTTAGTAGAATCCATTGCGTTCCCACGAGCAGTAAGGTATATTCAGGTGGTCCATCCTGGCAGAGCCCCACATACCAGGACAAGGCTAGCCTATTTCTGGGTTCGCCCGGACCCAGGGCGTTGTGACCGCTATCGACTAGACTCGCCTCTAGCCACGCATCCATCGGCACGGTCAACCTTAGATTGGCGGAATGGGCAGGAATAAAAGGAACGGGAGGGATAGGTTTCTTGGGACAGGAATAATTGGTATAGGAAAGGAATCGGGTAAGAAGGATATTACTTTCTCGGAAGGATCGGGATGAGTTAGTAATAGCTCGGGGAGCCGGGGTCGCGTACCCGTATACAATACTACAACCCCCAAGGAGAGGGTAGTTGAGATGTGTACCCCCTGACTCATTTCCACACTGTTTCGTATTACGACCAGAGTATTTGATATGAATTACAACTCGATACCTTCACGCGTTCCTGAGAAAAAGGTTCTTGACAGACAGACAAAAGGACAACAAAGTGGTCATATAAATAAGGGTTCCGTTTTTCCTTTTGAGGTACGAAACCCTAAAAACTGTCATATCACTAAGGGAGGTGACAGTTTTTATTTTAATTCTGTAATAGACTATGACTATGTTCTAATCCACCGTAAAGGAATCGACGTTAACAAAAAAAAAATTTAGCTGCATTATTTATTAGTGTTCGAAAAAAATTATTTATTTTTTTAATAACTTAAAGACCCTATCTTTATTTATGGGCTATGTTTCAAGGTTCTATACATTTGGGAATTCGTTATGATTTTAAAAAAAGTGTTTAAAAAAGCATAGATTCTTGATGAAGCATTTTCTTCTCAATAAAAAAAAATTTACAGCTCTATTGATAGGCAAAACATTTTATTATTTTTGCTGTAAGGAAATAAAAACAAATAAGTGAATATGCCATAATCGTATTGTATTTGCAACACTCAATTTCTGAACGAAAATTACGTATTTGACGGTGATATGTTCACACAACTTTTTTTCTGTAAGCAAAAGCCAAAAGCACTAAAAGCCTCTTTCCTTCTAACCGTCTCAAACAGGAAAAAACTTTCTATGAGCATGTATGCACCCCTTCAAAAATATTGTTTATTTATCAACTGTGAAGACAGATTTCAGTCTGGTGAAAACAATTTTATAACAAATTATGAGATCATTTGATACTGCGTTTCAATCAACAATTTTTGGCAGAAAACCAAGAATTTTGAATTACTTGTTGTGATTGGCCGTTGGAGTCAATTAATTTTTTTAGTAGTCCGTCGTCGACCAATCAGCGCACAAGTCCACAATAAAGACGGACTCATCAGCAGCATGGCTGTCAGTATATATTTGAAGCTTGAACGATGCGTTTCCTCTCATTACGTTGGTTTTTTTTGTTTGTGAATTTTGACGAAAATGATATCGTGTGTGATTTTGAGTGGAATCAAATATGGAAAAAATCGTGTGCTGTGACTTGATATCTGCGTGGTTGCGCAAGGTATGTAGACTTAGATAGCAGGAATTTGTTATTATTGTTGTTAAAATCTTCCTGTTTGCGAAGTCCCAGAAAGAATCATGGCACAAAAAAATCGATTTGAGAGCACTACGTATGTTGCTTTCATAATAATTTAATTTAGGTGATAGAAGGTCGCGGAGACGTGGTCGTGGTGGTTGTGAAGATGCAAGCTTTGATCCAGGAATGATATATGTTTTGCATGAGTCCATATGTGAGCGTGAAAGGGTCAGGTTACATTACATCGAGCGGTTCCGTACCGTTAGTAGGTGTGATTATTGTTTTAATCTATTTGATTGGTGCGTGGTGCTCGTGTGCGGATGTGGAAAGTGAATTGCCGCGAGCGATCAAGACCTGTCTATAAAGGACACCTTCACAGCATAATTGTATAAATTTTATTATTGTTGTAAATTTACAATATGTTCAATGAAAAGTTTTCAATACCAAACTAGTTGATCAATACTATGGCTTAAGATGTTTGTATGGTTCACTTGAACAGTAAAATTACTTTCTGAAGTCATAAGAAACTCAGTCAGCAGTTTTTTATTTACCTTTTTTGAAAATATGGTTTTTGTGGTCCTTTACTAGGTTTTGATCTTGTAAAATCATGTGCTCTCACGGATCAGATATTAATAAACTCTAAACTAAAATAAAGTAATTGCATGCAAGTAACACTTAAAGATAGTATTAGTGTATGGATAAGAAAAGTACCAACCACCCTGTCCCATCCCAATGCCCTAAAATGCTAGATGGATGGACAGCAACATCCTTCTGAGTATTGGCACAGATAATAATACTATACTAGTACAGATGCCTCACGTCATAGAACGAATTTGTGCCGAAAATTGTTCGGGCTATTTTTTCCATAAGGTATTTTCTTAGAATAAATTGATATCTGGATGTTAAAATTGAATTAATGTCATAGTTTACACCTTTACCTACCAACCTAGTAGTAACATTCAGTTTAATTATTAGAAACAAAAGGGCCAAATGAATTCGGGCTATTTACTCCATTGAAAAAACCGTAGTACGGAATGAGACCCCATGGTATTGGTCAGCAGTTACCAACCACTACAGTCTATTTTGCCAGCGGCAACACTAACAAGAGTGGGACTTTGCTACATTTCCCCTAAATTGTACCATTCATTTTTGCTGTGACATTCCGGAGGAAGCTCCCTGAGGAGTAGTGCAATTTTTATGTGATATTATTATGACACTATTATAATACTAGCTGAAGAGGTGTAAAAGTGGCAGTGTGGTTTTACAATTGCTCATTATAACAACCCATAGATATACCTACACTCACAGCTGAAACTGAACATAGACCTCCCCTAACATTCTCGTAACAAAAACTCAAAAAGTATGGTTTTCTTTTGTGAACCGTCATAGTACCATGCTTGTTTGCATACTGGCTGGCACTACTGTGATTGGGGATTGCAGTATTGAGGCATTGGGACACAGAAGGATGCTGTTGTAAATCCTCTCTCACATAGGTACCCGTATTCACCTTTGTAGTCAATGATGGGAAGACAAGGTGCAAATTGGCTACTATATGCCATGCAAACTAACATGTGCAGAACTCATAAAATGAGATGCAGGGGGGCAGGTTTGCAAATGGTTCATTCAAAAGCTTGTCTTCCATGCCTTGTTTACTATTATATATTCTGTGCCCATGCGCAGAAAATAACCGTCAGCGCTAAAGTTAGTTTACATGGCATATGCTATATTACATAAGCAAAGCATAGTGTTTTCTAATTTATATTTCTAGTATTCAATATTTGGTAATGTTGCAAACTGTGGTAAAAAGTTATCTATAAATTCATACTCATTCATACTGTACCCATAATCTTTTTATCTAATCTGTTTATCTCTTCGGTCATATAGGTGAAAGTTAAAACATGAACATACTTATCTGTCTGTATTTTACATTCGGAGTTCAGACTATAATTTTCAATACTAATATAATATTATAAAGAGGTATTTGGGTGTATGTAAATAAATAAATAAAGTCTTTATTACTGACTTTTTACAGTTGCTGTTTTGTAACATAATGTATCTTATCTAATTTTTATATTATAGTAAAAGTAGTTTATTCTTCTCTGACAGCCCCATTGTTAATTTTGTCAGAAATAATTCGCCATAATGTTTTGTCCATGGCCGTCCTTCTCCGTATTGTGCCAGCCAATACTCTGATTTCCTCCTCCCATCTTTTCCTTTGTCTCCCCCACTTTGGGTATTATGGTGTATTTGGGTGTATGTACTTTAAAACAACTTAGTACAGAGTAACTAAATAAAATTTATATATATTTAAGTCATGGTCATTTGAACTATAAAATATTATACAACTAGGTAAGTATCTAGAAATAATAAAACCGGTCAAGTGCGAGTCGGACTCGCGCGCCAAGGGTTCCGATATATCTATAGTATTTTTGGAAGCAATAAAGTCCATTTTTAGAACCGCAAAACTAAATATGTTTGTAAAGATTTTTTGCAGATTTCAAAAAAACTGTGCAACTAAGTAAGATCGTTTTATTTTTGCTGTAATATTTACAAAACTGCTATTGACTGTAATTAATACAGATTTTTCCTCTCACAGACTTAGGAGATAGGGGCGGGGGGAACGGTATTTTTTTTGACATAATTGTCAACACAACTTGAAAACAAAGAGTTGTAAAAAATATATTTTAGTATGTAAAAGTAAAGCCCTTTCATATGATATCCCAGTCAACCTAGTAACGACTGTTTGAAATTTTGCCCCCCCCCCCCCCTATTTGGACCCCCTTTACAGTAATAATCATATTTTTTTTTTTATTCTTTTATGTGCAATTGAGTTGGGCAACCAAATTCTACAACTATTCCAAATTTCAAGTCGATAGCATGAGCGGTTACTGAGATATAGAGGTGTGACAGACAAAGTCGCACCATAAGGGTTCCTTTTTTTACCATTTTGGTTTTGGAACCCTAATAAAGACACTGTCATCTGTTTATAATAAATGCAATCATAACTGAGTAATTTGATAAGAGAGCAAGTGAATTCACAATTATGTATGATAAAGCGGGAATAGATAGGGCAATGGCTTGAGCTTAAATATAATATTATCTTCTGAATAATATTAATGGAAACTGTGGTTGACTGCTCTATCAACATATAGCTATATACAAATATCTTACTACTGCTACGGTAGTAATTTCTCTTTTTAATTTTAACTTAGTATAGTATTACTTTAAGTTTTTCTGTAACTTTTAATTTGCTTGCTTAATTTTGTACGGGTTATGTTTTTTTTTTCATACATTTTGCCTAATTTTGTTGTAAATTTAAATAGGTATTTAAAATTTAGTCTTAGAATCAATTTAACAATGACAAGTTCTTTCGTTGTTTTGTTTGTAACATTGTAGCTAATCATTAGTGTGCATGCGGAGTTTACCTTTAAGTAGTTGTTACTCTTTAATATGTATTAATAACACTCTTTTTTATTATGTATGTAATAGTGTAAGCAACTGTTGGTAGACCTTAATAAATTAAAATAAAAAAATAAAATAAATAGCTCAAACCCATCAAACCACTGAATGGATTTCATAGGTTTAACAATGTGTTTTCGCGAACCTTGATCAAATGAAATGTGCGAACATAAGACAAAAAAATATCGATCAACATCCAAATTTTATTATTGTTTAGTTTGCTATTTGAATAGTAAAGGCGCATTCATTTTAAAAATAAAACAACACCGTTTTGTTTTTTTCTTTGTATCTTTTTTTTTCTTTTAAAGCAAAAAATGTAGTCTTCAACATAGGCTCATTTAAAAGCTAGGAAGTCTGCCTAGCTACGTATATATAAAGGAGGATTTTGCGACATTAGTCTTATGAATCTACGGAAAGGCACGCGGACCAAGTCGCGTTGCAATCTAGTATTTTTGGTGCTATTTTGAATTATTTTTGTGTGCGATCCAGTATTTTTGGTGCTACTCTCAAAGAAAGGGCATCAAATACATGCCAAATTGGACTTTTTGTCATTTGGTTCGAGCATCACACAAAAACTACTGAACAGATTTCATTGAATCTTTTTTAAAGCTTATATCATAAATTAAACTTTGGTACCTACATATTTTCATCTCGAACAATTTTTCACAACCAAGTGTACGTGAGTCTAACCACTATAGAGTTATTGGTCACTTTTATTTCAAAAGAAGAAGAATGCACAAGATTCTACGTGGGCAGAACTTGCTCAATCAAAGTACTACTTACAGTACTTGAAATTAATGAAAGGTGTAAACGCGGCCATTGGCCGATTTTTTTCTTTGGGTAAGTCGCCCCCTTAGTTCTTGAAACGAAAGGTGAGTTTTTTTTTTGGTGAGTTTCCCCCTAAATCTACGTGCGGACGAAACCGCGGGCAAAAGCTCGTCCATTATAATATCGTGTGAGTTGCACGATCGACATCCGACCTCACAAACCAAGGAGGTTTCAGTAGCAGCTCTTTCTGCTAAGGAGGGAGCCATAAGCGTAGCACTTTCTTGCGAGGGACCTCCATACTAAAATGTGTGGATTTTTAAAATCCTAAAAACGTAAAATTTTCATCTTTCTCTCTGAGAAATATGTGTCATGGGACTAATAAATGCTACTACCACAGTTTTTCTGGTGAAAACACTTACCATTCAGGAAAAAAACGGTGTTAAAAATCACGCATAAAATGGCTATTTCGGATTCTTTACGCTTCCGTCCTTAGTATTAATGATCAATTCATCTGTAAAAAACTATATATTTTCACTCTCACAAACAAAGTTTATACTAATACATTAGATTTTCAAAGATATCTTGACTTTTGTAAAACTTAACTGAGTTTTTTGACCGACTAGAATGGGCGACAGTGAGACGCTTTACACTTCACTAGCTCATACAGAATATGTATATGGCGGACTCTATAGTGTTTTACTCTGAGTCACAAACCCTGGAGTCACAATTGTTGACCCGCCACGGAAGGCCTCTGACCTAGCTAATTGGTTAACTTAACACTCCGTTGATAGTAGTTCTCTCAACCTCTACTACTACTCGACCAAAAACATTTTTTTTTTAAATTAATTATGAGTTACTAACTTTACTTTCGTTCGGGTCTGGAAGCGTTCCGTTTATGTGTGCGCGACCACGCACACTACAAACGTTAGTTTACTATTATTTAATCTGTGACTCTACCAGCAAATTGCGTTCAGTACCTATTACGCGTCTGCGTCAAACACGGAATGCAGTCTTAACGTGCCGGCATGGAACCGTAACTTATCATACAATCAGGTGATCATCCTGCAATGCCCTAACCAAACTGGTCACCAAGTGGTTCTACAGTGTCCCCCACTAGGAATCGAAACCAGAAACTGCGGATCGCGGAGGCTGTTCTGTTAGGCAAATAACTCCGATGCTGACAGTTATTTGCTGCGCATGAGTGACAGGCGGGGAGACAATGATCTATTCGCACGCTTGCCCCGCTCTCCCCCGCGATAAATTTTTTAGACCATCTACGACCCTATTTTTCTCACTGTGAGTATTGCTGTTTCGTTAGAGTTCAGCACGCGTAGGTACGTACAGTCAAAAGCACATCAAGATTGACACTTGTAGCGCGAATCTATCACGTAGAGCATTTGAAATAAGAATTTTTCAAAGTCCAAAGTGTCAAGCTCGAGAAAAAGAAATTTAATCTTCGGCAATCAGGCGATTCATCCTGCATTGCTTTCCTGGTCTCACAAAGTTATTTGTGTTTGATATTGTTCCCTCCGGTAATCGAACCGAGAACCTCCGGATCGAGAGCCTGACGCTAGAGCGTCATATCGTCGAGATCTTCATTTCGGTTGACAGCTGTCAAACTTAAAACCGCAATATCTCGAAAACTACTGCCCCTAGACTACACGTATGCTGGGATTTATGATTGATAGATCTCGATGAGATCTTCATTTGATTGATGCTGTCAAACTTAAAATCGCTATAACTCGGAAACTACTGACCCTAGAATACTTGTGCTGTGACAAATTGATAGATCTCGTCGAGATCTTTATTCCGATTGACAGCTGTCAAACTTAAAATAGCTGTAACTCGGATATTCGGATCAGATATATACAAAATACAAGAACAAGATACAAATACCAGTTACAAGTACAAGTTACATATACACACGGCCGCACGGCAATAGAAACACTTTTGGACCTTATGGCGTGGTAATAGAGTTGAAAAAGTTTCTACCGACAAGCGGTTGACCGTGCGAGATAGAAGTACTAGTCACAAGTATAAGCTACAATTACAAGTCCACGTTACATACAGGTACAAGATACAAGTACCTACTAGTACATGTTACGTTTTAAGTTTTCTGTAATAAAAACTTTTTGATACTGAACGCATTTTACAAGACCCAGGGTGATGTTTTGCGTTTGTGAAGTTTTACGTACTCGGTAGGTATTTCACGTATTTATTTTTCAAAATCCGCAAAACACCACCAAACCTCGCTCGCTTTTCGAATATTGATCATTCGTTAGAGTTCCTGTGTTAGCAAGTTACGGTCCTACGTCTAAAGTTAATACTTACCTAACCTACACAGTTAAAAATAGTCAATAGGCTAAAAATTAATTACCCAGATCATTAGTAACTTGCAAACCCTGGCCCTGACTTGCGTTCAAGGCTTTAGTATTCCAGGACGACTTCAAGTAATTGCTAATTCTAAGCTATACAATAATGTGCTCTATCTACCTCATCCTAAAATACAAATTAAATATTTGTATCTGTATGTCACGTTTCTGATTAATGGAATAAAGCTGTGACTTTACACGTGTCGCCAAGCTAGAGTCAAGCTTTTGTTTGTAACACAAAGACGTTTGTTTTCCTTGCTCCAACAACAGAAACATAATTCTTTTGAAAACAATAAAAAAAAAACAAGAAAAGAAAATTGTTTACTTATTGCATTACAAAAAATCTTACATTTTTGTTTGTCTCTACTACATGACGAAGCCATGTCACTCAGCATTCCTTTCTTAATGTTAGGTTACTATGGGCCGTTTGCACTAAACTTACCTGTGTTTAGGACACTCCTAGCGAACTTGCCGATTCTTAAGTTTAGTGCAAACGGCCCTACATCTTCTTGCTAAAACGTTCTCTTATTACATTATTTTTAATGCTGTCAGTCAATTACACAAGGATGATACCTACTCTTCAAAGCTCTCATTCCTAACTAATAAAAAACTAAAATAATTCTGCTTTCATGCTCATTCTGCCATAAGTAAGCCCATACACAGTAAAAAAAATATATCCGGTTTTTACTGTCATACATCAGTTTTGGTACCAAAATGAGTCTATGAACATCTAGACAGGCCTTCTATTTGTAGTCTTAGCTACTCGCCAGGTAATCAATCCAGGTGGTTGATCCTGGAGTGAGACAGTTTAAAGAATCCCGAGTGTTCGTGTTGATCCAGACAACTCAATAGTATTAGGCCACGTCACCATTAGACTTACAGTGAGCCGCTCACTGTTTGCCTCCAGTACGCCTCCCTAAATAAATTAAACGGAGTGTCCATTCAGCGCGTACTGTACGCAGTTTGCGGCGTTACGCTTGCGGATTCATTCAGTGAGCACTGTGAGCAGCTGAGTCGCCGCAAACTCCTATGCTCTCGGTCGGCGGCTCAGTCAACTCACTACGCTGACGGAACAAATTGAGTGAGCGACCGATACGCCGCCGCTCAGAGTCAGTCAGCTCACAGTGAGTCTAATCGGGACGTGGCCTTAGTCAGGAGCTAATAGTAGTAGTATTATAATGTTTCATTCTGCTTCCGCGATTTGTTTACATTTCTACAAAATTGTTTATACGCTATACCTACTTAATGTAAATTTATTTCTTCGTCTGTTTTTGCTCTCGTTCCATAGAAACTGCTCGAACGTGACGAGAAGCCAAACTTTGAAAGTCAATAGCGCATTTAAAAATAAGGACTTGTTTTCCTTATACACTTGATTTTCTGGAAACATCTACTGTAATATAGGTTTTTTTTTTATCACCCCGGATATTTTAAGAGGTGGTTCTGCCCATGAAACTGAACAACTTTTCCCAAGGAACATAGGTCGAAAAATTAAAAAAATAAATTCGACTTCGCATACAAACTGCATTGTACTGTATTGTATGCGAAGTTGTATGAGACGTCGAAAACAATTTTTGTATTTCGACCCGTTGTTTCTTGGGAAAAGTTGTTCAGTTTCATGGGCAGAACTACCTTTTAAAATTTCCGGAGTGTTAAAAAATATAATGCTGTATAACGACGTGTTGTTGCTTGATAATAAGGGTGCTGCGGACATTTCTATATGATTTGCTCAAGTCTGCCTATTTGACTGGTGATAAGAAGCATCCTCTAAAAGTAGCTATAAATTTTCATTGTGACTACAATGCACCGCTTATCAACTTTCGGCCAAGTGTGCCTCGTCTAATCTAAGAAGATAACACTCGCGACCCCAAAACGTGGTAAAAATGACATGTGCTTGACGAAAATTGCATATACTTAACAATAAATAGATAATTTAACTAAGCCCCCACCGCCGCTATCGTAGAAACAGTCATTAGCAGATACTTTCTGCTTGATGTTAATGAAGTTTTGTTCTTACGGTCAACCGCACACCAGTAGAAACATTTGCAACTCTATTACCATGCCATAAAGTCCAAAGTGCTTCTACTGACGTGTTGTTGGGAGTACGTAAGCGACCTATTTAAGTTAGATAAATAGATATGAAAGGTAGAAACAAGATACACCAAAATTTTCTCTAATAAAATGTTTAAAGATTTTTTGAATTTTGTTTCTGACTGCATTTTTAGGGTTCCGTACCACAAAATAAAAAAACGGGACCCTTATAGGATCACTTTGTTGTCCGTCTGTCTGTCAAGACCGTTTTTCTCACGAACGAGAAGAGGTATCAGGTTAAAATTTATAACGAATACTAGCTGTTGCCCGTGGCTTCGCTCGCGTGGATTTCATATTTAGGTTGTTACCGGTTTTCCGAAGCAATGAGATATTTTCCCGTCATTTCGGGGTAATTTTAAACTAAGGAAAAACAGGACTAACCCTGCGCAAATCAATGAGTATAATTCAAGATCCAGCTGAATTTTATATAATATACAGACGTTACTCATAAGTTACTCAGAACAGAGGAACTTAGCAGTAGTATCCTAACAAATGTACAGAGAGAGATGAGAGACACCTTTATGTAATATTTCAAAACAGAGCCAATTCGCAGCAGTAATTGAGAAAAACTAAAATCCTCTCCCTCTCTCTCCCTGTCCCTACTTCCTCTCCCCCTCCCCCTCCCTGTCTCTCCCCCTCCTCCCTCTCCCCCTGCCCCTCCCTCTCCCTCACCCTCCTCCCTCACCCCCTCCCTCTCTCCCTCCCTCTCCCCCTTCCCCTCCTTCTCTCTCTCCCTCTCCCTCTACCTCTCTACTTCTCTACGTATCTAACTCTCTACGTCTCTACCTCTCTACGTCTCTACCTCTCTACCTCTCTACGTCTCTACCTCTTTACCTCTCTACCTCTACCTCTCCCTATCCCTAACGCCAATTTAACCGCTATCCCTAACATAGAAACGACACCCATATTGATTTTTAGACATTTCAAACCTATCGCACCCCAATTCCATCCCCAGGGGGATGATGGTATTTTACGTCCACCACGTTGGATTTCAAAATTGTTGTAGTTTTCGTGATCAGCGACCCGATAAACCATACAAACGACACCCATATTCACATTTCAACCCTATCGCACCCCAACCCCATCCCAAGGGAATGATGGTATTTAACGTCCACCACCTTGGATTTCAAAATTGTTGTAGTTTTCGTAATCAGCGACCCGATAAACCATACAAACGATACCCATATTGGTTTTTAGACTTTTTCACCCCATTCCCCTTTTTAGGGGTTGAATTTGGGGTGGAATTTCAATAACAGTGATGAACGTTGCATAGAATTACATTATTAATGCCTAAATAATAAATTATGTAAATTTTACTGTAAAAATAAAGAATTTTCAACTTCATCCCCCTTTTCACCCTCAAGTGTGTCGAATTTTCAAAAACCCTGAGACATGTTAATATTAATTTTTAGTCGTCAGCCTAAATACAAATTTTGAAGATCCTAACTTCAAAACTGACGGACTTTCATACAAACTTTCATCCCCTATTTTACCCCCTTAGGGGAGGAATTTTGTAAAACCCTTTCTTAGTGCACCCCTAGGCCTCATAAGGAACCTACATGCCAAATTTGGAATCTCTAGACCCAGTGGTTTGGGCTGTTTGTTGATATGTCAGTCAGTCAGTCACCTTCTTCTTTTATATATATAGATTAAAGTCCATAAACCACACAAGATCTGAAAATTTAAATTTTTTACAACGACGCAATCAAAAGATATGGCTTTTTATGTCCTCATCTCCATACATTTATGCAAAAAAGCAAAACCTACAGGGTACTTCCCGTGGACATAAAATTATGAAATTTGGTAAGAAGCTAGGTCTCACAGTACAAATGAAGGAAAAAGTCTAAAATCATTAAATATTTCAATTTTTCTCACAACTAATAGTAACCAATTAAGGTGAGCTCCCGTTTCAAGAACTTTTCTATAAAAGAGGGGTCAAGTTGGATGGTCGCGGAGTTTTTAAAATCAGAGAGCAAAAGCTTTTAGTATATCATATGGTAGATAGGTACGGATCCCTTAAGGCGCGAGTCCGACTCGCACTTGACCGGTTTTTTTTTTATAAATAAACCCTGTGCCCTGAAAAAATGCCACCCATTTTGATGGTCAAGTATCGGTAATGCCGAAAGTGGTTAAGTTATTTGCCATAACAAATGCTGCGTTATTCTTTTTGACCTAATAAATTAAATAAATATTTGCGGTGGTACAGTCAAGAGCACATCAAGCTTGACACATTAGCGATCTTATTTCAATAGACGTACGGGCTAGAGGGCTTGCACTGCGAGCGTTAAGAGGGAATAGCAGTTGGATTTTTCCATACATTTGTTTTCCCCTGTTTTCTTCCTGGGTAATGCTCGTAGAGCAATGGTTTTTAGGGTTCCGATACCAAAATGGTAAAAAAAAGGAACCCTTATGGTGCCGCTCTGTCTGTCCGTCTGTCTGTCACACCTCTATATCTCAGCAACCACTTATGCTATCAACCTGAAATTTGGAATAGTTTTAGAATATAGTTGCCCAACTTAATTGCACAAGAAAAATTTTTGAAAAAAGTATGATTATTAATATAAAGGGGGCCAAAATAGGGGGGGCCAAATTTCAAATTGTCGCTACTAGGTCGAGTGGGGTATCATATGAAAGGGCTTTACTTGTACATTTTAAAATATATTTTTGTATTTTTTTAAATTTCTTAGTTTTAAAGTTATGATGAAAAATGTCAAGAAAAATACCATTCCCCCCCCCTTATCTCCGAAGTTTGAGTAAGGAAAAATCTGAATTAATTACAGTTGACAGAAGTTTATATAAACTTTACAGCAAAAATAAAACGATCTTTCTAAGTTGCACAGTTTTTCAGAAATCTGCAAAAAACCTTTACAAACAAATTTAGTTTTGCGGTCCTGAAAATGGACTTTATTGCTTCCAAAAATACTATAGGTATATCGGAACCCTCGGCGCGCGAGTCCGACTCGCACTTGACCGGTTTTTTTTTTATAAAATCTAGGTCTACTCTAGGCATGCCCCTATGTTTTACTTTTGCGCAAAAAACAATTACAAAAAGAAATGTAAATTTCCAAAAAACCTAAAAAATGCCCCATTTTGCCGCCCTCTTCAGACGACTACCATTCAAATTTTAAATGGTTTTAAAATAAAATAAAAACATAGGAGCATTAATCGAATTGGCTCAGATTTGAAGGAGAAAATAGGGGAAAACAAAACTCCGATCTGATCAAGGTTTTTGTAGACAAAAGCGTAGTTTTCCCTATCGCACATGATAAGATCTCTACAAGATATATCATTTATCCTAACATACAATAGTCTAGGGTGATTAGTTTTTGCGTTATGGTGGTTTTAGATTTGTCAGCTGTCAACCGAAATAAAGATCTCAACGAGATCTATTGTTTGCCCGAATGCCCGTTTCTTTTAAATAGACTTTGGATGGAAAATATATTTTACTTGTACGAGTACTTATTAGAAAGAAATATCGATACATGAAAACTCGTTTGTTTCGAACACTAGGGGGAAATGCGTATTCCCCGTCGTCCTACCAGTGGGACACTCCAGTAGGACGACGGTGCATGCCCCGATAAAGCGGTTACTCGGGCGCAGCGCGATGACTATAGTTTGTTCAAATACCTATTTCTAGATTTATTCACAGGTACGATTCCCTCTTAAGCTCGACCTGTCCTGCAGAATGTATCGCAGAAGATAAACTTATCCCCCCTTCCCCGCCTTCCTCGGCGTGTCACTTAAAACCAAGTCACACAGAGGCGGTGTGATTGCAAAGGCGGTCCGGGGGCGGATCTGCGGGAAGAAAATACCGCGCCGCAGCCGGTTTTCATTGTGGCAGGGTGCATAACAACTCATACTTTACAAAAAATACCGCCCCCGGAACGCTTCCGCTGCGTCTTCAGTGTGACTCGGGCTTTAGGGTCGTATTAATAAATTCCTTTCGCGTCTGAGATTGCAAGATGTATGTGTAAGTGAGGTCTTTAGTCCAATTTCACACTTAAGAGGGATTTAAATAAAGAAATCTCAAAAATACCAGGATCTTCAGGGTGGTTACATATTCATACCGATTGGGTTTGAGACGATGGGCCTCCTGTTGTTAGCCCTAATGGCTGTCACAACTTCACCGGACGGTTGGGTAGCGGAAGGCTCTACCCAGAATAAACGCGATACAGACAACTATCATAATAATAGGGCTATTTATACTAACAGCGTAACAAGTCGATAGCGCGTTGCAGAAACTAAGTAGCGCCATCTAACGGTGGGTAGTGTTGTGGTGTTACAGTTACGTGAAAAACTGATTTCTGACTTTTACTTTTTGCCAAATTTCATTATTTTAGTCAACGGGAAGTACCCTATAGATTTTAGTTTGGTTCATAAATGTATGGAGATGGAGACATAAATGGCCAATATCTTTGATTTGATGTTGTTGTTTGATTGTGTTCTTTTAAAAGCTTGTAATTTTCACAGCTTTATGGGTCCATGGACCTTAATATTTGATATTAATTTCAACTGGATACCTCTACCCGTTCGGGAAAAAAGGGTCTTGACAGACAGATGGACAACAAAGTGATCCTTTATGGGTTCCGTTTTTTAGGGTTCCGTAGTTAAAATTACACTTTCGTAAACGTCAGTTTACTATTATCTAATCTGTGGTTTCGTCATGTCCGTCTGTCTGTCGGTCCGCGGCTTAGCTCAGGAGGGTCTCTGAGCTAAAAAGCTGAAGTTTAGTACGGATATGCACTTCGTCCACGCCGACAAAGTGGTGAAATAAAATCTAGAAAAATATTTTTTTAGGGTACCTCCCCTACAAGTAAAGTGGGGGTTATTTTTTTTTTATTAGGTCTTTCAAAATGATGTAAGTCTGCAAAGATCAGTTTTTGATTAAGGATCCGTTTGCGAAATATTAAGCTTGAAAGCGCAATTTTCAGTTGGAGTCGACTGTCGCCCCCCCCCCCCCCCCCTGCCGGCTAAACCGTTATTATTGGAAATTTGAAAAAAAATCACAGTAGAGGTATATATGATGAAATTAAAAGGAATACTATCTCAGCTAAGTAGGTTTCACAAGCTAATGAGCTATAGCCGAAAAACAGGAAATAGTAAAAATTGCAATAACAATCAGTCGCTCTCGCTGCGTATTACGAGGTAAAAAGATTAAGTTATAAACGTGCTTTGCGATAAAAAAAATCGTAAAAAATCCACGGAACCTTATACTGCGCGTGGTCTTGACCGCTTTTTCGGGTTCCGTAGCCAACTGGCAAAAAACGGAACCCTTATGGACTCGTCATGTCTGTCTGTCTGTCCGTCCGTATGTCTTAGCCACTTTTTTCCGAAACTATAAGAACTATATACTGTTGAAACTTGGTCAGGAAATGTATTCTGTAAACCGCATTAAGATTTTCACACAGAAATAGAAAAAAAAACAATAAATTTTAGGGTTCCTCATCTATGTATGGGGAACTGAAACTCAAAAATATTTTTTTCATCAAACCCATACGTGTGGCTGTGGGGCAAACTGACAAGTTAGCGCGAGCGCCCCCCCCCCCCTTAACTTGTAAAATAAGAGAATGATTAATCTAAAAAACATATATGATGTACATGCAAACTTCCACCGAAAATTGGTTTGAACGAGATCTAGTAAGTAGTTTTTTTTATCGATATTTTATCGTAAACTGCAATTCAATCAACTCAAATCAGCAAATTTAATTAATATAATGTGGTGGTACGGAACCCTCAGTGCGCGAGTCCGACTCGCACTTGGCAGGTTTTTCCTTTTGATATACGTAACTTGTGTGATGTATATTATGGTATAAACGTTGTGAATGTCTTATTATTTCTTTTGATATATTTTGTTTGTTAACTGAATTATGTCAGTAGATTCAAGTGTAGCAATCCAAACGTTATTGTAGTTTAAGTAAATTAATAAATTTTCGTTGATTGTTCCAGAAAGTCTACATAAGTGTACCTTGAGCCGTCAACATGACATCCAGGTAAGTTTGTTTAAGTGTTGTATTGTTCGCTCGTTCAGCAAGTAACTAGTAAATGGGTTACTATTGAACTAGCTTTACCCGCGACCTCGTTCGCATTAAAAAAAAAAGAATACAGTATCCTATACTATTAAATTTATATTTGTATGTTATATTTGTAATCGGTTTCTCGAAAACGGCTCTAACGATTTCAATGCAATTTGCCATACGGGATTTTCGGGTGTGAAAAGTCGATATAGCTAGGTCTCGTGTCTAGGAAAATCAGTTTTCTCCATGTTTTTAGCATTTGTTTTAAATGCCGCGCTTTAGACAGAAACCTACAGCGCCATCTGTTGGCGGGTAGCATAGCTTGCTCACCCGATGATATTTTAATGTTGAGACGGCTTTTATAGGCGAAGCTCGGTCGCCCAGGTACTTTTAAATTAAACTATTAGCTATAAAAATAAAGTTTCATTAAAATCGGTTCGTAGTTTTTGTGTGATGCCTGAACAAATGACAAACAGACCAAAACTAAAAAAATCTGTTATTTGGATTCAAGGGCATCACAATAGCATAACGTGTTATATTTAGGGTTCCGTACCCAAAGGGTGAACAAAGGGAGCCTATTCATGTGCCTCCGATGTCTGTCTGTCTGTCAGCCAGCTGTATCCCATGAACCATAATAGGTAGACCGTTGTAATTTTCACAGATTATGTATTTCTGGTGCCGCTATAACAACAAATAAAAAAAAAACTAAGGTTGGAGCAATGGTATTCGAGGACAAATTTTTATGTGACGTTTTCTTACAGTTTTAGTAAGTATTACATATTATAAAAGCAGGACAAAAATAGTTACATGTATCATTTCCTAGTTAACCGCTGGAATAGGTAATTTATAAATATCTACCTTGATTGATAAATGATAATGAATTATTGAAGTAAAAAAAAAACTAACAAAATTACGTAGGTATTCCGTATTAATACCAAACAATAGGACAGAACGGACTGCAGACAAAACTTTTATACTAAGTGCGTAAGTAATATCAAAGAGTATGAAACATAATAATATGTATGCATATATTATTCGCGATATCTTACATACATCCACACATAACATCACGCCTCTTTCCCGTCGGGGTAGGCAGAGACCACAGTCCTCCACCTGCTACGCTCTTGACATACTTCCCTTACTTCCAGTACTTTCATCAATCCTTTCATACATGCTCGTCGGTTTAGGGTACTTTTAACCTGGCCTTTATTCAGAACGTCCTGAATTTGGTCCTGGTACGTTCACCTAGGCCTTCCCCTTCCAACGTTTCCATTCACTCTCGCCTGGTAGATCTCTTTCGTCAATCTTCGTTCATTCATCCTCTCTACATGACCAAACCATCTCAGCATCCCTTTCTCGATGTCACTACGTCTTCTTTTACGCCACACCGTTCTCTTATCACACTATTTCTAATCCTGTCACTCAATTTAACACCAATAATACTCCTTAGCGCTCTCATTTCCACTGCATTAATTCTACTTTCATGCTTCTTCTGCCATACCCAGCTTTCACTGCCATACATCAGTGTTGGTACCAAAACACCCCTATGAACAGCCAAACGAGCCTTGTGAGACACCTTCTGACTCCTCATAAAGGCGTGCAGGGCACCATTCACCATGTTTCCAGCATTCACTCTTCTTTCAATATCACTTCTTTCGATATCTTAGCCGCCTATTATGACACCCAAAGGAGGAGATGGGACGATGTCTTTCTTAGCCGGCACAACACGAATCGTGAACCAGAGGTTGGGCAGCAGCTTCCTTCTGAGTGTCTTTGGTACAGTCAAGAGCATGTTAAGGGGTAAATTATACACGGAGTCTGGGCACCGACTGTACAAACTTAAACAGATTCTGACTATGAAACTGAACAACTTTTCTTAAGGAACTAAGTCGAAATACGAAAAAAAATTGCGACCTCCCATACAAAGTGCTGTCAGCTGATGCAGTTTGTATGGGAACTCGATTTTTTTTACGTATTTCTACCTATGTTCCATGGTACGAGTAAAAGCTATTCAGTATCTACTGTTTAAGTTTGTACAGTTAGTCACCAGACATATTGAATACATACATAAAAGGCATAGACAGGGCGAGGAATAAATATTTCTTGACAATTTGTATGGCTCTGGGTCAACAAGATGTTTATACTGGGTTATTTTTGGACCCCTAGTCAAATTTTAGTATGTCACTCAGTACATGAAACTTAACAACTTTTTCAGAGACAGGCTGAAAAACGAGAAAAAAATTTGGTCGTCCCATACAAACTCAACTGTTGCCAGCACAAGATTTGTATGGGACGACCAAAATTTTTTCTCGTTTTTCGACCTATGTCTCTTTGGGAAAGTTGTTCAGTTTAACGTTCTGAGTAACATACTAAAATTTGGCTGGGGGTCCAAAAATAACCCTGTACTGTGAGTGACAGCAATTTGGGTTTGGAACTCTTCGGGTACGGAATCCTAAAAACCGGCCAAACCCGAGTCGGATCGCGCTCTAATGGTTCCGTACCATTAGTTTAGCGATTTTCAGGGCTATTTCGCTTAATTTAGTCCTTGTGGGAATCTCGTCATTCCTGATTCGATCCGGCAGAGAGACTCCGAGCATAGCCCTTTTTATCACTGTCTAAGGTTATTTTATGCCACTGGTACAGTCAAGTGCATAAATATGTATCTAAACTATGGTTTCAAAAGTATGTACCATTGAATGTTTATTATTATAGCATCCAATCTAACTGATATAAATATGTCTGCGAAAACTGATCAATAATATGTATACTATAAAGGACAATTTGTTATATAACGAGCAATACAAACCTTTTGAGGGACATATTATTGCTCACTTAGTTATTTAGATATTTTTGCAACAAAAACGAAGACATAATAACGATGAGAAAAGTGTGACATAATTCGTGAATCTTTACATAAATACATGTAATTGCAATGGATTTCAAGAAACATATTTATGCACTTGACTGTACTATCCCTTGGTACTGATACGATCCCTATTGGCCGGCTGGCTTTCCACGAATGAGTCAAAGTTCTCTATACTGACTTGGATATCAATCTGACTGAATAGATGTAGTGTGATATGGAACGGTATCTAGCTAATGTATCCGTACAAAAGTCCTCATTTAGTGGGTGAACTCTTGGCCACGGAGAGTCGTGCCGTTAGATTAAATAATTTGCGATAAGTTATCTGCACATTAATCTATTTGTTGGATTACTTTGAATTATGTTTAGGGTTCCGAATCAAAATGGTAAAAATCGGAACCCTGGTGCGACTTCGTCTGTCTGTCTGACTGTCACACCTGTTTATATCATCAACCAATTATACTATCGACGTGAAATTTAAATGTTAGAATATAATTACCCAACTGTATTGCAAACGAAATAATTATAAAATAATTGTTGTTATTATTGTAAAGGAGGCTCAAATAGGGGAGGCAAATTTGAAATTGTCGTTACTAGGTTGAGTAGGGTATTATATCTTCTTCCGTGTCGATCAGTCACAAATATTTTATTTTTTGTAGCCCAGAACGTTGCCACATTTACTGCGTCATTTGTGGCTTTAAAAAGGTCATCACACGTACAGTCAACGACAGATCAAGCTTGACACTCGCAGCACGATTCTAGCCCGTACGTCTATTGAAATAAGAGCGGTACAAAGTCCAATGTGTCAAGCTTGATGTGCTCTTGACTGTACATGTGTCGGGACATGCGGGACAGGAGGTTAGGTGTTCCATTGTTTGTGGGGAGGTACCACACTCACATTTGTTATTGGAGCTGTCGGTGAAACCCCACCTACACATGCTGTCTTTGCACCGACCGACCTGTGTCCGTAGTCTGTTTACAGACCTCCAGATCGGTCTGGGCAGTTCATGTCCAGGGAGGCTTTCTGATGGCTGAATAAACTCAGCGAGTGAGTGCTCCTCTTTCCACAACTGACACCTCTCTGTGGATGGGTCGCCGACAAGTGGCTTTGAGTATTTAAAAAAGCTGTTACGACTTTTCAATCATCAGGGCTTTACTTAAACATTCTAAAATAGATATTTTTTTTACGACTCTTAGTTTTTAAGTTAGTAAAAATACCATTCCCCCCTTATCTCTGAAGTTTGCTGAAGTAAAAATTTGAATTAATTACAGTCGATAGAAGTGTAAATATTACAGGAAAAATAAAAGGTCTTTCTAAGTAGCACAGTTCTTTAAAAATCTGCAAAAAACCTTTACGAACAAATTTAGTTTTGCGGTCCTAAAAATTGACTTTATTGTTCATAAAAATACTATAGTTATATCGGAACCTTCGGCGCGCGAGTCCGACTTGCACTTGACCGGTTTTTTATTATTTTGATACCGACCACGTTTGGGATAAGAAACGGAGCAACTGAAAGAGTTACCTAGAAATAAATAGCCTACATTTTTATAGTTACTTACAGTTGAAATAATATATGTTGATTAGCGTGACAGTAGAACGGAGCGATGCGTAAGATATTGGAGCGACAGAGACCCGTATCGTTCCTGCTCTCACGCATAGTAGTGTAGGCAACGAAGCAGTTGACTGGGGTCAACATACATTTCTCAGGCAGATTTTATTTGACAGGATGCTAAAAAAAAACCAAAAATAATTTACAAAAAAATGTTTTCATACATTTTTTGTAAATTTTGTATTGAAAAATTAAAAGTACCGATTTTTTTTTTGTTTTTTTTTTTATACAAGCTAGGTTTGTCTCATGTAGTGTAATACCCCAGCAAAGTTTCATCGACTGAAGATTTAATGCGGGGGTCTTCATACAACGATCCGCTTCGTTGCCTAGCCTTACGTTATCAAGCTCAGATAATATTTAGACAATTTGGACAATCTTTTATTTTCAACAAACGTGAATATATTCGTTTTTGAAGGATTTTTTTTTGTCAATGGGCTATCTTTGACCTCGATCTACTCTTGAGGACAGAGATGAGGTCGACGATGGGACGAGCTTGCCCAGAAGAAGCCGAATAGAGTAATATTAACAAATTGACGGAACAATTTGATTACAGCGCTTTCAGTACAAGTTTGTCTATGACGGTTATTTTTCGCGCATGGGTGACAGGGGGAGAGCCAATGAACGATTCGCTCACCCCCGCGCGTCTCATTTTTGACTTCTGCGCATTAACGGTTACAGACAAAGTTATTTTGCACGCAGTATACTTGGTTGAATGGTGGATGAATGTGTGAACTGAAAATATGTTTACATTAGACGACGAACACAATGGAATTCCTCGCATTGAAGTCAATAATCTTAGAAATATACTAATAAGTATGTCTGGCACTTCCACTTATTGTATCATACTAGTACAGTCGAGAGCAAGTAAAGCATGACACTTGAAAGAAAGAAGAAAGAAAGAAAAATGTTTATTTTAGTAAAACAATATTAAAAAACCGGTCAAGTGCGAGTCGGACTCGCGCGCCGAGGGTTCCGATATACCTATAGTATTTTTGGAAGCAATAAAGTCCATTTTCAGGACCGCAAAACTAAATTTGTTTGTAAAGGTTTTTTGCAGATTTCTGAAAAACTGTGCAACTTAGAAAGATCGTTTTATTTTTGCTGTAAAGTTTATATAAACTTCTGTCAACTGTAATTAATTCAGATTTTTCCTTACTCAAACTTCGGAGATAAGGGGGGGGGAATGGTATTTTTCTTGACATTTTTCATCATAACTTTAAAACTAAGAAATTTAAAAAAATACAAAAATATATTTTAAAATGTACAAGTAAAGCCCTTTCATATGATACCCCACTCGACCTAGTAGCGAGAATTTGAAATTTGGCCCCCCCTATTTTGGCCCCCTTTATATTAATAATCATACTTTTTTCAAAATTTTTTCTTGTGCAATTAAGTTGGGCAACTATATTCTAAAACTATTCCAAATTTCAGGTTGATAGCATAAGTTGTTGCTGAGATATAGAGGTGTGACAGACAGACGGACAGACAGACAGACAGAGCGGCACCATAAGGGTTCCTTTTTTTTACCATTTTGGTATCGGAACCCTAAAAAGGTAGCCACTCAGCTTATGCTACAGCACCTGATGTAGCGCTGGTCTTCCGTGACCCATTTGCAGTGCGACTCTAGTTTCTATGGTATTAACGATACAAAGGAAGTACGAATGCCGATGTATCAAGCCTGATGTGCTTTGGACTACTTAGGTGCATGACAAGTTAACAAAACTGAATGAAAAAAACCGGCCAAGTGCGAGTCGAACTCGCGTGCAGAGGGTTCCGATAATCCTATAGTATTTATTTGAGCAATAAAGTAAATTTTTGGGACCGCAAAACTAAGTTTGTTTGTAATGTTTTTTTTTACTGTGCTACTAGAGATTGTTTTATTTTTGTTGTATTGTTCACTTAAACTCTCGACTGTAATTAATTCACTTTTTTCGCTTTGCAAACATCGGATTTAGGGCGGGGGGGGGGGTATTAAAATACAGAAATATATTTTGGTTCGACCTAGTCACGATAATTTGAAATTTGGCCCTCCTAATTGGGCCCCATTTCCTATAATACTAAAAATATATTTTTAGTTCTTTCCTTTACAATATAGTTGGGCAAGCATACAAACTATTAGTGATGTAGAATCACTCTTTAGTAGGATTATCGTACTGTTTTTACACCCTGTATAGTAAGAGATTTATTAAGTCGTAATATAAAGTTGAAAACATCCAAGATAAGATAAAATGCTCTTCTATCTGTATGACCTAAATTCCTAAACCCGTAGGTCAGCAGCTTACTTTTATGAATCGAGCCATCGTATCATGCTGCGGTTTCCAACGCTCTGCCAAGCCAGCGTGCGTGACCATTTTTCCAAAATAAACTTGTGCCGGTGAATAGTCTTCGTACGAAATTACTCTCGGTAAATGTAGTATCGACAATTGATAGTCTATCTCTACTGCGGTGTCACGACCAGGAATTAGTTTTCCCTCGTGGTTACACTGGTGTAACAACTGGGAGTAACTATAAAGCCCACGTCACACAGAGCGGTACAAGCGGTAAAGCGGTCCGAGGGCGGACCTGCGGGAAGCGAAAGCGTTCCGGGACCGGTCACACAGAGGTACCGCGCGGAAACCGCGGCGGGACAGCGGGGCGGTAGTGGTCGGTGTGACATTATTTATCTGTGATTATTCAAAAGACGTAAATCCTTTGCTCTAAATAAAAAACCAAACTGATAACCTAAAAAAACGTCTGCGCAAAGCCGCAAAATTCTTGTAAAAAAATACAACGACAAAGTTCGCGCCCGGACCGCACCGCACCGCGCCGCGCCGCGCCGCTGCCGCTCTGTGTGACGGGTTGCATTGGACGCAATGGAATACAGCGCCCGCTCCCGCCGAAAGTTCGGCCCTTGGGCTTAAGGAAGTCGTCCAAATTCTTTCACCTGCTATGATTTTGGCATCTTCCACTTCTATTTGGGTTATAATATAAACCTGAACAACTTTTCCGAAGCAAATGGACCGCAAAATAAAAGATAATGGAATTAAATCTTATTCAAAACCAATAGTGCAAATTTTGTGTGAAAGTTACCCTGTATATTATGATAATATTGCGTAATAATCTATAAGGTGTGCGTGTGCTGCCCTGACCCAAATACAACAATCTGTTGTCATCCTCATTTTCATGCAAAACCTTTCATGTTATGCTGTTTTGTCCTGTTTTTCTTCGGATCGAAGCAATTTATACGCGACTTTCGCGATGTACTTATTTTGTTAGAGTTTCTTATCTCTATTATTTCATTGTTTTTATGAGAACGAGAACGCTTGTTACAGTTATAGATGATGATAATGATATATTCTTCAAATCTTGCCTATAGAGCTGTGCTGTTAATAGAGCGTACAGTCAATAGGCAGGTCAAGCTTGACACTCGCTGTGCGACTTTCATCTCTCTGTACAGTGTAATAAGCGCGGTACAAAGTCCAGTGTCCAAGTCCAAAGCTTGACGTACACTTGACTGTACAATAAACATTATGCGGTTGAATACTCGTATTGATATAACTATCTGGACAGACATATTATCCTATACTATTAATCGAGCAATATTCGTAAAATAATCGATTTCTCGAAAACAGTTCTAACGATTTCGATGACATTTCCATACGGGGATTCTTGGGAAAATTCATTTTCTCCGTTTTTTAGCATTCCTTGAAAATACCGCGTTTCAGAAGCCCTACAGCGTCAACTTTTGGGCGACTTTGGTTAAGATTATGCAGAGTGAAGCTCGGTCGCTCAGCTACTTTTCTTTATATTTTACCTGTGAGTCCATTATGTAGCTAATCTGTGAGTGAACTTAGCACAACGTAGGAAAATGGATCAATCCTTATAGTTAGAATTTTGAAACTAGGAAAATGGATCAATCCTTATAGTTAGAATTTTGAAACTAAGAAAATGGATCAATCCTTATAGTTAGAATTTTGAAACTAGGAAAATGGGTCAATCCTTATAGTTAGAATTTTTGGACTAGGAAAATGGACCTTATGGTTGGAATTTTTAAAGTAGGGAAATTGATCAATGATTGATTGATTAACCGGTGGGAATTTTTAAACTAGGAAAATGGATCATTCCTTATGGTTGGAATTCTTCCACCTCACGGCTTACCTAGCTCGCTCAGTTCTAGTGGAAAGCAACCCCAAAGGCTCACTCCATCTTTTCTCGTCGGTTTCGTAAAAAAATATAAAAAGCGTTTTAAACAGAAGATGGATAGCAGCGTCTAGAGTATTTTTTTGCGTCAATTGCTAGTTAGTCATCAAAACATAAAAAATAAGCATTGTTCTAGCCATACTCCATACAAACTTTTATCACCCGCTGCTCGACCCTCTTGGGAGATGATGTGAAATCCTTTCTCAGATTTCACGACGATAAGGTACTCCTGAACAAAATTATTGCAGTCATTGTTCCGCTTTATTGAACAGAACTTTTGTTGTTTGTAAAGGTTGGACCGGCTCTTCGTGCTGCTGGAAGCAGGTGCAGGAGGCGCCACTCGACGAGCAGCAGCCAGACAGCTGGGGGAAATCCAGAAGGCTCACCCTGAAGAGTTGCACCGGCTGTTGGGCCGGCTAATGAAGCATCTGCGCTCACCCGCTTGGGAGACCCGTGTTGCTGCGTCACAGGTACAATAACCCAGCAGTTAGACAGAGGCAAGATTTAGAAGGCTCACCCTGAAGAGTTGCACCGGCCATTGGGCCGGCTGATAAAGCGTCTGCGTTCATCGCCGCTTGAAGACTCGGGTTGCTGCGTCACAGGTACAGTAACCCAGCAGCTAGACAGTGGTAAGATTCAGAAGGCTCATCATAAAGAGTTGCACCGGCTGTTGGGCCGGCTGATGAAGCACCTGCGTTCAAAGCCGCTTGGAAAACCCGGTTTGCTGCGTCACAGGTACAGTAATAACCCAGTAGCTAGATAGTATGGATATCCAGAATGTTAACTCTAAGGAGTTAAACCGATGGCTAGCTGATAAGGCACCAGCGCTCCCTCGCATAATAGAACCGCGTTGCTGCGTCACAAGTACGATACGCCAGCAGGTAGATATTAAGGATATGCAGAAAGCTCACCGCTCACCCTACGTTGCAGTAGCACTGGTTGCTAGGCCAGATTATGAAGCAAGTGCATTCCCCCACTTGGGAGAATCGCGTCGCCAACTCACAGGTACAATACAATAGGTACGACATCAGCTAGTCAGTAAGACGATGCAGAAGGTGCACCCCGAGAACAATTATTATATCAGCCGAATGACAATAGCAGGTGGCTGATATTATGATGGTCGATGATGCACCATCGGAATAGTGGCCAGGCCAGTAGTTGCTTGTAGTTGGAGAACATGATGAGTGATCCTCCTGCGAGGTGGTAGACGTTAGGGGTGAAGTAAAGTGTGAAGAAGTGGCGTCTCCCGCTACACCGCCCGCCCCCGCTGACGTCTGACTACCTCCTCCCGCCAACGTCTGACCCCCACAGGGAGGTCACGCATCAAACTGTCGGAATACAGTGTGAATTTTCATTGGTTTTACTCCCGAAGTGGTCACATGATCGTCCCATTTTGTATGGGAAGCGGATATTTTTTTTTTCTTAGGGAAAGTTGCTTGTTTTCATGAGTAGAATCTCTGGGCTTCGGGAGAAAACCTATGAAAATTCACATGTGATGATACTGAAAGGTGTGAATCTGCCCATGAAACTGAACAACTTTTCCCAAGGAACAGGTCAAAATACGAAAAACCAAATTTGACCTCCCATACAAAATGCGCTATCAGCTGATGCAGTTTTTGGGAGGTCAAAAATTCATTTTGTTCTATGTTAGGTACTTGGGAATAGTTGTTCAGTTTAATTGACATATTAATTAAGATAGATTCACACCCTCACACCTTACCGTTATACGGGATATAGTCACAGATTAGATAATAGTAAGTTTAGCTTACTGCGGT
This sequence comes from Athrips mouffetella, assembly GCA_947532105.1. Lineage (NCBI taxonomy): Eukaryota > Metazoa > Arthropoda > Insecta > Lepidoptera > Gelechiidae > Athrips > Athrips mouffetella. Next base: position 4,978,830 of record OX383969.1, on the reverse strand, counting down.
CACCTACAACCGCGGTCCATGGTGCCAGCCGTAACGCTAACAAGCGAGGTGACTATGGTACTTCCCCTCCACATTTCCATGAAAAGCTAGAATTCTTGAGGAAGCTCCCTGCCCTGCTGCGCTGCTGTCCTGTAGTGGACGTTTCATGGGATGTTATGATGAAGTATAGCCCGATATCTTAGATCCACAAAAAAAAATTAGTTATTCGTAGCAATATGGTTGGTTACTTGTGGCTTTAACCGCAATCTATGAATGCACGCACAACCTAAGTTTACACGCTTAAACACATGCTCTGCTGATAAGATTATTGATCCGCCATTTTATAGCATTGTTTCGGTTATTTGTAACGGTAACTACCAATTTCATTCATGCATCTATAGGGTCGACCTACAGAATGAGTGAACGTAAATTTTGCATGTTACTTAGAGCCCGTCCAGAACCTTTATTATACGCGCGAATCGATTCGCGCGTAGGCACTCGCGCGTTGCCTAGATACTAGAGCTACATATATTGCGTCTAGAACATTTTCTTACGCGCGAGTATACGCGCGTAAAACGCTGGTAGAAACTGTTCTGGACGCAATATATGTAGCTCTAGTATCTTGGCAACGCGCGAATCAAATCGCACGTAAAAAAAGGTACTGGACGGGCCCTTAGACCATGAAACTAAACAACTTTTCCCAAGAAACAGACCAAAATACTAAAAGCAATTTTTGGACTCCTATACAAAATGCGCTATCAGCTGAAGCAGTTTTCATGGGAGGTCAAATAGAGATATTCGTATTTCGACCTATGTTTCTTGGGGAAAGTTGTTCAGTTTAATGGGTAGATTCACACCCTTTAGTATTATCACACCTTTCCCTTACATGTATAAGAAGGAAATACGTTTTTCCTACAATTGCTTCTATTTAGCATGATATTCTGCCGACTACTTAGAAATCTTTCTCTGAATTCTGAGCATTTATTAATTTATTATTCTCCTTCGTTGTCTCATTCCAAATATTTCTTTCTTTTACTGTCAAGCGTGTCGCTCTTTCCTGCCAATCTTAGGCTCCATTTACACTGCGAATGTATCGATGCAGCATCGCCTTTACATCGCGACTGTATCGATTCAGTCGCGATGTAAAGGCGATGCTGCATCGATACAGTGTTGCAAGTACGTTACTTTTATAAGTCGAGTCGAGTCTTTATCCTCAACCTCATCATCATCATAGTGGCGAGTTTTTGTTGTTGTTACCTCATCATTGATAACGACTCGACGCAACTTGCAAAAGTAACGTACTGGCAATGCTGTATCGATGCAGCATCACGTTTGCATCGCGACTGTATCGATGCAAACGCGGGTTTGTATCGCTACACGCGACTGTATCGCCACTGTTTCGATGCAAAAAGTCGCGTGTACCACACTTAGCAGAGCAATGAGTGAGATAAAACAAAGCATACTTAAGGATACATTGTGAAGGAAAGCTGCGTTTCAGTTGCTTTCGTAATTAAAAGAAACGATAACTGGAACGAAGACAACCGAAATGATAAGAAAACCATTTTTTGTATTGTATCTTCTGAATACAGTCAAATATCATCTGTAATATCTCTTACATAAAGGCTTCTCAATTTTAGTTTGTATACTCTTTTGGTGTGTATACCTATTATTGTTTTACCTTAATCGGTTCTATTGTCGAGGAAGGTGTTGACGCATAAATGTTTTGCGTCACATCATTCAGGTACTCAAATATTTTTTTTGGTGTTTATCTACGTAGGCGACTTTCGTATGCTTTGACAGAATTTTGTGTTGCATAAAGTAGGTACGAAATTGCAAAGATAGCTATAATATACTCGTGGAATAGGACTGATTCGTCGTTATTTTGTTTTATATGCTATAACAATAACGTAGTGAATACTTCAGAATTACAGTCATTATTCGGGGTATGTAATTGAGATGCGTTGGTTTACGCAAATCTACGCGTCGACGATGCACCTGTTTTGGACTGCAATTCAAGCTACTCTAGCCTTCCGATTTCCTAAGCGAAACCCATCAAGCCAGTATTGACGTTGCTCGATACTTCTGAAAGGCCCCCGGGAACACCAAGCTACCTTGCCCTGTATATGGCTAAGTCTTTGCAGTTCACCAGGACGTGAGCAGTCGTTTCGTCTGTCTTCAATAAGACTGCATAGAAGACTGTCAGTTACACCAAGTGCAAAGTGGTGTTTGTTTCAAGAACCGTGACCGCATGTATGTTTTCTAGCCAAGCTTTGAGATGCAGCGGGTCAGGTGCTGCCTATCCGATAAAGTTTATTTAAAAATATTGTTTTACGTTTAATTAGGAAATTCCAGTTTGGGTAAAAATATTTGAAAATTGTTTGGAATATCTCGAGCTCTAGGTATAGTAATTTGAGTTATTGATGGGCTGTCGGTCAAATCAACGTCAATCGATTGTCCACATCAATCGCTTCATTTGTATTCTCCGTTCGTTTATAGGTGATCTCTTGTTAGTGCGCAGGCATTGTCTCTCGTAATTGCACACATTGTCTTTAAGTGATTATCACAGAAACGAACCAGACTTTACACAGCTGCGTTTAGTAAATTGACGTTCTGTTTTTCTATTATATAGGTGGAAAATGAAAAATACCTAAACGTTGTCAAAAGCAAGCTGTCAGAAAAAACAAGTTTGTAAAATATTGTTATTTTTTCATGGCTGCAAAATGTGTTGATAAGCGTTATAATAAACAAAAAAAATGTATCATAATGGATACCCTAAGTTGGTCGTCGACGTCGAGGCAGGCAAAAAACGATGGCGAAACGATTTGGATGGTTTCCGCAAAGATTATTTTTGTTTAAAGCAGGCATCGGATCTGAAAAAGTGGGAGACAGTAGTGAGTCCTCTGCCTAGCAGTGGAACCAAATATGATTTGCTTTTCTCGTGTGAAAATCCCTATGCCTCTTTATCCTCTGCAATTTTTTTTTGTCATTGGGCTTACTCTTGACCTCGATCTTGTCTTGAAGACACGAGATGAGGTCGACGATGGAACGAGCTTGCCCAGAAAAAGCCTATTCACTCGCGACTTGAATAGTTTCGGGTTATATGAACTCAGGATGAAATCGCGCGCGCACGTAGCTTATTCCCGCGTGATAAACGCACCCAATCCTTAGATGTTGTAAACAGAGGTGAGATTTGTCAGGTAATATTTCGCTTAGATGTTGTGGTGAAACATAGGCACAGAATAAAGTAATAGTACTGACATACAGAATGGACACTCTCCGCCCCCCGCCCGCAATCCACCCCGCACCCCCGGGCGCACCCACCTCCGCTATTCTCGTGGTCCTGATGTTTTTTAGGGTTCCGTACCACAAAATAAAAAAACGGAACCCTTATAGGATCACTTTGTTGTCCGTCTGTCTGTCTGTCAAGACCCTTTTTCTCACGAACGAGAAGAGGTATTAGGTTGAAATTGATAACGAATATTAAGGTCCATAAACCACACAAGATCTGAAAATTTAAATTTTTTACAACGGCGCAATCAAAAGATATGGCAGTTTATGTCCTCATCTCCATACATTTATGCAAAAAAGCAAAACCTACAGGGTACTTCCCGTTGACCTAAAATTATGAAATTTGGCTAGAAGCTAGGTCTCACAGTACAAATAAAGGGAAAAGTCTAAAATCATTAAATATTTCAATTTTTCTCACAACTAATAGTAACCAATTAAGGTGAGCTCCCGTTTCAAGAACTTTTCTATAAAAGAGGGGTCAAGTTGGGTTGGGCTCGCACTTGGCCGGTTTTTTTTTGTACTGAATATGCGGGCCTGTACCTTCCAATTCCAAATTCGCGCTCGTTGTATGTAGTGTCCGGGGTGACCCAGTCTCTTACCAGGGTTACCAGGGTTTGCTTTGTTGGAGCTGAAATGATCTCGTTTAAATGTTCTCATATTATGACCTAGTCTAAATTTGTACACTTACCTCATCCTCCGGTACATATCGATCAGAAATCTGTCTAGGAGGGCAACGACTGTCTGCGTCCTGGTGAACTTTTCGCATGTTTGCAAAACGCAACCTCCAGACGACCCCTCATAAATTATTTATTAGGAGAGTCACTTTTACGCCGTACTTTGCGGGATGAAAATTGTTTACAGAATCGTTGATTTTGCTTTTTGTTAAAAGTGGAGGCAAAAATTTAAGCAGCCTACGAAAACTTTGCTCAAAACATATGTGGCTCCCTACCGATTAAACGAAACTGGAACCGGGTGAGATAAAACACAAAGATTACCTACGCCGCGCCGATTAAAAAAATAAAACAAAAACAAGATATTAATGTTTCAGTTCATCGTAAAGGTGATCTTCTGTGAGGATTTACCTTCTTTTCTGTGGATTCAGACCATGAAACTGAACAACTTTATCTTTTCCATAAGTTCTAACAAGTGTTCTAGAAGACAATTCAAATCTGTACTAACTAAATGGCTGTTAGAAAAATGTTTTTATTCTGTTAAAGAATTTTGAAATGACTGAAGAGAATATTTGTTTTGTAATTAATAATTTATGTACAATTTAATTGATAAGAAAATTATTTAGTTATGAATTATTTTATTGTTTATTGCTAGTCATTTACAATCTTTAATTTAGTGCATTTACTTTCAACTAGTCAAATTTTTAATTTTTAGAAGCGTAATTTTAATTTCTTAATTTCTGATTATTGTTTTGTTGTTTTTTATTTTTTATTATTGCTAGTAATGAGTTTTTTAATTTTATTATCATTTTTTTTATGAAATAGGAAATAATATTTTTTTAGTTTTAAGTTATTGGAAATTTGCATGCCAATTAGTGGTAGAACATTTTAGGTCGGTAAATATTATTTTAAGATCTTTTAAACTATGTTTTAAGCAAATAAATGAATTGAATTGAATAACTATAAGCTTTAAATGCTTAAAGGTTGAGTGGTCTGCCGTGTCCTTAAAGTTCTTCGGCTCAATTTGACCTTTATCATGGGTCAATTCATCTTTAATTCCATTAGCTGTTCTAATTAAATGATAGCTCGTGTGGGCGATCAATGAAGACGAGACGTCGAAGATATTATGTAGGCTGGGAATTAATTTTCTAAATATATATTTTCTTGTAGAAAATTGTTGAGTGGGCAGGGCAGAGAACACGTGGAGATACTTACCTATTCAGTAGTTAAATACCTTCATACTCTTATCCGTCTCGTCCATGTGGTGCTGGCAAGGAATAGTACCAACCCATCCCTACCCGTGGGTGTCGTAAAAGGCGACTAAGGGCTTATGAACCGGAGGATGGGCAGCAGCATCTTTCTGTGTATCGTACCATCTTGTATACTGCGGTCCCCAACAACAGCTGTCGCCAGCCGCAATGCTTACAAGTGTGGTGACTGTATGGTAAATCCCCCCGTGAGTACTGTGTGGTTGTGCTATAGTTCTGGAGAGAGCTCCCTGTCCTGCAGTGAACGTTTTATGGGATGTTGTGTATGATGTTGTGTATGAAGTACCGCTACTATTATGTTGTGTTAACTATCTTGGTTAAAAATACCACAGGACAGGCTCAGCCTAGTGTGGATTTTTTGTGAATTTATTTCTGGTACGGGAACCCTTGAGACAAACTATAACATTAACCTACTTAGTACCTTTTGTTTTTGAATTTCAGATAATATGTTATATTGTTTATAGTGCTCTAAGACTTATTATGTAATTTCCCGCTATCCTATATTTGAAATAAAATTTTTATTATTTTTTATTATTATTATGATGATGATACTCTCACTCATCTCATCATTAGAGTGTACCACGGGACTCTACTAAGTATAATGTTAATTCTGTGGGTACCAATGGATTCTCGCAATAAGAAAGAAGTAAACGAAAAAATATGATATACTTATTTAGACCAAGTAACATTATACTTACACAATTTGTACTTATGACTTGTTTAAATACAACTTCTTTAATGCCACCTACTGGTTACAATATATAGCTAGTTACCACTCTTATTAGCTGGCACCACGGACCGCGCTTGTTGGTTATACTGCAGCTGCAGTATGTATGATGGTACGGTCAGGAGCAGGTCAATCTTGACACTTGCAGAGTGGTTCTAGTCCCAACATTGATTAAAATAAGAACGTGGCAAAGTCCAATGTGTCAAACTCAAAGTGCACTTGACTGTACGATATGTAGAAGGACGCTGCTGCCCATCCTCCGGTTCATAGGGCGGTGTTAATAAATCCCTCTCAAGGCTGAGATTGCACTCAAGATTTATAAATTGAAGGATTTTTCAATACCACCCACCCATATACCCTCAGCCGCATTTACGTCACCTACGCGCTACGGGTAGATATGAGGTGGGTGGGGCTATTCTGAGCCGGCACCGCACGCGCTAAATCAGCTGTCAAAGTATAGTGTGTGTGATTTCATTCATTACGTACAATGCCCTTTCATTCGATACGCTTTTTACGTCCGTTTCATGAGTTGACCCCTCCACAGTTCAAGTGATTATAACTGCAATCGTATACAACTTATGTACGGTTCTTTGTTATACAACGTGTAACGAAAAGGTATTATAATACTGAAGGGTGTGAATCTGCCTATGAAACTGAACAACTTTTCCCAAGGATTTATGTAATTAAACACCATTTTCAAACTAGTTCCACTATTTATTTAGTAAAATTTATACAGAGTGCGACCGGTTTCGAGATATCATCGTCAGGCACCATATACTCTGATAACTCGAAACCGGTCGCACTATGTATAAATTTTACTAAATAAATAGTGGAACTAGTGTGAAAATAGTGTTTAATTACATAAATACATTGGAGTTCCATCAAGTAATAACAACACAAAGTATATCATACTTTTCCCAAGGAACATAGATCGAAATACGAAAAACTAAATTTGACCTCCCATACAAAATACGCTATCAGCTGATGCAGTTTCTATGGGAGGTAAAAAATTTGTTCTGTTTTATGACCTATATTCCTTGGGAAATTTTAGTTTTATCACTCTTTTTCGTTACACGCTGTAGGTATACATACAAAGTGTAAGTTTTCCTAATGCAAAACCTTTCGGGTAGAAGTATCATCCTTGTTACTGAATAACTTTTGTTCTCTACAACTTTTGGAAAATAAATTAAAAACAAAAATCTGATCCCGTTAATTTGTATGGTGAAAATATTCTCTTGTATTTTAATTATGTTACACATTATTATATAGAACAAAAGTTGTTTTATAAGTTTTGACTTCCACTGCAGCGTCTTTCCATTCTATACAAGGCCAGAACGCAACCATAGGAAACTGCTCGCGTATATATTGTAATGCTGTTTTTAAATTTGTTATTACAAAACATACACGAATTTTGCGTACTGATCGTGTATAGTTTGTATCGTGGATGCTGGCGGCGTCTTTCCATTCTATACAAGGCGAGAACGCAACCATAGGAAATTGCTCGCGTTTATACCTGGTGTAAGGGACAAGCTTCTGAATACTGAAAGGGCATGAGCAGTCAACGTAACTGAACAACTTTCAGCGAACAAAACTTTAAGGAAATGAAAAAAAAATCGGCCTCTCCATACAAAATTACAAACTTGATTGGACAGTTTGTATGGAGAAGCCGATTTTTTCTTTCAAATTGTGAAAGTTTTGTTCGCTGTAAGTTGTTCAGTTACTTTGGCTGATCATGCCCTTTCAGTATTCGGAAGGCTGTCTTTTACACCCGGTATTGTAATGTAACGCTGTTTTTAAATCTGTTTCTACAATGCATATGTCACAGGAAAATTTTATAATTTGTCATTTAATATTTTGGCTTGGCCTTCTACAAAATGCTGAGATATTTTTAGGGTTCCGTACCCAAAGGGTGAAAAACGGGACTCTATTGATATGCCTCCGATGCTTGTCTGTCTGTCAGCGGGCTGTATCTCATGAACCGTAATAGGTAGAAATTTTCACTAATTGTGTATATCTGTTGCCCCTACAACAACAAATACTAAAAATAAAAAAAAGTAAAATATTAAGGGGGGCTTCCAAACAGCTAAAGGGGGGGAGCGTTAAAAAAGTTTGACCAACCCCATCGAGTGGGGTATCGTTATTTAGAGCTCGTTGAGTAGATAAATACAGTATTTTTGTTTTAAAAAATATTTTAATACAATGGAATAAGATGCCACCAATATCAGCTGTTTTTACAAAATTTTGTTTGAGCTGTAATATCATGAACAGTAATAGCTAGACAGTTAAAATTTTCACAGATTATGTACTTTTGTTGCCGGTACAACAACAAATACTAAAAATAAAAAAGTTATAAATTAAGGGGGGCTCCCATACTAAAGACTGGTTTTTATAGACAATTTTTGTTTTAGCTCAAGTGTGTGTCGGATCCAAAAATTTTACAAAAATTTCAACTAATACAATTTTATTATGATTTTGTGGTGGTACTGGTACGGAACCCTCGCGCCCGTGCGTGCGCGAGTCCGACTCGCACTTGGCCGGTGTTATATATTTTATTACGGTGGATGTTGAATCTGAAGGTCGGCCTGCTTGTATTCTATTTTTTGTTCCCTTGTTCTTCATGGTTCGTCTTGATATACTAGATGTCGGCTGTACACGTATATTGCGGGACAGTCCTTTTTAATGTTGTTAAAAATAACATTTTGGGCCTGTTGGTCTGTAGTGACATATTTTAGAGGATTATTGAAAATATGAATGGCTATTTAATGACAATGGATGTGCTTCTAAAATAAATGTGAATTAGTTGAAAATTTCTTTTATTTCAGTCACTGCTTTATTGTAAGTGATAGAAAAAAAACCGGTCAAGTGCAAGTCGGACTCGCGCGCTGAGGATTCCGATGTGCCTATATAGTATTTTTGGAAGCAATAAAGTCCATTTTTAGGACCGCAAAACTAAATTTGTTTGTAAAGGTTTTTTGCAGATTTCTAAAAACTGTGCAACTTAGAAAGATCGTTTTATTTTTGCTCTAATATATACATTAACTTCTATCGACTGTAATTAATTCAGATTTTTCCTTTCACAAATTTCAGAGATAAGGGTGGGGAATGGTATTTTTTTGATATTTTTCATATCACAACTTTAAAACAAACAGTCGTAAAAAAGCACAAAAATATACCCTTTACAGTAATAATCATAATATTTTTTAAAATCTTACATGTGCAATTAAGTTGGACAACCACATTCTATAACTATTCCAAATTTCAAGTCGATAGCATGAGGGGTTGCCGAGATATAGAGGTGTGAAAGACGAAGTCGCACCATAAGGGTTCCGGAACCCTAAAAACGGGAACTTCATCATTAATGCATAGGTAATAAATTGGTTGGGGACTCTTCTGATGTTGCCACGTCTATAGGAATGTCTTTGCGGTATTTTCAACTCGGATTTTCAACGATAAAGATGATTCAATGTTTAAAATAGATACGCCGATATGAATTACCAACAAATATAAAGAGAGGTCATTACATCAAAATGGCGAGCATGCAACTGCTCGCGTACAAATTGTAATCTAGAGTTTAGCGCACTTATTCCAATACATACACGATTAGTCCGTATGCGTACTGGCGCTGTACATTATGGAACGAGATATACTTCTACGTTATTACGAAGTATACGCGAGTATTTGCGTACTGCTCTTGTATGGATTGGAAGAACTTAGTAAAAACGGTATTTCCAATCTATACGCGATTAGTTTCATACCCTTGCGTTCTGGCCTTGTATAGAATGGAAAGACGCTCCACTGCACCCGAGACGTTTTGCTCTAGTCAAGAGAGTTAGTTACACGTTGTTGTATACAGACTGTTTCGCTTTGAGAAAAAAATCTTTGTTTGGATTCGAACTCTTCTGTTTTGTGTGAATGTTCAAACCTATCTAATTCCCCTCCGGTGCGATCGGTCAATTAGATAGACAATTTTTTTCTTTACACACATCTTTTTTCATTTATTTATTGTAAGACTAACTTATTTTGGTCGCTATCAGCAAAATATCAAAATTCTTCCTTTTATTCGTTAAGCACTTTTTGTTTTCATTTTGTATGATTTAACTTTAAGGATTTTAGGTGTGTGTGTTGCCTGACTTATTTATGAATAAATCTACAGATAAAGGTATCATAGTTGCTAATGAGATGTTTTCCTTTGTCCCGCAGGCAGTGGAAGCTATACTCTCGAATGTTCCAGAATGGCATCCATCTCCGCTCGCCAGTGTCAAAGGTACAGTATAAAAGAGTGATCACACCTAGCTGAATTAAAAGACGCTTGAAGAAGAGGCTTGCAATATCCATAATTCAACGAGCAATGCATGCCGAATAAGTCTTTGAATTCAGCTAGGCTTCTCTGGTAGCGGCTAGTATAGTCTTAATGCGACGTTTTGCTATCTATTTTATTACTCATTTGCTATTTTACCCTAGCTATACAGTTTCTTGCATTGCATTTGAGAAGGCTTTTTGACGGGCGTCGACTGCTTGGTTTCGTAGGAGAAGTATAATAGAGTTCGCGAAAGCGTTACGTTTTTTAAACAAACATTTTATATTAATATTTCTCTTTTATCCTATACTAGCAATATTGTAATCGGTTTCTCGAAAACGGGTCTAACGATTTCGATTAAATTTACCATACGGGGGTTTTCGGGGGCAAAAAATCGATCTAACTAGGTCTCATGCCTGGGAAAATTCGTTTTCCCCGTAAGCATTTGCGTTTTAGTCAGTTTTAGACAAAAACCTACAGCGCCATAAGTTGGCGAATGATATTTTAATGTTGAGGCAGCTATTAAAGAGCGAAGCTCGGTCGCCCAGGTACTTACACTTACACGAGGTACATGTCTGTAACCACAATACACACACAGAAACACACACAGGCTATATTTTACATACAGCTGGTTAAAAATATCCACATTTTTAACGCTTTTTACATGAATTTGAGGTTATTGGGTACCTATTTTGTTTACAAAACGTTTTTACAAAACTTTCGTGAACTCTGGTGTAGTCGCAAACATTGAGTGTTAAGTAAGCAGGTTAACTATACGAGATGTTATGTGATATGGAGCGCAGCGGATATCGAATTACCGAGAGACGTCACTACGCGCTGTGATCATGCCTGACGCAGCAAACTGTCTAAAAATAAATCAAAATCGATATGTAGCCACAATTTGGGATAATATGCCACTACACTTTTTGTGGTCAAGTCTTTTGGGAAGCGATGGAAGTATGTCAGGACCGTAGCGGCTGGAGGAGGCTGTTGTATCTGCCTAACCCTGACAGAAAAGAGCCGTCATGATTATGTATGTACGAGTATGTATGTCGAAAGGAAAAAGAGAATCAGAATACAAAATTAATTTGTTCTTCCTTAAATAATTTGCTTAAGGGGCTACCTCCCGTCCACTAGCGCCCCCATCAGTTAAAAAAATATTACTCGCTAAATACAAAACTTATCAAAAATCCGGAAAGACAGATTGAAGTAAAGGTACGTTTGTTTATTTAGAAACTATTTACTCTCTTAAATAAAACTCACTATAGTTACAGATACAAAAACTGCTAAAAGTGGCCGTTTTTCGCACTTTTTGTATCTGTAACTACAGTGAACTATATTTTTCAGAATTGATAGGTTCTGAATAAACTAGGGTACTTTAACTTCAATCTGTCTTTCCGGATTTTCGATAAGTTTTGTATTTAGCGAGTAATATTTTTTTAACTGATGGGGGCGCTAGTGGACGGGAGGTAGCCTCTTAAAATATTTTTTCTTACCACATTACAACGCTCATTATTATTTGTAGCCACCGGTATCACGATAGGTATTTAGTATTTACATGAATGACTTAGTGAAACAGGAACATGAAATAAAGGTCAGGCGGCCGGATTTCCTTCCATTGATAACTTAGCTGCAAGTCTGTATTATATCCGAACTAGACGAAAGGATAAGTCAGAAAATAGGCTAGCTATTTTATCTTATTGTCCCGTGTGGTGCTGGCAAAGAATAGTACCAACCTATCTCTACTCGTGGGAGTCGTAAGAGGCGACTAAGGGTTTATAAACCGGAGGATGGGCAGCAGCGTTCTTCCGTGTATCGACCATCGTACATACTGCGTTCACCAACAACCGCGGTCTGACAAGCGTAGTGACTAAGGTACTTCCCCTCCATATTGTTACAGCAACATCTGGAATTCTGGTGTCCTGTAGTGGACGTTTCATGGGATGTTATGATGATTTTAGCTATTTTACTTTTTATCTATGCACTTTTCCCGTGTGGTGCCGGCAAAGAATAGTACCAACCCATACATAGCCGTGGGTGTCGTAAGAGGCGACTAAGGGTTAACTGGAGGATGGGCAGCAGCATCCTTCTTTGTATCTTACATCTTACTTACTGCGGTCACCTACAACCGCGGTCCATGGTGCCAGCCGTAACGCTAACAAGCCGTAAAGCAAAAGCAAGAATCCTGGAGGGAGCTCCCTGTCCTGTAGTTGACGTTTCATGGGATGTTATGATGATGATCACTTTTAGTAATATTTATTCAGTAGTACCTACCACAGCTTACCTAATACAGACTGAGCTCGTTATGCTAATTACGTACCTACTTGCTCATTGTTTTAGAATTATGATTCGCTGCGATTACATTCTATGTCAATAAGATAAATAGTGTGGTTTAGGATAATTTTCATTGTTTTATCTATTCAATCGCTTCATCACAATGGTACAAGTATGAGGTATCCGTTCAAATATAGATGAGAAAGACGGAAATCTGAAAAACTGGGGTTGTAGCCACTTAAGAGTTGGATCACTTAGAAAAAGTTTAAAGAATGTGTAAAGCCAAGGTTATGTAAAAAAGCTTAGTATAGATTAGATGACTATATCAATGACAAAGAGGTATGGTGCTCTGATATTCCAGCGAATCACAATTTAAAAAGCCGACTCTTAAAGTATGCCGTGCTGCAGTGGTTTCTTGCCGTTTCTTTTCCGCTGCTTTAGCATGGTCCGAAACGTAGTGTAGACGCGCTCTATTTGCATTGTATTCTGCATGACATTCAATAAGTATTCTGTAAAGAATCTACATTGAATAAAATTATCTGACGCTGATCCACTTAACTCGCACAATTTTTCGGAGCACAGTAATTTTTAGGGTTCCGTAATCAACAAGGAATCCTTATAATTTCGTCATCTCCGTCTGCCTCTCCGCGGTTTAGCTCAGACCCTTAGTACTATAGAAAGCTGTAATTTGGGATGAGTACACTTCGCACAAAATAACTTTGGCCCTGTCATTGATGCGCAGTAGTCAAAAAAGGGCCATTTTTTTTTCTGCGCATCAATGACAGGGCCAAAGTTATTTTGTGCGTCGTATAACATCGATGAAGTGGTAAAGTAAAAGCTAGTTTTAAAAAATACTTGCAAGTATGCCTTTAGCCAATTAAAAGGTTGTAAAGCTCAGGAAGCAAAGGAAGTGTGTCAAGATCGTAGCAGGTGGAGAACTGTGGTCTCTGCCTACCCCGACGGGAACAAGGCGTGATATTATGTATGTATGTTTGTTACTGGATATGATAGGATTTAAAAGGATACCTATCAAAGCTATAAGTAGGCTGTACTACAAGTAAATGAGTTGATAGAATTAACTGCGGAATCTTACACTGCGCGTGGAATGACACGCACTTAGCCGGTTTCTATTTTGTATGGAATATTTGCACTGAAAGAGCATAGAACGAATGTTATTTATTATATCCTCCCTTACCAACTCTGTAACCTCGACAGTTTTATTTAATTTTCACATATTAAAATCTAAATAAATATCTAGATATGATAGTCTGTTTAATAGATTGAGATTACTAATCTGATCTACTTACTGAATATACTGTCGACCCACAAACATATAAACACCATTGTGTCTGTTTCTAAACTTATCATATGATTGCCATCATTTCGGCTTTCGCCACACAAACAAAGCGGTTACATCTATTTTTGTAGAGGGCTTTCCAGTTAAATCAAAATGTTCTTTAGTCATTGCAGGATATTACAAATCTCTTACATACATACATACATAACATCACGCCTTGTTCCCGTCGGGGTAGGCATAGACCACAGTTCTCCACCTGCTACGATCTTGACATACTTCCCTTGCTTCCTGAACCTTCATCAATCCTTTCAAACATGCTCGTCGGTTTAGCGTACTTTTAAAAATCTCTTAATGACGTCAATTACATTTACTTACGTCGCGTCGCTTCACAAAGTGCGTGGGAAAAATAAAAAGAAGCGACTATAAAAAACCCACGCGCTCTTTTAAGTATGTTTGATGTACAGGGTGGATACAATAAATATAAGTCAATATAAATTAGCCTGTTAGAACCGTAGTCTAATCCCATAGATTTTTCTCTTCTAAGCTAAAATTCAAATACATTAGATTGATCATCATCATCATAACATTCTATGAAAGGTGCAATGCAGGATAGGGAGCTCCCTCCAGAATTCCAGCTTTTGCTGAAACAAAGTGGAGGGGAAGTACTATAGTCACCACGCTTGGTAGCGTTGCGGCTGGCATCATGGACCGGGGTTGTTGACCGCAGTATGTAAGATGGTACCACACAGAAAGACGCTGGTGCTCATCCTCCAGTTCATAATCACGTAGTCGCCTCTTACGACACCCACGGGTAGGGATGGGTTTGTACTATTCTTTCCCGGCACCACACGGAATTACATTAGTTCTGTTCACGAGTTGTTGACACAATTCCGAAAACAAGTTTTGGATTCTTCACACAAAATGATCAGATGTCCAATTAGTACCTATGGGGATTACGTAACATTTTTTTTGCGAATTTCATTTTGTAACAATAACAACATATTTTTATTTATAATGGACTTACTCGATCAGACAAGGGCAGAGATGAGATCGACGATAAAAGTAAGTATAAAAATTTTTAGGAATCGAGTCCTATGCGTGAGAGCAGGATTTTGGCAGGACGGAGGGATGGTGTCTCTATCGTACACTCAACAGCACATCAGTAGAAACACTTTTGGACCTTATGGCGTGGTAATAGAGCTGAAAAAGTTTCTACCGACGAGCGGTTGACCGTACGTATCGCTCTGTCCTGCTTTCATACTTTTGTCATTCTTACCAAGCACAATTATTTTTCTCCATTCTTTGCAGTGGAGAAAATGGAAGAAGACACGACCAGACTAGACTTTTTCAGGACGGAGCGATACCTGCCTCTGTCTCTCCAATATGTTACGCATCGCTCTGTCCTGCTTTCACACTTCTGTCATTCTAACGTAAGAATATTTTTTTGCATTCATTGCAGTGGAGAAAATGGAAGAAGACACGACCAGACTGAAATGCGAGACGTTCGACATAGAGAGAGTTTTGCAACATGGCGCCCACCTGATGGGATCGGAGGGGAGGGAGTACGATTTTGATGAAGAATCAATGCCTGGAGCTGGTAAGCATGAGTTACTTTTTCATATCAGATTCAGGATATTTATTTACGAATGAAAGGTGTAAATAAGCTTGTTAGCGTGTAACTCAGACCGTGAAACTGAACAACTTTCACCAAGGAACATAGG
This sequence comes from Athrips mouffetella, assembly GCA_947532105.1. Taxonomy (NCBI): domain Eukaryota; kingdom Metazoa; phylum Arthropoda; class Insecta; order Lepidoptera; family Gelechiidae; genus Athrips; species Athrips mouffetella. Next base: position 4,963,308 of record OX383969.1, on the reverse strand, counting down.
TCGAAATACGAAAAGAAAAATTATTTCCCATAGAATTTGCACCAGCTAAGGAAAAAAAAAATCGTAATTCGACCTGTTTTTTAGGGTTCCGTACCTAAAAAGAAAAAAACGGAACCCTTATAGGATCACTTTGTTGTCCGTCACATGTTTGTCTGTCTGTCAAGACCCTTTATCTCACGAATGGGTAAAAGAATCAGGTTGAAATTAATACCATATATTAGGATCCATGAACCTCACAAGATCTGAAAATTTCAATTTTTTACAACGACGCAATCAAAAGATATGGCATTTTATGTCCTCATCTCCATACATTTATTCAAAAATGCAAAACCTACAGGGTACTTCCCGTTGACCTAAAATTATGAAATTTGGCAAGAAGCTAGGTCTCACAGTACAAATAATGGCAAAAGTCTGAAATCATTAAACATTACAACTTCTCTCACAACTAATGGTAACCAATTGTGGTGAGCTCCCGTTTCAAGAACATTCATATAAGGGAGGGGTCAAGTTGGATGGTCGATGAGGCGATTTTTGTTTGTTCTATTAAAAAAAAAAACGGGAACACTTACAAACTTGAAAATTGATATCTTTACAGTGCATAAGCTATAAAATAACAACAAATAATAAAATTTGGTCAAGCGCGTGTCGGACTCAAAAAATCTAGCACATTAACTTACTGAAATTTCAACTAATACAATTATGTTTATGTGGTGGTACGGAACCCTCAGTGCGCGAGTCCGACTCGCACTTGGCCGGTTTTTTTTTTTGGGGAAAGTAACACGCTACAATAGTACTAATTTTATTCCACCTGATACCTTTCACGCTGTGGGCCGCGGGCCGCGGCTACGATCCCACCCAGGGCAAAAATTTGTTGGTTCTGTGTTAAGATCGGTTGTTATTTATGTATGTATGTCGTATGTAATATAACTCGCCGTTTTACATAATGTCTGGCATTTTACAGAACGACGCGTTATTCGAAAGGAACATTTAAAAAAAAACCGGTCAAGTGCGAGTCGGACTCGCGCGCCGAGGGTTCCGATATACCTATAGTATATAGGAACATAAACCTCTGTCAACTGTAATTAATTCAGATTTTTCCTTACTCAAATTTCGGAGATAAGGGGGGGGGGGGGGGAATGGTATTTTTTTTGACATTTTTCATCATAACTTGAAAAGTAAGAAACTTAAAAAAATACAAAAATATATTTCAAAATGTACAAGTAAAGCCCTTTCATATGATACCCCACTCAACCTAGTAGCGACAATTTGAAATTTGGCCCCCTTTACATTAATAATCATACTTTTTTCAAAAATGTTTCATGTGCAATTAAGTTGGGCAACTATATTCTAAAACTATTCTGAATTTCAGGTCGATAGCATAAGTGGTTGCTGAGATATAGAGGTGTGACAGACAGACGGACAGACAGAGCGGCACCATAAGGGTTCCTTTTTTTTACCATTTTGGTATCGGAACCCTAAAAATCGTTTCGATAACCTAACCCAACCCGGGTTTACCTTAGCAAACGAACCTAAAATGCACCAGACACCCATAGGGTATGGGTTCGCCTAGTTTAGGATCAGATAAACTTGTGTGACATATCCCCCAATATTTTCTTATTCAATTTCAACGACACATTTATTTTTTTCAGAAAATCTAGCAAAACAAAGGCAAATGCTAAATGCGCGCTTAGGTTTAGACGTGGCTTCGGAACTGGGTGTTGATATAAGTTCCTACTACACCAATGAAGACTTGTGTCTTAGTAAAACAACTACTGCCAAAACTGCGGCACCGAGGGTAAGAATTGTTTTTTGTACCTTTTTATGGAGGAGCTGCATGATGCAAGGTTGCCTGGAAGAAATTGCTGTTTAGCAATAAGGCTGCCTGGTTGTACACCTATTTCTAATATAAAATTTTTATTTTTCACTAAATTTCGTGTGCAATAAAGAATATTGTATTGTATTGATTACAGTCAAAATTATGTAAGTTTCATTTGAATCACAGCGGGACAGGGCTATTCGTAAGAGCAGGACGCACAGTGGGCTGAAATTAGCGTTTCATAGACATTCAATATTTTTTTTTGAGTGACGTTTTTTATGCCTGGAAACGATTGAGGATACCTACTTTATGCCTTATATAATGAACTTTCAGGTTTAAAATTGTAAACAGCGCACTCAGAATTTTTTTCGAAAAAATTTGTATGGAGTCGGCGTAATAAATGATGATATCTCCATTATCGCACAATTGCGCCTAATATCCTCTTAGGTTATTAATATATAAATTATTTTGGATTTTTTGACATACTACATGCTAAGGCCAAACTTGCGCCTTTTTTTTTACAAAACTTTTAAAAAATTACCAGTTTTTTTTTTGTTTATTATTCAGCTAATGAGTTTTTAAGCGAATTTCACATTCTAATATTTTAGACAATAAATTTGCGTAAAGGTCCAATCTATTTAAATCTATTTTAAGCTTAATATTAGTTAAAAACGAAAAAAATAACAAAATCAGATTTAAAAAAAAGGCGCAAGTTTGGCCTTAGTTTGGAGTATGTCAAAAAATCCAAAATAATTCATATATTAATAACCTAAGAGGATATTAGGCGCAATTGTGCGATAAGGGAGATATCATCATTTATTACGCCGACTCCATACAAACTTTTTCATAAAAAAATTCTGAGTGCACTGTTTACAATTATAAACATGAAAGTTCATTATATAAGGCATATGGTAGGTATCCTTAACCGTTTCCAAGCAAAAAAAGCGCCGCTCAAAAAAAAAAATTGAATGTCTATGAAACGCTAGTTTCAGCCCACTGTGGGACGGAGCGATACGTGTCTCTGTGCGTTCCATTTTGCGCTAACAGACTGCTTTAGAGCACTGTGAGCGCGCTTAAGTCGGTCCAAATTGACCAAAAGCATGCTCTAAAGCACTCGCTTGTTCACCGCCTTACGTCATTGATGACGTCATCGTTTCTGCTATCAGTGCTTTAGTCAAATAGGTGGAGCAGGGAAAGCGCTAATGTCAAAATCGATTTGACACATATAAAATCCCACACATTTGCAGCCAGCTGACGTTTCTCAAGTTTTAATTTTCATGAGTTTGTCTCTAATGGAAATGAGAGTGGATTTAGCGCACAATTTTGAGGGATTAGCTTAGGCTTTGTTAAAGAAAATAAAAGCAAAACTGACATTTTGACAGATGAACACGTGAGCGCTCTTAAATCCATTCCAAATTGACTAGAGCCATTAAAGCAGTGATAGCTTTGTGAGCGTGCAAAATCAATTTGGACCGTCCGTCAGTAGTGTATACGCTTTTTGCAGCGTTTGTACAATTTGGAACACAGCGTCTGTGTCCAATATCTACGCATCGCTCTATCCTGCGGTCACACTGCACTGCTGTCATTAAAGCAAGCTACATTATTTCGACTGTAAACCTTGTATATGAAATGGATGAAAATTATTATTCGTAACAAGCGGGAGAATTTATTAATTTAAATGTATTTGAATTTAGGTATAGCAGATAAGAAAATATGTTACTTTATGTTTAAGTCGCGAGTGAATAGGCTTCTTCGAGGCAAGCTCGTTCCATCGTCGACCTCATCTCTGGGTGTCTACTCTCAAAGTCCGATATATCGAAACGATACTACTCAAAACATGCAACAGCAAAACTTCGTCCCTTGACAATAGAGTAGAATATTGGTTGGATGAATTTTCAAACTGCATCCAACCAATATTCTACTCTATTGTCAAGAGACGAAGTTTTGAATTTGCATGTTTCGAGTAGTATCGTTTCGATATATCGGACTTTTAGAGTAGACACCCAGTCCTCAAGGCTAGATCGAGGTCAAGAGTAAGCCCATACATAGTAAAAAAAAAATGTTACTTATTTCAGTAGTTTTCGATAAATTATGTGTAATATAAAGAGAATAGATTAAAATTTTCATATAAAAAATCAAATCAAATATAGTTTATTCATTGTTGGACATTAAAATCTCTGGATATGCAAATGGAACTTTACATAGATGTATAAAATTTTGGATAGAAAAACCCCTAGACCCTAAAATCTATCTATAATCGTAAAAAATAAAAATAGGTATGTAAGCAGAAAAACACATAACAAAACTAAAATTATTATTTTGATTTTTTTTAAATTTATAATTCGCTATACAAAATAAGCTGTTTCTCTTACTGAAATATTCAATTTTATGCGTACAATGTACATTAAGATAAACAACGATAACGTGGCCTGCACATTACTTTTAATACATTGCAAAAGAAAATGAGGGGCGACCCATAAACGTTATTAATGTTTAAAGTAAAATGAACTATTTTTACAGAGACCTGTCCAAGAGTTGATGTCAGGAACTTCATCCAAACCCCTCAGCTCTCGCGAGATGAACCTTGCGAAGCGCAAAGCGAGACAGGCGTTGTGCAAGCAGAAGTCCAGGGACTGTAGCGAAGAACCTTCCACTCCTCCTGCAGAACCTGTTAGCAAGAAGATCAAGTTAGAGCCAGCTGATGAGTTTGTGGGTAAGTTCTATATAAAACAAAATTCCAGAGATTGCATTGAAGAACCTTCAACTCCTCTTGCAGAACCTGCTTGCAAGAAGGTCAAGTTAGAGCCAGCTGATGAGTTTGTGGGTAATTTCTCTTTAACACAGAAATCCAGGAATTGCAGTGAACAAGCTTCCTCTCAACCTGCAGAACCTGCTTGCAAGAAGGTCAAGTTAGAGCCAGCTGATGAGTTTGTGGGTAAGTTCTCTTTAAAACAGAAGTCCAGGAATTGCTGTTGAAAAACCTTCCTATCCACCTGCAGAACCTGCTTGCAAGAAGGTCTTGACCTACCCATAAACTCATCAGCTGGCTCTAACTAGTTTGTGGGTAAGATCTCTATTAAACAGAAGTCCAGAGATTGCATTGAAGAACCTTCCACCTGCTTGCAAGAAGATCTAGTTCGTGCCAGCTGATGAGTTTGTGGATAAGTTCTCTTTAAAACAGAAGTTCAGGTATTGCAGTGAAAAAACTTCCACTTCACCTGCAGAACCTGCTTGCAAGAATATCAAGTTAGGCCAGCTGAAAAGTTTGTGGCTTAATTTTCTATAAAATAGAAATCCAGAGATTGCATTGAAAAACCTTCCACTCCTCTTGCAGAACATCGCTCCGTTTGGCTGTTACACTACTGTTATTCTAGTTGAGCTTCATTATTTTAACTAGTGAAGTTAAGTAACCCTGTTTGAGAAGAGCTCGTTGTAAACTGAATTCTGGTAATGTGTTTGTGTGTTTTCTCTGGTAGTAGTATGCAAACAGAATCTAGGGACTGCAGTAAAAAGATTTATTTCCAGTCTATCTGCAGAACCAGTTTGTACGAAGATCACGTTAAAAACGGCTGAACTAGCTGTCACAAAAAGAATACCAGACTGAGCATATTATTATACATTATAAACTACAGTCGAAATTATTTAGGGGGGCGTTTCAAAATGGTGAGAAATTACACTGACAGCAGGATAGCTTTATAAATATGACGTCCATATGTGTGGTCGGAACAGACTGATGTGAAAGGGTAATTATTACCTGTTTTGGAACCGGACTGGATTGATAAGAATAACAGTAGTATGTCAGAATTACAGAGCGATGCGTAAGATATTAGAGCGACAGGACAGAGACTTGTCTCGCTCCGTCCTGCTCTGACGCGTAGCTCTGGCCTAATGTCATATTGTGATTATACTTATTAAGATTGTAACTTAACTAATCTGATATCACACCGGTTATTTATTCGATTTGTATAATTTGTTCCAGTGGACAGCACAGCCCCAGTCCCGGATTGCTCGGGCGCGTGGGGAGAGTCCTCCCGCTGGCCTCTGGACACGTGGTGCGTGGCTTTACAAGGACAGCTGTTTGGCGCAGCCTGGGAGGCGAGGCATGGTAACATGGACAGTTGTTTATTACTTATTTGAACCATTTATTGTCCCTTTACAGCTAAAAAAATTCAATTGACCGTATCGCAGTCCGCCCGGGGTTTTGGTACTTATTATCTTATAATGAAATTATGTGCTAGTGATAAAGTTTCATTTGAATTATGTTTTAATTCAGTAAGACCACAGATAATGTTAGACTTACGTCCAAATTGTATACAAAATTGCCAATGATCCTTTAAATTCCCACGGGTTATGATTATATGCGTATGCGGGTGAACTACAAGCTAGATCGTCAATAATTAATTAAAAAAAATTAAGATTTCTTTAGTATATTTGTTGTTGTTTTTCCTAGGTGCTGCGAGTGCGCTGCGGGAGTTACTCAGAGCTAGGATCGTTACTACTGCGGGCCACCAGGCTAACATGACCAGGGAGCAGGTATGATACTCGTAGATAGATAGATAAATTCTTTATTGTCACACAAAAACATAACAATTTTACAGGAGAGTCGGATCGGATTAGAACTAGGGTGGACATAGGCAGTCTTATCGCTTAAAGCGATCTCTTCTAGACAACCTTAGTTGCTTGTAGGAAAATGTAAAATATAACTGATGACTGATGTAGTCACAAAATAAGTAATAAATACTACTAACCAAACAGAATAGTCACTCTGCCCCCCGCAATTCAAGACAATTCAAGTTACCTAACCCTGCATATGTGTTCACAACATGAGTACGAGAAAAAATTGTGACCTCATGCATCATTACAACCATTAAAACGTCCTCGGCAGAACAGAGAGCTCCCTCCAGTACTCCAGCTAAAACGAGTGCTACTTAGGAGGGGTTTACCATAGTCACCACGTTTGTAAGCGTTGCGGCTGGCGACCGCTGTTGTTGGTGACCGCAGTATGTAAGATGGTACAATACGATGGTCCTAATTTAAAACTAAGTTTTGTCTTGTTCATGTGCTTGTGACCGCAATAGTACATGCTGTAGTTATTTACTGTTGTTTCAGATGGACGACGCCCACCAAGAATGGTTGGAAGATATGGCGTTACGATTGCTTTGCGTTTTAGCATTGGATCGCTTTGGAGATTTCGTTTCTGATCAGGTAAATATATTCTTTTTATGACTATAAGATTTTTTTTGTAAATGGAAAATGCTGCAACTTTGTTGCAAGTAAATTTGAATTATCTGCCGCATTTCAAGGTTGTAAATGGAAGACACAACAATGCCTTCTGTAGGTGTACAATTGTAATCTTAGTACAATCAGACTTGAACTGTCACGACTGTGGAGTCATGGATGTATGATCTAGAATCATTTATAAAACGCTTGAAAGATGTTAATCTGCTCATGAAAATTGAACAACTTCTTAGGAATATAGATAGAAATACGAAAAAAACCCGTTCAAAACATTTGAAACGCACGAAAGTGGGGACATTTTTTCGTTCGAATCATGAATGCGACTGAGCATATATGAAAATCGATGATCGTTGATTCTATGTGTCAATCGTAATCTTTCCAGGTGGTAGCTCCAGTGAGAGAAACGTGCGCCCAAACGCTAGGAGTAGCGTTAGCCCAGATGCGGACAGACAGAGTAAGGCGCGTTGCAGAGTTGCTGTCTGCTCTAGCGAAGCAACCGCAGTGGGAGGCCAGACACGGCGCCTTGCTGGGGTTCAAGTACCTGCTGGCTGCTAGGCAGGTGAGATATCAGTGAGAGTTGCTGTCTGCTCTAGCGAAGCAACCACAGTGGGAGGCCAGACACGGCGCCTTGCTGGGGTTCAAGTACCTGCTGGCTGCTAGGCAGGTGAGATATCAGTGAGAGTTGCTGTCAGCTCTAGCGAAGCAACCGCAGTGGGAGGCCAGTCACGGCGCCTTGCTGGGGTTCAAGTACCTGCTGGCTGCTAGGCAGGTGAGATATCAGTGAGAGTTGCTGTCTGCTCTAGCGAAGCAACCACAGTGGGAGGCCAGACACGGCGCCTTGCTGGGGTTCAAGTACCTGCTGGCTGCTAGGCAGGTGAGATATCAGTGAGAGTTGCTGTCAGCTCTAGCGAAGCAACCGCAGTGGGAGGCCAGACACGGCGCCTTGCTGGGGTTCAAGTACCTGCTGGCTGCTAGGCAGGTGAGATATCAGTGAGAGTTGCTGTCTGCTCTAGCGAAGCAACCGCAGTGGGAGGCCAGACACGGCGCCTTGCTGGGGTTCAAGTACCTGCTGGCTGCTAGGCAGGTGAGATATCAGTGAGAGTTGCTGTCAGCTCTAGCGAAGCAACCGCAGTGGGAGGCCAGTCACGGCGCCTTGCTGGGGTTCAAGTACCTGCTGGCTGCTAGGCAGGTGAGATATCAGTGAGAGTTGCTGTCTGCTCTAGCGAAGCAGTCGCAGTGGGAAGGTAGACACGGCGCCTTGCTAGGGTTCAAGTACTTGCTGGCTGCTAGGCAGGTGAGAGAGCAGGTTAAGAAGCCAAGGGATAACATGAGGAATTAAGGGGTATCTTAAAGAGTCAGGGCTAATTTAAGAAACTAAACGGCATCTTAAAGAAATTTGGGGGCAACTGAAGATACAAAAGGATACCTTAAGGAAACAATGGGCAACTTAAAAAATTATGGGACGATCAAATTATGATGCGATCCAAGTTAAGACACTAAGAGGTAGTTTAAGGACCCAAGAAGCAATTTAAGTCACTTACGAGGTAGTTTAGGAAACTAAGGGGCAACTAAAAAGAAATATGCGTGGCGTGGCTATGGCGTGAGGGAAGGAGGAGATGGGAGGGGGTGAGTGGACGTGTGTGGGAGTTTGACATGCTCCTGACTGTTCCTACTTACATAGAATACCTTAAGGAAACAATGGGCAACTTAAAAAAATATGGGACGATCAAATTATGATGCGATCCAAGTTAAGACACCAAGAGGTAGTTTAAGGACCCAAGAAGCAATTTAAGTCACTTACGAGGTAGCTTAGGAAACTAAGGGGCAATTGAAAAGAACTATGCGTGGCGTGGCTATGGCCTGAGGGAAGGAGGAGAGGGGAGGGGGTGAGTGGACGTGTGTGGGAGTTTGACATGCTCTTGACTGTTCCTACTTACATAGACGTATCCAGGTTAAACTTACGGCCGTATCAAGGATACAGCCTATCAGGGATTTTTTATGTTTCATGATCATAGATTTATATAGTCAAGATAGGGTCTTGGGAACAAGCGGTTCAAAATTTCCCCATACAAGAAAAATAGCGCCATCTGTGAAAAGTCGCGTGAACTACGTTGTGTAGTACTTCGGTCGCTACTAAGTACACGGAACGGAAATAATATGGCGGGAAAAAAACAAAACAAACTTTTTACTGTTTATATGTGATTTAGGCCTGGTTTTTCAGTTTCATTAATTGGATTAAAGTCAAAAACAATAATAAGAAATAACGATAATAATAATAAGAGTATATTGTTTCTTCAAATAAAAACATTCCATTTTGTTGGTAAGTTTATTTGCATCCAATGTTGACAATATGACTGACAACGACTGACATTTGTTGGTCCTAAACGTCAGATTTCGGACCAACGAATTGGGGACATTGTAACGTGCCGATGGGCTAGTACTTATATATAAGTAAATGTTCATGATTCATCTGTTCGACAAGTGCCCTACCTTAACTTCATACTCGTATTTGCAGGAAGTGGCGTGCGAGAGCGGCGCCCTGGAGCACCTGGTCGGCGGGCTGGGGGACGCGGCGGAGGACGTGTCGGCGGTGGCGGCCGGCGCGCTCGTGCCCGCCGCCGGGGCGCTAGCGGCCGCCCGGCCCCAACAACTGCCGCAGGTCATCATCATAACATCCCATGAAACGTGCACTGCAGGACAGGGAGCGAGCTCCACAATTATAGCTTTTGCTGGAGGGGAAGTACCATAGTCACCTCGCTTGTTAGCGTTACGGCTGGCACCATGGACCGCGGTTGTAGGTGACCGCGAGTGAGTAAGATGTAAGACAAAGGAGGACGCTGCTGCCCATCCTCCAGTTAACCCTTAATCGCCTCTTACGACACCCACGGGTATGTATGGGTTGGTACTATTCTTTGCCGGCACCACACAGGTCATTACCTATCTACCAGCCTATTTACCCGCCGCAGGTAATTACCTATTTACGCTGGCGCAGGAAAGTGGGTATTTTCTGGCTGATATTGGAACCGAAATAACCACTTGCTGGCCGCAGCGGCACGTGATATTGTATACATGTAAGAAGCTGGGTGCTTCTTTACTTTCCGTCACATGTATACGACCGTCCGATTCATCATGATAATAGAATTAAGATTTTCTTTAAGACTTAAGGAATTTCTTTTAAATTTTGTCTGAAGTATTAATTATATTTTAAAATTTTGTAAAATATCGTAAAACATTATACATATAAATGACGTCATAAATATAACATTCAAACTCAAAATCATTTAATAATCTTCACAAACAAAATGGCTCCATGATGAGTAAAAAAGAAGCGACAATAAAAACCCACGCGCTCTTTTTAATATGTTTGATATTCAATAAAGAGTACTTGATTTGACTAGGTCTGACTCATAGATTTAATACTTCGCGCGCGGCACTTTTAATCAGATTGCGCTCTTCCAAAAATTATGCGAGCAGAGTAGAACGTAAGATGAGAGGAAGCTGTCCCTCATGCAAAATCTTTGTTAAAAAACATTTTACCAAAGAGTTTTTAATCCAGATAAATCAAAAGAAAATGATTTTCTGCATTTATAAATATTTAATGAAAACTGAGAAGTTTATACTTCGCACGTTGAAAATTATTTAAATAAGTATTTAAAAATACGTATAAATAAAAAATTGTGGATATAAAACTTAACTTTTTGCACGGAAATTGTGCAAACTTCATTAGTATGGCAACAATTAGAAAGGGACGAAGTAGATCGACTATGATGTCTTGCTCTGCTCGTTTTGCCTCTGTAAAAATTGTTAGGAGTCCTCAATCATGGTGAATATAAGATCATTGGTCTGACTTTCTTCCGAATTTGTGGTCGTTCGATTAAAAAAGGACCTTATACCTATAACTTGCTTTTGATTTGCAACGCCGCATTTATATAAAATAATTTCGTATGTTATGATCGTGCAGGTCGTGAGCAGGCTATGGCAGTTACTCCACGATCAAGATGACCTCGCGGCTCCAGCCAACTCCTACATGGCGTTGTTAGCATCGCTCATGGCTCTACCGCAAGCTGCCAAGTTGATACAGTAAGTTCATAATCGTTGTACAAAGTGTTACAAAAAGGGTGTGTATCTACTCAAGTGGTCAAACGAGCAAACTGGTGGTGGTTAAAATAAAAATCCAGAACAAAATATATTTAACCATACCCATATAAACCAATGAACTATTATCCAAGTGGCAATAAAAATGGCTTCAGAGATAGATGATCTTAGTGTTCTAATATAATATAACATTCGGATTGTTAGTAATTAATACTTACTATAATTAATCTCATAGTGCATCGTCGTCATGGCGCAGCACCGGTCGTCATGGAGATCTTTAGGGGAGGCCTATGTCCAGCAGTGGACGTCTTTCGGCTGATATGATGATGATGATGATAATTAATCTGTATAGTTTTTGAAGTAATAAAACTGATCTGTGGTAAGGCGCAATTTCTTATATAGCCTTTCTTATGAGAATAAATCGCGGAGCGACATGAATCTTTGTTTTTCATTCATTGGAATGTTTTTAAATGGAATCGAATTTATTTTAATACGAATGTTCACAAAAGGAACCTATTTTAACATAATATTTCTCTTCCACAGCCCCATAGATCTCACCGACGTCCTACCCCGCTTGTGGCCATACCTGGACCACTCTACCAGCTCAGTCAGAAAGGCAACTCTTCAGACCTTAAGGACATTAACTAGACCTCTCATCACCGAACTACCCTCAAATGGCACCAACGGAACGCAACCTACCAAACCTAGTGAAATTATAAGTAGTGACATTACTAAAAGTGAAGTAAAAAGAGTGAAAACTAGTCAAAATGATGTGACAACTAGTCCAAGTGAAGTTCGTGATAGTAAAAATGAAGCAAGTGCTAGCAGTAGTTATAAAATAAATGAAGTGACAACTAGTAATAGTGAAGTCAATGGAGTGCAAAGCCAGTATTTGAATTGGACTCCGGAGTTGTTGCAAGAAGCAATGAGGCATGTGTACCAAAGGGTGCTATTTGAACATGTGCACGAAATTCAAGAAATAGCTTTACAGGTAAGCAGACATTCCATCATGAGTTTCCAGCATTACTGTTAAAGCATGACATAAAGTACATCAACACTCCATCATCCGATGTGTGAAAAATTACATACATACATAATGTCACGCCTTGTTCCCGTCGGGGTAGGCAGAGACCACAGTCCAAGTCCAAGTTCTCCACCTGCTACGATCTTGACATACTTCCCTTGCTTCCTGAACTTTCATCCATCCTTTCCTACATGCTCGTCGGTTTAGGGTACTTTTAACCTGGCCTTTATTCAGAACGTCCTAAATTTGGTCCTGGTACGTTCGCCGAGGCCTTCCCCTTCCAACGTTTCCATTCACTCTCGCCTTCATCAGTAAATTATTATCGTATGGCGATTTTTTATTCCTGCGAGTTAGAATTTTATGTCAGAGTTGGAGAGCCATGCCTTTGCCTCGCCTCTGCCTCAACATTAAATGTAAAATATAAAAAAAACATCTTTTTAAATACTGCCTCATTTTGAAACTTTCTTTGATGCTATATTCACAGAGAGGTTTCTTTTGAGTTAGCTGTTGCGTCTAATATAAATATATATAAAAAAACAATAATATCATTATATTATATTATATTCATATAATTCTTGCGCCTCTTTCCTGTCAAGGTAGGTAGAGACCACAGCACGACCAGCTAAGATCTTGACATACTTACCTTAAAGTAAAGTAAAAGTATTTATTTGCATCATCATCATCATCATATCAGCAGAAAGACGTCCACTGCTGGACATAGGCCTCCCCTAACCTAAAGATCTCATCCAGCGGCTTCCCGTGACCGCCACCAGATCGTCCCACCACCTTGTGGGAGGCGGTCCACCTGCCAACGCTTCGTCTTCCGGTACGTGGTCGCCACTCTAGAACCCTGACGCCCCATCGGCCATCGGTTCTTCTTGCGATGTGCCCTGCCCACTGCCACTTTAGTTTAGCATAGATACACAAAATACACATATCTAGGTCTTATGGAATAATAAACAGGTTATCTGTATCTAGACCTTGCTTACTTTTATTTTAATTTAGGTTTTGCAAAAACTCTGTTTGTGAAATGTTTGTAGGTGTGGGAGAATTTCCTCCGTCACGCGCCGCTGTCGACCATCCTGGTTTCTGCGTGTCCGTTGTTGGCCACGTGGTTGTGTCTCGCCATGCAACCTGCAAGGCTTGGCGTCGACCCTCAGCTGTTGGTACATCCACCGACTAAGGTAACATATTACTTATTGTATTCTTTAGATAGTGTAGCACGAAATTCTTTGCATAAGGCTGTTGCGATCATTGGATTATTTTCCCAAAGAAATATTTTAATAGCCTGTTTATGAAAGTATTTTTGAAGATAAGTGACTCTGTTTACTCGGTTGTGCTATATGTTCGAAAGGGATAGTAAGCCTTGTCTTCATTGCGCGCGGAACGGTCGAGTTTTGTTTTAGAGTGCGGCTGCCGCGCGGCAGACGATTTAGTAAGATCGTTAAAGTGAGAGCTAAAATAAACAGAAACAGTTATCAAGGTCCAGTCTTGACAATTAGACATGTCGAAGTCGGCATGGTTGGGTAGTCTGTCTTTTTATATGCATGAGGTAATATGGAAACAAAAAACAAGTAAACCTTCTTTATGTTTGTACCTTGCCATAAAGGGTTTAAGGGTTAGGTTTCTGAAAACTGAAGGGGTAGTCACCCCTATGGAGACCCATACAATCAATCTTGATCGCGATTAAATTCCATTCTGCCGCACGGGAATCGTTATTTTACGAAAATAATAAAAAATATATACTGCGTCATTTGTGTTCGAAAAAAATTTTTTTTTTATAATAACTTAATGACCTTATCTCTACTTGTGGGCCAAGTTTCCAGGTGTCTTACATTTTTGTTTCTGTTGCGAATTGTAATATTTGTTTTCAGGAGAAACGCACGCGAACAAACTCGCAGTCGTTGGTGGAAGGGGAGATCCCCGTGGAAGTGCGGCCCAATCAGAAGTGGTACATCGGCGGCAGCGAGGCGCAGCCCGGCGCCGCGCGCGACCGCAACGTGATGCGCGCGCGCACGCTCGCCGCGCACCTGCTAGGTATCAATCTATTCAAATAGCATGGCGGCGTAGCACTTGAGCCCATAACAAAAGAAGTGATCACTCAACGACAGGTGAATTTAAATAAGAACAGTACATAGTCCAATGTTTCAAGCTTGATGTGCTCTTGATATTCTCATGATATCAAGGTTATTGAACCAAGTTATTGCTTTCTGTAAGCTCAGCTGTCTTGTTATGATCTTGCTATTAGAAAATATGTAAGTATTAATAATGCATCATACCAGCTTTATTGGACCATTGGCATTAACGTCAGATGCTTGACTTCAAGTGTATAAAATAATCACACAACAATTGTTTAACATTGCAGCCCTAATTGATATCCCGCCATGCTATTAGAAATGAACTATAATAACCTGCTCTGTAATATTAACCAACGCTTGTAACCGTTATTTTAAAAACCCAAAAAGGTTTCTAGCCAATTTCACATCGCTTACTCAAACGGGCTCGGAGCAAAAACCATGTTTTAATCACGTTTTTCCCAAACATCCTCCTTCCATACTCTCGTCTCGTCATTACTATCAGTTCTAGACTCTCCACAGATAAGTAATTCGTATACGTTTGTTTCAGGATACCTGTCTTGTTACCTAGTCCAGCCAGCCCCCGGCATAGAGTACAAAGCTGAAGATGAGAGCCCTATAGACTGTTATGTTAAGGTAAGCGCGTATAATATATTTTTGAAATGAAATTATTTATTGCCCAATTACAGTGGTGTAACAAGATGTTAGTTTGTTGATAGTTCCTTTACTTTAAGCTCGATTAGAGCATAGCAATTTTAGTTACAATTGTCATATGTATTCACAATAGCACATTTAGTCGGAAAAATAAACATTGCATGCGTATAACAAAACATAATTTAAAGAAAGTCAAAACAGTATACAATCAATTAAAATAATAAGAAAATGTCAAATACAGATTTTAAATGTCAAGAAGTGCTTATTAATAATATTTTATACCAACATTTTTGTATAGTGTATAGTATGGAACCATTTGATGAGTTTCTAAACAGCCATTGATCCTAACGATAATCCTAAGACGCTGAGAAATTTATGGTGTATTGCCTTACTCCTATGCTGCAACCAGAGAGATTACACGTGTGTTTCTGAAGTAACCATGTGAAGGAACGTTTCCATCCCTGAAATAAAATAACTGCGCCGTACAGCGGTTGCGGTCAGACTATAATAAGGGCCGATAGGCAGGTGGAGATACCCAGCCCAGCCGAATGTATTGTCAGTGTAATTGTTAGCACCAATACTCAACACACCAATTTATTTCGCGAGATTTTAGGAGTTTTATAAACTAGTGATTTTATACCAAAAGTCACGTGCTTATTTTTTTTAATATAACTCAAATTTTTGCAGGTGATGGTGGTATACTTACGATCAGCAAGCGCTTTGCAACGACTTGTGGCCAGTTTAGTGGTGTCTTCGTGGGCCAAACACACGTACAAATACAAGTTATATCCGCCGCACACACACGCGCTAAATGGCAACTCGGAACATGAGGTATTTCCCTTTACTGTCCTATAGGTTCGATGGTGGTATAAGTTCGGTCTGGTAGTGTAATGCGGCGCCGCGGCGACTTGTGGCCGGGGCCCTGAGTCAAGTGGCATTCTATTATCGCAAACGCTATAGAATAAAAATGTATGGGATTGCCATTAGCTGTCACGCAACATTTCGTTAGCTAATGTCAATTCCATATATTTTCATTCTATTCTATGTCTTCGTTGGCCAAACACTCGAACAAATTATATCCGCCGCACACACACGCGCTAAATAGAGACTCGGAACACGAGGTATTTCCCTTAATTGTCCCATATGTTACATAGTGATTTTTTTTTATTATGATTGGTGTGAAATTGAGTGACAGAATTAGAAATAGTGTGATAAGAGAACGTTGTGGCGTAAAAGAAGACGTAGTGACTAAAATTGAGAAAGGGATGCTGAGATGGTTTGGTCACGTAGAGAGGATGAATGAAGGAAGATTGACGAAAGAGATCCTTACGGCGAGAGTGAATGGAAACGTTGGAAGGGGAAGGCCTCGGCGAACGTACCAGGACCAAATTCAGGACGTTCTGAATAAAGGCCAGGTTAAAAGTACCCTAAACCGACGAGCATGTATGAAAGGATTGATGAAGGTTCAGGAAGCAAGGGAAGTATGTCAAGATCGTAGCAGGTGGAGAACTGTGGTCTCTGCCTACCCCGACGGGAACAAGGCGTGATGTTATGTATGTATGTATGTATGATTTTTTTTATAAGATATATAGGTGAGCATTAGACCCCGATTTCACCTGTGATAAGTGACAATGTGGTCGAAGATGTAGCATGCTTACCTAGATAATGGCTGTTCACTTTAGCTTTGAATCCAGATTTTATTGTTCGGGGAAAAGTTCAGCAGGGATTATTTTTGAATCCACCCAAATTTCAAACTGGAAGGTACAATTTCAATATCTGGAGGTTTCAATTTCCATTTTTTTTTGTTGGTTTTGGGACGTTAATGAAACAAAAGCATTGAATAACTGAGCTGATAGCATTTTTGGAAAGGTTACGCAAATCTGTTCTGTTAATCCGACGGATAAAGTACTGATAGTAGGTGACTTCAATATGAGCGATAGTTCCACGCCTTAGCTGTGCAGTTTTCAGCACACCGTCCCTTACACCCTGTATATATACCTCAGAGTAAAAAACTATAGAGTCCGCCATATACATATTCTGTATGAGCTAGTGAAGTGTAAAGCGTCGCACTGTCGCCCATGCTAGTCGGTCAAAAAACTCAGTTAAGTTTACAAAAATCAAGATATCTTTAAAAATCTAATGTTTTAGTATAAACTTTGTTTGCGAAAGTGAAAATATATAGTTTTTTACTTGTGCGTAAGTTGTGCGAAGCGTAAATAATCCGTAATAGCCATTTTATGCATTATTTTTATCACCGTTTTTTTCCTGAATGGTAAATGTTTTCACCAGAAAAACTGTGGTAGTAGCATTTATTAGTCGCATGTCACATATTTCTCAGAAAGAGAGATAAAAATTTTACGTTTTTATGATTTGAAAAAAAATCCATACATTTTAGTATGGAGGTCCCTCGCAAGAAAGTGCTACGCTTATGGTTATTAACCTCCTTGATATATACCTTCGATCTGGTAGTGCACTCTACTTATGTCTTCGAACATACGCGGTAAATGTAGACATGTGATATAATTTCCGTAAACTGTTCCATCCTGGGTTATTTTTAGGATTGTAGTCAAATTTTAGAATAAAATCTGAAAATTTTCTCCAAAGAAACTTTTTTTTTATCTTTGCACAAGGGAAAAGTGGGAGAGAGGCCTTTGCCCTGCAGTGGGACACAACAGGCTTCTAATAATAATATCTTCATTGGGCTTACTCTTGACCTCGATCTAGTCTAAAGATAGAGATGAGGTCGACGATGGAACGAGCTTAAAGACAGCTATTTTTTTCGCTGTAATAAATCAAGGCCAGGTTAAAAGTACCTTAAACCGACGAGCGTGTATGAAAGAGTTGATAAAGTATGTCAATATCGTAGCAGGTGGAGGGTTGTGGTCTCTGCCTACCCCGACGGGAAAGAGGTGTGATGTTATGTACGTTTTTCTATACAAAATTTGTGCCAGTGGTGGTGGTGTATGGGACGACAAAAATTTTTTCTCGTTTTCTGACCCATGTCTCTTTAAGAAAGTTTTTTTTTATGTTACAAGTGAGCAAACGAGCTGGTGGTCCACCTGATGGTAAGTGATCTCCACCGCCCGTAGCACCCACTGTCTTATTAGTGACATACTTTGACGCTAATAAGACAGCGAAGCGCGCTGCCCACCTTGAGAACTAGGATGTTATGTCTCATGTGCCAGTAATTTTACTGGATCCCTTGCCCTTCAAACCGAAACACAGCAGTGCAAACACTGCGGCAGAAATATGCAAAGGGGTGGTACTTCCCCAGACGGACTTTGCACAAACAAAAGCCCCACCACCTAGAAAAGTTGTTAAAATTTAAGTGTTACAAATTTTTTTTATGACTGAAAGTTATTCAGTTTCGTTGACTAATCATGCCCTTTCAGTTTTCGGAGTGCTGTCCCTTACACTTTGTATTCATCTGCGCTATAACTACCTATATATAATTGTTCTTTGTTTGCAGGGTCAGAATGTATCAAACCTGGCGCCAGCACTGCTCACCACGACGATACAAACAGCGCTCAACCAAGCTCTCTACTACGACGAAGTAGCGCTCACATGTAGTAGGTAAATTATCAAGGTGTAGTCTAACTTACAAACTACCTATTTGTATATTCCTCTCAAGCGTGAGAAACATCTGTCTATATGTCACAGGCAAATCGTATAATTCGCCGTTTACAAACGGCGGGCAAATAGTAAACGGTCGGCAAATTGTAAAACAGCGCCGGCAGATTGTAAACGGATTCAGATCACTGGTGAATTTTAGGTTCGTTTGCCGCGGTAGCCCTGCTCGGGATCTTTGGGTTAGGTGATCTTTCGACCACAACGAATTATGCGCCGTTTTGTAAAATGTCGCGGCATTATGTAAAATGACGAATTAAACATTTTTCGGCATTTTGTAGAATGTAAAGGCATAATGTGACATATAATGTGTAATTAATTTATGAATAATTTGTACACCGGACATACTGGTAGATAACAGAGGACTGTTTGTTACTATAACACCTTATATTTTGTACCTGTTATCACAAATAAAGATTATTGTATTGTATACATGAGCATGGTACACACGGCCGCACGTCGGTGGAAACACTTTGACCTTGAGCGGGTCTGTAGTGTCGGGCGTTTGTAAACCGTAGCGCTGGTTCGGCTTATACTGGTTTGGTTTCGTTTTGTTTCTACTACTTATGACTTGAAACTGAACAACTTTCCCCAAGAAACATAAGTTGAAAAATGAAAAACAATTATAGTTTTCCCACACAAACCTTGCGCCGTCAATACTGAAATTTGTACGGGACGACCAAAAAAATTTTTCTTGTGCAAAGTTGTTGACTTTCATGTCCTAAGTACGGTCAACCGCTTGTCGGTAGAAACTTTTTCAACTCTATTACCACGCCATAAGGTCCAAAAGTGTTTCTACTGATGTGCGGCCGTGTGTACCATGCTCAAGTATAGTCTTGATTGCTCTCAAGATGTACCTTACACATACAAATTATACATCATGAGTGTATTCTAGACTTGAATACTACCCTTACCTGACTTGTTGATTCTTATAGGTAAGCGTATCATCATCATCATAGTTTTATGACATATCCGATCTTGTCACGGCTTTATTTTTTTATTGGCAGGTTACTTCAAGACGCTCGCGATCTCCACGCGTTGATGAAACACTACAAGCTACCAGTCGACGGTGAAGAATTCAACAATATTTTGAGGCTAGAACAGGTACATAATCTTATTGATCAATCATCATCATTACATCCCATGAAATGTCCACTGCAGGACAGGGAGCTCCCACCAGATCTCCAGCAAAATCGCGTGGTACTTTAAGGGGGAATTACCATAGTCCCCACGCTTGTAAGCGTTGCGGCTGGCGACCGCTGGTGACCACAGTATTTAAGATGGTACGATTCACAGAAAGATGCTGCTGCCCATCCTCCGGTTCATAAACCCTTAGTCGCCTCTTACGACACCTACGGGTAGAAATGGGTTAGTACTATTCCTTGCTTAGCTCCCTGTCCTGCAGTGGTGTCCTGTCCGCCCATAAAATGATGATGGAAGTCCAAAGTGTGAGTCCAAAACTGCTTTGCTGTTTGGTGCACTTTTCCTAACATCCTATTTATGTATGTTACCAGGTAATGCACATGACGACGGTAACCCAGCCGATGATAGCGGGTATGAAGTCGAAGCGGGTCGCACAGACTCTAGAGGACAGACGCCAGAACCTTCACAACCTCGTCAACACGTGCTGCTCCGAGCAAAACACGCACCATGTCGCGTGAGTATTATTACCCTAAAACCACAGTTATAGATAGATATTTATTTAATGGCATCATCTCTCATTGCAAGTCGTATTTCGCCAGTGTCAAAGTAAAGAAAATGTTACAAAATTATGGCGATATAACCAATGTCCAGTGAAAGACTTACATAAGAATCCACATCACGAGGACGAAATGTTGATGATTGAAATAAAAGCAAAAATATTGTTTGTACAGAGTTCAAGCGGCCTTAGCAGGCGCGTGCGCGAATCTCCGAGCTCTGCCAGAGAAACTGAACCCAGTGGTGCGACCGCTCATGGAAAGCATAAAGAAAGAGTGCTCGGAAGAACTTCAAGCTAACTCCGCCGAAACCCTAGCTGTGTTATTGGACCAGTTGGCTGGGAAAGAACCGTGCCCTAACAACAAAGTGCTGGTCAATTTGAAGGCTTTTCTTAGGTAAGATATTTTAGTATAGGCAAGTTATAATCCATCAGTATTAAGCTGTAAGCTGGAAAATTCCAGCTTATAGGATTGCTCCATTTGACAAGCTAGCTAAATGGCGCAATCCTATTGGTTGGATTTTTCCTCGCTCACAGCTTCGCTCCAGCTGCAAGTCATCGCACAGCATCTGGTCGGTAAAACAATAGGCATAAGCTTTACATCAAGAAAGTGTGGTCGGTGGAACTTCAAGCCAACTCCGCCTACCGAAACACTAGCTGTGTTACTGGACCAGTTGGCTGAGGAAGAACCGTGCCCTAACAACAAAGGCTGGTCAACTTGAAGGCATTTCTTAGGTTAGATATTTTAGTAAATGCAAGTTATTGCAGTCGAAGTAATGTAGTTCGACCCCGATGTTCATGAGAGCAGGACAAAGTGATAATTGTCTCTGTCGCTCCTATATCTTACACGTCTCTCTGTCTTGATGTCACACTGCCTGTCATTCTAATCAAGCTACAAATTAGCACTTTTAATCAGGTCGGTAAAAGTTCAAACAGCAACAAGCATCAGCTGTACTTGCTAAACGCTCAATTTCTTCGGTAAGGTTATTACTATAGCCAACTCTCCTGAATTTTTTTTCTATCGAAAAATGCTTTCTGTTTTCCCATACAAAATGTGTTGGATTACGTGACCACTTTAGGGGAAGTCGAAGATTTTTTTTTTCTTAGGGAAAGTTGCTCGTTTTCATTAGTAAAATCACAACACAGCAAAAATTCATGTTTAAAATTGTATGCAGGCTCCATTGTTGTATAAAGTTCGGAACATAACCTGTACATTATAATACACTAGTGGGATTGATAATATTTTATTTTCTTCCAGATGTGACCCGGAACAAACACCTCGAATATCACTAGAGAATACGGAAGAGAATGGCGAATCAGCGAGTGACAGCGGCAATGAAGGGAACGGAGACTCGCATCATGGTCCTCCACGTAAGTTGTTACATACTGTAGTATCCGTCATTCAACTGACTTGTAACTGACACTTGCCATCGCAAAGCAGGTTTTGATTAAGTATTTTATTACGTTGATAACAAACTTTTTACCACCTAATGCATAGTGAGATTCTAGCTCTCGATTGCTATTGCCATTTTTGTCATTTCCAGTTTTTCGGCTATAGATCCTTAACCTGTAAAGCCTTCTTAGCTGTGATAGTTTTCCTTTTAATTTCCTCATATATGTGATTTTTCACATTTCCAATAACTACCATTTAGCTGTCAGCGGGGGAGAGGACCCTCGACTCTAACAAAAATGTTACAAGTGAGCAAACGAGCAGGTAGGCCACCTGATGGTAAGTGGTCACCCCTGCCCATAGAGCCCGCTGTCATATTTTGACACTAGTAAGACAACAAAGCGCGTTGCTCATTGTGAGAACTAAGATGGTATTTCTTATGTGCCGGTAATTTCACTGGCTCCCTTACCTTTTGAACCGAAACACAGCAGTGCAAACACTGCTGCTTCATGGCAGAAATAGGCAAGGGTGTGGTCTTTCCCAGGCGGACTTTGCATAAAAATATAATTTCGCTTTCAAGCTAAATATTTCGCAAACGGATCCTTATGTTGAAAAATGATCTTCGTGGACTCACATTATTTTTAAAAGAGCTACCCACACAATGGGGTATCC
The DNA here is from genome assembly GCA_947532105.1 of Athrips mouffetella. Taxonomy (NCBI): domain Eukaryota; kingdom Metazoa; phylum Arthropoda; class Insecta; order Lepidoptera; family Gelechiidae; genus Athrips; species Athrips mouffetella. The sequence goes on along the minus strand of OX383969.1, from coordinate 4,941,021 downwards.
TGGAAAAAAAAAATTCACCCCTACTTTATTTGTACGGGAGGTACCATACATTTTTTTTATTTTTTTTTACCACTTTGCCGGCGTAGATTATATATAAAGGGTGTAACGGACAGTGTACCGAAAACTGAAAGGGCGTGCTCAGTCAACGAAACTGAACAACTTTCCCAAAGAAACATATGTTGGGAAATGAAAAAAAATTTTGACTTCTCCATACAAACTGTTCGAGAGTGGGCAATTTGTATCGAGAGATCAATTTTTTTTTCATTTCCCAACATATGTTTCTTTGGGAAAGTTGTTCAGTTTCGTTGACTGAGCAAGCCCTTTCAGTTTTCGGTACACCGTCCCTTACACTCTTTATATATCTGTACTAAGTTACAGCTTTCTAGCATTAAGGGTTTCTGAGCTTAGCCGCGGACAGACAGACGGATTTGACGAAACTTTAATGGTTCCTTATTGACTACGGAGGGACAATATAAAAAAAGAAATAATGTGTGTTGTTTCAGTGGACAAGTTCAACGGCATAGTGACCCTGCGCGAGCAGACGCGTGCGGCCGAGAGACACGCGCCCCGGCGCGGGCGGCCCGCCGCGCACCCGCCGCCGCTCGCGCTAGACCAGCTGTTCGCCACCGAGGATGAGGTACATTCATACATAATATCACGCCTTGTTCCCGTCGGGGTAGGCAGAGACCACAGTTCTCCACTTGCTACGATCTTTACATACTTCCCTTGCTTCCTGTACTTTCATCATACATGCTCGTCGGTTTAGGGTACTTTTAACCTTGGCCTTTTGGTCCTGGTACGTTCGCCGAGGCCTTCCCCTTCCAACGTTTCCATTCACTCTCGCCTTGTAGATTTTCCTCAATCTTCTTTCATTCATCCTTTCTACATGACCAAACTATCTCAGCATCCCTTTCTCAATTTTAGTCACTACGTCTTCTTTTCGTCACAACGTTCTCTTATCACACTATTTCTGATCCTGTCACTCAATTTCACACCAATCATACGAGGTAAAAGTACAAAATAGTATACAAGATTGCGTATAACATGGTATTAAAATTCTCTTTTGATTCTCTTATCAAACCCAAACTCGAGTTTTAATTACCTGTTTCTGCTACGGTTTGGTATTGAACTAGAGGACGGAACTTCCGAATAAGCAAACAGGTTGCCTGTGTCTGAAGGCTCCGCTCTTCCTTAAAATAAACATGTTGGCTGGTGCCCAAGTAGCTGTGTGGAACACCGCCTTTTGCCCACAATTTATAAGCTCTTCTATTGTTTATTTTATTTTACTTTATTAGGAAAACTTACAGCAAAAAATATACTTATGTTGATTCAAAAACAGTAGCTTGAAACTACGTCATTTACAAGTTTTCGCCTATAACACGTTAATGTGTAAAGATAAAAAAAAAAACTAAATATCAACAAAATATAAAATCTTGAAAGGGGGTAAATGGTTCTTAAATCTACTATGATATAAAAAGAATACATTATCTTAACATACGAAAGGTTTACCGAAACTTTAGGTAGGTACTTATAAGAAACACCAAAAGTAAAATACAGAAAATCTATCCATAGCATGAAATTTATAGTTTTATTTTGTGTGAATAAAGTGTTGTTAATTCATTCATTCATTTAGTAACACATATCCCATACATAATCATAACTAATTTTGTTTTGAGCAACTGAAGATCGTTATGAAATTTAATAGAACTTGGCAACCATTCACATCTCACTTATTTTATTTTTAAAGCCATTGCATTGAACTGGACTCCTTTTCACATTTATGTTTTTGGTGGGGTAATAATAATATGTTGTCTTTGTTTCAGTCTCGAAAACAACTAAGAGTTCAGCGTAGAGGCGCGACGTTAGCCCTCACTTGTCTAACGAAGTATTTCGGTGACAAACTGCCGGAGAAACTGCCCAAGCTTTGGGAGTTCATCACGGAACCTTTCTCCAAAGTCATGACGGATGCCGGTTAGTAAAAGACTGTATTGTTTGTCATGTATATAAAGTGTTACTATTGAGATGGTAAGGAGTAGACTGGCATGTAGAAAGCATGCCGGTATGTGACAAAGAGAGTGATGACTGTGCTTGTGGATAGAATGCGAGTGCGAGGTAGGCCGAAGAAAAGATTGATGGACTGTGTGATAGAAAGAAGTGAATTTTGAGATGACGGTATTACTGATTATTATAATGATAAAGAGGTATGGTGCTCTGATATTCCAGCGAAACACAGAAACACATTGTTCAAAGCCGACTCTTAAAGTAGACCGCGTTGTGTTGTTGAATTGTTTTCTTACTATTTTCGTTTTATTTTCCAAACAGAACTAGAATCCCTCGAAATCGAACCAGCAGAGGAACTGATCTCCCGTCTACAAGTGCTCGAAGTGATCTGCCCTCACATCGGCTCCGGATTGTGGCCTCAAGTGTCCTCCTGTGGGGTTGCCTGCGCCACGCTCACCAGATGTGTTTACACCGGAGTGAGACACATGGCAGCCAGAGTCTTAGCCGCCATGGCAGCTCGCGACCCTACCGCCATAATGCACACTGTTATCAACGAGGTGGGTCCACTACACTACATACACATACAGAGCTCACCAGATGTGTTTACACCGTAGTGAGACACATGGCAGCCAGAGTCTTAGCCGCCATGGCAGCTCGCGACCCTACCGCCATAATGCACACTGTTATCAACGAGGTGGGTCCACTACACTACATACACATACAGAGCTCACCAGATGTGTTTACACCGTAGTGAGACACATGGCAGCCAGAGTCTTAGCCGCCATGGCAGCTCGCGACCCTACCGCCATAATGCACACTGTTATCAACGAGGTGGGTCCACTACACTACATACACATACAGAGCTCACCAGATGTGTTTACACCGTAGTGAGACACATGGCAGCCAGAGTCTTAGCCGCCATGGCAGCTCGCGACCCTACCGCCATAATGCACACTGTTATCAACGAGGTGGGTCCACTACACTACATACACATACAGAGCTCACGAGATGTGTTAACACCGGAGTGAGACACATGGCAGCCAGAGTCTTAGCCGCCATGGCAGCTCGCGACCCTACCGCCATAATGCACACTGTTATCAACGAGGTGGGTCCACTACACTACATACACATACAGAGCTCACCGTGTTTACACCGGAGTGAGACACATGGCAGCCAGAGTCTTAGCCGCCATGGCAGCTCGCGACCCTACCGCCATAATGCACACTGTTATCAACGAGGTGGGTCCACTACACTACATACACATACAGAGCTCACCAGATGTGTTTACACCGGAGTGAGATACATGGCAGCCAGAGTCTTAGCCGCCATGGCAGCTCGCGACCCTACCGCCATAATGCACACTGTTATCAACGAGGTGGGTCCACTACACTACTACTACATACAAACTCAAATTCAAAATAGTTTATTCATTGTTGGATATTAAAATCTCGTAATGACGTCAGCTAAACTACATCGCTATACACATACAGAGCTCACCCGATGTGTTTATTTATACCGGAGTGAGACACATGGCGGCCAGAGTCTTAGCCACCATGGCAGCTCGCGACCCTACCGCCATAATGCATACTGTTATCAAAGAGGTGGGTCCACTACACCATATACACATACAGAGCTCGCCAAATTGTTTTTTCTAACAGCTTTAGCCGATTGCTTTTAACATAGCTGCAAAATTAATAAACAAAAAAAAATGGATCACAACGTAAAGTATTCCTTTGTGTAATTTTTAAACAGCGTGCTTAACTTCTGATCTGTATTACAGTTGGTGCCAGCCCTTAGCGACGTGCGCAGTTTACGTACCCGGTGCGGCGCGGCGGAGACCCTGTCGCGAGTAGTGGACGCTCTGCAGCTCAAGATCGTGCCGTATATTGTGCTGCTAGTAGTGCCTTTAATGGGTGAGTAAATTGCCAAGTAACGTAGTTTTAAAAATGTGATTTCAGCAACTCGCGGCGCTAAGTAAAATATGTATAAAAAATAGTTGTCAACCAGCTCGCGCAACATTAACATTAATAACAGAATATAATTTTAATATTTCTTTAAGTTTTTCTTAATATTTTTTATAACATTTAAGTACCAGTGTGTAAAGTAAATTATAAATACATTTATCTTGAAGCCTGGTCTTTTAACATTTTTACATTATAACATCAACATTTAACACTACCTGTAAGGGTGGAACACATCTACCCTTACAGTCATAGATGATGAAACGTAAACTTTGAAACTTAACAACTTTTCCCAAGTTTTTTAACATACAGAGATCAAAATACTAAAAGAGCATTCATCATCATATCATCCTATGAAACGTCCACAGTCCACTACAGGACAGGGAACTCCCTCCAAAAACAATGTGGAGGGGAAGTACCTTAGTCGCGACGCTTGGCTGGCACTATCACAGTTGTTGGTGACTGAATGTAAGATGATACAATACACAGAAAGACGTTGCTGCCCATTCTCGGGTTGGTACTATTTTTTGCCGGCACCACACGGTCATTGCATTCTGTGTTTACTATTAGAATAATCTGTCTGTCTTTAAAATTAAGTTTTATTTATTGTTATTTGGTAATATCAAATGCATGGTTTTAATTCACAGTTTTAGAATTTGTTTTACACGTGTAACAATGTAGTTACTTTAATTTTTCAATCTGCCATACCAATATCTTTAAATATACACGAACATCCTATATCTGTCTCTTTGCCGCAGGCTTGTATCTTGTACTTGTAATTCTTATCTTGCAACTTGTTTTTGTAACTTGTATATTGTACTTTTATCTTGCAACTTGAATCTTGTACGCACGGCAGCAAGCACGTAGAAACAAAACCAGTATAAGCTGAACCAGCGCTACGCTACAAACAAACGCTTGAAACCCGCTCAAGTACAAAGTGTTTCTAGCGTCGTGCAGCTTTTTGTACTTGTAACTTGAACTTGTATCTTGCAACTCGTCTTGTACTTGTATCTTGTAACTTGTACTTGTATCTTGCAACTTGTACTTGTATCTTGCAACTTGTACTTGTATCTTGCAACTTGTACTTGTAATTTGTAACTTGTATCTTCTAACTTGTTTTTGTCACTTGTATCTTGCAACTTGCATCTTAGTAAATATACACGAACATCCTATATCTGTGTCTTTCCCTCAGGCCGCATGAGCGACCACTGCGAAGCCGTCCGCGTTATGTCAACCCGCTGCTTCGCGTCCCTCATACAGCTCATGCCACTAGATGGCGCCATACCCGAACCCGCCGGGCTGGCACCGGAAATGCGAGCCAGGAGGGCCAGGGATAAGGACTTCTTGGAGCAACTATTCAACCCTAAATCTATCAAGGACTATAAAATACCGGTGCCAGTTTCGGCGGAGTTGAGAAGCTATCAGCAGGTTAGTTTGAGGTTATATAGATCAGATCGTTTAGATGATATTCCACGCATTAGTACAAAGCGTTTTGCAGCATCCCTTGTGGTGCTCACTGCCTAGGAAAGAAATTCGAAACTGAAACTGAAATGTAAAGAACCTCGAAACTTGGCCCATAACATAATGCAGTTACCCTTTAATAAAAAGCGATAACTGCGATGTACCGCTTAGAACACGTTTTTGAAGCCGTGCCATCCGTGTAGCGCGTGATATGCGTGACAAGCGACCGTCTTTACTGAGACGCATTCAAGCGTCGTGGATCATACGAGTACCTACAGTGCAGAGTGAAACAGCCCTGACTTAGTCTTAGCTTATCAAGTTATCAAGGTGTAAAAGTAAGTGCTCCAAAAGTGGACTTATTAGTCCAGCTGAGCCCTATGTTTTCCGTCATATAGTGTTAGAGATTAGAATTGTGTGCTTTTGACAATACTTTATCTACTTCTAAAATAATAGGGAACATGCCTAATTTTTTTTGTCGCATCTATTAACAAAATATGAAAATACCGTAGTAGAGATGACTAAAATAGAAATTAAAATTAAAATCGGCTTAGAAATACCGCCGATATAAGCATTTAAAAAGTACTAATTAGACAGAGAAATCCGACATGAATAGTAACGTCACAATGCACTACGGCCATATAAACTCCGTATAAATTTCGTTTTGCTAGAAAAAGACCGAAACAAATCTTCGATGGCTTATATCTTTTTTAATATTATAGTTATGCGAAAAATAGTTTTACAAGACTGTTTATTATATGAATGAGAATATTTTTTTTATAGTAGTTTATGCAACGGTACATAATGAGGGGTATAAAACTCGAGTGTCGGTTTATGGGACGCAGGCGAGCGTAGCGAGCCAAGTTCCATAATAGATGACACGAGTGTTTTATACCTAATTATGTGGAGTTGCATACACAACTTTATCTACTCTCATATCGTGAATCCTAAAATAAAGTGTTCAAAAACAAACCTTAATGTTTTTCTCTTTTTCCGGTGATAACTGCTAAGCGAAGTTTCTAGCTGTTTTAAATACACTCAAAGGCAAATCGTAAACGTTTTTATTACTTATTTCATTACAAAACTAATAAAAATATGTAAATACAACTTGTATTTGCTGAGTTTTTTGTTATTGAAAATATTGCAATGAAACCTCCTTGCAGCCACAGACTACAAATGCATCAACCTCTCATGGCGCGTCTATAAAAATTAAAAAAAAATTTAATAGGTCTCCCGCGATGACTATTAGTGAAATCAATACTTCATAATACACTCCCACAGATAAAAAATTGCTGCTAAGAGTGTTTCTAGGAACAGATTGACATTATGAACATGTTAACCTACAATTTTTGAACGCATTATTGAGGATTAACGATATGAGAGTAGATAAAATAAAAAAAATTGGTGCATGTTCCCTATTACTACCGGATCATGAAATACAAATTTGCCCTCAGGCGGGAGTGAACTGGCTGCGTTTCCTCTACGAGTACAAACTTCACGGCGTGCTTTGCGACGACATGGGGTTGGGGAAGACGCTGCAGTCCGTAGTGGTGGTGGCCGGCTCGCACCACGAGCGCGCGCTCCAGCTCGCGCCCGCGGTACCCTCGCTGGTCGTGTGCCCTCCCACGCTTACCGGTAAACTCTACTCAAACTCATTTAATCATTGTTGGATATTACAATCAGCTATTACAGTCAGCTAAACTACATCGCTTCACCATCAAGGTGGTGAGATGGTGGGAATAAAGAAGCGACAATAAAAACCCACGCGCTCTTTTAATATGCTTGAATGTAAATAGTTGTACTCCAGTAAAAATACGGTTTTGCAAAACATTAAATGATAATAGCTACTTTTTTGTGTATATCGTATTTAAATATGACGTTAAGACGCAATATTTACGAATCCACCTAAAATTTAAAGCGGAATATTTTTTTCGAATAACAGCTAAGGCAAAAATAGTAATAGACAATAATATACTTTATATCATAGATAAACGTATACTTTACATAAAGGCATCAAAAGCCACCATAAATATATTTAAAAATATCAATTTATTTCAAAATATAAAATCTCCACTTATTTTTACATATAAGGTCCAATAAAGTCGAGGTAAAATAATAGAAATAAACTGAGCTAAACTCAACCTTTTTAAATGTAAGTGATTCTTATACAGGGTGTTAATTTAATTGCGTGCCATAGCTTAGGGGGTGTTTCAGTAACGATAAAGAAACACAAAAAAAATATTTAAAAAATCCTACTTAAAAAAAAAAACTAAAACTCCATTGAAACTTAACTAACGCGGAGGGCAATGACCCGGACGGAGCACCAGTGGTACGCAGTATCAGTGGATAAGGTAGTCACATACATAACTGAAACTCTTTCGCGAGCTTTTGATAGCGCGGTGCTCAAGGTCATTGCTCTCCGCGTTGGTTTAATTTCAATGGAAGTAAAAATTTTTTTTTGTAGGATTTTTTTAAATATTTTTTTTGAGTTCCTTTATCGTTACTGAACCACCCCTTAAGCTTTGGCACGCAATTAAATTAACACCCTGTATATATTCACAAAAATGCCATACTAAATTAAAAAAAAGTTTTTTGTAATCGCTGGTTTACAATGATTTTGTAAACATTTATGTTGGATTTGCCAAAAATTTGATTATATAGCACTATTTAAATTATTAGAAAGCAAAACGGATCTATTACTATTTTTGGTTGCGAAGATAAGCTTTATTTAAATTTCGTGCTATAAAAGTTAAACAATACAAAAAAGCTAATATTTTCAGGTGGATTCTTGTACAATATGAAATTCTGAATATATACCAAGCCGTAAATAAAAAAAATAATCTATTAACATTTTTTTCCGAAAGTCCATATTTTTTTAATGTTTGGACGGCAAAATAAATAAATAAATGAAGTAAATTTAGGTGGATTCCATTAAAAAGCTTTACACAGAAATATAATTTATCGATCTGAAAAAGAATCACGGCTATTATCAATTATTTCCGTTTCGCCATACAATGCTCTCGTAATTTTACTGGAGTATTGATGAAATAAACATAAGTCAATTTGAATTTTGAATTATAAAACAAGGGAGAAACAACTAATGTGTTGCCAGAAAGTGTTCGTCTTGAGTTATGGGCCTATATGCTATAATAATAATTATAATTTTAATACTAAAAATAAGCACAAAATTGATCAACCATATACTAGATTAACTAAAGTCAATACATCTTTCGTAGGTCTGTGTATACGATACTACAACAAAATACATACATACATACATACATAACATCACGCCTCTTTCCCGTTGGGGTAGGCAGAGACCACAGTCCTCCACCTGCTACGATCTTGACATACTTCCCTTGCTTCCTGTACTTTCATCAATCCTTTCATACATGCTCGTCGGTTTAGGGTACTTTTAACCTGGCCTTTATTCAGAACGTCCTGAATTTGGTCCTGGTACGTTCGCCTAGGCCTTCCCCTTCCAACGTTTCCATTCACTCTCGCCTGGTAGATCTCTTTCGTCAATCTTCGTTCATTCATCCTCTCTACATGACCAAACCATCTCAGCATCCCTTTCTCGATTTTGGTCACTACGTCTTCTTTTACGCCACACCGTTCTCTTATCACACTATTTCTTATCCTGTCACTCAATTTAATACCAATCATACTCCTTAGCGCTCTCATTTCCACTGCATTAATTCTACTTTCATGCTTCTTCTGCCATACCCAGCTTTCACTGCCATACATCAGTGTTGGTACCAAAACTCCCCCATGAACAGCCAAACGAGCCTTGTGAGACACCTTCTGACCCTTCATAAAGGCGTGTAGGGCACCATTCACCATGTTTCCAGCATTCACTCTTCTTTCAATATCACTTTCACACTTTCCATCTCTCGTAAACTTTGAGCCCAGATACACAAACTCCTTCACTTGTTCGACTTGTTCACCATCTATTAATATAGTACACTCTGTCATACATTCTTCTCTTTCAAGTACCATTACTTTAGTCTTGCTTACATTTACTTTCATTCCTTTCTTGTCCAAAGCCACATTCATTATTGTTACCATCTCCTGCAACTCGTCAGCAGATGACGCAAGTACAACTTGGTCATCAGCGTAGAGAAGACATTTGATGAGTAACTCATTCATTCTCAGTCCACACATACTCTCTTTCAGATCAATCAAACAATTATCCATGAACAGGTTAAACAGCCAAGGTGACGCTACACATCCCTGCCTAACACCTTTTTCGATGCTAAACCATTCAGTGTACGCCCCGTTTATTCTGACACAAGCACTGGAATCCTCATAGAGAGATTTCAGTGCTTGAATCAGATGACCGTTTACCCCATACATAGACAATGCTGACCACAATTCATTCCTCACCACTCGGTCATAGGCCTTTTCCAAATCCACGAACGCGCATTAGACTTTTTGGTTTTTAGCCAAAAACTTTTCAGCTATGCACCGCAAGGAAAAGACCTGATCTGTACATCCCATTCCCTTTCTAAATCCCGCTTGTACATCCCATATTTTATCGTCAGTATCTCTCATCACTCTTTCAATCAAAACCTTTGCATACAGTTTGCCGACGACACTGAGAAGGCTTATCCCGCGATAATTTTTGCAGTCCTGTTGTGACCCTTTTCCCTTGTACAGCGGCACAATCACAGCCTTGCACCAGTCACCTGGTACTTGGCCGTTCGTCCAACACAAGTTGAAAAGGCGGTACAACTGACTAGCCACAATGCCTCGCCCAGCCTTCAACATCTCGACCGACACTCTATCATACCCAGCTGCTTTACCTGATTTCATACTTTTCATCGCTTTCATAATCTCATCCATACTTATCTCACTTACACAATTCTCCTCTTCACATCAAAATACCTGACAATATAGTGCAATTACCTGAGAGGAAGTTTACTAAATGTGTAAAGCAAACGTTATGTAAAAAACCGGTCAAGTGCGAGTCGAACTCGCGCGCCGAGGGTTCCGATATACCTATAGTATTTTTGGAAGCAATAAAGTCCATTTTCAGGACCGCAAAACTAAATTTGTTTGTAAAGGTTTTTTGCAGATTTCTGAAAAACTGTGCAACTTAGAAAGATCATTTTAGTTTTGCTGTAAAGTTTACATAAACCTCTGTCAACTGTAATTAATTCACATTTTTTCTTACACAAACTTCAGAGATAAGGGTATTTTTGGTATTTTTTTTGTAATTTTTCATCATGACTTTAAAACTAAGAAACGTAAAAAAAAAATAAAAATATATTTTAAAATGTACAAGTAAAGCCCTTTCAAATGATACCCCACTCGACCTAGTGGCGACAATTTGAAATTTACTCCCCCCCTATTTTGGCCCCCTTTACATTAATAATCATATTTTTTTCAAAATTCTTACATGTGGAATTAAGTTGGGCAACTATATTCTAAAACCATTCCAAATTTCAAGTCGATAGCATTAGTGGTTGCTGAGATATAGAGGTGTGACAGACAGACGGACAGACAGACAGACAAAGTCGCACCATAAGGGTTCCTTTTTTTACCATTTTGGTATCGGAACCCTAAAAAGCTTACTATAGATTAGATGACTATATGAATGACAAAGAGGTATGGTGCTCTGATATTCCAGCGAAACACAAGAAACACATTGCAAAAAGCCGACTCTTAAAGTAGGCCGTGCTGCAGTGGTTTCTTGCCGTTTCTTTTACGCTGCCATAGCACGATCCGAAACGGCGTAGACTCGCTCTATTTGCATTTTATTCTGCATGACATTCAGTATAAGTATTCTGTAAAGAATTTACATTAGTGCAAAATTTGTGGCCCAACAACCTTAGCAGATCAAGCAGACCAAAGCCTGATCAAGCCAGTAACTGAACTTAACCCAACTGTCCCAATCCCAAATCACACTTTTTAACTTGTTGCAACACATCAAATGCAATGCAGCCCGCGATTAAACGTTTTGGTTTTATTACATTAGAAGTTTTTTTATAAATAATAGCTAAATGTTCTCACAGGCCACTGGGTATTCGAAGTAAACAAATTCATCCCGAACAAGATTCTAAAACCTCTACAATACGTCGGTCCGCCCATCGAAAGGGAGCGTCTACGCAGTATCGTCAAATACTACAACCTCATTGTGGCTTCGTATGACATCGTGAGGAAAGATATAGACTTCTTCAGCAAGATACGATGGAACTACTGTGTGTTGGACGAAGGACATGTTATCAAGAATGGGAAGACGAAGGCGTTCAAAGCTATCAAACAGATTGTAGCTAATCATAGATTGATTTTGTCGGGAACGCCTATTCAGGTAATTGTTTCATAGTTTCTTGATATACCTTTTCTGTTACATCTTGTATTTATTTTTAGATTTCTCTTTAAAGACGCAATGTTTGTCGCATACTGTAGGCTACTCTAGGACGACCATCACCTAATTGCCGTCGCAAGTAGGTGATGAAAAATATTGTCGCGCGGCAACTAGGTTATTACGAGGACTTTGAATGTGGTTGCCTAGTTCTTGAGTTAGTGATGAAAAGATATTTTTCACTTTTCATGCTCTGAAAGTGCTTCTTTGTGCAGGATATAGGCTGCTCAAAATCGAATTTTGTGCACTAGGGCAAAAAGTAATCGCGGTGGTGTACGCCCTGCGCGCGGGCCTGCTGCACCCCCCCATGCGTCAACATATTGTTCACTAAAGCAGAACAACTCATTCTTCAGTTACATTTAGAGAGTACTTTTACGTTTTTTTCCTCGCAATCAAAGTGAAAAGCAGAGTTTATAACTCGTCCACAAAACCATTTTATCCTCGACATTACTATCAGCCCTCGCCTTCGGCTCGGGCTGCTAAAAGTCTCGCAACGATGGTTCGTTTTGTGCACTTGTAAAATCTACTAAATTTGCAGATATGAATCGGAAAAAGAGATTGCGAATTCTGGTCCTAAGTTCTCCTATGCTGTTTCTCTAGAACAACGTGCTCGAACTGTGGTCGTTATTCGACTTCCTGATGCCGGGACTACTGGGCACCGCGCGTCAGTTCAGCGCGCGGTACTCGCGACCCATCCTGGCCGCGCGCGACCCCAAAGCCACGCCACATCAGCTGCAGGCCGGCGCGCTGGCTTGCGAGGCGCTGCATAGACAGGTATTATATCACCTCTGCTGGGGCTTCTCCTTAGTCTCCTGCTAGTACTGTACACTCCTCTGCTGGTGCTATACGCTCCCCTGCTGGTGCTATACACTCCCCTGCTGGTGCTATACACTCCCCTGCTGGTGCTATACACTCCCCTGCTGGTGCTACACACTCCCCTGCTGGTGCTATACACTCCCCTGCTGGTGCTATACACTCACCTGCTGGTGCTATACACTCACCTGCTGGTGCTATACACTCCCCTGCTGTTGCTATACACTCCCCTGCTGGTGCTATACACTTCCTTTCTAGTGCACTCCCCTATTGGTACTATACACTTCCCTGCTGGTGTTGTACACTCCCCTGCTGGTGCTACACACTCCCCTGTTGGTAGTATACAGTCTCCTGCTGGTACTATACACTTCTTTTCTAGTGCACTCCCCTATTGATATTATAGACTCCCCTGCTGGTAATATACACTCCACACCGCGCCGCAATTATTCGCATTTACCTTGCAGGTCTTGCCATTCCTCCTGCGTCGTGTGAAAGAGGACGTCCTCAAGGAACTCCCGCCGAAGATAACTCAAGACTACTACTGCGAGCTCAGCACTCTACAACGACGGCTCTACGAACACTTCTCCAGACATCATATGCCGCAGAACATCGAGCACACATCCAGCCATACACATGTGTTCCAGGTACACAAGACTTCAGTCCAAATAATACAGCGTGAATTTTTATTCGTTTTGATCCCGAAATCCAGTGATTCTACTCATGAAAACAAGCAACTTTCCCGAAGAAAAAAAAAATCTTTATTCGAAAAAAAATTTTCACCTCATACAAAATGAGTCGATCACGTGAAATTTTTTTTCTTCGGGAAAGTTGCATGTTTTGATGAGTAGAATCACTAGGCTTCGGGATTAAGAGCGTTCATCCGTTCAAATCGTGCCTGGAGTCAAAATTTACGATTTTCGCCGAAGGATAAAACAATGCAGTTCTCAGTTTTCAAAGAAGACATTAATACCATATTAGATATACTTTCACGATCTGCTTTTTGGTTTAAAAACATTTCAAAATATTGCGATATTTTTCCAAATAGAACAGTTTTTTAACACGTCCGTTTTTAACTTAGCGCTTGACCGTCTACGCAGGTGCGAAATTTATGTAGGATCAAATGCTACAAGATTGAAAAAAAAATTACCATTCAAAAATTCAGGATATTGTTTAGTTTTTGGTTAAAAAAAAAAACTCCATTTAGGTAAAAATACATTAAAAAAAACTACAATAAAAAGTGACATTTTCAGTAAATTTACGGGATATTAACCGTGTCATTTTAGGTGAAAATGTAAGACATTATTTTTTCTTTTAGGACTTAGCATGTGAAGTCATTCATACTCTAAAATACTGTATCTTTTTTTTCGGAATAAATTGTATTTATATTTTACTGTGAATTATTTAGTACTCCTATAAAATCGATGCGAGAAATCGCCAGCGCTTAGTCGTGGCCGAGGCCTTGTTGTGGCCGAGGCCTTGTTGTGGCGACGCATCGGAGTAACGCTCTTAAAACGAATAAAAATTCATTCTTTAATTAGAATGACAAAAGGAAAAAACTATGCGTGAGAGCAGGTCGGATCGATACGTATCTCTGTCGCTACAATGTGTAGCGCATCGCTCCTTATTGCTCTCATCCTGCTGTCTCATTATAATAAAGCTACATTATATCAACTGTAACTACTGAATTGATCCACTGGCTTTTAATTGTGAAAATAACCACTGATAAAGTAGTGGAATTGTTAGAAAAGATAGGAATCGATACCATTTGTTTACGGAATTTGTAATATAAGGCTTTAAAAATTGGTGTAAAACTTTTTAAGGCCTTATTCTGGGTGCTAAATGCAACAACTTTTGCTCTACGATTTTTGGAAATTCGATCGACTTTTCACACAAATTGGACCGATCAGCTGATCATTTTGTATGAAAGGTTGAATTATTTATTGCAAGTTCCGAAAAGTCGTAAAACAAAAGTTATTGCATTTAGTCCCCAGAATAAGCCCTTTGGCTGCCTGTCCATTGACGCGGAGCGAGGCAGCGGAGCAAAGAAACGAGGAAATATTAACCAATGGGATTGAAGAAGCATGAAAGTAGAATTAATGCAGTGGAAATGAGAGCGCTAAGGAGTATGTTGTTAAATTGAGTGACAGGATTAGAAATAGTGTGATAAGAGAACGGTGTGGCGTAAAAGAAGACGTAGTGACTAAAATTGAGAAAGGGATGCTGAGATGGTTTGGTCATGTAGAGAGGATGAATGAACGAAGATTGACGAAAGAGATCTACCAGGCGAGAGTGAATAGAAACGTTAGAAGGGGAAGGCCTAGGCGAACGTACCAGGACCAAATTCAGGACGTTCTGAATAAAGTCCAGGTTAAAAGTACCCTAAACCGACGAGCATGTATGACGGATTGATGAAAGTACTGGAAGCAAGGGAAGTATGTCAAGATCGTAGCAGGTGGAGGACTGTGGTGTCTGCCTACCCCGACGGGAAAGAGGCGTGATGTTATGTATGTATGTATGTAGGATTGCGAAGCGGAGTTTTTATGCAATCTTATTGGTTAATATTTCCTCGTTTCTCCGCTCCGCTGCCTCGCCCCGCGTCAATGGAGAGGCAGCCTTAATCTCTATACTATTCGCGAGAGATGAACATATTTTGTCATTGTTAAAGTTGGACCAGGAGCAGTGGGACACAATAGGCTGTGAAGAATAAGTTGGACCAGGAGCAGTGGGACACAATAGGCTATGAAGAATATCCTATAATATTAAACTACCAATATTTGTATATGTCGCAGCCAGCTGGTTTAACCCCTAAGCTCGGAAACCGTGCACATGTGCCCATATGTAAACCAGCTGCCGAAAACAGTGCTTACTTCTTTCTTTCTTCTTACTTCTTTCTTTCGAAAAAACAAGATGAATATATCCTGTCATGATCTTGTCATGTGTCAGTTTACATATGACAGTTGAGCTTGAGGGTTCAATCAGGCAGTAAATTGAATGCCTAGGCCGATTGTTGATTGAAATACTATCGCTCAACGTTTAACGAGCTGGCTCGGCTTTGGTTAAGTTTATACAGAGCGAAGCACGCTTGCCCGGTCGGTACTAATAATAAAGTTAGATGGTCCAACTCAAGTATCTTTCACAGGCTCTCCACTACCTCCAAAACGTGTGCAACCATCCGAAGTTGGTTCTAACCCCCGAGCACCCTGAAGCGGCTAAGATACAGCAACAGTTGGTCGCTCAACATTCCTCCTTGGATGACATCGAGCATTCCGCTAAACTGCCCGCACTCAAGTAAGTACATATCTTGGTCTCATAGTGTGACAGAGATAGCGCTTATGTTTGTTAAACTTATTTATTTTAAATTATTCAAAAAAATTTAAGCTAATGTTTGTATGGTATGCGTGTTGCATGGTATTGAACATTCTGCCAAACTTCTCTTCTCAAGGAATTTTAGATTTTTTTTATAATTTATTTATTATGCACAAGATTTCAAAAATATAATGGACATCGTTAGTTTCAAACCTCTTGGGTTTATCTTTACGGCTTTTAACTTGTTTTTTTTTTTGCTGCAGTTCACAGACCAATATTTTTAGGTGATTTTAGTAGGTTTTGTAAAAAACACGCGCGGCATGCAACTTTCGACAAAATGTCAAAGCAAGCAAAAAAAAACAAAGAATTTGGAAAAGGTTACAAAAGATCGATACCAATGGAAAGCTAAATCACAAAAAAACGATGAAGAACTTTTAGATTTAAGCGTTTGAACAAAATATAAATAAATATCTATATATATTTTTTTTATACCCTCAAATCTCAAAATAACCTAAAATAAATTTCCCAGGCAACTGCTGCTAGACTGCGGTATCGGCACGACGAGCTCGGAGCCGGAAGCGGAAGTGGTCGTGTCCCAACATCGCGCGCTCATCTTCTGCCAACTCAAGAAGATGCTCGACATCGTTGAGAAGGATTTGCTTCAGAAACATCTGCCCAATGTTACCTACTTGCGACTAGGTATGACATTTCGTAATTTCCAAAATTAACACGGCGAAAAGGCTCACTCAACATCATGTCACCTGCAGACAGCAAAAATTATTGGACGCCACACAAAAACGCATTTCAGCCGGATTTTGGGCCATCAAAGATATGACGATTGTCATCACGCAAAGAAGATCGCGCCTCTTTTTTTATGGTCAATGGACTTACTCTTAACCTCGATCTAGTCTTATTAACTCGGGAACACAGACGCAGTCAGAGAATTCCACTCTTTGGCCGTGCGCATTATAAAAGATGTTTAATGTGGAATATCAACCCAAGTGTGGGTGATATCCTGCGGTACGTCTGGACTCCCGATGGTTAAAGGTGGATGGTGGAATGAGCTCTCTGAGCACACTCTTCCTCGAAATGGTTGGCCATACTACCACCTGCTAAAATCTTGACATACCTACTTTACTTGCTCCTTCTACACACTACACACATACATGCTTGTTGGCTGTATTCAAAATATTTTTTTCGTTTTTCCAGATGGTAGCGTTCCACCTCCACAAAGGCACGCGATAGTGACAAGGTTCAATGGTGACGTGTCTATCGATGTACTGCTGTTAACTACACAGGTATGTTGTAAATAGTAGACTTTAAGGAGCTTAAAAAACAAATGTCTGTGACTTTTGATTACACCTTTATTATGTGGTAGTTTATTATACATCGTGTAACAAAATGGTATATCAATCCTGAAGAATGTAAATCTGTCCATTACCACACAGAGAAGAATTCTAGTAATTTTATTGTAACTTCCCCTCAACACTTGATTTTTAGGTTTATTTGGTTTATGGTCGTCATTGAACAAACTATTACGCCTACAGACGCACCTTTAGTCTTAAAATTAAGGTACTTAAATTTGCTACAACTTCACATTAATCTCCCCGTAGATACCTCATTATACCTGATATTTTGGTCGAACATTAGCCATTTTCCATCTTTCAAGTTTTTCGGAAAAATTTAGCACATTGGGAGCCCTGTATCTTGAGAGCTATTAAATAAATAAAAAATAAAAAAATAATTAAAAATTGTTTATTTCAGACTTCTTAGGTTCATAGAAATGTTAGAGACCTAGGAAATTGTATTAGGGCTCAAACTGTCAGGAATTTTGTATACTTTTAAAAAGTTATAGTGACCTTTCTCACCAGAGCCTTCCTATGTCGTTTCTTTTACACAAAACTAAAAAAGTTTTTTAAAACGGTTTTTCAGCAATAACTCAGCCCGTCAATTTTAAACTGCTGCAAATCTGAGTAATGAACCCAAACAACATACCAAAAATACAAGTTTACCGCAATTATTGCAATTTCAGCGTTTTTCTCTGTAAAATATGACCAGTCTACTAGGCTTCTTCCATTCTTCCGTTAAAATAAGCTCAATGAAACATTTTGAGTAAATCTCATTTTTACATTTAAGTAGTAAGAAAACACTCCTTATATAAAGTTGCACACATCAATGGATACTGCCGCAAAATAAACAATACAATACAAGTATGCAGGAAGATTCTTGGTCATGCAAAATTTCATCAAGACTATTTGAGCCGTTTTTGTACAGCTGATGCAATTTATATTTTTGTAGGAAAAGATGTTCAGTTACACGGGAACCTACGAAACTACTTGCTTCGTAAGCAGTGTCGTGCTCAGAATATTTTTTCGTACAAACCATCTACTTACGAATACATTTCATTCTTTGTACAAAAATGATTATTGATTAATATATGCTAATACCCTGTCAACAATATGCTAATTTAAAATGATTTTTATTTTAACACTTCCTGTGTTCGGATAAATCTACAAAGTAGAAAATCGCAAAATTTCACAACCACAGGCAGGATTCGAACCTGCGTCTTATGCGTAAAAAAAAGTAAGCGTCTGCGGTACTGACGCAGAAGACGCAGGTTCTAATCCTGCCTGTGGTTGTGAAATTTTGCGATTTTCTACTTTATAAATATGCTAATTTGGTTATAAACAGCTTCTAACCTACAAAATAGCTTAGCTTGATTAGAATTACAGCAGTGTGACAGCAGGACGGAACGATGCGAAAGATGTCAGAGCGACAGAGACACGTATCGCTCCGTCATGCTCGCATGCATATCCCTGTCCTGGTGAAGCATTATTTCGATTGTAATGTTTTGTCCACAGGTGGGAGGGCTGGGTTTGAACCTGACGGGCGCAGACACGGTGATCTTTGTTGAGCACGACTGGAACCCGATGAAGGATCTACAAGCCATGGACCGCGCGCACCGCATCGGACAGAAGAAGGTCGTCAACGTATACCGGCTCATTACAAGGGACACGCTTGAGGAGAAGATCATGGGGTCAGTAGCAGATATAAGAATACATTACCTCACAGAATCTACGAATAAAAAAGTACCACATAGAAGAGGACAGAATATGGCATGCTGCTTTTTTTTCAGAAGCGAATCAGCTATTTTTGAGCAAGATGTAAGGGTTATTACTGTGTTGCCAGGCTATTACTATGATGTCAGGGGTTAATACTGTGTTGCCAGGGATTAGTACTGTTTGGCTAGGGGATAGTACTGTGTTGCCAGCGGTTAGTATTGTGGTGCCAGGTGATAGTACTGTGTAGCCAGGGGATAGTACTGTGTTGCCAGGGGTTATTACTGTTTTGCCAGGGGTTACTACTGTGCCAGGGGTTAGTACTGCATTTCCAGTAGTCATTACTGGCTAGGATGCTGTGTTGCCAGTCATAGCACCGATACGAGTGGTAGTAGACTGGAACTCGATGAAGGACCTGCAAGTTATGGACCGTGCGCACCGCATCGGACAGAACAGGTCGTCAACGGATACAGGCTTATTACTCGTGACAAGCTTGAGGAGAAGATCATGGGGTCACTAGCATAGTCAAAATAATGTAATATTCTTCAATTAATTCAAGATAGGTATAATCTGACCGTAACCGCTGTATATTAATATTCTTCAATTAATTCAAGATAGGTACGAGTATAATCTGACCGTAACCGCTGTATAGGTAGTGGCGGGGAGGTGGGGGTGTGGGAAGGAAAGAGCATCTTCCGTGAGCTTACCTGTACAGGGTGTAATGTATTGGGAATAAATGGTCGAACGCGCACACTCGTGCTGGCAACCCCGAACCGGGCAGTTGAGGCAGCGGATGTGTGCGGGCGACGGTCTTACAAATAAATCTGGTTTAATTAATACATCACGATTACCCGACCCAGAATAGGAGACGCTGAACACCACACAGCGGTACAGCGATTGCGGTCAGACTATAAGCATTTGACTCTTACTCATCCTTCTCTCCTTTAGGTTCCCTTTGAGTTTTTGGAAGACTCTCCCTTAGACCATCTATTAAATTACACAATAACTTTTGTTACAGATTACAAAAATTCAAGCTACAGACAGCGAACACAGTAATCAGCAGCGAAAACGCAGCCATGGAGACCATGGGCACGGAGCAACTCCTGGACTTATTCCAGCTGTCAGCTGCCCCCTCCACGTCACAAGCTCCCGCCAAGCCGGCGCTGGAGACGCTGCCAGACCTCTGGGACGATAAGCAGTATGAGGAGGAGTATGATATGACCAGCTTCATCAAAGGACTCAATAAGATGAATTCGTAAATAATAGATGAGCTGAATGGGGAGTTTTCCTTGACGTTTGTCAATTACGTTTTTTAAAGTAAAGCCAACGTAATAGGTCCGTTTTGACAGATGTCAAACGTATGAAAAGTTGTAACCTGAAAGGAAAAAATAACCCCAAAGAATTCGGACTCCTTGCTCCACTCGGAATAGATGGAATACTAATTTATTTTACTATGGAATGACATCTGCCATTGTGTCCCAAGTTGAAATGTCAAATAATCAAACGTGATTTGACTTCCTCATACAAAATTTACCGAACGACGCCTATGCCGGATTTACGATGACTGAATGAATGTCAGAATACCTTGTGACACATATTTTCATTAATCTTCCTTCTATTATCCTTATACAGGCTGTTAATTTAATTGCGTGCCATAGCTTAGGGGGTGTTTCAGTAACGATAAAGAAACACAAAAAAAATATTAAGAAAAATCCTACTTAAAAAATTAAACTCCATTGAAACTAAACTAACGCGGAGGGCCACCGCGCTATCACCGAGCCAGCGCGCGAGTATCAAGTAATTCTTTCTTTTTGTGTGTGACTCCAATTTTCCCTTCATACTTTAACGGGCTTAGGACCGTCAAAAAGTAATACCTAATAAATTATAAAAAATATATATATATCATTGATAATAAAAAAAAATAAGGATTCATTTTTTTTTTTTTTTGTGTTTCTTTATCGTTACTGAAACACCCCCTAAGCTATGGCACGCAATTAAATTAACACCCTGTATTTCTATGATTAACCTCGTGTGTTGGTTTTAAAGAAACGTCAAGGACTTCTTACGGTGGCTCTACTTTAAGTGTCGATGGGTGTTGGTATTTTTTTTAAAGGTGGTTGAAAACACCCTATTGCTTTGACCTTAGGCTCAGAACGCACGAAAAATTACGTACCCGCAACTCAAGATACTTTTAGGTTTCATGTTTGTATGATATGCCCTCGTCAAATCCCTGCGATAGGTAGCTGATTTTGTAAAAATACTGACTAATGCGCAATGATTATATTTACGTATTAAATAAGAAACCACACACTACGAAACCATGCAGGATGTAAGGACAACATGTCGGCAAAACCTGAAAGAGCATGATCAGTCAACGTAACTGAACAACTTTCAGTAAATAAAGTTTCTGAAAATGAAAATATAAAAATCGGCCTCCATACAAAATTGCAATTTTAATTGGAGAGTTTGTACAGAGGCCGATTTTTTTGTCCCTTTATCCGTTTTTCCCTTGCACCTAGTTCATTTAAAACTTTTGCGTTTAAAATGCTAGAGATGTCGTCTCGAACACAGCAGATTGTTTGAAACCAGAGCAATGTTTGTTGTAAAAGTTTTTTTTTTCACATTTAAGGGAAGGGGTGTAGGGAATGTGCATGATATTGTTATTAAAAAAATATATATCCTCATTCATGTAATAAACAGTTTAATAAAACTAATTTTCGAATAACTATGAAATTAAAACAGATATAAGCCCTCGAAGATTTGTTTCTGTCTCTTTCTAGCGAAACGAAAAACACGGAGTTTATCCGTAGTGACATGAGACGGCACTGTCCATGTCAGATCTCTCTCTTTCTCGTATTTCTTAGCCAATTTAAATTTTAATTTCACTTTTTGTCATCTCTAAAGGTATTTTCATATTTTGTTAATACATGCGACCAAGAAAAATATGCATGTTTCCTATTGAACATACAACGAATCCAACATATTTTCATATTTTAGTATATCCTACTTTAACAACTGGGGTCAGGAACTTGATTACTTTTGCCCAATGAGCCCCATATCTTCATTACAAAATGTTCATAAAGTTTTTTTTTTCGTCTACAGTATTTTAAAAGTTATATCGTATTTAATTATGCCTTAAAGTTAACGGATTTCAATTACATAGAACAATAAACGTTAAAAAATTTAAGCAAGTAGGATTAGTCGTGTAAGTGTTTAGAAGTCTCGAGGCATTCATATTTATGCCGCCGGTATTCATAATCATTCGAAATAGTCTTGGAAGTTAGAAGGTTTCCTTAAAGGAGTGATCACACCTAGCTGAATTCGGCATACATTGCTGGGAGGCTTGGTTATGTTAATTGAAATATTCTTACTTCAACGAGCAATGTATGCCGAATTAGTCTTTGAATTCAGCTAGGTGTGATCACTCCTTAACTCTGTGATCACGCTCGCTGCAGCGTGCAAGTACTAACTTTGAGAGCAAATTCGCTCAGTATTATCCTACACCATTAAACGAGCAATATTTGTATAAATTTGTAATCGGTTTCTCGAAAATGGCTCTAACGATTTCGATGAAATTTACCATTCGGGGGTCTTTAGGGGCGAGAGAAATCGATCTATCTAGGTCTCATGTCGCTAGTCTTCACATACTAAACCGGTTAGAGCTGATTATGTCTTCTCGCGTCCACACATAAAAAGTGACAGTCACGCGCGACTCGCCCAAGGTGCTCATCTTAGCCCGGCAGGACTCATAAACGTTTATTCCCATTAGTCCCTTTTGACAGTTCCTTTGAAGGGACTGTTAACATACTGCAACTATGGTATGCGACACATTTCGAATGGTTTTGAATTACCCAGGAATTTCTGGTAGATAATATTGTGGTAGGATATTTATTTAAGTAAAATACAGTTTTAGTTGTAGTTCTGATACTTCACTGCATGGTAATTATTATAGGCTATAGTGAAATTTTGTAACCAAGCCAAAACAAAAAGAGTTCTAACTTAGACTTAGTCTAAATCTATTTACGTAGGTACCTACTTGATGTCAATCAGAACCTAAAAATTTGAGGTTTTTTTTTGTTTTTACAATATCTTAAGCTATTTAAAGTTTAAATGTACTATGTAAATTAGTACTAAGTATATTGCCTTTTTTCTCATTTGTTATACAGAATTATATTAAGACCCAAAGAAAGAAAAAAAAAAATAATTTCCTTGCAAACAAAATTGAGCATACCTACGCTGACGTGTGAGGTGTAGTTTTTTTTTTACTTGATAGGTCGTAAAATAATCATGTTAATCAGGTACAGTCAAAAGCAGGTCAAGCTTGACACTTGCAGCGGGACTAGCCCTATAAGACCCTAGCTAAATAAGAACTATGCAAGGTCCAAGTTTCTCGTGCTCTTGACTGTACACTCGACAGCACATCAGTAGAAACACTTGGACCTTATGGCGTGGTAATAGAGTTGAAAAAGTTTCTACCGACGAGCGGTTGACTGTACTATCAACAAAACGTACGACTATACTCACCCTTTTGAAAGTGTCGTGACTTTTTTTGTATTCATTTTGTACCATTGGCTATTTTTGTAAGATCGTTTGACGTTTTATTTTATTACCTATCATCTTTTTGTATACGGCGTACAGACTCATACATAAATGCGCAGAAGTCAAAAAATGAGTCGCGGGGGTGAGCGCGGCAGGTGGCAGGAGGCGTGCGAATCATTCATTGGATCTCCGCCTATCACCCATGCGCAGAAAATTACCGTCCCAGCCAAACTTATCCTGAACACGCTACACGGGTATGTTGTGGTAATAGAATACAGGATGTTAATTTGATTGCGTGCCATAACTCAGGGGCGGGTAAACGTAAAACGTAAAAGTAACTATACAACTTTTCCCAAGGAACATGGTCGAAATACGAAAATCAATTTTTGACTTCCCATAGAAATTGCATCAGCTGATAGCGCATTTTGTATGGAAGGTCAAATTTGGTTTTCCGTATTTCGACCGATGTTCCATGGGAAAAAATGTTCAGTTACTGATACTGATCCCGCCCCTGAGTTATGGCACGCAATCAAATTAACACCCTGTATAATAGTAAACAATTCAAGCATTTTTGTTATTGTCGGTCAGTATGAATGAATATAAGAATAATAATAGAGTTCTCGAAAGAGCCTGACGTTTTGTAAACAAACAACAGTTGAGAAAAGATTTATGTTTAACTAGCTTTTATCCGCGGCTTTGCTCGCGTTATATAGTCTTTGTTTCAACCTAGTGTCTCCTACGGGAACAATGCATTTTCTGGGATAAAATGTAGCCAGTGTTTCATCAAAATCGGTTCAGCCGTTAAGGCGTGATAGTGGAGCAAATAAACAAACAAACATCCATAAATCCACATTTTTGAGACTTATATGAATTTCAGGTTATAATTTTGTTTAAAAATCATCAGACGCTTTTTGAATTCTCGTTATACTTTATTGCACTTTCATAATCTTTTTGTTTCCCATTGTTTGTTAAAAATAAAGGCTCCAGGCTAACAAAGGCTGGATGCTGAATTCGCTGGTGTCGCTGTCAAATTTTATTGGATAGCGCATACTGCACAGACAATCAAACCTCTTGAGGTATAGCCCTTCGTTTTGCTGATAGTACGTAAGACTTTTTGTGTGACTGCTACTAAGCTAGTTCCTTTGTAAGAGATACCTCAGTTTTCGCTTTCTGTTCTATTAAACTTATTTATTGTGTAGCGATGTAAGGAAGCAAGTCATTGATTTAGTCATTTTATTAGTGTTAGGGCTACGCGCCATTTTGTGTTTTTATTTTCTTAATTTTTTTTAGTTAATCGCTTGGAACTTGCTAATAGAAAAGAAAAACGTTTGTTTTCTTAGGGAACGTACACCCGGCTGTATGTCTGTGGTGACATTTAAACCTTGAGCGGGCGCGTGTCCCTGGTTCAGCTTACACTGGTTTTGTTACCACTTAATTGCTGCCGATTGTACTTTCTTCTGATTTGAAATTTCGTAAAAGTTTAGCAAATTAAGATTTTTTTAGCTTATAACTTATAAAGTAAATATCAGGTGATAATGATTACATCACACTTCTCTTATAAATTTGTTTTTTCTTATTATGTTGTGTTCTTATGTTTGAATCAAATAAAGTAGATTTTTGATATATTTGTGTTTTAATTTATCTAAGAGATATAAAAAGCAGCAGCTGTAAGGAAAATATGACGTACAAGCCTGTTCGTGATAGATAGTCCTCGTTTCGTACATCTCATCATAATAACCAATGAGTATATAAATTACTGATAATAACATCCCATAAAACGTACACTGCAGGACAGGAAGTTCCCTCCAGAACTCTAGCAAAAACGCGTGGTACGTTTACCATAGTCACCACGCTTGTAAGTCCACACCATAGTCACACGTCTGGTGTCATTAGTGGCTCGTCTAATCCTGTTGTCAGAGTCTCCATTTGGTTTCCAACCACCAAGTGGCTTCTGATCCATGTCCTGATAATAAACGTGCCTTTCGAACCATAGAAGCGTCATAGTTTTATGAAGTGAAATGCTTTTATTTTCAACTTAATCAGCGCACATAAAAGCTGCGTGGAACGAAACGAAACTGATGAGTTACTGAATTCGCCGCTAGAGTACGCTACTGTCCATCAACACCATGGCGAAGCAACGTCAATCGTGTGAATAAAAATTTTGTTTTCTACGTGAAAATGTTGTATTTTGTTCGTTTGTAAGTTGAAAGAGTTTATGCAAAGTTACTTCAAGTGTTTACCTTTTACTTGGTGCAAAGATTTTTGTCTGGAAGTTTAAAGTTTTGTGTGTGAAGTTGTAACCAGTTGTAACGAACTCTGGATCCCGATTTCAGGTGTCAACGAGGTAAGAATTCAAGCTTATTTCAAGATTACGACTTCTAAAATTAACACTTTGTCCGCTAAAGTGTGCTCCCGTGCTCGTAAACTGAGTAATTAGCTAAATACATTACTGTCATAGTACCGCAGTTCGCAGGTAATAGTTATAAATAATTGTGGATAAGGTTAGGTTTCTTGTGTACCTTTGCTTTTGAAGTATTTGGAGTCAGCGTTTTCTTTACATGCAGTTTAGAGCATTAACTAAGGTCAGGCATTCAAGTTCTGCACTAAACAGAAGTTTGGAGACTTCTAAAAAAGTTTTATTTTGTGCCTGCCACTTACCTACTTAGTACCAGTGAGACATATATAATATCGTTGCTTAGTACAGTGACCTATAATTTTTTTATGTGTAGCTGTTGTCGTAGGGAGTGATTTCGGCCCTTCTGTATCTCAGACGAGAGGCCATACAAATCTATTCTATGTGTTAGTTTCTTGTAAACTAGTTTTGGTTAGGAAGTAACTTGGTTTACAACTTCTATATGAGAATTTCTCTTTCTGATAATACTTGGGTAAAATGTAGGGCTACTAGGTACGGGCTTAACATTTCATGGACATTTCAATACAACACAACTACAACTGTAGCTAAATGGAATTTGTTTTTATACTGACAAGCCCATTTTGTCCTCGCAAATAACATTTATTAATTTTATTATTTGTGTTAGTTGTTGCACCTAATCAAAATCACCAAAATGACTTACTCTAACTTACTCATGTACTATTATTTGTATAATTTTTTGCACACCGTAGCATCAGTGCACTGAATATTGAAACAAAATATTGCCACGGACTATTTGATTCTCTTGTGGCAACATAATATAAATAAATTATAATTGTATTAAAGGTGATTGAAAGCTGTCGAACGCAAATATTATGAACTGGATCCTATTTATGACATAAGTGGGATGAAGCTAGCTTCATACTGTGTTTGACAGCTTTTAATGGGTTTGAAAACAATTCCAATTTAGTGTACATGCCAGCACCCCTGTAGCCAAACATATATTGTAGCCAAACTCTTATCCTATTTCCTTGTTCTTGTTACAGCTTTAAATAATTCTCTCCTTTTTTACATTATGCTTCTTTATAAATCGCCCTTCTTGCATTATTACTATGGTCTTCTTGATCAAAAATACTAGGTAATAAAAAAAACTATAAAATAGTAGGTGGAAACAATACTTGTGAGCAATGATGACGTAATTTTTTGAGATTTATAACTTTGATTGAGATAGATAGATAAAGAAGAAAGAGGAAGTAGGTGTATACCTCACAACATATGACGCACAAAATAACTTTGGCCCTGTCATTGATGAGCAGAAGAAAAAAATGGCCCATTTTTTACTACTTTTTTTAAATGGCGCATCAATGACAGGGCCAAAGTTATTTTGTGCGACGTGTATCTATAAAAAAAATTCTGTCAATAAAATGTGCTGCAATTAATTATACATGTCTTGACTCAAATTCTGAATTCTGCCATCAACTTCTAGTAATGTTTTGCAAACCAAAACCCAGTTGTTACATGTTCACACCTATAGGGTTTAAAACGTTTGGCCCTTGGGGCCCAGAAGCTTCTAAGTATGTTAGAGATTTCAGTGCACCCCTAGCTCTAAGGATCAGCTTGGCGATTCATAGAGGAGACACTGCTATGTTCAATACAGAGGTAAAAAAGATATACTTTTACCTTTGCAAATAAATTTTAACTGAAACATTAGATTTTGCTAGATTTCTTGATTTTTGTAAAATGTAACTGGCTTGTTTGACAATGCTAGTCAGTCATAGCAGCATATGTCTTACACCTCAGTACCCCATACAGGCTATCTTTATGAGTTACTTGAATTTTAATTTTATTTTATTTTTAAACGTTCTTTTACAATTTTTTTTTATCATCCCAACACTTTTTGATGGGGTCTTACTATACAGGTGGTAAGGGACAGTGTACCGACAATGAAACGGGCGTGCACAGTCAAAGAAACTGAACAACTTTCCCAAAGAAACATTTTTGGGAAATGAAAAAAAAAATTTTACTTTCCATACCAACTGTTCGATCAGAGTGATCAATTTTAATGGAGATGTCGAAAATTCTTTTAAACTCCCAAAAATTTTTTTTTTGGGAAAGTTCAGTTTTGTTGACTGAGCACTCAGCACGCCCGTTCTTTTTTCGGTACACCGTCCCTTACACCCTGTATACTAATTAATTAACACATTCTCTTTTATGATTCTTCTTTTTCTGTGCTTTATGCCTTTGTTTAGGCCACAGACATTTTTTTGGGTGGCTGCATGAGCGGGGCGCGACTCGTAACAATATAACCCTAAACCCGCTCTGTGGTTCAGGCCCTCGTTTCACGGTGGCAAGATAATCTGTCTTGGATTGTCTGTTCATCCACCTGTGACCATTTCCATATCCTTGCAAAGGATTGTCGACCAGGTGATGTGACCTATGGTCATCGTCGTTCTCGTTCTCATCATTCATTCAATTGACATTAATCGCAGTATTCTCAGAATAAAACGTTTAGACCAAATCAGAAACACCATACTGAGTTCCAAAACTGGTATTGCCGACGTGGGGAAGAAGACCGCGGTCCGCTATATTTAAGTAAGGCTGGCCATGACTGTCGAATGCGCCCCCTAAAAGATGGACAAAGAAAGTTACCAATCGGATACCTCATGACAGGTCCAGCCAAATGCCACCCGTGCCGTGGTAGACCAAGAAAGCGATGGCCGGACGACCTTGATGCCTTCTTAAAGAATTAGGAAGAGGTTACAAAAAAGATCGTGACCAATGGAATGCCGCGGGGGAGGCATTTACCCAGCTGTGGGATATAGTAGGCTAAAAAAATATATATCTTTAAGTGATAGTCACAAGCGGTGCGTCGTGTCCCTTTCATACATTTTTCACGCCAGCGGGCGCACGCATTTGCATAGAAATTGTAGGAAGAGGAGCAGAGAAACCGACCGGCGGTGGCGCGCGCGCCATGCGGTCTCTGTCTGCCTGGCCTTCGTCTAAAGTGCGAACTGCTCTTGACCGTACCTTTCGATGTATGACCATTAAGTAATTAAGGAACCAAAAATATCCTATTTTTTGTCCTACCCATCACCAAAGAATAAAGAAACTTCCAAAGCCCACATCTCCAAACAAAACGTACAAACGTAACTTGATTAGAAGACTGCCTTATCCTGAATCCTTTGTGGATAATAATCAAAAGGGCAGATGTGTCATCAATCCCTTTTAAAAAAGGAGTTTTGCAACAATCAATTCTCTTTGTGTCGGAGCTCAATGGGAGCGGTTGGTGGTGTACTTGTGTACCTATCCTTTGATCTTGCCGCCCTGTGAAGATGCGACAGTGCGCTAATACAACTGTGCTATAGCGGAACGGCGTAAGCGCCCTTTGAAAGTTGTACACTGTAAAAATAATCTACGTGTGTTTACTGGGTGGCTTACCTTACCGGTGAAAGTAGCCGGTAGGCGGCTATTTTTGTAGATAAATAATCGGTTCGGTGGACTTTGATAGTGGTTTTTACTGTAAGAAGTAGTTCAGGTAAAAGAGTCGTAATTTGTGATACCTACCTATACAAAACCATTTCATAAAAGTGCAAAGTTTAACTACAAGTGATGTTTAATTTTATTTATCGGACCAATAAATGTTACGTTTAATGTTTATGCATGTTAAAGTAACAACTTTTAATTGAAGCAGTTAAAATAATGATGACTAAATAGACTAAAAAGACTTTATACGTCAGTCTTAAACAAACACCGTTCTTATTGTTCTTAACTCTTTTCTTCACGGTGGTCACCATAGATAACCACCTAAAGTTTGACGCGGTTTTCATAAAAACGCCATTTTACGAAAAATGCGGAAAATTGCGTGTACTGCAATCGTTTGAGCAAACTCGAGCATCAAAAATGCAACTAAAAAAACTGGCTCCGCAGCCGTTTACTGTACTAAAATAAAAAAAAAAAATTTTTTTTTGAAATTATTTGTCCTAAAGAGTAATTTAAAATTAAAATTACGTGTCTATTATCGCCAACAAAAAAGGTTGCCGGAAAGAGTACACCTTCAAAATGCCTAAGAGGATGACAGTCGCAGGAGGTCATATATTTTGCTTGAAAACTATCAAACAATCAAATTCCCAAGGCAGCCGCGTTACTTCCGATTTCATTCGCGGACAAAAAGGTCCTTGTTTCATAAAAGATTCTTATACCAGAGTTCACGAAAGAGCGTCACGTTTTGTGAACAAAATTATAACCTTTAAATTCACACAAATTCATTAGGGTAATAATTACAAGTAAAGTGGAAGTGATTTTTTTTTTATTTTATCGACTTCATCATGCGTGGTATCGTTGGATAGGTTTTGTTTTAAAATAATATTAGACTGCATATATCATTTTTCCATCTAGGGGCCCGTTTGCGAAATATTTAGCTTGAAAGCACAAATTTTAGTTACCAGCTAAACTGATGTTACTGGAAATGTGGTAGTATATATGATGAAATTAAAAGCAAAACTATCACAGCTAAGTAAGATTCACAGGTTAATGAGCTATAGTTGAAAAACTAAAATAATAAAAATAGAAATAGGTGCTAGGACCTCATTGAGCATTGGGACGTAAAAAGTGTATGTTATGATTTACGATAAAAATTCTAACGAAACTACAGAACCCTATACTGCGCGTGGCCCGACACGCATTTGACCGGTTTTTGGTTTACTAAACGTGTCCTTTCTTGAACTCTATTATACATACATGGTCATTAAAACACACAAACATGAAATACATACGACATTTTATACATAATGCCTGTACATCAGACAGATAGGGGCAAAAGGGCAGTCGCAACACATAAGTGGAGCTTACTATCCTTGCCAGCCGTACTAAGTAGGCTTTGCCGCATCTAAAGGGAAAGTTCAACATAAAAGACCTCTTATAAGGATTTTATACGGTTTTATAGAGTAATTGAAATCGATCGCGAACTGTGACAAGATTCTTTTGTCAAATAAAAGTTCTGGCTAACATAGAATCATGTATTCCTGAGCCGAGACAAAATGTATCCCTTTGCCTTTAAAATCTTTTGAATTTTGGTTGATAATTGGAAGTTGAAGAAATACAAATCGTAAAGAGAGTTTATCTTCTTGTAAAAAGTTTCTGATTTTTCAAATTGTTATTTACGAGTATACGGGTATAGTATATAAGTTTTAAATTTATTTTGTGTTTAAGTAGACAACGTATTTCTTTTCAGACTTGTATACCAATGAATTCGGCTCAGTCATGACGTGTCTATAAAGGGAGTTTAATGCTTTTTAGGGTTCCGTACCCAAAGGGTGATAAACGGGAGCCTATTAATATGCCTCCGATGTGTCTTTTTGTCTGTCAGCGAGCTGTATCTCATGAACTGTAATTGGTAGATAATTGAAATCATGTATTTCTGTTGTCGCTATAACAACAAATAATAAAAAAAAATTAAGGTTGGGGCTTCCCTGCTTATAACGTGTTTTTTAAGCGATTTTTGTTTTAGTTCTGTCGTAAAATCGAAAACACTTACAAGCATGAAAATTGGTATGTTTTAGTGCGTAAGCTACGGAATAACAACAAATTATAAAAAATGGTCATAATCGTGTCGAACTCGCGCTCATTTAATACACTTCTGCGCGCGTCCATATTTTTACCTCAGTGGTACGGACGGAACCCTCGGTGTGCGAGTCCGGCTCGCACTTGGCCGGTTGTTATTTGTATTTTTAATTTAGATTCATATTTCATAACAAAGGCACTCAACACACTGCCCAGTACTCAATACAACAGGTAGTTAGTAGTTTCATTTCTGAGCATAGTTTCTAATTGTAAGAATTGTTTGTAGTACTATACTTACTTACCGACTTATTTTCTAGAAGGAACAGCCTTTTGCCTACACATACGTATTCTACGTAACCTGAAGTTCGTAAAGGTAAACCCGAACCGGCTTCAAGCCAAACTTTAACGTCGAGCGAGAAGTTCCCATTACGTTGTGTAAGCTACATAGACTAAGAGCTGGCGGTTGGAAACCCTACCTCATCGCACACGAAAAAGCGACCTATCTTGGCTGGTGCACAATGAAAAGGTGATAAAAACAGGGTTGCCTGGGCGCAGCCTGGTACGTTTTGTACAGTCAACAAAAAACCGTTTATTTTTTTTACCAAATCGTGTACCAAGTACGGTCAACCGCTTGTCGGTAGAAACTTTTTCAACTATTACCACGTCATAAAGTCCAAAAGTGTTCCTACTGATGTGCGACCGTGTGTACATACTGTATGCAAAAGTACTAATTAAAAAGTACCAAAACTAACAGGATTGCCTCGTCCAAACCTGATATTTAGTTAGTTGTCATAACCTAAAAATGACGTGGCAAATCCCTAATACAAACCTGGTATTTAGTGAGTGCCCGTGTGGTGCCGGCAAAGAATAGTACCAACCCTTACATACCCGTGGGTGTCGTAAGAGGCGACTAAGGGTTATTAACTGGAGGATGGGCAGCAGCATCCTCCTTTGTATCTAACATCTTACTTACTGCGGTCACCTACAACCGCGGTCCATAGTGCCAGCCGTAACGCTAACAAGCGAGGTGACTATGGTACTTCCCCTCTACATTTTTCCAGCAAAAGCTTGAATTCTAGAGGGAGCTCCCTGTCCTGTAGTGGACATGTTTTATGGGATGTTATGATGATTTAGTGAGTTGACTTAATCCAAAAATGACATGGCTACTCTCTAAAATACCGAGTATAGACAAGGCAACCCTGGTTATTTTGGTACATATTGATTATTACTTTTGCATGTACTATGTTCTTACTTGGTACGCGAATTGGTAAAAAAAAAACAGTCTTTTGTTGACTGTACAAAACGTGCCAGGTTGCGCCCAGGAAACCCCTTTTTTCAGACTCACCTTTTCATTGATTGTGCACCAGCTTAGATAGGTCGCTTTTTGGTATGCGATGAGGTAGGGTTGCGAATTGCCCGCTTTCCGTCTAACAGGGATAAACACATTGAACTTACTTTAACTGCCAGTTGCAGAAAAAGTCTTTTAAGGTAAACGTCCTTTCAATCTATTGTTGTCAATTTCTGTTTTTGTAATCAAAGGAACTGTCAACAATATTGTCAATTTCTGTTTTTGTAGTCAAAGGAACTGTCAACAATAGGGTATGTTTATAATAAAGTTGCAAATTGCACAGTCTCACAAGGAAAGAAGCTGGTAACCAAATGTTTATTGACTCTTTCGTTCTCCCAGACAGAAAATATTAATCAAACCGCTGATTTAAACCCGTAGTGGCAGTATTTCGCAAACACACACACATCACACTCATACTCATTCAATCATACACATCTTCTTCATTGACTTTTATTGGTATTATTATTCTCTTTTTCTATCTTTTTATGCAATACTAGCTGTTGCCCGCGGCTTCGCTCGCGTGGATTTCGTATTTAGGTTGTTACCGGTTTTCCGAAGCAATGAGATATTTTAGTCCAGGGATATTATTATTTATCCCATCATTTCGGGGTAATTTTAAACTAAGGAAAAAAAGGACTAACCCTGCGCAAATCAATGAGTATAATTCAAGATCCAGCTGAATTTTATATAATATACAGACGTTACTCATAATTTACTCAGAACAGAGGAACTTAGCAGCAGTATCCTAACAAATGTAAAGAGAGAGATGAGAGACACCTTTAAGTAATATTTCAAAACAGAGCCAATTCACAGAAGTAATTGAGAAAAACTAAAACCCTCTCCCTCTCTCTCTCTCCCTCTCCCCCCTTCCTCTCCCCCTTCCCCTCCTCCCTCTCCCCATGCCTCTCCCTCACCCCCTCCCTCTCCATCACCCCCTCCCCCTCCCTCGCTCCCTCCCTCTCCCCCTTTCCCTCCTCCCTCTCCCTCTACTTTACCTGTACCTCTTCCTCTCTACGTCTCTACATCTCTACCTCTCTAACTCTCTACCTCTCCCTATCCCTGCCCCTATCCCTACCCCTAACGCCAATTTAACCGCTATCCCTAGCATAGAAACGAAACCCATATTTATTTTTAGACATTTCAAACCTATCGCACCCCAACCCCATCCCCAGGGGATGGTGGTATTTCACGTCCACCACGTTGGATTTCAAAGTTGTTGTAGCTTTCGTAATCAGCGACCCGATAAACCATACAAACGACACCCATATTGATTTGTAGACATTTCAAACCTATCGCACCCCAACTCCATCCCCAGGGGGATGATGGTATTTCACGTCCACCACGTTGGATTTCAAAATTGTTGTAGTTTTCGTAATCATCGTCCCGAAAAACCATACAAACGACACCCATATTCACATTTCAACCCTATCGAACCCCAACCCCATTCCAAGGGAATGATTGTATTTAACGTCCACCACGTTGGATTTTAAAATTGTTGTAGTTTTCGTAATCCGCGACCCGATAAACCATACAAACGATACCCATATTGGTTTTTAGACTTTTTCACCCCATTCCCCTTTTTTAGGGGTTGAATTTGGAATGGAATTTCAATAACAGTTTGCATAGAATTACATCATTAATGCCTAAAGAATTTTCAACTTCATCCCCCTTTTCACCCTTAAGGGTGTTGAATTTTCAAAACCCTGAGACACGTAAATATTAATTTTTAGTCGTCAGCCTAAATACAAATTTTGAAGATCCTTACTTCAAAACTGACGAACTTTCATACAAACTTTCATCCCCTTTTTTACCCCCTTAAGGGTGGAATTTTGTAAAACCCTTTCTTAGTGCACCCCTAGGCCTCATAAGGAACCTACATGCCAAATTTGGAATCTCTAGACCCAGCGGTTTGGGCTGTGCGTTGATATGTCAGTCTTTCAGTCAGTCACCTTCTTCTTTTATATATATAGATAACGTATTATGTAATACTACAATATTTGGAGCATCTAGGCTATGTTTATTTTGTTGAAGTTTGTTTTAGGCTGCTCACGATACAGGCTTGACCTAGTCAATGCTTTACTTTATTGAAAGTTACCAAACCAATCTTATTATTTTATTGCATCATGCCATAAATTGTCACTTTATTTAATTACTAATATTTGTAGGATGGGTTTTATTTATTCTCTATAAGGTGGAGATAATAACAGGTGTATATTCGATTATAGTAACTTAGATGGTGCAAACCACCCTAAGAAGCTCTGCAACTGTCTTTTAATTCCGCCATCAATCTATAGATAATCTATAACAACAATTACTGAATATTCCTACGAAAAACTTTATAAGAAACTTTTCGAAACTTAATACAAATCTCCAATTCGGCACGGCTCCGATCCGGCGCGGGTCGCAATTTTTCATCCCATCCTTTTACTCAAAACTTTTGATGCGGGCGTCTCGACGGATCCATCGAATTTTCTTACCCAACTCTTTCCATACAGTCGACCACACAAAAATTTCATCTTAAAAACTTTTCTGAAGTTTCGTTGGCGCTTCCAGTGTTGACTGATGAACTTATATCTTACTGGCTGTTGCTCGCGTCTTCGTACGCTTGGGATTTAGAAAAAAGTAGCTTGTCCTTTTGGTTCAGCGGTTCAGCCGTAAAAGCATAACAGACAGACGGACAAAGTTACTTTCACATTATAATATTAGTTTTGATAAAAAATATACAGAAATTACTGGCTCATGAAC
This sequence comes from Athrips mouffetella, assembly GCA_947532105.1. Lineage (NCBI taxonomy): Eukaryota > Metazoa > Arthropoda > Insecta > Lepidoptera > Gelechiidae > Athrips > Athrips mouffetella. The sequence continues at coordinate 4,905,494 of OX383969.1, read as the reverse complement.
CTTTGACTATGGTTGAGCTACGCGTTTTTCCTGTCTTATTGGTTTTAAAGCACGTTACAAGTAAGATGGTAGTTTTATTCAAATCTATGCGTCTGATTTCAAACCGTATCATGCAAGAAAATGTGTTAATATTGTTATATCAAATTATGCAATTATTGAAATATATCGAAGAGCATACAATCGTCCTTCCAGTACAGTCATGGGTTTCCAAGGACACGTAACAATTCAACAAAATTTAACTTCGACTGCCGCAAGCCCTTTGCAACTAAAACGCCGGGCCGTAACTAAGAAGCAATGGTTATCGAAACAATCAAGTGTTGAATCGTAACAGAACTGCTTGGCCGAGAGTGGCGCCCAAGTTGGGGCTACCGACAAATTGGCTAGCAATTAATGGCCGACTCCGTTGCTAATCGAGCGATAGAATTAAACGAACGGACTGCACTAATTGGGCGAAGACAAAGGGGCAAACACTCGCCTTTGAGGCAATGTCTAGTGACACTCGAGGCGTACACAGGAGACCTAGGCGACCTGTGTTTAGTACTCTGCTGTTTCTACCCACCTGACCTATCGATGGGCATGTCAAACGATAATATCAAGTGGGATGGAGAATACAATGCTAAGTAACTAAAGAAACCCAGCACTCGCCAACACAAGCAGTTCTCGACTGCATAAAATCGAATAAGGAGATAAGTAGAATCAAAACGTCTTTCTTAAAAATACACGTATTTTTAACATTTATGTTATCAGTCAGTAAGACGAAATCAATAACTATACTGATCATAGGCAAAGTACCCATTTATTTAAAACAACTTAAAAGGCGGCAGGCAGTGTTGAATATGCATATATATACTCGTATGATGTATTTTTTTATTACATCGTAATATTTTTGTCACAACCAATTTCGCACACAGCACTTTTCTCATCCATTAAAAACATACGTATTTCGTTTAAAAATGTTGTGCGAAAGGAATACATATCCTCCAATTTTGAGCGAAGTTTCCAATTTGACAGCTGCAAGGTTGCTCTTGAGTTGAAGGCTATCGTGAGCCGTCGCTAGTAATGACCTCTTGTCGCCTCGCGGTGTGTGATATGATATGCTAGGCTGCTACTTTTACTATCCCCTTGCTCTTACATTTTTTTGGTAGTATTTCGGAATTTTGATGGAATCAAATTCTTCTAGGTTAGATCTGATAATGGTTAAATATCATGTAGTGCCTATTAAGAATAGTGCGTCTCCTTTCATGTTATAAAAGGCGACAATGGGTGTGCTAAAAAAAACGTACACCAGAGAATGGTTTGCAGTGTAATTCCACCGTATAAGGTCCACCGTATAAGATCCACCACAATTTCACCCCTAACGTCTTCTTATTTTCTAAAAGTTTCCAATTCGACAGCAGCAAGGCTGCTCTTGAGTTGAAGGCTATCGTTAGACGCCGCTAGTAATGACCTCTTGACGCCTCGCGGTGTGTGATATGCTAGGCTGCTACTTTTACTATCCCCTTGCTCTTACATTTTCTTGGTAATATTTCGGAATTTTGACGGAATCGCGTTCTTCTAGGTCAGATCTGATAATGGTTTAATATTTAAATGATTTTTATCATGTGGTGCCTATTAAGAATGTCATTAAGAGATTTTAATATCCAACAATGAATAAACGATTTTGACTTTAATAGTACGTCTCCTTTCGTGTTATAAGAGGCGACTAAAAGTGTGCTAAAAACGTACACAAGAGAATGGTTTGCAGTGTAATTCAGTTTTCATCGATCCACCACAATTTTGCCCCTAATGTCTTCTTATTTTCTAAAAGTGTCAAATTTGATAGCAGCAAGGCTGCACTTGAGTTGAAGGCTATCGTGAGCCGCTGCTATAGTCTAGGCAACGAAGCGGAAAATAAAAAAATTATGAAAAAATTTTTTTTGGATATTTTGAAATTTTACATTTAATTCGTGATTCTTTATCATCCTGTCAAATAAAAATAAAACCTGCCTGAGAAATTTATGTTGGGGTCAACTGCTTCGTTGCCTACACTACTAGTAATTGAACTCTTGAAGCCTCGCGGTGTGTGATATAATGCTACTTATGCTAGGCTGCTACTTTTACCTACCCCTTGCTCTTGGGTTTTCTTGATCGTGTTGCAGATTTTGTATAATAAGGTATAACTAATAAACCTTGGCCGTGAAAGACATTATCTACGGCCCTATTATCTCTACACCATAATACGGCTGCCACGCTTGTAGAAAATCCTAACAATTCCACTCTTTATTTTGAGTATTCGTCGCTTGACTAGTGTCTCAATCTTTACTACAACAGTCAGATAATCTTTAAAAATAATGTTGGAAAAATTAATGATGTAAACAATTTTTTCATCAAAAACAATTATAAGCGTTAATAGAATCGATTGTTATCTTATTGATGTTATCGTAGGCCCGAAAATGTAATCGAAAAATCGTGTAACTCGTATCAAATCTAATTTGAGTGCGTAATGCAGATGCTTATCCGTAGATCTTAAGTAAATTATTTAACATGAAACTTCGCCCACGTGGAATGTTTTTTTTTTTTTAAGTAGTTATTTTATTATGATCTTATCTTATGGGGTTACCTACCGTCCAGTGGCGCCCCATCAGTAATAAAAATATTGTTCGCTAAATACAAAATTTATCGAAATTCAGGTATCGTAGTTTATGTAGAACATATTTACTATGTAAAATATGTTATAGCTCCAAAAAGTTAAAAAATAACCTATGTTTTACAGAGTTGATAGGTTCTAAATTAACACATTGCCTACCTTTACTTCAATCTGTATGACCGTATTTAGCGAGTAACTTGTTTTGTACTGCTGGGGGGTGCAATTGGACATCGGGTAGCCCCTTAAATAGCCACTAACGGTCCCACTACTGGGTAAAGGTCTCCCTAAGTTCTCTCCATTTAACCACCGCAACCGACTATTTTCTGTTCTGGGCCTAGAGACAAGTGACTTTCTATACTCTTAAACGCCTAGAATAGAAATGTATGAAATCGACATTATGTAAGCTAACGAAATGTTGCGTGACAGCTAATTTAAATCCTGTACATTTTCGTTCTATTCCACTATGTTTGCAATTATAGAAAGCCACTCGTCTAGGTACCCTGTGCGACAAACTTACTTACTACTTTCGCTGGCTCAGGGACCAGGGACCCAAAGATTATCTTGGCTTTCTACACCAAAAGTCGCCAGTCGTCCCTCTTCTGCACCTCCTCACGCCAATCGACTACAAACTCTTGTAGTTAAATTAAACAACAAAGGTTCTAAAAATACAACATCTTTTTATCTATTTCCCCTATCAAATGACACACTAAATCACTCCGACAAAAGAACCGGATACAAACAGTAGTCAGTAGATTAATTTGATACCAACTCTACATTTCGTAGCTCTCTGACGCGGGGTGTGGGAGTGTCGGCACGGTCAAAGGGCTCTTTGATGTTTGCCGCCGGCTTAATGCACCGCCCCCCAGCGTTCATCATTAGCAATTTCCCTGTAATTTATTATCTTTACCGCTATTTATTTGTGCTATTTTACGGTTTATGCGTTTCGCACCTCCGCTCCACTTGCATCAGTGCTACTCAAATGACAAATTGATGGGAATTATAATGTCAAATTGCGGGGTGCCATTTTAAACAGGAGGGTATTTTTGTAGAGATTTTTTTGTTTGACGATATGTTTTGACCAAAACAGTAGCGAAACACAAGAAAGTCAATTATATTACCCTACTCTATGAGACAATGTATGTGTCGCAGGTAAATTGCCAGAGCCGTTAAATTATAATTTACCTAGTAAAATTTTAATTCGTCCGGTAAACTGTAAACGGTAAATTTATACCTAAACTAGCCAAATATAACCTGACACAACCGAACCGAATACTAAATTAGCAAATTTAGTTTTAAATATATTGACTAACACAATGTTTATTTTACTTGCTTGCTGTATTGGCTAGGCTGTAAGGGCATGCAATTGTATATACATATAAAATAAAAAATTAATAAAATAAAACTTAATAGCCCGTGAAATTACAAAAATAGACCCCGTAAAATTATAATTTACCTAGTTAAATTGTAAGAAATGTAGTCTATTGACAGTTTCCCTACGCCATATACAACCGTGCTGCCGCCGTAGTGTCCAAGCAGTTTCTTTCACGCTCATAATTTTTTAATTTATTCTGCATGCGCTGACCTTCAATAAATGTTTTGTAAGTTATATACAGTCGAAATAATGATAGATTAGAATGACAGTAGTGTGAGAGCAGGATGGAGCGATGCGTAAGATATTGGAGCGACAGAGACACGTATCGCTCCGTCCTGCTCTCACTCATTGCTCTGTCCTGGTCCTGCTGTTATTGTTATCAAGCTACGTTATTTGTTACTCTTTCACGCAAAAACTACCGAATGGATTTTATTGAAACTTGGCACATATATAGGTTAGGTCCTGGAATAGCACATAGGCTACTTTTTACCGCGGGAAAACACTTCATTCCCACGGGGAAACGCATATTTGATGCGGGTGAAACCGCATTCGCAAAGCTAGTGTTTAATAAATGAATTTGAGTGATGTTTTGCATGGGAGCTCTCCTAGGCTGGCTTATTTGACAGCGCATTTTCAAGCTAGGAAAATGGCGTAATCCTATTGGTTGGAATTTTCCCGGCTCACAACTTAAGGTGATTACAGCCCTCAAATTAGAAGCTACGCGATCGTCAATGCAAATATCGACTTTATTGACACGTCTATAGCGTTCATATAAGAGTGGTCTTCAACGTGGCTGTTACGACAAACGTCGAGACTCTCACCCATAAAAAAGGGGTTTTTATTGATTTTATACCACATTAATAATTATTTTTTCAAATTTTTTACTTAAATTTCAGAAACCGTAAAATTTAAAATTTTTGGGTGGAAGAAGCATCAAATTCGTTTTAGATGTTTAGGAGCCTTCGAAGCAATAGGATATTTTTTGCGTAAAATAAGAGGAGAGAGAAGATTTTTTTCTGGCAAAACTAACAGTTATAATAAAAATAATATACTTAAAAATTATTGTTTATCATATTGATTAACTCATGTATATTTTTTTGTAACGATTGGACCATCCGTTTGGGAGAAGCCTTCAAAGTTAGCTCATTTTTGCAATTTGAGGGTTATAATCGTCTTAACTCTTCGCACAGCACTGGTGGAAATTCACCCTTAGGCTCCTTTAGTCGCCTTTAACTATCCATACGGAACTAGAAAGCGTGCTAGGAGTTGATCTTATCACTACACGCCTCGTGAAATCTTAATGCGGTAGGAACATGAAAGTACTTTTAGGCGATTATGTTTTTCTAATAAGTAGGAAGATAACGTTTTTAAATTATCGCCGTCCTTAGAAATAAAATGAGGCCGTCAATCGTTCAATTCGTTTAAAGAAATTTGATAAGGTCACTATTACCCGAGTGCCCTAAAAGAAGGAAAATATTTTTATAGCCTATTCAAAGATTTGAACATTGAGGTGTCATTAATTTTTCTTTATTGTAGAAGTGACCTAGCGTATGTAAGAAAAATTCTGAAAAAAAAACGTTCGAAAAAGAATGGGCGAGAATAATTTAAGGATCACCCGCCAAACATACCTAATAAATGTTGTACCAAAGTAATCGCTCGTCGTGTGTTTACCTGAGGAGTTTCTCAACTTATTTAATATCATTTAACTTGTAAAGTTCGGGAAATAGATAAGTAGTATTTTTACGGTTATTTATAGTGTTGTCACTAAAGCGAATTGCAAACATTGATTGATGGGAGCCATTATCTGCGTTAATACCAGTTAATCCAAAGATTATCTAGTGTTATTTACATGTACACAAAGTAACCTACTGGTTAATGAGGTAACCGGATTCGGCTATTGACTATTGGTACGTACAATTAATGTATGTGTTGGAATAGGAAATCCCTATTTTAAGCTGCCGATCAATGATTGATCGATTTTAAAATTGACATTTTTATCTTGTCGCTTTAATTTTGCGCTATTTTGTCCATGTCTTGTCTTGCATCTCTTCTTGTGGGTGTCGTAAGAAGCGACTAGCTAGCTAGAGGGTATTATGAACCGGAGGATGGACAAAAGCGTTTTCTTGTGTATCGTACCAACTTACTGCGGTCATCAGCAACCGCAGTCCATGGTGCCAGGCGCTACGCTAACAAGCGTGGTGACACTGCTGACTATGATACTTCTCTTCCAAATTTTACCGCGCGTTCTGCTGGAATTCTGGAGGGAGCTCACTCTCCTGCAGTGGACGGTACATGGATGTTATGATAAGGTATTAAAAAAAGATGTCACACAAGATGAGATGAGTGGCCTTTGACACAGTAAAGCAAATATTAGAAATAGATACAAATGGAATATGCTCAAGGAAGTGTCCACGATTACTTGAATCGTTCGCTTTTTAAAACATACGTAAATTACTGGTCGGTATCAATTCATTCATACATCACCGAGAATTTAAATATATAATGAGCCCTGATTAAGTCTTATTGAATTATGCCGGTGTCGATTCTAGTAGACACTAACTAAAACTTAACGAAATTTGACAGGCCTAAAAGTTTTGCTCTCTTTTTTCGAACCATAGGGGGTAACAAAGACAGCAATACTTTTAGGCCTGCCAAATTTTGTATAGTTTTAGTTAGTGTCTGCCAGAATCGACACCAATGTGTGTAAAATATTTATAATCAAACGCTATTTTATTTCGAAAATTTATTCTTTAATTTTCCATTAATCTTAGTAAATCAACCTTAAAAAAAAAAAATATTTTTTGTAAACCATGTAGTCTAAAGCTTTATAGCTTTTGTTTCAATGAACTCTGAAAAGTAGCCCAAAAAAATCATGCTTGCGCAGCGAATCATTTATCTAAGCTTCCGGCTTCAAAAACATGAATTTTGCGGTAAAAATTCAGAGGCACGTGGTTCTCAGCGGAAGGTGAGAGCGGCTCATTAGCGTGACTTTGTGCCGGTCTACATCGACCCCTAAAGTCTAGACTGCACCCATATATCGTGACAGTTGGGCTGCAAACCTCTGACGGCAGACTTCGAACGTTGACAATATCTCATCAGCTCGGGATCATACAAAGTTCCCAAAATTACTGATTTTATTTCAAGATTACAATAGGTACAAGCCTAGTTGTTCTTGGTAACTGAAAGTGTGGTTTTTATTTTCCTTTAAAAATCTTCTTAAATGTAAACAAGATCCATTTATTAATTTTTCGGAATATAAAACAGTGGACGTTTGAAGACTGTGTTGTGGTGCTGGCAAAAAATAGTACCAACCCGTCTCTATTCTACCCATGGCGACTAAGGGTTTATGAGCCTGAGGATGGGCAGATGGGTGGACGTTTCATAGAATGTTATGGTATTTCGTCCGTGATTCACTCAGCAGGGCTCCCTGTAAACCAGCGGCGCAGCCAGTGCTGCAGCTTATGCTGAGTGACTCTTATTACCTGGATATCACAGCACATGGGGAAATTATTATTTAAATGTCACTGTAATATTATATTATATAATATTACATTGTATTGTAATTTTTGTGTTGTCAGTTAAATAATTAAAAATTCTGATTGCTTAATGATAAAATCCGGCCACGTGCGAATTGGACTCGCGCACCGTACCACTAACATGAAAATAGGTACCGTCTTTTTTAAGACGCGCAGTCACGTAAAGTGTATTAATTCCGCGCGAGTCCGACTCGCACTTGACCAGTTTTTATAATTTTTTGCTAAACGAGAAAAAATTCGAGAAAAAAATGCCTAAAAAAAGACGTTTTTACAATTTATATATTTTTTTTATTTGCTGTTATAGCGGCAACAGTAATTCATAATCTGTGAAAATTTCAACTGTGTACCTATTACAGCCCGCTGACAGAAAGACATCGGAGGCATATTAATAGGGTCCCGTTTTTCACCCTTTGGGTACGGAATCCTAAAAAGTGAAGTGTAGTACCTTGCGTCAATTGTGACACTATTTAATTCCAATTTTTTTCCCCTATTCCTGGAAGTTGATCTGAGTTTGCAGCACCGGCGGCGTTCGTCCGCGATCTCGTCTCAGCGACACCTTTCTCTTTGATGTCGTTTTATTCGCAGCCGCCGCCGCAATGACTCCACTTGCAAGGTCGCCACTCTATGTTTAGCTTATAGTAATGGTTTAGCTTCCGAAACAATCAAATGTGTTCAAGAATCTTATACTTGCGCTTAATGAGTTTTGCTTACTCTCTTTTTATATTAAAACGTCTGGGCTGTTCTGGGCAAGCTCGTTTCATCGTCGACCTCATCTCTGTCCTCAGGGCTAGATGGAGGTCAAGAATAAGTAAAGAACACAGTAAGAGTAAACGTTAGTTAACTATTATTTAACCTGTGGTAAGAGACAAAAACAAGAGTAAGTAAACAAACACAGTAAAAAAAACGTCAAAATAAACTTTTCATCACATTTGATCGCAATGAGTCGTAATCTATACACGTATTGCGGTCTGAAAGTTTTAAAATGCACCCTAGGGCTTTTTTATCTGTCATTTTGACTTTTCGTTGACATTGTCACTGCTGGCTGTCAGAAGACGTTTCGCTCCGAAATGAGACTTTGATGCAAAGAGGTTCTGAGCAAAGGTTAAATTTTAATAATCTTTAGCCTTTAATTTATCTTGTTTTTAAACGGTTCTTAAAACAAGAAATTAATTTAAAATTAATTGACTAACAAATAGGTTGGGTTGGATAGGGTACTTAACCATAACCGAATATTCGCCTGTTGCTCTCTCCACCTTAAAGAGAGCAAGACGCATATATTCGGTTATGGTTAAGTTAGATGGTGCAACCCACCCTTAGTTTTCACATTTTACAATAGTTTTTATAAAAGTTTACCTTTCACAAAGAATAAGTTATGAAATAAAAGATGCGTGTGATAAATAGCGCCATAATATTGTTTTCCTAGACGTAAACAGTTTCAGCGCAGCAGCTAAGTCATATGACTATAAATATAATAAAGAATTAAATTTCTGCGTGATTTTCCTACTTGAATAAATATTCTAAGATTACTTGTTTATTATATTCCTCGCAAATGTGATGAAAAACATTGTGTGTAGCACGGGCGGAAGTGCAATTTCGACGCTCGGGGCATTAAAGCACTCGCTGCCGCTCGTGCTTTGAATGTCCCCTCAGTCGAAATTGCTTACTTTCCGCCCTAGATACACAATGTACTATTTAGGGTGTTGTTTTTCTTTCTTTTTGCCACGCTGATTTTGAACTTATTAGAAATCAGAAATTTTTATTAACACTAGGACATCACAAAACATCTCTATAAAAATACATTAAATGCGTAGCAACATGAAGAAATATTATTATTAGCATTTTATAAATCCTATAACTTAAAGCACGTAACATAAATTCTTATGAAGATATTTAAATTATTGATCTCGTCAACGAGTCTTGCCATTTTATAGTCCAGTAACTTTTTATTTCTATTCAAATTTATAATTCCTTACTCCTGAACAGCAACTCATCCACATATTTGAATAAGCTCGACAATAAAATTTACTTGCAATTTGCGAGCACCTGGATTAGTACTTAGATTACTTTATCTCAATACTCAATATATTTATTGCGATGAACAATAGTTAAGCTAATAGAGACCAACGGTTATATTGTGTTGCGTGGCGAGCGCTTAGGTTTCCCAGTAATTAGGTTTAATATCCGCCACTCCTGCCACAGGGCAGGAGTATTAAGAGCTTCTATGAAATATACATATGCACTTTATACTATGACAGTTTTGTTATTTTACCTGTATATATACAAGCTGGAATTGGCGATAAACAATAGTTAAGCTAATGGAGTACAACGGTTATTGTGTTGCGAGCGCCTCGGTCTCCCAGTAATTAGTTTAATATCCGCCACTCAGCCAGCCACAGGGCAGGAGCAGAATGAGCTATGCAATGTAAATCTCTGAGGAGTATGATAAATGGTGTGAAATTGAGTGACAGGATTAGAAATAGTGTGATAAGAGAACGTTGTGGCTTAAAACAAGACGTAGTTACTAAAATTGAGAAAGGGATGCTGAGATGGTTTGGTCATGTAGAGAGGATGAATAAAGGAAGATTGACGAAAGAGATCTACAAGGCGAGAGTGAATGGAAAAGGAAGAAGAAGGCCTCGGTGAACGTACCAGGACCAAATTCAGGACGGTCTGAATAAAGGCCAGGTTAAAAGTACCCTAAACCGACGAGCATGTATGAAAGTATTGATGAAAGTACAGGAAGCAAGGGAAGTATGTCAAGATCGTAGCAGGTGGAGAACTGTGGTCTCTGCCTACCCCGACGGGAACAAGGCGTGATATTATGTATGTATGTAAATCTCTCATATTATGGTAGTTCAATTAATTTATTCTAAAACAGAAATTCTGTGTGCGAAATAACATACATAATCATTTATAATAACAAGTTACATTAATCATTTTACCAATACCCAAATTAAAGTTTTAATACATAAAGTCAATAAATTAAAGCTAATATATCCTATCTAATAAATTTATCATAATGTTAACAAAATTTCTATTAATATTATTATCATAATATTTATGTCATTAATTATAAAAGTCATCAAAATTATAAAAAAAAAATTCTAACAGAAACAACTTCAGTCGGTCCTTAAACACTACTTATTATTTTTAATTCAATCGGAAGTCCATTGAAAATATTAGTATTCTCATAGTACGCACGGCAGCAAGCAAGTGGAAACAAAGCCAGTATAAGTTGAACCAGCGCTACACTGCAAACCCCCGAAACCAGAGACCCGCTCAAGGTGTTTCCACCGACGAGCGGCCTTGTACGAGTATACCTACCTGTTTTCTAGCATGAATTGGATTTTGCGTTAGACAATAGTTTCGTTAATGGAGTATACAACGTTTATGTATCGGCCATCTCTGTTTGCCATGCCGAGTAATTAGATTAAATTCGCCACTCAGCCAGCCAAATGGCAGGAGTAGTAAAATTATGGAATATAAATCTCTCGTACTGTAAAAATCGTCCGTGTGGTGCCGGAAAATAATAGTACCAACCTGTCGTAAGAGGCGACTAAAGGCTTGTGAACCGGAGGATAGGCAGCAGCATCTTTCTGTGTATCGTACCATCTTACTCACACACATACACGCCTTTCTCACAATACGCACGCACGCACTTTGATTGTTAATGTTAGCTTACCTATAATAGATTGTTTGTCTTATTATTCATATTACTTAGTCCATCGGTTAAGGAGAAGCAAACTGGTCACCGTAACACAAGTTTTTACTTAGCTCGGGACCAGTGTTTAATTTAATTTGTTCAATTTTTGTGAATAATAAACTATTTTATTTTACTGCGGTCATCAACAACAGCGGTCGCCAGCCCTCCTAAGTAACACGCGTTTTTGCTGGTTTGGAAGGAGCTCCCTGTCCTGTAGTGGACGTTTCTTGGGATGTTATGATGACGATGACTGTTAAAAATATATATATTCTTTATTGTGCACAAATTACATAAAATTGTAGTTAACATAAAATTTGTTTACAAAGGTGAGCTCATCTCTATAATAGATCTCTTCCAGCCAACCTAGCTGGTGTGAAAGAATGACATGAAAAGGGGCACAGGAATATGCATTTAGAAGTATGAAATGAGACATAAAAAAAATACATATGTTTTTAATAAAAAGCAAACTAGCATAAAATATGGAGAAAAAAAATACCTACTTATACTACACACTAATATACTTAAAATACAATATAAATAATAAGGCATATATAAAGAAGGATAAACATACTTTTAAAATACATACATACATAAATACTTACATAAACTAAAAATAATATTATAATGGTTGCGATAAGTAGTGCTCTTTTACTCGCATCTTAAACGATGTTATTGAAGGACTGCTTTGTATAGCCTTGGGAAGTTTGTTCCATAGTCGCACAGCTTGGGAAGAGAAGGAGTTGAAAAAGAATTTGGTGTTCGCTCTAGGACACTCCAACATCGCAGTGATGCAGTCGCGCCTAGAGCGGGGATCAGGAGGTAAAAGTTGGAAGTGGGAGCGAAGGTAGTCAGGGGTGGCAGGGTCATTCAGGATCTCATATAAGGTAGAAAGGATGTGCACGAAGTCGGATAGGTAGCCATTTTAATTGAGCGCGAAATTCGGAGATATGATCATATTTGCGAAGACCAAAGATGAAACGAATAGCCAGATTTTGTAGGCGCTCAAGTTTGTTCAGCAATTCTTTAGTCATATCCAAGTAGCATACATCAGCGTAGTCAAGAATAGGAAGGAGTAGAGCCTGTGCAAGCAAGATTTTAGTCTGAAAGGGAAGGAAGTACTGGAGTCGCTTAAGGGAGTGAAAATAGTAGTGCATGCGCCTACTCACCTCACTAACTTGCGCTGACCATGACAGGTCACGGTCTATAATAATCCCTAGGTTCTTTTCTTTGTCTGTATAGGGAATACAGACTCCGTTGTAAAATATTTTTGGCAACGCTAATTCCCCTAACCTACCCCTTAGTCTGCTGCTACCAACTATTATGGTCATATTTTTTTTTATGTTACTATAAAAGCACAGATAAAGATACATTTAAGTTGATTTTTAGAGCTAAAAGCAGTACATTATCTTGTTGCAGCTTTACCTAGTTTTACCTGGTTTTGAATACCGTAGTGCATTTATTCCGACCCTAGATAGCGCAGCCCGCCACTCTGCGGTTTGCGATCGAATTAACGAAATTGCATTGTCCGCGGAAATATGGCGACAAACTTCGCTGTACACAACTTTAGCTAAACATTTTAACGTAACTAATTCGTATCCGTCTCTAGGCGAAAGGCCAACTATTGAAAGTTGCAGCATTGAATTTGGAGAAGTTTTAAATCTTATATGGATAAACAAAGTGCCAAAACAACCAAGTGCGAGTCACCACTAAGGTGCAAGCGACCACTAAGGTAAAAATACCGTCTTGCAGAAGTGTATTAAAAATGCGTGAGTCCGACAAGCACTTCACCAGTTTTTATTATTTGTTGTTATTCTATAGCTTATGCACTATGAACATACCAATTTTCACGCTTGTAACTGTTCCCGTTTTTAAGATAGAGCTAAAACAGTTCAAGAACAAATGCACTATGAACATACCAATTTTCACGCTAGTATGTGTTCCCGTTTTTAAGATGTTCTAGAACAATTGTTTAGTTATATAGGTAGAACTACCAACCAAGAGGTTTTATTTAGTATTGCACGTTGTAGATCGTAAAAGGTTAAATCACGTTCTTCAGAGTTTATTTATCATTTCTATTACACATCACCTGTATTACGCTGTAAACTGGACTATTCTTCTGTACAACCCATAACACATCCACTGCCTATTTTGGACTACCATTGTATCGCACTGAAATACCACTTACAATTTTATCAGCTTGTTTGATCCCACTGCTGGGCAAAGGCCTCTCCTGTGGTATTCCACTCCTTCTGGTCATTTTCGGTATAGCACCAGCTCCATCTACTCTTAGTAAAACGCAACCAGGCCGTCCCGCTAACTTTTTGAGGCTGCCTCCATATCCCGCTCTCATCGGGCTTTCAATGAGTTAAAGAATCTAGCCCATTGTTCTCGAGCTTCTACTGGATAAAAACTATACCGAAAGTTTAAGTTTCAAGCCTCCAATAATTCCTTTAAAAGCAATTCAAACGAGACTGCATTTGAAGACGAGATTAAAACTGCAGTTCTTCAGTTCAGACGAGGAACATTACGCATCGATTGAGCCGGCCGCCTAGCGCCTCATTCTGATCTTGGCGCAAACAAAGCGCCGTCAAAGGCCTTGTGTAAAAAGGAATCCAGTGATAGAGGCAGTCAACAATGGGCCAGATAAGAGAGTGGGTTAAGGCATGAGCGTGCAGCGGTTTAAAATTTTCTCGGATTTCTTTGAGAACGTTTTCCTGGCTTCAGTAGGCACTTTATGCCGCGGAGCTAGCTAAAGTTCAGACGGCAGAGGCTGAGCCGGCCGCCTAGCGCCTCATTTTGATTTTGGCGCAAACAATGCGCCGTCAAAGGCCTTGTGTAAAAAGGAATCCAGTGATAGAGGCAGTCAACAATGGGCCAGATAAGAGAAGGAATTAAGGCATGAGCATGCAGCGCTGTAAAATTTTCTCGGTATTACGATTAGAGCGTTTTCCTGGCTTCGGTAGGCACTTCAAGCCGCGGAGCTAGCTTTAGTTCAGACTAATTCTGATCTTGGCCAAACAAAGCGCCGTCAAAGGTCTTGTGCAAAAAGGATTTTAGTGATAGAGGCAGTCCACAATGGGCCATATACTCGTAGGAGAGGAGGTTAGAGGGGGAGATTTCACTTTATGTTTCTTGTTTTCCTGGTTACGGTATGCACTTTAAGTCGCGGAGCTAGATTTAGAGGCAGTCAACAATGGGCCACATTGAGAATTAGGGCGTGCATGTGTGCAGCGGTTACATTACATAAGAAAAATTGTTCTCTTTCAGTATGTACTGTACTCATAACTTTGATAGTTTTTCGTTGCAGTATTTTCATAATGGAAACAAAAACTGAAAATACCTTCAAATATTAAATGAAACAGAAATCGGTCTTTCTATGATACAAACTGTCTAATCGTATTTATTGTTGGAGAGGCCGATTTGTTTTCCTTTTTCTTTTTGGTGTTAAAGTTTCTAGGAGAAAGTTGTTTAGTGCCCTTTTGGCTTCTGTCCGACCGAGAACAGTGGTGGATTCTCGTTTCGAAGGTCAAGTCTCCTTTTTGTTATAAATCTTCAGATTCAGATAATTTTATTCAATGTAGATTCTTTACAGAATACTTATTGAATGTCATGCAGAATACAATGCAAATAGAGCGAGTCTACGCCGTTTCGGATCGTTCAAGAAACGGCAATCTTGTATAGTGAAATGCTTGCCCGCTTCCGCCTGTAACTCGACGCGGCATGTTGTCGCGAGGTGGGCTTCCGGCGTCGCTTTGTGCCGCATTGATACAGCGCCGATAAATATTGTGGCGAGCTTTGTACGCTGGCGGTAGTTCCGATACAACCTTCTACACAGCGCTAGAGTACTAGCTAAGTGTTCATATTGGTGCTAACGGACCGTTGTGATGCTGCGTACTAGTGTACTTAATAAATAAGTAATCATTACTGCCTAATACAATTGACACACAATCCACACACATGGGTTTAGAATTAGAAGCATGAAGTTTTACACGAGATTCTTGTACGAGTAGGTATGTAGAAGTTTCGAAAGGATTTCTGAAGATTCTAAGGGTTTGTCCATAAGCGGATAAAAGTTACGAAAGTCCAAGCACATAGGCTCCTCTGGCATCAGCTAGTAATAAAAAAGTCGTTACGCATAGTACCGCAAGAAAGCACACCTTTTTTTTGGTCAATACACAGAAAAAAAAGATATCTTGAACCAAATAATATTATTTAAGTTAAAATCTTTTGGGTTTTCGATATAAGGAAACTCGAAAACGTCTTAGATTGAGAAATAAAAGGTTTTGCCGTATAGTTCTCCGACCAAGAACTAAATTTCTTATATCAATTTTCAACTGTCATCTTATTGTAAAAACTAAAAGCTATCACAACAAAAAACCGGTCAAGTGCGAGTCGGACTCGCGCGCCGAGGGTTCCGATATACCTATAGTATTTTTGGAAGCAATAAAGTCCATTTTCAGGACCGCAAAACTAAATTTGTTTGTAAAGGTTTTTTGCAGATTTCTGAAAAACTGTGCAACTTAGAAAGATCGTTTTATTTTTGCTGTAAAGTTTATATAAACTTCTGTCAACTGTAATTAATTCAGATTTTTCCTTACTCAAACTTCGGAGATAAGGGGGGGGGAATGGTATTTTTCTTGACATTTTTCATCATAACTTTAAAACTAAGAAATTTAAAAAAATACAAAAATATATTTTAAAATGTACAAGTAAAGCCCTTTCATATGATACCCCACTCGACCTAGTAGCGACAATTTGAAATTTGGCCCCCCCTATTTTGGCCCCCTTTATATTAATAATCATACTTTTTTCAAAATTTTTTCTTGTGCAATTAAGTTGGGCAACTATATTCTAAAACTATTCCAAATTTCAGGTTGATAGCATAAGTGGTTGCTGAGATATAGAGGTGTGACAGACAGACGGACAGACAGAGCGGCACCATAAGGGTTCCTTTTTTTTACCATTTTGGTATCGGAACCCTAAAAACCAAACTTACTTGAGTGAAGCATCTATCACACCAAGAATGAAACTAATTTAAATAAAAATTTTAAAGCTCTTTTTTCAAAAAGCTAAATGTGTCACCCTAAGAGCGAAACTAATTTTGTTGAAAAATTTAAAGCTCTTCAAAAATAAAAACTAAAATAAAAGGCTCTTTTAAAAAAAAGCACTTTCTTATCTCTCGTTTTTTTCTTTTTATTCCTCGTCTTCTTCTTGCTCTCTGGCAGCATTTTTGATATTAGACCTTTTTATTTTTCAACTATTCTTCTTTCTACTTTTGTTTCCATTTCTATTATTTATTAATGTTATCATTAACTATTATATCATATCAACTATTATAATTTACCAAAAGTCATGGGGGTGGCTGGATTCGAACCCGCGTCCATCGGTATCGTAGTCCTTCGCTCTGACCATTAGACCACAGGCTTGATTAGCAAAGTAATCGAAATTTTGATACTGTTCCGTCTTTGACACAGTATCTTGTACCCAGCAACAATTATTTGACTTAATATCGCCTTAACTCTTCATTGCATATCTAACTAGGTCTTGAGCAAAACAACAACCATCTTATACTAAGCAAAATGTTATTTGCCTTAATATAGTCTTAACTCTTCATTGCTCACCTAACAATTTCTTGAGCGAAACAGCAACTATCTTATACCAAGCAACATATTATTTGCATCAATATTGTCCTAAATCTTCATCTAATATTTTTCATAATTCTTAGGCGAAACGATTTATGTTTTCAATCGATTAATATTTTACTTGCTTTAAGATTTTTTCATTGTTGATGTAAAAAATAAATGGTTTTAATTCAAAACATCAATTTCATACCTAGTAATAGAACTCTTATTCGAAGAAATTCTTTCTTGAATTTTAAGATTTCGGCATTTTTAATACGTTAGAGTGATCATTTTACTCTAAGAGATTTAACTTTATAATCAAGCAATATCAGTTGAGACATATTGCGTTCTTGTTTTAAGAGATCATTTTTTTCTGTGTAGACTTATTCTTAACCTCGATCTAGCCCAGAGGACAGTGATGAAGTCGACGATGGAGCGAGCTTACCCAGGAAAAGCCTATTCACTTGCAACTTGGATAGATTCGGGTTATATGAACTCTGGAACATATTGATGTAGGCAGAGAACCTTCCTTGGGGTCATACGAAATTGCAACTTATTTTACTCACCAGATTATCGTAAAAAAAGACGGAGATCCAGACTTATTATAGAGATAGGTAACACCAGAGATATGACGAACGTCAGTGAGTACACTTTATCTGATGGTAACACACTTCTCCGTTGTAGAGTAATCATTAGTTTTTTTACGGAAAAATATAGAATTTTTGCTTATCCAGCCGCTCTATCTTCTTGTCAAATACCAACAAAAACGTAGCACGTTTGTTGTACTTTCATCTTCGTAGTACAGAAATCAATGAGAAAGATAGATTGTCTGCATAACCATCTGTTAGCAAAGAGAGTGTGAAGAGATCACACGTGTAAGTGTCGCCGACCGTTGCCTGTGAGTCTGTCTTTGTGGCGGCTTCTTCCCTTTGATCTCTCGGCCTCCGCCCCTCCCTCACGGCCTCAGTCGAGTCCATAGAATGAAGAATACTAGTAAGGTCAACCCGACGCGCTAAATAGTAATAGCGACGAGCAAACCTTCTATAAAAAATCCAAAAAAACAATCGGTACTTTTAATTTTTCCATATAAAAATTACAAATATGTATGAAAAAATTTTTTTGTAATTTTTTTTTGGATTTTTTGAATTTACGTTTAATTCATGATACTTTATCATCCTTTCAAATAAAATCTGCCTGAGAGAATTATGTTGGGGTCAACTGCTTCGTTGCCTACACTAAAAGCTGTCCGATGTTTGCTCAGTGAGCATAATCCTTTTCATTCATTTTGCAGTTATGTCAATTGTAATCACCTAAAGCTGTCAGAAAAAAAAAATAAAAAAAAACACAAGGTTTTAGAGTCATGGCCGCAAAATGTGTTGGTTAGGGAACGAAATCTGACTCGTACCTATATGAACTTAACTTTTATTTGCACAATAATGCCGACCAGTATTTACGTATAAATACGTAAAAGTTTATCATAATTTTCGTCAGTATTAAAGGTCTTCCTTTAATTGCCGCTTTTATACATCATCATCATCATAACATCCCATGAAACGTCCACTACAGGACAGGGAGCTCCCTCCAAAATTCCAGGTATTGCTTAAACAATGTAGAGGGGAAGTACCATAGTCACCACGCTTGTAAGCGTTACGGCTGGCACCACGAACAGCGGTTTTTGGTGACCGCAGATTGCAAGGCGGTACGATACATAGAAGGATGCTGCTGCCCATCCTCTGGTTTATTAACCCTTAATCGCCTCTTACGACACCCACGGGTAGAGATGGGTTGGTACTATTCTTAAATAAATATAATGTATATTGGTAAATATTTTTTTTTTTTTTATTGAAAATGGGCTTACTCTTGACCTCGATCTAGTCTTGAAGACAGAGATGAGGTCGACGATGGAACGAGCTTACCCAGAATAAGAAGCCTATTCACTCGCGACTTGAATAGATTCGGGTTATATGAACTCGGGAAAACAGACGCAGGCAGAGAATTCCACTCTTTAGCCGTGCGCATTATAAAAGATGTTTCAAAGCGCTTTATGCGAATGTGCGGAATATCAACCAAGTATGGGTGAAATCCTGCGGTGCGTCTATGGACTCCCGATGGTAGAAGGGAGATGGTGGAATAAGCTCGTGGAGCTCTAGATCACTCTCCGAAGTACAATCTGTAGAAGACCGTGGTTTTCACCAGCATCTCATCACCAACGAGCTTCTTGGCTCTGCGATCTATCGAGTCAAGTGCGGCTAGCTGGTATTATTTTTATGTATTTCAACATAATTGTGTAAAAATACATAACATTTTAAGAAAAGCGAATTGCCTGAGCTTTTATGAAAAGGAAAAAAAAGCTGTTTAGATAAATTATCTGTTTATGTCCGATCTACCTTTCCATTATCTGTGGTCAACTCCTTTGCTTTGCCTCAAAACTCCAATCGACTTCGCGTTTGTTCTTTCATCTTTGTAGTCTTTTTCAAATTACTGCCTATGGACTTGTGAAGGGTGCAATAGAGTATTAAAGCCTTTAACAAAATATAGTTTCTCTACTATTATGAAATTGTAAATTAATTTTGTCTGTACAGTCAACGACAGTACAAAGTCCAATGTGTCGAGCTTGACGTTGAACTTATGAAATAAGCTGTAATAATAATAGACGGTGGTTGTTGACCGTACTACGATACGCAGAAAGACACTGCTGTCTATGTTCTGGTTCAAATCCCTTAGTCGCCTATTACGACAACCACAGGTAGAGATGAAGTGGTACTATCCTAGCTGCACCATACGGACTAGCCAGCACCAGACGAACACCATAAGATAAATACAAATGGGCGTTTTACAACAAAGTCTAACTCACGTGACACTCTGTTTAATAAATATTGTATGCTTGAAATAGGTAAAACCAAGGAATTTTATATGGGTTTATTTATATTCCTCGTTTCCGTACTACTGTCCTGAATATGTACATTTTACTACCGGTTTCACAATAAAACATTCTAATTCATATTCAAGTTAATATTTGTCTAACTAAGGAACTTTAATGAAAGGGAATTCTGTAATAAGTACAAAATACCCATTCAAAACTTAATAAGCAGTAAATTGACAAAATTACCGTCAATTTAAAAACATCACAAAATCATAATCACGACGACAACCCTTCAAAGTTTTAATAAAAAACAATGATGAAAGAACGCTTTTGAGGAGCGCGCGGAGTGGGATGAAAGATGATAAAAGATCACTCGATAGCTCAATACAAGACACCTGTCAAAGGAGATTTAATTCGAGGAATGATTTAATTACGCAGTCGCAACACGACGCGCCACGCACAAAGAATAAAGAAAATTGTTTGGGGTGGGGGAGGTGGAAATTTTTTCAGGAGTAAGCTTTAGCATTATTGAGACTTTCAATCAATCGATCATTTAGCGTTAACGCCTGAGCATTTATTTTTAACAACACTTCAGAATGTAAAACTAGATGGCGCTACTGTAGTTACTGAAACATGGTAACGCTTGTTAACTCAATTCCTTTAGGTTGTGTGAAGGATTTTTGATCCGCAATCATGTCGGCCTCCAAGGGTTTCGTTGATGCGATGAATCATCATCATTACTCTAACCTTATTCCATTTTTTCC
This sequence comes from Athrips mouffetella, assembly GCA_947532105.1. Lineage (NCBI taxonomy): Eukaryota > Metazoa > Arthropoda > Insecta > Lepidoptera > Gelechiidae > Athrips > Athrips mouffetella. The sequence continues at coordinate 4,885,009 of OX383969.1, read as the reverse complement.
AATTTATGGAGTCGGCTACCTATCGGGATTTGACGAGAGCACTGGTTTTTACACAGAGTGACAGCCCTCTAACCTAAGCAACCCAGAAGGCAAACCAGACCCAATCCTAGATTAGGTTTTGCCAGGTTAGTAGCCAACCTGGCTGTCAGAGTTTTTAAGCCGCCAAATGGCCTCACACTTGACTTCACGACTTCTTTCAGTGAGAGTAGTCAGAACCAAACGTGCTTTCCAAAGCACGGAAACGCTCTCATTCTTGTGCCTAAGATCTATTTGCGTGCTTGCCTACATACTATTTTCGCGAAAAAATAATCTTCGATTAATATGTTTATTAGCTTATGTTTTATTATTCACCTAAGTTGGTTCCATATTATGAGTACTATGATAACCCTGAGTGAGTTTTTGGGAGCGGTTAATTCAGTGGGAGTTTCCAAAGGCTTCCTACGTCGATTATAATAAATAAAAGCCTCAACAATGAAAAGTCGTAGTTCAAATTCAAGAATAGAACCATATTATAAGGAAAACATTAAATCACACCTGAATGAAAGAGAAAATGCACACGCTTAGCTTTATTTGCTAATACTTTACGTACATCACATAAAATAGAAAAAACGCTAGGCAAATTCGCGAGTAAATTAATACGTCCTATCACATTCACGGAAAAAAACCGGCCAAGTGCGAGTCGGACTCGCGCCCTAAGGGTTCCGTACCTATCTTCTATCTCTATATATATAAAAGAAGAAGGTGACTGACTGACACGGCAATGGCACGTAGGTTCCTTATGAGGCCTAGGGGTGCACTAATAAAGGGTTTTACAAAATTCCACCCCTAAGGGGGTAAAATAGGGGATGAAAGTTTGTATGAAAGTCCGTCAGTTTTGAAGTTAGGATCTTCAAAATTTGTATTTAGGCTTACGACTAAAAATTAAGTTTTACGTGTCTAAGGGTTTTTGAAAAATCTACACCGTAAGGGGTGAAAAGGGGGATGAAGTTGAAAATCCTTCATTTTCAAAGTAAAATCCACTAAATGTATTATTTAGGCATTAGGGTTGTAATTCTGTGGAATGTACATCACTGTTATTGAAATTCCACCCCAAATTTAACCCCTAAAGAGGGAAATGGGGTGAAAAAGTCTAAAAACCAATATGCGTATCGTTTGTACGGTTTATCGGGTCGCTGATTACGAAAACTACAACAATTTTGAAATCCAACGTGGTAGACGTGAAATACCATCATCCCCTGGAGATGGGGTTGAGGTTGGAAAGGGTTGAAATGTCTAAAAATCAATATGGGTGTCGTTTGTATGGTTTATCGGGTCACTGATTACAAAAACTACATCAATTTTGAAATTCATCGTGGTGGACGTGGAATACCATCATCCCTTGGGGATGAGGTTGGGGTGCGATAGGGTTGAAATGTCTAAAAATCAATATGGATGTCGTTTTTATGGTTAATCGGGTCGCTGATTACGAAAACTACAATAATTTTGAAATCCAACGTGGTGGACGTGAAATAGGCATAATCCCCTGGGGAAAGGGTTGGGGTGCGATAGGTTTGAAATGTCAAAAAATCAATCTAAGAGAGTGCGAGATTGAGAGTTAAAGGGAGGGCGAAGGGGGAGGAAGGTTGAGGGGGGTGAGGGATGGGGGAGAGAGGGAGAGAAAGGGAGGGGCGAGGGGAGGAAGAGAGAGAGGGAGGGGGAGAGAGAGAGGTAGGGGTAGAGGTAGAAGAAGAGGTAAAGGTAAAGGTAGAGTAGAGGTTGAGGTAGAGGAAGAGGGAGGGGGAGAAGGAGGGGAAGGGAAAAGGGGAGGGGCGAGGGAGGGGAGGGGGAGAAGGAGGGGAAGGGAAAAGGGAGGGGCGAGGGAGGGGAGAGGGAGGGAAATGGGGAGATGGAGGGGAAAGGAGGGGGAGAAGGGGGGAAGGGGGAGAGGGAGAGGTAGAAGGAGGGGGAGGCGGATACAGAGTGAGGGGGAGAGGGACGGGGAGAGGGTTAAAGTTTTTCTCAATTACTTCTGCGAATTGTCTCTTTTTTTAAATATAACGTAAAGGAGTCTCACATATCTCTCTCTACATTTGTTAGGTTAAGTGGCAACTTTAAGGCATAATACTGCTGCTAAGTTCCTCTGTTCTGAGGAATTTATGAGTAACATCTGTATATTATATAAAATTTAGCTGGATCTTGAATTGTACTCATTGATTTGCGCAGGGTTAGTCCCGTTTTTCCTTAGTTTAAACTTACCCCGAAATGACGGGAAAATATCTCATTGCTTCGGAAACCGGTAACAACATAAATACGAAATCCACGCGAGCGAAGCCGCGGGCAACAGCTAGTCTACCATATAAAGCTTTTGCTCTTTGATTTTAAAAACTCCGCGACCATCCAACTTGACCCCTCTTTTATAGAAAAGTTCTGGAAACGGGAGCTCACCTTAATTGGTGATACCTAGCTTGTTCACGAATTTCATAATTTTAGGTCAACGGGAAGTACCCTGTAGGTTTTGCATTTTTGCATAAATGTATGGAGATGAGGACATAAAATGCCATATCTTTTGATTGCGTCGTTGTAAAAAATTGAAATTTTCAGATGTTGTGTGGTTTATAGACCATAATATTCGTATTGTTTTGCATAATATTCGTTATCAATTTCAACCTGATACCTCTTCCCGTTCGTGAGAAAAAGGGTCTTGACAGACAGACGGACTACAAAGTGATCCTATAAGGATTCCGTTTTTTTATTTTGAGGTACGGAACCCTAAAAATAATTGAAAACTGTTCGATGAAGGGCGATTCAAATAAAAGTTTAAACTTTTAGACTTTATGTCCTGGCAAGAAAACCATCGTAGAGTTCCCATAGCCGTGGCTTGGAACCTCTATAGTACTTTGTTAATTTGTTTTCAAAATGTGGTTCTGGACATCACTGTGTTCGCTCTGCTATCTTTGTCATTGACACCCACATTTATCATCCTTTCCTTAGTCAGTATGTCAGATTGTTGTTATTCCTTTCATTACCGCTTGTCGCAGATTTCAGCCCACGTAGTTCACTTTCAAAGAGAGATATTAATAAAGGCGTTCACTCCTTTCTGAGATTCCGCTGAATTTTTTACGCGTCTTCCGACCGTGTGGAGTGCCTAATGAGAAGTTTTTGCCGGATCTAATACCATAGAAAACAAATGACTGAAGCCTTTGTGCTTTGCAAGCTGTTTTATCTTTGTTTTTTTTTATTTAGAGCCACCGCGCACTAGCGATTTTTAGTTGGCCGATAGTTTGATCGGTCTCGGAATCAGTATGGACCCCTATGGTAGTGCGCGCAATTGTCGATTTAGCCACCGCGCACTAGCGATTTTTTAGTTGGCCGACAGTTTAGTCGCAATCGTTCTCCATAGACAAATCGCCAACTTTAAATCGACAAATGCGCGCACTACCATAGGGGTCCATACGCCAGTTCAGAAATAAGTCTAGATAACGCAAACTCCGCCGTTTGTATGAAAACGAAGCATGTCACAGTTTTCGGTGATATGACAAGCCCATGACTAGCAAACTAAGCGTTTTGAGCTTAGTTTGGGCCACGGGTTTGGGCACGCAAAGTAGGTACACTTGAGTCATCTAGACTTATTTCTGATCTGTGGTCCATATTGATTCCGAGACCGATCAAACTATCGGCCAACTAAAAAATTGCTAGTGCGCGGTGGCTCTTAAAGTTGGCGATTTGTCTATTGAGAACGATTGCGACTAAACTGTCGGCCAACTAAAAAATCGCAAGTGCGCGGTGGCTCTTAAGCTCCTGCGATAGACAGTTCTTCGCTGGGGGATAAGTCGATTTGACCTTTAGGATATCTTAAGCTATCGTATTGTTATGTAGCTGTCGTATTTGGAAACAAGGGGATGGTGATTCCCTAATCGGACTACGCGTATGTAGTTGGCCTCAAAATTAATATAAAAATTATTTTCCTATATCCACTTATCGTGTTCTCATGCGAGATCACACCATTTTCTGCAGAAGGCGTTTTGATCGTCCATCGGTTTCTTAACAAGGTCTGAATATTCGTCATCATCATAATATCCTCATGAAACGTCTACTGCAGGACGGGAACTTTCTTCAGAATTCCAACAAAAACGCGTCTGGTACAACTTGGAGGGAAAGTACCATATTCACCACGCTTGTTAGGTATAGTGCGGCCATAGACCGCAGGTGTTTTTGACCGCAGTATGTAAGATAGTAAAATACACAGAAGGACGCTGCTGCCCATCCTACCGTTCATAACCCCTTAGTCGCCTATTATGACACCTGCAGGTAGAGATAGGTAGTTGGTACTATTCTTTGCCGGTACTACAGGGGCTGCTGACTTAATAACCTTAAATTTTTATCATGCACTTTTACTAAGAATAGTACTTCCCATGTGTCCTGTGATTAAATAAGCCGTTTTAGAACCGACTTTAAAGGAAGAAATTAATAAAGGTACTTTGCCTTTGTACCTTTGTCTTATAGTCCCTTCTTTGTGTCGGAGCGCATTCCGCCAACTTCCGCAGTCTCATCTAGTTTACCTTTACTTTTGGCGCGAATATGTTCAGGGGTAGAAGTTCAATCTTTTTTAAATTACCTTCTTTACTTGGATAGTTGTCCTTTTAGGTTTAATTTGAAATGCATTATAATCTTGTCAGCCCTAATTCGTCTACTGATGAACATAAGATTCCCTCAATTCTGTATCTATAGCGGCTTCCCGCAACCTTGAACGTGTTGTCGGCTAACCTCTTTGAAGGCCAGCGCACGTTACTTCTTCCGGCTCTACCATCAAGAAGTTCTTACATACAAAAAGTAATTACTAGAATTATTTTACATGAGCATATAAAATATTATAAACGAAAGTACGAAATAATACTTACTCGAAAAAAGCCTACGTAAAGTCAGCTTACTCAAATTCTGGCAATGAATCACGCGCAGCCGTCAAAGCATCAAAATAAAAACATCGTTTGACATTTACAAATACCAAAAATAATTAAATAAACGCTGACAACCCTAAACCAGTTGTGCAGGGCTTGCTTCAAAGAGAATTTATTATTTAAAGTTATTGAGTTTCGCTAAGGTTAAGTGAGCCTTTGACTTGCCCTGTCTATACTCTATAGGCGTCAAGTTCCTCTTTGTATGCCCTCTGGAGGCAATAATAACAAATTATAATCACATTTTGTCTTGTTAGAACAATTTCCATGCGAAAATACGTATACAAAGGTTGCGGGAAGTTTGAAGAACTTTTCTTGCTTACTCCATGATGAATGAAACGTTACTTCTAATATTTGGGGCCTGTGCTATTTCTAATCACATTTTCAACAATGTGTTTGTGTGTTTGGTTTGGATACGTATATTGTATAAATTCCCACAATGGCCATATTGAGTCATATTGTAGTCACATAATGCAGTAAATATGTTGCCCGTTTAGAAGCACCTCTACATAGGAAGTAGAAGCTTGCTTATGCACTATAAACATACCAATTTTCACGCTTATAAGTGTTTCCGTTTTTACCCGACTACGGCAAAGCAAAAGGAGGGTTATGATTTTGACAGGCTATGTATGTATGTATGTTCATCTGTTCCATCATAACTTCTAAACTACTTCTCATATTTTGACAAATGAGGTGTCGTTAGAAGCGTCTTAATTATCCGCTGGTTATAGGATACAAGAAATTTCGTTTAATTGTATGTGGCGCCCTCTAGAGCAGATTAAGTCAAGGACTAATAAAAAAAAATTTTTTTGCCGTACCGTGTTGGGTATCAAATGAAAGGGCTTAACGAGCACATTCCAATACCAATTTTCACGCTTATAAGTGTTTCCGTTTTTACGATAAGAGTTAAAAAAAAAACACTTTTCTTAACTTTTCATTTTCAATGTTTTTATTTTTTGTTTGGTAATCCGCCATAATAACACATATTCTGTGAAAATTTCAACCATAAAACGACTACGGTTCAAAAGATACGGCCCTCGGAAAGACAGACGACGTATGCTTTGTAATAGGGATCCGTTTGGACCCTTCTGGTACGGAACTCTGAAAATTCGTATGATAACACCCTGTCTCCAAAGTCAAATCACTCGTTAAATACCTCGGCAACCTTTGAAGTTTGCTTCTCAGAAGAGATCGAGTGATAGAGCAAACTTCGATTAGTTTGTCTTGTCAGGTCCCCAGTGACTGATCTGACAAGGCTTACATCACAACTTATACAAGTTTAGTAATAACCTTACTTCCACGATTTTGGTGTAAGATTGGTAACTGTTTGAGACAGATTTTAAATTGGATGTCTATGTATAAAATAGTAGGTGTACATAAAATGTAGGATAAAAATAACAAAATGATACACACCAAAATGCGAAACTGCCTGAACATGTATATGGCCTGCTCAAACATGCGCGAGGGCACATCATCGCAAGAAGAACCGATAGACGTTGAGGTGGAAAGGTTCTAGAGTGGCGACCACGAATCGGTAGACGTAGCGTGAGCAAGCCCTTCACAAGTCAGACCGACGATAAATCGGACGACGATCAGCGGTCGAGCAGCGCATGACCGATCGTCATGAAGATCTTTCGGAGAAACCTATGTCCAGCTGTGGACTCCTGATAAAATGAGCATACGGAGAATGGGCCACCTATGAGTATGTGCACTACCTAGTAGGGCACCTGTTGCTTTAGAAGTACGAAGAAGCTAATAAGACTGCAAAATCGCGTTGGCCACGTGAAAACTTCAGATGGAATGCCTCACGTAATGTTACTGGCTTCCTTATCCTTTGAATCGAACCGAAACAAGACAGTACTTTACGGTAGAAATAGACGAGAGTTTGCAAATTGAAAAAAATATTGAAAGTTGTTTAGATTTTTGCGTAGAATCACATCGGGAATCAATTTTGTACCATTCTCCGTACACCTTATGTTACAACTTATGCCGCCCCATGTCCTAAAAGACTGCATAAAGCTGTCGGTTAAAAGAAGTGCGACATGTATCCACACAAAAATATACTCCTAAAGATGTCATTAATTACCTATTATGGGCCCCAAAAAAACCTAAGCGTAAAATTTTTCGATTTCATACTTTGTTACGTCTAAAAGTAACCATAAAAATGTCTATTTCGGTATAATACGAATCGCAAATTGACGAAATAAAAAGTGCGAGATAGGATTGAAGTGGGAGACACAACAATGCAATTTAGGCCTCCGCCCCCGCCTGTTACATTATGGAGATTGTAGGCACCGGCACTAGGCTTCTTGACAACCAGAGCCGTAGGTAGTGTTTATTTTAGTATTCAAGTGATGAAAATTAGAGAATTAGAGCAATATCTTTTTTATCCGAAAAACTTTCTCAAGAAAGCCAGCGTTGAAACGTGAGTTTTTTTTTTATTTTCACATAAACCTTGTGCCAGCATTAATAGACGTTGAATGTGATCGATCATGGAATGGCATGATTAAAATATGTTCTCGTTTTTTTTTTTGTAGCAACATACTAAAATTTATTAGAGGTACAACAATATTATCGTAGATGAGATAAAAAGATAATTTTTTTCGGGTATTTTTTAAGGCCGGAAATAGTTAAAATGTTAGTACGAGTAAGGACGTTTAGTCAGGCTTAAAAAACTAACATACGTACATACATAACACACGCCTTGTTCCCGTCGGGGTAGGCAGAGACCACAGTTCTCCACCTGCTACGATCTTGACATACTTCCCTTGCTTCCTGTACTTACGGTTTAGGGTACTTTTAACCTGGCCTTTATTCAGAACGTCCTGAAATAAAAAAACCGGCCAAGTGCGAGTCGGACTCGCGCACTGAGGGTTCCGTACCACCACATAAACATAATTGTATTAGTTGAAATTTCAATAAGTTAATGTGCTAGATTTTTTGAGTCCGACATGCGCTTGACCAAATTTTATTATTTGTTGTTATTTTATAGTGCACTATAAACATACCAATTTTCAAGTTTGTAAGTGTTCCCGTTTTTAAATAGACCTAAAACCAAAATCGCCTCAGCGACCATCCAACTTGACCCCTCTCTTATATGAATGTTCTTGAAACGGGAGCTCACCACAATTTGTTACCATTAGTTGTGAGAAAAGTTGTAATATTTAATGATTTCAGACTTTTCCCATTATTTGTACTGTGAGACCTAGCTTCTTGCCAAATTTCATAATTTTAGGTCAACAGTACCCTGTAGGTTTTGCATTTTTGAATAAATGTATGGAGATGAGGACATAAAATGCCATATTTTTTGATTGCGGCGTTTTAAAAAATTTAAATTTTTAGATCTTGTGTGGTTCATGGATCCTAATATGTGGTATTAATTTCAACCTGACACCTTTAACCGTTCGTGAGATAAAGGGTCTTGACAGACAGACAGACGGACACCAAAGTGATCCTATAAGGGTTCCGTTTTTTTCTTTGTACGGAACCCTAAAAACTTAAAAACTGAAAAAACTAAATAGCGCCTCTATCTCGATTTGATTGATGGTTTTTTTATTTGGCTTGCTTTTGACTGCAAAGACAAAGATGAGGTCGACGTTGGAATGAGATCACCCAGAAGAACCCTATTTACTCGTTACTTAAATAGATTCGGGTCTACGAACTCGAGGATACAGACGTAAGGAGGGAATGCCACTCTTAGGCTGTGCAAGTTATAAAAAAACCGCTCAAGTGCGAGTTGGACTCGCGCGCCGAGGGTTCCGATATACCTATACTATTTTTGAAAGCAATAAAGTCCATTTTTAGGACCGCAAAACTCAATTTGTTTGTAAAGGTTTTTTGCAGATTTATAAAAAACTGTGCAATTTAGAAAGATTGTTTTATTTTTGCTGTAATGTTTACATAAACTTCTATCGACTGCAATTAATTCAGATTTTTCCTCTCACAATCTTCTGAGATAATGGTATTTTTTTGTAATTTTTCATCATAACTTCAAAACTAAGAGTAGTAAAAAAATTCAAAAATATATTTTAGAATTTGCAAGTAAAGCCCTTACGTATAATACCACACTCGACCTAGTAACTACAGTTTGCCGACCTAGTAACTAGCTAACCTAGTAACTAAATTTTGCCCCCCCCCGATTTGGGCCCCCTTCACATTAGTAATAATTTTTTTTTTTCTAATTTCAAGACGATAGCGATAGTAGACAAGATGGTTGCTGAGATATACAGGTGTGACAGACAGAGGGACAGACAGACAAAGTCGCATCATAAGGGTTCCTTTTTTTACCATTTTGGTATCGGAACCCTAAAAACTGTGAATGTGTGGAATATCAACCATGGTGACTGATGAAATAAGCTCTTTGTTGAGCTTTAAAAATCTTATTTCATGTTTTCGCAAACACTGGTCAATTGCGAGACGGACTACCGCGCCGAGGGTTCCGTTATACATACTACAGGTATAACGGAACCCTCGGCGCGGTAGTCTAGTCTAGTAGTTTTGGTAGGATTTAAGTCCATTTTTAGGACCGCAAAACTAAATGTGTTTGTGATGGTTTTTTGCAGATTTCTAATAAACTGTGGAGCTTAGAAAGATCGTTTTAGTTTTGCCGCAATATTTAAATAAACTTCTATCGACTGTAATTAATTTAGATTTACCTTTTACAAACTTCGGAGATAAGGGCGGAATTTTATCTTTTTTCTAATTTATCATCATAACTTGAAAACTAAGAGTTGTAAAAACATACAAAAATATGTTTTAAAACGTACAAGTGAAGCCCTTTTATACGATACCCCACTTGAGCTAGAAATGACAATTTGAAATTTTGCCCCCTCTATTTGGGCCCCCTTTACATTCATTAATAATCATAATTTTATTTAAAAATGTTTATGTGCAATTAAGTTGGGTTAAGTAAATAACCACATAATAAAACTATTCCAAATTTCAAGTCGATAGCATGAGTGGTTGCTGAGATATACAGGTGTGACAGACAGACAGACAAAGTCGCACCATAAGGGTTCCTTTTTTTATCATTTTGATATCGGAACCCTAAAAAGACGAAAACGTTCTAAATTCAGGACATTCTAAATAAAGGCCAGATTAAAATTACCCTAACCGACGAGCATGGATGAAAGTATTGATGAAAGTACAGAAAGCGAGGGAAGTATGTCAAGACAGTAGCAGGTGGAGGACTCGTGGTTACGTGCCCCCCACATAGTGCCTAGATCCGGCCCTGTTTCGTGACGAAATCTCACCGAGAGACGCGCTAGCTTGAAGCCACGCCGTCTGCCAAACCGAATTTATCGCATTGCCTATTCAATCCGTGGTAACATCTGGCGCTGGCGAAGATGGAAAAATGCTAGTCCGCTACGGAGGCAGCGAGCGAACGCGACAGAACCTCAGTGTGATTGGCTTTAGACAGATTAGATATTTTTTTTCAACTCTATCTCTCAGTTATTTATTTTTTTATTCGGATAACTTACAGTCTAAAAATAATAGTCAACATCTTCATATCAGCCGAACATAGGCCTTCCCTATCCAGTGCTGGACAAAGGCCTTCCCTAAAGATCTCCATGACGACCGGTCCAGCGCTGCTCGCATCCAGCGGCTTCCCGCGACCTTGACTTGATCGTCGGTCCACCTTGTGGGGGGTCCTGCCAACGCTGTGTCTTCCGGTACGTGGTCGCCACTCTAGAACCTTACGCCCCATCTGCCATCGGTTCTTCTTACGATGTGCCCTGCCCACTGCCCCTTTAGTTTAGCGATTCTCAGAGCCCTTAGTTCTTCTTTTAGTTCTTATTAAAAATAATAGTAGTTATACAAAATAGTTAAAAGGCCATTGACAAATTATCGCTTGTAAAACCGGTTATACCGGTATTTTCTTGCTGCTGTGAAGCATCTTAACAAAGAGCATCACGAGCTTATTACACCATCCCCCTTCTACCATCGGGAGTCCAGACGCACCGCAGGATATCACCCACACTTGGTTGATATTCCACACATTCGCACAAAGCGCTTTGAAACGTCTTTTACTATGCGCACGGCTAAAGAGTGAAATTATATGCCTGCGTCTGTGTTCCCGAGTTCATATAACCCGAATCTATTTAAGTCGCGAGTGAATAGGCTTCTTCTGGGCAAGCTCGTCCCATCGTCGACCTCATCTCTGTCCTCAAGACTAGATCAAGGTCAAGAGTAAGCCCATTGACAATAAAAAAAAATTTTAGACTACACTATTAGAGCGTATTATTTATATCTGTTGCAGCCTGTTGTGGTTTTGTTGTTTACTTGCATAGTAGTCAGGATTTCACGGTTAGTGTACTTAGAAACTGCTCACGGCTTAGTCTAAGCTATAACGTAGTGGCCAAGCTGTAAGGCATATCACTGACTTTTATATTCCATCTTTAACTCTATAAAACATCAAAATCTCGGCAGTGTACTTACCCCTTTCCATCTCTGAAGGAAGCGCGCGATCTTGGTTTGCTTACCGTCTCGAATGCACCGCCCAAATTACTATTCGATCCGTCGTCTCGCTTGTGGGAAAACAATTCAAGATTGCACTTATTGAGCCTTCTCGAGTTATGAGATGTATTTAGTTATGTCTGATAAAAGAAAGTCTTTTTATTGTGTTTGTTTAATATTTATTTATTTATCTTCATTTAAAAACTTTCATTGGCGAACTTAACGCCTAAAGGCATTATGTGCAAGCTTGCTTGGGAAAGCAAGTTAAGCCGCTTTATTGGTAGTAATCGGCCAGCCAATCAGAGGCTGTCTTAGAAACTCGCGGGTTGACAGTGACAAGCCTAGCGAGGATTTTACTTTGACGGGGGCATTAGTTTTTACACAGACTGACTATTTGACTACTGAAACGAAATAGCATTTGACTACTGAAACTAATAGGGTAAACCAGATTAGGCTTTACGTACGAATTAGGTGTTAAGCAAGTGCTCAACCTTGCTTACTTTTATATGATTATTAAATGGTAATGAACAACCAACAATTTAGTCCTTGGTGCCGTATATGAATTGGCGATTGCTAAGCTGAACAAGAACAAAAACGATCCTGAGAATAAAATATCTAAGCTCATATCATCATCTATACCATATTTGTATGCAAATCAAATTGTTAAAATTTATATTAGAAGAAAATTTTAATTTTCATTAAAATTTTAAAGTTCCAAGAAAAGCATCAAAAAGCTTTGATTCAAAAGCCTTTTAGGCCCGTTTGCACTAAACTTAAGAAGCGCTTAAGTTCTTGCCTAACTTGTTTAGGAAACTCCTAGCAACATATCGGTTTGCACTAACCATAAGCTGTTCCTAAATTCGCTTATGACATTCTTAACTTACCATTCAGGAAAAAAAACGGTGTTATAAATCAAGCATAAAATGGCTATTACGGATTATTTACGCTTCCGTTCTTAGTCATCTTAATGATCAATTCACAAGTAAAAAAGATATATTTTCACGTTTGCAAATAAAATTTGGGTAAAACATTCAATTTTCAAAGATTTCTTGATTTATGTAAAACTCGATTGAGTGTTTTGACCGACTAGTATAGTTGACTAGGAGACGTTTTACACTTCACTACCTCATACAGACAATGAATATGACGGAATCTTCTTTACTATGTGAAATTTCTAGTTGTACGTATAGTACTTATCTAGTCCCTGGTGTCAAGTGACAAAAGTCAGAGTCAACTGACAACAGTCAGAACTGACATTACATGCTACTGGCTAGTGACACGACTGTCGCAGACACCAATGAGGATGTAATAAAATGGCAGACACAATCATAACAAATTAAAATGTACCAATGATTCGCCTTTTATCTCTCTCTTCAACACATTAAAAGAAAGAGGAAGACAAAGAGATTAAAAATATTTAGTGGTCCACACTAATTTATCGTACTATAGAAGAAAAAATAAACATAGACAATCGATCTTTAAACTCACTCAGTCATTCACTTAATTAGATACCGCCTAAATTAGGTCACAGCTAAGTAAAGACGGTTAGTGCAAATCAAATTGCAGCTAGGCTGTTTTTTAACTTGGGCACCAGTTATGTATTTCTTGACAAGGACAAGCCTAAGAGAAGTTTAGTGCAATCGGGCCTTAGATTTCTTTAGAAGATTTAGAAAATTCAAAAGAAATTAACTAGTCGCTTTGCGTCAAAGGTTTATTTGCATAAATTCACGGGCAGGTTGATAATAAGAAAGCGGGCAAAGCTAAAGGATACTCTTTACATCAAACGGAATGCATCTAGGTATAGGGTTGGCAAGTAAACAAACGTTTCGTTAAACACGTTATGCAGTTACGAAGGTGTTTGTGAAAATATTTCGAAGCTTGCAGTATACGTTGATGACTTTCCAGTTGTTTCTAGATCATGCAGCGCTTTTAGGAAAATATTGTATTTTATGAAGCTTTAAATGGTAAGGATATATAATAAGATAAGTTAAAGAAATGAAGAAGGCTTTGATTAGAGTAAAAACTGCTGGCCGAAATTTTGCAGTCCTTACGAAGTTCTCTACTGCACTAAGACCTGCCCAAAGATTATCACAACAAATACAACAATAAGCTTTGTTGTCCTAAGATAGTAATGATTAATGAATGAATCACATTAGATTCCCTTAGTTGCCTTTTAAAGCTCTTACGGAATAAGTACGACAGCCTTGGTCAAAGTCTTATCAAACAATAAGATGCCTGTTACATTGTCTTTTCAGACGTCGATGAATGACAAATTGAAAACTGACCTGACATACATACATAATATCACGCCTTGTTCCGGTCGGGGTAGGCAGAGACCACAGTTCTCCACCTGCTACGATCTTGACATACTTCCCTTGCTTCCTGAACTTTCATCAATCCTTTCATACATGCTCGTCGGTTTAGATTATAAAGCAGATGAATGGTCAGTTTATATTAATACCTGACCTGAGTCAACCCTAGTGGGCAGTCGGCAGTCGGCGAAGGACAGGAGATGAAAGCGCGTTCGGCACAACAAAGCGCTTTATTTCACGCCCCGCGAGGCGAGTTGTCCATTGCCGTTACGTCACCCGCTCTAGGGCTAGTGGACACTGCCTTTTATAGTCGCTTGCTGTAACTAAATTAATTATCTACTCATATTTGGAATATATGCATACGTGGTGGTGCCTTTCAGTTAATGTTTAGAACAATCGATCTCGTGTACGTCTTCTGCATCAGTACCGGAAAAACCTTCACCAACTAGGCTATTGTATTAGGCTACCGCGGATCTTTGTATATCTGCTAGAAAAACGACAAAAATATATTTAGTTTTACCCATTCATCATCAACATATATCGTGTGGGTTGCAACCTCACAGACCATTGTGTCAGAGTTTAACCTATTGAATGTTTCGTTTATTAAACGGTGATTTGACCGAGAAAAATATACGATGCGGCACGGCGATGTTCACGTCTCAGTTGTCCAACTAAGCAAAATAAAACTGAAAACGAAACTGAAACTGCTATTTGAGGCCTTTTACCACATCAAAATTAATGACAATTTCCACCATATTGTGTGTTGCCGGTCTATGGCCGATTAATAAAATATATCAGGGTATATTACAAGTAAACTATTCCTTAATTTACCATATAGATTTTCTATAATGTATTTACCGGAGTCAACTGACAACTGAATAAAGACATGGACGGGGTCCTATAGTAATCTAAAACGTCCCATTTACTAATAAAAAAAATCTAAATCAAAATGTTCTTCATTCATTGCAGGATATTAAAAATCTCGTAATGACGTCAGTTACATTTACGTCGCTTCACAAACAAAGTGGCGCCATGTGGGAAAAAAGAAGCGACCATAAAAAAAACCATAATTTGTAATTATTGGTACTTTAAAAGAAAGAGTCCTAAATATTCCTGATACAGTAAATATTCAAAATAAAAACTGTACATGTTCAACTTAGTAACAACTTTGTTTTTGTGACCTTTTGTGTTTCTAAATGTAATTTGTTGACTGAACAGTCCCTCGTCGGGCGCCACTTAAGCGTGAGCGACAAATTGTCGTCAAAATAAAGTTTTAATTCGCACCGTATGATACGTCGCCTGCCAACAGTCGCGCCGCGACGCGACACAAAGCGGCTTGTAATAAAGGGGTGTCGACAGCCCCCGGCTACGTGCTACCCGGACATGGATGACCAAACAAAGTGTTTGTTTCAACTCAAATTACCGATCGCAACACCACTTTCCCTACAAAAATAAAAAATCACAGGTAGCCCCTGAATGTTATCGCGCGGTCAGAGGGTCACAGCCGCCCGCTAATCGCAGAGACTACTCAAAGTGGAGCGTGCAAATTCGAGGAACAATAAAACTGCAGGTGGACCCGCGCCTCACATCAAAGCCCGCCGCGATACCATACAAAAGCCCTAATGAGACAAACCCGTGGCGTAATCGAGACGACGGAAAAAGATGAGGCCCGAGTTGAGTACGGGGCAAATTTTAATAATTGTCAAAGCGGCGGCGCCGATCAAACGGTGGGGGCTCTACTCTGTCCGCCCGCGGGTTCACCTGCGACGTGTGCCACTCCGCACCAAGCCACCACACAACGCGGCGCACCGCCACACGGGCCTCATTAGCGCTACTGATCTAATGCGACTTCGAACTTCGCCAGCAACGTCTAATTAAACTTAAACAGAATTTCAATTTTACGACTGAAATTTTAATACTTAAAGCCGAGCCGCGGAGACTCCGCAAAGGAGACGCGTTCAAAGGCGTCGCCGTGCACGTTTTCGCAGATATTAAATGTGTTGACAATTTAATTTTTCATTTCCTTGGGGCGGCGCGGGTGGCGGGCGGTTTGGGGGGGCGGCCGCCGTTCCTTTGACGTCGCGATATTGTCTTTGTGCGCGCGGTGGGGTGAGTGCGGCCCCGCCGGCGGAGACTTTGTCGCAATACAATGTGTATCAATAAAACTTAGGATTGGCTTTTAGTGGTTGCACTTACGCTTTGTGAGGCGGCGCGCTCACCCTTTGACATTATATGTGGGGCGCGGGTGTGTGTGCACTCTTGTCTCGTTGGTGTGTGTCTGTGCTCGGTTGGCGGGTAATAATGCAGCGGAGACGGTTCGGCGCCGGCGGCGGCACCACGCGGCTTCTACCACGCGAGTGGACGACTGCAGTATGCCTTCAGTACTTTTGCATATATGCTGCAATCCTTCCAACATATTCGATTGTTGTCCTGCCGCCGTTGCGTTGGTGGCAGAAAGAGCTTTTTTCTGTCACATGTATTTTCTCCTAAAGTGTCTAGTCTAGGCTTCATTGGGCTCATTCAACGGTGCCTCTGGTTGTAGTTTGGGTGCACTCCTTTTCCGAGGGATACGTTGAAACTCTTTTCAGAGCGAAGGGTCTTAAGACTCTTGTCCATTTCTCAGGTTAACCATTGGATAAAAAAAACAAACGAGATAATAAGCAGTGGCCGTTTATACATCATCGTTGACTGGCCTGATGGCATGGTTGGTAGTGACCCTACCTTCTACGCCGTAAGTCGCGGGCCCAGAGCAAACATTTGTTTGATGAACATAGGTGGCTGCTTTGAGTCTAGGTTTATGTATCTAATTATGTATGGATATCAGTCTGAAATATACCCATTTTTTTATATCCCATCATTCTTAGATTATATGACTGCCGTTTTGCATATTTTAAATACTTAAAACTTTCCGTTCAATACGAGTACCAACTTCTACTTTTTGTAACTTCTAGTTCTACACGTAAATTATTGCTATTACCTAGTACCATTGTATGATCTTTCATCTTTTATTTCATCCCCTTCGGGGTTGGATTAATAAAAACTTTTTATTTGTGCTTTTGTACTTTGTAATAAGAAACCTCTGAGCAAAAGGTAATGCTTCCTAGACCTTCTAGGCTCACCAGTTTAGTTTGTGCGTTATCTATCAGTTAGTCAGTAAATATAATTTTATGAGGTACCTGTAGATACTCCTACAGTATTAAAAAATATTTCATACGGTACCTCTTTGCTTGTCCTTACTTTTCTGTCATCAATTCTTGTCTAGACTTGCTTCAGTGCTCTACATTCATACGATACGAATGCCAATTCACTGCAGCATTGCTGGGAGTATATTAATATCGGCGATTGCTGGTATTGCAGTTCCTAAGGTGGCGAAGTACTGCGCTTCAGCCTGCGGCGGTGTATGAGTTGCCTTGACTGCCTCTCATAATGACGCTGCAGCCTCCAACTTGTAAATGTCAGCTTTAATAACTTCTGTATTGCCTAGAAATACTGTCTTGTATATGTTGCTGCACGTTGAATGGCCGGGTTAATCTCATATTTCATGGTGGTAGGTTACAGGGTATTAAACATTCATCAAATCATTTTCAACTTCCTTCTTCTTCTTTAACTTTCTCATCTCCTTTCCAAAAGTTTTATATTTAATATATTACCAAAGAGTTGATTAAACTACTTACCAAATATCTATCCTCGAATCGAATGTTTACCGTCAAAAGGCTCACTTTTTACCCTGTCCAGTCTTTGATGTTTATCAAAGAGATGCGTAGAATTTCCAAAACGCTTTGATGCTGTAAAAAGTGAAGCTTTTATCCTTTGACCGCGGCAGCGTGCTGTTAGGGCTGCAAAGCGACTGTAGCGGACAAATATCATCCGGGCTGAGCTTCTCCATTTGCTCGACTGACCATAAAAAGTACCCACATTTTTGTAACAAAATTACCTGTTTTAAAAGGACGTTACTACCGAGATTAAGGCACAGAGCGATGTAGTTAGTCGTCGGCGGCTGATCAAAGAGACCGGCTCTCCAATCCGGGGGCTTAGATTTGTTTCGCTCCGCCCTGTGTTGCGGCCACGTGCGTCGCGCGCACGTTTTCCCTTCAGTTTCCGTCAGTTGGGCCCTGGCTGTCGTCTGTGACGTGGCTACGTCGTCCCGTAGAAAATAAATCGCGAGAAACTCGCGTACTTTTATAGTTCTTAAAAACTATTTCAACTTCCTTGTTTAAGCTAAAATCATACCCAGTGTCTAGTCTGTAATTCAATTCCATGTTATCTGTGTCTAACATAGCATTTTATCGTAGTTTTCCAAGATAAATCTGTGTTTTAGTGTAGTGTCGGAAACTTTACTGTGTAATACGATTGGATTGTCATTTAAATACGGATTTTTGCATATAAAGGTAGTATTATGAACTTTGAACTAACCACTATTAGATTTTGAAAGAAACTAACAATATTTAGGACTTTTTGAAGACTCTTATAAAGCTTTGAGAAAAGTTTTTGAAGAGCTGTATGGTGGCGACGACAGGGGCTGTAAGTTTCTTGTATCTTGAAGTTTTTTTTGTTTGAAAGTTCACTGTAGCGTTACTGTTTCGGCTCCTTTAGTTGCACCTTTGTTCCCCAATTTGTATGGAATCATTGTTTAAGTTTTCAATAGCATTTTGCTTGGATACAGAGGGTGATATTGTGTTTGTTTATTACAGTAATTTCGTTATTACGTTGTTTGAATTTTAATAGGATTGTTTTGTTTATCGATTGGTTTTGAAAGTTTTAATTTATGCATTGTTGTCGTAGAGATTGTATGTAAATGTTTTGTGTCTAAAATATGTTGTAGAAATTGTTGTTGAATTTGAAACAATCCCTTGTTATCGAATAATGACATATTGTTTTTGATACAAAAATATTAGTAGGTCCATTTCCTGTAGAGTTTGAAGAACTTATGTACGTTGTCTGTTGCCTGCTACATCTTACGCGTTTGTTCAAACTACATATCTCCATACCAAATTTTATTAAAATCCGTTCAGCCGTAAAAGCGTAACAGAGAGACAGAGTTACTTTGCTTACTTTCGAATTTATAATATTAGTTGGGATAAGATAAAGACGGTCCAAATACTGCCGGTTTAGAATAGTACCACTCCATCTGTTCATGTACTTGTCATAAAAGGCGAATAAGGAAACAGGAGGATGGTTAGCAGTGTCCTACTGATGGTACACACGGCCGCACGTCGGTGGAAACACTTTGACCTTGATCGGGTCTCTGGTTCCGGGCGTTTGTAGCGTAGCGCTGGTTCAGCTTATACTGGTTTTGTTTCTACGTGCTTACTATCACCAAACTGCGGTCACCTACCACCTCGGTCCATGATGGGTTCCACAGGGAACATTAGAGATTTTTAATAATTCACCGCCGATCTAGAAAGTGGCTTTAAAGTTAAAGCTTCTTTGAATCTATTGCTGATGCTACCATTGGATTAATTTGTTTCACCTTATCAATTTCATAGTTACCTACATTAAATTATAACATGTCAGAGGATAGGGTGATCTTCAGTAAGAAAATTTGTATTACTTCAAAAATATAATGTAGTGTCAAAATAAAATGTAGCTACATAATGTTCACAGATCAATGTAACTGTATTAAATTCTCTTCAAAACGTTTCATCTGTTACATTCGTATGTATTGTTGACAAGGAGCTTTAATAAAGTAGCTGTCTGCAACAAGCTGTTGAAATTCAATTTTAAAAATATAATTTGCATGCATAATTCAATAAAAAGGGACTCCTAAGCATATTATGCATATCGCAGGTAAATTTTCAATAGGCCCCATTTCTGACAATTTAACTTCTTCTCGGGGCCTATTTTTGTAATTTCACGGGCTATTAGGTTCAGTTAGGTTAGGTTATACAGGGTGTTAATTAGATTGCGTGCCATAGCTCAGGTGCGGGATCAGTATCAGTAACTGAACAACTTTTCTCAAGGAACATAGGTCGAAATACGAAAAACCAAATTTGGCCTTCCATACAAAATACGCTATCAGCTAATGCAGTTTCTATGAGAGGTCTAAAATTGATTTTCGTATTTCGAACTTTGTTCCTTGGGAAAAGTTGTTCAGTTACTGATACTGATCCCGCCCCTGAGCTATGGCACGCAATCAAATTAACACCATGTATTTGGTTAAGCCTAGTCGCTTAGGTTAGGATGCTTTATAATTGACCCTTTACAATTTAGGTAAATTATTATAATAACTGCACCTGACAATAGGTATGTGCATGTCACATAGTAATTAAAATCTAACACCACAAAAGTTCTAATTCCTGCTTATAAACTTTTCGCGAGCACCCATACGAAAGACATCGACGCGCGCGTAACTTTGCAAAATGCAGCAAAGGAAATATTTCTACTCTTTTACTCACTCTCGAACACTCAAACATAAATAAGGTAAATAGCACACCTTTGAGACTAAAATGAGGTTTATTAAATATTCCATTTTAAAATACACTTTTCCTATACCTCAACGTGCAGCTCCTTCAAAGGAATTTCAACGCAATATTAACATAAAGGATTACAAATCTCTTAGAGCCCGCATTTCATTAGGAGAACTTAAAAATCATATAGACACCACTCCGCATATTAATCGCGACACATTAGCTCCGCCTTTGAGGCGCACTCAGCGCTTTAAAGCAGAATAAAACATGTCATTAGCTACATTATCGCATTACCGCTGTCCGACGCGAATTATAAAAAGCCTCGTGAAAGCGTAATGCTAAAAGCGCTGAAAGGGTGCGCATGCGACGCGGGCCGTCTTTGAGCCTGAGAAAAAGGATCCGTGCTAATTTCCAAACTCGGTTTCGCACAGATAAGGATAGAGTCGGGAGGTGTCTTTGATGTAGCCGCCCCCTCCTCACCCCCAACCCTCGGCCCTCTGACTCCGGGATGAGAGCTTTCAATGAAAGGATTTTTTCATCTTCTTTCCCTTTGTACTTAATTTAAATTTCGTTTATATCAATGCTCGGAGTTTCCTTTGGTGTGTTTTCTCTTTTACTTTGTCGCGTTTATCCTCTTCAATTTGTTATATTCCAGTTCGCTTTGTAATTAAATTTAGTGTTCGTAATCTGTTCCCAGTGAATTTATTTTTTCTTCAGTGACTACCGGTGTAATTGCAATTTATAAATTAGGTGTCCCTTTGATTTGAGAGTGTTCCTTGGAAACGGGTCTTGCTTTATTCTCATTTTCCCTTTGTGCCCACTCTTTGATATTTACTTTGAAGTGACGGTGGTGTAATCACAAGGTGCACTGCAATTCTTTAATTTGCACTATTCTAAGAAAGTTTACTTGAAAGATCTTGTAGGAAAAACAGCATGAGCTTTTATTCAGATTATTTTGTAAGAAATAAAAAGTGGCCTATGTCTTTCTCGGAGTTCTATCTCTATACCATAGAAAAATATTAATTTCCTTTACATTTGTGACTCGGTCGTTTCTGTCAAACTGGCGTAAGCGTGAATTCAAATCAAAAAATCAATTTATTGATTTGATTTAATAGATAGCAAATTAATAGCAAATTTTTTAATAATAATATTTCTTGAATTTTTAAATAATATTTTCTTATTAACAGATAAATTTTAAAATAAAAACGCGAAAAAACAAAGTATTTTCGTCTGTGCTGACGTGAACCTCAGTGTTAGCTAGTGCTCAAGATTTGTTTTACTGCTGCTTTCCTGACTTAATTTCAAAAATGTTTTAGAAGTAACAAAAAAGTTCAAGCTACCATACTCGCGTCAACAGTTTAACATACAAATAACTAACCACCTTCTTTAATCAAGATCGATTCTGCTGTTAAATCACGAAACATTACAGACCTTGTTGTTTTATGACTTGCAACCGTAAGGGGTAAAATACATAAGGGGCATGCGGCAAGGGCAAGTTTCGGGCGACGCGCAGGCAAAAGTGGCAGGATGCATCTGCAGTTGCAAGCAAGTGATTAACACGGCTAAAGTGATTAAGGGGCTGATAAGAGCTAAATACGCTTCACTTGAGCAGGTTTTTAACGAAAAGTGATGAATATATGGCCGTGAAAAAAAATTATCTGATAATTAAGCATCTTTCCAAGAATATGGCCGACTCCGAAACACGATTAAATATATTTTGTACGCCATAAAAAAAATTCCAAAGTTACCTCTGCTTTTTGCTTTTAAACCGTTTTTCTTAAGTACCCATTAATCTATGATGCCAAAACTTCTGTTTTATAATTAATATTATGGGTACAGATTTTGAAAAAAATGCAAAAATGAGCGAAAAACGTAAAACAGCGCGAATCCGCTCCGTTCTAGCACGCGCATTCTGCCCTTTGTTAGCAAGGGAGGCAATTTAGCTCTTATCAGCCCCGATGTGTGATGTCGTGTGGCGTACGTGTGGACGGACACAGTTTTGTTGGTTTCTATGCAGGATGCATGCAAGATACAAGCATGCGATTAATTTCACTATCGTGCGGATATCGTGCGGCGCACGTGGACAGTGACCCTAAGGTGTACTTAACTCTCATCTTGTGAAAATATTTCAAAAAGTTTTCGGATCTTATTTGAGCTAAGTCCCGCGAAGTCGCGGCCCGTACCGAGAATTTTCACGACAAAGACACCCGTTTATGTCTTTTTAGATTTCAACATCAAAGTCTATAAGGCCTCTTTGATCTCAAAGAGGTCATCAATATAAGGAAATTTGTTTTGATACTTTGCTTTACCTGCCTCTAGATATTTAGTTATATTTCAGCATCTTTAACCTCTCTCATCTTTTGTATTTTTTTTTGCTTTATGTTTGTACATTTGCTTAGTGATCTTTATTGTGCCTTAATAATGTGTATATCTTGTCTGGTGGACTTTTTGACGCTTCTCTTTTCCCAAATGGTTTCACTTTGGTAAGCGACAGAATTTAACTATACGAAAGGCGATCCATGAATAAAGAAATTTTAAATTCGAATCTCAGAAAAAAGTCTGAAATTTTTCAGAATTTTTTTATTTTATCGATCTATCGGTATCCTCATCTTACAGGTGTTATAAGGAAAACCCTCACTGCTCAGAGAATTTCTTGACGAAGCTAACCATGTTTTTAGAAATGTGGTTCAGTTTCATGGGTCTAATACCATGTTACTTACATGTTATATATGTAAAAATATGAACCACTATCATGTTTTTTGGGAATCTGCTTGACCCTTCTTAACTAAACGCTGTCGCTAGCCAGACGTTTAAGTGAGTAACTAAAACTAGATTTTAATTAATTCATTCATAAAATCCCATGAAACGTCCATTACAGGACAGGGAGCTCCATCCAGAGTTGGAACAAAAACGCGTGGTACGAGTACCACTCGGAGGGGAAATACCGTAGTCACTTCGCTTATTAGCGTTGCGTCTGGCACCCTGGACCGAGGTTCTTGGTGACCGCAGTATGTAAGTTGGTACGATACACAAGAGAATGTTGCTGTCCACTCTCCGGTTCATAATACGCTCTAGTCACCTCTTACGACACCCACAGGATACTTAATTTGCCAGTACTACAGGGACAATGTTCATATTTCAATACTTATCAACATTTTCGTAATAAAATCCAAAGCTTTTTAATTCAATACCTCCTATTCTATGTCACTTTTCAACTTACGTATGCCACAGAATAAAATACATAATAGTGTATTGTCATACAGAACGGACACTCCCCGCCCCCCCTTGCAATCTACCCCGCACACCCGCGCGCATCCGCTCGCGAGATTCTCATGGTCCTTCTGAGGGTGTTTTTACTAAATATGCGAGCCTACGCGACCTTCCAATTTCAAATTCGCGCTCGATTTACGTAGTGTCGGGATGTGCTTATGCGAACTAATTGACATCACACAAACTAGACGCAGTTCTTGTGGCCGAAAAAAGGGCCAAACACAATATTATATCGTTAGTTGTTTATCAATGTAAACTGAATATTCAAGCGATTGCAAAATTTCTCAAAGAATTTCATAAAATTCGATTCTTTTGTGACTCAAACATTTTGCTTTGTTGTATTGGTATTTCGATAAATTGATTACAGAGAGTCTGTACCTAATTTAATGTTACAGATCAAAGTATGTTTTATCAATTCACTGTCCATTTCTATCCTTTATTCATCAGTTAATGGGCTTCTTTTTTTTACTTTTTGTTTTAGTTGTGTTCAATATAATTCTTGATAAGTAGAGTATCAAGGTTCGCTATGTTGTCGCTTTGGTCAGCCTGTAGAAAGTACTGTCACTCCTATGAGTGAAGTGTTTTGACACTCATAGGAAAGCATAAACGCGATTTCCACCCTGCAAAACTAAAGGAATTAAGGCCTTCCGACCGAAACACAGCCAAAGAGCCTCTTTCCGCTCGAACTCAGCGGGAACTGCTGCTTAACGGCAAAAATAAGGTTCTATTTTTAACCGACGAAAAAAAAACAGAGGAGTTTCTCAAGTCGACGCGTATATATATATATTTTTTTATGTATGACCACGCATAACTTTTTACAGAGTAGTCCGATTTTGATAATTCTTTTTTTATTGAAAAGGGTATACCCCGAAGTTGGACCCATATAAATTTGGAAAAAAAATCCAACCCTAAGGGTAGGAAAACAGGGGATGAAAGATTTTTCACTGACTGATTGTAATGTATGACCACGCATAACTTTTTACAGAGTAGTCCAATTTACCCTAAGTAAAGGGTGGGAAAATAAAATTTATAATCACCTAAAATTGTAAAATAAAAACTTTTTAACAAAAAAATTAAACAGCCGAAAAAACTGAAAAGCAAAAAATAATAAAACTTTTTTATTTAACCTTAATAACAAAGTTTTTAAACTAATGTAAGTATGCCCGAGTAAATTTGAGTCGGTGCCAAACAGGCAAATTAATTAATTACGATGCACGGCGGCGGCGCCGACTCAAAATTACTCGGGTATACTTACATTAGTTTAAGAACTTTGTTATTAAGGTTAAA
This sequence comes from Athrips mouffetella, assembly GCA_947532105.1. Lineage (NCBI taxonomy): Eukaryota > Metazoa > Arthropoda > Insecta > Lepidoptera > Gelechiidae > Athrips > Athrips mouffetella. The sequence goes on along the minus strand of OX383969.1, from coordinate 4,860,346 downwards.
TAAAAAAGTTTTATTATTTCTTGCTTTTCAGTTTTTTCGGCGGTTTATGTTGTTTAAGATTTGTACGACAATGTATTCTAATATAAGAAGTTAATCTTGTGCTTCCTAGACGTCTGTCTGCGACGAAGGCGAAGGCTGAACGAAAACAGTCTTTGACTTGCCTGTTACACTAACCCTAATACCACTTATAGTTCCCGACTAGCTCACATTAGTAGTTCCCAGAACATCAGACATACCCATAATCAAATTCCCATCCCTTTGCTACACCAACATAACATCTACCTAATTTCCGAAAATAGTAACTTTGTATACGCATTCATGACACGCTAATTTTGCGGCTTCACGACGCACTAATGCCCCTAAAGAACTCTCTTTGAGAGCGTCATTAGAGAAAATATTAAAATTTGGAGCACCTTTCAACGTCAACTAAACACTCAAAAGATTAAATTTTTTCACATAATTGTATTACTTACAGTTTAATTAGCGCAGCTTTCATCGCCGCCGCTTTGAGATTGTGAACGTTTCAAATAGATTTCATGAGAAGCACTTTCAAAGAGAGCACCCCTAATAAGTACTGAAGAGTCCTCGCACGTGTTTATCAAAGACAGCCTTTCGTTACTCACCGTCTGAATGGCCTCAAAAGAAACTCGTGTAAAATGCTCCACAAAGTGCCGTATCAAAGGGAAGGCGGGCGCAAATATCTGTTTCGTAAACTAGTAAAAACGGAGCTCTCAAAGGTACTGCGTACTCGCGGCAAATTAGGCGGAGTTAAATACGAGCGCCGCTCACAAATGTATAACTTGAGAGTGACTCGCTCATTATTTATGTAAGTCGGCGTAATCGTCAAACGACTCCCTGGAGTTTTATATCGCGACGCCCGCGCCTGCTATCCGCCAGCCGGCCCGGACCGAGCGAACCAAGCGCCGGGCCACGCCGCTCGCCGCTCGCATCCAAGCCTCACATGTGTATCCATTTAATGCTCAATTCCCATATAATTTAACTTTGCGATCAAAGCGAAATTTTGCAAAGAGCTTCCCGACGGCGGCGGGCCGGGGGCGGGTGCGAGTGGGACGCCGACATCGGAGTTCTCGAGATCAAATGCTGGGCCAAATTAGTCACTCTCCGTCTCTCTATCTCAAAGCCGATCCGTAGCAAAGTTTGCGCGAAGATGACATCAAAAGGAAACCACACACAGGGGTGGTGCTGGGAGCCTCCCGTCGCCCGGTGCCCCCGGCCCCATACTTAAATCTGCCGTGTCTCGCTGTCTTATTGACACGCCACTGACGAGTTGCGAGTCGCCGTTTCCGTCGTCGCCACCGTCGTCGCTACTCTGCTCTGTTCCTCGCTCCACTTTGCAACGACTTATTTAGTTAATTAATATGGAATGTCCTACGAAGTTGGAAACTCCCACAAGGCTGTGTACGCTCACGACTCGACTGTGAGGAAACTTTAATCGCATGGGTATGTTTGGACTAATGTACGTACGTATTGGATACACTCGCCGAGTTACTAGTCCCTTTAATTAAGGTGCTTTGACGGACTTGCGAGAGGTTTGGGGAATAACAATTTTCGCTAATGGATAGGCAGGTATGAGGCGGATTATAGTAATTTGTGCTCGTAGTCTGTACTCTGTGAAGTGGCTAATCAAACATGAAAAGAAACACTTCAAAGACAGGCAAATCTCTTCCCACAAGGCCAAAGGTTATTTGAACTGGTAACATTTAAAGCTAATGTAAAAATTCCTTGCGTGGAGATTCTCAGAAACGTATACAAATATTTTAGGAATATTTTAAAAGTAACTAAGAGAATCAAAGTTGAAGAAGTATACGTCAGTGAAAAGAAAAGCGAGATATTTTTATCTTATTTCAGCCCAAAAGGGGTGGTGTAGCAATATTCGTGGAAATTTTAAAACTCCTGAGTGCTGATGTAAATAAAATTAAAAGAGATGAAAGCGGTTCGGTTAGGTTTCCCAAAGTTGCGAAGTGAGGCCTTAGAAAGGAGTTCCAAGTTGCAAACTTGGCAGCTTCGACAAAGCCCCAAATTGTTTTCTTATTTCTGTGTATTTGTGTTACTCCTACATTGTTTTGTTTAATGTTTAGTACCTTTACAACCTTTCTCTTGGGATTATGTAAAGGGTAAAGAATAAAACTATTTCCTACAAATGAGAGCCATATTCTTGTTAACGATTTGACGTCATATTTTCGGATAACATATCACTGCTATTTAACTAAAAATAAATCTTAATTACTCTATTGGTGATATTGTGATAAGTAAAACCTGCTAAGATCATTGCAAGGAGATGAGAACATGAAAGGGAGATAGTTGAAGCAATATGATTTTCGAATTATTCGTTTATTTGAAGATTCTTTACAGAATACTTATTGAACGTCAACGTAATTATTGAATTCAAGCAAAGGAAGTTTTTTTGTCTTCGATCTAGTCTTGAGGACAGAAATGAGGTCGACGGTGGAACGAGCTTGCCCAGAAAAAACCTATTCACTTCTTTTGAGAATGGTGAATGCAGGTCCAAAAATTATGGCGAATTTTAATTCCCATCTTCATCTCATGACCTTAATCAAAATAGTTGAGAAACTTGAGAATTCGAGCTTGGTATGAGCGGGAAAGAAGTGGTGGTGGGAGGCGAGGCAGCATTGTGCGCCGGAGTTTACGATCCCTCGGTTCCAGGAACTGCGCCCGCGCCGACGCCTGCCTACCCAACCGCCGTTTTTTGTGCGCGCGACAGATCGATCTTATCTCACCGCGAGGGTTAATGTTCAATCTAGATTCCGAATTTAAAATGGTTTACAATTTATTTTGAATAATTTATAATTAATGGAAAATTAACAATGTCTTTCTGTTTATAATTAATCAATTGTTTGTTTTTGGTCCTTTCTATTCATCGTCATAATAACCCATATATGTACGCTTGAGGTGTTGACCTTTTGTATGTTTAAAGCAAGTAGACTGTAAATTCTTAAATAGTAGTTCTTTTTTCTGGGTTACAAATGAGGAAAAGAGCGAACCGAAACAGCAGTAACAAAGGCTGCGCTGCTTAACGGACTTTGCACAAAAGTCCTGCCATCTTCAAAAGACTTACTCGTGAAAATTATAGAGACCAGATTACACTTTGTATACGACTATTTCTTTAAATATTTCATGCACCTCTATGACTGTTGGTTGATCTAAGTTTGGTTACCAGTATGTCAATAGTCGTTCATGATCAGCAAACATCCAAGTTGATTGTCCAGTGCATCTGTCGTTACGTCTAATTGAATTCTTATGTCTTCAACTGTTTATTCTAGTCTGTCATCGTACTTGGTTTGTTTGTTATTTTAGTAAATTAAAACCATAACGAAAAATCTATTCGATGAAACTAAACAAGCGTCCTTACATGTATTAAGTTCGACGACTTTTCAAATACTCAAACAAATCGACTTCGTTTACAAAAAGAACAAATTGGGTCGATTCTTCGCTGATCAGCTGAGGTTTTTGTGGGGAACCGATTTTTATTTTTTCATAAAATTTTCAAAAGTTCTAGTATTTCTTACGTATTCATTTCTTTGTGTTTTGCTATGTGATTACGGTTATCACGTGTGTCGTATGATACCATTATTCTTTCCAAAGCCATTTTTTTTCTTAATTGATTCTCGTTTTCATACCATCAGTCCTATCTATTGTGTATATTTGTGAAAAATACTCTATATTGTCCCAATTTCAGGACATTTTTATTAATAATTATTTGGTTGATTTAGTTTTTAGTACTTATTTGTTTAATTTTATTCATCCTGGCCGATTTCGGCGACTTCATGTTTCTTTGGGAGCTCAGTTATTCACTTGTTCATGTGCCCGTACATGGCTGCAATAGTCATATGTTAATAATGATTAGTGTATTTGCATATTTTTATCATTAGATTGATTGGAACAATAATCTCCATGAACTCCATCTCCGATCGCTCTAATATTTCACACATGGCTTTCACTTTCATGCACAATAGCTGTCACCAGTGGCGGCCTTACCCATTGCGAGGCTCCGGGCGGCAGGTCTTTGCGAGGCCCTTTGTCCTTCGTGAAAAGTATGTGAAGCGAAAGTAGGTCTGGTTGTTTGGTTTAGGTATTTTTCATGTTTGAGGAGAAATGATAAGGACATACAAATAAAAAAAATAGTTTTAAAATATTTTACATTGAAAGATTCACAAAATTAACAAATACAAAGATGATAAATTTCAAAATTGATGTTTGCGGCTTTTCTTAAGACTAAAATCTTTAATTAAAGCACAATAATCCCACGAATTAGCTACGTCATTTTCGATTGAAAGAATAGCAAGGGCTGAAAGCCGATCTTGTGTCATCGACTTCCTCAAATATGTTTTAATAATTTTAAGCCTCGAAAAACTCCTTTCAGCAGACGCAACTGTAACCGGTGTGGTAGCAATAATTCTCAGGACTATTTCGATAGTGGGGTAAACTTCAGTTAATTTTTTTTCTCTTATGTATTTCAGCACCGAGATAATGTCCTCGTTTCCTTCATACACACGGATGAACATATTCAGTTCTTCGTATGTCCATCAATATCACATGATTCTCCTACTGTCATCATAGATGTTTGCAAGTCGCTGCATTGCTTTAAAAGTTCATCATCACTAATTTCCTTTAACTTTTTTATATTATACATGAAACCAAATATGCTCTCATGATGTTTAAGAGCCTTAAACCTAGGATGGCAGCTTGCGCGCACATTGTCGACAATGACATAAAAATAGTTTATTTTGAAAATTTCTTTCGCATTCAATTCATGAGCTTCATATTCCCCTTCATAATCAAAATGCCTTTTTTTACGTCGTCTTCTGACATCTTTGAATTCTCTGTCAATATCATTTTCCTCTGCTATTTCTCTCGCTGTTACAAGGGATGACTGAGCGATAGAGGAGTAGAACATTATTTTCCGACTCCCGAACTGACCCGAGAGCGATGCGATTAAAAAACCGATCTTAAAGTGTTTCCAGGCGCGATATACAAGTACTACATAATGAATTTTTCAATTATGTTTTGAATGAATGAGTAAAGCTCAACTCACACATAGGCGGTATGATTGCGAAAGCGGTCCGGGGCGGTTTGGCGGGAACAAAACACCGCGCCGCGACCGCTTTTCAATGTGACAGGGTGCATATGAACTCATACTTTACAAAAAATACCGGCCCCGGAACGCTTCCGCTACCGCCTCTGTGTGTTATTTTAATTAACCGTTATGTTATAACCGTAATAAGTAATTAAGGATCAAAAGTTAATAAAAAAATATATATAGTTAAAAAAACTATATTTTTTAAAATTTGCTTGGGTTGTTGCGCGAGGCCCCTGCAAGAGCGAGGCCCCGGGCGATTGCCCCGTTCGCCACCCCCTAAGGCCGCCTCTGGCTGTCACGATCCATCATCCTCGCATTTCATATTCTGCCGGCTGCCATCATTCAACTTTTTGTCCTACATTACTCCTGTAATGTGATTATAATTCTCGCTATTATTTCTACTACTCATCCAATCTAATATCAACCTTTTGGATCTACATCAAGGTGTATTTTCACGTTTGGTTAAGATTTATTCCTTTGAACATGGGATAAAACTTGAATTTGCTTTAAGGATGTCTTTATTTGAATTTGAGACTTATATTTTGTCGTGTAAAGTGTAAAATGGGTCGGTTTTTAACGTTTATATCGGCTCCATTGAGGCAGGACCGGTTTGGGTGGAATGCCGGCGCAAGCGGCTTTTTGCCTTAAACTAGAGCTGTAGTACGGAAAGTAAACATATTCGTTACTTTTATTATTCTCGGGATTAGTTAGCTGAGGTCTTTTAATATTTCTTTGGGTATTTTAAGCTTTGCATTTTTTTTAATGTTATAAGTGAGCAAACGGGCAGGTGGGCCACCTGATGGTAAGAGGTCACCACCGCCCATAACACCTACTGTCTTATTAATGGCATATTTTGACACTAATAAGACAGCTAAGCGCGTTTCTCACTTTGAGAACTAAGATGATATATCTAATGTGCCAGTAATTGCGCTGGCTCCCTTGCACTTCAAACCGAAACACAGCAGTGCAAACACTGCTGCTTCACGGCAGAGAAAAGCAAGGGGATGGTACTTCCCCGGACGGACTTTCCACAAAAGCCCTACCACCTTCATAACATACATAAATATACATACATAAATAACATCACGCCTCCTTCTTGTCGTGGTAGGCAGAGACCACAGTCCTCCACCTGCTACGATCTTGACAAACTTCCCTCGCTTCCTGAACTTTCATCAATTCTTTCAAACATGCTTGTTAGTTTAGGGTACTTTTAACCTGGCTTTTTTAAAACGTCTTGGTTGTTTAAAAATTAAAAATCTCAGTATCTATAAGATTTCTGTTGTGACTTAAAGAGTCATCATCATAACATCCCATGAAAAAACTTCCACTACAGGACAGGGAGTTCCCTCCAGAATTCTAGCTTTTGCTGGAAAAATGTGGAGGGGAAGTACCATAGTCACCTCGCTTGTTAGCGTTACGGCTGGCACCATGGACCGCGGTTGTAGGTGACCGCAGTAAGTAAGATGTAAGATACAAAGGAGGATGCTGCTGCCCATCCTCCTGTTAACCCTTAGTCGCCTCTTACGACACCCACGGGTATGTATGGGTTGGTACTATTCTTTGCCGGCACCACACAGGACCTTCTTTGCCGGCACCACACAGGACTTAAAGAGTATGCTCATTCAAATAGGTTTTAGATCTGGTTTCTGCCCGTCTAGAACCAGAAATCTAAAAGATCATGAATGCTCGTATTGCTCATTCAAAAAATGGCGAATTTAAAGCAGATATAAAGTCACCAATTCCTTGTACCTAGTGACAAAACAAGGTTCTATATTTTTTTAATACTGTAGTGTGTCTTTAGCAGGTTCTTTTGTGGCCGGTTTTGTTTAGATTCGGTTTTCATACTAACTTATGATTACCTGGTTAGTTCACACTCAAGGTTCACACTACAGTATCTAGTTAGTCATCAGGAAGTGCCATCTTCAAGATTAGGTTTGGGGGTCAGCAGTTAGAACTGGAGAAGAAAAGTGCCCTTATTCTAATCGTAGTATAACTTCTGTCATCATCCATCATCCATAAACAGGGCATATTTAATTTGATTGATCGAGCTATTGCTGGGTCATTAGCCCGCATGAGGGGGACAAAAATCATAGACGCTTAAAAAATTTGGTCCATTTTCTTATATTAACGCACCCTATATGCGTTCCCTAGCAATGCCTGTCTATCTATACCTGTTCCTGATACAGGCAAAAAAGACTACGGTTCAACTATAAACATCACTATGGGTGCGCGCGCGCAGCCCACGCAGAGAGCACAAGCGAGCCGCCGCCGCCGGCGCCACTGCTTCCCGCCCGTCGCCCGCGCCGATAAAGGGCGCGTCGCAAATATTTGCCGTAATGTTATACTTACTGTACCAAGAACGTGCCTGAATGAGCCTGACTCACTCTTTTTAGGGTCTTTGTTATTGTGCCGACCCGACCTGCCTGCTTTTAAAAATAAAACTGTTTGGTTCCATCTTACATAATCTAAAATCCTTATAACCATTCCCAATTTCATCATGGACTGTACGAGTGGTCTAGCCTACTATGTAAGGTCCTAATAAAATAGTACTTATACATAATTAATTTAATCATGTTACTTAGGCTTAGGCCTTGAACAACTTTTCCAAAGGAACATCATCATAACATCCCATGAAACGTCCACTACAGGACAGGGAGCTCCCTCCAGAATTCTAGCTTTTGCTGGAAAAATGTGGAGGGGAAGTACCATAGTCACCTCGCTTGTTAGCGTTACGGCTGGAACTATGGACCGCGGTTGTAGGTAACCGCAGTAAGTAAGATGTAAGATACAAAGGAGGATGCTGCTGCCCATCCTCCAGTTAACCCTTAGTCGCCTCTTACGACACCCACGGGTATGTATGGGTTGGTACTATTCTTTGCCGGCACCACACAGGACCAAAGGAACATACCTAGGTCGAATAACGAAAAAAATTCAACTTCCCATAGAGGCTCCGTCAGTTGATAGCGCATATTATATGCGGGGTCAAAAAATATTTGGTATTTCGACCTATGTTTCTTTGGGAAAAGTTTTTAAGTGTCATCGTCTAAGTGACAAGCTAAAAAATATATGCACTAGGTATTTAATTAGGACCCAATATTTAGAGGGATTCGTGAAAATCTTTGAAATATCCTTAAGAGTGAAAATAAATGTGTTTGAATAAGTTAATAAAATAATCCACAAGGAAGATATACAGGATTCTGCCAAATACTCTACATTGTTTAAGCCTAGTATACCAAGTTCCATTGTAGTACGGTCAACCGTTCGTCGGTAGAAACTTTTTCAACTCTATTACCACGCCGTAAGGTCCAAAAGTGTTTCTACTGATGTGCGGCCGTGTGTACAAGCACAGTGGTTGCGGGAAGCGTGGAGAGCTTTGTCAACATCAACAGAGATGATCTGCATCGCATTACCTGATTGTCACTCTTGCGCTGTTTGTCTGCACTCTGCTCTATTATCATAACTAGGTAAATAGCAGCTTTAAATTTTCAGCCATCCAGCATCTGTGAGTGCTCTGGGTTATAATTGCACTTTACTTGTAACTTGGGAAATGAATGAATTTATTCTTTTTAGGGTTCCGAACCAAAGTGATAAAAACGGAACCCTTATGGTGCGACTTCGTCTGTCTGTCTGTCACACCTGTATATCTCAGCAACCACTCACGCTATCGACTTGTTTGGTAGTTTTAGAATATAATTGCCCAATTTTATTGCACATGAAACAATTATAAAATTATTATTATAATAGGGGCCCGAATAGGGGGTCATTACTAGGTTGAGTATTTTGTACATTCCAAAATAGATTTTTAAATTTTTTTCGACTCTTAGTTTTCAAGTCATGATGAAAAAAAAACTACTATTCCCCCTCCCTTATCTCCGGAGTTTGCAATGCGAAAAATCTGTATTAATTATATAGACGTTGTTGACGTAAATATTACAGGAAAAATAAAACGATTTCTCTAAGTAGCACCGTTTTTTAGAAATCTCCAAAAAAACCTTTACAAACCAATTTAGTTTTGCGGTCCTAAAAATGGACTTCATTGTTTCTAAAAATACTATAGGTATATCGGAACCCTCGGCGCGCGAGTGTCACTCGCACTTGACCGGTTTCTCTTTCATTAGGTTCAATCTAAAATTTTAAGCATCTCATATTAGAACTGTAGGTTTTTTAAACAAAATTTCATCCCTCATTTTGACCCCTTAGTTAGGGAGAAGATCAGCTTGATTATTTTTGAACTCTTCTCATGCTAGTTGGTTAGAAGCTTCATTATCAACCTGATCTCTTTATTCAACACAAGAAATGGGTCAAAAGCAAGGTCATTGATAATAGTAATTAATGGTACAGCAGCACTGCACTTACTTTCTCGCAATACTCAAGGAAAAACTATCAACCGCAAACTTAAATTTGTAATGCCATACACATAGTATGGACATACAAACTTTTATTTACGTTTTTCCATAATAATGTTTGAATGAAATATACAGATCAATTCAGAATTCAAATTGTCAAACATGAAAACAAACAAACCTCAAACGATTTCGAGTAAATCACATGTTTAACTTTTAGAAGTTTTGGAACACCCTTTATATGAATTTTCACAGATCAATGGATACTTGCATGGAGATTTTTTTAATTTCCCAACACATGTTCCTAATGAATAATTGTTCAGTTTAGTCTACTGAGCAAGCCCTTTCATTTTTTGGTACACCCTGTGTACTAAATTTTATTCAAGACAATCAAAAAGAATATCCAGTCAAGTAGACAACCAATCCAGAATTAATATTATAGAAAATTTTAATAAACTCAATGGAAGCAATTTTGGGTAAATCACATATTTACGATTTGGTGGTAGAGGAACACCCCTCATATGAATAACACAGATCAATTGATACTTGCGCTAGATATCTTACATGGAGATGCTTGGTCATGCAAAGTATCATCAAGATTTTATGAGCCGCTTTTTAGAAAATTTCAATATTTCATTTTCGTTGTATGACAGCTACCCTCAAACAAAATAGAGCCAGAAAGAAACTACTCAGAACCCTTCGATGGATTCGCATAAAAGTCTTAAATTCAAAATATGATGTCAATCGGACCATTCGTTTAGCCGCTAGGCCAAAGCGTGACCGACAGACCGACCGAGGGACATTTTTGGGAGACTTGTTTTTTATGATGTATAAGTGATATAGAACACATTTTTGAGAAAATTAGAAAAACTTTTTTTTTATGAATACAATACCTTTCTCGCTCCGCTTGAAAGTAAAAAAACATAAACGTATCCATAATATTTAATAATTTGTTTTCTTTGTTACAGGATGATAAACTCCTCATATTTGGCACCGTTCAGCTGAGTTTTAAGGTAAGCTATCTTTGTAAAATCTGCCAAGTGCGGGTCAGTTTCGCGCACTCAGGGTTCATCAGAACCTACTTAAGCGACGATCACACCTAGCTGAATTCAAAGACATTCTGCTTGGTGTGATCGAAATTGAATTCAGCTAGGTGTGAAATAGTAATACTAGCGTTTGCCCTTTGTTTGTAAAAACTCCAGGACCACTCAAACCTGCCCCCTCTTTAATTAATTTGAATATACTTGAAATGGAAACTCACCTTTAATTGGTTACACTTAGTGGTGAGAAAATTTGCAATATTTAATCATTTTCGACTTTACCTTTACTTGTGGTATGGTAGAAGCTAGTCTTGCTAAATATCACGATTCCAGGTCAGTGGGAAGTACCCCATAGGTATTGGTTTGTTTCATAAATGTTGATGATTCTATTGAAACCATCAAGGGTCCAATAGACCTTAGAATTTCATATTAATCTCAATTTGATACGTTTTTCCATTCGGTGGAAAAATAGTCTTGACAGTCAGACGGTCTACAATGTAATCCGGTCTTCTTCTTATTTAAGAGCTGTGCTTTTGTCGGTGGAGTAATTTCCACGCCTCCGTATCCTGTACAACATACTTGATTTTTTATTACGTCAAAGCATACGATTTTTTCTCAATTTGGTCCATCAAGCAACGCATTTCTCTCCTTCCCTCAACCTACGGAACCCTATAAACGTAACCTACATACACTTTCGAGAAATACCACCAATAATGGCAGTAAAAGACTTTCCAATTTACTTGGTCTAATCTGCTGACTCAACGCAACTATTGTTGTGTTGGTAGTTCGTAATCGTTAAGGAAATAATGACCAAGATGTATCGTTCGTTGTACCGCAGGTACGGGATTTCTTATTTCCCGTTTGGGTCGACTGCTGAATTGGTTTTTGGAGTTGTATGGTATTGTTCGATAATTGAGAGAGACTGAAATTAGTCCCAGTTAGTAAAGTAAGTTTTGAAGTTAATATTTATTATCATTTGTTATCGTTTTAACATACTTACCCTGAAGTTTCTTGAAGTTATTAGCTGCGATGAAGCAGCAGATTTCTTTTTTCTAATCCAGATTTAGTTCCGTACTAAATGTTGTTTGTACTTACTTATGACTACAATAATTAGTTTAAACAATATGTGACCTAGCCTAGTACTCAATGTAAGCGAGTTTGCATCTCCTGGACTAACAGCCAGTTGCAGAAGGCTCCTTTAAAGTTAAAGATCCTTTAAATCTATTGCTATTCAGTATATTTGTCATCACAACACAGTGTTTCTTCTTTTTTCGTTCGTTCTGCAACTGGCGGATAATAAAATGTTCTGAAATATGTTTTGCTAGGTTTAGTAAGGGTGATGAAGGACAAATTTCTATATGATTTGCTCATGTCTGCCTCTTTGACTGATGATAAGGAGCATCCTCTAGAAGATACAAAAAACATTGGTGGACATCCACACCCCTGCGTTTTTGAGGATATGACTATCTGATTAAATGCATTGTATAAAACCTCAGAAAAATAGTCTGCCACCATAATAGCCCTGCGTCGTAAAGTTACAGCTCTTCAAAATGCAAAAATTCACTACTTCGTCCCGTGATAATGCAGAGCCCTGCATGTCTGCCTCTTCTTCTTCTTCAGAAGTATTTTAAACAGGAGCCACAAAGGCAGACCAAAAAAACCTTATTTAGTATCTTATTTTCATTTTTTTTGCTTTAACTCAAAAACGCAGCGACGCACAGAAAAACTTGTAAGGACCAAATCGATTTGTATTGAGCTGATCTATCATCCCTATTAATATGAATCATGAGCAAATCATATACCCAAATTACAGCCAGCACCCTAACTAGTTGGATTTACCTTGGGAAAATTGTTTAGAAACACTTCAAAATCTCTGCCGAACCTTTTCATGAAAGAGTCAAAAGGCAGACGATTCGAATCCCCCTTCATTACCATACCTTTATCTTACAAAAAGAGCTAAAATTTAATTAAAAATACACTTTTAATTGCTTTTTTGGCTTCAAATCCGTTCAGATTACATAATCGCGTTATTTCCACGCGTTTACCCTGAAAAGGGTAACTGCACGACCTGGGAAAGGCAATTTTTTATATGAAAACCTGTGCAGAACACTCAGTGCTTACATGAGGGGTTTTAAAGAGGAAATTGAGTGACATTATGGGCATAATACCCTCCCATGAAAGGCAAGTGGCGCACGCTAGGATAGGCCTAGAAGAGGCGAGCTGCTGGCTTCTGAAAATATTGCAGCTTGGGTTGCCAGGCGTTTTACACTCTTGTTTTCGTTTAATGGAATCACTGGGCAGGTGAGGATTCACTGAGAGCTCTGACGAGAGTGAGTGCCGTGTCTCTGTACAAATACAAACGATAGTACATTTTACCACATGCCCTGCCTGCATGTCCCGACACTTGCGCCACTGTGAGACCCCCAAGCAACTTTACCGAAGAAAAAAAGTTTTTACTTTAAAAATATTTTTCACCTTCCCATACAGAATGAGTCGATCACGTGACCACTTTACTATGGGGCAAAGCGAATTTCTACTTATATTTAATACTAGCTGGTGCCCGCGACTTCGTCTACGCAGGTTTTTAAATTGTAGCCTATGTATTATTCTGATGTATGAGCTATATTATTGTAAAATTTCATTAAAATCCTTTCAGTAGTTTTTACGTGAAAGAGTAACAAACATCCATCCATACTTACAAACTTTCGCGTTTATAGTATTAGTAGGATAGGATAGGATTTATATTTGGGTATTTAAAATTACACTATTTGTATTATGTTTTTATTTTGTAATAATTTGCACTTATAAAAATATGATCGATCATAAAAAAAAACCGGTCAAGTGCGAGTCGGAATTCGGTTTAAATTCTTTCATGTGCAATTAAGTTGGGCAACCATATTCTAAAACTATTCCAAATTTCAAGTCTATAGGAGTGGTTGTATATACAGGTGTGACAGACAGACGGACAGACAGACAGACAAAGTCGCATCATAAGGGTTCGGTTTTTTTAATGCTATTTTTGCAAAATCTTATTGTGTGTGCAATAGTAGATTGTAACACAAGGCTGTAAAATAATATTTTTAAGGCGAGGGCGCTATTTTCAATCCAGAGCGAAGTGAAGGATTCTTGAGTAGAATCCCGAGCATGGCGAGGGATTCTAAAGTAGAATCCTGAACGTAGTGAGGGATTCAATAGGTCGCCCAAGGTAAAAATATTTTTGCAGCCGCGTAATACACTCTACTTTTCATCTCCCTCTATGAGAAAAGAATAAGAGGCTCATTGAGACACACACTCGTCATTAGTTTTAAATACAAAATACCATTACAATATTATTACTTGATGAAACAATACTAAAATAGTAGTTTATGCAACTGTCATATAAAACAGGTTATTAAAACACGAGTTTGGGTTTATCACATGAGGCGTAGCCGAATGTGATAATAGCATCAAACGAGTGTTTTAATACCATATTATATGCAGTTGCGTATACTACTTTATCTTCACCCATGCAATAGGTTTCTTTACTTATAAAAATGATAAAAATTAAACAAAAGTAAGTAAACAACAATGGTAACTTATATTATGTATATTACAGTTCTGATATGAGTCTGAAGAAGCCGCCTTAATATATCCGCTAGGTCTTCTTTGAAATATACAAGCAGAACATTTTCTTAACTAGACATGGTTTTCTTTTCGATTTTCATTCTTTCCCAATTCATTGTAGGTTATGTCATAAAATGTCCTAGACTAATATGGGAGAAGATCATAAGTTATTGAGTATCTTCTGGTGTAACTGCAGTATCCTGACTGCACCACTTTATCTTCTTTTTCAATAAACTTTCACATTACTTTCACGGGCACAAAAAACTTGAAAAAGGTAAATATTTGAAAATGGCGGCAAATCTAATATCTATTTCCAAGTCCTTCTAATTTCAGGCTGCGCGCGCATATTTTCCACTACAGATAAAATAATTGTAACTATAGTAACTGTTACTGTAACTGCTCCAAAATAATAGGTTGTTTATAAGGCACACTTTTTAAATATGCTACTAATATTTGACAGCTACTAAGAAAAACTGTTACATTTATAACCGTCTCTCTTAAAGACCTTATATTCAGTCTTCTTTAAAAAGGCTTAGGATCAAGAAGAATTTTATCCAAGTGTTATGTTATGATTAAAAAGTTAAATTACGTAACACCTTTGCAAAATTTTCATACAAAAATCGTTACGTAATGGTAACTTTTTAATTTTTTATGCATACTCTGCGTAATATTCAGCCTTATGTACCAACTTTTTGAATCATAATTCAAAGATTACGACATGAGTGTAGATAAATCATATTAAGTATTATTTGTAACAACTGAAAATGAACCTATTTGGTTGGTAGTCTTGTTTACATTTCAAGCATATTTCTTTTTTTATATTCATAATAATTTTAATAGTACAACCGGCCAGTATCATTTTTCATACAATATTTTGGTTCGACCTCTATGGTGGGCCTAAAATATCCCTATGGTGGACCTAATTTCAAATTCTAATTTTAAATCCCATTTTTACCCGCTACGAAAGTCTCTTGGAGAAAACAGCTATTTTGTTCGCCTTTATTGACGAACCGTTCAGCGATTTTCGAATAGATGGGATGAAAAATAAATAAATACTTGCCCGCTTGAGAACATGTTGACAAAATGTTGATATAAATCAGTTTGACAAATAGTTGACATAACTGGGTTATTTTTGGACCCAGGCCAAATTTAGTATGTTGCTCAGAAAATGAAAATAAAGAACTTTCCCAAAGAACAGGCTGCTCATTCTCCGATTCATAAACCCTTAGTCGCCTCTTACGACACCCACCACGTGTAGAGATGGGTTAGTACTATTCTTTGCCGGCACCACACTTAGTAACACACTTTTTGTTAGGGGCTCGAATTGCCAAGATAAGAAGAATGAAATAATGTGCAAGTGGGGCTTTGGTGCGGATCCTGCTTGTCCGTGTGGCTTCTCTCCGCAAACGATGGCTCACCTTTTGACCTGCCCTGCGTGCCCTCTTCCTACCTGCGCGAAGACCTTTACAATGCCACCGATAATGCTGTCTGTGTGGCGAAGTTTTGGTCCAATACTGAACACAATATAAATCACGCCAGAATCGACTCGAAAGAAGAAGAATTGCCAAGCATCTACTTTCACCACATTATGGTTTCGTTTATGTATCTGATGAGGTAGATGACCAGGCCGCGAGATTCCGAAGTACTAGTTGTTAACCCACTCAACTTGTCCTGCTCTACCGTGTATGTGGTATAAAATATTTTTTTTGTTTTTTTTTTTGCTGGTGTACAGCGTGAATTTTGATTGTTTTTCTCCCGAAGCCCAGTGCTTCTACTCATGAAAACAAGCAACTTACCCGAAGATTTTTTTTTAACTCTACAAAAATTTTCGCCTTCCCATACAATGTGAGTCGATCACGTGATCACTTTACTATGGGGAGACGAAAATAATTTTCTAGTGAAAAATGATTTCTCTCGAAAGTTGCTTGTTATCATGAGCAGAATCACTGGACTTCGGGAGCAAAACCAATATTAAAATACATGCTGTATTTGTTGTCCTAATTTATTTTTTTATCGAAAGTAAGTACTTTGTAGGTGGTAGGGTTTTTGTGCAAAGTCCGCCTGGGGAAGTACCACCCCCTTGCCTTTTTCTGCCGTGAAGCAGCAGTGTTTGCACTACTGTGTTTCGGTTTGAAGGGCAAGGGAGCCAGTGAAATTACAGGCACAATGAGACATACCATCTTAGTTCTCAGGGTGGGTAACGCGCTTTACTGTCTTATTAGTGTCAAATTATTTCACCAATAAGACAGTGGGTGTCATGGGCGGTGGTGACCACTTACGACCAGGTGTCCCACCCGCTCGTTTACCCACTTGTGACATTAAAAAAAAACTAAAAACTTCTTAAAACATTACGCTCGAAACGGACGACGGTAAGCGATTAAGTTAAAGAACATTAAATATAACGCTCAATTAAGTAGTAACGAGGGAAGACCGATTGGAAGACTTCAATCAATCTATTAAAGTAGGTATCAGTACAAATTGAAAGAGTTTACCATCTTATTGGATGTTATTGAAGTAATTCGAATTTTTTTCTACAATCGGACGTTTGATCAGCCGGGTTTTTGAGTAATATTTTTTTGTGATTGTATTTATTTTACTGTCTATGGGCTTACTCTTGACCTCGATCTAGCCCAGAGGTCAGAGATGAGGTCGACGATGGGACAAGCTTGCCCAGAAGAAGCCTATTCACTCGCGACTTAAAAGATTCGGGTTGTAGAGCTAGGGAACACAGACGCAGGCAGACAATTCCACTCCTTAGCTTGGTTGAAAAGACAAGAGGGAATCCGCAAATTAAGTAAAGAGTTTTGTGTAGAAAATTCTAATCTTGAATTAGTACGGTTTTTGTTGAGCATAAGCTAGAAACTAGTAAATATTGAGATGGACAAAAACTGCAGGTATTTTACGGGAAAGGAACGTTAATGATTCAATTGCTTTTGTAGATAAATTGTAAACTCAAAGAAATAAACATATTTTCTCCAATAACATTTGAAACCGTGTGGTGCCGGCGAAGAATAGTACACACGGCGGCAGGTAAGTGCCAACAAAAAACAAGCAGTACCAGCGGTACGCTATAAACACTAGCAACCAAACACAAGCTCAAGATCCACCCTATCTCTTTCCGTGGGTGTCAAAAAAGGCGACTAACAGATCTTGAACCGGAAGATGGGCAACAGAAGTTTTCTGCGTATCGTACTGCCAAGAGCACACCAAGCTTAACACATTCGACTTTTTACCGTTCTTATTCCAATAGACGCACGGGCTAGAGTCGCGCTTCGAGTGTCAAGCTTGTACTGTCGTTGACTGTACAATATACTGCGGTCACCAACCACTGTGGTCCACTTATGCGGTGGGTCTAACTTAACCATAACCGAATACCTACGCCTCTTTTTTTCTCCACACTATAGAGAGGTGCAACCATTGGTGCAACTCACCATATTAAGGGGCTGATAAGAGGTGAATTACCTCCCTTTCTAACAAAGGGCAGAATGCGCGTGCTAGAACGGAGCGGATTCGCGCTGTTTTACGTTTTTCGCTTATTTCTGCATTTTTCTCAAAATCTGTACCCATAATATTAATTATCAAATAGCTATATTATTATGCATAATGTATTGAATAAGGTGTAAAAGTTTTGGCATCATAGATTAATGGGTACTTAAAAGCAAAAAGCAGAGGTAACTTTGGATTTTTTAAATCATGTTTCGGAGTCGGCCATATTCTTGGAAAGATGCTTAATTATCACATAATTGTTTTCACGGCCATATATTTATCACTTTTCGTTAAAAACCTGCTCAAGTGAAGCGTATTTAGCTCTTATCAGCCCCTTAAGCGTGGTGGGTGACAACGATACTTCCTTCCACAAGATACCATACCGAAGAATAAAGTAACGAACGTAAAGAACGGACACTCTCCGCCCCCCTTGCAATCCATCCGCTCCCCCGCACGCACCCGCCCGCGCGAGATTCTCCTTCTGAGGGTCTTTTGTACAGTCAAGATCACATCAAGCTTGACACATTGGACTTTGTACCGTTCTTATTTCAATACCCGTACGGGCTAGAGTCGCACTGCGAGTGTCAAGCTTGACTTGTCGTTGACTGTACTCTAATTTCAAATTTACAATTCGGGCTCGATGTATTATATGTACTAGTGTCCGGAATGTGACCATACTCTTTAACTGTACAATTCTGAGGAGTGCTTCCTGTCCAGAAGTGGACATTTTATTGGATGTGATCCTATATTAATCATCATACGGTCGTAAATGCCACTCAAGTATGAGATTGCTCTCAAGATGTACTTTTCACATACGCAAATTATACATCTTAAGTGCAATTTCAGACTTGAGAGGGATTTATCAATACGACCCTTAACATCCCATGAAACGACCACTGCAGGACAGGGAGCTCCCTCCAGAATACCAGCAAAAATGCGTGGTATAGTATAAGTTGGAGGGGAAGTACCATAGTTACCTTGCTTATTATAGCGTTGCGGCTGGCACCATGGACCGCGGTTGTAAGTAACCACAGTATGTAAGATGGTACGACGTTGCTGCCCATCCTCTGTTTTATTACTTGTCTTTTCCTATATTACTTTGAAATAAAAATCGAAGTGCAGGTGGGTACGGTAGAAAATAAGAACGTAATTTGTAGCAAGAGACATGGAATCGCGTAATGTGGAGATGGCTTCAGCAATCCCGGTAATCATATTGCCGTGGTATGATGATATGAGATCGTAAGCTGAGTGCACTTTCTTATCCCGCTTTCTTTATAATAAGTTTATTTTAGAAATCTAACGTAGTTCGAGAGATTTTGAGATTTTCGAGTAGTTTTTCTTTTTGGATTAAATTGTGATTTTCGTGTAATTCCGTGCTCCTTCAAATTTTAAAATAGCAATACGATCTTTTAAAAAAATAGACCTTTAAAAATTATAGCCTAAAAAGTTATAATTATTTCACAGAGTTTAAAATCTTAAAAGTTATAATACGGTACAAGTAGTTCATGTTTTTGTAGTAGTTCATTTAAATGCTCTGTAGTGGTGTAGACCTGTAATTGGCGTTTTGATGCTTATGTAACTTTAATTAAGTTAAATCTTGCTGTTTGTCTTCCAAAAAATTAATTAAATGAAAATAAAGTAACTAGCTATTCTCGTAGAATATCGTCATATTTTAGCGCTTGCTGAATATATTAAATGTAAGTCTAAGTTACTTTATTGTATGATATGTTGTCAATAAGTCTTATTATCTGCACAATATGAGGTCCAGCACGCGAGGCTACAATAGGATCCAATGTACAGGCCACACAATAGCCTATTATTATCTGTGGACAGCTTTATTATCTCATCTATGAGAAGCGGTAGAAAATGTATAAATAGACGACTTTCTTTTCTTTCTTTCTTTTTTTTTCTTTTTTCTTTTCGCTTTCTTTCTTTTTTTTACTAAGAATATAGGGCTAAAACGGTTGCTTCTGAAACTGACTGAGAAAGGTGAAAATTATCCTAGAATCGAATAGTATTTTTGGTTAATAGTACATTACCAAACAAGTGCAAAAGTTGGATCCTGAGAGCAGCGGCTGCGAATAGAAAATCCTCAGCGGAGGGAAACAAGGCCCGAGGTGTTTTTTTTTTCACGTGTTAGATACGCTACTTTTCACCATTGACTACAGAAACCATTTTACAACAAAAGTAAAAATAGCGCAATTGTTTTTCTTAACTTTAAATGAGGAACTAGCCAGTGTGTTCAATACGTTTAGTATATATTTTACTTACAATTCGCTTATTCGCGTTTGTTCCAAATTCAAAAAGCCTTTTTTCACTCAGTGTAAAAACGAGCGTTTTTCACTGTTTTTGATGAATCAGACGCAAGTAAATTTTTTTTTTCAAATTTCTACCTACGTCTCTTAGGGAAAGTTGTTTAGTTACATGGGCAGATTTAAATCCTTTAGCGTTGGTAGGGTTGGTACAGTTTTTTAGAAATTGCAAAAAACCTTTACAAACAAATTTAGTTTTGCGGTCTTAAAAATGAACTTTATTGCTTCCAAAAATATTATAGGTATATCGGAAGTTCCGATTACCGATTCGAAATCCTTGGCGCACGAGGCCGACTCGCACTTGAACGTTTTTTTTTTATATTTCGTTTTGTTATGTTTCGTTTAATTGCCTTCAGACTTATAAGTATAAAAATGAGCTATAGTTACACCTCCATCCCTTAACAAATAGAAGGCTTGTGCCTGACAGGTTATGTCCCGGCGATTACCCAATGAATACCATTAACGTCATCTGCAGGAGCTGTCATAGAGAGCCATTCTTCTCTGCAGGGAGTCTTGAGGGAACTGTAGTCTCAACTCTTCAAGTGCAGGAAACGTTGATAAGACAAACCCTTTCTTTTAGCATAGAATGGTAGTCATTCCTTATTTATTTTTGAAGTGACGATGTTAAATTACCTTTTTTAGGGTTGCGATACCAAAATGGTAAAAAAAAGGAACCCTTATGGTGCCGCTCTGTCTGTCTGTCTGTCCGTCTGTCTGTCACACCTCTATATCTCAGCAACCACTCATGCTATCGACCTGAAATTTGGAATAGTTTTAGAATATAGTTGCCCAACTTAATTGCACATTAAAAAAATTTGAAAAAAGTATGATTATTAATGTAATGAGGGCCAAAATAGGGGGGGCCAAATTTCAAATTGTCGCTACCAGGTCGAGTGGGGTATCATATGAAAGGGCTTTACTTGTACATTTTAATATATATTTTTGTATTTTTTTAAGTTTCTTAGTTTTCAAGTTATGATGAAAAATGTCAAAAAAAATTACGATTCCCCCCCCCCCCCCCCTTATCTCTGAAGTTTGTGTCAGGAAAAATTTGAATTAATTACAGTTGACAGAAGTTTATGTAAACTTTACAGCAAAAAAAAAATAACACGATCTTTCTAAGTAGCACAGTTTTTTAGAAATCTGCAAAAAAACTTTACAAACAAATTTAGTTTTGCGGTCCTGAAAATGGACTTTATTGCTTCCAAAAATACTAAAGGTATATCGGAACCCTCGGCGCGCGAGTCCGACTCGCACTTGACCGGTTTTTTTAATGTGACAAGTGTGTGCAAACGAGCAGGTGGGACACCTGATGGAAAGTGTTCTCCACCGCCCATAGAGCTCGCTGTCTTATTAGTGGCATAATATTGACACTAATAAGATAGCAAAGCACGTTGCACACCCTGAGATCTAAGATGGTGTGTCTCGTGTGCCAGTCATTTCGCTGGCTCCCTCACCCTTCAAACCGAAACACAGCAGTGCAAACACTGCTATTTTACTTAGTTTCTATGATTGGAATAGAATAATATTTATTTGGCAAACAACATCAATAAAAGGCAGGCATCATACGATAATTAATGTATATCTTGCAAGCAAATCGTTTATTTCGCAGTTTACAAACAGCGGGCAACCTGTAAACGATCGGCAAATTGTAAAACGGCCCCGGCAGATTGTAAACGGGTTTAGATCACTGGTGCATTGTAGGTTCGTTAGCCACGGAAAACTAACCTAACCGATCCGTTAACCGATAAGTTGGGTTAGGATATTTTACGACCACAAACGAATCCAGAAACGAATTACGCGACCTTTTGTGAAATGCCGCGGTATTTACTAAAATGACGAATTTTTTTTTGTCCTAAATGACGCACCTAATATAATTAAGTACTTCATTCTTATTACAATCTAGCCTTATAAGTTTGGCTAATGAGTAATTTAAATATGATAGAGTTAAAAATGACGAATAAAAAATTCTCGGTATTTTTTAGAATGCCAAGGCAAAATGTAAAACGACGAATTGTACAATTTGCCTGCGACATGTATATTGTACGAAGATACGAGTGGTCCAAACTTTTACGACAACCATCTAGCCAGCATAATCTTCTTATTACCTCTATAACCCAAGGACAAATGTTTGCCACTTAATTTGCAATTCTATTAATACACCGAATAAGGAATATTCTAAGGAGACAGCTTTTCATTCCGAAACTTGGATATAAAGGTTAATGTCTTACAAATCCAACACACACAGATTAAACCGTTGTTGGGACTAGAAGCATGTCATTTTAATGGAACTATTTTAAAACCATATACCGTAGGTGAGCACTTAGAAAGCGTTACTGAAATTTCATGACCTAGGGTTGAAACTGGAAATGAAATGAAAGTTTTTACATAAACGCCATTGAACAGTATTTTTACAAAAAGTTTTATAGTTGCAACCCTTTTTTGCGCGTCAAACTCACTATAGAGTGCTATAGACGCGTTTTGCGTACGACAGACACGATCCTCTCGCATGAATGCTACGGCTGCTTTCCGTTGTACGTATTTCAAAATACATCTTCCTAAAGATAGAAATGTTCATCTATGGCTTTGGCCAGTAGTCAAGCTCTTAACTTATAAGGCTGTTGCGTTGGTGATGTACGATGACTCTGCTAACTATAGCCTAGGCATTTATTTTACAGTTTTATACTATTTACAACTTAAATTGATTTCTTAACTTCCATTTATTATAGCTGGCTTTCGGCTAATTAAACTTGACCACTTCTATAATTGATTAATAAAATAACACTTATGTTGCACAAATCCTACCAAATACGTTAGTTTTCGATCCTTCTCTCCGCAATCAACGGAACCGTATTCTGCAGTACGATCTAATAGTTTATGGGTCCGATGTCACTATATATATGTAGCAGGTAAAGTGTATAATTCGTCGTTTTAGATTATGCCTTGGCATTCTACAAAATGTCGAGAAATTTTTAATTCGTCATTTTACATAATGCTGCAGCATTTCACAAAACGGTGCGTAATTCTTTTCTGGCAGTCGCCGGCCGTTGCCTCGTTACTCGTGCGTTGTGGTCGTAAAATAACCTAACCCAACCTAACCGAACAAACCTAAAATGCACCAGTGATCTAAACCTGTTTACAATCTGCCGACCGTTTACAGTTTGCCGCCGCCGTTTGTAAACGGCGAATTATACGATTTGCCTGCGACATAAAGACGACTATAAAAGAATAATAAATAATAGGTAAAGCCGCAGGGCAGAAATATAGTCTAAAATAAGAAAATCGCAATTAAAAATCAATTATCCTTACGAAACATAAACATTAAACGAAATTAATCCACATCACCAACAATATAATCTGAAGGCTGTTTATCTCAAGACCCTTGGGCTAAGTGGTCACAAAAACCTCAATAATTGAATGTCGTATTATTCGGTCTGTCGTCTCGTCTCGCAAATTGTCTTATGTTTTATTCACCGGCGCCAATCATCCGAACCGCCAAGGGTCATCGAAAGGCGTCGCCGGATCTTGAAATATGAATTCTATATTTCCATCTCATGTCCTACTCCGTTTAATTGACAAAATCCTTTGAGTGAGAGAGACAGATTTTGTGTTCGACAAGTGATTGGCTTAGTTAACCGCCGACTTAATTTGTTTAGAGGATTTTGATTTGACAAACAAGGGATTGTTAATTGTAACAGATTGTCATTTATTTAAGTAGAAATTTTTGATACATGTGCTTGAGTTTCTTGATTTTTGATTTTGCAACGTCAACGCTACATTATCAGACACACAGACGACAGTATGTAAGTCGTTAAAAATGGCTTTAGGAATACTCTAGTGGAGGCTAATTAAATTTTTATGTTCAGATTTTGTTTTGGCTTCACCGACCTTGTTGATATACGACTAGTGGTGAGGTCACCCATCTAGTTTCCGAACAGGACTGACATTTCTTAATAGTCTTGGTTGACAAGAAAGTTCAACATGAACGCTTCTATTCCGTCCAGGAGAAAATTTACGAAAAAAAAATACAAAAACAAATGAAAACCTCCAATCCAATACCAGTTATTATTCCCAACTATCTGTAAACTGACATGTTGTGGTTGAACATTTTTCGACAAGTCCGGCCGGTCAGTGGTCGGCCTGTCAATCGTGGTACAGATTGGCTGCCAATTTGTCATACCTATTCTTTATTTTTATTGTTGGATTTGTGGTAGAACGTCTGCTTTGGTGAGTTTGAAAACTTTTTATTAGTTCCTTTTATGAATTTGATTGCAAACTCGTATTTTTAATTTACTAAGTTCATTTTCTGCGGAACACCAACAACGCTTCTAAAGTTTGAGTTATATTATAAGGAACGTTAACATATACCGAAAAATATCTTCTATTACGCCTATTACTAAAAGCAAGCGTCTCAAATGATCCGTTCCATCACGAATTTCAATTTTTTTTTAATATTCCCCAAGCTGGAAGATTGAGTTCGTCACCATTGACACCAAAGCTCGAATTACCTATATCTTATACAGCAAATTACGAAAACGAAACGTGATCCTCCCTAATACATTGCTAATACGAACATGCCTCGAAGGCAAGGCAACTTGAGGCAAGAGGAGTAATTGAAAAATCTTCGTGTCACTGAAAACAAGACGGTGATTTGTTGAAGGAAAACAAATCAAGGTTTGCTCGGGGCAGGTAGCGTTGTTTTGTACCGGTCCTCCCGATTATAAGCTTGATTAAACTGTGAAAGCTGCGATGTCGCGCAGGTAGACTAGGGTTGTGACAGATGTCTTGGAAATTGGTCCTGTTGAAAAGTTTGTTGACTTATCTTACGTTTTATATTCTTTTATTTAGTTAACTTGTTTACAGATTGTGTCGTACTTTCTTCAATACTAATTCACAATCCAAATAAATTAGGTCTTATGAAATTAGCGAAATTTTCTTACAGATTAATGAGATCGTATTATAATCATCATAATTCCTATAATTCTTTATCTACTCTCATATCATAAACCCTCAATAATGCGTTCAGTAATTGTAGGTCATCTACATAACTTTTGCAACCGAAACCATGCTTTCTAGATTTTCCACCTTTTTTAATATAAATAAAACCTTATTTACATTTCTTTTTGTTTAAATCATTAGGATCACAAGACTGTTGATTGAAATCGTGTATTAAAAAAAATCCCGTTTCTCATCAGATTTCTGCAAAACTCTTGAATTTTTTTAAATATTTTTTTTTTATGTATATTCCCCACTCAACCCTTTACCCCAGGTGTCTTAGCGGGGCTCCACCGCGGACCTGAATAATGGAGAACCCCGCCTTAATCTAGCAGGGACAATGCGTCTGCTCGCGACGTTTTGCATACAATGACCCGCCAGCGCCAGAGTGCTACGGAGGGCGGAAAATGCAACTGTCATAGATTTTTTCCGGGCGAATTGCTCGTCAAGTCTTCATTTGCATTAGGTCTATTATTTTGTAGAACAGGCTGAAAATTTTTATCTATGTTATCATCATCAATTCAGCCGAAAGACCTCCATGTTTTCAATAATAAAATTTAGATTTTTATATTGTCATATCATAAGTGAGCAAACGAACAGACCGGCCTCCTGATGGTAAGTAGTTTCCACCACCTGACGTAGCACCTACTGTTTTATTATTGGTGGCTCTCTTTGACACTACTGCGATAGGAAATTGCGTTTGAGAAGTAGAATGAAATGTGCATTTTCACTGGCTCCCTTAAGATACCCTTCGAACCGAAACACAGCAGTACAGGCACTGCTGCTTTACATCAGAAATAGGCATGGGGATGGTACTTTTAATTTTTGAAGCCCAGTGACTCTACCGTGGATTTTACTCATGAAAACAAGTAACCTTCCGGAAGAAAAAAAAATACTCGAATTATTTTGTTTACTTCCCGTACAAAATGAGTTAGTAATTCTTTCTTGTCTTCGGGAAAGTTACTACCTAGTTTGGTTTCCATGAGTAGATTCACTGGGCTTGGGGAGCGAAACCAGTGCGAAAACTAGCGGTGTATTAGCGAAATTGTTCGTTTCGATATCGGCTGCCCCTAACGGTGGAAAAATGCAACTGTCACGGAGTTTTCCGGACGAATGGTTCGAATTGCCCATTTACATCAGGAACAATAAAAAACAATTTAAATGGAAAATTGTTCTTTATTGTTTTTCAGCCAATACCAGCTCATGAAAATGACGAGCAATTCTAATCATTCGCCCGGGAAACACTGTGACGACAGATGCATTTTTCTACCGTTTGAAAAAATGGCACATCGTTTCACATGATGTTAGGAAGGATTCAGACTTTCTGGTAGCTTTACCAACCTATGTGACAAATACTCATTTTGACGTTTTGGGGGTTGCAAAGAAAGTCTTTTTGGAGCGAATTGGTCATCATTTACATCGTCTTCTAGAATTTTTTTAGGAATTGGTAATGGATGAAGAAACATGTGAATATATTTCTTTCGGTGCCGAAAAAGCTTCGGGCCTTGTCCGGTATAGAACTATTTTTGACTTATTGCAAATCCATCGCGATAATATCTTGCACTGTTTTTTACGAACCCATCTCTACCCGTGGGTGTCGTAAGGGTTAATGAACCAGAGGATGGGCAGCAGCACCCTTCTATGTTTCGTATCATCTTATATTCTGCGGTCACCAACAACCGCGGTTCATGGCGCCAGCCGTAACGCTAGCAAGCGTGGTGACTATGTTACTTCCCCTCCACATTGTTTCAGCAAAAGCTGGAATTTTGGAGGGAGTTCCCTGTCCTGTAGTGGACGTTTCATGGAATGTCATGATGAATATCCTGCATCGTGCTTGCACCTCGTATTGTAAAAATTACTTTTAGTGATGCAAATATACCTACTGCAAAATATATGGATCTAAATATATTCTGTTTTACTTCATGCTAAATACCTTAGGTCAAAATTTAGTTTCAACGGTTTCATTCGATTCCCTCGCGACAATTTTATCGTTCACCTCGTAAGGTTGTTCGCACGAATAGTTTCTTTCGAATTTAACTACCTGGAGGAGACTTGTGTGCCCAGGGTTACCAGACGTTACGATTTGTCTTTTTACATGTCAGGATTTTTTTGGTTCCTGTCAGGATTTCCGAGCGGAGTTAGAAAGTGTCAGGGTTTTTTTTGGATTATTCTCATTATAGTAAAACAAACCTAATAATTTAAGTAATGTATCTAAGTAGTGTCCAGGAGGTCCCCTTTAAGGGGAAAATATTTTTGATTTCTGCGCAATTGACGTCAGAACCACGAAAATTTATTTATATCTACAATGGGTTATGGTAATTACTTGGCACGTGTCACTCACTGTGTGGGCGCTCTTAGCATAATTTCGGGCTTTTTAGTAGAAAGTAGATGCTTTCGTCAGGATAGCTATACCATCTGGTAACCCTACATTTGCGTGACTTTCTTGCTACTGTGCCACTGTTAAAATACCCAATTCTGTATTCTTAAATCTCAACCTTATCGTTCTACTTTTAAAGTTCAGATTGTTCTTTATGGAAAGAAAGGTGCTTTGCAGACGTGGTCAATTTCCCTTCTAAGATAGGGAAATGAATAGAAGGGTGACAATTGAACACTTGAATGCGCCTGATCAGAGGCGTTGAGTCGTAAAGACGCTATTCAGGACCAATTAGACGTTTCTGCAAGAATGGTGTCTTTCAATTCCAGTATAGAATTCTGGATAGTAAGGAGACATTTTTTTGATTTTAAAAGGTAAAAAAATATACAATCGTACACAACAGTAAGTGCATAGTGCATACGTCTGTAGTTCTGTCTGCCTCCGTGGTGTAGTGTGAGCGTTCGGTTCTCGAGCCTAAAGCTCTGGATAAGATTCTGGATTCGTATCCCGGTGGGGACACTGTCAAACCAAAATAATTTTGTGGGACTATCCCTAGTTTTAAGATAATTATGGTTGTTTAAATTTTTTCTGGATTGTCTTAAAATATAGATGATTCCGTATTTCCGTGTCTGTCCCGCAACTATCGCCATCTAAGAGCAACGTCGAGGCCTTTGGCGGTTCTATAATACTGGCAACATTATCTGTGAGGTTGGTCATCGACATTGCAAATATTGCAATGATAAGACGAAGGACAGTCGTATTTTAAGTTATCCTTTCGGTATTATACAGATGATAAGATAATGTAAATCTTTCTATGCTTCTATATCCGCAAATAAAATTGCATACCCATCCGAGGCAGAATATTTGCAAGATCTTTGATTTTAAAAAGAAATTCGTATTTCAAATATGGAATTTCGGTTGTGGTCAGGCGCGCGCGGCAAAAATTTCGCTCGAACGGTCACCAGACGTCCAGCCAGCGCGCATCTCAGCAGTAGAAATATTGGAATTTTTCGTTTCAGCTTCCGAATACGAATTTCATATCACCAAATGTTGCAGATTTCATTTTAAAATTTCTGATATTACTAAATCCTTTACTTTATTCAAAACTTCATCGTTTAATTGGCCCATCAAATAAGTAGGTAGATCCTTTTGTTATCCCTTTCTAATGTGTGTTAAAATTTATTTAGCCTGTAAAATGAACATTGAGACAAGAGGTATTGGACTTCCGGGGAACAACAAATATTGTATAAAATAACCGGTACACTATCTATTTAGGAGTAGGTATTCAATTGGCCCAAAACGTGAAAGGGACATTTTCAAGTTGGATATTATGAGATAGATACATTATAAAAAAAACCGGTCAAGTGCGAGTTGGACTCGCGCGCCGAGGTTTCCGATATACCTTTAGTATTTTTGGAAGCAATAAAGTCCATTTTTAGGACCGCAAAACTAAATTTGTTTGTAAAGGTGTTTTGCAGATTTCAAAAAAACTGTGCAACTTAGAAAGATCGTTTTATTTTTGCTGTAATATTTACATAAACGTCTATCGACTGTAATTAATTCCGATTTTTCCATTCTCAAACTTCGGAGATAAGGAACGGTGGGGGAAAGGTATTTTTTTTGACATTTTTCATAATAACTTGAAAACCAAGAGTTGTAAAAAAATACATAAATATATTTTAGTATGTACAAGTAAAGCCCTTTCATATGATACCCCATTCAACCTAGAACCGATAATTTGAAATTTTGCCCCCCCTATTTGGGCCCCCTTTACATTAATAATCATAATTTTTTCTGAATTCTTTCACGTGCAATTAAGTTGGACAACCATATTCTAAAACTATTCCAAATTTCAAGTCGATAGCATGAGTGGTTGCCGAGATAATATACAGGTGTGACAGACAGACAGACAGACAAAGCGGCACCATAAGGGTTCCTTTTTTACCATTTTGGTACCGGAATCCTAAAAAAGGCTTGTCATGACGACGGTTTGACATTTTGAGAAGATTGGTTTGATTTTGCGTCTGAACGAAACTAGGAACGCAGACGAGCCGCCTTACTTCATGTAAACTTTGTATTGATAGTCTGCTGGTAGGATAGGATGTAATTTTATCTGAAATTTCGTCTCGCGCGTACCATACGCGGTAAATAATGAACTTATACTGAAGTACTTCATTAGCGCGAGGAGCTACAGTGTAGGGGATAATGTTACATAGGTTTATTAGGTATTGTCTATGGTGTGGTGTCTCTTTATTATTGGCAGTTTAATATGCTTCCAGTCTATCAAGTTTCGCTGTACTGTTAAGTTAGGTTGGAAAGAGTGTTTTTTTTTAGATGGTAGTAGATGTTTTGGAAGCGCTCGTGGCCGAGTGGTGGTTGCTCTTTCTTCCAATCACGAAAGTTAAGCAACGTTGGCCGTGGTTAGAGCCCGGATGGGTGACCGCAAGTGGCAGAAGAACTAGAGCGCTTCCGTGCTTCGGAAGGCACGTTAAGCCGTTGGCCCCGGCTATTGTCAATGATAGTAGTCGTTAAGCCAAGTCACAGGCCATTTGGCGGTTTGGAAACTCTGACAGCCAGGTTGGCCACTAACCTGGCAAAGCCTAATCTAGGATTGGGTCTGGTTTCCCCTCTGGGTTGTGGAGGTCAGATGGCAGTCGCTCTGTGTAAAAACCAGTGTCCTCGTCAGAACCCCTAGGTTAGGTAGCCGACCCCGTAAATACTATTGGCGAAAATGGAATAAGGCTAGGGAAATTAATGTAGCCAATGTTTTAGATTTATAGTGTGTTTTTAATGTTTTGGTATTATTACGAAGAAAGTAAGTACCTACTCGCAAACATATTACTTCAAGCAAGAATGATAGATAATAATTAAGGTCAGTTTTACGGACAGAACCGCAGCAGAGCAGAAACGGTGCAGACGTCCAGTCAGCGCATTTGATTATTTTGACAGGACCTTTCATGTTTCTAGGTTCAGTATTATCAGTCAGCTCAGAAATCAGCTTAGCACACCACCTGCGTGCGACCGCCAACTAAAATTAAATTTTAACATTTTTTTATTCATAAAGCGCTTATTTGCGTCTGTCCAGAAACATTGGCGTCTGCGGCTCCGGCCAAACAAATTACCTTCCTTCCCTTTGCGAATTTGATTCTTTTGATCATTTCTAAATCAATTTCGTCGCCCGCGCCCCCACCAACGGCTACGTGGGCTAAAACATGAAAGTGCCTTAAGGAGTGATCACACCTAGCTGAATTCAAAGACTAATTCGGCATACATTGCTGGGAGGCTTGGTTATGTTAATTGCAATATCCTTACTTAAACGAGCAATGTATGCCGAATTAGTCTTTGAATTCAGCTAGGTGTGATCACTCCTTAAAGTCCTCGTGGATAAGTTATCGGTTACGCTTTGAGTCTTTGACATCATTCGTTTTCGTTTATTGCTTTTACCACTCAATCAAATCCTCGTCCCTTGCAAATGTATCGTGAACCAGAAATACTACATTCGCTTTTATTCACTTCACTGATGCAATTTATCTTTTTTGTTGCACTTTTTTGAGGCTGTACGTACCTTTAAATTGCACTATTGCCAAATGAAAATTAAAAAATAAACTACAGACCCGCACTAAGGATTTAGCGCCACTACGGCGTTATGCAGTTCTTTCTAAAAAATTGCGCGTATGTATTCGCGTGACCTATTTAATTACTTTTTCCTTGTAACAAGTCTCATGTAACGTTTATAGGCCGTTAAACATAGGTAACGTTAGTGGAGCTAATTCGTCAAAGGCTGGGCGCCCTTTGTACCGGCTTATGGTAATCAACGCAAGCCCTAGTGGGGATTTGATTCGCACGCGTACTGAATTTAATGAGATTTATTAACTACCCTGTATTCAATAATATACAATTTGTTTGATTGCTTTGTGAATACATATTATTTGTTGTAATGGAAATGAATTATGATATGGATTAATGAAAAGTATACCTACCTAGCTCTCTCTTTGTTTTTTTTTTATTTCTTAGCCACAAGTAGATGAATGTATAGCAGATACCTATTGTAAGGGAGGTTCTACTTAACATGGGAAAGTATCATTAAAATATGCCATGTGTATGCCAATCATGCACTTTCAAGCCACAAACGCGACTTTTACGATTTGCATATTCATTTGCAAGATCGTGACTATCGCTGGGCCTATTGCATAATATGATCTTTTATTGCACATGCACGGAGTATGATGCATTGACGATCGCGAACAATTTATTGTCCAAAGCTTAGGTGGCGCGGTATCATCCGAACTCAAAGGGTGCCGACAAAGGCCCGCCGCGCGCGGTGCGGGCGGCATTAGCGGCCCCGTTTGATGCCTCCACCCTCGTATAGGGTTGCCAGCTGCTTAACCTAAGGCAATACTAAAATTACAGGTGCACTAGCCGGCGGTGGTAGTGCCAGGTGTTAATCGTCGATGATTGGAGCTAATTAAGCAACACCTTGATTTTGATATTTCATGTTGGATTTGATAATAATCGTTAATGCCAAACTCTTGTTAATGTGACTTTGGTAATTATAAGTACCTAATCAAAAAAATCCTCAGAGTGCCCTATGGTGTACCTATACTATAGATATTATACGGGTATTGGAAAAACACTGACAAAATAGAACATAAACAGACGACATAGTTTCCGCCAGGCTACACTTACAAATGTAGGTATTAAATACGACACCATTTAGATGTAAGACCATGTAATACTGTTTGAATGCTAATAAATGAAATAATAAAGAGACGTAATTCAACTGACGGTTACGATACCAGCCGAAATACCTACGTCCAGTCTACTGTTGGACGTAGGCCTCTCCTAAAGATTTCCACGAAGACCGAAGCCATATGTAGGTACAAAGGTTATTCATTCGATTTTTAAAAACAAATATCAAAACCAACGTGCACCCCTAGCACCCCCTGAGCCAGAGCTCAAAGTGAGTGTGTTACTCTTTAACCTGCGCGATTCGCGACCGGCTAAACTTACCACTCCGCTAAATAAAGTTAAAAGGCTCCTCCAGCTTTGTCTCGGCTCGCCTTTGATGTACGGTGAGAACATCCCCCACCTCCTCCCCCACCAAACAGTTTACCGCAAGCTCCAACTAAATGCCTTTTCCGATTGGGTATAAACCCCTACACGATTGATTACTATGTTATGTAGTGCTAAAGGAATTTCTCAGGACGCGGGCGATCAAAGCAGTTTGGCGGGCTCTACTTCTCTAATACCGGGAAACCCTTATCATTTTGATCTCTAGTTACCAGTGGTTACGTTATTGAGGAGAAGTTTGACGAGTTACGTTCTAATTTCGTTTTATGTTCTGTGGAAGTTTTGGTGAGCCTACGAGTGGATATAGTTTATTGATTAATATGTAAATTGCTACTGTAAATATATGATCAATTACTACTACCTAGGATTTTTGTTGATTCTGCCAGACCAAGAAGAAATTCTTTGGTCTGTAAGTATTTTTCAACTGACAACAACTAACAATTATTTTGTTGGCCTAATTGACTGGCCCATGGCGCTGGTGTGGTTGGTAGTTGGCCTGCCTTCTACGCCGTGGGCCGCGGGTTCGATCCCCGCTCAGGGCAAATATTTTTGTGATAAACACAAGTGTTTGTTTTGTGTCTGGGTGTTATTTATCTATTTATGTATGTATATTAGTCTCTGACACTCATGGTACACGCTCTGCCTAGTTTGGGGTCAAATAACTTTGTTTGAAAAGTCCCCGAAAATAAAGAAAACCCAATGTTTATTTTTAATGTCCCTTAAATATAAGTTTTTATAACAAAGAATTTATTTACGAAAGTCAAGCTAATTAATTATTTTTAAACAAACTTCTCAGCATGATGATTTTAACATCACACCACCAACACTGACCTAATTCCGTGCTCTCTAGATTTGGACTTTGAAAATTCAATTAGTGTAATAACAGAGTACAGTTCCATTGGCAATCAAAGGAAAACGGAAAGTTTGTGCACATCAAAGAGTCGCTTAATGCGTGCTCGGCTAATAACGCTTTCGTATGATAATTAGTTACTCAACAATAATACAATTTACTATAAAGACAATAAAAGAAAGAGGGAAAGAGGCGTGATGTTATGTATGTATGTATGTACAATAAAAGTAATTTATGTTGTAAGTAGGTAGTCGGTTTGTCAAAAACATTACTTTAAATTAAACACTTAACATTACTTTCAATTAAACAATTAAAACATTTTTTTTATTTAGTAGTACATTATATTACGTTTCTCGAGAAAAAGTGATTATATGGTTATAAGAACATGAAAAAGACCCATAAACTAAATAAAACTATTGAATATATTTTCCTAACCGACCGATTGTCGTTCAGACCATATTTTTTATATTACTGTATTCGATTTTAGATAACTATTTACTTTCATAGTATTTTGTTTCTTGTATGTTAATTAGAATTCACGTTCATCTGTGAATTAGATAACGACAACACTGGCAAAGTTATAAAACTGAGACTAAACTAAAACTGAAGTAAAATTTTACTAATGAATGAAGTAACGCCTAAGTGTTAATTATGAAGATTTATTCCTTTTTCTTTCGTAATCTCAGTCTATGTATACCTAGCTTGGCAGGTAGACGGTACTAATGGCCTGCGTATAGAATTTTGTCTCTCCCTTTGATCTTCATTTCAAAGTTAAAAGGCAATCAAATTTCTATTACTCGCAACATTTTATCTACTTTTAGGCATTTAGAAAGCCATCGTGTTACTTTGCAGATTCTTCTTTTGAAGTTCTAGATTCATTTTGAACTAGTTAGATATTTATTAAGTGTACAAAATACTTGAACAGCTTCAAGTTAATTTCTGAAATGTACTTAATCAAATTATGCTAGGTATTTTGTGTCCTAATGAATAATCCTATCCTATCTTAACTTTTTATTAATTATTACCTACTGAGTAACTTTACGACTTACAGCAAATAATTCGCTTTAACAAGGATTTCGTGATTGTTCAAGCTTATTGCATATTTTCCATTGTCTCGTCGGTCTCATCTTTGTCCCAAGGGCAAGTGCAGTCTATGGTGCAAGCCCATTAAAAAAAGGTATAAAAACACCGGCCAAGTACGAGTCGGACTCGCGCACCGAGGGTTCCGTACAAAACTGTAGGTATATAAGTAAAAGTTATAGGTAGTTGATTTTTATTGCTAAAATGTTTTATTATGTGATGTAACTAAATAATAAAGGTTTTCGGAATTTTTCCTGTATCTGTGCTATAAAGAGTGGCTTTATGCCAAATTTCAAGATTCTAGGTCGGCTGGAAGTATCCTTTAGGTTTTAATTCCCTTTTATCCTTTAGGTAAAAATTGCTGTTTCTTTTGATTGAGTTGACATAGAAGTTTGATTTTGTTACAGCTTAAAGGTATTATAGACCTAAGTATTTGATATGAATTTCAATTTAATACTTTTACGCGTTCATGAGAAAAAGGGTAGTAAGTTTAAAATTATTAAAATATATTTTTATTATATGGTAACTAAAAATTTATGCTTTTCGCAATTTTTCCTTTATCTGTGCTATAAGACGTTGCTTCGTACCAAATTTCAAGATTCTGAGTTCACGGGAAGTGAACAAAAAAAGTAGGTTTTGATTCCATTGTGAGTGTCGAAAAACTCGATAATTTGTATCTCGTATCTTTTTGAGGTACGGAACACTAAAAAACCGCCAGATGCACAAAGTGCCTTCGAAGTAAAAGCTCCTTTACTTTAGGTACCTTGCAGACTCTTTTTGTTTTGTTGTCAAAAAAGTAAAAGCAATCAATTTAATGGGGCTTCAACTTTAAAGACGCTTTGTGCAACTGACTGTTAGTCCTGTAAATATTGTACAAAACCGAAGTTAAGTTACCTATTTCCCCTTAATTCGAAAGGGGGCGCCGATTTCCACCTGTTTATATCTAGATGCGGCCCTGCAAATCCTGTAAAAGGTTAACAAAGGTAATTTAATTCGTCTTTGTATTGTTTCAGATTTACGGGTTTTACAAGCAAGCAATAAAAATTACAATGATGCAGCGATTTTAAGCTGCAAAACAGGTATTTAATTTGTTATTTGGTAATTATATTTGAATATATATTTCTCAGTAATTGAAATATTTTTTCTCATGGCACCATATTTTAAGAGTTTCCCGTTTCCCGCCAACGGAAAGCAGGCAGCTTTTGCCGCCCTCTACGAGCAGTTACTGACAACATGCAAATAAAGCTCCCTCATAGGTGCGTAGCGTGTTCGCCAGATGGCTCTCTGATTGACAGCTAGTCGCCCGCCCGCCTGTCGCCCGTCCCGTCGTCACTGGTTCGCTGGGGCACGTTCCAAATACTAGTCAAATAAAACTGATGATATACTGAAAGATTTTATTCAAACTTTCTCTCTTTTTAAGTACTACGTTCTTCGTTGAAAATATTACTATGTGAAATTCGTTAATTTTCAGTAGTTTCAAGTTCAACAAATAGCATTTAACCCCGATTTCACCATTGTTTGGATAAAATTTATTGTACTATGGATGGATATATCTGAAATAAATTTTTGAATTTGAATTGTAGTTAAATATAATGTTTTGACCGCCTAGTTGGCTATGAACTAAGCATAACACAATTTACACGTCCGTCGGTAGGTATCTTTATGTTGTTTTTCATTATGGCAGGGGTGGAAAATGGTCAGTAAAGTCAGTAAAAGTCAGTTTTTTTGACTAAGGTCAGTAAAAGTCAGTTTTTTCGAAAAATGGTCAGTAATTTCAGTATTTTGAGGATCTGAGATCAGAGGCATCATCTTTCTTTCAGAAAAGTGAAACATTTATTGCAAATTGAGGTGAAATCTTGTGGTTTTTGTCCATTTAAATGGATTTTTTTTTTCAATTATTAAGATTTTCGGGGCTTTCCCATCGCCTATTATTTCTGTCCCATTTTGTATTGTGTAATCCCTAACTGGAAATGCTTATAAGCACAATCCTTAGCATTTAAATGTATAGGTACATTAATGGTTATGGACAATAACTCGTAGGAGGACAACGAGGTGGTGGCGTCAGCATTTTGTTTTGACTTAACGTAAATTTTTAGACACTTTACTCCCAAAGCCTAGTGATTCTACTCATGAAAACAAGAAACTTTTACGAAGAAAAAACATTGATACTCAAAAATTGTTATTTCTTATAGTTTATAGTAATAGTTATTTGTTATACTTTTTCTTGGCTGCAAAGTTGTTGTTTAGCACGAGTAGCTTGTTTTGTAAACCGAACATACGAAGGATTCTAGGCTTGAACCACGAGCGAAGCAAGAGGTTCTAAAATAGAATCCTGAGCGTAGCGAGGGTTTTGAGGCACGAGACGCAAAATAACTTTCAAGCCAGAAGCCAGTCAATGCAGCCAGTACCCCATTTATAAATGGATACTGAAGAAAGAATAGCAGCCAAGTGCGTCTCGGACTCCACATTCCTTCTGTGTTACGCATTTGACTGCAAAACCAAGTTGGTTGTAATAGGAAAAATGATAGAATTTCAAAGAAAAAATCTGATTTATCAAGGGATACGTATTTGTTAGTAAAACATTATTACAAAATTTCAAGTACATAGGTCAATGGGAATTTAGAGTTCATAGTTTAAAAATTCTCTGGAACAATATTTTGTAAACAAAACTGAATTCGGTGGCTTCTCATTCCTTTGATTTCCAATATTTTTAAAACAAAAAATACAGTATTTATCTAGTCAACTCAAGAAGGTCACAATTTTCTTTTCGCGCCTTCAGCTGTACGGGAGTACGCCTTAAAAACATTTAAAAAGATTAATTGACAATTTGTTTGCCTTAAGGTCAACAAGGAAGGAAGGTGTCTCACAAGGCTCGTTTGGCTGTTCATGGGGGAGTTTTGGTACCAACACTGATGTATGGCAGTGAAAGCTGGGTATGGCAGAAGAAGCATGAAAGTAGAATTAATGCAGTGGAAATGAGAGCGCTAAGGAGTATGATTGGTATTAAATTGAGTGACAGGATTAGAAATAGTGTGATAAGAGAACGGTGTGGCGTAAAAGAAGACGTAGTGACCAAAATCGAGAAAGGGATGCTGAGATGGTTTGGTCATGTAGAGAGGATGAATGAACGAAGATTGACGAAAGAGATCTACCAGGCGAGAGTGAATGGAAACGTTGGAAGGGGAAGGCCTAGGCGAACGTACCAGGACCAAATTCAGGACGTTCTGAATAAAGGCCAGGTTAAAAGTACCCTAAACCGACGAGCATGTATGAAAGGATTGATGAAAGTACAGGAAGCAAGGGAAGAATGTCAAGATCGTAGCAGGTGGAGGACTGTGGTCTCTGCCTACCCCAACGGGAAAGAGGCGTGATGTTATGTATGTATGTAAGGTCAACAAGATGGTTATAATGTGAAAATTTTAAGACCGTAGGTCCAACCGTTTTAAAACCTGTGTGACAGGATAGACGACGGACCGACACGTGAGTGACAGCAATAAGTCTCCGTTCAGTTTTTTTGGGTACGGAACCCTAGAAAACGCTGCTAATCATCACATATTAATTTCAAATACCTTTGCCACGCTAGTGGACAAAAAGCACTTTTGTAAGCAGATTTTAAATGATAAAGCAAATTACTACCTACCTAATAATTACCTAGTGTTAGGTTCTGCTAAATTCGCAATTGATTTATCATTTATCAACCTTATAAGAAAGATTTAAAACGAATTCACATAGTCTTTTTGTTAAAAGGAATTCTATTGACTACACAGTCTTTTGCCTTTTCTTATTGGCTGGTTTTCGGCAGTCGAAACACTGGAGCGAACACGCGTAGACGAACTAAGGATTGTTACAGCGTCTAGTCTTTAAGTAAATAGAATATGTAATACTAAAATATAGTGTTACTATTGAAGAGATACTGGAATAAATAAAGTAAGTGCCTGCACAGAACGAGTTATTCTTACACTAGTGATGTGACAATATTTTGTCCCATACTAAATTGGTTCAAAATTAGTACATGTTCGACACATTTTGTGCGGGAAGAATCTTTATTGAAGTAAAAATTCATTTTGTTCGCAAAAGTTGCTTGTTCTCATGAGTAGAAGCACTGGGCTTTCGGGAGCAAAAACTTTAAACATTCACGTTGTTTATGCTTTGCTTTTCCTGCATTAAGCACTAATCCAACATCATGGGACCCCTTAACCAACAATGTGAACTTGTTGTTTTTAATTGAAGTAGGCAGGGGCCCTACCCTTAGCCCTACCGTAGGGCCAACAAATAGGCAAGAATCGTCGGTAATCTGGTAAACGCAGGTGTTTATTAGGTTCGTTATAATATTTTTTTTACGTATGTGAGATAGTGAAGGGGGAGCACTTAGCCTTAGGCTGTGCCTTCCTTCCCTAACTGCTGCACTGCTGCTTAGTTTGTTCCCGAATTTAACCTGATTATGTCTGTCGCAATAATTAAGTAGCTCCAGTCATACATAGATATATGCGTATTTCGACGCTAAATTGACCGAGGGAAGGTCATTATTCTACAGATTAGGTCAGTAGATGGTCAGTAAATAGTCAGTATTTCAGAGTGTTTTAGTCAGTAAAATCAGTATTTTTATCCATATAATCAGTTTCCACCCCTGTTATGGTCTTTAGTTTGAACACACTATGAGGCACAGCAGATGGCAGACTTTATGTTGTGATTTTTCGATAATATTATAGTCATTGACATGAGAAAAACGCTCCGCTTCTATGTGCGTATTTTCTAAAATCTTTGATTTGTAAGGCGCAACTATTCAAATAGTTGTTTAATTCAAAGAGCTATTTATACAAATACAAAAGCATTTATTCCCAAACAAAAAAAAATATTTTATTTATTTAGTGGGAAAGATTGTTTCTGTGACAGTCCGTGTCTGCCCGGCTCTGGTCTGCTGAGTGAGCCTCTATAAATCAAACCCGCGTGGCGACGATATTGCGACATGTTTTGGAACGTGGCCCTAGTCTGAATTCATCTGTCAGTGACATGTCAGTGGCATTGCCAGATCTTCCCAAAAGGGTAGATTTCTGTCCCTCTTAGCATCAAAGTGTCCTTCTGATGTCAGTTCACATACTTCATCCTTTTTCGGACAACGCGATACAAGATCCAATTTATCGAAAGTCCAATATACAATTTTACTCAATACTCAATACATTTATTGCATCCCATGAGGTTTACAAGGTGTTTAAGTATAATAAATAGGTACATCATAGACCCTGTCGGGCACCATAGCAAAAGTAGGAGATGGGAAGATTCTTTAGCCAAAAATAATATTTTATATTACGGTTTTGTAGGCAATTGGACGCTAATGAACGGTATTTCAACAACATTGCCAGTTTTAAAACAATGTTAATTTATATGACGCAGGCAAATTATTGTATAACTAGTTGGTGCTCGCGACTTCGTTTGCGCAGGTTTATAAATTGTAGCCAATGTATTATTCTGATGTAAAAGCTACATTATAGTAATGTTTCATTAAAATCCATTCAGTAGTTTTTACGTGAAAGAGTAACAAACATCCATCCATCCATACTTACAAACTTTCGCGTTTATAATATTAGTAGGATTCGTCAATTTACATTTTGCCTTGGCATTCCACAAAATGCCGAGGAATCTTATTCGTCATTTTACATAATGCCGCGGATATTTTATCCTGTTTCGACCTATGTTAGGTACTTTAAAAAAACTGTTTTATGGGCCGAGTATCATATTCAAAGGTTCGCTCTAGGTTCGCAGTTGATTCATTAAAATGTTCGAAAAATCTTCATCGAGTGCATTGCTTTTTTTGCATTCGAATAGGTGCGTTATAATTTTACTTTCAGAATGCTACAGACAATGCTAGCAGATTATGTAAAACAAAAGCCCAGATTATACAAATGAAACTGAATTTTTCATCGATACAGGCTTTGTCAGTAATGTCAGTATGTCTATTTTACAAAATCACTGGAACTACTAGTTAACTCTTATCTTTGTTCAGTCTTAACCGATTTTGTGTTTATTTTACGTAAATTTTTTAAATTTATTCATATTTCTTTAGTTCATCCCTTTTCTAAAAATTGTCCCTTTACAGATGTCGAATCGTCCAAAATACGACACAAGTACTGGCAACACTGGTCAGTCATGCCAAAACGCCAAATGCTGTTGTATACAAACCTCAACGAAGCTAATTTTCTATTTATTCCCAAAATACTTATAAATTAATGTCGACCTTTCTCCTCCGGGCTAGCCTTATACGTAGCTGCATTAAGTAAGAACCTATTTTTATTTATTTTTTATCATGTTCTAAAAATATGACCCTTCCGGGTCTCGGTGTAGCATTTCGGTGAAATAGTTTTTTTTATCAGCAATACTTCCGCGGCAACGTGTAGTGTTGGGCGGGTGGCCCTTTGGTAATGGAATAGTGGGTCAGTAATATAACACCTTAAGTGACGTTTGGCTGGCGTGGGATTTACGAGCCAGGCCTTTGTTTACATCTTGTTTCCTGTCTTGTTACTAGTCATCCTAAATGAAAACCTATTATATTC
Organism: Athrips mouffetella; assembly: GCA_947532105.1. Taxonomy (NCBI): domain Eukaryota; kingdom Metazoa; phylum Arthropoda; class Insecta; order Lepidoptera; family Gelechiidae; genus Athrips; species Athrips mouffetella. The sequence continues at coordinate 4,819,526 of OX383969.1, read as the reverse complement.
TTGAGTTGAATTACTCTTCAGTCTTCACCTCTCATTCGTGCTTGGTTCTTTTCTGGGACCAGTTCTTTTTTTATTTCATTTAATGCCAAAAGTTTAGTTTAAAATGGTTCCTTAACTGGACCTTACCTAAAGCTCAACCCCTTGCCATTTCAAAATATATTAATTTATCTACTACAAATTTTTAAAATGCCACAATCTCTTCATAAAATATTTAAAATCACCGTGCGCAGAATAATTTCGGTGAGGCGGTTATTGATTTCTTCTTATAAATGCTTATAATAAACCCTATCATAATACAAATATGCCATAAGGCACAAGGGCTAGGCAGTGTTCGATCGAACCCCATTGTGTTATACGCTCAGCATCCAACTCGGTTCTTTCACTCGACTTACTGCTGCTGTGTTGCGCAGTCGTGCTATTCTCATTTATCAGTTTTTTGTGTAAAATTATTGTAAAGATTAGTTTATGATATTCAGAAATAATTCTATTAACAACTGGTAGTCTTCAAAAGTGTATTGTTTGTCTAACACAATGAGCATGGTAAGGTCTATTATATGTTTTTTACCCTAATATAATTTTTTCTTTAACATGCTTATTGAAGCATGAAGTTATGATTTAATTTGTTTTGACATGTTCATATTATTATAAATTAATTGCATTAGGTTTTACAGTGAAAAAAAAGGTTTAATTTTGTCCATTCTGCTTCATAATGTTTTTTTTTCCTGGATTATTTGTGAAATTTGATAGTTTATTCCTTGTTTCTAGTGTTATATGGATTAGTTTGTAATGGTACAGTTTTTTTTAAAGTTTTTATAGTATTTTTTCTGGTTGTGGTTCCATATCCAACGCCGATCGATGATGGAGACTCTTGACTTTAGTACGCAGTCTGTTTCATTTTTGCTAGCCATCTCTTTTCCAAGCATTGAAGTTAAGTGTGAGGTGGGATATGATCTGAGACTTATTGATTTTTTACAGTGGCTTGGTTTTATGTTGGTCGATGTATGACTCCGAGATCAGGACGCATGGGGTTCCGGAGCTTTTGTTAGATTGTTATAGGAGTAGAGTATATTGATGTATTATATTATGAAGAAAGTGAAATAATTATTCTTGTAGTTTCTCTTGGTTTTAATTTCCTTTAAGCTGATTATTATGTTTGTCTTTCATTGTATTAGTCCTATAGATGTAAAAAAGTTTAATGTTAGTGAGTTTTTTCTGCAAATATTTTAGTATTGGAAATAAATGCTTAGTTAGCATCGTCATAATTATCACAAAACCTAAACAGTATAGGTAGGGCTTAATTTTGTGACTAATAAGGTAGTAAGTTTAGACTCCATATTATTTGGCATGATGTAATACAAAGCTTACATGCTTAGTATAATTTGAATAGGATAGGTTACACATCTACCTCACATTTTTGCCAAAAATTCCATATTTATGGTTTAATATAGGCAAAATGGTTTATTTGTGGTGTTTAGTTTAGTCAATGATTTCAGTAATAGTACATTACTTACCTAGGCCGAAAGAGTCCTTCTGTAGCGCTAGCATGACGCTCTAGCTAGATAGTCGCTTTATTTCTTTAAGTGCGACAAAATTGTCGTTTGTTCTTTACATTAGAAGTAAAAAATGATATATTTAAACTGAGGGCTCGTGCTGGCGCTGCGCTGCTTGCAGTGGTGGTGTTTTTTTTGTAGTCAATGGGCTTACTCCTGACTTCGATTAAGCCTTGAGGACAAGGTATCTACTCTCAATTTCCGATATATCGATACGATACTATTCGAAATAAGCAAATTCAAAACTACGTCCCTTTAAAATAGAGTAGGATATTGGGTTGATGCTAATCACTGCCAATTTGACAATTCATCCAACCAATATTCTACGCTATTGTCAGTGAACGAAGTTATAAATTCGACTATATCGAAGTAGTATTGTATCGATACATCGAAAATGGAGAGTAGACGCCCAGAGATAAGGACGACGGTGGAACGAGCTTGACCAGAAGTATATTCGCACGCGACTTGTGTATACGATTTTACTTAAGTATACTGCGTACAAAATAACTTTGTCCGTGACCGTTAATGCGCAGAAGTAAAAAAATTAGTCGAGGGGGTGAGCGCGGCTCCCCCCAGGAGGCGAACGAATCGTTCATTGGCTCTCCGCCTGACACCCATGCGCGGAAAATAACCGTCATGGACAAACTTGTTCTGAACGCGCTGTACCGCTGCCGCCTGAAAATAGCTGTTTCAGTGGCCTTCTGGCCCCTGGCCTCTAGTACCCCACGTAACAATTAACGTGGGTATTGTTTCAGGTGGTGTCACGCCATGCAGCGCGCAGGTGGGAGAAGGGCCTGTGCGCCATGAGCCATACTCCCGTCGGCGGCCACCCGCAAGGTAATATTTGTTTTGTAGGTGGTAGGGGTAGGGCTTTTGTGCAAAGTACCTCTGGGGAAGGACCACCCCCTTACCTATTGTATTACTGTGTTTCAGTTTGAAGGGTATGGAATCCAGTGAAATTACTGGCACATGAGACATAACATCTTAGTTTTCAGGTATTAGCGTCAAAGTATGTCACTAATAAGACAGTAGGTGCTATGGGTGGTGGAGACCGCTTACCATCAGGTGGCCCACCTGCTCGTTTGCTCACTTGTAACATAAAAAATAAATGGTACAGCAGCACTGCACTTACTTTCTCGCAATACTCAAGAAAAACTATCAACCGCAAACTTAAATTTGTAATGCAAATACAAACTTTTATTTACGTTTTTCCAAAAAAATGTTCGAATGAAATATACAGATCAATTCAGAATTCAAATTGTCAAACATTAAAACAAACAATCCTCAAACGATTTCGAGTAAATCACATGTTTAACTTTTGGTAGTACTGGAACACCCTGTCACCCTTTATATGAATTTTCACAGATCAATGGATACTACCGTAGGATACTTGCATGGAGATTTTTTAAATTTCCCACCACAAGTTCCTTATGGATAATTGTTCAGTTTAGTCTACTGAGCTAGCCTTTTCAGTTTTTGGTACACCCTGTGCACTAAATTTTATTCAAAAAAATCATAAAGAATATCCAGTCAGGTATAAACCAATCCAGGATTAATATTATAGAAAATTTTAATAAACTCAATGGAACCTATTTTGGGTAAATCACATATTTACGATTTGGTCGTACAGGAACACCCCTTATATGAAATTACACGGATCAATTGATACTGGCGCAAGATATCTTACATGGAGATGCTTGGTCATGCAAAGTTTCATCAAGATTCTATGAGCCGTTTATGAGAAAAATTCAATTTTTCATTTTCATTGCATGACAGCTACCCTCACAATGAGAGCCAGCAAGAAACCACTTAGAACCCTTCGATGGATTTGCATAAAACTCCTAAATTCAAAATATGGTGTCAATCTGTCAATCGGACCATTCGTTTAGCCGCTAGACCAAAGCGTGACGGACAGACCGACCGACGGACGGACATTTTTGGGAGACTTGTTTTTTATGATGTATAAGTGATATAGAACACATTTTTGAGAAAATTAGAAAAACTTTTTTTTTCACGAATACAATACCTTTCTTGCTCCGCTCGAAAGTGAAAAAGAATTGCAAACGTGACAACATTTACAGGGTGTTAATTTGATTGCGTGCCATAGGTCAGGGGCGGGATCAGTATCAGTAACTGAACAACTTCTCTGAAGGAATATAGGTCGTATTACTGAAAAACTGTGCTACTAAGTGAGATCGTTTTATTTTTGCTGTAATATTTACGTAAACGTCTAACGACTATACCAAATTCATATTTTAATAATAGTATTCCTTTTCCTATCGTCTAAACCAGATATTATCTGTATCCTCAGTTGTAGGTGGTTCTTGCTTAAGGAACTTTACATCGTGGTCCTCATGAACAGATAGTACGTTGAGAATGCTATCTCTTCTACAATTTCGAATAATTTTAATAATAATGACATAAATAAAATAAAAGTTAATGAATTAATGATATTTTTCCTTTGAAAACTTCGGAGATAAGGGGGGGGGGGGTATTTTTTGACGTTTTTTATCATAACTTAAAAACTAAGAGCCCTAAATATCTAATTTTGAATGTACAAGTAAAGCCCTTTCATATACCCCATTTGAACTAGTAAGGACAATTTAAAATTTTTCTCCACTAATTTGGACCCTCTAATTCTTTCGGTTGCAATAAAGTTGGGCAGCCATATTTTAAATCCATTTCAAATTTCAAGTCGATAGCATGAGCGGTTGCTGAGATATACAAGTGTGACGGACAGACAGATAAGGGTTCCGTTTTTACCATTTTGGTTCGGAACCCTAAAAAGGGGTACACCAGTAAGTCGGTTTCTGATTGAGTTTTTGCACAATTTCATAATCGGAAAAGTCTGTTTGCAACCATACGATCCAAACATCGCCATAATTTTCTGGGCGTGATAAATCTTTAAAAATCTTATTTTGATGCATTTAATTAAGAACAGTTGTTGTGCACTGCATTTTAATAATTCCTATCTGCAATTCTGCAGTGATATTTTCCGGGTCTACATTAAACTACATCTAGGCTCTAGACCATTCTAGTTAGGCCGATAAAATGTCTGAATGTATGTAGCAAATAGTATATTGGATTTCTGCTTGTCAGGTTGGGAGCACAAGCTTGCTGACAGGTCGTCGCTGCCGCCAGCTTCGGGGGAGGAGAAGATCAAATCTCAAGCCAAACATGTGTTCGCACAACCACATCTTTCTAAGTGAGTATAGTAGTTTAAGATACAAGTGCCGTAAGTAGGGTTTAATAACCGGAGTTGACGTTTTGTAAACCAGAGACGAAGTCGAGGGTTTACCATCGGCACGAGTGTCGTAACCCTTACGGCCGTGTATCTTACGACGTTTTTCAATACATTTGTGAGAAAACAGGTGTAAGTAATACACTTGTTAAAGGAACCAACCATGGGTACTGTCAGCCTCTTGTCAATTTATGTTCTCCTGGTACTCTCCATTTAATTTTAAATATAGTTAGGCAGTCGTCGCCCAAGTAAAAAGTCACCACTGTAGTATTTTTAGAAAATAATTTTACATCTCTCATATTCGGTAAGTAGGTCCTTCTTGCCCCCAAATGGGGCTTGTAGGTGACCAATTAGCGCTCTAGGGTAATAATGTAGCTAGAAAAGCCCTAGGGCGGTAAGTAATTGTAACGCCCCCGCCCGGCAGCACCTCCACCTCCACGCGCGGCTCCGCCTTGATGGCCGCCTCCAGCAGCGGGGCGGCGGGCGTTTTAATTACTTACCGCCCTAGGGCTTTTCTAGCTACATTTTACCCTATAGCGCTAATTGGTCACCTACAATTTGGTGGTAATAAGGACCTACTTACCTCACAATCGAGATGTAAAGCAGAGTAGTTAGCTCGGGTGTAAGCATCAGTTGCACCGTCGAACTATAGGCGCCCTCGCTGCGCTCGTGCGCCTAAATATCTCGGGCTGCAATTGATGCCTTACAGCCCTTGGCTACTAATCTTCTATTATGATCAGAGTGTAAAAACTCCGTGGTAGTATATTTTTTTAACTTACCGCACTAGTTCGGTAAGTAACTACTTGCGGGAAATGTTAACGTCCTTGTAAGTGCGTTTTTCAAGCAATTGTATTGAAAAATAACTAATCATACATATGTAATATCACGACTCTTCCCCGTTGGGGTAGGCAGAGACCACAGTCCTCCACCTGCTACGATCTTGACATAATCCTTTCATCAATCCTGTCATACATGCTCGTCGGTTTAGGATACTTTTAACCTGGCCTTTATTCAGAACGTCCTGAATTTGGTCCTGGTACGTTCGCCGAGGTCTTCCCCTTCCAAAACGTTTCCATTCACTCTCGCCTTGTAGATAGATCTCTTTCGTCAATCTTCGTTCATTCATCCTCTCTACATGACCAAACCATCTCAGCATTCCTTTCTCAAGTTTAGTCACTACGTCTTCTTTTACGCCACAACGTTCTCTAACTAATCATCTCGTATATTTTTTTAAATTATAAACCGTATTTGCTTGTTGGAAGTTCTTGTTGAAAATTTTAAGTACAATAAAACGAAGGGTTCTTTTACCGTGAAAGTTACAGATCCTTGGTTCAATATGTTCAAGTCTTTTATCTGCTCTAAAGGTGTTAAAGGTCGTCCTATTCTAACAAAGGACAGAATGCGCGTGCTAGAACGGAGCGGATTCGCGCTGTTTTACGTTTTTCGCTAATTTTTGCATTTTTCTCAAAATCTGTACCCATAATATTAATTATCAAATAGCTATATTATTATGCATAATGTATTGAATAATGTGTAAAAGTTTTGTCATTATAGATTAATGGGTACTTAAGAAAAACGGTTTAAAAGCAAAAAGCACAGGTAACTTTGGATTTTTTTATGGTGTACAAAATATATTTAATCGTGTTTCGGAGTCGGCCATATTCTTGGAAAGATGCTTAATTATCACATAGTTTATTTTCACGGCCATATATTCATCACTTTTCGTTAAAAACCTGCTCAAGTGAAGCGTATTTAGCCCCTTTACTCAGATGCTGACGGGTAATGGAGACAGAAGCGATGTCAACAATTATAGGCCTATCTCAGTTTTACCCGTCATTTCAAAAGTTTTAAAGAAGTTGGTCAATAAAAGGCTAACAAACTACTTAGACAAATACAATTTACTGTCAGAATCACAATTTGGATTCAGACACGGAAAGTCCACAGAAGATGCGGTAACTGCAATGACTTCCCTAATCGTCGAACATCTTGATAATGGTAAAAAATGTCTAACTACATTCCTTGATCTTAGGAAAGCGTTTGACACCGTTTCTGTTCCCATTCTTGTGAAAAAGCTGGAAAATATCGGCATTCGAGGTACCTCGTTATCTCTCCTTAAAGATTACCTATCAGATAGAACGCAAACAGTAAAAATTGGATCTTACGTAAGCAGCGAAAGTAGGATCACTTATGGGGTCCCCCAGGGCAGTGTACTTGGGCCGACTTTGTTCCTCGTTTATATAAACGAACTTACTGACCTAAAATTGAATAATGCAAAAATCTTCTCCTATCCGGATGATACCGCAATCGTCTTCCATGGTTCTTCGTGGGATAACGTACATAAAGATACTGAAAGCGGTCTAAGAGACGTGGCTAAATGGCTCCAAAATAACTTGCTCACATTAAATGTAGTAAAAACAAATTATATTACTTTCGGTATAAATATTCGTACTCAACCAAAGACACAATTTAATATTAAAATACACAACTGTACTGCTTCTGTGCAAAATTGTAATTGTCCTGCAATTTCTAAAAAAACGGCAGTAAAGTATCTGGGTATTATGATAGACCAACGTCTGTCATGGTACCCACATATTGAGCTGATTTCCGGAAGAATAAGAAAACTTGTGTGGATATTTAAAACTCTACGCGATATTTCCTCTAAAGACTTATTAAATAAAATATATCTTGCATTGGCTCAGTCAGTAATCACTTACTGTATTACAGTATGGGGAGGAGCTTATAAGACGAGATTTATACAAGTGGAAAGATCTCAGAGATATTTGTTAAAAGTTATGTATTTTAAACCTCTAAGATACTCTTCCACTTCACTGTATGCATTAAGTGACGTACTGTCAATCAGGAAACTTTATGTGTTGCTTGTTGTCCTAAAATTGCATAAAACTTTACAGTATGATCCCAGCCAACATAATACTAGAAAATACAACGTAGCTCCCTCCAGTAGGACTAAAACTTCTTTTGCTTCAATACAATATAATAAAATGTCATCTTATATATACAATTCTGTTAATAAAAAGCTTAAAATTTTTCCAATGAATTACTATAACTGTAAAAAAGTATTAATAGAATGGTTAAAACAGCTTGATTATGATAAAACTGAATTACTTTTACAATCTATAACTTAATTTCATCTTGGATTACCTCCTGATATTTTAATTTTAACAATTCGGCAACTCTCATCTTCTACATTCACACGCAAATACACACATCTACAGACACTCGCCTATACACACACACACACACACATTCAATGCACACACCCATTCACACACAAACACCCACATACACACACTAGATATTCTGTAGCTTTTATTAATTTGTTTTTATTGTTTATATTGCTATAAGGTCATTTACTATTCTTGTTATAACTTGTAGATATGGAAGAGTGGGTTCTTCTTACACAGGTATTTTTTACTTAAAAGAAGATCCCTACTATTTGTGTAATGAGTAGTTTCTGACTGAATAAAGACTTTTTAATGATGCAATTTTAATATTCAGTGCGCAAAAGGCCTCGCCAGAGTTATACACCCTTATTTTTTTATCATCCCGGTTATTTTAAGATGTGGTTCTGTCCTTGAAACTGAACAACGTTTCCCAAGGAACATAGATCGAAATACGAAACAAAAATTCGAGTTCTCATTCAAACTGTATTAGCTGACAGCTCATTTTGTATGGGATGACAAATTAATTTTTTTCGTAATTCGACCTATGTTCCTTGGGAAAAGTTGTTTAGTTTCATGCGCAGAACCGCACCTCGTAAAATATATAGGATGATAAAAAAATGCAGTATTGTGCTGATATCAAACAATTTATGCAGTGATTTCATCTATGTTCCACTTACAGCTAGAGGGCACACGATAAGGAATATTTGCATCCATGATACAGAAATCTCAATAGGCCTTAGCTCTTTCTTTCAATACTCCAGTAAAATTACGAGAGAATGTATGGCGAAACGGAAATAATTGATAATAGCCGTGATTCTTTTTCAGATCGATAGATTATATTTCTGTGTAAAGCTTTTTTATGGAATCCACCTAAATTTACTTCATTTATTTATTTATTTTGCCGTCCAAACATTAAAAAAATATGGAATTTCGGAAAAAAATGTTAATAGATTATTTTTTTTATTTGCGGCTTGCTATATATTCAGAATTTCATATAATACATGAATCCACCTAAAAATATAAGCTTTTTTGTATTGTTTAACTTTAATAGCACGAAATTTAAATACAGCTTGTCTTCGCAACCAAAAATAGTAATAGATCCGTTTTGCTTTCTAATAATTTAAATAGTGCTATATAATCACATTTTTGGCAAATCCAACATAAATGTTTACAAAATCATTGTAAACCAGCGATTACAAAAAACTTTTTTTTAATTTAGTATGGCATTTTTGTGAATATATAAGAATCACTTACATTTAAAAAAGTTGAGTTTAGCTCAGTTTATTGCTATTATTTTACCTCGACTTTATTGGCCCTTATATGTGAAAATAAGTGGAGATTTTATATTTTGAAATAAATTGATATTTTCAAATATATTTATGGTGGATTTTGATGCCTATATGTAAAGTTTACGTTTATCTATGATATAAAGTATATAATTGTCTATTACTATTTTTGCCTTAGCTGTTATTCGAAAAAAATATTCCGCTTTAAATTTTAGGTGGATTCGTAAATATTGCGTCTTAACATCATATTTAAATACGATATACACAAAAAAGTAGCTATTAGCATTTAATGTTTTGCAAAACCGTATTTTTACTGGACTACAACCTCGTCAGCAGCATGCTAGAAAGAGATAAATAAATGAATATTGGGTGACATATTACACAAGGTCATCAGATACGCTTATACATAGATAGATAGATAGAAACTCTTTATTGCATACAAATTTACAACAATTACGTACGAACAACATATCTTATTGTGCGCAAAGGCGGCCTTAGGGTTGGGCCACGCTGATCGACGGCCTTTCGCACTTTGCCTATTGAAAAAGAGCACACTAGTACGCATTATGCCGATTCACCGCTTACGGAGGCGTTCGCATCCGTAATATTGATACGCTTATATGGCTCCCTCCTTAGCAGAAAGTGCTGCTACTTCAACCTCCTTGGTCAGCACGTGCACTCTCTGGTTGTAAAGCGGGCATTACATTATCCAATCTGCAGAGCACTAGCTAAATGCAGTTAGACAGGTAGATCACTAGCTTACTAGCTGTCTAGCTGCATTTACACGATCCAAACTAAACACTCTAGCTGCGCTTTCGCTCAGCTAGTGCTCTGCAGATTGGATAATGTAATGCCCGCTTAATTACTCGGAATCTATTTGAATTGATCGTGTGTATTTGTGTAGGATGGCGTGGCGCGAGGAGACGGAAGGCTCGTCCGGCAGCTCGGGCCGGTCCGCCGCCTCGCCCCCCTACATCCGCTGGGCGCGGTCTCTGCACGCGCTGCTGGAGGTAACTATCAATTCATCATCATCATCATATCAGCCGAAAGACGTCCACTGCTGGACATAGGCCTCCTAAAAGTCTCCATGATTCGCGGTCCTGCGCTGCTCGCATCCAGCGGCTTCCCGCGACCGCTACCAGATCGTCGGTCCACCTTGTGGGGCCCGCCAACGCTTCGTCTTCCGGTACGTGGTCGCCACTCTAGAACCCTCACGCCCTATCGGCCATCGGATCTTCTTGCGATGAGTCCTGCCCACTGCCACTTTAGTTTAGCGATTCTCAGGGCTATGTCAGTTACTTTAGTTCTTCTGCGGATCTCCTCGTTTCTGATTCGATCGCGCAGAGAGACTCCGAGCATAGCCCTTTGGGTGACTTTGAGCTTCCTGATAAGGCCCATCGTGAGCGGCCACGTCTCGGTGCCATATGTCATCACTGGCATCACACCCTGGTCATAGACTTTCGTCTTGAGACACTGCGGTATTTAAGACGTAAAGATATTACGGAGCTTCCCGAACGCTGCCCATCCGAATAGGATTTGACGAGTAACTTCTTTCTCTAAGTTGGATTTACCAAGCTGGACTGTTTGTCCCAGTCCAACTTCGAGTGTAGAGTCTCCAACTTTGAGTGGAGTGGGTACAACAAGGGCATTATTTTCGTCTTATCCATGTTCGTTGTAAAACTCCACTGAGGTTATAACCTCAGTAGAGAACTATCAATTGGAATACGCAAATTAGTGAACGAGAAAAAATCCCTGATTGGCTGTATCGTTGATACGGCTGTAGGTTTTACGTCGATGTGGTTTAACCTTATACATGTTTGTTCGTAGGACGCGGAGGGAGTCCGTTTGTTTCGCAAGTTTGTCAGCGGAGCAGGCGGGCTGCACGTGGACCGACTCAACTTCTACTTCGCGGTGCAAGGGTTGCGCCAGGAGACGGACCCTACCAAGATACGGCAGGTGGTCTCCGCTATATACAAGTGAGTCTACAGTACAGTAATTTGTTGAAATGGGTAGGTACTTCCTAGTGACTGGATTATTATAACAAAAAACATCTTTGTCTGCATCACCAGCTGATGATAGAGTCATTTAACCCTCCAGGCGCTTCACTTCTTCTTAAGCTAAAACTACTTTTTTAAGAAATAATATTTTGTATACAATCTATTAGTGATGTAGAATCATCCCTTAGAAGGATCTTCGTACTTTTTCTACATCCTGTATAAGTAAAAAACAACAGGATATGCTTTTGGCAGATAAGGATAGGGCAAAGAAAAATGGTAAAAGATTATGGATTGTATAGTATAATTACCGTTATGTTATGTGCAGATTCCTGCGCAAGTCTCAGCTAGCGATGCCGGAAGCGCTGCGGACTGCGGTGAAGACCAGTCTCAGGGATGGCTCCAACATCGAGCGCACCATCTTTGACAACATGGAGCAAGAGGTAATATTTAGTTATTCGCCGGTCGTTACCAATACGGTGATAACATTCTGAAGGTGGTAGGGCTTTTGTGCTAAGCCCGTCTGGGGAAGTACCAACCCCTTGCTTTTTTGTGCCGTGCAGCAGTGTTCGCACTGCTGTGTTTCGGTTTTAAGGGCAAGAGAGCCATTGATATTACTGGCACATGGGACATAACATCTTAGTTCTCAGGCAGGGCAACGCACTTTGCTGTCTTATTAGCGTCAATTATGCTACTAATAAGACAGTAGGCGCTACAGGCGGTGGTGACCACTTACCATTAGGTGGCCCACAAGTTCGCTTGCTCAATTGTAACATAAAAAAGGGTGCTGGATGCTATAATTTCTATGTGATTTGTTCATATCTGCCTCTTTAGACACTGTAGGTGTCACTGTTAAATTTTTAAATAGAGATATAGAAGAAAAAAATTCGAGCATGTCTATGTCACCATATTATAAGATCATTATCTATCTCGCGTGATTGTAAACCATCGAGAAATTGCAAACTCATAGCTTCATAGGTCCAACGGGATCGGTTAGGTTGTGCTATGCTCTCTTGCGACCAAACGCCAGAAGCCAATTCGGCAGTTTACAATTTTTCGACTGTTTACTTACAATCTTGCGCAAATGGAGCGATCTCACAGTGACATCTACATTTCTTTTTCTACAGGTGACGCGCGCTATAACAGAGACAACATATATGTCGTTTCTTCGCTCCGACGCGTATATCTCTTACGTGTCCGCCGCCACGCAACCGCTTTCCTCACCCGACGCCTCGCCGCCGCAACACCATAGAGACGTGAGCTATAACAGTCATATAACACATGTAGACACAGAAATAATATAGCACACATGGACACAACAATAATATACACAACAATAGTATGACACATATAGACACAAAAATAATATAACACACATAGACACAACAATAGTATGACACATATAGATACAAAAGTAACATACACATCTAGACACAACAATAATATTAGGTCTTTACCTATGAAATTGCCGTTTTGTATGGCGAATTTTAGGTAAACTCTATTTTCAGTACTAAAATTTTTGCATTTTTCTTAGGAATTATAAATTTATTTTTTTTAAGCATTATTGGGAAGACGAAGCTAACAGAAGCTTAAATTTAATTTTCGAAAAATAATATCTGTAAAAAAATATAACAAATCTAATGATGAAATCGGACGACATTTAAGACAAACCATTTTCGAACCTTTAATTTAATGTATCAATCTAAAAATAAAAACTTTATTTTATGCGTAAATTGATAACCTTGAAGTTCACTTTCAAATATCAGACAAATGAAAAAAATAGCATTAGAATTATAGGAATTTTCTGTAAGAAAATTTCGGCAATTTCATAGATAAAGACTTATTATACACAACAATAGTATGACACATATAGACACAACAATAATTTTGCTCATGTAGACAGAGCAATAACATAACACACACAGCTACAACAACAATATACACAACAACAGTATGACACATATAGATATAAAAGTAATACAACACATGTAGACACAACAATAATATTGCACATGTGGAAATAGCAATAATTTAACACAATATGTAGACACAGCAATAATATAGCATATGTAGACACAGCCATAATATAACACCTGTAGACACAGCAATAATATAACACATGTAGACACAGCAATAATATAGCATATGTTGACACAGCTATAATATAGGTAACACATGTAGACACAGCAATAATATAACACATGTAGACACAGCAATAATATAGCATATGTAGACACAGCAATAATATAGGTAACACATGTAGACACAGCAATAATATATCACATGTAGACACAGCAATAATATAGGTAACACATGTAGACACAGCAATAATATATCACATGTAGACACAGCAATAATATAACACATGTAGACACAGCAATAATATAACACATGTAGACACAGAAATAATAGAACACATGTAGACACAACAATAATATAACACATGTAGACACAACAAGAATATAACACATGTAGACACAACAAGAATATAACACATGTAGACAGCGCAATAATATGACACATGTAGACACAGCAATAATATAGCACACATAGATACAAAAAAAATATAGCATATGTAGACACAGCAATAATATAACACATGTAGATACAAAAATAATATAGCATATGTAGACACAGCAATAATATAACACATGTAGACACAGCAACAATATAACACACATAGATACAACAATAATATAACACACATAGATACAACAATAATATAACACACATAGGTACAACAATAATATAACACACATAGATACAACAATAATATAACACACATAGGTACAACAATAATATAACACACATAGATACAACAATAATATAGCGTATGTAGACACAGCAATAATATAGCATTTGTAGACACATCAATAATATAGCATTTGTAGACACATCAATAATATATGACTATAAGATGATTTTGTATTTGCCGCCTTTTGACATGTTTGTATTTCTTTATTGATTATTTTTTGTTTTTATATTATTTGACGATCATATTATTCATTGACATCTGAACAATATATGTAATTTTGAATTTGATAGTATGAAATAAATAAATCTAATCTAATCTAGCATTTGTAGACACAGCAATAATATAGCATTTGTAGACACAGCAATAATATAGCATTTGTAGACACAGCAATAATATCGTATATGTAGACACAGCAATAATATGGCATATGTAGACACAGCAATAATATCGTATATGTAGACACAGCAATAATATGGCATATGTAGACACAGCAATAATATGGCATATGTAGACACAGCAATAATATGGCATATGTAGACACAGCAATAATATGGCATATGTAGACACAGCAATAATATGGCATATGTAGACACAGCAATATTATGGCATATGTAGACACAGCAATAATATGGCATATGTAGACACAGCAATAATATTACACATGTAGACATATCAATAATATGTATAACACACAGAGACATAACAATAGTATAACACATATAAACACAAGAATAATATTGCACATGTAGACACACTAATAATATGTATAACACACAGAGACATAACAATAGTTTAACACATATAAACACAAGAATAATATTGCACATGTAGAAATAGTAATATTATAACACATAGACAACAATCTTATTACACGTGGGTGTCGTTAGAGGGGTAAACTACTAGGGGGGACTAAGGGTTTATAAACCTGAGGATGGGCAGCAGCATCTTTCTGTTTCATACCACCTTAAATACTGTGGTCACTATTAACAACGGTCGCCACTCCCAACGCTCGCAAGCGTTGTGACTATGGTACGAGTATTCCCTTTCAATGTTCTGCGATCTTTCGCTAGAATTCTGGAGGGAGCTCCCTGTCCTACAGTCTTGGAATGTCAGTTTCTTGGGATGTTGTGAAGTATGCGATTGTGATCGATTATTATTCTGTTGGGTACAGTTACCAGTGGGCTCCGTGGGAGTGGGAGTGGGAGTGGGCGTGTCGGTGGGCGGGCTGGCGACCCTGCACGAGGGCGAGGAGCTGCCGGCCCCCCTCCCCCCCGGCCCGCTCCCCCCCGCCCCCGCCCCCGGCCCCGCCCCCGCGCGCCTCACGCACGACGCGCTGCTCGCCACGCAGAACAGGAGACTGCATTCTGATGCCTCCGCACCGTTAGTACCATACACCTTCCCAAAACATTTTACTACATACTTTTGAGGTTGGTTTGATTAAAAACCGCGTAAAACTCGATACCTGCAATATATTTTCTTATTCCACCTGTTTTTCCGTCTTCGGTATGCAACATTGTTGTTGCACGTTGACCAAACTAAAACGATGGATGTTTGAACAACTTTCCGTAAAGGAGTGATCACATCTAGCTAAATTCAAAGACTAATTCGGCATACATTGCTGGGAGGCTTGGTTATGTTAATTGCAATATCCTCACTTCAACGAGCAATGTATGCCGAATTAGTCTTTGGATTCAGCTAGATGTGATCACTCCTTAAGGAACATAAGCCGAAATACGAAAGAAATCTGCACCCGCTGATAGCTCATTCCGAATGGAAGATATTTTAGGTTTCCATTTCGTGTCATGTTCCCTAGGGTAAGTTATTAAGTTTTTTGGTCTCAATACAGACTTTCCTGGATACCACAGATAGATAGGTGTGATATGTAACAAATTTGTATTCGAGGAAATTTAAAATAATTCAAAATAACCTCAATAGTTGTGTTAGATGTAAATAGTTGTGTCTTTTTTATTATTTTAATATAAAAGGTTTTCGTTTAGTTCGGTTCCTAAAATAGTTAATTATTTGCTCTGTAGAATTTTAGCAGTAAGTACTGATGAGTCTTAGAATTCGATTGTAAATGTATTAGTTTGTGAATAGTAACTATTGTTTTTAAAGCGTGACCCTCGCAATGCATGCGCGGCCCAGTTTTAATTTTATCCCCTAATTTAAGGCGCATTTCCATTAGTTGTTTCTTATTGCTCTCCACCGACCCCCATCCAACAGTTAAAGTTATTTACATAAATACGTTTTTATATACACAACTAAGACTTCGTACGCGAAACGATCAATGGAAATGCGCGCCCTATGAGTGACTTTCTACCAGAATTTTGTGAGAAAAAAAAATTACAGTTGAATTAATATAGTTTGATTATAACAGTAGTGTGATAGTTGGACGAAGCGATGTAAATTATTAGAGCGACAGAGACACGTATCGCTCCGTCCTGCTCTCACGCCTTGCTGTGTCCTGCTGTTAGTCTAATAGTACTGGTTTTTTCTTAAAAGCGAGTAAAATAATCCAATTGGTTAATTTTTTTCATCGCATACAATACTGATCTCACGCACACTGGCGGAAAGTCGCTTTTATTATATTTTGTGTTAATTTCCCGGCAGCTTACTTATGTTGCGCTATGTTTTGTTTTGCCCCCATGTTTGCTCCACGCTCGCGCATGATGCCGACTCTGCCCCACACGCTATACGCTGTCTTACACCGTGCCCTTATCCTTATAACCCATCCATTTTCCTTTTCACTTGTCAAAATATATTCGACTGAAAAACTTACCTCTTTTATCAAACATTTTGCTATCCTAATCATCTTTACATACTCCTATACACTTGTCAAAATCAAAATATATTTAACAAATAAAATTTACCTCTTTTATATCGACATTTTTGGCTAAATGTATCATATTCATTTGCCTTATTGTCATGCAAAATTTTACTTGAAAATGTTCTCGTAAACATTTCATTGTAATACTTTTATCGTTTCGATTCTCAAATGCACTTCATTATTTGTTTACACATTAATTATACTCAAATAATCATATATTTTGCTTAAATTACACGATTTATTCACGATAACAACTGTCTACTATTTTGCCTTAATTTGCTCTATCTATTCTCAACTTGCCTCACACTAAACACTCCATTAATATTTTGCCCAAACTTATTGGAACCGTTTGCCCAAACTTGCCCCACCCGTTTACCCTAACTTGCCCCACCCTGCCCCACTGTTGCCCGCGTGTAAGCAGTCACCGCAAGCGCTGGGTGTACAGCGCACACGCAGCATACGCGGGTTACTGCCCCGCCTCGCGACACGACTCGGAGCGCGCCTCACTGTCCTCCGGCCGCGCGGACTCCGATATCGTCTCCTTGTCTGGTAGCTCGCTGTAAGTATTGTACTATTATACAGATTATCCATTAAGCTGTCCTGAATTTTGCCTCACATTTACTTGCCCTGTTCCTCACTTTCCGTACCCATGACCCACTTGCCCCATTATTGCCTTCTTTGCCCCACCTTTGCCTTGTTACCCACTATCCCTACGTATGACTAACTTGCCCCATTATTGCCCTGTAATCCAGTTTCCCTACCTGTTACCGACTTGCCATTATTGCCCTAATTCCCCTATCTTTGCCATGATACCCATTTTTCCCTACATTTGCACTGTTACCCCCCTTTTTCCATCCATGACCCACTGGCCCCATCGATGATCCACTTGCCCATCGATGATCCACTTGCCCCATCCATGACCCACTTGCCCCATCCATGACCCACTTGCCCCATCCATGACCCACTTGCCCCATCCATGACCCACTTGCCCCATTATTGCCGTACTTATCCTATCCGTGCTGTGACGAAGCCCCGCTTCGCTTCATAAATCCGATATCATTCTGGTCTCAGGCAACTGCCAAGACAGTGAGCATTATAGTACTAATTTATGAAGCATTCCAGGAAATATTCCTCATATTTTTGCCTAAAAAGTTTCTTTATACTTTCGCCTTGCCTATTATTGCCCCATTTGTTTTTATCCTAACCTGCTCCACACACAATATGCCTTACTCGATTGCCCAAACATTCTCCATCCGATTGCTCAAAAATTTTCCATTCGACTGCCCAAACATTCTTCATCTGATTCCCTAAACATTCTCCATCCAGTTGCCACAATCTTCTCCATACATTTGCCCAAATAATCTCCATCCGATTGCCCAAACATTCTTTATTCGATTGCCTAAATCCGCCCCAACTTTTTGTCCTAACATTTTTTATTCGTTTACCCAAACTTGCTCACCACCAGTTTTGCGGATTACGTTATCGTTCCGCTAACCGTCATTTGTCCAAATATCCCAGAATGCCTCCCTCGAGTATGTTCACAACATATAAGTTGGGTAAAGAAAATCCGCACCACCTAAAAGACCTTTATTCAAAAATATGTTCTCATTCCTTTCTCAAACCTCATCAGTAGATTCTACAGTTGGCGGTATACTGCAGATTCATCAATGTTACCAGGTAATTAGAATCTTCTTATAAAATACAGGGTGTAAGAGACAGTTTTCAGAGTCCGATTATTTCTTTTATTTCCTAAAAGTTGTCAACGTAACTGAACAACTATCAGCGAATAAAACTTTCAGGAAATGAAAAATAAATCGGCCTCCATAAAAAATTGCAAACTTGATTGAACAGTGTGTATGGAGAGGCCGATTTTTTTAATTTCCTGAAAGTTTTATTCGCTGAAAGTTGTTCCGTTACGTTGTCTAATCAAGCCCTTTCAGTATTCGAAAGGCTGACCTTACACCGTAGTATTTATATGTACTTTTAGCTTCACAAGATTATTTTTTGCGCAGTTATAACATTACCCTGCATTGTCATGTCTTCTCTTAATCCTTTATATAATAGCCATCGAACTGTTTAATTTTATTTAGAAGAATTTAGTGAATTTAAATATAGTATTATCGTAGTTTAGATACCGCTTTAATCCGGGATTAATTTTCAGGTCTTATGTCAGATAGTTTTTTTTAACATATAATGATTGATCGGTTATTCATTTGCCGATTCATTGTGTTGACCCAGCGTTTTTACCGCCATTTTAATATATGTAAAAAAAAAACTAAAAGAGATCAAATTTTCTGAAAAGCTGGCAACTTGTAAAGCACTTGAAAAACTTTTTGTAGGTCGAAATACGAAAAACATAATTCGACTTTTCATACATACTGTTATAGTTTTATATTAGAGGTCGATTTTTTTTTGTGTCTAATACGTTCTTTGGAAAATACGTCCTGTTCAGATTTATGGACAGACTCATCTTCAGTGATAAAAAAAAGTCTAAAAATAATAGCATTCTGCTATAGTCTGACCGCAACCGCTTTACCGCTGTATAGGTATGCTCACGGCGAGACGGGGGGCATTCGCTCGTCCCCGCTCCCGGCGGCAACTAGTGCTTCTCTTTCCTTCCCACCCCCCCACCTCCCCGCCACTACCTATACAGCGGTTGCGGTCAGACTATAGTCAATCCAGCTAAAGAGACTATCAACTAAATTCTATTAATGTTCTCAATAATCGAAATGTTTACTGTGAATTTGCACTTGATTTTAAGAAAATGGGGTTTCCGTAAAGAAAATTGATCGGAAATGTTACTTAACGTAAACAGGAGTTGAGTTACAATGGGTAACCGCGTGTGTTTTTATAGAGACGGTATGTCGGTGCGAGGCAGCCACCGCGATAGAGAGAGGGAGAGGCACAGGCGGCTTCCCGGCCTCGATCAAAGCGCTGTCATCAACAAGGAGTCACACACTGGATTGGTGAGTATAAAACTAAAAAAAAAAGTTACCGAGTCGCGCAATTTTGCACCGGAAAAGAAACTATCGGAAATTACAGGTACTATGCTTTTCAAATGAGAATCATAGTGGTTTGTAGATAACTTCACAGTGGTTCCCGGTGGTTGTGCAAAACTAAATCGAAACAGAGTGAAGTCAGTTTGACAGCTACTACTTCATATCGGCCGCAAATCTATTAGGCTCAGTCCCATTCTCATTTCAAACGCATAGTAGTGTGTGTATTTTCATTTTATATAGCGTGAATTTTCATAGATTTTTCTTCTGAAGCCCAGCCTCGTAATTCTACTTATGATAAGAGGCAACTTTCTCGAAGAAAACAATTTTTTAATCGAAATTTTTTTTTGCGGTCATTGTGAAGTGGTCACGTGATTTACTCATTTTGTATGGGAAATCGTAATTTTTTTCTTCGGGAAAGTTGCTTGTTTTCGGTAGCAAAACCAATGAAAATTCAGGCTGTATACTAGGTTTTTTTTTTGTACCTCATATCAGTTTACCCAATTATTAGTGAGTACAACTTTTGTTCTACGACTTTGCTAACAACGCACAAAAAAATTTTCAACTTCCCATACAAATTACGGTAGTATCATCCTGGTTTTTATTATTGGCAGGTACAAAAATAGAAATACAATACGAGTTATATAAAATGCAAAGTGTAAAAATATGTATTTTTAGCACTTTGTGTCTTTAGATATTTTCTATAAATTATAAGATTCATCACCACGTTTTCTCTACATTTAGTTATAACGTTTCCGATACGGACGGAGAAGACGCAGCAACATTTATAATAGAGTTCAAAGTCCAAAGTCTTTCTAGTTCGAATCCTGATTGGTTTTAAAATTTAGTTTATTATCTCTTTTCTCTCTTTAGATTTTAATTTGAAAACAGGACAAGAATTTTCCGACTCTTAACCATATGTATAATTTCAGGTGATCCCACGCACGCAGCGTATCCAGTCTGAGCAGTTACGAGTGTTGCCTCCCTCAGAGTTCGCGCCGCTACTCATAGAGAAGTTGGAGCGAGTTAGGAGGGAGCAGGAAAGCAAGGAACGTCTTGAGAGACGTCTGGCCGAGGTTGGTTATAGCATCTACTATGAGCAGTTGTCAGTGTTTCTCCCTTAGAGTTCGCGCCGCTACTCATAGAGAAGTTGGAGCTAGTTAGGAGGGAGCAGGAAAGCAAGGAACGTCTTGAGAGACGTCTGGCCGAGGTTGGTTATAGCATCTAGTCTGAACAGTTACGAGTGTTGCCTCCCTCAGAGTTCGCGCCGCTACTCATAGAGAAGTTGGAGCGAGTTAGAAGGGAGCAGGAAAGCAAGAGACGCTTAGAAAGACATCTGGCTGAGGTTGTTTGTAACCACAGACGCATAAATAGTGACGACAAATAATCCTCTAAAAGAAATCACATCAACGAGAAAATACTACCTATAACGTCATCATCATATAGTGTGCTTTATAAGATCGCTGCTAACCTCACAAAACCTCGAGTTATAAAGCTGCCATGATCCTCTGACATGGCTTATTAAAGACTTAACGTGCCCGAATGGAATCATCTTAACAATCAGGTGATTCATCCTGCAGTTCAGAATCAGATTTATTTCATAATTGCATGTCAAACAATTCAAAAAAATATTGGTCGAAACGATAAAACAATTTGATCGTCCCATATAGTGTGGATCTCTTATTCTAATCTCTTATTTTTAAGGTGTTTTTAGACTTATAAGACCCTGCCGAATTCATACATGCTTGTTACATAAATAACATTATAATATTTTTCAAGATGGCGGCCATAAACTGTAAATCGACAGAAATCAACGTATTTTCGGCCTCTTGAGACTTGTTTACGAAATTCAAAAAAGAGATTATATGTCTCTTAAGGCACAAAATGCACACCGATACAAAAAAATAACATTCGTTGATGCCATCCGTCTGTACGCCTGTCTGACTGTCCTGCCTAATGGCTGTATCTTTTGATCCCTAATAGACAGCCGATAGAAATTTTTGTAAAATATGTATGACTGTAGTGAATATATCTATCAATATTAAAAAATTGTAAAAAGTAAGAATTGTTTCTAACTTTTTAACCCATTAAAAAAACGGGTTTATTTTACGTTTTTTTTTGTTTTGCTCTATCGCAAAAACGGAGATACGTGCAAGCGTCTGACTTGGTGAGTTCATAGTGCATAATCATAAGTAAAAAAAAAAATTAATAAAAATTGGCCAAGTGTGAGTCGGAATCATGCTATGTGGTCCTTAAATGCGTAGGAACGTACGTACGTGCCTGTACCGGTAGATATTTTAAATTCGTCATCATACTAGTACAGTAAAGAGGTAAGTCCTGATTGATTGAATGAATGACTGATTGATTGACTGACACATTAACGCACAGCCGAAACTACTGAAGCTAGATACACAAAATTTGGAGAGTATGCGTCTCATGTTATGAAGATTTGACATTAGAAATGATTTTGAGAAATTCATCCCCTAAGGGGGTGAAATGGGGAAAAATGTTTTGTATGAAAATTCTTTGTTTCTGAAGTAAGATCTATACAAATTTGTGTATGAGGTTTTCAAAAAAAATCGTTTTCTAGGGGGGCGAAAAAGGGGAGGAATTATTTTTGTCGGTTCATTGGTCATTTTCATTTCCAAACATTTTCCCCGATTTCACCCCTTTACGGGACGAATTTCTCAAAGTATTTTTTGTGTTAAACTTTCATGACATTAGACACATACTCTCCAAATTTTGTGCTTCTAGCTTCAGTAGTTTTGGCTGTGCGTTAATGTGTCAGTCAATCAATCAATCAGTCATTCATTTAATCAATCAATCAATCAGAACTTACCTCTTTACTGTACTAGTATGATGACGAATTTAAAATACCTACCGGTACAGGCACGTACGTGCGTTCCTACGCATTTAAGGACCACATAACATGATTCCGACTCACACTTGGCCAATTTTTATTTAAATTTTTTTTACTTAAGATTATGCACTATGAACTCACCAAGTCAGACGCTTGCACGTATCTCCGTTTTTGCGATAGAGCTAAAACAAAATAAATGTCACAGCAGCACTGCACTAACTTTCTCGCAATACCCAAGGAAAAACTATAACCGCAAACTTAAATTTGTAATGCCATACACATAGTACGGAAATACAAACTTTTATTTACGTTTTTTCAAAAAAATGTTCGAATGAAATATACAGATCAATTCAGAATTCAAATTGTCAAACATAAAAACAAACAAACCACAAACGATTTCGAGTAAATCAAATGTTTAACTTTTGGTAGGACTGGAACACCCTTTATATGAATTTTCACAGATCAAAGGACACAACCGTAGGATACTTGCATGGAGATTTTTTAAATTTTCCAAAACATGTTCCTTATGGATAATTGTTCAGTTTAGTCTACTGAGCAAGCCCTTTCAGTTTTTGGTACACCCTGTGACCACTAAAATTTATTCAAAAAAATCATAAAGAATATCCAGTCAGGTAGACAACCAATCCAGGATTAATATTATAGAAAATTTTAATAAACTCAATGGAACCAATTTTGGGTAAATCACATATTTACGATTTGGTGGTAAAGGAACACCCCTTATATGAAATTACACAGATCAATTGATACTGGCGCAAGATATCTTACATGAAGATTCTTCGTCATGCAACGTTCCATCAAGATTCTATGAGCCGTTTTTGAGAAAAATACAATTTTTCGTTTTCGTTGTATGTAGCT
This sequence comes from Athrips mouffetella, assembly GCA_947532105.1. Lineage (NCBI taxonomy): Eukaryota > Metazoa > Arthropoda > Insecta > Lepidoptera > Gelechiidae > Athrips > Athrips mouffetella. The sequence goes on along the minus strand of OX383969.1, from coordinate 4,795,959 downwards.
GTACCCTCAAAATGAGTAGCTGTTACCCTCAAAATGAGAGCCAGCAAGAAACCACTTAGAACTCTTCGATGGATTTGCATACAACTCCTAAATTCAAAATATGGTGTCAATCGAACCATTCGTTTAGCCGCTATGACAAAGCGTGACGGACAGACCGACCGACCGAAAGACGGACATTTTTGGGAGACTTGTTTTTTATGATGTATAAGTGATATAGAACACATTTTTGAGAAAATTAGAAAAACTTTTTTTTTTCACAAATAATTGTATTCTCGCTCTCGCTCCGCTCGAAAGTAAAAAACGTAAAATAAACCCGTTTTTAGGGTTCCGTACCTCAAAAGAAAAAAACGGAACCCTTATAGGATCACTTTGTTGTCCGTCTGTCTGTCTGTCTGTCTGTCAAGACCCCTTATCTCACGAACGGGTAAATGTATCAGGTTGAAACTAATACCATATATTAGGATCCATGAACCACACAAGATCTGAAAATTTTAATTTTTTACAACGACGCAATCAAAAGATATGGCATTTTATGTCCTCATCTCCATACATTTATTTAAAAATGCAAAACCTACAGGGTAAATCCCGTTGACCTAAAATTATGAAATTTGGCAAGAAGCTAGGTCTCACAGTACAAATAATGGGAAAAGTCTGAAATCATTAAATATTTCAACTTTTCTCCCAACTAATGGTAACCAATTGTGGTGAGCTCCCGTTTCAAGAACTTTCATATAAGAGAGGGGTCAAGTTGGATGGTCATTGAGGCGATTTTTGTTTTAGTTCTATTTTAAAAACGGGAACACTTACAAACTTGAAAATTGGTATGTTTATAGTGCATAAGCTATAAAATAACAACAAAAAATTAAATTTGGTCAAGCGCGTGTCGGACTCAAAAAATCTAGCACATTAACTTACTGAAATTTCAACTAATACAATTATGTTTATGTGGTGGTACGGAACCCTCAGTGCGCGAGTCCGACTCGCACTTGGCCGGTTTTTATCGCAAAGCAGGTTTTGATAAAGTATTTCGTAACGTTCATACGGTTCATAACATAAAGTTGTTACCTCGTAATGCTCAGTGAGGACCACGGGCTCCTTGTTGACTACGGAACCCTAATGTCATAATTTGACACTAATAAAACAGAAAAGCGCGTTGCCTACCTTGAGAACTAAGATGATATGTCTAATGTGCCAGTGATTTCACTGGCTCCGTTACACCGAAATACAGCAGTGCAAACACTGCTGGTTTACGGCAGAAGACAGCAAGGGGATACTTCCCCAGACGGACTTTGCACAAAAGCCCTACCACCTTAAAAAATATCTTATTTCGACCTGTTTTCACATCCTTCGATCTTGATATAATACCCTTTCTGTTCTTGTAACGATTTTGTGTATCATTAGCACAGTCCAGGTGGTCTGCTCTCAATTCCCGATATATCGATATGATACTACTTCGATACAGTCAAATTCAAAACTTCGTACACTGACAATAGAGTAGAATATTGGCTGGATAAATTGTCAAATTGGCAGTGATTATGATTATCATCCAACCAATATTCTACTATATTGTCAATAAACGAAGTTTAAAATTTCAATAATTCGAAAAGTATCGTACCGATGTATCGAAAATTAAGAGTAGAATCACAGATTTTGATCAATGACCAGGATTTTTAGGGATCCGATACCAAAATGGTAAAAAAAGGAACCCTTATGGTGCGACTTTGTCTGACTGTCGTCCGTCTGTCTGTCACACCTCTATATCTCAGCAACCACTCATGCTATCGACTTAAAATTTGGAATGGTATTAGAATATAGTTGCTCAACTTAATTGCACATGAAAGAATTTTGAAAAAAATATGATTTTTGATGTAAATGGGGCCAAAATAGGGGGGAGCAAATTTCAAATTGTCGCTACTAGGTCGAGTGGGGTATCATATGAAAGGGCTTTACTTTAACATTCTAAAATATATTTTTGTATTTTTTTGCGTTTCTTAGTTTTCAAGTTATGATGATTAGTGTAAAAAAAAATACCATTCCCCCCGCCTTATCTCCGAAGTTTGTGTAAGGAAAAATTTGAATTAATTACAGTTGACAGAAGTTTATGTAAACTTTACAGCAAAAATAAAACGATCTTTCTAAGTTGCACAGTTTTTCAGAAATATGCAAAAAACCTTTACAAACAAATGTAGTTTTGCGGTCCTGAAAATGGACTTTATTGCTTCCTAAAATACTATAGGTATATCGGAACCCTAGGCGCGCGAGTCCGACTCGCATTTGACCGGTTTTTTTTAATGGGTTACGCTTGTTTCTTACTTTTTACAATTTTTTATTATCGATAGGTATATTCACTACAGTAATACATATTTAACGAAAATTTCTATCGGCTGTCTATTAGGGATCAAAAGATACAGCCATTTTAAGGCTGGACAGTCAGACAGGCGTACAGACGGATGGCATAGACAATTGTTATTTTTTTGCATCGGTGTGTATTTTTTGCCCTCAAAGACATATTACCTTATTTTTAAATTTCGTTAAAAAGTCACCTGAGGCCAAAAAAAAGTCGATTTTCAGTTTTTGACCGCCATCTTGATAACTGTAGTATGTTATTTATGTAACAAGCATGTATGAATTCAGCAGGGTCGTATTGTCTAAAAACACCTTAAAAATAAGAGATGTTCGTTTTGCGTCTAGACGAAAAACGGAAGCCTTTATCTCAAAAATTTCCTTCACTAATATATATACTTAATTGATTTTACTTTCCATTACCAGCAAGTTTTTCGGTAAATGTTTCATCGGGAAATTTGTTTAGATTTGTGTTCTGATAAAAACTTGCTAGAGGTCTTAAATTAAGGTGATATGAATTTATTTCCTTATCCTCTCAGGGTGATTGCGAAGATGCGTCAACGCAGGCGTTACCCCCGCAACTAGTGGCTGCCGCGATCCGCGAGAAGTTACAGCTAGATGATGACAACGACCAGGATATCCTAGGTGAGATAATTCTATCCTACTTAATAATATTATAAACGCGAAAGTTTGTAAGTATGGATGGATGTTATAGCTCAAATAATCAATAAAGTAGGCATAGGGTAGACGTGCTATAAGATGAATTGATGATCTAGTCAAGGTCGCTGGATGCGAGCACCTCAGGAGCAGTCGTCATGAAGATCTTTAGAGGAGGCTTATGTCTAGCAGTGGACATCTTAAGGCTGATAATAAAAATATGTCTTTTGTTTTTCACTTGTTTGGAAAGTATAGAAATGCTTTTAAAAAAATTAATAATGTACATGTCAGCTGTTGTACAAATATGCTGGTAGATGTTTTGTATGAAATTCATGGTTGTTTTTTTATTTATTTTAATATCGGTCGATGGTTGATCGATACTCCTAAAGAGATTTTAACGTAAATCATATGTAATACAATAAAAGCGAAGAAAATTAAGTTCTGGTTCTATAATTTTTGTATTTATTTTGTGTGAAGAATAAAGCACTATTTTTACTTGGGTGTATTGAAGTCCTTGGGTGTGCTGTAGACTCTGTTCAGAAGGGGCGAATTTTGCGGCGATTTTTGGTTCGATTTCACGTACAATGCTGCTTTGTTTAGTTAGACGATAAAGCAATGTACGATAAAACGTTGCAAATTTGCGCGTATTTGTGAACAGGATCTTAGGGCTCCAACGACATCTGTGTTGGGAATTGGTGACTTTCTCTTCTCGATGAGCAATGTACAGTCAACGACAGGTCAAGCTTGACACTCGCAGTGCGACTCTAGCCCGCCCGTACGTCTAGAGAATGGTACCAAGTCCAATGTGTCAAGCTTTATGTGTTTTTGAGTAATGTTTCGGTGCAGGAGACTCGTCTTTATTCTATTGATGATACTTACGGCCTGTTGCACAAAACATCTTTAAAGTTAAATCTCCTTTAAATCTATTATTGACACTTTCTGTTTCGTTAGCAAAGAGAAGGACAGCAATAGATTTAAAGCAGCTTCAACTTTAAAGATGCTTTATGCAACTGGCTGTTAGTGAGTAAGATGATGATAATAATGCGTGTTGTAATTCCCCCCGGCCGCAGACCAGCACGTGTCGCGCGTGTGGTCGGAGCGCACGCCGGGCGCGTCCCCCCCCTCCCGCCGCCACGCCCCGCGCGCCCCGCACCCCCCCGGGCACCCCCCGCACGCCCCCCGCCGCGCCCCCTCCGCGCTGTCCGCAGACTCGGGACACTACGACGGGCCGCCCGACGCACACCACGCGCAGATCACACGCAGGTATGTCCATACCAGATGGGATATTTCATCAGTTGCACAAAGCGTTTTTTAAAGTTAAAGCTCCTTCAGGATTTAAAGCAGCGTTAACTCTATAGAAGCTTTGTGCAACTGGCTGTGAGCCGACTAGCTTTAAGGTTACACATAAGTTTATGACACCGCCGCTCTATCGGTTAATTCGAAGCACTATGACACTAGCATCTGCATCCACTTGAGATTACCCACAGGTATGTTTAATAATGTTTGTAGATGATAATATTGTACTAACTAGTCTTTAGTCTCGTGTCGTACCGCCCGAAACATCCACTGGCAAATTACACGCAGGTATGTCCATAGTAGATAGTATATTGTCAACGAGTATTTAGGTAAACATAGTTTGAGAACACCGTCGCTCTAACAGCTGACTTTTCTTGTCAGTTATACAGGATTCATTTTTCTTTGCAAGTCTTAATTTTCATACTTATGACAGCTGTCAAAATGGACCTGTTACGATGGCCTTACTGTAAAATATATCAACAAATGTAAAATATTTTACAATTCCTTTAACGCCTAGTCCAGACCTGCGTACTTAATTTAAAAAAAGTGGGCAGTTCTGGGCTACTTACAATGAATAAGATACTTTTCGGGAATTTGTTTTATTTCCATTAACCTGAGATATTTTCCCATGAAACCAATTTTCCCAAACTTAATAAAATTTAAAATATTAGTTTCAAATTCAATGGGCAAATGGAAGGGAAGCTTCTTATTCTGTATTTTAAAATATTAGTTTCAAATTGAATGGGCAAATGGAAGGGAAGCTTCTTCTTCTAAAATTTTAAATATAAGTTTTAAATTCAATAGACAAATGGAAGGGATGCTTTTTTTATTTTTCAAAATTTCCTGGGAAAACTTACTATCCGAAATAAAACAAATATCTAGATAGAAACCCAAATAAATACCTTTGTTTAAACCAAATCGGCTTTCTCATTTCGGTGTGTTCTAAAACTGTTTTAATTCAAAATTCAGTGTTTGCGGACAGGTCTGTCTGGACTAGGCTTGAAGTCGCTATTATTATTAGGTAACTAACTAAATAATTGGCTTCTGTGTTGTTTGATTGAAATAAAAAAAATTTTGCGTGTTGTGAAAAATTTATGTGGCATGATATTTTCTTAAGTTTGATTTTTATTTTGCATTTTGTTACGAACATTGAAATAAGTTTTGATACACAGGCATTCTACTTTGAAGTCGTCAGTAAAAATAATCAAAATATACCAAGGAGAGCCGCTTGAATACACGATAAATATAAATATTGGGGAACATTTCACACAAGGTCATCTGATCTCAAACTAGGCAAAGCCTGATATGGGTATCAAAGACTGATATACATACATAAATAGATAAATAACACCCAGACACAGAACAAACACTTGTGTTCATCACACAAATGTTTGCCCTGGGCGGGGATCGAACCCGCGACCCACGGCGTGAGAGGCAGGCTCACAACCAACCACACCAAAGGGCCTGTAAAGACGATAGAGCAGTTGTACGCCTAATGTCTCAGGTTTAAGCCCGGATTGCAACTTATGTTTTTTTAATTTATTCAAATAAATGCTGTTTGTATTTTTTTGGATGAAGCTTCATTTTATTAATATTATTAATGGAATGATATTATAAGAGCCATTCCGTTTCAATCAATAATTACATTTGACAGCAGTTTATCTCAGTCACAAATACAGGGTGTAAATGCAAAAGCTTGCTACAGCTTTGGGTTGTGTGCAGACCACGAAATTGAACAATTTTTTCATTAAAACATGGATCGAAATCGGAGAATTTTTGTTTGGCTTCTCCATACAAAATGTACTGGTTTAGTTTCGCTGTCTGAAATTCACCTGTCGCACGCTTTTGCATTTACACCCAGTATTTACGTCTGATAAGCTATTCTGGGTAGTAACCTGTTGAAGTATTGAGTTTTGTTAACGTTAAAAATAACGTCCACAGGTGTTTCTCTAAGAAGACGGTAACAGAGCTGACAGACAGCGGCGTGTCGGTGGTCAGTGAAGGCACCGCGAGTACCAGCGCCGCGGGCGTGGAGCCGCGCATCCTGCTGTGGATAGCCGAGGGCACGGAGCGCATGGAGCGCAGTCGCCACCGGGACCAGCCCAGCCGGGGGTCCTCCGTCGACCGCGAGGACCGCCGCACCGGCCGGGACAAGGCCAGGCCGCGGTGAGTGCGGGGAACCGGGTGCAGGCGGTATTACGCCGGGGCTACTTTGTGGCATGCCACAGGATCGCATGTTATAATGAACGACGCACGCTGTTGCGAGAATCGTGCGGAAAGGCAGCAATATCATATTGAAAGGAAATGCAAAAATATAACTTAAAACTAACAAAATGTAAATAGACACGATTTAGGGAAATTTTGTCTGATTTGGTCGTCAAAGTTTACTAGTATATGATCTGTGCCAACAGATTCAAAAAAGGCTTTCGATAATGTATTTGAGCTTTGTTTTCGCAATCGGTTTACTCGTGCAGAAGATATGTAAGTACTAAGTTTAAAGTGGCGAAGCTGCTTGCGATGAAACAAAGCTTATAATTATGTTGCACTGAAATAGAGGGATTACATAATCGAAAGAAATCTCAATGTGAGTCGATTCAGTCGTTAGTTTTTGGTAAAAACTCAAACTCCACGCGAACTTAGTCCTTTTAAAATTATTTTCTTTTTTATAATGATGTAAATCATCGCAATTGCTTTTTTTAGGATTTTTTCTGTATCGTCTTAACGTATCCATTGTCCCTTAAAGTGGTAGCGGCAGCAAATCCAGCAGCACTTCAGGCGGCGGCGGCGTGAAGGATCCCACCCCCACTGCTGCCAACCCCACCACCACGGAGCACACAGTCGTAGTGGTGACGTTTCTGGACGAGAATGTCCCCTACCGGTTCAAGGTGCCTGCTTCGCCACTTACACTCAAGACATTCAAGGAGTACTTACCTAGGAAGGGAAATTACAGGTGAATAGTTTAAATAGTCTTATGTATATCAGAAAAAAAGGACCTAGTATGCTACCTTGAAGTACGCCAATTTAAAATCGACCTCATATACAGAACTATATTCCTCTGTGTGTAGTACTGTGGATCTGTGAAATCATCGTCCTTATTGAGAACTAAGAAAAACTATAAGTGAATAAGGTTTTTATTGGCAATCCCTCCACTACGAAACACACTGAAGTGGTGCTGACAGTTCTCGACGAAACTGTCCGTTAACGGGTTAAGGTGCCCGCTTCGCTGCTCACACTCAAGGCGTTCAAAGAGTACTTACTTGCTTAGTAAGGGGAGTTACAGGTAAATAGCTTTACTTTTTGTAATGTATATCCAAAAAAGAAAAGGTACTAGTATGTTACCTTGAAGTGCGCCAAGACAAAATTGACCTCATCTTACATATGGATTTATGTTCCTCAATGAGGATATCGGAAATCATCGTTCTTATGGGGAACTAAAGAAAGCCACAGGTGAATTAGCTTGTAACCCCCACCACACTACTTTTATTGCCAATCCCATTACCACTACCAAGGCGCTCGCTTTGACGCTTACACTCAAGACATTCAAGAGGAAGGAAGGAGAATTACTGGTAATAAAAACTGCATATCAAAAATGGAACAGGTCCTAGTATGAAACCTTGAGGTACGCCAATAATAAGTTGCCAAAGCCCGAACAGTAGTAAATGTTAGGATAGACGAACCTTACCTTTACCAATCTTATAATTTACAGTAAATGATTTGATTCAGCACTGTAACATATACTCGTATGAGGAATAAAAATGGTCCCAAGGTGAGGTGAAATGACGCACGCCAATTTTGCCTAGAAGGAAACAGGTGAATAGCTTAATCAATGCATGTTGCGTGTATTAGAAATAAAAATAGGATAAAATAGTAGTCATTCGATTAGCGGCCCCATGGTGACCGAGATGTCATTTCTGGATATTCTGACGGTCAGAGTATCCAGAAATGACATCTCGAACACACACAAACAACTGAGGTGTGGATTCCGCGAGGGAAATAATGTGACCGTTCTGTACGATTAGTACTTGAAGGCAACCAAAAGGATATTGATGTGGCCACGTTTTAAGCTACGATTTTGCAGTCACTTTTTGCCGTTGACTCGCAAGATTACATTCTTCCGCTGACGTTGATCCTGACAGTTTATTTTTATATGCAGATACTTCTTCAAGACGGCGTGTGCGGATCTGGACAACACGGTAATTCAGGAAGAGGTGAGCTGCGACTCCGATACGCTCCCCATGTTCGAAGGAAAGGTTATGGCACGAGTCAAGAGCATCGAGTAAAGGAAAACATATATCCTAGTATGATTCCTTGACGCACGCTAAAGTACAAGTGACTAAGTACTAACCTAAAAAACTGTAACACTAACAACGCATCAAAAATAGAAAGGTCCCGGTTTGAAACTTTATAGTACGCCTACTGTAGTGACCTTAAGTAATCGTCATCATGTCTGACTGCTAGACATAGGTCTCCCCTAAAGATGTCCACGACGACCGATCCTTTCCGTTATATTTATATCATGAGTTGATTTTCTCATGTTTAGGTTTTGAATATAAAATGCTCTTAAATTGTGATTGATGTTACAATTTAATGAAGATTGCCAATTAAGGTACTGTCACAATGTTGTAGCGACTGGTCTTGAGAAACCAGTGAACAATGATTATTTATTTAAATGCAAAAAAAGTACTTTTCGTACAAAATGAAACCTATGGGTTTCATATTTTATTTTAATTATTTTTCTATCAAAAGCTAGTTGAGTACGCTTACTATTGTACGTTATCTTTTAAAATCGCGGAATTATGCCAGTTTTTTTTATAATATCTTTAGAATTACGTGAATGACTGCTTAGTTTGTATATTTTTAAATTAATATTTGTAGGTATAAATGACGTGTTCTGTTGATACGAGAAATATATTTTGGTTATCGCGGATTCGGCGCTTGAGATTATTAAAAGTTCTATGAAATGCAATTTTTTCGGTCTGCCTTAGAAAATATAGGTTTAATTAGATCATTATTTTCTCTATGTGCAATCTTAGTGCTTGCCAAAAAACGATCTTAACGTTTTCTTCATTTGAAGCAGTTTTCTTTGATAGCTATAAATTTTCAATTGTTTTCTCATAAGACCCAGTGAATTTAATAAATACACTTTTCAACATAAATGTGTATCTTCTAAGCCAGACCGAGTGCTACAAAAATTATAAAAATTCAAATACATGATGGGATCTCGATGAAATAAATAAAATTAGCTGGGTTAGAATAAAACTTTTAAAAAATGTTGCGGTTATTATTTGCTCGATAGCATTTAAAAAGTTTTACGCTAATTTTGACCCTGTGTAATGAAGTAAGGGAGCGTTACAAGTTTCCGTTCTACAGCTGTGAATAGAACTAATAGACATAAGACCATGTTGAATTTCCTATACCGGATTATTTCCTGGAACTCTAAACTTTAGTATGTTACACGAAGACTACGAATTTCTTCGAGGTTCCGTGCGCCGCGCCGGTAAAAGTAGAATTCGTACCAACCTTTTTTCTCGTTTTTTTGCCTCTTTGGAAAGGTGATCAGATTTATGTTCCGAGTAACATACTAAAATTTGGGCAGTCGCCAAAAAACCTCTACATAAAAAAAATTGTATTTCAGTTTTTAATCCAAAATTCATTTCTGTCCTTGAGTCGGCTCGGAGGATTAACTTATCATTGGCCAAAAAGTCTGTCTTGCGTAATTCAAAAGACAACTTATAAGTTTTAGTACTTTCATAAAGCTTTCAGACAGAAGTGAGTTTTTCATTTAAAACTTTTACCGGATCAAAATCATCGACAACTATCACTTTTCAGTGTTGCCAGTATACAATGAAAGATCTTAGCTTCTATTAATTTGAACTCCGACTGAGTATCCCAAAACTTCCATCTTGTAACTATAACTAGTCTACAATATTTACATTTCACTCGCATGTAATTTGGACGAAGCAGTTTATCATTAGGGATTTCCTTCAGGTGACATGCGGTGGAATCCGTACAGTACTTATTACTTCGCATTGTAAATAGAATATTATATAAGTTAGTGTGTGAAGAGAAGACCGATCCACAGTACATAGGAGAATGTGCATTGGCGAATGTAAGTTATTCCTATACTCAATTCTTTTTCAATACTGTTATAAATATTTCCCTTAAGTAGTCACCGAATTAGTGCGATTTACTTCGGTCCGTGATGCCAGCCGTAATGCTAACGCCTCAGTCACTACGCTTATTCATCATCTTTAAGAATAAAGAGGATGAACAAGCGTAGTGACTCCCCTCCACATTGTTCCAGCAAGACTGGAATTCTGAGGGGAGCTCCCTGTCTTGTAGTGGCCGTATTACGGGATGTTATGCATTTTTCAAACTTAAAAAAATATATATAATATATTGTTCTGATAAAAAATTACTTTGTATGTTTCTGAAAACTAAAAGGGCATGATCAGTCAACGAAACTGAACTACTTTCAGTGAATAAAACTTTCGGGAAATAAAACAAAAATCGGCCTGTCAAAAACTTGAGTGGAAAGTTTGTATGGAGAGGCTATTCATTCACTGAAAGTTGTTCAGACTGATCATGCCCTTTCAGTTTCCGGAGGATGTTCCTTACACCCTGTTTTGGTGTAGGAGCTTAGGTATATCTGCATTCGCCATAGTGTAAAGCGAGCGTAGTGCACCGAGCACTGAGAGAATCGGGTGCGAAACATGTGCCTTCAATGTTGATAAATATTACATAGTTGATGCTTCTACTAGCTGTAAGATAACATTAACAGTGTAAATATAGTCGTAGCTTAGTTCGCTGGCTCATTGTCACAAGGCTCTATGGTTTACACTTTAGGCCATTTGAAATTCTACTCATAATTTAAGTATAAGACCTTGATCAATATTTCCAAGGGACGTAGATTGAAATTTCAAAAAAAATATCATCTTTCTATATAATTTTTGTGGAAAGTGAATTATATTTTCATATTTCGACATGGTTCCTTGGGAACAGTCGGTTTTATGATCTGGAGCGAAAAAAAAAACGACCGATTGCTCGACGTGAAAACTATGTGGACTAGTTCAAAACGACTCTAAAAAGTAATGTATATTTTTTAATATGGGACTAAAATATATCTTTGTTGTGTCATTCATTGAATGCCTTGTCATCAAATATGCATTTATGCGTCATACGACCTGTTGCAAGAACTAGTGGGCGTTTTTCAATTTCAAAATCGGTCCTGTAGTCATTTAACAGAACAATCTAAGATTCGCAGTATCCTTAGTAAGACATTGGTTAGGTTACAGAACGCGTACATGACAACAGAACCTTGTAATAGTGACCCAGCGATTACGAACTCTTTATTTTTTATTAATTTAATTATTTTTTATTTATTGCCTATACATTCTTCCGCCAGTAAAGTTTCGCGCACAGATGTTGATCTCTTAACACTGCCATATTTCTTAAGCTCAAATTGAATTGCGATTAGAATTTGTCTTTGCTAAATAAAATAAAATCTATATAAAAAAAGCTTCGATCTAACGAAAAATGCAAATTCAGGGACAAATTTTGTAGTACTCCTAGCCATTTTTTTGTGTTACTTCCGAACACAAATCTGAACATCTTTTGTAAAGAACTTTGAACCTTGATAGTGTAATTTGTGTGACGTCAAAAAAATCCTCTGAGAGTTCAGTTTTTGTATTGAGTAACAAAAAATAATTGGGTTAGGGAGTTGTCCAAAAATAACTGCCTGATTGATCCTCATCAGTTTCAAATAGTGGGTGATAGAGAAAGGGTTCAATCTATGTTCAATCAACGAAACTGAACAACTTTCCCTAAGAAACATGTTTGGTAAATGAAAAAAAAAATTGGCTTCTCCATACAAACAGTTCGCTCAGAGTGAGCAATTCGTATGGAGAGGTCAAAGATTTTTTCATTTCCCAAAAATGGTTCTTTGGGAAAGTTGTTTAGTTTCGTTGACTGAGCATTCAGCATTCGGTACGCCGTCCCTCTGTATACAGGTTGTAAAAAAAAATTGTAAGCACTATTTTAGCCTTTTACAATATGAAACTGAACAACTTTATCTATTCAAAATGCGTTTTTAGCTGCTGAAGTTTCTTTGAGAAATTAAATTTTTTTTTCGTATTTGGACCTAAGTTCCTTGCGAAAAGTTGTTCGTGCTAAAATAGTTCTTACAATTTTTTGTATGATGTATTATTAAATGGGCTGTTATATTAAAGTCATATCAAGATATTTTTAGCGATTCTCTTGAGCTAAATCAAGTCTGTGCGCGACACGTATCCATTCGTCCCGATGTAAGCCACCAACGCGGTGGCACGCGACAATATTGTATAAATAAATAGATTATAAAGTCGATTTTAAATATATGACGTGATGAGGCACTTCTGTATCTTTAAGAGTGTTACTTTTGCACGATCACATTAGTGAAATTGTAGATCGTTCAACGTCGATCAGCCAAGCATTGATCGGGCATGGAGATCACATCGGCATATCGAATTCTCATTACTCGATGAAAATAGCCGATCGGATCTCGATTTCGGAGAAAAACACATGTGACATTATTTCTATTTGGACATTGAATTGAATTGAAAAAATAATAAAATACGTTTAGGTATATTTTGAGATACTTAGTTGATTTTTCTTGCGGAATTGGGCATATCAAATAATAAAAAAAATCTTTTTAAAATCTATTACAAATGAAAAATTTTAACTAGAACAAGTTCAATTTGGCTTATCAAAATGAAATAAATGGTCCATTTTGTTCTTAGACTATATAATACTAATTTTGTTCCTAACTTCAAGTCGCGAGTGAATAGGCTTCTTCTGGGCAAGCTCGTTTCATCGTCGACCTCATTTCTGTCCTCAGTACTAGATCGGGGTCAAGAGTAGAATAATAAAACATCATTTAGGCCCAGCGCAGACAGAACGGAATAATCCTCGCGCGGGCTCGGGCATTTCCTGAGGGATCGCGCATGCTGCAGCATGCGCGCGCCCGCGCGAGCCTGCGGGAGTAAACCGTCATCTTCTACCGAAACATGCCAGTTAGTCGCGGTTCGTCAACAATGGTGGACTGGGATATCGTTATAATTGCGCTTTAGGTTTGTAAATCTCAAAAAAACACGCCCTCCCTCTTTGAACTCAGTGACAACACTGCGCGCTCGCCGCCGCGCGCCTGCTCGAGGCCGCGCGCGGATGCCCGCGTGTCCTCGAGGATGCGCGAGCATTTTTTGTTGGGTTCAAGCATATATGCACTTTATTTCAAGGACGTTAAAGTTGATTTTCGAGTGCCTTAATAAAATCCTCTTCGATGCGCTCCTCTCTGTCTGCGCTGAGCCTTATTATTAAAACTGTCCAAGTTTTTGCATCCTGGCCTCCAAACTAGCATTCCCTGTACTATGGGAAGCCAGTTTCTCTCGATGCTATTTGTAATACAGGGTGGAACAAAAAGGGTATACCAACCCTGAAGGATGTGAATCTGCCCATGAAACTGAACAACTTTCCCTAAGCAACATAGGTCGAAAAACGATAAAAATTCCTTGAGCACCCAAAGAAACTGAATCAGCTTGTCTGGGAGGTCAATTTTTTTTTTCGTTTTCGACCTCTATGTTCCTTAGGGGAAGTTGTTCAGTTTCATGGGCAGAATCACATACTTCAGGGTTGATATAGCCTTTCTGTTACACCATGTGTAAGCCGCAATCAGTGATAATTTAACACCTAGATCAATGTCTGATTCGAGGTCACAAATGTAGATCGTGTAAGTAAAACCTCTATTACACGAAATAGTATGTCGCCATGGGCTCAAATTATTATATAACACTTTAAATGTTGATTGTTTTCCAAATCTAATCAAACATTTGTAATTATTACTGTCGAAAATATTACTCCAAAATTGAAAAATGTAACGCCGGCAGCAGTTGAAGTAAAAATTTGTAATGTAAAGAATTTCACTAATCGAACTGTATTATTTTTTTATCTAGCACATGTAACTATTAAAAAATAAACTGGAACTGTGCCATATATATTTCAATTTTTATTTCTTATCTTTCTTGCCGTTCATAGGGTACTTGGAAAAAAAATCAAAACACATGTGTCACGCCCCGTGGTCACCCCTAATAATAATAATAATAATAAAATTATTTATTCAGATGACCAGGATCCATTATAGAGAAAAAATTACAAATTCAATTAAATTAATTTATTATTACAATTATGTCTACAAACTAAGAATTAAAATTACAGGTTGGCACTCGCGCGTTGCCGAGATACTAGAGCTACATACATTTCGTCCAGATGAGGCGTTTTAAGCGCGTAAAACGCCTCATCTGGACGCAATATATGTAGCTCTAGTTTAATCGTGAGTAAATCAGGGAACGCGCGTAAAATAAAGGTTCTGGACGGGCTCTTAGTAGTTATTTTATGTATGTTCTGGCGCAGTGAAGTGTGGAAGAAGTGGAGTAACCTATCACAGCCCCGCATTTCTATGACGTTATCACAACGTAACGCAGTAATCTAAGCCCCGTGGAGTGCGCGATGTATGACGCAACGCAGTTCAGCGTTATCGTATTAGTACAGGCCAACGTTCCTTCCCTTCGACACCACCAAACAACCCCACGACACCACCAGGGGTGTCGTGGGGAATCACTGTAGATGGTGCTACGTGGAAGTTGATAGATGAACACCATAGATCGTGGTGAAGCGTAAGTATAGAGCGCAACGTATGTGTGTGTATTGAACGCTTAACCGCAAGATGGTGGGAGTAACGTAATACAATTTTTCTTCACCCCGCCACCGAGGTTACCGAAAGGTAGTGGCACCGCTATCGGCGGTGGTGGCTACGTTTTCTGTCTAATCGCATATTTCGTTTAATCGAGGTTCGACAATACACAACAGTTTTGATACAAAACGACGCCTGACGTGAGTGTGTGTGTGCGGACGGGGTACGGCAGCCGGCCGGATACGGGATAGCAAGCGCCTATCCGGAAGGATATACTATGCGCAGAAGTCAAAAAATGAGTCGCGCTCGTGGTGGTGAGCAAATCGTTCATTGGCTCTCCGCCTGTCACCCATGCGCAGAAAATAACCGTCATACTCGTAGACACTTGTTCTTTGCTTGTTCTGAACGCGCTGTAACCGTGGCTGTAACCAAAAATATTGGAAACTTCGCCAGGGGCGTTTAGAAACGCAACGTTTTTCTTACGTCAATGGCTGTAACGGATTTAAACAAATTTTTGTGACCTTGGACCTTAAATAATTTAAGACGCGGACACGAGTTTTTATGAGACTTAAGAGAACTTTTAGAACACTAAAATGAAGGTGTACTACACGAGTTAACAGCTTGTTATCTGTGAGGGGTCTAAGCCTGCTAGAGGCTATTAAAATAGAAACCCTAAGCTATTTCTAGATCATGGCTCGCGGCACCACATTGTAACGTCTCCTAACGGCTTACTTAAAACTTACTTACTAGTTTCCTATCCTGGGCACGAACCCAAGCATCAGATTGTAATGGCTGAAACTGCTTCTAAAATAATATCAGTAGTAACATAGATTCTAAAACATACTGGGCACAGCTCGCAGAATGTAGTCTAGATGCAGCTCGAAGCCAGATCATCACTGGTCAACGGCAGCACCAAGATTGTAACGGCTAGGAGCCAGGATCATACCCTAGAGCTACTCTAATAGGATGTAGGTGTGTATGTAGTTTAAAAGTTTATGATAATTGAATGTGGTAATGGCTAAATTTCTAACTATCCTAGCTGAACCTAAAGGGAAATCTAAAGAAAGTCCTAATGCTACCTAACGCTTGTCCTGTAGTTCCTGAAGCCTATGTATTGGGATTGTTTATTTATTTATTTAAGCATAGGGAAACATACAGCTATAATAAATACATAAAAATTAATGTTACAGGTAATCACATAAGCCAATTAAGTATACACATAAAATTATACAGTACGTCGAAAAAGACAAGAGAACATATTAAGTTAAAATAAAAATAAAAAATTGAAATATTAATAAGAATGAACTTTTAACCTTATATAACCAGAGAGTTTAAATGACAATTATAAAAAAAATATATTAACAGCATCAAACAATAAAACATTTAAAAAGATTAAGAACCGACCATTATAATAAAAAAAAACAAATCTAAAACATATTAGGTAATATCATTTACCTTTGATTGCTTTGACAAACTTGTGATATTTCTGTCTGTTCTAGTCGTAAAATGGCCGATGAGATGTCTTAACTGCTTTTAGGACCCGACGAGGTTATCAACGAGTAACCCTAATCCGTTTGAGTGCGGACCATGAATAAGTTGAATTCCTATACAATTAATTTCCTAGAATAAATGCATTGATTAGTATGAGCCTATAGGTACTGTAAATAATTTGTGTGAAAGGAAGCAGGCAGATCCGAAGGCTGTAAATTGTACATGAAAACATCAAAATAGTACATCTAAACTTCTCCAAGATTGATATTTGACTTTCTTCAAGGAAATTTAGTTTATTTTTAACAATGTAAAGGCCTGAAATATATCCAGTCCTTTCAGCTCAATCTTTCCATATACTCGTAGATAAAGGTGTTTTATTACTTTCTATGTGCGAGATGACTTACAAACTGACTTCTAATTATAATAATAGCTGAAATAATAATAATAATCCAGCGCCATCTAAACAACCCACCTTGCATTATTACATCAGTTAATCTGATATACAGGGTGTAAGGAAAAGTACCGATTTCCTTTTAACCACATGTTCTATAAGTACATACATAACATCACGCCTTGTTCCCGTCGGGGTAGGCAGAGACCACAGTTCTCCACCTGCTACGATCTTGACATACATCCCTTGCTTCCTGAACTTTCATCAATCCTTTCATACATGCTCGTCGGTTTAGGGTACTTTTAAAGGTATTTCTATAAGTGAAATATAAAACAATAAAAAAAAAAACAAATAAAAAAATTATATTAAAATTTAATTGTGTCAACCCTCGCCGCGCATGTAGGTACCACAGGTAGGTACCTATTTTACTTGTTTACAATTGGTGCGCCGCACCGGGAGGGAGGAGTTCTGATTAGAATAGCAACAACAACGGCAACTTGAACTTTTTTTTTCATAGGAAGTATTTTTTTTTTCATGTTATTTTTTATTATCAATATGTTTAATGTACTTTATTCTACTTATACAACATGTCGTTAGAAAGACATCGCTACTTTTCCTTACATCTTGTATAAGCGTGTGCAAGATAAGTTTGACTGTGACGGTTATTTTCTGCGCATGGGTGACAGGTGGAGAGCCAATGAACGATTCGCACTTCTCTCCTCACCTGCCGCGCTCACCCCCCGCGTCTCATTTTCTGAGTTCTGCGCATTAACGGTCACAGCCAGTTATTTTGTACGACGTATACTCAACCTTAATTTATGAAAAAGAAATGCTTGGTGTTTATTTACATTTATAATTTTAATCTTTTTCCACTTTACAATATTTAACTTATTTACAATAACCTTTCCTATTATTGTCTTTTTAGTACTAAAAGATAAAATTTAATAAAACCCAACACTACTCTGTTGTTATAATATAATAAATTAATTAGTTAATACTGAAATAACATACCACAGAAATAGAACATTATGGAAATGACTTCAATTTCCAAAAACTTTGAGTGTGTTAATATTGATACAATATTTTGACAACACCGTGCAGATAATTACAGGTAGATTTTAACAAATTGGTTCGAAGCAGACAATATTTTTTTTATTGAAATTGGTGGTGCAAAGACGAGTATGTAAACGCGCGGAAGTTGACATTTGCGACAACATTATTTCGCAAAGCCTGGTGTTTCACAACGAAAATAAAGGCAAAAAATAAACAGGTGGGTAAGACAGACGAAGTCGCACCAGAAAGCTGAATTTACACATTTGCACGAATGACGAGACGAATGGTGACGCGAGCCGGGTGGGAACTCTGTCAATCAAAATCATTTTGTGATTTTCCCAGTTTGGTTAGAACATTGTCCAAAAAGTATGATGACTCCATGCTTCGGAAGGAACAATAAGCCGTTGGATATTATCTATGGCCGTGCAGCCATATTATAAGCAGCGACTTAACAACTTCGACATCAAGGTCTGTGAAGTCGGTCATCGACTTTACACGACACAAACACCCAACATTATGATGCCGACAGTTTAAAAACCATAAGTTTGTACTGGTCGCTATCTAAACACGTCTCTGACTCCCTGTAGCAGCCTGGCAGTGAGGGCGTCTTCGGAATAGCCGGCAGAGCGCATGTGGTGGGATATGCTCGAAACACACTGAAAATTAAACAAAGAAAATGTTTGTTATAGCAAGTCCACTGAAAAAACACAAAAAGTAAACAAGGTGGTAGGGCTTTTGTGCAAAGTCCGTCTAGGAAAGTACCACCTCCTTACATCCTCCTCCTTCTGCCGTAAAGCAGCAGTGTTTCGGTTTGAAGGGTCAGGGAGCCAGCGAAATTATCTTAGTTCTCAGGATGGGCAACGCACATTGCTGTCTTATTTTATTAGACTCAAAGTATGTCACTAATAAGACAGTGGGTGCTATGGGCGGTGGAGACCAATTACCATCAGGTGGCCCACCTGCTCGTTTGCTCACATGTAACATAAAATAAAAAAAGCAACTCTATCATAACATTCCATAAAAAGTCCACTGCGGGAAAGGGAGTTCCAAAATTTCACAACAAAAAACCGGTCAAGTGCGAGTCGGACTCGCGTGCCGAGGGTTCCTATACATCTACAGTATTTTAGAAAGTAAAAAGTCCACTTTTATGACCACATCACACAGAAAGACGCTGCTGTAACTCTAATTCAGCATCCCGTAGTCGCCTCCTACACTCATCATCATCACAAAGGTCGATGACGACCTCACAAACCCTGGTGTCAGCCACCAAAGGCCTCTGACATGGTTCCGACTACATCCGTAGATAGTAGTCGGAACCAACGGTTTAACGTGCCTTCCGAAGCACGGAATCATCTACCTTTTCAGACAATCAGGTGATTCATCCTGAAATGTCCTAGCCAACCTGGGAAGGTCGCACAAGAGATTTTTGTTTGACAGTGTTCCCTTTGGGAATCGAACCCAGAACCTCCGGACTGATTATGAGAAAGAAAACTTGTAAGTAAAGCATGTTACTAAGACTATAAATCTGAAGAACTTTCCCCATGCAACAAATTTCAAATACGAAAAAAAAAATTATTTCCCAGTTGATATCACATTTTATATGATAAGAGATTTTTTTCATTATTTCGACCTAAAATCCATTTTTTTCGTTAATTCCAACGCTTACCAATCTATTTTGCAGCCATGACACTAAAACCAGAATATATTTGACGGAAAGAATAACATTGTTTTACAAATTTGTTTTTTCTGGCAGCTTTAGCCTACTGCTTTTGACATAGATGCAAATGTGTTGGTTAGCATTAGAATTAACGAAAAAAATTATTATACACCGATTTTTACAGGATAACCAACATGACAACCTACCTTATCCAAATAGCTTTTCCCAGCAATCGGACACACATCTTTCACCATATCTACACTGAACTCGTTCTTTTCGATGTCTTCTGTTAATATTGTACGCAGTTGTTCGAGGAAGTCGGACAGATTGTCAGGAGTTATATCCGGCACCAGTTTCACACTGAACTGGTACCCTATTGGGGTCTCTTCTTCCGAGTCTTCTACGCGGATGCAGCTGAAAATTTAAAAAAAAACAAACATTCATTTCATCATCGTGACATCCCATAAAACTTCCACTACAGGACAGGGAAGGGAACTCCCTCCAAAATTCTAGCTTGTGCTGATACAATGTGGAGGAGAAGTACCATACCACGCTTGTTAGCATTAAACTGGCACCATGGACCGCGGTTGTTGGTGACCGCAGAATGTAAGATGATAAGATACATAGAAGGATACTGCTGCCCGTTCGCTGGTTTATTTACCCTTAGTCGCCTCTTACGACACCCACGGGTAGAAATGGGTTGGTACTATTCTTTGCCGGCACCACTTGGGACAACATTCATTTTTCAACACTCATTTAAATGACATTAACGATAATGCGAATACGATGGCGGGATAACATAGAAAGATTTTGAAAGAGGCATATTAATAGGGTCCCGTTACACCCTTTGAGTACGGAATCCTGAAAAGAATGCCTATAAAAATCAGAATTATCAAATATCGGGATATAACTTCTCAACAACTCCCAAAAGTGGAAACACTATATTCAGACTTAACTATGAAGCAGAAAAAGTTTCCCCAACGAAATAAGAAAAAGATATTGCGACTTTCTTAAAAACTGCATCACGGGATATCACATTTAAGTCAAAAATTGATTTTCTGATGATTAAATTAGTACAACTAAATAACTCACCAATATTGCTCACTCGTCTTAAAATCAGCATTATTACTGATTGACTTACCTTGATTACTGACCGACTTAGGCTGAGCCATCTAACTTTAACGGTAACTGCATATGCGTCGTCTTGTTGTCTCTTGTTGTCATTGTTAAAATTAAATGGTGCAACTCAGCCTTATTGGCACAACCGACGGATCCAGCAGAATAATTGACCAATATTACTGACTCACTCACCGATATTGACTAGCGTTACGGCCGACCGCCCAGTGTTGTGACGTTATAACCCCTAACAGCGGCGTGGTCCTCTCTAAGGCTTGTTGTAGCGCTTTTTGGGTGTGGAGGTCCAAAGCTGAGGGTGCGGGGGGGAAGTGGGGGTGGGAGTGGTGCCACGCGCATACAACCAGACCGAGCGAGCGGAGGTATTCTGCGGCTTGCGCTTGGGACACTGAAATTAAAGAGATTACACGTTAGTACAGTCTTCTCGCGATTATGATGCATGTGACGGTACTGGCACTTAAAATACATTTATATTGCGGTAAAATACTTTATCTACACTCATGTCGTAATTTATGAATTATGATTCAAAAAGTTGGTACATAAGGCTGAATATTACGCAGGGTATGCATAAAAAATTTAATAGTTACCATTACGTAACGATTTTTGTATGAAAATTATGCAAAGGTGTTACGTAATTTAACTTTTTAATCATAACATAACACTTGGATAAAATTCTTCTTGAACCTAAACCTTTTTAAAGAAGACTGAATATAAGGTCTTTTAGAGACCCGGTTATAAATTTAACAGTTTTTCTTAGTAGCTGTCAAATATCAGTAGCATATTTACAAAGTGTAGATAGATAGTTAGAACACTTTATTGCTCACATAACAACAAAAAAACAAATGTACATGGAGAACTTAACCTAATGTGGGCAAAGGCGGCCTTATCGCTGCAAGCGATCTCTAACAGGCAACCTTTGATGTTAGGGATACATAAACAGAGTTCTGCAAGTATTTATGCGATCACAAGTGCCATGAAATACAAAAGGCATAAAAAGTAGGTACCTAATTAATATTAACACTACAATGCCAACCTAACAAAGTGTACCTTATAAACAACCTATTATTTTCGAGCAGTTACAGTAACAGTTACTATAGTTACAATTATTTTATCTGTAGTGGAAAATATGCGCGCGCAGCCTAAAATTAGAAGGACTTATATTAGATTTGCCGCCATTTTCAAATATTTACCTTTTTCAAGTATTTTGTGTGTGTGAAAGTTTATTGAAAATGTAGATAAAGTGGTGCAGTCAGGATACTGCAGTTACACCAGAAGATACTCAAAAACTTATGATCGTCTCCCATATTAGTCTAGGCCATTTTATGACATAAACTACAATGAATTGGGAAAGAATGAAAATCGAAAAGAAAACCATTTCTTGTTAAGAAAATGTTCTGCTTGTATATTTCAAAGAAGACCTAGCGGATATATTAAGGCGGCTTCTTCAGACTCATATCAGAACTGTAATATACATAAGTAATATAAGTTACCTTTGTTGTTTACTTACCTTTGTTTAATTTTTATAAGTAACTACCTATTGCATAAGTGAAGATAAAGTAGTATACGCAACTGCATATAATATGGTATTAAAACACTCGTTTGATGCTATTATCACACTCGTGTTTTAATAACCTGTTTTAAATGACAGTTGCATAAACTACTATTAGAAACGCAGTGCAGCAATTTACACGTAAACACACTCATACAAAATTCGAGTCAATTATATTTGAAAAACAAGTCTAAATAATTTTCGAATGCCGGCAGCGAATCTATAACCCCCCGGGTGTTCATGGGCAACTGTGACTACTTACCATCAGGTGATCTATTTTCTAGTCTGCCTGCCTCCTTTTTATTAAAAAAGTAGGAAACAACAGAGACAATCTATGGCCACACATCCAAACAGTCGCCTCACTCTTTGATTTCTTCAAAGAAATAACTGTGTCGATGTGTTGAGTATGTGGGTCAGGGGGAGCAGTAAACAGTGCATGCTGATTGGTTCATTCAAGCTCGTCTAGCCTAGATGTAGCTACAGTCGAAATAATGTAGGGTGATTAGAATGACAGCAGGACAGAACTATACGTGAAAACAGAATGTGTATCTCTCGCTCCAACATCTTACGCATCGCTCCGTCCTGCTCTAACATTGGTGTCGCTCTAATCAAGCTATATTATTTTAACTGTAAACGGCTTCACTTTATTATTTCGCAATACATGTAAGAGATGTTTACAGGTCACGGATATGGTCGGTTTTGAACGCTCCATATCATAAGTAAGATCGTTTAGTTGTAATGTACAAATTAATTAAGGTTAATTTTTTTTTTCAGTTAAGTTATTCAACGTTATTTAACGGTCGCTGTAAGACGGTACCGCTATTCTAGGAAAAAATTGCCAAACGATGGACACTACAAACAACGAGCGCAAAACCACTGTCAAAATATGAAATCAACAGATGCGTGCGCACGAGCACGCAGTAGTAGACCCGGCAGCAAACCACGAAAATCGCACCAGGCTGGTCTCTGGGGGAAGGGTTGGATGCCACGGGGGGCAGAATGTCCTTTCTGTACAATTGGTATTATTAATGATTACTTAATGCCGTGCCATAGCTTTACCCGGGTCCATGTCGCAGTGCGTGGAGCCGGCGGCGGCGCGCGCGCGCCTGTACGCGGTGAGGGTGAGCGTGCGGGGGTGGGGGCGGGGGCGGGGGTGGGGCGAGGCGCGCGGCGAGCAGCGCCCCCCGCACAGCCCCATCACCTCGCCCGTGGAGGTGTGCGCGTGCGCGTCCATGCTGATGAGGCACGACACGTATATGCACACTGTGTATGGAGCCTGGAATGGATAACACTCATTAATTCAAGTAAGACCAACGGTCCCGTGTGGTGGCGGCAAAGGACAGTACCAACCTATGGGTGTCGTAAGAGACGACTAAGGGCGTATGAACCGGAGGATGGGCAGCAGCATCTTTCTGTGTACCATGCTATCTTAAATACTGCGGTCATCAACAACAGCGATCGCCAGCCGCAAAGCTTACGAGCGTGGTGACTATGGTAAATCCCCTCCTAAGTACCATGCGTTTTTGCTGAAGTTCTGGAGGGAGCTCCCTGTCCTACAGTGGATGTTATGATGAAGGCCATCGTAAGAAGTCCGTTTTGACAGCTGCCAGACGTATGAAAAAATTTATATGAGCAGAGAAAAATTAACCCTGAGAGTTGATGTTATGGAAATGTCAAAACAAGTTTCGTGTAATGGCCTTACTCGTACTTTAAGCGCATATAAAATTAATAATTGGCTATCAGGTC
Organism: Athrips mouffetella; assembly: GCA_947532105.1. Classification (NCBI taxonomy): domain Eukaryota; kingdom Metazoa; phylum Arthropoda; class Insecta; order Lepidoptera; family Gelechiidae; genus Athrips; species Athrips mouffetella. The sequence goes on along the minus strand of OX383969.1, from coordinate 4,771,919 downwards.
TTCTACTTCCTGAGTTTTTCTAACCCTACACGTTCAATCTACGAAATTTCTCATTCGTACATCAAAATTGGCCTAATGACTAAAATAAACCTATTTTTTTCATTCGAGAGACCAAATCAACCAGACTTCACTGGCTCAGCTATGTGAAAAGAGCGGTTAAAAAAAGCAAATCTTAGACGTCTGACGTCCCATTGGACATCATAGTTATTTCTGAATCGACAAATTCTAGAAATACCTTTGGGGCTTGAAATAATGAATTGGCAGCTAACTGCACACAACAGAGAAGAATAGCGGCTCTTTATGTGGTGTGACAAGATTATCTTCGGGTCCCTGAGCCAGTTTAGAAAAGCAAAATTAATATCAAACCTGTAAATTAAGTTAGAACTGAAAGTAGTTCTTACTAACAATCAAACATTTTTTTATGGATTAAAATCACATTTTTTTTTCATGTAAACGTTTCGAACACTTCTAGAGCTAGTAGTCGCACTACTTGTTCTCAAAATATTTTAGCCAACTACCGTCATTACCTTACACTGTATTATTTAAAACGTTAAATTTATTACCAATTCCCTTCTCCCTGCGGATTCCGATGCCTTTGTCGAGTTTTCGTAAAGGTCACCTGAGTCCCTAGTGCACAAGATCCGGTCTCTATACAGGGTGTTAGTGTAAACACTGTTATCCTTGAAACTCAATGTACAGTTTCACCATGAAACTAAACAACTTTCCCTAAGGAATATAGGTCGAAATACGAAAAAAAAAAATCATCTCCCATACAAAATGCGCAATCAGCTGGTGCAGTTTCTATGGGAAGTAAAATTTTTTTTTTCGTATTTCGACCTATGTTCCTTAGGGAAAGTTGTTCAGTTTCATGGTCTCAATGCACAGTTTCAAGGATCACAGTGTTTACACTAACACCCGGTATATAGGTCAGCAAGATCGAGTCATACATAGTATTACTGACTGACTCTTAGTATTACTGATTCACTGTTAGTATTACTGACTGACTCATTAGTGTCAACGACTATTACTGAATGGCTCTCTAGTGTTACTGATTCATCATCATCATAACATCCTATAAAACGTTCACTGCAGGACAGGGAACTCCCTCCAGGACTCCAGAAAAAATGCGTGGATTTAAAGTAGTCACCCCTCTTGTAAGGGTTGCGGCTGGCGACCACTGTTGTTGGTTGGTGACCGCAGTATGTAAGATTGTACGATACACAGAAATTTGCTGCTGCCCCTCCTCCGGTATTACTGATTGCATCACCATTATTACTGATTGACTTACTACTATTACTGAGCAACTCATTAGAATTATTGAGACTCATTAGTATTACTGACAGACTCATTGACTGGCTCGTCCCTGCGGGTTTCGGCACTTGTGTCTTACGGGTCACCATTTACCAGACTTCGCGTACTGTACTCTAGACATAAGAAATGTGATATTCACCGGTCGATCGCTGGTGTAGGTGCGGCATTGTATGAGGTGTACCAGTGGTTTCCTCGGGACGCGCTCCTTGCGGGGCTCCGCGCCTATCTCGTACAGATCGCCAGACTCTGTATGCATTATCGTGAAGCCGCCGTCACCACTCTGAAAATAGTTGCTGTCAAACATCCAAATGGCCTTTGATGTGCTTAGACCTTTAGTCAAGATATTAGCCAGGACCAACAGCTTTATGTGCCTGAAAATGTTCTAGGTTCTTCTTGTTTATTCAATCTAGTTTCTGAACGGAAGCAATTTCTTACTTTTTGAAATTGGAAAGAAAGGCCTTCTGCTTCGCCTCTAGGTCAGGGGGCGCTTTTATAATAATAGCTATTAAAATTCAGCCAATTACAGCAATTTTACAGGTGCAACCATAGAATAATAAAGGCTCATTCTTGTTGTAAAATACGCCTTTTATACAACAAGAACTGTCATGGGATTTTTTAATAAGTCCATGTGTACCTTACAAACAGTGAGGCAGAGTAATATATTACCAAGTTAATTTTTTTATGTCTCTTGGGCATGGGCTGTAGCTTCCTCGATGGCACAACTGTTGGCTCCTCTTTGACTTTATCCTGGGCAGTCTTTTTGTTTGTATTCTCTCCTTCGCCATTATCACTATCGACATCTACGTCTATATCACTGTCAGAATCTTTTTTCTTTTCTATTTTTATCTGTGAGAAAAAATAAAATATTATAATTAGAGCGACGAGCGTATAAAAGGGTTAATAAAAATAAAGGAAGGAAGGGAAGTGTGTAAATATCATAGCAGGTAGAGGGCTGTGGTATCTACCTACCCCAAAGGGACAAAGGCGGAATATTATGTATGTAATTAATCATCTCATCAATGTTACCTTGTGTGCTCTAGGAAATAACACTAAAACACCTCATAGTTCAAAAAGAGACTGCAATAAAGAAACCTAAGCTGCTAAGCCATAAAATATGCTTTCTTACACACAAGGAACAGAAAACTTGTCTCAATAAGTGAATATATTTTTAGTAACCATAGAAGTTAAATGACAAGGAAATCAATGGACTCTTTTCTCTAAAACAACATAATATACAATTATACACTAATCACCAAAGTCTACTAATGTGAACTTTTTCTTATAACCTCTTAGAAAAAAATACTGGCTACTAATTAATTTCTAGAGAGTAACTTAAATAAAGGCTAACACTTTTAAATAAAAAATTTGTGACCTTCAATACAAAATGTGCTATCAGCTGATGCAGTTTCTATGGGAAATAGAATTCTTATAGGAAAGGCTGTTGAGGTTAATGGCCGGGTTCACATTCTACAGGGTGGTTAAACAACCTTTTTGTTACATCTTGAACTGATTACTTTTCAATCACTTTACAATCAGGTCTAAGCAATCAGCATCAAAGCAGAAAAGTTAAAGCAAATACTATTTGTTAGGCCACTTGTGACATAAAAAGAAAACTATCTTACCACTTGTTCCCCTTCCGAAACAGGCAAGGCCTGTCCTGATCCTAAAACTATCTGCATCTTAGAAGTTTTTGCACCATCATCTGATAAAGCCGAATCTTTTCTTTGCCTCCCTGGGGGAGACTTCATAGCATCTTTACTCCTATTTCTCTTCCCTTTGTCATAGTTCCTTGAAACTTTTCTCCGATGGTTCCCAATCTTCTTTATGGCTTTCACTCTCTCCTTTCTTTGCTTAGCCATTTTCTGAGACAAAATATCAACAGAATCCATATCTGATCCCACTGACTCAGTCAAACCAATGATCATGTCATCTTCATAAAATATTTCTGAAGGACTGATTTCTAACTTTTTGTCTAATAATGCATCAGGACGTAACAAGCTATTCTTTGATGTTTTTTTCCTGAGAGATTTGTTTGGTAAAGCCACTGTTGGTTTTCCAGTAGAAACCATGCTTAGGACATTAGGAATCTCATCAGTGACTATTTCTTCTTGGACTACAGCAGGTATGTTATCAAGATCCTCATGTTTATCCAGACCAAAGATTGGTGTGTCTAGAAGGACACCATATTCTGCTTCAATCAGGGCCTGGATTTCTGCTTCAGTCTTTGTTTTCAGCGTTTGTGATATTTTTCTTACATTACGGCCATATTTTGCCTGAAATTTACAAAATAAAGTGCTTTAATGTAAAATATCAAATATTTGGACATAGGAAACCATGAATATGTAAGTCTTAACCTCTGTAACATTGTCTCAAAATTGAAAGAATCAAAAAGAAAATGTTTTCAGTTAAGCAAGAAGGCATAATTTCGCATAAGTTGCAAAATTTTGTTTCATTTGCAAAAATTCAAATTTTTTTGCATTTCCTGGAAACATCGTAGAAAACTGCTATAAATGTCAAAAATTTTACAATACCGATCAACCCCGCCAAAGCTTCAGAAGTTAAAGTAAGCGATTTTATTACCATTTCTCTAACAAGCAAGTCTTTTTCTTCCTGCTTCCAAGCCATATGGATCTCTTGACTAAATTTCTTTTCCATTCTGTTGCCAGTTAGCCTTCTCGAAGGTCCTTCATGTACACTGAAATAAAAAATATATTAGTAATTTTTTTTAGACTACTAAGGTAAAAACAAATGATTTAATTACCGACCAAGCTGAAATTGTTAACCTTTAATAAGGCTCCAATTTTATTTATTACTTTTTAGTGGAGCAAAATTATTAATAGTGAGCAACTTTTTTTGCCTATAACTTAGCTTACCTAGCACTATCTCTAGTCTGGTTATCATACCAATTCGTGGACACGGAGTCAAGAAGCCATTGGGGATGAACTGTGTCCTCTCTGTCTGAGCAGGAAGGGCTGAAAAATAAAATCCAAGTTGATGTGAATGTGACTTAAAGCCTGAATAAAAATCTTGTTTCTGAACATTTTTAACGAAAATGTATAGAACATTTGCTTTTGTTGAAGCACTGAAGTAAAGCGACAAAGCATTGTTTTGAAAATAGAAAAGATGTCAACAAACCACTGTCAACAGAGGAAGTTTCATCAACGCACTACTGTAGGATTGTTTAGGAAAGTGTAATATAGTGAAATGGAGATTTTTTTCATAATAAATCATAAATAATTACTTACATTCCTTGGTTATTTAGAGCAAAACAAGAGTTAAATGAAAAATCTCCCAAAATATCAATTTCATCTTCCTCCGCCATTTTTTTAAGTAGTCTGTGTTTTACTCTATGGTAATTTAATTTTGTCTATGCCCCACACAAAAAAATCGGATACATTTTTATGCACAACACAACTCATCAAAAGTTTGAGTTGAGAGTTGAGAGTAAACAATGTTCATTCGTGCAAACAAAAGTGTGATGTGAATGAATGAAAATGACGGCGTTTTACCAAACAATAAAACGCCTATTAAATAACTTGCATACATATTCGAAACCTTATTTAATTATGAGAGTGGCAACACTGTCTTCTCCTGTAGTACGGATTAAAACCTGCTCATGAGCTTTGTGTGCGGTTTTAGCGCGCTAATAGTCGGTTCAAAACTTGCTCGTATTCACTCGTTTAAGCGACGTGACGTCATCAGTGACGTCACTTTAGCGCGCTATCATTGCATACGAAAATGAGGTAGTGCAGCGTGTGCGAAACGTCAAATTCATAAGACATTTGTCATCAATCTCGTTTTCAAGAGGTTTTATTCAACTTTTTTTGGGGTTTTAGATTAAATTATCTTATCGAATAATCATTATCTCTCAATAATTTCTTAAAACGCAAAACAAAATCAAACTTTTAATTTTTCTCAGTGACATTGACATAAGCGCTCTCTAGTCTGGTTTAAAACTGTATTCGATGATATTCGACGAATGCACGCATATAGAAATAAACCGACTATATTCAGTGAATGTGATGTGTGCGTTAATTTCAAGAAACAATCCGTAGTGCTGATTGGTCGGCGGCGAATATACCTGTCCCTTTCTAACATGTAACCCCGTCTCACTCATCCCCCACCAGGCAGGCACTCGGCGGCCATCTTTTCTTGGGGCCTGAGGAGTGCTCCTAGCTTCATTGCGACATAATTAATTTGATCGAAAGATTTTGATGTGACCCGAATTCTTTTGTGCGTGATTTTATATTTTACTGTAATACTTACTCAATTGTGTTCCACAATTTGAGTCAGACTTATGACGGTAGTAGGAAATAAATAAGGTAAGTTACTGTGGATCAGATTAAGGTAGGTTATCTGTGCGTTCCATATTGCACTAACAGACTGCTTTAGAGCACTGTGAGCGCGCTTAAGTCGGTCCAAATTGACCTAAAGCGTGCTCTAAAGCACTCGCTCGTTCACCGCCTTACGTCATTGATGACGTCATCGTTTCTGCTATCAGTGCTTTAGTCAAATAGGTGGAGCCAAAGATTTTGGAAACTACGCCAGCGTTTTTCTTACGTCAATGGGTGGAGCAGTGAAAGCGCTAATGTCAAAATCGATTTGACACATAAAATCCCACACATTTGCAGCCAGCTGATGTCTCTTAAGTTTTGATTTTAATGAGTTTGTCTCTAATGGAAATGAGAGTGGATTTGGCGCACATTTTTCAGCGATTAGCTTAGGCTTTGTTAAAGAAAATAAAAAAATAACTGACATTTTGACAGATGAACACGTGAGCGCGCTTAAATCCATTCCAAATTGACTAGAGCCATTAAAGCAGTGATAGCTTTGTGAGCGTGCAAAATCAATTTGGACCGTCCGTCAGTACTGTATACGCTTTTAGCAGCGTTTGTACAATTTGGAACACAGCCTATGTAAATAATATCAAAAATGAATTTAGGGTCACATCAACTTACTGTGCGTTCCATATTGCACTAACAGACTGCTTTAGAGCACTGTGAGCGCGCTTAAGTCGGTCCAAATTGATCAAAAGCGTGCTCTAAAGCACTCGCTCGTTCACCGCCTTACGTCATTGATGACGTCATCGTTTCTGCTATCAGTGCTTTAGTCAAATAGGTGGAGCAGTGAAAGCGCTAATGTCAAAATCGATTTGACACATAAAATCCCACACATTTGCAGCCAGCTGATGTCTTTTAAGTTTTGATTTTAATGAGTTTGTCTCTAATGGAAATGAGAGTGGATTTGGCGCACATTTTTCAGCGATTAGCTTAGGCTTTGTTAAAGAAAATAAAAACGAAACTGACATTTTGACAGATGAACACGTGAGCGCACTTAAATCCATTCCAAATTGACTAGAGCCATTAAAGCAGTGATAGCTTTGTGAGCGTGCAAAATCAATTTGGACCGTCCGTCAGCACTGTATACGCTTTTAGCAGCGTTTGTACAATTTGGAACACAGCGTTAGTAACACCAGGCAGGTGTGAAAACTTAAGGTTTCGAATATGTATGTAAGTTATTTAATAGGCGTTTTATTGTTTGGTAAAACGCCGTCATTAAAGAACTGTACGCTACATATTCGAAACCTTATTTAATTATGGGAGCCTGTCTGTTATCGCCTGGTGGCAAATCGCCAATGTGAGTGGAAGGAAATTTACTTGTAGGAAATTTCACATAATGAGAACAACAGAGTGCATAAAGGAATGTGAGTGATATAATTAAAACTGTTGGTGTTTATTATGTGAACTAAGGTAAGGATGAGTGTTTGAATCTGTCTCATTTATGTAATTAGGTATAAGAGAAACAATTAAATGAATTAAATTAAGAACTTCTTTATTTTATTTTTATTACCTCTTCAAACATATTTTGTGCGAGATTATAGTACAAATACCTACTTATTTACCTCACATGCTAATCAGTTAGGTAGTCTAGATATATAAACACTAGGTAAGAACTAGGAACAAGCATGAAATCAGTTATTATACAGATCTTAAAAATTATAAACTATGTAGTTACTAGAACCGTAAACAAATAATCAGTAGTCCAATTCATAATTATACAGGTTGAAAGAACCGTGACACAGAGGAGTCTTGATTGTTAGGTCTAATTTCACGTCGGTAGAATCTTGAGAAAGTATTCTGGGACCTCCAATTTCCTCTTCTGAGAATTTCGTCCAATGGGAAATTGAGTAGCCAGTTTTTAGATGCCACTGCAGGTCGAAAGCTTCCGGGGGTGGCATTAATTCCTGCTTCTTGTAAAAGAGATTTGACCCAATTCGCAATAACGGTTCGGGATGCTGCTTTAGGTGTCCCACGTACTGTAAGGAAAAGGTTGTGAATGTCACATTTCGTTCTTCTTTCTTTAGACAGTTCAATTAAAGATTTAATCCAAAAAAGTGGGTTCAGAGCCTCACTATCTAGGTTCGGAAGCAGTTTCCACCCTGACTGTCTGTAATCATAGGAGTCTGTTTTTGAGCCGTATAATGGCCATAAAACTATTTGGTCGTCCAGTATTGAAATATTATTGGGATGTATACTAAGCAGGGTGAGGTCGTGAATTCGGCGACCTGAACAAAGTAGTAATATGCAAGCTGTCCTGCGAGAACACTCGTATAAGTTAAGATTTTTGTTGAACGTGTTACTTAGCCAGGATGACATGTCGTCAACGTCCCAGATAGGGGGTCTAGTATTCTTGGGTTTCTTAGCGGATCACGAGAGGATGTGAGCTAAGATTTTCGCTATTTGGGTGACACAAAGTAGACACAACTGATCTATGAAAAAGGATAGTATTATAGGCAAAATTATTTACCTGATGGAGATCTGACAGAAACCTGGCCAGGTCGGATCCGGAGGGAAAGTTTAGGTTAATTTGGTGGTCTGTAGACCAAAGGCACCAACGACGCCAGGCTGATCGATAAGATTTCTTTGTTGTGTCCCGCCAGCTGCTTTGTAGTAGATTGAGCTGATCTGGGGTCCAGTCAGTTAAAAATTCGTTCCACCTACACATTTCCATATTTCCAGAGTTAGCTCGTGTACTCTCGTTGGGGGTAGGTTCGTTGATGTGTCTATCATCACTGATTCGAGATTGTGTACAGTGAAGGGGGCTGCTATTGCTCTCTTTTTCAAATCGGGGCGCCAAAAGGCTTTCTCCCAGCGGGGGGTTACTAGAAGGTACACTCCCTTTGCATGGTTCAAATGTGTGAGAACTTTGGGTATTAGGAATGGTGGCGGGAAGGTCCAGGCTAGTCTGTAATTCCACTGTTGGGAGAAAGCGTCTGTGAATAGGGATTTTTTGTCCGTCATGTCCAGGGATACGTATGTCGGCACAACGTGGGCTCGGTTCGAGGCAAAGAGGTCGATTACTGGTACGCCCCATTTTCGGAAAACTGTTTTTGTCAATGACGGGAGGAGATGCCATTCTGGGCGAGGGGTATTGCGAGACAGGCGGTCTGCTTCCACGTTGTATCTGCCCGGTAAGTGGTGTAGGCTTATGCGGATGTTGTGAGCTTGTAGGAGATGGTAGACTTGGTACGTTAGCTTCATTAGAGAGTCTGATTTCGTACCGCCCTGATTCCTGAGGTACGCCAGTACGGTTGTGTTGTCCGACTGAATGGAGATAGTTGAATTCGCTAGGTATGGTGCATGACTTTTTAAAACATTTAAGATTGCTACCATTTCTTTTTGATTTGAATGCAGATCCTTCTCTAACGGTCCCCAAGTCCCGTGTAGTTGCGTATTGTCTATTTGAGCCCCCCAGCCCGAACTGGAGGCGTCTGTCGATAGGTAATGTGTTACTGCTGGGGAATGTAGTAGAGATTTCACTGTGTGAAATTCTATCCACCATATTAGTTCTAACAGGATTTCGTTTGGAATTGTATATTTTTGATAAGGATTTTCGTTCAGTAGACTGTTCGTGAATGTCAAAAGTCTGCGGAAGTGAAGGCGACCGTACGGTACTACTAGGCTTGCAAAATTTAGAATTCCTGCGAGGCTCTGCGCCTCTTTTAGGCATAAAGTTTTTCTGGTTAGAGCTAAGCTTAATCGTTCGCGTATCGATAGGAGTTTTTCTGATGGTAAGTATTTTAGGTTCTGGTGAGGATCCCAGATTATGCCCAAAAACTGTATTTCGGATTGCGGTATGAGGATCGACTTTTTGTTGTTTATTTGCCAGCCCATTGAGTTCAATAACACTACTACGTATTGTACTTGAGTTTGAAGTGTCTCTCGGTGCTGATGAGCCAGAAGAAAGTCGTCCAGATAAATGAGAATTCGTATGCCTTTTTCTCTCAGAATTCGACCGATCCAGTTTGTAATTGTTGCAAAGACCTTTGGTGCTGTTGCCAGACCAAAATGTAGGCAGGTCATTTGTAAGAGTTCGCCGTTGAAAACTAACCTCAAAAACCTTCGATGACTTGGGGCCACTGGTAAGTGGAAATAAGCATTTGATAAGTCGATTTTGGCTACCCAATCTTTTGGTTGTAAGAAGGCCGGAACTTTCAGTTGATTTATTAGTTTGAAAGGGCTTACATGAACATATTTGTTTAATCGTTTTAAGTTGAAGATAGGGCGTGGCGCCCCATCGGGTTTCAATCTCAGAAACAGGTTCGAGAGAAAACTTGGGGATGGCTGGGCGATCTCCAGCACGTTCATTTTCTTTAAAGCAAGGATTTGTACCTCCATGTCTGTCGAAAACGGAACAGCAATTTTGCCGTCTGACGTTGGCACGTGGAGTGGTGGTTTTGCCAGAAATGGGATACGATAACCTACTTTGATCATTTTTAGTATTAAAGCTGGAGCGCCCAGACGTACCCAGGTTTGATGGTAAAATTGTAAGCGACCGGCTTGAAACGGTAAGTCAATATTTACGTCTGCCTGTTCCTCTACGGGACGGGCCAGGCTTGGATGGTCTGTACGCAGCATCTTGGTTAGATCTTGGCCCGCGAGGCCGAAACGATTGTCCCTGCGTAGGTGCGCGAGGGGAAAAATTTGGGCTTATCAAGGGGTTATAAAAGGGCAAAGCTCCTTGCGCAGGAGGGTATGTAAATGCATTGAGCGGTATACCGTGCGCTGGCACCGCTGGACGGGTAATATTTTGGAATGAATTTGGTAAAAACTCGTTAGGACCTTGCGCAGGTTGTTTCATAGTTTTAGGTGTGTGAAGCGCTGATTTTGCTTGCGTTTTCAGAGGCCAAAATGCTTTGCTCATACCCCCATTCTTATCTACGGTTGAACTAAATTCCGTCGGAGAAAATAAAAAATCACAAGATGGGGGTATTTTACGGAAACTAGCTTTTACGAATTTATCTTTGACAGATCGCAAGATTGCGTCACGACGTTGTTCAATCAGGTCGGCGCGGTGACCGCAAGTCATTTGTAATAAATCATTCGAGATTTTTTGAAAGTCACCCGCAAAAATATCTTTAATTTTATTCTCGACAGCTGACATTTCTACAACGTCTGAATTTCTAAGCCATGAAATTAAGTCACGTATGCCACTTTCGGCTGCTTCCTGTTGTTTGAGAAGTCCCTGCGTGATTGCGGCAAACCCTTTTTCAGTAAGCGCTAAGTGATTGTATTTGTCATAAGGTTTGATTTCATCGTTACATTCGAGGTTAGTGAAACCGGGGGTAGAGCAAAAACGCTTTTGTGCCTCTGAATATCGAACGTCTGCCCAGTCTGGGGAGTCGAAATGTTGTATTGTTTTCAATCGTTCTAAATGGGAAGGATCAGTCTTTGAAATTCCGGGTTCTTTTAAAGTGGTGCTTACGTCAAGAGAAAATTCTGGTACAGCGGTAAAAGATGGGGCACCGGCCTGCGGACCGATTTGCTCCGTATGCGAGTGGTTCTGGTCAGTTTGTTCGTCAAATAATTCACCGCTTGCATTCAGGGACAGAGCGTCTTCACTATCACTTTGTTCAGGTGGAATATTTTGATAAGAAAGGTTTTGCAAAACATTTTGCATCTGACTAACCTGTAGTGCCAAATTTTCGATGACGGTTGCGTCATAATAGCGTGGCCTTTTATTAGCCTCGTTTATATTAGGTGCGGCCTTCCGCTTCGCACCTGATTGTTGCATCGTCGTATCTTCAATATTATCCATAAATACTCAAGGAACAGGTATATCTGAAATTAAAAAGTTATTTTAGAATAATTTTAAATACGAACGGTAAAAACCGTTAAGAAAATTTAGAAATTGAATTATTAAATAGTAAAAAGAAAAGATTTTTGTAAAATAATTTATCTTTTAGCTTACCACGACCGCTCAGTTCGAAGAACAAATCGCCAATGGAGCTAGGAGCACTCCTCAGGCCCCAAGAAAAGATGGCCGCCGAGTGCCTGCCTGGTGGGGGATGAGTGAGACGGGGTTACATGTTAGAAAGGGACAGGTATATTCGCCGCCGACCAATCAGGAGAAGACAGTGTTGCCACTCTCATAATTAAATAAGGTTTCGAATATGTAGCGTACAGTTCTTTAATATGAAGATTGGGAATTCTCATTGGAAACAGAAATAAGTATTTTTATAATAAAACTAGAGGTCGCGTTGGTGCGCGGGCTGCAAGCAGCCCGCGTGAGGTGTTGTGGCTGTTGGTTTTGTTATCCAGGATCAAATTTCGATTTTGAAGGCAATCGGCCGAAAAACATAAAAAATCAAGATGGCGGCCAATTTTTTCAATTCTGACATTCGATTCGGTATCGGAGACCTCTCGGTCCCTCAGATATCGATTTTGAAAGAAATCGGTCAAGAAACAAAAAAAATCAAGATGGCGGCTATTTTTTTCAATTTTTACATTGGATTCGAAATCGGAGACCTCTCGGACCCTCAGATATCGATTTTGAAAGCAATCGGTATAGTAACAAAAAAAATCAAAATGCCGGCCATTTTTTCAAAATTTTATTTTTGATTCGGTATCATAGACCTCTCGGACCAACAGATATCGATTTTGAAAGCAAACGGTCCAGTAACAAAAAAAATCAAGATGGCGGCCACTTTTTCAAATTTTGACATGAGATTCGTTATAAGAGTCGACTCGGCCCCCCAGATATCGATTTTGAAAGCAATCGGTCGAGAAATAGAAAAATGCAAGATGGCGGCCATTTTTTTCAATTCTGTCATCTGATTCGTCATCGCAGTCGACTCGGACTCTCAGATATCGATTTTGAATGCAATCCGTTTAGAAACCAAAAAATTCAAGATGGCGGCCATTTTTCCATCGAAGGGGGGACGCTTCGGGCTTCGCCCTACGCGGAGCTCGGCCTGCGGCCTCGCAACTCGGCCTCCGGCCTCGTACATTACTTATGGTAGGAGAAGGGTGCAGGGTCAGCCGGAGGACGCTTCGAGCTTCGCTCTACGCGGAGCTCGGCCTTCGGCCTCGCTTTATGATGAAAGTTACTTGGGGGGGGGTTTAGTTGGGGAGGTATTAGTAAGGGGGGACGCTTCGGGCTTCGCCCTACGCGGAAGCTCGGCCTGCGGCCTCGCGACTCGGCCTCCGGCCTCGTATGAACCTTGAACTAATGGATGATGTGGGAGCACGCAATGCTGGGGGACGCTTCGAGCTTCGCTCTACGCGGAGCTCGGCCTTCGGCCTCGCCATGTTGGTTTTAGTTACTTGGGGGGAGGGGATGGGGACAGGCAAAGTAAGAGAGGGACGCTCCGAGCTTCGCTCTACGCGGAGCTCGGCCTTCGGCCTCGCAAGTTACCAAGTCCTCAAAGCCGAGTTTCGCATAAGCAAATTTAAGTTTGTATTTCTTAAAAAATGTGTACAAAATGTATGCAAGGCAAACTTAACTTTTCTGTTGGCTAAAAAAGTTTTCTCCATACAAAGTTATACCGGTTCGCCGTTATCTTGTTTTTCAATATTTTGTTTTTTTTTTAATTTGCCGTCAAATTGCTTAGGGTTTGACACATTTTCTTATATGGCGGCCAATCTCAATCTCTTTTACTTTTTTCGGGCAGTTGACCAACATTTCACTGAAACCTGATCTCCAAATTCCTATAGTTTTCCCAAATACACACGCTGACCTTCTATACAATCAAATTTTAAAAAATGCCTTAAAAAGTCTCTGGAAAAATTTCTTGGAGCGAGTTTGATTTTCAAAAGTTTACTGGTTCGCCGCCATCTTGTTTTTCAATTATTCGATTTGTTTTTTATTTGCCGTCAAATTGCCCAGGGTTTGCAACATTTTCTTGTATGACGGCCACTCTCTATGTCTTACCGTTTCGACGGGCAGTTCACCAACTTCTAAACGAGCTCATAGAGACCTCATTTTATAGGCTCTTCCTATACACTCTTTAATCTTCTTTACGCTTGATTATAGCCTATACCCACGAAAATTCGAGTTCGAGAGATGTTCCCCCTTGAATAGTTTTCATACAAACTTCATCCCCCCGCCGCCATCTTGTTTTTAAGAATTCCAACTTTTTTTTAATTTGCCGTCAAATTGCTTAGGGTTTGACACATTTTCTTGTATGGCGACCACTCTCCATCTCTTATAGTTTTTGCGGGCAGTTGACCACCATTTCACTGAAACCTGATCTCCAAATTCCTATAGTTTTCCCAAATACACACGTTAGCCTTATATACAATAAAATTTTAAAAAATGCCTTAAAAAGTCTCTGGAAAAAGTTCTTGGAGCGAGTTTGATTTTCAAAATTTCACTGGTTCGCCGCCATCTTGTTTTTCAATAATTCGAATTTTTTTTTATTTGCCGTCAAATTGCCCAGGGTTTGCAATATTTTCTTGTATGACGGCTACTCTCTATCTCTTACCGTTTCGGCGGGCAGTTCACCAACTTCTAAACGAGCTCATAGAGACCTCATTTTATAGGCTCTTCCTATACACTCTTTAACCTTCTTTACGCTTGATTATAGCCTATACCCACGAAAATTCGAGATCGAGAGATGTTCCCCCTTGAATAGTTTTCATACAAATTTCATCGCCTCGCCGCCATCTTGTTTTTTAGAATTTCAACTTTTTTTTTATTTGCCGTCAAATTGCCCAGGGTTTGCAGCATTTTCTTGTATGGCGGCCACTCTCCATCTTCCACCGTTTCGGCGGGCAGCACACCAACTTTTCACCAAGAAGGTCATCACCACATTTTTTTTCTTCACGTCGATAAACAACCCCACCTTCTCCAGATCTGACTTGAGTTTATGGCCTCTAAAATTTCTCCTTCGGGGTGTTTTTCCCCCTCAAAGTTTTCCATACAAACGTTTCTCGACCTGCCGCCATCTTGGTTTTGATGTTTTCAAAAAAATTTCAAGCCACCGTCAAACTGCCCAAGGTTTGCTACATTTTGTTGTATGACAGCATCCCTCCATCTCTTTTCGTTTCGGCGGGCAGTTCAACAACTTTTCATCACGACCTCGTGGTCTACACCTGATAGTTTTCCCTTTGGTTTCAAACACCTCTAAACATTTTCTCCATACATCGTACCCTTCCAAATATACTCCTTATACCCTAATAATTTCTGTCAGTGAGTCACCCGAATCCAGCTTTATATATTATAGACTAGAGGTCGCGTGGGTGCGCGGGCTGCAAGCAGCCCGCGTGAGGTGTTGTGGCTGTTGCTTTTGTTATCCAAGACCAAATTTCGATTTCGAAGGTAATCGGCCGAAAAACAAAAAAATTCAAGATGGCGGCCATTTTTTCAAAATTTTATTCTTGTTTGGGTATCGGAGACGTCTCGGACCCTCAGTTATCGATTTTGAAAGCAATCGGTCCAGAAACAAATAAAAACAAAATGGCGGCCATTTTTTCAAAATTTTATTCTTGATTCTGAATCGGAGACCTCTCGGACCCTCAGATATCGATTTTGAAAGCAATCGGTCTAGAAACAAAAAAAATCAAAATGGCGGCCATTTTTTTTAAATTTTATTATTGATTCGGTATCGGAGACATCTCGGACCCTCAGATATCGATTTTCAAAGCAATCGGTCAAGAAATAGAAAAATTCAAGATGGCGGCCAAATTTTTCAATTCTGACATCTGATTCGTCATCGCAGTCGACTCGGACTCTCAGATATCGATTTTGAAAGCAATCCGTCAAGAAACCAAAAAATTCAAGATGGCGGCCAGTTTTCCAACGAAGGGGGACGCTTCGGGCTTCGCCCTACGCGGAGCTCGGCCTTCGGCCTCGTGTATTACTTATGGTAAGAGAAGGTTGCAAGGTCAGCCGGAGGACGCTTCGAGCTCCGCTCTACGCGGAGCTCGGCCTTCGGCCTCGCTTTATGATGAAAGCTACTTGGGGGGGGGGGGATAGGTAGGGGGAGGTATAAGTAAGGGGGGACGCTTCGGGCTTCGCCCTACGCGGAAGCTCGGCCTACGGCCTCGCGACTCGGCCTCCGGCCTCGTATGAATCTTGAACTAATGGATTTATGTGGGAGCACGACATGCTGGGGGACGCTTCGAGCTTCGCTCTACGCGGAGCTCGGCCTTCGGCCTCGCCATGTTGGTTTTAGTTACTTGGGGGAGGGGTTGGGGACAGGCAAAGTACGGGAGGGACGCTCCGAGCTTCGCTCTACGCGGAGCTCGGCCTGCGGCCTCGCAAGTTACCAAGTGTCGTTCGTTTCTATGGCGGCCATATTGGAAAATGGCGCCAAAATTTTTTTTACACCAAAAACGTAATCTACACCCACAAAAACCCCCAGATACCAAATTTCACTCGAATCGGAGCACCTTTCATTTTGGCCGCCATTTTGAATCCGCCATTTTGAATTATTTTTTTTACAGTTAGTCGCCTCTTATCATCTTCTTTGACATTTGTTAAAGAACATTGTACTTTGCTCTTTTTGTTTAGGATTTATTGGACTTTGAATATTTTTTTATTAAAATTTGTATGGCGGCCATTTTGTTTTCGTCCATTTTGGATTTTTTTCACCCCAGGTAGAATTTGACCAGGGTGTGGGTCGACTTTTGTTCGAGCTCGACCCACCTATCCCTTACAGTTTTTGCTGGCCGTTGACCCCTACCCTGATGCTGAAGACTTTTCCAAGGTTTAAGATTTTTCTGGTACTCATCAGACCTGGTCGTACAACTTTTCCATACATCACTTTCACCGGTTTCGCCTCTTTCATGGAGAACAATTGTGTCAATGAGTCAGTGAGTGAGTGAGTGAGTGAGTGAGTGAGTCAGTGGTAATTCAGCTTTATATAGTATAATAAAATATTTTATTTTTGCCGTTAAAGTTTTTGCGTTATTGCAAACATGTTGGTGCAAATACGCAAACATAACGCAATGTTTGACGTGACATGCGAGTTGGCACCATACTGCTGTCATCCGCCAAATCTCAGTACGGATTAAAACCTGCTCATGAGCTTTGTGTGCGGTTTTAGCGCGCTAATAGTCGGTTCAAAACTTGCTCGTATTCACTCGTTTTAGTGACGTGACGTCATCAGTGACGTCACTTTAGCGCGCTATCATTGCATACGAAAATGAGGTAGTGCAGCGTGTGCGAAACGTCAAATTCATAAGACATTTGTCATCAATCTCGTTTTCGAGAGATTTTTTTCAACTTTTTTTGGGGTTTTAGATTAAATTATCTTATCGAATAATCATTATCTCTCAATAATTTCTTAAAACGCAAAACAAAATCAAACTTTTAATTTTTCTCAGTGACATTGACATAAACGCGCTCTAGTCTGGTTTAAAACTGTATTCGATGATATTCGACGAATGCACGCATATAGAAATAAACCGACTATATTCAGTGAATGTGATGTGTGCGTTGATTTCAAGAAACAATCCGTAGTGTCTGTCAGGTCAGACGTCAAATGTCAAATCAATCATATGATTTCGACGGGACGAACATCAACAAATTATCAGTTATTTACTAAATTTATTTCTTTCCGAGCAGTAGAATTGTGAGCTTCGAGATCGCAAGACGGGTGCAAATGTTCTGATTACGTCCTAAAGTATTACCTATTTATATAATGAGTACCTTATGTTTACGACTAAATTCAAAGTGCTCATTTCCATGGATGATTTTCCGGAATTTCTCCGTTTCTCGTACAAACAACAAGACTTACTCGTAAGTACTGGCTTGGTAAACCTACGAGAATCAGCAGCTTTTGCATTGAGGTCCCGAGCGCTCCTAATAGCTTAGAAAACATAATATCAGTGATTGCGACTCGCACTCGGCCAGTTTTTATTATTTTTCTTTTACTATAAAGTTTGACACTGTATGTACAGTCAACGACAGGTCAAGCTTGACACTCGCAGTGCGATTCTAGCCCGTACCGTTATTTTTTATTTTGTCAAACTTGATGTGCTCTTGACTGTACATTGATACGGCAAAAGCAAAAAAAAACATCTTTGTGAAAATCTTTTTTGAAGAGCTTCCTTTCTTAATTTATTATTATTTTATGCAAAACAAACATCTTTTGTGAAAATCTTTTTTGAAGAGCTTCCTTTCTTAATTTATTTTTATTTTAAAGGGTATCTTTCATAATAACTGATAATCTGATGTACTCGACAACCTAGTTAATATGGTTCGAAAGATACAGCCCATCAAAGACTAACTGACGAGATTGAAGGTGTCATTGGCACCCTTTGAGTATGGAACCCTTAAACACTTTGCACTGCACACTATTTTATAAATGTGTTTCACACTTAAATATTTCTTATGAGAAGATTACAAACTGCCAGTGACAACCCTTGTCTCTAAGGCTGAAGATTCTCATACTTCCCAGGACATTTTTATTTTGTTTTACAATATGTAGTAATTTTAAATTGTTTTCAGATGCAAATTATTAGTGGTAGGGGGCGGGTCAGGGGGATGTACAATGGCTGCCAAATTCGCCCGGAGATCACAGACCAAGGGTAGTGTTATCATCTTAGAACCCAGTAAGGTAAGGGGCCATTTCTTGAAAAATGTCTGTCTTTATTTCACCTAATGGATTCCATCTTTGGACAAAAATTTGCAAAATCTACAATAGTTGCAAATTTACAATTGTTGTAAATTTTAAACATGAGGCAGAATTATTAAGAGGGAGATGATGCAGGTTTGAATCCTGCCTGTGGTGGTTACTTTTATATATTTTTTTTTAAAACTTCATGCTACTACCTGTGCTAAGTGGACAAATGGTCCACTTAAAAGCTCCAGATTTAATATCTTATCTAAACTTTACTTATACTTATTTCATAATATCTTAAAATTTTTGTGAAACATTAATATTTATATTATTATTAAGCCTTTTTATTAAGCCTTTTTATTAAAAAAAGGCTTAATAATAAAAAAAAATATTTATATCATACTAGCGGCCCTCCCCGGCTTCGCACGGGTACTAATCTACGGGTAGAGGTGGTGCCTTTTATTGCGATATATGACGAAGCCTTCAACTCTAAAATATTTCGTTGTACCTCAGGACGACAACCTCAAAAGAATATACCTAAAATTTTAAAAATCAGGCTTTGGACGACCAGTCGCAACGACGTGCGCCCTCAGCGCCCTCTGTGTGTGCCCCGTCAGGTTCCTGGCGCGCTGAAACTCGGCTATCAACGGAAATGCGCATCGAGTGTGAAGCTCATTCTAGGACTTTAATTAGAGTGATTTTAATATTGTGATATCTTCCAAGATATTCATTTAAATAACATGGTGTAAAAGACAATTTTGATCTACGTTCATTGTTTTATATTACTAACCTTTTAAATTAGATAAGGATCCATACCTTGAGGGCAAAAATACGTTCAAAAATACCTTATTTTGAAAATCTACTTTTTTGCTATAAATAGTTGGTTACTGTGGGTTATCCTTAAAAGATAGACAAATACTATCACGGACTTTTCTTTAGAGCTCTTAGAGAGCAACAATTCTTTCATACATAATTTTGATATAAATCAAACCATTTACGCAGCGCACGCCCAGAAAGCTCTCTAGAGGCACGTTTTTTTCCGACTCGATCATCAAACATCATCACAGTTCAGTTGAATTAATCAATCTATTAATGAAAACCGGATCAAAATCGATATAGTAGTTCCAGAGTTTAGCGATCATGACATGACATGATGGATGACGACAGAAAAACGTTTCGGGGACTTTCTTTTATAATATGTAGTGATTATGTCATATTTTATGGGCAAAGAAAAGACCTTCCCCTGTTGCCTCCACTGGTCTCTGCTCTGAACTTGCCATTGCCGATCTTTATAAAAAGTAATCTAATTCTGTCCCTCACTGGTAGGTAGCCAGCACAGAGTACTAGTAAAACAACAATGCTTTCCCATTTAAATGTTCACCTGCAATAGTGGAATTTGTATGGGATACCAAATTTTTTTCTTGTTTTTGATCCACATCTCTTTGAAAAACTTGTTCATATTTACATATTATGTTCTATATAACATAATGTAATTTCGCCATGGGTCCCAAAGCTACCAGTTATGCAATCATATCACGAAACTTGTAACATTCATGCTCATTCATTATTATGTACCTACCTGACAAACTATTTTTTACATAACTTTTAGAAATAATATTTTATGCACTAAGGTTTGTGTTTAAACTTTCGCACTTTGTTTTTGACACATTGTTTTTCTTTATTTATTTGCTTAAATACTTTAATTATAATAAGGTCATAAACTGTTACTTTCCTAACATTTAAGGTGATATTTGTAGGTAGCATAAAGTTAGTGTGCCAAGAGTCCCGCATAACTGTTGGATAGGTAGATGAAGTCGTATAATATAATATATATCAATCATATTACATAACGTATTTATATTTTCCTTTGGAACGCATAAAGTAGATATTTTATTCAATATTTTAGATGGTATTATTAATTTTATACACTATTGGCGATCACAAATTAAAATGAGTTCCTTTACATAATGTTTGTCATGTATATATATATATATATTTATAAATGGCCGCATGTATAGGTACTTTGAGGGTTTCTCCACGTCGGCGCTCACGCGCACTTAGGTACTAACTGAAAAACAGCGCTAAGGTTCGTCAGTCGGGTCTTAGCATAATGCTGAGTTAGGGCCTACTATGGGTGTGGTACACAAATAAAAGATTTTCTTTTTTATTCAATATTTATTGTAATACATATATACGTATAAGAAAGTGTTAGAAGTGTAAGTACTGCATCCATAATAAACGGTTATTCATTCATTCACTTGATTATTTTATTCCGGGTCTTAGCGCGATAATAATTTATAAGTGACCACGGCTGATGCAACGCAGCCGCAACGTCGGGAATAGTAAGGTGTTTTATTTTGCATTAGAAATATTATTGCGCTAAGACTTGGAATAAAATAATCATGTTATGTTACAAATTGAATTGAATAAATAAACTAAACTTTCATACAAAAATAACAATAAATAAATAGTATTAAAATTATGTTATCAATATCATTCTCAATGCTAGGTGATTTTAAATTATTGCCTTAGTCCACACCTACTGAATACAATCATGTTAAGTGAAATAACAATAGACATCAGTTGGTATCAGAGCATTAAATTGAACAGTTCTTATAAGAAGATTTGTTAGATTGGAGTGGAAGCGTACTGGGCCCACAACCTATTAGATTATTGTTGAAATACCAACAAAAACTTTATTATTATGTTAGTAGAAATCTATTTAGATTGATGGGCTTCACAGACATAACAACAGCTTATAAAACATTATAGTAATTTACCCAATGAATAGCTATTGCACCAACATTATTTTTAAAACGTTTGTATGGAAAATTAATACTTCCGCAATTTTTAAAAAGTTGTAGAACAAAAGTTGTCCTGTTTTATGATTGGATTTTATGAGGTTCTGGGTTAGATTCTCGGTGGGGACACTGTCAAACAAAGGACCCTTTGTGCGACTTCCTCAGTTTGGTTAGGACATTGCAGGATGAATCACCTGATTGTCCGAAAAGTTAGATGATTCCGTGCTTCGGAAAGCAAGTTAAGCCGTTGCGTTGGTCCCGACTTACTATCTACGGATGTAGTCTTTAATGAGCCATGTCAGAGGCCTTTGGCAGCTCAACAACTCTGATTCCTGGGTTTGTAAGGTCGGTCATCGACCTTGCAACCCACACGATATCATGCATGATTCGATCGCCGCGTTAGTTAAATTGTACTTCACCTGGCCTGTTGGTATGACTGGTAGAGATCCTGCCTCTTGTGCTGCGGGTCACAGGTTCGATTCCCGCTCAGAACAATACATGTCATACATAAACATCAGATCCTCGGATACATAAACACCACGCCTATTTCCTTTTAATAGCAGTAGAGATCTTTACGAGAGATCATTGTAGAAATCATATCATCATCATATCAGCCGAAAGACGTCCACTGCTGGACATAGGCCTCCCCTAAAGAACTCCATGACGACCGGTCCTGCGCTGCTCGCATCCAGCGGCTTCCCGCGACCTTGACCAGATCGTCGGTCCACCTTGTGGGGGGCCTGCCAACGCTTCGTCTTCCGGTACGTGGTCGCCACTCTAGAACCCTCACGCCCCATCGGCCATCGGTTCTTCTTGCGATGTGCCCTGCCCACTGCCACTTCAGTTTAGCGATTCTCAGGGCTATGTCAGTTACTTTAGTTCTTCTGCGGATCTCCTCATTTCTGATTCGATCGCGCAGAGAGACTCCTAACATAGCCCTTTGGGTGACTTTGAGCTTTCTGATACTTTATCAGAATGCTCATTGTAGAAAGCCGACCCTTAAATTATGCCGTGCTGGAGTGGTTTCTTGCCGTTTCTTTTACTCTGCCATAGCTCGATACGAAAAGGTAGTAGACTCGCTTTGTTTTATTGTATTCTGCATGTTATGACGCTCGACATGTATTCTGTAAAGAATCTACATTTAATAAATGAATCTGAAGCTTAATAATTGAAGCTTAATAATTTTAGACCCAGATATGAACCTTAGCAATACAGGCTTACGTAACCTAGTGTAAAATGTTTATTTAAGTATTTATTTATCACGTTGCTGTTTGTTGTGCTCTAATAATAGAAATGTTGTCATCTAGATGATTTTACACATCCACTCGTTATGCAATAAGAACAAAGGGATCTCTACTATACATAGGTACATACATTGTATGTGTGTTCGAAAAGTACTATCTGAATTAATTACAGTCGATAGATGTTTATGTAAATATTACAGGAAAAATAAAACGATCAAGCACATTTTGTATTTTTTTATTTTGTATCACAGTTTTTTAGAAATCTGCAAAAAACCGTTACAAACAAAATTAGTTTTGCGGTCCCAAAAAAAGCTAGTATAGACCGTTTCCTTTGTCTCAATCCTGCGAAGGCGCTGAGCCTCTCTTATAAAATGCAATCAGTTAACTTCTATTCTATTATTTTCCAAGTCTATCGTGTTCTCTTGTTATTGTGAATACTGACGGAAAAAAATGTCCCATAAACAAACAACTAATTTTGTATGTTTTTCATATTGATGTGTGGTGTAGGTATATTGTTCCGCCCATCAGCTGCTTATCATCTACCTATCTGTAAGCATTATGAGACACAATGGACAGTAAATAAGCAATTATATCTTCTGTGACGTAAGTCTATTGGCACGAAAGGTCTTGTCTGTACTCTATCTAATCTATACAACATGTTTTTTTTTTTTTTTTTTTATTTAACTAAGATCTACAGCATTAATACTTAAAATACAAACCAATACAATAAACAGTACATTAGCCAATTACAGATCTTCACTACGTAAACAAAAAATATTATCAAGTTAATTTAGGGCAGGTAGGAAAAAATTTCGAAATAAAAATTAAGACAATTACAAAGTTAAACAAAATTGATAAGGTTTGTCGCTCACAAATCACATTAGCAATGAAGATACGGTGTGTGTGTGAAGTAGTGTGTATTTGTGTTGAGTAGTGTCAGTGTAGTTGTATCTTAAAATGGGTTTACATGCCGCAAAGTAGTAAGATAAATTATTTATCTTTATTTTGCAAGGTACTTGCAATTTGCTTAATAAATTGAAGTTTAGTTTGGAAGAAAGGATCTGTTTCTGAGAACATTTTGTTATAAATTCGAGATAGACGTATTTTTACAGAGTTCGCTGCATAATTAGTTCGGGTTTGAGGTGTATAAAAAAGCTGCGTATGCCTGGTGCGTTTTTCCGGCACGCGCAACTGTAAAATGTCATTGACAAGCTGTGAGCAATCAAGAGTACCAGAGCATATGTCATGGAACAGTGCCATATCACGTACTAACCTTCGATTTCTCAGTGACATCAAACCATGTTTCAGACACGACTGTTCATAGGAGTCGGAAGTAAATCGACTGCGGTAGTTCAGGTGTTTAGCAAATTTTCTCTGGACACGTTCTAAGGCATTATCATATACAATATACTGTGGATTCCATATGCTGCAACAGTATTCTAATATGCTGCGTACATAAGCGTAAAAGAGAACTTTCATACATGACAGATCTGTAAAAGGCTTTGTAATTCGGTAAATAAAACCTAGATTTTTAAAGGCCTTGTTTACAATTTGATCTACAGGCCTTAAAGGCCTTGTTTACAATTTGATGTTAATGGAATAAGCGAAACCCTCAAACACCCCAACAGCTTTTTGTTAAAATAAATCTATTCCCTTAAAAACAAATCCTAAAAAAAGTTATTTTTATCTAAATATTGTTATTATTAAGTTTCATCATTGTTCTAGTCCGCGCACGCTATGCCCACTTTCCCCGCCGCCGCCAGCGCGCGTATCCACAGAAATATTTATAATAGAAGCGGCAAAAATTTAAATAATAAAAATTAAAAAAGAATTACCTCTATCAAAAACCCGTGAAATTGATTCAGTTTCGCTTATTCCGTTAACTTCCGTCGTTTCCTGTGATAGCACGAACCGTCGTAAATCCTAAGATTGGTTAACTTAGGTATGTTTATCCAATCCAAACTTATCCCAACTAATATTATAAATGCAAAGTTAACTCTGTCTGTCTGTATGTTACGCTTTAACGGTTGAACCGGTGAACCGATTTTGATGAATAGGTATTGGGGGACATTTTACACAAGGGGGTCATATGTTCCCAAATGGGTATCAGAGACTGAATAGATAAATAATACCAGTCACAGAACCAACACTCGTGTTCATCACACAAATGTTTACCCTGGGCGGGGATTGAACTCTTGCCCTCACCTACCAACCACACCAGCGGGCTTGTCGTTGGTGAATGGAAAAGGGCATAAACCTCTTTTTTTTAAGTCGCGGGCAACAGAGTAAGTCAATAATTACACTAAAATACCGACCTGTAAGACGGCTATTATTCGCTAAGCGTGGATCATACAATAGATAAATAAATAGCTTACGTCAGCAGACACTCTGACAACAATGCAATGCAAAACACTTGTTTTGGCCGCGGCATTATACGGGTTGCAAAGTTGTTTACGCTCAGTAAATAATTAAAATAATAATCTTCTAATACTCGTTGCATTATATTATATTAGATTTAGCAGTAATTTTAGACAAGAAACTCGTTTTTGACGCTCATAAAAACAAAACCAGGGGGTTAGTCCCACCTAGTCCCAGTCCCAATCTATAGGTGTCTATAGTTTGTCCGCGTTAAGAATGCATTAAGTCATTAATGCAAATGCAGGGTAAAGGTGTATTCACAATGGAGTTAAAATGAAAATTTAAAAAAAAAGTTATTTATGTAACACAAAAGAAATAACTGCATCTTTCGAAGGTTTGCCTTCAGTTAGTCATTGTACATTTGATTTTGATTGGTTACGGGGCTTGGCTACCAGCGGCGGAAAGCGATGACTCATTGCATTCTTAGGTTGCGTTCCGAATCGGGTAAAAATTACCCTGACAGCAGGACAACGTTATATGACGTCCATTGGTGTGGTCGAGACAGACTGCTGTCAAAGGGTGATTATTGACGTTTTGGAACTCACTCTTAAGATGGACGAACTATAGGTGAGACCATGGATGAATAATAAGAAGGGCTGACATAAAACTAGATGGCGCTGACTGACATATAATCAGCGAAGTTATTACGGTCTATTGTCGTGTATTCCGCTAAATACATACCAAAAATCAACGTTATTGTTTCTTTATTTTTGAAACTATGTTGGAATTTTGAACGAATTTTTGGACAAAATACTCGGTAGACCATAATTACTTTCCTGATTTATTTGTTAGTGCCATGTGAGTGAGTGAGTTTGTGTGTTTTATTCTTTTCCGTCCATGTCCATTTTTCGTCCATGGTGGGAGTAACCCGCTTAGTCACTAGGATTAATAATGAAACCTTCGACTCCTTTTCGTAATGTCAAATCTGGAAAATTTCGCGATTTTTGTTTTCAGGACCACTACTACCAACCACTATGGACATTAGTGGGCGCGGGAGTGAAGACAGTGGAACAAACTCGGAGGGACATGAAAAGCGTGCTGCCTTCAGACCCTCTGTGGCTCCAGGACTACGCGGAGACATTCAACCCTAAAGCGGGCAAGGTTTGTTAGAACTAACTAAACTATAAGGAAGGTCATAATAAAATACCGACCACCAGGCCAGTTAGGTCTTATGACGTGGATGGATACGTCTACAAGGTGGAACCGAATCCTAAAGTTACGTATGACAGCTGCAAACGTATGAAAAATTATAACCTGCAATGAAAAATGAACCCTATGCGTTGGTGTTTAGACAGCTGTCATACGTAACTTTAGGATTCGGCTCTGTATGTTTTCGTTTGGGAGGTCATTTCGTGTGAAGTGGATATATGCTCTCTGGCGGAAATAATCGGTACTAAGTACATCGAGTTTTGGATGACCCGGGGCTGACAGGAGGGGAGGGAGAAAGTTGAGCGGTGGGGGGGGGGGCGTGAGGGGAGCGCTGGTGAGGGCGAGGGACTGGACATGGGTGGACGTGCTCCTGACTGTACCCACCTACCTGCATAGACGTATCCACGTAAAACTTACGGTCGTATAAAGGCTTGGTATAAAGGATACAGCCGACCAGGGAGCCGAACGCTATAACCACTATACCACATATTATGGTCAACCCCCGGCCCGCCGTAGCTTATGATCCCGAATAGAATATTTTATTCGCTTGAATAGGGTACAAGTTAAGATGTTACAATATTATAAGTTTCTCCATATTCAGCTATGTACACAATAGCATGCAAATATTTGAATCTTAAATAATAGTTACAAACAAAAAAAAAATCTAATTACAAAACAAAAAATCTTATGCCCGCGAAACATTTCAAAATTCTAGTGAGAAATCGCACATAACAAAATTGTTATGTGAGGGATTTAATAAAATAGGTATGTGTGTGTCACTGTGCCTAAACGCTTGCGTTTCATCTAGTGCAAGGGTCATTCAAACCTGGAGCTCCTTTATTATGCATTTACTTAAAATCGGGGTTCTTCTAACATTAGTTGGAAAAATTATGGTTCTATAATTGATATTTGTAAGGAAATAAAATGCTTACCACTTGTCAATCTTAATAACAAAATATCTCCAAAATCGGTAAAGTACTTTTCGCGTGATGCATTGATACTACTTCCCCAAAGTACACGCTAAAGCATCTTGCAATACTAAAGTGTTCAAGACACATTTTGTATCGGAAGACGAAACATTTTCCATCAAGTACGGCCCGCGAATAGGGAATATGCATGATGTTTTTTATTTAATAAATTTATCCTCATTCATGTAATAAACAGTTTAGTAAAACTATTTTTCGAATAACTATGAAATTAAAAAAGATATAAGCCATCGAAGATTTGTTTCTGTCTCTTTCTAGCAAAACGAAATTTAATATGAAATTTATATGGCCGTAGTGGCATTCGACGTCACATGCCATGTCGGATCTCTCTGTGTAATCGGTGCGTAATTAATAGTTTTTAAGTTTTAAATGCTTATATCAGCCGTATTTCTTAGCCGATTTAAATTTTAATTTCACTTTTTGTCATCTCTGCTACGGTTTTTCATATTTTGTTAATAAATGCGACTAAAAAAATGTATGCATATTCCCTATTCATCACCTTCCCAAATTTGGCCCTCGACCTTCCAAACGTTACCTACCTGCCCCTTCGGTCTAGGCTAGACCACGGAGGCTGCCAAGATTGTATGACTCTATTACGCTAAAGTTGTATGTATCTGTTCGCAGGTGATTACGAGAAATGGTGACGAAATCAGCTATGAGTATATTATCGTCGCTGTCGGACTCAAATATGATTATGATAAGGTAGGATAATCTTATTTATATTTGCAATAGATATTGAATCAATAAGCATTTTCATGCAACAAAAGGGAGGTGATCGTGCAATTCACAAACTGGGGCCATCCTACATGTTTATTTTATTTCGGGTCTAAGCGCGATACTTTTAATTAGTCAAAATAGATTACCTTACTATTCCCGAGGTTTCTGCTGAGCTGTATCAGCCGTGACCGTCGCGTGGCTTAGTCGTATCGCGCTTAGAACCGGAATAAAATAAACGTGTAAGAGAAGTGCGAAAGTTTAAAACAAACCTGGGGCCATCCAAGCCCCAAAGATTTTGGAACCCCTACCTACGCGGAGCGCGCGGTTTCTTACGTCAATGCCTAGCCTAGTCTGAATTGAATGAATGAGCTTTCGTTTCTGCGATTGTTACCTAAGGCGCGGGAAATATCAATGAGGCGTCTGACGAGGGCGAGGCGAGGGTATGGCACGGTCGCGGCGCCCGTCACTTCGTGTTTCATACAAAATGTATAGAAGCGATATTGCGCCGTGCATATTGAGGTGGCGTGGCGAGAGGGTGGGGTGAGGGCGCAGCGCAGGCGTCGCTTCCCGCCCGCGCTGCACCGCAGTTTGAGGTGGCACGCCATACGAATGAACACAGATCCGTTCGCAGTATTATCAAAATTCGTGACGATATGCAATTTAATATCGCGTTTTGCGAGTTAATAGAAAAATATCCCGTAATATACGATTACAATCGATCAGGTCATAGTAACAGATGTGTGCTGGATCAAGCATGGGAACTTATAGCAAATAATTATTTAGTTACAAGGTCGGGTTTCGATTAACTTGTATAATTAAATTTTATTCAATAAATTTAACCACTAACTATTTCGATTAACTTGTATAAATTTACATTTACTAATTACAACAAAAATCGAAATTTAGAATGCCCTAAATACGTCCACTGCCGCCGCCATTTTGAGGCACCGCACCCGCCGCGCCATAAGCACGCCATAACGTCGCCATAACCACGCCATACCCTCACCTCGCCCACGACCGACGACGCCTCATCGATATGTCCCGCGCCTAATTCATCTTATTTTTTTTATTGTTCATCAGATTCCCGGCCTAACAGAAGCCTTGGAAGACCGCAACAGCGGCGTAGCGACAATCTACGACAAACGATACGCCGAGAAGGTGTTTTCGAATCTAAAAACGTTCAAAGGAGGGGAAGCAATATTTACATACCCCGATACGCTCATCAAATGTCCCGGAGCGCCGCAGAAGATCGCCTACTTGACAGACTCCTATCTTACTAAGGTATGAAAATCTTGTAGTCATCATCATCATCATCATATCAGCCGAAAGACGTCCACTGCTGGACATAGGCCTCCCCTAAAGATCTCCATGACGACCGGTCCTGCGCTGCTCGCATCCAGCGGCTTCCCGCGAACATGACCAGATCGTCGGTCCACCTTGTGGGGGGTCCACCTGCCAATGCTTCGTCTTCCGGTACGTGGTCGCCACTCTAGAACCCTCACGCCCCATCGGCCATCGGTCGGCTTGTAGTTTATTTAATTTTAATTCACGCTGTATAAAAATCTTCTCTCTCTATTCATCTCATTCCGATGGAAAAAATATTAAAGACGAACTAGACAATATTATTATAGTGCAGTTTAACAAACAAAGGTTTAACCCTTCCCATAATTTATGTCTGTTTTGAGAACTATCGCGAGGGAATCTGCAATTCGTAGACAAGTTGCTGACATGATTTTTTTGTATAACATATTGAATAACCGTGTAGATTCTCCTGATTTACTATCTGCTATATATTTCCGTATTCCTCGTCGTATTCCACGACAACCGCTAGGATTACTATATCTTCCAAGTTCCAGAACCAACCTTAAATATAATTCCCCTTTGCCCAGAATGTCTAGAGATTACAACAAACTAGGTCAGACTATTGACATCTTTAATTGCACTATGCCCGTCTTCCGTACAGAAGTATTTAACCTTCTTAGAAGTTAGAGTAAATTATGTTTAGTTTAGTTAACAATTCCAATTTATTTGTTATATTGTTGTTATATTGTAAGTTTATTTTTATATATTCATTTAATTAAGTGATGTTGTACTGCCAATTGCATGCTGTGGCACCTAAAGACAGTGCATTTACCTTTAATTTATATCTAAGTTTTTGTGGTTTGTACTAATGTAACTGTTACTGGTTGTCCTAAACAAATAAAATAAAATAAAATAAAATAAATAAAATATCTTAATAATATAGTAATAACGGAACCTACTGAAATAATGCATAAGTATATGCATCTTATTTCAATGGAAATAATGTTAAACGCAAATACAGCGTGATTTTCCTTTGATTCTACTCATGAAAACAAGCAACATTCCCGAAGAAAAAAATTTTTTTACTTCCCAATTTCCCATACAAAAGATTCGTTTACGTGACCACTTTAGTATGGAGTCGAATTATTTTTCTTCGGGAAAGTTAATTGTTTTCATTAATAACTGGGCTTCAGGAGCGAAACCAATGATAATTGACATTATATCAGACTCTTCTCTCTCTCTATGCATCTCATTTCGATGGAAAAATATTCAAGGAGAACTAGACAATATTATTATAATTTAGTTTAACAAACAAAGGTTTCAAAAGGGTTCCCATAATTTACTTATATATATTTTGAGAACTATCGCGAGGGAATAAGCATGTTTACAATATCTAAATTAATAAATATAGTTATCAGGACCTATTGAAATTAAAAATTGTTCTCATGTCTGGCCCGTTGGTGTGGTTGTTAGTGTGCTTGCCTTCTACGCTATGAGCCGCGAGTTTGATCCCCGCCGACAAACATTTGTGTGATGAACAAGAGTGTTTGTTCTGTGCCTGGTTATTTATTTCTTAAAGCACAGCGCAATCTGGGGACAAGGACACATGAATGTCCGCAACTATCTCCTTATGCGTAACGGCCAAGGAACAACGGGGGACAAAATGTCCGTTGGAGTTTGGGGAAACTTGTTGATATGTCCGCTTGAGGCCGCGTCTGTCCACGTCATGTGCGTGTCGCAGGAAAATTGTGTAATTCCCTGTTTTACTTATTGCCTTGGCATTTTACAATGCAATGCAAATAGAGCGAGTCTACGCCGTTTCGGATCGTGCTATGGCAGCGTAAAAGAAACGGCAAGAAACCACTGCAGCACGGCCTACTTTAAGAGTCGGCTTTTTACAATGTGTTTCTTGTGTTTCGCTGGAATATCAGAGCACCATACCTCTTTGTCATTCATAAAGTCATCTAAAGCTTACTTACTAAGCTTACTATAGTAAGCTTTTTTACATTTTACATTTCTACGACTTTTCTAACAACGCACAAAAAATTTTCGACTCCCCATACTAAAGTGATCGACCCATTTTGTATGGGAAGTTGAAAATTTTTCGTGCGTTGTTAGAAAAGTGGTAGAACAAAAGTTGTTGCTTTTGACCTCTGTAATAACGTGGGCATACGCAAATCAGGTCCAAAAAAAATAACCTTGTATATCTAGAAAAAATCCACTGCTAGACAGGAGGCTCCCCCAGAATATCACTACAAAATTATGTTGTATGTTTTAAGGAAAACATAGACAACACTTAACACGCTTGTTAGCATTGCGGGTGGCACAGTGTACCGCGGTGGTTGGTGACCGCAGTACTGCTCATCCTCCGGTTTAAGATTTCTTAGTCGCCCGTTACTACACCCACGGGAAGAGATGGTTTGGACAGGTGCTTCTATTTCAGCGCTTAATATGATAGCAGTACGGCAGTGTTTCATTTCAGTCATGTAATACTTACCTATAATACTAATAAAGTTATTGTTTTCAATCAAAGAATGTTATCATCATACGTGGGACACTCAGAAATATTTGCGACACTAAAAAAAATTGTTCTACAGGTACATATATTTTTATTAAATCTTTTCAAAGTACTCTCCACCAGCCTCTATACAAAGATTCATGCGTCTGAACCAGTTTTCAAAACACTTTTTCCAGTCCGCCGTAGACACCTCGTTTACAGCCTGCTCGAACGCAGCCAGCGCATCTTCCGGCGACGAAAATTGTATCCCCTTGAGCTGATTTTTTATTTTTGGAAATAAAAAGAAGTCACACGGTGCTAGATCAGGGCTGTAAGGAGGGTGACCCAGGAGTTTGACTGGTGTGCTGTCCAGGAAGTCCCTCGTTTTGAGCGCGGTGTGTGCAGGCGCATTGTCGTGGTGGAGCAGTAGTCCGCGGAGCCCTGTGTTTGGTCGCTTGTTGCTCACAACAGAAAAAACTTCTGGTAAACATTTGGTAGTATACCATTCGGCGTTGATGCTTCTTTGATCTCGTAAGGGAATTGAGGCCAAGTGGCCAGTCAAATTAAAAAAGCTGGCGATCAAAATCTTCCCCCCGCTTCGAGATCGCTTCACTTTGGTAGGCGTTGGTTCATTTTGAAACACCCAAACTGTCGACTGGCGCTTGGTTTCTGGATCGTATTGATAAATCCAGGACTCATCACCTGTTACGATGTCGTAAACACGCCGAGACGAGCCTGGGTGTCTACTCTCAAAGTCCGAAATATCGAAACGATACTACTCGAAACATGCAAATGCAAAACGTCGTCCCTTGACAATAGAGTAGAATATTGGTTGGATGAATTTTCAAACTGCATCCAATCAATATTCTACTCTATTGTCAAGGGACGAAGTTTTGCATTTGCATGTTTCGAGTTGTATCGTTTCGATATATCGCACTTTGAGAGTAGACACCCTGCTTCAAATTTGTTCAGCATATCACGGCACCATTCCACCCGGGCCTGCTTCTGAGCGTCGGTGAGGTAGTGCGGCACCCAGCGCGATACTATCCTCCTCACGCGAAGATGCCCGTGTAGAATCTCGTGAACGCTTCCCGATCCAATCTTTAATATGTGCTGAATCTCCTGATATGTAATTCGCCTATTATCTTGGATTAAATTTTTCACTGCTAGCACGTTTTCTTCCGTAATAGCCGTCAAAGGGCGACCGCTTCTTTCTTCATCCCCCAAGGTTGGTCGACCGCGCCTAAATTCGTTATACCAACGATACACGGTTGCCTTGGAGGGGCCTTCATCCATAAATGCCATTTGAAGTCTATCGAACGATTCATCCGGTTTCAGGCGACACTTGAAATCGTAAAAAATCATAGCTCTAAAATGTTCCCGGCGCAGATCCATTTTTCAGTAAGACACGATACTTTGAATTGGCTCGCAAAAAAAGTGGAGGGAAATTTTGAAAATGGAACACACATATTTTTACTTACAAGTAATCATATTTTCGAAAAAGATTCTGACCGGCCAGTCTCCCATATATAAAAACTATTTTTCGCAATACTTTCTGAGTGGCCTGGTATGACTGCACTTATAACCTAGCGGTGCGTGCCGTTTCTATAATATTTTGATTTGACCAGAAAACAGTTTCGATTGTTCCATTTTACGGTAGAAATAAATACTTCCAAAAACAAGGCCATATAATTATCACCAGTTACGTATAATAATTTTTTTTATCGTTTTTTCCATTGTTTTAATTCAAATTTTGGTCACCTGATCAGATAATCGCGGTCATACTGTAAACACCATGCCTCTTTTCCGTATGGGTATACGGCGTACAAAATAACTCTAGTCTAGGCAGCGAAGCAGATCGTTGTATGAAGACCCCCGCATTAAATCCTCAGTCTATGAAACTTTGCTAGGGTATTACACTACATTAGACAAACCTTCTACAAAAAAAAAATCGGTACTTTTAATTTTTCCATACAAAAATTACAAAAAATGTATTAAAAAAAAATGATTTTTTTTTTTGATATTTTGAATTTATATTTAATTCATGATTCTTTATCATCCTGTCAAATAAAATGTGCGTGATAAATTTATGTTGGGGTCAACTGCTTCGTTGCCTACACTACTCTGGCTGTGACCGTTAATGCGCAGAAGTCAATAAATTTGTCGCGGGGGTGAGCGCGGTAGGTGTGGGGAGGCGAGCGAATCGTTCATTGGCTATCCGCCTGTCACACATGCGCAGAAAATAACCGTCACAGTCAAACTTATCTTGCACACGCTACAGACAGAGACCACATCCTTCCATTTGGTATTGGTGTCGATTCTGGCAGACCCAAACTAAAACTAAACTAAATTTGACAGGTCTAAAAGTGTTACTGTCTTTGTTACTCTCTACAGACTATAAAGGACAGCATCATTTTTAGAACTGTCAAATTTAGTTTAGTTTTGGTCTGCCAGAATCGACACCACTATCTTACTAATTTCACTCGCTTCTTCTGGTCAACAACCAACCCTTTCATACCTGCCCGTTTGCTCACTTGTAATGTAAAAAATACTCGTCGGCTACGGGTTACGCTAGTTCGCTACGTCAGAACGTCCTGAATTCGGTCCTAGAACGTTCTCCGAGGCTATGAATGGAAATGTTGGAAGAGGTTCCACCATTCTCATTCATCTTCGCATTTTAGATCTCTCATTTATCTTCTACATGAACCTTAATTACCATCTTAGCATTCCTTTATTTATTTTAAGCACAACATCTTAGCATTCCTTCGCATTTTAGATTTCTCATTTATCTTCTACATTAACCTTACTATCTTAGCAATCCTTTCTTTATTTTAAGCACAATATCTTCTTGTCACGAGCTGAAGCTGCCTCCAGAAGTACCATAGTCAGATTTAGATTATTTTTCAATGTAGATTCTTTACAGAACGCTTATTGAAAGTCATAAAAATAGAGCGAGTCTGCTCCCGTTTCGGATCGTGCTACGGCAGCGTAAAAGAAACGGCAATAAACCGCTACAGCTCTTTGATAAACCTTGACTTTTAGCTTAATACAGTAATATTTTTTTGTATTCCACCAGAATGGCATCCGTTCAAAATCAAATATCACGTACAATACGTGTCTTCCTGTGATCTTCGGGGTGAAGAAATACGCTGACGCTCTCCTTAAGGTTGTGGAAAGGAAGAACATCAAAGTCAACTACAAGACTATACTGAAGGAGATTAAACTTGATAAGAAGGTCGCAGTTTTTAAAACGGACGGAGGAAAGGTTAGTTTCTTGCAGCTTTCTTTAAGTTAATGACCTTTAATCTAGCCCTGTAGACAAATGGTCGAAATGGCTTCACTTAAAAAAGGGGTATTCACTCGCGACGTTTTTTTATGTAACAAATGAGCAAGCGAGATTGCGGGCCGCCTGATGGTAAGTGGTCACCACCGCCCATAGCACCCACTGTCTTATTAGTAGCATCATTGACACTAAAAAGACAGCAAAGCGCGTTACTCACCCTGAGAACAAAGATGGTCTCTTTTGCCAGTAATTTCCCTGGCTCTCTTGCTCTTCAAAACGAAACTCAGCAGTGCAAACAGATTCATAGATTCCGGTTGTCAACTCTGGTACAGACGCAGTCAAGGAATCGACATCCTCGACGATAGAATCCGAAGTCTAATGAAAGAAGAATTT
The DNA here is from genome assembly GCA_947532105.1 of Athrips mouffetella. Classification (NCBI taxonomy): domain Eukaryota; kingdom Metazoa; phylum Arthropoda; class Insecta; order Lepidoptera; family Gelechiidae; genus Athrips; species Athrips mouffetella. Next base: position 4,736,969 of record OX383969.1, on the reverse strand, counting down.
GTAATTCAAAGTATTGTTTATAGATATTTGAAAGTTCTTATCACCCTTTGGGCCATTGCAGACCAGCGACAAAGTGAGGCGACGATCGTCGACGGCGGGATGGCACTCGCTGTCGCGTGATGTCGTTGGCAGTCGTCGATGATCGTCGCTTCACCTTGTCGCTGATCTGGAGCGCATACCGACCTGTCTGCCGTTTTGCTTGGCATTCTAAGGCAATCGTACATAGCGCCATATATTAACAAACAAGCTGTTTATCGCAACTTCTTTTGGGTGAAGTAGCCTATATAACGTATAACGGAATGGTGTGATAATACTGAAGGGTGTGAATCTGCCATGAAACTGAACAACTTTTTCCATGGAACATACTTAGGTCGAAATACGAAAAACCAAATTTGACCTCCCATACAAAATGCGCTATCAGCTGATGCAGTTTCTATGGGAGGTCAAAATTTATTTTGTGCTATGATCTATATTCTTTGGGAAAAGTTGTTCAGTTTCATGTGCAGATTCACACCCTTTAGTATTATCACAGCTTTCCGTTACACGCTGTATATGGCCGAGGCCTAAACTATTTTCATACGAAATATTAAAATCGGTTCAGCGGTTTAGCTGAAAAAGCATAATAGATAGCTTTAGGTATTATTTAAAGGGTGATACTTCCTGCGAAGGACTTTGCATGAAGCGGCACCTTCGAAACATCTTGAATCCGCAAGTTTCCAACCTAGTCAATTGACCTACACTTTGTTGAACGTCAAAACAGAAATCTTCCATTTTTGTATAAAGTTTTTGATTAATGACGTCATAGTTTTTCCATCGTTTAGTTACTTTTTAACACTACATTAATTATTAAAGATTTTAAACAACGTATGAAATTTAAAATTACTTGGTTTTCATAAATTTTAAATGATTCTTTCTTAGACGCAAACAGGATTTCATTTTATTTTTGACCCAGGAAACACGCGGATTGTTTTTCTGATCTATTTATTAATCCGCCAGGACCTTGAAATGGGCTACAGTATGCTTCACGTGACTCCGCCGATGTCGACACCTGACTTCCTGAAGAAAGCGTGTGAAGGGACGGACGCGGCCGGGTACTTGGATGTGGATAAAGACACCCTGCAGTCCACTAAGTACCCGAATGTTTACGGGATTGGGGACTGTACCACTACGCCTAATAGCAAAACTGCTGCAGCTATCGGTAAGTTTATTTTTAGGGTTTTTAATAAATGCCGACGAGACCCTACTGCTAAGCCTACGTCGTCTGTCTGTCCGTCCGACGTTTGAAGAGCTGTATGTATCTTTTGAACCACAATACAAGCAAGCTAAGCTATTATGGCGGATTACTTAAGTTAAAAATATATCCATATAAGAAACGTGTTCGTTTAGCGTTTTAGGGTTCCGTACAGTCAAGAGCATGTGGAGCTTGACACATTGGACCGATTTTCGTTCAGCGTTGGGCTAGAGTCGCGCTGCAAGTGTCAAGCATGACCTGTTCTTGACTTGACGCTTAACGACCGAAGCATAGTAACTATAATCACTCATGCTACTAGCGGTCTGCCATCCATGTTCTGACCGCAGCGCAGCTGACGTTGCATTTTTTTTTATCGTAATTTTATTTAACAAACGACAAACAAAGGAATACCCTACGAGCCTTTTCACGAGCTTGGCACCGAAAGGGATATAATATATCCCTCTTTAAGGTAGAAACTTGAGAATCACGTAGGCACACGGTGTGTATTATATGTAGAAAAGAGCGGCACGCAGGAAGGGACAAAAGATACATGCTTTCTCTTTTTTTCTCATACCAGCATTTTTTTTTCTGGTGCGAGTGAAACGGAAGATATCTGGCGCTTAGGAACGTGTTTTCCGGCAAAACAAAGCTACGTGGTGGAACACAACCTCTTTCAAACGATGAGCAACAAACCCGCGACCCACAAATACGACGGTTACGGCGCTTGCCCCCACATCACCTCATACAACACGTGAATCCTCGCTGAGTTCCTGTTAAGAGGGGTCGTACATGAAATAAAGCAAGGGACAGGGAGTGTCCACTCTGTACTATAAAAAACAACAAAAGTTATTTTTATATTCCTTTTTTTAATAGCCACAAGTGTCCCACTACAGGGCAAATGCCTCCCCCTTTTCCTTTCATACATATTTCTTATTCCATATTTTTAACCTATTTTTATTTACTTTGACTTATTTTGACTCCGCTCCAGTGAAAACGAGCCTTTATTTTGGAAACTTTACTATTCGCACTGGAAAATTTGTGCGATACATCTCTTCCTTTCAAGTCCACGCAAACGAAGTCGCGGGCAACAATTAGTAAAACAATACGTATCTTATTTCCCAGCGAAACAAAGCTACGTAGTGGAACACAACCTCCTTCAAACGATGAGCAACAAACCCGCGACCCACAAATACGACGGTTATGGCGCTTGCCCCCTCATCACCTCATACAACACGTGCATTCTCGCCGAGTTCCTGTATGGAGGTGTCGTACATGAAACCTTCCCTTTTGATCAGGTATGTGTGGGTAGTTGCAGTTTTTGTGTGCTTTCGCTTCTGCTTGATTGATAATGCACAAACCAGAAAACTTGAAAAATCCCTAGTTGGCTGTAAAATTTTACATCCACTTCCACTCGCAGGTGTTTTAAAGTTTAACTAGTATAGGTCAAGTGGGGTATGAATGAAAGTTGTACTACTTGTAGGTACATATCAAATTATACAATACTATTATCTCCAAAATTCATTTAGCGAAAAACGATCACGTCGCCCTAAGGGCCGATTTACACTTCGGTAATTTGCGCCATTGTACAGTCATGAGCGCGTCAAAGTTGAAACGTTGGACTTTGCACCGTCTTTATTTCTAACACTCTACACGCTAGATCCCACTGCAAGTGCCAAGCTTAACCTACTTTTGATTATTCTTCTTCTATCATGTCGATGGCAACACCCATACTTTTTAGACCAGTATTCAGCATATGGTCTAGCCTTGTACACATCCTCTAGCGAGCATAATGCAGGGCATGCAATAACGAAATTCATTCATTCATGATGCGTATGCTGTAAGGTGGGAGATACTTTGTGGCATCACACTGCAACGCAGATGTTTTTACTAGCTTCTATAGCCCCACTGGTTCAGGTTGTCATTGCATCTCCCAACCTGGGTGCGCAGTCTGTTTATTGAATGTTGTTTGTCCTTACAAAGACCGATCGCCCAAAAAAAAATACAAAAAGAAGTGAAATCGGCCTTAAGAGTTTTCTGGTTTATAAACTGTTGACTAACTTTTTCCTTTTCTTTAGCATAATTTACCTATCGCGATTCACAGAACCCTTGCTTATTCAGTGATTGGTTTTTGACATACTAATTTTTTTTATGGTAGCGAAAAAAAGCTCGTGTAGTGCGAGTTCATCCGTCTGTCTAACTTACCTTTTTATATCAGCAACTACGAATGCTATCAACTTGTTTATAAAGTTGACTGACCTAAATTTTTCAACAAGTTACCGATACATTCCATACAACGCTTTTTTTATTGCCTATTTTTATTTAAAATAGTACATTAGAGTAAGGAACCGATTCCCAACGAGGATGTTATTTGAGGCCTGAGGCGCAGCCGAGGGCCTCTATACACCCGAGGTGGGCATCGTACTTTCTTTCGAGTGATGCATAGTGCTTTATACTTCACTTATACGGAAAAACGAAGATTCAGAAAAATTGAAGATTCAGAACTTCATTATCTTCTAATATTTTTATGGCGTTTACATCTCTTTACGAGTATTTCGCCAACGTCAAAAAAGTTTTTCATTAATATTTGTTTTTTAATTTCGGAAAAGTGAAAGTGGCCAGTAGCATTTCGCAAACTTAGAAATAAAAACTGTTTGGCTTTTGACATTATGATATTAAAAGAAGGCCAGTCGACCGACATTGACGTAAATAAAAAAAATAACAGCTCGTTAGAAATGGATTTTCATAGATTTTCATATAATATTCCATCCCGCATATCTTCACGATTGCATTTTTAGGGTTCCGTACCTCAAAAGAAAAAAACGGAACCCTTATAGGATCACTTTGTTGTCCGTCTGTCTGTCTGTCTGTCTGTCTGTCTGTCTGTCTGTCTGTCTGTCTGTCTGTCTGTCAAGACCCTTTATCTCACGAACGGGTAGAGGTATCAGGTTGAAATTGATAATGAATGTTAAGGTCCGTGGACTACACAAGATCTGAAAATTTCAATTTTTTACAACGGCGCAATCAAAAGATATGGCTTTTTATGTGCTTATCTCCATACATTTATGCAAAAACGCAAAACCTACAGGGTACTTCCCGTGGACCTAAAATTATGAAATTTGGCAAGAAACTAGGTCTCACAGTACAAATAAAGGAAAAAGTCTGAAATCATTAAATATTACAACTTTACTCGCAACTAAGAGTAACCAATTGTGGTGAGCTCCCGGTTCAAGAACATTCATATGAGAGAGGGGTCAAGTTGGATGGTCACTGAGGCGATTTTTGTTTTAGTTCTATTTTACAAACGAGAACACTTACAAACTTGAAAATTGGTATGTTTATAGTTCATAAGCTATAAAATAACAACAAATAATAAAATTTGGCCAAGCGCGTGTCAGACTCAAAAAATCTAGCACATTAACTTACTGAAATTTCAACTAATACAATTATGATTATGTGGTGGTACGGAACCCTCAGTGCGCGAGTCCGACTCGCACTTGGCCGGTTTTAAAAAAAAAGATTTTGTTACTTTCTTACCAAGTGAAGTATAAATTCCGTATACTTTCATTTCTCTTATCTACTATTCTATCTATCGCTAATGCTTCCCATTACCTTCACATCATATTGGGCTTACCTGCTTCTAAACACTTCCTTGTCTGCATGCTGCTTGGACGTGCAATGGCTACGAGTAAGTTTTGGCATTATGAGGAGAACACTAGAAAAGAAATTGCACCACAATCGACTGTACCGACCAGAATACCGACAACCCAGTGGCACTTTCATTACAATTAAATTTTATGAAATTCTATGAAATTGGAAAATCTAATACTTACGTAAACTCTGCGTAAAGGAATTATACCGAGCGCGTTGACCACATTTCCATTTCAACCATTTTGAAAAGACAACAAAATGTTTTGTAGGAGTCTTTTCAAAAAGTGGCCATAACTTTTTAAAGAATAAATCCTTTTGTTATTATTTAAACAAATTATTCTTTTAAATAAATATGACATTCTTTGATAAACTGGTAAATCCAGTATCATCCTATTTAGAGCCTGTGCAAACCGCGACTCCACAGAGCAGTTGATTTGCGATTGCAGTGCTTTTTTTTCGCGTCGTCGACGCGCGTTTGAAGAGCGATAAACGCGAGTCATACGTTTTTTGTGTTAGACGTGTTCATCATCGTATGTGTGTCGATAAAAAGGCGCCGTAAAAGGGCCGACGGCGCGTTTGTATCGCGTGCAGGTGTGGAAAGGTCTAAAAGTTGCGTATGACTCGCGTTTACCGCGCTTCAAATACGCGTCGACGAAGCGAAAAAAAATCGCGTTGTTCACTTGATGAAATAAATGTTACGAGGACGCACCTGGATGCTCGGAGCCCTTTTAATAACATTAAGCGATTGTGTTTGTCATTTATTAAGTAACTTTAAAGAAGTAACAAACAGATCAAGGGACACCCTACAGCACGTCAGTGCTGAAAAACTTTGGAATTTATGGCATGGTAATAGAGTTGCAAATGTTTCCACTGTCGTGCGGTTGACCGTACGTACAGTCGTTGGATGCGGAATTTCATTTCTCAGTTTTTCTCCCAATCCCAGCAGGTAAACTCAGGCAGGTCTACTAATCATCTAATTTACCAGGTGTTTCAGTCAGCCGAGAGCACAATCGCCTACCACATGAAGAAAGAACTATTCCCCTTCATATACTGGCACTTCATGCTCAAAGGACATTATCACGGTCCGGAGTTTGTCAGGAAAATCGTCAACCCTTTCGCGAAGTGAAGAGGCAACGGTTTAGTTTAGGCGAAGATGTGTTTAAGCAAACTTCTTGCCTTTTTTGGGCTAATAGGGCTCAAATGTAGAATCTAATTGACACAAGCTATGGTTAAAAAGACGTCAAATATATTTTTATACATACTTGGAGATCACGCGTTTTCACTTACTTGGTGATTGTGATAAGTTTAGGTGGTCTCCGAATGTATATTTTGTGACAGGTCGTAGGTCGTAAACTGAAAACCCTTTGTCGCCTTTTACGTACGACGTTCCTATGAAGATGGCAGTCGAAATACTGTAGCAAAGAATGACAGCAGTGTGAGAGGGGGACGGAGCGATGCGTAAAATATTGGAGCGACAGAGACACGTATCGCTTCGTCCTGCTCTCACTCAAAGCTCTGTCCTACTGTCATGGCATTGTCAACAAGTAATCATTTTTATGACAACATGGCAATTTGTGTTTTAAAGACACCCGGAGAAATTGAAAGAGTGGTGTAATACCGGGAACTAAAAATATATTTTTGACGTATTTTTATCAACAGTTACAGTCGAAATAATATGGCTTGATTAGAATGACAGCAGTAGTGTGGGGGTAGGACAGAGCGATGCGATATATATTGGTGTGACAGAGACACGTATCGCTCAGTCATTCTCTCACGCATAGCGCTGTCCTGCCCACTAAGCACGCCTCCTGCGAGAAAATAAATCTCGGAGAAATGTCACTTTATTTGAGGACTGATGTCATCTTATCTACCATCTCTAAACGCGAAGAAGTGTCAGTGGAAGAAAACGTTTAGCTAACCCACAAATTACGTAATTGATCTTTTTGACAGAGATAGCTTTTTACACAAATACATATAGCCGTCCTTGTCTTTCAAAATTAGTTGCTCTGCTTGGCTGTCAAAAAATGTGATCCAGCTTAAAGTAAGTAAATTGGCAACACTAGTTCTTTTATCTATGGGCCTAGATAAACTGACAACTAAGGCGTGCTAAGATGGCTGCTATCATTCATATCAAGCTACATTTTTACGAATATATTCTTATCTCTATTGTGATATTCGTTTCAGCCAATCGCGTGCCTTTAGCTCGAATTCGATTGGTTGAACACTGAAGTCTTGCGACTCAATTAACAAACGCTCCAATGCTCTTTTCGTTACCTGATTCGATTTACAAAATGAGATTCATCCGGCCAATCGTGGACTTAGTTCACGTTATTAGGCATAATAAATTATTTTGATTGGTTGTTGATATTTTTTTTTATTGTTTATTTATTATTTTGGAGAATTTTTAAAGAAAGAGTTAACGGAAAACACTCATATTTGATACGTGGTAATTTTGTATGGGTTATTAATGTAATAGGTAGGACTAACGTTTTTTTCCTAAACATGTGCCATGTTCAGCAAAATAACGCCGGTCCAATTATTTCCATTGTATATCCATTCATGAAAATTTATGTTAATTGTACTCTCACAAACAATGTTTAAGTTAGTTTTTGTACCTACCGTAATTTATCTTTTAATTGTAAATGCATGCATCTTAAGTTTAATTTAACCATATTGCGCAAATACAGATGGCGCTGCACCACTGGCCGTTTTTTTTTATTGACATTGAACCTCTTTGAGTCTTGTTTGCAGTTCGATCATATTTCTTTTTCTTATTCTCAGCAACATTTTTCATACAACATTTTTGTTCGATCTCTGTGGTCGGGGATCACTGGAACAATACTCATGTTCCTAATTCAAATCTAATTTAACCCGCTACGAAAGTTGAACCAAATAGGAGTAAGTTCCTGTATTGTAAATTTCATCGAAATCGTTACAGCTGTTTCAGGAACATGATCACAAATGTATGTATTTCAGGATTTTAGTAAAAAAAATTGAAACTTTGTTATGACTTATTCTGAAATTCAAATGCAAACTTTTCTTAGAGATTCGCATAAATAACCACTTCCCATACTAGCTGATTTGGACTAATCAGCTTATTAATTTATATGGAAAGTTAAATTCTTAGTTTGCAAATTTCTCTACTTCGCTTCGTAGAAATATAGTGGTTGCATTTAGACTCCAGAATAAGTCCCAGGTTTTATACAGGATGTAACAAAAATGGTATACCAACCCTGAAGGACGTGAATCTGCCCATCAAACTAAACAACTTTTCCCAAAGAACATTAACCTCCCATACAAAATGCGCTATTAGTCTAGGAAACGAAGCGGATCGTTGTATGAAGACTCCCGCATTAAATCCTCAGTCGATCAAACTTTCCTTGGTTATTATACTAAATGAGACAAATCTTCTATAAAAAAATCCAAAAAAAATCGGTACTTTTAATTTTTCTATACAAAAGTATGAAATTTTTTTTTCTAAAATTTTTTTTGGATGTTTTGAATTTGCATTTAATCCTGTCAAATAAAATCTGCCTGAGAGAATTATGTTGGGATCAACTGCTTCGTTTCCTACACTATATCTGCTGATGCAGTTTCTATGGGAGGTCAAAAATTTATTTTGTTCTATAACTTCCTTGGGAAAAATTGTTCAGTTTCAAGGGCAGATTCACACCCTTTATATAACACCTTTTGGTTACATGCTGTAGATTAGAGCTTTAACTTTAAGGTGATCTGTGACGGCCAGCTTAGCCCCGAACGCAACTAGATGGAGCCACTGCTGCAAATATAAGGTTTTATTTTTTAATGCAATAAGTACCAACTATATATGTGCAAAAAGTTGATTCGCGTAAATTTCATCGTGCAACTTCAACGCCTAACAACAATTTCTATAAGAAAAATATCTCCATATGTCCACTAAAGTCAATTACTCTCGTCAGTCCGTGTTTACATGAGTACGATCACTCACACATGGACACAAAGCACAGCCGTACAGTTTTGACCGCACGCCCACAATCGTAATATTGAACCAAAAATTGCTAACAAAAATAGTACTTTCAGTACATTAACTGTATTTTTGTATAAATTTGCGAAAAGTTTTTCAACAGAATTTTATGTCCTGCGTAAGAATGCAAGTCATTTTAATTTTTGTATGGAAAACGAATCACCTTAACAAGTAACTGATATCTCGAAAACATCTCTAACAATTTCGATGAAAAAAAAATTATTGAAGGTTTTTGGGGGCGAAAAATCGATCTAGCAAGGTCACATGTCCGAGAAATTTCATTTTCTCCGTGTTTTAAAGATTTCTTGAAAATAGCGCGATGCAGAAGGTTTAAAGCGCCATCTGTTAGTACACTTTGGTTAAGATTATACAAGAAGTAACAGAAAGGGTATATCAACCCTGAAGAATGTGATTCTATCCATGAAACTGAACAACTTTCCCCAAGGAACATAGGTCGAAATACGAAAAAAAAATTTGACTTCTCATACAAAATGTGTTAGTATAAGTAATAAGCTGATGTAGCTCTATGGGAGGTCAAAATTTTATATTTATATTTATATTTCGACCTATGTTCTTTAGGGAAAGTTGTTCAGTTTCATGGGCAGATTCTCATACTTCAGGGTTCGTATTATTATTTATTATTATTTTATTTTATTATTTATTTATTTCTTAACAAAGTACATTGTATTGAAAATTCATCACATAAAAATCACATTAAACATATCAATTAAAAAAAATATCACAAAAATTAAAATAATCATTATACCCTTTTTGTAACACCCTGTACAGAACATCGCTCGGTTGCATAGCTAGTTTGCTACTGTAGGAACAAATAACTTAGCTGCATCTAACCTGATTGTTTTTTAAGTATTGTTTTCACTGGTTTTCTCAAGTAAATATCACTTAAAATATTTTTTTTTTTTACGGATTCACTTCGTATTGATTTTATTTAGAAACATGTTTTAAGCACTTCTTTATTGTCGATGACTTGGTCATAGTTTTTATACGTTATTTTTTTTATTAAAGATCTTAGCCACCTGTTATGCCTACCGTAATTAATTGTACTAAAAGTAAAAATTCGGAAACTATATATTAGATTAGAATAGCCTAGACTATCAATAGGGTGACTTTTAATTAGTTCTTGATAGAAAAAGGTGTGAATGTACTCATGATACTGAACAACTTTCCCCAAGGAACACAGGTCGAAATACAAAAATCAAGTTTTGACCTCCCATAGAAACTGCATTAGCTGATAGCACATTTTGCATGGGAGGTCAAATTTGGTCTTTCGTATTTCGACCTATGTTCCTTGAGAAAAGTTGTTCAGTATCATGAGTACATGCATATGTTTTGCTATCAAGAACTAATTAAAAGTCACCCTATATAAACGAATGAAATGTACAATAAGTATAGACTTACACAAGATGTAACAGAAAGGGTATATGAACCCTGAAGGATTGTGATTCTGCCCATGAAACTGAACAACTTTTCCCAGGAAGAAAGGTCAAAATGCGGAAGAAAAATTTTTGACCTCCCATACAAAATGCGCTATCAGAAGATTCAGTTTATGTGAGGTAAAAAAAGTTGTTCAGTTTCATAGGCAGACACCCGGTATACACCTTGTATACCGGGTGTAAAAAAATATTAAGCACTATTTTAGCGGGAAAGAGGCGTGATGTTATGTATGTATGTATGTATTTTAGCCTGTTACTTAGACCATAAAACTGAACAACTTTCCCTCAAGAACAGATCGAAACACCTACGATACAAAATATATTATCTTTCGTACAAAATGCGCAATCAGCTGATGCAGTTTGTATGGGAAGTTAAAGATATATTTCCGTATTCCGACCTATGTTCTTTGGAAAAAGTTGTTCAGTTTCGCGGTTTGAGTAACACGCTAAAATAGTGCTTACTATTTTTTCTACACCTTGTATATTTTAGAGATTATACTAAAAAACCGGTCAAGTGCGAGTCGGACTCGCGCGCCGAGGGTTCCGATATACCTATAGTATTTTTGGAAGCAATAAAGTCCATTTTCAGGACCGCAAAACTAAATTTGTTTGTAAAGGTTTTTTGCAGATTTCTGAAAAACTGTGCAACTTAGAAAGATCGTTTTATTTTTGCTGTAAAGTTTATATAAACTTCTGTCAACTGCAATTAATTCAGATTTTTCCTTACTCAAACTTCGGAGATAAGGGGGGGGGAATGGTATTTTTCTTGACATTTTTCATCATAACTTTAAAACTAAGAAATTTAAAAAAATACAAAAATATATTTTAAAATTTACAAGTAAAGCCCTTTCATATGATACCCCACTCGACCTAGTAGCGACAATTTGAAATTTGGCCCCCCCTATTTTGGCCCCCTTTATATTAATAATCATACTTTTTTCAAAATTTTTTCTTGTGCAATTAAGTTGGGCAACTATATTCTAAAACTATTCCAAATTTCAGGTTGATAGCATAAGTGGTTGCTGAGATATAGAGGTGTGACAGACAGACGGACAGACAGACAGAGCGGCACCATAAGGGTTCCTTTTTTTACCATTTTGGTATCGGAACCCTAAAAAGATGGTTTATTTTAAGAAAATTATACTAACTAACATAAAGATAACGGGGTGGTGGGTATACAGCGTGTTTCGGAAAGATGTGATAATACTGAAGAGTGTGAAACTTTTCCTACGGAACCTTTTTTCCATAGGTCATAGAAGAAAATACATCTTTGACCTCCCATGGAAACTGCATCAACTGATAGCGTGCTCGCATTTTGTATGGGAGGTCAAATTCGGTTTTTCGTATTTCAAACTCATCATAACATCCCATGAAACGTCCACTACAGGACAGGGAGCGGGAACTCGATCTAGAATTCTAGCTTTTGCTGAAATTAGAGGGGAAGTACCATAGTCACCTCGCTTGTTAGCGTTACGGCTATTTCAAACTATCTATACAGGGTGTAAGGGACGGTGTACCGAAAACTGAAAGGGCGTGCTCAGTCAACGAAACTGAACAACTTTCCCAAAGAAACATTTTAGGGAAATAAAAAAAAAATTACCTCTCCATACAAACTGTTCGACCAGAGTGGGCAATTTGTATGGAGAGGTCAATTTTTTTTTTATTTCCCAACATATGTTTCTTTGGGAAAGTTGTTCAGTTTCGTTGACTGAGCACGCCCTTTAAATTTTCGGTACACCGTCCCTCACACCCTGTATATTATTCTTTATTTTGCACAAATAACATAAAATTGTAACTCTAAATTTGTGTTCCTTGGGAAAAGTTGTTCAGTTTCACGGTCAGATTCACACCCTTCAGTATTATCACAACTTTCCGTTACACGCTGTACCTATATATACTTACCTTAAAAATATTGGTCGTTTTCAAAGAAATATCTACATGATTGGGTCTCCTCCGAATTTTATGTCTTACAAGTATACCTAGTGTTAAGTAATCCAGTGTTTTTGTTAAATTAAACGTGGGTATTCTTGAGATTTCTATACATATCTGTTTTTTTTTTAAATATACAGTATTTTGTGACTAAACTTTGTATGTTGACTTCAATTTTCATATCTGTCCAGGGATGAATCCCAAAGAGGGTAATTTTTTCTTAATTATACCTTCTATCTATTTCTAAGTCAGACGAAACTCTATAAGGTGTAACAGAAAGAGTATACAACCCTGAAGGATGTGATTCTGCCCATGAAACTGAACAACTTTCCCTAAGGAACATAGGTCGAAATACGAAAAAAAATTATTGACCTCCTGTACAAAATGCTCTGTCTAGTAGGAGATTTAAGGCCGAGCTTGTACGGGATACATACATACATACATAACATCACGCCTCTTTCCCGTTGGGGTAGGCAGAGACCACAGTCCTCCACCTGCTACGATCTTGACATACTTCCCTTGCTTCCTGTACTTTCATCAATTCTTTCATACATGCTCGTCGGTTTAGGGTACTTTTAACCTGGCCTTTATTCAGAACGTCCTGAATTTGGTCCTGGTACGTTCGCCTAGTTCGGGGTACCTTGCGCCTAAACCTGCTGGGATGAAACTTGGCAGGAGTCAAGTACATACCCAGAGGTAACATATTAGGAGTGGTGCTCCCCAGCAGGACGCGACTGAGATGCAGTTTCATCCCAGCAGGTTTAGGTGCTAGGTTCGCCTTGTTAGAGCTTATTCAGTTTCATGTAACGGAGGTAAAAAAAAATTGTCGTTTATTCCAACGCTTACCAACACATTTTTCAGCTATGCCAAAAGCATTTGGATAAAGCTGTCAGAAAAAACAAGTTTGGAAAACAATGTTATTATTTCCGTCAAATATACTCTGGTATAGTGTCATGGCTGCAAAATAGATTGGTAAGCGTTGGAATACTTGGAATAAACAAAAAAAATGGATTTTAGGTCGAAATAATGAAAAACTCCTATCATCAATCATCAAAACATCCCATGAAACGTCCACTACAGGACAGGGAGCTCCCTCCAGAATTCTAGCTTTAGCTGGAATAATGTGGAGGGGAAGTTCCATAGTCACCTCGCTTGTTAGCGTTACGGCTGGCACCATGGACCGCGGTTGTAGGTGACCGCAGTAAGTAAGATGTTAGATACAAAGGAGGATGATGCTGCCCAACCTCCAGTTTGTAATCCTTAGTCACCTCTTACCACACCCACGGGTATGTAAGGGTTGGTACTATTCTTTGCCGGCACCACACGGGGAAAAAAAATCCTATCATACAAAATGTGATATCAACTGGGATTTTTTTTTCGTATTTGAAATTTTTTGCATGGTGAAAGTTCTTCAGATTTATAGTCTTAGTAACGTGCTTTACTTGCAAGTTTTCTTACGTATGAGATACGTATTATAAGGCCAAAATGGCCTTATAATACATATATAAATTAGCCAATATGGAAGGTTAATTTTATATTTGGTCTTGCTATGTTTTTCGCATCATACCATACTTTTGTGATACATTTTGAAGCAGTCTTCCTGTCTAAATAGTCGAAATAAGTAAATCTATCAAAAAAGGAGTTGTGGTAAATTATCCTCAATAATCAATTAAACTTGCCATAAAAAAGTAACTTTTTTCCGCCATACTTTTTCATACAATTATGAGGTCAAAGTAAGCGTCAGTGTTTTTTTTAAAGATTCTAAACACGGGACTCATTAGTGAGATCGTTAGATAAGGTCCCTGGCAACAGTTTTATCCCAGATCACACTTTCCTACGATAGCCAGGAAAGAAGGTACGACACTTAGAAAAAAAAAAAAAAACGGCCAAGTGCGAGATTTGAGTTTCGTTTCGATTCGATAGTGAGATTCGATCGATAGTTTTATCCCAGATCACACTTTCCTACGATAGCCAGGAAAGAAGGTACGACACTTAGAAAAAAAAAAAAAAACGGCCAAGTGCGAGTCGGACTCGCGCACTGAGGGTTCCGTACAAACCTGTACGTATATAAGTAAAAGTTATGGTATTTTTTATTGCTAAAAAACTTTATTATGTGACGTAACTAAAATTTATATTTGAGTTTATTGAATGAAAGGTAAATTGCGGTTTACGATTTATGACGTATAAAAAAAAACTACTTACTAGATCTCATTCAAACCAATTTTCGGTGGAAGTTTGCATGGTAATGTACATCATATATTTTTTTAGTTTTATCATTCTCTCATTTTAGAAGTTACAGGGGGGGACACACATTTTACCACTTTGGAAGTGTCTCTCGCGCAAACTATTTAGTTTAGAAAAAATATATATTAGAAACCTCAATATCATTTTTGAAGACCTATCCATAGATCCCCACACGTATGGGTTTAATTAAAAAAAAATTGAGTTTCAGTTCTATGTATGGGGAACCCTAAAATTAATTGTTTTTTTTTTTCTATTTTTGTGTGAAAATCTTAATGCGGTTCACAGAATACATCTACTTACCAAGTTTCAACATTATAGCTCTTATAGTTTCGGAATAAAATGGCTGTGACATACGGATGGACAGACAGACATGACGAATCTATAAGGGTTCCGTTTTTTGCCATTTGGCTACGGAACCCTAAAAAGTGCTCTGATTTCCATTACATACCTCGAAATCAAATTTTTAAAGTGATGTGCGGATTTTCCTGAACACTTAAGAGGAGTGTAATCTTTGAATAAATTATTGTTTGGGATCTTATCGAACGATTTTACTATTCAGTTACGTGTTTTTATTCGTTTTAAGAAAAACAATGACGCATAGGTACTTTAACCCCATCATTGTATGAAAATGTATGGCGGAAAAATCAAAAGTTCTATTTTTTTGATGCCGATTGTATATTAAAAATAAAAAATAAAATAAAATCAATTTATTTCGAGCATTGCCCATAGCGTGTTAGTATGTTCTTATATCTATATATATTAGGGTCCTACGGAAATAGTGAACACAATTCTAGCATGTTACTTAGACCATGGAACTGAACAACTTTTCCCAAGAAACAGCTCAAAAAAAATTTTGGAACTCCCATACAAAATGCGCGCTGATGCAGTTTCTATGGGATGTCAAAAATTGGTTTTCGTATATAGACCTATATGGGGAAATTTGTTCAGTTTCATGGTCTGAGTAACATACTAAAATTATGTTCACTATTTCATTAGATACTTATTAAATAATAAAAAAATCAGCGACACATAAAAGCCTAAAACTAGTTGGTCAATACTGTCAAATTACTA
This sequence comes from Athrips mouffetella, assembly GCA_947532105.1. Lineage (NCBI taxonomy): Eukaryota > Metazoa > Arthropoda > Insecta > Lepidoptera > Gelechiidae > Athrips > Athrips mouffetella. Next base: position 4,721,389 of record OX383969.1, on the reverse strand, counting down.
GTGTGATATGGAGAATCAAAATTTTTCGTAAATGAAATAAAAATAGCAAAATTATAAAAGTGTGGAGGAATCAATGGGTGCTATTCTCAGACCACTTGTCAGCAGTTACAATGTCGCCAGATTTTATAGCGCTTCTATGCGCCCTTCTACTTCGTGCGTGCATACGTGAGTAAATCTGTTTTATATTCATCAATTCTTGTGTTGGAATATCAGAGCATGAAAATTATTTTTTTTTAACTTTAGTCAAATTTCCTTTAAGTACACGGTTTTCGGTGGCGAAAAAGCGATCTAGCTAAGTCTCATGTCTGGGAAAATTCGTATTCTCGCGTCTTACACAAATACCTACAGCGCCATCTGTTGGTGGGTAGCATAGTTTGCTCACTCGATGATATTTTCATGCTGAGGCGGCTATTATAGAGCGAAGCTCGGTCGCCCAGGTACTACCTATGTTAACTCGATTACATGACTGGCCCGCGTTTCCACTTGCTTTTGCAAGTACTATGTATTAGTAATTTTGTACAAAAGCTATGTAGAGGGGCAGGTCATGTAATCGTAGTTTATCTGTACCCAGGTACTCAAAACTTCAGTCTAAAAACGAGAAAATATTTCAGTCCGGTCATTTCCCGTGATCCATCTCTTGGTCATTTCCCGTGATCTATCCATGTCTTGTCCACCTGAATGTATCTCGGGAATTTTTTTCTTTGACTTGAAAACTCTGACAACCAGGTTAGCCAATAACCTGGCAAAGCCTAATCTAGGATTGGGTCTGGTTTCCCCTCTGCGTTGCGAAGGTCAGATGGCAGTCGCTCTGTGTAAAAACCAGTGCCCTCGTCAAATCCCCTAGGTTAGGTAGCCGACTCCGTAAAAACCATTGACAAAAACGGAATAAGGCAATTGCAATTGAATTGAATACAACATTTACTACTTAGTTCCGGCGCAATGTTGGAGAGACATGTTTAGTTTAATGTTTTGAATAGCATAAAGTATTGTTTGGTCTAGGATCTAAAAATAACACTTAAGTAAGTATGTGTTTTGTCTAATAACTTTGAAGAAGTTGTGTGTGCAGATGCAAGCTCCTGATAGTCGGTGGGGGCACAGGTGGTTGCAGCGTCGCATGGCGGTTCGCCAACAAGCTTCGAGGCAAGGATATCATTGTGCTGGACCCTGCAGAGGTTAGTATTTTATATTTAGAGATAATGTATTGAAAATGAAAATATGTTTATTTGCCAAAACTCTACATCAGTACAATTGCTCGTGGATCCCACACTAGGTCATGCCTGGGCCTGAAATGCACGAATTTCCAACAATTTTGGGTAAAAAACATAACTAAGAGAAACTAATCACAAATGAAAAACTAAAGTAAGTAATAAATTAATAAAATAAATATCAGCTAATTTAAATATAAGTAAGTTTTGTTAATATATTAGTTGCAGAACAAATTTTAATTTATACCCATTATTTTACAATTTTCAATAAGGTTACAGTTTCAACATAAGACAAACATAGTAGCCACTGCTTTACGGGTAGTTTCGAAAAATAGCCGTTTTTGACAAAAAATAAAAAAATGTTTGGATATCATTTTTATGATATTGTATTCAATTTGTCATGTAATAATGAGTACATTTCACTACAAGGGAAGCCAGTTTTTTAGCAGGCAAGAGGCAGGTTAATTAGAAATTGGCAGGTTAATGATGATGACTAAATTAGTCTTCAGATTAAGTTTCAAGCGTTATAAGGGCTAAGTCTAGTCATGAGGCGTTAAATATAAGTCTAGTCGTATTTATAAGGCTTAATAAAGCTTCTCAAAGCTTAAGCAATCTCATTCACTCGAATACATCTCATCCACCTGTACGGTACTGACAGGTTATTTAGAAACAGGTTAATGAGAAAATGATCGCTATGTCGTCGGATATATGCAAACGAATAATGCAGATAGTTTATACCTACTCTATCCCAAAGCTCGCCTCATGTACTATACTCAGGTGAAACTTTAACCAAAACTGTTTTGTAAATGTTAATGTTATTGTAGGCAGAAAAAATAGAACTTAAGGTTACAAATTTAAGCGGCGACAACTCGATGATTATCTTTGGTCACAGTAAATACACCTGCACACTTCTCGCCACTTCTGCCGCTAGCAGACAACTCAGGCGACGTAGCGGGAGGGGTACGGACTCTGTGCTGAATTAGTGTTGCGATCAAATCGAAAGTATATAAGGTGACAGGTGATGCAGAAATTATTTCTTACAAAAACTTTTTCTCTTCTGTTTTCCAATTTCTCGATTTAGGAGTCACAGGTTTACAGAGATTGTAGCCTGGTCATTCATTAACAAAGAGTTTCATTGCTTTTTGTTTATCTATAATGTATAATATTTTACGTATAAAAACTCTCATACACTTGTTCTTTGGACACGCAGGTTAATTAGAAAATGACGTTACAAACTTAATTCCATTCTCCATCTTTCTTTAAAAGGGTGTCAAAACGATTGGCCTTGATGCAGCTAATGTACTTTGAATTGTCCTTAAGAGTTGCGTTGCTTTACCAAAATAAAATTACCACAGCTTAAGAAAGTCTAGCAGGTTAAAACGGCAATTGTTTGAAAACTACCCTTACAGCCTTCCTAGCATCCTAAAAGGCTCATTGTTAGCGTCAGCAAAACTCTACATTCTTTAGGGCTCCCGCACACGACCGAGAATCGGTGGCCGATTTTTTGTCGGCATCCCGCTCTGACGTGTTATCACCTGGATCTTCCGTCCTTGTCCTGGGCGATAATCGGCCACCGATTCTCGGTCGTGTGCGGGAGCCCTTATTGTATACAAAAATAACATTGTACAAAAGAAGTTTACAATGGCGAGCTTATCTCTTCAGCTTCTCTTTACTCCATCAGCATTTTCATCATCATCATGACATCCCAAGAAACGTCCACTACAGGACAGGGAACTCCCTCCAAAATTCCAGCTTTTGCTGAAACAATGTGGCGGAATGCTTTTTAGCGTTACGGCTGGCACAATGGACCGCAGTTTTGTTGACCGCAGAATTTAAGATAATACGATACACAGAAGGATGCTGCTGCCCATTCTCTTGTTCATTAACCCTAAGTCGTCTCTTAAGATACCCACGGCGGCTAGAGATGGGTTGGTACTAGTCTTTGCCGGCACCACACGGGGCAATCTACCATATCGCTAGCGTCAGCAAAACTCCATCAGTATTTCACTTGTCTCTTTGATAAATCCCTTTCTTCCAGTATCACTACTACCAGCCCATGTTCACGCTGATCGCAGCTGGTATAAAGAAGCCCAAGCAATGTCGGAAGCCGTTCCTATCCGTACTGCCTCGTAATGTGTGCGTATACAGAGACCACTGCGCGGAGTTCGATCCTGATCATTGCAAGGTGTACACAAAATGCGGCGATCAGATCTCCTATGAATACATGGTGGTGGCGATGGGACTTGTCAATATGTATGATGAGGTACGTTTGAATGGCCAGACCACAAAGAATATTAATTTTTACTCTCCAATAAAATAAAGAAAAAATAAGTCAAAACCCGAATGGGTATGGATGCGCAAGTTATATGACAAATTGAGAGTTTTCCGTGCTCTGGAAGGAACGTTTAGTCGTTGGTCATATCGAGTCGTGGATCACTCAAAGTATTTTTGCCAAGCCAAGTCAGAGTCCATTTGACGACTTGAAAACCCTGGCAGCCAAGCTGGCCGCTGGCCTGGAGAAGCCTATCTAGGTTCCGCCGAGATCAGATGGCTTATTGTCATATCTCAAAAACTCCTAAATTGCCCATCAGCCTGGCGAAGGCTTTTCTACTCATGTCACAAGTAATCACAAGTGAGCAAGTGGGCCACCTGATGATAAATGGTCACCACCGCCCGTAGCACCTACTGTCTTATTAGTGGCATAATACCACACTAATAAGACAGCAAAAGGCGTTTGCCACCCTGAGAACTAAAACGGTATCATATGCCGGTAATTTTACTAACTTCCCTTCGAATTGAAACAGCCTACAATCCTAACCTAATCCTCAAACTAAAATTAACTATTCTATTTACAGATACCCGGCCTTCGAAAAGCCTTAGATGATCCTTACAGTGGCGTGACCACAATCTACGCTCCAGAATATTGTTGTAAAACGTGGTGCACCATTAAGAACCATTGCGGAGGCCATGCGGTGTTCACTTACCCCCAAATTTCGGGGAAATGCTCCGGGGCAGCGCAGAAGATCATGTACCTGGCTGATGATTATTGGAGGAAGGTTAGTTCAGTCGAAATAATAAAGCTTGATGCTCAGGCATCCTCCTCTGTATCTTACATCTTACTAACTGCGGTCACCTACAACCGCGGTCCATAGTGCCAGCCGTAACGCTAACAAGCGAGGTGACTATGGTACTTCCCCTCCACATTTTTCCAGCAAAAGCTAGAATTCTGGAGGGAGCTCCCTGTCCTGTAGTGGACGTTGCATGGGATGTTATGATGATGATGATGATGCTCAGGCTTGATGAAAATGACAGTAAGTCCGTGAAAGCAGGACGGAACGATACGTGTCTCTGTCTGTCACTGCAATATCTTCAGGATATGTTACGCATCGCTCTGTCGTTCTGATTAAGCTAAATTATTTCAAAACTAGTTAATACTCGTATTTTAGAAGAATATAAAGATGTAATTTATTCCCACTTAACAATTGAATAATGATGTGAAATTCACAACATTTCATTAGTACCTAATACAGCAACATTTACAACCTTTCACTGGTAAAAGAGTAAGTAACATATGTTTCCGCTGATGTGTAGGTGACTGTACAGTGTCTTTGTTGTTGCACAACTTTGAACGTTTGTAAGTGCGCAATGTTGTTTTGAAGTGTCCATCAATAGGGCGGACCTGGCGACCTAAAATACAGGTAACCAACTAGTTTAGGCACCAGATCACCCACAATACAATGTCCAAAAGCTCTTTTATTATTACTTAAAATTGTAATTTACAATGGCATTTTTGTGGGACGATTATTCTATCCTTATATATAATTTTATATTATTATCATTACCAACGAACACACCATTTCACAACATTTCAAGAGTACATATTTATTTGCTCTGCCCACTTAACAGAGAATGTATAGGAAGAACGTAACAGAGTACTGTTCTTACACAGGAGTTTTACGTTTGGATTTTATTTCCGTAATACGTATATTTTTGTAACATATTTTCCCCTTTTCAGCATAAACTCCGCCAGTGTACAAGCATATCGTACAATACTGGAGGAGAAGCTATGTTCGGGGTGTCCAAATACGCGAATGCACTCAACAAAGTGGCTGCTAACCGCGGTATAGCTTCTAACTTCTGCAGTAATCTGGTTGAGGTGAAACCTAATATCGCCGTGTTCCAAACTGGCGGCGAGGTATGTAGGATAATAATTTAATAGTATTTTAGCTAGTTTTTCAATATTATCAAAATCAAAAATGTTTTTTATTCATCGTAGAGTAATAAAAATCTCTTAATGGCGTCAGTCGACATTTACGTCGCTTTACAAACCAAGTGGCGCCATGTGGGAAAAAAAGAAGCGACAATAGAGAACCCCATGTTTGATGAACAAATATTAAATTAGGCTCATTTAGACATAAGTCTCTTCCTAAGATTTCCATAACGCAGATCGTGGTTAATTTAAGGACAGATTAGTTATCGAGGAAAAGAGGACCTTGACAAGACTGTCTGATTTACTACTGTCAAGAGTTTACAAGCTTGAAGTTTTTATCCCTGACATGCCTTAACGACCACTATTTGAGACAGTAGTCGGCACTTACCGTTTATCCTATATTTTTGTTCCAGAAATTATCAGTACCCTACACATTCCTGCACGTAACGCCACCTATGCTCCCACCCGAAACTTTACGCTGCTCCAACCTAGTCAACGAGGCAGGGTACCTAGATATAGACAAACACACTCTTCAACATAACAAATACCCCAATGTCTTCGGGTTGGGAGACTGTACCAGCACGCCTAATAGCAAGACCGCTGCAGCTGTGGGTGAGTAGTTTGAGAAGTTTACGATAGATGGCGTTCGAAGGAGTTATGCTCTCTTCGGAAACTGTTTTTTTTTTTGGAACAGTAAACTACTGTGTACTAGACTATAATTAAAAATAACGTATTATTAAATGTAAGATAAATACACAGCCAACTACACTATTCACAAGTTGTGTCAAATTATTGGTAGTTCATCATCAGTTATGCTGCTCTTTAGTCAATGAGACAAACACACGCTTTAACATAACAGATACCCCAACATCTTCGGCTTGGGAGACTGTACCAGACTACCAGCACGCCTAATAGCAAGACTGCTGTGGCTGTGGGTAAGTAGTATGAGAAGTTTACCATAGCTGGCGTTCGAAGGAGTTATGCTTTCTTCGGAAACCTTATGCTGCTCCAACCTAGTCAACGAGGCAGGGTTCCTAGATATGGACAAACACACGCTTCAACATATCAGATACCCTCGGATATCTTCGGCTTGAGTGACTGTACCAGCACGCCTAATAGCAAGACCGCTGCAGCTTTGAGTAATTAGTTTGAGAAGTTTACGATAGATGGCGTTCGAAGGAGTTATGCTCCCTTCGAAAACTTTATGCTGCTCAAACTTGGTGAATGAAGTAGGGTGTTTGGTGTAGACAAACACACGCTTCAACGTAACAAATACCCCAATATCTTCGGCTTGGGAAACTGCTCTTCTAATAGCAAGACTGCTGCGGCTGTGGGTAAGTTGTCTAAATATTGGGGGACATTTCACACAAGGTTATTTGATACCAAACTAGGCAAAGCTTGTACTATGGGTATCAGAGACTGATATACATACATAAATAGATAAATAACACCCAGACCCAGAAAAAACACTTGTGTTCATCACACAAATGTTTGTCCTGGGCGGGGATAAACCCGCGGCCCACGGCGTGAAAGGCAGGCTCACTACCAACCACACCAACAGGCTTGTCAAGTTTGAGAAGTTTACTACAGATGGCGTTAGAAGGAGTTATGCTCTCTTCGGAAACTTTACGCTGCTTCAACCTAGTCAACGAGGCAGGGTATCTAGATGTACATAACGAAACACGTTAGATGTACATAAACACATGATTCAACATAACATATACCACAATATCTTCGGCTTGGGACACCGTACCACCATGCTGTGCATATTTTTGTAGATTAGGTACATGGTGAAACACTTAATAATGTTTTGTCCGTAAGCAAAGAGGTCAATTAGTTAACAAACAGGGCCACAATTTTGTTACGCGTTTGTAAATAAAGCATATTATTATATTTTTTAGCTAGGTTATTGTGCTACTGGGGCGGGGCTAGTTCTTTAATTTGTGAAATTAAACTCTTTAAAAAACGTACAATGATAATTTTTGGTCACTTAAACTCAAATTTCCCCCAGCTCCTCAAAGCAGTGTGATTGAGCGGAACTTGATAGCCGCGATGTCCAATAAGAAACCGGAAGCCAAGTACGACGGGTATGGGTCGTGTCCACTGCTGACGTCATACAAGCGCGGCATACTCGCTGAGTTCAAGTACGACCAGGCTGTCTGCGAGACATTTCCCTTTGATCAGGTCAGAGAAGAAAACTTTTTTTTATTGAAAATGGGCTTACTCTTGACCTCGATCGATGGAACGAGCTTGCCCAAATGAAGCCTATTCACTCGCTACTTGAATAGATTCGGGTTATATGAACTCGGGAACACAGATGCAGGCAGAGAATTCCACTCTTTAGCCGTGCGCATTATAAAAGATGTTTCAAAGCGCTTTACCAAGTATGGGTGATATCCTGCGGTGCGTCTGGACTCCCGATGGTAGAAGGGAGATGGTGGAATAAGCTCGTGGAGCTCTTGAGCACACTCTCCGAAGTACAATCTGTAGAAGACCGACATGCATGGAACTTTGCGGCGGTGGGCCAAACTGTAGTGTTATGTAAGACAGCTAAATTGTCATTTGACGCGAGTGTCTTGTAATGAAATTCCAGCTAGCACAGGAGTTTAGGAATCGCTTCGCTCGTGGCTCAAAAGAAAGATCCTGCGTGTAGCGAGTGTTTCAAGGCACGAGGAGAAATCACTTTGCACAATTTTCACTTACTATAGCGAGAAAAAATATAAAGAATAGTGCCAGTACTTTATACCTTAAAGGCAGATTCATACGAGAGCAAAATTTTGGTGCCTCTGAAGGATGCAGCTATACGAAAGAAAGAGCTAGAAGGAGAAGCTATTCGACTATTTCTTTCTTTCGTATGGCTGTACCCCTCAGGGGCGCCTAAATGTTGCCCCGTGTAAATTAGCCATTATTGATCATCACGTTCTAATTTCAAAAATCTTTTCCGCGCTAGCGACCAAAAATGACGTTTTCACGCAGATTTTGGCTCTCAAAGCAAAGTTTTCCGAGATAGTGCAGTGAAAAATAATTTATTTATCTACACAACTAACCCGCTAGGCTGTTGGCATAAGCCGTCGGGTTTTCTGGTGGTCTAGAATGTGACCCGTTCTTTAATGCCCTTTATAAGCCTTATACGATAAATCGTAATAAAAACTTGCGGATTTCAAATTTCTGAAATTCTCATTTCGTTTCAGAGCAAAGAGCGTCGACTAATCTACCATTTGAAGACGAAATACTTTCCCCGTCTGTACTGGAATAAGCTCATCAAAGGCAAGTGGAATGGACCAGTAAAGATACGAAAACTTATCAACCCTATGGCCCGTTGAATTGAGAAGCCAGGAGCTAGATGGCGCCACCATTCACTGAACCAGGGTCACAGTAAATATATAAGCTAAGGCTTGGCTAAAGCAGTATGCAAACTCCTAACAAACGTCCAAAAATGACGCACCGCCTCATGCGCACACCGCTACAGGAAAATAAGCAGTTTTCGCGCTGAAGTAAGTCGTGGTGGGTGCCGCGTCGTCGATTCAAGTAGTCAGGTTTATCATTCCATGTCATTTAATTATTGTCATACCTACTTTTCTTACTTAAAAATTCACGCACCGACGCACCATAGTTCTTTTTTTTTAAAAAGAGCCGAGTTTCCATACTGCTTTAGTTTATATATTAACTGTGACTGGGTTGCTTCTTCACTCAAATTTCATCATCAGATCTTTATATCAGCGGTTTCCCGCAATCCTAACTCGATCTTTGATATATCCACTCTAGAACCTTTTTGCTCCATGCTCGAAGGCTCCATAGGCCTTCAGTTGCTCGAGCGATTTGACCTACCTACCCGCCTAAGTTGGCGATTCTCAGACGCTCTCAGGGTGTCTACTCTCAAAGTCCGATTTATCGAAACGATACAACTCGAAACATGCAAATGCAAAACTTCGTCCCTTGACAATAGAGTAGAATATTGATTGGATGCAGTTTGAAAATTCATCCAACCAATATTCTGCTCTATTGTCAAGAGACGAAGTTTTGCATTTGCATGTTTCGAGTAGTATCGTTTCGATATTTCGGACTTTGAGAGTAGACACCCTGGTGCTATTCTAATTTATATTTTTCTTTATCTCTACCATTAAGGTTTTGTGTAATAAACAGAGGCTTTTTAAATATAGACATATTTTACCCGGTTTAAAAAATTGATAGCAATTACCTTGCCGGGTGCCGAATAAATCAAAAAGGTTTTATTACCGATTAGGTACCTTCGACACCTGAAGGTTTAAATATCGTTTACACCATTCAATTTAAAGTAACAAATAAAAGTACTTTATTGGTACTCAAAAATTACAAATTATGGTGAATTAATAGTTTTTAAATTTCTGCTTTTTTCGCAAAAAGCCTCGGACGCCGTTTTAAAAATCTTGCTATGTCTCAGTGTGGTACGGGAGCCGACAATTTTTTTTATTGGTTTTTCACGTTCTGTTCAGGGCGAAAACGAAATGTCTCAGTAGATAGGGGACTATGAGACGATCAAGAAAAACCGTATCAGAACTTCTAGACCGGAGTCCGGTGTTCCTTTTCCAGATTTTCAGGCTGGTCAGTTTTAACTACAGCCCCCGACTTTCTTGTCTGGAAGATATTTTTTAGTATCACTATAAGCTACTCCATATGAGCAAACAGTTTTTTCGCCTAAACAGATAAGCCCGAAAATCTGAAACACACGCTTTTTTGTGACATCATGGTGATATTCAGGGCGGAAAAAAGTGATTGCCGGTAATAGAGTAGCTTACGGTGATACTAAAAAATATTTACATCTCTCATATTCGGTAAGTAGGTCCTTATTACCCCCAAATGGGGCTTGTAGGTGACCAATTAGCGCTCTAGGGTAATAATGTAGCTAGAAAAGCCCTAGGGCGGTAATTGTAACGCCCCCGCCCGGCAGCACCTCCACCTCCACGCGCGGCTCCGCCTTGATGGCCGCCTCCAGCAGCGGAGCGGCGGGCGTTTTAATTACTTACCGCCCTAGGGCTTTTCTAGCTACATTATTACCCTATAGCGCTAATTGGTCACCTACAATTTGGTGGTAATAAGGACCTACTTACCTCACAATCGAGATGTAAAGCAGAGTAGTTAGCTCGGGTGTAAGCATCAATTGCACCCTCGAACTATAGGCGCCCTCGCTGCGCTCGTGCGCCTAAATATCTCGGGCTGCAATTGATGCCTTACAGCCCTTGGCTACTAATCTACTATTACATCTCTCATATTCGGTAAGTAGGTCCTTATTACCCCCAAATGGGGCTTGTAGGTGACCAATTAGCGCTCTAGGGTAATAATGTAGCTACATAGCTTTTCTAGCTGAAAAGCCCTAAGGCGGTAAGTAATTGAGTTTTGAAAGAGTGAAGTGTTTTTTTTTTAATTACTTACCGCCCTAGGGCTTTTCTAGCTGCATTATTACCCTAGAGCGCTAATTGGTCACCTACAATTTGGTGGTAATAAGGACCTACCTCACAATCGAGATGTAAAGCAGAGTAGTTAGCTCGGGCGTAAGCATCAATTGCACCCTCGAACTATAGGCGCCCTCGCTGTGCTCGTGCGCCTAAATATCTCGGGCTGCAATCGATGCCTTACAGCCCTTGGCTACTAATCTACTATTTCCGGACAAGAATGTCGTGGGCTATAACTAAAACAGACCAGCTTGAAAATCTGAAAATGGCCTCCTGAACACCGGGCTGCGGTCTGGAACTTCTTTTCTTTATGTTACAAGTGAGCAAACGAGCAGATGGGCCACCTGATGGAAAGTGGTCACCACCGCCCATGAAGCCCGCTGTCTTATTAGTGTCATAAATTGACACTAATAAGACAGCAAAGCACGTTACCCACCCCGATAACTAAGATGGTGTGTCTCGTGTGCCGGTAATTTCGCTGGCTCCCTCACCCTTCAAACCGAAACACAGCAGTGCAAACACTGCTATTTTACGGCAGAAATAGGCAAGGGGGTGGTACTTCCCCAGACGGACTTTGCACAAAATCCCTACCACCTTCACACATAGTTTTTAGTGAATATTAAGACATCTCTTTGTCGCGCTGATTATCAAGTGAAAAATCCTTCGCGGCTTACCGTACCAGTGCTGCAAGGAGCTGAAAGATTTAAACAGCATGTATTCAAGCCAATTCATTCTACCAGGGTTGACAAACGAAAAACTAAAATTAAACATTTGTTACAAAATAATACTTTATTTAAAAATTAATCTTAAAATAATACTCTTTTAAATATTGCTATGTACACTTAACTTTGGCGCCCATTTAAAAAAAAAATCTACTTTGGTTTGTAGCAAAAACTAATCAACTAAATGTAAGTATGGCAAATTCTTGTATTGTTTTTGGTACATTTGTTTAAAGGAACTTTTAGGTAATAAGTTATATTTGAGAATAAAATGTTTTATGATAAACGAACATAATCTCGTTCTTTAATTATTTTTTTTACATAATTATATACAGGATTAGTTGGACCCCTGACCAAATTTCGGTACTTAGCTCAGAACATTGAACTGAACAACTTTCCCAAAGAAACGGGCCGAAAAATGAGGAAAAATTTTGGTTGTCCCATACAAAGTCCACTGTTGCTGATGCAAGGTTTGTATGAGAAAGCCAAAAAAAATTCGTTTTTTCGACACATGTTTCTTTGGAAAACTTGTTCAGATTTGTGTTATGAGTGACATACTAAAATTTGGCCAGGGGTCCAAAAATAACCCTGTATAGTGTTTTCCAAATAAGCTGACATAAATAGCGACCATTGATCAAATGATAATGGCATTACTATCGAACTTATGTACGAAGCTTGATTAGAATAATAGCAGTGTGAGAGAAGGACGGAGCGATGCGTTACATATTGGAGTGACAGAGACACGAATCGTCGTGACGTCACGTCCTTCTAATCAACCTATACAGGGTGTAAGGGACGGTGCACTGAATACTGAAAGGGCGTGTTCAGTCAACGAAACTAAACAACTTTCCCAAAGACACGTTTCTGGGAAATGCAAAATATTTTTGACCTCCATACAAATTTCCCTGATCGAACAGTTTTTACGGAGAGCTCAATTTTTTTTTTCATTTCGCAAACATTTTTCTTCAGGAATGTTCAGTTTCATTGACTGAGCACGCCCTTTCAGTTTTCGGTTCACACTTTCACCCTGTATTATTTCGAATTTCAACTCATTGTTTTATTGTTCGACGATTTATTGTTGACCTTTATATTTCAGCTTATTTGAAAAATGCTAACCTAACATCAATGACTTCTTACTATTTATATTGTTCTTCTTGTATATTTTATGGCACTACTAACTAAAATTACATTTTATATATTTACAGTACCTACCTACATTTGAACAGGCTTACCTGCAGTCGGAATATTGTAGCTACAATAGAATAATAGCATGACGGAGCGATGCGTAAGATATTGGAGCGACAGAGACGCGTATCACTCTGTCCTGCTCCCACGCATAACTTTGTCCTGTTTCCATACTAGTAATCACGCAACATTATTTCGATAAAGGGTGTAAAGGACAGGCTTCTGGAAACTGAGCAATCAGTCAACGTAACTGAACAACTTTCAGTGTATAAAACTTTTAAGAAATGAAATTAAAAATGGGTCTTTCCATACAAAATTGCATGATTGGACAGTTACGTTGCGAGTTACGTTGACTGATCAGTTTAGACCCCTTCAGTTTTTGAAAACCTGTCCCTCACACCCTGTATGTGTAATGTTTGTGTATAAAGAGAATTTCCATCTTACGCTTTATTCAAAGCGCTGAACTGTTCATTCTGAGTACCATTTGAGTTTCTAGTGTCTAAAGCGCTTTGGCGCTTGCGTTTAAGCGCTGCTTGTTTCACACGGTAACTGCGTCTAGTCTTTATAAGATATACCGAGAGACCTACTAGTACTAAAATGGCTACGATCACGCCAGCGCCCAGGATTAGAGTTAGAGATGTCACTTTCGGTTGCGCCGTTGTGGATGGCTCCAGCTGTTGAAGAAAATATTCATTTATATATACACGGTGTAACAGAAATAATTAAAGACGCAGAAGACAGAAGTGATTAATCTGAACTTTTCCTATGGAACATAGGTAGAAATACGAAAAAAAAAATTTGACCTCCCAACAAAATGCGCTATCAGCTCATTCAGTTTCTATGGGAGTTCAAAGTATTTTTTCGTATTTTAACCCATGTTCCTTAGGAAAAGTTGTTCAGTTTCATGGGCAGATTCACACACATAATTTCAACTTGATATCTACCTATACAGCGTGAATTTGTATTGGTTTCGCACCCGAAGCCCAGTGATTCTACTCATGATAACAAGCAACTTCCCTGAAGAAAAAAAATTTTTTACTCGAAAAAATTTTTTCGCCTCTCCATAGTAAAGTGGTCACGTGATCGACTCATTTTGTATGGGGAGGTGAAAAATTTTTTTCGAGTAAAAAATTTTTTTCTTCGGGAAAGTTACTTGTTTTCATGAGCAGAATCACTGGGCTTCGGGTGCGAAACCACTACAAATTCACGCTGTATATAGGGTGACTTTTAATTAGTTCTTGATAGAAAAAGGTATGAATGTACTCATAATACTGAACAACTTTCCCCAAGGAACATAGGTCGAAATACGAAAATCAAGTTTTGACCTCCCATAGAAACTGCATCAGCTGATAGTGCATTTTGTATGGGAGATCAAATTTGGTTTTTCGTATTTCGACCCATGTTCCGTGGGAAAAGTTGTTCAGTATCATGAGTACATGCTTATCTTTTGCTATCAAGAACTAATTAAAAGTCACCCTATATTAGCCGTTCGCGAGCAAAAGGGTCTTGACAGACAAACAGACGGACAACAAAGTGATCGTATGAGGGTTACGTTTTTTTTCCTCTTGAGGTAAGGAACCCTAAAAACTAACTTACCAGATAATTTCCATGTGGCCCAGCTCGGTTAAACGAGTCACTACACATCGCTTCTTCCGTCCAGTTGTAGAAGTGCACCAAACGAAGCCCGGAAAACGCTCGCGGGGAATCGCATCTGCAAAATACACACAATTTTTGAAATAAAATATTAAAAATGAAATTTGAATTCGTCTACAAAAAGTGATCGAAAACTTAGTTTCTAAATATTCGGTTATCTATAAAAAAAAAAATTAAGCTGTATGTGTCGTAGCCAGCGATTAGGAGTTTTAAGAATTTGTTTATGGCAACACCAAGAAATGAAGGAGGAATCCCCTCTCCACTGAACCTCAGATGATCACTACGGATTGTTTCTTGCAGTACGGATTAAAACCTGCTCATGAGCTTTGTGTGCGGTTTTAGCGCGCTAATAGTCGGTTCAAAACTTGCTCGTATTCATTCGTTTAAGCGACATGACGTCATCAGTGACGTCACTTTAGCGCGCTATCATTGCATACGAAAATGAGGTAGTGCAGCGTGTGCGAAACGTCAAACTCATAAGACATTTGTCATCAATCTCGTTTTCGAGAGATTTTTTTCAACTTTTTTTGGGGTTTTAGATTAAATTATCTTATCGAATAATCATTATCTCTCAATAATTTATTAAAACGCAAAACAAAATCAAACTTTTAATTTTTCTCAGTGACATTGACAAGAAACAATCCGTAGTGTTGAATTCAACGTACACATCACATTCACTGAATATAGTCGGTTTATTTCTATATGCGTGCATTCGTCGAATACGATCGAATACAGTTTTAAACCAGACTAGAGCGCGCTTATGTCAATGTCACTGAGAAAAATTAAAATTTTGATTTTGTTTTGCGTTTTAAGAAATTATTGAGAGATAATGATTATTCGATAAGATAATTAAATCTAAAAACCCAAATGAAAGTTGAAAAAAACGAGATTGATGACAAATGTCTTATGAATTTGACGTTTCGCACACGCTGCACTACCTCATTTTCGTATGCAATGATAGCACGCTAAAGTGACGTCACTGATGACGTCACGTCGCTTAAACGAGTGAATACGAGCAAGTTTTGAACCGACTATTAGCGCGCTTAAACCGCACACAAAGCTCATGAGCAGGTTTTAAACCATAGTGGATGAACGTACGTACATATACTTACAAGAAAGAATGGTGATAATAACACTCTGGATCTCTTTGTGCTGCCAACAACAGGCTTTGCACTATTTGAATTCATGGTCCACTTTGTAAGGGAGAGGATCGCAACTCCAGTAGAATAAGCGGCAGCTTGGAGTGCTGGCGAATACTAGGTTATTTTTTGGACCTGATAAGCGTTTGCCCACCTTATTAGTGAGGTCAAAAGGTACAACGCATATCAAGGCATATCAAGGCCAAAAATATAACCTTGTATAGGGCGCGCGCCATGTATGTGGTCCGCACTCCTGAGCTGTCGCTTACTGTACCTTTCTGCCTTATCTCTGCTTTTTTACTTTCGAGCGGAGCGAGAAAGGTATTGTATTCGTGAAAAAAAAAAGTTTTTCTAATTTTCTCAAAAATGTGTTCTATATCTCTTATACATCATAAAAAACAAGTCTCCCAAAAATGTCCGTCCGTCGGTCGGTCTGTCCGTCACGCTTTGGCCTAGCGGCTAAACGAATGGTCCGATTGACACCATATTTTGAATTTAGGAGTTTTATGCAAATCCATCGAAGGGTTCTGAGTGGTTTCCTTCTGGCTCTCATTTTGAGGGTAGCGGTCATACAACGAAAATGAAAAATTGAAATTTTCTCAAAAACGACTCTTAGAATCTTGATGAAACTTTGAATGACCAAGCATCTCCATGTAAGATATCATGCACCAGTATCAATTGATCTGTGTAATTTCATATAAGGGGTGTTCCTGTACCACCAAAACGTAAATAAATATGTGATTTACCCAAAATTGGTTCCATTGAGTTTATTAAAATTCTCTATAATATTAATCCTGGATTGGTTGTCTACCTGACTGGATATTATTTATGATTTTTTTCAATAAAATTTAGTACACAGGGTGTACCAAAAACTGAAAGGGCTTGCTCAGTAGACCAAACTGAACAATTATCCATAAGGAACATGTGTAGGGAAATTAAAAAAATGTGCATGCAAGTATCCTACGGTAGTATCCATTGATCTGTGAAAATTCATATAAAGGGTGTTCCAGTACTTCCAAAAGTTAAACATGTGATTTACTCGAAATCGTTTGAAGTTTGTTTGTTTAATGTTTGACAATTTGAATTCTGAATTGATCTGTATATTTCATTCGAACATTTTTTTTGCGGTTGATAGGTTTTCTTGAGTATTGCGAGAAAGTAAGTGCAGTGCTGCTGTACCATTTATTTACTTATTTTGACAGCTCAAAGCTGCTTACCTTAATTCAGCCAACAGCCTTGAATTGCTCTCATACATCATCGGCAGTAGATCATCAAGGATCCACTGCATGTCGCAGTCGCACTCCCAGGGGTTAAACTGTAAGTTCACGCCTTCAGCAATCTCCGTCCAGTCGAGCAGTTGTTTTGAGATGTGGGTGAGATTGTTCTTGCTTATATCTAGCTGAAAACGTATGATGCCATTTATTAGATTTTTTTAAATTTATCTGACGCCATTACGAAGGGACTACTGGCCGTCCACTAGCGCCCCCATCAGTTAAAAAATATTACTCGTTAAATACAAAACTTACCAAAAATCCGGAAAGACAGATTGAAGTAAAGGTACCTTTGTTTATTTAGAACCTATTTACTCTGTAAATAAAGTTCACTATAGTTACAGATATAAATACTGCTTCTGGCACTTTTTGTATGTGTTACTACAGTGAACTATATTTTTCAGAATTCATAGGTTCTAAATAAACTAGGGTACCTTAACTTTAATCTATCTTTCCGGATTTTCGAAAAGTATTTAGAAAGTAATATGTTTTTAACTGATGGAGGCGCTAGTAGACGGCAGGTAGCTCCCCTTTTTGCTCCGTGGCAGGTAGCCTCTTAAGTTCTATCACAGAGCAGAGTAGATCGTCGCGCGTTGCGTTGCGTTTGGCCGCGCAATGAAATTCCCAGCTCTGTATATCCTACAGCGAATCAGAGAGAAGGTAATCAATAAATTACAATTACATAAAATATTAATTACCTAAAATAAAATTAAAGAAAATAAAAACGTTTTTCGTGTATTGTAATTTTTATCAATGTGACAATTCATCCAACCAATATTCTACTCTATTGTCAGTGAACGAAGTTATGAATTCGTATCGATATATCGAAAATTGAGAGTAGATAAACTGGAATTGAGAGTAGATAAGCTTTCTTTAAAACGAACGATATAAGTATTTTCCCATACAAACTTTTCACTGATATTAATAGTGGGATTTGCGGAATTTCGCCTTTTTCGTCTTTATTTAATGGTCTAAGTAACATACAAAACTGTAGGTACTACTAAAAACACGAATCAACCTACCATACATAAGTTAGTCCCAGCAAATGCGCCATCCTTTATCTCCCTCAATGACGGGCAATTAGAAAGATAGAGAGAGAAACAATTATCATTCTCATACTCTCCTGTTCGACCAATCACATTACTGAACGATTTATCATCAACTACCTCCAATTTCGTCAATTCATTCATGTAAAGTTGTCTCAACGCTATTATGTTTTTGAAGTAAATTGTTTGGATAGGGTTGCCATCTAGACGTAGTTCTTCTAAATTGGGAAATATTTGTGAGTCGATTGATTTTGGTACTTCCGGTATTGAGTTGTATGAAATATCTAGGTTGTATAGTTTTGGTAGTTTCTTCTCGATATTAAAGTTTTTGATTTGGTTTCCACCTATGTTGAGGATCTGAAATAATAATGATATTTAAGACTTACTAGTTGACACAGAAAGTTTCTAATTTTCTTTATGTTGTTCATTTATAAAGATGGTGAATGATAAGTATTTTCTGGACTTGGAGAGGGTATCACCATTACGTTTATTTGTGGACGCCTTGTTGGGAAACGGACGAACGTCTCAGGACCAAATTCAGGATGTATTAAATAAAGGTTAATTTAAAAGTATACCGTAAACCGACAAGCGTGCAGGAAAGGGTTGATGAAAGTCAAGGAAGCGAGGGAAGTAAGTATGTCAAGATCGTAGCAGGTGGAGGGCTGTAGTCTTTGCCTACCCCACAGGAAAAGAGGCGTGATATTATGTATGTATGTTGTTTGCATTTTCCTTGAGAACGTTGTTGTTTATAATGATGATGTCCTACTTACCTCTAAATTACCAAACTCTGCAGTACTCTCATCATACAACGCGGTCAGCTTATTATAAGATAAATCAATATACGTTATCCCACTGGGAAACTTCGGCCAATGGTACATAGTATTGATTTTAAATATGGCGATCTGCAAGCTTGGTGGTAGAGAGAAAGTGAGGGTTATGTTGTTCTGGCCAAGGTTCAGTTCCCGAAGATTGGTGCAGGTCAGGAAGGCTTCATCTTCGATTATTTCTATTATGTTGTTTGATAGGTCAAGGAGTTCACTGAAAAGAAAATAAGAATATTAAGTTCAAAGAGGACACGATTGTGTAAGTTCGAATATTTGTTCCAAGAAGGTTAGTGTATCGTCATTATATCAGCTTAAGAACGTACACTGATGGACATATGCCTCTGAATATTACGACGATCCGTCCTGCGCTGCCGGTATTCAGCAGCTTCCCGGGTCTTTTACCGCATCGTCAGTCGGTCTACCTAACCTATGGGGAGATATTAATTTTAAATGGATAGTCTAAGCGCTGGCCCACGTCACTTGTGTACTTGACTGTACCCACCCTAATTTTAGTTGTAGGTTTTTTTTTCAGAAAATCAGAGAACAAAAACTAAAGGGAAACTATCACCCAAGAAGTGTAGCGTTATTAGTGTTCCGCACAGCCGCCCGTCAGTGGGAACAATTTGACCTTGAGCATCTTTAGCTTATACTGGTTTTGTTACTTGCGTAAACTACTACTACTACTAAAGAAGACGTAGTGACTAAAATTGAGAAAGGGATGCTGAGATGGTTTGGTCATGTAGAGAGGATGAATGAAGGAAGATTGACGAAAGAGATCCACAAGGCGAGAGTGAATGGAAACGTTGGAAGGGGAAGGCCTCGGCGAACGTACCAGGACCAAAGTCAGGACGTTCTGAATAAAGGCCAGGTTAAAAGTACCCTAAACCGACGAGCATGTATGAAAGGATTGATGAAGGTTCAGGAAGCAAGGTAAGTATGTCAAGATCGTAGCAGGTGGAGAACTGTGGTCTCTTCCTACCCCGACGGGAACTAGGCGTGATGTTATGTATGTATGTATGTATGTTACTTGCTACCACTTATTATTACTCCTGCGCAGATAAATATTATAGTTTGTCCGCGTTAAGAAAGCAGTACGTAATTTATGCAAATGCAAGATAAAGGAAGGTGTATTCATAATAGAGTTAAAATGCAATTTTTTTTTAAATAGTATTGTTTTTTCGTTTTTTTTTTGGTAAGACATAAAGGAAACAACCACTTCTTTCGAAGGTTTGCCTTCAGTTAGGCATTCTGCATTTGACTCTATAATTTTAATCGACCTGTTTGGTTACGGGGCTTAGCTACCAGCGGCGGACAGCGATGACTCACAGCATTCTTAAGATGGACGAACTATAGGTTGTGTCTGTTGTATAGTTTGTACTTACATTGTATTATTATCAGGAAACGAATCACTCAGTATAGAGCGTATTCTATTTCCACTGAGGTTCAATCTCTTCAGACCATTCAGAACATTACTTCCTTTTTGCAAAATCAAATCGTAAATACCATTTTTACTCAAATCCAAATCTTCCAAATTCTTCATAGGTCGTAAGGCTTCTATAGGAATCTTTTTCAAATTATTACTTTGTAAATTGAACCTTCTTACATTATGTAAGTGTTTGAAATCTAGTGGGTTAAATTCTGAGATTTTGTTATAAGATAAATCTAGGTCTTCTAAGTTTTCAATGTTTGTGAATAGGTCTGGGGTTATGTCGGTTAAGTCGTTTTGGGCGAAGGAGAGTTTTTTTAAGTTAGTGACGTCACTGAATGGGTCTGGCCAGTAGGTTTTTATTGCGTTGTTGCTGAAGCGAAGAGATTCTACTTGAGGATTTGGTGGTAACCTGAAAATAAAAATAAAAATTTTTAACGTGTTTTTAACCAAAGATTTATAACTAAAACATTTTCATTACTTTAAGTTTCCCATAAATCTCATAGCGCATGGGGTAATTTTTTTTTCGTGTAGGATGTGAGTCTGCCCATAAAACTGAACAACTTTTCTCATGGAACATAGTTTCAAATACGAAAAAACAATATTATATCTTCCCATAGTAAGTAGTTCAGCTGAAAAGTATAAATTTCGACCTAGATGTCTCGTAGGAAAAATTAGGCTTTTTTTACCCTTTTTAGGGTTCCGTACCTCAAAAGAAAAAAACGGAACCCTTATAGGATCACTTTGTTGTCCGTCTGTCTGTCTGTCTGTCTGTCAAGACCCTTTATCTCACGAACGGGTAAAGGTATCAGGTTGAAATTAATACCATATATTAGGATCCATGAACCACACAAGATCTGAAAATTTCAATTTTTTACAACGACGCAATCAAAAGGTATGGCATTTTATGTCCTCATCTCCATACATTTATTCAAAAATGAAAAACCTACAGGGTACTTCCCGTTGACCTAAAATTATGAAATTTGGCAAGAAGCTAGGTCTCACAGTACAAATAATGGGAAAAGTCTGAAATCATTAAATATTACAACTTTTCTCACAACTAATGGTAACCAATTGTGGTGAGCTCCCGTTTCAAGAACATTCATATAAGAGAGGGGTCAAGTTGGATGGTTGCTGAGGCGATTTTTGTTTTAGTTCTATTTAAAAACGGGAACACTTACAAACTTGAAAATGGTATGTTTATAGGGCATAGGCTATAAAATAACAACAAATAATAAAATTTGGTCAAGCGCGTGTCGGACTCAAAAAATCTAGCACATTAACTTACTGAAATTTCAACTAATACAATTATGTTTATGTGGTGGTACGGAACCCTCAGTGCGCGAGTCCGACTCGCACTTGGCCGGTTTTTTTTTACAACTAGTACAGTCAAGAGCACATAAAGTTGGACACATTAGACTTGTTCCGGTCTTATTTCAATGACCATTAGGGCTAGAATCGCGCTCCAAGTGTCAAGCTTGACTTGCTCTCGAGTAAACAAATAAAGTTGCATTTTGCTCGGATGTCACACAATTTAGGTAATAATGGGTTCCATAATGAAAACAAAATCTTAGAACATGGAACCTTGTAAGTACAAAAAGAAAATTATTAGTACATTCGTTCTCTTGCCGAGCAAATCTTAACCCTTAATTGGGTAAAAGGAATACATTTTCCACCCAGCATTTTACATTTTACGGGCCTCGGTGAAAAATATAACAAGTCCCCAAATTTTTATATGGCCTATGGGCAGTAGGAACAGAGCTCCCACATCGCCTTATTTTATGTGGGAAATATGTTCCTTCTATCCTCATGTCCGAAGTTTGCATAAAGCCCGCGTCACACAGAGGCGGTAGCGGAAGCGTTCCGGGGCCGGTATTTTTTGTAAAGTATGAGTTCTTATGCACCCTGTCACATTGAAAAGCGGTCGCGGCGCGGTATTTTGTTCCCGCCAATCCGCCCCGGACCGCTTTCGCAATCATACCGCCTCTGTGTGACTTGAGCTTAAGATTCTCTAAGATGTCTAGATCTAGTTGGAAATCGGTCACTTCCTCCACTTGGCCTAGCCCTGACAAGCGTGATGGATGTGGCGCTGCGCACGGGCACAATCATACAGGGTGTGTAAAAAATACTTCGGATTGTAAATATATATATTGCAATGACTAAATAGAAATATACATAATGACTACATAGATATATACAAAAAACAGGACATTTACAAAGGCGGGCTTATCTCTGCAAGAGATTTCTTCCAGCCAACCCATGGTTGTGAGAGAGAAAGTTAATTAGCGGGACACAAAAGTGCATTGAAAATTTTACTCAATAATAAATAAAATAATACATAATATGCACATAAAAACATACCGGGAAGAAAGTAACTCCTTTCTCCCCGCAGACAAAAAATGATATTCGTTATGCAGCAAAATTTATAACTCGTATGAGGGCTTTTTATTCAAACTCGAGCAAGTGAAGGATTCCTGAGCGAAGTGAGGGTTTCAAGCCACGAGACGTGAAATAATTTTGCTGCCGAGTAAAACACAATTTTTCACCTAGCTAAAGCGAGGAAAATGCTAATGAATAGCACTAGTAGGTCTCTCATAGGTAATTTAATTCATCATCACGTTCTATTTTCAAAAACCTTTTTAACACTAGCTGCCAAAAATGACGTTTGCATGCATACTTCGTACGATTAAAATTTTTATAACCTTTTTTGAGCTTGTCAGATGAAAACCATTAATCTCGTTTTTTGACGTCTTTTGATCCGTATTTCTTTGGGAAAGCTGTTTAGTTTCATGTTCTGAATCCACAGTTTAAGTATTCGATGACGTCTTTTCGGTCCCTGTATAAGTAATAATAGACACGAGCCAACAAGACGGTGATATATGGCTTGATAACGAAGCATTAACCTTCATGTAGATTAGGCCGAGATCTGGTTCGCGCAGATTTTGTTTGTATTGAATTTTTTTTTCTGTTATTTGGAACAAAAAAAAAACACGTTATGCTTTTTTGATGTCCCCTAAATCCAAATCACAGATTTTTGGAGCTTTTGTCTGTTTGTTTATTCGAGTATCACGCAAAAACTACTGACTGGACCGGGGATATAACAACTGTTTCCCATTTCGTTCAATTTTTTAGGGCCGTTTGCACTAAACTTTAGAATCGCCCAAGTCCGTCAAACTATTTCTAGGAATGTCCTAAACAAGTTAGGGGCGTTTCTTATGTTTAGTGCAAACGGCCCGTTTCGTTTAACATGCGGACGTAGTCGCAGGCAAAAGCTAGTTTATGAATAGCTGTCGCGTATGTTGGGTAAAATTAATTTAAAGTACGAAACTACTATCAAAGAGTAGCTGTACAGGGTGGGACGGTGTACCGAAAACTGAAAGGGCTTTAGACTTAAAACAACTTTCCCTAATAAACATGCGTTCGGAAATGTTTTTTTTTAATTGTCAATGGGCTTACTCTTGACCTCGATCTAGTCTTGAGGACAGAGACGAGATCGTCGATGAAACGAGCTTGCCCAGAAGAAGCTTATTCACTCGCGACTTGAATAGAGTCGGGTTATATAAACTCGGGAACGCAAACGCAGGCAGAGAATTCCACTCTTAAGCCGTGTGCGCATTATAAAAGACGTTTCAAAGCGCTTTGTGCAAATGTGCAGGATGCGCTTGAAACATCTTTGCGGTGCGTCTGGACTCCCGATGGTAGAAGGGAGATGGTGGAATAAGCTGGAGCTATATTGAGCAAACTCTCCGAAGTACAATCTGGACCGACAGACATGCAACTTTGCTTAATGTAAAGGGGTTTTTACACTTTCTTAAATTAAGTCGACTTAATGATTGCATTTACTAAGTTACATTAAAGTTAAAACATTTAAAAGCCCAATAAGATTGACTAGTTGGTAGGTAAATCCCCTCCTAAGTACCAAGCGTTTTTGCTGGAGTTCTGGAGGGAGCTCCCTGTCCTACAGTGGACGTTTCATGGGATGTTATGATGATTAACTTTAAGTAAGAGAAGTCCAGCGCAGTACAGTCTGCACCTACACCGACACTAGATTTTTTTAAATTTTACAATTAGTGTAGGAAATGAAGCAGTTGACCCCAATATAATTCTCTCAGGCAGATTTAGTTTGACAGGAGGTATCATGAATGAAATGTAAATTCAAAATATGAAAAAAAAACAACAAATTTTTTTTTATAAATGTTTTGTAAAGAAAAAATAATTAAGCAGGTACCGATTTTTTTGGATTTTTTTATAGAAGCTTTGTCTCCTATAATGTGATACCCTAGCAAAGTTTCATCGACTGAGGATTTAATGCGGGGGTCTTCATACAACGATCCGCTTTATTTCCTAGACTAAATGGAAACTACCTAGACCTTGCCCTAAATCTCTCAACTATAACTTAAGAGATGAATTACATTGTACTTTTTTTGCACGGTAGCCGCGCGGCAGGACGGGACATGCTTGGTACGGTCTGCAGTGCAACACAGCTCGAGTCCACAGGCACTTTTAAGTTTTTCACTTGCTTTTATTTAACTTGCCTTGTTAGTATGTTATTTTAATATCATTGTTTGAAAATTTTCACACAAGTTTTTAATACGAAAATTTTAATGGAAATTTATTTTGTCAACTCCACATACGTAACAAATATACAGTCAAGCAAGGGCACATTATGCTTGACACGTTGAACTTTGTACCGTTCTTTTTTTAATAGGCGTACAGGCTAGAGTCGCACTGCGATAGTTACGCTTGACCTGTCGTTGACTGTACAATAAATAAGCACACACAGCAATCTGCCAATAAAAATGAACAACTTTCCCCAAGCAACATAGGTCGAAATACGAAAAAAATTTTTTGACCTCCCATATAAAATGCGCTATCAGCTGATTCAGTTTCTAAGTGAGGTAAATTTTTTTTTTCATATTTCGACCTATGTTCCTTAGGGAAAGTTGTTCAGTTCTGGTTGGTATACCCTTTTCCCGAGGACTGAAAATGTGGATGCACACCATGAAACTGATCAATTTTCCCCAAGGAACATACGTCGCGTAACACAATTTTTTTTATTCCAATAGAAACTGCATCACGCAATAACACATTTTGAATGGGAATTTTGACCTACGTTCCTTGAGGAAAGGTGTTCAGTTCAAAGGTCTGAATCTACTGATTCAGTATTTAAAAAAAGGTTTTTACACTCTGTGTCGACGACGGAGGTTGCCTGCTAGCCTGATGCTGGCAGGCTTCTGTAAATATGTATATTTAAACTTAGACGTAAGCAAATTCCAAATTACGACATTGATTAGTTTTGGCAGTGTCTCGGTCTCTACTTGGTTTACTTGTAAATACTGTGGTTTTACCATTTTTAATTATATTTTATTAACCTGAGGAGCCGTCTTCTAATTTCGCAGCCAACCAGCGCAAATCAGTAATACTCTGTATAACATCCTTTTCGCACACCACAGCCCGTAATCTTTTTATTAGTGACTCTAATAAGACGGTAAAGATTGTTGCCCACCTTGAGATCTAATGTGGTATGTCTCCCGTACCCTTCGACCTGAAACACAGCACAGACATTACGGCAGAAATAGACTAGAGTGTGGTACTTCCCCAGACGGACTTTGCACAAAGCACTTTTGCAAAGTCCGTAAGCACTACTTGCACGTTTTTTAGTTTGTTAAAAAGTATAACATTCCTTTCGCACAAAATTATTTATTACAGCCTTGTTTTCAATGGCCGTTTGTATAGCGTTTGCAGAATAAGTTTGCTTTTTGTCGGTTTGTGGCTTTGACGGTTATTTTCTGCACACCTTTTACGCCTTTCCCCACCTGCCGCACTCACCTCCGCGACAATTTTTTTGACTTTAAGAGCTGAATTACCTCCTTTTCTTACAAAGGGCAGAATGCGCGTGCTAGAACGGAGCGGATTCGCGCTATTTTACGTTTTTCGCAAATTTTTGCATTTTTCTCCTTATCTGTACTCATATAATTATAAAACAGCTATATTATTATGCATAATATATTGAATAATGTGTAAAAGTTTTGGAATAATAGATTAATGGGTACTTAAGAGAAACGGTTCAAAAGCAAAACTTTGGAATTTTTTTATGGCGTACAAAATATATTTAATCGTGTTTCCGAGTCGGCCATATTCTTGTAAAGATGCTTAATTATCACATAATTTTTATCACTGCCATATATTCATCACTTTTCGTTAAAAACCTGCTCAAGTGAAGCGTATTTAGGTCTCATCAGTCCCTTAACGGTCACAGCCAGAGTTGTTTTGTACGACGTATACCTAAGCGTAAAATGAATGAATTGGAAAATAAAAGCGTGTGAATGAAGACAAACGGCGTACCGAATCGTTAACTAACGTTGAAATTGTGCCTAATTGTAATTACCCTTTAACCCTTTAAACGCTCTTGGCCTAATTGCGTCTTCTCTTTCTTTTTACCTATTAATCCTAAAAAAAAACTAATTGTACTGTGAAAAAGTTAAATTACTTACCGTAGGAACTGCACCATGAGATAAGCAGGGGGGTGATCGTGGTAATTTCAACGATATTACCAAAACAAAAACGTTTGCCTAAAACACTTAGTTAAGACTTAACATGACTTTTGAGGCAAACGTTTTTGTTTTGGAAATGTCGTTGAAATTACCACGATCACCCCCCAGCGCATACTAAAATGTTGTCGTATGCTAATGTATGACACGATATGAATCCACAGTATAAGTTAATTTGGGATTTATACGTGTTTTTTTTTTTTTATTGAAAAATGGGCTTACTCTTGACCTCGATCTAGTCTTAAAGACAGAGATGAGGTCGACGATGGAACGAGCTTACCCAGAAGAAGCCTATTCACTCGCGACTTGAATAGATTCGGGTTATATGAACTCGGGAACACAGACGCAGGCAGAGAATTCCACTCTTTAGCCGTGCGCATTATAAAAGATGTTTCAAAGCGCTTTGTGCGAATGTGCGGAATATCAACCAAGTATGGGTGATATCCTGCGGTGCGTCTGGACTTCCGATGGTAGAAGGGAGATGGTGGAATAAGCTCGTGGAGCTCTAGAGCACACTCTCCGAAGTACAACCTGTAGAAGACCGACAGACATGCAACTTTGCGACGGTGGGCCAGACTGTGAAACTTGGTTTTCACCAGCATCTCATCACCAACGAGCTTCTTGGCTCTGCGATCTATCGAGTCAAATGCGGCTAGCTGGTATTTGGCTGAGCCATCCCAAAGGTGACAGCAATTCTCCATGCACGATCGGACTTGGGCTTTATATAAAACTAGAAGCTGACCAAACGGAAATGTGTGATCTGCCTATGAAACTGAACAACTTTCCCAAGGAATACTTACTTGGTCGAAATACGAAAAACCTGACCTCTCATACAAAATACGCTATCAGCTGATGCAGTTTTTATGGGAGGTCAAAAATTGATTTTGTTCTATGACCTATGTTCCTTGGGAAA
This sequence comes from Athrips mouffetella, assembly GCA_947532105.1. Lineage (NCBI taxonomy): Eukaryota > Metazoa > Arthropoda > Insecta > Lepidoptera > Gelechiidae > Athrips > Athrips mouffetella. The sequence goes on along the minus strand of OX383969.1, from coordinate 4,693,818 downwards.
AGTTGTTCACTTTCATGTGCAGATTCACATCCTGCCTTTCCGTTACACTTACAAGCGGTTTCCAAAACCGTAGGTTAAAAACTTTGGTACCTCGCGGCAGTATGTTTATTTTATTTATTTGGAAAAGTTAACAGTTATGAATCAAACGTAACTTAATGGTAATTAACAACAAATGTTAGGTTCATACATAACCAACGACACTTTTCACGAGTTGCACATTTGTGTCTTGGAATTGGACTATCCGGAGATTGGAATTTAAATCGATGTTTGTTGATATTGCACAGCCAAGAACAATATCAAGCTTGAAAATGTAGATTAATTGGTTCTTATTTCTAATTCCATAGAGGCTAGAATCGCATTATGTGAATGTTGATGTCGTGTTCTTGGCTGTAGGTACGTGTTTTGCCTGTTATTGTTACTGTTATCTATAAGAATATATCATATTAGGTACAGTATGTTCCATTTAAGGAGTAAGTAGGTACTACACTTGCGAGAAATAAAAGTGATTCATACCAAAAAATCATGGTGCAATGCACATCGTATTATGAACCTTATTTTTATCTTCCCGGACATGATCCCGGATATTTTAAGAGGTTGTCCTGTGAACGAAACTGAACAACTTATCCCAAGGAACATAGGTCGAAATACGAAAAAAAAAATTCGACTTCCCATACAAACTGCATCAGCTGAGAGCTCATTTTGTTTGTATGGGAGGTGGAATTTTTTTCTTGGTTCCTTGAAAAAAGTTGTTCTGTTTCATGGGCAGAACCACCTCTTAAAATGACCGGGTTGATAAAAAAATATCACTGTATCTAGTGGAGCTGAGTTCCTGTTCGGTGGACCTCAGTGTTTCGGCCCCAAGGGTTACTACACTTGCGGGAAAAAAAATGATTCATATGGACAAGTCGTGATGCATACCTTAGTGTGTTTTATAGGCTTGACTGAAGTAAACATCACTTACAAGGTTTACTTATCTTCAAAATCATTATAGGTAATATTTTTGTTTCCTATCGGCCTATCGGGCCATAAAAAAAAGAACTAAAATCAAGTTTATGTACCAAATTATCTAAGTACAAATGACTAATTGTTTATGATTAAGGAACGCAAGCGCACCTAATCTCTACCTTGACTGCCCTTATCTAAGTAGGGTAATCAAGTAACTGCTTACATAGAAAACACCATTATAAGGGCGTTATATTAACTTGCACCCACTTTCTTTTTCTAAGTACTTTTTAGGTTTTTAATGGACTGTTGTGCTGTGAAAATGGGTTATCTATTTGTCCACAAAATCGTTTAAAATACTGTAACATTTCGACGATATTTCTTTGGGAAGAGTAAATAAAATATACATTTGCATTATTTGCCTAACATTTAAGGATTAGACCGTAACTGTCAAAATCTTACCTTCGATCTTACCTTCTGAATAAAGGCCAGGTTAAAAGTACCCTAAACCGACGAGCATGTATGAAAGGATTGATGAAAGTACAGGAAGCAAGGGAAGTATGTCAAGATCGTAGCAGGTGGAGGACTGTGGTCTCTGCCTACCCCGACGGGAAAGAGGCGTGATGTTATGTATTAATTAAAACAAACACATGATGAAAGTGGACCGATCGAAAAAGCGTACTGATCGTTTCCTAGGGGCTTAATTGATCAATCTTGAATCATACTTGAACTAAGCAATGCAATTTTTTGACGTATTTGTTAATCATCATCATCATAACATGAGCTCCCTCCAGAACTCCAGCAAAAATACGAGGTACTTTGGAGATGATTTACCACTGTGACCACGCTTAAAGTGTATTGCGGCTGTTGTTGGTGACCGCAGTTGGTATGATGGTACTATACACAGAAAGTTGCTGCTGCCCATCCTCCGGTTTAAAAGCTCTTAGTCGCCTCTTAATCTCTTATGACACCCACGGACAGAGATGGGTTTGTACTATTCTTTTCCGGTTCCACACAGACGAAGGGGGCTCCCCCGGACGGACTCATTTGTTATATGTCAAAAAACATACTTTAACATACTTTTTTGAAATCAATCAAGTCCAACACAATTTGACCTAATTAAGGTACAGTCAATGGCGTGTCAATCTTGACGCATTGGACTTTGTACAGATCCTATTTCAGTCGCCATAGGAGCTCAAGTTTCACAGCTGCGAGTTTAACCTGATCTTGATTGACTGTAGTCGATTGTAACATTTCATTTGTACCGCCGTTTTGATAGAAACAGATCCTGCAATCTTAGTTCACCTCCTACTACTCGTATCTACTCGATAAGATGCTAAAGCGATACTAATAATAAGTAAATAGAAATCAGAAATCAGAAGTTTTTATTAACACTAAGACATCACAACACAATTCTATAAAAAATACAATAAATGTGTAGCAACATCAAATAAATATTATCGTAAGGGTAGAATACAAAAGTAGAAAAAAAAAATAAAAATAAAATCAGTGCTGTGACATCGGCAGTGATAAAAGGGCCTCACTCAGCAAAAGCCGCAGCACGCATGCTGCGACGCTGGTTTTCAGTGGACCCTGCGCTGAGTGAGGCACGGACGCTAGTGTGCATAAAATAAACATACATCATACAGGTACATAGATACAAACTTAAAATGTGTCTAAGAAGCAGATGATAAATACAAAATAAGTGTAAGTGTGTTGAGGGAATAAAGAAATAATGTGAAGTAATGACGTACATAAAATTACACTTACTTGCCCAATGTAGACAGCCCAAGCCCTTCGAAAGTGGCAGATATCCTCAATCCGTTCGGATTCTCCGGCCATTCTATCTTATCCAGATCAGCCACACTTTCTATCCTGTCCAATTCCGAACACTGAATATTAAACACCAACAGTGACACTTCAGTATCGGAAAACTCCGGTATTTCACTACAAGTACACACTTCACACAATTTTAACTTATTCACTTCTGTTTGGCTTTCAACAGTTTCTTCCTCTTGCCCGTCGACAGATATTAAAAAAAAAAAAAATAAGAAAGAGAATACATTCATTCTTTTTTTGAATTTCATATTTTATTTTTTCGTAGCATCTGCGTTTGGCGCGTATCGGCTACTAAGGTGTGAGTGGTATGATAAGGAGTTATCTATAGCTTATCTTGGCCCATTGCTTCGGCAGATTGCTGAAAAATGACGTCGTTGATAAAATATGGATTAGAAATAGGTAGCCTGTTGTTGTAGTGTAAACAAAAGAGGCTATACTTAGTTATAATCTCATCCACATGGCCAACCAGACAGCATCACTACCAAACAGTTAATTTAGAAACTATTTGCATATATATATAGCGTGAATTATCAGTGTTTCGACTCATGAAAACTAGCAACTTTCCCAAAGAAAAAAAATATTTTGCTCGAATTTTTTTTTTGCTTTCCTTACAATTTGTATATCGATCAAGTGACCACTTGCTTGTTATCATGATTAGAATCGTTGGACTTCGGGATCAAAACCAATAAAAATTCAAGCTGTATTCAGTCTATTGTGTCTAGATGAATAATATTCAGACTATTCTTTAAGATTTCATTAAAAAATACATTAACGAACAAAAAACTCGACCAACCCCATCAATTGCTTGAAAATGGCAACAAATTAAATGATTCCCAAAATATTTTTTTATACCCCAATACACTTCAGACAAAATGGATGAATGTACACCAAATTGAGCCGAGCGAGCGTGCCGCGGCAGCGGCCGGCGAAGTGCTAGAAGCAAATTTGGTGTACATTCATCCATTTTGGTAGATAAAATTTGGTGGATATTATTTGGTAAAAAAATACTCAAATTTGGTGGCACGTTAATACACAGCCCTTGAAAATTCATCGTGTATTATATTTTATTATGTATGAATGAAAAAGAAAAGGAAGATATATCTTATATATAAGTTTGAGGAAGATATGGATTTAGCAGGTATAAAATAAATTATTTTGATTTATTTTGCTGATCAGGCTAATTAAAAATAAAAACATATTTATTTTCGAATTAAAATTGAAGAAATTGAAATGTTAAATTCTTAATTGCAATCGAAGACCGTGGGATAAACAATGTTTTGCGCGTTAATGTATTTTTTGCTAACAATAAAGTTTGGTATAAAGTTTATAGAGCGGGCTACAAAGAATTGTTCATTTGCAAAAATTGCGGACCGCGAAATGTTTTGTGATTTGTGTACCTGGGACCCTCGACTTTATAAAAAGCCATGTTGCCGTGCGCGCGCATGGTCTTTCTTACTCAGTCCCCCCGTCCATATACCGCTGCTCTTGTCTCGCTACACGTTGTCTGTCAGCGGGCTGTATCTCATGAACCGTAATAGGTAGAAATTTTTAATTTTCACAAATTGTGTATATTTGTTTCCGCTACAGCAAAAAATACAAAAAAAAATAATAAAAATAATGAAGGGGGGCTTACGAACAGCTAAAGGGGTGAGCGAAAAATAAATTTTGACCTACCCCATCGATTGGGGTATCGTAGTTTAGAGCTTGTTGAGTAAAACAATATTGTATATTTTGTTTTAAAATATATTTAAAAACAAAGGAATAATGCCACCAAAGTTAGCTTTTTTTTTACAAAATTTTGTTTGGGCTGTATCTTATGAACAGTAATAGTTAGACAGTTGAAATTTTCACAGAATATGTATTTCTTTTGTTGCTATAACAAAAAATACAAAAAAAAATAAAAAAATAAACCCTACTATAAACGTGTTTTTAGGAGATTTTTGCTCGATTTTTGGTTTTAGCTCTATCGTGAAAATGGGAAGATTCACAAGCGTGAAAATTTATATATTATTAGTGCATAAGCTATTTAATAACATCAAATAATAAAAACTGGTCAAGTGTGAGTCGGACTCAAAAAATCTAGCACAGTAAGTTACTGAAAATCAAACTGTTTCTTCCATCTATTGTGTAACTTTCGTATTTTTTTTTCAGTCACCCCCCCATCCGTTTTGATAGTTTATTTTCAAGAATGCACAAATAATAACACAATATCCCTTTCTTTTATTTATTTATTGGGAAAGCATTATTAAAATAAAATAATAGCGTGTTTTCCGGTACTTTTTTAAATTTTCATTTGTAACTTTGGTGGCATTATTCCTTTGTTTTTAAATATATTTTAAAACAAAAAATACAATATTGTTTTACTCAACAAGCTCTAAACAACGATACCCCAATCGATGGGGTAGGTCAAAATTTATTTTTCGCTCACCCCTTTAGCTGTTCGAAAGCCCCTCTTCATTATTTTTTTTAGTATTACACAATTTGTGAAAATTTAAAATTTCTACCTATTACGGTTCATGAGATACAGCCCGCTGACAGACAACGTGTAGCGAGACAAGAGCAGCGGTATATGGACGGGGGGACTGAGTAAGAAAGAACCATGCGCGCGCATGGCAACATGGCTTTTTATAAAGTCGAGGGTCCCAGGTACACAAATCACAAAACATTTCGCGGTCCGCAATTTTTGCAAACGAACAATTCCTTGGAGCCTGCTCTATTACTCCTTTCCTTTGGCGTAACACCCTGTATGTATAAGTTGCGGTTTACTTTAATATGAGTAACTAAAAATAACTCATGCGTAAAGAATGTCTAGTTATCTATCACAAAGTTTTATCTACTTTACAAGACTTGATGAATGACAAAAACTGTTATGGGCTGACTAATACACTAAAAATCTGCAAAAGACAGAGGATGCCTGGAAGAAGTCGGTTTGTCGCGTGACTTTTGTGCAACGCCTGACTGGGGAAGTGGATACTATCACTTCTTCGCCTATTTCTGCCGTAAAGCAGCAGTTTCTGAACTGCTGTGTTTTGGTACGAAGGGTAGCCACCATGCTATCTTCTATTCTTAGTGTGGGCAACTCGCTTTGCTGTCTTATTAGCCACAAAAAAAAATCAACGCGGGAATTTTGTCATCATATCTTATTGCCCACTTTCTTGACTGACTGTACAATGTTATACATAAACTTAAAAGACATTTTGAAAATAAAAACTAAGACATGCAACATTCGAAAACAAAATTAACCTATCGTTAGGAAACACAAAACAATGATGGAAACGTTAAGATTTTGTTGATCGTACGTAATTAAGTAATTATTACATCTATTATGTCAACAACAATTTCTAGTTAAGTCAAATAATTAAGTAAACAATCAATGCAGAACAGTCAATAAAATAAATACTGCCATGATGATATACAGGGTCTTTGGTAAATGTTTGCAATCTCTCAGGTGGTAGCATTACCCATGAAACTGAACCACTTTTCCTAAGAAACATAGGTCGAAAAATTAAAAAAATTCTTGACCTCCCATACAAAATGCGCTATCAGCTGATGTAGTTTCTATGGGACGTTGAAAATTTGTTTTCGTATTTCTACTATTTTCGACCTATGTTCCTTAGGGAAAGTGGTTCAGTATCATGGGTAGAGCTACCACCTGAGAGGTTGCAGACATTTTAAGACCCTGTATACTTATTACCTAAGTCCAAAATCTTTTAAATGTTTACTTACAGGTTTTGAAGTATTTTTTTTTACGTTGCAATATGTGTTTCCTAAATGTGCTCTTACAAAATACTCGATTATTTAGAGCTTGCCATTAATAAGTCATTGTTACTCAGGTAATAAATTGAATAATTTGCTAACGATATCGCCAAATATACTTTTATTTTTTTCCATTATGCGTAATTAAATAAAATTCAATAATATCTTTTTTTTTAATTTCAATGAAGTAATTATTATATTATTTGGTCGCTACATAAGTGACCACTTATTTTGGCTCGTCAGTGTATAATTTACTCTTGCGGTATATCACTTTAAATTCAAAATATAAATAAAACCAAGACGTTTCTTACCTTTCATAATAACAGTATCCATCTTATTTCACAGACTAATTAATTGGACATTAATTTCCCAACACCTCTCATGACATTCATTGGAAAATTTCACAGTATTTTCACATACCCACTGTTATTTAAACCTTTAAAACCTCAAAATCCACACTGAAGGGCAAGACTGGCCGTAACGCGACCGACCGAAGCGAGTGACATTGTTCACTGACCATACTCTCCTTGGTACTATAGTACAGACGGAATAAAGTGGCCTCCACACTAGTCCACACCGATAGTTGTTAGTTGTAAACATAAACGGCCTTACATGAAGATACAATTTTATGAAAAGTGTACTTTTAAATTACATGGTGACTTTTGGGATATACGACAAATTTTAATTTGTATAGATCTATGAAAATTTGGAGTTGCCGAAAATATTTTATTTTACGATATTTTTTTTTTCACCGTACTTACCCAAAAAAATATAAAATAAGCATAAATAATGCATTTTTTTGCAGTATTATGCTTAACTATTAGAGATGGGCCGACTATACACCGACTAGTCGGTAAAACCGACTATTCGGCATGTTTTATAGTCGGTTACTAGTCGGCGACTAATCGGTAAAAACTGCGCCGATTATTCGGCAGTAAAAAAATGAAATAAAAATACAGGATCTGAATATTTATTATGTTCAGGGATTCGATTCTTGAAAATCACCGGGTGATAAAATATCACTCAAAAACGAGAAAATCATACATTTCCCAAAAGTCGCATTCTTGAATATCACCCGGTGATAAAATATCATACCTATGATATTTGAAATCGAGTGCCCCCCCCCAGTCGATTTCAAGTCACCGGTGGTTTTGACATTAAAAGAATAAAAAGTTATAAATATTGTGTGTTCTGTGTTAAATAAGTCTTGATGAATAGGTACAAGAATACCTAGGTATTTAAGATTGTTTGAAACCGTTTGCGGTAGCCTCAGCAGTAGACGCGGCATTGCCGGCAAGGCCCAAGAAATAATATTGAGAACCTGTTTGTTTGTTAAGATTGCTTGTTTGGCGATAGTTATGAAGAGAAGACCTTCAGATAACGTCGGAAGCATCTCGGCAAACCTAAACATCAAGGACCATACCTACCTTGAAACTTTATTCAGAAAGTGACATTCTTTTATTTCTCCTGCAAAAACAGCAAGCAAGTACCTAGCTGCAGGAAAGATAATATACCTAAAGGTTGGGTACAATGCCATATATACTTGTAATCAAGATGCAGGTAATAAGCGGAGCCTTCATTAGTTTATGAGATAGAAACAGCATGATAGTTTGACCGATCAATGATGTTGTGAAGCAAGTGGTGGTGGGTCTTTCTTTCCTATAATTGGCTGTAGTTAGAACCTAGAAGAAGACGGCTAGTGATAGAATGATTCCAACATGTTCTACAACAACTTTCAACATGTTTTAGATGTAGAGCCAAGTCAGAAGCCCTTCGGCAACTTGAAAACTCCGGCAACTAGCGATTTGTCCGCTGGACAATGCTGTGTATAAGCTAATAAAGTATAGACTTATTAGTAACCAGTGTAATATATTGGAGTAAAACTCTTTATTTGGATCATCAATATCTTTTATTTATTTTTAAAACATTACCTACACTTAACAATATCACTTTACAATATTTCATTTATTTAAATCTAATTACACACAAGTGCATCACCCTGGCTAACAGGTCAACCCAAGGCAACGATGCATAAACAAGCTCAAAATTTTAATTATTAAAAAGCATTAAAATATATAAAACCCGCGAGTGACATTTACGGATAGAAAATTATTTCACTACCCACATATTTTCTCTTTTTTTTATTTTTTCACACCTCATTATGACACCTGCCAACTTAAATAGTGTTGCCATAATAGCAAAATAAACCCCCCAGCTAAAAATAAACAACCGGAAGTGGCTACCCAGGCTTCCGGAAGTAAGAATGCTACTGGTGATAAAATTAATCTGGATCCATACAACCAGAGTGAAAATGATGAGAATGATTGGCAAACTACACCAATATTAACCCAACATAAAAGATATAAGCGCATGAGAAAAAGTGATACGCCTCCAGAAATTTCAGTCCAACCGAAAACAGATTCTCAGCACTTAATGTTGATGAGAAAGAACAAGAGCTTCCTGGTAAGGAAAAAGTTAACAAGCCACCACCTATAGTGTTGTATGGTATAACAAATGTCACAAAACTTAAAGAATGTATTGATCAAATTCTAGAAAGGTCCCAATATTCCTTCAAAATTGTGACCAAGAACCAATTACGCGTGACTACTGACAGCGCCGATACATATAAGAAACTGATGACATTGGTTCGTGAAAAAAACCTAATAGGCCACACCTTTATCCAGAAAAGTGAGCGACCATACCGATTTGTCATCAAAAATCTACACCCATCTACACCCCTCGATGCTATAAAAGATGCAGTGGAAAGCACTGGAAATGTTGTGAAGGGTGAAATCATAAATGCAAGGCATGGATCAACAAAGACCCCATTGTCAACCTGGTTTGTAAACATAGAACCCGGTCCAAATAATGAAACAGTAAAAACATTAAAATACATTTATCATACGTCTGTAAAAATTGAAGAGCCCAAACGCCAAAAATCAATTCCACAATGCAAAAGATGCCAACAGTATGGCCATACAAGGAACTACTGTACGCGGCCATACAGATGTGTCAAGTGTGCAGAAAACCACAACACGGCAGACTGCCCTAAAAAAGATAGGAAAGAACCTGCAAAGTGCGCTCTATGCCTAGGAGATCATGCGGCCAATTACAAAGGCTGTAGAGTTTTTAAAGAAATACGTGACCGGAAATTCACCTCTAGAAAACAAACAATTAAGCCAACACCACAAGAACAAGACAAGCCGATAAGAAACCAAGACCAACATCATTATAATATTAAAGTACCCTACAATGCATCAGAGAGAGACAAAACCTCAACTTATGCAGAAGTCACATTAGGAACAATGACAAACCTAGAAAAAATTCTTTCAAAACAAGCTGAAAAGCTGGACCAACTAATTGACCAAATGGGCAACCTAATGGGTCTTCTAACAATTATTGTCACAAAGCTTGTTCGCTAAAATGGCTTTTAGAATTGCAGTGTGGAATATCAATGGCCTGTTGAGTAAGAAACATGAAGCTGAGGTTCTACTAAAAGTTCAAAACCTTGACATACTATTGATTTCTGAAGCACACCTCACAGATAAAACATCCCTGCTTATAGATGGATACACCACATATGCAACTTGTCACCCTGATAACACAGCGCATGCAGGAACTGCAATTATTATAAAAAGCAATATAAAACACCAGCTAATGCCTGAATACAGAACCACTAAAATACAAGCTACATCAGTATTAGTATATGACAAGCAAAGCTCTATCACCATCTCATCCATATACTGCCCACCAAAAAAAAGAAGATGTCCAGAAATAACAGATGTAGATTTTAACACATATTTTAATACACTAGGAAATAGATTTATAGCCGGGGGAGACTGGAACGCCAAAAACACGCAATGGGGCTCACGACTTACAAAAACTAGAGGTCGCAACCTGAGAAAATGTATTGAAACTAATCATCTCAGTATATTGACCACATGTGAACCAACTTACTGGCCTACCGACGACAAAAAACTGCCAGATTTATTAGATTTTTACATATATAAAGGAGTGCAATCGTTTTTTCTTCAGGTAGAGAGCTGTAACGATACCTCCTCTGACCATACACCAGTTATACTGACCATGAGTGAAACTATAATAAAATGCCCAACAAAACCATACTTATATAACAAACACACAGACTGGCACTCCTTCCAACAACATCTGGATGAAAACATAAATCTTAAAGTGCGCCTCAAAAGTGCAGAAGATATTGACACTGCTACTGAGCATATCACCAAGACCATCCAAACGGCGGCATGGCTTAGCACCCCACCTGTCAATGAAATAGTAAAAGCTGAATCTAACCTGCCGCTTGTGGTAAAGCAGAAAGTGCTAGAAAAGAGAAGGCTGAGACGAGTATGGCATTGTAGTCGTCATCCCGCTGACAAAAGGGAACTCAATAAAGCTGCAGCAAAACTGAAACAGCATTTGATAGAGATCGAGAATGAAACGCTACAGATACACCTGCAAAATTTATCGCCAGCTGCTCCAACGAAAGCTGAGAATTCCCTTTGGAAAACAGCCAAGTCTCGTGACAAACCTCTGCTAGCTAAACACCCTCTTAAGTTGGAAAATGGAACTTGGGCGAAAACCGACGAAGAAAAAGCAGAAGCATATGGATGTTTCCTCCGAGATGTGTTCACCCCTAATGATGACCTTGGTGATGAAGACATAGACCTGGAAGTACAGACGTTCCTCGAAAGTGATCTCCAGCTCAGCCCTCCAATAAGATGTTGCACACCTGCTGAAGTTAGACGAACTATTATGAACTTAGACTTAAAAAAAGCACCAGGCTTCGAACTAATAACGGCAGAAGTACTGAGAAATCTCACTAAGAAAGCTATCATTTTCATTACGTCACTCTACAATGCAATCCTAAGAACTTCGCATTACCCAAGCGCATGGAAAGTTTCCCAAATAACCATGGTTCCGAAACCTGGCAAGCCTCAACACCTGGCATCATCATACAGGCCAATAAGTCTACTTCCAGTACTCTCAAAGGTTCTCGAGAAAATCATAAAGACACGGTTGAATGATCATTTAGAAAAATGTGGATCCATTCCAGACCATCAGTTTGGTTTCCGAACAAACCATGGAACTATCGAGCAAGTTCATAGAGTGTGTGAACATATAAGAGATGCTCTAGAAACCAAAAAGTACTGCTCAGGAGTATTTCTGGATGTGCAGCAGGCTTTTGACAAAGTCTGGCACAATGGCCTGCTGTATAAACTTAAAAAGCTCCTATCACACAACATGTATTTACTACTAAAATCTTACATTGAAAATCGCATCTTCTATGTCAAGATCAATGAATCCACTTCAAATTTCTATGACATAAAGGCAGGAGTTCCACAGGGATCTGTATTGGGTCCAGCTCTTTACCTCTTGTACACAGCTGATGTACCAGAATCAAACGATGTTATGACAGCCACATTCGCTGATGACACAGCAGTGCTTACATGCAACGAAGATCCTGATATGGCTTCGAGTGTACTCCAAACACATCTGGACAAAGTCCACAAATGGATGACATCTTGGCGTATTAAAGCTAGTGCTCCCAAATCGAACCACATCACGTTCACGCTAAGAAAAAAGGATTGCCCGACTGTGAAATTAGGGCAAGATGTACTACAACACAATGAAGTAGTAAAGTACCTTGGCTTCCACCTAGATCGCAAGCAAACCTGGAAAACTCATATCCAAAAAAAACGTGATGAACTTAACCATAGGTTCAGAACACTAGATTGGCTCATTGGACGGAAATCTAGACTCTCCATAGAAAACAAAGTCCTGATTTATAAGAGTATCCTAAAACCTATATGGACCTATGGCATTCAGCTCTGGGGAACGGCTAAAACATCCAATACTGAGATACTGCAAAGATTTCAAAATGGAGTACTTAAGGCTATAGTGGATGCTCCATGGTTCACGAGAATGGATGAAATCCATAACTACTTGAAAATCCCAACTGTAAAAGAGGAAATAAACACAATAACGAAGGCCTATAAGAGCAAAATAACTCACCACCAAAACAGACTTGCTCATTGTCTAAGTAAGCCATTGCAAACGAGACGTCTGAAACGTACACATACGTGGGACAACATATAAATAAAATTGTATATCTAATTACATATGAAGGCAGCCTGACACTGGAAGGGCCCGCCTAAAACGCCATCACAACATCTAAATTAACTGCTTATGGTCTGAAGACCGATCGCATGTTGGACAATTAATATTAAATAAAAAAAAAAAATATATATATTATGCGTACATCCATTCCGTCATTAGACATAAGAAAATTATGAATTACATAACATTTCATTCATTCTGTAACAATGAAATATAATTTAAATAGAATCAATTAAAAGAGTAAAACTAGTTAATATTTGAATTACTAATGTATATGAAAGCTACTTCTGAGAATTTCATCAATCTACATTTAAATAAGTCCAACTTACCCGATGTGGCATTTAATTTCTAAGTACAGTATTAAGCGGGAAATGTCTCAAAATGTTTGTCCTACAGTCAGGGAGAACAAAACTAGGGTCAACTTTCTTCTAACTTCTAACCTATCGTAGCCATCCAATCCCATTACAAACAGTGTTGGGTATTTTAACCTAAGATTGTGGTAAGGATAGCTATTGCATGGAAAACCTGCAGCGTTATGAACAGGCAGTGCAAGCAGTTTTTGCAATGAGCAGAAAGTTTTGTGCCATATTTTTACAGAACATCACAAAATCTCGTTACATAATTATAATATTATTTCTATTGGGGACACCGCGACGCACGCAGGCAGGTGATCAAATCACATGTACAGAACTATTTCACACTTTATCCAAGGAACAGACGGCAACTCCTGTGCTTTGAGCCCCAGCTAATCCATGGGAATAGCAACTTTTTAGTCTTCTCTTCATGTAGGTAAATGCAACAGGTAGCAAGTTGTTCTTGTATCTGTAAATAATAGATTTACTTATTACTCACTCTCTCTTCATTAATCACAAGAGATACTTTACTTAGATACTTGCTACTTAACAGCAACTTAATTTTATAGCAAATATTATTATATTATAATATACTATAAATATTACTTATTCCTCCAAAATATACTTACATGATAAATAAGGTTTGGTATCTATAATTATTTGGTTTACTTAATCAAGGTGTCTCCTGTCATATATCCATCTTTAAAAAGTGCCTCCTCTTGTAGCTTTCAGCTTGCTTTTTTATCTTAATTCAATCTTAATTGCTCCTATAATTTATAATCAAACCATTTTCAAAACAAAGTTGGTGAGGTTAGGTTATTATTTTTTTAATTTTTACAAACATGCGTTTCATTACACGCTCTACTGCTGTCACATCATATTTTTCAGCAGTTTGTATGAAAACAAAAACCGGTAATTACCGATAAAAAATATTTTCTGCATGAAATGGAACACAACTAAACGTCAAAATCCGCATAGTTTCTGCATGTTGGTACTCAGGGTATGATATTCAAGAATACGACTTTTGGTGAATGCTGATTTCGAAATCATCGGTGACAAAAATTTTCACCGGTGATATTTTATCACCCGGTGATTTTCAAGAATCGAATCCCTGTCCTTAGCCATGACATAAGCTGTGCATCACTATCATCGTTGCTCAAGGAATCTTTAAAACTTCTAGTAAAAATTGTAACCTCATTGTTAATATATTTTGCGGCTCAAAAAAACTGCAGATTATATCTGGGATCAAGTACGAAATAAGGATGATCGGCACTGCCGACTAGTCGGCCGACTATCCGGCAATATCAAAACCGACTAGTCGGTAAACCCCATAGTCGGCCCATCACTATTAACTATTTTATTATTATAATTTTTATCCAGATAGGTACTTTTGTGTATCGATTTCAAGTATGTTTAACTTAATAAAATTAAAAAAAAATAAAACAAATATCCTTAGACATATACAAAATTGATCGAAGTATATCGATAACAGAAGTTGCTCCTTACTTATTAAAATACCGTTGTGGGAGTATCTTTACCGCAAGTTAATGGTTCTACGCATTGTGCAGTAACTACTGTGTATAGGTGCATTAAACTATTGTCACAGATTAACCGCTTAATATAGCCAACGAGTATAGTGATAGGTATCTATTTATGTACTTTGAACTGAAGACTGAGTGGTGACAATTTAGTACCAACCCATCTCTACCCGTGGGCGTCGTAAGAGGCGACTAAGAGCTAATGAACCCGGAGGATGGGCCGCAGCGTCTTTCTGTGTATCGTACCATCTTACATACTGCACTTTACTGCAGTCACCAACAACAGCGGTCGCCAGCCGCAACGCTTACAAGCGAGTTGGTTTTGGAGGTGGACGTTTCAAGGGATGTTATGATCAGTTTTATGGGCAGATCACATCCTTCAGTATTGTCACACTTTTCCGTTACACGCTGTACTATTGTAACTAAGGAACCTCCAACTATTGTTGGAGGTTCCTTAGTTAATGCAGGTGTTCACTATTCAAGGTTGTATTAAAATGTTGGTAAATGCCGGCACAAGTTTTGTAAGGGTAATTCTAAAGGAGTTATTTGGGAAAAATGTTCAGATTGGTGTTGTCCGAGTCATTACATCCACTGCAGGACAGGGAGCTATCTGGGGGGGTGATCGTGGTAATTTCAACGACATTACCAAAACAAAAACGTTTGCCTCAAAAGTTATGATAACTCTTGACTAAGTGTTTTAGGCAAACGTTTTTGTTTCGGTAATATCGTTGAAATTACCACGATCACCCCCCTGAACACCAGCAACGCGTGGTACTTTCTAGGGGATTTACCATCGTCACCACACTTGCAAGCGTTGCAGCTAGCGATCGCTGTTGTGGTTGGAAAAATAAAATAAAAAATAAAATAAAATCAATTTATTTCAGACTGAGTCCATAACTGTAAGATGGTATGATACACAGAAAGATGCAGCGATAAGGCCGCCTTTGCCCACATTTAGTTAAGTTTATTTTGCGACTGTATTGTTTTTGTTTCTGTAAAGCTCAAGTCACACAGAGGCGGTATGATTGCGAAAGCGGTCCGGGGCGGTTTGGCGGGAACAAAATACCGCGCCGCGACCGCTTTTCAATGTGACAGGGTGCATATGAACTCATACTTTACAAAAAATACCGGCCCCGGAACGCTTCCGCTACCGCCTCTGTGTGACGCGGGCTTAATTGTGTGCAATAAAGTGTTTATCTATCTATCTATCTGCTACCCATCCTCCTTTTCATAAGCCCTTAGTTGCCTCTTACGACACCCACGTGATGTAAGTGTGATGTGTTGATATAATTTAGCAAGGGTACCAAAACTACAGTAACTATTTTCACAGAAATCAGGGAAACAGTTGACTTAGAAATCAAACAGGTAAAAATCGATTGAAGCAAGTACAGTCAAGAGAACGTCAAGCTTGACACATTGGACTTTGTACCTCTCTAATTTCAAATACTTTGATGTTGGTAGGGCTTTTGTGCAAAGTCCGTCTGGGAAAGAACCATCCCCTTGCCTCTTTCTACCGTAAAGCAGTAGTATTGGAACTGTTGTGTTTCGGTTTAAAAAGTAAGGGAGCCAGTGAAATTACCGGCACCTGAGACATACCATCTTAGTTCTCAGAGAGGGTAACGCGCTTTGCTGTCTTATTAGTGTCAAATTATTTCACCAATAAGACAGTGGGTGTCATGGGCGGTGGTGACCACTTACTGCTCGTTTGCCCACTTGTGACATTTGTTGTTGTTGGATTTAGAGTCACGCTGCAAGCAAGTGTTAACCTTTACCAGCTCTTGACCGTACGTATCCGATTGACGCCATGAAGTGTTATTGACGAAACCTATTATACAGGGTGTTTGGTATATGTCTGCAAACCTCTCATGTGGTTAGCTCTACCCAAGAAACTGAACAACTTGCCCTGAGGAACAAACCATCGGGAATCCAGACGCACCGCAGTTTATCACCCATGCTTGGTTGATATTCTAAACATCCGCACAAAGCGCTTTGAAACATCCTTTATAATGCGCACGGCTAAGGAGTGGAATTCTCTGCCTGCGTCTGTATTCCCGAGGTCTTATAACCCGAATCTATTCAAGTCACGAGTGAAAAGGCTTCTTCTGGGCAAGCTCGTTCGATCGTCGACCTCATCTCTGTCCTCAAGGCTAGATCGAGGTCAAGAGTAAGCCCATACACAGTAAAAAGAAATGTCGAATCAGAAAAGAAATTCAACTTTCCACAGAAACTGAATGGATAAAAAAAAAACATATTAAGATCTATGTTGTTGTTGGAAAGTTGTTCAGGGTTGCAGACATATATCAAATACCCTGTATTAAACGATTTTACAAACAGATAATTGAAAGAAAAAGTCCACAAATACACAAAATAATTATTTTTTATTAAGATCAACAACGATTTGATTATCTTACACTGCTTACACATTTGATTACAGTGTTGATTATTCTGTAATTCTTTATTGTAATACAAAATATTGCTGTAATATAATATGCGTCGATATAACAAACTATAAGGTAGTTTCTCTACGATAGGGAATATGCATGTTTTATTTATTATAAAAAAAAATATCCTCATTCATGTTTTAAACAGGTAAAACTATTTTTCGAATAACTATGAAATTAAAAAAGATAAGCATTCAAAGATTTGTTTTGTCTCTTTCTAGTAAAACGGAATTTAACACGGAGTTTATATGGCCGTAGGGACATGTGACGTCACTGTCCATGTCGGATCTCTCTGTCTAATCGGCGCGTAATTAATTGTTTTAAATGCTTATATCGGCAGTATTTCTGAGCAGAATTAAATTTAAATTATACTTTTTGTCATCTCTAGTGCGGTATTTTCACATTTTGTCATGTTATGCTATTATTAAATGCAACAAAAAAAAATTAAGCATATTCCCTATTTCGTGCCGATACCGATAACAAGAGAAAAGCGTCGACGTTATTGTGTCGCTTCTATCGGCGCGGCGCTGTTCTTTTGTTTTATCGGTAATCGGCTCGGAATCGTCGGGACCCTACAGACACTAAAAAAGATGTCACTTTTTTATTGAAAAGGTGTAAAAAAAGGTTATAAGACTGAACGATTTGAAACAGACCAAGAAACTTCACAACTTTTCCTTAAGAGGACGAATAGCTTTGCATTCCTAACGAAATTAGTATTTAGGAAAACACATGCTATCGCTAGAGTAAAGTTTAAAGAAAAAAAACCGGTCAAGTGCGAGTCGGACTCGCGCGCCGAGGGTTCCGATATACCTATAGTATTTTTGGAAGCAATAAAGTCCATTTTCAGGACCGCAAAACTAAATTTGTTTGTAAAGGTTTTTTGCAGATTTCTGAAAAACTGTGCAACTTAGAAAGATCGTTTTATTTTTGCTGTAAAGTTTACATAAACCTCTGTCAACTGTAATTAATTCAGATTTTCCCTTACTCAAACTTCGGAGATAAGGGGGGGGGAATGGTATTTTTTTGACATTTTTCATCATAACTTGAAAACTAAGAAACTTAAAAAAATACAAAAATATATTTTAAAATGTACAAGTAAAGCCCTTTCATATGATACCCCACTCGACCTAGTAGCGACAATTTGAAATTTGGCCCCCCCTATTTTGGCCCCCTTTACATTAATAATCATACTTTTTTCAAAAAATTTTCATGTGCAATTAAGTTGGGCAACTATATTCTAAAACTATTCCAAATTTCAGCTCGATAGCGTAAGTGGTTGCTGAGATATAGAGGTGTGACAGACAGACGGACAGACAGACAGACAGACAGACAGAGCGGCACCATAAGGGTTCCTTTTTTTTACCATTTTGGTATCGGAACCCTAAAAACATTGTTTTCAGAAAACAATGCTTCATTCAAGAAAGTTTTAATCACAAAAATTTAGTTAATTGAGGTGCTTATAAGTTTCAAACTATTGCAAATTTTGAAAATAGGAAAACCTATAAACCTATTATTTTATTGTTTCACTATCATACTACAAATCATGGAGATCGGAAAATATTTAAGAGTGGAAAAACATTTTCTCTTTTTGTATGGACGAGTACGTACACTCAACAGCACGTCAGTAGAAACACTTTTGGACCTTATGGCGTGGTAATAGAGTTGAGAAAGTTTCTACCGACAAGCGGTTGACCGTACGTACTCGTACTTCCCTCTAAAGGAATGTAGGTCAAAATGCAAAAAAAGTCGTTCAGTTTTATGGGCCTACCCTTCTTATTACACAATGTATACAGTAAATTCCCTGTAAAGATATTTTTTTTATAGTCAGTTGAACTAAACCTTCAGATGAAACCTCCATTAAGTATATTGCTCACTTTTGGCACAGACTGTTAGCCAAATACTTTTGAAACATTCATAAAATGGAATGTTTAAACGTAAGTATTACGCTATACGTATAGCTACTCAGCCTTTTTTAACAAGTGCAAAATATAAAACTAAGTTTCTAAGTTCAACAATCTAGGGTGCAGCGTCGTTAAAAAATACATACATATAGCGTAAGCAAGATAAGTTTGGCTCTGACGGTTATTTTTTGCGCATGGGTGACAGGCGGAGAGCCAATGAACGATTCGCACGCCTTCCCCCACTTGGCGCGCTCACCCCCGCGACTCATTTTTTGACTTCTGCGCGTTAACGGTCACAGCCAGAGTTATTTTGTACGACGTGTAAGATCACACATGAAAAAAATTACGTGTTAATTCTGAATAAATGCAAAAAGTTTCGTCTAGTCATTGTTATAACTAATACACAATCAGACATGACCGCAACTGCGCAGTTTGGCGATGAATTTATGTAGATACCAATGTGTTAATTTAATGTTTTAAAAAAAATCATGTTTTTTTTTCAATATTTTAAAACATTTTAATACGTGTCTATAAATACTAATGTGTTAACGATAATTATCACATAATAGCTATTTTCGATTCAAGTGCCGAAAATAAGTAGATCCCGAAGAGTTAGCGCGTATATTTGAAAAGCGGTAGGGGGCTAAAAATTAAGTAGTATTTCTTGTGACATTTTTTTACGTGAAATGAAAAAGAATGACGCTCGACCCTTCTGCATAAGTACCAAGTGGTTTTTTTACACACTCAAACTTATAAACACATTTCTATCACGATTTGGAAGACTGGCTTGCTTATAATATTAGCCTTTATTTTTACAATAACACGATAATACGTTACAAAACTTATTAATTATTGAAAAAAAAAGTAATAACAAGTTCTTATTGTCGGATACATTCGCAACTCGTTTGCAACATCTTTATTCAAGTTCACACTTTTCCTTCAATCTTCTTCGTTGCACTGCAGAAGAAAATAAAATAAATACATTTGATATGCATTTGATGCCTTGGATGAGTTTGAAATGGAGCAGGTAGGGATACAAAAATAGTAGTTCTTTATGTACAGTCAAGGGCCGGTCTAGCTTGACACTCGCAGTGCGATTATCGTCTCTACGCTGACTAAGAGCGGTACCAAGTCCAATTTGTCAAGCTTGATGTGCTCTTGTCTGTACAGTCAAGGGAAACCAGAATGTAAGCATGATTTAAGGAACTTCGAAACTTTGTCCAAAATAAGCTCAGTAATTAGAAATTAAAAAAAAAAATCGTCCACAAATAATAGTTAAAAATTAATTTTATTTTGTAAAATATCGATCGGCACAATGGAACGCAGTCGTAGCCTATCGAAGAATTAAAAAAACAGCTATCACATCACTAAAGATAATTGACAGTTTTATTTTTATTTTATGATAGGTACTTTGTTATAGGCATATAACTATAACTGCGTTCCATTCTGCCACACGTTCATCGATATTTCACAATAATATTTCTTTTTACCCTAGTGGTCAATGTTATCATACGGGTATTTTTAAAATTCTCATTCTCATATCTTTGAAAATTTCACCGTGTTCTTAAGCATTTTTTTAAAAATAACGCGTTTTACACAAAAAACCTACAGCGCCATCTGTTGGCGGGTAGCAAAGCTTGCTCACCCGATGATATTTAAATTTTGAGGCGGATATTGTATAGATCGAAGCTCGGTCGCCCAAGTACTTATTAATTAATGACTCTATTTCAATCAATGGGCCTAGTTTAGAGGTTCCTTACATTTGGCTTTCGCTTGGCAATACTTGCACAGGTTAATTTATTAGCCGTATATTAGAAAGTCAAGGTCTTACCAGGAAGCAAAGCATCTGGCAGATTACGCCTGGACCTAGAGACTAGTGGCTTGACTATCGTAAACGCTAGTAGAATATAATGAAAATGAATTGAATATTATGAAAACTAGTAGAATATAATGGAATTGACTTTAGCAACGAAATTTTGCATGACAGCTAATATGTCAATCCCATACAATTTTATTCCATTCTGTAGCGTTTGCGATAATAAAAAGCCACTTGTCTTAGGACCCTGTATTGCCTACTCCTGTCCTCTTCCAAGTGTAATTATGTCAAGTATTATTATAATTCAAGGTTGTGTAGATTTTTAAGCAATACATTTTGTATGGTATATGTAACTACCTGCATACATGGACTAATAATTAGCAAGGACTGACCATCCCCTTATGGAAATCGTAAGCAGGCAGGTGTAACAGAAAGAGTATATCAACCCTGTAATTCTGTCCATTAAATTGAATCACTTTTCCCAAGGAACAGGTCGAAATACGAAATAGTAGATTAGTAGCCAAGGGCTGTAAGGCATCAATTGCAGCCCGAGATATTTAGGCGCACGAGCGCAGCGAGGGCGCCTATAGTTCGAGGGTGCAATTGATGCTTACACCCGAGCTAACTACTCTGCTTTACATCTCGATTGTGAGGTAAGTAGGTCCTTATTACCACCAAATTGTAGGTGACCAATTAGCGCTATAGGGTAATAATGTAGTTAGAAAAGCCCTAGGGCAGTAAGTAATTAAAACGCCCGCCGCCCCGCTGCTAAAGGCGGCCATCAAGGCGGAGCCGCGCCTGGAGGTGGAGGTGCTGCCGGGCGGGGGCGTTACAATTACTTACCGCCCTAGGTTTTTCTAGCTACATTATTACCCTTGAGCGCTAATTGGTCACCTACAAGCCCCATTTGGGGGTAATAAGGACCTACTTACCGAATATGAGAGATGTAAAAATATTTTTGACCTTCCATACAAAGTGCATCAGCGGCCATTACATTTTGTATGGAAGGGCGAAATTTTTTTTCGTAATTTGACCTACGTTCCTTTGGAAAAGTGGTTCAGTATCATGGTCAGAATACACCGTTTAAGTTTGTGCAGTCGGTCACTGGATTCATTGTATACTACAACAATAGCGTTTCTATTTGTTGAAATTGTTTTTCTTAGCAGGATACTCTACTATACAGGGCTTACGGGACGGTGTACCATAAGCTGAAAGGGCGTGTTCAGTCAAGGAAACTGAACAACTTTCCCAAAGAAATATGTCTGGGAAATTAAAAAAAAATTTACTCTCCATACAAATGCTCACTCTGGTCGAACAGTTTGTATGGAGAGATCAAAATTTTTTTCGTTTCCCAGAAATGTTTCTTTGGGAAAGTTGTTCAGTTTCGTTGACTGTGCACGCCCTTACAGTTTTCGGTACACCGTCTCTTACACCCTGTATGACAGCCATCTAGTTTCTAAGAGTTTTATGCTTTCCGGATTTAGATTTCTAGTAGGTGAAAGTCAGTACTTGTTATTCGTCCATGCTAATTACGCAACTATCTACTATTTCCTATCAGACTCCTGGACTAGAATAGTATAAGAGCTTACAGCGCATCGTGTTCCTTCAGTAAAAAGTGTCCGACCAGTCTTTTCTGAATATCTGTCACACCACCGTAGATCTGTGTGCCGCGTGCATCCCTGGAAAAAAAAACTAGTAAAGTACTGTGTGAGGAAAAGCGAAGTTTGTCTCTCACTGAAGGAAAGGTGTAAATCCCTTATTATTCTGTGACATAAAAAAAACCGGCCAAGTGCGAGTCGGACTCGCGCTCTAAGGGTTCCGTACCTATCTACCATATGATATACTAAAAGCTTGACCCCTCTTTTATAAAAAAGTTCTTGAAACGGAAGCTCACCTTAATTGGTTACTACGAGTATTAGTTGTGAAAAAAATTTAAAAATCTCTCTATGAGAATTCCAGTGCTTGTGTCAGAATAAACGGGGCGTACACTGAATGGTTTAGCATCGAAAAAGGTGTTAGGCAGGGATGTGTAGCGTCACCTTGGCTGTTTAACCTGTTCATGGATAATTGTTTGACTGATCTGAAAGAGAGTATGTGTTGGCTGAGAATGAATGAGTTACTCATCAAATGTCTTCTCTACGCTGATGACCAAGTTGTAATTGCGTCATCTGCTGACGAGTTGCAGGAGATGGTAACAATGATGAATGTGGCTTTGGACAGGAAAGGAATGAAAGTAAATGTAAGCAAGACTAAAGTAATGGTACTTGAAAGAGAAGAGTGTATGACAGAGTGTACTATATTAATAGATGGTGAACAAGTCGAACAAGTGAAGGAGTTTGTGTATCTGGGCTCAAAGTTTACGAGAGATGGAAAGTGTGAAAGTGATATTGAAAGAAGAGTGAATGCTGGAAACATGGTAAATGGTGCCCTGCACGCCTTTATGAGGAGTCAGAAGGTGTCTCACAAGGCTCGTTTGGCTGTTCATGGGGGAGTTTTGGTACCAACACTGATGTATGGCAGTGAAAGCTGGGTATGGCAGAAGAAGCATGAAAGTAGAATTAATGCAGTGGAAATGAGAGCGCTAAGGAGTATGATTGGTATTAAATTGAGTGACAGGATTAGAAATAGTGTGATAAGAGAACGGTGTGGCGTAAAAGAAGACGTAGTGACCAAGATCGAGAAAGGGATGCTGAGATGGTTTGGTCATGTAGAGAGGATGAATGAACGAAGATTGACGAAAGAGATCTACCAGGCGAGAGTGAATGGAAACGTTGGAAGGGGAAGGCCTAGGCGAACGTACCAGGACCAAATTCAGGACGTTCTGAATAAAGGCCAGGTTAAAAGTACCCTAAACCGACGAGCATGTATGAAAGGATTGATGAAAGTACAGGAAGCAAGGGAAGTATGTCAAGATCGTAGCAGGTGGAGGACTGTGGTCTCTGCCTACCCCAACGGGAAAGAGGCGTGATGTTATGTATGTGTGTATGTATGTATTTAATTGTTTTAGACTTTTCCCTTTCTTTCTACTGTAAGACATAGCTTCTTGCCAAATTTCATAATTTTAGGTCAACGGGAAGTAAGTACCCTGCAGGTTTTGCTTTTCTGCATAAATGTATGGAGATGAGGACATAAAAAGCCATATCTTTTGATTGCGTCGTTATAAAACATTGAAATTTTCAGATCTTGTGTGGTTCATGGACCTTAATATTCGTTATCAATTTCAACCTGATACCTCTTCTCGTTTTTGAGAAAAAGGGTCTTGACAGACAGACAGACAGATAGACAGACAGACAGACGGACAACAAAGTGATCCTATGAAAGTTCCGTTTTTTATTTTGAGGTACGGAACCCTATAAATACAAGTGTGTAAAGCGATTTTATTCTTTCCGTCGAATGGTGTAAGGCCGATATTTGACTGGGACACCATGGCGGCGCAACCAGTAGCGCCACCGTGGTGTCCGTAACTAGACACCAGTAAAGACACCAGAGTCGCCACACCCTGCGGCCACAGTATTAAGGGCTATATTTCACTGGGAGTGGTAGCGCGACCAGCGTCCGAGCTGGTCGCGCCGTCAAACTGGTTGCGCAAACAAACGGACACCAGGTGAGTAACTCTCTATAGAGCTGTATACAATTTGTTAGTAGCGGCGACTGGTTGCGCTGCCATGGTGTCCCAGTGAAATATTGGCCTAAGTGTCATGGCTGCATAATAGATTGGTAAGCGTTGAAGTAAAGGAAAAGTGGATTATAGGGAAAAGCGAAGTTATAGGTAAAAACCGGCCAAGTGCGTGTCGGGTCACGCGCAGTATAGGGTTTCGTAGCTTTTTTTACGATTGTTATCGCAAATACTGTGAATTTTTACACATTTCCAGTAGGTAGTAACCAAGCTGGAAGGGGGGGGGGGGGAGGGGGGGAGAAGGGGGGCACACGACTCCAACAACAAATGGCGCTTTCATCTACGAATAAATAATAAGTCAGGAATTGTAACTGCGCTCAAAAAATGACCCAACGAAAGTCGTATATTTCAGAAGTCGTTCCACCGCGTCATTGGCTCAACTACCCACTAGCTGACATTGCAGCACGCGCGCGAACCAATCGCTGCTCTCGTTCTGAATTTGAACCAATTGATGCGTATTTTGAATATACGTCCTTTTGGTTTCACGTAGGCCCTCTTTATGTTTGGAATTTGTTCTGAATTAGAGTTTCTGACTTATTATTTATTCGTAGGCTTTCATGCAAATTTTTTTACGAGTAAAAATTTATTTCTTCGGCAAAGTTGCTTGTTCTTGTGAAAAGAATCACTGGGCATCGACAGTGAAACCAATGAAAATTTACGCTGAATTTGGTCAAAATCCCTTTTTTTTCGTGAGTGTTGCGGCCGACGATGTATTTCACAGTCGCCTAGCCCTAATTATCATTTTTATAACGTTTTTAGAGTATTTAACAGCGTCTTGCTCACCTGTAATGTCTCTCAGCAGGATATTTTGTGGAGATCCCCCTGCCGCCTAAGATCTGCACGCAATGATCAGCTATGGCGTTGGCGTTGCGGCCGGCGACGTATTTAGCCATCGAACTGTTCTTAGTGCTGACGTCTGTAGCCGCGCGGTATGTGAGCAGGCGAGCCGTTTCTAGTAGAATGCACATGTCTGTAAGGCGGTCCTGGGGAAAAATATACATACATTCATCACGCCTTGTTCCCGTCGGGGTAGGCAGAGACCAAAAATATATCGTATTCTATTGAGCAATATTTGATATACCTGTAATCACGTTCTCGAAAACAGGTCTAACGTTAGTAACAACGAACGAACATGTCACGACCATTGCCCTAGCTTTATTCCGTTTTGGCCACTGGTTTGTACGGAGTCCGCTACTTTACCAGGAGGTATGATGACGGCACTGGTTTTAACAAAGAGCGACTTCGATCTAACCTCCGCAACCCAGAGGGAAAACCAGAAGCTAACCTAGATATGCCAGGTTAGTGGTCAACCTGGCTGTCAGTTTTCAAGCCGCCAAATGGCCTCTGACTTGGTTTATAGCCGGGACCAACGGGTTAACGTGCCTTCTGAAGCACAGAAAAGTTCTTGTCACCCATCCGGGATCGGACCATGGCCAACGTTGTACAAACTTAACTTAACTTTCGTACAAAAAGGCAGCACACAGAAAGAGACAAAAAAATACAAGGTCTCTCTTTTTTCACAAGCTATATGTATTTATTTCTGGTGTGAGTGAAATGGAACATATCCAACGCTCTACCTACATCCCTTTCTCTCTACGTCTACAAAGGAAAACTAGAATTTGGCAAAAGGTCTAAAAATAAACTACTCCTACTATAGAACATATAACAAACATACCTTAACAGAAGGCAGCCTTGAGAGAGACTTGCCGAATGCCTCTCTTTCTTTCGCGTACTCTATCGCTGTGTCTAATGCCGCTTGCGCGATACCTGTTACAAAAACTCATTTTCAATACACGATTCAACTTCTGAGAAAGACTATGATACAACTGGACGGAGGGAAATCAGAGGTATAGTTCTGGCCCTTTAAGTGTATCAATAAAAATAAATAATCATCTACCGCTAAATATAAGAGCAAATTCCTATAGTAAGATGATAAAACTATTAAAATGATACCTAAATATACCGCCTCCGTTCCGTGGTGGGTAATAAAAAGCCTAGTATAATATAAACGAATATTTTAATGATAAACATACATAAACTAAATAATATATGTATACATTATATAATTAGATAATAAAATATTCTTTGTAACTATAAAAAGTCTCGGTGTAATGCCTCTGAAAAAGGGCTCATATGAGATAGTTACACTCAAAATTATGTAATTGTTTGATAATACTTGTGTGGACAGGACGTAAAAGACATGTAAAAATACAGGCGAACAAACAAATAACGGTAAGAAAAGCTAGCAAAAATATCGAGCCTAACCAATCAGGAAGATTATAGCAAGCACGATTGTCTTTTACACGATAAAAATCAGACAGGAGCACTGTGGGAGCACTATTGTTTTTTAAGGCTCTTACGGTACTCTTTCCGCGAAGGACAACGGTTTAATAAGCAGTTCGCCTTACCTACAGCATGAGCGGCGATCCCGATTCTACCCTGGTCCAGCTGCTCCATGGCGATCTTGAACCCTTCTCCCGGCTGCCCCACTACGTAGCCCGCGGGCACGCGCACGTCCCTTAGCGTCAGGTCGCACGATGTCACCGCCCTGTCACACACGCTTAACTTCTGCTTTATGAACTCTCTTTAGGGAACAATAATTATTACTTGCCCCGTGCGGTCCGGCAAAGAATAGTACCGACCCATCTCTACCCGTGGGTGTCGTAAGAGGCAACTAAGGATTAATAAACCAGAGGATGGGCAGCAGCATCCTTTTGTGTATCGTATCATCTTATATTCTGTGGTCACCAACAACCGCGGTCCATGGTGCCAGCCGTAACGCTAACAAGCATGGTGACTATGGTACTTCCCCTCTACATTTTTCCAGCAAAAGCTAGAATTCTGGAGGGAGCTCCCTGTCTTGTACTGGACCATACTGGACGTTTCATGGGATGTTATGATGGTGTGTCAAACCAATAAGTCTACATTTCAAAAATTACAACAAATTTGTAATGTGAGTCCCAAGATGCTCCCTTGTGAAACGCTTCTAAAGAACGTTGAGTTCCTTTATAAATTTATGCACACTTAGTATTTAATAAGATAATAGTATTGGAAGGAGAATCTGTATTATATATATGTAACTGTATATTGGAAGGAGAAAACGAAACGATATCGCGTTTCAATTTTAATACACCAGTCATTAACGACATATATCGGTCCGTGACGAAAAAAAAGGCCCAGCTTTCGAGTGAACCCTTATAGGATCACTTTGTTGTCCGTCTGTCTGTCTGTCTGTCTGTCTGTCAAGACCCTTTTTCTCACGAACGAGAAGAGGTATCAGGTTGAAATTGATAATGAATGTTAAAGTTTGTGGACCACACAAGATCTGAAAATATATTTTTTTTACAACGACGCAATCAAAAGATATGGCATTTTATGTCCTTATCTCCATACATTTATTCAAATATGCAAAACCTACAGGGTACTTCCTGTTGACCTAAAATTATGAAATTTGGCAAGAAGCTAGGTCTCACAGTACAAATAATGGGAAAAGTCCGGAACTAATGGTAACCAATTGTGGTGAGCTCCCGTTTCAAGAACATTCATATAAGAGAGGGATCAAGTTGGATGGTCGTGGAGGCGATTTTTGTTTTAGTTCTATTTTAAAAACGAGAACACTTACAAACTTGAAAGTTGGTATGTTTATAGTTCATAAGCTATAAAATAACAACAAATAATAAAATTTGGTCAAGCGCGTGTCAGACTCAAAAAATCTAGCACATTAACTTACTGAAATTTCAACTAATACAATTATGATTATGTGGTGGTACGGAACCCTCAGTGCGCGAGTCCGACTCGCACTTGGCCGGTTTTATTTTATTTTGAGGTACGGAGCCCTAAAAATAACATAGTAGAGAATGACGTTCCGAATCTTCTATTTTGTGTTTTCCTTTTGTGTCGATTTTTCCTCTTAGGTGAAATATAAAGCACTGTGCATCACTCGAAAGAAAGTACGAGAATCCCAACTCGGGTGCAACCACAACGACACCCTTGTTGGGAATCGGTCACTTTCTCTTCTCGATGAGCAAAGTACTATTCCTATTGTGCCTACTGCTGCCATGAGTTTAGGCGCTAACATTTTGCCTCCTTGTAAATATACCATTAGCTTTTGTAAAACAAGAAATTGCATAGATTGAGTAGTTAGGCAGTTAGGCACATAATCAGATACATCGAAAGAAGCCATTTACAGACAGTTAGTTGTACGCATGTCAACAAGCACGTAGAAACAAAACCAGTATAAGCTGAACCGAAGGGCCTGGAGTACAAAGTTCTTTAAAGTTGAAGCTCTGTCAAATATATTTGTTAAGGGCCGCGTTGGGTCGGTTACTTTTGTTTTAATGACAAAGTGCAAGCAATATTTTTAAAGGAGCTCTAACATTAAGAGAAATAATATTATGCACATAAAAATTTAAGATTGTGCATCAAAATTACTAAAATTGTGCATCAAAAAGTTTTAGGTTCGTTAGCCGTTAGTTAGGTTGGGTCAGGTCGTCTTGCGACCACAACGCACGAGCCGAGCGAGCGAAGTGAGCGTGCCGCGGCAGCGGCCGGCGAGTGCCAGAAAGAAATTAGTGGCTAAGAAAGTGTTATTTAGTTGCACGTTATTTGTGGCTGAGTTAGTAATTTAGAATGCAATAATGCTATTAATAAGAAGTCTGATGGTAATAAAACGAAGTCTGTTTAATTAACACCCTAACATTAAAAGACGCTATGTGCAATGTAATGCTAATTTGCAACATTTATAGTAGTTTATGCAACTGTCATATAAAACAGGTTATTAAAACACGAGTTTGGGTTTATCACATGAGGCGTAGCCGAATGTGATAATAGCATCAAACGAGTGTTTTAATACCATATTATATGCAGTTGCGTATACTACTTTATCTTCACTCATGCAATAGGTTTCTTTACTTATAAAAATGATAAAAATTAAACCAAAATAAGTAAACAATAATGGTAACTTATATTATGTATATTACAGTTCTGATATGAGTCTGAAGAAGCCGCCTTAATATATCCGCTAGGTCTTCTTTGAAATATACAAGCAGAACATTTTCTTAACAGGACATGGTTTTCTTTTCGATTTTCATTCTTTCCCAATTCATTGTAGGTTATGTCATAAAATGTCCTAGACTAATATGGGAGAAGATCGTAAGTTATTGAGTATCTTCTGGTGTAACTGCAGTATCCTGACTGCACCACTTTATCTTCTTTTTCAATAAACTTTCACATTACTTTCACGGGCACAAAAACTTGAAAAAGGTAAATATTTGAAAAAGGCGGCAAATCTAATATCTATTTCCTACTAATTTCAGGCTGCGCGCGCATATTTTCCACAGATAAAATAATTGTAACTATAGTAACTGTTACTGTAACTGCTCCAAAATAATAGGTTGTTTATAAGGCACACTTTGTAAATATGCTACTAATATTTGACAACTACTAAGAAAAACTGTTACATTTATAACCGTCTCTCTAAAAGACCTTATATTCAGTCTTCTTTAAAAAGGTTTAGGTTCAAGAAGAATTTTATCCAAGTGTTATGTTATGATTAAAAAGTTAAATTATGTAACACCTTTGCAAAATTTTCATACAAAAATCGTTACGTAATGGTAACTTTTTATGCATACTCTGCGTAATATTCAGCCTTATGTACCAACTTTTTGAATCATAATTCAAAGATTACGACATGAGTGTAGATAAAGACTATTACAATCGTAACAGTAAACTGGCTGTCTGGTAGTATATAAATTAAAGACACTTCTACCGATTTACCATTTCATTAGCAAGATTATTAATAGGGCGTAGCACATATTACGTGCATTAGGACGTCCTTAAAAAAATAAAGCAGATATTTCATATATTTAACAAATGTTTCTTTGGGAAAGTTGTTCAGTTTCGTTGACCGAGCACGCCCTTTAATTTTTCGGTACACCGTCCCTTACACCCTGTATACAGGGTGTTAATTTGATTGCGTGCCATAGCTCAGGGGCGGGATCAGTATCAGTAACTGAACAACTTTTCCCAAGGAACATAGGTCTAAAAACGAATATAAATTTTTGACCTCCCATAGAAACTGCTTCAGCTAACAGATAGCGCATTTTGTATGGAAGGTCGAATTTGGTTTTTCGTATTTCGACCTATGTTTCTTGGGAAAAGTTGTTCAGTTACTGATAGTGATCCCGCCCCTGAGCTATGGCACGCAATCAAATTAATACCCTGTATACTCTCTAACTTCTAAACAAATTTTGAAGGAGCTTTAACATCAAGTGCAACAGGTTGTAAATCTGGTTGTAATGGTAACAATAAACTGGCTGTCTGGCTGTAAGTAAATTAAAGACACTTCTACAGATTTACCATTTAATTTGCAAGATTATTTATTAAAACGTCGCACAAAATATGTGCATAAGGACGTCCTTTCAAAAATTTCACATACAAACTATGGAATTGAGGTCACCTCCACTGAATCGTGGGCGCAAGACGTCATGAAAACAAGAAATCGAAACGAAATCGCGTTTCAATTTTTATCTACACTCGTAATGTTTGAAATATGATTCAAAAAGTTGATACATAAGGCTGAATATTATGCAGAGTATGCAGAGTAAACTATAAAAAATGTTACTATTACGTAAGTTACTATTACGTATAGATGTGGGCAAACTACTTGAACAATTACCTTGGCTGCGCAGAGTCGATTTTGCATACAAATTGACCTGCGCAAAGCTTCCCCCACCACGCGATTATTGTTCAAGTGGTTTGCCCCGCAGTATAACAGAATTTGTATAAACATTCTCCATAAGTGTTACGTAATAAAAAGAAAAAGGACCGGTTGCACTCCGGGAGTGCCGGCAGAAGTGAAAACTTGCATTTTTGAATATTATGCTTTTTGTAAGGGTCCATCGCGCCATTGCTCGCGTACTTCTTTGATGTCACTGAATAACAGACAGACTAATTGTTAACAGTTGACGCTTTTTTGATCAGGCTACGGATATGACTCGACATCTGACGCGAGTTTAACATTTTTTACCCATCTAAAAAAGTGCCAAGCGCCGCTAAAGAAGTTTTCACTTCAAAATTTTTTGTAAAACTTTACTTTCTTCGGGAGTGGGTTGTTTTCATTAGTAGAATGACTGGGCTGCGGGAACGAAATAAATGAAAATTCACGATGCTTATATTTGTAATCCGTTTCTCGAAAGTGGCGCTAACGATTTCGATGAAATTCACCATAAGGGACTTTTTGGGGGCGAGAAACCGAAAATTCGTTTGCTCAGTTTCTTTAGCATTACTTAAAAAAAGCGCGTTTCAGAAACCCTACAGCGCCATCTGTTAGTGGGTTTTGGGTAAGATTAAACAGAGCAAAGCTCGGTCGCCCAGGTACAGTATGATCGCGATATCTGTTCAGGTGGTCAAAATAGAAACGATTTTTTTATAGTGAATTGTCAAAGATGCATATATATGGTGTTTTTTGATTAGACCCAAATATTTCTAGGGGTGGTGTAACTATGATAAAGAAAAAGGTTTATCAAAGTATTAGAAAAATCCTCCCGCTAGTTTTTTTTTATAATTTTCATACAAAAAGATTATTATTATTTGCAATCATTCTGTAGTCATGATTTCGACCGTACTAAGAGCCCGAAACCGAGCCGAAACCGCCCGAACCGCGCACTCGGCTTGCGCGTGATTGGCTAACAACTCCGCGCTGCCGCCTGTGCTAATACGGAGTGTTCATTTTACGATATTTAGCGGTATTGTTTTTAGGATTTTTCTCGAAAACTAGCGAATAGAAATATAAAAAATAACACTAATAGTGTTTAGGTTCATTTAGGTGCTTGAGGTAACCCTATCAATATTTGGGTCTAATTAAAAAACACCTTAAATACAACGTGTAACGGAAAGGTGTTAATCTGCCCATAAAACTGAACAACTTTTCTTAAGGAACATAGATCAAAATACGAAAAACCAAATTTGACCTCCCATACAAAATGCGCTATCAGCTGATGCAGTTTCTATGGGAGACCAAAAATTTATGTTCCTTGGGAAAATTTGTTCAGTTTCATGGGCAGATTCACACCCTTGAATATTATCACCTTTCTGTTACACCCTGTATAAGATTTTCACGACTAGCGCCGCTGTCAAGTAAAGAGATATCGCTATCATACTGTACTATTAGTTAAGAAGAGTAAATTGATACCTGACGCCCATGATTGGTTCTTTGTTGCCGCGGAATACTCCATCTGTTTCCAATGGCACGAGAAAACCTGAAAATAAATTTTGAATTTATTTATTGATCGCTAATCGCCACACAGCTCCTTTACTCAGAAGCTGGTTTCCTAAATGTTCGTCAACCATACTTTCTCATATCTGTTGCCAAAACTCACCAACATATTATCACGAGTCCTGATATATACTGCAGGTGTTTAAAGAAAAGAGTATATCAAATCCCTAAACCTGCTGTCAAAACTGTATTTGCGCTGCGTTTTTCCAAATTTATTTCTCCTTATATTTATAACAAAGTTGTCAAAAAGTGCAATATAAAAGAGTTAAAAGGCTGTAAAGCAGTGGCTACTATGATTGTCTTATGTCGAAACTGAAACCTTATTGAAAATTGTAAAATAATGGGTACGAGTATAAATTCAAATTTGTTCTGCAACTAACATATAACAAAACTTACTTGTATTTAAATTAGCTGATATTTATTTTATTAATTTATTACTTTAGTTTTTCATTTGTGATTAGTTTCTCTTAGTTATGTTTTCTACCTAAAATTGTTGGAAATTCGTGCATTTCTGGCCCCCACGATACAGGCATGACCTAGTGTGCAGTCCACGAGCAATTGTACTGATGTAGAGTTTTGCCAAATAAACATATTTTCATTTTTATTTCAAACATATTTCAATAGTAGTTTATGCAATGGTACATAATGTATGAAACTCGAGTGTTGGTTTATGGGACGCAGGCGAGCGCAGCGATCTATATTGTTTTATCTACTCTCATATCGTGAATCCTAAAATAATGTGTTCAAGAACAAACCTTTACGTAATATTTTTCTCTTTTCCCGGCGATACTACTAAGCGATGTTCCTAGTTGATTTAAAAACGAATGGGCGAATCATGAACGCTTTTATCACTTAATTCATTACAAAACAAATAAAAATATCTGTAAAAACAAACTCTGTTGGCTGAGTTTTCCATCATTGCAAATATTTCTGTCATGGCAACCCTTAAAAATTAAAAAGTTGTTTAATAGTTCTCCCGCTACGACTCTTAATAATCAAAAAGTTATTTAACAGTTCTCCCGACTCCAAAATACACTTCCGCAGATAAAAAAATTTCAATAAGATTGTTTCTAGGCACAGATTGACGTTACGTAGATGGCAACCTACAATTTTTGAGGATTTATTATTGAGGACTTACGATATGAGAGTAGATAAAACAATATAAATAGAGTGCAAACTAGTAAAATCATGTATTAAAATATCGAGATATTTTAAGGCAAGGAAATTGGAACTCCTTGCTTCGCTCAGAATAGAAACCGTGCTAAATTATTTTATTATGGGATGACATCTGCCAGCAAGGCCCAAATTGAAACGTCACATTCATCATAACATCCCACGAAACGTCCACTACAGGACAGGGAGCTCCCTCCAGAATTCTAGCTTTTGCTGAGAAAAATGTGGAGAGGAAGTACCATAGTCACCTCGCTTGTTAGCGTTACGGCTGGCACCATGGACCGCGGTTGTAGGTGACCGCAGTAAGTAAGATGTACGATACAAAGGAGGATGCTGCTGCCCATCCTCCAGTTAATCCTTAGTCGCCTCTTACGACACCCACGGGTATGTATGAGTTGGAACTATTCTTTGCCGGCACCACACGGGACGTCACATTATCATCAATCATTATGAAATTTTTGGCCCTACATATTTTCACCGGTCAATCTCTCCGTGACAATGTTTTTCCTTTAACTTGAGCGTATGAAGATTGGCAGGAATGGTTGTTCCCCCTTACAACGACCGATTGCCAAAATATTAAAAAATGATGAATGATGGTGATATTCAAAATAACCCTTCCAAATTATTACGACGCCTTCACTACCTCGTGACGAATTATTTCTTTAATCCACTTTCTATTACCTTTATTATTCAGTGTTTTAAAGAGTCACTTGAAGACGCGATAGCTCAGTTGGAAGAGCGTTGGCACGATATGCCGAAGGTCGCTGGTTCAATCCCGGCTCACGTCAAACTTCTGTCATTGTTATTAGGGTTCTGATACCAAAATGGTAAAAAAAGGAACCTTTATGGTGTCGCTTTGTCTGTCTGTCTGTCTGTCCGTCCGTCTGTCTGTCACACCTCTATATCTCAGCAACCACTAATGCTATCGACTTGAAATTTGGAACAGTTTTAGAATATGGCTGCCCAACTTAATTGCACATGAAAGAATTGTGAAAAAATTATGATTATTAATGGAAAGGGGGCTAAAATAGGGGGGGCCAAATTTCAAATTGTCGCTACTAGGTCGAGTGAGGTATCATATGAAAGGGCTTTACTTGTGCATTCTAAAATATATTTTTGTATTTTTTTACGTCTCTTAGTTTTCAAGTTATGATGAAAAATGACAAAACAATACCATTCCCCCCCCCTTATCTCCGAAGTTTGTGAAAGGAAAAATCTGAATTAATTACAGTTGACAGAAATTTATGTAAACATTACAGCAAAAATAAAACGAACTTTCTAAGTTGCACAGTTTTTTAGAAATCTGCAAATAACCTTTACAAACAAATTTAGTTTTGCGGTCCTGAAAATGGACTTTGTTGCTTACAAAAAATATAAAAAGTATATCGGAACCCTCGGCGAGCGACTCGCACTTGACCGGTTTTTTTTTATTGATGTGCAACCACACTAAGTTTCTGCTGTCCGAAACCTTCAGGATTGCAGATTAGTATATTATGCAATTAGTGAATAAAAGACGGATTTAAAGAGAGGGCCAGAGATGAATCACTAGCAAGTATTCGGTCGTGATTCATGGCCCTCGATTTAAATCCCTTTCATTCAAGATTGCTTTTAGAAAAAGAAAGATTTAAGCGAAAATACATTTAATGAATAAAATATGCATTGAGATGGAGGTGGATATGTTCTAAATTCAGACACCAAAATAGTGAATAAAAGTTCTTTTTATTCACTGTTTTCAGTGAATAAAATAATCGTTTTAAAGGGGGAATGGTATAAACAAACATTTTACATACAGCTAGTCAGATATATCCACTAAAGTCCAATCGGAGCCCTATTACTAAGCCTACGTCGTCTGTCTGCCTATTTGTCAAAGTGTTATCTTTTGAACTATATAGCTATATGGTTGAAATTTTCAGAAAATATGTACAAGAACCATTTTTTTGTTCTTCTTTTTTAAGCTCTATCGTAAAAACGGGAACAGTTACACGCAAAAAAATTGGTATATTTATATCTTTAGAATAACCACAAATAATAAAAACTGTTCAAGTGCGAGTCGGACTTGCGTGCATTTAATACACTTTCGCACGATTGCACGTCCCTGACCAAAACGGCATTTTTCATTTAGTGATACGGAACCCTCGGTGCACGAATCCGACTCGCACTTGGCCAGTTTATAAATTAATTTGAGGTCATTATTTTATTTACAAAACGTCGGGTCCTCTCCTGATATGGATTATAGTGTATCTGAATCTGAGTTCGCCATTGGTCGCGAGTTTGCAAGTATTTGTTTAATGAATGAAGATTTACAACAACTTACAAACAATTCCTTTGTGTCTGAGGTCAGGGTCGCAGGTAGCGAAGACTGCAGCGGCTGCGCCTTCCACTGATGACGTTACCTGAAAGTAGAGAACGTATGAATCAACATTATTTATTAAAAAAAAAACCGGCTAAGTGCGAGTCGGACTCGCACACCGAGGGTTCCATACAAACCTGTAGGTATTTAAGTAAAAGTTATGGTATTTTTATTGCAATTTTTTTATTATGTGATGTAATTAAGGTTCTGAATAAAGGCCAGGTTAAAAGTACCCTAAATCGACGAGCATGTATGAAAGGATTGATGAAAGTACAGGAGGCAAGGGAAGTATGTCAAGATCGTAGCAGGTGGAGGACTGTGGTCTCTGCCTAACCCAACGGGAAAGAGGCGTGATGTTATGTATGTATGTAATTAAGGTTTTCGGATGTTTCCTTTATGTGTGAAAGTACTGGTAGTATTCTTTAGGTTTTGATTCCCTTGCGAGTAGTTGAGAGTTTCAAAATATGCGGCTTAAATTGCTGTTTCTTTTAATTGCGTTGACATAGAAGTACCAAATTTTAAGATATTTGAGTTCACGGGAAGTACCCTGTAGGTTTTGATTCCCTTGCGTGTCGAAAATTTGCGACATAAATGGCTGTATCTTTTGATTGCCTTGGCTTAAAAGTTTGATTTTTTCCAAACTCCAAGAATTTTAGCTTGATACCTCCACGCGTTTCTGAGAATATGGGCCGCTAATTTGCAACTCAGCCAATGTCAGGAAAATCAGCTACGTATAAAACGTTGGCAGAATTGTGAACACACAAAAGCCATAAATCAACAATTGAATTAATAATCAAAACTTGAGTAACTGTCAACAAAGCAAGTCACATCTTGACAGTATACTCAGCTTATACGCTCTCAGGAGCGCTATTACAATACAATACAATATTCTTTATTGCACACGAAATTTTGTGATAAGTACAATATTAGAAATAGGTGTACAATGAGGCGGCCTTATTGCTAAACAGCAATTTCTTCCAGGCAACCTTTGAAAGTGATCTATCTATAATAGGACCCTTAAAGTTTGCCATGGTGCACTGGTTTCTTGCCGTTTCTTTTACGATGCCACAGCACAATCCGAAACGTAGCAGACTCACTCTATTTGCATTTAATTCTGCATGTTAAGACATTAAGTATTCTGTAAACAATGAACATTGAATAAGTTGATCCCGTGTAATT
This sequence comes from Athrips mouffetella, assembly GCA_947532105.1. Taxonomy (NCBI): domain Eukaryota; kingdom Metazoa; phylum Arthropoda; class Insecta; order Lepidoptera; family Gelechiidae; genus Athrips; species Athrips mouffetella. The sequence goes on along the minus strand of OX383969.1, from coordinate 4,656,444 downwards.
GCCCATGTGGTGCCAGCAAAGAATAATACCTACCAACCCGTCTCTAATTGTGGGTGTCGTAAGAGGCGATTAAGGGATTATGAACCGGAGGATGGGCAGCAGCGTAAATAGTACCACACGCTTGTTGGAATTCTGGAGCGGACTCTCTGTCCTGCAGTGGACTTTTTCATGGGATGTTATGACGATGGTGAAACGAATCTGAATTTGACGTTACCCAGCTCTTGCGTCCGTTTAGCACCCAGCAGTCTCCGTCTCGTGTGGCTGTGGTTTTTATACTGGCCACGTCACTGCCCGCACCTGGAAAAGGTTTTTCAGGTTATTAAATGAATGTTTATCTGAGCACACCAGATTTTCTTTTTCAGTACCTGGGTGACGGAGCTTCACTCTATAATAGCCGCCTCAACATTAAAATATCATCGGGTGAGCAAGCCATGTTACCTGCTAACAGATGGCGCTGTAGGTATCTGTTTAAAACGTGGTATTTAAAAAAAATGCTTATAAACATGGGGAAAACGAATTTTCCCAGATATGAGACCTAGCTAGATCAGTACAGTAAATTTCATCGAAATCGTTAGAGCCGTTTTTGAGAAATCGATTACAAATATATATTATAATACAACTATATATGCGAATATTGCTCGTTTAATAGTACAGGATAAAATGTGACAAAGGTCAAGTAAATTCCTTACCTTTGCAGCTCCATGTCAAAAAGGCATACATATGTTGAAGAGACAGCCTCTGCTAAATAGAGGCCAACGCGGAAACCGCGCGCCGTCCACTCTGTTTTGTACAAACACTAAACAGCCACTGTGGTCTAGTGTTTAGAGCTCTCGGCTCTCGATAAGGAGGCTCTGGGTTCAATTCCCTTCACACTATCAAACAAACCTCCCTCCCAAGTTTGGTTAGGACACTGCAGGATGAATCACCTGATTGTCAATTGTGGTTTAAGAATACAACAGATGGTAAAAATTACGATGCATGTAATGCCTCTGTCACGTGCCTCAAAGTAGATCCAGTTATTTAGATGACAGATATGATTTTATTTTACAAACATAGTTCTAAGTATGTTATGTTACTAACACTATAAACTGTATTTTTATTAGTAGTCTGAAATAAATAATTTGAATGTGAAAAAAACATAAGAATCGCAAAATTCATAGCCACAGGCAGGATTCAAACCTGCGTCTTGCGATTTTCTACTTTGTAGAAATAACCGAACACAAGAACTGTTCAAAAAAACACTTACCAGCAACATAATTGTCGATGTCAGTAAGTGGTCACCACCGCCCATAGCGCCCACTGTCTTATCAGTAGCATAATAGGGAACATGCATACATTTTTTTAGTCGCATTTATTAACAAAGTATGAAAAAACCACAATTTAGATGACCAAAAGTAAAATTTAAATTTAAATCGGCTAAGAAATACGGCTGAAATAAGCATTTAAAACTACTAATTAGACAGAGAGATCCGACATGAATAGTGACGTCACATTTCACTACGATAGTTTACTAGTATTATATGATCTGTGACTACGACCATATAAATTCCATATTAAATTTCGTTTTGCTAGAAAGAGACAGAAACAAATCTTCGATGGCTTATATCTTTTTTAATATTATAGTTATTCGAAAAATAGGTTCACAAGACTGTTTAATACATGAATGAGAATAATTTTTTTTAATAAAAAAAAGTCGTGCATGTTCTCTATTGACACTAACAAGACCGCAAAGTGCGTCGCCCACCACCCTGAGAACTAATATGGTGATAATAAAAACTCACCAGGCTCGCTCAAAGCGAAACACCCAATCGAGCCCTTCGTAAAGTCCTTCAAGAACTGCTCCTTTTGCTCCGGCGTGCCCTTTTCGTTCACCAGGTTGGCATATAGGAAGTTATGTATAGAGAGGATCATTCCTGTACTAGCGCACCCGCGGGATAGCTCTTCGACTACTAAAGCCAGAGATAGATAATCGAGGCCCATGCCGCCGTATGCTGGGTCCACTGCTGCACCCATTAGGCCCATACTAGTAAGTTTCTTTATCTGTAAAGAAATGGAACATGATTTATTATGGCGTACACTGCGTCAGGCGCGATCACGACGCGTAGCTACGCACTGTAATCGCGCGACGTGCAAGCAAAGTACGCGTCGCGTGGCGAATACGCCCCACACAGCGCCACCAGTACTATTTAAAATCACGCGTTCAGTATCAACATCATGATGTGTGTACTGGACTGTACGAATTCATTACGCCGCGCTTAACGTAGCGGCTATGACTAATTTCGTAAAATATACACGCCCGAGCGAAACGCGCCGAGCGATCGCACTGCGTATTCCCCAGCACGCGGCGCGTGGTCATACGCCGCGCGCTAGCTAGCGGTGCTCTTGTATTTTGCTGAATTTACTACGCGTCGTGATTCCGCCCCTTAGTCCAGTCCGAGCAACTGATTGCTCATCTCGAAAATTTATGGCGCCCCTGAATCGCTTTTTTAAAATCCTATGTAAATATAGTTGTACCTAAACAAAAAAAAAAAAAAAATGTTAGAGTTATGTTGGAGATAGTCATTACAAATATGCTTTTTTAATAGTACCAACAATAGGATTAAGTTGCAGATAGGCCAACTGATTATAAGTTATTTTGTGCGTCGTATACCAATAAACTTATAATACCTACATGCAAGTTCATAAATTGCATAAGGAATTCCATTCACAAAGATCCCTTGTTTATCGTCAATGACAATCAGTAGCTCTGTTTATCTCCAATTTGATAAATAAAACCAACGACTGATAAGGATATTGAATAACCTCAATAAAAAATATATTAATTCTTATGCAATAAAAACCTTTAGAATAAAATTTTTTTCAATTATAGTGTTTTTTATAGCAGAAATATGTCTCACATTATTACTTAGTTAGATTCTGGAACAAATCTAATTATTATTTACAAATACAAAATCATTTATTCCTCAATTCATTAATAACATGATTGCAGTATTTCAAGAAAACAAAACATAACATTTGAGAAAATGGTATGGGCACAGTTAGTGGCTAGTTTTAAACCCATCCAGAGTCAAGAAGAAAGGGACCTATTTACTAATAGTAAATAAGTATTTCAAGAAAAAAAGAAAACATTTGAGAAAATGGTATGGGCACAGCTAGTGGCTGGTTTTGAGCCCACCCAGAGTCAAGAAGAAAGGGACCTATTTAATAATAGTAAATAAGTATACCTAGAAAAAAAAATTGAGAAAATGGTATAGGCACAGCTAGTGGCTGGTTTTAAGCCCACCCAGAGTCAAGAAGAAAGAGGGACCTATTTAATAATAGTAAATAAGTATTTCAAGAAAAAACAAACAAAACATTTAAGAAAATGGTATGGGCACAGTTAGTGGCTAGTTTTAAACCCACCCAGAGTCAAGAAGAAAGGGACCTATTTAATAATAGTAAATAAGTATTTCAAGAAAAAAAGAAAACATTTGAGAAAATGGTATGGGCACAGCTAGTGGCTGGTTTTGAGCCCACCCAGAGTCAAGAAGAAAGGGACCTATTTAATAATAGTAAATAAGTATATCTAGAAAAAAAAAATTGAGAAAATGGTATGGGCACAGCTAGTGGCTGGTTTTAAGCCCACCCAGAGTCAAGAAGAAAGAGGGACCTATTTAATAATAGTAAATAAGTATTTCAAGAAAAAACAAACAAAACATTTGAGAAAATGGTATGGGCACAGTTAGTAGCTAGTTTTAAGCCCACCCAGAGTCAAGAAGAGAGAGGAACCTATTTAAAAGAAGCATTAGATAATTATTGTCTTTTTATATACAAATTTACTTATTTATTTATTTCATCAAAAGAAAGCTACACAGTTAATTTTTATTGCAGATAAACTAGACAAACAAAGTTGCACCCAACAGTAGAATCATATGAAACTATTGGGTGAAATGGCTCCATATACATGATCTAATCATCTGTTTTCGCGAGTCGCTTAGTCCCCACCAGAAAAAATAATCATATGAAACTAATTAATTTTATGCATGGAATTTAAGAAACAGTAGCCTGTGTCCTTTCCCATGGTTCAAACTACCAGCCCCACTATTCATCTGAGTGATAGACGGCACAAAGAGTTGAACCAGAGAACGCCACTCGATGCCACACAGCGTTTGTTGGTACTCATCATCGTGCTTTCATCCTCAGTCCCTGGCTCTGAGAAAACCCCCGAGATCTTTTCACTTATAGTATCTTTACAGATTAAATAACTTACTGGTTCAAATGGGAATCGCGCTTCCAGGTCTAATTTTGCCGCATGTGGTTTAAGATGTTCGCTTGCAAACTCACGCGCCAATTGCTGAATGTTTTGCTGCTGTTCGGTGAGGCAAGTTGTGAAAGAACGGGTGGCATATATCTTTATACATTGGAAAGTATTGACTGAAAGAACAATAAATTAGACATTTAGACTCAGTTCCAATGTCAGCTGATTAGGTTTTTAGAGAATTAGCTGGTTTTGTGGCCCCATCAATACTTAAGTGGATTCCATGAAAGAATTAAAGATATTTTTCAGTTTGGCCAAATTTTAGAACCTATGTTACTCAGAACAACTTTCTCAAGAAATATGGATTAAAACCAAAATTTAATCTTAATACTTACAAGTTAATTTTGAAGATTTAAGCAATGCCCCACTAGCCATGACTGCCGGAAAATAGCACAACTTCTGCTTTTAGTTAAAAATATATATCAACAGAAAAGATACGTTTAATCAAAAGCGGTCCGATAGAACGAAGTGTATGAAGCACTACGGTATGCTAATATGTGATAATGATAAGCGGCAACAAGGTCACTAGCCTCAATGCCAAAAACTTGTTTTCTCTCTATCCACTTCGGAATACCGGCTTAGCAAGCGTGTCGTCTCTCTCTCGAATAATATGAAAATTCTTGCCACTTATTCACTTTAGTCACTTATGGTGACTTCTTGGGTGGTTAATTAAGCTTATCAAGTAGTTTTAATTGCAATTAAATACTTTAAAATACAAAATATGACCAACAAAAATGCACTTCACGATAATACATAAGGTTTTTTTTCGTAGTAATTTCAACGATTGAAGTACAGCGACGAAACAAAATTGCGACTTTATAGAGCGTCGTTTCTTTCACACATTTAGTGTAGTCAACGTTGTTAATTTACAAAGCGCATTTTGATAGATACGTTCAAAACAGCTGTGCGTTCCATATTGCACTAACAGACTGCTTTAGAGCACTGTGAGCGCGCTTAAGTCGGTCCAAATTGACCTAAAGCGTGCTCTAAGCACTCGCTCGTTCACCGCCTTACGTCATTGATGACGTCATCGTTTCTGCTATGAGTGCTTTAGTCAAATAGGTGGAGCAGTGAAAGCGCTAATGTCAAAATCGATTTGACACATAGAATCCCACACATTTGCAGCCAGCTGATGTCTCTTAAGTTTTGATTTTAATGAGTTTGTCTCTAATGGAAATGAGAGTGGATTTGGCGCACATTTTTCAGCGATTAGCTTAGGCTTTGTTAAAGAAAATAAAAACAAAACTGACATTTTGACAGATGAACACGTGAGCGCGCTTAAATCCATTCCAAATTGACTAGAGCCATTAAAGCAGTGATAGCTTTGTGAGCGTGCAAAATCAATTTGGACCGTCCGTCAGTACTGTATACGCTTTTAGCAGCGTTTGTACAATTTGGAACACAGCCCAGGTTGCACATCACATCACACATCACACACAACTTCTGAAACTCAATACAGAAAAATACTCTCTTGGTTATAGGTGAATATCCTCTTTTTTTATTTGGTGTTGTTTAGTTTGATGTTTTAAAATACCTATGCTTTTTGCTTCATTTAAAAAGTCTCTTATGTATTGTGAAGTTTAGAAACACTAACGATTCTGTGGAAGTGTGGATCGAATTAACAGGTTCGCAAAGATCTTGAATTATTTAAATAATAAATAAAATTTTTTACAATCAATAATCTGTTTGTTTTATTTCTTTTTTCATACAGACAGACACATGACAGTAACAAGCTTGTCACAACACTAAAACCACAGACACAATACAAAAGAGTATGCACACATATCTTGTAAAGAGACAAACTGTGCGTTCCAATATGCACTAACAGACTGCTTTAGAGCACTGTGAGCGCGCTTAAGTCGGTCCAAATTGACCTAAAGCGTGCTCTAAAGCATTCGCTCTTTCACCGCCTTACGTCATTGATGACGTCATCGTTTCTGCTATGAGTGCTTTAGTCAAATAGGTGGAGCAGTGAAAGCGCTAATGTCAAAATCGATTTGACACATATAAAATCCCACACGTTTGCAGCCAGCTGATGTTTCTCAAGTTTTGATTTTAATGAGTTTGTCTCTAATCAAATCAAATCAAATCAAATCAAATCAAAATCGTTTATTCATTGTTGGATATTAAAATCTCTTAATGACGTCAGCTAAACTACATCGCTTCACAAACAATGTGGCGCCATTGTGGGAAAAAAAAGAAGCGACAATAAAAACCCACGCGCTCTTTTAAATATGTTTGAATGTACAAAGTTGATATACAACATACATAGGTCAGTTTTAATTTTGAATTAGCCTGTTAGAACCGTAGTCTAATCCCATGGATTTTTCTCTTCTAGATAATCTGATATTTTATAATAACCCTTCTTACATAATTTCTGCTTGATTACAGTTTTGAATTTATCTAACGGTAAACTTTCAATATCAGTGGGTACCTTATTATAGAAGCGTATACATTGACCTTTATATGTTTTACTAATTTTGTGAATACGGCTGACATGAGAAGCAAGTTGATTCTTGTTTCTTATGTTGACACTGTGCCTGTCACAATTTTTATCAAAAATATGTATATTCCGTTTAGCATATATTAAATTCTCATAAATGTATTGCGACACAAAAGTCAAAATGTTGATTTCTTTAAATTTATTTCGAAGAGATTCTCTAGGCTTCATTTTATAAATTGCACGAACAGCTCGCTTTTGTAGTAAAAAAATGCTGTTTGCATCCGCAGCATGACCCCATAACAAAAGGCCATATGACATGAGACTATGGAAATAACTGAAGTAGACTAACCTCGCGGTGTCTACATCCGTCAGAGCTCTTATTCTTTTCACTGCGTATGCTGCAGAACTAAGTCTGTTCGACAATTTATTAATATGCGGTCCCCATTGTAATTTGTTGTCTAAGGTAATACCTAGGAACGCAGCTGATTCCACAAGACTCAATTTATCGTTTTTCACTAAAAGGCTTGTAGCAGTTGGCTTTACATTAGGCAAAACAAATTTAACACACTTAGTTTTCTTTTCGTTAAGTAAAAGATTATTTACGGTGAACCACTCAACTACATTAGAGATTGTACTATTTACGTCGTCAAAATTTGATTGTTGTCTTTTGACTTTAAAAATCAAAGACGTATCATCTGCAAATAGTACTATCTCATTCTTGTCCTTTACAAGGTTTGGCAAATCGTTAATGTAGACAATGAACAGGAATGGTCCCAGGATTGAGCCTTGTGGAACGCCCATACAAATTTTTGATCCTAGTGACCTTTTCCCATTTACATCAACCTTCTGGATCCTTTCACTTAGATACGACTCCAGAAGGCTTAGAGCCTGGTCTCTAATTCCATAATGGTGTAATTTCCTGATAAGAATATCATGATGTACACAATCGAAAGCCTTGGACAAGTCACAGAAAACGCCAATGGCATCACTTGACTCCTCCCAGGCGTCAAATATACTTTGAATAAGCTCAACACCTGCATCGACTGTTGAGCGACCCCTGGTAAAACCGAACTGTTTTAGGTTCATCAAGTTGTTGCGATAAAAGTGGCTCTGAACCTGATTTAAAATTATCTTTTCAAATATCTTACTAAGAGTTGGTAGAACAGAAATAGGTCTAAAATTAGTGGGGTCTGATTTACTACCAGCTTTAAACAACGGAATAATTTTACTATGTTTCATCAAATCAGGAAAAACACCATCATCTACACATTTATTAAAAATACTAGATAAGTATGGTGCAATGCTTTCTATAACGGCACTAATAATTTTAACTGACAGGCCATCTATATCGGCGGTCTTTTTCATTTTAAGTGATTTAAAGGCTTTAATTATAACGAAAGCATTGACGTAACTGAATTTAAAATCTACATTGCAAACATCTACGTGTCGTTCGAGATAAGATTTGGCAAGAGTGGGAGATGAGTTCAAGGTTTTGGTAGTTGAAACTGGAATATCCGTAAAGAAGTTTTCAAAAGCTTCAGCAACTTCTATATCTGTACTTATGATCTGATCATCAATCTTAAGCTGGAAGTCATTCCGAGGAGCTTTAGATTTTCCAGTTTCACTGTTTATAGTTTCCCAAGTCGTTTTCGTAATGTTGGAACTATTTTTGATTTTATTTTTAATGAAATTTGATTTGGCTGCAGCACAAACCCTTTTGAATGTTTTTGAATAATCCTTTGCAAATTGCGCAAATGCATCACTATTGTTATATGTTCTTTCCTCGTAAAGTTCATATAACCTTAGCCTGCTTCTGTGTATTCCCACTGTGGCCCAATCACTAAACATTAGATTCTCATTAGAATGGAAATGAGAGTGGATTTGGCGCACATTTTTCAGGGATTAGCTTAGGCTTTGTTAAAGAAAATAAAAACAAAACTGACATTTTGACAGATGAACACGTGAGCGCGCTTAAATCCATTCCAAATTGACTAGAGCCATTAAAGCAGTGATAGCTTTGTGAGCGTGCTAAATCAATTTGGACCGTCCGTGAGTACTGTATACGCTTTTAGCAGCGTTTGTACAATTTGGAACACAGCGTCTATGTCTCTTCACATCCTCTATGATTTTTGTTTTTTAGACTTGCTCCAAGTCTAAAAGACCAATTCTTTTGCACAACGCACTTAGCCGGGGCCCATATAGCGGCTTCGTGAACATGTCTGCTAACTGTTGCTCGGAGGGCACTTGCTTGACTGAGAGCTCTCCGTTTTGTATGCATTCTTTAATGAAGAAATGCTTTATCTTGATATGTTTCGTCCTTTTGTGAAACTCGTACTGTGGGTTCTCTGAGAGTTTCAAAGCAGACTCATTGTCAACATTAATTGTGGGAATATCTTTCAGGGTTGTCAGTTCTTCCAAAATTCTTTTGAGCCAAATGGTGTCTCTTGCGGTTTCACTAAGTGCCATCAACTCAGCCTCTGTTGATGATATGGCTACAGAACTCTGTTTTTGGCTTTTCCACAAGACAGCTCCTGAAAAATGAAGTAACATTCCAGATGTAGAATGTCCTGTTGCTGGGTCACCACCGTGGTCAGCATCGCTGAATCCGATCAGTCTCCGTCCACCTTCCCAGCACTTTTTGAAAACAAGTCCTTTATTTACAGATCCTTTTAAATATTTGAATATTCGCTTTACCTTTGTTACATCATTTTTCGTTGGTTTTTCAAGATTACGGGATGCAACGCTTACTGCATAACATATATCAGGTCTGGTGGCAACCATTAAGTAGGCTAGTGCTCCTACTGCTTGGCGGTAAGGAAAATCATGATCAATTTCATTAGAAATATTTGAGTCTTGAGGTTCGATTCTGACTGCAGGAGACGGGGCAGCCTTGCAGTTTTCCATTCCAAACCTGCTAAGTATTTTTTTAATATAGGCCTTTTGGCTCACGGTTATAGAACCATCTTTGGTTTTGTTTATCTCAAGACCTAGAAAGTATGATGCAGGTTTTGTAGTGATTTTGAATCGACTCTTCAATCGCTCTATGAATTCTCGTCCAGCTTTCTCATCAACACTAGCAACTAGACCATCATCCACGTAAAGGGCTATCACAACGTCCTTGCGAATGTATAGGCAGGGATCCTGCGTGCTTTGTTTAAAACCTGAATTTGTTAAAAATTGTGAAATACAGGTATTCCAACACAATGGTGCCTGTTTAAGTCCATAGAGGCTTCTTTTTAATTTACAGACCTTCTTGGTACCGTCAACATATCCTTCAGGTTGGACCATATAAATTTCTTCCTTCACAGAGCCATTTAGGAATGCTGTAGATACGTCGAATTGTTGAAGTACCAGATTATCTTGAGCAGCGAGTCCTAAAACTGCGCGCACCGTACTTAATCTCACGACAGGACTAAACGTTTTGTCGTAATCCATTCCCGCTTTTTGAGAGAAACCCTTTACCACAAGTCTGGCTTTATAGCGTTCAACCGTTCCATCTGGATTCATTTTTACTTTATATACCCATTTGCACGGTAGTGGCTTTCTGCCTTTTGGCAGATCAATGAGTTCCCATGTTTGGTTCTCATTTAGTGAACAAATTTCGGTGTGCATTGCTTCTAACCACTTAGACCTTTCTTTGCTTAGAATTGCTTCTTTATATGACTGGGGTTCTACAATTTTATCCATTTCAATGGCTGCCAGTACATAATCTTCTAGTCTTTTTGGAGGAGCGATTCGTGATCTATTACGGAGGTTCATCCTTTCTCCATGTTCAGAGTGCTGAGCTTCCTCTATTTCAGGATTAGGGTCAGATCGTTGATCTTCCTCGATTTCAGAATCATGAAGTTCAGGTTCATTTGGAGGAACTTCCTCATTTTCAGTTTCAATATGGATATAGGTTCCATTTAGGTCATCATCGCATGTATCATACTGTGACACATTTTGTTCGTTTTGAATTTCAGCATCATCAGTGCTTGCAACTTGATCGTCTTGTTCTGGTTCATTCAGATGTATGTTGTTTTTATTAGGATTATTTTCATATTCGAGAATAACTCCTTCTTCATCGTCACTGTCTGCAATTTCTTGCTCTTGTTTAGTCAAACATAGTTGATTATTTACTTTTATCTTGTCGATGGGGATATTTAGTCGATATTCATCCTCGTATAGCATTCTTTTGACAGTTCGAATGTCCTTTGAGACAAATGCGTTTTAGGGTAGGGACATATACTCTAAAGGCTTTTTGGGTTTCAGAGTAGCCTGCAAGCATTCCAACTAGTGCTTTAGATGTAAATTTCTGTCCACGATTGTTTTTTTTCAAAACAAAAGTTTTCGTCCCAAAGATATACAGGTGGTTTACGCACGGTTTTCGACCAACCCATTTCTCAAAGGGTGTAGCCCCTCCAATACTTTGGTTAATGCTTCTGTTTGACAGATAATTAGCAGTCAAGATTGCTTCAGCCCACAAAAACATTGGCGCTTTGGATTCGAGCATCATACATCTTGCTTTTTCCACCAAAGTTCTATTTTTCCTTTCGGCGGTGCCATTTTGGCTTGGAGTATATGGAGCTGTCAGCCTACGGCTTATTCCATTTTCTTTCAAGTAGTCATTGAATGTTTTGTTACAATATTCCGTGCCATTATCACTCTGCAGGCATTTTATCTTGTTTTCAGTGAAGTTTTCTGCTTCTTGCTTGTAGAGTTTAAATTTATCTATAACTTCAGATTTGTTTTTAATGAAGTATACCTTGCAGTAGCGGCTGAAGTCATCTATGAAAGTGACAAAGTATCTATTATTGCCAAGAGATGGGGTACGGATGGGTCCGCAGACATCACTATGTACAATTTCAAGGGTTTTGTTAGTTCGAGTCTGAGTTTTTTCTTTTGGGTTAGGAGTTCGACTTATTTTTCCTTCTATGCAGGTTTCACAATCTCCCAATTCAGAATTTCCTGTGTCTAATTCCAACCCTATTAGGCTCTTATTCTTGGCCGCATACTTCATGTCTTTCCAATTCATGTGGCCTAATTTTTTGTGCCACTCCATATTTGCGGTTTCAGTATTTAAGTTTTGTATTTCTGCTTGTCGGGATTTTAGAGTTTCATCGACTTCAGTCTCAGAATCGGAACTGGATTCTGAATCTTTATCTGCTATGTTTGCTTTATCATTTCTGGTTATACGGAATTCATCGTTTTTTATGGTTTCAAGATAGTACATTGTACGCCTCGAATCGTATCTTTAATGATTGCCTTGGATTTTGTAAATATGACCACTTGTCCTGCATCAGTCATTTGTCCGACCGACAATAGATTAGCACATAATGAAGGCACGTAGAGAGCTTCGGATAAAGCTATAGTACCTTTATCAATTTCAATTTCAGCAGGTCCTTTTGCTTCTATGTTAGTGGTTTGACCTTGTGCGGCAAGTTTTAGGGATTTAGACGTCTCTTTTAAAGACTTGAAAGGCTTTTTCGAATGCGTCATGTGCGAATTGCAGCCGCTGTCCAATATCCAAGCTTTTTTTAGTTTTATCTCAATAGGTAACAGCTAAAGTTGTTTTTTGGTTCTTTTTTACCGTATTTATTTTTCTTGTTGGCATTTTTCCAGCATTTTTCAGTTTCGTGGCCTTTTTTCTTACAGATTTTGCAAAAGGCATACATTACTTCAACCTCACTAATATCTTCTTGACTGGTGCTCGGTTCAGAGTCATTCCTTCGACGGGCGTCACTTTCTTCTATTATTTTTATTTTGAGCTTTTCAGGGGATGGCAACGTGTCTTGGGACTCTATGGCAGTTCTGAAATTTTCGAATTCATCTGTAAGGCTGTATAGCATCATAATCGAAAGCAACTCACAGTTTATTTCAATCTTCATGTCCTTTAATTTGTCTACAATATCCATAAATGTATTTAGGTGTTCACGGATATTGTTCTTTCCCAGCTTAAGCAGAATCAGCTGCTTCAAAAGGTTTGCCTTTCTGGCGGGACCCTTGCTGGCATATATGGACTCAAGAGTATCCCAAACATCTTTCGCGTACTTACAATTCTTTACTTGTTTAAGCTCTGTTGGCGAAATCATGAGCAACAATTCCGACTTTGTCATTTCGTCATTATCGATCTCTTCTTGCGAAGCTGTGTTGGTTGGAGTCTTTGATAGGGATTTCCATAGTTTACTTTTTATCAGGTACGCTTTGGCGTGTATAACCCAGGTGTCATAATTATCTTTTCCAAGTGGTTGTATTTTTATAACCGACATTGTAATTTTTATTGACACTCGTTCATCCGACTCAAATCAACATATACAGATCTGCTACCATGTGAAGTTTAGAAACACTAACGATTCTGTGGAAGTGTGGATCGAATTAACAGGTTCGCAAAGATCTTGAATTATTTAAATAATAAATAAACATTTTTACAATCAATAATCTGTTTGTTTTATTTCTTTTTTCATACAGACAGACACATGACAGTAACAAGCTTGTCACAACACTAAAACCACAGACACAATACAAAAGAGTATGCACACATATCTTGTAAAGAGACTCTATGTCTCTTCACATGTATAATTAATTAAACATTTGAATAAAACTGTATTGTAGCTTAGGAACGTAGTTGATCTAGAAGGTCTTTTCAAGACCAATTTCTCAGTCTTTCTGAATTAGGTCTTTCCTTTGGGGTAAAAACATTTTCACGAGACTAACATAGGTGATGAGTATTAAAAAAATTAATCGGTACTCATATACCTCAAAATGTGAGCAAAAGGTATGAAAAATCGTGAATTTCATTTAAAATTTAAGGATTTTAAAGTGTGCATGAGGAAAGACCTCATTGCTGTCAATGTCATAAGCAGACAAGTGGGTGGTGTATTGTTTACCGTTTTGTACAATTTTCTCCTGTTTCTAAGGCAATATAGGACCCAAAACGTTAAATCGTGAGCATTAGAAAACCCATGTGCAAGATATAGTTCCTACAGTGTCCCAAAAAAAAGACAATTTGAGGTGTAAAAACTAATAAACAGTTAGTCGCCAAAAAACCAGAAAAATGACTTCGATTTTCGATCAATACGAGCAAGCGCAGGTTTCGCAGCAACCGAAACCGATTGCGGAGCCTATGACATCTTCTGGGTACATTAATATGCAAGTTGAAGACAATACACCAATGTTTTCTAAGCAGAAGATGAACCTCAGTCCTTCAGATTCTATAACACATTTAGCTGTAGCGAGTGACTATCTCGTGCTTGCTATGGCTAATGGAAAGCTCTTTAGGCTTGATTTGAAGATGCCTGATCATGCCGAAGGTAAATATTTAAACAAATCAAATTTAATTAAAAATGAATGTGAACTCACAATTTTCCTCATTTGTTATCTATTAATGTTTTGTATGATTAGTAAGTAGCTGTATTTAATTTTTAGTTTATGAAATCACAGGCTAAACTTTAGATTATGGACGCATACTAGTCAATTCTTATCACAGTTAATTTAGTTTTTCATAAGTGAACAAATGAAATACTATTATTACAAAACAAAAAAAGTTGCAATGCTGTAAAACATTTTGGCACCAAGAATTATTTGGGCCATTTGGTTAATTGACAAATGTTTTAGTGCAATAAGTTACAATAACTATAACACAAGGTTGCTAGGCTTTAAGTTTACAATAACTTTATTTAAAAAATGAATTCATTGGATGTTAACATAATTATTGCTTTGTTTCAGAAATCCAATACACAAAATATGTTCAACAGAACACAAAGCTGACGGGTATATTCCTAGACCCACTGGGATTCCATCTCCTATTAGCATTTGCACCAAGAAACAAGGATGGCAACCCAGAGCTGGTTTACCTCCATCGTAAGAGTGGTAAACTTAAATCCGTCACCAAATCAAGAAACTTTGAAGTTACCGAGGTGGGCTGGAACTATGAGAATGTATCTGAAACATCAACCGGTCCTATATTGCTTGGGACATCGCAGGGACACATAATAGAGACGGAGTTGGAGGCTGATAGTGACAAATCTTTCACAGCCAGCCAGCAGTACTGGAGACAGGTATGCATGTTTATGTTTTGCTTAATCTTAGACTATCTTAACATACCAACTAATGTTAAAAAAGCAAAAATAACTGTCCGCTAAGCTACCATACCTGAAAAAATTTGGTATCAGAAAGTTTGAACCATGGAAAAGAACTTTTTAGTTTTCCTTACCTGCAGTGTGAAAAACAGGACCCTATTAATTTCATTTTTCTTTGAATTACTTAGCAGTAATTTATAGTGTGGTACCGGCAAAAAATTGTACCAACCCATACATACCCGTGGGTGTCGTAAGAGGCGGCTAAGGGTTACTGTAGGATGGGCAGCAGCATCCTCCTTCGTATCTTACATCTTACTTACTGCGGTCACCTACAACCGCGGTCCATGGTGCAAGCCGTAAAGCTAACAAGCAAGGTGACTATGGTACTTCCCCTCCACATTTTTCCAGCAAAAGCTAGAATTCTGGAGGGAGCACCTGTCCTGTAGTGGATGTTTCATGGGATGTTATGATGATGAATATAAATTCAATTCAATTGATGAATATTAAGTCAATAACGACTGGATATTATAACAAAAAGTTATACTAGTGACTGGATATTATAATTTACAACAAAAAACATCTTTGTGGACATCACCAGCTGATCATAGAAGTCATTTAACCCACCAGGCTCTCCACTTCTTCTCAAGCTAAAACTACTTTTTTCTTAGGGGAAACTTTTTTTTTTATTTTTCATTTAATCTATTAGTCACATAGAATCACCCCTCAGGATCATCATCCTTTTTTTACACCCTGTATCACTCTATGCTGATAATTATATAAACTCAGAATCAAAGTAATTTTCTAAATAAAATGAAAATGGCTAATCTAAGCATATTTTTTATTTTAGTCAGCCTATCTGGTAATTTTTATTCAATTAATTTTTTTACGGTTCTTACTCCATCACTACTTGCGATGATTCTGCCAGTCAGAGTTAAAAAAAAAAAAACTTTTATTAAAAAAATATTTTCAGAATAAATTATTTCAATAAAATATTTTCAGAATAAATTAAAAAAAAAATATTTCAAAACTAGGAATAACGGAATTGTGAACACACAAAATCCACTCATCAAAAATTGTGAGAATTATTGTATGTTTTAAAAATGACTTGTATTTTTTTTTTCTACACAAGCTGCCCAATTACCTGCCCCTCTATGGAGGAAGGGAGATAGAAGGATTGGTAAAATACCCTCAATTTAAATATTTTGTCTTATTCACATAAAATAGTTACAGAAACACTTGCTTTTGTCTTTGTTATAAATATTGTGCTGTGTGACTTTGTGAATATATTTAAATGAATGAATGAATGAATGAATAAATTCTTTATTGCACACATAAACATAAGAACACACAAAGAGGTTATAGCGGGCAAAGGCGGTCTTATCGCTGAGAGCGATCTCTACCAGACAACCTTTGTATAGAGGAAAAGACATACATAAATAAACACAGCAGGTAGTGTACCAATAAAAAATTGCATACAAAAAACACATATATATATATAAATATAAAATAAATACAAAAATATAAACAAATAAATATACACATATATAACTATAGTGTTAGGAATACATGTATACTCAGTTGCAAACAGAAGAGGAATGACTTAGGAGATAATTATGCAGTTTTGTTTTGAAAATAGCAAGCGACTCGGAGTGACGAACTTCAGAGGGCAAATTATTCCACAGTTGAGCAGATTTTAAAGCAAAAGACTCCTTGTAGTAGCCCGACCGTGTTAATGTAGCCCGCAAAATGTTGTCAGACTTCGATCGAAAGACACGCGAGCGGTCAGCACCTAGGTACTGGAAACTCTCCTTAAGGTAGGAAGGAGTGCGTGGGTCATACAGAACATTGTACAGAA
This sequence comes from Athrips mouffetella, assembly GCA_947532105.1. Taxonomy (NCBI): domain Eukaryota; kingdom Metazoa; phylum Arthropoda; class Insecta; order Lepidoptera; family Gelechiidae; genus Athrips; species Athrips mouffetella. The sequence goes on along the minus strand of OX383969.1, from coordinate 4,639,792 downwards.
GCGTCAGGACGTGTTCTTCACGGCGCAACCTAATAGGAAGCCATTTTAACTTGCTCCTGTATTCAGACACATGATCGAACTTACGCAACCCATATATAAATCTGATGCACATTTTTTGCAAGCGTTGTAGCTTATTGAGCAGGTCCTCATTGAGGTCAATGAGGCATACATCTGCGTAGTCCAGAATCGGAAAAAGTAGGGATTGCACAAGTTCGATTTTAGTCTTCACGGGGAGCAAGTTATTCCACCTTTTTAGCGATCCAGCAGCAGCAAAGGCTTTTCTGCTGGTTAGGGTAATAATGTGCGGAGCCCAAGAGAGAGTGCTATCGAAAAGAACCCCAAGATTTTTAACCACTTTGCTAAAAGGCAAAGTGACACCACTGAAAGTAACAGGTCGAATCAGATCGAAGTTGAGCCGTGAAATCTGTTTCGAGCCTCCAATGATGATAACTTGTGACTTATCAGGATTGACGATAAGGCCATGCGATTGACTCCATCTATATACAGTAGCTAGGTCATCGTTAAGTTTGGAAATCAAGACGTCGATATCATCAGTGGAGGCTCGAGAATAGATTTGCAGGTCGTCAGCATACAGGTGGTAATGACAGGATAGGAAGGGAGTCAGGAAATTAATGAAAATAGAAAATAGGAGAGGGGAGAGAACACCGCCCTGGGGAACACCGGCAACTACATCGCAGTAGGAAGATAATTTGTTGTCTACGCGGATACGCTGTCGGCGTCCAATGAGCGTTTAGTTTAGCTATAATCTGTTCATTAAGGTCCTTGAATCTTGAGTGCTTACATTTAATGATAAAAGATGCATCGATCAAACAAGATCTGTGCCAGTACTTCAAAAGATTTAATTTGCATTGTTTTATGTTCCTGTTATTAACTAGTAAATGCAGCAACATGTAACATTTTTCTTTCTTTCTTTCTCTTTAATTTCCTGTGCATTTTCCTTATAATCGTAGAGCGAAAATTGTTCATGAGATATAATATACATTTTAAAGCATTATTATACCTTAAATTGCAGATATTCGACATTGGCCGTGGAACAGAAACCCCCATTACTGGCTTACAATTTCACAGGGTTGGCAACACCAGTAAATACTTCATCTTCGTGACTACCCCCACTCGTTTATACCAGTTCATAGGCCATGCGGTCACCACTGACGGAAAACCGTCCCTACAGACAATATTTCATCCATACTTGACTACCCCGGAGACGAGTTTCCAAGAAATTGCTTCAAATCTGAAGTATTCCAAGTTGCAGTTCTTCTTTGATCGGAATAATACACCGAAGATGTTTGCTTGGTTGACGGGGCAAGGAATATTTTATGGACAGGTATGAATGTTTTAATTTTTTTTATTTATGTTTTTAGTGTACGAATAGCGTGTAATGGAAAAGTGTGATGATTATTTATTATTATTATTTCTACTCGGGACGCCGCGGCTCGCGCAGACGGGTGATCAGATCACGTCCGTGGATCTATTTCACCCACTATCCCAGCTGGAGACGGGCGGCGTGGGTTGTTTCACTCCAATCCCCATCCAGGATGACGGCCAGTTATATGTGGCGAGCTGCTCTTTTGGCTTCATCAGGGGTGTCCTCATTTTCCATCCCCCCTAACTACTGGTTGAGATGTACTAAATGAGGATCCTGAGAGGGCCTCCGGAGCATCTCGCACACAATTCTGTGTCCCCTGGTGTGAGGCTCACTGCTCCACAATCCACCCCGCCCGGGGCACTGGTTTACTGGTGCTCCTGCAGCGTTACCCCGTGGAACCTACCTGTTGCTTTGTAGTATCTTACCATGTCTGCTACTGATACTTCCCTTATGTCCTCCTCTGATATTTTGTCCTTACCCGTTGCTAACCATCTGGGCATCGAGTACATGGGACACTCGGCGAAGAAATGGAAGCCGGTCTCCTCCTCTCCGCATTCTGGACAAGCTGGGTCCTCCTTTTTCTTCATTATGGTCAGATGTCTGTTTAAATTACAATGACCTGTCATAATGCCTACCATTACCGTTATATCTGGTTTCGAGAGCTGTAAAAGGTGTTTAGTCTTTTTCCTATCATATCCCTTGATGAAGAGTTTGGATTGACGATGCCCCTCCACGTTCTCCCATCGCGTGATAGCCTCTACATTTATAATTTTCCTAAGTACCCCTTTAACTATGTTGCTAGAAATGGGAAGGCGGGGTTCTGGGCCTATCAGTATTTCATCTGCTCCTTTCCTGGCTAGTTCATCCGCGGTCTCGTTACCCACGTTTCCTTCGTGACCGGGTGTCCAGGCTAATATCACTTCTTTGTCTTGAGCTAGGTCATTAAGGGCCTCTTTACATTCTAGCACCAAGGCTGATGTCGTCTCTGATTTCATTATTGCTTTTATTGCTGCTTGGCTATCGCTGTAGATCATTACTCTGTTGTGTAAGTTTCCGCAGGACTCTTTTATGTGTCTGGCACATTCTATGATGGCAAGTACCTCAGTTTGAAATACACTTGCAAATTTCCCAAGTGGTACTGATAATTTTATGCTTTCGGGTCCATCGATGAAGAATCCTGCGCCCGATCTGCCGGACTTAGCCTTCCTAGACCCGTCTGTGTAGCATACTATTGTTTCCTCTGTTGTTTCAGCCTCCCAGTTGTCTCTGGTTCCTATATGTACTCTGTACTTCTTGTCGAAGATCTTTTGCTTCCCAATGAGATCATTGCGCGTCATGATCATCGACAGATTTCTTTCATACGCTTTATCTATCGTAGAGTGTCCGGAGCCTGTATTTATGTTGCTCCATTGCCCGCACGACTTCATTCTGTACCATTGTTCTAGAGCTTTCTTCTTAGCCCCCAGATCCGGTGGATCGAGTCCGAGAATCATATCCAGTGCTGCTGAGGGCGTAGATCTCATTGCTCCCGTTGTCATGAGCTCTGCTAGTCTCTGTACTTGCACTAACTCTTTGTAATTTACTTTTATTGACGCCCTGTGCCACCATACTATTGCACCATACATGAGTCTTGGCAGTATGATAGCTTGGTAGATCCACATCACCACTGTTGGTCTTAGGCCCCAAGTTCTACCTACGGCTCTGCTGCATTGCATCAATGCTATCTTAGCTTTGTTACTCTGTGATCTAATGTGTGAGTTGAAAGACAGCTTATTGTCTATTATCACACCTAGATACTTTAGTTCTTGTATCATCTCTATCTGGGTTCCATCTATGGTGATTGGTGCCAGCTCTACTTTTTTCCTTTTATTTGTGAACATCATTAGTTTGGTCTTTTCGGGGTTAAGGTTGAGTCCTCTCTCCCTGCACCATAATAGTGTAGCTTTTATTCCAGACTGTATTCTGTTCCTTACCATTATCATGTCTTTCCCCGTGACCAGTATTGCACCATCATCGGAGTATGCTTGCATGAATATGTGCATTCTGTTTATTTTCTTTAATAGGTCATCTATAAGTAGGCACCACATGAGTGGGGATAGACACCCTCCTTGGGGAAATCCCCTATTGGCCTTTATTGTGTAAGAGATGCCTCCTAGTTCTGCTGTTATTCGTCTGTTTCTCAACATATTCACTATCCATCTTCTGGTGTATGACTCTATGTTGTCTCTACGAAGTGATGCTTCAATTGCCCTTGATGTGGCCTTATCAAATGCCCCCTCTATATCGAAGAAGCACGCCATTGCTGACTCTTTAGCTTCTAGCGCTTTGTCTATTCTTATCACAAGGTTATGAAGAGCCGTTTCTGTGGATTTGTTTTCCGTATATGCATGCTGGTTTGCATGAAAGGGGTTCCTTCCAAGTCCGACCTTCATCCTTATGTGTCTGTCTAATAGTTTCTCCAGTGTCTTTAGCATAAACGAGGATAAGCTTATGCATCTGAATGCTTTTGGCTCTTGATAGGACTTTTTCCCCGGTTTTGGCAGAAAGGTAGCCCTTACAGTTCTCCAGCTTCCAGGTATGTATCCTAGGGCCAGACTGGCTTTTAGGATTGTCACCAACTCCTCCTTTATTATCTTGAGTGCTTTTTGCAGCATCTTTGGAAATATTCCATCTGGTCCCGCCGCTTTATACGGTGAGAAAGTATTAATACTCCATTCTACAAGTTCTTCCGTTATTATTGATCCTGTGTCCTCCCACTCGTTTGTAGTATTTACATCAGGGTCATCTAATCGTGCCTCTATGTTATCAGGGAAGTGTGTGTCCATCATGATCCTTAGGATTTTCCCTGGATCTGTGATAACCTCGTTGCCTGCCCTGATGCTACCAAGTTTGCTTACTTTGTCATTAGCCAGCGTTTTCATTAGTCTCGCTGCTTCCGGATATTCTGTTATGCTGCCAGAGTATGACCTCCAACCTTTCCTCCTCTCCCTCTGGCAAGCATTGCTTAGTTCATTCCTTTTATCTCTGTATGTCTGCCAGCTGATTGGATCGTCCTTTTTCTTCAGAGCAATCCTCAGTGCACGGCGAGTCTTTTTCCTGTTTTTCTTTAACTCCTTGTTCCACCAGGCTTGTCCCCTCCCTATCTCAACTACCTTGAGCGGACATGCCTTGTGTTGAGCTTCCCTCATGTTGTTACTTAGCTTTTGTACTCGATTATCTAATACCCCCCTACTATCAATTGGTTCATCTATGGGCATAAACTCTTCTTTTAAGTATTTATCAAAGAGATCCCAGTCTGTCTTTCTATTATTCCTAACTTTGAAATGATAGTGTGATGATACTAAAGGGTGTGAATCTGGCCATCTGCGCATGATGACGATCGTATTAAGCGTTAAGAAATGTATGAAAACATGTCTCAAGTTGCAGGGACTGGCGTATTAGGCGAGAAATCGTATTAAGCGTGATCGTATTAAGCGGGTTCTACTGTAATTGTTTTGAAACTGACTGTAAACAAATTGAAAGTGCAGTTCCCACCTTTTTTATAACATAATTTATTTCACCCCTTACAGTTGGACCCTACATCTCAACAAAATTCAAACTCGTTGTTCACCCAAGCAGAACTCATCAACTACCCGACAGATAAAGACGACTCCAAAGAGAAGGCTCCCTTAGCTTTCGTCCTAACTGAATTTCACGCTTTGATCATGTACTCAGATAGGATCAAAGCGATCTCTTTATTGAACCAAGAATTAGTCTACCAGGAAAACTTCTCAGAAGCTCACGGAAGGCTGAAGAATATAGTCAAAGACCCGAGAAGAAAAACTATTTGGGCAGTCACCGACAAAACGGTCTACAGATACAAGGTTGTAAGGGAAGAACGAAATGTTTGGAGAATTTATTGTGATAAAAAAGAATTCGATCTAGCCAAAGAATATTGCTTTAACAATCCAGCTTTTATTGACATTATTAATGTAAAACAAGCAGAATTGCTTTTCTCAAAAGGAGACTACGAAAAAAGCGCCGAAATCTTTGCTGAAACCCAAAGCAGTTTCGAAACGATCTGTTTGAAATTTCTTGAAATCGACCAACTTAATGCATTGAAAGTTTATTTAGGGAAGCGACTGGACGCTATTAAAGAAGATGATAAAACACTTATTTCTATGATCGTGATTTGGATGACGGAACTATATCTGTCTCAACTAGGTTTATTGAGAAGGACAGGGAAGGAAGATTCCTCTGCGTACCATCAAATCCAGAGCGACTTTGAAGTATTCCTATTACAACCGAAAGTAGTCAAATGTATGCAACATGTAAAATCTGTCATTTACGATTTAATGTCTTCGCACGGTGATAAACAAAATCTAATAAAGCTTACAATTATAAATGAAGATTACGAAAACGTGGTATCACAGAATATATACAAAAAGTCTTACTTAGAAGCGTTAAGCATGCTTCAGACGTTAAAAAGGCCAGAACTTTTTTACCAATTCGCACCGATTCTTCTAGAAGCCTCACCGAAGCATACCGTCAATGCGTTAATATCGCAAGGAGTACGTTTGAGCCCTTCGAAATTGCTTCCAGCTTTTTTATCCTGTGAAAGCGATGAAGCTCATATAACGGAGATTGTAAGATACCTGGAGTTCATGTTGCAAAACTTTAATGTAAAGGATAAGGCGATACACAATTATTTGTTGACGTTATACGTGGAACATGATCAGACATCGCTCATGAGATACTTGGAGCGGCAAGGGCAGGATCTCATGATGGTCAACTATGATGTCCATTATGCTTTAAGGTAAGGCTCTCATTTTGGGGTCTGTGGCTGGAGACGGAGGCGTGGTAACCTGTAACCTTCCTGTTCTTTAAATTGGCTATCTCCGATGGAACTCCATCATCGTAACGTCCTATCATAAGTCCACAACTCCAAAATTCACAGCATGATTACATGTTACTTTAATTTTGGAGGAAAAAGTCCCATAGTTACCGCACTTGTTATCGTTGTGTTTGGTACCGTGGAGTGCGGTTGTTGGTAACCGCAATATGGTGGTACGATACGCAGAAGGACGCAGCTACCCATCATCCGATTCAAAATGCCTTAGTCGCCTTTTACGTACTTTGCTATTATACTGATTCCAGATTGTGCCGTGAAAAGAACCTTTCCCAAGCGTGCGTTAAGCTGTCAGCACTCCTCGGTCTATGGGAGTCGGCGGTACAGTTAGCTCTAGAAGTAGACTTGAATCTGGCCAAGAACATCGCCAACCAGCCTGATGATACGCAACTGCAGAGGCAGCTATGGCTTTCCATAGGTATGTTGAGTTAGGACACATGGACTTTTGAACACTGAGGCATTTAAGTCTTTTGAGTTTTTAGTTACTTGGACTTTTGGACACCACTAGACACCTTTGGACTTTCTTAGACTTAGCATTGATCCATAGTGTTAGTAAACTTATACTAAGTAGACTAGTCTTAAATAAATATACGAAACTTACTTTACTCGGTCTGTGGGAGTCGGCGGTACAGTTAGCTCTAGAAGTAGACTTGAATCTGGCCAAGAATATCGCCAACCAGCCTGATGATACGCAACTGCAGACGCAACTGTGGCTTTCTATAGGTATCTATATTTAAAATTATGGACTCAATTTGGGCACTTAAAGGTTGTAAGTCTTTTGTACACTTTTAGACATTTCAGTCTTTTGGACATTTAAGTCTTTTGGACGCTTGGACTTTCGGACACTTTTTGACATTTCAGTCTTTTGGACACTTAGCCATTTCAGTCTTTGGACACTTGGACTTTTGACCACTATTTGACACTTAAGTCCTTTAGACATGATAAAACATTTGGATACTTGGACTTTGAAACACTATTAGGCTTAATGACGGACACTTAGATTTTTGACTTTTGGGTAATGTTATATTACAAAATACTAGACTAAAGAAATACATTATGAAACTTGAAAGAGAGTTTAAATTAAACTTGTACATGAAATGTCTGTCCTTCAGCGGAACACGTGATCAGCAAGAACCAGGAGCTATCTGAAGCGATGAAGTTCCTTGAAGAATGTCCCCTGCTGAAGATCGAGGATATCCTGCCCTTCTTCTCCGATGTCGTCACCATCGACCACTTCCGCGAGCCTATCTGCCATTCACTACAGGTATTTTTTTCTTTTTTATATTACAAGTGAGCAAACGAGCAGGTGGGCCACCTGATGGTAAGTGGTCTCCACCGCCCATAGCGCCCACTGTCTTATTAAAGGCATATTTTGACAGTGACAAGACAGCAAAGCGCGTTGCTCACTTTGAGAACTAAGATGGTATGTTCCATGTGCCGGTAATTTCACTGCCTCCCCTTCCCATCAAACCGAAACACAGCAGTGCAAACACTGCTGCTTCACGGCAGAAAAAAGCAAGGGGGTGGTACTTCTTCAGAAGGACTTTCCACAAAGCCCTACCACCTTCAAACCGGTATTTTTATCATCATCATATTATCTGTAGCAGCGAACTACAATACTATAGAACGATAACTACGCTTCAAACTTGACCCCACGAAATAGTTGCCTAAGTAGGCGGAGCTAAAATAGTTACCTCTCAACTACCCACTAGCTGACATTGCAGCACGCGCGCGGACGAATCCCTGCTCTCGTTCTGAATTTGAACCAATTGATTTTTGTATACGTATTTTGAATATAGGTACGTCCTTTTGGTTTCACGCAGGATCACTTTTTGTGTGGAATTTGTTCTGAGTTAGAGTTCCATGGTATTATAGTTCGCTGATCTGTAGTAAGTTTCCTAGTGCATAAAGCCTATCTTTAATATTATGAAGTTACTTGAAACGGAAGCTTACCTTAATTGGTTATAATAAAATTAATTGTAACAATTTTTTTAATATTTAATGATTTGAGACATTTTTCTTTGGTTGTGCTAGGACGCCTAGCTTCTTGCCAAATTTCATGATTCTAGTTCTACAGGAAGTACCCTGTAGGTATTGGTTTGGTACATAAATGTATGGAGATGGTGACAAAACTGGCCGTATCTTTTGATTGTGTTGTAGATGCTTGAAATTTTCACTTTAACAAGGGTCTATAAATGTTAATATGTGATATTAAATTTAATTTGATACCTTTACCGTTCGTGTGAAATAGGGTCTTCACAGACAGACAACGGAGTGATCCTATAGGGGTTTCTTTTTTTTTTCTTTTGAGATACGAAACCTTAAAAACAACTTTGACAAAAGGTATCACTCTCAGCAAATGCTCAACATACTGGCACAGTAAATATATAAGCTAAAACAGTATGGAAACTCCGGCCTTTTTTTGAAAAAAGAACTATTCTGCGTCGGAGCGTCAGGGTTGTAACCCAGAATTTTTGAAATAAGTATTATGATGAACTCAAGTATTGGGTGCTTCAATCAACTTTGTTCTAGCATGTTTTCGTACCGTAAAACTAAACAACTTTTCGTAAGAAGTCGAAATACGAAATAATATTTTTTTATGTCCAATTGGCAATAGCATTAGAAACTGCGTCAGCCGATAGCGCGTTTTGTATGGGGGGGCAATTTTTTTCGTCTTTCGAGCTAGGTTCTTTACTTAGTCACCTTTTATTACACAAGGGCAGATTAAGATACTTAGTCGCCTTTTATCGCACAAGGACAGGGACATACTTATAGGGACTCTATATGTACCTATTTGTTTGTATCATGGTTTTGGCACGCACGACTTACTTCAGCGCGAAAACTGCTTATTTACCTGTAGCGGTGTGCGCATGTGTGAGTGCGCCATTTTTGGACGTTTGCTAGGAGTTTCCATACTGCTTTAGCTCATATATTTACTGTGATACTGGTATGCCACGCGCTGGTGTGCTGGTTTTTCCGGCGCATTTCTATTATGTCGTCCTTCCATCTTTTCAGTGGTCTCCCTCGTCTCTTTGTATACATTGGGTACCAATTTGTTACGGTGTGCGACCATCATCAAAAATAATAAATTACTTTAAGAAACACTTTAACCTTGAGCGGGTCTCTGGTTTCGGGCGTTTTAAGCGTAACGCTGGTTCAGCTTATACTGGTTTTGTTTCTACGTGCTTGCTGCCGTGCGTACATGAAGCCCTTTCAATTTCTGTATTGTATTTTCTTTTTCATCCTATCTATTCGAAAATCGCAGAACGGTTCGTCAATAACGGCGAACAAAATAGCTGTTTTCTCCAAGAGACTTTCGTAGCGGGTAAAAATGGGATTTAAAATTCGAATTTGAATTTAGGTCCACCATAGGGATATTTTAGGTCAACCATAGAGGTCGAAGCAAAATATTGTATGAAAAATGATACTGGCCGGTTGTACTATTAAAATTATTATGAATATAAAAAAGAAATATGCTTGAAATGTAAACAAGACTACCAACCAAAGAGGTTCTGTTCCTAAGTGATACAAAAATGTCCATAACATTTTCAGTTGTTACAAATAATACTTAATATTATTTTTAGTATTGTTTTATCAAGTAATAATATTGTAATGATATTTTATATTAAAAATTAATGACGAGTGTGTGTCTCAATGAGCCTCTTATTCTTTTCTCATAGAGGGAGATAAAAAGTAGAGTGTATTACGCGGCTGCAAAAATATTTTTACCTTGGGCGACATATTGAATCCCTCGCTACGTTCAGAATTCTACTTTAGAATCCCTCGCCATGCTCGGGATTCTACTCAAGAATCCTTCACTTCGCTCTGGATTCAAAATAGCGCCCTCGCCTTAAAAATATTATTTTACAGCCTTGTGATACAATCTACTATTTCATTTCTGTAAAGTTAGTACAGACAGCGTAAGCTAAGTAATATAGGGTCCCGTTGATACTCATTGGATGCGGAACCCTAAAAAGCTTTTTTTTTGCAGGAATACAATAATCAAATAGAGGAATTAAAAGCAGAAATGGAAGAAGCTACACGTTCCGCTGAATATGTGAGTAGTTACATTATCAACTTATTTTTATTTGGAATTTGATAAAATTTGAATAAATAAAACTAAAGTAGGGCCAAAGTTAAGAAGTCCGTTTTGACGTTTCCTTAACACAAACACATAGGGTTCACTTTTCATTGCAGGTCACAATTTTTCATACGTTTGGCAGCTGTCACAACGGGCTTATTACGTTAGTTTACTATTATTTATTCTGTGCTATTACGATGGCCTTACTTTAGATTCAGTTTCTGTAGTACAGGACACATATTTGGGACTTCATAGTCCCAGACTAAAAGCTAACAGATAAATACATAACCCTCCTGTTTTGTGGCAGTCGGGTAAAAAGAGAAGAAGTGAAGTGAGGCCTTAGCGTTAAAGCGGAACAGTGCAGTAATACTATATCGTAAAGCGGCGTGAACATTGCAAAATTTACATTGAATTTAAAATAATTTACATACAAAAAAATCTTTAAAAAGAAAGAAGATCCCTTTCGGCCACCCTTGGGAAGCCTAGTTAGGCAGAAAGAAAGCTGATATGAGTGAATAGATTGTAAATGTTTAAAAAAATACCGTTTATACCATTCCACCTCTAAAAATATTCTTTTTTTCACGGAAAACAGTGAATAAAAAGCACTTTTCATCACTATTTTGGTGTTTGAATTTATATTCGATCTCCATCTCAATGCTATACAACCTCCTTGCGCAAAAAATACTCGATACAAACTCTTAACTTATATAAAGTATAGTAAAACTCTTGAATAAAAGGGATTTAAATCAAGGGCCATGAATCACTCGCGTCGCTCAACACTTGAGTGCGGTCTCCCTGCGGTCGTGATTCAGTCGTTAGAATCCTTCACTTGCTCGTGATTCATCTCTGGAATTAGCTTTTAATCCGTCTTTTATTCACTAATTGCATAATTAGTGGAGCGAGGGGAAGTCATGCTGAGACAGACTAGGGCAAAAATCATGAATCAATTGTATCAGCCACCTTGTCTAAAAGAGATTTACAAAAGAAATGCATATAATATGACATGTGTATCTTGATTTACAATGGCCTGCCTAGTGATCTCAAGGAGCTACATGGGGTTAGATTTAAAAATAGATTGATTGGTTACTAGAAAAATGTTTTTATAGTGTTAAAGATTTTATTAATTTTAAATGTTATTGAGCTAACGTGAATTTATTATTATTAATTTTGATATTGTATCATGATGTATTCTAATTTTATTTTATTTCTTGACAGATTATAATGACTTGAATTTTAGTGAACTAATAATAATTATAATTAAACATGTATAATTTTAGATTAAACATATTTTTGCACGCTTGCTCGCAGGCTGAATGCACTGTGATCGATTTAATGTATAAACACCATTATGTACTGCATTCTAGCAAATAAACTTTTCTTATACTGTTTTTCTGTCCACTCCAGGTCCGTTCGGAGATCCAGTCGTTCCGTAACCGCAGCGTACTCGTGTCGGTAACCGACTCGTGCAGTTTGTGCGAGCTCGCGCTACTGTTGCGGCCGTTTTACTTGTTCCCTTGTGGGCACAAGTTCCACAGCGACTGCTTGATGACAGAGACGTTGCCTATATTACGTAAGTGGATCCAGTTATGTAGCAGTGTTTATAACTGACTGACCATTAATACAGAGTGGAAGGAACTGTGTACCGAAAACTTAAAGGGCGTTCTCGTCAACGAAACTGAACAACTTTCCTAAAAAAAACATTTTTGGGAAGTGAAAAATATTTTTTACGTCTCCATACAAACCGTTCGATCAGGTTGAGCAATTCGTATGGAAGTCAAAATTTTCAAAATTATTCAAAAATAAAAAGGATGTAATTCGGCCCATGAAACTGAACAATTTTCCCTAGGGTCGTAATACGAAAGGTAATTTTTGACCTCCTATAGTAACTGAATCAGCTGATCGCGCATTTTGTTTGGGAGGTCAAAAATTGTTTTTCGTATTTCGACCTATGTTCCTCAGGGAAAGTTGTTCAGTTTCATGGGCAGAATCACATCCTTCAGGGTTGATTTACCCTTTCTGTTACATCTTGTACAACAAGAATAGTAAGGGAGCTATCACAGCTCTTTGTGGTACCTATTCAAACGTTATTATGTAAAAACAACCTATTTTGTACCTCTATAGGGTAAGGCCTAGAACAGATACGGAGTGAGGGACAAAAAAGAATAAACCTATAACCAGCAGTTAGGCAATAATCTGAATTTGATTCACAATTCGAATAATTTCGACCAATGTTTTGCTTTAAACTTTCGGACTTTGTTAATATGTTTCTTCTTCTTCCTCGGTCGATCGGATCGCGACCACATATAGTCTCCTTCCACAGGCTGCGATTGTATGATGTGTGGACCGCACGCTGCATGTTGCCGCCGACTGCCTTCTTCATTGTTTCAGACCATCTCATAGGTGCCCTACCTTGAGCACGTCTGCCTTCCATTTGGCCCAAAATAATCTGTTTCTCCAAACAATGCCTTGAAGACCGCATAATGTGTCCGAAGAAACGGAGGGCACGCTTTCGGCATATAGTGGAAAGCCGTGTCGTGATGTTAAGTTCTTTTAATATGTTTATCGACAAGTAAAAGTGAGTCAATTTCGTCTAAAGCACGAAACGTCCACTGCAGAACAGGGAGCTCCCTCCAGAACTCCAGCAATAACGCGTGGACTTTGGAGGGGATTTACCATAGTCACCACGCTTGTAAGCGTTACGGCTGGCGACCGCTGTTGTTGGTGACCGCAGTATGTAAGATAGTACGATACACAAAAAGATGCTGCTGCCCATCCTCTGGTACGTACCTTAGCCGCCTCTTACAAAACCCAGTGTTGGTACTATTTTTTGCCGGCACCACACGAACACGCTCATCGGCGACGGTCAGCTATCGAATACCTCTAATTTATTTATTACTAGCTTTACGCCTGCGGTTTCACCCGCATTAAATGCGTTTTCCCGTGGGAATGAAGTGTTTTCCCGTGGTAAAAAGTAGCCTATATGCTATTCCAGGACCTAACCTATATGTGTGCCAAGTTTCATTAAAATCCATTCAGTAGTTTTTGCGTGAAAGAGTAACAAACATCCATCCATCCATACTTACAAACATTCGCGTTTATAATATTAGTGGGATAGTAGGATTATTTAGGAGCCGGTCGTGTCCCACTGCAGGGCAAAGGCCTCCTTTCCATCCTTCCACACATCCCGGTTTTGAGCTAGCGTCTGCCGTTGACGAGTGTTCGTTCAACTCGTCTCGCCATCTCTTTCGAGGTCGAACACGACGTCTTCTGGCTTTTGGCTCCCAAGTGGTGATTGATTTAGCCTAAAGTAGATTTGGCAAGCGCGTAAAGTTAAGTTTTTAATTTAGGTTTATTTAAATTTCCAGCGCCAGGCAGTCGCAGCAAACTAACCGACCTACAACGCCAACTGTCCGTCCTCTCAGCGATCGAGCTCAACACTGTCACCTCCTCCGGCCTCCCGCTTCGAGAGGTGCTAAGGAGTGAGATTGATGAGATAGTGGCCACCGAATGTATCTTCTGCGGAGAATACATGATATCGTGTATAGACAAGCCGTTTATACCACCCGAGCAGTGGGATGCAGTGCTCAAACAGTGGGAGTGAAATTGAAGCAAAATCTGTGGCGAGGGACCTTTTAACAACACATTAGGGCGTCCGCTAACAGGGCCTCTTACGTGACAATTTCCATCACAATTAGTTGTGGCAATGTGTAGAATCGAGACTGGCTGTACTATACTCACGAAACAATTTCAACATAGTGTCATGCCGCGAAATTTAAAAATTATCAAATCTTAGTCGAAATTTCACAATCCGGAACTTGTTCTTACAATCGATTCATCAAATTACAAACAATAAGCTTAGAAAACATTTTGTTATTATCTAACAACAATAATGTCAGCCACGCATAGAGACAGAAATATTGCGACCATAGAGCTAAAAGTAAATTGTTGCAATCACGCTCCACACGTTGCAATTTGGAGACAAATCTGTCTACTTACGTTGCAATCTGTAGATTGCCGTGCCACAATTGATTGTGATTGAGATTGTAGCGTGAGTAGACACTTTAAAAATCGCGCGGGTGCCCGCACGCTTTGAAATAGCAGCGTAGTAGGCGCAGGCGCGTGTGGCAGGCTTTTCCATACTATCTCGCACGTGCGCGCGAGTTTTAGCAGACGCCTTTAGGGTCGTCGATCCTTCAAATGGTAATCTTACAACGCTGTGAATGAAATAAGTGCGTAGCAACAGCATACCTATTCTGTGGCAACAGTCAGACAAAAAAGTCATGAAACAGATTTAAAATTATTTATATTGGTAACACTAACTCACTAGAGTGAGCGAATGTTGCCAGTAAAGTCTGTTTTTGCGTAGAAAGTGCCGTCCTTATTAAAATCGGGCATTATATTATCCCATCTGCAGAGCACGAGCTGAGCTAGAGTGTTCAGTTTGGATCGTGTAAATGGAATTAGACAGATAGTGCTCTAGCGATCAAGCTGTCTAACTGCATTTACACGATCCAAACTGAACACTAGCTGCGCTCTAGCTCAGCTCGTGCTCTGCAGATTGGATATTGGTGTCGATTCTGGCAGACACAAACTAAAACTAAACTAAATTTGACAGGCCTAAAAGTCTTGTCTTTGTTATCCCCTATAGGTTCGAAAAATAACAGCAACACTTTTAGGCCTATCTTTAGTTTAGTTTTAGTATGTGTCTGCCAAAATCGACACCAATGTATGTAATGCCCGCTGTACCTGATACACGGTCGGCAGAGGTGACCTTTGTCGTTTTCGACCGTGTATTTCGCGTTCCTATTTACAACCAATTCTCTATAGAAACCGATTGGTTGCCAGCCAAGGTCGCCTCTGTCGGGACCCATGTTGCCGACCGTGTAACAGGCACTTTATTTTCACGACTTTTTCACCACACTACACTATTTGCATTCTGTCACTAACGCCGATATTTCACTGGAACACCACGGTGGCGCGACTGGTTGCGCCACTAGCGTCCGTAACTAGACACCAGTAAAGACAC
Organism: Athrips mouffetella; assembly: GCA_947532105.1. Taxonomy (NCBI): domain Eukaryota; kingdom Metazoa; phylum Arthropoda; class Insecta; order Lepidoptera; family Gelechiidae; genus Athrips; species Athrips mouffetella. Next base: position 4,624,410 of record OX383969.1, on the reverse strand, counting down.
CAGAGTCGTCACACCCTGCAGTCACAGTATTAAGGGCTATATTTCACTGGGAGTCGTAGCGCGACCAGCATCCGAGCTTGTTGCGCCGCCAAATTGGTTGCGCAACCAAACGGACACCAGGTGAGTAACTCTCTATAGAGCTGTATACATTTTGTTGGTAGCGGCGACTGGTTGCGCTGCCATGGTGTCCCAGTGAAATACCGGCCTAAGTTGTAGTAGGCTAAGATCCCACGACAAGATTATGCACCTATCTGTTATTTGAACGAAATGTGGTTTATATGGAAGGTTATACATGGGGTCATACAACGCCCTAGGGTTGCCTATAAATTTCTTGCCGTAAATTTCTTGCCTATAAATTTCTTGCCTATAAATTTCTTGCCGCAACTCATATACAAGCATTTTGGTTTTATGGGAACAACCGTTTCATTAATTTTGGCCGAGCAATGGATATTGCCGTAAGATACCTTGAATAGAGATTCTCGGTCATGCAAAGTTTCACCAAAATCGCTTCAGCTGTTTCCGAGATAATTGTAATTTTTTTTTGTATAACATTGATAGCTACCCTCAAAATTAGAGCCAGTAAGAAACTACTCAAAATGCTGTAATAAATATGCCTAAAACTCCTTAATTTTAAATTTGGTGCGATTCGGACCTGTCGTTTAGCTGCTAGGCTCATTTTAGGGTTGTAGTCATAAAAAAAATATAAAATTGCAATTATCTCGGAAACAGCTATAACGATTTTGATGAAACTTTGCATGACCGAGAATCTCTATTCAAGGTATCTTACGGCAATATCCATTGCTTTGCCAAAATTAATGAAAGGGTTGTTCCCATACAACCAAAATGCTGATATGTGTTTTTGAGGTACTTGCGGCAAGAAATTTATAGGCAACCCTAGGGCATTGTATGACCCCATGTATACCACATTTCGTTCAAATAACAGATACCTTCCTTATAAACCACATTTCGTTCAAATAACAGATAGGTGCATAATCTTGTTGTGGGATCTTAGCCTATAGCGTTGTCAAAGCCCATGCTTTTTATGTATTTTGTTTATTGCGCCTTAAATCAACTTAAATGTATTCGTAATGCCTTGTAATATAGCATTCTGTGATAAATCCTATCTTTTACTATAAAGTATTTAGTTTATTTAAAAAATGTATTTTGAAAATTGATCAAACTAATATTTAATTAAGTTATGTTATGTAACCACCATCGATTTAAGAGTTTATAAAAACTATTTATTAATTTATGAACTAAGTTTTTGGCGCTTTTTATTTGCTCTTTATTGCTTATAAATATTTGTATAGTAAGAAATAGTCAATGAAACTGCGCAACATAAACAGGATTCGTTTAAAACTTTCGTGGTTTTAAATAGTCAAAAACGTTTACTCAAGTGACATTTAGAATGAATAATATACACGGTGTACCGAAAGCTGAAAGGGCGTGTTCAGTCAACGAAACTGAACAACTTTCCCAAAGAAACATTTCTGGGAATTGAAAAAGTTCTTTTACATCTCCCGACAAATCTCCGAACAGTTTCTATAGAGGTCAATCTTTTTTTCATTTCCCAAAAATGTTTGTTTGGGAAAGTTGTTCATTTTGTTGACCGAGTACGCCCTTTCAGTTTTCGGTACTCCGTCCCTAACACCCTGTATAAACTATGATAGAGTAACTGGACCTAAAAACAGTCATGATTCAGAAAGATAGACGAGAAGTACTTTAACAAACTGTACCAATGCATAACTATGCTACTATTCTTTTTATTTCAGGCGTTTCTTTTGAAAATTTTCAGGTTCATATTGATGTTAAATTTCTTAAAGTTGTTCCAGTTTCGTTGATTGAATGCACTGAATTATAGGATATGTTGTTTCGCAACCATTTCTGCCCTGATATGAAAGCACGGATATTTTTTTGAACAGACTCAACTTGATGATCTTATAGTACATATTCCCTTCGTATCAACCATGGTATCAAAAATTATTTTGAGAGTTGGTAGCCTTTATATCTTGTCTCCATCAGAAGTTACGCAGCAAAATCAAAGATTTTTACTAGTTCAGCCATTTGTTTCTATAAAAAATGTGATTATTTAGCTTAGCCGCTTCTTGGCGTATCAGGGCAGATTTTATTGTAAAATTATGTAATTTTGAACTGATAGTATAAGAAAATAATTAATTATTTTATTTAAAAGAAATGTAATCTGTATGTTTAAAATAAATAACAACAAAATATTTGTTGCATCATCATTTATTGAGAAATGTGTGTTACCAGTAACGATAAACAATAAATTAAATATTAGATTTTAAATTCTAAAGGACAAATCCTTAGATTTAGATATTAATAAATGTACAAACGTAAACACTAAACACGCCAACACTGCTTTATTTATACAGCACAATATAAACTTAAGGGAGGCTGAAAATAATCTCGGCCGTGCGACAAAACTGTACTATGCGTGGCTAAAGATGCACCCAGAGGGCCAATTCGCTTGCAATCCTTATGATATCCTAACAGTGTCGTCGACATATATCGCTCGTTCACTTATAACCAATATAATCTGAGTGCCCGCTAAAAGCCAAATGAACTTATTGACTAGCAGCACCATCTATTTCCATTGCTTGTTGTTCTTTGTTCTCTCCTTTGTCGTCAACATCCATTTTCTCCGGTTCGTCTTGTTTAGACTTATCCTTACTCTTATCGCGTTTACCCTTTTTTTGTTTCTTATCTACATCTTCTGGGTTAGCTTCCGTTGGTGGTCGCGTGTCTGCCGCCTGTGGAGCTTCTTTGTTCTCAGTCACTGGCGGTTCAGACTGCTGTTCAAGATGTTGAGATGATTCTACCGGCTCGGCTTTGGCTTCTTTGGGCGTTTCTTTCATATCAACCTCCCCGTTTTGTTTTCCTTCAGTCTGTCCGTCGGAGTTAATCGCTAGGTTCCCACCGTGCGATTCTTTCTCCCGCTGATCACTCGCGTTCTTTTCGGCTTTGGCTTCCAATACGGCTATACATTTCTGAATACAATTGACCGCTTGCTTTCTTGCGTTCCTAATGTTCTCTTGGCCCTCTGCTTCGATGGTGTCTAGTTTCATTAGGTTCCTAGTTAGCATCTCGTCTAAGAAGATGTATTGCTTGTCTTTCTTAGTGCCGGTAAAGTTCTCGACCTCGGTCATGAGGTTTAGTACATCGGTCTGGATGGCGAGGATCTTGCTGATCGGATCCGGGGGCTGTTGTTGGGACTTAGGAGGAGGAGTCGGCTGCCTCGGGGGCGGTTGCTGCGCTGCGGTCGGTGGTTGCTGCTGTTTAGGCGGCTGCTGCGGCCGGTGCGGCTCGGGCCTCTGCTGCGAGGTCTCGCGCTGCACTGGGATCTTAATATCCCCTTGTGGTTTGGGAGATTGCGAACGTCCTCTCGGGTACGTTTGCGGGTATGCTTTGTTTTGTGTGAACGGCTGCCCGAATCCCTTGTTAAGCGGCGGAGTTCCATATGCTTGGGAGAAGTTTTTGGGCGGTTGGTATGGCGGTGCTTCTTGTTCGAAGTATGTAGTGTTGAGTGGCGGTTGTGGATGGTGTGGTTTTGTTTCGCCGAAGTGCGAAGCGCCGTCTAGTAACGTCTCGTTGATCACTGGCTCGTCCCGACCTTCCACGAAAATCGGGATATTTCTCACCTTCTGCGGCTGGAAAGGTTGTTCTTGCTCGGCGCTCATTTTCGCTTGATTTCTGCTCTCGGGGGGCGCTGACACTGACCGCTGGTTTCTCTCGTCCGCATCAACCAAGCTGGGATCTTGTGCGCTTTTCTGTCCGAGATCTACTGTGTTTCTTAATCCGTACTGCGGTATGGGATTGTGTTGGTGTTGTGAAGGTGGAGGCGTCGGAACGTGTTCGGTCTGTGTGGCGGTCGTCTGTTGTTGTGGAGGTGACTGCGAAGTCGAGGGCTGTGCTTGAGGCTGAGGAGGCCTCTCTTGGCCGAACCTTCGGCTAAAGTGTGAAGGGAAATGCTCTCTGAACTCCGGCGGGATCTCGTCGAAGGGGAATCTGTCGAAGTTGCTGAAGCTATCGCCGAAATCTGCAACAACGAAACGTTTCCTGGTTAGGATACCTGGGAAGGGTGAAATGTCGACATTAATATTGTTACTAACCAGTGATGTCCGGTAAGAATATCAATGTTGATGTGGAAGTTATACCTCGCTCGATTGATCCATAATTATCCAGAGTAAGATAACTTAAAAAAGTCATTTTGATGTTTTGAAAAGACAACTTTAAGCTGGCATAATTAAAGGATCTGACAGCTAGGCTGGCCATTACCACTCACCTGGCAAAAAACCAAATCTGAGATTGAATCCGGTTTGCCCGTTGGATTACAATTGCTCCGTGTACAATCTAGTTGTGCCAGCTAAAATAGCAACACCAGATCTCCATGAGTGTTGTAAACGGCGACCAAGGGTTCTTAGACCGGAAGAACGCTGCCGTGTTCTTTTACGTATCATACATACCATACTCCGGTTACGAAATATACCTACATATAGTATAGGACCTACGATACTTGCAGCTGTAAAAAAATTGGAAGGCCTTTTCCGGTATAGTGCACGTTCGTTCATGTGTGTCAAATTGTAGAGGAAGAGGATAGTTAAGATTTCTTACCGTCAACGTTCTGGCTGGAGTGGCGTCGTTTCCTCGCCCAGTTGGCGTTGGAGGTTTACGCTCCACTATCCACTACATCTGATCTACACTCCCTCCTCGTCGAACGGGAAACAACAAAGCCTTTCCAACCAGGACGTTAACGGATAGATATCTGAACAATCTATCAGATATCTTACCGTTAACGTCCTGGCTGGAGAGGCGACGCTTCCTCGCCCTGTAAGCGGCAGAGGAGGACGCTCCACTTTGTTCGGGTGTCAGGTTGCTCTACACTTTCACCTTTTCGAATGGGAAACAAGGCAAAGAGGAAGATGATTTGAATTCCTTCCGTCAACGGCGCTTCCTCGCCCAGTAGGCGTTGGAGGTTTACGCTCCACTATCCACTGTCCGATCTACACTCCCTCCTGGTCGAACGGGAAACAGCAAGGAGGTAGATTGTTTGGATATCTTACCGTTAAAGGTTGCTCTACACTTTTACCTTGTCGAATGGGAAACAGGGCAAAGAGAAAAGATTTGTATTCCTTACCGTCAACGTCCTGGCTGGAGGGGCGTCGCTTCCTCGCCCAGTTGGCGGCTGACGGGTGCTGCCGCTGCCGGAGACGCTCCGCTATGTCCGGGTGTCGCGCGGCGAGGTCGCTCCACGCTTCCTCCTCGTCGAATGGGAAGCCGCGCTGCAAGGGCGAGAAAGAGACAGGTAAATAATGCTGCTTCGGTTACAAGCAACAATGGTGGATTTTACTAGGATTACTTATTAGGAACGGAAACACGTACAACGGCCTGGCTGCGTGCGACTACGGGCGATTTACAAAGTGGCAAGTATTAGTTGTGACTTGTTGTTAAGTGTATTGAAAAAAAAAAAAAACGCTCTCCGCTCTGAAAATCGCGCGTATTTGTGTCCTTGCTGGAAGGTTCGAGACTCGGAAGGCCCTCTTATTACGTTACGACTCTTAATCATGCCATCTGGTTTACATAGTGTTATTACGTTACAGTGGTACGCTCTCCTACTTCCAGTCCATCTGAGCTTAGATCGAATATTTAATAACTTTATTTATTCACAAAAAGCGCCTAAACGATTCAAATCTTCCGCTACAACGAATTAAGAAGTAGTATCTGGCGCCACGGAAGACTGCCCATATATGGCAAGGACGGTCAACCAGTAGGCACCAAGACAACCTACACCGAACCAGTAGTAAGAACTGGTCACGTCCCTCTGTGGGTCAGTGGTCTTTTCATTTCATTTATTAACAAACAATACATCTAGAGATTGAAACCAATACAATAAAAAAAAATTGGGATCAAAATCGCGCTACTATCGACTCAACCTTGATCAAAAGGATTCCTGCAATTATCATGTCAATAAGTGAGCAGGACTTCAGGAAAAAAAGAGCGACAAGGAGTGAGAGCTGTTTTTATTATTTATGTCCTAAGAATATAAATTTTAAAAATATCTATTTTTTCGGCCCATCTTTCTTTGGTAGATGTGTTGTTTGCGTTGTGAGTAACGAACTATTTTTTTTACTATTTGTTTTATAAACTACAATCTTTCTTTCGACCTAGTATTGTATTAAATTTTTTTTTTACTTAACACTCGCTTGTGTAGTATGTTTCTATTGCTATTAGATAATTTTATTAGGGTTTCAAAGTAGGTACTAAGTTTGAGAAAACTCGCAGCAAAAGTCAAATTGCTGCTAAATAAGCGGAGGCGAACAGGTATTTGTACTTACAAACAAGGTTAACCCACGATCACACCTAACTGAATTCAAAGACTAATTCGGCATACATTGCTGGGAGGCTTGGTTATGTTAATTGCAATATCCTTACTTCAAAGAGCAATGTATGCTTAATTAGTCTTTGAATTCAGCTAGGTGTGATCGTGGCTTTATTACGACTATATTAAAGATTCCTAATTAATCCTATACTATTAAACGAGCAATATTTGTATATATATATATATTTATAATCGGTTTCTCGAAAACGGCTCTAACGATTTTGATGAAATTTTTTTAACCGGGGGTTTTTGGCGACGAAAAATCGATCTAGGAAAATTTGGTCTCATGTCTGGGAAAATCGTTTTGCCCGTGTTTTTAAAGTATCGCGTTTTAGACAAAAACTTACAGCGCCATCTGTTTTTAAAATAAAATAATAATAAAATAAAAATGTTTTTATTTCAAGAATCTTAATACAATTCATTCAACGGAGACTTCACAGAAAGTAATCAAAAGATACTTGTGGGGGGAATGCCTCGCAACTTCCCTTGTGGAACTTAAGATATTAACAAATTAATAGATTTATTAACTTATGAAACATAACATAAGATACATGCAGATGGTAAATTACACGACAGGATGCAACACAAATAGAACATAGTTTATCAATTAGATATTCAACATTTAATTTAATTTGATTATTTAACTCGAGAAACATTTAGTTGTTTATTGTTGGCAGGTAGCATAGCTTGCTCACCCGATGATATTTTAATGTTGAGGTGGCTATTATAGAGCGAAGCTCGGTCGCCCAGGTACTATAACATAAAACAAGACGACACGTCCAGTTGGTTCGCGCTCAGGGTGTCTACTCTAAAAGTCCGATATATCGAAAGGATACTACTCGAAACATACAAATGCAAAACTTCGTCTCTTGACAATAGAGTAGAATATTGGTTGGATGCAGTTTGAAAATTCATCCAACCAATATTCTACTCTATTGTCAAGGGACGAAGTTTTGCTGTTGCATGTTTTGAGTAGTATCGTTTCGATATATCGGACTTTGAGAGTAGACACCCAGGATCTTCAGGGTTATGTATATCGCCCGCGTAATAGAGTCGATTTTCCTACTTAACAGTTCGCAACAGAACTTGCTGCTAAATAAGCGGAGGCGAACAGGTATTTGTACTTATAAACAGGATTAGCCTGATCTGCCCAAACTTGTACAAATCTTGTGGTAGGCAGGCACAGTTAGCACACGTCATAAAAATTACGTATACGAGACGCGGGGTACCTTTATCTATTATTCATTGAATACCTCATGACGACATTGTGATTGGTTTTTCTACCTTTATCAATTATTCATTGAATAAATACCTCATGACGAATTTGTGATTGTTTTTTCTGATCACGAAAGTAACATTAGGTCTGGCCGGAAACCAGATGGGCGTTAAAGGCTCAATCACACCTTCCTAAATACAGATACTAATTCGGCATACATTGCTGGGAGGCTTGGTTATGTTAATTTCAATATCCTTATTACAAGCAGCAATGTATGCCGAATTAGTTTTTGACTTAGTGAAGGTTTTACGAGCTTTGGAAGGCACGTTTTTTCGTTGGTCCCATCTAATTCTGATTGACTATTTTAGAGATTGCTAATGGAATATTTTGACACTACAGGGTAACTCATTGTGTGGTCTTAACGGGCTACATCCCGTCCACTAGCGCCCCCATCAGTTAAAAACATATTGCTAGCTAGATACAAAACATATCGAAAATCCGGAAAGACAGATTGAAGAAAAGGTATCCTAGTTTATTTAGGACCTATAAATTCTGTAAAATATGGTTCACTGTAGTTACTCGTAGAGATACAAAAGTGCGAAAAACGGCCACTTTTAGCAGTTATTGCATCTGTAACTACAGTGAACTTTATTTTACAGAATAAATGTGTTCTAAATAAACTAGGGTACCTTTACTTTAATGTATTTCTGGATTTTCGATAAGTTTTGTATTTAGCGAGTAATATTTTTTTAACTGATGGGGGCGCTAGTGGACGGGAGGTAGCCTCTTAAGAAACCCGAATCAAAAATAAAACGAGCCATATTTGAATGTCATCATAAATTTGAAACTCGTTTATTATTCGTAATAAAATGAAAAACTGATTTACTAATTCTGCATACTATTAAACACTAATCTTTGGCAGACAAACGCTAAATTAATTACGCAAACAGCCAAATACAAAAAAACAGTAATAAAAAATTTACACAACATCTCCAAAACATGGTTAAAAATTCAAATCAGTTATTGCAAAATCGAAAGCTGTACAAACTGCTTTGTTTGTTATGTGACAAAGTTACGAAGCATTTCACCTTATAAGGAAATTTAAACAAGCAGTCGTATATTCATATTTGTTGTGTAAACTTGGCACTCTGAGACAATGTTCTCAGGTGTTTCAAGCGTTCCTTTGTTTTGACTCAGTTCCGTTACGATAAATGCGAAAACATAATATCAGATGTTAAAACCTTATTTAGGAAGAATGGAAACGTATGGAGGAGGCCTTTGCCCAGCAATAGGGCAGTATAGGCTAGCAAAAAAAAACTTATTTATCACATACATCCAACGACAGTTCAAGCTCGCACTCGCAATGAGACTCTAGCCCGTACGTGTATACAAATAAGAACGGTACAAAATCCAATGCGTCAAGCTTGATGTGCTCTTAACTGTACTATTCAGGAAAATAGTAGCCCAATTTCTTTCCCGTGGTTTATACTAGGTATCTGCATACTAAATTACATCAAAATCGGTTCAGCCGTGAAAGTTTACCAGATAGACCGTTACTTTACGATACAAATATCCTAAACCGAAGAGGGTGTATGGGTTGATGAAAGTAGAAGAAGCGAGGGAAGTATGTCAAGATCGTAGCAGGTGGAGGGCTGTGGTCTCTACCTACCCCGACAGGAAAGAAGCGTGATGTATTAAGTTGGGATATCCAATGGCTTAATCGCCAATGATTTGGATTGGGACTTCGGTATGTATTTTTACAATTTATTAGTTATCTACTAATTTCTAACTAAACCAACGATGTGGCTAGCTATCCGGGATCAGCCAAAACCATCGTTTTCTTACTGAAAAGGAGGACAAGACTACAAGCTCTAATTTTCAACTCTAAAATATCAACCGTTCAATACTTTTAAACTCAAGACGTAGTTTATTCTTAGAATCAAATATGGAAACGAATGCACAAGACTGCGACATAATTTATGCGAAAATAATTGCTAGAGTTGTCCAGCCAGTAGGCGGGTTTACGTCGACGACTTATTTGCATTTTGCACATAAAAAATAATACTAATGAATTGCGATAAATCAGAAGACCATATTGTCATGTAAATGATGAAAAATATCGTCACAGAAAACTGGTCGAAACGAAACAATAGGATGTAAACGTAAAATAATAAATTAAAATTAACAATGTAAATGGCAGTTACACGTTTCTTGCTTTTGTTTTGGAAAGCTGTTATGTTGAAAAGATTTGAAGACGATTTCTAACTAAAGAAGAAAACAAGCTGGCTGTGGTAGAATGTTCTACATCTACGCCTTTGACAGCTGATGTTTAGAGGTTTTTGAACTAGCAAGTCGTGGTATTTATTGAATACTAGCTGTGCCTACCACTTCGTTTACGTGGAGTTTGGAATTTTACAGTATACACAAACAACTGAACCGATTGAAACGGGGGTTTCAATGAAGTATTTGGCTTACTTTCATGCAACATATAAGCTTTGTTTCATTGCAATATTGGGTGAGGTAACATCATTACTGTCACAAACCCTGCTACAATAGCAACAAATATTGTAAGTCTTTGAAGAGATCCTATGAGCAGGTTATGGTCCAACCACAGGTCCAACAGTGGACAAAGTATATCATCCGGTTTTTCCAGAAAAATGTTGTGAGGATTAAAACGGATCCAATAGTTATATAACTACTAGTTTAGCATACCGATGCTAAACTACTTTAATGGCTAAATAAACATGGCTATTGTGTGCTAAATACGTCATTGCGGCCAGCGGCTAATGCTAGCTCATTATCCAAACAGCATGTGAAATCTTGTTGGAATTTTAAACCATGCGCACTAATGCGCAGGTAAAAGATTTAGGACTTACTGGGTCTGTTTTTGAAGTAAGGATTATATGATTACGTATGTGGGTATGTTTGATTTTTAGTTATTAGGTAAAGTGACAATCATTCTGTATTTAAGAGCCATGCTGTTATTGATATTTAAGTTTAAAATTTACAAAATATACCTAATCCTGTGACCTAATCCACAAATATATAAAGGAGAGCCTCTGTGACCTAATCGAACTCGTGCTATTAAAAACCTGTGATGAAAAGTTCGTGATTTATTAAAACTTTGCAATAAAAATACTTTTCATAAGACCGAGATCTACCAACTATACCATCACGCTTAGACTGTCTGAAGGTGAAAGGAAAAGGATGAGAAAGAAATGTGTAGATAGCAACATCCACGATGGCGTTTAGATAGATGATAGATAAATATTTATTTGTACACAAATTACTAACGACAGTAAATAACAAAAAAAAAATACATACGGTCTTCATCTAATGAAAAGAAACATAGCAAAACAAAATAAAACTATGACAAAATTGAGATGACTTTCAGACTAAGTAGAAGATCTCTACAGGATAAAACCACTAAACAACAGATTTAACACGTGAATAAAATAAATAAATATTGGGGGACATTTCGCACAAGTTCATCAGATTCCAAACTAGACAAAGACTGTACTATGGATAACGGAGACTGATATACATAAATAAATAACACGCAGAACCAAAACAAACGCTTGTGTTCATCACTCAAATGTTTACCCTGGCTGGGCAGGGATCGAACCCGCGGTCCACGGCGTGAAAGGTAGGCTAGTCCTACTAAGTATTTATTCGTAGGGCTAGTCAGACACACGGGCTAGTTAAAATGACAATACATTTTAAAACTATAGGAGTGGAATTCTCTGCCTCACTAACTCAAATCTATTCAAGTCGCGAGTGAATAGGCTTCTTCTAGGCAAGATCGTTCCATCTCTTTTCCTCAGGGCTAGATCGAGGTCAAAAGTAAGCCACACACATACAGCGTAAAAAAAAACTATCAACAAAGACAAGACAATCAGCTTTGAAGACTCTTCTTAGCAATCCAGGTGACGAATGACGAATATACGGTGACATCATCGCGTAGGTTGGTACGAATCAATCGTTGGCCGCGTCACTTCTCTTCACGAGTTTGTGCAAAACAAGGTGTAAACACGTGGCCAGTCGCGTGATGCATGTTATGTTGATGTTACGATTACGATGAAATTGACAGAAAATGCATAAGGAAATGTAGATCTATAGCCAAATCGGTCCGGCCTTTCTCAAGTGATGCTCTGTCGTACATGTGGCAATTCATTTTCATATAATACACTTATTATAAATAATAAATAAAGGTATAAATATATTACGATTACAGCGGACCCACAACACTGTTATCACTTTGATTGGGATTTTCAGTCTCGATAAAATCTAAATAACTAAAGTAGGGTGAGATAGCTCTTATAAAAGACATGTTATTACCTAGTTAACTTAAGCTCTCTAAAATATTTTTATTAACAACTTACAAAATTTTATTTTATTTGGTACGGGTCTGATAGTTCTCTTTAAGTGAAATGAAAACAATTCTTAGTAAAAGCCTACGCCTAAGCCTACTATGCAAACTTACAGTCTATGTAAACTTACAGGAATCAGCAGTGAGTAAGTAATTCAGTCCAATTTTATTAGTTTCATCTCAAATAATAATTTTAAAAGTCAAAGAAAATCAGAAACAAGAATTTATTTATTAAATTGCGTAGTAGATGTTAAGTCAATGACCGAAATTATACGCTCTTTTTGGCACGTCAAACAAGATTTACGCAGACCTGTCAAAAGATAAATAGCATTTACAAAATTCAATGTTTTACTAGAGAAGAACTTTAGATATTTTATGTAACTTGTTTATTCTAATAAAAAAACTATGCTACAGTTTTAAATGTAAAAGGGAGCACATTATCATCCATCCAAATCCAGATAAGGCACGAACTCAGCACACTGACCTCAATAATGCTTCCAACTGAATACTTAAGAAGTCCCAACGATTTCAAAAGTCTCACAAAGCCTTTAAAATCTTGACTAGCTTATGAATCTTCTAATTATTGATTTTGTATTATAACAAAACCTTTTATGGCATTATAAATTCAAAATCTGTAGGTGTATTGTGTGACGTGTTTCGCAGGGGAATGTTCTAGGTCCGCTTATGCACATTCGATACATTTTACCTTTTGTGATATGTGGGAGTGAGATCATCACCTCGACTTAGCTTAATGTTTACCTATACATACGAGAGTTAGCTTAGAGGACGTTTCGACCATGAACTTGTATAAGCAAATCGTTTTTCTTAATGTCCGTCCATGCTGTCCACTTCACAGTGAATTTGAGTTTTTGTTTTCGAGCACGTTTGTGCTCGAGAATTGCGCAGTTTCTATTTGGATTATTTACGTTACTTTACATTAAAACACATAACACATTCGCAATTGAATCTATGGATTTACAATAATTTACTAGCTGGTGTCCGCGACATCGTCGGCGCAGGTTTATAAATTGTAGCATATGTGTTATTCTGATGTATAAGCTATATTATTGTAAAGTTTCATTAAAATCCATTCAGTTGTTTTTACGTGAAAGAGCAACAAACATCCATCCATACTTACAAACTTTCGCGTTTATAATATTAGTAGGATAAGTAAACCTCAAAGTATGTACTTAAATGGAAATATAAAATTAGTGTACAACCCGTTAAGATACCGAAATATATCTACCAAGATAGGTCTCGCTTCCAAAATTAAAATACATTAATCTTTATATTCGATTATTAAAAGTCGAATTCAAAATAACTAATTATCTAACCTTTAAATAAATAGCATCTAGACGTAATCCATCTGCTGATTACAATGGACCAATTGAAGACAACACGCCTTAAAATACCATCTCAAATCTAGATCAGATCAAATGCACAAGGAGCACCAGAGCATGAACCATCGATTCCGCATTGCAATCTCTATTAATAGTCTACTGTTAAGTTGTGCATTTAGGCCAAAATACTCTTGCTAATGTAAGACAGATGGGGGTTTGTTGCTGTTGTACGATAAGGATTTAGGGCTGGACGATTATTTCCGGCAGGAATGTAATATATGTACGTATTTGAAAGAATGTTGTAGATATGGACGTTCTAATACAATTTACATATATAAACATTGAATTGCGTGATCTTATAATGTGAATTGAGTGACTTACATAACAGCATTCACACGAAAAGGAATCTGCATTCGATAGGAATAAGAACACATACAGGTAGAAAGAAGGTACGATTTACAAAAAATAAACAAAGCTGTAATAATTTCAAAACCTTAATCTAAAATGATCTGTCTCATCGTAGCCGAAAATGGAACTTAAGACAAATTGTTGAGGTTAAAACAGTATTGCGAAAATAATAATTGTTGGAGATTGTCAAAGAAAAGGAATATGGAAATGTTTGTGATTAAGTACTTTGAATGAATAACAAAAGTTACGTACCTAGTTATTTCAAAGATTTCAAAGCAGACGCCAAAAAAAGGATTTGAAAAAAGTTTGCATACGAGCTATAAAGTTAAAAGTCTTTTCGAGTCAAATAACTTTAGGGAACCTTGGCAAACCGGCGGTGGAGTTGAATCGATTAGCAAGGAACTTTCCGAAGGGAAACCAGGTACAACTATGCATGGTCATTGACTTTTATTGTATGAAGATTCGACAAAAACTGGGACAGCGAGTTTAATAAATAGTCTTTAATTTGGGCAGCTTTATAAGGTGTTCAGATACGATACGACAGATGGGCGTACATGAGTCAGAGCACGTCACCTTGTTTATATATCAACAAGGTGATAGATATGTGTGATTTCGTAATTTGAGCTTTCGTAAGCTCAATTTGTTTGATAATGTCGAGAATCGCTGTTTAGAGAATTTTGTTATTTTTTAATAATAGAGGCTCAGCAGACCGTCAGTGTTACCGGTGCTTAATCTTTTGATCTAAATATATTTTTAACGAAATTAAAAAAGTTTTCACATGAATTACATACTATAAAACTGAAAAACTTTTGGAAATGAAAAACCTTTCGATACGAAGAACTTTTCAAGCTAAGTATAAGAAGAACATTCAACTACTGGCCGACTTCTTGCCTTCGTCTGTTGAGCCTTAAAAGGCTTATTTATTAATTGAATTAATTATTGCGGTTTGTTTATTAAAGATTTGTTAAGCTGTCGGGGTAGAACACGAAAAAGATGGCGTGACGGACGACTCGTACCGACGTGCGACGCGGATGGTGGGAATTTGCTCAATATCGCGATAGTTGGAGGAACGAGTGGGAGGCCTTTGCCCAGCAATGGGTCAATATAGGCTAGGAAATAAAAAGGGATTGATATTCATTACCATCTCTAGCGCTAAGTTTTAAAAAAGTAGTAAACTAAACATCACAAGCCTTGAACGGACAAATTTTCCCTATAACCAGCTTGGTTGGTGGTGTCGTGGGGAAAAAAAAACCGGCCAAGTGCGAGTCGGACTCGCGCACTGAGGGTTCCGTACCACCACATAAACATAATTGTATTCGTTGAAATTTCAGTAAGTTAATATGCTAGATTTTTTTAGTCCGACACGCGCTTGACCAAATTTTATTATTTGTTGTTATTTTATAGCTTATGCACTATAAACATACCAATTTTCAAGTTTGTAAGTGTTCCCGTTTTTAAAAAGAACTAAAACAAAAATCGCCTCAGCGACCATCCAACTTGACCCCTCTCTTATATGAATGTTCTTGAAACGGGAGCTCACCACAATTGGTTACCATTAGTTGTGAGAAAAGTTGTAATATTTAATGATTTCAGACTTTTCCCATTATTTGTACTGTGAGACCTAGCTTCTTGCCAAATTTCATAATTTTAGGCCTACGGGAAGTACCCTGTAGGTTTTTCATTTTTGAATAAATGTATGGAGATGAGGACATAAAATGCCATATCTTTTGATTGCGTCGTTGTAAAAAATTTAAATTTTCAGATCTTGTGTGGTTCATGGATCCTAATATGTGGTATTAATTTCAGCCTGATACCTTAACCCGTTCGTGAGATAAAGGGTCTTGACAGACAGACAGACAGACAGACAGACAGACAGACAGACAGACAGACAGACAGACGGACAACAAAGTGATCCTATAAGGGTTCCGTTTTTTTCTTTTGAGGTACGGAACCCTAAAAACGAAACCTTTTAACCAAAAGACACAAGCTATCAATTAGAATATTAAGGGTGGGTTGCCCACCCTTAAAAGAGCTATTTCAAATAACCCCACAAACTAAATAAACTTAGCATCAAAAATCTTGTGGGGGTGGGTGTCAATGGGAATTAGAGATTCCTATGTGAAGATTTTAGTGTTGTCAAGAACGAAACCAACCAACGAAGCAAGCTGTCAATCAGTACATTAAGAAAAGTTATTTCAAATTTTCTTGATATACCTAAAAAATTGTAGAATGGCAAACGCTTACCAATACATTTTGCAGCCATAGAACCAGACAGACTACCAACCAGAGTATATTTGCCGAAAAAATAACATTGTTTTACAAACTTGTTTTTTCTGACAGCTTTAGCTGATTACTATTAATCATGGAGCACAATATAGCCTTGATATAGCTGCAAAATGTGTTGGTAATCTTTTGCCATGCTAAAATTTTTTAGATATAGATTAAAACATCAACAAACAGAGTCTATTTCAGTAAGCGTGGCGTGGCCATGGCTTGGTTTGGCCAGTTTCCAGAATTACTAAGATGGGTAAAACGCAGTCAAAGACTCAACTTCCCCTAAATATACCTTGACGTGACTCATGGATATTTCAGGTTTAATGGTTTTGTTTTTTTTTTACTTTTTCTCACTTCTCTTTAAATTATATCAACGAATAACTAATACTGTATTAAATTTTGGAACATGTTGCCGAACTGAAAACTACTTTTATTCACCAAAATTACAGAATAGTGACTTTTTTTATAAGTAAAAATTTATTCGCAAGGTATGAATAACACAACATAGTAAGAAAGATACTAAATCTAGTTACATTTGAATGTTGGGAACTAGAATCTAAACTATGTATCTTAGATTTAAGTTTCTCTTCCATTCAGGTACGGTCAACCGCTCGTCGGTAGAAACTTTTCAACTCTATTACCACGCCATAAGGTTTAAAAGTGTTTCTACTGATGTGCTGTTGAGTGTAAATAGGATTTGGAACGCACACAGCCTTGTCTTGAATGGTAGTAAGACAGTCATTTATTGCTGATTACTATCTGGTAATTTTAATTAAATGATAAAAGTATTTATTATTAATTTAAATAACGACAATAGTAAAGTGTTTAGTAGCGTATATTTTTTAAATACTTAACGAATAATAAAATCATTTATTAAATGCACAGACGCTCAATAAATTTACCAAAATAAAAGAAAACACAAAAAAGATTGAGGGCAATTAAAATGTTGAAAATATTCGCAATCCAACTTTCAGAGACTTCAACATAATGGAAATTCAATTTATTGGTCCCCGAAGAAAAAATAATTTGATAAACAAAAAAAAACAAGGAAACCATCGACTTGATTCACTAAAAGTTTTCAAAACTTTACACGCGGCTAATATCATAAACGCGACGAAAGCTTATCATTAATTAACTTTCAAATAACTTACATCACTCCCGTGATACTCCGGTGGTTTATCCAATACTACAGGTGACTCCATTATTTACACTGATACGAATACTGATAGTCACTAACGAATACGAAAAATCTCACTTCACTCACTGTTCGGTTGGATTTCTGTTTCTATACTGGCGCGGTCGGCGGCTCTCGACATATTTATATTGTAAACGTTCTCGAAGGCCCGCGCAAGCCTCGAAGCGGCGAGATGGTTCGAGACTTTGCGTGGTCGGCTCCTGTACTACTACAGGGTGTCCTATAAAATCCTATATTATTGAACAAGCAATATTTGAAAACGGTTTCTCGAAAATTTTCGTTGATATTTGCGGGGGGTTTTAGGGGCGAAAAATCGATCTAGCTAGGTCTCATGTCTGGGAAGTCGTTTTCCCCGTGTTTTAAGCATTTTTTAAAAATACCGCATTTTAGACAAAAACTTACAGCGCCATCTGTTGGTGGGTAGCATAGCTTGCTCTCCCGATGATATTTTCATGCTGAGGCGGCTATTATAGAGCGAAGCTCGGTCGCCAGGTGCTACTTAGTTATATTCCAAATCTTAGTTAAGCCGTTTGTTAACCGCGACGATTCCAAGCCGATACCGATAATAAGAGAAAAGAGTTGACAAAGATACGAGCAAAAACAGTACTTACCTATTACCTACTCATAGTGTCACTTATATCGGCAGTGTTATTTGATTTATCGGTATCGTCGCGGTGAACAAATGACCTTATTACTCAGAACATAAATCTGAACAACTTTTCCAAAAGGACTAGGATCGAAAACGAAAAATTTTCCAGAATATTTTCACTATTCCCGGCGCAAAGTTTGTGTGGGAAAACAAAATCCCGTTTTTCAACCCGTGTTTCAAGAAAAAGAGGAAAGAGTTTCTTAAAGAGGAAAGAACTCCGTGCAGTGAAAATTTACAAAATGAAAAATTAGCGACCGTCTAACCATAATGATAAGTTTTCTAATGTATCATTTTTGTAGCTTTTATCTACACGATTGTATTCCAAATGTTTTTCAAGTTAGTTATTTAACTAAAACGTTAACGTTTAAAAAACGTTTTTTTGCGGGACATCCTGTATAATTTTCGAACCGCTACACACAGTGGGATGGCACGCGCACATTTTCGTTTGTGCTATCTCTTTCCGACATATGAGTTTCTATTTAGAGCGACCGCGACAGCCGCGCGCTTTCGTTTTGTTGTCCATTTTGTCCTGCTCATCTGTAGGCGAATTTGGAATGAGGAAGTGAGATAGAATGCGCAAGCTCGTTGTAGTGAACGAGCAATGTACAGGAAATAAAATGTGCTTTTTGTAACGCCGCCGCCCGTAGCGGTCGTTTTTTAAAAGGGGATTTTAGGGGATAACTAGATAGAGGGTGGCTAATACGCCTGCGCTATGGGAAATTTCGGGAAACTGCAGGTAGGGGGTGGAGTAGAAGAGTCTAGAAAACTGCAGGTAAAGGCCCCCCAAAAGATATACAGCGTGAATTTTTATTGGTTTTACTCCCGAAGCCCAGTGATTCTACTCATGAAAACAAGCAACTTTCCCAGTGAAAATTTTTTTTAAACTGAAAATTCTCAAACTTCTAACTTTAGAACGCTGTAATTCAGTTATAGCCTTTTCTAGAAAAACAAGTATCAGAATAAAATTTGTAGGGATATGAAATGAGATGTATTAATTTTTTTAAAACGTGCATATCTCCGTATCTATATGTATTCTTTATTGTACACAACAAAACAATTACAAAATGTATCTATCAGTCCTAGAAACAAAATGTAAAACGTAAATTATAGGATTTTTTTTTCTACAGCATTGTACAAAACACTTTTTAACTAAAATGCACCTAAATGAAAAATATAAGGTGTAATTTAATTAGACCCAAATATTTCTAGGGGTGGTGTAACTTTGATAAAGAAACAGGTTTTTCAAAGTTTTAGCGAAATCGACTCGCTGGTTTTTTTTTTGTAATTTTCAAACAAAAAAATAATAAATCTTTGCAATCATCCTGTAGTATTGATTTCCACCGTACTACAAGTATGGCACCTGCACACTCACACACACAAGATCGGCCGCCTTGCGCGCGATTGGCTTACGACTATTCATTCAATTAATTCAAAGGGCGGCAGCGCGGGGGGGGCAAGCACCACGACGTCTGCGGCCGCGGGACGCTCTGTGTGGATCGCGCATGCCACGCACGCACCGACCGAGTCCCTACGAAATAAGCTAGAAACCTAGCATTCGCGCCTCGTGCTAATCCTTGCAGGATCGGATGAGCGACGCCAGGCCGGACCTTTACCTACCATCGCCTACATAGGTACCTACCTAACTGTCCTATAAACGGACCATGGGTTGTGCCGTGGGCAGAGGGAGGAAGGAGCCTAAGCCGCCATACCTACCTAGGCAGCTACTTGCCTGAGGAGTAGGTAGTTAGGTACCTACATAACAAATTCATTCATTTATTCATATCGTGTGGGTTGCAAGGTTGATGACCGTACTCACAAACCCTGGTACCGCCAGATGCCAAAGGCCTCTGACATGGCTCATTAACGACTACATCCGTAGATAGGTAATAGTAGGGACCATCGGGTTGACGTGCCCTCCGAAGCAATCATGTAACATTTCGGACAATCGGGTGATTCATCCTGCAATATCCTAACCAAACTGGGCTGGTCGCACAAAAATATTTTTGTTTGACAGTGTCCCCATCGGGAAACGAACCCAGAACCTCCTGATCGAGAGCCAAGCACTCTAACACTAGACCACGGAGGCTGTAGGTACATAACAAATTTACAAGCACCTATTGCTATAATACGTACGTAAAGTACAGTCAAGAGCACATCACGCCTGACACATTGGACTTTGTACCGTTTTTATTTCAATAGACGTACGAGCTAGAGTCGCACTGCAAGTGTCAAGCTTGACCTGTCGTTGACTGTACCTACTTGCGGGCGAAATGTATGGCACGTCATACCTACCTACTTTTCGCCCGCAATCTCGAGCTGTTGCGTCCTATACCTCTTCTTACGTGCGCACGTACAGTCAAGAGCACATCAAGCTTGACACATTGGACTTCGTACCGTTCTTATTTCGATAGACATTCGGGCTAGAGTCACACTGCGAGTGTCAAGGTTGACCTGTCGTTGACTGTACATGATTAAGGACCATAGTTAAGGACCTTAGGTACAGTCAAGAACAAGTCAAGCTTCATAGTTTCATCATGATTAGCCCGTACAAAGTGTCAAGCTTGACTTGCTCCTGGCTGTACCTAGATATAAGATAATAGGTTCTTGCTATTTTTCAATTCAATCCAATTAAAACTAGAAAAGTTCGTAGGTTCCTACTTCTCTCAATTAAGCTCTTACGACGGTATCAGAGTAGGTAATCTTTACCTACCTACTTACCACCGTTTTTGCTACGTCCATCAGTTTACTTAACCTACCATACTTATGAGAAGGAACTAGGATATCATTATCATAAGATCCCATAAAAAGTTATTGGTCAACTCGTCCGATCCGAACTAGGACCATCTGGGACGAGTTGATAAAATTCAAAATACACGCTCTACAATTAATTTTACATCGACAACAAAAGTCACCACGCTTATTAGCGTTGCAGCTGGCACACTTCCTGGACAGGTACCTTCTCGTACCGTTCGCGTTCGAGACGGCGGCTAGCTGGAGTACGGAGGCCAGGGAGATCGGGCGTCGACTTAGGGCGCAAGGTGGTGACGCCCGTTCTGGGTCGTTCCTGGTGCCATGGGCACCTTTGCACCAGAATCGACCAGGGGCAGCTTGCCTCACTTCTTATCAAAAGTACAATTATGATGAGTTTTATGTTACCACGCTTATTAGCGTTGCAGCTGGCACAACGGACAGCTGTTATTTATTAGTGACCGCAGCAGCAAGGTGGTAGCACGCTCCTGCCCGCCCTCTGGTTGATACCGCCGGCGACTAAGTCGCCTTTTACGACATGCATGGGGAGAAAGGGTTGGTGCTATTCTTGCGCCGGCACACGCATGGACGAACAGAACAGAGGATAAACAACATCAGCTCTTGGACAGGTACCGTCTCATACCGTTCCAGGTCAAGTCGGCGGCTAGCTAGAGTACGGAGGCCAGGGTAATCTTGCCTCACTTCTTATCAAAAGTACAATTATGATGAGTTTTATATCACTTACTTGAGAAATAATTTCCCATACAAACATCCACACCCCTTTTTACTCCCATAGAAGATTTCCGGGATAGATAGGTACTATGTACCCAGATATGTCCTTCCCAGGGTAAAGGCAAATTTTATCTAAATCGGTTCAGCGGAACAAGCATGAGGAGGTATTGATTGTCTTTGATTACCTAAGCTTTCTTTTAAACTTTACCTGAAGAGTAGAAAAACAAATTGTAGGACGACACGGGAACAGAAACATTGTCTGGTATCAAGTCGTCCTAGCTGGACCAAGATCGGATCGAACAAGTTGACGAAAAAATCCACGCAGAATTTCACATAAATGAATGCTTAGCTGGTACCTACCTAAAGATATGTCCTTCCCAGGGTAAAAGCAAATTTTATCTAAATCGAATCAGCGGAACAAGCATGAGGAGGTATGGATTGTCTTTGGTTACCTAAGCTTTTTTTCAACTTTACCTGAAGAGTAGAAAAACAAATTGTGGGACGACACGGGAACAGAAACATTGTCTTTTATCAACTCGTCCTAGCTGGACCAAGATCGGATCGAACAAGTTGACGAAAAAATCCACGCAGAATTTCACATAAATGAATGCTTAGCTGGTACCTACCTAAAGATATGTCCTTCCCAGGGTAAAAGCAAATTTTATCTAAATCGAATCAGCGGAACAAGCATGAGGAGGTATGAATTGTCTTTGGTTACCTAAGCTTTTTTTCAACTTTACCTGAAGAGTAGAAAAACAAATTGTGGGACGACACGGGAACAGAAACATTGTCTTTTATCAACTCGTCCTAGCTGGACCAAGATCGGATCGAACAAGTTGACGAAAAAATCCACGCAGATATTCACATAAAAGAATGCTTAGCTGGTATCTACCTATCTAAATACATTTGGAAATAACTACCTACAACATTCACCACGCCGCCGCCGCGCCGTGCGTTGCGACTGGCACAATGGTCGGCAGAGGTTGGTGACCGTAGTATGGTGTGGTAGGTACGATAAGCCCCCGTAGTTGGATATCCCTTAGTCGCTTTTTACGACTCCCAGTTGTTGTGTATCATTAATTTTACATTGCATTTCCATTTTTAATTAGACAATCAATAGTAGGTGTAAAGTACTTACAGGCCGCGCGACGGGTTACTTAAGGCCTCTGGGCGGAGTGGAGGGGGTATGCGCAGTTGCAATATTTGCAAGCAAAATAGGTACTACTGCACATACCCCCTCCACTCCCGTCCAGACTCCGACCAGCTTTTACTCGTCGCGCGGACTGTACCTAACGTGTCAGTAGGTAATTTAATTATCTAGATTTTTGTGGAAGGCAGGTATTGTCAAGAGCAGTGTCAAGCTTGACACTTGCAGCGCGACTCTAGCTCCTCCGGCGATTGAAATAAGAACGGTACAAAGTCCAATGTGTCAAGCTTGAAGTGCTCTTGACTGTACCGTAGTAAAACAATTTTGTAGTAGGTACCTATTTATTTATTGACAAGCTCTGGTAGGTAGGTTAGTTTTTAGCGTCGGTTGATTGATTAATATTTATTCGAAACAAGTAAAGTCAAATAGGGGACCGCGGCTCGGCGGCTCTGTCGGCATGCTTTGACCGCGGTAGCACACGTGCGGGCGGCATTTGTCAAAGGTGAAGCTATGAAATCGACATAACTTTAACTTCCCATCACACTTTCAGGCTTTGGACTGTCAAATTAATACAACTTGATTTCCGTAAGTAACGAAAGCAGGTAATTGTAGTTAATTTGAAATCCTATACCTACCTACGTGTTACTTACTGTAGTGTAACCTACTAAATCAGTTTTACAAGATTATTTACAAAATTATTTACACGAGTCACTTTAGTTTTCACCACATCAAATGTTGAACTTGACCACCTCCTTGTCGGATACATTGTCTTGCACGGTCAATGCCGTGTCTGCGCACTTCACTTAAAACATCAGTTTCACTGGCCATGAAGTTAAAAGCCCTGGTAATGCGGGCGCGCAGTTCCTCCTCGGTGCGAATAGTATGGCCGTCATTGCCATACACAAGGTCCTTGGCCTTACCCCAGACGTGGAAATCTAGCGGCGTGAGATCCGGCGAACGTGCTGGCCAGGCGATTGGACCACCGCGCCCGATCCAACGCCCCTGGAACTCCTGCGTCAGGTAATTCCGCACCGTCCGGTCGCACACCAGCCCACACATTGACACTTATCCGGTATTGGAAGTGGTCCGGACGAATCACTCGCGGGTTGTGGTCACATCAGTAATGGGCGTTATGGATGTTGAACATCCCTACACGAGTGAACGTGCATTCATCGGTACAAATTTACAGCACTTGTCACTATTTCTCCGACTTCATGGTAACATATTGCCATGTTTTGGTATTCTTGGTTCGTAAAACCGTAAGGCATTTTGCCAAATATCAATCGCGGCCATAAGACGTATGCGTAATGCACAAGGTAAGTAGAGCAACTGAAGGCGGGCGGGCGGGCGCACGCGGCGGCGCCGGTGGCACGATGCACCGGGCCGGTCGCGCGTGCGCATGCGTGTGTTGGCGGTTGGACAAAAAGAGGGCGGGGTTTACGCACCGCTCACTGCATTTCATTCATATTTTTTATTAGTGTGAATGTATCGATGGTGCCACGTGACACTACAGAGTGTTCATTTTACGAATTTTAGTGGTATTGTTTTTGGGATTTTTCTCGAAAACTAGCGAATAGAAATCAATAAAAATAACACCAATGGTATTCATTTAGATGCTTGAGGTAACCCTAACAATATTTGGGTCTAATTAAATTACACCTTATATAAGCGAAAAATCTGAAGAAAGTGCCGATTTCTTTTCGTTTTTAGGGTTCCTTACCTCAAAAGAAAAAACGGAACCCTTATAGGATCACTTTGTTGTCCGTCTGTCTGTCTGTCTGTCTGTCTGTCAAGACCCTTTATCTCACGAACGGGTAAAGTTATCAGGTTGAAATTAATACCATATATTAGGATCCATGAACCACACAACATCTGAAAATTAAAATTTTTTACAACGACGCAATCAAAAGATATGGCATTTTATGTCCTCATCTCCATACATTTATTCAAAAATGAAAAACCTACAGGGTACTTCCCGTTGACCTAAAATTATGAAATTTGGCAAGAAGCTAGGTCTCACAGTACAAATAATGGGAAAAGTCTGAAATCATTAAATATTACAACTTTTCTCACAACTAATGGTAACCAATTGTGGTGAGCTCCCGTTTCAAGAACATTCATATAAGAGAGGGGTCAAGTTGGATGGTTGCTGAGGCGATTTTTGTTTTAGTTCTATTTAAAAACGGGAACACTTACAAACTTGAAAATTGGTATGTTTATAGGGCATAGGCTATAAAATAACAACAAATAATAAAATTTGGTCAAGCGCGTGTCGGACTCAAAAAATTTAGCACAAACACAAACTTACTGAAATTTCAACTAATACAATTATGTTTATGTGGTGGTACGGAACCCTCAGTGCGCGAGTCCGACTCGCACTTGGCCGGTTTTTTTCAATATGGGGTAGGCGCGAAATGAGGGGGGGGAATTGTGCATTTTAAACACTAACTAACCAAATTTTGAGTTACCGGACCGTTTGTAAGGTACTCCACTTTTATTCTCTATTCAGTGGATTATATAACTATTGCTTTTACTTCATTTGTTCATAGACCTTGCAACCCATACGATAAGATGATTTCATTTCATTTATTTATTTAATATACAATTCATGATATAATTACAGGTCTTACCCAAATCGATAACATAACCTATCTATCTACAGTATTTACATAAAATATCTTACTATATCGCTACGAAAATTTTGCTACTAGTAAAATTAATACAATAATTCCTAAAATGTCAATAACCTTAACTAAGTATAAAAATTATAATTGCATTTGATAAAAATTAATTAAATTTGAATTGAATGATCAGAATATCTTAATTAAATGTCAAAAGAGTCATTTTGTTAGGAAGCTAATAATTTCGCCAAAGAACAGTTAAATATGTCAGAATAGAATAGAATAGAATAACATTTATTCCCATAAAACAGTGAAAATTATCAAATTTTTAAATATCAAAACAAAGTAAAGTACACTGCCCAGGGAAAAGGGACTGACTCAGCAATTTGTTGCAAAGAAGAGTACACGTACACACGGCCGCACATCAGTAGAAACACTTTTGGACCTTATGGCGTGGTAATAGAGTTGAAAAAGTTTCTACCGACAAGCGGTTGACCGTACGTGTACGTGTCAATTTCGATTGTAGCATGGTTTAAAGTACGGAGGGCTACAGTCAATGCGGCTAATTTTAAAATGATAGTTCAGGGACTCGATTCTTAAAATCACCGGGTGATAAAATATCACTTTTGAGACTTTAAAAATTCACATTTATACCCTGATTAACTGTTAAAAGGTAAATCAGAATACATGAAAATTAACAATCAAGGACTGCTGTATATTTTACGAAGATCAATCTTAACTTTTGAAAACAAAAATATGTGATTTTGAATTTTTTGAGTGATATTTTATCAACCGGTGATATTCAAGAATTGGTCCCCTGAAGCTAGGAAGAGCTAATATTTCACTACGAGGCGTCAGTCTAAGCCGTGTATTAGAAACCCTCATGCAAATGCATTCCAACAGTCTTGGATTGAATAATTTACCGGGAAATACTTTCCTTACATATGTGACAAGGGATACGTGTCTCCTCTCATCAAGTCTATTGTATCCTATCCTTTCCAACAGGAACAATGCTGACTTTCTTCGTCAACATAAAGTATCAGAACTAGATTTAAACAAACTTTAATTTTAAAGACGCTTAAAGCAACTGGCGGTTAAGGGTTCAGATAGCTTAGAGCCTTTGTTGCCTGAAATAAATACTATTAATATTGTTTTGAGTTATTTCATAGAAAATACAATCTCATACTCACTAACATTAAAAATGCGAAAGTATGAACGTTTGTTTGTTCCACTAGGCTGAATCGATTTCGATGTTTGGGAAATAGATAAGATCAGGCACTGGACTAACACATAGGCTACAATTTATCCCGGAGAATGCATGGTTCCTGTAGGAGACACTAGGATGACACAAAGACTACATAACGCAAGCGAAGCCGCGGGTAAGAGCTAGTTGTAAACAAGTTACGAAAAGGTGACTTCAGAAACCGCAAAAGGGACATCAGAGAAAATTCATCATAAAATAAAACATTATTGGATTCGCTCACGACCGGTTTTGCTATAGGGCAGTATTCGTAATGTATTGCTCGACTGGAGCAATTGGACGCTCGGATTGTATGAGCACTCGTATAAACCGTGTGCCTAGTTGTTTTGGTCGAGTTGTAGCAATTTAGGACTATACTTTGATATTGTTGTTGTGTAAAAAGTGCCACTGACGGCGAATGAAAATAACGCACGGATAAATCAATTCTGGTTTTTGATGCGTTATCTTTGTAGAAAGTTATTAATAAAATTTTGTAAGTGTTTCTTTAAATAAAAAATAAAATAAAATCGAGTACGTAGTACATGTGCTTCAGAATGACTCAGTTTGCAATAATATGCACTTCAATATGAGAAATGACAATGCAGTACGCCACAATATTTAAATTTATCGAATAATCATTGAAACTTTAAAGGAATTGAATCATCACTCATTTCAAAGCTGTTGTCAATGAATAAAACCGCCGTTTTTCTGTCTGTAATTCTGTATATCGTGATTATAAATGTGTACCACGTGTAAAAGAAATAATGTGTGTAAAGTGTGTATAAATCTTTTCTTAACTGAAAAAATGTTTGTTTTACAATACACCTGAGACTTTCATGAACTCCGGTATACATTCCGGTGGCATTAGTTCCAGTTAGTCGCTCTGCACATCGCCGCGATTACACCTGCTTGAATTTGACGACTGAATAAGAAATCTACCTAGGAGGCTACGTTGAAAAAGATGTTTGTGAATTCAGAGTTCTAGCTAGGAAGCTAAGTAAAAAAAGTGCCTACTAATACAGTTGCTGAATAGTGATGTTCCGATAGCGATAGTTTCGCTGTCGGTAGTTAATCTTGAAATACAGTAACTCTGTTGAATAGCCTTATCGAAAATAATTATTGTACAATAAAATGCTATCGATTGTTAAAAAATGGCTGATACAACCTCAAGACAAATACAACCGATAATTGAAAGAAGAAAAAATTACAGACAAACTTATTTGCGGTCTTAAAGATGGGCTTTTATTGCTTTTAAAAATACTACAGGAATATCGAATCCCTCGAAGCGAGAGTCTGCCTCGCACTTGACCGTTTTTTTAAATATAAGTATATTTTTGTTCGATATGTTGAATTAATCATTCGCACTTGGACATCACTAAACATGCTAAGTCCCTTCAAGTAAAGGAGTTAGAAGGTTTAGTGATGTGAAAATTTTGCGAATGATTAATTCGAATCGAACAACTTGTCCATGCAAAATAAAAATAAAGCATTATCTTGGTTTAATAATAAGTACTAATAATAAACTTAAAAAATTCACTATAAAAAAATTGTATACGACTGTTCGGTTGAGTCAAGGAGTGATCACAGCTAGCTGGATTCAAAGACTAATTCGGCATACATTGCTCGTTGAAGTAAGGATAATGCAATAACATAACCAAGCCTCCCAGCAATGTATGCCGAATTAGTCTTTGAATCCAGCTAGATGTGATCGTGGCTTTAATAGGCTGACAATACATTTCCGTGATGTTTTTATTTTTATTTAACTTAAATGGACAAATGAGACCTGAACATTGCCGTGCCAAATCTTATGAATGAGAGTATTTCTGATCAAACAAAAACAATGGCTGTGGTAAATGAAGTGGATACATTTTTTTCTCTTTTTTCTTGCAGGTGCACATAGTCATTCGCCGTAACTGAACAACTTTCAGTAAATAAAACTATCAGCCTCTTCAATACTCTTCATATAAAATTGCAAATGGACAGTTTAGCCGCGATCACATGTAGCTGGATACAAAGACTAATTCGGCATACATTGCTGGGAGGCTTGGTTGTGTTATTGCAATATCCTTACTTCAACGAGCAATGTATCCCGAATTAGTCTTTGAATTCAGCTAGGTGTGATCGTGGCTTTTTTGTGGAAAAGAGGATTATTTTAATATTTTCTGAAAGTTTTATTTACTGAAAATTATTCAGTTACGTTGACTGACCACGCCCTTTCAGTTTTCGGAAACCAGTCCCTTAGACCATGTATTGGTCAATTTAATTTCGATGCGAACACGGAATTAAATTAAAATAATCATTCGCACTCGGACATCACTAAACCTCCTTACTCCCTTCAAGTAAAGAACTTAGGAAGTTTAGTGATGGGTAAATTTTGCGAATGATGATGAACAACTTGTCGATAAAGAATAATTATTATTCATGGTGTAATAACAAGAACTAATAATTTTTATTTAAAAATTCACTATAGATTACCATCGATACTTGAAAGGTTCAGATATTTTCTATACGACTGTTCAGTAGAGTTAATAAACCTGCTTTGCGACAAAAAAAAATCGTAAAAAGAACTAGGTAAAGGAGTGATCACACCTAGCTGAATTCAAAGATTAATTCGGCATACATTGCTGGGAGGCTTGGTTATGTTAATTGAAATATCCTTACTTCAACGAGCAATGTATGCCGAATTAGTCTTTGAATTCAGCTAGGTGTGATCACTCCTTAACTCTACACTGCGCGTGGCTTGACACGAAGTACGAACTTGGTCGGTTTTTTAGTATCGATTATTACCGGTACTTTTAAGAATTCGATATTCTCGATATTTTCTATAGGAATATTCGGTAGAGTTACTGTATTTTTAAAATTCAACCATCGATCTCGTTATCGCAGCAACACTGATTCAATAATTTTCAAAATTTACGGTTCGGTTAGGTACTCAATCAATCGCCAGTTAAAGCGCGACGGAGTCAGATGTGTCCGTGTAGAATACTTGACTAGTGCAACACTGTTAGTTTTGAATATAGCGGTCTTTAATTGTTTTTCTAGTAGGAGCGCTTGTTTTAAGTAAAAAAGTATACCATCAGTTAGGCCATTATTTTTTGTTCGACAAGTTGTTAAATTCGAGTCAATCATTCGCATTTGCCCATCACTAAACCTCCTAACTAAGTGGCTTACTATATTCCGATGTCATTTTTTGGTGGTCATTTCCTCCGAGGCGAGTTCGCCCGGTTGGGCATTTCGCCCGAAAGTATTCATTGTTAGTCGAGGTCTTTTAAAACCATATCCAAAAGATAATGAGAAACTATGGCAAACAATAAATAAACTTACATACAGAAATAAAAAATCCAAATAAGATCAATCAATTTCTAGATAAAAAGAATTGACTTCAGCATTTTGTTACTGTAAAAATATCGTTGGCCGAAAATATTTTACTTAAGACTGCACCACGTGAAAACTACCAAAACGGCAATCACGGTTTAATATTGCTTACATATTTAATATGATTTTTTTTAAAACCATTACGATTACGCCATACATTTTTAGTATGACCGCGCGAAGTCTAATAAATAGCTCTGACACGCGGCCGATACCCAAAAGAGCTCGAAGTGAGAATGGGGAAGCGCAAAGATAAATATTATGTATCCCGTCAAAAATTAAAAAAATATCTATTCCTTTAACCAAGTAAGTACCTACTTACATACCATACCTAGGTAGTTTTGTTTTGTGATGGGTGACTGGTGATGAAGGGTAGGCGGAGGAAGATAGGTAGATGATGGGTGATCGGTCAGAAGGGTTATCAGAGTAATAGATTTTCGGTACGTGATTGATGTCCGGACGAAGATGGGTGACCGGTGGATGATATTGATGGGTGACCGGCGGAAGACGAGTCAATGGTAGATGATGGGTGACCGGTAGATGATGGGTAATCGGCAGTGATCGGAATAGGTAGAGCTGTTTAGGGTCGATGTTCGGAAACTTGAACGTGCTGCTTGCTACATTATTTCGTCAGGTCTGTTAGATTTTCCTCTTGAGACGGATTTCCATGGCATGGCTTTTCGAAATAAGACTGCCTTTTGATCGTTAGTATGTGTCCTTTGATCTTTCGATCACAAAAACAACGAAATGTACAACGATGGCACGGATTTAAATGGATTACTTTTTTAAAAGAAGCAAACGGCGCAAAACTTAGACAGGAAAAAGGCTACATTATTTCGTCTGGTCTGTTAGATTTTCCTCTTGAGACGGATTTCCATGGCATGGCTTTCCGAAATAAAACTGCCTTTTGATTGTTAGTGTGTGTCCTTTGATCTTTCGATCACAAAAACAACGAAATGTACAACGATGGCACGGATTTAAATGGATTACTTTTTTAAAAGAAGCAAACGGCTCCAAACTTAGGCAGGAAACAGGCTACATTATTTCGTCAGGTCTGTTAGATTTTCCTCTTGAGACGGATTTCCATGGCATGGCTTTCCGAAATAAGACTGCCTTTTGGTCGTTAGTATGTGTCCATCGATCTTTCGATCGTAAAATCAACGAAATGTACAGCGATGGCACGGATTTAAATAGATTATTTTTTTTAAAGCAAACGGCGCCAAACTTAGGCAGGATGATAGTTGATGACTGGATGAATGATGATGATGAAAGGATGATGAGTGATGCGCGGATTATAGTTGATGAGTGGATCAATGATGATGAGTGATGCGCGGATGATAGTTGATCAGTGGATGAATGATGATAAGTGGATGATGAGTGATGCACGGATGATAGTTAATGAGTGGATGAACGATGATGAGCGGATGATGAGTGATGCGTGGATGAGTGGATGAATGATGATGATGAGCGGATGATGAGTGATTTTCGGATGATAAGTGATTCGCGGATGATAGTTGATCAGTGGATGAATGATGATGAGCGGATGATGAGTGATAGTTGATGAGTGATGCGCGGATGATAGTTAATGAGTGGATAAATGATGATGATGAGCGGATAATGAGTGATTTTCGGATGATAAGTGATGCGCGTATGATAGTTGATCAGTGGATGATGAGTGATGTGTGGTTGAGTGGATGAATTATGATGATGAGCGGATGATGAGTGATTTTCGGATGATAAGTGATGCGCGGATGATAGTTGATCAGTGGATTAATGATGATGAGCGGATGATAAGTGATGCGCGGATGATAGTTGATGAGTGGATCAATGATGATGAGTGATGCGCAGATGATAGTTGATCAGTGAATGAATGATGATAAGTGGATGATGAGTGATGCGTGGATGAGTGGATGAATGATGATTAGCGGATGATAAGTGATGCGCGGATGATAGTTGATGAGTGGATCAATGATGATGAGTGATGCGCGGATGATAGTTGATCAGTGAATGAATGATGATAAGTGGATGATGAGTGATGCGTGGATGAGTGGATGAATGATGATGAGCAGATGATGAGTGATTTTCGGATGATAAGTGATGTGCGGATGATAGTTTCTACCACCATGTCATTACGAGTAAGTCTAAAGTGTTTCTACTGACGTGCTGTTGAGTATACAAACTTGAAGAGCTGTTCCCTGTCGCCCCTCGCTTCCCCTCGAGTAACCCTCCGTTATACAATCGTTGCGCTGAGCTATATTAGTAGTTCATTAAAAATACCTTGAGAGAAAAAAGTTCCATTCAAAACACAGTTTTTTAAAAGGTGTCGTTTCCTCCGAGCGGGCGAGAACGCGTCTCGGGTGAAATGACGCACTACGACTCCGCGTGGACTGCGCGCATGTGTGTGTTCGATCATACGCACACTACTGTTGCTTCCGACTCGACGCGAAAACTAAACAGTTTTGATCCTATACATTTTTTTATGAAAGGGACAACTGATTTAGACATGAATTGAAAATTTTGTCAGGATTACAAAGTATCTCTTTTAGGGATCCCGCACACGACCGAGAATCGGTGGGCGATTATCGGCCAGGACAAGGACGGAAGATTCAGGTGATAACACGTCAGAGCGGGATGCCAACAAAAAATCGGTCACCGATTCTCGGTTGTGTGCGGGATCCCTTAAGGAAGTCTAACAAAATTACGGACAAGTACAAGGTGTCAAACAATCTCCTAAAAATTTCATCAATGGACTCATACCATGAAAAATTAACGATTTTCACGATACACACAACAAATAAAATGTTAAAGTGCGAGTCGGACTCGCGCATCGAGGGTTCCGATATACCTACCTATAGTATTTTTAGAAGCAATAAGGTCCATTGTAAGGACCGCAAAACTAAATTTGTTGCAAATTTCCAAAAAACTGTGCTACTTAGAGAGATTGTTTTTTTTTCTGAATTATTCACATAAACCTCTATGGACTTTAATTAATTCAGATTTTTTCTTCGGAAAACTTCGGGGATAAGGAAGGGGGGAGGGTATTTTTTTAAACTTTTTGCATCATAACTTGAAAACTAAGAGTCGTTAAAAATGTAAAGAACTATTTTGGAATGTACAAGTGAAGCACTTTTATATGATACCTAACTTGACTTAGTACTGACAATTAAAAACTTTGACCTACCCATTTGGGCCCCCTTTACAATAATAATAATATTATAATTATTTCAATTGCAATAAAGTAAGACAATCGTATTCTAAAACTACTTCTACTACTAAATATAAAAGTATAAACGAGTTTTTAGCTTGCTTTTCAATTTATTTTAAGGTCATTAAAAATACTCATAGAAACCTTTATACAAAGTATCTGAACATATCAGTCGCGCTATAAAGTGTACCAGCACAGAAAATATAGACGTATACTAACGTATAGCAGCACAACTAGTGAACTGACTATGATCCCTACTATGTGGATGTTCCTTAATAGTGATGTACAATTATTTCAAGAAGCAACAATCGAAATATTCGAATGTACTCCAAATAATCTTTTATCATTAAATTGTTATTTTTCATTGGAATCATTATTCGCTTTTCGTACGATTTTAAATGAAAAATTTATACTAACTAAAAGAATGAATAAAGCACTCAAATTCTTTGTGTTTACTTGACTGGTGCAACCTTATTTTAATTCCTTGATTGTTTTTTAGTATACCGGTAATTCTGTGGTTTTTTTTGTAGTTATTCTAGTGTTTTTCTATACAACATAAATTAGCCCTTATTAATATTTTCCGTACGATGAGGTGTTCTATTCGTATTGGCCCTTCACTAAAGTTCCTTTCTGCGTTGCTTACTATGCGGCTTACTCAGTTAGTGACTTACTTAGTTCCATCTTTCTACCTTCCTTTCCTACGTAGGAGACTAACTGACTTAGTGTGTGAATTCAGTCAGGTGTGATCGGCCCTTTACGTTACAAAGATGAATTTATAAACAGAAACTTTAGGTGACGAGACATGGACGCTAAAAACTGGCTAAGTGCGAGTCGGACTCACGCACCGAGAGTTCCGTACCACTAAGATAAAAGTACCGTCGCACTTACGGATGCAGTCACGTGGAAGTGTATTAATTTCGCGCGAGTCCGACACTCACTTGACCAGTTTTTATTATTACTTGTTATTCTACACTATAAGTAAAACATACCAATTTTCCCGCTTGTAAGGGTTTCGGTTTTTACGATAGAGCTAAAACAAATATCGAACAAAAATTGTCCAAAAAGCACGTTTTTAGTACGGAAGCTCCCCTTTAATTATTTTTATTATTTGTTTTATTAGCGGCAACAGAAATACAGAATCTGTGAAAATTTCAACTGTCTACCTATTAAAGAGCCCGCTGACAGACAGAAGACAGACATCATGCCCCACAATATGCTCGCTAAATGATTTGTACGAGGCTAGACCAAATGCCATCTGCGTTGCCGAATACTGGTCTGGGAAAGTATGAGTGTTGCCATCGACACGATAGAAGAAGGAGGCCTATTAATAGGGTCCCGTTTTTCACCCTTTAGGTACGAAACCCTGATTAAGGAAAATATGCACAAAACCAAAGTCCCACAGAGAGCCATGATGAAAGATCGTATAAGAAACACCGGAATTCGACGCCTAAAGCGAAGGAGATTTGCAAAAGAATAAATTAAGTGGGCGTGGGCAGGAGAATTGGCAAGGCGAGATGATGGACGGTGGACCAGGGCGGTAATGGAGTGGCGACCAAGGACTTAAAACGTTTGGTATGGTACGTTTGCTGACCACCTCCTAGTTGGTCAGATGGGATGACATAGTTTCCGTCGCAGAAAAAATGCTGGTCCACCTTCCTGAATTAACTTGAGAATGAATAACTTCGTAACTACTTTTTCTTTAAATATAGCATTTATCTTAACAAAAAAAGTAGTAACAACAAGATATGAGAAGTGATAAAGATAGCATTTTAATTTGCATAACTGAAGAAAAAATATTTTTAAATGACCCTTGCTTTGTCCCCTTTTTTCCCATTTGTAACTATTTTACTGCTACATTTTTTATCAAAAACATATGAAGACTTACAAAATTTTGGACAAAACGACATTTAATGATGTAGTCGTTTTACTTTTTTGATATTTCTATAATAAAATAGAATAAAAATACTTTTCTCTCAATTTTGTGAAATTCGGGGTCACCGTTGGTCGTAACAGTCACGTTGCGTCATTGACGTATAAATGAAGTCGAGATTAACATTGACGAGCGTGTAGCTGGTAATTTTAGCAACAGTATAGCCTTAAGAACTGCACGGAATAGGAATGAGTATCTCACTAGAGCCTAGCAGTAAACGGAAGTCGGCTTGTGTTATGAGACGGATAGATTCATAAACAAGAAGCATATTTTGTCATCAGCTATTAGTCTAAAATTAGCTCATTATATTTTTAACAATACCGAAGCGTTAATCATAAATTCACCTTGATTTCGCTGAGACATTGTAACGATGCGATGGCCAAATGGAAGATATATTTCACCTGCCAGAAAAGTACTGAACTTTCCGCATTGACTAATTTGAACGAAAATATATATCTATTATTACATATATCTATTAATATATACCTATCTGTTATTCATTCATTATGAGTTATTGCATGACTACTACGTTTACCATCTTTGAACGGTGATCGCTCTACGATACTATCGTTTTTGTGTAGCTATCACACGCAAATATAAAAGAACTCATGTTTTTTATTCAATTATTTTGCAAATTGTATAATTTGCCGCTTAACATTATGTCTAGACATATTAAAAAATGCCAAAAAATTGTAAAATTCGCCCCTTGCCTAGACAGCCGCTCTACTGTCGGTGCACGCGCGCTTCGCTCCATAGAAAATAGGATGCTTCGCTCGCTCGGCTCGTGCGTTAAGGTCGCAAGATATACGGCGTGCAAAATAACTCTCTCTGTGACCGTTAATGCGCAGAAGTCAAAAAATTAGTCGCGGTGTTGAGGTGCAGTAGAGGCGAGGGAGTCGTTCATTGGCTCTCCACCTGTCACCCATGCGCAGAAAATAGCCTTCGTAGACAGACTTGTCCTGAACGCGCTGTACCTAACCTTTGCGTTGGCTAACGAACCTTAACTGCACCAGTGACAGCTGAAATATTGATCTACAACCATTTACAACCTGCCGGCGCCGCGCCGCCGTTTGACAATTTGCCGGTCGTTTGTAAACGGCGAATTTATACATACTATTTGCCTGCGACCTAAGCTCCTCAAGCACACCCACGAAACTCCATAGAAGCGGACTAATTACTTCAACACTCTCACAAATAAAGAAATATGTTCGCATACCGTTTGTTATGCGAAGCCCAGACATGAAAGCAAATTTTCCTAGGAAAAACTTTTTTAACTCAAAATATTTTTTTCCCCTTCCCATACTCGTACCAAATGTCCGTGTCTATGTGTCTTGTCCATGTGGTGCCGGCAAATAATAGTACCAACGCATCTCTCCCCGTGGGTATCGTAAGAGGCGACTAAGGGTTTACGAACCAGAGGATGGGTATAGCAGCATCTTTCTGTGTATCGTACCATCTTACATACTGCGGTCATCAACAACAGCGGTCGACAGCCACAACGCTTACAAGCGTGGTGACTATGGTAAATCCCCTCCAATGCACCACGCGTTTTTGCTGGAGTTCTGGAGGGTTTCTTCCTATTTTTACTCGAATTTTTTTTTTCTTTAAGTAAGTTGTGGGCTTCGGGAGCAAAACCAACAAAAAATTACTCTGTATTGTATAGTAACTAAAGTTGAGAAAGGAATGCTTAGTGAAATGGTTTGGCCATGTAGAGAATGAATAAACGGAGACTTATGAAAGACGAAAGAAGATGTACATGTTTTGTTTGTAATTTTGTGTGTACTATACAGTTAAATAAATAAATAAAGACATCTAAAAGCGAGATTGGATGGAAATATTAGAAGGGGAAGGCCTCGACGCCTCGACGAACGTTCTATGACCATTCAGGACGTTTTGAATGATGGCTAAGTCAAATGTAAACTTTACTAGCGACCTTGTATGGAGGAGAGTAGAGGAAGAGACGTGAGAGGATGTCAAGACTCAAGATCTTAGCAGGTGGAGGGATGGGATGAGGTCCCTGCATACGCCTACGAAAAAGAGCTGTTATATGTATACACAGAGTAAGAGCCGGTTCCCACTATGTCGGATGTCGGATTCCGATTTTAATCGGGTGTCGGCGCATCTGTTCCCACTATATTTGATTCCGATTTGAACAGCGCCATATGCGATTATATCCGAGCGTTGATCCGATACGAAAATCGGCTGACAAAACACAAGACATTTCTTGTCGGATCCGACACAAAATCTTTGTCGGACGAGAGTGAATAGCTTCATATAAAATGCTCTGCCACTGGAACCCCCATTTAGTAAACGGATCCGACACACGACAAGTGGGAACCGGCCCTAAGGGACGGTGTACCGAAAACTGAAAGGGCGTGCTCAGTCGGAACAACTTTCCCAAAGAAACATTATGGGAAATAAAAAAAAATGTATCTCTCCATGCAAACTGTTCGATGAGAGTGAGCAATTGGTATGGAGAGGTAAAAGTTTTTTCCTTTGGGAAAGTTGTTCAGTTTCGTTGACTGAGCACGCCCGTTCAGTTTTCGGTAAACCGTCTCTTACACCCTGTATACAGTCGGTCGTAAGTCAGTAGTAACACTCAGACCTTGAGCGGGTCTGTTTGTGAAGTGACGTAGCTTTTAGTTTAATTGACGTTATAAAGGGATCGAAGAATCTTAATATGAATAAAGTATACTTGGACTTTTTGACTTCTAGGTTATGGCGTTTGAAAAGTAGCGCTGCCGCTGGTTCCGCTTATACAAATTTTGTTTACACTTACATGCTTTCGTGCGTACTCGTAGGTATGATATGAATATGACAAAATACCTCGTGCAAACGAATTTTACGGGTTCCCTGGAGCTGTGAGTTCCCATACAAACTAACTTTTGCGATAACTTCTAAACTACAAAATACATTTGACATAATTTTGTACATATATATTCTTTATATATATATTCTTTATTGCGCACAAATAACATAAAGTTGTCAAATGAAAATTGTTCACAAAGGCGAGCTTATCTCTACATATTTTCAACTCACTCTAACTTTATATTGACTAATTGTTTTGAATTAGAAACATATTAGTCCAGTCGCTTTACGTCTTAATTCGCCAAATTCACCAAATTGAACCAAATTTTTTCCAGGTACTAGTTAGATACATGCTTTCAATTTTTGATAGGAGCCAATTCTTGAATTTTCAATGAAAATTTTCAAAAAATTCAAGAATTGGCTCCTATCAAAACTTGAGAGCTATGTACCTAACTAGTACCTGGAAAAAAAATGGTGAAATTATAAGGCGTGTCTACGTGAAACAGCTAATCGGCCGCACTATATGTCAAACCTTGATAGATCTTATCCAATTGTGTGAACAAATTTTTGTCATAATGTGTTTCTTAGTTTAGAAGTTATCACAAAAGTTAGTTTGTATGGGAACTCACAGCTCTAGGGAACCCTTAAGTAGAGAAACTGATCTGTGTAGAGCAATTTTTGAATGTTTCGGCACAAAATCCTCTGAAAGACATGGCGATTTTTAACGTAATATAAAGTAACTTATCTGATCACTTGCTCTAATACTCCAGACACTTTATAACGTGTTTATGTCAACAAACCATCGAATTAGCTCAAGGAGAATCGAAAATAAAAATAATTTGAAAATTACTGGAATGCTATTTTTAAAGTTACGACGAAATTATTAGATCGGGCAGCTATTTTCAAATCAAGGACAAACTAAAATATTTCATTTTTTTACCTACTTTACTTACACCTGTTCTAATGAAAGTTACTTAGATAATATTTTTATGTTTGACATAGCACTGATAAAAACTACCTCGACTAGTTTTAAGAAAAGGGATTTAAAAGGTTTCTATTCTAGAGAACGATCAAAAGAATACAACAAGGCCTAACGTGCTCTTGGCTGTACCATAAACAAGCAAAACATTAGATTGGAATCAAACAAAGTATAAATAAATAGCGCGCACGCTTTTCTTATAGGTAATCCATTTTTTTTGTTTTCTCCAACGCTTACCAATCTACGAGTTTACATTTAAGTTTACTTACTCGTATATTGCAGCCATGACATTAAAACCAGAGCATATTAGAGCTCCCGCACACGACCGAGAATCGGTGGCCGATTTTTTGTCGGCATCCCGCACTGACGTGTTATCACCTAAATCTTCCGTCCTTGTCCTGGCCGATAATCGCCCACCGATTCTCGGTCGTGTGCGGGAGCCCTTAGACGGAAATAATAACATTTTTTACAAACTTGTTTTTTCTGACAGCTTTAGCTGAAAGCTTTCAACTTAGCTGCAAAATGTGTTGGTAAGGCTTGCAATAAACGAAAAAGAAATGGATCATACTTACATTTCGCTTCATTTCGCACATTCACAAAAATAACGAAACTAAGAAATTATAAACAACAATAGTTTGTCACTTTCTCAACTTTTTGGTCACTTTTGAAATAGTTATTTTCGTTGTTTGTTAAATCAACTATCACGTGAATCTACTCAGATCAGACAACTATATTTTCACCGACTCTTCAAAACTTTGCATAAGTCGAAGAGTTTTGTTCGACTATCCGTAGAAACTGCCACTATCAACTGATCTTACAAAAAGAAGCCGAAATATCTGTCAATACAAACCAAAGTTGTTCTACAGATTACGCGAGTTCAATACCTAGTCTAGATAAAGTTTTTAAAATGTGGAGAGAAATTCGGCCAGAGAGGCGTCAGTGAACTGATTCGCCAGTGGTGTTGGCTGTGGGTGGCACCGAAATAGAACTTTTGGAATAACTCACGGTACCCTACGTCATTGAGAATATTATGAGTAATTCGTGAGTATGGATAGTAGAGATTGGGGTATGGGTGGTTTCAATCAAGGACTGCAGATATATGGCGCCGCCATTTTGTTTTGTCTTAATCGTACTAAAGCCGCACTTCAATTGTGATGGGTTGAATAATGAATAATGACAACACAAACCCATCGCCTATTGAAGATCCTGTCTTTGACGCCTTCTACGACATTTATAGGAGGATATTGAGTGCTGGGTAGTCCTTGGTAGTGTAGTCGCCTTTTACGACACCTAGAGAAATGTAAAGGTACTTACGGGAGCTCTTATTCCGAAACCGGTTTTAGCTGGAGTTAATTGCGCGCCAAATCTATAGAAAAAAATTGAAGGTCCCAAAAAAAATTGACCGATTCGGAAATTGGACCGTTTGGACAATGGACCAATCAGAAGTGTAGACCAAATGGGAAAGTGGACCGAATGGGAAAATAGACCGATCGCACGGAGGCAATGTGACAGACAAGAAAAAGATGAGCTTAATTCCTCATTTATTTTTGTGAAGCTAGCGTATCGGTCACCTGTCAATGAATATAAAGAGCCGAGGTGTGAACGGTTAACAAATATCTTCCTCAGATGCAGTAAAAGGGAAGTCCTTGGGTGGACGCAGTGGGCTGAGTTGAATCACTCAGCCCACGCGGCGCTTAGCCTGCTGCAATAGTGCATTAGGGCTGTCTATATCATAGTCGAGTTCGTCTGCATTCAAGATGCTATCAAAGAGAGAGAGAGAAAAAAAAGATAAATAAATATCTTTTTCGACGCCTTCAAGCCGATGGCGCGATGAACTTGACACCTTTTGCAAGCTCAGGCAAGAGCGGGCTTTAGATAGGGACCAATGGAGGGAAGTGAGAGAGGCCTTTGCCCAGCAGTGGGACATTATAGGCTAGATAAGAAATATCTTTCTGTGATGCAGTGATATGCTGTTACCAACACATTTTGTAGCCATGATATTTAAACCAGAGTATGTTTGACGGAAAGAATAACATTGTTTCAATAATACTGTTATTTTCTGTTACGTACGATCCTGACGCTAAACCATAGTTGCTTTACATTTAAATTTTTACAAAACCATGACGACAACCAAGAAACTCACGCTATCTCGCGACGCGTTCACAATTAGATTCGGACGTGTGTTTTTAAGGTTAGACACAAGCACATCATTGTAATTTAATTATATTACTTAAGCGGTTTAGCGTACTGAGAATTTGACACTCAATAATATTCTTAAAGAAACAGTTAAAGACAAGACTGCACATAGAAACCGCAAAATACAAATAACAGTATTCAATTAAGTTTACTTTAACCAGCCCTAATTTCAAACCTGAATAGACGCAACAGAACCGCTGTCGTAATGATAATAAACGATCTGTGCGCGTTATTTACCGGGCCATTTGTTTGATTGCGAGCACGTGGCGTGTGATATATGGAAATGCGCAGGAGTCTGATGTGGAATGAGAATCATCATCATATCGTGGTGGTCCATGACCGACCTCACAAACCCTGCTGTCAGAGTTATGGGCGTACTCTTTGCCTCAATCTAGCCGTAAGGATAGGCCGACGATGGTACAGTCTAGACTTAGTATTTTTCTTATTTCAATAGGCGTACGGGCTAGAATTGTGCTGCGATTGGCAAGCCTGTCGTTGACTGTACAAGCTCATGCAGAGGAAGCCTATTCACTAGAAAAGAAAGAGAATTCGCTTTTACGCAATGAGTGCTTGAAAATAATGTGAGAAAAGATTTTATAGGTAAGTAGGTGAACAGACTAAGTCAACCCAATAAAAAATACGTTTGTATTTGCATGTAACACAACTATTACTCATGTCCAGAATATAGGTGTGCCCGATTAAGCGTCGTGTTGATATACAGGCTGGCCTAAATAGTGCAGTCGAAAAGAAAATAATGAAAAAAATATAATGTTAGATACGAACGAGAATGTGGGTGGCACGACTCCAACAAAAATTGCGCTTTTAAGCTAAATATTTCGCAAACGGATCTCTAAATCAAAAAATTATCTTCGAAACTGACACTAAATTTAAAAGACCTATTCAACTACACCCCACAGTCCCACACTATGGGGGTAGACAAAGAAATAACTTTTCACCCCCACTATACTTGTAGTGAAGGAACCCTAAAAAAATATTTTTCAAGATTTTATTTTACCACTTTGTCGGCGTAGATGAAATGTAGGTATATCCGCACTAAATTTCAGCTTTCTAGTACTAAGGGTCTCTGAGCTAAGCCGTGGACACACAGACAGACGCAGACGGACATGACGAAACTATAAGGGTTCCTTTTTGACTAAGGAACCCTAAAAAGGGTAATTAATTTTAAAAAAAAACCGGTCAAGTGCGAGTCGGACTCGCGCGAGGGTTCCGATATACTTTTTGTATTTTTGGAAGCAATAAAGTCCATTTTTAGGACCGCAAAACTAAATTTGTTTGTAAAGGTTATTTGCAGATTTCTAAAAAACTGTGCAACTTAGAAAGATCGTTTTATTTTTGCTGTAATGTTTACATAAACTTCTGTCAACTGTAATTAATTCGTCTTTCCCTACGCCTCATGTTTTTTTGGAAAGTTTCTTTAGTAAAGTCTTTCCATATTTTTAACTTCGTTCGGCATCGGCACTATCGGGCCACCCTGCATTTCTACCCTGCTTCACGAGTTTGGGCTCGCCTGAAAAATGTCCAGTCATTTCGCTTTTAGAAGGTTTTCCTGCCATGTTCCGTGACTAATAGACCCGTTAGCGTATATTATACAAAGTGTTAAAAATAGTACTATTTTAGCTTGTAGAGACCATGAAACTAAACAACTTTTCCTAAGCAACATAGGTCGAATAACAACATTATTTTTTTACCTCTCATATCAAATGCGCTATCATCTGGTGCAGTTTCTATTGGAAGTAATATTTTTTTCGTTAATCGACGTACCTTCCCAGGAAAAGTTGTTCAGTTCCATGGTCTAAGTAGTGCTTAAATAGTAGTTTAAGATACAAGTTCCGTATGTATGGGTTATTAAGTACAAACGAGTTGACTTTTTGTAAGCCCGAGACGAAGTCGAGGGTTTACCATCGGCACGAGTTTGTCGTAACCCTTACGGACGTGTATCTTACGACGTTTTTCAATACATTTGTGAGAAAACCGGTATAAGTAATACACTTGGTAAAGGAACCAACCATGGGTACTGTCAGCCGCTTGTCGATTTATGTTCTCCTGGTACTCTACATTTTATTTTAAATATAGGTAGGCAGTCGTCACCCAAGTAAAAAGTCACCACTGTAGTATTTTTACAAAATAATTTTATGATCAGAGTGTAAAAACTCCTTGGTATTATACTTTTTTTTACTTGTAGCGAGGGAGACCCCTCGCTATTCATGAAGAAGGGAAAACCACTTATTACTTACAGTACTATCACTTTATTATAATATATCACAATACAATTCAGGTTACCAGGAAGACGCGGATCAAAATCTTTCGGTCCTACATAAATAAACACCGTAACACTAACAATACCGAGTTGCAGTATCCCAGTGCCGCCATCTAGCGGTGGCAGTAGTGGGCACACTACATCACCCCCCTCCAGAGACCTACAGACGATAATATGCAGGAAACCGCACTTTCCGACCCGAGCGCGTCGTGAATTCTGGTTCCTTGGCCACAGGTAGTTTCTGACCCTCTGACTGAAGACTGTGAGGTTGTGAGGGATGAATGATCGGTGTGTGAACTGCGGTGTCTGGGTCACGCAGTATGTGGGCCGGCTTGACGCGGTCCACCGATACCGTAACCACCTTACTATTCACCTTAAGGGTGAAAACTTTGTCACTGCGTTTAAGAACTTCGTATGGTCCCGTATAAGGTGGTTTTAAGGATCCACCAACAGTGCAGTCACGTAAAAATACATGTGAGCAGGTGTCCAGCCCTTTGTAAACAAATGTAGAACGTTTGTCGCCATGCCGAGAAGCAGGCTTCGGCTGTAAATTTTGAATAAAATTACGTAGCCGTGACGTGAAACTTGTTGAGTCGACTGTGAAGTCAGACACCGTAGTAAAGAAATCGCCTGGAAGGCGTAAAGGCTCGCCATAAACTAATTCAGCAGAAGAAGCCTGAATATCTTCTTTGAACGCGCTGCGAACCCCTAATAACACCAATGGAAGAGATTCCACCCAGTTAGTGCTGTCGTGGCAGATTATGGCAGCCTTTAACTGCCGGTGAAACCTCTCCACTAAGCCATTGCAAGATGGGTGGTATGCAGTAGTGCGCCGATGTTGAAACCCAACTAACTGCGCTAAACTCTTAAAAAGGGCTGACTCGAATTGCGCACCACGATCCGTAACAATATCTTCTGGACAACCGAAGCGCGATATCCAACCACTCAATAAGGCTTTCGCCACCGATTCTGCGGTAATATCTGCTAACGGTATAGCCTCCGGCCATCGTGTAAAGCGATCAACCGCCGTAAGGCAGTATCGAAACCCCTGCGAGATAGGCAAAGGACCAACCAGATCAATGTGAACAAATTTAAACCTGGCTGTTGGAACTTTAAATGATCCGAGTGGTGAGGAGACATGCCTCGTGATTTT
The DNA here is from genome assembly GCA_947532105.1 of Athrips mouffetella. Lineage (NCBI taxonomy): Eukaryota > Metazoa > Arthropoda > Insecta > Lepidoptera > Gelechiidae > Athrips > Athrips mouffetella. Next base: position 4,580,153 of record OX383969.1, on the reverse strand, counting down.
CGCACGCTGACATGCTAAGCAAGTGCGTACCCACTCCCTACAGTCCCGCCTAACACCTGGCCATACATATCTCTCTGCAACCATCTTCGCCGTAGCATTAGCACCTGGATGGCTTAAAGAGTGAAGGCTTTCGAAGGCTTTACGGCGAAAAATCTTTGGAATGAATGGCCTGGGGGAATCTGTGCTGACGTCACAGAAGAGGACTGAGCTGGACCCAGGAAGTCTCACTTTTTCAATGCGCAGTGAACTTGCCTTATTGAGGAGTTGAATGAGCTCAGGATCTGAGAGCTGTGCTGCTGCCAGCTGGTTCGGATCAACAGGCTGAACAATTTCCTCAACCCGAGAGAGCGTGTCAGCTACCACATTATCCTGGCCTGAAATATGGCGGATGTCGGTGGTAAACTGCGCAATGAGGTCTAAATGGCGAAACTGTCTGGGGGAGCAATTTTCCTTTCGGTTGTGAAAAGCAAACGTAAGTGGTTTGTGATCTGTATAGATCACAAAATCGCGCGCCTCAACCATATGTCGGAAATATTTGATGCTTTCATAAATAGCAAGAAGCTCCCGATCGTAAGGTGAATACTTCTGTTGAGTGGGGCTTATTTATGAGAGAAAAATGCAAGGGGTTTCCAAGAACGTCCATCATGTTGCTGCAAGACTGCACCGATGGCGCTGTCAGACGCATCCGTCACTAACGCAAGCTTAGCGCCACATTGCGGATGAGCTAGTAAGGCGGCCTGACAAAGACCTTCCTTGCAAGCTTTAAATGCTTCGAGTTGTTTGCCTGTTATACTGACCGGATGTGAACCTTTTACTGATCCCGTGAGCAGTGCGTGCAAAGGTGCTTGGTGTTGAGCGGCTTTAGGGATGAAGCGCCTGTAAAAATTTATCATCCCTAAGAACCTACGCAGCTCCCTAACCGTTTTGGGAACAGAAAAAGTTTTGATGGCTTCTACCTTAGCTAGTAGTGGCGACGTACCCTTTGCGGAAATATGGTAACCAAGAAAAGTTACCTCTGAAACACCAAATACACATTTGGCTGTGTTGATTACCATGCCGTACTTTTTCAGACGGTTGAACAGCTGGTGCAGGTGCTGTTCGTGGGTTTTCTGGTCCTTGGAGAAGACCAAAAAATCATCTAAATATGTATAAACGAAGTCCAGACCTCGAACCATTTCATCAACGAAGCGCTGGAACGTCTGTCCGGCATTACGAAGTCCGAACGTCATGAACGGAAATTCGTAAAGTCCGAACGGCGTTGTAATGGCAGTCTTCGCTATGTCTTCAGGATTAACGGGTATCTGGTTGTAAGCCTTTACAAGGTCTATTGTGGAAAAAACGTTGCACCCTGAAAGACTGTGAGCAAAGTCGTGTATGTGCTTGATTGGGTACCTATCGGGTACAGTACGTGCGTTCAGCATCCGGTAATCACCACAGGGACGCCATCCATTGTCCTTCTTAGGGGCGGAGTACAAGATACCGGTTAATCCTGAAGACATAGCGAAGACTGCCATCACAACGCCATTCGGACTTTACGAATTTCCGTTCATGACGTTCGGACTTCGTAATGCCGGACAGACGTTCCAGCGCTTCGTTGATGAAATGGTTCGAGGTCTGGACTTCGTTTATACATATTTAGATGATTTTTTGGTCTTCTCCAAGGACCAGAAAACCCACGAAGAGCACCTGCACCAGCTGTTCAACCGTCTGAAAAAGTACGGCATGGTAATCAACACAGCCAAATGTGTATTTGGTGTTTCAGAGGTAACTTTTCTTGGTTACCATATTTCCGCAAAGGGTACGTCGCCACTGCCAGCTAAGGTAGAAGCCATCAAAACTTTTTCTGTTCCCAAAACAGTTAGGGAGCTGCGTAGGTTCTTAGGGATGATAAATTTTTACAGGCGCTTCATCCCTAAAGCCGCTCAACACCAAGCACCTTTGCACGCACTGCTCACGGGATCAGTAAAAGGTTCACATCCGGTCAGTATAACAGGCAAACAACTCGAAGCATTTAAAGCTTGCAAGGAAGGTCTTTGTCAGGCCGCCTTACTAGCTCATCCGCAATGTGGCGCTAAGCTTGCGTTAGTGACGGATGCGTCTGACAGCGCCATCGGTGCAGTCTTGCAGCAACATGATGGACGTTCTTGGCAACCCCTTGCATTTTTCTCTCATAAATTAAGCCCCACTCAACAGAAATATTCACCTTATGATAGGGAGCTTCTTGCTATTTATGAAAGCATTAAATATTTCCGTCATATGGTTGAGGCGCGCGATTTTACGATCTATACAGATCACAAACCACTTACGTTTGCTTTTCACAACCGGAAGGAAAATTGCTCCCCCAGACAGTTTCGCCATTTAGACCTCATTGCGCAGTTTACCACTGACATCCGCCATATTTCAGGCCAGGATAATGTGGTAGCCGACACGCTCTCTCGGGTTGAGGAAATTGTTCAGCCTGTTGATCCGAACCAGCTCGCAGCAGCACAGCACTCGGATCCTGAGCTCATTCAACTCCTCAATAAGGCAAGTTCACTGCGCATTGAAAAAGTGAAACTGCTGAGAGGGTCCTCCAGTGTCTCTCCTCCCAGCGTGGCGTGGCACACGTGTTCCTCGGGGTCACCAGTATAGCGAGGGAGACCCCTCGCTATTCATGAAGAAGGGAAAACCACTTATTACTTACAGTACTATCACTTTATTATAATATATCACAATACAATTCAGGTTACCAGGAAGACGCGGATCAAAATCTTTCGGTCCTACATAAATAAACACCGTAACACTAACAATACCGAGTTGCAGTATCCCAGTGCCGCCATCTAGCGGTGGCAGTAGTGGGCACACTACATACTTACCGCACTAGTTCGGTAAGTAACTACTTACGAGCAATGTTTACGTCCTTGTAAGTACGCTTTTCCAGCAAATGTATTTAAAAATTTATTACACATTATGAAATGAAATGAAATGAAAATTTATTTGCATAAAACATGGTAAAAAATAGATGGTCATCATTATATACATATAGTCCTCATGTCTTACCAGAAATTGGCATGCATAATAATTACATAATTAGAACTTTATAAAATTCTACTGTACATTATAATAAAATCATAAAAAGAAAAAATAAATCATTAAAATTAAAATTATCATAAATGTCATATTAAATAACTACTTTTCCATCTATTTTCACATTAACATTTTAATCATCGAAACCAGTTTGACAAGAAATGAAATTGATAAGATAAGATATGAAATTGCCGAAAGTTATTGCGAGAATTTTGATAATAGTGGAGGATTAGGTGATCAATGTTTTGAGTAAGATGAAACTTGGCATGTGTATTCTTTAGGTAATTTGAAGTTGATTTACACCGGGAGTCGGCGGGAGTCACGCCTGAGGAGGAGATGGGAGGGGGTTGAAGTTTACTCCCGCCGTTTTGTTTGAAATTTTATAGTATATGCTGTCGTTTATTTACTATGACAACTGTGGTATCATTTTCGAGTAAATCGTGAATGGCAAATTCATTTTTCAGAGGGAAAATTAAATATTTTTTTAAAAATCTGATAATTTTAACATGGAAAGCTTGTTTTTTTCCTGTTTCAGCGTCGATTTCTTTGAAACCTATAGAGATATTATCATGAGGACCATTTTTGGAAAATCCTTTCTGATATTTTGTGGTATTCATTAAATTAGCACACACAATTTCAAACGTGAAGCTAAATCGGTTACGGGGCGGTGTCAGTCAGTCAGTTAGTCAGTCAGTCAGGATATGTCATTTTATTGACATTTTAGTAAACTATATTTCATACCAAGTTTCACGCTCGAATTAATAACCGTTCTGACGACAGAGCAAAAAATAAAACAAAATACGTTTCTTGTATTGTACCCCCAATTTTTTTTTTGTTTTTATATATTTGTCTGAAAAACACATATTCGGAGAAATTTTTCACTAGCTACTTATTTCGGTTCAAAAGATACAACTATCGACCTAGTAAAACACGACACATTTTCGACATTATGCCCCACTGTGCGTCTCTGTCGCGTCCAGCCATGCCGGGGAGCACTACTTCTTATTTGTTACCTACAAGTGTTTACTTGAATTGTGCCAAGTTTCATCCTAGCAGGTTAATGCGCAAGGTACGCCTTGTTGGATCTCCTACTAGACAGCATATATAAAATTTCAAACAAAACACGGCGGGATAAACTTCAACCCCCTCCCTCTCCCTCAGGCGTGACTCCCGCCGACTCCCGGTCTCAATCAAGTTCAATCTACTTAAAGAACACGCATGCCAAGTTTCATCATCCTACTCAAAACAGAATCACCTCCCAAAATTCCTATGTTATAAAATTCCGCTAAATCCTCCACTATAACGTTCAATTTAATACTATTCAAATCCATCCAAAATACTTATAGGGTGACTTTTAATTAGTTCTTAATAGCAAAAGATATGCATGTATTCATGAAACTGAACAACTTTTCCCAAGGCACATAGGTCGAAATACGAAAAACCAAATTGGACCTCCCATACAAAATCGCTATCAGCTGATGCAGTTTCTATGTGAGGTCAAAACTTGATTTTCGTATTTCGCCCTATGTTCCTTGGGAAAAGTTGTTCAGTAACATCAGTACATGCATACCCTTTTCTATCAAGAACTAATTAAAAGTCACCCTATATACACATTACTGGCACAATCGTCAGTCAGTCTGGTTGAATATGATGGCCTTTGGAGAGATTTTTTTATGTCTTTGGATACAAGAGTAAAACCCTGTCATGAAACCATTGCATGACGAGAGCCCAGGAGGTCCTATTGACAAATATCTAAGGTTGCATTGCCTTAACCTTGAAGGTTTTCAGAACAGCTAAAACCTATAATAAAAGATGGTTCTGCTCATGGAAACAACGACTTTTCCAAGGAACATAGATAGAAATGCGAAAAAAAAATCGATCTCTCATACTAAATGTGCTGTCAGCTCATACAGTTTGTATGAGAAGTCGATTTTTTTTTATCGTATTTCGACCTAGGTTCTTTGAGAAGAGTTGTTCAGTTTCATGGACATAAGGAAATAAGGATGTATTGTATATTTACGGATTTTTCAACTTCTTAATTGGAGCCCCTAACAAAAAGTGTGTTACTAAGCATCTACTTTCACCACATCATGGTTTCGTTACGTATCTAATGAGGTAGATGACCAGGCTGTGGGACCCCGAACTATCCCACTATGGCGCCAATTTGTTTGTGAAGCGATGTAGTTTAGCTGACGTCATTAAGAGATTTCATACAACAACGAATAAACTATTTTGACTTTGACATTAGTATACATACAGATTGGCAGATTAAATGAAACCAGAATTAAACGCCGATCAAATCAATTCGTTCCTTTCATTGTGCCGCCTACCTCTGACCTTGACCACACGTCCTGACCCTGGTATTATGTGTCCTGGACTTGAATTACACATCATTGACATTGTGACTTTAGAGGACGAAAGCCAATAATGACATCTGGAACGTCATAATTACAGAAAATGGGCTTACTCTTGACCTCGATCTAGTCTTGACGACAGAGATGAGGTCGACGATGGAACGAGCTTGCTCGAAGCCTGTTCCCCCAGGACAGACATATAGACAGACTTGTCTTGTCTTGTTGTATAACTACTTACTAAAGCAAACCTATTGTTTTTGTACGACACATTATATTCATGAGACGTCACGCATCACAGACAACCAGAGGCGGCTCGTCCTAAAGAGCACTGGTGCAGTGCACTCCCTCTTTCACAAAACTCAAACTTAGGATGTATTACCTACCTAGTTAAGTTACATACGATTACATACCTATTTTCATAACCCTATACGTTGTATACATTTATAATAGCCTAAGAAATAATTACGCAACAAATACGTAGTCAAGTTGTACCAAGTGGCGCGCCAGCGATTCCGCTCCTATGAAGAAATCTTCAGTACAATTCCTTATACAGAATTCAATGAGTGTGAAAGAGCAACATCAACACGCTCGAGCGCGTGAAACAAAAGATTTTCTATGAGAAATTAGCCTAATCAGGAGCGCTGCTCAAGGCTACGTTGCCAGATCGCGATGCCATGCAGTTCGGTGACAAGGCGCTGTTGCCGATCATACGTAAACAAACTTTTCGTATACAGCTTTCAGTTACTGTTCGCAATTTTGCTTGAAAATTTAGAAATAATTGTTTTTAATAGTGTACGTGCTTAATTACTGTAAAAATGGACGAATACAGTGTCGTTTACATTAAAAAATGCGAAAAAGACTTTACAAATACGACTTGAACTCAATGAAAAGAGGCCGCCACAACCTGAAATCGCGCTAGTTCAAAAATGTAGTACAAAAATTCACTTTTAATCGTGTTTTCAAACCAGAACAATATTTAAAAACACCTTGGATGTGCGGTTATAATTAAATTGTTTTGTTTCCCGTGTCTGGTATTTGGAGCTGGCGCTGGCGCGCATAATATGTAGGTAACAATAAAGCCATAAAAAATATTTCATCAATAAATGGTAGGTAAGTAAATTTATTTAAGTATTAAATTTTTTTGTGCACACCCATTAAAAAATGTCACGAGCCGCCTCTGCAGACAACGAAAAGACAAACGGTTGTACGTTTTATATTTATTATAAATATTATTTTACATACGTTCGTTCGTTTGACAAGTAAATAATATTATGGATGTTTTACACGGGGCATGTTATTTGCGCCTTTTACACGGGGCATGTTATTTGCGCCTCGGAGGGATGCAGCTATAGGAAGGAAATAAATAGTCGAATAGCTTTCTTTTTGCTCCTAGATTTGCATTACTTCGAGGCGCCAGAATTTTGGCCACGTGTAAATCAGTGTTTACACTAACAACGCCTGAACGCGAAACTTTCCGCCCTCCGCTAGCCACGAGCTCCACCGCACTCGTCTGCACTCTGAGATTGTGCCTGGGGGTTCGCGTAGATTCTGTCTCTTTCACTCTCACCCGGCGCTTTAGCCTTTAGAAATAAATATTATGGTAATCTATGCTCACGGCAATGAGTCGCGGAGGTGAGCGATGCAGGTGGGGAAGGCGTGCGAATCGTTTATTGGCTCTCCGCCTGTCAGATAATAACCGTCAGACCGAGCCAAACTTATCCTGCACACACTACCTATAGAATAACCTATAAGTAATAGCCTATAGGCAGCAGAATTAGTCCACTTCTAGGGAGCTTCGTGGACAGTGTGCAAAGCCATCATCACCCTGTTAAAAACTATTTAAATCAACGACTTTAATAACGTCTGACGTACTAACGCGCCATCCGAAGCACGGTCAAGTGTAAGCCCATTAAAACAAAATTTTAAAAAGCACGGACAAGGCTTATACCTTGTGACCTAGTCCGACGTAGCTTAACTCTAGTGATCAAAAACAAAGAACCCTTCAGACAAGATCAAACTAACCAACATAACATAAACAAAATAGACTTCTGGTAATAATTACAGGCGACACACAAACAATGCTTGTGTTTTTGAATGACAGAGTTCACTTCTGAGAAACACAGCCAAGGTTAACAAATAGCGATTATAAAGAATGGACATTCGTTTTATTTTATACCTACCACATGAATAATTACTCTGTTTGATAAAGTTTGGCACAATTTTTAGCAATTTTTTCATATATATAAATCATTAAAATAAATGCACCGGCACAATTTTGTTTTTTCTGACTGCTTTAGCCGATTGCTTCTGATGCGTTGGTAAGCATTGGAATAATGAAAAAAAATGGTTCAGAGTTTAACTGATGCCATGAAGTGACCACAGAAAATCCTGATAAGAATAAACAGTACATTGATTTGAGTTTAAGAATTTGCACCTGCCTACCTACTTCAAATATCTTTGACCAAGCTACTTGTCCTAAATTCTCCATCAAAACTAATATTTAAGCTTGTAACACCAAGTTTGCTCTAGGGGAATACCCCAAAAATTTTATTAACAGCCCGGTTTAAAACCTGCTCATGAGCTTTGTGTGCGGTTTTAGCGCGCTAATAGTCGGTTCAAAACTTGCTCATATTCACTCGTTTAAGCGACGTGACGTCATCAGTGACGTCACTTTAGCGCGCTATCATTGCATACGAAAATGAGGTAGTGCAGCGTGTGCGAAACGTCAAATTCATAAGACATTTGTCATCAATCTCGTTTTCGAGAGATTTTTTTCAACTTTGTTTGGGTTTTTTAGATTTAATTATCTTATCAAATAATCATTATCTCTCAATAATTTCTTAAAACGCAAAATAAAATCAAAATTTTAATTTTTCTCAGTGACATTGACATAAGCGCGCTCTAGTCTGGTTTAAAACTGTATTCGATGATATTCGACGAATGCACGCATATAGAAATAAACCGACTATATTCAGTGAATGTGATGTGTGCGTTGATTTCAAGAAACAATCCGTAGTGTAAATCCACTTCATAACTTCTGTCAAGAATACAAAATTATGTGGCAACACCAAACTTGTTCTAGGGGAATTACTGAAAGTGTACTTGAGACTGAAGTGGCTATTTCTTGGTATGTGTTGTTTATTAATCCATTGGAATGTTACTAAGTGGAATTCACAGTATATACCTATTGTTAGATACAAATAGTTTACAAATAAATACATATTATGATGAAATTGATGAAGTAATGTATTATTCTTGATGTGACATTAAAATAAATAAAAATAAAATTGTTGTTATTTCCATAAAAGTCACAAAATAATATTGACACTGTGATTCTTATTTATGCTAGGTAAAAACCTGTGTTACAGGAAACAGTTGTATCTCATTTCATTTCCTATTTGTGGTAAAATAAGCTTTTGATATACAAATTTGACATTTAATAATGCATGACTTGAATAGGTATGAGTTTAGTTTGACATAAAATGATGCATGTCACTTGATATTTTCTAAAAATTTTGTATATTTAATTTGTACGCCGCAAGGCAAAATATGGACGTCTTCTTTTAACATGTCACCTGTATAATTGTTTACTCATGTTTAGCAATAAATTATCTTTATCTTTAATTGTAAGCTGTAAAATAATAACTATTAGATATAGGACAGGCAGCAATTTTACTGATAAGTCCTTCAAATTGTGTTACTTTTGTTGTGGACAAGGAAATATGTATAATATTTAAAGGTCTGGCTATAAAAATACAGGGTGTAAGGGACAGTGTACCGAAAACTGAAAGGGCGTGCTCAGTCAACGAAACTGAACAATTTTCCCAAAGTAACATATATGGGAAATGAAAAAAAAAATTGACATCTCCATACAAACTGTTCGATCAGAGTGAGCAAATTGTATGGTAAGGTCAATTTTTTTTTCTTTTTCCAAAAATGTTTTTTTCAGAAAGTTGTTTACTATTCTTCAGTTTCGTTGACTGAACATGCACTTTCAGTTTTCGGTACACCATCCCTTACAACTTTTTTAATAGAACTTCACAAGTAGCAGTGGATTGTGATTACACAAAAGCCATAAATAATTTTTTTATTGAAATTGCAGCAGCCGTTGGGAGGTCAAAAGTTGCCCCTCTATCCCAAAAACTTAGGGGTCAAGTTTCTAAAGCAATTAACCGAAGTGTACAGTTCATGTTCATTAAAGATTCATGGGACCTATGTGGAAACAACCCTAAAACTTATATTAATACGAACAAATATTAAACAAGATTATTCGTTAACATCTACATTGTACATTAAGAGCGGGTATAAAGGCAAATTACCTATCTTAGATTGAATTTAATATCGCAAAATAAGATCCAATTAATAAATAATAAATATATATGGTTACAACATCGTATTTGCAAGATTTTTAATTGATTCAATTCACAGTAGAATAAAACTATCTTGATAGAAAAAAATCCCAAAGTAACCTCTTATTTTCATCTAAAATGAGTTTTTCTCAGGTTGTATTGCATTATATTAAGCCATTATTTAATAATAACATCCTTAACATATTATCGAGCGCCACTATTAGCGATTTTACAAAAGAAATTATATTTTACGAGTTATTAAAATAAACAACATTCGGCGCTTACGACATTTTTATTCCGCGCAGCAAGTTATCGTCCGTCGCAGCTAACGGCAGGCATCAAGCGTGTTTTGTTTCACGAATCAGTCTTGTTCGCTCCGTTGAGACGGGAAGACTGTGATTGTGTGCACCGCACGGTAAAATAAACATAACCAACAAAGAAAACATGAATAAATACGGAAAACAAATCTTTTTGTGAGGGGCTGTGAATGTATTCGTAGTTTTCGTTTAGTTTTTTTTTGTTTATATAATTTTTTTTTACCTTATATTGATGGGATCAATCTGAACAGCTTTTGTTCAACGACTTTGCTAACAACACAAAAAAACAACAAACACCTTACAAAAGACAATGCAACTTTTCCATAGACCTCTGGTCCAACATTTTGAAAGGTGTTGTACAAGAGCGAAACCTATGTCAAATGATAGACTTTGTCATTAGTAACAACTTTTACTATAGCACCAAAAATATAGGTCCCGGTGAAAAAAAGTTCTGACCTTGCAAATTTCAGGAATTATGTGATTTCATAATTATTGAATTTCTTAGAATATAACACATGATTTCAACTCCTGTGCCTAATAAATAAGTAAAAATAATATATACGATAACAAAGCCGAGACATCCACTCTACGGGCTCTCTCCCGCCGCAGGTCAGTTGCGAAGCCGCAAAAGCTTCCTGCGATCTACACAGCATACCGACTAAAACCCTTCCGACGTGAGATGCAGCCTTTCGGCAAACGAGTACCCACATTCACTGTACCCAACGAACACCTGCCTCCTGGCTATAAGGAACCTTGGCCAACCTGGAGAAGTCTAAATAGGCTAAGGACCCAGGTTGGCCGAAGCAAGGATAACCTGTGCCGGTGGGGGTTCCTAAGTAGCGCAGACGCCAGCTGTGAATGTGGAGAACCCCATGGCGCACCTCACTAATTGTCCCGACCACCTGCTCGCGTGAGAACTTACTTGACGGTAACCAGAGGGCTACCACGGTAGCCGCTTTCTGGGCAAGTAAGATTTAGCCCGTGTTCTTGCCGACACGTAACAAGAAGAAGAGTGTTAAAATATATTTTTTCCCATAAACATCTAACTCGGAGTAATAATTGGTATCATTAATAGAAACCAAAGGGTATTCACACCCTGACCCTATGCTAGTCTGTCTTAACATAAACAATTTGAAAATGCATACACATTTTTCTTAGTGGCTCGAAAAAAAAGTCCCGTCGCCCGTGGAATATTCAATAATAAAATAAGCTCGTTAGAAATAGAAAGTCTAAAAACAGTTAAAAGTCACAACGAGTCGGTCGAACTTCGCTTGTAGATCGCGCACGCATGCTTTGTGTGCGTGATACCGCTGTCATACACACTAGCATTTATCTCTAGTCTGAGTAATGAGTAATGACGCAAACAGGATCGCAGCCATGTGTTCTGTCTCTTTCTCGCCATAAACCCACGTCACCTTCATGGAGTCTTTGCAGTCGTTAGAAACGTTACCGTGCACTTATCTGTGGTCTTTTTGGTGACTTGGAAAATATCTTAGACCCCAATTTATTCTTTATAATGTTGAACTAAGCTTGGTTTACCGGACTTTGATTTTCTTATGGATTATGCCTAATGAATTATGCCTAAATAAAAACCTTTTTTAGCTCAACAGTAAGGCAGAAAAATAACGATAATTTTGGTCCAAATAGTACCCACCCACACTGTTGATAATTCCTCAACTGAAAGGCATGTTTTTAGCTTAATACTTTTGTTTCTTGCTTTTTTTCAGTACGATTTTAGGGGTCAATGTCCAGAAAAGAATGTCTAATGTTTGATAATTTACGTATTGAAAACGAAGTTAATTCAAGTGATAATAATGAAAATATTTCATTTTTTTGTTAATTTAAATTCATTGCACAAACGTACAAAGGGCGGGCCTGATGCCACGCAGCATTATCTACCGGCCAACCTAAAGGCAGAACAGAAAGAGTGATGCGTCCTGTGAACGGTTACCTTCTTGGTCCTGGTATTGTTGGGTACGCAGATGACAGTACTGCCGTCGAGAGATATATGTCTAGCACAAGATCCAGCAGTGACGACATACGTTCTTCGAAAGAGGCTATGTTAGAGCGAATAAACTTGACCTTAAGTCGTGTCTCCGAGTAGGGTGACAAAAATTTGGTTAGTTTCAACGCCACCAAAACACAGACCAGTCTGTTCACCGCCAATAGGAGTCCGTTCAATATGGCTCCTACTTTTCGAGGTACAACTGTACCAGTTACTGACAGCCTCGAGCTACTTGGCATGACGTTGTGTGTAAACCTGAACTTCGGCGCTAGCGTTGATTCAAAAGCCCAAACTGCGGCAAAAAAGCTGGACATCCTCAATAGTGTTAAACGATACTTCATTCCTGGTTAGTTTCCAGTTTTATACAAAGCCCAAGTCCGATCCTGCATGGAGAATTGCTGTCACCTTTGGGATGGCTCAGCTAAATACCAACTAGAAGCACTAGACTCGATAGATCGCAGAGCCAATAAGCTCGTTGGTGATGAGAGATGATGAGATGAGATGCTAGTGAAAACCAAGTTTCACAGTCTGGCCCACCGTCGCAAGGTTACATGTCTGTCGGTCTTTTATAGATTGTAATTCGGAGAGTATGCTCGAGAGCTCTACGAGCTTATTCCACCATCTCCCTTCTACCATCGGGAGTACAGACACACGGCGGGAATTCACACATACTTGGTTGATATTCTGCACATTCGCACAAAGCGCTTTTAAACGTCTTTTATAATGCACACGGCTAAGGAGTGGTACTCTCTGTCTGCGTCTGTGTTCCCGAGTTCATATAACCCTAATCTATTCAAGTCGCGAGTGAAAAGGCTTCTTCTGGGCAAGCTCGTTCCATCGTCGACCTCATCTCTGTCCTCAAGACTAGATCGAGGTCAAGAATAAGCCTATTGACAATAAAAAAAAATCAGAAACCCCAAGTTGAGATCGAGGCTACATGCGTCTGCATAATAAATGACCAGGACGCAGAGGGCTTGCACAAGCATACGCTTTGTCTCAATTGGAAGATTTGTATGGAAGTTTTTAAATCTATAAAGAAGTTTAAGAGAATTTATGACCCTGCGGCTAATGTTGTTGGTCTTTCCAACTGAGGGTGTTGTCAAGAATTAAGCCAAGATCCTTCACGCTTTTACAGAGTTCAATAACATGATTATTGTACTACCAACATTAATATGAACTACCTAAAATAATAGATTGGCATTTACCAGGGTCAACCGCGATACCGAATTTTAGTGACCAATGATTTTTATTTTTTTTAAATTAATATTATTACGATTACAACATTTTCCCGGTAAAATAAATTATAATAATATTGTTACGAGCTGTCAAGAGAAAGAACAGTACCAGAAAGATCAATGGCCGCCGATAGGCAAAAATGCCTATTCTCCTTTTGGCATAGCTCATTACGTTAGATGTAGTTGTTTGTTGTTGTTCAAATAATCTAAATTACATTATTTTTACTAAATTTAGATTGCGTGTATGATGTTTACAAAATGTTAAATATGTAGCAGATTCCTCTTATTTTTGGCTTATATACTATGCGCGTCGTATGAAATCGAGCGAACTATGATAATACTCGTAAGTGTCGAGCGCCGTGCGATCATTTCCTGCCCGCTGCGCGGCGGCGCGGGGGATGCAAGACGCGCGGGTGAAATCGGATTTTTTCCTGGCTTTATACGCGCTCTTAACATAAACATTTACAAATAAAAAACTACAACAAAAGTGTGCAAACATAAATTTAGGTATTTTAAATAGGTTAATGATTGATTGCAAAACTGAAAAATCTAAATGACAAAGAATAATCTTGCAAGAGAAATAAAATATCAAACTGACCTCGCAAGCAGGCGGTTAAGGCACTCGGTCACTGTTAGCGGGAATCAACAGTCCTGTGGAAGACCAACCCGTTACAAACAGCATGGCAACACAGGGAATAGGTTGACTCATACTTGACTTGAATTTGAGCTAGTTTCGTGTGCCGGTATAGTCAAGTGTGACTCAACCCTTAAATTTTAATATGCTTGAATTTCATATACTATGAAATGCATAACTAAACATTACATCCAGTACATTCTGTAAGTACACTGGATACAAATTAAATTTCATTATTAATCCCGCCGTTCTCAGTCAAGGATACTACACTTGGATAAAAGCCAAAAATGTGTTGCAGCTAAGCAAAACTGAAAATCATCGATGCAATGGAACTCAAAAGGTTTAGTAGGTTACATCACAGCGTGAGAAGCATTGAATAGCCATGACACTATAAGGATAACCAATGATATTTTATTAGGATTAGAAATAAACGGCATTATGCTCCACAGGAAAACGACCAAACGTAGGTATAGACTTACGAAATTTCTTCCTCGTAAAGGCATTTCACTCACAATTTAACAATTCAAGTAGGTTTATCAATCGAAACAGAATATAAATGACAATTGCACGCACGTTTAGCATGCACAATTTTCAAATTATTAGCAAAATGGAGATAAAATTGACAAAGCGTGTACGTACAATTCTAGAACAATCAAGTTTTTTTTTTATCTGCAATTCTTACAAAAAAGCTTTAACTGGAAAGTAAGAAAGAGACAATGCTCTATGAAAATATATCTATTACTCTGTTTTACTTTCTAACATAATCAAAAATATATGTTCATAAACGCACGATAAATGTGTTGTTCCAGTCTACGCAAACTTTAATTATAAATAAATTTTGAATTGTTGACCAATTTGGTTTTTCCCGAGATTATTCAACTTTCTGGGAAAAATTGTTTTACGTATTTTAAAACCCTGATCTTAAATGTTCTGACATAGCTATTAATATTATGTTTGCTTATTTAGCCTACGTAATATGAAACGTTTTCAAGCAGTTTCATTTGACACTAATGTAACCAATCAGCAAATACCATAAAAACTATTTTCACCAATAGCAATTAAACGTTAATGTCAAAAGTAATAGTGAAGTTATTCATTACATAAGTAGATATCGAGACCTTTTTTTTTTAGCTTGCTTGTACCGTGTCTTTTGTGTGAATTTCACTGTTAGACAAAGACATCCATTAATTTTAGTTCATAAGATTTTGTCAAGATTGTTCCCGCAGTCAAACTGTATTAACAGTTTTGCGGGTGCTTGCTTAATTTAGAAAAACTGTAACATTTTTTAATAAATATATTCTATCTATCTATCTATTCTATGCAACGTTCCTCTCTGTTGTAAGCCTCCAAGCCTAAGCATCCATCCATCCTCCAGAAAGTTGTCGGCATCTATACCCGGCTGACTTATACCATATTCACCCGGTTAAAACTTGTTGTTGCTGGTGCCTGTGCACATTTGCTTACGGTAATTAGATCCTAGCCTAGCTAGATATACGAAACATCAGAGACAGATAACATCATGCGAATAATTGTCATATATTCAATCAGTAAAAAAACTTAGGGTACCTATTATTTTTAGGTTAGTACACACGGCTGCTCGCCGGTAGAAATACTTCGATTTTGAGTGGGTCTCTGGTTTCGGGCGATTCACCTGTGAAGCCTTCAACAACCGAGACGAACACACATCTTCACAATGCCAAAGTACCTATGCTTTCAATGGTTGCAAAAACGATAGGTATGCGAAATCATGGATTTTCTTACAATGTTTCCTATTTAATAACTATAGGTATCTGAGTTTTCATCAGCTCATCATCTGAAGTCTTCAACAGCTGCGCACTCCGTAGTCAATTCACTGCATGTACACACTATCTTTATTATTCACTAAATCACAACATATACTAAAATCAAAAATTTCAACCGAGCAGGCAAGTGCCTTCGCCGAGTTCCTGCTAAAAAGTGATTTTTTAATTTATATTGTTTTAAATGTCGATATTAACTTTTTCCCTTTAAAATATATCGATATTTTGTTCTATCGATATATTTTTCCTACCTAATCATAGTAATCATATATTTGGTTAGCGGCGCACATTGTTTCTGTAAATACAATTTATTTTTTATTCAGACTTAATGATTTCTGAGCCCTAAAAGTGTGTTATATCGTCGCAAAATAGTTCTCAAGTAGATTAACTATTATTTTGTCACAAGTCCGAAGTGTTCCTAACCAAATTTTCACGCAAAAAGTTATCAGTAATTTTCTTGTATTTTCTTTCGTGTTTGTTCCGGGTAGGAGATAAATAGAGCTGCTACAATGGACGTGGCATTAATTCAAAGTAAATTGAGAGTTTTGTTTGAGAAGATTAGAGAGCCAGGTTATGTTATGAATAATTTTTACGCGGATGGTCTGATCAATAAGCTAGCTGAAGCAAACTTACCAGGTAAGGTTATTTTTGATAAAATTTTGTTGTGAAGCGCTCGTGGCAAGTGGCTCTTTCTTTCCGATCATGGAAGCAAGCAACATATAATCCATTTTTTTGCATTTATTCCAACATATTTTGCAACATATTCCAACATATTTTGCAGATGAAGGGGCGGGCAGACGCGGGCAGTCAAGGACATTGTCCGTCAGTGTGGCCTGTATTGCGAAAATTATAGTTTTTATCTGAATCAAATTCAAACAACATTTTTCAAAATTGCTCTTTGTTTTAAACTAAATAACAATCAATCTGCACAACCTTTTTGACTGAATAACTCCTTGAACTGAACAACGATTCAAACTATTTTCCTTCCAAACCAAAAATTTTGGAAAATACGCACATAGAAATGGACTGTTTTTCTCATATCAATGACTATAATAATACAAAAATAATTGCTGTACCGGCCACACTGGCGGACTGCTGTGCCTCTCAGACCAGAGTATATTTTGACAGTAAGAATAACCTTGTTGTACAAACTTGTTTTTTCTGACAGCTTTAGCTGATTGCTTTTGACATAAGCTGCAAAATGTGTTGGTAAGCGTTGGAATTATTTTTATTATGTAGCCTCTAATGCGTCTTTAGCCTTAGCTCAGCAGTGGGAAACATTTGAAGCACTGGAATAAATGAAGAAAATGGATCATAGGCCATGATCAGAACCGGGATAGGTGTTTCAGACAGTGACAGAAGGCAGTGGGTTTCATGGGCGGTTGTGACCACTTACCATCAGGTGGCCCACCTGCTCGTTTAGCCACTTTCTACATAAAGAAAAGAAGGTACACAGATATGCTCTCATGGAACCTAAAACTATGCCTCTTATACATACTTACACAGATATTTTCAACTCATTATTTCCATATTCCTCTAATGCTATCATTAAGCTGACTTTATCATGTACTTGTATGTACATAAGTTAGGTAGCCAAATCTTACAAACCATTGTAAATGGTGTAAGGCTAGGACAATCATGACTCTTAGAAGCTCATGTGGTGTGGGCTGAGAATAGTACCGCATGATCTCTTCCTGTAGGTATGGTATTTATTATTTCTGGTGGGGATGCCGCAGCTCGTGCAGATGGGTATATGGAGCTATTTCACCCAGATCTAGTTATGGTAAAGGACTACTAAGCATTCTTGAATCTGAAGTTTGTTAAGTTGGTAGGTCTAGCATCAGTGAAAGAAGTTCGCATACATATTCATGTTCTCTATGAATCGTTGCTAGGCTACTGACTTATTGACTGTGTGACTGTGTCACTTATGTTGGACTTGTAAAAACAGAAAATACGTAAATCTCGTAATAAATAATTATAAAGTACAAAAGTGTATCCAGTGCGCAACATCAATTAAATACCGCGAGTGCTAAATACGTAGGCTAGCTAGGGTCAAAGTAACTACTGTCGTCAAGTGTGATTCTTATTCCTTCAGGAAGCTTCCACATTACTTAAGGTAATCTGCACACTTTTATCTGCATTTTCAAGAGGTTATCGGTCCCAACTGAATTGGAATAAGTTTCCACGATGGATTATACGACGAAAATAGACATTGGCAAACTTACGGGCAAGGAAAACTGGTCAACTTGGAAATACAAGGTTACCATCATGCTTGAAGGCACTGTTAACGCCCTCGAAGTAGTAGAAGGTAGACTAGAAAAGCCCACACTCGCAAGCGGAGCAGGTGACGCCGAAACCAGAAATTATAATACGGCACTGGCCAATTATAAGAAAGCTGAGATTGGCGCTCTACTCATGTTGACTTCGAACATGTCAGAAGATACACTCAAGAAAGTTATGAGATTTAGGACTGCTCGAGAAGTCTGGCAGGAGCTACATAGACTATTTGACGGACAAACGGAAGATAGAGCATATAATTTGTGCTTAGAGTTCTTTGAACTGAAACGTGATAGGGCGGACGACATTCCAACCCACATGTCGAAGTTAATGAATCTATGGAACGAATTAAAGGCCGAAGTTGCTAAGATTGACGCCAACGCTAAGCTTCCTGAAATGTTCCTGATATGTAAGGTCTTAGGCACGCTGGATGAAAGGTTCTTTAACTTCAAGTCAAGCTGGCTTATGCTTAAGCAGACAGAAAGGACCATAGACAGTCTCACAAGTCATCTGTGCGCATTTGAAAGAGAACTAGGCAGTCAAGAGAGCTCTAGACAGGAAGCACTAGTGACTATTATGCCTTCGGAGCGAAATTTCAAACGCAATAAGGATGAGCAACTGATAATGCAACTATTGTTCCGGAAAAGGACATAGAGTTCGCAAGTGTAAGAAGTGGATTAAGGATGGGAGGCCACCTAAACCAACTCCATGCACGTCAGGTTCAGGCTCAAGATCCAATCAGGTTCAACAGATTTCGCTGATGGTTAATGCATGCTCTTCAGGACAAATTCAAGACCGAGAGAGCTGGTTTGTCGACAATGGAGCAACAACGCACATTGCAGTAAGGAGTGACTTCTTTGAAGAGCTTCATGAATTTGATTCGGACCACACAGTTACAACTGCAGACGGCACCACGATTCCAGCATTAGGAACGGGTATCGTAGAGGTAGAGTCAAATGTCAATGGCAGGAAAGAACGGCTGACACTCCGAGATGTGTGGTTAGTACCATCACTTACGAAAAATCTTTTTTCGACGTTAGCGGCACAAGACAAGATGCAGAGTAGCATTTTCACGTCAACAACTAGAGAGTGTAAACTAGATGTTGAAGGCACGACTAGGGTTGTTGGCACGAGAGTCCCTTTTGGCGGACTTTACAAGTTGGACATGAAGACGGTCATTCCAACGAAGCAAAGGACCATAGAGGTTAATGCTATAACTGGCTCAAACATGTTGCAGCTATACCATGAGCGTTTTGCACACCAGGACAAGAACCATGTCATTCGCGTAGTGAAGCGCGAGTTAGGCTTAAGTCTGAGTCCTGATAAAGTGAAATGTGAAGGCTGTATATATGGAAAGTCACACCGAAAACCGTTCGGAACAAGGGAAAGAGCATCAGCATGTGGAGAGTTAATTCACACCGATGTATGCGGCCCATTTGCAGACAGTATCACTAAGTACAAGTACTCCGTTTTATTCAAGGATGATTACTCAAGCTATCGCTTCGTCTATTTCATCAGACAGAAATCAGAGGTGAAGGATAAGCTAGTACAGATGCTACAAGAGGCAAAGAACGCAGGACACGTTGTCAAGACAATATTGAGCGACAACGGTGGTGAATTTGACAATGAAGCTGTCCGTAAAGTATTGGAGAAGCACGGTATAAAGCATCGATTCACTATGCCGTACACTCCTGAGCAGAATGGCTGCTCTGAAAGGGAGAACCGTACATTGGTCGAAGCTGCAAGGTCAATGATGTATTCTGGAGGAGAACTACCCCAAGTACTCTGGGCTGAATTAGTGAATACCGCAGCATACGTACTTAATCGGACTGGGCCTTCAAGAGTCGACGGAAAAACTCCCTTTGAATTATGGCTCGGTAAGAAACCGAAGATTTCCCATCTCCGAGTTATTGGAAGCATTTGTTATGCTCACGTGCCTAAACAAAATCGTAAGAAGTTATGTAAGAAGGCACTCAAGGGCAGGCTGATAGGCTACGAGAACGACGATGGTTATCGCATCTACGACGGAGCGAAGACAGTGAGGTCTAGAGACATAACGTTTCAATCCGATGTTGAGTTCAAGATTTCAACCAACGTTCCTATATTGTCAGAGGGAGCTGAACAAGGCGATAATGGACGTGTTCTCGAGCAAGAGCTAAAAGAGACAGAACCTGTGAATGTCGAGGAAAACGAAGAACATGCTCTAGAGGGAGAAAGACCAAAAGGTCAAGATTAAGTTCGAGTTTCACGAGTTCCTGAGGACGTTCGTTCCGGCGAGAGAGCTGTGTACGAAGGTGATGATGAGGATGATTTTGCCAGTGCTGATGAAGAGCAAGAGCAATTGGAAGTTGTTGAGCCGCTAGTAGCAGTGGAGCCTCGATACAACCTGAGAGATAGATCAACCATCGCACGTCCCAAGAAGTACGAAGACTACGTGTGTTTCGTAGGAACTGAAAGCTTTCCTCAGACATACAAAGAGACTAAAGAGAGGGTAGATAGTGCCGAATGGCAGAAAGCCATGGCGAGCGAGATCAAATCCCTAGGCGAAAACAAGGTTTGGACATTGTGCCAACTACCACCAAACCGCAAGGCACTACCATGCAAGTGGGTTTTTAGAATCAAACGAAACCCAGATGGTACAGTTGACAAATACAAGGCTAGACTTGTAGTAAAAGGATTCAAGCAACGCAAAGGCATAGATTATGAACAGACGTTTAGCCCTGTTGCCAGGATGGCTACAATAAGAGCTTTGCTGAGTGTCAGCGCCAAGGAGAAGCTGCATCTGACACAGTTTGATGTTTCAACAGCCTTCCTGAATGGCAAGCTGAAAGAGGAAATCTACATGCAGCAGCCAGATGGATTCAGCGATGGCACATCAAAAGTCTGTCGACTTCAAAGAAGCCTGTATGGCCTTAAACAAGCACCTCGTTGTTGGAATTCGTGCTTTGAGGAAATTCTGCTTGAGAAAGGTTTTATACAGAACGCAGCTGACGCCTGTCTTTTCACCAAGGAAGTGGGAGACAAGAAAATACTCATTACTCTGTATGTGGACGACGGGCTGGTAGCCACTACAGATAAAGCATTAGCGAACCAGTTTCTGAAAGAATTGGGAGACACGCTGAAGATTACTACCAAGTCAGCATCCTATTACCTAGGACTGGAGATAGATCGATCGGATGACGGTTCTATTACGATTTCTCAGCAAGCCTATGCGAAGAAAATCCTGGAACGTTTTCGAATGTCAGATTGCAATCCAGTCGCAACGCCCATAGAAAGGACTACTGAAGCAGGGAAAGTTGAAGCTAACCCTGGCGAGAAAAGTTTTCCCTATAGAGAGGCAGTAGGAGCTCTGGCGTATCTTATGACAGGTACGCGCCCGGACATTGCATACGCAGTCGGAGTGGTGTCCAGGAAATTAGAAAATCCGTCCTGGACTGATTGGCTGAAGGTGAAGAGGATCTTCAGATATCTTAAAGGAACCATAACTTACGGAATAAGTTATAGCTCTGGAAGCCAGAAAGCCATCATAGAAGGATATAGTGATGCTGATCACGGCGGTGACGAGCTCACTGGACGCTCCACCTCAGGAGTGGTATGCCTATACGCAAGAGGTGCCGTATCGTGGATGAGCCAACGACAACCATCGGTCGCGATTTCGACAACAGAAGCCGAAATTGTAGCAGCCAGCGAAGGTGCTCGTGAACTTGTATGGCTACAACGAGTCTACAGCAAGCTTACAGACCTTAAAGGTATACCAACATTGAAAGTGGACAATGAGGCAGCGATTCGTCTTGCGCACAACCCCGAATTTCACAAGCGGACCAAGCACATCCGCGTGCGACATTTCTACGTTCGAGAAACTGTGGAAGAAGGTTTAGTGGACGTACAAAAGACGAGTTCTGCGCAGCAACTAGCTGATTTGCTTACGAAGGCAGTGCCAAAGCCAAGGCTCACTTTACTAAGAGCTGGGTTGGGGCTGCGAACACCGTTACACCAATGAGGGAAAGTGTTAAGTTGGTAGGTCTAGCATCAGTGAAAGAAGTTCGCATACATATTCATGTTCTCTATGAATCGTTGCTAGGCTACTGACTTATTGACTGTGTGACTGTGTCACTTATGTTGGACTTGTAAAAACAGAAAATACGTAAATCTCGTAATAAATAATTATAAAGTACAAAAGTGTATCCAGTGCGCAACATCAATTAAATACCGCGAGTGCTAAATACGTAGGCTAGCTAGGGTCAAAGTAACTACTGTCGTCAAGTGTGATTCTTATTCCTTCAGGAAGCTTCCACATTACTTAAGGTAATCTGCACACTTTTATCTGCATTTTTAAGAAAGTTCAGCAGCTTCCTTCTACATATTTTACCACCAAATATTTCAAAGTGTTACACTGCAATTCTTGTTTTTTCATGATCACAGAGCTCTGAAACGCATGCGTCTTGCTCTGCATCTAGAGACAAATTCTTTATTTCATTCGACGAATGTGTTTATTATGTGCATTCAAAATAAGCGCATACATAAATTGGATAGTATACTTAGTCAATAAGGAACCAAATTTTTTTTACTATCTTCGCTTCTATGGGGGGTGCGCGCGCAGGCGGAGTGGCCCTATTGTCGTTTTGTGATCATGATGGATTGCTATGCTCAAAGGTTGTATGGATGAGATTGCTCAAAGCGTAATTTGTTTTCATTGATTTAATTTGTTTTATTTTGTATTCGTTTTTTTTTTAGTTTAAGGTCATAAATGCACTATAATCACACTAAGTTTAATCATGATAAGTGTTACTGTTTTCACATTAGAGCTAAGACCCGTGGCTAAGACATTGGCATCTATGTTTATTGGCCTTTTGCGTTTTTGCCCAAATGCATTGATTCCAAAATTTGAACCAGCTATTTGTTTGTTGTTAAAAGATCCCAGTCTCTTAAGGCGGTTGCTGGGTGGCAGCACCTTACTTTTAGAAATAAATTTATTGCGTCGCAAATACAAAACTTTTCAGTAGTATTGTTCGTTTGGCGGCAATATAGGGTAATTATATATGTTATAACCCATGACATCGTAGCTTAGCGTATCATTTATAGCTTTGTATTGGTAAAGTGCTAAAAGTGGCCGTTTTTGGCAGTTTTACAATACAAAGCTATTCACGATAAGCTAAGGTGTGATGTGATGGATAATAAAATAAAGAACTACCCCAAATTGCCGCCAATCAAACAATCCTTATTAAACGTTTTGTATTTATGACGCAATAAATTTATTTCTCAAAGTGGCAGCACTTCTGCTCAGCAACCACCTTAAAAGGTAAGACAGATAGACAAACTGTAGGTTTTGTAATAATTGGTCCCGTTGGCTCAATTTTGGCATGGAACCCTAAAAAGCTGCCTAATGCCTTTATAACTTATTTTTATAATAATAATAAGTACCTGGGCGACCGAGCTTCGCTCTATAACAGCCGCCTCAACATTAAAATATCATCGGGCGAGCAAGTTATGCTACCCGCCAACAGATGGCGCTGTAGGTTTTAGTCTAAAACGCAAATTCTTAAATACACGGAGAAAACTAATTTTCCCAGACATAAGACCTAGCTAGATCGATTTGTCGCCCCGGTAAATTTCATCTAAATCGTTAGAGCCGTTTTCGAGAAACCGATTACAAAATATATATATTTATATATATACAAATATTGCTCGTTTAATAGTAAAGGATAAGGCTAAGAAAAAATTGTAATGGAAATAAAAAACATCAAAAATAATATGCCAAAAAAATTAAAAATAATGTGATGTAATATGACATCATTATTCATTGTGTATGTTTTGATTGTTATGAATTGCAAACAAAATAATTTGAATCATTTCATCACAAGTGTGCCTTTTTTGAATAATAATAAAACCGGCAAAGTGGGCTCCGGACTCGCGCGCCGAGGGTTCCGTACCACTAAGGCAAAAATACAGTTTTAGTTATTAAAGCGCAGTCACGCAGAAGTGTATTGAATGCGCGCGAGTCTGCAGGTGCTTTTACTGTTATCCGGATTTCTCTCCGCGTGCGGAGCTGGGACGCATCCGGACGGCAGCCGGTTGCGGACCGCACGTAGAACGACTAGTCGCTCCGCAGCACTTCTATCCGGGATCGCCAGTGAGTAAAGTCGTGCAGAAAAATGGATTAAAAAACAAAGTAATTATAGCGTATCTTATTTTCATTCAAGATAAATAAAAATAAAAAGCGATTTAGGGTTGACCCCTATATTACTCAAACAGAAGCGATGCGAGTGCAAAATTTAGCGGAGAGACGGACGGTCTAGACAAGCTAATATAGCAAAAGCTTGCTACGACATAGCAGCACAAACGCAGCTTTGAATATGTATAGAGGTCGCAAATTTCATAACGTCAGGCCCACGGTAGCCCTGTTGTTAGAGACGTCTCCGGTACAGAGAAGACTGGGGTTTAGATCTTGCTTGTGGTTACGAATTTTCAATTTTCTACTTTATAGAAAAATCCAAACACAGAAAATGTTAAAATAAAAAAGCCTCTTTTCTTATGTACTTGACTGTACACACGCATGCGAGTAACCTACGCTAGAGTAAAAAAATAATACAAAATCGTCCGGATGCGGACGGTCCGTACAGGTGCTTCCACACCGGTGTTTGTAACTGTTTCAAACAGTTTTGTTTTGTCTCCAAATGTTGCCAAATGTTTTGTTTAAAAATTATGTTTACAGACGTTCGTCAACTGCTAGGAACAGTTGCAAACATTCTAAACGTTTCTAAACATTGAAAACGTTTCCAAACGTTTATAAAGATTTCTACTATTGCTCCCACACCGGATGTTTATAGTTGTTTGGAAACATTTCTAAACTCCGGTGTGGCAGCACATGGGTGCTGTGGTCCGCGTTACGCTTCCGGACGGCACGCAAATCCGGAAAATCATGTATGAAATGATCAAGACGGACCGGACGGTACGCATGCGTACCAGATCCGGACGCGGAGGGAAATCCGGATGACAGGAAAAGGGCCCTGACACGCACGCACAGGTTTGAAAAATACCAATCCTATAATAATATTTCAATGAAACAAAATAATACCACATATATAAGGGAACCCTCAGTGCGCAGATCCGACTCGCGCTGGACCGGTTTTTTTTTATTAAGTGTTCTTATTACAACAAATTCAACCACATCCAAAAATACATAATAGATAACAACTTACATCACCTTGGACTTCTAATTTCAAGGTTTTTATCATACAATATTTGATAAAAACACTTTTTTATAAATAAAGCTGTGTAGTAATAATAAGCAAAGGTCATAAAATGGGATCCTATTAATATGCCTCCGATGTCTGTCTGTCTGTCAGCGGGCTGTATCTCATGATTCATGAACCGTAATAGGAAAACAGTTTAAATTTTCACAGATTATGTATTTCTGTTGCCGATTTAACAACAAATAGAAAAATAAAAACCGGCCAAGTGCGAGTCGGACTCGCGCCCTAAGGGTTCCGTACCTATCTACCATATATACTAAAACTTTTGCTCTTTGATTTTAAAAACTCCGCGACCATCCAACTTGATCTTGTATAGAAAAAAAAACCGGCCAAGTGCGAGTCGGACTCGCGCACTGAGGGTTCCGTACCACCACGTAAACATAATTGTATTATTTGAAATTTCAGTAAGTTAATGTGCTAGGTTTTTTGAGTCCGACACGCGCTTGACCAAATTTTATTATTTGTTGTTATTTTATAGCCTATGCCCTATAAACATACCAATTTTCAAGTTTGTAAGTGTTCCCGTTTTTAAATAGAACTAAAACAAAAATCGCCTTAGCAACCATCCAACTTGACCCCTCTCTAATATGAATGTTCTTGAAACGGGAGCTCACCACAATTGGTTACCATTAGTTGTGAGAAAAGTTGTAATATTTAATGATTTCAGACTTTTCCCATTATTTGTACTGTGAGACCTTGCCAAACTTTACTGCTTCTTGCCAAATTTCATAATTTTAGGTCAACGGGAAGTACCCTGTAGGTTTTTCATTTTTAGGGTTCCGATACCAAAATGGTAAAAAAAAGGAACCCTTATGGTGCCGCTCTGTCTGTCTGTCTGTCCGTCTGTCTGTCACACCTCTATATCTCAGCAACCACTTACGCTATCGAGCTGAAATTTGGAATAGTTTTAGAATATAGTTGCCCAACTTAATTGCACATGAAAATTTTTTGAAAAAAGTATGATTATTAATGTAAAGGGGGCCAAAATAGGGGGGGCCAAATTTCAAATTGTCGCTACTAGGTCGAGTGGGGTATCATATGAAAGGGCTTTACTTGTACATTTTAAAACATATTTTTGTATTTTTTTAAGTTTCTTAGTTTTCAAGTTATGATGAAAAATGTCAAAAAAATACCATTCCCCCCCCTTATCTCCGAAGTTTGAGTAAGGGAAAATCTGAATTAATTACAGTTGACAGAGGTTTATGTAAACTTTACAGCAAAAATAAAACGATCTTTCTAAGTTGCACAGTTTTTCAGAAGTCTGCAAAAAACCTTTACAAACAAATTTAGTTTTGCGGTCCTGAAAATGGACTTTATTGCTTCCAAAAATACTATAGGTATATCGGAACCCTCGGCGCGCGAGTCCGACTCGCACTTGACCGGTTTTTTAATAAATGTATGGAGATGAGGACATAAAATGCCATATCTTTTGATTGCGTCGTTGTAAAAAATTTAAATTTTCAGATCTTGTGTAGTTCATGGATCCTAATATATGGTATTAATTTCAACCTGATACCTTTACCCGTTCGTGAGATAAAGGGTCTTGACAGACAGACAGACAGACAGACAGACAGACGGACAACAAAGTGATCCTATAAGGGTTCCGTTTTTTTCTTTTGAGGTACGGAACCCTAAAAACATTGAAACGGGAGCTCACCTTAATTGGTCACTATTAGTTGTGAGAAAAATTTAAATATTTAATGATTTTGGACTTTTCCCTTTATTTGCCTAGCTTCTGGCCAAATTTCGTAATTTTAGATCAACGGGAAGTATCCTGTAGGTTTTGCTTTTTTGCATAAATGTATGGAGATGAGGACATAAAAAGCCATATCTTTTGATAAAATGGTATAATAAAATCTAAAAAAATATTTTTTTAGGGTACCTCCCGTACAAGTAAAGTGGGGGTAAAAATTTTTTTTTCTTGTTTACCCCATCTTGTGGGGTATCATTGGATAGGTCTTTTAAAAATAATGTGAGTTTTCAAAGATCATTTTTCGATTTAGGGATCCGTTTTCGAAATATTCAACTTAAAAGCGCCATTTTTTAGTGGAGTCGAGTGTCCCTGCCAGCTAACCGGTAGTTAATGGAAATGTGAAAAAAATCACAGTACTAGTATATATGATGAAATTAAAAGGAAAACTATCACAGTTAAGTAGGCTTCACAGGTTAATGAGCTATAGCCGAAAAACTGGAAATAATGTAAATAGCAGTAGCAATCAGGCGTTAGGACCTCGCCGAGTATTAGGAGGTAAAATGTTATGTTATGAACGTTATGACATACTTAGGCAACACCCGTTTTGCGATAAAAATCGTAAAAAACCGGTCAAGTGCGAGTCGGACTCGCGCGCCGAGGGTTCCGATATACCTATAGTATTTTTGGAAGCAATAAAGTCCATTTTCAGGACCGCAAAACTAAATTTGTTTGTAAAGGTTTTTTGCAGATTTCTGAAAAACTGTGCAACTTAGAAAGATCGTTTTATTTTTGCTGTAAAGTTTACATAAACCTCTGTCAACTGTAATTAATTCAGATTTTCCCTTACTCAAACTTCGGAGATAAGGGGGGGGGAATGGTATTTTTTTTGACATTTTTCATCATAACTTGAAAACTAAGAAACTTAAAAAAATACAAAAATATATTTTAAAATGTACAAGTAAAGCCCTTTCATATGATACCCCACTCGACCTAGTAGCGACAATTTGAAATTTGGCCCCCCCTATTTTGGCCCCCTTTACATTAATAATCATACTTTTTTCAAAAAAATTTCATGTGCAATTAAGTTGGGCAACTATATTCTAAAACTATTCCAAATTTCAGCTCGATAGCGTAAGTGGTTGCTGAGATATAGAGGTGTGACAGACAGACGGACAGACAGAGCGGCACCATAAGGGTTCCTTTTTTTACCATTTTGGTATCGGAACCCTAAAAACTACGGAACCCTATATTGCGCGTGGCCCGACATGCACTTGGCCGGTTTTTAGGGTTCCGATACCAAAATGGTAAAAAAAAGGAACCCTTATGGTGCCGCTCTGTCTGTCCGTCTGTCTGTCACACCTCTATATCTCAGCAACCACTTATGCTATCAACCTGAAATTTGGAATAGTTTTAGAATATAGTTGCCCAACTTAATTGCACAAGAAAAAATTTTGAAAAAAGTATGATTATTAATATAAAGGGGGCCAAAATAGGGGGGGCCAAATTTCAAATTGTCGCTACTAGGTCGAGTGGGGTATCATATGAAAGGGCTTTACTTGTACATTTTAAAATATATTTTTGTATTTTTTTAAATTTCTTAGTTTTAAAGTTATGATGAAAAATGTCAAGAAAAATACCATTCCCCCCCCCTTATCTCCGAAGTTTGAGTAAGGAAAAATCTGAATTAATTACAGTTGACAGAAGTTTATATAAACTTTACAGCAAAAATAAAACGATCTTTCTAAGTTGCACAGTTTTTCAGAAATCTGCAAAAAACCTTTACAAACAAATTTAGTTTTGCGGTCCTGAAAATGGACTTTATTGCTTCCAAAAATACTATAGGTATATCGGAACCCTCGGCGCGCGAGTCCGACTCGCACTTGACCGGTTTTTTACCTTAGTGATACCCTCGGTGCGCGAGTCTGACTGGCACTTGGCCGGTTATTTTTTTAAACTGTAGGACTTTCACTCAAACTTTCATCCATTATTTCTCCCTCTTGAGGGAGGAGTTTTGAAAAATCCTTACTTTGTGGGTGTTTTTGACATCCACGTAACATATTGGTAAAGGTTGGCGGCTGGGCGTAGATGAAATTAATACAGTGAATTCCGATGGTCGGTCAGTCAGTCATCAGTCAAGACATGTTCTTGTATACAACGTGTTAAAATAAGCGAAACTGAGAAAATAGTTTGTTCAGAATCGAGAGTAGCATCAATTTCACGGGTTTTCGATGGGGGTAATTTATTTTTATTTTAAAATTTTTGCCGCTTCTATTCTAAATATTTCTGTGGATACGCGCGCTGGCGGCGCGGCGCCACGCGGAACATGAGCGGTGAGGAGGGAGGGAAGTGTGCGTGGCGGGCGCGCAGCGCGCGGACTAGAACAACGAAGAAACTAGAACGATGATGAAACTTTAAAATAAAAATATCTAGAAAAAAATATTTTCTTAAGATTTTTTTTACGGGAATGGATTTATTAAAAAAAAAGTCAGTTGGGGTGTATGAGGGTTTCGCTTATTCCATTAACACGTTGTATACAGGGTGTAAGGAAGAGTACCGATTTCTTTTAACCACATGTTGTAGAATAAAGAACAATAAGCATGTTTAAACAATAAAAAAAGGATAAAAAAACTAACAGATTTTAAAAATAAATATTAAAATGTAATTGTGTCAATCCTCACCAGACTCAAAACTATCGCACCGATAAGCGTGAGTATTTGCCTCAAGTGTCGTCCATACGTAGTTTTCTATCTCCTATCTCTGTTGCTCGTTTGTGAATGAAGTTCTTTATTGAATGGGAGGCGGGGCGCGATTGTTGCGATTCTTAGAATAGGGTTGGCAACCTGAACTTTTTTTTCATAGGAAGTATTTTATTTTTATGTAATTTTTTTATAATTAATATGTTCTATGTACTTTATTCTACTTATACAACATGTGGTTAAAAGGAAATCGGTACTTTTCCTTACGCTCTGCTGTATATTCAGATAGAAATATATTGTATCTATTATAATGCATCATGATACTCGTAGTATCACTTAAATAAATGGCTCTATCTGTTAATTATTTTTGAAATAAATAGATATATATATTTTTTATTTTACTAATTACTTTTTTATATGTTTGTAAATCGTTAAAAGAAAAATTTAAAATTTTGTTTTTTATCAAAAACCTGATTTTATCGACATACAAAGTACGCTAGAGCTCGTAATGCGGGCAACATGTATGGCGTGCCATAGGTTTTGCCCGCGCGTACATGTGTGTATATTAAAAAAAAAACTTATGTTTACACACGCACACGTTATTTCATGGGTTTAATTAAACCATAAGTTTAAAATCTTATTTTCAATGATTGAGAGTAGTAAGTTACTCATGTTAATTATTATTAACCACAATATGTGGTTAGCAAAAATATGTAGGTATTGCATTTTTCCTGTTTTATGTCATTGACCTATGACGTCTCTCTGTATCATTATGAAATGAAAACATAGGAATAAAAAAAAACTGCTCCTGAATCGCTAGCCTGACAACACTGCCCTGGATAAGTGGAAACATATTTTCGACACCCTTAGGAACACTGGGATATGCTCGGAGTCTCTCTGCGGGATCGAATCAGAAATGAGGAGATACACAGAAAAACTAAAGTAACTGACATAGCCCTAAGAATCACTAAACTAAAGTGGCAGTGGGCAGGGCGCATCGCAAGAAGAACCGATGGCCGATGGGGCGTAAGGGTCCTAGAGTGGCGACCACGTACCGGAGGACGAAGCGTTGGCAGGTCCACATCTGGTCAAGGTCGCGGAAAGCCGCTGGATGCGAGCAGCGCAGGACCGGTCGTCATGGAGATCTTTAGGGGAGGCCTATGTCCAGCAGTGGACGTCTTTCGGCTTATATGATAGTAACACTGCTCTATCTAGGATGAAAAAAATATTAAAAGAAAATATATAAAGGTGGACATTTCACAAAAGGACATTTGATCCCAAACTTGGAGAAGCCTAACCATGAGTAAACACTTGTGTTCATCACACAAAAGTTTGCCCTTGGCGGAATCTACCGCTTACTAATCACTCACTACCAATCACAACAACGGCGTCAAGTCAAATCTATTTTATCTATTAGGGTTCCGTACTTATCTAGTCTGCATGTCTGTCCAACCTTAAAAGAACTGTATCATGTGAACCGTAGTTCGTCGGAATGTGTCATAATGGATGGTCTGAATGTGTTATTATTTTGAAAAATATTAATGAAATCTGAAAAAATGGCACGCGGCTAAAAGAATGATGCTGACCGCACGGCCTGCCCCGCGCACTCCCGCAACTTTATGAGTTCTGCGCATTAACGCATCGGTCAGCATCGTTCTTTTGTGCTGCGGATTTATTACCGATTAGCTGAGCCCACGACTTCATCCGCATAATTTATTGAGCTAATTTATTCCGGTGCAATATTTAAGCTTTGTTTCATTGCAATCGGTTCCCTCAAACAGAAGAAATGCGTATACGAAGTTTCAAGCGGCGAAGCCGCGAGTTATTGGCGCCGACATTTGAAACTTCGCATATCATCTGTTTGTGTGAACCCATTGGCAATGAATGCAAGATAATAATTTTGCACTGAAGTAATCCAAATACATTACTGAAAACCCCGTTTGAATCGGTTCAGTAGTTTGTGAGTGAAGGCAATCCGTTTTCCATACCAAATTCAAATAAGTTGCATTCTTATGCGGGACATAAAATGCTGTTGCAAAACGAGTGGATACTGCTATTTTTATTAGTTACAATTTTCGCTGATTAATACAAAGATACAGCTAATGCACCGAAACTACTAGTTTTATGTTTAAAAAAATAAAAAAATAAAAAAATAGTTTTTATTTCTGTAGACATGTTTTCTTAACTATAACGTAGATTGGAGCCTCCATTTAAGCAGAAGTTGCCTGTGTTTGAAGGCTCCGCTCCTCCTTAAAAGACGCCGCAGTTGCAGACGGCATACAGCCCACCCAGCTATGTTTCTTCATCATATTTAGATTAGAGTTTATTATAAGAAAATGCAGCTGGGTGAGCTGCACGCATATAGTAGGTACATAAATGAGGTATTAACATAATTTAAACTTAAAGTAAAATTTATCAACTGAAAAAACAAATAAAACGGTTGAGAAAAACCTAGTTGAGCTAATAAACCTAAGTAAGCAGGTGTTTACAATTTTAGGGTCAATATTACCACTGTGGGTGTGCGATCTATACTGTAGTACTTAGTACTTTCGTTAGCTGTATCTTTGTTTTAATCAGCGAAAATTTTAACTTAAAATAGCAGTATGTAGACACTCGGTTTTTCAACAGCATTTAATGTCCCGCATAAGAATGCAAGTCATTTGAATTTAGTATGGAAAACGGATCGCCTTAATGGCGCACAGGCCACTTGATACTTTGCATTCGTTTAGCTTCTGTTTAAGAAAACCGATTTCAATGAAGCAAAGCTTAAATGTTGCACGGATATAAATAAGCCTAACACATTATCGAAAATATCTGTTTCAATGGTTTGTGAGTTTGCGCGCACAGACTTTTTGACAAAAATTCAATAAAATTCCCGAATAGTCTATCTAAGTATTACCTTTTTTGTGTGTGACCCCCTAGATAGGTAATATTTTCGCGAAAATTTTCAATGTATGGAGTCGGCGAGTTTACGATTTTATTATATGCATAGATGACGACAATTTTAAAGTATCGTTCTGTATCTTTACAGAATATGCTACGTCTACTTGCAAAATGCTCAACGAGGTACCGGATTTGATCACAGCAGCTTTGGAGGACTCGCAAAATCTACATCCAACTGTCCAAGTGTTCCTCATAAGATGGCTTGCTGTCACCGTGCGTAAGGAAATTAACTTTACCAAGATATTCAATAAACGAGGTGATGTAATTTTGAAGGGATTCAAGGAGATTAATTCTCCTTCTATGAATACGAGTCTACGTGTAGCTTACATGGAAGTCGCTCTTGCTTTAGTGACTCACGACATAGGCACCTTATGGCTCCTGGAACATGAAGTCTGGAAAGAAATTCTCAGTCTCTGCAACGAAAAACAAACAGTCTTCGTCGTTCGACAGACGTATAAATTCGCTTCTCTTTTTGTGTGGAAATTAAACGATATATGTGACGAAGCTAACGTTAGACTCGTTATTGGTCACATCATTAAACCAATGACAGAAGTTGATATGCTTAACATGACAGATATATCTGCAGAACAAGAAGAAACTCTGTGCAAAACCTTCGAGCCTATTCTGCACATTCTTTTAGCAATTATGACTGAAATACCAA
This sequence comes from Athrips mouffetella, assembly GCA_947532105.1. Lineage (NCBI taxonomy): Eukaryota > Metazoa > Arthropoda > Insecta > Lepidoptera > Gelechiidae > Athrips > Athrips mouffetella. Next base: position 4,546,871 of record OX383969.1, on the reverse strand, counting down.
AGATACAAAAAATAAACTTTGTGACGGCGATTTTAACTAAAGAAAACTCTTTTACCTCCCATATTTACGTAATAATGGATCGCCTACGTAAAGAGAGTCTCATGCTGCTTCTAGGAAGATTGATGTATTGGTTGTTGCTTGCAAAAATGTTCCTTTCAAAGCCGTTTTCTCCTGACGTAGAGTACACACCAGATGATTTTATAGAACTGAGTGCGATGTACTTTAATATGATACAGAAATTAGTCACGCGACGTTCGGCGACAGTCATTCTCGACTTTTGTATGGCTTGCAATGTTATATGGCTTACAATATGCAAGGAAGGAAATTTAAAATACGCACGGACCCCTCAAAACACTCATAACCAACTGATGTTTTTATGCTTAGTTCCCGTTTTAGTCTACACTAAAGAGACAATACTTAAGGGGGATGTTGAAGATGACGAAAAGATCGAAAGATTCAAACAATACCTAGCGAAAATGCTGAACAGCAGCTGTGAACATATCGCAAGATCTGCATATGCCTTAAGAAATCTGATGTTGGAAATGGATGCCGTATCGATCACCATGCAGAGCGTGAAACGGTTGACATGTTTGAAGAATCTTTTGAATGATGAACAAGCAAATTTAGTTTTTCAGGCATTGTTTTATACACTCAACACGTACGACCCAACCCAAGGGCCAGAAAATTTGGTTAACTGTGAAGACAGTGAAGAAAGGATGCTGGTGATGTCGTATGTCTTAAATACGGTGGACTTCCTTGTGAAGAGTCACAACATCAACTGGCACGCTAGTCTGGAAATCTTATGCCTGTACAACGTTGTGTATAGAATACTGAAGAGACCTAACTTATCCTGCAAGGTAAGATTTTAACTTTATCTCCCTTATAATCCATTTATTTCTAACTGCCAACAGTTTTTGCAGCCATGACACAAACCAATAGCTGCAAAATGTGTTGGTAAGCGTTGGAATGAACGAAATAAATCTAATAATGATACTATTAATCAAGTGCCAAGGGTCAAATAATTTTATGCATTTTTGATAACATCAGACATTTCCTGAAACGCCATTGAGCTGAAGGAGTTATTAACGGTTGGATGACGGTGACAGAGGGCGCTGCTATCATAAATGTTGTTGGCACGGCGTTGGTTCCGGTTTTATCCACCTTCCAAGATCCATGTCTTTTTAACCCATTTAGCTCTGATCAACGCCATCTAGTTTCACTTGAAGAACTACCTGTTGGAATTAGATTTTATCCACTTCCAACTTCCATGCCGTTTTAACCCATGTAGCTCTGATCAACGCCATCTAGTCTCATTTGAAGAACTACCTGTTGGAATTCGTTTTTATCCACCTTCCAACATCCATGTCGTTTAAACCCATGTAGCTCTGATTAGCGCCATCTAGTTTCACTTTAAAAACTAACCGTTTGAACGTTGCCTACCGACAGTTTTACCATTTTACTGGCTCAGTGGTTTTTAGTAGTACCCAGCAGCAGTATTTTATAATGTTTCCTTTTTCCTGTTGAGGATCAAAAATATTACATTTTTTTTTTCAGTTCATTGTGACAGCACTGAGCGTAATCGCGACCACAATAAAGAAGTTCCTCCCTCCAAACCTGTCACTCCTCATGGAGTCGAAGCCAGGATCGTTGATCCACGAGCTGGGCAGCCTCATATATATGAAGATGCATGATATGCACTGGGAGGTGCGGGATTCCGCACTCGAGCTACTGCTTGTTTGCACAGAGCTCTCGTACATCAGTGAGTTTTTTGAACACATTTGAAAGGTCCTAAACTTCTTCTTAGCGATGGCAATATTTATAGAGTTCACGAATAATTGTCTCGTTTTGTAAACAATACTTATTTATTTATTAACACATCGATACAATTTATAGATTTACACCAAAACCATTTTTATTTTTATTATAATATAATCTCAAAAACATGTAGTTGGAAAATAATCTAGATATTTCTGACTATTTGTATGTAACAAGATAGCCTAAACGTTTTTCTGTGTATGTATTGTGGCTATAAACGTCACGGTTTGTTTACAAATTGTGACGTTCTTTCGCGAACTCTATTATCTATCTGTATATATGTATAAAAGAAGAAGGTGACTGACTGACTGACATATCAACGCACAGCCCAAACCGCTGGGTCTAGAGATTCCAAATTTGGCATGTAAGTTCCTTATGAGGCCTAGGGGTGCACTAAGAAAGGGTTTTACAAAATTCCACCCCTAAGGGGGTAAAATAGGGGATGAAAGTTTGTATGAAAGTCCGGCAGTTTTGAAGTTAGGATCTTCGAAATTTGTATTTAGGCTGACGACTAAAAATTAATATTTACGTGTCTCAGGGTTTTTGAAAATTCGACACCCTTAAGGGTGAAAAAGGGGATGAAGTTGAAAATTCTTTATTTTTAAAGTAAAATCCACATAATTTATTATTTAGGCATTAATGACGTAATTCTATGCAACGTTCATCACTGTCATTGAAATTTCACCCCAAATTCAACCCCTAAAAAGGGGAAATGGGGTGAAAAAGTCTAAAAACCAATATGGGTATCGTTTGTATGGTTTATCGGGTCGCTGATTACGATAACTACAACAATTTTGAAATCCAACGTGGTGAACGTGAAATATCATCATCCCCTGGGGATGGGGTTGAGGTGCGATAAGGTTGGAATGTCTAAAAATCATTATGGGTGTCGTTTGTATGGTTTATCGGGTCGCTGATTACGAAAACTACAAAAATTTTGAAATCCAACGTGGTGGACGTGAAATACCATCATCCCCTGATAAGGTTGGGGTGCGATAGGTTTGAAATGTCTAAAAATAAATATGGGTGTCGTTTCTATGTTAGGGATAGCGGTTAAATTGGCCTTAGGGGTAGGGATAGGGGCAGGGATAGGGAGAGGTAGTGGTAGAGGTAGAGGGGGAAAGGGGAGAGGGGTAGAGAGGTCGAGAGGTAGTGAGTTAGAGACGTAGAGGGGGAGGGGGTGAGGGAGAGGGAGAAAGAGAGGGAGAGGGAAGGGCAGGGGAAGAGGGAGGAGGGGGAGGGGGTAAGACAGAGGGAGGGGGAGAGGGAGAGGGTTTTAGTCTTTCTCAATTACTTCTGCGAATTGGCTCTGTTTTGATATATTACAAAAAGGTGTCTCTCATCTCTCTCTTTACATTTGTTAGGATACTGCTGCTAAGTTCCTCTGTTCTGAGTATTAAATGAGTAACGTCTGTATATTATATAAAATTCAGCTGGATCATGAATTATACTCATTGATTTGCGCAGGGTTAGTCCTGTTTTTCCTTAGTTTAAAATTACCCCGAAATGACGGGAAAATATCTCATTGCTTCGGAAAACCGGTAACAACATAAATACGAAATCCACGCGAGCGAAGCGGCGGGCAACAGCTAGTACCTTATAAAAAAAGAAGGTGACTGACTGACATATCAACGCAATGCCCAAACCGCTTGGTCTAGAAATTCCAAATTTGGCATGTAGGTTCCTTATGAGGTCTAAAGGTGTACTAAGAAAGGGTTTTACAAAATAAATACCCTAAGGGGGTAAAATAGGGGATGAAAGTTTGTATGAAAGTCCGTCATTTTTGAAGTTAGGAACTTCAAAAATTGTATTTAGGCTGACGACTAAAAATTAAGTTGTACGTGTCTTAGGGTTTTTGAAAATTCTTCACCCTAAGGGGTGAAAAGGGGGATGAAGTTTGAAAATCCTTCATTTTCAAAGTAAAATCCACAAAATTTATTATTTAGGCATTAGGGTTGTAATTCTGTGGAACATCCATCACTGTTATTGAAATTGCACCCCAAATTCAACCCCTAAAAGAGGGAAATGGGGTGAAAATGTCTAAAAACCAATATGGGTATCGTTTGTATGGTTTATCGGGTCGCTGATTACGAAAACTACAACAATTTTGAAATCCAATGTGGTGGACGTGAAATACTATCATCCCCTGGGGATGGGGTAGGGGTGAGATAGGGTTGAAATGTCTAGAAATCAATATGGGTGTCGTTTGTATGGTTTATCGGGTCGCTGATTACGAAAACTACAACAATTTTGAAATCCAACATGGTGGACGTGAAATACCATCATCCCCTGGGGTTGGGGTGCGATAGGGTTGAAATGTCTAAAAATCAATATGAGTGTCGTTTCTATGTTTATATAAGGATAGGGATAGTGGTTAAGATGGCGTTAGGGGTAGGGGCAGTGAGTAGGAGGGGGAAAGGGAGAGACTGCACAATACTGCACATTGTCTGAACTACGCGGGTGAAGTCGCGGGCACAGCTAGTAGATTATATAATAATAACAAAACTAATTTATTCGCTTATCAAACAATCGATTGTCAATATACATACATAACATCACGCTTCTCTCCCGCCGGGGTAGGCAGAGACCACAGCCCTCCACTTGCTACGATCTTGACATACTTCCCTCGCCTCCACTACTTAAATCAAGCTCGTCGGTTTAGGGTATAGGATAACATATTCAATATAATAAACTAATTTCTAACTATATTCTTTTATAAATTTCAGAATTTCCGCCATTCCAAAAACAAATAATTGAGAACAAATTGATCAACGTGGCAGCGGCTATCGCGTTCAATGATCACGAATATTACGTACAAGCTTCCGCTCTCAAGTGCATCGGGGCTGCTTGTAGAATGCCTGCCATTTGGGACCAGCTGACGGCTGAATACCCGGATATACAGGTAAAACCTACACACATACATAACATTACGCTACTTTTCCTGTAACCTAGACCTACTTATACACCGAGGCCCGAGTAAACCGAAATATTTTAACCATAGATTCTGATGTCTAATTTGAGTTATAATCACTACGTTTCATTACACGCATATGAGCACTGTGTGCGGTGTTTGCGCGCTCAGAGTCGGTTCAAACCTTGCTCGTATTCACTCGTTTAAGCGACGTGACGTCATCAGTGACGTCACTATAGCGCGCTATGATTGCATACGAAAATGAGGTAGGGCAGCGTGTTCGAAACGTCAAATTCAAATGACATTTGTCATAAATCATGTTTTCGATAGATTATTTTCGACATTTTTGGGTTTTTTGGATTAAATTATCTTATTATCGAATAATCATTCTCTCAATAATTTCCAACTGAACCAAAAGTTTAATTTTTCTAACTGACATTGACATAAGCGCAGTCGTATCGGATCGTTTAGATATTCGATTGTGTTCGACGACTGCACGCTAACGAAAACGATCCGACCCGAATGCGCCGATTGCAGCGTTGATACAATATTTCCTTTTTGAACCGCACTGTACTTTTCAAGATGTTCATTATTTTTATAAATTTACAAGTTGAAAAACCTCCAGTAAAACGAATCCTAATGAATCTGACATAGCGTAGCCGTATCTTGTCGGAGTGGTTCGTCAAGCAAGTGTGGCTGAATGAATGTCACTCCCTCGACTAGTTAGTAAGGATTTGTGACTTATCTTGATCCAAAGAATCACTAAGTTAAAATTACGCAATTGGGCCTATAGAAATACCTCGTTAAAGTTTCTCGGGTCCACTGTGTACGGTCAACCGCACGTCGGTAGAAACTTTTTGAAATTTCTTTTTCGTATTTAAACATTTGTTTAGTACAGAGCAGATTCAGATGCTTCCAGGTTTTTATTCGTTTGACACGTACATACAAACATGTTCAACAATTTATTTCCGTGGCTGTACCCGTTTTTTTTCTAGGTAAATAAAGATTTTTTTATAGAAAAATATAATTGTTTGCTTTCTTTTTCAGGACAAACTACTTCTAATCATTCGAAATAACCCAGAAGGGATAGTTCGAAAAGAGGCCTGCAATTTATACTGCGAATTCCATTCGAACATTCCATGCGTAAAGCTTCCTAGCTCATTCAAAAACATCGCGTATGAATATATGGTTTCTACGGCTCTGACAGATTTCCACTGGGAAGTGCAAATAACTGCTCTTAAATTCTGGAGGCGTGTCATACAAGCTTCACTTACAAGCCAAGGAATGCTAGATGGCACATTCCCGCCTGTAACCTTCTCTAAAGAATCGCGAAAGATCGTTACCTTAAACGAAACTGAAATACAGAAAAGACTAATAAAAGCCCTAGAAGAACTCTCTTCGATAGGATGCCTAACTGTGTTAGTCAAACTTTTACATGAAGATGTAGAAGTAGATATAATGGAAGCTGCATTATCAGTTTCTTTAGATCTAATAGATATATTGGATCAATACAAAGTACCAGATATCATCAAGCCTAATGACAATTATATAAATTCAATTGAAGAATTAACTTGTGACATTAAAGTTGAAAAAGGTTTAGATCAAGAAATGACTAACGCTGAAACCGAAGTGAAATCTGAAAACGTTATTGAAGGCATTGTGAATGCAGATGATATCAACCTACTTTCAAAAATATACGAAAGTCATTTGAACTTGCAAACAAGACAAGATAATTCCTTGGCAAATAATCCACCAAAAATAAAGCTTCTTAAACACGCGTCGCCATATTTGTTTATAAATCATGTTAAGAATACAGATTATAAAGCTATTGTGGAGAGTAAGAGGAAATGGAATGATGGCATCAGGAGTCTACCTTCCCTGCTAGATGATGTTCTTGGCATCTACGAAATTAATGAAGAAGTAAACACATTAGATTGTTATTAAGAGTGAGATTATAATTGTATCCTTGTTATTGTAAAAATGAGATTGTATATACAATATATTTTAGTAAGTAATCGAAATAGATTTTTATGTTAAAATCCATCAAGCCGTTTTGAATAAATAGCTTATCTTCAAATGCTTGATTCTTGAAAATATGCTTATTTTCAGCCAATTCGAATGTCGTGGATAGATGGCGCTACATAGCATATTTTAAAACACGCTATCGAGTTGTTTTCAGTAATAAACTACCTCATGGCGGACTAAAAATCAAAGCCTCTGAACGGTGATTACGAATTTAATTTTTTGAACTTATTAGTGATTGATTTTATAACTAACTCTGATTAATGAATATTGTTATTGTAGTCTAGCGACTACCGCATTTTTAATGTTCAGAAGAACAGCTCGAACAAGTACATACCAGTAGTCGCCATGACGGAGGTAACATCGACGGACAGCTTTTCCTGAAGGATTTTGAGATTTGGATCTTCTACTACTATGTGTATACCTACGTATCGCAATAATAGTAGGATAACTAACAAGGCGAACCTTGCACCTTAACCTGCTGGGATGAAACTTGGCAGGAGTCTTAGATGAAATAAGGGATGGGAGATTTTCAAAAAATTTTACTTAGCTTTAACTTTCACCCCTTATTTCACCCACTTGGGGGATGAGTTTTGGAAAATCCTTTTTTGGGTGGTGATTGTGGCATGCAATAAATTAGCATACTAAATTTCACACGTATAGCTAAAGCGGTTACGGATAAACGTCAGTCAGTCAGTCAGTCAGGACATATTATTTTATTGACATTTTAGTGAACTATACTCATACCAAGTTTGACACTCGAATTACTAACCGTTCTGACAATAGAGCAAAAACAAAAAAGTACGTTTCTTGTATGGCGACCTCCCTTATTTTTAAAATTTTTACTTAAAGGTAAGGTTTGTTTTAAAAATACATATTCTGTGAAATTTTCAACCAGCTACTTACGTCGGTTCAACAGATACAATTTTCAACCTAGTACAAAACTACACAATTTTCGACATTATGCCCGACTGTGCAATTGTGCATCTCAGTCGCGTCCTGCTGGGGAGCACCACTTCTAATATGTTACCTATGGGTATGTACTTGACTCCTGCCAAGTTTCATCCCAGCAGGTTTAGGTGCAAGGTACCCCATACAAGCTCAGCCTTAGTGATCCTACTATAAAGATTATTTTGAACGGAACATCTTTCTCAAAGTGGGAGAAAAAACGAAAAAAAAATTGTTTGGCCCATACAAATTTTACTATTACCAGTCAACATAAGATTAATAAAAAAAAAATTCGCTCATTTTTAGGGTTCCGATACCAAAATGGTAAAAAAAGGAACCCTTATGGTGCCGCTCTGTCTGTCTGTCCGTCTGTCTGTCACACCTCTATATCTCAGCAACCACTTATGCTATCGACCTGAAATTTGGAATAGTTTTAGAATATAGTTGTCCAACTTAATTGCACATGAAAACATTTTGAAAAAAGTATGATTATTAATGTAAATGGGGCCAAAATAGGGGGGGCCAAATTTCAAATTGTCGCTACTAGGTCGAGTGGGGTATCATATGAAAGGGCTTTACTTGTACATTTTAAAATATATTTTTGTATCTTTTTAAGTTTCTTAGTTTTCAAGTTATGATGAAAAATGTCAAAAAAAATACCATTCCCCCCTTATCTCCGAAGTTTGAGTAAGGAAAAATCTGAATTAATTACAGTTGACAGAAGTTTATGTAAACTTTACAGCAAAAATAAAACGATCTTTCACAGTTGCAGTTTTTCAGAAATCTGCAAAAAACCTTTACAAACAAATTTTGTTTTGCGGTCCTGAAAATGGTCTTTATTGCTTCCAAAAATACTATAGGTAAATCGGAACCCTCGGCGCGCGAGTCCGACTCGCACTTGACCGGTTTTCTTTTCATTTAAAAGATCAGATTTGTACAGTAAATTGGCCGTAAAACATAAGCTGGAATGTAATAAAATTTTATCTTATTTTATCTTTAGGTCCCGTGAACTCATAGGTTAATTTGTGTTTTTAGTTAATTTATGATATTGCTATCAGTATTTTCTAATTCAGACATAAAAAATAGACATTCTCTATCCAGTCTGCGCGCAACCAATATGTCTGCGAAAAATTCAAACCTAATCAAGGTTTTCAGTAGTTTAGTTACTTTACTTATTTTTGTCGATTCGGCTAGGATATTATGTATTTACCCAATGCCATTTCACAGTCATCAATATGTGTTCCAAGCTTTAACTAGACAACTGGCCAAACATGGACATGAATTAGTTGTGCCAATACCTTTACCTTTCACACAAGGTCATCTGATCCCAAACTAGGCAAAGCCTGTACAATGGGTATCAGAGACTGATATACATACATAAATAACACCCAGACGCAGAACAAACACTTGTGTTCATCACACAAATGTTTGCCCTGGGCGGGGAGCGAACCCGCGACCCACGGCGTGAGAGGCAGGCTCAGGCACAGTAGGTAGGTACTTGGACTTTGTACCGTTCTTATTTCAGTAGACGTAAGGGCGAGAGTCGCACTGCGAGTTTCAATCTTGATCTGTCGTTGATTATAGGACTATAGGTACAGTCAAGAGCACATCAAGCTTGACACATTGGACTTTGTACCGTTCTTATTTCATTAGACGTAAGGGCGATAGTCGCACTGCGAGTGTCATTAATTATTTTTGGGTAGGTTTTTATTTTTGCATGCTGCCATATGGTAGAATATGCTGACACTGTTTTATATCACCATCTTTCTTAGGTACGTGTATTCTGCAAATAAATAATCTTCATTTCATTTTCACATATTTGTTGGACTTAATTTAGAGTTTATATGCATGTGGGATAGATGATACAATGACATTAAATTCATTGAAGTGTTCATAATTTTATTTTTTTACTAAATAACATACACAACTAAGTAAATATTAAATCTAACAACTACATCTATTCAATTTCTATCACTGCACCGACTTTACTGAGTGCCTCTTTGAGTTTCTCAGCTTCATCCTTAGAAATATCAGCTTTAACGACTGTAGGTACACTTTCGACAAACTTCTTAGCTTGGACGAGGTTGAAACCTTCTAGAAGACTCTTGACTTCTTTGATTAGTGCTACCTTTTGCTTGTCGTCGAATTTCGTCATTTTTACCTGTGGAAAGAAACAAAACATAAAACTATTTTTAAACAAGCACTATTTGTATATATTTTGTAATGTTTCTCAAAAACAGCTCTAACGATTTTGATGAAATTTACTAAACGGGGGTTTTCGGGGGTGAAAAATCGATCTAGCTAGGTCTCATGTCTTGTTACATGTTCTTGTTATTGTCCGTATTTGTAAGCATTTTTTTTTTAAATACCCCGTTAAAGACAGAAACATACAGAGCCATCTGTTGGAAGGTAGCATAGCTTGCTCACCCGATATTTTAATGTTGACGCAGCTATTGTAGGGCGAAACTCTGTCGCCCAGGTACTATTATTTATTATGCTACTAAAGTCGACCAAAAAACAATGTTTATGAATTTGTCTACACTCTATAGAGTATAATTAGTGGCTCAGTGACAGCAGGTTAGCTATATACAGGTAGTCCCATGGCTATGGCACATGAAGAAATATCTTAAATAATAAAAATATCAAATTTTACTCATTTTATATAAAAAAACCGGCCAAGTGCGAGTCGGACTCGAGCACTGAGGGTTCCGAACCACCACAAAAACAATTAGTTGAAATTTCAGTAAGTTAATGTGCTAGATTTTTTGAGTCCGACACGCGCTTGACCAAATTTTATTATTTATTGTTATTTTATAGCTTATGCACTATAAACATACCAATTTTCAAGTTTGTAAGTGTTCCCGTTTTTAAAAAGAACTAAAACAAAAATCGCCTCAGCGACCATCCAACTTGACCCCTCTCTTATATGAATGTTCTTGAAACGGGAGCTCACCACAATTGGTTACCATTAGTTGTGAGAAAAGTTGTAATATTTAATGATTTCAGACTTTTCCCATTATTTGTACTGTGAGGCCTAGCTTCTTGCCAAATTTCATAATTTTAGGTCAACGGGAAGTACCCTGTAGGTTTTGCATTTTTGAATAAATGTATGGAGATGAGGTCATAAAATGCCATATCTTTTGATTGCGTCGTTGTAAAAAATTTAAATTTTCAGATCTTGTGTGGTTCGTGGATCCTAATATATGGTATTAATTTCAACCTGATACCTCTACCCGTTCGTGAGATAAAGGGTCTTGACAGACAGACAGACGGACAACAAAGTGATCCTATAAGGGTTCCGTTTTTTTCTTTTGAGGTACGGAACCCTAAAAAGTAAAACTGCATTCAAAGATTTTTTTCAAATATCCTTTCCACACCCAGAAACAGACTGCTGTCAAAGGTAAGTGAGAAATTATTAACTGATGATAAGTGTGATAAAAAGAAGTAGCTACGTACTGTAAAGCTGGTCTTGACAGCTTTGGGAGCAGCCTCTTCCTCTTCGGCAGCAGCCGGAGCAGCAGCCACAAATCCACCAACGGGCATCGCTGGGGCATCAGGAAGGTTAAGCCTCTTCTTCAAAACCTGGAAAAGAATTTTTATAAAGTTCAATGTTTTGAGGGTAAAGGACTTCCAGCTCCCAACATCCACTGCAACCTGTCAAGATCCATAGTCTTAAGAATTAAATAAGGTCAAAGGTCCAAAACATTGACCGTCTTACAACAAAAAAGTTAGACAACTGTTGAACACTTGATAAAAAAAATCGTACCAAATAACTCTGTCTATGTCATTGATGCGCAGATGTCAAAAATGATTATGACTTGACTTCTGCACATCAACTGACATAGCCACTTATTTTGTGCGAATTTTTTAATTAAGTGTTCAACAGATGTCTAACTTTTTTGTAGTAAGACCCTGAATGACAACCCTGACTGCAGGATAGCTTTATATGATTTCCTTATGTGTGATCAAGACGGACTGCTGTCAAATGTAATTATTTAATTAATAAACAGGGCACAAACTTACTCTAGCCACAGCCCAGACACTAATACAATGAGCGCCAATTTGAAATTGGAAGCGTGCATAGGCCTGCATATTTAGTACAACTGACCCTCGGGAGCAACACTCAGTTGGTGCAGGGTGGATTGCAAGAGGGGTGGAGAGTGTCTCTTCTGTACGATAGTACTATTACTTTATTGTGTTCTGGCCCTGACCGTTAATGTGTAATTCTCATATTGTGGGGGTGAGGGCGGTGGGTGGGAAAAGGCATGCAAATTGATCATTGGCTTTTTTTGAACTGTCATGGGTATGCACATAAATAACCATCAGGGCTTGTTAGTTTGCGCGGAGCGGCGTAAACGGAACTACTTTTAAATACACAAACCTGGCTAAGTTCTGATACTTCAAGTAAGTTCAACTGACTGATTTCTGTGACCAATTTCTCGATTTTTGCTGACACTGGTTTGTCAACGCCTTCTGGTACCGGTATGGTGAGCGGAGACGCAGCTTGAACGATCTCTTGTTGAAGGATTGCACTGTAATGCGAAAAGAAACATCGACTATTTCTGATTTTTTTTAAGGTTATGATGTAATTTCAAAATAAACTTGAAGCTAATCAATGTTGCATAGTTAAAATAGGAAGCGAAAAAGCTCTGAAAACCAAGAGAATATTTGTTACAGCTAAAATCTCATGATTGATAAGTAGGTAACCTCAGTCCGTGCCTCAGCATAACCTATGCTTTTAAGATAAGTTAACATTTCTTACCATCTTGAGAAAGTTCTCCATTGTCGTGGAAAATTCTTTACAATTCTGATTGTGTTCATTTTGATTTAATTTTCCTATTTTCTAGAAAAATGTTATGAAAAATTAACAAATAACCTGCAAATCTGACTTTGACAGAAGGAAAACAGTATTGCTAGTATTTTTTTAATAGAATTACCATTTTTACCAGACTATGAAAAAAGGAGGATTAAACGGCCCATACAAAGCCCTGCCTGCAGGGCCCTGCTTGCAGTGCCACTGCCAATCGTACTTTGTGTGGGCATGCAGGGCCGACAAAATCGCCGTTACATCGGCCCTGCAACACCACACACGGTACGATTGGCAGTGCGCACTGCAAGCAGGGCCCTGCAGGCAGGGCTTTGTATGGGGCCCTTTAGTATGTTATGATTTTTACCGGTATGTATACGACGACGTACAAAATAACTCGGGCAATGATCGTTATTGAGCAGAAGTCGAAAAATGAGTCGCGTGGGCGAGCGCGGAATGTGGTGGGAGGCGAGCGAATCGTTTATTGGCTCTCCGCCTGTCATCCATGCGCAGAAAATAACCGTCCTCTGTGCCTATACCTATATCGCGTTAAAAAAAAAGAAAATAACCGTCATGGACAGACTTGTCCACGTATGTATATGTCGCAATATATGTAGGTATGTATATGTCGCAGCCAACTGGTTAAACAAACGTTGAATACAACGTTTAACGATTCTATTTAAACTCTTTTACAAAAGCGGCTGGCGAAAGATCAATCAACATTTTATCTCTGTTTTTTCTACTCAATACTAATTTCCTTCTTATAATGGTAACACCAAGACATATGCGGCAGCGGTACCACAAAATCTCGTTGAGTGAAGCTTTTAATAGTACCGAAATAAGAACTACGAAGTCCGATGTGTTAAACTTGATGTGCTTTTGATTGTACGGAGCTATCACATCACAGTTTCGCTGTGTTCCAAATTGTACAAACGCTGCTAAAAGCGTATACAGTACTGACGGACGGTCCAAATTGATTTTGCACGCTCACAAAGCTATCACTGCTTTAGGGCTCCCGCACACGACCGAGAATCGGTGGGCGATTATAGGCCAGGACAAGGACGGAAGATTCAGGTGATAACACGTCAGAGCGGGATGCCGACAAAAAATCGGCCACCGATTCTCGGTCGTGTGCGGGAGCCCTTAATGGCTCTAGTCAATTTGGAATGGATTTAAGCGCGCTCACGTGTTCATCTGTCAAAATGTCAGTTTTGTTTTTATTTTCTTTAACAAAGCCTAAGCTAATCCCTGAAAAATGTGCGCCAAATCCACTCTCATTTCCATTAGAGACAAACTCATTAAAATCAAAACTTGAGAAACATCAGCTGGCTGCAAATGTGTGGGATTTTTTGTGTCAAATCGATTTTGACATTAGCGCTTTCACTGCTCCACCTATTTGACTAAAGCACTGATAGCAGAAACGATGACGTCATCAATGACGTAAGGCGGTGAACGAGCAAGTGCTTTAGAGCACGCTTTTGGTCAATTTGGACCGACTTAAGCGCGCTCACAGTGCTCTAAAGCAGTCTGTTAGCCCAAATTGGAACGCACAGTTTGTTTTTTTTTTTATTATGGTTTGTAGGGCTGCCAGACGTACGAGATTTCTCGTAATTTTCCCTTACGAGACAGCCAGCACAAGAAACACAACCATAAATCTCGTAAAAAACAAGATTTTTTAAATGTTAATTGTACCATAAATATGAAGCTGGTATATTGTAAGTTAACCTTATGAAAAATAACCTAACCCAGTATAAAAAAAATTATAAAAATACGCCCCGTGAAATTAAAATAACACTAGTAGTTAGATTGTAAAGAATGTAGCCTATTGATAATTTACCGTTGAATTATAATTTAACTATACAAGACGTTTTATCGTCGCCCATCTGTACCTACACCAAATAGAAAAAATCGGCAAGTGCGAGTCGGACTTGCGTGCCGAGGGTTCCGATATACCTGTAGTATTTTTGGAAGCAATAAAGTCCATTTTTAAGACCGCAAAACTAAATTTGTTTGTTTAGTTTTTTTCCAGATTTCTGAAAAACTGTGCAACTTAGAAAGATCGTTTTATTTTTGCTGAAATATATACACATACATTTCTATGGACTGTAATTAATTCAGATTTTTTTCTTTTACAAACTGGAGATAAGGGGGGAAATAGTATTTTTTTGTAATTTTTCATCACAACTCGAAAATTAATAGTCGTAAAAAATACAAAAATATATTGAATGTACAAGTAAAGCCCTTCCATATGATACACTCGACCTACTATTAGAATTTTACCTCCCCCTATTTGGGCCCCCTATACAGTAATAACCATATATATTTTTAAATTTTTTCATGTGCAATTTGGTTGGGCAACCATATTATAAAACTGTTCCAAATTCCAAGTCAATAGCATGAGTGGTTGCTGAGATATTCAGGTGTGACAGATAGACATACAGATGGACAGACAAAGACTCATCATAAGTATGAACTTGTAGCCGTACGAGCGGTACTCTGTCCTCGCAGATAAACCACGTAAGTGGTTTTGTGAGACCCTATGTAAATTAATGTAAAAGTTCTAAAAATAAAGATTTTTATCTATCTATCTATCTATCTATCTAAGGGTTCCTTTTTTACCATTTTGGTATCGGAACCCTAAAAAGGACAAAAATACCTATACTCAGTTTTGTTTTTACCCACGAAGGAACGGAGAAGGTGTATGCGTTTAGGGTGAGATGTTGTGTGTTTGTTTGTTTGTGTGTGCAAAGTTATGTTGCCTTTTATCTTAAAAACGGCTTAACCGATTTAGATACGGTTTTCAGTAATGGATTTATAATTTATCAATGATGGTTTGTAGATTAGAGTTGTGGCGCCAAGTCACCAGGGGTCGCTGTAATGATAACTTTTATCTAAGCAAATGTTGACATTTATCTCCAAAACGGTTCGACCGATTTAGGTACGGTTTTCAGTAAAAGATTTATGATTTATCAGTGATGGTTCTTAGACCAGAGTTATGGCGCCAACTCACCAGGGGGCGCTGTAATAATAAATTTTATCTAAGCAAATGTTGCCATTTATTTCCAAAACGGTTTAACCGATTTAGGTACGGTTTTCAGTAAAAGATTTATGATTTATCGGTAATGGTTCTTAGACCAGAGTTGTGGCGCCAACTCACCAGGGGGCGCTGTAATAATAAGTTTCTATTTACGCAAATGTTCCCATTTATCTCCAAAACGGTTTGACCGATTTAGATACGGTTTTCAGTATAAGATTTATCTATCAGTATCATATTTATCACTGACAGTTTTTAGACTATAGTTGTGGAGTCAACTCACCAGGGGGTGCTGTGTAGTAATAATTATTCTTTACTCGCGCAACGTCCTTCTTAATCGCTCTAGTAAAGTGGGAATTCTCTAGAAAGTTAAAAATAAAAAGCAAAATTGAAAATTTTGAGAAAAACCCACGACGGCTGTCATTCAAAAACTACCAGGCCACTCAGAAAGTATTGCGAAAAATAGTTTTTATATATGGGAGACTGGCCGGTCAGAATCTTTTTCGAAAATATGATTACTTGTAAGTAAAAATATGTGTGTTCCATTTTCAAAATTTCCCTCCACATTTTTTGCGAGCCAATTCAAAGTATCGTGTCTTACTGAAAAATGGATCTGCGCCGGGAACATTTTAGAGCTATGATTTTTTACGATTTCAAGTGTCGCCTGAAACCGGATGAATCGTTCGATAGACTTCAAATGGCATTTATGGATGAAGGCCCCTCCAAGGCAACCGTGTATCGTTGGTATAACGAATTTAGGCGCGGTCGACCAACCTTGGGGGATGAAGAAAGAAGCGGTCGCCCTTTGACGGCTATTACGGAAGAAAACGTGCTAGCAGTGAAAAATTTAATCCAAGATAATAGGCGAATTACATATCAGGAGATTCAGCACATATTAAAGATTGGATCGGGAAGCGTTCACGAGATTCTACACGGGCATCTTCGCGTGAGGAGGATAGTATCGCGCTGGGTGCCGCACTACCTCACCGACGCTCAGAAGCAGGCCCGGGTGGAATGGTGCCGTGATATGCTGAACAAATTTGAAGCAGGCTCGTCTCGGCGTGTTTACGACATCGTAACAGGTGATGAGTCCTGGATTTATCAATACGATCCAGAAACCAAGCGCCAGTCGACAGTTTGGGTGTTTCAAAATGAACCAACGCCTACCAAAGTGAAGCGATCTCGAAGCGGGGGGAAGATTTTGATCGCCAGCTTTTTTAATTTGACTGGCCACTTGGCCTCAATTCCCTTACGAGATCAAAGAAGCATCAACGCCGAATGGTATACTACCAAATGTTTACCAGAAGTTTTTTCTGTTGTGAGCAACAAGCGACCAAACACAGGGCTCCGCGGACTACTGCTCCACCACGACAATGCGCCTGCACACACCGCGCTCAAAACGAGGGACTTCCTGGACAGCACACCAGTCAAACTCCTGGGTCACCCTCCTTACAGCCCTGATCTAGCACCGTGTGACTTCTTTTTATTTCCAAAAATAAAAAATCAGCTCAAGGGGATACAATTTTCGTCGCCGGAAGATGCGCTGGCTGCGTTCGAGCAGGCTGTAAACGAGGTGTCTACGGCGGACTGGAAAAAGTGTTTTGAAAACTGGTTCAGACGCATGAATCTTTGTATAGAGGCTGGTGGAGAGTACTTTGAAAAGATTTAATAAAAATATATGTACCTGTAGAACAATTTTTTTTAGTGTCGCAAATATTTCTGAGTGTCCCACGTATTTAATAAAACTTTGGAAATTCCCCCGACTAAAAATAAATATTTTCACCTATCTATTCATATATTTTATAAGCCAAGAAAATCCGTCGGGGCTGCCATTCCTTATCTTACGTAAATTAATAGTGCATACGAGCTAGTTGTAAAATAGCTTTTGTTTGCTGCAGTTAAGTATAAATTATGAAAAGATGGCAATGACAGCCCCCGACGGATACTCTTGGCTTATAAAATATATGAATAGATAGGTGAAAATATTTATTTTTAGTCGGGGGAATTTCCAAAGTTTTATTTAATATTTTTTGAATGACAGCCGTCGTGGGTTTTTCTCAAAATTTTCAATTTTGCTTTTGTTAAACTGCTGTCCTTATTGCACAAATGTTTACGTCTGTTCTTATGTCTTTTCCACTGCTTGAAGTATGTTTGTGAAGTTTAACTAGTACGTACAGTCCGCGCAACGAGTTAAGGCCTCTTTGGTATGTGCAGTAATATTTTTCTTGCAAATATCGCAACTACGCAAACCCCCTCCACTCGACCCAGAGGCTTTAACCTTAACTTGCTGCATTAAAGTTATCATAAATCTTCATATTCTCGTCTAAATAGGAAAATATTTTTAAAAGGACGAATGAACAATGCAAGCTTGCAGGCAAGACGGTAGGTACATATTTCTTACAGAATAAGTGGTATAAAAAATCAACTTCTTGCTGTTATATTTATTTAAAAATTAGCAGTAATAACTTCGGAAGTAATGAGTTGATATACGACGCACAAAATAACTTTGGCCCTGTCATTGATGCGCAGAAGTAAAAAATGGCCCATTTTTGACTTCTGCGCATCAATGACAGGGCCAAAGTTATGTTGTGCGTCGTATACTTAGTGTTAATTTGTAAAATATGGTTCCGTGTGGTGCCGGCAAAGAATAGTACCAACCCCTACATACCCGTGGGTGTCGTAAGAGGCGACTGAGGGTTAACTGGAGGATGGGCCGCAGCATCCTCCTTTGTATCTTACATCTTACTTACTGCGGTCACCTACAACCGCGGTCCATGGTACCAGCCGTAACGCTAACAAGCGAGGTGACTATGGTACTTCCCCTCCACATTTTTCCAGCAAAAGCTAGAATTCTGGAGGGAGCTCCCTGTCCTGTAGTGGACGTTATGAGATGTTACGATGATGATGACTTTAATGATTATTCAGTGATTTCAACTTTTACGAGATTTTTGTCATGCATGCATGGCACGAGATAAATAATTTGGCATCTGGCAACCCTAATTTACTTGTTTTTATTCGTCTTCGATGTAATATTATTTAAAAAATAGGTGTATTATCGTCAAAAATAAAACAGTCCGCTGTATTAACAATGTTAACATAAAGTTTTCCTAGCTTCAAATTATATATATACTTCTGTCCACATCTAGCATATTTTACTTTGAGGTAAGTTTTAGAAGTTTAATGCATGTTTTGAATTTCTTGCCTGTAGAACTGTTTGTGTTATGTTATGACGTACAGTAGGTACAGTCAAGGACAGATCAAGCTTTACACTTGCTGCACGACTCTAGCCCCAATAAGAACAGAATAAGAATGGTAAAAAGTTCAATGTGTCAAGGTTGACGTGCTTTTGACTGTACTTAGGTATAGTAAATCTTCTTAGAACTAGCCAAAGATTTCGAACCTCCTTGCTTCGCTCGGAATAGATACCCTGCTAATTTATTTTACTATAGGATGACAACTGCCAACATGTCCCAAATTTAAATGTCACATCATCGATGATCGCTAGGAACTATTCAGAATAACCTGTCAAATCCATAGAACGACGCCTTCACTACCTAGTGACGAATTATTTCTTTAATCCTCCTTCTATTACCCTTGTTTTTCTGTGGAACTAGCCATTGATTTATTGTACTGTGGCCTGCAGTGGCCTTGGACAGTCATGCAGTTATGACATGCTTAGTTCCTACCTATTTTTAAGTATAAGTAATATGAAAGAACTATTTTAAGTTATTTTAATTACATTTGTATCTAAGTACATAACTAGTTAATTAAAAATCTTTGCAATATTTTTGAAACTAATAAATATATCAGTAGATTATCGGTACATTGGTATTTTTTCTTCGATTTTTATATGCTTTCTTTTTGATTTTTTTTGTAAATGTGCCCTCCCCAGAGCTGTGGCATAAAATTAACACCTATATAATATGTTTATATGTGTATGTATTTATACCTATCACAAAATGTATAAACAGTGTAGCTTAGGATTAGCCTAGATCTGTGCAAAAACAAGTAGTTGGAATCAAGGTAGCAAAAGTATGGACACAGGTATTTATATGTCCGCAGATGAGGAAGTTGTGCGGACAAAGTTGATCTTAATAAATAATTATTTTGATTACAAACTAGGTTTTATTAGGCATTAATTTATATTACAAGTACCAGGGCGACTGAGCTTTGCTCTGTATAATCTTAGCCAAAGCTCAACAACAGATGGCGCTGTAGGGTTTCTGAAAGGTCGCTATTTTCAAGAAATGCTCATAAAAACGGAGAAAACGAATTTTCCCAGACATGAGATCTAGCTAGACCGATTTTTCGCCCCAGAAAACCTCCATATGGGTAGTTTTCAAAAAAATGCCGTTCTTGACAAAAAGTAAAAAAAAATTTGGATATCTTTTTATGATATTGTATTCAATTTGTCATGTAATAATGAGTACATTTCACTACAAGGGAAGCCAGTTTTATAGCAGGCACGAGGCAGGTTAATTAGAAATTGGCAGGTTAATGATGATGACTAAATTAGTCTTCAGATTGATTTTCAAGCGTTATAAGGGCTAAGTCTAGTCATGAGGCGTTAAATATAAGTCTAGTCGTATTTATAAGGCTTAATAAAAGACAAATTTTCGATCAACACTACCTGATACTGACTCTCAAAGCTTAAGCAATCTCATTCACTCGAATACATCTCATCCACCTGTACGGTACTGGCAGGTTATTTAGTAACAGGTTAATGAGAAAATGATCGTTATGTCGTCGGATATATGCAAACGAATAGTGCAGATAGTTTATACCTACTCCATCCCAAAGCTGGCCTCATGTACTATAATCAGGTGAAACTTTAACCAAAACTGTTTTGTAATGTTAAAGTTAGTGTAGGCAGAAAAAATAGAGCTTAAGGTTACAAATTTAAGCGGTGACAACTCGATGATTATTTTTGGTCACAGTAAATACACCTGCACACGTCTCGCCACTTCTGCCGCTAGCAGACAGCTCAGGCGACGCGACGTAGCGGGAGGGGTACGGACTCTGTGCTGAATTAGTGTTGCGATCAAATCGAAAGTATTTAAGGTGACAGGTGATGCAGAAATTATTGCTTACAAAAACTTTTTCTCTTCTGTTTCTCAAATTTCTAGATTTAGGAGTCACAGGTTTACAGAGATTGTAGCCTGGTCATTCATTAACAAAGTGTTTTTTTGCTTTTTGTTTATCTATAATGTATAATATTTTACGTATAAAAACTCCCATACACTTGTTCTTTGGACACGCAGGTTAATTAGAAAATGAAGTTACAAACTTAATTCGATTCTCCATCTTTCTTTAAAAGGGTGTATAAACGATTGGCCTTGATGCAGCTAATGTACTTTGAATTGTCCTTAAGAGTTGCGTTGCTCTAAACCGAAAAATAAAATTACCACAGCTTAAGAAAGTCTGGCAGGTTAAAACGGCAATTTTTTGAAAACTACCCATATAATAAATTTTATCGTAATTGTTAAAGCCATTTTCAATAAACTAAAATCGGTTTCTCTCATTTAATAGTATAGGATATTAAGAGAAATATGGGTATGCAATTACAACTTGAAATTAAAGAATTCATAATTTATAACGTAATTCGCAAATTCGTAATTTAGTTTCAAGTTTAATTGCAATTACTTAATTATTTTTGAATACGGTTTTTAAATAAAATGAGAAGCAATTAATAACATCTACAAAGTAGAAAATTGCTATATTTCACAACCACAGGCAGGATCCGAACCTGCGTCTTCTGCGTAAGTACCGCAGACGCTATTTTTTTATTCAATCTCGTCAGTCAATATTTTGAACGTAACTTTCATATGTAAAATAATGAACGTCCCAACTTTCTTGTTTATTATTCAAAAAAGTATGGTAAATAAAACTTTCGAAAAATTTATAGGGCCGGTTAAAATTTTGATCATCAATTTAAAAATAGAAAAAGGATGATCCATAGATTGTGACTGGTTTTGAAAACTTTGCAGGTCTCTAGGCTACCCAAATCACAAAAAAAATCGTTAACTTAATGAGGCATTTTTCGCTGAAATTGACGTTTAAAGGTTCAGAGGAAAAAATCCTGCATCTTAACTTAGGCTCCAAATAATCAATTTGCCTATTTTTGTTATTCCTATTGCAAATTCTGAAGGTGATAGAGAAAAGCACCGCCCCTTGCCTATTTTTGCACGGCATGTATTTAACGCGGCGACAAATTAAACTGAATTAGGGTTTAAAGCAGGTAACAAAAATAATAGGTTGGCAGCTACAGTGAAGAATCATTTTAGAAAATAGCAGCTTTATAATCAGTTGTAAGCTTTGTTTTAATTTAAACTGGCATCGATTTATTTTTTTGGTAACTAAATTTATTTTTAAGCGAACACTTAACGGCGGCTAAAAACTAGAAAATAGGCTTTCTTAAATAATAAAATGAGGTTGTATATAAAGTTTACTAAGGTGAGAAAAAAATTATGAACATGGTCATAACAAACATACTTTGTGCGACATTTTAAGAGCTCTAAATAAAGCAAATAAGGACATTAAAAAAAAATGTTTTACGTAGAATTTTTAATATAAGACTTAAAATTTTCCTACAATGGCGAAAGAGTAAAAGGCATAAAGGTACAATAATTGTCTTTATTTATTGAGCGAGTGTTCCCCTTAGTTCATTGTTTGTAATTAAAGCTCCATTAAAATCCTCCTGACTGCAGGTTAGATCGACGGAAACCCACTGTGCGGGTCCCCCATACTTCTGTCTGCAAGGAGTCACAAGGGAACCTAACATAACCTACCGTGTATGTGTCGTCCTGTCTGGAGTTTGCTTTTTTATGACGGGGGGCTCCGCCCCT
This sequence comes from Athrips mouffetella, assembly GCA_947532105.1. Taxonomy (NCBI): domain Eukaryota; kingdom Metazoa; phylum Arthropoda; class Insecta; order Lepidoptera; family Gelechiidae; genus Athrips; species Athrips mouffetella. The sequence continues at coordinate 4,524,489 of OX383969.1, read as the reverse complement.
CGAGCCCCTCCGCGTACCCCCGCTTCGTGGTGGTAGTGGTCATTTTGAGAAAAGCAGTAGTCATTGTAAAAATGTTTGGAAGCACGCGGAAGTATGATTACTTGAATACTAAGAAAAGATTTATAATTAAAGCTCCAAGTTCATGTTCCCGAGGTCATGTTCCAAGGCCAGGTTCCCTTATCACCCCTAGCAAACAGAAATAGGAGTGAAGACCCTCACAGCACAGAAAAAATATAAAATATTTAAATATATTCGACCCGCACTCTGTTTCTATGCAATGAGTACGCTTGTCGCCGTTTTTATTAAATTATGATTCTACAAACAAAAATACTGAAATCCAACTTAATTATAGTACCTGTTTTAATTTTTACAGCTACCTACAAATCGCAGCCCAAAAGTGTATTTTTATATGGGAGCCTATTATTGCCAATAATACAATCTTTGTTATCCCACTGTTAATATTAGTCGCCAAGTCATAATTCATAGTACCTCGCCTATGATTTAATTGCCCTTGTTTAATATATTTTGCTACCTTAAAGAATCAGCCATTATTTAGTTTTTATAAATCCTTGCATTTTGAAGCTCATCTAATATAATTCTTGCTAAAATATTTAATCGCTGCCAGATTCATTTATTACATGCAAACTGTTAGTTGCCGTTTCATTTGTTAGTTGCCTCGAAAATAATAAGCCTTTTTGCACTACTGTGTTTCGGCAGAAGTTTTAAGGGAGCTGGTGTAATTTCTAGCATATGAGCCATTCTATCTTATTTCTTAGGGAGAGCCTTCAAAATTTAGATGGTTTTTGACGTAGGAAAAACTACTTGGTAGGTTGTTTTGAGTTTATTTTGGTACTAAAATGGTACCTACTTTTTGCTGAAATTGGCATTCAAAAGTTAGTAGGGAAAACTGAATCTTTAGGTTTAAAATAATAAATTATCCAATTTTCGTTATTTTTTTTTGGGAAATTTTAAACGTGGCTGCTATGCAAAAAACGAATCGCGGGAGTGAGCGCGGCAGGTGGGGAGAGGTGAGCGAATCGTTTATTGGCTCTCCGCCTGTCACCCATGCGCAGGAAATAACCGTCATAGCCAAACTTATCGTGGGCACATTTCGACCGTTATAAGAAAAAAAATCAAACTTTCCTCCTCCCTATCTTAGAATGCTTACCTAGGTGTAGCCAATTTAAAAATATGTAGGTAAATATTTCTAAGTTTCTATCGAAATAGAAATACCATTGGTAATTTATCAGCCACAAAGGTTGGTATTTTCTATGACGCTTTTTTTAACTCTAAAAACTATAAACCTTTCGTTGCGGTACGTTTTCTTTATGAACCTGTTTTAAATCTTATTTCCGTTTCTTCAAATCTTTTTTATACAGCGTGTAAAAGGGTTTACCAACCCTGAAGGATGTGAAGCTGCTCATGAAACTGAACAACTTTACAACACATTTTACAGCGATGACACTTAAAACCAGAGTACATTTGACGGAAAGAATAACATTGTATTACAGATTTGTTTTTTCTGACAGCTGTAGCCAATTGCTTTTGACATTAAGGGCTCCCGCACACGACCGAGAATCGGTGGGCGATTATCGGCCAGGACAAGGACGGAAGATTCAGGTGTTAACACGTCAGAGCGGGATGCCGACAAAAATCGGTCACCGATTCTCGGTCGTGTGCGGGATCCCTAATGCAAAATGTGTTGGTAAGCGTTGGAATAAACGAAGAAAACCCGGCCAAGTGCGAGTAGGACTCGCGCACCGAGGGCTCCGTACCACCACATAATAATAAATGTATTAGTTGAAATTTCAGTAATTTACTGTGCTAGATTTTTTGAGTCCTACTCGCACTTGACCATTTTTTATTATTTGTTGTTATTTTATAGCTTATGCACAATAAACATAAAAAAATTCACGCTTATAAATTTTCCCGTTTTTACGATAGAGTAAAAACAATAAATCGAGCAAAAGTCGCCTAAAAACACGTATGTAGTAGGCTCTCCCTTATTATATTTTTTTATGTTTAGTATTTTTTGTTATAGCGGCAACAAAAAAACATAATCTGTGAAAATTTCAACTGTCTACCAATTACTGTTCATGAAATACAGTCCAACAAAATTTCGTAAAAAATACTGACTTTGGTGGCATCTTATTCTTAAATATTTTTTAAAACAAAACATACAGTATATATCTACCCAACGAGCTCTAAACAACGATCCCTCGATGGGGTAGGTAAAACATTTTTTTCTCGTCCCATTTAGCTTTTTGGCCCCCTTATTATTTTTTTTATTTTTAATATTTGTTGTTGTAGCGGCAACAGATATACACAATTTGTGAAAAATTCTACTTATTACGGTTCATGAGATTCATCCCGCTGACAGACAGACAGCGGAGGCATATCAATAGGGTCCCGTTTTTCACCCTTTGGGTACGGAACCCTAAAAATGGATCATAATAAAATTCTCTCTCACAGTTACGATAGTCACATCTTGAAAAGAATAAGCTAAGATGGCATTTACACCTATAGCTAGAAATGTGCTAGAAATAAATTGAAGCTAGATTGGCTAGAGTCACGTGTTGGGCTTGAGTTAACGAGAACGGTAACAATGCCGGCACGTGACTACCTGTTTGAATAGCAGCGAAACCTTATTCGTCTTCAAGGGTCTGCAAAATGAAAACATATTTATTAAACTTTAAGACTAACTTTTTCGTGAAGCCTGTAAAATGCTTTTTAGACTCTGTTCTCAAAGAGTTGTCAAGCTGGTTGGGCTTTTGGGCAAAGTCCGCTGGGAAAGTACAGTCAAGAGCACATAAATTTTGACACATTGGATTTTGTACCGTTCTTATTTCTATACGGGTTAGAGTCGCAATGCGAGTGTCAAGCTTGACCTGTCGTTGACTGTACCACGGCTAAAGAGTGTAAGGCTCTGCCTGCGTCTGTGTTCCCGAGTTCATATAACCCGAATCTATTCAAGTCGTTAGAAAGATCGTTTTATTTTGCTGTAATATTTACATAAACTTCTATCGACTGTAATTAAGTCAGATTTTTCCTTTCACAAACTTCGGAGATAAGGGGGGGATAGTATTTTTTTTGACATTTTTCACCATTACTTGAAAACAAAGAGTCGTAAAAAAATACAAAAATATATTTTAGAATGTACAAGTAAAGCCCCTTCATATGATACCGCACTAGTCCTAGTAGCAACATTTTAAAATTTGGCCTCCCCTATTTGGGCCCCATTCACATTAATAGTCATAATTTTTTTTAAATTATTTCATGTGGATTTAAATTGGGCAACCATATTCTAAAACTATTCCAAATTTCAAGTCGATAGCATGAGTGGTTGCCGAGATATACAGGTGTGACAGACAGACAAAGTCGCTCCAAAAGGGTTCTTTTTTTACCATTTTGGTATTGAAACCCTAAAAAGAAAAGATCATAAGCATTTTATTTCATGACATGACAATTTATGTAAAGTGCAAAGATCTTCGCATGACGTCCATTGAATTTCACAAGTGAAACGTGACACGACATGATTAATTTAATAAAGCCTTATAAGTGGATGGCTAAAGCAGAACAACAACAAAAAAATACTAACAAACTTTAAAGAAACATTTTTTTACGGGCGAGGGAAAAGCAATTTTAATATAACAAAAATGCAAAGAAATTCAAAGAAAAAGGTACAAAAAAGTTTGTGAAGTTATTGGCTTCTTTCTTTATACTGAAAATAACAAGTTTCGAAAATTTTATTCGTTATTTTTTTTATATTTGAAGTTTACTTCGCCATGTGACTTTTCATTGGTTTCTTTTCCGAGGTCCAGTCAGTGATTCTACTAATGTAAATAAGTAATTTTCGCAACGGAAAAAAATCTATTATCTTCTATGTAGGTATATTTGGGTGTAAAAGACGGGCTTCCGAAAACTGAAAGGGCATAAGTCAATGTAACTGAACAACTTTCATTTAATAAAACTTTCAGGAAATGAAAAAAAAATCGGCGTGGCCATACAAATTGTTCAATCAAATTTACAATATTGCATGGAGAGGATTTATTTTTCATTTCCAGAAAGTTTTATTTACAGAAAGTTGTTCAGTTACGTTAACTGAACATTACACCCTTTATGTCTATGATTTTACTATATTTACAATTGACCTGTTTAATTAGCACTTTGTGAAGCGATGTAGTTTAGCTGACGTCACTAAGAGATTTTAATATTAAATAAACGAGTTTGAGTTTGAATTACTATTTATGGTCTACGCATTACTATCAAAATTTGGATAGAGTATGTGAGTCTATAGGTAATATACGCATCTCGCGCTATTGGTTCAAATCTTCATAAAAGTTTTCGACCTTCTAGTGCTGCTATTGGATAATCGAGGGCTCTCTTAGTTCAAAAGCACTAAAACTTCACTTTTTACCAACTGGCAGGGCAAAGAGTTCGAGGAGGTTGTAGGAAGAGTGGTCTAAATAAAGTTTTCTCTCGCTATTTTCAAAATTATTGGTTTGTGGGTTACCACCGAAGAGCTTTCTGTCATCATCCCGTTTTAAAAAGTCCATTCAGCTAAGGTCTCGTGTCTGAGAAAATTATTAAGGTTTCACAGCAAACAAAAAAAATTTTACCAGCAAATAAATCATGTTTTCAACTTGTGACCAGATAAATGCCATAATAGATATGCAAACAATGTGAGATTTGTCCAACGAAATAATTACTTGTGTAGCGGAATAATTACTTGTGAAGCAGATCACTTATTATTGCAGCAGAATAAGCACCCACAAATCGTGAGTTAGCTTTAATTGCTTTTGGTACTCGCCGGCCGCTGCCGAGGCTCGCTCGAGTACCCGTCGCAACAAGTGAACCTAAGAAAACCTAACCGATCCCAATCGGGTAGGTTATCCACGTGAGAAAACATCGTCCGTGGTACTGCACCCATGCCCAGGTAGACAACACAGGTAGACCGCGAGGGAGGACTGGAGTTTGCCGTGCTTAAGGGGCTGATAAGACCTAAATAAGCTTCACTTGAGCAGGTTTTTAGCGAAAAGTGATGAACATAATAATATGGCAGTGAAAAAAAATTATGTGATAATTAAGCATCTTTAGAAGTTTACAAGAATATAGCCGACTCTAAAACACGATTAAATAAATTTTGTACGCCATAAAAAAAATCCAAAGTTACCTCTGCTTTTTGATTTTAAACCGTTTTTCTTAAGTACCCATTAATCTATGATTCCAAAACTTTTACACACTATTCAATATATTATGCATAATAATTAACTGTTTTATAATTAATATTATGGGTACTGATTTTGAGAAAAAAGCAAAAAAACCGAGAAACATAAAACAGCGCGAATCCGCTCCGTTCTAGCACGCGCATTCTAATGTCCCTCAACACAGAATCCTCAGAGAAAAAAACTGCATAAACATTATTTTGACGGTGCCAAAAAATAGTCATGAAATAGTCATAAATAGTCACCATAAGGAGAAAAATAGTCGCGTTACAATTCTAGAGTTATAGCTATGGTTTGCTGAGGATTATGGGCATAGGCATTATAGGATTATGCATTTTTAACATACTTCTACAAGGTAAAACAGACTAAAGTGATTATTTTTTGAGACGACTATTTGTTGACTATTTTTTGACATCAGTATCAAACAGAAAAACCTAAACGTTCTGCAGGAATCTGCGTCCGTGAAATGCTATGCACAGAATCCTCAGTAAGCTACCCCTGTAACTTTGAAATCCTTGAACGACTATTTTCGAGAATTTGGAAGTCAAGACGACTATTTCATGACTATTTATTAAAATAAAAACCAAGTCGATAGTTCCCACGGTTTGCTTGCATCGAAGCCGAGGATTCTGTGTATAGCCTATGCCCATAATCCTCAGCAAACCATAGCTATAACTCTAGAATTGTAACGCGACAATTTTTTTCCTTATGGTGACTATTTATGACTATTTCATGACTATTTTTTGGCATCGTCAAAATATTTTTTTATGCAGTTTTTTCTCTGAGGATTCTGTGTTGAGGGACATGCATTCTGCCCTTTGTTAGAAACGGAGGTAATTCAGCTCTTATCAGCTCTATGACTATTGTTATGAATGCGACTACCGTGACTCCGCCCTCTTTAGAACGGCTGATTTTTCAACAAGATTAATTAGTTTATGGCAATCGATTAAAATAAAGTTCAATTTCTACAAAAAAAAATTGCTGTTTTAAATAATTTCGGCTGATTTTTCAACAAGATTAATTAACTTAGGGAAATCGATTAAAATTAAGCTCAATTTCTGGTAAATAATTTATTTTGCTGCTCAATCAATAATGTTTCTTTTGACGAAAAAAAAATCTATTTTTTTGTTTTTTAGGTGACACACAAAGGAAACAACCGCTTCTTTCGAAGGTTTGCCTTCTGTTAGTCATTGTGCGTTTGACTTTATAATTTTATCACATCAAACATATTTAAAAGAGCGCGCGGATTTTGTATTGTAGCTTCTTTTTTTCCACTTGGCGCCACTTTGTTTGTAAAGTGACGTAAAGGTAACTGACGTCATTAAGAGATTTTTAATATCCTACAATGAATAAAGAACATTTTGATTTTTGTTTTGTTTTTTATTAGGCGACCTGATTGGTTACGGGGCTTGGCTACCAGCGGCGGAAAGCCATGACTCACTGCATTTAGACGAACTATGTATAAAAAAAAATCTTACTTTTTCAGGTTAAATAACACAGAGAATTTTAGCCTTTTCGGCTCCGCTTTTACAATACGCCATCAATTGAGATTTTTCACTTTTTTGTTATTTTTAAAACTGCTCATTATCATCTCATTAATTTGCAAGAAAATTTCGCTAATTTTAATTTAAATCAAAAACTCATAACAGCACGTGCTTACTAGTTCAGTTTTCAACTGACTCCATTGTCGAGCTGTCGAATGTAGGTATAACACCACCTATTTGAGGACACCAATTTACCAAGACCTCATACTCTCTCCCCTCAGTAACAATCTCCAAGAACAAAACTTTCAGCTTCCGGAGTTCTTCATTTCCTGGTTTAAAAGGTTGCCTATTGTGCTATATCGAAGTCGCTTAATGTTCTAGAATAGCCCGATCAACGAAAAAATTATCATGACAATAATTTGTTCATCGATAATAATATAGTTTGTTGTCCGATCGCCCTGGGCTATCTTTTTGTTGTGTAAATGGTTTATTGGATAACTCTTTAAAATAACGTTGGTAAACATCCAAAAATACTACCTCAATTACCTAGTTTAAAAGTTACAGATAATTTTTATTTTAATATGTTTTTCTGACTACCTTAATTTTTTTAAGTTTCTCGACGATATTGTTATTTATTTTTTACCTATTAAATCAGACTACTTTGAAGAAAATATACTATTTACTAAAAAATAAATCGAAAAAACAAAAATTTCGTTTTCATTTAAAATAAGTTTTCAAAAAAAAAAAAGATCGGATTTTTATCGATAATGTTTTATTTTATATTCCTACGTTTCATTTGATCAACTTTCGACACTACACATTCTATAAGTTCATACTTTATCACTCTGAAAAATACGAAGGAATTAATGTCAGGATCTGTATTCCAAAAGGTCCGAGTTAATTAGGCTAGCAATGGTTGCGAATTTCACGCTTTCGTCGGAATAAAATTCAGTCTCTGATTCAGTCTCCCTCAGGACTCAGTAAGGTCCTGACGTGTTGGCGACTAAGTATTTTCCTGTCTAAGTATCCTTGAAGTAACTCTTTTCTCTGTTCAGTTGATTCAGTTTTTCATAGGGTGAGTCTTTTTCCTAAATTACTTCAACATATTTTTACTTATGATTTAGGTTTTGCTTACTTTAGTTCTTCACAATGTTTTGTTTATTTTTATTTTTTTTACTTTAGTAGTAAAACTAGTGATGGGCTGACTATGGGTTTTGCCGATCAAACGACTAGTCAGTTAGGAAATTGCCGGATAACTGAAATGCCGATCATTCTTACTTCGTAGTTGATCCTAGATACTTATAAACTACAGTTTTTTGGGCTGGATAATATGTTAACCATGAGGTCAAAATTATAATTAAAATTAAAAAATATTGCTTGAGCGACGATGATATTAATGCAGAGCTAAACACAGAAAATAATCAAAAAAATCAATCATAAAAACGTAGATCGTAATATTTGGTCTTCTTATCAAGAGTCCAATTATTGAAAAAAAGTATTCTAGCACTGTTTTTAGCGAATCACTCTTTTGAATGTATAATGTGCTGGGGATTAAAAAATAAAAGTTTAAATTAAATGACTTATTTTGTTGCACCATGATTTGCTTCTTATGTTAAATTATCTTTAATTACTTTGGTATCAAAACAATTGTTAACTGCTCTATTAAATCAACTAAAAATAGCAAAAAAATCATTAATCAGTCTAAAGTCAGTTTTGCTGCCGATTATTTGGCGCTATTTTTGCCGACTTATCACCGACTATAAAATAAGCCGAATGGAAATACGCATTTTGTGTAGGAGGTAATTTTTTTTTTCGTGTTTCAACCCGTGTTCCTCAGGAAATGTGGGTCAGTTTCATGGAAAGATCCACATCCTTCAGGGACTTTTTTCCCTTTCTTTTACATCTTTGACACAGCGTGATTTTTTATTGGTTTTGCTCCCGAAACCCAGTGGTTCTACTCATGATAGCAAGCAAACTTACTCGAACAAAAATATATTTTACTCGAAAAAATTTTTCGATTCCATGACTCAGACATCTCACACAAAATCAGTATGGGAATTCGAAACAATCTCGAAAAAGAAAAACATTTTTTTGCTTGGTCTCGAGAGCAAAACCAATTAAAATTCACGCTGTTGTGTAACCTATTTTTTATGTACCCGTATTTATTTAGCCCATGGGTTGGATCTGGTTTTCGCTTTGGGTTGCCGAGGTCAGATGGCAGTCGATATGACGTATCAAAAACAGTGCCCTCGTCAATCAATGACTAGGAGCCGGACGAAATGACTGGATTGGCCACCTGATACGACACGAAGCACTTATTTAGCGCTTAATCAGTTATTTCGCTGCGCGAATTTTATTTATTTGCGGAACAAGTATTGCTGCAAATGTTTTTATTTATTGCCGGTAAAAACATATTTTGCTGCACAAATGAGAATTTTATTGCTGCACTTTAATTAATTGCTGAACAAATAATTACTTCTCAATTTAAAATTAGTGAACACTGTAGGATAACATGAGGATAACAATATTGAGTTCGGTCGAATTTGATAAATATTTATATTTGGTTAAAATGTCACCACTTAATGAAATTTTTATTTAATTTTACTTTAATTTTTAAACCAGTGAGAAAATCGCGTTCATGCGTTGCTGTGAATATTTTTAAAGCAGTTGCAAATGAAGTTAATTAGCAAACTAAAATTAATCTTACAGCTTGCCAAAATTTTAAGAACTGACTCGCAATTTGCTTTTTTATGACTAACGAGATGTTTTCCGCCATCGAGGGGCAGTTCTACCCATGTAACTGAACTTTTGGAAATAAAAATTGCATACATACATACATACAAATTGACCGGATCAGATTTTCATTTTGTACGGAGATCCTATATTTTTATATTTAAATTTCCAGAAGTTGTAGATCAAAAGTTGTTCAGTTACATGGAGGAAATACCGTCCGAGAGGTTTGCGTATTTTGAATTACACGTTGTATACCACGTTGTATACATATAAGTCCGGTCGCTTAAGGCGGTTGCTGGGTGGCAGTACCTTACTTTTAGAAATGAATTTATTGCGTCGCAAATACAAAACTTTTCAGTAGTATTGTTCGTTTGGCGGCATTATATGGTAGTTATATATGTTATAACCCATGACATCATAGCTTAGCTTATCATTTATAGCTTTGTATTAGTAAAGTGCTAAAAGTGGCCGTTTTTGGCAGTTTTACAATATAAAGCTATTCACGATAAGCTAAGATGTGATGTGATGGATAATAAAATATAGAACTACCCCAAATTACCGCCAATCAAACAATCCTTATTAAATGTTTTGTATTTATGACGCAATAAATTTATTTCTCAGCAGCACTTCTGCTCAGCAACCACCTTAACGTCTTATACTCGTATCGCCAAAGTCACCAAATTGCACAAATTTTTTTCCACGTACTAGTTAGGTAGGAGCCAATTCTTGAATTTCAAAAATTATCCATAGAAAATTCAAGAATTGGTTCCTATCAAAAATTGAGAGCTATGTACCTAACTAGTACCTAAAAAAAAATTGGTGAAATTGTAAGGCGTGTCTACGTGAAACAGCTAAATGACCGCATTATATCCAACCTTTATTTTTTATCACCCTAAATATTTAAAGAGGTCGTTCTATCCATGAAACTGAACATACAAACTGCATCAGCTGACAGCTCATTTTGTATGGGAAGTCGAAATTATTTTTCGAAATACGAAAAATGTTGTGTTCCTTGGGAAAAGTCGTTCAATTTCATGGGTTACATTACACACTTTTTCCCGAGGAATATAGGACGAAACATGAAAAAAAAATTCGACCTCCCATACATTATCTAAAAAAAAAATTCGCTATCAGCTGATTCAATTTCTATGGGTGGTCAAAAATTTTTTTTCGTCTTTCGTCCTATGTTCCTTAGGGAAAGTTGTTCAGTTTCATGGGCAGATTCACATCCTTCAGGGTTGGTATACCCTTTTTGTCACACCCTGTAGAATGCCTAAGCAAACAATATAATTTTGAAAGTTTAAGTTTTTTATTAAAATCAAATAAAAATATTTACAAAATAAAATGGTTTTGTTTGGCTGACTGTACCAAAAAAAACATGGTGGGATTCGTTTGGCATAGATTGCTTATTTGATATTAGTAAAAAGTGGTATTAGTTTTTGGGATTGGTTCGGAATAGATCAGTAATTTTTTACTTTATAAAAAAATATCAAGGAAAGTTGGTTTTTGTAGACTTAAAAAAATTGTCTTGATATTTGACTATTTGTACAAGTTCCATCGTTGACCACATCTGAAATTATAAAGGGTGAAAGGAACAGCCTTCGGAATACTGAAAGGGCATGATCAGTCAGCGTAACTGAACAATTTTCCGCGAATAAAACTTTCAGGAAATAAAAAAAAAAATCGGCCTCACCATACAAAATTTCAAACTTAATTTCACAGTTTGTTTGGAAAGGCCGATTTTTTTTTCATTTCCCAACTTATATCACGAATTCAGTTGGTTCGTTTCGTTGCCGATAACGTTCAACTGCTTATAAACAGTGATGAAATCATGAATCACTCTATAACGCTTCGTAGCGTACCTAACTAAATTATTATTTTACCTGTAACTTTATTGAAAATCTTAGAAACAGTACAGTCAAGAGCACGTCAAGGTTGACATATTGAACTTTATACCATTCTTATTGCAATAGATGAAAGTGCTACAATCGCGCTACGAGTGTCAAGCTTTGCCTGTCGTCGGTCGAAGTTGGAGTTGGCCATGCAGGCCAGAGTTTGGCGTAATATTCGGACCTATTGTTTGCCAGAGTATGGCTAGAGATGAGACGATAGTGCAATTCAATCAGCTGGGTAACCGTGAATAAACGACTGCTTTTATATGTGTGCCTAGTTTCATTAAAAACTATTCAGTAGTTTTTGCGTGAAAGAGTGACAAACATACATCCATCCATCCATACTCACAAACTTTCGCGTTTATAATTTTAGTAGGATAGTAGTAGGATTTATGTGATACGACGTGTATAACAACCCTGAGGCATTTACCAAATATACAGGTTGTTCGGTGTACCGAAAACTGAAAGGGCATGTTCAGTCAACGAAACTGATCAACTTTCACAAATAAACTAAAATTATATTTTTTTATATCCCAGAAACATTTCTTTTCTTCTTTAGGAAAGTTGTTCAGTTCCGTTGACTGAACATGCCCTTTCAGTTTTCACTACACCGTCCCTTACACCCTGTATTTGTATGTTTTTAGGGTTCCTTCCTTAAAATTTCTATTCTACAGGTAACAAACTCTAAGGAAAAACGATGTTGGGCGGTAGCGTTCTTTGGTTCCGTCATGGGCTCAGACTTCACGACAACCCGGCTTTGCACGTGGCCCTGGAGGACCCAAGTGTGCCCTTCTTCCCTATCTTCATCTTTGACGGAGAGACTGCAGGTATGTTGTATCAGCTGAAGACGTCCACCTCTGGGCCTTCTCTATACGAGTATCTCAACCTCCACGACGACCGGTTACTTAGCGGCTTTTAGTGACTTGAGGGTGGCGACTAAGAACCGGAAGACATCGCTAAAGCCGCTATCACACCTCCCTTAATTCAGAAACTAATTCGGCATACATCGTTCGTTGAAGTAAGGATATTGCAATTACCCCACCCCCACCCCCACCCCACCTTTGTCGACCCCATTTTTGTCCTCCAGGCTAGATCGAGGTCAAGAGTAAGCCCATAAATAGTTAAAAAAAAAACAAGCCTGTCGGTAATGTATGTCAAATTATTCTTTGAATTTACGAAGGTGTGTAGTCTTCTTTTTTACAAGCGATGTGCCCTGCCCACAGCCACTTTAGCGATTCCCAGAGCTAGCTACCAGATACTTCTCCTTTCTGATTCGATTATGCAGCGAGACTTCAAGCATAACCCTTTCCATAGCCCTTTGGGTGACTTTGAGCTTTCAATAAGGCCATCATCATCATCATCATCATTTATTTTCAAAAACAGATAGTCTGTGTACGAAAACATTACTTAATACCTAGTACATAATTTATTGCCTCTAAGATAAACTAAAATTATAAACAAAACAAAATAAAAACGATATCCAAGACAATACAAAATTATACACTAACATTACAAAATTCAGAAAACTATTAAGTACATAACAAAATGTCAATTTTTCAAAATGTCAAAAGTCATCAAGGTCATAACAATTTTTCTCTAGTAATAATAACTTCAATCTGTTCTTAAACACGCCAACACTTCTTATCATTTTAAATTCAGTCGGAAGTCTATTGAAAAATATAACAGTTTGGTAGAGAGGGCTATGCGTTACGATGTTTGAGCAAGGATGAATCACGTGATCCAAGTCTTTATACGCCTCGTCCTATGACGCAAACTCATCTCTTTGTCTGATTCAAAAAGTAATTTGTGCTTAAACAAATCCACTAAAAGAACCAAAATGTAGAGACAAGGAACGGTTAAAATCTTATAATTTCTAAAATAATCTCTACAGGATTCCCACGGAGGAATGCGGGCAATAGTTCTTATTGCTCTCTTTTGAATGATGAAAGCTTTGTTCAAATTATATTTGTAACTGTTTCCCCAATATTTAATACGTGAGCGATTTGAACGTATACTGGTCGAAGACTCTGGTTTTGAGACTTGCCATCATAACATCCCATGAAACGTCCACTGCAAGACAGGGAACACCTTCCAGAACTAGCTAAAACTCGTGGTACCTAGGAGGGGATTTACCATCGTCACCACGCTTGTAAGCGTTGCGGCTGACGAGCGCTGTTGTTGTTGACCGCAGTATGTAAGATGGTACGATACACAGAAAGATGCTGCTGCCGATTTAATTATCTGGTTCGTAAGCCCTTAGTCGCCTCTTACGACACCCACGGGTAGAGATGGTTTGGTACTATTCTTTGCCGGCACCACATGGACAACTTGCGTTATTACGAGACTTGAATTCACTTTGTTTTAGCTGGTAACTTAATGATTTGAGTCTTTAAAAGCACATCACTATATTCTATGAGATTTTCTTACTTTATTGCAATTATTTTCAATGTTGTCCTGTTCTACATATAACGAATGTGTCCTGTTCTACATATAACGAACGTTACGAGAATAGTTATGTAAAGAAGATCGAGCGAAGCGAGTTTCCAAAATCTTTGTAAAGGGGTATCGGCCCACTTGAAATGGAAGGGTCTTACGTAACCAAATTCTGCGCCTATTGAGGCGATGTCCTTTGAAATCTGACTGAAATAATTTTTAGGGTTCCGTAGTCAAAAAGAAACCCTTATAGTTTCGTCACGTCCGTCTGTCTGTCTGTCTGTCCGCGGCTTTGCTCAGAGATTCTTAGTACTAGAAAGCTGAAATTTTGTACGGATATACATTTTATCCACGCCGACAAAGTGGTAGAATAAAATTTTGAAAAATATTTTTTTAGGGTAGGTAGGTACCTCTCCTACAAGTAAAGTGGGGATGAATTTTCGTCTTCGTCTTCGTCTTTCGTCTACCCCATAGTGTGGAGTATCGTTGGATAGGTCTTTAAAAATAATGTGAGTCTGCAAAAATCATTTTTCGATTTAGGGATCCGTTTGCGAAACGAAATATTGAGCTTGAAAGCACAACTTTTTGTTCGAGTCGAGTGTCCCCTGCCATGCCGGCTAAACGGTTGTTACTGGAAATGTGAAAAATTCACAGTAGTAGCATAGATATAAGGTGAAATTAAAAGGAAAACCATCATAGTTTAGTAGGCTTCACAGCTTAATGAGCTATAGCCGAAAAACTGGATATAATAAAAATAGCAATAGCAATCAGGCGCTAGGACCTCGCTGAACATTAGGAGGTAAAAGTTTATGTTATAAACGTTATGAAATACTTGCTCAAGATAAAAACCTCTGGAACCCTATACTGCGCGTGACCCGACACGCACTTGGCCGTTTTTTATTCAAAGGCGATTCGTAACTTAAACTTCTTACACGGATAAAAACGATTTCTCAAAATAAGACACGTTATCTTGTACCAAGATAAATTGCATTGAACCAAGAACATGGTGCTCTCATATATAGTGAAACTAATATTTACTTGCTACAAGAAAAATATTTACTTGAATTGAAAATGATTTTCTTTTGTATTAAGAAAATTAAGACTTGATCAGAGACAATGTATCTATCATCAAGAATAATTTGTTTTCTAGTCCCAAGTAACCCAGTTCTCTTAATACAAGAGTTAATTATTTCTTAGTTCAAGAAAATATTGATTTGTAATAAGAGTTAGTGTAACTTTTCATAAAATTGTATTTTCTTAATTTAAGAAACCACGAATTAATATCAAGATAGTATAAATGTCATTACGAGATAATATTTGTTTTTAGATGTGTAAATATCTTCATTTAACATTATTTTATTAGCTCCAATGATAAAAAATAAAAAATCGTACAACATGACATACAAATCTTACAACCTTATTCTTACAAATATCTTACAACATTTTGCGGTTAAGAAAACCCTAGGATTACAGACAGAGAGAAGAAGATTACACGAGGTACGTTTGTAACTACACACAGGAAAACCCACACAGGAAAACCCACGCAGAATATATCCACATTTTGAATACGTTTTACATTTCTCGTAGAACTCTCTCAGATAACTTTTTGTAATTTAAGCGTCGTTCATTGGTGATGCCTGTAAATAAATATTATTCTACCGTAAAAATATTTACTTATTTTAAATGAAAAAAGAAGTAAATCTAAGTCTTTTTTTTCTCTCATAAAGTAAAATCACATTTAAAAATAAGAAAGATATTCAAATTCAACTGAGATACGTTTACATTATATTGAAAGTTTAATATCTTTTAATGAGAATTTTTTTTCTTGGTAGCTAAGAAGATAAAATTTTTTTGCCATAAGAACATTTCTTATTAATTTAGAGAATATCTTGTGTCAGATTAAGATTTATAATAAGTTGGTATAAGAAATATTGGTGTTCTTAGATTAAGACACTTTTCGTTTAGTTGAAGATTGGTTTCTTTGGTTGGAACAAATATGTCAAGTAAATTTTATTATTGTATTAAGAACGTCGTGCTCTTTAATTAAATTAATATTTCTTAAACAGAGACATATTTCCTTAGTTTTACGAAATATTTCAAGAAAATATATTTTCTTGGTCCGAGAAATCCTTTTTATCCGTGTACGTACCTGAATTAGTATAGGCCAATAATACTGTGAAATTAACTTAAAATACAAGGGTCTTACATAACCAAATTACGAGTATGCCCTTATTGAAGCGATTGTAGCGTCAAAGCGTATAGCGTAGTCCTGGTTCAGCTTATAGTACAGTCAACGACAGGTCAAGCTTGATACTCGCAGCGCGACTCTGGCCCGTACGTCTATTGAAATAAGAACGGTACAAAGTCGGTACAAAGAACGGTCTATTGAAATAAGAACGGTACAATGTGTCAAGCTTTATGTGTTCTTGACTGTACGTACTGATTTTGTTTCCACTTGCTTGCTGCCGTACGTACCTTGTTTTCATGGAAAGTTATCTCGTTTTATGTTACGTAAAGCTAGTTATTGTACTTACTACATTTGTTTACATTGGCGAGGGTAGTCGTTCTTGTTACGTCAGTGTTACGTAACCTGCATAAGCATTGTGGCAGTTTGCCCTATATCTTAGTGTCTGTATGTGTGTGTGCTGCAATGAAGGATGTAATGTGATTAAAATAAACATTGATTACTAGCCGGTACCGGCTACCGGCGGCGTTGTCCTGTGTGGTGCCGGCAAATAATAGTACCAACCCATTCATACCCGTGGGTGTCGTAAGAGGCGACTAAGGGTTAACAGGAGGATGGGCAGCAGCATCCTCCTTTGTATCTTACATCTTACTTACTGCGGTCACCTACAACCGCGGTCCATGGTGCCATCCGTAACGCTGACAAGCGAGGTGACTATGGTACTTTCCCTCCACATTTTTCCAGCAAAAGCTAGAATTCTGGAGGGAGCTCCCTCCTGTAGTGGACGCTTTTTCATGGGATGTTATGATGACCGGCTAAGAAAAGTATCACCTCATTACTTTATAACGATGCTTGGGTAAAACCACACAACCTAATACAGGCCTCACTTCTTAATTTCTTCAAACAAACAATTATTATTGTGTCAGGGGAAGGAGTAAAAAAACCGGCCAGGTGCGTGTCGGGCCACGCGTAATGTAGGGTTTCGTTGTACCTACAGTTGCTTTAGGAATTATTATTTTCAAGCAGGTTTCGATTTTTTCATAAACTTTTTACGTCCTAACGACCAGCGCAGCCCGGCGCCTGATTGCTATTTATTTCTATTATTTTCAGATTTTTGACTATTAAAATGTAAAGCTTAACATGTAAAGCTTACTTAGATACTATAGGTACTAACGGGCACCACACGGGTAGAAGATGATTTTCTGAATTTTGTCACCAGGAACGAAGGTGGTCGGCTACAACCGGATGAGATACCTGCTAGAAGCACTTGATGACTTGGATCAACAATTCAGACAATTTGGCGGGCGCTTGATTATGCTGAAGGGGAAACCTGATGCAGTGATCAAGAGACTTTGGGAAGAGTTCGGTAAGTGAAGAGAGAGAGAGAGAGAGTGAGATAAACGATACCTATGAGAAGATATCGATGACTAGATCAACAGGTCTGGTATAAAATTGTAATCATGAAGAGAAAATCTGATGTGGCGATCAGGAAGCTCTGGTAAGTTTACAATGTAGGAAGATATATAAATATGGCCAGCCAGCTGATTGTCTGCCGGCATTCAGTTGAATGCCTAGGCCGATCGTTCAATTAACTACGATTGCTTAACGTTTAACGAGTTGGTTAATCGTAAACTAGCCTGAATGAGACGGCTAACCTTGCTCCAGCCGGGTGATCAAAATCAAGTTTAGCAGCAACTTATGTCTGCATAGAAGTCAAGTTGAACAGCTCTAAATTATTGTAGTTCGCTGCTCTAAATTAATTTGTCCGGCAGCATAATCATTTGTGCAGCAGAATAGTTACTTGGGCAGCAGGATAGTTACTTGTGCAGCAGAATAGTTCCTTGTGCAGCACAATAGTTACTTGTGCAGCAGAATAGTTACTTGTGCAGCAGTATAAACAACTGTCCAACAAATCTGAAGTTTTAATTCGCTTCTGGCACTCGCCCATTCGACTCGTGTGTTGTGATCACAGAGCTGTGGAACACCTAACCTAACACAACCTAACCGATCCCAATCGGGATCAGTTAGGTTATGTTTGTCTTACCTTACGGACCTACTAGCACTTTCAACAAGATGGCTGCCCGACGTTCAGCCATCTCGTTGAACGTTGCATTCAATGTTCGAGCTAGGTGTACTTTAGCCATTCAATTAAATGCCGGCATCCAATCAACCGGCTAGCCATTCAATGGATCGGCTAGATAAACCAGTTGGCTGCGACAGATCCAAAATCTTATGTCGAGATGAAGGAGTTTGCTTAGTCTTTAATTGCATGATACTTATAGGAAGAAAGTTGAGGGGAGAAGATCTCGAGGTAGAGCACCACATCACCGCTGGTCAGACCAGAACAAAGCCGTACTCAACCTGCCTATTCCCAGGTAGCAAAATGACGTCTGGGACGAAAAAAGTACGTCATTTTAAGGTCAATTTAGGGTCAGTACTACATTCGTCGAGATAGGACGTAAAACTGACGTCATTTTAAGGTCAATTTAGGGTCAGTACTACATTCGTCAAGATAGGACGTAAAATTAACGTCATTTTAAGGTCAATTTAGGGTCAGTACTACATTCGTCGAGATAGGACGTAAAACTGACGTCATTTTAAGGTCAATTTAGGGTCAGTACTACACTCGTCGAGATAGGACGTAAAACTGACGTCATTTTAAGGTCAATTTAGGGTCAGTACTACATTCGTCGAGATAGGACGTAAAACTGACGTCATTTTAAGGTCAATTTAGGGTCAGTACTACACTCGTCGAGATAAGGCGTAAAACTGACGTCATTTTAAGGTCAATTTAGGGTCAGTACTACATTCGTCGAGATAGGACGAAAAACTGACGTCATTTTAAGGTCAATTTAGGGTCAGTACTACATTCGTCGAGATAGGACGTAAAACTGACGTCATTTTTTGGTCAGGACAGGGTCGGTACTACATTGGTCGGAATCGTTCGTCTAACTGACGTCATTTTTAGTCAGTTTAAGACCGTACTGTATTGGTCGAAATCGTCTGTCAAGATGTCGTCACTTTCAGTCATTACTGTACCTACTTGTGATCAATTAACTCTACGAATAAAATGTACCTTAGATTAAAATAATACTAACATGTACCCAGTGTATATTGAAAAGCCATCGCCGCTCAGTCGGATCGGACCAGAAAGTTCATTCATAAATCATAGCCGAAGTAATGAATATAGCTTCCCGGCGCATAATGTCACGTTCGCAAAATGTCAATGTAGGGTACTGCATTCGTCGGAATCGTACGTCAAACTGACGTCATTTTTATAGTAATAAATATATGTAGGAGATGGCGCTGTACAAAACGCAGCATTTTGTATATCGTGGTATTGATATTTTTTCTCGTAGAATGACCCTCTCGCAGTATGACGTGGTATGTAGCCGTGACATTTCCTTGGTGGTGGAAATGTAGGGTTATAGGTTATACCTATAAATAACGTTCCTAGATGGCTAGATTTGTTAAAGTGACTTAACATCACTTATAACATCACATCTTCAGTTATGCATCTATTTATTTTTATTAAGCCACCTACAGCAGCGCCGCTTTGCCTTTGTCTTGAAGCCACGTCTACAGAATGAACTACTACAGTACGTCGTGAGTACGTCATAAGAGACGTCATCAGTACGTCGTAAGAGACGTCATCAGTACGTCGTAAGAGACGTCATCAGTACGTCTTCAGAGACGTCATCCTACCGTCCTCATATGACGTCATAAGGATGTGACAATAGTACGTCATTGGCTGGTCATACAGACGTCATAATATGACGTCTCCTACGTCGAAAATGACTGTATTATGACGTCATTTTGACGTCATTTTGCTACCTGGGTTACCACCGCTCTCCGACGGGCAGAAGACAGAAACTCATGGCGAACACTAATCATTACCACCACCGTTGCCTACCAACAGAAACAGGAATCGACCTAGTTAGACACGACCTTCAGAGATGAAGAGTGCGATGACGAAGAGAGAGTAGGAAGAAAATAAGTCAGGAAAATGCACTGTTTTTCGACGCTCTGTTTCGTGTTGTCTAATATTCGCTGAAGCCGTTATATGAAATTCAAAATGATACGCTAGAACGGAAAAAAGTCTTAAAATTCAATTATACATTCTATTCAGCCTGCATTCTAGGTACATATTTAAGCTGTAGCTTTGACAAGTCTTATTAATTTTTACACTTCAACAGGAATCCGCAAACTATGCTTCGAGCAAGACTGCGAGCCTGTCTGGAAACCTCGCGACGATGCCGTCAAGAAAATGTGTCGCGAAGTCGGTATCTCTGTCCACGAGAGAGTCGGCCATACTTTGTGGGCGCCCGATACCGTGATCAAGGCAAATGGAGGGATTCCGCCGCTAACATATGAGATGTTCTTGGTAAGTTGAAAAATTATTTTATTTTAACACTTCCTGTGTTCGGATAAATCTACAAAGTAGAAAATCGCAAAATTTCACAACCACAGGCAGGATTCGAACCTGCGTCTTCTTCGTCAGTACCGGAGACGCGTTGTTCAAGTAGAATGAAGTACATAAAACATAATGATTATAAAAAATTAAATACTTCCTATGAAAAAAAAAGTTCAAGTTGCCAACCCTATTCTAAAAATCACAACGTGCACTTGTAAACAAGTAAGATGCGCGCCGCCGCCATTCATAACGAACGCCATTCACTAGCGTGCAACAGAGATAGGCGATAGAAAACTACGTAAGGACGACACTTGAGAGATAAGAACAACTAGATTATCAATTTTATTGTCTGTTCGTAACGAGTATGCAAATACCCACGCTTATCGGTGCGATCTAGTCTTGGGTCTGGTTAGGGTTGACACAATAAAATTTTTATATTATTATTTTATTTCTAATGTTTCTGTTAATTTTTATTTTTTTAAACATGGTTATTGGTCTTTATTCTACTAACTAACTATCTGGTGCCCGCGACTTCGTCTGCGCAGGATAAATTGTAGCCTGTGTGTTATTCTGATGTATAAGCCATATTATTGTAAAGTTTCATTAAAATCCATTCAGTAGTTTTTACGTGAAAGAGTAACAAACATCCATCCATCCATACTTACAAACTTTCGCGTTTATAATATTAAGTCTGATGCAGGAATCGGTACTTTTCCTAACACCCTGCATTTGTTATAGCATACGGTGACAACAATCGGCGACCCACCGCGTCCTGTATCCAACCTAGACCTGGGTGGAGTGAATTTCTTCTCCTTGACTCCGAGTTTCTACAACGAGTTCACTGTCTTTGAAAAGGTACGGACATGGGTTTTAGTTTCAGAAAGTCAGGAGTTCACAAGACAGTATAGCCACACCCCGGACGCTATACAGGGTGTTAATTTAATTGCGTGCCATAGCTTAGGGGGTGTTTCAATAACGATAATGGAACAAAAAAAAATCCTACTTGAAAAAAAAATTAAAACTCCATTGAAACTTAACTAACGCGAAGGGCGGAGCACCGCGCTATCACCGAGCCAGCGCGCGAGTATCAGTGGGTAAGGTAGGCACATACATAACTGAAACTCTTTCACGGGCTTTTGATAGCGCGGTGCTCCGGGTCATTGCCCTCCGCGTTAATTTAGTTTCAGTGGAGTAAATTTTTTTAAAGTGGGATTCTTTTTATATTTTTTGAGCTCCTTTATTGTTTCTGAACCACCCCTTTAACGGCTTTAGCTATGGCACGCAATTAAGTCAACACCCTGTATACAACTTTGTGCATTTTTCATTTTAAACACTCCATTCCCCATCCTAGACAACACATAAAAAAATTTGAGTAACCGGACCGTTTTTAAGGTAACCCTCCACTTTTATTTTCTATCCAGTGGATTATAGGGCAATGATATCTAATGATTTGCTAAGTAGAAGAAAAAACAATGGCTCATTGTAGGATATTAAAAATCTCTTAATGACGTCAGTTACATTTACGTCGCTTTACAAACAAAGTGGCGCCACGTGGGAAAATAGAAGCGACAATAAAAACCCCACGCGCTCCCACCACGCGCATGTTGTAGTAAAGTAATACCCAAATAATTTAAATTTCTGATATCTGCTCTCAAATTTCTTTCATCGGCCGAAGTGACCACTTACCATTAAACGATAAAAAAAATAATTTCCTTTCAGACACCGAAACCAGAGGATTTCGGAGTGATGTTGGAGAATGAGGATATTCGTATGATCCGCTGGGTGGGAGGGGAAAGTACTGCTCTGAAGCAGTTGGACCAACGTCTGCTGGTGGAATATGAGACTTTCTGCAGGTAGGCAGTTCAATACAGCTTTCAGACCGGACTGGTCTGTAAGATCTAGTTCTAGGGGTGAGATTAGTGAATGAGGACATATGTCATGTTTGAGGGTAAAAGGGCCGGGCTCCTAGCGGCCACTGTGATCTGCTAAGATCTATTGTAGCCAATGGATACATTATTGGCGTAACTTTTTTTTGCAGAGGTACCTACTTGCCGACGCATGGCAGCCCCGACTTGCTCGGGCCTCCAATTTCTCTAAGCCCAGCGCTGCGCTTCGGATGTCTTTCAGTTCGGAAGTAAGATAGATAACTTATTAACATAGAAAGGATTAATTTTAAAATTACATAAGTTTAAAATTACATAAATTACAGTACAAGCAGGCAGTTTAACGAATTTTTAAAGTTAAGGGCGTGTACACCCTAGCGATTCTTGGCGTGGCGATAGCGCGGCGATCATATTATTTGCATGAATTTTTATCGCCGCGATAACGCCGCGACGCTATGCTAGGTTATTTTTTTGGACCTGATATGTGTATGCCCACCTTATTACAGAGGTCAAAAGCAACAACTTTTGTTCTACGACTTTGATAACAACGCACAAAAAAAATTCGACTCCCCATACTAAAGTGGTCACGTGACCGACCTATTTTGTATGGGAAGTTGAAATTTTTTCGTGCGTTGTTAGCAAAGTCGTAGAACAAAAGTTGTTGCTTTTGACCTCTGTAATGAGGTGGGCATACACATATCAGGTCCAAAAAAATAACCTTGTATATTATGATCGGCGAGATACGCGCCCATAACTTGTTAGTCTGCCCGCGCCCAAAGGTTTTACAAATTTAATTTTTGCTATTACTACTTCGATGAAAATTAAAGTCGCAGCAACAGATTCAAAGGAGCTATAACTTTAACGACGACGATTTGTGCAATTAAATAGCCAACTAATGTTTCTTTTACTAATAAATGATTGTGTAAAGGTTCTACTGGGCTATGCAAGACCTTTTCCAAAAAGTTCACCAAGGTCGATTGACTGCTAGCCACTTCATTACTGGTAAGTCCTTTACTGCTATATGTCTTACAAAATAACTCTGGCTATGACCGTTTTTACGCAGTACTAAAAAAATGCAGGCGCAGGGGTGAGCGCGGCATGTGGGCGGGGGGAGGCGAATGAATCGTTCATTGGCTCTCCGCCTGTCTGTCACCCATGCGCGGAAAATAACCGTCAGAGCCAGATTTAGCCTGCGCACGCTTTAATAGGGAATATGCATAATTTTTTTTAGTTGCATTTATTAACAAAATATGAAAAACAGTATTAGAGTGTAGCCCGTGATTCTCACACATCGATTTTATATCGAAGGGCTCAAAACAATACCTATGCTGCCATCTAGCGGAAGAGTTTGAGCCCGAGTTTGAGCGAGAGTGTTTTGAGCCCTTCGATATAAAATCGATGTGTGAGAATCACGGGCTACAAAAGATGACAAAAAGTGAAATTAAATTTTAAATCGGTTAAGAAATACAGCAGATACGATACGATCTCTGCCGATTAGACAGAGAGAGCCGACATGGCATGTGACGTCACATGCCACTACGGCCATATTAACTTCGTATTAAATTTCGTTTTGCTAGAAAGAGACAGAAACAAAGCTTCGATGGCTTATTTCTTTTTTAATTTCATAGTTAATCGAAAAATAGTGTTACTAAACTGTTTATTACATGAATTAGGAAAAATTTTTTATTAAAAAAGAATCAAACAACATTGGAGCGCGAAGATATGGTGCAGGCACAGAATGACACCAACCCATCTGTACCCGTGGCTGTCGTAAGAGGCGACTAAGGAATTATGAACCTGACGATGGGCAGCAGCGTTCCTCTGTGTATCGTACCAGCTGACATAGGTCACCAATAATGGCGGTCCACGGTGGCAGCCGCAACGCTAACAAGCGTGGTGATTATGATACGGTCAACCGCACGTCGGTAGAAACTTTTTCAACTCTATTACCACGTCATAAGTTCCAAAAGTATTTCTACTGATGTGCTGTTGAGTGTACTTCCTCTCTACATTGTGCATTTTTCCTGGAATTCTGGAGGGAGGATAGGAATTACTGCAGTGGATGTTTCATGTGACGTTATGTTGAGATGGTGCGGGCCAGGGCTCTTGGAGCCAGTAAATATAATAAGCTAAAGCAGTATAGAAACGGCCCATTTTTTGAAAAAAGAACTATGGTGCGTCGGAGCGTGAGGGTTGTTATCCAGAATTTTTGAAATAAGAAGAGTATGACAATAACTAAATGACATGGAATGATAAACCATAAACCTGACTGCTTGAATCGACGACGCGGCACTGATTTCAGCGCGATAACTGCTTGTTTTCCTGTACCGGTGTGTGCAAGTGTGAGTGCGTAATTTTTGGACGTTTGTTAGGAGTTTCCATAGGTACTGCTTTAGCTTATACTATATTTACTGTGCCCCAAGTAACGGACTCCAGCGGGGGAGGGGAGGAGTCAATAAACATCATGAACACAAAGCGAGGGAAGTATGTCAAGATCGTAGTAGGTGGAGGGCTGTGTTCCCTGCCTACTCTGACGGGAAAGAGGCGTGATGTTATGATGTATGTATAAAGGGTGTAAGAGGCGGTGTACCGAAAACTGAACAACTTTCCCGAAGAAAATTTTATGGGAAATATTTATTTTTTATACATTTTGCTCACTAATCGAAGTTTGTATGGAAAGGTAAAAAAAAATTTAATGTCTCAAAAAATTTTCCCTGGGAAAGTTGTTCAGTTTCGTTGACTGAGCACGACCGTTCAGTTTTCGATACCCCTATCCTCTTAAACCCTGTATTTTGGTGGCCCGAAATTTTCTTTTCTGTGGTTTTGTCTAACAGTCGAAATAATGTAGTATGTGTGTCGATTAGAATTAAATTAGCGCGAGAGCAGGACGGAGCGATGCGTAAGATGTTGGAGCGACAGAGACACGTATCGTTCGCACGCTCTGTTCTGTTGTCGTTCGAATCGAACTACATTATTTTGAACTAGCTGGTGCCCGCGACTTCGCCTGCGCAGGTTTATAAATTGTAGCCTATGTGTTATTCTGATGTATAAGCTATATTATTGTAAAGTTTCATTAAAATCCATCCAGTAGTTTTTACGTGAAAGAGTAACAAATACGTCCATGCATGTTTACAAACTTTCGCGTTTATAATATTAGTAGCATGTCGTGGCATGTTCAGAGTAGTTTTTATTTTGACCACAAGTTTATTACACTATTATAATGTACGTATTTCAGGCCAGCTAATTTGGCGCGAATACTTCTACACGATGAGTGTGAACAACCCTAACTACGGGCAGATGGGTGGAAACCCTATCTGTTTGGATATTCCCTGGAAAGAGCCTCGTGGCGATGAGTTGCAGAGGTAAGCTATATTGTAACCTTGTTTTCTCTTTTTGTCACGCATGTATGCGTAGTTGTGTGAAAGGGACAGTGACGTTTTAATTTGCGTTTCTAAAGCCTAAAGAAAACCCATTTAATAGGGCATTTTTGTCTGAAAATTGGTAAAAATTTTGCGGGATTTCTAAGCATCCCTCCCTGTTTTTCGTATTGACATTTCCTTTTTTGAAAGAAGGCGGCTAAGTGCTTTATTTTCGGATTTTGCATTTTAGTAAACGAAAGAAAGAAAAAACAAAACAAACTCGCCAAAGTTTACAGAGAAGTTTTAAGAAATAATTTGTATTTTGCATTTGTATTTTTTCGTGAATATCTTGAAAACTGCGGCACATAGCAAAAAACGTCATAGCACCGAATTAATATACGTACTATTTTATACAAAAAAAAAATCTTGCAAGTTTTCCCTGTAACCAATACTTTGAATGATCTTGAAAGGAGATTATGGGCAATTTTGAAAAATGTAAGTTCATGTATAGTGCTGGGCAAACAACTTGAACAATATTCGCGTGGTGGGGGAAGCTTTGCGCGCGTCAGTTTGTATGTAAAATCGACTCTGCGCAGCCAAGGTCACTGTTCAAGTAGTTTGCCCACATCTATATCATCATCATCGTATCAGCCGAAAGACCACTGCTGAACATAGGCCTACCCTAACCTAAAGATCTCTATGACTCGCGGTCCTTCGCTGCTCGCATCCAGCGGCTTCCCGCGACCGCCACCAGCTCGTCGGTCCACCTTGTGGGGGGCCTGCCAACGCTTCGTCTTCCGGTACGTGGTCGCCACTCTAGAACCCTCACGCCCCATCGGCCATCGGTTCTTCTTGCGATGTGCCCTGCCCACTGCCACTTTAGTTAGGCGATTCTCAGGGCTATATCAGTTACTTTAGTTTTTCTGCAGATCTCCTCATTTCTGATTCGATCGTGTAGAGATTACGAGCACAGCCTTTTCACAGATGTGAAATTTTGTAGAGGTTTTTTTTTGCGTCAAACCTCCGCAACTTAAACTTTTTCTTCGTCTTCGTTTTAGCATTCAAATTATTAAAAACTGTTTTAAAATTTTGAATATGAATTAATTTTTTGTCAGTCATTCGGTTATTGTTTTTTTTATGATGGTCTGTTACATTTAAAATTTTTAACATGTTAACAACAGATTGACTAACTAACGTCTGATACTAGTAATTATCCTCTAATAGTTTTTAATTTTCTTTTTTTCTTTTTATGTTTTATTAAAGAAGTTTGGTGAAATCAGGACTAAGACGCGGTAACATAGTATGGCGAAATCAGAGCTAGATTTTTTTAAAATATATTTCGCCGAGCATTCGATCCAAAAGTTAGTATTCCAGATGGACGGAAGGCAAGACGGGTTTCCCGTTCGTGGACGCGGCCATGCGGCAGCTGCGCACGGAGGGCTGGCTGCACCACGTGGTGCGCAACACCGTTGCCTCCTTCCTCACGCGCGGCACGCTCTGGCTCAGCTGGGAGCACGGCCTCGACCACTTCCTCAAGTATCTGCTGGATGCTGACTGGTACATTTACATTTCCTTTATTCAATACTAGCTAAAATACCCCGTCCCGTAAAATAATGTCCCGTGTGGTGCCGGCAAAGAATAGTACCAACCCTTACATACCCGTGGGTGTCGTCAGAGGCGACTAAGGGTTATTAACTGGAGGATGGGCAGCAGCATCCTCCTTTGTATCTAACATCTTACTTACTGCGGTCACCTACAACCGCGATCCATGGTGCCAGTTGTAACGCTAACAAGCGAGGTGACTATGGTACTTCCCCTCCAGCAAAAGCTAGAATTCTAGAAGGAGCTCCCTGTCCTGTAGTGGACGTTTCATGGGATGTTAAGATGAGCTAAAATACAAGAAAAAAAAATATTTTTATGATACTTTTTTCACTTCCTCAAGTATCTTTTGGATGCTGACTGGTATGATTATAAAACTTGAGTAAAAAGGCAGACTCAACACGAGGTATATTGTGGTCGAGGCATTATAAATATCTGCTAAATTACAACTGTTATGGTACTAACTATAGTGTAGTGAGCCAGCCTCTAACACGAGGCGCGCTTTCGTAAGCGTAGGTAATACATTTTCGAGCTATGATGAAAAATGTCTAAAAATATACCATTCCCCAAGTTTTCCAATTGAAAAATCTGTGGATAAAAGTCGATAGAGGTTTATATCAATATTACAGTAAAATTAAACGATCTCTCTAAGTAGCACAGTTTTTTAGAAATCTGCAATATACCTTTACAAATAAACTTAGTTTTGCATTCCTAGAAATGGACTTTACTGCTTCTAAAAATGCTACAAGTACATCGGAACTTTTGGCGCGCGAGTACTACTTGCTCTTAACCAGTATTTTTTTTAATTATGCGCATTATCGGTCAGACAGAGCTAGAATTAGTTTGCGAACCGAACACTCAGTTATGCGTTTCGCCCGTAACACCGAAAATAGGAGAACAGAAGCTGCCTCAATACGAGGCACATTCGAGTCACAAATTCCATTGAGCTGTAGAAATTGCACGAGTTAGACATGCTTGAACTTCTTCTTTTCGCATCAATGTCAAATGATTTTATAGTATCTTAGCCCAAAATGTGGCTACATAAATAGCTCTTTGGTTGCCTTCAAAAAGATCATTCCGAGTGCAAGAGGTAAAAGGTAGGGCACGACAGCAAGTGTGTCGTAGATTTCAAAATGCTGAAGTTATCCTTTTGTGTTGTACAGGTCAGTCTGCGCAGGCAACTGGATGTGGGTATCGTCGAGCGCGTTCGAAGCGTTACTGGACTCCGGCGAGTGCGCTTGTCCAGTGACGCTCGGCCAGCGGCTCGACCCGTCCGGCGAGTACGTCCGGCGCTACGTGCCGGAGCTCGCTAATATACCCATCGAGTATATGTAAGTATACCAACACATTACTGGACTACAGCGAGTGCGCTTGTCCAGCGGCTTGACCCGTCCGGCGATACGTGCCGCGGCTCGCTAATATACCCATCGATTATATGTAAGTATACCAACACATTACTGGACTTCGGCGAGTGCGCTTGTCCAGTGACACTCGGGCAGCGCGGCTCGACTCGTCCGGCGAGTACGAAACTTTCATCATCATCATCATATTAGCCGAAAGACGTCCACTGCTGGACATAGGCCTCCCCTAAAGATCTCCATGACTCGCGGTCCCGCTTGGCTCGCATCCAGCGGCTTCCCGCGACCGCCACCAGCTCGTCCCACCACCTTGTGGGGCCCGCCAACGCTTCGTCTTCCGGTACGTGGTCGCCACTCTAGAACCCTCACGCCCCATCGGCCATCGGTTCTTCTTGCGATGTGCCCTGCCCACTGCCACTTTAGTTTAGCAATTCTCAGGGCTATGTCAGTTACTTTAGTCCTGATAAGGCCCATCGTGAGCGGTCACCTCTCGGTGCCATATGTAAGATATACCATAACATCCCGTGAAATCTCCACTGCAGGACAGGGAGCTCCCTCCAAAATTCCAGCAAAAACGCTTGATAGCGTTGCGGCTGGCACAATTTTCCTACCCTAGCTCTGTTAACACTGTTTATAGGGTTCTGAACCAAAATGGTAAAAACGGAACCTTAGGCTCAGCGCAGACAGAGAGGAGCGCATCGGAGAGGATTTTATTAAGGTACTCGAAAATCAACTTTAACGTCATTGAAATAAAGTGCATATATGCTTGAACCCGACAAAAAGGCTCGCGCATCCTCGAGGACACGCGGGCATCCGCGCGCGGCGGCGAGCGCGCAGTGTTGTCACTGAGTTCAAAGAGGGAGGCGTGTTTTTTTTAAGATTTAACCTACCTAAAGCCATGGGGTCCCATTCCGTACTACGGTGTTTTCGCCGGAGTAAATAGCCCGAATTCATTTGGCTCTTTTGTTTCTAATAATTAAACTATTATATAAGTAATTTTAACATCCAGATATCAATTTATTCTAAGAAAATACCTTATGGAAAAAATAGCCCGAACAATTTTCGGCACAAATTCGTTCTATGACGTGTGGCATCTGTACTAGTATAGTATTATATTATCTGTGCTAAACCGCAATTATAACCATATCCCAGTCCACCATTGTTGACGAACCGCGACAAACCGGCATGTTTCGGTAGAAGATGACGGTTTACTAGCGCAGGCTCGCGCGGTCGCGCGCTTGCTCGATCCCTTAGGAAATGCCCGAGCCCGCGCGAGGATTATTCCGTTCTGTCTGCGCTGGGCTTTATCGTCTTTAAATCTTAAATGAACAAAACATTTTTCAACGATTTTTTTAAGTGACACAGTTTGTTACAAATCTTTAAAAACCTTTACAAACAAATTTAGTTTTGCGGACCTAAAAATGGACTTTATTGCTTCCAATAATACTATAGGTATATCGGAACCCTCTAATACGCGCGAACCACTCGCGCTGGACCGGTTTTTTTTAAAAGCACTAAGGTACTTTCCGAATAGGTCAAGTACCAACACAATTGTCCTTCCTACAAAGTAGAATATCGCAAAATTACACTACCAGGCAGGATTCGAACCTGCGTCTTCTGCGTCAGTACAGCAAATGCTTACTAGGTGGCAATACAAGCGTAACGTTGAAATGCGTAGAGGTCGCAAATTTCACAACATCAGGCAGGACCACAGTAGCCTAGTTGTAAAGCCGTAAAGCGTATGCGGTACTCACGCAGAAGACGCAGGTTCGGATCCTGCCTGTGGTTGTGAAATTTCGCGATTTTCTACTTTGTAGATTTATCCGAACACAGGAAGTGTTAAAATAAAAATAATTTTCTATGAACACTGTTTGTCCCGTAGCTACGAGCCTTGGAAGACTCCCCTCGACGTCCAGCAACGCGCGGGCTGCATCATCGGCAAGCAGTACCCCGCCCCGCTGGTCAACCACCACGTGGCCGCCCAGCGCAACCGCGATGCTATGAAGGTATTCCTTAATTCTAAGGTGAATACTAAACATACACCGTCTTACTACAACAAAGGTTGAACACTTGATTAAAAAAATCGTACAAAATAGCTCTGGCTATATTGATGCGCAGAAGTCATAAATGACTTATTTTCGACTTCTGCGCATCAACTGACATAGCCACTTATTTTGTGCGATTTTCTTAATCAAGTGCTCAACAGATGTCTAACTTTTTTGTAGTAAGACCCAAAGTTGTCAAAATATAGTCTACAGGGTGTAAGGAAAAGTACCGATTTCCTTTTAACCACATGTTCTATAAGTAGAACAATAAGCATGTTTAAACAATAAAAAAAGAATAAAAAAAACTGAAATAAAAAAATCCATTGTGAATAAACCTTTACCCTGCATTCGCATTAATGACTTACTGCATTCTTAACGCGGACAAACTATAAAGTTGCCAATGCACAAAAACAATAAAATTTTGTATTTGTAATCATTGACAGGCATTGCGTGAATTCTTACAAAAAGCCCCACCTCACTGCTGCCCTTCGTCGGAAGAAGAAATTCGTCAGTTCATGTGGCTGAACGAAGAACCTCAATTGGATGCTCAGGTGTCCACTGGTTCAACTTTAGCTCTACCTTAGATATACCCAAAAGGGGAGGAAAACTAGGAACTAAATGGTGTCACAAACTTAACTTAATTTGACATGGTTTCATTTTTTTTCCTTTTTTACACTGATCCTTTAACATAAGAGAGAGAGAGAGAGAGAGAGATCAAGTTACAGTTGTCAGCGCCATTCAGTTCGCAGTTTTTCTATCAATTACATTTTTCTTAAACAACTTTCCCTAAGGAACATACATAGGTCGATAACGAAAAAAATTTATACGCTAAAAGCAATTTTTTTAAATTGAATTTCAACATATCCTTAAGAAAAGTTGTTCAATTGAATGGTCTGAATACACAGTTTCAGAAATCATAGTGGTATATACAGGCTGTTAGGGGGGTGTGTCGGTCACGACAAAGGAACACTGAAAAAACTTTTAAAAATATGCTACTTAAACATTAAAAGAATACAATTTTTAGAGTATTTTTGTGTTACTTTTTCGTTACTGATCACCCCTAAGCTATGGCACGCTAGCTAACAGCCTATATAAGACACCAGCTGTGTATATCCTGTCATCCATGTGCCACTTTTGGGCACTCAAGGATTTTCTTATAAGAGCTTTCCTGTAGTCAACTAGTGCCCCCATCAAAAAAAAAATTACTCGCTATCGAAAATCTGTCTTACCAGATTAAAGCAAAGGTAGCCAGCCTAGTTTATTTAGAAACTACACAGTTCGCTGTAGTTACAGATACAAAAAGTGCGAAAAATGGCCACTTTTAGTAGTTTTTGTATCTGTAAGGTTCTAAATAAACTAGGGTACCTTTACTTCAATCTGGTAAGACAGATTTTCGATAAGTTTTGTATTTAGCGAATAATATTTTTTTAACTGATGGGGCGCTAGTTGACTGCAGGAAAGCCCTTAATAATGAGGAATGTTTGTTGGCCAAAATAAAAACAAATGTGCCAAAAAATCCTTAGTCTAATATTATCACGGAGCAGAGAAGGGAGAGGAGGTATTGATATGAGTCAGTCCGAGTGACAATCAATCGGGCCATGACGTCACGAAAGAGGGCGGAATTTATGTCATTTCCTCTATAAACTTATGAAATCTAGCTACGTGTCCCGCCCCACTGACTCGGTCTTCACCCCCACGCGGCGTCATGCTTTGTTCGTACAAACATTTGCTAGAGGCACCTCCTCTCCCTTCTGTGCTCCGTGGATATTATACTAGCTAATCTCAGTCTTTAAGGATCGTATTAATAAACCACTCTCAAGGGTAGGATTTCTCTCAAGATTGAACTTACACACACAAACTATACATCTTGAGTGCAATCTCAAAATTGAGAGGAATTCATTAATACGACCTTATCACTCCAAGTCCTCTTGGACAATGGACATGTTTGGTAAGTAATATTTTATTTACTGATTGTAATTTCGTTATTTTGTGATGATCGAGAAGAAAACTTGTTTCATTCCGAAGATATTATTATTTTTGTTAGAAATGTTATCCATTTCTTTTTAAATTAAGGTTTTCGTTGTTTTAGAGTTTAATTTATTGTTATTTTTTTTAACAAAATTTTAAAATATGAGTTCCTATTTATACTTTTTCTTAGTTTAAGAATCTATCCCATATCTACCCGTGGGTGTCATAAAAGGCGACTAAGGGTAGGAACTGGAAGATGAGCAGCAGCATCTTTCTGTGTATCGTACCATCTTACACACTGCGGTCACCAACAACAGCGGTCGCCAGCCGCAACGCTTACAAGCGTGGTGACTATGGTAA
The DNA here is from genome assembly GCA_947532105.1 of Athrips mouffetella. NCBI lineage: Eukaryota > Metazoa > Arthropoda > Insecta > Lepidoptera > Gelechiidae > Athrips > Athrips mouffetella. Next base: position 4,491,551 of record OX383969.1, on the reverse strand, counting down.
TTAACCTCCAGAGTTCCCTGTCCTGCAGTGGACGTTTTATGGGATGTTATGATGAGATTAAGAAAAGAATGAGGTTTATGGTGTTAAGAGGATATCGCGCGTCCAGTGGCGTCTTAGGAAACGATGATTTTAACTTAGTTAAGTGTTTGTTCTGTGTCTAGGTGTTGTTTATGTATTCTATGTTTCAATATTAGTTTTAGATTAATATACTAGGTTATTTTGTTGGACCTGATTTGCGTATGCCCACGTTGTTACAGAGGTCAAAAGCAACCACTTTTGTTCTACGAGTTTTCCAACAACGCACGAAAAATGTTCAACTTCCCATACAAAATGGGTCGGTCACGTGACCACATTAGTATGGGGAGTCGAAAATTTTTTGAGCGTTGTTAGAAAAGTCTTAGAACGTTGTCGTCGTTGTCGTCATACGTTGTTGCTTTTGACCTCTGTAATAAAATAACGTGCCATATGCAAATTGGGTCCAAAAAAATAACCTAGTATATACAAGGTTATTTTTTTATATCTGACATCTTTTTGCCCATTTAATAGGCAGGTCAAAAGCAACAACTTTTGTTCTACGACTTTGCTAACAATGCACAAAAATTAACAACTTCCCTTACAGAATTCGATGGCTACTTTGTATAGGAAATTGATTTTTTTTTATTTGTTAACAAAGTCGTAAAACAAAAGTTGTTGCTTTTGATCTCACTAATAAGTGGGCAAACGGATGTCAGGGACATAAAAAACCTTGTATGGTTAGGATACGTATTGCCACTTGTGCGACAATTTATGTCTGAAGGGCGTAACAAGACATAACCGGTAGGTCTAGTCTACGAAGATTAGGGCATCTTACGCTTGTTGGTGCCTTTTTAGGGTTCCGTACCTCAAAAGAAAAAAACGGAACCCTTATAGGATCACTTTGTTGTCCGTCTGTCTGTCTGTCAAGACCCTTTATCTCACGAACGGGTAAAGGTATCAGGTTGAAATTAATACCATATATTAGGATCCATGGACCACACAAGGTCTGAAAATTTAAATTTTTTACAACGACGCAATAAAAAGATATGACATTTTATGTCCTCATCTCCATACATTTATTCAAAAATGCAAAACCTACAGGGTAGTTCCCGTTGACCTAAAATTATGAAATTTGGCAAGAAGCTAGGTCTTACAGTACAAATAATGGGAAAAGTCTGAAATCATTAAATATTACAACTTTTCTCACAACTAATGGTAACCAATTGTGGTGAGCTCCCGTTTCAAAAACATTCATATAAGAGAGGGGTCAAGTTGGATGGTCGCTGAGGCGATTTTTGTTTTAGTTCTATTTAAAAACGAGATCACTTACAAACTTGAAAATTGGTATGTTTATAGTGCATAAGCTATAAAATAACAACAAATAACAAAATTTGGTCAAGCGCGTGTCAGACTCAAAAAATCTAGCACATTAACTTACTGAAATTTCAACTAATACAATTATGTTTATGTGGTGGTACGGTGGTGTGGTGGAACCCATACATACCCGTGGGTGTCGTAAGAGGCGACTAAGGGTTAACTGGAGGATGGGCAGCAGCATCCTCCTTTGTATCTTACATCTTACTTACTGCGGTCACATAAAACCGCGGTCCATGGTGCCAGCCGTAACGCTAACAAGCGAGGTGACTACGGTAGGTACTTCCCCTCCACATTTTTCCAGAAAAAGCTAGAATTCTGGAGGGAGCTCCCTGTCCTGTAGTGGACGTTTCATGGGATGTTATGATGATGATGATGGTGGTACGGAACCCTCAGTGCGCGAGTCCGACTCGCACTTGGCCGGCTTTTTTATGTTTACACCTTTATTATCTAAAAATATTTTTATTTACCAATTTATTTATTTACAAAATATGGCTAGTGATTGATTAGTCGCACTTAAAAAAGTTATTTTGTGATTTTTTTTATTTTTAAGCAAAATATTGGTTACAGGGATTTTTTTTTAGTTATTATTTTCAAGATAATGATATTAGATTTGTTATGATTAGATAGTGAATGCAGAGTTTTAATAAATTAAAAATAATATTGGTTTAATGCAGTTTAAACAAAATCATCAACATTTTGTTGAGTTGAAAGTTACCAATAAATAAAAAATATAAGAAATATTTATGTATTTATTTATTCAAGCTCTGTTAAATTATTCGATGTTAGTTGGTGTATAAGATAGTTATAAAAGTTTTCCAGTTAAGCTATTCAATAAAATCGTATTTTTCTGTCAATTAAATAGGATAAAAATTTAAATGGAGTGTAATAAATAAGTGGACCAGTGATTACACAGTGACCAGTGTAAGCACATTCCTGTGCCCGTTTCCATGTCATTATTTCACACCAGCTAGGTTGGCTGGAAGAGATCTCTTATATAGATAAGCTCACCTTTGTAAACAAAAATTTTACAACTTTATGTAATTTGTGCAAAATAAAGAATATATATATATATAGGGTGTACGGACGACAGCAAGCGCCCGAAACCAGAGACCCGCTCAAGGTCAAAGTGTTTGCACCGACGTGCGGCCGTGTGTACTAATAAATCTCCCAAAAACTAAGTCTGGTTTCAGACAATGGAACTAAACAACATTCACCAATGATCAAAAAAGTTGGGCAAGCATATTTTAAAGGTATTCCAAATTTCAAGTCGATAGCATGAGTAGTTGCTGAGATAAACGGGTGTGACAGACAGACAGACGAAGTTGCACCATAAAGGTTCCGATTTTTACTATTTTGGTTCGGAACCATAAAAATGACTTCTCTAAGAATCTGTATCTCGCGATGGCACAGGCGATATAGTGCGGTCGATTAGCTGTTTCACGTAGACACGCCTTATAATTTCACCAATTTTTTTCCAGATACTAATTAGGTACATAGCTCTCAATTTTTGATAGGAGCCAATTCTTGAATTTCAAAAAATTTCTATCGAAAATTCAAGATATGGCTCCTATCAAAAATTGAGAGCTATGTACCTAAGTACGTGGAAAAGATTTAGTAAATCGGGCGATATAAGACGTTAAGCGACTGGACTAATAAGTAGTGAATTTTGTATTTGTAAATATTTTTCGTATTAAGGCTTGTTTCTTGGGGTAAGTTGTTCAATTTCAAGGCCTGAATCTATGGTTAAAGTTTTAGGGAGATTTCTTTTTTACCTTGTACGGCCAAGAGCACGACAAGCTTGACATTTTGAACTTTGTATTTCACACGCTCTACGTGCCAAAATTGTGATGCAGGTGGCGCGCTTGATGTGCTCTTAGTCCGACCGACATCTTCATAGACCCCAGCGGTTTTTGGCGCAATTTCAAGTACCTACAGTGCTGCTTTGTTTAGCCGTGCATGTGATCAAATTGTTAACAACTAAGTAATGTAATGTACGACAAGAGGCGGTTAACTCGAGCGTACTTTGAGATTCCCAATATACAACGTGTGAATGGAATAAGCGAAACCCTCATACACCCCAACTGATTTTTATTAAAATAAAGCCATTCCCGTAAAAAAAAATTGAAAAATATTTTTTTTATCTAGAGATTGTTACTTTAAAGTTTTATCACTGTTTTAGTTTCATCGTTGTTCTAGTCCGCGCACTCTGCGCACGCCACGTTCACTTCCCTCCCCTCCTCACCGCTCATTAACCGCGCGGCGCCCGGCCTCCAGCACGCGTATCCACAGAAATATTTAGAATAGAAGCGGCTAAAATGTAAGTAATAAAAAAAAATTACCCCTATCAAAAACCCGTGAAATTGATTCTACTCTCGATTCTGAAGAAACAATTTTCTCAGTTTCGCTTATTCCGTTATCACGTATATGTCACCGAAAAATAATACGGAATTGTAAATTGATCAGTTGATCAACTTAATAAACGGTACCAAATTCGCTTCTGGCATTTGATCGAAAGAGATTCGGGATCGGGTAGGTTGTGTTTGCTTTACGGGCACTGCATGTTATCCTACGTCATCGAGTACAAGAAATTTGCAACTTTGTAGCGATAGTAGTGGCCTACTAGGTCCACAAAACGTTGGTCTGCCAATCCGCAACCTGGCAGGTTTTGTACAGTCGGAGCGAAAAGTGGGTTCGTGATAGAGTTCACGAATGAAACCTATTCGTAGAAATAGAAGGTACCTATACAGCGTGAATTTGTAGTGGTTTCGCACCCGAAGCCCAGTGATTCTACTCATGATAACAAGCAACTTTCCCGAAGAAAAAAAATTTTTACTCGAAAAAATTTTTTCGCCTCTCCATAGTAAAGTGGTCACGTGATCAACTCATTTTGTATGGGGAGGTGAAAAATTTTTTTCGAGTAAAAAATTTTTTTCTTCGGGAAAGTTACTTGTTTTCATGAGCAGAATCACTGGGCTTCGGGTGCGAAACCACTACAAGTTCACGCTGTATAAGTACAAAAAAACCGGCCAAGTGCGAGTCAGACTCGCGCCCTAAGGGTTCCGTACCTATCTACCATATGATATACTAAAAGCTTTTGCTCTTTGATTTTAAAAACTCCGCGACCATCCAACATGACCCCTCTTTTATAGAAAAGTTCTTGAAACGGGAGCTCACCTTAATTGGTTACTATTAGTTGTGAGAAAAATTGAAATATTTAATGATTTTAGACTTTTCCCTTTATTTGTACTATGAGACCTAGCTTTTTGCCAAATTTCATAATTTTAGGTCAACGGGAAGTACCCTGTAGGTTTTGCTTTTTTGCATAAATGTATGGAGATGAGGACATAAAAAGCCATATCTTTTGATTGCGTCTATGTAAAAAATTTAAATTTTCAGATCTTGTGTGGTTTATGGACCTAAATATTCGTTATCAATTTCAACCTGATACCTCTTCTCGTTCGTGAGAAAAAGGGTCTTGACAGACAGACAGACGGACAACAAAGTGATCCTATAAGGGTTCCGTTTTTTATTTTGAGGTACGGAACCCTAAAAACAACAGGTCTGCCTTGCATCCTCTTGGCAGTTTCGCCAGTCCGACCAAATTTGTGGTCCAACCTATTGTTTTTTACTTATATAGATTTCTACGAATAGGTTTCATTCGTGTACTCTATCACGTAAGCACTTTTCGCTCCGACTGTACAAAACATGCCAGGTTGCGGATTGGCAGACCAACGTTTTGTGGACCTAGTAGGCCACTACTATCGCAACAAAGTTGCAAATTTCTTGTACTCGATGACGTAGGATTACATGCAGTGCCCTTAAAGTCTATACGTAATGGACCTATGGATCTACGAATTTCCTACGAGTTTATGAATTTTCGAAAGTTGATCAACTTACTAGGAAATTAACCAACTTACGATTCTCATCATTTTCCGGTGACATATAAAGGGTGTAACGGACGGTGTACCGAAAACTGAAAGGGCGTGCTCAGTCAACGAAACTGAACAACTTTCCCAAAGAAATATATGTTGGGAAATGAAAAAATATTTTGACCTCTTCATACAAACTATTCGACCAGAGTGGGCAATTTGTATGAAGAGGTCAATTTTTTTTTCATTTCCCAACGTATGTTTCTTTGGGAAAGTTGTTCAGTTTCGTTGACTAAGCACGTCCTTTCAGTTTTCGGAACACCGTCCCTTACAATCTGTATATAGGGTGACTTTTAATTAGTTCTTGATAGCAAAAGATATGCATGTACTCATGATACTGAACAACTTTTCCCAAGGAACGTAGGTCGAAATAAAACCAAATTTGACCGCCGCCCATACAAAATGCGCTATCAGCTGATGCAGTTTCTATGGGAGGTCAAAACTTGATTTTCGTATTTCGACCTATGTTCCTTGGGGAAAGTTGTTCAATAACATGAGTACATTCATACCCTTTTCTATCAAGAACTAATTAAAAGTTACCCTATATATCACGACAAATACATGCACGACCGATATATCGTATTCCTAAATGCTGCATTTTGGCCGTTGGGAGTCGTATTTCGACGATATCGACCACCCGTACTCGTCAAGTCAACTAATTAGTTTTTTTTTTTAAGTTTATTTTGAATATGTATTATTAGGTTAAGGTATTTATTGATATAGGCCTTCGATGCCTGAAATAAATCTTTATTATTATTTATTATTATATCAATTTGTTCACCCTGTTTCGCCGCAGGCCCGCAGTAGGATTCTGTCAGCCTGTGCACACGATCTCCTCACTGCAAGCAATGTGATGTGTAGTTCGGTCGAGCCGATTTATGAGGCCATTTTGTTTGTTTGCGGAATAGGCCGGCCGTGGAACCAGATATTTACCACTTAACTTATGAAATTATTAGAATGACTTCGTGTTTTAATATATCGTCAGGGACGTGTTTAAAGACATATCTGTATAATTTAAGAACTTTTTTTAACTTGCGCTAGGTATACATTTAGGTATTTCCTTTTACTCTCGATAAATAAATTAATGTAGAATTTAAGTTTGATATTCTGGTTCCAACTGTCATCAAACATTGGTAGATATATATTGTTAAGTTTTAAGAAACTTAAGGTACATGCGAAAGGGTCAAATAAAAATTTGTCCTTCATTTGGCCATTATAGTTTTAGAGGACCTGAAATTCATAAAATGAGCTTAAATGCATTACATAAGAATACATATAAAAGATAAGAAAGCCAGGAGATAAGCTAACTAAGTCAGTCACGTTTATGACCGCAGTGAACGTAATACAAAATTTAAGTCTCTAAAATTACGTCTCCTTCATTAACACAATGCCTTAAGCTGTGTCTCAATTTATTAGAAATGGCCGCGACAGGCTTGATATATTTTTGAAAAAAAGAAATTGCCGTGTAATATGCATACCTACGCAGAGGGCGGTGCGGCTGGCTGGTCAGTAGCACGCAAGCTGTGCCGGCCGCGTTCCCCTCACGCGCTCTCGTACTAATCTGATATTGCTTCTACTTCCTTCATTATTACAACGAATAAAGATTAGATTAGAAATTATTGCTTACAGCTGATACTACTTAGCATAGTTTTAAAAGGCACTTATAAAATAATATTTTTAAAGGTACTTTGAGTCCTCCTTTTGGTTTCATCGCCTCTGGTTGGTTTTCGATTTCACGCCCACCACGTACCTGTTACAATTAATTTTTGACAACCTACTTCAATATTTGAATTAATTTGAAATCGTTGAAACAGTTGAGTTCAGGAATTATGCCTGGGTAAAAAACTAAATAAAATACTGTAAAGATTATAGTTATCACATTCAATAAAGAGAAGTTCATTTGACAAAGTTGTCTCTCTTCTCGGGTATTTTTAGGGTTCCGAACCCTTATTTTGCGACTTTGTCTGTCATTCCGTCTGTCTGTCTGTCACACCTCTATATCTGGGCCTTACTTGTACATTCTAAAATATATTTTTGTATTTATTTACAACTCTTAGTTTTCAAGTTGTGATGAAAAATGAAAAAAAATAATAGGCAACAAATTAAATGATTCCCAAAATATTTTTTTATACCCCAATACACTTCAGATAAAATGGTACTGGATGAAAGTACACCAAATTGGCTGAACGTACACCAAATTTGGGTAAAGTGCCAGAAGCGAATTTGGTGAACATTCATCCATTTTGGTATACAAAATTTGGTGGATATTATTTTGTAAAAATTTATTTAAATTTGGTGGCATGTTAATACACAGCCAAAATAATACCATTATCACCGAAGTTTGTGAATGGAAAAATCTGAATTAATTACAGTCGTTAGAAATTTATGTAAATATTACAGCAAAAATAAAACGATCTTTCTAAGTTGCACAGATTTTTAGAAATCTGTAAAAAACCTTTACAAACAAATTTAGTTTTGTGGTCCTAAAAATTTACTTTACTGCTACCAAAAATACTAAAGATATATCGGAACCCTCGGCGCGAGAGTCTGACTTGCACTTGACTTGTTTTTTTTTGTACATGCGCTGCGGTTATCTGCTCTCTGCCACAATAATTTATTCAATTCCCAGTAAAAAACGCGCCACTTTTTATACTACTAACGTCGTGCTATTACTTGGCGGAAAATTTTCAATGCATACGCAAGTTGGGGCCTATTTAAAACCGACATTAGGAATCTCAACTCCATGCTTTCATCTGGTAAGCAGGTGGAAAATTCCCAATATCGAGCAGTGGCTGATAAAAAACTGTTTTACCGGGTCTTTATACAAGTTGATTCTGCTCGGTGGCATCCCTTTTCCCCACCCACTCCCACCGCGACCCCAGAAAACGTGTCCCTAATCGTGGTTTATTTAATTTCCTAGGGAGGGAGTGGGGAAGGAAATGTCACTGGGCAGAATCATCTTCAACGGGGTCATATGAGTCTAAAAAAGAGAAAGAGTCTTATCAGTCGCTGCTCACCTAGAGAACGTTTAACAAGTTTCGCATGGGTTAGTTTCACTTTGCCACTGTCGTAAAATAATACCTTAAAAAATACATTTGTAAAATACTGTTTGAATGAAAGCTGTTTACTTTGAAGTATATGGGGGGGCTTTGAACTACAATTATTTTTTAATATAAGTATCTACTTTTGTGTAAGAAATATACAATTATGTTATTTCAACTCTGTAAAAAGACTTGCCAGTTGACAGTAGGTATTGTAGCATTACTAAACTATCTATGTCAGTCAGTCCGGAATTGTAAGTAACGTTGCTATCCCACACAGAATTGATATAGTTCTTGCCACTACTCCAACTCCTTTCATATAATTTTACAGACGTAGGTAACATTGTCTTTGTAGGTTTTCGATTATTGTTTCGATGTGTGATAATAGTCTTCTAAGATAATCATTTAAATGACATTATGAAAAGGACAACTGTAATCGACATTAAATTCCTAACATAACTTACATAATTATATAACTGGATATGAATTAATACTATATTGGTTAAAACAGCTTGGCAAAAACCGAATATTTTTGCTATCCTTATAAGATAGACAATCAATCAAAGTAAATTTCATTGCTATCTACGCACTTCTGCCGTCTACTATGTATTTGATTCCTTTGCTTAAGAAACTAGGGGAGCGAGAATCAATAAAATCTTTGAAGGCAGTTTGGACTTCTTCAACAGAATTGATTTTTTTTCCTTGCAAGAAGTTGTCTAAATTCCGGAAAAAGTGGTAATCTGTTGAAGCAAGATCCGGAGAGTATGGTGGGTGTCGGAGACATTCCAATCACAGTTCCTCTAATTTAGCGATCGTCTTTCGTGCAGTTTGTGATCTAGCGTTGTCTTTAAGCAGCAGTGGGCTACAGCCATTGACCAGCCTCCGTTGTTTAACAGCTAGCTTTTCTGTTTGAACGCTAAATGCCGATGCCTAAGCTTGTCCGACTTTTCTGATAGGTCACTCTTTTGTCAGTCTCACACAACATCACTGATACTATCTTCAGCCGTCGCCGTAGAAGACCGTCCCTCACGCCGATCATCGTTGAGATTAGTGCGACCACGTTCAAACTTACTATACCAGTTTTAAACAGTGGCACGAGATGGGGCTCCTTCTTGAAAGGCCAATCGAAGTCAATCATAACTTTCTTGTTGACTTAAATGACACCAAAAGTCATAAACAATCATTGCGCAAAAAATTTCTCGCCTAAAATTCATGCCGACGTGACACAGACAATTTTCAAATTGCCTCTAAATCGTTAAACAAATGACAAATTAATGAAGTAAATTCATAATAATTTTGGAAATAAGTTCTATTTTCAAAGTTTGAACTTATTTTTAGGGTTCCGTACCTCAATAGAAAAAAACGGAACCCTTATAGGATCATTTTGTTGTCCGTTTGTCTGTCTGTCTGTCAAGACCCTTTATCTCACGAACGGGTAGAGGTATCAGGTTGAAATTAATACCATATATTAGGATCTATGAACCACACAAGATCTGAAATTTCAATTTTTTACAACGACGCAATCAAAAGATATCGCATTTTATGTCCTCATCTCCATACATTTATGCAAAAAAGCAAAACCTACAGGGTACTTCCCGTTAACCTAAAATTATGAAATTTGGCAAGAAGCGACGTCTCACAGTACAAATAATGGGAAAAGTCTGAAATCATTAAATATTGCAACTTCTCTCACAACTAATGGTAACCAATTGTGGTGAGCTCCCGTTTCAAGAACATTCATATAAAAGAGGGGTCAAGTTGGATGGTCGATGAGGCGATTTTTGTTTTAGTTCTATTAAAAAACGGGAACACTTACAAACTTGAAAATTGATATGTTTACAGTGCATAAGCTATAAAATAACAACAAATAATAAAATTTGGTCAAGCGCGTGTCGGACTCAAAAAATCTAGCACATTAACTTACTGAAATTTCAACTAATACAATTATGATTGTGTGGTACGTAACCCTCGGTGCGCGAGTCCGACTTCCACTTGGCCGGTTTTTTTTACTATATCGTTTACAAGTGGCCAGTTCTAAAATCTTTCAGAGTATAGTCGTCCTATTAACGACCAAGTGTATAACGAATACAGAGGAAAGAAATTTGAATTAGCTGACTGAAGACTCGATAGCTCAGTTAGAAGAGCGTTGGCACTGTACGCAGGTTCCGGCTCTCGGCAAGTTTTCCTTCCACCTTATAAAAAAAAAAAACAATTTTAACAGGGACACCTGCTGTGTCTAAATGTCATAGCGTCCATCGGACTAATCGGCTAATATACAGCTGCCAAGGGTAAATTGCGCTAGTTGTCCTGTTAGCGACCAAGTGTGGAGGAGTGTGGTGTGATTATGCTAAGGCTTGATCTGTCAAATATTTATAGTGTGACCATTTGTGGCAATTTCGCAGAATCTGATAGAAGTAAAAAGATTAAAATTCAGCGTTTTAACCATATTTGAGAAGCGATTTAAGAAATAAATAATAGAAAATAACAATTATAGCAAATTTATTAAGCAATACTGGCACATGGATACTACAGGAGGCATTTTGACACACGTGTGCTCTCTGTACTGTGTGCTGGATAAGATGCATGATGTGTAGGCTTTAGATGAAAAATTAATCAGTGACATTCTAGGACAACTCGAGTGATAATGGTTATTGTAAACCATGTTCATCTCTTTGATTGATTCTCCTATCGCGATCGCCAAATAAGTTGTTTAATTATGTAAATTACCGACGTTTAAACTTCAATCTAATTAATACTTTTAAAATAAATCGGTGTATGTGGTAATATCGGCTTTCATTTTTTTGGGTTCCGTACCTCAAAATAAAAAACGGACCCCTCTAGGATCACTTTGTTGTCCGTCTGTCTGTCTGTCTGTCTGTCAAGACCCTTTTTCTCACGAACGGTTAAAGGTATCAGGTTGAAATTGATAACAAATATTAAAGTCCATAAACCACACAAGATCTGTAAATTTTAATTTTTTACAACGACGCAATCAAAAGATATGGCTTTTTATGTTCTCATCTCCATACATTTATGCAAAAAAGCAAAACCTACAAGGTACTTCCCGTTGACCTAAAATTATGAAATTTGGCAAGAAGCTAGGTCTCACAGTACATATAAAGGGAAAAGTCTGAAATAATTAAATATTTAAATTTTTCTCACAACCAATAGTAAACAATTAAGGTGAGCTCCCGTTTCAAGAACGTTTCTATAAAAGAGGGGTCAAGTTGGATGGTCGCGGAGTTTTTAAAATCAAAGAGCAAAAGCTTTTAGTATATCATATGGTAGATAGGTACGGAACCCTTAGGGCGCGAGTCCGACTCGCACTTGGCTGGTTTTTTGATTACTTATGAAGATACAAACCCTTTAAAAAATCAATTTTTATTTAAATTTATAATGTCAAAATACAACGGATTCATCCCAACAACGATCTACTCTTAGTTATTATAAAAAGTAATTATGGTACTTGGGTTTAGACTTAGACCCTGTCCAGAAAGGGCGAATTCGCCGCGATTTACTCGCGCGTGTTTCACGCGTTCAACTGGAAGCAAACAAGGCGCTCCTAGTATCTCGACTCGCGCGAGCTGAGAAAATTCGCGCGATGCTTGTAGACGTGATGTATTGACGCCCAGTATCTCGCCGACGCGCTTCGAAACTCGCGCGTAATTATTCACAGCGAATTCGCCCTTTCTGGATAGGGTACAGCACGTCAGTAGAAATACTTTGGACTTTGTAAAAAAGTTTTTCTTGTCGACCTCATAGTGTGTAGTATCGTTAGATACTAATTGTTAAGACTTTTAAAAATATTGTGAGTTTGTTAAGACGACTTTTTAATTTAGGGATCCGTTTGCAAAATATTTAGCTTAGAAGCACCAATTTTTGTTAGAGTCAAGTGTCCCCCCCCCCCTCTCTGCTAAACGGCTGTTACTAGAAATATGAAAAAAATTGTGAAAGTCTCTGGGCATATTTAAAACCAAAATTCGTCAGTATTTCAACGCTAAGTTATTATGAGTTCGCAACCATATTATGTCGATATATATTGTATGTTTATGTATTTTATTTTATGTATAACTTACAGTGTGTAATATATATATATTTGTAATGAATATTTATTTATTTATTTATTTCTTAACAACATCAACAGTACAGTCATGACAGGTTATCCCAAATCGACAATGTAGCTTAAATAATTGATTAAATATATTGAATTAGAAATTAAAAACATAAAACAGTCATTAATAATACTACATAATATTACTCAGTCTCACTACACAGATTCTCAGTTAGTAATTTACCTAGAAATAGTTTGTTTAAAAAAATTATAACAATATCTAAAATGATATTAAAAAATAATAACTACTAAATTTATGTCAGGTTATCACATAATCACAATGTCAATGTCATAAAAAAAACTGTATGTATATATACTGTATTTAATCATACGTATGTTGGTATATATTTTTTACATATTTATTTCAAAATATTTATATATGTAACTGTATATTGGTGCACTACACTACAGTCTTTCGTCGCTGCTGATTTCCTCAAAAGGTTGTCTGGAAGAAATTACTTTTAGTGATAAGACCGCCTTTTGCCGACTTATTGTTAAACCGTAATTTTTAATTTTTATTCCTAGATGTGTGCAATAAAGAGTTATTCATTCATTCATTCAATATTCACAAGTCCTATAAGAATGTTTTTTTTTATTCACAATACTAATAATATCGAATAAAATAACTAAAATAATGAAACACCCTGTTCACCGCGATTACGCAATAATACCAATAACGCACAGTAACGAAGTCGCTTCTTGAATCGCCATACCATAAAATACATAGTTATTGAAATAAATAGTTTCAAAACCCGTTATCGGGTACTAATAACTAGTTACGTTTCGGTATAAGAAAATCGCGTACCGACCCACCCCTATGTGAAAACCTTTCTTAGTGCTCTCCTAGGCCTCATAAGGAAACTACATGTCAAATTTGGAATCTCTAGTTCCAGCGGTTTGGGCTGTACGTTGATATGTCAGTCAGTCACCTTCTTCTTTTATGTATATAGATTAGTTAAATAGCCTCTTAGTACTTTTATTGCCTTTTTTTGCAATAGCAGACCCAATCCCAGATAAGGCGTTTGCTGAATTCATGGTTTACGAAGCTGTTAAAGTTTTCAAGCCGCCAAATGAACACTGACTTGGCTTAACGACTACACATACTAACAGTGACCAATACAAATTACTTAACGTGCCTTACGTAGTTTGGGAAATGCTCTAGTTGTAAAACCAAAAGCGGTGTTGGTAGCTTTGCGGTTGATTTTGGGGATCGCGTAGGATCCGCAGACAGTACTTGACGAGCGCTTTGTATTTTTCACATCACATCGGAAAATTACCAATGATAATAATTACTAAGACCTATCTTGTCTTAATTTGGTAGAAAAAAAATTTTTGGTGGTAATCTTTGAACCCCGTTATCTCAGCCCCGATATTACTTAGCTATATGGTGCCCATACTAAGAATTGTTCCCTGTTACCTAATCTTTCAAAATTAAGAAGTTTCATAAGTGGCCGCTAAAGTTCGAAAACGACGCCAACTTTAATCAATGCCCTTTATAGAAAAATCTGATGACGCTACGCGCTGACCGCCAACCCTTACCAGGGCTTCGAAGCATGTGCAGCCAGCGCGTCCTGCGTTTGGGTACCCACCTACTACGCCACCTTCTGTTCTCTACCACAGTGTCACCAAAAGCAATAACGCTGATAAAATAAGCTTCTAAACTTTTGTTTAGTAATCAAGTACATTATTATGAGTAAGTACCTTCCAATTTATGAACTCTAATTTAACAATGGCCCAACTATAACGATAATATAAAAAAAATATAAAAGCAATAAACATTCTTTTCTAAACTTTTATATGTAAGTTAATTAAGAGATTTAAATGCTATTTTAGAAATACCAGAGACTTAAAAACTGCACTGGCAAGATAACGAACATTTTTTCACTTAGATATGGGCCGATTAAATTACATTTCTGAAAACATAATAGCATAAAGATATTAACATTACATATGAGATGTCTTAATATTTTTCTACTCTAATTCTATATATAAAGTTTTTTTTTAAAGAAATATAAATACCTACATTAAACATAAAGCCGGATTCATGGGTTTCTGAATTTTTAGAAAATTACTTAAAAGTATGTCGTTAACAACATATCAAAAAACAAGATACTCTAATAATTTTATAACTTGATTTTCTTCAGCGACTGGTCTAGAAGCTCTGTCACGTTTTCGACTTTCAGACCATAATATAAATGATTTTACCACAGCCTATGCTATATTTCTATCAATAGAAATTCATAAAAGAAATTGTGGGATCCACCCGCTATTTTTAGGCGTTTTGATAATGCAAGAGCCATTTACACAGGAAAGGACTGATGCATATAATTGCATATAATCTACCGTAAAGCCATGACTAAAACCTGAGTGTGTTTGACGGAAAAAATAACATTGCTTTACAAACTTGTTCTTTCTGACAGCTTTAGGTGATTACTATTGATATAGCTGCAAAATGTGTTGGTAATCGTTAGCATTCACGAATGAAACAGGTTATATGTCTGAATACGAGAATGTAGACCGCTCTGACGATGTGCAAGGCAGTGCTTTGAGTGGGGCCCTTAAGTTATTTTTTCTCCCAACCGCCTATTTGTCGTTTTATTCCATGTTTTAGCATAGACCTGATAAAAAGAATGCATATTATACAGGCTGTAAGGAACAGATTTTCGAAAACTGATAGTGCATGATCAGTCAACGTAACTGAACAACTTTTACATAAGAAATTAGCCTCTCCATACAAACTGTCCAATCAGGTTTGCAATTTTGTATAGAGGCCGCTTTTTTTTATTACTTGAAAGTTTTATTCACTGAATATTGACTGATCATGCCCTTTCAGTTTTCAAAAATTTGTCTCTTTATACCGTTAATAAATTATGAAATTACGTTGTAAGATTATTGGTGTTGTATCGAATTTATGGATGTTTCTCATAGTTTTAAGTAAACTTTAGGCCAAAAATGTACCCAAATCAAAGATATTGTATTATATACAGGGTGTAAAGGACAACTTTCCAAAAACTGAAACGGCATGATCAGTCAACAAAACTGAACAATTTTTAGTAAATGAAAAAAAAATCGGCCTCCATACAAACTATCCAGTCAAGTTTTTAACTTTGTATGGAGATGCTAAATTACACATTTATTAATAGTGTAATATCCCCTCAGAATGGAAAAGTTAATAATCCTTCAATATATATTTTCTTATATCCTATATTTATAGACATAATTTTGATAGCAAAAAATAGTAATATATGACTTTTGAAGATTTATATATTAATAAATAAATGGGAATAATTAAGCATTTAATGTTGTAGAAAAATAAATGTTCTATTATTGTGACAGAATTTTTTTATTTACAAAATATCCCTTAAATTACTTTAATTAGGTATACAACATTACTGTAGGAATGATTTTAACAAATTACAAGTATATAACAAATGGCGTACAGTCGAGAGCAATTCGAGCTTGACACATTGGACTTTGTACAGTCAAGAGCACATCAAAATTGACACGTTGGACTTTGTACCGTTCTTATTTCAATAGACGTACGGGCTAGAGTCGCGCTGCGAGTGTCAAGCTTGACCTGTCGTTGATTGTACCGTTATTATTACAATCGCCATTGGTGCTAGAATCGCGATGTAAGTGTTTTTTTCTATGTCACAAACGAGCAGGTGGGCCGCCTGATGGTAAGTGGTCACCGCCGCCCATAACACCCACTGTCTTATTAGTGGCATAAATAATAGTGCGGTCAGTTAGCTATTTCACGTAGACACGCCTTACAATTTCACCAAATTTTTTCCATGTTCTAGTTAGGTACATAGCTCTCAATTTTGGATAAGAGCCAATTCTTGAATTTCAAAAATAATCCATAGAAAATTCAAGAATTGGCTCCTATCAAAAATTGAGAGCTATGTACACACGGCCGCACATCAGTAGAAACACTTTTGGACCTTATGCCGTGGTAATAGAGTTGAAAAAGTTTCTACCGACAAGCGGTTGACCGTACCTAACTAGTACCTGGAAAAAAAATTGGTGCAATTTGGTGAATTTGGCAATATAAGACTATAAGGGACCGGACTTTAAATATTGGGGGACAATTCATACTAACACTACGGTTTGTTTCTTGAATTCAACGCACACATCACATTCTCTGAATATAGTCGGTTTATTTCTATATGCGTGCATTCGTCGAATACGAACGAGTTTTAAACCAGACTAGAGCGCGCTTATGTCAATGTCACTGAGAAAAATAAAAATTTTGTTTTGCGTTTTAAGAAATTATTGAGAGATAATGATTATTCGATAAGATAATTAAATCTAAAAACCCCAAAAAAAGTTGAAAAAAATCTCTCGAAAACGAGATTGATGACAAATGTCTTATGAATTTGACGTTTCGCACACGCTGCACTACCTCATTTTCGTATGCAATGATAGCGCGCTAAAGTGACGTCACTGATGACGTCACGTCGCTTAAACGAGTGAATACGAGCAAGTTTTGAACCGACTATTAGCGCGCTAAAACCGCACACAAAGCTCATGAGCAGGTTTTAAACCGTAGTGTAAGTCGTCTGATCCCAAACTAGGCCACACTCCGGACACTAGCACTACATACATATAGCGCGAATTTAAATTTGAAATTGAAAGCGCGCGTAGGCCGCATTCAATACAAAAGCCCCACAGAAGGGCCACGAGAATCGAAACACTCATACACCCTAACCGATTTTTATCAAAATAAATCCATTCCCGTTAAAAAAATCTTTAAAAAAATCTTTTTTTTTTCTAGATATTGTTATTTTAAAGTTCGATCATAGTTCTAGTTTCATCGTTGTTCTAGTCCGCGCACGCCACGCTACCTTCCCTCCCCTCCTCACCGCTTACGATCCGCGCGGGCGCCGCCGCCAGCGCGCGTATCCTATCCGCAGAACTATATAGAATAGAAGCGGCAGAAATTTAAATAATAAAAATTAAAAAAAATTACCCCTATCAAAAACCCGTGAAATTGATTCTACTTTCGATTCTGAACAAACTATTTTCTCAGTTTCGCTTATTCCGTTAACACTTTGTATACTATTACTAATGTAATTGAATTTCAAAATTCATGTAATTTTAATAGTAATTCTAATTGTAATTTAAATGTAATATTGACATAATGGACTTTTTGTCTGAAATAAATGGAGTTTATTTTATTTTTTTATTATTTTTATTTATTCTGTGACTAGGCAAAGCCTGTGTGCTATGACCACAGACTGATATTCATACATAAATAGATACGGCGTTGTACGTCAAACCGCGTTGAAAATTGCCGCGAATTAGCCCCTTCTGAACAGAGTTTAATGTAATAAGACGGCGAAGCACGTTGCCCTCCCTGAAAACTATTGTAGAATCTCTTAAGCCCAAGTTACATTGCGAAAGCGGTCCGGGGGCGGACTTGCGGGAAGAAAATACTGCGCCGCGACCGGTTTTCAGTGTGACAGGATGCATAAGAACTCATACTTTACAAAAAATACCGCCCCCGTGACGCTACCGCTACCGCCTCAGTGTGACTCGGGCTTTAATGTGCCGGTTATATAGCCCCTTCCAAGTGTCAAACTTGATCTGCTCTTGACTGTACAACAAAATATTGTTTTTCTCAACTTTCCATTTGATTTTCATTTGACTCTGATATCTTTTTTACCAGTTCGCTAAAAACCTTGCTTGTGATTGAGTCTGGCAGTTGTTTCACTGCTGCTATGCCCTGTAATAAAAATAAATAAATATTTAAGTACTTATAAAAAATCGAATTCAATCTAAAAAGTCGCATTATAAAAGTTACTCAAAAAAATTAGTTAAGCCAAAAAAAAATAAACATCGTGAATTTCTATTGGTTTCGCACCCGAAGCCCAGTGGTTCTACTCATGATAAGCAACTTTCTCAAAGGAAAAATTTTTTACTCGTAAAATTTTTTTCGCCTCTCCATAGTAAAGTGGTCACGTGATCGACTCTTTTTGTATGATGAGACAAAAAAAAATCTACGGGAAAGTTGTTTGTTTTCATGAGCAGGATCACTGGGCTTCGGGTGCAAAACTAAAAAATACATAATTAAAACATTATGGGAGAGTTAGGTACGACTAGCCCGTTGAAATAAGAACGGTACAAAGTCCAATGTGTCAAGCTTGATGTGCTCTTGACAATACTCAAAATAATTCACTGAGCTGATTGTCGTCAACCCTACTTAATGCGACCTGACTAAAATGCACAATAAAAAGTCGAGTCTAAAAAATAGAGTTGCCTGCGTGCAATCGGGCACGATTTGAACTATCAGTAAAAATCTTATTTTCTTGAACTCTCAGTCGAACCCCGCTGATGAAAACCGACACCAAATAGTAAGTATGCGCGACCGCGCGTTCTCTGTCGCGCGCCGGTCGAGCACCTAGCCGAAGGTGTCTATCGCTGGTAAAGTTGCAATCACAAAAAGACTAATTGAGTTATGTCACAAGTTATTAGTCATTGCATACAAGTGACTTTTTAGGGTTCCATAGTCAAAAAGTAACCCTTATAGTTTCGTCATGTCCGTCTGCCTGTCTGTCTGTCCGCGCGCGGCTTAGCTCCGAGACCAATATACTGCGCGAAGCCCGACTAGAATTTAGCCGGTTTTTTACGAAGCATAACCCCTAGACTGACCGATATTTCATACCTATACGATTAGGTAGGTTTGCCAACTACCAGCTCTGAGTTCAGTTGGCGACTAGTAGTAATTTATTACATAAATAAATTTACCTGTCCAGCGAGTTGTCCAACCCTGGGGTCTATTGGGATGCTGCCAAGGAACGGGATCTTGGCATACTCGGCCAAAGACTGACCACCGCCACTTGAGAAGATATTCGTGCATTTGTTGCAGTTTGGACATTCATAGCTGAAAAAAGCAGACAGTGAAATCACTGAGCCTGAGTGCTTAAGTTGAGAAGGACATTGTAAAATTAGCCTGGTTAGTACCAGCGGTGTTTGCACTTACATACATGAGATATGATATTCCATATTTAATTCTCAGGATGGGCCACGCAACACCCTTTTACTGTCTCGTGAGTAAATGTTATTAGACGCAGTGAACCACTTATCTATACTTATCGTGTTATAACAAAAATAATACAAAAAATAAAACTACTAACCCACTCATATTCTCAACAACCCCCAGTATTGGGATACCAGTCTTCTTGCAGAATGTTATTTCTTTCCTGACGTCTTCGATAGCAACTTCTTGAGGTGTCGTGACCAGGATCGCAGCACACTGAGGAACTTGCCGAAGGTTCTCCATCACAGTTATGTGTTCATCTGATGTGCCTGTGGATAAAATAACTTGTATTATCTTATTTTACTGGATGGATTACCTAAATCTCATGGGTCACCCATCATGCTGGTATGACAGAGTTGTAGAGCATTCTCAGACAATATCATATGTGATATTGGCGCGACAAAGACACATATAGTTCTGTCCTGCTCTCACACATGGCTCCATACTGCCTTACACAATCTGACCAATCAGAAAACTATGATTTTGATTTCTTTGATAATTATTTTAATTTTTCTGAGAATGCTCCATCCGTCTGTCCTCAACAACACTGTTGTCATTCGGAGCAAGCTAAATTATTTCCACTGAATGTAAGAATAAAACAAAACAAGAATGCAAAGAAATTTAAATCAAACACCGCGTTTTAGACAAAAACCTACAGCGCCATCTGTTGGCGGGAAGCATAACTTGCTCATCTGATGATATTTTAATGTTGAGGCGGCTATTATAGAGTGAAGCTGGGTCGCCAAGTACTAATATATAAATTCCAAAAAGTAAAATGTAAAATTGAATACAGTAAATTATAAAGAAACCTAACCTAACCGAACCTAATAGCATGTGAAATTACAAAAATAGGCCCTGTGAAATTATAATTTACCCAGTTGAATTGTAAGAAATAGAGTTAGTTAGTATAGTTCATTTAAAATTAAGAAATTAATTGCGCTCTTTTAAAAAAAAATTGAGCCTATTAACAATTTAGATAGATATAGAAGAGCAGTGCAGCAATAATTTTTACATCTCTCATATTCGGTAAGTAGGTCCTTATTACCCCCAAATGGGGCTTGTAGGTGACCAATTAGCGCTCTAGGGTAATAATGTAGCTAAAAAAGCCCTTGGGCGGTAAGTAATTGAGTTTTGAAAAAGTGAAGTGTCTTTTTTTAATTACTTACTGCCCTATGGCTTTTCTAGCTACATTATTACCCTAGAGTGCTAATTGGTCACCTACAATTTGGTGGTAATAAGGACCTACTTACCTCACAATCGAGATGTAAAGCAGAGTAGTTAGCTCGGGTGTAAGCGTCAATTGCACCCTTACATTGATGCCTTACAGCCCTTGGCTACTAATCTACTATTATTTATTTATTTTTTTTATGTTTAAATTAAAATTCGGCTGGAACAAATGGTTTTATGTTTTAGTGCAAGGGACAAGCCTTCACGTACACACAAACACAACCAAACTGATACTCATACTCATAGATCATTCGTCCTGCTCCTGCTGTCACACTGCTATCATTCTAGTCTAGCTACATTATTTTGACTGTACCGGACTGTACCCATATTTATTAGTATACTAGATCAGTGAAAATTTTTAAAAGATCACCTCTTTGAACATACATTTTGAGTCTCATTCAAGATTAGAACGGAAAAGAGTAGCCTTGCTTTCTAAATTTAAAATTACAAATTATGAGCCATCATCATAAAATCCCATGAAACGTCCACTGCAGGACAGGTAGCTCCCTCCAAAACTCCAGCAAAAGCGCATGGTACTACGGAGGGGATTTACCATAGTCACCACGCTTGTAATGTTGCGGCTGGCAACCACTGTTGTTGGTGAGCGTAGTATGTAAGATGGTATGATTCACACAAAGATGCTGCTGCCCATCCTCTGGTTCATAAGCTCTTAGTCGTCTTATAAGATACTCATGGTTAGAGATGGGTTGGTACTATTCTGTGCTAGCACCACAAATAGCCATAACATAAAGCAACTGAGAGCACAAGTTTTTGTACGGCGCCTATATTTGAAAAGCAATTTCGCATCCACCAAAACAATTTAAGGATGCCACCCAAGAAAACCAGTGATTTACCCTGATAAGCTATCTGGATATTATTCCATTAGATATGTAAGTTACCTGGAGGAGTATCAATGACAAGGAAATCCAGTTTCTCCCAGCACACATCCTCAAGAAACTGCTTAATCATTGATGTTTTTTTAGGGCCCCTCCAGACAACTGCATCATTTCTGGAGTTCAGTAGGAACCCTATAGACATTACACCGAGTCTCTGTTCTTTGTCTACATAGACTGGAATCCATCCTTCCGGGCCCTGGTGGACATTCTGGCCTTCTAAATTGAGGATATACGGCACACTAGGGCCACATAAGTCTATGTCTAAAAGTCCAACCTAGAAAAAAAAACTGTCTTTTTAACTAAGAAAATTTAGTTTTAAACTAAATATATAAATACCGATCATTAGAAAGAAAAATCTGTGGAATATAATCCGAAAGATACAGTGGATTTAATTTATTACAACCTTGGTTGTAGCAACCATTTGGTTATAGCAACATTAAATATAAGTCCCTTGAATTTAAAGCACACTTTAGTACGAAGTTCATATAGTTATAGCGGCTTTGGATGTAACGCCGAATTCGGGTATAGCGACTGTTTTCGATGAATCTTTCTAACAATTTCCTGGAAATCCCATACAGATATTGCGACCGGAATCAGCCGCTAAAGACACAAAGAGGTTTCTTAGTTTTTGTTTACATCCACAGAGATAGTCAGCAACTGTGGTGACCTTTGCTTTTTGTTAATAGATATTAGCTAGGCAGGTAGAAGTGTGAACGATTTCAAGTTAAATTTATGGTTTTGTTACAATTTCTGAGTAGCAACTGAGTCTTTATGTCTTTACCTTGGCTTGTAACGACTTCCGGATATAACGACGAATTCAGAGTGGTCCCTTCATCGTCGTTGTACCCGAAGTCCACTGTAAATACGATGTAAAGTTTCTAACCTTAAAGCCACCTTCTTTCAACGTTAATGCTAACTGGGTACTGACTGTAGATTTCCCAACGCCACCTTTCCCGGAAAGCACTAATATTACACGGTTTACTTGCTCTAACATTGTTAAATAGCGCAAATAATCAAAATTACACGAGAAAAACAAAGCAGCAGGTTTCCGCAAATTTCCAAAAGTTTGACATTTCAAGTGCTGCCGGTGGTAATGCTATCGATAGCTATAATTCTACGCAACATAACATTATGCCAAACATCTTGCTGGACGTTGCACCATACTCAAAGTGCTTGAGGTTAAGTAGAGATTGATTGCCCTTTTGATATTAGCAGAAGTCCGAACCTAGATAGGTGACCGCTACTATAGCGCGTGCAGGATAAGTTTGGTTCTGACGGTTATTTTCCGCATGGGTGACAGGCGGAGAGCCAATGAACGATTCGCACGCCTTCCCTCACCTGCTGCGCTCGCCCCCGTGAAGAATTTTTTGACTTCTGCACATCAACGGCCACAGCCAGAGTCATTTTGTACGACGTATTTCAGTTACGACGTATTATTTCTTCTTTTAAATGCCCTGTAAATTTTATTGATTCTGCGCAGACTAATTAGTTTAAGCTTACTTTGCTAATTTGATTCTAGCGTCCACACTACACGTATAAATAGCAAAATTACCCGATTTCATCAAATCGGCCGATCTCGACTACCCAATGACTATTTGAGTGCCACTAAGATGGGAGGTGTGTAACTAATCAGCGCTGCCAAAAAACTAAACAAAATTTACAAGATGATGGTGATTTTTGGCAGAAATTTTCGTAAACTTTTGATTATCTGTCACTACAACACAACAATCCAGATTGTAATAGTGAAAGTACATAATTTTTAACAAAGAATATTGCACTATCATCCTGAGTTAAATAACACTGATTTCATTTTGCTTGCATGTAATTTTGGTCGCTTTGATCGTGGTAACTATCGATGTCGACAAAAATATGAATATCGCAACACTGTTTGGAACTAGTGTTGCCATTTTATTTTATTTTTACTGCTGTGCGTTCCATTTTGCGCTAACAGACTGTTTTAGAGCACTGTGAGCGCGCTTAAGTCGGTCCAAATTGACCTAAAGCGTGCTCTAAAGCACTCGCTCGTTCACCGCCTTACGTCATTGATGACGTCATCGTTTCTGCTATCAGTGCTTTAGTCAAATAGGTGGAGCAGTCGCTGTGTTCCAAATTGTACAAACGCTGCTAAAAGCGTATACAGTACTCACGGACGGTCCAAATTGATTTAGCACGCTCACAAAGCTATCACTGCTTTAATGGCTCTAGTCAATTTGGAATGGATTTGATGTGAACTTCTTGTATCTAATTGATGCTGGCTAGATGAAGATTGTCACTGTGTAGTCAGAGCTTTGATTGTGTCATTGAAGTCTTGTCTAGCTAAGCAAATGTTACTAAAATTTTGTTTATTAAAACCTTGTATTCTGTAAAGGTTTTCTCATTTCAATTTAATAAACAAAATAAAAATTTGAAACATGGATAAGTACCTGCGACCAGAAAGATTCGATGTGGACCCTTCCGATAACTTCGCTGCCCGAGCATGGGTGCACTGGCGTAAGACATTTGAAAGTTTTATCATCGCACAAAAACCGGCCGCTCCTTCATCAGCAACGGACGCAAAGTCGGCGCCAACGCCAGCAGGATGGAACGAGGTCAAACTTCAACTTTTAGTGAACCATATTTCACCTAACATATACACTTACATAAGTGAAGTCGGAAGCTACGACGAGGCGATTTCTTTATTAGATAAACTTTATGTAAAACCTAAAAATCTAATTTTTGCAAGACACATGCTAGCTACTCGAAAACAACGAACTGAAGAAAGTATTGACGCATATTTACAAGCTTTAAAACTTCTATCCAAAGACTGTGACTTTGCTGCAGTAGACGCAGAAACAAACAGGAACGATAGTGTACGTGATGCTTTTATTTCTGGAATATTATCACACAAAATAAGACAAAGGCTTCTAGAAAACTTAACTCTATCGCTTGACCAAGCCTATAACCAAGCACTGTCTCTAGAAACGGCTGAAGTCAATTCCCAAAGCTTCAACACCATGACTGTAAACGCTGTTACACAAGAAGAACCTTTGCTGGTTAGCCCAAACCAACAAACTGTGCAAGATGAGGGCTGCTCTGCTGCTACTCACTTTCGCCGTCGAAAATGCTTCTTCTGTGGGGGTCAGGTACATCCTCGTAAAAACTGTCCCGCATTGGAACGAACCTGTCAACTCTGTAACAAGAAGGGACATTTCGCCTCCGTCTGCAGAAGCACTTCTAAGCCTACAAATTCTATGACAACGGGCAAGGAAGACTTTTCAGCTTGTATCATAGCAGCATCACCTTCTTCATTACGCAAAGCTACTGTACCCGCCTTTATTAAAGGAATCAGAGCAGAAGCACTTCTTGACACCGGTAGCTCAGTCAGTTTTATCAACGACAACTTCGCTAATCTCTGCGGATTGAAAAGAAAATCTTGTAATCAAACAATTTCTATGGCCTCACTAAATCATACTTCACAAGTACAAGGCCAAACTTTTCAAACTATTCAAATCGGGAATCATATCTATGATAACGTGAATCTTCTTATCGTGAAGAATCTTTGCGCCGACATAATTATCGGCCACGACGTCCTCGAAGAACATTCGTCGCTAGAGTTCTCATTTGGTGGGCCAAAACACCCACTCCATGTATGTAACGTAGCTGAAGCATCGGTTCCAGCTGTACCGCTTTTTGCAAATATATCTCCTGATTGCAAACCTATTGCTGTAAAATCCCGAAGACACAGCGATGAGGATAGTAAATTTATTAAAGAGGAGATTCAAAATCTTATCGCAGAAGGCGTTATTGAGGAAAGTAAATCACCATGGAGAGCCCAAGTACTAATAACT
The DNA here is from genome assembly GCA_947532105.1 of Athrips mouffetella. Taxonomy (NCBI): domain Eukaryota; kingdom Metazoa; phylum Arthropoda; class Insecta; order Lepidoptera; family Gelechiidae; genus Athrips; species Athrips mouffetella. The sequence goes on along the minus strand of OX383969.1, from coordinate 4,466,086 downwards.
AGAAGCGAAACTCATAGAAAACGACTCGTTATAGATTACTCTCAAACAATCAACCGCTACACGGAACTCGACGCATACCCATTACCTAATATAGAGGACTTAGTTTCAAAAATCGCAAAGAATACGATGTTCAGCTTAATAGACTTAAAAAGTGCCTACCACCAGGTGCCAATTCTACCCGAAGAGAGAAAATATACCGCCTTTGAAGCACTGGGAAACTTATACCAATTCAGACGTATTCCTTTTGGGGTAACTAATGGCGTATCAAGCTTCCAACGAACAATTGATTGGATTATAAGAAAAGAGAAGCTTCAAAACACATTCGCGTATCTCGATGACATTACCATTTGTGGCCGTACTCGTGAAGAACACGATCAGAATTTAGAGCGCTTTATGAATGCTGCCAAGAAATTTGGTCTAACTCTGAGTATGCAAAAATGTAAATTTTCCCAACAGTCTATAAATATTCTTGGCTACAACATCCAAAATCATGTTATCATGCCTGACAGTGAGCGCCTCAAGCCACTAATTAATTTGCCACCACCAAGCGATTTGCCGACCTTAAGGAGGACACTCGGCATGTTTGCACATTACTCCAAATGGATTCCCAATTTCTCTGAACGAATACATTCACTCGCCAAGACGGCTACTTTTCCGCTCACAAACGAACTCATCAAATGCTTTGAAAGCCTTAAAACTGATATAGCAAAGTCTTCAATTCATGCAATTAATGAAAATATACCTTTTATGGTCGAAACTGACGCATCTGACCATTCTATCGCAGCAGTACTAACGCAAGATTCCAGGCCAGTGGCATTCTTTTCCAGAACTTTAAATCCTAGCGAACAAAATCACTCAGCCATTGAAAAAGAAGCATATGCTATTGTAGAGTCGCTTAAAAAATGGAGACATTTTTTAATTGGAAGAGAATTTAAATTAGTAACTGACCAACGCTCAGTATCTTTTATGTTTGATAAAAAGCACTCAAGCAAAATTAAGAATGAGAAAATTCAGAGATGGCGATTGGAACTTGCTGCCTATAAATATGAAATTATATACAGACCAGGGAAAGAGAATTATGCTGCTGACGCACTGTCCCGAGTTTGTGCTACGTTACAAATACGAACGGCTAATCTTTTCTCACTTCATGAGGCTCTCTGTCATCCTGGCGTGACAAGAATGTACCACTGGGTTCGCTCAAAAAATCTACCTTATTCTATTGAGGAAGTCCGGAATATGACAAGTTCTTGTCGAACCTGCTCAGAAATTAAACCTAGATTCTTCCGGAGTAACTGTGATGACCCAAGGAGACTAGTCAAAGCAACAGCTGCTTTTGAACGCCTCAGTATAGACTTTAAAGGACCAGTTCCAACAAATTCTAATAACAAATTCATACTTACTGCAATTGACGAATTTTCACGTTTTCCGTTTGCCTTTCCATGCTCAGATGTAAGCTCGAAAACTGTGATTAAACACCTCAACAACTTATTCATGATATTCGGCATGCCTTCCTACGTGCACTCGGATCGTGGGACAGCCTTTCTTTCCGCCGAAGTACAGGAATTTTTACACGCTCGAGGTATCGCTACAAGCCGAACTACAGCATATAACCCTCAAGGCAACGGACAAGTTGAAAAGTTTAATTCTACTCTTTGGAGAACGATTCTTTTAGCTCTGAAAACAAAGAACCTACCTGTCGAAAATTGGGAGCAAGTATTACCACAAGCCTTGCATTCTATTCGATCCTTACTTTGTACTGCTTCTAATTGCACGCCACATGAACGAATGTTTAGACACCCACGTAGATCTACTAACGGCACATCCATTCCAACGTGGCTGACAAATTCTGGACAAGTTTTAATGAAGAAATTTAATCGAGCTAATAAATATCAGCCGATTGTAGAAGAGGTTGAATTAATTCACAGCAATCCAGATTTTTCATACATCCGGTTTCCAGACGGCCGAGAAACAACAGTGTCCAACCGTCACCTAGCTCCACTAGGTTCAGGGGGAGAAGAACTGCGGTTGGATGATGTGCCTAATGATACTGTCGAAGGCAATACATCTTCGGAGACAATGGCCCCTCATGTGGAGACGCCAGCTGCCACTGAAAACGAATCTGATAATAGCAGAGAGCAAGTTTCAGAGCCACTGCCACCGCCGCCACCGGAGCCAATGCCTCGCAGATCTGGACGCTTACTTAAAGCACCAGAATTTTTAAAAGATTTTGTAACACACTAGTGCGGGAGAATGATGTGAACTTCTTGTATCTAATTGATGCTGGCTAGATGAAGATTGTCACTGTGTAGTCAGAGCTTTGATTGTGTCATTGAAGTCTTGTCTAGCTAAGCAAATGTTACTAAAATTTTGTTTATTAAAACCTTGTATTCTGTAAAGGTTTTCTCATTTCAGGATTTAAGCGCGCTCACGTATTCATCTGTCAAAATGTCAGTTTTGTTTTTGTTTTCTTTAACAAAGCCTAAGCTAATCCCTGAAAAATGTGCGCCAAATTCACTCTCATTTCCATTAGAGACAAACTCATTAAAATCAAAACTTGAAACATCAGCTGGCTGCAAACGTGTGGGATTTTATATGTGTCAAATCGATTTTGACATTAGCGCTTTCACTGCTCCACCTATTTGACTAAAGCACTGATAGCAGAAACGATGACGTCATCAATGACGTAAGGCGGTGAACGAGCGAGTGCTTTAGAGCACGCTTTTGGTCAATTTGGACCGACTTAAGCGCGCTCACAGTGCTCTAAAGCAGTCTGTTAGCGCATATTGGAACGCACAGATTGAAAGCGCTAATGTCAAAATCGATTTGACACATATAAAATCCCACACATTTGCAGCCAGCTGACGTTTCTCAAGTTTTAATTTTAATTAATTTGTCTCTAATGGAAATGAGATCGGATTTGGCGCACATTTTTGAGGGATTAGCTTAGGTTTTGTTAAAGAAAATAAAAAATCGAGAAAGGGATGCTGAGATGGTTTGGACATGTAGAGAGGATGAATGAACGAAGACTGACGAAAGAGATCTACCAGGTGAGAGTGAATGGAAACGTTGGAAGGGGAAGGCCTCGGCGAACGTACCAGGACCAAATTCAGGACGTTCTGAATAAAGGCCAGGTTAAAAGTACCCTAAACCGACGAGCATGTATGGAAGGATTGATGAAAGTACAGGAAGCAAGGGAAGTATGTCAAGATCGTAGCAGGTGGAGGACTGTGGTCTCTGCCTACCCCGACGGGAAAGAGGCGTGATGTTATGTAATAAAAACAAAACTGACATTTTGACAGATGAACACGTGAGCGCGCTTAAATCCATTCCAAATTGACTAGAGCCATTAAAGCAGTGATAGCTTTGTGAGCGTGCAAAATCAATTTGGACCGTCCGTCAGTACTGTATACGCTTTTAGCAGCGTTTGTACAATTTGGAACACAGCGCTGGTAACATTGTGTCAGATGTCAGTTCAACAGCACTAGCTCCATCTATGACATTTTCTACGAAATATCTCGGACATTCGCTCAAATTTGTCCATTTTTTTTCAGTTTTGTAAGGATTTTTGTAGCGAAGGTTGTGTGTTTTGTGTGCCGGTTATCGTTTTAGGAAATGCTCCCTAATTTCTATTTTGTGTTAGATTATTGTACGTTTTATGACACAATTAGTTAGTGATATTGTTTTTGGTGCTTCTTTAGTGAACTTATTGTGTTAATGTTTAGTGGTGTCGAAGGTTTTGTGTGCTTGTGCAAGGATTGTCCCCTTCGCCTAGATTACGACAAGTTTGCTCCCAGAGAAGAGGTATTTGCTTATTATTTTTATCTTTTCTACGTCTTTACAGATAGTTATTGTGTCAGAAATGCGTAGTTAACTCATCGTAAGTCATAATGTATTCGGCATGCGGGCCAAGTGGGGTCGAATCGAAGTTACGATAGTCGGTTGAGCCACCCTACACGCCCTTACCGAGGGTTGAAAGATATTTAATGGCTTGCGTGCGAAATATCTTAATTCATCAGAGGGTTACCGTGGTAAAATTGTAAGTTGACCATTGTGAGAGTATTGTTTCGGGCGATTTTTCTTAGTATTTTCCATTTGAAACTTTGCAGTCCTACCTACCCTTCATGCAATACAATAAAAATATTATATCAAATTCCATGGAACTACTCATTGACCAATATTCTTAGATAAAATATCAAGAATTATACTACTGCATCACACGAAAAGCACAAGTTATTGATTTACTTTTATGCAGGTATTGTCGTACAAAATACAACAGGTACCAACTTACTGTCATAAATTCTTCCATGTATACATAATTTCTTCTGAAGTTTGGCTCTAGAAGGAAAACAATCTTAATAACAGCAGCTAAAAAAAGCTTGTACACTCATGAGTTCAAGTTGCGCTGTGTTGTAATGCTTGACATGCTCTCCTCTGTACAAAGCTACCTATAAGCAAGTTCAAATACTGCCTGTGGTAGTAATTTTGTGATTTTTTACTTTGTAGAATTATCCGAACACAGAAAGTGTTAATTAACATACAATATTTTTCTACCTGTAAAAATCTACAACTGAAGCGAATAAACACCTGTTTAAATATCCAATTAAATTTTAACTTTTTTATTTACTAACCTTACTAGTAACTTTGTACAAGGTCCAAAGTGTCTGCATGTGAATTTATTAATTAAAGAATAAAACACTTCCAGTTTTTTCCAATTTTCCCATTTACATTGAATTTTTCTTATAAAACCTTACTCATATATGGATTAAATAAAGAACATGGTTGAATCAACTTGAATCACAGATCATATAATGCTAGTAAACTAGTGTTGAATAGAGAACCTTCTCCTTTTTTAAATCAGTTAAAAAATATTTTAAAAAAACATTCACAAGCAATACCAAAAAAGCATTATTTTATGCAGAACATAATGGGTACCTACAGCATAGTGATTCTGCATCATTAATAGATTGTATATATAATTTAAAAAAAAAACTTTATTCTTCAAAAAAATAATAATGGCTCAAGAAGATGTCAAGAGTGTGGAGGGTTTAATGACTTCTATCTATAAGAGTTCCTGTTTTTACGGTAGATCTAAAACAAAAATCGAGCAAAAAGTGCCTAAAACTACACGTTTTTTATAGGGAAGTCCCCCTTCATTTATTTCTTATTTTAGTATTTGTTGTTGTAGCGGCAACAGAAATACATAATCTGTGAAAATTTCAACTGCCTACCTATTATGGTTCAAGAGATACAACCTGCTGACACTAAGGCAGACAGACATCGGAAGCATATACCTCCTAAACTACATATTTTCACGGAATTTTCAGAGAATCTCAAGTGGGAAGAGCACATAACCATCATCTCAAAAAAAGCAAAAAGTTTCATTTACCTTATACGAAAAGCTTTTGGTATGCTGACGCCAGAGATGATGCTCAAAATACACAAAACTTATGTAAGACCTCTACTGGAGTACGCATTCCAAGCTTGGAGCCCATATTTCATTAAAGACATAGACAGACTTGAATAAGTTCAGCGAGCTTTCACCAAAGTACCCAGAAAACTAAAGAATATGCCTTATGAAGAAAGACTAAAGACGCTGAATCTATGTATGTTGAAAGAACGAAGAGAACGTGGCGACCTAATTGAAACATTCAAAATCTTGAGTGGACATTATGATATTGAAGATTTTCACAAGATGTTCACTAAAAACCAGAACACTCACTAAAGAGGACACCATTTGAAACTCATAGCAAAACCCTCCAATAACAATCCACACAAACACTTCCTTTCAAACAGAGTTGTCGCAGCGTGGAACAAACTTCCAGCAGAAATAATTTCAGCGTCTAATGTCAATCAGTTCAAGAATAGGTTGGACAGACACCTACAAAAAAAAAAATTATATACGAGTAGCCTAACTAAAACTTTTATATCTGGATACAGGCTATATCAGTGCAAACTGCCTGCCTGATTGAATAAATAATAATAATAATAATTAGCATGGGGTTATTATTGTTAGTATTCATCATATTATCACATGAAACATCCGGGTTAGTCGCATTTGCCCCCATTGTCAAATGCCCCCGTGTCAAACGCCCCCAGTGTCATTTGCCCCCGATAAATTTTATTCAGAGAAATACCTACCTGCCTGTACAATCACAAGCACAAGTGTTTGTAATTTTAAATACTTTTCACCTATTTGGACTTATTTTTGTGTAGGTAATTTATAAATAACCACAAAGTGTAATATTTTTATCAATATCACAATGGAACAAAGCATAATAATACGACATAACTGTACATATTTTTATATTTATAACATAAATAAAAAATTTATCGGTATTGTGGACAATAAGTAACAAAACAATACGATTTTTTCTAGAAGTTACGGTTAAATACACAGTAACTTTCAAATCAACATAAAAATAAACATGCAAAATCAACAAAACAAAGTAAAAAAAAAATATTTCTTAATGCTACCCTTAAATGTACAAAAGCTTTATCTAAGCTTCATTTAGCTAATTGACATAAATTAGAACAAACATGCAAAATCAATAACAGTGCAGTGGTTTCTTGCCGTTTCTTTTACGCTGCCATAGCACGATCCGAAACGGCGTAGACTCGCTCTATTTGCATTGTATTCTGCATGACATTCAATAAGTATTCTGTAAAGAATCTACATTGAATAAAATTATCTGAATCTAACACGCATCATTCAAATGATGTAGCTTGTAAAACAACAGCAGGATAGAGCTACGAGTATGCGTAAGAGCAAGTTGGAGCGATACGTGTCTCTGTCGCTCCAATATCTTACGCATCGCTCCGTCTTTTTGTCACACTGCTGTCATTATAAGAAATAACATAATGTAGCTTTTTACATTAGTTCTACTGTAGTAACAAAATGGGGGCGATTCTAGCCGCTAAATTTAAGGCTAAAATTTGACAGGTCTAAAAATGTTTCTATCTTTGTTACCGCCTATAGGCTGGAAAAAGACAGCATCACTTTAAGACCTGTCAAATTTTAATCATTAGCGGCCACGCTAGAATCGCCCCAGTATTACTTATAATTTTCTTTATTAAAAACCTAAATGTATAAAAACCTTTAAAATAAACATTTATATAAATAAACATGCAAAATCAATAACTGAAGGTAAATTTATGTTTTTAGGATATCGTTATGATACCAACTCAACATGCCGTAGTAAAACTATTTTCCAATATAACAATGGCCCAAGTAAGCGCATATTTTACAAAGTTGTTGATGTACCTACTCAGGCTCGTTGTGGTATGAGAGAATAGCTTTGTAGTTGCATATTAGGTTAGTACTCTTACAAAACCCTTAAAGGTCCCCTGGAGCTTTTACTTCCCATACAAATTAACTTTTGTCATAACTTCTAAAATACAAAACACATTTCGACAAAATTTTGTGCACACAACTGGAAAAGATGTGTCAAGGTTTAAAACACACTGACGAGTGTTTATTATTTCTGTGAAAATTATAGGTATGCCCAGCATGTAGCAATGTCATTTTTTTACCATTTAATATAATTTTAAAATTATCTACCACTTGACCCTGAGAGGGACCTTCACCCGACATATTGAGATAATACATTAATTCTACCCCTTGTCTTATGGCAACGTGCATTGAAGTCAAGGTACTCACCACCTGACCAAAACAAGTAGACTAATGACTGATAAGAGCGTCCATACAGACCGACATCGGATTGGTCGAAGTATGCAGAGTCATTCGTGAGAAAAAGAGATAGAACAGTAGTTCTATCTCTTTTTCTCTTGTCCAGAAGGTTATCAGTAGATAACCTTCTGGACAGGATTTGGCTATTGTTATCAATAACCCGTTTTTGTTCAGGAACTTACTCTCATTGAAATTGAAGTTAACAAACTACTCAAGTATTGACAAAATAATATTAAAATTATACGTCCAGTGAATTTACTTTTTTATACGCCACGTAAATGTATCACACTCTAATAATACATAAATTATTAAACGCAGAAGACTGATTAATAAAAAAAAATCTGTTAGCACTTTAGTCCTCGACTGTAAAGCAAATATTTTTTAGGTATTTCTCTCAATAAAATTTATCGGGGGCAAATGATACTGGGGGCGTTTGACACGGGGGCATTTGAAAATGGGGGCAAATGCTACTAACCCAAACATCCACTGCAGGACAGGGAGCTCCCTCCAGAATTCCAGTTGCATTCCATTGGCACCATTGGCTGCGGGTGTTGGTGACCGCAGAATGTAAGATGGTATGATACATAGAAGGATGCTGCTGCCCATCCTCTGGTTAATAATCTCTTAGTCGCCTCTTACGACATCTACTGGTAGAGATGGGTTGGTACTATATTTTGCCGGCACCACACAGGCGAAATAGATAGGTATTGAGGTCCCCTCATTCCAGAACTTTTCTGGTACAGCATTCCTGGGCCAGCGTTTATACCTTGGGTAAAGTGATATGCTCCTTAAGAACTTCAGATTTACAGAGTAGGTAGTAACAAAAAACCTTAAAATTAATAACATACCAAAATGGAATTTCCAAACAAGAGACAATTTTATTTATTTGACCTTTAAAACTTCAGATTAATGATCTGTTACGTAAATGCCAACATTAACGAAACTGTGCTTAAAATTACGAAAGATATCAATATTATAGGGTTCCTTAGTGGATTGTGAAACTGTAGTGAAATTACCATTACATGAAAAAAATCATCTTGATTCTCAGTGTCGGCAATGCGTCTTGCTGCCTTATTGGTGGAATAGTGGGAAATACAGGTAGTGCAAAATAACGGGTGCAAGGGTCAGTGGTGACCACTTATCATCATCATCAGGTGGCCAATCTGCTTGTTTCCTCAGTTGTGTCTTTTTCCGTGCATGTAGGTCTTGTAATTTAAGTCTCTTTATTTGCGAAATGTTTTTTTTGTTTGGTGGTCTGACTTTAGTATTTAATACTTTAATTTAAATAAATTCTAGGGAAGAGTGGAAATGTAAGAGAGACCTTTGCCCAGTAGTGGGAGCACAGGCTAACAAAAAAAATTAAAAAAAGGACGGGTTGCACTCCGGTAGTACCGGCAGAAGTGAAAACTTGCATTTTTGAATATTATGCTTTTTGTAAGGGTCAATCGCGCGATTGCTCGCGTTCTTCTTTGATGTCACTGAATGAAAACCCGTATTGTAATAACAATACGGTTGACAGTTGACGCTTTTTCGATCAGGCTACGGATCTGACGCGACATCTGACGCGAGTTTAATTTTTTTACCGATCTAAAAAAGTGCCAAGCGCCGCTAAAGAAGTTTTCACTTCAAAAATAAAGTCAGATTATTGCGTGTCGAACTCACGCGTCAAGGGTACCGTACCACCACAATAAAAGGGCCATTTAAGAGGCTTAAAAGAGCTAAATACGCTTAGATATTTCATAGGTCGCACGCCCCTAAGGCCTATTAATAATCTAAGTAAATACCGACGTTTCATTTGGCCAGATTTTTAACGAAATGTGTTGAATATTATGTTTGCGATTTTTTTAATCATATAATAAAACATCTTTCCGAGCGATTGATCGTTGAAACACGATTTAATAAATCTGAAAAAAAAAAAATCAAAGTCATCTACAATGTTACGATAAACATTTTAACTCCTGTACCCATTAATCTATGACACTAAAACTCATACAACTTATTCAATATAACTTCTAGGTTATTTTTATGGAATAGCTTATGCCCACCTTATTACAGAGAGGTCAAAAGAACAAGTTTTGTTCTATGACTTTGCTTACAACGCACGAAAAATTTTCAACTTCCCATACAAAGTGGGTCGGTCACGTGACCACTTTAGTATGGGGAGTCGAAACTTTTTCAGGTCCAATAAAATAATTTTGTATAAGCATTTAAAGGGCGTGCCCGTTTCATAATTTATATGTTTAATGATGGGTACAAATTTTGAGAAAAATGCAAAAATAAGCGAAAAACGTAAAATAGCGCGAATCCGGACTGTTCTAACACGTGCATTCTGTCCTTTGTTAGAAAGGGAGGTAATTTTGACTGTTATCAGTACCTTAAACGTCACGCGTTCGAGTAGTTCCCGTACGCTTAAGCAGCTGGCTTAGCACGCTGCCCAAGAGAAAATATATCTCAGAAAAATGTCACTTTATTCGAGGAATTATGTCATCTAATCTATCACCTTCAAGTGCGAAGAAATGTCAGTGGAGGAAAATGTTTAGCAAATCCACAAATTACTTTTTTGGTATTTTAGACAGACATAGCTTTATATACACTAATACATGTAGCCGTCCTTGTCTTTCAAAATGTGTCGCACTGCTCGGATGTCAAAAAACGTGACCATGCTTAAAGTCTTTAATCTATGGGCCTAGATAAACTGACAACTGCAGCGTGCTAAGCTGGCAGGAACCCATTCTTCCACCTGCTACGATCTTCATCTCCTTCTTCTACTTTGACTCTTCGTTCCTGGAAATTGTTATTTGAATATTTCCGGATTAGTTGCAAATCCGGAAATTTTCCCCTAAATTTTCGAGGTTGGATGGATAAATTTATGGGTAAATTTTAATTAGTTTTGGGCGCGCTTCCCAAGCATAACCAAACAACTTTTCACTGAATATTTTCAGTTCGCATTTTTGTCTGTATTATTAAACTTTATAACGAAGCGCTTGCGTTTCGTGTTGCTTTGTCCTCAAAATTCATGCAGCCAGTGTCGGTTTACAATCAGCTGACGTTCTAAATTCAATAGTAGTTTAAGATACAAGTTCCGTAAGTAGGGTTATTACAAACGAGTTGACGTTTTGTAAGCCCGAGACGAAGTCGGGGGTTTAACATCGGCACGAGTTCGTCATAACCCTTACGGACGTGTATCTTACGACGTTTTTCAATACATTTGTGAGAAAAGAGATATAAGTAATACACTTGGTAAAGGAACCAACCATGGGTACTGTCAGCCTCTTATCGATTTATGTTCTCCTGGTACTCTCCATTTTATTTTAAATATAGGTAGGCAGTCGTCACCCAAGTAAAACGTCACCACTGTAGTATTTTGACAAAATAATTTTATGATCAGAGTGTAAAAACTTCTTGGTATTATACTTTTTTTACTTACCGCACTAGTTCGGTAAGTAACTACTTACGAGCAATGTTTACGTCCTTGTAAGTACGTTTTTCGAGCAAATGTATTGAAAATTATTTTACGCGCTCGCAATGCTTTGACGTTTATCATTACTTGGCATCGATCGTTCGTTATTGATCGATAAGCAGACACAAAATGAAACTAAACTAAATTTGACAGGTCTAAAATGATGCTGTCTTTTATTAGTCTGTAGGGAGTAACAAAGACAGCAACACTTTTAGACATCTGTCAAATTTAGTTTAGTTTTAGTTTGGATCTGCCATAATCGACACCAATACCATTGTAAACATTAATAAGCAATTGTAAGTACTATGTCTCTTGCTTCTAATCCATCTGCTCTTCAACCTCTTCTCCACCATTGCAGCTTCTGAGCCACCCGCGAACAGCCCTGGCGTGACCTTCCACCGTTCTGTCACAAATTGTTCAACAGCAGCCGGTACCAGCGGCTAAACATGGAAAACGCTCGAAATGTTCTACTATTAGCAGTCACCCATCTGAGTTCTGACTACGGCCAACGTTGCTCGGATTTCATAAACGGAAAGTTATAGCAACTTGGTCACGAGCGCTTCGATATCATCAAATGCGAGCGTTGATCAGTCCATTTTGACCGCCTGAGCATCCGACCGACCAGCCGGCTTAGCACGCTTCCCAAGAGTAAATATATCTCGGAGAAATGTCACTTTATTTGAGGAATTATGTCATCCAATCTATCACCTCCAAGCGCGAAGAAATGTTAGTGGAGGAAAATGTTTAGCAAATCCACACCACAAATTACGTTTTTGATATTTTAGACAGAGAAAGATTTATATACATTAATACATGTAGCCGTCCTTTTCGAAATGTTTCATTGCTTGGATGTCAAAAAAACGTGACCATGCTTAAAGTCTTTAATCTATGCAAGTAGCACCAGACAAGAGTGGACGGCGCACGATCCCCGCGTTGACCACTATCTTTACTTCTAAATTTAAAATGTACTGTATACCACATAAATTAAAGTCCTTTTTTCAATACTTAGTAGCGAGGCGAGGCGGTGCTGGTGCTGGTGGCTTTGGTATCTTTTTTTTTTTTGGATGAGGACTTCTGTTGTTAGCCTGAGTGCCTGTCACAACTTCACCGGACGGTTGGGGAGCCGAAGGCTCTACCCAGAGCTTTTGTATCTAAAGTTCTAGTTAAAGCCCTCGTCTATGTGTCACGTGACTACCCAGAACTACAGTTACTGCATTGTTGCAAATCGTGTTATCAAGTCCTAGCTTATCAAATTGTGTGGGTGTGAATAGCGTCCGCATTCGAAGATAGCTGCTGATGAATGAAGTCATTGTTTGTTTGTTGTTTAGGGGATGTACCGCTCATCCTAATGCCATAAATGTCCTATAGCGGTATTTTTGTTTTAAGTAAAAATTACTGTGTTTCCTAGATTTTTTATTTATTTACGTCATCATTGGCCTCATACGTCTATTACAGACGACTTAAGCAGTGTTCATCATCCCATGAAACGTCCACTACATGACAGGGAACTCCCTCCAGAACTCTAGCTTTTGCTGAAACAATGTGGAGGGGAACTACCATAGTCACCAGACCACGCTTGTTAGCGTTACGGCTGGCACCATAGACCGCGGTTGTTGGTGACCGCTGAATGCAAGATTATACGATACACAAAAGGATGCTGCTGCCCATCCTCTGGTCCATTAACCCTTAGCCGCCTCCTACGACACCCACGGGTAGAGATGAGTTGGTACTATTCTTTGCCGGCACCACACGGACAAAGCAGTGTTATTCATATACAAATTTGTATAATGCAATTTAAGATCGTGTTTGAAACTAGAATAGATTAGTATTAGGTGTGTTTACCCGTGTGGTGCCGGCAAAGAATAGTACCAACCCTTACATACCCGTGGGTGTCGTAAGAGGCGACTAAGGGTTATAAACTGGAGGATGCGCAGCAGCATCCTCCTTTGTATCTAATATCTTACATACTGCGGTCACCTACAACCGCGGTCCATGGTGCCAGCCGTAACGCTAACAAGCGAGGTGACTATGGCACTTTCCCCCTACATTTTTCCAGCAAAAGCTAGAATTCTAGAGGGAGCTCCCTGTCCTGTAGTGGACGTTTCATGGGATGTTATGATGAGGTGTGTTGGGTGTTTGTTCATACGCGATGGGCTTGCAAAACCTTACACTATTCGGAGCTTCACATCATCATTATATCAAACCAAAGACGTCCAGTGCTGTGCATAGGCCTTCCCGGCACACCTGGCAACCACGACCATTAGAACCTTTACTTACCGGCAATCGATTCTTCTAGAGATCTGTCCTGCCCAATGTCACTTTAGTTTAGCGATTCTCGGAGCTATGTTGTCGGTTACTCCAGCTCTTCTGCGGACCTCCTCGTTTCTGATTCGATCCTGCAGAGAGACTCTAGATAGATGTACATTCACTTTATCGATGGGTACGCAATTTTGTTTTAAAAGCAGCGAGTGACTTAGAGCATTGTCCTTTCCATATAATTTTGGGCGAGTTTAAACTTCCTTATAAGACCTATCGTGAGCAACCACGTCTCGGTGCCATATGTCATCGTTGTTGGTGGTAGCCTGGCATCTACCGGGGAATCTTAGCATCACCCTGGCGCAGTAAGGTAATTGGTAATAAGGATAAGGTAATGATGTTTTTTTTTGTAGGTACATTTTTCATCATAACTTGAAAACTAAAAGTCGTAAAAAGATATAAAAATATATTTTGGAATATACAAGTAAAGCCCTTTCATATTATAACCCACTCGACCTAGTAACGACAATTTCAAATTTTGCCCCCCTATTTGGGCCCCCTTAGCGATAATAATATATATTTTTTTTCGTTTAAATAAATTCATTTTGTTCTTCCTTTTACTTTACCACTGTAGCCGAGGATGAGGTTAGAAAGCACATTCATTCAATCACCTCTACTGCTGTGGGCAATGACAATCTGTGTTCCCGTATGATATCCCTTATCCTCCCTGAACTCTTACCTATTCTCACTCATATCTTTAATCACTCCCTGGTAACGAGTATATTTCCGTCAGCTTGGAAACTTGCGAACGTAATCCCTCTTCCTAAAACTGCCAATCCTACTTCCTTCTCACAGTTTCGCCCTATATCTATCCTACCATTCCTCTCCAAAGTCCTTGAGCACATTGTCCATAAGCAGTTAGCTGATCACATAGCATCAAATAGACTTCTCTCTCCATTTCAGTCTGGCTTTCGACCAGGTCATAGCACGGTTACTGCACTACTGAAAGTCACTAACGATATCCGTCATGCCATGGAGAATAAGTCTGTAACTGTTCTCGTGTTACTTGATTTCAGTAGTGCCTTCAACTCTGTTGACTTTGATGTTCTTATTGCCATCCTTCGCTCTCTCAACATTTCCTCTTCGGCTGCAGCTTGGTTTGATTCTTATCTCCGCGGTCGTTCGCAGCGGGTCCACTTTGATGAGGCTGCCTCAGATTGGTGTGATCTCGCTGCGGGTGTGCCACAGGGTGGTGTTCTCTCTCCTCTTCTCTTTTCCGTCTTCATTAATACTGTTACATCAGTCATCTCCTCTAACTTCCATCTCTATGCAGACGATTTGCAAATCTACCGCAGCTGCAACGTATCTGATATCTACGGTGCCATTGAGAGCCTTAATGAAGACCTTAAACGCATTTCCATCTGGGTTGAATCCTATGATCTGCTCGTTAACCCTAGGAAATCACAGGCTATGGTTATCGGCAGTCCATATATGGGTAGACAGTTAGATCCAGTCAGAATCCCTCCAGTTCTGTACAATGGCACCTCCATTTCCTTTACAAAAACTGCAAAGAACCTTGGTCTGATCATAGATTGCAACCTTTCTTGGGACGCTCACGTGAACGAGGTCAGTCGCAAATTGCATTTTTCATTGCATTCTCTCAAACGCCTTCAAAGATTTTTACCCCTGAAGACTAAAATTTCCCTTGCCCAATCTCTCCTCTTACCTATCCTTGACTACGCCGACTCATGCTACTTGGACGTCACTGAGGAGCGATTAAACAAGCTTGAGCGCCTCCAAAACTTGTGCATTCGATTTATTTTCGGATTGCGCAAGTACGACCACTTGTCTCACTTTCGTTCGCAGCTCAAGTGGCTCCCAATTCGTTTTCGCAGGAATACTCATATCCTTTCTCTCCTCTAATAACATTTTGTATAATCCCTCTTCCCCGTCTTATTTACGTGAGCAATTCTGTTTCTCTCGGTCACAAGTTAAGCCTTGCCGCCCCAGCGTCAAGACTAACTTGTGTATCCCCTCCCACCACTCTGATTTCTATTCCTACTCCTTCACTGTTCATGCGGCTAGGCTGTGGAACTCCCTCCCACACACTGTACGCGATAGTCCCTCTATCACTATCTTTAAAAAGCGAGTCAAAGAACACTATCTTTCCCTGTCTTAGTTATCCATATATTTATTAGTTAGGTATTATTTATGTATAGTATGCATATATATTTTATATATACAAATATATATCATATATTTATTTATTTTATATGTGTAGTAGGTTTACATATTTAAATTAGATACCGCTATGTGTAATTTTTTGTTGATACTTTTATATAACTTTCGAGTTGCGCACGATCTATCTGCCTTCTCCAATAGCATTCACGCTAGCCTAGGTCTGCTGGAAGACATTTCTATATCGAAATAAGTAGTACCTGTTGTGTCGTCTTTCTATATGTATTGTCCATTGTATTTTTCTTGTGTGCAATAAACAATAATAATAATAATAAAATAATAAAGTTGGGAAGTCATATTTTAAAACTGTTCAAAATTTCAAGTCGATAGCATGAGTGGTTGCAGAGATAAACAGGTGTGACAGATACACCATAAGGGTTCCGTTGATACCATTTTAGTTCGGAACCCTAAAATTATGATTCACGAAGAATTAAAATTCAATAATAGGCATTTATTTGCGGAATACATTTAGTTCCGTATCGTCAATAAGCCGATTTTATTAAGCTAGCTCAACAAAATGTGTGCGATTAACACTTTTTTTGCTTGATTATGTTCAAACACGATTTCTATCTACAAAAAACCGGCCAAGTGTCATGCCACGTACAGTATTATACTATAATAGGGTACCGTAGTTTTTTAGGATTTTTTTATCGCAAAGCAGGTTTTTATTAGGGCTATGCTCGGAGTCTCTCTACGCGATCGAATCAGAAATGAGGAGATCCGCAGAAGAACTAAAGTAACTGACATAGCCTTGAGAATCGCTAAACTAAAGTGGCAGTGGGCAGGGCACATCGCAAGAAGAACCGATGGCCGATGGGGCGTGAGTGGGCTAGAGTGGCGACCACGTACCGGAAGAGGAAGCGTTGGCACACCCCCCGCCCCCCACAAGGTGGACCGACGAGCTGGTGGCGGTCGCGGGAAGCCGCAATCTATCCTTAATATTATAAACGCGAAAGTTTGTAAACATGTATGTATGGATGTATGTTTGTTACTGTTTCACGTAGAAGCTACTGAATGGATTTAAATGAAACTTTACAATAATATACTCGTAGCTTATACATCGGAATAACACATAGGCTACAATTTATAAACCTGCGCAGACGAAGTCGCGGGCACCAGCTAGTAGTTTACAAGTACCTGGGCGACCGAGCGATGCTCTGTATGATCTTAACCGAAGCCCGCCAACAGATAGCGCTGTAGGGTTTCTGAAACGCGCTTTTTCAAAAAATGCTAAAAAAAACAGAGAAAGCTAATTTTTCCAGACTGAGACCTCTAGCTAGATCGATTTTAGCCCCCAGAAATTCCTGTATATAAAATTTCATTGTATTACAAATACACTGCTCGTTTAATAGTACACACGGCAGCAAGAACATGAAACAAAACCTGTTTTAGTGGCTCCATCGCTTCGCTACAAACGCCTGAAACCAAACCCCCGTTCAAGGTCATGAAGTGTTTCCACCGACGCGCGGCCGTGTGTACCTAATAGGATGTTTTACTTTCGAAGAAAGCCTCAAGGAGTGATCACACCTAGCTGAATTCAAAGACTAATTCGGTATACATTGCTCGTTGAAGTAAGGATATTGCAATTAACATAACCAAGCCTCCCAGCAATGTATGACGAATTAGTCTTTGAATTCAGCTAGGTGTGATCATTCCTTTAGTTTCTACGCTTGACACATCCCCTAAATGCATTCGGGCGTCAGGTCCAGCTAGGTCCAGCCTAGCATTCTATGTAGCTTGCCAGATTTCATTATCTAGCCGGAAGGATCGGCTTAGTTCATTGAGCTGCATACCCATAAATCACTTCAAGACAGACAGTTTCATATGGAAGTCACGCAGGAAGCCACCGAATAATAGGTATAATGACAACCGGATGCGAAGTGCATTGAATCCTTCCATTTATAAGATGACCGCCGCTCGATTCCGTCGGATGTTTTGATTCCTCACGCACGGATTTATAGGAAACTCCTTCCTTATTAGCTTTGAATTTTTTAATTTGTGTAAATTAGAATGATCTTTCTTTCCGGTCAGAAGTGTAAGGTAGAATGTCACTCCTGGGAACCGAATGGGTAATAATAAAGGTAAGTACAATTATGACACCGGAAAATAACATGGAATCATAAGTTGATTAACTGTTGAAAAATAAACTTTACCGAATTCGCTTCTGGCACTCACCGGCTGCTGCCGCAGCACTCTTGCTTCGCTTGCTCGGCTAGTGCGTTTGGTCGAAAGGGAAACTAACACCTTGTGTTTGCCTTAGAGGTAGAGCAGAGTCCTGTAAGATGGAATGGAGATTAGCCTTCTTTAAAATCATTAAAGTGTCTTTTATCGCTACTTCAAATTCACTTTTACAGTTTCTTTGTCAACAAAATAGTCTGCACAAAATCTTTTCATCTTTTTCGAATCCGATCCGAAGGATTTGGGACAAGATCCTGGTTCCGAACACTGCTTGGTTAGGACATTGCAGGATAAAACACGTCTTAATAGTCGGAATTCCGTGCTTCGGAAGGCACAATAAACCGTTCGTCGCAGCCACTATCTACAGATGAAATCGTTAATGAGCCATGTCAGAAGCCTTTGGTGGCTCAAGAACTCTGATCATCAGAGTTTTGTAAGGTCGATCATCGACATCGATCTGTAGCCCTTTTTTATGATTCGTATTACAACAGTTGTTTTTAAATTTTCTATAATACTATTATGTAAGATAAAAATACAGAACACAGTGAAATGAACTCATTTCGCGTCGAAAAAGCTCGCGGCAATAAAAACTCAGCGGTCTCAACGGGAGGCTTGGACGGAATGCCATTTTCCTTCTAACTTTCATTCCTTTAACTCCAACGCTGTAATGTTATACACTTATTCGCTTTACTGTCTTGTATATTGGGCATTTATAAGACAAATTATTTTTTGTGAGATGGGTCACGTGACGGTAAATAGACCAAATCATCAGAGGCTGATTTTTCATAATTTCATGTCAAAAATAAAAAGCTGCTTCCATTAATATAATAATTATTTACGCTAACTGTTTTGCATATTTTGTGTAGTTGTATGATCAATAGAGCTTTCAAACAAACTTACATTATTTATTTCAATTCTTTCTTGATTGTTTTTGACATGCAAGAAATCTGAATACCTGTCACATGTGTTTGTCGCTATAGCTACAGCGATGATGAAACAGTCGGCCAGTCAGGTCGTGTTATTTTCATATTTAAATTTAATGTTAATAAGGTCAAAAGCACGTAAAATTGTTTACTATTATATATTCTGTGTAATATATAGGTATAATCCCATACAAAACCCCAAAAATTTGCGCCACAGAATATAATAGTAAACAAGTTTGCGATTTGAATTGCAGAAAGAGTCGCTCTTGACTAAGTTGGGAATTAGCTTATCGCTACAACCCAACAAATCAATCTGAAATTAGTCGCAATGATTGATTCGTATCGTCTAGAAAACGCTAACTACTTAGTTCAAAGAGCATCGATCTATTAGCTCGTCTGTCTAGGCTCGTGCTAAATGGTCCAAATATAACCTCAACATCGTCTCTTTCCGAGCCTCGTGTAGTACATTTATATCTTGTAACATTTACACGAACTTTGTCTTCTTATGCAAACGTAAAAATAAACTAATTGCACATCCAGATAAATCAGCCTCGTGTAGTACATTTATATGTTGTAACATTTACACGAACTTTGTCTTCTTATGCAAACGCAAAAATAAACTTATGCACATCCAGATAAATTCAATATTAAAATTAACATAAAAAGAACGGCGTTTTAAAATATTTTCGTCGCATATTTCTTAAATTCATTGCGGTTTCTTTTAACTAATGGGTAAACGTAAAGCCGGTATAAAATAACTTTTCATTTTTTTTTGCAAGTCTAAAGCCGCTGGCTCAAGTGTTTAGCTAAAGCGTCGCGTCGCACAAGTTTTCCTCTTGAGTTTCAGCTGAGTTTTTCCGGCTAGAAAACCTCTGAACTGCAACTTACAGTTTTTCCGAAACCAATATCAGATATATAAGGAAATCTAACTGGAACCAACACAATATCTTCCAAAATTTTTGGGCCAGAGGTCTAGGGAAGAATTGCATTGTCTTCTGGTGCTAATGTTTATTATTACGTACCTATATTTTACTAACAAATAGAATATTGATGAATAAAAAACCGGTCAAGTGCGAGTCGGACTCGCGCGCCGAAGGTTCCGATATACCTTTAGTATTTTTGGAAGCAATAAAGTCCATTTTTAGAACCGCAAAACTAAATTTGTTTGTAAAGGTTTTTTGCAGATTTCTGAAAAACTGTGCAACTTAGAAAGATCGTTTTATTTTTGCTGTAAAGTTTACATAAACCTCTGTCAACTGTAATTAATTCAGATTTTCCCTTACTCAAACTTCGGAGATAAGGGGGGGGGAATGGTATTTTTTTGACATTTTTCATCATAACTTGAAAACTAAGAAACTTAAAAAAATACAAAAATATATTTTAAAATGTACAAGTAAAGCCCTTTCATATGATACCCCACTCGACCTAGTAGCGACAATTTGAAATTTGGCCCCCCCTATTTGGGCCCCCTTTACATCAATAATCATATATTTTTTTAATTCTTTCATGTGCAATTTAGTTGGGCAACCATATTCTAAAACTGTTCCAAATTTCAAGTCGATAGCGTGAGTGGTTGCCGAGATATACAGGTGTGACAGACAGACGGGCAAAGCGGCACCATAAGGGTTCCTTTTTTTTACCATTTTGGTATCGGAACCCTATAAAGAACCAACACTAATTCAATAAATTTGCCTCCGTGTGTGATACATGGATTCTGTCAGTGCTAGTTGCGTAGCGTGTGATGGAACGATGGTGTCATCACCACTTATTTCATCGATGTCATGTTATTGAATACTTAGTAAAGTCAAGGTGAACTGGATGTAAATTCTGAATCCATTACACAAGTCTTGCCGTAACGCGGCTATGTGCTTATAAGGAGTGATCACACCTAGCTGAATTCAAAAACTAATTCGGCATACATTGCTCGTTGAAGTAAGGATATTGCAATTAACATAACCAAGCCTGGAAGCAATGTATGCCGAATTAGTCTTTGAATTCACCTAGGTGTGATCACTCCTTTAATGATTTAATCCACTTCAGAATCGTAAAGCTTCGCAGCCGACACGCAATGTGTAGGGGTTGTTGTGCCCCACTTTGAGCGCCAAAATCGATAGCTTGGCGCCCAGCGTGGGGCAACTTGTTAAGGTTCATTATTCTTCTAAATTTAGTAGATTTTTCAAAGTAAAGCCTAGTTCACACGTGGTATGGTGCCGGTGAATGGAGCACGTGGGTCTCGGGCGCGGCCGTTCGATACCGCGGAGGCTGCGCGCTGAGCTCCTGCCCGGAACTGCCGACGCAAGCCACTATAACTTGACCTGCCTCGCCATTCTGCCGAACTCCTACTCCAGAACCCCGCGGGGGTGATCACTCTCTATCAACGTCTCTTTGAAACCTGGACAAGTACTACGCTCACCAGATTTTGTAGACCTCCCAAGCGGCAGTTGTAAAGCTGTGACTTTGTCGTCGTGAGAGATCAATATTCAATGGACGAGTATCGGGTATTCCGCTCCCAGTGCAGAGCGTACGAGGTGCGCCTAATGACTATGTTTTGATTTACGACTTGCTTTTTAGGTTGTGGATATTTAAACTTTCGTGTAAATTCTTCATACGTGTTTACTTTCGACAGTTTCGAGTCTACAATTTTAGGGCTATAACTTTTCATTTGACGATGTATGAAAGTTTACGTCTCTGGTTCTTATTTTACTACCATTATGCCACAGTTACTTTGTAACATAACTCAATGTAGATATGAGAGGATGGCATAGGCCCAACATTGTTCTCCGTGCTCGTTTTATTTTTAGGTCGCCGGTTCAAAGGGAAGTGGCTCAACCGAGGGGACCTACTATTAGTTTAAATATCTACGATTGGTGGGACGTTGCTAATGCTTGCTTCGCGTGGCCATTTATTTTATCTCCCTTCGAGCGGGTTTCATATGTATACTTGAGTCAAAAAGTTAATAAAATTATGCGTCCCTTAAAATTGCAAGCTGTTGAGCTGTAATAACCTTTAAATCTAATTCTACTAATGATAGTAGCGCAATCTGGAATGGGCGATATGAAAACTTTCTGATCATATGTATACTTAAAGGATGCCTGGTAGAGATTTTGATTGTTACCCTAGCTAAATTATTATTTTATCTGTGCCCTAGCCTAGGATTAAAGTTGCCTATTGTGCAACTTGTCCTGTACTGGATAATTAATGTATATTTTGTATCTAAGACCAACGGAACACTACCGATTACTGTAATAGTTACGAAGTAACCACTTTTTGGAAGTAACTGTTATAGTAATCTGTGGTGGCACCACTAACTACTGTAGTAATACCGTGCCTTCTGAATCACGAATGTCATGTTGGAATGTCACAACTTGCTTAACACACTACTATTTACTTATCGATAAAAGCCCTCCTATTCCATTCCAACGATTGGAATCCATATAACACGGTTTGCAATTCATTTCCTGTCGTAAGCCGGAAACAATTTTCATACGAAACATTTCAACTGACCCTAAATATATTATTTAATCTAGACAAATATTGGCGTCGACTTGGCACATCGCGAATTTTGAATTCGCTTTCATAATACGTTTGAATCCAGAACCCTAATACCTAGTGCTGAAGTAAGAAATTCCTTCGTCTCCCAGAAGAAACAACCCATAATATAACGCCTTATTCTTATAGGGTTAGGGTTGATTTTTTGTGTTTGGTAAATCGATTAGGCACTAGATGTAGATGTGCGTTGGAGATAGATAAAAGTTGGTGGCCGCGATAAGGAAAGGGCGTTGAACCTCGGCCGATTCGGTCTTCAGATTATTGATTTCGTTACTGTGTAGGTAGAGATAGTAGGCAGATTTAGGGAATGTTGTTTGGCAATAGAGTTTATTTTTATTGTAAGCATATTTTATACATTTAGTCTGTCTATTTAATGTCCCGTGTGGTGCCGGCAAAGAATAGTACCATTCTATACATACCCGTGGGTGTCGTAAGAGGCGACTAAGGGTTATAAACTGGAGGATGGGCAGAAGCATCCTCCTGTGTATCATACCATCCTACTTACTGCAGTCACCTACAACCGTGCAGAAAAGCAGAGTTTATAACACGTCCACAAAACCATTTTATCCTCGACATTACTATCAGCCCTCGCCTTCGGCAAAGAATCCTTCGGCTCGAGCTGCTGAAAGTCTCGGTAAAATGGTTCGTTTTAAAATCTACTATTGTACGCCATAAAAAAAAATCCAAGGTTACCTCTGCTTTTAATCTATGATACCAAAACTTTTACACATTATTCAATATATTATGCATAATAATATAGCTGTTTTAAAAGTAATATTATGGGTACAGGTTTAGAGCAAAATGCAAAAATGAGCGAAAAACGTAAAACAGCGCGAATCCGCTCCGTTCTAGCACGCGCATTCTGCCCTTTGTTAGAAAGGGAGGTAATTCAGCTCTTATCAGCCCCTTAATGACCTTTATGATCAGCGTGTGATGCAAAGATGTTTTTATAACGGTAGAATAACCGTAAATCTTAACCGCTTTTCCTCTACCATTAAAACAAAGCAGTAAACTAAAATCTTAACCGCTATCAAAGCCTGCTGGTAACAATTTGTCCAATTTCACCATTTAAATAATGTGCTGTCATTAGTCATTGATAGTCTTCTATCTAACCTCATGCTGTACCTTTCGCTCATTAGAACAACAAAAGGCTCAGCAGACGAATGCAAAAGTCCGCCATACCTGCTACTCGTACTGCCAGTCAGTACTGTAAAATTTTTCGATGTCTAGTTTGGGAGATAGTTCGAAAAGTTGTTCGATTCGAATGGTTGTTCAGATTGATAGTTATTCCGTTTAAATAGTTATTCAGTTTAGAAAGGTTAGCTGGGTATAATATGTATGCGAAGCCAGCGCTGGCTTAGTATGGGCCATGTATATAAGCAGTTTTTCAAGCCTGGCCAGCGCACACCACAACAAAAATCCAGAAATGACTGGCCTCATCTAAAAAAAAACACAGCTCAGGCCAGCGCTGGCAGCCAGTCTTACTGGCAGCATGCGCATCGGCTTCGTGTAAACTTTTCTTAAATTTATTCAGATAAAAACCGGCCAAGTGCGAGACGGACTCACGCACCGAGAGTACCGTATCACTAAGGTAAAAATACCGTCTTTAGTCAGGGACGTGCATTCGCGCAGAAGTGCATTAAATGCGCCCGAGTTCGTTGTTACACGTGTAACAACGACACACACACACTTCTACACGTGTAAGCTTGTAAGTTTTCCCATTTTAACGAGGAGCTGAAACAAATAAAACATCAAAAATACACGTTCCTTTTATGGGGACCCTCTTATTTTTAACTTTTCATTGTTTTCATTATTGTTAGATTATCCGCCAGAATTTTATATTCTGTGAAAATTTCACCCATTTGGGTAGGTACTAAAGTTCAAAAGAAACAACCATTTAAAGGTCAGACAGACATACAGTAATAGAGTCCCGTTGGCCTTGGCACTTATTTCTGCCGTAAAGCAGCAGTGTTTGCACTGCTGTGTTTCGGTTTGAAGGGCAAGGGATCTAGTGAAATTACTGGCACATGAGACATAACATCTTAGTTCTCAGGGTGGGCAACGCGCTTTGCTGTCTTATTAGCGTCAATGTAAGTCACTAATAAGACAGTGGGTGCTATGGGCGGTGAAGACCACTTACCATCAGGTGGCCGGTACCGTCAGGTGCTCACTAGTAACATAAAAAAAACCCTTTGGGTACGGAACCCTGAAAATGAGAACATTCCCAACACTGGCGGACTTTTTGTTCTCGTCTGCTGTGCCGTTACTTGTAACAAGATACTCAACATATCAGAACTATGCATACCTTCATCTCCTTCGCTCGTCTCACGGCTAATTGGATTTCGGCTGTCCTCATTAACCACGCTCTAGTAACTACGGTATTGTGACGTTCATATGAGTGGTACAGGGAAACACACATCAAAGTTGGCGAGCAACGTACAGGGAAACACATCAAAGTTTGTTTGCCTATTTCTGCCGTATAGCAGCAGTGTTTGCACTGCTGTGTTTCGGTTCGGAGGGTAAGGGAGCCAGTGAAATAACCGGCACATGAGACTTACCATCTTAGTTCACAAAGTGAGCAACGCGCTTTGCTGTCTTATTTGTGTCAAAATATGCCATTAATTAGACAGTGGATGCTATGGGCGGTGGTGATCACTTATGGTGACTACTATCAGCTCGTTCGCTCCCTTGTAACATAAAAAAAGTTTAATCATAACATTCTATAAAAATGTGCAGTATTTTGATGGGCAAAAGGGTCATAGCTCAGCGTTATATTTACTCGGAAGCAAATAATTTTTTTGATCATATCTTTGTGGGTAACTCCTGCTGTAGATAGCAGCTGGCATCAATAGCTTAGCGTGCCTCCCGAAGCACGGAATCATCTTACTTTTTGAACAATCAGATGATTCATCTTGCAATGTCCTAACCAAACTTGGGAAGTCTCACAAAGTGATTTTTGTTGGTCCCCATCGGGAATCGAAGCCAGAACCTCCGTATCGATAGCCGACCACTCTTACCACTTGGACTTCAAATCACAGTCCCTTTCTCAGAAGGTATAGTATCATAGTCGCAAGCTGAGAATTTTACAGCCGTCTGACATGTCTTAACCATACACCACTGGTATTTTACAGTAACCAATAAACCGAGACCAATAGCTTACGTGCCTTCTGAAACACAGAAATACTTAAGTTGGGAATTTAATGCCATTAGATCCTCGGTTAGATCCACTCGTGAGCGAAAAGAAAAACTATCAGTAGGCCACTAGCGCTAAAGTCATCACCTCTCACGTGCCGTCAAGTAATTTACATATTAAAACAAGTATTCAATATGAACCCAAAACTAGTTTTCTAGGACCGGTAGCAGACGTATTTTATTTATTTTTAGGAATGTGACCGAGGTCGCGAGTTACACTACAAGCTGACAGATTAATTATACCAGAGCTAATACGTTCACAGCTTTAGGTAATGGTATAGGCAGGCAGGTACAGGAAATAAAAAAAAGTTTTCTCTAGCGATGACAAGTGTAAAAAAGTCTATGTGGCGTCGCTTTTCTGTCTCAACTGCCCCTACTTTGACCATACTGCTGTCAAAGAATACATAACCACAGAAAAATAAAGGTACTTAGAAGGAGGATTAAAGAAATAATTCGTCACTTGGGTATAGGCGTTGTTCTATGGATTTGACAGGTTATTTTGAATATTTTCTATGGATCATCGATGATGGGGTTGTGACATGTTGGCAGGTGTCATCCCCTACTAAAATAAATTAGCAAGGTATCTATTCCGAGCGAAGCAAGGAGGTCCGAAATCTTTGCATATAACATTACGCTCTGCTGTAGGCTTTGTTGGTGTAGTTGCTAGGAAAACCGAAAAAAAAGGGCTTCTCTAACGTCGACAATAACCAATAGCTTGTCGCCATACATTGTGCATCTTCTGTCCAGTCCCGACTGCACATATATCCTGCATCTTGGGAATGGACCTAATCAAGGCGAATTCGGAATCCGTAGAATTGACCTTTACTGCGGGCCGGTCTGGTATAAAGTTCACAACGAACAAAAAAGTATCAGAAGCGCACTCCTTTACATGTAGTAGTGTTGTTTACTTTTGGGGAAATGACGAATGACATTTTCTTTACGCCATAGAAGGTTTTGGGGTACTTCTTTAGACGACTTTGTACAAGCTTGACCACCTTCGAAATCTACTGTTTAACCTTACTACGACTATCAACGATAGAGATGACCTCACCTTATATGACAGGGCAGATGGTAAAAATTAACAAAACCATATTAGTAATTCCAATACTAACTTCATAAACGAAATCCATAATGATAAACACACAGAAAGTTTGCATTTATTATGCCATAACGTTCTCTGTAAACGCCATTCATTATAAACGGGTCGGCCCTCCGTTTGAGCTAAGAGTATTTAATATTAAACACGATGGAGCTTTCATTTGCAAATTAAGAAGTATCCAGTATTGTTCGTGCTTTCAAAGAGGATTCTTTTCCCTATGGGCGAGGATTTCTGAACTAAATTTATAATTCACTCAGGGCTGCGTTCTGAGTCTTCTAAGTTTCTTTATATTTACTAGAGATTAGCTGATACTCGCGACTTCGTTTGCCTTGTACATTTTTACTTGGGGATCAGTGGCTGCCCGCGGTAAAAAGTAAAGTATTTAATAAACAAAGAAATTTACTATAAAAAAATCAATTTCACTTTTTAAGATTTTTGCATATTACAAAAATTCGTAGCATATAGTCTTAGTTACCCGAAGTCAGTTGAAAATATTAAGATGTTTGTATAAATATGCCTTTTTAAAGTTTTATACAAACTGGAAAATAAGTGATAATAAATTGTAAAAAAAAACCGGCCAAGTGCGAGTGGGACTCGCGCCCTAAGGGTTCCTTACCTATCTACCATATGATATACTAAAAGTTTTTGCTCTTTGATTTTAAAAACTCCGCGACCATCGAACTTGACCCCTCTTTTATAGAAAAGTTCGTGAAACGGGAGCTCACCTTAATTGGTTACTATTAGTTGTGAGAAAAATTGAAATATTTAATGATTTTAGACTTTTCCTTTTATTTGTACTGTGGGACCTAACTTCTTGCCAAATTTCATAATTTTAGGTCAACGGGAAGTATCCTGTAGGTTTTGCTTTTTGGCATAAATGTATGGAGATGAGGGCATAAAAAGCCATATCTTTTGATTGCGTCGTTGTAAAAAATTGGAATTTTCAGATCTTGTGTGGTTCATGGACTTTAATATTCGTTATCAATTTCAACCTGATAACTCTTCTCGTTCGTCAGAAAAAGGGTCTTGACAGACAGACAGACAGACGGACAACAAAGTGATCCTATAAGGGTTTCGGTATTTTTTATTTTGAGGTACGGAACCCTAAAAAGCAACTGGGCCTTGAGTCAAGTGACTTTCTACAATCGCAAACGCTAGTAGAATAGAATGAAAATATATGGGATTGACGTTAGCTAACGAAATGTTGCGTGACAGCTAATGTCAATCCCATACATTTTTATTCTATTCTATAGCGTTGTCTATAATAGAAAGCCACTTGACTCAGGGCCCTTGTATAGAGTTCCTTTCATATATAGGTAAATAAGTTTTCTCATTTCAATTCGTTGAGATCAAAAGGCAAATTCGTGGAATTTTGCGGTCCGTTCGCCTGTTTGATGGTTTTTGCGGTTAAAGGACCGATCACACCTGACTGAATTCACACACTAAGTCAGTTAGTCTCCTACGTAGGAAAGGAAGCTAGAAAGATGGAACTAAATAAGTCACTAACTGAGTAAGCCGCATAGTAAGCAACACAGTAAGGAACTTTAGTGAAGGGCCAATACGAATAGAACACCTTAACGTACGGAAAATATTAGTAAGGGCTAATTTATGTTGTATAGAAAAACACTAGAATTACTACAAAAAAAAACCGGCCAAGTGCGAGTCGGTCTCGCGCACCGAGGCTTCCGTACCACCACATAATCATAATTGTATTAGTTGAAATTTCAGTAAGTTAATGTGCTAGATTTTTTGAGTCAGACTGCGCTTGATTAAATTTTATTATTTGTTGTTATTTAATAGCTTATTAAACTTAAACTTAAAAAAGCTTAAACATACCAAACGAGCAATGTATACTCCTTAACTCAACCGAACAGTCGTATACAACTTTTTTAAAGTGAATTTTTTAAGTTTATTATTAGTACTTATTATTTAACCAAGATTATGCTTTATTTTTATTTTTCATGGACAAGTTGTTCGATTCGAATTAATCATTCGCAAAATAATCACATCACTAAACCTTCTAACTCCTTTACTTGAAGGGACTTAGCAAGTTTAGTGATGTCCAAGTGCGAATGATTAATTCAACTTATCGAACAAAAAATATACTTCGGGTCAAGTGCGAGGCCGACTCTCGCGTCGAGGGATTCGATATTCCTGTAGTATTTTTAAAAGCAATAAAGCCCATCTTTAAGACCGCAAATAAGTTTGTTTGTAATTTTTTCTTCTTTTAAGTATCGGTTGTATTTGTCTTGAGGTTGTATCAGCTTATTTTTAACAATCGATAGTATTTTATTGTACAATAATTATTTTCGATAAGGCTATTCAACAGAGTTACTGTATTTCAAGATCAACTACCGACAGCGAAACTATCGCTATCGGAACATCACTATTCAGCAACTGTATTAGTAGGCACTTTTTCTACTTAGCTTTCTAGCTAGAACTCTGAATTCACAAACGTCTTTTTCTACGTAGCCTCCTAGGTAGATTTCTTATTCAGTCGTCAAATTCAAACAGGTGTAATCGCGGCTTTATATTGAACTAGCTGGTGCCGGCGACTTCCTGCGCTTGAGGTTCGTAAAAAAGTAGCCTATCTTCCGCCCACTAAGGTAAAAATACCGTCTTAGTTATGGACGCGCAGTCACGCAGAAGTGTATTAAATGCACGTGAGTTTTTTATTTGTTGTTATTCTGTAGCTTATACACTATAAACGTACCAATTTTCAAGCTTGTACGTGTTCACGTTTTTACAATAGAGCCAAAACAAAAATGGAGCAAAAATCGCCTAAAAAGACAAGTTTTCGGTAGAAGCCCCCTTTAATTCTTTTAAATTCTTTAGTGTTATTATTTCTTGTTATAGCGGCGGATATATATGTGTGAAAATTTCAACAGTCTACCTACTACGGTTCATGAGATACACCCCGCTGACATCGGAGGCATATTAATGGGTCCAGTTTTTCACCCTTTGTGTACGAAACCCTGAAAAAAGGCAGTATTTTTTTCTTTTAGTCAGTGGGCTTGCTTTGACCTCAATGTAGCTGTGAAGACAGAGATGAGGTCGTCGATGGAACGAGCTTGCAAGAAGAAGCCTATTCACTCGCAACTTGAATAAATTTGAAATAATGTTAACACTCCTCCTACAACTTGCCTTTCGAAGCGCGGAAACGTTTTTTTTCAAACCATCAGGTGGTAAGGGGAGGTTGATATACCATGCATTGTCCTCACCAAACTGCTCCCAACGTAATACTTTTAGTGTGTGCCTCCAGTGTAATTCGAACCGGTAGCCTACGTAATTGTGCACCCAGGGACTCAATTCTTGAAAATCACCGGGTGATAAAATATCATTTTGTTTGAGGCTTTAAAAATTCACATTTGCCCTGATAAACTGTTGATAGGTAAGACAGAAAACACGAAAATTAACAATAAAGGACTGCTTTATATTTTACGAATATCAATCTTCACTTTTAAAAGAAAGATCTGTGATTTTGAATTTTTTGAGTGATATTTTATCACCCGGTGATATTCAAGAATTGGCTCCCTGCGCTATTTCCACTCAGCCACCGGGACTGAGGAGGCAGTTATAAATGCACTGCACTACTAATTGCCTATTATAACTCTTATAAGTGCCTTTATGATTCACCGCTTCTCTCTCTCTTTGATCAATTATCGTAACTTTTAACTTATATGATTTGTTTATACAGTGAAAACTTACAATTTCCATTTAAATTTAATTTAAGCGCGCTTCATATTTTTTACAAATTTCGTCAGACTTGCCGAATTCGAGAATGTGGAGGTACTATTTATATGGTCTCGTGTCTGTACTCCGCTTGTCTATTTTGGCCGTTAAGCAGCAGTGTTTGTACTGCTGTTTTGGTTGGAAAAGGAATAATAAATAAGTAATAATAAATAAGTGACATTACTTGCACGTGAGAAATTTCATCTTAGTTTTCAGGGTACAACCTTCAGGCGGTTATGATCACTTAGGGATATGTTGATATTATCTGCTAGTTTGTTCTCTTATGACAAAAATGTTTATAACTTTTGTCTTAAAATCGTTAGCCTCATTCTTTTCGCTTGTTTTTAAGTCACTGTCCATGGTCACTGTCCACATACGCCGCACGATAGCACACTAATCACTTGCTTGCAACTGCATCCTGCCATTGACCTTTTATATCAGGACTGTTTAAAGGAAGAATGCCAATACGATATTTGGAACTTGCATGCATTCGACAAATATTGCCGCTGTGGAAAATGACCCGTGCTCTTTCTCTGCAAATGAAATTGAGTTGGAGTAGTGTCACCTTGATATCGTTTTGAGAGAATATTGGCCAATGGAGCGATGCGTGCCTCTGTCGCTCCAATATCTTAATACGCATCACTCTGTCCAGCTGTAACTGCAATCCCTGCACAAAGCTTGGAAGAAGAATACCTAATACCATTGTAAGTTTCACATAACATCCAGCTTATACTTTTCCTCCATGTTTCCTCCATACGAACCAACAACAAAGAAATAGGACCCTGTTACCTACAAATCTACCCTGGCAAGCTGAGTCACAATGACACACGACCACGTAAAAACCCTGCACTCTACCCTTTGCACTTCATTGCTAATCCTACTTTAAAACTAGCGCAGTAGAGTTGAAATCGAATTGCATTTGCAATGTGAACTTTGACTTTAGAACGCGCTTTTTCGGTGTTGCTACTTTTCATAGTCATTCAAAATTCGCTTTTATGGTTTCGAAAATAGGTATGCTTTTAGAGTAAAGTAAAGAAGCAGCAAATCATACCATACGGTTCGTGTGCATTTCCTTTGTTGGGGCACGTGTTAGGGTTCGCACAAAAAACACCTTTGCTCTACGTTGCGTTTTCTTTGAAAATTTCTTGTGCGATATGAATTATGGTCTTACTAGCGGTTGCCTTTGGCTTCGCTTGAGTTGGTTTATTATTTTTATCATGGATTTTACTTACAATTCGTGGACTATCATTATAATCAGTCCAGTTAGATTGTGACCGTTTTTTGAAGAGATTGTTTTTGGATTTGTCCATATTGTAAGGATAGGATATTGTAGGATATTGTAAGATGTTTTCAATGCTTGTGTATGTTTGCGTTATTTGTGTTTGAATTGAATGTATATACGAAAATATGCTTAATAGGGATCAGGACGATTAATAAAATCCTTATTTTACATAGTTTGTGATTAGAGAAATACAAACAATGCTATGTAATTAATACTACCCTCAGATAAATGACTTTTTTAAAGAACCGGGAGCAACAGCTGTGAGACACTGACATTTAACGCGAGTTGTGCTTAAAGTTTACTGTATATTTCTTTTGTAAAAAAAAAAAACTTAACATAGTACACATCGAGCGCGAATTGGAAGGTCGCTTAGGCTCGCATATTCAGTACAAAAGACCCTCAGAAGGACCACGAGAATCTCGCGGGCGGGTGCGCGCGGAGGTGCGGAGTGGATTGCAAGGGGGGCGGAGAGTGTCCGTTCTGTATGATAGTATTTTATTCTGTAACCTTGATGTAGAGTATATTAAGTAGCTTCTCGCTTTCTGTTATTATTTTATTTTGAAAGTAAAATACCTACCAGGAATTCATAACAAACCAGGAACAATAGTGTTTGTTCAAAGCTTGATATGTTCTATTTCTATTTGTGTCCAATGTCCATTCCCTAACAATAATGTTTGGGTAAGTATCCCTCCTACGCCATTATTATGGTAAAAGTTTGTGTCGGTTTGTTTGGAAACTTGACAGCGTTATCTTCCCTCCTTGTTGACTTCCGTTGTGAGCGGTGAAGGGTTTTGAGTGGAATCAAATCATTGCGAAATGGTCCGTGGTTTAGTTAGAGCGTTCGGTTCTCGATCAAGAGGTCCTAGGTTTGATTCCCAGTGCAGACACTGTCTAATATAAATCATTTTACATCTCTCATATTCGGTAAGTAAGTCCTTATTACCACCAAATGGGGCTTGTAGGTGATCAATTAGCGCTCTAGGGTAATAATGTAGCTAGAAAAACCCTAGGGCGGTAAGTAATAAATTTTTTAAAGAGAAGTGTTTTTTTTTAAATAACTTACCGCCCTAGGGCTTTTCTAGTCACATTATAACGAAACGGAACGTTATCCGTAACTGTAAACAATCTGCTATCCAAATTTTAATCCTGTTAATAGAAATCTTATCAATACTTACTAAGTTGGTGATATCTACAAATAAGAACCTCAGTAAAGTTAACTGTGCTATTAATTATCACGGAGAAACCTGGGAAACAACACTTTCACTGCAAGGAACGACAAATATCAACAGTTATTTCTACGTTTTTTAAATTAATAAAGGAAGACTTTTCTACAAATCACATCTCAAGAATTTACAACAACAATCAGCTGATTGGATGTATGCTGACTGACAGGTGGCTGTCAATGTCAGATCACCAGTGATACCATTGTAAAACGCGCGTTACGGATGCGTTCAGTCTCAAAATAAGAGTATAATACCGTTATTGAAAATAACGTTTCATTTCACGCTCGATTTTTAAGGAAGTTACGACGAATGCCGAAGATGAACTGCCAAGCGTGTGCCAAGCATGTTGCTATAATAGAAAGGATGCAATGCCAAAATTGTAAGAAATACTACCACTTCGGATGTCTGGGTATTACCAAAGAATACTTTGTCACAGAGAGGCAAAATTTAGATCGTGGCTGGAAATGTCCCGAGTGTGCCATAAGCATGCGACACGCAAGAAACGACGATACGCCTGTGCGTGCTGTTGGATCAACAATGTTGAACGATTCGCGGCTACCTGCTATTTCGGACAAAGTCAACCAATGCGATGTTGATATCAAAAATACAACGGTTACAATAACAACGCCGAAAACTGATATATCTATAGCCAATCAAGCCGCTAAAAATGATGATGATTTTGTTAATATCAGCGACAGAAGGCTTAACAGGCGGAAGTATCTGGATTTGAACTGCTCATCTGCCGCTGATATTCGAACAGAGCAATATGAATTGCCTCAAAATGAAGGCGTTACTGACAATTCACCCTTACCACCACCACGGGTGAATATAGATAAGACTGATATAAATGAAAGGATTTTGCATGAACTTTTATCATTTCGACGAGAAGTATTAAATCTGCTTGCACAGAAAGACGAGCGTATTCGAAACTTAGAGGCACAAATTACTTCTTTGAAAGATTTGATCTCGGTAAGGTCAGCATATAAAGGCAATGATGATAAAATGAAAGAGGATGCACCACCAATATCACTACCGTTGCAACAAGCTGACACTGTGCCAGTAAAAAGCCCCACGAATAAGAATTCGATTAAATTTCCCAGTCCTGCAGTCGAACATCAGAAGGCTAATCTTAGGGAGAACGAGAAAGGGAGGAAGACAGTAAATACTATATCTGGAAACGTAAAAGAAATTAACACTATCAGTGCTCCTACATCCAAAGATAATACAAACATTTCTTGCACGAAAGTTCATGATGCGACCGAAGAGGAACCAGATAAAAGCGGACTAGATTGGACTGAAGTGAAAAAGAAGAAGAACACTCGCTCTTCACTCCCGCGGGTGCTTCGGGGTACTGCTATTCCTGGTACTACATCTCTTTCAGCTGCTGAGAGAATGAATTATGTGCATTTGTACTACGTGCAGGAGGGTACAACTGCAGCGCAAGTCAGCGCTCATTTGAACTCTATTTGTAGTGGATATGACTGTGTCGTCGAGACGCTCAAATCGCGTGGGAAATACGCCTCCTTCAAACTAGAAGTTCCGACCAAGCTAACTGAAGTCGTTATGTCGCCAAGTAACTGGGCTAAAGGTATATGTGTCAAACCATGGCGTCAGAACTTTCGTTCAAAGCAGTCGCATAAGTAAAATCAGATGTACGAGTAAACCTAAATCTTTTCATCTC
Source organism: Athrips mouffetella (assembly GCA_947532105.1). Classification (NCBI taxonomy): domain Eukaryota; kingdom Metazoa; phylum Arthropoda; class Insecta; order Lepidoptera; family Gelechiidae; genus Athrips; species Athrips mouffetella. The sequence goes on along the minus strand of OX383969.1, from coordinate 4,431,586 downwards.
TACTACCAGAACGTGCGCGGTTTGCGTTCAAAAACATCTTTGTTTCATAAGAATATGTCACATTGTCCATACGACATAGTTGCATTAACGGAGACTTTCCTAACCTCATCTGTGTTTGATGGCGAGCTCTTCCCTCCCGGATATGTCGTAGTTCGTAAGGATCGGGTGGGAGATGTTGGTTGGGGCGGAGTTTTGTTAGCTGTACGCGAATGTTACTCAATACGTGTGCTTACAGACATAGATGGTCTTACGCCGGATAAAGAGATAATATGTGCTATTGTTAGTATCAAAAATGTTAAATTTTTATGCTGTGTAGCATACTTGCCCCCAAATTACACTGACGAACAATATTTAAGTGTTTTATGCTGTGTGGAAAATGTTATATGTTCATGTTCTCCTATAAATGTGTTACTGTTAGGAGACTTTAACTTAAATTCTGCTAGTGTTAATGTAAGAACACAATTTACTATGTTTTGTGAATTTTGTGAACTGATTCAGAATAGTACTATATTGAACAGACATGGAGTTATGTTAGATCTTGTACTAAGCAACCTTGATCTCGACGAAGTGACCGTGTGCGAGTGCTTGGATCCGTTAGTGCAAATTGACAATTATCACCCCGCACTTGACATAACGGTCAAGATTAGTCGTGACTTGTCACCTCCACCAATCTATTCCCCACCTATCCCACGCCATGGTGCCTGTCCTAACTGGAACTGGCACAAAGCTGATTTCAGCGGCCTTTACGCAGCTATTGCTGAAATTGATTGGTCTGATTTATTCACTGAAGTTGGTGTGGATGAAGCCTGCAATATTTTGTACTCAAAACTCTATGACTGTATAAATGTATACGTACCTCTCAAAAAGCCTACTCCACTGAATAAGAGATATGTATATCCGAAGTGGTATACGTCAGATATTATACGCAACATACAAAATAAATATTTTCACCTCAAAAAGTACAAGTCGGAGGGTAAAGAATTCAACAGAGAACTGTTTAAGTACTACCGAGAGCATGTTAAAATTTTGATTGACAATGCGTATCAAGAGCACTTGCGAACTACACAGAAAAACATTATTATTGCTCCAGCAAAATTTTGGGAATACGTTACAGATAAAAAGAAGGAGAGGCGTCCTGATAAGCATCTTGTGTGCGATGGCGTGGAAGTATCTGGGCAAGCAGCTGCGGATGCTTTTGCGCAGTATTTTGGCTCTGTTTTTCAGAATAATCAACCTCTGTTGGACTCCATGCAAGCTGCTACTGCCGCGCGTACTCTATTAGATTCTGGGTCTGTGTCTATAGAAAATGTTAGTGAAATTGACTTAAGAACTGCTGTAGGGCGTCTTAAAACACGTTCAGCTACAGGTCCAGATGGTATACCAAGCATTATCATTAAAGACTGTATATCGGTTCTAGAGGGTCCGCTACTGTACCTTTACAATCTTGCCCTGTCTACTAGTAACTACCCCGAATGTTGGAAAATATCTAGGGTTACACCCATTCCCAAAGGGAATGCAGGTACGGACGTCTCCGACTTTAGGCCAATCGCTGTGCTTTCAGCATTTGGGAAGATTTTTGAAACTATTTTGAACAGGCACATAACTCTGCAGGTTGGTGATCTGCTGCACGATAGTCAGCATGGCTTTCGTAAGACACGTTCAACAACTACCAACCTCATTACATTCGTAGATTACGTAATAGCTGGGATGGACGCGGGAAAACAGATCGATGCTGCATACTTTGATTTCCGGAAGGCATTCGATCTCGTAGATAATGAAATTCTACTAAAAAAATTAGCGCTTAGAGGCTTTACACCAAAATTATTGGACTTTTTTTCAAGTTACCTCAGCAATAGGCGTCAATTTGTGAGAGTCAATGGATATGAAACCAAAGACTACTACACGAGATCCGGAGTTAGCCAAGGTAGCACCCTAGGTCCTACACTTTTCCTTCTAATGATTGACGATCTACCGAATGTCATTTCTACAGCTGAATGCGTTTTGTTTGCTGACGACCTCAAATTGTATTATGGGGTGTCCACAGAAGCTGATACACAGTTGCTACAAAGGGATATTGATGCGGTAACTGAATGGAGCAAAACTAATAATCTTCCTTGTAATTTGAAATGTAAAATCATTACATATGCACGAAAACGCTCCCCAATAGTTGCTTGTTATAAAATCGAGGAAGTCCCTATGGAAAAGGTTGACGACATTCGCGATCTTGGCCTTTTAATGGACTGCAAAGTAGATTTTCACAAACACGTTGTTAGTATGTGTAAGCAAGCTAGTAAGATTTTAGGTTTCATTATGCGTACCGCTGCGCAGTTTAATAATATGAGAGTTTCCAAGGTGCTTTATAATGCGTACGTGCGCAGCAAACTCGAATTTGGAGCTATAATTTGGGATCCTCATGAGGACAAATACAAACTTATGGTGGAAAAAATCCAACGCAAGTTCGCACGCTGGTTTTACAAACGTGCATATGGATATTATCCCTTTCTTTATCCCTCATTGTTTGTATCAGCGATGGTGGATATGGAGACGCTTTCTTTGAGCAGGAAGGTGCTGCTGCTGATGCACTATCTTAGTGTTCTGCATCAAAAGAGAGATGGTCCCCTGGCGATGCAGGAAGTGGGCATCATAGTTTCGGGAAAACCCTGCGAAGCGCATGGAGCGATGGCGCCGAGGCGTAAACTACGGCTGATACAGCGCCCTGTCACGCGAACCAAATTTGCGAACAACGCACCTACCACACGGGCACTTACGTTGATAAGTAACATTCTCTTTGACATTGACGAGATTGATTTGTTTACTGACAAACTAGGATGCTTTCTTAGCAAGGCTAAAAAGTACCTTGAACGTATTTCTTAGGTATTATTTACTTTTGACAATAACATTTTTTGAAAATTAGAAATTTTTATTTTAAGACAGTTCGTTGACATTTTTTTTTTGACAATTTTTATTTGTAATTATTAAAATTTAATTAAGTAATTTTAATTAAGTTGTGTAATTTTTATAAGCTTACTAGTGTTTTGGATTTTCTGTAAATAAGTAAGTTGAATGAATAAATGAAATGAAATGAAATTATTACCCTAGAGCGCTAATTGGTCACCTACAATTTGGTGGTAATAAGGACCTACTTACCTCACAATCGAGATGTAAAGCAGAGTAGTTAGCTCGGGTGTAAGCATCAATTGCACCCTCGAACTATAGGCGCCCTCGCTGCGCTCGTGCGCCTAAATATCTCGGGCTGCAATTGTTGCCTTACAGCCCTTGGCTACTAATCTACTATTGTGTGACTTTCCCAGTTCGGTTAGAACAACGCATGATGATTCATACATATACTCGTACATAAATAAAATCACGCCTCTTTCCCGTCGGGGTAGGCAGAGACCACACCCCTGCACCTGCTACGATCTTGACATACTTCCCTTGCTTCCTGTACTTTAATTAATCCTTTCATACATGCTCGTGGGTTTAGGGTACATCCTTTAAAAATAAGCTGAGTCTAGTATGTCAATCTTAAACTGGTCTAGGCTGTACAAGTAAAGTAGTATCATTAGTCCCAGGTACAGATACGGGGCTACACTGCATGTAATCTGTACAATGGAATTGATTGCACGATCCGAACTCTGGTGACCACCCCACACGTTACTGCCTGACCTAGATTAGGTTTATAGCTTGCAGGTTTATGTTGAGTACAATCTATTACATCTCATACAGCATTACAAATATTAGCGTTACTATTTAGTAAAAAAGTAATTGATGAGTACGAGTCTACTCAGTGGTGACTGCTTGGTAAAAAGACGGTACTTTTTTTTAGTGGTCTTCTATTGTTAGCCGAGTGGCTGTTATAATTTCACCGGACGGTTGGGGAGCGGAAGGCTCTACCCAGAGAAAACTCGGAAGGCTTCAAGCCTAAGGTCGCCTCGCGGGGCTCGGACCTCGGCTTAGGTTGTTGCCGGGGATCGGAGAGAAAAAATCATAAAGTTTCTTTCGGTTCTCGAAGAATATAAAGTTGCATATCAATTACGATACTAATTAAGAGAGAAAAATTTAACAAACGGGAGCGTCAAATCATCTTCAAGCATATTTTTGTCAAAATTTTAACAAGCTCGAATTTATTACACCGCTATTTAAACTCTTATTCATTGATCGTTTTCTGCATTAAAAAATCTTCATCCGTCACTCATCAAAATGTTAATGATAGGTTTAGATGTGTAATAATGTACGTAATTATGGATATTTAATGGGCAGGCAATTTGTATGTATTTTTAAGGGATTAGGTGTATTGTACCTGCACGGAAATTCGTACAGTCAAGAGCATGTCAAGCTCGACACATTGGAATTTGTACCGCGCTTATCTTTCAGCGTAGAGATGAAAATCGCACGGCGAGTGTTAAGCTGAACATGCTTTTGACTGTACCTAAAAAAAGTAGAGTATTTATGTTGCGATCTAGGTGAGACCGCATTCTTTTCCAAACAATAGGAATCTATGTATTTTAGTTGCACTAAAGACATTGTAGGCTTAAATAAAAATGCAAGTATTTTAAATGAACCCGCATTTTCATATAAAAATAACTGATAAAATGATATCGCAATAAAAACGGGGTTATCAGCGCGGAACAGATTTCACGGTGTCGCACTGCCATGAACTAAAACTTATTGTGCAGAACAATTGTGGTCAAAACTGTAACAAACAGACTGAACTGTTAAAAATATAACAGAGGGGGTTAATGTCTTGTTATCAGCTCTTTCAGGGTTCCTCTGAAACCCCTGAAAGAGTTTCAAAGTTCCGAATATTTTTTTTAAATACTTTAGGTTCTTAATTAATTCGTTTGGTTCTTTATTATTATGAATTATTTACATAATAAATGTCTATCAACTGTAATTAACTCTATCAAATTTTCCCTTTAGCAAACTTCGTATTTTTTTTACATTTAGTACTAATGTATAAGTGTACTCGACCTAGTAACGAGAATTAAAAATTTTAGGCAACCTTTACAATAATAATAATATTTTCAATTCTTTCATTTGCAATTAAGTTGGGCAATCATATTCTGGTTCCGAAACCCGAACCCTGAAAGTCAAAGAAATCTGTTTTTCCACCTCGACGATACCAAAACGATAACAACAAGAGCGTTTCCATGCTTCAGGAGGCCCGTTAAGCCCTTGGTCGCGGCTGCTGTCAGTGATCGTTAGTAGTCACTATCCCAAGTCAGAGGCCATTTGGTGGCTTATAAACTCTGTCAGTCAGGTTGACACCAACCTTATCTAGGATTGGGTCTGGTTTGCCCTTTGGGTTTTAGAGGTCAGATGGTAGTCGCTCTGTGTAAAAACCATGGTAAAAACGAAATAAGGCCAGGGGTATGATGAGTCAAACCCATAGAATACATGAAACAGAGTTAGAAAGGCGAAGTAGGCAGGCCCCGCGTGCCACAGATAGGTCCGTAGGACAAATAAACGTCAAAACCTCAAAATGACCCCTTCAGTCATTTGCCCGACTCAATGGCGTAAAGGGCAGCGACGAATTTTTTAAGAAAATGCCGTTTTGTGCGATATTATCACGTCGAGCTCACAGCAAAGATAAAAATCGGCCAAGTGCGAGTCGGCCTCGCGCACTGAGGGTTCCATACCACCACGTAATCATAATTGTATTAGTTGAAATTTCAGTAAGTTAATGTGCTAGATTTATTTTGAGTCCGACACGCGCTTGACCAAATTTTATTATATGTTATTATTTTATAACTTATGAACTATAAACATACCAATTTTCAATTTTGTAAGTATTCCCGTTTTTAAAATAGAACGAAAACAAAAATCGCCTCCTCGACCATCCAACTTGACCCCTCTCTTATATGTATGTTCTTGAAACGGGAGCTCACCACAATTGGTTATCATTAGTTGTGAGTAAAGTTGTAATATTTAATGATTTCAGACTTTTCCCTTTATTTGTACTGTGAGACCTAGCTTCTTGCCGAATTTCATAATTTTAGGTAAACGGGAAGTACCCTGTAGGTTTTGCTTTTTTGCATAAATGTATGGAGATGAGGACATAAAAAGCCATATCTTTTGATTGCGTCGTTGTAAAAAAATTTAATTTTCAGATCTTGTGTGGTTCATAAACCCTAACATTTGGTATTAATTTCAACCTGATAAAAGGTACCCGTTCGTGAGATAAATTGTCTTGACAGACAGACAGACGGACGGACAACAAAGTGATCCTATAAGGGTTCCGTTTTTTTCTTTTGAGGTACGGAACCCTAAAAATTAGCAAAATGGAGGCCTATTGTACCACCGATAACCATTTAGAATACCTTTTTATCCACTATATTTGTTAAAACAAAAATATTTTTTAGCCGGTCGAAACCAGAGCAAAAGTGCTTCCAAAAATACATCGATATCGATACATTACTGTATACTTGCATTATTCCTGTAATTTTGAATACTTACTTGTATATATTTTTTAGCTTTGAAGTTAACCAATAATTTTTTAATAATTAAAAAATTAAAAATTGTTTGCACTCATACTTAATCCCAACTTTAGAAAGAGATTTTTGGCAGCTACCCAGGTGATCTAAAAGAAAAGCAAAGATGGATCGATGCCACAGGGCGAAAAGATTGGTTAGCCACCAAAACAAGTTCTACTTGCTCCAAACACTTTCTGGAGAGTGACATCATCTTTTCGGCACAAAGAAGACATTTAAAGCCTCTTGCTATACGCTGTAAGAAACCGAAATCACTTCCCGGAGGGACACCAACTTTACCACACACGTCTTAAATGTTATGTAAATTTAATTTGTTGGTTCTTCTTATTGCTGACTAGCAGTTGCCCATGACTTCATTTGCGTGGGATTCGAAAAAAGAGTAGATATTATGCTTTTCTAGGTATAAGTCCATATTCCTGCCAAATTTAATCAAATTCTGTTTAGTGGCTGGGTCGTGAAAGAGTAACAAACATCCAAACATATAAAAATTCAAACTAAAATAAATTATCTTTATAATATTAGTGAGATATAAATAAGAAAAATGTAAATATCATAAAATAATAAAACAAAACAATGCTTCATGATCTATTTTATTTTTGAAGAATATTTACACGCAGGGATCTTCTAATAAAAAACCGGCCAAGTGCGAGTCGGACTCGCGCACCGAGGGATCCGTACCACCACATAATCACGATTGTATTAGAAATTTCAGTATGTTCTTGTGCTAGATTTTATGAGTCCGACACGAGCTTGACTAGATTTTATTATTTTATTTTATTTTATAGCTTATGCACTATAAACATTGCAATTTTCATGTTTTCAAGTGTTCCCGTTTTTAAGATAGAGCATAAACAAAAATCGCCTAAAAAAGGTCTTTAGTATCGGAGCCACACTTAATTTATATATTTTTTTTATTTTTAGTATTTTTTGTTATATTGGCAACAGAAATACATGATCTGTAAAATTTTTAACTGTCTAGCTATTACTGTTCATGAGATACAGCTCAAACAAAATTTTGTAAAAACAGATGACTTTGGTGGCATCTTTTGCATTTGGTTTAAAGTATTTTTTAAAACAAAAAATACATTATTTATTTACTCAACAAGCTCCAATTAACGGGGTGGGTCAAACTTTTTTTTACGCTCCCCCTTTAGCTGTTTGGGAGCCCCCCTTCATTTTTTAAATTTTTAGTATTTGTTGTTGTAGCGGTAACAGATATACACAACTTGTGAAAATTTCAAATTTCTACCTATTACGGTTCATGAGATACAGCCTACTGACAGTCAGACAGACATCGGAGGCATATCAATAGGTCCCGTTTTTCACCCTTTCGGTACGAAACCCTAATAAAGAATGAGTATAAAAATAAACCCGTATACAAGTAAATTCTTGGCTTATTTCAGCTTGCACAACCTAACATTAGCGTGACGATTAGTTTCTGCGCATGGTGACACGCGGAGAGCCAATGAACGCTTTGCAGTCCTTTCCCCACCATACCCCGCGCACCCCCGCGACTCGTTTTTTGTGTTCTGCGCATTAACCGCCATCGCTAGAGTTAGTTATTGCAAGCTGTACGAATCTAAAACAAACCTATGTTTCGTGGAAAAGTAGTAATCCAGAGTACAATTATCCATTTTATCGATAATTTTCCCAATGAAACATACATCCCTAGCATTTGCACAATAATGATACCAGTATAACACAACAATTTAATATTTCAAAATCGCTAACTTTCTATTTTCAGTAAAGAAAAATCTAAATTATTTTTTTAAGTATTATGCATAATGTTGCACACATTTATAAATATATTGTTAGGGAAATATTTAAAAGGAAAGTTAAAACAAAGAAAGGTCCAATGGATAATTTTTGCACCGTTTTGTGCAAACTTTATTAGTATGGCCACATTTTATCTTTGTCTCTTTCTCACCCAAAAACGTCAGATTTTGACGTTTTTGAAAATAATGTTATAACGTAATGTAATACGGTAAATTTTTGATTGCTTGGATTTGGCTCTTTTGACTTTTTCGATTCACCAGTAGACGACAAATAGCTAGCGGTTTTTTTATGTAGTGAAAATATAATTCATCGTGTAAATGTGTGCAAACTGGCGACACCGGTTCTCGTACAAAATTGTCAGCATTGCCTTTGTATTCTATGGTCAAACCTACAACTAAAACTTAAATCGTCCATCGTTAGTGGAAGTATCGCTGTAAAAAGTTTTCATTCCAAAATGGCAGGATGTTAAAACAAACTTTTAAAATGGAATATCGTATTAAAACTTGCTACAGAAAAATACAGTCAAGTCGTATTTTGAAAGGAAAAGTTATTTCTTCTTGAGCGTATTATTGTATTCTGAAATAAAGCTTTCAGGATATTGAAAAGTTAACTAAAGAGGGGATTGGGTATTATCATAAATAAGCAATGAAATCAATTTTGAATTTAGCCTTTAGAAAATCAGTTTTTGTGGTCAATTCTGGCAGACGCAACCTGAAACTAAACTAAATGTGACAGTTATAATATGCTGTCTTTTTTCAGCCTATAGGGGGTCATGAAGACAGCAACTTAGAACTGTCAAAGGGCATTGATTAAACTTGTGTGGCTCCTTGGCGTCATTTTTTTTTCAGCGGCCACTAATAATTCTTTTATAATTTGATAGCACTACCCTAAAGAAACATAACCGTGGAAAAAGTTTTGCCGTTCCTAATATCGAGGCTGAGATACAGGGTATTAAGTTTTGCTTAAAAGTGACTATATAGTTTAAGTTTGTGTCTGCCAGAATCGACACCTTTGATTCTAAGCACATAATCAGGTCGCTCAAAAAATTGTGATCGTTTACACAAATTGCTCTTTTTTTACTTCTTGCCCGTGTGGTGTCGGTAAAGAATAGTACCAACCTATCGCTACCCGTGGGTGTCGTAAGAGGCGACTAAGGTTTAATGAAACAGAGCATGGGCAGCAGCATCCTTCTGTGTACCGCATCATCTTACATTCTGCGGTTGCTAACAACCGCGATCCATGGTGCTAGCCGTAACGCTAACAAGCGTTGTTTCAGAAAAATCTGGAATTTCGCAGGGAGCGATTTCCAGGGAGGGATTTCCCTGTCCTGCAGTGAACGTTTCATGGGATGTTGTGATGACTTACAGATTGTACTTCGGAATGTGTGTCCAAGAGCTCCAAGAGCTCATTCCGTTATCCTCTTTCTACCATCGGGAGTCCAGACGCCCCGCAGGATATCACCCATAATGAAGCTTAAATGTCAACAACGAGCTGAGTAACTACCGCAAACCGCGAAATCGATACTGAATAGCTGAAATGCGCTGCAGCCACATTAAAATTGCATCGGGCCTTGTACTACACGAGTGTCTTGGACGACGTGAAGTGTCAGCCGGTCGTAAAAATGTCGAATGCGAGACGAATTTAGAATTTAGAACAGGCTGAAGAGAAAGGGCTGAGTTAAGCCGTTATCACACCTTCCTGGATTTAATGACTAGTACCTAGGCGACCGATTAAAATATCATTGGGTGAGCAAGCTATGCTACCCGCCAACAGATGGCGCTGTAGGTTTTTGCGCGCGGTATTTTAGAAAATGCTGTTAGGGTGCTGGCTGCAATTTGGGTATATGATTTGCTCATGATTCATATTAATAGGGATGATAGATCAGCTTAATATGAATCGATTTGGTCCTAACAAGTTTTTCTGTGCGTCGCTGCGTTTTTGAGTTAAAGCAAAAAAATAAAAATGAAATACTAAGTAATGTTTTTTTCGTCTGCCTTTGTGGCTGCTGTTTAAAATATGTAGAAAATATGTAGAAGATGTAGAAAATCGAAGAGGCAGACATGCAGGGCTCTGCATTATCACGGGACGAAGTAGTGAATTTTTGCATTTGGAAGCGCTGTAGCTTTACAACGCAGGGCTATTATGGTGGCAGACCATTTTTCGGGAGTCCTATACATTGTGTTTAATCGGACAGTCATAGTCTGCCAGGTGTACGTTTCATTGTCAAATTTCAAAATTATTGAATCTTAATTCCTCAAAACAGCTACAAAAAATATTGGCAGACATCCACACTCCTGGTGGATGTCTGCCAATATTTTTTGTTGCTTTAAGAGGATGCTTCTTATCATCAGACAAAAAGGCAAAAATGAGCAAATGATATAGAAATTTTACCGTCATCACACTTACTATTAAAACATGGGGAAAATCGAATTTTCACTGACATCAGACCTAGCTAGATCGATTTTTCGAAATTTCATTGAAATCGTTAGAGATTTTTTTTGTGAAACTGATTAGGATATTACGGCATACATTACTGGGAGGCTAGGTTCTGTTCAATATCCTTAATTCATCCAGCAATCTATGCCGAATAAGTCTCTCAATTAAGGGAGGTGTGATAACGGCTTTAAAAAGACTTTCTTACACTATAATCGATACGATTCTGAACACTAGATTATTTTCGGAGAGTTTTGCTACTGAAAAGACGGTGGCGCGGCATTTAGATATTAATGAGAAATCAATGCTTTTCGGACTGCTAGCCAAATTTTAATATGTTGCTCAAAACACTAAGTTTATCAACTTTTCAATAAAACACACGGGTCGTAATAAGGTTTTATTTTCGCTTTCTCATGCATAAAAACCTTGCACTGGTTATAGTAGTTTCTTCATCATTATTCAACTCGTATTGGGAAACTTATTTCAATTTATGTTCTAAGTAACATTCTTAAAATTTGCCACTTTGGGGTCTAAAATGTGGGAAAATGACAACAAAATTTAGTTGAAACAAAGATTAGCTCATCTTTTAAGAAAGGTTAATAAGCTTAACCTGGTATGTGGTGATTAAGGTCCATTGCCAGGGCTAGGCCAATGCCGTGTACAAGGCCAACAGGCAGCTTCATCCAATGAAACAGATGTTCTATCAAAGAAGGTGGTAGGGCTTTAGTGCAACGTCCGTCTGGGGAAGTATCACCCCCTTGCCTTTTTCTGGCGTAAAGCAGCCATGTTTGCAGTGCTGTGTTTCGGTTTGAAGGGAGCCAGTGAAATTACCGGCTCATGAGATATACCATCTTAGTTCCCAGGGTGGGCGACGCGCTTTGCTGTCTTATTAGTGCCAAATTATTTCACTAATAAGACAGCGGTTGTCATGGGCCGTGGTAGCCACTTACCACCAGTTGGTCCACCTGCTCGTTTCTTCACTTGTGACATAAATAAAATCCCTAAAATGTTGCATAATTTGTACATCGATTAGCAGGATAAACAAGCTTGGTGATATAGCTTATAGGCAGGGTAAGTAAGGCCAATGTCGTGGTCATGAATACGCATAATAGGCACTGAAGTTCTGTCAAAAAAAAAACACAAACTCCCTAAAATGGCGCATTATTTGGTGCAGTCAAGAGCTGGTCAAGCTTGACAATGTCGCGCGACTATAGCTCTTAAGGCTATTGAAATAGGAACGGTATACAAAGTATAAAGTATCAAGCTTGATGTGCTCTTGACTGTACATCGATTAGCAGGTTAACAAGTTAGGTGATTAAAGCCTATAGCGAGGGCAAGGCCAATTTCGTGCATACAAGGCCAGTGTACATCTAAATCAAATGGAGTGGTGCGGGCAATCACCCTGGCAGGATCAGAAATAGAACTGCGCAGATGTTCTGTCAAAGTTTCAGCACGTGGTTTCTTCAGACAAATTACCGACTTTTAAGCTAATTAGCTTAGATAAATAAGTCTTCTCTTGACTTAGTTTGTTTAGGTAGAGTTGCTGTAGATCGTGTTTCAGATTTTACGGTTGCCGGTGTTTTTGTTGGTTTTTTGAGTCATTCTCATTGCACTTTGATTGACTAAGCTAAGAACGTTATTTTACGAACGGTTTACTAAACGGTTTTCCTTTTTTTTTCGGTCCATGTTTTGTCTTAGCATGTTGAATCATAATAACATCCCATGATGTGTCTACTACAGGACAGGGAGCTCCCTCCAGAATTCTAGCGTTTGCTGAAAAAATATGGAGTGGAAGTACACACGGCCGCACATCAGTAGAAACACTTTTGGATCTTATGGCGTGGTAATAGAGTTGAAAAAGTTTCTACCAACAAGCGGTTGACCGTACCATATGTAGTCACGTTGCTTGTCAGCGTTACGGCTGGCACCATGGGCCCCTTATGTAGGTGACCGCAGTAACTAAGATGGTCTGATACACAGGAGGATGCTGCTGCCAATCCTCCAGTTTATAACCCTTAGTCGCCTCTTACGAACCCCACGGGTAGGTATGTATGGGATGGTTCTATTCTTTGTCGGCACCACACGGGACAACACAGGTTAAATAATACTATTATTTGGAGAGTTGAGAGAAGTTGATAACACTAAAAATAGGCCTTCAAACAGTTACATTCTATAGTCAGTGGAGTACAGTACACACGGCCGCACTTCAGTAGAAACACTTTTGGACCTAATGGCATGGTAATAGAGTTGAAAAAGTTTCTACCGACAAGCGCTTGACCGTACCCCGCAGCGTGGTCGCTATCAGCTGTTCGCACGTGGGCATACTTATTTCCGGCGCGGGTGAACGCCCCGGCCTTGCGTCGCTCGTGGAATACGCAATCGCGCTGATAATGCCGATTTTTCGGCCCGCGCTCCCCTATTTACATATAGGATGTTGTGCTTACCTGGCGCTCGGGAGGATAAGCGAAGTGAGGGTAGCCTTTGAAGTTTATCCTGCTTTGGGTACGGAAAGTGGAAGTTTATATCGGAATTGGGAAGTTCAAAATTAGGTACTTTAAAGACGGTAGCTCAGATGATGACCTAAATTAAATGAAACTAAGAAATAATTACGTATAACACTGGTAATACCTATATTAGAATAGGTAATTCATCATACACTATGAAAAGATGCGAAGGAACATAGAACACAATCGAGCTTATAATAAAATTACAAGCAAATAACCACAAAAAAAAATACATCCTAAATAGTCTTAATCTTACTAACAAGTAAATCTGGTCTCTTAGATCTCTAGAGCATAGAATGTTTTTTTCACTGTCTATGTGCTTACTTCTTGACCTCGATCTAGTCTTGAGGACTGAGATGAGGTCGACGATGGAACGAGCTAGCCAGAAGAAGTCTATTCACTCGCGACTTAAATAGATTCGGGTTATATAAGAGCTCGGGAACATAGACGCTGGCAGAGAATTCCTTGCGCATTGAGGATAGAATGTAAATAATCGTTCGATCGATTTATAACATACGTATTCATAACATTAGTGTAGAAGTATCAAGTCCACTTTTCCACATAAAACCAGTGTTCACAAACCAAGATTTTTTGGCTAGAGTCTAGACGCTAGACCACGGAATACAAACGCTAGACAGTCTCGATGGACCAAATTGATAATTCTATACCGTAGATAGGCATTTAGGCATAGAATCTCCACAGTACAATAATGATTACTTTAGAATGTATGAAGTGGTTTTTCACGAAAAATGTTAATGTGAAATTAATTTAATATTCTTATTTTCTTTCCAGGTAAAAAAAAAAAAACTCAAAGAAAAGACCAAAGACCACAAGTCGTAAGTAAAATTCTTTACCGGCATTGACGCCTACATTTTTGTTGAATGATCAGTGATCACCAAAATTTGTTTAATATAATAATTCCATGATAATTCCAACTCCACGGGCAATCTAAATAGACATATTTCACGTAGATATGTTATTTACGCATCAAATACATTGACAGTGTAGCCTATAAAACGATAACTCTTACGTTATCTGGTGGTCTACTCTCAACTTTCGATATATCGATACGATACTGTTCGAAACATTCAAATTAAAAACTTCGGTTATTTACAACAGAGTAGAATATTGGTTGTATGATAATCACTTCTTATTTGACACTTCATCCAAACAATCATCTACTCTATTTACGAAGTTTTGAATTTGACTGCATCAAAGTATATAGTATCGTACGTATCGAATATCGAGAGTAAACCCTCTGGTTAACAACTGTACGTAAATCTCCATGAGCGCGCGAGTTCAAATGCATTACGATATAAATAACCACCCACGAACGCCCACAGGCAAACAACTTTATGGGTGAAAGGTGAAAGCCTTAAGACCAAGTGCTTTCTTAATGGTATCGAAATCGAGCTGTTTACTGTCAGAACTGATTGATAAATTAAAAGTTCAGTTAAGTCTACACTGCGTAACAATAAAACCGGCCAAGTGCGTGCCGGGCCACGCGCAGTATAGGGTTTTGTAGTATTTTTAGGATGTTTTGTTTTTTTATCGCAAAGCAGGTTTTGATAAAGTATTTCATAACGTTCATCATAACATAAAGTTTTTACCTCCTAATGCTCAGCGAGCCACGGGTTCCTTGTTGACTACGGAACCCTAATGTCATAATTTGACACTAGTAAAACAGAAAAGTGCGTTGCCTACCTTGAGAACTAAGATGATATGTCTCATGTACCAGTGCTTTCACTGGCTCCGTTACACCGAAATACAGCAGTGCAAACACTGCTGCTTTACGGCAGAAGAAACCAAGGGGATACTTCCCCAGACGGACTTTGCACAAAAGCCCTACCACCTTAAAAAAATATCTTATTTCGACCTGTTTTCAAATCCTTCGATCTTGATATACCCTTTCTGTTCTTGAAACGATTTTGTGTATCATTAGCACAGTCCAGGTGGTCTACTCTCAATTCCCGATGTATCGATATGATACTACTTCGATACAGTCAAATTCAAAACTTCGTACACTGACAATAGAGTAGAATATTGGCTGGATTAATTGACAAATTGGCGGTTGTTATGATTATCATCCAACCAATATTCTGCTATATTGTCAATGAACGAAGTTTAAAATTTCAATAATTCTAATAGTATCGTACCGATGTATCGAAAATTAAGAGTATAATCACAGACTTTGATCAATGACCAGGATTTTCTTTTTCAAGATCTTGCAAAATGATATTGTTAACCTTTTTGTCTACCTATGTTGATGATATTACCACATCCACTAAGATTCATCTTCACAAGTTCGATGATTGTGTAATATTCTTAAAATAGAAGCGTTGACACCGAGCAATGTCAAATATTCAAGTCCATTTAAAGTTTTAAACCTGTTAAGTCTGACATTGACTTGACATTCTGCTGTTATAACAGCGAATGGACATGCATTTGACATTTCATTTGATTTTAGATCTTAAATAGTGTTTTTCCTTTTTAACTAGACTAGAAATGGGTACAATAAAAAGGCAATGTACCGATTAATCGTCTAATTTTACATTACCTCGATCATGAGATATTTCACTTGGTTGATGTGTCATGTGAAATTCAGTAGCAGTGACGTCATCAAGATGGCCGCCGACTGTTTTTGTTTTTCTTGAATTCTTTTGTTTTTTCTTGAATTCGCATCTATTGAGTCAATCTGCTTATTCTTCTTCTTCTTAATCTGCTTATGGAAGGTGTCATTTGGAAGCTTATTAACCTTGTATAATAACAGTTCAAGGTTGATGAAAACAAAAACTTATAACGTGGATTTTGAAACAGTAGAAAAAAATTTTAGCTTAAGGCGATCTGTTTTCCATACTAAATTCAAATTACTTCTATTCTTATGCGGGACATAAAATGCTGTTGGAAAACGGTTGTGTACTGCTAGTTTTAGTTAAATTTTTCGCTAATTAATACAAAGACACAGCTAATGCACCGAAAGTACTACAGTATGGATCGCACACCCACAATGGTGATATTGAACCAAAAATTGCAAACAAATGCTAGTACTTTCGTTGCATTAGCTGTATCTTTGTATTATTCAGCGAAAAATTTAACTAAAAATAGCAGTATTCACCCGTTTTTCAACTGCATTTTATGTCCCGCATAAAAATGCAAGTCATTTGAATTTAGTATGGGAAACGGATCGCCTTAAGGGCGCATCTCACCGCTTGCTGCTAAAGTTTCTGATAATTAGAAGACAGATAAAATATCTGCCACCTAAATATTTCTGATTTGTGTCTGTACTATATATCAGTTAATGCAATCTGACACTTGTGAAACATAGCATTTTCACTATCTGCCTGAATAACTAGCAGATTGGCTATGTCGAACTTTAGCAGCAATCGGTAGACCCGCTCTTAGGCCGGTATTTCACTGGGACACCATGGTGGCGCGACTGGTGTCCGTAACTAGACACCAGAGTCGCTACACCCTGCGGCCACAGTATTAAGGGCTATATTTCACTGGGAGTGGTAGCGCGACCAGCAGCCGGACTTTGGTTGGCGGCGCAACCAGTCCGGCTGCTGGTCGCGCTACCACTCCCAGTGAAATATAGCCCTTAATACTGTGGCCGCAGGGTGTGTCTTTACTGGTGTCTAGTTACGGACACCAGTGGCGCAACCAGTCGCGCTACCAGTCGCTCTACCAGTGTCCCAGTGAAATACCGGCCTTAGGGTTAAGTTGGTTTTAATTGTTTCGTACCCAACGCAAAAATATGATATTTACGAAAATATTTTCTGTTTACACGTAACAATTTCTTTTTTTCTTGCTCTGTACAAAATGCCGTACGTAAACACAGTGCCTCTTGAAAATGTTTCCCCAGCATAGAAAGAAAGTTCACTATCTGTAGTGGTTTGTTAGGCAAACCTTGCAAAAGGCGAGCGACAAGAATCACCGTCGTTGCACTGCGCGGTCCTTTTCAGCCAACAAGAATTGTACCTTCATTTTTGGAATTTCGGTGAACAAAAGACGCGCGTGGTGCTTTTGAAAAAGAGTTAACATTGAACGAACAATGAGGTCGTTATAATAGTTGAAGGAATATTAGTCTACATTTTGCAAGAAGTTAGACGATATTAAAATCGTCAACTGACATATAGTTTTACGCTTACTCATGGCAATAATTATATGGGTGCATAAAAAAAGGCTTTTTAACCTCATGCCATTTTGAAAGTTGACTCACGTTTATGACTCAATCTTCTTAAGAAACCAAAATTTATAGCCCTGCAGCTTATAGTGATCTTGTGTACGATTTGCATGTCTGAAGGTTAATCGGCATAAAACATTATAGGTTTGAAAGCACGACGCATTGGAATGGTTGATTGTTTTGATTTGTTTCAAGCTACGACCACAAAACCTATAGACCGCTAACTCAATGCGAACAATTTCTGGCAACATATAAGACTATATAATATACTAGCGGTCCGCCCCGGCTTCGCACGGGTATACCTAAATTTTTTTAGCATGGCAATACATTTTGCAGCTACGAGTATATCAAGGGTATTGTGCTCCATGATTAATAGTAATCAGCTAAAGCTGTCAGAAAAAACGAGTTTGTAAAACAATGTTATTTTTTCGGTCAAATATACTCTGGTTCTATGGCCGCAAAATGTGTTGGTAGGTAGGTTCGTAGGGGTTACTAAAGAAGGGTACATTTTAAAGAAATTTTGGATATTATTTTCATTAAATGTTTATGTTCTTAAGTAATAGACAAAGCTAGATGTCTCATCATGACACTCTTTGATGCCTGCCTACCCCGGGAGGGATATAGGCGTAATGATACACTTACCCGCATAGACACCGCATTGACACAAATAGGGCGTTTTCCAGCACCTGAAAGTTCAACTGAATGGCCACTCAGTATGAAAATAATTAAGTCAGTTTGATTGCTACTATTAAATGTTTTTTTCTTCTAAGAAGATTTCACTTCTTCTAAAAAGATTTTATTTACTTTACAAAGCCATAGAAAAAGAAATTACCAATAGTGATGATGAGCTTGCCAGTTGCCACCTATCAACACTTAAAAAGTAGTCGACATCGTCATCGAAAATTGCCTATTGTTTGTTAAAGAAATCAAGAAGTATTGGGGGGACATTTTACATAAAGTCATCTGATACCAAACTAGACTAAGCCTGTACTACGGGTATCAGAGACTTGTCTATACATACATAAATCGATAAATAACACCCAGACACAGAACAAACACTTGTGTTCAAGTGAGGTGTCTATTAGGTTGTGTGGTCGTAGGTTTCAAGTGTCGGCGCCACCTATACTCCAATGAAATGGGCAACGTGATCTTAATAATAAGAGTTCATGTGAAACACATCAATGCAGGTCACGTACTGAAGTGTACATTGTTGTGGCATAACTTAATCTTATCAAAATTGCTTTGATAAAAATAAATCGTTTTTAAAATCATCCAATATAAATATTTAACAGCCTTCGTGGTCTTGATCTAGATTGAACCTAGAAAGCTAGATTGAGAGCCGAACGCCCTAAAGCCGCAAAGCCGCAATCACACCTTCCTATTTTCGAAAGGCAATTTAAGTCGTTCGTCCAGGAGACGCATTTTTGAAGCGTTCGAACTTCGATTCGCATTCGAATTGGCAAGATTCGTATACGAATCCGTAAAATCGCAATTTTTGAATATTCATACCTGTGAATTCTGCAACGAGTGGTCCGACCCACTCGTTTTGCACTTCTACCGCTCGAAAGTATATATAATCTGTGATGAGAACGACATTGACGTTTCCTTCACATATGACATTATACTGACATATCAACTTTTTAATTTGCGTTCCATTCCACCGCAATTCATTACCGGTTTTTAAAGTGAATGAGTAATTGCTTTCCGATTTTTATTTTTTTCTGCGTGAAAAGAAAATTGTTCAAAGATTTGAATTTAATGGCAACACTGCTTTCGAATGATTCAAAAATGCGTAAAATCGAGAGCATTAGAAATTGAATTCGCACACGATTCGTTTTCGTATGCGAACTAAAGATTCACTTCGAACGCTTCAAAAATGCGTCTCCAGGCCACTACGCAGGGTGAAAAAAAAACTACGATGATCCGAGTGCCAGAAGCGAATTTGGTAATTGCCGAAATTTTGCCAAGTGGACCGGTTTTCAGTAGAACGTAATTAAAGCTGGTAAAAAAGTATTACAGCATTAAAAAGTCATGTTTATTTTTCGAAGATTTCAGTATCGTCGTTTCGTCATTTTTATTCGGACAACAGTAGTCGGATAGTTAGTATTTTAGGCAGTAGATTTTATATTTTGAGTAACGGCAATTCTTAATTTCTTGTCTTTTTAAGTATTGGTGATCATTATCTTTGATTTTTCTTCGAAATAAATTACAATTCTAATTTATTGAAACGAATAGGTTCTAGTGACTGGATATAATAACAAAAACATACTTGTCTGCATCACCAGCTGATCATAGATGTCATTGAACCTTCCAAGCGCTTCACTTCGTATTTCGTCTTGAGCTAAAACTACTTTTTTTTTTAGGAAAAAGTATTTAGTGTTGTAGTATCACGCAACGACCACACAGCCCAATAGACGCCTGTGGTGTACAGCAGGCAATGCTAGTGGCCAGCTTGGACAATGGCTGTCAACGCATCGACCACTACCGAGATCATGGGCGAGGCAGTCCAGTCAGTCTCCGTCAGGCCGCGCTACGGTGCACACGTCTACTTGATAAAATAGTGTTATTGATTGTAGCATTGATATGTCAATCTCTTTACTATTATTATACCATACTGCGTGAATGTAATGGTGTGTTATTACTGAAATATGTCCCCAATCACAAGAGGCCCGACGGAGACACCACAACGCCTATTGTCTAAGTTTCTATAAAAAAATAATTCTGTCAACTCATTTTGGTAGTCGGGTGTGGTCGGGTCGGCAAACGGCAAAAATTTCCATACCACCTTACAGTACAAGGAGCCATTTTTCCTGTCTGTTATAAATATCACTTGTATTATTTCCGAGATGTTCACGGGTACAGGACGTGGTCAGTTCTGAAGTAATCGGTACTGAAGTAAGATGTATATGTCTAACGAGTTGCCAGAAAAAGTTACATGAGGTGTGTATTCGGCTGTGTGGTCGTTGAGTATCACCCCAAGGATCATCGTACTTTTGTTACATACTGCATAAGGAAGTAGTCGATTTGGAGCCATATCATGTCAAAGGTCTTTGGCGGCTCAAAAACTCTGACACCGGGGCTTGTAAAGTTTGACATCGATCTTACTACCAAAACGACATGAAGATGATGATGATGAGTATAGCTTTTATAATATCGTTCTCAACTGCGCTTTTAGGAATATCAAAGCATTCAACTCTTGGAAATAATTTATTACGACCCAAACCGTTTTTATGACAACTTCTCTCCTTTTGAGGCTGTTATTCCCAGTGTAAGATTTCAAAGGCTGCGACAATCAAGATTAAAAGTTGCTGTCAGACAAAGGGAGAAACTTAACACTTTCGGTGTGGCCAACTGGTGAAGAGTTGGAAACTTTTCAGGTGTAAAGACTAAAGTGTGGGCGCCTGGAGAGCTTTTATTGCTAACCGGGCCGTTATCCAACTTTTGGGGAAAATCGATATTAAGACTGTTCATCCTTGGAGCGGGCGCATTTAATTTAGAACTCCTGCCGGCTTAGCACGCTGCCCGAGAGAAAATATGTCTCGGAGAAATGCCACTTTATTTGAGGAATTATGTCATCTAATCTACGAGTATCACCTCCAAGCGCGAAGAAATGTCAGTGGAGGAAAATGTTTAGCCAATCCACAAATTATGTTTGTGATATTTTAGAGAGAGATAGCTATAAACACTAATACATGTAGCCGTCCTTGTCTTTCAAGTCGCACGGCTCGGATGTCAAAAAAACGTGACCATGCTTAAAGTCTTTAATCTATGGGCCTAGATAAACTGACAACTGCAGCGTGCTAGCCGGCTGATGTTGTTGGGATGGTTTGAAAATAATCCGATTGAATTTAATGCGTGTTATGTCTTTGTGGTATCAGATTCAGTCTCGAGGTTGTCAGTTTGGTATGCTAGTCATCATAACATCCCATGACACGTCCACTGCAGGACAGGGAGCTCTGCAGCACTCTTTGGAGAGGATTTACCATAGTCCTCGCAGGTGTAAGCGTTGCGGCTGGTGAACGCAATATGTAAAATGGTTCAATACACAGAAGGATACTGCTGCCCATCCTGCTGTTCATAAGCCCTTAGTCGCTTTTTACGACACCCATGGGTAGAGATGGGTTGTTACAATTTTTTTGCCGGCACCACACGGGATATAAATATGCTAGTACGATATTTTGTTTACTTTTTGTAAATTTGTTTGTATACCTTTGTAACGCTTTTGAGTGGTTTCTGTTAAGGAACAAAGTGTTTGTGTGTAAATGAACAAATCCAGATTTCATTCATTCAATGAATGGTATTTATTATTTTGAGAGTACCGACTTATTGAACGTGCGTCATACGTAACATGCAGAATACAATGAAAATAAAAGCGAGTCTACTACCGTCTAGAATCGTGCTATGGTATATAAGAAATGGCAAGAAAACACAGCAGCACGGCGTACTTTAAGAGTCGGGCAGCTAAGATTAGTACCACTCCGTCTGTTCTCGTAAATGCTCTTTCGTAAACTCTTAATATGTAACAAATCTTCCAAATTTTAAACTCAGGCTTAAAGGACCAAAAACGAAGAAGACTCAAACAAAAACTCGTAATCTTAAGCATCTACTTAAGTCAAACCAACCAGTAACAATCAGATATTACAAAAAAATCTCGAGGCTTACGTCTGTAGCTCGCCGAGACATGTCAGTACACACTCCATACTTCGGCAGCCAACATGTAATGCTCTGACACCGTTATAAACAACTAGGTTTACAAAGACAACGTCTTTTGTTCCAAAGAGGCTTGTTCACTATAAGTATCTACTATAGATATAGATATCATGCAGCGAAAATACGGAGCTCTTGAATATTCAAATGGTTTGAGCAACGAATTCCATTGGGAAATAATGGACGCAAAGATTTATCTCCATTATTCATAAATTTATCCTAAGAATTAACGAGGAAGACAGTTATATTGTTTTATCTTTATATTCGAATGAAAAATATGATCTTAAAACAGTTCAACTTTTGCCATTGAAGAAGTTATGTAGAGTGTCTTTCATGGTTTTAAACTACTTTTAGTATGGGATCTACTGAATAGGGATCTACTATTGAATCGCAAAAGTTTATCATCCACTGTTTCAAAAATTTATGATCAAAGTAAGAAGAAACCTTTTTAAAAATATGTGAAACTGAGATAGCTGCGATTTCAGAGCTACTCTCCCTTTTGGTAATGTTAAAATAAAAATTGTTTGTAACCATGAGTTTACTCTCAAATTTATCTGATGTATAATCGGCCGTACGTCAGTGATAACACCAATACCTTGGCTCACCCCGGAGGCCCGGACACTATATAAATTGAGCGCGAATTTGAAATTAGAAAGCCGTGTAGGCCCGCATATTCAGCACAAAAGACCCTCAGAAGAATCACGAGAATCTCGCGGGCGGGTGCGCGCGGGGATGTGGGGTAGATTGCAAGGGGGGCGGAGAGTGTCCGTTCTGTACGATAGTATTTTATTCTGTAACCTTGATGTAGCGAGACACATCTGACGCAGAAAATTCCGCTGCCGAATTATCTGTCAAGCGTGACACCAGCGGAAATTCCGCCAGATCTGTCAGGCAACCAAAAAGGGTTGCAAGCATTATGAGCGGAACCACAGATATGTATATATGTAGTTCTGTGAGCGGAACTCTCCGCATCGGAAAGATGCGTGTCGCTACACTGAGCGAGCGGGTCTCTGGTTTTTAGCGTGTGTGCGTTTGATTCTGCTTAAGCCGCAATCACACCTTCCAAAATTCAAACACTAATTCGGTATACATTGCTGGGAGGCTTGGTTCTAATAATTTCAATATCTTACTCAACGAGCAATATATGCCGAATTAGTTTCTGAATTAAGGAAGGTGTGATTGCGGCTTTATACTGGTTTCGTTAGGGTTGCTACACACATGTTCGATTCGGCTTTTTTCATACAACAGACAACTCAAGTTCTAAGAAAAAGCCGAACCGTATATGCCGAATCTAACATGTGCGTAGCAACCCTTACCACTCATTTGCGGCTGTGTTTAATTTTAATAAAACCCATTTTAATTCCGTGCTTCCTACGCTTACTGTTAGTTCGCTACAGTTCGGTTAGCGAACTAATGAATCCTATGTTGATTAAACCTTCCTTTGATTGCTCACATTCAACCAATTATCCTTGAACTCTTATTCGGCTTAACAGCGGGACGTGTCAAGCGGGGTCAAAGGTCTAATTATAATGGTAATTAGTTCGGGTACTTTTAGTGGCGAATGAGTTTTTGCGACGAACTCGTGTTCAAATATTGGCATTGTAAAGTTACCCACATGTTGGTATACAAACAAATCTTGTACTACAAATGTCAACTCTAGTACTACATATTAATTGTGGTTTTGAATTAGTGTTTCTATCGACATACTCGTATCGTTGACTGCACTATGAGAAAAAAATTAACAGTTATACAAATGTTGATGATTGAAGGTAAAGGTAAAATTATACTTCAGAAGCGCTCTTGCGTGGCTGAGTGTTAGTTTTTCTCTCTTTCAGATCACGAAAGTTAAGTAACGTTGGCCGAAGTCAAAAACTGGATGGGTGACCGCTAGTGGTAGAATATCTCGAGCATCCGAGCTTATTAAGATTTAAGTTACGCCGTTGGACACTTAACTAGTTGTTAAGCCAAGTCAGAGGCTATTTGACGGCTTAAAAACACAGTCGGATTGGCCACTAACCTGTGGCAAAGCATAATCTAGGATCGAGTTCGGAGGACGAAAAACCAGTGCTCTTGTCAAATCCCCAAGGTTTGATAGCCGACTCCATAAAAATGGTTTACGGCAACGTTATTGATACGTATTGTTAAGGATCTTAGATATTCTACACTACCCATAACTAGCAAAAGGTCTCCAATAACTAGCGAGAGAACTGTGTCAACGAGAGCTATGAGCTTAGGGCGAAGCCCCCATATTATTTAAAGTTGCATTGCAGGAGTAATATCTGCCATCCATTGAATATTGATCTCTCAATCTGAAACACTCACCGTTTTATGACACCCGTATGGAAGGTCTTTGAAAACTGGTCAGTGTGGAACTTGTCCAGTTTAGTTAGGGACGTGGATTGAGAGAGATTACCCCCGCGGGGTTTGAGAGTAGGAGTGTAAGAGAGAGGCGAGGCAGGTCAAGTTTCAGTGGGTGGTGCTGTCAGTTCCGGGCGGGAGCTCAACGCGCAGCCTCCGTGGTATCGAACGGCCGCGCCCGAGACCCACGTGCTCCATTCACTGCTACTATCAGTACTACCACGTGTTTTTCGCTATAGTATTTTGTAATTGAGCTTGGAATAAAAAAGATAGACATTACTTTAACAGCGGCTTATGTTCTTGGTAAGTTTGGCGCCCGATATGGGGCCACTGATAAACGTAAGTTTTGGAAAGTTAATACTTTTAAGAAAAAATATCGTCATAATTATCGGTTTATCTAGTTAATCGCCCACAGCTATGTGTAGGCCTCTCCATTTTTATTTACGCCTCATGTTCCGGTCCGATCTCCACCAAAATTTTTCTTCAATAGACAATAAAGCCCACGTCACACAGAGCGGTACAAGCGGTAAAGCGGTCCGAGGGCGGACCTGCGGGAAGCGAAAGCGTTCCGGGACCGGTCACACAGAGGTACCGCGCGGAAACCGCGGCGGGACAGCGGGGCGGTAGTGGTCGGTGTGACAGGTGTGACATTATTTATCTGTGATTATTCAAAAGACGTAAATCCTTTGCTCTAAACAAAAAACCAAACTGATAACCTAAAAAAAAGTCTGCGCAAAGCCGCAAAATTCTTTTAAAAAAAAATACAACGTCAAAGTCCGCGCCCGGACCGCACCGCACCGCACCGCGCCGCGCCGCGCCGCGCCGCTGCCGCTCTGTGTGACGGGTTGCATTGAACGCAATGGAATACAGCGCCCGCTCCCGCCGAAAGTTCGGCCCCGCGCCGCGCCCGGTCCGCGGGGTTGTATTAGCGGCCCGGCCGCCCTTGCGCCGCGACCGCTTTCAATGTGACAGGGTGCATAAGAACTCATACATTACAAAAAATACCGGCCCCGGAACGCTTCCGCTACCGCCTCAGTGTGACTTGGGCTTAAGTCAAACTGAGAGAATGCTTGGAATATTTTGGGGGACGTACTATAGTGTATAAGTACTATGTTCTATGCCCACACCACACGGGATGACGCCCATCAAGTGCGTGTCGGGCTACGCGCAATATATAGGGTTCCGTAGTTTTTTTACGATTATTATCGCAAAGCAGGTGTTGACTAAGTATTTCATAACATATAACATAAAATGTTTACATCCTGATACTATGCGAGGTCGTAACGCCTGATTGCTACTGCTATTTAAATTATTTCTAGTTTTTCAGCTTTAGCTCATTAACCTGTGAAGCCTACGTAGCTGTGATAGTTTTCTTTTTAATTTCATTATATATAGGGTGACTTTTAATTAGTTCTTGATAGAAAAAGGTATGAATGTACTCATGATTCTAAACAACTTTCCCCAAGGAACATAGATCGAAATACAAAAATCAAGTTTGGACCTCACATAGAAACTGCATCAGCTGATAGCGCATTTTGTATGGGAGGTCAAATTTGGTTTTTCGTATTTCGACCTATGTTCCTTGGGAAAAGTTGTTCAGTATCATGAGCACATGCATATATTTTGTTATCAAGAACTAATTAAAAGTCACCCTATATACTACTACTATGATTTTTTTTTCACATTTCCATTTAGATACCGTTTAGCTAGCAGGGGGGAACACTCGACCTCAACAAAAAATTGCGCTTTCAAGCTGAATATTTCGCAAACGGATCCCTAAATCGAAATTTTTTTTTGGAAACTTACATTATTTTTAAAAGACCTATCCAACGATACCCCACACAATGGGGTATACAAGAAAAAAAAAATCACCCCCACTTTACTTGTAGGGGGGTGGGTACCCTAAAAAATATTTTCTTAGATTTTATATCCGTAATAAATTTCAGCTTTCTTGTACGAAGGGTCTTTGAGCTAAGCCGCGGACAGACAGACGGACATGACGAAACAATGAGGGTTCTTTGTTGACTACGGAACCCTTAAAAGGCGACTAAGGGATTATGAACCTGGGGATGGGCAATGAAGCAGCGACCTTGTAAGTATCGTATAATTTACGCCAATAACCGCGGTCCATGGTGCCAGCCTAACAAGCGTGGTGCCTACTGCCTACCTATGGTACGGTAACCCCTTGTCGGTAGAAACTTTTTCAACTCTATTACGACGCCATAAGGTCCAAAAGTGTTTCTACTGATGTGCGGCCGTGTTTACCTTCCCTCCCATTTGTACCATTTAGCAAACTACCATAAACACCACCATGCTTGCTTATTACGGCTGGCACAATGGACCGCGGTGGATGATAAACGCAGTTTGGTGGTACGATACGCAGAAGAACGTAGATTCAAGATCACACTACTGGTACACACGGGCGCACATAGGTAGTAACATTTCGACCTTGATGTTTGTATCGTAGCTTTAGCTTAAACTGTTTTTGTTTCTACGTGCTTGCTGCCATGCGTACTATTTTTAGCTGGCATGAATAGGGACTAATAAGTAACTAAGCTTCTATTATTTAATCTGTGTGAAAAATGACTGAAACATTAAGGCGCAGGCCAGACAGAAGAGGTGCGCCGCACGGCACGCCTTCAGCGCACCTCTTCTGTCTGGCTTGCACCGCGTCGTTCTCCTACATTTTGTATGCATGTGATTTGAACAGGCGACGAGACGGCATGCCTAAGGCGCACTGTCGGTGCACCATCGGCGTGACCGCCGGCACGCCGCCGCACAGCACAGTCCGCTGCCATCGATTGCGTCGTCCAGCCGAAAAGTGTACCACGGGGGCGCTCGAAGCGCGCCGCGCCCGTTCTGTCTGGCTTGCACCTAAAGTCATTCTCTAATCTACTTTATAACCTCCTGTTCCTGCAATACGAAAAGGGTAAGGCGGTGTCAGAATAAGAAGTTGAATATTCCCGCTACCCCACGTACTTATTTGAGGAAGAATGTCCTAACTAAGTTTCCACTTCGCTTGGGAAATATTCTGTCGCTTCATTAAGAACGTGAACTCGGTTTTCTGCAAGAAAAAGTGTAACACAATTTTGTGAGGGTATAACGAAGTGGCGAGACCTGGCGACAACTCATTTGTTGCCGTCTTCAAGATTTTCTTTATTTTCATCACTTGCATGATCTGCTACTGTCGCTTTACAAACAAGATATTTTTTTAAATAAATTCATACTTTTCACTCGGTTCGTTTATTTGGAAACGCTTTCAGAAAACGTCTTTTAAGTCAAAGATTCTTTAAATTTATTTCTGACGGTCATGTCAAAGGGAAAATGTCAGAAAACTGAATTAAAAGACTGTTATCTTTAACTAATGTGACTGTCTGTTAGACTCTTTTATTCTTTTATCTTTTGTTATTTAGCCGTTAATGCCCCACTGCCGGTAGAGTCTCTATGAACCTCCTATTTACAGAAATCGTCATTTTAATCGTGTCGTAGTTGGCCTCGACGCCATCTTTCTCTCAGTGGTTGACTACCTTCAAAATCTTGAACAAATGAATTTGAAAAAACATCCCGTTCACTAATTTTGACGCTTACTATAACATGATCACAGATGACTTGCAGATGACGACATTATTTATTATTATTTGTTATTAGTTCCATTGACGCTATGTCGTATAGCGCAAAAATAGCGTCGATCAGATATGCACGCAACTTGACAAACGCTGGTCCATTATAAGTGTTGCCAGATGATGGTAACTAGAGTTCCGTAAGAACTACAACTCCTTTATTAAAAACGAAAAATTATGTTTGCCGCGAGCAGTCCAAAATTGCTGCCTCGAATATTAGCAGTATTTCTTAATTAGAACGGCTGACTTTGCGTTTTACGGACTTGAAATTAACAGGCTATTACTCATTGGAACAATACGACGAGCTTTCGGGTACGGGATAATTACATGTTTGTTATGATATTTATATCGATTTTATTAATGTTTGATATAATCTTGCAAACTTGTCTTACACTCTCCTCAATTTATCAAAATTAATACTTGTCTGAAGCAAAGCTGAACAAATATAATTGTATGACATTTTCTGTTGATAAAAACGAAATAGAAAGTAAATTCAGGGTACCAAGTGGCTTTCTAAAATCGTAATACTCGTAGTATGGCCAATGAGTGATCACAAGGGGTATGTAGATGGTAAAGTCGAAAGCAGAAAGTTTGACTTAAGAACTTTGTTGGGGCTAGTTAGGAGATAAACTTACTAAAAAGTCCTTGCCCCTCCAAAGTCCGCTCGAGGGGGGGGGGGGGGGGGGGGGCACTAAGAAGGACCCGTTTTTTTGTTTTTTGCTTACATCTCAAAAACGATGCGTCGAACGAAATTTTCGAAGTTTTCGAGATGTAAGCAAAAAACAAAAAAAATGCGACCTTCTTTGTGGCCCCCCCCCCCCTCGAGCGGACCTCGGAGGGGCAAGGACTTTAAGTATGTTTATCTCCTAACTAGTCCAAACAAAGTTCCTTAGTCAAACTTTCTGCTTTCGACTTTTCCATCCACAAATTATTCGTTGCTTAAGTTATAAAGGCAATGAAAATGTATTTTAAAAAATGCAAAATTTCTTAAGCATATGTTAATATCATACATTTTTTCTTCTCTTCTACTTGCGTTTACGATTATAGAAAGCCACTTGTCTATCTTTTATTGTATTTTCTCTTACAATCCCTGGCTTTCATTTCAGGTATAAATTGACATATTACATCTCTTTCGGAAAATCGTACGTTCATGAAGAAAGTTGCCAATGTTAGGTTAGCATTACGCAGTGGTTGCCTGAGGTATTTAATCTTGTGGTTTAATATAAATCTGAAACTACTCCTTTATAACCGCTAAGGAAACAAATTGCTCTCTTTAATCAAGCCTAAAGAACTTATCACATTCATTACCAGCTCCATTCTCTCCAGCCCGCAGCCGCTACAGCGAGATAATTGCCTAGCCCAGTGGTTCCCAATGTTTTCCCTGCATAATAATAATAAAAAACACCCAGGGTGATAATGAAATATCTGACTATACTTGAATATGGTAATTAGGACATGAAACTGAACAGCTTTCCCTAAGAAACATAGGTCGAAAAATGAGAATTTATTTTCGTCGTTTTGTTCGTCGCCGAAACTGTTTGTCGTCCCATACAAATTTCAGTATTGACGGCGCAAGGTTTGTATGGGGAAGTCAATTTATCAGTTTATGTTTCTTGGGGAAAATTGTTAGTTTCATGCCCTAAATACCATACTCAAGTATGAAAATGATTTTATTGAACACTTTCTGTGTTCGGATAAATCTACAAAGTAGAAAAACCACGGACCACTGTAGCCTAGTTGGTAAAGCGTCTAACGGAAAAGACGCAGGTTCGAATGTTGCCTGTGGATATGAAATTGTGCGATTGTCTACTTTGCAGATACTCAAGTATAGTCAGAAATTTCTTTATCACGCTGTATAAATTAACTGGGAGAAAATGTTCACGTTTCTCTTTGCACTACTCTCTAGTTGCTTTCAGTCGATGTAATGTAGCTTGATAAGAATGATAGCAGGATAAAGCTATGCCTAGGAGCAGGACAGAGCGATACGTGTCTCTGTCTTCTTCTTCTCTTCTTTTTTTTTCCCACAATGGCGCCACATTGTTTGTGAAGCGATGTAGTTTAGCTGACGTCATTAAGAGATTTTAATATCCAACAATGAATAAACGATTTTGATTTGATTTGATTTGATTTGTCACTCACTACAATATCTTGTACATTGCTCCGTTCTGCTTTATTGTAATCAAGCAACATTGTTTCGACTTGTAATTTAATTACCTTCACATATATTGCCACCCGTGCCCCTTCAAGCAACATGACCCCTCAGAATCAGAATCGTTTATTTGCGAAAACATGGTAAGGATTACAGAGGTGGTACAAAAATATAAAGTGATCATGTACATGGGGGGTTCGCGTACTACCTATTGGGAACCACTGGCCTATCCTAGATAGTAGACAACCTGGAATACTTGACTGGGCTAGAGTTTAATTCAATTAGATAAAGAGCCTTGACTGTTTGTTTGATTGAGTGCTTCCTCTCTTGATAGTCCAGCTGTGGCCAGTTAGAATTGCTGTTTGCACATCTTATTGGATTCGGTTACGCTATGGCAGAAGGGAATAAACCTGTCAGAAATTCTGGGGCGTTATTACGGTAGCAGGAACGACGAACGTGTCTGCCATATGCGAAACATTTCCTTTGCGACACGGATTACCGCACAAAGCCCGGTAAGAGAATACGCAAATACAGACTTGAATACATACAACTAAGGGTAACTTCTGCTATCGAAATAGATCAATTTTGTATAGGTCTAAGGAAATTTGGAATTGTATAATATATTTTTTTGTAGGTATTAAGTTAAATTCTTGAAAAACGTACTTACTTACCTAAAAAATATAAAATAGGCATAAATGATGAATTTTTATTTTTTTAGCATAAATTATGCTTATTTGATTATTATTATGTTATGCAAGTACGTTTGTGTATCGATTTCAAGTAAGTTTAACGAAATAAAAAAAATTACCACTCCAAATGTCCTTAGACCTTTACAAAATTGTATAACGATACCAGAACTTACCCTCAAAATCTGTCGAATGTCTTCAAAGTCACCCTGTTGTTCTGACATTTTTGACTTCGGCAGAGAGCAATGCTGCGTAGGGCTACTCTCTTCCGTGGGAATTCGTGTTGCAAAGGAAATGATTCGTATATGGCAGATACATACATAAATAGATAAATATCACCCAGACACAGAACAAACACTTGTGTTCATTAAACAAATGTTTGCCTTGGGCTGGGATCGAACCCGCGGCCCACAGCGTGAAAGGCAGGCTCACTCACTAGCAACCACGCCAACGGGCTTGTCTTAATAATTAACTCTAAAACTAACGCAACTAACATATAGACAGGAAAAGTGAGTCAAAACTTCTGCATTAATTCATTTTGCGATATAAAAATGACACTACTATAAAAGACTCCATTAACTTACTAGAAGCTCTGATCAGAGAAGCGACCAATAAATCGAGCAGCAATTCAACTGACGTCATTGAAACTGAAGTTTCATTTAGCGTATCCGGCTCGCAGGACCAGATTGATGCGCTCTCGGCGAGATTCAAATAGCTTTTGAGCTCTACCAATTAAATTAACATTTCGCTTTGTGTTTAAAAGTTCATTCATTACTGGTACGTGCGATTAAATAAAGGAAAGGGATGGGTGACCTATATTTGTTAAACATTTTGACCGTTTTGACGTTTCGGAAGGTACCGTGGACCGGGGTTACTTTGATATTTGTGGGGCGACTTTGATAGGACTCTGCAGCCTCTATCTGCAAGTTTATAAGTTAAGTAGTCCTAGCAGGGACATGCTGAGTGATGTACTATTGGCCAAATTTATTTATTGACGATGCTTGATTACTCACGTAGATGATACAGGCGTAATCAAATTTACCTCTGCGTTTCAAAGTAACCCCACTGGTACAGTCAAGAGCACATCAAGCTTGACACATTGCACTTTGCACCGTTCTTATTTCAATAGATGCACTGGCTAGAGTCGCGCTGCGAGTGTCAAGCTTGACTTGTCGTTGACTTTACGTTAAGGTCTCGGCACGTAAAGCTGTTCTCACTTAAAAGTAGTCGCTAAGGCAAGTCAGAAGCCATTTGGCGGATTGAAAAGTGAAGTCGTAGTTAGTTAACTTACCTGTCATAATTTGAAATTAACAAGTGTAGGACTGCATATTCAAGACAACTAGAAAGCAGTAGACACTGCTGCAAACCACTAGATTTGCGGTGGTTAGTATTAGGTAGTGGATGCCACGGAGGGCGGAGAGTGTCCGCTCTTTACGATTAGTACTATAACTTTATCCTGTACCATAGGTTAGAATGGTTAGATAGTTTACTCAGGATTACGGAATAAGATCAATGATAAAAGGGTTGAATTCGACCTATTATCAATTTTTTTATCCCTATCTTATTCCGTTTCTAAGTAGGCAACATTCGTGATTGGATAGAAAAAGCTTTTTCAACTGGCCGCAAATGACTGTTAGACGATACCCACGTTTGTACGATTAGTCATCATCATTACATCCCATGAAACGTCCACTCCAGGACAGGGAGCTTCCTTTCAGAACTCCAGCAAAAACACGTTGTACTTTGGATGGGATTTACCATAGTATTCACGCTTGCAAGCGTTGTGGCTGGCAACCGCTGTTGTTGGTGACCGCAGTGTGTACGATACACAGAAAGATGCTGCTGAACCTCCTTTTATCAAGCCTTTGGTCGGCCGACAGCCACGGGTAGAGACGAGTTGGTACTATTCTTCGCCGGCGCTACACTGACAAAAAGTCCCGTTACAGTAATAGTACGATTAGTAGATTAGAATGGTTAGAGATAGTTGACTCAGGAAAACGGAATCATGATAAAAGGATTAAAATCGACCTATTATATAATCTTTTGTCCCCAGCCTTATTCAGTTTCTAAGAAGGCAACATTCGTGATGGAAAAGAAAAAGCAATCTTCAACAGGCCGCAAATGACTGTTAGGACAATACGTTTGATTGATGACCGCGTTATATCGTCCAAATATATTTATTTCCGTTTGAGATTGAGTCATGGAAGAATACGAATATAACTGCTTCTATAGATTTGCTGTGCTGTTGTGAGTACAATAAAATTTTTGCACGCAAATTTATTAGTGAACCTTGTGATACTTTAATTATGTGTAAAACTTACCAACTTTATAAACCATGTTTTTATGCAAATAAATCTTTAGACAAAATTATTAAAAATAGGAATAAGGAACAGCTCAGAAACTTTTGACATTTGCATTGAAACGAACGAAGTAATCCAGAGCTTCCACCAGAAAATCCTGCAATTAATCATGTTTGAGGAGCTAATATTGCAGTTTCAATTTCAACAGTTACTTGACTTGCTCTTGTTCCTGAAATGAAGGGTATTAAGATATTGAAATTTTGTCGCGATGCTTAATCGCGCGACAGCAGCGCGGAATTACGATATTATTAGCACCAAGATCTAGGGATTTCTACTTTCGTAAACGCTAATAGAATAAAGTAAAAATGTGTGACATGACCTAAGCTAACGAAACGTTGTGTGACAGCTACTGTTAATCTGTGAAGGTGGTAGGGCTTTTGTGGAAAGTCCGTCTGGGGAAGTACCACCCCCTTGCTTTTTTCTGCCGTAAAGCAGCAGTGCGAACACTGCTGTGTTTCGGTTTGAAGGGCAAGGGAGCCAGTGAAATTACCGGCACATGAGAGATACCATCTTAGTTCTCAAAGTGAGCAACGCGCTTTGCTGTCTTATTAGTGTCAAGATTTGCCATTAATAAGACAGTGGGTGCTATGGGCGGTGGTGACCACTTACCATCAGGTGGCCCACCTGCTCGTTTGCTCACTAAAATCCCATTCATTTTCATTCTACTCTACTAGCGTTTACGATTATAGAGAGCCTCTTGTCTAGGTACCCTGACCCGTAGTGAGGCGACTTAGTAGCGCTGTAACCGCTGTAATGTGAAGCGCTCTGCGTTTGCAGCGCTGCTGTCCCGCTGCTACACCGCCTACTATGAAAGGGCTCTAAGAAAAACAAACATTTTTAAAGAGTTCACGTGCGCGATCATCGCTATCGTGAAAAGTTCGCTGCGACCAGGAAAACTTACAATTAATCTTTTTATTTTATTTATTTGGAGAAAAAACAGAACAGTAATGTACATGAGATATTATGCTAGTGGTAATTTAAAAAAAGACTTAACACTACGTCTATAAACATTTCTCGCAATTAATCTTAAAAAAAATTATAAAATTAATCTTGTTGACCAAATATGATAATTTTAACAGCACTTCTCTATTGGAGAGTATTAGGAAATTGAACTTAATTACGTTTTATTTTTAAAGAATTTATGAAAATATTCTTCGCACAAAATTAATGCGCAGAACTCAAAAAATTTGTCGCGAGGGTGTGCGAGGCAGGTGGGAGGATCGAATCGTTCATTGGCTTTTTGCCTGTCACCCATGCGCAGAAAATAACTGTCACAGCCAAACTTATTCTGCGCATGCTATACAAACTAAAAAGTGCGCGATCATCGCTATCGAGTAAAGCTCCGAATGCATCAAGATACTTCCGAAATTTTCTTTCAAACGAAGTAATGCAAATCTGCCACCAGGAAAACCTGCAATGAATTATTTTCAGCAAATATTCAGTATTTCTCTATTGCTCTGATTCCGCAAAAAGAGGGTATCAGGAAATTGAATTATATCACCTTGTGTTAAGAATTTATGGAATTTCAAAAAGAACGTATATGTAAAAAAAGCTTACTATAGATAAGATGACTAGATCAATGACAAAGAGGTATGGTGCTCCAGCGAAACACAAGAAACATATTGTAAAAAGCCGACTCTTAAAGTAAGCCGTGCTGCAGTGGTTTCTTGCCGTTTCTTTTACGCTGCCATAGCACGATCCGAAACGGCGTAGTCTCGCTCTATTTGAATTATATTCTGCATGACATTCAATAAATATTCTGTAAAGAATCTACATTGAATAAAATTATCTGAATCAAACTAAAACCTGCGCGATAACGCTATCGAGAAAAGCTCCGAATTCATCAAGATACTTCCGACATTTCCTTTCAAACGAAGTAATCCAGAGCTGCCACCAGGAAATCCTGCAATGAATCATGTTCAGCAAATATTACAGTTTCAACAGTTTCTCCGCTTTCTCTAGTTCCTAAAATAAAGGGTATTTGAAAACACGTCTCACTTTCGTCAAGATACTTCCGATAGTTCCTTAGAAAGCCGTCGTGTGGCCCAGTGGTAGACGTTAGTTAAGCTAAGGTCATTTGGTGGCTTGAAAATTCAGTCTGCGGTGTAAGTTAGCCTAACCACTGGTTTGACGATGCTTGTATGTTAAAATTAAGGTTAAGTACTAACCAGATAGAAGTCAGAAAATAAAATACATTATCGAGTTGTAATTGTTTTTCTTACACCCTGTATAAGTTACTATAAGTCTCTTCGTCTAGTTGCTGACATTGATAGTTCACCGTTGACGTCTTCATCCGTTGAGGCTAAATTTAACACCACTACAACAGAACAGAATTGTCTTGTTGAGCACATGTTACGCTCAGGAAATAATTCAGTCCACTTCCCTTGTCCTCTCGCTAAAGAACAACGGAAGGAAAGACACATGACTAATATGAATATGCACAAACTCAGATCCGTTAAGAAAGAAGAACCTGGCCGGGAATCTACTCTTATGAAGCAAGTAATTGAGCAAACGAGCAGGTGAGATAGTAAGCGGTTACCACCGCCCATAGCCCCCATAATCTTGTTATTGGCATATTTTGACACAGATAAACCATCAAAGCGCGTCGCCCACCGTGAGAAATAAAATGGTGCGTCTCATGTGCCGGTACTTTTGCTTGAAACCGAAACACAACAGTTCAAACACAGCTGCTGTACGGCAGAAATAAGCTAGGGGGTAGTAGTAGTGTCCCAAATATGGACTTAGTACAAAACTCTTTATAAGTTATACCCCTTATTTTTAGGGTTCCGTACCTCAAAAGAAAAAAACGGAACCCTTATAGGATCACTTTGTTGTCCGTCTGTCTGTCTGTCAAGACCCTTTATCTCACGAACGGGTAAAGGTATCAAGTTGAAATAAATACCATATATTAGGGTCCACGAACCACACAAGATCTGAAAATTTAAATTTTTTACAACGACGCAATCAAAAGATATGGCAGTTTATGTCCTCATCTCCATACATTTATGCAAAAATGCAAAACCTGCAGGGTACTTCCCGTTGTCCTAAAGTTATGAAATTTGGCAAGAAGCTAGGTCTCACAGAACAAATAAAGGGAAAAGTCTGAAATCATTAAATATTACAACTTTCCTCACAACTAATGGTAACCAAATGTGGTGAGCTCCCGTTTCAAGAACATTCATATAAGAGAGGGGTCAAGTTGGATGGACGCGAAGGCGATTTTTGTTTTAGTTCTATTTTAAAAACGGGAACACTTAGTTTATAGTGAAAAATAAAAACACAACAACACAACTATAAAATAACAACAAATAATAAAATTTGGTCAATCGCGTGTCGGACTCAAAAAAATTAACACATTAACTTACTGAAATTTCAACTAATACAATTATGATTATGTGTTGGTACGGAACCCTTGGTGCGCGAGTCCGACTCGCACTTGGCCGGTTTTTTATCTTTATTTTTTACTTTCGAGCGGAGCGAGAAAGGTATTGTATTCGTGACATAAAAAGTTTTTCTAATTTTCTCAAAAATGGGTTCTATATCACTTATACATCATAAAAAACAAGTCTCCCAAAAATTTCCGTCCGTCGGTCGGTCGGTCCGTCGGTCGGTCTGTCCGTCACGCTTTGGCCTAGCGGCTAAACGAATGGTCCGATTGACACCATATTTTGAATTTAAGAGTTTTATGCAAATCCATCGAAGGGTTTTGAGTGGTTTTCTGCTGGCTCTCATTTTGAGGGTAGCTGTCATACAACGAAAATGAAAAATTGAAATTTTCGCAAAAACGGCTCATAAAATCTTGATGAACCTTTGCATGACCAAGCATCTCCATTTAAAATATTTTGCGGCAGTATCAATTGGTCTCTAGAAATTCATATAAGGGGTGTTCCCTTACTACTAAAATTTAAAAACGTGATATACTCAAAATCGGTTTCGTTGATTAAAAATTTGATTTGAGATTTGAATTCTAAATTGGTTTTCTATATGACTGCATATTTTATTAAATAATAAATCTTTTGGGTAAAGTAAGTTTCTATTTTCAAATTATTTGTATGGAATTACAAACTTAAGTGGTTGGTTGGTACTTATTTACCGCAGCCTTTATAATCTAGTAGTTAGAGCATTCGGCTCTTGATCCGGAGGTTCTGGGTTCGACTTCCGGCGGGGACACTGTTGAATGGATGACTCTCGTATATCGCGAGAAAGTAAGTGCAGTGCTGCTGTACCATTTATTTTTCTTTCTTTCTTTCTTTCATATTTTAAAAGGTTCCTTGAAACTGACCAAATTTTCCCAAGGAACATAGGTCGAAATACGAAAAAACATTTTCGACCTCCCATACAAACTGCATCAGCTGATAGCACATTTTGTATGGGATGCCGAATTTTATTTTTGGTTTTATAGTTTCATGGGCAGAAATGCCTCTCAAAAAATCCGGGGTGTTAAAAACAACACTATAGGTCGTCCGCGTTACGAATGCAATGGACTTAAAATACAATTTTTTTTTTTATTTTTAGTTTTTTTTTTTAGGTAACACACAAAGGAAACAACCGCTTCTTTCGCAGGTTTGCCTTTAGTTAGTTATTGTGCATTAGACTTTATAATTTTAAGCTACCTGATTGGTTTCGGGGCTTGGCGGCGGAAAGCGATGACTCTCTGCATTCTTATAGTAGACTTTTTTGGTTAGAAAGACTGTTGCATTGCACCACCATCACTGGTAAGCCCTGAACTATGAATTATTCAAAAAGTCGTGTTAAAAAAACACCTAACGCCTGAACCTATAAAACCTTTAAAACCTGTAAACTTTAGGTTTATTAGAGATTGGTTTAAGTAATTATTGTAATTCTTGTAAAACTGTTGCCGCTGGATGCGAGCAGCGCAGGACCGGTCGTCATGGAGTTCTTTAGGGGAGGCCTATGTCCAGCAGTGGACGTCTTTCGGCTGATATGATGATGTTATGATGATGTAAAACTGTTTGTTTCCTGAAAATAAACAAAAAAAAAGTTCAGATATTTCGAAACAATAATTTTTTGTCGTATTACACTATAAAGTTGACAATTGAGTATCAACCGGGTTCCGTCGGTAACCGGATAGCGGATATCGGGAGCGCAATCTCCGGAAGTGACTGAACTGCTGGCAACATTACACGATTGGCGTGACAGTGCTGACAGATTAACTTGCAGCACAGAATTTGGGATTGGGAGTAGGCGTGATGAGATGATAAACTTTCTTCCTGCTCTTGACCTCTATCACAGATTACAGTAATACTCGTAGTACTATCGTACAGAACGCACACTCTCCGCCCCTCTTGCAATCCACCTCGCTCCCCCCACGGGTCCCTCTGAGGGTCTTTTGTACTGAATATGCGAGCCTACACGACCTTCCAATTTCAAGTTTCAATATCGCGCTCGATGTTTGTAGTAGTGTGTGACTGTAGTCCGGTCCCTTGTCTTTTATCGCCAAATTCTCCAAAATACACCAAATTTTTTCCAGGTACTAGTAGTACATAGCTCTCAATTTTTGATAGGAGCCAATTCTTGAATTTTCTATGGAAATTTTTTGAAATTCAAGAGTTGGCTCCTATAAAAAATTGAGAGCTTCGTATGTAAGTACAGTCAACGACAGGTCAAGCTTGACACTCGTAGTGCGACTCTCGCTCGTATGTCTATTGAAATAAGAACGGTACAAAGTCCAATGTGTCAAGCTTGATGTGTTCTTGACTGTACCTGGAAAAAAATTGGTGAAATTGTAAGGCGTGTCTACGTGAAACAGCTAACTGACCGCCCTACTGTGAGTTCTACGAGTATGAAGATGTTTCATTTTTTTTTATCATTGGGCTTACTCTTGACCTCGATCTAGTCTTGAAGACAGAGATGAGGTCGACGATGGAACGAGCTTACCCAGAAGAAGCCTATTCACTCGCTAGATGTTATTTGGGATTTAGGCTAAACAAGTTTTACATGAGAAACAAATATAGGGTAATACAGAAATAGTGAACATAAATTTAGCATGTTACTAAGACCATGAAACTGAACAACTTTTCCTAAGAAACAGGACGAATAGCAATTTTTGATTTAAAAGTTATAAAAATACTGCCAATAGCGAAGCCAAATGCTACAGATTTACGTAGAGAAATGTAATTTTATCGTGGGGAACAATTTTTACCATTACAGTAACGTAAAGTAAGTAAAAATCTGCTATTTCATACATTTTAGTCTAGCTAGGTGTTTGGTGGTGAAGAAAACCCAATATCAATATTCAGAGTAAAATACAAAAACATCATCAATATAAACTGCGACCTAAATACCGCAAACATATTCACTAACAATAGGCAAGCTCACAACTGCGTTACCAACAAAGCTATCAGCGAGACCAGTCGGCTTGGCGACTATTGTACGCATTGTAGTATCTATTTACTTTGACGCCCGCGAGCTGATTGAATACCAAATGTGCTCCGGCCATGACCGGCATCTTTGTGTATGTTAATGAATATGTAAGAAATCCGTCTTTGTATACAATTCCTAGGAAGTTTGTACAAATCCTAATATAAAAAGGAAATGTATGATACATATTAACTTTTCTTAGGAAATGTAACCATTTCCTAAATAGCAATCAGAAATGTATTACTAATCCTAGGAGATCTGTATATTCCCTAGGAAATGCATTACATTCATTATCAATAACTAACCTAACCTTTTTTTTTGTTGACGCTGGGATAACATGCTTTATGCTTCTCCCTCCATCGGGGACTGGGAGGGGTATGTAGGACTCCCGGTGCAACCGGTTACCCACTAAAACTGTGGTTATGGCATTTGTTAGTCCTAAGTTATATATTTCTCAAGGAGAAAGAGGATTTAACGTTTTTGGGATTTGATAAATAAAAATTCATAAATTTTAGTATGGAGGTCACTCGCAAGAAATGGATACTCCGAAAGTACTGCTACTTAAACCTACTTGCCGTAGACTGTTGGTTGACTGTCAGTGAATTGCAAAGTACTAAATAAATGAATTCCAGCTATTCAAAGTCTAGAAAAGCATCGTATGACAATGTAAACAAGAGGGAAGTATTCAAAGCATGTATGAAAACGGATACAAAATTGATAACGTCTAGTTCTATTTGATATAATGGCGTTGTATATCGCTTACATAATTAATGTAGATATTGGAGATGTATGGTATGCTTGTAGGAATAGGTATTGTGTTGCATGTGTTGACATTCTGTATGTTAGTAATCTCTATATCATTTATATGGATTAAATTAATCTGAATCTTTAAGAAGGTTGGAAGATATATAATAATACTATTTTTGTATATGTTGTTCTGTACGCCTTTTTAGGGTTCCGATACAAAATTGGAAGGAACCCTTATGGATTCGTCATGTCTGTCTGTCTGTCCGTCCGTATGTCACAGCCACTTTTTTCCGAAATTATAAGAGCTATACTGTGCGGGGATCTATGGATAGGTCTTCAAAAATGATATTGAGGTTTCTAAAATCATTTTTTAGGGTTCCGTACCTCAAAAGAAAAAAACGGAACCCTTATAGGATCACTTTGTTGTCCGTCTGTCTGTCTGTCTGTCTGTCTGTCTGTCAAGACCCTTTATCTCACGAACGGGTAAATGTATCAGGCTGAAATTAATACCATATATGAGGATCCATGAACCACACAAGATCTGAAAATTTCAATTTTTTACAACGACGCAATCAAAAGATATGGCATTTTATGTCCTCATCTCCATACATTTATTCAAAAATGAAAAACCTACAGGGTACTTCCCGTTGACCTAAAATTATAAAATTTGGCAAGAAGCTAGGTCTCACAGTACAAATAATGGGAAAAGTCTGAAATCATTAAATACTACAATTTTTTTTACAACTAATGGTAACCAATTATGTTGAGCTCCCGTTTCAAGAACATTCATATAAGAGAGGGGTCAAGTTGGATGGTCGCTGAGGCGATTTTTGTTTTAGTTCTATTTAAAAACGGGAACACTTACAAACTTGAAAATTGGTATGTTTATAGGGCATAGGCTATAAAATAACAACAAATAATAAAATTTGGTCAAGCGCGTGTCGGACTCAAAAAATCTAGCACATTAACTTACTGAAATTTCAACTAATACAATTATGTTTATGTGGTGGTACGGAACCCTCAGTGCGCGAGTCCGACTCGCACTTGGCCGGTTTTTTCTAAAGTGAATAGTTTGCACAAGATACACTTCCAAAGTGGTAAAATTAGTGTCCCCCCCCTGTAACTTCTAAAATAAGAGAATGATAAAACTAAAAAATATATTATGTACATTACCATGCAAACTTCCACCGAAAATTGGTTCGAACGAGATTTAGTAAGTAGTTTTTTTTTAATACGTCATAAATCGTAAATCGCAATTTACCTTTCACTCAATCAACTCAAATATATATTTTAGTTACTTACATCACATAATAAAGTTTGTACGGAACCCTAGTGCGCGCGTCCGACTCGCACTTGGCCGGTTTTTCAGAACGTCTGTGACGATTGTGGTGGTTCATGTATCTACTCAAAATTTAATGTTTACCTAGTTCGTCTGCTGTATCTCTGACCATTTCCTTTGACCTTGAGTGGTGCTTGAGAGCGGTTTATCAATACGAGCCCTTATTATGCTTGTCTGTAATGTAAAACTTGGTTTTCCAATCTCTGATGCTCTACGTAACTTCATAGGAGTATCAAACGCCCATTTCGCTCGGTTCATTGCTCTTTCCACAATGGCGGCTTTGAAACAGTTTGAGACCT
This sequence comes from Athrips mouffetella, assembly GCA_947532105.1. NCBI lineage: Eukaryota > Metazoa > Arthropoda > Insecta > Lepidoptera > Gelechiidae > Athrips > Athrips mouffetella. The sequence goes on along the minus strand of OX383969.1, from coordinate 4,389,553 downwards.
AACGGTTCGTTGTGCAATGCTGCAATCAATGTGTATCTGATCAGTGGTTCCGTATTGCATATTATGAGAAGACGTTATGTATCTCACGTTTCCAGTCGCTTCGCTATGCACGTCGTCATTATCATAACATCTCATGAATCGTCCTCTGCAGGACAGGGAGCTCCCTCCAGAATTCCAGCTTTTGCTGGAACAATTTGGAGTGGAAGTGCCATAGTCACCACGTTTGATAGCGTCGCGGCTGGCACCATGAATCGCGGTTGTTAGTGACCGCGTACATGGTACACACGGCCGCACATCAGTAGAAACACTTTTGGACCTTATGGCGCGGTAATAGAGTTGAAAATGTTTCTACCGACGAGCGGTTGACCGTACAATACACAGAGGACGCTGCTGCCCAACCTCCAATTCATAATCCCTCAGTCGCCTCTTACACCCACGGGTAGATATGGGTTTGTACTATTCTTTGCCGTAAATGCAATTGCAATTCTTATTTCAATAGCCATAGGAGCCAAATCGCACGCCGCGAGTGGCCCTGTGTAAATCTTTCACTGGACATAGGCGATCTCGCCAAAATTTTGTAACAATTTCTTTACTTTGACACTGGCGAAATACGACTTGTAATGAGATGTGATGCCATTAAATAAACATCTATCTAGAGCTTGACCTGCTGGTTGGGCTTCATTTGTTTTGAACCTTTAGTTGTGACCTAACCTAAAAAACTGATGAGCTTGTATGAAAGGTTTGATGAAAGTAGAGTAAGCGAGGGAGGTACGTCAAGATCGTTGTTTATCACTTTACTAATACTCGTATTATCAATGCGGAAGTATGGATGTTTGTTTGTTTGTTTGTTCCACTATCACGCCTAAACCAATTTCCATGAAATTTGGGAGGTAGATAGATCAAGCACTAGACTAACATATAGGCTACAATTTATCCCGAAAAAAGGCATGGTTTCTATAAGAAACACTAGAATGACACAAAGACTATAATAGTAGTTTGTGCAACGGTACATAATGAGGGGTATAAAACTCGATTGTGTGTTTATGGGACGCAGGCGAGCGTAGCGAGCCAAGTTCCATAATAAATGACACGAGTCTTATAATCTATCTCACACCGTGAATCCTAAAATAATATGTTCAAGAACGTTACCTTTTCGTAATATTTTTCTCTTCTCCCGGCGATACTACTAAGCGATGGTCCTAGTTGATTTAAAAACACCTGAAGCAGAATCATGAACGCTTTTATCACTTATTTCATTACAAAACCCAAGGAGACAAAACCAATAAAAATATTTGTAAATACAAAATCTGTTTGCTGAGTTTTCCATCATTGCAAATATTGTAATGCAATCTCCTTGCAGCATATAGCGCGCTGTCATGGCAACGAATCTTAAAATTAAAAAGTTATTTAACAGGTTTCCCGCGGGAAATACTCGGGAAATACAATACTTCAAAATACATTCCCACAGATAAAAAAAATCCACTAAGAGTGTTTCTAGGCACGGATTGACATTAACCTACAATTTTTGAACGCATTATTGAGGATATGAGAGTAGATAAAAAGTCAAATAGATCACACACACAAAAATTAATTTATTACAGTCCCAAAAATTCCAATGTCTCGGTCATGACCTGTGACCCGTTATCGATAATATTGCAGTTAGGGTTACCAACAGTTCGGTTTTATCCGGAATATGCTCTTTCGTCTGGATTTTGTCCGGCTTGGAATATTTTTTATTTCAGTCTTCAATTATTAATTTTCTGCATACAAATGAACTGAGCTGTTTTGTAGATTATGATGATTTCGGTCATTACGGTCGAAATAACGTAGCTTGATTATCAATCACTGCAGGACAGAGACAGAGCTATGCGTGAGTGTAAACGGAGCGATACGTGTCTCTATCGCTCCTATAGTCAGACCGCAACCGCTGTACCGCGCCTTAGGTATGCGAGCGAAGAGACGGGGGGCCATCGCTCGTCATCGCAACTAGTTCTTGCTATTTCCTTCCCACTCCCCCGCCTCCCCGCGCATACCTAAGGCGCGGTACAGCGCTTGCAGTCAGACTATAGACACAGAGTAAATTTTTTCGCTCAAAATTGCAGCTCTAAATTAAAATATCCGGACTTTTTTATAATTTCCGGATATTTATGAAATTTTAATTTTTTTTCTGGACTTGGTAACCCTAGCTGCAGTCATAAAATTTATCGAGGGTCAAGATAACAATGTCTTTAAGACATCAAAATTTGGAAAAATATTAACACAAAAACGTTTGATAACGTCATTAACGACTGACGCAGATAAGATTCTAGTGAACTCTTTTATTATGTGTGGTTTAATTTGTTACTTTTAACTAATTCGAAAGTCAATGAATCACAAAAAAATAACAGGTAGGGTTTTAAAAAAACGTTTTCTTATCCTATGCTATTAAACGAGCAATATTTGTAATTGGTTTCTTGAAAACGGCTCTATCGATTTCGGTGAAATTTACATACTGGCGTTCTCGGGGGCGAAAAATCGATCCAGCTAGGTCTCCGTCTGGGAAATTCGTGTTTTTAAGTATATTTTTTAATTACCGCGTTTTAGACAGTATCCTACAGGGCCATCTGTTGGCGGGCAAATTTTAATGTTAAGACGGCTATTATAGAGCGAAGCTCGGTCGCTCAGGTACAAGAGCACATCAAGCTTGACGCGTGTAGTGGGACTTTAGTTCGTAGTATCGTAGTATGTATAAAATAAGAAAAGCACAAAGTCCAATAAGTCAAGCTTGACGTGCTCTTGCCTGTACCTAGGTTTACGAAAAAGTAGATCAAACTGCCCCGTGTGGTGCCGGCAAAGAATAGTACCAAACTATCTCTACCCGTGGGTGTCGTTAGAGGCGACTAAGGGTTTATGAACCAGAGGATGGGCTACAGCATCCTTCTGTGTATCGTATCATCTTACATTCTGCGGTCACCAACAACGGTGGTCCATCATGTCAGCCGTAACGCTAGCAACCGTGGTGACTATGGTACTTCCCCTCCACATTGTTTCAGCAAAAGCTTGAATTTTGGAGGGAGATCTCTGTCCTGTTGTAGACGTTTCATGGGATGTCATTTTATTTATTTTATTTTATTAATTAGGAACGCCAACAGTAATGGTGTTAAACTTACTTAAAGCATACATAGGGAAACGGTCTGACACCAAGACCTATTATAGGCGAGCACAGCACTCTTAATTTAATTAAATAGTAAGGTTAGTAACTTTAAACTAATAGATAGAAAATTTAAACAGTGATCAAAATTAAACACCAATTTAAATAAAATGGCGGTCAAGACACCACAGAAGTAATTTGATGAGAACAAACTAGACTAAAAACTTAAACTTTATTAACATTGTTTTAGGAACACCCACCAACAGCACGTCAGTAGAAATACTTCGGACTTTATTGCATGGTAATAAAGTAAGTACTGACGTGCGGTTGCGACATGTGTTACCCCTGCGACATATTATGTACGGTCAAGATTCTTCTTATCTTATTAGCCATTTCTGTCCCACTGCTGGGCAAAGGCCTCCCTCCGTTCCTTCCACTGGTCTCTACTCTGAGCCTCTTGTTAATGCCAGTCTTTACAGAAAGCGTCGAGTTCATCGCGCCATCTGCGCCGTGGTCGGCCTCGACGCCGTCTGTTACTTGGCGGTTGCCAGATAGTTGTGGTCTTGGCCCAGAGTTCCAGCGGCATGCGACTTACGTGACCAGCCCAGTCCCACTTTAGCTTGGCGGTTGCGTGGGTCACATCGGCAATTTGTGTTTTTGAGCGTATTGTGCTGTTCCTGACCCTATCGGTCAGTTTCAGGCCCAACATACTACGCTCCATTGCTCGCTGGCAAACTGCGATTCTGGACCTTTGAGCTTCCGTCAAAGACCAAGTCTGGGCTCCGTAGGTGAGTGTTGGGAGAATACACATGTCCACGAGTTTACGTTTTAATGACAATGGTAGGTCACCTTTCATGTGTTCTTTCATTGACCAATAGCTCCTCCAGGCATTTTCGGTGCGTCGAGCAACTTCTTTGTCTTGTCGTGCCTGGAAGGACACCATTTGGCCGAGGTAAATGTACTCGTGGACATATTCCATTCTCCCGCCGTCTACTGTTACCACCCTCTTCAAGCTATTTGTCATGAGCTTGGTCTTTGACATGTTCATCTCTAGTCCAGCTTTGCGGCTTGCTGTACTGAGATCTTGGAGCATGGTCTCTAGTTCGGCTGTTGACGACAAAAATAAGACGATATCGTCGGCGAAACGAAGGTTGGTCAGCTTCTTTCCGCCGACGTTAACGAGTCAAGATTCATAACTACATTATTTGTAACCTAACTAAACCGAATCTAACCTAACCTAAACAAACAACCTAACCTTACCAAACATCATCATACTACCCCTATAAAACGTCCACTGCAGGACAGGGAGCTCCCTCCAGAACTTCAGCAAAAAGGCTGGAGGGGATACACCATATTTTGGAAGGGATACACCATAGTCACCACGCTTGTAAGCGTTGCGGCTGGCGACCGCAGTATGTAAGATGGTACGATACACAGAAAGATACTGCTGCCCACCTTCCGATTCATTAACCCTTAGTCGCCTCTTACAACACCCACGGGTAGAGATGGGTTGGTAGTATTCTTTGTCGGCACCACACGGACTACGGCAACCAAACCTAGCCTAATCTAAAAGAGTTCAGCTTATGTGATCTAGACCCCTTCGGCGACACCTCAGATTTGTAATGAAATCCGGTTTTTGATCATAAAACCTGATTCTATCATATCCCTACAACACATAAAAACTGGTGTATGTATGTTCAACGCAAAATTTATCCAACACCTAAAAGAGCAATTCCTCTCCAATATTACGATATCTAGATGCCTCTCGTTGCCAAAAGCAATAGTCACGGCTTTAGCAATACAATTTATTTAAATGGCGAGCTGGAGAGCCCTCGGCCTACGGTTGAGCCTGTTACGGAAACTAAGGACTTCGGCCTAGCTGGCTAGGTGCCAAGTCTGGAAAGAGCTGATCCTGGGAACAGATAGTTATCTTAACCAAGTGTTACTAGGATATTTTATTTATGTCACTGTAGCTATCTAGTTTGTAGTTACTGTGTAGAGTAAAACAACGGGTTAAGGTGTTTTCGGACGCTGCTCTGGTTGCAATATCCGTTGTTCCGAGCCAGAATTGAAGAATATTTTCAGGAACATTAAGTTGAATTTGAATCTCAATATAAAATCGGCAACAGTGGATTTTGTATTAGTCGACCAAATTGTTTTCTCGTTTTTCGGCCCGGATGTTTCTTTGGGAAAGTTGTTCGGTTTCATGCAAAATAACGAAATTTGGGCAGAGTCCAAAAACAACCTTGTATGGTCGTTTCCTACCTGGAGGAGCCAAAACCAGTATGTTTTGGAAATATTTATTTGATTCAAAGATAACAATGAACTAAAACAAGACAATGAGTATATTTTTAAAATCAGATTATAAAGCCCTTTCAAGATTTCAAAAACAAAACTTTTAAAGTCCTGTACAAAAAAAATATGTCGTCGTAACTATTCCCCCACTATCCTTTTAGAAAGCGACTACCACATTTGTGATGTTCAGAAGAATAGTCTGAATAAGTACATACCGGTAGTTGGTTTAGCTGAGGTAACTTTGACGAACAGCGATTTTGAAGGATAATTATATACTTCGACGTACTCGTATAAACTCGGCATAGGACCGATACGTCCGTGAAACTACTGACCTCCCTGAAGAAGATCCTCGGACAGGATCGAAACGTGTCGATCCTATGACGTCAATATAAAACGTGAGTTTAGCCGTCGAATTATATAATTTTGTGTGTGTAACACTCACGAGTCGTTTAATGTTAAAATTCCTGAAGGATTTTGAGATTTTGGTGTTGCTCTAAAAAGGGCAATATTTATCTAAAAGATTCTTTGTTTCTTATTAAGGCCCATGACACGGAAGAATAATAATAAGACTGACAATCCCCATACTAGAAAACGTAACCCGGAAAGGCATAAAACTCATGAAAACTAGATGGCGCTTTCAAATAATCTGGAAATTAATTATGGTCTACCGAGTATTCTGCCAAAAAATCATTAATTTTTCAACATAGTTTCAATGTAAAGAAACGCTAACATTAAAATTCGGTTTAATCGGTAAATCATAATAACTTCCCGGACTATTTTTAGCGCCATCTACACAGAAAAAAAAGATATCTTGAACCAAATAATATTATTTAAGTTAAAATCTTTTGGGTTTTCGATATAAGGAAACTCGAAAACGTCTTAGATTGAGAAATAAAAGGTTTTGTCGTATAGTTCTCCGACCAAGAACTAAATTTCTTATATCAATTTTCAACTGTCATCTTATTGTAAAAACTAAAAGCTATCACAACAAAAACCAAACTTACTTGAGTGAAGCATCTATCACACCAAGAATGAAACTAATTTAAATAAAAATTTTAAAGCTCTTTTTTCAAAAAGCTAAATGTGTCACCCTATGAGCGAAACTAATTTTGTTGAAAAATTTAAAGTTCTTCAAAAATAAAAACTAAAATAAAAGGCTCTTTGAAAAAAAAGCACTTTTTTATCTCTCGTTTTTTTCTTTTTATTCCTCTTCTTCTTCTGCTCTCTGCCAGCATTTTTGATATTAGACCTTTTTATTTTTCAACTATTCTTCTTTCTACTTTTGTTTCCATTTCTATTATTTATCATTAACTATTATATCATTATACCATATCAACTATTATAATTTACCAAAAGTCCTGGGGGTGGCTGGATTCGAACCCGCGTCCATCGGTATAGTCCTTCGCTCTGACCATTAGACCACAGGCTTGATTAGCAAAGTAATCGAAATTTTGATACTGTTCCGTCTTTGACACAGTATCTTGTACCCAGCAACAATTATTTGACTTAATATCGCCTTAACTCTTCATTGCATATCTAACTAGGTCTTGAGCAAAACAACAACCATCTTATACTAAGCAAAATGTTATTTGCCTTAATATAGTCTTAACTCTTCATTGCTTACCTAACAATTTCTTGAGCGAGACAGCAACTATCTTATACCAAGCAACATATTATTTGCATCAATATTGTCCTAAATCTTCATCTAATATTTTTCATAATTCTTAGGCGAAACGATTTATGTTTTCAATCGATTAATATTTTACTTGCTTTAATATTTTTTCATTGTTGATGTAAAAAATAAATGGTTTTAATTCAAAACATCAATTTCAAACCTAGTAATAGAACTCTTATTCGAAGAAATTCTCTCTTGAATTTTAAGATTTCGGCATTTTTAATACGTTAGAGTGATCATTTTACTCTAAGAGATTTAACTTTATAATCAAGCAATATCAGTTGAGACATATTGCGTTCTTGTTTTAAGAGATAATTTTTTTCTGTGTAGTTTTATACTTTTCCGGGTTACGATTTCTAAAAGGGGATGGATGATGATGATATGATGGGGACCGATAGAAGACAACAAGCGATTTTGTTGTTCGGAATCTATATAGGCCTTGACCCTGTCCTCTATCTCACAAAATAGTTGTTATCTCAGTTGACCTAGTTGACCCGTCAATTACACGACCCGTTTTTAGGGCTCCGTAGTCAACAAGGAACCCTTATAGTTTCGTCATGTCCGTCTGTCTGCGGCTGAGCTCAGATAGCCTGATTTTGTTTTTGGAATAAAAAAAAATACGGTCCAAGAGCGAGTCGGATTCGCGCCCTAAGGGTTCCGTACCCATCCATACACGAACACCTTAGCTTATACATAACACTTTCACTATTAAAAACTTATCAAATCCTATGTAGAGCCAATTCCTTAACTCTAAAAAACCTACATTTCTGTCATTAAGTATGACTTGGCCGTTGGCCGGGCTTAATTCACTACAAAACCTACATTTCTGTTATTAAGTATGACTTGGCCGTTGGCCGGGCTTAATTCATTGGTATTTAATGTTTTGTCATGCAATATACCTATATATTTGCATGAAACGGCCAAGCCATATTTAATGACCAAAAGGTAGATTTTGTTGAGATAAGGCTTGTAGAGTTAGGCCTTGCAGAGTTAAGAAATTGGCTCTACATAGGATTTGATAACTTTTTAACAGTGAAAGTATTATGTATGAGCCAATGATTTCTATGCAACCAATTTTACATGAAATGTTTTTGGTGGGATTTTACTTCTTTTTGTAAGGTGCCCTAGTTCTTTTTAATTTTTGGGCTGTATATCTTGGGCTTCAGCTATTCTTTTATAGCCCACTCTCTAACTTCGCGTCCCTTCCTTGTATGGACATTCAATAAGTATTCTGTAAAGAATCTACATTGTCAAATCTGAATCTGTAAAATAAAACTAGTTAGTATCTTCACCCGCAGGCTGCCACAAATAAGGATGTAGCCGAAAATAAATTACTCTAGATTTAAAGAAATTGCTGCGTCAACAAATGTAAGTTGGTCCAAATGGCAGGAAGCCAAGTTTGGTACGTTTTGTAGTAATTTTTCGATTTTCCCTGTAGTAGTGAAGATAATTGTAATTTTAGCAGGATATATTTTGTTGCAGAAGTGTAGTTTTCCGACTTCAATAAAAGAATTAAACATTCTTCTTAAAAGATCTTCTTCTTCTTCTGTACAACCACTCGAAAGCAATAAAGGATTATGATTACTAATGAAAAGATTACTCATACACTACATATTTGACCATTTGTTGCTTCTTTGCTAGGAAAAAATACATTTTATACACTGAAAAAAAAACTTGTTAACATTCATTAAAAAAAATATCATGGCAATCATGCAACTTGTTTATATACGAGCACATAAAGTTAAATGATGGCGGCAATAAATGTATCTTGATTAAAAATCAGAACAACTTGTCTCAGTAGATTCAAAGAAGTAATTGTTAACTTTAATCAAGTCTAATAATTACTATGATAAATGCAGGTTTGTACACGGTAGTAAGAGATGATGATATGAAACAAGTGATTTGTTGATGTAATATTGTAACATGTTGGGTTTTATAAAACAAATGATAACTTATAACAAGTAACTTGAATGATTTAAGTATTTAACATTGTTAAAATAAATTTAATTTATTTAATGTGATCAAGTGATCTTATTTGAATTGACAAAGGATATGTTACATCCAAACATTGTACTTATTTGCTTTATGCAGGTGCTTTATAGGAAATTTATGGCAGATTTATGGGAGATGCAGGCAAAATTTTGGCGGCTCTGAGGGATGCAGCTATAGGAAAAAAAGAAAATGTTGAATAGCTTTCTCTTTCTTTCCTATATCTACATCCCTCAGAGGCGCCAATATTTTGCCTTTGTCTAGGTAAATCAGCCATTGGGATCTGATAAGAATGAGATTGCCAATTTTTTCATCTTCATTTCCCATGCTCACTGTACCTTCAACAGAAAATGCACAAAGTTTCAGTTAGATATTTAATAGCAGTAAAAAATACAAAGTATTAAAAATCTGTAGTTTGAATGTAAGTTACAAAAGCTTTGCGGCTTTCAGCTTTCGTTGACGTCCACATTTTTCTTCTTATTTCTTTTGAATGATGAAAGAGCAGCGTTTCATTGGGAACTTGAAGATGCAGTCTGAGCAGGCAATCATATCACGTTGATCAGCTCATTATTTTCGGTAAAATCTGAAATTATAAACATATTTTATAGGAACAACTCACATTTATAATACTTATAAGTACGGATAGATGAAGGTTGCAATTGTATCACTGAAATGTTATAATGTCAAATAAAACATATATTGAAATGTGAGTTTACATTGCATTAGTGAGTGATTTCCGACTCGATCATTGACACCAATTTTGTCTACTGCTGTTTATTTATATAAATTTCGTTATTTTGTGAGTCATCACAACAACCAATGATCCTATAGTAGAAACTTTGATAACAACACGATCGTCCACTGCTGGACAGAGTTCCCACAGGATCTTGAATATCGCGAATACCTATTTATTTGCTTTTCTGTAATATGCGTCGGTCGGTAACAAAGGTTAGGTACTGTGCACTTGCGGAACCCTAAAAAAATTTTAAATGCATAAAATACTATTTAGAGGAACTGTCAAAAGTTTAGCTCGATATGATTAGAAAAGAAAGATGACAACAGGGGACAGTTGTGAGAGATCAGGGGTGTCAAGTGGGGAAAATTTTGGTGAAAAGGGAAAATTTGGATGACACGCAAAATCGTGAAGCGTTCCACATTTTTGGAAAGACGATAGGAAACTGGATTTCTGTGAGTTATAATCTTTTATTTTGTAGCTCGCCAAAAATAGACTTCATACAGCTGATGTGACGAATCTTTTGAAGGAGGCTATGATCCTGGATTGTGGGTTCCTTCAATTGAGATAAAGATAGGGATTGCTTCGTGTAGGATATAGAATAGGAAGGTTTATTTGCGTATAATTTCAAGACGCTAACATTCAGAATTTGATTCCAAATTGTATAGAATAAGTGGTGTGAAACTAACGTTATGTAAGTATTCAATTTTGTGGTTTTCCATCTTTTATTTATTTTCGGTTCAAAGTTATTGTGTGTATTTGAATTAAGGTGAAATGTGACTTATTGAAATTTATAGTTTCTTCCAGGTTGTGTGAGCTAAATAACGTTGAGAAAATCAGATTTCAGTGTCAAAAGAGGAAGAGTTGAATGGAGAATATTTGCAGCTTTCAGATCTACCTGCGGGATCATAAGAGGCTTGTACTGTGTGATACTTTAAGTAAATTGTTATTCCCTCTTAATGATTTTCTTTTGTAAGCATTAATAACTCTGCGAGAATTATAACATACTGTGTTTCTAATCTGAGTCGTTATTTGTAGATAGTAATAAAGATTTCCTTTTCCCATAATTAAGTATAAACTAGTTCTGCAAATGTCTTTGTTCGCGTATAGCTAGGCAGGATAATGTTCTATTTCTAAACAGGTACAGGAATTACAAAGAACTCTATAGACATGGAATAGCAAACCACAAATGACAAAACGTGAAGGCTAAAAAAGGTATTGCTTGGATTGTAAAGGTAATGTAAATTTCATTGTGATTAATCTTTTCCTTTACAGAGAAATTGATTAAAATAGTCCTTGGTGAAATCATAGAAACTGGACTCTGATGTATATTTTGTCATCGTTTCAAGGTGGCTTTAGATGTTGTATATTTTGTCATCATTTCAAAGTGACTTTAGACGATGTATATTTTTATCATCATTTCAAAGAGACTTTAGACGATGTATATGTTTTATATTTTTTTTTTAGGTAGAAATGTCTTATTTGACATTATTGTCAAATAGTCAACAAATAAATCATTTTTGATTTAGTTTTACTCAAAGCTAGATGCTATTTTTGAAATCTTTATAAATTTTTTATCTCTTTAACAAAAAATAAATCAAAACCCAAAATCAAAATGGAAGGAAATATTTAAACATTAAATAATTACTTTTTTTTAGAAAATAATATAAAATCTTTGGCCCTAAATCAAAATTCCAGTTTTTAATATACTAGTGTCATCATATGATAAAATTTAAAAATAATACTTTGTCAGATCAAAAGGATTTAGAACGTCAGTTCAAAATATTAAAATAAAAAGGGTAAGTTTAAATAGTTTGAAAATAATAAATAATATTATTTCAAATAGTAATAAATTCGCTAAGCTAAATAAATAAAAATGATTTGTTTTATATTTTTAACTGAAAATTTAGACTATTTTAGGAAACTAATTTGTTTTTTTCCGCCTAAATTACTATTATTAATTTTATATTAATTTTTTAAGTTTTAAAGTTGATGACGTCATTTCACAGTAGACGATGCCATACCAAAACGAAATTGCGGGTTGGTAGGAAAAATCTTTAGCCAAGTTATGCTTGGTTTTATATAGAAAACCTTTTTACAGCTAAATCGTCAAAATGTTTCGGGTGCCTTTGGTTCTGTGATTTAGCTACTAATTTCTAAAATTATATTTGATCTAATTGTGTTGTTTATGGTCAAGCAGGTTATGAACTTCTTCATTGGTCATCAACCTTTTTGGTAATATTTTTTACACATTACTGGTATCCCCGTCTTTGACTTATTTTTATGTCATGCTAAATGTTGTTTAAAATCACGCATTTTTCTGCAAAAACAGTGAAATATTGTTGCGTAAATGGCTGCAAAATTGATAGCTATGCTATTTGCGGAATATTCTTTTATGGGTATGCATTATTCCTTTGATTTTTCTATGAAAAAGCCGAATTGTTTTACGTATGAAGTAGGGTGGCTATAATATACGATGTTTGAACATACAGGAAAACAAAAGGTACAACCACATCAGTACTGTGGGATGTGAATCTGCGGAAACTGCCCATAAAACTGAACAACTTGTCCCAAAGAACATTATGATAGACTAGTCTCAAACTCCCAACTAACATTATGGACGACACGCGGGGAGCCAATGAACAATTTGCACGTCTGCCCTGCGCTCCCTCGCGATATTTCGAGCCACATTTACGGTCAGCATCGGAGTTTAGTGCCGTGATTATTGAGAGGTATTATGTGAAGTTTTTTTACCTTGGGTTGGAATTTATTTAAAAGAGTTTCATTTTTCGATATTGGTATGCCTCTTACGGCCAGTTGCATAAAGCGACATTAAAGTTAAATTTCCTTTAATTTTTATGCTGTCACTTTCTTTATCATCGAAACAGAAAGTGACAGCAATAGTGTACCGAATGGCACAGTACGATCGAAGCAGGAGGACAGAAGCAATAAATAAAAACGCCTTCGTACACGGAATACAAAACTTCGTCGTGTAGTAGTAGTGAAGCAAACCACCTCGCTGAGAGAGATGTATTCTTGCTCATATTCAAGTGGTTGGTAGTTAATTTTAGAAGGTATTGTTTTGGAATTTGGGAGAAATTTTGTTTTGTTTTATTCATTGATAGACCGACCTATTTTCTCGATTCATCCGTAACTTCATTTAAAAAGTAGGGGGCTCGCGACTAGGCCGAAATGCAGTTGGTTGATGTTGAGTTTTTACAAGAATACCAACAAAGACCTTTATCGGCCTGTTGTTCACGGACGGACAGAAGGGACGCACGCACGTATAGATGGACAGAAAGACAGCTGATGTACGAGTGGTGACGTAGTGAGAATGAACAACATATTGGTTTTAAGTCTTTTGATGTTTGTAAGTATTGATAGTTTATTTCAGTAAACCTACCAAAGACTTGCTTGGGCCATAATATTAAGAAACGTATAAATGAGGTAAAGTTTAAGAGCCAGTTCATATTTTTGAACCTATTCCTATTCCGTGTGAGTAAAAAAATGTAAAGTCGGAACTAAATCTATGAATTAAGAAATAAAACCTTTTATTTATTCGATAATTTTGTTACATGTCGTACCTTTAATAAAATTTGTTTATCAATAAACAATAAGTCATAAAATACAAGTCAAATATTATTTATTGCTTTGCTTCTGATGATGACGCATCGTACTCGGACTTTTCTGGAAAGCAAGAAAGGAAGAAAAAAAAATTAAAAAAGGTTTATTTTGGAAACAAACAAAAAGAATGCTGCTGCTGAAAAAACTCCGATCCAATTGTTGAATATCACCGAGTGATAAAATATAATATTTGAGACATCAAAAATTAATGTACCCTGATAATCTGTTAAAATATGAACCATTATACATGAAAAGTAATAATCCATCCCTACTTTATATTTAACGAATGTCAATCCCATCAAACCGCACTTTTGTAAAGAAAAAATTGTAATTTTGAATATTTCGGGTGATGTACTTTGTACTCATGATATGCTTGAATAATATTCATGACATGCAAATAATATCATGCTTGAATAATACTCCCATGTTATACATAACATCAAATGAAACGTCCACTACAGGACAAGCTCCCTTCAGAACTACTTAGAAGGGGATTTACCATAGCTACCATGCTTTTAAGCGTTGTGGCTGGCGACCGCTGTTGTTGGTGACCGCAGTACGTAAGATGAGACGATACATACAGGGGGACGCTGCTGCCCATCCTTCAGTTAATAAGCCCTTAGTCACCTCTTACGACACCCACGGGTACAGATGGGTTAGTACTATTCTTTGCCGGCACCACACGGACTTGACTTGATTTACCTCTATGATTCTACGATTGAGCCACGAGCCAAACCAAAGATGGATCCTCAGCGTTGCAAGGGTTTCAATGCACGAGACGCAAAATACTTTTTATTGCCGAGCGAAACACAACTTTTCAGGTAGAGACGAAAGTATAAAATCTTGCCAAATAAAATATTGAAAATGAAGCTGCTCTTCCAGAGGGCTTCAATAATAATACAACCCCAAGCCTAAATAAAATAGTTTGGTCACCCTACTTTGTGACAGAGATGCATTACCGACTGTTGGCGTTTAACAGAAAGAGCACAGAGAATAAAAGTTTTCTTATCTATTGGTTTTTTTTTTGTTGTGGAATGACGTCACTCAGTGGTCAAATGAATGTTACAACTGCCGCAGCATTTTTTAATATATTACCGCAATCAAATTATTTTTCTATTCGAAAATAACAAAATATGGTATGATATAAAAATATCTCGAAATGGTTTTTGTATTTCAGTGTCTTATATCATATTTAGCTTGGCCAATTGTTTTGAAAGTGAATTTGAATCTTTTGCCTCGATTTCCCAAAATTGGAACATGCTGAGAGCATTACTACATCTCAGTACTCAAGCTCATAGGAGGTGCTTATCTTTCCTTTAACTATCATATTTTTAGGGGTCCCAGATTTTGAGATTAAGAAATACTTGCTCTCAGGTTTATTTAGTTCGACCAAGCATGGATGGATGCCCTCGTGACATGTGTCCCCGATGTCCGCTATATTGGTTGTGGCAAATGTATGTCGCGTGACACTGGAGTATCCGCCTAAGATTAACTGATAATATCGACCTTCGGATTTATTTATTTTATTCATCCTTGGGCCGGAGCCCTCAAGCCTAAAAGGGTCTGATACTAAAGTTCTTCTCGTTCTATTTGTATGGGATTTCGCTGATTCATCCTGATTTCTCCCATCTGTATGTGTGGGACGAATTGGTGTTATTCCGGTACAAATGGAGGGATATTAGCAAGGTGTTTTAACGTTGGATTTTGGAATTGGTGTTTCTTGTGTTATGTGCTGACAACGTTCGCCCATTATTGGATGCGTCGTTTGAGTGGCATATACCACGGGAGGACCTCCTGATCTTTGCGTTGGTCTACCAAATGTAGAGTAGTTAGATAATTTAATACCTTCTTCTTTTGTGTAGGGACATTCTAGTTTAGTCTAATGACATTAAATTGTTTATAAGGAATAAATTAGAATTGTCTTGAATCAAAAGGAAGAATATTCTTGATGGAGACATTACGTTCGTTCGTGGGTTGCTTCTTGTAAAGTGTGTTGACGACGTTCGCCCGTAAGGCTGCGACGGCTGTACGACACTCTGACCTTGGGGGACCTCTGAACTTTATGTGTGTCATCCTAAAGTAGTTAAATAATCTACTTAATCTTCATTGAATCATACAGGAATCTAAACCTTATAAGATTCTATATTTTATTTTGTTTAATAAAACTTGTCATAATTTAACATACTTAAAATTATACTTTGACTCGGTGTGAAACCACCTTTAATATTACTAAATAGATTCTTGAAAACAATAATGGAACGGAAATTATAATGTTTAGTTTCTTTCATTGTAGATATGTTCCGAATATTTAAGTATATACAATAATCCCATTTTTATACTTCTTTTGAGTCCTCTTTTAAAAGAACATCGAGTTTTAGCTAGTGTTGTTTACGCTAAATTCTCCCAGTGTTCTTGGTTTTGAATACTCGATGCTTTTGATTTTCCCTTAAGATCTTAAATCATAAATGTTTGGCCCAACCTAGCTTAGATACTACTATCCCGTATCTTCTTGGTTCTGGTCATCATACTTCACTTTTATTTAAGGATTACCTTCAGTAATCTTTGGTCAAACTTACTTCTTATATGTTCTACTTCGTAATATGCTGGGTAAACCCATTATAGTTTAGATGCAATTCATTTTATTTAAATGAGTGTTTAGACTGGGGTTACTCTACATAATCCTTGTCCTGCGTGGGTTGGTAACGGAAAAGAGATTTAGCTACGCATCACAAGTGAGAGCTATGAAGGATATACGGAGACCTTGTTGGTGCAATAAAGTCACTCAGTGACTGGGGGGAGGGAAGTTGCCCTTCAAACTCTTTATATCTCTCGTTATAAAACCGTTATTGATCTAGGCTGGCCATGCAAGCAATAATACTATACCCGTATCTAGTACAGACTTCACACTTGGACGTGTGGAGCTGGCTAATTATTTTCAGTTTAACTTATTTCAAAACAAACTAAGGGATTCGATGATGTCGATCATTGTCTGCCCGGAGGGATTACAGGAAGAGCTCATTTTGTAGGAGTGCCTTGTTTTCCTAAAGGAAGACTGTATGCTTCGTGTGCCTGGCGGGCTCGGTGACCAGCTCTGGTATGGGTGACTAAAAGAAATAGTCAAATACCCTGTGAACCCTGGATGAGTCAGTGATTGTCCCTTAAAGGTGGGCCACGTGGAAGTCGGGTTTTGACGCGGGGCATGAACATACCGGGGGGAGACATCATCACCGTCTGGGTTGTACTGTGGTTAGTTAGTTCCACTCTCCACATACATTAACCCTAGTCTTTACTGTAGTTTAAGTTTTCGATGGGATATCCAGCTCCGCGAGGATGATCAGAATCCTGACGATCCAGTTGGATTGTTAGGGTAGTTTAGCGTCATGTCATCGTGTACTGGGTGATGATATGCCTCGGACCTAGGACTTAGGGTAGAGGAGGCCTAGGACGAGCTGTTTGGGGCGAAGGTGGTGCTCCAAACCTGGGGATTGTCCTCACATTATTTTTATTACTTCATTTATATTAACATAGGTTTCCTTTCAGAAACTTAACGGCTATAATAATATTGCATTGTAAAAGAGATGAAACCTTTCCTAAATTGATGAATCTACATGAGTTCCGATGAATTACTCCAGTCAATATGAGACTAAATTTAAATAAATAGTGATCCAATATAAAATTAAATAACACAAATTAGACATGTAAAGATTAGGATTATATTCTAATATAAGTATTAAAATAACAAGTGTGTTTTTTTTTCATTCTTTTATTACCACTCTCCACCGAGCAGAATCTGTAAATTACAAAATATTATAAATATATAAAACGGTATGACGTAGGATTCAGAGAAAGATATAATATTCTTAAAAGGGTATTATTCTAGACGATCAACTTTGGCCAAAACAATCACGTATCTGACTTGAGGATCCTATATGAAGGGACTTCAGATCTGTACAGCTCTTACGTTTGAAAATAGGTCTCAGCTATGAAAATCCATGAAGCCACGCTGCAAGAAGATGGACCTTCTTCTTCTTTATCAATCCAGGAAATAAAATTGTTTAGAACTGTGACATTGTTAACACTGTTATTTTAAACCATTCTTAATTTTCACACGCGTCCACACAAACGGACGCAATGAACACGACTGAACACGTTCGTTTAGGCCGCGACGCGGGCGTTTGGTTTCATCGTAAAGTGCGTGTTCGTTTTGAACAAGTTAACTTGATAGAAATTCAATCATTTTAGCTTGTTTGTGACAAGAAACTATCATTTGTTATTTCTTACATGTTCTTGAATGATATGATCATATTTTTTTTAATCAAGCAAAATTTCAACTTGATTAGCCATGATTTTTTTGAGTGTACAAAACAAAACAAAAATTGCGTTGTAATTTCGTTTGGTTCACTCTGTAAAAAATATTTTTGTTAGGAACAAACTGGCATTAATGTGCTTTATTGGCAAAGAAGCGGAGCGTTACTCTTACGTCTATGTTTATTAGTCACAAAATTGAAGAACTATCCAAACGAAACATAATATCATCGAAAAGACGAAAATAAAAAACAAAATCGCCTGCTCTTTTAGTTCTTGCCAACCTTTCCTTCTAAATATGTAAGTATTTAAAAATTCCAAAACTGTATTTTGTTAAACTGTTTCCTTACACGTTTATCTATAATGTTTCGCGCAACTTTAACATAATGTTTACAACAAAGACACAGCCATATTATCACTTACAGAGACTGGTTGGCCTAGATGGCAGCAGACCAAGTACGGTGATATGACAACGCCGTACCGAGAAAGGAAGCAACCTTCATTCATACATAAGGCTTTAAAAGAGATAGCTCTATTTAAAGACGTTGCATTGCATCATACAAGGAGCAGTATTGAGAAAACAGAATCGAGTCAATATCTTGCGTTGACTGTCGAGAAATTGATAAACATGGGACAGTTTTGTGGTATTTTTTTTCTTAGCCTGTACTGTCCCACTGCTGGGCAAAAGTCCCCCTCGTTCCTCCAACCATCGCGGTCCTGAGCAAATTCCCACCAACCGCGTCGGTACGAGTCTAAGTCGTCACGCCATCTTTTTCGTAGTCTACCCCGACGGCGTTGGCCATCGTGGGGTTTCCATTCTGTGACGACTTTCGCCCACCGTCGAGATGCATGCGACTCACGTGCCCAGCCAAGTCCCACTTGAGCCTGGCTGTCTTCCGACCCACGTCAGCTATTCCTGTCTTGGAACACAGCGTAGTATTCCGTACTCGGTCGATCCGTTTGATACCAAGAATGCTGCGTTCCATTGCTCTGACAAACCTTGAGTTTGGACTTTTGACTCTCCGTAAGGGACCAAGTTTGTGCACCATAGGTTAGGACGGGCAGAATACAAATGTCGACGAGTTTACTTCTTTACGACATTTTACTTCATTGTGAATACACTTTTACCCTGCTTTTGCATAATGGCTTACTGCATTTTGCATAACTTTGCATAATGACTTACTGCACTTTTACCCTGCGTTTGCATAATGACTTACTGCATTTTCAACGCGGACGAACTATAAGAACATTCGTACGATTCTCCGGCTGAAAAAAGGCCCATTAACGGTCTTTTTCAAAACTATCTTTGGAAAGCTAATTTAATTGACTTTAGCGAAAATATAACTTGTGTAATAAAAGAAAAGGAAATAAAATAAATAAGAAGACATTTGATCCAGCTGGCAAAGCGCCAAGTGAGGGTAAAGCTCTCTACAGGAGTGCGAAAGTGCGATCTCGGGAAATGATTAAGTTCTAAAAGATACATACATACCATATGGTTAAGCGACACTTCACTCCTGGACAGCTTCTAGGTTTATATAAAGCCCAAGTCCGATCCTGCATGGAGAATTGCTGTCACCTTAGGGATGGCTCAGTTAAATACCAACTAGCCGCACTTGACTCGATAGATCGCAGAGCCAAGAAGCTCGTTGGTGACAAGATTTTGTTGAAAACCAAGTTTCACAGTCTGGCCCACAGTCGCAAAGTTTCATGTCTGTTGGTCTTTTACAGATTGTACTTTGGAGAATGTGCTCAAGAGCTCCACGAGCTTATTCCACCATCTCCCTTCTCCCATCGGGAATCCAGACGCACCGCAGGATATCACCCATACTTGCTTGATATTCACACAAAGCGCTTTGAAACATATTTGAGTCTGTGTTCCCGAGTTCATATAACCCGAATCTATTAAAGTCGCGGGTGAATAGGCTTCTTCTGGGCAAGCTCGTTCCATCGTCGACCTCATCTCTGTCCTCAAGGCTAGATCGAGGCCAAGAGTAAGCCCATACATAGTAAAAAAAAATCGTTTTTCCTCGTACTGATTTGCAGCGCCATCTAGTGGACATTTCAAAAGATGGTTGAAAACACCCTATTGATTAAACATCATTTATATTTCCCGTTTTCTAATAGGTTAAGTAGTTTCGGCTGTGCGAGGTAGCTAAGCCGGGAAAATGCCAAGAAAAAAAAGAAGTAATTTTATTGGTTGAAAATTTTCAAGGTCACGGCTGCACAACTTTTCTGGAAAACCACCCTTGCTTGTTTTCAAGTTTATAAACCAGGCATTCCGGGTGTCCATTTTTAACCGACTTAAAAAAAGGAGGTTATTAATTCGACCCGCATGTACTATGAAATCTTATATTATAGATTTTATTATTCTTCTAATAGTGCCTCTCCTAATAGTGAAGTTTGGCAGTCAGCTCCGCTATTCTTGTCTCCAGCGAGGGGAAAAAGTTCTGCTGCACTCGCGATCCCAGTCCACTCCGATGTTCCGCAACCAATACTTCTTTCTCCGACCTACTCCTCTTTTTCTTGCAAATTTGCCCATCATTATAAATTGCAACAGCTCGTATCTTCCGTGCCTTAGCACATGCCCTAAGTATGCAACTTTTCTTGTTTTGACGGTTTGCAAAAGTTCGCGTTGTCGGTCAACTCAACCCGCCGTAGAACATCCTCATTGGTAACCCGCTGAGTCCAACTTGTTGTTGAGTGTATGAAATATTATATACTAACTGTTGCCCGCGACTTCGTCCGCGAGAGATTCTATCTATCTATCTGACCATCCATCCATACACCCTGCCGTATATCTGTCGTCCGTCTGTCCGTCCAACCATCTGTCCAACCGTCCGTCAAACCACCCCTATCAATGCCCCTCTCCCCTTCCCCCTCCCTCGCCCTCCCTCTCAGCCCCCTCTCTCCCTCCCTCTCTCCTTCCCTCTCCCACTCCCTGTCCCTCTCTCTACCCCTACCCCTCCCTATCCCTATCTCTACCCCTAACGCCCTCTTAGCCGCTATCCCTATCCTCATATAAACATAGAAATGACACCCATATTGATTTTTACACATTTCAACCCTAACGCACCCCAACCCCATCCCCAGGGGATGATGGTATTTCACGTCCACCACGTTGGATTTCAAAGTTGTTGTAGTTTTCGTAATCAGCGACCCGATAAACCATACAAACAACACTCATATTGATTTTTAGACATTTGAACCCTATCGCACCCGAACCCCATCCCCAGGGGATGATGGTATTTCACATCCGCCACGTTGGATTTTGAAATTTTTGTAGTTTTCGTAATCATAATCAGCGATAAGAAACGATACCCATATTGGTTTTTAGACTTTTCACCCCATTTCCCTTTTTTAGGGGTTGAATTTGGGGTTGAATTTCAATAACAGTGATTAACGTTGCATAGAATTACAACCTTAATGCCTAAATAATAAAATATGTGGATTTTACTTTAAAAATAAAGGATTTCCAATTTCATCCCCCTTTTCACCCTTTAGGGTGTCGAATTTTCAAAAACCCTAAAACACGTGAATATTAATTTTTAATCGTCAGCCTAAATAGAAAATTTGAAGATCCTAACTTTAAAACTGACGGACTTTCATACAAACTTTCATCCCGTATTTTACCCCCTTAGGGGTGGAATTTTGTAAAACCCTTTCTTAGTGCACCCCTAGACCTCATAAGAATCCTAGCCATATTTGGAATTTCTAGACCCAGCGGTTTGAGCTGTGTGTTGATACGAGGGCCACACCGAAATGATCGGGAATAGAAAAAAGTACAAAAATAATACAACAATATTTACTTTCATTGTTTTTCGAAGTATTCTTCGTGACAATCGATGCACTTTTGCATTCTATCAAACCAATTATTATAACAGTAATTCCTGTCTGAAGTGGATATAGTCGAAACGGCCGATTTGTAAGCTTCGACTGCCTCTTCTGGGCCTTGAAATCGTTGACCACGTAGCATATCTTTAATTCTTGGGAATGTAAAATGATCATTGGGGCTCAAGTCAGGGCTATACGGTGGATGGTCCATTAACTCCACGTTTTCCTGATTTAAAAACGCGATCGTTTTGCGAGCGGTATGTGAGCTCGCATTATCCTGGTGAAGAATGATGCGACGATTCGGATTAATTTTACAAAGTTCTCTTATGACTTCCGGCAAACAAACTATTGTGTACCAATCAGCAGTAACCGTTCTGCGTTCTTGTAAAGGAATCGTAGCCACATGACCAGTTTTCGATACAAACGAAGCGACCATTTTTTTCAACACGCTACGAGAGCGGACAACTTTTGGTGGCTTGACCTCGCCTTCGAAGACCCAAACAGCCGATTGCTGTTTTCTTTCGGGCTCATATGAATAAATCCACGATTCATCACCAGAGACGATATTGTAAACTGCATTTGAGCTCCCTCTATTGAACCGTTGCAGAGTAGACCGACACCAATTAACACGAGCCGACTTTTGTCCTCGGCAAACGATGGGGCACCCAGCGGGAAACTAACTTCTTGACACCCAGTTCATCATGTAAAATAGTTTGAATCGCTGTCATACCAATGCTGAGAGAAGCCCGAATCTGCTCGTATGTCACATGTCTATCTTCTTTTATTAATTGGCGCACAGCATCGATGTTATCTTGTGTTACCGCTGTTTTTGGTCGACCAGTAGAAGGAACTGTCGTGAGAGAGGAACGTCCACGACGAAACTCAGAATACCAACGATATATAGTCGTTTTACTGGGTGCTTCAAGTTCATAAACAGAAACAAGCTCGGCGAGACATTGTTCTTGAGATAAACCTCGACGAAAGTTGTGAAAAATTATGGCACGGAAATGTTCGCGCGTCAGCTCCATTTTCCCCACTGACTTGTCAAATTCAAATGGCTACTACTCTTTTCTTTTTTACTTTTTTTTAATTCAAAAATGGAATTGTGTTTGAAATAATACTACATGTCATAAACCAAAAAGGTTTTAATCTAATTTATTCCTGAGTGTTCTATTCCCGATCTTTTCGGTTTGGCCCTCGTATGTCAGTCAAAGAGTCAGTCACCTTCTTCATTAACATTAAATGCGTTTTCCCGTGGGAATTAAGTGTTTTCCCGCGGTAAAAAGTAGCCTATGTGTTATTCCACGACCTAATCTATAAGTGTGCCAAGTTTAATTAAAATCCATTCAGTAGTTTTTACGTGAAAGAGTAACAAACATCCATCCATCCATCCATACTTACAAACTTTCGCGTTTATAATATTAGTAGGATATATTTTTTAATTTATTAAGAAAACATACAGTTGTATCTAAAGATTCTGTTGTATTATAGATTCTATTACAAGTTGTAAAATAAAACCCGCTATACCTAACCAAACAGATAGAACAAGTTGCAGCTGACTCATAGCTTTCATTAGTCATAGGAACGCTTGTGGCCGGCCTGGTGGAGATTACTCTTTTTTTCCGATAGGGAAAATTAAGCAATGTTAGTTCTGGTTGCGAACTTGATGGGTGACCGCCAGTGGCATGAACTCTAGAGTTATTTCCGTGCTAAGGAACGTTCTATCCTAAGACCTATTGAGAAAATCACAGATTTTTAACAGACAGATTGTCTCTGTCTCTCGGACTGTCCATTTTTTTTTAATTTTTCTTATTTTTCTGACCTGATGTCCTTTTGCCCACTTATTAATGCAGTCAAAAGCAACAGCAACTTCGCATTAAAAAAATATCTTCTCATACAAAATGTATTGGTCACTTATGCTGTATGAAAGTCGAAATGTTTACCTCACCATTTTATTATGTGTGCAAACGGCTAGGTAGCTAGGTGACTATCCGTCAAAAATCTTTTATATTTCGCGGATACTGGATGACCCACGCAGTCAGACTTGCTATTATTAAGTCCCAGACGGGATTACCTAGATTCGCCGCCATTAAATATGTTGTCGGGTTAAATTATTCAGTTTAAATTGTCTGCAATCGAGTGCGCTTAAACCACAGAGAACATTGCCTAGTAGAGATGAAATATGACCGTGTCTCTAAAAATTTAACCTTAATTATTTCAGTTCTTACGAATTAAAATAATATTGCTTTGTTAAATTGTTTCTTTAAATTTACAAAGTGTAATGGAAAGATGTGATAATACTGAAGGGGGAATCTGCCCATGAAACTGAACAACTTTTCCGAAGGAACATAGGTCTACATCAGCTAATGTAGAAACTACATTAGCTGATAGCGCATTTTGTATGGGGGTCAAAAAATTATTTTGTTCTATGACCTATGTTCTTAAGTGCAAAGCGCGTTGCCCACCCTGAGAACTAAGATGGTGTGTCTCTTGGTGTGTCAGTTAATAGTTTAACAGTGTTAAAGTTCAAAGGCAAAGACAAGTTACCTCGAGGCTGATCGAAGTATTAGGTGACATGAGGGCAGAGGAGTAGTCTTGCTATCCAGAAGGAGAACGCTGCCAGCCTTCTAGTTACCCCACTACTAGCCGAGTGGCGATTGCGAAATCAGTATCTGTCTCTATAATTTACTTGCTCGATGGCTTAACCGATTAAATTGCGAAGTCATACCTTTTGCTTTATATGATAGTGCATTTTGATTAGATTAGAATTTGGGTTGCTACATTTTGGTTTCGTATTTTAAAATTGCTTTATTTAGCGATTACACAATTTCATTTCATAACATCCCATGAAACGTAATTACTTACAACTTTTCGCCTCGCCATGCTCGGGATTCTACTCAAGAATCCTTCATTTCGCTCTGGATTCAAAATAGCGCCCTCGCCTTAAAAATATTATTTTACAGCCTTGTGATACAATCTACTATTATAATGTGCACAGCCAAGGAGTGGTGGAATTCCCTGCCTGTGTTTGTATTCCCGAATTCATATAACCTAACTCTATCCAAGTCGCGATTGAAAAGGCTTTTTCTGGGCAAGCTCATTCCACGGTCGATCACATTGTAAAATAAAAAATAAGGAAACAAAAAAAAACATATACTTGTATTATTCCTTATATTACTAAATCAGACTAGAAGCAGAGAATACTCCAGATGTAGAAGATTCAAGCGAAGATCTCTATCGCGTATTCCAGGCCATAGCTTTGTTGGCTCTTGAGACGTAAAGCGACGTATGGGTACCCGATTCCTCCTTCTGTGATGTTCACTGTCGCTTCTGTACGCTGGTAGTCGTGGCAGTCTATCGCCTGAAAGGATAAAGAAGTTGTTTATATTTGGAGTCAGGAGCACAGAATAAAGTAATAGTACTATCATATGCAGCAGTACTATCATATCATGGGCAGCACTATCCTCCTTTGTATCTTACATCTTACTTACTGCGGTCACCTACAACCGCGGTCCATGGTGCCAGCCGTAACGCTAATAAGCGAGGTGACTATGGTACTTCCCCTCTACATTTTTCCAGCAAAAGCTAGAATTCTGGAGAGAGCTCCCTGTCCTGTAGTGGACGTTTCATGGGATGTTATGATGACTATCATATAGAACGGACATTATCCGCCCCCTTTGCAATCTACCCCGCACCCCCGCGCGCACCTGCCCGTGAGATTCTCGTGCACCTTCTGAGGGTCTTTTGTACTGAATATGCGAGCCTACGCGACCTTCCAATTTCAAATTCGAGCTCGATGTATGTAGTGTCAGGAGTTAAAGTAGAATACAGGGATAGAAGGCCGCAATGGTACCAGCCTTTAGGAAACCTTGTGTAGGTCATCATGTCCATGCGATAACTCTTTTAATAGAGCGTTTAAAGAAATCGGCACTTTTAAATTTTCTTGAGTGATGTATAGAGTCAGCGCCCTTGGAAGGGCATTTTGCTAAAATATTACTTTAATCCGTATCATACTCGTATCATACATAGCATAAAGGCTATGACAAAGGCAACTAAAGGATTTTTAATCGGAGGATGGGAGGCAGCGTCCATCTGCGTATCATCTTAGGTGCACAGGACACAGAGCAAGAGTCGAGGCGCAGGAGAGTGTACTTCTAGCTTTGCTATACGATGAAATAGTTCAACGCACACTGGCGGAGTCGAGATGGCAGCCCAGGGGAGTCGAGGCGTGGGCGCAAATCGGCGCAATGGAGTCGAGGCGGCGGCGTGTGTCAGTCACTCTACTACGTAGGCGCGTTTACAAAAAGCATGGACGACAATGAAACTACCGTTAATTTTATTACGACGACGACGTTTTAATTAGTGTGTGTCGCGCCTCGATTCGGCCTCGACTCTTGCAGTATGCGGTGCGCCTTACAAACTGCTGTCTCCTACAACCGCAGCCCATAGCGTCATTCGCAAAGCTGACAAACGAGGTGACAATAGATACCACGCAATTTTGCTGTGAAATTCTAGAGGAACCTCTGTCCAGTGGTGGACTTTTTATGGCATTTTATGATGATGATTAATGAGGTTTTTGGTAAAAATCGTGCTCTGGCTCCTAAAATAGATTGATATGATAGAAAAGCATTTTATATGTTCTCTTTTCAGGGATTTATGTCTTTCAATCTTTAAATATGTGGAGATTTATCAAATCAAATCATTATTATTACTTAAAATATACCTTAATAGAGTAAAATGTCATTTCATTCAAATAATTAAATAAATGTATCTTACAATTATTTAATGCCGGAGAGACGCGTATATAAATTTTAGGAGCCATCGCCAACACACTTTTTTGGTATATATCAGTTTTACAGGGCGCATATTGTAGATTATCAAAGTGACGAGCTGTATAAATTTTACAGATGTTAGATGACTCATATCATAGAAGAAGATGAGGAAATACTCCTAAATTCCTCTACTCCAAAATAGGACGTTCTCGGCAGTGAGCGACATGATTGGACGAGCGCTTATTCGTACGCTAGTTCATTAGGTCACCAAGTGCACTTTGCGGCACCGAGACCGGTAATACCAGTGGTGGAAGTATGTCAAGGATGCAAGCAAGAGTACATCAAATCGATTAAATGTGTTTTTTTACCCAACGTCACAGAATAAAGAAACAGTACTACATACAGAACGGACACTCCGGTCCCCCTTGGAATTCTCCCGCTCCCCATCTGCCGATGAAAGAACAAAGGTTGAAATACGAAAACAACCATTTTATCTTTAATTCATAAGCAATAACATTTGTATATGAATATTCATTATAATAATATATTCATTTTTAAGGTTCCGTACCCAAGGGTATTAAAAAACGGGAACCTATTAATATGCCTCCGATGTCTACTGTCTGTCAGCGGACTGTATCTCATGAACGGTTATCTCATGAAATATTCACAGATTACGTATTGCAGTTGCCGCTTTAACAACAAATAAAAAAAATAAGGGGGCTTCTTTACTAAAAACGTGTTTTCAGGCGATTTTTGCTCGATTATTTCTTTTAGCTCTATCGTTAAAACGTGAACAGTATTTTTACCTTACGGAACCCTCTGTGCGCAACTCCGACTCGCACTTGGCCAGTTTTTCAACGGTACTTTTCAATCAATTTTGTACTAAGCTTGTCGTCATAAAAAAATAACGAAATTTTCATTCAACTGTGAATAGAACAATGGAAAAGAATCACTATTCTTTTTGTATTTATCAACAAAAATAATAGAATTTGGTACTTAACACGTCTTTATTTTTTCTTCATTTCTGTTGTGATATGATGACTTTGAATCTAAGATAAACATGCTAACTGTCTTGAGAACTTTGTTCTTGCAAAGATGCGTAGTTTTTGAAATGATATATCTTTTGCTCAAGAAATTATATTATTTTAGTGCTTATTTATCTGCCTACTACTACGTATGGAACTAGTGCAAAACTTCATGTTTCTCGATCCACGCGGATCCTCTGTCTGTCTGTAAATCAGTGTCAGAATTAAGTGGATTATCTACCCTTATAGATTATTGTAAATGTAAAGCAGAAAGTTTTTGTTGGAAATTTGTTTAGACTCAAAAAGTCCTGAACTATTGGAGACGAGCCCTAGGATGGGGGCATAAAGAAGGTCCCGTTTTTTTAGTTTTTCGTGAATATCTCAATAACTGCGATATATAGCATAAAGTGTTCTAGCACTGAATTAGTCTACGTAAAATTCTCTTAAAAAAACCGGCCAAGTGCAAGTCGGACTCGCGCCCTAAGGGTTCCGTACCTATCTACCATATGATATACTAAAAGCTTTTGCTATTTGATTTTAAAAACTCTCCGAACATCCAACTTGGGTCAAGTTTTATAGAAAAGTTCTTGAAACGGGAGCTCATCTTAATTGGTTACTATTAGTTGTGAGAAAAATTTAAATATGTAATGATTTTAGACCCTTTATATGTACTGTGAGACCTAGCTTCTTGCCAAATTTCATAATTTTAGGTCAACGGGAAGTACCCTGTAGGTTTTGCTTTTTTGCATAAATGTATGGAGATGAGGACATAAAAAGGCATATCTTTTGATGGCGTCGTTGTAAAAAAATGAAATTTTCAGATCTTGTGTGGTTTATGGACCTTAATATTCGTTATCAATTTCAACCTGATACTTCTTCTCGTTCGTGAGTAAAAGGGTCTTGACAGACAGACAGACGGACAACAAAGTGATCCTATAAGGGTTCCGTTTTTTTATTTTGAGGTACGGAACCCTAAAAAGGATCTAGTGCAAGTTTTCGCTGGAATCAATGTTGCCCCTACACTTAGGGTCTGTCTCCAAGGGTTCAGGACTTCTAGTAGGTATGTTTAATTCCTATAGTCCAAACAAAGTTTCGAAGTCAAACTTTCTGTTTACCTACTTTTCATCTTCACCATATCTACACCCTTTTTGAGGGTTCATTTCTAAACTGTTATAGAACACTACAAGACTTGTAGTTTAACAGCTTTGGAAATTACAAGTATGCTTCAAGTATTGTATAAGAGGAGGTAATTCAACTTCGGGAGCATTGACCATTACATTGACACTGACTTTGTGGATAAAGATATCTCAATTGTCATTTTACTCTAGAAATATAGTTCTAAAAACATACTATGTTTTTAGAACTATATTTCTAGATACAAGTTTATGTTCATGACTAAATATCAACCTGAAAACTCCTACAAAATAAAAACCACAAAGTCCAAAGAGACAAAAATCCTGATTTTACAAAATTACTAAAAAGCCAAAAATTCTTTTAAATTATGCACCTACCAACCTGTCTCTGCATCGCTCTTAGGTAGACTGTTAGATAATGCCTTTAGGTGCCGCCTATGAACCTATGAAGTTAAATAAATATAAAGAATGAAAATGCTGAAAATAATTAGAACTAAGAAAACCCATACGACAAATAATTATTTTAAAAAAGTACTTATTTTAGGCTTGCCCTAGTGTGAGTACCTTAGCTAGCTTCTGTGTAAGCTAAGCAATCTTTATGTTATGTTTAATGCTTTTATTATGTGCTTTCTTTAAATTAAAACGAAAATAATTGCCCATCTCAAAAGAGCCCTAAATCGACAAGCGAATAGGATAGGGTTAATGAAAATGATGGAAGCGAAAGAAGTATGTCAAGGTGGAAACAGATAGAAGTCTGTGGTCGGAGGCGTGATGATTATGTATGTATGAAAACATTTAATTTAATGAGAAACTAATTACATACCTTGATGGGCCGTTCCAAAGTGTCATTATAAGTGTAGTATTCCAACCTCTTCTTCCAAGGCACCGCGTAGTACAAAACTTTTTCTCTATGTATCAGCTCTATATCACCATTCTTCTCTCCGAAGAAGTAACTTGCACTTTTCACACACATTAAAATACTGAGAGTTATTAGTAAATGCACTGTTAATTTCATTGTTTTTTGTACTCTGCTGTTCAATTGTCTTAAAAACACGTTTGTTTAATAAATTGTTTTCCGGACTTTTGAATTGTTCAAATCCACTAACACGACACGTCCACTTGTTGAAGAGTTTTATTTGTAACTGAAGTCTTTGCAGTCTTCGCACTAAACAGTTTTTTTAGCGCTATTTCACATTAGATATGAATTCGTGTCATACAATTGACTGGTTATTTATGATTTACGATTATTCTTAGAACAACGTGCTTGAAGAAAAATACTTTTTAAATTACCGTGTAGCGAATACCGTTCCAAATACTAGTTTCACTGACTTTATATAAATACTATGTACGTAATAGTTCTGTAGGTACGTATCTTCTAAATATAAATAAACAAACAGTTTATACAAACTAACAACATATACAACGGTCACTCACGAAATGATTTCCAAGAGAGTGAGGTCAGCTTATAAAGATAAAATTATCTCGTCAGTGATAACAATTACGACATCTTGTGAAGTACGTGGGCTCTCCCATATTGTCAGGGATCAGGGATATCGTTTGTGTAAAAACACATTTCGTCATTACAATGTTTAATGAGATAAGAGATTGGATAAGGAAGAGCATCTGTACTGTCGAGTCTGGATTACAGTTGAAATTATGTAGCTTGATTACAATGACAGCAGTGTGAGAGCAGGACGGAGCGATACGTAAGATATTGGAGCGACAGAGACACGTATCGATCCGTCTTGTCTGTCTGTCAGTCTGTCTTCTCCCACGTTCTGTCTGTCACTGCTGTTATGCAGAATTTACATAGGGTCAGTAGCTGGCGCCAGTGCTGAGTCAAGACAGTGCTGACTCGTTACTGCCATCGTGTAAACCGGTTTGAAGTCAGTACAGTGCCGTCGCGACAGCAACGCTGACTTCGTAATCCACAAGCTTCCAACCTAGTCAATTGACCTACTCTTTATTGAACGTCAAAACAGAAATCTTCCATAGATTTTGTATAAAGTTTTTGAATAAGGACGTCATAATTTTTTCCTTCGTTTAGATACTTTTTAACACTAAATTAATTATTAAAAATTTTAAACTACGTATTAAATTTAAAATTACTTGGTTTTCATAAATTTTAAAAGACGTAAATAGGATTTCATTCTATTTTTGACCCAGGAAACTCGCGGATTCACGACTGCTGACCGCATGTAAACAGTACAAGTCAGTTCTCAGCGCCAGCACTGGCGCATCACTGACGCCAGTTACTTACCCTGTGTAAATTCTGCGTTATTCTAATCAACCTACTAAATTTTGACTACGTACTCAACGTGACGCCCGCGACATGTATAAATCTCGCGTCAGAGACAATATAACTGACCGTCGTCGCCTCGAGTCGTAGTAGAGTCATTCATGTTTATTAGAAAATTACTGTCGGAAATATTTGGATATGATAGATAACATGTACACAAACATATTTATTCATTAAGTACTCTTACTTATATTAAACGTAAACATAGTAATTTATTTCATAATACAAAACATATTTTGGATAACAGCGTGTGTTTGTGTAAGATTCGGTGTGGAGATTAGGTTAGTCTTGAGGGGTGCTTATCATTATGGGGTGCCAAAATTAAGTTTGGAGGTCCTCAGTCGGTGCTCAATTTGAAAGTGCTAAGGAAAGGAAACTAAGAAATTACTTTGGTAGGTTAGAATAATACAAAGTCATTTCATTTTAACATCGCAACACCTAGTTTATATCCGGCTAAACAAATATTCCCTATTCCACCGTCGCAGCGTCCTATTCCATCATGGCTGCGCTCTATTTGACCGTGAGTCCAGACGTGCCGATATTATGGCTCTTTGATATTCCACACATTCGATTAAAGCCCTTTGGACGTATGCGCACATGTTATATGCGTACGATGCTTACGTTTGTAAAGATTGTATTCTCGAGTTCATACAACCTTAATCTATTCGAATCGGATTCTTCTTGGTGAGCTCATTCCACCGTCTACCTCATCTTTGTCTTCAGGGCTAGATTTGTAAATAATAAAAGCCTTACTGGCAAGATAATTTCATATACTCAATTAAGTTTTTTTTTAAGTGTGAACGCAACCTAATAATACGTGGTAAGTGCTAATGCCTTGCAAGGTATAATTTGTCTCTATACTTAGCTAAAGTATAACGTGTGGTACTGCATGCTCTTTTTAACGTGACAGAAAATTATGCCCAGTCATAGTCCTTGATTAGATCGATCTTGCCTTTTTTATATTTTTTATGAAAAGTGCGCCCATTTATGAAATTTATAAGAGAGTGTGTGTGTATGTTTTGCAGGCCTCATAGATGTATGATTTTGTTGTAATTTTTTATCGTATTTCGAACTATTGGGAAAAAGTTGTTCAGTTTTATGGCCTTTATACACATACATACATACATAACATCACGCCTCTTTCCCGTTGGGGTAGGCAGAGACCACAGTCCTCCACCTGCTACGATCTTGACATACTTCCCTTGCTTCCTGTACTTTCATCAATCCTTTCATACATGCTCGTCGGTTTAGGGTACTTTTAACCTGGCCTTTATTCAGAACGTCCTGAATTTGGTCCTGGTACGTTCGCCTAGGCCTTCCCCTTCCAACGTTTCCATTCACTCTCGCCTGGTAGATCTCTTTCGTCAATCTTCGTTCATTCATCCTCTCTACATGACCAAACCATCTCAGCATCCCTTTCTCGATTTTGGTCACTACGTCTTCTTTTACGCCACACCGTTCTCTTATCACACTATTTCTTATCCTGTCACTCAATTTAACACCAATCATACTCCTTAGCGCTCTCATTTCCACTGCATTAATTCTACTTTCATGCTTCTTCTGCCATACCCAGCTTTCACTGCCATACATCAGTGTTGGTACCAAAACTCCCCCATGAACAGCCAAACGAGCCTTGTGAGACACCTTCTGACTCTTCATAAAGGCGTGCAGGGCACCATTCACCATGTTTCCAGCATTCACTCTTCTTTCAATATCACTTTCACACTTTCCATCTCTCGTAAACTTTGAGCCCAGATACACAAACTCCTTCACTTGTTCGACTTGTTCACCATCTATTAATATAGTACACTCTGTCATAAATTCTTCTCTTTCAAGTACCATTACTTTAGTCTTGCTTACATTTACTTTCATTCCTTTCTTGTCCAAAGCCACATTCACCATTGTTACCATCTCCTGTAACTCGTCAGCAGATGACGCAAGTACAACTTGGTCATCAGCGTAGAGAAGACATTTGATGAGTAACTCATTCATTCTCAGTCCACACATACTCTCTTTCAGATCAATCAAACAATTATCCATGAACAGGTTAAACAGCCAAGGTGACGCTACACATCCCTGCCTAACACCTTTTTCGATGCTAAACCATTCAGTGTACGCCCCGTTTATTCTGACACAAGCACTGGAATCCTCATAGAGAGATTTCAGTGCTTGAATCAGATGACCGTTTACCCCATACATAGACAATGCTGACCACAATTCATTCCTCACCACTCGGTCATAGGCCTTTTCCAAATCCACGAACGCGCAGTAGACTTTTTGGTTTTTAGCCAAAAACTTTTCAGCTATGCACCGCAAGGAAAAGACCTGATCTGAACTGAACATCCCATTCCCTTTCTAAATCCCATTTAAAGTTAAATGTTATAAAAGTATTTTTTTATTTTATTTCGGGTCTTAGTAGCGCAAAATGAGAAAGATAAAATAGCATCCATCTGTGTAGGTGGCGGAACACGTAGTGTTCGATTCGGCATGTTTGGTTCGGCTTTTTCTTAGAACTTGAGTTGTCTGAAGGCCGAACCGAGCATGCCGAATCGAACAGTGTGTAGCAACCCTTAGTGAATTATGACAAAACTAAAAACACGAAAAGCAGTTCCTCATAACTAAGACAATAACTTTAAACTTACAACAAACGAGAAGGTTAAAAGATTATAAATCTGTCGGTTGCAGACTTCCAACAGCTGTGTACAATACGCTGGATCTCATCCGACGTTTGAATTAAATAAACATGTATTCTAGCTGGACTATAAGTTCTTAGAAAGAAGTATGGGTTCGTTACCCTTGGTGTTTTCAGATACAGAGTCGGTTTGGTTTGTATTCAACTTTCTCTAAAAACAAACAATTTATACACTAGGTATAGTTTCTATTTTTCTCTACAAAAGGGCTAGTCGAAACCGAAATTATTGTATAACCGTAATTCGCTTTGTATGATCACTTGTAACTTTACGCCTTTCATTCTGTGGTCAGCACGGAGGTGGTCAGCCTCCGTGGAGTCCGTGGTTTGGTGGTTGTAGCACATAATAAAGTACATAATAGTACTATCATACAGAACGGACATTCTCCGCTCCCCTTGCAAACTACCCCGTACCCCCGCGCGCACCCGCCCGCGAGATTCTCGTGGTGCTTCTGAGGGTCTTTTGTACTGAATATGCGGGCCTACGCGACCTTCCAATTTAAAATTCGCACTCGTTGTCATTCTCATTGCTCCTTAGAGAGAGGTTAGAAGCGTTTGAGATGTGGTGTTGGAGGAGAATGGAAGGGATCTGTTGGACAGAGAAAAAGACAAACGAGGAAGTTCTAGATTTAGTTAAAGAGAAGAGAAATTTGCTTAGAACCATCGAAAATAGAAGAGGGACGATGGTTGGACACCTGATAAGACGCGAAACTTTCATAAGGAATATTATTGAAGGAAAAGTAGAGGGCAGGAGAGTAAGAGGAAGACCAAGACGCATTTATTTTGACCACATAAAAGAGAGGGTAAACGTTGAGTCTTATCAGGATGTCAAATCATTGGCAGAGGATAGAGAGGAATGAGATTGCTCCACCGAAGAGCGCGGCTCTTAAATATGAGAAGTAGACTCGTTGTTGTTGTGTCCGGGGTGTGCTTTGGTGCTTTCAAATTCAGAGTTTAGTTTGTATTCGACTTTGCGAAAAACAAAAATTTATACAATAGTTTCTATTTTTCTGTACAAAAAGGCTAAAATCGAAATGATTGTATACCTATCCGGAAGTCGCTTTTTATGATCACTTGTAATTTTTCATTAATTTTGAAAGGATTTAATATTTTTAAATCGCAAGCGGGGCCCACATCTTCTTCGTATACAGGGTGTAAGGGACGGAGTACTGAAAACTGAACAGGCGTGCTCAGACAGCGAAACTGAACAACTTTCCCAAATAAAAATTTTTGGGAAATGCAAAATAATTTCGATCTCTCGATACAATGGTACGGTACACGGAAAGATGCTGCTGCCCATCATCCGGTTTTTAAGCCCTTAGTCACCTCTTACGACACCTACGGGTAGAAATAGGTTGTTACTATTCTTTCCCGGTACCACACGGACAAAAAGTCCAGTTTAAAGAAATAGTACGATTAGTAGGTAAGAATGGTTAGATAGTTGACTCAGGAAAACGGAATCATGATGAAAGGGTTGGAACCGACCTACGAGTATTATTTAATCTTTTGTATAGTTGTGAATTTTTGAACTTTTGAAAATGTATCTGGTATTTAACAGATACTTTCTAAATGACAACTATAAGTATCTCTACAGTACTTTATACTCGATACTCAACGTTTTATCCGTTGAAGGCTGACAGTACGACATGACGCGTTAAAAGCTTTTATTGGACGTCACGATAAATCCGAGAGACGGTTGTTATTGACAGGATAAGTAGTATAAGTACGTCATTACTGTTTTGTTTGGGAGATTAGCAGCAAAAATCCTCATCGCACATAATGTTGTACCTATTATAGAAGATATTAGATGGTCGTATTAAATAGACTATTGTTGTTTTTGTGTTCGACTTTTTATTAGTCTTAATATAAACTCAGTCGATTAAAGAAAGGTATGGCGGTTGCGATCTTATTTGCCCCTCGCTCAGACAGTTTTGGTTTTGGCTTAGCTTAGAGACCCTTGGTACTAGAAAGTTGAAAATTTGTATGGATATACATTTTATCCATGCCGACAAAATGTTAAAACAAAATCTTGAAAAATATTTTTTTAAGGTACCTCACCTACAAGTAAAGAGGGGGTAAAAATTTTTCCTTCAGGGTTGCTTTACCTATTGTTTTACCTACACATTGTAAATAGAAACTTTTATAACATGCCCCTAAAATCGCCTCCACTAGATCTCATCAAGCAAGTTTAATGAACTTAAAGCTGTCATGCACGTCATAAATGAAATGCGTTGCACAGTTAAGTTATGGACGTAACAATTAGCTTCAATTTAGATGTGCCAGCGGTGCCATTGAAGTTGAACCGCTATATGAGCAGTAATTTGATTAAACAACGTTGTATGTAGGGGACGTGCTTTCTTTTATTTCGTGTTTTTTTCCGATCACGAATGGCTAGGAATGATATACACCATGTTCCTGAGGATATGCATTAATTTTAAGAGCACGTTCAGTTTACTAAACTGTA
This sequence comes from Athrips mouffetella, assembly GCA_947532105.1. Classification (NCBI taxonomy): domain Eukaryota; kingdom Metazoa; phylum Arthropoda; class Insecta; order Lepidoptera; family Gelechiidae; genus Athrips; species Athrips mouffetella. The sequence goes on along the minus strand of OX383969.1, from coordinate 4,353,589 downwards.
CAACTTTCCCTAAGAAACATATAAAAGGTTGAAATACGATTTTTTTTTGTATAGGAGGGCAAATATTTTTTCGTGTTTCAACCTATGTTTCTTAAAGAAAGTTGTAGAGTTTCGTTACCTGAACGTGTTCTTAAAATTAATGCATATACTCAGGAACACGGTGTACCTAGATAATAATGATAAGAATGGTAGGTAAAATATTCGGTAGAATGAAAAAGCCGAACAAAATCCGGACTAAAGCCGAAAGTCCAGACATGTACGGGCGAATCCTTGTACGAGAGATAGCATATTTGAGAGCATTTTTTTCACGTAGCAATTTTTCATAGTTCAGTTATTTCCAATGACGTGCGTTTATTTATTTATTTATTTGCAATCACATGGTAGGTGTAAGGTCTTATAATATGATGGTACTCGTACTCGTATCTCATATGACGCCCTTGAGGGGGCACTGCAAAAGGGTTAGCTGTTTACTAAAAAATAATTAATTAAAATCTAATGATTGAATAGGTTAGTACTCGTACTTAATAAATAAAATGATAAAATTAAATTATAATTAAATTACATTTGACTGTACTATAGGATAATTGTAATGCTATTAATCGGGCAAATGTTTGTAATCAGTTTCTCGAAAACTAAACGATTTCGATCAAATTACGAAGACTTTCGGTGGCCAAATATCTATTTTCTATATATTTTAGCCTTATTCCGTTTTTGACCAATGGTTTTTTACTGAGTCTGCTACCTAACCTAGGGGATTTGACGAGGACACTGGTTTTTACACAGCAACTGCCATGGGACCTCCGCAACCCAGAGGGAATACCAGAGCCAATGCTAGATCAAGCTTCGCCAGGTCGCCGCCAATGGCTTAACGTGCCTTCCGAAGCACGGAAGAAGGAAGTACCTGGTTGTTGTGCCACTAGCGGTCACCCATCCGGGCTCTGACCACGGCCAACTGCTGCTTAACTTTTGTGATCGGAAAGAGATAGCAACTACTACTCGGCCACGAGCGCTTCTTTCTCTGTCTTTTGGGTATTTCTTGCAAATAGCGCGATTAAGAAACTCTACAGCGCCATCTATTGATGGCTTTTGTTAAGATTATACAGAGCAATCCCGTGTGGTGCCGGCAAAGAATAGTACCAACCCATACATACCCGTGGGTGTCGTAAGAGGCGACTAAGGGTTAACTGGAGGATGGGCAGCAGCATCCTCCTTTGTATATTACATCTTACTTACTGCGGTCACCTACAACTGCGGTCCATGGTGCCAGCCGTAACGCTAACAAGCGAGGTAACTATGGTACTTCCCCTCCACATTTTTCCAGCAAAAGCTAGAATTCTGGAGGGACGTTTCATGATGTTATGATGATGATGATACAGAGCAAAGCTCGATCGCCATGTTATATTATCGTACCTAATACGTATTTGTTTGTTACAGATGCGTGAACGGTGAAGCTGCCGAACATCTGACTGCCAATACCATGGCCTCGTAATCACGGAGAAAATTTTGGATCTACGGTAAGACACTATTATTTCTTCTTATTTGAATAGTACCATACCATTTCTACCCGTGGATGTCGTAAGAGGCGACTAAGGGCTTATGGGCAGCAGCATCTTTCTGTGTATCGTACCATAAAACACGTACCAACAACAACGGTCTACAGCTTACAAGCTTACAAGCGTGGTGACTATGGTATATCCCCTCCTAAGTACCACACGGTTTACTGGAGTTCTGGAGGGAGCTCCCTGACCTGTAGTGGACGTTTCACAGGATGTTATGATAACTATTCTTTACTAGTCTTCTAACTACAAGACCTGACTGAGTTCGGAGAGAATGATTAAAAAGTAATGAAAAAAATTTAAAAGAAAAGAAATGCAATAAAATTTTGTTTTATTTTTATAAAGGTGCATTACATCGCCCGGGAGTGAAAACCTCGTTATTGCGATGAACATAAATAACAACAAGGAAGATATCCGCATGAAGGTTGAGAGTTGCGAGGTTTCATTTTCAAAAACGTAATAATAAGATGTATGCAATTTATCTAAACGTTATATTATTTTTCGTTTACACGCATAAGGACCAATATTTGTTAAAGTTTCAATTGCAAAAGGACCATTTTCTTCCCCGCTCCAATATCTAACGCAAAATATATCGATTGTTTTGGTAACAATTTAAATTGACGGAATTACTGCGTTGTCGGAAATAACTAATGTATTAAACACACTGACCTCGTATAGGTATATAGAGGCCAGTGATTAAACATGAAAAAAAAAATGGATTCTCGCTTTTAATGATAATGAAAACTGATGATATTAATTTGTATGATTTGGCCTTATTAAAAGTAGTTTGTTTTCGTGAAAGTTCACTTGGTTTGAATTATTGCAGTTCATTTAGTAAAGACAAAATTGAAGATAACTAAAAGCTCAATATAGTCCGTCCTAATTACAAACATTGCCAGATATGAGGACAACGCAATGTGCGCGCAATATGGTTTGCTAGATTGTATCGCGACGACGACACGCAAGCATAATGTCAGTGTTAGGGCTGCCAGATCGAAAACAAGATAAGGTAGACTCAGCATCAAGCTTACTTTTTATCAGTGCAACAAATACAGCGACTTTAAAGCCCAAGTCACACTGAGGCGGTAGCGGAAGCGTTCCGGGGCCGGTATTTTTTGTAAAGTATGAGTTCTTATGCACCCTGTCACATTGAAAGTGGTCGCGGCGCGGCGCGGGGCGGCCGGGCCGCTAGTACAGTCAACGACAGGTCAAGCTTGACACTCGCAGTGCGACTCTAGCCCGTACGTCTATTGAAATAAGAACGGTACAAAGTCCAATGTGTCAAGCTTGATGTGCTCTTGACTGTACAACCCCGCGGACCGGGCGTGGCGTGGGGCCGAAGTTTCGGCGGGAGCGGGCGCTATACGAGTATTCCATTGCGTTCAATGCAACCCGTCACACAGAGCGGCAGCGGCGCGGCGCGGTGTGCGGTGCGGTCCTGGCGCGGACTTTGACGTTGTATTTTTTTACAAGAATTTTGCGGCTTTTCGCAGACTTCTTTTAGGTTATCAGTTTGGTTTTTGTTTAGAGCAAAGGATTTACGTCTTTTGAATAATCACAGATAAATAGTGTCACACCGACCGCTACCGCGCCGCTGTCCCGCCGCGGTTTCAGCGCGGTACCTCTGTGTGACCGGTCCCGGAACGCTTTCGCTTCCCGCAGGTCCGCCCCCGGACCGCTTTACCGCTTATACCGCTCTGTGTGACTTGGGCTTAAACTGAAAAAGTTTTCTCAAGTAATGTAGACCGAAAAACAGGATATTAGGGTTTTGGGAAAATGGTAAAAACGGAATCCTTATGGTGTGACTGCGTCTGTCTGTCTGTCACCTGTATCTCACTATCCACTCATACTAGACTTGAAATTTTGAATAGTTTTAGGATTTGACTGCCTCACTTTATTGCAAATAAAAAAATTATAAAATATATTATTATTGTAAAGGGGGTTCAAATTGTGTAAAATATTTAAATTCTGGTTACTAGGTCGAGTGGGGTTTATATGAAAGAGCTTCACTTGAACATTCCAAAATGGATATTAAAATTTTTTATGACCTAGTTTTCGAGTTGTGATGAAAAATGTCAAAAAATTGTCACTTAATTGTACTCGTATTTCTGAAAATGTATCATAGTTTAAAGGTATTTAAAATAGTTGTATGAATTATGTACGGTCTCATCACCGTAGACTGCAGACGTGGCGACCTAACCTATTTGGCCGCGCACAAACAGTTCTTTAAATTAAATAATAAGTTTTCCATTGAAAATATTGAGTTCGTTAGCAACCGGCAACCAATCAGCATCTCAAGAAGAGAAACGCAAAATTACTTCACATTTTTTATACTTTTTAGGGTTCCGTACCTCAAAAGAAAAAACGGAACCCTTATAGGATCACTTTGTTGTCCGTCTGTCTGTCTGTCTGTCAAGACCCTTTATCTCACGAACGGGTAAAGGTATCAGGTTGAAATTAATACCACATATTAGGATCCATGAACCACACAAGATCTGAAACTATAAATTTTTTACAACGACGCAATCAAAAGATATGGCATTTTATGTCCTTATCTCCATACATTTATTCAAATATGCAAAACCTACAGGGTACTTCTCGTTGTCCTAAAATTATGAAATTTGGCAAGAAGCTAGGTCTCACGGTACAAATAATGGGAAAAGTCTGAAATCATTAAATATTACAACTTTTCTCACAACTAATCGTAACCAATTGTGGTGAGCTCCCGTTTCAAGAACATTCATATAAGAGAGGGTCAAGTTGGATGGTCGCTGAGGCGATTTTTGTTTTAGTTCTATTTAAAAACGGGAACACTTACAAACTTGAAAATTGGTATGTTTATAGTGCATAAGCTATAAAATAACAACAAATAATAAAATTTGGTCAAGCGCGTGTCGGACATAAAAAATCTTGCACATTAACTTACTGAAATTTCAACTAATATAATTATGTTTATGTGGTGGTACGGAACCCTCAGTGCGCGAGTCCGACTCGCACTTGGCCGGTTTTTTTTCAACATTTAACTACTTATCTTTTCTTCTACATACTCAAACGCACATCAAACTTACTTTACAACTGCTCTTACTAAACAACTTCAATGTACGGTAACTGAACCGTACAAATTGCGTTTTAAAACAATCGTAAAATTAAATATAAACTTAAATATTAACTTTCAGTCATCGTTAACGTGTTATTTTGCGCTTGTCCTGCGTAGATAAAAAAAATATATAATGATCTTCTATTATTTTACCGTACATATGGCAACCCTGAAACCGTAATGTCATACTGTAGTACAAAAAAGGACAAAAGGGAACAAATTTTGGCCTAACCCTTTTTTAAACTTTATAATTAGGTTAAGAGCATTTGTTAAAAAGTTTAAATACCAGAGAAACCGAATACATTGAAACTCTTTTGGACGAGGCCAAAGCGCTTTGCGCTTTCGTTACTTTAAAACAGCTGAATGTGGATCATACTCGTATTATACCTAATTTTTTTTAGCATGGCAAAAGATTAATATTAATCAGCTAAAGCTTTCAGAAAAAACAAGTTTGTATAAACAATGTTATTTTTTAGGTCAAATATACTCTGGTTCGTTTGGTTCGTGATAGTTTGTCTGGTTCTATGGCTGCAAAATGTGTTGGTAAGCGTTTGCCATGCTAAAAAATTTTAGGTATAGATTTGAATACTATCTGCATTAGGGAAGTTTTCTTACCATTTAAACTCGCAGTGGTAATGTGCTCTAATATTCAAGCGCGACTCAAGAAATAAAATATAAAACCCCATTGTACAAAGCCGACTCTTATGCCTTGGTGCAATGTTTTTTTATGTACGCTGCCAAAGCACGACTCTGCTGGACCTGCTGTTAGAACATCAAGCTTGTCACCTGAAGGGTAACTACAAGGTCCAGTGTGACAAGCTCGACGCGTTCTTAACTGAACAGTCCACGACAGGTCAAGCTTGACAATCGTAGTGCGACTCTTGCTCGTACGTCTATTGAAATAAGAACGGTACAAAGTCCAATGTGTCAAGCTTGATGTGTTCTTGACTGTACATCATCATCATTGCCTAGCCTTTTTCCTTTTTTGACCAATGTTTTTTAACGGAGTCGGCTCTGTCATCGGACCATATTATATATTCTGTGATCGGATACCCAATTCTAGATTAGGCTTTGCCAGGTTAGTGGCCAACAAGTTTTCAAGCAGCAAAATGGACTTGGCTTAACGACTACTATCATTGACAGTAGCCGGGGACCAACAGCTTAACGTGCCTTCCGAAGCACGGAAACGCTCTAGCTGTTGAGTCACTAGCGGTCACCCATCCAGGTTCTGACCGCGACCGACGTAAGATCACGACCACTACTAGCAAACGCCTATTAAGCAAGAAATTGCGCAGCGAAAGAGGCGATGGATAGGGCATCGTAACGACGTCAAGTGCCGGATTCACCAATAGGCTGAGCAGGCTGGAGCCTAGGGCGGCAGGTTTTAGGGGCGGCAAATTAGGGGTCACCTTTTTATGTCGTTTTAATTTAATTACTATCGCAGAAATTAATAGATTCATCATAGTTGAACTTAACAAAATAAGTAGAAGCTTAACAAAATAAGTAGTCTCGGCTGTCATGTTGGTGGAGAATGTCTAAATAACCTAAGTTATGCCGATGACATAGTGCTGCTGAGCCCCTCTCTTGCTGCATTGCGTCAGTTGCTTGAGATATGTGAAAAATATGCCGTGGCGCACAATCTCCTTTATAATGCCAATAAATCGGTCTGTATGGCTTTTCACTACGGGAAAAAGAAGGCGTTTGTACTGCCGATACGATTGGCAGGAGCCGAGCTGCAGTGGGTAGATTCATTTAAATATTTAGGGCACATGATTTGCTGCGATCTGCGGGATGGTAGTGATATGGACCGTGAGCGACGAGCACTTTCAGTACGCGCAAATATGATCGCGCGAAGATTCTTCAAATGTTCTCGCGAAGCCAAGCTGGCATTATTTGCAGCATACTGTCAACCGCTATACACCCCACAACTGTGGGCGCGCTACACTGTCGAAGAATATCGGCGGCTGAAAGTGCAATATAACGACTCGCTCAGGGTTCTCTTCCGCCTGCCGCGATATTGCAGCGCCTCACAGATGTTTACGGAAGCTCGCCTGCCGGGTCTGGATGCACTGATCCGCCATCGTGTTGCCAAGTTTAGGAGCGTTGTCTTTGGATCTCAGAACAGATTAATAAAGGTGCTTAGTTGTAGATGTAATCAGAGTAACCTTTTCTCCCACTGGGGAAAACTGTTGTTTTACAAATTAAATTAATTTAAGCTATTTTTGTACTGTACTATGGATATTTCTATCTGAAATAAATGAATTTTATTTATTTTTATTTATTTTATTTAACGCTTTTTACCTTGAATGAAACAAAAAAAATATTTGTATTTACAAAATTTATTGAATAAATAGCAGTCTTTGAACCAGTCGTTTGCACTGACTAGAAACAACTAACACTGAAATTTCATTTTGGGACTGTACAACAAATCAACATTTCAGTATTTGATAAAGGTCAGTGGTAAATAAAACTTATTTTAACTTAAACAGTCATGGATATCACATAAACTTGGTATTATTTTCTAACATTACTTATCATCTGATACGCACACGTCTTCACTATGGCATTGCCCATCCGTAGCTACAGATTCCTTCTTTTCTCTCCTTCAGATTCAGATTCAGATTCAGATAATTTTATTCAATGTAGATTCTTTACAGAATACTTATTGAATGTCATGCAGAATACAATGCAAATAGAGCGAGTCTACGCCGTTTCGGATCGTGCTATGGCAGCGTAAAAGAAACGGCAAGAAACCACTGCAGCACGGCCTACTTTAAGAGTCGGCTTTTTACAATGTGTTTCTTGTGTTTCGCTGGAATATCAGAGCACCATACCTCTTTGTCATTCATATAGTCATCCAATCTATAGTAAGCTTTTTTACATAACGTTTGCTTTACACATTCTTTAAACTTTCTCTCAGGTAATTGCACTATATTGTCAGGTATTTTGTTGTAGTATCGTATACACAGACCAACGAAAGATGTATTGACTTTAGTTAATCTAGTATATGGTTGATCAATTTTATGCTTATTTCTAGTATTAAAATTATGCCTGTCACAAATTTTTGGTAATTGATGAATGTTCTTTCTAGCATACATTATATTTTCATAGATATACTGGCATGGCACTGTCATAATGTTGATTTCCTTGAACAGTTCTCTCAGGGAATCACGAGTCTTCAGGCAATAAATTGCTCTTATAGCCCTCTTTTGTAAAACGAATATTGAATGTATATCAGCTGCTCGGCCCCAAAGCAGTATGCCATAAGACATAATGCTATGGAAGTAGCTAAAGTAAACCAGTCCTTACCGGTCCAGTTTGGGTTAAAGGAACTATTCTGTCATTCGATCCAGCAATGGCTTTTCTAGGTGCTGTGACTGTAAGGACGCCGTCACTTGACAGTTGGGACACGATCGATTCTGGCTCAGTACCTTCGGGTAAAGCGTATCTTCTTACAAATTGACGGGAAATGAAACCATGGTCATCCTTCTTTTCTTCGTGTTTAGCTTCGATAACAACGTATCCATCTGCAGTTTTGACTGTGATTTCATCTGGGGCAAAGTGTTGTACATCCAAGTTGATTGTGAATTTGTCTTTGTCAGTTTTAATTGTTGATCCGACGTCCTTAGACAAAGCAGCCAGGTGCCTCCAAGGTCTGTAGTAGTCACGGAACATGAACGGTGAAAATTGTGACATCATTGATAAGAAATCGTCTGGTCCGAAAGACAGGCCAAAGTCCTGGTCAGCGATGGTGTTAACGTCGTTGCGTTTTGGTTTCGACGTGCATTTTTCATCTCCGTAAACTGCCATTGGAACAAGCAGCAAGGTTGTACCAAGTAGTTTCAAAATCTGCATTTTTCTTTTTTCCTTTTCTCACATATTAACTAAAGAATCTCGTCGAGTCACTTCAGCGGTAAAGACGCCAAAAGAGCGTATAGTCACACAAACTATCACTGAATCGCTTGCTTTTCAGACTTCAATTCAACTGTAGCTAACTGCAAGTTCCAGCTATTTTATATTATACCACCTCGGCTATCTAGTGGCAAGTAGATATTTATCGAAAACTGACGTGTACTTTTCTGAGCAGCCCACGTTCATCCTTTTCGATAAGGATGATGATAACTGTCTGTTGGTTGTTTTAATTGCTCAGATAATATAGCTTATTTGTAAAATTACGTAAAATTTTACCAACGTTGCATCAAATTTACAGTCGCAGAAGATTGAGCGTAGTGCAAGGAAACATGATGGGCAGGCAGATGTCTTGACCGCTCAAAAGATGGCAAAATCCTGCCTTTTCGCCTGTAAGGCGAATAATTTCTTCTACATTATTTACCTGAGATGTGGCCTAAGGGCTTGCAATCGAGGCAAACACGCAAGTGCGCTCACACTGTAGGCGAAAAATTGGCACTTGTGTGCGTTTACGTCCAAACATCTTCCGCAACCGGGGAAACAAAATTGGCAAAACGTTCTAGCTACGTTAAGCCACAATCACACCTTCGTAACTTCAAACACTAATTCGGCATATATTGCTTGGTTCTGTTTATCCCAATATCTTTACTTCAACGAGCAATGTATGCCGAATTAGTGTTTGAATTTACGAAGGTATGATCGCAGCTTTACTTACTTAATATACTTAAGGTACTAAGTAGAGGTTGGTAGGGGTGGCAAAATTTTAATAGCCTACGGGCGGCAAATTTGTAAATCTGGCTCTGCGTCAATAGCATTCGAGAGGTAAAAGAGTGGCAGACGTAGACCTGGGCGACGCGTTCACACCTTGCGATGCGAGATTAAGGCTGCTGGACTGACTTGGGAAGAAGCAAGAAGGACGGCACAAGACAGAGGGAAGTGGAGACAGCTCGTGAAGGCCAATGTAACAGCGGGGTGCTCTAGGATAGCAACAACATCAACAAATACAGGAATTAACATCCTGATATCGACAACTATATTAGTTCATAAGTAATTTTGCAACAAGGTGCTAAATACTGTACTAAACGAAATTCGCGGAGCTCTTTGCAACTAAGTGCAATTTGTTAGCACTTTTTAAGGCTACAAAGTGCTTAAGGTGCTTTCAGTGCACTAAAAACAAATTTTGAATAATAACTGTCTGCAGAAGGTTGTTAGCTGCTTGAAGGTGGTGAGGCTTTTGTCCGTAGTAAGTCTGGGGAAGCACCCCCTTGCCTTATTCTGCCGTAAAGCAGCAGTATTTGCACTGCTGTCTGGTTTGGAGGGTAACCGAGCCAGTGACATTACCGTCACATTAGACATACCATCTTAGTTCTCAGGGTTTTCAACGCGCTTTGCTATCTTATTAGTGTCAAATTATGCCACGAATAAGACATTGGGCGTTACGGGCATAATTCCCGTTCAAAATGCGTTGGTGGTGCAAATTTTAGTGGGAAGTTATTATGTTAATTCGTTTCATTGTCATGTTTGTAGGTGGACCGCGAGATGCGCACGCGCCGCGTCCCGAAGGCGGGCGGCGGCGGGGGCGGGCGGTGGTGACCACTTATCCACCTGCACGTTTGCTCACTTGAAACCGTAAATCTATGCGCTTACCTACATCCGACTCGGTTTCTTGCAGAACCTTGCGTTTTTTGCCGTTTCTTTTACGCTGCCCTAGCACGATCCGAAACGGTAGTAGACTCGCTCTGTTTGCATTGTATTGTGCATGTTATGACGTTCTTTAAGTATTCTGTATAGATACCTAAGTTGAATGAATAAATCTGAAATCTTCCTATAGCTGAGAAGTTATCCACTCCAGTAGAGTAATAGTAAAAGCGTACCCGACGATTCCTAAGAACTCTCCGTATGGAAGATAAGGAGGTCCATTCAGGGTGTCTACTCTCAAAGTCCGATATATCGAAACGATACTACTCGAAACATGCAAATGCAAAACTTCGTCCCTTGACAATAGAGTAGAATATTGGTTGGATGAATTTTCAAACTGCATCCAACCAATATTCTACTCTATTGTCAAGGGACGAAGTTTTGCATTTACATGTTTCGAATAGTATCGTTTCGATGTATCGGACTTTGAGAGTAGACACCCAGATGTTTTTAGAGGTCGTAAATTTACGAGAAGCACTCTTGGCCGACTGGTAGTTGCTCTTTCTTTCCGATCAGGAAAGTTAAGAAAGCTTGGCCGTGGTTAGAACCCGGATGGTTGACCGCTAGTGGCACAACATCTAGGGCGTTTCCGTGCTCTGGAAGGCACGTTAAGCCGTTCGTCTCGGTAACTGTCAATGACAGTTGTTCTTATGTCCACTCTTATGAAACCTCTGACAGCCAGGTCGACCACTAACCAGGTAAAGTCCAATCTAGGTTTGTGTCTGGTTTGCCTTATGGGATGCGGAGGTTAGTTAGCAGCCGCTCTGTGTAAAAACCACTGCCTCGATATATCCCCTAGTTTAACAAAAATTTACAAACTTCTAAAACGGACTGACGGGTCCTCGAATCTCTTTGGGCTACTAAGAAACGTACAGTCAGCGTCAAATTGATGTGAGCGTCTATCGTGGTCAAAATGATCTGTAGTAAACAAGTTCATTTTCATATACCTAGGCAATTAGAATTGTCATATAGTTGTAAGCACCCTACAAAATATCTTGGAAACATCGTTACCAATATTATGTTCGCTACCGTCATTGTCAAATTGATGTGAGGGACTATAATAGTCAAAATGGTATGAAATAATCAAAATCTTATCAACTTCAGATCATTTTGACTACTATAGACAGTGACATCAATTTTACGCTGACTACCGCAAAGAAAATAAAATATTGAAAACCATGTTGCTAAGTTATTTTGAACACTTTGTATATGAAATTGAATTTGTTTACTACAGATAATTTTGAACACGATAGACGCTCACATGAATTTGATGCTGACTGTACAATTATCTATCTTGCAAGTCAATATGTCGGAAGTCCCATTGAAACCATTAGGAGTAGTAAATCCTTTATTTAATAGCGGCGCCATGCTCGTCTGAATGGAAACGCTTGTGAACATAGTATGATTGCTGTTTGGATTCCATTTGCTAAAAGTATTTACTCATTGCAGAAGAAATCGTATACAATTTGTTCAGCTTTTAAGCTTTCAGTGATCCTCGCTCGGGAACACAGATGCAAGTAGAGAATACCATTGTAAACTTAGACTCAGTCTTAGAGCATTAAATTTTTATGTTGCGGGGCGATTCTGCCAGCCAAGTGTGGGTTGTATCCCACGGTGCGTCTGGACGGCGGAATAAGCTCATCATCATGTCGAGTGGACTGTCCTCTCAAACCCTATGTCACACTCGTTGAACCGCCATAGGCCTTTGACATAACTGACTACTCTCGTACATAGTAGCCGGACCCAACAGTTTAACGTGCCTTCCGAAGCACGAAATCATCTTACTTTTCGGACAATCACGTAGGTAATCTATTTTGCACTGCCCTAACCAACCTGACGAAGTCTCTCGAAGTGTTTTTTTCTGACGTTGAGCCCACTGGGAATTGAACCCAAAACCTCTAGACCACAGAAGTCTAATTTATTATAACATTCCATGAAAACGTCCTCTGCAGGACAGGGAGCTCCTTCCAGAATACCAGCAAAAATGCCGTACAATTCGGAGGGAAGGTACCATAGTCACCACGCTGCGCTTGTTAGCGTCCAAAGACCGCGCTTGATGGTGACCACAGTATGTAAACTGATACGATACACAGAGGGACTCTGCTGCCCATCCTCTGGTTCATAATCCCTTAGTCGCCCATTACAACACCCAAGGGTAAAGTTGGGTTGGTACTATTATTCGCTGGCACCACACGGGAAGTCTAAATATATCGTTGTATTTTCCAGGTGTTCCTCTGAGAAGTCGCGATGGGCGCGTCGGGTGTCTCAGACGAGTTCACGCCGCCGCGGCTCTCTCGGCTCTTACACGCATTGCCACACATCAACGTGACCCTCCACCGGGTTAATGACACCTTCGCGCCGCATTCCCCCGTCTACCTCGAGGTGAGTCAGTCAAAGGTCACTCCAACTCGGAGTGTGCAGTCAGAGGTCACTCCAGCTCGATATGAGTCAGTCAGAGATCACTCCTTCTCGAGGAGAGTTAATCGGAGGTCACACCGCCTCCAGGTAAGTCAGCCAGAGGTCGATATGAGTCAGTCAGAACCTCTGACTAAGAGGTCACTACCGGCTGCTTCAAGCTCTGCCACACATCATTGTGACCTTTCACCGGACTTACGATACCTTCGCGCTTCACTCCCCTGTATTTCTCGAGATGAGTCAGAGCCTCAGAGGTCACTCCGTCTCGAGGTGAGTCGGTCCGAAGTCACTCCAACTCGGAGTGAGCAGTCAGAGGTCACTCAGCATAAAGACTACAAGTTGGGTAAAGGCGCGGCTTGAAAAGGGAAATTTTTAGTATGAGTCTTTGGGCTCTCTCCAATTTTATTAAGTGAGACTTTGCTGCACAACCCCAGGAAGATATGCAATATGTTAAAACCGATTGGCATAGTGCATAGTATACCGATTTTATGAGATTTGCGTCAGCCGAGTGACGTAGCTGTTTAAATACATAGGTGAGCTTGCGAATCTTTAATGTCATGTTATTTGGTGTTATTTGTCATGATGAGTCAGTCTGAGGTCACTCCGCCTCCAGGTGGGTCAGTCAGAGTTCGATATGAGTCAGTCAGAGCCGTCACTTCCGGGTACTACACGATCTGCCACACATCATTGTGACCTTCCACCGGGTGTACGACACCTTCGCGACTCACCCGAGGTGAGTCAGTCAGATCGAGCCTCAGAGGTCACTCCGCCTCGAAGTGAGTCAGTAAGAGATCGCTCCGCCTCGAGGTGAGTTAGTCAACTCGGAAACGCGATAGGAGTCTCGACTTTAAAATGAGTGACCGCTACTTGTCCCGGTCTTTTGCGGTAATTTTCCAGTCGGCAGCCAACTAAAGCCAGTATCAAACCTTCCTTTTCAGCACTATTGCTCGTTGAAGTAAGGATATTGGAACTTGGAACTAACTGTATGCCGAATTAGTCTTTGAATTTAAGATGTGATTGCGGCTTAATAATTCTGAAAATCTGTCACTCATCAGGCCCTGAAGCTAGACCTACTACTTTATAAGCCAGGTATCAGCATTTTCCAGCCTTACTTCATTATTAATTGACCTGCTGCTGATTAAAGCATTCTTTCTGACTATTCTTGAACATTTATTAAGAACTCTTTATTGTATCATTATTATTTATTCTTTATTGTACATTACAGTGATTGCATTATACAATGCAGTAATAGCGAAAAGTTATACAATGGCAAACTTAACTCAAAAATTAGAGTTGTCTATCAGCTAACCATTCTCCAAGACGGAGAGCTTTACATTAGTGGACAGAAGTGTACAATCTTCATCATAGTGTGTGTGATTTGTCTCTTATTTTAATATTTCTTAATGTGAATGTTGTTTCCAGAGCTTGGGCATCATCGGCTCGATACCAGGCGCCTGGCTCATCCTTACGCTGACGATACTCCTGATCTACCTCCTGACAAGATGCTGCGACAGAAAGCAGCGGCCGCCGAGGAGTATCACTGCTTTAAAAGTAAGTATAAATAGGAATCGAAGCTATATATACGTATGGAGCTCGTTGGTGGTGAGATGATGCTGAAAACCAAAGTTCAATGTGACCCACCGTCGCAAAAATGCATGTGTATCGGTCTTTTTCAGATTGTACTTTGGAGAGTGTGCCCAATAGCTCCATGAGCTTATTCCGCCACCCCCCTTCTACCATTGGGAATCCAGACGCTTGTGAATTCAGACGCACCGCAGGATATCACCCATACTTGGTTGATATTCCATACATTCGAAAGCGCTCTGCAACATCTTCTTTAGTGTGCACAGTTATTCTCTGGCTGCGTCTGTGTTCCCGAGTTAATATAACCTGATCTATTCAGGTCTCGAGTGAATAGGCATCTTTTGGGCAAGCTCGTTCTGTGGACCACCTCATTCCTTCAGGGCTATTATAGATCAAGGTCAAGAGCAAGCCTACCTATTGAAAAAAAAAAACAGTCATGCACGACCATGCTCTGTGGTGGGTAGGAGATCATGCAACTAATATTCAACAAAAAAACTTTTTAAAAAAATAATTTAACCGCCGAAAAAACTGAAAAGCAAGAAATAATAAAAAAAAAAATTTAACCTTAATAACAAAGTTCTTAAACTAATGTAAGTATACCCGAGTAATTTTGAGGCGGCACCGCCGCCGTGCATCACGCTTTACGTAGTTACTTAATTTGCTTATTTGGCGCCGACTCAAAATTACTCGGGTATACTTACATTAGTTTAAGAACTTTGTTATTAAGGTTAAATATTTTTTTTTTTGTAATTTAAGTTGCGTAAAATCAAATACGTACCTACCTGACTATCAATTGCATGTTTCAAATAGTTTCGATGTTAATTTTTATTTTACTATTTAAATTTTTCAAAACATTTCAATTTATTAATATTAATTCTAATTTATGTATAATTAATTTAAATACTTAACGATGTTTAATTAATGGATAAAAGGGAATGAGCGCAAAGCGCCAACAAACGGCATGTACAGTTTGGCGCAAGATAAATATGTAATCTGTACTATAATTTCCATGAATAAATGCTTTTTATTTTTTTATTTCTTGCATTTCAGTTTTTTCGGCGGTTTAATTTTTTTGTTAAAAAGTTTTTATTTTAAAATTTTTTGTGACTACATTTTATTTTCCCACCCTTAGGGTAAATCGGACTACATACATTACAATCAGTCAGTGAACAATCAATCATCCCCTGTTTTCCTACCCTTAGGGATGGATATTTTTTTTCAAATTTATATGGGACCAACTTCGGGGTATAGCCTTTCTAATAAACAAAGAATTATCAAAATCGGACTACTCTGTAAAAAGTTATGCGTGGTCATACATTAAAAAAAATATACGCGTCGACTTGAGAACCTCCTCCGTTTTATTTCATCGGTTAAAAATTGCCAGCACTGCTTAAAGAACGAACTAACGATATAAGGAGGAGCGCTACTTACCTGCCGCACGCATGTTAATCAATCTATTTGACTGAAAATCATCCTGTTAATTTTACATCCCTGCCAGCTTTTACCAGAAAGTGTTCACGCATTTGTAAACCAATTAAACGAATAGCAGTAACACACTCTCAACTTCCCATCAACAAAAGCGATGTTCTAAAAATACAACTATAGCTGAGAATGCCATCAAACATTAACACTTGTTTATAATATCACCATCTGTTTAAGAAGATTCTTTTAACAGTTGGTTTCATTACATTTATTCATTGCATTACATATAGTTAGTTTTGACGTACTTTTCTTGGTTGCACTCGAATCTTTAGAACAAAGGAAAATATGCGTCAAGCAATACTACAGCCCAGAGGTGAAATGTGAAAAGGTCTGATGTAAACATCAGACCATTTTTTTTCTGAGTGCCCTTTTTGTACTCTTTCGATCCGTCAATTTAATATGTTGCTATTTGTTTTACTTTGGAAATTATCCAGGTTGAAAATGTCTGATGTACACTAAGTCTTGCACTTGGTTGGCAAAAGGATTGGATTGGTGGATTTTAATAGCCGACCTATATCAGCCATAAAATCATACACATTGGGATCTGCTATGAACACAAGGCATTGGTGTCAAATGTTGTATTTATACATACCGCTTAAAAAGGAAAAAATAAATGAGAAATTGAGTCAGATGTCACGCTTTTATGAGAATAAATGTGATAATTATCCATGTAACAATCCATCTATGTAATTAAAATGGTTTATTATATTCCTTAATATTTACTCAAATTAGTAATTTGAGTAAAACTTCTTTTTGTTGCAGTTAGTATGCAAAACACTTAAGTTGAATACTTTCTTTATGTGTAAGTACTGAAAAGTTGTAAAAATTTACATCCGGACTTTCGCCTCTGGGCTGTAGAATATACTTCCACTTGTCACTTAGCTTCTTAAATGAAACTAAATGTACCTAAATCAGCCCTAATGCTTAACTGCTCTAAGGCGTGATAGTGTTAAAGCAATAAACAGATAATGCATTTTTTACGACTAATATCAGAGCAACGAACTTCTCGGAATGTGTAGTTTTATAGTGTTTAGATCTCACTAATAAAGTGGTAAAAAAACCATTAATGACTAATTTTATTAAGGAGAATTTAATGGCATTAAATGTATGTGATCATCAAAATGTAATATTGTATAAAAAGTGAAAATATTCCTTGAACTTTTGTTAGAAAGCACTTGTTAGTACTGCAAATATGCTATGGACACGCGTTTGGAGTGCAGTCAGGCACGAAACAATGTTTTCATTCTCTTTATATATAATGATTGTACTTTGTTGTGTGTTCTTAATAAAATAAAATAAAATAAAAAATAAAAAGAAGATTTGTATGTAAATTGTATCACAGACCGAAAAATTTTAATTTGAAATTTAAAGAATCTTGCTTTAATATACAGGGTGGTCTATTCATAGTTCCAATAGAAATTTTGAATCATTATCGTCATGATTGCTCGTTTGACATAAAATTAAGTTGAAAGCTTTCAATGAGTATTTTTTTTATTTCTTTGTTATTGTTTTAGGTATGACGAGAGCAACCTAATAAAAAACTGGTTTAGCTATAAATGGGACCTCCTGTATCTTAACGCATTCTGTAAAAGTTTTAAATTAACAATCAATCTGATAAATCAATTGTAACCTTCCTTTAAACTACATATTTACACGAAACTGAATAACTTTTCCCAAGAAACCACAGGTAGAAACGCAAACAAAACCGGCCAATTGCGAGTCAGACTTGCGCACCGAGGGTTCCGTACCACTAAGGGCACTAAGTTAAATATACCGTCTTAGTTATGGACGCGAAGTCACGCAGAAGTGTAAATGCGCGCGAGTCCGACACGCACTTGATCAGTTTTTATTATCTGTTGTTATTCTTTATAGAATAACAACAAATAATAAAAAACAAAATAAATAAAATAAATTTAAAATTTGTATGTTTATTTGTTTATACATACAAATTTTCAGGCTTGTAAGTGTCCCCGTTTTTATGATAGAGCTAAAACAAAAATCGAGCAAAAATCGCCTAAGAAACACGTTTTTATAGTAGGGAAAAACCCCTAAATTTTTTTTTTGTTATAATTTGTTGTTATAGCGGCAGTAGAAATACATAATATGAGAAAATTTCTGCTGCTTAGAAATATTAAGGATCATATGATACAGTCCGCTGACAGATAGACATCGGAGGCATACTAACAGGGTCCTGTTTTTCTACCTTTGAGTACGGGACCCTAGAAATAATTTACCGTAAAAATGCATATGTCAAACAAAAAAAAACGCACACACAGGCATAACAGAACAAGCAAGGAGGTTTTTGTTCTGAGTAACAGACACATTGTGTTGCATATGTATCGATTCGTATTGAATAAATAATATTATTCTGATAAATAATTTCCAGATAACCCTGATGATTCTCTCAGTCCTTTGCTGCGGGGCGATCGGCGTAGGACTCTTCGGAAACGATGACCTCCACAATGCTATGCTACAAGTTATCAAGGCGGGAAACCAACTGTCAGCGCTGGTTGATACTGTCAAAAATCAGGTGAGACTTCTGATAACCCTGATGATCGTATCAGTCCAACGATGACTTGCACAATGCAATGCTACAAGTCATCAAGGCGGGAAACCAACTATCAGCGCTGGTGGATACTGTCAAGAATCAGGTGAGACTTCTGATAACCCTGATGATCGTATCAGTTCAACGATGACCTCCACAATGCCATGCTACAAGACATCAAGGCGGGAAACCAACTGTCAGCGCTGGTGGATACTGTCAAGAATCAGGTGAGACTTCTGATAACCCTGATGATCCTATCAGTTCAACGATGACCACCACAATGCCATGCTATAAGTCATCAAAGCGGGAAACCAACTGTCAGTGCTGGTGAATACTGTCAAGAATCAGATAAGACTTCTGATAACCTTGATAATCCTATCAGTCCAACGATGACCACCACAATGCCAATGTCATTAAAGCGGGAAACCAACTGTTAGCGGTGGTGGATACTTTCAATAATCAGGTGAGACTTCTGATAATCCTGATGACTCAGTCCAACAATGACCTTAACACTGCCTTGCTACAAGTCATCAAAGCCAGAAATCATCTGTCAGCGTTGGTGGATACTGTCAGAATCAGGTGAGACTCCTGATAACCCTTAAGATCCCTATCAGTTTAACGATGTCCTAAACAATGCCATGCTACAAGTCATCAAGGCTGGTAGTGTCCGTTCTCTACGATTAGTACTTGATCTATGCTTTAGACAATGATCTTACATATACCATGATAGCGTACTCTTAACAATTTGTACTGAGGCAAAACGAGCAGAGCAAGACATCATAGCCGATGTACTTCGTCCCTTTCTAATTATTGCCATACTAATGAAGTTTGCACAATTTCCGTGCAAAATGTTAACTTTTATATACACAAATTTATATTTATACGTATTTTTTAATACTTATTTGAATAATTTTCAGCGTGCAAAGTAAAAACTTTCTCCCAGTTTTCATTAAATATTGATAAATGCAGAAAATCATTTTCTTTTAATTTATCTGGATTAAAAACTCTTTGGTAAAATTATTTTTAACAAATGACAACATCAACAAAATGTCATGCAAAATCTATTAGAAAGGGACAGCTTCATCTCATTTTTTCTTTAAATTTTTGGAAGAGCGCAATCTGGTTAAAAGCGCCGCGCGCGAAGTACTAAATCTATGGCTTTAGACATCATGCTTGCGCTTCTGATTTCAAACAAAATCGCTTGTTTTTTTCCAGTCAAGCCTTCTAGAAGAAGCGATGGGTTCCCGCGCTCGCGCCCCATTGGCCAGACTAGCGGACGCTCTGGACGCGCCGGTAGCCAATCAGACGGCGCTGGGCACACTCCTACGCGCGTTATCCGCTCTACGCAACAACGCGAGCGCGGCCGCCACGGCTGCCGATAATCTGCGTCGACCGCTCACTACGCTGAACCTTGACGCTTTTATGAAGGTAAGTCATCATGATCATCTTATCACCTTTAAGGCGCTTACTCCTGCAAAAGCAAAATGTTAACCTAACATTTTTTCAATAAGCTGCATGCTTTGGTCTAAATTCTACCTTCCATCGACAGTGGTTTTGAACGATGTGCCACTGCAGTTTGGTGATTTCTACAGCTTAAGTTATTTCGTTATTCTTTTAAATATTTTCGCTTCGAGTTCGATGTTTCTTTTTGTTAAGATTTTTATGGATTCTAAACCATCTTCCACACTGAGGTCAGCAACAACCGCAGTCCATGGTGCCAGCTACAGCGTAGTGATTATTGCACTTCTCCTATAACACGCGTTTTAGCTGTAATTCCGGCGGGCTCCCTGTCCTGCAGTGGACGTTTCATGGGATGTTACGATGGTGATGTGATTGTGTTTGTTTCAGCGAGCGTGGGTGGTGGAGGCGGCGCGCTGGGCGGGCGGCATGGCGGGCTGGTGCTGCGGCGGTGCGGTGTGTGTCGCGCTGCTGGCCGCCGCCGCGCGCCGCTCCCGTCGCGCCTTGCTGCTGCTATGTGTATGAAACCTTATTTATTCTTTCATCTACTATCATCATCATCATGTCGTGTGGGTTTCAAGGTCGATGATCGACCTCACAAACCCTGATGTTAGAGTTTTTGAGCCGCCCTCCAAGGCCTCTGACATGGCTCATTCACGACTACTTCCGTAGACAGTAGTAGGGACCAACGTTTTTACGTGCCTTTCGAAGCACGGAATCATCTAACTTTTTGGACAATCAGGTGATTCATGCTGCAATGTCCTAACCAGAGGCGGCTCGTGACATTTTTTATGGGTGTGCACAAAAAATTTACATTAATTAATTGACATTGAAATTGACTTACCTACCATTTATTGATGAAATATTTTTTTATGGCTTTATTGTTACCTACATATTATGCGCGCCAGCGCCAGCTCAGACACGGGAAACAAAACAATTTATTTACAACCGCACATCCAAGGTGTTTTTAAATAGTTACCTATTGTTCTGGTTTGAAAACACGATTGAAAGTTTAATTTTTTGTACTACATTTTTGAACTAGCGCGATTTCAGGTCGTGGCGGCCCCTTTTCATTGAGTTCAAGTCGTATTTGTAAAGTCTTTTTCGCATTTTTTAATGTAAACGACACTGTATTCGTCCATTTTTACAGTAATTAGGCACGTACACTATAAAAACAATCATTTCTAAATTTTCAAGCAAAATTGCGAACAGTAACTGAAAGCTGTATACGAAAAGTTTGTTTACGTATGATCGGCAACAGCGCCTTGTCACCGAACTGCATGCGCATCGCGACCTGGCAACGTAGCATTGAGCAGCGCTCCTGATTAGGCAAATTTCTCATAGAAAATCTTTTGTTTCACGCGCTCGAGCGTGTTGATGTTTCTCTTTCACACTCATTGAATTCTGTATAAGGAATTGTACTGAAGATTTTTTCATAGGAGTGCAATCGCTGGTGCTCCACTTCGTACAACTTGACTACGTAAATTGTTTTGTAATTATTTCTTAGGCTATTATAAATGTATACAACGTATAGGGTTATGAAAATAGGTATGTAATCGTATGTAACTTAACTAGGTAGGTAATACATCCTAAGTTTGAGTTTTGTGTTGTGTTGTGAGAGAGGGTGTGCACTGCACCAGTGCTCTTTAGGACGAGCCGCCTCTGGTCCTAACCGAACTGGGGAGGTAGCTCAAAGAGATTTTTGTTTTGACAGTGTCCCCACCGGGAATCGAACCCAGAACCTCCGGATCGAGAGCCGAGCGCTCTAACCCTAGACCACGGAGGCTTATATCTACTTACATATTTAGAAGCAAGTAGTCTACGCTCATATGGTTGTACGTTCGTACAGTTTGAATAATGACTTTGTTTTTATAATAATGTATTTAAACGGATAAACTAACGTGTTAATGGTCTCTATGAAGTTTTTTTTTACTGTCTATGGACTTTTGTCCTTGATCTGGCCCTGAGGATAGAGATGAGGTCGGCGATGGAACGAGCTTGCCCAGAAAAAGCCTGTGGAACGAGCTTGCCCAGAAGCTTTGTCGCCCAGGTACTGATAATAACGCAAAAAATAATTAAAATAAAAATTTTAAAAAACTCCCAACAAAAACCGATTCCCTAAAAAGTAAAAAATAATAGTTTCAAATTACCTACACACACTTGCGCACTTTGTTATATTTTGTTGTATTGTTTGAGTGCAATAAACAGTTTTACTTACTATTGTTGACTCTTAAATGCCTTGGGGAACCGCTAAGAAAAGAAGTTTACTTACGTGTAGTAGGCTTATCCCTATTTCATATTACACTGTATTTTAAAATTTATTTTAATTTAAAAGTGTATTTTAAAATTCCTCATCACGAATATTATTACACATTCCTGTGCCCGCTGTAATGACATTCTTCCACATCTAATAGGTTGGCTGGAAGAGATCTCTTAAAGAGATAAGCTCGCCTTTGTAAACAATTTTAATTTAAAAACTGTATGTTATTTGTGCGCAATAAAGAATATATATAATAAGAAAACAAAATAGGAAGGTAACTGCAACAAAACAAAGTTTTCATCATATTTGCTCGCAATGAGTCGCAATCTATACACGTATTGCGGCTGGAAAGTTTTCAAATGCGCCTTAGGGCTTTTTTATCTGTCATCTTGACTTTTCATTGACATTCTGTGACTGCTGGCTGTCAGAAGATGTTTCGCTCCGAAATGAGACTTTGATGCAAAGAGGTTCTAAGCTAAAGTTAAATTTTAATAATCCTTGCCTTTAATTTATCTTGTTTTTAAACTGTTCCTAAAACAAGAAATTAATTTTAGAATAATTATCTACAATTGGTTTTCACATTTTACAATGGTTTTTATAAAAGTTTTAAAATTTTTGCTATTTTTACTTTCCGCAAAGTATAAGTTATGAAATAAAACATGCGTGTAATAAATAGCGCCATAAGTTTGTTTTCACCTCCAAAGCTCGGAAACATTTGTTTTGTCGGTTAAATTCTGCGGCCAAAAGCGATTTTTGGCCCCTAGCGGGCAAAAGGTTTTTTTGCGGCCAAAAGCGATTTTTGGCCGCTAGCGGGCAAAAGGTTTTTGAAATTCGAACGTGATGCAGTATGGCAGACCTCCACGCTGCGGTACTGGCTGCTTCCTCGCTTTAGTGAGGTGAAAAATTTTGTGTTTCGCTCGGCAGCAAAGTTATTTTGCGTTTCGTGGCTTGAAACCTTCGCTACGCTCAGGATTCTTCTTTTGAACCACTCGCTTCGCTCGTGGTTCAGTTCTAGAATCCTTCGCTTGCTCAGGTTTCAATACAAGGCACTCACGCCAAATAACGCTTTTGCTGCCTTGCATAACAAATAACTATTTCCTATTCGTAAACAGTTTCAGCGCAGCAGCTAAGTCATGTGACTATAAATATTGCAAAGAATTAAATTTCTGCGTGAATTACCTACTTGAATTCTTAGATTACTTTATTTTTATATCTCTCGCAATTGTGATGAAAACCATTGTGAGTAGCTCGGGCGGAAGTGCAATTTCGACGATCGGGGCATTAAAGCACTCGCTGACGCTGAATGTCCCCTCAGTCGAAATTGCTTACTTTCCGCCCTAGATACACAATGTACTGTTCCGATGTGTGAGTTGCGGTTGCGGGGTTGCAGGTTGGAGCCCTGGGGGCTCTAGTGGCGTGCTGGCTGGCGAGCGCGGTGCTGGCGGCCACGGCGCTGGCGGCGGCCGACGCCTGCCAGGACCCGGCCTCCGCCCTCGCGCACTACGCGCCTCACAGGCTGCCTCCAGATGTAAGTACTATTGAAGGCAAGAATGTTTAAGTAGCAGCACTTATGGTGTCATAAGCGTATCCATTTCTTGTGACGGATCTCCATACCAAAATGTATGGATTTTTGTCAAATCCTAAAAACGTACAATTTACATCTTTGTCTCTGAGAAATATGTGACTTCGGACTACCACAGTTTTTCTGGTAAAAATATTTACCATTCAGGAAAAAAACGATGTTAAAATCACACATAAAATGGCTATTAGTATTAATGATCAATTCATAAGTAAAAATAGAAATATTTTAGCTAACTTTTATTTGCGAAAATGAAAATATATCTTTTTTTACTTATGAATTGATCACAAATGAAAACGTAAAAATGATCCGTCATAGCGAGCGGTATCGAGCCATTTTATGCGTGATTTTTAACACCA
Source organism: Athrips mouffetella (assembly GCA_947532105.1). Taxonomy (NCBI): domain Eukaryota; kingdom Metazoa; phylum Arthropoda; class Insecta; order Lepidoptera; family Gelechiidae; genus Athrips; species Athrips mouffetella. The sequence continues at coordinate 4,329,647 of OX383969.1, read as the reverse complement.
AATTTTTCCTAAATGGTAAGAAAAAAATTCACAGAGAGAAAGACAACAACTTTAAGTTTTTGAAATTTGATAAAAAACCATAAATTTTAGTATGGAGGTCCCCTGCAAGAAATAGATACGCTTATGGCTCTCTCCTTAGCAGAAAGTGCTGCTTCTTCAACCTCCTTGGAGCCACATATCTTTTCGTCCTGCTCTTACGCATAGGGCTGTCCTATTGTCATTACAATCAAGCTTCAAAATTTCCAATGTAGCCATCATAATAGCAGTTGGAAGACAGTCATTGCTGTTAACTCTTCTTAGACGGTTATTACGCACTTTAGGCAATTTAATGAAAAACCACTATAATCCGTTCCTTGAATCAATGCCAACACTTACTAACAATTTTTTCAGCTATACCAATAGTAATCAGCTAAAGCTGTCAGAAAAAACAAGTTTGTAAAACATTTTTAAAAATATATTGTATAAAAATTACCCTAAATAATAATAGAAATCTGTGTATACCAGTACTGTAATAAAGATTTCTAATTCTTTAGCCTTCGACATAGAAACATAAGTTTCATCTCTTATACACTATCTGTTCTTTTTCCCAGATGGTGCACTACTACCTGTCATGCAAAGTGTCCCGAGAGAACGTGCTAACAGCGGAACTGCGCAACGCCCAGCGCGCAGTGGTGGCCGTCAGGCAGGCGCTAGCTGTGCTCTCCCGGGGCGCGCCGCAGCTGTTCAATGATCCTGGTAACTCTATCCAACTAACCATACTCGACTTGGACCTTATCCACCTGTGGACCTGAGCTAGGACGGAATGGGGCCGCGATGACACAGCGCCTAAACCTACAAACTAAAGCACACACAAAAAAAATCTGCAATTAATATACTAATAAATTTAAGATACTAATGTAAGTGGGTCGTGATGACGTCAACAGCCGCTCCCGATAGTGGCTTGGCCTGTGGCGGTCTCGGCTTCTTCTCCCAACCACGATAGCACCTGCTGCTTAGATAACCGTCACAACGCTGTTAATTGTCTCTTTAACAGTTCCCCGACATTGTTCGTTTCCACTAACGGATTTCACTAGAGTTCACGCGTTCCCGCGGCACATGTTCCAATCCGTATACATTTATGTCCAATTAACTCGCGGCGAACACTTATTTCGCAACCAGACGCGAACTTGGCTTTACAATGAAGAATATCTTTCGATTCCCAAGCACGCGGTCACCGGATGACCCACGATGCAATCAAAAATGGCGGCAGCTTCCCTATAGCTGAATGCGGCCTTCCGCACGTACACGAGCGGCTCGTGTGAGTGTTCTGTGCGACTGGTAACTGAACTATAGCGCGACCCGAGCGCCTCTTACATTCCGATCGCGGCCTGCGCAGCGATCGAAACCTCGAGAGTCGTTACATAGTCTGTTATTTTCCTGCCTTGTGATAGAATCTACTATGAAACGTTTCTGCAATGATGAATGTAATTCCCCAGGGCTGCAACCAGCGCTCGGCGCCCTGGGAGCGGGCACGGGCGAGGCGGAGCGCGCGCTGGTGTCGCTGAGCGGCGCGCTGGAGTGCCGCACGGCGCGCGCCTACTTCGTGAGCGGCGCGCGCGCGGCCTGCGACGCGGGCCTGCAGGTACCTATGTACACGTACATCATCATCATATCAGCCGAAGGACCTATAGGCCTCCCCTAAACATCTCCATGACTCGCGGTCCTGCGCTGCTCGCATCCAGCGGCCACCAGATCGTAGGTCCACCTTGTGGGGCCCGCCAACGCTTCGTCTTCCGGTACGTGGTCGCCACTCTAGAACCCTCACGCCCCATCGGCCCGAGGTTCTTCTTGCGATGTGCCCTGCCCGCTGCCACTTCAGTTTAGCGATTCACAAGACTATGTCAGTTACTTTAGTTCTTCTGCGGATCTCCTCATTTCTGATTCGATCGCGCAGAGAGACTCCGAGCATAGCCCTTTCCATAGCCCTTTGGGTGACTTTGAGCTTCCTGATAAGGCCCATCGTGAGCGGCCACGTCTCGGTGCCATATGTCATCAGTCATCACTGGCAACACACGTATATGCTTACAGGTATTTATTTCTTTTACCCTACCTAAATATATAAAGTGATTTTTAGTTCTTTATAGCAAAATATACAAGATTACAAACAACTTTGCTAAATAAACATAAGTTGAACAAGACCTTTTCTGGTCTTCCCAACCTTGCACCAGAATTTGAAAATTTTGTATGGCACGACCAAAATGTTCCCTTCCCTTAAAGTTCTTTGCAGTCACGAGTATACATTTATATTTTGCTATCGAGAACTAACCTAAAGTCACCCTCTTTGCCGTGAAACCTTTTGAGGACAATAAATCCCTCTCGGGTCTGAGATTGCACTCACGATGTATAATTTGTACGTGTAAGGGTACATCTTTTTTTTGGAGCGATTTCACATTTGGTAGGAATTTATTGATCAGACCCTTAGTTTAGCACAAACAAGCACGAGACTTGGTTTGCTTGTAACGCATTAAGTGAAATTTAAAAATAAATAATAACAACTACTCAAGTGCGAGTAGGAGTCAACACAATTTGGCTTTTAGAACCTTCTAGTGACCCTCCCAGAAAACAGTGCTCTTGGGCACAGAAAAATCCTGGATCAGTCCCTGAGCATCTGTTCAAATGTCTTCAAAACAGTATATTGTATTTTCAGGCACTATCCCTACAATTGCTAGCGGCGGTGGCAGCTGGTTTCCTCTTCACAGCTATCGTACTAGTCGACTCTCATGCCTGGATTTATATTAACACCAAGTAAGTCTGCCTTTAATAAATAATATTAAGTATACAGTCTAAAACTGGTAACTAGTAACGCCGCTGTTAAATGTTCTAATATCGCATCGTCTGATTGAAACAGCAAATCAGCTATTTTCTTTCTTTTTTCACTAGTGAGAAAAAGAGCAGGTGGACCTCCTCACGATAAGTGATACAGGATGCGCGACGAGTTAAGGCCTCTGCGCGGAGTGGTGGGGGTATGCGCAGTTGCAATATTTGCAAGAATATTGTTTGGCCTGAACTCTTCGCGCGGACTGTATTTTATTTTATTTTCTTCGGGAAGCTAACAGCTTAATCCGTACCTAGAAGTAAATTTGAAACATTCATGTCCGCCGAAATCTGGCCGGCAGGCGTAGAGGTTAGTGAGTGGTTTCAATACAGCGCTGGACGTGCGAGGCGCGCGTCCCACCACCGCCACAAGTCCGGATCACACCGCACCCGCCGCACCTCCGCTAACGCCCTGCCCGAGAGCGGACACACAGCCGCAGAGAATGAATAACAGATTGACTGTGTGCCACCAAAATATTTGTGGTTTATCCAGCAAAACACAAAAACTAGAAGTATTACTAGCAACGGACCTGACATGCGACGTCCTAATTATTACTGAACATTTTCTCCGCGAAGATCATTTACAATGTGTTACGTTAAACAATTACGACTTAGTGTCCTACTTTTGTCGATGTAATATTAAACACGGCGGAAGTTGCATATACGTACGTTCTGGTATTAAGGCATTAAATAGAACAGATTATTGCAATTTATCAAAGGAACAATTATTTGACGTGTGCGCAGTATATTTATTAGATTTTAATGTTTTGATAATCGGTATTTACCATTCGAATTTGACCAGTCATAGTGACTACTTAATACTATTTGATAATTTAATGACTAAAATTAATGACGAGAATTGTGACACCATCATTATGGGTGATATAAATATAAATTTTCTTGAACGGTCCTTGAACAGAAAAAAACTTAAAGACATTTTGTATAGTGCCAATTTTACTCAATTTGTCGACTTTCCGACTCGCGAGATTGGTGATAGTGCAACACTACTGGATCACGCTTACTCTAATGTCCCGGGCGACTGTGTGTCAGTCTCTAAAGTACTATCTAATCTAAGCGACCATTCCGCGCAGAAACTTTGCGTGCAGTATAGGAGTGAGATGCACGATAAACCCGTACTAAGACGATTATTCACGCAGTCGAATAAACATAGTTTCAACATGGCTATGCAATCAGTGGATTGGTCGGTAATTATGGAATCTTATCGACACGATTGTCATGATTTTGCTAGGTCGATCTGTGAAACTTTGCATAGCAGTTTTGAAATTTGTTTTCCTGAAAAATTTATAAAGCCCACTATTATTAAAAAAAAGTTGGTTAGACGCCGAAATATTTAACTTGAAACAATTATTATTTGAGCTATTGGAGCTGAAGGAAAAGTTCCCTCAGTGCGTAAATCTACATACGCTATGCGAAGAGTTGACTGTTCGGTATGGCGCGACCTTAAGAAGTAAACGTACAAATTTTTACAACGGAATAATACAAAATGCACCGAACAAAAGTAGGCAAATGTGGAACATTGTTAATTTAGAATTAGGAAGAAAAAAGAGAGGCTGCGCTGACTTCACTGACTTGTTAAGGGATAGCGAGGGTAGACCATTTCGATCGACGCAAGATGCAACAAACGCGCTAAATGAAGAATTTGTATACGCGGCTATAGCATGCGGCGCACCGGCAGCGAATATATCTATGTCGGTGGCTGCACTATCTAAAGGAGTGCCTCCCAGTGCCACATCTATACGCCTTAGACCTTTCTCTCCTTATGAGATTATAAAAATAATGCAACTGCAAATTGCGCATAAAGACAGTACCGATGTGTATGGGCTATCTCCCAACACATTGAAGGGTGTTATTCCACACATTAGTAATGCACTAGCGAATCTTTATAACGCTAGCCTTCAACAAGGAGCCTATCCTCATGCCCTGAAGAAGGTTAAAATATCTCCTCTGTATAAAGGAAAAGGCAGCAAATCCGCTACTAAATCATACAGGCCGATTTCACTTATTCCAGTCATAAGTAAAATCTTCGAAGTAGGTTTAAACAATAGACTACTATCGTACTGGGTACCTCGTGGCACTCTATCAGAGAAACAGTATGCGTATCGACATGGTCGTTCTACAACGGACCTTGTGCGTGAAGTGGTGTGGCAGGTGTTAGGCGCTCGCGAGGCTAGCAGACATGTGGCCGTCATTTGCTGCGATCTCTCCCGAGCATTTGACACCGCTAACCACAACCTAATTAAAGACAAGCTAAGCCACTATGGCATTAGGGGCCCCGTCCTGTCGCTGTTGGTTTCGTTTATGTCCAACAGAAAGCAAATTGTTACCAACCGTTCGGGGCACGTCGTTTCGGAGGAGCTGGAGTGCGTGATGGGTGTTCCGCAGGGGTCCTGCCTTTCTAACACGCTCTTCAGTATCCTTCTGAACGACCTGCCAGCTGCGATCGACGGTGCCCAGATTTACATGTACGCGGACGACGTGACAGCTGTGGTCTCCGCGGAATCAGCAGACCAGCTCGAATATAGTCTCCGAGAAGTAGTATCAAAGCTACATGTATGGTTCACGGCAAACGGTCTCGCCCTTAATAAGGAAAAGACATGTTTCATGAGATTTAGCCTTAACGGTCACGCGCTCCCAGCTCTGAATGTCACCGCTGGTGGCATAGTCCTGCAACAGGTGACATCAACTAGGTTGCTCGGCTTTCAAATAGACAGCGGCCTGTGTTGGGACGAGCATATAGAGCAGTGGTGCGAGCGGCTGGGACGAGCATGTTTCGGACTGCGCCGGCTGGCGTACACCGTTTCCACAGACGTAGTCAGATCCTGCTACTTTGCGACAGTCCATTCGCTTCTCACTTATGGTACAGAGCTGTGGGGACGCGCCGCGGACTGGATCAGAGTATTCCGTATGCAAAAGCGCGCCGTTCGCGCTATAGCACGAGTCCCACAAGGTTTCTCCGCTCGAGAATATTTAAAAAAATATAATATAATGCCATTACCGTGCATCGTAATACAGCAGATTGCCATATTTGTCTATAAAAATAAACAAAATTTTAGCAAGAAAGGCGAAAACAGAAACTATAGTTTAAGGAGCAACAAACAGTTTAATGACCTTCTTACGCCCGCATATAAATTAAAAAAGACTGAGCAATCAGTGTATGTAAGTGGTCCATCAGTTTTTAATAAAATACCAGAAGAAGTACGCAATGCACCTTCCGAACAAATATTTAAAAATAAACTAAAAAGTTGGCTTCTTGAGAAGCAATTTTATGATTTTACGTATTTTGAAATTAAATATTAAATGTAATTTACATATACTTTTACAAATTTTTGACTTGTAACAACCGTTATCAATAAAATTTTCATTTTCATTTTCATTTTCATTTTCAGTATAGGTTACAAAATATTGTTAAAAGAGCCAATTATAAGCTTCCACATGTAAAAAAGAATACAAATTAAAAACTTATGTCTATGACAAAACACAGTACCATATCTAAGTTACTAAGAAAGAATAATAATTAACTAACAAAGTCTGGATGACTGCCTGCAATAACGAAAACTACATTAGCGTGATTCTATATTGAACTTATTAAAATATTCGTTAGAAAGAGTTTTTTTAATAATATTATTACTGCTGCAAAACAAATCGATGCCACTGCTGCCACTTAGATCATTAAACAGTCTTGATGATCTAACTAGAAAACTATTGTTCCTATAATTTATTTTGGAGGAGGGAACATCAAGCAGTTTGTTCAAGCGTAGATTTCTGGAAGGGACTTTCAAATTTATCTTACTTAAAAGATAGGGGCTTTCCGTTTTACCTTGGGCTATGTTTGCAAGGAAGCAAATATCATCAATGTCTCTTCGGAGTTTTAATGGTAGTAAATGTAGCCGTGCACAGCGTTCATTATAAGGGTGATAGGGTAATCTAAATTTATATGTCAAATATCTAGTAAACTACTTTTGAATTTTCTCTATCTTGGTAATATATTTATTATAATTAGGGTTCCATAATTGAGAACAATATTCTAAATTACTCCTCACGTAAGCACAATAAAGTATTTTAATGGTTTTCATTTTTTTGAATGGCTTGCAGACCCTTATAATGAAGCCTAGAGCTTTATATGATTTATCGTATATTTGATTGATATGAGAATCAAACATAAGTTTTTGATCATGGAGTATGAGCATGGGTATCTATCATCTATAGCACCGACTATCTTATTAGTGGCATAATTTCACACTAATAAGTCAGCGAAGTAAGTTGCCAATGATCTAAGATTGTATGTCTCACGTGCCGGTAATTACACTCTCCGACTCTTCGAACCGAAACGCAACAGTGCCCACACTGTCTGCTGCTTTACGGGGAAGGGGGTGGTATTTTCCCAGACGGTCTTTCCACTAAATCCGCGTTATATTCTTTTCTGTACATTACAGACGCTCAGGCACAAGTGAAGAAGGCGCCCCATTCATAACCCGTAACTCCGTGGGCGGGGGCGGGGCCGGGGGCGGGGGCGGCACGCGCACCCTGCCCCGCCCACAGCCCGCCCCCAACGGGAAGCCGCCGTCTTACAGCGCCGCCGTGCAACTCATGGACCTCACTGACAGGGAGCGGCCCAGGTACGACTAGAAATTACTCAGTTTTACTACTACTTAGAACAAATACAAAAAGTCACGAAATGGTGGAGGTGCTGGGATTTGATCAGGCTTATACGACTCGATAGGTAGAATTATGCGACTCTTAGCTAGCAAGGAGCTCGATTCGCACTCTGCCCCGCCCACGGCCCTCCCCCTAAAGTAAGCCGCCGTCTTACAGCGCCGCCGTGCAACTCAAGGAACTCAGGGAGCGGCCCAGGTACAATCAATAACTATGCAGTCTTTGCCACATTCTCTCCCTTTAACGAGTGGAATCTCAATATCAGATAATTATGTGAACCTCTACCATGGCCCGGAAACTACTTGCAATAGGTGAAATATGACATCGATTCCAAAATTACGCATGTTGCATCACTTCACTTCATTTTACCAGTCAAGTTTTAAATTTATAGCTCTCTATGGTAGACAAACAGGCGCTCATTTATAAAAATTAAGATTATTTTATTTATTCACGTTTCAAACATCTACAGAGCTACAAATAAAATTTTCAATACATTTGCTCGAAAAACGTACTTACAAGGACGTAAGCATTGCTCGTAAGTAGTTACTTACCGAACTAGTGCGGTAAGTAAAAAAAGTATACTACCAAGGAGTTTTTACACTCTGATCAAAAAATTATTTTGTAAAAATACTTGGGTGACGATTGCCTGCCTACCTATATTTAAAATAAAATGGAGAGTACTAGGAGAACATAAATTGATAAGAGGCTGACGGTACCCATGGTTGGTCTTTAACAAGTGTATTACTCATACCTGTTTTCTCACAAATGTATTGAAAAACGTCGTAAGATACACGGTTGTTAGGGTTATGACAAACTCGTCCCGATAGTAAACCCTCGACTTCGTCTCGGGTTTACAAAACTTCAACTCGTTTGTAATAACGGCACTTGTATCTTAAACTACTATTATGTTGACCTTTTTTAAGTCTTGTAACTTATACTTGTGTTTCTGATGGAATAAACATTTATAATTCAACTTTTCCGTAATTTTCTGCTAGGTCTACAACAAAAAAAGTTTGAGATTGCGTCGATTGACTTGTGATTTTTGGTCCTTTTTAGGGTTCCGATACCAAAATGGTAAAAAAAAGGAACCCTTATGGTGCCGCTCTGTCTGTCTGTCCGTCTGTCTGTCACACCTCTATATCTCAGCAACCACTTATGCTATCAACCTGAAATTTGGAATAGTTTTAGAATATAGTTGCCCAACTTAATTGCACAAGAAAAAATTTTGAAAAAAGTATGATTATTAATATAAAGGGGGCCAAAATAGGGGGGGCCAAATTTCAAATTGTCGCTACTAGGTCGAGTGGGGTATCATATGAAAGGGCTTTACTTGTACATTTTAAAATATATTTTTGTATTTTTTTAAATTTCTTAGTTTTAAAGTTATGATGAAAAATGTCAAGAAAAATACCATTCCCCCCCCCTTATCTCCGAAGTTTGAGTAAGGAAAAATCTGAATTAATTACAGTTGACAGAAGTTTATATAAACTTTACAGCAAAAATAAAACGATCTTTCTAAGTTGCACAGTTTTTCAGAAATCTGCAAAAAACCTTTACAAACAAATTTAGTTTTGCGGTCCTGAAAATGGACTTTATTGCTTCCAAAAATACTATAGGTATATCGGAACCCTCGGCGCGCGAGTCCGACTCGCACTTGACCGGTTTTTTTTAATTTTGTCCTCTTTGTTTATTTCGTGTTGAAATAAAGTGTTGAATTTTCAATTTTATAGCGATGCGGTGCAACTGATGGACTTGAATGGCAGAGACCGCACTAGGTAGGCTATAATTGATTATTCTTTTAAATGCGGTCCCTTTATGGTGTAACAAGCCAATTAAGTGTTCCTTTGTAATTTATTCAATACGTCGACAAAAGTCAAAGGAGAATTTACATTTAAAAGTTAAATAATTAAGCCTGTTACGCACTATCCAGCCGTGACGTCTAGCACCCAAGGAAGCACCAGTGTAAAAGAACGAGAAAGCTACACGAATATTTCTTTCTTCCCTATAGCTGCATCTCTCTTCGCTGGACATGTGGATGGATAGTGCGTAGCTGGCTTTACCGAATTTGAACACTTATCCCTACGAAATTTTCACCTCTTGAAATAAGAGAGTCTATGGATTGTGTTCATAAATTCCTCGTTAAGTGCAAGATTGCCGTCTTTAGGTGAAAAACAGGTCGTTGAAAGAAATCTCACGCTTGAGAAGAATTATCAATATGGCCATGTCTGTCTGGATTCGAACCCACTCAAGGTTTCACAATCATACTTTCGTTTAGATATAAGATCAAGGAAATCTTTATATGAATAAGGAACATGCATAAATTTTATTAGTCACATTTATTAATAAAATATGAAAATACCGTAGTAGAGGTGACAAAAAGTGAAATTAAAATTTAAATCGGCTAAGAAATACGGCCGATATAAGCATTTAAAACTACTAATTAGACAGAGAGATCCGACATGAATATTGACGTCACAATTCACTACGGCCATATAAACTCCATATTAAATTTCGTTTTGCTAGAAAGAGATAGAAACAAATCTTCGATGGCTTATATCTTTTTTAATATTATAGTTATTCGAAAAATAGTTTTACAAGTCTGTTTATTACATGAATGAGAATAAATTTCTTAAATAAAAAAAAATCGTGCATGTTCCCTATTGTTGCAGATCCCGTATGTCCGGAAGCGCCACGCTCGGGCGAGGCGCGGGCCGCGAGGGGGCGGGCGGGATAGTAGGGGGAGCGCACACGCTCGGCCGCGCGCCGCACAACGGGAAGTACGCAACTCTCAGCAAGCAGTGCAAGACGCTGGAGAGTAACGACTTCTACTGAGAACGGCCCGGGGGCGCGCTCACACACGGTCAGTGTTAATAGTAGGTTTTACAACAAAACGAACCATTTTTGCGAGACTTTTAGCAGCCCGAGCCGAAAGCGAGGGCTGATAGTAATGTCGAGGATAAAATGGTTTTGTGGACGAGTTATAAACTCTGCTTTTCACTTTGATTGCGAGGAAATAGAACGTAAAAGTACTCTCTAAATGTAACTGAAGATGGAGTTGTTCTGCTTTAGTGAAGAATATGTTGACGCATGGGAGGGGGGGGGGGGGGGGGGGGCAGCGTGCATACACCACCGAGATTACTTGCATGCCCTAGTGCACAAACTTCGATTTTGTGCAGCCTATATCCTGCACAAAAAGCACTTTCAGAGCATGAGAAGTGAAAAGACTATTGTTGGACCCTTAGCTAAATAGTAAAAATGTGAAAAAATCCCAGAAAAAGAAGTCACGAAATGGTGGAGGTGCTGGGATTTGATTAGGGATTTGCCGACTCGACAATTATAAAATTACAAATAAGTGACCCCTTAGCAAGCAATGCAAGATAAATAAATAATAAATAAATTTATTTTTCCAAAAACAGGTCGTTTACATTTTTTGTAACTTAAATAAAATTTAATTTACATGAAAGGTTTAACAATTTAATGAAAACTCCCTGTAGCCAAAAGATTGCCAAAATCCCACACTAGGCTGGGCTAAAGAAACCACTTAGCTAACACCGCTTATTAAATGGTCAATAAGTCGTATTATTTAATTAATGTCTGCTAATTCATCTGTTGTATATGTTATGGTACAGGGGGAGGCGAGGATCGAGACAGCAACGGCGCGACCGCTTTAAACCGGTTCGACCCGAAGTACGCTTCGTTCGGCCCCCGCGCGCCCCGCCCCCGCCCCGCCGCGCCGCAGCCCCCGCACCCCCCGCACCCGCTCCCGCTCACGCCCGCGCAGGCGCAGTCGCAACCACAACCACAGCCACCGCCCGGGCAGCCACAACACACGCGGCTCGCAACATTCGCCGCGCCACAGGGTGAGTCTCACTCCTACAAGCTACAAGCGAATAAGATGTGCAGATAGCTTAAGGTATGACAATATAATCTGGTGGCGATGATGATGATTCGACGTAGTTTTATTAAAATTGCAGACTATACTTTAACAGGTTACAACGAGGGTAGGCAGCACAAAACCCCAGGGCTTTAATCGCTACATGTGATCAATCAAAATTGACAATAAATTAAGATACAGGTGAAAACTTAGTTTAGGCTCCAGTTTCTCACAAACATTTCTTAGCACATAATACTTACTTTTTTTATATACTCACATATGCCTTAGTTTAAAAAAAAAAATTCTTCCCCAGCTGATAAATACGCCACAGTCCGCGCGCCGCGCCGCTCCGCCGAGCCGCAGCCGCTCTCCGCCGCGGCTCTCGAGTACCGCTCGCTGCAGCGCCCGCGCCGCCAGCCGCAACCCGCCGCGCCGCACCGCAGGACCAGGCCGGAGCGCCCCGACCGCGCCCAGCCCACGCACGACCATAGGGACCTTTACGCTGTCACCGAGCTTTAAACTGTTTCAAAGTAACAGTAATCGCCTGCCACGGTAACTACAATCGCCTGTTAGGGTAACTACAATCGCCAGTCACGGTAACTATAATCGCCTGTTGCGTTAACTACAACTGCGTGCAGCGTTAGCTGCGACCGCGTGTGTCGTTATAATCGCAAAAAAGTAAGGTATTAAAAGTAGCGTTGCAGCTAAAATATACTACTAAGAAGAACCTGACAAATACGTAACAGTTCACCTCAACAGCCGCAACCTGCCGCGCCGCTCAGAAGGACCAAGTCGGAGCGCCCCGATCGCACGCAGCCAATCAAATCAGGGAACCAATTCAGGTGGTAAATAAAACCGCCTGTTACGTTAACTCAACCGCCTGTCGCGGTAATCATGATCGCCTGGCGCGGTAACTAAAACCGCCTGTTGCGTTAACTAAAACCGCCTGTCACGGTAAATTCAATCGCCTATTGCGTTAACAAAAAGTTTATAACTCAAACAAATAACGATGAAAAATCAAAGAAGTCAATGTTAATGATATGAATTAATATCGTTAATGGTACTATTAGTTTTACTAAAAGGAACCTAAAATGTGACTTCATTTACACTCGAGTATTAACTATGCGAATCATAGTTTATTAAACAAGAGTGTATCTTTTTTACTACCATAAAAAGAAACTTTTCATAAAAGTTCAAACTTTACGAACGGCTGCTACAAAATAAAGATTGCTCAAATCTTTTTGTAATTTATGTGAATAATGGTCTAATATATTAAAAAAAAGTGTGTAAATTAATAGTAATTTATTTCGTTAACTATTAGATTTTTAATTATGATGTTTCGAAGGATTTTTATTAAAATATTTAGCACAAATATTTGTAACAGTTTTTTTGTACAAAGCACTTGAACGTTTCTGAGGCCTATTTCTATTTTTTATTATTATTCTTTTTTAAATCTTTTCTTTCGTGACGTAATGCGATGTTTTGTTACTAATGTTTTATATCGTAGGTTTTACAACAGAAAATGGGGTCGTTTCGCGGCCAAATTTAAGACAAAAATTTAGTCTAAAAGTGACGCTGTCTTTTTTCAGCCTATAAAGAGTAACAAAGATAGCAACACTTCCAGGCCCATTTTAGACCTGCCTATTGGCTGCACTAGAAACTACCCTAATCTTGTGCTAAAATTATTCTATGAAATGTCAGTGCGTATTATTTCCAGGTACCTAATATTTTAAAAATGTCCATTAAAAGGCTGTGTACCACACGTTAATGACCAATAAGGATAAAATAAAAAACTTTTTTCATGGATTTTCTAAAGATAATTTTGGAATTAAATGACAGACTGTTTCACATCAGACTGTGTTTTGGACTTCGGTTTTCGCTCAATAGGTTAGGAATATTTTCGTCTAAGGTTCTCAGCAGTCATGGAAAGATCCATGTTTCGTAATGCTGTATTTTCTAAAGTTTGACCAGCTCAATAAGTTACATTAACAATTCTACCCATTAGGGTAGGGGTAAGGGGCATAAGCCAATTTATTTGAGGTCGGTGCAACATTTCGATCGCTTCCATTTCTCTATCGGCCGTCATCTCTACATTCAATTCTTTCTTTCTAATATCATCTATTTCATACAGTCCATCTATCTTTTCTTCGGCCTACCTCGCGCTCTCATTTCATGGAATCCACATTCATACTCATCACTCTCTTTGTTATATGCGTGTCTGTGTCTCTCCTTGGTCAATTAGTAAAAACATTTGAAAACGCCTAAGAAATATGGGCTTTGTTGCTTTACGTTAAGATTTGAAATACCTTAACAGACTCGATCTACCTCACTTACTAATTTTTGTGATTTTTTTTAAATTGATATGTTTTAATGTGATTTTTATGTGATGAATTTTCAATACAATGTACTTTGTTAAGAAATAAATAAAATAATAAATAAATTTACCACTATAACGCGTTCGCAGCAGTGGCCAGATTAAAATGTGTCATCCTAAAAATGTGATTCGTTAAAAAAAAATCTTAGCATGTATACCGGGTAGAATTTTTTTACCTTACCGGGAAAGAAAATACTTTAAAATACTGAAGGTAACAGTTTTTACTCAAAGGAAACATAAATTTAATCTAAAAAAAAAACCAAAACTGCATTTAACCCGAGAATCGAACCCATACTAAAAAACGTTACAGCCTGTAGTTTTATAGCATATATTTAGAGTACTTTTTTTCAGGTACAGGGTTAAAAAAAACCCTACCCTATACAACGTGTAACGGAAAGGAGTGATTATATTGAACTGAACAACATTTCCTAAAGAACATAGGTCGAAATACGAAAATCTATTTTTGACCTCCCATAGAAGCTGCATCAGCTGATAGCGCATTTTGTGAGGTCAAATTTGGTTTTTCGTATTTCAACCTATATTCCTTGGTAAAAGTTGTTCAGTTTCATGGGTAGATTCAGTAATATCACACTTTTCAGCAATATTTGTACCTATATATATTTTTTGTAATCGGTTTCTCGAAAACGACTCTAATGATTTTGATGAAATTTACTATACAGGGTTTTTCATGAGTGAAAAATTGGGTCTCACCGTTTATTTAATAATTTCTTTGCGCGTTTTAGTGCGTTTAAGAAACTTACAGCGCCATCTATTGATGAGTAGCATAGCTTGCTCACCCGATGATATTTTAATTATACAGAGCATATAGCTCGGTCGTCCAGGTACTAACTTATTAAGCTGGTCAACTTGTAAACAGATTTGCATACTCGTATAACATGACTGTTTCTGTGGTTATCATACGACAGGTGTCTGTGTTAAGTTGGCATCTAAAAAAGAATCATTCTAGTCGTATGGTCACTAAATTAGTAAATTTATAAAATAAAATTGATGATTGAAATAAAAAAATAACTTTTTACGAAATAGTGCATGGTTGATAAGTAAATAGAGTGATGCCAAACGTAGACAATTTTTTGGCGCGTTTTCATAGATTTGACGGCTTGAAGCCTTAAGTAGAAATTGTATATTTACAATACATTGTGCTCCTAAGGTTTTGTATTAACTTTAAGGACATGTTTAGTCGATGAATCTGAACAACTTTCCTAAAGAAATATGCATTGGGAAATAAAAAAAATGTATTTTCCAACACATGATGTTCTTTTGGCAATCTGAACATGCCCTTTGTAATGTATAACTTTAGGAACAACGTGTAAAAAAATGTAAATAATATTTAGTCAGGTCTCGTGTGAATTCAACATTTTGTAAAAAAATAAGCGGAAAAGTGAATTTTTTGACGGTATTTGACTTAGAATCTCCTTGGACTAGATCGCTTTGGGTAACTAATTTTCGTGTAAAGGCCTAGGCCGCTCAATTTTAAACTACATGTAGTAGGTACTATAGCATGAAAATGTACATATTATTATTAAAAACCTTAAGTTTTAATATAAGTTTTAAATAGGCATTCCAGCGTGTTAGGAAGTGGGTTTGATAGCTATGGGATATTAAACCTTGAGCATTTGTAAATAAAGCGCGAAATCGCTCGCAAGTTTGTGGATTTCGTTAGAAGCTGTAACACCATTAAAATGTAATTTTATTAGTATTGTGGACATGAAATCATATAAAAGTTGATCAGTTTAATAATCTGAATCCAAAGTTTCAGCTTTCGAGAAAAGTATTTTTAAACCTTGTATACTTTCTCATGCGTGCAAAAGAGACGGGTATAGTTTTGTCAGTTTCATGTTCACATTTCTAACCTCTTATAATACTTCTAGTTGTATTTAGTAGGGTTAAGTGATGTGGTACCACTGTATCTCGCATTACAGTTTTCTATTTCAGTATTATGATAAGCAATTTTGTGAGAATTTACAACGATGTTCGTACACTTTTAATGGAACAAATATGTGTTTTTTTTTTGTAGTTTTTTTTATTGGTGAATTTTTATGAACGTTTGCGTTTGTTTGTCCTATTTTATTGTGATAAGTTATTTACAAGTACATTTATATTTTTTGCCAAAAAATTTGGTATCATCATGGACGAGAATAAGAGTGACAATCCCCATACTAGAAAACGTAACCCGGAAAGGCATAAAACTCATGGAAACTAGATGGCGCTTTCAAATAATCTGGAAAATAACTATGGCCGAGTATTCTGCCAAAAAATCATTCAAAATTTCAACACAGTTTCAATGTAAAGAAACCCTAACATTGAAATTCGGTTATTTTTTTTAGCAGAATACTCGATAAATCATAATAACTTCCGGGACTATTTATTAGCGCCATCTAGTTTTATACTTTTCCGGGTTACAATTTATAAAAGGGGATGGTCAGTCCTTCTTATTGGTCGTCCATGGTATCATCAAATATTATGAAATATGCTTCGCATGTTTTAGACAATAGGTAGGCACATTTTGACCAGATACACTAGCCTAATAGGCAAAAGTAGCCTTCTTTGAACCATTAAGCTTAATTTTTTGCCATCGAGTTTTTAACGACCTTGGTGTTGCCATAAAAAATGTTCATAGAAATTCACAAATAAATTTTAAAGGTACCGTAATCAGTGTAATCGCCAAAGATAATGCATAATTAATAATTAAGTTAAATTAAGTAATATAATTGTAGTTAAGTCGATTCGAATATTTGTACATAATTTTTGTTCATCTATGGGCTACTGTTCTACTTACAAATTTCTTACTTTCTTGATTTTCTTTGTACTGCATTTTATTTGTTCTTGATCAGTTGTACCACTTTTGTAAAATTGCTACGGCAGAGACAAGCGATAAAAAAGATGGCTGTTAGTCAGTTGTATTAAGCGTCTAATCCGTAGTAAAAAGTGGCTTTCTATAATCGTAAACGGCATTAGAATAACATAAAAATATATTTGATTGGCATTACCTAGCGCAATGTTGCGTGACAGCCAGTGTCGGCCTGAATTTCCTGGCGCCCTAGACATAATGAAACAACAATGCATATAACCTGTTTTTAAGTGCGTAAACCGCGCACTAGCGATTTTTAAGTTGGCCGACAGTTTAGTCGCAATCGTTCTCCATAGACAAATCCCCAACTTTAAATCGACAAATGCGCGCACTACCATAGGGGTCCATACTGATTCCGAGACCGATCAAACTATCGGCCAACTAAAAAATCGCTAGTGTGCGGTGGCTCTTACTTTTTAACACGCTCATTATTGTTATTTTTTGTGATTTTGTATGAAAATTTAAAAATCTAAATTTCACCAACTTGACTCAAACTTTGCAGTTGAAACTACAGAGCTGGTCTGATGATTGAGCAGGACGGTGGGCCATGGAACCCTTAAATGGCTACAAATAAACGGGCCTTGTTTGGGGTCACTAGAGTCGTCTAAATTGAGCAAGAGATGGAACCCTTGAACGGGTACGATTAGCTAATGTCAATCTAATACATTTTCATTCTATTCTACTCGCGTTTAAGATTATAGAAAGTCACGTACCCACAGAACAGATAGGATAGTACGAGATTTTAAAGTGTCATTAATATTTTTGCGACTGGCTGATTATCTTTTAAAAGTGGTACATATCTTTAAGCAGTTTTGTTTACGTAATATTTATTAAAATATACATTTATTTATGCATTTAAATTATAATCGGAGTTGCATCTAAGGATGATTTTATACGATTGGATACGAGAATGCAATAAAAGTAACGATATCTTGTAAGTTACACCACTTTACATTGTAATTATTGCACTATTTATATGTATTATAAACAAATTTTCGTATACTGCAATGATGATTTAAATTTCAGATTGTTCTAGCTTCATACAATCACATCACCATCATATCATTCCATGAAACGAACTCTGCAGCACAGGGAGCTCCCTCCAGAAATCCAGCAAAATCGCGTGGTAACTTTGGAAGGGATTTACCATAGTCACCACGCTGCGGCTGGCGAGCGCTGTTGTTGGTGACCGCAGTATGTAAGATGGTACGATACACAGAAAGATTCTGCTGTACATTCTCCGGTTCATAAGCACCTCTTACGACACCCACAGGTAAAGATGGGTCGGTTTTTTTTCTTTTTCGGCACCACACGGCAACTTTTGGAAATAAAGCGAATTGAAATTTACAACCCTTTATCACAAAAGTACTGAGCATACAAAAAAGGCAAAATTTTGAACAAAAAAAAAAACAACTTTTTAGCATCTTACCAAACCACGAAACAACAACTTTTCCGAAGGAACATAGGTCGAAATACGAAAAAACTTTTTTGACTTCCCATAGAAACTGCATTACCTGATAACGCGTTTTGCATGTAGTATAGGAAGTCAACATCACCACTGTTGTTGAGATGAAGTCAACATCACCACTGTTTTTGAGATGAAGTCAACATCCCCATTGTTGTTGAGATGAAGTCAACAAAATTCTTTCTTATTTTTCGACTTCTGTTCCTTGGATAATGCAGTTCAGTTGTATAGAACATAATAAACTTTGAAAATTGAACCATCGTTGCAGTATCGAAGTTATAAAAGTTATAGACTTGTATCATAGATATTATTTATCATATTAATATTAATAGTTGATTTTTAAATTTGGCGTACAAAATTTTATTACTAATTTCAAAGGTACCACGGCATCAAGTGAGTGGTAACCAAACCAGTATAACCTGAACTAGCGCTACGCTACAACCACCCGAAACCAGAGACCTCAATGACTTGGTCAAAGTGTTACCATTGGCGTGTGGCCGACTGTACAGTTTTTTCATTTCTTATGTTTTAATATGGTAAAGTAGATAACTTAAGTACCTATAAATATAAAAGGTGTAAAAGAAAATAAGTAATAGTTTAACGTGTTACGCCGTGAAACCAACACCATCTATACGTCGTACAAAATAACTCTGGCTGTGACTGTTAATGCGCAGAAGTCAAAAAAATTGTCGCGGGGGTGAGAGCGGCAGGTGGGGAGGCCTGCGAATCGTTCATTGGCTCTCCGCCTGTCACACTCACACATGCGAAGAAAATAACCGTCAGAGACAAACTAATCGTGGGCACGCTATACTAAAAGATGGTGTTGGTGAAACTGAACAACTTTGCTTTGGCACCTTTCCTTGAATCATAGTTCGAAATACGAAAACAAAAATTCAACTTCCTATAGAAATTGCACCAGCTAATTGAGCATTTTGTATGGGAGATGAAAAGTTTTTTTTTGTATTTCGACCTATGTTCCTTAGGGAAAGTTGTTCAGTTTCGTGGTCTTAGTAACAGGCTAAAATAGTGCTTACAGTTTTTGTCACACCCAATATACAGTTACCATAGTGTGGGTGGGAATTCTCTTATACAGGGTGTATGGTATAGGTTGGCAAAAAAAAAGGGTACGATTAGTCAACAAAACTGAATTATTAGTTGACGAAATATTATATGGCCCGATTTAAGCCCAAGTCACACAGAGGCGGTATGATTGCGAAAGCGGTCTGGGGGCGGATGTGCGGGAAGAAAATACCGCGCCGCGACCGGTTTTCAATGTGACAGGGTGCATAAGAACACAAAAAGTACCGCCCCCGGAACGCTTCCGCTACCACCTCAGTGTGACTCGGGCTTTAGCTTAATGTCTATCTATCAGAAAGCAATAGAACAAACAACATAGGTCAATATACAAAAAATTAAATTATACTACCAACACAAAATGCACTATCACTTGCTGCAATACCTATAGGATTTTTTTTTTATTTCGACATACATCTATTTATCTACCTATGTTCTGTTTTCGAGATATTTTTTACGACTTCCGCCCCATCCACCTATTAAACTTTACCACTGGGGGATGAATGGGGAATTTGAATTTACCCCTTCTACCCACTGCACTACTAGAGTAGAAACCAAAACGACTGCACATTCGCCGATTTTCTCGATACTTATGAATGTTTCTTGAGAAAAGTTGTGCAGTTAATCATAATATTCTTTCAGTTCTTGCCAACCTATCCCTTACATTATACATCTTATACAGGGTGTTAATTTGATTGCGTGCGTGCCATAGCTCAGGAGCGGAATCTGTATCAGTAACTGAACAACTTTTCCCAAGGAACATAGGTCGAAATACGAAAAATTTAATTTGACACGAAATGCGCTATCAGCTGATGCAGTTTCTATGGGAGGTCAAACATTGATATTCGTTTTTCGACCTATGTTCCTTGGGGAAAGTTGTTCAGTTACTGATACTGATCCCGCCCCTGAGCTATGGCAGGCAATCAAATTAACACCCTGTGTAGTTTTTATAGACACTGCCGAACGTGTGTAAGTATAAAAAAAAAACGTGCCATATTTTTTTTATATCGTTGTTTTCCGAATTTTCATACAGTGATTTTGGCTGCTGGTGCATATTTTTTATTAATATTTTGGTTTTCATATGATGTTCCTTTTAATTTTATTTTTTGTGTTGTATGCATAGTTTTCTTTTCAAGTCAATTACGGTGCGTCTGGATATGTATGTATAACTCTAAAATATGCATTTTTTTCTCATGTGCAATGTGTGAAGTATTGTGTATAGCTCGCGAAAATATAATTGAAGCTAAGGGACCTCTTGAAACAGTGGCGAAATTTTGAACTATTAACTTATGGATCAGCCTCATTACCAGACACATGTAATTTTCAATGATTCTAGATCCTGAATATGCTAGGAAAAAAAACCAAGGCCTTTGAAACACACCCTATGGTTACCCCAAGCAGCTTCAAGCATTGAGAGATTACCCCGTACACCGCAAATCTATGGGAAGAATTTTGACAACACAAAAATAGACAAATCAATTTTGTAGAGTGTGGTGTACTTATGTTGTACTTATGTAAATTACAAATAGTTCCATATTTAAAACCAAAATATATCATGGTTTTGATTTGATCTGAGTTACTCAATGTTTGAAAAAAGTTGCATATAGCATCTTCGTTCACGAGACAATTTGTAAGGACAGACATTCCAAGAACTATTCTACTACAGGTGTACCCTCTTAGATAGAAACAGCGAAATTTTTCAAAAGTTTAATGTCTTCAAAAACTTGCAGGCGCCCACGTCACCAGCTTAGATAATTTTACGACTTTATGGAACTAAATGGCGATTGGCTAAAATTACATAAAAAAAGTAATTGGACGTTCTCTCAACCAATCAAGCGATTAAGGTATACAAGGTGTAACAAAAAGGTTAAATAACCCTGAAGGATGTGAAACTGAACAACTTTTTCTATGCAACATGAAAAAAATAACCTAGATAAAATGTGCTCAAAGGCTTTTTTATGCATAATTCGTATGTTCCACGGAAAAAGTTGTTAAGGTTGTTATATCCTTTATTGTTACACGTAGATAGATATAGCTCCGCTAAAATTGGAACCGACGCCCTGCCCTACTGCGGGATTTTACATTTCCAGTAAAATATAAAACGGCATCACCCTCCTGATATGTCATCCATATCTTAATAAATTCTTGTTCAGGGTCCGTGTCTCGTAGTATGTATGGTATTGACATAAACTAACGAAATGTCATGTGATGGCTAATGCCATTCCCATATATTTTCATTATATAAGCGTTTTCGATAATAGGAAGTCTCTTGTCTTTGTCTACAACCATTATCTACAAGGTGTAACAGAAAGGGTATATCGACCCTAAAGGATGTGAATCTGCCCATTAAACTGAACAACCTTCCCTAAGGAATGTTGCTCTAAATACGAAAAAAATGACTTCCCATAGTATTCGAATCAGCTGACAGCTCATTTTGTATAGGAGGTCAATTTTTTTTTCATAATTTGACCTATGTTCGTTGGGAAAGTTGTTCAGTTTCATGGGCAGAATCATAACCTTCAGGATTGGTATACCCTTTTTGTTAGACCTTGTATAAGTTTCGCTCCTCGCAAGGACGCATCTTGCTTGCTTATAAAATAAAACAGACTTTACACATTGCACGTGAGTATGTAGGAACTAAGTCTCATTCGTGATGTATGATGCGTATAACTAACTTATAAACGGTTGATGAATAGATCAAGTGTATGAGTTTACTATGAAAATAAATGGATAAAATATTTTAATTGTTTTATTGTAAAAAAATACCAATAGCGTAGCGTATACATTTAAGCTGTTGTCTGCCTATGTGTATTGTTTTCGTACAGTCAATCAGTCCTTAGAAAACATACTGTAATGGTTTAGTAGTAGCACTGATATTCGAAGATTAAAGGTGGATATTATGTAACTTCGATTCTGACGGTTGATGCGCAGAACTCAAAAAATATATCGCGAGGAAGCGCGGGGCAGGCCTGCGAATCGTTCATTGGCTCCCCGTTTGGTAACCATGCGAAATCATTGTCAGTACCGGAGTTACACTTAATACTATCGCGATCTTTCGCACCTGATCACGCAAATTTTTCTTCGCTTTTACCCCACAGGCGCCGAGCCATGCCTTTAAGTTTTCGCCTATTAGGAAAGTGATAAATCTGCACTTAAACTCGCAGCGCGACTCTAACCCGTACGTACGTCCATTGATGAAATAAGAACGGTGCCAAGTCCAATGTGTCCAGCTTGGTGTGCTCTTGACTGTAAAATGATTTTCGGACTACTTATAACTTAGTTTGAGTGGCAACTTAGTTTGAGCGCGCTTTTTATCTCTCTCGTTTTGCCTTCTTTTTGATTGTAAGATTATTCTACAGTAGTAGGTAGGAAGCAGTGAAGTTTCAGTTGGAAGCATCAGGGAATCTTAGGTCTGAATCCTTGAGGTTCTTCTGAATGTATTCCTCTGCTTCCTTCTTCATCTGATCGTCGAAGTAGTTCACCCAGCCACCGGCTTTCCCTGGAACGGAATAAGTGAAATAAAGTATCATGAACAGTGTGAATTTTCATGGTTTTGCTCCCGAAGCCCAGTGATTGTAGGTACTCACGTTAAAAAGCAACATTCCCGAAGAAAAAAGCTTTTTACTGGAATTATTTTTAGCGTTCGCGTTCCGGTACCAAAATGGTAAAAAAGACAGACTTTGTCTGTCTGTCTTCACACCTCTATATCTCAGCAACCACTCATGCTATCGACTTGAATTTTGGAATAGTTTTAGAATATAGTTGCCCAACTTAATTGCACATGAAAGAATTTTGAAAAAATTATGATTAATAATGTAAAGGGGGCCAAAATAGGGGGGGCCAAATTTCAAACCAGGTCGAGTGGGGAGTCATATGAAAGGGCTTTACTTGTACATTCTAAAATATATTTTAGTATTTTTTTACGTTTCTTAGTTTTCAAGTTACGATGAAAACTGTCAAAAAAAATACCATTCCCCCCCCCCTTATCTCCGAAGTTTGTGAAAGGAAAAATCTGAATTAATTACAGTTGACAGAAGTTTATGTAAACATTACAGAAAAAAAAACGATCTTTCTAAATTGCACAGTTTTTTAGAAATCTGCAAATAACCTTTACTAACAAATTTAGTTTTGTGGTCCTAAAAATTACTTCATTGCTTCGCAAAATACAAAAAGTATATCGGAACCCTCGGCACGCGAGTCCGACTCGCACTTGGCCGGTTTTTCGACAGTCCGTAGTAAAATGGTCACGCGATCGACTCATTTAAGGAACCGTAGCTCCTCCTAAGGTGAAATTTTTTATGAGGTAAAAAAACTCTTCGGCAAAGTTGCTTGTTTTCGTAAGTGAAATGACTGGGCTTTGGGAGCAACATCAATGAAAATTCACATTATATTTGAGGGCCTGTTGGCACAGTGCCTTGTCCTTTTGGTTGCGGAGGTAAGATGCCAGTTGGTTTGTGTAAAAACCAAAATGGACAATTCGCCTATAGTCGATTTTGCGCAAGGATACCTCAATTGCAAAAAGA
The DNA here is from genome assembly GCA_947532105.1 of Athrips mouffetella. Lineage (NCBI taxonomy): Eukaryota > Metazoa > Arthropoda > Insecta > Lepidoptera > Gelechiidae > Athrips > Athrips mouffetella. The sequence goes on along the minus strand of OX383969.1, from coordinate 4,305,941 downwards.
GCTAACTTTGAAGGCTTACTTCTCCTAAACGGATGGTATATTATAGATGATCAAACGAACTCCAGGAGTGAAGTTCGATCGTTATTATATGAGTCGCTTCATTCGAAGATATAATTTGTTTACAAGTAGTAGTCCTTAATTCGCCAGGCAGACGATGCACGCATTTAAGAGTAATTCATTTGATTCTCTTATTTAAAACGATTTCCGATAGTCCGTGTTCACTTGACCACTGTAGCTGACATTCGCTTCATTTTTTAGAGTCTGTACCTATGAACCTTTAAACAAAACTTTGCATTTGGGTGGAAACCACAACTTGTGTCACAGTGTTTGGTTTTTTTCGAGGGAGGGTTGTTATATTATTATATCTTCGAATGAAGCGACTCATATAATAACGATCGAACTTCACTCCTGGAGTTCGTTTGATCATCTATTATATTTCGTCGCTTCATTCTTCAGATATAATTTGTTTACAAGTAGATGTTTAGAGAACAAAGTTTTGTTTGGTTACTGTGAAACAACTGTATATACAAGATGTTCTAGTTTAATTATCTAAGCCAACGAATTACAAATAGTAATTCGTTGAAAAAATCTGTAATTTGCTGATCCAAGCAGATAATAAATAACCTTTGATTTATACCAAAAGCAAGTATGCAACAAAAATCAACTTATATAATAAGTTACTCATTCGATACAACTGATATTACAAAATCATCTACCTACTGGTCTAATATATCAAACTAATAAAAGTGCTAGACGTACTGGTCCAGCCAGCTGTTTTCACGAGTCGAGGCTGAGAGAGTTGCAATTTTGCAAAGCGGGGAAGATGCATGTGTCGACAAGTCTTCTCTCAGATAGTGTTTCTGGTAAATCAACCAGCTTATAAATCACAGCTGCTTAAGCTGATTAACGTGGATGTTAATTGATATTTACAATTTTCCTACATTGGCAGTTCTTGATTTTATTTTTTGAACAAAAATATGGACAGAACACGAGTGCATAATATATTCAGTTAAATAATATTAGAACAATATCGGCTAATCTTAGCCCGCAGTGGAAGTTTGATTAAATACGTTATGGCTATCTCAACTCCATTATTTGCAAAATAATATAAGTATTCACTTTTTATTATTGAAAATGTTTGTGCCCCATGAGCATATAGTGAAATCGCTGATCTGTTCATTTTATTTTATATCATTAACTCTAAATTAAGGGACTATTTAGATACACACTTATTTACTTATTAGTTGTGTGTCCCAAGTAACTATTACGAGTACTAGGCCGATTAGGCTTGTGATTGTAAGTAGAAGAAGGTTTTAAACCAATTATTGGTTCCAATTCTATCACCTAATAAGTAAGTAGCAAAGATTACGGCAAACGATGATTGTCAAGAGATCCGTTGTACAGCTGTTCATACGAACCAAACATCTCGTCACGTTGTTTTGTTAAAAATAACAGTAGTTGTTGGTTGTAGGACTATCAAACACGTTTGCATTTTTTCTGGGGACAAGCTGTTACCCAAAGCGTATTTTGACATATATTGTTAAATAGGAGCCTCAGACAGCGAAGCTCAAGAGAACATCAGTGCAAGCGAGAGGATCAAGTGGCGCGTGAATGCTACCCGCAGGACCTGTAAGATTAGTTAAAAAGGAACAGTATACTCTGATATGGATTATAAAAGTTTCAAGTGTTGAAGGACACTTATTTTGTATGATATAAATAATTAAGATGGGCTAAAAGGCAGAGAAGGCCTTGTGAAAACACAAAATACTGGTGCCTTCGTCATCAGTAATTTTTCCCAAATATAAAAGGAACCGGAACCGCGTAAAATGTCCAGGTCAAAGGATAAAGTATCCATAGCTACAGCGTCTGGATCTAGTTTTCATAAAAAAAAAAAAACATAAATCGCTAAGGATTGTCGCTAAGAGCAAAACTAAGAGTACAGCGAACTTTAAAGCTGTGTCTTAAAAGTTTGCACACAGAGCCCGGGAGTGACTTTCATTGACTCAGCTGGCACCTGCGGCAATTTGTTTCGTAAAATTTAAATAAATAAATATTGTGCCAATCGTACCATTGCATATTTTGACAAGTTATTTGTACAATATGGTATGGTACCTACATACTCTTTTGTTTTTTTTTTGTTTTTTTTTTATTGGTTGTAACCTTAAAACAAATATTTTACTTCTTCGGCCTTCTTCGTAGCCTTTGGTTTTATTTACTGCTCCACACTAGGTACTAGTTAGGGAGTTGTCTGTATTTAATTACTTTCTGTAAGACAAGTATCTTATGATGGTCAGGAATTTGTAGAAACATTACCATACCATCAGATAAGATCTTCTAAAATATCATAATATTCATAAGGCACGGTTGTAAAATCGTAAAGAATTATATAGCGTGACTTCTTTCATATATTATGTTGAAAATTTAAATGTAGAAATTTTCGGTCATCTTAAAAACATAAATTAAGAGATGGGCTTTTCGTAGCAAGGAAGCCGTTTTTTTTCAAAACATAATTTTTGAGGCGGTTGAATGACACGTTGCAATAGGTACATTTATTTCTTGGATTTAGAATAAATCGGTTACAGCTATTGCGTTTTGGTGCTTTAAAATTAGGTACCCAATATAAATTCCGATGGAATGTAACTCGTAACGGTTGTAACGCTGGAAATAGGAACTTATTCTCCAGTTAAAATCAATATAAACTTTGTATATTGGCTTTTCTTGAGGGTAAATTTTAAACGTGGATTTCACGTTACATAGCACTACACGAATATTATTTCCTCGTTTTTCCCAGGTAACACTAGGATACTGTGGTGTTTAGGGTTCATGCTTATGCATGTATTATAACAACATTGTGGTTATGAAATATTGCGATTTTCTACTTCGTAGAATTATCCGGACACAGGAAGTGTTGAAAAAAAAAACATTGTATTATACCAGCATGTACTTGTGTTACGGTTCTGTGCTGGAGCATGAGTTTTGGATGGATTGTAACTTTTAGTCGATGCTGCTTGAGCTTGGGGATAAGGCCAGAGCCTGCCTGTAACCTCGCTCCCCCCCCCTATTTGACGGGTAATGAGGACCCGACCAAGGCTTCTTCTGCTGGGTTAAACGAGCTCCCGACGTTTGAAAAGATGCATCTTTATCTCTCAATAGTTTTATTTGCTTTAACTTTTTTATAAAAACAAGTTTTGTCTTTGACAGATACTTGTACATGCAAGCGGAGATATTTTTATCTAAGCCTGGAATTCAATTAGCAATTTAGTATCGGTGTTTGTAATCATTTACAATAAACCGGTATTAGGTGATATTTGAGAAGTATGTGCTTGTCTATAGGCATGCCTTTTTTCAATATACTTAGGCGTACAAAAGTTCGACAGTGTGTCGTGAATATGATAGAGAACAAGTTTGGCGTATCAGACGTAGACGCCTAAGGTGTCTCGAAGACTCCTCAGGTGTCCAGACCTTAGGTGTCGGTTGGTCCAGGGCTGGCATGATCTTTTGCCTCGTGGACGGTTTTGTTCTCTTTACTATTACTGGCACCCAAAAATAAAATTTTAGTAGGTGGGTATTTTACAATAAAAATATTCTGGTTATGGTTAACAAACAAAAAGGCTTGTTGTGAAAACTAAAGACAATGTATCGTAGACGACACACATAGATGAACTTGATATTATTGTTTTCATTGACGATAAATTTTGACGTTAAGTCACAGTTACCGCCGTCGCAATTGACTCTCAGTCAATGCCGACCTTAACAATAAAAAGTTGACTCTCAGTCAATAGCAATTTTAATATCGCATATTGTAATAATTATTTGGCGTTTACTTGTAGTTAACGCCGTTACGATTGACTCACAGTAGAGTCCGACGTGAAAATAGATAACTTGTATTTTGATGCATGATTTATGTTGATATAGTTTGACATAACTCGCAGTTAAGCCGTCGTTATTGACTCGCAGTCAATCCCAACAACTAACAGATAGTTTGGCGTTAACTCGCAGTTAACACCGTCGTTATTGGCTCGCAGCCAATCCCGACAGACAATAGATAGTTGAATCGCAGTAAAAATATATTCAGATGTCGATTTTTGTCTATATTATTTGGCCATAACTCGCAGTTAAGGCCGTCGCAATTGACTCGCAGTCAATCCCGACATAATAATAGATAGGCAACATTATACATCACGTATTTTCAATACTATGTGGCGTTAACTCGCAGTTAACACCGTCGCAATTGACTCGCAGTCAATCCCGACAAGCAATAGATACTTGGTAACCCACAGTTCATATCTATGTAGATATCGCGTATTGTCAATATTATTTGGCCTTAACTCGCAGTTAACGCCGTCGCAATTGACTCGCAGTCAATCCCGACATAATAATAGATAGACAATCGCATTCCATCATATCCATTCACGTAACACATCGTAAATAATATTAGGCGGTAACTCGAAGTTACTGCCGTCGCAATTGACTCGCAGTCCATTCCGACGTAAGTTGTTCTGTGATTCACTTGGTAATAAATGTTTAAAACACAAAAAAAAGAAAATATATTTCATTTTTTACTTACCCTCGTAACTTTCGCCATTAGACGAAAAAACATCTAACACACGTCATACACACGTATACTTAATACGTCGGTAACGTTTAATTTTGTTACTTTCCTTTATTTTTACTTTGTTTGTCGGAAGGTAAGAAAAGATAAAATTGTATGACGTAAACGAAGGCTAAAACTTTTAAGCCTGTGTAGGTGGTAATGAAATTTTGTAGTAATTAACTACAAAAAAATATATATATATAAATTGAAAAGGTTTCAAAATCTCTCGATTAGACAATGTTCTAACATTTGTCGGAATTATCATAAACAAAATGTCATTATAAGGTTTACGTCTATCTTATTAAATTTTCCATAATTTTCGTAAAAGTTCTGGGTGCGACCGATAGGTCATAATCATGGTTGTTACGTTGTCATGTTACGTTTTTGTATACAAAACAAGTAACTGGAGGTATCGGGCCGCAAGATACTCGTAGGCCGTAATAAACACTTCAATTTGTTTAGCAAATTTAAGAATAGAACATGTGGGTAATCTTGAAAATTTTTCTTTCTTAGAAAGAATTAATAATCAAAACAACACTTACTGAAAAGTTTTGAATCCAGTACGATTACACTAACACACGGAGCAAAAACTTATTTTATCGAAAATAATTTTAAATATTTGTAATTTAACTTCAATATTACAACTTCAGGTATAATCTATCTACTTCTTATTGAACATTGCGCTTCGGCATGGGACGCGTGCGTTCACTGCCCCGCACGAATAAGGAATGAAGCGAATGTCAGCTACAGTGGTCAAGTGAACACGGACTATCGGAAATCGTTTTAAATAAGAGAATCAAATGAATTACTCTTAAATGCGTGCATCGTCTGCCTGGCGAATTAAGGACTACTACTTGTAAACAAATTATATCTGAAGAATGAAGCGACGAAATATAATGTATTCAATAAAAATATTTTTTTTTTCTAAAATAAAAATATTTTTTAAGTAAATTTTTTAATAGGTAGCTGTTAGTTTTTACAGAAAAAAATCTTCTCTCCCCTCTGATTTTACGCAAAAATTCTCTTATTGCTTTTAAGGCTCCTAAACGTCTAAAGCGATTTTGATGCTTTTTCTACACAATTTTTTTTTATTTTACGGTTTCTGAAATTTAACTAAAAATATGAAAAAATAATAATTTATGTGGTATAAAATCAATAAAAACCCTGTTTTTTATGGCCTGAGACTTTCGACGTTGGTCGTCACAGCCACGTTGAAGAGCACTCTTATATGAACGCTATTGACGTGTTAATAAGGTCAATATTTGCATTGGCGATCGCTTAGCTTCTAATTTGAGGGCGATAATCACCTTAAAGGAAATAAAAGCAGGAAAAACTATGCATGAGAGCAGATCGATACGTGTGTAATTTTTGGTTGTTAGTGAGCCTGCCTTACACACCGTGGGCGCGGGTTTTATCCCCGCCCAGGGCAAACATTTGTGTGATGAACACAAGTGATTGTTCTGTGTCTGGGTGTTATTTCCATATGTAAGTATATACAGGCTGCTCTTAGTTTGAGATCAGATGACCTTGTGTGAAAATGTCCCCCAATATTCTAATCAAGCTTCATTCCTTCGTGTGTACGGTATAATCAGTTTGATTCATTCAATATAGCTTTAAGTGATTACTATTGAAATACACTCACAGGCAAAAATAACCGGCCGGTCTATTTTCTGTCGTACATTTTCATACAAGTAAGGGATCAAACAAAGCGTCAATATCTTACCTAAATTGAATAAAAATACAAATCTGATTGATGAGGTCTTTAGATAAGATCCTTATTAACAATATTGTCAAAGATTAGGTATATCTAAAATGTTCCAGAAAACCTGTGTGACACTCTAAACATTTTAATTCGCTAAATGTAAGAGATATCTGACAACATGACGTATATTTTTTTCTGAACGATGCACGGAATTTCCTGGATACCGTGCACAGGTCTACATACATACATACATAACATCACGCCTCTTTCCCGTTGGGGTAGGCAGAGACCACAGTCCTCCACCTGCTACGATCTTGACATACTGCCCTTGCTTCCTGTACTTTCATCAATCCTTTCATCCTTTCAAGGTCTAATCTTCAAGAATCAGTAGTCAGACACCTTATTTAATGATCTCACTGTTTATTTACGGATATTTATTTCGTTTAGAAAATATATTGACGCTTCATTTGATCCCTTACTAGTATGAAAATGTACGACAGAAAATAGACCGGCCGATTATTTTTGCCTGTGAGTGTAGTTATAAAATGTGTTTATAAGCGTCGGCATTCACGAATGAAACGGATTATACAGGGTGTTAACTTGATTGCGTGCCATATCTCAGAGGCGGGATCAGTATCAGTAACTGAACAACTTTTCCAAAGGAACATAGGTCGAAATACGAAAATCAATTTTTGACCTCCCATAGAAACTGCGTCAATGGAAGGTCAAATTTGGTTTTTGGTATTTCGACCTATGTTCCTTGGGAAAAGTTGTTCGGTTACTGATACTGATCCCGCCTCTGAGATATGGCACGCAATCAAATTAACACCCTGTATAGTAACAGACTTTAAAACGGAAGAAGGGCAATAATGCTTGACTGACCTTTCCTATAAAACTTCAATTCGTCACCAGCATCTTTCTTGGTGGTGAAGTCCCTGGTTTTCTTCATATTCTCAAAACTCAGATGCTCTGCTAAAGCGGTCTTTTGTTCTGGAGAATATTCCTTGCCCAAGAACTTGCAGATTCTATCTATTACGCCTCTCAGGTCCTGGAAACATTGTTATAAATAGGGCTATTATAATTATAATCGAAGTTAGGTTAAAGGCAAACAAGGCCCTGACACACTGCGACTTTTTGTAGCAGTACAGTAGAGATTCAGTCTCGATGCAGCATCGATACAGTAGCTGACCGTCTGAAGTATCGTACGTAATAGGTCTATTATGATTCTGACATCTGTTGAACGTATGAACATATACGACCCGCAAAGAAAAAGTTACCCTGTGTGTTGGTGATATGGATAGTTTAAAGATTGGCCCTACTTTAGTTAGTTCAATTAGTTAGTTATTTCAATACATCAGTTTACTGTTATCTAATCTGTCCCTCTAACCCAAGCGATGTATAGTATTTGTGCATCGCTACTCACGCGCGTTTGCGTCGATAAAAACGCGCGCATTGTTCGATTCAAATGAATCGCTGGTGTCGCAAAATCGCAATGCAGGCTAACGCGCGTTTGTATCGCAGCAAAAAGTTGCAGTGTGTGTATGGCCTAACTTTATAACCAATTTATAACCGTGTAGTCACAAAACTTGACTCCACTTACAAGTCGCTTACTTGTTGCATTTCTTCGTAAAAGAGGAACAACACGTTGGGGTCATTCCGTTTCCGCCACGCCTCCTTGATATGTTCGAAGATAGGCATATGGAATACTGCAAGGAAATAAACGAGTTGTGGTTACAGAAGACAGCAACACATGAAATAACAAAATAACTCCAACAAGTGAACTACTGAAACTTCTGTAGTTACATAAAGATCCCACAACCTTCAAACTGCTAGGTACGATCTTGAAGTATTTTCTCCTTTCTTCTACTCTTTCATACACGCTTGTGACCTAGCCTTTTTCAGAAAGTCCTGAGTTTGGCCTTTGAACGTTCGCTGAAGCCTTCCCCTTCCAACATTTCCATTCACCCTGGCCTTGTATAGATCTCATGCGTTAATATTCGTTCATTTATGAGTTTCATCTTTCTGTAGAGCATTAGTTCAGTAAATCATCAGTGGTTAACGTAAACTAAAGTAAATATGTCAGTCCCTAGTCAGTCCACATTGGCAAATATGCCTACTTGCGAAAACCTCCGATCTTTTCGTATATTTCGCGTCACTTGAGTAAATAGAATAGACCAAAAAACGCACTCTCAGGAACCTCATGACACCTTGTATCAAATCAACGCAGGCATGGTTATAACAATAAATTCAAAAACTTACACAGATCTTTCTTGAATAACTCCCAAAACTCCTTAAACTGGACATCATCATCGAAGTATCTGAACAACTTGTGCATAAAGAAGAAAGACACGGCGACATCTCTAACGTCACGCGCTATGTAGAGCACTTTAGCATCCGTCACCTTCGGCGGCAGAAGCGAGAATGGCAAGTGACTCTTGATGAAGCGTGGTGAGGGTAGTTCAGATATATCGCTGAAATCGTGAACTGTTGCAGCGGCACCCTTGTGGTTTGAAGTTGTCTGTTTTATGTCTGATTGTTGGGTTGGGAACCTGAAGTGTAAGAAGTTATTTTTTCTTGACAGATCTAGAAGGAGAAAGAACAGTCGACGGAACGAGCTCTTCCGGTAGTTTTATTAATTAGGTTTAGGTTATTACGAACTCGGTAATATAGGCATGGAACTTCACCACTTGGCCATATACCTATTCTTTGACTTGGCTGTGCATATAAATGCGCATTGCACAAATGTATGGCAATGGATTCCCGATGAATAAAAGGAGAACAACAGTAGAGCTTATTTTTGCTTTCTAATTATCTCTTTTTCTTCTGAGAGTCTGCTCTCTGACTGAGCTAAGGATTTGAAGAGCTCTGGTATATGCAGACTGCCATCTTCCATTAGCACTTCAGAGTTCAAGTAAGGCCCAGACTAACTTCTCCAGTCACGAGGGTATTGTCTGGCATCCATGCGTACCGCCTTCATTTAATAATTTCGTACTTGTTTCTCCTGTCTTGCGTCCACCCGAATGCTTGACGCAGGCCAGCAGTATGAAATTATAAAATGCAGGCGGCACGCATGCCTACCAGACTCGGTTACCGGCTCAAACCGGCGTGACTGGAGAAGCGTTCTATATTTTGTTAGACTAGTGGCTCCTCGTCAGCGTTTAATCTCAAGTCACCATAACGTTAACCATCTGCAGTACTTGTGCAAGAAAACTTACTCAATATAAGCGTATCTTTTGAAAAGCGGTACAGTTTTTGCGGTCTCGAAGTCTAAGTTATTCGTTACCAACCAGGTCAACTCTTGCAGCCAGGTTGTTCCTTGAAAAAAAAAAAGAAAATTTATGTGGGATTTTGGTTATGACGAGTGATAGACTATGAGGGAACTGCAAATTATCCTATATCATCTAGTAAACGAATTAAGCAACTTTGTAGCGAGCTAGCGAGAGTTACAAAGTTGCCTGGCAATTCGCAGACCAACATGTGGATCTAAGGCCACTTCTTTCGCTACAAAGTTGCTTATACCGTGTACTCGATGACGTAGGAGACATAGCAGTGTCCTCATAGTCTATGAAAAGTTTTTTTTTCCATTGTATGTTTGCTATCTGTGATGTTTTTGAAAAGTTGGATGAACAACATGAACATTAGCAAACCATACGTAGAGATGTGTTTACAATGCGTGACTCTCAAACAACAATTTTTATGTCACAATGTGAGCAAACGACCAGATGGGGCCCACATAAGTGGTTACCACCGCCGGTAAAAACCGATGTCTTATTGCTCGTATATTTTGACACCAATAAGTCATCGAAACGCGCTGCCCACTCTAATAACTAAAATGGAGCGTTTTATGTGCCGTACACACATCGAGCAGTTCAAGCACTATGTTGTTTTAACGCTGAAAAAACCAAAGAGGTGGTAGTTCCCCTGACGGACTTTGCACAGAATCCTTCAAAATCTATCAATTTCAAACGATTTGTGCGCGAAATAGGCCGTTTAGTGGAGTGCCGTAAGATTTATACCTCGGAATCCAGGGCCAGTCAATGGATCTTCATATAAATTTTTGAAATGTGTTTTTAACAGCATATAGAATAATGTTACAAAAAATATTTTGCCCGGTCTCAATTTTTAATTATTTAAGTAAATAATTATTAATTTTTAATATTTTTTTTTTATTACTATAAAGTTATATTTTGAAAAGGAGAACTATTACAAACTTGTCCTTGGGCCTCAAGGGACCGCAGGTACAAAGGTGAGGGGTGGGGGGAATTATAAAAGGAAAAAAAAAAATTACAGCAACATTTTTTATCTCATGCACAGTTATAGCTAGAAAGTTAAAATTTTCACAGAACATGTATTTCTGTTGCCGCTATAACAACAAATACTAAAAACAAAAAAAAGTTTTAAATAAATGATATACTCATGACCTGTTTTTTTAGGCGATTTTTGTTTTAGGCTTATCTTAAAAAAACGAGGACACTTAAAAACTTGAAAATTGGTACGTTTATAGTGCATAAGGTATAGAATAAAAACAAATAATAAAATGTGGTCAAGCGTGTGTTAGACTAAAAAAATCTAGCACAGTAACTTTCTGAAATTTTAACTACATGAAAACACACATGAAATTTCAGAAAGTTACTGTGTAACATTATTCTATATGCTGTTAAAAACACATTTCAATTTTTTTTATGAAGATTCATCGACTGGCCCTGGATTCCGATATTTTTAAATTTTTATGCCTTACGGCACTCCACTAGTTGGCTCCGACAAAAGGAATGAATGTGACCCCCGCCACTCCGAGTCGTTCTTGGTGCAAAGGCTGCGTGGTAATACCGCGAGCATTATGGGCACTTTTGCACCAGGAACGTCAAGTGGCGGTTTGTTTGACTGATAAATAAATTTTTGTATTTTAATTATAAGTAATTTGTTTAAGGTTACTGCTGTATCTTTAAATGAATAAATGGTTCAAGTATTGAAAAGGCATTCTGTGCATTGCAAGAATATTATAAGGATCGATTTCAAACTTAAACTCTGCTACTGTAAACAATCCAAACTGAAAGCCTAAAATCGGAAACCTTAAAAGTTAATTTTTGGTTACCTGATCTGGAAAATGCGAGGACCCAAATATCATCAGATCTGACGTCTAAGTTGTAAATATCCTGAGCGTGGTCCTTGAACCTTGGGGTCAGAATGTAGCCTTGAGGTCCAACTCGAACGAACGGGCGGGAGTATCCTGGAAAAATTAATATTTTTTTTATGTAACAAGTGAGCAAACGAGCAGGTGAGCCACCTGATGGTAAGTGGTCACCACCAACTCCCACTGTCTTATTAGTAGCATAATTTGACACTAATAAAACAATAAATCGCGTTGCCCTCTCTGAGAACTAAGATGGTGTGTCTCATGTACTGATTAATTCACTGGCTCCCTTACCCTTCAAACCGAAACACAGCAAAGCAAACACTGCTGCTTGACGGCAGAATTAGGCAAGGGGAAGGTACTTCCCTAGACGGACTTTTACATACCTAGAAATTCCACCTTATCATCATCCATCATCAATATCATCATCATATCGTGAGGGTTGAGGGTTGTAAGATTTTTTTTTTTATAAATGTATGTTGCTGTTTTTTCTCTGACAGGGTTGTAAGATTGATGACCGACCTCACAAACCTTGGTGTCAAAATTTTTGAGCCGACCATAACCTCTGACATGACTACTACCGTAATAGTCGGGACTAACGTGTCTTCCGAAGCACGCAATCATCTTACTTGTCCGCCACATTTTTCCAGCAAAAGCTAGAGTTCTGGAGGAAGCTCCCTGTCCTGTAGTGGACATTTCATGGGATGTTATGATGACCTAGTAGTACCCATCTAGGTACAGATTTTTCTTACCTTTATAATATTTTTTTATGATTTTATCTTCTTCCTCCGAAACTTCTTTTATATCGAATGGTAAAGCTGATGCAGACATTTTAACTGAAAAAAAATGTAAGAATATAATTGGTGGAGGGGGAAACGCGAATTCCCCTCCACCCACCAGTGGGAAACTCCCGTGGGTGGACGAGGCATGTCCAAAAAAATATATTTCATGGCATGAAGTCCATTATATTATTTTTTTGTTATTAAAATTTACGAAATACAGTGTGAATTTGTGGCTTTGCACCCGAAGCCCGGTGATTCTACTCAGAAAAACCTTTTTCGCCTTCCCATACAAAATGAGTCGATCACGTGACCACTTTACTATGGAGAGGCGAAAAAATTTTTACGAGTAAAAGTTTTTTTTCTTTTGGAAAGTTGCTTGCTATCATGAGTAGAATCACTGGGTTTCGGGAGCAAAACCAATGAAAATTTGAATATTTTAGAAATCTGCATTAAACCTATCGTAGTCTTTTAAAAGTAACAAGCGTACGGTCAACCGCTTGTCGGGACACTTTTTCAACTCTATTACGACGCCATAAGGTCCAAAAGTGCTTCTACTGATGTGCGGCCGTGTGTACAAACAGACGAAAGATTTAAATTGAAATTCTAACATAGAAACATTGAAAGTAATTGATATTGACGTCAAACGAATTCTCGCTACAGTGATTCTAAACTGCCAACATCGTCTGTAGTTGCTAGTTGTATCAATAGGTATACAGGGTGTTAGGAAAAGTAACGATTTCCTTTTAACCACATGTTGTATAAGTACAATAAAGTACCTACATTAAACATATTAATAATAAAAAAACTACATAAAAATAAAATAATTCCTATGAAAAAAAAGTTCAAGTTGCCAACCCTATTCTTTATTGCCTATTGTTCTTTATTCTACTATATAGAACATGTGGCTTTACTTAACACTTTTCCTAACACCCTGTATATCTATAGGTCCAATTTACACCGGCACCTTCAGACAATTTCTGCTCGACGACCGAGGTTTCGGATAGTACAGTCTCTTGCACATCAAGCTTGACACATTGGACTTTGTACCGTTCTTATTTTAATCGGCGTACGGGCTAGAGTCGCACTGAGAGTGTCAAGCTTGACCTGTCGTTGACTGTACCAGTTGTCTTATGAAGTGGTTAGTCAGTTCAAAGACGGCAATTTACACTGTTGGACAAAATTAATTGAATCTAAGTTTTTTCTTTTTCAGTTGAAGAGCCTAGCTCTTGTCCACTCTTGTCGATTAACTAAGTTCCCGTCATGTGTGAGTTGCAAGGTCGATATCCGACCTCACAGACTCTGGTGTCAGATTTGTTGAGCTGCCAAAAAAGGCCTCTGACATGGTTCATTAACGACTACATCTACACTAATATTATAAAGAGGAAAGATTCGATTGTTTGTTTGTTTGCATTAAATAGTCTCCAAAACTACTGGACCGATTTAAAAAATTCTTTTACCTAAATTTATCCTAAATTTTCCCTGATGAACATAGGCTATAGAATATTTTCAAAAAAGTTAGGGATCTGTATGAAAACTTCGATAATGTAACCCAAAGTGTGAAAAAATACCAAAGCAAGGTGATGTACAACAGTTTTATAGAAGACATCAATACCTACAAAAAATTTGCAATACCATATGTCTTACTATTACAGTTTTGTCACTAACTACTTATTCATGTTAAAATATACGAGGCCACATTGTTCGTACCTTGTTATTTACATAAGAATAAACAATAACACAGGTATTAATCCCTATCCAAATAAATGACTTCGTATTCAAGGCTATATCAGTACCAGTAAATTACTTTTTGCATTATTTATTAATCGGACATACCATTTGAAAGTTATCAAGAGTGTAATAATTATCAAAATTGAAATTTAAGAAACAGCGCTCTAAGTGACTCTAATGGTTTTATCCTATATATAACAGAGATAATAGACACGTAAAATTTGGCTAAAGATTCCTGTATGCATAAATGAGTGAATCATGAAAGAGTGTATGTCCCAACATGTCCCAAATTTTAATGTCTTATCATCAAAAATCACTAAGAAATATTCAAAATAACCCATCAAATAGAACGACGTCTTCACTGCCTTGTAACGAATTATTTCTTTGATCCTCCTTCTAATTACCCTTATTTTTCTGTGGTATGAACTATGATATCTTTGTTTTTCAAAACAAAGACCATGGATCAGGTGGAGTTAAAGTATTACTACACAATATTAAACTAAAAAGAAATAATCCATTAATAAATATCAATGAGGAAAAACTTTACTCACATAAAAACAAAGCGATCGAAGTGGTCAGTGCAGGCCAGAGTCCTAAATATAACTAAGTGATTCAATCAGATCCAAACGCTACAAGAACCGGTCCCCTAATGACACATTTCGTCATGGTTGCGCTGAAGCAACGACACACTATCGCCGCAAAATAAACTACAATGAACAAGCTAGTCAGTCGTTTATCTGATTACGCTGTTTAGATTGTTTGTGTTTGTGGCGTATTTTGCTTTCTTTGCAAGAGCTAACAAAGGAGTTACACATAGGCGTGGCTGAAGTGAATTCAGTACGATACAAACAGCAACATTCTTAACTGACCTAATAGATTAGATGAGTATATCAATGACAAAGAGGTATGGTACTCTGATATTCCATTGAAACACAAGAAACACCTTGTAAAGAGCTGACTCTTAGGCCGATATTTCATCAGACATCAGAGTCGCCACGCCCTGCGGCCACAGTATTAAGGGCTATATTTCACTGGGAGTGGTAGCGCGACCAGCATCCGAACTGGTTGCGCCGCCAAATTGGTTGCGCAACCAAACGGACACCAGGTGAGTAACTCTCTATAGAGCTGTATACATTTCGTTGGTAGCGGCGACTGGTTGCGCTGCCATGGTCTCCCAGTGAAATACCGGCCTTAGTAAGTCATGCTGCAGTGGTTTCTTGCCGTTTCTTTTACGCTGCCATAGCACGATCCGAAACGGAAGTAGACTTGCTCTTTTTGCATAGTATTCTGCTTTTCATTAAATAAGTATTCTGTAAAGAATCTACATAATAAATTAATCTGAATCTGACCGACCATTGATCAAAAGGGATGTATACTTTGATGACGAATTCAAGGCTCCATTTTGTCAAATTTCTGGTTTAATAAATAGGTAACAATTCTGCGGCATGTACAATTTTCTGTTTTCAAAATGATTGCACTGAAGTGTAAGTTCAAAATGAGACACTCAATCGTAAGATAGTTGTTAGATTTTAATTACAAGCGTCGAAACATCGATCCTGCGACATCAAAGCACCGGTACAAAGGTGAGATTGCTTTGAAGTCCCGCTTCGTGTTTCAGGAAAACGGTTTCTGGATAATTTTTCATACAAAAAGATATACTTAACCGTCTTATTTTCAATCCCACAAAGTAGGTAGGTACATAATATTTTTTTCATCCCATCTATTGTCGTGACTGCGAGTGACGACATCACCACGTCGCCAGTGTTGCCAACACATGATGCCGCCGCGCGTGAGCAGACCGCTGTGAGTGACGTCATCGTGGTGGCACCACGTCAGCACATCGTTGAGAGCGTGGTGACTGGGAGTGAAGACATCACCGCGTCGCCAGTGTTGCCAACACATGATGCCGCCGCTGGTGGCGCCACGGTGGAACAGCAGCCACCTGTCGATAACAGCACAGAGACCACGGATGGCGAGGACTTTTCGTCGACTTCCAATAAAAAGAAGACCTTTGTATATTCAGACAGGATAGGAGTAGGTCTAGGGTCTATTTTTAATTACTGCCATAATCAGCAGGTGACCAATATTTGCTGTCCCGATATTACTTTCGACGGTCTTGTAAGAAAGATTGCTGTAGGCAAGTTTGACATAAACACCACTGTTGTTATCGTGGTAGGCAATCATTCTGACATAAGTAGATTAAAATTAAACAATTTTGTGACATTGTTAAACAAAATACAGGTTGAAACTAAGTGTAGGTTTATTCTGTGTAACTTCCCATACTGTTCAAATGTTACTGAGCAACACAACAAATGTATACACAGAATGAATTTACATTTACAAAATTTGACAAGTCGTCATAGTGACATTTTATATCTTGACATGAATACTTTTATAAATTATTTCAAATTGACAAAGGATACTATGTATCTGCCTCTTAAGTTTAAGAAAGAGCTGGCTACATTGATAGCATATAATATATCTGACTCTGTTATAGGAAGTTATACACAAAAAACTTCTTTAGTTAGTAACATTACTAACACCAATTCTTTAAACTAGTTCATACGACAAAAGAGGGTTTTTCTAAACAAAATTTTACTGAAGTAAATGAAAAAAAACCTTCTGGCAAAAAACTTCCTATAGCAAAGACAAAGGAAAAATCTAATATTTTGAAAATTTTACATCAAAATATTCAAGGTTTTTCTGGAAAAATTTTAGAATTAGAATTATTCTTAGAAAGAACAAAATTTGACATTATTTGTCTGACAGAACACTGGCAAAAAGACTATCAAATGTTGATAAATTATGAAAATTATTGTATAGCCAGTGCTTTCAATCGAAAGTCTGCTTTACACGGTGGATCACTGATTTTAGTTCGTAACAGTTTTAAGATAAAGAACCGTAAAGATATTGTTCGACTTTCGGTTGAAAGATGTATTGAAATATCTTGTGTTGAGCTGGACGAGCATGTTGTAGTGTGCGTATACAGACCTCCCGCTTTTCAAAAATTTTCAATGTTCGAGTTAGTAATGGAAGATGTTTTAAAAATAGTGACAAAAGAAAATAAGTTTGTGATAGTGTGTGGTGACTTTAACGTCAATATCTTAGAAAATAATACCTATAGTAACAAACTTATAAGTCTTTTCAAATGTTTTAATTTAGAGCATGTATTTTTTGAACCTACAAGGGTGACGTCATCCTCGGCTACCTGTATTGATAACGTCTTTTGTAATTGCGATTATTTTGAGAAAAGTATCATAAACTCGATTCAGTCTGACCACTCTGGTCAAAGTGTTACTTTTAATTATTCTCGAGTAACCCAGAAGATAGATATAGAAACCAGGAGCCTAACGAGCGGTAGGTTAGAAAAGTACAAAAACACGTTACTAGAAAAACTGCCCTGTCACAATTATAATACTAACAACCCTAATAACTCATATGAAGATTTATTCACATTGATTAATACTGAATTCAGTAAAATTTTCACTATTAGAAAAAAGCAAATTATTGTAAAATTCAAATTCAGTGACTGGGCTACCGCTGGTATTCGCAAAAGTAGAGAGAGACTTTTTGAATTATATGAGCTAAGAAATTATTCAAATGACGACAATTTCATTGAATATGTCAAAAAATATTCAAAATTGTTTAAATTAGTTTGTTCAAAAGCAAAGTCATTTTTTCTTCGGAAAAAAATACAGTCTGCTGATAACAAAATTAAGGCTGTATGGAATGTTATAAACAGTGAAACTGGAAAAGTGAAACCGCGTGACAATCAAATCACACTTCATACAAATCGCGGAACTATTAGTTCAAACGTAGAAGTGGCTCAAGAATTCGAAACCTTTTTTACTAATATTCCTTTGAAAACAACAGAGTCACTCAATTCTTCATCTTCACTTGCTAGCGATTTACTTCAAAAGAATGTGGACGCCTGCGAAACTGAATTTGGGTTCAATCATGTCACCCCTAACGAAATTATTAAAGCCTTTAAAAGTATTAAAATGAAAACTACTGAGGACCTATGGGGAATGTCAGTAAAAGTCTGTAGTGCGATCATTGATACTATATCTCCATATTTAGCTGTTATATTCAATGATTGTGTCGATCATGGTACATTTCCTGACTTAATGAAAAAAAGTAAAGTAGTTCCATTATTCAAAGCTGGTGACAAAAAGGATCCCAGTAATTTTAGACCAATATCAGTCTTACCTGTACTTAGTAAAATTTTTGAGAAGGTCATACTCAATCAAATGCTTTCACACTTCAATAGAAATAACTTACTACATGACCATCAATTTGGTTTCACGAAAGGGCGCAGTACAACGGATGCCGGGACTGCACTTTTAAAATACATCTTTTGCGCGTGGGAAAAATCTGAAGATGCTATTGGTATCTTCTGTGATCTATCCAAGGCATTTGATTGCGTAGATCATAACACATTGTTGCTAAAACTTGAACATTACGGTGTTAAGAATAATTCACTTAAACTACTTAGGTCATATTTGGAAAACAGGATTCAAAAGGTACAAGTAAACAGGACGAAATCACTGGGATCTGTTGTCAAAATTGGCGTACCTCAAGGGTCCATATTAGGGCCATTTTTATTCCTTATTTATATTAATGACCTTCCTTCTGTGGTGAAGAATCTGTCAAAGATTGTGTTATTTGCTGATGATACTTCATTAATATTCAATGTAAGTAGGAAATCACAAAATTATAACGAAGTCAACGATGCACTTGGACAGATTCATGCATGGTTTACTGTTAACAATCTAGTCCTAAACGCCAAAAAAACTAAATGTATTAAATTTGCACTACCAAATGTAAGGTCTACTTCACATAACATAGTATTGAATAATGAGCCATTAGATTTTGTAAATAGTACAGTTTTCTTAGGGTTAACACTAGACTCTAAACTTCAATGGGGCCCTCATATAACGGCTCTTTCTGGTCGATTGAGCTCGGCTGCATATGCTGTCAGAAAAATCAGACAACTTACTGATGTAGCTACTGCAAGGCTGGTTTACTTTAGCTACTTCCATAGCATTATGTCTTATGGCATACTGCTTTGGGGCCGAGCAGCTGATATACATTCAATATTCGTTTTACAAAAGAGGGCTATAAGAGCAATTTATTGCCTGAAGACTCGTGATTCCCTGAGAGAACTGTTCAAGGAAATTAACATTATGACAGTGCCATGCCAGTATATCTATGAAAATATAATGTATGCTAGAAAGAACATTCATCAATTACCAAAAATTTGTGACAGGCATAATTTTAATACTAGAAATAAGCATAAAATTGATCAACCATATACTAGATTAACTAAAGTCAATACATCTTTCGTTGGTCTGTGTATACGATACTACAACAAAATACCTGACAATATAGTGCAATTACCTGAGAGAAAGTTTAAAGAATGTGTAAAGCAAACGTTATGTAAAAATGCTTACTATAGATTGGATGACTATATGAATGACAAAGAGGTATGGTGCTCTGATATTCCAGCGAAACACAAGAAACACATTGTAAAAAGCCGACTCTTAAAGTAGGCCGTGCTGCAGTGGTTTCTTGCCGTTTCTTTTACGCTGCCATAGCACGATCCGAAACGGCGTAGACTCGCTCTATTTGCATTGTATTCTGCATGACATTCAATAAGTATTCTGTAAAGAATCTACATTGAATAAAATTATCTGAATCTGAATCTGAATTCGAAAAGGACGACTTGGTTCGCCTTTAAGTGCACCCAAAGGTGGTGTTTTCTATGAAACTTGCAAAGTGTGCGGCAAAGTACTTTGCGGCGCACTTATATAGATATAAACTGCGCCGCAAAGCACTTTTTGAATTTGGTACATCGTAGTGTTCAGCGCCAAAGAAATCGAACGCAAATATTGTAAGGCGACTAAGTGACTTAACCTTCCCTTGTGTCATAAAAGGCGAGTAAGTGTCCTAATATACCACTAAGTGTCTTCATCTGCCCTAGTGTTTTAAAAGGCGACGAGTGTCTTAATCTGCCATTGGGTCATAAAAGGCGACTAAGTGACTTAACCTTCCCTTGTGTCATAAAAAGGCGACTAAGTGTTTTAATCTACCATTGTGTCATAAAAGGCGACAAAGTGTCCTAATCTTCCACTAAGTGTCTTCATCTACCCAAGTGTCTTAAAAGGTGACTAAGTGTCTTAATCTGCCATTATGTCATAAAAGACGACTTAGTGACTTAACCTTCCCTTGTGTCATAAAAGGCGACTAAGTGTTTTAATCTGCCCTTGTGTAATAAAAGGTGACTAACTGATTTAACCTTCCATTAGGTGCTAAAAGGCGACTAAGCGTCTTAATCTAAGCATTTGTGATATAAGGCGACTAAGTGATATAACCTTCTGACATAACATTTTATACAAGCCTGTCTGTTAAATTATGTCTGCTAATTTAATTTGGTCTTGATTTTATCAGTTGCTTAGCAATAAATAAAATATGAGGCGCCTTTTATTTTCTCATAGTGGGTGATGTAGAGTGTATCACTCGGGCGCAAATATATTTTTGGCTCGGGCGACGTGCTTTGAATCCCTCGCTACGTTCAGGATTCTACTAAAGAATCCCTCACTTCGCTCTGGATTCAAAAAAGCGCCCTCGCCGTAAAAATATTATTTTGCTCCCTTATAATACAATGTACTATTTCCGATCCATATATAAGTAATTCGCAAATAGTCAGGTTAGTAAGCGACGTTCGAATAGAGATGGGGTGGTAACTCCATCCTTTAGTGTCGTAAAAGGCGTCTTAGGAATTCAGAGGATGGGGAGAAGCATCATCATCATCATATCAGCCGAAAGACGTCCACTGCTGGACAAAGGCCTCCCCTAAAGAACTCCATGACGACCGGTCCTGCGCTGCTCGCATCCAGCGGCTTCCCGCGACCTTGACCAGATCGTCGGTCCACCTTGTGGGGGGCCTGCCAACGCTTCGTCTTCCGGTACGTGGTCGTGGGGAGAAGCATGCTCCTTCCTTATCATCTGATAGGTTGTAAGGTCTATGGCCGACATGGCTCAGTAACGACTACTTCCGTAGATAGTAACCGGGACGGCGGGACCAACGGTTTAACTTGCTTTCCGAAGCACGGAATCATCTTATTTTTGGACAATCAGGTGACTCATCCTACATTGTCCTAACCAAACTGGGGAAGTCGCACAAAGTGAATTTTGTTTGATAGTGTATGGCAGTGAAAGCTGGGTATGGCAGAAGAAGCATGAAAGTAGAATTGATGCAGTGGAAATGAGAGCGCTAAGGAGTATGATTGGTGTTAAATTGAGTGACAGGATTAAAAATAGTGTGATAAGAGAACGGTGTGGCGTCAAAGAAGACGTAGTGACCAAAATCGAGAAAGGGATGCTGAGATGGTTTTGGTCATGTACAGAGGATGAATGAACGAAGATTGACGAAAGCGATCTACCAGGCGATAGTGAATGGAAACGTTGGAAGGGGAAGGCCTAGGCGAACGTACCAGGACCAAATTCAGGACGTTCTGAATAAAGGCCAGGTTAAAAGTATCCTAAACCGACGAGCATGTATGAAAGGATTGATGAAAGTACAGGAAGCAAGGGAAGTATGTCAAGATCGTAGCAGGTGGAGGACTGTGGTCTCTGCCTACCCCGACGGGAAAGAGGCGTGATGTTATGTATGTCGCAGGCAAATCGTATCATTCGCCAAGTGCTAAAAACGAATTACGCGCCGTTTTTATGGTTGCCATACCAAAATGGTAAAAAAAGTAACCCTTATGGTGCGACTTTGTCTGTCTGTCTGTCCGTCTGTCTGTCACACCTGTATATCTCGGCAACAAAATATGATTATTGATGTAAAGGGGGCCCAAATAGGGGGGGGGGGGGAATTTCAAATTGTTGCTACTAGGTTGAGTGGGGCATCGTATGAAAGGGCTTTACTTGTAAATTCCAAAATATATTTTTGTAATTTTTTACGACTTATAGTAAATGGACTTTATTGCTTCCAAAAATACTTAAGGTACATCGGAACCCTCGGCGCGCGAGTCCGACTCGCACTTGACTGGTTTTTTAAAAGGCCAAGACAAACTCATGAGTTTTATATAAGACCTATCTGTCTATTAAAAATTTTAATTTACTTGTACTAAGGGTCTCTGAGGTAAGCCGCCGACAGACACACAGACAGACGGATATGAGAGATGATGAAACCCTAAAAATGGGTCATCGCCTCTAGGAGCTAGTCCTAGTGACTAGGTTGCCCAAACAACGGAAAAAACATAGAAATTTTTGAATATGATTTTTATTTTAACCCTTTTTATGTTGGGATAAATCTACAAAGAAAATCGCAAAATTCAGAACCAAAGGCAGTTTTCGAACCTGCGTCTTCTCCGTCAGTACCAGAGACGCTGATGGACTAGTTGAGCTAATACAGCAAATACTTACTAGGTGGCAGCACAAACGCAACGTTGAAATGCGAATAGAGGTTGCAAATTTCACAACATTAGTCTGGTCAGGACCACTGTAGCCCAGTTGGTAAAGCGTCTCCGGTACTGACGGAGAAGACACAGGTTCGAATCTTGGCTGTGGTTGTTAAATTTTGCGATTTTCCGCTTTGTAGAGTTAATTTTTGTATGACAATAACTCCGTTAACATAGAATTCTCTAAGTATCTCTGAGAGGTAGCAGCAGTGAATTTGAGCCTTATTGCCAGGTAATTGCTCGTTCGAAACGAACCTCCCTGATTATTGCTTGCAATAAGCGTCGGGTGGATATTTATCGAAAATTACATTCTATTCACTTTGTACGTTTTGCAACTCAGTGAATATTAACACATATAGTGTGTTTCGGTGCTTCATCGGTGAGAAAGCTTTGCTACTCACCAACAGATGGCGCTGTAAGTTTTCTAAAACGCTATTATTAGGCGATCAAACACACAAAAACCGAAAAAGATCGATTTTTTAACGAATTATAACAGCTAGAGTTTTTCGGTGCTTCGGAATGCACGTTAAGTTGCTGTTCCCGGCAAATTTTACTGATAGAGGTCATTAGTAGCTCGAAAATTCTGACTGTCAGGTTGGCCACTAACCTGGCAAAGCCTAATCTAACATTGGTTTTGGTTTACCTACTGGGTTCCGTAGGTCAGATGACAGGCGCTCTGTGTAAACACCTCGCCTCGCCTTTGCTCTCGTTAAATTCACTAGGTGTGTAGCCACCAACGTAAAAATGCAATAAGACTATGAAAATTGAAAAGTCTTGTTAAAACGTGAAAGAGGCATTTTGCAAAAGGGACGAAATGCTAATAAAACGTAATGAGAAAGATACTTTATGGGGAAGACATATTGCGGAAGGTAGAAATTTTAATGTAAATTGTAAAAGATTAACATCTAATTCGAAGATGTAACAAAAAGGCAAGCTTGAAATGAGAACCAACTGTTCCTTTTCCTTAAGGAATCAAGTTTGTAAAAAAAATTACCTCCGATGTAAAGTGCTAACGGATAAAATTTCTATGGGAAACCCAGGAAAAACACGTTAGGCTACAAGCCTAAAGGCGTCTCGCGGGGCTTGGCTCTCGGCTTAGGTTGTTAACCCTTAGGCCGGTATTTCACTGGGACACCACGGTGGCGCGACTGGTTGCGCCACTGGTGTCCGTAACTAGACACCAGTAAAGACACACCCTGCGGCCACAGTATTACGGGCTATATATTTCACTGGGAGTGGTAGCGCGACCAGCATCCGAACTGGTTGCGCAACCAAACGGACACCAGGTGAGTAACTCTCTATAGAGCTGTATACGTTTTGTTGGTAGCGGCGACTGGTTGCGCTGCCATGGTGTCCCAGTGAAATACCGGCCTTACACCCTAAACAAGTTACTCTCTGAATATTTCACATAGTAACAAATAAAGATTAATCTTCTAATTTTTTATTTATTAATCTTCATTTTTTTTATTTGTTAAATGTTATTATGTGAAATATTCGGAGAGTTACTTGGAAGATATATTAGGGTGTAAGGTTCAACAACCTAAGCAGAGGTCCGACCTCCGCGAGGCACCCTTAGGCTTGTAGCCTAAAGTGTTTTTCCTGGGTAGAGCCTTCCGCTCTTCAACCGTCCGGTGAAGTTGTGATAGCCACTAGGGCTAACAACAGGAGTCCACAATAAAAGAAAAAAAGTCTAGGAGTCCACTACAATAGAAAAAAAAACCGGTCAAGTGCGAGTTGGACTCGCGCGCCGAGGGTTCCGATATACTTTTTGTATTTTTGGAAGCAATAAAGTCCATTTGTAGGACCGCAAATCTAAATTTGTTTGTAAAGGTTATTTGCAGATTTCTAAAAAACTGTGCAACTAAGAAAGATCGTTTTATTTTTGCTGTAATGTTTACATAAACTTCTGTCAACTGTAATTAATTCAGATTTTTCCTTTCACAAACTTCGGAGATAAGGGGGGGGGGAATGGTATTTTTTTTTGTCATTTTTAGGGTTCCGTACTTCAAAATATAAAAAACGGAACCCTTATAGGATCACTTTGTTGTCCGTCTGTCTGTCTGTCTGCCTGTCTGTCTGTCAAGACCCTTTTTTTCACGAACGAGAAGAGGTATCGGGTTGAAATTGATAAAGAATATTAAGGTCCATAAACCACACAAGATCTGAAAATTTAAATTTTTTACAACGACGCAATCAAAAGATATGGCTGTTTATGTCCTCATCTCCATACATTTATGCAGAAAAGCAAAACCTACAGGGTACTTCCCGTTGTCCTAAAATTATGAAATTTGGCAAGAAGCTAGGTCTCACAGTACAAATAAAGGGAAAAGTCTAAAATCATTAAATATTTTAATTTTTCTCCAATTCAGGTGAGCTCCCGTTTCAAGAACTTTTCTATAAAAGAGGAGTCAAGTTGGATGGTCGCGGAGTTTTTAAAATCAAAGAGTAAAAGCTTTTAGTATATCATATGGTAGATAGATACGGAACCCTTAGGGCGCGAGTCCGACTCGCACTTGGCCGGTTTTTTCATCATAACTTGAAAACTAAGAGATGTAAAAATATGCAAAAATATATTTTAGAATGTTCAAGTAAAGCCCTTTAATATGATACCCTACTCGACCTAGTAGCGACAATTTGAAATTTGGCCCCCCCTATTTTGGCCTCCTTTACATTAATAATCATAATTTTTTAAAATTCTTTCATGTGCATTTAAATTGGGCAACTATATTCTAAAACTATTCCTAATTTCAGGTCGATAGCAGGTTGCCGAGATATAGAGGTGAGACAGACAGACAGACGGACAGACAGACAGACAAAGTCGCACCATAAGGGTTTTTTTTACCATTTTTGTATTGGAACCCTATAAAAAAGGTGTAAGGTACAGGTTTCCGAAAACTGAAAGGGCATGATCAGTCAACTTAACTGAAAAACTTTCAGCGAATAGGACTTTCAGGTAATGAAAAAAGGAATCGGCATCTCGATACAAAATTACAAACTTGATTGGACAGTTTGTATGGGGAGGCCGATTATTTTCCATTTCCTGAAAGTTATATTTACTGAAAGTTGTTCAATTACGTTGACTGATGCCTTTTCAGTTTTCGGAAAGGTGTCCTTTACGCCCTGTACATTTTTATATGTGCTTATAATAACTGCAAAACCCAGAAACAAAGAAAGCCAATCCGTCATCTAGTTATTTGTTATCTTTAGCAAACTAAAGTTGGAATTTGTTAAAACTTTCCTTTGAACAGCACTAGATAGTACAAAAGGCCGAAAACAAAGTTATGTTCGAATTTTTCAAAGACTCAGCGATACGATGTTCATGAAAATGTACGGATTGTTTTGAAGCACCGAGAGCTAGCGTTGAAACAATAAAATCTTGGAAAAATTTCAGGCGGACGGAGGAAGGCTTCACATCATCATCATCATCAAGCATCTCCTCGACAACATGGCTTCTGACACAGAATAAAGTAATAGTTACTATCATACAGAACGGACACTCTTCGCCCCCCTTGCAATTCTCCCCCGCACTCCCGCGCGGACCCGCCCGTGCGGTTCGCTCCTGAGGGTCAGTTGTACTATATATACTGCGCTGAGATCAGCTGATGCAGTTTCTATGCGAAGTTAAAAAACCGGTCAAGTGCGAGTTGGACTCGAGCGCCGAGGGTTCCGATATATCTTTAATATTTTTGGAAGCAATAAAGTCCATTTTTAGGACCGCTAAAACTAAATTTGTTTATAAAGGTTTTTTGCATATTTCTAAAAAACTGTTTAACTTAGAAAGATCGTTTTTTTTGCTGTAATATTTATATAAACTTCTATCGACTGTAATTAATTCAGATTTTTCCATTCACAAACTTCGGAGATAAGGGAACGGTAATTTTTTTGTCATTTTTAGGGTTCCGTACCTCAAAAGAAAAAAACGGAACCCTTATAGGATCACTTTGTTGTCCGTCTGTCTGTCTGTCTGTCTGTCTGTCTGTCTGTCTGTCTGTCTGTCTGTCAAGACCCTTTATCTCACGAACGGTTAAAGGTATCAGGTTGAAATTAATACCATATATTAGGATCCATGAACCACACAAGATCTGAAAATTTCAATTTTTTACAACGACGCAATCAAAAGATATGGCATTTTATGTCCTCATCTCCATACATTTATTCAAAAATGAAAAACCTACAGGGTACTTCCCGTTGACCTAAAATTATGAAATTTGGCAAGAAGCTAGGTCTCACAGTACAAATAATGGGAAAAGTCTGAAATCATTAAATATTACAACTTTTCTCACAACTAATGGTAACCAATTGTGGTGAGCTCCCGTTTCAAGAACATTCATATAAGAGAGGGGTCAAGTTGGATGGTTGCTGAGGCGATTTTTGTTTTAGTTCTATTTAAAAACGGGAACACTTACAAACTTGAAAATTGGTGTGTTTATAGGGCATAAGCTATAAAATAACAACAAATAATAAAATTTGGTCAAGCGCGTGTCAGACTCAAAAAATCTAGCACATTAACTTACTGAAATTTCAACTAATACAATTATGTTTATGTGGTGGTACGGAACCCTCAGTGCGCGAGTCCGACTCGCACTTGGCCGGTTTTTTCATCATAACTTGAAAACTGAGAGTTGTAAAAAAATACAAAAAAATATTTAAGAATGTAAAAGTAAAGCTCTTTCATATGATACCCCACTCAACCTAGTACCGACCATTTAAAATTTTGCCCCCCCTATTTGGGCC
The DNA here is from genome assembly GCA_947532105.1 of Athrips mouffetella. Taxonomy (NCBI): domain Eukaryota; kingdom Metazoa; phylum Arthropoda; class Insecta; order Lepidoptera; family Gelechiidae; genus Athrips; species Athrips mouffetella. The sequence goes on along the minus strand of OX383969.1, from coordinate 4,278,802 downwards.
CCCTTTACATCAGTAATCATAATTTTTTCTTAATTCTTTTTATTTATTTATTATCACAACAAGCGGTGCTTCGATTTTGAAAAGCACCAGCAAGTCAAGTCAAGTCAATCTGTTAAGATTTTGAAAAGCACCAGCAAGTCACGTGCAATTAAGTTGGACAGCCATATTCTTAAACTATTCATGCATGAGTGATTGCTGAGATATACAGGTGTGACAGATAGACAGACGGACAGACAGACAAAGCGGCACCATAAGGGTCCCTTTTTTTTACCATTTTGGTATCGGAACCCTAAATATGACTTTGTTGCCGCTTTTGACATAAAAAAAAAGAAAATCTGTATGAGGCATCAGATAATGCCATATCAGTGGTATATGAAAAGTGATCTCTTTTACTAAGAAAAGATCAATGAGTTCATATCCGTATAAACTATGTGACACGCGTTTGGATTACGTGGAATCTATCAGAGATCTCGGTGTCACTCTTGATACCAAGCTCCATTTAAATGTACATATAGAAAATATAATTAATAAAGCTTTTAGGATGTATGGATTTGTTATGAGATCTTGTTCTAGATTCACTCGACCCTCTACATTTCTATACGTATATAAGTCACTTATCTTATACCACAGTAAATATATAAGCTAAAACAGTATGGAAACTCATAACAAACGTCTAAAACTGGCGCACTCACACATGCGCACACCGCTACAGGAAAATAAGCAGTTTTCGCGCTGAAGTCAGTCGTGGGTGCCGAAACCATAATACAAATAAATAGGTATCTACATATAGGGTCCCTATAAGTATGTATCTGTCCTTATGCGATAAAAGGCGACTAAGTATCTTAATCTGCCCTTGTGTCATGAAAGGCGACTAAGTGTTTTTATCTGCCCTTGTGTCATATAAGGCGACTAAGTGTCTTCATCTGCCCTTGTGTCATAAAAGGCGACTAAGTGTCTTTATCTAACCTTGTGTCATAAAACGCGACTAAGTGTTTTTATCTTCTTTTGTGTAATAAAAGGCGACTAAGTGACTTAACCCTTCCTTGTGTCGTAAAAGGCGACTAAGTGTTTCGATCTGCCCTTGTGTGATACGAGGGCCACACCGAAATGATCGGGAATAGAAAAAAGTACAAAAATAATACAACAATATTTAATTTCATTCTTTCATTCTATCAAACAAATTATTATAACAGTAATTCCAGTCTGAAGTGGATATAGTCGAAATGGCCGATTTATAAGCTTCGACTGCCTCTTCTGGGCCTTGAAATCGTTGACCACGTAGCATATCTTTAATTCTTGGGATGTAAAATAATCATTGGGGCTCAAGTCAGGGCTATACGGTGGATGGTCCATTAACTCCACGTTTTCCTGATTTAAAAACGCGATCGTTTTGCGAGCGGTATGTGAGCTCGCATTATCCTGGTGAAGAATGATGCGACGATTCGGATTAATTTTACGAAGTTCTCTTATGACTTCCGGCAAACAAACTATTGTGTACCAATCAGCAGTAACCGTTCTGCGTTCTTGTAAAGGAATCGTTGCCACATGACCAGTTTTCGATACAAACGAAGCGACCATTTTTTTCGACATCTACGAGAGCGGACAACTTTTGTTGGCTTGACCTCGCCTTCGAAGACCCAAACAGCCGATTGATGTTTTCTTTCGGGCTCATATGAATAAATCCACGATTCATCACCAGAGACGATATTGTAAACTGCATTTGAGCTCCCTCTATTGAACCGTTGCAGAGTAGACCGACACCATTTAACACGAGCCGACTTTTGTTCCTCGGTCAAACGATGGGGCACCCAGCGGGAAACTAACTTCTTGACACCCAGTTCATCATGTAAAATAGTTTGAATCGCTGTCATACCAATGCTGAGAGAAGCCCGAATCTGCTCGTATGTCACATGTCTATCTTCTTTTATTAATTGGCGCACAGCATCGATGTTATCTTGTGTTACCGCTGTTTTTGGTCGACCAGTAGAAGGAACTGTCGTGAGAGAGGAACGTCCACGACGAAACTCAGAATACCAACGATATATAGTCGTTTTACTGGGTGCTTCAAGTTCATAAACAGAAACAAGCTCGGCGAGACATTGTTCTTGAGATAAACCTCGACGAAAGTTGTGAAAAATTATGGCACGGAAATGTTCCCGCGTAAGCTCCATTTTCCCCACTGACTTGTCAAATTCAAATGGCTACTACTCTTTTCTTTTTTACTTTTTTTAAAATTCAAAAATGGAATTGTGTTTGAAATAATACTACATGTCATAAACCAAAAAGGTTTTAATCTAATTTATTCCTGAGTATTCTATTCCCGATCTTTTCGGTTTGGCCCTCGTAGAGGTAACTTAACCTTCCCTTGGGTGCTAAAAGGCGACTAAGTGGCTTAACCTTCTGACTTAACATTTTATGCAAGATTATCTGCTAAATTTAATTTCAACTTTAACTTGACTGCAGATGTCCCAGGACCATTGAATAGCTTTCCTTAAAGAACCTAGGTCAATAGACGAAAAAGATTGTCCCCCCATACAAAACGCGCTATCGGCTGACGCAGTTTCTAATGCTAATGGATATTAAAAAAAAAACGCATTTTGACTTCTTACGGAAAGTTGTTTAGTTTTACGGTCCGAAAACATGCTGAAAGAAACACAGTTGATAGAAGCACCCAATATTTGAGTTCATCATACTATTCTTATTTCAAAAATTCTGGTGTAGTTACAACCCTGAAACTCCGACGCAGAATAGTTCTTTTTTCAAAAAAAGGCCCGAGTTTCCATACTGCTTTACTTTAGCTTATATATTTACTGTGCTTATACGTTCAGTTAGAACATGCTGTGCCTGTGTGGGACCCTTTTTATAAGAAATACTCAAAAGACCTTGAAAGAGTTCAAAAGAAATTCCTGCGTACTATGCATTATAAATGTTCTCGGAGTCGGTTATCATACCAAAATACTCTTAAAAAATATAATATTTCTAAACTTGCCTCTAGACGCATGCTACTCGAACCTATGTTTCTATATGACGTCTGTCATGGAAAATATGACTGCATTGCTCTCAATAATGGACTAAATTACAACGTGCCTACTCGTGGTGCTGTTCGTAGAAAACAAAAGTTTTTCGCAACAAAATTTTGTCGAACAAATGCTGGTGAGCGTGCACAGATGTTTAGAATTGTTAAATTTTACAACTATTTAATGATAGAGATATAATGTTCTTGAGTCACGCTGCTTTTAAAAAAGTATACTTAGTGCTTGTACTTAACACCTTACCTACTTGTCTTTTTTCACTTAACTTAACTACTTTATTTTAAATAATGTTCAGTGTTTTCTTTTTTGTAATTAAATCAAGTGTTCTTGTTACTATTGACAAATAATTATAAGTAAGTAAATAGTGGTTAACGGTGCTGGTTTCACAATTAGTTCAAATTAAGTTGTAAAATTGTGTCAAATATTATATATTGTGTCAATATTGGTAGGTAAAAAAAGTTATTCCAACACGACACTGGCGTGAATGTCCCTAAAAATGGGTGGACAGTTGCCATTAAAAAACTACATTGGTAATAATACACTACGTTTAATGTACATCCTTGGTATACATTTAATTGATGTTTGATTACAACATTGGCACGAAGAAGAAGACTATTTAAACGCTGACTCCTAGTCTAACTTCCAGCATAAGATAGAGAAAACGTACAGGATATATCATAAGTATAGGTAGGTTATAACCCCTTTGTCTCAAGAACTTGGTGTAAACTTTCGAGGAGTGCGATACAGAATTCTCAAATGCGACTATTTACAATTTGAGGATGTAGAGCTGTGATTTACTGGATACGACACGAATTGTAAACGAATACTTTGCGTCTTACTACAAAAAAGTTAGACATCTGTTGAACACTTGATTAAAAAATCGTACCAAATAACGCTGTCTATGTCAGTTGATGCGCAGAAGTCAAGTCATAAGAAAATAAGTCATTTTTGACCCCTGCGCATGACAGCGTTATTTGGTACGATTTTTTTAATCATGTGTTCAACAGATGTCTAACTTTTTTGTAGTACGACTGTTTATGTTTATCTGTTCTCTACCATTATATTATTGTAAATTAATTTTGTCTGTAGATTAATTTTTTTGGTCTGTAAGATATTTATAAAAAAATATCCCATTATGATTTCCTATATTGAAGCCCGTGAATCCAAATCACTAATTTTTTAACTTTTTCTCTGTTTGATTATTTGAACCGATTAAAACTACTGAGCCGATTTTAATAATTTTTTTTTCGTTTGATGGCTAATAGTTTGACTAAAACACTGGTATATACTTAAAGACTAGCAGCTGCATTATGGTGTTTGTTATTATAATAATACGAAAGTACGAGTAAGACCAGCAGCTAATAGAAAGCGATGAGGTACAATTCAGTCAGATACAAAAACGCCCATTAACAGTACCTATCCATAAATCTCTTCATTTTGGTATCAGATTCTTAAATAAAATTTCATTAAAAAAACATATATAATATATTATCTTTCAAATGTTATTTAAATTTCATTTTTAGTTTCCCCGCAATTCGTGTCATTTCTTATACTTAATTTTAATTTACTTAATATTTTATGTACTTGCGCTAAAGCACTAATCGAGTGTTTTGTGTTTCGTCGCACAATGTAATAAGAAGACTATTCGCTCACTTTATGTATCTATCACAGTCACGATTCACTGTCCGTTTAAATGATTTATGCTAGTATTGTTTAGGTACGTACTTTTGTTACTTATGTCCCAATGTTTTGATATTAGTGTACAACACAGACAGAAAAATACCCAAGGGAATCCTGATTAAATCGTAATTTTAAAATTTTATTTATCAGAAAAACCTACAGCACAACAATCATAAAATACTAAGGCACTATTTAACAATCTCCTTAGCCAATAATAGCTTTTACAAAACACTGATCCTCCCAATCAAATTCGAATTGTAGTAAGTGAAACAGATGTAATAGTCTTGACCTATTCTAGTGGAAGAAGAATGATTGTCTGTTCCAGTGATCTGCATTGAATATCATTGTTTCGCCACTCTCAACACTCGCGAGTCGCTCCAGAGTCCCCCAGAAACGCTACAGGGTAATCGCTGGTAATATTTGATGGTAGTTCACTATTGCTTCACGCGTCAATCGGTTGCTCTCTTGTGACCTGTTGTTTGATCCAGTAAGCTGCATTATATACTTTGCACTTTCAACACTTTGTCGTGAGTCTATCCATTGCTAAGGGTAGCAATGCTGCAGACTGGTAATGTTTGATAGTAGCTCACTTTACTTGTGAGAGAAGACTTGTAGTCAGATCCAGCAATCTATGTTGTATACATATATTGTTTGAGAGTTTCGCGGTCACTAACACTATTATAAAAACAGTTTGACGGGTTCTTACCATATCGAGGTAAGAAAGAACCCTTCAAACTGTTTTTATAACTACGAGTATGTTGTATTCTTGTATATCATTGTCCTTCAACACTTCACAGTCAGTCTCTTCAGAGTGTCCCAGCAATGCTACAGAGTACTCGCTGCAATAGTAATGTTTGACGGGAGTTTAATGTTGCTTCACTTATCGATGCGTACTTACTCCCCAAGAGACTCTCTAGTGAGAGAAGACCTATTGCCTGATCCAGTAATCTATTCTATATTGTATATCATTGTCCTTCAACACTTCTCAGTGAGTCTCTTCAGAGTGTCCCAGCAATGCTACAGAGTACTCGCTGCAATAGTAATGTTTGACGGGAGTTTAATGTTGCTTCACTTACTACTCCCCAAGAGACTCTCTAGTGAGAGAAGACCTATTGCCTGATCCAGTAATCTATTCTATATTGTATATCATTGTCCTTTAACACTTCTCAGTGAGTCTCTTCAGAGTGTCCCAGCAATGCTACAGAGTACTCGCTGCAATAGTAATGTTTGACGGGAGTTTAATGTTGCTTCACTTATCGATACGAACTTACTCCCCAAGAGACTCTCTAGTGAGAGAAGACCTATTGCCTGATCCAGTAATCTACTTTCTATATCATTGTCTTTCAGCACTTCACAGTGAGTCTCTCAAGAGTCCCCCCGTAATGCTGCAGAATATTTGCTGGTAGTGTGTAATGGTACATTATTGCTTTACTAGTCCTCCATATCGCCGTAGAAGTGATAGACGTTCCGAACTAGTCTTAGTTATCATGAAGCTCAATCAGTACGAAATCCTATGATGTACTGGTAAATCTTACGATTAATACGGGGTGTAAATAGACATCCCTCAAAAATAAAAACCATGAATTAAATAAAAAAAAAACATGTACACGAGAGTGCATTTTATATAAGAAGGAAACATTTTTTATCGTGTTTCGCTATGTTCTTAGTTGTTGAGTTTCATGGTGCGAGGTTACAACTAAGTTACCATCCTGTATACATAACCAAATCTAATTTATATCAAACTAGCTGGTGCCAGCGAATTCGTCTGCGCAGGTTTATAAATTGTAGCCTATGTGTTATTTTGATGTATAAGCTATATTATTATAAAATTTCATTAAAATCCATTCAGTAGTTTTTACGTGAAAGAGTAACAAACATCCATACTTACAAACTTTCGCGTTTATAATATTAGTAGGAAGGATAGGAAGTAGGATAGGATAGGATTTGCTCAAGAGTTCTTAAGCAGCCAAAAGAAAGCAAAAGCACAAGTCCGATCTTGCATGGAGAATTGCTGCCACCTTTGGGATGGCTCAGCCAAATTCCAACTAGCCGCTCTAGACTCGATCGAGAAGCTCGTTGGTGATGAGATGCTAGTGAAAACCAAGTTTCACAGCCTAGCCCACCGGCGCAAAATTGCATGTCTGTCGGTCTTTTACAGATTGTACTTTGGAGAGTGTGCCCAAGAGCTCCATGAGCTCATTCCGCCATCCCCCTTCTACCATCGGAAATCCAGACGCACCGCAGGATATCACCCATATTTGGTTAATATTCCACACATCCGCACAAAGCGCTTTGAAACATCTTTTATAATGCGCACGGCTAAGGAGTGGTATTCTCTCCCTGCGTCTATGTTCCCGAGCTCTTATAACCCGAATCTATTTAAGTCACGAGTAAATAGGCTTCTTCTGGGCAAGCCCGTTCCATCATCGACCTCATCTCTGTCCTCAAAGCTAAATCGAGGTTAAGAGTAAGCCCATACATAGTAAAAAAAAGACAAAGAACTTTAACCTTCCTTCGGCTTAACGAGCGTTCTGAGACACGGATAACGCTCTACTAAAAGGGCACATTTTCATGGATCGTTTCATTATGCTCTTCGTTTCCCGATCAAACCAGGAAATTCTTTATAAGACCAGTTTATCTTTCACTAACCTTATTTTTCTTAAAAAGTCAGACAAGTTAGAGCAACATCCACAAAGGAAGCTAGGGAGCGAAGGCCGGCCACTCGTGTCTGATCAGATTATACACGAGTCACTAGCAAGCACAACCACCTCAGTTGGCTCCATAGATATTGGAAACAAAATAGAGATAAAAGAACATGGACTTTAGACAAGCGGATTTCTACTATCGTAAACGCTAAAGAATATAATTAAAATGTATGGGATTGATATTATTTGTCACGCAACATTTCGTTTTGCAAGGCTTTGCCGCAGGACATTCGTCACTCCAAAACACCTTATACATTTTTAATTAAAGTACACGAGCATCTCCTTTCTTCGTGTCCGTCAGAATGACTGGTTGCCTGTGGAGTTTGTCTGTGATAGTTTGGTCAAAAAATTGCTACCTATTTGCTACTTATCATAAAAAATTGCTACTTACGATGAATTCTTGGGAATCTGTATTGTTTTTTGACCAGTCATTCTGACTTCAGGATGGCCGCGTATTGCCCGTGGTCCACCAGCGTAGTTCACCTTACTTCTAACCAACTACTAGTATTTACTTGTTCAGGCTGTTATTCTGAAAATCACAAGTGCTCTTCTGAGTCATTTGAAGAATATTTTGTAAAGAATTAAATAGTGTTTTTTTTCTATTGGAGGAGCCGAAACTTGGTATCTTTTGGACAATCGTTTTGGATAAATTTACTGGATTTAAAAGTCATTATACAGTAAACAATAATTCTATTCTAAATTTGAAGCTTCTATGTTTGCAAGAGTTTTGATGATCGGTCAGTCAGTCAGTGAGAGACAAAATTAAGAAGCTTTGGCTAGCTATAATTCTTAAACTACTGGTTCAAATTGAATGAAATTTGAAATATACCGTGTTTGTACAATGCCTGCTTGGTTACTAAAAAAACAGGCTTCTAGTTTTATCCACAACAAAGTTACAGGGGGGTCGAAACAGGCCTGAGCTGCTTCGAGAAAAGGATGGTACGGCCGCGTCGCTTTTTTTTTTGCTCGACTTGCGGAGGAGCTCAACCATGATAATTGGTGCGACAGAGAGACATATCGCTCCGTCCTGTTCTCATGCATAGCTTTATCCTGCTGTCATCCTAATAAAGCTACTTTATTTCGACTGTATTTTGGACCTTGAAATGAGGCTGGTCATTCTAGCCAGGCCAGGCGACCTCTATACATCACTTCTTACTTCTGAGGTTGGCTCTCTGTTGGCTCTCTTCACACTTCGGTTGCTCTTAAGCCCGAGTAAGTTAAGTTTCACAAACAAATTTATGGTTCAGTGTTTGGTTCAGAGGCCTATCAAATTAATTATTTGGATGAGTGGATGGATCTTTATTAATTTGGTAGAGGGTTTGAAAACTGAATGAAACGTTAAAACTATCGGGAAAACATTTTTTTCATTTTCGGATCAATGGCATTACGTATAGAATATATTCAGTCCACTACAGTAAAGTTGTTAGCGTTGTGGCTAAAACCATGGACCGTGGTTGTTGATGACCGCAGTATTTAAGATGGTACGTTACACAGAGAATGCTGCTGCTCATCCTCCAGTTCACAAACCCTTAGTCACCTCTTACGACACCTTTCACACCACCCACGGGTAGAGATGGCTTGGTGGCTATTCTGGCTATTCTATTGATACCACGGTAGAAAAGGAAGTGCCTCCTGTGGGACGCCATGACGCCGTACGTCAAATTTTTTGCCCCTAATCAACTTAGCCGCACCACGCAGACAGCCGGTATAGCAGCTGAATTGGCAGCGACGATCAAGCGAGGCAAATATGCTGCACTCCAAATCCCATAGTCGCCATTTACGAAACCCAAGAGAAGAAAATGGAGAGATAATCTGTTTAGCTGCCACCACACGGCCAACGAAGAGGTTTTATGTAGGTGATAAAATCAAGGATAAAATGATACAGTCAATCACAGGTCAAGCTTGACACTCGCAGTGTGACTCCTCCGTCTTTTCAATGAGAACGGTACAAAGTCCAATGTTTCAAGCTTGATATGCTCTTGACTGTACCTAATATCAACTTTGAAATATCAAGGACATACAATAGTATATAAAAAATATTTTTATCTACACTCATGTCGTAAACTTTGAAATATGATTCAAAAAGTTGATACGTAAGGCTGTATATTACGCAGAGTATATATAAAAAATTAAAAAGTTACCATTACGTAACGATTTTTGTATGAAAATTTTGCAAAGGTGTTACGTAATTTAATTTTTTAATTATTACATAACACTTGGATACAATTCTCCTTGAATCTAAACTTTTTTAAGAAGACTGAATAGAAGGTCTTTTAGAGAGCCCGTTAGTAATATATCAGTTTTTCTTAGTAGCTGTCAAATATCAGTAGCATATTACAAAGTGTACCATATAAACAACCTATTATTTTGGAGCAGTTAGAGTAACAGTTACTATAGTTACAATTATTTCATCTGTGGCTCAAAATATGCGCGCGCAACCTGAAATTAGAAAGGACTTGGAAATAGATATTAGATTTGCCGCTATTTTCAAACATTTACCTTTTTCAAGTATTTTGTGCCCGTGAAAGTAATGTGAAAGTTTATTGAAAAAGTAGATAAAGTGGTGCAGTCAAGATACTGCACTCACACCAGAAGATACACAATAACTTATGATCTTCTCTCATATTAGTCTAGGACATTTTACGACATAACCTACAATGAATTGGGAAAGAATGAAAATCTAAAAGAAAACCATGTTAAGAAAGTGTTCTGCTTGTATATTTCGAAGAAGACCTAGCGGATATATTAAGGCGGCTTCTATCTATATATATAAAAGAAGAAGGTGACTGACTGACTGACTGACTGACTGACATATCAACGCACAGCCCAAACCACTGGGTCTAGAGATTCCAAATTTGGCATGTAGGTTCCTTATGAGGCCTAGAGGTGCACTAAGAAAGGGTTTTACAAAATTCCACCCCTAAGGGGGTAAAATAGGGGATGAAAGTTTGTATGAAAGTCCGTCAGTTTTGAAGTAAGGATCTTGAAAATTTGTATTTAAGCTGAAGACTAAAAATTAATAATTACGTGTCTCAGGGTTTTTGAAAATTCGACACCCTTAAGGGTGAAAAGGGGGATGAAGTTGAAAATTCTTTATTCTTAAAGTAAAATCCACATAATTTATTATTTAGGCATTAATGATGTAATTCTATGCAACGTTCATCACTGTTATTGAAATTCCACCCCAAATTCAACCCCTAAAAAAGGGAAATGGGGTGAAAAAGTCTAAAAACCAATATGGGTATCGTTTGTATGGTTTATCGGGTCGCTGATTACGAAAACTACAACAATTTTGAAATCTAACGTGATGGACGTGAAATACCATCATCCCCCTGGGGATGGAGTTGGGGTGCGATAGATTTGAAATATCTAAAAATCAATATGGGTGTCGTTTGTATGGTTTATCGGGTCGCTGATTACGAAAACTACAACAATTTTGAAATCCAACGTGGTGGACGTGAAATACCATCATCCCCCTGGGGATGGAGTTGGGGTGCGATAGGTATGAAATGTCTAAAAATCAATATGGGTGTCGTTTGTATGGTTTATCGGGTCGCTGATTACGAAAGCTACAACAACTTTGAAATCCAACGTGGTGGACGTGAAATACCATCATCCCCCTGGGGATGGAGTTGGGGTGCGATAGGTATGAAATGTCTAAAAATCAATATGGGTGTCGTTTGTATGGTTTATCGGGTCGCTGATTACGAAAGCTACAACAACTTTGAAATCCAACGTGGTGGATGTGAAATACCATCGTCCCCTGGGGATGGGGTTGGGATGCGATAGGTTTAAAATGTCTAAAAATAAATATGGGTGTCATTTCTATGTTAGGGATAGTGGTTAAATTGGCGTAAGGGGTAGGGATAGGGACAGGTAGAGGTAGAGGTAGAGTGGTAGAGAGGTAGAGAGGTAGAGAGGTAGAGAGGGAGAGAGGTAGAGAGGTAGAGAGGTAGAGAGGTAGAGAGGTAGAGAGGTAGAGAGGTAGAGAGGTAGAGAGGTAGAGAGGTAGAGATGTAAAGTGGTAGAGAGGTAGAGAGGTAGAGGGGTAGAGGGGTAGAGAGGTAGAGAGGTAGAGAGGTAGAGAGGTAGAGACGTAGAGACGTAGAGAGGTCGAGAGGTAGAGAGGTAGAGGGGTACAGGTACAGGTAGAGGGAGAGGGAGAAGGAGGGGAAGGGGGAGAGGGAGGGAGTGAGGGAGGGGGAGGGGGGATGAAAAGGGAGAGGGAGGGGGAGAGGGAGAGAGAGGGAGAGGGTTTTAGATTTTCTCAATTACTTCTGCGAATTGGCTCTGTTTTGAAATATTACATAAAGGTGTCTCTTATCTCTCTCTTTACATTTGTTAGGATACTGCTGCTAAGTTCCTCTGTTCTGAGTAATTTATGAGTAACGTCTGTATATTATAGAAAATTCAGCTGGATCTTGAATTATACTCATTGATTTGCGCAGGGTTAGTCGTGTTTTTCCTTAGTTTGAAATTACCCCAAAATGACGGGAAAATATCTCATTGCTTCGGAAAACCGGTAACAACATAAATACGAAATCCACGCGAGCGAAGCCGCGGGCAACAGCTAGTAGACTTAGGGTGGATCAAAAAACTTGAATTTTGTTTTTGGCAACTGCGAGAAATATGTTACCCACTAACATGATATCAGATAAGTAAAAATTTATAATTTATTCAAATGTTTTATACTGCCCCAAGGCTGTTAAAGTTTCCTAAAAAAATCAAAGAACCGCCATCCGTAAACTGAACTTGTAAGTAAATAAAAAGCAGGAAATCACTGTTTATTATTATTAAGTAATAGTTAAGTATTATAAAAACTATATGAAATTAAAAAAACTCATACTTAATAGTCCCTAATAAAAAATAACACCCATGAAAAAACGTAAATATTAGGTTTTCATTGTATTTAAGAATCTTTTTTGGAGTGGAAAAATGGCATAATTTTTCGAGATTCTAACCTCGTTCTGATGAATCCATCTCTTCTGAATATCCCAAAAACTGCTGCTGCTGACTCGGTGACTATTTTGACACACCTTTCTGTGGCTTGAGTGTGGCAGGCAGGGATAGCTTTTGATACGAGGTAAAATCTTAGTTTCGACTAACTGTGGGTATTGAATGCAATCAAGAATCAAATCTTCACTTATATTTTTGGTCAATGGTAGTTCTGTGACATTAACATGGTTCCAATGTATCATTTTGGTATAGTTTTGAGCTTCAAAATTAAATTTTGGCAGCACAAAAACTCGGGGAGATGTTGTGACTGAATCTCGTGCTTTAAAAGTATGTTTTTATGCATAAACTCTTACTTGCTCTTTTTCATCAGCTAACATAGCCAATATAATGTTTTCGGGGTGCCCAAAAAAAAGTATTTCATTGGATAACACGGTTCACAAGATCCCAAACTGATAGCTTCGATAATGGGAAAGAAATAAAGCTGATCCGTGCTTAAATCACTTAAATTTGCTATTACAGGCAAAGTAGGTACACTTGATTGCCTGAAAGGACTACAGTGAAAGTATCTCTCAACGCTTTACCTATATCTTCTGAAAAACTGCGAGGCCCAGTTGTTTTGCCATCAAGGGTCTCAAATAAGTGACGCAAATTAAGCTCATTTGCGTTACGTGTTGTTGACAATTTAAATATTGCAACTGCCTTCCTAGTTTTAACTCCAGAGATCATACAATACCACCCTTGTGTCCTGTGTTTACTACAGTCCCATCACAACCAACCACAACAAGCTTACCGTAGTCCATTTCTTTTAGGACTGAGAACTCATGCAGTTTCTTGCTCACGTGAAAAGCTTTTCCGTTTTTATGCAATGCCAGGTGGCCTATGTACAAGGAACATACTACTCTACATGTAGTATGTGAACGCTTTTTGTCGCAGTCCTCAGACTGTGAATCTTTTTGAGTAGTAGGTACGAGTAGGTAGTTCGATGGAGGTACTTTTGTCATTTCGTGGTAGTAGGTAATACCTGTAGAAGCAGTAGACTCGATCGTAGAGCATTTGCTTGTAGACGGCATGGGCTCAGACTCCGAGACAAAATACTTGCTGGCGTACTTGGCGGCACCAAACCTCTAATTTTCTTTTTCTACCAGACTTTTCTCAGGTTGTTTGGTTGCCTTTGTGGCCTTTGTATCAAAACTGCCGATGCCCATTTCGATGAGCTCGCTTGTCTTGCAAAAACTTTCGTTCACGAATGGATACTTTTAGGGCTTCGTCGCACTTACAGGAATTAAAACATTTACATTTGCATGTTGCTAATCAACATTCGATGAATAAATAACGAACTCATATTATATAATGGAGTTACAGAAATTATGCCATATAAGATTATTTTCTAAAAGTTTCATTAGCTTGGGGCAGTACTAAATATCAATGTATCTTTTTCATATTTTATATTATGAATGTTAGGTAGGTGTAACAACTTTCTCATGGTAGCCGAAAATTATCGAAGCAAAAAAAATTGTTTTCATACATTGAGTGATCCACCCTAGTATACATAATATAAGTTGCCTTTGTTGTTTACTTACTTTTGCTTAATTTTTATAAGTAAGTACCTACCTATTGTATGAGTGAAGATAAAGTAGTATACGCAACTGCATATAATATGGTATTAAAACACTCGTTTGATGCTATTATCACACTCGGCTGCGCCTCGTGTGATAAACCCAAACTCGTGTTTTAATAACCAGTTTTATATGACAGTTGCATAAACTACTATTATTGGCTTTGCTCCCAAAGCTCAGTTTTCCTTTTAATCAAAAATGTCTATAGTAAGGTGGTCAAGTGATCAACTCATTTTGTATCATCATCATTTTGTAAACTTCTTACGATGGTTCAGCGACCCGAGGAGGATCTTGGCCTCCGACACAAGAGTTTGGCCCCAGGTAACAGCTAGGCTGCAAGCGAGCTTGAAGCACTTTGTATGGGAATTCGAAAATTCTTATTCGATTAAAATCTCTTTCCTTGGCAAAGTTGCTTGTTATCATTTCTTTGGGAGCTAAACTAGAGAAAATTAACGCTGTAGGTATTCTATGAGTAAGACTCTTTATATGAAAAGTTACGAAACTTTATACTTCAGTAAATAAGTTAAAGATAAAATAAAGTAGGCAGCAGATGGCAGTGGCTGTTCTTAATTAAATTCTGTTTGAGTTCTTCTAGTCTAATACCTACATAATTTTATATTTTAATTAATTGACTGCTGAAAGTGAAGTTTGGTTGATCTTTTGAAGAAATTTTTAGTCCTTAATGTCCTTGCCATTAAATAAACACATCTATTTTTTGGTAGAATATTTTGTTGTAAAGAAAAACAAAACCGCCAAAGTGCGTGTCGGACTCGTATCCAACAGAAAAATACATTTTGAAAAACGATATTTTGGTGGTACGAGCTCTTAACATGCTCACGAATATGTAGACCATGTACTTTTTGATTGTTACAACCCTGCTTTTGATTTGCGCTAGCAAAATATCTTTTAGTGGAGGCGCTTTAGGTCGGAATTTAGGTTCCTAACCTTCTGTACTTCATTTTGGTGAGACCGACTCGCACTTGACGAGTTTTTATTATTTTATATTATGATATACACGGTTATATTTTGTACCAATTGTAATAACTTTTGTATACACCCATACTAAAAACGTGTTTATTAGTCGATTTTTGCTCGATTTATTCTTTTAGAACTATTATAAAAAACCGGTCAAGTGCGAGTCGGACTCGCGCGCCGAGGGTTCCGATATACCTATAGTATTTTTGGAAGCAATAAAGTCCATTTTCAGGACCGCAAAACTAAATTTGTTTGTAAAGGTTTTTTGCAGATTTCTGAAAAACTGTGCAACTTAGAAAGATCGTTTTATTTTTGCTGTAAAGTTTACATAAACCTCTGTCAACTGTAATTAATTCAGATTTTCCCTTACTCAAACTTCGGAGATAAGGGGGGGGGAATGGTATTTTTTTTGACATTTTTCATCATAACTTGAAAACTAAGAAACTTAAAAAAATACAAAAATATATTTTAAAATGTACAAGTAAAGCCCTTTCATATGATACCCCACTCGACCTAGTAGCGACAATTTGAAATTTGGCCCCCCCTATTTTGGCCCCCTTTACATTAATAATCATACTTTTTTCAAAAAAATTTCATGTGCAATTAAGTTGGGCAACTATATTCTAAAACTATTCCAAATTTCAGCTCGATAGCGTAAGTGGTTGCTGAGATATAGAGGTGTGACAGACAGACGGACAGACAGAGCGGCACCATAAGGGTTCCTTTTTTTTACCATTTTGGTATCGGAACCCTAAAAAGGGAACATCTAAAAGCGTGAAATTTGGTATGTGTATAATATTTAAGCTATGGAATAACAAAAAATAATTAAAGCTGGTCGAGTGCGAGTCAGACCCGCGCTAATTTAATACATTTCTGCGTGGCTGCGCGTCCATAACTAATATGGTATTTTTATCTTAGAGGTAAGGAACCCAAGGTGCGCGAGACTTACTTGCACTTGGCCGGTAACAACAACTTATAATAGTTCTAACCGAGACATGGCTATGTTAGAGGCCTTTGGCGGTTCAAACCAAAGAGTTTCGAACCTCGCTGCTCATACACTCTGATACCAGGGTTTGTGAGGTCAGTCCTCGATCTTATGACCCACACGACATGAGGATATTACTATGTGTAGACGGTAGCGCCACCCTTCATGCGTTTAGACATCATATTAATAATAACTGGGATAAGCTTGTTTGACTTGCTCTAACAATAAGGTATTGTTGTCCGGACAGCGTGTGAAGGGTTAAGGGTTATTTACAATGCTGAAACAGGTGTTAAGAGTGTTAAACTAAAGTGGTTGGCTTATGTGTAAGCACTTTTAATACACATAATAGCGTCAGTTGGGAACTGCCAAGTAAGCAGCATGAAAAGTGGCCTTTTTGTACATTATTAGGGTTCCGATACCAAAATGGTAAAAAAAAGGAACCCTTATGGTGCCGCTCTGTCTGTCCGTCTGTCTGTCACACCTCTATATCTCAGCAACCACTTATGCTATCAACCTGAAATTTGGAATAGTTTTAGAATATAGTTGCCCAACTTAATTGCACAAGAAAAAATTTTGAAAAAAGTATGATTATTAATATAAAGGGGGCCAAAATAGGGGGGGCCAAATTTCAAATTGTCGCTACTAGGTCGAGTGGGGTATCATATGAAAGGGCTTTACTTGTACATTTTAAAATATATTTTTGTATTTTTTTAAATTTCTTAGTTTTAAAGTTATGATGAAAAATGTCAAGAAAAATACCATTCCCCCCCCCTTATCTCCGAAGTTTGAGTAAGGAAAAATCTGAATTAATTACAGTTGACAGAAGTTTATATAAACTTTGCAGCAAAAATAAAACGATCTTTCTAAGTTGCACAGTTTTTCAGAAATCTGCAAAAAACCTTTACAAACAAATTTAGTTTTGCGGTCCTGAAAATGGACTTTATTGCTTCCAAAAATACTATAGGTATATCGGAACCCTCGGCGCGCGAGTCCGACTCGCACTTGACCGGTTTTTTTTATTTTTATTTTATAAATCTTTTTAGCGACGACGGAACGGAGTCGGTATATGTTATATGATGCGTTTAGGGTTAGAGGTTGTTTGCGTATATGTATTTTTTATGTAATAAAACACCATTTTCACACTAGTTCCACTATTAATTTAGTAAAATTTATACAGTGTGAAAATGGTGTTTAATTACATAAATACATTAGAGTTCCATCAAGTAATAACAACACAAAGTATATCATATAATGTATTATGTTACCATATTCCTGGAAAAGTACTGGGCCCATTTCGAAGCGGTTTTTCGCATTAAACGGCAAAAAATCTGGTTGGGTAGCGGTACTAGCGGTTACGTTTAATTTTCTCGTCTACCCCATGGTGTGGGGTGTCATTAGATAGGCCTTTTAAAATATTGTAACTGTGCAAGCAGACCACTAGGTATTCGGTTTAGGAATCCATTTATATAAAAGCTCTAATTAATTCTATAAGTTTGAGAAGCTGCCAATAAAAATACATTCAAAATTTAAAACAACTCCAGACGCAAAAAAGCTTAATTTTTTGATAATAATGATTCTCAAAAAGAAGTGTGTTTTTTCTCTCTACTAACCTTGGTCCAACGCCCACACAAAGATAAGAATTCCTAGTTCTCTTAGCCATCATGCATCGTTTTGGTGGCAGATCTAGCTTGACAATTGCTGGGTGATTCTAACCCCAACGGTGATAGGAATAAGAAAGGTACAAAGTCCAACGTGTCAAGCTTGATGTGCTCTTGACTGTACGATATAAATGATTACTTCTGACACCGGCTTGCGATAAGACAGATGAAAGGACATCAGACTGTCTTAGCTCGGGTCAGTGGGCAGAACCTCTTATTTGTAACGGGTGTTCTAAAGGGCAAGCGAGCAGTCAGACTTACTTAATATTAGCTCTGCTTTAACCCTAAGGTTGACTCAAATAAGGAAATAAAAACAAGTAACTTTCCCGAATAAAAAAAAGAACCGGTCAAGTGCGAGTCAGACTTGCGCGCCGAGGGTTCCGATATGCCTTTAGTATATTTGGAGGCAATAAAGTCCATTATTAGGACCGCAAAACTAAATTTGTATGCAAAGGTTTTTTGCAGATTTCTAAAATCCAGTGCAACTTAGAATGATCGTTTTATTTTTGCTGTAATATATACATAAACTTCTATGGACTGTAGTTAATTCAGATTTTTCCTTTCACAAAATTCGGAGATAAGGGGGGGGGGGGGGGGGGAATGGATTTTTTTGACATTTTTCATCACAACTTGATAACTAAGAGTCGTAAATTAATACAAAAATATCTATACATATAATAAAAGAGTAGAAACCGCGTGTCTGTACTTTTGATAAATTTATTAAAAAAATAGTGTGGGCGATAAGAAACGACTAATAGAGCTCAAAAATATGTTTTCTGAACTTTTTGTCTGTCTGTCTATATGTTTTCTCCGAAATTACTGAACGGATTCTCTGGCGGTTTTCGCAGATAGATTAAGCTTAGCTCTGAGCAACATATAGGCCATGTTTCATTCAAATCGGTTCTCTCAATCAGAAGCTACACTAATGTAAAGTATCAAATTGCATGTGCGATAATAACTCACGAACCGATTCAAATTGAGTTTTCAATTACGAGTTTGGCTTACTTTTGTGCAACATAAAAGTTTAGTTTCATTGCAAACGGTTCACTCAGACAGAAGGTACGCTAAGTTTCATGCGGCGGCGCAAATAACTCACAAACTATTGAACGGATTCAAACGGGGTTTTCAATAAACTATCAAGCTTACTTCTTTGCAACATATTAGCTTACTTTCATTGAAAACGGCTCACTCAGACAGGTGCGCGAAATTTCCAGCGGAGGCGCCAATATCTCACAAACAACTGAACCGATTAAAACGAGGTTTTCAGTAACGTATTTGGCTTACT
The DNA here is from genome assembly GCA_947532105.1 of Athrips mouffetella. NCBI lineage: Eukaryota > Metazoa > Arthropoda > Insecta > Lepidoptera > Gelechiidae > Athrips > Athrips mouffetella. Next base: position 4,259,910 of record OX383969.1, on the reverse strand, counting down.
CCAAGCAACATGTATGCTTAGCTTCATTGCAAACGGTTCACTCAGACATAAAATACACTAAGTTTCAAGCGGCGGCACCAATAACTCACAAACTACTAAACGGATTTAAACGGGGTTTTTCAATAACGTGTTTGGCTTAATTCTTTGCAATGTATTAGCTTAATTTCATTGAAAACGGTTTACTCAGACACAAAATACCCGAAGTTTCAATAGGCGGCGCCAATAGCTCACAAAATACTGTACCGACTCCAACTGGCATTTCCATGACGTGCTTGGATTAGGTACTTTCGTGCAACAAAAAGTTTCAAGCGAAGGCACGAATAATTCAAAAACTTTTGAGCAGATTCAATCGTGGCTTTCAATAACGCGTTTAGCTTACTCCTGTGCAATAAATAAGCTTAGTTTCATTGCGATAGGTAGGTTCATTCTGACAGAAGATACGCAATGTTTCAAGCTGCAGAACCAAGAACTCACCTACTGAACTGGTTCAAAGTCAAACGAGGTTGTCAATGACGCGTCGGGCTTCTTTCTGTGCAACATATAAGTTTTATTTCATGCAAATGGATCACTCAGAAGGTTCGCGAAATTTTAAGCGGCCGCACCAATACCTCACAAACTACTTGAACGACTTAAACGGGGTTTTCAATAACGTATTTGGGTTGCTTTCATGCAATATTTGAACTTTTTTTATTGCAATCGGTTCATTCAAACAGATAATAGGCGACTTCAAAGTTTCAAGCAGTGAAACCGAGCTGAAATCAAACAAAGCTCATAATTTTGTACGGAAGAAAGCCAAATACGTTGTTGAAAATTCCGTTTGATTCCGAAAATCTAGATTTAGTTTTATTGTAAAAATAATAATAAAAAAATTCCTGTTTCGGCATGGCGGTGCAAAAAATGTAAAAAAAAATATGAGTTTTTAAAGTTTTGAAAACTTAGGAATTAGGTACTTATAAACTAAATACTTTAAAAAAACAAAGAGAGAAGTGAATCATTGTTTTTTAAGGAATTGTCTTTTAAGGGGAGAGATAAGTTACAAAGATTGTACGGAAGTGAAGTCCAACAGTTTTGTATGTAGGTACATGTAGAGTTAAAAGCATGTGAAGCTAGTCACGTTGGACTTTGTACCGCTCTTTTTTCAGTAGCCACAGAAGCTAAAGTGACTGAGCCTCAGAATGATTTTACACTTACGAGGATAGTGGTCGACCTAACAGTCCACACGTAAACAAGAGGTGTTTAATTTACAAAAATCCGTATTACCGGTACTCTCTAAAAATATAAACGCAAGAACTGCACAGTCTGTCTGTCTGTTACGCTTTTATGACTAATTCGATAAACCGATTGTGATAAAAACTTGGTTCGAAGATAGTTTGAACCACGGGAAAAGTCATTAGCTACTTTTTTTGAACCCCACGCGGACGGAGTCGCGGGCAACAGCTAGTATTTAATAATGTACAAGTAAAGCCCTTTTATATGATACCCCACTCGATCTAGTAATATTTGGGCCCCCTTTACAGAAATATTCATATATTTTTTTAAATTTCTTCATGTGCAATTAAGTTCGGCAACTATATTCTAAAACTATTCCAAATTTCAAGTCGATAGCACGAGTGGATGCCGAGATATAGAGGCGTGACAGACAGACAAAGTCGCACCATAAGGGTTCATTTTTTTTACCATCTTGATATCGGAACCCTAAAAAATATACTCGTAATAATATTTTCGTCTCTCCATACTCAAGTGTCGACCCATTTTGTATGGGAAATGGGAAGACGAAATTTTGTTTTTTTCTTAGGGAAAGTTGCTTGTTATCATGTTGCTCCAGAAGGCTTCTAGAATCACTGGGCTTCTGGAGCAAATCAAATGAAAACTCACATTGTTATTTTAACGCACGTGAACTTTAATTGGTTTTGCTCCCGAAGCCCAGTGATTCTAGGAGAAAATAAGTACATTTCCCAAAGAAGACGACTTTCCATACAGAATGTATTCCTTCCTACCCAGATAGATATGTTATAACAAAATTAAACGAGCAATATTTTTTGTACATAATATATTTGTAAAACGGCTGTAACGATTTCAATGAAATTTACCAAATGGGTTTTTCGGGGGCGAAAAATCGATCCAGCTAGGTCTGGGAAAATTCGTTTTCCCCGTGTTTTTAAGCATTTTTTTACTTTCGAGCGGAGCGAGAAAGGTATTGTATTCGTAAAAAAAAGTTTTTCTAATTTTCTCAAAAATGTGTTCTATATCACTTATACATCATAAAAAACAAGTCTCCCAAAAATGTCCGTCCGTCGGTCGGTCGGTCGGTCGGTCGTTCGGTCCGTCGGTCGGTCTGTCCTTCACGCTTTGGCCTAGCGGCTAAACGAATGGTTCTATTGACACCATATTTTGAATTTAGGAGTTTTATGCATATCCATCGAAGGGTTCTAAGTGGTTTCTGGCTGGCTCTCATTTTGAGGGTAGCTGTCATACAACGAAAATGAAAAATTGAAATTTTCTCAAAAACGGCTCATAGAATCTTGATGAAACTTTGCATGCCCAAGCATCTCCATGTAAGATTTCTTGCGCCAGTATTAAATGATCTGTGTAATTTCATATAAGGGGTGTTCCTGTACCACCAAATCGTAAATATGTGATTTACCCAAAATTGGTTCCATTGAGTTTATTAAAATTTTCTATAATATTACTCCTGGATTGGTTGACTACCTGACTGGATATTCTTTATGATTTTTTGAATAAAATTTAGTACACAGGGTGTACCAAAAACTGAAAGGGCTTGCTCAGTAAACTAAACTGAACAATTATCCATAAGGAACATGTGTTGGGAAATTAAAAAAATCTCCATGCAAGTATCCTACGGTAGTATCTATTGATCTGTGAAAATTCATATAAAGGGTGCTCCAGTACTACCAAAAGTTAAACATGTGATTTACTCGAAATCGTTTGAGGTTTGTTTGTTTTAATGTTTAACAATTTGAATTCTGAATTGATCTGTATATTTCATTCAAACATTTTTTTGGAAAAACGTAAATAAAAGTTTGTATTACCATACTATGTGTATGGCATTACAAATTTAAGTTTGCGGTTGATAGTTTTTCCTTGAGTATTGCGAGAAAGTAAGTGCAGTGCTGCTGTACCATTTATTAAATACCGCGTTATAGACAGTTACCTACAGCGCCATCTGTTGGCGGGTAGCGTAGCTTGCTCACCCGATGATATTTTAATGTTGAGGCGGCTATTATAGAGCGAATCTCGGTCGCGCTGGTACTGATAACAAAGCAAGTAACACGCTACAAACCATGGGAACGACAGACCCGCTCCAGGTCAAAGTGTTACCATTGACGTGCCGCTAAGTGTAACTGAAAAAAAAAAATCTATAGGTACTTATACCCTCTCGTTGTTCCACCAGTCAGTAATTAAATCTTTTAAGACGCCAAGCCTTAATTAGTCATTAAAGTTATGAGTTTTCACCGAACTTCCAAAGTGAAAACCTATACCTTTGCGCTTATAGACCTTATCTTATGAGCAATAGGGGTAATTTTTGAATGTTTTTAAGGTAAATAACTTGGCAAAAGTATTAAGTGGGAATTCGAAATCGGAAGACGGGTATCGGTGGAGAAAGTCGGACTTGGCTGTTCTTAGTAGTTTTGTGTTAGCCAAAATATAGTATTGGAGTAATGAATAATCCTATCACAAAAGATGTATTTTGATTTAAACAACAACGTTTTAACGTATTTGTTAAAACATAATCGATCGTCTTATTTAAAAACTTATTAAATTAAAAATATCCTATACTATTAAACGAGAAATATCGTTTAATCCTCAGATTAATGAAGGTCTCTCACAAGAGACCTATCAATAATCTAAGGTTTATTCAACGAACGTAGTGAGTATACTTTATCTAAGGTTTATTCTTTGTTCGATATTAAAATCTCTTAAACAAATATAGATATGTTCTAACGTTTTCGATGAAATTCACTATACGGGGGTTTTCGGGGTTGAAAAATCAATCTCTCTGGGAAAATTCGTTTTATCCGTTTTTTTAGCATATATTGAAAATAGCGCGTTTCAGAAACCCTACAGCACCATCTGAGCAAAGCTCGGTAACTACACTGACTGCCTCACTCAGAGATGTCACTTAAAGTTAATCGTTGATTAAGTCTCGTGTTCTCACTTTCTTATTCAATGAAATTGAAAAGGACAACATGAGTCTTAACGAATGGTTAACTTTAAGTGACGTCTTTGAGTATGGCAGTAAGACCCAGTATACATCCATTAGCCTACCTCCGAAGCTAGATAACGCACCGGCAACGGGTAAATGGATAACGTCATAACATAAGTAAACATTATACGAGTATACCCGTGTGGAGAAAATGATAATACAATAGGTACCATACCTACCTTTTGTTGTCATGACAGATATTCTGATCTCCAATATTATAATATTTAAGTCACCAGTGTTTACTAACTTTTCATAGCTTTACGATATTGTTCATAAATGGTTGTTGTATTGACTCCTTTGTACGAACTGTCAGAGCGCGGCGGCTTTTCGACCAATCCCAGCGTTTTATGGAAAGGGTAATATTGTGGTGGGAGAGGTCTCTCAAACGTTCGAGCCAGCCTCGCTCAGGCAGTCGTATTTTGTTCTTCAAACTGGGAGATTCTACCTTTAAAGGAGTAATCACGTATTGTGTAAAATTATGAAGACTCTTCTTCATATGTATGGTATTGTGTTAATGTACCCATTTTAACACTGTGTAAAGTGAATAACTTATTACAAAACGTAAGTAGACTTCGAGTGTTTTATTTAACATATTTCTCAACTCCCTCTCATTTGTTAACATGTCAGAAGCGGGATACGAGCCCTCACTTTCCACAAAGTGGACTGATAATGTTCAAAAATACATCTGCTGTATCTCAAAAACTGACTTGTTTGAAATGAGTGGAAAAACTGGAAAATCAACTACTTGTTTTTTTTTTCTCATGTGGTATTTTTTTTCACCTTTTTTTTAACGTTGTGTTAAGGACGAGTGATTATTTAAAGTAAATAGTTATGATTGTATACTACCTACATGCTACCTACATTTTAAATCATTTTTGCACAAAATCGTTCGACGTTGCTAAGGAATAAGTGTACACAGTTCACTTTAACCATTTATTATCAAGACTGAGTTTAAAACAAACAACATTTCGTGCTTTCATTCAGACAAATTAATCTTTTAGTTGTGTTTTACATATGGTTGTAATAATTTTTGGTGTAGGTACGTATTCAAAATAATAGTCTGAAGGTCTATTGGTTCGTATTCCCATGCGTAGTTCACTGTTTCAATTAATTATGTTCTTTATTTTGTTTGAAATTTACTGCTGCAAAAAAAAAACACGTAATATCTAACTACGAGTAAAAGCTACTTAAAAGTGTCCACTATTACGTTTATAGATTTCATTCAATTTAAAGCCTTAAAAGCGTTTCAAACATTGATCGCTTCTATACAATAGATACTCGCGCTGGAATTTTTACATTTCAGCACGTCATAATGGACAAAATCCGTAACCGTGGCAAGAGTCTAGCTTCGATTCGAGCGTTGCCTAGCTGTGCAGCGCAGCAGACTGCGCCGGGCGAGCAGCAGGCCAAGCAGCCAGCCCACAGCAGTCGGGGCCTCGTGGACAGCAGGCCATGCAGCCAGACCACAGCAGTCGGTGCTTGGTGGACAGCAGGCCATGCCGTCAACCCACAGCAGTCGGTGCCTGGTGGACAGCAGGCCATGCAGCCAGCCCCACAGCAGTCGGGGCCTCGTGGACAGCAGGCCATGCAGTCAACCCACAGCAGTCGGAGCCTGGTAGACAGCAGGCCATGCAGCCAGCCCACAGCAGTCAGGGCCTCGTGGACCGCAGGCCATGCAGCCAGCCCTCAAAAGTCGGTGCCTGGTGGACAGCAGCCTATGCAGCCAGCCCACAGCAGTCGTCACCTGGTGGACAGCAGCCCATGCAGCCAGAACCACAGCTGGCAGTCGGCGCCTGGTGGACAACAGGCCATGCAGTCAGCACCACGGTCATCCGCGCCTGATGAACAGCAGGCCGTGCAGCCAGCGCCATAACACAAGGCGACTGGTAAGCGGCAGGCTGTGCGTGCAACCAGCTGCCACTCGCACAATCAGCCCAGTGAGTAGTCAACTCCGGGCATATGGAGGTAACACCAATGACTTGGTTTTTGGTTCTTTTTATAGAGTCTCAGTAGTTAGGCTTTGTAGTTAACCTTCCTTGACCCTGATGCGGCAGACACCCATAACAATGCGGTGACTGATTTCGACAGTACAAAAATAAAAATTGTAAACGATGTCGTTAAGTTTAAACAAATTTTAACAATCTTCTGTTGGACTAGGAAACAATGTCCTAAAATAGCATGAAGGATATACCCATGGTACTATTTTGTTAGAATGTTTCAAGCCAATTTAGTCCTATACTATTAAACGAGCCATAATATATTTGTAAAATGTTTGTCGATAACGGCTCTAACGATTTCAATGAAATTTACCATACGGGGGTTTCCGGGGGCAAAATCGATCTAGCTAGGTCTCATGTCTGTTTTCCCCGTGTTTCTAAGCATTTTTTTAAAAACATCGCGTTTTAGACAGAAACCTAGAGCGCCAACTGTTGGCGGGTACCACAGCTTGCTCACCTGAGGCGGCTAAGAGCGAAGCTCGGTCGACTAGGTACTAAATCTTAAAGAAATAAAACTACATATCTATTCCAAATCAAACAAACTGTCCAAATTAAAATATTAAAAACGAAGAAAAAAAGAACTGCTAAAGCAAATAAAATAAGTTTCATAATAAATGTCTGAACTAAGCTGCACTTCTCTTCAGAATAGGGTAGAAGAATTTATTAATCAGTAGCTTTATCAGTATATAACAGTGACTAATACCGTTAAATTAGTTCAAGGCACATATGAGACTAGTCACAATTTAAAACTGAAAACCTACTCATCTCAAAACATACCAATTTCTATAAAAAAAAAATCGTAGCTTATTTTGGGGATAGTGTTGTATTTTTTTGAAATATGAACAGTTAAATCTGTTCTGTAGTAATTGATTAACCCAGTGACATTTTATCTGTAATATTATTGTAGCGTAGATTAGTGAACAATCTTATTTCCAGCGAGGGACACTCTAACCACTCCAATCTTTTTAGTTATTACGCTGAATTTTACATAGTTTCAATTCGTTTGAAAGTTTTGACAGCTTGTAACTCGGTCGAATAGTTCCTTGCTTTGGTTTTAAATATTTTTATAGTGAATTTCCGGTCATTTCTCTATTCTGATTGTTGAGAATAGACCCCATTCGCCCAAACGTTTTGCCGAATCAATCAAATAAGCAGCTTTGCCTGACGTCTGTCACTGCGTTTTTTCGGTGTCGATGGGTGGTATCTGTATCTGTTGGTAGTTAATCTTTATAATCATAGTAAAATATATAAAATTTTAATTAATTTCATACCGATTACACGGTGTCATTATTTTTTTCCTCGTGCTGATTTGCAGCGCTATCCAGTGAACATTTCAAAATGTGGTCGAAAACACTATTCAAGTGTGCTTTCTTGTATCTCTGGGTGGATGCTCGCAATAAATTTACACTCGATTCTATATACATAAAATTTATTTTTATGCCGCATAGATCTGTGTTTTATTCAGTTTTATTGGTATCTTTTGTTAGGTAGTTTTATGGCAAAGTCCCCTTTTTATGGTGTGACAAAATGACATTATAAGTAGTTGGGTAAAACAAAAAAACAAAAATTATATATATATATATATATATATATATATATATATATATTGGAAGTTCTCTTTAACCTTTCTTGAACATGCTTATTGAATTACAAAAAAAAAAAACATATACTTAGATCAATTATATCAATAGTTTAGACTTGACACTTTTGAAAATAGACCGAAATGACAGCCTGGTCGATAGGAATCACAATTTTATTTATTGTTAATTTAAGCCCTTAAGCAGAATAATCACGAACACTAAATATCGTTAGTATTATCTGCGCTATGTCGGTAATTAAAACATCGTCATATCAGCCGAAAGACGTCCGCTGTTGGACATAGGTCTTCCCTAGAGATCTTCTTGATGCCCGGTCCAGCGCTGCTTGCATCCAGCGGCTTCCCGCGACCTTGACTGGACCGTCGGTCCACCTTCTGAGAGGCCCGCCTACGCTTCATCTACTGGTACGGGAGTCGCCACTCTAGTGCCTTTACGCCTCTTCGGCGATCGGTTCGTCTTGCGATATGCCCTGCCCATATGGTGAGCCCTGGCAGTAAAACATAATTAATTAAAATCTTCAATAAAACAATATTCGTCAGAATGTGATTTTGGCCGACTTAAAGTATGTGAGATGATCGGCGGCATAAGCATAATCGACGAAGTATTGTTGCACTTACAAAAGAAACTGCTGATATATACCGTGGTAAACTGACGATTGAAGTATATTTATTTTGGCTAGTCGGTGAACACTGCACTTCACTATTTTTCGTTGCTGTTGGTCACAATTCACACTAATTGTATTCCTTACTTAACTAACTCTTTTAGTAAGCGAGGTTTAAATTACTTTAAAATAACAAATTTGATGATTTTGACAAATACCTTCTTTTCAAAATTCGTTGATTAACCAATCACGTTATACAATCGCTCGTCTCTTGAAATCTTATCAAAACAACGAAGACGGTCACTTTTATCGATTAATTATAATTATAATATCACTTTTATCGACCGAAGTGATGTACACAGAAGAGAGAAAATGAAAATTGTTCGGTTGATAGCACACTAATTAATAGTTAAGACTTGATAAAGCCCAACTCATTACATTAGATCAACTTTCTGATACTTTTATATATTACCATACAATTGGTTTAGAAAAATACTGTATTTAAAATACATATGATTATTCCATATATTGAACGATAAATATCAGTTATATTAAGCAGAAATAAAAGCGAGAATATCTTTAACTACCTATTACCCGCGACTTCGTCGAGTAAAGAAAACACATTTTCCAAAGGAAATACTAAAACTTTTCCATATGTTTATCTGAATCTTTTCAAAGCTAGAGTGAACAAGCATTAGCGAGGCTTACCTCCTTTCATGCTTGCATGCTACATCAAAATAATAATAAAACAAAAAGATGGTGTAGTTATTGTAATTAATTAATAAGAAAGAAAGGAAAGAATCATAAGTAATATGACACTTCAAACGAGTGTGAATATCCTCTAGAGTTCTTAATACTCGATTGGACACGGGAAAATATTGATTATAATCCCTAAGTACTAATTATAATCCCTTTGTAAATTTTTCATAGAGTTCCCTGAGAATTTATGGAAAATGTATTGCACTTTATGTAGAATTGCCTTAAGGCGTAAAGAGCTACATTTGCTTCATCTATTGTCTTATCTTCAGAGGTTTTGTGATTTTGTAGGGTGGCTCTTTATTGCACTTCAATTTATTGAGACGTATTACTTAAGATCCATTACAACACATGAAAATGCGGACTTACCTCGAAATGGAACTTCTTCCAGTCAATTATTGAGGCTAAAGGTGATATACATTGCAAAATAGATGTGCATGTTACCTAGCACTGTGCAAATCCCTAACTAACAATACAGTTAAAGAAGCTTAATAAATTTGGCTAACTAAATATTACTTTAGTTTAAGTGTCAACATTTTAATACCTCTACTGTTCCCAAATTGTAATTTTGAAACTCTATTACCATGCCATAAAGTCCAGAGTGTTCCTACTGACGTGCAGTTGGGTGTACCTATGCACATAACACCTTTCATTAAGGAAAAGGCCCTTATTCACATATTATGAGTATGCATGTTTTGTATAAACAATGATACTACGTTTCAATACATTTTTCGCATCTATCTTCGGCCACTGAGATTAAAATTTGAATGAATAAATCTTAAATATGCGACTATTATTAATAATTTGCTAATTATTTATAATCACACCTTAAACACTTTACTTTGTAGTATTTTTACTACACTGGGCATAACCTTAAGGCCTTTGGTGACGATAAATAAAGCTTTCATGAAAATTGGAACCTTTAACCTTGCAGTTAGGCACTTACCTATTGCCTTGTTGCGTAACTTTTGCGGCCTTGTAGCCGAACTCATTGATATACGGCCGTGTAGCCCAATTCATTGACATATTATGGTCTTATAGCCCAACTCATTTACATATAAATAACAATCTTTTATTTCATATTTCAACTCATTGTCATATAAATAATAATCTTTTATTTCAGATTAGAAATAATGGCCTTGATGCCAAACCATGGCCTTGATGCCAAACCCTGGTCTTGATGCCAAACCATGGCCTTGATGCCGAACCATTGCCTTGATGCCAAACCATGGCCTTGATGCCGAACCATGGCCTTGATGCCAAACCAAACCATGTAACAATCTTTTATTTCATATTTCAACTCATTGTCATATAAATAATAATCTTTTATTTCAGATTAGAAATAATGGCCTTGATGCCAAACCATGTCTTTGTTGCCAAATCCTGGCCTTGTTGCCAAACCGTGTCCTAGTGCCAAATTTTGGTTTTGTTATCTACAGTTTTACATAATTTTTATTACTATCATTGTTTGTTTGTGGCCATGTTGCCTTGTATTAGACTTAATATTATCATAATTTTATTGTAAGTAGTAATGTTATATAGGCATTGTTGCCCTATGTAATAACTAAAATCTTTTTGAATCTATTGTACTTAATTCGTACTTTACGTGATAACAACTGATGTAAACAAACTATATTTCAAAGAACTACGAGTTCCCAACCTTTTTGTTATTTAGATTTTGTACGAGACGTCTTGTAATATTCAACGTCAATATTTCTTGACAATCTTTATTAATTCTGTCAGATTACTTCATAATCATAATTAAATCTTGTGTTTGATCAATTTCACATAATGTAAAAGCACTGTTAAATAATATTGTGTCATATTATAGCAAACATTCGGATCTCTATAACTTATAAAGAATAGTGTTGTACATGTATTCGTTTTTGAGAGACGGTACGAGGACGTACCTATCACAATCGGATGGCCGACTGTTGTCATGACAGATATTCTGATCTCCAATATTATAATATTTAAGTCACCAGTGTTTACTAACTTTTCATAGCTTTACGATATTGTTCATAAATGGTTGTTGTATTGACTCCTTTGTACAAACTGTCAGAGCGCGGCGGCTTTTCGACCAATCCCAGCGTTTTATGGAAAGGGTAATATTGTGGTGGGAGAGGTCTCTCAAACGTTCGAGCCAGCCTCGCTCAGGCAGTCGTATTTTGTTCTTCAAACTGGGAGATTCTACCTTTAAAGGAGTAATCACGTATTGTGTAAAATTATGAAGACTCTTCTTCATATGTATGGTATTGTGTTAATGTACCCATTTTAACACTGTGTAAAGTGAATAACTTATTACAAAACGTAAGTAGACTTCGAGTGTTTTATTTAACATATTTCTCAACTCCCTCTCATTTGTTAACACTTTCTTTATGTCGTAGGCAAATTGTATATTTCGACGTTTTACATTATGCCTTGGCGTTATACAAAATTTCGATTTTTTTTAATTCGTCATTTTACATAATGCCGCGGCAATTCACAAAACGGCGCGTAATTCGTTTCTGGCACTCGCCGGCCGCTGCTGCCGAGGCACGCTCGCTCTGCTCGTGCGTTATGTTTACTATTCTGCCGTCCACAAGCTATAATGCCGTTATCTACGAAAATGGAATTTCGATTTACGCGGCATTGAAGACAAAATCGATGCTGTTTGATAAATAAACCAGTTATTTACAACTTTCACATATCATTAAAAAGGTATTTAAGTGAACTTTACGATTATTTTATTTTCACAACGTAATAGACACACATAGACATGACATCCATCATTGTTGCGGAAGGTGGCTATATATTTGTTTCATTTCTTTGAGATGGACTTCCGCAAGGTAACGCCTGATTCTATTAACTAATAGAAAGGTATCACGGAAAAATTTGAAAATTTCTGTTCGCAGTTAGTTTTGTTTTATTAATTTGTTCATAAAAACGGCACTAAAATGCCGTTAACGTTATATTAGCGGCATTTTAGCGTTTGATATTTGATGTATTTTATTGTCTTGTAAAATACAAGATTACTTTTTTTATAAATACTTCACTAAAATACCGCTAAGTACTTTAACGGCATTAAATTTTGAACTCTGATTTTCAGGTCACAAGACTTAACTACTTAACTTTTATGCTACTATAGTCATATAACGGCATTTAAGGCAAGCTATTTAAGTTTAAATTTATGAATTTGTTTTTATGTTTTTTCTATAGAAACACATTTTTTCATACATTTTTCACCACACCACTTCTCATATTTTTCTAATTTTTGCTCCACTTTTTCGTTGTTGTAGAGTAGAATTATATATTTACTTTCTAAAATTTCTTTCCTTTTCCCGTGTTTTTCTCTGCCTCCTGATTCATGACTGATTGTATTTTCATCTTAATACTTTCCGTATTATTTTTAACGTTTTGTTTAATTTTTATTTTTATCTCACTTCTGGGTGCAAATACAGGTTATAGTTTTTACAATCTTTTTAAGTTTCTTCGTCTATGAAATGAGAATAACAAAGAAATCAGAGGCAATATCCGCATGTTGAATTGAATCATTTCGTTTCGACGCCGCCCGAATCAAACCGTGTAGTTCAGTTGACGGCACTTTAGTGTTGTAAAGTTGGATAGCTGCAATTTAGCTATGTCTTCATATGCAAATATTTACAATGTTATTCAAATTTTGTCGTTAATGATGAGAGCACAAATTGTAAAATTCGAATAATGATTTGGCAAATAAATTTCTAAATTGCCGTTAAGATCCTTTAATCACATTCTTGTGTAGCATTTTCACTTAGCAGCATTTTAGTCTAGGGTCATAATTCTACAAATTTGAAAGTAAGCATAACTATAATACATTAAATGTATTTTAATCGCAATGTAGCTTACAAAAATGAGTTAACGGCAATTAAGTTTGGCGACTGAGAGTAAAATTGTAATGAAAATATGAGTTATTCAATTTTGACGGCATTTAAGCTATGCAATTGTAGTTAATCGCATTATAGCTGTGTTTGCAAAGGAAAATCAGTCATTTAACGGCAAGTTTCTTTTAATTATTTCAGAAACTAAATAAGATAGAAAAATATGACCTAGATAGGTCGATAGAGAATCGTTTTGTGATATTGATACCATTAAAAAGTGAAAATCGAGCAGATGTTGGTTAACGGCATTTTAGCTTATGTACGGCAGTATTATATATTCTGTGGTTATGGTCGAAAGATAACGTAACCCAACCTAAACGATCCCTACTCGAGATCGGTTAGGTTGGGTTTACTTATTGTGGCTAACGAACCTTCAATGCACCTGTGATCTAAACCCGTTTACAATCTTCCGGCGCCATTTTACAATTTGCCGACCGTTTATAGTTTGCCTGCCGTTTGTAAACGACGAATTATACGATTTGCCTGCGATATATAGACATCGTTAGATAAAATTTGATAAGAGATTTGATTTAAGTTTGTTTGTTTGTTTGTTTCAAATTGTCAATGTGGCTTTGCCGCGGTTAAATCTTATGGTTCGCCTTTCACAAACGGGTTAGATCACTAGTGCATATTGGTATATGCGTTAGCGTAATAATACAGGGTGTTAGGGGCAGCCTTCCGAATATGGAAGGGGCATGATCAGTTAACGACACTGAACAACTTTCAGTGAATAAAACTTTCATGAAACGAAAAAAAAATCCGAGTCTCCATACAAAATTGTAAACTTGATCGGGCAGTTAAGTATGGAGAAGCCGATCTTTTTTTTCGTTTTCTGAAAGTTTTGTTCACTGAAAGTTGTTCAGTATCGTTGACTGATCATGCCCCTTCAGTATTCGGAAGGCTGTCCCTAACATCCTGTAAGTATATTCTTTGATATTAGGTCCGTTAGCCAAGACATACCCAGTTAGATAACTAGCAATAGCATTAATGCTAGAAACGAATTATGCACCAAAATATCCATTCAATTTTAGGGTTACGATACCAAAATGGTATAAAAAAGGAACCCTTATGGTGCCGCTTTGTCTGTCTGTCCATCTGTCTGTCTGTCACACCTGTATATCTCGGCAACCACTCATGCTATCGACTTGAAATTTGGAATGGTTTTAGAATATGGTTGTCCAACTTAATTGCACGTAAAAGAATTAAGAAAAAAAAATTAATTATTAATGTAAAGGGGAAATGATTTTTATTTTAACACTTCCTGTGTTCGGATAAATCTACAAAGTAGAAAATCGCAAAATTTCACAACCACAGGCAGGATTCGAACCTGCGTCTTCTGCGTAAGTACCGCAGACGCTTTACCAACTAGGCTACTGTGGTCCTGCCCGATGTTGTGAAATTTTGCGATTTTCTACTTTGTAAATGTAAAGGGGGCCCAAATAGGGGGGGGCAAAATTTCAAATTATCGGTACTAGATTGAGTGGGATATCATATGAAAGGGCTTTACTTGTGGATTCGTAAATATATTTTTGTATTTTTTTACAAGTCTTGGTTTTCAAGTTTTGATGAAAAATGACAAAAAAAAATACCATTCCCCCCCCTTATCTCGGAAGTTTGCGATAGGAAAAATCTGAATTAATTACAGTCTATATACGTTTATGTAAATATTACAGGAAAAATAAAACGAACTCTCTAAATAGCACCGTTTTTTAGAAATCTGCAAAAAACCTTTACAAAGAAATTTAGTTTTGCGTTTCTAAAAATAGACTCTATTGCTTCTAAAAATACTAAAGGTATCTCGGCGCGCGAGTCTGACTCGCACTTGACAGGTTTTTTCCTTTATTCTAACGCCAATTTTGCAGCTATTTCAAAAACAATCGGCTAAAGCTGTCAGAAAAAACATGTTTGTAAAACAATGTTATTCTTTCCGTCAAATATACTCTGGTTTTAGTGTCATGGCTGCAAAATACATTGTAAGCGCTGAAAAAATTGATGGGCATTATGTGAAGTAGCAAATTTTACAATTTGTCGCGGCATTTAGCTAAGCACACCCTTTAAATTTTCTAGAAGAGGACTGATACTACTGAAGCAAGAATTAGTTCTCAAAAAAGAATTTGGAGCTTCGCTTTAGGTTTGCATAACTTTTGCTAGTCTGCGAGGCCTGGATCAGTGCGACTTTGACGCGGAGCGGATGTCTGACGCGGGTGTCCGCGACGGACCCTAAAATGCATGAAGCTTATAAAGTCCGTTCAGTCCAATGCGGAGTTATCCGCTACGGATCCGCTCCGCAACGCACTGAATAGTCTCGTACATATTATTGTTACAATGGAAATGTCTGAAGAGGAAGGCTTCGGGTCGGCAAATGTACCCATAACTTAGGACGTCCTGAATAAAGGCCAGGTCAAGAGTACCCTAAACCGATGAGCGGGAGGGTATAAAAGGGTTAAATCGGTGAGAAAAGAAAAAGCGGGGGAAGTAGGTATGTCAAGAACTCAGATAAAGCATACTCACAGATTTGTCAAAATCGTGGTCTGTCGGAAAAACCATCTGCAGATATGATAAGGATAAGCTACTACTGTCCTACTTAATAATAAATAAAAAAATAAGTGAATAAGCGAACGCATGGATCACGTGGTGTGCATATGCAACGCCATGGCGTTAGCCAAGGCGTTGGCTTGATAATGCGTATGAAGGTCAGGTCAATAATAAACTACAGGCTCCTTCCGCTAAAATCTACATCAAAGCTCATAACGATCATATTTGAAGAGAGCGGAAGACCACAGGAGCAAGGCAGGGGATGCACAAAAGATCCCATACGATCGAAGTTCCTTAAAGTTCAATAACAAGGAACTCAGCCTTACATGATAAGATAACATAAGATGTCAATCTTTTTTTTTATATATATTTTTTTATATTGCTGTCTTCTGCTGTTAGCCTTACAACTTTACTGGACGGTTGGGGAGCGGAAGGCTCTGCCCAGTAAAAACACGGTATATAGGCTACATACAAGCCTAAGGGCGCCTCGCGGGGAGAGAAGATGTCAATCTTATCACGTAAGGCCAAGGTAAGGCGGACGGAGCCAGTACGCTACGTAGTCTTGACAGATCGTAGCAGGTGAAGGTTGTCTCTTCATATCTCAGTCTAAAACTATAGGAAAGAAAGAGGCTTGATATTTAATTTAAGTGTCAACTTTGAGATAGACCGTGTGGTGCCGTCTAAGAATACCCTTATCTCTTTTTGGAGGTGTCTTAAAACGCGTCTAAGGGATATTTAACCAGAGGATGTGCAGTAGGGTTCTTCTATATCGTACCACCTTACTTTCGGTCACACCCACTTCTCTCTCAGTTTTCATTAAATATTTATAAATGCAGAAAAACATTTTCTTTTGATTTATCTGGATTAAAAACTCTTTGGTAAAATGATTTTTAACAAAGATTTTGCATGACATTTTGTTGATATTGTCATGGCAACATAAACAAAATGTCATGCAAAATCTATTAGAAAGGGACAACTTCATCTCTTCTTACGTCCTACTCTGCTCGCATAATTTGGATAAGCGCAATCTGGTTAAAAGCGCCGCGCGCGAAGTATTAAATCTATGACTGTGCGCACCAAAGATTTCGGACCTCTTTGCTTCGCTTACTGTGGTAATTTATTATACTATGGGATGACATCTGTCAGCATATCACACCTCTTTTGCTATGTAATGTCACATGATCATCGATGACTATGAAATTCCAAAATAAAACTACCAAATTAATAAAACGAAGCCTTGTAACAAAAGGGGTACCATATCAAACCTGAAGGATGTGGTTCTGCCCATGAAACTGAACAACTTTCCCCAAGGAAAATTTTGACAAAATTGGAAAGAAGTTTTGATCTCCCATATAGCTTATTAAGTTTCTTTGGGAGGTATTTTTTTTTTTCATATTACTATGTTCCTTAGGGAAAGTTGTTCAGTGTTATGGGCAGAATTACATCTTTCAGGGTTGGTATACCCTTTTTGTTACATTGTGTATAACCCTTATTTTTCTCAGGTGCTTACGTACACGTATATTACAACCATGAGAATCGCGCGGCTGAGTCGTGGGGGGGTGTGGAAAGTGTCTGTTCTGTACGATTAGTACTGCCACTTTATTCTGTGCTTCGGCAACTAATAGGGAATATGTATGATTTTTTATATTAAAAAAAATATATCCTCATTCGTGTAATAAACAGTTAAGTAAAACAATTTTTCGAATAAGTATAAAATCAAAAAATCTGTAAGCCAGCGAATATTTGTTTCTGAATTTTCCTAGCAAAACGAAACACGGAGTTTATATGGCCGTATAACTTAAGCAACGAATAATTTGTGGATGGAAAAGTCGAAAGTCGAAAGCAGAAAGTTTGACTAAGGAACTTTGTTTGGACCAGTTAGGAGATAAACATACTAAAAGTTCTTGCCCCTCCGAGGTCCACTCGAGGGGCACAAAGAAGGTCGCATTTTTTTGTTTTTTGCTTACATCTCGAAAACGGTGCGTCGTACGAAATTTTGTAGTACTACATAATGAAAGCTGATAAAATTTTCTACAACTTAGCTTTTCTAGTTATGAGCTCCGAAAAACTGCCAGGAAAGAGGCTGAGATTATGAGACCGGACATACAGAATCAATATTTTTTAATTTACATGTGTATCCTGAAATCCACGGTAGCACTTGAGAAAAGTTATAAAGCAAAAAAAAAAAAAAAAAAACGTAAGACTATAGAAAACATTTTTGAAAATCGACCATTTGTCGAAGCTCATAGTTAGGCAAAGATAGATAAAAAGTGTGAAAGCCAAAGTTGTAGAGAATTTAATCAGCTTTTATTATGTAGTACAAAAAATTTCGTTCAACGCATCGTTTTTGAGATGTAAGCAAAAAACAAAAAAACGGGTTCTTCTTTGTGCCCACCCCCCTCGAGCGGACCTCGGAGGAGCAAGGACTTTTAGTATGTTTATCTCCTAACTAGCCCAACAAAGTTCTTAAGTCAAACTTTCTGCTTTCGGCTTTTCCATCCACATACCCATTGTGATCACTCATTGGCCATACTAGTAGTGAACTGTGACGTCACTATTCATGTCGGATCTCTCTGTCTAATAGGCGCGTAATTAATAGTTTTGAATGCTTATAACGGCCGCATTTCTAAGCCGATTAAAATTTTAATTTCACTTTCTGTCATCTCTTCTGCGGTATTTTCATATTTTGTTAATAAATGCGACTAAAAAATTTATGCATGTTCCATCATATTGCCAGCCGCAATGCTAAAGCTTTACCACACCCCTATGCTGTGAATTCCTGTGAGTTTCCTGTGCAGCAGTGGACGCTTCTTTACTTATTGTGGCCTCGGGCCCACATTATAAGAAACGAAGTAGGTATCCATAAGAGTAGAGTGGGGTCGGTCGCTTGTTGACATTTAAGCGATATTATATGATACAAAGCCAGCATTTAGGAGCGATAACATGGCTTTCTTGCCACGCAGCCATAATATTATAAAAAAATGGATGTGGTTTTTATTTTTTCATAAATTAAACCTTTGACATACAGTATTTAGAAAAAAAATGTCTAATGATTTATCGAGAGTAACGTTTCCACAAAGAACTGAGTTATCTTTGGACCCCAGCCAAATTTAATTTTAATTTATAAGTTACCTTCTGCAGTGAAAATAAAAATAAATGAATTTGTACTGCAGTTATAGGTAAAAAGCTAACTTACCTTAAAGAAACCAAGAAAATATAAGACACAATATTTTAATTAATAACACTGATTAGCATAGTTTGATTTATAAAGTTCACAGAATTAAAAGTTTGATTTAAAATGTCCACAAATTAATATCAAAAGATGTAAGATAAATTGATTAAGTTGATCGTATTTTAAAAAAATTATAAGAGATGTCTAAACTATATTCGCGTAGTGGAAAGTTTTGTGACAATTAGAGAATTTCGATATTTTATCCGTAATCCGTGCGTCGGGAAACGCTACGTCTAAAACATGTAAAAGTAATAGTAAAGTAATAGTAAAGAAACGTTTATGTGGCCACTTGGACGTTATCCTATGTGATTGATTAACTAAACTTGCTGGTAGTTTTCCTTCCGCAACGGATCAATTTCCAAAAAGTTAAATTATGGCCAAAGATTCTAACCTAAAGAAAACTAGGCGCGACAAAGGCACTTTTGGGATTTAGTGAAAGATGAAGCATATAAAATAATTATCTGTAATTGTATCCTGCTGTTCGGTCGTCCACCGCAGATCCCATACCGTAAGATGTTCAGACCAGCTGGCTCCTTCAGTCAGGGAACGGAAAACCCATTCATAAGGGTTAACCGTTTTAAAAGGTTAACCCTTATATCTGTTAACACAACAAATGGTTCACAGAAATAAACGGATCAGAAAGAACATTTCGGTTAATCTGGGATTGCGTTAGCGGTGGCGGTTTATTTTTGTTTTAGGAAATGAAAAAAAATTGGCCTCTCCATACAAAATTGCAAACTTGATTGGACAGTTTCTATGGAGGGTCTGATTTTTTTTCATTTCCTGAAACTTTTATTCACTGAAAGTTGTTCAGTTACGTTGACTGATCATGCCTTTTCAATTTCGGAAAGCTGTCCTTTACTTATAATAGGTCTTTACCTATGAAATTGCCGAAATTTTCTTACAGATTAATGAGATCATAATTCCTATAATTCTAATGCTATTTTTAGGGTTCCGATACCAAAATGGTAAAAAAAGGAACTCCTTCTGCTGCGGATGCTCCTTCAGTATTCGAAAGGCTGTCCCTAACATCCTGTATATATACAAATATTGCTTGTATAGGATTTGAGGTCGTTTCGTTCACAAAACCCTGGTATTACTTGAGTGCCTATGAACGCCTCATCCACCTTCGCTTTATAGTTCCCACAATGTAACCTACACATGTTTGATGATGAATGGAGGAACAATGGGACTTCATTACCGCCCTGAGACGCATTAATTAATTCTTGTCAACCCCCTCCCTCTTCCCTCCCTCTTTGGCGAGGAGAACACAAGGCCCTACCGACTGTCAACTACAACTTTTGTTCGAAGACTTTGAAAATCGCAAAAAAAATATTCCTTATCATACGAGTATCATCCGGCGCAGGTAGTTCTAATTGGTACCTCAACATTGTTCAGGAATTGGAGGCTCAAAATTTATCTTAAGGCCCTTAGGCCGGTATTTCACTGGGACACCATGGCAGCGCAACTAGTCGCCGCTACCAACAAAATGTATACAGCTCTATAGAGAGTTACTAACCTGGTGTCCGTTTGGTTGCGCAACCAATTTGGCGGCGCGACCAGCTCGGATGCTGGTCGCGCTACCACTCCCAGTGAAATATAGCCCTTAATACTGTGGCCGCAGGGTGTGGTGACTCTGGTGTCTTTACTGGTTGCGCCGCAATGGTGTCCCAGTGGAAAATCGGCCGAAGTGGCAGTGGGCAGGGCTGGGAAAGTGGACCGATCGCTCTGTAGAGCATATCGCTAAAGGAACCGATGACCTATAGGGCGTAAGGTTTTAGAGTACCACGTAGCGTGGGCAGGCCCCCACAAGGTGGATCGACGATCTAGTCAAGGTCGCGGGAAGCCGCTGGATGCGACCAGCGCCGGACCGTTCGACGTGGAGATCTTAAGGGCAGGCCTATGTTTTATTGTCCATGTCTTTCGGCTGATACGATGTTTATGATGATTTGTATCAAGAACAAGGTAACATCATAAAAACATCTCATTAATCGCCCACTGCTGGACAAGGAGGTCCCTCCAGAATTGCATGGCATAGTCTGGACGGGAAGTATACAGTACCATAGTCACCACGCTTGTTAGCGTTGGGGAAGGATTCAGCCAGCCAGGGATTAATTAAAATAATAAAAAAATAAAAATTGTTTATTTCAGACTTCTTAGTTCCTTAGAAATGTTAGTAATAACTAATAACTTAAAACTAGGTGAGACTATAAAAATTGTTTATTTCCAAATTTATTAAATTGTTTATTTCCAACACCATCTCGGTTCTCAGGGCTACACCGAGGCTTACAACATACCAATTGGGTATCCTATCCTTTTAAAGACGACACAGAAGCTTTCTTGTAGATCACTAGTGCATCAGTAAAGTTTCATTCACAAGCTATGATTCAACAAATTAGCCGGCAAATTAGCACCACATCACGATGACTGGGCTGGCATTCTAAACAGATCGGTATTCCTATATATTCACTACATTTTTTTTATGAAAATGTGCATTCAGTCAGTCTATGAAACTGAACATCTTTCCTCAATGAACAAATTAACTGGATTCGATTCTTTTTACTTAGCGTAATGGACAGCTTTACTAATAATAATAATACTTTACTTTATAATGCAGGTTATCGACACATGTCATGTCTTTACGAATTTTTTGCGGCGTTTGAGCCTTTGCGATGTCATGATTGTGCAGAAGATGTCGTAGTCTCTCTACAGACGTCTGTAATCACTGTAAAAATATTTTCAATGAATAATTTAATCGTACCAATAAACTTTCCGTTTGACAAAAGAAATCCACCAGTCGAGAGTGAATGGAAACGGTGAACGAGGAAGGCCTCGGCGTACGTTCCATGATCTTTGATGTTACGTTCCATGATGTTCTTAATAAAGGCCAGGTTAAAAGTAGCCTTAAGCCACGATCACACCTTCCCTTATTCAGAAACTAATTCAGCTTACATTGCTCGTTGAAGTAAGGATATTGCAATTAACATAACCAAGCCTCCCAGCAATATATGCCTAGGTGTGATCGTGGCTTAAACCGACGCACGGGTATGAAAGGGTTGATGAATCAAAGTAGAGGAAGCAAGGGAAGCATTTCAAGATCGTAGCAGTTGGAGGGCTGTGGTCTCTGCCTACCCTGTCCGGAAAAAGGCGTGATGTTATGTACGTGCGTTACTTTCCGCTATCGCATCGATCTTCATGTCGCTTATACCCCTCTGGTTGTATGTGTAATATGATTATCATTCGTTATCGTCATTGTTTTATAGCACAATGCCCGATGGTTCACCTGAACATGATGCAGACACGAGGCCTAGCAAGGCCAAGGTCCCAGTACAGTCAATCACAAATCAGTGAGAACACTTGAACTACGAATTTCAACGCTGACTATTGTCGGCCAAACCCACGGAAATCATGGAATACCTATTGTCATTCATATAAAATGTTTTTTCAGTGTCTAAAAGGCAGGTACACAACTGCGCCAAAAGGTAAGAAAAAAATAGGGCAACAAATTAAATGATTCCCAAAATAATTTTTTATACCCCAATACACTTCAGACAAAATGGATGAATGTACACCAAATTGGCTGAACGTACACCAAATTGGCTGAACGTACACCAAATTGGCTGAACGTACACCAAATTTGGGTAACCGGTTCGGTTAGGTTGCGAGCGTGCCGCGGCGGCAGCGGCCGGCGAAGTGCCAGAAGCAAATTTGATGTACATTCATCAATTTTGGCAGACAAAATTTGGTGAAAATTATTTGGTAAAAATTTACTCAAATTTGGTGGCACGTTAATACACAGCCAAAAAATAGTACTTAAGTATTTTTAGGGTTTCGTACTCAAAGAGTGCCGATGGGATTATATAGGGTGACTTTTAATTAGTTCTTGATAGAAAAAGGTATGCATGTACTCATGATACTGAACAACTTTCACAAAGGAACATAGGTCGAAATACGAAAATCAAATTTTGACCCCCAATAGAAACTGCATCAGCTGATAGCGCATTTTGTTTCTTTCTTTTATGTTTTACATGTATCGTAAAAACGGGAACACTTACAAGCATGAAAATTGGTACGTTTATTGTGTGAAAGCTATAGAATAACAGCAGATAATAAAAACTAGTCATGTGCGAATATGACTTGCACAGTAAACGACAGGTCAAGCTTGACACTCGCAGCTCGACTCTACTCTAGCCCGTGCGTCTATTGAAATAAGAACGGTAAAAAGTCCAATGTATTGCTAGCTAGCTTGATATGCTCTTGACTGTACTTCTACGCGACTGCGCTAAGACGGTAGATATTTTAACCTTAGTGGTACGGAACCCTCGCTGCGCGCATCCGGCTCGCACCTGCCCAGTTTTTTTATTTTGTAATCAGCAGGTAATCAGCCATTACTAAATTTTTATCTTATCCTATTTGCGATTCCGTATTTACATAACAATAATGTTTATTGTAGGTGATTTCATCATCATCAGATGCTCATGACCTACTCTTTCTTTCCGATCACACAAATTAAGCTTTGGAACGGGAAGGCTTTTGAGGCGGGAAGGAATTATATAAAAAAAATCTAAAACTTTTCGAAATTTCAAGTCGATAGCATGCGTGGTTGCTGAGATATACAGATGTGACAGACAGCAGACGAAGTCGCACCATTAGGGTTCCGTAGTCAAAAAGGAATCCTTATAGTTTCATCATGTCCGTCTGTCTGTCTCTCCGTGGATTAGCTCTGAGACCCTTAATAAGTACTAGAAAGTTGTAGTTTATTATGAACATACATTTCATCTACGCCGACAAAGTACATACATACATAACATCACGCCTCTTTCCCGTCGGGGTAGGCAGAGACCACAGTCCTCCACCTGCTACGATCTTGACATACTTCCCTTGCTTCCTGTACTTTCATCAATCCTTTCATACAGCTCGTCGGTTTAGGGTACTTTTAGCCGACAAAGTGGTAATATAAAATTATGTACCTAGGCGACCAAGCTATATTTTAAATATTTTTTGTGGTAGTGTAATTTTTTTTTTCTTGTTTACCCCATAGTGTCGGGCGTCGCTGGATAGGTATTTTTTTTTTCGACTTAAGGATCCTTTTGTTGAACGTGCAATTTTTGTTGGAGTCAAGTGTGTGCCCCCCCCTGCCAGCTAAACGGTAGTTATTGGAAACGTGAAAATATTCACAGTAGTAGTATATATATGAAATTACAAGGAAAACTATCACAGCTGAGTAGGCTTTACAGGTTAATGAGCTATAGCCGAAAAACTGAAAGTAATAAAAATAGCAATAGGAATCAGGCGCTAGGACCTGGCTGAGCATTAGGAGGTAAATGAAATACTAAATATTATTATTGACAATTTAATTTCTTCTGACAATTTGACAATTTAATTGACAATTCGATGTAATTTAATTTAATTTTTTTTAATGTCTCTTTCTGCATGCCTCACAATATGCGATGCCCTAATATAGGGTTCATGTACTAACTGCTACAATTATTTAAGAACTTTAAGCTGTACAATGTAAGCATGAATAAATGAAATGAAAAAAATTAAATGAAATAAATACCTGCTTTGCGATAATAAAAAACTATAGGAAATACAGAACCCTTTACTGCGCGTGACCCGACACGCACTTGGCTGTTTTTTTTTTAATTGTCTCGACGACATCACTGTCCAAATCCAGTAGGTATCGTTTTACAAATTGTGTTAAAATTAAATTGACATCTTTTGTGTTTGGCTTGTTTGGTACATTATGACAGCCTAGTTATTTGAAAAGACAGTCTTTAGAACCTTTGCCATATAAAAATAAATAATTATTTCCATCCTAAAACAGCTCATGGATTTTAAGGGGAATGGTGCCCTAAAATACATTTATTTGTTAAAAAAAATCCAGTTAAAATGACATCGACTGGAATTGATTAATAGTACATTATGATGCAAGTGCGCGATTTTGCTGTTTACGCTCGAGGCTCGAAAATTGTAGCCCGAGCCGCATACGAGGGGTAACGGAGCCGAGAGTGTAATGACCAAAGCGCACGTCCTTCTTACGAAATTTTAAAACACAGTTGCGAATAATAACAAGTAAAACCAAGAAAGCAGTTAAGTATCTGCTTTTTCTTTTTGTATAGCAAAGACTTAACAGACAATCCTTTGAGTGCTGTAAAACGATTGTATTATTGCGGAAACAAATTAGTTCTAAACTGACTTGCTTATGAGCATAACGCGTCAGCCTAAGAGTTGTTACTTTTTTAAACAATTGATGATAGGTAGAAATCTTTCACAAACGATACGACTACGAACACATTATCGCGTGGGAATAGCTGACGCGAGTGATTGCGTGCGCGAAAGAGTTTGTTACTTTTTTAAATTTGACCAATATTTTTATAGTATGTAATTTTTTTATTATGTTTCTCCTTACGTGAACTATCGGCAAAGTCATTGAGATCTAACGGAAAAATTCCTGCACATGCTCGTGCTTCTTCTTAGCCACATCGGATTTTACTGTAGTTGGAAAATGTTTCATACGTAATGTTGACTTTACGGAATGTTTAATTTGATTTATGTAAACAGGGTTATTTTACTATCAGTGTAATATAAATTATCCAATTCTTAAGGATATGTTCACACTGTAGGCTTGCTTATCACCAAAAATTTAGTGACCTGGCTTCTAGCTGCCCTAAAAGTTGGACATTTGTGGCTATTTGTTGCGACTGGCGAGCATTTGCAAGAATCCTGAACGTTTGTACATTCTTACTCAGACTCACAGGAAAAAAATTGGCCATGGACAACCCGGTAGGACAACGGATAAATAAATCCCCGGCTTAGCACGCTGCAGTTGTCAGTTTATCTAGGCCCATAGATTAAAGACTTTTAAATTGATCACGTTTTTTTGACATCCAAGCAGTGCGACACATTTTGAAAGACAAGGACGGCTACATGTGATAGTGTGTAAAGCTATCTCTGTCTAAAATATGTAAAACGTAATTTATGGATATGCTACACATTTTCCTCCAGTGACATTTCTTCGCGCTTGGAGGTGATAGATAAGATGACATAATTGCTCAAATAAAGTGACATATCTCCGAGATATATTTTCCCTCGGGCAGCGTGCTAAGCCGGCTGCAGTGCCTTCTCAGCCTAATAATGAAACAGCGCGCGTAGATTTTTGCGTTTGATCTGCAATGACCGTTATCAACCTGTAGTGAGTGATCGATATGATTAGATTGTTGGTTATTGAAAACGGTCGCGTGACGCCTGAGCATGGCTAGTCCGACTTCTGAGGGGAATCAAACATGGCGCCTTGGCTGGAACTACCGTATGACATCACAAGTGTTAGTCATGAAGAGGAAAAGCTCATCAAAAAGTGCTTGCTGGGTGCGTGTGACTGTGAATGTGTTAAGTGTTGTTTTGCTGTTTGGGTAATATATTTAGGAACTTATTTTTTTTTTATGCCTACAACTTTATTCGCCTAGCTACATTATAAGATTTTAAGGAAACAACTTTTAAACACAAACAATTGGGCCGATTAATAATTTTTTTTTTTTTTTTTAGTTTGATACTCGTATATAAAATTTTTATTCATGTCTTTACAGATCAAGTCATACATAATAGGTACTAATTACCTTATAAACTAAACTAAATAAAAAATGTCACCCAGATCATCATATCTGGGTAGGGTGCCCAAAAGGCTGGCAGCGTTCCCTCTCTGGATAGCCAGACTTATCCTCTGCCCGAGGTAGCTGCCAGCCCTTTTATCACCCGACACATCAGTAAATCAATAATAAATTAATTAAATATTATTATAATTCTCTGCCTGCGTCAGTGTTCCCTAGTACAAATAACCTGAATCTATTCAAGTCGCGAGTAAATAGGCTTCTTCTGCGCAAGCTGGTCCCATCTTCGACCTCATCTCTGTTCTCAAGACTAGATCGAAGTCAAGAGTAAGCCCATTGACAATAAAAAAATAAAAATTCAAATAGAGTTTATCCGATTTAAAAGTATTCGCATATCTTCCCCTAATGTAACGCCTTAAGTAA
The DNA here is from genome assembly GCA_947532105.1 of Athrips mouffetella. NCBI lineage: Eukaryota > Metazoa > Arthropoda > Insecta > Lepidoptera > Gelechiidae > Athrips > Athrips mouffetella. The sequence continues at coordinate 4,233,040 of OX383969.1, read as the reverse complement.
GCCTTATCTTTTTTTTTATTTATTTATTATGCAAAAGATTACAAAATATAATGGACATTGTAAACCTCTAAAATCGGCCCAGTTTATTGGATGAAAACGAAAAGTTTTTTGAAGATCAAGGTCAAGAGTAAGCCCATTGAAAAAATTATATTCAAACGGAGTTTATCCGATTTAAAAGTATTCGCATATCTTCCCCTAATGTAAAGCCTTAAGTAAGCCTTATCTTTTTATTTATTTATTTATTTATTATGCATAAGATTACAAAATATAATGGACATCGTAAACCTCTAAAATCAGCCCAGTTTGTTGGTTGAAAACCAAGTGTAGTTTTTTGAAGTGAAAACTTCTTTAGCGGTGCTTGGCACTTTTTTAGATGGGTAAAAAATGTTAAACTCACGTCAGATGTCGCGTCCGATTTGTAGCCTGATCGAAAAAGCGTCAACTGTCAACCGTATCGTTATTACAATTCGGGTTTTTATTCAATGACATCAAAGAAGTACGCGAGCAATGGCGCGATTGACCCTTACAAAAAGCATAATATTCAAAAATGCAAGTTTTCAATTCTGCCGGCACTCCCGGAGTGCAACCCGTCCTTTTTTTAAAAAGTTCGGACATGATTTGCCTCTAAAGTGCATTTAACCGAGAATAGGAACGTTTAGATAGTTTGTGTTTTCCTGTGCATGTGTTTTGGTTATAAACGAGTGCTTCTTCTATTGAAGAGAATTATCTTCTTAACAGTAACTTCTTGTTTATTCGTTCTATTCTTCCAAGTGGAATTTAATTGACAAACTTGGTGTTTTTTTTTTAAATTGAATGATTACTGAAGAGGAGAAAATAATAATTTTAAACTACATCTTTATTTACAATACTTTGACTATTGTTTATTTTCAATAGGTTATTCCTTTACAAAGTATAATTGAATACAAGCCAAAAACGACTTTAATGACGGCACTAAAGACTACAATACATGCCCAATTCGGATTTCTCCCACAAGGAGATTTCTAATTTAAGAAACCATATTTAGTGGCTTCTTTGCTCGTGGTCGAGTGGTGGTTGCAAAATTTAAACAACGTTAGCCGTTGTCAGAACTCACGACCCGGATGGGTGACCGCTAGTGGCATAACAACCAGAGCGTTTTCGTGCTTCGGAAAGCACGTTAAGCAGTTGGTCCCGGCTATCGTCAATGATAGTAGTCATTAAGCTAAGACACAGGCCATTTGGCAGCTGGAAAACTGTGACAACCAGGTTGACCGTTAGCCTGGCAATGCCTAATCTAGGATTGGGTCTTGTTTGCAGTTTGGGTTGCGGACGCCCGATGGCAGTCGCTCTGTGTAAAGACCAGTGCCCTTGTCAAATCCTCTAGGTTAGGTAGCCGACTCCAAAAGACTTTAGAAATGTTAGAAAGGTTAGGGCAATGATGATGATGATATTTGGTCGTTTCTTGAAAAGACTCAACATTTTGCGGCAGATGAACAAATGGATGACGAATGTTCCTCAGTACAGGCAGAGCAGATCAAGCTTGACAATTGCAGTTCCTCTCTACTAGTTCCAACACAACGGTGGTAATTGAAACGAGAACGGAAATGTCCAATTTGTCCAGCTTAATGTGCGCTTGGGCGACCGAGCTTTGCTCTATAATAGCCGCCTCAACATTAAAATATCATCGGGTGAGCAAGCTGTGCTACCCGCCAACAGATAGCGCTGTAGGTTGTTGTCTAAAACGCATGAAACACGGGGAAAACGAATTTTCCCAGACGTAAGACCTAGTATTAAGGGTGCTGACGGATAAAATTTCTATATGATTTGTTCATGTCTGCCTCTTTGACTGATGATAAGAAGCGTCCTCTAAAAGATACAAAAAATACCTGGCAGACTACGACTGTCCGATTAAACACAATGAACCACAGAAAAACAGCCTGCCACCATAATAGCCCGTGCTGTAAAGTTACAGCGCTTGAAAATGCTAAAAACCACTACTTCGTCCCGTGATATTGCAGATCCACCATGTCTGCCTCTTCGATTTTCTACATCTTCAGAAGAATTTTAAACCGCAGCACAGAATATATAATAGTAAACAAGTTTACAGAAGTCGCACTCCTTTGATCTTGGAAAAAGCCGCCTTTTTATATACCTAAACATAGTGCGTCAAAGCTAAATTGCACCTTAACTCTACGCGTCAGGGCCCTGTTTGCAATGCAGCTTGATATACCGAGTCGACGCTGTCGATTGCCAGGGTTGACTCCAGTGACGGCTACAATTGCTGTCATACCTATTTTATTTCATTTATTCGTCTAACTAAAATTTATTATATTTTGCTGGACTTGTACAGTCAAAAGCACGCCAAGCTTGACACTATATCAACAAATAACCTCATATTTTCTGAGTGCCGACTTATTTATATTTAGAGTAACTATGTTTTATAAACGATACCTATTTAATAATAAAAACAATAAACACACTTATTACAATCAGTTGGTATCTTAAAAAAGATAAAATTTAACTTTTTCTTCGAGTTCATGCATCCAATACACAAAATTTACTTCTGTTCCTCATTACAATTATCTAAAAATATCCCAAACTTGAAACCAAAATAAATAATCATTGTTTTATGAATGTACGTTGACACAAAGTAAGCAAAACGTATCGAACATGTAAACACCAAAAGCGTGATAGCCCGAAAAACATTGCGCCCGTAGGGCGCGCCGCGCGGTAGGTACTTAATTCATGCCTAGAGGCGGAGTGAGACAGGCCTGACCGCAGCCACAAAGGCAGACAAAAAAAAACATTATTTAGTATCTTATTTTAATTTTTTTTCTTTAACTCAAAAACGTTGCGACCTCCGTGGTTGCGACGCACAGATAAACTTGTAACAAGGACCAAATCGATTCGTATTGAGCTGATCTATCATCCCTACTAGCTGTGCACGAGGCTTCGCCCGCGTGGAACTCAGACAATGTGCAGTATTGTGCAGTCTCTCCCCCTCCCTCTCCCTCTCCCCCTCCCCCTGCCTCACCCTCTCCCTCTTCCTGTCCCCCTCACCTCCCCCCCCCCTGCCTCTCCCTCTCCCTCGGGAGGGATCTCCCTTTTTCGGGGGATGATTTTTGAAACACGTCGTAATACATGTTTATTTCTTTCTGTTTATCAGCCTAAATCCTAATTTTTAATAGAATTTTCGTACGAACTTTCATCCCTTATTTCATCCCCTTGGGTGAAGATATCTCAAAATTGCTAAACACATGTTTCTTTGTTTACGATTAATAACTAAAATCCAAATTTTCAAGTACCGCATGTCAAAACTGTAGGATTTTCATACAAACTTTCATCCCTTATTTCACCCCCTTAGGGGATGAATTTTGAAAAATTCTAAAACACGTACTTTTTAATTTTATACCAAGAGCTCAGAACCAAATTTCTATAATACTACCTTTAAATATGAAAGACTTATAGACCAACACATGAAAAAAAAGTCATACCCTTTTTTACCCCTTGAAGAGTGGTTTTTAAGAAATAATTAAACACGTATTGCTTAATTTTTTACCGAAAGCTTAACGCCAAACTTGTGTGAATCTTACTCAAGAAACAAAGGACTTTCATACAAACTTTCATCCCTTATGGCACCCCTTAGGGGATGAATTTTGAAAAATTCTAAAACACGTAGTTTTTTATTTTTTACCAAGAGCTCAGAAGCAAATTTCTATAATTCTACCTTTAAAAATGAAAGACTTATAGACCAATATACGAAAAAAATCCATCCCCTTTTTCACCCCCTTGAAGGGTGATTTTCTAGAAACGCTTAAACACGTGTTTCTTTATTTTTCACCAGAAGCTTAAATTCAAATTTGTGTGAATCTACCTCAAGAAACAAAAGACTTTTATACAAACTTTCATGCCTTATTTCACCCCCTTGGGAGATGAATTTTCCAATATACTTTCTTAGTGGGAGGTTTTGACATGCATAGAACCTGTGTACAAAATTTTAGATCTGTATCTATAGCGGTTACGACTCGGCGTTGATGAATCAGTCAGTCAGTCAGGACAAGCTCTTTTATATATTTAGAAGATTAAAGATTAATATGAATCATGAGCCAATCATATGCCCAAATGGCAGCCAGCACCCTAAGTATACGATCGTCCACCAGTGCATGATTAAGCTTTTGGTATTTCTCGTTTATTTCTCATTATTTACAATCCCAATACAACTCACTCTTGATAAATTATTCCTGATATTTGGTTTCTCTTGAAAGTATTTGGTCTGCGGTGTCAAACTTCCAAGCTTTGCGAAGCTTTGCAATCAACTGACATGAAAGTTGGACATAACTTACTGAGATTTTGCTTGCAAGAAGGAAGTTTTCTTACATAATTAAATTAATGATATACCTTAATGGATACCCAAATGTCCCCTAGACAGGCTGTCAGTCGGCTAACTTTAACCCGGAATAATTTATGTAAACGGATATTGTTGGGAACTTACAGAATTACGCCTTTAGTACTCCGACGCGTTCGTGTTCGGCAGATCTGTGGAGCCACAGCGGTAAGACATCAACACAAACAAAAAAATTCGACTTAAATCCGTTCTTATTAATAGTGGGTTTACATTCAGCCTCTGCCACTGCTCCTCGCGCTACCGGCAATAATTCCCTGAATCGAGAGAAGTGCGTGTTTACCACTCACATCGCTTTGGACGTTCCATGATGGCAGACGTCGAAATAATTTCAGCCGCCGCTGTGTGTCTTTTTTGCAATACATAATTATGTTCGATGTTTAAAAAAAATAAAGAAAATTCGTCGTCGTAGAAGATGGTGGATGATATCTATTCATCGTGATAGAACTTTTTAAGTACCTACCAACCTTCTTAACAGATTTTTAATGCATATACGAAATCGTAGGGGTTTTAAAGTTAAGGCTCCATTAAATCTATTTAAACAAAAAATGTTAGGTACAGCCTTTAAAGAGATTATGTGATAGATAAACAAAACATACACGTCTTTCTCCTCCAGGCGCTCGGCGAAAAGTGAGCGACAGAGCTGAATGTGAACACGCACTGCCACTCGCGCTGCCCGTCCTTTGACTTCCGCACAAAAAACCGCCTAATAGCCCTAGGGGCTGAAGTCGCTTGATACTCGTATGCTCTCGATAGCACCAGCGAATGTGTGTGAAAATACCGTAGTCACATGCGAAACAGTTTCGAAACGCTACCATACAACCACAGAGTAAAGTACATACTACGAGTAAGAGAAAGAAAATATAAACTTTCCGCCACCTGCAGCAACCACCCCTCACCCCCCGCGCCCCGCATTCTATGCCGGTTTTCGTGTCACGTCTCAATTTCAAATTTGTACAGTTAAAGTAGTGCCAAAGTAGTATGAAGTCCGTTTTGACGTTTCCTTAACACCAATGCACAAGGTTCATTTTCCTTTGCAGGTACAGACAGGGGGATGACACATGTCATCCCCTAATAAAATAAATTAGCAAGGTATCTATTCCGAGCGAAGCAAGGAGGTCCGAAATCTTTGACTAAGGGCGTTAATCTTTCAATCACAGGGCTGTTCCCCTTCTCTGCTCCGTGGCTGTTCCCCTAAAACCCATTCGCAACTTATCAATCGCAAGGGAAGCAATTATTCTTGAAATGGTGGTTAAATAAATAACTTCTTCTTTTTCCTAGCGTATTTCTGACCAATTACCAGGTCCATTTTTAGGGTTCCGTAGTCCTCGTTCCGTGTCTGTTTGTCTTTCCGCGGCTTAACTCAGAGACCCTAAGTACTAGAAAGCTGTTATTTGGTACGGATATCAATGTGGAAAATAATGACTCGAAAAAAAATTGTTTTAGGATACCTGACCACAAATGGGGTGATTTTTAGGGTTCTGTACCTCAAAAGACAAAAACGGAACCCTTATAGGATCACTTTGTTGTCCGTCCGTCTGTCTGTCTGTACGTCTGTCTGTCTGTCTGTCAAGACCCTTTATCTCACGAACGGGTAGAGGTATCAGGTTAAAATTAATACCATATATTAGGGTCTATGAACCACACTAGATCTGAAAATTTCAATTTTTTACAACGACGCCATCCAACGATATGTTTATGTCCTCATCTCCATACATTTATGCACTAAAGCAAAACCTATAGGGTAGGTACTTCCCGTTGACCTGAAATTATGAAATTTGGCAAGAAGCTAGGCCTCACAGTACAAATAAAGGGAAAAGTCTGAAATCATTAAATATTACAACTTTTCTCACAAGTAATGGTAACCAATTTGTGGTGTACTCCGGTTTCAAGAACATTCATATAAGAGAGGGGTCAAGTTGGATGGTCGCGGAGGCGATTTTTGTTTTAATTCTATTTTAAAAACGGGAAACTTACAAACTTGAAAATTGGTATGTTTATAGTGCATACGCTATAAGAGTCCGACTCGCACTTGGCCGGTTTTTTTTTATTGTCAATGGGCTTACTCTTGACCTCGATCTCGTCTTGAGGACAGAGATGCCCAAAAGAAGCCTATTAACTTTTTTCGCGAATTTTATCTGTGACCCGGTGTTCATACCTGGTTTGGTCTCTGTTTTATTTTATCGGTTGTGTGTCGATTGTGTGGACATAACTAAAATGCAAACGTTATTTGTATATTGCATACATTCGAAAAATATCGCCGGTGTGGACAGTAACTCTAAGGCGTGCGTGATGATGGAGAATATCTTCAAAACATTTAGATAAGTTATCTCAAAGATATTTAGATTTAAGAATACTATGTCTGATAAAGGCTATATAGTTGTATTGTTGCAAAGTACGGTTGTAAAGATAAGTCATTCGTGATCTTTGTGGCCTTGGACCCAATACAATTTTATTTTCTTTAGTTACATAAAATGTGACAAGCGAGAAACTTAGTGACAAGCTACACAGAAATTACGACTGGCACTAATGTGGCGCGGACGTGGCGCGGACGGACAGTCTTCCATTCCATACTGGTTTTCATTTGGGTGGTCACATTTCGTGCTATGTGGATATAGGCTCTCTGGCGGCAAGAATTGTTATTGGTACAGTCAAGAGCACATCAAGCTTGACACATTGGACTTTGTACCGTTCTTATTTCTATAGATGTATGGTCTAGAGTCGCACTGCGAGTGTCAAGCTTGATCTGTCGTTGACTGTACGAGTCAGAGGGTGAGAGGGGGGGGGACGTGAGACGTGCTCTTGGCTGTACCTACCTAACATAGACGTATCCACGTAAAACGTAAGGCGCGTATTTTTAGGGTTCCGTACCTCAAAATAATAAAACGGAACCCTTATAGGATCACTTTGTTGTCCGTCTGTCTGTCTGTCAAGACCCCTTTTCTCACGAACGAGAAGAGGTATGAGGTTGAAATTGATAACGAATACTAAGGTCTATAAACCACACAAGACCTGAAAATTTCAATTTTTTACAACTACGCAATCAAAAGATATGGCTTTTTATGTCCTCATCTCCATACATTTATGCAAAAAAGCAAAACCTACAGGGTACTTCCCGTTGACCAAAAATTATGAAATTTGGCAAGAAGCTATGTCTCACAGTACAAATAAAGGGAAAAGTCTAAAATCATTAAATATTTAAATTTTTCTTACAACTAATAGTAACCAATTAAGGTGAGTTCCTGTTTCAAGAACTTTTCTATAAAAGAGGGGTCAAGTTGGATGGTCGCGGAGTTTTTAAAATCAAAGAGCAAAAGCTTTTAGTATATTATATGGTAGATAGGTACGGAACCCTTAGGGCGCGAGTCCGACTCGCACTTGGCTGGTTTTTTTTATGTGACAAGTGAGCAAACGAGCGGCCATATTAAGAATACTTTGTTGTTTGGTATTTATGTTGGCTGCTATAATAAAAGTAGCTTCACGTTTTCCATCCCATTTTCTCTTGTCATAACATCACATTAAGCCTCTTACCAGAGACCACATTCCTTCACCTGCTACGATCTTGACACACTTCCCTCGTTTCTTCTTTGTCCACCCTTTCATCTTAGGTAAGTAGTTCTCGTACTTTTGCCCTAGCTTAAATCCAGAATGTTCCAAATTTGGTCTTTAACGTTTTCGTAGAAGCCTTCCTATAATGAGCTGTTTTCGCAGTTAAATTTCAACTGAGTATTCAAAGGTGTCGATAGATTGCGCTGAAGACAGTTGCTACAGAACTTAAAATAAATCTATCATAGATGACGCGTGAAGTATTTAAACCTCCTCAGGCAACATTACACTTACTTAGACAACAGATAGGAATAAAAAAGTTGACAGTTAAACTTTCTTACAACGACGCTATCTATCAAGAAAGGTAAAACTACTTAATCTTTAAAAAGAAATGGCTCATTAGTAAGGCGATCGAGCTACGCTCTGTATAATCTGTCCCAAAGCCCACTAGCAGATGGCGCTGCAGGGTCTTAAAAAAACCGGCCAAGTGCGAGTCGGACTCGCGCACTGAGGGTTCCGTACCACCACATAAACATAATTGTATTAGTTGAAATTTCAGTAAGTTAATGTGCTAGATTTTTTGAGTCCGACACGCGCTTGACCAAATTTTATTATTTGTTGTTATTTTATAGCCTATGCCCTATAAACATACAAATTTTCAAGTTTGTAAGTGTTCCCGTTTTTAAATAGAACTAAAACAAAAATCGCCTCAGCAACCATCCAACTTGACCCCTCTCTTATATGAATGTTCGTGAAACGGGAGCTCACCACAATTGGTTACCATTAGTTGTGAGAAAAGTTGTAATATTTAATGATTTCAGACTTTTTCCATTATTTTTACTGTGAGACCTAGCTTCTTGCCAAATTTCATAATTTTAGGTCAACGGGAAGTACCCTGTAGGTTTTTCATTTTTGAATAAATGTATGGAGATGAGGACATAAAATGCCATATCTTTTGATTGCGTCGTTGTAAAAAATTGAAATTTTCAGATCTTGTGTGGTTCATGGATCCTAATATATAGTATTAATTTCAACCTGATACCTTTACCCGTTCGTGAGATAAAGGGTCTTGACAGACAGACAGACAGACAGACAGACAGACAGACAGACAGACAGACGGACAACAAAGTGATCCTATAAGGGTTCCGTTTTTTTCTTTTGAGGTACGGAACCCTAAAAACGGAGAAAACGAATTTTGTCAGTCATGAAACTTATTATAAGATTCGTTTTTACACTCAAAAACTTAGTCAAATCTTTAGAGCTGTTTACAAGAAATCCATTACAAATAATTATACAAATATTGCTCTCAAAAATTTCTAAATGAATGAATCACAAATTAAGTACTTGTGCACCCATTTAAGTACACAAACCCTTGATTGCCCTAAAATTTATCAATAGATAGAGCATTATTGCGACGATAAAATTTTAATAATTTATGTCAATGTTACAAACAAATGATTCATTTAGATTATGATTATTTATCATAATACATTAAAAAACCCGAAACTGCGTGACGAACGTTTCAAAAATATTTGAGATAAGCATATGATTTCATTATAATATATTATACTAGCTATGATACTAGTGACTTCCGTCGGCTTCGGATGTGTAAAAGGCAGCTCGGATGACCTACATTTAATACAAAATCATTAAGAATTTATTTTTATTGATACTTCAGTAGTAATCAAAATCTTCCGAAGCTTGTGTTAGGGTTAGCTATAAACTAATAAGGTAATGAACTGAGCAGAAAACTTTAATGAAAATAAAAAGTATACATTCTGTGGTAAAATGAACAAAAAACTAGCCAAGTGCGTGTCGGGCCACGCGCAGCGTAAAGTTCCGTAACTGCCTTAGGTGTCATTGGTTACAATCCCAAGATTTAATTTTGAGTTATTCGAACGAACAGCGAAGTCCAGCGCCTGATTAGCAGTATTTTGACTATTTACTCTATTTTGACTATTTACTCGTTAACCTGTAAAGTCTACTTAGTTGTAACAGTTTTCCTTGTAAATTCAATATATAACTACATAGGAACGACAGGTAGGCGGATTGTAAAACGGCGACGTTTTGTAATCGGGCGCGCCGAAATGTAATACGGCGGATTCTACAATCCGGCTGCGACATTTACATACAGTCATCCTGTCTAAAGTCAAAGCAACTTCCAACTAGTGCCGTTTGCCTCGGCCTACTAACTCCTTGTAAACGATATTCTATCCTACTATCCTATCCTTCCTATAATAATAGAAAGAAGAGGGTATTAGCAGTGAGTTTCTTTAAGATAGCGAAAATAATAATATAATAATAATATAACCGCAGGGCAGCTTTGGCAAGCTGTTGGTGTGTGGCGACACCACGGACCCGAGTACTCCTGGGTGGCCCTTTGTGGGAGCCCGCCTCTGGCTTGCCTTCGCCGGCTGGCCAGAGTGGAGGCGCAAGAGTTTTAACTCGAAAGGTGGAAGTGCTCAATCTGCGTAATAACGGGGAAACCCGCTCCGGGGGGCGTTTAGTCAGCCGCGATGGTGAAACCGGTGCACACCTCTCAATACACCCTTAGCTACCCGCAGGGCAGCTTGTGGCGAGCTGTTGGTGAGTGGCGACACCACGGACCTGAGAACTCCTGGGTCCTACAAGGCACCCGCCTCTAGCTTGCCTTCACCGGCCGGCTAGAGTGGAGTCGCAAGAGCAATATGCTCGGGAGTGGAAGTGTCTAATGGCGTAATAACGAGGAAGCCCGCTCCGGGCGCCGACCCGCACCAGGTGAACCGCCCGTGATGGTGAAATCGGGGCCGCACCTCTCGACACTCCACAGCTGGTAACACCAATGTTGCGCCCAAGGCATGCGCCACTATTTTGGGGGCCCATTTAGTTACCGGCAAGTCACCGTCTGCTTAGCTTTCAATTTGTGAGATATTGATACAGCAGGCGTCCGTTATCTCATCCCATAGCCCAGTACTCCAATCCATAGCCCCTCCTCCATAACCCTAGTAACGTTAGTTTCCTTTTTATTGCAATAGTTTACTGCACCCATCGGGTATTACCTCTGATGCATTTTATGGGTGGGTGTACTTAGAGGTAAGATCCGAAAGGTCAGTTCCATCTCACAATTTAGATAAGTGTCTCAAACGGCCTCTACGTGTTGGACCCATGTCCCCACGCAAGCCTAAGGCCCGGGTTTCGGCCCGTGAACTCCAGCCAGAGACTACAATAATCTATATATATAAAAGAAGAAGGTGACTGACTGACTGACTGACTGACTGACTGACTGACTGACTGACATATCAACGCACAGCCCAAACCACTGGGTCTAGAGATTCCAAATTTGGCATGTAGGTTCCTTATTAGGCCTAGGGGTGCACTAAGAAAGGGTTTTACAAAATTCCACCCCTAAGGGGGTAAAATAGGGGATGAAAGTTTGTATGAAAGTCCGTCAGTTTTGAAGTTAGGATCTTCAAAATTTGTATTTAGGCTGACGACTAAAAATTAATAATAACGTGTCTCAGGGTTTTTGAAAATTCGACACCCTTAAGGGTGAAAAGGGGGATGAAGTTGAAAATTCTTTATCTTTAAAGTAAAATCCACATAATTTATTATTTAGGCATTAATGATGTAACTCTATGCAACGTTCATCACTGTTATTGAAATTCCACCTCAAATTCAACCCCTAAAAAAGGGAAATGGGGTGAAAAAGTCTAAAAACCAATATGGGTATCGTTTGTTTGGTTAATCAGGTCGCTGATTACGAAAACTACAACCATTTTGAAATCAAACGTGGTGGACGTGAAATACCATCATCCCCCTGGGGATGGAGTTGGGGTGCGATAAGTTTGAAATGTCAAAAATCAATATGGGTGTCGTTTGTATGGTTTATCGGGTCGCTGATTACGAAAACTACAACAATTTTGAAATCCAACGTGGTGGACGTGAAATACCATCATCCCCCCTGGGGTTGGAGTTGGGGTGCGATAGGTTTGAAATGTCTAAAAATCAATATGGGTGTCGTTTGTATGGTTTATTTGGTCGCTGTAGGCAGGGACCAAATAACAGGGACAGGTAGAGGTAGAGAGGTAGAGAGGTAGAGAGGTAGAGAGGTAGAGTGGTAGAGAGGTAGAGAGGTAGAGAGGTAGAGAGGCAGAGAGGCAGAGAGGCAGAGAGGTAGAGAGGTAAAGAGGTAGAGAGGTAGAGATGTAGAGACGTAGAGAGGTCGAGAGGTAGAGAGGTAGATAGGTAGAGAGGTAGAGAGGTAGAGAAGTAGAGGGGTACAGGTAGAGGTAGAGGGAGAGGGAGAAGGAGGGGAGAGGGAGGGAGTGAGGGAGGGGGAGGGGGTGATGAAAAGGGAGAGGGGGGAAAGGGAGGGGCAGGAGGAGAGGGAGGGGCAGGGGGAGAGGGAGGAGGGGGAGAGACAGAGGGAGGGGGAGAGGAAGGGGGGAGAGGGAGAGAGAGGGAGAGGGTTTCTTACTTTTGCGAATTGGCTCTGTTTTGAAATATTACATAAAGGTGTCTCTCATCTCTCTCTTTACATTTGTTAGGATACTGCTGCTAAGTTCCTCTGTTCTGAGTAATTTATGAGTAACGTTTGTATATTATATAAAATTCAGCTGGATCTTGAATTATACTCATTGATTTGCGCAGCGTTAGTCCTGTTTTTCCTCAGTTTAAAATTACCCCGAAATGACGGTAAAATATCTCATTGCTTCGGAAAACCGGTAACAACATAAATACGAAATCCACGCGAGCGAAGCCGCGGGCAACAGCTAGTAATATTATAAACGCGAAAGCTGGTAAGTACGGATGGATGGTGTAGTGTACACTTTCTGTTAGGAAAGTCTAAAGACCCAGTCAATGCGCTCAGGATAGCAAATAGGCTGACTCAAGTCGAGAAATATGCGATGGCGCGTCACTAGCCGAAGCGAGGTTTAACTAACGGCGCTGAGGAGCAATCGGCCATTCCGCCGTCGATCGCTTGTAGGGTAACACCTACGTCCGCGCGCTTTCCGCGGCCATTTCTGCCGGCTGTGCCGGATTATCATATAATAGTAATAATTTTAAAAGTGCTCTAGGATCCCACTCTTTTTTGGGTAAGTGTGAACATAATTTTAATAAACTATCAGTGTATTTCGTAGTGATTCTTTCTTTCCGTCAACCGTAGGTAATCCTCGATCTTTTGTTAATATTTCCTGTCGTATGTAATAATTGGGAGTAGTATTTTATGCTATAGCATTGTAATTATTCAAGGCATTCATTAAAAGCAGTGGCAAGATGCCGTGTTATTTTGATAACCGTCACACGACCGTTATTCATTTCTTCAAAATGACGTCATCGCGTCGTAACGGTTTTTTCATTGTCGTATCTATCATTTAGTATTTTATTTTGTAAATCTGCTCTGGTTTCGTGTACCGTAGTAGCAATCAAAGGTAGGTGAGACTCCCTTGAATGTTCTCACATTCATCGGGCGGATTGTACCACGGACACGAAACCCACGTAACGAGAACCGTCACTCATTTTCTAAACTGGTGCATTCCAGGAACAAAGAGCCTAACAAAGCTACAGCTAGAACCTGGATACAACAAGGCTACAGTTTCAACTAGCCTACGACTGAGCAAAACAAAGAACCAAGCTAGAACCTAGCTACGACCTAGCTACAACCTAGCTACAACTAAGCTACAGCTACTACGAAGCTAAGCTACAACTACAGCTGTGCCAACCTGAGCATCTGCGGGTCCCGCTACTCGACCAGCTCACCCGTGACCTTCCGCGGTGAACGCGGTCACGCCCCGTCTACGCAATACAGGACATACCAGGGGAGTCTTATTTTAAAGGAAGCACAGTGATAAATAATTAACGGACTTTCGTGGTAATCTCGTTCAATCACCAAACGTAGGGTTTACGGAACCACCCCTGTTCTTTAGTTTAGTGTAATGACTGCAAGAAACTACTTGATTAAAATATTATTAGTGCTATTTTCAATAGGGCATTTTCATACATACCTTCCGTGGTAACGAATATTGGTAACGGTCATTTTGGGTCGACCTCTGAGTCCGCCCCTGTTTGATTTTTGTATTGAGATAATTTAGTTAGAAATAAACCTCGTATTTAAGAAAATTAATTGTCGTATCACTTGAATTCTCCCTTACGTTTAGAATTCCCACGACAAAGTGGCGCCCAACGTGGGGCCATGTTAACACAGACCATTGATGGTAAAGAGAGACCAATAGCATACATGAGCAAGTCCTTGAATGGAGCAGAGCGTAATTACAGCATAACCGAGCGTGAGACTCTCGCGGTTATCATAGCTTTAGAGCATTGGAGATGCTATCTAGACAATGGAAAGCAATTCACGGTGTATACAGATCATTCGGCACTTCAGTGGTTCCTCTCCTTGAGTAACCCCACAGGGAGGTTAGCTAGATGGGGAGTTCGGTTATCTGCATTCAACTTTGTAATGAAACACAGAAAGGGAGTACCGGATGCCTTATCGCGCGCCGTTCCGGTCGCAGCGCTGACAACTGTTACTAATTCTGACGACAGTTGGTATGTGTGCAAGAGCGTTCGGGAAAACCCAGGCGCATACGAGAATTACAAAATAGTAAATGAAAAGCTCTACCGTTTATCAAAGAACAAGTGTTCATTGACGAGTGAGTTTGCTTGGAAGGAAGTAGTACCAAGAGAACTCCACAATGAAGCTATATCACAGAATCACAGCGAACCTACTGCAGGACATTTAGGAATACATAAAACTTATCTTCGTTTAGCGTTACGCTATTTTTGGCCAGGTATGCACGCGGACGTAGTTAAGTTCGTAACAACCTGTTCTACTTGTTTGTCATATAAAGCACCAAACCACGCGACGTTGGGTGAGATGGGCAGGCCTAAGCAATGCTCACGTCCATTTCAAATGATATCTATAGATTTTGTCGGACCATTACCAACTAGTAGAAAGCAGAACGCCTACTTGCTAGTCGTAGTATGCTGTTTCACTAAATACTGTCAACTATTCCCAATGAGAAGAGCAACAGCAGATGGAGTGATAAAAGCACTAGAAGACTCAGTATTCTTAGTCCATGGTATACCACAAACAATCTTTTTAGACAATGGAAGCCAGTTTATAAGTAGAAATTTGGAGACATTCTTCCAAAAGTACAAAGTACCCAACGTTTATTTCACACCCAAATATACGCCACAGGTGAATACAGTTGAGAGATATAATAAGACAGTCGTTACCTGCATATCAACCTTCATAGAAGACGATCACAGAACATGGGACGTCCACATACCTAAAATACAGTTTGCTATGAACAATTCGGTAAACGAAGTAACCGGATACACACCCTCATTCTTAGTCTACGGCAGAGAACTAGTAACTTGTGGTTCGCATTATGTAGACACAGACTTGAGCGAGGAGATCATTTTCATGCCTCGTGACATCTACTGTGATAATGTCGGTTATTTAGCAGCTATATTTAACAAGGTCCAGTACGCGTTATGGCAGGCGCATAGAAAAAACATAACGAGGTATAACCTTAGGAGGAAGCAGGCAGAATTTAATGTCAATGATATTGTATGGAAGAGAACGTATTATCAGAGCTCGGCAGATAAATATTTTAGTAAAAAACTAGCTCCTAAATACATACAGTGTCGCATAACAGGTAAGAAATCACCGCTGGTCTATGTCTTAGAAGACATGTCCGGAAGGGATCTCGGTACTTGGCATATTAAAGACCTGAAAATTGTAAATAGTAAAGAGACTCAAACGTAAGTCTTCGCGTAGAACATAAGTTAGGAACGATAAAGAAATAGGTGATTAGGATTTTTATGTTTTTGTGTCAGCAAACGCAATGTTTTTTTAAATTGACAAAACGGTACCGAAATAGCAAGAGTGGGTCTTGTGAGTTTTTTTGTTTTGTCTACGCCCATCTGAAGGATGGCTCTTCCGTAGACAGGACGCCTAGTTAGACGTGGAGAATTTGTTTTGTTTTGTCTGTGCCCATCAAAAAGGATGGCTCTTCCACAGACAGGACGCTTAGAGGATGTGGTCGTGTCAATTGGGTCCAAGATATGCTTGGCTCTGCCCCAATTGATACGCAAGAAGAGTTTCGTGTTTTTTTTATGTTTTGTCTGCGTCCATTAGAAAAGTGGCTCTACCGCAGACAGAACATCAGACTATTTAGGAAGGTTCAGTTGGGCCCAAGATACTTGGCACTATCCCAACTGGAACAGGTCGTGAAGAAGAACATGGGCACAATATATTTGGCCCTGCCCTATGTTACCGTTCTTACGTTATCAAGCAATAATACACTGTCAATACAAATTAGAACCTAAAGTTGCTGACACAAATAACTTGTAAATATTGTAAATAAAATAAGTAGTATTCACACTTACTGGGACAAACAACTCCAACCAATTACCTACAGTAGCAATATTTTAGCACAGAATTTTTCCGCAAAGTCTTCAGAACAAAAGAATCAGAAGACTTTAGTTTTGTGAATGTAGGGCATTATCATAATTTATTATGATATAGCCATAATGTAGGTTGTATGAATGAGGAAGTATGTAAGGCGGAACACAAGGGTTTAGTGGAAATTTCAAGCTAGAAGTTACGGATTTCATTTCTCAGGAAATCAAATCCTACAGGGGGGAGAGGAGGTAATGTAGTGTACACTTTCTGTTAGGAAAGTCTAAAGACCCAGTCAATGCGCTCAGGATAGCAAATAGGCTGACTCAAGTCGAGAAATATGCGATGGCGCGTCACTAGCCGAAGCGAGGTTTAACTAACGGCGCTGAGGAGCAATCGGCCATTCCGCCGTCGATCGCTTGTAGGGTAACACCTACGTCCGCGCGCTTTCCGCGGCCATTTCTGCCGGCTGTGCCGGATTATCATATAATAGTAATAATTTTAAAAGTGCTCTAGGATCCCACTCTTTTTTGGGTAAGTGTGAACATAATTTTAATAAACTATCAGTGTATTTCGTAGTGATTCTTTCTTTCCGTCAACCGTAGGTAATCCTCGATCTTTTGTTAATATTTCCTGTCGTATGTAATAATTGGGAGTAGTATTTTATGCTATAGCATTGTAATTATTCAAGGCATTCATTAAAAGCAGTGGCAAGATGCCGTGTTATTTTGATAACCGTCACACGACCGTTATTCATTTCTTCAAAATGACGTCATCGCGTCGTAACGGTTTTTTCATTGTCGTATCTATCATTTAGTATTTTATTTTGTAAATCTGCTCTGGTTTCGTGTACCGTAGTAGCAATCAAAGGTAGGTGAGACTCCCTTGAATGTTCTCACATTCATCGGGCGGATTGTACCACGGACACGAAACCCACGTAACGAGAACCGTCACTCATTTTCTAAACTGGTGCATTCCAGGAACAAAGAGCCTAACAAAGCTACAGCTAGAACCTGGATACAACAAGGCTACAGTTTCAAATAGCCTACGACTGAGCAAAACAAAGAACCAAGCTAGAACCTAGCTACGACCTAGCTACAACCTAGCTACAACTAAGCTACAGCTACTACGAAGCTAAGCTACAACTACAGCTGTGCCAACCTGAGCATCTGCGGGTCCCGCTACTCGACCAGCTCACCCGTGACCTTCCGCGGTGAACGCGGTCACGCCCCGTCTACGCAATACAGGACATACCAGGGGAGTCTTATTTTAAAGGAAGCACAGTGATAAATAATTAACGGACTTTCGTGGTAATCTCGTTCAATCACCAAACGTAGGGTTTACGGAACCACCCCTGTTCTTTAGTTTAGTGTAATGACTGCAAGAAACTACTTGATTAAAATATTATTAGTGCTATTTTCAATAGGGCATTTTCATACATACCTTCCGTGGTAACGAATATTGGTAACGGTCATTTTGGGTCGACCTCTGAGTCCGCCCCTGTTTGATTTTTGTATTGAGATAATTTAGTTAGAAATAAACCTCGTATTTAAGAAAATTAATTGTCGTATCACTTGAATTCTCCCTTACGTTTAGAATTCCCACGACAATGGATGGATAGATGTTTGTTACTCTTTCCCGCAAAAAGTACTAAATGGATTTTAATTAAACTTGGCACACATATAGGTTAGTTCCTGGAATAGCACATAGGCTACTTTTTACCGCGGGAAAACACTTCATTCCCACGGGAAAACGTATTTAATGCGGGTGACACCGCAAGCGGAAAGCTAGTATTTCATTAATTCTTTAAAATTGCAGGTTACACGAGACAGTTCGTGAAATGCGGCAAGAAGGGCTACGTAATGCCTGGTGCCTTCAAGAAGCACGCTGAAGCCATATACAATATTCAAGTCCGACCAGACGACATTTGGGTGATAACATATCCTAGATCAGGTCGGTACTGATATTTTTTTTTAATTTATTTAGCTGGTTTTCACATACAGGGTGTTATGGACAACCTTATCCGTATACTAAAGGGGCATGATCAGTCAACGACACTGAATTACTTTCAGTGAACAAAACTTTCAGGAAACGAAAAGAAAAATCGGCTTCTCCATACAAACTGCTCAATCAAGTTTGCAATTTTGTATGGAGACGCGGATTTTTTTTTCGTTTCCTGAAAGTTTTGATGACTGAAAGTTGTTCAGTGTCGTTGACTGATCATGCCCCTTCAGTATTCGGAAGGCTGTCCCTAACACCCTGTATAGATAGGTTGATTTTTTTACACACATAAGAAGAAAACAAATTGTACAGAACAGAAAACCTAAAGTTTATGAGGGCAAAGGCGGCCTTATCGCTACAAGCGATCTTTTAAAGGTAACCTTTAAAGATAGGAAAGAAAACATTAAGCACTGCGTGTACTCGTAATTGAAATGAAGAGAAATGTGTGAAGTTATTTAAAAATAAAATGAGTAAATAAATAAACATATATTAAACAACTAAAGATACATAAATTTTATGGCGACATCCCACCTCGACACGATCCCATGTCGACACGAAAAAATTATGCCTCAAAATCTACAAGTACAGTTAGAGCAAAAAGTGAAACGACAAAAATAATAAATATCTAAAAAACTAACTTAAATAATGAATAATTAGTAATTTTATTTATTTGGCACACTAGCGGCGCGGCGCGGCGGGATGGGGCGGGCACAAAAAACCAGTTCTGGCTGGATTGTATCGTCTGATTGGTGGGAAATGTTTCTTTGATGTCTCTTTTGCATGCTAGTTTGTCATTAAATAATAATAATAATTATTATTATGTAAACCATTTAGAAGTTAATAATTTAAAGTTATTTTTCAATCAGGGTTTAAATCAAATGAATATATAGCAACTTCAGGAGTGCCCCAAGGGTCTCATCTGGGTCCCGGGCTGTTCAACTTATTTATTAATGATATTACAAAACAAATTAATTATAGCCAAATATTTCTTTTTGCTGACGATCTAAAATTGTCCCGGGTTATAAAAAGCAGTAATGATAACATACTTCTCCAACAAGACATAAATTCTCTTTCCTCCTGGTGTGCTGAAAACAATATGTCATTATATACACAAAAATGTTATCATATAAAATTTACAAGGAATAGAACAATATTTGCCTCACGTTATGATATCAATGGAACTACTCTTCAAGAAGTTACTCAGATTAGGGACTTGGGCATCCATTTTGATAGTAAACTGACTTTCCTGCCGCACTTAGATAATATAATTTCAAAAGCCAGTAAAATGTTAGGTTTTGTTATAAGAAATGGCAAAGTTTTCAAAAGGTCTTTTACCAAAATCGTTATTTACAATGCTTACGTTAGAAGCAACCTCGAATACTGTTGTATGGTATGGACACCCGGTTACAATATTCATCAGCTCCGTATTGAACGCATATACAGAAGAGGTTTCTAAGACATCTCGTTTCACGGAATCCCATAAAACGACAACTCAACTCATATGAAAAAAGACTAGATTACTATAAAATAGACAAACTAAATACCCGACAACGATTGATAGACTTAACTTTTCTGCATAAACTTTTCAATAACAGAGTAGATAACCCACAACTCCTAGAAAGCTTTCAAATCTACGTTCCACCCTGTATTCCTCGCCAACCGGAAGGTTTATTTAAATTACCATTCTCTCGAACCAATCTCAAACGGTCTTCAGCTGTTTCTAGGCTAAGCCGTAGCTACAATGCCCTTGGAGGTACCATCGACATCTTCAAGGATTCATATAACTGCTTCAGAAATAAAGTTTTGCTCGCTGCAAGGGAACAGCAGTCTGTTAGTTAACTTTTTCCTGCACATTTAGCATTAGTTACTTCTGTTTTTTATATTATTTTTTATTTCTATTTGTTTGTTGCAATGTAATAAATTTAAGCATGTTGTGGCTGCCTTAACAAGCAGTGCATTCAATTATGTTTTTAGAAGTAAGTTGTTAATATAAGTGTCAATGTAATTTGCTAATGGCGGTCCTTAAATAAAATAAAATAAAATAAAAAAATAAAATAAATAAATAAAATCTTGTCACTCAAAAACTGTTTATTTATTAAGAAATAAACACTTAAAATAAATATTCCATTCGTATTGGGTAAGCTGTTGATTTTTAAAAATTATATTAGCTATTTAAAAATGTTATTGTACCTAAGTAGGATTTTATAAATATATAAGGAATAAAAATAAGTCTCTAGGTGATTTCATTTTATAAATATTAAGTTGTAAATATTTTAGAACAGAAGAGAATATTATTTGGGTTAGTATACAGTTGAAATCTACCGTAATACTCGTAATCACAATGATCGAAATATATCGTGTTAAAGGTCGCGCCACGCAACTAGTTGTTTTAGACCATTTTACTTTTGCTTCTGACCGTACTTTTAAAGATTTTAGGTACGCAAATTTTTTCGTGTCGAGATGGGATCGTGTCGAGGTGGGATGTCGCCAATTTTATAACTATAAATATAGTTAACTAATTATTTTAAATAAATGTACATGTTATAAAATTAAATAAATATTTATGAATACATGAAAGGGTATCAAAATAATTATACTTACTAATAAAAAAACCGGCCAAGTGCGAGTCGGACTCGCGCACTGAGGGTTCCGTACCACCACATAAACATAATTGTATTAGTTGAAATTTCAGTAAGTTAATGTGCTAGATTTTTTGAGTCCGACACGCGCTTGACCAAATTTTATTATTTGTTGTTATTTTTTAGCCTATGCCCTATAAACATACCAATTTTCAAGTTTGTAAGTGTTCCCGTTTTTAAATAGAACTAAAACAAAAATCGCCTCAGCAACCATCCAACTTGACCCCTCTCTTATATGAATGTTCTTGGAACGGGAGCTCACCACAATTGGTTACCATTAGTTGTGAGAAAAGTTGTAATATTTAATGATTTCAGACTTTTCCCATTATTTGTACTGTGAGACCTAGCTTCTTGCCAAATTTCATAATTTTAGGTCAACGGGAAGTACCCTGTAGGTTTTTCATTTTTGAATAAATGTATGGAGATGAGGACATAAAATGCCATATCTTTTGATTGCGTCGTTGTAAAAAATTTAAATTTTCAGATCTTGTGTGGTTCATGGATCCTAATATATGGCATTAATTTCAACCTGATCCCTTTACCCGTTCGTGAGATAAAGGGTCTTGACAGACAGACAGACAGACGGACAACAAAGTGATCCTATAAGGGTTCCGTTTTTTTCTTTTGAGGTACGGAACCCTAAAAACGTATAAAAATATAAATAATTCAAATAAATATATATTTGGTGTTAGAAATAAGAATATTAAACACTGATATGTTTTGCATCGGAAAGAAAAGTGTTACGTTTTCAATATATTTTTATTTACTAATCTATATATATATATAAAAGAAGAAGGTGACTGACTGACTGACTGACATATCAACGCACAGCCAAAACCGCTGGGTCTAGAGATTCCAAATTTGGCATGTAGGTTCCATATAAGGCCTAGAGGTGCACTAAGAAAGGGTTTTACAAAACTCCACCGCTAAGGGGGTAAAATAGGGGATGAAAGTTTGTATGAAAGTCCGTCAGTTTTGAAGGTAGGATCTTCAAAATTTGTATTTAGGCTGACGACTAAAAATTAATATTTACGTGTCTCAGGGTTTTTGAAAATTCGACACCCTTAAGGGTGAAAAGGGGATGAAGTTGAAAATTCTTTATTTTTAAAGTAAAATCCACATAATTTATTATTTAGGCATTAATGATGTAATTCTATGCAACGTTCATCACTGTTACTGAAATTCCACCCCAAATTCAACCCCTAAAAAAGGGAAATGGGTTGAAAAAGTCTAAAAACCAATATGGGTATCGTTTGTATGGTTTATCGGGTCGCTGATTACGAAAACTACAACTATTTTGAAATCCAACGTAGTGGACGTTAAATACCATCATTGCCTTGGGATGGGGTTGGGGTGTGATAGGGTTGAAATGTGAATATGGGTGTCGTTTGTATAGTTTATCGGGTCAGTCGTGCGTGCGCATCTGTGCTCGCCGGTCGGTTATCGCCTAGATGCGTATAGCAAGTTAAAAACATGACGAATTTGACGCTAAAATGTAATAAGTGTAATATAGTAATCGATGAAATGTTGTGTTTTATACAAAATAAGTTGTCGGTTATCGATGACGACTGTTTGACGCGTATTTGTGTATCTGCATTTACGAGTGAAGAAATCAAAACCGGGAAATCGTTACTTTTTGAATCGATACCAACCAGTAAACGAAATATACGGCGACAGCAAAAAGGGAAAGAGGACAGAGACCTTGCTGATATCATTTCCCTACTTAAATCGACAGATCCCGATTTGATACCAGTGTTTGTTGCGCGACGACTTGAAAAACTACCGCCTATTACATTTGATCATCTGGATGTTACATCTTTACTAAAAGATCTCACGTTACTAAAGAGCCAAGTTAACGATATAAAGACATCTTATGTCACGCAAAATCAATTGAAAGAAGTAACAACGGAGCTCAATAACATGAAGTATGCTTCTTTGCCCATGCATGATGAAAATGTTAACAAGATAAGAGGCGGAGCCTGTGATTATCGGGATAGCGGCCCTATAGGGATAACGTACGTGGATTACTCAGACTCAAATCAAAACAGCCCTAAAGTAGTGTGTAACAGTAGCGAAAACTGTGTATGTTCGACCTGCGATTTAAATAGCGAGAAGGTGCAAGTACAGTGTGGCGACGAGTCTGCGTCACCGCCCGGCCAATGCGTGACGTCAGGCGAGGGAACCGGTTCGGTGCAGCGGTCGTCGCCGCAGTTAAATAAATCGCTACCGGAACAGCTGACTGATAAGAATGACTCACCTGGTAAACTAGAAAATGAGTGGATTTTGGTGCAGAATAAGAAACTTAGGCGGAATTATAGATACTCTGGCAGAATGGGCTCTAATACAGGAACGGAAACCAAGTTCAGAGCGGCAGAAAAGAAAATCCCTATATTTATTACTAACGTACATAGGGCTACCACAGAGAAAGATATAAGTACGTATATTTTTCAACAAACTAGGCAAGAAGTGCACTTGCAGAAAATTGCAATAAAGAAACCAGTAGAGCATAATGCGTTTAAGTTTTTCGTTCCAGAGGGGAAAGCGCCCCTCTTTTTGGATGCGAAAATATGGCCTAGTGGAATTATATTTCGGAGATTCGTTCACTACAAGAAATCCGAATCTAGAAACGGCTTATTAGGTAACAATAATAATGGATAGTGATACATACACATTTACTACATACAATTGTAAAAATGTAAAGCGTTCGCTCGATGAGATAAGGGAGCTATGTCAATCTTCTGACATCATCGCGCTCCAAGAGACATGGTTGCTGCCAGAGGATCTTGGATATCTTAATGGCATAAATGGTGGATTTGGCTGCGCAGGGACATCTGCAGTGGATACTTCAGTAAGCATGTTACGTGGTCGGCCTCACGGCGGCGTAGCGCTGTTATGGAGATTGAGTGCTATGCCGAATGTTGCTGTTGTACCTTGTGATAACCCGCGTATCTGTGCTATTAAAGTATCGCTAAATGATCGGGCTGTTCTAATTGTGTCTGTGTACATGCCTACGGATGCATTGAATAATTTAGCGGAACTCACGGACTGCTTTAGCTTGGTAAGCGCAATCATTGACAGTAGTGATACGGAAGCGGCCTTTATTATGGGCGATTTTAACGCTCATCCTAACGAGTTATTTTTTAATGAGATGTCGAAATTTTGTATCGATCAGGAATGGTCATGTGTGGACTTTGAAAAGTTAGGCAGTGTATCAGGCACTTTCACTTTCATAAGTGAAGCTCACGGCTCGACACGATGGTTAGACCACTGTCTGGTGACAAAGTCGGCACATGACTGTGTGATTGATGTAGGTGTAAAGTATGACGTCATGAGCTCGGATCACTTTCCATTAGTTATTAAATGTAAATTAAATAACGTTAGGCCCAAAGTATTTCGTGGACATTTTACTGAAAATAAAATACACTGGGGTGAACGGAGTTCGGATGAGACTGAGTTTTATACAGAAGAATGTCACAAAAGGTTACGATTAATTGACTTTCCCCAAAGTATGTCCAACTGTTCAGATAAGGTATGCACGGACCCGAGCCATGTATATGTTATTGATAAAATGTATAATGACGTTGTATCTGCTTTAAGGGATGCTGCGATAGTGAGTAGGGAAGACAAGCGTAATAGTAGGAAACCTCGGATTGTGGTGGGGTGGAATAGACATGTCAGAGACGCTCACAGGGAGGCCAGATACCATTTTAATCTATGGCTATGGCATGGTAAGCCTAGATCTGGAACGCTTTATACTAATATGTGCAAAAGCAGAAAAATATTTAAATCCAAATTAAAGTGGTGCCAAGATAATAAAGAACAGATACAGATGGATATCATTGCTGAACATCATGCCAATAATAACTTTAAAACATTCTGGAAGTGCACCAATAGACTAAATATGAGACCGGGCCTCCCTGCGAGTGTTGAAGGGCTGAGTGAGCCAAAGGAAGTTGCAGAACTGTTCAGGGACCATTTCACAGTTCGGTCACTCATTACAGACCCCGCTGATGATACGATTGGGGCTGAAAGCTCTGGGAATGGTTTGCGAATTAGGTTCACTGCCAAGGATGTTGCTAAGGCAATAAAGTCTATTTCAAGAGGCAAGTCACCTGGGCACGACGGTCTCAGCATTGAGCACTTGCAGCACGCAGGACCACATCTGCCGCGTGTATTGGCTATGCTGTACACCCTTTGCCTCGGTCATGGGTACCTGCCAATGGAGCTGATGAGAACGATTGTAGTGCCCATTGTTAAAAATAAAACAGGTGATATTTCCAGTAAAACCAACTACAGACCGATCTCATTAGCTACCATTATCGCAAAAGTGTTTGACAGTTTGCTTGACGCACACTTACACAACTGCATTACTCTCCATGATAACCAATTTGGTTTCAGACCTAAATTGTCAACGGAGAGCGCAATTGTGTGCCTTAAGCATGCTGTCAGATATTATACTGATCGAAACACACCTGTGTACGCCAGCTTCCTGGACCTATCGAAAGCCTTTGATCTGGTTTCCTACAACATCTTATGGAAAAAACTGGAAAACCTAAATCTGTCTCCAGAACTGATTAGTATCCTTAAATACTGGTACGGAAATCAGATCAATAATGTGCGATGGGCGGATCAGCTATCGGAGCCGTACAGGTTGGAGTGCGGGGTGCGGCAGGGGGGGATAAGCTCGCCCACGCTCTTCAATCTGTACGTCAACGGGCTGATCGTGGAGCTCAGCAGCCACCATGTCGGCTGTCACGTGGACGGAGTCTGCGTCAACAACATCAGCTACGCAGACGACATGGTGCTGCTGAGTGCTTCAATCGGTGGTCTCAGGGAGCTTTTGGCCATTTGCGAAGGGTATGCAAGCCGACATGGCTTAAAATACAACGCTGTTAAGAGCGAGCTAATGGTGTTCAAAGCTGGGACGAAAACTCCTCTGGAAGTGCCGCCTGTCAAGCTGAACGGTATACCCTTGAAGCAGGTACATAAATTTAAATATCTTGGTCATTTTGTGACCGACGACCTGAAGGACGACGTGGATATGGAGCGCGAAAGGAGGGCACTGTCAGTAAGAGCGAACATGATCGCCCGCAGGTTCAAGCGTTGCTCGAAGGAAGCTAAAATTACGATATTCCGAGCCTTCTGTACGTCCTTCTATACAAGCAGCCTGTGGGTAAACTTCACGCAGAAATCTTACAGTGCCCTCCGAGTTCAGTTCAACAACGCCTTTAGGGTGCTGTTGCGATTGCCCCGTTTCTGTAGCGCCTCAGGCATGTTCGCGGAGGCGCGCATGGATTGCTTCTACGCCACCATGCGGAAGAGAGTGGCATCGATCGCGCGCAGAATACGGGACAGCCGCAACAGCCTCCTGATGATGGTCTCCGGACGGATGGACAGCCCGCTCCAGAGGAATTGGATGTCGATGCATGCACCAATGTCTCTGGAGTACGTCCATTGACGCTTGGCTGTATTTTTATGTGATAGTCCTGTTTGTCTTACTAACATAGTTTTAAGTCCAATTGTACTAACCATTTTTATTTATTTATTTGTCTAATTTGATTTTAATTGTAACTATGGATGTTTTTCCGAAATAAATGAATATTATTATTATTTATTATTATTACGAAAACTAAAATAATTATGAAATCCAACGTGGTAGTCGTGAAAAACCATCATCCCCTGGGGATGGGGTTGGGGTGCGATAGGGTTGAAATGTCTAAAAATCAATATGGGTGTCGTTTGTAGGGTTTATCGGGTCGCTGATTACGAAAACTACAACAATTTTGAAATCCAACGTGGTGGACGTGAAATACCATCATCCCCTGATGGGGTTTGAGTGCGATAGGTTTGAAATGTCTAATAATAAATATGGGTGTCGTTTCTATGTTAGGGATAGCGGTAAAAATTAGCGTTAGGGGTAGGGATAAAAGCAGAGATAGGGAGAGGTAGAGGTAGAGAGGTAGAGAGGCAGAGAGGTTTAGAGGTAGATATGTAGAGAGGTAGAGAAGTAGAGAGGTAGAGAGGTAGAGATGTAGACGGGTGGAGGGGTAGAGGGATAGAGAGGTAGAGAGGTAGAGGGGTAGAGAGGTAGAGACGTAGAGAGATAGAGGTACAGGTAGAGGTAGAGGGAGAGGGAGAAGGAGGGGAAGGGAGAGAGGGAGGGGGTGATGGAGAGGGAGGGGGAGATGGAGGGTCAGGGGGAGAGGGAGGAGGGGGAGAGGGAGGTTCAGGGGGGGGGGGGACGGGTAGGGGGAGAGACAGAGGGAGGGGGAGAGGAAGGGGGAGAGGGAGAGGGTTTTAGTTTTTCTCAGTTAGTTCAGCGAATTGGCTCTGTTTTGAAATATTACATAAAGGTGTCTCTCATCTCTCTCTTTACATTTGTTAGGATACTGCTGCTAAGTTCCTCTGTTCTGAGTAATTTATGAGTAACATCTGTATATTATATGAAATTCAGCTGGATATTGAAGTATACTCATTGATTTGCGCAGGATTAGTCCTGTTTTTCCTTAGTTTAAAATTACCCCGAAATGACGGGAAAATATCTCATTGATTCGGAAAACCGGTAATAAAATAAATACGAAATCCACGTGAGCGAAGCCGCGGGCAACAGCTAGTAAAATCATATAGGAATATCCACTCTTTTTATTATCATACTAAGCTTCGAAACCATAAAACCAGTAGAAAAAGCACGCCTTCAACTTTTGTCGGAAAAACAATGGGCCGTTCTGCGAACATTTTTTTGGAAAAACGTAAATAAAAGTTGTATTTCCATACTATGTGTATGGCATTACAAATTTAAGTTTGCGGTGGATAGTTTTTCCTTGAGTATTGCGAGAAAGTAAGTGCAGTGCAGCTGTACCATTTATTCTATTATGCTAAAAAGAGAGTATAAACAGTCATAAAAGTATAGGCTTAAGATAGATAGATAAATACTTTATTGTCACACGTTTTATAATATAATAAATCTTTATAAAAAGTAAAAGTACATACGAGTACATTACAGGTATAATCATGATAAGAAACATTAGGTGTGTGGGTTTTATCTCTCGTTAGATATTTAGCGAGCTCGATAAATGCGCCTATCTGATATCTTTATCAAGATCGTTTAATGATGCCGATGTCACAGTCACAGCAATATTTATGAAACGTGGGTTTTTGGGGGGGGGGGGGGGGGGGGAAATCGATCTAGCTAGGTCTGATGTCAAAAAGAGGGAAAATTCGTTATCTCCGTTTTTCTTAGCATTTCTGGTAAATACACAAAATCGGCCAAGTGCGTGACGGGCCACGTGCAGTATAGGGTTCCGTAGTTTTTACGATTTTTATCGCAAAGGTTTTAATTTGGTATTTCATAACGTTTTTAACTTAAACTTTTTACCTCCTAATGCTCAGCGAGGTCCTAGCGCCTGATTGCTATTGCTATGTATTTTTATTATTTCGAGTGTTTCGGTAATAGCTCATTAACCTGTAAAGCCTACTTAGCTGTGATAGTTTTCCTTTCAATTCCATCATTATATACTACTACTGCGAATTTTTTTACATTTCCAATAACAACCGTTCAGCCGGCAGGGGGTCAGGCAACGGACAGACAGACAGACATGAAAAAAATATAAGGGTCCCTTTTTGACTACGAAAAGAAAAAGAAAAGAAAAAGGGGGCCTCCCCTACTAGAAACGGGTTTTTCAAGGCGAAGATCGATTATTTTCCTGCGACCACAAAGCCAGAAACGAATTACGCGCCGTTTTTTTTTTAGATTTTATAAATGTTATAGATAAACCGCCTAAATGAGTACTCGCCGGCGGGGCACAGGGGCGCGGGGGTAAAACGACAAAGGGGGAACGAAAGAGGTGCGGGCGGCGGGGCATTCTCATTCTCTTCGCGAATCCGCCCCCCGCACCTGCCCTTGTACCCTGCGGGCGAGGACTCATTTAGGCGGCTACTATAATAACTGGTGAATTTCACAATTTCGCGGCATTTTGTAAAAATGCCTAGGCATGATGTAAGGCGGCGAATCATAATATTTACCTGCGGCACCGATATTGTAATCTGTATATTGCGTCAGAAGGATATATAACGATAAGCTATTTATTACGCGTGTGGTTCCTATAATAGGATCCCTCTTTCCATTTCTGTGGGTGTCATAAAAGGTGACTAATCGGATATTGCCGTGTCCTGGCATAAAAGCCGTCCAAGTGCGAGTCAGACTCGCGAGCTTTGCCCTTTGATTTTAAAAAACTTCGTGCCCAGTCCAACCCGTCCCCTATCTTATAAGGATTTACAAAAAAGGAGTACTTATATTTAATGATTTAAGATAAAACAAAAAAAATTACAAATTTTCTCTCAACACTGTATTATACCTAACAATGTATTCTAATTACGGCGAGCTGCCGTTTCAAATGGTCAGTTTGAACTAAGCAGTAAGCTGCCGTTATTCATAATCTAAGGTTTGAACTGGACAGACTCAGGCCACAACATTGAACATATTATGGAGCAAAGGTCAATTGCCCTTATTTAGGCCATTTACATATTTTACACTGAGGCTGTAGCTAACACATCGGTAGGCCTGAAATAAAATTTTAGGACCAATATCACCAGCAAAAATTAATTCAAATATCCGTGAAAGCAAACAAAATACACATTACAGATCCTATTGATGCGGCCCAGAAAAACATGTCTGCCGAGGTGTTGCGGCCAAATTTGCCCTGGTAGACAATAGTAGACATATATATTCTAAAAGAGGGAAATAATACCTACCGACTGGTGTTTGTTTCATCGTGGTATCAGATTCATAAATTTAGGGGTCCCGAGTAAGGTCTATGAGAACGTCTGCCGGGCACTTCCGGCCAAAAAAAATCGGGCAGAGTTTGCTTTTCTGCATCTACACATAAGTTCCTAGCTAGATGGTATTATCGTTATTTCTGTATCAGAATTATCAGATACATAAAATATGCCACATTTTTGGCACCGGAAGTGCACTTTTTTGTACTTTCGGCTGGTTTTGGCTTGGCAGACTCATACGAATGAACTCAGCATACATTTTATTTCATTGATTTCAAATCTTGTGGCTGGCTCTCCAAATAGTGCAAAGACATGGCTGGGGTCCCATAGCAATCTGGAACATCTCCATTGAAAAACGCTCGTTGATATCATATGTCTTCATGTTTCAGGAACAACATGGACACAGGAGCTCATCTGGCTTTTGAAAAATTCTTTAGACTTCAAATCAGCAAAAGACAAACCTCTATACGAAAGATTTCCTATGCTGGAGTGAGTATTTCGATAAAGTTAACTTTAACTTTGATAATATAAAAAAGGAACTAAAGATGATTCCGTTTGTTTCTTGACAATGGGCTTACTCTTGAACTTGATCTAGTCCTGAGGACAGAGATGATGAGGTCGATAATGGAACGAGCATGTCCAGAAGAAGCCAATTCACTCAATTATAGTTGAAGAAGATTCAACATGTAACAGTTCACAACAATTAAAATCAAAATGCTCTACGTGTGTTATATTTGGTGCCAACGAAGAATAGTGCCAACTCATTTGTGCCCGTTTGTGTCATAAAAGTCTACTAAGGGATCGTGAACTGAAAAATGGGCCGTAGCCCTTCTGTGTAACAAATACAACCATAATAACGGTCAACAACCATCGCGGTTCATAATGCCAGCCGCAACACGGTGAATTACGAGTACATTCCCACTCGCTGTCAAAATCTGAAATTGGCAGATGTGTGTCCCGTATGATACCGGCAAATAATAGTACCAACCCAAACTTACCCGTGGGTGTCGTAAGAGGCGACTAAGGGTTAAAAACAGGAGGATTAGCAGCAGCATCCTCTTGTGTATCATACCACCTTACTTACTTCGGTCACCTGCAAACGCGGCCCTTAGTGCCAGCCGTAACGCTGACAAGCGAGGTGACTATGGTACTTCCCCTCCACATTTTCCAGTAAAGCTAAAATTCCGGAGGGAGCGGTCACCTGCAAACGCGGCCCTTGATGCCAGCCGTAACGCTGACAAGCGAGGTGACTATGGGACTTCCCCTCCACATTTTCCAGTAAAGCTAAAATTCTGCTCCCTGTCCTGTAGTGAACGTTTCATGGGATGTTATGATGATGTACGCACGTGCAAGCAGTACAACTAGACCCGGCAAAGAACCCGGTATTCGCTGGCGCTAGTTGCGGGGGGGTGTGGGGGTGGACTCCAAGGGGGGTGGAGAGTGTCCGTTCTGTATGTACTACCACAGATTAGATACTATTAGTAAGTAGTAGGTACTATTACTTTTTTCTAGCAGTTGACTTTTACGGGATATTGTTCTACGATCCGCTTTTGTTTTCAATGTAGACAAGGTGGCCCACCTGGCTTATTTACCCACTTGTAAATAACTTGTTGTAAACATCAAGTTTCCTGAAATGAGAGATATTATATCTTTTCATAGGTACTCAAGATATGCCTATTTGATGATAAACTTTACAACTGAAGAGTTTTTTGTTTGTTTCCGCATAAATTTATCTCGAATTTGGTCTTTTATTACCTAAGTCCTAAGTTGAATTAGTGAAAATTCATGTTCTTGTCAAGAACTTCTTCAATGAGAGAATTAATTCTGATTCATCGACAATTTTTTGTCCAACGCAATTTTCTTTTTTCTAAATTTTCAAGTTGTTTGTCGGATTGTAGTGAACTATAACGTTTCTAAATATTGTGGCTTGGGCTTTTGTCACCATCTTTTTACTGAAATAAACTATCAATACTCACAAAAGCTCACAAACATCAAAACACTTTACACTAAAATTTTGTTCATTCTCAGTTTTTTTTTTAACCTTATTAGGCTTTTTTGTGTCTGGATGTTATTTCTATATGTATGTATATGTTACGGGCAACTTGAATGACCGGTCTGTATTAATATGTACGAATCAAGTACGCAATGTGATTAAAACTGCATGATTCCCAGTCAGATCACCCTATCGTGGGATAAGTAATATAATAAAACAAATGAACAACCTAACCTAATCCACATTATTCATACTGCCCTATCAAAGTGATAAATTCAAGCTATCTCAAACCTTGATTTTCAAATGAACAACGGACTGCCGGGCATTTATATGGCCCGGTCAAAATAATTTATCAATTTGACCAACGTTCTGGGTCCTTATTAATACTGCCCGGTTTATCAAGTTGCCCGTGACGTATATAGGTACGTTATTATAGTACCAGGTTTTGCATAATTTAGAATCATCTGATCTTGTGTTAAATGACTCCTATATCTTTTAATTCATTTCTACGTTCCTGTTCCAGGATCACATCAATAATCCCAGAAGTTGCATTTGAACTGATTAAGAAGGACTTCATGAACCTTGGCAGCTTCCAAGGTCTGAGCGAAGCCGTGAAGGTCCCCAGTTGGAAGGCTGTTGAAGAAGCACCGTCACCCCGCTTCATAAAAACGCATTTACCTCTGTCTTTACTGCCACCAAACTTACTAAACACTGCCAAAGTCATCTACGTAGCAAGAGACCCAAGGGACGTTTGTGTATCATATTACTATTTGCACAAAATGGTCGCCAAGACATTGCTTAGAGCCACTTTTGCTCAATTTTGGGAAGCGTTTAGAAACGATTTGTGTAAGTATCTATATCTACCTGAATTCTGTTATTTTAAAACTAGATACTTTGAAATTGTTAAATTCAAAGCAAGTATTCGCTGAGTGTAGTGGAGTAAAAGTTATGGTATCAATGTTGTGCCTGTCAAGAATAAGTACTATCCCATTCTCTAACCGTGGGTGACGTAAAAGGCGTCTAAGGGATTCCTTTTACGAAGAGCGTATCCTTTTACTCACTGCGGTCACCAAGAACCGCGGTCCATGGTGATAGCCGCAACGCTAACAAGCATGGTCACTATGGTCTGATCTCCAAAATATTCGTATATTTAGGAGATCAGACCATTACTGCTGGAGTCAGCAGTGGATTCTATTCCAGAGCTAAAACAAGGTAGCGAGAAAGGCGTGCGCATAAAATAACGGTCAACATCGCAGTTGTTAGGAATCCTTAATGAATGGCTTGTCAGCGGTCACAGGCAGCACAACATATTTTGAACTACCCATATTACCTATATACTTGACTTCATTTGTCTGCCATGAAATGGAAGGCTTAGCGTGGACAGACTCCTATCAAGGTAAAGATAGACGATCTGGTCAAGATCAGGAGAAGCGGCTAGAAACTAGCAGCGCAGCAGGAATGGCTGTCGTTGAGATCTGTAGAGAAGGCCAATGTCCAGTCAGTAGACGTCTTTCAGCCAATATAATGTCACATCCGGATACTACAATCCAGCGCGAATTTGGAATTTGAAATTGGAAGGTCGCGTAGATCCGCATATGCAGTACAAAAGACCCTCAGAAGGACCACGAGAATCTCTCGGGCGGATGCGCGGGGGTGCGGGTAGATTGCAAGGGGGGCGGAAAGTGTCCGTTCTGCATGATAGTCATCATCATATCAGCCGAAAGACGTCCACTGCTGGACATAGGCCTCCCCTAAAGATCTCCATGACGACCGGTCCTGCGCTGCTCGCATCCAGCGGCTTCCCGCGATCTTGACCAGATCGTCGGTCCACCTTGTAGGGGGCCTGCCAACGCTTCGTCTTCTGGTACGTGGTCGCCACTCTAGAACTCTTACGCCCCATCGGCCATCGGTTCTTCTTGCGATGTGCCCTGCCCACTGCCACTTTAGCGATTGTCAGGGCTATGTCAGATACTTTATTAGTTCTTTTGCTTTAGTATGATAGTGTACCCGGCTGTGCGGTGCCGGCCTAAAAAAGAATAGTACCGACCCATCTCTTCCCGTGGGTGTCGTAAGAGGCGACTAAGGGAAATGAAATCCAGAGGATGGGCAGCAGCGTCCTTCTGTGTATTATTTCATCTTACTGCGGGCGCCAACCCGTCTGCCAAGCGTGGCGACTATGGTAAAACCCCCTAAGAATCGATGAATCACAACAATAAGCTCCGGCCCCTAGTCCCCGGCGGCCCCGCTATTCCTGGCTCCGGTAGCGGCCATGGTAACGGTGGGGCAGGGGGTGCGAAGAATCCCCGGCAGATGTCGAGCTACCAACAACGACGACCTCTGGCCCTGGCAACTTATAACACGCGCACATTGCGGACCGACGAGAAGGTTGCAGAACTCGAAGAAGAATTGAGCAGGTTACACTGGGACATCTTAGGTCTATCTGAAGTCCGAAGAGAGGGGGAGGACTCGATAATCCTAAAATCAGGTAACTTGCTCTATTTCCGGGAGGGCGACCAACTGTCCCAGAGAGGTGTCGGGTTTATGGTCCACAAGTCTCTCGTGAACAACGTGGTCATGATCGAGAGTGTGTCGTCGCGGGTAGCGTACCTTATACTCAGAATCACCAAAAGGTATTCGCTGAAAGTCATACAGGTATACGCCCCCACATCGACACACTCTGATGATGAAGTCGAGGCTATGTATGAGGATATATCTAAAGCCATACATACGCCTAAGACCCACTATACCGTTGTCATGGGGGACTTCAACGCGAAATTAGGCAAGCGAGGCGATGGTGAGCTGAGGGTGGGGCAATTTGGTGTTGGATATCGGAATTCCAGAGGCCACATGTTAGCC
Organism: Athrips mouffetella; assembly: GCA_947532105.1. NCBI lineage: Eukaryota > Metazoa > Arthropoda > Insecta > Lepidoptera > Gelechiidae > Athrips > Athrips mouffetella. The sequence goes on along the minus strand of OX383969.1, from coordinate 4,198,460 downwards.
GACTTTTTGGAGAAAGAAGGACTCTTTATGATGAATTCCTTCTTCAAAAAGTCGGAAAACCGAAAATGGACCTGGATCAGTCCCGATGGTGCTACAAAAAATGAGATTGACTTTATCATGTCGACGAAGAAGCAAATATTCAATGATGTCTCTGTGATCAATGCGGTTAGAACCGGAAGCGATCACCGGTTGGTAAGAGGCACATTGAATATCAACGTAAAGCTGGAAAGAACTCGACTGATGAAGTCTACGCTCCGACCAGTACCCACCAATATCCAAAACCCCGACGGCTTTCAGCTCGAACTGCAAAACCGCTTTGAATGCCTTGGTGAATGCGTAGATGTGGACGACTACAATAACGGGTTCGTGGAAACTGTCCATACAATTGGGTCAAAGTACTTTAGACCCCACCGTACTAAAAGAACCAAAAAGATCTCTGACCATACCCTCAAGCTAATGGAAGAAAGACGCGAAATGGTTCTGCAGTCTCCGGAAGATGCTTCTCAATATCGGCGGCTCAATAAACAGATCTCTAAGTCTCTGACTCGCGACCTTCGGCTATTTAATACTAACCATATTAAAGAAGCGATTGAGCGGAACAAAGGCTCCAAAGTGTTCGCAAGAGATTTGTCTATTGGACAGAGCCAGTTGACGAGGCTGAAGACCGAGGATGGCAGAACCGTATCGTCCAAGCCTGAGCTACTGAGGGAAGTCGAGAAGTTCTATGGGCAGTTATACACATCAACCGGCCCACCCGTTAGCAGTCTGGCCAACGATCCAAGAGCTAGACTTACCCGACACCATACCGAAGATATCCCGGACGTCAGCTTGTACGAGATTAGAATGGCTCTCAGACAGCTTAGAAACAACAAGGCACCCGGGCACGATGGAATTACGGCTGAGCTTCTGAAAGCAGGCGGAAGGCCAGTGCTTAAAGCTCTTCAGAAGCTGTTTAATTCTGTCATACTCGAAGGGAAAACGCCACAGGCATGGCACAGAAGTGTGGTGGTACTCTTCTTCAAAAAGGGTGATAAGACCCTGCTGAAGAATTACAGACCCATCTCACTTCTGAGCCATGTCTATAAGCTGTTCTCGAGAGTCATTACGAACCGTCTCGCGCGCAGGCTCGACGACTTCCAGCCTCCCGAACAAGCCGGTTTTCGTAAAGGCTTCAGTACCATAGACCACATACATACGCTACGGCAAGTTATACAGAAGACCGAAGAGTATAACCAGCCACTTTGCCTAGCGTTTGTGGACTATGAGAAGGCCTTCGATTCGATCGAGACGTGGGCCGTGCTACGATCTCTCCAGAGGTGCCAAGTCGACTATCGGTACATTGAAGTGTTGAAGGACCTGTACAAAAACGCCACTATGTCAGTTCGTCTTCAGGACCAGGACTCGAAGCCTATCCAATTGCAGCGAGGAGTGAGACAGGGAGACGTCATATCTCCTAAACTGTTCACCGCTGCATTGGAAGATGTCTTCAAACTCCTGGACTGGAAAGGACTTGGCATCAACATCAATGGCGAGTACATGACCCACCTTCGATTTGCCGACGATATTGTCGTAATGGCTGAGACCCTGGAAGATCTCGGCACGATGCTCAATAACCTCAGTAGAGTTTCACAACAAGTGGGTCTTAAAATGAACATGGATAAGACGAAAATTATGTCTAACGCCCTTGTTGTACCCACTCCACTCAAAGTTGGAGACTCTACGCTCGAAGTTGTTGGTGAGTACGTATACCTGGGACAAACAGTCCAGCTGGGTAAATCCAACTTAGAGAAAGAGGTTACTCGTCGAATCCGACTCGGATGGGCAGCGTTCGGGAAGCTCCGCAATATCTTCACGTCCAAAATACCGCAGTGTCTCAAGACGAAAGTCTTTGACCAGTGTGTGTTGCCAGTGATGACATATGGCACCGAGACGTGGCCGCTCACGATGGGCCTTATCAGAAAGCTCAAAGTCACCCAAAGGGCGATGGAAAGGGCTATGCTCGGAGTCTCTCTGCGCGATCGAATCAGAAATGAGGAGATCCGCAGAAGAACTAAAGTAACTGACATAGCCCTGAGAATCGCTAAACTGAAGTGGCAGTGGGCAGGGCACATCGCAAGAAGAACCGATGGCCGATGGGGCGTGAGGGTTCTAGAGTGGCGACCACGTACCGGAAGACGAAGCGTTGGCAGGCCCCCCACAAGGTGGACCGACGATCTGGTCAAGGTCGCGGGAAGCCGCTGGATGCGAGCAGCGCAGGACCGGTCGTCATGGAGTTCTTTAGGGGAGGCCTATGTCCAGCAGTGGACGTCTTTCGGCTGATATGATGAGTATGATAGTACTATTACTTTATTCTGTGACGATGTTGAGGATGTGACTGCTTGATTTGTTCTTTGGACGTGGATACGTGTATGCTTTCGTTAGGGGGGGTCATTTCGTGATAAAGGCCCTCTGGTGGCAATAATTGGTACTAAATCGAGCTTTGGATGAGTCAGAGAGTGAGGTGGGGTGAGGGGAGGTGTGGTAAAGGGGAGGGGTGGTGAGTGGACATAGGTAGGAGCTTGACGTGCTCTTGATGTGCTCTTGACTGTACGCAAAACCTCTCGGGTGGTAGTTCTGGACATGAAACTGAACAACTTTTGTTTTACGACTTTTGGAAATTCGCAAAAAAATTTTTGCGTCTGCATACAAATCGACCAGCTGACCGAGCCAATTTGTATGAAAAAGCAAAATTTGTTTTTTGGAATTTCCAAAAGTCGTAGAACAAAAGTTGTTCAGTTTCATGTCCAGAGTTACCACCCGTGAGGTTTTGCGTTATTTACCTAACACCCTGTATCCACGACCGTATGAAGGATGTATCCAACCAGGGATTTTTTTAATTGCAGTACCGTGGAATCCTATTATAGAGCACACAAACGAAGCCTGGGTTCAGCGGCATCATCCAAACCTTCACTTCCTGTTTTACGAAGATCTGATCGATGTAAGATATACCTTACCTAATTTGTTTTTATAGCTATAATGGAAGTAAGCCCCGTGTGGTGCCGGCAAATAATAGTACTAACCCATCTCTACTCGTGGGTGTCGTAAGACGCGACATAATGAACCAGAGGATGGGCAGCAGCATCCTTCTGTGTATCGTATCATCTTACATTCTGCGGTCACCAACAACCGCGGTCCATGGTGCCAGCCGTAACGCTTACAAACGTGGTGACTATGGTACATCCCCTCTACATTGTTTAAGCAAAAGCTGGAATTTTGGAGGAAGTTCCCTGTCCTGTAGTGTACGTTTCATGGGATGTCATGGCGGGTATGGAACCCTCATGAACTTATAATAGTTCTAACTGATACATGGCTATAACCAAAGAGTCTGGAACCTCGCTGCTCAGACACTCTGATATATTGCGGGACAAACAAATTAAGAGGCTACCTCCGGTCCACTAGCGCCCCCTTAAGTTAAAAAAATATTACTCGCTACGAAACTTATCAAATATCCGGAAAGACAGATTTGGTATAAAGGTACATTTATCCTGTCCTGTAGTGGAAGTTTCATGAGATGTCATGATCATGATGATGAATGGAAGTAATCATTCCTTAACCTCAATTAGTTTTTTTACCAGTGGGTTTTGCGTATTCGGCTAATTAATCTGGGGGATTTGATGGGGGATTTGATGAGGGATTTGGTTTTCACACAGAGCGACTTCCATCTGATCTACGCAACTTAGAGAGCAAACTAGACCCAATCCTATAAGGCATTGCACCTAGCTCTCTGACTTTACGACTACTATTATTGATAGTATCCAGGTCTAAAGGCTTGAAGTACCTTCCGAAGCACGGAAACGCTCTCGATTTGGGTTATGTGAACTCGGAAACACAGACGCAGATAGAGAATTCCACTCTTTGGCCGTGCGTATTATAAAAGATGTAACAAAAAAGCAAATTTTAAAGATTTTTTTGAAATAGAGTCGTAAATGCCATTTATTATCAAAATTTATATACATTCTATTTTATTCTTTATTGCACAATTAGCACACAGAGTATTACATACAAGAGGACATTTACAAAGGCGGGCTTATCTCTACATTCTTATCTTTTCCAGGACCTACCTCATCAAGTCCGCCAGATGTGCGAGTTCCTCGGCCACAGTTACTCCGATGATGAGATCTCCGAGTTAGCCCAATACCTCAGTTTCGAAAGCTTACGAAAGAACAAAAATGTAAATAACACCGCGGGAGATGGCAACCCTGTACAGTTTTTAAGGAAAGGTGGGTAAAGGCTCAGGGTGCTTTATATTTAAAAATTTAATTTATAATTGATCTGTGGTATGGTAATATACAGAGAGCTACACAACTCTTCCACGTAATGCGGGCTTACGCGGATTTGACACTCGTTGCTCTACGTACGGTCAACCGCTTGTCGGTAGAAACTTTTTCAACTCTATTACCACGCCATAAGGTCCAAAAGTGTTTCTACCGCAGTGCGGCCGTGTGTACGATAATTTTTTTCGTTCATTTCAACGCTTACCTTCACATTTTGCAGCTATATGTCAAAAGCTATCGGCTAAAGCAAGTTTGCAAAACAATGTTATGCTTTCCGTCGAATATACTCTTGTTTTATTGTCATGGCTGCAAAATGTGTTGGTCTTTGGAAAAAAATAAAAAAATGTATTATAGAAGGTTGCTGCTTGATTGTGCCGCTGTACAAGGGAAAAGGGTCACAACAGGACTGCAAAAATTACCGCGGGATAAGTCTTCTTAGTGTCGACGGCAAACTGTATGCAAAGGTTTTGATTGAAAGAGTGATGAAAGATACTGACGAAAAAATATGGGACGTACTCGTACAAGCGGCATTTAGAAAGGGAATGGGATGTACAGATCAGGTCTTTTCCTTGCGGTGTATAGCTGAAAAGTTTTTGGCCAAAAACTAAAAAGTCTACTGCGCGTTCGTGGATTTGGAAAAGGCCTATGACCGAGTGGTGAGGAATGAATTGTGGTCGGCATTGTCTATGTATGGGGTGAACGGTCATCTGATTCAAGCACTGAAATCTCTCTATCAGGATTCCAGTGCTTGCGTCAGAATAAACGGGGCGTACACTGAATGGTTTAGCATCGAAAAAGGTGTTAGGAAGGGATGTGTAGCGTCACCTTGGCTATTTAACCTATTCATGGATTATTGTTTGACTGATCTGAAAGAGAGTATGTGTGGACTGAGAATGAATGAGTTACTCATCAAATGTCTTCTCTACGCTGATGACCAAGTTATACTTGCGTCATCTGCTGACGAGTTACAGGAGATGGTAACAATGATGAATGTGGCTTTTGATAGGAAATGAATGAAAGTTAATGTAAGCAAGACGAAAGTAATGGTACTTGAAAGAGAAGAGTGTATGACAGAGTGTACTATATTAATAGGTGGTGAACAAGTCGAACAAGTAAAGGAGTATGTGTATCTGGGTTCTAAGTTTACGAGAGATGGAAAGTGTGAAAGTGATATCGAAAGAAGAGTGAATGCTAGAAACATGGTGAATGGTGCTCTGCATGCTTTTATGAAGAGTCAGAAGGTGTCTCACAAGGCTCGTCTGGCTGTTCATAGAGGCGTTTTGGTACCAACACTGATGTACGGCAGTGAAAGCTGGGTATGGCAGAAAAAGCATGAAAGTAGAATTAATGCAGTAGGAATGAGAGCGTTGAGGAGTATGATTGGTGTGAAATTGAGTGACAGGATTAACAATAGTGTGATAAGAGAACGTTGTGACGTAAAAGAAGACGTAGTGACTAAAATTGAGAAAGGGATGCTGAGATGGTTTGGTCATGTAGAGAGGATGAATGAAGGAAGATTGACGAAACAGATCCACAATGCGAGAGTGAATGGAAGCGTTGGAAGGGGAAGGCGTCGGCGAACGTACCAGGACCAAATTCAGGACGTTCTGAATAAAGGCCAGGTTAAAAGTACCCTAAACCGACGGCAACAGCGTGGAGCAAGGATTGATGAAGGTTCAGGAAGCAAGGGAAGTATGTCAAGATCGTAGCAGGTGGAGAACTGTGGTCTCTGCCTACCCCGACGGGAACAAGGCGTGATGTTATGTATGTATGTATGTATGAATGTATGCTGCTGTTTGTCCATCATTTGGTTCATGATCTCTGTATGCGTTGGGTGTCTTAAGAGAATAAGCAGTTGCATCCTTTTCATTTCCTCGCTGCCACCTAATTTGTTGAGGAGATCCCTTTATCCTGGATCAGATATTTTTGGAGAGGATAGGGATAATATATATTTTTTTATTATCCTCGTTTATGTACTGAACAGTTAAGTAAAACAATTTTTCGAATAACTATGAAATTAAAAAGATATAAGCCATCGAAGATTTGATTCTGTCTGATTCCAGCAAAAGGAAATTTAACACGGAGTTTATATGGCCGTAGCGACATGTGAGGTCACTGTCCATGTCGGATTTTTGTCTAATTGGCGCGTAATTAATAGTGTTAAATGCTTATATCGGTCGCATTTCTTAGCCGATTTAAATTTTAATTTAATTTTTTGTCATCTCTACTACGGTATTTTCATATTTTGTTAATAAATACGACAAAAAAAAATGTATATTCCCTATTAATGATTCTTAAACTACTACCTCTACATAACAATTTATTAAATTACACATAAACAACAACTTCTTCTTTCTTCTTCTATCTTCTTAATAAGTAAATATTAATTTTCTGCAGGTGAAGCTGGAGGTTGGAGATCGCACTTCGATGAGAAGATGGAACTTCAAGCTGAAGAGTACCTCACAGAAAGACTGAGGGATTTGGACCTGGAGTATCCCTCGTTCCCAATGTCTGAATGCTCGCGATTATAGCCTGTTTCAGCCCTTTTAATGTATAAGTACGAGGGGAGTTCAATAAATAGTGAGAATCAACAAAATTTTGGTTACAAAATCTTTTGACGTTTATGTTTATGTATAGATAGTTTATTTTAACGATGTGGTTTTTAAAAAGATAATTACAAAATCTTAGGCCAAAACGTTTAGAAATTAATAAATAATGAGGTAAAGTTCAAGAAAATCCAGCAAAAAACTCAAATGTTGAGAAAATTTGAAGTTTCACTTGATGCCATTTTATAAGCCGAGTTTGAACAAGTTAATCACTCTCCCTACTTACCGGACTTGACTTACAGTGCTCTACTCATAATAACTTCTATCTGTTCCCTAAATTGATATAACGCCGAAAAAGAAACAGACACGTAAGCAAAATTGAAGCGATGGATTCCATACGGACAGCTTTGGTAGAACCAAATAAAAGCTTTATTTTTGAAAGGGACCCAAGCTTCGGAAGACTGCGTGATTCAGGGTCCAAAGAGATGTACAAGCTTCATAGAAAAGTGCATTTATTAATTATTTACTATCCTGTACTATTAAACGAGCAATATTTATATATACATTTGTAATCCGTTTCTCAAAAACGGCTCTAACGATTTTGATGAAATTTCATATAGGTACAGTTGTTTCCGGGTCGAAAAATCGATCTAGCTACGTTCCAAGTCCGATAAAATTCATTTTTGGCGTTACTAATACCGCGTTTTAGTAAACCTATAGCGCCATCTGTAGTTAAGATTATGTACAGAGCAAAGCTCGGTCGTGCAGGTACTTAACAATAATTTTTTTCTGCATCGTTCTCACTACTTATTGAACGTCGGTTCATTATCATAACTGCTTTTTACTGCACCTCTTTCTGGAGGAATCATACTAATATTATTTTATTTATTATTGTTAAGTTTGTAGTATTTGATGTTTCGATGTATTTTATGAGGTTTCGTCTGTTGGTTTGTCTGTCTGCTTAGCCCGTTTTTCTTACGAATGGATTATGTTATCAAGTTGAAATATTTATATTAATCAACTTACAAAGTCTTATATGTTAATATTAATTTCAAATTATAGTCCCTTGAAGGTGTTTTTTTTTTAGCTTCTAGTATCAAACACTTATGAACCAAACCAAAACTTTTGGGGAATTTCACCCCGGATATTTTAAGAGATGGTTCTGCCCATGAAACTGTACAACTTTTCCCAAGGGACATAGGTCGAAATACGAAAAAAAAGCATCGACTTTCTATACAAAATGTGCTGTCAGCTGATGCAACAAAGTAGAAGAAACAAAAATCATATTTCGTCCATCATTTTTTCCATGGGAAAAGTAATAAAAAATTTGGGTGTATTAACTCCGATCTTCATTCTATAATTGTATTTTTATAGGATTAAGTTTATCGAAAATAGGAATAAGAGGTTTAATTATAGGTACTAAGTACTTTGAATGAAGTAAATAATTAAATTAAAATAATATTATTTATTTCATTGTATTTATAGAGTTGATTGGTTAAGTATAATATTAGTAACAAGTCAAGATTTTTATTTATCTTAATCAGTCACATCCTATATAACTCCTAATCTATGCCTTTATTTAAACGATGTGGTGTGCATGAATGGAAAACTACTCTACTCATAATAAAAAAAATCCCTGCTTGGCTGTACCCTTGGCAGAGCCTTGTAGATACACCTATGTGGGCAGGTACAGTCAAGTGCACGCAAACCTCCCAACCACGTCCACCCCTCCCCCCTCTCGTCCTCACACCTTCCCTCCCTCCCTCTTCATAAGCTTTTGTGGAATAAAAAAGTAAATATCTTATTTTTATAATCGACAGATAATTTTTGTATAAAATTGTAGATTGTCGCAAATGCGATAAATCTAAACAGCTTGAAAGTAAGTACTCAAGGGTTACCATGTTACGAGTATTTTTAGAAACCTGGACATAAAAACGAAAGTGGCAGACATTTAAAGAGTCCGGAATTTTTGATCACACGAAATAATAAGGGTTCCGTACCCAAAAGTTGAAAAACGGGACCCTATTAATATGCCTCCGATGTCTATATCTCATGAACCGTAATAGGTAGAAATTTGAAATTTTAAAAGTTAGTGCTAAAGGCTTACTCTTGACCTTGATTTGGTTTTGAGGGCAGAGATTAGGTCAACGATGGAATGGCAAGGGCTTGCCCAAAAGAAGCCTATTCACTCAATTCATAAGATTCGGGTTATATGAACTCGGGTGCAGAGACGCAGGCAGAGAATTACACTCTTTGGACGTGCGCATTATAAAAATGTTTCAAAGCGCTTTGTGTGTATGTGTGGAATATCAACCAAGTGTGGGTGATATCATCCGGTGCATCTGGATTCCCAATGGTAGAAGGCGGATGGTGGAATAAGCTCGTGCAGCTCTTGAGCACACACTCCGAAGTACAATCTGTTAAAGTTCGACAGACATGCAACTTTGCCACGGTGGGCCAGATTGCGAAACTTGGGTTTCACCAGCATCTCATCACCAACGAGCCTGTCTGCGATATAGCGAGTTAAGTGCGTCTAGTTTGTATTTGGCTGAGTCACCTGAAAGGAGACAGAAATTCTCCATGCAGGATCGGATTTGTGCAAAAATTAAACTTACTATCTTTAAAAAAAAGTCACAAGGGGTTTGAAGGGCAAGGGAGCCAGTGAAATTACTGGCACATGAGAGATACCATCTTAGTTCTCAAAGTGAGCAACGCGCTTTGCTGTCTTATTAGTGTCAAAATATGCCATTAATAAGACAGTGGGTGCTATGGGCAGTGGTGACCACTTACCATCAGGTGGCCCACCTGCTCGTTTGCTCAATTGTTATGTAAAAAAAACATCATCATTATATTATTATCTTGTGGGCTGTAAGATCACAAAGTCTGGTGTCAGAGTTGTTGAGCCACCCAAGGCCTCTGTCTGACATGGCTCGTTTTACGACTGTACGGCTTAACGTGCCTTCTGAAGCACGGGATTATCTTACTTTTCGGACAATCACTTGATTTAATTTCACACAAAGTGTATTTTGTTTGACAATGTCCCCACCGGGAATCGAACCCTGGGTGTCTACTCTCAAAGTCCGATATATCGAAACGATACTATTCGAAACATGCAAATGCAAAACTTCGTCCCTTGACAATACAGTAGAATATTGGTTGGATGAATTTTCAAACTGCCAGTAGTTAGCATCCAACCAATATTCTACTCTATTGTCAAGGAACGAAGTTTTGAATTTGCATGTTTCGAATTGTATCGTTTCGATATATCGGACTTTGAGAGTAGACACCCAGGAGACGCATTTTTGAAGCGTTCGAAGTGAATCTTTAGTTCGCATACGAAAACGAATCGTGTACGAATTTAATTTCTAATGCTCTCGATTTTACGCATTTTTGAATCATTCGAAAGCAATGTTGCCATTAAATTACAATCTTTAAACAATTTCCGTTTCACGCAGATAAAATCAAAACCGGAAAGCAATTACTCATTGATTTTAAAAACCGGTAATGAATTGCGAGGGAATGGAACGCAAAATAAAAAGTTGATATGTCAGTATAATGTCATGTGTGAAGGAAACGTCAATGTCATTCGTATCACAGATTATACATACTTTCGAGTGGTAGAATTGCAAAACGAGTGGGTCGGACCACTCGTTGCAGAATTCACAGGTATGAATATTCAAAAATTGCGATTTTACGGATTCGTATACGAATCTTGCCAATCCGAATGCGAATTGAAGTTCGAACGCTTCAAAAATGCGTCTCCTGAGCCTTCGTATCGAGAACCGAACGCTCTAACCACTATAGTCAAAATCTAATTTGAATGCGTGTCATAGTTCAGTAACTGAACAACTTTTCCCAAGGAACATAGGTAGAAATACGAAAAACCAAATTTGACCTTCCATACAAAATGTGCTATCAGCTTATGTAGTTTCTATGGGAGGTCAAAAATCGATTTTCGTATTTCGACCTATGTTCCTTGGGAAAACTTGTTTAGTTACTGATACTGATCCCGCCCCTAAGAGATAGATAGATAGATAAAAATCTTTATTTTTAGAACTTTTACATTAATTTACATAGGGTCTCACAAAACCACTTACGTGGTTTATCTGCGAGGACAGAGTACCGCTCGTACGGCTACAAGTTCATACTTAAAAACTAGTTATTAATAAGGAACAGCAACTATGGGAAAAACAAAATAAGCATAGTTTAAAAGAAAATTCGACCATTACCTTTGAGTCTATAAAAGAAATATATTATAATGTTTTAAATAAATGTTTCTTAAGCATTATTGAAAATTGTTTTTAGGGTTCCGATACCAAAATGGTAAAAAAAAGGAACCCTTATGGTGCCGCTCTGTCTGTCTGTCTGTCTGTCTGTCCGTCTGTCTGTCACACCTCTATATCTCAGCAACCACTTACGCTATCGAGCTGAAATTTGGAATAGTTTTAGAATATAGTTGCCCAACTTAATTGCATATGAAAATTTTTTGAAAAAAGTATGATTATTAATGTAAAGGGGGCCAAAATAGGGGGGGCCAAATTTCAAATTGTCGCTACTAGGTCGAGTGGGGTATCATATGAAAGGGCTTTACTTGTACATTTTAAAATATATTTTTGTATTTTTTTAAGTTTCTTAGTTTTCAAGTTATGATGAAAAATGTCAAAAAAAATACCATTCCCCCCCCCTTATCTCCGAAGTTTGAGTAAGGGAAAATCTGAATTAATTACAGTTGACAGAGGTTTATGTAAACTTTACAGCAAAAATAAAACGATCTTTCTAAGTTGCACAGTTTTTCAGAAATCTGCAAAAAACCTTTACAAACAAATTTAGTTTTGCGGTCCTGAAAATGGACTTTATTGCTTCCAAAAATACTATAGGTATATCGGAACCCTCGGCGCGCGAGTCCGACTCGCACTTGACCGGTTTTTTTTATTTTGTATGTTTGCAATGTCGGACGGCAGGGCGTTAACCAGATACGGTATGCGTTTATTCAAAGTTCTATCACCATAATAATTATTTACTCTGGGAACAACATATCTGCCTTCCGACACTGGCACTATGGCACTAAGCATGACACTGGCACTAAGCTATGGCACGCAATCAAATTAACACCCTGTATACCTTGATTAGAATGACAGCAGGACAGAGCTATGCGCGAAAGCAGAACAGAGCGATACGTGTCTCTGTCCCTCCAATTTTTTATTTTTTTTATTGCAATCACAACGGCGAACCAATTACAGTAATTGATGACACATCCGAAATATTACATTAAATATAACAAGTCATATTAACAAATAAAATTACTTACAAAAAGTAAACATTTGTCAAAAATAAAAATAATAAAATATAAAATAAATTAGTTCTATTAAATATTACATTATTATGTCAGTGAAATAGAAGTAGCACATTCATACGTCGTCTCGCAGAATTGTAAACAGTCACGCATCATCTTAGACCATCCGTCCGCAAACAAATCACAATCCGGTTTTGCATCAAGGAGCGCGTTTAGTGCGGTGAGCATACGACAAAGCGGAGAGTGCTCGCGGGCCACGGTGCGTGCGGCGGGCACGGCCAGCAGTGGATGTCAAAGAGTACAGCTTTATACCAGAAGGGTGGATGTCTACGGCGACTGTCCACGCGCAGAGACCGGTTCGGCACATCTGGTACATACAGGCGGCACAACTGCGAGTGCAGGTCGGGCACATTGATATGGCCGCGTAATACTTTGAGGGCAACTACACACTGGTTGTTCATTCTTCGCACGTTTAGTGAATTAAACCCCAATGTTCCTAATAAGAATAATGTTGGGTACATGTACGGGTAGTAGCCGTAAAGACGCTTATACAGATACCTCAAAAAAACTTTCTGTATTTTTTCAAGGGTCAAGTATAAGTATTTTTTATAGGGTAAGTATTTTTTCAAGGGTCAAGGTCAAGGAACTGGCGTGCGGATTCCATACACAACTGCTTGTCTCGATTTTGCTCCTTACCAGTGAGGTGTACAGCAGTCTTATGACAGTCGGATTTTGAAATTCACTTGCATTGCGCAAGACAAACCCCAAACGTCTAAAGCACTCCTTGCTTAGGCCGCTTACATGGTCGTGAAAAGTTAATTTCCTATCGAAAGTTACACCCAAGTCCTTTATCTGTTCAACTCGGATAATCGAGTCCTCACCCAGTTTATATAGTTGGTGAATAGGATGCAACCCTCGACCGAAGGTCATAACTGAACACTTTTTAGTGTTGAAGAGCATGCCGTTTTGTTTGCCCCACTCATTCACGGCATCTATATCACGTTGTAGAAGGATACAATCACCTGGATTCTTTATCCTCATTACCAATTTGAGGTCATCGGCGTATAAAAGGCACTTAGTATTAGTGATTACCTTAGCCAGGTCGTCAATCATGATCAGGAACAGGAGAGGTCTAAGAATCGATCCTTGACTTACTCCGGAACGCGTGTGATAGGGATCGGATGTATAACACCCGTACTTGACAAACTGCTGACGGTCATTTAGATAATTAGCAAAAAGACGCAGTAGTCTTTGAGAGAATCCAAGTGATGACAGTTTAACAAGCAGTATGTCATTGTCGACCCTATCGAACGCCTTCCGGAAGTCGAAATATAGCGCATTAACTTGCAATCCATCATCCATGGAGTTCGAGATGAAGTCGACAAGTGTAAGGAGATTCGTGTCCACTGATCTACCCCGCCTGAACCCGTGCTGCTCATCACACAAGCGGGCATCAACCTGGCTGTACAACTGATTATAAATATTCTCTGGTAGTGCGATCACGAAGGACGCATGCCGTGTAGATTTAATATCCCTTTTCGTTACTTCGTAGCCGTCGTATTTAACGATTTTGTTAAGGAAGTTGTAGATGTTATCTACTGTGGTCTCGGGCTTTAGTTGCCAAATTTGGATGTGCCGTTGTTTTTCAACTGTTTGAAGTTCATCATTTGAAGCTCCTGCGCCGATCATCACCGAACGCCGCTGCCAAGGTTTTGGTTTAGAGCGCTTTTGTTTCTGCACCAGCTGCCAGTCCCGATCAGCAGATTCGTTGCCAGTAGGTACTTGCGTGTTGTAAGACTCGCCCTGAGCGCCCTCATCAGACTTTTTGCTGTAGTATTCTTTCCTGCTGCTCCGTGGGCTGCTGTGATCGACGAGAGCGTTTTTGATTATGCTGTCGACCAGCTTCTTGAGCTGTTTTTAAATGTGGCTCAGGAGTATTAAAATTCTTTAGGTTTCCGGTTTGTGATGGAGGCTCATTTCTAGGAGGAATATTTGGAATCGGCTGTGGCTGTGGTGCCATCACAGATTCAGAATTGCGCGTAACTTCAGCATATGCACGATCTTTCCGCCCGCTAAAAACATTTGCCTCGATAGTGTCAACCCGGATTTTTGTTGATTAGATTAGATTAGATTTATTTATTTCATATTATCAGATACAAAAGTACATATACATTGTTCAAATGTCAGTGAATAATATGACCGTCAAAAATTTAACATAAAGATAATAAAACAAAATACAAACATGTCAAAAACTACAGAAAAGAAACGTAGTAATAATAATAATATTCAATGTCAAAATAAATGTAAATGTCATAGTAAACTAATAAATAATAAACAATACTAAAAACGTATTGAAATAATTAATTGTAAAATGAAATGTCAAAATATAAATGTCAATAGAATTACAAAATTGCTTTGATTTTAACATTAAATATTTATGTCTTTCTATGTCAAAACTTATTTAATAAAACTAATATACTCTTTTACAGAGTAAAGTTTTTTTTTTTTTTTTTTTCGGCGCCTAAAAGTTTCGTCAGAGGGTTCATCTTTTATGTCAGCAGGTAGTTTCTCGTAGTATGCTGGCCCCAGAACGCGCTATCAGTTCCAGTTCTAAATGAGATTTAGCTGACTCGAGCTCACTCAAGTGACACTTACAGGATGCTGATGTTGCAGCAAGAGATGTGACTTGGTCACCTGAGTTCTTCAGAGTAGTAGCTTGCACGCTAACTTCTGCTTTTAAGGCTGATAGATTTTGCTGAAGGGTGTCAAAAGACGTATGCAGGGTGTTGAAGGATGTTTGGAGGGCTCTAATATTGCCCTCGATCTCGGTCAAAAATCTAATATCTTACGCATTGCTCCGTCCTGCTCTCACACTGCTGTCATTCAAATCGAGCTACATTATTTCAACTGTAGACCTCGGAGGCTGCCTAATTTAAAATTAATTAAAGTCTGGACATGTCAGGACAAATCCAGAAGGATGGTTACCCTACTACCAGCAGGCTATAAATCAGGCAAGCTAAACGCATATCGGCTGAACCAGGGCTGAACCGCTTATTATAAGTCTCTCAAGTTACTAACTCCATCTAGCGGCGAACTTTAGTAATATTGCACCCTGTATCAGCTGGATTGTTCTAGTTTGAAAATACAAGTGCTAGTAATATCACGTGGCTTCGTCCGGCTATTTTAAGTAAAGTACTTCGAGAAATGCCCCGTGTGGTGCCGGCAAAGAATAGTACCAACCCATACATACCCGTGGGTGTTGTAAGTGGCGACTAAGGGTTATAAACCGTAGGATGGGCAGCAGCTTCTCCTTTGTATCTTACATCTTACACTGAAAAAACGGAGAGCCAACCAAGATCAATTTTCTCTTGTTTGGCATTTTGTGATTAAATCGAAAAAGATATTGAAAGATTCAATAAAGTGTCTTAGTCAATTTAAATTTGTGATTTTTAATTCAATAATCAAATTGATACAATTCACTATGGTCTTTGCAAGCTCAAATGGAGTCAAGATGCTTGTTTGAAACTATCAAAATCTTGATTGAATCAGCAAATTTTTTTTTCAGTTTACTTACTGCGGTCACCTACAACCGCGGTCCATGGTGCCAGCCGTAACGCTAACAAGCTATACTACTATGGTACTTCCCGTCTACATTTTTCCAGCAAAAGCTAGAATTCTTGAGGGAGCCCCTTGTCCTGTACTGGACGTTTCATAGGATGTTATGATGATGATGACTTCGAGAAGTTGGAGCCCCAGCTGCTGGGAAAACGTGTATACTAAAGTGAGACTTCGTAATAGGTCTTTTGTGACAGCTGTCAAACGTATGAAAGATTATAACCTGCAAAGAAAAATGAACCCTATGTGTTGGGGTTAAGGATACGTCAAAACGAACTTCTTACGTTGGCCCTAAGGCCACATAATAGTTTAGTTGATTCAGCAATGGGACCCCAGACTGGCCAAAGTTTTACATCATTATAAAAAGGTGCCAAAATAACTTTAAAACAAAATTTGAAGTTTTATCATTCTGAACTGAACCAATGTTTGTTGTTTCAAGCTAATTAGTTTCTTGGGATCAAAAATAAACTGAGTGTATTTGTTTTACCTTCGTAAGACTTATTTGCATATCTCGTTTTGCTAAAAACCCGCAACAAAAGAGAAATCCTACGTAGAGATGGGCACTTGCCTGGTTTTTACCGACAAAACTTATTTATTCAAATGCGCAACAGTTAAGGAAACAATGGAACTCATTTAAGTTTTCTCTACCAAAAAACATCTGAACCTTGAAAAAAAAAAACCTCTCCATACAAAATTGCAAAACAGTTTGTATGGAGAAGCCGTTTGTTTAGGGTTCCGTACCCAAAGGGTGAAATACGGGATCCTTTAATATGCCTCCGATGTCTGTCTGTCTGTCAGCGGGCTGTCCCTTAGACCCTTTTTATTAAGCTTTAAGGTGGCCTTACGCCGCCGCAATGTTACTTGATTTTCAGTCTTCTACAGATTGTGTGTGTAAGTATTTCCACCAACCCATCCCTTAATTGTCGCTTTGCAACATCTTTAAGCTTCTTCTACGTAAGATCGAACCATTATCGACGTGATTAGCCTTTCCTCGATTAGAGCTATGTGGAGCAATCCTATTATAGCGGTTGTTTTTCTAGCTCACAGATTAGCTACCTAGCATAAATGTGATAGAAAAGCATCCTTATACTGAGCGCGACATTGAGGTCAAGAGCAAGCCCATTTATGAAAACAAAATGGGAAAATAATCCAAGTAGGGTCTACACACCCTACAACCCTACGGTTGTAGCGCTTTCGTGCAAAGTCCGTCTGGGGAAGTACCACACCCTTGCCTTTTTCAGTAGCAGTGTAAAGCAGAAGTGTTGGTACAATGCTGTGTCTCAATTCGAAGCATAATGCCAGTGAAATTACCAGCATTGACTTACTATCTTAGTTTCAGAGTGGGCAATACACTTTGCAGTTTATTTGCTTATTTGCATGCAAAAGATCCTTTTCAGATATTTTCCTGATATTTTCCTTCCCTTTGATTATTTTTCCCGCCACTGTCCATCTCTAGACTACTCCCAGGTGGTTTCATTGTAGGTTTATTGTGGGGAGGTGTAATTAACAAACTCATTAATCAAGCGATGAATGCCTAATAATTAAGATAAAACTGACAAGGAAACAATGAGGATTTTGTGGTAGGAAGCTGGGGTTGTTATTTAAAATCTATACACGGTTTTTTATGTTTCGAGAATTGTTCGTAAATTGACTCCGTCGATTTGTATGAAGAAGCAAAGCAAAATTTTTTATTGCGAATTTTTAGGCGTAGAACAATAGTTGTTCAGTATCAAGTCTAGAGCTCCCATCCGAAGTGTTTTGCACAATTTACTTAACACGTTGTGAGACATATTATATATACGAGGGTGGTCCCAGAAGTAGCCGACCTAACCAAGAAAAATCAAAATAAATGGGACAAACTATATTTATTTCTCTACATAGCCTCCTTGTAGCTCGATACACTTTTCCCAGCGGTGCTCTATAGCTTCAATGCCACGTCTATAGTAGGAATTGTCAAACTCTTTAAAATAGCCATTAACCAACGACTCAACCTCTATGTTGCTCGAAAATCTTTTCCCGCCGAGCCATTTTTTTAGGTTTGGGAACAGAAAATAATCTGACGGGGCCAAATCTGGTGAAAAAAGTGCATGGGGAAGCAATTCAAATTTTAATTCTTCGATTTTAGCCATTGCAATGCCAGATGTGTGGACTGGAGCGTTGTCTTGATGAAACAAAACTTTTTTCTTTGACAAGTGAGGCTGTTTTTTCTTTATTTCTTCACTCAAACGCTGCAATAAGTTGGCATAATACTCGCCATTAATGGTTTTTCCTTTTGGAAGATAATCTATAAAAATTATGCCACGCGCGTCCCAGAAAACTGAAGCCATTACTTTTCCTGCCGATGGAACTGTTTTTGCCTTCTTTGGAGCTGATTCTCCTCTTTCAGTCCATTGTTTTGACTGTTCCTTAGTCTCAGGTGTAAAGTGATGAACCCATGTATAAATAAATAAATCGGTGATAAATCGACGCAAAAACTCGGCTTTGTTGCTGCGAAATTTTGCTAAACATTCGACTGACACATCCTCACGGCGCTGTTTTTGTTCTACTGTGAGTAATCGCGGCACCCATCTTGCGCATAGCTTTCTCATGTCCAAGTTTTCTGTTAAAATACGATGGACTGCACTTTTTGAAATGCCTACCATATCTGCTAGCTCGCGTACTTTCAGTCGACGGTCATCCAGTACAATTTTGTGGATTTTTTTTACTATTTCTGGATTAGTCACCTCATTTCGTCGTCCACTGCGATGTTCATCTTGGCAGCTCGAGCGGCCGCGCTTGAACTCTGCCACCCAATATTTTATTGTTGTGAATGAAGGAGCAGACTCCCCCAAAGTAGAATCAAGCTCCACTTTGATATTAGTTGGGCTGAGACCTTTCAAATAAAAGTATTGAATTACGTAACGAACACCAATTTTATCCATTATCGAAAAATTCGATGACAACATTCACTAAGTATGCTTCAGAACAAATGCCAAATGACCTAGCGCGTTCGAATTCTAAATTTAAATTTCTTAATGTTCACGCTTCCTAAAAGGAGTATTTAATCAAATAAAAACTGCCAGTAAGTAAGTAAGGTCGAATATTTCTGGGACCGCAGGTATTTATTAGCTGCCCGCCTTCGTCCGCAAGGGATTCTATCTATCTGACCATCCATCCATCCAGCATCCACCCTTCCGTCTATCTGTCATCCGTCCGTCCGTCCAACCGTCCGTCAAACCATCCTTGTCCCTGCCCCTCTCCCTCTCCCCCCCCCCTCCCCTCCCTCTCCTCGTCCCTTTTCTTCTCTCTCTCCCTGTCCCTCTCCCTCTCCCTACCCCTATTCCTATCCTTTCCCCTATCCCTACTCCTAACGTCATCATTACCGCTATCCCTATCTTCATATAAACATAGAAACGACACCCATATTGATTTCTAGACATTTCAACCCTATCGCACCCCAATTTCACGTCCACCACGTTGAATTTCAAAGTTGTTGTAGTTTTCGTAATCAGCGACCCGATGAACCATACAAGCGATACCCATATTGGTTTTTTGACTTTTTCTCCCCATTTCGCTTTTTTAGGGGTTGAATTTGGGGTGGAATTTCAATAACAGTGATGAACGTTGCATAGAATTACAAACCTAATGCCTAAATAATAAATTATGTGGATTTTACTTTAAAAATAAAGGATTTTCAACTTCATCCCCCTTTTCACCCTTTAGAGTATCAAGTTATCAAAAACCCTGTGGTAGGTTAATATGATTTTTTTGTCTTAAGCCTAAATACAAAGTTTGAAGATCCTAACTTCAAAACTGACGGACTTTCATATAAACTTTCATCCCCTATTTCACCCTCTTAGGGGTGGAAATTTGTAAAACCCTTTCTTATGCCAAATTTGGAATTTCTAGACCCAGCGGTTTGGGCTGTGCGTTGATATGTCAGTCAGTGAGTCAGTCACCTTCTTCATTAACATTAAATGCGTTTTTCTGTGGGAATGAAGTGCTTTCCCGCGGTAAAAAGTAGCCTATGTGTTATTCCAGGATCTAACCTATATGTGTGCAAGTTTCATTAAAATCCATTCAGTAGTTTTTACGTGAAAGAGTAACAAACATCCATCCATCCATCCATCCATACTTACAAACTTTCGCATTTATAATATTAGTAGGAAGGATCTTTGTTAATGGAGGCTAACCAAAAGCACTAAATCGCTAAAGGCCTACAAAACACCCTCGAAGCTATTAATATTGATAGTGTACACAGGCAATGTAAATAAAATAAACGATCACCCACAAACAGCAGAAGTTTTGCAACTATCCACCTCTTAACCCCCTTGTGAACCGTTCATCAGAAGGAGGTTGTTGTGGAACTAGCGTCATTCATAACATATTCTATACTATATTATAAAATCGCAAATCAATTTTGTTTGTACATTGTAGATATTTCCAAAAAAATTATCACGATACAGTATTTTGATGCTTCCGAATCCAAATCACAATTTTTTTGACTTAAATAAAAATAAACATTTTTTTGTGTGTTAGTTTATATATTATGTTCGTTCGAGCATCACACAAAAAATGCTGAGCCGATTTCAATGAAACTCTTTTGTTTTCCCATAGAAACTGCTGCTGCACTAGGGATGACAAGCAGCTGATACTGCATTTTGTATGGGAGGCCAAATTTGGTTTTTCGTATTTCGACCTATGTTCCTTGGGGAAAGTTGTTCAGTTTTATGGCCTGAGTATCATACTAAAATTATGTTCACTAATTCATTTGGACCTTATATTTAAATTTAAATTGTGAGGAGTAATTTAGAATATTGTTCTCAATTATGGAACCCTAATTATAATAAATATATTATCAAGATAGAGAAAAGTCAAAAGAAGTTTACTAGATATTTGACATATAAATTTAGGTTACCATATCACCCTTATAATGAACGCTGTGCACGGCTACATTTACTACCATTAAAACTCCGAAGAGACATTGCTGATATTTGCAAACATAGCCCAAGGTAAAATTGAAAGCCCCTATCTTTTAAGTAAGATAAATTTGAGAGTCCCTTCCAGAAATCTACGCCTGAGCAAACAGCTTGATGTTCCCTCCTCCAAAATAAATTATAGGAACAATATTTTTCTAGTTAGATCATCAAGACTGTTTAATGATGTAAGTAGCAGCAGTGGCATTGATATTTTTTGCAGCAGTAATAATATTATTAAAAACACTCTTTCTAACGAATATTTTAACAAGTTCAATATAGAGTCACACTAATGTAGTTTTCGTTATTGCAGACAATCCATACTTTGCTATTTATTATTCTTTCTTAGTAACTTAGATATAGTGCTGTGTTTTGTCAGAGACATAAGTTTTTAATTTATATTCTTTTTTTACTTGTGGAAGCTTATTATTGGCTCTTGTAACAATATTTTGTAACCTAGACTGATTTAGCTGTTAGCTTCACGAAGAAAATAAAATGGTATGAATTTCTTCTTACTCTGATGATGGGAACCGGAGATATAACAGTTTTTCACAAATAAGTGTTAAAGTGTTGTGTATAAGTATTTGTAAACGCTGTAGGGTTATTGGTCAGTTTTATAGTCGTTCTTGCACAAGATTTCATGCCAGTAGAGCTTGGATAGTCAAAAATACTACGATACTACTTACTGTTTACTTACTAAACTGCATAACTTCTTACTTAATAAAATTGTACCTTAGTTTGCATGTTATATGTTATCTATTTGTACGTGGGACACTCAGAAATATTTGCGACACTAAAAAAAATTGTTCTACAGGTACATATATTTTTATTAAATCTTTTCAAAGTACTCTCCACCAGCCTCTATACAAAGATTCATGCGTCTGAACCAGTTTTCAAAACACTTTTTCCAGTCCGCCGTAGACACCTCGTTTACAGCCTGCTCGAACGCAGCCAGCGCATCTTCCGGCGACGAAAATTGTATCCCCTTGAGCTAATTTTTTATTTTTGGAAATAAAAAGAAGTCACACGGTGCTAGATCAGGGCTGTAAGGAGGGTGACCCAGGAGTTTGACTGGTGTGCTGTCCAGGAAGTCCCTCGTTTTGAGCGCGGTGTGTGCAGGCGCATTGTCGTGGTGGAGCAGTAGTCCGCGGAGCCCTGTGTTTGGTCGCTTGTTGCTCACAACAGAAAAAACTTCTGGTAAACATTTGGTAGTATACCATTCGGCGTTGATGCTTCTTTGATCTCGTAAGGGAATTGAGGCCAAGTGGCCAGTCAAATTAAAAAAGCTGGCGATCAAAATCTTCCCCCCGCTTCGAGATCGCTTCACTTTGGTAGGCGTTGGTTCATTTTGAAACACCCAAACTGTCGACTGGCGCTTGGTTTCTGGATCGTATTGATAAATCCAGGACTCATCACCTGTTACGATGTCGTAAACACGCCGAGACGAGCCTGCTTCAAATTTGTTCAGCATATCACGGCACCATTCCACCCGGGCCTGCTTCTGAGCGTCGGTGAGGTAGTGCGGCACCCAGCGCGATACTATCCTCCTCACGCGAAGATGCCCGTGTAGAATCTCGTGAACGCTTCCCGATCCAATCTTTAATATGTGCTGAATCTCCTGATATGATATGTAATTCGCCTATTATCTTGGATAAAATTTTTCACTGCTAGCACGTTTTCTTCCGTAATAGCCGTCAAAGGGCGACCGCTTCTTTCTTCATCCCCCAAGGTTGGTCGACCGCGCCTAAATTCGTTATACCAACGATACACGGTTGCCTTGGAGGGGCCTTCATCCATAAATGCCATTTGAAGTCTATCGAACGATTCATCCGGTTTCAGGCGACACTTGAAATCGTAAAAAATCATAGCTCTAAAATGTTCCCGGCGCAGATCCATTTTTCAGTAAGACACGATACTTTGAATTGGCTCGCAAAAAATGTGGAGGGAAATTTTGAAAATGGAACACACATATTTTTACTTACAAGTAATCATATTTTCGAAAAAGATTCTGACCGGCCAGTCTCCCATATATAAAAACTATTTTTCGCAATACTTTCTGAGTGGCCTGGTATATATATATATATCTATGTACAAGGCATGGTTTGGGACATGGCTTTTTGGGGTGATAAATTTAAAGCCTGCATCCCCCCAATTCAGGGGGTGCAAACAATTTTATTTATAAGGTCCATTCTCCAGAGTTAGGGCA
Organism: Athrips mouffetella; assembly: GCA_947532105.1. Taxonomy (NCBI): domain Eukaryota; kingdom Metazoa; phylum Arthropoda; class Insecta; order Lepidoptera; family Gelechiidae; genus Athrips; species Athrips mouffetella. Next base: position 4,175,532 of record OX383969.1, on the reverse strand, counting down.
GTTTTTGAATACAACATATGTTTTGAAACTTCATGGTAGCAACGTATTCTCCGAGGTCTATGTCCTTAAATTAACTGTTTGGTATAATTAAACACTCACACACATGCATTTATTTGTATATAACGTTTAATATGGAGACAAGGCCTCAAATTATACGATTTGTGGAAAGTATGGGATAGGACGGCCTATCTACTAGTAGTAGGTACCTATCTACTTATCTGTGGGAAATTACTACTGCTTCCCTTATTTTTAGGGTTCTGTAGATACTCAAAGGATACGGATTCGATTCTTGAATATCATCATATCAGCCGAAAGACGTCCACTGCTGGACATAGGCCTCCCCTAAAGATCTCCATGACGACCGGTCCTGCGCTGCTCGCATCCAGCGGCTTCCCGCGACCTTGACCAGATCGTCGGTCCACCTTGTGGGGGGCCTGCCAACGCTTCGTCTTCCGGTACGTGGTCGGCACTCTAGAACCCTTACGCCCCATCGGCCATCGGTTCTTCTTGCGATGTGCCCTGCCCACTGCCACTTTAGTTTAGCGATTCTCAGGGCTATGTCAGTTACTTTAGTTCTTCTGCGGATCTCCTCATTTCTGATTCGATCGCGCAGAGAGACTCCGAGCATAGCCCTTTCCATAGCCCTTTGGGTGACTTTGAGCTTCCTGATAAGGCCCATCGTGAGCGGCCACGTCTCGGTGCCATATGTCATCACTGGCAACACACACTGGTCAAAGACTTTCGTCTTGAGATACTGCGGTATTTTGGACGTGAAGATATTGCGGAGCTTACCGAACGCTGCCCATCCGAGTCGGATTCGACGAGTGACCTCTTTCTCTAAGTTGGATTTACCCAACTGGACTGTTTGTCCCAGGTATACGTATTCATCGACAACTTCGAGCGTAGAGTCTCCAACTTTGAGTGGAGTGGGTACAACAAGGGCGTTAGACATAATTTTCGTCTTATCCATGTTCATTTTAAGACCCACTTGTTGTGAAACTCTACTGAGGTTATTGAGCATCGTGCCGAGGTCTTCCAGGGTCTCAGCCATTACGACAATATCGTCGGCAAATCGAAGGTGGGACATATACTCGCCATTGATGTTGATGCCAAGTCCTTTCCAGTCCAGAAGTTTGAAGACGTCTTCCAATGCAGCGGTGAACAGTTTAGGAGATATGACGTCTCCCTGTCTCACTCCTCGCTGCAATTGGATAGGTTTCGAGTCCTGGTCCTGAAGACGAACTGACATAGTGGCGTTTTTGTACAGATCCTTCAACACTTCAATGTACCGATAGTCGACTAGGCACCTCTGGAGAGATCGTAGCACGGCCCACGTCTCGATCGAATCGAAGGCCTTCTCATAGTCCACAAATGCTAGGCAAAGTGGCTGGTTATACTCTTCGGTCTTCTGTATAACTTGCCGTAGCGTATGTATGTGGTCTATGGTACTAAAGCCTTTACGAAAACCGGCTTGTTCGGGAGGATGGAAGTCGTCGAGCCTGCGCGCGAGACGGTTCGTAATGACTCTCGAGAACAGCTTATAGACATGGCTCAGAAGTGAGATGGGTCTGTAATTCTTCAGTAGGGTCTTATCACCCTTTTCTTACTCAGCTTCTGAAGAGCTTTCAGCACTGGCCTTCCGCCTGCTTTCAGAAGCTCAGCCGTAATTCCATCGTGCCCGGGTGCCTTGTTGTTTCTAAGCTGTCTGAGAGCCATTCTAATCTCGTACAAGCTGACGTCCGGGATATCTTCGGTATGGTGTCGGGTAAGTCTAGCTCTTGGATCGTTGGCCAGACTGCTAACGGGTGGGCCGGTTGACGTGTATAACTGTCCATAGAACTTCTCAACTTCCCTCAGTAGCTCAGGCTTGGACGATACGGTTCTGCCATCCTCGGTCTTCAGCCTCGTCAACTGGCTCTGCCCAATAGACAGATCTCTTGCGAACACTTTGGAGCCTTTGTTCCGCTCAATTGCTTCTTTAATATGGTTAGTATTAAATAGCCGAAGGTCGCGAGTCAGAGACTTAGAGATCTGTTTATTGAGCCGCCGATATTGAGAAGCATCTTCCGAAGACTGCAGAACCATTTCGCGTCTTTCTTCCATTAGCTTCAGAGTATGGTCAGAGATCTTTTTGGTTCTTTTAGAACGTTGGGTTCTGAAGTGTTTGGACCCAATCGTTTGGACAGTTTCCACGAACCCGTTATTGTAGTCGTCCACATCTACGCATTCACCAAGGCATTCAAAGCGATTTTGCAGTTCGAGCTGAAAGCCGTCGGGGTTTTGGATATTGGTGGGTGCTGGTCGGAGCGTAGACTTCATCAGTCGAGTTCTTTCCAGCTTTACGTTGATATTCAATGTGCCTCTTACCAACCGGTGATCGCTTCCGGTTTTAACCGCATTGATCACAGAGACATCATTGAATATTTGCTTCTTCGTCGACATGATAAAGTCAATCTCATTTTTTGTAGCACCATCGGGACTGATCCAGGTCCATTTTCGGTTTTCCGACTTTTTGAAGAAGGAATTCATCATAAAGAGTCCTTCCTTCTCCAAAAAGTCGGCTAACATGTGGCCTCTGGAATTCCGATATCCAACACCAAATTGCCCCACCCTCAGCTCACCATCGCCTCGCTTGCCTAATTTCGCGTTGAAGTCCCCCATGACAACGGTATAGTGGGTCTTAGGCGTATGTATGGCTTTAGATATATCCTCATACATAGCCTCGACTTCATCATCAGAGTGTGTCGATGTGGGGGCGTATACCTGTATGACCTTCAGCGAATACCTTTTGGTGATTCTGAGTATAAGGTACGCTACCCGCGACGACACACTCTCGATCATGACCACGTTGTTCACGAGAGACTTGTGGACCATAAACCCGACACCTCCCTGGGACAGTTGGTCGCCCTCCCAGAAATAGAGCAAGTTTCCTGATTTTAGAGTTATCGAGTCTTTCCCCTCTCTTCGGACTTCAGATAGAACCAAGATGTCCCAGTGTAACCTGCTCAATTCCTCTTCGAGTTCAGCAACCTTCTCGGTGGTCCGCAATGTGCGCGTGTTATATGTTGCCAGGGCCAGGGGTCGTCGTTTTTGGTAGCTCGGCATCTGTCGGGGATTCTTAGCACCCCCTGCCCCACCGTTACCATGGTTGCTACCAGAGCCAGGAATAGCGGGGCCGCCGGGGACTAGGGGCCGGAGCTTATTATTGTGATTCATGTTGTTTCTTAGGGGGTATTTTTGACGTATCTCTAGTCGTTTCGGAGATATAAGCGTTTTTTTTGGGTCATTCTCTAACTCGGTAACGGAGAGGGGGAGAAAAAAAAAAAATACCTTAGTGTAGCACAAGATACTAGTCTCCAAAGGAGACTAAAAGTTCAAAAATGATGTTATTTTTGACGTATCTCTAGTCGTTTCGGAGATATAAGCGTTTTTTTGGGTCATTCTCTAACTCGGTAACGGAGAGGGGGAGAAAAAAAAAAATACCTTAGTGTAGCACAAGATACTAGTCTCCAAAGGAGACTAAAAGTTCAAAAATGATGTTATTTTTGACGTATCTCTAGTCGTTTCGGAGATATAAGCGTTTTTCTGAAATTTTGTAAAACGTTGATATTTTCATTTTTTTGTATGAAAAGGTGACTTTTTTTTTACAGAAATCCTCTTATTTTGACCTATTCTATACGATCCAATTATAGTTTTTTTCATATTTTGGTCCATTCTCTAACTCGGTAACGGGGGGCGAGAGAAAAAAAAAAAATACATTAGTGTAGCACTAGTTTCTAGTCTCCATAGGAGACTAAAAGTTCGAAAATGATGTTACTTTTGACGTATCTTTAGTGGTTTCGAAGATATAAGCGTTTTTCTAAAATTTTTGTAAAACATTGAAATTGACGAAAAAATGCCCTAAGAACCTATACTTTATGAGCAGACTTTGGTTGATCAACTGTAACTTTTTCATTTTTCCAGATATCGATGTCAAGATTTTTGGTGAATATATGTATTTTTTCTAAGCTTTCTGATGGTGATGTATTTTTTCAGATTCAAGGTCATTTAAGATGATTTTCAAGGTCAAGGTCATTTTTTTGGTATTAAAAGGTCACTTTTTTTTTTTACAAATCTTCATATTTTGACTTATTCTATACGTTCCAATTATAGTTTTTTTCATATTTTGGTCCATTCTCTAACTCGGTAACGGGGGGCGAGAGAAAAAAAAAAAAATACATTAGTGTAGCACTAGTTTCTAGTCTCCATAGGAGACTAAAAGTTCGAAAATGATGTTACTTTTGACGTATCTTTAGTGGTTTCTAAGAACCTATACTTTATGAGCAGACTTTGGTTGATCAACTGTAACTTTTTAATTTTTCCAGATATCGATGTCAAGATTTTTGGTGAATATATGTATTTTTTCTCAGCTTTCTGATGGTGATGTATTTTTTCAGATTCAAGGTCATTTAAGATGATTTTCAAGGTCAAGGTCATTTTTTTGGTATTAAAAGGTCACTTTTTTTTTTACAAATCTTCATATTTTGACTTATTCTATACGTTCCAATTATAGTTTTTTTCATATTTTGGTCCATTCTCTAACTCGGTAACGGGGGGCGAGAGTGGGTATCCTGCGTATCAAACAAGTGGGTATCCTGCGGTGCATCTGGTCTCCCGATGGTAGAAGGGGGATGGTGGAAAAAGCTCGTAGAGCTCTTGAGCACACTCTTCGAAGTACAATATGTAAAAGACCGACAGACTTGCAACTTTGCGACGGTGGGCCAGACTGTGAACTTGTTTTTTGGTATTTAGCTGAGCCATCCAAAAGGCAAGATCGCACTTCTGCTTTATATAAAACTAGAAGCTGTCCAGGAGTGAATTATCGGTTAGTTTTATTGGGGATACCCAGCTTTTTTGCCGCAGTTTGGGTTTTTGACTCGTTGGCGCCGAAGTTTAGGTTTGCACACAACTTCATGCCAAGAAGCTCGAGGCTGTCAGTAAGTGGTACAGATGTACCTCAAAAAGTAGGAGCCAGATTGAAAAGACTTCTTTTGGCGGTGAACAGACATGCCTGTGTTTTTGTGGCGATGAAACTCACCAGATTTTTGTCACCCCACTCGGAGATTCGACATAAGGTTGAGTTTATTCACTCTAAATTCATCCCTCAAGGAGATATTAAAGGATATATTTTTCATGTTATGAAGGTTAACGATTAGTAATTATTTTAACAAATTTAACTGTATAAAAGTCCTTTGCTTTTGTTATAAGATTTATACAAATTTGAATTTAAGCTAAAAGTTAAAGAAGTACATGTTTGACCGTTTCTTAAAAATTATCCGCAAGTGGGGTAAAATTAGAGATGAATTTTTGACATTATTTTAGTCTAGAAGTCCTTCATTTTTAAAGTTACAGGTATTTAATTATATAAATTAGAAAATTAAGCTGTTCGTACAACGTTATAAAGTAAATGTATAAGCTTTTTTGAAATTTATGTTTTAAGGGGATAAAATGAAGGATGAGAATGTGTATGGAACTCTGAACCTGCTAATGCTAGAAATGTGAAATTTGGTGGGAGTATTTTTCATGTAAAAGTTAAGAAATTATTTTCAGAAATTATTTTCAGAAATTCATCCCCTCTTTCCATCAGGTGAAAGTAGTATATTAAACCATGCACTCACAATATTTTTCATTATCCATTCCTTGATCAAGTGACAAGATTTTGGGAAAAGTTCCGACATGGATTTTCCGCCGCCGAACTTTCCGCTACGGAAAGATACGTCGTGGATCGTTCAGACGCGGGATTTCCTCAGGTGTGTCGCTACACAAATGGGATGAAATGAATGATGAAAAATTGTATAGAACTCCGGTACTAATGATGAAGCTTAAATATACGTATTTCTGTATGATTTTTCGCAAATACTTCAATTCAAATTTGTAACAAAAAGAAACATTACAGTCTGTGCGAAGACTAACCTAAGTTTACTTTGTAAAACGGTAAATGTTGACCATTTTCAACAATAAAACTAATTAAAATACATGATTTTATTTGATAGAAAAATGCTTGAATCAAGCCGAATCCCTGTATAGCTACTCTTTCTTCTGTATGTTGAATTGAAATTGTATCCTTTTTAATAAATATTAATATTATTTGGATATTCGAATATTTAGCTCTCGAAGTATTCAATTTATTCGAATAGTAAAATCTAACGAATAGTGCAAACCCTATTCCAGAGTTTCACAAGTTTTATAATTTTTCTTGTCTTTATTTTTAGGTGAACTAATATTAAGTTATTACTATATTGTTTTCGCACTGTATGGCTCGCTTTCTTGCTTTCTTCTTTTCTAGGTTTTTCCATGTTTAGCACGCACTTACACACACACGCACACACACACACACACACACACAATTACACTCGAACACACAGATTTTCACTTAATTTGTAATTTTCTTTACTTGTTATTATTTTTAGTCTTTTATATAGGTATAAAAATTAGATTAGATTCATTCCGTAGATTCATTCCTTTGTTGCTGCGTAATATTTATTGGTATTACTAATGCTCAATTACTTGAAATTGTTATTTCTACATTTTAGTTGTTGCCATATATTCCGGAGGTGGAGGCCTGGTTACCTATAGCACAGATTTCCTAGTTTAGGGGCCAGCCTCTACAAATAAAGCACTTGTTCATTGAAAATGTATTTGATAGATGTAAGCTTTATTTGTTTGTTGAGGAAATAATACTTTTATTATTAATACTTGAATTAATTATTAATTCTCCCACCCATATCCCCCTATAATCTGAACCAACGAGCTAACGTGTTAGACATAGTGGTCCATCAGGCCCTGCCGTGTCCCGTCCACGTGGACCTTCACACTAAACACCTGCCTATTTTGATGGTGGTAGGCCACAGTGATATGGCCGCACACCAGCAGCGTATGAGGACAAAGGTGGACTGGCAACCCTATCAGACCGCTCTGTCCAACATCGATACTGGTGGTCCAATCTCTACTGCAGAGGATATCAAAAGACCTGGGGTCTAGTGGTATCACATTTTCTTGCCGCTAAGAAAGCTGCAGCGACCGAAGTTCCAGCTCCGTATCACAGATACGACGAACTCCTTGCACACCTCTAAGCAGACCTGCGCCGAAAGCGAGAGCTACACGCTTTATGGGCAAGGACGCGATATCCGCGTGTTAAATCCGACCTCAACCGTGTCTCTGAGAAGCTATCGGCTGATGTAAAGACGTTCCGTGGTACCATTTGGGAAATGAAACTCGACCAAGTTGGTGAGAACGAGAGAAGCCTACATCACCTGAACCGACGGCTGACCAGAGCACCAGAACCCATATACCTTCTCATCAATCGGGCAAGTCAGCAGTGCTATATACCTGAAGACAGGGCGCAAGCACTTGCAGACCGTTTGGAGGAGCAGTTCACTCCTCACCCCGTTCAGACTTTGGACCCTAGTATCTTGGCTCACCACACGCACGTTAAGGTGACAGTTAGGGACTTCCTATCGGCCCCAACACCGCCGCTCATCATCATCATCATATAAGCCGAAAGACGTCCACTGCTGGACATAGGCCTCCCCTAAAGATCTCCATGACGACCGGTCCTGCGCTGCTCGCATCCAGCGGCTTCCCGCGACCTTGACCAGATCGTCGGTCCACCTTGTGGGGGGCCTGCCAACGCTTCGTCTTCTGTTACGTGGTCGCCACTCTAGAACCCTTACGCCCCATCGGCCATCGGTTCTTCTTGCGATGTGCCCTGCCCACTGCCACTTTAGTTTAGCGATTCTCAGGGCTATGTCAGTTACTTTAGTTCTTCTGCGGATCTCCTCATTTCTGATTCGATCGCGCAGAGAGACTCCAAGCATAGCACACCGCCGCTCGCAGGGGATAATTTCATCTCCCCAAGAAGGGCTCTCCCCTGGCGAAGGTGGTGATCCGGCTACCAAACCGGATAGCCCCAGGACACGATACCTGTTGTCGCTCTGTTGCCGCTCTCAAACACATGCCCCGAAGGGATCTGGTTGCTCTAACCTGAGTATTTAATGGTACTACGCACCAATCACTTTCCCAAGGACTGGAACATTGGGAAATTGATTGTCCTCCCTAAGCCTGTCAAGAACCGACGCCTACCAGGAAGCTACCACCCCATCACAACTCGTGGATCGCCAAGCTGTTTGAGCGTTTGCTTCTATGGAGAATTCGTCCCCACATCCAGCAGCGGGACGAACAGTTCGGTTTCCGTGGGAGCCACTCCACAACGCTCCAGCTTGTAGGCGTTCTTCATCATCTCGCGAAAGAGAGTAGTTTGGATCGACACTTGGTCGGGGTTTTTCTCGATATAGAGAACGTCTTTGACCGTGTATGACATCCGGGCCTAATCTTTAAGCTCCTCTCCAGTGGAGAGTCTCCACTATGCCACGCCCACAAGGCTTTATTATGCTGGCATCCTTTCTCCGTAGCCGTCAAATTAAAGTGCTCCGATGCGAAGCCCATCCCAGCAGGTATGCCACGGGGCAGTAACCGTTCCGTTCCGTTCCTGCACTATATGCAGTCTACAGCGCGTTCAGGACAAGTCTGTCAATGTCGGTTATTTTCTGCGCATGGTTGACAGGCGGAGAGCCAATGAACGATTCGCTCGCAGCAAGTGGGGGGCCGCGCACACCCCCGGGACTCATTTTTAGGGTTCCGTACCTCAAAAGAAAAAAACGGAACCCTTATAGGATCACTATGTTGTCCGTTTGTCTGTCTATCTGTCAAGACCCTTTATCTCACGAACGGGTAGAGGTATCAGGTTGAAATTATTACCATATATTAGGGTCTATGAACCACACAAGATCTGAAAAATTCAATTTTTTACAACGACGCAATCAAAAGATATGGCTATTTATGTCCTCATCTACTTCCCGTTGACCTAAAATTATGAAATTTGGCAAGAAGCTAGGTCTCACAGTACAAATAAAGGGAAAAGTCTGAAATCATTGAATATTACAACTTTTCTCACAACTAAAGGTAACCAATTGTGGTGAGCTCCCGTTTCAAGAACATTCATATAAGAGAGGGGTCAAGTTGGTTGGTCGCGGAGGCGATTTTTGTTTTAGTTCTATTTTAAAAACGGGAACACTTACAAACTTGAAAATTGGTATGTTTATAGCGCATAAGCTATAAAATAACAACTAATAATAAAATTTGGTCAAGCGCGTGTCGGAATAAAAAAATCTAGCACATTAACTTACTGAAATTTCAACTAATACAATTATGATTATGTGGTGGTACGGAACCCTTGGTGCGCGAGTCCGACTCGCACTTGGCCGGTTTTTATATGACAAGTGGGCAAACGAGCAGGTGGGCCACCTGGTGGTAAGTGGTCACCACCGCCCATGAGACTCACTGTCTTGTTAGTGAAATAATTTGACACTAATAAGCAAAGCGCGTTACCCACTCTGAGAACTAAGATGGTACGTCTCGTGTGCCGGTAATTTCACTGGCTCCCTTACCCTTCAAACCGAAATACAGCAGTGCAAACACTGCTGCTTTACGGTAGGAAAAGGCAAGTGGGTGGTACTTCCCCAGACGAACTTTGCACAAAAGCCCTACCACCACTATTTTAGTTTAGGAGTTTTTATGGCCACTCCATCATCTGTTCCCTGATCAAATACAAGTCTAACGGACCCCAACACGATTGGACTATGTTATTTAGTTTAGGAGTTCCTTAATTTGGCCACCTTCTGACTTTATCATCTGGACCCTGATCATTATCTGAGAACAAAGTGCTTGGAAATACAAGTCTAACGAACACAAACACGACGGGTGTACTTTGTTTATTCCATAAGTTCCTATGGCCACCGTCCGCCTCCATCATCTAGACCCTGATCATCATCTGAGACCAAAGTGCTTGGGAATACAAATCTTAAGAACCCCAACACGACGGGTCTACCTTGTTTATTCTATAAGTTCCTGTGGCCACCGTCTGGCTCCATTATCTGGACTCTGATCATCATCTTGGACCAAAGTGCTTGGGAATATACATCTAACGAACCCCAACACGACGGATCTATCTTATTTAGTTAAGGAGTTCCTTTGGCCACCTTCTGGCTTTATCATCTGGACCCTGATCATTATCTGAGACCAAAGTGCTTGGGAATACAAGTCTAAAGAATACAAACACGACGGGTCTACTTTGTTTATTCTACAAGTTCCTATGGCCGCCGTCCGGCTTCATTATCTGGACCGTGATCATCATCTGAGACCAAAGTGCTTGGGAATACAAATCTAATGAACCCCAACACGATGGGTCTATCTCATTTAGTTTAGGAGTTCCTATGGCCACCTTCTGACTTTATCATCTGGACCCTGATCATGATCTAGGATCAGAGTACTTGAAAAGACAAATTCAACGAACCCAAACTCGACTGGTCTATCTTGTATAGTTTATTAGTTCCTATGGCAGCCTTCCGACTTCATCATCAGGACCCTGGTCATCATCTGGGACCAGAGTACTTGAAAAGACAAATGCAACTAACCCAAACTCGACGGGGTTACGTTGTTCCGTTTACAAGTTCCTATGGCCAGCTTCCGGCTCCATCAGCAGACCAGCTCGATGATACAATAGCATTGTATTGTCACCGAACTTACATAAGTATTCCCAAGTTCAGCCCGATCGACTGGTCGAGCTGATAACTGGTCTAAAATTCAATCACTAGATTTGAACCACACTAACTAACAAGGCAAGTTAAATAAAAGCTTGTAAAAACAATATTTTTCAAAATTTTATTCTACCAGACAGATAGACGGACATGACGAAACAATAAGGGTTACTTTTTGACTACAGAACCCTAAAAATCGCTTCCAATTCGGTTCACGCGATTTAGAACTACGGTCTCATAGACATACAGACGGCAATAATGGATTTCATTTATATATTTCGTATATAACAGTTTGGGGACAACGCACACTAACATGCAGAGCGTATAAATCATAGCGTATAAATATCACGACTCAAAGTAAACATTCAGTTAAATTTTGTATAATTTTGTATAAAAAATATCGCTGACCCCATATCATCTGTTGTATACAAGATTACTTTGAGACCTGTCCCCAAACTATACAAATGTCCTCAAAGTATGCTCTAGCAACAAATTTTGTCCCCAAAGTAAACGTTGTACATAGATACTTTCCCGTCGCGCCGTGTGTACATGTACTTTCCGTGCGCTCTGATTCAGAAAATCAGAATTAATTGTTAAAACTCGAAACTAGTGCTTATAATTACAATACAGGAAGCCTAAATCAATATCCTAAGTGATAGAACTATCCACATTTCTAAATACTAGTGATAATATAACAAAAACAGGAAATCAAAACAGTGCTATTCAAATAGTGAGTGTATAACGGCCACAGACAACACAGCTGACCTTCAATACCGTGAGTACCGCCAACCGACTTTGAACTTTATGTCGAGCGAAACAGCGTACCAAACGACCAACATGCGTGTCTGCCCTGCCTGTAATACTCATATTTCTATCGGCGAACTTTTAACATGTACTAAGTGTAGAGAAATGTATCACTATGCTTGCGTTAATATATCCAAAGCGCAATTTCAACAGCAAAGGGATGAATTAGAGCTAATTTGGTCATGCCCTAACTGTACAACACGACGGCCAAGAAATGATGACACTCCAGTTCACGGCCTTGGATTTGCACCAACCTCTGAAGCTCCAAGGAAGTTTGATTTTAGCCCATCTGAGCTGAGTAGAATCACTCATAGACCAAAGAATAATAGCGCTACAGAAAATAGAACAATTTTATTTGAAAACAGTGACGATGACGAAACACCTGTAGCAGAAGAAAAATCCATGTTCGATGAGTACGACACATCATCAAAAACAGCACTAGCTCATTTGACAAATGCACTGATAACGCTAACGGGAAAAGTCTCAGCTCAATCAACGCTAATTGATGAACAAAATAAGAAATTGATGGCCCAACAAGTGCTTATGGTCGATTTAAACAGGGTAGTTGAAGAATTAAATTCTACTGTAAGTACCCTCAAAGCATCGATGTGTTTACCGCCAGTTGTCACACAAAATGAAGAGGATGGCAGATTGGATAACATCGGATGCGAGAGCAGTACCCAATCTACAATTACGCCTAGAGAATACCGAAAGATCGTGTGTGCAAGCGAGCCCGCAGTTCCTAAGATTACTTCGTGCAAAAAAAAGACGACAGTAGCTAAGAATATTACGCCGCCAATAATTCCACCACTACCAATCACCGACGCAGCGGAAATAAGTTTCAACGGTGTGGAGCCACAAAAAACGCCGGTACTGAAGCGGAATAATGATAACGGTGTCGGTTGGCAGGAAGTTCGACGCCACAAACGTAAGAATAAAACGTCTACAGTAATCTCGGGAAAAGGAACGAACACCGGTGTCCTACAAGCTGTAGAAAAACTGAAGTACATACAAGCATGGTCACTTAAACCTGAAACTACAGAAGAACAGCTTATTAATTATTTAAACAAGTTATCACCATCCAAGGACTACCTGGTTGAGAAACGAGAGATAAAAACCGACCGTCACGCCGCTTTCGTGATTGGAATACCAGAAAGTTTATACCCGCTAATTACTGCGCCTACTTCGTGGCCACAAGGTGTCCGGTATGCAGACTGGTTTCGCGTCCGTCCCCGTGGTGCACGGGGTCCCTCCGCAACTAAGCTGTCAACCAACGCTCAGTAACCATGCGCCGGTGCCGGCGTTCACTACTACTACTAGTAATAACTCGTCATTCATCCAACTTACTGTATGTCATCAAAATATGCAGTCGTTGAGTAATAAAACAGTTAAACTCGAAGTGCTGCTCAGTTCAGATTTAAAGTGTGACGTGTTAGCCTTAACAGAACATTGGTTGACGGAAGACAAGTTAAAATGTGTTAATTTAGACGGTTACACACTCTTATCTCACTTTTGTCGGAAACGAGCGGCACACGGAGGTAGTTGTTTGTATGTAAAAAATGGCTTAAACGCAGTAGAGATCCCCGAGATAAATAATTTATCTTCGGAATTAGTTTGCGAAGTATCCGCCATTCGTCTAATTGATTTTAATTTGAACATTATTTGTATTTATAGAACAGGTGTAATTAATTCTTCTTTAAATGTAACTATTGACGTATTCCTTGCTCGCTTGGAAAGTGTGATCGAGAAAGTCAGTTTAAACGACTGTGAGTGCATTATTGTTGGCGATTTTAACATTAACTGTCTAGAAAAACTTAACTCTGACACAAAAAAGCTGTACGAAATGTTGTCTACCTACAATTTCAGATGCGACGTTGACTTTCCAACAAGAATAACTTCCCACTCAAGCACAGCATTAGACCACCTATATACTAACGTACCTTTAGGCTCAATAACTACCTGTCCCGTCACAACCAACTTGAGTGACCACCTTGCGATTCGGAGCGAGTTGCTCTGCGCTCGCCGGGTACTAAGTCAGCCACCGACTCGTTTTGTTCGGGATTACTCTAAGGAAAATATGGTTCTTTTTGTAAGTGCGATTGAAAGTATCGATTGGGCTAACATCTGTGCCCGCCATGAATGTTCCGCTGAGAGCTTGGCTACGGTTATAATAAACGTAATTAGTAATAAATATGACGTCTGTTTCCCCATGAAACGTAAAAATAATCGAAAGAAAAGTTCTTGGATTTCTGAAGACATAATAAATATAAAAAAAATTCTTTTTGATCTTATTAGCTTGAATAACAAATTCCCGGATAACGAAAAAATTGAAAATTTTATCGATGCTTTTGATAAAAAATATGTCTCATTAATTAATTTGAAAAAATCTGAGCACTATTCTAAGTTAATATGTAACAGCCAAAATCGATGTAGAGCTATGTGGAAAGTTGTAAATAAAGAAAGGGGAAAAGACAACAACTCAAGCATTGACTTCACAGAGATAGCCGTGAACTCTCAAGGGGCGAAGTTTAGGTGCAAGAAGGACGTGGTCGATGCCATGAACTTACGCTTTGTGTCAGCCGCTTCTGCATGCGGAGCGTCCGCCGCCGATCTGCCTTGCGTAATAGACGCGCTGCTCGCCGCGCACCCGCCTGTTGACCGCTCTCTTCGTCTTCGGTTTTTTACTCCAGATGAAGTATTTAAAATCATTAGGACGCGAATACCTCATAAGCCCACCAAAGATATTTACGAGGTCTCTATGGATCTTTTAAACTCGGCCGCCGCACAGCTTTCTCCAGTGCTAGCGCACCTTTTTAATCAATGTCTTAGGTTGGGAGTCTTTCCTTTACCTTTGAAAAAAAGCAAAATATCACCGCTATTCAAAGGTAAAGGAAAGAGAGAGGATATTGATGGATATAGACCCATTGCAATTATACCGGCAGTAGCGAAAATTCTGGAGAAAGGCCTGAGTGAGAGGTTGACTAGCTATCTACATTCAATCGAAGCCTTGTCCGACCGCCAATACGCTTACCGTGCGGGGCGCTCGACGACCGGGCTCACGCGGGAGGTGGTGCGCCGGGTGCTGGACGCGCGGGAGCGCAACTTGCAGGTGGCAGTGCTGTGCTGCGACCTATCCAAGGCGTTTGATGTAGCCGACCACTCCGTGCTCGCCCATAAACTCCATCACTATGGGATTCGGGGACCGGCACACGCATTGTTCACGGATATTCTGCGAGGAAGGTCGCAGGTGTTGGTGGCGTGTGGCGGTCGCGTCAAGTCCGATGCTCTCTCCACGACTATGGGTGTAGCTCAGGGGTCTGCAGTGTCGAACATCCTTTTTTCATTGCTTCTCAATGACCTGCCTGAGGCCATACAGGCCGGAGACACGCTAATGTACGCTGATGACGTCGCTTGTGTCGTGTGCGCCCCGTGTATGCAGCAGTTGGAAGAAAGGTTAAACGAAGCCGCGGTCCAATTGTCACAGTGGTTCAGGTATAATGGTCTAGCATTGAACCTGAAGAAGACACATTTCATCCATTTTCATCTGGGAGGCAGAACGCAAAGACCAATCACGGTACAAGTGGGTGGTACTAAACTGGACCAAATAAAATGCACTGCGTTTTTGGGTTTTGAATTGGATTGCGGTCTTACGTGGGAGTCCCATATCGTGAAGACATGTAGCAAATTAGGGAGTGCCTGTTTTGCATTGTGGCGGCTGGCTCGAGTGGTCCCGCAGGATGTGGCGCGTTCATGTTATTTTGCTACTGTGCACTCACTGTTGACGTACGGTGCTGAGCTGTGGGGGTGTGCCGCCGAATGGGAGAGGGCCTTTCGAATGCAGAAAAGAGCGATTCGAGCTATTGTACACGTGAGGCCGGATGTCTCCGCCAAACCATACTTTGCTGCACTCGGAATACTCACTCTCCCGTCCGTGGTGATTTACCAAATCGCCGCGTACGTCCATACTCACATAGATCAGTACCAACAGCGTGCTGATACAACCGTGAAAACGCTCCGGCACGCGACTAGACTACTACCGATCAAACACAGACTAGCCAAATCAGAAAAATTGACCCATGTAGCGGGGCCAGCGGTGTATAATAGGTTACCTAGAAGCGTGAGGGACGCACCGTCACTGGAAACTTTCAAAACCAGACTTAAGAACTGGCTAATCGAGCACACTTTTTATAGCGTCAAGGAATTTCTCACGACCATTAAAATGGTGGATTGACAAATGTATGTACTTAGAGTACCTACCCCTATGGTTCGTTTTATTTTACTATTCTGACATTTTAATTTATATTATTGACATTCTATTATTAATATTATTTTATTGTGATTATAATTAATAAGTTTGACATGTAATAACAATTTTATTACCAAATATATGAATATGAATATGAATATGAATATGGATATATATATATATATGTATATATATTTATATATAATATTATCTATATATTGGCATTGGCACACTACTACAGTTACAATTTACATTTTCCTACAAGCAACTATGGTTGTCTGGAAGAGATCGCTTTAAGCGATAAGACCGCCTTTGTCCACCCTAGTTTTAAGAGTCTCTTTTGTGTCCCTAGTTTTAAGAGTCAATAAAGAATTTATCTATCTGTCTATCTATCTATCTACGTGCGAAGGATGTAGAAGGCGGGCAAAAGCTCGTATCATGATAATATTATTGAATTTAGAAAGAAAGAAATAATTATTTGTAAAAAAAAAGGTGGTGTCTCACTTTATGCTACAGCACCTTGCGCTGCTGTAGGCTGTAGCGCCCGTGACCACTCGATATTTGTGTGTCTTTTGTCAGAGTTATTGCTCTGTGATCGTACTATCTTACATACTGCGGTCACCATCAGCCGTAACGATAACGAGCGACTATGGTACTTCCACCATTTACTGGAATTAGGCTCCAGCAGTGAACGTTTCATTCGATGTTATGATGAAACAAAATGTTATCCATGATAAGACTTTAGTTCCACCCTTTTATCCTTCCTAACCAACTATAAATAAAAACTTGGTCCATTATAAGAATAACAGTAGCGTAACAGAGCAGTTTGGCAAGCAGGCCGCATAAAAACGGGGTAGTTCGATAAAAAATTGTAATATTTGTATTATCATGGAGGCAGATCCAAATGGTGGCTTTTAAGCTAGTGGATTTTAGTTATTGTATTGTTTTGTAATATTAATGGCCCAAATTATGGTAAAGTGTGGTTGCCAACCTAGTACTCAATGAAAATTACTTTTAGTATTACAGTAGGTTTTTCAGTATGCTTATTGAAAAACCGACGTTTCCTTTCCATTATCTTTTCACTGTTTTTAGGGTTCCGTACCTAAAGGGGGCCAACGGAACCCTGTTACTAAGCCTACATCGTCTGTCAGTCTGTCTGTCCGACCTTTAACGTGCCGTATGTGTGTGTATGTGTTGAACCGTAGTAGCTATATGATTGAAATATTCAAAGAATAAGTGTTATTATGGCGGATTATCTAAAAATAAAAAAAACAATGAAAGTTAAAAAAAAACAGATCAGGACTCTCGCGCCAAGGGTTTCGATAAAGAAAAATTGTTTTATTTTTCCTGTAATATTTTTACATAAACATCTATCAACTATAATTATTTCAGATTTTTTCCTTAGGAACCTTCGGAGATAAGGGGGGAATGGTATATCTTTAGACATTTTTCATCATGACTTGAAAACTAAGTCGTAAAAAAATACAGAAACATATTTTGGAATGAACAAGTCCTTTCATATAACACCCCACTCAGCCTCAACCGAGGATTCCGATATACCTTTAGTATTTTTAGAAACTGTAAAGTCCATTTTTTGGGTTCCGTACCTCAAAATAAAAAAACGGAACCCTTATAGGATCACTTTGTTGTCTGTCTGTCAAGACCCTATTTCTCACAAACGAGAAGAGGTATCAGGTTGAAATTGATAACGGATATTCCGTAAACCACACAAGTTTTGAAAATTTTAATTTTTTAAAACGACGCAATCAAAAGATATGGCTTTTTATGTCCTCATCTCCATACATTTATGCAAAAAAGCAAAACCTATAGGGTACTTCCCGTTGACCTAAAATTATGAAATTTGGCAAGAAGCTAGGTCTCAGAGTACAAATAATAGAAAATCATTAAAAAATTCAATTTTTCTAACAACTAATAGTAACCAATTAAAGTGAGCTCCCGTTTCAAGAACTTTTCTATAAAAGAGGGGTCAAGTTGGATGGTCGCGGAGTTTTTAAAATCAAAGAGCAAAAGCTTTTAGTATATTATATGGTTGATAGGTACGGAACCCTTAGGGCGCGAGTCCGACTCGCACTTGGCCCGTTTTTTTTGGACTGACAAACTAAATTAGTTTGTAATGGTTGTTGGTAGATTTCATAAAAACGGTGTTACTTAGAGAGATCGTTTTATTTTTCACGAAATATTTACGCTAACGTCTTTCGACTTTAATTAATTTACAAACTTTGTAATTTTTCTGTAATTTTTCACTATTACTCAAAATTAAATCGTAATTAAATCGTAATTAAATCATAATTTCATTATTACTCAAAATTAATTTTGGAATGACCTAGTAACAACAATTTAAATCTCCTCCCCGCCACCTATTTAAATATTTTTTATTACTTTTTTTTTTATGTAGTTGGGCTTTTCTACAACTACTTATTCCAAATTTTAGGACGATCGCGTGAGGAGTTGCTGAGATAAACAAGTGTAACAGACAGACAGACGAAGTGGCACCATAAGGGTTTCGTTTTTGCCATTTTGGTTCGGAACCCTAAAACGAAGAACCTGCATTGCTTAGGATACCACGCAAAAGAGAAATGAGACGCAGTTGCTATCTAACTTCATCAGGCGGTTCTTATTTTCTTCCTTGCTCTACAAGCATACAAAAAAGTTTTGGGAACATTTAACAGAGTATTTTAAATTTAGTGAAATAACTTGCTGCTTGTCATCCCTAGTGCAAAGGTGCCCAAGCCACATGACATACGGCATACCTCTTCCATAAAGGTAGCCTTTGCAACAGGTATGTCCTGGATGGAGCAAATTTCCAGATCCTCATTTCTAAGCCGCTGACGATTTTGCCTGAAAAGATTTTCTACGTACGTTCTCTCCATGCCACTCTATGGTCCACGGCCTTAGCCCTATTAGTGTAGCGAAACACCCGCGGATCTTTCCGACGCTTTATAGGTTGACAAATCTGGCGGAATTTCCGCTGGTGTCATACTTGCCAGACTTATCGGAACTTACCGCGTCGGAATTTCAACAGGTGTGTCACTACACTGAGAACGCTTACGACTCTCTCTAGAAGCTGACTGATTGCGCTCTACACTTCTGTTTGAGAGTGTACATGGGGTCAAGCAGAAGCACACTACACCCCGAACATTTCATACAACGAGAAGCGTGAAGCCACGAACTGTCAAAATTCGAAATTGGAATATTCAGTACGACTAGAAATTATCGTAATGTGGACAATACAAATATTAGGTCTTTACCTATGAAATTGCCGTTTTGTATGGAGAATTTTAGGTAAACTCAATTTTCAGTACTAACATTTTTGCATTTTTCTTAGGAATTATAAATCCAATTATTTTTATTTTTTTTAACATTATTGGGAAGACATTAAGCTAACAGAAACTTAAATTTGATTTTCGAAAAATATTATCTGTAAAAAAATATAACAAATCTAATGATGAAATCGGACGACATTTAAGACGAACAATTTTCGAACCTTTAATTTTATATATCAAACTAAAAATAAAAACTTTATTTTATGCGTAAATTGATAACCTTGAAGTCAACTTTCAAATATAAGACAAATGAAAAAAATTGCATTAAATTTATAGGAATTATGATCTCATTAATCTGTAAGACAATTTCGACAATTTCATAGGCAATTTCAAAGACCTATTACATACAACTGACCCGCAGAGGCATCACGCAAATCGCGCGGGCGGGGTGGATGGATGGCAAGGAGGGTGGAATGTGGCCGTTCTGTATGATAGTCATTTAATGATAGTATTACTTATTCTGGCGCGCAGGGTAGAACATGGATGGGTCACACGCGCTCCCACAGGTTTGCACTCTGAATGCATACGATTGCGATGGAGCTCGTAGCTAGCGAGGAGTGGAGACTGAAGCTGCTTTAAGCGTAGTTAATTAAAGTATCCTCATTCTTCGCCCATAGTAACGTGATGTAGCCTTGACCGCCAAAATCTTTGAATAATTACCAACTGATTGTAATACACTCATTATCTTTGTAATGATAGCACTTAAATACGTATCACATAGGCCTTATCTACTACAAATAGTAACGTTCCGATAGTCCCACCAGTAAATTTTTAGGACTGATCAAGTGACAAAAACACGTTAATATTGTTTATGGAAGATATTTGGGATACTATAGAGTTAGCCTAGGAAACGCAGTAAAAAGAGTTGATGTTAACAATATACTTGTCAGAAAATAGAATTCAAACTAAAAGACAGCTCACATCAAACTACAGATAGCAAAATACGTACATAGAGTTTCTGAACGCACTCATATTTAATCAAATACAAAACAACACAATTTAAGTCCAGTTGCGTAGCGCGCGCGCCGATACCAAACGTGTTCAATAATAGAATTCAAGATGGCGGCGCGGTCGATTCTTAACAACCAAAGTTTACTCCTGACATTCACAAGGAGGGCTTATAGTTCGAAAGCTGACAAAAATGTCGCTTTCCTTGGACTTGGAAACATGGGAGGCTTCATGGCTGCGAATCTTGTCAAAAAAGTAAGTGGATTATGAGGGAAAGCCAGGTCAATAAGATAAGACCGGTCGGTTTAGGCGCGATCTACTAATAAAGTTGTTTACGCTTAGTCCAATTGAGTTTGATCATTTTATTTATACTTTGTCCTAAGGTCACATAAGGAGTCTTGTCATTGTAAGCTAAACCTGAGGTCTTATACGAGTATACGTAATACTGCGTCTTACAAGTACCTAATTTATGTTAATTTATGGGGCTTACAGTAAACTTCTGTTGAGTAAATAAAGTCGATCAGCTGTTTATATTGTGTAGTCAATTTAAAATGTGTTCTTGGCTCGAGTTTTTAAAGTCCAAAGTAGCTTGCAGATTCTTCTTTTCAAGCGTGACTTTGTAATAAAGCTAAAGTTTCATTAAATGTAAAATGGAAGTACAATAATATTTTTTTTTAAAAGCATCAAAGCTACGAAACAGAAAATGCAATTAGTTTTCTCCTTCTATTTTCCGTCCAGTATCATCTTATACAGTCAAGATCAAGCTTTTATTTTATACATCATTTACAATTAAGTATCATAATTACATCGGTTTCATATTAAAAGATGATCTGTACATGGAAAAGGAAACAAGTTCTTAATTAGTATTTTCTTTAAATGATTGAATGATTATTTTACTTTCGCATCATATTTTGAGAACCACAGAATATAGATTATGTAGCTTCCTTATCGCGCTAGTTTTACTAAATCACTGTCTATTTTAAAGAACCTAATGTACACAATTATGAATTTTAATTGAGTAACAATGTAATAAAGTTATGTAATGAAACTTATGCAATATAATGTGTAATATGTAATAAAATGTTTTGAGGTTTAGCCAAGCAGCAATGTATGCCGAATTAGTCTTTGAATTCAGCTAGGTGTGATCACTCCTAAATCCATTTTTTTTAAATTGTAAGATTAGTTTCTCGTCAATACCAAAGATTTCGGACCTCCTTGCTTCGCTCGGAATAGATACCTTGCTAATTTATTTTACTATAGGATGACATCTGCCAACATGTCCCAATTTTTTATGTCAAATTATCAGTGATCACTAGGAAATATTCAAAATAACCTGTCAAATCCATAGAACGACGCCTTCGCTACCTTGTGACGAATTATTTCTTTAATCCTCCTTCTAAGTACCCTTATTTTTCTGTGGTCAATACTATGAACTACAAGCTAAATATTTAACAAATAGTTTCTATACCCTGTAATGGTTATAATTCTAAACCGACGAACGTGTATGAAAGGGTTGATGGAAGTAGAGTAAGCGAGGGAGGTATGTGAAGATCATAGCAGTTGGAGGGCTGTGGTCTCTGCCTACCCCACAGGAAGAGAGGCCTGGGCACATAAATTACCTACAATTAAATTTCGCAGACATTTCTAAAACATGCTGTTTCAAGAAATTCCCTTCAGAAAGCCATTACAATACTTTTGTCCAATTTGAAATTAAAATCTATTCAGTTAGAGCAGAGATTATGTTAAATTATGTAGATGACACTTTCAGAGGGTGACGTTTTCAGGTCAAAAGCGAAACACATTTTATGCAATACGATTTTCATTTGCTTCATTAAATTGGGACTTCTTGGGACGAAAAGAAAAGAAAATTAACGGGTTCTTTTACGAGTCAGGGGTTCTTAATTGAATTCAGATTTGTCTAGTCGTTTTCAGGTTGTTTTCTTTAGATTTATTTGCCTACAACAAATCGTATAAATCGCCGTTTAGAAACGGCGGCGGGCAAATTGTATAACGGCGCAGATTGTAAACAGCCGACTTAGCACGCTTCAGTTGTCAGTTTATCTAGGCCCATAGATTAAAGACTTTAAATTTTTTTTTTTTCATTTTATTACGGCATTGGTAATTAAAGACTTTAAGCATGGTTATGTTTTGTTGACATCCGAGCAGTGCGAGACATTTTGAAAGACAAGGACGGCTACAAGTATTAGTGTATAAAGCTATCTTTGTCTAAAATATCAAAAAACGTAATTTGTGGATTTGCTAAACATTTTCCTCCACTGACATTTCTTCGCGCTTGGAGGTGATAGATTAGATGACATAATTCCCCAATTAAACTGACATTTCTCCGAGATATATTTTCTCTCGGGGAGCGTGCTAAGCAGGCAGGTTCATATCACTGGTATTCATATGGTGCATTTTAGATTCGTTAGCCACGGTAAACCCATCAAATAAAGTATACTCACTAACGTTCGTTGTAAACCCGACCTAACCGATCCATACTCAGGATCGGTTAGGTTGGATTAGGTTATCTGACGACCACAACGCACGAGCTGAATAAGCGAAGCGAACGTGCCACGGGAGCGCCCAGTTTGCGCCAGAAACGAATTACGTGCCGTTTTGTGAATTGCCGCGGCATTATGTAAAATGACGAATTAATAAATTCTCAGCATTTTGAAGAATCCCAAAAAGGCATCATATAAAACGACGAATCATACAGTTTTTCTGCCACAGATAGATGAGATTTTTCAGTGTGTAGTTATCATTTTTTATGTGGTATTTATGATGTCAGTCTCTGATACCCTAGGCTTTGCATACGCCTTGGTATGTACGTGACTATCACCGTATTTGTCCACCAGGTCCCGTATTATTTGCTACATGTAAACTTTGTTTCATCGTTATCGGCTCTATCAAACAGAAGATATGCAAGTCCGAAGATGGCGCAGCCGCAATCATAGGAAGCGACAAAAAACACGAGGGAATCATAGGGCACAGCTAGTTACGCATAAGAACAAAGTTAATAGCCTCCATGGGGTCCAGTGGTTAAAGCGCTTGGCTCTCAATCCGGAGGTTCTGGGTTCGATTTCCGGTGGGGACAATGTCAAACAAAAAAACCCTTTGTGCGACCTCCCCAGTTTGGTTAGGACATTGCAGGATGAATCACCTGATTGTCAGAAAAGTTAGACGATTCCGTGCTGCGGAAGGCATGCTTAACCGTTGGTCCTGACTACTATCACCATGAGCCGTGTCAGAGGCCTTTGGCGGCTCAACAACTCTGACGACAGGGTTTGTGAGGTCGGTCATTGATCTTGCAACCCACACGATATGATGATAATGAAAGTTGTAAACTTTAAACCATTTTCAAGTTGTATGCGAAAAACCTAATATGTCCTTTGTCTCCTCTTGCGACTGGCGGGTCCTGTCATCGAGAGGACTTAATTTGTATATCACATAGTTTTATAATATCTTGTTTCTATCTTCCAGGGGTTCGCAGTCCGCGGCTATGACCCGTCAAAAGAGGCGTTGACAGCAGCAGCAAAGGATGGCGTCACTGAAGCCAGCTCCATTGCCGCGGCGGTAGAAGGAGCTGATGTGGTGTTCTCCATCCTGCCTAGCAACAAAATTGTGTTAGATGCTTACCTCGGGAAAGATGGCGTTATAGCCCATGTAAGTAGTGATCACCAATTCGTCACTGCCCAGGTTTTATCCCTGTCAGACGTAGCTACCAAATCTACGGGATTCAACGATTACGCTTGTGCAGAACGATGGCAATCCAAAGAAAAAAACAATTCTTGGTCTTAGCAGACAAAGTTATCGAACTCAAAATTAACATAGATTTACACCAGTGACAGCAACTGGGACGAACTTACGTCACCAAGAGACGATAACAGCAGCAACGAAAAATGCAGTCACTGAAGTCAGTTCCATTGCCGCAGTGGTAGAAGGAGCTGCTGTTATCTTTTACATTCTGCCTGTAAACAAAATTGTGTTGGTCGCTTATCTAGGGAGAGATGGCGTTCGTCATTGCCCTGGCTTTATGTCGTTTATACGACACGGAGTCTGCTGCTCATTCTAGATGATTTAACGATGGCACTGGTACAGAAGAACTGCAACCCTAAGGGTAAACCAGATCCAACTCTAGTTAGAGCCAAGCTAATCGTCAACCTGACTGTCAGGGTTATTAAGCTCAGGGATTAGTTGTGCCATTGTACTATACCAAACATATCCAGAGTATAAAAAAACCGGCCAAGTGCGAGTCGGACTCGCGCACTGAGGGTTCCGTACCACCACATAAACATAATTGTATTAGTTGAAATTTCAGTAAGTTAATTTGCTAGATTTTTTGAGTCCGACATGCGCTTGACCAAATTTTATTATTTGTTGTTATTTTATAGCTTATGCACTATAAACATACCAATTTTCAGGTTTGTAAGTGTTCCCGTTTTTAAATAGAACTAAAACAAAAATCGCCTCAGCGACCATCCAACTTGACCCCTCTCTTATATGAATGTTCTTGAAACGGGAGCTCACCACAATTGGTTACCATTAGTTGTGAGAAAAGTTGAAATATTTAATGATTTCAGACTTTTCCCATTATTTGTACTGTGAGACCTAGCTTCTTGCCAAATTTCATAATTTTAGGTCAACGGGAAGTACCCTGTAGGTTTTGCATTTTTGAATAAATATATGGAGATGAGGACATAAAATGCCATATCTTGTGATTGCGTCGTTGTAAAAAAATTTTCAGATCTTGTGTGGTTCATGAATCCTTATATACGGTATTATTTTCAACCTGATACCTTGACCCGTTCGTGAGATTAAAGGTCTTGACAGACAGACAGACAGACGGACAACAAAGTGATCCTATAAGGGTTCCGTTTTTTTCTTTTGAGGTACGGAACCCTAAAAATAAAGGGATTTTAGAAGGGGTATATAACATCAAGACTAAGGTATGCTTACTGGAACTTCTAGTTATTTGAGAGATGTTTGACCGAGAAACATCATAAAATTGCCTCTGATGTCTCTTTTTATTTGGATGAGTTTTTAGATAAAATAAGGTTATCAATAGTGCTGATGCTAAAATCATATCTTTCCAGGCACCAAAAATATCTCTCCTAATCGACTCCAGTACAGTAGACCCAAACGTGCCTAAAGAGATCCACCCTGTAGCTATGAAGAATGGAAAGGTCTTCATTGATGCCCCTGTATCAGGAGGTGAGACATCAGGAATTATAATCAAACATTATGAATGAATGTATCATCATCACGTGATAAGACAACATTTCAATGTAAAAGAATATATGTAGTGACTAAATTTGAGTAAGGAATGCTGAGATGGTTTTGTCATGTAGAGAGGATGAATCAACTAAGATTGACGAAAAAGATCTACCAGGCGAGAGTTAGTGGAAGCATCGGAAGGGAAAGGCCTCGGCAAACGTCCCATGATCAAATTCAGGATATTCTAAAAAAAGACCAGGTTAAAAGAACCCTAAACCGACGAGCGTTAATGAAAAGGTTGATGAAAGTAGAAGAAGCGAGGGAAGTATGTCAGGATAGTAGCAGGTGGGGAGCTGTGGTCTTTGCCCGACTACGAGGGGAAAGAGTAGTGATAAATACATACATACATAATATCACGCCTTGTTCCTACCTTGTCTATACCCATGTCTATACCTGTTCAAGAGATACAGCCCACAGACAGCCACACGGAATACAAAACACAGACAGACAGTCATCGGAGGCAATTAATAGGGTCCCGTTTTTCATCATTTGGGTACGGAACCCTAAAAATGGAAAAGTTTCCCGGAAAATTTACGAAATCGGGAAAACTAAACGTGCTTTTTTCTATGCAATTTTCGTATAAAGGTTCCTATTTTATTTTTATTTCATTATATTCTTATTTTAGTTTATTATGCGTGCGAAGCCGCAAGGCAGAATGCTAGTAAGATAATATTTTAAGACCATGACAAAAAAATAAAACAAATTTATCTATCTTATCAGCATATAAACGACATTCAAAATGTTTTTATGTTACGTCTGCTTATCTATTTAGACACATAAATAATCTTTAAATTAAGCAAGTATGATTGAGAAAAGTGTTTACAGTAACAGTATTTGCCGACGGCGACGGCACTACACAGGGTGCAAGTGACGGCGTTCCGAAAACCGAAACTGAACAACTTTCCCAAACAAACATTGTAGGGAAATGAAAAAAAAAAAATATCTCTTCATACAAACTGTTCGACCAGAGTGGGCAACTTGTATGGAGAGGTAATTTTTTTTATTTAATTTCCTAACAAATATTTCTTTGGGAAAGTTGTTGAGTTTCGTTGACTGAACAAGCCTTTTCAGTACACTGTCCCTTACACCCTGTATATTAACATACTTATAAAAGATATAAGTAACCATACTAGTTGATAGGGATTTTCCTTGGTTTACTCGTCATATTTTTAGCTTTTCAGCCTAAAACCGGCCTTTTTAGCCTAGCCCTTAGGCCGGTATTTCACTGAGACGCCATGGTGGCGCGACTGGTGGCGAGACTGGTTGCGCTACTGGTGTCCGTTACTAGACACCAGAATCGCTAGATCCCGCGGCCACAGTATTAAGGGCTATATTTCACTGGGAGTAGTAGCGCGACCAGCAGCCGGACTGGTTGCGCCGCCAAATTGGTTGGCAGGGGGGTGTGTCTGTACTGGTGTCTTTACTGGTGTCCGGTATTTCACTGGGACACTGGTAGAGCGACTGGTAGCGCGACTGGTTGCGTCACTGGTGTCCGTAACTAGACACCAGTAAACACACACCCTGCGGCCACAGTATTAAGGGCTATATTTCACTGGGAGTGGTAGCGCGACCAGCAGCCGGACTGGCTGCGCCGCCAAATTGGTTGGCAGGGGTGTGTGTCTGTACTGGTGTCCGGTATTTCACTGGGACACTGGTAGAGCGACTGGTAGCGCGACTGGTTGCGCCAAATTGGTTGGCGGCGCAACCAGTCCGGCTGCTGGTCGCGCTACCACTCCCAGTGAAATATAGCCCTTAATACTGTGGCCGCAGGGTGTAGCGACTCTGGTGTCTAGTTACGGACACCAGTAGCGCAACCAGTCGCGCCACCAGTTGCGCCACCATGGCGTCCCAGTGAAATACCGGCCTTAAGGTGCTACTCTATCTGTCTGTTTGTCACACTTAGAATAGAATAGAATAACATTTATTCCCAAAACAGTGAAAAATAATAATTTTAAATTACAAAATAAAGTAAGGTACACTGCCCAGGGAAAAGGGACTGACTCAGCATTTTGTTGCAAAGAGTAGTAAAGGTACTAACTCTTAGCAACACTGATATTCTGTCAGTACCAAAGCTACGCTCAACAGTATGGAAAAACTAAAGTTGTATATTGCTAACAAAGTATGTGTCGTGTCCTGTGTGAAAGTGGGTATTGATAGAGTGCCAGAAAATAAAAAGGACTTATTTATCTTAGAGACTGAATGTGGAGGTGCGTGATGCGTCATACACTAGGTATACCTACCAGGATCCATGTAAGGTGGTTAACGCGAGCGGCACATATTCGTAATTATATAATTATATTCGTATATTGACTAAGAGTACCTACATAGGTTCTAACCAAATATGTATGTGGATGGAGGTGCGTGATGCGTCATACACTACAAAACGATCGACTTGAAGTTAAGAATATTTTTGAAATATACTTGCCCAACTTTATTGCAAATGAAAAAACAAAAAATAAATAAATGGGGCATTACATAGAAGGATGAGCGGATTTAGGTTGATCTACTACAAAATGGCTGATTTTTATTCCACGTCCCGCATCAAATTAAGAAAATAGGTAGATCGATTGTAGCGATAAGGCTGCCTTTGCTCACATTCGATTTATGATTTCTGTTCAACTTGTTCTATTTTTAAGATAATAAATAAGTCACCAAAAAATAAAGTAATGACTATAAATATGATAAATTAAATCCTCTGTAATCTGCTTCAGGTGTGATGGGTGCGCAAAACGCAACTCTTGCCTTCATGGCTGGTGGTAACAAGGCGGATTTTGAAAGGTCCCTGCCTCTGTTCAAGGCTATGGGGGCTAAGCAGTTCCATTGTGGCCAGATCGGCGCCGGCCAGGTGGCCAAGCTTTCCAACAACATGCTCCTGGGCATCACTGGAATGGCCACCTCTGAATGCATGCATTTGGGTATCAAGTGAGTTGGATGTCTATTTAAGTCTCGTAGTCCTTCCCGTAGAATTTTAACTGAAAATTATACAGGGCTTTTTTTGGACCCCTGGCCAAATTTTTGTATGTTGCTCTAAGCACGAATCTGAACAACTTTCCCAAAGGAACATGGGTCGAAAAACGAGAAAAAATTTTGGTCCTCCCATAGAAATCGTGTGCCGGCGATAGTGAGATTTGTATGGAATGAGCAAAATTTTTTCTCGTTTTTCGACCCATGTTCCTTTGGGAAAGTTGTTCAGATTCGTGCTCAGAGCAACATACAAAAATTTGGCCAGGGGACCAAAAATAACCCTGTATAATAAGTATATCATATTCATAACATCCCATGAAACATGCACTGCAGGACAGGGAGCTCCCTCCAGACCTCCAACAAAAACACGTGGTACTTTGGAGATGATTTATCAAAGCAGCGTTGCGGCTGGCGACGGCGCCGCTGTTGTTACACAATAAGACGGTACGATACATAAGATGGTACGATACATAAGATGGTACGATACACAGAAAGATGCTGCTGCCCATCCTCCGGTTCATAAACTGTGTCGAAACCGGTCGTACTCAGTATAAATCCTACTAAATAAATTGTGAAACTAATGTGAAAATGGTGTTTAATTAAATAAATGGCTATTAAATTTGAAAAAAAAATGGAGTAAATCTCATTATGGCCAAGTTGTAAAGTTAAGCAACGTTGGCCTTAGTAAGAAGTCGGATGGATGACCGCTAGCGGCACAACAACTAGAGCATTTCCGTGCTTAGGAAGGCACGTTAAGCCGTTGTTCTCGGCTATTTTCAATAATAGTAGTTGGTGAATGAAGTTAGAGGCCATTGAAAACTGACAGCTCGGAATGCCACTAACCTAGTAAAGCTTAATGTAGTATTGGATCTGTTTTGCTCTTTGGGTTGCCAAGGTCTGATGAGAGTCGCTCTCTGTAAAACCCAGTGCCCTCGTCAAATTCTCTAGGTTGGGCAGCTGACTGTGTGGAAAACAGAATAAGGCTAGGACAATGATGACGATGATGTGGCTTATCGCTATCGCAAGATTGAGAAGAAAATATTAGTAACCAGCTTTCCATCTGAGGTTTCACCCGCATCAAATGCGTTTTCCCGTGGGAATGAAGTGTTATCCCGCGGTAAAAAGTAACCAATGTGCTATTCCAGGACCTAACCTATATGTGTGCCAAGTTTCATTAAAATCCATTCAGCAGTTTTGGCGTGAAAGAGTAACAAACATCAATCCATCCATACTTACAAACTTTCGCGTTTATGATATTATTAGGATAATAAGTAGGATGGAGTAGGATGATCATGCAAACTCTGCGATTGCATAAAGAAACTTTACAAAGTTTTAAAACCGTACAGTTTATAATACAACGTGTAAAGAAAAGGTGTCATGATACTAATGGGTGTGAATCTGACCATGAAACTGAACAACTTTTCCCAAGGAACATAGTTCAAAGACCAAAATCAATTTTTGATCTCCCATAGAAACTGCATCAGCTGATAGCGCATTTTGTATGGGAGGTCAAATTTGGTTTTTCGTATTTCGACATATTCCTTGGGAAAAGTTGTTCAGTTTCATGGGCAGATTCACACCCTTCAGTATTATCACACTTTTCCGTTACACGTTGTATATCGTTTTCCAAACTATTCACTGTTTTTTCCAGAGCGGGCCTGGACCCGAAAGTACTTCTGGACGTGCTGAACAACTCCACCGGTCGCTCGTGGGTGACCGAGGTCTACTGCCCAGTGCCTGGTCTGATTCCCACAGCTCCTTCCAGCAGGGATTACGAGAACGGCTTCAAAAATGAACTTTTGGTCAAGGTAAGAGAGTTTGGCTAATGATTTCTATTTTATTTCTAACAAATGTAGAGAAGATAGAAAAAAAACCGGTCAAGTGCGAGTCGGACTCGCGCGCCGAGAGTTCCGATAGGTATAATAATTTTTAGAAGCAATAGAGTCCATTTTGAGAACCGCATAACTTAATTTGTGTGTAAAGGTTTTTTGCAGATAAAATCATTTTATTTTTTCTGTAATATTTACGTAAACGTCTATCGACTATGATTTATTCAGATTTTTACTTTTTAGAGTTCCGATACCAAAATGGTAAAAAGAAGGAACCCTTATGGTGCGACTTTGTCGGTCTGTCTGTCACACGTGTATATCTCAGCAACCAGTCACGCTATCGACTTGAAAATTGGAATTTCCCTCCCCTCCTCGCCGCTCATGAACCGCACGCCGCCCGCGCCCGTAGCCACAGCAATATTTAGAAGCGGCAAAAATTTAAATATCAAAAATAAAAACAAACTATTTTCTCAGTTTCGCTTATTCCGTTAACACATTGTATATCATCGAATCTATTCACATTCAAAGTTTTTCCACATAATGTATCTTTCAATTTATTTAAATTAAAACTTTTTTTTCAGGACATGGAGCTAGCCAGCAACCTGGCGTTGGGAGTCAGATCCCCGATTCCCCTCGGGGCTATAACGACCCAGCTGTACCGCATCATTCAGTCTCACGGCTTCGGCCAGAAAGACTTCACTTATGTCTACCAAATGCTCAAGGAACAAGCCGATAAGAACAATAAATGAATATAGCAAATTTTATATATACTACTGGTTTTATTCTACTCTAAAGCATATCATCATCATCATCATCATCATAACATCCCTTGAAACGTCCACTGCAGGACAGGGAGCTCCCTCCAGAATTTCAGCTATAGCTGGAAAAATGTGGAGGGGAAGTACCATAGTCACCTTGCTTGTCAGCGGTTGTAGGTGATCACAGTGAGTAAGATGGTATGATACACGGAAGGACGCTGCTGCCCATCCACCAGTTTATAACCCTTAGCCACCTCTTACGACACCCACGGGTATGTATGGGATGGTACTATTCTTTTCCAGCACCACACGGGACATTACCATATCATCATCATTACCGTAACCTTATTCCGCTTTTACTAATGATTTTTCAAACTTTTCAAAGTCGGCTACTTGACCTAAGGGATTTGACGAGGGCACTGGTTTTTACACAGAGCGACAACCATCTAACCTCCGCAAATCAGAGAGCAAACCAGACCCAGTATTAGATTAGGCTTTGCCAGGGTAGTGGCCAACCTGGCTGTCAGGGTTTTTGAGACGCCAATGGCCACTGACTTAGCTTAACGACTACTATCATTAACAATAGCCGAGCCCAACTGCTTAACGTGCCTTCCGAAGCACGGAAACGCTCTCGTTGTTGTGCCCCTTGCGGTCACCCATCCGGGTTTACGTAATTGGAAAGAAAGGTAACGCTTCTATTCTATAGAACATCGGCACTCTAAAATTGTAAGTTCCTATTATGAGGTTTACGAAGCTTCCATGTGGTCAAGCTCTGTTCTGTCTATTGCTGTTACTTCTTGTTTGTTCAAAAAGAAAGTGACAGCAATCCCGCCAGCTCAGAAGGAAGAAACAATTTTACGCGCTCAGAAAACTTAAAAAAAAAAAAAAGCATGTTTCTTCCTTAAAAATAATTTTTTTCTTCCTTCATGCTGGCTCCTCTCTGCGCGGGAATTTGTATTGCAAAGCAAATGGTTCGCACATGACAGTCACGTTCACCGTAATAGCGCCTCAGATAACTGTTATGCTCATTTAACAAAAAAATTATGACCAAAAGTTGTTCTTTTGAGCATGAGTAGAGGCAACATCAGAAAGGTTGTCAGTGTATAACAAAACCCTGAAAATCCTATATGTCGGCTCAAGGCCTTCGTGTAAATTTCAGGTAAATGAAACTGTTTTAATAATAAATACGCCAGAGAATATCAAAACCACATTTTGACAAACAACAAAACAGCGTCGAAAAATGTGGTCCCTAAAAAAATTACACAAAACCAGCTTGCAAAAAATTTCACATTCATTGTCTCCCTAAAAGGGTCCAAGCATGACTTACAGATTCAAAAAGGTCTGGTAAAGTCAGGGGAAGCCCCATAGAACACACGCTACTTGACTAGAATACGTACTTAAGTACTAAAGTAAGGCCACCGTAACGTAATACAAAGGTCCGTAGGTCTGTTCTGACAGCTGTCAAACGTACGAAAAATTGTGACCTGCAAAGAAAATGAACCCTCTGTGTGTCATAACAAGTATTACAAAATAATAGGCGTTGCTGGATCCTCCCAGTAGATAAATCATACACGTGTATCGGGAGGCTTTAATGAAACGAAAAATTTTAAATAGAAAACAGTTTCATTCAATTTATGTAACAATGTATTCGATTTTTTTAACATTAAATACATTTGCCAAACTTTTTTACAACTTGTCGGCAATAAAGTAAGCGCCTTTTACAAACATTCTAAGTTTAATTAATATTAAATTCGATTCTAGCTGTAATAAGTAAAAACTAATATTTTAAAGCAGTAGTACTAACAAAATAGTTTCTATTACAACAAACAAACATATAAACTTTACCTCTTTATAAATAAGTCTAGATCAAAGTAGGCACAAACAGGCCATCAAAAAAGATAGTCCATATTCTATGTTTCTGCTCAGGCTGTAGGCAGCCAGCAAAAACCCTATATATGCCTCTCATTTGTTATCCAGGCACATTAACGTAAGAACTCTTTTGTGCTGAGAAAAATATGATTATGACGCGGGCCAGCCCTCCCATTGTCCTTTATTTGATTTTTTCCCGCCGAAAAGCCCCAATATGGCTCGCGTTTTTTGGCATGGCGGGGTCCGTGCGAAATTAAAACTGGTATTTTAGCTTAGCTCCCGAATGGATGGCTGAAGCAATAATGGACGTCAGTTACTTGCAAGAGCAATAAAATATCTTTTATATTCTTTCCCGACAGTAAATGGGTCATTGTAAACCGTACACCTCCCGAGACCAGATGGGTCAAAGAGTTAATAATTAGAAAAGAGTGGCAGCTTTATGCATATCTTGAAGCACCATTTTCAGAGGTGGTAGAGCTTTTGTGCAAAGTCCGTCTGGGGAAATACCACCACCCTCTTGCTTTTTTCTGCCGTGAAGCAGCAGTGTTTGCACTGCTGTGTTTCGGTTTGAAGGGCAAGGGCGCCAGGGAAATTACTGGCACATGAGCATCACATGAGACATACCATCTTAGTCCTCAGGGTGGGTAACGTGGGTAACGCGCTTTGCTGTCTTATTAGTGTCAAATTATTTCACTAATAAGACTGGGGGTGTCATGGGCGGTGTAAATCACTTACCATCAGGTGACTTGTGACATAAAAAAAAAACCATCTGTAAATTTTCCTCTGCTAAGATGAACTGATGTGGGATTCGACAAGTCATGTTTGTCGCATGCAACCGGGTAGGTGGGCTAGAAGCCACGGAATGGGTGCCTGAGGATAGTTTCCGACGTCGAGGCCGACCCAGGGTATCTACTCTCAATTTCCGATATATCGATACGATACTATTCGAAACATGCAAATTCAAAACTTCGTCGCTTCACAATAGGGTAGGATATTTGTTGCATGCTAATCACCGCCAATTTGATAATTTATCCAAATAGTGAACGAAGTTATGAATTCGACTGTATTTATGGCAAATCCGGTTTGAGTAGAACAGTTTTCCAAGCCCTGATCTGGACCTCTCTCCCTCATCTTGACCCTATATAATGTAAACAGTACCTAAAATAAATTCCAATAAGTAGCAAACCAATATTGCAAGTCAAGCAGAATATTTCCTTCAAAAACGTGTTCCGGCCTATTCAAACAGTTTGAGTAGCAAATTCGACAATATTTCACCCACGTCCCGTAAACAAAGAGACCAGAACCTGGTGTAAAATTTTAGGCCTTCCACATACAAAAAAAGTGTATCGACTTTTCGGCTGGCATTCTTGTCACGATCTACCATTACTTGCCGACAGTGACTTCCAATTTCTATCCCGAACCAAAAACTCACAACAAACACTTTTACATTTCCAAACAAAAGTGAACTTAATTGTCTATGAGACAGAGCTTGAAATTTAATGTCAAAGATTAAGAGTTAGAACATTTGGAGATGTGCAGGAAAAGGTCGTAACGTGAAAATTTTAAATTTCGTGTTTAAGTGAAATTTTATTGGGATTCCTTTTCAGCTGGACCGAGTCCAAATCGCCGTTAGTCACTTGCAAACGTTTTCCTGACAGCTTTGTAAGCGTCGCGGCCTTAATAGGTACTGAAAAAAACATTACGTTTATTTTTCATAAGTCTACAATATAAAAATTGCTTTTGTTATAGTACTGTAGCCCGTGGACATTTAAATTACAAAAATGTTACCGTTTGTCTTTGTGAAATTGTTATAGATTTCACCATTTCACATACTAATAGCGAAGTCTCAAAGATCGTAACCCGCTGTAAACATATATAGTGACGAGTGATGTAGTCCGGCCATATTGAAAATAATTTACATTTAAGAGTTACCGTTTCAAATTTATAGATCTGTTAAAAGACCCTCTGAACAAACCATATACCTATTTTTAGACTGTTTCTGTTGCCGGTTCAGATTTAAAGACTCATTTGGTCTTAAATTTGTTTTTGGCCCATAGTCGTACTATTACGTATGGTAATTCAACAAAGCTGTACAACATGACAATAACAAAACAATGTGGTAACCTAGGAATTTATATAACTAACATTATAGATTATAGTTTGGTCACTATATTATGGTTACGGCGGGTTACGATCTTTAAAACTTCGCTTTTAGTATGTGGAATGGCGAAATCTATAACAATTTCACAATGAATAACGGTAACCTTTTTCGTAATTTGAATGTCCACGGGCAACTATTATCCTTTTGTTTGATTTTACCTAAAAATATCTGAATCAAAACGCTTGTTAATTATTAGTACTAGGCGGTCATTACATAAGTTTCCCTTGAAGCATACTGCATGTAACTGCATCAAAATATGAAAGGTGTATTTCTCGCTTCTAATAAAAAGAAAAAAAATCCCTGTTTGGCTGTAGGATACAGTCAAGAATACGTCAAACTCTACCCACGTCTACTCACCCCCCTGCTCCCCTCACCCTTCCCTCCCCCCTCTGACTCATCCAAAGCTCGATGTAGTACAGTCAAGAGCACATCAAGCTTGACGCATTGGACTTTGCACCGTTCTTATTTTAATAGATATACGGGCTAGAGTTGCGCTGCGAGTGTCAAGCTTGACCTGTCGTTGATTGTACCAATCATTGCCGCCAGAGGGCCTATGTCCACTTTGCACTGGGTGGTTATCTGTGAGCTGGAAAAAAATCTACCAATAGGGTTGCTCCATTTTCCTATGCCCTCATAAATGGAGCTATTCTATTGGTAGAAATCTTTCCAGCCTACAGGTTAAGCCAGCACAGCTTCGGTGGAAAGGTGGCTTTATGTTGTCAACTAACTAAACCCTATCCGTCAACAACTAAAAAAATGTGGTATCGAAAACACATTAACGTCAAGAAAAGTCTCACTAAACTACAATTTGCATACATACATACACTAACAGCACGCCTTTTTCCTTAAGAGTTGGCGGAGACCATATTCTTCCACCTGCTACGATGTTGACGTCATACGTCCCTCGCATCTCTACTCTTTTAAGAGTACAAAGTTACTCTAGCCCTGACGGTTATATCTGTGCATGAGTGACAGGCGGAGAGCCAATGAACGATTCGCACGCCTCCTCCCACCTACCGCGCTCACCCCCGCGACAATTTTTTTGAGTTCTGCGCACTAACGGTCAGAGCCAGAGTTAGTTTTGTTTTCATACACGCTCGTCAGTCTTCGGATTCTCCTTAAGAATAAAAACCGGTCAAGTGCGAGTCGGACT
Organism: Athrips mouffetella; assembly: GCA_947532105.1. Classification (NCBI taxonomy): domain Eukaryota; kingdom Metazoa; phylum Arthropoda; class Insecta; order Lepidoptera; family Gelechiidae; genus Athrips; species Athrips mouffetella. Next base: position 4,139,548 of record OX383969.1, on the reverse strand, counting down.
CGCGCGCCGAGGGTTCCGATATACCTATAGTATTTTTGGAAGCAATAAAGTCCATTTTCAGGACCGCAAAACTAAATTTGTTTGTAAAGGTTTTTTGCAGATTTCTGAAAAACTGTGCAACTTAGAAAGATCGTTTTATTTTTGCTGTAAAGTTTACATAAACCTCTGTCAACTGTAATTAATTCAGATTTTCCCTTACTCAAACTTCGGAGATAAGGGGGGGAATGGTATTTTTTTTGACATTTTTCATCATAACTTGAAAACTAAGAAATTTAAAAAAATACAAAAATATATTTTAAAATGTACAAGTAAAGCCCTTTCATATGATACCCCACTCGACCTAGTAGCGACAATTTGAAATTTGGCCCCCCCTATTTTGGCCCCCTTTACATTAATAATCATACTTTTTTCAAAAAATTTTCATGTGCAATTAAGTTGGGCAACTATATTCTAAAACTATTCCAAATTTCAGCTCGATAGCGTAAGTGGTTGCTGAGATATAGAGGTGTGACAGACAGACGGACAGACAGACAGACAGACAGACAGAGCGGCACCATAAGGGTTCCTTTTTTTTACCATTTTGGTATCGGAACCCTAAAAATGAAAACATCATCAAGATAAACTTCAAAACCACATGTCAAGCGTGTTGATTGGTCGCCGGTAATAACGGCAGACACTGTCAATGCGAAGGTTGCTGGGCTTTCTTCGATTCTTACACAGCTGTTTGACAAACATGCCCCAGTTCGTACTGTGCGGGTAAGGCATGTGCCGGCTCCTTGGTTAACGGATGAAATCAGGCGGGTGATGTCCAAACGGGATAGAGCAAAGACGAAACTTAGAAAGGATCCGACTGACTCCAATTTAGCAGCCTACAAAAAATTGCGTAACATCTGCAACAGGATGTGTAGGAACGCGAAGCGTCGTTACATTCATTCTTCCCTAGAAAAGCTATCACAAGCTCAGATCTGGAAGTTTCTTATGTCGTTAGGTGTGGGCAAGACTGCAGATACCTCTGTTGGTACCGTGGATCTAAATACTCTTAACATTCACTTTTCAACTCCTCCAGTTATTCTTGATAATGCCACCAAGGCCAATACTCTCTCGTATATTTCAAATCTTGCCCGACCAGACTGTTCTTCATTTAGTTTTCAACCAGTCACAGAGGATGATGTTAAGAAGTGATGATATAAGCCTAGGTATGTTAATTCCTGTACTTGAAGACATTGTGCCTATCATTTCTCACATAATAAATTTTTCTTTGGCTGCAAATGTCTTCCATACTGAGTGGAAAAAAGGTTTTGTGTTACCACTACCAAAGATATCAAACCCGACTTCCCTTTCCCATTATCGACCTATCTCTATCCTCCCTGTCCTTTCTAAAGTCCTGGAAAGCGTTGTCCATAGGCAACTTTACTCATTTCTAATTTCCAACAATCTCACTTGTCCCTTCCAGTCCGGCTTTCGTCCCTCCCACAGCACATTTAGTGCGTTGCTGAACGTCACGGAAGACATTCGGTATGCTATAGATAACACCAAGCTTACCATTGTCACTCTGTTGGACTTCAGCAACGCATTCAACTCTGTGGACTTTGATATCCTTCTTACCATCCTTGAATCTATTAACATTTCACCCTCTGTAATCGAATGGTTCCGCTCCTATCTCTGCGGTCGTCAGCAGTGTGTAAGAGTCAATGAATCTTCATCGGCTTGGTCTACATTATCTGCTGGTGTACCGCAAGGTGGTGTTCTCTCTCCACTGTTATTCTCAATTTTTATTAATAATATATCTCGAGTTATCTCTTCGTCCTACCACCTGTATGCAGATGATTTGCAAGTTTATAAACACTTTACTCTTACGGAGGCAAAGGAAGCTGTCACTGCAATAAATAGTGATCTTGCAGCCATAGAAACCTGGGCTAAAACATTTGGTTTGCTTGTGAATCCCAGTAAGTCACAAGCGATGGTGGTCGGAAGTAGCAGGCTCAAGAGCAGACTTAATTTTGCTGATCTTCCTTTTGTCTATTATGATAATGTTTGCATTCCTTACACTAGCAAAGCCAAAAATTTAGGTCTTATCCATAGACGACACTCTGTCCTGGACTGCTCAAGTCAATGAAGTGAGCAGGCGCATGCATTATTCGTATCACTCACTCAAGCGATTCCAGTTCTTCCTTCCATTTACATCGAAAATTATGCTTGCCCAATCCCTTCTCCTTTCTATCCTAGACTATGCTGATGTTTGTTATTTTGATGCTCCAGAGGAGCTACTGAATAAACTGGAGCGCCTTCAAAATCTTGCAATACGTTTTATTTTTGGACTTCGAAAATACGATCACGTCTCTCAGTTTCGCGCCCAGTTAAAATGGCTCCCTATCCGACTTCGCCGTGATGTGCACATCCTTACTGTCCTTTATAACATCCTTAATGATCCCGCTACTCCTGAATACCTTCGATCCCGTTTCCAACGCTTGCCACCTGATCCCCGCCCTAGGCGTCCCTGTATCACTAAGATGCTGGAATGTCCCAGTGCCAACACAAAATTCCTGTTCAATTCCTTTTCCGTGCGTGCTACTCTAATGTGGATCAAGCTTCCCAAATATATTCAAGACAGCCCATCCGTCACTTCTTTCAAGAAAAGGCTGAAAGAGCACTTCTTATCGAACTTATCTTGATAATATATGTATTATTATATTTTAGGTATATTAATATAAGGTGTTTTTTAATTAGACCCAAATATTGTTAGGGTTACCTCAAGGACCTAAATGAATACTATTGGTGTTATTTTTTTACATTTCTATTCGCTAGGTTTCGAGAAAAATCCTAAAAACAATACCGTTAAATATCGTAAAATGAACACTCCGTATCAGCACAGGCGGCAGCGCGGAGTCGTGAGCCAATCACGCGCAAGCCGAGTGCGCGGTTCGGGCGGTTTCGGCTCGGTTTCGGGTATCGGGGACGGTACGGTTACTACAGGATGATTGCAAATAATAATATTTTTTTTGTTTGAAAATATTAAAAAAAATACTAGCGGGAGGATTTTTCTAAAACTTTGATAAACCTTTTTCTTTATCATAGTTACACCACCCCTAGAAATATTTGGGTCTAATTTAAAAACACCTTATATATGTAGTCTATAGTATGTATATGTATGTAGTTATTACTATGTATTATTATAATATTATATATGTACTTATACTTATTTCTTATTTTTATTTGATGTGTACTTATTCTTGTCCCCGTCATATACTTTTTCACACTAAACTCTGGTTGGCTGGAAGAGATCTCTTCATAGAGATAAGCTCGCCATTGTGAACCTCTTCTATTACTACTGTTTTGTTGTATTGTGCACAATAAAGAATATATACACAACAAATAAACTTGGAAATTTGTTTAAGGATAAAACCGCCTAGTTTTCCAGTTTCCACCTTTCAAGTTAAAACAATCGATAGTCGCCAACTTTCCTGAACGGTTGGCTAAATCCGGTTCGAGTTCCTCCTTCGGTTTGAGAATTTGATTAACTTTTAATAAGGCCCGTGTGCTGCGATCGAAACTTTCCCGCTGTCTCTGGCTTTTAAGGAATTAGTGCTCAAACTTCAGATTTAGTGAATTTCTAGATACCGCATAAAACCAGATAGATTAAAAATTATTGACGTATTTAGAACGTAGTCAAAACCTGGATAGGTTACCGCTCTAGCTCCAACTCTTGACAAAGGGCGTTTCCGTGCTTTGGATGGCACTTTACGCTGTTATAATCTGACCGCAACCGCTGTATAGGTATGAGCGGGAAAGAGGGGAGAGTGGGAAGGAAAGAGCAAGAACTAGTTGCCGCCGTGAGTGATGACAAGCGATGGCCCCCCGTCTCGCCGTGAAATGAAACGAAACGAAATGAAATGAAATCTGAGCATACCTAAGGCGCGGTACAGTGGGTTGCGGTCACATATAGTCCCGGTTACTATCACTGATAGCCAAGTCAGAGACTCAGAGGTGCCAAATTTGGCAGCCTGATAAATCTAACAGCCAGCTGCCGTACTCCGAAGTGAAACTACGATAATATCGCGCCGATAATTAGTCTATGTTTCGGCCTTTGACAAACAAATTCCCACACAAAGTAAATTTCCAAACGTAATTGATGTTGTCAATCTGATACTAACGGAGCTCCGATAAAATTTCGGAGTACGCACCCTGGTTGTCTATTTGCCTGGCAAAGTTTATTCTAGGATTTCATTTCATTTCATTTATTTATTTATAATCTTACAATTATTAGATTAGGAATGGTTTGCCGTCTGGGTTGCGAAGGTCAGAGTTAAAGGTATATCTGTGTAACACCTAGTAACCTCGTCAAATTCCTTAGGTGCAAGCCAGACAGAACGGGCGCGGCGCGCTTCGAGCGCCCCCGTGGTACACTTTTCGGCTGGACGACGCAATCGATGGCAGCGGACTGTGCTGTGCGGCGGCGTGCCGGCGGTCACGCCGGCGGTGCGCCGGTGGTGCACCGACAGTGCGCCTTAGGCATGCCATCTCGTCGCCTGTTCAAATCACATGCATACAAAATGTAGGAGAACGACGCGGTGCAAGCCAGACAGAAGAGGTGCGCTGAAGGCGTGCCGTGCGGCGCACCTCTTCTGTCTGGCCTGCGCCTTAGGCCAGATAGATAACTCCGTAAGCAGGAGTGGAGTGGAGGGGTGTTAGGAGATATAACTGTTTCCTTGTAACACAGGTTTTTACCTAGCTCAGGAATCAGTGTCAATATTATTTTGTAACTTTTATGGAAATAAACAACAATTTTATTTTTGAAGTGAAAACTTCTTTAGCGGCGCTTGGCACTTTTTTTAGATGAGTAAAAAATGTTAAACTCGCGTCAGATCTCGCGTCAGATCCGTAGCCTGATCGAAAAATTTTATTCTTCAGGCCTACTCTAATATTCTTAAGTGTAGCGATAACCCGCGTTACGACCGAAAAATCTGCCAATGACACCAGCGGCAATTCGCTAAGCTAAATTTTTTTTTTTTTTAATATTTTTAACTGAAAATTTAGACTTTTTTGGGAAACTAATTTGTTTTTTTCCGCCTAAAATATTATTATTAATTTTATATAATTTTTTTAAGTTTCAAAGTTGATGACGTCATTTCACAATAGACGATGAAACGACCGTTTATAGTGCCACAGTGTGGTCACAGTGAAATAAACGTGCTTCGACAGAGATGTTTCAATCAAGCTCGAAACGTCAAATCGAATCGTTTGACAGAAAGAGCACCGAGAATAAAAGTTTTCTTTTCTATTGTTTTTTTTATTGTGGAATAACGTCACTCAGTCATATATCATATCATATTTAGCTTGGCCAACTCCGCCAGATGTGTCATAGGTTACCTAAAAAGCACTACGAGCGTAACGAGCGGAACTCACCGCGCTGGGAAGATCCGCTGGTGTGTCGCTACACTAAAGTAATGCCAACGTAAGAAGTCCGTTTTGTCGTTTCCTAATCACCAACACTCAGGGTTAATTTTTCTTTGCAGGTTGTAATTTTTCATACGTTTTGACAGCTGTCAGAACGGACCTGTTACGATCAAAGAGATTTTAACCTCGCTGCGCTCGGTCAAGCGAGGTTCAAATCTCTTTGGTTACGATGGCTTTACTTTAAAACCCTATACAGGGGGTGCAAGGTTGGTAAAAACTGAAAGGGAATAATCGGTCAGCATAACAAAACAACTTTCAGTAAATAAAACTTTCAGGAAATGAAAAAAAAATCGGACTCTCCATACTAACTGTCCGATCAAATTTGCAATTTTTTGTAGAGGCCGATTTTTTTCTTTTCCTAATATTTATTTCCAGACGCACCGCACGCAGGATATCACCCACACTTGGTTGATATTTCGCACATTCGCACAAATCGCTTTGAAACATCTTTTATAATGCGCACGGCCAAAGAGTGGAATTCTCTGCCTGCGTCTGTGTTCCCGAGTTCATATAACCCGATCTATTAGGCTTCTTCTGGGCAAGCTCTGTCTTCAAGACTAGATCGAGGTCAAGAGTATGACCATTGACGATTAAAAAAAAATTACACTGAAAGATGTTCAGTTACGTTGACTGGTCATGCCCTTTCACCCTGTCACTTACAGGTAGGTATATCAATGTGCTTTCTCTTGACCTCAGTCTAGGTCGACGACGATGTTATTAGCAAATAAAAAGACCCGGTATTCCAAATTTCGCAATGCAGTACCCAAATAGCCGGAGGTCTTAATTAAATTAATAGTTTGCGGCTACTTTATTAATGCTTCCATTCTGCATAATTAACGCATGCACAACTTCGTGGAAAATAATACTTGTGTACATTGGGTCGAACGTGAGTGGAAACACTTGCACTAGGAATATCAGCACTACTGCGTTGTAATAAAGGTGGTCCCGAGGTTTGATTGTTTCTACCGAACCGTTCCTTCTGAACCAATTGAATCATCGACGCGGCTAGCTCCCGAGATAGAGCAGCCGTACCGACACTACCGACTTCCGTTGGCAGTTACAGGGCACGTCGCTATTTAGGTGTGCACTAGGCGAAAACACCCGTAATCCCTTGTAACGTGCACTCCGTGTAACCTCCCCGGCTGTAAGCCTGTCTCAACGTCATGACTCACGGCACCAGACTGTCACTCTCCTACCCACCTAACTCGATCCTACCTAACTCCCCTCTTACTATAACTAACTTTTCTTATCTACTTACTCTGACTTACTTGCTATAGAGACACGGGTTAACCTGACTTAATTTTTTTTTGTTTTAACTTATTTAAATCCAACGCATAGAATAGGAAAACAAAAATAGCATTACCCAAAATTGTTCCCTACTATTAAACCCTGTTATAATGAATAATTTGGCTTGTGATCGTTCTAGTGGCCTAAGACCTAACGCAGTGGCCAAAGTGCAGCTGGATCCGTAGGGAGAGCATGACTTATACTAACCTAACTCCTAAAGCCTACCTATCCTAGTATGAGCTTACGCTCCAACGTCTGAAGAGTTTGCAACAACAAGAATTTGACAAAAGGAACATGGAGTAAGTATGTAGAATAGGTAAGAACATAGAATAAGATAATTAGAATGTGAGGTTATATGATTGAGGGTGGCTTCATGAACTAGTATCTATAAACTATGACTGACTTCCAGGGAGATCTAAGAGAACCAATGTAAGGGAAGAAAAGATGCTTTAGCTAGTTGATAGGTATCATGGTCCCCCATTTGTTTGGGGGAAATGACCGCCCCAATCCACCGCGGTCATTCATGAATCTCGACTCCTGACTGGATAATTCTCTGCCATACCTATCCAATTCCGCTTTATGAAGCTACTCTAGATATACTTGAGCAAACAAATAGCAAGGGATATTTCTTTACACCGTCCATCTTGTCTGGTAGTAAGTTTGTAGTTTTGTCATGTCACAATAGAAAGATTGAGAGGAGGATTCAAAAGAAACCTGGACTTGTCCCGCAATCCAGATCTTATAGGAATGTATACACATATAAAATACAGTTTCATCTTCTTAGCAAAACAATAGATAAGCGGAATTTTTGGAACAATTATTTACATGAATTTACATTTACTTGTCAAGGTCCAAGACCCAAGTCAGTCATAATTAAATCTGAACAATAAAAGAACACATTGAACAATGAAAGCAACACTTTAGAAAATATGTAAGTGATTTAGTTCTTATATGTGAACCTGAGAAACATTATTTTAGAATCTCGCAAGGATCAGGGAATGTTCCTTATCTTTCCCGTCCTCTTAGCTCAAATGTATTTTATTGAGAAAGCATTATTTCAGTACGTTCATACGCACAATCGACTATGCATCTAGTACGATAGCTAGGCTTAATGATAATTCGATCTGCACAATGTGGACAATCTGCCTTCTTTTAGTACAGAAAAGAGACCACTTCAGGCTAGCTCTCTGCTTCACCTTAAATACAGGACTAATTATTATCAAGCTTTTGATTTCATCTTGTAAGAAAATTCCCCTTTTAAATTTAAGGAAGGCATGATTTAATATGTCATACACAGAACACAGCAATTTTAGCAAAACGTAAGTATGTACTAGATAAGACACATTCCCATCTCAACCATTCATCAAAATTAGGCGAATTCATAAAGTTAGATGAAGGTAGGAAATAAACTCTTTCCTTGATTTATTATAATATTAAACCCGGTACGTCCACTGCATGACAAAAGACCTTTGGTGTCTCATTTTATCAATTAAAAACACTAGATTTCATGTGATCCAGATTTTGAAGCTAATTTTATACCAACAGAACAAAATAACGTTCATCTCCCGACAGGCTAAATAAGTTTATCCAAAATTTAGGCAAACTTCATCATAAAAATATCCATCTTTCGATAAGCTAGCTAGTTTTTGCACTGATAGATTAGATCACAGAATTTAAATCACGGTCTACCCACATTACCATGAACCCTTCAGCTATATTGCTGTGCCATAAGGCCCTTGAACAAACCCGTAAAATATACCAGAATATCACATTTGAATTTAGTCACTGAATTTAGGACGAATTCTACAGTCTTTTATAAGCATTTTTGACACATCTCGCGATTTGAATAGCACAAAATAGATAAAACATGGTGTGAACGACAAGGTAGTTTTAAAATTACTCACGGTTTTTCTTCGATCAAACCTTGATATGACCTCGCCGGTGGACGCCCACTGCTGGTTATAAGCCTCTTCCTAGGCCTTTGCAAGGACCGGACCTACGCTGCTCGCTTTCTGCGGCTTCTTCCGTCCTCGTTAGATGATTAGCTTCTCCCTCTAGGCGAGACGGAGAAGGTCCACCGCTGGTCAGAAGCCTGTCCCTAGGCCTCCACGGTGACCGGCTCCACGCTGCTCGCTTCCAGTGGCCTCTATTGTCCTCTGTAGGTCGTTTCCTTCCCTCAATATAACCCCAAAACTCAGGCAAAAGACACCCGGCGCACTGTCTTGATTACGTTAAATTATTTTACGGACACTGAGTTGACATTAAGCAAACGATTGCTTCGAAGATCTACGCGACGCGAAGCAGTCTCAAAAGCATGCGGGCTTCTGGACTTGCTGATAACCGAATTGAAATATACTGAATCGAAAACCCTACCCACCTATCGATAGCGCGACCAAATATGATTTACAACACTGTTCAGAGTGATGGATCCTCGCATCTTTCTCTTGGGCGACTGAATCTCCAACACCGTCGTAGTGTCTACACTAATAAAGTTCAGGATTTATCGAATCGATAGCCTATTCTTGTATTCGTGGCGCGATCAAATATGATTTACAACACTGTTCAGAGTGATGGATCCTCGCATCTTTCTCTTGGGCGACTGAATCTCCAACACCTTCGCAGTGTCTACACTGACAAAGTTTAGGATTTATCGAATCGATAGCCTATTCTAGTATTCGTAGCGCGATCAAATATGATTTACAACACTGTTCAGAGTGATGGATCCTCGCATCTTTCTCTTGGGCGACTGAATCTCCAACACCGTCGCAGTGTCTACACTGATAAAGTTTATTATTTATCGAATCGAAAGCCTATTCCTGTATTCGTAGCGTGATCAAATATGTTTTACAGCACATTTCAGAGTGATGGATCCTCGCATATTTCTCTTGGGCGACTGAATCTCCAACACCGTCTATGTGCTTACATTAGTAAAAATTATAGAAAATAGTTCGAAGAGCACTACCGCTCTGCCCGAGCGCGCGAAGAAGAAAAGGGACCGTCCTACCTACCTTCGCCTTTTTATACTTTCTATTTTGTTTCAGCATGGCTCAAGCCGGCCCAACTAGTCCGAATCGCGCTCAAGCCGGATTTAACCGAGTAACACGGTTCTTTACGGCCCAAGCCGTGTTTGAACTGCAGATGGCCGCTTGCGCCGCTTAAGCCGCGCGCGGACCGCTCAAAACGCTTGCGACCGTGATGACGCAATGTTTGTTTACCTCAATTCCACCGTCTTAAACCAATTGTTCAACCAAAACACCACTTCTACATTCTAACTACTTCAGGTGTTTTTAATGGTTGTTTACTGCAACATTCATGACATTTCATTTTTTAAATCTAAGAAAACGCCTGCATGAAAAATGGGGCAACGCTCCCATGTAACCGACATGCTCATGGCGATGTCTAAGTACAAGATATTTGTAATATTTGTTGAAACAGACACGGGTCAACGTGTGAACCGTTTCATCCGAAGCACGAATACCGTTTCGGGCTAACTCGCGAACCGGCCGTCGTGCTCTCCCGGTGTCTCGGGTATTAGCGCGTCCCCGAAGCCCGCAAAGGGCGGAGCCTTACCCCTGGGCGAGCAACGATAGCCCGTGTCCGCCCCTAACGCGCACCCCGTATAAATATACCATAACGCCTGCCGTACATTATTGAAGCTGCGGTCATATATGTCATACCTTTTTATAAGAATTGAACTAAATATACTGTGTTTGTTATCTGATAGTGCCGTTTACTTTGACCAAAGTCCATAAACCAAACAAGATCTGAAAATTTCAATTTTTTACAACGACGCAATCAAAAGATATGGCTTTTTATGTCCTCATCTCCATACATTTATTCAAAAATGCAAAACCTACAGGGTACTTCCCGTTGACCTAAAATTATGAAATTTGGCAAGAAGCTAGGTCTCACAGTACAAATAAAGGGAAAAGTCTAAAATCATAAAATATTAAAATTTTTCTCACAACTAATAGTAACCAATTAAGGTGAGCTCCCGTTTCAAAAACTTTTCTATAAAAGAGGGGTCAAGTTGGATGTTCGCGGAGTTTTTAAATCAAAGAGCAAAAGCTTTTAGTATATCATGTGGTAGATAGGTACGGAACCCTTAGGGCGCGAGTCCGACTCGCACTTGGCCGGTTTTTTTATCACCCCCGACATTATAAAAGGTGGTTCTGTCCGTGAAACTGAACAACTTTTCCCAAAAAATATAGGTCTAAATACGAAAAAAAAATTCAACTTCCCATACAATCTGCATCAGTTGTATAGGTGGTATATTTTTTTTTTTCATATTTCGCACCATGTTGCTTGGGAAACGTTCAGTTTCATGGGAAGAACTACCTCTATTATCCGAGGAGACAAAAAAATTTCGCTGTATGCTAAAACGCCTGTATGATTGTAATTATCTGATATTTATTTCTAGTAGATCAAACCGCCAATACAAAATATGGCAGAAAATTAAACTTGATGTGACTTGCGATAGGAAGAAAATTTAGGGGCTACCTCCCGTCCACTAGCGCCCACACCAGTTTAAAAAATATTACTCGTTAAATACGAAACTTATCAAAAATCCGGAAAGACAGATTGAAGTAAAGATACCTTTGTTTATTTAGAAACTATTTACTCTAGTTACAGATACAAAAACTGCTAAAAGTGGCCGTTTTTCGCACTTTTTGTATCTGTAACTACAAGGAACTATATTTTTGAAGAATAGATAGGTTTTGAATAAACTAGTGTACCTTGACTTCAATCTATCTTTCCGGATTTTCGATAAGTTTTGTATTTAGCTTGTAATCTTTTTTTTTACTGATGGGGGCGCTAGTGGACGGGAGGTAGCCTCTCAATTTGTAATTACCTGATATTTATTTTTGTTAGTCGATCGCACCGGCAATACAAAATATGGCAGAAAATTAAACTTGATGTGACTTGCGATAGGAAGAAAATTTATTAACTTTTTAAACCATTTATTTTGCCAACATATTATTTACAGTATAAAAAAACAACGTCTTAACTATTGATATAAGAACTCTGTGGAGATGTTCGTAGATAACGAGACATTCCGGGACTGCGGGCTAAATAAAGGGTGTTACAGAAATAGTGAACATTATTTTAGCATGCATGTACCTTAAACCTGAACGTATTTCCCCAAGGAACAAACTGAACAACTTTCCCGAACATAGGAAATACGAGAAACCAAATTTGACCTCCCATACAAAATGCGCTATCAGATGATGCAGTTTCTATGGGAGGTCAAAAATTAATTTTCGTATTTCGACCTATGTTCGGGAAAGTTGTTCAGTTTCATGGGCAGATAGATCCATCCTTCAGGGTTGGTATACCCTTCTTGTTACACCCTGTATATGGCGAGCCATAAGTTTCGCCCGCACTTATAAGTGTGGCAAGTACTCAGACTCAGAGTAAGCACAGCACAGAATAATTCGTGGGTATCAGCCCGTGTGGTGCCGGAAAAGAACAGTACCAACCCATCTCTACCCGAGGCGACTAAGGGTTTATAAACCGGAGTAGAGACAGCAGCATCTTTCTGTTTATCTAACAATCTTACATACTGCGGTCACCAACAACAGCGGTCGCCAGCCGCAACGCTTACAAGCGTGATGACTATGGTAAATCCCCTCCTAAGTACCACGCCATTTTGCAGAAGTTCTGGCAGGAGCTCTATCGTTTCATGGGATGTTATGATGAGTCCTAACCTCTCTCGAGCACCTATTTGTTAGCAATCACGCTCCTGAGTCATAAACGTCTCTCTCTCTATATATAACTATACCAAAAGCTTATAATCTTATCTTATCTTTAATAGCCCTTAATTGTCCCACTGCTGGGCAAAGGTCTCCCTCCGTTCTCTCCACGACGTCCTATCCTGTGCTTCCTCCGGCCAATTAGTTTAAAAGGCGTCTAGCTCATCTCGCCATCTCCGTCTGGGTCTACCGCGTCGCCTTCTGTTTGTTGGTGACATCCACTGTGTGGTGGTTTTTGCCCACAGATTCAGATTCAGATAATTTTATTCAATGTAGATTCTTTACAGAATACTTATTGAATGTCATGCAGAATACAATGCAAATAGAGCGAGTCTACGCCGTTTCGGATCGTGCTATGGCAGCGTAAAAGAAACGGCAAGAAACCACTGCAGCACGGCCTACTTTAAGAGTCGGCTTTTTACAATGTGTTTCTTGTGTTTCGCTGGAATATCAGAGCACCATACCTCTTTGTCATTCATATAGTCATCTAATCTATAGTAAGCTTTTTTACATAACGTTTGCTTTACACATTCTTTAAACTTTCTCTCAGGTAATTGCACTATATTGTCAGGTATTTTGTTGTAGTATCGTATACACAGACCAACGAAAGATGTATTGACTTTAGTTAATCTAGTATATGGTTGATCAATTTTGTGCTTATTTCTAGTATTAAAATTATGCCTGTCACAAATTTTAGGTAATTGATGAATGTTCTTTCTAGCATACATAATATTTTCATAGATATACTGGCATGGCACTGTCATAATGTTGATTTCCTGTCACAATATATCCGCTAAGAAAAACAAGCTTATTTATTTATTTTATTTTATTATTTTAGGGATAACAACAGCCTTAAAAATAGTGATTAAAATTACAAAACAAACTTAAAAGAGAAAGGCCAATTACAACTATCCACGTACTACATATTTAAACTTATATTACGTCCTGATATAAAACTTTTCTTAAAAAATACCCCCTTTTTTATCACCCCCGATATTTTGGGTTGGGTTGCACCATCTAACTTAACCATAATAACCGTATGTATGTCGCATCCATCCGTCCGTAATTCGTTTCTGGCACAACACATCGTGTAACACACCGACAAACGGACATCAATGGGTGCGTTTTAGGTTCGTTAGCTAAGGTAAACCCAACCCAAACCAACCAAACTGATCCCGAGTAGGGATCGATTAGGTCGGGTTAGGTTATCTTACGACCACAACGCACGAGAAAAGCGAGCGAGGCGAGCGTGCCGTAGCAGCGACCGGCGGCGAGTGCCAGAAACGAATTACGCGCCGTTTTGTGAAATACCGCCGCTTTTATGTAAAAACGGCGAATTTTACGAAATGGCTCAGATATATACGCCTCTTGCTCTCTCCACTCTATAGAGAGCGAGATGAGTATATTCAGTTATGCATATGTTAGATGGTGCAACGCTACCTAAATTACCAAATTCGGCGTGTAAAACAATCTACCAAAACTCGTTGTGATGAAGTAATGCCCTAATTCTCAACAGCCCATACATTCGTGGGCAGTATTTAGCCGCCATTAAGGGATATTGCGTGTTTAGAAGATGTTGTAGTATCCCGTCACCATAGTTTCTCATAGAGACAGCGTACAATTTCTCATCGTGGAAAGAAGATCCAAGTAGTTCGTTTTTTTTTAGATAGTTTTTTATATCGTCTGGGTGCAAAACAAAGTTCCTGTTGTCGTAGACATCGATCGCTGAAAGAACAAAAAAATACTAAGCCGAATGATCAAGAAAATAAAAGACTACTTATTTATCCTACACTATTAAATGAACAATATTTGTATATGTTAATGGAACAAGCGAAAATAGTTTGTTCAGAATGGAGAGTAGAATCAATTTCACGGGTTTTTGGTAGGGATAATTTTTTTATTTTTATTATTTAAATTCTTGCCGCTTCTATTCTAAATATTTCTGTGGGTACGCGCGCTGGGGGCCGGGCGCCGCGCGGTTACTGAGTAGTGAGGAGGGGAGTAAAGTGTGCGTGGCTTGCGCGGAGTGCGCGGACTAGAACAACGATGAAACTAGAACAATGATGAAACTTTAAAATAACAATATCTAGATAAAAAATAAGATAAGATTTTTTTACGGGAATGGATTTATGTTAATAAAAATCAGGTGGGGTGTATGAGGGAGGGTTTCGCTAATTCCATTAACACGTTGTATATATATATATATATATATTTATAATTGGTTTCTCGACAACGGCTCTAACGCTTTCGATGAAATTTACCATACGGAGGTTTTCGGGGGAGAAAAATCGATCTAGCTATGTCTCATATCTGGGAACATTCGTTTCCCCCGTGTTTTCAAGGATTTTTTTTCAAATCTGCGTTTCAGACAGAAACTTACAGCGCCATCTGTGGGCGGGTAGCAAAGCTTGCTCACCCGATGATATTTTAATGTCGACTGAGGCGGTTATTATTAGAGCGAAGCTCAGTCGCCCAGGTACTAAATTAATAATGCACTTTTCTGATCAGCTTTAACATCCCCTTGGACCCTGAATCACGCAGTTTTCCGAAGCTTCGCGCTCTTTCAAAAATATAATTTTCATTTTTGTCCTACCAAAGCTCCATGACTTCGATTTTACTTCCGTATCTGTTTCTCTTTCGGTGTTGGGGAATTGATAGAACTAACTATGAGTAGAGGATTGTCAGTTAAATATAGCAAGTAGGGAGAGTGGTTAACATGTTATGGTAAATATTATGGCGTAGGTTTTTGGTACTGAAATAAGCTATCAATACTCATAAACATCAAATGACTTTACAACCAAAATGTTGGTCATTCTCACTACTTGTTGAACACCACTCGGAAATAATAAAGAATAGGGCACCAAGTTTTGTTTTACAAGATATAAAAACTCGCCAAGCGTGTTTCAATCCGTTGTATAGTGTAGGGTTATGTAGTTATTCAGGGATGTCATGACTTATCTTCCGAAATTTTTAAATGATTCATAAAATTTGTTGTAGTACATTACTGTACCAGCCGATAAAATAGGTATTGATTGATGAACGTCACAATGTGAGCCGAGGCACAGATTAAATAATAGTAAACTAACGTTTACAGATCCGTCACTCCCAGACAGGGTGCCAACAAATTTCAAACTTACGGTCTAAGCATAAAGTCGATACTTGCACTGTACCGCTTAAGACACCTTTTTAAATTGCGGGTGATCGCGGACAGGTGGGCTAAGGCGATGATTTTGTCACTTTATGAGATACTGAGCGAGATGCAAGTAGGTTTGTAATATTGTTCAATCAAACATGCAAATGCTTATTTACCTATTTTTCCGCCATAAGCTTAAGATGACATAAAGAAAAGTAAAATCGACTGCCTTGGGCAGACGCATTCTGGGGACGCATTCCCGCGCCGCGTTGCATACCTACTACGCGGAGTGTCACAGGCCTGACCCAGTCGAATTCTAGCGCTGCGTTGCATACATAGAGTACGGAGTGTCACAGGCCTGGCCGAGGCGAAGCCGACCTAACTAAAGAATAATCGTCAAGACTATTTTTTTCCTAGAAACGACGTTTTATTAAATCCTTACTTTTTAAACTATGAACAACTTTTCTCAATAAGCATAGGTTGAAAGGCAATAAAAAAATCTGCTGCCAATAAAACAGTCGTGACAGCACATTTTGTAAAGGCCTATTAGGAAAAGTTGTTCAGTTAAATTCAGGCTTTCTGTAAATCTTGTATAAAGTATGAAAGTATTTCACCTGGGCAGGTCGATCGACACATTTCTGGTACTAAAGAAGTTCTGCAGTAACTCCTAAGAGTTTTTGTAAGAAGCTCATCTCCAAATTTGCCAATTTTTTCTTGTCTATAAAAGAAGAGTTGTAGAATAGAGACAAACTCACTGAAATTTAAAAAGCTGTTATTTAATAATATGCCTTTCAAAAACATTTAACGTTCGCAATGTTTTGTTACAGTTTTGTCCCCCACACGTACCAGCCAAACGGTTGTTATTGGATATGTGACAAATTATGGCACAAGTATAATAAAAGGTTATTTTTTTGGACCCGACATGTGTTTTCCCAACTTATTAGAGGTTAAAACCAACAACGTTTGTTCTACGACTATGCTAACAACGCACAAAAAAATTTCAACTTCCCATACAAAATGTGATGGTCACTTACGTTACTTTGTATGGCAAACGGACTTCAGGTATAAAAAAAATAACCTAGTATACCTATCACAGCTAAATAGGGTTACACTCAGCAATGATAAGTAATAGTCGAAAAACTTATACAATCAGGTGCTAGACCTTGCTATGAGGAAAAAAGTTTATGAAATAATCAAAACATCACTAACAATAATAATTTTCAAAGCAACAACGGAACCCTATACTGTACGTGGTCCGACGTGCACGTTTAAATTATTTTGACCTATATTCCCAAGATGATTCCCAATGATATTTAAAACTAGGCTAAGTTTCGTATAATAATCGTAAACAGTTCAAAATATTGTAAACAGGTTTAGATGGCTGGTGCATTTTAGGTTCGTTAGTTAAGGAAACCGATCCCGAGTCCCTATTCGGTTAGGTTGGGTTAGGTTATCTTGAGCTCCTCCAAGTCTTGCGACGTGAAGCGAGCGTGCCTCGGCAGCGACCGACGAGTGCAGACGTATTTTGTACACAAACGGGCTTGTCAATCAAAATATCAAATCAAAGGGATCATAATATTTTTCTTCTATTACAAACAAGAAAATATACCTTGTCATGGTTCTCTTAAATTTTTCTTCCTGCTCAGGGTTCACGTCATGCCATTTATGAAAATTCAGGCCCAGTGCGCTGAACGAGACAGTATATTTACTGTACTTGACAAAAAAATTATCCGGCAATTCCTCGAAATTTCTTACTGTCATCATGCTTAAATCCAAATATACTCCAGGGTATTTGAGCATGGATAAGTATTTAATTATTTCCTTATGGAATCGATGAGTTGTCATATTTTTGTTCTTAATAAACGGAGCTAGCGTTGTGTCCTTGGCTAGCTTCGCTGGTTTGACCTTAGCGAGGACAATGTTCCTGTACTCCATGAGCATTTTTAATCCTGGCGATCGTTCAACAGTACCATTGAAAAAAACGTAAACCATCCAAGTGGGATTCGCAGCTGCTGCGGATTCGATTGAGCATGATTCTTTCTCACTTAACCTGTCTTCGGATGCTATGAAGAATATATTCTTAGCTAAAACTTGAACCTGGAATAATTACTTCATAGTCAATATTTTCTTTATATTGCAAGCCATACATTGTACCTACACAAAAAAGCTGCTAAAAATGGAACCACTTTTTTTCGACTTTTCGTTAAAACGGTAGTGCTAGGTTTAATTTTCTGTGACACACTGTAGGTATATTAAGTAGTATGATATTTCAAATAAACTACGAGTACTTAATTACTTTTTCAGTTTTTATGTGTTGTTTAGCCTTTTTCAATTCAATTCAATTCAATTTATTTAACTCAGATAAGTACAATCCATATTTGTTAGTAATATTAGACTTAAAAACTATGTTAGTAAATTAATAATCAAGATTAAAATATAAAAATTACAAAATGTTAAAACATGTTATTTGGCTGCTCTATTCGAGGGGATGACATGAATGGAGGTCCAGTGTTCTAGGATCGGGCCATCCACACGCTCTGCCACCACAGTCAGGGATGCTACCCTTGCCCATATAATTTTAATAAGCTATCAACAATCTCTTTGGGGTAATTTAGAGACATTTCACTTTACATTTACGCTGCAAAATTACGTACCACAAACAATACCTTAAATTAATAGATTTTCTAAAACTCATCAATTAAGAAATAAGGGATGAAAGTTGTATGATTTTTGTGCACCTTTGAAACATAAAAATGAGCAAAACCGCTGAAAATTCACATTGTAGAGGTACCAATTGTAGAGTCAGGAGCACATCAAGCTTGACACAGATGACTTGTGCCATTCTTATTTCAGTACACGTACGGGCTAGAGTCGCACTGCAAGTGTCAAGCTTGACCAGTCATTGACTGTACCAGTTGCGCCAAACACATCTTCGTCGTCCGAAGAAACTAAATATTATGGAATTAAATACAAATACAAAATCAAATATTAAATACTTACGTACCACAGTCTTTGCTATAGGTAACTTTATTCTATTTTCATTTTGTCTTCTAACATAATACACGTAATTCGTAAATTTGTAACTACAATAAATTAAGTATAATAAACATGTAAATAAAAACAAATAACTGGTCTTTCTGTTAACATAGTATTTAAAAGGCTTCAAGGAATTGAAGGTTTTAAATAATCTTTCCATTACTGCAGTGACACAATTATAAAAAAATACGTTCTACTAAGTTCTCATAATATTTATAGAGTTTTATATTAATCGTAAAATTGTACGCATGAATTGTTTTAATTTGTTTTACAGCTTATATCGCACCACAAATTGCAAAAAAATACGTACTAAGTAATGACCTTGTCTCCTTTAGTAAATATGCTTTATAAAGCTATGTCACGTGAATTTATATAGGGTGCTTCCAAAGCAACTGCGTTACTTTGAGTAGGTATGTTAAAAACTGAACAACTTTCACAGAGAAAAATAGGTCTATATACGAATTTTTTTTTATAATTCCATAGAAACTGCAACAACTGATGATCAATTTGTTTTTTGTATTTCGACCTATGTTCCTCAGGAAAAATTGTTCAGTTCTACCATATGGTCCGAGTAACATACTCGATGAAAAGTATTTAAAAAGAAAAAAAAAAAAGAACTTTATATGTACTAACTGTTCGATCAGAGTGAGCAATTTGTAGAGAGAGGTCAAAATTTTGTTTCGTTTTCCAAAAATGTTTCTTCGGAAAAGTTGTTCAGTTTCCCCTGAGCATGCCTTTTAAGTTTTCCTTACACCTTCCCTTACACCCTTTATAAGATTTTATTTTCTAGTATATTTTGTTTCTTCAAAAAAGTTGCTTTCATGAGTAGATCACTGGACTTTGGGAGCAAAACCAATGAAAATGTACGTTATAGATGGCGCTGAATCAATGTAAATTTAAAAATTGTAAACACTTACATACTCATCATAACATCCCGAGAAACGTTCACTGCAGGGGATTTACCACAGAACAACGATAGGGCCGCTCCGCCTGCGCGCTAGTTATACTATCCAATTTATGTAAGCGCTTATTTTGAATGCACATCATAAACACATTCGTTGCCATAGAGACGCGGTCACTGGTTTTTTGCATCTTAAGCCGCGATTACACCTGCTTGAATTTGACGACTGAATAAGAAATCTACCTAGGAGGCTACGTTGAAAAAGACGTTTGTGAATTCAGAGTTCTAGCTAGGAAGCTAAGTAGAAAAAGTGCCTACTAATACAGTTGCTGAATAGTGATGTTCCGATAGCGATAGTTTCGCTGTCGGTAGTTGATCTTGAAATACAGTAACTCTGTTGAATAGCCTTATCGAAAATAATTATTGTACAATAAAATACTATCGATTGTTAAAAAATGGCTGATACAACCTCAAAACAAATACAACCGATAATTAAAAGAAGAAAAATTACAGACAAACTTATTTGCGGTCTTAAAGATGGGCTTTATTGCTTTTAAAAATACTACAGGAATATCGAATCCCTCGAAACGAGAGTCTGCCTCGCACTTGACCGTTTTTTTAATATAAGTATTTTTTTGTTCGATAAGTTGAATTAATCATTCGCACTTGGACATCACTAAACATGCTAAGTCCCTTCAAGTAAAGGAGTTAGAAGGTTTAGTGATGTGAAAATTTTGCGAATGATTAATTCGAATCGAACAACTTGTCCATGAAAAATAAAAATAAAGCATAATCTTGGTTTAATAATAAGTACTAATAATAAACTTAAAAAAAATTACTATGAAAAAATAAATAAAAAATGTATACGACTGTTCGGTTGAATTAAGGAGGTATCACAGCTAGCTGAATTCAAAGACTAATTCGGCATACATTGCTCGTTGAAGTAAGGATAATGCAATAACATAACCAAGCCTCCCAGCAGTGTATGCCGAATTAGTCTTTGAATCCAGCTAGATGTGATCGTGGCTTTAATAGGCTGACAATACATTTCCGTGATGTTTTTATTTTTATTTAGCTTAAATGGACAAATGAGACCTGAACATTGCCGTGTCAAATCTTATGAATGAGAGTATTTCTGATCAAACAAAAACAATGGCTGTGGTAAATGAAGTGGATACATTTTTTCTCTTTTTCTAGTCTAGCAGGTGCACATAGTCATTCGCCGTAACTGAACAACTTTCAGTAAATAAAACTATCAGCCTCTTCATATAAAATTGAAAATGGACAGTTTAGCCACGATCACATCTAGCTGGATACAAAGACTAATTCGGCATACATTGCTGGGAGGCTTGGTTGTGTTATTGCAATATCCTTACTTCAACGAGCAATGTATGCCAAATTAGTCTTTGAATTCAGCTAGGTGTGATCGTGGCTTTTTTGTGAAGAAGAGGATTATTTTAATATTTTCTGAAAGTTTTATTTACTGAAAATTATTCAGTTACCTTGACTGATCACGCCCTTTCAGTTTTCGGAAACCAGTCCCTTAGACCATGTATTGGTCAATTTAATTTCGATGCGAACACGGAATTAAATTAAAATTAATCATTCGCACTTGGACATCACTAAACCTCCTTACTCCCTTCAAGTAAAGAACTTAGGAAGTTTAGTGATGGGTAAATTTTGCGAATGATGATGAACAACTTGTCGATATAAAATAATTATTATTCATGGTGTAATAACAAGTACTAATAAACAATTTTAAAAAATTCACTATAGATTACCATCGATACTTGAAAGGTTCAGATATTTTCTATACGACTGTTCGGTAGAGTTAATAAACCTGCTTTGCGATAAAAAAAATCGTAAAAAGAACTAGGTAAAGGAGTGATCACACCTAGCTGAATTCAAAGACTAATTCGGCATACATTGCTGGGAGGCTTGGTTATGTTAATTGAAATATCCTTACTTCAACGAGCAATGTATGCCGAATTTGTCTTTGAATTCAGCTAGGTGTGATCACTCCTTAACTCTACACTGCGCGTGGCTTGACACAAAGTACGAACTTGGTCGGTTATTACCGATTATTACCGGTACTTTTAAGAATTCGATATTCTCGATATTTTTAAAATTCAACCATCGATCTCGTTATCGCAGCAACACTGATTCAATAATTTTCAAAATTTACGGTTCGGTTAGGTACTGAATCAATCGCCAGTTAAAGCGCGACGGAGTCAGATGTGTCCGTGTAGAATACTTGACTAGTGCAACACTGTTAGTTTTGAATATAGCGGTCTTTAATTGTTTTTCTAGTAGGAGCGCTTGTTTTAAGTAAAAAGTATACCATCAGTTAGGCCAATCATTCGCATTTGCCCATCACTAAACCTCCTAACTAAGTGGCTTACTATGTTCCGATGTCATTTTTTGGTGGTCATTTCCTCCGAGGCGAGTTCGCCCGGTTGGGCATTTTGCCCGAAAGTATTCATTGTTAGTCGAGGTCTTTTAAAACCATATCCAAAAGATAATGAGAAACTATGGCAAACAATAAATAAACTTACATACAGAAAAAAAAATCCAAATAAGATCAATAAACTTCTAGATAAAAAGAATTGACTTCAGCATTTTGTTACTGTAAAAATATCGTTG
The DNA here is from genome assembly GCA_947532105.1 of Athrips mouffetella. Taxonomy (NCBI): domain Eukaryota; kingdom Metazoa; phylum Arthropoda; class Insecta; order Lepidoptera; family Gelechiidae; genus Athrips; species Athrips mouffetella. The sequence continues at coordinate 4,117,341 of OX383969.1, read as the reverse complement.
GCCGAAAATATTTTACTTAAGACTGCACCACGTAAAAACTACCAAAACGGCAATCACGGTTTAATATTGCTTACATATTTAATATGATTTTTTTAATAACCATTACGATTACGCCATACATTTTTAGTATGGCCACGCGAAGTCTAATAATAGCTCTGACACGCGGCCGATACCCACAAGAGCTCGAAGTGAGACCACGTCAGTTTGCACTGCGACGCGCCAAAATTATAGATCGCGTTTCAACGTATACACATACTCCGCTTTCATAGTGTAACAAGGTAACTTTGTTTTTTACTATTTTCTAAAGTAAGATATTTCTTTCCTTGTATTTATAAAGTGTTTGTTTTAGAGAAATGGGGAAGCGCAAAGATAAATATTATGTATCCCGTCAAAAATTCAAAAAAATATCTATTCCTTTAACCAAGTAAGTACCTACTTATATACCATACCTAGGTAGTTTTGTTTTGTGATGGGTGACTGGTGATGAAGGGTAGGCGGAGGAAGATAGGTAGATGATGGGTGATCGGTCAGAAGGGTTATCAGAGTAATAGATTTTCGGTACGTGATTGATGTCCGGACGAAGATGGGTGACCGGTGGATGATATTGATGGGTGACCGGCGGAAGACGAGTCAATGGTAGATGATGGGTGACCGGTAGATGATGGGACCGGAATAGGTAGAGCTGTTTAGGGTCGATGATCGGAAACTTGAACGTGCTGCTTGCTACATTATTTCGTCAGGTCTGTTAGATTTTCCTCTTGAGACGGATTTCCATGGCATGGCTTTTCGAAATAAGACTGCCTTTTCATCGTTAGTATGTGTCCTTTGATCTTTCAATCACAAAAACAACGAAATGTACAACGATGGCACGGATTTAAATGGATTACTTTTGTAAAAGAAGCAAACGGCGCCAAACTTAGGCAGGAAACAGGCTACATTATTTCGTCAGGTCTGTTAGATTTTCCTCTTGAGACGGATTTCCATGGCATGGCTTTCTGAAATAAGACTGCCTTTTGATCGTTAGTATGTGTCCTTTGATCTTTCGATCACAAAAACAACGAAAAGTACAACAATGGCACGGATTTAAATGGATTATTTTTTTTAAAGAAGCAAACGGCGCCAAACGTAGGCAGGAAACAGGCTACATTATTTCGTCAGGTCTGTTAGATTTTCCCCTTGAGACGGATTTCCATGGCATGGCTTTCCGAAATAAGACTGCCTTTTGGTCGTTAGTGTGTGTCCTTCGATCTTTCGATCACAAAAACAACGAAATGTACAGCGATGGCACGGATTTAAATGGATTATTTTTTAAAAGAAGCAAACGGCGCCAAACTTAGGCAGGATGATATTTGATGACTGGATGAATGATGATGATGAAAGGATGATGAGTGATGCGCGGATTATAGTTGATGAGTGGATCAATGATGATGAGTGATGCGCGGATGATAGTTGATCAGTGGATGATGAGTGATGCGTGGTTGAGTGGATGAATTATGATGATGAGTGATTTTAGGAAGATAAGTGATGCGCGGATGATAGTTGATCAGTGGATGATTGATGATGAGCGGATGATGAGTGATGCGCGGATGATAGTTGATGAGTGGATCAATGATGATGAGTGATGCGCGGATGATAGATGATCAGTGAATGAATGATGATAAGTGGATGATGAGTGATGCGTGGATGAGTGGATGAATGATGATGAGCGATTTTCGGATGATAAGTGATGTGCGGATGATAGTTTCTACCACCATGTCATTACGAGTAAGTCTAAAGTGTTTCTACTGACGTGCTGTTGAGTATACAAACTTGAAGAGCTGTTCCCTGTCGCCGTTATACAATCGTTGCGCTAAGCTATATTAGTAGAGTTCATTAAAAATACCTTGAGAGAAAAAAGTTCCATTCAAAACACAGTTTTTAAAAGGTGGAGTTTCCTCCGAGCGGGCGAGAACGCGTCTCGGGTGAAATGACGCACTACGACTCCGCGTGGACTGCGCGCATGTGTGTGTTCGATCAGGGCTCCCGCACACGACCGAGAATCGGTGGCCGATTATCGCCCAGGACAAGGACGGAAGATCCAGGTGATAACACATAAGAGCGGGATGCCGACAAAAAATCGGCCACCGATTCTCGGTCGTGTGCGGGAGCCCTCATACGCACACTGTTGCTTCCGACTCGACGCGAAAACTAAACAGTTTTGATCCTATACATTTTTTTATGAAAGGGACAACTGATTTAGACATGAATTGAAAATTTTGTCAGGATTACAAAGTATCTCTTTTAAGGAAGTCTAACAAAATTACGGACAAGTACAAGGTGTCAAACAATCTCCTGAAAACTTCATCAATGGACTCATACCATGAAAAATTAACGATTTTCACCATACATACATCTATACACAACAAAAAAAATGTTAAAATGCGAGTCGGACTCGCGCATCGAGGGTTCCGATATACCTACCTATAGTATTTTTAGAAGCAATAAGGTCCATTGTAAGGACCGCAAAACTAAATTTGTTTGTAAAGATTTGTTGCAAATTTCCAAAAAACTGTGCTACTTAGAGAGATTGTTTTTTTTCTGAATTATTCACATAAACCTCTATGGACTTTAATTAATTCAGATTTTTTCTTCGGAAAAGTCGGGGATAAGGAAGGGTATATTTTAAAACTTTTTTCATCATAACTTGAAAGAGTCGTTAAAAATATAAAGAACTATTTTGGAATGTTTAAGTGAAGCACTTTCATATGATACCTAACTTGACATAGTACTTACAATTAAAAATTTTGACCTACCCATTTGGGCCCCCTTTACAATAATAATAATATTATAATTATTTCAATTGCAATAAAGTAAGACAATCGTATTCTAAAACTACTACTACTACTAAATATAAAAGTATAAACGAGTTTTTAGCTTGCTTTTCAATTTATTTTAAGGTCATTAAAAATACTCATCGAAGCCTTTATACAAAGTATCTGAACATATCAGTCGCGCTATAAAGTGTACCAGCACAGAAAATATATACTAACGTATAGCACAACTAGTGAACTGACTATGATCCCTACTATGTTGATGTTCCTTAATAGTGATGTACAATTATTTCAAGAAGCAACAATCGAAATATTCGAATGTACTACTTAGTAGGTACTATCCAAATAATCTTTTGTCATTCAATTGTTATTTTTCATTGGAATCATTATTCGCTTTTCGTACGATTTTGAATGAAAAATTTATTCTAACTAAAAGAATGAATAAAGCACTCAAATTCTTTGTGTTTACTTGACTGGTGCAACCTAATTTTAATTCCTTGTTTGTTTTTTAGTATACCGGTAATTCTGTGGTTTTTTTTTTGTAGTTATTCTAGTGTTTTTCATACAATATAAATTAGCCCTTATTAATATTTTCCGTACGATGAGGTGTTCTATTCGTATTGGCCCTTCACTAAAGTTCCTTTCTGCGTTGATTACTATGCGGCTTACTCAGTTAGTGACTTACTTAGTTCCATCTTTCTACCTTCCTTTCCTACGTAGGAGACTAACTGACTTAGTGTGTGAATTCAGTCAGGTGTGATCGGTCCTTTAAGCCGCGATTACACCTGCTTGAATTTGACGACTGAATAAGAAATCTACCTAGGAGGCTACGTTGAAAAAGACGTTTGTGAATTCAGAGTTCTAGCTAGGAAGCTAAGTAGAAAAAGTGCCTACTAATACAGTTGCTGAATAGTGATGTTCCGATAGCGATAGTTTCGCTGTCGGTAGTTAATCTTGAAATACAGTAACTCTGTTGAATAGCCTTATCGAAAATAATTATTGTACAATAAAATGCTATCGATTGTTAAAAAATGGCTGATACAACCTCAAGACAAATACAACCGATAATTGAAAGAAGAAAAAATTACAGACAAACTTATTTGCGGTCTTAAAGATGGGCTTTTATTGCTTTTAAAAATACTACAGGAATATCGAATCCCTCGAAGCGAGAGTCTGCCTCGCACTTGACCGTTTTTTTTAATATATATATATTTTGTTCGATATGTTGAATTAACCATTCGCACTTGGACATCACTAAACATGCTAAGTCCCTTCAAGTAAAGGAGTTAGAAGGTTTAGTGATGTGAAAATTTTGCGAATGATTAATTCGAATCGAACAACTTGTCCATGCAAAATAAAAATAAAGCATTATCTTGGTTTAATAATAAGTACTAATAATAAACTTAAAAAATTCACTATAAAAAAATTGTATACGACTGTTCGGTTGAGTCAAGGAGTGATCACAGCTAGCTGGATTCAAAGACTAATTCGGCATACATTGCTCGTTGAAGTAAGGATAATGCAATAACATAACCAAGCCTCCCAGCAATGTATGCCGAATTAGTCTTTGAATCCAGCTAGATGTGATCGTGGCTTTAATAGGCTGACAATACATTTCCGTGATGTTTTTATTTTTATTTAGCTTAAATGGACAAATGAGACCTGAACATTGCCGTGCCAAATCTTATGAATGAGAGTATTTCTGATCAAACAAAAACAATGGCTGTGGTAAATGAAGTGGATACATTTTTTCTCTTTTTCTAGTCTAGCAGGTGCACATAGTCATTCGCCGTAACTGAACAACTTTCAGTAAATAAAACTATCAGCCTCTTCATATAAAATTGAAAATGGACAGTTTAGCCACGATCACATCTAGCTGGATACAAAGACTAATTCGGCATACATTGCTGGGAGGCTTGGTTGTGTTATTGCAATATCCTTACTTCAACGAGCAATGTATCCCGAATTAGTCTTTGAATTCAGCTAGGTGTGATCGTGGCTTTTTTGTGGAAAAGAGGATTATTTTAATATTTTCTGAAAGTTTTATTTACTGAAAATTATTCAGTTACCTTGACTGACCACGCCCTTTCAGTTTTCGGAAACCAGTCCCTTATACCATGTATTGGTCAATTTAATTTCGATGCGAACACGGAATTAAATTAAAATTAATCATTCGCACTCGGACATCGCTAAACCTCCTTACTCCCTTCAAGTAAAGAACTTAGGAAGTTTAGTGATGGGTAAATTTTGCGAATGATGATGAACAACTTGTCGATAAAAAATAATTATTATTCATGGTGTAATAACAAGTACTAAAAAAAAAAATTAAAAATTCACTATAGATTACCATCGATACTTGAAAGGTTCAGATATTTTCTATACGACTGTTCAGTAGAGTTAATAAACCTGCTTTGCGACAAAAAAAATCGTAAAAAGAACTAGGTAAAGGAGTGATCACACCTAGCTGAATTCAAAGACTAATTCGGCAGACATTGCTGGGAGGCTTGGTTATGTTAATTGAAATATCCTTACTTCAACGAGCAATGTATGCCGAATTAGTCTTTGAATTCAGCTAGGTGTGATCACTCCTTAACTCTACACTGCGCGTGGCTTGACACGAAGTACGAACTTGGTCGGTTATTTAGTATCGATTATTACCGGTACTTTTAAGAATTCGATATTCTCGATATTTTCTATAGGAATATTCGGTAGAGTTACAGTATTTTTAAAATTCAACCATCGATCTCGTTATCGCAGCAACACTGATTCAATAATTTTCAAAATTTACGGTTTGGTTAGATACTCAATCAATCGCCAGTTAAAGCGCGACGGAGTCAGATGTGTCCGTGTAGAATACTTGACTAGTGCAACACTGTAAGTTTTGAATATAGCGGTCTTTAATTGTTTTTCTAGTAGGAGCGCTTGTTTTAAGTAAAAAAGTATTTAGGCCATTATTTTTTGTTCGACAAGTTGTTCGATTCGAGTCAATCATTCGCATTTGCCCATCACTAAACCTCCTTACTAAGTGGCTTACTATGTTCCGATGTCATTTTTTGGTGGTCATTTCCTCCGAGGCGAGTTCGCCCGGTTGGGCATTTCGCCCGAAAGTATTCATTGTTAGTCGAGGTCTTTTAAAACCATATCCAAAAGATAATGAGAAACTATGGCAAACAATAAATAAACTTACATACAGAAATAAAAAATCCAAATAAGATCAATAAACTTCTAGATAAAAAGAATTGACTTCAGCATTTTGTTACTGTAAAAATATCGTTGGCCGAAAATATTTTACTTAAGACTGCACCACGTAAAAACTACCAAAACGGCAATCACGGTTTAATATTGCTTACATATTTAATATGATTTTTTTTAAAACCATTACGATTACGCCATACATTTTTAGTATGACCGCGCGAAGTCTAATAAATAGCTCTGACACGCGGCCGATACCCACAAGAGCTCGAAGTGAGACCACGTCAGTTTGCACCGCGACGCGCCAAAATTATGGATCGCGTTTCAACGTATACACATTCTCTGCTTTCATAGTGTAACAAGGTAACTTTGTTTTTTACTATTTTCTAAAGTAAGATATTTCTTTCCTTGTATTTATAAAGTGTTTGTTTTAGAGAAATGGGGAAGCGCAAAGATAAATATTATGTATCCCGTCAAATATTCAAAAAATATCTCTTCCTTTAACCAAGTAAGTACCTACTTATTTACCATACCTAGGTAGTTTTGTTTTGTGATGGGTGACTGGTGATGATGGGTAGGCGGAGGAAGATAGGTAGATGATGGGTGATTGGTCAAAAGGGTTATCAGAGTAATAGATTTTCGCTACGTGATTGATGTCCGGACGAAGATGGGTGACCGGTGGATGATATTGATGGGTGACCGGCGGAAGACGAGTCAATGGTAGATGATGGGTGACCGGTAGATGATGGGTAATCGGCAGTGGTCGGAATAGGTAGAGCTGTTTAGGGTCGATGATCGGAAACTTGAACGTGCTGCTTGCTACATTATTTCGTCAGGTCTGTTAGATTTTCCTCTTGAGACGGATTTCCATGGCATGGCTTTTCGAAATAAGACTGCCTTTTGATCGTTAGTATGTGTCGTTTGATCTTTCGATCACAAAAACAACGAAATGTACAACGATGGCACGGATTTAAATGGATTACTTTTTTAAAAGAAGCAAACGGCGCCAAACTTAGGCAGGAAAAAGGCTACATTATTTCGTCAGGTCTGTTAGATTTTCCTCTTGAGACGGATTTCCATGGCATGGCTTTCCGAAATAAGACTGCCTTTTGATCGTTAGTATGTGTCCTTTGATATTTCGATCACAAAAACAACGAAATGTACAACAATACCAAGGATATAAATGGATTACTTTTTTTAAAGAAGCAAACGGCGCCAAACGTAGGCAGGAAACAGGCTACATTATTTCGTCAGGTCTGTTAGATTTTCCTCTTTAGACGGATTTCCATGGCATGGCTTTCCGAAATAAGACTGCCTTTTGGTCGTTAGTATGTGTCCTTCGATCTTTCGATCACAAAATCAACGAAATGTACAGCGATGGCACGGATTTAAATGAATTATTTTTTTAAAAGCAAACGGCGCCAAACTTAGGCAGGATGATAGTTGATGACTGGATGAATGATGATGATGAAAGGATGATAAGTGATGCGCGGATTATAGTTGATGAGTGGATCAATGATGATGAGTGATGCGCGGATGATAGTTGATCAGTGGATGAATGATGATAAGTGGATGATGAGTGATGCGCGGATGATAGTTAATGAGTGGATGAACGATGATGAGCGGATGATGAGTGATGCGTGGATGAATGATGATGATGAGCGGATGATGAGTGATTTTCGGATGATAAGTGATGCGCGGATGATAGTTGATCAGTGGATGAATGATGATGAGCGGATGATGAGTGGTGCGCGGATGATAGTTGATGAGTGGATCAATGATGATGAGTGATGCGCGGATGATAGTTGATCAGTGAATGAATGATGATGAGCGGATGATGAGTGATTTTCGGATGATAAGATATGATGAAGATGCGCGGATGATGAGTGATTTTCGGATGATAAGTGATGTGCGGATGATAGTTTCTACCACCATGTCATTACGAGTAAGTCTAAAGTGTTTCTACTGACGTGCTGTTGAGTATACAAACTTGAAGAGCTGTTCCCTGTCGCCCCTCGCTTCCCCTCGAGTAACCCTCCGTTATACAATCGTTGGGCTGAGCTATATTAGTAGAGTTCATTAAAAATACCTTGAGAGAAAAAATTCCATTCAAAACACAGTTTTTTAAAAGGTGTCGTTTCCTCCGAGCGGACGAGAACGCGTCTCGGGTGAAATGACGCACTACGACTCCAAGTGGACTGCGCGCATGTGTGTGTTCGATCATACGCACACTACTGTTGCTTCCGACTCGACGCGAAGACTAAACAGTTTTGATCCTATACATTTTTTTATGAAAGGGACAACTGATTTAGACATGAATTGAAAATTTTGTCAGGATTACAAAGTATCTCTTTTAAGGAAGTCTAACAAAATTACGGACAAGTACAAGGTGTCAAACAATCTCCTGAAAACTTCATCAATGGACTCATACCATGAAAAATTTACGATTTTCACCATACATACATCTATACACAACAAAAAAAAATGTTAAAGTGCGAGTCGGACTCGCGCATCGAGGGTTCCGATATACCTACCTATAGTATTTTTAGAAGGAATAAGGTCCATTGTAAGGACCGCAAAACTAAATTTGTTTGTAAAGATTTGTTGCAAATTTCCAAAAAACTGTGCTACTTAGAGAGATTGTTTTTTTTTCTGAATTATTTACATAAACCTCTATGGACTTTAATTAATTCAGATTTTTTTCTTCGGAAAACTTCGGGGATAAGGAAGGGGGGAAGGTATTTTTTTAACTTTTTATATCATAACTTGAAAACTAAGAGTCGTTAAAAATATAAAGAACTATTTTGGAATGTACAAGTGAAGCACTTTCATATGATACCTAACTTGACTTAGTACTGACAATTAAAAACTTTGACCTACCTATTTGGGCCCCCTTTACAATAATAATAATATTATAATTATTTCAATTGCAATAAAGTAAGACAATCGTATTCGAAAACTACTTCTACTACTAAATAGAAAAGTATAAACGAGTTTTTAGCTTGCTTTTCAATTTATTTTAAGGTCATTAAAAATACTCATAGAAGCCTTTATACAAAGTATCTGAACATATCAGTCGCGCTATAAAGTGTACCAGCACAGAAAATACGAGTATAGAGGTATACTAACGTATAGCACAACTAGTGAACTGATCCCTACTATGTTGATGTTCCTTAATAGTGATGTACAATTATTTCAAGAAGCAACAATCGAAATATTCGAATGTACTACTTAGTACTATCCAAATAATCTTTTATCATTCAATTGTTATTTTTCATTGGAATCATTATTCGCTTTTCGTACGATTTTGAATGAAAAATTTATTCTAACTAAAAGAATGAATAAAGCACTCAAATTCTTTGTGTTTACTTGACTGGTGCAACCTTATTTTAATTCCTTGTTTGTTTTTTAGTATACCGGTAATTCTGTGGTTTTTTTTTGTAGTTATTCTAGTGTTTTTCTATAAAACATAAATTAGCCCTTATTAATATTTTCCGTACGATGAGGTGTTCTATTCGTATTGGCCCTTCACTAAAGTTCCTTTCTGCGTTGCTTACTATGCGGCTTACTCAGTCAGTGACTTACTAAGTTCCATCTTTCTACCTTCCTTTCCTACGTAGGAGACTAACTGACTTAGTGTGTGAATTCAGTCAGGTGTGATCGGCCCTCTTCCTTTCCTACGTAGGAGACTAACTGACTTAGTGTGTGAATTCAGTCAGGTGTGATCGGCCCTTTACTCTCTCGCAATAATGGTACTATGTTTATCGCACTCAAATGACGCTAGTAGTGTGGGTGCGGAAAGTAAATGGTGCACTGATTTGTATTGAATGACATAAAGAATTCGTCTCTAGATGCAGAGCAAGACGCGTGGACTTCAGAGCTCTGTGGGATTTACTATAGTCAACACGCTTGTAATGTTGCGGCTGCTGGCGACCGCGGTTGTAAAAGGGAATGTGAGTGCGCCCACGACTCTGTTATATCTGTTATATCTCATAAGAAAAAGTAAGTTTCTCCTCATTTTTGCCAGAATTCCTTCTCTTCGTTGGTCGTAACAGCCACGTTGAAGAGCACTCTTATGAAAATGCTATTGACGTGTTAATAAGGTCGATATTTGCATTGACGATCGCGTATCTTCTAATTTGAGGAGTCGCCTTAAATACACAAAAAGATGCTGCTGCCCATCCTGTGGTTCATAGTTCCTTAGTCGCCTCTTACGACACCCACGGATAGAGAAGGGTTGGTACTATTCTTTGCCGGCACCACACGGAGTGTATTCGTATATACGCACACTAGCTGTTGCCCGCGGCTTCGCTCGCATCGATTTCGTATTTTATGTAGTTACCGGTTTCACCGTAGGAATAAGATATTTTCCCGTCAAATTCCGGGTAATTTTAAACTTAAGAAAAACGGGACTTACCGTGTGTAAGTCCATGAGTACAATTCAAGATCCAGCTGAATTTTATACAATTTACAGACGTTACTCTAAATTACTCAAAACAGAGGAATTAAGCAGTATTATTATGCCTGAAAGTTGCCACTTAACCTAACTCATGTAGAGAGTGAGATGAGAGACTCCTTTATGTTATTTCAAAACAGAGCTAATTTGTAGTAATTGAGAAAAACTAAAACTACTTATTGTCTAGGATGGAAGTACTATGGCTGGTAAAAAAAAACTATATGTGATAGCTTTAGAGAGGTTGGTCAGTATTAGTAACAATTATTGTGATTTCTTAACAGATAAACCAAATGCAGTAATCAAATATCTTAGAAAGGTTAAAAATTTATCAAAACTAGGTAAAGGTGTAAAAAGTGATTCAGTAGGTAATTTTATTAACGTTTATCATAGGGCGGCGATTTACATAACCCAACGAGTAACAAGTAAATTAACTTACAGAACCCTAGTACAAAAATAATATAAAATAATATTAAACGAACTTAATTACAAAAGCTTAATAAAAAAAACAACAAGTCCCTTTGAATTGACAAGAATGGGCAAAATTATACGAAACTAATGTTCTTGATCTTAAACAAAAATTTTCTTCATAACATCTATGCTACGCCAATGATACTTAGCGCAGCCAACAGCTTTTGGTCTGGTTTAGATCTTTTAGCATGTATTAAATTTATTTTTGTTTATATGTGTCATCATATTCATAACATCCACTACAGGACAGGGAGCTCCGTCCAGAATTCCAGCTCCAGAAGAATGTGGAGGGGAAGTACTCACCACGCTTGTTAGCGTTACGGCTGGCACCATGCATTTAGTGTACAAAACTGAAATATAAGTTTTCTTACAAATAAATATGATTTTTGTAACTTTTGTAAGTTGAATGTGATCGTCATTCGTTTTATTCTACTACATGCAGTAAATTAAAAAAAAAGATGTAATATGAGGTAGGCCAATAATTACACAGCGAATGCGCTGAAATTGAAGAAATTATTCTCCATTCAAACCTGGATTTTCCACTCGTTTTGCATTTAAATTGCTACATTTGAACTCGAAACACTTCTGGACAGTATCGATGAGCCAACCAGGGATATTTTTCCAGTACGTTCGTAATTTGCCTGTTATTTTTTATAGATATCACATAGACGTCTTCGATGTTGGCAGCACGTTCTCGATTCTCAAAATACTTAACCACATCCAAAGGTCTTATCACAAATCGTTCTCGTTCGTAAACTTGAAAACCTGAAAGTATAATATTGTTTAATTTCGTCATATTTTTTTGTTGGTATGTATGATATTATTAATGACAGATTGATTAAAGAAAAAAAAGTCCCTTTTTTAATTTGATTTAATTTCTAACAATTACTAATATGTGATTTGGTACTTGAACACATTTTCTTAATTTTATGCTCTAGTATTTCTTGCTGCCAATTTTTTTTTACATTTTACAGCTTATCGATGAAAGAGTGACAAATATTTCCACATGTGTGTGTATGTATGTGTGTGTATGTTGTGTGTATGTATGTATGTGTATGTGTGTTTACTTATTCCGCATAAGGTAAAGCGTCATAATGATAAAAAAAATATAGCACAAAAAAAATACGGATAGCAACACTCGTGACTACCCATTAAAGTGATTTTACTGTATTTACAGATTGTAATTGCTCAAACGCGTCTTAAATAAATAAAAAGAAATGACTACGATGTTTTTGTTTCTGTTTTTCTTTAATGTTTTTGTTCTTACCTGGGCAAAATGTATGCCAAATATTCTCCTTTACAAAAGTACCATTGCAATAACTATCGAGGATTGAATTTAAAACTTCATCTCCAATATAATCAATAGTTACATTAGCGAAGAAATGTACTTTGATTGTGTCAAACAGCTCACTGTAAACATATCAACAAGTTAAGAATTTATATTTACTGGAGAAGATCGAAGAGCCTATTCTCAATAGTCAGTCTAAGGAGGTAAAGATGAAGATCATCATAGCATCCCATCAAAAGTCCACTGCAGGACGGGCAGCTCCCTCCAGAAGATGGTACGATGCACAGAAAGATGCTGCTGCCCATCCTCTGGTTCGTGAACCCTTAGTCGCCTCTTACGACCCACGGGTACAGATGGGTTGGTACATTCTTTGACGGCACCACACGGACCAGATGTAGATACTACTCTGGAAATGTCATTATACTATCAACAGCATATACGAGTACAGCGTGAATTTTCTTTGGTTTTGCTCCCGTAGACCAGAGATGGGCATTATTCGAATAAAATTTTATGTAGATAATTATTCGCAATAAAATTATTCGCGAATAATTTATATATGAATAAATTATTCACGAATAAATTATTCATGATTTTATTCGTTATTCTGAATAAAAATATTTTTACACTCATTTACCCATTCCAAACAGGTTTTAAATAGGTTTATCACCGTCGAACGCAAAATTTAATAGCTTTAATACTTTTTAGAAGCTCAGTACTTTCAACGTTTATAAAGTTTTACGATTTTATCTTTCATAAGAAATAGTATGATACGCATTTTTGTATCTTGTTGTTTTGTAATAAGAATAACATGTTGACCCCAGATGACTGAAATTTTCTAATTCATTGAGAATACAAAGGATTTCGATGTGACACAGCGAGACGTGTATTAAAAGGAGTGAGAAAGAGCATACCTTTTTTTTTCAGTTGTGGTCACAAAAGAATTTAAAGTTTTCGTAATTCGTTGAAATCCTGGCTACTCTCCAGATCGGTTAGTCAAATTACTGCACTCCTTACATGTTGCGGTATTTTCAGCGTTTAAAATGAGTGAGCCGGTCCGAAGTGGAGTTCAAGACTTTAGATATTGATATTTGCCACTCAAATCGAATTCGTCCCAAACAAACGAAAGTTTTGTCAATCAAAACTGTATAAACACAAGATTGACTCTGCTGGATGGAAAAATTTTCAAATATAATTCTTCAACTTTGGATGGCAAAGGAATTTTAGTGGCATGTGTGAGATTTGAGCCTTAAGGTAGCCTTATTATGTAGGGAAGTGTCCAAAAACAACGAAGATTCTGGGGATAGAGTTGCTGCTGATCCAGAACTCTTTTTTTACTTCGAATCAGACTCAGGAAAAGAAGCTGGCTTACAAGCGCACCATAGGCAATCATCCAAAACAAGAGCTGATGTGATATCTCAGTATTTGGCTGAAGAAGATCGCAGTTTTAAAGTTTTAGACCTCTGCGCTACTCTGAAGTTAAAAGAATATTCCACAAATACAACACACCATTGCCTTCATCCGCATCGGTCGAACTTCTGTTTTTTTACGCAACCATGACAAACTTGCCAAAGTCAAACAAACTTTCAGACAGTATTTTCGAATAATTTATTCGTCATTCGAATAATTTTTCTTCGAATAAATATTTTTATTTATCATTCACGAATAACGAATAAAACAATTTATTTATTCTTTATACGTCATCCGAATAAATTTTGCCCATCTCTGCCGTAGACCAGTGATTCTACTCATGATAATAAAAAAAAATTCGCCTTTCCATTAGTTCCCATACAAAATGAGTCGATCACGTGACCAGTTTACAACAGAGTCTTTTTTCTTCGGAGAAGTTGTTTGAATCTTGAGTAATCACTGGGCTTTGGGAGCAAAACTATTGAAAATGCTATATCCTATCAACAGATTAAGGGTATATATATATATATACCTTCCTGTATGGACTTCAGAATGAATCACTTCGTAACCACTTTTTACATTAAGGGCATTCCTGCAGCCAACTAGCGCCCCCATCAGTTAAAAAAATATTACTCGCTAAATACAAAAATTATCGAAAATCTGTCTTCAAAAATTAAAGTAAAGGTACCCTACTTTAATTAGAACCTATCAATCCTGAAAAATATATTTTGCTGGAGTTACAGATACAAAAACTGCTAAAAGTGGCCGTTTTTCGCACTTTTTGCATCTGTAACTATAGTAAACTATATTTTTCAGGATTGATAGATTCTAAATAAACTAGGGTATTTATACTTTAAATTTGCAAGACAGATTTTCGATACGCGTTTTGTATTTGAGAGTAATATTTTTTTAACTGATGGGGGCGCTAGTTGGCTGGGGGTAACCTCTTAAATATAGCATTTATCTTAACAGAAAAAAACGTAGAAACAAACGAGATATGAGAAGTGATGTGTGGTCGGGATATAAGATTTTTAATTTAATTTGTATAACTGAAGAAAAAATATTCTAAAATTACCGTTATTTTGACAATTTTTTCCTATTTGTAACCATTTCATACTGCTACTTACATTTTTTATCATAAATATATGAAAATTTACAATATTTTAGACAAAACATGGTGGTTTAACATTTTTGATATTACTGATGCTTAAAAACAAAAAAGTCATTAGTGAAATTCGTTACAGTTCTTTAATACAATATGTTATACAAATATAATTAGTATCTTTTTCTTTTAGGAAAAAAGATAGCAATAAAGAGATCTTTCAAATATAACATAAAACTGAAAACTTTGACTTTCCGCACAAAATTGGCAAACTTACGATGGGTGGGCAAAGTTGGCAAGAATTGAATATAAATAATAAAATCTGACTTACTTTCTTACCTGATTGCTTTAGCCACGAACAGTTCTCCTGAATAAGATTCAGAATTCAGCTTAACAATATTTATGCCCATAATGCGAAATGTATATCGAAGCGAGTTAACCTTTACTAAGAAATTAGAAGGTAAGTCATTGAAACTTTTAACTGTTAGTAAGTTAAAATCCAAATATATGCCAGGATATTTTATCATAGACAAAAATTTTATAACTGCATAGTTTTGTCTAACGTAGTACAGTTGATTTATTAGGGCACCTAGCATGTTAAAATTGGAAAGTTTTCGAGGTTTGATTCGTAGAAAATGTATGTTTTTGTATCTTGTTAGTGCTGCAAGTTCTGGAAACTTGAACATAGGTTTGCTGAAAAGAATGTTGATTCGTTGGTTGGGATTCGCCATCGCAGCAGACTCCACTGCGCATGATTGTTTGAAGTTCAGAATTTGTTGTGTCGATATGAAGTAAGTGTTTTTCACTGCTGGATTTATCTGAAAGATTTTTTTTATCAATAGTTCAAATAAGTAAATAATTATTGTATTTGAATTATTAGGTGTTGCGTTATAGTACCAATATACTCCTCTCCGCTAATACGAATGAAAGCGTATATACCTAAGCATCATTATTTAGTCAATTGTTGTATATTATCATTTATAATTATATAATCATTTTCCTTTCGAAAAATTGCATTTTATAATTATGATGTTATATGTAAATTTTTCTCATGTAAGCAAACGAGGTTTGTTTAATTTGATAAAAAAAAATAAGGAAATTTAGACAGGTAGTATGTACTAGTTTCTGCACATTTACTGCCTACTACGAACAAAGATTATGCGTCAAATAATTTCATGTAGCAATATTTTGTAAAAATAAAAGGCTATAATATTATATAGTCTTTTATTTTATAAAATATTCGTAGGAAAATAGGTGCATTCCACATTTAACATTTAGCAAAAATATTATTGCTGCACAGGCTTTGCATATAAATTTCAATAGTATATATGCCTGTAGTTTTCTAAATCATAATAATTTAAAAAATCATTATTTACATACCCTATACCTAGCTGCTGGAATTTTAATTTTCTCTCCTTTCCCTTCTGATATCTCGTAATAATAACATTTGTGAAACAAAACAACACTTAAATAAGTCGTAAGCAAAATAAAAACAACATATTTTGTTCTTTCACTACAAGAAATAACTTTTTTTATAAAATATTTCACAATTTTCAGCAAAACATTTGCCATTTTTTATGTTATTATTACAGTTTCAATGAAGGTGAAGTGAAAAATAAAACATCGATTGATTATAAAAATGGATTTAATTAATGTTCGGCATGGTGTGGCCTTCGTGTTTTAAGTAGTGCGCGACGCGCTGATCATATTAATTTTATATAAAAAATTAATTGTTGGAACAGGAACAAAAGTCGTTAATTTACTTAAAACAGTTACTTATTGCATACTAAGGATACCATTTTATTACTATACATCTTGTGTTTACAAAATCCTGATCTTGGTGAGGTCAACATTCACGACAAGCTTTAAACGATTCTTAAAGGTAACGTACACAAAAAAAAACGTTAATAATAATTTGATATTACATTACTAGTGATTATTCTAAATTTAATAAAAACTTGCTAGACTATTTAATTTTAAAACTTACAAGAACAGACAGTCATTTACGATGCCCATATTATACAAAGCGCTTAACTGACACACTCACATCTAACATAGGCGCTCGTGTACTGTACGGTCTAATTTAAAGATACAGATAAATAAAATAAAAGAAATGGCATCTTTTAAATTTTTAATGTAAACGATGCAATTTCTAGGTATCTACACGTACGTATCGACAATCAAGTTGAACAATAATTGCGTAATGGGGGAAAGTTTGCGCACTTCAATTTCTTTGTAAAATCAATTCTGCGCAGTCAAGGGCTTTTTTCAAGTAGTTTGCCCTGGATTATAATTGCAACAAAAACAGTATTGTATTTTATGGTGGAGTAAACTTAATAATAAGATATAAAAATGAAAAAAAAAGTGCTGATTTTTCTAATATTCGCAAAATATTAGTCACACCACTAGCAAATAATATATTATGAGCTTGCCAGTTAGCTCTTTGTATGAAGTGGATCTATTGGAACTTGTGTGATTCGAACCATACACTGAGTGGCAAAATATAGGTTCAAGATTCGTACTCAAATTACGTGATACACTTAAAAAAAAAGCTGCCATTATATTGCAGCAGAAAGTTGCAGAACGTCCCATCGATTGTTGTCTGAAAAACCTTACTGCAATTAATTAATACAACAGCAATAACAATCATACTTATATACAGCGTGAATTTGTATTGGTTTCGTACCCGAAGCCCAGTGATTCTATTCATGATTACAAGCAACTTTCCCGAAGGAAAAATTTTTTTACTCTTAAAATTTTTTTCGCTTCTCCATAGTAAAGTGGTCACGTGATCGACTCATTTTGTATGGGGAGGCGAAAAATTTTTTTCGAGTAAAAATGTTTTTTCTTTAGGAAAGTAGCTTGTTTTCATGAGCAGAGTCACTAAGCTTCGGGTGCGAAACCAACACAAATTCACGCTGTATACGAGTCAAACATGTCCGACATGAGACACTTTCTGTCTGTAGGCAGAAAAGGCGACTGGGCAATACTTTTGTGCCATATGAGAAAAATATAGCTTCACCAAACCACCTGCAAAATTTTCGTCATCTTGCATGCGAATAAAAAATGCTTTATTTTTCTCTTTGGATGCGCTATTTTCAAGGAGATACTTCTGTACATCTTCACTGTCTACTATGAACTTGTTCTTGTCAAACATGCTTATACCTGGAAAACAAATAATGCAAAATTTTGTTAATTAAAACATATAAGTATTTGGGGGGACGGATGCGTTGTCCCCCCCCCCTGTTTCTTAAGAGTTGTGAATGTGGGATGAAGCACCTGCAGACTTGGTAATAACTCCGTTGTTTCATTCGTATAACTAAAATAAATTGCACTGAGTTGTATATAATAATATTTATTTTTAGTAAATATCAAGATACAATTTGTTTGAGTCTTGCATGTTCTAGCACCGGAAGAGAACAGAGAGTGCAGAAAATCATAGACTATAGATATATAAAATCACAGACTATACAAACATAGAGATAATAAAGGGCTTGCGCACACAACATTATTGTCTACATGACTCCTTGGTATGATTACATAAAATAGTATAATTTTGCCATGCCAAGTCGTCACCGCTCCAATAAGAAACTTTAAAAAAGAATGGTACCTGAGAAATAGAGCGATGCTCATATCATCTGATACCTAAGCTGAATAATAGGTGGCGCTGTTAGGTTTCAGAATCACGCTTTGCTTTTCTTTTCATAAACACGAGGAAAATGAATTTTGACTTTTGACAGACATGAGATCTAGGTAGATCAATTATTCACCCTCAAATACCATATTGTGAATTTGAGTGAATTTGATTGATATTGCTGGTGTGAATCTGCCTATGAAACTGATTTTTTCCCAAGGAACATGTAGGTCGAAATACGAAAAACCGATTTTGACCTCCCATTCAAGTTTCTATAGGAGGTCACAAATTGATTTTGTTCTATGACCTATGTTTCTTGGGAAAAGTTGTTCAGTTTCATGGGCAGATTCACACCCTTTAGTATTATTATGCGTTTCCGTTACACGCTATACAACTTATTTTCCTTCAAGTTTTGGGGCTCCTGCTCAAATTACGTCTTACGGTTTGTGGTCGCCACTCTATAGAAGCGGCTTGGTTGGTTCTTTGACTCATGTATCTTGCCCAATGCTAACTTAGCGGTTCTATACCTTGTTTAAAACTTAATTCTGAATTACCTGTGCAATCATATATAAATCCTGAAGGATCAGTGTTGCCACAGAACGTATGAAGAGTGTTCGTTAATATTTTGCTGGTTAGATCGGTGATACTTTGAAAAGAATCATTCATTTTTTTTTCCGAGGCATTGTAGTATTTGCGTAACTCTTTTTCATATTTTCTGGAAAAAAAAAAAAACCTGTATTATCTGTGCATCGATTTTTTTTTTCATTTTTCTCCCCCACTCTTGCATTAACCAATAGTGCCTCTTAATATTCGATCGGACACCGGAAAATGTTGACATAATGATCCCTATGTCAATTTTCCAAAGAATTACCGGAAAATTCATGTAAATGCAATATTGTGCCTTTTTGGGTAAGTAACTACGTTTTATTTTCAATTCCTTTAAATTTTGATACGCTGCTTCAGAGCACTATGTATGTCCCATTAGACTGTTAAACACGACAATGTTACCAATGTCCAATCCTTGTTTACAATATGTAGAAAAAAGGAAACGAACGCAGCAAAGCAGTAAAGGCTCCACAGACAATGTTAAAAAAGTCAGTCAGTGTGGTCAATGTTGCGAAAATTATCATTTAAGTCTGAATAATATTGAATCCATTTTAAGAAACAGAACAACCTAAGGGACTTAGCACAACTCTTCGAATTCAACAACGATTCAAGCTGATTCCCTTGAAAACTATGTATGCGTAGATAAAATGGTCACTACGTTTAGAATCACTACAAATTACTACGTTCTATGAACAATATTAAACTTTTGCATTACTGGCCTCAACTCATCTGCGGAGCGGAGGAGTGTAATTCTGCGTAAAATAGAAACAGGACAATTTGCACTATGACAAAGATAATAATTATGAGATGGCAAAAATGATGATAAATTATGAGATGGCATAGATGATAATTATGAGAAGGCAAAGTTGTCGTATTTTCCGCTATCGAAACTTTACTGTACTATACAGGAAGGGAACTTGAGATGGAGTACACAGGGCAGCTACCAGAAGTGTCATATTTACTCGTACAAGAATACGTACGAGACTAACCCGAACATTGGAAAATATTTTGATCTGCATTTACTCATTTCAGAAAAAAATTAGGTGTAGTCAGGAAGGTAAACTACGATTTTCAGAAAAAAAAAATGTTTATACCATTTACATGTCCTTGAAACGATGATAAGCCTTCGCGGGGTGAACCAACATTTAAAACCATCAAAAAATGCAAAATTAATTTCCTATACATTTGATCAATGCGGTTCATAATACATCTGCAAACGTTAGGGTCAGTCTCCTAAGTACGTTTTCCTGTGAAGCTATAATGTTTCAGGTAGCTGCCCTGTAGGCCTCTTCTCAACTTTCCACCATGTAGAGCTCACCCTATCTCTCCTCGTAGGTGTCGTAAAAGGCAACTAATGGTGTTATGTTATTAGCGTATCAACTATGGCACAACTATGGCACTTATCAATCAATTTATTAGCTATACCTACCTTAAAAATGTATCCATAAAATCTGTCTTATTAGACGAATTTAAAAATATACCGATGGCGTCAGTACTAAAAAGATGTTTGTTTACTCTTACAACCCAACTCTGTGAAAACTCATCCAACGGTCTCAGGGCAATTACACTTGTGCTCAAATGTATTCCATAGTAGTTATACATCGTTAATAGTTTTTGTATATCCCCATTTAATCTTAGTTCTTTTACCGTTTTGAGCAGTTTTACGAGTGGTGTACCTTTATTCGAAATTACGGAGTGTATTCCAGAATACACAACATTTCGATATGACTGTAGCGAATTTAAAAGCATTGAGTCTGTAAGACGCGAGGTCAGAATTACGTTGACGGTCCATTCTGGATTTAATCTTGCAGTGGATTCAATGGCACAAGCCTGGTTTAACGAGAAATGTCCTGTTTTTTCAGTTGCCACGAAGAAAACATCATTGTTCCATCGTTTCACCTATAGTCAAAATCCGATGTTAAAGGTTTCTGAATCAAATAAGGAAAATTTATAAAGGATTTTTTTGTTACTGGCTTTTTTCTACTTTTATTTTAAGTTCATAATCATAAGAATTCCAAAAAAATGTTGCTTATTTAAAAAGCAGCTAACTTATAGCTGTTTCATATATTTTTATTGAAAATATTTGAAATAATAATAAATTTTTACTAAAAAATATTAAAAAAATATTTACCAAAAATATTAAAAAAATATTTACCATATGTTTTGTTTTATGTGGCTTTGAGTTATTATAATAAACTAATTTAAGCATCATGTAACTAAAAATTATTGGGTATATAAGCATAGCACATTTCAAAATGGAGTTAATTTTGAAGAAACACATACTACATAACTTTTAGGCAAGATAATAAAAAAAAGTATGTACATACAGCTTATATTATCATGGTTTGAAATTTCAATTTTCATTGTGCACTAAAATATAAATAGGATTTCTGTTTTAATTATAAAGGTGCGCGGGGGAGGTAAGAAAGTACAAAAACTCTATTGACCATCATATTTGAATTCATTAATTCAGCAATTACTATTACAAGTTAACATTCGAAATACAAGGATCTCTAACACGAAAAATATGATTTATTTTGTAGTCTAGCTTGTCTCTCCTGCAGAGTGGCAAAAAATGGCGGAGGCAGTTTATTATTTTTGCGTCTGCGGGGCGACAACACTTGCAACTGACATCTCACGTCACATCGCCGTGCATAACTTTACCGCCATCAAAATCTATCAACCTGTCGAATGATTAATTTTTTTGTTTCTTTTTTCTTGCTTTTTCTTTTTTTCATATTATTTTTTTTTCTTTATCTTTCTCTGTTTTTAGGGTTCCGTACCTCAAAAGAAAATTTTCTTTTTTCCATTTTTTAGGGTTCCGTACCTCAAAAGAAAAAAACGGAACCCTTATAGGATCACTTTGTTGTCCGTCTGTCTGTCTGTCTGTCTGTCAAGACCCTTTATCTCACGAACGGGTAAAGGTATCAGGTTGAAATTAATACCATATATTAGGATCCATGAACCACACAAGATCCGAAAATTTCAATTTTTTACAACGCCGCAATCAAAAGATATGGCATTTTATGTCCTCATCTCCATACATTTATTCAAAAATGCAAAACCTACAGGGTACTTCCCGTTGACCTAAAATTATGAAATTTGACAAGAAGCTAGGTCTCACAGTACAAATAAAGAGAAAAGTCTGAAATCATTAAATATTACAACTTTTCTCACAACTAATGGTAACCAATTGTGGTGAGCTCCCGTTTCAAGAACATTCATATAAGAGAGGGGTCAAGTTGGATGGTCGCTGAGGCGATTTTTGTTTTAGTTCTATTTAAAAACGGGAACACTTACAAACTTGAAAATTGGTATGTTTGTAGTGCATAAGCTATAAAATAACAACAAATAATAAAATTTGGTCAAGCGCGTGTCGGACTCAAAAAATCTAGCACATTACCTTACTGAAATTTCAACTAATACAATTATGTTTATGTGGTGGTACGGAACCCTCAGTGCGCGAGTCCGACTCGCACTTGGCCGGTTTTTTTTTATTTGATAAGTTACTACGATGAGCGACAGTTTACCGAAGAGAAAATTGACGTTTCAAATAACTTTATACTCCTGCAACGTTACTCCCCTGGTTTGTTATTTTGTGAGGATAGGCTATGAATGCTATGATGCACTTTTTTATTATCAATGGGTTTACACTTGACCTCGATCTAGTCTTGAGGACAGAGATGAGGTCAACGATGGAAAGAGTTTGCCCAGAAAATGTATATTGACTCGCGACTTGAATAGATTCGGGTTATACCCTTGAAGGAACACAGACGTAGGCACAGTATTTCAGTCTTTTTGCGCATTATAAAAGAGGTTTCAAAGCGCTTTGTGCGAATATGTGGAATGTCAAGTGTGGGTATGCTGCGGTGCGTCTGGACTCCCGCTGGTAGAAGGAGGATGGTGAAACAAGCTCGTGGAGCTCTTGAGCACGTTCTCCGAATTACAATCTGTATAAGACCGACATACATACAATTTAATGATTCATTACTATTAAGATGACAGAGAGAAAAATGATGCATTTAGTCGTCCTCTTATTATTTTGCCTTTTACAAAATCCACAGGAAAAGATTTATATGTGAACAAGTTGTAGTGATCTTGACCCAATTATTGACGTCCTCCTGTATGTTCCATTTTTAAAATGTTCTTTTAAACGTATTTTACTTACCCTACAAAAATATCCATGAAATTGTCCGAATTCAAATTTACTCCGACAGCGTCTATAGTAAATTGTTGTTTATTTTTTCTCAGAACCCAACTCTGGGAAAAATCAGGCATTGGGCTCAGGGCAATCATATCTGTGCTCAAATGTACTCCATCGAAGTTATACATTGTTAAAATTTTAAGTACATCGTCATTTTGTCGGAGTTCTTTCGCATTTTGGACAATTTTTAATAGCGGCGTGCCTGCAGCAAACTTAAGCGGTCGAATTTCGGAGTATTTTATGTTTGGATAAACTTTTATTGCATTCAAACCTGTCCAGTTTCGAACGGAAGAAGGGAATATAGCGTTGATGTTCCATTTTTGATTTACTCTTGCAGCAGATTCTACAGCGCACGCTTGATTTAACGTCAAACCTCCAAGTCCTTCTTTAACTACGAAAAAAATGTTTTGAGCTGATGTATCCACCTAAAGATTAAATGAAACACAATTATTCAAATTCACAAGAAGTTCATCAGGCAGCTGTTATGATAAGTAATGTTTTTGGATACGTCCCAGTGCTGGGAAAAGACCTCTCTCCATCCTTATTTCGACTTCCGATCAGTTTTAAGATAACTTAATGGTTAAAACAATTCAAGCAGGGTTACGGAAATTGAACGATCAAAGCCTAAACATATGCAAGGTTATATTTTTGTGCCTTACATTTGTTTGCCGACTTATGAGAAAATAGCAATAGCTTTTGTTCTACGACTTTGCTAACAACGCACAAAAAAAATCAACTTCCTGTAAAAAGTAACCCAAAAACCACCATATTTTTAAAGGGTAGTTGAAATTTTTTTGTGCGTTGTTAGCAGAGTATTAGAACAAAAGTTGTTGCTTTAGATCTCACTAATAAGTGGGCAAACGGAGGTCAAAAAATAACCTTACAGTTTGGGAAAACTTTGTAACCTCCTCGTATAAAGTACTAATTCAGTCCTATACATTCGTTATACCGTGAGCAATGAATTTCCTCACGCTGATTGACGAAACCTTTTCCCACGATGGCAACATCCGAAATCTCAAATCCATTAAATTAAACAATTTGTACACTCACCACAATTTTAGCTCTCTGTAATCTAGGTGTATAAAAAATTAATTTTTGCAGCACATAGCACACTATTATTAAAAGCATACTAAACTGTAAAACAGTTTTTACTCTCAAGGGGTAAAGGTGTACTACTGTAGCCATGCTTTAAAACTAAAAACTTATTGTGGTTACGTCTTATCATGGTTTGGTATTATAGTTTGAAGTTACTGTGCACAATTAAAATTTAGCCATTGGCCTGACGACGGCTACACAATAACTATTACTATTTAAAGTCATACTTTTCTGATGAACTGTTTTGAGGATATGTTTTAAAGCGTTAAGCCCACCAATTTACATTTAGCCATAGAGATACATAAAGAAAAATATATTATCTGAAACCGTCGTTCTAATTGACTGATTTAAATTAACTTACGGTCATTTTATAAACCCTGTACATTATATAAAATCAAACATAATTTAAAAGAGGGCGTTGCATTTTTCCTTGTTGTTTTTTTCCTTTTGTTTTTTTACTTTGTTTGCGAAGTGACATAGTTCATTAAGTAATAAAAATATCCTTAATTATTTTATTGTACAATAGGGAGTATGCATGTCATATAAATTAACTTATTTTTTTTTATTTTCGATACTTTATTGCCCTGACAGCACACCTAAACCATTATTTTCTTGTTTAGTGTGGATTTAAATGCTCAAAATATTAATTAAAAAGTGATAAATAAGCGAGGGAAGTTCGAATTTGCAAAAAGCCTCGCCATTGGTCGAATCGAAACGTGACGTCACGCGCCATGTCGTAGTGTCTATATTCATACTGTGCTGTTGTATTTGGAAGAAAAATTCGGCTTAGCTCAGAGACCCTTCGTACAAGAAAGCTGAAATTTTGTATGAATACGTATTTTATTCACGCCGAGAAAGTGGTAAAATAAAATCTAACAAAATATTTTTTTAGGGTACCTCCCCTACAAGTAAAGTGGGGGTGAATTTTTTTTTTTCACCCCATTGTGTGGAGTGTCGTTAGATAGGTCTTTTAAAAATAATGTGAGTTTGCGAAGATAATTTTTCGGTTTAGGGATCCGTTTGCGTAATATTTAGCTTGAAAGCAAAATTGTTAACGTTTTAGGTATTAAGATGACATTATGATTTATTGTTATTTTTATGACTTGATTACCTTACTATTATTTCAAAGCATGCATTATTTAGGTATATGGGAATTATTTTATTGCTACACCTGAGATAAGGTATCAAATGTGAAACTATACTAGAACTTAAGACCTTTATACATTACCATTTGAATGCAAATAAATGAATTATGAATTATGAATTGTTTGTTGGAATCACCCCGCCTGTCCTGCCAGATAAACTGTTGTTATTGGAAATGTATAAAAATTGAAGTAGTAGTATATATGATGAAATTGAAAGGACAACTATCACAGACAGCTAAGTAGGCTTTACAGGTAAAGAAGGCAGCTATTGCGGAAATAATAAAAATTGTACGATCAGTCAGGCGCTAGGACATCAGTCAGGCGCTAGGACCTCGCTGAGCATATTAGGAGGTAAAAAGTTTATGTTATAAACGTTATCAAATACTTAAGCAAAACCTGCTCTGCGATAAAAAATCGTAAAAAAAACTACAGAACCCTTTACTGCGCGTGGCCGGTCTTATGAATTAGGGATTCGTTTGCGAAAAGAATTGCTCAAAAGGGCAATTTATTGTTAGGGTCGTGTCCCCCTGCCAGCTAAACGGTTAATATGGAAACGTGGAAAAATATACAGTGCTTACCACCACATGAATATGAAGAATTTAAAAGAAAAACAGCTAAGTTAGCTTTACAGGTTAACGAGAAATAGTCAAAATACTGAAAACAATGAAAATTGCAATCAGGCGCTGAATCTCGCTGTTCGTTAGGAACCTGCTTAACAATAATCATTTTTAAGATAACTATGGAACCCTATGCGCGTGGCTCGACACGCATGTTAACTATACAAACATGATAAACTTACATTAAAGTGATCTTCACAACAATTTAAATACGATATTGAAAATACTTCAGTTCTTCTCATCACCTTATACCATTTTTTTCGTGTTTTCAGATCTCTCGGATCCGCAAAAACCACATTATCTGTAAACTACTCATAGTATTTGGGCACTTTGGCATAAGACAATACCCTATAAAATGTATTTTTAGCATTTTCCAACATCTAATAGCGATTAAAACTGAAGATCTTCAGGTTTTACCTTTACAAGCCTATAGTGAACAATACAGAACGCGGCATGTGACGTCATCCAAAACGCGCGAAAAATGGCGGCGTTTATCCATGTCAAATTTAATCGATTTTTCAAATATTACTTTATGAAATTATTTAAACATTTCCAACAGTATTTCTTTATTTTAATATGGTATTACGATGTAAGAAGTAAATTAAACAAATAAAAAAAATAGATGAATACTCCCTATTGTAATTTTTGAGATCAAGTGACAGTGACAGCGTTAAAAAAACCGGCCAAGTGCGAGTCGGACTCGCGCACTGAGGGTTCCGTACCACCACATAAACATAATTGTATCAGTTGAAATTTCAGTAAGTTAATGTGCTAGATTTTTTGAGTCCGACACGCGCTTGACCAAATTTTATTATTTGTTGTTATTTTATAGCTTATTCTTGAAAATCAGGGAAAGTCAGGGAAAAGTCAGGGAAGCTCAAGGTGGTCAGGGAAAGTCAGTGAAAGTCAGTGAAATCGAGGAGCCACCTGGAAAGTCAGGGAAAAATTAAGAATTAATTAATTAATTTACAGTTTGCTTTCCAAAATGTCCCAGTGATAGTAAAATAAGGGATAAATCATTCTCTAGTGACTAGAGTCTAGTCTGACTCTTAATCCAGACTATTGAAGCATTTTTTCCAGGTTCCGAGTGACCTACAATAAGGCATAATTTGTGGTCACAATAATTAGATTACTCCTTTTTATTTTTATAAATTTCAATAGTTTTGGTTCAGTGAAATCTTTTATTTACTCCTGTAATTCATGCTCTAGTCGGACTCTTAAGGGGCTGATAAGAGCTGAATTACCTCCCTTTCTAACAAAGGGCATAATGCGCGTGCTAGAACGGAGCGGATTCGCGCTGTTTTACGTTTTTCACTCATTTCTGCATTTTTCTCAAAATCTGTACCCATAATTTATTTATTTATTTATTTATTACAGCCTTGTTTTCCAAGCGTTTTCTTTACCTATTTACATATTTTACATAGTTCTATATTTATGTATCTTTATTGCTTGGTTCGTCTTCTGACGAAGCCCTCCTCCAGAGCCCGCCACTCCTCTCTGTCCTTAGCAACTCTCCGCCACAATGGCCCTGCTACTTCCTTTATTTCATCTTCCCATCGTTTGTTTTGTCTGCCTATTTTCCTCTTCCCATCCCTAGGATACCAGTCTGTTACAGTTCCTGTCCATCTCTTGTCTTGTCTCTCTCCCATAATATTATTAAACAGCTGTATTATTACGCATAATATATTGTATAATGTGTAAAAGTTTTGGCATCATAGATTAATGGGTACTTAAGAAAAACGGTTTAAAAGCAAAAAGCATAGGTTTTTTTTTATGGCGTACAAAATATATTTAATCGCGTTTCTGAGTCGGCCATATTATT
The DNA here is from genome assembly GCA_947532105.1 of Athrips mouffetella. NCBI lineage: Eukaryota > Metazoa > Arthropoda > Insecta > Lepidoptera > Gelechiidae > Athrips > Athrips mouffetella. The sequence continues at coordinate 4,089,495 of OX383969.1, read as the reverse complement.
GTAAAGATGAAAAAAAAATGAAAATGAAAAAATGTTTATTTGGCAAAACTCTACATCAGTACAATTACTCGTGGACCCCACACTAGGTCATGCCTGTATCGTGGGGGCCTGAAATGCACGAATTTCCAACAATTTTAGGTAGAAAACATAACTAAGAGAAACTAATCACAAATGAAAAACTAATGTAATAAATTAATAAAATAAATATCAGCTAATTTAAATACAAGTAAGTTTTGTTAATATGTTAGTTGCAGAACAAATTTTAATTTATACCTATTATTTTACAATTTTCAATAAGGTTTCAGTTTCGACATAAGACAAACATAGTAGCCACTGCTTTACAGCCTTCCTAGCATCCTTTACGTTTAACTCTTTTATATCGCACTTTTTGACAACTTTGTTATAAATGTAAGGAGAAATAAATTTGGAAAAACGCTGCGCAAATACAGTTTTGACAGCAGGTTTAGGGATTTGATAAACTCTTTTCTTTAAACACCTGCAGTATATATCAGGGCTCGTGATAATATGTTGGTGAGTTTTGGCAACAGATATGAGAATGTATAGTTGACGAACATTTAGGAAACCAGCTTCTGAGTAAAGCAGCTGTGTGGAGTACCGGCGAGGCCTCTTGTACATAACTTTTATTACTGCTCTTTGCGCTCTCTCTAAACATAGCATAAAAGAAACCCCAGCGCCACCCCACACAGATAAACAATACTCTAGAAGTGATTCGCACAAAGCAACATACACCATTCTAAGTATACTTAATTTCGCGGAGTTTCGGAGTCGTCTCATGACATAAACTAATCTCCTTACCTTTTGTGCCAGAAGAGATATATGTTCCTGGAAAGACAATTTTTGGTCTACTACTATACCGAGATATTTTATAGAGTCGACACGATCTATAGTCTCACAAGAGCATGGCGCACCACTGCATGCGGAGTGAAGCTTTATGTCGAGCGCTGACTTTGGCTTTGATGCCTTAGTTTTATGGAAACACAGATACTTTGTTTTCCCCAAATTCAACGTGAGAAGGTTTTGATCTAGCCAGTGTTTTATAGTTCCTAGTCCATTTTCAGCAAACTCAAATGTCTCTTTCCAATCATGACCATGAAATAGAACCACTGTATCGTCGGCATAGCAAATTATCTCTGCGTTATTTAAAGAAAGATGATGTATGTCGTTCATGTAGATTATAAAAAGGCTAGGGCCGAGAACGCTACCCTGAGGTACACCATAATGTATTGGAAGATAGCTGCTCAAATGGTCACCGATCTTAAGACACTGTTGTCTATCTGTGAGGTAGCTAGCAAAGCATTGCAAAGGGATTCCCCTTATACCGTAGGCTTCAAGTTTTTTCAAGAGAATTGGGACTGAAACAGTATCGAAAGCCTTGGCTAAGTCCAGAAAAACACCCAAACATTGTTCTCCACGATCTAAATAGGAGCCAAGGCTATCCACCAGTAATCCTACTGCATCTTCAGTGGATCTCGCCTTTCTAAAACCAAATTGTTTTTCCGATATTAAGTTGTGGCTTTCCAAGTAATGCATAAGGCGTTTGTTCATTAGTTTTTCAAGAAGTTTGGAAAACGTACTAAGAATCGAGATTGGCCTATAGTTTTCAGGTGCATTTTTAGGACCGCTTTTATATATAGGGACAACAGCAGCTCTCTTCCAAATAGTAGGAAAGACACCGCTTGCAAGGCTCATGTTAAAAATATGTGTGAGAGCAGTTATTATAAAATCTTTTGCAGCTTTGATAAGTGGGACTTTTATGCCGTCAACTCCCGGAGCGCTGTTATTTTTAAGTTCTGATATAAGTTTGCCTACTTCGAGCTCATCCGTAGGTTGGAGAAAAAATGAGTTAGGATTTAAATAAGGTAAGGAATTATTTGTTAATAGGTGATTTTCAGAAACATTTTGCTTAGTTAGAAGATCGTGTGCTAGATTTTTACCGACGTTAGCAAAATAGCTGTTACAATTATTAAGTGAATCCTTTATACTTAAACTAATCTTAGTGAGATCTGTGGCCACACTAGTTTTGTTTGGTGATTCAATAATGGTAGCAATTGTCTTCCAAAGTAGTTTTTGATTTCCAATGCTCTCTTGAAGTTGCTCACTATCATATTTATTTCTGAGCGAATGAAGCAGGTTAGTTAAGAAATTTCTGTATGTAGTATACACAACTCTGCGTACTGGATCTTTGGGCAAATTTCTATGATCAAGATGTAATTTGTCTCGATGTCGCATGCAACGAATAAGTCCAGGAGTGACCCAGGCTTTCAAAGCAAATTCTGAACGACTAACCTTGACTAACGTTGTGTGTTTATTTACTGCGTTTGTAAAAATGCGAGTAAATTCATAAGTGGCATCATCAACTTTAAGTTTAGACGTTACTACAGTCCAGTCCGTGTTTTCTAGTTCAGCTAGTACCCCTTTAAAGTTAGTCTTTTGTACCATTCGGGAGCGTTTGTGATTTTGGGAACCACCACTAAGAGTAAGTCCTAGCAGAGTGAAATCATGATCAGTTATGCTGCATTTGGCGACAGCACTTATGGCAGGAAATGCCTTTGTTTTTATAAAAATGTGGTCGAGACAAGACTCATTTCTTGTGGGTTTGGTAACTGCAGGAATAAAACCACACTCCGCCATACAGCAAAGATATTCGGTGCTTTGTTTATCAGATAGATTCAGAAGATCTATATTAATATCACCCACTGTAATAACTGACTGCTTTCTTTTTAATTCCGTGATGGTATCGTGTAGAGACTCAACAAAACATTCAGTATTCCTAAAAGATGGTGATCTATAGATACTTACAATGGTCGGGTACGGATTAGGCAAATTAAGAATCAAACATTCAGCCTCTCGAAATTTGGGTTCTAGCACGGTCACACTCAAATCATCTCTTACGTACACTACCACACCGCCATTTTGATTTATGTTGTGTTCCGTGTGGAATTCATTGTATCCAGGCAACTGATCAACAATGACACCATCACGCAACCAGCACTCAGTAAGGATTATAACATCAAAGCGTATGTCAATTCTTTTAAAAGCAATTAAAAATTGAGAAAAATTACGGCTTATACTACGGATGTTAAAATTAAGTAGTCTAAAGTTAAAATTGTCCTGAATAATGTCTTTGCAGTTCTCCAACTTGTCAATGGCCTGGCATTCAACAGTGAGATAATTATCTATTGCATCTACCGAATCAAAAGCTAGTGAAGTCATTAATAAAATCTATATTTAAGTTTATTTTCCAGGAGTGTCAACAACGCTGAACAAATATTGAAATGGTAGTGTAAATAAACTGTTATTAGGAAAACTACTGCAGGCAGGGCATGGTATGCATTCAGTACTTTTTGCAATTTTTCAGAGGAAACTCGAGAAGTATTACAATAACTGTGTTTGTTTTTTTCATTTAAGGAACAGTAAAGGGTATGTTTTGTTAGTAATGTTAAGTGGTACACAGACATTTTGGAAATGAAAAACAGCATAAAAAGAGTCCATTCCGTAGAGCCGTTACTAAGCAGGGCAAGCTGGGCCCACATGTTTGTCCAAATCCTCGATGGAACGGATAAGGATGGTCGGCGCGTTTGTTTCTTTCCGCACATAAATTGACCCGTGGGTGATCCAGCAGAAGCGAAAGTTATATTGACCCTTTCGTTTGCGGGCTTCGTGAAACAAGATCCGGTTTTGTTTGGTAAGTCTCTCGTTAATGAACACATTTTTGACCGGTCCTGGAGCAATATCCTCTGAAGATAAATTCCGTCTACTTTTTGCTGATTTGAGAATCTCATCCCGTGTGCGTCGGCGCAACAATTTCACTACGATAGGACGCGGCTTTTTCTCAGCGGGTGTTGGGTGAGTGGCGTGAGCAACAGTGCGCCCGGCACGATACGCATGGTCTAAGTCATTATCAGTCACATCCAGACCAATTTTTTTCGTTACCAACAACACCGTGTGATATAGGTTTTCATTAGGTGTTTCAGGGACACCCATAATTTCAATTTCGTTTCTTAAACCGCTTTGCAGTTGATCAGCAGCAAAACTTTGTAGTTGTACAATATCAGCCTTTAGGTGGGTAATCTCAATTTCTTTCACCGCTAGTTTTGAGTTGCTATCTTCAAGTCTCGCAGCGAAATCTAATGCATTGCTTTCTATTTTCACTTCCAATGTTTTAATATCTTTTTGCAGAGAAGCTATTATATTCTTATTTTCGTCACTTACCACTTTCAGCTCGTCTTTAATTAATCGAAGCTCAGAAATTTCACTTTGAAGTTGTTTAATCGCTGTCAGGACAGACGTAATGGAGCCGTCGTCCGTGTTAAGAGGTGCCTCTGAATGGGTAATACCTCCACTATAGCTTCCTTTGTTGCGTGAGCCGCGGGACATTGTGATGTTATTGGAAAAGCTTCTCTCGGCGTTCAGGTCCGGCGACTTGTTCGGCTCAGTTCCAAGTGAAAGTGGCGGGGAATAATCACGTCGTGGAATCGATCGCTTACAGTTAGGACAGATCCACTGAAGCTGCAAATCTTGATCAGTAGTTATACGTATATATTCTTCCATACAAATGTTGACACAGGCCAAGTGGTATAAAATATGGCATTTCGAACAATTCATGAAATCTGCTGTTTTTATTTTAACATTACATCCGCCACACTTGGTAGCCATTCTGGCTGTTTAATAAAGCTGCGTACTAAATTGCAGCCAGCACCCTAACTATAACGTTTGGAACAAATTCACAATAACACAAATGAGCGCGCGTAGGTAGATGCACTCTGCGGTATCAGCTGATCGCAATTGTTTACGGGCACTAAGTACGTCAAGCCACGACTTGATTGATGAAACCAAAAGATCGGTTTATACACTTAATTAAGTATTGTGTCTCACTTTATAATAGGATTTGTTTAATTTCTATTGGAAAACTGATTGTCAGTAGCACTTTTCGAAATGACCTTGATTAAAAAATGTTTACGCTTATATTTTTTCAGCCAAGTGTTTGATTTAAACTCTGATTATATGAATTTGTAAGATTTTTATAGCACTTTAAAAAGATATCTCATTTGGTGTTAAAAAACTACTTTTAACAATACTTTTCAAATAATAATTAGAGAGCGTAAACAAACGCGTCTTATTATGTCAACTACCTACATGTAATGATGATGATGCTTAATTATTACATTTTTTTTCACAGCCATATATACATCACTTTTCGTTAAAAACCTGCTCAAGTGAAGCGTATTTAGCTCTTATCAGCCCCTTAATCCAGACTATTAAAGCATTATTTTTCAGGCATTTTTTTTTCTCCAAAGAGTGACCTACATTATGACATTGTTTTTGGTCTTAACATTTTTTCGAAAATATATTCATTTATACTTTATTTTTCTTTAAAATGAATAAAATTGGTCAGGGAAATTTTTGAAAATGGTCAGGGAAAGTCAGGGAAAAGTCAGGGAAATATTTTGGGCATTAGCTGTGGACACCCTTGCTTATGCACAATAAACATACCAATTTTCAAGTTTGTAAGTGTTCCCGTTTTTAAATAGAACTAAAACAAAAATCGCGTCAGCGACCATCCAACTTGACCCCTCTCTTATATGAATGTTCTTGAAACGGGAGCTCACCACAATTGGTTACCATTAGTTGTGAGAAAAGTTGTAATATTTAATTATTTCAGACTTTTCCCATTATTTGTACTGTGAGACCTAGCTTCTTGCCAAATTTCAAAATTTTAAGTCAACGGGAAGTACCCTGTAGGTTTTTCATTTTTGAATAAATGTATGGAGATGAGGACATAAAATGCCATATCTTTTGATTGCGTCGTTGTAAAAAATTGAAATTTTCAGATCTTGTGTGGTTCATGGATCCTAATATATGGTATCAATTTCAACCTGATACCTTTACCCGTTCTTGAGATAAAGGGTCTTGACAGACAGACAGACAGACAGACGGACAACAAAGTGATCCTATAAGGGTTCCGTTTTTTTCTTTTGAGGTACGGAACCCTAAAAAACAAGAAAAATACAACATTGCCCAGTAGCGGCAAAGATGCGATAAACCAAACTTTACAATAACATGGATTCTAGCAAAAAAAAAACCGGCCAAGTGCGAGTCGGGCTCGCGCACTGAGGGTTCCGTACCACCACATAAACATAATTGTATTAGTTGAAATTTCAGTAAGTTAATGTGCTAGATTTTTTGAGTCCGACACTTGCTTGACCAAATTTTTTTATTTGTTGTTATTTTATAGCCTATGCCCTATAAACATACCAATTTTCAAAATTGTAAGTGTTCCCGTTTTTAAATAGAACTAAAACAAAAATCGCCTCAGCAACCATCAAACTTGACCCCTCTCTTATATGAATGTTCTTGAAACGGGAGCTCACTACAATTGGTTACTATTAGTTGTGAGAAAAGTTGTAATATTTATTGATTTCAGACTTTTCCCATTATTTGTACTGTGAGACCTAGCTTCTTGCCAAATTTCATAATTTTAGGTCAACGGGAAGTACCCTGTAGGTTTTTCATTTTTGAATAAATGTATGGAGATGAGGACATAAAATGCCATATCTTTTGATTGCGTCGTTGTAAAAAATTGTAATTTTCAGATCTTGTGTGGTTCATGGATCCTAATATATGGTATTAATTTCAACCTGATACCTTTACCCGTTCGTGAGATAAAGGGTCTTGACAGACAGACAGACAGACAGACAGACAGACAGACAGACAGACGGACAACAAAGTGATCCTATAAGGGTTCCGTTTTTTAGGGTTCCGTACCTCAAAAGAAAAAAACGGAACCCTTATAGGATCACTTTGTTGTCCGTCTGTCTGTCTGTCTGTCTGTCTGTCTGTCTGTCTGTCTGTCAAGACCCTTTATCTCACGAACGGGTAAATGTATCAGGTTGAAACTAATACCATATATTAGGATCCATGAACCACACAAGACCTGAAAATTTCAATTTTTTACAACGACACAATCAAAAGATATGGCATTTTATGTCCTCATCTCCATACATTTATTCAAAAATGCAAAACCTACAGGGTACTTCCCGTTGACCTAAAATTATGAAATTTGGCAAGAAGCTAGGTCTCACAGTACAAATAATGGGAAAAGTCTGAAATCATTAAATATTTCAACTTTTCTCCCAACTAATGGTAACCAATTGTGGTGAGCTCCCGTTTCAAGAACTTTCATATAAGAGAGGGGTCAAGTTGGATGGTCGCTGAGGCGATTTTTGTTTTAGTTCTATTTTAAAAACGGGAACACTTCCAAACTTGAAAATTGGTATGTTTATAGTGCATAAGCTATAAAATAACAACAAATAATAAAATTTGGTCAAGCGCGTGTCGGACTCAAAAAATCTAGCACATTAACTTACTGAAATTTCAACTAATACAATTATGTTTATGTGGTGGTACGGAACCCTCAGTGCGCGAGTCCGACTCGCACTTGGCCGGTTTTTTTCTTTTGAGGTACGGAACCCTAAAAAGATAATATTGGTAAATGTATCGTTAAAGATACTTAGCGAGGCAAAGAGAAAATTGTTGGAATGAGTCTTTTATGCAAATGTGGCCACCTTACGAGAAAATATCAAACAGGTTTGGTAAAAAAATCTAAATCAAATATTCGTTACTTAACAATGGTTATTCATTACAAACAGCCATTGCTGAAATCTCTCAGTAAGTGGTACGTCATGTAATTATGTATGTACGGTCAACCGCTTGTCGGTAGAAACTTTTTCGACTCTATCACCACGCCATAAGGTCCAAAAGTGTTTCTACTGATGTGCGGTCGTGTGTACCTAGACGGATAACTTCACGTTTTATATTGACGGCATAGACCGACAGTTTCGATCAGATCCGAACGAGATTATCCGTCTAGGTACATACAATCCGTCTTACTACAAAAAAGTTAGACATCTTTTGAACACTTGATTAAAAAAATCGTACCAAATAATTCTGTCTATGTCATTGATGGCGCAGAAGTCAAAAATGACTTATTTTCTTATGACTTGACTTCTGCGCATCTCACTCACGAGTCGTTTAGTAATAAAGTATATAAATGTGTTGAAAAGGGAAACAAACTGGTCACCCAATGGGTAGATGATATGAGCGTCTTTACTCTATATAACGTCACTTTTATTTAGTTCTTGATAGCAAAAGAGATGTATGTACTTATGATACTGAACAACTTTCCCCAAGGAACATAGGTTGAGATATGAAAAAATTTTTTGACTCTTCATAGTAAAACTATCCGCTGATCGGCAATTTAGTATGGGGGTGAAAAATTTTTTTTTTCGTATTTCTACCTATGTTCATCGGGGTAAATTGTTCAGTATCATGAGTACATGCATAATTATAAGTTATGGCCGCTGGTGGTCGCGCCTTAAGTTCGTCGCGCTTAGTGTCAAGGTCTAATAAGCGCTGCTTTTCAAACCGTGGTCTTAGTTTTGACCAAGTACCTCCATTCTGATCTTTGCAAAGCCAAATCCTCCCATTGCGATGGCTCCCATCCTGATACATACTAAATCTATGAGCTGTTATAGCGTGAAAAAACCGGCCAAATGCGAGTCGGACTCGCGCCCTAAGGGTTCCGTACCTATCTACCATATGATATACTAAAAGCTTTTGCTCTTTGATTTTAAAAACTCCGCGACCATCCAACTTGACCCCCTCTTTTAAAGAAAAGTTTTTGAAACGGGAGCTCACCTTAATTGGTTACATTTAGTTGTGAGAAAAATTTAAATATTTTATGATTTTAGGCTTTTCCCTTTATTTGTACTGTGAGACCTAGCTTCTTGCCTAATTTCATAATTTTAGGTCAACGGGAATTACCCTGTAGGTTTTGCTTTTTTGCATAAATGTATGGAGATGAGGATGTAACGTAATGACCCTAATTACAAATAAAGATACTAATACAATCATAAAACAGCTCGCTGGGGGCTGAGAACAACTTAGAAAACCATAAAAAGCAATAAAATAAAAGATTTTGGAAACTTAGAAAAATCATAGAAATTTATGAATAATGGGCTTTAGATGACTTAGTAGATCTTGAAAATACATAAAAACATTATTTAAACACTTAAAAGTAGTTTTCATTACGAGTTTACAAAAGTTTCATTCATTGTAGGAAAATAGAGTTCTATACAAGAACGTTATCTTTACAATACAGGAACGCTATCTTTACTATACAGGAACGTTATATTTTTAATGCAGGAACTATCTTTGAAGGCCTATATCTTCGAAACTACTGGACCGATTGAGCTGAAATTTATGCCATTGTACTTCTATTTAATAGCCCAACAAAATGCAAAAGGTCCCATCGAAATCGGAGTTAGTTGATTTTTCACATGTATGTATACCGCGATTCGACGGATCGTATTGCTGGTATATATTGAGGGGAGTCGAGACGATGAAAATGGTCTGATGGGTGACCGAACTAAATTGTATGAGTGATGATGATATGTGGGTCTATGATACTAAAGGTGTCCAAATGGATGCGAAAGGCCCTCATATGATGGAAAATATTAGAAAAAGGTATTGGTGCATGACCTTAGGGTCCGGCGCATACTCCTCTTGTCCGATGTATATGAATATGAGTGCTTCGCGCAGAAATGTATCGGACGCGCCATAATGGTGGTTGGTGATGCATGGCAAGTAAAATAGACTCAAATATCATGAGAGCTCCTCTCATATAAGGGTGGTTTATGTCATCCGCCTTTTCGAACGCAAATGTCGGGGCAAGTTGGGAGCTGTTTACGATGTTGTCGAAGGAGTGTGGTACTGTTCCGAGTAAAGCAGAGATTGTGTTATCGAGACGTGAAAATCCGTTACACGAGTCGATGCTTGCTTGGCAGTTGCGGCACTTTCGACGATGACGAGTTTACAGTTTCCTTGTGTTTTGTACGATGAGGGCATCATGTGGCGGCGCGCCTGGAGTTCGCTATCGTGAGCTGCTCGTCGGCATTACACAACTATCTTGCTTAACACTGTTCTGCTAATAGTGCGTTGAAGGATGGAAGTCCGTATCCTGAGTGCTATGAACAGTACGGCCACGGTGATGATACGTTGGTTTCGTCATTGGAAATATCCAAAAGTATGTCTCCGATGTATCGATCACTATTTTTATTCATTAAACTGTCACTAAGGTTAGTAGTTGGAGCATGTCTTCGGCGTTCGTCCGGAGATCTTGGAAGTTCAGTCTAGCACCTGAGATTAACATCTATGAAGTAGAGACTTGCCTCTGAAGTAGATGCGGTATAGCCGGTAACCTAGTAATACTGAAAGACTGACGTCGATCTGACTCTGTGCTTCGGCGTGGAATCTCGATTAGTCGACTTTTCAGTATGAATATGGGAACAACTCGCTCTATCCGTTTCTTGGATGCAGATTGAACATTGAGTGAACTGGATGAGTGTTGGAGATGTGATCTGGCGAAGACTTTCTCAAGCCTTCGGGGACTGTTCTTCGGGATGGAACCTGAAGCCATGTTGGTACTCCCGTATTGACATGCTCGAGTCTAGAAACTCCCTCGCTGGAACGTTCTGTCATCACATCTCTGATGAGCATAACTATGTTAATAAAATCCACAAATGTAAAATCCACGAATGAACGAGATACAAACGCCTCATATGTCCTATGGCAACTGTGTAATAGCCAGGACTTACATGAGTAAATTCCATACTATCATATGAGTGCGCGCGAGTCGCGTAGAAGCTAAAAAATAAAATTAGGCGTAAAGTAATAAATGTTATACAAAGCTCATACAGTGTGGGTGACAGTATTCAGTACGCTTGGTTCGAGGATCGAGACTCTTAGGGACTGACTGACGTTCCCTGTTCTTGTGGTTTTACCACTATCTCGATTAACAAACCTTTGGATAGATCTAAGTCCTTCGGGGCTCCTCAACATAAAGCAATTACATTGCCTAAGGGCTTACCATCAAATGATCCTGTAAGGTCTTATGACCTGTGCTACGGCACTTCACAAGGCTACGGCCAGACAGACGACTCACCGATGTTCCAGAAGGTCTTACGACCTGTGCTTCGGCACTTCATTGGGCTCCGGCCTACTTTTGGCTTCGGCCACTTTTACCATTCATTAAATTGACACATAGGGGGCCGCAGCCTCGATTTCGGTCGGCTGTTGGTTCCGACGTGGAGAAATCCTCGTCCACCGATGGATTCATAATAGGCTTTTGCCTGTTCCTGGGCTTCGGCCACAACAATGGGCTCCGGCTCCAACAATGGGCTTCGGCTCCAACAATGGGCTTCGGCTCCAACAATGGGCTTCGGCTCCAACAATGGGCTTCGGCTCCAACAATGGGCTTCGGCTCCAACGGTGCTTCGGCACGGGCTCCGGCCCAAATCAAAAGACTGGCTAAGCCGGCAAAACCCTTCCCTGTGAGGGGGGAGCACATGACACACACGATATGTGAAAGTGTTGGAAGGTGCTCACCAAGTGCCGCGAGTGGCGGGGCGGCACTTCCCTCCCAATTTTTTTTTTTATTCTTCATTCCTTTCAGGAATAGAAGAATATGGGAGGGCTAATCATCCGTGGCCTCGCATAGGCAGGGCTTTGGATGATACGGGGATGGTGTGTCTTTCATGGTTTTGCTTTTACATGAACGACACAGGGCTAGCTAGTAATTAATAAACAAATTTTGCGATAGTAATACAGAGCGGTTTTAGATTCTTTCTGATGGTTATAAAAGTAATTTAATATTTTTCTGATTGCAAATAAAGAAATATTATAAGCACTGAAGAAGGCAGTGCATAGATAAATAATTAATACAAAAATAAAACGGGTTAAATGGAAGTCTTTAAGATAGATTACGAAACATGATTCTCAAAAAGAATTTGGGTTTCTGCTCGCAGTGTGGAGTCTTGCTATTGGATGATCATATGAAGAACATATTACGGCCTCGGAAGTCAAATATTTGATTTTCTTTTTCAGCACGTTGTAACGATGTGGGCCTACTTGGACTCCCAGGTAGATTATGTTTATACAAATCTATCGGGATCAAAGGACCAAGTTTAGAGGCCTTATAATTGTTAAGTGTAAGCACATCAATAGTATTGATGTGTCCAAGCTTAACAACTTTGCTTTACTTTCGGGCATAAAATTGTCATAGAAGTGGATAACTCTCTAATCCCGTTCGGAATAGAATATGTCAAGATTTTGAGAAAAGATCTTGTGAATGAAACTCGCTATGATATTTGTGCGTCAGTTCAAGGGACTGCGCCGTCGTAACACTTGTGTTATGGCTAAATTAAAACCCTATAACGAGTACTTCGGTACTTGTCATCTTAGAATATGTTTATTCTATTAAGTAAGGTTTAAGGTTCAGTTACAAGGACATAAAAAGCCATATCTTTTGATTGCGTCCTTGTAAAAAATTGGAATTTTCAGATCTTGTGGGGTTTATAGACCTTAATATTCGTTATCAATTTCAACCTGATACCTCTTCTCGTTCGTGAGAAAAAGGGTCTTGACAGACAGACACACAGATGGAGAACAAAGTGATCCTATAAGGGTTCTGTTTTTTTATTTTGAGGTACGGAACCCTAAAAGTAAAAGAACTTTCATACAAACAAAGTTACACCCTTATTGTTTCAGTTAACATGGGCACAGCCAACAACTCTTTGTAATATTTTTATTTCTTTTAACGTAGAATGAATGTACCAAGAAAAAAAAACTGTTTGCCGTATACATTTTATAAAGTAATGAAAATATGAATACTTTAACACGCATAAATTAATTGAAATATGTGTATGTATTTTTTATTCCAACAAGTTCAGGAAAAATAATGATGAAGAGTTGTTAATTTGTAAATCTTTGGGCAATATTTCCGTGCAAGCATATTATAGATAGAGTTTTTTGGAACAATTTTTTGGTATGCAGTCATCAATTTGTTCCATGTATGGATAGTGTGGGAATTTGTTAAATTGAGGTGTCCTTGCTTGTAAAACTTCATCCACGCCGAGCCATTAACTGGGTAAAATACCTGAGGTTCGTACACCTCAAAGCCTGAAAAAAAAAACAATAGCAATATGTATAGCATTCAAACCATGATACTGAACAACTATCTCCAAAAAACTTAGTTTTGTATTTCGACTCCATGGTTTCAGTTTTCAGTTTTTTTTCCCTGTAAATTGTGTTTTGGTGGCGTTATTTTTTTAAAAGTTAACTTTATTTTTGATTTTATTCAGTTTAGAAACGGCCGGCAAATTGTGTACGTTCGGCAAATTGCAAAACAGCATAGGCAGATTGTAAACGGGGTTAGACAAGTACTGGTGCATTTTGTCAGGTTAGTTAGTTAGGTTATCTTACGACCACAACGCACAAACCGAGCGAGCGAAGCGAGCGTGCCGCGGTAGCGGCCGGCGAGTGCCAGAAAAGAATTACGCGTCGTTATGTAAAATGAAGAATTTAAAAATTTCTCGGCATTTTGTAAAATGCCAACGCATTATGTGAACCGGCGAATTATACAATTTGCCTGCGAGATAAAGACAAGATAAAAGATTAGAAAAAACTTCACTTCCCATCTTGAATCTTGAAGAAAACCATGGTCTACCTACTTACCGTGGCATTTTTCTGCGTTTGTCGAATAAACGTTATCTGCATGACATATTCCTGTTAGTATTTCAGTAATTAATGCTGGTCCGTTTCCTGCCCAATATTTGCTCCGGTTTTCAAAATCATTTCCTAGTTTTCTACAAAACACATTTTCGGCAAATTTACCCACCATAGTAACTTTGCCCATGTCACAAATTTATTGAGCTAACTTCCATTATACTACATTAGACTTATTTATACATTATACTAAATTGACATTAGACCTTTTCCTCGTCTTTATAGGTACCTCCATTTGCTATTCCTCAAATACTGAGTTAATTTAACCTTCTGTTTTCTGACCACAAATAATTTATACTTTATTCATTGTGACTGATGAATTTTAAAATTAAAATATAAAAACATTTTATTTATATGTTTAAAGAAAAGTTACAATATCATACAGGAGCCCATGCCTCCTTTTAATCTTATAGAGGCCTTTGTCAGGAGGCACATACGTGAAAATATATTGAACAGTGTAATATTAATAAGTCTCAAAATATATAAAGTAGGTATCCGAATAATGCCTTTAAAATAAAGTTTCGGTCATTTATTTAGATTTTTTTTTGATAGAGGCAAACTGACACTCTAATAAAAAAATATTTTTACAAAAGTAGAAAAAAAAGTAGTTACAGTTACTCCAGCTAGTTACATAAAAAAAACTATAAACAAGGTGTTTTTTTTAAATTCAAACAACTCAAAGTATACATTTCTTAAGCTGATAGGTTCCATATTGTCCAAGAAAAATAAACTGCATCAGCTGATAACGCATTTAGTATGGGAGGTCAAAATGCTTTTTTAGTATTTGACGACAATATGTCTCCGTTTAGCTCAAGGAATTATGCCTTGAGTATAGTTCAAATTGAAAAAATACACCTTGTTTACATATAATTTTATATTTATCCTCATTATAGTTCTTTCACAGATGATTTCCTAACTAAAATAACGTAAAACTTACTCTACAGCTAATTGGGCCACTCTTCTTCCTATTTTTGTTGCTGACATGCTCATCACTCCAGAAGCTATCGTAAAATTACTCTCTCTTCCAGCAAAGTCATTTGCTAGTAAATCAAACGATTGTAACACAATAACATCCAGGTCGAGATAAATCCCTCCAAATTTCCATAACAAATAGAATCTTAGAATATCCGAAGTATGTGATACCTTGGCGTGGCTATATTGCAATAACTTTTTAGTAACTATACGTTCTAAAGGAGTTCCTATCAAAGCTTTTTCAAGGTGTATCCTACGAAATTGCACGTTCATTTTTCGTAGTTCTTGGAAAACATTTGTGTTTAAAGTAATATTTGTGATAGGACCAGTAAAAATTAAGAAAACTTTTCTGTTTGGACTAGCTCGTACTGCAGATTCAATAGCACAAGCCTGACGAGAATCCAGAAGCCCCCGGCAAGATGTCTCTACAAAGAATATATTCCTGTCAGTTTCTAGTTGATCTTCAATGAACAGCAAGGAATCATTAGCGATTTTGTTGTAACATGTGATATCATTTGTTATATGGGGATGCTTGAATCCATCAGCATTTTTTATCCACACGTACACCATCAAAATATTTAATAGACCTAACATAAAGAACAAACTAAATCCTTGATAAATAGATCCGTGACCTTTTAAAGTAATAGTCTCAATTTGTAAATTAAATTCAGTGATTAATTCTTTACTTTGTATCGACATATTTGTGTCCTTTCCTGGTGTGTTTACAATCAAACATAAATGGTTATCAACGTGAAACGCTTTATTAACAGTGGTTATTGCAAATTTGCAAGTATACACATAATTTTTTTATTTTAAGTGGGCATTAATAAAAAATACGATTCATTAATTCGTTGATTACACAAAAGTTTTAAGTATACGTATGTATATAGTTTTATTGAAAGCTATTAAATTCGATTTGATTCAAATTAGTGTATCTATATATAAGAGAAAAGAAACACGTTTGCAGAACAATTGAAATTATACTATATAAAGTTACTTATTAAAATCTAAAAAGTGTGGATCTTGGTGGACAGTTTAGCTTCAGTAAAGTAGTATTTGATATCTGGCTGGATATTTTTTTTGAAAAATTGTTCAATTTGACCATCCGGATTTAGTAGATCGACCCTTAGTACACACATTTTTTATTCATGCTCCAAAATCAGCTCCATACATGTTGTAAACCGTAGGGCAGTGCAAATAGGCTAGTTTAGCTAGACGGGAGTTTGGAGGTATTCTAAGATTTGCAGACGCATCGCTCCACATTGCATGGCCGTAGTTCTCATATGAATGAGTATGCATCCAACCCAGGTCTGAATTGGAGAAATATTGCAAGTAATTTTCATGCTTTACTGGATAAAAGCGTGATTTGTCGTACAATTCGATCCCTGAAAGAAGAATATATGAAATAGAGGATCAATACAATATAGGGCTTGACCTCCGGAATTCCATAATCTTCAAAATTCCGGAATTCCGAAAGATTTCAGTATAGGGAGTATTAGGGAGACAATTCACACAAGGTCATTAAAAAAATCACACCCAGAGGCAGGACTTTTAACGTATGCTCCTCGATTTTCAAATCTTTTTCTTTAATTTGATGTTGGAATTTTTGCCTAGCTACGATTTCCATTTCAAACTGAACTATATTGTTCAGTGTGATTGCTTTCTTTGGAGTAAATAAAGAATTTTCCAGCCTACGCAGTTGCCTTTGCAGTATTATTTTTACCTTGACAAGTATCCGCGCTCATTTTTTCAGTGTCATTGGTTGAACAAATTTGATCCAAAGCTCTAGTAAGTATCCCCAATCCTTTGTCACCAGTAAATGGATTGTAACCTTCATATAATGCTCTGAAAATATTTTTATCGTACTACACAAACTGATGGATGTTAGAAAAAGTACTTTGAAGGAAATAAATCATGATACTGAACAATTTTGCCCAACCGCAAAAACTTTATTATAATGTGCTTTATAAAATCTCGGATAGGGCAAAGTTACCAAACTTAATTTAGCTTTTTAACAGAAAAAAATCAAGGATGAAAATCAAACTATTAAACAAAGATAAAAGAAAATAAATGGAAGAAAAAGAGGAAAAAATGTAATAGATCTATATACCCTTACCCCATCGTTGCATTTGCGATCAACCTTCCGACTCTATCGTTGGAAAATCTCAAGGCACCGGTCGCAACCTCATTTGCAGACTGTTTTCCAATAAAATTCTGCGCAAGATTGTTAAAAGAATTTACAACAACAAAGTCAGGATCTAGACACACGCCTCCATACTTAAACAACGTCAAAAACTTCACTATATCCGCAAAATAATGTATTTTTTTAAATGTGTTAATGTATTGTAATATATCTTTTGAAAGAATAATCTCTAATGGAGTCCCTTTGGAGTATTCCAAAATATTTATTGAGGAGAATTCAATATTACCAAGAGTTTTTAAAAATTTATAGACATGACTTTTTTCGAACATGCTGTGTATGGAGCCAACGAAAAGAACATGGATGGACCAATCTGGGTTATTCCGTGCAGTGGATTCGATAGCACAAGCTTCTCTTGAAGTAAGACCACCTTTACATGAAGTTTCATGAAAGAATATGCTATTGTCATTGGGAATTATATTCAATTTAGTTTCATTATATAATCTCAACTTCCCCATTTTGTAATTTTTTCTAACAATGTTGAGCTGGCAAGCGTAACCTTCAGGATACGCGTAAAAATGTACGAAAGGTACGTCGTATCTGACTCTAGGGTGTGAAAAATCTTTAAGCAAAAAATTTAAATTGAGTAAACACATCAGACCAAGTATAGAACAAGCTAAAAACTTTAATAAAGAGCTAAGTTCACACATACCGTGTGGATAAGCCTGTAATATTAATTTCTGAATGCTGGCCATTCAAGAGGCATCATAAAATTTGTAAGTTTGATGTTGCGTGAAAGTGTATTTTCAAGGGAGTTAATATTACCTATGTATGTGGTTGCTGTTTTATACAGAGATTTTAAAAAAATTTACATATCCAAATCAAATGAAAATTATTTATTTGTAATATATTCTATGTAATTTTATTAATTTTAAAGTCTGTAATATAAAATTTTAAACATTAATGCTGAACAAAAATTGACAGTATAATCTGGGATAAAATTTTGACAATTTCACCACATAAGGGTACTTGCCAAAAGTGATTATTACAATTTTTGTAACTATTTTATGCTTTATGACCTTTAACTAGGTAACAAATTGATGGAAACTAGTTATCTGTATTAATAAATTTTATTATAATTATAAATGAACAAAGTAGACTAAAAGTTATGTCTTTCCGATGATGATATCTCTTTATCGAAGTTGTCTAGAGGGCAGCACTTGCCATCACTAAAGAGATTAATTATTTCAAAATACCAATTTCAACCCAAGTGGCTTGGTAAGTAGGTACGAGTAAATCGTATTAGTTATACTTAGTATAGTTTTTAGTTAGAAATTCCATGGGTAAAAGACGAGGAATTTAGTCCTGTCCGTGGGTAATTTCAGATCTTTTCAAAGTTGATGTAAAAATCCCGGCACAAGTCAAGGGTTACAATTACAAAATAAAAATAAGATAACACAAAATCCATATTTTCGGGAATTTGCTCACGCACGCCCCGAGGTGACGGTACAGCCGTGACTGAAATAACGGGACAAATCCCGGAAAAAATGTCTGCTAAATCCCGAACATCAACAAAGAATTTTATTCATGTGTGCAATTTGAGCAACGACAGGTGCGGATAGGTTGTTTTCCTAAGTTTAAAAGACAATAAATAAAACACGTCTGAAATATCGCAACTTTAGCTAAAATAGCCGACCCTTAAAGTAGGCCATGCTGCAGTGGTTTCTTGCCGTTTCTTTTACGCTGCCATAGCACGATCCGAAACGGCGTAGACTCGCTCTATTTGCATTGTATTCTGCATGACATTCAATAAGTATTCTGTAAAGAATCTACATTGAATAAAATTATCTGAATCTGAATACTAAAGAAAAATGCATGATTAGAGTTTCTATTCGATAAGGATAAGTTTGCAACACTAAGCGCATTTGGTTTTTCTGAATTAGAGTCATATCATTTTTGTTTTCGTGGTGGGCAATGCGCTTTGCTTTCTTATTAGGGTCAAAGTATGCCACTAATAAGACAGTGGGTATTATGGGCGGTGGTGACCACTAACCATCAGGTGACCCCACCTGCTCGTTTGTCGACTTGAACATAAAATCTTCGAAAAACAAGAACAATAGGGATCATGCATATTTTTTTTACATACATACATAACATCACGCCTCTTTCCCGTCGGGGTAGACAGAGACCACAGTCCTCCACCTGCTACGATCTTGACATACTTCCCTTGCTTCCTGTACTTTCATCAATCCTCATACATGCTCGTCGGTTAAGGGTACTTTCAACCTGGCCTTTATTCAGAAAGTCCTGAATTTGGTCCTGGTACGTTCGCCTAGGCCTTCCCCTTCCAACGTTTCCATTCACTCTCGCCTGGTAGATCTCTTTCGTCAGTCTTCGTTAATTTTTTTTAGTCGCATTTATTAACAAAATATGAAAATACCGTAGTAGAGATGACAAAAAGTGAAATTAAAATTTTAATCAGCTAAAAAATACGGCCGACATAAGCATTTTAAACTATTGATTAGACAGAGCGATCCGACATGGACGTGACGTCAAATGTCACTACGGCCATATAAACTCCATATTAAATTTCGTTTTGCTAGAAAGAGACAGAACCAAATCTTCGATGGCTTATATCTTTTTCAATTTCAAAGTTATTCGAAAAACTGTTTTACTAAACTGTTTATTACATTAATGAGGATACTTTTTTTAAATAAATAAAAATCATGCATATTCCCAATTGAAGTTGATCAATGTCCTCGTTTGGGATCAGTTAGGTTGTGCTAGGTTCTCTTTCGACCAGAAGCGAATTCGGTACTGTTTACTATTTTTTGACAGTATTTCAACTGACTCGGAAATCGATCAACTTGTGATTCTGGCTATTTTCCGGTGAAATATTTATAAGACAGACTGATAGAGACAAGTGTCTTTTTGGTACCCTTAAGGTAAAGGTACGGAACTCTAAAAAGCATAATTCAGTTTTTAGCCTCGGTGTAAAGGCAGCCTTTTAAGGGTTCCGTACCTCAAAAGAAAAAAACGGAACCCTTATGGTGTGACTTTGTCAGGCTGTCTGTCTGTCACACCTCTATATCTCAGCAACCACTCTCAGCTATCGACTTGAAATTTAGAATAGTTTTAGAATATAGTTGCCAAACTTAATTGCACATGAAAGAATTTTGAAAAAAAAAAATTATGATTATTAATGTAAAGGGGGCCAAAATAGGGGGGGGGGGGGCAAATTTCAAATTGTCGCTACTAAGTCGAATGGGGTATCATATGAAAGGGCTTTACTTGTACATTCTAAAATATATTTATATATTTTTTTACGATTCTTAGTTTTCAAGTTATGATGAAAAATGTCAAAAAAATACCATTCCCCCCCTTATCTTCGAAGTTTGTGAAAGGA
Source organism: Athrips mouffetella (assembly GCA_947532105.1). NCBI lineage: Eukaryota > Metazoa > Arthropoda > Insecta > Lepidoptera > Gelechiidae > Athrips > Athrips mouffetella. Next base: position 4,069,333 of record OX383969.1, on the reverse strand, counting down.
AAAATCTGAATTAAATATAGTTGACAGAAATTTATGTAAACATTACAATCTGCAAATATCCTTTACAAACAAATTTTGTTTTTCGGTCCTAAAAATGGACTTTATTGCTTCCTAAAATACAAAAAGTATATCAGAACCCTCAGTGCGCGAGTCCGACTCTCTCTTGACCGGTTTTATATTACAGAAGTAACTTAGTAGAAGAAATTCCCTTTTGTTCCCAATACACAATTTGTTACTAGCTGTAATTTAATTTATTTTTCTTTGATTACTTCGCCAAAGAAAGTTTCATGTATTGTGAACACGTTTCTTTATAGAAAGTTGTTTCGATTGAAATTCTTTACGGAGTTCTAGTAAATTGAGTAATAATTGAATGACAGACAAAATATTCTCGTCGTTTTTGTTCTGCCTTTGGGTTGGCCGGTAGTAAATGCCGCGTGGTATTAGGCTCGCCTTTTGTACGCTAGTGCAATAAAGTTTCAAAGAATATTTTAATCATTATTATGTTACATACATACACACATGTATGTACACACACGCAAAAATACACAATCTCACACGTTTACTTACACGCATACACTGTTTCACACAAACACACATACCCTCATTCAGTAGTATGCATAGTACATACATACATTGGTGTGCCTCACTGATATCCTGGTTTAAGTTTTAATTTTTTATCCCATTGTATCCTAAACCTCATCATCATCATAACATTTCATGAAACGTCCACTACAGGACAGGGAGCTCCCTCCAGAATTCTAGCTTTTGCTGGAAATGTAGAGGGGAAGTACCATAGTCACCTCGCTTGTTAGCGTTACGGCTTGCACCATGGACCGCGGTTGTAGGTGACCGCAGTAAGTAAGATACAAAGGAGGATGCTGCTGCCAATCCTCCAGTTTAAACCTAAATCCTAGATGTAGGAGAGCGTTGCCTCCTAACACAGGCGTTGAGCTTAATAGGAGACACCTGCCCCTAGCATTTACCTCTAAGCACTCAATTCTACAGTAAATAAATAATTTTATTTATTCATTACAGAGGTTCGATACATTTTAAACAATTGAATTTAATTTCCAGATGTAGATGACGAGATGAGGCAGTCGCCTTTCAAGATGGCCGGAGGAAGCACAGGATAGGACGTCGTGGAGAGAACGGAGGGAGGACTTTGCCCAGCAGTGGGACAGTTAGGGGCTCTTTTAGATAATATTAGGTCTTTACCTATGAAATTACCGTTTTGTATGGCGAATTTTAGGTAAACTCAATTTTCAGTACTAACATTTTTGCATTTTTCTAAAAAAATATACATCCAATCTTTTTTATTTTTTTAAGCATTATTGGGAAGACATTAAGCTTACAGATGCTTAAATTTAATTTTCGAAAAATATTATCTGTAAAAAAATATAACAAATCTAATGATGAAATCGGACGACATTTAAGACGAACAATTTTCAAACCTTTAATTTTATATATCAAAAAACTAAAAATAAAAACTTTATTTTATGCGTAAATTGATAACCTTGAAGTCGACTTTCAAATATAAATCAAATAAAAAAAATAGCATTCGAATTATAGGAATTATGATCTCATTAATCTTTAAGAAAATTTCGGCAATTTCATAGGTAAAGACCTATTATTTAATTTCACAGAATTTAATTTCACATTTGTAAAATTGGTGTAAGGTTCAAAATTTAAACAGTAAGTGTATTGAGTATTTGCAATAAAAATAGAAACGTTTTTTTATGTGTTTGTATTAAAGCACATTATTAGCACATCAAGGGCGAGTCGGACCCCAGAAAATTTGGCACAGTAGTTTGAACCTATACCTAAAACTTCGTCTGACATGTGCTATTGTGTAATGGTACGGAACCCTATGTGCGCGAGTCAGAGTCGCTCTTGACCTGTTTTTGCAAGGCATGTATGTTCCGGCCACAGGCCCATTGTCGGCCGATCACAACCTACATCACAACATATTCTATTTTCGAAATTGACAGTAACTACGTGACTATTCCGAGAACTATTTTGGTCCATTTGATCGGAATAAATACAATCCGGCAAAATTAAAAGACCGCAATCTCTAGCCCCTGTCACCCGTAATCCTGACATCCAATTTGGTAACGTTACTTTGCCTGGGTACAAGGCGATTATGTGAATAACTTTAGCAAGTCTAGAGCAGTATTTACATGATTGGCGTAGGATTGAAAGTCAAACGTGATTTGAATTTCAAAATAAACAATTTATTTAGCTTTATGTTCAAAATAATTGATAATTAAATCAAGTTGACATTAGGAATATGAATTAAGTTTTTTTCTACTTTTTACTGTAAGATGTTATTATAATAATATGCTCTCCACGCAAAACGACAATAAAAATTAACTACAACTTATCTGTAGTCCAATGTACAGTATTCTCTGCTCCGTCTAGAAGGTGGTAGGGCTTTTGTACAATGTCTGTCTGGGGAGGTACCACCGCCTTGCCTATTTCTGCCATAAAGCAGTAGTGTTTGCACTGCTGTTTCGGTTTTGAAGGGTAAGGGATCCAGTGAAATTACTGGCATATGAGACATAACATCTTAGTTCTCAGGGCAGGCAACGCGATTTGCTGTCTTATTAGCGTCAAAGTATGTCACTAATAAGACAGTGGGTGCCATGGGCAGTGGAGACCGCTTACCATCAAGTGGTCCACCTGCTCGTTTGCTGACTTGTAACATAAAAAAAAAACTTGCTAGGTAGTTGCAGCTAGTTTTCTGTAGTCCTTGTTAACAAAATTTGTGGTCTTTTGGTAAGAGCGCTCGGCTCTCGATCCGGAGGGTCTGGGTTCAATTTTTGGTGGGGACTCGGGGATACTGTCAAACAAAAATCCCTTTGTGTGATCTCCCCAGTTTGGTTAGGACATTGCAGGATGAATCACTTGATTATCTGAAAAGTTCCGTGTTTCGGATGGCACGTAAAGCCTTTGGTCCCGACTACTATCTACGGATGTAGTCGTTAATGAGCCATGTCAGAGGGCTTTCCTGGCTCAACAACTCTGACACCAGGGTTTGTGAGGTCGGTCATCGACTTTGCAACCCACACGATATGACGATGATTATCATCATCATAACATCCCATGAAACATCCACTGAAGGACAGGGAGTTCTCAAGAATTCCGGCAAAATCACGTTGTACAATTTGGAGCGGAAGAACCACAGTCACCACGCAGTTTGTTTAATTGTACGATACACTGAAAGACGCTGCCCATCATTCAGTTTATAATCCCTTAGGCCATGTCCCAACTAGGCTCACAGTGAGCCGACTGACTCCGACCGGCGCGTATCGGTCGCTCACTCAATTCATTCCGTCGGCGTAGTAGTGAGCTGACTGAGCCGCCGACCGGAAGCATAGCTCGCGGAATTCAGCTGCTCACTGAATGAACGTCGCGCGGCGCGTAACGCCGCAAACTGCGTACAGTAAGTACTGAATGGACACTCCGTTTAAAATATAGGGAGGCGTACTGGAGGCAGACAGTGAGCGGCTCACTGTGAGCCTAGTGGGGAGATGGCCTTAGTCACCTCCTACGACACCGACGGACAGAGATGGGTTGGTTCTATTCTTAACTGGCACCACATGGGCGACTACGGTACTTCATTTTAATTGTAGTACGCGTTCTTGTTGGAATTTTGGAGGGAGCTCTTTATTCTGCAGTGGATGTTTCATGGGATGTTATGGAAAGTCAAGGCAAACCGAAGTTTTGTCCTAGCATTGCGTGGGGGTAGAAAAATTGAAAATAAATTGATCCCGCAAGCCAGGCGTGACGCGAGCAATCGCTCAGAAGAAATAAGATTACCGCGATCGTGCGTACAAATCCTCTAGTTTCGCCTGTCAATGCTCACATTACACATACAGGGGCTTTTGCAAATATATGACAATAGTTTGACGGATTATTATCGGAAAAGGTATGCAGAATAACAACCGCTTGTCGGTAGAATCTTTTTCAACTCTATTACTACCCATAAGGTCCAAAAGTGTTTCTACTGAAGTGCTGTTGAGTGTACCATTGCATATACAATCAAACATTTTTAGGGTTCCGAACCAAAATGGTGAAAACGGAACCGTAATAATGCGACTTAGTATGTCTTTATCACAGCAACTATGATATCGATTTAAAATTTGGAATTATATTAGAACATTATTGCCCAACCTTTTTGCAAATGATTTTTTTATTTTTACTATCATTATTGCAAATAAAAGGGGCCCACAATAGGGGGACAAAATTTTAAATTGCCGGTACTAGGTCGATTGGGAAAGTTCTTTGCTAGTACATTCCAAAATAGATTTATGTATTATTAAAATTTTTAGATTAAACGTTATGATGAAAAATGTCGAAAAAAAAAAATACATTTCCCACCGAATTTTATCTCCAAACTTTGGAAAGCGAAAAATATGAAATAATTCTAATCGATAGAGATTTATGTAAACACTACAGCAAAAATAAAACAATGTCTCTAAATAGCACAGTTTTTCAGAAATCTGCAAAAAACTTTTTCAACACATTTGCTCATAAAACAGCTCTATTTGCACTGTATTAAGGTCCATAATCCAGCTTATTAAACACGCGTGTTTTTGTCATTATAATACCGCACTAGTGTTTTATTTTTGTTTTATTTTAGTCGGCCAAGTAAGTGCAAGGAGATTTTTTGCTTATTATGTTACTAAAATTTTCAAGCTGACTTCGAGAAAATATCATAAATGAATGTTGAGTTTATGAAATTATTTATAGTAATTAACTAATTAACAATAAATTTGTCATTTACGTAACAGGATATTCAATTTTTGATAATTTATTTCAAGGTTAATGGAATAGGATGTTTGGGTACCGAGTGTCAATTACTTTTTTTTATACCTTGGTTACTAGATTGACTAATAATAGATAAAAGATTGATGGTGTAAGATAACACAGTTGGTAATGTTTTGGGGCCTAAAAATTACTTTGTTGCTTTTAAAAATACTAAAGATATGTGGCGAACGAGTTCACCCATTTGAATTTTGCCGCGCAAGGCGCGCGCGCGACTCGCGCTTAGCTATTTAAATAGAGAGCTGCGATTGGCCGACTCTCGCCAACTTACTTGGCCGGTTTTTTTCTCTCAACAAGAAAGATTTTGCACTTTGATAATATAACGTGAATATTGTGTTTTATCAATACAACAAGTTTAAATAGCAGCTGGATAGTTTCCTTTCCTAAAACCATCCCCAGTTTGCTATAATGGTGACCCATTCCAACACGCTATGCTGTTTTCCTCGCCGTGAATAAAAGTCGCCGTTACAAGTTTTCTTCGATTCGAACTACAAAACTTCAAAGATTCGACATTAACCATCGGGCGATATCATCGTGCCTTTTCTGGACAACCACAGCGCCAATCCTGAGATTTTCCTGCCGGATTTTGTCGTCGAAGACAGTCCACAACGATCAATCGGGACTTTTCCATTTCTCCGGTACTGGACGAGCTGATCGACACAGGCGAGCACCTGTCGACGTTCTCCATATTACTGTAGAGGTATCTGGACGACCCGAGGTACGTTGGAATCATTACGGCAGTGGCGCGGCCTATATATCTTTGCCTTGGCCACTTTTCTGCCTGCCTTCCAGCTTTTTTTGCTCTGGCAAGGCTGAGGAGAGCATTGTCCGTGAGTTATGGATGAGGAGCCTTCCTCAGGAGGTTCAGCGTATACTGACAGCTCAAATGGACTTGCCCTTGGACAAGGTTGCTGACTTGGCTGATGCCATCATGGACACTCCTCCTTACCAGGAGGATGACTTACCAGTCATCATCAGTTAATGCCGCCAGTGCTTCTCCTGACCTAACTGGGGTTATGCGCCTCATTGGAGAGCTAGCCAAAAAGGTCGATGCGTTAAGCAAGGACCGTGCACGCTCTCGCTCCAGGAGTAACACTGGCGCTAACTCTCGTTCCTCATCGCGTTCTGGCAAAAGCAGCACATGCTGGTACCACAAACGGTTCGATACCAAGGCCGCTAAATGTGTTACTCCTTGCGACTGGAAACCTGATCAGACGGGAAACGCCACAGGCAATCAGTAGCGGCGTCTGGTTGCGAGTCAAATAGCCGCCGTCTGTTCGTGTCAGATACCGCGTCGGGCATTCGATTCTTAATCGATACCGGCTCGGATCTTTGTTGCTTTCCGCGCCGACTTCTTCGTGACACTTATAATACCACGGGATTTGACGAACGCGCTGCAAATGGAAGCGTTATTCGAACTTACGGCCTTCACTCACTTCGTCTCAACCTGGGACTCCGAAGAGACTTCAGATGGAATTTCATCATCGCAGATGTCAGCACACCCATTATCCGTGCTGATTTTCTGGCACATTTCAATCTGTTGCCAAATTGTAATAAGCGTCGACTGATAGACGGGACCACTAATGTTTCCGTTGCCGTTTCTGTGGCATCTATCAGTCAAGCCAGTATTAAAACTATCATTGCTGATAATTCCGTTTTCTCCAAAATATTACAGGAGTACCCGGACATAACGAGACCTCCAGGATATCCTCGCGTTGTCAAGCACAATACGGTGCATCATATCCTGACAACAGAAGGCCCACCTGTTTCCAGCCGTCCCCGCCGACTTGCACCTCATTAACTTCAGGTTGCAAAAGCTGTCTTCGAGGACATGGTAACTTGTGGTACAGCCCGCCTTTCCAAAAGTCCGTGGTCTTCGCCACTTCAGATGGTCCTCAAGGATAAACATATGGAGATTCCATCTACTTCTCAGGATCGATGGCGACCTTGTGGCGACTACAGGGGACTTAACGCTCGGACTATCCCCGATCGTTACCCAGTCCGTCACATTGGTGACTTCGGAAGCAACTTGGCTGGCTGCAACATCTTCAGTAAGATTGATCTGGTAAAAGCTTACCAACAAATCCCTGTCGCGCCAGAAGACATCTGTAAAACGGCAATCGTAACACCCTTCGGGTTGTTTGAATTTTGTTTTATGTCTTTTGGTCTGCGCAACGCTGGACAGACCTTCCAGCGCTTCATAGACGAAGTCACCAATGGCCTGGACTTCGTATTTCCCTACCTGGACGACACAATGGTTTTCTCCAAGTCACCCGAGGATCACGCCAATCATCTTCGCACTTTATTCAAGCGCCTATCAGAATACGGTGTTGTTGTCAATCCGTCCAAATGTGTGCTTGGTGCAGATAAAGTGACGTTTCTCGGCTACAAAGTCAATAAAACTGGTACTTGTCCACCCCCGGAACGCATCGAAGCCTTGCGGAATTTCCCTCTACCCAAGACGGTCGAAGGCCTCCGCAGGTTCCTCGGCATGGTGAATTTCTACCGCCGTTTTCTGCCACACACTGCTGAACTTCAGGCTCCACTGATCGACTATTATGCGTCTGCTCAACTGAAAGGTTCGCAGCCAGTTCCGTGGACTCCTGAACTAGAGCTCGCATTTCAGAAGTGCAAAGATCACCTTGCAAATGCGACGCTTTTGGCACATTACATACCTGACGCTAAACTCGGACTATTCACTGATGCTTCTTCCACCCATGTTGGCGCATGTTTCCAGCAGCTCGTTGACGACGCATGGCAACCCCTTGCATTCTTTAGTAAAAAGCTCAATGCCCGCCAGACCACCTGGCCTGCCTATTATAGGGAGCTACTTGCAATTTACGAGGCTGTTCATCATTTTCGCCACTTCATGGAGGCACAGCACGTGGTCATATACACCGACCATAAACCGCTCACGTATGCTTTTTCACAAAAACGAGAGAAGCTGCCACCTGTTCAACAGAACCAACTTTCTTTTATTTCCCAATTTTCGACAGACATCGTCCACGTCCAAGGGAAAGAAAACGTGGTTGCCGACGCTATGTCGCGCGTTGATGGCATCCATCTTATTGACAACTTCGCTGCCCTTGCTGAAGAGCAGGCAGCCGACGAAGAACTTCGTAAAATGATGACCAACTCTTCCCTCAAACTTGAAAAAGTTTTAATACCTGGTTCCGACGTTGAGATTTATTGTGACGTTTCTACGGGCAAGCCCCGTCCATATCTCACCCCATCTTTTCGTCGACCTTATTTTGAGAAAATCCACAACCTCAGCCACCCTGGCACGCGAACAACCGCACGCATGGTAGCTGATCGTTTTGTGTGGCCGAACGTCCGCAAAGATTGCAGTAGTTGGAGTCGTGCTTGCTTCGTTTGTCAGCGAAGCAAGGTTTCCCGGCACACATCAACACCTCTTGGTAATTTCTCCAATCCTACCAAACGCTTCTATCATGTCCATATTGACATCATTGGCCCTCTTCCTTACAGCAAAGGATTCCAGTACTGTTTGACAGCCGTCGACCGATTCAGTCGCTGGCCTGAAGCCTGGCCAATGGTCACTATGACAGCAGAAGAGTGCGCAGAGACCTTCTTCAGAGGTTGGATCGCTCGTTGCGGCGTGCCCACTATTGTGACGACCGATCAGGGTCGCCAGTTCGAGTCTTCTCTTTTCCAGACTCTCATGCAGATGTGTGGCACCAAACGCGTTCGCACCACGAGTTATCACCCGTGTGCGAATGGTCTCGTCGAACGCATGCATCGGCAACTCAAAGCCGTTTATGTGTCACGAGGAGACTTGGCACAAAACGCTGCCTGTGGTCCTACTCGGCATGCGCGCAGCTCTTAAAGAAGACCTACAATGCTCGCCAGCCGAGCTCGTTTACGGGGAACCCCTACGCTTGCCTGGCGAACTTATTGTCCCTACGTCACCTCCAGAGCGCGTCGAAGATCTCAATTTTGCCACTCAATTACGCCTACATATGGCGCGATTGAGGGCAACACCCGCCTCTCGTCACTGTCGGCAACAAGGTTTTATTTCGAAAGATCTGATGACCGCCAGTCACGTCTTTTTGAGGGATGACACGGTCCGACCTTTTCTCAAGCCGCCCTACACGGGGCCTTACAAGGTTGTATCTAGGACAGATAAAACTGTCACTATCACTGTAGGTGATAAAAACACCCAAGTGAGCTTGGACCGTATCAAACCGGCATACATTCCGGACAATTCTAGTTCATCTAGCCCTCGAGTTCCAGTCGCTAACTCACCTGCGTCGCCAACTCCAACCCCAGCTGTTCCAGTTGTACCTTCTACTCGTGCCGCAAACCCTGTATCACCTTTGTACACTACTCGCTCAGGTCGTAGCGTCCGATTCAAAGACCGTCTGGATCTGTAGCTTTAATTCCTACCAACTTTCTATATAGGCATGTTTATTCTTAAGTTAGATTTTTAACATGTTGTTTTAGATTTAATTTTATTTTTAGTTGGGTTAATTTTCTACCTAGGGGGGTGATGTGGCGAACGAGTTCACCCATTTGAACTTTGCCGCGCAAGGCGCGCGCGCGACTCGCGCTTAGCTATTTAAATAGAGAGCTGCGATTGGCCGACTCTCGCCAACTTACTTGGCTGGTTTTTTTCTCTCAACAAGAAAGATTTTGCACTTTGATAATATAACGTGAATATTGTGTTTTATCAATACAACAAGTTTAAATAGCAGCTGGATAGTTTCATTTCATAAAACCATCCCCAGTTTGCTATAGATATATCGGACCTCTGGGTGCGCGAGTCCGACTCGCACTTGATCGGTTTGTTTTAAAAGAGTTCACCCTAGACTTAAGAGGCGATTGAGCTTTTTTGCCTCTGCGACTACTTTAGAGGAGAACCCTAGTACAGCCCGATCCCATCAGTGGAAGACGTCTCTCATTGAACTGAGCAATATCCTTCAAATTGAAGTCTTCCCTGCAGGTGTTGACTTGCAGTGCTTCGTTTGGAAGTCCCTCAACCGCTTGCATACGCAGATTTGTTGTTCACATTTTAAAACATTATCATTTAGATATAAATTTATTTCACGATTTTCAGTAATTTTTGAGCACTAATTTTAGTTGCTGAAAGCGTCTTTAAAGACAAAGCTCTTTTAAATCGAATCATAGTTATCATATCAGCCGAAAGACGTCCATTGCTCGACATAGAACTCCCCTAAAGTTCTCAATGACGACCGATCCTGCGCTGCTCGCATCCAGCGGCTCCCCGCGACCTTGACCAGATCGTCGGTCTACCTTGTGGGGGGCCTGCCTACGCTTCGTCTTCCGGTACGTGGTGTCGTGGTCGCTACTCTAGAACCCTAAAAATCGAATGCTGATACTTTATGCCACAGCATTTGATTTAAAGAAGCATTTTCCAACTCAATAGGTACATTATTCTTTGTTGTTCAATCAAAGTTATTCGTAGAACAGTGCTCCATAAAAACAGTAAGTGCGAGCGAGAGGTATTGTGATTTATAACATAATCTTTGCGTTCGTAAGGGTGCAACTACTTATTAATGCTTTTTTAAGACCCTGTATGGTACACATACGTGATTTGCGCCAAGAGCGACATTTTCCACGTTCTTGGCGTTTCGTTCGACGTCGAAATTGATTTCAAGAGGCAGATCAGCTGTTGTGTTAGTGATTGAAGTTGACGGATGCGTTTCGTTTATTTTCTTACGTATTTGTGGATGAATGGTATAATTTTTGGGGTTGCCTTTTTTAACTTTTTAAATCCGCTTCGGAACAATCAATTCAATTCAATTCATTTATTGATAAAATATTACATTTTACAAGTCAGCAAATTATATACAAAAATTATAATAGAAATCAAAAATTATAATAGGAATCAACATATTATATTATTAAATTTCATTCAAAATTATAAATTATTTGCCACATTTGTCATAGTTTCCTTTAGAGTTTGGGTTAGCAAATTCGCAGGTTTACAGTCAAATTCGCGGATTGAGTAGTATGCTTCCAACGTTAGCATGCTTTTAAGTTTATTAACAAACGAGACATCGGTCTTACTGTTTTTTATTTCACTTGGGATTTTATTATAAAGTTTAGGGCCCATTATATGTAGGCATTTCATTGATTTAGTAAGCCGAGAAGAGGGCAGGCGCAGATCGTGATGCCGCCTCGTGTTACGAGTATAGCTTGAGGTATCACCGACCGTAGGGAACTGTTGGATGTTACGACGCATGTACTTAGCTATCTCTAGTATGTAGACACAGGGTAATGTTAAGATTTTAGCAATGGTAATGTTAATCCGCAACGAACCTTTCCGTCAAGTTTGACACACTACAGCGAAATTTCTGTTTCGGCACGTTTCGCAACCACAAAGCAAATGTCATGAGTGACGCGATCGTTTTGACGCAGAATTTCCGCAGGTATTGTCGCTGCAACTTTCCATCTCCACCCGTGGTGGTCGTAAGAGGCGACTAAGGGTTTATGAACCGGAAGATGGGCTCTTTCTGTGTATCGTATCATCTTACATACTGCGGTCACCAACAACAGCGGTCGCCAGCCGCAACGCTTACAAGCGTGGTGACTATGGTAAATCCTCTCCATTATTGCTGAAGTTCTGAAGGGAGTGCCCTGTCCTGCAGTGGACGTTTTATGGGATGTTATGATGATACACACATACGATACGCAGAAGGACACTGCTGCTTATTCTTTAATTCAAAATTCCTTGGTCGCCTTTTATGGCACCTAATTCAACCAAACTTACACTCATGTAAATATCTAATCTTACAGAAATAAAAAACTTAATAAACATTCTATGAAAATATTCAAACAGTTTCCATAATATACCACATTTTTAGACAAAAAAAACCGGCCAAGTGCGAGTCAGACTCGCGCCCTAAGGGTTCCGTACCTATCTACTATATAATATACTAAAAGCTTTTGCTCTTTGATTTTAAAAACTCCACGACCATCCAACTTGACCCCTCTTTTATAAAAAAAGTTCTTTAAACGGGAGCTCACCTTGATTGGTTACTATTAGTTGTGAGAAAAATTGAAATATTTAATGTTTTTAGACTTTTTCCTTTATTTGTACTGTGAGACCTAGCTTCTTGCCAAATTTCATAATTTTAGGTCAGCGGGAAGTACCCTGTAGGTTTTGCTTTTTTGCATAAATGTATGGAGATGAGGACATAAAAAGCCATATCTTTTGATTGCTACGTTGTAAAAAATTAAAAATTTCAGGTCTTGTGTGGTTTACGGACCTTAATATTCGTTATCAATTTAAACCTGATACCTCTTCTCGTTCGTGAGAAAAAGGGTCTTGACAGACAGACAGACAAACGGACAACAAAGTGATCCTATAAGGGTTCCGTTTTTAGGGTTCCGTACCTCAAAAGAAAAAAACGGAACCCTTATAGGATCACTTTGTTGTCCGTCTGTCTGTCTGTCTGTCAAGACCCTTTATCTCACGAACGGGTAAAGGTATCAGGTTGAAATTAATACCATATATTAGGATCCATGAACCACACAAGATCTGAATATTTCAATTTTTTACAAGGACGCATTCAAAAGATATGGCATTTTATATCCTCATCTCCATACATTTATGCAAAAAAGCAAAACCTACGGGGTACTCCCGTTGACCTAAAATTATGAAATTTGGCAAGAAGCTAGGTCTCACAGTACAAATAATGGGAAAAGTCTGAAATCATTAAATATTACAACTTTTCTCACAACTAATGGTAACCAATTGTGGTGAGCTCCCGTTTCAAGAACATTCATATAAGAGAGGGGTCAAGTTGGATGGTCGCGGAGGTGATTTTTGTTTTAGTTCTATTTTAAAAACGGGAACACTTACAAACATAAAAATTTGTATGTTTATAGTGCATAAGCTATTGAATAACAACAAATAATAAAATTTTGGTCAAGCGCGTGTCGGACTCAAAAAATCTAGCACATTAACTTACTGAAATTTCAACTAATACAATTATGATTATGTGGTGGTACGGAACCCTCGGTGCGCGAGTCCGACTCGCACTTGGCCGGTATTTTTTTTATTGAGGTACGGAACCCTAAAAATAAAATAAAAATACAAAATGGCGGCAATATTTTATTTTTAAAACGCAGCAATTGCCAGCACGTGTGACGATCGTTCTCTTGATGGCCAATTAGAATGGCTTCACTCGTATTTCGCTTGTAGACGTCAACTTCTACTTTTGCTTGCATTGCTGGTTAGATCCTTTAATTTTTAATAAGTAAGCCCAATGGCGGTTGATTTTTTCCTCTTTTACAATAGACTGGCCACTAATATTTCCGATTCGGATACCGTATCAGAAAACCGCATCCGTATATTTGTACAAAAAACTGTCACAAGAGATTTTTGGTATTCTCTAATAACTGAACATCACTAATCATCAATCAATCATCATCTTCGCCGTTTACAAACGACGGGAAAACTGTATACGTTCGGCAAATTGTAAAACGGCGCCGGCAGATTCTAAACGGGTTTAGATCACTAGTGCATTTTAGGAGCAGGGGTCGGTTAGCGCGTGTGTCCCAAAATTTAAAGCCTTTTTTCACTCAGTGAAATAATAAGAGTTTTTCTCACTGTTTTTAATATATGCCCTTTTTTTAATGGCAATGGTAAAAAAAACAAGTCAAGTGCGAGTCGGACTCGCGTGCCGAGGGTTCCGATATAACTTTAGTATTTTTGGATTCAATAAAGTCCATTTTTAGGACCGCAGAACTAAATTTGTTTGTAAAGGTTTTTTGCAAATTTCTAAAAAACTGTGCAAGTTAGAAAGATCGTTTGATTTTTGCTGGAACATTTACCTAAACTTCTATCGTCTGTAATTAATTCAGATGTTTCCTTAAACTTCAAAATGCTATAGTTTTTTGGCAACTAAGGGTAAAAAAATACAAAAATATATTTTAGAATGTACAAGTAAAACTCTTTCATATAATACCCCACTCGACCTAGTAGCGACAATTTGAAATTTTGCCCCCCCTATTTGGGCCCCCTTTACATTAATAATCATATTTTTTGTAATTCTTTCATGTGGAATTAAGTTGGGCAACCATATTCTAAAACTATTCCAAATTTCAAGTTGATAGCATGAGTGGTTGCCGATATATACAGGTGTGACAGACAGACGGACAGACAAAGTCGCACCATAAGGGTTCCTTTTTTACCATTTTGGTATCGGAACCCTAAAAATAAAATAAACTATCGTTAATTGGGTAACTTAAGGTAAATTCAGAAATGTATAATAAATTTATGTATTTTTACGATATTATTACGACGCAATGTGAAGGGCTGGATGCTCGACGCTGATTGGGTCATTTAATTTTGTGTCAGTTGGCAACGTAGCTAGAAAATTGTTAAATATAGGCTTCGATCATACAAAGGTAGATGCACGGTAGCTGCTCAAAATATGTCACCATAATAAAAAGTAGAAAAAATAATAAAATAATAGAAATAATAAGTAAAAAAAAATTGAACTGAAAAGAGAAAAAATGAGTTAAATTTCTTTGAAAAAAATTCTTTGAAGAATAAATGAGTTCAATTCTGATCAATCTTGATTCACTTTATTTACTGCACTTACCTAAGTCTTCTGGAAGAAATATCCTAGCTGGAATAAGCAGTACCTGTTGTCGGTATTTGCTTTTTTATGTGTATAATAAACACATAAACATTTAAATAAAAAAACCGGCCAAGTGCGAGTCGGACTCGCGCCCTAAGGGTTCCGCACCCATCTACCATATGATATACTAAAAGCTTTTGCTCTTTGATTTTAAAAACTCCGCAACCATCCAACTTGACCCCTCTTTTATAAGTTCTTGAAACGGGAGCTCACCTTAATTGGTTACTATTAGTTGTGAGAAAAATTGAAATATTTAATGATTTTAGACTTTTCCCTTTATTTGTACTGTGAGACCTAGCTTCTTGCCAAATTTCATTTAGGTCAACGGGAAGTACCCTGTAGGTTTTGCTTTTTTGCATAAATGTATGGAGATGATGACATAAAAAGCCATATCTTTTGATTGCGTCATTGTAAACCATTGAAATTTTCAGATCTTGTGTGGTTTATAGACTTTAATATTCGTTATCAATTTCAACCTGATACCTCTTCTCGTTCGTGAGAAAAAGGGTCTTGACAGACAGACAGACAGACAGACGGAAAACAAAGTGATCCTATAGGGGTTCCGTTTTTTTATTTTAAGGTACGGAACCCTAAAAATAAATCAGTATAGGTAAATTAAAGTATAACTTCATATTATGCCAGAATCGACTGGAATGATCAGGAGACTTCAATTATATTGAGTGTAAAAAATTATATGCACTATCTTAGCCTGTTTTATCAGAGCTCCGATATTATCAGATTTACAACAACAATTACGTTCGGAAATTTACTTTTATATGGGAATTTCCTTGTCAAAGGCCGAACCATAGACTAATTATCGGCGCGATATTATCGTAGTTTCACTTCGGAGTACGGCAGCAGCAGGTGCAGTGTCTATGGGAAGTTGAACTTTTTTTTCATATTTCAGTTTGTTCCTTGAGAAAAGTTGTTCAGTTTCACGGTCCAACTAACATGCTAAAATAGTGCTTACTAAAATTTTAACACATCTACTTGAAATTATCAATGAAACACTATCTACAGGTGAAAACTGAAAGAGCATGGTCAGTCAACGTAACTTAACAACTTTCAGGAAATAAAAAAATAAATTGTGTTCTCCTTACAAACTGTCAAATCAAGTTTACAATTTTGTATGTAGAGGCTAGGTATAGGCTGATTTATTTTTAAAATTGTATTTTCTGAAAGTGGTTCAATTACGTTGACTCCGTTGAAACCTACCATAAAACCCTTTATATTTTACGAATATTTCGGCTTGATTCACTTTAGAAAACAAAAGGCTGTGATTTTTTTTTCTATTATTCCAAGAATTGGCCTCCTGCATCGAATATCGTTATTTCCACTCCCAAACATCCAAATTCCGTGGAGGATGCGCATAGTTACAAGTTTCTATTCAGCAGTATTAGTATTAGTCGGTCTCCAGTGTACGAAGTTTATAATGAATTTATGTGTTTAGCCGAGCTGCACTAATTTTGTGCGCCCACGCTGTTTTAGTGTTATAACGAGTTTGGTCAGTTAATTTTGTTGTTTGAGAGTTATTATGTACCTATGTAATAGCAGTGCAGAATAGTATCCATCTCTACCCGTGGGTGTCGTAAGAGGCGACTCGGTTAATAAACCAGAGTATCATATCATGTTTTCTTTTTTCGGTCACCAGCACATCGGTCCATGGTGCCAGCCGTAACGCTAACAAGCGAGGTGACTACGGTGCTCCCCTCCACATTGTTTCAGCAAAGCTGGAATTTTGGAGGGAGATCCCTGTTGCAGCACAAACCGTGCGCCGAACTATCGCAGGGTTAAAGGCGCAAAAGAACAAAATAGTTACCAGTAGTCCCTTTGAAATTATCAAAGGAACTAATGGGAAAAAAAAATCCCACTAGTCCCTTCAAAGGGACTGTCTAAAGGGACTAGTGGGAATAAACGTTCCTTGTAGTGGACGTTTCTTGGGATGTTATGATGATGTTGTCGCGAAGGTATAACAAACTCTATACCTTCTCCAAGCTCGCTTTCTCCACCTTACCATGTCCGTTTGGTCTAGAACTTTATCCTGTCTGGCTAAAGCAGGGATGCTTCCAAGCTAACGCGCGTGACTTGATTCTCATTCCTGTAGGAGAAATCCCACATTAACTAAGTGCCACAAACACCATCAGCTCACGAGATATAGTGTTTAGAGGCTTACATATTATTGTCATTTCTTAAACGTACTCGTATCTATCTGGTTATTTGTAATTTCGGTGCACCGTCTTTACCCCAGTCTATAAATGAATATTACCATTAAAAGCATATCACCTTTTATTGCAATTTTGCCTCTAATCTCGTGAATTGAAATAAGTTAAACAATTGTTTCACTTAGCTCTCAGATCGTCGCAGTCCATCGGCAGCCATGGAAAACACCACTTTATACACCAACTCACTACTTAACAAACTTGTTAAATAATTCATTAGAAAGAAAAGTTATAATAGAGCGGGCTCTGAAGGATATTTCGTTTGCAAAAATAGCTCACCGCGAAATTTTTTGTGATTTGTCTACCTGAGACCTTCGACTTTATAAATAGCCATGTTGCCCCGCGGTTGAATGGTCCGTCTGTTTGTCTGTCTGTCCGATTTTTAAAGGCTTGTATCTTTTGAACCGTAATAGTTAGCTGGTTCAAATTTTCACATAATATGTGTAATTATGGTGGACATCTTAACAAATAACAAAAACAATTAAAAGTAAAAAAAAGGAGGACCCCATACAAAAACGTGAATTTTTGCCATTTTTAGGGTTCCGATACCAAAATGGTAAAAAAAAGGAACCCTTATGGTGCCGCTCTGTCTGTCTGTCTGTCTGTCCGTCTGTCTGTCACACCTCTATATCTCAGCAACCACTTATGCTATCGACCTGAAATTTGCAATAGTTTTAGAATATAGTTGCCCAACTTAATTGCACATGAAATTTTTTTGAAAAAGTATGATTATTAATGTAAAGGGGGCCAAAATAGTGGGGGCCAAATTTCAAATTGTCGCTACTAGGTCGAGTGGGGTATCACATAAAAGGGCTGTACTTGTACATTATAAAATATATTTTTGTATTTTTTTAAGTTTCTTAGTTTTCAAGTTATGATGAAAAATGTCAAAAAAATACCATTCCCCCCCCCCCCCTTAATTCCGAAGTTTGAGAAAGGAAAAATCTGAATTAATTACAGTTGACAGAGGTTTATGTAAACTTTAGATGAAAAATAAAACGATCTTTCTAAATTGCACAGTTTTTCAGAAATCTGCAAAAAACCTTTACAAACAAATTTAGTTTTGCGGTCCTCAAAATGGACTTTATTGCTTCCAAAAATACTAAACGTATATCGGAACCCTTGGCGCACAAGTCCGACTCGCACTTGACCGGTTTTTTGTTTAAGCTCTATCGTTGAATCAGTTGCAAATGCTCCAGTGAAAGCTGATGCGATTGTAGTGCACTTGACCAGTTTTGATTATTTATTGTTATACTATAGCTCATGCACTATAATCGTACCAACTTTCACCTAAGTATATGTTACCGTCTCAACGATAGAGCTAAAACAAAAAAGCCAAAAAATGTATTGTAATTTTTTTTTTGTATGGGGGGCACCCCCATTTTTTATGTTTTTTCTATTTACTAAGATAGCCACCACAATAAAGCATATTATGTGAAAGTATGAACCAGCTAGCTATTACGGTTCAAAAGATACAAGCCTTTAAAAATCGGACACACAGACAAACAGACGGACCGTTCAACCGCGGGGCAACATGGCTTTTTATAAAGTCCAGTGTCTCAGGTAGACAAATCACAAAACAATTCGCGGTCCGCAATTTTTGCAAACGAACATCTAATTGGAGCCTGCTCTATAAACCTTCTACAAACGCGGCAACTGCAAACTGTCAATCTCTCCAAACGACAATACAAAATGGCCGACCTATGTAGCATCCTTTCTGGGGTTGCCATAATTTCGCGACAACGTTCGCGACAACGTTCGCGACAGATGTAATAGCAATGTTACACTGCAACGGGAAGAATTTGAACCTTTACAAAAGCATAAAGCAAATCCATGGGATTAGACTACGGGTCCCTTTGGCAAAGTCTGGATCCGCCCTTGTCACATGGAGAGAACGTACACACGGCCGCACATCGGTAGAAACACTTTTGGACCTTATGGCGTGGTAATAGAGTTGAAAAAGTTTCTACCGACAAGCGGTTGACCGTACTACAATGTTGTCAGGAAAAGTCGCTAGCCGCCAGCGGCTTAGAAATAAAGGTTTCAAAATTTACTCCAGGACATACCTGTTGCAAAGGCTATCTTCATGGAAGAGGCATGTTATGTGACATTGGCACCTTTGCACTTGAATGTAAAATACTCTGTTAAAAAAACCCAAACCTTTTTGTATGCGTACCAGCGTTCATATTTTCTTCCTCGCCACAACCTGGACACTCCATACAACGAGCGCGAAACCACGAACTGTCAAAGTTTGAAATTGGAATGGAACACGCGTAGGCCTACTTATTCAGTACAACGGACCCGCATCAGCACCACCCGATTCCCGCGAGCGCGTGTTCGCGGGGGTGCGGGGTGGATTGCAAGGGGGGCGGAGAGTGACCGTTCTGTACGATAGTACTATTACTTTATTCTGTGCCTCGGCGCACCTCGGACACTACATACATCGCTCGAATTTAAAATTGGAAGGTCGCGTAGGCTCGCATATTCAGTACAACAGACCCTCAGAAGGACCACGAGAATCTCGCGGTCGGGTGTTCGCGGGATAGATTGCAAGGGGGGCGGAGAGTGTCCGTTCTGTTTGATAGTACTATTACTTTATTCTGTGCCCTCGGTGTGCGAGCACGACTCGCACTTGGCTGGTTATTTTCTGTATTTTTCATATACAGCGTGATTAGGAAATGTCTGACTATACTTGAGTATGGTACTTAGGTCATGAAACTGAACAGCTTTCTCCAAGAAACATAGGTTGAAAATTGAGTTATTTTTTTGGTTTTCCCATACAAATTCTAGTATTGATGGCGCAAGGTTTGTATGGGGAAGCCAAAATTTTTTTCTATTTTTCAACCTATGTTTCTTGGGAAAACTATTTCAGTTTAATGTCCAAAGTACCATACTCAAGTATAGTCAGACATCTCATTATCACTCTGTATACTTTAGGTACGTATATTTTTGCCTAACACCCTGTATAAAATCCACAGCAAAAACAGACACAATTCTTTACCATCAACGTCAAAACAACAGACAAAGTATCGGAAAGAAATAATCCAGTGAACAACTTTAGTCGTTAGTTGTTCACAACTAAACTCAAACAAAGGATAGTCCAAGTTGTGTAGTTAAAAGTTTTAGATGTACACTTGTAAGGGATATTTTGTTGAGCCCTTATGGGATGCTTCCTTTTAAGTAGTTTGGAGATTTTTAATTACTCATCATCATCATATCAGCCGAAAGACGTCCACTGCTGGACATAGGCCTCCCCTAAAGATCTCCATGACGACCGGTCCTGCGCTGGTCGCATTCAGTGGCTTCCCGCTACCTTAACCAGATCGTCGGTCCACCTTGTGGGGGGCCTGCCAACGCTTCGTCTTCCGGTACGTGGTCGACACTCTAGAACCCTAACGCCCCATCGGCCATCGGTTCTTCTTGCGATGTGCCCTGCCCACTGCCACTTTAGTTTAGCGATTCTCAGGGTTATGACAGTTACTTTAGTTCTTTTAATTACTATTTAGTATGAAATATTTGTCAATCTGTACGTCCGAAAACAGGAAACAATTATTAGCTACGAGTACTATCTGGTGCCCGCGACTTCGTCTGCGCAGGTTTATAAATTGTAGCCTAAGTTTATTCTGATGTATAAGCTATATTTTTGTAAAGTTTCATTAAAAGCCATTAAGTAGTTTTTACGTGAAAGAGTAACAAACGTCCATACTTACAAACTTTCGCGTTTATAATATTATTGCCTGCGACTTTTTCCGCGTGAGTTTCTGGAAGGAGGATGATTTTTGTTTTTGAAGTGAAAACTTCTTAAACGGCGCTTGTAACTTTTTTAGATGGGTAAAAAATGTTAAACTCACGTCAGATGTCGCGTCAGATGTTTAGGTTTTGAAGTGAAAACTTCTTTAGCGGCGCGTCAGATCTGACGAAGATTGTCTAGTATATCCTATACTATTAAACGAGCAATATTATATATTTGTAATCGGTTTCTCGAAAACGGCTCTAACGATTTCGATGAAATTTAGTATACAAGGGTTTTTGGGGCAATAAATCGATCTATCTAGGTCTCATGTCTGGGAAAATTCGTTTTCATCGTCTTGTTTAATATTTCTTAGCGCGTTTTAGTGCGTTTAGAAACTTACAACGCCATCTGTTGTTGAGTAGCATAGGTTGCTCACCCGATGATATTTTAAGCATACAGAGCATAGCTCGGTCGCCCAGCTACTGTAATATAAATTGTCATGTTTGTCTACGATAGCGCAATAAAATATTGTATATAAGTACTTTTATACTGATAAATAAAACAATTCGTGCAAAATTATTCCCTAACCATTATATAATATTTAAAAATGCACAACGTTTATGTTTAAGTTTTCACTTCTGCCAGCACTCCCGGAGTGCAACCCGTCCTTTTTTAGGGTTCCGTACCTCAAAATAAAAAACCGGAACCCTTATAGGATCACTTTTTTGTCCGTCTGTCAGTCTGTAAAGACCCTTTTTCTCACGAACGGGTAAAGGTATCAGGTTGAAATTGATAATGAATGTTAAACTTCGTGGACCACACAAGATCTGAAAATTTAAATTTTTTACAACGACGCAATCAAAAGATATGGCTTTTTATGTCCTCATCTCCATACATTTATGCAAAAAAGCAAAACCTACAGTGTACTTCCCATTGACCTAAAATTATGAAATTTGGCAAAAAGCTAGGTCTCACAGTACAAATAAAGGGAAAAGTCTAAAATCATTAAATATTACAATTTTTCTCACAGCTAATAGTAACCAATTAAGGTGAGCTCCCGTTTCAAGGACTTGTCTATAAAAGAGGGGTCAAGTTGGATGGTCTCGGAGTTTTTAAAGTCAAAGAACAAAAGCTTTAAGTATATCTTATGGTAGATAGGTACGGAACCCTTAGGACGCGATTCCGACTCGCACTTTGCCGTTTTTTTTTTCTGTGGCTACCTTTTGTAATAATGCCTACGTTATAATAACTCAACTCCATCTTTTAAGTGATATGAGTCGATAGATCCATCAGTCATGGTTTCTTTTTACACAGCATTCTTTTTAAGCCCGGAAATTTGGCGGTTCTGCCCATGGAACTGAACAAATTTTCCCAAGGAACATAGGACGAAACACGAAAAAAAATTTCGGCCTCTTATACAAAATGCGCTATCAGCTGATGCAGTTTGTATGGAAAATAGTTTAATACCAATTTAAATTAACAGGCGGCCACGCGAAGTATATTTTTCTTATTTCCTTAAAAAATGTTACTTAAGAAATTAACTATCCTGTTGCATAAGAAAAAATCTCTCTCTGAATAAGAAGGTCGGAAAGTAGGAAAAATTAAAAAAGGTAAGTTTATCTATGCAGTATTTTTTTTTCCTATGTAAAGGAAAACAAATAAGAGGGAAAACAATCTAATCTATTTTCTTCGCTATTATTCTGGACCTATCACCCTGTATAGATAGAGCGATAGGTGTAGTTTTAGAACAGCTGAGAGGCGTAAAGTTAGTACAGTTCGGACTAAGACACGTCGAAGTTGTGAAGTCCTATTTACAGCTGGGCTGTTCGATCAGAGTGAGCAATTTGTATGGAGAGGTCCAAAACTTTTTTCGTTTCCCAAAAATGTTTCTTTGGGAAAGTTGTTCAGTTTCGTTGACTGAGCACGCCCGTTCAGATTTCGGTACATCGTCCCTTACACCCGGTATATAGGGTGACTTTTAATTAGTTCTTGATAGAAAAAGGTATGAATGTACTCATGATACTGAACATCTTTCCCCAAGGAACATGGGTCGAAATACGAAAATCGAGTTTTGACCTCCCATAGAAACTGCATCAGCTGATAGCGCATTTTGTATGTAAGGTCAAATTTGGTTTTTCGTATTTCGACCTATGTTCCTTGGGAAAAGTTGTTCAGTATCATGAGTACATGCATATCTTTTGCTATCAAGAACAAATTAAAAGTCACCCTATATACAAAGTGTAAAAAAAATACGATGATCCTATCTAAGGATCCTTTCCTTTCCTTTTAATTTTTACTTTCCTTTCCTTTTTCTACATCACTAATAGATTGTATAAAAAATTTAAAAAAAATAATGTTTCTTAAAGAAGTAGTTTTAGCTCAAGAAGAAGAGCAGCGCCTTTAAACTGGTGTATTTATAATAGTCCGGTCCCTTATAGTCTTATATCGCCAAATTCTCCAAATTGCACCAAAAAAAAAAATGGAAAAATTTGGTGAAATTGTAAGGCATGTCTACGTGAAACAGCAAACTGACCGCACTATAATGCATAAGCTATATTAGAATAGCAACTAATAACAAAAACTGGTCAAGTGCGTGTCAAACTCGCGCATTTAGTACACTTCTGAGTGACTGCGCGTCCATAATTAAAACGGTATGTTTACCTTAGTCGTAAGGAACCCTCGGTGCGCAAATCCAACTCACACTTGGCCCGTTTTTTAAATAAATAAATTACTCGGCTCCATTTGGAATGGAATACAATGCAATACCTATAAAAACCTTAAATTTTATGATTTATTAGCCGTAGTACTACCGCGCTTCAGTTCTAAGTATGGGAAACCCTAAAATTTATTGTTTTTTATTCTATTTTTATGTGAAAATCTTAATGCAGTTCACAGAATACATCTACTTACCAAGTTTCAACAGTATAGTTCTTATAGTTTCGGAAAAAAGTGGCTGTGACGTACGGACAGACAGACAGACAGACGTGACGGAGCGGCAGCTCAAGAGTGTGCTCAGACCACGAAAATCAACAACTTTTCCAAAGAAACATGGGTCAAAAGTGGAGATATTTTTTTGGCTTCTCCATACAAACCTTCAACAGTGGACAGTGCATTTCATATGGAGAAGCCTTAAAAATTTCTCCGATTTCGACCCATGTTTCTTTGGAAAAGTTTTTCAGTTTCGTGGTCTGAGTACACCCTTGAACTGGCGCTCGGTTTTGCATTTACACCCTGTATAAGGGTACCGTTTTATGCCATTTGGCTATGGAACCCTCAAAATGTGAAAAAGAATCATATAAAATTGATATAATATGATGTGATGACGTTATTGTTCGTAAATTTTATATTGTTTTGTTCTAGTCTAGTAGATTGCAGCTTTGTGAGTTTCCCAAAACTTACTGAACAACCCCCATATTTCAGTCTAGTCTGATCCAAAGTCCTACTTCATTAGTATGTATCGCTTCGTGCAGACGCTTTACAATACAATGTAGGTACAGTTTGGTTCTGTCTAGATTCAAAGTTTGTCCGAAATTCGGAATTTATGCTATGTGTAGTAAATGGCAAACAATATGTACTCTTGGTACCTATGAGATTATACAATGTGATTTCTTTATTTTTTACTAATTTAACTTCATGCACAAAGGACTTAACGCCTAAAGGTATCAAATCAAATCCTATACTATTAAACGAGCAATATTTGTATATAATAGGTCTTTACCTATGAAATTGCCGAAATTTTCTTACAGATTAATGAGATCATAATTCCTATAATTGTAATGCTATTTTTTTCATTTGTCATATATTTGAAAGTTGACTTCAAGGTTATCAATTTACGCATAAAATAAAGTTTTTATTTTTAGTTTGATATATAAAATTTAAGGTTCGAAAATTGTTCGTCTTAAATGTCGTCCGATTTCATCATTAGATTTGTTATATTTTTTTACAGATAATATTTTTTGAAAATTAAATTTAAGCTTCTATTAGCTTAATGTCTTCCCAATAATGCTTAAAAAAATAAAAGAAATTGGATTTATAATTCATAAGAAAAATGCAAAAATGTTAGTACTGAAAATTGAGTTTACCTAAAATTCGCCACACAAAACGGCAATTTCATAGGTAAAGACCTAATATATAAATATAATCGGTTTCTCGAAAACGGCTCTAGCGATTTTGATGAAATTTAGTATCCGGGGGTTTTTGGGGACGAAAAATCGATCTAGCTAGGTCTCATGTCTGGGAAAAATCGTTTTGCCCATGTTTTTAAGCATTTAAAAAAAATACCGCCTTGTAGCCAAAAACCTACAGCGCCATCTGTTAGCGAGTAGCATAGCTTGCTCAACCGATGATATTTTAATGTTGAGGCGGCTATTATAGAGCGAAGGTCGGTTGACCAGGTATATATATATATATATATATTAGTTTAGCTGACGTCATTAAGAGATTTTAATATCCAACAATGAATAAACGATTTTGATTTGATTTGATATATATTTGTAATCGGTTTCTCGAAAACGGCTCTAATGATTTCGATGAATATTACCATACGGGGGTTTTCGGGGACAAATAATCGAACAAGCCAGGTCTCAAGTCTAGGAAAATTAATTTTTCCCGTGTTTTAGGCATTTTTAATTTCATTAACCTTCAGTGCCATCTGTTAGCGGGTAGCATAGCTTGTTCACCCGATGATATTTTAATGTTAAGGCGGCAATTCAAGAGCGAAGCTCGGTCATCCAGGTACTATAGTTTATTCATTGCTGGATATAAAAATTTCTTAATGACGTCAGCTAAATTACATCGTTTCACAAACAAAGTGGCGCCATGTATGGGCCCCGTTTCCAATAATAATGCGCAAGCATATTCTAAAACTAAGTAACATTTTCCAAGTCGATGGTGTAAGAAGTTGCTGAGATAAACAGGTGAGACAGACAGACAGACGAAGTCGCACCATATAATGTAGGCAAGGAAGTAGTTGACACCAACATTAATTTCTCAGGCAGATTTTATTTGACAGGATGATAAAGAATCATTAATTAAATGTTAATTCAATATATTTAAAAAAAATAAAAAAAAATTTTTTCACAATTTTTTAAAATTTTTGTATGGAAAAATTAAAAGCACCGATTTTTTTTTTGGATTTTTTTATAGAAGGTTTGTCTCATGTAGTGTAATACTCCAACAAAGTTTCATCGACTGAGGATTTAATGCGGGGGTCTTCATACGACGATCCACTTCGTTGCCTAGACTAATAATATGGGTTCCGTTTCTACCAATTGGGTTCGGAAAACGTAGCAATACAAAATTACGAAAAGAGAAAAAGCCGAAAAGAAAATGACTCTCTATCCTCCCATACAAAATCCACTCTCACCTGATGCAATTTATACACGAAATTGATTTAGTCTTCGTGTTTTGGCTTTTGTTCCATAGGCAAAGTTGTCCAGTCTCAACGGCAGATTCATATCCTTGTAATATCTCACACATTTGTTGTTACAACTTGTACTCGTACACACGACCACACGTTAGTAGAAACACTTTGATCTCGAGCGGGTCTCTGGTTTCGGGTGTTAGTAGCGTAGCGCTGGTTCAGCTTATACTGGTTTTGTTTCTACGTGCTTGCTGGCGTGCGTACATTGCAGGATTTTGCAAAAATCAGGAAGATAATAAAATGGAGCCTATTTCTTCTAATTTAAGTGACATAGTTATCTCGCTTGTAAGCCTTTTGTCTGGCACCGTGGATAGCGGTTGGTAACTGGTACGGTCAACCGCACGTCGGTAGAAACTTTTTCAACTCTATTACTTCGCCATAAGGTTCAAAAGTGTTTCTACTAACGTGCTGTTGAGTGTACGATTCTCAGATGAACGCTGCTGCCTCCCGTTCAATAATCCTTAGTCGCCTTTAACGACACTCACGATTAAAGATGGTGTGTTTCTTTTCTTTGCTTGTACAAAATGGACTAGTTCAATTAATTTTATGGGTAAAGGTGTTGTGTCCAGTTTTGTGGACCATAAATAATAAAAAAAGTCAGTCAGCAAAAAAAATTAAAACATGCCATCGTTTGACGTGGCGTAGATTGAATTTGTACTCGTCACATCGTCACATGTTCTGGTCGATGTTGTTCTAACATGTCCGTCCAATTTTTCGGACAATACATTTTCCCATGGCTAAATTGAAATTCTCCGAAAACTGTAACAATTTTAAAAGTATGAACGATACAAATTTTTTTCATATTTTTAGGGTTCCGATACCAAAATGGTAAAAAAAAGGACCACCAATGGTGCGACTTTGTCTGTCCGTCCGTCTGTCTGTCACACCTGTAAGTATATCTCAACGACTACTCATGCTTGAAATTTGGAATAGTTTTAGCTGCCCTACTTGATTGCACATTAAAAAAAATATGATTATTAATGTAAAGGGGGCCCAACTAGGGGACCCGGGCAAAATTCAAATTATCGTTAGAAGGTCGAGTGGGGTATTATTTGAAAAGGCTTTACATGTACATTCTAAAATATATTTTAGTATTTTTTTACGCCTCTTAGTTTTCAAGATATGATACAAAATGACAAAATAAATACCATTCCCCCTCCAAAGCCCCTTATCTCCAAAGTTTGTGAAAGGAAAAATCTGAATTAATTACACTTGATAGAAAATATGTAAATATTACAGCAAAAATAAAACGATCTTTCTAAGTTGCACAGTTTTTTAGAAATCTGCAAAAAACCTTTACAAACAAATTTTGTTTTGCGGTCCTGAAAATGAACTTTATTGCTTCCAAAAATACTATAGGTATATCGGAACCCTCAGCACGTGAGTCCGACTCACACTTGACCGTTTTTTTTTAAATATTATAAACTGATTTCTGGATATTTCATTTTATAAACTGTAAATTCTTGTATTAATGAAATTACATTGATTTATACGGGACCTTTTTATATAAAACTAAAAGAGAAATATATTATTTTCTAGAATCGTGTCCCGCATGCCTATGTAAGAAATTTGGGCCGAGACCACCGCCACCTGGCACCCACGAACGACGTCAAGATCGACCAAAGCGCCGATGGCACGATGGATTTGACGCTTTTTGCTAGGCTTGACAAAAGGAAGCTTTGAATAGGGTTCAATAGAGGGAAAAGAGAGGTCTTTGTCTTTGCAGTAGGATGCTAAAGGATAAACATATCATCACGCCTCGTTCCCGTCGGGGTAGGCAGAGACCACAGTTCTCCACCTGCTACGATCTTGACATACTTCCCTTGCTTCCTGAACTTTCATCAATCCTTTCATACATGCTCGTCGGTTTGGGGTACTTTTAACCTGGCCTTTATTCAGAACGTCCTGAATTTGGTCTTGGTACGTTCGTCGAGGCCTTCCCCTTCCAACGTTTCCATTCACTCTCGCCTTGTAGATCTCTTTTATCAATCTTCCTTCATTCATCCTCTCTACATGACCAAACCATCTCAGCATCCCTTTCTCAATTTTAGTCACTACGTCTTCTTTTACACCACAACGTTCTCTTATCACACTATTTCTAATCCTGTCACTCAATTTCACACCAATCATACTCCTCAACGCTCTCATTTCTACTGCATTAATTCTACTTTCATGCTTTTTCTGCCATACCCAGCTTTCACTGCCGTACATCAGTGTTGGTACGAAAACGCCTCTATGAACAGCCAGACGAGCCTTGTGAGGATAAATAGTATAGGTATATTATAAGGATAAATAGTATAGGTATATTATTTCCAGTTGACAAAAGGAATGCACAAAAGAAAATAGCTTCTTATGAAAATCACGCAAAGAAATTATTATTAATTTATTTTGCATTAACTATGTATTTCCTGAGACTGCATTCGCCTTATAGTAGGATTGAGATGTACCTGTGTAGTTTTTAATGAATGAAAATATTTGTAGGATTGATTCACCAGCTCCAGAATTGAGCATTTTTACTGTTAAATGTAGCCTATGTCCACCGTGTACTTCATTCTGTGCCTAAAGCTCCTGTTATGTACTTATAGTATAATTTTGAAATCGTAGAAGTAATTTCAGAGATATAAAACCCAAGGATGTTTGAGTAGCAGCACTTCCTGCTAAGGATTGACCCATAAGCGTATCACTTTCTTGCGAGGAACCTCCATACTAAAATGTATGGAATTTTTTGCAAATCCAAAAAACGTAAAATTTTTATCTTTCTTTACCCAAAATTGGTTCCATTGAGTTTATTAAAATTTTATATAATATTACTCCTGGATTGGTTGTCTACCTGACTGGATATTCTTTATGATTTTTTGAATTAAATTTAGTACACAGGGTGTACTAAAAACTGAAAGGGCTTGCTCAGTAGACTAAACTGAACAATTATCCATAAGGAACATGTGTTGGGAAATTAAAAAAATCTCCATGCAAGTATCCTACGGTAGTATCTATTGATCTTTGAAAATTCATATAAAGGGTGTTCCAGTACTACCAAAAGTTAAACATGTGATTTACTCGAAATCGTTTGATGTTTGTTTGTTTTAATGTTTGAAAATTTGAATTCTGAATTGATCTGTATATTTCATTCGAACATTTTTTTGGAAAAACGTAAATAAAAGTTTGTATTTCCATACTATGTGTATGGCATTACAAATTTAAGTTTGCGGTTTATAGTTTTTCCTTGAGTATTGCGAGAAAGTAAGTGCAGTGCTGCTGTACCATTTATTTACTCTGAGATCAAACCAAAGTCTTAGATAACCTCTTAATAACATAAATAAAAATAGAATATCACATTTAACATATTTTATTAATATTGTTATTATAGGGTATACTTATAGATATTTTCCAAATCTGGAATGTGTTTGAAAGTTCATCTGTCGCTCTTCATCTTGATGCTTCCAACGAGTTCTCTTGAACGCATTTATAGATATATGTTTGTTTATATCTTCGTATTTTTTATTACAATGATGCTGCTTCGGAAAATCATTATGATTATCATGTGCTGAAGTTTTTGATTTATTTTTCTTGTAATGTTTTCCAATAGTTATGCTGCCGTATAGTTTGTCCACTTTAGTCCTCTCTACTCTGATTGTCATAATAGGGTATGGGTAAGTGCCTGGTGAGCGTTTTTCACATCTGTAATTAATGTTTAAATTACCTTCCTCTTTTATTAACACTTATATCGTAAATTCTGAATAATTCGTTGAAAAATGGAAGTTATCACCTGCTTTTGATTATACAACGTGTTAACGGAATAAGCGAAACTGAGAATATAGTTTGCTCAGAATCGAGAGTAGAATCAATTTCACGGGCTTTGATAGGATTATTTTTTTTTATTAGCGTTTTGCCGCTTCTATTCTAAATATTTCTGTGGATACGCGCGCTGGCGGCGGCGGGCCGCGCGGATCGTGAGCGGTGAGGAGGGGAGGGAAGCGTGTGCGGAGTGCGCGGACTAGAACAACGATGAAACTAGAACTATAGAAACTTTAACATAATAAAATCTAGAAAAAAAAATAAGATTTTTTTAAAAATCAGTTGGGGTGTATGAGGGTTTCGGTTATTCCATTAACACATTGTATAAGGTGTTAGAATACTAGTCAGGGCATATTCATACCGGAAAATAAGATCAATCAACGTATAAATCGATTAGTAGTGCACAATGGTAAAAATTCTCAGTCCTGTGGGAGAAAACGAGCCATTTTTAAAGATGAAGAAAACAAACGTTGTTCCATTTCGTCAAATGGCACGTTGTCCCCCCTGACAACTTGACTAGTCGGTAGAGGAAACCTGACTCTTTGTGTGCGAGTGCATAAGACTACATTGGAAGTGTTGTACCTGTTACTTTTACTTATTATAGTCTGACCGCAACCCCTGTACCGCGTCTTAGGTATGCGAGCGTCGAGACGGGGTGGCATTGCTCGTCATCGCTCACGGCGCGGCGGCGGCCACTACTTCTTGCTCTTTCCTTCCTACTCCCCCACCTCCCCGCGCATTACTAAGGCGCGATGCAGCGGTTGCGGACCATCTTGTTTTGTTTTGAAGGCACTAATGCCCTTTTAGTTTAGTTGGTAAGGCGTTTAAGACGTAGATTGGTATGTCGTGAATCATTTCAAAATTAATTCTTCGCTTTACAAACGTTAAGCAAACAATATACGGCCCGCAAATAGTAAAATGGCGTCGTGAGTCGGTTGTATAGGGGTTTAGATCACCGGTGCAGCTTAGGTACATTCCGAACACAACGAATTACGGACAGTTTTGTAAACTAACTGGTACTATATGAAATGGTGAATGTCACGATTTCTCACCGTTTTACAAAATGTCTAAGTATAACGTAAAGTAGCAAAGTAGCAAAACATACAGATCCTGTCTATTCAAGAAACTTGGGCAATTATCTTCATTCATTCATTCTCTGTGGCTCACTGAACCAAAGTGGTTCTTGGCCTCCGATATCAAAGTACACCACGTTTCCCTGTTCTGTGCCAATCCCGTCCAGTTGGGCACTCCTAGCTCTTTTAGATCCTTGGCGTCTTCATCCATCCATTCTTCTTCATCCTTCGGAATTTATCTATGTTATTTAATTTAACACTGCCTATAGGTACTCACCCAACGCTGCTAACTTTATCGACCTCCGGGCAATATTTCTTTGAAAGAAGTGAATGTAAGGAATCCTTGATTATAACATCTTCTGAAAGCATAAAGTTCCACAAGTGGTATGCATATACCTGGGTCAAATTCAGAGTCTGTTTGTATGGAGTATTGAATTCATAGTAATCTTTTATGGAGTAAAAGAAGTTAGTGTCGTAGATTTTGAAACCTGAAATAGAATGTTAGACGGTATTAGCTTTTTCGTTTGACTTTCAAGGTGTTTATTCAAATGATAATGCGTCATCATCATATCATGTGGGTTATAAGACCAATGTCTGACCTCACAAACCCTGGTGTCAGAGTTGTTGAACCGCGCAAGGCTCATATATAGCTGGGACCAACAGCTTAACGTGCCTTCCTAAGCATGGAATCACCTTACTTTTCATCATATCAACCGAAAGACGTCCACTGCTGGAAATAGGCCTCCCCTAAAGATCTCCATGAAGACCGGTCCTGCGCTGCTTGCATCCAGCGGCTTCCCGCGACCTTGACCAGATCGTCGGTCTGTAGTGTGCCCACTACTGCCACCGCTAGATGGCGGCACTGGGATATTGCAACTCGGTATTGTTAGTGTTACGGTGTTTATTTATGTAGGACCGAAAGATTTTGATCCGCGTCTTCCTGGTAACCTGAATTGTATTGTGATATATTATACTCGTAATAAAGTGATAGTACTGTAATATGTGGTTTTCCCTTCTTCATGAATAGCGAGGGGTCCCCCTCGCTATAGGTCTACCTTGTGGGGGGCCTGCCAACGCTTCGTCTTCCGGTACGTGGTCGCCACTCTAGAACCCTTACGCCCCATCGGCCATCGGTTCTTCTTGCGATGTGCCCTGCCCCCTGCCACTTTAGTTTAGCAATTCTCAGGGCTATGTCAGTTACTTTAGTTCTTCTGCGGATCTCCTCATCTCACCTTACTTTTCACAAGTACACAAATTGTTTTTTTTGTTTGACAGTGTCCCCATCGGGAATTAACCCAGAAACGAACAACGCTCTAACCACCTTGATCACAGAGGCTGTCAATAACTAAGGAGAGCTAATTAGTCATGCAGCGGGGCTGTATGCCTCGCATGCTGCCTCCTTTCGTGATCCTCGCTCTATCGTCCTGCCGACTTAGCACGCTGCAGTTGTCAGTTTATCTAGGCCCATAGATTAAAGACTTTAAGAATGGTCATGTTTTGTTGACATCCGAGCAGTGCGACACATTTTGGAGGACAAGGACGGCTACATGTATTAGTGTATAAAGTTATCTCTGTCTAAAATATCAAAAACGTAATTTTTGGATTTGCTAAACATTTTCCTCCACTGACATTTCTTCGCGCTTGGAGGTGATAGATTAGATGACATAATTCCCCAATTAAACTGACATTTCTCCGAGATATATTTTATCTCGGGGAGCGTGCTAAGCAGGCTGGCCCAAAATTCCAAATTCCTATTTTAAATGTCTTGTAGACACCTTTGTCTTTCGGTGTCACTCGTGTCAAAAACAGTCAGTTTATCCCAGATTAGTAAGTATACGTGCCCGCGCGCAGTACGAAAACCGCCTTTCATTGTATTTTCTATTGTGTAATATAAAAATCGCAATAAACCTTATTTCGTTTACTAATGTGTATATGCTGAACCCCTACGACCTTGAACACCCTGAGGAGTCTCTCTCTCTCTGCCTGCCGCTGAGCAGCTTTCGGTGGCAAATTTAGTTTGTACAGATAATCTAGGTGTTGACACTAATGTTTAGCCACGTATACGTAGTGAAACCTGGGTATGACGGAAGAAGCATGAGACTAAAACGTTGACAAGTAAGATCAGTGGAAACTATTATTACCTACTTTCACAATATTGAAAAATATTGTGTTTAAAGATCATTGTAGCTACAATATAAAGAAAGACGTCCACTGCTGAACATAAAGGTAATGTAGTCTCTGAAATAGAAAGAGGAATTCTTAGATGGACGTATAAACCAAGTAGATACGATGAATGAAAGGAGACTAATAGTACATACGAGTATCTACAAGGCCATCGATTAACAAAAATTCAATTGATATTACCTTTGCAAATATCTGATGATATTTGATACCAATAAGTAGAACATACTTGTTCTACCGCGTCTCTGGTGACACCTATGCCATTCGCAGCCCATTTCCGTGGGATAAAATTATACTGTAGGTTTCTGAAAGAACAAATAAAAAAGTCTTAGGGTCGTAGCAGTTTACTTACATTTGTTAACAAAATCAAAATATTCTTTATGCATTGTAGGATATTAAAAATCTCTTAATGACGTCAGCTAAATTTACGTCGCTCCACAAAAAGAGTGGCGCCACGTTTAATATGCTCTTGTGTATTGTAACCATAGAATACATGAAACAACATTCACCCTTGTATCTAAAATGAATATTTAATAAATGCAAACATACGAGTATTATCAATAACAATCTCAAAAATGTGAAAGCTTCTCGATCATGTAAAAACATAACCTCACTGAGTGGATTCTAGAACAAGACTCGGATGGGTATTTACCAACAGCTCCAATAACGAATGCCAATGCAAGATTTGGATATAAATCCTTTACATCTCATCTGCGTTTTCCAACAATCTCCAATGGCCTCAAAGTGCGTAGTTCATATAAAAAGTTCTGGGCTACGGAAATTTAGAGGTACAACCATAGTTTGATTTGATCAAAACCTTTTCTTTTTATTCGAGTCCCTTTGTTTCCTTGTTTTTAACTTTTTTCTTTAAGAAAGCCTTATCAAAATTAAATGATTAAAACCAGTGCTTAATACTACTAAGAGAAACGAATCTTACCTGATGATTGTATCAATTATTTTCTTGCCAATGCCACTACGCTCAAGTTTCACTACACCAACTGCAAATGTGTCACCATCCCTTCCCAAAAAGTTTTTAACAGGTAAATAGTCCAAAGACTTCAATGTGATCACATCTAGATCTAAATAAATCCCTCCAAATTTGTACAAAGTTATAAACCTTAGAATGTCTGACGCATGGTGCAATAGATACAGGCTATTCTTCAACCGGTTCTCAATTACTTCTTCCAAAGGCGTACCTTTTAAATATTCCTTTAAATGTATCTTGAAGAACTTAATATTCTTGTATTTGAGTAAAGCTTTAAATATATTTTGTTTTAAATTGTTTTTTGTTTCACCGCGACCGGCAAAAAACACATTGATTTGTCTCCATGGGTGCGCACGCGCAGCTGATTCCACTGCACAGGCTTGACGAAAGTCCAGACCACCGTTACAAGATGTTTCTATAAAGTATATAGAGTTTTCCGGAAATGTGATATTCTCATCATCTGCGCTCAAAAGTGCATCGTTTTCTTTTGTAAATAAACATGCTGTATCGTTGAATGTAGCGTTGTACCTGTTGGTTTAATTAAGGAGTAAATATAGATAAATGTAAAAAAGAAAATAATAAACATATTAAAAAATAAATGCAAAATCCAGAGTATATTATATAAAAAACTGACACCATCAAAGACGGACAGACGCTATACCAATAACAACAGTAAAAAAAATTGACATAGCAAATATTTTAAATCTTCAATAGGAAAGAAATCAAATAAAAATTAACAATTTTCAAAATAAATTTACAAATTACATCCAAAAATTCAAATATTACAAACATCATGAAGATATGCTTTCGATACATACCATGCTAACAACTCCAATTTGCGTCTCTCTAATTCATCGTAATATTCTTTTTCCGTTATTCCAAAGGTTATATCAATAATACAAAGAAAAACCCACAAATATTGTACTAACATTCTTGTAAGATCAAAAAAAATTAAATGTGAATTTCAAAAGTGCAACTACATTGACATGTCAATAAAAACTAATTAGTGGTTGCTAAATAGTCCTACATTGTTTTGGGTAACAAAAGCCAGTTTGTTTATTAAATAATCAAAACATTGTCATCAGTTATTGCGACTATAACATCTGTGAGAATTTTTATGACTAACATGTAGATGCAAGATGTGGAGTGAGCCGCGATTGTATTTTTCGGACAGAGCTGGTCCATATTGCTTATGAATCTAAATAAAAAAAAATAAGGCATACAACAGCTTCTACCACTAAGCAGAAAAAAGGCTTCTACCATTCCGTTCAAACGGAAAGAGTAGGCTGCAGTAAATACATATACAAAATATGCCTTTACCGGCTAAGTCAAATGCAATGCCAAATTCAAATTAGACTGTGGTAAGGAAGAAAATAATTCTGAAAGCATCGGCAAAGTTATTTATTCTCTGATTTGATTGTTTGTAGCTTACCACGACAGGAAACTCAATGTAACGCAGCCAAGTAAATTTCCATACTGAGGCCCGGTACATCACAAGCTTCAGGTGCATAGATTCCAGGTCCGTTGCTAAACATACACATATTTTGGACTTGATAAGTTTACATTGACGACTTTTTTGTAACCTATCAGAGTGAAGGAAGAGAATCTTGTGTGCAACCATTACTTGTACGCGTTCAACGTTGCATTTGTGCTGCCACCTGCATTTGCAATATTAGCTTCACTTGTCTATCATTGCAGATATAATTTAAGTCGATAATTAGTAGGACTAGTGCAATTTTATACATTGTAAAATTACCCGAATATAGGAAGTGTTTAAAATATTTTTATTTCCAGTTCTTACTTACTTACTTATGCTAGCTCAGCGACCCGAAGAGGATCTTGGCCTCCGACACTAAGAACCGCCATTCTTCTCTGTTGTGTACAGCTTGTTGCCAGTCGGCTATTTGAAGCTCCAACAGATCTTTCTTGACTTGGTCGATCCAACGATACCTAGGACGTCCGACGGGGCGTCTACCAGTCGGACGTCCAAGATACGCTCATTTGACCGCACGATCCTTCCCCATCCTTTCCACATGGCCGAACCAGCGGAGTCGGGCTGACTTGGTCTCCCCAATGATGTTAGGCTCGGCTATAAGGTCTTCTATCTCCTGGTTCTTCCTAACCCTCCATGTTCCGTCTTCTCTCATTGCTGGTCCTAGAATTTTCCGTAGAATTTTCCTCTCTGCTACTAAAAGTTAGTCTTCCTCTTTCAGCGTTAGTGTCCACGCTTCGCATCCATACATCAAGATTGGCCTGATGACGGTTTTATAGACCCGAATCTTGGTTCTTCTGCTGATAAGCTTGGACACGAGAATTTTGTGAAGGGCTGCTGAACATCTTAGTGCGCTTTGGATTCGGATATCAATCTCCTCGTGCCTTTGGTTGGTATCGGTCACTGTGCATCCAAGATACTTGAACTTGTCCACCCCTTTATAGGTTGCATCATCATCAACCACTAGGTCTTTTCTACGTGTCCTTATATCTTTGTATCTACGCATATGGAAATACTCCGTCTTTTCTCGGCTAATTCTAAGGCCAACTCTTTGTCCTTCCTCTTCAAGCGTTATTGCCATGGCCTTAACTTCTTCTGCACAACGTCCGAGCACTGCCAGATCGTCGGCATATCCTATGATTTGGTGCTTGCCGTTTAACTCCACTCCTCCATCATGATTTAAAACTTTTCGGATGACGTGTTCGAGTATTAAGTTAAACAGCATTGGCGAAAGCGCATCTCCTTGTTTAAGGCCTGTAGCTACGTCAAATTCCTCCGTTAAGCTGCTTCCTACTCTGACCCTAAGTTTACTTGTTTGAGTGGCGGCTTTGATGAGTCTTATTAACTTTGAGGGTATTCTAAATGACTTAAATATTCGGAACAGAGTATCTTTGTCCATACTGTCATACGCTTTGCTGAAGTCAACAAACAGAGAGTGAATGTCCTGCACGTATTCCCATTTCTTCTCCATCAGCTGTTTCAGAAGAAAGATTTGGTCTATCGTGCTTCGGTTGCGGCGGAATCCACATTGGTAATCACCGATTATATTTTCTGCATACGGCTCTAGACGGCCCAGAAGAACATAGGAGAGCACTTTGTAAGCCGTGGGAAGCAATGCTATACCTCTATAGTTGGAGCATCTTCTCTTAGAGCCTTTCTTATGGATAGGGCATATTACTCCCATGTTCCACTCAAACGGTTGTCGCTCATCCTCCCAGATCTTCAGGATTATCTTAAAGAGTTTACTCTGCAATGCTCCGTCGCCGTACTTCCATATTTCTCCCGGTATGCCGTCAATCCCTGGACATTTATTGTTTTTAGTTCATTTCTAGTTCTTAACCAATCATAATTTACATTTTCGTTTGGATCAGTTGTTCGACACCAACATACACGATATGAGCTATTTTATCTGTAAATATTTTTCTGTGCTGTTTTTGGTATACTCGCATCTGTGGTACATGGTTAACATGGTATGGTATACATACCATGTTAATATTTCCATCGAGTTGTTTTTTATGCAATTACAGAAATATTTCTAACGTCTTCGTAATAATAATTACAATAATATCTCTTTGGAAAAGCATTATCCTCTTTAAGCGCTGAAGTTGTATGTTGAATGTTGATTCTTCTTGTAACGTTTGCCAATAGTGATGTTGCCGTTAATTTGGTCTGCTTTAGATCTATCCACTCTGAATGTTTTGATTGGGTATGAATAGATGTCTGGTGAGCGTGTCTTGTATCTGAAATAATTCGAACATAAAAAACATATGTCAAAACTGGCAAACGAGCAGACAGCACACTTGATAAGTGACACTGCCTCCCATGGACACCTGCAACAACAGGGGTGTTACTCGTGCGCTGCCGGCCTTTTAGGACTTGGTTGACCCGCTTTTTAAAAGCACCCATGTCGTAAGACACAGTGAAAACCACTGAAGGAAGCCCGTTCCACATTTTACTAGTGCGCAAGAGGAATTAGGACGCCATGCATCCAAAATTAAAGGATGTGAGTAAATATGAAATAAATCTTATGAACACAAATGAATTGAACAGACACGTTAAAAAGTCGCATCATGAACACCAAACCTTCCTTTTAGGCACATGTAATATGCAACAACAAACTTTCTATGTGGTTTACATAAGGTTTACATATGATATGGGGACTTCAAAAAGCGAATGAACAACCAATCCTAGTGTTGAACTTCTTGATGGGTAGCCCTGACACTTTAGATTGTCTTGAAACAAGTTTAGATTGTCTTGAAATGTTTCTATTTCTTTTTTATTTTAAAAAACTGAGCCGTAAAAACGAATTACATGGCACAACTGACTCAAATAAACAGTCCACAAGCAGAAAAATAAAAACATGTTATAAACATAACATGCCATAATAATATAATGGATTCAACAAGATGATGAATTATGATTAAGGGACTGGGCCGCTGCATGCATTTTCCTCCCTGTAGCGAGGTGAAAAATTGTGTTTTTCGCTCGGCAGCGGGTTATTTCGCGTCTCGTGCCTTAAAACCCTCTCTACGCTCGGGATTTTCTTTTGAATAACCCGCTTCGCTCGTGGCTCAGTCCTAGAATCCTTATCGCTCGTGTTTCAATACAAGCCACTCGCGACAATAACACTTTTGCTGCCTTGCTTAACAGATAACTATTAAACTGGATACTAAAAGGTTCGTAAATTTGTTTATCTGTTATAGTCTAAATTAAAACATTTAATTTTTTATTATTGTTTTCTCTTCAATCACATCATTTTGTGTATCGTCATGGCGTAGCCAAGTCAGAAATATGAATGCAAAAATCTATAAGTACTTTTATATTGTCAGTAGAGCTTTCTCACCCTTTTACCAAACATGTAAGGAACCTTTTGGTTGTCCCTAGAGTACAGTAAGTCGTACGTTTAGGGTATAGGGATCTATAGACCATGCATTGAATCACGATAAAAAATGTTCTCCGAGGTTTAGGGCTCACATCATTGCGATACGAAAGTTGCGGGTTTGCCATGGCATAAAAACACAAACTAGTAAAAAGCTCAAAGCAGTGCACAAAAGATCTAATTTTAAAAGCTTTTATTCAGTTTCACCTGTCGTGGTGTCTGTCTGTCTGTCTGTATCCAAATCTTGCAAGTTAGACAGACACCGCGACAGGTAAAACTAAATAAAATCTTTAAAATAATAAAGTAAGCATCCAGAAAACATTTTTCATAGCAACAAATCAAACTGGGAGATCTCTCATGAGATTGAGTAATAAAATTACAATTCGCGAGATATACTGCGGTAGCGGTAACTGGGTTGAAATTTGACGTTTTACTTTATAAAACCTTGGGTAGAAACCTGAAAGCCCGTCAAGTACGAATCGTACTTGCACACAGGAGATTCCGTGCCACGGCAAAATAGCACAAGATATACTTTTCAATGGTAGGTTCAAACTACTTGTATAGCAGAGTTTACGAAACAGCGCCGGAATTTGAAAACAAAATATTAACATGGAGTTCATGTAAAAAGTTTTAAATGTTTTTTGGATTTATCTAACGGTAAACTTTCAATATCAGTGGCTACCTTATTAAGAAGCGCATACATTGACCTTTATAAGATTTACTAATCTTGTGTACACTGCTAACATGAGAAGCAAGTTGATACTTGTTTCTTGTGTTGACACTGTGCTGTGTGTCAAAAATATTGACAAAAATGTTTATATTTCTTTTCACATACACTGAATTTTCATAGATGTATTGCGATACAAAAGTCAAAATGTTGATCTCTTTAAATTTATTTTTTAGAAACTCTTCATTTTGTAAATTGCACGAACAGCTCACTTTTGCAGTATAAAAATGTTGTTTGCATCCGCAGCATGACCCTATAACAACTGGCCATATGACATGAGACTATGGAAAAGTAGACTTTTGCGGTGTCTATGTCGCAGCCGGATTGAAGAATGCCCTGTATTATAATTTGGCGCACCCGATAGTAAAACGTCGCCGTTTTGCAATACGCCTTCCTTTCGTTCCGCCGGATTACAATTTGGCTGAAATTGGAAAAATTGTGAAATTGGAAAAGGAAGCATTGTGGTTGAAAACGTGTACCACGTGAAATTGAGGAGAAATGTTTACTTAACTGCAAAAGGTTGGTTTACAAAACGGAGCGTTCTTTAACCCATTTTTAGGGTTCCGATACCAAAATGGTAAAAAAAAGGAACCCTTATGGTGCCGCTCTGTCTGTCTGTCCGTCTGTCTGTCACACCTCTATATCTCAGCAACCACTTACGCTATCGAGCTGAAATTTGGAATAGTTTTAGAATATAGTTGCCCAACTTAATTGCACATGAAAATTTTTTGAAAAAAGTATGATTATTAATGTAAAGGGGGCCAAAATAGGGGGGGCCAAATTTCAAATTGTCGCTACTAGGTCGAGTGGGGTATCATATGAAAGGGCTTTACTTGTACATTTTAAAATATATTTTTGTATTTTTTTAAGTTTCTTAGTTTTCAAGTTATGATGAAAAATGTCAAAAAAAATACCATTCCCCCCCCCTTATCTCCGAAGTTTGAGTAAGGGAAAATCTGAATTAATTACAGTTGACAGAGGTTTATGTAAACTTTACAGCAAAAATAAAACGATCTTTCTAAGTTGCACAGTTTTTCAGAAATCTGCAAAAAACCTTTACAAACAAATTTAGTTTTGCGGTCCTGAAAATGGACTTTATTGCTTCCAAAAATACTATAGGTATATCGGAACCCTCGACGCGCGAGTCCGACTCGCACTTGACCGGTTTTAGTATCAATGATTCTACTATAGCTTATGTCCTACAATCGTACCGAGTTTGATTTTTGATAGTACAGGTAAAAACTAAAAAAAAAAATACAAGAAAAGTATTGAAAAACAGTGTTTAGCACCCACTATCTACAATAGTCTATAAACGCGCGTAAATATCTGGTGCGATATAATGGAACATTCCAGAGATTACGCGAAGGAATTTTCCATTTTAAAATGACTTGAGCCGGCTACCTGGGACGAAAGGAGCATATTTATTACACAGGGCTTTAAAGAAGAAATTCTTGGTATTTGGTCCTAATAACATTTAAGCAAAAAGGGTATATAAAAATATAATAGAAATATTGAATTCCACAAAAAAAAAAACTAGGATTGCCTGTGTCAGGATGCTACCTGAATACAGAGTTACCAAAAAAAATCCACTCGTAATCACCAATTTGTATGGGACTTGAAATCTCGAAAAATATATCTATATGTATAAAATAAGAAGGTGACTGACTGACTGGCTCACTGACTGACATATCAACGCACAGCCCAAACCTCTTGGTTTAGAGATTCCAAATTTGGCACGTAGGTTCCTTATGAGGTGTAGGGGTGCGCTAAGAAAGGGTTTTTACAATATTTCACCCCTAAGGGGATAAAACTGTCCCGTGTGGTGCCGGAAAAGAATAGTACCAATCCTTACATACCCGTGGGTGTCGTAAGAGGCGACTAAGGGTTAACTGGAGGATGGGCAGCAGCATCCTCCTTTGTATATTACATCTTACTTGCCGTAACGCTAACAAGCGAGGTGACTATGGTACTTCCCCTCCACATTTTTCCAGCTAAAGCTAGAATTCTGGAGGGAGCTCCCTGTACTGTAGTGGACGTTTCATGGGATGTTATGATGAAGGGAGTAAAATAGGGGATGAAAGTTTGTATGAAAGTCCGTCAGTTTTGAAGTGCGGATCTTCAAATTTTATATTTAGGCTGACGACTGAAAACAATTTTTCAAGTGTCTCAGGAATTTCGAAAATTCCACACCCTAAGGGGTGAAAAGGGGGATGAAGTTGAAAATCCTTCATTTTCTATTCAAAGTAATATCCACAAAAGGGTTGTAAATCTATAAAACTTACATCACTTTCATTGAAATCCCACCCCAATTCCAACCCCTAAAAGAGGGAAATGGATAGTAAATGGACAGTATCTTAGTCCGTAGCGAATTATGCTTACAAAAGACCCTTACCATAGAAAGCTGTAATTTAATATCGATGTACAATTCATCCACGCCGACAAATTGTACGGTACCTCCC
Organism: Athrips mouffetella; assembly: GCA_947532105.1. Taxonomy (NCBI): domain Eukaryota; kingdom Metazoa; phylum Arthropoda; class Insecta; order Lepidoptera; family Gelechiidae; genus Athrips; species Athrips mouffetella. Next base: position 4,027,409 of record OX383969.1, on the reverse strand, counting down.
CTACAAGTAAAGTAGGGATGAATTTATTGTTCGTGCCTACCCCACCATGTGGGATGTCGTTAGATAAGTCTTTTAAAAATAACGCGAGCGCGCAGAGATCATTGTATTTACCTTCAATGCGCAATTTTTGCTGGAGTCGAGTATTCCCCCCGCTGCCAGTTAAACAGTTATTATTGGAAATGTAAAAAAAAATACAGTAGTAGTAATAGTATATATACAAGGTTATTTTTTTGGACCTGACTTCCTTTTGCCCACTTATTAGTGCAACAACTTTTGTTGTACGACTTTGCTAACAACGCACAAAAAATTTTCGACTCTCCATACTAAAGTAGTCACGTCACGGACCGACCCATTTTGTATGGGAAATTGAAAATTTTTCGTGCGTTGTTAGCAAAGTCGTAGAACAAAAGTTGTTACTTTTGACCTTACTAATAAGTGGGCAAAAGGAAATCAGGTCCAAAAAATAACCTAGTATATGACGAAATTTAAAGGAAAACTATCACAGCTAAGTAGGCTTCACAGGTTGATGACCAAAAAAACTGGAAATAATAAAAAAAGTAACAGCATCAGGCGCTAGGACTTCATAGAGCATTAGGAGGTAAAAAGTTTATGTAATGAACGTTATGACATAAAAAAAAACTAAAATAATAAAAAAATAACAAAAAAAAAACTAAAAAAAATACTTTAATAAAAAATCTTAAAAGAACTACGAAACACTATACTGCGCGTGGCCCGACACGCTCTTGTTCGGTTTTATATGTTTTTTGTCTCAGCCTTCGTAGTCCTATGGTAGGATTTACACAAAAAAGTCTGAATGAGCAGGCACCGAAGTCCGCAATATTATCTACAAGAAAATAAGTAAGAAATAAAATGCTCTTACCTTAATAAAAGAACATGTTCCTGGAAGAACGGCGCTCATTACGTCATGTTTTATCATATTTTCCTCACTAACGGTAATCTAATACGACCCTTAGACTACGTTAGGTTGACGAGGGTTACAATACATGTCAATATCACATGCTTACACCGTCAAAAACAACCATGTTCTTGGGTGTACAATAGATACGTTGGCTTGCCTTTATTATTATTGATAAGTGTACTGAGAATTATCCTATCTATACCATTAAACGAGCAATATTTGTATATATATATTTTCAATACATTTGCTCGAAAAACGTACTTATAAGGACACAAACATTGCTCGTAAGTAGTTACTTGCCAAACTAGTGCGGTGAGTAAAAAAGTATACTACCAAGGAGTTTTTACACTCGGATCATAATTTTTTTTTGTAAAAATACTACAGTGGTGCCTTTTTACTTGGATGACAACTGCGTATTTAAAATAAAATGGAGGGTACCAGGAGAACATAAATCGACAAGAGGCTGACAGTACCCATAGTTGGTTTACTTATACCTGTTTTCTCACAAATGTATCGAAAAACGTCGTAAGATACATGGCCGTAAGGGTTATGACAAACTCGTGCCGATGGTAAAGGCAACTCGTTTGTAATAACCCTAATTACGTCACTTGTATCTTAAACTACTATTGTAATTGGTTTCTAGAAAACGGCTCTAACGATTTCAATGAAATTTACCATACGGGGGTTTTCGGGGGCGGAAAATCGATCTAGCTAGGTGTCATGTCCAGAAAATTCTGTTTTGATTATGATGATTAGATAAAGGGATAGCCCTTGTGATAGTCGGTGTGGTGCCAGCAAGTAAAGTACTATCTCTCTCCAAGGGTGTATAAAAGGTGACTAAAGGATCTCAAGCCGGATCACCATACCGCGGTCTCATTCTTCATTCTCAGTCACCTTTGCTGGTGCCAGCTTCTTATTAGCGGCGAAGAAAACCTCTGATATTGACTTTTTCTTAAGGGGCTGATAACAGCTAAATACGCTTCAATTGAGCAGGTTTTTAATGAAAAGTGATGAATATATGGCCGTGAAAAGTACCTAATTATATGATAATTAAGCATCTTTCCAATAATATGGCCGATTCTGAAAGACGATTAAATATATTTCGTACGCCATATAAAAATCCAAAGTTACCTCTGCTTTTTGCTTTTAAACCGTTTTTCTTAAGTACCCATTAATCTATGATGCCTGCCAAAAATTCAATATATTATGCATAATAATATAGCTGTTTTATAATTACTATTATGGGTACAGATTTTGAGAAAAATGCAAAAATGAGCGAAAAACGTAAAACAGCGAGAATCCGCTCCGTTCTAACACGCGCATTCTGTCCTTTGTTAGAAAGGGAGGTAATTTAGCTCTTATCAGACCCTTAAACAATAGACGTCCTCTTCATTTATAATAATAGTAGATTTTACAACAAGTGCACAAAACGGACCATTTTGCCGAGACTTTTAGCAGCCCGAGTCGAAGGCGAGGGCTGATAGTAATGTCGAGGATAAAATGGTTTTGTGGACGAGTTATAAACTCTGCTTTTCACTTTGATTGCGAGGAAATAAAACGTAAAAGTACTCTCTAAATGTAGCTGAAGAATGAGTTGTACTGCTTTAGCGAAGAATATGTTGACAGCAGGCCCGCGCGCAGGGCGTACACTACCACGCTTGCTTTTTTGCCCTAGTGCACAAAATTCGATTTTGTGCAGCCTATATCCTGCACAAAGAAGCACTTTCAAGAGCATGAGAAGTGAAAATGTTATTTTTATTTTTTTCGTTGAATTGCATAATGACTGACCTGAATAACGGAATAAGTGTAAAAACTGATGAAAAACGATGTTTTGTTTACGTATCCGGCTCGTGTGCACTCATAAAAGTGGACGCAGAAAACTATGAAGAGAGGCGTGTATTTCATTTCATGTTCCCTACTTTTATTTTATATTTAAAGCCAGATACACAACGTATTGCCTGCACAGATTATTAAAATTCAGGTTTTCGAAATATTCAGAACACAAGCTTCCGATTAAAGTGTATTCTGGCAAATAAATAAATAAATAAATAAATAAATGTTAATCAAGGTTTTTCGCAGATGTTGTTCGTTTTTAAAAATATTAAGGATTTTTTTTCATTTACCTGTTAATGCTAAGTATATTCAAAAAAATCTATTGTGTCATTCATTAGTACCATCTCTACATATGGGTGTCGTAAAAGACGATTACTAGAACACGAGCGTCTTTCTGCGTGTACCATCTTTATACGGCGGTCACCAACAACCGCAGTCCATTGTGCCAGCTGTAACATTTAGAAGCGTGGTGTCTATGGCACCCCGTCCAAAATGTATGTACCTCGTAAGTATTTATTAGTGTAAAATTTTAAAAGAAGCTGAAGGAAATAGCAGCATAGAATAAAAATAATCATTGGATTTTTAATAGGGTTTTTGATCATATGCCTTTGGTCTACGAGTATTATATGCAATGATTCCGGCCGTATTGGCAACTGTGTTTTGTATTCAGTTGTAGAATAAAATTGTTCTTTGTCACAGAATAAAGTAATAGTGCTATCATACACAAAGGACACTCTCCGCCCCCCTTACAATCCACCCGCACCCCCGCGCGCACTAGTCTGCGCGATTCTTGTGGTCCTTCTGAGGGTCTTTTGTACTGAATATGCGGGCATACGCGACCTTCCAATTTCAAGTTTCAAATTCGTGCTCGATGTATGCCTCCCGGCACATAATGTCACGTTCGCAAAATGTCAAAGTAGGGTTCACCACAGCAAAATGTCACGTTCGCAGAATGTCACGTTCGCAAAATGTCACGTTCGCAAAATGTCACGTTCGCATAATGTCAGACTTAATCGTGACATTGTGCGAACGTGTAGTGTCCGGGTTGTGTCTTTGTACCAGTTGCGATAAGGAAAAATTTCTTAACCAAATATCATAACCAAATGTAGCGACATGCCTGTGGATCTTCGCAATGAGCTCTTTAGTTTGACACAATATCTGGCGGAATTTCCGCTGGTATCATATCTACTTGACACTCATAAAGTACGTATTCTCACTAACCTGACTTTACAGATTTTCGGTCACAGAACTTTCCACAGGTGTGGTCGCTACACTTGTCGGTTTTTCGTAGCCGTTGACATTACGAGACTTCATATTCTTTTATTTTAGAAAAAAACGACACAATTGAAATTCGTTCTTCAAAATGTAACGCAGCATTTCAAATATAACACTCTACATTTAAGAAGGTATTTTCTCCCAAGGAGTTTATCACCATCGGCCGAAATCTTAAGAAAACGACGGTCAATTTGTCACCCAGTGAATATAGACCCTTACCAAATTGGGGGTGAAATTTATAGTTTTCCCACTGAAAAAGTTTTATAGCCTTCGCTTCACGTGATCAGCACGTTGAGTGGTAGGCTTTATAGGTCTATAAGTAGGCTAGCTTAGTACCTAAGAAATTGCTAGCAACGAACAAAGTTATAGGTGGTTCTAGTTTTAAAACTGAACAACTTTTACATGGTACAGAATAAAGTAATAGTACTATCATACAAAAGTCTTTGACCAGTGTGTGTTAACAGTGATGACATATGGCACCGAGACGTGGCCGCTCACGATGGGCCTTAACAGGAAGCTCAAAGTCACCTAAAGGGCTATGAAAAGGGCTATGCTCGGAATGTCTCTGCGCGATCGAATCAGAAAGGAGGAGATCCGCAGAAGAACTAAAGTAACTGACATAGCCCTGAGAATCGCTAAACTAAAGTGGCAGTGGGCAGGGCACATCGCAAGAAGAACCGATGGCCGATGAGGCGTAAGGGTTCTAGAGTGGCGACCACGTACCGGAAGAAGAAGCGTTGGCAGGCCCCTCTGGTCAAGGTCGCGGTAAGCCGCTGGATGCGAGCAGCGCAGGACCGGTCGTCATGGAGATCTTTAGGGAAGGCCTATGTCCAGCAGTGGACGTCTTTAGGCTGATATGATGACTATCATACAACAGACACTCTCCGCTCCCCTTGCAATCTGCCCCGCACTCCCACGTGCATTGTCCGCGCGACTCGCGTGCTGCTCCTGCGGGTCAGATGTACTGAATATGCAGGCGCCTACGCTTCTTCTTCCAATTTACGCGCTCGTAGTAGGTATGTAGTGTTCGTTATAATTTTGACTTCCCATAGAAACTGCAGTTGATAATAAGCACGTTTTTAGGGTTCCGATACCAAAATGGTAAAAAAAAGGAACCCTTATGGTGCCGCTCTGTCTGTCTGTCCGTCTGTCTGTCACACCTCTATATCTCAGCAACCACTTATGCTATCAACCTGAAATTTGGAACAGTTTTAGAATATAGTTGCCCAACTTAATTGCACAAGAAATTTTTTAAAAAAAAGTATGATTATTAATATAAAGGGGGCCAAAATAGGGGGGGCCAAATTTTAAATTGTCGCTACTAGGTCGAGTGGGGTATCATATGAAAGGGCTTTACTTGTACATTTTAAAATATATTTTTGTATTTTTTTAAATTTCTTAGTTTTAAAGTTATGATGAAAAATGTCAAGAAAAATACCATTCCCCCCCCCTTATCTCCGAAGTTTGAGTAAGGAAAAATCTGAATTAATTACAGTTGACAGAAGTTTATATAAACTTTACAGCAAAAATAAAACGATCTTTCTAAGTTGCACAGTTTTTCAGAAATCTGCAAAAAACCTTTACAAACAAATTTAGTTTTGCGGTCCTGAAAATGGACTTTATTGCTTCCAAAAATACTATAGGTATATCGGAACCCTCGGCGCGCGAGTCCGACTCGCACTTGACCGGTTTTTTTTAATTTGGATTTGATTGTTTTTCGTATTTTGACCTTTGTTGTTTGGATTGAAGTTTAATAAAATCGAAATTTTTTATGTAAGAATTTTTTTTCCTTGGGAGAATCACTGGGCTTCGAAACCAACGAAAATTCTTATCGTATAAAGGATACGTAGCTCCATGTTATTCATCATCCTATCGTGTGCGTTGCAAGGTCAATGACCGATCTCACAAACCCTGGAGTTGCTGAGCCGCTATAGGCCTCTGACATGGCTCATTAACGACTTCATATAGTATTCGGGACCAACGGCTTAACGTGCCTTCCGAAGCACGGAATCAATTAACTTTTCCATCAATCAGGTGAATCTCCTGCAATTTCCTAACCGAACTGGGGAGGCCGCACAAAAGCATTTTCGTTTGACAGTGTACCCACAGGGAATCGAACCACAGAATAGGTATCGAACCCAAAACCTTCGGAAAGAGAGCCAAGCGCTCTAACTACTAGAGTACGGAAGCTGTTGAAGTTACTGTTCCATGTTATTGACTCTGCTCGAGAAATCGCATCGTTTCTTACGGAAAAATTAATACATGACAGTTTTTTATCCTCTTATACATCAAATAATTTTGAAGAACAACCGATGTGGATTTTCCTCACAGATGTTACCAGGAAAACCGTTTGTTTATGAACATTATTTAATAAAAATAAATGTATTACATTTGTCTACCCATATCATCTGTGCTTAGCATCCGGAGTATGCTGGCAATACTACGATTTGCTGTTACAAATCACTGTTACTAGTATAACCTAATATTCTAGTCCGTAGAACTCTGGCAGAGGATAACGTAGGATTGTCAAACTGTTATGAATTACAGTTATAAGTTGTAATAATAATTAATTATTAGTATTTTAATTTTATGTTTAATTATAATTTTAGGTACTAACTATTAACTGCTGTTAAGATTAGTATATGTCTTGTTATGTACGTTAAAATATGGGTGTATGATATGGATGTATGAATTTTTAAATGAATTTTCCTAAGTCCTTTGGGAAAAGTTGTTCAGTTTCATGGTCTAAACTAAATCCACGGTTACAGTTTTCGGAAGATGTCTTTTACGATTTGTGTGTTAAATAAAAGCTAAGCTCATTAGCATAATTTTAGAAATTATTATGTGCCTTCAATGAATACAAGAGCAAAAAAAATGAGTGAGTACATCTTCGCTAAGAACAATCGGTTTATTTATTATTTATTATTATTACAATTACAAATATGGTTGCCATATGGTTTGTGATCGCAGTAAAATTATAGGTATAATGAAAGAAATAATAGGTTTATGTTTCCTTAAGGTCTGGAAATATGATACTAACGTAGATCCGCATCGCGATATACTGGACGACGGCGACAACAATGAAGCAGCGGGCACGATCCACCTTTACAGATCCACCAACTATTCTGTTCAGGCGGACAAATGGAAAACTAAAGAAGCCACTAGTACAACTGTAACTACAGTGACACAATGCTTTATTTGCATTTGCGTAGACTCGCTTTATTTGCATTGTATTCTGCATGACATTCAATAAATATTCTGTAAAGAATCTTCATTGAATAAATAATCTGAATCTGAACCTTTAGATGACAGTGACGCCACCGCCTGCCTGCACCGCTCTTACAGCTGCAGAAAGAAATTTGCTTCTACTATTCTTAACAGATACTTCTTAGGAGCGTGTTCAGTGTAACAGTATTCGTAACAGTTAAAATATGTTGCTATTTGGACATCCCTTATCCAACATTTTTCGTTCGTTTCATCTGGACACTGTTTATTTTATAAATTCAGCAGTATTTTCTTTGAGAGAAGATCACAAAAAAATATTTAATACGGTTCTAGATATGCTTACAAATAAGTGAAAGGTTTCAAAAAGTGGATACATTCATGATATTTTATTAAATTGCCAGTGTTTAGTTGGTTGCGAAAAGGAATAAAACTTCCCATATTACAGAAAAAACTAAAAGATCTCAGTAAGTAGCACCGATTTTTAGAAATATGCAAAAAACCTTTTCAAACAAATTTTGTTTACGGTCCTAAAAATGTACTTTATAGTTTCTAAAAATATTATAGGTATATCGGAACCCTCGGCGCGCGAGTCCAACTCGCACTTAACCGGTTTTTATGTTTCAAGAGAGCAGATATGCAGGTGGGCCCCCTAGTTGTAAGTGGTCACCACCACCCATAGCACCCACTGCCTTATTAGTGTGAGAGCTTGTCACTAGTAAGACAGCAAAGCGCGTTGCCCACCTCGAGAGGTAAAATGGTATGTGTATTGTTGCGCTGGTAATGTCACTAGCTCACTCATATTTCGAACCGGAATACATCAGTTCAAAGATAGCTGCCTTGCGGCAGAAATAGGGAAGGGGGTGGTAGATTCTTCCCTAAGCAGATTTTGCACTAAAGTCCTACTACCTTCATAATATATTTTTGTACATAAACTTTGGAAGATCCTTTCTATAATACAGGGTGTTTAATAAAGCAGAAACGAGAAATAATGTTCCAATTCGCCCCGGATTACTCTTTTATGTTTTTGTTTTTTGTGAAAATAATTTCTCTCTAAGTGGATTTGTGCTATTTTTTTACTGAAATAATTTGAGAAGATGAGCTTTTTGATGGGTCTATAAAACGGTTTATTAACACGCAAAATTTTAATTTTATTTAGAACCTACCTTATGATTTAATTTTATTTATAACTTCGAGACATACCTACAACGTTTAACATAAAGGAAGAAAGCTTTAAATACATGAAATATGTTTCACGTATCATTGTATATCCATTGTACTTCTAATTATTAATATACTGTTTTATTTTACTTATGTATAAATACTACCATTACTTTAAGGAATTACTTATGTATAAGTACTAAAATTACTGTAGGGAAACGTACGATTATTTTGCTACACCCTAACAGGGTACATGTTCTAGTTAATAAGACACCTTGTTATACTCGTATTATACTGTTCATGTAAGCAAATGAATAAATGAAATTGCCCTTGAAACTGGCCAACTTATCCTATGGAACATAGGTTGAAATAGGAACAGTTAAGAGCACATCAAGCTTGACACATTGGACTTTGTACCGTTCTTATTTCAATAGACGTACGGGCTAGAGTCGCACTGCGAGTGTCTAGCTTGACCTGTCGTTGACCTCGCGTACAAAACTGATGTAGTTTCTATGAAAAATTCACAGAATAATAGGGTAATATAAAGAAATAATTCGTCACAAGCTTGGGATGTGTGAAGTAAAGTCACAAGAAATTAGGTACACCTATACTATTAAACGAGCAATATTTGTATAATATATATGTATAGATATATTTGTAATCGGTTTCTCGAAAATTTTGTATACAGGGGTTTTTGGGGGCAAACAATCGATCTATCTGGGTCTCTTCTCTGTGAAAATCCATTTTCACCGTCTCTTTAATATTTCTTAGCGTGTTTTAATGCGTTCAAGAAACTAACAGCGCCATCTGTTGTTGAGTAGCATAGCTTGCTCACCCGATTATATTTTAATCATACAGAGCATAGCTGGGCGAGGCGAGCAATGAAGGCGTCGTTATATTAATTAGGTTATAATATTTTGAACTAGCTGTTGCCCGCGACTCCGTCCGCGTGGGGTTCAGAAAAAGTAGCTAATGACTTTTCCCATGGTTCAAACTATCTTCGTACGAAGTTTTTATCACAATCGGTTTATCGGATTAGTTATAAAAGCGTAACAGACAGACAGACAGTGCAATTCTCGCCTTTATATTATTAGGTATACAGAGTACCGATAATATGGATTTTTGTAAATTAAACACCTCTTGTTTACGTGTGGAATGTTAGGTCGCCCACTATCCTCGTAAGTGTAAAATCTAACTATGATACGGGTTTCGTTATTTCTTATACAAAACAAAGCCTAACTAAATCTGAGGCTCAGTCACTTTAGCTTCTGTGGCTACTGAAAAAAGAGCGGTACAAAGTCCAACGTGTCTACCTTTACATGCTTTTAACTCTACATGTACCTACATACAAAACTGTCGGACTTCACTTCCGTACAATCTTTGTAACTTATCTCTCCCCTTAAAAGACAATTCCTAAAAAACAATGATTCACTTCTCTCTTTATTTTTTGAAGTATTTCGTTTATAAGTACATACTTCCTAAGTTTTCAAAACTTTAGAACTTTCATATTTTTTTTTACATTTGTTGCACCGCCATGCCGAAATAGGAATTTTTTTATAATTATTTTTACAATAAAACTAAATCTAGATTTTAACAATCTTTAGCTGTACCCACGACTTTTGCACAAACAACTGGATCGGATCAAACGGAATTTTCAACAACGTTTTTTTCCTTCCAGAATTATAAGCTTTGTTTGATTTCAGCTCGGTTTCACAGCTTGAAACTTTGAACTCGCCTATTATCTGTTTGATGGCAATAAAAAAGTATATATAAAAGTAAAGTAAATATTGCACGAAAGCAACAAAAATACGTTATTGAAAACCCCGTTTAAGTCGTTCAAGTAGTTTGTGAGGTATTGGTGCGGCCGCTTAAAATTTCGCGAACCTTCTGTCTGAGTGAACCGTTTGCAATGAAATAAACCTTATCAGAAAGAAGCCCGACGCGTCATTGAAAACCTCGTTTGACTTTTAACCAGTTCAGTAGGTGAGTTCTTGGTTCTGCAGCTTGAAGCTTTGCGTATCTTCTGTCAGATTAAACCTACCTATCGCAATGAAACTAAGCTTATTTATTGCACAGGAGTAAGGCAAACGCGTTATTGAAAGCCACGTTTGAATCTGCTCAAAAGTTTTTGAATTATTCGCGCCTGCGCTTGAAACTTTGCTTAACTTCTAAGTGAACCGTTTTCAACTAACCTAAGCTTATATGTTGCACGGAAGTACCTAATCCAAGCACGTCATGGAAACGCCAGTTGGAGTCGGTACAGTAGTTTGTTCGCTATTGGCGCCGCCTATTGAAACTTCGGGCATTTTCTGTCTGAGTGAACCGTTTGCAATGAAACTAAGCATACATGTTGCATGGAGTAAGCTAAATACGTTACTGAAAACCTCGTTTTAATCGGTTCAGTTGTTTGTGAGATATTGGCGCCTCCGCTGGAAATTTCGCGCACCTGTCTGAGTGAGCCGTTTTCAATGAAAGTAAGCTAATATGTTGCAAAGAAGTAAGCTTGACAGTTTATTGGAAACCCCGTTTGAATCCGTTCAATAGTTTGTGAGTTATTTGCGCCGCCGCATGAAACTTAGCGTACCTTCTGTCTGAGTGAACCATTTGCAATGAAACTAAACTTTTATGTTGCACAAAAGCAAGCCAAACTCGTAATTGAAAACACAGTTTGAATCGGTTTGTGAGTTATTATCGTACAGGCAATTTGATACTTTACATTAGTGTAGCTTCTGATTGAGTGAACCGATTTGAATGAAATGTAGCCTATATGTTGCTCAGACCTAAGCTTAATCTATCTGCGAAAACCGCGAGAAAATCCGTTCAGTAGTTTCGGAGTTTATCGAAAACATACAGACAGACAGACAGACAAAAAGTTCAGAAAACATATTTTTGTGTTCTATTAGTCGTTTCTTATCACCCACACTAATTTTTTTATAAATTTATCAAAAGTACAGACACGCGGTTTCTACTCTTTTATTATATGTATAGATATTTTTTATTATCATCGATAATTATGTGACATTGCATGGCAAAGGAGATATGACATGCTGGAAGATGTCATCCCTTAGTAAAAATTTGCACCGTATCTATTCTGAGCGAGGAGGTCCGAAATATTTGGAAAAGTTTATTTTTCCCCTTATTCCGACTGGGTTATTGTCACAGAGGTTATTGTAAACCGTACACCTCCCGAGACTACCTGGGTCAAAGAGTTTATAATAAGAGAAGAGTGGCAGCTTTATGCATACTGTCTTAAAACGCCATGTGTAAATTTTTCTTAACAACTAAGACCTCCACATATACATATAGGATGTTAATTTTTGTCCCACGTGGAAAATTTATTTAGCTTAATTAGTGTAGGCTACGAAGCAGTTGCCCCCAATATAAATTTCTCAGGTAGATTTTATTTGACAGGATGATAAAGAATCATGAATTAAATGAAAATTCAAAATATTCAAAAAAAAAATTACAAAAAAAAATTCATACATTTTTTTTACCGATTATTTTTGGATTTTTTATAGAAGGTTTGTCTCATGTAGTGTAATAAATACCCCAGCAAAGTTTCATCGACTGAGGATTTAATGCGGGGGTCTTCATACTACGATGCGCTTCATTGCCTAGACTATAATGGGCATATTTACATACTTCTGGTTCTGGTCACTATTTCAGCATGTTACTGAAACCATGAACCTTAAGAATAACTTTTCGCAAGGTACATAGGTCGAAATATGAAAAAAAACAGTTTCCAATCAACTGATTGCGCATTTTATAAAGTAGGTAAAATTTTATTTCCTATTTCTTTAAGGAAATTTCTTCAGTTTCTTATAATGTTTTGTAACCAGTATTAATGTCATAAAATTTTACAAAATTCAAAAACAACTAGAAAATTTTCATCATACGTATACTATAAGTAGAAGAGAGACATATATTTCTAGTATTGAGTCATACAAAAATTAAAAAATAAATAAATAATTAATTAATTAATTAAATCGACAATTCCTCATACAAGAAAAAAATTAGAGACCCGCTTCATTTTTCATTTCAAAATTATGTTGATTGAGCTGTCCTTTCACTCTACAGGCTGTAAGGAACACGTTATCAAAAACTGAAAAGGCATAATGAGTAGACGAAACTGAACATTTTTCTCCAAGAAACATATTATCGGAAATGAAAAAGAAAAAAACGGCTGCTCCATACAAATGACAAATTTTATTGGACAGTTGCTTGGAGAGCCCGATTTCTTTTCACGTTTCTATAATATGTTTCTTAGTAAAAGTTGTTAAAATTTTTATATACTGATCATGCCTTTTCAAGGGAAGTAGGGATATCAAGATCGTAGCAAAAGGAGGACTGTGGTCTCTGCCTACCTCGATCGAAAAAAGGCGTTATATTATGATTGTAAATATGGCCTTTCAGTTTTTGCCAACCTGACCTTTACAATATTGTATACTCATTCATGAAACCTATTTTTGTAATTAAAATTATTTCTTTTCTTTATTTCGTACCTAATATTCAAAATAAAAAGGACCCATATAAAAATGCACCAATCACCGAACCCATAATGTAACGTGTAAAATCACCAAAAATAACATTTAAAGAATCAATAATACCAAACTGGGAGCGAGCGTAGCGGACCTCAGTCGTCTGGGAAGCGTAGACCCGGGCGGACGTCTACGAGCTACGTCGTAGCCGCTTCGTAGCAACGTGTTCGCAAAATGTGATAACCAACAAAACGTGAAAAAAAAAAAACAAAATACAGTGACAAGTAAAATACAGTGTGATGTTAAAAATGGAGTGGCCATTATTTTTCCTGCTTCTCTTCGTCGCGGCAGCGGTTGCGAATCCGGCTAAAATAGGTCAGTATTATTAATAAATAATTTAGTTCCCGCGTGGATGGCTCGATATTCATATTGGTTATAGAACAAAGGAAATATAAATGATTGTCTGTACAGCTTTTTGATGCCATCCGTTGTGCAACAAAGGGAAGTTTTGGAAGTATAGTAAAATTATTTCGAGCGTTTCGCGTTCGCTCAGTGCATTTCACTACGGTTTTACTGTTGTCGATTTAATTTTATTTATCATTTGTCTTAGGTTAACAGATTAATGCGGTCAGGTACTTGTGTGTTAGTTTAATTTAATTAAGTAATTGATGAAATAGTATTGGCTTTTATTGTCTTAATATTAATTTTTCACACTTGAGGTTATCATAACAAATTACAAATTACTGAACAAAATCGGTCACAAAAAAAATATAGTTGAAAAAAAAAAGAAAACTTAATATTTTGTAGATATCCTGTTGCAACACAACAGGTATTTTTTTTTTTGTTGTTTCACATGTACCAAAAACACTTTTTATAAATTTTTGCAACTATAGAAACAAACTTTGTCTATCCAATATGTTTATAATAGGTTATTTTTTTGGATCTGATATGCGTATGCCCACCTTATTACATAGGTCAAACGCAACAACTTTTGTTCTACGACTTTGCTGACAACGCACAAAAATTTTTCGACTCCCCATACTAAACTGGTCACTTGACCAATAATGTGTTCAAGATTGACACTAACTAAAAAGTATTTCGTAGCATAAAACAACCAAGCAAATATAATTTAACAATCGTATTATAAAATGGATTTTTTCAAAGTTACAACTTTGAAAGCATTCATATTTCTACCAATCACATTTAAAGGAACAAGACAAATATTCCACGTCGAATAGGAACTACATTGTGTTCAGTCTTCGTCACAAAATAAACGACTCTACATTTCGCATTGTCGAGACGTCTGTATACAGGCTATTTGTGCACATAACTTATATACTATTTCATTATGTCGTAGCTTCAGCATCTGTAGAATCTTTGTACGGCAAATGCAGAAACAGATTTCAGCTTATTTAACTTTATCAGGGTTATTATATATTACAGTAAAACTTTTAGTATGTTGCCAGACGATAAAACTAAAAAGATTTTTCCAAAAAACATGTGTGACGTTTCGACGTGACTCTCTTTACGCCGCAAGGATTGTGTAAGGGCAAAAAAAGTTTCTGTAGAATCTTTGTAAGAAAAATGTAGAAACAGATTTAAGCTTATTTAGCTTTATCAGGGTTATTTTATATTACAGTAAAAGAAGAAATTGAGTTATTACATCAACAAATCAAATACTAAAACTTTTAGTATGTTGCCAGACAATAAAACTAAAAAGATTTTCCGAAAAATCATGTGTGATGTTTTGACGTGACTCTCTGTTGACGCCGCACGGATTCTGTAAGGTCAAAACAAAGTTGTCGTTCTACAAAGTAGAAAATCGCAAAATTTCTCAACCACAGGCAGGATAAGAAAATGGATGGATGGATGAGAAATTTAGCGATTTTCTACTTTTTAGATTTATCCGAACACAGGAAGTGTTAAAATAAAAATCATTTTTAAAGTTGTCGTTGTTCGATGCTTTTTAAGAAAGAGCTGTTTAGTTTAGTATATTTTTATGGTTTGATTAGTATACACTAAAATAAATAATTAATTGATATGCAGCAGAAATTTATTTGTTTCACAGTACACTATATTGCAGTTACAGATTTTATGGTTTTTTAATGAGATACAAGTAACATTTGAATAATTTACTTTTTTAAATGTAATTTTTGGTTATAGAATAATCTTATCTGAACAAACCTGTCTAAACAAACCCTTCTCTTTTAAAGCTACGCCTTGCCTGTATGTGCCTTCAATATTGAAATATCTTCAGATCGGGTCCGTAAATGTAAAATATTTTTTTGAGATTGTAAAATGGGTGCTAGGTGCTAAACGACTGATCAAATTTACACTGTAGAGCCAGACCTGAACATTTTTTTTCAATGAACATAGATCTAAAGATTAATAAATTTTATTTTCCATAGACACTTCATTACGTGCTAGCGTATTTTGTATGGTAAGCAAATATTTATTGATTGGTAGAAGTTCTTCAGTTTCTTAGTCTGAGGCTCTGAATCCACCGTTTAAATAGTGCAGTCGGTCTCGAACACAATGTATAAAATTCTTTTGTATGGATAAGACGGTGAAGCATAGTCGAGACGTTAAAACTTGACTTATTTGTTTCGACAACGGACTATGTTGCAGTTACAGCGTTTATGAACACTTTGTCAAAATGATTGGTTTGTGATGTAGTTGATCTGTTGTTTTCTTCTTCTTCTTCTTTTCCTCGCCTCTTCCCGTTACGCGGGGTCGGCTTTCCTAATCTTGAGGCCCCATTTGCTTCGTTGATAAGCATCGTCAACAGACAGACCCAAAGCTTTCATATCCCGCTGGACATTGGTCATCCAGGTTATTTGCGGTCTGCCTCTCCCTCTCTTTTGTGTAGCCATGGAAAGGCACTTTTTAACTATGCGGTTATCGGGTCTGCGCATCACATGTCCATACCACCTCAGCCTGGACTCAGAAATCTTATCAGTGTTAGATGCCACTTTGATGCCAATCTGTTGTTTAAAAAAAAATAAGTAAATCAAAAATATTTATTTTGTTTTCCAAGTTTTTCTTACAGCTTGTAGCAGGAACTTCCTTTTAAACATAAAAGTAACGCTTGTTCCGCTCTTAAACCTAATGCACCATATTCAAAAACTGAGAATTTACTAAAACAACATTTCTGGATGGGTACATAGATTTTCAGAATTTGTGATATTTTGAGAGAAACAAGATAACAAGGTGAATGATGACAATGACACAGACAATGATGATGATTTATGTGGATGAAGTTGTTGTTTTTATGGTACTTCCTGTAGTACAACCGAAATCTGTATGTAGTTTTGCTTATTAAATCCATTAGAAGTTTGCACTTCATTGAAATTTAAAAATAATAAAGACATGAAATTTTATACTTCTGATATTATTTGAAATACCAATATTTAATTTTATTCTTTTATTGCTTACCTTTCTATTTGCTTTTTTATAGATTCAGATAACTTTATTCAATGTAGATTCTTTACAGAATACTTATTGAATGTCATGCAGAATACAATGCAAATAGAGCGAGTCTACGCCGTTTCGGATCGTGCTATGGCAGCGTAAAAGAAACGGCAAGAAACCACTGCAGCACGACCTACTTTAAGAGTCGGCTTTTTACAATGAGTTTCTTGTGTTTCGCTGGAATATCGAAGCACCATACCTCTTTGTCATTCATATAGTCATCTAATCTATAGTATAGTATATATCTATAAATATATATATCTTTAACTACTAGAATCAAAGTAATAAAAATTAAGATTGCCATCTACTTTTTGTGAAAACCAATTCCCTCGTCAAATTCCTTAGGTTAAAACCACTGATGAATAAAATGCCAAAGAAGTGAAATTACATCCGATTCCACGACGAGTCGCTAATCTTTTATAAAAATTTTAGTTACTTTATTTGAAGCTCTCTAAAGTCTTAAATCAAATAAATCATAAATTTTTCGCCAATTTAATCCTGTCATGGGGTGGGCATATCATAAAAATGAAAGAGGGGACGCACACATGAGCATCTGTAACTGAAACACATTGACCAGCCAGTACTCTAGGACCTTCACTTTGAACTTTCCTCTCCACAACACTTGTGATAGAAGACGTAGTAGGTGGCTTGTAGGTGCTAGGGCTTTTGTGCAAAGTCTGTCAGGGGAAGTACCACCCCCTTGCCTTATTCTGCCGTAAAGCAGCAGTGTTTGCACTGCTGTGTTTCGGTTTGAAGGGTAATGAAGCCAGTGAAATTACCGGCACATGAGACATACCATCTTAGTTCTCAGGGAGTGTAACGCGCTTTGCTGTCTTTTTAGAGTCACATTATTTCACTAATAAGATAGTGAGTGTTATGGGCGGTGGTGCCCACTTGGCCCACCTGCTCGTTTGCCCACTTGTTACATAAAAAAAAATGTACAGCTAGTTGCTAAATCATACAGATTGATGACTGACCCCACAAACCCTCGCGTCAGAGTTGTTAAGGTGCCAAAGGCCCCTGACGTGGCTTATTGACTACTGCTTCGTTAGATAGTAGCCGGGATCAACGGCTTAACGTGCCTTTCGAAGCACGGAATCATCTTACTTTTCGGACTATTCTGAAATGTCTTCACTCTGTTTGACATTGTCCCCACTGAGAATCGAACCCAGAACCTACAGATCGAGAGCTGAAAGTTCTAACCATGTTTTAACCACTAAACCAAGGGGGCAATTTTACTGAAAGTTTGTGGTATTTTTTTTCTTATTATTTATTTCCAAAACAGAATCCTATCCTATCCTACTAATACTATAAACGCGAAATTTTGTAAGTATGGATGTTTGTTACTCTTTCACGTAAATACTACTGAATGGATTTTAATGAAACTTTACAATAATATAGCTTATACATCAGAATAATACATAGGCTACAATTTATAAAACTGCACAGACGAACTCGCGGGCACCAGCTAGTAATACATATTTCATCGCCGGAAGCCACGCAAGTAAGCAAGCTTATCTGTCGATGAGCGAGTTCTTATAAAGTTAGGTTAGTAGTACAATGTTAGTATATAACCGCACGTTGTTAGTATATGAATGAATCATTCACTTATTCCTTTGTTAATGTACTTATACATCAGTCTTATTTTCAAACTTTGTTAATCTTTAACAGTGCAAACGTTAGCGGTCAATAAATTATTAAATTTCTCTCCATTACGTATCTGTTAGGGGTTCTTACTCCGAGAAAGTTAGGGGAGGGTGAGGTGAGTTGGAACCGTAAATCAATCACCATATAGCTAGGGGTTGTAGTGGTCAGAATATTCAACATTTGGATAATGGCGGTGCCATATTGATTACTTGATCACAGCGTTTAGTTCTTCTTTACATTTCTTCAACATTGCCTTTGCCTACTTCATTTTACGTAGTCTGCTACCTAAATTGAAGAGGAAGGAGGGAGAGGAACTGGTTATATATAGGGTGACTTTTAATAAGTTCTCTCGCTATCAGCTGATGCAGTTTCTATGGGAGGTCAAAACTTGATTTTCGTATTTCGACCTAGGTTCCTTGGGGAAAGCTGTTCAGTATCATGAGTACATTCATACCTTTTTATACCAAGAACTAATTAAATGTTACCTTATATAGAGCGATTGCTATCTGACCTCAAAGACCTATAGAAAGCTAACCAGAAGTTATCCTGAAATTACCAAGTTTTAAAGTTGCCAAATTCGAATTTCAATTTTTTTTTATATTAAATATGAGAGCATTTGGCTCACCTGTATGTAAGCCATAATGAGATCCTTTTCCTTGATAATATCTCTTCATTCTGGCCTTAAAAAGATCCAGATTTTACACTGAAAAAAAAAATTGCTGATTCAATCAAGATTTTGATAGTTTCAAACAAGCATCTTGACTCCATTTGAGCTTGCAAAGACCTTATTGGATTGTATTAATTTGATTATTGAATTAAATATCACAAATTTAAATTGACTAAGACGCTTTATTGAATCTTTCATTATCTTTTTCGATTTAATCGCAAAATGCCAAACAAGAGAAAATTGATCTTGGTTGGCTCTCCGTTTTTTACTTTCGAGCGGAGCCAGAAAGGTATTGTATTCGTGAAAAAAAAAGTTTTTAAAATTTTCTCAAAAATATGTTCTATATCACTTATACATCATAAAAAAAGTCTCCCAAAAATGTCCGTCGGTCGGTCGGTCGGTCGGTCGGTCCGTCGGTCGGTCTGTCCGTCACGCTTTGGCCTAGCGGCTAAACGAATGGTCCGATTGACACCATATTTTTAATTTAGGAGTTTCATGCAAATCCATTGAAGGGTTTTAAGTGGTTTCTTGCTGACTCTCATTTTGAGGGTAGCTGTCATACAACGAAAATGAAAAATTAAAATTTTCTCAAAAACGGTTCATAGAATCTTGATGAAACTTTGCATGACCAAGCATCTCTAGGTAAGATATCTTGCGCCAGTATCAATTGATCTGTGTAATTTCATATAAGGGGTGTTCCTGTACCACCAAATCTGTATATTCTTTATGATTTTTTTTGAATAAAATGTAGTACACAGGGTGTAACAAAAACTGAAAGGGCTTGCTTGAAAAACTGAACAATTATCCATAAGGAACATGTGTTTGGAAATTAACAAAATCTCCATGCAATTATCCTACGGTAGTATTCATTGATCTGTAAAAATTTATATAAAGGGTGTTCCAGTACTACCAAAAGTTAAAAATGTGATTTACTCGTAATAGTTTGAGGTTTGTTTGTGTTAATTTGAATTCTGAATTGATCTGTATATTTCATTCGAACATTTTTTTGGAAAAACGTAAATAAAAGTTTGTATTTCCATACTATGTGTATGGCATTACAAATTTAAGTTTGCGGTTGATAGTTTTTCTTTGAGTATTGCGAGAAAGTAATTGCAGTGCTGCTGTACCATTTATTCTGTGTATTGTTCGGTGTGAAGATCGGTAGGAAGGAGTCTTTATTTATCAGCTACATTGTTCATCATCATAACATCCCATGAAACGTCCACTGCAGGGCAGGGATCTCCCTCCAGAACTACAACAAGAAACACGTGGTACTTTGGAGGGATTTACCATACCAGTCACCATGCTTGTAAGCGTTGGGGCTGGCGACCGCTGTTGTTGGTGACCGCAGCGTGTAAGATGGTATACGGAAAGATGCTGCTGCCCATCCTCCGGTTTATAAGCACTTAGTCGCCTCTTACGACACCCACGGTTAGAGATAGGTTGGTACTGTTCTTTGCCGGCACCACACGGAGCTACATTGTTACTAACATCAATATTTATTTTTAACTGATAGGTATTACGGATTGCTTCTCCTCTAACTTAGCGACTATTGTCAGTGACAGTTGCCTTGACTCTAGCCACTTAATAAAGTAATAGTACAGAACAGACACTCTCCGCCCCCCTTGCAATCTACCCCGTACCCCCGCGTGCACCATCCCGCGAGATTATCCTGGTTCTTCTGAGGGTCTTTTGTACTGAATATGCGAACCTATGCGCGCTTCCAATTTCAAATTCGTGCTATAGATAAACCACCTAAATGAGTCCTAGCCTGCGGGGTACAGGGGCGTGAGGGTCAGACGACAAAGGGGGAACGAAAGAAGTGCGGGAGGTGGGGCATTCTCATTCTCTACGCGCATCCGCCCCCCGCACTGCCCTTGTACCCCGCGGGCGAGGACTCATTTAGGCGGTACTACTATAGATGTATGTGGTTTTCGGAGTGTGCTCCAGATACCGTAAAACGTCCGATGGAAAATGCTTGTTTTCCAATTCTATGTTACTTGAATTATCTTCCAATTCTCTAAATCACCAATTCAAAACAACGGTTAAAGTTACAGCGAGAGGGTAACATTGGAACACATTATAGACTGTCATAAATCATCAGCTAAGGAGTCAACAGCGGAAATGGCTTGGCTTGAATGTGGGTTCGCTTTGGCTGTGTATTACACATGAGATGTTTGTAGAAACTATACAAAGGTTATAGATTTAAGGACATCTTTCGAACAGAAAATTACACAGAGCATTTTTAAAGTTAATGCTTCTTTAAATGATTTGCTCCTTCTTTGCCTTAAAAATAGTAGTTAATTTGAAAAGACATTTTGTGTTTAACTGCCCGTAATCCCGTATGTTTGAAAAATCTTACTAAAACAAATATTAAATTGTGTAAGATGTTAATAATTTCGTGCAACAACTTTTATTCTAACACTTTTGGAAATTCGCTAACGACGTTTTATGGAAAAGGTGTTATTAATTTGGTGCGACAACTTTTTTTTAACACTTTTGAGACGTATTTATAAACAAATAATCAGCCTACAGTGAGGTACAATTCCAAATTTCAAAATAGAACTTGGTCGAACTGGTCGAACTACAAGCACAATGGTACTTGTGGTGTAACATCATGCAATGCTGGTGGCCAGATTGGACTATGGCTGTCAACGCATCAACGGCGGCCACTACCGAAGCAAAGAGGTCTTTGTTCTGAGGCCAGTACGATGGCCGCGGCAATCAGGCTCTGTTGGGCCGTGCTTCCTGACACACGAGTTATTAATTGAAGCATTGATTTGTTAGTCTATTTGCCATTATTTGTGTCTTATTACTGAAATATATCCCGAATCACACGAGGCCCGACGGGGACACTACAGTACGCAAGTTGAAACTATTTAGGGCAACGAAGCAGTTGACCCCAACTTAATTCTCTCAGGCAGATTTTATTTGACAGGATGATAAAGAATCATGAATTAAATGTAAATTCAAAATATCCAATACAAAATTACAAAAAAAAAAATTCATACATTTTTTGTAATTTTTGTATGGAAAAATTCAAAGTACCGTTTTTTTTGGATTTTTTTATATAAGGTTTGTCTTATGTAGTATAATACCCCAGAAAAGTTTCATCGACTGAGGATTGAATGCGGGGTCTTCATACAACGATCCGCTTCGTTGCCTAGACTAATTTCTTTCAATATCTAATGATAGATTAAAATTGTCTTGCCAGCTGCTACCATCAGTTACCAGATGGGGTACAGTTTGTTTATCAAAAAACAGCAAGGCTTACCTTTTTCCTACCCAACTAAACCAGAAAACCATATATCCAAAACACGATAATTTATTTCAATAAAAAAGACGATAAATCGCTAAACTTCCTCGCCATTCAAAAACAAAATCACATGAATCATTTACGTAAATTCGTGTACACGGAATGGGCAGTAAAAGTTAGTTGGAGAGGTGAGGGGAAAGGGGAGAGGGAGGGGGAAAGAGGGGTAAATGAGCACGCACGCATAAATCTAGCAACTACCGGGTTGGGACGCCTTTCAAATAATACGTTTGGAAATAAGCCCGAGTCACACTGAGGCGTTAGCGGCAGCGTTACGGGGGCGGTATTTTTTATATCCTATAGTACTGTAGCCCGTGGACATTTAAATTACAAAAAAGGTTACCGTTTGTCTTTGTGAAATTGTTATAGATTTCACAATTTCACATACTATTAGCGAAGTCTTGAAGATCGTAACCCGCCATAACCATACGAGTATATAGTGACGAGTGACGTAGTCCGGCCATATTGAAAATAATTTACATTTAAGAGTTACCGTTTCAAATTTATACATCTGTTAAAAGACCCTCTGAAAAATACCTATTTTTAGGCTGTTTCTGTAGCCGGTTCAGATTTTAAGACTCATTTGGTCTTAAATTTGTTTTTGGCAAATTTCCATAGTCTTACTATTACGTATGATAATTCAACAAAGCTGTACGACATGACAATATCGAAACAATGCAGTAACCTAGAAATGTATATAACTAACAATATATTTGAGTGGTGTTTCGTAAATTGGCATTGAAAATACCTGTTGTAGTTGAAGTCTGAAGGAGCTTTGTTCCAAAGTTCGTCTGGGAAATTATCAACCCCTCGCCAATTTCTGCCATAAAGCAGCTGTGTTTACACAGCTGTGTTAGTCCTAGGGGCAAGGGGGCCAGTGAAATTATCAGCCCATGAAACGTACCGTCTAAGTTCTCAGAGTGGGCAATGCGTTTTGCTGTGACAGATTATGCCAGTTATAAGACAGTGGGTGCTATGGGCGGTGGTGACCACTTTGCAGATTACTAAAAAATTGTGCAACTTAGAAAGATCGTTTTATTTTTGCTGTAATATTTACATAAACTTCTATCGACTGTAATTAATCAGATTTTTCCTTTCACAAACGTCGGAGATAAGGGGAGGGAACGGCAATTATTTTTTAATTCTTCATATGCATTTAAGTTGGACAGCCATATTCTAAAACTAGTCTAAATTTCAAGTCGATAGCATGAGTGGATGCTGAGATATATAACAGGTGTGACAGACAGACAGACAAAGCGGCACCATAAGGGTTTCTTTTCTTTTACCATTTTGGTATCGGTACCCTAAAAATGGGCTTAGATTTATATAATTTGAAATGTTAAATCGTAGTCGCACTTATACAGGATATCCTAGAAAGTAGCGCCAAACCGAAGCCACAACACCTTCAGAGATATTGTTCCGTGATAATTGGTTGTTTACGAGTTATAAAGTTTTTTGTATTTTTTCATAAATTTCTGCGGGGACAGAAAAAAAAATTTTTTTTTCTTCGTAGATATTTTTCAGATAGTTTTTGTGACATGATTGTCTTGAATGTATTATTTATGAATAAAAATAAACTTTCATACATTCCTGCAAAAAAGCATCGAAATTAAGCAATTTGTTTTGAGTGGGACGGAATCAAACTTTTAACTACAATAAGTAGTGTTTGTAGGTTCTTAATAAGTTTGGCACCATTGACCTCGGTTGTAGGTGACCGCAGTAAGTAAGATGTTAGATACAAAGGTGGATGCTGCTGCCTATCCTCTAGTTTATAACCCTTAGTCGCCTCTTACGATACCCACGGGTATGTAAGGGTTGGTACTATTCTTTGCCGGCACCACAAGGGGCTAAACTATTCAAAACAGTAAAAAAAATTATGTAACTCTTAAAAAATTGTCATTTCTACTACAATACCTTCACTCTTGTCAACATCTTTTAGAAATAAAAAGGAAAGCTAAATACTAAAGGAAAGCTAAATACTCCATACAAAATACAAGTGCACAAAACCCACTTTGCCTGTATTGTGACGAGCAAGCTGTCAAAATAGTACTTTAGAGTGACTTTAGATAGTACTTTAGTAAGCAAATACCATTATACTGCAGCACTAAATGCAGCAAACTGCGTTCGAAATGCATTGGAATGCATCCAGACTGCTTTGTTAATATCTCAATCTTGCTGATCTTCAGAAGCGGAGCAAATTTGCAGTGACTGTACAATGAAATAGTTAAAACGAAAAAAAAAAACCGGCCAAGTGCGAGTCGGACTCGCACACTGAGGGTTCCGTACCACCACATAAACATAATTGTATTAGTTGAAATTTCAGTAAGTTAATGTGCTAGATTTTTTGAGTCCGACACGCGCTTGACCAAATTTTATTATTTGTTGTTATTTTATAGCCTATGCCCTATAAACATACCAATTTACAAGTTTGTAAGTGTTCCCGTTTTTAAATAGAACTAAAACAAAAATCGCCTCAACAACCATCCAACTTGACCCCTCTCTTATATGAATGTTCTTGAAACGGGAGCTCACCACAATTGGTTACCATTAGTTGTGAGAAAAGTTGTAATATTTAATGATTTCAGACTTTTCCCATTATTTGTACTGTGAGACCTAGCTTCTTGCCAAATTTCATAATTTTAGGTCAACGGGAAGTACCCTGTAGGTTTTTCATTTTTGAATAAATGTATGGAGATGAGGACATAAAATGCCATATCTTTTGATTGCGTCGTTGTAAAAAATTGAAATTTTCAGATCTT
Source organism: Athrips mouffetella (assembly GCA_947532105.1). NCBI lineage: Eukaryota > Metazoa > Arthropoda > Insecta > Lepidoptera > Gelechiidae > Athrips > Athrips mouffetella. Next base: position 4,002,664 of record OX383969.1, on the reverse strand, counting down.
GTGTGGTTCATGGATCCTAATATATGGTATTAATTTCAACCTGATACCTTTACCCGTTTGAGAGATAAAGGGTCTTGACAGACAGACAGACAGACAGACAGACGGACAACAAAGTGATCCTATAAGGGTTCCGTTTTTTTCTTTTGAGGTACGGAACCCTAAAAAACGGATTTACTGTCGTGTCTTCAGCACATTGCACTATTATGCAAGAATAGTATAATTTACTTACTTTACTTATTAACCCATACATACCCGTGGTTGTCGTAAGAGGCGACTAAGGGTTATAAACTGGAGGATGGGCAGCAGCATCCTACTTTGTATCTTACATCTTACTTACGGTCCATGGTGCCAGCCGTAACGCTGACAAGCGAGTTGACTAGACTATGGTACTTCCCCTCTACATTTTTCCAGCAAAAGCTAGAATTCTGGAGGGAGCTCCCTGTCCTGTAGTGGACGTTTCATGGGATGTTATGATGATTATATGTCCGTGTGGTGCTAGCAAAGAATAGTATACACCCAAATCTACCTGTGGGTGTCGTAAGAGGCGTCTAAGGGTTTATAAACCGGAGTATGGGCAGCAGCGCACTCTGTGTATCGTTCCATCTTATACCACGGTCCATGGTGCCAGCCGCTACGCTAACAAGCGTGGTGACTATGGTACTTGCCCTTCAAATTATACCACGAATTTTTGATGGTATTCTGGAGGGTACTCCCAGTCTTGCAGAGGACGTTTTATGGGATGTTATGATGATGATGATTCTAACTTTCAAGCCACTACATAGCATTAAAATTTGACATGAATAAAGATAGTAACGAAATAGCGGTGCTTTTTGAAGCACGGATACGCTCTTGTTATAACAACACCTAGTCCAGCCGGCTTAGCACGCTGCAGTTGTCAGTTTATCTAGGCGCATAGATAAAAGACTAAGCATGGTCACGTTTTTTTGACATCCGAGCAGTGCGACATATTTTGAAAGACAAGGTCGGCTACATGTATTAGTGTATAAAGCTATCTCTGTGTAAAATCTCAAAAACATAGTTTGTGGATTTGGTTAACATTTTCCTCCATTGACATTTCTTCGCGCTTGGAGGCGATAGATTAAATGACATCATTCCTCAAATAAAGTAACATTTCTCCGAGATACATTTTCTCTCTGGCAGCGTGCTAAGCCGGCGGGATCTGACGACAGATCATAACGAAAGAAAGAGGAATCATTATGTATGATCCATTTTTATAGTTTATTCCAACAGTTACTAATCTATTTTGCAGCCATGATTTTGTTTTTAGTAAAACTGAGTATATTTGACGGAAAGAACAATATTGTTTTACAAATTTGTTTATTCTGACAGCTTTAGCCGATAGCTCTCGGCTACCTATCCACGGCAGTAATGATTAATGAGCCATATCAGAGATCTAGCGGCTCAATAACTCTGACACCAGGGTTTTTAAGGTCAGTCATCTATCTTAAGTAACTTGATGTAAAATTGCGATATATTTGTATAACCAAAATATTGCATTTGGATTTTTTCAACCCTCTTGTGAGCGATATACTCATACCTGCATATCGTGCAAGTGTCACAGCGTATGATAAATTACCAACAACACTTAGCGTGCAAGCTGACTTCTTGATGAATGTTGTTTACTCTATGTTAACCGTAGTCTAGTGGGTACTTTTGCTTGATTGAATTGTTTATTAGCGCTTTATAGAATTGAAACATAAAAGTTGTTCCAAGTTTGGTACATAAAGAAATTGTTGGAAGTGGGTATTAACATTTCTATTTAATTGAAAGTTTGGTTTCCTTGAATGTGCTGCTTAAAACGCTTCAAAAGAATAAACAGAAAAGTAGTAAACTATAGCTTTAATAAATTATCCGAATTTTCATGCAATTCTTTAGCCGGATTTTTCATCATAAAATGTCGAAAAAGGCAACTAAGGGTACTTAGACCAGATAATGCTATTTTAGTTCCTTGCCAACAGCCTTCGTGGTCTCTCGATCCGGAGGTACTGGGTTCGATTCCCGGTGGGAACACTGCCAAATAAAAATTCCATTGTGCCACCTCCCCAGATTCACCTTATTGTCTGAAAAGTTAGATTATTTATTGATTGATATATACAAGGTGTAAAGGACGGTGTACCGAAAACTGAAAGGGCGTGCTCAGTCAACGAAACTGAACAACTATCCCAAAGAAACATTACTGGTAAATGAAAAAAGTTTTGACCTCTCCATACAAATTGCTCAGTCTGATCGAACAGTTTGTATAGAGAGGTCAACCATTTTTTTCATTTCCCAGAAATGTTTCTTTGGGAAAGTTGTTCAGTTTCGTTGACTGAGCACGCCCTTTCAGTTTTCGGTACACCGTTACTTACACCCTGTATAAATAAAATTTTCACTTAAAAACTATACAAAGTCCCAAAAATTGCACAGACAGTTTGACTGCAGGATCAGTTAATTCCGTGTTTCGGAAGGCACGTCAAGTACTATATACGGATGTAGTCGTTAATGAGCCATGTCAGAGACCTTTGTCGGCTCAACAATTTTGACACGAGGGTTTGTGAGATCGGTCATCGACCTTACGATATGATGACGAAGATGATGAGTTCCTAGCTATTAGTTTTTTTTAAGGTACGCCATTTAGGAGCGGAAGACTCGCAACTAATTTAGTCAAAGTCAAAATCGTTTATTCATTGTTGGATATTAAAATCTCTTAACGACGTCAGCTAAACTACATCGCTTCACAAACAATGTGGCCCCATAGTGGTAAAAAAAGAAGTATATGATTCCTACAGCTATGATTTAAAGAATTTCTGTAGAACTTGGTACTCAATTAGACCTCACTCCTTGTAATGGCAAAGACATTACACCGAAATTGGCCCCCTTTCAAATTATGTTGGTATTCAATATCATCATTAGTCTAGGCAACCAAGCGGATCGTTGTATGAAGACCCCCGCATTAAATCCTCAGTCGATGAAACTTTGCTGGGATATTACACTACATGACATAAACCTTCTATAAAAAAAATCAAAAAAAAATCGGTACATTTAATTTTTCCATACAAAAATTACAAAAAAAATGTATGAGATTTTTTTTGTAATTTTTTGTTTTGATATTTTGAATTTACATTTAATTCACGATTCTTTATCATCTTGAGAAATTTATGTTGGGGTCAACTGCTTCGTTGCCTACACTACATAGCATCCCATGAAATTCGTCCACTACAGGACAGGGAGCTCTCTAAACATCCCATCAAACGTCCTCTTCAGAGAGCTCTAGACTCCAGCAAAAACGCCTGGTACTTAGGAAGGGATTTACCATAGTCACCACGCTTGTAAGCGTTGCGGCTGGCGACCGCTGTTGTTGATGCCCGCAGTATGTAAGATGATACGATACTCAGAAAGATGCTGCTCCCCATTCTCTGGTTCATGAGCCCTTAGTCGCCTCTTACGATACCCACGGGCAGAGATGGGTTGGTACTATTCTTTGCCGGCACCACACGGGATTCAATATAACGCTGATCAATTCTAGTTCCGGTTCGTCTTCAGGATCCGGTAATTACCTATGGATGTGACGCAGCAGTCTATTGTTTAATAAATTCGATGTCAAGATTTCACCTACTACAGTATCCGGTCTGTATTGCACTTCCGATTGGCACATCCGTTATGAGACTGGACACGTGGCTAAGCGACGAGTGGCTTTACAATACATGGAACGTTGTGTCCAAGCAATTACGTAAACGCGCAGTATTGTGAAGGCATTGTATAGAAAATTTGCTTGCCGCTTAAACCGTGTCAGCAATATAGCGAGTCCGTAAATCATTTGATTGCGGGAGGTTGCTGTTTCTTTATAATTTTAATAGTTAAATCACCTGCCATGGTTCGATCAAAGAAGGCCTCCATAACCTTAAGCGCTTTTATTGCTTTAGTCGGCGCTTTAAGACTAGACGAGAGATTATTTATCTATCTATCTATCTATCTATCTATCTAAAACAATTTACAGGCCATTTGGTGGCTTGATAGCTAAGTTGGCGACCCTGGCAAAGCTTAATCTATGATGGAGTCTGATTTTCTCTCCGGATTGCAGAGGTCAGATGGCAGACGCTCTGTGTAAAAGCCAGTGCCCTCGTAAAATCCTTCAGGTCAGGTAGCCGACTCTAACCAATATATGTCTAACTTCATATTGGTCGAAAGCCAGCCAATAAGAAAAGAGCAAAACAATGTGTAGTCAATCGAATTACTTTTAAATCTTCAAGTAAAATTAATAAATCTATAGTGAATTTAGCGTAACCTAACAGATGTCTAAGGGCTCCCGCACACGACCGAGAATCGGTGGGCGATTATCGGCCAGGACAAGGACGGAAGATTCAGGTGATAACACGTCAGAGCAGGATGCCGACAAAAAATCGGTCACCGATTCTCGGTCGAGCGCGGGATCCCTTAAATACACAGCTATTGTGAATGAGAAGTAATTATTTGTGCTACAGTAAAATTCTCATAAACATTTACAGAAGGTTCTGTAAGTAATTATTATTCTCTCAGCAATCCTTATCTTAACAGAGGTCTTAATATCGTAAGAACACGTTTCCATCCAGTCATGCTGAGCAGGAAATCACCACCGCTGTCTTCCAGTTGATTACAACACCCATTAATCATGTCGCGGTTATTGCACAAAGCCACTACTGGATGAAAACGTGGCTACATATAGGAACTAATTTAACATGTTGGTTTATATGTCGCAGGCATATCGTATAATTCGTTATATCACAGTTTGCCTTGGCATTCTACAAAATGCCGAAAAAAATGTAATTCGGCATTTTACATAATGCCGCGGCACCACCTAACCTAACCGATCCCGAGTTGGGTTTACCGTGGCTAACGAACCTAAACTGCACGGCGCCGTTTTACAATTTGCCGACTGTTTACAGTTTGGCCGCCGTTTGTAAACGGCGAATTATACGATTTGCCTGCGACATATACATAGTGTAACGAAAAGGGTGTACTCGTATCTGTAGCAAGCAAATGGTATAATTCGCCGTTTGCAAATGGCGGCCAAACTACAACGGTCGCGAATTGTAAAACGGCGCCGGCAGATTGTAAACGGGTTTAATTCACTGGTGCATCTTAGGTTCGTTAGCCACGGTAAACACAATCTAACCGATCCCAAGCAGGGATCGGTTAGGTTGAGTTAGGTCATCTTACGACCACAACGCACGAGCCGAGCGAGCGATGCGAGCGTGCCTCGGCGGCGGCCGGCGAGCGCCAGAAACGAATTACGCGCCGTTTTGTGAAATGCCGTTTTGTGAAATTTCTCGACATTTTGTAGAATTCCAATGTATTATGTTAAACGACGAATTATAAAATTTAAGCGACATATCTACACTGAAAGATGTGATTCTACCCAATATTCTGCCCATGATTAGAACAGGTCGAAATTCGAAAATTTTTGACAAAATGCGCTTTCAGCTGATTTAGTTTCTTTAGGAACTCAATTTTTTTACATATTTTGACAGATGTTCTTTAGGGGAAGTTGTTCAGTTTTATGGGCAAATTCTCATTCTTCAGGGTTAGTATACTCGTACCCTTTTTGTTAGACCTTGTTACATTTTTAGGGTTCCGTACCTCAAAAGAAAAAAACGGAACCCTTATAGGATCACTTTGTTGTCCGTCTGTCTGTCTGTCAAGACCCTTTATCTCACGAACGGGTAAAGGTATCAGGTTGAAATTAATACCATATATTAGGATCCATGAACCACACAAGATCTGAAAATTTTTAGGGTTCCGTACCTCAAAATAAAAAAACGGTACCCTTATAGGATCACTTTGTTGTCCGTCTGTCTGTCTGTCTGTCAAGACCCTTTTTCTCACGAACGAGAAGAGGTATCAGGTTGAAATTGATAACGAATATTAAGGTCCATAAACCACACAAGATCTGAAAATTTAAATTTTTCACAACGACGCAATCAAAAGATATCGCTTTTTATGTCCTCATCTCCATACATTTAGGCAAAAAAACAAAACCTACAGGGTACTTCCCGTTGACCTAAAATTATAAAATTTGGCAAGGAGCTAGGTCTCACAGTACAAATAAAGGGAAAAGTCTAAAATTATTAAATATTTAAATTTTTCTCACAACTAAAATAACCAATTAAGGTGAGCTCCCGTTTCGAGAACTTTTCTATAAAAGAGGGGTCAAGTGGGATGGTCGCGGAGTTTTTAATATATCATATGGTAGATAGGTACGGAACCCTTAAGGCGCGAGTCCGACTCGCACTTGGCCGGTTTTTTTTTACAACGACGCAATCAAAAGATATGGCATTTTATGTCCTCATCTCCATACATTTATTCAAAAATGCAAAACCTACAGGGTACTTCCCGTTGACCTAAAATTATGAAATTTGGCAAGTCTGAAATCATTAAATATTACAACTTTTCTCACAACTAATGGTAACCAATTGTGGTGAGCTCCCGTTTCAAGAACATTCATATAAGAGAGGGGTCAAGTTGGATGGTCGCTGAGGCGATTTTTGTTTTAGTTCTATTTAAAAACGGGAACACTTACAAACTTGAAATTTGGTATGTTTATTGTGCATAAGCTATAAAATAACAACAAATAATAAAATTTGGTCAAGCGCGTGTCGGACTCAAAAAATCTAGCACATTAACTTACTGAAATTTCAAATAATACAATTATGTTTATGTGTCAAGTAGGTCCAATTATGTTTATGTGGTGGTACGGAACTCTCAGTGCGCGAGTCCGACTCGCACTTGGCCGGTTTTTGTTGTATAGGTGGATGTTGAAATTAAGTTTTTAACACTTATTTGGAAAAAGCAACTAATATCAGCTCGCTACATAACCATCTGACCGTCTCGAACGTCTGGAATCCAGGTGTAGGAAGGTGGTGTTCCAAATTGTCGGAGTACAATATTAACTTCTTTGTCCCTCGTGAGAGAAAACTCACGACTATTGATATCGAAAGACTTCCGTTCTTACCACTAAATAGAGGAGACAGGATATATCAACATAATCTTCATATCGTGTGGATAATAAATCGATTGCCGACCTCACAAGCCCTGGTCTCAGAGTTGTTGATTCGCCGAAGGTCACTGATATGGTTCATTTTAGGACTACTCGTAGATTGTATTGTATTTATTTTAATCAAATTAATTTTACGTATTTTGGAACTTAACACTGTATAAACCTTAAATACCTGGTCGACCGAGCTTCGCTCTTTATAGCCGCCTCAACATTAAAATATCATCGGGTGAGCAAGCTATGCTACTCGCTAACAGATGGCGCTGTGCGTTTGTATCTAAAACGCGGTATTTTTTAAAATGCCTAAAAACACAAACAAACGATTTTTCCCAGACATGAGACCTAGCTAGATCGAATTTTCGTCCCCAAAAACCCCCGGATACTAAATTTCATCAAAATCGTTAGAGCCGTTTTCGAGAAACCGATTACAAATATTGCTCGTTTAATAATATAGGATAGGTTGCGCTATGCACATTTCTCATAATATAATCATTGCTAGTAGCCGGGACCAAGGCTTAACGTGCCTTCTAAAGCACGGCATTATTTTACAATATGTGATTTATTAACCAAAAAGTGAATTTCGTTTCACAGTGTCCTCACTGGGAATCTAACTGAGATCCTCCGCATCGAGAGCCGATTACTCCTACCACATGAAACAGCAAAATTCTACCCTATTCTTAGAAAACGTCAACCCCTTTTACTCGCAAGTTTACGTCACGAGGAATTTTCTCCCAAAATCCTCTTGTAACATACATTGCCAGAAATAATTCGTATAAATGCTATGTCGCACTCTATCGCGAATTTGCGTTGGTACGTTTACAAACGTGCCGCCGTGGCGTATAACGATTCATTGTGAGGATATACGGGAAGGTATTTTTACTTTCGCTTGTTCTATAAAACAATTACAAGCCTATTGTATCCCGTGATCCAACTAACCATTTATAAAAAGCCGATATAGATTCTTGGGGTGTCATTCAGAGACTTTTCGCCAGCACAGGGCCATACTTAGGGCCAGCAATACCCAGGTCTAACCTTGGTCTAGCTCTGTCACCGGTCATAATTACTTGTCACCCAACATGAAATTTTGCTTATCAGTTATCACGGGCATAGACATGTAGTGTTAGCTAACTAATAACCGTGCTAGCGAAATAAGTTAGACCAAGGTTAGATCCGGGTTTGACTGGCCCCGTGCTAGCAAAACGTCTCTGAATGACACCCTTGAATTAATTCGCTTTAGTTTGTTCATTGTTTTTTGAAGATTGTTCTCATTTTTTAAAATTAAGTTAACAATGGATGCAGTTCTTCTGACAATGATAATATTGATGATCATACGGATTTATCAATATGTTGACCTTATCATCTTATCAGTCTCCACGTTCCCTTTCTTGATCCTTTGGCGTGGTTTTTATAGCCTCTGAAATAAAAGTCGTCTGTGTGGTGCCGGCATACAAAAGTAGCAACCTATAGCTACCCGTGGATGTCGTAAGTGGCGACTAAGGGCTTATGAAGCGGAGGATGGGCAGCACCATTTTTCTGTGTGCTGTACCATCTTGCATACTGACGTCACCAACAACAGCGGTCGTCAGCAGCAAGGCTTACAAGGGTGGTAATTATGGTAAATCCCCTCTACAGTACCAGGTGTTTTTGCGTGACGTCTGGAGGGGGTTTGCAGTCGACGATTCATGGGATGTTATGAGTAGTCTCTGGATTTGCCTAGTTTGGGATCTACGTGAATAAGCAAAAGTACACTAGAAATAACTCGGGTATCTAGTGGAAAATCCGAAAAAAGACAGTGTCTTTAAGTATTGGCGGAAATGTATTTTGTACAAAATGTTTTGGGTACATTTAGTATTCTATTACTTCTTGTGTGTGTCTTCAACGGAAACTTCATCGGTTGTAACTTTACCAGCCCGTATGTTTTCATTATTTACCTTCTAAGGTTTCACATCAGCCGGAATGGTGCATGTAGATTCGTATAATAACATTTGCTAAGACGACTTTACATAATTGAAAATGTTGGATATTATAAGTGCTCTGTTAGACTTATCCCAAATGTTAACTTCTCATGGGTATGTGGGTACTAAGTGCTGGGTTGTTACCAGCAATTACTCTGGAATTGTTCAGTTGTTTGAGTTAGTTGAATTTCTGTGTTAAGCTTAATGGTGATTAGAAATTTTCGTGTGTTTAAGAACGAGTTCATATTGTACATACATGCGAGTAATAAGGAAATTGCGATGTTACAATGTTTTAAGATTACAAAAGATTAAGTTTGGAGAGTGTCATAATTCTTCAGCCAAATATCTACTTACTTAAACGATTCAGTTAATAATTTTTCACTCAACATACAGTTTCAAAATTTCTATATGCGTAGTAGAACCATAATACAATACAATACAATACAATATTCTTATTCCATAGTTTCACTTTATTTTACAAAGTGGTGCTAATTTGGATAAAAAATAAATTGTCGAGAAAAAATCCACAGAAATATTAAAATCAACTAAGTGTGCATTATTTATATATTGTTATTTATTTTTTGGTATTTTGACCATTTGACATTTGTTTTCTAAAAACTAAGTATCTACTACTTAAACGTATCTCACATAATACCTATATTATAAATTCAAAATTTCTTTCTATATACGAGGTGACTTTTAATTAGCATGTATTTTGAAACATTTATAATGCGCACGGCTAAAGAATGGAGCTCTCGGCCTGCGTCTGTGTTCCCGAGTTCATATGACCCGAATTGAATCAAGTCGCGAGTAAATAGGCTTCTTCTGGGCAAGCTCGTTCCATCGTCAACCTCATCTAGATCGAGGTCAAGAGTAAGCCCATTGACAATAAAAAGAAAAGGAAGACAAATACAATTCCGTCCAAAGCAAAGCATCGATTTTTTCGTCTCTCGTTGAAATCTGCAATAAAACACGTCCGCGCAGGCTGTAGGCACAATTTCCTGGCTTGCTGGAGCGTGACTACCATTTTGTATTAGCGGGACACTCACGAGGCATGATTTGTGCGTGTAAACCGACGACTGCAGATAAATTGTTGCTGCTTACACTTCTTTTTGTTTTTGTCAAAATTTTCTAGGCTGGCTCAGTGATTAGCCATTTTAGACTCACAAGGCTTGATGTTTGCGTGTAAACCGACGACTGCTGCGGATGAATCGATATTAGGTATGTACACTTCGTAGAGACTGACTCAGTGATAAGCCGTTTTAAACATTAGTCTGAAATAGATTTAAAAGAAATGTTAAGAAAAAATGGGTTATTTTAAAACGGGTTCTAATGAGTAAGATAATATCCAAGCAGACTACTGGCAAATATTAAAAAAAAGAAATACCGTCTTGAGAATCTTTAATACCAATTTTAGTTAAAGAAGCAAACTATAGCAGCTCAAAGGTGATCGTCTGTGCCATTTGTAGAAATAAAACATTTAATAGTATTATTGGTTTAAAAACGATTGTTTTCAAGATGAAACTGGACCTAAATAGATAGGTCATCCTCGGAGGCAGTTTTTGACTGGCAAAAATTTAGTAAATATCTTATTTGGCATGAAGATGTATTACATGTAGATTGTACACACCACACTGATTAAAAATCCTAACCTGACTAAACTATCAGTAGTTGCGGCCGTTTGATTTCTCTTTTTAATTATTGTTTCCCTCAAGAATAGAAAATTAAAGTAGAAATCGCAGTCACGCTTGCTCCATTTTAAGTAGTCACGTTATACTAACAGATTGGGTTGTGTCCCCTCCGCAGCATGCCCTTCCCACGGGAGCGAAGGGGACATTGTAACGATTAGCACAGTTCGGAAGGACGATCGAGGAGAGTTATTCAATAAATCTATCTTGGCAAGTGATGGGTGACCGTTAGGTCAATGACTTTCTTGATCTACAATATTTATTACGGCTTAGCAAACAGGTTGCACGTTGTTTATCGAGAAGAGAAAGTGACCGATTTCCAACGAGAGTGTAGTTCAAAATAGAGTAGGGAGTCGGACTTTCTTTCTAGTGACATACAGGCTGTAAGGAACGGCGTACCGAAAACTGAAACTTAAATTAACTGAAACTAAATTTTTAACAGATTTTAGGGTCTATAGACCTTACTATTTGGTATTAATTTGAACTTCATACCTTTTCACGTTCGTGAAGAAAATGGGTCTTGACAGAAAGACAGGCGGACCAAAATGTGGTCTTATAAGGGTTCAGTTTTTTTTTCTTTTGAGGTACGGACCCCTAAAAAGGACTAAGGCACTTGCCTTGCAAGTGAACTGTTAAAAAGTTTTCACAACTATCTGTGTTATCCGAGAAATTCATTGGAAAACGTAAAATTGCATGATAACCTATCCATTTCCCATATTGAATAAGTGCTCCCTATTTATGTGCTTTACCTTTCTGTTTTTTTTTCTTAAAATTGATATCTAGAACCTCGTCTGTTTGTCTAATAAAAGATATAAAATAAAAATTGAAATTGTATGAAAATCGCAGAAATTACACCCACCCAGTTACTTTGGCTTAGGGTACATTTGCAGCTAAGTTGGCTAAGTATAAACATAGAATATATTTTAGTGTAAAGTTTCAACATTGCCCCTCTAAAACCAAACTGTGCTAATCGTTCTAATTCCCCCTTGGTCCCATGGGGCAAGGTAACTTTTAGAATGGAGGGGACTGTTAACATTGAAGTCAAATTGAGTCTAAAACTAGAAACTAATCGGCCAGTGTTGAGTGATCCCTAAATAAAGTACTGATTTAAACATGGCGTTGCCAGCCAAGCATAATAAACAAGGTGATGCCTGTGTCTTCATTCGCCTTAATTTTTCACTCAGGAGGGAATTTTTTTTTTTTCCCGCCTATGTTACTCATTGTGACCATAGTTTTTTTAGAATCGAGTAGTTACCTAAATCATCATCATCATATCAGCCGAAAGACGTCCACTGCTGGACAAAGGCCTCTCCTAAAGATCTCCATGACGATCGGTCCTGCGTTGCTCGCATCCAGCGGCTTCCCGCGACCTTGACCAGATCGTCGGTCCACCTTTCGGGGAGCCTGCCAACGCTTCGTCTTCCGGTGCGTGGTCGCCACTCTAGAAGCCTTGCGCCCCATCGGCCATCGGTTCTTCTTGCGATGTGCCCAGCCCACTGTAAATTTAGTTTAGCGACTCTCAGGGCTACGAGTATGTCAGTTACTTTACCTAAATAATTAATAAATATTTAGTAAATTGTCTCCTTTCTAATTAATGATGAAAGAATTTAAAAAGTCGTAGAAGTAGAGTCTTTGTAGGTGGTAGGGCTTTGTGCAAAGTCCGTCTGGGGAAGTACCACCCCCTTGCCCTTTTCTGCCGTGAAACAGTAGTGTTTACAATGCTGTGTTTCGGTTTGAAGGGTAAGGGAGTCAGTGAAATTACCGGCACATGAGACATACCATCTTAGTTCTCAGGGTGGGTAACGCGCTTTGCTGTCTTATTAGTGTCAAATTATTTCACTAATAAGACAGTGGGTGTCATGGGCGGTGGTGACCACTTACCATCAGGTGGCCCACCTGCTCGTTTACCCACTTGTGACATAAAACAAAGTAGATTCGTAGCACTTCTTACATCCAAAGTTTACTTTTAAATCATTATAAAGATATCTAGATTATGTAGATATCAAGAAAGTATATTGCTACACTAGCAATATACTTTCTTGATCAAATTGCATTTTATATCGTGATCTTAGTACAATTTCTTATTCAAGTTAATCCTGAAAACCCTGGCTTGATATTCACAATAGGTAGGTAATTTATGAAATCCGATCAAAGGGTGAATTCTGGTGAAGCTCGCTATAAAACCCTAGACTGGTCCGAGACAGTAAATTTGCAGATAATTCTACGAAATGGAGGCTTAAACGCTATTCATACAAGCGGTCCGCGGTGGATCGCTTTATCTTGGGTGACTTTTGAGTAGTTCAACAGCCTCTTTAGTCTAGTGGTTAGAGAGCTCGGCTTTCGATCCAGAGGTTCTGGATTCGATTCCCGTAGGGGGCACTGTCAAACAAAATCCCTTTGTGCAATATCCCCAGTTTGGTTAAGATGTTGCAGGATAAATCACCTGATTTTCCGAAACGTTAGATGATTCCGTTCTTTGGAAGGCACGTTAAGCCTTTGGTCCCGACTATTATCTACGGATAAGACGTTAATGAGTCATGTCAGAGGCCTTTGGCGGCTCAACAACTCTGACTCCAGGGTTAGTGAGGTCGGTCATAGACCTTGCAACCCCCAAGATATGATGATGATGAATTATCAAAGAAACATGGGTCGAAATTGTCAAAAACGATGTTTGTTTACCATTCCCAAACAAACCTTGCGCCATCAATAGTAAAATTTGTTTGGTACGCACGGCAGATAGCACGTAGAAACAAAACCAGTATAAGCTGAACCAGCGCTACGCTTTAAATGCCCGAAACCAGAGACCCTCTCAAGGTCAAAGTGTTTCTACCGACGAGCGTCACATTTTTTTTAGTTTCTTAGGGCAAGTTGTTTTAATCACGAGTACATGCATTATATTCTACTATTAAGAACTATGTTAAAGTCAAATATACTAGGTGAATTCTCATTCGCGATTTTTCTGATAGTTAATACTGAGAACAGTTTCAGATTTCTCATACAAAATGAGTCAGTAATTCGTTTAGTAACATTTTCTTTGTTCTGGAGAACTATACATACTCATAGCTCTATTTTATGAAAATTTAAAAGTTTACATGGCTAATATTTACAGTAAACATGTGCAGTGCATGTAAGCAAACACAAAACCGCAAGACTGAATTTGCGGTTAGTACTCGCACTGTAAGTTCCGATCGAGCTGTGACAGTTGTCTCAACTAGAGCGTTTTTCGTGCTTCAGCAGGTACATTGAGCATGAAATTTGAAAACTCTGATAACCTTGTTAGTCAGACAGATTACAATTTCGATTCTTAGGGGGTGTCATTCAGAGACGTTTTGCTAGCACGGGGCTAGCAAAACCCAGGTCTAGCTCTGTCACCGGTCATAATTACGTGTCACTCAACATGACACGTTTCTCTAACATGGGACTAGATAAACCCAGGTCTAGCTCTGTCACCGGTCATAACTACATGTCACTCAACATGACACTGTTCGCTAGCACGGGGCTAGCGAAACCCAGGTCTAGCTCTGTCACCGGTCATAATTACCCGACACTCAACATGACACGTTTCTCTAACATGGGACTAGATAAACCCAGGTCTAGCTCTGTCACCGGTCATAACTACATGTCACTCAACATGACACTGTTCGCTAGCACGGGGCTAGCGAAACCCAGGTCTAGCTCTGTCACCGGTCATAATTACCCGACACTCAACATGACACGTTTCTCTAACATGGGACTAGATAAACCCAGGTCTAGCTCTGTCACCGGTCATAACTACATGTCACTCAACATGACACTGTTCGCTAGCACGGGGCTAGCGAAACCCAGGTCTAGCTCTGTCACCGGTCATAATTACCCGTCACTCAACATGACACGTTTCTCTAACATGGGACTAGATAAACCCAGGTCTAGCTCTGTCACCGGTCATAACTACATGTCACTCAACATGACACTGTTCGCTAGCATGGGGCTAGATAAACCCAGGTCTAGCTCTGTCACCGGTCATGATTACCTGTCACTCAACATGACAGGTTTCGCTAACACGGGGCTAGCAAAACCTAGGGCTAACTCTGTCACCGATCATAATTACCTGTGACTCAACATGACATTTTTCTTATCTCGGACTTAGACCAAGAATAGAATGTAGTGTTTATACTACCATGCTAACTAATGCTAACTTATTACCGTGCTAGCGAATTAAGTTAGGCCAAGGTTAGACCTGAGTTTTGCTGGCCCCATGCTAGCGAAACGTTTTTAAATGACCCCCCTAGTTTTTAACGGTAGTAATATAGATCGGCAGAAAAACCCCCAGTGTAAACAATACCTTAGGAGTGTTAACGACCTATAAGCATCTTTTGGCGAAGCCCCTAAGTGCTTGTTGAGTGTACCCTAATTGCAGACTATGGAAAGTGGTCTAGGGAATGAACTTTGTGGTTAAATATAGGACGACTACGTAACTTAAAGTTGAGATTAAAGTGCTCGTGGCCAAGTGGTGACAGCTCTTACCTTACATCGAGCTATAAAAAATTCTGCAAAACGTTTTAAGACCTTATTCTGGAGAATAAATGCTACAACTTTTATTTTACGATTTTTCGAAATATGCAAAATAATTAGACTCTTAATACAAATGATCAATTAATCGGTCTTTTTTGTATGATAAATAGTTTTCATTTACGAATTCCGAAAAGCCGTATTTTTTGCTTCACGGCAGAAATAGGCAAGGGGGTGGTACTTCCCCAGGTGAACTTTGCACAAAAGCCCAACCACTAAAAAATGGCCTCCAGAATAAGCCTTTAAAAGTTTTTAGGTACACCAAAATTGTAAAACCGTGTATAACTCTAGATATCAGTTTCCTCTACAAACGATAACTACTTTTGCATACCAAAAATCATCATGTGATCATCATAGCATCCCATTAAACTTTCACCGCAGGACAGGGTGCAGAGTTTCAGCTTTTGCTGAATCGATAAGGAGGGGAAGTACCATAGTCACTACGTTTATTAGTTATTGGCGTCGCGGCTGTACTGACCACAGTAAGTAAGATAGTACGATTCACAGAAGGACGATTTATTATCCCTTAGTCGCCTCTTACGACACCCACTGGTAGAGATGGGTTGGTACTCTTCTTTGCCATAAACATAAGTACTCATATTGAAAAAAAAATTAACAGCGGTTAATTAGAAAAAAAACCGGTCAAGTGCGAGTCGGACGCGCGCCCTAAGGGTTCCGTACCTATCTACCATATGATATACCAATAGCTTTTGCTCTTTGATTTTAAAAACTCTGCGACCATCCAACTTGACCCCTATTTTATAGAAAAGTTCTTGAAACGGGAGCTCACCTTAATTGGTTACTATTAGTTGTGAGAAAATGAAAAAAAAACCGGCCAAGTGCGAGTCGGACTCGCGCACTGAGGGTTCCGTACCACCACATAATCATAATTGTATTAGTTGAAATTTCAGTAAGTTAATATGCTTGATTTTTTGAGTCCGATACGCGCTTGACCAAATTTTATTATTTCTTATTATTTTATAACTTATTAACTATAAACATACTAATTTTCAATTTTGTAAGAGTTCCCGTTTTTAAAATAGAACTAAAACAAAAATCGCCTCCTCGACCATCCAAGTTGACCCCTCTCTTATATGAATGTTCTTGAAACAGGAGCTCACTACAATTGTTTACCATTAGTTGTGAGTAAAGTTGTAATATTTAATGATTTCAGACTTTTCCCTTTATTTGTAATGTGAGACCTAGCTTCTTGCCAAATTTCATAATTTTAGGTCAACGGGAAGAACCCTGTAGGTTTTGCTTTTATGCATAAATGTATGGAGATGAGGACATAAAAAGCCATACCTATCTTTTGATTGCGTCATTGTAAAAAATTGAAATTTTCAGATCTTGTGTGGTTCATGGACCCTGATTAATTTCAACCTGATACCTCTTTCCTCCTCTCAACCCGTTCGTGAGATAAAGGGTCTTGACAGACAGACAGACAGACGGACAACAAAGTGATCCTATAAGGATTTCGTTTTTTTCTTTTGAGGCACGGAGCCCTAAAAAAACCGGCCAAGTGCGAGTCGGACTCGCGCACTGAGGGTTCCGTACCACCACATAAACATAATTGTATTCGTTGAAATTTCAGTAAGTTAATGTGCTAGATTTTTTTAGTCCGACACGCGCTTGACCAAATTTTATTATTTGTTGTTATTTTATAGCTTATGCACTATAAACATACCAATTTTCAAGTTTGTAAGTGTTCCCGTTTTTAAATAGAACTAAAACAAAAATCGCCTCAGCGACCATCCAACTTGACCCCTCTCTTATATGAATGTTCTTGAAACGGGAGCTCACCACAATTGGTTACCATTAGTTGTGAGAAATGTTGTAATATTTAATGATTTCAGACTTTTCCCTCTATTTGTACTGTGAGACCTAGCTTCTTGCCAAATTTCATAATTTTAGGTCAACGGGAAGTACCCTGTAGGTTTTCCTTTTTTGCATAAATGTATGGAGATGAGGACAAAAAATGCCATATCTTTTGAATGCGTCGTTGTAAAAAATTGACGTTTTCAGATCTTGTGTGGTTCATGGATCCTAATATATGGTATTAATTTCAACCTGACACCTTTACCCGTTCGTGAGATAAAGGTTCTTGACAGACAGACAGACAGACAGACAGACAGACAGACAGACAGACAGACAGACAGACAGACAGACAGACAGACAGACAGACGGACAACAAAGTGATCCTATAAGGGTTCCGTTTTTTTCTTTTGAGGTACGGAACCCTAATAACAGCGGTTAATTAGAAAAAAAAAACCGGCCAAGTGCGAGTCGGACTCGCGCCCTAAGGGTTCCGTACCTATCTACCATATGATATACCAATAGCTTTTGCTCTTTGATTTTAAAAACTCTGCGACCATCCAACTTGACCCCTCTTTTATAGAAAAGTTCTTGAAACGGGAGCTCACCTTAATTGGTTACTATTAGTTGTGAGAAAACGAAAAAAATGAGTCAAGGTTCACCTGCTGTTGACTGTACCATGTTAATACTGCGTAGCCACATTAAGGAATGTCTTCAGACCCAGTATTAATCGCGCATCATCATATCAGCCTAAAGACGTCCGCTGCTGGACGTAGGCCTCCCCTAAAGATCTCCATGACGACCGGTTAATCGCGCATAGCAAATGTAATTATATCCATGCTGACTAATCACTTCGCATAATCTGGTTGTATGTATGTAACTAATCAAATTAAACTAACTTCCTGTTAACGGTCATCTGGTTTATAGGATATGCATAATTTGTGTTTGTTTAAGATATAACTGATTGATTTCCCCACTGAACTTAGTAAATGTAGTGATCACAGATGTAATAATACGAGTCACAGGTCTGTTATTGACCAGCTGTATAGTGATATTGTAGAGGCCATGAGTGAGTCCGCCATAGTGAGTAGGGAGAACAAGAAGCGATTAAAGAGGCTGGTTGTGGGCTGGAATAAGCACGTATCTGAGTCTCACGGGGAGGCTAGGCACAAATTTCTCGTATGGGTGTGGTATGGGAAACCATTGTCTGGCAGAGTATTTAAAGAAATGTGCGATGCTAGGAGAGTATTCAAATCGCGTTTAAAATGGTGCCAGGATCACGAAAACCAAATAAAGATGGATATTCTAGCATCGTATCATGAAAAAAATGACTTTCGTGCGTTCTGGAAACAAACCAACAAATTACAGTGTAAGCCAAGCCTTCCAGTGAGTGTCAGTGGTGCAACGGAACCTGTACAAATTGCAAACATATTTATGGAAAACTTCTTAGCTAAATCTCCGTTAGGGCCTTCTCAATCTACGCTGGATGCTAGGACCGACGTGGACAGGGTTATTACATTTAATGTTAAAGATATTAGTAATACGGTAAAGTCAATGTCAAGAGGTAAATCCCCTGGCCATGACGGTCTTAGTATTGAACATCTTAAGTTTGCTGGTCCGCATCTTCCTCGAGTATTATATATGTTGTTCAATCTATGTATAGGACATGGGTACTTGCCTAATGACATGTTGCGAACGGTGGTAGTGCCTGTAGTCAAAAACAAGACTGGCGATCTAGCGGATAAATCTAACTACAGGCCTATTTCGTTGGCGACTGTCATTTCTAAGGTTTTTGATAGCATGCTTAACTCGCTTCTGAATAAGTATATAAAGCCGCACGATAACCAATTTGGGTTTAGGCCAGAATTATCTACGGAAAGCGCTGTTCTATGCCTTAAGCATGCTGTCACTTACTACACGGAGAGAAATACGCCAGTAATTGCTTCTTTTCTTGACCTATCGAAGGCGTTTGACCTGGTTTCCTACGATATATTATGCCTTAAGCTTGAAAAGAGTCGAATACCTTCAGAAATCATTAACATCTTCAAATATTGGTACGGAAACCAGGTCAACAATGTAAGATGGGATGGACACCTATCTGAACCATACAGGTTGGAATGCGGGGTGAGGCAGGGGGGGTTAAGCTCACCAACGCTTTTCAACCTGTATGTGAATGAGCTAATAGGTGAGCTCAGCAGCACCAGAGTCGGATGTCATGTTGATGGCGTTTGCGTGAACAATATTAGTTATGCAGATGACATGGTGCTGTTGAGCGCGTCCGTTTGCGGACTGCGCAAACTCATGGCTATATGTGAGAAATATGCAAAGAATCACGGGCTTCAATATAATGTTAAGAAGAGTCAAGTCATGGTCTTTGAGGCTGGGAGTAGACGTCTGGATAGTCTTCCACCTATTACTCTTTGTAAAAGTGAGTTGGAAAGGGTTAGAACATTTAAATACCTCGGACATATATTAACTCCCGACCTCAAAGATGATGTTGACATAGAAAGGGAACGAAGGGCGTTGTCAGTGAGAGCGAACATGCTAGCTCGCAGGTTTGCACGTTGCTCTAACAAAGTAAAAGTAAGTCTGTTTAGAGCTTACTGCACCTCTTTCTATACGTGCAGCCTGTGGGCTAGATATACTCAAAAAGCTTACAACGCCCTTCGGGTCCAATATAACAATGCGTTCAGGGTGTTGTTGAGGCTGCCGCGATTCTGTAGCGCATCAGGGATGTTCGCGGAGGCGCGAGTAGACTGCTTCTACTCTACAATGCGAAAGAGATGTGCGTCCCTGGTGCGCAGGGTTCGGGTCAGCAACAACACCATCCTGAAAATGATAGCGGACAGATTGGACTGCGTGTATGTTAATCGTTGTTGCAACATTTCGAGCGGAATGTTGCGACAATGATTAACAATACCAACCTGTAATTTTAATTCTTAGTTTGTAGACATAATTGTAATTTAATTTAATTGAATTTGTATTTTTTTCTCTATAATGGATCCTGGTCATCTGAATAAATAATTTTATTATTATTATTATAACTATTTAAGCTGTATAGATTGACAGTTCAGTGGATATTGACTGAGCACTTTTAAGAACAGCAAGGTTCATAGCAAAAATGCTTATTATATTTTGTAGGGGAAATACCATAGTCACCACCACACTTTGTGCAACAGTACGGCAACGATGTACCTCCGGCTCATAAAATGTAACTACTATCCATTCGTGCACTTATATAGGGTGACTTTTAATTAGTTCTTGGTAGCAAAACATATGCATGAAACTAAAAACTTTTGCCAAGGAACATAGGTCAAAATACGAAAAACCAGATATGACCTCCCTTACAAAATGTGCTATAGATGCAGTTTCTATGGGAGGTCAAAACTTGATTTACGTATTTTGACCTATTCCTTGGGGAAAGTTGTTCAGTATCATGAGTACCTTTTTCTATCAAGAACTAATTAAGAGTCACCCTATACTGTAAAAATAATTAAAACATTTTTTTTATATATTTAATATTTAAACTGCGCGCGCAGGGTTAAACTCCTCCAGCGCACATAATCTTTAGTTTAGAATGAGATTAAGCGCTTGGTGCATGCAATTTCTTTATAAATTTAATTAAAATAAACAGGTTTTTTTCACTAAATGATCGCGCGCCGCCGCTACCATTCAGAACTTTGTGTTAGCGTTGCGGATACGACCGCCGCAGTTGTTGTTTACAAATATGATGATGATTGTAAGAGACTACCCCCCAATCCATTACTTCATAATATCCCATGAAACGTCCACTACAAGACGCGGAGCTACCTCCAGAACTCCAACAAAAACTGGTACTTGTGGCTGGTGATCGCTGTAGGTGACCGCAGTATGTAAGATGGTACGATACATAGAAAGATGTTGCTGCTCATTATCCGGTTCATAAGTCCTTAGTCGCCTCTTACGACACCCACGGGTAGAGATGGGTTGGTACTATTCTTGCCGGCACCACACGGACACACAATCCATTACTTATTGAAGATCATCTATCTGACGACCGACGAATCATAAACATATCAAGTCGATTTAGACGGTCACCAATCCTACGAGCAGCGAATTATAAGTGTGATCAATCTTTCCACCAAGATACAAATCAAGGCGGCTGTTTCTCTGTCGCGCGGTAATATTTTTCACGCGCGCCACCCTGAGGAATGCGTGACTGGAATGTTGGGGGACAAAGAGTAGTGAGTGTGTGTAGACAGGACATTCACTAAATCTAAATTCAAAAATATATTAATTCCAATAAGTTTACAGTCGTGACATAAGGTGGATATTTTTTATCAGTTAAGAAATATTACAACACTTACTATTGCAAATTTATTTCCCATGTCGCATGAGCAATAAAAATAAACTCAAAATGTAGGATTTTTTAAATAGGTAACCTTCTTTTTTGAAGTCTGTTAAAAATAATAACACAGCAAGCGACTGTTCTTGTGCAGTCTATAAAAAGTCAACAATAAATAACTAACCTCTTCTAGATTATTCACAGTAAGTGTGAGTTATTTGGAAGGATGTACCATAGTCACCACGTAATATTTGCTGCTAAAAAATGCACTCACGATGTCTGGTGACAGCATAGTAGTATGTAGTTTGATATGCAGAATCGTGCTGCTGCCTCTCCTCTAGATAAAGTCAGTTTAATCGCCTTTTACTGCACCCTTGGGAAGAAATCACAATTACATGAAAGAGGAGAGTTAGTTTAAAAGAAAAATCGATTTGAAGATATAAAGGGTGAATCATTAACTTTTTTCATGAACTTAATATCTCATTTACAGTTAAAGGACATTTTTATTGTGCTTACATTTTTAATTGATTCAATATCTCTTGAGGTGTGTGTTCGTCTATGCCTACACGCTCACTCATCTAATAGGCAGAAATTAAGTATGACCTCCCGTCTATTCTGTCAAGACCGATCTGCAACAAACTAATCTATGGCCTCCCCTTGGCAACGCGAGAAAACGTAGCGCACGCCAAAACACAAAACGTTGTCCATTTACCCCAATCCTCCCTTTCGAGGCTTTGACGCCAAATAGAATAGGCAGCGAATAATTTATGACGAGGCACAGTAACTTTTATGAAAATTGCTTGTCATTCCCACGCCGAGTAGTTTTATTTTTATACGTTTCTTAAATAAAAATGAAAATGACCAGTCACAGAATACAGACTGAAAGTAAATACGACGTTGCTTCTTTTTTAGGGTTCCATAGTCAGGGATCCTTCTAGTTCCGACATGTCCGACCTTTCGACTGTGTGTTCGTAATTTGACATTGGTACCTATATAACATATTAATCACGCCGACATAGCGGTTAAATTGAATCTTGAAATAAAAAAAAAATTAGTAATATTAATTTTTCTCTTATGTAAATGGTTTGGGTGGTCGGATCCGTTTACGGAATATTTGTCCACATTCTGCCAGTTAAATTGTTTTTTTTCGATATGACAAAAAATTTACGGCAGTAGTTTTGAGTTAAAAGGAAAATTATCACAGCTGAATAGGATAAGAATAGGATTTACAAGTTAACGAAACAGAATCATCATCCCGGCTACAGGACAGGGGGAGCTCACTCCAAAATTCCAGCTTTTGCTGGAATAATATGAAAGGTAAGTACCATAGTTACCACGCTTGTTAGCGTTACAGCTGGCACCACGGACGGTGGTTGTTGGTGCCCGCAGAATATAAGATGATGCAATACACAGAAGGATGCTGCCGCCCATCCTCTGGTCCATTAACCCTTAGTCGCCTCTTCCGACACCTACGGGTAGAGATGAGTTGGTACTATTATGCCGGCACATTATCTAAGCCGGCACCAAACGGGCGAAGTTAACGAGTAGTCAAGAACCATAACGTAGGATAAGGTACGAAACCCTAAAAACGACACTAGGCTTTGCGTAGACCGGCATGATGTACATGATTGTCGTATTTCTTTTGTTCGTTGGTTGTTGGGGTTTTGTGGGGTAGAATAAAATGTACAGTCACTTCAGTTTTCCCGTTTCCTAAATAAAATAGTTACAAATGCTTTGAAAGAAACTTTTTGTGGGATTTGTAAGTATGAACTGTTATCCATATTTACTGCCAGATGCACAAAGCGTCTTTATACTGCCTATTTCTTAACAAAGAAAGTGTTAAAAATAGTTTTAAAGTAGATTCAATTTTAGACTTTTTGCGAAACTGGCTGTTAGATTTTTAAACATTTTGTCAAAATCTTTTGAGTCGCTAAGCGAAAACTGAATAATTTTGAAAAACAAACTTAGTTAAAAGTCGTAAAACAATTTTTATAATGGGTTTTATTTACGTATTTATTTTTCTCTATTGTCAAAAATAACGCTCTGACTTTTTAGTCAGAGCCAGAGAGAGAGAGTGAGATAGATAGATACCTTATCTGTTGTTGCTTATGATATCTTAGATGCTTACTCAGCAATTTTTGAAGCAAGATAAAATGTGCAGTAATTTTTCCGTGCCCATTTATTTCGCTTGTATTTTGCTCGACGTAAAGAGAATGGATTGTTTCTGAGGCTTTTAGGGTAAATGAAGATTGTCGGATTGTACTCGTATTAGAGTTTTTATTATAGATAGATTCTGGCAATCGAATGAGATATTTGATGTTTAAAAGATTTTTAATAGGGAGAGGAAATACTTTTGATTAGGGCTTGTTCACACTTAGACGAATCGTGATTTTTCCGAATCGTGATTTTTCCGAATCGTTTTTTTTTCACGAATCTTAGTCTAAGTGTGAACAAGCTCTTAGTCAATCAAAAAATAGAAGTGTTTTTCGTATTTCGGGCTTCGGAAGGCTTAAAAGAGATTTTTCCGGTTACTATCAGTAATAAAGTAAAGTAAAGTAAAATAATTTTATTTCCTCTACAAAAAACATGGGCAAAAAAGTAGGCACAATAAAATGTCTGTAGAGGCTGGTTCCTAAGCTAGGTAGTCCTGTGTTTTAGGCAACCAGGCCTCCACCTCCAGAATGAATGAATACAAGTACAATTAAAACATATATTATAAGCTATAAATCGAGGAGGTTTTACAATAATCTTTAAATTTGTATTAGTGTTATATAAAACCAAAAAACCGGCCAAGTGCGAGTCGGACTCGCGCACTGAGGGTTCCGTACCACCACATAAACATAATTGTATTAGTTGAAATTTCAGTAAGTTAATGTGCTAGATTTTTTGAGTCCGACACGCGCTTGACCAAATTTTATTATTTGTTGTTATTTTATAGCCTATGCCCTATAAACATACCAATTTTCAAGTTTTTAAGTGTTCCCGTTTTTAAATAGAACTAAAACAAAAATCGCCTCAGACCATCCAACTTGACCCCTCTCTTATATGAATGTTCTTGAAACGGGAGCTCACCACAATTGGTTACCATTAGTTGTGAGAAAAGTTGTAATATTTAATGATTTCAGACTTTTCCCATTATTTGTACTGTGAGACCTAGCTTCTTGCCAAATTTCATAATTTTAGGTCAACGGGAAGTACCCTGTAGGTTTTTCATTTTTGAATAAATGTATGGAGATGAGGACATAAAATGCCATATCTTTTGATTGCGTCGTTGTAAAAAATTGAAATTTTCAGATCTTGTGTGGTTCATGGATTTTAATATATGGTATGAATTTCAACCTGATACCTCTACCCGTTCGTGAGATAAAGGGTCTTGACAGACAGACAGACAGACAGACAGACAGACGGACAACAAAGTGATCCTATAAGGGTTCCGTTTTTTTCTTTTGAGGTACGGAACCCTAAAAAAACGGAAACAAAAATGGAAACAAAAATTTAAACTTAAAGAGTGAGCGTGTGTAAGAGAGCGTGTGTAAGTGTGTGTGTGTGTGCGTGTGTATGTGTGTGTGCGTGTGTATGTGTGTGTGCTTGTGTAATAGTACGTATAGTTAGTTGTGAAGCCAGAAGTCATTTGGCAGCATGAATAAAGATTTTTTAATCAGTAAGATTTGTCATAAGGGACCCGTGGCTGTGACCAAAAATTTTTTAATAAAAAGAATACCAGCCAAAGTTCGAATATAAAATCTTTCTTTCTTATAAAATTTATATCTATAATATAAAATCTTTCTTCTAAAAGGATTTCTTTAATCAAATCAACAGACAGAGAAAAAAAAACGGTTTTCTTTGTTAAGTTTTACTTTGATCTGGAACATCCAGTTTCTATTTTATTTACCCCCTTTTAAGTCTCAAGCGTGTTTTATCAGTAAACAAACGCAAGCAGAAAACCACAGTGCTCTCTTGTACTACAATTGCAGCCATAGATCTAGTACTACGAAAACGCACTAGAATCTTTAGCTCTCATTTCTACTAATAGAATTTTACTCTCGTGCTTTATCTGTCTTACCCAGCTTTCACTGAAGATCATAAAAGCCGAGTTACACTTTATAAGTACAGTGGCAAGTTAAGTGACATGTAGAATTGTTTTGAAATTTATTTATAATTTTTTGACAAAACTTAGTCCACTTGCCAAACTAATTACGTTTGATTGCGAGATTACGCTCTTACAGGTTTTTATACTTGCTTTAAAAAAAAACTAACATATATACAGCATGCAACGGAAAGTGTGACAATACTAAAGGGTGGGAATCTGCCCATTAAACTGAACAACTTTTCCCAAGGAACGAAGGTCATAGAACAAAAAAAAATTTTGACCTCCCATAGAAACTGCATCAGCTGATAGAGCATTTTGTATAGGAGGTAAAATTTGGTTTTTCGTATGTTCCTTGGGAAAAGTTGTTCAGTTTCATGGGCAGATTCACACCCTTCAGTAATATCACACCTTTCCGTTACACGTTGTATAGGTAATTTTAATCTGTGGTAGTCTCGAAAAAAAAATTTCGACCTTCCATACTAAATGCGCTCTCGGATAGGCTCACTTTGTATGGGAGGTCGAACATTTTTTTTCGTTTCCGGCCCACTGTTCCTTGGGGAAAGTTGTTCATTTTCATGGTCTGAACTCACCCAAAAAAATTGTCGAATGATTTCGATTTCACCCTGTATATGGGTGGTAGATTATAAATATCAAGATTTTATTAATAAAAAAAGACACTAAGTACAACTTGCTTGCTTTGTATGTCTGTCAGATTATCAACTTGTTCAAAATTATCAAGTCTTTGTATTTGTCTTTTCTAGCAGCAGTAGTTCAGTGATTGCACTACTGTTTGTATTATAGTCACGGAGCCGACGCCCGGTGAGCGCGTGCAACACAGAATGCTTATTGGCTATTACCAACATTAATTTGTGATTCCACCTCTATGCCTTTGTTCTTTGATTAAACAAACCGGTTAGAGGTTAGAATACAGGGTGTTTTGGGTTTCTGGGTAGAAGGTATTTTTTCCTCATAAATATTTCGAAATTCTCTCATAATAAATTTTGCGTGGTATGAAAATTATGCAAGTACTGTATAACTCTAAAAACATGAAGATATTTGTTTCCTTTTTCAAAATTAAAAAAAAAATATATTATCAAAAATTATGCAGTTTATAAAAATTCATTTTAGATTTTTCCATTCCGTTTGAAAATTATTTATATTGGGTTTAAAATATTTATTTCAAGTTGCTATTTTTGAGCTACTCACGAGATACCTACCTACTCTTCTTTTAAGATTTTGGTTACCCAAAAGTGGCAACTAAACGATGCCTAAAAAAACGGTTTTTGAGTTAGTTTTGTTAATGAGAAAAATAAAAAAGTGATAGTGACATTTTATTATCAAAAAATATACAGAAAAATTAAAAAAGAAAGTATATGTTTTTGTTTTATATAACTTTAAATTACATTAAAGAACAAGTGATGAATGAGAACAAATATCTATACTTTTTAATAACAATCTAAAATATTTTGTGAAAATATAAAAAATAATATCTTACATTTACTTGTTCCATTTTACGCTACTTTGTCACAAAAAATAACTAATATTTCTTTGTCTACCACTAAGTCTAATTTATATGTGTCTTTGACAGCCCATAAATCATGTTAACTATAATATAGCGTCGGTGGGACAAAGCAGCTAGATCGGATATCATTTACAAACCTTACCCCTGTAATACTGAATAACTGCCAATTGTCGTTTGTGGATGTTGTCAAGAACCTGGGTTTGCTAATTGACAAAAATCTTTCCTGGCTTCCTCAAGTGGAAACCGTTTGTCGTAAAACTTTTGCTGTGTTTGGGTCGATGAAAAGATGGAAAAATCTTCTTCCCGTAAAAACTAAAACTGAGCTCGTTAATTCCTTAGTCCTTCCGATCCTAGATTATGCAGATATCAGTTACTTGGATTTATCCCAGCTCCTTTTGAACAAACTCGATCGGCTGCAAAACATGTGTATACGTTTCATTTTCGGTCTTAGGAAATACGATCATGTATCTGAGTATAGGAATAAACTAAAACTATTACCGATTCGTCAGCGACGTTACGTACATGCCCTCTCTTTACTATTCAACATCCTCAACTCTCCGGTTTCTCCTCCATACCTCGGTGAAAATTTTGATTATTTAGGGTCAAATCATCTCTTAGCTTCCAGGTCTAAAAACGATAATTTGCTAACCACAACATTCGCAAAATCTAATTTCTATTATGATTCGTTTACAAAAATGTCAGCCCGATTGTGGAATGAACTGCCACGTGACATTCGTCAAGCAAAAACCAGTAATGCTTTCAAATCTAAATTGATCGAATTCTACCTAAAGAAAGAGGAAAGTTGTCTGTAGGAAAATAGGACACTTATTTGCATTTTGTTGTTATATTATTTATATAATGTATGTATATGTATATATATATAAAGGTATATATTTTTATGTTTATTTATGTATATTACATTTGTGTATATGTGTATTATTTTATGTAAGTATATATGTGTATTTATTTATTCTATGTCTGTATTTAAGTATTTTGGTAAATACTTAAGTTTATTGTTTGATTTTATGTACCTAATTTATTTTCAATTTAGTCTAACTTAGTTAAGCAAACTCTGCACTACTCGTGTCCATCTCAGCGATTCCCAGTCCTAAGGTTGCCTGGAAGAGATTGCTCTAAGCAATAAGGCCGCCTTTGCGCGCAATAGATATAAGGTTTCTTACGCAATTACTCTTAATTTGTGTGCAATAAAGAGTTTCTATCTATCTATCTATCTATCTATAGCAAATAAAACTTTCATGAATAGAAGGCAACTTATCATTGCTAAATACATAAATTTTCTTTGCCTTAGCCTTTATTCGTGTTTAGGAGTCAGCTACCTACCTAGCAACTATATACTCAATCCTATTCGGAAAGATCCGCAGGTCTATCGCACTACTGCCAGGCCAGTTAGTAGTCATATAGAGACCTTCAAAAACATTGCAAAATAATGGACAAACCTGCCGACACTAAACAACTTTCCCAAAAAAATTTTGGTCAAAAAACGATAAACGGCTTTGGGCTTATAGAATAGAAGTCATTTATTCATCCACATTCTTAATACTAAAGCACACTTTACAATAGGATGAAAGGAAGAAGCCTCAGCATTACTGCTGCTTTTCAGTCTTCACCTACGATTTACAGAATAATTATTATACTGAAGTAACGTACGTGACCAACACAATTGTATGGAAAGTACAAAAATATAATGTCGTTTTTCGTGCAATGTTTCTTTGGGAAAGTTGTTCAGTTCGATAGGCAGGTTATTTTTTTTTAAATATTTTGCACTATCTTTAAAGGACCCTTTAAAATATATAAAATAGGGTAATTCGTAGGTTAAAGAATAAAAATAAAATAGACAGTACATTCAACACATTTAATTTAACGCATACTTGGTTATGTACCTTCACTCACAGTAACCGAAGCAAAGAGAGTCTCTAGAGGGCAACGCATTGCTATTATCAAGCGACTCGCAATTGATAAATTGCTTGAGCTGTTTACTATTCAAGCAGAGACAAAGAATAAAAAAGTTATTTTAAATAGACGGCACATACATATTTCCTGGTATTTTTTGTGAATTTCTAGTCATAGAGTAAAAGCTGATACATTTAGCCCCCAGAATAAGCCTCTTAATGGTTTCATACGAATATTGCATACTTTTCATGTTAAAACTTGATGACTATGACAAAAATTGACAATACTTGATACCTATGAAATGATAAAACTTGATACCTAAGATTGGTAAAACTGAACAACTTTTCCCAAAATACTTAGGTCGAAATACAAAATGTGCTACGAGTATCAGCGGATGCAGATTTTTTTCTATTATTTATTATTTGATGGGACGTCTAAAATTTCATTTCGTAGTTTAATGGTCTGAGTAACATACTAAAATTATGTTCACTATTGCATTAGGATTTTATATAATTGTTAAAGTTTTTGTGGAACATTAATAAAATACAATAGAATAAAAGAATTTAAATTTTGAAATTTATTTTAAAATAAAAGCCCTTTTAATATGAACAGATAAAAAGCTTTTAGATATTTTGTTTCTAGTAAATGTAATATCATTGTTAAAACACTTAAACATTCAGTATTCAGCTTTTAACTAGTTCAAATAGTTCTCAAAGGTAAAAATAATTTAAAATATAAAGGGCTGTTTTTAGGGTTCCGTACCTCAAAATAAAAAAAAGGAACCCTTATAGGATCACTTTGTTGTCCGTCTGTCTGTCTGTCTGTCAAGACCCTTTTTCTCACGAACGAGAAGAGGTATCAGGTTGAAATAAATAACGAATATTAAGGTCCATAAACCACACAAGATCTAAAAATTTCAATTTTTACAACGGCGCAATCAAAAGATATGGCTTTTTATGTCCTCATCTCCATACATTTATGCAAAAATGCAAAACCTACAGGGTACTTCCCGTTGACCTAAAATTATGAAATTTGGCAACAAGCTAGGTCTCACAGTCCAAATAAAGGGAAAAGTCTAAAATCATAAAATATTTCAATTTTTCTCACAACTAATAATAACCAATTAAGGTGAGCTCCCGTTTCAAGAACTTTTCTATAAAATAGGGGTTAAGTCGGATGGTCGCAGAGTTTTTAAAATCAAAGAGCAAAAGCTTTTAGTATATCATATGGTAGATAGGTACGGAACCCTTGGGGCGCGGGTCCGACTCGCACTTGGCCGGTTTTTTCGTTCAATGTGAACCTTCATTGAAGTGTATACGATATGTCATGTAAGTAATAGAGTAGGTACATTCAAGAGCACGTCAAGCTTGACACATTGGACTTTGTACCGATCTTATTTCAATACCTGTAGAAGTTAAAATCGCGCTGCGAGTGTCAAGATTGACCTGTTTTTGACTATACATTTGGATATTAACACTTAACAATTCAAAATTCTCTACATATTTTGTCGAAATATCGTAAAAATTATATTAAATATGTTAAGATACAATCCCAAAAAGCAAGGATCGAATATGACAAATTTTTGAACTCTCAGAAACTGCTTTCAACTGATAGCGCATTTTGTATGGAACCTAAAATTGGTTTTTTCGTATTTCAACCTATGCTCCTATGGTAGTGGCCTATGTTTTTTTTTTGTACATTTGCCCACCTTTTTTAGTTCAAAAGAAACGACTTTTGTTCTACACGCTAAAAAATATCAGCTTACCATACAAAATATGTTGGTCACTTACGTTACTTTGTATGGGAACTTGAATTTATTTTGTGCGTTGTTAGCAATGTCACTAATAAGTAGGCCAACGGAAGACAGTTACAAAAAAAAATAACCTAGTATAGTCCACGCATTAGTTATTAGTTTTTTAGCAGTTTGTTGGGTACAAAAGAAAAATACGAAAGATGACACAGCAGGTACAGACAGATATTTACACAGGAAAATTTCTTCCAACAGACCTAGGGAAGACCTAGAAACGATAAATAGCTGTTGTACCATTTGCTGGCATTGAAGATTTGACATGATTAATGTTGATTTTAGTAACACTAAGGTATACGGAAATGCAAATAAACTGAGAAAAGCTGTTGTTGTCTAATTCGGATTTACACTCTTGTTGTCATGACAGATATTCTGATCTCCAATATTATAATATTTAAGTCACCAGTGTTTACTAACTTTTCATAGCTTTACGATATTGTTCATAAATGGTTGTTGTATTGACTCCTTTTTACGAACTGTCAGAGCGCGGCGGCTTTTCGACCAATCCCAGCGTTTTATGGAAAGGGTAATATTGTGGTGGGAGAGGTCTCTTGAACGTTCGAGCCAGCCTCGCTCAGGCAGTCGTATTTTGTTCTTGAAAACTGGGAGATTCTACCTTTAAAGGAGTAATCACGTATTGTGTAAAATTATGAAGACTCTTCTTCATATGTATGGTATTGTGTTAATGTACCCATTTTAACACTGTGTAAAGTGAATAACTTATTACAAAACGTAAGTAGACTTCGAGTGTTTTATTTAACATATTTCTCAACTCCCTCATTTGTTAACATGTCAGAAGCGGGATACGAGCCCTCACTTCCCACAAAGTGGACTGATAATGTTCAAAAACATCTGCTGTATCTCAAAAACTGACTTGTTTGAAATGAGTGGAAAAACTGGAAAATCAACTACTTGTTTTTTTTTTTCTCATGTGGTATTTTTTTCACCTTTTTTTTAACATTGTGTTAAGGACGAGTGATTATTTAAAGTAAATAGTTATGATTGTATACTACCTACATGCTACCTACATTTTAAATCATTTTTGCACAAAATCGTTAGACGTTGCTAAGGAATAAGTGTACACAGTTCACTTTAACCATTTATTATCAAGCCTGAGTTTAAAACAAACAACATTTCGTGCTTTCATTCAAACAAATTAATCTTTTAGTTGTGTTTTACATATGGTTGTAATAATTTTTGGTGTAGGTACGTATTCAAAATAATAGTCTGAAGGTCTATTGGTTCGTATTCCCATGCGTAGTTCACTGTTTCAATTAATTATGTTCTTTATTTTGTTTGAAATTTACTGCTGCAAAAAACACGTAATATCTAACTACGAGTAAAAGCTACTTAAAAGTGTCCACTATTACGTTTATAGATTTCATTCAATTTAAAGCCTTAAAAGCGTTTCAAACATTGATCGCTTCTATACAATAGATACTCGCGCTGGAATTTTTACATTTCAGCACATCATTAATGGACAAAATCCGTAACCGTGGCAAGAGTCTAGCTTCGATTCGAGCGTTGCCTAGCTGTGCAGCGCAGCAGACTGCGCCGGGCGAGCAGCAGGCCAAGCAGCCAGCCCACAGCAGTCGGGGCCTCGTGGACAGCAGGCCATGCAGCCAGACCACAGCAGTCGGTGCTTGGTGGACAGCAGGCCATGCAGTCAACCCACAGCAGTCGGAGCCTGGTAGACAGCAGGCCATGCAGCCAGCCCTCAAAAGTCGGTGCCTGGTGGACAGCAGCCTATGCAGCCAGCCCACAGCAGTCGTCACCTGGTGGACAGCAGCCCATGCAGCCAGAACCACAGCTGGCAGTCGGCGCCTGGTGGACAACAGGCCATGCAGTCAGCACCACGGTCATCCGCGCCTGATGAACAGCAGGCCGTGCAGCCAGCGCCACAACACAAGGCGACTGGTAAGCGGCAGGCTGTGCGTGCAACCAGCTGCCACTCGCACAATCAGCTCAGTGAGTAGTCAACTCCGGGCATATGGAGGTAACACCAATGACTTGGTTTTTGGTTCTTTTTATAGAGTCTCAGTAGTTAGGCTTTGTAGTTAACCTTCCTTGACCCTGATGCGGCAGACACCCATAACAATGCGGTGACTGGTTTCGACGGTACAAAAATAAAAATAGTAAACGATGTCGTTAAGTTTAAACAAATTTTAACAATCTTCTGTTGGACTAGGAAACAATGTCCTAAAATAGCATGAAGGATATACCCATGGTACTATTTTGTTAGAATGTTTCAAGCCAATATAGTCCTATACTATTAAACGAGCCATAATATATTTGTAAAATGTTTGTCGATAACGGCTCTAAGGGTTTCCGGGGGCAAAATCGATCTAGCTAGGTCTCATGTCTGTTTTTCCCCGTGTTTCTAAGCATTTTTTTAAAACATCGCGTTTTAGACAGAAACCTAGAGCGCCAACTGTTGGCGGGTACCACAGCTTGCTCACCTGAGGCGGCTAAGAGCGAAGCTCGGTCGACTAGGTACTAAATCTTAAAGAAATAAAACTACATATCTATTCCAAACCAAACCATGTAACAATCTTTTATTTCATATTTCAACTCATTGTCATATAAATAATAATATTTTATTTCAGATTAGAAATAATGGCCTTGATGCCAAACCATGGCCTTGATGCCAAACCCTGGTCTTGATGCCAAACCATGTGAGTAGACTTCGAGTGTTTTATTTAACATATTTCTCAACTCCCTCTCATTTGTTAACACTCTGGATTTAGGTTCTCTACATTATTAATGGCTAGGATAAGTACATACAGCTGCACGTTGGTGGAAACACTTTGAAGTTGAGCGGGTCTCTAGTTAAGGGCGTTTGTTTTGTGGCTCTGGTTCAGCTTATACTGGTTTTGTTTCCACTTGCTTGCTACCGCGCGTTGAATCACTACATCCATCAATGTAAACATTTACACAAAATAATATCAAGGCGTAAGGGGCGTAATGGTTCTAGAGTGGCGACCACGTACTGGAAGACGAAGCGTTGGCAGGCCCCCGCAAGGTGGACCGACGATCTGGTGGCGGTAGCGAGAAGCCGCTGGATGCGGGCAGCGCAGGACTGGTCGTCATGGTGATCTTTAGGGGAGGCCTATATCCTGCAGTGGATGTCTTTCGGCTGATATGATGATGAATTTCAACAAAATTGCTACATAATAAAGGCGGTCTTAAGATCAAAGTATTCATTTCGACGTGTTGTTTGTTGTTGTCAGTTTTCTAATAAAACACGATTTTGCGAGAGCGATATATTATCCTCCCGGCATTTAATGTCGTGTTTTCAAAATGTCACGTTCGCAGACTTTTGGCACCTTAACTCCCTACAGATATTGCAATATTGCAATATATGCGCCGGGAGGACATATTGGACATAAATCATTCCAAGCTCCATCAACTCCAATATTTTTATTGGGCTTAGCTCTTAAATCATCCCTTTTTTCCAACTCTCTCCTTCGTGTTGCTCAACCAACTCTCAAAACCATCCCCCTTTTCTCTACTCTCTAATGTATCTTATTTTTCGATTTTTACGAGACAAACCACGGGTATCGTACGGGCGGGTTTGAGATAGTGGACGCCGAGGGGGCGGTGAGTGTGCTTTCTGTACGATTAATTAACGACATTATTAATATTTGCTCTTTTAGCAGTATTTTTTTCAAAAGTCGTAATTTTATGTTTTGTGAGCATAATAACTGTTATACGATACAAACTGTTAGAATTACTAAAAAAGGATTTAAAACAGGAATTTTGATTTTTGAGCATTCTATACTTCAGTCGTCCAATGATCATAGGTTATAAATCTGAATTATTTTATGGTGCCCATACAAAAGCATTTACTTAACTCAAACAAATATACCGCATGTAACACAATTCAATACAACCATACTTTATTGCACACCACAGGACAGAAATTTACAAAACAAGAAACCTTAATTAAAAAGAATATACAAAAGGCGGCCTTATTGCTAGGGTAGCAATCTCTACCAGGCAACTTGCAACACAACACCAGGCGACACTTTTAATTGTTTTGTATTTTGAACTGCTTTGCATATTAATATTAACGTATCACAAAATAACAGGTCCGTATGCAGGGTCCTCTAGCCGTCCCAGGGGCGCAGTTGCATCAAGTTGCATCCATTGTGTCTCCCAGTGATAAATTGTCGAGCCGTTTACGACTGTCGCCACAGACCAAACAAAACAGATGGGCCACTTGCAGACGCTGGCTACAATTTATTGCTATAGGTACAAGGGATGTTGCGGATGCAAAATTTTTGGTACTCGCGGATGTAGATGCGGATTTTTTGACTTTTGAAATCTACATATTATATGGGGTTATTAGAGACTTCAGTTTCCGCACGAGTAATTTCCAATTATCATCATAACATCCCATTAAATGTCCGCTACAGGACAGGGAGCTACCTCCAGAATTCTAGCTTTTGCTGGAAAAATGTGGAGGGGAAGTACCATAGTCACCTCGCTTGTCAGCGTTACGGCTGGCACAATGGACCGCGGTTGTAGGTGGTCACGTCGCAGTAAGTGAGATGGTAAGATATACAGGAGGATGCTGCTGCCCATCCTCCAGTCTATAGCCCTTAGTCGCCTCTTACGACACCCATGGGTATGTATGGGATGGTACTATTCTTTGCCGGCACCACACGGGATGTATTTATAAGGTTCAAATGATTCACTTTCTCTACAAATCCCGTATTGATAAATCCCTACAAGGCCCGTATTGATAAATCCCTCTCAAAATCTTCCCCAAGACCATGTCAGCTGACTTAATTATCAAGATGCAATTAGCATCTCAAGATCTTGCTAATTAATAAACTAATATCAAAATATCAATCTCAAGTGTCTGTCTTTGAGTCAAACGTCAAAAGAGCAAAAAGAATTTATGTCTGTGTTTTGTTTTTGCTTCTAATAATGCTGTTAATGTTCATTTTAAAGTTTCTTCTTTCTTAATAAATATATAATGGAGACTGACAGTTCAAAATAATACTCGTCACTATTTGACAGCATCGACAATTTTGAGTTAAGTTTCGTTTATAAATTAGTGAGTGTGTTTTTAACACTCAAGTGACAATTGCTCCGATGACAGCTACTCAATTTCTGTTTATTAATTAATGCAACACCTCAAGATGCCCCTTAAGGACAATCTCACACTTAAGCGGGATTTATCAATTCGACCCTATATAACTGTTTTTTGTATTCCTATTCATTTTGTGACAACCGTTGACACATGGTGTGTATTTCGAGGATGGTGAATGTTGGAATTAATTCAGAAATTCTTAGATAGTAAATATTTGCAGCAACCCTGGTGCTTACAATCTACGAAGTCAGCGAGTATCTTAGAGCTTTTTAGCTACCTACGTAAATCTGTCAAGTTTTCTTATCTGTTTAGTGTTTCGAAGTTAAGTGCTTGCCTCTTAAAAATAGACTGTTTTGTAGTATGTAATGGCTTTCAAGCTTTTTTCTAGGTTACTTGAGCTTCAGCCACTTTGTGAGGGATAGCATAAAATTGGTATAAAATCTTTTAGTGCAAGCAAACTAAAATTTATAAAAGCGTGGGTATTGCCTGTCAAATACATCATGAAATTTTATTTATTTTGCTCACGTAGTAGGAAAGGAATACGAGTATAATGAAAGCAACCAACTTTCAGGAAAAAGTAAAATCTTCTTTAATAAATTTACGTATTTTTATCTTAAGAATCATTGGTCTTTGTACACAATATGAATTTTTATTGTTTTTTTTTCTCAAAACCCGGTGATTATTCTCATGAAAATAAAAAATATCATGACAAAAAAAAATTACTTAAGAATTTAAGTTCATCACTTGCACTTTAGTTGAAAATATTTTTCGGTTAAATTATTTTTCTTTCGAAAATGTTACTTGTTTTCTTTAGTTGAATATCTGGGCATCAGGAGAGAAACTAATGAAAATTCACGGTGTATGTTAATTAATTAAAATTATTGCTATAAAATGAAAACAGAAAAAAACTTTGAATCAAATGTATATGATCATAATATTATTATGTTAACCACACTTTACAACAAATACGTGGGACACTCAGAAATATTTGCGACACTAAAAAAAATTGTTCTACAGGTACATATATTTTTATTAAATCTTTTCAAAGTACTCTCCACCAGCCTCTATACAAAGATTCATGCGTCTGAACCAGTTTTCAAAACACTTTTTCCAGTCCGCCGTAGACACCTCGTTTACAGCCTGCTCGAACGCAGCCAGCGCATCTTCCGGCGACGAAAATTGTATCCCCTTGAGCTGATTTTTTATTTTTGGAAATAAAAAGAAGTCACACGGTGCTAGATCAGGGCTGTAAGGAGGGTGACCCAGGAGTTTGACTGGTGTGCTGTCCAGGAAGTCCCTCGTTTTGAGCGCGGTGTGTGCAGGCGCATTGTCGTGGTGGAGCAGTAGTCCGCGGAGCCCTGTGTTTGGTCGCTTGTTGCTCACAACAGAAAAAACTTCTGGTAAACATTTGGTAGTATACCATTCGGCGTTGATGCTTCTTTGATCTCGTAAGGGAATTGAGGCCAAGTGGCCAGTCAAATTAAAAAAGCTGGCGATCAAAATCTTCCCCCCGCTTCGAGATCGCTTCACTTTGGTAGGCGTTGGTTCATTTTGAAACACCCAAACTGTCGACTGGCGCTTGGTTTCTGGATCGTATTGATAAATCCAGGACTCATCACCTGTTACGATGTCGTAAACACGCCGAGACGAGCCTGCTTCAAATTTGTTCAGCATATCACGGCACCATTCCACCCGGGCCTGCTTCTGAGCGTCGGTGAGGTAGTGCGGCACCCAGCGCGATACTATCCTCCTCACGCGAAGATGCCCGTGTAGAATCTCGTGAACGCTTCCCGATCCAATCTTTAATATGTGCTGAATCTCCTGATATGTAATTCGCCTATTATCTTGGATTAAATTTTTCACTGCTAGCACGTTTTCTTCCGTAATAGCCGTCAAAGGGCGACCGCTTCTTTCTTCATCCCCCAAGGTTGGTCGACCGCGCCTAAATTCGTTATACCAACGATACACGGTTGCCTTGGAGGGGCCTTCATCCATAAATGCCATTTGAAGTCTATCGAACGATTCATCCGGTTTCAGGCGACACTTGAAATCGTAAAAAATCATAGCTCTAAAATGTTCCCGGCGCAGATCCATTTTTCAGTAAGACACGATACTTTGAATTGGCTCGCAAAAAATGTGGAGGGAAATTTTGAAAATGGAACACACATATTTTTACTTACAAGTAATCATATTTTCGAAAAAGATTCTGACCGGCCAGTCTCCCATATATAAAAACTATTTTTCGCAATACTTTCTGAGTGGCCTGGTACAGACCTGGCTCTCCAAATTGCCCATAATTAACGTGTGGGCACTGTCTGTCTGCCAAATCGTCTTTATTATGGTTTTCAGTCCAAGGTTCTTTACATCAAACATAGCAAGGATCGATAAGATAGCGTGCTTTTTGAAGTTCAAATATAATCTAGTTGTAACTAATTCTGACCTTAGTAAGGTATAAAGGTCCTAATGAAATAGTGAACATAATTTTAGTATGTTACTAAGACCATGAAACTGAACAACTTTCCCCAAGGAGTATAGATTGAAATACAAAAATCAATTTTTGACCTCACATAGAAACTGCATCAGTTAATAGCGCATTTTGTGTGGGAGGTGAAATTTAGTTTTCCGTATTTCGACTTTGGGAAAGTTGTTCAGTTCCATGGTCTAAGTGAGGTTCTAAAATTATGATCACTATTTCATTAGGACCATATTAGGACTCTTAATAATAAAGAACGACCCATCACTAGGCCACGTTTCCCACACCGTAAAATCTCTTCTAATATTTTGTTATTACAGTAAGCACTACTAATAATAATTCTACACTACCATTAGTGTCAGGCAGTGTCGGTTATCAAAACACAGCGAGCTAGGGAGACCAAAAGTTATGACTATTGCGGGACTCGACACGGTTGGAGCGTCGCCAGGCCGTTCTGTGACCCCGAGATGTTTTTTATACATA
Source organism: Athrips mouffetella (assembly GCA_947532105.1). Classification (NCBI taxonomy): domain Eukaryota; kingdom Metazoa; phylum Arthropoda; class Insecta; order Lepidoptera; family Gelechiidae; genus Athrips; species Athrips mouffetella. The sequence goes on along the minus strand of OX383969.1, from coordinate 3,963,917 downwards.
CAGGACAAGTGCGGGTGGGTAACGTTGTTTACTTAATAGAAAAACAATGGTATTGTTATGTGTACCGCTTCGGCATTCGATTCGATATGCGAAAACTTTTTGGGAAGGAACTTTTTTGTCGATTTTGCAGGGCAAGTTAAAGTTTTGGGCAAACAAAATGGCGAAAGGAATTGTTGTTTGTGTTTGTGAAAATGTTTTTGATGTTTACTTTGAGTTAAAAAAAAACTTAGAGTAACTCTCTATCTACATGTTATAGGGAATTTTAAAGTTTTGATAAAAAAAAACTTGTGGTGTTGGTTCGAGTTTGGTAAAGAAGATTGTCCTTCAGATTATCTGTAAAATGATGATTTTGTGCTCTAAAAGGCATAAAGCCTTTATTCATACTTTGTCAGAATTACATTTTGCGGTTTTTGAGTTTAACTCATAACCACATACGAGTATACAAAATATTTATTTATTTAATTATTTATTGTACACATGAAATAACACACAAAACAAAGATTAAGAAAAACGACACAACAGGTACTGCTTATTTCAACTAGGAAATTTCTTCCAGCAGTCCTAGGCAAGTGAAATGGCACTGGAAGAGGCAGATAAACGTGCACAATATATACACCTAACCTACTTAGATAAAATAATAATTAATAGAATACATAAGGATTATAAATAATTATAATAAATACACACATATATATATATATTGTTTTTTTTTTACAATAGTTATTAGCAACTAATTATCAGAGCCTCTTATAAGCATATAATTATGCATGTAGTAGGACACATCGCTCTTTTATAATTATTTTTCATTACTAAACTGGGTATTGAAATTTAGAAAAGTTAGTAAATGTTATTTACAGTGGTCGTGTGTTAGTGTGTGTGCACGTGTGTGTATGCGTGCGTGCTTGCGCGGGAGCGCGCGCGCGCGCGCGCGTGTGTGTGTGTGTGTTTAAGCACGCATGCATGTGTATATGGGTGCGTGCGCGCATGTAAAGTGTGGGTGTGAAAGTCTGTACAACTGAAAAGGAATATATCCTGACATTTTCATTTATTTCGAATCAAGAGATGTATTTTTACATTGCGCCATTTTAGAACCCTATGAAAACTCTAACAGCTGGGCAAGACAAGTTCGGTCTTAAAATACGTTTAAATTTCCACCACAACCTACTAGAACTGAAAGTCATAAACAACTTATAATTACAACACTGGCTTATAAGCACCCACGAACACCTGAGCACAACACAGTACTCCACACACCTAGCAATTTAAACTTCACAAAGGATCGATGAACTACCAACGGCTAAATTCGCTAGTAGCCTAAGCTAAGAACATAAACTAGGTCACCTTATAATTCCGTTCCAAAGTTGTACTGGCTGGTTGCCAACCTGCCAAATTAGGGAGTATAGTTGGGTAAGTAAATTGATAACACGGCTGCACCTTATCAATTTAGACGGGTGTTCTAGCTTGGGACGTTTGATATTCGGGCTGTTTGGATTTCATTTGTAGTTGGAATTGTCTGTATGTAGGTAGATTGGTCCGTGGATAGGTAATTTGTATGTTAATGCAGCTACGTTGCATGGACATAAGTTTTCGTAGGTAATGTTATCAAATTATTAGTTTCTCGGAGACCTGGAATCAAACGTGGCCTACTTGATAGGCAGACAAAAAACTCAATAGTAGCTATCGTGCAAGACCAGTGGCTGGTTTGACTTAAGCCCCGATCACACCTTCCCTAATTCAGTAACTAATTCGGCTTGCACTGGTCGTTGAAGTAAGGATATTGCAATTAACATATCCAAGCCTCCTAGCCATGTACGCCAAATTAGTCGTTGAATTCAGTTAGGTGTCATCGTGGCTTTACGCTGTTACCGATCAGTCAGGTTAAATCGCAAAATAACCTAAATCGCGAATTAAACTAAAAAATAAATTTGTGCTTATCAGTGCCAGCCTGAGGAAACAGGAACCAGAACAAACAGTGACTATTATAGTAGTCTGTGGAATCAGCGCCTATAAATCAACTGGAACTTGTTGGCTCCATTTCGAAATCAGAAAGGAGAGGAGACACTCCATGTTCGACTGTCTTACGAGTATATGAGTTTAACATAAATAAGCATAACTGAAAAAGAACTTTCAATTCATGTCACCATATTAAATATTATAAAGTGTTGAAAACAAAGTGGCACTATATGGAAAAAACCGGTGAAGTGCGAGTCGGACTCGCGCGCCGAGGGTTCCGATATACCTTTACTATTTTTGAAAGCAAGAAAGTCCATTTTTAGGACTGCAAAACTGAATTTCTTTGCAAAGGTTTTTTTGCAGATTTCTAAAAAACTGAAATTTAGAAAGATTGTTTTATTTTTGCTGTAATGTTTACATAAACTTCTATCGACTGTAATTAATTCCGGTTTTTCCTTTCACAAACTTCAGAGATAAGGAATGGTATTTTTTTGTCATTTTTTTTTTCATCATAACTTGAAAACTAAGAGTGGTAAAAAATACAAAAATATATTTTAGAATGTGCAAGTAAATCCCTTTCATATGATACCCCACTCGACCTAGTAACTACAGTTTGAAATTTTGCCCCCCCCCCCCCCCGATTTGGGCCCCTTTACATTAGTAATCAGATTTTTTTTCTAATTCTTTCATTTGCAATTAAGTTGGACAACCATATTCTAAAACTATTCCAAATTTTAAGTCGATAGCTAGAGTGGTTGCTGAGATATACAGGTGTGACAGACAGACAGACAAAGCGGCACCATAAGGGTTCCTTTTTTTTACCATTTTGGTATCGGAACCCTAAAAAGATATATAGTGGTTTAGGCGAACGGGTGAAACAACTCTCCTTCTATGATACAACAAACGAATATTCCCTATTGAAAACTGCTTGCTCTACGTATTCCGTAAAAGCCTGCCGTTGCGACTAAGGATAAAAGTGTTCACAATATGAAAAATATCCTCTATAAGTCAGTAAATAAAGGCGTGTAGAAAACGTAATCCTCAAACCGACCCGAGGAAATGGAACAGTCTATTATGAACCTCCTTTCTCCGCGGCGAATGAAAAAACTAACTCGTTGGAAACCAATATGAACCCAAAGTCGAAGGGTGGCGGGAATAGTGTCGCCGTATGAGTACTGAGTACGTACCTGTCGATGATTTTAGGTATTAAATGAACTTTTAGACGAAAAGAGATAGATAGATAAACACTTTATTGCACACAATTTACAAGAACAGAAACAATTCACAAAAGTAACTAAACTAAATGTGAGCAAAGTCGGCCTTATCGCTAGAAGCGATCTCTTCCAGACTACCTTTGGGATAGGAATCCGTAATAATATTAGGAGTAATGCAGTGTAGTAAAAATAAAAATATCAAAATTATGCTTAATGATGAACAAATAAGTAACTTAAAACAGATACCATATGATAAGAGGAGAGTTAAGAGAATATTTAATTTCGAATGACATCATTATGAGATATTTTTATCCTACAAAAGAACTTGTACTCAGACTATGGAACTTATACCAAAAAATACATATCGAAATAGAATTTTTTTACTTCATTTTGTATAGAAACTATGAGAAGTCAAAAACGTTTTCATATTCGGGAAATATTTGTACACCCTGTATATATTATACCAATATGAGAACTAACAACGCTCACATAAGTTTCGATAAACTATACTTTCATCTGGAACATGCGACCCTAGTGGAAAATGAGCTCCAGCGAAATGCTCGGGCAGTCAATATCGCTCCAGTATTATGAGTTCCACTTCATACTACTTCATATTTTGTTTGGGAAACGAGGTTGGAAAACATCAGACGCTTATCAACATAGAGAGAGAATTACTTAGCTTAATTACAAAGACGGAGAGCAGAGTGGAGCAATTCGAATATCTGTCGTTATCGCTACGTAATGCTTTCACATAACTGTCATTCTAATTTAGTTTCATTATTTTGGCATCAGAGGTGTATCCATCCTGTTATAATTGTAAAAAATTAAAACCTGATAGCTTAAATCTATCAGTACCCAAAACAAAATAGACATGGTGCGCAAAATCTGAAAGATATTGATTCCCTAAAAAAATTATGGCTATAATATTAATTATAAATAATAAAATTATTTAATCCAGATTTCTCCATATTACACGTGAAATAGAAATAAATTAGGAATTAATATATGTATAATTTTGATTAACATTTAGGACTGTTTACACTAAACTTAAGAATCGCCCAAGTTCTTGCTTAAGGTGATCTGTGACGGTCAGCTTAGCCCCGAACGCAACTAGATGGAGCCACTGCTGCAAATATAAGGTTTTATTTTTTAATGCAATAAGTACCAACTATATATGTGCAAAAAGTTGATTCGCGTAAATTTCATCGTGCAACTTCAACGCCTAACAACAATTTCGATAAGAAAAATATCTCCATATGTCCACTAAAGTCAATTACTCTCGTCAGTCCGTGTTTACATGAGTACGATCACTCACACATGCACACAAAGCACAACCGTACAGTTTTGACCGCACGTCCAGAATCATAAAATTGAACCAAAAATTGCTAACAAAAATAGTACTTTCAGTACATTAACTGTATTTTTGTATTAATTAGCGAAAAATTTAACTAAAAATAGCAGTATTCGTTCGTTTTTCAACAGAATTTTATGTCCCGCGTAAGAATGCAAGTCATTTGAATTTTTGTATGAAAAACGGATCACCTTAAGGGCTGTCAAAGTATTGGTAGGATTGTCCTAAACAAGTTAGGGGCGATTCTTAAGTTAAGTGCAAATGGTCCCTAATGTAATTTTATCGAATTATGATAAAGTTGTCGCTAAAATTTACCTACTTGATAAACTATGAATAAACTGTCGTACAAGCGACCTTATAAAAAGTGGAAAATTTGCTTTTTCACTTCTCATGCAGGATATAGGCTGCACAAAGTCGTATTTTGTGCACTAGGGCATGCAAGTAATCGCGGTGCACCCCCCCCCCCCCAACATATTCTTCACTAAAGCAGAACAACTCATTCTTCAGTTACATTTAGAAAGTACTTTTACGTTTTATTTCCTCGCAATCAAAGTGAAAAGTAGAGTTTATAACTCGTCCACAAAACCATTTTATCCTCGACATTACTATCAGCCGTCGCCTTTAGCTCGGGCTGCTAAAAGTCTCGGAAAATGGTTCGTTTTGTGCAATTAAAGGGTCTTAATGAAACAATGAACATAATTTTAGCATTTTGCTTAGACCATGAAACTGAATAACTTTTTCAAAGGAACTCGTGTCATAATCCGAAAAAAATATTGTTTTGTTCTTCCATAGATACTGCTTCAGCTATGGAAGGTAATTTTGTACGGAAGGTCAAAAAATATGTTTCTTGGGAAAAGTTGTTTAGTTTCATGGTCTAAATAAAATGTTAAAATTATGTTCAGTAAGACTGTATAAATCTAAGGTTTCATCGAAATGCTCGGGCAGTCAATAGACGCTCTAGTATTATGAGTTCCACTTCTCATATTTTGTTTGGAAAACGAGGTTCGAAAACATCGAGCGCTAAACGGTAAAGAGAGATACTCAAGGGCCAAAACACCTAAACAAATTAAAACACCAAAAACATATGAAAACTACAATTGTTTGGTGTTTTCTTATAAAATAGCAGATTTCAAAAGGCTAAAGTCATTTTTCTATTTTATTGTAGATTGCGTGAAAAAACGCTTTATGAAGTAAATAAATTAAACTAAATTAGCATAATTTCTACTTATTTATTTACTGCAACTTATTTTTTTAGCCTACTATTTAACCTAAAACTATTTAAATTTTAATCAAACGCTTAGTATACAAGGTGTTACAAAGAACATAGGTCAAAATACGGATACAAATTTTTGACCTCCCTTACAAAATGCACTGTCAGATTATTCAGTTTTTATGGGAGCTAATTTTTTTTTCTTATTTCGACCTTTGTTTCGCATGTAAAGTTGTTTAGTTTCATGGGCTGACTCACATCCTTCAGGGTTGGTATACATATAGTATAGTATAGTATATTTAGTATACATATAGTATAGTATATTTATACTACAGGTAACAAAAAGGGTATAAAATTATGACGTCACTTAGATAATAAAAACTGAGGCACTCTTAAACGACATAAAAACTTGTTTTTGACGCACTCAAAGTTTGGCCGCCGTCACAACTATTTCTCAAGATTTAAATTGCTATTATTATTATATTCATAGTCTCTACATGTTATTTGCTCGTTGTTTGGTACACGAGGTTCGAAAGCTGCATTATTACGATTCCTCTCGATAGGAAACTTGTTCATAGAATTTTCCAGAATAGTTTATTAAAAATAGAATATAGAACATACAGGCATACCAGCAGGAATGTAGACGCACAATTTACAGAGTTTTGGCGAAAATGAGGTTTTAAACAAAATTTACGCCCACTTGCACTTGAACGCGCACTTCGCACGTTTAGTGTTGACACATTCGTTTTGAAGCACAGTTTATTCGTTCAAATTCAATTTATTGCAAAGTCACAAATTAAAAGATGTTACATCAATAAAGGCAAGTACGGTCAACCGCACGTCGGTAGAAACTTTTTCAACTCTATTACCACGCCATAAGGTTCAAAAGTGTTTCTACTGATGTGCTATTGAGTGTACAAGTGACGCCCTGCAAGGGCACAGCAAATGAGAGAGGCTCACCTAGATGCCATAATTACTTAAAAATAGAGATATAGAATTTCGTTCGCAGATTAATTACAGGCTGAGTGACCGAGCTTCGCTCTGTTAAATATTAACCAAGACCCACTAACAAATGGCGCTGAAGGCTTTCTGAAACGCGCTATTTTCAAGAAATGCTAAAAAAACTGAGAAATCAAATTTACCTAGACACGAGACTAGATCGATTTTTCGCTCCCGAAAACTCTTGGATAGAAAGTTTCATCGAAATCGTTAGAGCCGTTTTCGAGAAACATATGGCTGGTTTAATATTATTGGACTTACAAAGTTAGGTATGATAGCGTGAGTACTTGCTGAGATATACAGGTGTGACAGACATACAGACAGTTTCCATTTTTATCATTTTAGTACGGAACCCTAAAATGGATTTGCCGACTGGATAAAATTGGAAATGACGCCAATGTCAGGAATTTGATACTTTACGAGTATAATATATGACAGCAGCACCCTCCTATCACCTTCATTCAACTGCCAAAATATACTTATCGCTCTATAAATTGTTCGTTTCTGCCTCTAGCGGTCACCCATCCGGGTTCGGACAGCTACAAACATTGGATAACTTTAATGACCGGAATGAATCACAACTTGGTTACGAGCGTTTCCCTGCTGATTGCAATAAAATGTAAAGTTTTTTCATTGAAGTTTTTTTATGTGTTTTTGTTAACAGTTCAGCAGGTAATAAAATTCGTTCCTGTTTTTGCAGGTAATGTTCCGGTTTTATATCTCTGGAGTTGGTGAACTGTGCGCACTGGTAATGTGATTTAATACTTTTTTTATTACGGGCACTGTATAATTCAAAACTTCCTTTTATCTACTATACTTTATACAACGTGTTAATAGTATAAGCGAAACATTCATACACCCCAACTGATTTTTTTTTAAATAAAACCGTTCTCGTAAAAAAAATTTAAAGAAAAGGTTTTTTTTTCTAGATATTGTTATTTTAAAGTGTCATGATTGTTCTAGTTTCATCGTTGTTCTATTCCGCGCACTCCGCGCACGCCACGCCCACTTCCCTCCCCTCCTCACCGCTCATGAACCGCGCGGCGCCAGCGGCCGCCAGCGCGCGTATCCACAGAAATATTTAGAATATTTAGCGGCAAAAATTTAAATACAAAAAATTACCCCTATCAAAAACCCGTGATATTGATTCTACTCTCGATTCTGAACAAACAATTTTCTTAGTTTCGCTGGTTTCGCTTATTCCGTTAACACGTTGTAAGTATTAACTGGCCCGTCGGTGTGGTTGGTAGTGAGTCTACCTTCTACGCTGTGTTCGCGGGTTCGATTTCTGCCCAGGATAAACATTTGTGTGATGAGGAGCACGAGTATTTGTTCTATGTCTGAATGTTATTTATCTATTTATGTACGTATATCACTCTCTGATACCCATAGTACAGGCTATGCTTAGTTTGGGATCAGATGATCGTGTGTGAAATGTCCCCAAATATACAGAGTGCTTGGAAATTCGACGTATTCCTAAAAGGGGGTTGTTCTGCAACTCATATGGAGTAAATTTGCCTATGGAAATGGTGGTGGGAGTATCAGTGGCTGCGGAGTCATCCGAAGATCAGGTATTTTGACAAACATTCCCGCTTTACTACATTAAAAGGGAAAATGTAATAAAATTACACCACCCTGTGCAATAAATTTTTATTTTTCTGATACAGGATATATGACTGATTAATTGTAACATAATTTATGCCTAATAACTCCGATAAATACCAAAGTAAATAAGTTCTAAACGAAATGTATGTCAAGTGTATGAGTGACTTTTGTAAATACTTCCTTCTACAAAACACAGAACTTTTTGTTTCGAACTGATTTACTTTGGTATTTATCGGAGTTGTTAGGCATAAATTATGTTACAATTAATCAGTCATATATGTATGCCCCGTGTGGTGCCGGCAAAGAATAGTACCAACCCTTACATACCCGTGGGTGTCGTAAGAGGCGACTAAGGGTTATAAACTGGAGGATGGGCAGCAGCATCCTCCTTTGTATCCAAAATCTTACTTACTGCGGTCATCTACAACCGCGTTCCATGGTGCCAGCCGTAACGCCAACAAGCGAGGTAACTATGGTACTTCCCCTCTATATTTTTCCAGCAAAAGCTAGAATTCTAGAGGGCGCTACCTGTCCTGTAGTGGACGTTTCATGGGATGCTATGATGATATGTATCAGAAAAGTAGAAGTTTATTTCACAGGATGGTGTAGTTTTTTTTTTTACATTTTCCCTTATAATGTAGTAAAGCGGGAACTTTCGTCAAGATATTCTCATTGTAATCCTTACCATATTTACTTTGTATCTATATTGTGTACCTATGTACACAAAGGTTATCGATTTCATATTATCCTACAATATCGAATACATTCGCGGTAGAGTTTCACGAAACGAAGCCAATACGCGGCTCTGTGCTCGGCTCCCTTTTTGTTTGGCTATTGGCTCGGAAACCTGAAATTGGACATGTGGTTTCCGTCATACTATCCTGCGGCAACCTGAATATGTATGAAGTTGTAATAGGTACGTTCAAGAACAGGTCAACCTTGACACTTCTTCTTCTTTTCTTATCAATGGCAAATGATTTTATAGTAACTTAGTCCAAAATGTGGCTACAGCAATAGCTTTTTGGTTGCCTTCAAAAAGGTCCTCCTTGGTGCAAGAAACTGAGGAGGTAGGGCACGAAAGCAAGTGTGTCATGGATTGCAAAATGCCGCATTCACACTTGTCGTTATCAGAGAAGCCCCACCTCTTCTTCAGTTCTCCGCACCTGCCAGCGCCCGATCGCAGTCTATTAAGTGACTTCCATATAGGCCAGGGAAGATCATGTCCTGGTGGAAGTTTTTCGGCAATGGATATATGGGTTTTCAGGGGGGTACCTTTTTGACCACAGTTCTATCCTAGCCTTTGATGGATCTGATTTGAGGGGTACGGTAGCTTGACACTCGCAGCGTGACTCTAGCGTCTACGGCTATTGAGATAAGAACGCTACGTTTTTTTTTTTATGTGTCAAGCTTGAAGTGCTCTAGACTGTACTCACAGCCTTCTTGGTCTATAGTGGTTAGAGCAACTAGGTTCGATTTTCGGTGGGGACACTGTGAAAATCAATTTATAAGGATTCCCAAATTTAGTTAGGATATTGCAGGAAGAGTCTCCTGACTATCAAAAGATTAAGATTATTCCTTGCTCAGAAAAACCTAGTCTAGCCCAATATAGCAGAATCATCCTAGACATAAAGTAATAAGATTTTGTGCAAAATTATCTAGGTAACCTAGTAGTAACCTAGTATTATAGAGCTTGAGATAATCAAATCATTTAGTTTCAAATATAAAATCAATAAATATGATTAGTATGCAATCTTATAAATGCCTAAGCTTATTAAGAGCTTGGTAATATCCTACAATGAATATAAAGAAATTTATTTTTTTATTTGATTCGTTAGTTAAAATAAAAAAAATATCAAAATCAAAAATTTGTCCCAAATAATTCTATTCCAAACATTTAAATCTAAAAATTAAAATACCTATACAGGTAAAAAATTACAATTAAATTGAAAATCTACATCTTTGAATAAAAAAATGATATTATTATCTTCAACCGGATATCAAAATAATTTAAGCTGGTTATATGTGACCCGGGTAATAAGAGACAGGTCGAATCATGGCCGACGAGCTGACCCGTGAAATTGATATGCCCCACTGAAATGATTGGGGTAATCCTGTTAATGTACCCACGAATGGCAGGCTAAATATAATCACATAAATAACTTTGTTACGACCCTGGTTCGAAATTCCTTTTATGTAATATGTCTCAGGAGAATTGTGAAATTGACCACTTTAACACAATAAAGAGGCGTTTTGCAAAATTTCCAGAATTTGTCCACCACTTTTGGTGATGCCTAGGCATTTTACAAAACGGCACGTAGTATTAGCACGCTCGTTTCGCTCCTTCAGCTTGTCGGTTGTGGTTGCAAAATAACCTAACCCAACCTAACCAATCCCGTTCCCGTTCAGGATCGGTTAGATTGCGTTTGCTTTTGCTATCGAAACTAAAATGCACCAGGGATCTACAACCATATACAACCTGCCGACGCCGCTTTTCAATTTGCCAACCGTATACAAATTGTCGGTCGTTTGTGAAGTGGCGAATTATACAATTCGCTTGCGACACAAAAGTGTAACAAAAGGGTATTCGACAACCCCGAGAAGTATGAAACTACTCATGATACTAAAACAAGTTTTTCAAGGAAAATACTCGTAGGTCGATAAGATGACTTAACTAGAAGTCCATCTTCGGTTTGTTTGACGTTTTGAACTTTATTATTACTTAAATCATAAAGTCAAAAATTTTTGGATTGACGTGCTGTTCGGGGTGCAATGTGTTTGTTCTACACCGTGAATTTTCATTGGTGATTCAAGTCTTTTTTTTTGTTACACTGAGCAAACGAGCAGGTGGGCCACCTGATGGTAAGTGGTCACCACCGCCCATAACACCTACTGTCTTATTAATGGCGCATTTGACACTAATAAGACAGCTAAGCGTGTTGCTCACTTTGAGAACTAAGATGATATGTCTCATGTGCCGGTAATTTCGCTGGCTCCCTTACCCTTCAAACCGAAACACAGCAGTGCAAACACTGCTGCTTTACGGCAGAAAAAAGCAAGGGGGTGGTACTTCCCCAGACGGACTTTCCACAAAAGCCCTACCACCTTCAAAAGTCTCAGATAAAGGACTTTAAAATCTTTTTGATTCAAGCCCAGTGATTCTACTAATGACACAACATAACAAACAACTTAACCGAAGAAAAAAATTCTCCTCGAAAAGATTTTTTCGGCGCTCTACGAAATTTAGTCACGTGATCGATAGCCAGAAGCGAATTCGGTACAGTTTATTATTTTTAAAAACTTGATCCACTTACTAGGAAGTTGATCAACTTACGATTCCGTATTATCTTCCGGCGACATATCATCATGACATTCCATGAAACGTCCACTACAGGACAAGCAATTCCCTCCATAATTCCAGCTTTTGCTGAAACAATCTGGAGGGAAAGTACGGCTGAACCGTGGGCCGCAGTTGTTGGTGACCGCAGAATGTAGATGTAGGATGATACGATACACAAAAGGATGCTGCTGCCCATCCTGTGGTTCATTAACCCGTAGTCGCTTCTTACGACACCCACGTTTAGAAATGGGTTGGTTCTATTCTTTGCCGGCACCACTTGGGTTTGACATATAAGTACATGCCGTAAATAATTAATTTCTCATACATCCAAACATTCACAATCACCCAGTACAGTAAGCAAAAAAAAACTACTAACACTCGACTCAATGCCATATTTCAACGGCAGCTCTTTCAGCTAATATCTGATCGGTCCAGCTTAAACCTGGCAGCTCTCCAGAGCACTGGACCTGAATTCCAGGAGTAAAGAATAATGTATGACCGCTACACGTGTTGTAGCGAATGTTCGAGAGTTGTGTACATATTTGTACTTGTAGCATAGCTTGTAGACAGAGTACAGAAAACCCATTCACATAGTGAACCGTTTTAAATGGTTATCCTGATAATTGTGAACAGAAACTAACCATTAACAATGAAAAAAACGGTTACGGTTAACAGATAAAACATTTCGGTAAAACTGTGATTACATAAGCGGTGGCGCTTTATCTCTTCCGTAAACTGTTAAGACCTGTGGTTAAGATACTAAATAAATGTCTATCTGCCTACTATAAAACAAAAAAATTTTCAAAAAAGCCTTTTTATTTGGGGTTTGTTAACCGAAATTATTTATTAACCGTAACAAACTGATAACCGGATTTCGAATAGGTTAACAGATACATACGGTTCGGTTAACCGAAACCGTCACAATTTTGCTTGTAGATATATTTTGTACTCGTATATCAAAGAGATCTATTAATTAAAAAGTAGAGAAGCTAGATTAGCTTTATATAGAATAGAACATTTATTATTCAAGACAGTTACAAGAAAGGTTATTTATCCTTTAATCAAGTGAGTTAAACTGTTGTAATACAAATTTTTGTATGTTTAAAAAAAATAAGAGTTCTGACGAAGACGCTGAACGAAAAGATAGGATACGAGCGCGTCCAGTCTTTCTCATTGTCTTGACGGACAGTTACAAAATTTTTATAGAAAATCTGATATTTCTATAAAATTCTGCAACGTAATGTACATTATGGGTGTCATTAAGAGATGTTTTGCTAACACGCACGGGGCCAAAACCACGCAAACCTGGCACTCTGAATGGCTTATTTCGAGTGCTGAAAATTTTTCAGGTTAGTATTTTCTTCGACCCCGTCGTCACTTACCACCAGGAGAGATCGGAGTCAAATCTAGCATACAAAAGTCTATTTGTATTTTATGACAGGTACATTTTTAGGGTTCCGATACCAAAATGGCAAAAAAAAGAACCCTTATGGTGCGACTTTGTCTGTCTGTCTGTCCGTCTGTCTGACACACCCTATATCTCAGCAACCACTCATGCTATCGACTTGAAATTTGAAATAGTTTTAGAATATCGTTGCCCAACTTAATTGCACATGAAATAATTTTGAAAAAATTATGATTATTAATGTAAAGGGGCCTAAAATAGGGGGGCCAAATTTCAAATTGTCGCTACTAGGTTGAGTGGGGTATCATATGAAAGAACTTTACTTGGACATTCTAAAATATATTATTGTATTTTTTTCCGTCTCTTAATTTTCAAGTTATGATGAAAAATGTCAAAAAAATACCATTCCTTATCTCCGAAGTTTATGAAAGGAAACATCTGAATTAATTACAGTTGACAGAAATTTATGTAAACATTACAGCAAAAATAAAACGATCCTTCTAAAATGCACAGTTTTTTATAAATCTGCAAATAACCTTTACAAACAAACTTTGTTTTGCGGTCTTAAAAATGGACTTTAGTGCTTCCAAAATACAAAAAGTATATTGGAACCCTCGGCGCGCGAGTCCGACTCGCACTTGACCGGTTTTTTTTGTACACATTTTTAATAAAGATTGCGAAAAGTCTGTTAGCAATATTTTATCCGATTTTTTTCTGTCACATCCAGGCTGAAATTGCTCAGACAATTTAATTCCTACCCTGGCCGTGCTCCAAAAAAGTTAAATTCTACTTCAGTGCGAAAACCATGTCGTTTTGGTTCACTATTCTGGAAAAAATCAAGCGACCTTAACTTTTATGCGTCTGTATTAAAATCGTAAAATATTTGCATTCAAGCAGAATAACATTTAGTATAGTTATTTATAAAAATCCGAGCTTTAAATTTTATTTCTAAAGTGATCGAGTATTCACTTGTCGCAGTGTTTCTGGAAAATTTATTTTACATATCTATACCGTCGGTTTATATAATTGTAATATCATTGATCCATGCGGGTATATTATACTTACTTGTCTTTTTTATGAAGAGGCGTTTTGATAAATTCTTGCTAAAAAATTTAAGGGCTTATTCTGGGGGCTGAATAAAAAAAAAATTCTACAACTTTTGGAAGTGCACAGAAAAATAAAATCTATTTTTCATACAAATTGAACCGGTTAGCTCATCATTTTGAATAGAGAATCGAATTTTTTTCTTGCGAGAATATTTTTAGGCCTTGTAGGTATATTAACGTTTTTAGCATCAACAAATAATATTATAAAAAAATAACATTAAAACGTAATGGAAATGTAACCCAATCCACGAGTTCATTAGAATTCCAAACGACCCAATTATTTTGACTCGTTTCAAACGAAAATAAAACTCTGTGATCTAAAATTTCATCGAATAATAAATCAAGCATTTTTACTACGAAATTGCTGTTTCTTCGACTTGTAAATGGGGCTGAGTTCCACTACAAGCGAATCTGAGAATACTTCAATGAACCTGACACTGCTTGGTCCAGGGGATTTTGTGAACCCTGTATAGAGTAAGATCCAAATGGAATTGAGGCTAGTACGCATGGCAGCAAGCACGTAGAAACCAGAGGCGGCTCGTGACATTTTTTTATGGGTGTGCACAAAAAAATAAAATAAATAAATTGACTTACCTACCATTTATTGATGAACTATTTTTTATGGCTTTATTGTTACATAATATTATGCGCGCCAGCGCCAGCTTCAAATACTAGACACGGGAAACAAAACAATTTATTTACAACCTCACATCCAAGGTGTTTTTAAATATTGTTCTTCAAGATTAAAAGTTATTTTTTTTGTACTACACTTTTGAACTAGCGTGATTTCAGATCGTGACGGCCCCTTTTCATTGAGTTCAAGTCGTATTTGTAGTCTTTTTCGCATTTTTTTATGTAAACGGCACTGTATTCGTCAATTTTTACAGTAATTAGGCACGTACACTATTTAAAAACAGTAAATTCTAAATTTTCAAGCAAAATTGCGAACAGTAACTGAAAGCTGTATACGAAAAGTTTGTTTACGTATGATCGGCAACAGCGCCTTGTCACCGAAATGCATGCGTATCACGAACTGGCAACGTTGCACTGAGCAGCGCTCCTGATGAGGCCAATTTCTCATATGAAATCTTTTGTTTCACGCGCTCGAGCGTGTTGATGTTTCTCTTTCACACTCATTGAATTCTGTATTAGGAATTGTACTGAATATTTTTTCATAGGAGCACAATCCTTGGCGCTCCACTTGGTACAACTTGACTACGTAAATTGTTGCGTAATTATTTCTTAGGCTATTTTAAATGTATACAACGTATAGGGTTATGAAAATAGCTTACAGCAACACGTCAAACCGCGATGGAAAATAGGTATTTAATCGTATGTAACTTAACTAGGTAGGTAATACATCCTAAGTTTGAGTTTTGTGAAAGAGGGAGTGCACTGCACCAGTGCTCTTTAGGACGAGCCGCCTCTGGTAGAAACAAAACCAGTATAAACTGAACCAAGGCTACGCTAGAAACGCCTGAAACCAGAGACCCGCTCAAGGTCAACGTGTTTCCACCGATAAGCGGCCATAAACAACTTTTTCTCGTTGGCTGAAAACTTTTTCTTGTTCTTTTGAACACGACAAATGCGGTAGTCGCTTTTTGAAAGGTTGGAGGGGATAGTTATGATGTCATATTTTTTTTTGGATAGAACCTGGGTGTCTACTCTCAAAGTCCGATATATCGAAACGATACTACTCGAAACATGCAAATGAAAAACTTCGTCCCTTGACAATAGAGTAGAATATTGGTTGGATGCAGTTTGAAAATTCATCCAACCAATATTCTACTCTATTGTCAAGGGACGAAGTTTTGCATTTGCATGTTTCGAGTAGTATCGTTTCGATATATCGGACTTTGAGAGTAGACACCCTGAATAGGGTGAACCAGCGACTACCATATTTGTGATATTCTGAAAAACAGGCCTGAACAAGAACATACCAGTGGCCTGAACAAGAACATACCTTCGACAAACAGCTTTTCTTGAAGGATGTTGAGATTTGGATACTGTACGGTCAACCGCACGTCATTGGATTAAATTTCAACTCTATTGCCTTGCAATAAAGTCTGAAGTGTTTCTACTAACGTGCTCTTGGGTGTACTATAGTCTGACCGTAACCGCTGTACCGCGCCTTAGGTATGCGCGGGGAGGTGGGAGAGTAGGAAGGAAAGAGCAAGAAGTAGTTGTCGTCGTAAGCGATGACGAGCGATGCCCCCCCCCCCCCCCGTCTCGCCGGTCGCATACCTAAGACACGATACTTAGTAAGTAGTTCTAATCGTATGGTTGCTAAACGCGATGTCTATTTGTAAGACCGTTTCAATTCATGTGAAAACTCTAGCTAATATATTCAGCTTTTAGTTCATAAAAGCCTTACTAATGAAGCCACAGGATCCATTCAACAGAGATCGCGGTCCAATTAGGATCGTACAGCCACTGGACAAAGGGAATTAGTTCTTCTATTGTAGGGTTGTCTCTCGCTACTGTTACAGTGGGTTTACAGGGGATTTCTGGAAATGGTTTTTTGATCCAAACATGTGTAGTTTTTATGTAGTTATGAATTGTGCATGTGTAGTTTTTATGCCCCGTGTGGTGCCGGCAAAGAATAGTACCAGCCTTACATACCCGTGGGGGTCGTAAGAGGCGACTAAGGGTTATAAAATGGAGGATGGGCAGCAGAATCCTCCTTTGTATCTAACATCTTACTCACTGCGATCACCTACAACCGCGGTCCATGGTGCCAGCCGTAAAGCTAACAAGCGAGGTGACTATGGTACTTCCCCTCTAAATTTTTCCAGCAAAAGCTAGAATTCTAGAGGGAGCTCCCTGTCCTATAGTGGACGTTTCATGGGATGTTATGATGAGTTTTAATGTAGTATAGACGATTTTAGGGTTCTGTACCTCAAAAGGAAAAATTAAACGGAACGCTTATAGTATAACTTTTTGTCTGTCTATCTGTCTGTCAGTCAAGGCCCTCTTTCTCACGAATGTTAAAAAGTATCAAGTTTCACTGAGGTCTATGGACCCTTGAAGGTATAAAACTATTCTCTAGTATTATTTCATTTAAGATAGATTTGAAAATCACAAGCTATAACCTTTTACGTCCGTAAAAACATTATGAAGACTAGGAGCTTAAATAACGAAATTTAATCCAATAATTGAGATGTTTCTCAACTAATCTTTAAGAGAATTTTATGACCCTTTATAGAGGTCATTGAACTGGATAAGCTTCCTCATAGACCTGCCCTTTCAGATATTTATTTTTGTCAATTGAAGGGGCTGGAATATTCCAGTGATCCATTTTGTCACTCGTGTGATCCATTTTTTCGTTTATTCTCCAACGCTTGCTAACATATTTTGCAGCTATGCCAAAAGAAATCGGCTAAAACTAACAGAAAAAACAAGTTTGTAAAACAATGTTATTCTTTCCGTCAAATATACTCTGGCACAGATTAAATAATAGTAAACTGACGTTTACAGATTCATCACTCCCAGGCGGGGTGCCGACAAATTTCAACCTTACGTTCCAAGCATAAAGTCGATACTTGCAGTGTACCGCTTAGGTCACGTTTTTAAATAGCGGGTGATTGCGGTCAGGTGGGCTAACTTGTAGGCACTTTAGGGCTCCCGCACACGACCGAGAATCGGTGGGTGATTATCGGCCAGGACAAGGACGGAAGATTCAGGTGATAACACGTCAGAGCGGGATGCCGACAAAAAATCGGTCACCGATTCTCGGTCGTGTGCTTCCCTTATGAGATACTACGGAGCGAGATGCAAGTAGGTATGTAATATTGTTCAATCAAACATGCAAATTACTTACTTACCTATTTTGCCGCCATAAGCTTAAGATAACATAAAGAAAAGTAAAATCGACTACCTCACACAGTCGACTTCTAGCGCCGCGTTGCGAGTGTCATGGTTGCAAAATATGTAAGTAAGCATTGGAGTAAAAGAAAAAAAAATAAGGCATATGGTAAGGGACAGACGAGGGGAAGGCCGCTTCAAAACTTAATTATACAAAATGTGTGAAAGCGACGTGTCTTAAACGCGGCGTCGGCTTATAACGCCGTATGCCATTTATACTTCTTCTTCATATCTTATCTTATTTAGCCGTTTCTGTCCCATTGCTGGGCAAAGGCTTGCCATTTATACAGGGTATAAAAAAAGTACGATGATCCTTCTAAAGGATGGTTCTTCATCACTAATAGATTGTAAAAAAATATTTTTTTATTACCTACTTTTCAATTTATTTTTTATTTTTATGTGAACGTAAAATTTTATTTTCCTTCGAATTACATTACAGTAGTTTATCGAAATAAATAGTGGATATATATTTTTTTTTTTAAAAAGGGCTTACTCTTGACCTCGGTCTAGTCTTGAAGACAGAGATGAGGTCGACAATGG
The DNA here is from genome assembly GCA_947532105.1 of Athrips mouffetella. NCBI lineage: Eukaryota > Metazoa > Arthropoda > Insecta > Lepidoptera > Gelechiidae > Athrips > Athrips mouffetella. Next base: position 3,945,333 of record OX383969.1, on the reverse strand, counting down.
AACGAGCTTACCCAGAAGAACATATAAAAGAAGATATAAAATAAAACATCTTTGTCTGCATCACCAACTGATCATAGTGATCATTGAACCCTCCAGGCGCTTCACTTCTTCTTGAGCTAAAGCTGCATAGTGAACATAATAATATTGGCTTCGGCCCGTGTAAAAACTACCTCCTAGGAGAGACTAAAAAGTATACAAAGAAAATAATAATAATATAATATAATATAATATAATATAATATAATATAATATAATATAATATAATATAATATAATATAATATAATATAATATAATATAATATAATATAATATAATATAATATAATATAATATAATATAATATAATATAATATAATATAATATAATATAATATAATATAATATAATATAATATAATATAATATAATATAATATAATATAATATAATATAATATAATATAATATAATATAATATAATATAATATAATATAATATAATATAATATAATATAATATAATATAATATAATATAATATAATATAATATAATATAATATAATATAATATAATATAATATAATTTTATAATAATATTATTAATATAATATAATTTTAGCATGTTACTTAGACCATGAAACAAAGGAACATAAGAAGAACTTTTTCTCTCTTTTCCAACCAATACGAGTACCAATCAATTACTTATAAAGCGTAAATACTGCATAATACATTATACCTACTTAACATAGAAAAGCAAAAAATCATCACACGTAACACAGGGAGGGTTTCAGGGCGGCTCATGTATAATTCTGTTCAGTTGGAGCTATGCCAGCTGCCCTAGATTGGAGGGACTGGACGCATCTGATATTAGCTTTTTGCGATCGACCGCACTTAAAAATGATTTTAAAATTTATAACAGCTTGTTAAAAATTGGTCAAATCTTTTTTTTTTATTTCACATGTGAACAAACGACTGTTGGCCACATGACGGTAAGAAAACTACACTGTCTTATTTGTGGGCTACTTTATCATAACAACCCATGAAACGTCCACTACAGGAGAGGAAACTCCCTCCAAAATTCCAGATTTTGCTGAAACACTGTGGAGGGGAAGTAACATAGTCACCACGCTTGTTAGCGTTACGGCTGTAACCATGGACGGCGGTTGTTAGTGACGGCAGAATTTAAGATGATACGATACACATCCTCTGGTTCATTAACCTTTAGTCGCCTCTTACGACATCCACGGGCAGAGATGTGTTGGTACTATTCTTTGCCGGCACCACACGGGGCACTGATACTTATAAGACAGTAAAGCGCGATTCCCACCCTGATAACTAAGATGGTACGTCTGTTGTGCCGGTGATTTCACAGAGTCACTTACCCTTTGAACCGAAACACAGAAGTGCCAACAATAGCTTTGTAGAAAAAACCCAGACCCAGGCGGACTTTGCATAAAAGCCCTACCTCTTTTTCGGCCTTAACGACGAAAATAACAGTATTTTTTGTATACGCAAAGAAAAACGACCACAATGGATTGATTAAACCATCGATCCATTTTCAATAAAGAAATAGAATCCTTTCAATAATTTCGTTTCTAGTTTCACGTTTACCCTTTTTCAACAAAAAACAAAATAATGAACCACTTTTTAAATATAAGTAAAATCCCAATGAATCAGCGAGATCAAGATTCAAAAGAAGCGGCTGTTCCCTTCCCTCTAATTATCCTGGTAAATAAAAAATCCTTACAAATCGCGTCCCAAAAATCCCGAAATTCTTCGTAATAAGTTCAAAAGTTTCTGACAATAAATTTGTAGGAAGGATCGGGAGTCTTTTGAAAGCGGAACAGCGGAACCCTTTTGAAATTGAAAGTAGGTCAAGTGTGAGTTGGGACTACGTTTTCAGTGTTCTGTAGAAGTTTCTTGAGTTTTCAATGTAGATGGCATATTTTCGCGATTAAACGAACTTACGAGTAGGTGAAGTTCTGTCATATTTATACAGATTTTTATCATTATGTTATCGTCTTATGGGTAAGGAGGGATGGCGTACCGAAAACTAAAAGGACAAGCTAAGTCAATGAAACTGAATAACTTTTCTAAATATTTTTTTTTGGAAAATGAAAACAAATTTTTACCTCTCCATATAATAGAGAAGAAAATGGAGGGTTACCTTACAAACGGTCAGGTATCTCCAAGTTTTTGATATGTTGTCCAGGATGGTTAGTAAGTGTTTTAAATGCAAAATGCACGATTCCCCTTTTGCGCCCGCAGCCATATTTTTTGATTCGCCATTTTTTTTTCCTTCTTTCTTCTTATATCTTTCTTTTCTTTTCCCAAAAGTTGTTCAGTTTTTGGTACACCATCCCTTACACCCTGTATTACAATATGTTCGTTCGGGAAACTCGTTCATTTCATTTTCAAGAATCCGAGATATTTGGAAGATGTTTTTTTTAGTGATCCTTTTTTCTTTTTTTCTCACAGTTCATATTAGTTTTCCTTAAGGTTCATAAAAAAGGAATGTATTGATAGAAAAAGTAAACTGTCATCTTAGTTGAATATAGGTCTTTAATTTTTTTTTTGTAAAATCCCTTAAAATACAATTTACCTTAAAAGCTAGTCTATTCAGCCTGACCTAAGCAACATTTTCTTTTGGCCAAATAGGATATTCTTAAGCGTTACATGTTAAAGGGTTCTAGTACTCAAGCCCATGTTCACTATTATACTGTTTCGACTATCAGTAAATTACCTATCTTCATCGCTTAGGGCTAATCTTAATCTGTTTGTCACTTGGCCCTGTTTAAATTTTATGGAAGCTCAAATCTGGATATATTTTTTTATTGCTTTATTTATTTATTGCATTTATTTATTTTTCACCAGCCTACTGTTTTGTCTATCAGTCAATTACATTTAGTAATTAATTGAAAGCCATTTGGATCAATTCGAAAAATCCAGAAAAGGCAAAAGAAAATTTTAGGTTGGGTAGAAAAACTTGGAATACTAAGCAATTAATAATTTGTTGAAAGTTGAAACTAAGATTTATAAAAAATCCCAACTTTGAGCGTCCTTTAACTAAACCTAAACTGGACTGATTTGAACAAAATGAACCAAAATTATGAGTATTGTTTGCGTGTAACATATATGTATGGTATACGGCTGTCTGCAATTATTTATATATAAAAGTTGCCTGCGCAGTGATGGTCGGTCATCGACCTTGCAACCCACACGATATGATGATGGTGAGTGATTATGTGTGATATAAGCGATTTATTCATTCGTTCATTCATTCTAAGCGTCAAGAAAAGAGTTCCAAACGATATACAACGTGAATTTGTATTGGTTTCGCACCCGAAGCCCAGTTATTCTACTCATGATAACGAGCAATTTTCCCGAAGAAAAAAATTTTTACCCGTCAATTTTTTTTCGCCTCTCCTAAAGTGGTCACGTGATTGACTCATTTTGTATGGTGAGGCTAAAAAAAATTTTTCGAGTAAAAAAATTTTTCTTCGGGAAAGTTGCTTGTTTTCCAGAATCACTGGGCTTCGGGTGTGAAATTAATACAAATTTATGCTGTAGATAGGTAATTTGCTGATAGGTGAAGCAGTAGAATACTAGACACGGGCTTGAGTACTGTTCATTAAAAAGGGTCCTTTCGAGTGGCCGTTTGACCTCGACCTTTAGTTTAGTTGAGGACCTTAAGTAGACGTAATTAAAGTGGCTGATGGCGCATGAGGTTTTTAACAGGATTAAGGAAGGGTTCGCAATTTGGACATGTTTTACCTTGTGGTCTACGGTAGATGTAAATTATAGCGGTAATTACTTGTATACAGGATGTTAATTTGATTGCGTGCCATAGCTCAGGGGCTGGATCAGTATCAGTAACTGAACAACTTTTCCTAAGGAACATAGGTCGAAATACGAAAAACCAAATTTGACCTCCCATACAAAATGCGCTATCAGCTGAAGTAGTTTCTATGGTACGTCAAAAATTTAAATTCGTTTTTCGATCTATGTTCCTTGGGAAAAGTTGTTCAGTTACTGATACTGATCCCGCCCCTGAGCTATGGCACGCAATCAAATTAACACCCTGTATACAGTGTGTTAGGCAAAGCGTTGTCAAAATGTCTACAAAAGTTCTTCAGAACCTTTTTCTGTACCTGCTCTTACTGCCCTGTTTTTAGGGTTCCGACCCAAAGGTTCCAAACAGAGCCCTATTACTAAAGCCTACTTCATCTATCTGTTCAACCCATAAAGGGTTGTATCTTTAGAACCGTCGTAGCTATATGATTGATATTTTCACAAAATATATTTTATAATGGCGGATTACTTAACAAATAATAAAAACAATGGAAAGTCAAAAAGTAAGAGGGGTTTCCTTACGAGAAACATGCTTTTTGATATTTTTTGTTTAAGCTCTATTGTAAAAACGAGAACATGTACAAGCGTGAAAACTGGTTTATTTATAGTACATACGCTATAGAATAATAAAAACAGGGGGGTGATCGTGGTAATTTCAACGACATTACCAAAACAAAAACGTTTGCCTCAAAAGTTATGTTAAGTCTTTACTAAGTGTTTTAGGCAAACGTTTTAGATTTGGTAATATCGTTGAAATTACCACGCAAGTCAGACTCGCGCGCATTCAATACACTTTCTGAGGGATTGCGCGTCACTAAGTCGGTATTTGTTAGGGTATAGAGGTAGGGACCTCAAAATAAAATAAATGGTACAGCATCACTGCACTTACTTTCTCGCAATACTTAAGGAAAAACTATCAACTGTAAACTTAACTTTGTAATGCCATACATGCTGCCGTTTTTGAGAAAATTTAAATTTTTAATTTTCGTTTTATGACAGCTACCCTCAAAATGAGAGTCAGCCAGAATCCACTTGGAACCCTTCGATGGATTTGCATAAAACTCTTAAATTCAAAATATGGTGTCAATCGGACCATTCGTTTAGCTGCTAGGCCAAAGCGTGACGGACAGACCGACCGACCGACCAACGGACGGACATTTTTGGGAGACTTGTTTTTTATGAAGTATAAGTGATATAGACCACATTTTTGAGAAAATTAGAAAAACTTTTTTTTTTTACGAATACAATACCTTTCTCGCTCCGCTCGAAAGTAAAAACGGAACCCTTATTGGATCACTTTGTTGTCCGACTGTCTGTCTGTCTGTCAAGACCCTTTTTCTCACGAACGAGAAGAGGTATCAGGTTGAAATTGATGAAGAATATTAAGGTCCATAAACCACACAAGATCTAAAAATTTCAATTTTTTTCAAAGACGCAATCAAAAGATATGGCTTTTTATGTCCTCATCTCCATACGTTTATGCAAAAAAGCAAAACCTACAGGGGGTACTTCCCTTAGTTTTTAAAATCAAAGAGCAAAAGCTTTTAGTATATCATATGGTAGATAGGTACGGAAATCTTGGGGCGCGAGTCCGACTCGCACTTGGCCGGTTTTTCTATATCTTCCAAATGCAATCGTGCATGTAAGCAAAATATTTTTAGTAGAGAATCGCAAATAATTAATAATAAAATGATTTTGCAAAATACGCTCTCACCTCTCATTCTAAAATTTTTATTACTTAACGAAAAAACTAAAACTAAACTAACTGAATTTAGTTTACGTTGAATTTTGTGGTTCCTATTTCTTTGACCTTAAAACAGCAAAACACAAAAAACTTTCCATCTGAAGTCTCAAGAAATACAAAAGAAAACGTTCATGATATAAATTAAAACTTTTACGAAGGTAGACAGTAAAAAAGAGAAAGAAATGAAGAAATTCAATTAAGTATTCGGAGAAATTCAGGTGAGTGGCGACGGTGGAGTCGACTTTTGTTTATATTTTGTGTTTTAATTCTGTTCACGTAGCGTAAAACATATTGGTTGTTTTGAAGTAGGATTGGAAGAAAAAGTTTTTATTACTTTTTATTTTGAGTGAATGTTATGTATTTTTCTTATTCGATAAAACAGACTAAAACGGCGATTACACCTGCTTGAATTTGACGACTGAATAAGAAATCTACCTAGGAGGCTACGTAGAAAAAGACGTTTGTGAATTCAGAGTTCTAGCTAGGAATCTAAGTAGAAAAAGTGCCTACTAATACAGTTGCTGAATAGTGATGTTCCGATAGCGATAGTTTCGCTGTCGGTAGTTGATCTTAAAATACAGTAACTCTGTTGAATAGCCTTATCGAAAATAATTATTGTACAATAAAATACTATCGATTGTTAAAAATTGGCTGATACAACCTCAAGACAAATACAACCGATAATTAAAAGAAGAAAAATTACAGACAAACTTATTTGCGGTCTTAAAGATGGGCTTTATTGCTTTTAAAAATACTACAGGAATATCGAATCCCTCGAAGCGAGAGTCTGCCTCGCACTTGACCGTTTTTTTAAAATAAGTATATTTTTTGTTCGATAAGTTGAATTAATCATTCGCACTTGGACATCACTAAACTTGCTAAGTCCCTTCAAGTACAACTAGTGAACTGACTATGATCCCTACTATGTTGTGTCTAGTGATGTACAATTATTTCAAGAAGCAACAATCGAAATATTCGAATGTACTACTTAGTACTTTCCAAATAATCTTTTGTCATTCAATTGTTATTTTTCATTGGAATCATTATTCGCTTTTCGTACGATTTTGAATGAAAAATTTATTCTAACTAAAAGAATGAATAAAGCACTCAAATTCTTTATGTTTACTTGACTGGTGCAACCTAATTTTATTTCCTTGTTTGTTTTTTAGTATACCGGTAATTCTGTGGTTTTTTTTTGTAGTTATTCTAGTGTTTTTCTATACAACATAAATTAGCCCTTATTAATATTTTCCGTACGATGAGGTGTTCTATTCGTATTGGCCCATCACTAAAGTTCCTTACTGCGTTGCTTACTATGCGGCTTACTCAGTTAGTGACTTACTTAGTTCCATCTTTCTACCTTCCTTTTCTACGTAGGAGACTAACTGACTTAGTGTGTGAATTCAGTCAGGTGTGATCGGCCCTTAAGCGGGACTCGCTCACCAAAAGTTCCGTAATACCATAAAATTATGCAAGGTGTAAAGAACTGCCATCCGAATACTGAAGGGACATGATCAGCCAACGTAACTGAACAACTTTCAGTCAACAAAACTTTCAGGAAATGAAAATAAAAATCGGCCTCACCATACAAACTGTCCAATCAAGTTTGAAATCTTGTATGGAGAGGCTAAATAATTTTATTAATTTCCTGAAAGTTTTTAATCGCTGAAAGTTGTTAAGTTACGTTGACTGATTATGTCCTTTCAGTATTCGGAAAGCAGTCTCTTGCACCCCACATTTTAGAAAAACTAAATCTTATTGATATATTCTAACTTCACTGGTGAATTTTGTCGAGTCCAACACACACATGACCAGTTTTTTGGGATCCGTACCTCAAAAAGAAAAAGTCAGAAGACTTATAAGATCACTTGCTTGTTAGTCTGTCTATCTGTCAAGACCCCTTTTCTCCCGATAGGGTCTAGGTATTACTTTAAATCAGTATCAATTTATTATTTATATAGGCCTATTATTTAATGTTATAAAATAACTTTTCTCACAAGTAATATTAACCAAATAAGGTGAGCTCCCGTTGTAAGTACCTTCTTATAAAAGAAAGGTCAGGTTAGAGTGGACCTGGAGTTTTAAAAGCAAAGGGCAAAAGCTTGAAGAATATGATATGGTGGACGGGTAAGGAGGTTCTAGGGTGCGAGTCCGACTCGCACTTGGCCAGTTTTTTTTATTTTGTAGCATATGATAATCATGCTATGTTACATGCAAGTTTGTGTTACCGTTTTCACGTTAGAGCAAGACAATAAAAAAATGACAAATAACACGTTTCTTGTATGGCCCCACAAATTTTGGAATTTTCGTTGTTTCATTAAATCAAATCAAATCAAAATCGTTTATTCATTGTTGGATATTAAAATCTCTTAATGACGTCAGCTAAACTACATCGCTTCACAAACAATGTGGCGCCATTGTGGGAAAAAAAAGAAGCGACAATAAAAACCCACGCGCTCTTTTAAATATGTTTGAACGTACAAGGTTGATATACAACATACATAGGTCAGTTTTAATTTTGAATTAGCCTGTTAGAACCGTAGTCTAATCCCATGGATTTTTCTCTTCTAGATAATCTGATATTTTATAATAACCCTTCTTACATAATTTCTGCTTGATTACAGTTTTGAATTTATCTAGCGGTAAACTTTCAATATCAGTGGGTACCTTATTATAGAAGCGTATACATTGACCTTTATATGTTTTACTAATTTTGTGAATACGGCTGACATGAGAAGCAAGTTGATTCTTGTTTCTTATGTTGACACTGTGCCTGTCACAATTGTATATGATATGTATATTCCGTTTAGCATATATTAAATTCTCATAAATGTATTGCGACACAAAAGTCAAAATGTTGATTTCTTTAAATTTATTTCGAAGAGATTCTCTAGGCTTCATTTTATAAATTGCACGAACAGCTCGCTTTTGTAGTAAAAAAATGCTGTTTGCATCCGCAGCATGACCCCATAACAAAAGGCCATATGACATGAGACTATGGAAATAACTGAAGTAGACTAACCTCGCGGTGTCTACATCCGTCAGAGCTCTTATTCTTTTCACTGCGTATGCTGCAGAACTAAGTCTGTTCGACAATTTATTAATTGTAATATGTCCATTTTAATAACATTATATTTTGTGAAAATTTTAACTAGCTTAGATCGAGAGAGAGAGAGAGATTAGTAATAGGGCCTTGTTCGCACCTTTTGGTACGAAATCCTAAAATTTGGCTGGGTTCTGCTAACCCAAAAGAAAAGAAGCGTAAAATAAATTAAAAAATAAATATCTTTCTGTCTTTCTCTCTTTAGGTATGTCTCAGCTGACACCCCTCTGATTGATGTCTGTAGCGTACACCAATGCATCGATAATAGTCGCGTTTTACTATTCTTAGCTCACACAAAGTACTGCAACTTACATTGGTCGAAATGAGTCTACAAATTTAACTACGGCGTAGCATCCGTAGTGCGTAGTAAGTGCTACGAGTATCGTAGCGAGCTCCACGCTTCTACGAGTATTATACGTCTTTATGTAATACAATTTCCAAGCTCTTGAGAGGCGCAAACAGTTTATCCGATGGGTGAATCCTTCATTACCATGCCACCGGGCTGTGGCAAACACCTGGACCGGGCCAAGGTCATGGAGTGTGGTCCAAGTAATAAAAATCTACGGGTGGCTGAATATTTGATATTTTACGTGGATACATCTATATATATAGGCAAGAACAGTCAAGAGGACAAGCTCCCACTTATGTCCTCTAAACCCAGAAGGTGGAAGGGCTTTTGTGGAAAGTCCGTCTGGGGAAGTACCACCCCTTGCTTTTTTCTGCCGTGAAGCAGCATTGTTTGCACTGCTGTGTTTCGGTTTGAATGGCAAGGGAGCCAGCGAAATTACTGGTACATGAGATACATCATCTTATTTATGTAATTAAACACCATTTTCACACTAGTTCCACTATTTATTTAGTAAAATTTAAACCAATCGCACACCGTATAAATTTTACTAAATAAATAGTGGAACTAGTGTGAAAATGGTGTTTAATTACATAAATACATTGGAGTTCCATCAAGTTATACCAACACAAAGTCATCATCTTAGTTCTCAAAGTGAGCAACGCGCTTAGCTGTCTTAATAATATCAAAATATGCCATTAATAGGTGTTATTGGCGGTGGTGTTATGGCTGCTCGTTTGCTCACTTGTAACCTAAAAAAGAAAACCCCAATACTCTCTCCTTAATTCTTCCGTCACCCTAATCCACTCATCCCCCCTCCCTTAACTACCCACCCCTCACCCTCTGACTCATAGCTCGATGTAGTACTAATTATTGCCACCAGAGAACCTATATAATTTTTCACGAAATGCCCCCCCCCCCCCCAAATAAATTAAAGCATAGACGTATCCACCTCAAAATATACAACGTGTTAATGGAATAAGCGAAACCCTCATACACCCCAACTGATTTTTATTCAAATAAACCTATTCCCGTAAAAAAGATCTTGAAAAAAGTTTTTTTTATCTAGATATTGTTACTTTACAGTTTCATCACTCTTCTAGTTTCATCGTTGTTCTAGTCCGCGCACGCCACGTTCACTTCCCTCCCCTCCTCACCGCTCATAACCGCGTGGCGCGGCCGCCAGCGCGCGTATCCACAGAAATGTTTAGAATAGAAGCGGCAAAAATTTAAGTAATACAAATAAAAAGAAATATCCCTATCAAAAACCAGTGAAATTGATTCCACTCTCGATTCTGAACAAACTATTTTCTCAGTTTTGCTTATTCCGTTAACACGTTGTATAGGAGTCATACTTTATTACATACATACCTGTACATAAATATTATGATCCTTTCCTGTAAGGGGATATCTGTATCACATTCTTTAATCTGCTACAATCTTTGCTTCAAATAAGTTAAATGTTTTTTTAGCCTAGTAAAAAAGTCAAACCTTTTTATGAATTCTCATTGCTTGTAACTTATACCCAAGTAATTTGAGAATTTATGTATTCATATACTTGTTGTCTCATGAAACTTTAATACGTCGGCACCCTCGCGATTTTCGCCTGAAACGGCGTGAAACGTCGCCTCACACGTCGACACTTTTCTTGCAAATAGGCTTTTAAATAAGTGCGAAAGGGATGTACATATTTTCAGCTATGTAAACCGTGTGTATAAACGGTGAGGTGAAAGTTTTAAATTGAGGAATTAAAGATGTAGACGGTTAGTTATGGGTGAGAGTGGAAGGGTTATTTAATTTTGGCTTGAAAGGTACGGTTAAGCCGTTAATCCCTACTACGGCAGTCGTCAAGACATGCAAGATGCCATTTGGCTGCTTAGAAACTCGTGGCGTATTTTGAAACTAATAATACAAAGCACGTTTTCCTCACTAAAAACTTAGATGGGAAATCTCATATGCTAGTAACTCCTGTAATTGGGTCCTTCCCATTAGACCACCTGCTACGGTAGTTGTGTAATTTAAGTTTTTTTTATCTAACTGTGGGCACACTACATAATAGCTCCCTCACCAATAACAAAACAGCTTTGCAAGCGTTGTTTTACATACATACATAACATCACGCCTCTTTCCCGTTGGGGTAGGCAGAGACCACAGTCCTCCACCTGCTACGATCTTGACATACTTCCCTTGCTTCCTGTACTTTCATCAATCCTTTCATACATGCTCGTCGGTTTAGGGTACTTTTAACCTGGCCTTTATTCAGAACGTCCTGAATTTGGTCCTGGTACGTTCGCCTAGGCCTTCCCCTTCCAACGTTTCCATCCAGCGTTGTTTTACGGCAGATATAGGCAAGACGGTGTAACATACTTCTGCAGATGAACTTTACGCTAAGGCCTTCAAATTTCAGTCATGGTTCCATTCCTTTCTTATGTGGCCGAGTTTTCATTCCTGTTCTTTTCAGTCGTGTACTCGTTTTCTCTGTTTGAATAAGCTGGGATAGGCTGGCAGGCTGTATAGTAGTTTTACTTAGTAGTTTTGCTTAGGGCTTTTTTGCAGGAAAGTCAGGTTTCTTCGAGGATTTGGAATACCTTTAGTTCTCTCGGAATGTCTCTGAATGATAAAGAAGATTTAAGGAATAATGTGAAGATCCTTTACCTACCTCCTCATCAAGTATAATGGTTTGAATTAAGCTCTCGATCCAAAGGACAGTGTCCTGTTGGTGTTGACTGCTATCTTCAATATTCATCATTATCATAACATGCCATGAAAGGTCCACTGCAGGACAGAGAGCTCCCACAGAACTCCAACAAAAACACGTGGTACTTTGGAGGGTATTAAACAAAGTCTGTGAGCGTTGCGGTTGGCGACCACTGTTGTTAGTGATAGCAGTATGTAAGATGGCACGATATACAGAAAGATGTGGCTGCTAAGTATTTGCATGTTTGATTGAACAATATTACATAACTACTTGCATCTCGCTCAGCCCGCTTTAGTCCACGTGTCTGCGATCACCCGCGACTTAAAAACGTGTCCTAAGCGGTGCACTGCAAGTATCGACTTTATGCTTAGACCGTAAGGTTGAAATTTGTCCCCGCTTGGGAGTGTCGGATCTGTCAACGTTAGTTTACTATTATTTAATCTGAGCTCTAACGGATGGCTCCATCCGGGGTTTGACTAAAATTTAAGTAGGAAAGCAGCAAAATAAGTGAATCCGTTTACTTACATCGTCGACTATTTATTAAAAGTAACAGGAAAATACTGGAGCTGATGCCATTATTATTTTTCATTCATTATTTTTTTCATGTAAACGAACGTATTTCAATTACGTTTACCATGACTCTCGAGTTCCTAAAAGTATCATTTACAAACGAACACCAAAATGTTTATTTTTCTTTTGGTTCGTATACTCTTGCTTATAAAAGAAGGACATTAACTGTTCTTCAGAAAGGTGATATTAGAAATAATTTATAAATTCCAACGCTTACCAACCAACGATGTTATATAATTTTAATATCATTGTTACCAACCTTAGGGCAACGCGTCAAACCGCGCAAGCCCGAAAATCGTGTTACTCTGTGTTACCAACACATTTTTCAGCTACGAGTACGTCAGAAGCAATTGGCTAAAGCTGTCAGAAATGACAAGTTTGTTAAACAATATTATTGGGTTCGATTTTCAACATTTGAAGATGGCGGTCGTGTTTTTATTTCAATTTTAGTTTTACATGTTTATTGAAGAGTTTAATGAATAATTTTGATTGGGTATTATGCAGTAAACGACATTCAAAGTGAACATCTATTAGAAGATTGGAATACATGCAATTTCCGAAATTTTTGGATGGAGAGAAGCGGACTTCGTGACTTCAATAATTATCCCTATTAACTTATCGGAGTCATCGTGGTGCACAGGCTTTCCTCGTCGTCGATCTTCGAGATGTGGATTCCTGTGTAAATCAATCTTTCACTGGACATTGGCGTGTCGCCATAATTTTGTAACAATTCCTTTACTTTGACATTGGCGAAATACGTTTGTAATGAGATGTGATGCCATTAAATAAATATACAATACAATACAACAATATTATTCTTTCCGTCAAATATACTCTGATTTAAGGCTGCAATATGTGTTGGTAAGCGTAGGAATAAATGAAAAAGGTGGATTTATAGTAAAAGATGGACCCATATCTGCGAAAGGTGGTACTAGAAATAGCTTATACAGTCTATGATTTGCAAGGAAAATTTAAAGAAAACCATGAATAATCTGAGGCTTCTTCTAGACTTGTAAAATTTTGAGGATTTTTCATAAATAATGTTGGTTCAAGCCGAGAACTTGGTTGGTGACCCCTAATGATATTAAGTACATCAAGAGCGTTTTTGTGCTACAGATGATGGCATTGATTAGATTCAGCTTCTTGTTTAATATAAAATATAGGTCCGATCGTGCATGGAGAATTGTTGTCACCTTTGGGATGGCTCAGCCAAATACCAACTAGATGCACTTGACTCGATAGATCGCACAGCCAGGCAGGTGATTGCATGTTTGTCGGTGTTTTACAATTTGTACTTCGGAGAGTATGCTCAAGAGCTCCACGAGCTTATTACACCAACCGCTTTCTACCAACAGGAGTTCAGATGCACCCCAGGATATCACCCACACTTGGTTGATATTACAAGCTTTGAAACATTTTTATAATGCGCAAGGCCAAAGAGAAGGAATTCTCTGCCTGCGTCTGTGTTCCCGAGTTCATATAACCCGAATCTATTCAAGTCGCGAGTGAATAGGCTTCTTCTGTGCAAGCTAGTTCCATCGTCAACCTCATCTCTGTTCTCAATACTAGATCTAGGTCAAGAGTAAGCCCATTGACAATGTCAAAAAAAGGATAATTAATAGTACTTTCTTACACAGTGGTGTTAAGCCATGCCTACACGATAAATTACAGATAATAAAGTATAGCAAAGTCCTTCATGCGTTTGAAACACTCAAAAATAAACTCACCAGCTCATTAATTTAGTTGCCTCGTTAGTACCCTCGGCCGCACATTTTTTGCGACTACCCTCCTCGCGGTGCGAAAATGTGCGCGATTTTTTACAAACCCAAGTTAATTTGTTTAACACAATGAATGTGTTTAGATAAATGCTTTTGGTTGTAATGAGTGTTGCGTTTTGTTTACACTAAATTACAGGACAGTAAACATGATATCTCAACTCAAATTTAAATATTAGCTAAGGTCTTTTGTTTACGGACAGATACTTCTGACAATATTTAAAAGCTTATTGAGCGCTCGAGTGCACAAGTGTAGTAGTTGCTCTGTTTTTAATGGGAAATGGTGTCCGTAGTCGGACTTTTAATGGTACAACAACTAGAGCATTTCTGTGCTTTGGAAGGCACGTTAAGGGTAATCCATACTGATTGACCTTGAGACTGAATAACTTCGTAACCACTTTTTACATTACGGTTATGCCTTTATCTTAACAGAAAAAAATCGTAGTAGCTAGCAAGTTATGAAATGTGATGTGTTGAGATCGAATTTAAATTTAATTTCTACAACTGAAAATGACATTTATGAAATCTATGAAAATTTACAATATTTTAGACAAAACAATATTTTATGATATGGTCGTTTTCGATTTTTGATATTTTTGAAATAACTTAGAACAAAAAACATTTCTCTAATTTTTGTGAATTTAGATGTCACCGTTGGTCGTAACAGCAACGTTGCAAGGCAAGCTTATCTGAACGTTATTGACGTGTAAATGAAGTTGAAAATAACATTGACTAGTGTGTAGCTGCTAATTTTAGGGAAGCTATAGCCTAAGCCGTTTAAGTTAAGTTGCCTAAGTTTTTCTTTATTAGGTAATATGATAACCCTGAATGAGTTATGGGGGCGGTTCAGAAAGAGTTTCCAAAGGCTACCTACGTCGGTTCTAACGGATTAGAGCCTCAACAAAGAAAAATCGTAGTTCAAATTCAAGAATAGCACTATATTATGAGGAAAACATTAATTTAAATCACACAGGTGGTAGGGCTTTGGCGGAAAGTCCGTCTGGGGAAGTACCACCCCCTTGCGTTTTTCTGCCGTGAAGCAGCAGTGTTTGCACTGCTGTGTTTCGGTTGAAAGGGCAAGGGAGCCAGTGAAATTACTGTCACATGAGAGATACCATCTTAGTTCTCAAAGTGAGCAACGCGCTTTGTTGTCTTATTAGTGTCTAAATATACCATTAATAAGACAGTGGGTGCTATGGGCGGTTGTGACCACTTACCATCAGGTGTTCCACCAGCTAGTTTGCTCACTTGTAATATATAAAAAAAAGCTGAAATAGGAAATGCACACACGTAGCTTTACTTGCTAATTCTTTACTTATACATCACATACAATAGAAAAAACACTATGCAAAGTCGCGAGTAAATTAATACGTCCTATTACATTCACTGTTACGGAAAGAATAATTGAAAACCTACTCCTTGTTGAAAACTGTTCGATGAAGGGCGATTCAAATATAAGTTTATACTTTTGGACCTTATCCGTCTTACTCATTGACGTAAGAAAAACGCTGACCCCTGGCGTAGTTTCTAAAATCTTTGGTCTTACTACAAAAAAGTTAGACATCTGTTGAACACTTGATTTAAAAAATCATACCAAATAACTCTAGCATAGAGTAACACGATTTTCGCGCCTTGCGCGGTTTGACGCGTTGCTCTAAGAACTCTAGTCATTGATGCGCAGAAGAAAAAAATTACTTATTTTCTTATGATTTGAATTCTACACTACTATCAAGTGTTCAACAGATGTCCAACTTTTTTGTAGTAAGACCTTTAGGCAAGAAAAGCATCGTAGAGTTCCCATAGCTGTAGCTTGGAACCAACTTGTAAGGGGCCTGCCTCCGCTTTATCTTCCAGTTCTTGGTTGCCACTCTAAAACCTTTCTGAATGAATGAACGAATACACGTTTATTAAAACATCACAAAAAACATTTACAAAAACATAAAAAAAACACGTTACAGGCTAAAAGAAAAGAATTTGTGCGTGCAGTGATGTAATAAGGCCTAGACTCAGCAACAAATATATGCTCAGGGAGCAAAATACTGATCTTCAGCCGTCGAACTAGTAGGAGAAACGGCTTAGGCCGATATTTCACTGGGACACCACGGTGGCGCGACTGATTGCGCCACTGGTGTCCGTAACTAGACACCAGTAAAGACACCAGAGTCGCTACACTCTGCGGCCATAGTATTAAGCATCCGAGCTGATTGCGCCGCCAAATTGGTTGCGCAACCAAACGGACACCAGGTGAGTAACTCTCTATAGAGCTGTATACATTTTGTTGGTAGCGGCGACTGGTTGCGCTGCCATGGTGTCCCAGTGAAATACCGGCCTTAGTGTCACTGATAAGTGTCACTAGTACCATTAAAAATAATACAAGTGTCTGCTTATGTGTTTATTCTCTTTGAACAAAACGTTCAAACGCAAAGTACCAAACGCAAAGCCCGATGAGTCTCCCCTTACAGTTACTAGCAACCTGCCTTGCGGCGTTGCGCGCATTGAATTTATTTCCTGCTCGATTGGTCAATCGGCTATCAGTTGTTCAAACTAAGTGCCTTGTCTAATGCCACTTACATGATTCTTAGAGCTATACCTGATATACGTCGTACTAAATAACTGCCTATGGCCGTTAATGCGCAGAACTACAAAAATGAATCGCGGGGGTGAGAGCGGCAGGTGGGGGGAGGCGATCGAATCGTTCCTTGGCTCTCCGCTTGTCACCCATGCTAGTTTACTATTATTGAATCTGTGCCCATGCGTAAAAAAATACCGTCGTCAGAGACAAATTTATCCTGCGCACGCTATGAAACAGCCAACAGCTTGATGAAAGTTATGAGGGATAGGTCGGACAGTACCTTTTTAGGGTTCCGTACCTCAATATAAAAAAACGGAACCCTTATAGGATCACTTTGTTGTCCGTCTGGCTGTCAGTCTGTCTGTCAAGACCCTTTTTCTCACGAACGAGGAGAGGTATCAGGTTGAAATTGATAAGGAATATTAAGGTTCATAAACTACACAAGACCTGAAAATTTAAATTTTTTACAAAGACGCAATAAAAAGATATGGCTTTTTATGTCCTCATCTCCATACATTTATGCAAAAAAGCAAAACCTACAGGGTACTTCCCGTTGACCTAAAATTATGAAATTTGGCAAGAAGCTAGGTCTCACAGTAGTAGTAAAGAGAAAAGTCTAAAATCATTAAATATTTTAATTTTTCTCACAACTAATTGTAACCAATTAAGGTGAGCTCCCGTTTCAAGAACTTTTCTATAAATGAGGAGTCAAGTTGGATGGTCGTGGAGTTTTTAAAATCAAAGAGCAAAAGCTTTTAGTATATCATATGGTAGATAGGTACGGAACCCTTAGGGCGCGAGTCCGACTCGCACTTGGCCGGTTTTTTTTAAACATTGGGTGGTTGTCCTATCCTTTAATATTTCCAGTTCTTGTTACTAACAAAATATAAGATATTTCAAAAAGTTTTTTTTTGTATACTTTAGTTTGTTGATCTCCCTTACTTCCAACATAAAAGCAATGAACTATCAACCCTAATACATCATCCATACAGATCGAAATGGCCATCATTGGGTCCAAAACACCAGTACAATGCGATCGTAAGGGCCCTTCACTCACTATGTAATAAAAACACTCCATGTTAATAACGGGACTTGACCGGTGCCCTATTCTGCTATTGGCGAACAGAAATAATTATATTTTGACATACAGTGCACTGTTGTGTTACAAAATTTTCGATACAAGACGTTATGGTGTTCTGCTCATTTGTGTCGATTCTGGCTGACCCAAAATAAAACTAAACTAAAGACGGTCCTAAAAGTGTTGTCTTTGTTACTTCCTAAAGATGAATAAAAGACAGAATTTTTTTAAACCTGTCAAATTTACTTTAGATTTGGTCTGCCAGATGTTTTTCCAAGGAACATAAGGTCGAAGTAAAAAAGGTAACCATAACCTAATACAATCGCCCGTGTGGTGTCGGGAAAGAATCGCCCTTGTGGTGCCGGCAAAGAATAGAGCCAACCCATCTCTAACCGTGGGTGTCGTTAAAGGCGACTAAGAGATCATGAACTGGTGGATGGGTAGCAGCGTCCTTCTGCGTATATCGTACCATATTTTTTTTTCATGTAACAAGTGACCAAGTAAACTTATGGGCCACCTGATGGTAAGTACTGACCACCGCCCAAAACACCCACTGTCTTATTAGTAGCCTAATTGACACTAACAAGACAGCAAAGCGCGTTGCCGACCCTGAGAACTACGATGGTGTGTCTCATGTGCCAGTAATTTCCCTGGCTCGCTTGCCCTTCAAGGATAGCGTAACATCCTATGGCACGTTCATAGCGGGACAGGGAGCTCGCTCCAGAACTCTAGGTTTTGCTGGAGCAGTGACACAAGGAAGTACAATAGTCACCACGTTTTTTAGCGTTGCGGTGGCACCATAGACCGCGGTTGTTGGTCAGATGCATGTAATTGCATGGTTTGAAGTCGATAAGCTTTAAGCTTTGGAGAACTGTGGTCTCTGCCTACCCCGACGGGAACAAGGCGTGATGTTATGTATGTATGTAAGCTTTAATAATTCTGGCATTTTCTGTAACACGTTTTATAAAAGGCAATGTATTTGAGCAGCGCAGCGTTGCATTTATCAAGCCCACTTTACGTCGCTTACACCCACTAAACGGGCAGGTGGGCCACCTGATGTTAAGTGGTCACCACCACCCATGACACCCACTGTCTTATTAGTGAAATAATGTGACACTAATAAGACAGCAAAGCGCGTTACCTACCCTGCGAACTAAGATAGTACGTCTCATGTGCCGGTAATTTCACTGGCTCCCTTACCCTTCAATCCGAACACACAGCAGTGCAAACACTGCTACTTTACGGCAGAAAAAGGAAAAGGGGTGGTACTTTCCCAGACGGACTTTGCACAAAAGCCCTAACTAACGTATGTAGTACCTAACCTTAACCGTAACCTTTTACTTACCTACTTCAACACCTAAAGCTTGTCTACAGACTATCTCTTTGAAATCTGTTCCATTAAGGTGATCCGTTTTCCATACAAAAATTCAAATGACTTGCATTCTTACGCGGGACATAAAATTCTGTTGAAAAACGAACGAATACTGCTATTTTTAGTTAAATTTTTCGCTAATTAATACAAAAATACAGTTAATTTACTGAAAGTACTATTTTTGTTAGCAATTTTTGGTTCAATATTACGATTGTGGGCGTGCGGTCAAAACTGTACGGTTGTGCTTTGTGTGCATGTGTGAGTGATCGTACTCATGTAAACACGAACTGACGAGAGTAATTGACTTTAGTGGACATACGGAGATGTTTTTCTTATCGAAATTGTTGTTGGGCGTTGAAGTTGCACGATGAAATTTACGCGAATCAACTTTTTGCACATATATAGTAGGTACTTATTGCATTAAAAAATAAAACCTTATATTTGCAGCAGTGGCTCCATCTTGTTGCGTTCGGGGCTAAGCTGGCCGTCACAGATCACCTTAAGTAAAGTGATCCTAATACGTCAGTGTACTTAAAGATCATCTTCGCCATTACATTTGACGTGGTTCTTCCCCGTACAGCAATTACTGACAAGGTTACCCTAGGGGTACCCTTTAGCTTTTATGAGGTGAAAAAAACTATATAATTGGATTCCCCCTTTATATTGTCCACGGTCCCGAGGGGAATCAAATTGAGTATCCTATTGATTCAATAATTCGAAAAATTCAGAGGATAAAGGAGAAATTATGTTTGAGAAGGATTTTTTTCGAAATATTTTGTTTTGATTTTGGGATTGGTTGAACAAATTGCTTTTTTTGGTGAAATTTGATTTTTGCAAAGAAAATGCAACAAATACAAAAAAGAACAAAAAATCATAATTCAAATATTTTTCTTTTGTCCTGTGGATGGCGTTAAACGAAACTTGAAAGTATCTAAATCAAATAATGGCCACCAACAACGTAATTTTGCGTCGCTAATCTTACTTATTAAAAAAATGTTTTTATAACTATGAGCAAATTCACCCCGAATCTAAACAACACTGTTTTAAGGTCGGGCGTAAGCTAACATCTTACAGTTTTCTTTGTAATAAAGGGAGACGCGTTCTGCCCGCTGCCCTGCGCCCTCCGCGTCTCAGCTTACTCTCACCCTAAATAGCTGTCTTTGGGTATTTGATTTCTTACATGTCATAATATCGTTAACACAAAATGGTAATTTATTGAATGCAAATTTATTTTTTCCTGAGACTTCTTTTTCTTTTGATAGCTTCACACTTACTCAATTACGAGCAAAGGATTTTATTTAAAAGTTTATATAAGTTTTTCAACTGCAGAATGTATTGTTCGCATAAAATAAAGCAAGTAGAAAAACCTTTATTGCCAAAAACAGAGTATAAAGAATGGTTAATACATATTGGTTCTTAACTATATTAAGATACAATTTTAGAACAAATAGATATGTTAAAGTACATTACATAAGTTACTTTGATTTAATAATTTTATATACATCGCTAATAATTGTAATGTATATCTACCTGAAAATTGATTGTCATTATTTTGTCAGAGAGGATGAGAATAAACGGGTTACGGCACTTGTGGTAAAAAAATACCGCCAGCTACCTCTGTCGTTGTAACGTAAAGCAACAGTACAACAGAAATGTGGATTCGAAATTCAAACGGTGCAACGTGAATTTTCCGTTACCGTTCCTATACCCTAACAATTCGAACTACGCATTGACTGTAACGATACGAATAAATAAATGTTCTACGCGTAGGGATTTAACATTTTCTGATTTATATACGTGTAACCAAATGATTTATTAGTCTGCGTTTGTAGGAAAAAATATTTATAGCCCCATTGAAAAAATACAATTTAAATTTACGACTAACGTGTTAACTGTCCTATTTTTCTCGAGAAATGTTATTTTAGCATTTTTCTTATATTTGATGATTTTCCGGTCACCCCCTTGCGTGTTGCCTATTAAAACTTTTAACTTTCATACATACATTGTACATACATACTTCTCCTTTAGTCACTCTAAGGTTGACCAGTTGGCTTCGACACCTGTCCTTCCTTTGCTTCTTATATCAACAAATAAGGATCAAATTTTATCCGGCGCGCTGACCCTCCTCATAATAAGGTTTCTTCTATAAACATTCTTCAAGCTTCTCACAATAATTTTCCTTAAGAAACCATATAAACTTCTTACGGTAAATAACTTAAGACAAACACGTTCTACCGAGAAGTCTTTATAAATAGAGCTTTCTAGTTAATTTCTTGGCAAAGTTATACGTAAGGAACCCAATCCATTATAATAATGTAAATAGCAGGTTATGGCGTGACTTACGTTGCAGCTAACGGTTTTAGCACCGATAGGGTTAAAATAAAGGGGAGTTTAGTTTTGGTGACTTAGTAGAATTTATTCTTAATAAATTATATTGTTTTTAATTGTTTTTATTGTTGTTAATGTATGGCTATGAAGCCTGGAGACTGACACAGAAATAAGAGAATAAGCTTTTAGTGGCAGAGCGAAAAATTTTGCGGAAAATTCTGGGACCGGTCAAGGAGGCGGATGGCAGATGGAGGCGAAGGAAAAATAGGGAGATCGAAGACCTAGTGTCTGAACCCCACATCATGGGCGAGACCAAGGCTGCAAGGTTTTGCTGGCTCGGCCACGTGGAGAGAAAGGGAGAGGATCGGGCCGCCAAAAGGGCTTACGTGGGACGACCGAGTGGAAACCGACCAGTTGGTCGTCCTAGGTACAGATGGGGTGACGAAGTGCGGAAAGACCTGGATGCCCTCCAAAGAGCCGATTGGCAAGAAGCGGCACAGAACAGGAAAGAATGGAGAACTCTCGTGTCGGAGGCCAAGATCCTCTTGGGGTCGCTGAGCCAGCGTAGAAAGTAAGTTTTTAATAAATTTCTGGAATGAATTAAGAGAAAAAGTGTTGAGTTCATTGTTCGGCTAAAGAGTGGAATTCTCTGCCTGCGTCTGTGTTCCCGAGTTTGTATAACCCGAATCTATTCAAGTCGCGAGTGAATAGACCTATCATCGAGACGAGGTCAAGAGTAAGTCCATTAACAATAAAAAAATATCGATTATTTTTTTATGATTATTTAAAGATCTTGTTGTTACTGTTTATCCTTGTGACTTAACTGTATAGAAATAACCCTAAAAACACAGATTGCTTTTAAAATGAGTACATACTTGGGGAAATAAGTACATCAAACAAAACATACCATGTTTTTTTGTGATGCGTTATTTTCAACATTATATTTACTTTTACTTTATAAATACTTGTCTTCTCTTGGTTGTCCCTTAATGCAAAACAAGTATGATATGTCTAGTGCCTATTTTTTTTATTTGAAAGGACCCTGTAAACTCAGAACGGTAGAAAATTGCTGAGAATTAAAATTCTTGAGGAATTAAGCTGCATTTCCTGTTAAAGTAACGTTTTATTTACGTTGTAATGAGGGTGAGGGTATAAATAAAAACAGTGTCAAAGGTTTTGTAACAGTGTACAGCAATGGGCTGTTACTGCACGATTTGAATCGAACTTAATTAAGTACTTTGTTGTACATGTTATTGCATATTTTGATAAAATAATGAACTGAACATACTTGACCGTGCGGTGCCGGCTAAGAATGGTCCAGACCCATCGCTAGCGTGGGTGTCGTAAGAGGCGACTAAGGGCTTAAGAACCGGAGGATGGACAGCAGCATATTTCTGTGTATCATACCATCTTACATACTGCGGTCACCAACAACAGCGGTAGCCAGCTGCAACGCTTACAAGCGTAGTCACCACGCTTGTAAGCGTTGCAGCTTGTTTAATTTAGTACGATTTCAATTATCATAATAAATCAAATAATTTTACGAGACTGGCCCTCACTTGGACTCTAAGACTTATAGAAGCCAAGAACGACGGCTCTTAACGTGCATTCAGAAGTACGGAATCATCTTATTTTCTATCAATTTTCATTTTTCAATTTTCCATTTAATCTACAATCACCAAACCATATCGGGGAAGCATCACAAAGCTATTTAACCGGAGGATGGGCAGCAGCATCTTTCTGTGTACCGTACCATCTTACATACCGCGGTCACCAACAACAGCGGTCACCAGCCGCAACGCTTACAAGCTTGGTGACTGTGGTAAATCCCCTCCTAAGTACCACGCGTTTTTTATAGAGTTCTGTAAGGACCGCCCTGTCCTGCAGTGGACGTTTCAAGGGATGTTATGATGATGATTTTTGCTCAATAGTGTCCCCAACGGGAATCGAACCCACATCCTCTAGATCGAGGGCCGAACGCTCTGACCACTAAACCACAGAGGTACTAAAACAGATGAAAGAGAAGTAAGTTAAAATGCAGTCTGCAAAACACTCACAACGTTGCACACGTTCCAAAACTATTCTGAAAGTTTCAACTTAAAACTAACTCACAAGTATGGGGAAAATACAGACTATAGAAGCTATAGACCTCAGAGTAAAGAACTATAGAGTCCGCCATATACATATTCTGTATGAGCTAGTGAAGTGTAAAGTGTCTCACTGTCGCCCATTCTAGTCGGTCAAAAAACTCAGTTAAGTTTTATAAAAATCAAGTTATCTTTAAACATCTAATGTTTTAGTATAAACTTTGTTTGTGAAAGTGAAAATATATAGTTTTTTACAGGTGAATTGATCATTAATACTAAGAACGGAAGCGTAAATAATCCGTAATAGCCATTTTATGCGTGATTTTTAACACGGTTTTTTTCCTGAATGGTAAGTGTTTTCACCAGATAAACTGAGGTAGTAGCATTTTTTAGCCCCATGTCACATATTTCTCAGAGAGAAAGATAAAAATTTTACGTTTTTAGGATTTGAAAAAAATCTATACATTTTAGTATGGAGGTCCCTCGCAAGAAAGTGCTACGCTTATGGCTCCCTCCTTAGCAGAAAGAGCTGCTACTTAAACCTCCCTGCTATAGACTGTTTATTGCACAGACACAAAAAGGGTAAAATAGTACTGACAATACAAAAATTACATTTGCCCCGCCATTTTACCCGACTTCAAAAATAGGAGGAGGTTCTCTATTCAACTGAATGTATTTTTTTAATACCTCACCTCCAATCTGTCTTTCCGGATTTCCGATAAGTTATGTATCTAGCGAGTAATATGGGGGCGTTAGTGGACGGGAGTTAGCCCCTTGAGTTCAACAAACTTTTTGACAAGCTTTTATCCAAGCTTTTTCTTATTTTGTGCCGTCTAGTGTTTCTCTAGTCTGTGACAAAAACAACTAACATTACAGGCAGGGAGTTCCAGCACGTTATATTAGAATGTGCATTTAGTTTTTATTGTTAAACTTAAACCCTAAGTTTCAACGTGGAACTAAGTTTGGATTTCCAAAGTTTCGCTTGAACACTCACTCGCTTGCTTCTAGTTGGAAGTTTCTGTATTAGTTTTTTTAGATTAAAAATAGGATTAAATTTTTGTTGCCTTTCTGGCATAACAACAAAGAGGAAAGTAAGGCGTACTGTACCATAAATTACCTTTTCTCCTATTTGTTCGTAAACAGTGTTTTTATTAGGCGTTCAATCACCTCGTTCCGGTTCTCAATTCAACTACACGACAGTAATGTAAAACACTACAACAATGTTTATTGTTGTAGTGTTATAGCCGTTTTAATTTTTGCTTGAGGTCTTAAGTCAAAGTCGCCTCGGATAATTGCCTTATTTTCAGCCTTAACAGTAATTTATACTATTATCCAATCATGAATACCACATAAAATGCTTCGTGGTTAATGTAGGTGGTAGACTTTTGTGCAAAGTCCATCTGAGGAAGTACCGTTACCTATATCTGTCGTACAGCAGCAATTTCTTGCACAGCTGTGTTTCAGTTCGAATGGTAAGAGAACTAATGAAATTACCAGCACCTGAGACATACTCGTACCATCTTAGTTCTGAGGATGGTTAAAGCCGTTATCACACCTTCCTTATTTAGAAACTAATTCGGCATACATTGCTCGTTGAAGTAAGGATATTGGAATCAACAGAACGAAGCTTTCCAGCAATGTATGCCGAATTAGGTATGGTTGCGACTTAACGCGGTTAGCTGTATTATAATTGTTAAATTTATGCCACTAATAAGACAGTGGGTGCTATGGGCGGTAGTAACTTCTTATCATCATGTACCTAGTTTGTGACGTAAAAAACATTTTGGCGGGATTCACTCAACAGCACATCGGTAGAAACACTTCTGGCCCTTATGGCGTGGTAATAGAATTGCAAATGGTTCCACTGACGTGCGATTGGCCGTACATAAGATGTAGGCTACGTACTTGTATATCACGAAAATCTGATGAAGTCGTGAGTATTACCATCATTAACAACGTACATACATACACTTACATTTTGAGTGTTCCGTGCCCAAAGGGTGTAAAACGGGACCCTATTATATCCTTCCGATGTCGGTCTGTCTGTCAGCGGGCTATATCTCATGAACCGTAATAGGTAGACCGCTGAAATTTTCACAAATTTTGTATTTCTGTTTCCGCTATAACAACGAATAATAATAAAAAAAAACATTACACAAACAAAGGTGAAAAGCCTTGAAAAAATTGAACTAATTTGGTATGGAAAGTAAAATTCTTTTTGCGAATTTAGAAAAGTCGTTCTTACAACAAAATTGTTGTTTGCATTTCGCTCCATAAGCCCTTAAAATATTTTACACTAATTTATTCATACAATTTTTGCTCGATATTTGTTTTAGCTCTAAAATTGGTATGTTTATAGTACCTCTACATAAGCTATAGAATAAATAAAATAAATAAATAATAATTTATTCAAGACATTTTAACAATGATGACTTAGGAACAACAAATAATAAAAACTGGTCAAGTGCGTGTCGGAATCGCGTGCATTTAATACACGCCTGCGCGTCAATAAGTAGGACGGTATTTTTACCTTAGTGGTACGGAACCCTCGGTGCGCGATTTTTCAATACGTAATAAAAACAAGTTATAAAGTTCAAACAACGAGATATTGCTAAGCCTTTCCTTGGTCACATAACTGTCTTAACTGTGACAATTTCGCAACTTTAGTATAATCTCCAAAGGCTCTAAAAGTAAGTTGTCTAATAACTCCTTGCTAAACTTGAGGCCAGTCACCGCGAAGAAAGCATCAATCTTTACTTTATTATTCACAATTGGTTATGGCGATTACGGAGCAGTTTCTTCGAGCTCTCTACAGGGATGTATTCAGATATCATTCATTCGTCACCTTTTCCATTTTATGGAGTAAGCTACCTACCTAACAGATTTGACGACGGTGCTAGTTTTGCACAGAGCGACTGACATTTGGTCTCTGACATCCAGAGGGTTAAACACAATCTTAGAGTTAAATCTTTATAATATAAATTCAGCTGTCTGAAGCAGGGGGGTGTCACTCCGCACTTTAGGTACGTTCGGCCGCCGCCTGTACTCGGTACAGTATTGCAGTAGGGCTGGCAACTGCGCGCCCGGCCGCCCGCTGCGTCTTTGTTGCGGCCGCAATTTTTTACGTAAATCTTTCGAATGACATCCACTAAAAGAAATATGTACTACTTATTACGTTTATTGTTCTGTTTATGTATGCCTAAACAAAACTAGAAAATTATCCGAGTCTGAAGTATCATATTTTAGGGTGCAGGAACAATATCAGTAACAGACTTATTTTTCCCATTCAAAATTAGTAGGAAAGTAAACAAGTAGGCAAGAAGGTAATCATGTAAACTTAGTTATTGAATCCTTAATGATTTACTTTAAAATATTTAATATCGGCGAGCGAGTTACAACCCTGTGCTCTAGCCGCTAGACCGGTTGCGTGTCAGCGGTACCCAACGGAATATGAGCGCTCGTCCAACGCAATAAGTTCCAATTTCGCTTGCAGGTGGGTGGCGTAGGCAATTTTTATACCTAAACTTGCAGTTTGTTCGAGAGTGCTCTTTCTGTACGCTAGTACTATTACCTATTCTGTGTCTGAAGTTAATCAAGATAATAATTTATTTTAAAATCATTGTTGCCTGTGTGGTTTTTAATCACTATTAAAAAACGTTGTCATTCGTCTACCATTACCCTATTTATTTGGTAATAGGACAACAATAAAGGAACAACATTTTCAGAATTTCAAGTGTAATAAAAAAACAGCTCTCTACTTACACTCGTGTAGATAAAGTGTAAGAAAAATGAGTGATAATACTGAAGGGTGTGAATCTGCCCATGAAACTGACTGAACAAATTTTCCCAAGGAACAAAGGTATCACAAAAAACCAAATTTGACCTCCTGAGCTGATGCAGTTTCTATGAAAAGTAAAAAAAAAATTGTTCTATGATCAATGTTCCCTGGGAAAAGTTGTTCAGTTTCATAGGCAGATTCACACCCTTAGTATTATAACACTTTTCCGTTACACACTGTATAATTTAAAATTCTCCTCATGAGCCTAGAACCGGCCCTGCTATGTAAATTATTCGTTCAAAGTTAACTGCGCGGGCAAGTCCGAAGAGCTGTAACTTCATGATTTTAACTTGGTTAAGTAAGTCATTCGCTTCATTTAACTACTTTTTAATTATGCAATTTTTAATTTGGACGGAGTGGAGTGTCGTTTATTATGGAGTTGTTAAAACTTGCATGGATATTTGAAATTATGTGGGTCGGGCTCAAAAAAAATTTTCGCAGCAGTTGGAATTTATGTACAATATTGTGTTCTGAAACAAAAAAATAAAAAGGGGGTTTTCGGTTTGTTTTTTTGCTCTTGATGGGCTAACTCTAGCCCTCGATCTAGCCCTGAGGATAAAGATGGATAGAGATGAGGTTGTCGGTGTGACGAGCTTGCCCATAAGAAGCCATTTACATCGTAACTTGCAGAGATTCGGGTTATATAACTTGGGAACTCAGACGCAGGCAGTTAGCCGTGTGCATTATATATTTTTTGTTGTCAAGCGCTTTGCGCAAATGTGTAGAATATATACCAGGTAAGGGTGATATCTTTGGTGTGTTTGGATTCCGATGAGGTTATCTGTGTGACGAGCTTGCCCTCAAAAAGCCATTTACCTTGCAAATTTAATAGATTCGGGTTATATGAACTCGGGAATTAGAC
Organism: Athrips mouffetella; assembly: GCA_947532105.1. NCBI lineage: Eukaryota > Metazoa > Arthropoda > Insecta > Lepidoptera > Gelechiidae > Athrips > Athrips mouffetella. The sequence continues at coordinate 3,917,138 of OX383969.1, read as the reverse complement.
GCAGGCAGTTAGTTAGTGTGCATTATATCTTTTTTGCTGGAATAAACCAAGTAAGGGTGATATCTTCGGTGAGTCTGGATCCCGATGGTATAAGGGGAATGGTAGAATATGCTGATAGATTTGTTTGGATAATTCGACGGATTGGGCAATAATAATGCATTACTGGCACGATTGTCTAAGCTAGCATGATGAACAGGTCCATCTGTACCAACGCCACTCTGGGCATATGTCCGGCCCCGCGATTCATGGGGTCCCCAATCGATGTCAATTCACTGCCAATTTTATAGAGCTTTTTTTATGGACGGAAAAAAAATTACTCAAGGTAACTAGCGTTTAGGTCATAATTCACAGTAAAGACCCGAGGACCATGAGCCAATTATGCAAGTGGATGAGGTATTTGAAAGAAAAATATGACTTAGCCCTGCATTGGGACGTTTTGTCTACCAGACGTTGATGCATCATGACCTCATGAGGTCTCTGGTTTCGAGCGTGTGTAACGTAGAGCTGGTTCAGCTTATACAGGTTTTGTTACCACAAAGTTCCTGCCGTGCGTACTAAGGGTCTCTGATGTAAGCCGCGGACAGATATTAAAGCGGATATGAAGAAAAAAACCGGCCAAGTGCCAGTTGGACTCGCCTACCGAGGGTTCCGTACCTCTCTCCTATTTTTAGGTAGCTGGGACTTACGAGGATATAATATACCAATTAACAGTTACAGTTCGGGTTGTACAGCAGTTTTGGTACCTGGGGCTCATTTTCACACCCGACCTCAGAGACGACATGGATACCTATAGAGAGAGAGGCGAGCGCTTGCTATTTTGTGTAACATGGTCCCGCGTAGGTTCGCCCACTGCAGCAAGTACTGTCAGTTTCTGTACACCTGCCAGCTCCAAAGATCATCGTGGAGTACTATAAAGGTGCAGTATAATGATGCTTACCGCATTGAAAAGCGTCGATCATGATCGCTGAAGCGCGAGAGCCCGACATTTTTGCCGTTGTCAGAGCCCTTATCCTTTTGGGAGAGATTTCGTAACTCTTACAACACTATTCTCCGTGCCGTCTCTGAGGACTTGACTATAGTCTGACCGCAACCGCTGTACCGCGCATTATGTATGCGAGGGGAGGTGGGGGAGTGGGAAGGAAAGAGCAAAAACTAGTTGCAGCCGTGAGCGATAATGAGCGATGCCCCCCGTCTCGTCCCTCGCATACCTAAGGCACGGTACAGCATTTGCCGTCAGACTATAGTCCGGTGTACAGGTACTGGTCGACCGTGCACCAGAATGCAAACAGAAAATGACTGAAAATAACATGTATAGACAGTATTAGACAGCTTAAACAGGTTAACTGTTCTTTACAGACAGACGACGTAGGCTTCGTTAGGACCCTTCAGATACGGAACCCTAAAAACTAAAAGGGTTCCTTGTGGACTAGGGAACCTTAAATGTTTAGTAACATAACAAGGATCGAACCTTATTAGAAAAACGTCACATAAATCTTCTAACCACACGTTGGATGCGGTAGATGCTTTATTATAAAAGAATGAGAAGAAAATATAGGAAATCTTACATTAAGTGAATGATTTAGGAGCCCATTTATCTTTTCTGATACGTTAGGTCTTAATTTTGCGATCTACCCGAGTGGAAAATGTGAAATGTAAAATAGCAGTAAAATAGCAGTGTTAGCATTGCTGTGTTTCGGTTTGAAGGGTAAGTGAGCCAGCGAAATTACCGGCACACGAGACAAACTATCTTTGTTATCAGGGTAGGCAACGTGCTTTACTGTCTTTATTAGTGTCAATTTATACCACTAATAAGACAGTGGGCTCTATGGGCGGTGGGGACCACTTTCCATCAGGTGGTGCTTACTTGTAACATGAAAAAAAAAGTTTTGATTTTGTTTGAAGATCTTCTTCAGAGAGGTCAACGCGCAGCATTACCTAGTGCTCGGCGGGACATGGAGACAGACGGTGGTCCATAAAACTGCTGACCTCCCTAAAGAAGATCCTCGTACAGGATCGAAACGTGTCAGTCGTATGCCGTCAATATAAAAAGTGAGTTTTCCGTCGAATTATATTCCTCAATATAGCATAGCAACGTCCACTGTAGGACAGGGAGCTCCCTCCAGAATTCCAGCAAAAACGCGTGTTACTTTGAAGGGCTTTTGCGCAAAGTTCGTCTGGGGAAGTACCACCCCCTTGCCTTTTTCTGCCGTAAAGCAGCCGTGTTTGCACTGCTGTGTTTCGGTTTGAAGGGTAAGGAAGCCAGTGAAATCACCGGCAAACGAGACATACCACCTTAGTTCTCAGGGTGGGTAACGCGCTTTGCTGTCTTACTAGTGTCAAACTATTTCACTAATAAGACAGTGGGTGTGGTGACCACTTACCAACAGGTGGTCCACCTGTTCGTTTGCCCAGTTGTTCCATAAAAAAAGCGTTGCGGCCGGCGAACGCTGTTGTTGGTGACCGCAGTAAGATAGTACGATACACAGAAAGATGCTGCTGCCCATCCTTCGGTTCATCGTCGTCCGTGTGGTGCCATCAAAGAATAGTACCAACCCATCTTTACCCGTGGGTATCGTAAGAGGCGACTAAGGGCTTGTGAACCAGAGGAAGAATATAGGGTGACTTTTAATTAGTTCTTGATAGCAAAAGATATGCATGTACTCATAATACTGAACACCTTTCCCCAAGGAACATAGGTCGAAATACCTATAACCAAATTTGACCTCCCATATAAAATGCGCTATCAGCTGATGCAGTTTCTATGGGAGGTCAAAACTTGATATACGAATTTCGACCTATGTTCCTTGGGGAAAGTTGTTCAGTATTATAAGTACATTCATACCTTTTTCTATCAAGAACTAATTAAAAGTCATCCTATATTATTAATACTTATTTATTCTGTACCTACCATAGGCTAAAAATCCACTATGAAATAAGCTTACATGAACATGATAATAAACTATGTTATCCTAGTTGAGCCATATTTTAATAAACCTCCATTACTGGAGAATATTAAAATGCCATGGCGTGCCGAACGCAAAATGAGGCGCGCTTTTAGCGAATTAAGGCCTATAATGGGATCTGTACACGCCACATACGAGTAGCTCATGCAATATTTATTGCACACCATGTGGTGCCAGCTAAGAATGAAACCATCTCTTTTTTCTCTCTTCACCGTGGGTGTCGTGAACGGCAACTAAGGTATATTGTACATTCAGCATCAAGAGTAGCAAAGCATTTTAAGTGTCCATATAGTACCACAAATTCAAAGTGACTATAATTAACTACAGGGTGTAATGAAACTGATCAACTTTCAGTGAATGAAAGTTACAGGAAATGAAAGAATAAACCTGCATTCCATATACAAAATCGTAAACTTAATTGGATAGTTTGTTTAGAGAGGCCGATATTTTTTCATTTCTTGAAAGATCCATCCACTAAAAGTTGTTCAGTATTATTGACCGATCATGTTGTTTCAGTTTCCGGAAAGCTATCCCTTACGACCCTTATAAAACACTTATGATCAAATTATTAATGGCTTCCTGATCAACATATTTTGATTCACAACGATTAGAAAATTCTGATGTATAAGTCGCAGGCAAAAATTTGTACAATTCGTCGTTTACATTATGCTTTGGCATTCTACAAACTCCACTTGCTCGTTTGCTCACTTGTCACATAAAAAATTAAAATAAAAACAAAATGCCGGAAAATTTTAATTCGTCAGCGTCATTTTACAAAACGGCGTGTAATTCGTCTGGCAATCACTGGCCGCTGCTGCGGCACGCTCGCTGCGCTCGGTCGGCTCATGCGTTGTGGTCAAAATAACCTAACCCAACATATCCGATCCCAAACCGTGGCTTACGAACCTAAAATGCACCAATCATCTAAACCCGTGTCTGTGCCCGTGTACAAGCTGCCGGCGCCTTTTTACAATTTGCCGACCGTTTACAGTTCAAATGGCGAATTATACGATTTGACTGCGACATATAGATTATTATGGTCACTTTAAATGAGTGGCACTATATGGACACGATGATAAGAATTGACGTGCGGCTGATTGTACATCTTCCCTAAAATATACCACACACTGTTCCTCTTCCGATCGTTACTGAATCTCAAAAAACAATTATAAAACTACACTACGCCATGCACTTAACCAAGTATTACAAAATTAATATTCTCCGAGTAATTTAGTTTCCGCCTTCGCTAAAGCTACAGCAGAAACACAAGTTTAGAAGCTGTGTGGTTGATTATTTAAATATATTTACATTAGAGTTTAGAGTGAGAAGCAAATGAGATTATGTCATCGAAACAGGTAGTGTTTTTAGGTGGTGTAAGTTGTAAGCGACTTTTGTTTTGGATACTGTTTCATGTGAAAAATACGCAACAGAGCGGTTACAGCTATTTCATACCGCTCATGAAAATTAAGGAATATCTGACCATTAAATTATGTATCAATACGTTTTTGCGGCAGTGGGCAGGGCACATCGCCAGACGAACCGGTGGCCGATGGGGCGTAAAGGTTCTAGAGTTGCGACCACGTACCGGAAGATGAAGCGTAGGCAGGCCCCCCACAAGGTGGACCGACGACCTGGTCAATGACCTGGGAAGCCGCTGGATGCGAGCAGCGCAGGACCGGTCATCATGGAGATCTTCAGGGGAAGCCTATATCCAGAAGTGGACGTTTTTCGGCTGATATGATGATGAATATGACGTTTTTGCGATTTAAGTATTTGTTATAATTTACTTGCGTTCATTGGATATTAAGGTGCAGATAATGCTTTTGTTAGGTATTTTGTTGTCTGATGAATCTCATTTTTGTCTAATTATAATCATTAACATATTGCTTATTTAGATCTTGTGTAACAAATAATAATATTTCCTTGAAAATTATGATATTTCCTTTCCTTTCACTATACGTTCAGTTCGATCATCTTTTTGTTTGCACCATATGTAAGTTATATTACGCGAGCGTGTTTTCTTTAATCTGTCCGTATTGTTCGGTCCACAGAACAACGATAGGGTCACTCCGCCTGCGCGCGCACCCCCCCAAGTGTTGAGCAAGTTGCATGGACTTCAGAGCTCTGTGGTTCGGTCTCAACACAAGTGGCGCTTTGAATATTTTAGCGTTGATATTGCTGTGTTGACCTTGTGTGTCTCATAGATGATCGTAAAATAATTCTATTTTCCTTATCCATTGTAGAAAGTCGACTCTTAAAGTAGGCCGTGCTACAGTGGTTTCTTGCCGTTTCTTTTACGCTGCCATAGCACGATCCGAAACGGCGTAGACTCGCTCTATTTGCATTGTATTTTGCATGACATTAAATAAGTATTCTGTAAAGAATCTACATTGAATAAAATTATCTGAATCTGAATCCATAGAACTTCTAATATCCTGGAATTTTTTTTCCAGCAATAATCCATAATTTCTAGTGAAATTCCTGAAATATCTCTAAGTGGTAAATAAAATATCATCTAACGTGCCATTTCTTGTCGTTTACACCACACAAGAGCAATTCCACGAGAGCGAGTTTGCTCTAAGCACTAGTAGGTACTCCGCTACTATTACAACCAGAAATTACATTAGTAGTACAACGTAATTACTGTAATAAAATATTCAGCTGACAATACATTTGATTATTTTGTAGTTTCATCGAATTTAATATTTTATTTGTTCAAAAGTTCTCTCTCACTTCAATATGAAAATGAAAGTGAACACGAAACACTCAAACAATATCAAATATCTTGCCTGATTTTGACTTGTCTTTTACCTAGTTTTTGTAACATAAAATTTTCTTTTTCGTTGATACTTGTATAGTGGAATAAGTGTTTGGCTCTCCATCCGGAGGTTCTGGGTTTGTTTAACACTGGGGACACTATGAAACATAACTATGAGACTTCCAAAGTTAGGTTAGGGAAGGTTACAGTACAGAAGGATTTCGTGCTTTGGAATGGGAAGGCACGTTAAGCGGTGGATAGCTATTACCTACTATCTACGAAAATATATATATATATTCTTTATTGCACACAAATAAAATACAGTTTTTAAATGAAAATTGTTTACAAAGGCGAGCTTATCTCTTTAATAGTCACTAATGTAATGAATAAGCCATGTAAGAGGCCTTTGGCGACTCAACAACTTTGAGGGTTTGTAAAACCGGTTGTGGCGTGTGACTGAACTCCTTGGTTCAAACTCTGTCGCGCGCTGTTTTGTTTTTTCAAGCTGTCAAAAAAAAGACAGATTTTTCACGACGCTAAAAATTTCTCCGATGTAAATTGACTTTATTAAATGTGCTAAGTAAATGTAAATACCTCTTCAATGTTACGTGTACATTGTATTGTAAATAAACTTTGTAAATATATATATGGGAGCTCCACGAGCTTATTCCACCATCTCCCTTCTACCATCAGGAGTCCAGACGCACCGCAGGATATCACCCATACTTGGTTGATATTCCGCACATTCGCACAAAGCGCTTTGAAACATCTTTTATATTGCGCACGGCTAAAGAGTGGAATTCTCTGCCTGCGTCTGTGTTCCCGAGTTCATATAACCCGAATCTATTCAAGTCGCGAGTGAATAGGCTTCTTCTGGGTAAGCTCGTTTCATCGTCGACCTCATCTCTGTCTTCAAGACTAGATCGAGGTCAAGAGTAAGCCCATTTTCAATAAAAAAAAAATATATCCACATACCCATAATTGGTGACCTAAAATTTACGACGTGCAAAGACGCCGTGTGCCCGTGTGTGGATCGGCGTATTTTTCTTCGTGTCCTCGGCGTGTACGCGCGACAAGGGGAGTTCTCTGAAGCTGCAGCAGCCTGATCTGCTAATCATCGCCAACACTGCTCCGTGCTGTCTGGTGACGCGTGCTGCTTGTTGCCATACGGTCATCGACCTTGCAAACCACACTATTATTAATATTATTACTAGCTTATTTAGTGTCCCACTGCTTGGCAAAGGCCTCCCTTCTATCATGCCATTCGTCTCTATCTTAAGCTATTATCAGCCAATTATCAAGAAAAACGTTAAGGTCGTCTTGCCATCGCCTATCACGACGTCGGTGACCATCCTCCGTGACCCATTCAGTGGCTAATTTTGCCCACATATAAAGAAGCATATCTTGCCCAGCTTTTACTTCAGATTAGCTGTTTTTGTGTCGGTGACCATCCTCTGGTACCCATTCGGAGGCTAAATTTGCCCATATATCAGGGTGCAGCTTAGCTGTTTTGTGCCATATGATATGAAAATGATTTATAATACTTTTAAATTTTCTGTGGATTATCTGCCGTGTCGTTCCATTATCTTATCGCTTGCACCACACGCGAGCAATTTCACGCGAGCGCGTTTTCTCTAAGCAGTCCCCATTGTTTGGTCTCACTACAAGTGGCGCACTATTACTCCACTGCCACTACAGCTAGAAATTACATTCATGGCCAAGTCCTCTAACTGCCAAGTCCGTAGCGTTGAAATTAACACTACAATTGTTTGTGCTAAAATCATTTGTAAGTTTGTCAGTCGGGGTTGCGTCCTGGCAAGGATTTGAACTTTGTTTACTATGATTTCGAAAATGATTATTAATGGTGACTAAGTGCTTTGTCTTATTAAATTAAACATAACAGCTACTTCCTAATCGAATAGAATGTTCAAGAATTCCAGAAGAAGATACTTCGGGAAGTACAGTAGTAATCTTGAAAAACTGGTAACTTTGGGACATAAGTAGTTTAATTGATATTGCAATCCTAAGCGAATTGTCAGTTTAAATTACTTTTTGTGGCCGCATGTGAATGTGGTCTGCAAGTCCTTATTTGTGATGAACACATGTAGATACCAATTAGAGTTGATGTCCACAAAACATAAAATTCACGGAACTTTTATTTCAAGACCCAGTGGTGTTTTTATATGTTCATTGTAATTTAAACGGTTTATCCAAATCGAATAAAATACGAATTTGATTAGTTAGTTTTTTAGATAAGAACCTTGTCAAAGAGTCTCTCGACAAAAAGTGTGTCTACAGCATCCAGGAATGTCAGTACATCACTTCGAAGAAAAAACACGAATCTATATATAACGGATAGTCATCCGTTAAATTTCTCATACTATATTTTCAGTGATCAAACATTTGAAGTCACGCACGTATTTTCCTGAACATTTTAGATGTAAAGAATTTTTGAAGAATTTGTTCGCATGGTTCTTGTCTAAAGATATATTGAATCAAATTCGTATTTTTATTCGATTTGGATAAGGTATTGGCGATTTCTTTGAGCCCATCATTATATGAATATGTATTGCGAAAAAACTACCGACCTTTTTTTGTACTTCTCAGTGTAGTTGTTGTGTTTGTTAAAATTCAAAATTTGTATCAAATTACGTCTAAAAATACTTTCTCCAAATAATTAAAATATTACGTCAAATTACCTATTCATTCGTTTCAAAAAACAATATGCCCGATCTTTCTTACGTTTAGATTATACTGTAAAGTCCTTATAAATAGAAGCTTTAATCCTGCGCTATTAATAAATCCAAGCCTCATTTCTGTATCAATCGAAGCAGAATTGGAGCAGCGTGACTCCCCTTTCATTCACACAGGCAATCGCCGATTAATCTCTCGGTAACAAGCGATCGCAATCATCGTACGCAACAGGATCGGATGCCGCTTGTTAGTTTCATGGGAACATAACCTGTCTGGTGCTTGATTGCGACCATTTAAGATGCCATTAAAACATGTCGTCCGTGTGGTGCCGGCAAAGAGGAGTACCAAACTATTCCAACCAATCTCTACCCGTAAGCACTATAGTAATATAGTTAGGGTGCTGGCTGCAATTTGGGTATATGATTTGCTCATGATTCATATTAACAGGGATGATAGATCAGCTCAATACGAATCGATTTGGTCCTTACAAGTTTTTCTGTGCGTCGCTGCGTTTTTGAGTTAAAGCAAAAAAAATGAAAATAAGATACTAAATAATGTTTTTTTTGTCTGCCTTTGTGGCTCCTGTTTAAAATACTTCTGAAGATATAGAAAATCGAAGAGGCAGACATGCAGAGCTCTGCATTATCACGGGACGAAGAAGTGAATTTTTGCATTTTGAAGCGCTGTAACTTTACGACACAGGGCTATTATGGTGGCAGACCATTTTTCTGGGGTTTTATACATTGTATTTAATCAGATAGTCATAGTCTGCCAGGTGTACGTTTCATTGTCAAATTTCAAAATAGTTAAAACTTAATTCCACAAAGACGCAGGGGTATGGATGTTTTGTATCTTTTAGAGGATGCTCCTTATCATCAGTCAAAGAGGCTGACATGAGCAAATCATATAAAAATTTGTCCTTCATCACCGTTACTAATAGTACTGTCATACAGAACGGACACGGCGCTCCCCCGCGCCCACTCGCCCGCGTGATTCTCGTGGTGCTTCTGGGGGTCTTTTGTACTGAATATGCGGGCCTACACGACCTTCCAATTTCAAATTTGCGCTCGATGTATGTAGTGGCCGGGGTGTCGTAAGGGCTTATATGAACCGGAGGATGGACAACAGTATCTTTCTCTCCATCTTACATACTGTGGTCACTAGCAACAGCGGTCGCCAGCCGCAACGCTTACAAGCGTGATGACTATGGTAAATCCCCTCCAAAGTACCACGTAATTTTGCTGGAGCTCTGGAGGGAGCTTCCTATCTTGCAGTTAACGTTTTATGGGACGTTATTATGATGATGAACAGTCATAATGTACTTGAATTGGACATTATCATTTCGTATGGGTGTAAGACTGGTGAACGACCTTAAAAAACCTGGTATCAGAGTTATTGCCCTGCCAAAGACCTCTGACATGGCTCAGTTCCATAAATATGGCAGCTGGGACTATCGGCCTAAGTAAAGAGATACATAAGTTCCGCAACGGAACGATCCGCAACGGATCTTTTCGTGATGTCTGACATAGTGAAGCGGAATTTCCGCATCGGTACTTACCGCAAGGTCTTGTCACTTGTGACATTTGCTTTGTGGTTGCGAATCTTTCCGACGCGGAAACTGCGCTCAGTCTGTCATACTTGACAGAATGATCCGTCGCGAATCGTTTCCACATGGAATTTCCGCAGCACTGCGACACTAATGCGTCTTCCAATCACAGAATCAATTCACTTTTCGGACAATCAGGCAATTCATCTTGCGATGCCGTAACCAAACTGAGGAATTCACTTGTCTTGACAGTATCCCAGGAATCAAACCCAGAACCTCCGAATCGAAAGCTAAATCCTCTTACCACCATACCACAAAGGCACTTTAATTGTAAGAGTTTGATGATGCGGAAATTCTGATCCGAAATACCTTCATGTATGACAAAGTTCCGCAACTTAAAAATCCTTCAAGTATGACACCAAAAAACATTCCATCAGATGTGTGTACCCTAAAAAGCATTACGAGCGTAATGACACAGAATTCTCCGCGTCGGTTCTTCCACAGGTGTGTTGCTACACTATTTAACAGTTTTTTTTATTTGTTTCAGGTACTAACATAAGCGAACATAGATTTTATCACTAAAGAACTCGTTAGTGGTTACACTCGCTGTGATCGGCGGGACAAGGAGACAGACGGCAGCGGCGGTCCGAGAAACTGCTGCCTCCCTGAAGATGATCCTCGTACAGGATCGAAACGTGTCGATCCTATGACGTCAATATAGAGTCTGGCCATCGAAAACATTCCATACAAAACTGCGGGAAATTTTAAAATAACAAGTTTTAAACTTGAAATTTCCCGTGGTTTTGTATGGACAGCTCTCTTTGGCCAGACTCTAAAACGTGAGTTTATAATTCCGTCGAAGTAAATAATTATGTAGAATATGGATTTGACTGTCGATAGATGCATTCATGATACATGTGTGAGGTGAACATACACTGCTTTACTACAATTTATTAAGGTTGAGTGTACACTTGAATACTCCCCCCAGGAAATCATTTAGCGTACGTCTTCGTCAACAAAACCGTAAGATTAATCGAACAGCATCTGCAGCGGATTGAGTGGCGAGATTACTCATTTGGGATTATCGACAGATCTGCGCCGTAGTGTTGTCTATAATCTATCGATAGTTTTAATAATTTTATCGATGGTAATAAATCGGCTGCAGCGGATGGACTCGCGAGATCTCATTTGGGATTATCGATAATTCTGTATTATAGTGTTATCTATAATGTATCGATAATTTCAGTATTTTATTAATATAGTTACAAAACATCTACCTCAGTTGTCCAATGTATATAGGGTGCCTTCTAATTAGTTCTTGATAGCAAAAGATATGCATATACTCATGATACTGAACAACTTTTCCCAAGGAACATAGGTCGGAATATGAAAAACCAAATTTGACCTCCCATACAAAATGCGCTATCAGCTGATGCAGTTTCTATGGGAGGTCAAAACTTGATTTTCGTATTTCGACCCATGTTCCTTGGGGAAAGTTATTCAGTATCATGAGTACATTCATACCTTTTTCTATCAAGAACTAATTAAAAGTCACGCTATACAAGACATCAAATAACCTTTTACATGCCTAACGATTAATATACAACATTAGGTAGTAGCCGTTAGCGTTAACGCTTTAACGTGCCTTCAGAAGCACAAAAAAAGATATTTTTAGTAACCACTTATAATAGAGGTCATACAAGACCGACTATTCTGTTGAAATCTGTGATAGAAAAGAAAGAGGAATCGCCACATGGAGATAAAAAAGTGGTGTAAAGATACAGGAAGGCAAGAGTATTTAAAAAGTAATAGTCTTGCTTGACACTATCAAAAAATCCCTAGATTCTAGGGATTTATTCTAAGGCCAAGAAAATTGTCTGTGTTTATTTATCCTCCATATACGTATGGATTTTTCGTAGTGAATGCTCTAGTTATAGCACGATGATAAACGGCGTAAACTCGCTCTATTTGCATTGTATTCTGCATGACATTCAATGAGCATTCTGTAAAGAATGGACATTGAATAAAATTATCTGAATCTGAATCTATAGAAATAGAAAAACGTTATCCTATTCCTCATTTATCTAAAATCAATAACGATCATGTTCAGTTTGGCTTAAAGTACCCCTTGATTAAGGTTTAGCTCAATATTTTCAAAATGATATTTAATTTTCTATTTCTTAAAGCCAACATTCAATAGCGAAACTATATCGACATACCGGCATCCCTATAACCCGATTTTCCACGCCTTATACCCTCAGCTTAAGGGTCATTTTGCCTTGATTCCCAGCCAACTTTAGAGGCAATAAGGCAGCTATAGAATGCGAATAGGTACTGTTTATTCGGGCTTAATTTATGTGGATTGTAGGAGGCGGATATAGTACGATTTTCTGGCTGATTTTGTCACTGTACAATATTTTGTAGCATGCTATTTCACGAAGTGAGTTATGACAAGAGCGCAGCGTTGATAGGGTCACAGGTCCAGACCTACACCAAAGCCTAAATAACGATTTTCCAGGTAACTGGCCTATTTGAATGTCGGAGTTTTTGAATGGCTGTTGTTAGTGTAGCCTAAACGACTTATTAGGATTTTTTGGTTTTACTTTATTTGGGAAGCAATGCAGCTATAAAATATAAAGATTTTCCGATTTTTATGTGCCTTCCAAAACAGGACAAACGCGTGAGAAAATATTTTTCATGTTAAAACTTATAAGTCATTTTTGGGGACTTTTCACACAAGGTCATCTGATCCCAAACTAGGCAAAGCCTGTACTATGGGTACCAGAGACTGATATACATACATAAATAGATAAATAACACCCAGACACAGAACAAACACTTGTTTTCATCACACAAATGTTTGCCCTGGGCGGGGATCGAACCCGCGACCCACGGCGTGAGAGGCAGACTCACTACCAACCACACCAACGGGCTTGTCAAGTCATGTCGTTTGCCTTACAGAAACATAAAGACATTTTTTATCACTGCCAAGCGTTTTATCTTCTTCCAAACTTCGTCTCTAAAGCGTCAAATTCGTCACGCCCACGGTTTCTTTACTTGGCCTAGCCCTATTGCGTAGACTGTTGTAAGGCACCCAGTCATTGATGATTTTTGCCTATCTATCTGGATGCATTTGAAATACATCACTTGCCTAGCTCTGCTTTGCCGCTTTTTCGTCAACACCAGGGCCCTGAGTCAAGTGGCTTTCTACAATCGCAAACGCTAGTAGAATAGAATGAAAATGTATGGGATTGACATTAGCTAACGAAATGTTGTAACGCTTTGGATTTTCTGTTATGTTACAATTGTATAAATAATAAATAAATAAATAATAAATAATGTTGCGTGACAGCTAATGTCAATCTCATACATGTTTATCCCATACTATAGCGTTTGCGATGATAGAAAGTCCCTTGTCTCAGGATCCTGTGGTACGATTTTCGAAGCGTACTGCACTTTCGGAAGCAGTCTGTCCTCTTCACGCTCAGTACCTATACTTTAACTAAAGCACAGACTAAAGTAAGGCCATCGTAATAGGCCCTTTGTGACAGCTGTCAAAATTATGAAAAAATATGACCTACAAAGAAAAATGAACACTATGTGTTGGTGTTAAGAACACAACAAAATGAACTTCTTACGTTTTCCCTACTTTAACAGACAAATAATTTTACTACCCAATCCAATCAGTCTCTGACTAAATCGGGTCGTAAGTGTATTAATTTATGTGGCCTGTGTATCGCAAGAAGCGGTTGTGTCGTGAACACGCTTCCGATCGGCTGATCACCCTTAGCAGAGCTAGCAGGCATTTCCAGGAAAAATGAGAAAATGAATTGGTTCACATGTTGGGCTTATTTCGCTTCAGGGATTAGTAAAAAGAAATTAATGGGTGGATTGATAAATGCTGGCGGAACTCGTAAATTATGCCTTACGTATGCGATCAATACGTTTATTTGTGTTTGCTCTTGTAATTGGCGTTGTTAGGGTTCCGTAGTCAAAAAATTAACCTCATAATTTCATCATGTCCGTCTGTCTGTCTCTCTGTCTGTCTGGCCGCGGCTTAGCTCAGAGACATTTAGTGCTAGAAAGCAGAAATTTTGTACGGATACAACGTGAATTTGTATTGATTTCGCTCCCGAAGGCCAGTGATTCTACTCATGAAAACAAGCAACTTTTCCGAAGAAAATAAAATTTCACAAAAAAAAATTTAAGCTTTCCCATACAAAATGAGTCGATCACATGACCACTTTACTATGGAGAATTTTTTCTTATTTTTTCCCCTACAAATAAAGTGGGGGTATGTTTTTTTCTTGTCTTCCCCATAGTGTGTGTTGTTGTTGGATAGGTCCTTTAAAAAGCAATGTGAGTTTTCAAATATCATTTTCTATTAAGAAATCCTTTGTGAAATATTAAGCTTGAAAGCGCAATTGTTTGTGGGAGTCGAGTGTCCCCCCCAGCCAGCTAAACGGTTGTTAATGAAAATGTGACCCTTTTTCTCAGGAACGCATGGAGGTACCAAGCTTAGATTCATATCAAATACTCAAGTTTACTGTGCCTTGGAGGTGTGAAAAAAATCAAACTTCTAAGCGAACGCTTTCAAAATATACAGCCGTTTATGGCGCAAATTTTCGACACTCGCAAGGGAATCAAAACATACAGGGTACTTTCCGTAAACTGAGAATCTTGAAATTTGGTAAATAGCAACGTTTTATAGCACAAATAAAGAAAAAAATTCTAAAAGCATTGTTTTTAGTTACATCATTTAACAAAAATAATTTTAGTAATTTTAAACTTACTACCACTTTTCTCATGAACGCGTAAAGTTATTAAATTGAAATTAATATCAAATACTTAGATTTATAATACTTTTAAGTTGTAACAAAATCAAACTTATATGTCAACGCAATCAAAATAAACAGCAATATAACCCGCATATTTTGAAACTCGCAACTACTCGCAAAGGAATCAAAACCTAAAGGTTACTTCCAGTCGACATAGAATCTTGAAATTAGGCATGAAGCAGCATTTTATAGCACAGATAAAGAAAAACTTCCGAAAACCTTAAATTTTTGGTTAAATCACATAATAAAAAAAATTGCAATAAAAATGCCAATAGGTTTGTACGGAACCCTCGGTGCGCGAATCAGACTCGCACTTAGCCGGCTTTTTTTCAACATCAAATATATTTTGTAGTTTTTGTTTGTCCCCGCCTGCAATACCTCATGTAATTATGAGAACTTGTTTTGTTAATTATGACCTCGCTGAGCATTAGGAGGTTAAAATTTTATGTTAGAAATGTTACGAAATGTCAAAACCCGCGTTGCGATAAAAAATCGTAAAAAAGCTACAGAACTGCGCGTGGCCCGACACGCAATTGGTCGGTTATTAATATCTAAAATTCCAAACATACGGATCCCCTGATCTAAAGATTTGTTGTATAAAAACCATATTTACTTATCATTAAGACTAAGTTCTAACAACACTCGGAAGGGGTCACTCACAAATCCATACTGTTTTCTAAATTCAAAGATTGATTCGGCATACATTGCTGGGAGGCTTGGTTCTGTTAATGCAACGAGCAATGTATACCGAATTTGTTTCTGAAGTAAGGAAGGTGTAATAGCGGTTCAAGCCACTTTGATGAAATGCCCTTAGAGTCTTATAAAGTCAAAAGTAGTAAGTATTAAGATACTTCTAAAGTGCTCTTGCTGAAAGCCACTCAATTTTTCCAAAGTTGCTGGATTATGAGACAAGTTCCGATATAAGCATAAGGCTTTATGGGTGTTTAGAAGAAAATTTGCTATTTTAATATTTAAAGCTTAGGAAAAGTTATTTTTTTTTAATCCGCGATCTTATTTTCTGTCCCAGAAGAAGAGAGAACTGTCCCAAGCCAATTCTACGAGAGAAAGGGAGCATAACTTGATAAAAAAAATCAGCTGGACTAGATTTCTCCTCAATCACAGAATCACACAGCATAGATTCGTCTGCGTGCCGACTATATACAGGGTGTAAGGGACGGTGTACCGAAAACTGAAAGGGCGTGGTCAGTCAATGAAACTGAACAACTTTCCCAAAGAAACATATGTTGGGAAATGAAAAAAAAGTTTGACCTCTCCATACAAATTTCCCACTCTGGTCGAACAGTTTGTATGGAGAGGTCAAAAAAATTTTTCATTTCCCAAAATATGATTCTACGGGAAAGTTGTTCAGTTTCGTTGACTGAGCACGCCCTTTCAGTTTTCGGTACACCGTCTCTTACACTCTTTATATACATAACGGAATAAGTAAAACTGAGAAAACAGTTTGTTCCGAATCGAGAGTGAATTTCACGAGTTTTTAATAATGTATTTTTATGTTTATTATTTAAATGTTTGCCGCTTCTAAATATTTCTGTGGCTACGCGCTCGGGCGGCGCGCGGTTCATGAGCGAAGAAGAGGGGAGCTTAAAAATCTACTAGATTCTAGGAATTGCCGGCACTAGTGCCGGCATAATATAACGTGTTCTAGTAACTAGAACAACGATGAAACTTTAAAATAACAATATTTAGAACTTTTTTTAGTTTTTAGGGTTCCTCAAAATAAAAAACGGAACCCTTATAGGATCACTTTGTTGACCGTCAGTCTGTCTGTCTGTCTGTCAAGACCCCTTTTCTCACGAACGAGAAGAGGTATCAGGTTGAAATTGATAACAAATATTAAAGTCCATAAACCACACAAGATCTGAAAATTTAAATTTTTTACAACGACGCAATCAAAAGATATGGCTTTTTATGTTCTCACCTCATCTCCATACTCGTACATTTATGCAAAAAGCTAAACCTACAGGGTACTTCCCGTTGACCTAAAATTATGAAATTCGGCAAGAAGCTAGGTCTCACAGTACAAATAAAGGGAAAAGTCTAAAATTATTAAATAGGTATTTCAATTTTTCTCACAACTAATAGTAACCAATTAAGGTAAGCTCCCGTTTCAAGAACTTTTCTATAAAAGAAGGGTCGAGTTGGATGGTCGCGGAGTTTTTAAAATCAAAGAGCAAAAGCTAGCATATGGTAGATAGGTACGGAACTCTTAGGGCGCGAGTCCGACTCGCACTTGGCTGGCTTTTTTTTTACGGGAATGGATTTATTTTATTAAAAATCAGTTGGTGTGTGAGGGTTTCACTTATTCCATTAACACGTTATATTATGCCGGCACTAGTAGCTTTGCGCCACAATTCCATGCTCTGTGTCCTCAATCATATGAAGCACAGGTTTTTAATCATGTTACAAGCTCAAGAATTCCTTTGGACTATTTTTCATATTCAATTTTAAATAATTTATAATTACAGTTGATGGAAATAAAAGGAAAGCTATCACGGCTAAGCAAGCTTCACCGGTTAATAAGCTATAGCCGAAAAACTGGAAATAATAAAAATAGGCGCTAGGATCTCTCTGAGCATTAGAGGTAAAAAAATTGATGTTATGAACGTTATGACATACATGAATCTACTTTGCGATAAAAAGTCGTAAAAACTACGGAAACCTATAGCGCGTGTCCCGATACGCATTAAGGGGCTGATAAGAGCTAAATTACCTCCCTTTCTAACAAAGGGCAGAATGTGCGCGATAGAACGGAGCGGATTCGGACTGTTTTACGTTTTTCGCTCATTTTTGCATTTTTCTCAAAATCTGTACCCATAATATTAATTATAAAACGGCTATATTATTATGCATAATATATTGAATAATGTGTAAAAGTTTTGGCATCATAGATTAATGGGTACTTAAGAAAAACGGTTTAAAAGCAAAAAGCAGAGGTAATTTGGATTTTTTTTATGGCGTACAAAATATATTAAATCGTGTTTCGGAGTCGGCCATATACTTGGAAAGATGCTTAATTATCACATTTTTTTTTCACAGCCATATATTAATCACTTTTCGTTGAAAACCTGCTCAAGTGAAGCGTATTTAGCTCTTATCAGCCCCTTCGCCGGTATTTTTGTATAATAACTTTCCCTTTAGTACTATATTTTTCTACGATACTTTTACCTATTTGCTGTAATGACATGGATAATAAGTAGGTAGAACATACATGTTTAGGTTCTGTAGCAGACATAAAACTATTACATCCAATCATGTTGTGTAATAGCTGAAAATAACCTGTTATTTGGTCTTTTTATGGCCGTATTTAGTATGTAAAATACTTCTATTATGTAGGTATGGTTAGGTTTTATAGTAAACTTTCTCGTTATACACTTTTGGAGTCTTATTTCGTGTAAAATATTGGGATATTGTTCCAAACTAAATCATTTTAAAAATATAGGTGTGACAGACAGACGAACAGACAGACAGACAAAATCGCACCATAAGGGATCCTTTTTAGGGTTCCGATACCAAAATGGTAAAAAAAAGGAACCCTTATGGTGCCGCTCTGTCTGTCTGTCTGTCACACCTCTATATCTCAGCAACCACTTACGCTATCGAGCTGAAATTTGGAATAGTTTTAGAATATAGTTGCCCAACTTAATTGCACATGAAATTTTTTTGAAAAAAGTATGATTATTAATGTAAAGGGGGCCAAAATAGGGGGGGCCAAATTTCAAATTGTCGCTACTAGGTCGAGTGGGGTATCATATGAAAGGGCTTTACTTGTACATTTTAAAATATATTTTTGTATTTTTTTAAGTTTCTTAGTTTTCAAGTTATGATGAAAAATGAAAAAAAAAATACCATTCCCCCCCCTTATCTCCGAAGTTTGAGTAAGGGAAAATCTGAATTAATTACAGTTGACAGAGGTTTATGTAAACTTTACAGCAAAAATAAAACGATCTTTCTAAGTTGCACAGTTTTTCAGAAATCTGCAAAAAACCTTTACAAACAAATTTAGTTTTGCGGTCCTGAAAATGGACTTTATTGCTTCCAAAAATACTATAGGTATATCGGAACCCTCGGCGCGCGAGTCCGACTCGCACTTGACCGGTTTTTTTTACCATTTTGGTATCGGAACCCTAGAAACTCAAAAATATTTAAATTTAATTTTTCAAATAGTTATTTCTTGGTTGTGTTGGTTGTAACACCATTTGTCAAATAAAATCTCATCACCATCTTTTTATAATAACATCCCATGAAATGTCCACTGCAGGACAGGGAGCTCCCTCCAGAATTCCAGCAAAAGAGCATGGAGCAATTTGGAGGGGAATTACTATAGTCACCACGCTTGTTAGTGTTGCGGCTGGCACCATAGACTGTGGTTGTTAGTGACCGCAGTTTGTAAGATGGTACGATACATAGAAGGACGCTGCTGCCCATCCTCGTTTCATAATCGCCTCCTACGACACCCAAGGGTAGACATGGGTCTTTTTGGTACCGTCATTAAAATTCAGAAAAAGTTATAAGTGACTTAACTCTTTATAGACAAATTAAATTAGAAGCAGTAGAATCATCAGTCTTCCAACTTTACAGTTAGAAAAAAAAATTTAACTGCTGCCTCTAACACACTCAAGAAAATTGACTCGAGGGAAAGTAGAGAAATATGAATCAGCGTTTTCTGTAGATTAAGTTTTAGTGCGGTGAATTTTATAGCCAAGTTTCTAGTTCGCCGTCAGGTAAGTTTACGTGGGGGTGAAATTAACTTTACACTTTGCTGGTAAGCTGAACATGGTGTAACAAAAAGGGTACATACACTTGAATAATGTGTACAGTACGCGACGGCTTGGGTGAATGGGTAAAACCTTAGAGGAGCTAGACGTAGTCTAGGCAACAAAGCGGATCGTTGTATGAAGACACCCGCATTAAATCCGCAGTCGATGAAACTTTGCTGGGGTATTACACCACATGAGACAAACCTTCTATAAAAAAATCCAAAAAAAATCGGTACTCTTAATTTTTCCATATAAAAATTACAAAAAATGTATGAATTTTTTTTGTAAAATTTGTTTTGGATATTTTGAATTTACATTTAATTCATGATTCTTTATCATCCTGTCAAATAAAATCTGCCTGAGAAAATGTTGGGGTCAACCAAGGAGGTTTTAATCCACGCTACGCTCTAGCGTAGCGTGGATTAAAACCTCCTTGGGGTCAACTACTTCGTTGCCTACACTAGTAGCCATCGTTGACGTAAGAAAACGCGCGTAGCCCATTGAAGGAAAACGTGTTCCCTGTGCGTAGGCACCAAGGAGGTATACTCGTAAGTAGCAGCATTTTCTGCTAAGGAGGAATTTCTTGCGAAATGTATGAATTTTTATCAAATCCCAAAAACGTATTATTTTTGAGAAATATATAAATTAGAAGTAATAAATGTTGGTACGGCTTTTTGGTAAATGTATTTACCATTCTATCTATAAAATGGCTATTACGGATCATTTACGCTTCCTTTCTTATTATCAATGATCAATTCACGAGTAAAAAATATATTTTCACTTTCGCATATAAAGTTTATAAAAATCTATAAAAAATCTAATGTTTCATACATTAGATTTTTTATAGATTTTTATAGATTTTTTTATATTTTAAAAATTTGGTAAAAAAGGAACCCTTATGTTGCGTTGCGACTTCGTCTCTCTATCTGTCACACACCTGTTTATATCTTAGCAACTACTCACGTTATCGTCTTGAAATATGCTTGCCCGATTACATCAAAAAAAAAAAACCTGAAATTTAAATTCTCGTTTCTATGTTGAGTCGGGTATCAAATGAAAGGGCTTTACATTCCAAACTATATTTCTGTATTTTTACGACTCTCAGTTTTTGAGTTATCATTAAAAATTAAATGGATTTTCCTCTAATTTTCTAGCACTTATAGAGATGGCTTGTGATATGAAATCTCATTTAACTTTATAAATTTCTTTTGAGTTTTCCCAGTTATCTATTCTCTTTATCTTCGGTTACCTTTATTACCTTTAAATTGAATCAAAAGTTGTTCGCGCAGTTACATTAACGATTCTCAGTGTCGGAATTCAATAGTAGCCAAGTGTCACAGGCGCGACTCCGAACTTGCAAACTGTCTCTTCACACCTTTCACTGTTGACTTTGTAAACATACGGATTTGTGAAGTAACTTGGACACATAAATTCAGGGCGTAAGAGGCAGCCCTCCGAATACTGAAAGGACATGATCAGCCAACGTAACTGAACAACTTTTAGCGAATAAAATTAACAGGAAATGAAAAAAAAAATTAGGCCTCTCCATACAAACTGTCCAATTAAGTTTGCAATTTTGTACGGAAAGGTCGATTTATTTTTTCATTTTCTGAAAGTTTTATACATTAGAATATGGTCAGGTACGTTTACTGATCATGACCTTTCAGTATTTGTAAAGCTCTCCCTTACTCCCCATATAATTACCCTTAAAAAATGTTTAGTACATTGTACGATATTACCAATCTCTTAATGACGCCAGTTACATTTATATCGCTTCACAAACAAAATGGACGCTTTGGGAAAAAACTTGAAGCGGCAATACACTCTCAACACTTACTCTATGAGTTTCAGTGCTACTTCTTTGTAATAGATCTAAATTCTACCAATGTGCGGATAATTTTCAGAATAATGTAGATTTTTTAACAGAATACTTATGAAACGTCCTAACAGAATATTATGAAATGAAATGAAATGAAATGAAATGAAATATATTTATTTGCACGCAAACACGGTATGTTACAGCTGTTAAAGTGAAAAAAAGTACAAGCGTGGTGCACCAACAAGTTGGTATGCAAATTTTTTTAAAAAGAATGAATGAAATATTATTTATAAGGTAATGTCAAATATAAAATGTCAAAATAAAAATGTCAAATAAAACTCTAAATGTCAAATAAAAAAAATAAAAAAATCTTAATAAATTAAATGTGATGTATGTCATTTCATATTGGACGCCACCTATTAAAGTCGAAATTTACAAATTCTGTCACACAATAAAAACAATTTATTACAAGCATGTTGTGAAGAAGTTTTTTAAATTTGATTTCCGGTAATAATTTTAGAGAGTCTGGTAAAAGATTGTACAGCTTTACACACATATTTGAACTGTTTCTGGCAAAAGTAGTGGTAGTATGCGTAGTGCTGGCTAACCTGTTAGGGTACCTTGTTCGAAAGCTGTAATTCCTGTTCTCAAAGAGGTTTTGGTTCTTTTTAACAAACATACACGCCTCGTAAATATACATTGAGGGTAGAGTCAGGAGATTCAGCCTCCTGAACAGAGGTCTGCATGGTTCTATCGGCCCTGCACCACACATGGCTCTCACACACTTTTTCTGTATATTGAACAGTTTATGGATTTCTACAGAGTTCCCCCACATTATTAGTCCGTATCGCGTATTATGCGAATAGAGTGGGTGCATTGTTTCGGATGCGTAAAAAAAAACCGGCCAAGTGCGAGTCGGACTCGCGCACTGAGGGTTCCGTACCACCACATAAACATAATTGTATTAGTTGAAATTTCAGTAAGTTACTGTGCTAGATTTTTTGAGTCCGACACGCGCTTGACCAAATTTTATTGTTTGTTGTTATTTTATAGCTTATGCACTATAAACATACCAATTTTCAATTTTGTAAGTGTTCCCGTTTTTAAATAGAACTAAAACAAAAATCGCCTCAGCGACCATCCAACTTGACCCCTCTCTTATATGAATGTTCTTGAAACGGGAGCTCACCACAATTGGTTACCATTAGTTGTGAGAAAAGTTGTAATATTTAATGATTTCAGACTTTTCTCATTATTTGTACTGTGAGACCTAGCTTCTTGCCGAATTTCATAATTTTAGGTCAACGGGAAGTACCCTGTAGGTTTTTCATTTTTGAATAAATGTATGGAGATGAGGACATAAAAAGCCATATCTTTTGATTGCGTCGTTGTAAAAAATTTAAATTTTCAGATCTTGTGTGGTTCATGGATCCTAATTTATGGTATTAATTTCAACCTGATACCTTTACCCGTTCGTGAGATAAAGGGTCTTGACAGACAGACAGACAGACAGACAGACAGACAGACAGACAGACAGACAGACAGACAGACGGACAACAAAGTGATCCTATAAGGGTTCCGTTTTTTTCTTTTGAGGTACGGAACCCTAAAAATTGCAAGAAACCACTGCTAGCGACTTTAAGAATATTTTAAAATTCATCTGCGCGTTTACAAACTAAAACCAGTTTAATCGAGATATCCTACGTTACTTTAAGCTACAATTCCCATTTCACTTTTTTTTTCAATACCAAAATCTGAAAATTACAGTGGACTGTCTCCTCCAAGTCGTTGGATGTGGTGAACACAGGACCAATTATTGTAAAATGGAGGCCTTCGTTTAGTTTGCCCTGGCCAATTGTTTGAAAGTTTAGGGACTGAAAGAGATCTCTCCTGTTTATTTTTGTTGATCGAAAGTATGACACGTTTCAATAAGTTAAATTAAATGTTAATCGCATAAAATTAAATATGTATTTTTTTCTTCGCAGCACCGTCGTCATAATTGAGCCGTGTGTTTTCATTACTGTTGCACTTTCGAAGTGCAAAGTTCACGATTTGTTTTATTGGTTTGCCACTTGTCGCTGAAACTTGCTGAAGAAGATTTACTTTTCTTCTGTTCCAAATAAAGAAAAAAATCTAAAATCGTTTATTCATTGTTGGATACTAAAAATCTCTTAATGACGTTTGCTAAGTTTCATGTGAAAAAGTGAGTAAGATTAGATTGTATTTTTCTCTTTTTAGGGTTCCGTACCTCAAAAGAAAAAAACGGAACCCTTATAGGATCACTTTGTTGTCCGTCTGTCTGTCTGTCTGTCTGTCTGTCAAGACCCTTTATCTCACGAACGGGTAAAGGTATCAGGTTGAAATTAATACCATATGTTAGGGTCCATGAACCACACAAGATCTGAAAATTTAAATTTTATACAACGACGCAATCAAAAGATATGGCATTTTATGTCCTCATCTCCATACATTTATTCAAAAATGAAAAACCTACAGGGTACTTCCCGTTGACCTAAAATTATGAAATTTGGCAAGAAGCTAGGTCTCACAGTACAAATAATGGGAAAAGTCTGAAATCATTAAATATTACAACTTTTCTCACAACTAATGGTAACCAATTGTGGTGAGCTCCCGTTTCAAGAACATTCATATAAGAGAGGGGTCAAGTTGGATGGTTGCTAAAACGATTTTTGTTTTAGTTCTATTTAAAAACGGGAACACTTACAAACTTGAAAATTGGTATGTTTATAGGGCATAGGCTATAAAATAACAACAAATAATAAAATTTGGTCAAGCGCGTGTCGGACTCAAAAGCACATTAACTTACTGAAATTTCAACTAATACAATTATGTTTATGTGGTGGTACGGAACCCTCAGTGCGCGAGTCCGACTCGCACTTGGCCGGTTTTTTTTAAATAAACGGTGCCCTGAGGTGATACGAATAGTTTTATTGTTTTCATACCTTGAATCTAAATTTTGTATTACAGAAGTTCTGAGAGCTATTTGCATGTTTAAAATGGATTAACGATGAAGTTACAGTGGTAAGTTCTTAAATAATATGCCTATATTGATTCAGTCTAACTTGACTGTGTAGCCAAGTGGTCAGTTTTTAATATTCACACAAAGGGAGTTTTACAACTAAAATTTATTTTCGCGGTTCTTTTAATATTTTTTAATTTTTGTTTTGGCCGTCTTCCTCTGCCCCGGGATCAGCTGAAAATCAGCGCTGTGGCCTCGAGAGCTGCAGCATATTAACACAGTCAAGAGATGGGCTTCATCTCTTTACTGACATTACTGAGCTGACCACCCTTTCAGTACTGATTGCTAATTTGTTCTGCTCTTTGAATTGTATTTGTTTTTCTAATACATACATACATACATAATATTACGCCTTGTTTCCGTCGGGGTAGGCAGAGACCACAATTCTCCACCTGCTACGATCTTGACATACTTCCCTTGCTTCCTGAACTTTCATCAATCCTTTCATACATGCTCGTCGGTTTAGGTACTTTTAACCTGGCCTTTATTCAGAACGTGCTGAATTTGGTCCTGGTACGTTCGCCGAGGCCTTCCCCTTCCAACGTTTCCATTCACTCTCGCCTTGTAGATCTCTTTCGTCAATCTTCCTTCATTCATCCTTTCAACATGACCAAACCATCTCAGCAACCCTTTCTCAATTTTAGTCACTTCGTCTTCTTTTACGCCACAGCGTTCTCTAATCACACTATTTCTAATCCTGTCACTCAATTTCACACCAATCATACTCCTCAACGCTCTCATTTCTACTGCATTAATTCTTCTTTCATGCTTTTTCTGCCATACCCAGCTTTCACTGCCGTACATCAGTGTTGGTACCATAACGCCCCCTATAAACAGCCAGACGAGCCTTGTGAGACACCTTCTGACTCCTCATAAAAGCATGCAAAGCACCATTCACCATGTTTCCAGCATTCACTCTTCTTTCGATATCACTTTCACACTTTCCATCTCTCGTAAACTTATTATTACTCGTAAACTTTTCTAATTGATATGTTTTTATTGTTTGGGTAATGTATATGTCATTGTATGTACTGAATAAATATCTGTCTGTATCTACGTCTATTCACAGCAGTACTGGGGGAGCGCACGTTTTCTCATAAAACGTTTTTTTTATTAATATTTAAATGCCGCCATAAGGACACAATAAAAAAATTTAAACCAGCTATTATTCGTAAAAAATAACTCTGGCTATGACCGTTAATGCTCAGAACTCAAAAAAGGACTCGCGGGAGTGAGCGTGGCAGGTGGAGGGAGACGAGCAAATCGTTCATTGGCTCTACGCCTGTCACCCGCGCAGAAAATAATACACAATACAAATACAAATATACTTTATTGCACACCAAGAAATACAAGATATAGTTACAGAAATATACAGAAAAAGAACAGAGTAGTACAAAAGACGGCCTTATTGCTAAAGTAGCCATCTCTTTCAAGCAACCTTTAGGTGTTGAAATGGGCGTAGGGTGGACAATGCGACGCGGGTTGGTGGCTACTTATAATAATACTACATAAAAATACACCATGTACATAAAACAACTGATAACTGTCAAAGCCAAACTTATTATACCGGGTGTAAGGGACAGCCTTCCGAATACTGAAAGGGCATGATCAGTCAACGTAACGGCTTCTCCATACAAACTGTCCAATCAAGTTTGCAATTTCGTATGGAGAGGCCAACTTTTTTTTCCATTTCCTGAAAGTTTTGTTCGCTGAAAGTTGTTCAGTTACGTTGACTGATCATGCCCTTTCAGTATTCGGAAGGCTGTCTCTTACACCCGGTATGTATCAAAAGATACAGCTTTCTACACAGACAAAAGAGATTTTACCCTCGCTACGAGACCAAAGAGATTTTAACCTTGCTAGAGCGCAGCGAGGTTAAAATCTCTATGACACAGACATACAGCATATGCTAAGTAATTAAGTCCTTTTGACACCTTTGTGTACGAAGCCTTAAAACAAGACTCCCGAAAAATTAAGGTGGTAAAGCTATTTACATGACGTCACATTTAATTTGAATGTTTTCTTTTTAGGCGAAACATAATTATAATTTCTTGAGCCTGTGAATAAATTTAAGGTAATTTTCCGTTTGTGGTGAGGATAATGGCGGCCCATTTAGCACAGGGTGTTATTTATTTATGTTTTTCCACACATTAACTTGAAATGTACAAATTGAGAGGTATTAGCTAAATTACAGGGATTTTGAGTAGATTTGTTACGAATTACTGTTACATATCTTTTTTAATTACATGTTTTTTTATCAATAACTTTTTTTTTGTTGATGGGCTTACTCCTAACCTCGATCTAGCCCTGAGGGCAAAGATGATTTCGACGATGGAACCAGCTTGCTCAGAAGAGGCCTATTCACTCGCGACTTGAATAGATTCAGGTTATACGAACTCGAGAACACAGACGTATGCAGACAATTCTACTCCTCTGGGACCACACCAAGAGTAAGTTTACACTTACTTGTGGTTGGGTCTGTAATACGCTATGCAGATAAAAAAAAAACCGGCCAAGTGCGAGTCGGACTCGCGACCTAACGGTTCCGTACCTATCATATTTCATATTTCATTTATTGCATTCAAATGGTATAATATAACAATGGTCTTACATGTAAATAGTCTCACATTTGATACCTTTGCAGGTGTTGCATAAAAGTCCTTTAGTACAATTTAAAAAAATAGAATTTAATTTAATATTAGTCACATAGTTAAATAATCAATGTTAAAATAGTACAATTAAAAACATATTATATATATACAAAATGGATTCTAAATAATAATGTCAAAATTTAAGGTTAAGAATAGTCATGTTATTACAATAATTAAAATAATAAAAAGTCAAAACAGTGCAAAAACATTTGAAATGTCACAATATTACAATTAATTTGAGATGTCAATTTAAATTTTTTTCGTTAAATAATTCCTCAATCTTATAATATCCAGGGTCGATTAAATAATCTTTTAATATTTTATAAAATTTGTCATATTCTGTTTCGGATTTTATTGTTTCCGGTAGCGCGTTGTATATTTTAGTAGCTGAGTAAAATGGACCATTTCGAAATATTTTCATGTTCGACTGCGGTAGTTGCACATTATGAACGGTAGTTGCACGAAAATTACGATCCAAGTACACTTGGATCGTAATTTTCGCGACGGTTGTTTATCTTTTCCTAGAACAAACAAAGAGTTGTTTTTCCGTACGAAAAGTGCACATTCTAAAATGTACAAGGAGGGTAGTGTCAAAATTTTTTGTTTAATAAAATGAGGGCGACAACTGTCTGGTTGCTTTATGTTGACGAGAATACGAATGCATTTTTTTTGCATCACAAACAAGTCATGTGCTTCGGAGCTGGCTCCCCAGAGAACAGTCCCGTATCGTAGCCGCGACTCGGCAAACGCATAATATGATGTTAAGAATGTTTAAAGCGTAAACAAAGCTCGAAACTTTGGATTTAATGTTAGAAACGTGTGTTTTCCAGTTTAAGTTGGAATCTAAGCACATTCCTAGCAGGGTATGTTCATTAACTTTCTCAATTGTTTCGTTTTCGATTTTGATATTTAGGTTAAGTTGCAATTTTTGATACGGATGAAATTGTATTAATTTGGTCTTTTTTAGGTTTATTTCCAAATCTCGTTCTTCTAACCAGTTCATTATTAAGCTCAAAGTATTTTGAATTATTTCGGAGTGGTTTTCATTTTTATTAAATTTAAATATTATTGATATGTCATCAGCAAACAAGATACTTTCAACATTTAAAATTTTTGGTAAATTATTAATATAAATAAAAAAAAAACTATATCTACTATATGATTTACTAAAAGTTTTTGCTCTTTGATTTTAAAAACTCCACGACCATCCAACTTGACCCCTCATTTATAGAAAAGTTCTTGAAACGGGAGCTCACCTTAATTGGTTACTATTAGTTGTGAAAAATTTAAATATTTAATGATTTCAAACTTTTTCCTTTATTTGTACTGTTAGACCTAGCTTCTTGCCAAATTTCATAATTTTAGGTCAACGGGAAGTACCCTGTAGGATTTGCTATTTTGCATAAATGTATGGAGATGAGGACATAAAAAGCCATATCTTTTGATTGAGTCGTTGTAAAAAATTGAAATTTTCAGATCTTGTGTGGTTCATGGACCTTAATATTCGTTTTTTAATTTCAACCTGATACCTCTTCTCGTTCGTGAGAAAAAGGGTCGTGACAGACAGACAGACAGACGGACAACAAAGTGATCCTATAATGGTTCCGTTTTTTTATTTTAGGTACGGAACCCTAAAAAACAGTCAAGTGCGAGTCGAATTCGTGCGCCGAGGTTTCGCATACACCTTAGTATTTTTAGAAGCAATTAACCATTTTTAGGACCGAAAAACTAAGTTTTTTTGTAAAGGTTTTTTGCTATTTCTAAAATGTGCTACTTAGAGAGATCGTTACTCAATTTATCATCATTAACTGTAGGTAACATTTATATAATTCTCTAAAGATTTGGTATTAAAAATTATATAATTTATTTTTAAGATTATACGAGAAAAAATAACCTGCAAAGTACCTAAACTTAATTTATAACGGTCTTATCTTTTATAGCAGTATTAAAGAAGAAACAATTAGATATGCCATTGTTATGTTTAAATCTAATAAATTTGTGGACACTTTACCCGGTCAAACTTTTTGAAAACGAGTCTACCTAGACTGAAGCAATCGAGACACATTTCCCATTCACAAAGTAGAAAATCGCAAAATTGGAACGAGCTTGCCCAGAAGAAGCCTGTTTACTCGCGACTTGAATAGAGATTCGGGTTATATGAACTCGGGAACACAGACGCAGATGTTTCAAAGCGCCTATCCTGCGGTGCGTCTGTACTCCATATGGAAGAAGGGAGATGGTGGAATAGGCTCGTGGAGCTCTTGAGCACACTCTCCGAAGTACAATCTGTAGAAGACCGACAGACATGCAACTTTGCGACGGTGGGCAAGACAGTTTTTAAGAAAGTAGCAAAAATTATCAGATTTTTTTAAATGAGCTTTATTGAGTCCTCATAAAATTACAGGTATAAGTAGGTAGAGCCTCCGTCGTGCAAACCTACTTGCAATTGACCGGTTTTTCTCTGTTTGTAACTTATGTGCCGAAACTATAAAAAACAAAATTGAAAATAAAAAAAATATACCAAAAAACAAAATACCCGACTGTGTAGAAAAATATGAACTGAAAAGAAACAAAACAAGTTCTAAAAACTTCATGAGGTTTTGCAGGCGGGGAAAAAAAACTACAAAATATATTTGATGTTGAAAAACCACCTCCAAACAAACCTGCAATACCTGATGAAATTTTTAGAACTTGCTTTTTCTCTTTTCAGTTCATATTTTTTTACACAATAGGGATTTTTTTTTTTATTTTGTACTTTTTTAGTTTTTTTTTTATACAAATGAATACAAATATAACGACACCTCACATGTAGAATTCTATCAAGCCATTTATGCTGCAGAGCGCGACAAGAGATCGACATCCGTACATACATACATACACTCGAAAAAAATAACTCTCCTGTTTTGGGGCAGTCGGGTAAAATTTAAATACACTCTTTTATTCAAATGATCGAGTTCAACCCACCGTAGTCCAATTAACAGTGAAGAGGCTGAAGACATTTCTTCCTCTGCCAAAGCTTTGGGTTACGAGTACGTTGGCAAAATGTAGAAATTGTAGAATACAGTCCTTTTGTATTGTAAAGAGTTTTGTTTCGAGGAAAAGACTGATTGCAGTCAAGGAATTGAAATTCTTGCATTCTTTGTGCACGGTTTTCTTAAGTTTTAACTTTGTGAAGTTAAATGCAGGGTAAAGGTGTATTCACAATAGAGTTAAAATGCAATAAAATATATATATATATATATTTTTAGTTTTTTAGGTATCTTATCTTATTACGTGGGGCTGAGATCCTTGTTGGACCTCAGAGCACTTCGACCCTATGGGATCTTTTGTGCTTCCCCTGCCTTATTGCTCCTGTGATCTTCCGCTGTCTCCGAATGTGCTCGTTATGAGCTTCGATGTAGATTTCAGCGGAAGGAGCCTGTAGTCTTCTGGTGTTGGATAAAGGACCGATCACACCTGACTGAATTCACACACTAAGTCAGTTAGTCTCCTACGTAGGAAAGGAAGGTAGAAAGATGGAACTAAGTAAGTGACTAACTGAGTAAGCAGCTTAGTAAGCAACACAGTAAGGAACTTTAGTGAAGGGCCAATACCAATAATAACTCTACTGAATATTCCTATAGAAAATATCGAGAATATCGAATGCTTCAAATTATCGTTAATAATCGATAGAGAAAAATTACAAAGTGCGTGTCGAGCCACGTGCAGTATAGAGTTCATTAGGTTTTTACGATTTTTTTATCGCAAAGCAGGTTTATTAACTCAACCGAACTAAAAAATATAATCAATAGTGAATTTTTTCAAGTTTATTATTAATACTTATTATTAAACCAAGATTATGCTTTAGTATTATTTTTCATCGACAAGTTGTTCGATTCGAATTAATCTTTCGCAAAATTTCCCATTACTAAACTTGCTAACTCCTTTACTTGAAGGGACTTAGCAAGTTTAGTGATTTCCAAGTGCGAATGATTTATTCAACTTATCGAACAAAAAATATACTTATATTAAAAAAACGGTCAAGTGCGAGGCAGAGTCTCGCGTCGAGGGATTTGATATTCCTGTAGTATTTTTAAAAGCAATAAAGCCCATCTTTAAGACCGCAAATAAGATTGTCTGTATTTTTTGCTTCTTTTAATTATCGGTTGTATTTGTCTTGAAGTTGTATCAGCTTATTTTTAACAATTGACAGTATTTTATTGTACAATAATTATTTTCGATAAGGCTATTCAATAGAGTTACTGTATTTCAAGATCAAATACCGACATCGAAACTATCACTATCGCAACATCACTATTCAGCAACTGTTAGTAGGTACTTTTTCTACTTAGCTGCCTAGTTAGAACTCTGAATTCAGAAACGTTCTTTTTCTACGTAGCCTCCTAGTTTTCTTCGTAGCAGTCGTTAAATTCAAGCAGGTGTAATCGCGGCTTAAGCCTGACCCAGAATCTTCATTCGCTTGTTAGCCAAAGCGTCGCATGTGCACATAAGGTGCTCCATGCGTTCGCTTTCTTCACCACACGCTCTTCAGGTAGTTGTATCCGACAGACCCATTATTTAGGTAACACACACAGGAAAAAAATCGCTTCTTTCGAAGGTTTGCCTTCAGTTAGTCATTGTGCATTTGACTTAACAATTTTAAGCGACCTTATTGGTTACGTGGCTTGTCTTGGCTACCAGAAGCGATGACTTACTGCATTCGTGGAAGATGGACGAACTATAGTAAGAAAACGGATTTAGCAAACCTGAAGTACAGAATAAGCTAATAGTACTATAGTCTATTAGGAGGTGGTAGGGCTTTTGTGCAAAGTCCGTCTGGGGAAGTACCACCCTCTTGCTTTTTTATACCGTGAAGCAGCAGTGTTTGCACTGCTGTGTTTCGGTTTGAAGGGCAAGGGAGCCAGGGAAATTACTGGCACATGAGACATACCATCCTAGTTCCAGGGTGGGTAACGCGCTTTGCTGTCTTATTATTGTTTAAATATTTCACTAATAAGACAGTGGGTGTCATGGGCGGTGGTGACCACTTACCATCAGGTGGCCCACATGCTCGTTTAGCCACTTGTGACATAAAATAAAGTCTGACCGTAACTGCTGTACTGCGCCTTAGGTGTGCGCGAGGAGGGTGGGGGAGTGGGAAGGAAAGAGCAAGATCTAGTTACCGCCGCGCCGTGAGCGATGAAGAGCGATGCGGGGGGGGGTGGGGGGGGGGGGTGCGGAGTAGATTGTAAGGGGACCGGAGAGTGACCATTCTGAATGATAGTAATCTTACTTTAATCTGTGTCAGTAGTGTCCGTTGTGTTCCTGGAGGATGTGATAGTCAAACTACGAAAAAAAAATTGTCTTGAAGTTTTTTTTTTAATTTTTTATATTTAGGCTTTTATTGCTTTTTTTAAAACATTTTCAGTTTTACGGAAAGACTCACATCCCTCAGAATCGAAATCCTTGTTATGAGAGATGTCTATAACATTTAATACGTCAGACGATCCATTGAGTAGATTAATTAAGTAGTTCGTTTAGATTTCTCTGTAGAAAATCTCATATAATTTATTTCCTCATAAAGTCCTAAGCGTATATTTTTCTCTTCGCTTAATAATACTCGCTGGCTTACTGTGTTAGCTTATTACAACAAACATCTATCTTTTATAATATAAGATCGATGAAAAAAGGTCGATGAAGTCTTCCGTTGATTTCTTTTTTTCTCGCTTCGCTTAATAAGTCGGTCCCTCAACAATGCAAGGTTCATGTTTAGTATAAGTTCTGTAGAACATAGAACTTTGTTATATCGAGTCGGGGAATTCTTGTGGCATTCTCTATTGTTTCGGCCCCTTATTCAATCTGGTACGGGAAGGGCCCATTACATGATTTAGATTGAGCTCGAATCGCCAGAATGAAGTCTTTTATATTTTCTTTTTTTTCCTTGGCACGGTTTTCGCTTGCGTTTCTATTCAGCCATTTTTATTATTGTTTGACTTTTAATAAAGGATAGTGATTATTGTAACAAAGAGAAGGAAGAATGGGAAAATGCTGTGATGAAAATCTTTAATTTTGGTTCTCACAATGGTAGGAAGTTTTAATTTTAGACAGTTCTATACACAACATGCCGAGAAACGTCCACTGTATGATAGGGAGCTCCCTTTAGAATTCCAGCAAAAACGAATGGTATAATAGTCACAATGCTTGTCAGCGTTGCAGCTGACGCCATGAACCGCGGTTGTTGGTGACCGCAGAATGAAAGATAGTACGATACACAGAAGGACGCTGTTCTCCATCTTCCAGTTTATAGTCTCTTAGTCACCCACGGGTAGAGATCGGTTGGTACTATTCTTTGCCGGCACCACACCGACCAGTGTAAGATATGAGTTCTACTACCAGTAACTGCTCATCATCATCAGGGCCCTGAGTCAAGTGGCTTTCTACAATCGCAAACGCTAGTAGAATATAATGAAAATATATGGAATTGACATTAGCTAACGAAATGTTGCGTGACTATTCTATAGCGTTTGCGATAATAGAAAGCCACTTGACTCAGGGCCCCGGTGTAGGTTACAAGGTCGATGACCGACCTCACAAAACCCGGTGTCAGAGTTGTTGAGCCGCCTCTGACACGGCACATTAACGAACAGATAGTAGTCACGGATAGTAGTTGGGAAGAACGACTTAAAGTGTCTTCCTAAGCACAGAATCTTCTAACTTTTCGGACAATCACGCGCTTTATCCTTCAATGTTCTAGAGGGAGCTCCTTGTCCTGCTGCCATACTCCGAAGTGAAACTACGATAATATCGCACCGATAATTAGTCTATGGATCGGCCTTTGACAAAGAAATTTCCATACAAAGTAAATTTCCGAACGTTATTGTTGTTGTCAATCTGATAATATCGGAGCTCCGATAAAACTTCGGAGTACGCACCCTGCAATGCACGTATCATGGGACGTATGAAACCGACTTTAAGACTAAAAAGGGGGAAATAAAAGTTTTAGGTCAAATATTAGCAGTTAATTAGGAAGCTACTTATATTTAAGTAGGTATATGAAACTTAATTCTAGATTAATTTAATTAAATCACAAATGTTCCTAATTATAAAGTTTTGATAGGTTATCATAAAATATTTACAGATATTTAATTTAAATTATAAGGGTTCCGTACCTAAAGGGTGAAAACGGGACTCTATTAAAATACCTCCATTGTCTGTCTGTCTGTTTGTGATCCAGCCTGTATCTCATGAACCGTAATAGGTAGTCAGTTGAAATTTTCACAGTTTATGTATATCTGTTGCTTCTTTGTGAGGTCGGTCATCGACCTTGCAACCCACACGATATGATGATGATGAAGAGGTTACCCCCAGCCAACTAGCGCCCCCATCAGTTAAAAAAATATTACTCGCTAAATACAAAATTTATCGAATCTGTCTTACGAAATTGAAGTGAAGGTACCTTAGTTTATTTAGACCCTATCAATCCTGAAATATATAGTTCACTGTGTAGTTACAGATACAAAAACTGCTAAAAGTGGCTGTTTTTTGCACTTTTTGTATCTGTAACTACAGTAAACTATATTTTTCAGGATTTACAGGTTCTAAATAAACTAAAGTATCTAAACTTCAATCTGGTAAGACAGATTTTCGATTAGTTTTGTATTGAGCGAGTAATATTTTTTTTAACTAATGGGGGCGCTAGTTGACTGCAGGAAAGCCTAATAACAAACATAACAAAATAAGGAGGGCTTTCCTACTAAAAACTATTTTTTTAAGGCGAGTGCTGATAAGCTAATAAATAACAACAAATAATAAAAACTGGTCAAGTGCTGGTCGGACTCGCGCGAAATTAATACACTTCTGCCTAACTGCGTGTTCATAACCAAGACGTTATTTTGACTACCCTACTATTTTACCATAATAAAGTACCCACTCATATTGAAACTTTACCGTTAAATAAATTCAAAACTGTTATCAAGCAGAAATTATATGAAAAAGGTTATAAAATATCAGATTATCTAGAAGAGAAAAATCCATGGGATTAGGCTGCGGTTCTAACAGGTTAATTCAAAATTCAAATTGACTTATGTTTATTGTATAAACCCTGTACATTCAAACATATTTAAAAGAGCGCGTAGGTTTTTATTATCGCTTCTTTTTTCCCCACCATGGCGCCAATTTGTTTGTGAAGCGATGTAGTTTAGCTGACGTCATTAAGAGATTTTAATATCCAACAATGAATAAACTATTTTGAGTTTGAGTTTGACCTTAGTGGTATGAACCTTCGGTGCGCAAGTCCGACTCGCACTTTAATTACATATTTTGAAAAACAATTCGTTTTAATTTGTAATAGAACATTTTTCGGGATCAGATACTTTTTGGACAATTGATTATGCATGAAATTATTATCTTTGTTTTATATTTTACTGCCTCCCTTTAAAATCTATAAGGAACATTAAACAGAAAGGGTACCTCTATACAAGCCAGAAAGATGTGAATTTGAATCTGCCCATCAAACTGAACATTTTTTCAAAAATAAAATTTCTACTGCATGTGCTGAAATTGTGTCAGGTCGAAAATCTTGTTTTCGTACTTCGACCTTTGTGCCACAAAAAATATGTGCAGTTAGGGCTTTCTGTCTTAACTTGTATATGTCACATAAAATAATAAAAATTATAAGTTGATTATATTACTGCACTATTGTTTTATTTTTATTTTACTTTATTTCGGCAAGGAGCAAGGAGTTTTTATGTCTATAAAATTTATAATATTTTCATGAATAAATAAACTAAGTTCTATAATATGATCAATAAACATTCATTTCATGAAAATTTTTATATTCATCAACTTAGTAACAACAAATTCGTCTTTTAAGTAACAAAATATCCTATTTTAAATAATTTAAAGACTAGGCTGTTTGGGAGTTTAGTCAATGCCTCCTGCGCGCGCCATTTTTACAAATATTTGTGATGTTTACATTGTGTTTATTGAAATTATTTTCAAAAGTATCGACTCCTACAAATAAAATTAAAATACTAAAATTGTAATTAAAGTAGTTCCTCATCGCAGAAAATACTGAGTCATGAAACACAAGTGGTGTGTCAACGTAGAAATCTAAGGAAAATCTTGTTGTCTACGAATTTTCCTACGGGAAAACAGGCAAGAATTTTTTTTATATTATAAATGGGCTTACTCTTGACCTCGATCTAGTCTTGAAGATAGAGATGAGGTCGACGATGGAATGAGCTTTCCCAGAAGAAGCCTATTCACTGGCGACTTGAATAGATTCGGGTTATATGAACTCGGGAACACAGACGCAGGCAGAGAGCCGCGCGCATTATAATAGATGTTTCAAAGCGCTTTGTGCGAATGTGTGGAATATCAACCAAGTATGGGTGGTATCCTGCATTGCGTCTGGACTCCCGATGGTAGAAGGGAGATGGTGGAATAAGCTCGTGGAGCTCTTGAGCACACTCTCCGAAGTACAACCTGTAGAAGACCGACAGACGTGCAACTTTGCGCCGGTGGGCTAGACTGTGAAACTTGGTTTTTACCAGCATCTCATCACCAACGAGCTTCTTGACTCTGCGATCTATCTGCGATCTGCGATTTTACATATTCGCAAATTTGTTGAAAATGTTGTTAGAGCGCGTGCGCTCTAGTTATTACACTCTTGGCTCCATTACGCCCTCGCCTGCGGTTCGGGCTGCAATTCTCGAGGTGTATCAATAAAATAGCGCACTTGCATCTTAATGTACTATTTCGATAATTATAAACTAACTAGGAAATTGATCAATTTACGATTCTTTTTATGTTCCGGTGACAAACACCCTTATTTTTATCACCCCGGATATTTTACAAAGTGGTTCTGTCCATGAAACTGAACAACTGTTCCCAAGGAACATAGGTCGAAAAACGAAAAAAAAATTTGCTTACCATACAAACTGCTTCTTTTTTTTCGGTTTTTTTCGGGAAAAGTTGTTCAGTTTTATGGACAGAAACGTCTCTTAAAATATAGAATACTGTCAAAAAGCTCAAACCAGGTTGAAGCTTATTAAGGTGTAACTTTTGCCCTGGTAATTAATTGTTGGTATTGGGTTAACATAATGTTTTCTTCTGCGCGACTTGATTCTAGTTGACGGTGGATAAACTTTTCTTTCTTGTCCGATTGATTCTAAAATATCTGTAAAAAAAAAACATCCATCATTCATATTAAAAAAAAACATTTTGTTCATATTAGTATTTTTAATTTAATATTGTAATTTAAATTGCATTTGTTGAAATTGTAATTGTATTTCATTGCATACTTATAAAATCTTAAACTTAAGACATAAAGGGCAGATTAAGCCTTTAAATACAGCCTGAAGGATGTGATTATGTTAATTTAACTGTACAATCTTTTGCCAGGAATTTTTTTTTTATAGAAGAGGGAGGCAGACGAGCAGGCGGGTCACCTGGATCATAGGTGCGCTGCCGGCCTTTATGATATTTGAAGGCTCGTTTCTTAAAGGCAAAAAACTAAACAAAACAAATAAAAAAATACCGGTCAAGTGCCAGTCAGACTCACGCGCCGAGGGTTCCGTAATGTATTTTTAGAAGCAATGAAGTCCATTTATAGGACCGCAAAATTAAACATGTTTGTAAAGATTTTGTGCGGATTTCTAAACAACGGTGCTACTAACAGAGATCGTTTCACTTTTTCTGTAATATTTACATAAACGTCTATCGACTATAATTGACTCAGATTAATCCTTTACCAAACTTCGGAGATAAGGGGGGGGGAATGGTATTTTTGTTAAACATTTTTAATTATAACTTGAAAACTAAGAATTGTATAAAAAAAAAAGGACGGGTTGCACTCCGGGAGTGCCGGCAGAAGTGAAAACTTGGATTTTTGAATATTATGCTTTTTGTAAGGGTCAATCGCGCCATTGCTCGCGCTTTTTCGATGAGGCTACAGATCTGACGCTACATCTGAAGCGAGTTTAAAATTTTTTACCCATCTAAAAAAAGTGCCAAGCGCCGCTAAAGAAGTGTTTTTTCACTTCAAAAATATATTTTGAAATGTACAAATGAAGCCCTTTTATATGATACCCCACTCGACCCAGTAACGACAATTAAAAATTTTGACCTCCCCATTTAGGCCCTCTATAACAGTCTACCTTAGTCATCCAAACCGTTCAGCAGATGGCGTTGTATAAAAAGGCGGAGTTTCCTGATCCCGGACTGACGTTTCAGATTCAGATTAGATTCAGATTACTTATTCAATGTAGATTCTTTACAGAATACTTATTGAATGCCATGTAGAATACAATTCAAATAGAACGATTCTACGTTGTCGCGTTGATTAGTATCAATGATTATCTTATGCGCGTCCATCATTGCTTGGAACACATAAAGCACATTGTGTCACCCGACTCTTCTGCCTTTGCTGGGACAAAGAGTGGAAAGCTGGCCCTCCGATATCTCTTGTAACTAGTCTAGTAAGATACTACTAATAAAAGTTATTGGTATACCACTACAGAGTTCCCATATAATATACCCCTCCTCTAAAGCCCCGGTGTAACCCCGGGGATAAAGAATAGGATCGAGCTCCCACGCTCGATATTCTGCCTTATTGCGTCGAAACTGAGGTTTATTTTGGTTTGGTGTGTATAAGGAGTAACGACCCATTGAAATTATCTTTTGAATGACGTATAAAACATAGACTAAAGTTGGTGGGAATCGGACGGATGACGCCCCAAACTTCAAAATTTTTGAAAATCCTGGTCACGTGGCACCAACCGACTGATTTGAGTCGGTCAATGGCGGCCAGGGTTCAAGGCCATATTATACGACCGTAAAATTCGCAACCCTCTTTTTAATTTCATAGATTATTGCGAATTTTTTGTATGATGGGATCAGAGAGGTTAATAATAATAATATTTTTTATGATTCTTTAATTTGCAATAAAGTTGGGCAATCATATTATAAAACTATTCCAAATTTCAAGTCGATAGCATGAGTGGTTGCTGAGATAATGAGGTGTGACAGACGGACGGACAGACAGACAAAGTCGCACCATAATACATACATACATAACATCACGCCTCTTTCCTGTCGGGGTAGGCAGAGACCACAGTCCTCCACCTGCTACGATCTTGACATACTTCCCTTGCTTCCTGTACTTTCATCAATCCTTTCATACATGCTCGTCGGTTTAGGGTACTTTTAACCTGGCCTTTATTCAGAACGTCCTGAATTTGGTCCTGGTCTTTTGGTCCATAAGGGTTCCTTTTTTACCATTTTGGTGTCGGAACCCTAAAAATAAACACCGATATAGGTTAAAATATATATTAAAAAAGACGGATTGCACTCCGGGACTGCCAGCAGAAGTGAAAACTTAAACGTCAACGTTGTGCATTTTTGAATATTTTGGAATGGTTAGGGAATAATTTCGCACGTCAAAGATAGATACCTTGCTAATTTATTTTAGTAGGGGATGACATCTGCCAACATGTCACAACCCCATCATCGATGATGCATAGAAAATATTCAAAATAACCTGTCAAATCCATAGAAAAACGCCTACACCACCTAGTGACGAATTATTCCTTTAATCCTCCTTCTAATTACCTTTATTTTTCTGTGATAAAAGTACATACAATATTCATACAGGGTTATTTTTGGACCCCTGGCCAAATTTTTGTATGTGACTCAGAACACAAACCTGAACAACTTTCCCAAAGAAACATGGACCGAAAAACGAATTTTGTTTTTAGGTCTCCCATACAAACCTTGCACCAGCAACAGTGGAATTTGTATGGGACGACCAAAACTTTTCTCGTTTTTCGACCCATGTTTCTTTGGGAAAGTTGTTCAGTTTCATTGTTTGAGCAACATACGAAAATTTGGCTAAGGGTTCAAAAATAACCCTGTATATTGCGCTATCGTAGACAAACATGACAACTAACGTCAAATCTGACGCGCCGCTAAAGAAGTTTTCACTTCGAAACCCATCTGACGTGAGATCTGACGCGACATCTAAAGTGAGTTTAACATTTTTTACCCATCTAAAAAAGTGCCAAGCGCCGCTAAAGAAGTTTTCACTTCAAAAATTCTTTGAATCCCATATAAACTACATCAGCTGAAAGTCATTTTATTAGGGGACACA
The DNA here is from genome assembly GCA_947532105.1 of Athrips mouffetella. NCBI lineage: Eukaryota > Metazoa > Arthropoda > Insecta > Lepidoptera > Gelechiidae > Athrips > Athrips mouffetella. Next base: position 3,876,922 of record OX383969.1, on the reverse strand, counting down.
CAGTTTTCGTATTTTGACCTATCTTTTAGAAAAACTTTTTCAACACATTTGCTCATAAAACAGCTCTATTTGCACTGTATGAAGGTCCATAATTCAGCTCATTAAACACATGTTTTTGTCATAATATTACTTAACTAGTGTTTTATTTTTGTTTTTTTTTTTAAATCGGCCAAGAGCAAGGAGTTTTTATGCTTATTATGTTACTAAAATTTTCAAGCTGACTTCGAGAAAATATCATAAATGAATGTTGATTTTATGAAATTATTTATAGTAATTAACTAATTAACAATAAATTTGTCATTTACGTAACAAGATATTCAATTTTTGATAATTTATTTCAAGGTAAATGGAATAGGATGTTTGGGTACCGAGTGACAATTACTTTTTTTTATAGCTTGGTTACTAGATTGACTAATAATTGATAAAAGATTGATGGTGTAAGATAACATGGTAATGTTTTGGGGCCTCCTCACGCGACGTATAATCTCTGACCGCTGAAAAAGAAAGAATGCGCGCCATTTTACAAATATTTGTCGTGTTTATTATTGTAATTATTTCTAATAGTGTCGACTTCTACATATAAAAAACGGATCCTGAACCGTCTAAAATACTCATACACGAAATACAATTTTGAAATTTGGTAAAATTATAGGGAAGCATGAACATATGCAGCCGACAAAATGTTCCGGTGGAGGTGCGGTGGACGTAAGGTTAGCAAAAATTTGATTTGTTTTTATTCGCAAATGTGTTGAAAAACGTCGTAAAAAGCTCGTGCGCGTTGGTAATTACACCCTCGGCTCCATTACGCCCTCGCCTGCGGCTCGGGCTGCAATTTCTGAGCCTCGGCTGTAATATCTAAAATAGCGCACTTGCATTTTAATGTACTATTTCATTTCTATTAGAAGATTTACATCCTATATGCTTAATGTTACACCTTGCATAAAGTGATCCAAAATTAAGCTCAAATAAGGCTGAAACTCAACAATGTATAACTGTTACCTCTATACTCATTAAAATGCCTCCTTCTGCTTTTTCTTTTGTTTTTCTTATTTTTTCTTTTCTTTTTCTTATCTTTCCTTTTTTTGTATCCTTGAGAGGGTTGCGTTGTAGTAGTTACTGAAAAAAAAGTACACATAATACCTTCATAACCAAATTTTAGTTCATTTATTTTAATTTTCTATTCAATGTCACTTTGAATCAATTTTGTTATTTAAATTAGTTTTGTAATTTTTGAGATCCTATAAATTGTTATTTAAGTATGCGAATTTGTTGAAGCTCCAAATCTAATATTTAACTTACCTTCATACATAGTTGTTGGTGTATTGTAAACGTCAACTAAATTTTTCTTTTTGTGTAACTTGATTATAGTTGGCGGTGGTGGAGTAAAATTATTCCTTTTGGTTAACATGCTTGTAGTTGGCGGTGGTGGAGTAAAATTCTCCCTTTTGGTTAACTTGCTTCTAATTGGCGGTGGTGGAGTAAAATTCTTCCTTTTGGTTAACATGCTTCTAGTTGGCGGTGGTGGGGTAAAATTCTTCCTTTTGGTTAACATGCTTCTAGTTGGCGGTGGTGGGGTAAAATTCGGAATAATATTGTTTAAATAAAAATGTTTCTCTCTGCGCGGCTTGATTCTACTTAAAGGTGGAGTAAAGTTCGGAATAACATTTTCTAAATAATAATGTTTGTCTCTGCGCGAATTGATTACGGTTGACATTGGAAAAAAATACGGAATAATATTGTCTGAATGAAAATCATTCTTTCTGCGCGAACTGATTTTAGCTGACGGTGGATTAAAGTGAGTAGTAACACGAATCATACTTTTTCGTGATTGTTTAATTGGTATGGAAATATCTTCTTGTGCCTTGAGGGGTTGAGGTGTAGCAGTATCTGAAAAAAAAAAAATGGTCAAGTGCGAGTCGCACTTGTGCGCCGAGGGTTCCGATATACCTATAAATAAAATAAAATATATAATCCATTTACTGCAGACAAAAGAGTCCATATTGTCAATATTACATTTAAATTAAAAAATTACAATTAGAATTGCTATTAAAATAAGATGAAATTCAATTACATTACAATTATTAGAATCAAAATATTTTATTAATTTTATTACAAGTGATGATAACTTCATTAGCTACTTTACCTAAGTTACAAGTGAAAGCAAGCATAAAGACAAGGAGCAATAAAATTTGATTAATTATTTTAGTATTTTTAGAAGCAATTAAGTCTATTTTTAGGACCGCAAAACTAGATTGGTTTGTAAAGATAGCTATCGACTATAATCAAATCACATTTTCCCTCACTTCGGAGTTAAGGGGCGGGAGGGGGGGATTTTTCATCTTAACTTAAAAAATATTTATCGTAGAACAATAAAAAAAAAATTGTGAATGTACAAGTTAAGCCCTTTCTCATGATACCCCACTCCATCTAGTAAAGACAATTTAAAGTTTTGGGCGTAAATGTATTTGATGTAGAACAATTAAAAAATATATATTTGTGAATGTACAAGTTAAGCCCTTTCTTATGAAGCCCTTTCCAACTAGTAAAGACAATTTAAAGTTTTGGGCCCCCTTTACAATAAAATAATAACACTTTTATAATTCTTTCATTTGCAATAAAGTTGAGCAATCGTATCCTAAAACTATTCCAAACAAGTCCATAGCGTGAGTGGTTGCTGATATATATAAAGGTGTGACAGACAGACAGACAGACAGAGTCGCACCATTAGGGTCCCATTTTTACCATTTTGGTTTGGAACCATAAAAACATCATTCAAATCATCACAAATAAATTTAAATGCATTTCAAATTTAATTTAATTTAGACGTTTTTGTAAAATTTTGGTTTGTCTTACATTATGTTTACTTCTACTTTTACTTATTATTTCAATTATGTTTACTTTTTTTGCGACATATATTAGCTTACTTTCATTGAAAACGGTTCACTCATACAGCTGCTCATTTCTTGAAAATAGCGCGTTATAGAAACCCTACAGCGCCATCTGTAATTGGGCTTTAGATAAGACTATACAGAGAAAAGCTCATTCGCTTGTTCTTTTTAAACACGGTATTCTTTATATTGTATAGTATATGAATCCGCATATAAGACGTATTATTTTAGAATTAATAATATTTTACTCTTACCTTACTCACTTAATCAACTTATTTATTAATTATACCTGCCTTAATAATTTTAGTAAAATTTGATTTTATATTTTTCATGTTTACATTTTATACTTTAATTTTATGACTGTTTTACAACAAATATCTACTTATTGTTGATGACAATGTGATAATTTCGTGCCATATTGTATTTGACTTTTAAAATTAGCATGTTTATATACAAAACTAATGTTTTTTACCCCGACTGGCTGAATCACAGTGAAACTATGTAAAATGCACTCACTATGTTTTTAATTTGTAAAATCACATACTAAAAAAATGTTTATTCTCTTTTTCATGAAGTACGGGATTACCGTTGGTCGTCGTAAGAGCCACGTTGCATGGCACGGTTATCTGAACGTTCTTTACGTGTCAAGTCTATATTTGGATTTAGCGTTGAAGAGTTTATATCTGCTAATTTTAGGTTGAACCTTAATTATATTTTGAAGATCCGTGGAGGGAAAGGTCCTCCTTCTCCCAGCAGTGGGACAGCCATAAGTAAGGTAAGATGAAATTCATCATCATCATCATATTAGCCGTATGACGTCCACTGCTGGACATAGGCCTCCCCTAAAGATCTCCATGACGACCGGTCCTGCGCTGCTTGCATCCAGCGGCTCCCCGCGACCTTGACCAGATCGTCGGTCCACCTTGTGGGGGTGAAGTGTAGTAGTACACGTGTAAGTATAGCCACACGTGTATAGGTCATTCACATTAAAAGGCATCGTCCTATTTGACCATATACAGAAATTGATAAGTTAAAAACATTTAGTATTTTTATAGAATAAACAAGGATATCATATTACTGAAACAACTACCATAAATGTATAATAGAGATATCATATTTCAATAACTATGACCATATATGTAAAATTCAATTAACATTAATACATGTAACCTGATATTATTTAGATAAGCTAAATGCCAAGGATAAATTCCTTAGTTCAACAACCTGTGAAAATAGTATAAAAACCCATAATTTTTCCCACTAGATATATTCAACTTTCCACCACCAACTAGTGTGTTTCTCTTGTACAACCCGCATACATTTCATGGCGATCCTGCCAGACCGCTGCTTCTAGGCAGCGCTAGGTCCTAATATGCGTTCCGAGCCGTAGAAAGTACAGTGACGGTCAAAAATTTTCGCGAGTGAAATAAATTTAAAATGTGGTAAAAAGTAAGTTAAAAACTAGGTGAAAAAGGCCAGTGCTGCCTTCTAGGGCAGCACTGGGCCCCGCAAAAAAAAATAAAGTTAAAGTGCCGTGAAAAAAAAAAAAAAAAAAAAAATCAAATGAATTAAAAGAAAGAAGTGCGGGACCATAATTAAATAAAAATGAAATCTTTAAATAAAAAACTGTAATAAAAAAATAAATTGAAACAAGTATACAACACACGTATACGATGATCGCGAGCGACCAAGACATAAGAGTTGACATTTCAATACATTCCTTGAGGAAATACCGCTAGCAACCGGAGTGCAGTCGGTAATATGTAGAAGTCAAGAGATGCGAAGCTGTGTTCCTGGCTTGAAGGTCAAAGTAGCTGCAGTATATTAGTGAAAAACAATGCGTCCCGAGTATTTTTTTAAATTAAATGAGCAATGTTTTTGTTACGTAACTGCAAGCAAGAAGATGAGTTCCGCGTCTGTGTCGATGTCTCTACGACAAAAACCTAGTTAAATAAGGTTAGTATAAGAATAAAAAAAAATTGACACGGATTATGTAAAATAAAATAACTAAGTATCATTTAAATGGACAAATTTATCTTAAGAAAATAGTATTTTCAAATAAGAGATTTCACAATAAATATTATTAAAATAAAAAATTACATTATCCGTGAGCTGATTACTGTTGGCAATATAAAAATGTTATATTATTATGGTGTCTTAAGGATTTAATATAAAAACCGATTATTATTTCTAAGTAGAAAAATACTACTAAAATATTTACTTCTCACCTATAAAATAAGTAATTAATAAATGATTAAATCTACAAGGAGTAGATAGGTAATCAATGAAGATTAAAAATATTCTTTAAAAGGTGAAACTAGGATGACAAAAATAATAAATAAAATAAATTATCGAATTTACTAACAAAAATAATATAAAACCGATATGTGGCAAAAAAAAAAAAAGTCGCAATAACTATTAAAAGACGGATGAAAAATATAAATTAATAAATACAAAGAAAAAAAAAATTAAAATAAAAAAAAACAGTAAAAACAAAAAATAATAATAATAAAGAACAAGAAAACGACAATAAAATAAATAAATTTCGTGCAAATTTTATTAAATTCTGCCAAAATAAGTAAAACCAAACATATTAAGAATAGAAAAGGATCAGAATAATTTACAAAATTAAAAGTTAATAAAATTCCAGCTAAGAAAATATAGATAAAACCATACTCGGTTAGTCAGCGATAGTGATGATGTCAGCAAGGTCACGATACGTTCATACGTAACCAGAGATCGAATTAAGACAGATCAGCAACATAGTGACGAATAGATAGAAAAGAAGCTTGTATAAAGTAATACAACTATACCGGGTCTCAAATATTTTTTTTTGTTGTTACGAATTCGGAATAAGCAAACGAAAACATTTAATAAATGGAAAGGGATTAAAAAAGTATTACTAAAATTTAGGAAGACAGTTGAATGCAAACATGTAAATATGATACCCTAGTACTCGCATGTACAGTCCGTTACACATTAACTTAAACAAATTTTATTTTTAATAAACGATTATACATAATTTAAATTAAATAGTTAAACCTAGAAAACAACTTTAATAAATAAATTAGAAAATAAACTAAATTGACAAAATAAATTAAACACAAAATTATATTTGCAAAAAAATAAATAAATAGACATTTCATATGTTTCAATTATGATTGTGTTTAGATGCAAGCGTCCATAAGAGGTTAGGATATAGAGATGCGATATTGCGACCGTGTAATAAGAAAAAAAAAAAGTCTTAAAAATTACATGTAAATAAAAAAAATATACAAATAAGCACAGTAATTAAATAATGATATTAATAAATACGAAATATGTATAAATAAGAAAGACTGCTAAGTCCAATAATATGAATGTTAAGAATTATAAAAAGAAATAACTAATACAAATAAAAAGGATAGATGACTAAAAGAGATGTCGAATCAAAATAAATACTGGAAAAGTATTAGAAAAAAATATATCAAAGGATAGACTTATAAATAAAACGGAAAAAAAAAAGTACGTTGAAGGCATAGCTTGTAAAGAAATAAAGTATTAAAAATCTTTTGCTACCGTAGTGAGCAAATAGGTGCTTTACTTCTAGAGGAATGAACAAAGAATGGAGTTGAGTATGATAAAAAGAGATGGGAATACTTCGGTAGACAAGGTCTTGGCAATCGGTTGGACTGATCACCCAAACGGTTACCTAATAATTAAGACATTGCATATCGGAATATTCAGATAATGGTTTGAGAAAGTAAGAGAGAAAGCAAGGAATGGCATACAAAGAGTATGTATGGAAAAGTAATAATGCTCATACGAGTAAAAACTACAATAAAGCTCGTAAAAGGTACACAGGTACACCATATAGGACTCGATAAAACCCTTCAGTAGAATCATAGGTCAGGACGAGCTCCACCAATGAATACAGTTTGGGAAAAAGACCCTATATGTTAATGGTACGTTGAGTGTCAGATCATTCTAAAAAAATCATAGTGACAACGAGTTTGCTCTGTGGAAATAGATAGAACTGACCTCTAAATTAGGGCGTGCGCACGACCCGTGGCAAATATGCCATCTTTTATTGTATTTGAGTCGACTCCTCATATTATTACGTACCCATAATAAATATAAATGTTTTAGCCGGCCGGCCCCACAAACTTAATTGTTTGTATGTGTACCATATTTATAAATAAATAAATACTTCTGCCGGTGTACCCCAGCAAGTAATAAAAAACCGAGCAAGATATGACAAGTTAATTTATTAACTAAAAACAATGAAGCATGCAAATAAACTAAGATTAAAAAGGCCAAACTATATTCGAAAAAGAATAAATCATAGAATAGCGCTATATAAATATAAAAATATGACGAAAAAAATAGGCGTATGAAAATATAAAAGTAAGGTATACCAAACAACATATCGAAAAGAATTTAAGAAATAAAAGACATAAAGTTTTAAAGTAGTAAGAGACTAGGTACTAAAATATTAGTGAAATACAAACAAGAGTCTGTAATGGAATTGACAACCAAGAATTATCTTGTTGCCTTATCCTTATGATTCTTTCGTTAACAAACGAATCATAACGATACAACGGCGTAATAAAATACCGGATATGACAATAACTTATAAGAAGTTAAAATAAACATAAGTATTCTAAGGTTAAAAATATTTTAATAACATTACGTAAATATAAGTAATATTAATAGCTAAACAGTACAAAAAGGTGAAAAGTAAATAAAATTTTTGTAATAAAAAATTGCCAACATTACCAATATTTAAAATAAATAAAAAATAGCTTAGGAAAATAATTGTAATAAGTTGAAAAACAATGGAAAATAATAAAAATAATACTACATGTTAACATTTAATTATAGATTAGGATGAATAGATAAAAAAAAAGTTAAGCTAATAAATAAATTAATAGGTTCAAAAAAAAAAGAAAAACTGTGTTGTTAAACTTTCAGTTAAATAGTTTGAGAAAACCGATAAAATGAAAAATGGGCTAACAAAGAACCCAAGATCAAAAAGAAAAAAAAAAAACCCTTAGATCAAGAATTTTGAAAGTACTGTACTAAATAAAACATAACATGTAAAACAGAATTTTTTCACAAAATCAGCATAATTTAGATTTGAATTAAAAAAAGAGAAGACGTAAATAATATATAAAAAAAAAAAATTAATAAATGTGGAATAAAAAGGTATAAGATGTTACTAGCAAAAGAAAAACAAAAAAAAAAAATTATAAAAAAAATGTAATCAAAAATGTTATAAGATAGTTTATTTGTAAAAAAGGAAGATAGAGGAAACATTAACTGTCAGAACTTATGATAACACAGCCAAAATATTTTTTTTCTTTCTCACAAAAAGAAAACTAAAACAAAACCATAAATAAAACTAAGGAACTCCATCTTTCTTACCTAGTATAGTTTAGAAATAATTTTTATATTTGATTACAATAAGCAAAAGGTCAACATATGTGACCAATGTAATAACAATGCACCTACTAGCAGTGCATCATTGTAATCTATATATATAAAATAGTATGTGTAAAACCAATTATAGTATAACGAAATGTAAGATTATAAAAAAGAGCGCGTGGGTTTTTTTCATGTCGCTTCTTTTTGTTTTCCCACAAAGCGCCAACTCATTTGCGAAGCGATGTAATGTAACCAACATTAAGATAGAGACAAATTAGACCCTGTATATGTAGGTCCATATACTGTTTTAGAAACTCAAGACCCTAATGTAAAAATTTTGGTTTCTGGAAAAGAATATTTAATTCATAAAAATAGAACTATACCTTATAAGTTTCACAAATAAAACGACAACTCACATTCTACCGCCCACACAGTAGCGCTGTAGTGGATTCCCAACTCATATATAAGCACCTCCATGGCCTGTGGCGAAAGCTGCTTGTCCTCGGGATTCAGCAGTGGGTGCCCCGGTACAGCATCCACTAAGGCCGTCACACAAGCCGACGGGCCGTACGTCGCCGAAATGCCCAAAACACGAAGATCATGGACCAACGCACAAAGCGTAAGCCTAGCCCTCGCCTCCGGTAAAACGACATTTTTAATTTCGAAATCCATAATAAAAATTCAGGAAATTCGGTAACTCCGTGAACAACTTATGTAAGTCACAGCGACACGATAAGTGACCCAATAAAAAGATAGACAAATTATTAAAGCAAGACAACAAATTCCAGAATCCAAAAAAGGGATCTTCAAGTTTTCAATTACATTAGAAATTAAGTTAGCATAAACACTAACATAACATAAACATTATCCCTAGCTAATAAAAACCTTCGAGAAGTAAGCAAAAATACTTATGCATCTCCTCCCAACAACAATATTGTATTACCAAATGTAAACTTGTAACCATAACGGTAACTGTAATCCAATCTAGTATATAAACATTGTTTGTAAGCTTAGATAATTTGTAAGCAAATCCTAGAACAAGCCGAAGATAGTAACGTAAATATTTGTATTCAGTGTATATAATATATTACTATTTTTTACTTTCAAAAAAAAAAAAAAAAAAGGGGGAAGGTGAAGTGTAGTAGTACACGTGTAAGTATAGCCACACGTGTATAGGTCATTCACATTAAAAGGCATCGTCCTATTTGACCATATACAGAAATTGATAAGTTAAAAACATTTAGTATTTTTATAGAATAAACAAGGATATCATATTACTGAAACAACTACCATAAATGTATAATAGAGATATCATATTTCAATAACTATGACCATATATGTAAAATTCAATTAACATTAATACATGTAACCTGATATTATTTAGATAAGCTAAATGCCAAGGATAAATTCCTTAGTTCAACAACCTGTGAAAATAGTATAAAAACCCATAATTTTTCCCACTAGATATATTCAACTTTCCACCACCAACTAGTGTGTTTCTCTTGTACAACCCGCATACATTTCAGGGGGCCTGCCAACGCTTCGTCTTCCGGTACGTGGTCGCCACTTTATAACCCTCACGCCCCATCGGCCATCGGTTCTTCTTGCGATGTGCCCTGCCCACTGCCACTTCAGTTTAGCGATTCTCAGGGCTATGTCAGTTACTTTAGTTCTTCTGCGGATCTCCTCATTTCTGATTCGATCGCGCAAAGAGACTCCGAGCATAGCCCTTTCCATAGCCCTTTGGGTGACTTTGAGCTTTCTGATAAGGCCCATCGTGAGCGGTGACGTCTTGGTGCCATATGTCATCACTGGCAACACACACTGGTCAAAGACTTTCGTCTTGAGACACTGCGGTATTTTGGACGTGAAGATATTGCGGAGCTTCCCGAACGCTGCCAATCAGAGTCGGATTCGACGAGTAACCTCTTTCTCTAAGTTGGATTTACCCAGCTGGACTGTTTGTCCCAGGTATACGTACTCATCAACAACTTCGAGCGTAGAGTCTCCAACTTTGAGTGGAGTGGGTACAACAAGGGCGTTAAGATCCACTTGTTGTGAAACTCTACTGAGGTTATTGAGCATCGTGCCGAGATCTTCCAGGGTCTCAGCCATTAAGTCAATATCGTCGGCAAATCGAAGGTGGGTCATGTACTCGCCATTGATGTTGATGCCAAGTCCTTTCCAGTCCAGGAATTTGAAGACGTCTTCCAATGCAGCGGTGAACAGTTTAGGAGATATGACGTCTCCCTGTCTCACTCCTCGCTGCAATTGGATAGGTTTCGAGTCTGGTCCTGAAGACGAACTGACATAGTGGCGTTTTTGTACAGATCGTCCTGAAGACGAACTGACATAGTGGCGTTTTTGTACAGATCCTTCAACACTTCAATGTACCGATAGTCGACTTGGCACCTCTGGGGAGATCGTTGCACGGCCCACGTCTCGATCGAATCGAAGGCCTTCTCGTAGTCCACAAACGCTAGGCAAAGTGGCAGGTTATACTCTTCGGTCTTCTGTATAACTTGCCGTAGCGTATGTATGTGGTCTATGGTACTGAAGCCTTTACGAAAACCGGCTTGTTCGGGAGGCTGGAAGTCGTCGAGCCTGCGCGCGAGACGGTTCGTAATGACTCTCGAGAACAGCTTATAGACATGGCTCAGAAGTGAGGTCGGTCTGTAATTCTTCAGCAGGGTCTTATCACCCTTTTTGAAGAAGAGTACCACCACACTTCTGTGCCATGCCTGTGGCGTTTTCCCTTCGAGTATGACAGAATTAAATAGCTTCTGAAGAGCTTTAAGCACTGGCCTTCCGCCTGCTTTCAGAAGCTTAGCCGTAATTCCATCGTGTCCGGGTGCCTTGTTGTTTCTAAGCTGTCTGAGAGCCATTCTAATCTCGTACAAGCTGACGTCCGGGATATCTTCGGTATGGTGTCGGGTAAGTCTAGCTCTTGGATCGTTGGCCAGACTGCTAACGGGTGGGCCGGTTGACGTGTATAACTGCCCATAGAACTTCTTGACTTCCCTCTGTAGCTCAGGCTTGGACGATACGGTTCTTCCATCCTCGGTCTTCAGCCTCGTCAACTGGCTCTGTCCAATAGACAGATCTCTTGCGAACACTTTAGAGCCTTTGTTCTGCTCAATCGCTTCTTTAATATGGTTAGTATTAAATAGCCGAAGGTCACGAGTCAGAGACTTAGAGATCTGTTTATTGAGCCGCCGATATTGGGAAGCATCGACCGAAGACTGCAGAACCATTTCGCGGCTTTCTTCCATTAGCTTGAGGGTATGGTCAGAGATCTTTTTGTTTTTTTTAGTACGGTGGGGTCTAAAGTACTTTGACCCAATTGTATGGACAGTTTCCATGAACCCGTTATTGTAGTCGTCCACATCTACGCATTCACCAAGGCATTCAAAGCGGTTTTGCAGTTCGAGCTGAAAGCCGTCGGGGTTTTGGATATTGATGGGTCCTGGTCAGAGCGTAGACTTCATCAGTCGAGTTCTTTCCAGCTTTACGTTGATATTCAATGTGCCTCTTACCAACCGGTGATCACTTCCGGTTTTAACCGCATTGATCACAGAGACATCATTGAATATTTGCTTCTTCGTCGACATGATAAAATCAAAGATGAGATTAATATAGTACAATATAGATAGAATGAAATTCTGTATCACACCACACGTTGCACTCCAGACAATTGGCGAAATTTTTTTTTTAGCCTGCTAGATAGAGAGATAAAAATAAGCGTGCAAGCATGTTCTCAAATCAGCATGTTCTCAACTCGACCGAAAATTATTTTTCACCTCCAAAGCTCGGAAACATTTGTTTTGTCGGTTAAATTCTGCGGCCAAAAGCGATTTTTGGCCCCTAGCGGGCAAAAGGTTTTTCTGCGGCCAAAAGCGATTTTTGGCCGCTAGCGGGCAAAAGGTTTTTGAAATTCGAATGTGATGCAGTATGGCAGACCTCCACGCTGCGGTACTGGCTGCTTCCTCGCTTTAGTAAGGTGAAAAATTTTGTGTTTCGCTCGGCAGCAAAGTTATTTTGCGTTTCGTGCCTTGAAACCTTCGCTACGCTCAGGATTCTTCTTCTAGAATCCTTCGCTTGCTCAGGTTTCAATACAAGGCACTCACGCCAAATAACGCTTTTGCTGCCTTGCATAACAAATAACTATTTTGAGGTGTAACGTATCATGTTCTCGAACAAAACAACCAAAAGTCACTCTATTTGTGTTAGTTAAGTACTAAGTATTATTTATATTGTAATTTTAAGTATATTAGTGTGTATTGTGTGTATAGTAGTGTGTAGTAGGTATAACTAGGTATCTTTTTTTTTGTACATATTTTATGATAGTCTGCTATTTATTAAAACATATGTATTTTTTTTATTCTCCTTTCACACTTTTAAATGCACATTCCTGTGCCCATTTATATGTCATTCTTTCACACCAGCTAGGTTGGCTGGAAGAGATCTCTTATAGAGATAAGCTCACCTTTGTAAACAAATTTAGAGTTAAAATTTTATGTTATTTGTGCACAATAAAATATATATATATATATAAGTTAGGTTCACACGTTTTTTTTTTATAAGTTTTACAATACCTTGCTCGTCAAATTCATTCATTCTCAACGAATTAATTTTGTCAAATGCATGTTCTTTACGTCGAATTGCTAATCGCCTTTGCTTCCTATCTTTATATTGTTGGTCATGTGCAGCACTTTTTAAATATTCTCTTCTCTCCAAGGAAGGAAAACCCACTTTATTTTGTTCAAAAGCTGTCCAAGTCCTCTTTACGCCATCCTGTAAAATAAAAAAGCGGCCAAGTGACTTACCATCAGGTGACCCGTCTGCTCGTCTGTTTTCCTATTTTATAAAAAAATATATATATACAGGGTGTTAATTTGATTGCGTGCCATAGCTTAAGGGGTGGTTCAATTACGATAAAGGAACTCAAAAAGAAAATTAAAAAAAATCCTACTTAAAAAATTTTTTACTCCATTGAAACTAAACTAACGCGGAGAGCAATGACCTTGAGCACAGCGCTATCAAAAGATTGTAGTTGGCTGTGTATAGACTTAAGTCTCTTTGTATAACTTATTCTTAAAGTAAGCCTTTGTACACTGCTGTTATTTGTTCCAAATAAATAAAATAAAATAAAAATAAAGAGTTTCAGTTATGTATGTGCCTACCTTATCCACTGATACTGCGTACCACTGATGCTCCGTCCGGGTCATTGCCCTCCGCGTTAGTTAAGTTTCAATGAAGTTTTAGTATTTTTTTTGGTGGTTTTTTTTTATATTTTTTTGTGGTGCCTTATCGTTACTGAAAGACCCCCTAAGCTATGGCACGCAATTAATTTAACACCCCGTATAAGTGCAAGTCGGACTCACTCACTAACCCTATTTTTATTTCCCCGGATATTTAGGCGGTGGTTCTGTCCATGAAACTGAATAACTTTTCCCAAGGAAAAAAATCTAACGTCATACCAATTTTCACGCTTGTAAGTGTTCCCGTTTTTACGATAGAGCTAAAACAAAAATCGAGCAAAATACGCCTAAAAACACGTTTTTATAAGGGAACCCCCTTTAATTTATAATATTTTATATTTTTATTATTTGTTGTTAAGCAGCAATCGAAATTCATAATTTGTAAAAAATTTAACAGCCCATTGACAGACAGACAGACATCGCAGGCATATTAATAGGGTCGCCTTTTCACCCTTTGAACCTAAAAAACAAAAACTGATAAACACGTCAAAAACAACATTAATATTGATATCCGGAGCGCTCGAGCTGAGCAGACGTCGTGTACTCAGTTAATTTCCGATTTTTCGTAATTTGTGTCAAACGGTAGTGAGCTTTAGTGCAGTGACATTAGGGTTTATTCAAGAGTGCAGAGATAATTAACGCCACATAATACGTCTCACTCCTATTCACCTGCTATCTTTGTCGTAGCGATACGTTTGGATATACAACGTGTTAGCGGAATAAGCGAAACTAAGAAAATTGTTTGTTCAGAATCGAGAGTAGAATCAATTTCAGGAGTTTTTGATAGTGGTAATTTTTTTATTTTTTATTATTTAAATTTTTGACGCTTCTATTCTAAATATTTCGGTATCGCTCGGTTTATGAGCGGTGAGGATGGGAGGGAAGTATGCGTGGCATGCGCAGAGTGCGCAGACTAGAACAACGATGAAACTAGAACAGTGATGAAACTTTAAAATAACAATATCTGGATAAAAAAAGCTTTTTTAAAGATTTTTTTACAGGAATGGATTTATTTTAATATAAATTAGTTGGGGTGTATGACGCTTTCGCTTATTCCATTAACATGTTGAATAGTTTCTACCCTACCGCCGCCGCCTGTTGACATCAGCGCGGAATGGACAAATTTCTAGGAAGCCCGAAAACAAATCCTGCAGACTTGAAAACAAGCTCTTTTCCTGATTTATCCCAACTTGATAAAGACAGTGCTGTCAAAAACTTGCGCCGGCAGCATAAGCAAATAAACCCTGAGATTGAAGAAATGGAGACTTTACTTGAGAAATACTCAGGCATTGTCAGCGAAAAACTGAACATATCTCAAAACGACATCGAGATAAAAATGTCTTCTTTACACGAAGACTTTAAAACTGCAGTTAGAAGCGATTTAGATATCATCAAAATAGAATTAAAAAAAAACCGGCTAAGTGCGAGTCGGACTCGCGCACCGAGGGTTCCGTACTACCACATAATCATAATTGTATTAGTTGAAATTTCAGTAAGTTAATGTGCTAGATTTTTTGAGTCCAACACGCGCTTGACCAAATTTTATTATTTGTTGTTATTTTATAGCTTATGCACTATAAACATACCAATTTTCAAGTTTGTAAGCGTTCCCGTTTTTAAAATAGAACTAAAACAAAAATCGCCTCCGCGACCATCCAACTTGACCCCTGTCTTATATATGAATGTTCTTGGAACGGGAGCTCACCACAATTGGTTACCATTATTTGTGAGAAAAGTTGTAATATTTAATGATTTCAGACTTTTCCCGTTATTTGTACTATGAGACCTAGCTTCTTGCGAAATTTCATATTTTTAGGTCAACGGGAAGTACCCTGTAGGTTTTGCTTTTTTGCATAAATGTATAGAGATGAGGACATAAAATGCCATATCTTTTGATTGCGTCGTTGTAAAAAATTGAAATTTTCAGATCTTGTGTGGTTCATGGATCCTAATATATGGTATTAATTTCAACCTGATACCCGTTCGTGAGATAAAGGGTCTTGACAGACAGACAGAAAGACAGACAGACAAACGGACAACAAAGTGATCCTATAAACGTTCCGCTTTTTTCTTTTGAGGTACGGAACCCTAAAAACGTAAAGGATGAGCAAGCAAAGATTCAAACTACTCAATGTGATTTTTCTATCTCGGTTAATGATCTCGGTGAACGCACTATTACCGCGGAGAAAACAATGAAGGGCAATTCAAGCGCTATAAGTGGCTTACATGAACAAGTACATAATCTACAATTGGAACTGAATGCACAACAGCAACGCGACCGTCTTTTAAACTTGGAGATAGCAGGAATCCCTGAGAAAAGTAACGAAAACTTAGCTTCTCATCTGATTAATATTGCGAAATTTGTTGGTGTTGAGATATCGTCTATTTATATTGACCACATTACCCGTGTCAAACCACGTAACATGATTCAAGGCCGTCCAAAAACCATAATAGCCAAATTGCGATCCCGTCTACTTAGGGACTCGATCATTTCCGGAATTCGAGCTAAAAAGGGTATTGTAACATCGGCATAAAAGATTTATATTAATAAGCATCTAACTCCGTTGAATAAAATGCTATTTATAGAAGCCCGGAAGAAAAAAACAGCTGCTCAGTTTCAGTACTTATGGGTACGCGACGGAAAAATATTTGCTAGGAAAAATGATAACTTTCAGCTTATTTTCATTCGCACCGGCAAACGACCTAAACAAAATATTTTAATTTAATGCACTTACTAAATCAGAAATATTTATATTAGCACTTATTATTTATAGCTTATGTATTCTGTGTGTCATTTTACGTCATACATTACACTTAGTCATATTTTTTTATCTTGTTTTGGTAGGTCGGAACGAAATTTTTGCTTGTTTTATTCACGAATACCTTACTTCGAAGTACTAATTGTCATGTTTACATTCACCATATGCATGCAAAATAGATCATTTTTAGTAGTTTAATCGAATCAGATTTTTACAGGCGTATTAATACACTTAAAGACAAAAAACTATCTTTCTTATGATGGCTAATAACTTTAATGAGGGTGGATAGAAACTTATATTTTTTTATCAAAATGTGCGGGGACTAGACTACTTTCAAAAACGAAATATTTGAAGTTCTGCTTAGTGATTCTATGGATTAGCTATTAAAGGAGCAGTAATTTAGTTTTGTGCTAGTTTTCCCTGCATAGTGGTTTAGGTTTAAAGATACTTTATTTCTCATTAAAGACATTTACGTCACTTACATGAGAACAAAAAATAAAACAAGGTTAACAATCGTTCGTTTTGCATCGAGAAGTTACACACTTTTATGCTCACTAAAAACTTAAAACTTAACTGCCTTTTCACAACCTAAAATCACTTGTAACAATTAAATCATTACATAGACTTACTGATAATATGATTAGCTAAATTAGCTTTAAATGTTATAATTGAAATAATTTTTTTCTTACACCGATTCCAAGACATAGTCGTCGGGCTAAGCATGCGATTCATTTTAATTTTATTATACTTATCCTTTCTGACGGGATTTTTCAAGATTTTTTTTATTTTTGTAGATTTTTGTTATGCAGTCAAGAGAGGGTTAAACATGACACTTGTACTCGTATTGTAACTTTCACTCCTGCGATTTATTTTAATTTTATTATACTTAACCTTTCTGACAGGATGTTTCAAGATTTTTGTTATTTTTGTAGATTTTGTTATGCAGTGAAGAGAGGGTTAAACATGACACTTTTATTGTAACTTTCACTCCTGCGATTTACTTAAATTTTATTATACTCATCCTTTCTGACAGGATTTTTCAAAGGTAGGTAGATTTTTGTATTGCAGTCAAGAGAGGGTAAGGGCATGACACTTGAATTGTAACTTTAACACCTATGACAATTAAAATGAAATAAAATTGTTCAAATTCAAATGTGACAAACTTGACATGCCTTTTATTTGACTGTACTAGCTTTACTATTGTTATTTTTTTTTCGTTCATTTGTTTCGATCCACACACCTTTTCTTTATTACGCCTTAAATCTAGGTTTTAAAAAAAATAATACGTCAAAATATACTGTCGGTTAGAGATCCCTTAAGGGCTGTCACTTTATCTGCCTTCTTAACTTTTGACTTTGTGGAGGCTTTGCGCAACTGCCAAATAATGCAGCAATACGGATTGTTTTGCAATGACCTGCATATTGAAATTTGATTTAAAATTGAATTTGAGTTTAAAAAGGTCTTTGTTGGCAACACGTTGTTGACCTACTTTACAAGAGGTTACCATGTTTTATATCGTTTCATGGACCAATATTGCTTTGTTATTGAAACTCTGTGCTACTCTTTGCAGTTATTTTTTTCTAGGGAATAAGTAAGACATTCATGGTACTCTTTTTCTTTCTTTTTTATTTATTTAATTTTGCAATCAGAATTACATGGTATAATTGTCTGTTCTGTTCTATACAGGGTGTTAATTTGATTGCGTGCCATAGCTTAGGGGGTGGTTCAGTAACGATAAAGGAACTAAAAAAAAATAAAAAATAAATCCCACTTAAATCAATTTTAACTCCATTGAAACTATGGCAATGACCCAAAAGTGCGCGAAAGAGTTTCAGTTATGTATGTGCCTACCTTATCCACTGATACTGCGTACCACTGATGCTCCGTTCAGGACATTGCCCTCCGCGTTCGTTAAGTTTCAATGAATTTTAGTTTTTTTTAAGTAGGATTTTTTAAATATTGTTTTTGTGTTTCTTTATCGTTACTCAAACGCCCCGTAAGCTATGGCACGCAATCAAATTAACACCCTGTATAAAACTGTAATCATCAATCAATAGAAATTTAAGATATTCAATGTAATTTATGCTGTTGTTGTCCCAAATCTATGTATATAAAAGAAGAAGGTGACTGACTGACTGACTGACTCACTGACTGACTTATCAACGCACAGCCCAAACCGCTGGGTCTAGAGATTCCAAATTTGGCATGTAGGTTCCTTATGAGGCCTAGGGGTGCACTAAGAAAGGGTTTTTCAAAATTCCATCCCTAAGGGGGTAAAATAGGGGATGAAAGTTTGTATGAAAGTCCGTCAGTTTTGAAGTTAGGATCTTCAAAATTTGTATTAAGGCTGATGACTAAAAATTAATATTAACGTGTCTCAGGGTTTTTGAAAATTCGACACCCTTTAGGGTGAAAAGGGGGATGAAGTTGAAAATTCTTTTTTTTTTATAGTAAAATCCACATAATTTATTATTTAGGCATTAATTATGTAATTCTATGCAACGTTTATCACTGTTATTGAAATTCCACCCCAAATTCAACCCCTAAAAAAAGGAAATGGGGTGAAAAAGTCTAAAAACCAATATGGGTATCGTTTGTATGGTTTATCGGGTCGCTGATTACGAAAACTACAACAATTTTGAAATCCGACGTGGTAGACGTAAAATACCATCATTCCCTAGGGATGGGGTTGGGGTGCGATAGGGTTGAAATGTGAATATGGGTGTCGTTTGTATGGTTTATCGGGTCGCTGATTACGAAAACTACAACAATTTTGAAATCCAACGTGGTGGACGTGAAATACCATCATCCCCCTGGGGATGGAGTTGGAGTGCGATAGGTTTGAAATGTCTAAAAATCAATATGGGTGTCGTTGGTACGGTTTATCGGGTCGCTGATTACGAAAGCTACAACAACTTTGAAATCCAACGTGTTGGACGTGAAATACCATCATCCCCTGGGGATGGGGTTGGGGTGCGATAGGTTTGAAATGTCTAAAAATAAATATGAGTGTCGTTTCTATGTTAGGGATAGCGGTGAAATTGGCGTTAGGGGTAGGGATAGAGGCAGGGATAGGGAGAGGTAGAGGAAGAGAGGTAGAGAGGTAGAGAGGTAGAGAGGTAGAGAGGTAGAGAGGTAGAGAGGTAGAGAGGTAGAGAGGTAGAGAGGTAGAGAGGTAGAGAGGTAGAGAGGTAGAGAGGTAGAGAGGTAGAGAGGTAGAGAGGTAGAGAGGTAGAGAGGTAGAGAGGTAGAGAGGTAGAGATGTGGAGAGGTAGAGAGGTGGAGAGGTGGAGAGGTAGAGAGGTGGAGAGGTAGAGGTTCAGGTAAAGTAGAGGGAGAGGGAGAAGGAGGGGAAGGGGGAGAGGGAGGGTGAGAGGGAGGGAGAGGGGGAGGGGGAGAGGGAGAGGGAGGGGGAGGGGGAGAGGCAGGGGGAGAGGAAGGAGGGGGAGTGGGAGAGACAGAGGGAGGGCGAGGGGGAGAGGAAGGGGAGAGAGGGAGAGGGTTTTAGTTTTTCTCAATTTCTTCTGCGAATTGGCTCTGTTTTGAAATATTACATAAAGGTGTCTCTCATCTCTCTCTTTACATTTGTTAGGATACTGCTGCTAAGTTCCTCTGTTCTGAGTAACTTATGTTATGAGTAACTTCTGTATATTTAATAAAATTCAGCTGGATCTTGAATTATACTCATTGATTTGCGCAGGGTTAGTCCTGTTTTTCCTTAGTTTAAAATTACCCCCAAATGACGGGAAAATATTGTAGTGTATGGCGATACCTTAATTATTTATTTTACATGATCCGTGGCTGTTGTATACTTGTTTCTCGTTACGTTTGGTTTTTGTCACTAATACGAGTAATCTGGACTCATCCCTAAGTGCTTGTTCCTGCTTAGCCAGTCTGCTCGTTCCAGTTTTTGTGTTCGAAGAGAAAATTAGTGCAGTGATGCCGTTGCAACTCGTACTTTCATATGTTCAGGAGAGGGCTGTTCAATTCTCTATATCACATTGTGTGCAGTTGTACTACTGCCGCATGTACTCCACCGGGGCCGGTGACGTTTATTTGGCCTGTTTTGATGCCCCTGCTGGGCATTATTTACTTGACCCGCTAGCCATGAATGATGACCGGAGGTTATTTCTATATATGGAGCTCGGCATCACTCTTCCGGGTGGAGCGGCGCTGGTAGTGGACTTCGATCTATCGCCCAGTGGCTTGTGTTGGTGGTTCACATGGACGGAGATGTTGCCTTCCCTTTTATATTTTAATCTTTAAATTTTTTTTTATTAAAAGAAAAAAATTTTTTTTTTTTGTTCTCTGTGATCTTGTGTTTTTGTTTATTTTTCCTGTGATTAGTACAAAAACCAAACGTAACGAGAAACAAGTATACAACAGCCACGGATCATGTAAAATAAATAATTAAGGTATCGCCATACACTACAATATCTCATTGCTTCGGAAAACCAGTAACAACCTAAATACGAAATCCACGCGAGCGAAGCCGCGGGTAACAGCTAGTATAATAATAAAAAAGAAAAATACTTACAACAAACTTTTCCGGTAAGTGTGAAAAAAAATCCTTCAACATAGGGGAACACATAATATACTTGCTCTGTATGAGGTAGAAACATAAAATAATTTTTGGCACTGACATACTTGCATCAATTAGCAGTAGTTACACCCGAATGAACAGAGATGTATGATATTGTTTTAATAATAGACCACATCATAACCCCTCATAGATAAAGCAAAACATATCGGTAACGCATAGTTAAGGTGACGTTTCGTCTCCGCGAGACACGACTGATTGATTATTTTTTTTTCTTACAATTTACATAATCTAATATATAATCAGTACCTGGGCGACCGAGCTTCGCTCTGTATAATCTTAACCGAAGCTCAACAACTGATGGCGCTATAGGGTTTCTGAATCCCGCTATTTTGAAGAAATGCTAAAAAAAATGAAGAGATCGAATTTTTCCAGACACCAGACCTAGCTAGACCGATTTTTTGCCTAGATCGAGCTTTAAGAGGGGAAGGGCGGTGAGTGGACGTGTGTGGTAGCTTGACGTGCTCTTGACTGTACCTCCCTACATAGACGTATGCACGTAAAACTTATGAACGTATTAAAGATACAGATTTAAAGATAAATATAGGGATTTACGTATCAAAGATAAAGATAGGAATTTTGAATTATTTTCATCATCATCATCATATCAGCCGAAAGACGTCCACTTCTGGACATAGGCCTCCCCTAAGGAACTCCGTGACGACCGGTCCTGCGGTGCTCGCATCCAGCGGCTTCCCGCGACCTTGACCAGATCGTCGGTCCACCTTGTGGGGGGCCTGCCAACGCTTCGTCTTCCGGTACGTGGTCGCCACTCTAGAACCCTCACGCCCCATCGGCCATCGGTTCTTCTTGCGATGTGGTTCGGTTAGCGATTCTCAGGGCTATGTCAGTTACTTTAGTTCTTCTGCGAATAGTTGTAGTAGTTGAATTAGTTCTTGTGTGAATTATTTTATTTTTTTATAATCTGAGTAACATACTTCATAGTAGCGAAGAAACAAAAATAACCTTGTAGAGAGCGAGCGACAAATTTAGTCGCGTTGTCCGCGACGACAACAGCACCTTAAATCACATTCAATAAACAAGTTTGTAAACATCAAACCGAACCAAATAGCGATGCGTTCATTATTATTTCTTTCTTTTGTCCTTGGTCTAATTTTTCATAAAAATATTTTTACTGTAAGTAGGTCATCTCCTGTGTTGTGAGGATCGTGAGAAGGTCAGCCAATTGAAAGTTGAAGTAACCTTGTAATTGGTTATTGGATACAAGAGGCTTTTTTTAATTGCAAATAATAAACAAGCAAATATCTCACCTGATCGTAAGTGTTACTACCGCTCATGGATACTTGTAAATAGATACTTGACTTAGGGGTAAAATATAAGGTGCTTCTTAAATATATGCCACCGCTTCAAGGGGTGTTTCTACCCATGAAACTGAACAACTTTCCCCAAGGATCCCATAGTCAAATCTCAAAAAAATATATAGCTGTCCTATAGTAACTCGATCAGCTGATCAGCCAACTTAGTAAGGGAAGTCCAATTTTATTTGGGTTGGGGAAAGTTGTTCAGTTTCATGGGTAGAAACACCCCTTGCAGTGGTGGCATATATTTTAGAAGCATCCTATATAGGGTGACTTTTAATTAATTCTTGATAGAAAAAGGTATAAATGTACTCATGATACTGAACAACTTTCCCCAAGGAACATAGGTCGAAATACGAAAATCAAGTTTTGACCTCCCATAGAAACTGCATCAGCTGAGAGCGCATTTTGTATGGGATGTCAAATTTGGTTTTTCGTATTTCGACCTATGTTCCTTGGAAAAAGTTGTACAGTATCATGAGAACATGCATATCTTTTGCTATCAAGAACTAATTAAAAGTCGCCCTATATATCTAAAGAGAGAGTAAGGTTCGGGCGAGGCG
Source organism: Athrips mouffetella (assembly GCA_947532105.1). Taxonomy (NCBI): domain Eukaryota; kingdom Metazoa; phylum Arthropoda; class Insecta; order Lepidoptera; family Gelechiidae; genus Athrips; species Athrips mouffetella. The sequence continues at coordinate 3,854,126 of OX383969.1, read as the reverse complement.
CAGGGTAAGTACGGGCGTGGAACGGATACGGACACATTACATACAAAAAGCGTACAGCAAGGAGCAGACGTATAATTTACGACTCTTCGCTTTCATACATTTTGTAATAACAAGTTTTGAAGTGGCACCAAGCCTTCTCGCCTGTTCCTTGCCTTATAAGTATACTTCAGGCCTTAGTTAATACGTATTTTAAAAACGCAGGGCAAAGTTAGTTTCAAATCTTATCTGTTTCATATTGGTTATAAAATCCTCTTTCTGAGAAGTCTCCATTATGCTCCTAAAAAGTCAAATACACACATTTTACGTACGTAATATTACAGATTTTTTTTTAGTTTGGCTCTTCACCATACTGGTAAGGGTGAGGCCCCGTTAGTGCGTTGCATTGCGTCTAATAGTGTAGGCAACGAAGCAGTTGACCCCGACATAAATTTCTCAGGCAGATTTTATTTGACAAGATGATAAAGAATCATGAATGAAATATAAATTCAAAATATCACAAAAAAATAAAAAAATAAATTTCATACATTTTTTGTAATTTTTGTATGAAAAAAATAGAAGAAATATAGAAGGTTTGTCTCATGTAGTGTAATACCCCAGCAAAGTTTCATCGACTGAGGATTTAATGCTTCTTCTTCTTCATACAACGATCCGCTTCGTTGTCTAGACTAGAAAAAAATGTATGAAAAACGTCGCAGCTGCGTCGCAGTTTCATAATTTTTTTACGACGCAACGCACTAATAGGGCCTCGCTCTAATAAGTGAGACTTCCGAAAAGTTCCGATTCAATGGGCGGTAGAATTAGTAAAACAAATGAAAATTTAAGTATATCTACATAAAAGTCCACATTCATTTCGAACCCGGGGACCTTTGGTTGGCAGGGCAGGCCCTCTACTAACCACACTATCCCGGTCGTCAAAAATTTATAATTAACTTTTGATAGTCTCAAACATCATAAAGGACACCACATTTACTAAAAACTCGCATTACTTTAACGAGTGTGGCCATTTATGAAATAGGAACTATCTGTGTGGGCATCTAGAGACATTAATATCGCGGGCTCGGGCGATGAAAAAGGAAATTTATTTTCGTGTTTTATTAAAGCAATTTTGGGGCGACATCGATAGGGTTGACTGCAGAATTTGGGGTATTTGGTTTTGTGGTTTATGTCGAGTTCAGTAGGATTGGGTAGAGATTTTAAAATAAAAAAGTAAAAAAGGGACGGGTTGCACTCCGGGAGTGCCGGCAGAAGTGAAAACTTGCATTTTTTAATGTTATGCTTTTTGTAAGGGTCACTCGCGCCATTGCTCGCGTACTTCTTTGATGTCACTGAATAAAAACCCTACAGTTGACGCTTTTTCGATCAGGCTACAGATCTGACGCGACATCTGACGCGAGTTTAACATTTTTTACCTATATAAAAAAGTGCTAAGCGCTGCTAAAGACTAAATAAATAAGTGACTCTAGGTAATCTTCCTCTTTTTCACTTATGATGTATTGTTTCTTTTTATTAAACACTGGTGGAGTAAAGCAACTTAACTGTAATTTAATATAAGTCTTGGAAGAGCGGTGCCTCCTAACACAGGCGATAAGCTTAGCAGGAGACACCTGCCCCTATTTTCAAAATACTTTGTTAAATGCAAAATAAACATATTTTATTTTATTTTATTTTATTTTATTTTATTTATTTTTTTACGTCAAAATTGTAACAGAAAGTGTTTATAGGAATAGATGTTTACAAAAGTGTTGTGATCCCAATATCGTACTGACTCTATTTCTGCTATTTCTTTGTTATTTTTGAGCATCACGAGACTAGCTGTGCTCACGACTTTATTTGAGATTTTTCGCTTTTACAGTATACACCGGTATACACTAACAACTGAATCATTTTAAACGGGATTCTCAATAATGTTTTTGGCTTACTTTCGTGCATAATATAAGCTTTATTTCATTGCAATCGGTTTACTCAAATAGAAGCTGTACGAATGCAAAGAAACAAACTGACAAACAGATTAAAATTCCAAAAGTTACTGGGTAAGTGTCCACTAAACTGTCTTTTTCTGTAAATATTTTTAATGTACATATTCGTCGAGTTAACGATTTTTCCATTTATAACATGAGTCAAACTCTTTATAACGTAACATGAGTCGACCACCCACGTCGCCTCTTGAGACCAACCACGTGTCCTCATGGCAGAGCCGCCATATTGGTTTTGAGTAGGTACTTGGCGGTCGAGGGACTAAATAAATAGAAGATAAGTAAAGTTGTTTAATTAAGCTACATGAGGAGGAACTGGAGAAATAACTAGAAAGTGATACCATGTGTGTGAAGTTGTGACTTTCAAAAACTATTCCCATTGTCAAATGATGGCTGTCATTTTGGCGCATTAGATGCGCATTTTGAAGGCATTTCAATTTCAGTTTTGTCAAATGGTATATGTGGTGTTATCCTCGTCCTGCCCAGTGTTATTTAAAAAGGACGTATAATTTAATAGTTTTCCGATCATTTATAAAAATAAATGGTACAGCAGCACTGCACTTACTTTCTCGCAATACTCAAGGAAAAACTATAAACCACAAACTTAAATTTGTAATATACACATTGTATGGAAATACAAAATTTTATTTAACTTTTCCAAAAAAAAATTCGAATAAAATATAAAGATCAATTCAGAATTCAAATTGTCAAACATTAAAACAAACAAACCTCAAACGATTTCGAGTAAATCACATGTTTAACTTTTGGTAGTACTGGAACACCCTTTATATAAATTTTAACAGATCAATGAATACTACCGTAGAATACTTGCATGGAGGTTTTGTTGATTTCCCAACACATGTTCCTTATGGATAATTGTTCAGTTTAGTCTACTGAGCAAGCCCTTTCAGTTTTTGGTATACTCTGTGTACTAAATTTTATTCAAAAAAATCATAAAGAATATCCAGTCAGGTGAGTCAGGTAGACAACCAATCCAGGACTAATATTATTGAAAATTTTAATAAACTCAGAGGAACCAATTTTGGGTAAATCACATATTTACGATTTGGACAGGACAGGAACACCCCTTATATGAATTACACAGATCAATTGATACTAGTGCAAGATATCTTACATGGAGATGCTTGGTCATGCAAAGTTTCATCAAGATTCTATGAGCCGTTTTTGAGAAAATTTCAATTTTTCATTTTCGTTGTATGACAGCTACCCTCAAAATGAGAGCCAGCAAGAAACCACTTGAAACCCTTCGATGGATTTGCATAAAATTCCTAAATTCAAAATATGGTGTCAATCGGACCATTCGTTTAGCCGACAGACCGACCGACCGACCGACGGACGGACATTTTTGGGAGACTTGTTTTTTATGATGTATAAGTGATATAGAACACATTTTTGAGAAAATTAGAAAAACTTGAAAGTAAAAAAAATATGTGACTTTTAGAGGACATTGGGCAGAACTATGGTTCTGCCTGTTGTCCTTTAAAAATTAAAAATAAGGAGCTTAATACATATAATACTCAATAGGGGCACTAAGAAAGAAGTATTTTCAAAAATTCACACGTCCTTACAAATACAAAACAAACTTTAGCTCTTTGTCATTGTCAAGTTTAAATTAATAATGAAAGGATACAAACGAAGTGACAGCCCTAGCAGAACAAGTGCAGGGTTAATGGAGCCTACCGAGTATGAATATTATGCGAACTAAATCTTTTATATTACCTACTACGGGTGGCGAGAATGGACATATACGAATATTGCACGGGTAAATGTGAGAAGGTGCCATTTTACATGAAGCTTCCGTTTCACGTACAACCCTGTTTTATTTAATGATATAATTATTTACTTATTTTAATTCATTTTAATGGCTGAAAAATATTTTAGTCTTTTTCTGTACAAGAAAAAGAAAACAATTTGGTTATTTCTTTTTTGTGAACGTTATTAGTTTCCATGTGTGGATTTATAACTATTTATTCCGTTTTGGATACCCTTAATAATAATAACTAAATGAAATCAATTAATTAATTATTTTTTTCATAACATTGTAAGTTATATTTTACGACTAAACTTAAAAAGTTATAATAATTTGGCAGTAAGATAGTCTTCTTCTCGTCAAAGAGGTGTTACAGGTATTCATTGTCTAAGGCCCAGATTTGCATGACCAAGGCGACAAGTTGCAAAATAAGTTACATCTTTCATTGTTATTTTTACACCGAGAAAATTGCGGTGCTTATACAAGGTGTAACAAAAAGGGTATAAAATTGTTCAGTTTGATGGGCAGAATCACATCCTTCGGAGCTGATATACCATTTATATTACTCCTTGTACAGTCACGAGCAATAATATAGAAACACATTAAAAATTAAAAAAAAAAAAAAAAAATTCAGTAATACTCTCCAATTTTCATAGTTTTGGAAAAACTGCAAATGTATACATATTGGTGCTCGTAACTGTACAACGGTAATTTCTAAATACGCAAAACCTTTCGGATTTTAGTTCTACAGTTTTTGTTCTACAACTTTTGGAGATAAAATTAAACAAAATCTGATACGGTCAACTTGAATGGAGAACCAAATCTTTCCAAAAGTTCTACCCGAGGGGTATTTTTCGTAGTTGGAATTAAATTGTTAAGTAGTTTTAGTTACATATTTTCCTTACATATTCTTTCTGTAAAGCTATATATTCTTTTTATTAGGTTACCAGTAACAGAACCTATATTTCTGTCACAAGCACGGTACGTCGTTTGACGATGTTACTCGACATTTTAACGAGGGCGTAACGAACTGTAACTTGCTGACGTAGTTGCTGTGCTATTTCATTTTGCAGCGCAACATGATTCAAATAAAATAGGATAGATAGACCAAAGATTTCAGACCTCCTGGCTTCGCTCGGAATAGATACCTTGCCACTGCTAATTTATTTTAGTAGGGGATGACATCTGCCAACATGTCACAACCCCATCATCGATGATCCATATAAAATATTCAAAATTCAAAATAACCTGTCATATCTATAGAAAAACGCCTCCACCACCTAGTGACGAATTAGTTCTTTAATCCTCCTTCTAAGTACCTTTATTTTTCTGTGGGATAGACTAACCCACAGAGCTCTAAAGCGCATGCGTCTTGCTCTACATCTAGAGACGAATTCTTTATGTCATTCAATACAAATCAGTGTCACCATTTACTAAAACTAACACGTTTACCGCACCTACACTACTAGCGTCATTTGAGTGCGATAAACATAGCACTATTATTGCGAGAGAGTAAGATGCAAAAAACCAGTGACAGCGTCTCTATGGCAACGAATGTACATACTACAAATTTTCTCAAGCTGTTTTTATTTATTTGCTGTGGTTCATTCTGGTTAAAAATGGAAAATTGAGAATAAGTAGGTATATTTTGAGTAGGTTCCTATATGCGAAAACCCCATGAAAATTTTTTCTCTCTCATCTTTCTTTTTTAATTTAGGTTCTATCTAAAAGTCTAAATGCCAGTTGCACAATGCGTCTTTAACATTATTTTATTTTTCATCGAAACAGAAAGTGCCATTAAACTTTAACTGTAAATAAGCTTTCAGCAACTGCCTGTTAATGTCTTAATGGATGGTAGTGCCTTCGCCATTTTAGTTTAAATTGTTCTCCCTATTGGTGAGCCTTCCAATCTCTTAAGTAGAGTGGCTACATCTTAGCGGTTTTAATAGGATTGTGTGTTGATTTTATTCTAGCACTCCGAAGTAAAACAGCCATGCACAAAAGCACAGAGTAAGAAAACCAGTTTTAGCTGAAACGCATTACAAAGCAAAATCTATACAAAGAGAGACCAGACTAAAGTGCAGTAGTAGCGCTTGATTATGTGGTTTACTGTAGACCTATCAGCACGTCAGTAGAAACATTTAGGACTTTATGGCTTGGTAATAGAGTTAAAGATGTTTCCAATGACGTGCGGTTGACTGTACGTGCTTGTTCAATTTCATGGGCTAATATACTCATGTAGTCAGCATAACAAGTTTATGAAAATTACTGGTTTAAAAAAACTGGTTTTAAAGAGAATCATAAATCACAATCAAACGGTTTGCTTCATTCATTAATTAATGGGTCTTTGAAAATTTTCATAAAATTTTACATAAGAAAAATTTTCGATTTAATCTATGCTTCAAATATTGGATTATCTCTCAAATCTCAATCGTATTATTATCTGAGCCGCCGCGGTTTTCATCTTTCATATTCCCGACGGAGTTCACAAAATTAAATAAGATCCAGTGCTCCCGCTTGTCTACCTACTTTGAATAATTTAAAAAATGAATGTTAGTTTTTACTGGCTGGTTGGCTTGAAATTTGGCTAAAAAAATATAAAAAATGGTGTTATTACTCTGTACATAAACTTACTAATCTGGGGGTGTTATAGTTTTTCGGTAGTTCGTTAGTTGATTGATATATGCAGAGCAATATTGATGGTTCAATGTGCACGAATTGAAACAGAAAACTAAAACAATACTTCAAATAACACGAATAAATTTTTGGGCAAATAAATTTTTATTGGACAAAATAAAAGAAATTCCGAAATATCCGTTACAGACCAAACAAGCCGCGCTACAAAATACGGCAGTTTGTTTATAGGTGATGGATCACCACTTTCCCCTGAACGAATTGACATCCGTGGTGCCGTAGATTTATTACTTGACTCGGTGTCGAAAGCCTTGGACAGGGGCAACCCCAGCATAGGCGTTTTTCTTGACCTTGCCAAGGCGTTTGATACCGTGTCACCGCTTATCCTTCTAAAAAAACTGGATTTGATTGGCGTTAGGGGTATTGCCCTAGATTGGTTTCGGAGTTATTTAAAATATCGCACACAGTATGCAAGAGTCGGCGATCATATAAGTGAGCCTTCTTTTGTTTGCTGTGGAGTCCCACAGGGCAGTATTTTGGGACCGACCCTTTTTATTATTTATATAAATGATTTAGTGAAACTTTTCAGCACCCATGACAATATAAAAGTAATCTGCTACGCAGACGATACCGCTTTATTAATTGAAGGTAATACATGGGATAAAGTTCATGAGAGTGCTGAAATGAGTATGTTGGTAGTTTCAAAATGGCTTAACAATAACCTTCTGACTTTAAATTCCAGCAAAACGAAGTTTTTATGCTTCCACAAAACAAAGTCTTCGGCTCCTCCTATAAATCTCCTCTCCATAAAAGTACATAGCTGCATTCCGCATTCTAATACATTGGCTTCGTTTTGTAACTGTCCTATAATTGAACGTATTGATTCTTTGCGGTATCTCGGAGTAGTATTAGATGACCACCTTTCTTTTAGACAACATATCTCTACATTGTCTGGCCGAATCAGAAGAATTATTGGAATAGTAAAACTTCTTAGAAATTGCGCGGAAAAAGAGGTGCTTTACTTGATCTACACTGCGTTATGCCAGTCGCTGATAACCTATTGTATAGGGGCGTGGGGTAGTGCTGCCAAAACTATTTTAATAACAGTAGAAAGAGCACAGAGATCAGTTCTGAAGGTCATGCTTAAAAAACCTTTCAGGTTCCCCACACAATCTCTTTTCCAGGAAGCGCAGGTGTTGACTGTGCGACAACTATACATACTTAAAGCCTGCCTTGACCAACATCGTGTTGTTTTAAATACCTCTGAACAAGATAGAATATTTCGTAAACGAGTTTTTAGACCTGATGCTCTTAGGGTGAACACTTTATTTGCCCAACGTTTTAAATTTTTCGCATACCCTTACATATACTCCATAGCTAATAAATATTGTACCATCAAAAATAAATCATATTGAGACGCAAAACGCACTCTAAGTTGCTGGCTAAATTCCCTTGATTACAATTCTACGGAGGCTATTCTAAAAATAGTAAATTAAATCAGAACTATTTACTCATATTATTTATTTTATTCTTGTATTTGTTTACTTTAATACCCTTTTATTTATCTAAAATTTATCTTATACTCGTAGGTGAACGCCATACACTGCACAATTTGTTTATTTTGCATTGTCATTTTATATAGTAATAATTACTTTAATTAATGTCATAGTTTGTAAATTAGAAATATAAATGTTTCCTTGATTTGTAACGGTCGTCTGGTCCACCGCGATACAGGTGTTAACCTAGTGCGGGGCCCATGAGCAATTCAATCTTGTAATTTCTTATTGGAAATAAAATATTCTTATTCTTATTCTTATTCTTATTCTTATCCGATGTATCATGAACCGGCAGCCAATTCGCATCAATCAGACCATGCTACCTTGTAAAGTCGCACAAGCCATTTGGGGCGTTGATGTCGAATTCGGAATACAAGTTAAATGACGGTGTTATAATACCGGCTAAGCATAGTACAGTCAAAAGCAAGTCAAGATGCAGCACGACTTGAGCTCATAAGGCTAAAATAAGAACGATACAAAGTCCACAGGCTTGACGGGCCCTTGACTGGGTGGTACACACTAACCCATAAAAAATAATTAAGGAATTTTGAATCAGAGGATGGACAGCAGCGACTTTCTGCGTATCGTACGCTCAACAGCACGTCAGAAGAAACACTTTTGGACCTTATGGTATGGCGTAGTAATAGAGTTGAAGACGTTTCTACAGACGTGCGGTTTATCGTAACCAAAAATCGCAGTCCATGGTGCAGCAGCAAAACGCAATTCAAATTTACCACCCTAGTTTGCTGTGAATGGTTACAGAGCATGTCCTCAATTTTTGACAGCTCAGGCTTTTTGTACCTCAACACAAATAAAACATTAGTTCAAAAACTAGAACCCGAATACTGACAAATCTTGCTCTAAAAATATGAAACAAGAAAATATTGTCATTTTAAATTGTTATGTAAAAACTGTATATATTTAATAAAAATTCATAGTGATGTTTAGATAATAGCCTAACCATCGGATAATCAAGACTCTTCTAGCAATATCTCATTCGTCAAATTACGATATGTAGTTTAGAAGTAATATAATGAGGGAACAGATGAACATGGACACATACATACAATGCATACATACTTTTTGTGTTAGTTTGGCAAAAACATAAAAAAAAAAACAATATATTGAATGGAAAAAAGTAAACACTGTTAGACATATTTCAATTTAAGTGACCAATTGAGTAGGTATCTTCCAACAGAAATGATGATGATTAAATGGCTCATACCAAATTTGTTTTTCACCTCCAAAGCTCGGAAACATTTGTTTTGTCGGTTAAATTCTGCGGCCAAAAGCGATTTTTGGCCCCTAGCGGGCAAAAGGTTTTTGAAATTCGAACGCGATGTACTTATTATTTTCTAGTATGCTGCAGTACTGGCCGCTTGTAAAACCAGGCACGCACTATCGTTTACAAGATGAGAAAGAGGGATGCAGCTATAGGAAAGAAACAAATAGTATTATGAATAGTGAATGCCTGGTGGGTAAGGTACTGGCTGATAATGAAAAGTAAATTTAAAATTCGATCGCCTTTTTTTGTTCTCTTGCCCAGATTAATGGACTCGCCCTTTGACTTCAAATCAACGCAATACAAAATAGATTTGCCTGCCACTGCCTATCCTCTGTCTCCATATTGAAATCCAATGAAAATGAACCTTGTTCCGCAAATTTATCAAGTAGTTTATAGGTAGAGTCACGAACATAAGCACAGCAGTCCCAAAAATAATAATAATTTAATTATAGTGATTTCCTTTTTAATGTCTAGTATTCTTTATCTATACATGGCCACTCGTCCGTGAAAACTCTTTGACCTTGAGCTGGTCTCTGGGTACGGAGGTTTGTAGCGAAGCGCTGGTTCAGGTTATACTGGTTATGTTTCCACTTGCTTGCTGCCGTCAGTACCATTAAGTAGGTATAATGCCCTTACGTTAAAACGTTTGAGTAATTATTTCTTATATTTGTATTATGTTATATCTTGCATTATGTTAACATTTCCTCGCTTTAATGAGGTGAAAAATTTTGTGTTTCGCTCGGCAGCAAAGTTATTTTGCGTCTCGTGCCTTGAAACCTTCGCCACGCTCAGGATTCTTCTTTTGAACCACTCGCTTCGCTCGTGGTTCAATCCTAGAATCCTTCGCTTGCTCAGGTTTCAATACGAGGCACTCGCGCCAAATAAACCTTTTGCTGCCTTGCATAACAAATAACTATTGTAGCTGCTGTTGTCGTCTTTGTTTAAAAACACTTAAAGTCTAAATTAAAAAAACTCATTTATTTCATTTAAATTCTTAACCATTAAAATATTCACCGTAACCCAGCCATTTTTTAATTAAATACTTGATATAACTTCTCGCTTCTACTAACTCCTCTGGATCTCCTTTTCTATTAGAAAAGAGATCTCTACAGTGAGATGCTCTGGCAATCATCTTTGCTGGGGCTTCATATGAAATGTCTTCTAATACTCCGAGTCTACTCCAAGGATCCATATCACCATTTACAAAGACTACATGTGTCACATTAGGTGACAACCCTCCATACAATTTATTCGTCTCATCAATGCTTTTATCAATACTCTCTTCATCAAACTCATGACCAAACATTTCTGAACATAACTTATAGTATAACTCTGGAGGTATATTTCGAGTGAACGGATGATTATCTGAGTTAGTTGACTGATAATAGCCAAATTCTGTACAAGTTTGGTATATCCACGATACGAACCAATCAACTTCTTTCATTTCATCGATCATGTTATAAAAGTCATAGTCGAAACAATCAGTCTCTTCCCGCCAGAAATTTGGTTCATCATCGTTAGCTGTTTTTGTTGTTATTATCCTTGTAGCATTCATAATTTTGGAACAATGTTTTCGAATATGTCCTGGATTTCCATACTGAGCTCGCGACATAAACTCTGAAGCCTTATCCATAAAGAAAAGCTGTTTATTTTCTATTTTGGTCATATCGTTATCTTCACAAATCTTTTCTTCTGATTTTAATTGTTTAATACCTTTCTTACTACTGAATAACTTTTGGTATCTTTGGAAGATTTTTCGTATATTATCATGACAACCTTCTTGACCGTGTTGTTCGTAGTCATCAGAAACTCTTTCTAAGTATTCGTAGAAATCTTTTTTGGCTAATACTGGGGCACTGCTTGCTATTGCTGCGTCAATCATGTCTGGGTATAAAAGTTTCATCCATGCTGCTAAGTTACCTGGATACGATCCTCCAATGACAACGACTTTTGAAACTGTAGACTTCTCAAACTTTGGCGAAGATCTGATTGTCTTCAGTAGATATGCCAAGTCAGCTAATGCTTGACGCGAGCTCAAGTATTTCAGATTTTCCGTCACAGTATTCTTCAAAGGCATACTTTGCCCATAGTATCTGTGCTCCGAACCAAACATCGCACCATTTGTTTCATTTGCCAGTTCATACAAAATTCCTAAGGTCAGAAAATATGGACTAGCTTCACCTTCTCCTCCGATAAACAAGTAAATAGTTCCGTTTGGTTTCCAAAACTCCAAGTTTTCAAAGTATCTCATCTTCCAAGTTCTATTTTCTTTGGGGTCAAAATGATCTAAAGGCTGTTCTATCCATTTTGTCTTAACTGAGGACGAATCGAAAACCGCAGCTTCACTTGCAAGTTGCTTTGTAAGAAACCGATATCCATTTCCAAATCCATAGAATCTGAATGCTTTAACGTTAACTACATAAAACAAACAAACTATGAGTACAATTTTGCACATAATTTTATCGAAATGAGTATCTGCACTCTCTGATGTTTTTCCACAATCTAAACCTACTGTGTTAGTTTAATGTCCTTTATAAGATAAAGTCGTTGAGCTATTGACGCGTTGTCTAGTTATTGAATTTTATCTATCTCATTACCAGGACTCATGCTGGTAGTAATGATAACTCATAGCAGCGTGAGATTCAGATATGTCTAGAATTTTTAGGGCAACCGATAAGATAGGAATTTTGTGTTGATAAATAGTCATTTTAGAGAGAAAGTGAGGAAATTTGGTTAAATGAATTCGTGGAATAGGAGGTCTTTTCAAAAGACATTTATTGAAAATAATCTAAAATCAATCAGTCCTTTACTGGGGGCTATTACGGTAGCGGAAACGTTTCTGCCATAGACAAACCTTACCTTTGCATCACGAATTCCCCTGGAAAGGTACGCAATTACACTTAGCATTAAAAAAAAAAAGGTCCTTGACAACAGTTTTAGATCACACTTATCTACGATAGCCAGAAAAGAGGGTACGACACTTACAAAAAAAAATTCTCAAAATCAATTTTAAAAGTGATGTGCGGTCTTTCGTGAACAGGTGTGTAATCTTTCACAAAATTTTTGTTTGGTATCTTATCTAAATTTTTTATTCGTTTTAAAAAAAACATTGACGTTTACTTTATCATTATCATTGTATGAAAATGTGTGGCGGAAATATCCTATAACAATCCTCATAAAAAACCTACATGCCAAATTTGGAATTTCTAGACCCAGCGGTTTGGGCTGTGCGTTGATATGTCAGTCAGTGCGTCAGTCACCTTCTTCATTAACATTAAATGCGCTTTCCCGTGGGAATGAAGTGTTTTACCGCGGTAAAAAGTAGCCTATAGATGTGTTATTCCAGGACCTAACCTATATGTGTGCCAAGTTTCATTAAAATCCATCCTTTTTCATTAACATTAAATGCGTTTTCCCGTGGGAATAAAGTGTTTTCCCGCGGTAAAAAGTAGCCCATGTGTTATTACAAGATCTAACCTATATGTGTGCCAAGTTTCATTAAAATCCATTCAGTAGTTTTTACGTGAAAGAGGAACAAACATCCTACATACTTACAAACTTTATAAATATAAATATATTATAATAATACTCGTATAGTAGGAAGGATAGTAGGATAGGATAGGATAGGAAGTAGGATTAGTAGGATAGCTCATATACCAGAGTTCACGAAAGGTGTTGGGGTTTTGTAAACAAAAATAATAACCTCAGATTCATGTAATTTTTTTAAAATGTGGATAAGTATTCCTTACTAGCTGTCTGTATGTAAAACGATAGTCTAAGTTTTCTTTTGTGTGTGTATTGTGGCTTCACTCATTCAGCAATTCTTCGAACGCGCAGAAAGCTACGGAAGATAACACTAGGTGCTTATTTTAAGAAAAGCACAAACTAGCAAAAGCTACCTACAGAATTCGTAAGTAGAAAGTAAATAGTCCACACTCAGCCCGATTCTATCATCTCTGACTAAAATACAACTTTGTTTTCGTTCCATTTCCTCCTAAGACCATAGCTGTCGAATCGAATAGTGCATAAAACGCGTACCCTACGCTATAAACATTGTATAAAAGTGTTACTACAAATAGAATCAACAAGGAAGAAAAGGTTATGTACATTTTTATTAAAAACGTAGAGATCCTCTTTATCTAAGCGAATCGCCTTAGGGATGTATGCTTAACTAAGCTCAAACGAGATATTTTCTTGTTAGTACACATTATTGCCACAAATTTATATTTTTTACTGATAATAATAAAACATAATGTCAGTAGAATAAAACAGAAACGTTCAAGATATCCTGTATGTGGGAAACATGGCTGCTCTGGCTTATCATAATTGACAATATGTCTTACGAAAAACCTTTTCAGGGTTCCGATACCAAAATGGTAAAAAAAGGAACCCTTATGGTGCCGCTTTGTCTGTCTGTCTGTCTGTCACACCTGTATATCTCAGCAACCACTTATGCTATCGACTTGAAATTTGGAATAGTTTTAGAATATGGTTGTCCAACTAAATTTCACGTAAAATAATTAAGAAAAAATTATGATTATTGATGTAAAGGGGGCCCAAATAGGGGGGGGGGGGGGGGGCAAAATTTCAAATTGTCGGTACTAGGTTGAGTGGGGTATCATATAAAAGGGCTTTACTTGAACATTCTTAAATATATTTTTGTATTATTTTACGACTCTTATTTTTTAAGTTATGATAAAAAATTACAAAAAAATACCGTCACCGTTATCCCCGAAGTTTGTGAATAGAAAAATCAGACTTAATTACAGTCGATAGAAGTTTATATAAATATTACAGCAAAAATAAAATGATCTTTCTAAGTCTTAGAAATATGCAAAAAACCTTTACAAACAAATTTAGTTTTGCGGTCCTAAAAATGGACTTTATTGCTTCCAAAAATACTAAAGGTATATCGGAATCCTCGGCGCGCGAGTCCAGCAGCACTTGACCGGTTTTTTTAAATTTTAAAGCTAAATTCAGGACTTAGTCTCTATAATAGACTTCACAAAAGTCGATGGGGTTTTGAGAAAGTCGATAGGATTATACAGCGTCTTAACAAATGGCGCCACTTTGTAAGGCAATGTGATTTTGCGACTTTATTAAGTAATCCGTATAATAATAAAGTCTCCCTTTACTTCTCTTTTTATATGTAGGGCACCATTCCGTCACTTCTTTAGCCCACTTTTTTATTTTACTTCTTATTAGATGTCCTGACCATTTCCATTTTAGTTGTTTGATACGGAATTTTATATCTATAATTTTGGTTTGTTTTCTTATTGATTTTAATCGAACTTTGTCTTTTAATTTTATGTTGAGTATGCTCCTTTCCATTCTGTGTTGACAAACTTCTAGTGATTTAGTATTCTTCTCTGTACAACTCCATGTCTGACATCCGTAGGTCATGCTTGGTAGAATACATGTATTAAATATTTTCTTTTTTCCTTCGATAGGTATAGCTGCGTTTTTCATAACATCTTTAAGGGCCCAATATCGCTTCCATCCTATGTTTATCCTATTTTTTATTTCTTTTGTTGTGACTCGTTTACATATTCCAATTCAGTAGTGTTGTTGAGTTTTATTGGAATTTTGTTGTGGTTTGTCATCAATTTTGTTTTGCTGGTGTTCATTGATCATCATCATCATCATCATCATATCAGCCGAAAGACATCCACTGCTGGACATAGGCCTCCCCTAAAGAACTCCATGACGACCGGTCCTGCGCTGCTCGCATCCAGCGGCTTCCCGCGACCTTGACCAGATCGTCGGTCCACCTCGTGGGGGGCCTGCCAAAACGCTTCGTCTTCCGGTACGTGGTCGCCACTCTAGAACCCTCACGCCCCATCGGCCATCGGTTCTTCTTGCGATGTGCCCTGCCCACTGCCACTTCAGTTTAGCGATTCTCAGGGCTATGTCAGTTACTTTAGTTCTTCTGCGGATCTCCTCATTTCTGATTCGATCGCGCAGAGAGACTCCGAGCATAGCCCTTTCCATAGCCCTTTGGGTGACTTTGAGCTTTCTGATAAGGCCCATCGTGAGCGGCCACGTCTCGGTGCCATATGTCATCACTGGCAACACACACTGGTCAAAGACTTTCGTCTTGAGACACTGCGGTATTTTGGACGTGAAGATATTGCGGAGCTTCCCGAACGCTGCCCATCCGAGTCGGATTCGACGAGTAACCTCTTTCTCTAAGTTGGATTTACCCAGCTGGACTGTTTGTCCCAGGTATACGTACTCATCAACAACTTCGAGCAAATACAATAGTACAACATCGTCAACATCGTAATTGTAGTGACAATATCGTCGGCAAATCGAAGGTGGGTCATGTACTCGCCATTGATGTTGATGCCAAGTCCTTTCCAGTCCAGGAGTTTGAAGACGTCTTCCAATGCAGCGGTGAACAGTTTAGGAGATATGACGTCTCCCTGTCTCACTCCTCGCTGCAATTGGATAGGTTCCGAGTCCTGGTCCTGAAGACGAACTGACATAGTGGCGTTTTTGTACAGATCCTTCAACACTTCAATGTACCGATAGTCGACTTGGCACCTCTGGAGAGATCGTAGCACGGCCCACGTCTCGATCGAATCGAAGGCCTTCTCATAGTCCACAAACGCTAGGCAAAGTGGCTGGTTATACTCTTCGGTCTTCTGTATAACTTGCCGTAGCGTATGTATGTGGTCTATGGTACTGAAGCCTTTACGAAAACCGGCTTGTTCGGGAGGCTGGAAGTCGTCGAGCCTGCGCGCGAGACGGTTCGTAATGACTCTCGAGAACAGCTTATAGACATGGCTCAGAAGTGAGATGGGTCTGTAATTCTTCAGCAGGGTCTTATCACCCTTTTTGAAGAAGAGTACCACCACACCTCTGTGCCATGCCTGTGGCGTTTTCCCTTCGAGTATGACAGAATTAAACAGCTTCTGAAGAGCTTTAAGCACTGGCCTTCCGCCTGCTTTCAGAAGCTCAGCCGTAATTCCATCGTGCCCGGGTGCCTTGTTGTTTCTAAGCTGTCTGAGAGCCATTCTAATCTCGTACAAGCTGTTGTCCGGGATATCTTCGGTATGGTGTCGGGTAAGTCTAGCTCTTGGATCGTTGGCCAGACTGCTAACGGGTGGGCCGGTTGACGTGTATAACTGCCCATAGAACTTCTCGACTTCCCTCAGTAGCTCAGGCTTGGACGATACGGTTCCGCCATCCTCGGTCTTCAGCCTCGTCAACTGGCTCTGTCCTATAGACAGATCTCTTGCGAACACTTTGGAGCCTTTGTTCCGCTCAATCGCTTCTTTAATATGGTTAGTATTAAATAGCCGAAGGTCGCGAGTCAGAGGCTCATCTGTGCTTTCATGTACAAGTTCTTCAATCATAATCTGTAGGGTCTTTGGATCTTCACATATTAGTATAAGGTCGTCGGCAAATCTTAGATGGTTTAATAATACACCATTAAAATTTATACCATATTCATTCCATTCGAGCTGTCGAAACACATATAAAAAGAGAAGTAAAGGGAGACAGTATCGGAGATGGGAAGACGACATTAAAAAGGTGGCAGGAACGACTTGGACTAGGAAAGCAAAAGACAGATCTTTATGGAAAACACTTGGGGAGGCCTATGCTGGAAAGCAAGACAATCAAGAAACCGGTGTCTAAAACATTAATTATTATGAAGATACATCTACTTCAAATAGTAAAAAAAAAAAATATATAGTACTAAGTAGTTATAAGATGGAATGTTATTTAAGATTGTTAATAAAGGCTATAATAATAATAATAATAACAAAACCCGCGTTATTGAACAACACCCCTAGAAAAAGGGAGAAAAAAAAGAACCACCAACATAATAATAATAATAAAGTATTTTTTATTACGGCCTTTCTTCGATACTCCAAACTGCATCGCAAGTATTTTCTTGATAAAGTTGTTCTTGTTGTCTTTTTGTTTGGCTACTCCATAAAAAGTTATCTAGTGAAACCCAAAGGGGCGAAGCGAGGAACTTAGTATAAAACTAAGCTGAACTAAGTAAAAAGTGGGGCGTTTCGCTCCCTCGTTCACCAAACGTTAGTTTCAAAGAACAAACTGTTTTTATTTCGATTATAACTTGTGATCATGAGAAGTGAGAAACAAGATGGGTATATCCGCGGGGCATCCCTTGCGAATCGAGTTAAACAAGGTGTAACAGAACGAGTATACCAACCCTGAAGGATTTGGTTCTGCCCATGAAACTGAACAACTTTCCCCAATGAACATAGGTCGAAATACGGAAAAAGAAATTTGTCCTCCCATACAAAATACGTGACCAGCTGATTCAGTTTTTTTTTAATATTTCGACCTATGTTCGTTGGGGAAAGTTGTTCAGTTTCATGGGCAGAACCCTATCCTCCAGGGTTGATATTATTATACCCTTTCAGTTACACCTTGTATAAGAAGCCTGCTCACTTGTAAGTTGAATCGAGTCCATAAGGTTCGCTTTGAAGCGCTTCGTGTGAATGTGTTTTATCATGTGAAGGTATGCTTCGGTCTTTTCGTTTGAATTGTTTAGGTTGAATAGCCTTTGCTCTTGAGACAGGTAAAGTGGAATCAATTTAATCGATATCTCACTGATAGCCATGGAGTGTTTCTAAAGGACTACTTCAAAGGTTTAAGTTTACGTAAGTGTATTTTAAGTTTTATGTAATACGATTAGTTTTAATTATTGCGTCGAAGCTACTGTTTATTTTGGTTTGGTGTGTATCTCTATACGACGATATATAACTCTCTGTTACGACCTATTGAAATTACCTTTCGAATGCCGTATAAACCATATACTAGAGTTGGCGGGAATCGGAGAGATGACCCGCCAAAGTTCAAAATCTCGGATCACGTGGTTACTACCCCTCCGATTTTAGTAGGGTAATGGTTCAAGGCCATATTATAAGACCGTAAAAATTCGCAACCCTCTTTTAATTGCATAGATTATTGCGAATTTTTTGTATGGTGGAGTCAGAGAGGTTAAGTAATTTTATAAGAGCCTCCGTGGTCTAGACCACGGAGGCTCTTATAAAAACCACTAGTGGTTAGAGGGCTATGATCTCTAGATTCAAACGTCTTAGGAGAGTAAAAAAAAAATTTTCGAGTTTTTTTTTCTTCGGGTATGTTGCTTGTTTTCATGAGTAGAATCACTAGGATTCGGGAGCGAGACTAATACAAATTCACGCTGTATACCAAGCAATTTTACCGTAAAAATCTGGGGGAGGATGTTATTGATAATGTTATTAGGTACGCCATATTTTATATTTTCTTTACTATAGCACTTATCATCATTATCATGTCGTGTGGGTAGTAAGATCGATAACCGACCTCAAAAATCCTAGTGTCAGATTTCCTTCTGACATAGCTCAGTAACGACTACTATCGAAGATAGTAGCCGAGACTAACGGCTTAACGTGCCTTCTGAAGCATGGAATCATTTTACTTTTCGGAACATCTGGTGATCATCCTGCAATATCCTAATCATACTGGGACGTCTAACAAAGTTATTTTTGTTTTGACATAGACCTCACCTGGAATCGAACCTAGAACCTACTGCAGTACTTAACTTAGAAAACGATGACTTGCACTGTTTGAACTTTATTCCACACGTTATAATTGCCTCAATAAGTATTCTATTAGATTAAATATATCACTAAATTATTTAACCTTATAACAATAATATACACAGTAGTTGCTCCCACTTACAACTTTATTAGTGTCCAGGGGCAACACTTTCCTAGATAAAAATAAAGATGTCGACGTACGGTCGAAGTTTGGTAACAATGTGAGTACGGAATTACTGCTTCGGGCTCCATGTTTCGTGAATGTTATGCTGTTCGTTACTCTTTAAATACAAAAGAGCTCAAAGAATGTGTTTGGAAATTTGAATATGATTTACGGTGGGTGGGCTTTTTATTGCAGCTTATTTTTATGGTTCCGAACCTAAATAGTAAAAAACGAAACCCTTGTGCTGTGATTTCGTCTGTCTGTCTGTCATGCCTTTTTAACTCAGCAACTACTTACGCTATCGTCTTGAAATTTAGAATAGTTATAGAATATGCTTTCCCAACTATACTCGTATTTAAAAGGTAAGAATAGAAAATATTTTTATTGGAAATGGGTCCAAATAGAGAAGCAAAATTTTAATTTGTCCTAGTTGGAGTATCATATGAAAGGGCTTAGCGTTTACATACCAAAATATGATTTTGTATTTTTTCAACACTCAGTTTTCGAGTTACGATTACAAATGTAAAACTAAATATTACAGCAGAAATAAAATAATTTCTCTGAGTAGCGCGGTTTTTAGAAGTCTGAAGAAAACCTTAACAAAAAACTTGGTATAAATTATCTTTTATATTCTTTATCTTTTGTATTGCTTTGTTTCACATACAAAAAGGGCTCCGTGAGTAGATTTTTTTTATCTGTCTATGAAAGAATAGGTACGCACGGCAGCAAGCAAGTAGAAACAAAACCAGTATAAGCTGAACCAGCGCTACGCTACAAACACCCGAAACAAGAGGTTAAAGTGCTTCCTCTGACATGCGGCCGTGTGAACAGTAACGATACCTAACATAAAATTAGTAAGTCAAAATAATGGCCATTCATTTTGACCTTTCCCCATTTACTTAAGTGTAACGTGCGATTAAAAACTTCGGTAAAAAAATAAGATTTTTTGTTACTCAATTAACGAAAGAGATCTACCGAAGGTTTGAAGGCTAGAAGGTTGGAAGGGGAACGTTCCATGATTTTCAGGATGTTCTATATTTAGAACATCTTGTATGAAAGGGTTGACGAAAGTAGAGGAAGCGAGGGAAGTATATCAAGATCGTAGTAAGTGGAGAACTGTGGTCTCTGCCTACCGCGACGGGAAAAATGCGTAATGTTATGTATGTATGTACTCAACCAAAGTATTAGATTTGCAAAACTTGTTCCAATTCATGCTCTCACCTCTGAAAAATTAAGTTCTCTTTCCACTGACCAAATAATTTCCAATACAGATAATTTTACTGTCCCATTTTTTTCAATCGAATCATCCAATCAGAACGTTTTCGTTTCAGTTGACTCAATTTTCACTTTAATCAGAAAATTTCCATACTCTGATTGTGCAAATTCGTGGTTCATTTCAGGCTTGCTTTATTTCCGCTTTGAAAGTAAATAATGGTAAGGTTTATTTAAACACATTCCAAAATAAAATTGTTAATTACTCAAGTAATTTTATTTGTAGTTTCAAGAAGGTTTCTAAATTTTCCAAAAGTTGTGAAAAAGAAAAAAATAAAATACTATCGCTTCGAATTCGGTTAATATATTATTCTTTCTGCTTATTTATTATATTTGTTTATATAATATTATTTCTGCGCGCGTGCGACAGCATACATGAACGCAAAACGGCCAGGGGCGTTTTCCTCATGTGATGTGTGATGTATTCATTTAGTTGTAACTGTAAACTGGGCAAGCTAACAATGAAATCAAAATATAGTGTTAATTTTTGGTACACACGACCGCACATCAGTAGAAACACTTTTGGACCTTATGGCGTGGTAATAGAGTTGAAAAAGTTTCTACCGACAAGCGGTTGACAGTACAGCGACGATCCTATACGAGTACCTATAACAGAAGCATCACAAGAATCATCTTGTCCACAAAATACAAACGTTGTTTCGTTTTAATTTTTAAACTATCAGACCAAACTTCACCAAACTTTGTACACATGATCAAATGCAACAAATCTATGCTTTTTGTTTGAAAATATTAACCAAGAACAAAATAAGAATGAATTAAATTTCAGATGATTTTCACTAGGTACGTATCACTCGCAGTCAGATTAACATACGTAACACACTTTCAAATCAAATGGAAATCAACTACAAGCATTGATTTCATAGTGTTCTTTAAAAATTAACCAATAAAAATAAAATAATTAGATATTAAAGGAATAAAAACGAAAAAACGTTGGCATGGAAATTTGCGCCACTTCGTGAGCCTTTAAAGAAGTAGAATAAAATGAAATTGTATGGGATTGACATTAACTGTCATGCAACATTTCGTTGGCTTATGTCAATCTCATAAATTTTTATTCTATTCTACTGGCCCCAGTGCTCTAGTGCTTTTTAAACTTTCTCCTCGAAGTGTGTCTGCCACATTTACGTATAGAATAAAATGTCTACGACTCCAATCCACATAAAAGTGCTTTGTAATCTTCCCCTCAATACGATTCTAGCGTACAAAACAACCACAGACTTTATTTTAGGGTTCCACAGTCAAATAGAAGCCTTATATGTTCGTCATGTCTGTTTGTCCGCGGCTTAGCTCACAGAGACATTTTAATACTAAAAAGCCGAGATTTGGTATGATTTTTTTTTCTTATCCACCACATAGTAAAAGATGCTGTTTGATAAACCTGTCAAAAATATTGTGGATGCGCAAGGACCGTTTTTCAATTTAGGGAACCATTTGCAATATTTTTAGTTTCAAAGCGCAATTTCAACTTTCGAGCGGGGCGAATAGTGCTGCTGTACCATTTATTTGTTAGAGTCAAGTGAACCCCCCTGACAGGTTGATATGGACGTGGATATTTGGAAAATGGAAAACAAGTGTGATGTGATAATAAAATCAGGCGCTGGACTTTGCTAGGCGTATCTTGACATCCTTTAAAATAAACTACAGAACCCGACACTGCGCATGCCCTGACACACACTTGAACGGTTTTTATTCCTTTTTTTTCCTTGCCGAGTAGTTTCGGCTCTGGAGACTTTAGTAGCAAGCTATATCCCCAGGCTACTAGTTCAGTGCTCTACAACCTAGATGTTGCACAATGTTCTCGAAGTGTAGACGATATTGTTCCGAGTTTTGGAAGGTACAGACAGCATCGTTAGTAGCAGAACAAATTTATATTTCCAAAAACCACAAGGGAAAAACATGTGATCACACATTGTTGTGTATTTTGAACTGGCAATACCATTGTACGGTTCAAATGTAGTAAAAATAAACGCCAAAACACACTTTGCATTAACATGCTAAATCACGGAGTAATCTTTATAAAAAAAAAACAGTAAAGTGTAAGTCGGACTCATGCGCCGAGGGTTCCCATATACCTATAAATATTTTGGAAGCAAAAAAGTTAGTTTTTAAGACTACAAAACTAAATTTGTTTGTAAAGGTTTTTTTGCAGATTTTAATAAAACTGTGCATCTTAGGAAGATCATTTCATTTTTAATTCCTTTAATATTTACGTAAACCTCCATCCACTATACCTAATTAATAGTCGCCGACCTCTCCCGCCAATACGAATTCGTCCCGCTGGCTGTTGAGACGGCGGGTAGTTGGTGCGCGGAGGCACTGATCTTTGTCGGGCAGATAGGGCGTAGGCTGAAGGAGAGAGGTCTTGACCCCCGCTCCGGCTCGTTTCTTGTCCAGAGGTTGTCCATTGCGATACAGCGTGGTAATGCTTATGGGATCAGAAGGGAAACGACAATTATCATCCATAATAATTTATTGTTTCATCACCTTTAAACATTAATTAAATCACAAATAACAAATACAGAAAATAAAGAAATACTTATCTGGTAACAGTTCAGAGCACTTGTGTACCGTGTCCTAGTCGAACAACTTCTGAGCTGTGGTGACAGCGCGCGGCTTTATATACAGGCGTTACGTCAGTGGCACGAGGTGGGGGTAGAGGGGATAGTGCGCTTCTTACGCACGATAATGGCGCCAAATGCCTGTCCACGCTTGACCAACGTTGTGCCATATACAAAAAAAAAGTAAACAAAAGATAATCTCCCACACGGCCATTCTGACGAGCAGCCCTAATAAGGCTCGCGACACACTTATTTTTCCAATTTATGTTTACTAACTCACATAGTAATGCTAACTTACATAGCAAAGGGTCAAGTCACATGACCAAATTCGTGCTCGCTAAATCACATAGCAAAGGGTCAAGTCACATGACCAAATTCGTGCTCGCTAAATCACATAGCAAAGGGTCAAATCACATGACCAAATTCGTGCTCGCTAAATCACATAGCAAAGGGTCAAGTCACATGACCACATTTGGGGCTTGCTAATTCACATAGCAAAGGGTCAAGTCACATGACCTCGGAGTAGATGTTAATTTTAATACATAGTTAATGGTCAAGTCACATGACCGAGATGACACCCACTAAGTCACATAGTGGTAATAATCTAATACATAATTTTCTATTGGTTAATATTCACTTTAAAATCACTTGAAAATATACTATTTACATTTTTATGAAATGATGCTTACTAAATATCAGGCATACAGCGGTCGTTGGCCAGACGTCGCTTGATACACGTGATATTAAGTGAACATCCTTTCATTTATGTAAGCTATTAATACAGCTAGTTGTCATTACAAGAATCACTTTCAGAAACATCAAGTATAGAGTCAGTGAGTGTAATGCCCATTTCGGGAGACACGAGTCGTAAATTATCATGGGATACATATAAACTGCTTCCAGTATTATAAACCTTTACAGTATATCGGTCGTTATCATTAATTTCAGTAATGACGCATGGACCTTTGCACTTGCTGTCCAATTTGGTTATAGCACGGGGATTTTGACGGACCAAAACAATGTCGCCAACTTTGAAAGGAACAATTTTAGCTTTAGTTTTGTCAAACTGTGCCTTTTGGACAAGCGCACGTTCATCAATCTTTTGTTTAGAAATTTGACGGCAAGTACAGAGATGCAAACGTTCGACATCATGTCATTGACCTCTCATACGGTATTCTCCTCAATCACGTCGTCGGTAAACACAGCGGTGTGCAGGACTGCTTGTGCCACCTGTTGTTTTAATGTAAAATTAACTAATTGGCACAATCCTCTCAACCCCAATCGTTGGAGGCTTATTCTAAAATTCTATTCACATGTTCAACTACAGCAAACTCACAGTGCACCGTGTTTTACTATAACAAAAGGTATTCGCGTATCATAACCTAAAATCTCACAGTCTAGGGCAGAAAAGATCATAAACACTTAGCTGTCGTTAAAGGGTCGCTCCTGTCATCGCAGGATTGCCACGGCTCATCCGCCAGCGGCTGCAGGCTTCATCTCGCGACCAACTATCACTTTAGAACTTGACGTGGTAAAATCTCGAACAAGAATGAGCTGTTGAAAAAGCGGCCTCGTCTTCACGTTGTTACGTGTTGGCTAAACTGACACAAACCACGCCCCTTTACGCGCCATTCGTTGTAGTACCAACCTCACGATCTAAATAAAGCCATCATTGCCAACATCATCGTCCAACATCGACAATCCACACTGGTACGGAAATGCAGTACTAATTTGACGTTTGGCGTAGCTTCGCCGTGCTTGGGCCACTGCATGGGTGCTGCTGGCACGAACGTTTGTCTTTGAGAATACCGCGGGAAATTCAAAATGAGAGTCGCACTACGACACGGCCGTCCTGACGGGTCGCACGTCCTCGTGCGAGTTCAAGTAACTGCAAGAATCAATCTTCTAAACCGCTCGGCCAAACCTGACCAAAACGTATCAAAACTAACTGCAGGAATCTTTCATCAAAATCACTCATCCGCTCCTGAGCAAGAATGTTAAAACTTCAACGTTCTTCTAATCTTTATGACTGTAGTCTACGGGTCAAATCTAAAAGAGCTAAATCAAAACTAATTTTAACTAGTAGGTAGTAAAATCACGTAAAATTTTCGCATCTTTCTGATACCAAATAAAAAAGTCACTAACTCTCTGATAAGTCAGTATCACGTCGTTATGTGAACGTCAAAGTTAATTTAGACCATCGATCAATAATTTCTAAATTAGGTGATAACCATTTTCAGACTAAAGCAATTGATATCAAGTTCTGTAATCAAAATAATTCACCATACACTCGTTAAATCATTGCCTCTATCCGGCAAGTACATCGTCTCCTTCCGGCTAGTACACAAATAAAACGAACGCCTCTATCCGGCGGGTACATCGCTTCCATCAGGCTAGTACCTTTAAATGGCGGGTACATCGCTTCCATCAGGCTAGTCCCTTTAAAATAATTTGCTCACAGAACTCCAAAATAAATCAGGTTACAACTGTATGAAACAAAACATAAAATTTAATCATTGATCGACTGTCGATGTCCGGACTTCATTATCAGTAGTCATATCAACATACTAGTTATCTATCTCAGTACGTGACCTTCATCCGGTCACAAACAAAACTCAACCACTTATCCGATCACGAAAACCAGATACCTCCATCCGGTTACTTTTGAGCTTTGTAAAACACAAAAACAATCTTGAATTCACTAAATCTCAAATCGTTATTAAAATTATCACAATAATGGGTTTGTTCAACATGTCACAGGATCAACGCTATAAAATTTCACTGGGCTATTGAATCAGTCTGGTTACGGGGTGATTTATTTCCTCTATGCTGGTTACGGTCATCCTACTAGGTACTCGTATGTCAAAATAGTATTCCAAAACAATCGCGAATATTTACTTACTTTCTCACTTGAGACCACAAAACTACTACAAGCACTTGAAAATTACTGTTCCTTTTTTTTTTTTTATAATCATTATAGTTTAGTAATCACTTGACCAAAATCACTAAAGTTGCAAGCACTGGTGTTTTTCTTTTATCACGTTATTGTAAAACATTTTGAACTTTATCTCGAAACTACCTTACGAAGGTTATGTTATGAACGCAATCTTTACGTTATAACGAAAGTTTTTGACACTGCCTATCAACTAAAATCATTATTCCGATACCTAAAAATATTGTAAATGTCATGGCACGATCAAGATTTACTAGTCACTTCCTATGGTTTGTACTTACGTGGGCGCAATGTCAAATATCGTGTTAAGTAAACAAGAAATCACATCAAAAACACTATGAAAATCGGAGCACTATTACAAAAGCAACATTTACAATGCTTTTTTCGTTTCAGCACTACATTTTACTTATCGTAACAGTTAACCGCAATATCATAACTATTTTAGGCAACTAAACGTCACGTCTAAACGTCACGTCGTGGAGCTAGACGCGTTGGCGTCACGATTATTCATGTTATTATTACGACAGTCCCTGGAAAGGTGACCTAATTTGTGACATTTGTGGCAACGTCTAACTCTTAGGTCCGTGGAATTAGTCTTATACTTTTTTGAAGGTATATTATGATCGGCATCGAGAACTGGGCGTTTGCGTTTGTATGAATTTAGACTCTGAATTAACTGAGGTAAGTTTTTAGGTGTAAGCCGTAACAAATCAGATCGAATACGAAAATCGGACATACCAGAAATTACAGCTTCGACGAGTCGCACCTCAGTCATCTCCACACCAACAGCCTTCTTCGCCAACTCCCATTTCCTGGTAGCATACTCGGCCAGGTTGGACGCCTGGTCACTCGTATACTCCATGAAAGCGGTTAGATCGTCATGGTAGCGTGCTTCATCTGGAAAAGTTTCAAGAATATTAGTCTTCAATTCTGGCCACGTTGTCAAAGTAGTGAAATTGCGTCGAACCCATTCTGCCGCACGACCGCGGAGGTTTTTCCTGGCCAGGTTCAAAACTTCCCGGTCAGTTAGTCCGTACTCGACCTTCATTTCTTCCAAATTACGACACCAAACCTGAATAGTATCAGCGCGGTCATCAGGGTCAAATGCTGGGACATAAATGCTGTCTAGATTTCGAGTACGTGGTGGATCATTATTTGTTGACGTTTTCGCTGGTGAAAATTTACTGGCTGCTGTATTTATTAAGGTGGTCATCATCTCCAGCATCAGGGTTTACATCATGTCAAACGGGACGAAGGTCCCTGAAGAAGAAGCAGTATTTGGGACGGTAGGCTGTGACCCAGTGGAATTTGAGGGTACTTCGTTGTTCTGTGGTCGTGGAAATAAGATCGGTGACCGGTCTTGGTGATTACCGTTGGTCGTATTTGTGGGTAGTGTGCTTTCGTATCCCACTTCTGATATGGGATCAGAAGGGAAACGACAATTATCATCCATAATAATTTATTGTTTCATCACCTTTAAACATTAATTAAATCACAAATAACAAATACAGAAAATAAAGAAATACTTATCTGGTAACAGTTCAGAGCACTTGTGTACCGTGTCCTAGTCGAACAACTTCTGAGCTGTGGTGACAGCGCGCGGCTTTATATACAGGCGTTACGTCAGTGGCACGAGGTGGGGGTAGAGGGGATAGTGCGCTTCTTACGCACGATAATGGCGCCAAATGCCTGTCCACGCTTGACCAACGTTGTGCCATATACAAAATTAAAGTAAACAAAAGATAATCTCCCACATGCTAGTAGCGTGATGGGCACCTTTGGACCGGGTGCGACCTGGGGCGGTCTGTTTCATTGACTGTTTGTTTTTGTGTTTTTGTGTTGTAATTTAGTTGACATGTTTTTTATTTCAATAAATGAGATTATTGTATTAATAGTTTCGTTTCGCATACCTCGGAGAGAAGGGAGATTGTATTTTTTTTTGTACATTTTCCTCATAACTCCAACAAAGAGTCGTAAAAAATACAAAAATATATAATAAAATTCACAAGTAAAGTTTTATGATACTCCACTCAAATCAAATCAAACTTAAATTATTAATTGTTGGATAACGACAACCATTTAAAATATTGCTCCCCTATTTGGGTTCCCTTAGCAATAATAATACTATTTTTTAATTCTTTTGTTTGAAAAAAAGTTGGGCAAGCATATTCTAAAACTGTTCCAAATTTTAACGCGATAGCATAAGTAATTGCTAAGAAACATGTGTGACAGACAAACAGACAGACGAAGTTGCACCATAAGGGTTCTGTTTTTACCATTCTGGTTCGGAACCTTAAAAATACAGTTTAATTATTGATGTAGAAACTTACTTCTTTGTTCTTGTGACATTGTGTGGTTTTTCCCATAAATTTTATTCTACCGTATACGATAATAGAAAGACACTTGTCTACGGCTCCTGTCGTTGTTTATAAATGCAAATGCACTGTAGTGTTCAGTTACAAGACTGTATGGTTTGTGTACCTACTAACAATTCCCAACGTCCTTTGCAAGCATTGTTTGCAAGCTTGTATCTAGATACGCCTATTGCCAAGGCCTATTGCTGTCTGAGTGTTGTTGATTGAGACAAGTTGATTGTCAATTCGAGCTAGACTGTGGAAATTATGAATCGTCGTGAACAAAAAACTGCATTTGCGATACATTTTAAACTCTTTAGGGTTTACGTATTTTCTTTTTCTAGAAAAATAGAAGAGAATTATGCTCCTGAGTCCTTCTCTAAATAAAATAATATCTAAAGACAAGTGTATTTCTTGTACTGTATACTGCGTGAATTTTCATTGGTTTTGCTCCCGAAGCCCAGTGACTCTACTCATGATAACAAGCAACTTTCGCGTAAAACTTTTTCGTCTCCCCATAGTGGTCACGTGATCCACTTAATTTGTATGGGAAAGTGAAATTTAAAAAAAAAAAAAAATTTATTCTTCAGGAAAGTTGCTTGTTTTCTAGAGTAGAATTACTAGGCTTCAGGAGCAAAACCAATTAAAATTCATGCTGTATTTATGGTGCATACGTCAATCTTGTCGCGCGAGTTTTACATTAGCGGGCTCGTGCTTCCGCTGCTTATTTACAATAGACAATAAGTCCGTTCTTTTTCTTATTCGTGTCGATTTCGAAGCGTTATATACAAGGTTATTTTTTCGGACCTGATTTCCGTACCTATGCCCACAACTTTTGTTCTACCACTTTTCGAACAACGCACGAAAAATTTTCAACTTCCCATACAAAATGGGTCGGTCACGTGACCACTTTAGTATGGGGAGTCGAAAATTTTTTGTGCGTTGTTAGAAAAGTCGTAGAACAAATGTTGTTGCTTTTGACCTCTGTAATAACGTGAGCATACGCAAATCAGGTCCAAAAAAATAACCTATTATATTTGTTTGGACCAATACTGTCAAAGAGTTCAAGAGTTAACGAGTTGTCTTTCCATTTTCGTTAAATTGTTCTCAAGTTCCAATAATGTTAAAGAGTTTTTCTTTCCGTTTTTTTTTTGGAACATGGGTAAAAAAAATTTGCCGTGGTATCATCAGCTGAAAAAATTCCACTGATGGCCATAAAAGCCTGCTCAAAAGATATCTACGACTACAGAAGATCCCCACGATGACACAGGGCCTTTAATATTGCTACCACTTAATTGCATACACAATGTAGAGGTGGTGCAGACTGTCGTTGATTGATTATTTTGTTACCCTGATTTTGTTACCCGAATTTTTTTCAATCCCAACACTTTTATTTTATTTTCATTTACGTTTATTCTATTGCCTATAGTAAAGCTTAATATTCTAAGCAAATTTCTAATTATTTGTGATTCAATTGCAGTGCTACTTCAATAAAGAAAAAAATAAAATAATTAATTTATTAATTTACTTTCTTGTCGATGTAATGCTGTCAGGAACTGCATTTATAGAAGCTCTTGAGACACACCCCTGAGCTACACGCCCCTATAGCTCAAGCAGGGCTACATTTTTTATTTTATTTATGTCCTCAGGTAACAAAACTATCGTAGTTGTCATAACGATAGTCTGAACCTCCATAATACATGTATAATCGGGGAAGAAAAAGGTCCGCCAGTTTTCAAATTGAATTTCAAAAACCTTATTTTGCACCAAACGTAACATTTATTTGAATATTGGCGGTACTGTTTCATGTTGGTATGATTGATTCTGGCACTGGTGCGAGCGAAAACTAATCTTAAGGTGGCGAACCTTTTTCTTCCCCGAGTGTACGTATAAAATCACGCCTCTTTCCCATTGGGGTAGACAGAGACCACAGTCCACTTAATTGCACTCAAAATGACCCTTTATTCCGAAACAGCATTAAAACATCCCTCAACTAACCGGTGCTAACAACTCATAAAAATATTTCTTGACGCCATCTTGGTTTCGTCGCGACAACCCCTACATTACTTAGCGTGACAACCCTCCATGGCGGCTAGTCGTTTTAAGTAGAAATATTACAGAACATTACAAGACTTATAAGCTGTCCTGTTTGAGTTATTTTGCTACTAAACTTTTAAATGTGGTGTCGTGGTGGAACTTGTTCGTTAAGCGTATTATATGACTATGATAGTTTTATGAGAGGTAATATAACTAAGGTAGAACTGTGTCAGTTTCTACTAACTGTAGGTAATTATTAAACTACTTCAATAAATCTGTATATAGGGTCTTACAGAAATAGTAAACATAATTTTTAGACCATAAAACTCAACAACTTATCCCAAGAAACAAAGATCGAAATAAGAAGAGAAATTTAGCTGAAGCAGTATCTATGGGAGGTTAAAAAGTTTTTTCATGGGAAAACTTGTTCAATAATTGGTGTAAGTACTATTAAATGTTAAAATTATATACGATTAACTAAAATCCTAAATTATCCTTGTCAACAGATTCAAAACGGGATCACTGCAATAAGACTGTGGAGATATATGAAGACGTGTCATCGCCGCCTGTTACTCCGGAGAACTTTGGGAGACCGCTCACTTGTACATATAGGTACGTACTGCTTTGTACATCTGGCGAAATATACAAAACTTGCACAACGACATCTGTTGACTATATGACAATAAGACTGTGGAGATATATGAAGACGTGCCATAACCGCCTGTTACTCTAGAGAACTTTGGGAGACCGCTCACTTGTAGGTACATATAGGTACGTTAAATACTGCTTTGTACGTACACCTGGTCAAATATACAAAACTTGCACAACGACATCTGTTGACTATATGACAATAAGACTGTAGAGATATATGAAGACTTGTCATCACCGCTTGTTACTCCGGAGAACTTTGACAGACCGCTCACTTGTACATATAGGTACGTACTGCTTTGTGCATCTGGCGAAATATACAAAACTTGCACAACGACATCTGTCGACTATATGACAATAAGACTGTGGGGCTATATGAAGACGTGTCATCGCCACCCATTACCCCGGAGAACTTTGGGAGACCGCTCACTTGTACATATAGGTACGTACTTCTTTGTACATCTAGCGAAATAAACAAAACTTGTACAATGACATCTGTTGACTATATGACAATTAGACTGTGGAGATATATGAAGACTTGTCATCACCGCCTGTTACTCCGGAGAACTTTGGAGACCGCTCACTTGTACAAACATTCAAAACTTCGCACAACAACTTTACTACATCTGTTGACTATGATTTAGCAGTTGTAATACAAAGTAGATTGAACTCAGCTCCACCAGAAGTTCACTGCAGAAATACATAGTACAGTTTTTTTAAGGTCAGTGAGCTTACTCTTGATAATGTACTACTTAGAGTCACGTCTTATTTTGGCGATATTGTCGGCCATATGCCGTAAATATAAAACGTGAGTTTATGTCTAGGTCACACTCACGAGTTGTTTAGTGAAAAAAATAGCTTACGCTTGACCTCAATCTGGTCCTGTTGACAGAGTGCTCAGAATTGCTTGCTCAGAAGAAGCCTAGTCACTTGAATGGATTCGGGTTATATGAACTCAGGGCCACAGATGTAGGCAGAAAATTGCAGCGTATACTTTTATTGGTTTCGCTCCCGAAACCCACTGATTCTACTCATGATACCATTTTTTTACTTGAAAAAAAAGTTTTGCCTTGTCATACAAAATTATTCGATCCCTCGACTAAAAAAATATTTTCTTTGGGAAAGTTACCTGTTTTCGTGAGAAGAATTACTGGGCTTCAGAAGCAAAAGCAAATAATGTTCCCAAATTACTTTAAGGTGGCCCACCTGCTTGTTTGCTCCTTTGTAACATAAAATAGCAACAAAAAAAAAGATAGTTCAATAATGAAAACAGTTCGAATTGTTAGTTGATTATGTGAGAACCAAATGTCTGACCACCACAATATAGTAGTGACCAATGTGAAAATTATACCTGTTGAAGGTCCTGGGTTCGATTCCTAGATAGGGCAAATATGATTTTATTTTACTTTTTATAGAAGAGGGAGGCAGACGAGCAGGCGGGTCACCTGATGGTAAGTGATCACCGACGCCCATAGACACCCGCAAAACCAGGGGGGTCATAGGTGCGCTGCCGGCCTTTAAGATATTTGTAGGCTTGTTTCTTAAAGGCTGCCTTGTTGTACCCGTCCGGAAATACCTGCGCAGGAAACTGATTCCACAGTGCGGTCTTACGTGGTAAGAAGTTTCTTGTTGCTTATAGTTGATCAATATTGTTATCTTTTCAGACTCTTCTTTAATAGAAGTAACCTTTTCGTACACAGTACATTGTTTGCTTACTGAAGCGTTAACTTAATCCACTAGACCCAAATTCCCTTCCAATTTGGGATCACACATGGAGCTTCATTTGTTTCTTTCATTATCCTAAGTGTTGTCTTGTCGCAGGTTTCGAGCATTCAGAGGGTCCCCAAAGGACTGGATATTGAGGATACGGTTCAAGAAGTTCAAGGTCGGCACCCTGATCAATGGGACTACGTGTCATAAGGGGTATATGCAGGTAGATATACTATACTTAATGTTTTTCTGTTTTGCGCTCTGCTAAGGAAACATAAAACGTTGGGCTAAAACAACCACCACTTGGGACACAAACGCCAAAAGATGTTGTGGTTGACTTAGAAAGAGATGGCGAGACGAACTGAGTGAACAGGTTCTCAATGGCAAGCGCCAGCACAAAATCGGGATGTTTAGAAGAATGAAAGGGAGGCCGTTGCCCTAATAGTAAGGGTGATGAAGGACAAATTTCTATATGATTTGCTCATGTCTGCCTCTTTGACTGATGATAAGGAGCATCCTCTAAAATATACAAAAAATATTGGCGGACATCCACACCCCTGCGTTTTTGAGGAATTAAGTTTTGACTATTTTGAAATTTGACAATGAAAGTTACCTTTAGATTTACACCTGGCAGACTATATAATTAAATACAATGTACAAAACCGCTGAAAAATGGTCTGCCACCATAATAGCCCTGCGTCGTAAAGTTACAGCGTTTCAAAATGCAAAAATTCACTACTTGGTCCCGTGATAATGCAGAGCCCTGCCTTCGATTTTCTACATCTTCAGAAGTATTTTAAATAGGAGCCACAAAGGCAGACAAAAAAACATTATTTAGTATAATTTTTTCTTTTTTTTTTGCTTTTACTCAAAAACGCAGCGACGCACAGAAAAACTTGTAAGGACCAAATCGATTCGTATTGAGCTGATCTATCATCCCTATTAATATGAATCATGAGCAAATCATATACCCAAATTGCAGCCAGCACCCTAACTATAAATAAATAAATAAAATTATTCTTTAAAGAATTTTAGCTTAAATGCAAAGTCCATCTGGGCAAAGACAATATACGACCCCTTGCCTAGTTGTAGTGTAAAATAGCATTAATTGCAAAGCAAAGGAGCCAATGAAATTACTGACACTGCATCTTAGCTCTTAGAGTGGGCAACGTACTTTGCTGTCATATTGGTGTGAAAGTACTTTGCTGGCTTATTGGAGGTAACAATAGTATATTATGCAATTAGTGAATAAAAGACGGATTTAAAGCGAGGGCCAGAGATGAATCACGAGCAAGGGAAGGATTCTAACGACTGAATCACGACTGCAGGGAGTGATTCAAGTGTAAAAATCCTGAGCGACGCGAGTGATTCATGCCCTTTTATTCAAGAGTTGCATACTATACTTTATACCATAACTACGAGAAAAAGGAAGATATACATTTAAAGAGGTTGTATAGCATTGAGATAGAGGTCGAATATATTCATGTAACAAATATTTGTAAATACGGCGCGCATTCTTTCTTTTTAGCGGGCACAGATTATACGCGTAATTAAAAGGTACGAGTACAGACTAAACTTCCAAACAGCCATCACAAATTTATATCTTGTTACTTAAATGTCAAATTTATTGTTGATTAGTTAATTAAATATCATAAAATGAATATACATTCATCATATTATCTCGAATACAGCTTAATTTGCTGACCACCCCGTTTGCTGACCACCTCTTTTATATTTATGCTCTCCTGGTAGTTACTTTTTATTTTATGCCCGTCCAAGCCTCCAGTTGCCGTTCTCCTCTTGAAAATTCATGTTCTCCTGGTACTTTGTATTGAGTCGCTGCGGTCGAATATATTGATTTGTTCTAAATTCAAACACCAAAATCGTGATTAAGAGGGCTTTTTTATTCACTGTTTTCAGTGAATAAAATAATCTTTTTAGAGGGGGAATGGTATAAAAAAATTGGACCATAGGTGGTGGGTACACTGAGAAAAATAAGCTACTTAAATTAGCTACTTACGTAAGTAACTTGGACATCACTACTTACAACGATCCAGCATACTTAAAAACCGGTTCTACATACTTAGAAATTGTGCAACTTACTGTAGCGTTTATGAGCAACACCGTGTTCCATAATGGTAATGCGTATAACGAAGTCGCATACTTATGTACTGGTAGAACAACATTCTTTTAGTCAGGGCCACGGAAATACGTACGAAAGTACTCAACACAATTACACATACTTGTCCCGGCTCCATAATTACGTACGTCGCCTACTTTTATAATGTCTCTCGATAAGTGATATTCGTTATTTATGAAATATACTTATGAAGATATGCCGCTCACATGCAACGTATAATAGGTAGCCAGGGTACATTTTTTTATCTGTTTGGCCTACTTATGTAAGTACATATTAACCAAAAGGTCATTGGTCGGAGAAAGTCCACTAATGGACAGGAAGCTCCCCCAGAATTTTATAGGCAACGCCGTTTTATAAGTACCCGGTATATCATTGTAACTATGCGATGCACTCGTATGAGAGGTTGTAGCACAATTACATAAGTACTCGGCTTCTTTAGAAAAGCTTGTTATCAACGTAGACAACATCATGATGAGTAAATATGCCGAATCATTATAAGTATGCGGCATACTTACAAAGAGAGTCTTGCTACGTCTCAAACGTAGCAAGCAGCATAATTATTTAAGTACGCAGCCTCCTTACATAAGCATGCAAGGTACATATAATACGTAGACAGCATCATGATGAGTAGATATGCCGAATCGTTATAAGTATGCAGCATACTTACAAAGAGAGTCTTGCTACGTCTCAAACGTAGCAAGCAGCATAATTATTTAAGTACGCAGCCTCCTTACATAAGTATGCAAAGTACGTACAGTACGTAGACAGCATCATGATGAGTAGATATGCCGAACAATTATAAGTATGCAGCGTACTTACAAAGAGAGCGTTGCTACGTCTCGAACGTAGCAAGCACAATTATTTAAGTACCCAGCCTCTTTACAAAAGTATGCAAGGTACGTACAATACGTAGACAGCATCATGATGAGTAGATATGCCGAATCATTGTAAGTACGCAGCATACTTATAAAGAGAGTGTTGCTACGTGTAGAACGTAGCAAGCACAATTATTTGAGTACCCAGCCTCCTTACATAAGTATGCAAGGTACGTACAATACGTAGACAGCGTCATGATGAGTAGATATGCCGAATCATTGTAAGTATGCAGCATACTTATAAAGAGAGCGTTGCTACGTGACGAACGTAGCAAGCACAATTATTTAAGTACCCAGCCTCTTTACAAAAGTATGCAAGGTACGTACAATACGTAGACAGCATCATGATGAGTAGATATGCCGAATCATTGTAAGTATGCAGCATACTTATAAAGAGAGTGTTGCTACGTGTCGAACGTAGCAAGCACAATTATTTGAGTACCCAGCCTCCTTACATAAGTATGCAAGGTACGTACAATACGTAGACAGCATCATGATGAGTAGATACGCAGAATCATTGTAAGTATGCAGCATACTTATAAAGAGAGTGTTGCTACGTGTCGAACGTAGCAAGCACAATGATTTAAGTACCCAGCCTCCTTACATAAGTATGCAAGGTACGTAGACAGCATCATGATGAGTAGATATGCCGAATCATTGTAAGTATGCAGCATACTTATAAAGAGAGTGTTGCTACGTGTCGAACGTAGCAAGCACAATTATTTAAGTACCCAGCCTCCTTACATAAGTATGCAAGGTACGTACAATACGGAGACAGCATCATGATGAGTAAATATGCCGAATAATTATAAGTATGCAGCGTACTTACAAAGAGAGCGTTGCTACGTCTCGAACGTAGCAAGCATAATTATTTAAGTACCCAGCCTCTTTACAAAAGTATGCAAGGTACGTACAATACGTAGACAGCATCATGATGAGTAGATATGCCGAATCATTGTAAGTATGCAGCATACTTACAAAGAGAGTGTTGCTACGTGTCGAACGTAGCAAGCACAATTATTTGAGTACCCAGCCTCCTTACATAAGTATGCAAGGTACTTACAATACGTAGACAGCATCATAATGAGTAGATATGCCGAATCATTGTAAGTATGCAGCATACTTATAAAGAGAGCGTTGCTACATGACGAACGTAGCAATCACAATTATTTGAGTACCCAGCCTCCTTACATAAGTATGCAAGGTACTTACAATACGTAGACAGCATCATGATGAGTAGATATGCCGAATCATTGTAAGTATGCAGCATACTTATAAAGAGAGCGTTGCTACGTGACGAACGTAGCAAGCACAATTATTTAAGTACCCAGCCTCTTTACAAAAGTATGCAAGGTACGTACAATACGTAGACAGCATCATGATGAGTAGATATACCGAATCATTGTAAGTATGCAGCATACTTATAAAGAGAGTGTTGCTACGTGTCGAACGTAGCAAGCACAATTATTTGAGTACCCAGCCTCCTTACATAAGTATGCAAGGTACGTACAATACGTAGACACCATCATGATGAGTAGATATGCCGAATAATTATAAGTATGCAGCGTACTTACAAAGAGCGCGTAGCTACGTCTCGAACGTAGCAAGCACAATTATTTAAGTACCCAGCCTCTTTACAAAAGTATGCAAGGTACGTACAATACGTAGACAGCATCATGATGAGTAGATATGCCGAATCATTGTAAGTATGCAGCATACTTATAAAGAGAGTGTTGCTACGTGTCGAACGTAGCAAGCACAATTATTTGAGTACCCAGCCTCCTTACATAAGTATGCAAGGTACTTACAATACGTTGACAGCATCATGATGAGTAGATATGCCGAATCATTGTAAGTATGCAGCATACTTATAAAGAGAGCGTTGCTACGTGACGACCGTAGCAAGCACAATTATTTGCGTACCCAGCCTGCTTACATAAGTATGCAAGGTACTTACAATACGTAGACAGCATTATGATGAGTAGATATGCCGAATCATTGTAAGTATGCAGCATACTTATAAAGAGAGTGTTGCTACGTGTCGAACGTAGCAAGCACAATTATTTAAGTACCCAGCCTCTTTACAAAAGTATGCAAGGTACGTACAATACGTAGACAGCATCATGATGAGTAGATATGCCGAATCATTGTAAGTATGCAGCATACTTATAAAGAGAGTGTTGCTACGTGTCGAACGTAGCAAGCACAATTATTTAAGTACCCAGCCTCCTTACATAAGTATGCAAGGTACGTACAATACGGAGACAGCATCATGATGAGTAGATATGCCGAATTATTATAAGTATGCAGCGTACTTACAAAGAGAGCGTTGCTACGTCTCGAACATAGCAAGCACAATTATTAAAATACCCAGCCTCTTTACAAAAGTATGCAAGGTACGCACAATACGTAGACAGCATCATGATGAGTTGATATGCCGAATCATTGTAAGTATGCAGCATACTTATAAAGAGAGTGTTGCTACGTGTCGAACGTAGCAAGCACAATTATTTAAGTACCCAGCCTCCTTACATAAGTATGCAAGGTACGTACAATACGGAGACAGCATCATGATGAGTAGATATGCCGAATAATTATAAGTATGCAGCGTACTTACAAAGAGAGCGTAGCTACGTCTCGAACGTAGCAAGCACAATTATTTAAGTACCCAGCCTCTTTACAAAAGTATGCAAGGTACGTACAATACGTAGACAGCATCATGATGAGTTGATATGCCGAATCATTGTAAGTATGCAGCATACTTATAAAGAGAGCGTTGCTACGTGGCGAACGTAGCAAGCACAATTATTTGAGTACCCAGCCTCCTTACATAAATATGCAAGGTACTTACAATACGTAGACAGCATCATGATGAGTAGATATGCCGAATCATTGTAAGTATGCAGCATAGTTATAAAGAGAGTGTTGCTACGTGTCGAACGTAGCAAGCACAATTATTTAAGTAACCAGCCTCTTTACAAAAGTATGCAAGGTACGTACAATACGTAGACAGCATCATCATGAGTAGATATGCCGAATCATTGTAAGTATGCAGCGTACTTACAAAGAGAGCTTTGCTTCGTCTCGAACGTAGCAAGCACAATTATTTAAGTACCCAGCCTTTTACAAAAGTATGCAAGGTACGTACAATACGTAGACAGCATCATGATGAGTAGATATGCCGAATCATTGTAAGTATGCAGCATACTTATAAAGAGAGTGTTGCTACATTTTCGCTAGGTATGCAGCGACCGCGTGATTAGCACAGGTA
This sequence comes from Athrips mouffetella, assembly GCA_947532105.1. Lineage (NCBI taxonomy): Eukaryota > Metazoa > Arthropoda > Insecta > Lepidoptera > Gelechiidae > Athrips > Athrips mouffetella. The sequence goes on along the minus strand of OX383969.1, from coordinate 3,815,339 downwards.
CCTACAGTCAAGGGCACGTCAAGCTTGACACTTCTTGTATCAATAACCGCGAGGGCTAGAGTCGCGCTGCAAGTGTGAAGCTTGACCTGCTCTGGGCTGTACCTGAAGGTAAGATATGCGGAAGGGCTCCCGCCCACGACCGTTTTTTTTAGGACAGTAAATCGGACAAGTTATTCCTCCGATTTTACGACCGATTTTGTGACTGACTCAACGCACACGGTCCCTTCCGATCCGTAGGTATACAGTATCGAAACTGAAGTATCGATAGTGTTGTTCCTGCCTACACTATCGACACTTTAAAAATATCGACACAGATGTAAAAACAATATAATTACAATTACTTACCTACCTACAAGGTACGCACAGCAGCAAATAAGTAGTAACAAAACCAGCTGGTAACTATAAGCTGAAAAAGGGGTACGCTATTTTCTTCTTTCTTAGTAGTCTGTATAAAGTACAGACCCGCTCAAGGTCAAAGTGTTACTAACCTAATGTGCGGGTACCACTAGGGTGGCGGTTATTGGTCAAACATACCAAGAAGGTAGGTGAAAAATGGCCGCCATCTTGATTTCTTTTTGTTTCTGGATCGATTGGCGTCAAAATTGATATCTGTGGGTCCGAGAGGACTCTTATAACGAATCTGATGACAGATTTGAAAAAAAAGGTCGCCATCTTGAAATTCTTTTTCCTGGACCAATTGCTTTCAAAATCAATATCTGAGGATCCGAGTGACCTCTCATAACGAATCTAAATTGGAAAAAATGGCCGTCATCTTGAATTTTTTTGTTTTTGGACCGATTGCTTTCAAAATCGATATCTGAGGATCTGAGTGGCCTCTCATAACGAATCAATTGTAGAAATTGGAAAAAATGGCCGCCATCTTGATTTTTTTTTTCTGGACCGATTGCTTTCAAAATCGATATCCGTGGGTCCGAGAGGGCTCTACTATCGAATCTGATGACAGATTTGGAAAAAATGGTCGCCATCTTAAAATTCTTTATTCCTGGACCGATTGCTTTCAAAATCGATATCTGAGAATCAGACTGACCTCTTATACAGGGTGTAAAAGCTAAACCGAGTTTCCTTCAAGGAGGTGACAGTAAAAACGATTCTGATCACATTTCTCAAAAAAAAAGTATACCAATTTTTTTTACAAAATATCCCAGTACTTTAGAAAGTTTGCGTACCACTCTTATCAACAAAGTTCAATGACTCCGCGCGCAACGCGGCAACATCTGCGCTCGTCCCCTTGCGTCTCCCGCTACCCTCACCCCCGCCCGGCCACTGACCGACTACGTGTACATCGGTTCAGTGCATTTTAGTAATGACAAATCGTGTCACTCGGTTTTGCATTTACATCCTGTATTGAATCTAATGTAAAAATTGAAAAAAATGGCCGCCATCTTGAAATTTATTGTTTTTGGACCGATTGCTTTCAAAATCGAAATTTGAGGATCCGAGTGGCCTCTCATAACGAATCAACTGTAGAAATTGGAAAAAATGGCCGCCATCTTGTTTTTTTTGTTTCTGGACCGATTACTTTCAAAATTGATATCCGGGGGTCCGAGAGGAGTCAAATAACAAGTCTGATGACAAAATTTAAAAAAAAGGTCGCCATCTTGAAATTCTTTGTCCCTGGACCGATTGCTTTCAAAATCGATATCTGAGGATCCGAGTGGCCTCCCATTACGAATCAACTGTAGAAATTGGAAAAAATGGCCGCCATCTTGCTTTTTTTGTTTCTGGACCGATTACTTTCAAAATTGATATCCGGGGGTCCAAGAGGACTCAAATAACAAGTCTGATGACAAAATTTTAAAAAAAGGTCGCCATCTTGAAATTCTTTGTCCCTGGATCGATTGCTTTCAAAATCGATATCTGAGGATCCGAGTGGCCTCCCATTACGAATCAGCTGTAAAAATTGGAAAAAACATTAGATTCGTTATAGAGTCCTCTTGGACCCACGGATATCGATTTTAAAGGCAATCGGTCCAGAAACAAAAAAAAATCAAGATAGCGGCCAATTTTCTGACGCTGCTGCCCATCCTCCGGTTTGTAAACCCTTAGTCGCCTCCTACGACACCCACGGTTAGAGATGGGTTGGTACTATTCTTTGCCGGCACGCTACACGGACAACTGAACCGTTGGCTACGGAACCCTAATAAAAAGCAACTTCTTCTCATAATATTTTCTTTGTGTTTCTGTCATGGTACCTGTTTATTCTAACCTGTATTGCACTAGGCAGGTCTTTTTTTTCTACTTCTTCGATCAAAATGTCGATATCAATATCCATCATGACACAACAAGCACATCCCTAAATGGCCGACTGATTTCGTGACCGCGACGGTGAGTAGGTAGTGTGCTTTGAAGTATGCATTTACTTACGTATGTTCCATTTCTCACCGATAATCGGATCGGCCGCGACGTCCGATTTCATTTCTCACCGACTTTTTGTAGGTCGTGTGCGTTGAACTATGGCAATCAATGCGTTCCATTTTTGTCCTACAAAAAATCGGTCACCGATTTACGGTCGTGGGCGGGAGCCCGATACCGCGCGAAATTTGTTGGTACAAATTTGGCTTGACATTGACACTCGCAGTGCGACTTTCGTCTCTACAGAGATTAAGATAAGCGCGATACATAGGTACAAAGGCCAATGTGTCAAGCTTAACGTGCTCTTGACTGTACGTGATTGCTAAAACCTAACCTAACTCCTGAATGTAATGGATCCTAAAGCTAGTACCTAGGTAGGTGCCTATTTATGTGCGTACCGGCGGTAGGTAGGTAGGTACCTACTACACACGGTGCAAGTATGTAAAGTAACGTAGGTACAGTCAGATCAAGCTTGACACAATATTGGACTTTGTAGGACTCATTTCAGTAGACATATGGGCTTGAGTCGCATTGCGAGTGTGTATCTTGACTTGTCGCTGACTATACTTACTTATTTTTCGAGTGACTAGACGCCAGTGACTATACTTAGCTAGATAGGTAGGTAGGTTACCTAAATTTTCCTTCAGTAATTTGTGTCATATAATGTTGCCTAGGTAGGTAATTTGCTAATAAAAAAACATTTTAAATCAGTTGGAGATAAATTCTTTTGTTATTTATTGTTCATTCATACATTGCTCCACATTGTTAACATCCGAGACGAGAAACTATTGAAAGCGCGGGAAACGTAGGTATAGAACATGCGAAGGCGCGATAGTCCGGTCCGGCCGGCTACGCAGCCGCGGGGCGCACCGTGCGGTAGGTAGGTACTTATAGGTACCTACTTAATTCATGCCTAGACGCGGAGTGAAACATATAGGTAATAGTAAAGAATAGCTTAGCTCAGGTACCCTTAGCACCTACTAGAAAGCTGTAATGTAGGTAGGTACCTAAACTCCAAAAGTCCTGCGCGGTCAAGGCCACCAGGCGAAAGACCCAGTTTAAGGCGCTGTCCGGTCATGGAGCGATGATGGGGAGGCAGTGATAACTCGATGGTGGTCCTATAAATAGACTTTATTGTTTCTAAAAAAAAAGGTTGGTAGGTATATTGAAACCCTCGGCACGCGAGTCAGACTCGCACTTAACCGGTTTTTTTTATCAAACTGGTTGCCCACCTAGTACCTACCTAGTTGGCAGGTAAAGCCATTGACCACAATCACAGCCGCCACCGCAAGCCATTTTCCTAAAATAGTAGGTAGGTAAGTATAAAGACAATAGACAGAATGGTGCAATTTATATTTTCTCTTGAAACTTGACAACTCCACTAACTGGTCGCGAACTGGCGTACCTACAATAGGTACCTACATGTAGAACAAAAAACTCCAACATGTTCATTCATTTTATGACTTTGGTAGGTAGGTACCTATTCACTTCCAGGCTAGGGAAAACTAACAAACTCATTACGAGGTCAGACCTCCCATAGAAACTGCATCAGCTGATCGCGCATTTTGTATGGGAGGTCAAAATTTTTTTTTCGTATTTCGACCTATGTTCCTCAGGGAATGTTGTTCAGTTTCATGGGCAGATTCACATCCTTCAGGGTTGATATACCCTTTCTGTTACACCTTGTATATGATGTAGTTAAAAGGAAAACTATCAGAGGTAAGTTGACTTCACAGGTTAATGAGCTTAGCAATAGCAAGACTCTAGGTATGACTTCGCCGAGCATTGGGAAGTGAAAGTTTATGTTATGAACGATATAAAACTTGCTTTGCGATAAAAAATTCTAAAGAAACTACGGAACCCTATATATTGGTGCACTTGGCCGGTTTTTATTATAACTACCAACCATCACAACTAACAAAGGCGTAGATAGATACCTATAACAACAGGATATAATCTGCCCATGAAACTCAACATCTTTTCCGATAGAACATAGGTAGGAACATACGAGAACAACGTTGAACTTCCCATAGAGGTAGGCCTATATGGGAAGTCATGCTTTTTTTCGTATATACCTATCGATCTAAGTTGTTCAGTTTGAGAGTCATATCCTTCACGGTCATTATAGGTACAGTCAAAAGCAGGTCAAGCTTGACATTCACAGTGTGACTCTAGCCCGTGCGTACATCTACTGAAATAACGGTACAAAGTCCAATGTGTCAAGCTTGATGTGCTCTTGACTGTACCTACCCTGTTACACTTTGTTTTTTCATTCATTTCCAAATTACCTATACCTACCTAAAATAATTTCGAAATTTGCTCCAACATAGGTACCTAACTATTATGTACCTACCTAAAATTGCCCCTCTCACGTGTCGCGGGAATAATTTCCGTATTTAACGTTCGTATGTATCCAGGTTACTTTATTAGATAGGTCGGTTACTTATAACGGTGCTGCTTACTTAAATAAGTATGCTGTTCCATTTAAAACTCGAGACGCTTTCGCGCCTTTTTCATTCAGTGTTGCAAGGAGTGTGACAATCACATAACTTTGCTTCAAAACCCTGTCGTGACTTTATAAGTTAAACTTTATGCCATAACCCAAACGCTAGCTTACTCTTCCAATAAATAAGCGTAATAACGTTTTCTCCACATTTGTTCTGATGTTAATTAAAATAAGACGCGCCGCCGCCGCGCCGTCAATATATTGCAGTCATACAGTTTTTTTCGGATATTTTTTTTCTATGTAGTTGGCAACATTCTCTTTCGTTTCTTTCCTTCCGCTGCGCTCGCGGCGTCAGCGTGCAAAGAGTAGTGTGTAGTGTGTCGGTCGGCCATTATTCACTTTGCGTGAATGCAGTAATTATATCCTCATGACTGACAGGAATTTGATGAAAAGTGACTAAAAAGTGATACCTAGGTAGGTACGTTGAGTTGTAGTCATATCATCGCGCTGCGTTGCAAGTGGTACCTACTTGCTGGAAGCCAGAACTTGGATTACAATAAATACAAGCACAGGTAGGTTCATACATAATCAATTAATCATCTGTTTAATCTATCTAATTAGCCCACATCAGCCCACTGGCGGGCATAGGCCTCTTCTTTTTTGTGCCACGGCGTCTGTGCCGTAGCCGCCCAGCACCACCAATTTGAGACAATTTCATCTGACCATCTGGCAAGTGATAGGTACCCAGATGATAACACAGCCCTAGTGTGAAAGTGTGTTTGGGGTCCCTAGCTAGACGGTCAAAATGTGGGAACTAAAAGTCAGACCTCAAATAAAATAAACATTCAGTTAAATACTATTTTTGTGTAGAATCGCGAGTCCAGAGCCTAGTTCAGTCTGTGACGACTAAATTAAAAGTCTTTCTTCTTAAGCAAGCTTGTCAAGCATGTAAATGCTTGTCAAGTAATTTAAACCGAGTAATTTTGTTATTTCATTAGGTATTATGTTATTTTTAATTATTAATTAATTCGTTATGGAACAATTAGTTCTGAAATAAATTAATCATTCATTCATTGCTAGAGTCAAGCTGTCTTATTTATTATTTATTTAACAGGAATATAACATGAAGTATGAAGAATGTCTCCGCTCATTAGGGCTGGAAGAATATATTCAAGCATTCCATGGTAGGTACCTATATTTATATCATGCCGACAAAGCATAAAAATCACTTACCAAATTACATGTTGATAGTTATGATATAGATATGATGATAGTGATGTTAGATTTTCATGTTGTGTGGCTAGACCTTTGGTCAGATTCTAAGAAGTGATGGTTCCTGTTTTTTTTTAAACATGATAATTTATCTATCTACCTAGGTACCTACTTATGCATGTTTGAGTCAGTTGATTAATTGTTGAGTCAATTAATTTAATTAAACTGTTTTTTAGACAACGACATTGATGAAGAATCTGTTCTATTACTGGGCGAAACAGAATTAAAAGATCTGATTCCAAAAATTGGACCACGCCTGAAATTCAAGAAACTAATTGATGACATAAATTTGACAGCGCAGCTGGATCTCACATTAACAGCTGTAAGTTCTGGTTCTTTGTATTCCAATGAGAGACTTTCGCAGACAGGTGTCAACTGAGTATTAATAAGTGTCGATAGATGGTACTGAAATTATTTTCTCTCATTTAGGTAGGTACCTATACCTACTACAAAGGTTGACACAAGAAAAAAAAATCTGCCTTGTTTTTATGTTGGGTAATCTGCCGTACTACCTGTTCTAATAATACAGCCCTCGGACTGAAATACAGACGACATAGGCTTAGTAATAGGGCTCCGTTTGGGCCCTTCGGGTGTATTTATATGATGGTACGGAACGGAACCCTCCGTGCGCAAGTCTGACTCGCACTTGGCCGGTTTTTTTTTTCAATTCTTTTTATTTATCTATATTTTTGTATGATGAATGACTAAATTCAATTATTTATTGCTTTTCAGGACACATTCATGTCTGGAAATAAAGATGTGTGCAAAATAACTAAATCAGGATCTGAAACATCTGTAGATGAGCCGAGTGATGAAAATCATACACCTGTAACTGCGAAATCTGCTGCCCAAGAACATCAAAATACTGTAAGTGATTTAAATGTGATTTTGTTTAATTTGTCCCTTCCACGGTTAGGTTGTATAAATAAAGAATCATGTAAATATATTAAGTACCTACCTATTATGAAAACTCCGTGCCACACAGCTCTGTGCCTTATTAAGATGGGGCAGTTATATTGTAAAGATTACATGAAATGCCCTCTGTAATTGTGAAAGTGTGTTTGTTTGTTTGTCCTTCTTTCTTTAATGCAGGTGTAAAAAAAATTGTAAGCACTATTTTAGTATGCTCCTTAGACCATTAACTGAACAAGTAAATTGTGTTCGGATAGTTCTACAAACTACACATTCTATAAACTACATTATTTTTACTAGGCGGCTATTTCGCATCATCAGGCAGGATCATGGTAGCCTAGTTGGTTAAAGCGTCTCTGGTACTGACGGAGAAGACGCAGGTTTGAATCCTGCCTGTGGTTGTGAAATTTTTGATTTTATAGCTTTTAAGGCTAAATTAGTGCTTATTATTTTTTACACCCTGCATAGAGATAATGATCTCTCAGCCCGGAGTGTTCTTTTAGTCTTTTCTTATCCGCCCAAACTAATTTCTTTTTTATTCATCAAAAGTACAGACACGGTTTCTATACTGTTTTATTATATGTAATAGATTTGAAGGTTGTTAATGATATAATTAGACACAATTTAAGAATAGTTGCATTGTAAAATTTTAATTTTAGACTACTTACATATTATTAAGTTGCACCAAGAAATAACAACAAAGAGTAAACATTGATGTTGTGTGACTTAAATTGAAATTAAACGTCTCTTCCGCAGCTTATGAACGACTTCAACCAGTTGTACCCGCAAAAGGAAAACAGTCTGTTTTCCTCAATAGAAATACACAAACAAAACATTGTCAGTTACGCAAAACGCAAAGCAGAGTACACCCGCGACAGAAACTTGAAGACTAACATACAAACCCTGATTTCTCTGATTGATGGTGAGTACAAATTTGCGTCCATATTTTGCTCTATTAGTAGTTCTGTCCGGACGGTCAGACACAGCATAGCACTGCCCCCGATGTGGCCGCGCATGTAATTCCAAATACGCAAAACCTCAGACACCCTAACTGATTTTTATTATAAAACTCTGATTTATAATTTAGATCTCAATTCTTTTGTCGGCGAAGTCGACAACTATGCACACTCTTAATATTGACTTTGCCCCAATTTTCACAAATTTATGTTTTTGATGGGATCACCTTTACTCTCCTCTTTCTTACGTATAGTGTTTATTTTGCTATTGTTTTTGCTTACAGAGGACGATCCAGAGTCTATCACAAACGTCTGCCTAGTGCTGCTGACTTATATCATCAATATTTCGCCGGCCAGGAAGAAGAAAGGTAAAGAGATTATCAAATTTTCACGCTCCGAGATGACCTCTGCCTTTATAAATCAAGTCGCATCTGAAGCTGATGTAACACCGTCAATCCTAGAACGCAGGGAAATATTGACCAAACAGCAACGGTCAATGCAACCCTACGTCATATATGTAGGAGAAAACTGTACTCAAATAAGAGCATCGTATGTTGTCATTAACGACACTGTATACAATTTTTCGAAACTCATCACAGCTGTAGACTGCGCGTTCAAAATATTCCACTCAACCGGGGCCTGCTACCCGGAGCAGTGTGATGATGTTTGGTTGTTTATCCAATTAGGATTTTTCAATATTCATACCAAATACGATAGGAACACTCAAGTTGTTAACAGTCTGATGTCCGACCTGGGACTTATTTGTGACAAAAAGTAGTTTTTATAAAAAAATATGGTTTTTATTTGTTATTACTGCAAAGAAGGTATTTCATCTTCTCCGTCCCTGTTAATTAAACACATAAGATATTTTTGTAAATCGACTGGAAGAAATTCTAATTTTCACTGTGGTGAACAAGGGTGTTTCCGCCATTATTTATCTATTGATTCATTTAAAAAACATTTAACACGAGATCACCAGTTAGATCGACAAAATAATGATGTAGTTACTCCTTTGGAATGTTTGGTATTACCATCATCATATTCATCATCATCAACGACAACAGAAATTGCAGCAGTTCAAAATATTAGACCAGAAAATGAAACGCATATGCTTCATGCATCGAATTTCATATCTTCCTTGTACGCTAGTTCCACAATACCGCGTAAAATTGTGCAAGACATCGTAGAAAATATTCAAATTTTTTTTTCTAGATCGGAAAGCATTTTAGCGCTACAGTTATATGAATTGATACCATCACACCCGACAACATCGAACATGCGTGATAATATTGATAAAATTGTTGGTACTTATTGCCGTACGTTTGAAAATCTTGACACGGAATTCAAACGTTTCAATCATTTTAAAATATTAGGAACGTTCGTCGAGCCGCAAGAAGTGGTCATAGGCCACCGAAGGGAAACTAAAAATACTACTACTGGACGTGCGTTGGTATCAAAAGATTGTACGGTACAAATAATGCCACTAAAAAATAACTTAAAATCTTTTTTTTCATTTGGTAATGTATTGAAGGATACTTTAGATTACTTGCACAATTTACGAGAACGTTCTTTTGGTATTGAGAATATAGTACAGGGCTCAGTATGGGAAAATATTATACAAACTGTAAGGGACGGAGAGCTGAATTTTCCTTTGATAGTATACTATGATGATTTTGAGATTGGAAATCCTTTAGGAAGTCATGCTGGGGTTCACAAGTTAGGAGGTTTATATGTGTCTATTCCATGTCTTCCTCCTAACTATGTTTCACTCTTGCAAAATATTTTCATTTTGGCTCTATTTCACTCGTCAGATAGGACAAGTTTTGGAAATAATGTAACTTTTCAAAAAGTTTTCGATTTGCTCAATGATTTGAAGCAAAATGGTATAAATGTTGAGACTAAACAATACAAAGGAGTAATTAAATTTCACGTGCCAGTTGTCACTGGGGATAACTTAGGTCTCAATAGTATGTTAGGTTTTGTTGAGAGTTTTTCTGCAAATCGACCATGCAGAATTTGTGCTGCTAACAAGGCTCAAATCCGATCAATGTTGTATGAAAACGTCGAATTGTTAAGAAATATGGACAACTATTCAAACGATTTACAGCTAAAAAATGTTTATGAGACTGGTATTAAAGAAAATTGTGCGTGGCTTGCTCTCAATGGTTTTGATTTGTTCGAAAACGTCGCAGTAGATGTTTTACATGATTATCTTGAGGGCGCTTGTCGGTATGTTATGCAATTCATTATAACATATTTAGTGCAAAGACAAAAGTTAATCTCGTTAGATAATTTGGCGACGAAAATACGGCATTTTGATTATGGGCCAGATTCAAGTTCAACGCCATCAAACGCGGTAACAGCAGAAGGGACATCAATAAATTTAAAATGTTCAGCTTCTGAAATGCTTACTCTAGTCCGTTATTTTGGATTAATTGTTGGATATAATGTCCCAGATGGAAACGACGTTTGGCTCTTGTACAAAAAACTAAGACAATTATTAGACAAACTTTTGAGTCGTCGAATTCATGATGACTCTATCGATCAAGTAAAGTTTTTAGTAGCTGAATTAAATGAACTCTTTTGCCAGCTGAGTAATACGCACTTAAAACCAAAATTCCACTTTTTAACACATTACCCAAAAATGCTAAAAAAATTTGGTCCGTTGTCTCAAATCTGGACAATGAGATTTGAAGCAAAACATCGTGTATCTAAATTTATAGCTAGAGCATCGCAAAGCAGAGTGAACATTTGTAAAACTATTGCTATAAAACATCAGTTAATATTAAACGATATGTTTTTGAGGGATATTCCATTATCTCCATTGACAACTGGCAAGCTGAAAAGTGTGCCGGCATCTGAAATTCTCGATGTTGGGCAACATTTCCAATCACAAGACATTAACACGGATAATTGCTATTCATCATCGTGGGTCATCATCAACAACATAAAATTTAAATTATTTTCAATTTTAGTATTAGATGTATCGGAGGTAACATATTTGCCACTGTTAGCTGAAGTTCAAAAAATATATGTAATAAACAATGAGAAAGTAATATTTCGGTGTTTTTCCTTAGAATGTATTGATTTCGATGATCATTTCTTTGCATACGAAGTTCGAAAGACGAACGACAGTGTGTTACATACTTACGATGCTCTTATTTCACCTTTACCTGCTACAATGACCATATTATCCAACTTCAAACGTTATGTCACATTGCGTTGGACTTTAGACTAATAAGTAGTCGCAACTGTATCTTTAAGGCAAGTGGGCGCTGCTATTTGAATGTTGAGGGCGGAGTAATTTAAGACTAAGGAGGATATCTTTATATTGCAGAACATGTCATTTAACAGCTACCCAATACTTGACCAATTTTTGTCTCGTTTAGCCTTCTGCTACGTTTTAAGACGACGCCTGAAACTAGGTTGTCGTATTAATTAATTTGTAACGTATTGAAAATATTATCCAACTTCAATCGTTGTGTCACATTGCGTTGGACTATAAACTAATAAGTAGTCGCAACTTTATCTCAAGGTGTACCGCCCACTGCAAGCGGCGGCGGCGCGGCGCGGGCGCGGTGGAGTCGAGTTGCTTGCGCGGTGGAGTCGTCGTCGTGGCGCGGCGCCTGCAACTCGCCTCCGCCGCGCCCGCGCCGCGCCGCCGCCGCCGCTCGCAGTGGGCGGTACGGCTAAGGCAAGTGGGCGCTGCTATATGAATGTTGAGGGCGGAATAATTTAAGACTAAGGAGGATATCTTTATATTGCAGAACATGTCATTTAACAGCTACCCAATACTTGACCAATTTTTGTCACGTTTAGCCTTCCGCTACGTTTTAAGACGACGCCTGAAACTAAGTAGTTGTAAAAATTTATTTGTATCGTATTAAGGCCGTCCACTAGCGCTGCCATTAAAAGTTAAGTTAAAAAAATATTACTCGCTAAATACAAAACTTATCGAAAATCTGAAAAGACATATTAAAGTGAAGATACTTTTGCTTATTTAGAACTTATCAATTCTGTAAAATATAGTTCACTGTAGTTACAGATACCAAAACTGCTAAAAGTGGCCGTTTTTCGTACTTTTGCTATCTGTTACTACAGTGAACTACATTTTACAGAATTGATAGGTTCTAATTAAGCAAGGGTATTTTTACTTTAATTTGTCTTTTCAGATTTTCGATAAGTTTTGTATTTAGCGAGTAATATTTTTTTAACTGATGGCGGCGCTAGTGGACGGGAGGTAGCCTCTTAATGAAAATATTATCCAACTTCAAATGTTGTGAGTCATTGCGTTGGACTTTAGACTAATAAGTAAGTAAGTAAGTTCTTGTTAGTTTATAGGTACTATAAGTGGTTTTAGTAATGCTAATTAACTTATTATTGAAGTGGTTTTAGTAATGCTAATTAACTTATTATTGACATACTAATTACTGAAATAATTTTATTGTTATTCGTAATCGTAACATTTATTAAATAAACTTGCAGTTTGATAGATAAGAACATAAGTTCTAAGTAGGTATTAAAAAGTTTATTGATCGACCACCATCACAAATCAAAATAAAATATTTTAATAGCATATAACCTATTTGTGGAGATATTAATTAGGTATTGATTTGAATTTGTGGTGGCAGTACCACTTCTTAAGTCATAAGTTTAATACATATTATAAGTTTAATTTCTTTTCTTGTAAAAGTTTACAGTAAAAGACTAATTAATTAATTGGATAATTTATTGACCAGATTTATTCAATAAAAGTAATAATGAAACTTACATAATTTGTATTTCAATTATTCTATCTTCCAAACCAGTTTATGTGAGCTGTTGCAATTTGTAACACAATTATTTAAAAAAAATTAAGGCTCCTGATTAACATTTTGTAAATTAACATGTTTTTAGTAGGTATAGTAAGGCATATTGAACGATGTATAGCTGTTATACTAGTATCATACTGAATAAGGTTATGTAAATTGTGGTGTATCCTATTCATGTACCGTACTGGTTAAGTGAGAGTAGGCATTGTGTAAAGTCGAATCTGACAAATTCGGTAACTTATGCTAGAGCATTTGTTTTAAGGTCCCAGTTTAGATAAGATAATATTATTTAGTACCACTTGTTGAGATCTCGGCAATAGGCGTGCTCTAAAAGCTTAAGTTATCGTATCTGCCCGCTCCAAAATGCATATACAACGTGTAATTTCGAATACGCAAAAACTCTCGGGTGGTAGTTCTGCCCATGTAACTGAACAACTTTTCCCGAGGAACATATTTTTATTTTGACTTATGTTCCTTGGGAAAAGTTGTTCAGTTACATGGGTAGAACTATCACCCGAGAGGTTTTGCGTATTTGAAATTACACGTTGTATAAACTGCATGAGCCGCAATGGCTCAGGTGTAGTAAATAATGTATAGGGCATCCTATGTACTATTGTGGTACTATGTAGTAAGGTGCTGTTGCACAAGTACTGTACTGGTTTAGGTCTAGTAAAACATGGTGCATCTTAGTATATAGAGCTAATGCACAGGTACTACTGTACTGGCTTAGGTCTAGTAAAAACATGGTGCACTTTACACGTATGTAGAGCTGTTTCACAGGTACCACGGACTGGCTTAGGTCTAGTAAAAGCATGGTGCATCATACACTGATGTAGCGCTGTTTCACAGGTACTACTGTCTGGCTTAGGTCTAGTAAAAACATGGTGCACCTTACACGTATGTAGAGCTGTTTCACAGGTACCACTGACTGGCTTAGGTCTAGTAAAACATGGTGCATCATACACTGATGTAGCGCTGTTTCACAGGTACTACTGTCTGGCTTAGGTCTAGTAAAAACATGGTGCACCTTACACGTATGTAGAGCTGTTTCACAGGTACCACTGTCTAGCTCAAGTCTAGTAAAAACATGGTGCATCTTACACTTATGTAGAGCTTTTTCACAGGTACCACTGTCTGGCTCAAGTCTAGTAAAAACATGGTGCATCTTACACTTATGTAGAGCTGTTTCACAGGTGCCACTGTCTGGCTCAAGTCTAGTAAAAACATGGTGCATCTTACACTTATGTAGAGCTTTTTCACAGGTACCACTGTCTGGCTCAAGTCTAGTAAAAACATGGTGCATCTTACACTTATGTAGAGCGGTTTCACAGGTGCCACTGTCTGGCTCAAGTCTAGTAAAAACATGATGCATCTTACACTTATGTAGAGCTGTTTCACAGGTACCACTGTCTGGCTCAAGTCTAGTAAAAACATGATGCATCTTACACTTATGTAGAGCTGTTTCACAGGTACCACTGTCTGGCTTACGTCTAGTAAAAACATTGTTCATCCTACACGTATATAGAGCTGTTTCACAGGTACCACTGTCTGGCTCAAGTCTAGTAAAAACATGGTGCATCTTACACGTAGGATGCACCATGCTTTTACTAGACCCGATCCATTCCGGTACCTGTGCAGCAGCTCTACATACGTAGGATGCACCATTCTTTTACTAGACCCGATCCATTCCGGTACCTGTGCAGCAGCTCTACATACGTAGGATGCACCATGCTTTTACTAGACCCGATCCATTCCGGTACCTGTGCAGCAGCTCTACATACGTAGGATGCACCATGCTTTTACTAGACCCGAGTCATTACAGTACCTGAGCAGCAGCTCTACGTACGTAGCATGCACCATGCTTTTACTGAACCCGAGCTGTTACGGTACCTGTGCGACAGCTCTACATACGTAGGATGCACCATGCTTTTACTAGACCCGAGCCATTCCGGTAACTGTGCAGCAGCTCTACATACGTAGGATGCACCATGCTTTTACTGGACCCGAGCCGTTACGGTACCTGTGCAGCAGCTTTACATAAGTAGGATACACCATGCTTTTAATACACCCGAGCCATTACGGTACCTGTGCGGCAGCTTTACATAAGTAGGATACACCATGCTTTTAATACACCCGAGCCATTACGGTACCTGTGCAGCAGCTTTACATAAGTAGGATACACCATGCTTTTAATACACCCGAGTCATTACGGTACCTGTGCAGCAGCTTTACATAAGTAGGATGCACCATGCTTTTAATACACCCGAGCCATTACGGTACCTGTGCAGCAGCTTTACATAAGTAGGATACACCATGCTTTTAATACACCCGAGCCATTACGGTACCTGTGCAGCAGCTTTACATAAGTAAGATACACCATGATTTTAATACACCCGAGCCATTACGGTACCTGTGCAGCAGCTTTACATAAGTAGGATACACCATGCTTTTAATACACCCGAGCCATTACGGTACCTGTGCAGCAGCTTTACATAAGTAGGATACACCATGCTTTTAATACACCCGAGCCATTACGGTACCTGTGCAGCAGCTTTACATAAGTAGGATACACCATGCTTTTAATACACCCGAGCCATTACGGTACCTGTGCAGCAGCTTTACATAAGTAGGATACACCATGATTTTAATACACCCGAGCCATTACGGTACCTGTGCAGCAGCTTTACATAAGTAGGATACACCATGCTTTTAATACACCCGAGCCATTACGGTACCTGTGCAGCAGCTTTACATAAGTAGGATACACCATGCTTTTAATACACCCGAGCCATTACGGTACCTGTGCAGCAGCTTTACATAAGTAGGATACACCATGATTTTAATACACCCGAGCCATTACGGTACCTGTGCAGCAGCTTTACATAAGTAGGATACACCATGCTTTTAATACACCCGAGCCATTACGGTACCTGTGCAGCAGCTTTACATAAGTAGGATACACCATGCTTTTAATACACCCGAGCCATTACGGTACCTGTGCAGCAGCTTTACATAAGTAGGATACACCATGCTTTTAATACACCCGAGCCATTACGGTACCTGTGCAGCAGCTTTACATAAGTAGGATACACCATGATTTTAATACACCCGAGCCATTACGGTACCTGTGCAGCAGCTTTACATAAGTAGGATACACCATGCTTTTAATACACCCGAGCCATTACGGTACCTGTGCAGCAGCTTTACATAAGTAGGATACACCATGATTTTAATACAGCCGAGCCATTACGGTACATATGCAACCTCCGTAAATAAAGATGCTGCATAGGTAACGTAATGGCTCGGGTGTATTAAAAGCATGGTGTAACCTACTTATGTAATTGTCCTACACCATTACATACGTAGCCTGCATCATGCTTTATTGGACCCCAACCAGTAAGATACCTATGAAACATACGTTTTTTACGTAATAGTGCCTTTTCTGATAGCTACTTATATAAGTAGCTATGTCAGACAGCGTTAAATTAAGTAGCTTCGGTGCAAGTATGCCGCCTACTTAATGAAAGCTACTTATGCAACACGGTGCCGGCTACAAACGTCACGCGGTCTGTGTTTCCTACGTATTTTAAGTATGTCGCATCATTAAATTTTTCTCAGTGTACCACTTCTCATTCAGCTCGTTTATTCAAGTGGTTTAAAAAATCAATATTAAATTGTTTTTGCTGGATCAAGTTTTTTGGTCCTTTTTTGCTACCAGAAAAAGCCTTTCTAAACACAGGGATCCGGTCTGGAAGACACGGTGATACGTGATCATCTCAATCTCATATGCCTCCATAAACTCAAGTTTGCGCATAAAAAATCGTGTAGCTCTAAGTTCTTAGTCCCCGGTTCATTATTTTGAGACCTTTTTTACACGGACTTTTTAAATTTCATTCCTAGAATCTAATTAAACCCGCAAATGAATTAAAAACCTCTATTTACACCCAAAATACCTCATTAACGCTAATCCTCGTGATGAAGTAATTCGTCTTCCTAATGAACTTCTCAGTTGGACATCAAAGTGCTTTTATACCAACTTATACAGCCTCTACACCACCTTTATACAGCCAATCTTCAATGGAGTTGGAATCGCGCGTCTACTAAATAAATATTCATGTTTAGGGTTAGGTGTTGCCATCTTTTAAGTAAGATTTTGTGTTTTTAGGAGCAGTAAAATGACTATGAATATTGTTATGAATGTATGATGCATGGAACTAATTCAATAAATGTTGAGTACTAAAATAAACAGGAATAAATGTATTTTTACTGAGTTTCCATATAACAATCAAATTCTATCGATGAATTCAAACGTCTTATTAGAGTTCCGTACCTCAAAAGGAAAAATAAACAAAGCCCTTATAGTATCACTGTGTTGTCCGTCTGACTGTCTTTCCATGATAATGATAAATGATAAAATGTATTAATTTCTTCTTCTACAAACTAATTAGATACAGCAAAAGAGAATAAAACATAGAGCTATAAGCCTAACTTAAAACTATAGTATGTAGAAGACAGGAGCCTAAACTAGGAAAACCCTGTGTCATAGGACTCCTGGTCTTTCCCCAAGGATACGGTAGAAACTATAAGGCAGCAAAGATTTACTTAATTTAAAATTTGAAAGCCAAAATAAAATAATAAATTTATAAAAGAAGTAAAAAATTAAATAGTAACATGCAACGTGACAAAAATTTCCATACATATACATAACTTTCAGTATTATCACACCTTTCCGTTACACACGTTGTATAATGGTGGACAGATACAGTCAAGAGCACATCAAGCTTGACACATTGGACTTTGTACCGTTCTTATTTCAATAGACGTACGGGCTAGAGTCGCACTGCGAGTGTCAAGCTTGACCTGTCGTTGTTGTCGTTGTTGGAACCCCGTTTGTGCTGTCTCAAAAAGTCATGGACATTTCCTTCGTAAAGTTCACTATCGCTTTACGGGGGGACCAATGAACAATTTCCCCACTCGACACTGGCGGTTCGCGATATTATTAACTTCTAAAAAGTGAAATTCCAAAAATTTAAGAATATTCTAGAACACGACACTGGCAGAAATGTCCCCAAATATGGGTTGACTATTTGCCAAATAAC
This sequence comes from Athrips mouffetella, assembly GCA_947532105.1. Lineage (NCBI taxonomy): Eukaryota > Metazoa > Arthropoda > Insecta > Lepidoptera > Gelechiidae > Athrips > Athrips mouffetella. The sequence goes on along the minus strand of OX383969.1, from coordinate 3,797,470 downwards.
AAAAAAAAAATACAAAATAAAAAAATAAAATTCAAATGACATCTCTTATACAGACCAATCCTTTTATTACCCTGGCAACACTGATTTGAAATTCGGGGGCGTTCTTCAACTTGTTTTAATCCTATAAGCAGCCGAATGGTCGTATAATTACCCGCCAAAATTGACTTCTGAGTTTAACTAGGGATGCCGGGGTTGAGGTTTTAGGGGTTAAGATTATAATGAGAATGGGAAATGAGGAGATTGAGTGACAATGGGGGGCTAATTCTTTGATTTTCGCGATGAGTTTTCAAATAGCATGTTAATAAGCTAGAATTGAATCTTACTTTATGTCAAAGTCAGCATTTGTAAATGCTGACGCTGACGCATTTGTAAACCTAACCAAAACAAATAATAATATTTCATTTCATTTATTTATTACTAAATTTACATCTGTACACGTCATCACAGTTTTAACCAAATCGACAATGTAGATTTCATAGATAAAATTATACATTAATTAATTCACAAATAAAAATTACAAAATATAACAATTCGAAAACAATAAAATATGTCAATAGATTAAAATTCAAATGTACACATGTCAGCATATTATGTTAAAATCAAAATTCTATAATAGTATTATGGTAATAATATAAATTCAAATAAATAGTCGAAAATTAAATTAAACTTTATGTCACAATAATCCCTCTTAAAACTAGGTACTGACATATTTTAGCACAGTTTCTGCAAATTTGCACAGTGAGCAATTAAAAAGATCAATTTTACCTGATACTCCGTTTAAAATACGTAGAGCCTCGGTAAGCGGAGCGTATTTTAAAATGTTGGTTCGACACTGTGGCAAAGCGAATGTCTCATTTCGTGGTCCCTGCCTAAACCGCATGTTTGGAAATCTCAGGTGTATAGCTTCTAATACTTGTGGATTATGTACATTTCCTCGAAAAGCTTTAAATACGTAGATTGCGAGAGCCAACTTCCTCCTAACTTCTAAAGAGTAATATAATATAGTAATAGCCAACCATTCCTTGTACAAATAACGTCGGGTACATTAGCGGATAGAAGGGATACACACCGTACTGCTTAAAGTACAAGTACCTCAAGAACTTGTTTTGTATCTTCTCTAACATTGATTTATACTTGATTTCACGGGGAGTCCAAATCATAGAGCAACATTCGAGTTGACTTCTCACTAATGCGTTGTAGAGAGATTTTAATACCTCTTCATTCTTAAAATCTTTGCTCTGTCGGATCACGAAACCAAGATTACAGAAGGCTTTTTTACAAATGGCTGTGATATGATCTCTAAAAGTTAGATCCTGCGTGAGACGGAGCCCTAGATCACGGACAGATGTAACTCTGGACAAGGACCTACCTTCCATGCTGTAATTAAATATCATAGGCTGTTTCGCTCGAGTGCACGACATGACATTACATTTGTCTACATTAAAGTAAAGCGAATATGAACGAAGTAAAAATAATTTAAACGTAGGTGTATGATTATATGAAGATTCCATCACGTTAAAAAGAAACATTTGAATAACGTTCTTGAAATTATAACGGAAGACTAGTTGGGCTATAATTTAATTTCACCATGTTAACTAATTGTTGCTAAAAGACACAGTTTTAGGTTATTGAGTGTCCCACCATGCCCTAACGGCTATTTTATAAATTCCAAAAAAATAAAAAATAAACCGGCCAAGTGCGTGTCGGGCCACGTGCAGTATAGGGTTCCGTAGTTTTTTTACAATTTTTTATCGCAAAGCAGGTTTTGATAAAGTGTTTCATAACGTTCATATCATAAACTTTTTACCTCCTAATGCTCAGCGATGTCCTAGCGCATGATTGCTCTTGCTACTTTTATTATAATTTCAGTTTTTCGGCTATAGCTCATACCTGAGAGTGAAGCCTTCTAAGCTGTGATAGTTTTCCTTTCAATTTCATCTTATATACTGCTACTGTGAATTCTTTCATATTTCCAATAACAACCGTTTAGCTGGTAGAGGGGTATACGCGACTGTGACAAAAAAATTGCACTTTCAAGCTAAATATTTCGCAAACGGATCCCTAAATTGAAAAATGATCTACGCACACTCACATTATTTTTAAAAGACCTATCCAACGACATCCCACACATTGTTTTCACCAAAACCATTTACACCCCCACTTTACTTGTACACCATACCTAGGTGGGAGGTACCCTAAAAAAATATTCTTGATTTTATTTTACCACTTTGTCGGCGTGGATGAAATGTATATCCCTACTAAATTACAGTTTTCTAGCATTAAGGTTATCTGACCTAAGCTGCGAACTGACAGATAGACAGACAGACGGACATGACGAAACTATAAGGTTTCCGTGTTGACTACGGAACCCTAAAAAGTATACAATGATTTGTTGCATAATTTTTTTGGATTTGTGTAAAAAAAGTTTCAGACGTGGTAAATAATTTGCTAACTAAGTACTAACAAAAAGAAAAGTTAAAATTAGGGCTAAGGGTGGCCTTCCACCAGAGATGTGCGCAGTAAGTAAGCTGAAAAAAACAGATAATAATAAAAAAAATATCTAAAAAAAATATCTAAAAAAATATATATAAAAAAGAAACATAAAAAAGCTTCTTGCTTACACATTTAGATTATTTTATCCAATGTATATTCTTAACAGAATACTTATTGAATGTCATTCATAACTTATAGAACACAATTCAAATAGAACGAGTCACCTACCTTTTCGGATCGTACTATGACAGCATAAAAGAAACGGCAAGAAACCACAGCAGCAGAGTCGGCTTTATAAAATGTTTTTCTTGTGTTTTGCTGGAATATCAGAGCAGAAATATTAAGGCTTGGGTACCTTGCGTAGCTCTGGTGGAATCAAAGGACATCGATAGTATTAAGCCACAATCACACCTTTCTAAATCCTAGGACTGATTGCGCGTACATTCCTCTGATGCTGGGTTCTTTTAATTCCAATATCATTACTTTAGCGAGCAATGTATGCCGTAGTTTCAGAATTAAAGAAGTGGTTGCGGCTTTACACACTGTGCACTTGTGGTTTTAACTTTTTGATCTCTTTTACAGGTTGTTTAAATTCATCTGTGACTTGGCTGTAGGCCACACAGATGTGATCTTACATTGTGATAATCGATAGGCAATTTAAGTTTTTAAACTGGCAACCCTATCCGAAACGAGTTTGTGCTCAGTTTGCGAGTTTTTTTGGCCTTCAACTTCAAAAATTAATTACCAGAATTGGAAAAGCGCGGCAACTCAATTTCTAACTGAAGGCTGTCGATTCAACTTTGTAGAAGTTTTCCTGTTTGGCGTTTTTTACCCTTTTCCTGGACAAGGATTGATTGAAAATGTGTTTTCGATAATCTTGAAAGCGTTTTAAAAGATTAATAATGAAATATATCAGAGAGATGGGTTGTAAGATCGACTAACGAGCGGTGGCGAGCCTGAAAAGAAGCAGAAAAAAATATTTTGTAAATAATAATGAAAACTTTAGAATAATTACTTGTGTTACCATCTTCATCTTAATAGCATGCAAACTAAAATGAATAGAAGGGTCTGAAATATGTTATCTACTCCATAACTTTCTTCATACAAAGTAGAAAATTGTAAAATTTCATAACCACAGGCAGGATTCGAACCTTCGTCTTCTCCGTATGTACTGGAGAAGCCTTAACCGATTTGGTTTTGATGGTTTGAAATGGAATTTCTTTAATAAAAAACAGGGTTTTGTCTGCACTTCAACCTAACCGTGATGGAACATAAGAAAGAGCTTATTCATTCATTTACGACACAAATTTCAATAATACAGAATTTTTGTACGTCAATATAAACAATTTTATATGTTATTCAAAGTAACAGGCTCGAAATAGGATTAAAGGTTTTTAGTTATCTCTTACAAAACTCTGACGGTGCGCAAGGTTTGTGTGTGAAGTCCAAAAATATTTCAGGTTTGTCTCTGCAAAGTTGCCAGAAACATATTATGCTAGTATGAACTCGTGAATGACCTTATATAGGTTGGTAGGGACGGTGTACCGAAAACTAAAAGGGCGTGCTTAGTCAACGAAACTGAACAACTTTCCCAAAGAAACATTTTTTGAAAATGAAAAAAAAAATTACCTCTCCACACAAACTATTCGACCAGAGTGAGAAATTTGTATGGAATTTTTTTCATTTCCCAGAAATGTTTCTGGGAAATGAAAAAATGCGAAAGTTGTTCAGTTTCCTTGACCGAACACGCTTTTTCAGTTTTCGGTACATCGTCCCTTACACCCTATACTGCGGCTTTTCGTATTGAAACAAATGCGATGAAAAGCGATGCACATGCGCGGTAGTAGCGATGCACATGCACGTGAGTTGCGATGCACACGCGCGGAAGTAGCGATGCACATGCACGTGCGTAGCGATGCACACGCACGTGAGTAGCGATGCTCACGCACGTGAAGCGATGCAGGGTGTCTACTCTCAAAGTCCAAAATATCGAAACGATACTACTCGAAACATGCAAATGCAAAACTTCGTCCCTTGACAATAGAGTAGAATATTGGTTGGATGAATTTTCAAACTGCATCCAACCAATATTCTACTCTATTGCCAAGGGACGAAGTTTTGCATTTGCATGTTTCGAGTAGTTTCGTTTCGATATATCGGACTTTGAGAGTAGACACCCAGACGCGCGTTTGTATCGATGTAGCCGCGGAGGTAGAGCAAATATTTTAGTATTGGACGTTGTCTACTTATATCGATGCTTTATCGCGACTGTATCGCTATATCGTTGCTGCTCCGGATAATATAGATGCAGAAAGTCATAATGTGTAAGTATAGGTTCTACCGATAAGTGACGACACAGAGCATGCTTTTAAAAATGCTTAGAATGCATTCCTACCAGCTGCGACCGTTGCTCCGGGCACTCTCAAGATCCAGAAAAGTTGTTTTTATTTTATACGGCTAGTTCATTGTTAAGAACTCATTACATAGTGAACGCTCCATTTTGAATTTCATTCATAACTTGCACCTGGACCTCCTTTTTACAGTTCCATAGTCGACATGGGACTAGGTACCAACTTGTCCAAGTCTTATTTCGTCCAACAGTGAAATTCTGTCCAAGTCTCATTAAGTCCAAGTCTTATTTTGTCCAACTCTCATACCGTCCAAGTCTCAAATGGTCCAAGTTTCATCCGGTCCAAATGGTACCCTTATAGTTTTTGTATCTTACATATGAGGAAATAAAGTGGCCCATACCGCCCATAACACATACTGTCTTATTTGTGGAAAATAGGACAGCAAAGCGCGTTGTCCACCCTGAGAACTAAGATGGAATATACATGTACCGGTAGTTTTACTGGCTCCCTGACCCTACGAACCGAAACACATAGAATAATTAAAGGCAAGGGGTTGGTACAGTCAAGCGCAGGATGATGTGACTATACAGGGTGTTAATTTGATTGCGTGCAATAGCTCAGGGACATGATCAGTATCAGTAACTAAACAACTTTTCCCAATCAAATTAACACCTTGTATATTCCAGTACTGATAGAAAAGCGATAGAAAGTTCGATTTGTCAAGCTTGAGGTGCTCCTGTACTACCTAATATGGATTTGCAGAAAATTCCTTCCATTTTTAATAGGTGCATAGTAAAAATTGGGTCAAGTGCGAGTCGGACTTGCGCGCTGAGGGTTCCGATCTACGTATAGTATTTTTAGAAACAAACTTCATTTCGAAGATGGCACCCCATGATGATGATGATTTTTAGAAACAATAAAGTCCATTTTTAGAACCGCAAAACTTAATTTGTTTATAAAGGTTTTTTTGAGATTTCTAAAAAACGGTGCTACTTCGAGAAATCGTGATATTTTCCTGTAATATTTATTTCAAAATATTTATATATGTAACTGAATATTGGTGCACTACACTACAGTCTTTCGTCGCTGCTGATTTCCTCAAAAGGTTGTCTGGAAGAAATCACTTTTAGTGATAAGGCCGCCTTTTGCCCACTTATTGTAAAACCGTAATTTTTAATTTTTATTCCTAGATGTGTGCAATAAAGAGTTATTCATTCATTCATTCATTCATCAACGTCTATCGACTATAAATAATACAGATTTTTCGTATTGCAAACTTCGGAGACAAGGGGGGATGGTATTTTTTTGTTATATTTCATCGTAACTTGAAAACTAAGAGTTTAGAAAAAATAAAATTATCTTCTTTGGAATGTACAAGTAAAGATCTTTCTTATGATATGATATCCGACACAACCTAGTGACGACAATTTTAAATTTGAACTCCTATTCGCCCCCTTTACAATAATAATAATAATATGTAAATAATTGTTTCATGAATTTGCAATAAAGTTAAGATATTATATTACAAAACTATTCCAAATTTCAAGTCGAAGGCATAAGTGGTTGCTGAGATACACAGGTGTGGACAGACAGATAGACGAAGTCGCACCATAAAGCCGATATTTCACTGGGACACCACGGTGGCTCGACTGGTTGCGCCACTGGTGTCCGTAACTAGACACCAGTAAAGACACCAGAGTCGCCATACCCTGCAGCCACATTATTAAGGGCTATATTTCATTGGGAGTGGTAGAGCGACCAGCATCCAAACTGGTTGCGCCGCCGAATTGGTTGCGCAACCAAACGGACACCAGGTGAGTAACTCTCTATAGAGCTGTATACATTTTGTTGGTAGCGGCGACTGGTTGCGCTGCCATGTTGTCCCAGTGAAATACCGGCCTAACATTTTGGTTCGGAACCCTAAAAACTCACCAAAGCGACCTCAAATAAATTGGGACAGGCAATTTTCTTTTTCTCATTTTAAATAGATTTTCTTTTCTCATAGATAGTGGACGGCAACGCCAAGACTGACGTCTCAAACCGTAAGGAACCAGGTTTATTCTGCGGGGAGATTGAACAGCCTCAGACCTTCATCTCGGAGACCAACTTCGTGAAGATCGTCTTCCATGCTGACAACTTCACTGACCAAACATACTTCAGCTTCGATTCCAGGTAAATCTAGTCTGAAATCCGTTTCACGAGTCCATGCCAAAGCTTACCAACACATTTTGCAGCTATGTCAAGGGTATTGTGCTCCATGATCAATAGTAATCAGCTAAAGCTGTCAGATAAACCGGTTAAGTGCGAGTAGGACTCGCGCTCCGGGGGTTCCGTACCACCACATAATCATAATTGTATTAGTTGAAATTTCAGTAAGATACTGTGCTAGATTTTTTGAGTCCGACACGCGCTTGACCAGATTTTATTATTTGTTGATATTTTATAGCTTAAGCATTATAAACTTACCAATTATGACGTTTGTAAGTGTTCCCGTTTTTAAGATAGAGCTAAAACAAAAATCGCCTAAAAAATAGATCGTTAGATCCCCCTTATGTTATAACTTTTTTTTATCTTAGTATTTGTTGTTATAGCGGCAACAAATATACATAATCTGTGAAAATTTTAACTGTCTAGCTTCTATTGTTCATGATATCTCATGACATGAGCTTAAACAAAATTTTGTAAAAACAGCTGACTTTGGTGGCATCTTATTCCTTTGTTTTTAAATATAAAAAAAAATACAGTATTTATTTACTCAACGAGTTCTAAACAACGATACCCCATTCGATGGGGTAGGTCAAAGTTTTTTTTACGCTCCCCCCTTTAGCTGTTTGGGAGCCCCCCTTAATTTTTTTATTTTTTTTGTTTTTAGTATTTGTTGTTATAGCGGCAACAGATATACATAATTTGTGAAAATTTCAAATTTCTACCTATTACGGTTCATAAGATACAGCCCTTTTGCAGACAGACAGACATCGGAGGTATATCAATAGGGTCCCGTTCTTCACCCTTTGGGTACGGAACCCTAAAAACAAGTTTGTAACACAATGTTACTTTTTCCGCCAAATATACTCTGGTTCATCTAGTTCGTGGTGGTTTGTCTGGTTCTATGGCTGCAAAATATGTTTGTAAGCGTTGGTATTGACTCGTAAAACTTTGCGTAAAACGGATTATACTTAAAGTGCTAGAGTTCAGTTAGCATAGAATACGCGCTGCGACACGGCTGAACTAGATTAAAATAATAATAAACTTCTGGCGCATTTTAGACGTAGATAACCGTCTTCCCATGATGCACATTCTAGCCCAGCTGGTGTTTATTGGAATCAATTATATTACATTGGGGGACAATTCACACAAAGTCAGGTGGTCCACAAGCTCGCTTGCTTAATTGTTACATGAAAAAAAAAAGCTCGCTGTCCTGCAGTGGGCGTTTCGTGGATTGTGTATGTCAGATACATCCAGATAGGTGAACCAAACCACGGAATGGGTACCTCATGACGGAAGCCGAGGCTAAGAAAGGCCCAAAGAGCGGTGGAGGGATGGTCTGGAGGCTTTTATAAACCAGTGGTCGACAGTTGCAATAAATTGTAAGGAATTGAAACTTATGGGAGGCTGTTGCCCAGCAGTGGGACAGTATAGGGTAATAAAAAAAGATTGTTCAAGTGTAAGTCGCGCTCACTTTTGACTTAAAATTTTAATTAACTTTCACGGGCTTGCCACAGCAATTTGTAGCGGGTATAGATATCTATTTAATTAAAAAATAAGTACTTTAACTGAAGGCTGAAAACATTTTCCCTAGGCTACTTCTGTAATAGACATGTCACTTTTTGTATTCACGGCAAACTGGCCTTAATTACGTTCAGACACGAACACGAAAAAAATACTTTTTGACTTGCAGACAGGTCAAAACTTCCTTACACTCGTTAGCAAGTGGTACCACTAGTACCAGGCTTACATAGGTACCAAGAGCATTTAGCTGAGGAAATGCAATTAATCACTTAAACTAGGTTAGAAGCAACAAAGTGAAACATTGTGATTGTTAGTTTGGAACCTTTTAAGTGTGATATTTTTGGATAGTTTTTGATGAAATATTAAAACAGTTGTGTAGCGATTTTTGTGTGCAGTTGGTAGTATACCTGCCTTCTAAGCCATGGGCCGCGGGTTCGATCCCCGTTCAATGCAAACATTTGTGTGATGAACACTAATGTTTGTTCTGTCTCTGGGTGTTATTTATTTATACAGGCTTTGCCTAGTTTGGAATCAGATGGCTTTGTGTGAATTGGCCCCCAATATTATTTCCGGATTTAAAAAGAAATAACATAAAAATAGTCTAGGCAACGAAGCGAATCGCTGTATGAAGACCCCCGCATTCAATCCTCAGTCGATGAAACTTTGCTGGGGTATTACACTATATGAGACAAACCTTCCATAAAAAAATCAAAAAAAAATCGGTACTCTTAATTTTTCCATACAAAAATTACAAAAGTAGTACGAGATGAATTTTTTTTTGTAATTTTTTTTTGGATATTTTAAATTCACATTTAAGTCATGGTACTTTATCATCCTATCAAATAAAATCTGCCTGAGAGAATTATGTTGGGGTACTTATCTAGTCCCTGGTTGGGGTCAACTGCTATGTTGCCTACACTAAAAAAATTAAATAGTGAAGAGATCAGGAAAAACATTTCCCTGGAAACACCGAGATGCGAAAATAAACGTCAGTTTACCTAACCTGTGGAGAAAGTAAAAACTTCCTAACGAATGCGTGGTGCAGTTTAAAGTTTTTTTTCGACTTATGGTCATTGGCAAAATTTGTTAAGTTTCATGGTCTGGATTAGTGACATGAGGTATTTGATTTATTTTGAAAGCACTGTAATCTGACAAATATTTTTCTCGTTCCCAACAGAGCTGAGCAGCAATTCGAGGTTTACCTTCGGTATGGACAGCATCCAGAGCTTTATCCAAACAGAAGAGGTGAAGTGGTTGCTGGGTAAGTAAAAAAAAAAACATTTTAATTTGTTAACAAAGGCCTTAACAGTCTCGTCTGACTAGGGTTACCATACCTTCTCGTTTGAGAAGATTTGCAAAGAAATACTAGTACAATTCTGCTACGTTTTGAAGGTGGTAAGGCTTTTGTGCAAAGTCCGTCTGGGGTAGTAGCAATTTTGCCAAATCGAAGTCCAATGGACAAAGGGGTGAAACACATCGTCAGTGTTCTGTCAGGACTTGTATGATCGTGATTAGAATTTATAAAATTTTATTTAACGGCAGGCCCAAAGAATAGGCATGTATTTTTATAGTATTGGATAAAGAGATCGAAAGTGCAAAAGTTTTTTTTATATAATATATAAAGCTGGGCGAAAATATATAAATTAAAAAACCCGGACAACGTTTGGACATGTCTCTAGACGTCTGACGTCTGGACGGTTGGTAACCCTACGTTTGACCGAGTTGTCCCTGGACCCTTCACTCTTATTTAGATAGTTTGTAAGACCCTTGTTGATATAAAAATGTTCAGTTTCTTTGAGTAAATATGCCCTTTCAATTTGGTCAACCTTTCAACCTTTGATTTGGACATTATTTCACATAGATATAAAAACCCGGTCAAACGCGATTCAGGCTCTAGCACATAAGCGACGCTGTTTTAAATGAAATTGTAAGTCTAGAAGCAAAATACTTGTGTTTTTTTTAATCCCACTTATACTTGGCAGATTTATATTGACTATGCACTATTAGTACCGTTTTGATAATAGAAATAGATTTGAAGCAAAAATTTACAAAGATAACACGTTTCTTGCATGGGGTACCTCGTCATTTATTAACTTTTATTTTATATTGTACAGTATTACGAGTAAACGAGCAATATTTGTGTATATATTTGCAATCGGTTTCTCGGGAACGGCTTTAACGATTTAGATGAAATTTACCATACAATACGAGGGTTTTCGGAGGAGAAAAATCGATCTAACTAAGTCTCATGTCTGGGAAAATTAGTTTTATCCGAGTTTTTAATACCGCGTCTTAGAAAAAAACCTACAGCACCATCTTTTGGAGGTTAGCATAGCTTGCTCATCCGATTATATTTTATGTTGATGCGGCTATTATAGAGCGAAGCTCGGTCACCTAGGTAATATTGGTTAATTAATCTGCCATGATAACAAATATTCGGTAAATTTTTCAACCAGCAAGCTATGACGGTCCACTTTTAAGGTCAAACAGACAGAAATACAGACATCGTAGGCTGAGTAACAGGTAATCACCATGGCACCCTTTGGGTACGGAACCCTAAAAACGAATAAGCTCAAAATTCCAACCACATATAACAAATCGAAAATGTAATGTGGTACAAAACTCATCTCCAGATTGTAATAAAATCTCTCGAACTAGATTTCCATTTGAAATAGCATTTCAATCTTCTAGGCAGGTGAAATGTATCTGTAACATTCGTATGATACGAATGTTACACATACATCCGTATCAATGTATCAAAGGCATCAAAGAGGTAACGGGATATGAGCCTCCGAATTTGATTTGTAATATCTCGTGCTTGCAACATTTTGTGCATCTATTTATGATTCGGACGAGAAGTATTCACATTTGCAAGAGAAGGGTTCTTTTTTAAATCACTGGTACGTTTATCATCTTAAAATCCCGTGAAACGTCTACTTCAGGACAGGGAGGTCCCTGCAAAAACGCAGGGTAGTTTGGAGGAGAAGTACCAAGCATTGCGGCTGGCACCATGGCTCGTTGTTGTTGGTGACTGCAGTATGGAAGATGGTACGATACTAGAAAGTTAAACTGTGTATTTCTATAAAAGTTCTATTACAACATCATATTTCGGAATTGTCATAAACCCTTAGTCGCCTCTTACGACACCCACGTGTAGAGATGAGTTGGAACTTTTCTTTGCGTTTATATTGGTCCTATATTTTCATAGTAACTACCGTAACTACTTTTAAAAAAGCTTACAGCCAGTTGTACAAAGCGTCTATAAAGTAAAAGCTCTTTCAAATGTATTGCTGTCACTTTCTTTGTCAACAAAACAGAAAGAGTCAGCAATAGACTTAAAGGAGCTTTAACTTTAAAGACGCCTCGTGCAACTGGCGTTTCATCATGACATCCCATGAAAAGTTCAATACAGGACTGAGAACTTCCTCCACAATTTCAGCTTTTGCTGAAATAATGTAAAGGGGAAATACCATAGTCACCACGCTTGTTAGCGTTACGGCTGGCACCAAGGACCACGGTGATTGGTGACCGCTGAATGTAAGATAAGATATACCCTAGTCGCCTCTTACAACACCCACGGGTAGAAATGGGTTGGTACTATTCTTTGCCGGCACCAAACGATGGCGGTTAGGCTTTTAAAAATCCTTTACCTTCACATTAATAACAACTTGAAATATTCGATGCTTATAACTGTAGAATCTTTTAATCTTTTTTTTCTTTTTGAAACTTTATGTAAAAAAGCTTACTATAGATTAGATGACTATATGAATGACAAAGAGGTATGGTGCTCTGATATTCCAGCGAAACACAAGAAACACATTGCAAAAAGCCGACTCTTAAAGTAGGCCGTGCTGCAGTGGTTTCTTGCCGTTTCTTTTACGCTGCCATAGCACGATCCGAAACGGCGTAGACTCGCTCTATTTGCATTGTATTCTGCATGACATACAATAGCTATGTACAATAGGTATTCTGAATCTACATTGAATAAAATAATCTGAATCTGAATCAGAATCGTTCTCTTCTCCAAATTATTTACCCTTCTTCAAGCAAACTCACGCCCGATATAGAATACAGTTTCCATGCGATTGCCTCCAAATGCTCAATGTTCATCACGTGCGTACCTTTTGAAGTCGTAGCGCAAATTGGTGCTATTTTATACGAAGGTATTCATCTTCAATATGAAATTGATATATTTAGGAATAGTGAGGACACGGTTTGGCTTCTATTAAAATATGTTGCCGTGAAAGAAATACGAAAAAAAATTTTGACCTCCCATAGAAACTGAATCAGCTGATCGCGCATTTTGTATGGGAGGTCAAAAATTTTTTTTCGTATTTCGACCTATGTTCCTTAGAGAAAGTTGTTCAGTTTCATGGGCAGATTCACATCCTTCAGGGTTGATATACCCTTTCTGTTACACCTTGTATAAGAACACCTCTTATTTTGTAAATTTTCTATAATAACATATATGTACAGTCAAGAGCACATCAAGCTTGACACATTCGACTTTGTACCGTTCTTATTTCAATAGACGTACGGGCTAGAGTCGCGCTGCGAGTGTCAAGCTTGACCTGTCGTTGACTGTACCGTGATGATTTGGCTACTAGGGTTAAAAAGATACAACGAAAGAAATAATATAGAGTGACTTTTAATTAGTTCTTGATAGAAAAGGGTATGAATGTACTCATGATACTGAACAACTTTCCCCACGGAACATAGGTCGAAATACGAAAATCAAGTTTTGACCTCCCATATAAACTGCATCAGCTGATAGCGCATTTTGTATGGGGGGTCAAATTTGGTTTTTCGTATTTCGACCTATGTTCCTTGGGAAAAGTTGTTCAGTATCATGAGTACATGCATATATTTTGCTATCAAGAACTAATTAAAAGTGACCCTATATACATGGAATGTACACGGAACCCTAAAGCAGTTGTTGTCCTTGTAGTGCTAGCTATGAGTAGTAACCACCACATATCTATAGGTGTCCGTAAAAGGCGGCTAAGGGATTTTAAACCAAGGGATTGGCAACGTCTTTCTGCGTATATTACGTACGGTCAACTGCTTCTCGGTAGAAACTTTTCCAACTCTATTACCACGGCCTAAGGTCCAAAATTGTTTCTACTGACGTGCTGTTGAGTGTACATTCAAGAGTAGGTCAAGCCTGACACTCGCAGTGCGAGTTCTGCCGCTGGATATATAAGGTGCTTCTAAAATATATGCCACCGCTTCAAGGGGTGTTTCTACCCATGAAACTGAACAACTTTCCCCAAGGAACCCATAGTCAAATCTAAAAAAAAAATATGGCTCTCCTTTACTAACTCGATCAGCTGATCGGCCAACTTAGTATGGGAAGTCCACATTTTTTTTAGATTTGTCTATGGGTTCCTCGGGGAAAGTTGTTTAGAAGAAGCAACCTATACATAAGAGCGGTACAAAGTCCAGTCGGTCAAGCTTGACGTGGTGTTGACTGTACCATCTTACGTAATGTTATGGAACGACAGACGTAAGTATCGCTCTGTCCTGCTCTCAAGCATATTTCTATCCTGCTGTCATCCTTATCAAGCTACATTGTTTCCTCCGAACGCAGCAAGGTTCTTATAGGAGTGATCACACCTAGCTGAATTCAAAGACTAATTCGGCATACATTGCTGGGAGGCTCGGTTATATTAATTGCAATATCCTTACTTCAACGAGCAATGTATGCCGAATTAGTCTTTGAATTCAACTAGGTGAGATCATTCCTTATCCTAACTCTTTGATATCCACTGTTAGCCCTAATAATAGCTACACGATAAACCAACAAACTTTCACACTTCACCATTTATTCTTCAGCACTTACTCGTACCTCCCTACTTGATTACACCACGTAAATCAGCAGTGCAATAATAGAGGCTCGGTGATTCTGCGCGATTTATTCCCCATTTCGGTCACGTCTTGGCTAAAGTGCTGCCCATTTGGTGCCCGAATGCCGTGTAGTCAAGTCCCTTTGCAAGAATACTGGTTTAAGAGACAGATGTCTTTTAAATACCTTGATTTGTTTGACAACACACGAAAATGAAATATTTGTCGTAGTGCGACTCTCATTTCGAATTTCTCGCGGTATTTTCAAAGACAAACGTTTGTGCCAGCAGCACTCATGCAGTGGCCCAAGCACGGCGAAGCTACGCCAAACGTCAAATTAGTAATGAATTTCCGTACCAGTGTAGATTGTCGATGTTGGACGATGATGTTGGAAATGATGGCTTTATTTAGATCGTGAGGTTGGTACTACTATTACGAATGGCGCGTAAAAGGGCGTGGTTTGTGTCAGTTTAGCCAACACGTAGCAACGTGAAGACGAGGCCGCCATTTTCAACAGCTCATTCTTGTTCGAGATTTTACGACGTTAAGTTCTAAAGTGATAGTTGGCCGCGAAATGAAGCCTGCGGCCGCTGACGGATGAGCCGTGGCAATTCTGCGATGACAGGAGCGACCCTTTAACGACAGCTAAGTGTTTATAGTCTTGTCTGCTTTAAACTGTGAGATTTTAGGTTATGATACGCGAATACCTTTTGTGGTAGTAAAACACGGTGCACTGTGAGTTTGCTGTAGTTGAACATGTGAATAGAATCTTAGAATAAGCCTCCAACGTTTGGGGTTGACAGGATTGTGCCACTTAGTTAATTTTACATTAAAACAACAGGTGGCACAAGCAGTCCTGCACACCGCTGTGTTTACCGACGACGTGATTGAGGAGCATACCGTATGAGAGGTCAATGGCAAGTCAGGATGAATGATCGTTATGCAAGTAAGTTACACTCGATTGAATTAGGCGATTGTCAAAGATGTTATCGATGTCTGCTACAAATAGTTCGGCCAATATCGTGTTCTCTGCTATTCCTGATGTCTATCCCTTGCCCACATAGTGCCATCCCTCTTCCGCCCCAGTGTCGTGTCTTCGACATATTAATATTTACCTATAAATTATGTATGTCCAAGACAATCTATATATATAAAAGAAGAAGGTGACTGAATGACTGACTGACTGACTGACTGACTGACTGACTGACTGACATATCAACGCACAGCCCAAACCACTGGGTCTAGAGATTCCAAATTTGGCATGTAGGTTCCTTATGAGGCCTAGGGGTGCACTAAGAAAGGGTTTTACAAAATTCCACCCCTAAGGGGGTAAAATAGGGGATGAAAGTTTGTATGAAAGTCCGTCAGTTTTGAAGTTAGGATCTTCAAAATTTGTATTTAGGCTAACAACTAAAAATTAATAATTACGTGTCTCAGGGTTTTTGAAAATTCGACACCCTTAAGGGTGAAAAGGGGGATGAAGTTGAAAATTCTTTATACTTAAAGTAAAATCCACATAATTTATTATTTAGGCATTAATGATGTAATTCTATGCAACGTTCATCACTGTTATTGAAATTCCACCCCAAATTCAACCCCTAAAAAAGGGAAATGGGGTGAAAAAGTCTAAAAACCAATATGGGTATCGTTTGTATGGTTTATCGGGTCGCTGATTACGAAAACTACAACAATTTTGAAATCAAACGTGGTGGACGTAAAATACCATCATCCCCCTGGGGATGGAGTTGGGGTGTGATAGGTTTGAAATGTCTAAAAATCAATATGGGTGTCGTTTGAATGGTTTATCGGGTCGCTGATTACGAAAGCTACAACAACTTTGAAATCCAACGTGGTGGACGTGAAATACCATCGTCCCCTGGGGATGGGGTTGGGGTGCTATAGGTAAGAAATGTCTAAAAATAAATATGGGTGTCATTTCTATGTTAGGGATAGCGGTTAAATTGGCGTAAGGGGTAGGGATAGGGACAGGTAGAGGTAGAGAGGTAGAGAGGTAGAGAGGTAGAGCGGTAGAGAGGTAGAGAGGTAGAGAGGTAGAGAGGTAGAGAGGTAGAGAGGTAGAGAGGTAGAGAGGTAGAGATGTAGAGAGGTAGAGAGGTAGAGAGGTAGAGAGGTAGAGAGGTAGAGAGGTAGAGAGGTAGAGAGGTAGAGAGGTAGAGAGGTAGAGAGGTAGAGAGGTAGAGAGGTAGAGAGGTAGAGAGGTAGAGAGGTAGAGAGGTAGAGAGGTAGAGAGGTAGAGAGGTAGAGAGGGAGAGAGGGAGAGAGGCAGAGAGGCAGAGAGGCAGAGAGGCAGAGAGGCAGAGAGGCAGAGAGGCAGAGAGGCAGAGAGGCAGAGAGGCAGAGAGGCAGAGAGGCAGAGAGGCAGAGAGGCAGAGAGGCAGAGAGGCAGAGAGGCAGAGAGGCAGAGAGGCAGAGAGGCAGAGAGGCAGAGAGGCAGAGAGGCAGAGAGGCAGAGAGGCAGAGAGGCAGAGAGGCAGAGAGGCAGAGAGGCAGAGAGGCAGAGAGGCAGAGAGGCAGAGAGGCAGAGAGGCAGAGAGGCAGAGAGGCAGAGAGGCAGAGAGGCAGAGAGGCAGAGAGGCAGAGAGGCAGAGAGGCAGAGAGGCAGAGAGGCAGAGAGGCAGAGAGGCAGAGAGGCAGAGAGGCAGAGAGGCAGAGAGGCAGAGAGGCAGAGAGGCAGAGAGGCAGAGAGGCAGAGAGGCAGAGAGGCAGAGAGGCAGAGAGGCAGAGAGGCAGAGAGGCAGAGAGGCAGAGAGGCAGAGAGGCAGAGAGGCAGAGAGGCAGAGAGGCAGAGAGGCAGAGAGGCAGAGAGGCAGAGAGGCAGAGAGGCAGAGAGGCAGAGAGGCAGAGAGGCAGAGAGGCAGAGAGGCAGAGAGGCAGAGAGGCAGAGAGGCAGAGAGGCAGAGAGGCAGAGAGGCAGAGAGGCAGAGAGGCAGAGAGGCAGAGAGGCAGAGAGGCAGAGAGGCAGAGAGGCAGAGAGGCAGAGACGCAGAGAGGCAGAGAGGCAGAGAGGCAGAGAGGCAGAGAGGCAGAGAGGCAGAGAGGCAGAGAGGCAGAGAGGCAGAGAGGCAGAGAGGCAGAGAGGCAGAGAGGCAGAGAGGCAGAGAGGCAGAGAGGCAGAGAGGCAGAGAGGCAGAGAGGCAGAGAGGCAGAGAGGCAGAGTGGCAGAGAGGCAGAGAGGCAGAGAGGCAGAGAGGCAGAGAGGCAGAGAGGCAGAGAGGCAGAGAGGCAGAGAGGCAGAGAGGCAGAGAGGCAGAGAGGCAGAGAGGCAGAGAGGCAGAGAGGCAGAGAGGCAGAGAGGCATAGAGGCAGAGAGGCAGAGACGTAGAGACGTAGAGAGGTAGAGAGGTCGAGAGGAAGAGAGGAACAGATGTAGAGAGTTAGAGAGGTAGAGGGGTACAGGTACAGGTAGAGGTAGAGGGAGAAGAAGGGGGAGAGGGAGGGAGTGAGGGAGGGGGAGGGGATGATGAAAAGGGAGGGGGAGGAGGAGAGGCAGGGGTAGAGGGAGGAGGGGGAGGGAGAGAGACAGGGGGAGGGGGAGAGACAGAGGGAGGGGGAGAGGAAGGGGGAGAGGGAGAGAGAGGGAGAGGGTTTTAGTTTTTCTCAATTACTTCTGGGAATTGGCTCTGTTTTGAAATATTACATAAAGGTGTCTCTCATCTCTCTCTTTACATTTGTTAGGATACTGCTGCTAAGTTCCTCTGTTCTGACTAATTTATGAGTAACGTCTGTATATTATATAAAATTCAGCTGGATCTTGAATTATACTCATTGATTTGCGCAGGGTTAGTCCTGTTTTTCCTTAGTTTAAAATTACCCCGAAATGACGGGAAAATATCTCATTGCTTCGGAAAACCGGTAACAACATAAATACGAAATCCACGCGAGCGAAGCCGCGGGCAACAGCTAGTTAATACATAAATCAAAAGTAATCATGAAGGATGTAAATCAACTTAACCTTTTTCTCAAGGATATAGTTCGAAATACGAAAAAAAATCCTATAGCAACGACATCAGCTAAATAGTGCATTTTGTATGGAAGTTTTAAAGATTTTTGTCTTTCACCTACTCGTACGTCCTTTACAAAAGTTTTTCGCCTTCATTGGCAGATTCACATAATTCAGAAGAGATTGTAGAAAGGGAAGGGAAAAAATCTCTACCCTATCTACAACATCTCGTACAGCCAAACCTTTAATAAGAACTTACTTATTGCAGTGGCTCAACGACTCTTAACTACTTGCGCCAAAAAATCTACTTCTCATACAAAGAACGATCATCTAATAATTTTATATTTAAGAGAAAAATTGACCAACTTCATTTTTACCTCGCACAATCGTAGCATTCCTAGTAGGTTAGGTTATAGGTAGTAGCTGAAAAACAGTGTTTACCCTTCTCGGTGATATAATGCACTGAGCTACGGCCGCGCGGCACAAATGTACTCGCGCCAGTTTTTAAAATGTAGAAAGTTGTTTTTTTTTTTTTTGTCCTTTGTATATTGTGTGTCGCATACATGTATAAATAAACGTTTTTATCTATCTATCTCAGAGCTCACAAATCGTATCACAAGTTTTCACGAACTTGTGTCCTAATTTATTTATCACAAATCGATCAAAATTTCCGCTAGCTCTTGAACTATAAGGAGTGAATCAGAAGTGGTACTGTGAAAGTGAGGTCTTATAAATTTTACGATCATAGAAAGTGTGGCGGGACTTTCTGGGCACGTAGCGATTGGTTGAAATGAAATAATATCTATTATTGAAGGCGAATTTTCTTTTCTACATCGGAATAAAGGCGGATCTTATTCTGGCTACAATATGATTAATTTTGTCGCAAGCCTTGTGTAGACTTAGAAAAGTAAGTTTTGTAAGTCTAAAAGCTCTATAATAAATTATTACAATCGAAAAGGACACTTCAGCGACTCGGAAAGGTTCTTGGCCTTCTTTTCTGTTGTGTACAGATTTGTCACTTGATCAAGCGCATCTGAGCTCCAACAGGTTTTTCTGGTCTTGGTCGACCCGATACGTCCGACGGGAGGTCTATAGAAGTCGTACGTTCAAGATAGGTTTTTTATTGCTCTTTACTCTTCCATCTTTTCCACATGGCCGAGCCAGCGAAGTCAAACTGATTTGGTCTGTTTGAATGTTTGTCTCGGCTATCAGCTTCTAACATGACAGAACCATGATCTTCACTATCATGATGAGATTCTTCTGACGCACAAGTCATGCGGGTAAAATGCGTCAATATAGTTTTACTCATATTGGAAATCCATTTTTAGGGTTCCGTACCTCAAAATAAAAAAACGGAACTCTTATAGGATCACTTGGTTGTCCGTCTGTCTGTCTGTCTGTTAAGACCCTTTTTCTCACGAACGAGAAGAGGTATCAAGTTGAAATTGATAACGAAAATTAAGCTCCATAAACCACACAAGATCTGAAACTTTAATTTTTTTACAGCGACGCAATCAAAAGATATGGCTTTTTATGTCCTCATCTCCATACATTTATGCAAAAAAGCAAAACCTACAGGGTACTTCCTGTTGACCTAAAACTATGAAATTTGGCAAGAAGCTAGGTCTCACTGTACAAATAAAGGGAAAAGTCTAAAATCATTCAATATTTCAATTATTCTCACAACTAATAGTAACCAATTAAGGTGAGCTCCCGTTTCAAAAACTTTTCTATAAAAGAGGGGTCAAGTTGGATGGTCGCGAAGTTTTTAAAATCAAAGAGCAAAAGCTTTTAGTATATCATATGGTAGATAGGTACGGAACCCTTAGGGCGCGAGTCCGACTCGCACTTAGCCGGTTTTTTCCTTCAATGTCGATTATTATCTGATAGACTGTCCTTATTACCAGCATCAGAAAGCTAATTTTAGTTAATGACGGGTTTGATGGTCTAGTCAGTGTAGTTTTGCTGGCTCTCATTTTGTGGGTAGCTGTCATAAAACGAAAATAAAAATAGTGATTTGGGAAAAAACGGCTCAAGTAATAATAAATAATAATAATAAATAAAGCGTTTATTTGCTCTCACTAAAACAATTTCTATACAACAGGTAGGTACACTTGGAGTTTGTAGGTATACAATAAAAAATTGTTGATTTGTGAGAGCCTGGTGTCCGTACTAGGAAAACCTGTATGACAGATCACCAGGCTCCCAACCCCATCACGAAAATCACACGGCTAAGACTCCTTCAAACGATATTAATGAAACGTTGCATGACCAATAATCTCCATGCAAGGTATTGTGCACTTGCGGAACCCTAAAAAATTTTTAAATGCATAAAATACTATTTAGAGGAACTGTCAAAAGTTTAGCTCGATAGGATTAGAAAAGAAAGATGACAAGAGTGGACACGGTAGTGTTTATATCCTCTTTGAGTGGACAGTTGTGAGAGAATGGGGTGTGGGAAATTTGAAAAAAAATTGGACAAAAACGGAGGAAATGGTTTCAAGGTTTGGTGAAACCAAATAAGGGAAAATTTGCTAAAATGCGGCATGTTGCAGGATGAAATTCATATATAAGGGCGACACGCAAAAAAAATCGTGAAACGCTCCAAATAATCTGGATGAATCTTTGGGACGACTGTGAGGAAAGACGATAGGAAACTGGATTTCTGTGAGTTATAATCTTTTATTTTGTAGCTCGCGAAAAATAGACTTCATACAGCTGATGTGACGAATCTTTTGAAGGAGGCTATGATCCTGGATTGTGGGTTCCTTCAATTGAGATAAAGATAGGGATTGCTTCGTGTAGGATATAGTATAGGAAGGTTTATTTGCGCATAATTTCAAGACGCTAACATTCATAATTTGATTCCAAATTGTATAGGATAAGTGGTGTGAAACTAACGTTATGTAAGTATTAAATTTTGTGGTTTTCCATCTTTTATTTATTTTCGGTTCAAAGTTGTTGTGTGTATTTGAGATAAGGTGAAATGTGACTTAATGAAATTTATAGTTTCTTCCAGGTTTTGTAAGCTAAATAACGTTGAGAAAATCAGATTTCAATGTCAAAAGAGGAAGAGTTGAATGGAGAATATTTGCAGCTTTACAGATCTACCTGCGGGGTCATAAGAGGCTTGTACTGTGTGATACTTTAAGTAAATTGTTATTCCCTCTTAATGATTTTCTTTTGTAAACATTAATAACTCTGCGAGAATTATAACATCCTGTGTTTCTAATCTGAGTCGTTATTTGTAGATAGTAATAAAGATTTCCTTTTCCCATAATTAAGTATAAACTAGTTCTACATATGTTTTTCTTTGTTCGCGTATAGCTAGGCAGGATAATGTTCTATTTCTAAACAGGTACAGGAATTACAAAGAACTCTATAGACATGGAATAGCAAACCACAAATGATAAAACGTGAAGGCTAAAAAAGGTATTGATTGGATTGTAAAGGTAATGTAAATTTCATTGTGATTAATTTTTTCCTTTACAGAGAAATTGATTAAAATAGTCCTTGGTGAAATCATAGAAACTGGACTCTGATGTATATTTTGTCATCGTTTCAAGGTGGCTTTAGATGTTGTATATTTTGTCATCATTTCAAAGTGACTTTAGACGATGTATATTTTTATCATCATTTCAAAGAGACTTTAGACGATGTATATTTTTTATATTTTTTTAGGTAGAAATGTCTCATTTGACATTATTGTCAAATAGTCAACAAATAAATCATTTTTGATTTAGTTTTACTCAAAGCTAGACGCTATTTTTGAAATCTTTATAATTTTTTTATCTCTTTAACAAAAAATAAATCAAAACCCAAAATCAAAATGGAAGAAAATATTAATACATTAAATAATTACCTTTTTAGAAAATAATATAAAATCTTTGGCCCTAAATCAAAATTCCAGTTTTTAATATACTAGTGTCATCAAATGATAAAATTTAAAATTAATACTTTGTCAGATCAAAAGAATTTAGAACGTCAATTCAAAATCTTAAAATAAAATATCTTCAAACTAAAATTTGGATATAATTTGTGACATTTTATTGTGAAATAAAGGGTAAGTTTAAATAGTTTGAAAATAATAAATAATATTATTTCAAATAATAATAAATTGTTTTGATAGTGATTTTGAATCTCTTGCCTCAATTTCCCAAAATTGGAACATGCTGAGAGCATTACTACATTTCAGTACTCATGTTCATAGGAGGTGCTTATCTTTCCTATTACTATCATTCTTTAGGAGTCCCAAATTTTGAGATTAAGAAATACTTGCTCTCAGGTTTATTTGGTTCGACCAAGCATGGATGGATGCCCTCGTGACATGTGTCCCCGATGTCCGCTATATTGGTTGTGACAAATGAATGTCGCGTGTCACTGGAGTATCTGTCTAAGTCTATCTGATAATATCAACCTTCGGATTTATTTATTTTAATCATTCATGGGCCGGAGCCCTCAAGCCTAAAAGGGTCTGATACTAAAGTTCTTCTCGTTCTATTTGTGTGGGATTTCGCTGATTCATCCTGATTTCTCCCATCTGTATGCGTGGGATGAATTGGTGTTATTCCGGTACAAATGGAGGGATATTAGCAAGGTGTTTTAACGTTGGATTTTGGAATTGGTGTTTCTTGTGTTATGAGCTGACATCGCTCGCCCATTATTGGATGCGTCGTTTGAGTGGCATATACCACGAGAGGACCTCCTGATCTTTGCGTTGGTCTACCAAATGTAGAGTAGTTAGATAATTTAAAACCTTCTTCTTTTGTGTAGGGACATTCTAGTTTAGTCTAATGACATTAAATTGTTTATAAGGAATAAATTAGAATTGTCTTGAATCAAAAGGAAGAATATTCTTGATGGAGACATTACGTTCGTTCGTGGGTTGCTTCTTGTAAAGTGTGTTGACGACGTTCGCCCGTAAGGCTGCGACGGCTGTACGACACTCTGACCTTGGGGGACCTCTGAACTTTATGTGTGTCATCCTAAAGTAGTTAAATAATCTTCTTAATCTTCATTGAATCATACAGGAATCTAAACCTTATAAGATTCTAAGTTTTATTTTTCCTTAATAAAACTTGTCATAATTTATCATACTTAAAATTATACTTTGACTCAGTGTGAAACCACCTTTAACATTACTAAATAGATTCTTGAAAACAATAATGGAACGGAAATTATAATGTTTAGTTTCTTTCATTGTAGATATGTTCCGAATATTTAAGTATATACAATAATCTCATTTTTATACTTCTTTTGAGTCCTCTTTTAAAAGAATATCGAGTTTTAGCTAGTGTTGTTTACGCTAAATTCTCCCAGTGTTCTTGGTTTTGAATACTCGATGCTTTTGAATTTTCCCTTAAGATCTTAAATCATAAATGTTTGGCCCAACCTAGCTTAGATACTACTATCCCGTATCTTCTCGGTTCTGGTCATCATACTTCACTTTTATTTAAGGATTACCTTCAGTAATCTTTTGTCATACTTACTTCTTATATTTTCTTCTTCGAAATATGCTGGGTAATCCCATTATAGTTTAGATGCAATTCATTTTATTTAAATGAGTGTTTAGACTGGGGTTACTCTACATAATCCTTGTCCTGCGTGGGTTGGTAACGGAAAAGAGATTTAGCTACGCATCACAAGTGAGAGCTATGAAAGATATACGGAGACCTTGTTGGTGCAATAAAGTCACTCAGTGACTGGGGGGAGGGAAGTTGCCCTTCAAACTCTTTATGTCTCTCGTTATAAAACCGTTATTGATCTAGGCTGGCCATGCAAGCAATAATACTATACCCGTATCTAGTACAGACTTCACACTTGGACGTGTGGAGCTGGCTAATTATTTTCAGTTTAACTTATTTCAAAACAGACTAAGGGATTCGATGATGTCGATCATTGTCTGCCCGGAGGGATTACAGGAAGAGCTCATTTTGTAGGAGTGCCTTGTTTTCCTAAAGGAAGACTGTATGCTTCGTGTGCCTGGCGGGCTCGGTGACCAGCTCTGGTATGGGTGACTAAAAGAAATAGTCAAATACCCTGTGAACCCTGGATGAGTCAGTGATTGTCCCTTAAAGGTGGGCCACGTGGAAGTCGGGTTTTGACGCGGGGCATGAACATACCGGGGGGAGACATCATCACCGTCTGGGTTGTACTGTGGTTAGTTAGTTCCACTCTCCACATACATTAACCCTAGTCTTTACTGTAGTTTAAGTTTTCGATGGGATTTCCGGCTCCGCGAGGATGATCAGAATCCTGACGATCCAGTTGGATTGTTAGGGTAGGTTAGCGTCATGTCATCGTGAACTGGGTGATGATATGCCTCGGACCTAGGACTTAGGGTAGAGGAAGCCTAGGACGAGCTGTTTGGGGCGAAGGTGGTGCTCCAAACCTGGGGATTGTCCCCACATTATTTTTATTACTTCATTTATATTAACATAGGTTTCCTTTCAGAAACTTAACGGCTATAATAATATTGCATTGTAAAAGAGACGAAACCTTTCCTAAATTGATGAATCTACATGAGTTCCGATGAATTACTCCAGTCAATATGAGACTAAATTTAAATAAATAGTGATCCAATATAAAATTAAATAACACAAATTAGACATGTAAAGATTAGGATTATATTCTAATATAAGTATTAAATTAACAAGTGTGTTTTTTTTTTTCATTCTTCTATTACCACTCTCCACCGAGCAGAATCTGTAAATTACAAAATATTATAAGGATATAAAACGGAATGACGTAGGATTCAGAAAAAATATAATATTCTTAAAGGATATTATTCTAGACGATCAACCTTGGCCAAAACTCTCACGTATCTGACTTGAGGATTCCATATGAAGGGACTTCAGATCTGTACAGTATCTTGCGGTAGTATCCATTGGTCTGTCGAAGTTGATATAAGGGGTGTTCCCTTAATACCAAAATGTAAAATGTGATTTACTCAAAACGGTTTCATGAGCTTATTTAAAAATTCAATAATTTGTTATATTTGTTATCTACCTCACTGCTTATTTTAACTAAACTTTTTTACTTAAATCTAGTAGATAGGTTTGTATTTCATTTTATTTGTATGTAATTATAAACTTAAGTTTGCAGTCTGACGCGAGATCAGACATCTGACGTGATTTTAACATTTTTTACCCATCTAAAAAAGTGCCCAGTGCCACTAAAGAAGTTTTCACTTCAAAAATACCTCGCAGTCGTGGAAGACTTCTGTTTGCGGATCTCTATCTGCATCCATATACTCTTTGGTCTTATCCCCCACTAAAAATGATGGCTTCCACTTGGTACCGTTCGCAACACGGAGAAGGCGGCTAAGTAATTGGCAAGTCCGAACTTGATTTATATCGGCGCCGATGATATAATTCCTAATAACACAGGGTGTTTTTTGTGCCGTCGTATCTGTTTGATCCAAAAAAGATTCAATGTATGTTTCCAGACACAGCTAAAGGCCTCATATATGTGAAGGAACATTTCTGTCCCGAAAAACATATATAGGTGTCTATCTCTTTATAGCAACCACGCCAGTCAAGTGCCAGCAGTATGCTAGAAAGAGATGGAGGTCCATTTGGATAGCGACGTTAGGGAAGTGTCTGCCATTCGCGTGCACGCTGTGGTTGTAAAAAAAATCTTAGACGAATTTGGCTGAGATCACTGTCATATAATTTTTCACTTAGATATGGGCCGAGTAAATTACATTTCTGAAAACATAACAGCATAAAGACATTAACATTACATACGAGATGCCATAATATTTTTCTACCTTAGTTCTATATATAAAGTTTTTTTTTAAAGAAATGTAAATACCTACATTAAACTTAAAGCCGGATTCATGGGTTTCTGAATTTTTTGAAAATTACTTAAAAGTATGTCGTTAACAACATAATATAAAAAAACTAGATCCTCTAATAATATAAGAACTTGATTTTCTCCAACGACCGGTCTATATTGTGATTTCAGAAAATCGTTATTTCGTACATGAATACAATGTTTGATGGCACCAGAAGAAGTGTCGGATAATCATTGGATTTTTCACTATTCAATTAATTATAATTCCTCTGGCATAAAGGGCTGACGGCGGTTAAAGACCGGATGACAACAGTTCGGGCACCGGAGCTGTGGTACTTACGGCCTTGAAGTTGAAATTGTGTTGTCGTTATTAGAATGATAGCAGGATAAGGCTATGCGTGAGAGCAGGATGGAGCGTAACGTGTCTCTGTCGCTCCAATATCTTACCCATCGTTCCGTCCTGCTCTCACACTGCTGTCATTCTAATCAAGCTACATTATATCAACTTATCTTTAACTAGCTTTCTGCCTGCGGTTTCACCCGCATTAAATGCGTTTTCCCGTGGGAATGAAGTTTTTCCCGTGGTAAAAAGTAACCTATGTGCTATTCCAGGACCTAACCTATATGCGTGCCAAGTTTCATTAAAATCCATCCAGTAGTTTTTGCGTGAAAGAGTAACAAACATCCATCCATCCATACTTACAAACTTTATTAGTAGGATTTCGGTGACCGGCTCGACCAAAATCTGAAACCTAAATGTAATTAATTTCTATAGCACAAAAACGACATACTCACAACTAAGTTATCGTAATACCCCTTATTACCTACTTAAGTTTAGGGGAATTGATTGAGAGAATTCTCTTCAAAGGGAGTTGAGTGATTACGTCCAGATAAAAAGAGATTGTTGGGGATATTTTGGCAATGGCCGCAATCGAATAAAACGAAAAAATATTAAAGTGACTTTACTGTTTTCCTCGATAAAATTTACTTTAAGTTAGGTCAGATTTAGGTTATACTCGTATATTTAAAAGAGCGCGTGGTTTTTTATTGTCTCTTCTTTTTCTTCTGACGTCATTAAGAGATTTTAATATCCAAAAATGAATAAACTATATTTGTTTTTTGTTTTTTTTTTTTACGGTTTGATGCTCAGACTATAAAACTGAAACAACAATATATCAAAAACTAAGATTTTTCTTGGCATTTTCATAAAAAACTCACGCCATCAACTTTATTTCACCTCGCTCGGAAAACTTGCGTTATGTAAAATCTGAGTGTAAAAGCGGTCGCCACTCGCAACGCTTACAAGCGTGGTGACGGTAGTAACTTCCCTCCATAGTACCATCCGGAGGGAGCTCCCTGTCCTACAGTGGACGTTCATGGGATGTTATGAAGAACAAGGTGGGACACTCAACATTCAACCTAAAAAGTCCGTATCTGTTAGCTATCCGGTCAGTAAGATAACAAACAGAGTATGGTGAAATAAGGGCTTAAGAGGGTATCGTAGCTGCATTTTTTCCATACAAATTGATACTAATGCATTCCCCTGTTTCCTCCCTCTATAAGGCCTGTCAAGCGTTGGTGTTTCGTTTTTAATTCAAGGTCTACCATGCCTACAGGCATGCCCCTGTCAATAATTTTTTTTTTGAGAGAAACAATTACACTAACATATTTAGACAGAAAAAAATAAAAGTTTTGAAGATAAGAGAAACAAATAGGAGCGTAGGTCTACCCTCCCTTTAAATTTAGATGCCAAAAATAATTGAATCAGCTCAGTTATGGCGAAGAAAACAGGGGAAAGCGGAACGTCGTTTTATAGGTAAAATCGGTCTAGGCTGTAGGTTGTCTGTTCTGTATTATAGTGCTGTGGCAAATCTACGGGGGGATTGTTGCAATGCAGCGAGATAGCACTAGTTTGTACAAATACCTTTGCCGCCGCCTTTGCGCGCAATTAGATATAAGGTTTCTTACGCAATTACTTTTAATTTGTGTGCAATAAAGAGTTTCTATCTATCTATCTATACCTATTTCTCGGACTACGATCCCTTCTTAACGTATAAAAATTTGTTGGCAGATCTTACTGTGAGCGAGTGTTTCGTGACTGTCGACTCCAAACCTGCTACGTGCAGTCTGCAGCGTACCCAGGGGTCTATCCGAGAAATCTACACTGCAGGTAATTTTATTACTGCTTTTGTACAATGGGACAATTGTTTTCTGTATGCTGTTATCATTACACAATAATATAGGGTGTAATAAAAAGGGTATACCAACCCTGAAGGATGTGAATCTGCCCATCAAACTGAACAACTTTCCTTAAGGAACATAGGAGGAGAAATAAAAAAAGAGTTGTCCTCCCCTAAAAACTGATTTTGCTGATAGTGCATTTTATATGCGAAGTAATTTTGTTTTCGTATTTTGACCTATGTTCCTTGGGGAAAGTTGTTCAATTTCATGGGCAGAATCACCTCCTTGAGGGTTGGTATACCCTTTTTGTTACACCTTGTATAAAGTACTTAAGCTAAGAAAGTGAAGAAAGCCTAAGACCCTGTCCAGAAAGGGCGAATTCGCCGCGAGTTTCTACGCGCGTCAGCGAGGTACTGGGTGTCAATACATTGCGTCCACAAGCATCGCGCGAATTTTCTCGGCTCGCCTTGCTTGCGTCCAGTTGAACGCGCGAAACACACGCGTGTAAATCGCGGCGATTTCGCCCTTTCTGGACAGGGTCTAAGAGATGCTGCGAATCATCACTTGAGGTAAAAGGCGAAGGCGATAAATAGAGATCTGAGACTTTTTTACATCGAGCAATGGTGTGTGTATTAGGTGCAAGCCAAAAAGTGTCACTTTCTGACCCGCAGCTAAAGATAAAATGGTTGTTGGACCTATTTATTATTATACTTCGTTATTACAGGAATAAAATGGTGATAGCTTCAAACGAGAACCAGACACAATTTCGTAAACAAATCCGTTTGTAGTGATAGCCTAACATGTTGCTGAATTTCTTACCTTTATCTTTACATTGCGAATTCCAAGAATATGTAAAACATTTCACATTTCGTCTGCCTTTGTATCTTAGGCATTTACTCTAGTTATTTTGTTAAGAGGCGCCTTTTATCTTTCAGATATCACCTTAACACCCGTCTGCCCTACATAAAGTTGTACATAGAGAATGAAGAGTTTAATATAGACGGCCAACGATGCGAGAACATCATGACGTGTCCTATGAGACCTATTACTTCTGGTAAGTCACTACAAGGTGATGTTTTATTAGTTTTGTTACCGTAGCCCTGTGAGTTAAATCGTCTGCCCTACATCAAGTTGTAAAGATACAACGTGTTAACGGAATAAGCGAAACTGAGAAAATTGTTTGCTCAGAATCAAGAGTAAAATCAATTTCACGGGTATTTGATAGGGGTAATTTTATTTTTTATTTTTATTATTTAAATTTTTGCCGCTTCTATTATAAATATTTCTGTGGATACGCGCGTGTTAGAATTTTAAGGATAGAGACATGTGCAGTTACAAATAAAAGCTTTTTAATATGAGTTTTCTATTAAAGAAATACTAGGTCTTCAGTTATTTACCTATTGTGCTCTAAAATACGAGGATACAGCCAAGCTGTCTTGTACTACCTACCTAAATTAACCACGCCTTTTCGTGGATTATAGCTACATAGGAAGGGAATTTTAGAACAAATGATAAACGAAATAAATGGTAGTTATAAATGTACTTGATTATTCAAAGAAACAGCAGTAAAACAGTTATTAATCCAAGGAGAGTTGAAAATACAGTTATCTACATTTAAAAACGAGAAAATAACACGTTTACAATGAGACTTACTTCTATTAGAATATATTTTAAATATTAAAGAAAATTACTTAACTCAGGACTAGGGATACTTCCAGTTTCGCCGACACTAAGATAAGAGAGATTTAATGCTCTGAGGGAGCTTTTTATCATACAATATGAAATGAAGTTTGTACAGGTAGTGAGCAATACAATTGTCCAATCAGGAACGAGGTGACTGATATTAGCCACATATTAACCAATACCGATCATTCTAGTTACATTAGCCAATGAGCTACATTGAACAGCATCAAAATTACTACTTTTACATACGATTTAATATATTTTACTAGATTAATCGACAACAATATTAATACAATATTTTGAACACATTATAAACCTTGCAAAACATGTCATTTTTATGATTTTACTTAATACAATACTTTAGTTAATTACATTCTACAACTGCCGTTAGGAAAGAGATGAAATCAATACTATTACAATAAAATTTATTACTCCTAACTATCTATTATCTCTGAAATACAATTTAGCCATTTAGCAATATTTTAAGACATATTTTCAGGTGTAGGCGTGGCGTGCGCGATGTGCGTGGACTAGACCAACGATGAAACTAGAACAATGTTGAAACTTTAAAATAACAATATCTAGATAAAAAAATCATTTTTAAGATTTTTTTACGGGAATATATTTATTTTCATAAAAATCAGTTGGGGGTAACTTACCTGTAGTACAAAAAAAAACCGGTCGAGTGCGAGTCGGACTCGCGCTCTGAGGGTTTTGTTCCACTAAAATAAAAATACCGTCTTATGGACGCGCAGTTACGCAGAAGAGTATATTAAATGCGCGCGAGACCGACACACACTTGACCAGTTTTTATTATTTGTTGTTGTTTTATAGCTTATTCACTATGAGAATGCAAATTTTCACGCTAGTAAGTGTTCCTGTTGTTATGATAGAGCTAAAACAAGAATCGAGCAAAAATTGCCTTAAAAAGCCTGAATTAAGGGGGGACGCCCCCTTTAAATTATATTTTTTTATTATTATCTGTTGTTATGGAGGCAACAGATGCATAACCTGTGAAATTTTCAACTGTCTACCTATTACGTTTCATGAGATACAGCCCGCTGACAGACAGACAGACAGACATTGGAGGCTTATTAATAGGGACCTTTTGGATACGGAACCCTAAACAGTATCACGTGACCCCTTTAGTATGGAGGGTCAAAATGTATTTCTTTGGGAGTATTTCTTAATTGTTAGTGTGTGATTTATTATTTTCATTAGCAAAATCACAAGAAAGCAGAAAAGCAACACCAATGAAAATTCACGTTGGTCGTCTTATCGCGCTAGCAAAGAATAAAGTACCCTATATTTCTCAAGGATTTGACAGAAAAAAACCGTTAAGAAAATCCTTCAATTATTTCTAAGTTGCACAGTTTTTTTAGAAATCTGCAAAAAACCTTTAGTAAATAAAATTAGTTTTGCGGTCATTATTGCTTCAAAGATACTAAATACTATAAGTATATCGGAACCCTCGGCGTGCAATTCCGGCACGCACTTGACCGGTTTTTTATTTAAATTATTCCTATCCGATTGACCGGTTTTTTAAAAATACTTATACGATATTATGAAACATGGAGTAACACGATTTTCGCGCGCAAAGAACGGTCTAGCGCGGTTTGACGCATTGCTCTAAGTTATGAAATTATTCATATCTTTTGATATCTCTCCTAATTTTATCTCCAAAAATAACCTCACAAACACTAATAGTAACAAAATGCGCACGAAGGAGTAACTAAGACAGTTGCGGACTGAAGATGGATGGCAAGAAGTTGTCGGGAAATTCTGGCTCCAACTGATGGCACCCAAGGGGCACGACGAGGCGGTCGCACAGAATTTACCTTTTTATGTGTTGCGGTGAAGCTGTCTTGAGGGGAATTTTGAAGGATTAGTGGAGAACGCAAATCTGTTTTATTTTACTTCATCTTTTTTGTGAGCTTTACTGTGATAGTCTAAGAGCTAGCTACGGAAATAGGTATTCAATTTGAAGAGCAACGACATCCCTCTAGTCAGTGTGCCCTAGTATCATTAATAATTGATCCGGGCGCCTGGCAGCTGTTCAGCGGTGGGTGTGGCAGTGGTTGGGCAACAAATATTGTAAGTTCCATTGAAGGTATGCAATTTATAGAGCTCTGAGTTTGATGTGGTATTATAGCTAATTATGTATTTGATTCGAATATAACATTGCCAGGCATGGTAAGTCTTAACGTCGACTGCACAGTGGGTTACCTTAGAATAAGAACAAATATACAATGTGTAATGGACGGTGTATCGAAAATTGAAAAGGGCGTTCTCAGTTAACGAAACTAAACAACTTTTTGGAAACATTTTTGGGAACTGAAAAAAAAATCTAACTCTCGATGCAAACTGTTTGATCAGACTGAGCAATTTGTATGAAGAGATCAAAAAATGTAAGATTTCTTTGGGAAAGTTGTTCACTTTCCTTTCAGATTTTGGTACACCGTCCCTTACGCCCTGTATATTTTGTTGTTGTCTATGAAAATAATCGGATATACTATTAAGAAAAAACGCTAATTTCCGTGTTTTATTGTATATTTCCCGGGATATAGTGATCAATTTTAGAACTTTTTCCCTTTGTTTTCCTCATCTTCTGCAATTGGCAATAAAATAATTCCTGAAAAAAAAATCAAAACATGATTTGCCCTTTGATAAAAAGGCCGTGTAAAGTAATGAGTACCTACATAATAATATAGGAATCTTGCCTTGAAGATCAAAGTTGTCAATATATGAAAATCGGCGTCTGAGATTTGTCTCGGATATCATCAGAGCAATATAAGACGTAAGATATTGTTCTTAGCGTACAACATTCACACATTGCGTATTTTAGTGTCTGTAAATATCAAAGAGCGAGGTTGAAATCTAGTCTAGATAAAGTGATAGAAAAATGTGTAGTTAATCAAATGGGATCTTTCTTGCAAAAAAATAACATACTAAATAAATGTCAACATGGTTTTCAAAAGGGTAAAAGTACGAATACACTCTTGTAAAATTTTTGTAACGAAATCAATACCTATCTTAGTGAAAAAAAGTTTGTAGTCGCAGTATTTTTCGATTTCAAAAAAGCTTTTGACACGTTAGAAACAGAAACCCTACTTAATGCTATGGGGGAGTGTGGGGTGGGAGGGCCGCTAAACAATTGGTTTCGTGACTATCTCACTGCACGGTCCTACAGGGTCAAGGTGGACGAGACGTACAGCGACGCAAGGGGGGTGGGGTGCGGGTCCCACAGGGGTCCGGGTGCGGGCCAGTGTGCTACCTGCTGCATGTGAACAGCCTGTGCGGCGTGCTGCGCCACTGCTCGGCACACATGTTCGCAGACGACCTGTGTGCGCTGCGCGCCGGCACCGACCTCGTCGAGACCTGTCGACTCGTCCAGCTTGACGTAGATGCAGTTGTCAGATGGTCTCATGACAATGGCGTTGTGTTAAATGCTGCTAAGACTAATTTCTTGCTTATAAATTCCCCGTACCTAAGTCTACCTGATATTCTTCCAAAGATCATTACTCACAGTTTCTCATGTATGCATAACCGAATGGAAAATTGTAGTTGTAAACCTATAGATAGAGCCAAAACTGTCATCTACCTTGGAATGAAAATTGACGTAAATTTTTCTTGGTCTTCCCACATAGAATTTATATGCAATAAATTACGAATACTATTAGGTTAATTTTACCACTTAAGTTTCAAAGTTCCTACTAGTACCCTAAAATGTTTATACTGAGCTACGCTCTAGACTGTTATGGTCTCACATTCAAAAGTTATATTCAAAAGCTGGAAGCATTCCAAATAAGATTTTTAAAATTAATTGTGTCTAAAAAAACGAAAAGGGGTTGTAAAGGAGATTATAATAAACTATTTAAAATTTGCTATGTACTTCCGGTTAGTCTAAAACATAAATACTTACTTCTAGTGAATAACCATGGCAGTCTGGAGCGTCTCTCATAATTAACACATGATCAAGGTACCAGGTCGATATCGGCGGGTAAATTTATTGTTCCTAGGGTGCACAATTACTATGGCGATCGAACGCTTAACAAACGTCTACCGTACCTTATGAACGGTTTGCCCCCTGATATTAGGCATGAACCGAATAAAAACAAATTTTCGAAATTGTTGAAACAACATTTATTGAATAGTTTAGCCTAGCGTAACTTAATAGTTGTTCTTTTAAATTATCTGATTAATTTTAGTTCATACTCGTAAGATTTTGTCGAGACTGTTCCCGCAGTCAAATCATTGCATTTACCTAACACCTTGTATTCACAGTGTAACGAAAAGGTGTGATAATAATCAAGGGTGTGAATCTGCCCATGAAACTGAACAACTATTCCCGAGGAGGAACATAGGTCGAAATACGAAAAACCAAATTTGACCTCCTATACAAAATGCGCTATCAGTTCAAGGAGGTCAAAAATAATTTTACATCTCTCATATTCGGTAAGTAGGTCCTTATTACCCCCAAATGGGGCTTGTAGGTGACCAATTAGCGCTTTAGGGTAATAATGTAGCTAGAAAAGCCCTAGGGCGGTAAGTAATTGAGTTTTGAAAGAGTGAAGTGTTTTTTTTATTACTTACCGCCCCAGGGCTTTTCTAGCTACTTTATTACCCTAGAGCGCTTATTGGTCACCTACAATTTGGTGGTAATAAGGACCTACTTACCTCACAATCGAGATGTACGAGTAAAGCAGAGTAGTTAGCTCGGGTGTAAGCATCAATTGCACCCTCGAACTATAGGCGCCCTCGCTGCGCTCGTGCGCCTAAATATCTTGGGCTGCAATTGATGCCTTACAGCCCTTGGCTACTAATCTACTATTATTGTTTCTTGGGCAGATTCACACCCTTTACTATTATCACACCTTTCCGTTACACGCTGTAGGATATTAGTGTATATGGAACACTTGTAGTACATTTTAAATTTTCGGTGATACCAACTTCTCTTTTAATTTTACAAACAAACCAGCAAAACAATATTTTTACAAAAACGCAGCCGATCCGCTATGACATCGCGTCAGCTTTACATAAAATAATTTCCCTACCTCATTTTCTTCCCTAAAAACATCTATCGGGCCCTCCTCAAGTGCTTAACAAACCGTGTCTATATCGGATACATTTTCACAAAAAATATCATGTTTACCTTTTCCATGTAACGAGGGTTCAACGGCACAAGTTTTGACAGTTGCTAAGAATTTAATATCAGGCGCTGCGCTAAGGCGAAGGGGCGCCATTTTTGTCCAGTACACGGTTTTTGCGGACGGAAGTGCTCCATATAAAGGCTTTTCCACAAGGGTTTTTCACTATAGACTTACTATGGAAGATAAAATGCAAGGCAAGTTGGCTTTAGCCATGTCTTTCATTTAACAAGTGAGCAAGCGAGCTACTGGGCCACCTGATGGTTTGTGGTCACCACCGCACATAGCGCCTACTGTCTTATTAATAGCATAATTGACACTCACAAGACAGCAAAGTGCGTTGCCACCCTGAGAACTAAGATGGTGTGTCTTTTGTGTTAGTAATTTCCCTGGTATTAAAGTATTATTAGTCTTTAAAACTGTAGTACTATTATTAGTATCTTTTAAATATCAATATGTTGATCTTGCCTTGAAGAGAAAGAAGAGGAGTACGAGTACAATAGGCTTTTAAAAATTAAAATTGGACCACTGGGTACGCAGAAACACTCAAACAAAAATTGTGAAAAGGCGGAAAAAGACCATGCTACGTGACCAATTTTTTTATACTCCTACTTACAGGTTTTTAACCAAACTTCAGACAACTGCACCTGTGACACAGGCTAGTGCCTAGACTCGCCTGCCTCCGTAGTCTAGTGGTAAGAGGGCTCGGCTCTCTATCCCGAGGTTCTGGATTCGATTCCCGGTGGACACTGTCATACAAAAATGCCTTTGAGCGACCTTCCTAGTTTTTGACATTGCAGGATGAATCACCTGATTTTCTGAAAAGTTAGATGATCCGTGCATCGGAAAGCGCGTTAAACCTTTGTTCCCGACTACTATCTACTGATGTAGTCGTTAAAGAGCCATGTGAAAGACCTTTGGCAGCTCAACAACTCTGACACTAGGGTTGGTGAGGTCAGTAATTGTCTTTGCAACCCGCACGATAAGATGTTGATGAATTTGATGAGTCTTTTTTTTGCGCGTTGAATCCACAGCAATTTTTTCACGTGTAACTCTACTAATACAAAACCTCTCAGTTAGGAGTTTTACTCATGTAACTGAAACTCTTTGGTGCAAGGTACAACTTATTATTATTCTTCTTCTTCTCATATTTAAGAGCCGCGCTATTGTCGGTGGAGCAGTCTCAATTTCTCTCTGCCCTCTGCCAATGATTTGACATCTTGATAAGACTGAACGTTTACCCTCTCCTTTATCTGGTCAAAATAAGTGCGTCTTGGTCTTCCTCTTCCTCTCCTGCCCTCTACTTTTCCTTCAATAATATTCCTTATGAAAGTTTCGCGTCTTATCAGGTGTCCGACCATCGTCCCTCTTCTATTTTCGATGGTTCTAAGCAAATTTCTCTTCTCTTATGGAAATGAAAATAAAAAATATTTGATTCTCCATACTAAATGAAAAATTATTTCAGTTTTAAAAGTTGTTGAACAAAAGTTGTTCAATTACATACGTATATAACTTTTCACCCGAGATAGAATTACACCTTTTTAGTACTCGTATACAGGATGTAAGGGACGGTGTACCGAAAACTGAAAAGGCGTGCTCAGTCAAAGAAACTAAACAACTTTCCCAAAGAAACATTTTTGGAAAATGAAAAAAATTTATGACCTCTCTATACAAATGTTCGATCAGAGTGAGCGATTAGTATGGACTATTTCCCAAAAATGTTTCTTTGGAAATGTTGTTTAGTTTCGTTGACTGAGCACGCCCTTTCAGTTTTCGGTACACCATGCCTTACACCCTGTATAACTAGCTTACTAAGGTCTTATTAGTCTTACGTTTAGGCCTCGAAGGTCGATAAGATGATAAGTGAGGCTCGATTGAGCTTCTTAAGTAGATACTAGTATATTAGTGGAGTAAATACTAAAATAATAATAATACTCATCATCATTATACAAGCCGAAAGACGTCCACTGCTGGACATAGGCCTCCCTTAAAGATCTCCATGACCACCGGTCTTGTGCTGCTCGCATCCAGTTGCTTCCCGCGATCTTGACCAGATCGTCGGTTCACCTTTTGGCCAACGCTTCGTCTTGCGGTACGTGGTCGCCACTCTAGAACCCTTACACCCCATCGGCCATCGGTTCTTCTTGCATATGTGCCCTGCCCACTGCCACTTTAGTTTAGCGATTCTCAGGGTTATGTCAGTTACTTTAGTTCTTCTGTGGCTCTCCTCATTTCTGATTCGATCGACTCGATCGACTAAAATAATACCCTAAACTTATACTGAACCACGATCTTTGTTTCAAAAAACTGTTCCGACATTCTGGAACGTTCCAGATTTAACAAGCATTATTGGGTGCGCGTAATTTACGAGCCTATAAATTTCAGGGGCTTATTCTAGAGAATGGCGAAGTAAAAATTATAATAGGCACTTTCACCAGGCTATGCGCGCGACAACGGTTAACGTCGTTATTTTTGTGGCGTGGGTGTAATAGACCCCTACAACTGAAAAGGTGTTATTCAAAATTCAAATAAGGAAAATGATGTTAGCAAAAAAACAATTCCATGTGGTGCTAAAAATATATTTCCGTATGCTGTCTAAGAAAAGGACCTTTACTCGTGGGTGTCCTAAAAGGCGACTAAATGGATGTTGAACCGTAGGATGGACAGCAGCATCCTTCTGCGAGTTTAACACGTTCGACTTAGAAACGAAACCAGTATAAGTTGAACGAACGCTACGCTACAATCTTCCGAAACCAGAGACCACCTCAAGGTCAAAGTGTTTCCACCGATGTACAGCCGTGTGTACCACTATTCCTTCAATAACTGTAGGAACTAAAGTCACTTGGAAAATCCACTTACATTCTGCGTTCACAAACAACCTGTCTTGGTCTGACAACTGCGTCTTGGGTTTACAAAGCGTCAACTCGTTTGTAATTGTTACAAGTTGTAGAAGTGGGTCTTAGTTGGTATGAGTATAAAAGACTGAAATTAAGACCCACGTAAGGAACCAATTTACTTGGCACTCAACCGCTCACGTAAAACCCGAGTGATAATCCTTAAGTAGCTGAGTTGAGTGGAACAAGAGCCACGTGAAACATGAATAAATAAACCAACGATTAATAAGCTCAACGGAAATGTTTTTCTATTTAAGTTAATCTTAAATTTTTTGCAAATATTTTGGATAAGAATTGAACTATGCTTCAGAATTTCCTTTAGTAAATCTATAATCGCTCCGTGTGGTGCCGGCAAAGCCCCGTGTGGTGCCAGCAAAGAGTAGTACCCACCCATCTCTACCTGTGGGTGTCGTAAGAGGCGACTAAGGGCTTATGAACCGGAGGATGGGCAGCAGCATCTTTCTGGATATCGTGTCATTTTATACATACTGCGATCACCAACAACAGCGGTCGCCAGCCGCAACGCTTACAAGCGTGGTGACTATGGTAAATCCCCTCCTAACTACCACGCATTTTTGCTGGACTTGAGGGACCTCACTGACCTGTAGTGGACGTTTTCAGGGATGCTGTGATGATGATGAAATCTATAACTATAATTTTGATTTATGACAAACATGCAACGCATACATCTTTACATAGATCTGTATTAGAATGATTTTTTCCCAGTGAGTATGATCTAAGAGATGAACAATTGTTTGTTTTTTAATCCCGATACATGGACTCGGGCAAGCACACGGCTAAAAGTTATAATAAGAAAATATTGCGGCGATATTAAATGTGTTTTTAGGCAAGCCATTAGGACAAACTTCAGGGATGTTACGATTGCAAGCTCGCACCCAAATAAATAGCACAATCTAACTCTTTAAAAAAAGTGCCTGACTGAAAAAATGGTCGTCAAAAAAAGCGCAACGCCAGTCTCGCACCATCCATCCCAAAGCTAAACCTACTCAGTTATAAAAGGAACTGAGTTATTCGAATTTGCACAGTAATAGGGCACCTTTATGAGGTATTTGAGCAAAGGGAATGGCAAAGGCCCCTGGATATAAGTATTGGAAAGCTAAAAGGGACCGGAGACTGGAAAGTACTCTTTATTGTCTGTTGCGCTTAGATCTTCAATAAGGTTTGTATAAGGAGAAACTGAGTGATTTACGTAGAGGCTTTCGTGAATTTTATTTTGGAGGGGTATTACAGTAAAGTTGGGTTACTATACTTCATCACTTCGACGATTATGCTCCATAGGGGCCGTTCTTTCATCGCGTGTGGTTACTTTGGCTTTTACCATACTGTTGACCAAGAGAATACAATTTCTGTTGATATAGTGTGTACTTACTTCGGTAAGTGTACGGAATAATTACATGAGATTTTTTTTCATCCTCATTCTACCATCGCGAGTCCAGACGCAACGCAAAATATTATTTATCTTCGCACATTGTGCTGTGCAATTTCCTGCCTGCGTCTGTGTTCACGAGTCTGTAGAATCCAACGCTGTTCAAATTGCAGTCTTTTTCTAGTTATGCTCGTTCTATCATCAATCTTTACCATCTTTTATAATGCGCAAAGCTGAGGAGTGGAAGTCTCTGCCTGCGTCTGTGTTCCCGAGTTCGTATAACCCGAATCTGTTCAAGTGACGTGTGAATAGGCTGCTTTAATGCAAGCTCGTTCCATAGTAAACCTCATCTCTGCCGTCAGGGCTAGATCGAGGTCTTGAATAAGCCCGTCAAACATATAGCTTAACATTTTAGTTATCTTTTTATTAAAACAGTTGGCAATGAAATTTAAAATATGTACCTATTTAGATTTCATGATAAAATTCTAGCGCTCGTGGCTGAGTGATAATTACTTTGGTCTTTCCGAAAAATAAGCAACGTTGACCGTGGTCAGAACCCAGTTGGACAACAACAAGAGCGTTTCCGTGCTTCGGAAGATAAAACTATGTTCGGAAGGTACGTTAAGCTGTTGGTCACACCAAGTCTGACCTAGGATTGGGTGTAGTTTGACCTGTAGGTTGCGGAGGTCAGATGGCAGTCGCTCTGTGTAAAAATCATTGCTCTCGTCAAATCTCCAAAGTAACGTTTCCAACTTTGTAAAAACTATAATACAGGTTTCCGAAAACTCAACGTAACTGAAGAACTTTCAGTGAGTACTAAAACTATTAGGAAATGAAAAAAGAAGCCGCTTCAACATAAAAAAACCGGTCAAGTGCAAGTCGGACTCACGCGCCGAGGGTTAAGCAATAATGTAAATTTTTAGGACCGCAGAACTACATTTGTTTTGTTTGTAAAGGTTTTTTGTAGATTCCTAAAAAACTGTGCTACTTAAAAGGATCGTTTTATTTTTGCTGTAATAATAGGTCTTTACCTTTGAAATTGCCGAAATTTTCTTACAGATTAATGAGATCATAATTCTTATAATTCTAATGCAATTTTTTTCATTTGTCTTACATTTGAAAGTTGACTTCAAGGTTATCAATTTACGCATAAAATAAAGTTTTTATTTTTAGTTTGATATATAAAAGTAAAGGTTTGAAAATTGTTCGTCTTAAATGTCGTTCGATTTCATCATTAGATTTGTTATATTTTTTTACAGATAATATTTTTCGAAAATTAAATTTAAGCCTCTGTTAGCTTAATTGTCTTCCCAATAACGCTTTAGAAAATAAAATTAAATGGATTTATAATTTCTAAGAAAAATGCAAAAATGTTAGTACTGAAAATTGAGTTTATCTAAAATTCGCCATACAAAACGGCAATTTCATAGGTAAAGACCTATTATATACATAAACTTCTATCGACCGTAATTAATTCAGATTTTTTCTTTCAAAAACTTCGGAGATAAGGGGGGGAATAGTATTTTTTTTTACCTTTTTCATCATAACTTGAAAACTAAGAGTTTCAACACATTTAGTTAAACGGATTGGAAGTTACCTAGTCAAGCCACTAACACATGTTTTTAACCTCAGTCTATCCACTGGCATCTTCCCAAAAATCTGGAAAACTGCTCTTGTCACACCTGTTCATAAAGCAGGGAGTAAAG
This sequence comes from Athrips mouffetella, assembly GCA_947532105.1. Lineage (NCBI taxonomy): Eukaryota > Metazoa > Arthropoda > Insecta > Lepidoptera > Gelechiidae > Athrips > Athrips mouffetella. The sequence continues at coordinate 3,756,297 of OX383969.1, read as the reverse complement.
ATACGCCAAACAACTTTCGTCCAATTTCACTTCTATGCACTTTCTCCAAAATATTGGAGAAAATCGTCAACTCGCAACTTGTTTGCTATCTGGAAAAAAATAATATCCTTTCGGCAAGACAGTATGGTTTTAGACAGGGTAAATCTACAGAACATGCGGTTGATCTGTTAATGGAAATAGTGTCGGCCAACCTAGATAAAGGTAGGAAATGTGTCGGGGTCTTCCTAGACTTGGCGAAGGCCTTCGACACGGTCTCCATTCCCATTTTGCTAAAAAAGCTAGAGTTTATTGGAGTAAGAGGCATTTGCCGTGACTGGTTTGAGAGTTATCTCACAAACAGGAGCCAATGTACAAAAGTGGATAATGTTATCAGTAGCCCCCAAAACGTCACATTTGGTGTACCACAGGGCTCAATTCTGGGACCAACGTTATTTTTGGTGTACTTGAACGATCTGTCTTCCTTGAGCCTAGAAAATGCTGAACTGATTCATTACGCTGACGATACAGTCGTTTTATTCCATGAAACGTCGTGGGACAGGGTTCTTACAATTGCACAAAACGGACTCACTCGTGTTGCTCAATGGCTAACTAACAACCTTCTTACTCTCAACACCAAAAAAACCAACTTCCTGTGCTTCCACAAAACAGCCGCATCAGCCCCACCACCAAACCTTATGATAACTATCCATACCTGTAGACGGAACAACCATGATTGTACTTGTGAGAAAATCCACAGAGTCAAAAATTGTAAGTACCTGGGCGTCATAATCGACGATAAACTGACCTTTGCAAATCACATATCTGCTGCGTCTGCTAGAGTTCGAAAACTCATCTATATCATGGTAACCCTCCGTGACGTAGCAGATGTTGATTTGTTAAAACAGGTTTACCTCTCACTCTGTCAACCCATTCTTTCGTACTGCATCCTTGCTTGGGGAGGTACTAACACTACGCATCTACTAAGTCTTGAAAGAGCTCAACGGGCGGTGCTAAAGACTATGATGAGAAAACCGTTTCGTTATCCTACCGCTCTTTTGTTCAAGGAAACCCAGGTACTTAGTGTAAGGCGATTGTATATCCTTAAAATATCGTGTCTCACCCACAAGGATCTAATGAACTCTGCCGACTATGAGAATCTCATTAAGCTACGAAGATTTATGCTACCTTTGCCGCCTGGCATATCTACGTTTATTAGGAAATTTAGTTCGTACAAAAAGCCCTTTACATACAACAAGCTAAATAGAATTTGCAATGTACATTTACTTACTGCTAGAGAAGCTAAATTTAAAATTCGGAAAGAGCTGCAGGACTGGACCTATGAACGTACTGAAAACTTTTTTAAATCCATTTACAGTTAAAATCATATCATATTCCTTTTACCACTTAATGTTACTACTTTTATTTTATTAGTTATTTTTTTGGTTTTTCTAATTATTACTGTTTAAAATGTTTAAATAGAAGTGCCGCTTCAAGATCTTGTAACCTTGATAGGTATTTAAAAATCTACCACAAGACAGGCCTAGCCTAGTGTGGAGATTTTTGATGTTTTCACTTGGCAGCAATCTTGAACTGTACCAACACTAAATACTTTAATTTTAAGTTCTGTTACATTTTGTTTGCCTTCTTTTTTTCTGAATAAATGATTTATGATTTATGATTTGCTCATAAAACAGCTCTATTTGCACTGAATTTAGGTCCATAATCCAGCTTATTAAAAACGCGTGCTTTTCTCATTATATATTACAGCACTAGTTATTAATTTTTTTTTATATTAACAAAGAGCAAGGAGTTCTAATGTCTAAAATATTTATGACATTTTCGTAAATATACCTAATGTTGATGAAAATATAATATAAAAACAGTTTGTTGCATGAGATTAGTTAAATTTGACAACAAATTAACATTAATTGATTTTGTAAGCAAAAGTAAAAGTAAAAGTTTTTGTACTTTTTAAATGACTACGCTGTTTGGGAGCATTGCCACTGCTTCGTCACAGCTCCTCATTTGAAAAAAGAAATGCGCGCGCAACAAGAATTCCGTGCGCCATTTTTCAGAAGTATTTTATTTTCATTTGTTTTGATTTTTGTGACTAACTAACAATGTCGTTCGTCGGTTTCAAGCAATGAAGAAGAACTTAATTTAACCCCACAGGAAATAATTACTGGGGCACAAAATGCAAGTGAGAGTCTCCTACCAGCAAAATCAAAGGAAAAATAGGTACATTCTTGCCTACGAAAAGTTCATTGAATGGAAGAACAGCAAAAATGCAAATTCGTTTTCAGAGAATATCTTTTTGGCTTATTTCAATGAGCTGGCGAATAAGTATAAACCTAGCTCTTTGTGGTGTATTTTTCCATGTTGAAAAGTATTGTGAGAACGAAAAATGGAGGCTCAGGAATTGCAGGTAAGCGAATTTGATTCGTTTTTATTCGCAAATGTGTTGAAAAACGTCGTAAGAAGCTTGTGCGCTTTGGTGATTACACCCTCGGCTCCAAAACGCCCTCGCCTGCGGCTCGGGCTGCAATTTCTGAGCCTCGGCCGTAATATCCAAAATAGCGCACGTGCATCTTAATGTACTATTAGAATGTACAAGTAAAGCCCTTTTATAAAATACCCCATTCGGCCTAGTAACGACACTTAGAAATTTTGCCCTCCCTATTTGGGCCCCCTTTACATTCATTATCATATTTTTATTAATTCTTTTATGTGCAATTAAGTTAGGTAACCATATTCTAAAACTATTCCGAATTTCAAGTTGATAGCATGAGTGGTTGCTGAGATATACAGGTGTGATAGACAGACAGCTATACAGACAAAGTGGCACCATAAGGGTTCCTTTTTTTACCATTTTGGTATCGGAACCCTAAAAACGCAAACCTGATTGTACAGTTTATATGGAGAAGCCGATAATTTTTTTTCATTAGCTGAAAGTTTTACTTACGGAAAATTGTTCAGTCACTTTAACTGATCATGCCCTTTCAGTTTTCTAAAACCTGTCCCTTACACAATGTTGTTCCGTCAAAAACTTTATTCGAAACTTCCTTATTAATACAAATAGGTCGTTTTCGACATTTTCCATGACTCTATTATTCAACTAAGCTTGGATTACAGTATCCAATATGGTACATAATGGGCCCATAACCATTTCAGTAAAATTTAAGTATCATTACATTGTTATCGAAGCACCTATTTGTTAATTAAACATTTACTGAAACAATGCCTAGTTGAATATTCGATTTTCGAGGTTTTCGACTATAAAGTTTAATTGAACTAAATACGATTTATGCAAAAGAAAAATCTAATAAAAGTCTGTGTGGTGCCAACAAAGAATAAAACCAACCCATCTCTACCCGTGGGTGTCGTAAGAGGCGACTCAGGGCTAATGAACTGGAGGATGGGCACCAGCATCTTTCTGTGTGTCATATCATATCATCTAACATACTGCGGTCACTAACAACAGCGATCGTCAGCCGCAACCATGGATGAATAATAATAAGACTGACAACCCCCATACTAGAAAACGTAACCCAGAAAGGCATAAAACTCATGGAAAATAGATGGCGCTTTCAAATAATCTGGAAATTTATTATGGTTACCGAGTATTCTGCCAAAAAATCATTCAAAATTTCAACATAGTTTCAATGTCAAGAAACGCTAACATAGAAATCCGGCTTTTTTAAGCAGAATACTCGATTAATCATAATAACTTCCCGGACTATTTATTAGCGCCATCTAGTTTTATACTTTTCCGGGTTACGATTTCTTAAGGGGGATGGTCAGTCCTTCTTAATGTTCGTCCATGCCGCAACGCTTACAAGCGTGGTGACTATGGTATCACGCGTTTTTGTTGGAGTTTTGGAGGAAGCTCCCTGTCCTGCAGTGGACGTTTCATGGGATGTTACATACATACATACATACATTACATCACGCCTCTTTCCCGTCGGGGTAGGCAGAGACCACATTCCTCCACCTGCTACGATCTTGACATACTTCCCTTGCTTTCTGTACTTCCATCAATCCTTTCATACATGCTCGTTATGGTAAGTTATTAAGTACAGTAATTTATTAAGTAATTTACAGTAATTACAGTAATAGTTTACAGTTAATAATTTACAGTAACATCACAGATTGAATAATAGTAAATTAACGTTTAGTAATATACAGTAATTTATTAAGTACAAGCAATAATATGCTTATCCATCAATATAACTATTAACAAACGAACTGACGAGCAAATTTTTGGCGTTGTCTACAGGCTCAGAAAACTGTCCATATGATTACATCCGCATCTACGACGGGAAGGATGAATCAGCTGCTGTAATCGGTACATTCTGCGGCATGGGGAAGTTCCCTTACTCTATCATCGGGACCTCTCAAGACTTGTTTGTGGAATTCGTCAGTTCGCCTGCAGGTTTGTAAAATAAAAATAAAAAATAATACAGATTACAACTCCGTGATTAAAAATACCAGTGAAAATATTATGAAACTGAACAATATTTGCCAAAAAATACGTAAAATTAAATTAAACTGCATATGTTCAGTTGAAAGTGCATTTTGTATATTAGGACAAAATAAAGTTTTCGTTTGTCGATTTATTTAACCCAGGAAAAACTGTTTTAAATCTATTCCTTATACCGTAACATATGAACGTAAATACTCGTACCTATAGATCCACAAAATAAAAATTAAGTAAGGGAATAAGAAAGTCGTGATAGCTTGCTTGTAAATTTTAAAACAGGTAAGACGGTTGAGTCGGTACCTAATGAACATATTTATTGCACTTGTTAATCAAAACACAAAAAAAAATTTCTTACTTTGACATGGACCCAAGTTTGTGATTGTGAAGTAAGTAAAATATTGATTTAGTCCGGTCGGACTGTCTCCTGTTTTTAGGTAGCACCTATAAATAATTCAAAGGACTTAAAAATCTACTGTAATAAATTTGTCTATAGAATCTTTTTAAGTAAAATGTGATTACCTCAAGAATAGCAAAAATACTTTTCGATCAAAATTAGGTTACTCATGCAACAAACAAGGTGGAATCTGCTCACCCATCAAAGGTGCGGGCCCAGGAATACTTGATACGCGTGAGCTTTTTGAAGGCATTTTTAACGACAAATTTTGTGTGACTACTTTTATTCTACTTGGTGTAGGTATTAATATTTAAAATTGTGGTTTTTTATAATATAGTTTTTTGTAGTCTAGTTGTGTGAATATTTTTGAAATTAGCCTTCGTTTTGTAAAATCAACAATGATTCCGACGATGATTGGTGTTTGTATTTCTAGATTGTCACTTTTTCAGGTCCTCTCCTAAACACTGGTTTCCACTTCAATGTTGGCAACTGGCCTGGTCATGTGGAGGCCCCAGGATCAAGAGTAGGCACCTGTGACTGGGTGCTCACTGCAGAATCTCTGAAGAAGTCTGGTGATACTGAAGGGATCTTCCTCTCCGTGGCTCATTGGTATCCTCCGCATACATCGTGTACTTATCTGATGCAAGGATTTCCTGGGCAGGTGGTGCGACTGTATTTCCCAAGGTTTGTACTCGTGTGGTGCCGACAAGGAATAGTATGAACCCGTGGTATCTATTTACCCATGGTTTAACATGGTTTTCGTTAAAGGCGACTTAGAAGCGGAGGATAGCAGCGTCCTTTTGCACATTTCACCATCCTACATATTTTAGTCACAAAAAATCGAGATCTAAGAAATTTTTTTTTGCACTCCAAATAGTACTTACTGATTTTGATAAGACTTTGCCAAGTTTTAAGAAATTTATATAACATTATTTTCTATATCAAAATACTTCCAAAAACCTTCTGTACGGTATATAATTATATTCCTTTCAACAGTTTTCGCATCAACCGCATCGAGTCTCCAATAGTGCCCTGGACGGGAGACTGTGGAGAATCCCTCACACTTTACGACGCGCCAAGACCTGATGATGCCAAGATCATCAAGACATTTTGCGACACTTTTAGCAGGCCTATGGAGAAACATGACTTTGTGTCTACTGGGAATGCCATGTTTGTTAGATTTGAAAGCAAGACTGGCAGTTACAGTGGGTAAGTTGAATGAATGAATGAATGAATAACACTTTATTGCACACTAATAAAGTAACATTTACACTTAACCAGTAATAAAATGTGGGCAAAAGGCGGTCTTATCACTAAGAGTGATCTCTTCCAGACAACCTTTTGACAAAATCAACATTTACAGAATTCTGCAGTGTAGTGCACTCATATAAACTACATAAATGAAAAACAAAAAAGACATTGTATTTACATGAAATACTCAAAATAAATATCAAATACATAAATACATTACATAAATATACAAACATATATAATTTTGTATGTATATACTTACATTAAAATAAATTATATATACTTACATAAATATAATTAATTATATACCAATAATTATTATTAAGTAAAGTATTGGTAAGTTAAGATTGCTAAGAATATTATTGATTTCCAGCTTACAGAACACATTTTTTCTCATGTTTTTGAAATAAAAACATGCAGTCCTTTCATGGTTGAAGAGACCTTTGCAAAATCTGTGACGACGCTATTTAATTTTACGTTTTGTTGCACAGATCATCTCTCTACTACTGGGCTCACTATGACTTCTTCAACAACACCCGATTCGGAGAACCTGTTCAAGGAACTGCCTGTGATGAAGTTATTGCCTCTTGGAAACAAAGAGCTGGTCGTCTCAGATCTCCTCTCAACACTCTCGTCTACAAACAAGCTCCACCAGGCGAGGATGTTCACTGCTTGTACAGATTCGTAACAGATAAACGAATCTACGCCAGAGTCATCCTTACTATACTCAGCGTGAACTTTAAGGTAAGAATTTTAAATTACAGTATGAGGAAGGATAACGAGTTAAACTTCCTAATCCTTCAATATTAAAACTCAATTAAAGTAACTTGCTCTTAGTAGGGTGAGCAGCGAACTTTAAATTGGGCCCCAAATTCTCACAAAGTTTAAGGCTTGTCTTTTAACTCAGGTTGTGTTTTCGCAGGAACACCCTTACACGCCTGTATCGTGTCAGAACTGCTATGAAGATAGAGCTGACAAATTGATCATCTGGGAGCCTTCTCCGGGCAAACCTGCCAACTCTTCAATAGGAATCAGCACCACACCGCTACCACTGCATTTGGCTGTGCAACGTTCTGTTGGGTCTTGTCTCTGTGCTAAACATGCTAACACTGTTTCTCGAGCCAAACCTTATAGAATAGTATCTTCAGGAGAATCATTGAACCTTCAATTGATTGTGGACAATGCTCATGCTGCAGCTTCTTACTTTAAAAATCCATCTCCACTATTTGAAGCTCGATACGAATTTGTCCATGGACCTCTTTGTGGACCAGCTGTTTTGGCCGCTTCTTCCGATGGCGAAATTGTCTATCCTCACTTAGAAGCTCTTGGGTATACTGAACCTCCTAAAAGAATTCAGTGTATTTGGGATTTGGAGATCGAAGAAAAAAGGGATATTTGGCTACATTTTGACAGTATCAAATTCGCTTCCCGTCATTGCGATGATGGTAATATTCAGATTTACTTACCTGGAAGAATTGAACCATACTATTCTGTTTGTGGTGAAAATGTGTCGTTGGCTCGAGAACTGCCAATTCTTTCAGCTGGTGAACTTGGCTTTGAATCTTTAGATGATCCACTTGTCATAGAGAAAGAAAAGACAAGATCTATCAGAATTGTGTTCATTGGTAGTGCTTCACCTGCTGGGGCTGCGTTCAAAATTGCTTGGACGGGGTTGTACCATTTACCAAAAAACTCTGATGGTACTCTGATGACATCAAAATTGACTGACACTAGTTCCAAATCCTCAGATTCTGGTCAAGGTTGTGATTTTATATGTCCAGGTGAAGAGGCTCTTTGTATTCCTGCAAGATTGATCTGTAATGGAGTTGTGAACTGTCCTAATGTCACGACTGGTGAGAGGAAGTTCTGGACGCCAGAAGAGAAAAGGGCTAGGGAAGCGTATTCTGAAGATAGTTTGCGACGTTTGGGTTATTTAGATATGCTGATTGGGATACCTATAGGAAAGTTGAGTGACGAGTCACCTGAGTTGTGTGCTAGGGCTCGTAGTGTTGGAAGTGGGGACTGGACTGCGCCAGCTTTAGGAGCTGGTTTGGCAGTTCTGCTTGGTATTTGCGCGCTGACTGCCGTGTGGCGTCTCTGCTGCCGCAAGCGATCTCCTGATGAGGAGTCATTGGATTACTGACACGCGGCCCGCGGTGCACCTCATGCACCGCCTTCTACATATTCTCGCTCACTATCAAGAGACTTACCAATAGATTGGAGTCCACATTGACAGATGCATTATTGAGCGCCAGAATCCTCCTTTGTTGACTACTGAAAGCTGAATAAATTTGCCACCATAAAGCGACACGAACTTCCGCGCAAGCTCGCGTGGTTCGAAGTTAGAAACATTTTTTTTAAATTTTTTTTTCATTATATGAAGAAGATCAGAAAAAAAAAACAATGGTCATGGATGTATCTTTTATTTATTATCTCATTTCATAGCTCCAAAACATCACATCTAAATGAATTTTGAGGAGGTACATTTGAATAATGTGGCGCTCAATTTGAAAAACTTGTAATTATTGTAAATATCCCATTTAACCTTATACTGATGCTTTGAACGAATCATAGGTTAGGACGAGAGGTGATAGTAGCCAAACGTTAGTGAGTAATTTATCATTTAGGATCGCCGTTTTTATTGTAAACGTAAAAATATCATGAAAGCTGGAAAAACAGCTGTTTTACATAAAATACCTATGTTCATGTACCTATACACTTCACTGCTACACCTGGTGTTTAATTTATATTACATATTTTTTATTTTCTTTAAATTGTTGATTCAGTGGGAATTATATTGTGGCGCATAGACACACAATGCATTTTTTGCTTTCAAATCAGTACGCGCTTAAGTGTGTGGTGCTTTGCGTATTTCACAAACGAAAGTCATAACGAGACAAAACAACTTTTGACTAAAACCCATAACCAGTCAAAACCACCTTCAAAATAACTCAAAACCGTTTTAGTCTTTGTAAGGTACTCTTTCGGATTTGCGCGGAAAATTTTAACTTTTGTAAACCAAAAACATATTCAAAAGTAGTTTTGACTGGTTAGGCATTGAGAAGAAAAATAAGTTATTTGCATTGCATGGGTGCAACGTTTAAAATAAGCACGTTGCTAGTCGCTAAGCATGACAGTGTATTACTCGTCTTTGAGCATTTTTAAAACTGGTATACTTTGATCTTTGATGTATGATTTTTTTGTATTGTATCTGCGACTTACAATAATAGCACAAAAGGTTGTTGGCTGGATGAATTAAGAAGTTGTTGATCATTGATGTACGTTGATAGGAACGGAGACATGCACAAACGTAGTTTATATACGATACAAAAAAGATGCAGTTGGCTAAAGTAGACTACATAGTCCGCAAAAATTTAAATTGTAACTAAAATTGTATCGTGTGTAAGCTTGACAAAGTATAGAGATAGAAAAGGATACTAGTACACTTGTTAAGGGTAGTTGACCCGTTCCCACTTAAGATAACGAGACAAAACTTTAACGTATATTCAACCGTTAAAATGGACCAAGTTCTTAAACTATTGAACTGAAAATGAAGTTAGTTCAAGATTTAGATTAAGATAGCGACCCGGCACTATAAAATATTCAGACGAATTTTCAGTAGAACTTGGCACATTTTACGACCTAGCGTTTCAATCTGACTGCTGCCATAAACGTCTCGATACAATGTACATAATAATGATTAGTTTGTAAGATGTTACTAGATAAAGAAACAACTTTCAATAAAAATAAAATGGGTTGGAATTTCTTCGTTGTTTTGCAAATGTATGAATTTTCAATTGTAAAACGTTGTTGCCGGACTTTTAGCAATATTTTATATTTGAAATATTTTGTTATCGTGTATGTGTCAACGGCCGATTGTAAAATTGGTAATATACCTACCTATCGCTTCCACATATATCTAACTTTCAATCACGCAATATGAATATAAATTTTACAAACAGCCTACACATTTTATTGATTGCTGGTAATGGCCTAGTCATTCGAAAGACTCGCAAGTTTATTAGTTGGGTGGCGATATTAATCATCGTACAACACATTGATGCTATAATCCATATAACAAAATAATATCTGAATCTAGTTGTATCTGCGTCTGGTGTTCTAATTTCTAAATAAAGAGCAAGAGAATCAATCAATTTCTCCCGCCTCGCGTTCGCGTTCGTGCTCGGCGGGACATGGCGACAGATACGGCGGTCCATGAAACTGCTGACCTCCCTGAAGGAAATCCTTGTACACGATCGAAACTTGTCAGTCCTATGCCGTCAGTATAAAATGTGAGCTTATCCGTTGAAGTACATAATATCTGAATATTTTTTGTTAAGTCTTCAGTTTATGCAGCGTTGAAAGTGTAGCTGCTATTAAAATATATTTACTGTATTTTGCAATAATTTAGATATTTCGCACCATTAGTTCTTAGAAATTTCCTTTATCACTACCCGACTGACCATAGTGAATCGCGTTCTATATTTAAAATTAGTTGTATTTAATATTGAATTTTTATTCTTCAATGAAAATAGATGTAGTCCGAAATTGTTGCAAATTGAAATGTGATTCTGTCAATTAAAGAACTTGGCTCTTTTGTTTACAAACTATCATATACGTATTTGTTTTATTATATATTTTCATCCGAGTAGATATCGTGGGATATTGTCTACCAAAAACAAAAAAGGCAAACAAACTGAAAGAAAAAAGAGAAAATTAAAAATATCCGTTGTGTTATTTTAAACATCTTTAGTTCTCAGAGCGATCAACGCAAGTTTGCCTTATTTGTGTTTGCTCACTTCAGGAATTTGTTTCATTTTTGTTGACTAAGCTTGATTTTTCTTATTATTTTAGGTATGTAATTTTTATAAAATTTATTATTTATATTTTCATGTATTTTTTATTTAACTTAATCAATTTAGCTCAATATTCGCTTTCGTTATAATGAATGCTTAACATTTATTGTGTTAAAAGAATAAGAATGTTTTAATTTAAAATACTAACAAGTTTGTGAATAAATAATTAATTAATTTTGTATTTTCCCTAGTATCAACGACCCGAAATGTTAAAATATATTTTGTACAAATAGTTGGCTTTTATTTTTTCTCTTGTTTACTTGAAGTAGGATGTTCACCGTGGTCCTTGAAAGAGTAAACTCGGTATCCCTCTGAGTGATATGCCTACTATATCAACCATACAACGTGCAATTCCACATACGTAAATCCAACGCGAAGTCTCTTGGATAGTGTACGGGGTGTAAGGGCTTGTTCACACTTAAAGAAATCGTGATTTTACACGAATAATTTTTTTTTTCACGATTAGTTATTCTTTTTGACGGAGGCAAAGCTTTTAAATACCCTTGTTCAAACGCATCAAGAATCGTGAAAAATTACAAATACGTCAAAAAACACGTCTGCGTGTCAACACGGGTATTTAAATAGCATTGCTTCCGTTAAAAAAAATAAGTATCGTAAAAAACAAAGGATTTGTAAAAAATCATAAGTGTGAAAAAGCTCTAAGGGACGTTGTACCAAAAACTGAAAGGGCGTACTCAGTCAACGAAACTAAACAACTTTCCCAAAGAAACATTTGTTAGTAAATGAAAAATAAATTTGAACTCTGCATACAAATTGCTCACTCTGGTCTAACAGTTTGTATAGAGAGATCAAAATTGATTTTCATTTCCCAACAAATGTTTTTTTGACTGAGCGAGCACGCCCTTTCAGTTTTCGGTACACCGTCGCTTATACTTACTCCCTGTATAGTTCCACGAAACAAGAAGGTCATTATTCAAAAATTCAAATAAAGATCTCCTCTCCTACCTCTTTGGAACTCAATGGACGTTCCAACTTCAAACTATAGTTTTCGAACAAAATTACTCTTCGAATTTTGAAAAATCCTCCTTGAAGTTGGAGCGTACTGACTTGGAATAAATAAAACACTAAAGATATCTAAAAGATAAATATATATTCGCTGCGGCCAGGTGCACTGCTGTTTACAGAACAGAGCGTCGAAAGCATAGAAAGTAAAAGGTAATAGAATTGAATTCATTTCTAAAATTATTCAGGTCTTTGATCTTATATTTTGTTAGATGCACAGGCTTATGTCTCTTTTTGCTGTCAGTCGATTAATAAATCAGGAAACCTATACTTTGAAATTTCAAATTTAGAATACACGTAAAATGGGAACACATTTTTATTTGAATCGTAAATATGTGTGTATCTAACATAATATTTAGTGCGTTCAGGTAATTTGGGCTATGACGGTTATTTTCTGCGCATGGGTGACAGGCGGAGAGCCAATGAACCCACATGCCGCGCTCACCTTCGCGACTCATTTTTCGACTTCTGCGCTTAACGGTCACAGCGCAAGTTATGTTGTACGCCGTATATTCAATGATACGGGGTTATATATATTTTTTATTAATACAACAAAAAATTTATGAGTCGAATATTACGGTCATCCCATACAAAATTCTATCTATTGGCGCTATTTATAATATAACTCATTGGAAATATTTTCTTTGCCTTCATTAGGGCTTTGCAGGGTTTAGGGGACGGTGTGCCGAAAACTGAAAGCGTGCTGAGTCAACGAAACTCAACAAATTTCCCATAGAACAATTTTTGGGAAATGTAAAAAAAATTTTGACTTGTCTATACAAATTGCTCACTCAGATTAAACAGATTGTATAGAGAGGTCAAAATTTTTTTTCATAGCCCATAATTTATTTCTTTAGTAAAGTTGTTCAGTTTCGTTGACTGAGCAGGCTCTTTCAGTTTTTGGTACACCGTCCCTACACCCTATATTGATGATTATAAACTACAAACGATTTGACTAGCAAAAAAAAAGTGTTTTTTACGAGATGATCCTTTAATTTGCTTTGAAAAAGACGAAATAAGGCAAAGGAAAATACAAAAATATATTCTTTTTTCGACTCGCATACAGGGTGTTAGGGACAGCCTTCCGAATACTGAAGGGGCATGATCAGTCAACGACACTGAACAACTTTCAGTGAACAAAACTATCAGGAAACGAAAAAAAAATCCGCGTCTCCATACAAAATTGTAAACTTGATCGGGCAGTTTGTATGGAGAAGCAAATTTTTTTTTCGTTTCCTGAAAGTTTTGTTCCCTGAAAGCTGTTCAGTTTCGTTTAAGATACTAAGTAGCCAGGACGTACAACTTACGCTCTAGTTCATTTATCTGGATCCCGTCTAGGATGACATCGCATTTGAATGTTGTAATCAGAAGAAAACAGATTTTTTAATCTAATCAAAGTATTACACCAAATCGCCGTATCGTGCCGCTTCTAGTGATATGTACTTTCGGTTTCTGTTGTACAAAGCTTGCTATATGTTATGCACACGGCTTACCTCGTACCTGCTATGAAAAATGTCTGGGGATTATCGAATTTAGAGCTCGTTTCTGTTTAGCAGTCGTCGGAGCGCCGCGACATGTGGTTTGTGTGAATGTTTGAGTTTTACAGTGTTATCGAATGTTAGTAGTTCTTTGAGTTTTAAAAACGCTATGTTTTGTAGATAAAGATGAAAGTTTTAGGGGGGATTATTTGGGGTGATTAAATTATTACATTGTGAGTCAGAATGCTACACAAATCAGCGGGCCTGCATATTTGGTTCGGCTTTTTCTTAGAACTTGAGTTGTCTGTTGTATGAAAAAAAAAGCCGAACCGAACATGCCATCCCGCTCATACAGGGTGTAAGGGACGGTGTACCGAAAACTGAAAGGGTGATTAAATTATTACATTGTGAGTCAGGGTTGCTACACACATCAGCGGGCCTGCATATTTTGTTCGGCTTTTTCTTAGAACTTGAGTTGTCTGTTGTATGAAAAAAAAAAGCCGAACTGAACTGGCCAGCCCACTTATACAGGGTGTAAGGGACGGTGTACCGAAAACTGAAAGGGTGATTAAATTATTACATTGTGAGTCAGGGTTGCTACACACATCAGCGGGCCAGCATTATTTGGTTCGGCTTTTTCTTAGAACTTGAGTTGTCTGTTGTATGAAAAAAAAAGCCGAACTGAACTGGCCAGCCCACTTATACAGGGTGTAAGGGACGGTGTACCGAAAACTGAAAGGGTGATTAAATTATTACATTGTGAGTCAGGGTTGCTACACACATCAGCGGGCCAGCATTATTTGGTTCGGCTTTTTCTTAGAACTTGAGTTGTCTGTTGTATGAAAAAAAAACCGAACCAAACTGGCCAGCCCACTTATACAGGATGTAAGGGACGGTGTACCGAAAACTGAAAGGGTGATTAAATTATTACATTGTGAGTCAGGGTTGCTACACACATCAGCGGGCCAGCATATTTGGTTCGGCTTTTTCTTAGAACTTGAGTTGTCTGTTGTATGAAAAAAAAACCGAACCGAACATGCCAGCCCACGGGTGTAAGGGACGGTGTACCGAAAACTGAAAGGGCGTGCTCAGTCAACGAAACTGAACAACTTTCCCAAAGTAACATATTTTGGGAAATGAAAAAAATTTTTTACCTCTCCATACAAATTGCTTACTCTGGTCAAATGTTTTGAATTGAATTTTTTTTTAATGGAGAGGTAATTTTTTTTCATTTCCCAACAAATGTTTCTTTGGGAAAGTTGTTCAGTTTCGATGACTGAGCACGCCCTTTCAGTTTTCGGTACACCGTCCCTTACGCACCCTTAATGTGTGTAGCAACGAAATAACCAAGCAGTTTTGTACACTCAACAGCACGTCAGTAAAAATACTTTGAACTTTATAACATGGTAATAGAATTGCAAATGTTTCCATTGAAGTGCGGTTGACCGTACCTACAAAACTGCTGACCGTGTAGAATAAAAAAATATATATCACTTAAGGTCATCTGATCCCAAACTAGGCAAAGCCTGTACTATGGGTACCAGAGACTGATAAACATACATAAATAGATAAATAACACCCAGACACACAACAAACACTTGTGTTCATCACACAAATGTTTGCCCTGGGCGGGGATCGAACCCGCGGCCCACGGCGTGAGAAGCAGGCTCACTACCAACCACACCAACGGGCTTGTCATAGTAAGTAGTATATTTATTAGAAGAGTAACAACCCAGCTCTTCCCCTGAGCTCTTTCTATAGGTGTCGTAAAAGGCGTCTAAAGGGGTATTGAACTGGAGGATTGGCAACAGCGCCCTTCTGTGTACTTGTTCAAGATGTGAAAAAAGGGTATACCAACCCTGAAGGATGTGAATCCGCCCACAAAACTGAACGACTTTTCCTTAGGGACATATAGGTTGAAACACGAAAAAAAAATTTTACCTTCCATACAAAATGCGCTATATTAGCTGATTCAGTTTCTATGGGAGGTCAAAATAATTTTTCGTATTTCGATCTATGTTCCTTAGGGAAAGTTGTTCAGTTTCATGGGCAGATTCACATCCTTCTGGGTTAATATACCCTTTTAGTTACATCCTTAATGTGCAATTATTTTAAACTTCAAATTTCGTTATCAATAACACCGAAAAAAGTCACATAGGGTGACTTTTAAGTAGTTCTTGATAGCAAAAAATATGCATGTACTCATGATACTGAACAATTTTTCCCAAGGAACATAGGTCAAAATACGAAAACCCAAATTTGACCTCCCATACAAAATACGCTATCAGCTGATGCAGTTTCTATGAAAGGTTAAAACTTGATTTTCGTATTTCGACCTATGTTTCTTGGGGAAAGTTGTTCAGTATCATGAGTACATGCATACCTTTTTCTACTAATATTATATATATATATATTATTATCTATTTTTTTAAACTAATTAAAAGTCACCCTATATAAGAAGTCTTCAAAGTTTTAGGGATTTTACTGTTTGATGTATTTTTTCATATTATTACGATTGCACACCTACACATACATTTTTACATAAGCTGTTGTTGACTTTACGACGTAATATCTTACAATAAAGTTTTTCATATACAAAGCTAAGCATTCTACTGTAAAAATCGGACTATTATTCTAAAGAAAAATTCAAAGAATAAAAATGTTTCTTGTATTCAAGTCGATGCACCATTGTTAGGATTTCAATAGAAAATATTCACTTTTTCAATATTTCTGAGCTAAAAGACTGAATCATGTGGATTTCTTTCGAAGAATGGTGGAAAAATCTGTAATTTTGAATTTCCTTGGCAATAGGGTCCTTGTAGTGCCAAAAATAGTACCACTCATTTCTTCCCGTGAATATCGTAAGAGGCGACTAAGGAGTCGTTAACCGAATGATAGCAGAGTCCTTTAGCGTATCGTACAACTATACTGCGGTCACCAACCATCGCGGTCCATTGTGCTAGCCGCAACGGTAACAACCGTGGTGACTCAAAATAGACTTGCCTTACCTACAATCAATTAAGAAATGTTCAACTTAAGTACTTATGTTATGGCTATAAGGATTTATAATAAAATTCCTCAAGAAATAAAAAACTAAAGCAAACAGACAGTATTTATAAACAAGTTAAAGAGACTGTTAACTATTAAATGTTTTTACACATTGCAAGAATTTTTAGAAGAGGCATTTTAAATGTGATGCTTATAATGTCCTATCTAGAAAAGTAATAATGTTAATGTATAGTGTATTATTGTATGTACCTAGGTATAATTTGCAGTGCCCTATGTACAGGGTTTCGTGTGTGATACTTGTTATAATTTAATATCTGTACAACCACTCGAACGCAATAAATGATTATGATTATGACTGGTACAGTCAATGGCAGTTCAAGCTTGACACTTGCACTGTGAATCTAGCCCATACGTCTATTGAAATAAGAACGGTAAAAGGTCCAATGTGTCAAGCTTGATGTGTTCTTGACTGTACATCCCCCGAAAAAGAGCTTCGTGACGCAAAAAATAAACACCTTTCCCGCGCTCTGTATTATGCCTTATTGCGTAGAAACTACTGATTATTTTGGTTTAGCGTGTATAGTGACTTTCGACCTATTGAAATTACCTTTCGAATGACGCATAAAAGATAAAAAAAAACTGGAGGAAATCGGAGGTATAACCCGGCCAAGTTCAGAAACCCGAGTCACGTCTTGTGGTATTACCCTACCCATTGAAGAGTAGGCCAATGGCTGTCAGGGTTCAAAGCCATATTATACGACTATGAACTTCTCCATACTTACTAAACTCTTTAATGAAATTGCATAGATTATTGCGATTTTTTTGTTAAGCAGTGCTTTAAAGGTTAAAGCTCTAATATATCCACGTCCAGCCAAAAACTTTTATAATTGGTGGTAATACTAAAAGCATACACATAATACCATAGAATTATTCCGCATACGAGCAAGCAGACGGGTCCCCAATTAGTAAGTACAGTGCTAATCCGACTGCCCACTGCTAAAATCCGAAAATAACTAGCAAGTGTAAAGCATTATGCTTGGAGGGTTGATTTTGTTTTATTTTATGGCATTATCTCCATAATTGAGCTTACTCCCATCATGAATCAGTACTATTGTAAAGATTTTGATGTCCCTCAACATATAATCTTCATAGAAAAAACGACTGAGAAAGAACGCATGTAATCCCCAGCAAACCATATAACTTAGGGATTGGGCGGTTGGGTGGTTGGGCGTGCGTCGGGCGCGAGAAGTTGGGTTGCCAGCTTTTTTGGCATCGGTTCATGGGGTTGCGAGCCTTGTCACTAACATGTTATCATTAAATAGTAATGGGGCTAGCCGATGCTTTGGCTGCTTGGATGAGTTTGAACCCGTCTATGTCTGCACCTGGACCCCGGAGAACCAGCGTTCATGGGACTGTGTAGGGGCTACGAGAGTGTTTGACCAGCTGTTATAAGAAGCAGCGGGGGTCGATAGTGCGAGGCTCTTGCCCGGCCAGAGTCAAGTGCGTGGTTGCACGCATTGCCTTCTCCGCACCTTGGCACTCTTCTTGACAGCGATTCTTTGTGGGTGGCGGTTGCTCTCCGCCTGGGCTGCGATGTTTGCGAACCTCATGTATGCATCTGCAGTACCATGGTAGAGGCTAACGGCCAACATGCCTTGAGATGCTGTCGGTGTGCGGGTAGATTTTCGCGCCATCATTCACTGAATGATATTCTCAGGAGAGCACTAATTTCAGCCAACGTTCCTTGTGTGCTGGAGCCCCCGGGCCTTAGCCGGTCTGATGGCAAGAGGCCCGATGGCATGACTTTGGTGCCTTGGCAAAAGGGCAAGTGCCTTCTCTGAAACGCTACGTGCGTCAGCACTTTTGCCGCCTCGCACCTTAGTGGCAAATATTCCGCGCTCGACACCTATCATTTCGTTCCTTTTGCGGTGGAGACTACTGGGTGCTGGGGTACAGAGGCTATAAGCTTTGTGAGGGATATGGCCCGTCGATTGCGTGAGAGGGGACATGACCCCCGCTCTGGATCTTTTCTGGCGCAAAGGTTGTCCATCTCGATCCAACGCGGCAACGCTGCAAGTGTGATGGGCACTTTTGCGCCTGGAATGACTTGGGGTGGGTTATTTAATTAAGTTTTAATAATAATTGACTATTACCTGTTGTCATTCATAATGTAATCTTTAAGATGAAGCTTGTAAAAAAATAAATAAATGATCAATGTTGGGAAACTTAGGAATTATATCGCGACTATTTTTTCTTTTGGCGACTATTTATGACTATTTCATGACAATTTTTTGGCATCTTCAAAATAAATTTTTCATTCAGTTTTTTTTTCTCTGAGGATTCTGTCTTGAGGGACGTAGATTTTTGGACTAACGTCGAAAAAGTTACAAGCATCCTTGACTTCTTAAGGCCCCGATTTAAGTAAATTTATAGTGTTAATTTCAAAATAGTATTAAATTTTAATGCATATGATTTTACGACAATTTCTTATTGCACTTTAATAAATAATGTTAATTTAATAATACAGCATGATTTGTTTATCATCCCGGATATTTGAAAAGGTGCTTCTGCCCATGAAACTGAACAACTCTTCCCAAGGAACATAGGTCGAAATAAAAAAAAAATTTCGACCTCCCGTACAAAATTTTCTGTCAGCTGATGCAGGTTCTATGGGAAGTCGAAATTTATTTCCGTATTTCGACCTATGTTCTTGGATAAAAGTTGTTCAGTTTCATTGACAGAATCACCTCTTAAAATATCAGGGGTGATAAAAAAATAAGGATGTAATATAAAATGAATAACATATTAATCATCTAAGGAAAAACCGTGTGTAACCTCCCATCTCTGCCCTTGGGTGTCGTAAGAGGCGACTAAGGGCTTAGGAACTGGAGGATGGACAGCAGCATCTTTCTGTGTATCGTAATACCATCTTACATACTGCAGTCACCAAGCGGTCGCCAGTCGCAACGCTTACAAGCGTGGTGACTATGATAAACCCCCTCCAAAGTACCACGTGTTTTTGTTGGAGATCTGAAGGGAGCTCCCTGTCCTGCAGTTGACATTGTATGCGATGTTGTGATGATGATGAAGGAAACATCAATTTAACACTGATTTACTCACACGCAAGTAGTAGTTTAAGATACAAGTGTCGTAAGTAGGGTTATTACAAACGAGTTGACGTTTTGTAAACCCGAGACGAAGTCAAGGGTTTACCATCGGCACGAGTTTGTCATAACCCTTACGGCCATGTTTCTTACGACGTTTTTCAATACATTTGTGAGAAATCAGGTACAAGTAATAAATAGACTTGTTAAAGGAACATCAAATAAAGTTTATTGCTAAGCAACTGATAAAATCAAGACCAAAATTAAAATCACAAATATTAGTTTTAAAATTTAATTTACCTAACACCGTTTTATTTATAGCACCCGGTACTCAACTTAAACCTTACTTATCGATTTCACTTCCCGAAAATTGTTCCATTAGCGAGCTGTCCTATAAATTTGAATGTCAAATCTTTAATCCGCTTTTCTCCTTTATTGCTTCGGAGGCTGTTAAAAAAGTCGGAGCGACTCCATGAATATTCAGGCGGCAAACACCTGCGAAAGCTAAACATTTGTGCTGGCTTAGTCACGATCAATTTTGGAATTGATGGGATGATTGAGCTTATTGCACTATCCCTCTTTTTCCACCGAGCATCCACATTCTCCACAGGATATATCACGCGTACGAGTATCTATATACCCGAGTTCACAAAAGAATGATAACCTTAAGGTAATGTAAAAAGTGTTGAAATTGTGATTCTTTCTAACCAGCTGTATGTAAAACTTTGGTAAAACTATAGTGTAAGCGCTTTTGTAGTTACAGACGTGTAATCATAATCATAATCATAATGTTTATTTGCTTTCATATGGTACAAAGATGTTACTAATTCAATACATTCAGAATCACATATGAAGCCCTGTAAGGGCACTGCAAGTTAAAGAACCTTAATTATTTTAACTAAATGAGATCAAAGTACTCTTAAAAAAACTACAAAAAAGAACAAAAGGTTTATAAAACTATAGGAACATATCCGTATTCACATTTCTTATTTTATTCTTTACTTTGAAAAAATTCAGTTAAATTATAAAAACAATTTCTAACTAAGTAACTTCTAAGCTTATGAATAAACACATAATCTTTTTCTTCCTTGACTATATCATTTGGGATTTTATTATATACTTTGATGGCCATTACATAGGGACTAGCATGAAACATTTGGAGTTTTATTACTGGTAGAGCAAGTCTATTCTGGTGGCGCAGATTAAGTTGTCGCGAATGGTGGTCTTTGGATAGTGTAAAAAGATGTTTGTGATACCTAACAAATTTACTTATTTCTAAAATGTACATAGATGTTAATGTAAGAATATTCAACTTCACAAAAAATGGTCTGCAGCTATCTGTTTGTTTAATGTTTACAAGAATTCTGATACATTTTTTCTGCAGAATAAACACATCGTTAACATCAGTGCTGTTACCCCATAACATGACGCCATACTGCAACCACGAGTGAGCACCTGTACCTTGTGTGACTCATCCCATAACGCCCACTGCAGGACAGGGACTCCCACCAGAATAAAGAAAAAACGCGTGGTACTTTGGAGGGGATTACCATAGTCACCACGCTTGCAAGCGTTGCGTCCTATTCATACGCCCTCGGTCGCCTCTTACGACATCCACGGGTAGAGATGGGTTGGTACTATTTTTTGCTGGCACCACACAGGTCACAGACTTTGAACAGTGACCAACATCAAACATATTTAAAAGAGCGCGTTGGTTTTTTATTGTCTCTTCTTTTTTTCCCACATGGCGCCACTTTTTTTGTGAAGCGACGTAAATGTAACTGACTTCATTAGGAGATTTTTAATATCCTACAATGAATGAAGAACATTTTGAAATTATTTATATTTTATATTTATTATCATATTTTATCATATAATCATATATATTTTTAGCGTCAAATTATGCTACTAATAAGAACAGTGGGTTCTGAGCGGTGGTGGTGACTACTTTCCAGCAGGCGGCCCACAGATTATTTGCAACTTGTAACCAAGGAGGTTTTAATCCACGCTACGGAGCGTAGCGTGGATTAAAACCTCCTTGCTTGTAACATAAAGAAAAAAGTTTTACGTAGATTGACAATGCTCTTCAATCCAGATTGATCGTTTGTAGACGCTGTTATTTGTAGCTCAGGTATTTATTCGCAAGTTTACTGCTAACCGGTACTTAAACTGTTTTACGAGGCATATTACAAGATGGGTAAAGATAAAGACGAATCTTTACACGATCTTTATTTTAGAAGTTTGAGAAGTAGAACACTTAAGAAAGGTGTTAGGGCTTTAATGCTAAGTCCGTCTAGAGAAGTACCACCGCCTTGATTTTTTCTGCCGTTAAGCAGCCGTGTTTGCTCTGCGATGTTTTGGTTCGAAGGGTAAGAGCTCCAGTGAATGTACCGGCATGAGGCATACTCGTACCATCTTAGTTCTTAGGGTGGGTTAGGCGCTTTATTGTCTTATTAGTGTCAAGTAATGCCAGTAATAATTTCGTGGGCGGTAGTGACGACTTACCATCACGTGGTCAACCTGCTTTGTTTGTCTCCTTCTTCTATTCTTATCTTGCCATTAGTGGCCCACAGCTGGGCGAAGACCTCTCTCTTTTTCTTCCATTCATACTTATTTAGAGCCTGTCTCATCATGACATCCCATGAAACGTACACTGCTGGTCAGGGAACTCCCTCCAGAACTCCAGCAAAAAACGCTTGGTACTTAAGAGGGGATTTACCATAGTCACCAAGCTTGTAAGCATTGCGGCTGACGACCGCTGTTGGTGGCGTTGGTGACCGCAGTAAGATGGTACATTACACAGAAAGACGCTGCTGCCCATCCTACGGTTCATAAGCCCTTAGCCGCCTCTTACGACACCCATGGGGAGAGATGTAGTGGTACTATTCTTTGCCGGCACCACACGGGCTAGGGAAAGTTGGCCAAAAAACGGGAAAAATGGACGTGTGGGAAAACAGGCCTTCGCCCTGCAAGTGGAACAGTACAGTCCAGAGCACGTCAAGCTTAAACATATTAGACTTTGTATAGTTTTTATTTCAGTAGCCATAGAAGCTAAAGTCACACTGCGATTGTTAATCTTGACCTTACTAAAGAAATAATATTATCAAAGTATGTACTTTGACAAAGATGGATTCGATTAAGGTGGAACGTACAATTGAAGACGAAAATTACGGTGCACGTACAGTCAGTTGAACGTCAGTGGAAACTGACCTTAAGTGGATCTGTTGGTTTTAGGAGTTTGTAGCAAGGCTTCAGTTCAATAAGTACTGCCAGCCAATTTTTGGAAATCACCGGGTTATAAAGTATAACTCAAAAACTTCAAAATCAATCTCTTTTCAAAAGTGAAGATTGGTATTCGTTAAATATAATTGTCAATTTTCATATTTTTATTTACTTTTAACAGCCCTTTCATTATTTTCCTTTTTTATTTGAATTTTTAAAGCCCATAATTGATAACTTTTATCTATCACGCGGTGATATTCAAGAAGTTGCCTTTCAGAAAACATCTCAAAAAGTCTCTCCTCCAAGTCAAAACACAAATCTTATAAACTTTCTCAAAGAAACCTAAAAAAAAGGAAAAAAAACATCGATAATCATTGTGATAGGGCACAGATAGACATGCTAGTAAATGAGAATGCTTACTAGCATGCTAGAAACGAGCATGCTCTTTAACTGTCTACACTTGCTTGTAAAAAGCATTCTCGTTACTAGCATGCTACTAAATAAGCATGCCCAAATCAAATACTCTTGACACACATGCCATTAAGTAGCATGCTAATATAACCTATAAGACGTTAGTGAAAACGGAAAATCAAGTGGCCCTTCGAATTGAACTAAATAAAACAGTTTTTTCGTCGCCCCAGCGAGACATTTTCATCACAGAACACTATTACATGTATTTTGATGCGATACTCGTACACACCTGTAGCAGCTTTCAACTGATTGACACTAGCATACTCATAAGCAAACCTGTTCACACGTGCTCAAAACACACCCCCTTCCACCCGCGCCGTAGGTAGCATGCTAGAAAATTGAACGACGGTAAATTTTTGACAATGACATAAGCATGCTAGAAATGAGCATGCTTATGTCAAGCAAAGCGTGTACACACATGCTACTATATATTCGTCTACTAAAGTTTTTGGATGGTGAGAAGCGGCTTTCTTCGAGTCTTCTATAATATCCCCTATCAACTTATCGGAGTCATCGTGGTGCACAGGCTTTCCTCGTCGGCGATCTTCGAGATGCGGATTCCTGTGCAAATCTTTCTTTCACTGGACATTGGCGTGTCGCCATATTTTTGTAACAATTCCTTTACTTTGACATTGGCGAAATACGTTTTGTAATGAGATGTGATGCCATTAAATAAATATACATACATACATGCTATAGGTAGCATTTGCTACGTAGTAGGATGCTTTACTAGCATGTCTATCTGGCCCTAACCATTTTTGTTTAAAAAAAAAACTACTTAGTAGTTCTTAAAAACATATTATGCAAAAACTAATAAACCCCGTACTTACAAACTCCTTTTTACCAACTGGTAATCCGAACAAAATACACACAGTGTTAACTTGTAACTCTAATTGTAAGTTAGAAAGACTTCGGAAATTAATTGTGAAGCAAATTTTAATTAAGACACACACTTGAGGCGCTTACACGAGAACGCTTGAGACCTCAAGCCATAAAATAATACCGTCGTAGATGTTTTTAAGGTTCCGTACACAAAAGATGCCAACGGGACCCTATTATTTCTGTCTGTCTGATTGACTGCCTGGCTGAATCGCTAAACTAAAGTGGCAGTGGGGAGGGCACATCGCAAGAAGAACCGTTGGCCGATGGGGCGTAAGGGTTCTAGAGTGGCGACCACGTACCGGAAGACGAAGCGTTGGCAGGGCCCCCACAAGGTGGACCGACGATCTGGTCAAGTTCGCGGGAAGCCGCTGGATGCGAGCAGCGCAAAACCGGTCGTCATGGAGATCTTAAGGGGAGGCCTAAGTCCAGCAGTGGACGTCTTTTGGCTGATATGATCATGATGATGATGATGACTGACTGCCTGTCTGTCCGACTTTTAAACGGCTGTACCTTTTGTACCATAGTAGCTATGTAGTTGACATTTTTACGGATTACTCAAATAATAAAACAATGTAAAGTTAATAATAAGGGGGTTGCCATAATACAAAAAAAGAGTTTTGTTGGTGTTTTTTGTTTTGGCTCTATCGCAAAAATAGAAAATTAGTGTGCGCTTTAAACTTTGTGCTCGTATACATCTGTTTGAGTGGACCGATTGCAATGAAATAAAACTTTAATGTTGCCGAAAGTAAGCCAAACCCGTTTAAATGCCGCATGATAAGTACTTTGCATTCGTGTAGCTTCCGATTGAGTGAACCGATTATAATGAAACAAAGCTTTTATCTTGCACAAACATATTATTGAAAATCACGTTTGAATCAATTCAGTAGTTTGTGAGTGCACTTAGGACTGCAATTCCAAATTTGCTTTAAAATATCTTGTGTTTAAGTAAACCGATTGCAATGAAACACCGCGTATATATTACAGAAAAATAAGACCAAACTATCATTGAAAACCCCATTAAAATGCCGTTTAATAATTTGCATTTGTGTAGTTTCTGTTTGAGTGAACCGATTGCAATAAAACAAAGCTTATATGTTGCGATTGAGATAAAATTTTGCATGCATACCTATGTAAATCATATGAAAATGCAATATCATTAAGACTTGGGGCTGATCTGATGATGGAGCTGGAGAGTAGCCATAGTAATATGAGGAAATAGCACGTTACAGAAACCCTTCAGCGCCATCTGTTGGTGGGTAGCACCTGATAATATTTAAATGTTTTTAAAGAAAAAAAAATGGGCTTATGTAGAAAAATGGAAAAATTTCTCTGAGATTTTACATACCAAGCAACGACTTAATTTTTCACGCAAGATGCTTTTGTATGATACTGTAGTTTTTCTACTCCATTCTACGACTAATGTTGTAAGTTTTCTACTCCATACTTTTAGAATACATCCGATTCAGTTTAAGTATTCAGTCCGAGTTTTCTAGATTCTTAGATAGATAGATAGAAACTCTTTATTGCACACAAATTAAGAGTAATTGCGTAAGAAACCTTATATCTAATTGCGCGCAAAGGCGGCCTTATTGCTTAGAGCAATCTCTTCCTGAGGACTGGGAATCGCTGAGATGGACACGAGTAGTGCAGAGTTTGCTTAACTAAGTTAGACTAATTAACGTAGTGCGTAAACACTCTAACTCATATTTTATTACAACTCTATTTTTAGGGTTGCGTACCTCAAAAGAAAAAACGGAACCCTTATAGGATCACTTTGTTGTCCGTCTGTCTGTGAAGACTCTTTATCTCACGAAGAGGTATCAGGTTGAAATTGATGCCATGTATTAGTGTCCATGAACCACACAAGATCTGAAAGTAAGAATTTTTTACAATGACGCAATCAAGAGATATGGCATTTTATGTCCTCATCTCCAAACATGCACTAAAATTATGAAATTTGGCAAGAAGCTAGGTCTCACAGTACAAATAAAGGCAAAAGTTTGAAATCATTAAATATTACAACTTTTCTCACAACTAATGATAACCAATTGAGGTGAGCTCCCGTTTCAAAGACATTCATATAAGAGAGGGGTCAAGTTGAATGGTCGCGGAGGCGATTTTTGTTTTAGTTCTATTTTATCTTATCTTATCTTATTACGTGGGGCTGAGTTCCTTGATGGACCTCAGAGCACTTCGACCCTATGGGATCTTTTGTGCTTCCCCTGCCTTATTGCTCCTGTGATCTTCCGCTGTCTCCGAATATGCTCGTTATGAGCTTCGATATAGATTTCAGCGGAAGGAGCCTGTAGTCTTCTGGTGTCGGATAAGCCTGACCCAGAATCGTCATACGCTTGCTAGCCAAAGCGTTGCATGAGCATATAAGATGCTCCATGCGTTCGCTTTCTTCACCACATGCTCTGCAGGTAGTTGTATCCGACAGACCCATCTTGTGCAGGTGCTCTCTAGTGCCGAAATGGCCGGTGAAAGCACCTACAATATTACGGGTTTGGTGCCTGTTTAGGTTTCGTAGATATTTGAAGTAACCTACCTTTGTGGTCCCTAGAAATTTCTTCGAATGAGTAAGTCCAACAGTGTTTGCCCACTCAGTGCAGTGCCTTCTCTGGGCATAGTCCTTGAGTGCGCTTCTGATGGTACTCCCTGATAATTCAATAAAAGGTTCAGGTCCGCAGAAGTGTTTTTCCGATCCCTCCCTGGCTAGTCTGTCAGCCGCTTCATTGCCCTCTACTCCTACATGTGTATTGTGTTGTGCCTACCTAACCTATTAAGGGTTTGGATGGCATCTAGGACTATTTTGGAGTCTACCTTGTAGGATATGAGAGCCTTTAGTGCCGCTTGGCTGTCACTGAGAATGTATATAGTTTGGCCCGTAGTGCCTCTATCTAGATTCTCCTTTGCACAGGCAATGATTGCATATGTTTCAGCCTGAAAGACTGTTGCATATATACCCATGCTTTGACTGTGTTCATACCCTTTGGTATAAACACCCGCCCCTGTACCCGACTTCATTTTTGATCCGTCAGTATACCATGTCAGATTGTCCTTTCTCGAGAGATTCAATCCTTTATTCCAATCCTCTCTCGAGGGTATGTGGATCTCATAGAGTCTCTTGAACATGAACCTAGGCTGTGTTTTATCACAGCCCATGGATGAAATAGTGTCAAGTTCTCTATCTGTGTCGAATTTAGTGTGTCGTGTTTTTGGCAAGGAGTCATCCCACAGTCCTTGGGTTTTTAGCCTATGGAGCGCACTTCTTGCCTCCAATTCTACGACTATATGCAGCGGTGTCAAACCAAGAATATTTTCCAGCGCTGCCATGGGGGTGGTCCTAAAAGCTCCAGATATGGCTATGCAGACAGTTCTTTGGAATTTAGCCAACTCCTGTCTGCATCCAACTTGCTTTGTTCTGGGCCACCAGGCTATACTACCATATGTGATAATCGGTCGGATCACCGTGGTATACAGCCAATGTAATATTTTGGGCTTAAGCCCCCAGGTTTTGCCATAGGTAGATCTGCACATTCCAAAGACTCTTTGAGCTTTTCTTACAGTGTTGTCTACATGTGTTTTCCACGTTAGTTCCTTGTCTAGTGTAACTCCTAGATATTTAACTTCCGTGGCCCATTTTAGTTGCGTCCCGTATAGAGCTGACCTAAGGTCTCCAGTTTCCTCTTCTTTGTAAATGGTATCACAACAGCTTTCTCAGGATTGATGGCCAAGTGATGTCGTATGCACCACCTTTCCACCTTTTTGAGGGCCTCTTGCATGAGTTCCGAAACAGTTCTCACTACTTTGCCCCTCACCAATATGACCAGGTCATCCGCGTATCCAACGGTGTAGTATGGTCCTTTGTTGAGTTCCTTTATAAGAGAGTCTATAACCAGGCACCACAGCATTGGAGACAGAACCCCCCCTTGTGGGCAACCTTTGGTTGTCCTGGCATGGATTGTGTCTCCCATGAGTGTCGAGGTTATTACTCTTCCTTTGAGCATGCTATTGATCCACCTTCGTAGAGTAGGCTCGATGCTGTGCTCTAGTGAGGCCTCCTCTATTGATGCGAAGGTGGTCTTGTCAAAGGCTCCTTCTACATCAAGGAATGCCCCTATACATATTTCTTGAGTATCTAAGGCAGCTTCCACTTGACTTGTTACTAAGTGTAATGCTGTCTCTGTTGATTTTCCCGGCTGATAAGCACATTGGAGTCCATGAAGAGGTCTCCTCTTTAATGGTCCCTCTCGGATATGCCTGTCCACGAGTTTCTCGAGTGCCTTAAGTATAAATGACGACAGACTAATAGGTCTGAACGCCTTGGCTTCCTCATAGTCCGGTTTCCCAGGCTTGGGTATATGGATCACTTTTACCCGCCTCCAGGTTTTAGGGATGTACCCAAAGGCAATACATGCTCTATAGAGCCTTGATAGATATGGGGCGATGATATCAGCTCCCTCTTGTAGTAGGATGGGGTAAATTTCATCAGGGCCTGGAGTCTTAAATGGCTGAAAGCCTTTGAGGGCCCATTTTATTTTGTTTTCGTCTACTACCTTTTTGGCGACGTACCAATCGGCTCTTGAGGTGCGAGAGTGTTGCTCCTCCAAACCAATGGGTTCGTCCTCGTCATTTCTGACTTGTTTTGATCCCGGAAAGTGTGTTCTGAACATTACTTCTAATGTATCCTTTCCAGAATCCGTAGTCTCCCCACTTTCATTCCTTACACAGGATAGTGGGTTTGCTTTGACTGTTGATAGGGCACGGAAGATTCTCATACTCTCAGGTAGAGATTCTATGATTTCACAGTGTCCCCTCCATGATTTTCTTCGTGCCTTTCGAATGGCCAGATTATAGCTTGTTAACTTCTTGGTGTACGTTGAGAAGTCCTTCTTAGCTTTCGCTTCGTTGAATGCCTGTCGTGTCTCCCGCCGTAGTTTTTCAAGCTCTGGGGTCCACCAGGGATCTTTTTTGCCTACCGTTTTGTTTTCTGGACAGTTGTTTGTCCAGGCTACGGATAGCGCCTTTGTGATTTCGTCCGCTTCGAATTCAATATCTAATACAGAATTGAGCTTACCTGAGAGGTTCCCTAGTTGTGTTTGTAGGTCCCTTCTAAATGAGCCCCAGTCGGTGTGTCTGGGGTTCCTGCGCCGTATGACCTCGTTGAACTTACGTGTTTCGTACATAAAACATATGTACCTGTGATCCGATCCACTGACCTCGTTCCACACATGCCAGTTTGAGACTTTAGAACTAGTCCTATTTGAAGCTAACGTGATGTCAATAACCTCTGATCTGAGTTTATTGACAAAAGTTGGTCTACTTCCTTTATTGAGAATTTGCATGGATGTGCTTACCACAAAGTCCAGAACTTTCTCCCCTCGCCTGTTGTTGTTTGAGCTTCCCCAGGCGACGTTGTGCGCGTTGGCGTCGCAGCCTATGATAAGCTCAATGTTCTCACAGCTGCCATACTCAACCAGGTTCCTAAGTTGTGGTGTCGCTGGTTCTTCTAATTCATATGGGAGGTAGGCAGAGGCTATTAAGATGGTCTGCTTCCCCTGCTCCACTTCCACAAGGATCTTGGCTGTTGTTAGATCCCTATAACAGAAAGAACGCATTGTCATTGCGTTTATGCCATTTCTGACGTAAATGCATGACCTTGCGTCATTTGTTAGACAGTGATATAGAATAGTACCCCCTGTCCCGTTTAAACCCTTGATCTCCCCCTTATATAAATACGGTTCTTGGATCAGGGCAATATCAAATTTATTTGCTTTGAACGGCCTGGCCAGAAGGGCCGTGGCCGCCTTACAGTGATGTAAATTTATTTGTACACACCTTAGTCCCGCCATCTTATGGTTTATGATGGGTCCATGAGCGCTACTGGTCACTATTGAGTCCCGGTAGCTCCCTCCTCCAGCTCATCTTTTCTGTCGTCGTTCCCGACCTCCGAGGTGATCTCCATCTCGTCAAGGATTCCCAGCAGATCGTCCGTTCTCTCCGACGTAGCCGGCGAGGCCGCACGATCCGCTGATGGTCTCCCCAACGAGACTTTCCCCTCTACTTGTGCCGTTCCGATTGGACCAGCAGGTCCTCCCTCCTCTTTGTTTTTCTCCTTTTCTTCCCCCATCTTTAGTGGGTCTTCAAAAAGTTTAAACTTCACCTGCTCTCCAATCGTGTTGAGTGTGTACCCCGCCTCTGCGATAACGCCAGCAGACTTCCGGTCCATGAGAACGACGCGTCTAATGTGGGTGTCATCCACTGTTGTGTTGATCACCCTCCATTCGCTCGTCCTCAAAGACGGATTGTATCGCTGGAGGTATCGCAGTGCTCTCGCACTGTCCCTTGAAGCGGTGTTCGTACTTCGGAACGCCATCTTGACTGGTTTCGGCAGATGAGCTGCTTCCACCACCTTGACTCTGACTGGCCCCAGCGATCTGCCCAGCATGGTGGTCTTGAACCATTCAGCGGCGCTCTCGTCGTGGCAGGTGATTTTAATAGCGCCCTCTTCGGTAACAGGTGCTATTACAAATATCGGAAGGGGATCAGGTGCGTCCTCCAGCACGTCTCCGGTGAGTCCGTGGAGTAGTTGGACATGTTCCCTCTCCAGATATGTGCTCGGGTAGTCCTCAGCGATGACTGCGAGCTTAACGGCTGTGAGCGCATCCTTGTAGGACCCAGATCCTTCTCCCGTAGTCTTGGCCCTCTTTGGTTCCGCCCCTCCTTGGCTCGAGTCACCACTTAGGTCTGCCCTTGCACGTTTGGTGGGTGTATCTTGTTGATTCCCCTCGCCGTGAAGCGTGGCTAGTTGCCGTCGCAGCTTTTTAATGCGCCTTCTTTGAGCGCCCGATTTGTGCCCCCCCGTTAGCATCCCTGGAGGGTGGATGCCTGAGGACGATGCCGCCGCGCTGGCCCGTTCAGAGGCCCCTATCTCCCTCCCATACTGCTGGACCCAGGGCTCTTCTGAACCCATACCAGCACGGCGCCCCCGACCCCGCACACCCACCCCCCGGTATACTGCTCGCCCAGTCCCTCTCCCACGTCCCGGTGCCGGCACTCTAGGATCCGCTTGGGTCCCCGAGTGTCCACCCCGGTGCGCAGAAGGTGCATGTTTTTCTTGTGCGCTGTGCGCCTTTGATGCTCCTTCCGAAGAAGGTTCCATCATCAACCTAACATCTTGCGTAACGTTGCCCCCCCCAGAATACGAAGGGCTGCCTGGACCCCTAGTGGGCCCAGGGAGGGATTCTCCAACTACGTTGGTACCCTCCTGGGGTAGTTCAGTTTTACGTGACGCTGCCATATTTTCTACAGGTGTACGCTTTCCAGGGCTTTTTAGTTCCCAGAGGCCTTTCATTTGTACAGAGACCTTAAGTGGTTATACCGCCACTGGTTCGGTTTGCTGGCTCTCTGCCATACCTAGTAAGAGGCCCGATATGAGTCCACCTCCTCATCCAGTCCACATTCGGTTCCAGTCACTAAGTATGTTGCCCGGGGTGTACCGGTACAGCAGGTTGCCTTCACTGCTAATCCTGAAAGAATCTTCAGTGACTGCAACCTGCCGTACACACTAGGAGGCGGCCAGCACACACCCCTAGTTCTATTTAAAAAAAAAGGGTTTGATGGAACGCCTTTACGCTGAAAAAAACAGCCAAGTGCGAGTCGGACTCGCGCACCGAGGGTTCCGTACCACCACATAATCATAATTGTATTAGTTGAAATTTCAGTAAGTTAATGTGCTAGATTTTTTTGAGTCCGACACGCGCTTGACCAAATTTTATTATTTGTTGTTATTTTATAGCTTATGCACTATAAACATACCAATTTTCAAGTTTGTAAGTGTTCCCGTTTTTAAAATAGAACTAAAACAAAAATCGCCTCAGCGACCATCCAACTTGACCCCTCTCTTATATCAATGTTCTTGAAACGGGAGCTCACCAGAATCGGTTACCATTAGTTGTAAGAAAAGTTGTAATATTTAATGATTTCAGACTTTTCCCATTATTTGTACTGTGAGACCTAGCTTCTTGCCAAATTTCATAATTTTAGGTCAACGGGAAGTACCCTGTAGGTTTTACTTTTTTGCATAAATGTATGGAATTGAGGACATAAAATGCCATATCTTTTGATTGCGTCGTTGTAAAACATTGAAATTTTCAAATCTTGTGTGGTTCATACATCCTAATATGTGGTATTAATTTCAACCTGATACCTTCACCCGTTCGTAAAATAAAGGGTCTTGACAGACAGACAGACAGACGGACAACAAAGTGATTCTATAATGGTTCCGTTTTTTTCTTTTGAGGTACGGAACCTTAAAAATACCTCCTGTATTAAAAACGTTAGTAAACTCTCTCTATTTGCATTGTATTCTTAACGTTATAACTTTCAATAAGTATTATGTAAAGAATCTACATTTTATAAATAAATCTGAAATTTCGATGTTTTTAGGGTTCCGTACCTCAAAAGAAAAAAACCGGTCAAGTGCGAGTCGGACTCGCGCGCCGAGGGTTCCGATATACCTATAGTATTTTTGGAAGCAATAAAGTCCATTTTCAGGACCGCAAAACTAAATTTGTTTGTAAAGGTTTTTTTGCAGATTTCTGAAAAACTGTGCAACTTAGAAAGATCGTTTTATTTTTGCTGTAAAGTTTATATAAACTTCTGTCAACTGTAATTAATTCAGATTTTTCCTTACTCAAACTTCGGAGATAAGGGGGGGGGAATGGTATTTTTCTTGACATTTTTCATCATAACTTTAAAACTAAGAAATTTAAAAAAATACAAAAATATATTTTTAAATGTACAAGTAAAGCCCTTTCATATGATACCCCACTCGACCTAGTAGCGACAATTTGAAATTTGGCCCCCCCTATTTTGGCCCCCTTTATATTAATAATCATACTTTTTTCAAAATTTTTTCTTGTGCAATTAAGTTGGGCAACTATATTCTAAAACTATTCTAAATTTCAGGTTGATAGCATAAGTGGTTGCTGAGATATAGAGGTGTGACAGACAGACGGACAGACAGACAGACAGACAGAGCGGCACCATAAGGGTTCCTTTTTTTTACCATTTTGGTATCGGAACCCTAAAAACGGAACCCTTATAAGATCACTTTGTTATCCGTCTGTCAAGACCCTTTAACTCACGAACGGGTTAAGGTATCAGGTTGAAATTAATACTATATATTAGGATCCATGAACTACACAAGATCTGAAAATTTAAATTTTTTACAATGACGCAATCAAAAGATATGGCATTTTATGTCCTCATCTCCATACATTTATTCAAAAATGAAAAACCTACAGGGTACTTCCCGTTGACCTAAAATTATGAAATTTGGCAAGAAGCTAAGTCTCACAGTACAAATACTGGAAAAAGTCTGAAATCATTAAATATTACAACTTTTCTCACAACTAATGGTAACCAATTGTGGTGAGCTCCCGTTTCAAGAACATTCATATAAGAGAGGGGTCAAGTTGGATGGTCGCTGAGGTGATTTTTGTTTTAGTTCTATTTAAAAACGGGAACACTTACAAACTAGAAAATTGGTATGTTTATAGTGCATAAGCTATAAAATAACAACAAATAATAAAATTTGGTCAAGCACGTGTCGGACTCAAAAAATCTGGCACATTAACTTACTGAAATTTCAACTAATACAATTATGTTTATGTGGTGGTACGGAAACCTCAGTGCGCGAGTCCGACTCGCACTTGGCCGGTTTTTTTTTTATAACTAAGAAATATTCTACATAGATATTGACTGGATTGTCATTTTGAATTGAATATATTTAAATGAACGACTAGTAATTTTACTAAAGAAACATAGTCGAAAATATATAATTTTGTTTGGCTCTCCCATATTTCGCCTAAAATGGATTCTAAATATTTGGAACGGGGATTAATTTTTTTCCTTTTCATTTAATATACACAAATATGAGCAATATTTGCCTCACCAGATAGCATATAAAAATATACTCGCTCACCAAATGTTCTTTCTGATGATAATTTTACTATTTATACATCGAATCTCACTCCTTCACACTGGTAACTACACACGTCAACAAACTTCACAACCCCTACTTTTACCTTACCACCGATGTTTTGCCCCATTAAAGACATGCCATACCCTCGTCAAAAAGTCATCAGGGTGAATTTCACCCATTAATACTTCATAATCACCCCCACTTTGGAGTTGAAGTTTTTTATTACGAAGTTTGTTTGGACACTTTTGTTTGCGAGTTTGGAAGATGTCGAGTCATCGTGAAAAAGGAAAAAAAATTAAAGAAGAATGTTAGTAAAAAATTACAATCGAAATAATGTAGCATGATTAGAATGACAGCAGGGTGAGAGCAGGGCGGAGCGATGCGCTACACATTGAAGCGACAGAGACAAGTATCGATCCAACCTGCTCTCACGCATAGTTTTTCCTACTGTAATTTTTATGAAGCTATACAACGTGTTAAAGGAATAAGCGAAACCCTCATACACCCCAACTGATTTTTATTAAAATAAATCCATTCCCGTAAAAAAATCTTTAAGAAAGATTTTTATATTCTAGATATTGTTATTTTAAAGTTTCATCATTGTTCTAGTTTCATCGTTGTTCTAGTCCGCGCACTCCACGCACACCACGCCTACTTCCCTCCCCTCCTCACCGCTCATGAAACGGCGGCGCCAGCGCGCGTATCCACAGAAATATTTTGAATAGAAGCGGCAAAAATTTAAATAATAAAAAATTTAAAAAAATACACCTATCAAACACCCGTTAAATTGATTCAACTCTCGATTCTGAACAAACTATTTTCTCAGTTTCGCTTATTATGTTAACACGTTGTATACAGGTATTATTTCGAATATAATAACCAAAGCACAAAAAGAAAGTATTTTTGGCCTTTAATTGACCAAAAAAACAAAGAGACATAAAAATTGCTCAAAAACTAAAAATGCCTTAGGATTGTAATAAAATAAGGAATAATGACATAATTTATAACAGACTATTGTTACCCGCGACTTCGTCCGCGTGGAACTATCGAAAAATATGAAGGAAACATATTTTCCCAAGAAATTTTGAAACATTCCCCGGTAAAATTATTTTATTACAACCCAGCCAAATTTAAAAAAAAACCTAAAGAGTAAATAACATCCAATCGTACAAACTTTCACGTTTATAATATTAAGTGGGATTTTTTATATGGCAGGTTAACAAAAGACCAAGATTCATGGCAAGAGTCTTTAAAACGTAAAGTAAACGTAAATCTCTTTAGTTTTTTACCTATATGTTAAAATAACAATAACAAATATGTTTTCCTGTACACGGCCAAACAGATGACCCCAAAATAGCCGGTATTAACTAATATAAACCGGTTATCTGTATCGGTTATCGTTATCGGCCTCTCGCTAATTAGCGCCAAATTATTCCGGCCCATGGTTTGTCATAATCACACGCCGCAAACCATCGCGCTTGATCAAACATGTGTCTGCATAATATATATGGGGATAATCTATAGTGCTATTTACATTGCATGGTGCATTTACCCGCTTGACAAAACTATTAAAATGATTCGCTCCCTCTGGTATAGGTTTATCTCAGAATATCCTATACTTTTAAACGAGCAATATTTGTATATATATTTCTATATATATTTGTAATCCGTTTGATGAAAACGGCTCTAACGATTTCGATGAAATTTACTATGCGAGGATTTTCGGGGTTGAAAATTGATCTAGCTAGGTCTCATGTGTGGAAAAAATCGTTTTAACCGTTTTTTTTGTTATTTCTTGGCACGTTATAATGAGTTTAAGAAACTTACAGCGCCATCTGTTGTTAAGTAGCATAGCTTGCTCAACCGATGATATTTTTGTAGCTTGGTCGTCCAGGCACTATAATTTGGTAAGCAAGTTGGTTGTATGTACACCGTTGTTTAACTTTCTCGATCGGAAAGAAAGGTTCGAATGTTGAATAGAAATATTTCCTTTTCAGACAAAGGCTCCACTTCCAGTCTCCACCAATACTACTTATAATATAAATCACTCAATAAGAATGATTCCGAAAGGCAACTTCATTATTCTTCCCCTCGATATTATGTTAATGTTACTTTCTTACCACCGAACACGTAGTCTGATAGAGACGTCTACCTCAATGTCGTTAACATAATTTACTTTACACTACGGCTTTCCAACCGAATTTTAAAAATAAAAACACAATAACCAAACCAAATTAATGAAACAAAATATTTGCTTTTTCAATGTAACAGTAAAAAATTATAACCAATCAATACCACTTTTGGCTGCTAAAAAGAGTCAAACTGTTTTTGGTTTTTATGTTTACGTTTATATTTTATGTGTGCACGTTTTATCGGCCTCTTCCAGTCAAATCATGCTTCAGTAGGTTCGCTGGAAGAAATTTCTGTGTAGAAATAAGCAGCACCTGTTGTGTCTTTTTCTTGATTGTAATTTTATTTTTGTATTATCTTGTGTACAATAAAATGTAAATAAAATAAATAAATAAAAATTTCTACGACGTCCGGCTTGTTTTCCAGGTTCATAGACACCAATCTTACCTATCAATTTACAAACATTTCTGTATGTTTATGTTGAAACAATCAGATCTGTAATTAACCTTCTTAACTAATATTTTTACGTTAAAATTGCCAAAATCATTACATTTACAACCTGCCTCTATCTATTAGGCGTTGTAAATTCGGTGTACCCGACACAATGGTTGAATCTGTATGCAGGAATATTCTTAGTATTGTGGCTTCTCCCAAGGCTTATTATAGTAAACTAGCGGCCGGCCCCGGCTTCGCACGGGTACAAAAATACGTTCAAAAATACCTTATTTTGAAAATCTACTTTTTTTGCTATAAATGGTTGGTTACTGTAGGTTATCCTTAAAAGATAGACTCTTCTTTAGAGTTCTTAGAGAGCAACAATTCTTTCATACATAACTTTCATATAAATGAAACCATTTATGCAGCGCACGCCCAGAAAGCTCTCAGGAGGCACGTTTTTTTTCCGACTCGATCGATAAACATCACAGTTCAGTTAATTTGCACTCAATAATGATGAATTATAAGCTTAAAACCTTCCTATTGAATTAATCTATCTATTAGTAAAAACCATATCGAAATCAATATAGTTGTTCCTGAGTTTAGCGATCACAGACAGACATGATGGATGGATGACGACAGAAAAACGTTTCGGGGGACTTTCTTTTATAATACGAGTATGTAGTGATAGTGATATTAATGAGTTATTCTGATGTTAATCCAGGGCCCTTGAAAATTAAATCAAACACAATTATATTAGTATAAAATCCCATACGTCCACTGCAGGACAGGGAGCTCCCTCCAGAACTCCAGCAATAACGCGTGGTACTTAGAAGGGGATTTGCCATAGTCACCACGCTTGTAAGCGTTGCGGCTGGCAACCGCTGTTGTTGCAATGGCGCAAGCAACCCGTCCTTTTTAGGGTTCCGTACTTCAAAAGAAAAAAAAACGGAACCCTTATAGGATCACTTTGTTGTCCGTCTGTCTGTCAAGACCCTTTATCTCACGAACGGGTAGAGATATCAGGTTGAAATTAATACCATATATTAGGGTCCATGAACCACACAAGATCTGAAAATTTGGCTAGAAGCTAGGTCACACAGTAAAAATAAAGAGAAAAGTCTGAAATCATTAAATATTACAACTTTTCTCACAACTAATGGTAACCAATTGTGGTGAGCTCCCGTTTTAGGAACATTCATATTAGAGAGGAGTCAAGTTGGATGGTCGCGGAGGCGATTTTTGTTTTAGTTCTATTTTAAAAACGGGAACACTTACAAAAATTTGTATGTGTATAATGCATAAGCTATAAAATGTTGTAGTATATTTATCAATACATGTCAAATTACAATTGTCTAAGTCAAAACTAACGCTAAACAAGAACAGCTTATTGTCCCTACGTCCCGCCCCGATTCTGCCCTGGTCCAAACGTGCCCATTATGCTTGCAGCGTTCCCTCGTTGAATGGCAACTGCCAGCCGTTGGACCAGGAAAGAACCGGCGCGGGGATCATTACCTCTGTTTTTGAGGCGTCGTCCTATTTCCCGCACAAACTCCTTTGCCTCACCGCCCCACGGACCCGCTGTCTCAAAAGCGACAGGGATAAATATATATGAAGCCTCAAGGGCAGCGTACTTGTGACGCTTCAATCTGGCGGCAGACTCCGCGGCAGCACCCGCCGTGCGAGAGGT
Organism: Athrips mouffetella; assembly: GCA_947532105.1. Classification (NCBI taxonomy): domain Eukaryota; kingdom Metazoa; phylum Arthropoda; class Insecta; order Lepidoptera; family Gelechiidae; genus Athrips; species Athrips mouffetella. The sequence goes on along the minus strand of OX383969.1, from coordinate 3,717,902 downwards.
GGAGTTGATATGCGACGCAGCGTATGTACTAACGCACGTCGTATCCCAAATAAGGCTTCGACCCTTGCTCCATGGCACCATAGTGAGGCCATGTGGCCTTTTGCCGTCCGAACGGCTTAAACCTGGAGGCTCTAATACGCAGGGGACACTGGCCGCAACAAGGGCCCGGCGTATAATATCGTTTAGGGCGTGGTGCCGTGGAAATCTCCCTGAGCAACGGAGACAACTCAGTGCGTGATGTCCATTGGCTTCTACGGTTGAGCTGCAAATGCATAAATGAGGTTCACAGACATTGCAGCCCAACCGCAGCGCCACAGCAACACGCACTGAGTCATCATCCAACAAAGTGCCCAGGTTCGGAGACGGCAACGCGTGCAAACACGCCCCAGCTTCCGGAGCAGTGACTGCTTTCAGCCGGGCTGCCTTGACCCCCGTTGCCCCGGCCTCCAACCCCTGCATAATAGAGGTGCAGGCGATACTGTCCCACAAACGCTGTCGACTCGGCTCGGATGGAAAATTCTGACCAGGATTGGCAGAAGACCAAGCATTACGGGCCTCCCTCTCGTGAGGTATGCGGATTTCGCCACCATCGGAAGACAGTATTTTAGCGACGATCTCCACAACCCCACTAGCAGATGCCAGGAATGCTGGGAAACTAAAGTCGCGCACCCGTCGGACACCCAAACCTCCGTGTCGAATAGGTAGACTGGCCTGTACCCAACGATCTCCCTCGAGATCTACATTTAAAATACTCTCTAACGCTTGCTTCAGTGAATTGTCGATTTCCTCCGATTGGTGGGGAAATAGCCAGGTGGGGCAAGTTCGCAGAAGGTACATGAGCTTAGGAACTGAAAAGCACAGACGCAGAAGAGTAAGCGCTACATGGGCAGGCAGGTGTTTTAGCCGCTCAAAAGATGTTAACAGGACCTCCCTTCTCGCCTCCAGGGCGTCCACAACCGCTTCAAGAAAAATTGGAGATCCCAACAAATTAAATGTATCCTTCGTGATTTCTCTGAGACCCGGCATTAGGGCTTGAAATCGAGGCAATGACGCACGTGCACTTGCGCTGCAAGCGAAAAATTCGCACTTCTGTTCACCTCCAACCCCATCTCCCGCAACCGGGGAAATAAAACCGACAAATCGCTCTCTACTGTTGCTGGGTGTCCGCCTAGGGTTCCATCGTCCAAAAACCATAAATTTAGGGGAGACTGCAACTCCACAATGGCAACGTGTATAGCCAGGCTGAAAATCAGCGGGCCCAAAGGATCGCCCTGTTGGGCTCCCACTTGGGATGAAATTAGGTCACTCTGGTAATATAGATTGCTTTCAGCCGAATATACCTGGAACAGATACGGATATAGGGATGGAATTTTATCACGCGCAACTTCGAGGATGTTATCTCTCTCGAGGCTGTTAAATGCATTTTTTAAATCGATCTTGACCAAAACGCTCTCTGAATTATCAGAATCCAGCACAAAGGTGCGAATAGCGTGAATGGCTGCTTCACAGCCAAGCTGGATGCCAAAGCCGAGCTGATGCGGCTGAAGGAAGGACGCCATCCTCTCTTTTACGTGATAACATCCCACCTTGGCTGCTATACGCCGAAAGGTATTCCCCACGGCAATCGGTCTAATGCCTCCGTCCTTTTTTGATAAGGCACACAATGAAGCTCCATATAAGAAGGGGCAAACTTCTGGATTAACTTGGCCGCTAAGCATAAAGTTAATCAGACGAGTAAGTGATTCCAACAGACAAGGACTATTGTCACAAGCAGACGATGAAATAAGCTCCTTGAGATGCTGGGGTTTAATGCCGTCGAGACCCGAAGCGGACCCATTATGGAAAGATCCTAATGCCCGTGTTATATCCTCCACGTCAACACTAAGCGGTACAAAGGACAGATCAGGAGGCACCGGAGAGCGTAAATCCCTGGAAGGTGGCGGGTGCTTCTCCCTAAGGGATGACAACGTAGCCTCGCTTGGCTGCGCGACCGATCCATCGGACACTAGCAGTCGGACCGCCCCCCTCAGATCACCGTCGTAGACCTTTGTCACAATGGATCTGTATACTGAAGGAGGTCGTGACCTAGATTCTTGATCAGTAAAATAGCCATAGCTATCCTCCAGGTTCTTTTTTACTTTGCTCGTGAGTGTCCCCTTTTCCCCTCTGTCAGGCACCCTCAAAGCTGTGAAAGCAAATGACAGAAGGGAAAACCAGTCTTCCGTGCTGTTGGATTGGAGACATTTCTCAATCACCTTGCTTAATTTTGCGGCGGCCTGAGCCCTAGCCCCTTTCGGTATGTGGCGAAGAACCTGAACCGTCTTCTTCAGGTTTGCCAGCTTGTTCAAGGGGTTAGGCTGTGATAATTGTGGGAATAAACCTGGATCAGGCAAACTATTGTGGTGTGTATTTGATGGCGAGCATCCAGATGGTGGTAAACCGCCCTTGTGCATTCGCCCCATATGCACACGCAGTCCATGAGGTACAACAAAAGTTTGGGACGAGCCTGGGCAGTGAGGACAAAGGGATCTGATAACATCTGTCATTATACAAAGAAAAAAGTCTTACCAAAAAGGGTAACAAATCCACACACATAAATTAAAATTACACATTAAAATTGAAATATTACAACAATGTAAAAAAACAATAATTAACAATAAATTGTAAAAAATAATAATAATGTAAAACCATCAGTCATTACAATAATAACGATTAAATAGAAAAATATGATTAATAAACACTAATGTCACATAAAGTCAAAATTATTCTTAAAACTAACAGAACTATTGCTTACTACAAAGGTCCAGAACAACGGCTAATTTACTGAATAACAAATTAAATAACTATAGACTAAATATTATTAAACTGCTCTTTGGTAAGATTAATAATCAAAAATATTCAATCAACAAGAACGATAAAAACATATGAAAGTCTAATCTTGAGGGTCCAAATCAAGGTAAAAAGTTCAATATAAGAGTCTTCAAAAACAGAAAATGAACCACGTTGAAAAAATTTTTTGATGAAAACGAACGTATCCTTCGTTCCTCGTTGCCGCTGCGCTTGCGATTTCCGAACGGAAATGTCACGTCGCTGTCACAAGACAGATATCAGCTGTTTCGGAGCTGTCAGTCGAAACAATCTCAGATTTGGTTTTGATTGTTCGGTTTGTCCAGTTTTTGGGATCGAAAATATTTCAAAACACCCTCTTTTTGAAAATAACGCCTTTGTATAGTGAATAAGCGTAAAAATGGCCCCCTTCTTCACTCGGAACCAGTCTTTTTTGTGCAAATACTAAAATAAATAGTGTCACGGTACTTGCGGGATGAGTTGAGGTGATGTTGTTTGTGTCCAGCTTCTCTTTTTCGGCACTTTCACTCCAAAAGGAAAGGAAATTCCTCGTGAAATTGATAAAAAATGTACGAAGAGGCTTGTTTAGATGTTTCCTGGCCTGGGGTTGCCAGGTATATCCAGGTTGCCAGGTATAGGCTATAAAATAACAACAAATTATAAAATTTGGTCAAGCGCGTGTCGGACTAAAAAAATCTAGCACATTAACTTCAAATTAAAAATTTCAACTAATACAATTATGATTATGTGGTGGTACGGAACCCTCGGTGCGAGAGTCCGACTCACACTAGGCCGGTTTTAAAAATTTTTTATTTATACATTTTGTATATCCTTGCTTGGAAATTCGCTAAATAACACATGTTAGAAACTCATCTGATATGTTTAAAGTCTGACAGAACAATGCTGTAGGTTTAGGTACTGATAGTTGCCGATATATCAGGATACTGTTGGCTTGGCACCCTTTGGGTACGAAACTTAATATTTCATACATTTGCTTCGTCTCTTTGGACTTTAAAACCTTGTAAATATAGGTAGAAAGGACCTGTATTTATATTCATCACTAGCGGCCCGCCCTGGCTTCGCACGGGTACTAATCTACGGGTAGAGTGGTGCCTTTTATTACAATATTATGACGTAGTCTTCAACTTAATAGTTCAGTTAATTTGCAATAAATATTTATAAATTATAACCGCAAACCTCCCTATTGAACTAATCTATCTATTAGTGAAAACCGAATCAAAATCCATACAGTAGTTCCTGAGTTTAGCGATCACAGACAGACATGATGCACACGACACGACAGAAAAACGTTTCGACAGAAAAACGTTTCGGGGGACTTTCTTTTATAATATGTAGTGATAGTGATATAAGCCGAAAGACGTCCACGGCCTCCCTTAAAGATCTCCATGACGATCGGTCCTGCTCTACTCGCATCCAGCGGATTCCCGCGACCTTGACTAGATCGTAGGTCCACCTTGTGGGGGCCTGCCTACGCTTTGTTTTTCGGTATGTGGTCGCCACACTAGAACCTTTACGGCCCATCGGCCATCGGTTCGTCTGGCGTATTTATCTTAAAACCCCTAAATTTAGGCACATCCGGCTTAACCCTTATCTCCTCAGCAAAACTTTAACAATTTTAGGAAGAAACGAAACAATCAGCATAAACTTTCGTCCGGAATAAAAAAGGACAACCAAAATAAAATTCGTTTAATTTCCTCGCCAAACTGGCTGCTTTAGCGAAACGAATAAAACAACTAAAAACAAAGCGAGCACACAGTTAGGGCACAGTAAAAATATATTGCACTGCAACCTTACTTACCTACGTACCTCATCTATTTCCTTATCTCTGGGATTTATGGACAGAAAGCTCTTCCTAAATTTCACAGCAATAAAGCATGTTATATTTGGACAAGTTACAACACTGCCACCATAAAAAAAATATTTTCCATATAAAAAAATTCACCATACACTAACTCTTACTTTTAAATAAACAAGATTTGTTATATATTTTTTTTACATTATAATTTTATTAGTTTTATTTTATTCAGTTTTATTGCCTATCTAATATTTCTTTTTTTACGCAGATTTTAGTTCTGTTAGTTTAGAAGTTAAATGTTTTTAGTATATATTTACAATGTAAACCATTTTTTTTCTTTCATGCTTTCTTAGACGCAGAAGTATACAATCGTAAGCTTCCGTTGCGGTTAAATTAAATTGTCTTTTGCCTTAATAGTCCTGAGATCTCTTGATTAAAAAAAAACTATTTTTTATTTTATCGTTTGATTAAGTGCTTCAGAGCATATCAAAAGCATACTACTTTTCAATGTGGTTTGTTTATCACCTTCAAATACAGGATGTTAGGTAAATTGTTTACCGGAGGTTTTGGCCCAAATTACTTAACACGTTGTACAAATACATCCTTACTTTTTAACACCCTGGATATTTTAAGGGCTCTGTCCATGAAACCAATAAAATTTTCCCTAGTTACATAGGTTGAATATAAGCAAAAATTATTGACTCCCATACAAACTGCTGAGAGCATTGCATTGCATTGTTGGCAGCATTTTGTGAAAGAGTTCAAATGTCTTTTCTTATTTCGACCTATGTTTCTTAAAAAGTTGTTCAGTTTCATGGACAGAACTACCCCTTTAATTTAAAGGCGTGATAAAAAATAACGCTGTTTTAACAGGAACTAACAACTCTAATATTGATAGTTATATACAACCCTAATATGTTTTCTACACAATATAAACCTCTCTATACTGCGTCGAAATAGAACACAAAAAAGCTGCTGTTGCAGGCCGGATTGAACTTGCACGGGAATCGAACTCTACTACTAGAATACAAATTGTCTGTTTCTGCTTTCGTGGATTTTAGTTAGCTTAAAATTTCGTTGTGCATTTCTGGATTTATGAACTACAGGGTTGCATTTCTACGATTTGCATTGAAATTAAAAATACAAACACTAGGATACCTACATTACGAGTAATTACGAGTTCCCGCACAAAGCCTGGAAGGGAGAACGCCTGGAAGGGAGAACGCAAATAGTTTTGACGTTTTTGACTTTGGCAGGATGGAATTCTGCGTAGGGTTAATCTCTTCCGGGGTATGCGAAGGAATTGGTAGGGCTTTTGTACCTATTTTTGCCGTAAAGCAGCAGTATTGTGTTTCGTTCTTAAGGGTAAGGGAGCCAGTGAGATTACTAGCACAGGAGACATAATATCTTAGTTCTCAGGGTGGGCAATGCACTTTGCTGTCTTATTAGCGTCAAAGTATGTCACTAATAAGACAGTGGGTGCTATGGGCGGTGGAAACCACTTACCATCAGGTCATACATATCATCACTATCATAAAAGAAAGTCCCCCGAAACGTTTTTCTGTCGTCATCCATCCATCCATCATGTCTGTCTGTGATCGCTAAACTCAGCAATTACTATATTGATTTCGATCCGGTTTTCACTAATTGATAGATTCATTCAATAGTAAGGTTTGAGGCTATAATTTATAAATATTGAGTGCAAATTAACTGAACTGTGATGATGTTTGTCGATCGAGTCGGAAAAAACGTGCCTCTTGAGAGCTTTCTGGGCGTGCGCTGCGCAAATGGTTTCATTTACATAAAAGTTATGTATGAAAGAATTGTTGCTCTCTAAGAGTTCTGAAGAAAAGTCTGCAATAGTATTTGTCTATCTTTTAAGGATAACCAACAGTAACCAACTATTTGTAGCAAAAAAGTAGATTTTCAAAATATGGTATTTTTGAACGTATTTTTGCCCTCAAGGTATGGATCCTTATCTAAATTAAAAGGCTAGTGGCCCGCCCCGGCTTCGCACGGGTACTAATCTACGAAGAGTGGTGCCTTTTATTGCGATTTAAAAGTAAAAAAACAAATCTAAGAAATTGCAACACTTTCTAAGTAGGTATTTATAGAATTCAGAGCTCAGAAAAAAATTACCTATCCAATATATCTACAACTAACTAAAACAAACTATGTACCTAAACAACAAAAAATAACCTTACGACTACAAAAAGAAACTATAGAAAGTTCGCTCCGGACGACAACCACAAAAGAATACAAGTACCCAAAATTTTAAAAATCAGGTGGAGTATATGTGTTCTGTGTGTCGGACGACCAGTCGCAACGACTTGTGCCCTCCAAGTGTGCCCAATGAGTATATATATATATAATTAAGTGTGCCCGTCGGGTTCCTCGCTCGCTGATATTAACTTCGGAAACTCTCGTCTAAGCTCGGCTATCAACGGAAATGCGCATCGAGTGCGAAGCTCATTTTAGGACTTTAATCAAATCAAATCAAATCAAATCAAATCAAAATCGTTTATTCATTGTTGGATATTAAAATCTCTTAATGACGTCAGCTAAACTACATCGCTTCACAAACAATGTGGCGCCATTGTGGGAAAAAAAAGAAGCGACAATAAAAACCCACGCGCTCTTTTAAATATGTTTGAATGTACAAGGTTGATATACAACATACATAGGTCAGTTTTAATTTTGAATTAGCCTGTTAGAACCGTAGTCTAATCCCATGGATTTTTCTCTTCTAGATAATCTGATATTTTATAATAACCCTTCTTACATAATTTCTGCTTGATTACAGTTTTGAATTTATCTAACGGTAAACTTTCAATATCAGTGGGTACCTTATTATAGAAGCGTATACATTGACCTTTATATGTTTTACTAATTTTGTGAATACGGCTGACATGAGAAGCAAGTTGATTCTTGTTTCTTATGTTGACACTGTGCCTGTCACAATTTTTATCAAAAATATGTATATTCCGTTTAGCATATATTAAATTCTCATAAATGTATTGCGACACAAAAGTCAAAATGTTGATTTCTTTAAATTTATTTCGAAGAGATTCTCTAGGCTTCATTTTATAAATTGCACGAACAGCTCGCTTTTGTAGTAAAAAAATGCTGTTTGCATCCGCAGCATGACCCCATAACAAAAGGCCATATGACATGAGACTATGGAAATAATTAGAGTGATTTCCAAGATTCGTTTAAATAACATGGTATAAAGGACAATTTTGATCTATGTTCATTACTTATTATTATTAACCTTTTAAATTAGATAAGGATCCATACCTTGAGGGCAAAAATACGTTCAAAATTACCATATTTTGAAAATCGACTTTTTTGCTACAAATAGTTGGTTACTGTGGGTTATCCTTAAAATATAGACAAATACTATCGCGGACTTTTCTTCAAAACTCTTAGAGAGCAACAATTCTTTAATACATAACTTTTATGTAAATGAAACCATTTACGCAGCGCACGCCCAGAAAGCTCTCAAGAGGCACGTTTTTTCCGACTCGATCGACAAACATCATCACAGTCCAGTAATTTGCACTCAATATTTATATATTTTAGCCTCAAACCTTACTATTGAATGAATCTATCTATTAGTGAAAACCGTATCGAAATCAATATAGTAGTTCCTGAGTTTAGCGATCACAGACAGACATGATGGATGGATGGATGACGACAGAAAAACGTTTCGGGGGACTTTCTTTTATAATATGTAGTGATTATAATATATTACTACTGCTAATTAATTTATTAGCAGTATTAAGTTTACCTTTGCAACGAATTGTTCAAAGTCATAGCCGAAGAAATGTCGTAGCCGTTAAGATTAATTAATTTTATATGCTGTGGATAACGAAGATGAAATTACTTAAATGGTCATCTTTTTCGAATTTTCGCAAAATCGTATCAAGATACACGCTAACGACGTGTAGCAGTCTTGTAGGCAACTCGTAGGTAAAGCGTAGTAGCAATTACGTAGCCTTTTGCTACGCCGTAGGCATATGGCTACTTGTAGGAATATAAGAGTATGTGTGACAAGGTATTTTGACATTCATTCAGTCATTGTAAATACGGCATAGGCGACGTTCTGTAAATTTTGTATGAGGATGTCAAATCACGTTTGATGATTTGACATTTTAACTTGGGACACAATGGCATATGTCATCTCATATTAACATAAATTCGTATTCCTTCTATTCCGAGTGGAGCAAGGCGTCTGAATTCTTTGGGAATAACGCAAACCTTGTTCGTTAATAGACGTTTAAGTTCTTGTTAAATAAAATGACTAAAACACAAATAAACTGGAGTAGCATGGCGGCGCCATGCCCCATGACTTAATTTCGAATTAATTAGTAAACTGTTAAATTTGTCGCAACCAAATAAAGCAATTCACACACGATATATGGTGATACGAAACGAGCGAGCTATTCTCTAACCATTTTTTTTTCTTTTAGTTTTTTTATTTTCAAAACAGAATAATACATATATATGCTTGCTTAGTTCATAGTGATTGATAGGGGGGTTTACCATAGTCGCCATGCATAGTCAGCAGACCCCCACAAGGTGGACCGACGATCTGGTCAAGGTCGCGGGAAGCCGCTGGATGCGAGCAGCGCAGGACCGATCGTCATGGAGTTCTTTAGGGGAGGCCTATGTCCAGCAGTGGACGTCTTTTGGCTGATATGATGATGATGATGATGATAATGCTTGCTTAATAAACTTATACAAGGTGTGACAAAAAGGTTATACCAACTCTGAAGGATATAAATCTGCCCATGAAGCTGAACAACTTTCCCTAAGGAACATGTAGGTCGAATGCGAAAATGAATTTTTGACCTCCTATAGAAACTGAATCAGCTGATAGTGCATTTTGTATGGGAGGTCAAAAATGCTTTTTCGTATTTCGAAATATGTTCTTTTGGGAAAGTTGTTCAGTTTTATGGGCAGAATCATATCCTTCCGGGTTGATATACCCTTTCCGTTATACCTTGTACATAGTATAGATTACTATAATTTGAGATTATAAGTTATTGTAATTTCAATGTTAAAATTATGGAGGTAATTATTAAGGAAGAGCGGGGTTTCCAATTATAAGCAAAACGAAAGAAATCATTTAATGTAAATACAGGAACATTATAGAAGCTAGTAGTGGGTAAAGCTTCTTTATGTAGAAACATTAAAACAAAATGAATAAAATAAATTAACAAGTTAAAATTCAGTAACAAACAAAAACACTTGACACAGAGAGGTTAATTTCAAGATTTAGAATAATTTGTTTACATCAATTACATTAAAAAATCAATCAAATAATTAAAATCTATCAATCGATTAAAAATTTGAGTTTAATTCATCATTTTGAAAAATATTTAATGTACAGACTTTTCTCCACTTTTATTATATGTATCATCATGACATCCCATGAAAAGTCACCTACAGGACAAGGATCTCCCTCCAGAATTCTAGATTTTGCTGAAACAATGAGGAGGGGAAGTACCATAGTCACCACGCTTGTCAGCGTTACGACTGGCACCATGGACCGCGGTGATTGGTGACCACAGATAGTATGATGGTACAATACACAAAAGGATACTGCGGCCCAACCTCTTGTTCATTAACCCTTCGTCGCCTCTTTCGACACCCACGGATAGAGATGGGTTGGTACTATTCTTTGCCGGTACCACACGGCAATTTATATGTATAGATGAGTGTAAACACCTCTCTGCCTCAGATTATTTTTTGTGAAGATATGGTGTGATAACATTTCGATCGTTTAAAAAATAGTTCTCTTTCCAGAAACAGGCCCCTAAATTACTCGATTCATAAATCATACCTCTCCATATATTGCAATTGAGTTAAATTGAGAGCTTGTCAGTTTTAATGAAAATAAGTTTGTTTGTATACGAAAGCGCATGATATTAACTGAACTTTGTGTTAAACTGGACATAATGGTAAATAGTCATTAGTTGTGGACGTTTTGGTATATATTATTTTCCTGAGCTGTTTACTTAGAGCTTTTTAAAATAAAATATACATTTGTAATGATTTGTTCATCATCATCATCATATCATCCCATAACACGTCTACTGCAGGACAGGGAATTCCTTCTAGAACTTCAGGAAAAATGCGTGGTTCTTTGGAGGGGATTTACCATAGTCACCACGCTTGTCAGCGTTGCGGCTGGCGACCGCTGTTGTAGGTGACGTAAGATGGTAAGATACACAGAAAGATAATGCTGCACATCCTCCGGTTCTTATGCCCTTAGTCGCCTCTTACGACACCCAGGGGCAGAGATGGGTTAGTACTATTATTGAATGATTAGTTATTCATCTGATAAAAGGATGTTTTTGTCATTAAACTTCACGAAAATAAAATTGCAACGAAATTGTACGAGTATTGACTGCATATTTTGGAAGTGGGGCATTTCTTTCTTCAAATACTATTATACCATGTAACATATAAAATACTCAAACCAACTATAGACTTTTAAAAGTTGTGATACTATTATCTGGAGGAACCTTTAAACTGTTATTATTTAACTGAAAATCTAACTGCAAAAGTTCGTACATCATAACATCCCATAAAACGTCCACTACAGGACAGGAGCTCCCTCCAAAATTCCAGCTTTTGCTGAAACAATGTGGAGGGGAAATACTATAGTCACCACGCTTGTTAGCATTACGTCTGGCACCATGGACCGCGGTTGTTAATGACGACAGAATATACACGGAAGGATGCTGCTTAACATCCTCATATCTCTCTCCTCTGGTTCATTAACCCTTAGTCGCCTCTTAGAATACCCACGGGTAGAGATGGGTTAGTACTCTTCTTTGCACCACACGGGTAACAAAAGTTTGTACAAAGAATTCAAATTCCAGCACCATAAAATTAAAAAGTTTAAAAGTAAACGCCCACAAACAAAAATGCAACATGTTCCGGTATAAACTAGTTTTCGCCGGCTTAACTCGGACCCTGGATCACGGATATGCACGCGGTATGAGAATTTACCGCCGCTGCATGCAAAGTTGCGGGACTTATGGGTAAGACCTAGAATATACGAAACAACACTTTAACCTATACTATTAAACAAGCAATATTTGTATATTTTTTGTACCAATCGTTGAATTGGGTCGATCGAGATGTCCCTTTGCCTATCTAATACCCGCCATATCGTTCAAAGCATAACCTTTGATGATTTGCCCGGCCACGCTTGGGCAAATAGATTCTGTAGAGTGACCAACCTAACCTACAACATTACGATGTCCCCATCCTAGACTGGAAGGGCAAATCGACAAATAGATTACTCTCATTGATCTGCCCATTTTTATACAGGGGCATAATCAGACAACGACACTGAACAACTTCAGTGAACAAAACATTCAGAAAATTGCCCGATCAAGTTTGCAATTTTGTATGGAGACGTGGATATGTTTTTACCTTCCCTGAAAGTTTTGTTCACTGAAAGTTGTTCAGTGTCGTTGACTGATCATGCCCCTTCAGTATTCGAAAGGCTGTCCCTAACACCCTGTAAAGGGCACAACATAAAATAATTGGCATGAAAGAGAGAGAGAAAGAGAGACGCTATTTAGGGAAAGTTGTTCAATGGTCCTAGTAAGATACTCAGAGGAACGCAATTGATCAAGAAGCAGCTTTTAATGAAGACTGCTTTATATTATTATAAATTGGGTTTAGATAATTTGCGTCTCACCGTGTATTCAAAGCCTTATAGGTAAGGGGAGAAAACAACAATGTGCCGACGGATTATGTATTTCCTAACTCCTACTTTGTGTTCACTTTATATTGCCATTTCTGTTGCTAATTGCTTCTCTTACTGTCAAATACCTCGATCCTGAGCTTATAAAAAGTAAACACTAACCAATTCAAGTACGACGAAGCTATACAAGCTAAAAATTATTATATCATCATAACATCCCATGAAATGTCCACTGCAGGACAGGGAATTCCCTCCAAAAATCCAGCAAAAATGCGTTCAAAAATCAAGGAATTTGGAGGGTAAGTACCACAACAGTCACGACACTTGTAAGCGTTGTGGCTGGCACCATTGACCGCGGTTGTTGTTGACCGCAGTATATAAACGATACGCAGTAGGAAGCTGCCGCCCATCCTCAGCTTTATAGTCCCTTAGTCACCTTTTACGACACCCACTGGTAGAGATGGGTTGTTACTATTCTTTGCCGGAGACTACATTGACGACTACTATAGCTAACAGAGCGTTATCCGAGAGCTGCATTCAATACAAAATTGTGCCTCGCAACTTATAATCTCGTCTCTTCGTCATCGCACTCTTCATCTCTGAAGGTCGTGTCTAACTATGTCGATTCCTGTTGTTGTTGGTAGGCAACCGTGGTGGTCTTGATTAGTGTTCGCCATGAGTTTCTGTCTTCTGCCCGTCGGAGAGCGGTGGTAATAGGCAGGTTGAGTACGGCTTTGATCTGGTCTGACCAGCGGTGATGTGGTGCTCTACCTCGAGATCTACTCCCCTCTACTCCCCTCTCCATCTCGTAGCACAGAATAAATACAAGTAATAGTACTATCATACAGAACGGACACTGTCCGCTCCCCTTACAATTCACCTCGCACGGCGCACCCCTGCGCACACACGTCCGCGAGATTCTAGTGGTGCTTCTGAAAGTTTTTACTGAATATGCGGGCTTACGTGACCTTCCAATTTCAAATTTCAAATTTGCGCTCGGTGTATGTTGTGTCCAGGGTGTGCTAGAAGCTTATAAATAGAGCTTTTTTAAAAAATTTACTTAGTATGTACGTGTAGTTTGGCAGGAAGAATAATTCTACGACGTGAAATGGACAATAATCCTGAAACATACATCTCAAGATGGTCAATAGCTTTTTCCAGAGAAATGAGGTCGAATTAGAAAAAAAACTGTTTTCCATTTTAATAAGTATCGCGCATTTTGGATTGTTGAACATTTTTTTTTTCACCTATGTCTGTTAGAAAAAGTGATTCAGTTTTGATTTTGATTTTGATTCAGATTTATTTTCATCAGACAAGTTTATAACACATTTTATAAAAAATAAAATCATTTTATTGACAATATTTAAAAGTTTAACCTTTTTAGGCTTACGATATAATAAACAAGTAATTAATGAAAGGCAATGAAACCGCAACAAAGCATTCCACAAAATTAACTGGAAAATATTAACCGTACTCACCACGTTAATTTAACAAACTGTTAATTACAGTTGACAGAGAATGCGGTTCCGTTTAACTAATAGTCAGTTGTTATCAAAGCGAAATTTAATAATGTGTAGATCAAATTGTACAGTCGAAGGTATATTTTCGGGCTTGTTTATTACAAATAAAAAATCATTTATTTCTCAATTCATTTAAATCAATTACATAATTATAAAAAATATATCACAGGACGAACCGATGGCCGATGGGGCGTAAGGGTTCTAGAGTGGCGACCACATACCGGAAGACGAAACTTTGGCAGGCCTCCCACAAGGTGGACCGACGATCTGGTTAAGGTCACGGGAAGCCGCTGGATGCGAGCAGCGCAGGACCGGTCGTCATGGAGATCTTTAGGGGAGGCCTGTGTCCAGCAGAGGACGTATTTCGGCTGATATGATGATGCTGAAAAAAAAATAGAAAAAAATACGCACTGAATACTTACAGTAGGTAATGTAAATTTTATTGATTGATTCTTTCGCGTTTTTAAAGACGGTGACCATTTGACCGCCTCAGTACTTGACCGGCACAAGACAAGCAGTTTATTCTTACTAATAAAAAAGTAGTTTCTAGTTAGTTTAGTTCCCCACTGGGAATCGAACCCAGAACTGGATCGAGATCCGAACGCTTAAAACACTAAAATAAGGTCATCGTATTAGGCCCGTTTTGACAGCTATCAAATATATGAAAAATTATGACTTGCAAAGAAAAATGAACCCTGTGTGTCGGTAATTAGGAGACGTCAAAACGGACTTCTTACGTTGGCGGGCTACTTTTAGACTAATAAGGCTGTTGTAATGACGACCTATGTTTTCCTTGTCCATTGTTCTATACCACCTACATCTTATCACTTATACTAAAGCTGTGTACTCACTGGCGACTGTCAACAGCGAGTGTTGACACAAGCAACGCCCGGAGCCATCCGTCAGTCAATCCGCTGTAGACTGTACGATTTGATTGATGTAATAATGTTCCTAAATTAACCTAAGCTGTATTATATTTATAATAAAATGTAATTTTTCGATTTTCTTTCGAAGATTTTTTGATTTTAATAGATTTTTACGAACTTATATTCAGGGAGATGACGTCTTTAAAGACACACTGATGCAATACCTACGTACACAAGTAGTGACAGGAAACCTTTCTAAAATTAGAAAAACCACAGCAAATTAAAAAAAAGTTCATGTAACTTATGCCAACAGTATCGCTAACAAGCGTGTTATCTAAGGTAATTCCCCTTTACATTTTTCCAGTTTTAACTGGAATATCAGAGGGAGCTGCCTGTTCTGGGATGTTATAGTGATGAACTAGTTTCATCAATTGCCTCCGTGAAATTTCCTTCTTCTTCTTTAAACTTAAGAGCTGTGCTCTTGTCGGTGGAGTAATCGACAATGTTTCCTTGTTTCCGCCACTTCCTTCACCTCCTGATACGACTCGACCTGTACTTTTTCTTTTATTTGTTCCATAAAGGTTCTCCTCGGTCGGCCCCTTCCTCTCTTTCCCTCAATTTTCCCTTCTATGATGTTCTTAATAAACGAATCGTGTCGTATCAGGTGGCCAATCATATTTCCTCTCCGGTTCTCTATAGTTTGTACGATAGATCTCTTTTCTTTAACCCTTTCAAGTACCCTTTCATTTGACACCATTTCTGTCCAGCTTATACCTTCCATCTTTCGCCAACACCACATCTCAAACGCCTCCAGCCTCTCTCTGTCTCTTTGTATCATTGTCCACGTTTCTCCCCCATAGAGTGCGATAGTCCAGATATATGATTTAGTAAACCTTTTTCTAATTTTCAGTGATATCTTTTTAGATTTAATTATATGTTTCTTCCGGTTGAAGGCTTGTTTGGCTATTGCAATTCTGGCTATTATGTCTTGTGTGCATCGAGAGTCAATATAATTTAAAACTATTCACTTGCTGTTATTACCCAGTTTAACAGGTCTATTGTTCGGTGGCTTTTTGGATGCTGTCATTATTTTAGTTTTGTTGGCATTTATCTTTAATTGGTATTTCCCACAGTCGAAATATTTTAGCTTGATTAGAATGACAGCAAGACAGAACTTAGCGAGAGAACAAGACGGATCGATACGTGTCTTTGTCACTCCAATATCTTACGCATCGCTCCGTCCTGCTCTCACACTGGTGTCATTCTAATCATGCTACATTATTTCGACTCTAGGTATTATTGCATGTCTGTCGGTCTTCTACAGATTGTACTTCGGAGAGTGTGCTCAAGAGCTCCACGAGCTTATTCCACCATCTCCCTTCTACCATCGGGAGTCCAGACGCACCGCAGGATATCACCCATACTTGGTTGATATTCCGCACATTCGCACAAAGCGCTTTGAAACATCTTTTATAATGCGCACAGCTAAAGAGTGGAATTCTCTGCCTGCGTCTGTGTTCCCGAGTTCATATAATCCGAATCTATTCAAGTCGCGAGTGAATAGGCTTCTACTGGGCAAGCCCGTTCCATCGTCGACCTCATCTCTGTCTTCAAGACTAGATCGAGGTCAAGAGTAAGCCCATTGACAATAAAAAAAAAAAGGTTAGGGGACAGATTGTTTTGTTTATTTATTAATATGTCAGGTTTAGACATTGTCGATAGTCCTAGATAGCTGTAAAGGCTTACTCTTCGATTAAGATCACTCATCATCTTAGCCACATCGCGTCTCACTGTAGTCAGACTTGCGTATTTCTCCTGATGGCTTATATCAGACCCCCGCACTAGGATTTTATTGTACCTTGCTCGGCTGCCGCACGTAGACTGACTCCAAATGGAAGCAGGGGACGGGTGCGCACTCACAGTCACACCACTCTGAAGTCAGTCGCTATTGCAATAATTGCTCGTCATTACAAGAACCATACTCATGACCCGGAAGTTCACCCGACAAATATATTTATTGCATGCTACAGTTATCTAACAATCTAAATACATAATTGTTTAATAACATTTAACAACCTGCTCGAGCATAGCAAAATTTCCAATCATAGTATAGCAACACAACTGTTTTTAAACGCGGAAAGTTCCACGTCCGAAAAATCTGTCAAGTCTGAAACCAGCGGAAATTTCGTCAGATGTGTCATAGGTTACCTAAAAAGCGTTGTGAGCGTAATGAGCGGAACTCTCTGCGTCAAAAAGATCTGCAAGTGAGTCGCTATACTAAGTTGTTCGTCACTTATTACATTAGGATGATCGCGCATAAAAATATAAGATTTATGTCAAACATAGCATTTGGTCAGTTATTTAAAATTATTTTTTTTTGTTTTGTTAAATATCTACAATCAGTCATGGAGACTATAAGCAGATTTGTGGCAATATAATTGGCGGGTGGGGCGTAGATCCACTGATCTTATCTGCGCCCATTATTCTTCTAAGCCATCTATGGCATGTTTTCTTTTGAGTATTTAAAATTAACATAAAGATTTAATTTAATAAGTAGGTCGCTAACATGTGTAATTGGCTTATTGAATTGGTATAATTAAAAGTGAAACAGTAAAGCACCGGTGAGTCCGAACGGATACGGTAAGCAAAGCAACCAGGGTTGAACTCGAGATTCTGCATTATTGCGTATAAACTACGGTTTATTTCTGGTTGTCATATACGGTGACTTACTACCTATTGAAATTACCTTTCGAATGACGAATAAAATATAGACTACAGTTGGCCGGAATCGGAGGTACAACCATAGAATTATAATACACTACGGTATGACCCACCAAGTTCAGAAACCCGGGTCACGTGGTATTAGTCTACTGGCTATTAGGCTAATGGCTGTAAGGGCCAATGTAATACGACCGTGTAAATTGGCAACTGTTTACTTAATTGCATAGATTATTACATATTTTTGATGGTGGAGTCTTAGAGGTTAATACTACAATAATTTTATCAGTTAGGAATTCTTTAACACTATAGTAACACTTTATAAAGAAGATTTCTTTAAGTTTATTTCTAAATAATTTTTCTTAAACTTTTAAACTTAAGGATAGGGAACCTAAATACAATAAACGTATTTTTTTGTAAAAATTTGTTGTTTTTTTTGTAAAGGGGTAGTAAATCGCTTTCATTCAGTAACTCGTACTAAGCCCGAGAGCACACCGGGGCGAATGTTGACAAACGCCCCAAGCGATCCGTCAGCGGCAATTGTTGACGGAAGTTGATTGATGTATTATTGTTAAATATTGTGCACTTGGCTTAATTCCGTTCCTTTTACAAATCAGCTTTCGAGTTTACTTTATTTCTCGAAGAAAGCAAGTATTTGGACAAGCGCAGAAAGGGTAACATTAAAAGCTCGATTTTACGACGATCATCGAAATGTTTAAATCAAAGAAGATGGATCAAAATCACCCCACGTCCTACAGCAAAGAGGAGTATCTAAAAAAATTACAAAAATGAAGTATAAAAAGATGGTATACTTTTAGATACTATCCTTCCTTACAGTCTAAAATATAAAAAAATGCTATGAAAATTCGTTCTATAAAATAAACTTGTTCTCATATTTAAGAGCCGCGCCGTTGTCGGTATAATAAAAATATCGGTAAAATAAACAATGTACCAAAAAATATTAAATGAGTAGCGATGCAGTCGCAATACAGTCGAGGCAGTCGAGTCAAGACGAGTCAAAAGTCGAGGCATTCAAGTAAAGTTGACTTGACTCTACTTGAATTGACTTGACTCGACTTGCCTTGACTTGACGACGCTGTATCGCGATTGCATCGTAACTGCATCGCTAGCGCTACTCACTTAATATTTTTTGGTACAATATTTATTTTACACACTGTCCCTGAACTAATTTTCATAATATTTTTTTAAATGTTAGACTGTAAGGATGGTATTTAGAAGTATATCTTTTTATACCTCATTTTTATATTTTTTCGATATACTTCTCTTTGCGGTAGGACGTGGGGTAAATTTGTATGGACTGCGATACTTTTTCTTTCCTTTTTAGAGTCCAGTAACTTTGTGGGACGAAACGACAACATTTAGCTAAAAACCTATGTAATTTCCAAAAAAAATCTTCAACACTGACAGACAAAACTTTGCCCTGACAAGTGGGTCTTGAAGCATACAATATACAGGGTGTAAGGGACAGGTTGGCAAATACTGAAAGGGCATGATCAGTCAACGTAACTGAACAACTTTTAGCGAAAAAAACTTTCAGGAAATGAAAAAAAAATCGGCTTCTACATACAAACTGTCCCATCAAGTTTGCAATTTTGTATGGAGAGACCGATTTTTTTTTCATTTCCTGAAAGTTTTGTTCGCTGAAAGTTGTTCAGTTACGTTGACTGATCATGCCCTTTCAGTATTTGCCAACCTGTCCCTTACACCCTGTATAAAGACGCCGGTAAGATCAAAAAGTAAGGTAAGGGTAAGGTAAGGTAAGCTAAGTTCATAAGGGGTTGTTTTAGTAACAGTTTATTGATTCAGTTAAATTACATCGTTCTATAAACAAATAAAAGTGGTGCCATGTTGAAAAAAATAAATAAACAAATAAGCGACAACAAAAATCTCACACGCTCTTTCAAATGTGTTTGAATGAACTCTTGCATTAAAATTATCGCCATTCCGTGGCGACAGAGCAGTTTAAGCTAATTTCAGCGTGTTTCCATTTTATTCATCCTGTATCTATTTGACGCAAAGCGAGTATTATAGAGACAATTAAATAGAATAAAAACTATAATTTTCATTTTTGTGTCTAGAGCTTCAAATTTTAGAACAAAGGACTTCAAAATACTTCAACTATGTATTTATCTAATGTGTTTACTAGAATAAAATAAAATAACCTGTCCAAGTTAATGCTATCTAAAACAGAGCCATATTGAATTGGTGGAAACCTGACCTTTGTCTGAATAAAGTAAGTAGATCTAGATTTATGTTAATGAATTCCATATGAATTCAGTGCTAAGAAGTTCATGTGTAAATATGCTGGTATATCAACCAAGTGGGATATCCTGCGGTACGTACCTACACAATGATACAGAAAATACAAAAAAATATATATGTTCGTAGACTGTTAATTTTCCCATCTAACTGAAAAACTTTTCCATTTCATTTCAAAAATATAGAATTTTGAAACTAAATTTCATCCATCAATTCACCCTCAAGGGATGATTTCTCAAAATGCTGCAATAATAATTTCTTTTTTTCCTTCTTACTAGCTATGACCCAAATTTGTATGTGACCCGAGTCAAAAAATAGCACTTTCATACTAAGTTTCATGCCTTTTTCACGGGTTAATTTCGGGCAATCCTGTCATAATGGACTGTTTTAAAGTACAACGAACTTTTGTTACAAAATTTCACACTCGTAGCTTATGGGCGTTGACGAATCAGTCAGGCAGTCATACAGCCGGATATAATCTTTTATATAATTAGGAACATCGTATACAGTGACATTAAAATTTTTCACAGTTAACTTTGATTTAAATTCTACTTTAACGTTTTATGTTTTCTAGATTTTCATCAAAAAATTAAAACAGAGTTTAAGAGGCTAGTGGCTCTGAAAATTAAAATGTGGATAGAGTTCTTAAAACTGAACAACTTTACCTTCTCAGTCTAGATTATACTCCTATTTCAGTCTGTATAGTTAGTATGCCTTCTGTGGATCAATCCTAAATTCAATTTCATATTTGAAATCGATACCAAATCCGTATTCTGTGCACATCGTAATGAGTCGGCCACGTTCGATTCTAATCAACGGTCTCGATAGAATCTGCTCGATTTAAATCAATGTGTGTGTGCTAAGCCCAGCTTTCAATGCAATATTGGAATTATGCGGTGGTACTTATGGTTCGAAACTCGAATCAAATTAATAATTCTTGAGCATAGTTAAGCAGTGATTATCGCTAACGAAAACAATTAAATCAATAAAACCAACTGATCCAAAGAAAACAAGATCAAAAGAAAACCAAGACATAATAAATTTCATTAATGCAGGTCTAATTATACATCGTAAATATTTATTTTATATCAATATGATCAAATTATTTAGTTTTGGGGAACATAATACCGATTCTTTTGACCTCGATCTAGCTCTCAGGACAGAAATAAGATCAACGATGGAACGAGGTTGCCCAGAAAAATCCAATTCACTCGCAAATTGAACAGATTCGGGTTATATGAACTCGGGAATATAGAGGCAAGCAGAGTATTATTCCAAACTCCGAACGAAGTGCATGAACGATATCCTTTCATATTAACCAAGTTTGGGTGATATCCTGCGTTGCGTCTGGTCTTCAAAGATTGTTTTGATTACACTGATAAATGATCAAACCGGCGTCAAATAAAATAATGACTTAAATCTTTGCGAAAAACTTTCTGGCTCTTGGGTACTTCTTAATGGAAAAACTGACAAATAAAGAAGACTTTTGCTAGATATTTTTTTTATTGTCAATGGGCTTACTTGACCTCGATCTAGCCTTGAGGACAGAGATGAGGTAGACGGTGGAACGAGCTTGCCCAGAAGAAACCTATTCACTCGCGACTTGAATAGACTCGGGTTATACGAACTCTACCCGTGCGCATTATAAAAGATGTTCCAAAGCGCTTTGCGCGAATTTGAATCAGAATGGCAATCTCTTTCATTTCACAATTTCGAGATTCTTATGAAACACCTAGTATTTGACTTTTTCCTTTGTATATAACTTTCATTCTGCGGCTTTTTCAGGATCCCTAGACAAGTGTTTTCTGTAATCGTAAACGCTAGTAGAAAAGAATGAAAATGTAAGGCTGTGATTTTAAAATAGAAAAAACTTAATACGGGGGTTCACTCAATTGACAAGATCATGTAAATACCATTTTCGTCGGCTTATTACAGACCTATGGACCCTAGGGTCCAAAACAAAACTAAGAGACTCGTACTGTTTTATCACTCGCCCCATTGGACCTCTCGTGTGATTTTCTTCACAACAAAACTCGTTAAATAAAGGAAAAAGTTTGACGATAATCATAAGGAGGCGAACCGTTTCAAGAAAGATATCTACAGTGCTAGCTTTCAGCTCTGCTGCTTGGCCCACGTGGGAATTTTTGGAAAATAAAGCCTTTTATAAATATGTTGATACGCGTGAAATTTAGAACAAAGTAGCTCATATGTCCTTTCCAATGGTTTAATATATTTATTTCTTTTTCTTTATTTAAAAAGTCCATTACAATCTAAATACGCAGATCTGTGACTCCTGTACTAAGCTCTAAACTAAGCTATTTATTCCAAATAGCATCGGTTCAGCAGATTAATCTTAAAAACAAAACAGGAAGACAGATAGATATTTATTCACCAGAAAAAAAATAAGGGATGATTCTGCCCATGAAACTGAACAACTTTTCCTAAGGAACATAGGGCGAAATTACGAATTTTACTTTTTTGCCCTAGTGCACAAAATTCGACTTTGTACAGCCTATATCCTGCACAAATAAGCACTTTCAGAGCATGAGAAGTGAAATAGTTATTTGTTATGCAAGGCAGCAAAAGCGTTATTTGGCGTGAGTGCCTTGTATTGAAACCTGAGCAAGCGAAGGATTCTAGAATTGAACCACGAGCGAAGCGAGTGGTTCAAAAGAAGAATCCTGAGCGTAGCGAAGGTTTCAAGGCACGAAACGCAAAATAACTATTGCTGCCGAGCGAAACACAAAATTTTTCACCTCACTAAAGCGAGGAAGCAGCCAGTACCGCAGTGTGGAGAGCGGCTAAAAATCGCTTTTGGCCGCAGAAAAACCTTTTGCCCGCTAGGGGCCAAAAATCGCTTTTGGCCGCAGAATTTAACCGACAAACCAAACACTTTCGAGCTAGTGAGGTGAAAAAGTAATTTCTATATTTCGACCTATGTTCTTAGGGAAAGTTGTTATTTATGGGTAGGGCAACCACCCGATTAATTTGCAGACATAATACACTAAACATCCTGTATAGGAAAAGCATTATTAATGCTTCAGCGTAGTTAATGAATACGATCAAATTAGATATAGCTGCTCATTAAGCCGAGTAAGTTAACTGCCAAAGTTCTAATTACACAGTGAAATCTCCACTCATTGTTCCTGAAAAATTGTAAGGGAGGACTTCTTTAACTGCAGTAGGCTAGGAGATGGCTGTTCTAAAGTAAGGCTATCACAACAATGAAAATTCGCTCGCTAATGATCATCATACGGTGTACCGAAAACTGAAAGGGCGTACTCAGTCAACGAAACTGAACAACTTTAACTAAGAAAAATTTTTGGAAAGTGATAAATTTTTTTGACCTCTCCATGTGATGATCGGACAGTTTGCATGAAAAGGTCAAATTTTTTTTCATTTCCCAAAAATGTTTCTTTGAGAAAGTTGTTTAGTTAAGTGGACTGAGAATCGTCGTAGAATTTTCAGTGCACCTTGAACCCTTTCTACGATAAACACACAGATACACTGAAACACTCCGTTGACACTATCAGGTAATTTGATTTTGTGTCTCTTTCTCCCACTTTTCTCAAACTGTTTCGATTATTCAATTATTTCACTTATAACTATCAAAGCTCTCACACAAAATATTTTTTTTTATCAAAACTAACACTTAAATGGAACATTGGAGTAGGGAACAAAAAAAGACATGATGGGTTTTTATGGCTATTTTCAGAGGTATCGTGCTTTCACATAAACAACAAACATGCCGAATATCAACCGACTGTCAAATTCCAAGGAGAGAACCTCAAATACAACCCTTGCCCAAAATACCTTGGCGTCACTCTGGATAGGTCCCTGACTTATAGGGAGCACCTCACGAAAACTTCCCTGAAGCTAGCCACTCGCAACAATATCTTGCACAAACTTAGCGGCACGTCATGGGGTGCGTCCGCCGATGTTCTTCGTACAACAGCGCTAAGCCTCGTATATTCTGCAGCGGAATATTGTGCATCTGCATGGTGTGAAAGCGCACACGTGCAAAAAGTTGACACGAGGCTGAATGACGCTATGAGGTGTGTTTCCGGCACTATTAAATCTACGCCTTCCCACTGGCTGCCTGTGCTGAGTCACATTGCTCCACCCCACTTACGAAGATATCACGCACTCATGCGGGAAGCCGAAAAGATCACAGCCCGTCCTGATTTGCCTGCCCACCGGGAGTTTACAGAACCACCACCGCAGCGTCTTAAATCACGCCGACCAACGAGCGAAACAGCGCGAAGACTGGTGACCGATGGATTTCAGGTCGAACAATCCTGGAAGAATGAATGGTTAGAGGCGACTACCGGTAATCGCATCACCCCCTCAGATCCTACTCAGAAACCGAAAGGTTTCTCACTGCAGAGGAAGTACTGGTGCCGTCTCAACAGAATTCGCACAGGACATGCCAGGTGCAATTATAACAAGCACAAATGGGGATGGAGAGAGTGCCCGTTATGCGATTGTGGCTTAGAAGACCAAACCGTTCAGCACATTGTAGAGCGCTGTCCAAAACGACGATATTGGGGTGATCCGGGGGACTTCTGTAACAACTTGACACCTCAGGCTATTGACTGGTTATGTAGACTGGATGTAGACTTATAATTTCCTACAATTAACTGTATTCGCCATACGATTAAATAAATGGCTATTTTGTAACCAATCGCTTCAATGCTCAGGGCTACGGAGTAGAATTATTTACCCTGTGTCTGTGTTTTCTAGTTCAAATAACCCGAATCTGTTGTACTCGTATTAACGAATTTAGTTTACTTTTTGTAGGCAAGCTCGTCCCATCGTCTACCTCATTACTGTCCTCCCTCAGGGCCAGACCCAGGTCAAGATTGTACCCACTGACCATTAAAAAA
Organism: Athrips mouffetella; assembly: GCA_947532105.1. NCBI lineage: Eukaryota > Metazoa > Arthropoda > Insecta > Lepidoptera > Gelechiidae > Athrips > Athrips mouffetella. The sequence continues at coordinate 3,693,240 of OX383969.1, read as the reverse complement.
TATATTAGAGAGGCCTACACACGTCCCGTGTGGTGCCGGCAAAGAATAGTACCAACCGCGGCGACTAAGGGTTAACTGGAGGATGGGCAGCAGCATCCTCCTGTGTCTTACATCTTACTCACTGCGGTCACTTACAACCGCGGTCCATGGTGCCAGCCGTAACGCTTCCCCTCCACATTTTTCCAGCAAAAGCTAGAATTCTGGAGGGAGCTCCCTGTCCTGTAGTTGACGTTTCATGGGATGTTATGATACACTGCCCACAGATAGTGATAACAAATAGTAAATAGACTTAAATTACAATAAAATAATCGTAGAATAATATTTGTTTTATGAATATTTGTCAAATAATAATGTAGAGCATGAGCAGTAAGTTGACCGGTTTCGTGTTTATTGTGCCAATAATATATACTCCAGTAAAATTACGAGAGGTTGTATGGCGAAACGGAAATAATTTGTAATAGCACTGTTTCTTTTTCAGATCGATAGATTATATTTCTGTGTAAAGCTTTTTAATGGAATCCACCTAAATTTACCCCATTTATTTATTTATTTTGCCGTCCAAAGAATAAAAAAATATGGAATTTCTGAAAAAAATGTAAATAGATTGTTGTTTTTATTTACGGCTTGCTATGTAGGTATACTCGTACTCGTACATAATTTCATATTATACATGAATCCACCTAAAAATATTGCCATTTTTGTGTTATTTAACTTTTATACCACGAAATTTTAATACAGTTTATCTTCGCAACCAAAAATAGTAATAGAGCCGTTTTGCTTTTTAATAATTTAAATAGTGCTAAGTACTCACATTTTTGGCAAATCCAACATAAATGTTTACAAAATCATTGTAAACCACCGATTACAAAAAGCTTTTTTTTTATTTTGCATGGGATTTCTGTGAATATACAGAAGAATTTAAAAAGGTTCAGTTTATCTCAGTTTATTTATATTATTTTACCTCGACTTTATTGGGCCTTATACTCGTATATGAAAATAAGTGTCGATTGTTTATTTTGAAAAAAAAATAAACTTTTAAATATATTTAGGGTGGATTTTGATGCCTGCCTATATGTAAAATACACGTTTAACTATGATATAAAGTATATAATTGTCTATGACTATTTTTGCCTAGGCTGTATTTCGAAAAAAATATTCCGATTTAAATTTTAGGTGTATTCGTAAATATTGTGTCTTAACATCATATTTAAAATAAATGGTACAGCAGCACTGCACTTACTTTCTCGCAATACTCAAGGAAAAACTATCAACCGCAAACTTAAATTTGTAATGCCATACACATAGTATGGAAATACGAACTTTTATTTACGTTTTTCCAAAAAAAATGTTCGAATGAAATAGACAGATCAATTCAGAATTCAAACTGACAAACATTAGAACAAACAAACCTCAAACGATTTCGAGTAAATCACATGTTTAACTTTTGGTAGTACTGGAACACCCTTTATATAAATTTTCACAGATCAATGGATCCTACCGTAGGATACTTGCATGGAGATTTTTCAAATTTCCCAACACAGGTTCCTTATGGATAATTGTTCAATTTAGTCTACTGAGCAAGCCCTTTCAGTTTATGGTACACCCTGTGTACTAAATTTTATTGAAAAAAATCATAAATAATATCCAGTCAGGTAGACAACCAATCCAGGATTAATATTATAGGAAATTTTAATAAACGCAATGGAACCAATTTTGGGTAAATCACAAATTTACGATTTGGTGGTACAGGAACACCCCTTATATGAAATTTCACAGAACAATTGATACTGGCGCAAGATATCTTACATGAAGATGCTTGGTCATGCAAAGTTTCATCAAGATTCTTTGAGCCGTTTATGAGAAAATTAAAAATTTTCATTTTCGTTGTATGACAGCTACCCTCAAAATGAGAGCCAGCAAGAAACAACTTAGAACCCTTCGATGGATTTGCATAAAACTCCTAAATTCAAAATATGGTGGCAATCAGACCATTCCAAAGCGTGACGGACAGACCGACCGACGGACCGACCGACCGACCGACCGACCGACCGACGGACGGACATTTTTGGGAGACTTGTTTTTTATGATGTATAAGTGATATAGAACACATTTTTGAGAAAATTAGAAAAACTTTTTTTTTTCACGAATACAATACCTTTCTCGCTCCGCTCGAAAGTAAAAAACCGGTCAAGTGCGAGTCGGACTCGCGCGCCGAGGGTTCCGATATACCTATAGTATTTTTGGAAGCAATAAAGTCCATTTTCAGGACCACAAAACTAAATTTGTTTGTAAAGGTTTTTTGCAGATTTCTGAAAAACTGTGCAACTTAGAAAGATCGTTTTATTTTTGCTGTAAAGTTTACATAAACCTCTGTCAACTGTAATTAATTCAGATTTTCCCTTACTCAAACTTCGGAGATAAGGGGGGGGAATGGTATTTTTTTTGACATGTTTCATCATAACTTGAAAACTAAGAAACTTAAAAAAATACAAAAATATATTTTAAAATGTACAAGTAAAGCCCTTTCATATGATACCCCACTCGACCTAGTAGCGACAATTTGAAATTTGGCCCCCCCTATTTTGGCCCCCTTTACATTAATAATCATACTTTTTTCAAAAAATTTTCATGTGCAATTAAGTTGGGCAACTATATTCTAAAACTATTCCAAATTTCAGCTCGATAGCGTAAGTGGTTGCTGAGATATAGAGGTGTGACAGACAGACGGACAGACAGACAGACAGACAGACAGAGCGGCACCATAAGGGTTCCTTTTTTTTACCATTTTGGTATCGGAACCCTAAAAAGTAGCTATTAACATTTAATGTTTTGCAAAACCGTATTTTTACTGGAATAATAATAATAATTTAATTTTTTTATCCATCTTCTCAGTAAGATGTAATTTTAGGTGTCTGCCTCCCGGTCAATTATAGAAATGTTCAAGTGCGACTTGGAAAATTTGTCTTTCTTTCAATTTTGCTGTTAGCCAAGTTTGTTCGAGGCATTAATTACCTATTGTCCAAAGTTATCGCTACAGGAAACTGGGAGATGTTTGAGGAGCGATTATTGGTATAGGTAGGTATCTGAAGTCTAAACAATGAATTGTTATTTTTTTAAATAGGTGCTGATATTGTCGCTGTAAAAAGGTGAAATGTGGCTATTTTTTGGTCATACTCGTCGCAATAAAGGGTTTTTATTTTGAAAAAGAATTATATTCCTTCAATATTTTTTTTCATTTTCTTTTCAATACATTTGCTTATTAAATGGACTTACAAGAACGTAAAAATTGCCCGTAAGTAGTTACTTACTGAATTGACCGAAATAGTGCGATTTACTTACCGTTTTTATTTTTTATTCCTCTAAGGCCAAGGACTTTTAAATACTGAGAATAAAATTAAACAAGCTTTATGTGAAAAATAAACAAAACTAAGCAACTTATTTACAAAAATGATTGAATTTATGATAAATTACATCATATTTTAAACCTTTTGACATTTTATTTCATTAAAAATTCCTAAAGGCTGAATATCCGAGACACCTTCGCAAAAAAAAACCTATTTGTAGTGGCATTGGTGATTGCTTTAATAAAAAAAGTACGCGCCTTTTTAGTAAAAGATTGCAATTTGGTTGAGTTTCGATGCAAAAACGTAATTTGGAAGTATTTTTTCTCACAAATGTATTGAAAATTTGCGTAAGATACATGTCCAGGTAGGGGCTATTACAAACCAAGGATGTTTGAGTAGCAGCACTTTCTGCTAAGGATACGTATCCATTTCTTGCGGGGGACCTCTATACAAAAATGTATGAATTCTAACAAATCCTAAAAAATCCTAAAAACGTTAAATTGTTATCTTTCTCTCTGAGAAATATTGGGACTAATAAAAGTTATTACCTTAGTTTTTCTGGTCAAAATACTTACCTGTCTGGGAAAAAAAGGTGTTAAAAATCACGCATAAAATTGCTATTATGGATCATTTACGCTTAAGGTCTATGATCTAGTCACAAGTAAAAAAATATATTTATTCACTTTCACAAACCAAGTTTAGCTAAAACATTGGATAAAATGTACAATAGTGTCCGTCGAATTGAAAGCTGATTTTTTTTTGGGGAAAGGTCTTACCATACCTAGCCTGCGTGCAAAGTTTCAACATGCGGAAATAATTGGTTTTTTAGTTATAAATTTTTGAAAATCGAAATTTTGCAATCATTGACGTAAGAAAAACGCTGCGCTTCTAAACGCCCCCTGGCGTAGTTTCCAAAATCTTTGTTTGCAATCTCAGAACAAAAACCTCCTTGCTTCGCTCGGAGAAGAAACCATGCTATTTTTTTTCAGTATGGGATGACAACTGCTAGCATGTCCCATGCCATGTCAAGTCGTCAGTGATCACATCCTACCAAATTAGATGAACGACGCGTTCATTGCATTTACAAAGTTTATAGGATTATTGTAACTTGTTGGGATTTTAACGGTTGAAAATATTTCCTAAATTATATGTTGTAAACATTGTGTAAATTATAAAAAACATGGAGTGAATACCTTGAAAATATCGTGAATTTATTCTTAAGTTGCTCTCCATATTAGTGATTGTTCTTTTTAATAATAACGTGTGTAGTTGATGGCTGTACATCTTCAAAACAACAAAACGAAAATTGCAAAGAAATTTTGTCTTTTCATCTGTAAGTTTTATTCAGTATTTTTCATGTTTGTGGATTATTATCACAAATATTGCATTAAAAAATGTCAACTTATCATTTCTACAGTCAGATAATATGGAAATTGTTACGTATTTAACTGTAATTTATCGTTTTTGTGGGATCATGTTGGAGTTTATGAGTGATGTATTTTTTATCGATAGTAGTATTTTTACTTTCGAGCTGAGCGAGAAAGGTATTGTATTCGTGAAAAAAGTTGCACAAACTTTCTCAAAAATGTGTTCTATATCACTTAAGCAAGTCCCCTAAAAATGTCCGTCTGTCGGTTGGTCGGTCTGTCCGTCACGCTTTGGCCTAGCAGCGGCTAAAGGAATGGTCCTATTAACACCATATTTTTAATTTAAGACTTTTATTTCCGAATGGTTTTTTGCTGGCTCTCATTTTGAGGGTAGCTGTCATTCAACAAAAATGAAGAATTGAATTTTTTTTAAAAACTGTTCAAATTATTTTTATGAAACTTTGCTTGACTGAGCATCTCTATGCAAGGTATCTTGCGCCATCAGCAGTTTGTCTGTGTGATTCCATATAAGGGGTGTTCCTGTACTACCAAAACGTAAACTTGTGATTTACTCATAGGGTCAGTGCACCACTAGATGACCAAGCACCAATAGCTGACCAAAACTTAAATTTGAACTGAAAGTAAGAAAATTTAAAAATACCGCGATTTTATATAGAATTTAACTATGTTGGCGTCTTACAATAAAGTTATGGGTTTGTCTAGCTAGTACTTTAGTATGTTTATTCGAAGTGGTCATGCAATGTAACATTTGAAAAAAAAAAAATTTTAAGAGCATATTTTGTAAAGTCCTTAACACTTATTATATCACAAGCCTAACTAATTCATAGTCGAACTTTTAGAAATGACTCTGAAAGTAGAACTAATAATTTAGTTTTTTTATGAATTTCGTCATAAAACCGCTTAAATGGTCAACTAGTGGTACCTACATTGACCCTAATTGACTACATTAAGTTTGTATTATTTTCTATAATTTTAATTTTGTTTTGGTTCTCTACATGAATGGATATTCAATTTGATTGGATTTTGTGAAAATTTAGTACACAGGTTGTACCAAAAACTGAAAGAGCTTTACAGTCGACAAAACTGAACAACTATTCATAAGAAACAGAGTTTTGAAATTTAAAAATCTGTGAAAATTCATATAAAAGGTTTTCCAGTACTACCAAAATTTTAACATGTGATTTGTTCGAAATCGTTTACGGTTGGTTTGTTTTAATATTTTACAATTCGAGTTCCGAATTCATGTGGTAGAACATTTTTCAGAAAAATCTTAATAAACGTTTGTAATTCCATACTATGTGTAGGTATGGTATTACAAATTTAAGTTTGCGGTTGACAGTTCTAATTGCATATCGCGAGAAAGTAAGTGCAGTGCTGCTGTACCATTTATTATATTTTACAACATTCAACGCGTTTTGTTTTCATTCTGGGTTCGATTCCCGATGGGGACACTGTCAAACAAATATAACTTTGTGTGTCTTCGCCAAATTGAAATGTCTCAATCAGCATGAATCATCCTGAATCAACAAATTGTAAGAAAATTAATAAAAATACTAAATTAATCTACATAAAATTATCTACAAAAAAGGTTTTAAAGTTTTTCGCTACAAACAATACTGACAAGCAATTCTTGTGCTCATGCAACGCATTGGCTCACAAGCGTATGAAGATTCTGGGTCAAGCTTATCCGAAACCGAAGACTACAGGCTCCTTGTGCTCTAAGGTCCAATAAGGAACTCAGCTCCACGTTATAAGGCAAGATAAGATACACGAAATTTCGCTTGAAAATTTATTTGAGCTACTTAGAAGAAAAACACAAACCCGTATTTCAGCATTTTTGCAAAACCATCCCAAATGGATTGAATTGAGGGATAAAAGTTTGTTTTAAAATCCTGCATAATTTTTATGTAAGCTAGAGATATTCATGAAAAAAAAAAGATTCTTTACACCTCCTACCCCTCTTGCCTCCACCGCTACCGTCCATTACTTTTAGTAAGTAAGTAAGTAAGAAATTTGGTATCTTTAATATTAAAACACCTACGTAAGAAATCACCTGTAGTAAAAATGCAAAAAGTATTTTTTTTAATGAATTTAATCACTGCTTTTAACAGATTTGCCTTTTATTAAAGTTTAGTACTTCAACTTTTTGGTCAAAGTTTCGACATCGATTTGTCCTTGTGTAACTTATCGACTATCGATAGATGAAAGCATGCCCACATCCCTACTTGTGACGAATTATTTCTTATATATTACTTCTATATGAGGTCAAATTTCTTTGTTTGCAATGGACCCTGCATGCAAACCAAACGCAAAAACTAAACGAAACAACCTCCATACAGCCTTATATGAGTAATTTATTTTTTATATTTAAAAAATAGGCCAAAATGTATACTTTGGTACTAATTTGTATAGTATACAAGTAAATTACATTTAAATTAGCTGAATTCATTTATTACATATTTTTAACGTTATTAAACAATAAGCAATGTGTAGAACGAAACGCGTGTCGGCCGCCATTTTGAAAAATATTAGCAGTCTTGTCATTACTTACGTCATGTCAAAATTCATCGTTCGCTAATTGCTTTGCTGTTTTATTATAATATAATCGTATTATTATAATTTACCCCGATTTTACCCCGCTTGTGCTCGGTGCTGTGCGCGGTACTCCGCCCCCGCGAGTGCAAGAGTTGGACCCTGACTTGTGCTCTGTGCTCAACCCGCCGCCGCACCCCGCGTGAGATGGACTGGTGACAAGTCACTTGATTAGTCCAGGGCGTCTGCCAGAGGGGGCTCTTCGCCTGGTGAAATTTCTGGGGCCTCGACTTGGTCGGGCAGGCCTCCTCGTGGCTTGTCTGAGGACACTGTTGGCCCTAGTTGGCCTAGACGTCAGCGGGGACCTACAGGTTTTTCAAATAGAAGAATCCATGCAATACTCCTCAGCGTTAAGGTAATTTGTCATTATTTCCTTGATTTTGTCATTTCTTATTTAAACCAGAGTGAAAAGTTCTTACTTATATGTTGAGTAAAACTAGGGTGATCTATTTTATAAAAAGGAGAGTGACAAAAATTATAAGTTAAAGGAGGCCTGTTCATTATATTTATTTATATTTGTTTTAGCTCCATGTGGAACTGGAGATGTGTGTTCTCCGAGCTGGGCTCGGATGAGCAGTGCGTGGCATTTGCTGAGCAGGAGTGGGGCTCAAGAAAAATTATTCCAACACACATCCACCAACATACTGCACACAACATTACAAATTGTGTTTCACAATCAATTGTATAATTAATAAATTGAATATGGTTGTATCAAATTATAATACTATAAATAAATTGTCAATTTATTTTGGTGTTTCTTATTCCTTACTCAAATTTATCAATCGTGATGGAATAAATTAGGTCAAAAATTGACAGAACTAAATTGATCAACCCCGAATAGGATAGATTAGGTTCAAAATTGGTAACAGAACCGAATTCGTCAACCCCGATTCCAAGCTTCCGACTCTAATGGATGGAGTTTGTTTTTATAAATCCGGAGGAGCGGAGGGAGTGCAAAGCTGCGAAGGCGAGCATGAGGGCCTGGCTCTTGTTACGCAAGGGCGAAGGGGCTGCACTTCCCGCAGCTCCGGAGCTGTGAAAATTCGAAATTCCTCCTCGCTTTAAACCTAGGATATCACTAGTAGTGGGTTTTTCGCAGTCCCCCTTCAGTGAAAGGGGGGGTTCCTTTTAGAGAAAGGGGGGTTCCCCTTTAGAGAGAGGGAGGGGGGGTTAGGTTAGGTCCCCCATCTTTCGCCACACTTATCTCCCCTTTGGTGTGTACGAGTACAAAAGGATGGTGTTACCCTATTTATACTCGACATAACCTCAAAACTTCAATCATTTTTTTTTAAAAGGGGGGGTTTCCCCCCTTCTCAGGGGGGCTCCCCCCCCAACCCTCGCCCCAAAAAAAAACCATAAATTCGATGGACACTATTGTACATTTTTAGCAAAACATTAGATTTTAAAAGATTTCCTGATTTTTCTAAAACTTAACCGCGATTCTTGGCCGACTTGTCATATTCGACCAGTAGACGTCAGACTATGTGTATGACGGACTCTATGTTACAAACTCGAGACGATTGTAAACCCTCGATTGCGTATCGGGTTTACAAAGCGTCAACTCGTTTATAATAACCTACGGAACATAAGAAAAAAATATTGATTAATGATGCGTGCAGTCCACACTATTTCTGCTTTTTATAACTTTTAGTTTTCAAGTACTAAATGCTTAAACATTCAAGTACTAAATGCTTGATGGCTGAAATATTCTATGCCTAAACCTCAATAATTAAAAAGGATCTAATGGTGTTTTTAATCTTCTTCTATTCGGGTAAAGGACAAGCAGTTTATTAGTCTACAATTTATAGCTCTGCTTAAAACACGGCTAAGTCAATAGTCCTTTGGTGGGCTTCAAAAAACTCCACCGAAGTTTTTTTTGTCATAGAATATACTTAGCTCCTTAATTTTTAGTGACGACAAAATTGTCACCGTATTATCTACTAGATATGGGCACTCCTGTATCACTGTATGAGCTCTACAAGTCATTCGAAAAATTAATTCCAAAGTTCAATAGAGGCGGACTTGGAGTTATATCCATTTATTTGCAATGTTACGATTTATTGAACAAATTGTTCCAAGTTTTGAATTATGGGGTTTGTTGATATGAATTAGTTAGTATAGCTGGGTTATTTTCCAACCAAGTTCTTATATTTGTTAATTATAATATGTATACAAGGTTATTTTTTTGGACCTGATTTCCTTTTGCCCACTTATTAGTGAGGCCAAAAGCAACAACTTTTGTTCTACGACTTTGCTAACAACACACCAAAAATTTTCGACTACTAAAGTGGTCACGTGACCGACCCATTTTGTATGGGAAATTTTCGTGCGTTGTTAGCAGAGTCGCAGAACAAAAGTTGTTGCTTTTGACCTCACTAATAAGTGGGCAAAAGGAAATCAGGTCCAAAAAAATAACCTGGTATATTGGTTTTTACTAAATTCGAGTCTACGAGTAACGGTCTTTTGTATTTCTTTGTTTCGAGTTTCTTTGTATTTGTGAGCATTTCTTGAATATTGATAGCATTCATAGTTTTAATATGATTTGATAACTTTTAATACAAGGACAAATATGAAAAGGGGGGGGGGTCACTTATAATGGGAGCGATTGACAGACAAGTTGAAGAATTAAACATTTGTAAACATCTCTATAAACAAGAATCATTTGAGATTTGTGGCATCAGGGATATCGAAACGAATGTAAATATTTGTTGTATATATAGAAATCCAAAAAACTATTTTCTTAAATTTATAGAACAACTTGAAAAGCTTATGAATCACTTTTTTGGCAAGAAATATGTAGTTTGTGGTGACTTTAATATAGATCTACTGAAAGATACGAAAGAAAAAGCTGAATTTTTATCTCTACTGACATGCTACAATTATAAACATTTGTTCTCTTCTGTGACTTACGTTAGAGGTAGCTCGGGCTCTTGTTTAGACAACATATTGACAAATTTATCTGAACAGGACCTAGAAAAAACTGGGATTGACCATAATGGACTGTCTGATGGTCATGCAGCGTTATATTGTGACATCAGAGTTGAATCAGCAAGTAGAAATAGATCGAATGAAATTGCAATATTTACAAACAAAAGGTCGTACACTGATACAACAAATAAGGCTTTTGGTAATAAATTGCAAAAGACAGATTGGGGGTCACTAGGGATAAATGGCTTTCTAAAAACTAGCATCCTCGTTTTTAAACAGAGCTTTAAAAAGAAAAGAAGAAAGATAAATTTGAGGAAGGACAACAAAATATACTGGATTACTAAAGGTGTAAAAATCTGTAGTAGGATGAAGCGATTCCTAATAAGTAAAAGTGATAATGAGAATAGTAGTATAACAAATTACAGTAATACATACTTAAGACTTTATAACGGTGTAATAAGGAAAGCGAAGAAAATTGCAGTTCAGCATTCTATTAGCAGAGCCAAAAATTGTTCGAAAGCCATTTGGAAGGTGGTAAATAGGTGTAGGAATAATAAAACTGATAAGAGAAAAGCAAAATTAAGACTTAAAATACAAGATAAAATTACTGAAGATCCATTAGAAATAGTAGAGGCCTTTGAGAAAAAGTTTAATCTAAATAATTATAATTTAACTGGTAACGCGGAGCAGGCTATATCTATAATGGCTGAAAATACGAGAAGAGTACCTGAAGAAATATCGTGGGAAATGATAACAGTAAGTGAAGTAATTAAAGTAGTAGAGAATATGGAACCTAAGAGATCATGCGGTTACGATGAGATGCCGATAACGGTAATAAAGAATAATATTGATCTGTTAGAAAAACCTTTAGCGAATTTCTTTAACAAGTGTTACGAGGAACAGGTTTTTCCGAATCAATTGAAAATTGCCAGAATTACTCCAATTCATAAGAAAGGATCCACTAGCGATCTGAACAATTACAGGCCAATATCACTATTACCATGCCTATCAAAAATTTTTGAAAAATTAATAAAAGTTCGACTTATGCGACATGTAAATCGAAATAATATCTTGAGTAATAGACAATATGGATATCAGAGAGGAATTGGAACTTCGGAAGCAATCAAAACCTTAATTGATGATGTTATTACCAAACTCAATGCTAAACAAAGAGTAACCGGCTTATTCCTTGATTTGAGTTCCGCCTTTGATGTTGTTGACCATGAAATCCTGCTGAAGAAGCTAGAACACTATGGTATAAGAGGTAATACGTGGAACTTGCTTAAATCATACCTTAGTAACAGATACCAATATATTGAAGTTAAAACGATAGAAGGTAGGGAAGAAAAAGTCATCAAATCAGGGCTTACTGAAATAAAAAGAGGCGTACCACAAGGATCAGTACTAGGGCCAATCCTCTTTATTCTTTTCGTAAATGATGTTATCAATTATTTGACTGTCATGGTTCCTGATATCAGCTTAGTAACCTTTGCAGATGACACAAATGCGGTGGTTTCTGCTGGAAATATTACGGAACTTAATGCTAAAGTTAATCAGACACTGATGCTTTTTCATTATTGGTTCTCAACAAACATTCTGGCTCTAAATTCTAATAAGACAAGCGTGTTATTATTTAAAACAACTAAATGCTTTAGATGGCTCACTTAGTTCTGCGTGTTATGCGATTAGAAGTTTGAGGGATGAGCTTAACTTAAAACAGTTGAAAACTGTATATCACGCCCTCATAGAGTCCAGACTCAGGTACATCATTATGCTATGGGGTAAAAGTTATGATTATAATTTAAATAACGCTTTCGTTCTACAAAAAAGAGCAATCCGCACGATGATGCGTATTCCACAATGGGAATCTTGTCGACCTCATTTTAAAACATTAAATATTTTGACATTACCAAGCTTGTATATTTTAGTATTATTGTGTGACCTTGTGAAAAATTTGTTCGAAACCGAAGAAGAAAAGATGACACGTTTAAAAACTAGAAGAAAAGATATGTTAGAAACAATCAAACCTACGTTAAATGTTGTCAAACATAGCACTAGGTACCAAGCTATTTGTTTTTTTAATCGATTGCCGATGGATATTAAAACATTAGGCAATGCAAAGACATTTAAATACCATTTAAAGGCCTTCAGGCTAGAAAAGTGTTTTTATTCTTTCGATGAATTCTTTATGTCCCAAATTGATTAATTTATAATTTTAATTTTTGTACCAATAATGAAATGTATTTTTTTTAGACGATATACCTAGTATTTTAACTCTAATGTAATTTGAACATATACTCTTATTGTTTATAATGCCAAATAATTTTTAATCAATTATTTTTTTAGAATTTTGCATGATTTAATTTGACTTTTAATTTAATTGTAATATATAAATGTAAGAATTTCAACACAAAATGTACTTTGTTATGAAATTAATGAACTTGAACTTGTCTAAGCGAGTCTCGAAAACCAGTCGCCTGCGAAAAAAATAGCAATACTATTGATACCGATGTGTGCAAGTCTCCATTGAAATGTATGTGGCGGGCTCTTTGAGACTCCCCCAGTAAGGATGGATACTTGTTGTCAATATAAATATTTCGGTAATGGGAAACGGGCTTAAGTATTAGTAATCGCAAGAGACGACTAAGGGATTATGAACCAGAGGATAGGCAGCAGTGTCCCTTTTTGTATCGTACTATTAAGTATTGCATACTGCGGTCACCAACAACCGCGGTTTATGATGTCAACCACAACGATATAAAGTGTGGTAATGATGGTACTACCCTTCCGAATCGTACCACGCGTTTTTACTGGAATTTTGAGGAGGCTCTCTGTCAACAATAATAAAAGTAGACAAAAATATTAAAACCTACTCATTTTCTATTTTTGAACAGAAGGTAGTTAACGAATATAACAGTTATGTCTGCCTTCAGTCATTAATTACATCACAAACCAACATGTCCACAATCAGCATTAAGGGCTAATGGACTTCTATATAAAAGGAAATGTTCTTATGTGATTGTTTGTAACGAAAGAATTTCTTTTTATTTTTTCATTTGGCTTACTCTTGACCTCAATCTCGTCTTGAGGACAGAGATGAGGTCGACGATGAGCCCAGAATTAATTCGAGTTATATGAACTCGGGAACATAGACGCAGGTAGAAAATTTCACTCTTTAGCCGCGCGCATTATAAAAGATGTTTCAAAGCGCTTTGTGCGAATGTGTGGAACATCAACCAAGTGTATATGATATCCTGCGGTGCGTCTGGACTACCGATGGTAGAAGGGCGATGGTGGAATAAGCTCGTGGAGCTCTTGAGCACACTCTCCGAATTCTATCCAATCCACTGTTTGAGGTAGCAAATTACAGATTTTTTTCAGGCTTTATATTTTCTTCTTTGTGTAAAGTCTAGCCTGAAGCGCTCGTGGCTGAGTGAGAGTTGATCATTCTTTTCGATCACGAAAGTAAGCCACGTTTGCCTTGGTCCTCTTTCTATTGGGTTGTTGTACCACCACACACACAAGAGCGTTTTCGTGATTCGATAGGCACATTAAGGGTCCCCTGGAGCTGTGAGTTCCCATACAAACTTAGTTTTGCGATAGCTTCTTAACTACAAAACACATTTGATAGATGTAACCATAGAATACAATGGATGTAACAGATGACGAAACGTTTTATCGCCAATTGAAAAATCTTTTATTGGATAAAGAATTTAACACATTAAGTGAATTTAATGCTTCTAAGTTGATCTGACTACATTATGTAGCCACATTTTATTTTGTAACATTATATTTTTAAGTTTGACATTTATTTTGTATACATTTTTGACATTTATCCCACTGACGATGACCCTATCCTCTGACATGTTATATTTTAATGTAATAATTAATGTAATTATGAAATTGATAAGGTGAAATAAATAAATTGAATCTAATCATTATGACATAAAATATATGAAGGTTTGAAATAGGTTTGTATTTGAAAACAATTAATCAATTTGAAGATAGATATTCTCAATTCGCTCTATCTTTCATCAAAACATCCCTTGAAATGTTCACTGGAGGACAGTGTGTCTCCAGAACCCTAGCAAAAATCCGTGGTACGGTTTAAAAGTGTTTCTACTGATGTGGTGTTGAGTGTACTTAGGAGGGGATTTACCATAGTCACCACGCCTGCAAGCGTTGCGTCTGGCCACCGCTGTTGTCGGTGCACGTCAGTGTAAACATTTGTAACTCTATAACAATGCCATAAATATCAAATTGTTTTTACGTTTAAGACTATGAAATAACCTAAATGTTTTGATGATCGGGAGTTAATGAGTTACTGACTTTAATAACGTTTATTAAATAATAAATAAATGATTTTTATTAATATTATTGTTATTTTCCATGTTCCTTCTTTTTCCTCTTTTTGCCAAGTAAGAAGGGGTCGTTTGATATCATAATTATGATTTTTTATTTTTATTTGGTTTATATTTATTTTATTTTTATATGTTGCTGAAATTTGAGTTAATTAATTTAATGTTCAGTTATCAACTTAAAACTAGATCGCACAATTGTTATGTTTTGTAGTTTGGTTCATTTTCCTAGTAAGGGAGCCAGGAGACTGTTAGCCCAGCGTTATCCTAGTTTGAGCTCCTGTCTTCCACATAATACAAGTCCTTTTAGTATTGTGAGTTTAATATCTAAGTTGAGCTTAATATATTTGTAAGAAACTTTTTGTGGGAGAAAAAAATACAAATTTATTATTATTATTAATAATAATATTAAACTTAGCTGCTACTATTCTGTACTACTAACTTCTAAATACTGTCCTGAGAATTTAGGCTTTCTACGATTATTCAGACCGAAACTGCAATAACTGCATTCTTTGGCTTCTTTTTTCGAAATTAGTGGAAAATGGGAAAATATAATATTGTAAAAAAAAACTACTCGGAAGAAGAAACGGGCAGAAAGCTAGCCGTAGAAATAAATGGTAAATATAATGTACGAAGCTAATCAAAGCAAAAGCTGCGGCCCAACGCTGTCAATCGTCATGAAAATAATAGCCACTATAATATACTGAAAGCTTATATATATGAGTGAGAGAAAATGTAGAGACAATAATATGAGGCATTAATGTCGTTATTTTATACAGGGTGTTAGGTAAATAACACAAAACCTCTCGGGTGGTAGCTCTGGACATGAAACTGAACAACTTTTGCTCTACGACTTTTGGAAATTCCAATAAAAAAATTGCTTTTTCATACAAATTGGCTCGGTCAGCTGGTCGTTGTATGCAGAAGCAAATTTTTTTTTTGCGAATTGCCAAAAGTCGTAGATCAAAAGTTGTTCAGTTTCATGTCCAGAGCTACCACCCGAGAGGTTTTGCGTTATTTACCTACCATCTTGTATACGTCGCAGGCAAATTGTATAATTCGTAGTCATACTGAAAGTTGTTCAGTTTCATAGACTTTCATAGATACACCGTCCCTTACCATTCCATTCAATGCATGCACACGATGAGGTGTCAAATGAGAAACTTGTACCTACCATTAGAATGCAAACTTACCTCTAGAGCACCAGTGATGCCGATCGGCATCGCAAGGCGCGAGCGCTCTTGCGCTCGATATTCTGCCTTATTGCGTCGAAGCTACGGTTTATTTTGGTTTGGTAAGTATAGAGAGTTACGAACTATTGAAATTACATTTCGAATGACGTATAAACCATAGACTAGAGTTGGCGGGAATCGGAGGGATGACCCGCCAAAATTCAAAATTCCGGGGCGTGGTACTACCCCTCCGATTTAAGTAGGGTAATGGCGGCCAGGGTTCAAGGTCATATTATACGACCGTAAAAATTCGCAACCCTCTTTTTAATTGCATAGATTATTACGATTTTTTTGTATGATGGAGTCATGAAATGGGTTGGTAATATTCTTTACCGGCACCAAGCGGGCTGACTATGTCATACGATTGTAGAAATAGCTCGTGCGTGGTATTAATTGATTCAAATAAACAATTCCTGTACACCAATGTTACGAGTTCCATTTTTACTCGGCTGGATTACGTACTGCAATAGACTCGGTCATTTTCTTGATTGATGGTGTTCGTTCCCGTCCCGTCGTCAGTCCAGTTCCCAAACAAACAAACACGCTTCAAAAAACTTCATGATTGATGATTTTTGGATCGGTTTTAAACGTGACGTCATTATAGAAAACAGGTGAAATAACACTGTTTATATGGAAAAGGAAATCCAAGTGCGAGTCAGACTCCGTTTACAAAGGGTTCCGTACTACACCACGTTACTACATACGAAATAGTTGAAATTTTAGTTGTTGTTTAGAAACTACTGCGTCAATTTTGTACTCACACTTTTGACCAGTTTTTAATATTATTTGTGGCTCTACAATTGGGCTAATGCACCTTATTCACTATACCAAGTTTCACGCTTGTACAATAAGGCTAAAAACAAAACAAAAACGTCAATAAAAACACGATTCTTGTATAGGGACTCTTTTTCATTATTTTTCGTTGTTTTTATTATTAGTCAGGTCAATGCTATATTGATTACATTAATAATTTGGCTTTCATAGTTGAAATACACTAGTGCATACGTAAGAGGTCGAAGTACTAATAAATATTTGTTTCATGTCCAATAGAAACTGCATCAGCCAATTTTTTTCGTCTTTCGACGAATTCAAGCAGCCATATGTTAAACAGAATACGACATTTTGAAACGTTTTCTTATTATTATGTACATGGAAATAACTAAGTAATTGACATGGAATCAAAAACCTGACTGCTTGAATTGACGACGTGGCACCCACGACTGACTTCAACGCAAAAACTGTTTATTTTCCTGTATCGGTGTGCGTATGTGTGAGTGCTCTATATTTGGACGTTTGCAAAGAGTTTCCATACTGCTTTAACTCACATATTTACTATGGCAATATGGTCCCGATCCCGTTGGCACCCTTTTGATACGTAACCCTAAAACGATCCAATCGTGTAAATAAACACAGTCACAAACATTCCCTATGATAAACGTAACGATATTTTGCTTTTTGTAACAAAAGGAAGGAAATAGAAGCCCGTATTCAAAGACCACTATGTGGAAAGATAAGTACGCACGCACATTAGGATAAGTCGTTCTTTGTTGGGCAGTGAGTTTCGCAAATAATATATTTTTGTGGTGACGCAACGTCCTGAATTGTTTACATTGCATGTTTAATACTGTGGTTTTGAGGGGTGTTTATTATAATAATAAAAGGACATTAGTTATGATGAGGGTTGACTTAATGTCTTTTAAAATCTGTGACAAATCCTACGAAATTGTCAACGTGTGGTCATCCTAAACTAGTCGCCGTGTGGACTAAGTCATCATCATCATGACATCTCATCAAACGTCCACTACAGGACAGGGAACTCCCTCCAGAATTTCAGCTTTTGCTGAAATAATGTGGAGGGGAAGTACCATAGTCACCACGCTTGTTAGCGTTACGGCTGGCACCATGGACCGCGGTTGTTGGTGACCGCAGTAAGTAAGATGATATGATAAACAGGAGGACGCTGCTGCCCATCCTCCAGCTTATTACCCTTAGTCGCCTCTTACGACACCCACGGGTATGTATGGGTTGGTACTATTCTTTGCCGGCACCACACGGGATAAGTACCTAGATAGATAAAATATGATTGTATTCGTCATCACAAACTACTATCCCAAAGAAACATGGGCCTAAAAACATGATTTTTTTTGCGTTAGATTTCGCTCCCAAAGGCCAGTTATTCTGCTCATTAAAACAAGCAAATTTCCTAAAGAAACATACACATCTTATAAGGTCTGTAAAGTCTACATCGTATAACGTTATAAAATAATACTTCGATGTCTAAATTCAGTCTAACTTTTCAGTTAATGAACCACATTGCTATTCTTCCTACTCTGAACATTGAACAGTCGTTTGGAAATCGGCTAGAGTCTTCAATTGCAATACCTGGACGTCTGCCAATGCTTTCATTGCTCTGCATTAATTGAATCTTGTAGCCAGGTTCATTTACTGCCTTTCAGGAATGCTTGGAGATGTATATGAGGAGAGGAAAGTAATTCAGTGGTGAAACTTTATACAAGTCTTCTTTATATTATCGTTTTCAGGGTTCCGTAGTCAACAAGGAACCCTTATAGTTTCGTCGTCTGTCTGTCCACGGCTTAGCTCAGTGACCCTTAGCATTAAAAAGCTGTAATTTAGTAGGTATGGAAAAACATTTGGCAACAAATTAAATGATTCCCAAAATATTTTTTTCTACCCCAATTTTTTTATACCTCAGACAAAATGGATGAATGTACACCAATTGGCTGAACGTACACCAAATTTGGGTCACCGGTTCGTTTAGGTTGTGTTAGGTTATTTTGCGACCAAAACGCACGAGCTGAGCGAGAGGAGCGAGCGTGCCGTGGCAGCGGCCGGCGAAGTGCCAGAAGCAAATTTGGTGTACATTCATCCATTTTGGTAGACAAAATTTGGTGAATATTATTTGGTAAAAAATTACTCTAATTTGGTGGCACGTTAAAACACAGCCAAAACATTTCATCTACGCCGACAAAATGGTAAAATAAAATCTTCTAAATATTTTTTTAGGGTACCCCTACAAGTAAAGTGGGGATAAAAATTGACTTTCTTGTCTGCCCCATCGTGTAGGTAGATGTCATTAGATAGCTCTTTTAAAAACAATGAAAAACTTCCTAAATCGTTTTTCGATTTAAGGATCCGTTTGCGAAATATTAACCTTGAAAGCTAAATTTTGAAGTGAAAACTTCTTTAGCGGCGCTCGGCACTTTTTAAAATAGGTAAAAAATGTTAAACTCACGTCAGATGTCGCGCCAGATGTTTAAGTTTTGAAGTGAAAACTTCTTTAGCGGCGCGTCAGATCTGACGAAGATTGTCTATATGTAATATAAATTGTCATGTTTGTCAACGGTAGCGCAATAAATGAATATTGTATGTACTTTTATACTGATAAATAAAACAATTCGTGCGAAATTATTCCCTAACCATTCCAAAATATTAAAAAATGCACAAAGTAGATGTTTAAGTTTTCACTTCTGCCGGCACTCCCGAAGTGCAACCCGTCCTTTTTAGGGTTCCGTACCTCAAAAGAAAAAAACGGAACCCTTATAGGATCACTTTGTTGTCCGTCTGTCTGTCTGTCTGTCTGTCAAGACCCTTTATCTCACGAACGAGAAGAGGTATCAGGTTGAAATTGATAATGAATGTTAAGGTTCGTGGACTACACAAGATCTGAAAATTTCAATTTTTTACAACGACGCAATCAAAAGATATGGCTTTTTATGTGCTCATCTCCATATATTTATGCAAAAACGCAAAACCTACAGGGTACTTCCCGTTGACCTAAAATTATGAAAATTGGCAAGAAGCTAGGTCTCACAGTACAAATAAAGGGAAAAGTCTGAAATCATTAAATATTACAACTTTACTCACAACTAAGACTACCCAATTGTGGTGAGCTCCCGTTTCAAGAACATTCATATGAGAGAGGGGTCAAGTTGGATGGTCGTGGAGGCGATTTTTGTTTTAGTTCTATTTTACAAACGAGAACACTTACAAACTTGAAAATTGGTATGTTTATAGTTCATAAGCTATAAAATAACAACAAATGATAAAATTTGGTCAAGCGCGTGTCAGACTCAAAAAATCTAGCACATTAACTTACTGAAATTTCAACTAATACAATTATGATTATGTGGTGGTACGGAACCCTCAGTGCGTGAGTCCGACTCGCACTTGGCCGGTTTTTTTTGTTTGAGTCGAGTGTTCCCCCCCCCTCTGCCAGCTAAACGGTTGTCGATGGAAATGTGAAGAAATTCACAGTAGTAGCATATAATATAAAAAGACAAAAAAAGAAAAAAAGAAATGAATATGATGAAATTAAAAGGAAAACTATCAGAGCTAAGTAGGTTTTATAGGTTAATGAGCCCGCTGAGCATTAGGAGGAGAAAAATTTGTTATGAAATACTATATAGAAACCTGCTTTGAGATAAAAAATCCTATGTCCAAAAAGTCGTGTAACCTATGAGAGAAGGGACTTCTCACAAAACGCACTCTATAAACACATGTTTTTAGGGTTCCGTACCTCAAAAGAAAAAAACGGAACCCTTATAGGATCACTTTGTTGTCCGTCTGTCTGTCTGTCTGTCAAGACCCTTTATCTCACGAACGGGTAAAGGTATCAGGTTGAAATTAATACCATATATTAGGATCTATGAACCACACAAGATCTAAAAATTTCTATTTTTTACAACGACGCAATCAAAAGATATGGCATTTTATGTCCTCATCTCCATACATTTATTCAAAAATGAAAAACCTACAGGGTACTTCCCGTTGACCTAAAATTATGAAATTTGGCAAGAAGCTAGGTCTCACAGTACAAATAATGGGAAAAGTCTGAAATAATTAAATATTACAACTTTTCTCACAACTAATGATAACCAATTGTGGTGAGCTCCCGTTTCAAGAACATTCATATAAGAGAGGGGTCAAGTTGGATGGTCGCTGAGGCGATTTTTGATTTAGTTCTATTTAAAAACGGGAACACTTACAAACTTGAAAATTGGTATGTTTATAGGGCATAGGCTATAAAATATCAACAAATAATAAAATTTTGTCAAGCGCGTGTCGGACTCAAAAAATCCAGCACATTAACTTACTGAAATTTCAACTAATACAATTATGTTTATGTGGTGGTACGGAACCCTCAGTGCGCGAGTCCGACTCGCACTTGGCCGGTTTTTTGTTGGTTTCAGCTGTCAATCCCATAAATTTCTCTCTATTCACTGTACAATAATATAAAGTTACTTGTGTACGGCCCCATTGAATCACAAATGAAAAAATTTCGCTTAACATATTTTCAATTCAAATACTCAAACTTCGTCCAGAAACCACATAAAGAATTCTCCGACTCACAAACAATTTTCAACTACCTTTTCAAATGAAAAACTGTCATTCAAACCAGCTAAGAGGCAGACCGAAGACCTCGACGGGAGGAATAAAAAAAATTCGGTAAACAGGAAAGTTTAAATTCGGTCGGGGCCGTCCCGAGTTGTCGAGTGCTAATTATGCTCCGGGGACTGGGATATCTCGGGTGTTTGCAGTGGTACTATTTATTTCTAATTCGAAGGGATTTTCGTTATAAAGGGTGTAAGCGACGGTGTACCGAAAACTGAAAGGGCGTGCTCAGTCAACGAATCTGAACAACTTTCCCAAAGAAACTTATGTTGGGAAATGTAAAAAAAATTTACTTCTCCATACTTACATTTTTTTTTCATTTCCCAACATATGTTTCTTTGGGAAAGTTGTTCAGTTTCGTTGACTGAGCACGCCGTTTCAGTTTTCGGTACACCGTCCCTTACACCCTGTATTATAGTGTCCTGCAGAAATAGTGATCATAATTTTACCATGTTGCTTAGAACATGAACAACAACTTTTCCCCCGGGACTTAGGTCGAAATCCGTTTTTTTAACCTCCCATTGAGATTGCTTCAGCTAATAACGTATTTTGTATGGGAGGTCAAAAATTGTTTTTCGTATTATATATGTTTCTTGGGAAAAGTTGTTCAGTTTCATGGTTTTAGTAACATGCTATAATTATGTTCACTGTAGGACCCTATATTTATTTGGATTTTTTTGTTATCATCAAGTTGCTATGTGAAACACGACCTCTGCTGGAGAAAACCCTCCACAAGAAAATTGTTTTATGCTGTCTGAAACCTCAATATTATTAAGAATGGCAAGATCAAGACCTTCCTTACTCAGCAAGTCTTTATTGGGACTAACTGAGCCCTCTTTTTTATTTCTGGCCGTGGTGTGTATTGTATACGAATAATTAATGTACGTACTCGTAATAAGGCTAAAAACCGGTGGCTTCGCTCCGCTTCGCGGCCACGAAGTATTTATTTTCCGGCCGCAGGCACTTAAAAACTAAACTAGAATGGCAGTGGGCAGGGCACACCGCAAGAAGAACCGATGGCCGATGGGGCGTAAGGGTTCTAGAGTGGCGACCACGTACCGGAAGACGAAGCGTTGGCAGGTGGACCGCCCCCCACAAGGTGTACCGATGATCTGGTCAAGGTCGCGGGAAGCCGCTGGATGCGAGCAGCGCTGGACCAGTCATCATGGAGATCTTTAGGGGAGGCCTATGTCCAGCAGTGGACGTCTTTCGGCTGATACGATGATGAGGCACTTAAAATTTACTCCAATTTTAAGGTCGGTTACAAGCGTGGTAAGCTAAGTAGGTAACACGCGTTTTTGCTGGAGTTCTGGAGGGAGCTCCTTGTCCTTCGGTGGACATTTAATGGGATGTTATGATGACTATATCAGACAAGATCCGCAGAGTATGTAGCCACTTCTCTGTAACGAACAGCAAAATTATTATTTAACTTTTATAGATTTTTATTCATGATGCCCCGTGTGGTGCCGGCAAAGAATAGTACCAACCCATACATACCCGTGGGTGTCGTAAGAGGCGACTAAGAGTTACTGGAGGATGGGCAGCAGCATCCTCCCTTGTATCTTAATCTTACTTACTGTGGTCACCTTCAACCGCGGTCCATGGTGCCAGCCGTAACGCTACCAAGCGAGGTGACTATGGTACTTCCCCTCTATATTTTTCCAGCAAAAGCTAGGATTCTGGAGGGAGCTCCCTGTCCTGTAGTGGACGTTTCATGGCATGTTATGATGATTCATGAGTAAAAAATGTAGTTTTGAGCCAAAATTAGGCCGCAAGTGTCAGAACTCTTTAGTTTTCTGGAAAACATGAAAGGCGACACTATTGCTGTAATTTTTTTTTATATAGCCTGTAGGGTGTCCCACTGCTGGGCAAAAGCCTCCCCCACTTTTCGCCATCTGTCACGGTCCTGTGATGATAAATTAAAAACGACCATAATCAACGATCATAATACTCGTATAATAATAATGTATATCATGTAAATTATATACAGGGTGTAAGATTCGGTGAAAAGGGCGTGTTCAGTCAACGAAAACAAAGAAACATCTCTGGGAAATGAAAAAAAAATGACTTCTCCATAGACTTTTTCTCCATAGACTTTGATCGAACAATTTGTACAGAGACCAATTTTTTTTTTCATTTCCCATAAATGATTCTTTGGGAAAGTTGTTCAGTTTCGTTGACTAGCACGCCCTTTCAGTTTTCGGTACACCGTCCTTTACACCCTGTATGAAAACACATAGTAGCGCCTGTTTATACGTAAAGGCAAAATACTTCAGAGATAACTCGCAACTCGAAAGGGACGAAGGGAGGCGTTAAAAAGGGTTTTCCAAAGGTTTTTCACTACTTTGATAAGAAAACTTTGAGGCTTAGGGTAGAAAGGAACTTAGATATTCTCTAAAAGTAGTATGGTATCGTCGCGTATGACAAGAGTTAAATGGCAGTAGTCTTAAAACACGCGTTATACTATACCACAGAATATAAGTAGTACGTGGATACCTTCAGCGGGC
The DNA here is from genome assembly GCA_947532105.1 of Athrips mouffetella. Taxonomy (NCBI): domain Eukaryota; kingdom Metazoa; phylum Arthropoda; class Insecta; order Lepidoptera; family Gelechiidae; genus Athrips; species Athrips mouffetella. Next base: position 3,669,479 of record OX383969.1, on the reverse strand, counting down.
CACTAAGGAGAACTACCTTAATGTGCAGCTACACGAAAATGGTCTTAAGAGACTACCTATCTATAATTTAATTTGAAATTTTGATCCCCATTCGCTCGTTAGCTGTTTTAGTAACATTTTAAGTGATTGATTTCTAACTGTCTACGGTGTTTTCTTTGGTTGTTTGGATTGGATATCTGTCTGGCTCTTAGAGTAGAGTTTTTTACGAGTACGAGTTTGTGAATGATTTCAAACATCTTTTATTATGCGCACGGCTAAGGAGTGGAATTTTCTGCCTGCGACTGTGTTACCCAGTTCATAAAACCCGAATCTATTAAAGTCGCGAGTGAATAGACTTTTTCTGGGAAAGCTCGTTCCATCGTCGACCTCAACTCTGTCCTAGTTCGAGGTCAAGAGTAAGCCCATTCATTGACAATAAAAAAAACGGCCAAGTGCGAGTCGGACTCGCGCCCTAAGGGTTCCGTACCTATCTACCATATGATATACTAAAAGCATTTGCTCTTTGATTTTAAAAACTCCGCCTGCATCCAACTTGACCCCTCTTTTATAGAAAAGTTCTTGAAACGGGAGCTCACCTTAATTGGTTACTATTAGTTGTGAGAAAAATTTAAATATTTAATGATTTTAGACTTTTTCCTTTATTTGTACTGTGAGACCTAGCATCTTGCTAAATTTTATAATTCTAGGTCAACGGGAAGTACCCTGTAGGTTTTGCTTTTTTGCATAAATGTATGGAGATGAGGACATTAAAAGCCATATCTTTTGATTGCGTCTTTGTAAAAAATTGAAATTTTCCGATCTTGTGTGGTTTATAGAACTTAATTTTCGTTTTTAATTTCAACCCGATACCTCTTCTCGTTCTTGAGAAAAAGGTTCCTGACAGACAGACAGACGGACAACAAAGTGATCCTATAAGGGTTCCGTATTTTTTATTTTGACGTACGTAACCCTAAAAAATAATGATAACTAAAGAGTTCCTCACAAAAGTCACAAAGTATAACCTTACTCAACACCGGTACAAATATCAGATTGCAAGAAAAAAATAAAGTGCAATCTAACTCAGAGATTGAACTCACAGCAACTTTCTCAGTCCAGATCCAAGAGTGCAGACAAAAGAACTAAACTTAGAAGACAACTTTTTAGTATTCTCAAGTAACTGCCTACAATTTCAATAGCTTTGAGGGAACGACAAAGCAAGATAAGAATTCTGTGGTTTGTTGATTATAGAGTTCTTTGTTGGAGGAATCTGTACAATTTCGCTTACCCTAAAAAAAAAGCTTAAAAAAGCTAGCTGGCTAGCTTATAAAAGTTAAGTTTTAAATACTTTCGCACTTTTCCAATCAATAAACGCGAACTTTTCTAGAAACCTTTTTTGCCATATTTGCACCCCGTATGTGTTCCATATCATAAACATCCGATGGCTTGTTTTTTATGTTCTTTGACTAATAACTATTTTACCCCACTAGTTCGGAAAATTTTGTTACATCGTTCGAAAACTGCTTTTTATCCGCAGCGTGGAAAAGTTATTTGAAATCAGAACGTGATGATGAACCTTTGGCGTATTTCATGGTACAGCAGTTAATTGTTAGCTCTTGATTACGTTAGCATTTTTCTTGCTGTAGTGAGGTGAAAAGTTAACTCCCGCCCCATCCACCAACTTTCCCATCATAAAACCATCATCATAACATCACATGAAACGTCCACTTCAGGACAGGGAGCTCCCTCCAGAATTCTAGCTTTTGCTGGAAAAATGTGGAGGGGAAGTACCATAGTCATCTCGCTTGTTAGCGTTACGGCTGGCACCATAGACCGCAGTTGTAGGTAACCCGAGTAAGTAAGATGTAAGTTACAAAGGAGGATGCTGCTGCCCATCCTCCAGTTAACCCTTAGTCGCCTCTTACGACACCCACGGGTATGTATGGGTTGGTACTATTCTTTGCCGGCACCACACGGGACCCAACTTTCATTTCAAGCAATTTTCAAGCATTTTTCCACTGTTTTTTCGAAGCCTGTTGCTAATAACTTTAATCAACGTGCTAATAAGGGCTTCTCTGGCGAGTGTAGTTTCAATAATATCAGTTTACTACAGTTCGAGATACTTAGACGCTTAAAAAGACTTGACGTCAACAAAGGAGCTGGCCCTGATGGTGTACCTCCAGTATTTATTGTCAACTGTGCCTATTCGCTCCGCCTTCCACTGATGCTTATTTATAACAAATCCCTATCCTCTGGCATCTTCCCACATGAATGGAAAAGAGCTAAGATCGTTCCAATACACAAAAAAGGCGATATGGACCAAGTCATAAACTATAGACCAATTCCATTGCTGTCCACATTCGCAAAAGTTTTTGAAGCCCTGATTTATCCTTATATGCAAAGTCATATGAAGCAAATGCTAACTGATTACCAACATGGTTTTGTAGATGCGAGATCAACCAATACGAACTTAGTAACGTTTATCGATTCCGTGGTTGAAGCAGTGGATAATCATAAAGAAGTCGACGCCATTTACACAGATTTTTCAAAGGCATTCGACAGAGTCTGCCATTCCACGTTGATCTCTAAACTTTCGAGGTACGGGTTTGGTGGTCCAATGCTACTTTGGCTTGAGTCCTATCTCGCAGACAGATCTCAATACGTGGTGATCAGAGGTTTTCAATCTAGCTCTTTTCGTGTGTTTTCTGGTGTGCCACAAGGTTCACACTTGGGCCCTTTGCTCTCTAACATCTTCGTTAATGACATAATTGATGTTGTAAAGTATAGCAAAGTATACCTTTACGCTGATGATCTTAAGCTAGTTAAGGTTATCGAAAAAGATCAAGACTCCGTTAATCTTCAAATGGATTGAGATAACCTGGCCGAGTGGAGCGCACAAAATAAAATGCCATTAAATGTGGACAAATGCTATCATATTAAATTCACACGCAAACAAAATATCCTTCAGACTCTTTATTACGTTAATGGGAAATGTTTAGAGGAAGTTAATAAGTTGCGCGATCTGGGAATACTAATTGACTCCAAGCTAACTGTTGTTCCACATATGGATGACATCATTTCAAGAGCTTCAAGAATGCTCGGATTTATAATTAGAAATGGAAAAGTTTTTCAAAACCCACGGACCAAGATCCAATTATTTAATTCTTTCGTCCGTAGCATTCTGGAATACGGAAGTGCGGCTTGGTGTCCTCTGTATAACGTTCACGATTTGCGCATTGAGCGTATCCAGAAACGTTTTTTAAGGCATTTGGCTTACACCTGCGGCGAATTGAGAACCCTTCCCAGATACAGTGATAAATTAGAATACTTTCACATGTACACCTTGAAGGCTAGAAGACAACTCCTGGATATGTCTTTCCTCTTCAAATTATTTAAATCAAATCAAATCAAAATCGTTTATTCATTGTTGGATATTAAAATCTCTTAATGACGTCAGCTAAACTACATCGCTTCACAAACAATGTGGCGCCATTGTGGGAAAAAAAAGAAGCGACAATAAAAACCCACGCGCTCTTTTAAATATGTTTGAATGTACAAGGTTGATATACAACATAAATAGGTCAGTTTTAATTTTGAATTAGCCTGTTAGAACCGTAGTCTAATCCCATGGATTTTTCTCTTCTAGATAATCTGATATTTTATAATAACCCTTCTTACATAATTTCTGCTTGATTACAGTTTGAATTTATCTAACGGTAAACTTTCAATATCAGTGGGTACCTTATTATAGAAGCGTATACATTGACCTTTATATGTTTTACTAATTTTGTGAATACGGCTGACATGAGAAGCAAGTTGATTCTTGTTTCTTATGTTGACACTGTGCCTGTCACAATTTTTATCAAAAATATGTATATTCCGTTTAGCATATATTAAATTCTCATAAATGTATTGCGACACAAAAGTCAAAATGTTGATTTCTTTAAATTTATTTCGAAGAGATTCTCTAGGCTTCATTTTATAAATTGCACGAACAGCTCACTTTTGTAGTAAAAAAATGCTGTTTGCATCCGCAGCATGACCCCATAACAAAAGGCCATATGACATGAGACTATGGAAATAACTGAAGTAGACTGACCTCGCGGTGTCTACATCCGTCAGAGCTCTTATTCTTTTCACTGCGTATGCTGCAGAACTAAGTCTGTTCGACAATTTATTAATATGCGGTCCCCATTGTAATTTGTTGTCTAAGGTAATACCTAGGAACACAGCTGAATTTAGAAATTGGATTGACTGCCCTCAACTTCTCAGTCTATTTCAAATACGTGTTCCACGTAGACCTCCGCGCTACCCTTCTACCTTATTTAGTGTTCCTATTGCTCGAACAAACCTACGCAGCCATCACGCCGTATGCCGTCTATCAAACTTATACAATACCCTTGGACAGTTGGTTGACATTTTCAGTGAGTCTCTCTCTTCTTTTAAGAAAAAAGTTTTGGATTTTTTTAGGGATGCTTAGTAATTCTTTCGTTAGGTTTTGTTATTGTTTAACCTTTAAATTTAGGAATTTTAGTTAATTTTAATATTGTACGTTTCTTTTAGTTTAGGGAAACATGTCTTCAAATGTGCATGCTGTGATTGCCTTAAATAGAATGTACATTTACATCTTTTTTCAATAATCTTAAAACACTATGCATGTTTCAATGTATCGTTCACTGGCAGTCCTTAATAAATAAAATAAAATAAAAAAAAACTTTCCCACTGGTGGGAATTTATTTGTTTCACTCGGCATAACCGTTTCGTGTCTTGAAATCCCCGCTAAGCTCAGGACTCTTTTTTAGAACCACCAGCGAAGCAAGCTTGAATCGAATCCTATAGAATGTTTCGCTTGCTCAAGTTTAAATACAAGTCTCTCGCGCGAAATTATAACTTTGCAGCCTTGAATAAAAATAACTATATTAACTTCGCCAGCATAAAGATGGCGTAGTATTTTATCTATATTTGAAATTTAATTTAAAATATTACATGCAGGGAAGGACTTTAATATTAAAATTTTGTCTTCTTTGTTAATCAGTTCTGCAATAAAGATTTCTGATACCGATTCTGTCGTTTCTACAATTTCACTTTTAATCTTTGATCGGATACCTTGTTTTCTGAAAATTAGAGAGAGTTCTCTTGCTCGCGGCGAATTGCTGATTTGCATACAAAGTGGTAACACTTCGACAGAGTGCCAGTGTGATTATTTCCATTATTTCCCTTGGTTTCTGACCCCTTATTTGTTTTCAAGATTACCTTTTATTTGTTACTGCACAATTCCTATTATATTATTTTTAACTGCAATTTTCAACAGCCTTTGTAGTCTAGTGGTAAGAGCGTTCGGCTCTTGATTCAGAGGTTCTAGGTTCGATTCGCGGTGGGGACACTGTTTCTTTTTGTGAGACTTCCCTAGTTTGGTCAGGACATTTATGAATGAATCACCGGATTATCCGTAAAGTAAGATGATTCCGTGCTTCGGAAGGTACGTGAAGCCATTGGTCCCGGATATTAATACCTACTGAAGCAGTCATTAAAGTAGCCATGTCAGTGGCTTTGGGTGGCTCAACAATTCATGACACTAATCGTGTTTGTGAGGTCGGTCATTGATCTTACAGCCCATACGATTCCAAAACTAAACCTTTTCTTCCCGTTGGCATCGTAAAAGGCGACAAAGGGATCGTCACACTACAGTCACAAATCGCCAGCCACAAAGTTTGGTGACAATGTTATGCAGGCTTTTTTAGGGCAATCTAGCAAAAGATGTTTGATAAGATGAATATGAGGCAGTCTATTTCAGAATAAATAAATAAAGAGAAATGTTCATTTGAAATATTTAACTTCACCATCAATTTGATAGACATTTTCTTCACACAAATAATTCCTCTAAATACAAAATGTAACATCTGGATATAGATGAACTAAGGCCACTTGCTTTCGAAAACACCAAAATCATATGCTGTACTCGTAAAACAATGATTTTGAATGGTAGTGGCGCGTTTGGGCTTGAGTATTTAAGGCGTGAAACACACTGTGAACGCAACTAATTTGCGCCCATTTTTGACAAACTCAGGACACTACATACATCGAGCGCGAATTTCAAATTGGAAGGTCGCATAGGCCCGCGTATTCAGTACAAAAGACCCTCAGATGGCCCACAAGAATCGCGCGGGCGGGTGCTTTCGGGGTAGCGGCTCAGATTAAATAATAGTAAGATTGCGTGGGGGCGGAGAGTGTCCGTTCTGTATGTACTTTTTCTGTGACCTGAGTGACTAAAATCTTTAATTCAAACCTGCTAACCCTGCGGTCGGGCTCGCGGGCCGAGGGTTCAGTGTTTATAGATAGATAGATATGAACTCTTTATTGCACACAAATTAAGAGTAATCGCGTAAGAATCCTTATATCTAATTGCGCGCAAAGGCGGCCTTATTGCTTAGAGCAACCTCTTCCAGGCAACCTTAGGACTGGAAATCGCTGAGATGGACACGAGTAGTGCAGAGTGTGCTTAACTAAGTATGTATTCATGTTAGACGTGTTTTTTGTGGTAAATTCAAAAGAAAAAAGAGTCTAAATTGTACTTGGCTGAATGAATGCTCTTATGTTTGTACACAAGGCCGCACATCGGTGGGAACACTTTGACCTTGAGCAGGTTTCTGGTTCCGGGCGTTTGTAGTGTAGTGCTGGTTTAGCTTACTTTTGTTTTGTTCCTACGTTCTTGCTGCCGTGCGTATACATATAAAGTAAACATATAAATAACGCTTATGAACGCAAGTTTCTTGCAACCCCCAATTTTTTTTTCTCATTTTTATCATTTTTATGGTTCTGCACCTAAAGGAAAAAAAAACTGGTCAAGTGCGAGTCGGACTCGCACGCCGAGGGTTCCGATAAACATTCTGTATTTTTGGAAGCGATATAGTCCATTTTTAGGACCGCAGAACTAAATTTGTTTGTAAAGGTTATTTGCAGATTTCTAAAAAACTGTGCAACTTAGAAAGATCGTTTTACTTTTGCTTTAATCTTTACATAAACTTCTGGCAACTGTAATTAATTCAGATTTTTCCTTCCTCGGAGAGAAGGGGGGGGGGGGGGGAAATGGTATATTTTTACAGTTACTATTTTGGCCCCCTTTACATTAATAATCATAATTTTTTCAAAATTCTTTCATGTGTAATTAAGTTGGGCAACTATATTCTAGGTCGATAGCATGAGTGGTTGCTGAGATATAGAGGTGTGACAGACAGACAGACGGACAGACAGACGGACAGACAGACGGACAGACAGACGGACAGACAGACGGACAGACAGACGGACAGACAGACGGACAGACAGACGGTCAGACGGACGGACAGACGGACGGACAGACGGACGGACAGACAGACGGACAGACAGACGGACAGACAGACGGACAGACAGACGAACAGACAGACGGACAGACAGACGGACAGACAGACGGACAGACAGACGGACAGACAGACGGACAGAGAGACGGACAGACAGACGGACAGACAGACAGGCAAAGTCGCACCATAAGGGTTCCTTTTTTACAATTTTGGTATCGGAACCCTAAAAACGGAACCCCTTACAAGATTACTTGGCTGTCCACTTTTTGTCTATCTATCAAATATATATTCCTTACGAACGGGCTAATCTATCAGGGTTAAATTTAAAATCTAATATTAAAGTCAGTAAGCCCTTGAAAGTGTGTAAATAAAAGTTAAAAGTTAAAAGTGTGTATAATGAGATGTTATAATGATTTGTGTCACACAAACAAATTATTATTTAAGCGGCCTTACCTTTGCACGACTTTTTTATTACTTCAGTATGTACTCAACTTTATTGTAACGCAAACCTTATCACCCTCGTGTTTTCAAAACTGATGTAGGTACATTGGCAGTTTACTTCCTAATCGGTGTATTATGGACCTGTTTCATTATTTTACGTTGTTAGCTGTTGTAAGTACAATATATACATACATAACATCACGCCTTGTTCTCGTCGGGGTAGGCAGAGACCACAGTTCTCCACCTGCTACGATCTTGACATACTTCCCTTGCTTCCTGGACTTTCATCAATCCTTTCATACATGCTCAATCCTTTCATACATGCTTTTTTTTCCCTAATGTATCTCTCATACTTTCCCAAGACTCATCTATCTCTTTTTGGGCTTTTGAAGACCTTCGCGAACCCACATCCGTAGAGATGCATATGCACTCAGAACGAAGATTCGAGTCAGTCCGACTTTTAGCCTGACCCAGATGAGTCTTGGGCTCACACACTCGACTTCTTTCACGCACTCTACAATTCTTTCGGAAAGTATGACACCGACTCCCTGACAGCCTCTGCTGGTACTGGGAACACCAGACCAGTACGCTGTGTAAGGGCCATGTTCTGTGGTGTCACAACCTTTCCGTTTAGTCTCATTCACACAATATATATTATCATATAATTTTCGTCTTCTAATCTCCATACGTATTTTTCGAGTGAGCTGTAAGATCGATGACCGACCGCACAGCACACCTGGGACACTACCAACGAGCGCGAATTTTAAATTGGAAGGTCTCGTAGGCCTGCGTATTCAGTACAAAAGACCCACAGGAGAATCATGCTAATCGTGCGGAAGGGTGCGTGCGGGGGTTCGGTGTGGATTGCAAGGGGGGCGGAGAGTGTCCGAGTTGTCCGTACTATTACTTTATTCTGTGCCCTGGTGTCAGAATATTATTCTTGCACCGCATTTTCTGGAGACGAAAAGTAAAAAAACATAAATTATGTGAGTATACGACGCACAAAATAACTGTGGCCCTGTCATTGACGCGCAGAAGTCAAAAATGTGCAAAAATGGGCCATTTTTTTCTTCTGCGCATCAATGACAGGGCCACAGTTATTTTGTGCGTCGTATACCTACTCACTTTTGTTTTTTTTTTTCAACAAGAGCAGACTACTCGTACATTTATGCGATAGGTGAGCATTTGACCCCGATCTAACCTGGAAGTAAGTGACGATGGGGTCAAGATGTAGCATGCTTACCTAGAAAATGCCTGTTCACTATAGCCTTATACAGGGTGTAAGGGGCAGGTTGGCAAATACTGAAAGGGCATGATCAGTCAACGTAACTGAACAACTTTCAGCGAACAAAACTTTCAGGAAATAAAAAAAAAATCGACTTCTCCATACAAACTGTCCAATCAAGTTTGCAATTTTGTATGGAGAGGCCGATTTTTTTTTCGTTTCCTGAAAGCTTTGTTCGCTGAAAGTTGTTCAGTTACGTTGACTGATCATGCCCTTTCAGTATTTGCCAACCTGCCCCTTACACCCTGTATATTGTTCGGGGAATAAATTGACAGTCAGGGAGTTCCATTCCTTAGATGGAATCATTAAGAATTAAGAATCAAATCGCTCTGTGCGAATAAGTGGTATGTAGTGATGATATAACTTAGTTGAAATAATGAAAAATGATCCCAATTTTTTATTACGCGCAACTCTTACTTAGAGCATCACGTGACGCTCTAAGGTTTTTGCTATGCTATTCAGGAGTGCTATTCCCAAAACAACAATTTTGACGTCCGCACACGGATCCGCAGGTGATCCGCAGGTGTGTGTCAAATTGGTATTCTGCAACCAAGTTATCACGACGGTGAGATCACTGCGTGAACCGCTGAGCGGACTTTTTGACATTTTTGTATGGGTTGACGTTTAAATTGGTATTCCGTAACGCATTCCGCGCTCACTCTCGAATTTTGATGTTAACCTTTACGATTACTATTTTTGTGTTTTTTACTGTATTTTGAGTTGTGAAATATTTTAAATGCTACTTTATGATGACAAACCCGCAGAACATGCGTACATTTGCAGATAAAACACAAAATTGGGATGACTTAAACCAGCATGAAGATGCTAGCGCCACTACTGGGTAAAGTTGGTGGTGAAGAGAACTACCTTAAATGAAAATTTGACATTATTGTATGGTTTGACATTTGAATTGGTATTCCGGTGCATAGCCCGCGTTCACTCCGGCGCTCACTAAGAAGGCAAACCTCGAACAACACAAAAGTTACAACCTACCTGCGGATCTGTAAGTGAGGAGTAAATTTTTGAGATTTTTTGTATATAAAACTACGGTAAAAGGAGCTTTTGTAAGTCAGAGATTATGCAATTTCCTATTAGTGAAAACTTTTAAAGAATTTATCTAACTGCCATAGGTTGGCTGGAAGAAATATCTTTTAGAGATAAGCCCGCCCTTGTATATGTCCTTTAATTCTGTTTTTTTCAATATGTGTGCAATAAAGAATATATATAGTTCAAAAGTCAAACGTTTTTCCCGTGTTAAATGGACGTTTTCCCGCGGTAATAAGTAGCTAAAATTAGCACAATGTAGCATTCCACAAGAAAAGAAACTTCTGAATACGTTTACATTTAGCTGTACATATGACAAAAATAAATAGCACTGGTTCGTTTTTCCCGCGGTTACATGTAACTTACGTCAATCAGGGATACTGTAGCATTCCACAGAAGAAAATCTGTAGGACATTTTTACTAAGGGAATGAGAAGCTTTCCCGTTAACGTATCTTACCGCAACAGAAAAACCTTTAGAATTGGTTCATTAGTTCAAGAATTGAACGGTTTTTTCGTAGGAATAAGTAAGTGGCTTTCCCACGGGAATAACCTGCTTCCATTAATAAGGGATAGCTCTAGGGTTTAATGTTTTTCCCGTTATAATAACATAATTATCTTCTCTGTTCAAAGAAGCTTTCTAAAATTGGTTAATTTAATTTTTTAGAGACAAGAAAATAGTATATGTGGTTTTCGAGAAACCGATTAGAAATATATATATCATCATCATCATAACATCCCATAAAACGTCCACTACAGGACAGGGAGCTCCCTCCAGAATTCTAGCTTTTGCTGGAAAATGTGGAGGGGAAGTACCATAGTCACCTCGCTTGTAGAAATATATACACAAACAAATATTGCTTGTTTAATAGTACAGGATTTTATAAACAAAATCTAAAAGGTCTCCACCAGAGATATTTTTAGCCTACCTTACTTTGATACTGTTATAATTTATAAGCACGCTACATCTATTTTATCTAATACACAGTATTGAATGTTAATAAAATATTTAGGTACACACGGCCACACATTAGTAGAAACACTTTTGGACCTTATGGCGTGCTAATAGAGTTGAAAAAGTTTCTACCAAGCGGTTGACCGTACGTACTTAAGTAAATAAACTTTTATAAACAATAAACACATTATTTATAGAAATTGTCACTTTAAAATAACATTTAAAACACAATCAAAGCCACTGTAAAATGAAAAATCAGATGTTCGTACACATCTTGATGCAAATGCAATATTATTGTGCGGTAATCTGCAGGAAAGAAGTCATCCATAGCATTCAAAATAGTTATCTGAATGCAGGCTCTACCAGGCAAATTTCCATGAATCCGACGCGTGAGCGACCTTTTTTTTGGTTTGCGGTCCCAAGATATATACACAAACAAATATTGCTTGTTTAATAGTACAGGATTTTATAAACAAAATCTAAAAGGTCTCCACCAGAGATATTTTTAGCCTACCTTACTTTGATACTGTTATAATTTATAAGCACGCTACAAGAAGCGAGACATGGAAGATACCGCCACTATTATCTGAAATTATAAAAAAATTGTTAGTAAGTTATGTGCTTATTTGTGCAAAGGCTTTGGTGACAGATTTCATAGTCAATTACCTTGTATTTTGTAGTTATATAACAACTTGTGGCATCAAATACACTTCTACTTTGTGCTATTATGAAGCGAATTTAAATTTAGTTGAAAATCTAGCAAAATTATTAATTTTGTTGTTGTTCATAGTTGTTGTTGTGATTTGTGACTTGTTTGACAGATGTTGATATATGCGTTAGTATCCCTTAGTAGTTTGTGGTTGATATGGTTCATATTTTTTTTTATGTATAGCTCGCGCGCAAAGGCATTGCGCTCTGAATCTATTATAAAATTTTGTACAGAACTAATATTTTAAACTTCAAATTAAGTAAAAGGATTGACTATTACGTTTTGTTTTTAGAAACACTAAATGAATAATTAATTAACGTCGAAATGAGCTGATAATGTACAGTCGATTTGTCGATTTTCATATAAGCGATTTGTTGCCCATCCCAAGTTCACTCCACTGCGCTTGTGGTGTAAAAATTTACAGAATACCAAAAAAAATTCTGTCAAAGCTATAAGTGGAGCGTGTCTGCGGGATTGTAAATCGAGATAGACCAGCAGCCAGCATCGGTCGATTTGGTCTTTTTTGGATATTTTTTTGCAAAATCGAGACAAAAAAAATCGTATACGGCTTATTGGACAAACGATCTGGTCAAGGTCGCGGGAAGCCGCTGGATGCGAGCAGCGCAGGACCGGTCGTCATGGAGTTCCTTAGGGAAGGCCTATGTCCAGCAGTGGACGTCTTTCGGCTGTTGTGATGTGATGTGATGTGCTTCTGAAATCTACGATTACTTGTACATAGTGGCTTATTGAGTCACTATGTACAAGTAATCGTAGATTTCAGATTTTCTCTTCGGTGCATTCTTCAATACAATACTAACCCTATACTATTATTATATAAATATATAGGGTGACTAATTAGTTCTTGATAGAAAAAGGTATTAATGTACTGAACAACTTTCCCAAAGGAACATAGGTCGAAATACGAAAATCTAGTTTTGACCTCCCAAAAAAACTGCATCAGCTGATAGCGCATTATGTATGGGAGGTCAAACTTGGTTTTTCGTATTTCGACCTATGTTCCTTGGGAAAAGTTGTTCAGTATCATGAGTACATGCATATCTTTTGCTATCAAGAACTAATTAAAAGTCACCCTATATATACAGGGTGTTAATTTGATTGCGTGCCATAGCTCAGGGGCGGGATCAGTATCAGTAACTGAACAACTTTTCCCAAGGAACATAGGTCGAAACGCGAAAAATCTAATTTGACCCTCCATACAAAATGCGCTATCAGCTGATGCAGTTTCTAAGGAAGGTCGAAAATTGATTTTCGATCTATGTTACTTGGGAAAAGTTGTTCAGTTTCTGATACTGATCCCGCCCCTGAGCTATGGCACGCAATCAAATTAACACCTGTATATATATAAACATTTTTGATCTAATTGTGTTGTTTAAGGTCAAGCAGGTTATATACTTCTTCATTGGTCATCAACCTTTTTGGTAATATTTTTTAATACATTACTGGTATCCCCGTCTTTGACACATTTTTATGTCATGCTAAATGTTGTTTAAAATCGCGTATATTTTCTGCAAAAACAGTGAAATATTGTAGAGTAAATGGCTGCAAAATTGATAGTTATGCTATTTGCGGAATATTCTTCTATGGGTACCACTGACCTCTTTAAATACAATATATAGAGGTCAGTGATGGTTACCCATTATTCCTTTACTTTTTCTATGATAAAGCCGAACTGTTTTACGTATGAAGTAGGGTGGCTGTAATGAACGATATTTGAACACAAAGGAAACTAAAAAGGTACAACCACATCAGTATTGTGGGATGTGAATCTGCAGAATCAGCCCATAAAACTGAACAACTTGTCCCAAAGAACATTATGATGAAATAACATTATGATGAAGATATCTGAATCTAAACATGAAAGAGAAAAACAGCTTGTATTAGTTTTAAGAGCGTTCATCCGTTAAAATCGCGCTGGAGTCAAAATTTACGATTTTCGCCGAAGGATAAAACAATGTAGTTCTCAGTTTTCAAAGAAGACATTAATATCATATTAGATATACTTTCTTGATCTGATTTTTGGTTTAAAAACATCTCAAAATATTGGGATATTTTTCCAAATAGAACAGTTTTTTAACAAGTCCGTTTTTAACTTAGCGCTTGACCGTCTACGCAGATGCGAGATTTAGGAAGGATCAAATTCTACAAAATAAAAATTACCATTCAAAAATTCAGGATATTGTTTAGTTTTTCGTTTTAAAAAAAACTCTATTTAGGTAAAAAATCATTCAAAAAAACTACAATCAAAAGTGACATTTTCAGTAAATGTAAGGGATATTAACCGTGTCATTTTAAGCGAAAATGTAAGACATTATTTTTTCTTTTTGGACATAGCATGTGAAATCATTCATACTCTAAAATACTGTATCTTTTTTTTTGGAATAAATTGTATTTTTATTTTACTGTGAATTATTTAGTACTCCTATAAAATCGATGTTATAAAAAGTTTTTATTAGTTCTAGTAATTCTACAGGGTGAATTTGAAAACATTCGACAAATTTATAGATTGAGTTCAGACCACGAAACTGAACAACTTTCCCCAAGGAACATAGCTCGTCAGAGGTAAAAAAAAAATTCGATATCCCATACAAAATATATGGTCAGCTGACTAAATTTACTATGAAATGGTAAACATTTTTTTTCGTCCGATGACCTATGTTCCTAGGCGAAAATTGTTCAGTTTCGCAGTCTGAAATCAATCTCAAAATTTATCGAATGATTTCCATTTCAACCTGTAGATATGCTTAAATATATTTTTCTATAAGTATTTTGTATAGATTGACATTTTTGAATTCGTAATATCTTTTGAATGGAATATCCGATTTGAATATTAAAAAGTAGTCTACAATCTCCAATTTTTTCAGATAGGTTCTTACAACATTATTTTGTTCTATCATCAATAGTTTCTGTAGCGCATGCATTGAAAGACATAGTACGGCAAATTTTTAGGGTTCCGTACCTCAAAATAAAAACAGAACCCTTTAAGGATCACTTTGTTGTACGTCTGTCTGTCAAGACCATTTTTATTACGAACGGGTAAAGGTATAAGGTCGGAATTGATTACGAATATTAAGGTCCGTAAACCACACAAGATCTGAAAATTATTTTTTTTTACAACGACGCAATAAAAAGATATGGCTTTATGTCCTCCATACATTTATGCACAAAACAAAACCTAGAGGGTACTTCCCGTTGACCTAAACTTATGAAATTAGGCAAGAAGCTAGGTCTCACAGTACAAATAAAGGGAAAAGTCTAAAATCATTAAATATTACAATTTTTCTCGCAACTGATAGTAACCAATTAAGGTGAGCTCCCGTTTCAAGAACTTTTCTATAAAAGAGGGGTCAAGTTGGACGATCGCGGAGTTTTTAAAGTCAAAGAGCAAAAGCTTTTAGTATGTGGCTTTTAGGCTTCTTCTGGGCAAGCTCGTTCCATCGTCGACCTCATTTCTGTCTTCAAGACTAGATCGAGGTCAAGAGTAAGCCCATTGATAATAGTAAAAAATATATATATCATATGGTAGATAGGTACGGAACCCTTAGGGCGCGGGTCCGACTCGCACTTGGCCGGTTTTTTTCGCCTTGGGTTACATTATTGAAGTTTAAATATTATGTTTCTAGTAATAAATATAGCATATGTTACTCAGGAATAATGTAGCATTCTACCAGTGAAAAACCACGTGTTTCTTTACTTGTTATTATTAGCTAAAATCCAAATTTCAAGTACCTCGTGTCAAAACTGTAGGATTTGAACTGGCAAAAAACTCCTGATGTGATGGCCTGATGGCCATAAAAAATGTTTTGCCACAACAACCAACCACTTTACAATGATGTTATAACAAGTATCGTGATTGTAGACTGCAACCTAAACTTACAAAGGCAAAACGAGTAGAGCAAGATCAGAGCGGTTTATCCCTTTCTAATTCTTGCCATACCTACTATCAAATTTTGCACAATTTCCGTGCAAAAAGTTAAGTTCTGCATCCACGTGTTTTTATTTATACTTTATTTTAAAATAAGTTGTGCATTATTAAGCCCGCAAAATAAAAAGTTATTGATTTTTAAATTAAAAGCAGTCTTTTTCTTAAACAAGTTTAGTAGCTGCGGAAGACTTTTTTATTTAGTTTATTCTATATCTAAAACATTTGCTAAAATAATTTTCTGGTATCCCTTTGCATGCCATGTTGCTGATGTCACTTGTCATCACAACTTCGTTTCTTAATCTTGAGATCTTTTGGATGTTTTATTTTAATTTTGTATTTATGTTAGTATAATGTTGTGCCTGTTTTAGGAAAAGTGGATTATTTGGTGGTTGCGGCATAAACATTCACAGGTTAACCATTAAACACAAAAAAGTGTTGCATATGAACAAGGGTGACCATGCCATTACATCTGTAGAAACAAATTACTTGCAGCGCAGCCATCACCATGTATTTATTATTTATCGGAACAGAACTAGAACAACTACCACCTAGCGGGTTTGAAAGTAACGGCGCCGTGTCGTGAAAATAATGTTTTAGTGCCTACGGGGACAAAGGTTCCCTTTCCTCTCCGCAGACGAAAACTCGCATACTGAAAAGAATGGTCAGATGAAAGAATGCTAGAATACACGTGTGATCTAGACCATTCTTTGTTGTTGTTGTTTAATCTTTATTACACGAAAATTACAAAAATACTATTCTCGGCAAGACGACATGCAAAGGCGGACTCATCCCTACGTAAGATCTCTACCAGTCAATCTTAGAGTGACTAAAGGATAAAGTATAATGATGCAGGATGCAAGCGTGCAAACAGAGAAAACCATGAAAGAAAATAAGACTGATTTATATGAATGAAAGAAACGTAAATACATACTCATCTTAGTAAAAAATAAACTGTAACAATTACTAGCTATAATAAAATAAAATAAAATAAAATACCTACCTACCTTAAAAAGTTCAAATCGCCGACCCTGCTCTAAAAATCGCAACGCGCACTCGGCGCACCTATTGTAAACGAGAAAAATAATAGGTCTTTACCTATGAAATTGCCGAAATTTTCTTACAGATTAATGAGATCATAATTCCTATAATTCTCATGCAATTTTTTTCATTTGTCTTATATTTGAAAGTTGACTTCAAGTTAAAAGGTAGGTAGTTGAATTTACGCATAAAATAAAGTTTTTATTTTTAGTTTGATATATAAAATTAAAGGTTCGAAAATTGTTCGTCTTAAATGTCGTCCGATTTCATCATTAGATTTGTTATATTTTTTTACAGATAATATTTTTCGAGAATTATGTTTAAGCTTCTGTTACCTTAATCAATAATGCTTAAAAAAATAAAATAAATTGTATTTACAATTCCTAAGAAAAATTCAAAAATGTTAGTACTGAAAATTTTGTTTACCTAAAATTCGCCATAGAAAACGGCAATTTCATAGGTAAAGACCTATTAGTTACCTTCATGCGCGCTGCGACTCTGGCGAGGGTTGACACAATTAAATTTTAATATAAGTTTTTTATTTCTGTTTTTTTATTCTTTTTCAGGGTTCCGTACCTCAAAAGAAAAAAACAGAACCCTTAAAGGATCACTTTGTTGTCCGTCTGTCTGTCTGTCAAGACCCTTTATTTCACGAACGGGTAAAGGTATCAGGTTGAAATTAATATCATATGTTAGGATCTATGAACCACACAAGATCTGAAAATTTCAATTTTTACAACGACGCAATCAAAAGATATGGCATTTTATGTCCTCATCTCCATACATTTATGCAAAAAAGTAAAACCTACAGGGTAGTTACCGTTGACCTAAAATTATGAAATTTGGCAAGAAGCTAGGTCTCACAGTACAAATAATGGGAAAAGTCTGAAATCGTTAAATATTACAACTTTTCTCTCAACTAATGGTAACCAATTGTGGTGAGCTCCCGTTTCAAGAACATTCATGTAAGAGAGGGGTCAAGTTGGATGGTCGCGGAGGCTATTTTTCTTTTAGTTTAATTTTTAAAACGGGAACACTTACAAACTTGAAAATTGGTATGTTTATAGTGCATAAGCTATAAAATAACAACAAATAATAGAATTTGGTCAAGCGCGTGTCTGACTAAAAAAATCTAGCATATTAACTTACTGAAATTCCAAGTAATACAATTATGATTATGTGGTGGTACGGAACCCTCGGTGCGCGAGTCCGACTTGCACTTGGCCGGTTTTTTGTTGTTTAAACATGCTTATTGTTCTATATTCTACTTATTGAACAAGTGGTTAAAAGGAAATCGGTACTTTTCTTTAAACCCTGTATAAATCTTTTTCACTTTGAAAGATTATTTAACATGAAGGTTGTTCTTCTTCGTTCATTTATCTGCATGTTTGCCGTAAAAATTGATTTTTGACCATAACTATATTTGACGCTGCATCCGAAGATATATGTTATTCACTGAGTAATACATTCTTCAATGTCCTAGGCATCGCACAATATTTCAAAGCTGTAGGTAAAAAATCGAACCATAAAATAGTACTAAAACCACAGCTGTAGTTTTTGTACCTCCCCACGCCGCCCTGGCAGCTCCAGTTTTTTTCAGAACTCGTTATATTTTACACAAAAGTAGTCAAAATTTCAAGCGGCTTTGCTGTTGTTTGAGTAAACTAATTGCAATAAAACAAAGTTAATATGTTGCATGACAATAAGCCAAATGTGTTATTGAAAACTCGTTTAAAGTGAAAGTGGTTATAAAATGAAAGATTGTGCATTTGGAATGACGGTTCATTTTGAAAGGTTTCCAGTGCAATCGGATTTCATTTGTTAAGTCTGCAAATTGTAATGTTCTAATAAATGCTTAATTCTAACATAGTAATATTCATTTAGGTAACAGTTTTCAGAAGAACGAAAAAAATAAACAAAAGCGATTGAATGTTGCTCTGGTGTCTCACAAACTTATAAAAACGCGTTGTATGAAGCTTTCTTTACAGATAGTTTCCCTTATTTCTGTTTTTAAACAAATCGTCACAATACTTGTCCCACTCAACAAACATAATATTGTGGTCACCCTATTAGAAAAATTTCCATCATCCCATTTCACATCCTACTCGGCTCGCATTACTTTTGGCAGAGTTCAATCACGATAAAAACGCCGAAGCGGTGCTTTTTTAAAACATCAATGCCACTTTATTATTTGTACTCTTTTTTGAAAACGAAGGATTTTTCAAGTAATGATTACGCAAAAGATTCGACTCTTATATTAATTAGTGCAATACTAACAATAACATAGTTAAAAACTTATTATTACGCTGATAATGTTCAATCGATTTCTCGATTCTTATGTACGCAAATGGGTGATCATCCCTATGTCATCTCGACCCGCTTGTGCTAATGCGACAGAATACCAAAAATTTTGCGTGCGTGATCTGATGCGTTCGGGAAGTGAGGGCGTATTCGTTCGGGAGGTTATGGGCGACATTTGATAAATTGGGAATAGCACTCATATGCTTCTTCCCAACATACGCGTACGTAAATGGGACCTCATTTTACATCCTACTTCCTACTTAATATAATATTATAAACGCGAAAGTTTGTAAGTATGGATGAATGGATGGATGTTTGTTACTCTTTCACGTAAAAACTACTAAATTGTTTTTAATGAAACTTTACAATAATATAGCTTACGAGTATACATCAGAATAACACATAGGTTAAAATTTATAAACCTGCGTAGACGAGGGCACTAGCTAGTAGTGTATATGTCGTCTATCTGACCGTAGAATTATTAAAGGTATCATTTTTTTTTACTTTTTATAGCTAGTTGTTTGAACTTTATCAAAGAAGATGTATTACTATTAGCTGATTACCACACAAATAACAAAAGGGGGTTCCCATATAAGAAACAAGAAACGTATTATTAGCGTCATTTTGTTAAGCTCAATCGTATTAGCATGGACGAATTCGTCCATGGTATTAGGAACTCAATTGGTAGAACAATGGAATTTAGATGCTGCTTTTCCTACTGGGCTACCAGGAGGGAAGTACTTCACCGTATTGACCTTTACTCTTTTACAGATATCAATCATGGTAGAAGACAGATGCCACTGCAAGAGACCAAAAAGAAGCAGCTCCGGAAATTTCGACGTACTACTAAGCTTATACAAAGTGCAGCCACTTGTTCGATCTAAAGCATATAAATTTTTCAAACACTCAATGCTTATGAAATCTAGTGAACGGATGGATAATTTTGACAATGGAGATATTTTTGGACCTAATGATCTAACAAACAATGCTATTGCACAACGTCCACTAATATTAGAAGAATTGGAAGAAGAACCAATTCGTGTTAATATGAAGCCTCTTCAATATCCTACAGCCGATACTTATTTTAAGCCTGTTGGTAGAGCAGAAGATTTTGGCGTCGAAGATCCTCTTTTAGCCCTCGAAAATTTCGAAAAATTTGCAAATTATATGGAGGAAAAACAAGGAGAAAGCAGTCATGTAGGGAGACACAAAAATGTAAACGAATCTAGTGCTGAAAAATTTATGACCAATTCCAAAAATGTGCTTTCTGCAGACGATGTGAGAAGAGATTTTCGAAATTCTTTATCTTTAAACGGAGATGACAACACAACGTATTTTGTTGATGATAATACTCAAACGGATGACACTACCATGTTTTTTGGAATGTAAGAGTCGATAAAAAATCGTATAACCATCTTGTAATGTCATTTACAAAATTTAAACTGAAAAAATATCAAATGCTCTGTTTCTCTTGGAATACAACTAGAATTATTTCTATCATTTGTCGCCCAGTAATTTGTTTATCAGGAATAAGCTGGAGTTTGGCAATATCAGCACCAGTCACCACCTTTCTACCTGTTCTACCTTTTGATTGGCTGGTCGAAAATGCCGCATGGCATTTGGCTCGCCTTGTACCTTAGTGCAATAAAGTTTTAAATAAAATAAATAAATAGTATCTCTAACATTTCCGTTTGATGCCTCGTGTAGAAGAGAAATAAGAATATTGTTGTTAAGTTGAGAGGGGAAAAAATCCTGAATCTTAATTTAGGCTCCCAGTATTTAATTTGCCTATTTTCGTGATTCCTACTGAAAATTCTGAAGGTGGTAGGGCTTCTGTACAAAGTCCGTCTGAAAAAGTACCGCCCCTTGCCTATTTCTGTGTTAAGTTACACTACTGTGTTTCAAAAGAAGTTTCAGAGAGCTGGTGAAATTTCTGGAAAATTAGCCATTCTATCGTATTTCTTAGGGTTGGCCTTCATAATTTCAATGTTTTTGATGAAGGAATGACTATTCGATACATTATTTTAAGATTATTTTGATACTTAAAACAAGAATAACGGAAATTGGAAAATTAATTAAATAAAACCTAAATTAAGGTTTACATTTTTCGCTTGTAGTGTAGCTTTTGAACGCCAATTTCAGAAAAAATACCATTTTAAGAACCAAAATAATCTAAATTAGCCTATCAAGTACTCATCAGGTCAAAATCATCTTAATTTGAAAGGCTCATCCCAAATAATAAGATAAAATGGCTGATATGCCAGAATCAGGTCTCTTAAAACTTACGGTACCTAGTGAAAATTAGGTCAAGGGGCGGTACTTTCCAGACGGACTTTGTACAAAAGCTTTATCACCTTTAGAATTGGCAATATGAATCTTAAAAATAGGCAAAATCAATTATTTAGAGCCTAAATTAAGATTCAGGATTTTTCCATCTCAACTTTTGATCGCCAATTACAGCGAAAAATACCCCTGTAAGTACCAACTATTTTATATGTTTTGGGTAGCTTGGAGACCTGCAAAGTTTTTAAAACCAGCCACAATCTATGGAACATCCGTTTTCTATTTTTAAATTGATGATCAAAATTTGAATCGGCCCTATTCTACCGAAAATTTTATTTACCATAGGTTTTGAGTGATACTCGTAAGCAGGAATGATATGAAGTTTATTATTTTATGTGTGAATGGAACGTTCAAGACAATCGTGACACAAAAAGAAAATTGAAAAAATATTTTTAAAACATACCGAAACTTGCAAAACACAAAAAGCATACTCCTCATTTCATGGAGAAGTTTCAAAAAATATATTTTCCAATTTCACCTCTCCATTGTGCAATGAAGCACAAAAACCATTAAAAAGGTCCTATAATCCAACCATATTGTTTGTCATAATTCCACTGTGCTTTTGTTGTGGTGTCACTATCTTTCACATTTGTCCGGAGTGCCACAATGGGACAAAGAAAAGTTTTTCCTGGCTGAAAAATAAAATTGAAAATGGAACCTAAATGGCCTCTGCGTTTAGGTGAATTTCATTTGTAGAAAAATAGTTATTAAAAATACTTCATTTGTAAAAATATTATTGTGAATAAGGATAAATTACTAAAGTAAATCTCCCGTAAGTAAGTCCCGACTACTAAGAGGCGACTAAGGGTTATAAACTGGAGGATGGGCAGCAGCATCCTCCTTTGTATCTAACATCTTACTTACTGCGGTCACCTACAACCGCGGTCCATGGTGCCAGCCGTAACGCAAACAAACTATGGTACTTCCCCTCTACATTTTTCCAGCAAAAGCTAGAATTCTAGAGGGAGCTCCCTGTCCTGTAGTGGACGTTTCATGAGTCTATTACTATGCGTTGTTACTTATTAGTTATGTCACGCCTTCCGCTCTCCCTTCGCCCGCTAAGAGTTCCGATATACCTATAGTAAAGCAATAAAGACAATTTTTAGGTTTGTTTGTAAAGGTTTTCTTGCAGATTTCTGAAAAACCGATACTAACAAAAATCGTTTATTTTTTGCTGTTATGTTTAAATAAACTTCTATTGGCTGTAATTAATTCATATTTTTCGATTTGTAAACTTCGGAGATAAGGGGTACAAATGGTATTTTTTTTGCATTTTTCATCATAACTGGAAAATCAAGCGCGTAAAAAAATCAAAAATCTATTTTAGAATGTTCAAACAAAGCCCTTTTACATGATACCCCGACCACTGGACCTAGTCACGACAATTTGAAATTTTGCTCCCCGGGGTTGGCATTTGGCAAAGGGTTGTTTGGGCTCCATTCCCAATAATAATAAAAATATATTTTTTAAATTCTTTTATTTGCAAGCGAGAATATCCTAAAACTATCCCAAATTTCAAGTCGATAGCGTGAGTAGTTGCTGAGACAAATAAGTGTGATAGACAGACAGACAGACAAACAGTTAGAATTTTTTCTTTCTTTTCTAAGAGCCATTCTCTTGTCAGTGGAATGTATGCTAAGAATTTCTCATGACATTTCCTTTTTTCCTCTATCAGCTTTAAAAAAGCCGGTCAAATGCCAGTAGGACTCGCGCACTGAGGGTTCCGATATACCTATTGTATTTTTGGAAGCAATAAAGTCCATTTTTAGGACCGCAAAACATTTTTTTTTTGTAAAAACTGTGCAACTTAGAAAGATCGTTTTATTTTGTAATTAACTCAGATTTTTCCTTACACAAACTTCGGAGATAAGGGGGAATGGTATTTTTTTTTTAATTTTTCATTATAACTTGAAAACTAAGAGTTGTAAAAAAATAAATTTTAGAATGTAAAAGTAAAGTCCTTTCATATGATACCCCTCTCGATCTAGTAACGAAAGTTAGAAATTTCCCCCCCCTATTTGGACCCCCTTTACATTAATAGTCATATTTTGTTTTAAATTGTTTTCTATTAGAAATTTCAAGTCGATAGCAAGAGTGGTTGCTGAGATATACAGGTGTGACAGACAGACAGACAAAGTTCCAAAAGGGTTCCTTTTTTTTACCATTTTGGTATCGGAACCCTAAAAATGGTGTTTAACCTTTTAAGGGCTTATTCTGGGACTGGAGGTTAAATGCGACAACTTTAGTTCTACGTCTTTTGGAAATTCCCAAAGAAAATTCGATTTGGCATACAAATTTATCAGGTCATCAGCCAGTTTTTTTTTTTTTGCGAAATTTCAAAGGTCGTAGAACAAGTGTACAATTAGCCCCCAAAATAAGCCCTTAAAAAGCTATAAATAAATTATAGTTTTTTTTTTTGGTTTGCTAACTTGCCCAAAGCAAAAAAAAATTTGTAGATTTTTTTTTTACCGGAATTTGTTTTCAACTTTCCATGGTAACGTGGTCATGTGACGGCCCATTTTGTATTAGAAAGGCGAAAAATTTTTCAAGTAAAAAACTTTTGTCTTTCAAATCAAAATCAATTCACGCTTTATAGAACAAACGATACTTGTATCGCACGATTGTAAATAAAGCGTTTACCTAGACAGATCTTGCTGCTGCTGCTGGACCGTATAATCATTTTTGGGTTATCCGAATCATTTATCTTCAGTTCTTTCTTTCACGGTATTCCGCAAAATATGGCTGTGTCGTATAAGGGCACAATCTTTCGACACTAACATTCAATGAGATATCTTTTTCCTTTACTTTCTCAAGCCCTGGTGTCATGAGTTGTTGAGTTGCCTAAGGCCTTTGACATGGCTCATTAATTTTAAAGCTTGGACTCATCGAACTTTTTGGAATATCAGATGATTTATCCGGCAAGG
This sequence comes from Athrips mouffetella, assembly GCA_947532105.1. NCBI lineage: Eukaryota > Metazoa > Arthropoda > Insecta > Lepidoptera > Gelechiidae > Athrips > Athrips mouffetella. Next base: position 3,645,188 of record OX383969.1, on the reverse strand, counting down.
TCCTTACCAAACTGGAGAAGTAATTTTTGTATGACAGTGTCCCCACCGGGCATCGAACCCAGAAGAACCTCCAAATTGTGAGTCGAACGCTCCAACCACTACACCACCGAGGCTGTCCACAAGACAAAGAGTCGACAAACATAGAAGAGGTCTTTGTTCAGCGGCGGGACAGAAAAAGAATGCAAGTAATGAAATTCACCTTTCTAACTGTTGTCAGTCATCCTTTTTTGCTCGGCGTTTCGGTCGGCGTTTTAATAGCGACACCTTTACAATAGCAAGGCCATTTGGACGCACGAAGGCCCAATTGCTTGGATTTTCACCTTTGCAAATGTGCAAAAGTTATGGCGTGATTTTTCTCACGAAACATGACACAGTCGGGTTAAACTTAAACCTTATAAAAGTAGTAATTAATAAAAATAAATGTTAATTTCTCCATGAATTTATTTCATTATGAAAAGATGAAGACTGTGGTCTCTGCCTTTCTTTTTTTTGAGGGGAATTCCAATATGGATAGCCGGTCACTGGGGGAAGCGGCCGGGTTATCCCCCGGTGACCAACCTCGGCGCGTGACGGGTAGCTCTGGGATCTCCTTGCGGGAACGCGACCAGTGCCACCCACGCGCACTGCTCGTGCCCTTTCTCTATTGTTTATTTATCCTTCCTTACTGCGAGGCAGTAGCAACACAAGGTCACATTGTTTTACTACCTTCCGTTGGTCGCTTGAATGGGGTAATCAGGTTTCTCATCCTGACCACCCATGACCTGGGGCGCCTGCACCTGGGAAAAACTGGGGCGTATAAAAGTGGCTCTGCTATTCAGAGCCTTTTGTCGCCTCCTTCTTGCGGGGTCGGCTCTTTCCCGATCCCGATCAGCTGTTTCCTTCCGGCAGCCTACCATGACGGGAAAGAGGCGTGATGATAATGTGTGTATATGAAAAGTACAATTTAAAAAGAGTTTTTGAACGTAAGATGCCACTTTAAACCTTAAAACTAATGGATTGGTTTCACTAATAAGATACCTAGTCATCTTGTGTCAATGTCTTATCCTGTGCGTTTGCTTAAAAACACTTAATAATAAAATCTTTAATATAGCCTTACTCTAAGAAAATCTTATGCAGTCCATGAAACTCAACAATATTTCATTGTACAATATTTGTCACAATATTTCAGGATTGGATTTTGCATAACACACATTTTTATTTACTCATTTTATTTTGTATTTGTCTGGCTCTTCTCTTTGGTCTAGTCCTCACGACAAAAATGAAGTTGATAATGGAACGAGCTCAACCAGAAAACGTCTATTCACTTGCGACTCAAGTAGGATACTAAGCTTTTTCCTACTCATTTTGTATAGGCGGTAAAAAAAAAATCGCATTTCGACTCATGTTCCTAAGAAAGAGTATAGACTGACCGCAACCGCTGTACCGCTGTATAGACATGCGCGGGGAGGTGAGGGAACTTCTTACATAGTTTTTCGTGATCCTCTCATAAAGCATCTTCTATTGAGACATCTCTTTTTCGCCTTGATCATCGCGTAAAATTTTATCAGCTACTCAATAGAAAACAATTTAATGGTCTGGTTTGCCAACAGTCTTCAGATTTTTGGCAAACCAGTGTCTGGTCAAAGTTTTTATATCACTACTCATCAGCCCCTATCTTTTGGCATGAGAATTGTTTTTGCTGAAGATCAGGTTTTTTGTTCCTTTTCATTTCCAGACAATGGCCGCCTGAACACCGGGCTCCGGTCTAGAACTTCTTATATAGTTTTTCGTGATCCTCTCATAGAGCCCCATCTACTGAGAAATCTCCTAGTCGCCCTGATTATCACGTGAAAAATCCTTCTCGGCTCGTCTAACACAAGAACTAATTGCCGCCGTAAGTGATGACGAGCGATGGTCCCCCGTCTCGCCGTGAGCATACCTAAGGCGCAGTAAAACGGTTGCGGTCAGACTATAGTTCAATTTTTTTTTAACAGATTCACATCCTGAACTAGTAGTTCCGTTCTAATGGTTTATATCCACCCTGACCGAAGCTGAACCTAAAACAGCAACACCACTACCACTTCTCTAATAAACATCTCTAATTTTCTAACCAAATATTTCCATTCATATATCCGTAATCTATTTTCAACGCAATGAATTGAATCCATTAACTCACACTCCAAGTCATCATGGAGTATCTGCAATAATATTATGCGAGCTGAATTCGTGTTTAATTTCACCTATTATGGGAAATTTCAAGTCAAACTCATGAGTACCGTGTACAGTCAAATGGAAAATCCAATGCCTGGATCAGTATTACGCGGACGTCTAACGCAAATATCCGCAGCAGAAGGTAAATTGTATGAAGCTTATACAGTCCATTCAGTTCGTTGCGGAGCGGAACTCTACATGAGCTCTACATCGGACTGCACAGATTTTGTAGTCTGAAATTCATACATTTCTTTAAATACATTCTATTGAATATTAATTAAGTAGAATGAATACAGAATAACATTAAAATTATAGAATTATTTCTATTTAATTTTGTATTCATTCTATTGAATTATTTCGTCAGACGAATGTATTGTACTGATTCTGACTTTAAATAAGGACGGCTGACAGAAATCTTGTTCGCTTAGTGAAAAATCAAAGCAATAACCAAGTTAAAAGAGGCTTTACGAGTTATTACTAAAAAAATAAACTGGTAGAAGTAAATATAAGATGAAATTTACTTTTAAAATTATAAAAAATATAATTTTTATAATCGTAAAAAAATAAATTTATAAGCTATGATACTACAATGCGCGTGGCCTGACATGCAATTAAGCGGATTTTTTTTTGATTATGCCCTTCCGGTAAATAGGGTGACTTTTAATTAGTTCTTGATAGAAAAAGATATGAATGTTCTCATGATACTGAACAACTTTCCCCAAGGAACATAGGTCGAAATACGAAAATCAAGTTTTGACCTCCCATAGAAACTGCATCAGCTGATAGCGCATTTTGTATGGGAGGTCAAATTTGGTTTTTCGTATTTCGACCTATGTTCCTAGGGAAAAGTTTTTCAGTATCATGAGTACATGCATATCTTTTTCTATCAAGAACTAATTAAAAGTCACCCTATATAATGTTCGCAAAATGTCACATTAGGTGTTACCAGAGCACAATGTCATCTTCGCAAAATGTCACGTTCGCAGAAAGTCACACCTAATCGTGTCTTTGTTCGAACGTGACATTCTGCGAACGTGGCATGTAAACCAGGGGTCATGAAAGACGTTGGGGTAAATGAAACAATTACCTCAAATTCATGAAAATATGTTACAATTGTGAATATTTCTGGCAAACTGTATGTAAAACGATACTCTAAACATTTTTCTGATCGTAAATGGGGTCCTTATATGAAACACTGAACATAATTTTAGCATGTTACTCGGACCATGAAACTTCGTGATAAAACTGAACAACATTACTAAAGGAACATAGGTCGAAATCCAAAAAATCTGAATTGACTTACACTATACAAAATGCGCTATCAGCTGATGCAGTTTCTATGGGAGGCAAACAAATATTTTCGTATTTCGACCCATGTTCCTTGGGGAAAGTTGTCCAGTTTCATGGTCTGAGCAACATGTTAAAATCATGAACACTATTTCATTTTGACCTTATATTTGGTAACAAACTTGCAGGTATCTCGTGTAATTGAAAAGAAAATGTTTTCGTAAGTGCAAAATGTTCTTTTACAAAATTTCATGGTCCTTCGTGAACTTTTAATAAACCAATAAGTGAATTAGAAACGATGCTTGCTAGGAATAGCAAGTTTATTAAATAACCCTTACAAAGGACGCAACAAAATCTAAAAGAAATTATTGACAAGACAAAGTCGCACATTGCAGAAAGTTTGTCAAACGCTAAATCACATCTACATCTTTGGAATTTTTTTTGTACCTGATATGCGTATACCCACTTTATTAGAGACAGAGATCAAAGGCAACAACTTTTGTTCCATGACTTTGTTAACAACGCACAAAAAAATTTCGTCTCCCCATACTAAAGTAGTCACGTGACTGACCCATTTTGTATGGGAAGTTGAAAATTTTTCGTGCGTTGTTAGCAAAGTCGTAAAACAAAAGTTTTTGCTTTTGACCTCTGTAATAAGGTGGGCATACGAATATCAGGTCCAAAAAAATAACCTTGTATAATTGTAATGTCATTGCTTCTGTCGAAACTTTTGAATTTTGTAATGACTTTTTGTTCTGTCTGTACAGAACGCTATGTAATGAGAATTTAGAGCAAAATTGGGCGTAATTGTAGGAACAAAAGCCGCTGATTCCACAAGCTGCTATAATAATTTGAGTAACCATTAGGTTTTAAATGGATTATGTAACTTTTTACTACTATATGAAAAAATACAAATACAACCTAAGGATATGACAATTCTGTTTTTCCGTTGTTTAAAGATGGCACCCTATAATGAACCTGATCAAATGGGCTGCAGTAAACAATTATTTTTTTATGAAATTGTGAAGTCAGCAGTTGGTACAGTTAAGAGCACATCAAGCTTGACACATTGGACTTTGTACCGTTCTTATTTCAATAATCATACGGGCTAGAGTCGCACTGCGAGTGTCAAGCTTGACCTGTCGTTGACTGTGAGTACTCCTTCGTGATCAAGTTATAGTTAGGGTGCTGGCTGCAATTTGGGTATATGATTTGCTCATGATTCATATTAATAGGGATGATAGATCAGCTCAATACGAATCGATTTGGTCCTTACAAGTTTTTCTGTGCGTCTCTGTGTTTTTGAGTTAAAGCAAAAAAAATGAAAATAGATACTAAATAATGTTTTTTTAGTCTGCCTTTGTGGCTCCTGTTTAAAATACTTCTGAAGATGTAGAAAATCGAAGAGGCAAACATGCAGGGCTCTGCATTATCACGGGACGAAGGAGTGAATTTTTGCATTTTGAAGGGCTGTAACTTTACCACGCTGGGCTATTATGGTGGCAGACCATTTTTCTGGGGTTTGATACATTGTATTTAATCAGATAGTCATAGTCTGCCAGGAGTACGTTTCACTGTCAAATTTCAAAATAGATAAAACTTAATTCCTCAAAAACGCAGGGGTGTGGATGTCCGCCAGTATTTTTTGGATCTTCTAGAGGATGCTCCTTATCATCAGTCAAAGAGCAGCAACTTAAGCAAATCATATAGAAATTTGTCCTTCATCACCCTTACTATTAGATATCCTTTACCGTATCATAAATAATGTAAACGGCACACGAGATTTTTTTTTCCTAACAAAGACGGCAAAAAGTAGCTGCACTTGAACTAAGGCAACACGGTACGCTCAGGTCACTACTACCACAGTAAATATATAAGCTAAAGCAGTATGGAAACTCCTAACAAACGTCCAAAATTGGCGCACTCACACATGCGCACACCGCTACAGGAAAATAAGCAGTTTTCGCGCTGAAGTAAGTCGTGCGTGCCAAAACCATAATACAAACAAATAGATACCTACATAATATAGGGTCCCTATAAGTATGTCCCTGTGCTTGTGCGATAAAAGGCGATTAAGTATCTTAATCTGCCCTTGTGTCATAAAAGGCGACTAAGTGTCTTTATTTGCCCTTGTGTAATAAAAGGCAACTAAGTGACTTAACCTTTCCTTGTGTCGTAAAAGGCGACTAAGTGTTTCGTGATTAAGTGGCTTAGCCTTCCCTTGGGTGCTAAAAGGCGACTAAGTGTCTTCATCTAAGCTTATGTGATAAAAGGCGGCTAAGTGATTTAACCTTCTGACTTAACATTTTATGCAAGACTGTCTGCTAAATTTAAGTTTCTGTGTAACTTTCCAAAAAAAATATTATTTTGAATTTCGACTTTTTACGGAAAGTTGTTTAGTTTTATGGTCCCTGTACATGCTGAAAGGAACAAAGTTGATAGAAGCACCCAATATTTGAGTTCATCATACTATTCTTATTTCAAAAATTCTGGGTGTCAACCCTGACGCTCCAACGCAGAATAGTTCTTTTTTCAAAAAAAGGTCCGAGTTTCCATACTGCTTTAGCTTATATATTTACTGTGCTACTACTTCTTATCATATGTCATTCGAGTATTATCTTCCAGAGGTCGGAATGGCAAAAGAGGCGCACCAAAACACCTTAATAACTAAACAACCTAGTAATGCGCACTTTTGCCCACTTATTAGTGAGGTCAAAAGCAACTATTTTTTGTTCTACGGCTTTGCTAACAACGCATAAAAAAATTTCAATTTCGCGTACAAAATGTGTCGGTCACGTGACCACATTAGTATGGAGAGTTGAAAATTTTTTGTGCGTTGTTAGCAAAGTCGTAGAACAAAAGTTGTTGCTTTTGACCTCACTAATAAGTGGGCAAAAGGAAATCAGGTCCAAAAAAATAACCTTGTATAGGTATGTCTATTTTAAAGCTCCAAAACATTTTGTAGCTGCTGCTACAAGTTTTGTTCTTTTTAGGGTTCCGCACCAAAATGGTAGAAACTTATGGTGTAACTTCGTCTTTCTGCCACGCCTGTATATCACAGCAACCACTCATGCTATCAACTTGAAATTTGTCCAAATATTAAATAATCGTTATTAGGTCGAGTCGGGTATCATAGGAAAGGGTTTTACTTGCGCATTCCAAACTGATATGCCTGAAGGGTGCGGGGATCGCGGTGGTTTGTTTGTTCAATGAAAGAGTCTATTTATGTTAATGTATATTTAATGCACCCGGTCGCGACGATTCCGTAAAATGCACTAAAATAAAACTATGGGCCGCAGCGCCACTCAACCGCGCGCGGTTGACGTCACGTGTTCGGTACTGCACCGAACAATGCCCATCCATGAGCTGTAATTTAAAAAGTTACGCCTAAAATTACGCTAGTATATAAACGTCTATGCCTAAAATACAGGGTTGCTGAAACGAAACCTGCCGTGTTTTATACAGGGAGAGAACTTTTTTATTGATTTTTAGGGTTCCGTACCTCAAAAGAAAAAAACGGAACCCTTATAGGATCACTTTGTTGTCCGTCTGTCTGTCTGTCTGTCAAGACTCTTTATCTCACGAACGGTTAAAGGTAACAAGTTGAAATTAATACCATATATTAGAAAATTCTAAAATAATAAAAAAAATAAAACCACACAAAATCAGAAAATTTCAATTTTTTACAACGACGCAATCAAAAGATATGGCATTTTATGTCCTCATCTCCATACATTTATTCAAAAATGCAAAACCTACAGGGTACTTCCCGTTGACCTAAAATTATGAAATTGGGCAAGAAGCAAGGTCTCACAGTACAAATAATGGGAAAAGTCTGAAAACATTAAATATTACAAAGTTTCTCACAACTAATGGTAACCAATTGTGGTGAGCTCCCGTTTCAAGAACATTCATATAAGAGGGGGGTCAAGTTTAATGGACGTTGAGGCGATTTTTGTTTAAGTTCTTTTTAAAAACGGGAACACTAACAAACTAGAAAATTGGTACGTTTATAGTGCATAAGCTATAAAATAACAACAAATAATAAAATTTGGTCAAGCGCGTGTCGGACTCAAAAAGTCTAGCACATTAACTTACTGAAATTTCAACTAATACAATTATGTTTATGTGGTGGTACGAAACCCTCAGTGCGCGAGTCCGACTCGCACTTGGCCGGTTTTTTTTAAGTATCTTTGGGTACGATATTTTATTTTATCGTACCTTACTGACGCAGTTTAGATTTTTTCACTGTACTTATATATTTTCCTTTTTTCTCAAAGTACAGGTACAGACTGTTCGGGTCCCTGCGATACAAGCTTTGCTTAGTGCATTGTCCGCTGATTATATGTATACGTAACACTTAAATTTTGTACAAGTATATGACTACGACTGTTTACAGCTTAAACATTGTAAGTGTTAATAGCAATTTCTTTTGGCAAATAAATTTATTCTTATTCTTAGACTTAACCTTTCACAGGAATTGAAGAAAAGGCACATTATCCAGGGAATGAGCTTAACAAACAACGGACCGAGCCGACTACTGAGAACCGTTACCAAATTAGGTTAATACTGATCGCAGCTCTATACTGGTTGGTTAAGGTACACTTCATATCACAACACAATATTTGTTTAAAGGATTCCGGTTCTACAAATCTACAATAAAATTTTTAAAAAGATTTTTTTTTCATAACTCTGTGAAGTAACTCTAAACATAGTTTATTGATACACACACACACCCCTACACCCACACGCATACACAATATACAATTACACAAGCACACTCTCTAACTTTTAATTTTTGTTTCCGATTATTTGGTTTTATTTAATAGAATATTTAAGAATATTTGTAAAAATCCTCATTATCTAGTTTATCGTATTTTTTTACATTGTATTCATTCAATCTGGAGGTGGAGGCCTTAAACACAGCTTAGAAACTAGTCTCTACAGACTTTTTTATTGTGCTCCTTTTTTCTCATGTTTTTGTGTAGAGGAAATAAATTATTTTTTACTTTTTTTGCAATGTGGATTATTAACTGTTATTGAACGTTATAATCATGCATAATACAATTTAAATAATTCTTCATCAAAAGTGATTTGTAAATATTTAAAAAAGTAATTATAATTGTATTTTCTTCAAAAACCTCTTTTTTGGCGAAACTTTGGTAGAGCTAGACCAGAAGGAAAAAAAAAATTACGCAAAATGTGCTATTCCAATAACAAACACAATATACAATAATAATGCATTGATTTAGATTTAGATTGTATACCAGAGGATGGGAAGCAGCATTTTTCTGTGTATCGTATCATCTTACATTCTGCGGTTACCAACAACCGCGGTCCATGGTGCCAGCCGTAACGCTGACAAGCGTGATAACTATGGTACTTCCCCTCCACATTGTTTCAGCGTAAGCTGGAATTTATGTCCCTGTCCTGTAGTGGACGTTTCATGGGATGTCATGATGATGATGATGATACCCCGATGGTGCTTAGCAACTGTCTACGTGGTAAAAGCCAAGAAAGTGTTGCTTTTGAATGGGATTGGTAAAGACGGTCGAAACTATATATTTTTAATGAAATGTTAAAAAATTTTTAACAAGCTTTAAATAAAAGACTGGAAAAAAACGTCTTCCTTCATTATAATTTAAGAAACAGTGAATTAGAATTTGTAAAGTTGCGAATGAAACTAAAGAAAGTAAACCACTTACGAAAAACTTAGCAAATCATAATAGCTTAAAGCTTAGATTATGAATAACGGCAGCTTAGCTTAAAGTAACGCCACCATAATAGGTCCTTTGCGACAGCTGTCAAACGTATGAAAAATTATAACCTGCAAAGAAAAATGAACCCTATGTGTTGGTATTAAAGAAACGTCAATGCGGACTTCGTACATTGCATTACACATTGTAAGTAGTCAAAAATATACTTACCAAACTTGGTGCAAAAATAACTATTCTTAAGACCTCTAATAAGGCACAATGCGAAACCCAATTTGCACAAGCCCTAACACTTGAGCTTGATTGAAAAAGTTCGTTTTCTTCCCTAAAAAGAGGCTTAGGGGCCAAAACAATCAATTAAGCGAGTTCGGACCCCTTGAATTGTAAATGTGGGTAGTCTTTGTTTATTTTGTACCCTTGGGTCGGTTTCTTTAAATATAATTATACGGTTCTGTGACTGTTTGGCGATTGGTTACTGGGGTAAGTCGAATTTGGGATTCGGTTACGTTTGAATTGAATAAATTTGTGTTCTTGATGAACAAACTGAAAAAAAAGATCGGGCAGAATTTTATTTTTATTACACTAAGTATCTAAATGCATTATTTACTGACAACTTTTTTTGAAAAATAGAGAATTTTACAACCATATTGTATCTGTTAGTATATTAGTGCAACATTCAAAAGGACTGCTTCTAAGTCTCCGGCTTAAAGTCCATACAGAGTATTTGGTATACCTGCAAACATCTCAGGTAAACAACTTTCCCTTAACATAGGTCGAAATATAAAAAAAAATTGACATCCCATACAAAAATTTTTCAAAAACCAGAACCTGGCAAATCTGGCTCTGAAAGTATGAAACAAGACAGTATTGTCAGCTGAAATTGTTATCTACAAACTATGGTATTTAATAAAATATTAATATTGATGTTTAGAAAATAGCCGTGGTCATATTATTTTGCCACTTTGTCCTAAAGCTTATGATCTCTTTTTTTAGGGTAGGTGGCATAATTATATATTATATTCTCCCAACACAAGCATTTTAAATTGCTTTCTGGGAGGACCTCAATCTTGCTGTTATTTGAAAATAAGAAATAAATAACTTTTTATTTATTTATATTCTTTTTCTATTTACAGAACCCTGAAAAGTGCCGCATATTTCTTGTTAACGAGCATTTCGCAGAAACATCTCCATTCGCTAATGACTGTCACAATCACGAATCAAACGCGATATCAACCGAGCGTACAGTCGTTTACACAGGTTCTCTACCTCACGGTAAAGGTAATATGCATGTTGTGGTTGAAACCTTTGTGTTGTGTTGTACTCATAATTTGCATGGTTAGGCTTCAATGTTCGTTGGGTTCAAAAGACGACTCGTTGGAAGCACAAGCATCTTATGTCGTGGTCCAAGTTAAAGGCAATAAAATTGATTAAAAATAAAAATATTTTTATTTATAACAGCATTTGGCTTACACGTTTAATATATTATTTTCTATATAACGAAGCTATAGTAGGTAGCACAGTCGGCCATTTCATGTCATCAACTGAAATGTGAAATAATTTAATTGTAATTAAATAACATGCCTAGTTTGCCTCTAAACTACTCATGAGGGTTATTTTTATTTACAGTTTATTGTACACAAAAAAATACATTATGAGAATTAAAATTACGAAAAATTACACAACAGGTTAAGGATAGAAACTCAATGTTGCGGAGGAAGATGTCGAGAATGGAACGAGCTTACCTAGAAGAACACTGTTCAATTCAGATTACATGCTGATATTAATTTTACTCAAGTCATTTTGGCCGGTGTAGAGATGACAGTTTCGACCCGATTTTCAGGAAGATGCCATTTCCCTGAGATAGTAGCTATCTGTTTCGGCCCCACTTCATTCTATTTCCTTTGATCTTGACTTACTTCCTTCGCTTATTCTGTTACAGGCATTCCAAAGGAATTGTGTTACCGATTATACGTTATTATTAATTCTCTTTCCAGAAAACAAGGATTTCGGTGGAGCTATTTGGTACGCACGGCAGCAAGCACGTAAAAGTAAAACCAGGGAGGTGATCGTGGTAATTTCAACGATATTACCAAAAAAAGCCGGTCAAGTACGAGTCGGACTCGCGCGCCGAGGATTCCGATATACGTTTTGTGTTTTTGAAAGCAATAAAGTCTATTTTTAGGACCGCGTAACTATATTTGATTGTGAAGGTTAGTTGCAGATTTATAAAAAACTGTGCAACTTAGAAAGATCGTTTTATTTTTGCTGTGAAATTTACATAAACTTCTGTACTGTCATTAATTGTAAATAACTATAATTAATTCTGATTTTTCCTTTCACAAACTTTGGAGATAAGGATAGTATTTTTTTTTTGTCATTTTTCATCATAACTTGAAAACTAAGAGACATAAAAAAATACAAAAATATATTTTAGAATGTACAAGTAAAGTCCTTTCATACCTCATATGATACCCCAATTGACCTAGTAGCGACAATTTGAAATTTGGCCCAACCTATTTTGGCCCCCTTTACATTAATAATCATAATTTTTTAAAATCTATTTTATGTGCAATTAAGTTGGGCAAATATATTCTCAAAATATTCCAAATTTCAGGTCTATAGCATGAGTGGTTGCTGAGATAAAGAGGTGTGACAGACAGACAGACGGACAGACAGACAGACAAAGTCGCACCATAAGGGTTTCTTTTTTTACCATTTGGTATCGGAACCCTAAAAAACGTTTGCCTCAAACGTTAGGGTAAGACTTAACTAGGTGTTTTAGTTAAACGTTTTTTTTTTGGTAATATCGTTCAAGTTACCACAATAACCCCCCAGCACACCTCGGAAGCTCCATACAATCGGGCTCAAAAGTGACAGCTGTCATTTTTACACGCGCAAATGTGTGGGTGGGTTAAAGACGTGTGAGTGTAGGATTGATGGTATCTAGAAAACACTTACCTACCCTAGAAAACGTAGATAACAGAACATTAGCATTATACTTTTATTACAGTTTCGAGTTGCACATTTTTCGTTCGACTATAAAGCGACTTACACAATTCACAAACGAATTATAACTTTACTATCACTAGTCACCTCACTTTGTTGTATTTAGTAATCGAATTTCAATTAAAACAAACAAACACACGTTGAAATAATCTCACAAACTCTAAAAACAATCATTTTTTTCACTAAACTTCATCTTTGACGGCTGGCTGGCCGCCGCCGCCGGTGCACCAGGGTGACTATCGCGAAAATCGCGAATCTTCTCATATCATCACTGCAAAAAATTTGCCAAACTTTATTCCAGAAAATGAAAAAATATGCTGTTATATTATTGCTTTAACGTGGAAAGGAATAAATAAATACATACTATTCAAAGCTTTATTTTTTTCATTTAACCCAAAAAATGCTCTATTAAATCTATCAATGAAAGAAATGTTTAAAGGAAAGAAAACATCTGTGTCTACCTTATGGTGTTTATTCCATAATAATTGCTTCTTATTATTGTTTAACTTTATTCCAAATTTTACTTTGTCTTGGAGAGTCGAAAGACAACCGTAAACTGCACAACCACGCACCATTTTTTCAACTTTTGCAAGCGTTGCATATCGCGTGGCAACAGGACGAGAAATAGGACGAGATATCGCGCAGGGCCCCGCGGGGTGATGCGCGCGCACTTGAGGTACTCCGATTGGTGGGAGGCGGAGAGCTTCCGTTCTGTATGTAGTACTATTATGAATTCTGTGCCCCCAGTATAAGCCGATCCAGCGCTACGCTACGCTACAATCGCCCGAAACCAGAGACCGGCTCAAGGTCAAAGTGTTTCCACCGCCATGAGTTAAACTATAACAACGAGACTCACAGCCCCATACAACACACCTAGACTAGGAAACAATAACCGTGTATGCCTCGGAACTAATCCCAGAATCTGTGATATAGAAAGCATTACTGATTGAAAATCGTAAGCTTTCTTCGGATTAGAAAACTTATCGATTCTCTTCAGTTTCTGAATTAATCGTCTTGAAATATTTACCAGGTTAATAAATGAATAAAAGACTGTGTACATGTATTTCCCGCCACCTCCTTTATTTTGAACCAATCTCTTCGCTTCCTCAGTACTGCTTGAAACACAATGCCTTGGCGTCCTTTGTGGCGGACGCTATTCGTCACGCTTTTTGTACAACTCTACGTTTGCGGAGACTTTCCGTAGTTATGTACATTTGTCGTTGAGCTCGCTGCAGTTTTTTTTGCATCTGTGATTTTATTACTTACTCGCTTTGCTTTGCTACCTTGTGTACCCAGATGTATGATTTATGAGTAAGTTCATTTCTTTAAGGATTATAAACTTAACTCTATTTGCTGTTCAAAAAATATTTTCTTTTACTATAAGCTAAAGTGAACGCAATAAGGTTGTAAAATTGGTAACTAATGGTAGCATTTACTTTTGTTAATTGTTATAAGCTAATAATTTATAAGTTTGCAACGACATTTCTGGGATTTAAAGCGTTGTTTTATTCGATTTTAGTGTATGCAGTTCCATAAGCATATATAAGAGCAATGTACAGTAATTAATAATTGTGTAACTTGATTGAAATTATGATAGAATAGAAGGGAGGAGTGAAGCGAAATACTCGTATGTAATTGGAGCGACAGAGTTCTATTGGTTTATCTTTCTGTTAGTTTAATTATACTTATGCCACACTATTTCCACTGTAATGATTTGCCGTGCTTATCAAATAAAGGTCTTTTTTATGTTACAAGTGAACAAACGAGTAGGTGGGCCACCTGATGGTAAGTGGTCACCACCGCCCATAGCACCCACTGTCTTATGGATAGCATAATTTGACACTAATAAGCCAGCAAGGCGCGTTGCTCACTTTGACACCTAAGATGGTATGTCTCATGTGCCAGTAATTTCACTGGCTCCCTTGCCCTCAAACCGAAACACAGCAGTGAAAACACTACTGCTTCACGGCAGAAAAAAGCAAGGGGGTGGTACTTCCCCAGACGGACTTTCCACAAAAGTCCTACCACCAATTAAATAAAGCCCTAGAGAATCGTTTAAATAGAGCCTAGGGTAAAAGTATGTAGGGTAGTAGTAACGGTTATTAGACCAATTTTGATGTACGGATGCGAATCATGGATACTGACTCAAAAAGAGGAAAGTAAGCTCTTAGTAGCAGAAAGGAAGATTTTCCGGAAGATCTTGGGACCAACTAGGCGTGATGATGGCACTTGGAGGTCACGAAAAAACCAGGAGATAGAAGACCTAGTGGCTGAACACAATATAATTGGAGAGACCAAGTCAGCCCGACTTCGCTGGCTGGGCCACGTAGAGAGGATGGAGGAAGATCGTGCAGTCAAAAGAGCGTACCTGGGACGACCGACGGGAAAGCGGCCGGTCGGACGTCCCAGGTACCGCTGGAGTGACGAAGTGCAGAAGGACCTGAGCGCTCTCCAAAGACTTGATTGGCGTGAGGAGGTGCAGAAAAGGGCTGACTGGCGGCTTTTGGTGTCGGAGGCCAAGATCCTCTTTGGGTCCCTGAGCCAGCGAAAGTAAGTAGTAAGTAAAAGTATCCTAAACCAACGAGCGAGTATGAAAAAGTTGATGAAAGTAGAGGAAGCGAGATCGTAAAAATATCGCAGCAGATCAGCGGTCAAGATCGTAGCAGGTGGAGGGCTGTAGTCTTTGCCTACCCCGCAGGGTGAACGTTTAGGTGGTCAAAGATAGAACTGAGTTGTTAAAATCTTTACGACAAGCGACACTGTCAACTGAACAAATATCCCGGTCAAACTTTACCTGACGTCACAGCTTGACGTGAAAGCTCTTAATTTTTTTGGTGAAATGTTCTCTCACACACTTGTGTCGAAATGAAATCAAGAAAAAACAGTGAGAGAGGGTAGTGATTCCCATCTCTGTCATTCGTGTCGTGTAAAACACCTATGTCATGTCATAGTACTCTTTCTCTTTCAAGTAAAAGTACACGTACTGCCACGGCAGACTGTGAATTATGTATTGTACTTCAATTCGTTGGCGTCTGTATAGTATGACGCCTTTGTCGATTGAATAGCAAAGGTAAACTTTTTCTTAAATTGAAACTTGTGCACATGATTTGTGTTCTGTACCCCTGTAATGGACGAGAGACCCCACAGGGTGAACGTTTAGTTGGTCGAAGATAGAACTAAGTGTGACGTACACAGTAAATGTAGTTACTCTGGGAGAATATCACTTCATAGCCAGCCGGCGAGCGGGGATGTTCTGTCTGTGTCCTACGTACCATTATTAGCAAGTTTTACTAGATGCATTCCGATAAATAACAGTACGTCCTACCGGACGCAACAGTGGCGACGACGATGAAATGAAAGCGTGGTGAGTGGAAAACAATTTTTGACAATATTTTCAAATTATCCGCAAAAAAAAAAAATATAACTAGAAAAACCTTTGCCATCTCAAGCAATGGAAAAAAGGAGGATTAGGCACATATCCACACTGAAAAATGTCTCCTTGAACCGTTTGTTTACAAGTGTTCGACCGCCATCCCAAACAATGTTACAAGTAGGTTTCGGAAAATATACAGATAATTTCGCTTAGGCTCTCATGTGTGTGGCATTACTTTAGCCCTTGCTGTGCCTTATTTCTCACACTCAAGAAAAATAAAATTACGGAAATGCGTTTCAAATATATCTTTCGTCAATTGTTTCCGCTGATGGCTGCCTGACCGTATTTTAATGATGCATTATTTCTGTCACCGAGGTAATTTAGGTAATTTACAGTTAGTAGCTGCTAATACCTACACAAGAACTAAATTGTTACACGTGTGTAAATTCCTTTAAATAACCTAATACTTATACAAAAACAAAGCAAACAAAATATTTTTATCAGCCTCTTTAGGTAATCTATAGTGCAGTAAACAACGGGTCAAGCTTGATACTGGTAGTGCGAATCCAGCCGTACATCTAATGAAATAACAACGGTACAAAGTTCAATGTGTCAGGCTTGATGTGCTCTTGACTGTACCAACTTAGAAATTGCGGTTCTCGAACCATAATTTTTGGGACCGAATCCTCGTGGAGACACGTCAAACAAAAGTGGTTAGGACGTTGCATAATAAAGCTACTAGATTGACAGTTAAAATAATATGAATGCGTGCTTCGGGATGCAGGCTTAAACGGTTGTTCTAGTTATTATAGGCAGATCAGTAACTCTGACACCAGGGTTTGTGAGGTTTTACGTAAGTGCTTATATGCTTATATGCTTGCGTAAGTGCTTATTATGACACCGACGTAATGGTAAATAAAACTCGTTACTACTCGTATGTGTCGTACCGTACCTAGCTATGCACCCAACTTACTAGAGTACGACGACGTTTTGACGTGTGTTTTGACGTTAACAAAATATAGGCAACCAACTAAAGATTACCAACACAATCACCTGCACTATGTATATAACTTGCTTATGAAGCAATATCAACTAATCGTGTTGTAAACAATTTATTATTAATAAGTAGACATTCGGTAGACAGGACCAAAATACCAAGACAAGAATAAAAAATAAAGCAGGAATACAAATAACAACTCTTGATGTGGAACAAATTTCACTGTGCTAACTGCTTATAAATATCTATTGATCCAACTTTAATTACCTACCTACCAAATATTGTTTAATACATCATTAACAAACACCTTAAAACTACTTATTAACTTTTATTATTAATTATAAATCTTGGTAAGTAGGTACGGAATGGATGCAGTGTTATTAAATGAAATCCTAAAAAAGTACATGTAAAAAAGATGGGCTCAATAATTATTACACCTCTATATTACCTACAAAGTATAATATACAAGTAGGTACAGCTAGGCAACTGAGCTTGCTCCGAATAACCTTTCTCGAAGCAGACCAAGACATGGAACCAGGGGTTTCCTGAATCTTGAAAAAATAAGGCAAAACGAAAAGTTTCGTACACATGAGATTAGATCGATTTTCGGCCCGAAAACCACTAATAGTAAATTTCATTGAAACTCGAGTCATTTTTATTACATGTATATTTTTATTTATACAAAGCAAATGTTGCTCGTTGATAAGTATGTAGTAAGTATAGTATGATGGGCACATTGAGTATTGTCACTAGAGTAGAGGAGACATTTCGAGAAAAACTTGTGTGCCAGTTAACATTGAAAACATGCAAAGATGACTGACCAGAAGTGGCAGCACAGAATACCTAGATGAAAGTAGGTGTAAGTAAGAAAGTCAAACAAACTTCATATGAAAAATAATTTGCCGCATAAGACGAAATAAAGTGCTTGTGGTGCTGCAGTACTTTCCTTCGTCAAGTGTATAAAACAATTTTAGTTTTCAATCAAATATAGTTTATTCATTGTTGGATATTACAATCTCTTAATGAATTATTAAATTAGAGCAATATTACAAAGGTGATATCCATTAACTACGAATTATTAAAGATTTGCTAGTAATTAAATAAAGAGATTTACAGCTATATTTTGTGTTTTGTAAAATACGCATAGCATCATTATTGGCCAATATAACGGACTGATGTGAGATGTCAATAATAGGCAATTTTCTATGATATTTTCAACTATGGTTTTTAACTGTCGTTAGTTGAGATTTGCAACAAGTACTTGAGTTCAAATGCTTATGGTACTGTTTCTCAGTCAGCACCGGAGTGGAGGTTACTTAAAAAAAAAAATGTTGAAACTTAGGCGCTAAACAATTTTACTATTACTGGATATTTCTTAAAACAGAAAAAAATTATTAGAATAAAAACCAATAAAAGAGACAAATCAATGTGATTTAAATAGACATACCGAGGTATAACGTATGCGAACATATTTTCACTATACTTTAGTATCAGTGTTTCCATTTTCCTGACGAAAATCAGCAGCGCCATCCAGTTGAACTTTCACAAGGTGCGGGAAAACACCCTATTGAAAATAACAAGTAATAAGTACTGAACTTACGTACCAAGAGTAAAAACAAAATATCAACTTGTGTGTGTGTTTGCTTTTTATCATAAAAGAGTCTTGATATTCTATAAAGCCACAAAATAAACTAACGAAAACAAAACAAAGGAAAAGTAAGTTTTAACGATAATCCTCGAATGGATAGAAATCCTCAGTTATATTGGTGAAAACGAAATCAAGCTAGTATTTTTCCATTGTGTATGTAAGACCTTAAAAGCTGCAAACACATATAGACAGACACCTTCTTTTATTGATCCAAACTTACAGTAAAAAAAAAAGAAAAAAAGGAGAAGGAAATGTATATTTTGTTTCGATTAAAATATACATAGGTGTCACAAGAGTTTGTTCGTCCATGTATTAGCTGTGAAAACAAATAAGGTCTTAATAATACCACAAATACATATAAATACCTAACAACAGCGTCTCAAAATTTTAAATTTATAATAATATGTAGGTACAGATAAGGAATTAAAAGCCAAAAAAAAAGAGATTAAGTATTTATAAGGAAACTGTTATATGCTGAATATTGGGTATTTCAAGACGTAAATACGTCATTATTATTTAGCCAATCAAAAATAAAACAATTTTTATACTTGTTGCATCACTAATATGAGAAAAGCTACGCATGTGAACCATGTGAATGGGGGAGTCTAGATGCGATAGCACAGTGGTCAGTGCATTGGATCGTGCTGCTTCTGGTGTCTGGTGTATGTAAATACAAAAAATACTAGTTGGTTCGGTTCAAAGGTGCAGGTTCAATTCCTGCTCGTGTCTTGAAAGACTTTTTATATCCATAAAGGTTTATATGCGTGGTCGGAAGGCATGTGTTGATTTGGCCACAAGTCGAAAGACACCACAATAGCCCATGGGTCAAAAAACACCACAATAATCTATGGGTCGAAAGACGCCACAAAAATCTATGGGTCTAAAGACGCCACAATAATCCATGGATCGAAAAAATAAATAAAAAACACAATAATCTATGGGTCGAAACTGTCGAAAGACGCCACAATAATCTATGGGTCGAAACTGTCGAAAGACGCCACGAAAATCTATGGGTCTAAAGACGCCACAATAATCCATGGATCAAAAAAATAAATAAAAAACACAATAATCTATGGGTCGAAACTGTCGAAAGACGCCACAAAAATCTATGGGTCGAAAGACGCCACAATAATCCATGGATCGATAGACGCCACAAGGGTCGAAAGACGCCACAATAATCGATGGGTCGAAAGACGCCACAGTTACCCATGGATCGAAAAATGCACAAATGTGTACGCATGGATCAAACGACGCCATAAATATTCCATGGGTCGAAAGATGCCATAAATCTTCCAGAGTTGAAAAACATTATAAATACCATAAATTTTCTATGGGTCGTTTGATGCCATTAATGCCATGGCAAAGCAACACATGTCTACTCGTAAAAGTTAAAGAAAAAAAATGGGCTCCAATATCACACACACAGATAGGGTGACAGTTCAGTTTCTTATGAACCAAGACTAAACAAATGCTTTGTCATGCTCGAGTTAAAATAGTATTAAAAAAAAACTGCCAAAAGCATCCTGATTATCTTGATAACTAACTGTGGAATTGCTATTTTATGAAAAAAAAAGTATTATTTGTAAAGAGGTGGTTCACAAACCGATATTATTAAAAGTTTTGGATAAATTTTAAAAACATAATTCAAATTCTAATTAATTTGGAACAAATATCCTAACAATTCATCAGAAAACAGAAATCTCACTCCCTGACCTTTATAATAAACGCGTTATTTTAACAAATAAGTGTAAGAACATGTATTTTCAAAACTTAGTTATAAGGAAAGCTGTTGGATTTCCTAATAAAATAAAAATAAAATAATAAATAATACTACCTAAGTATCGCGCGCAAGCGCGAAATTGCACCTTAATGAGAATAATGATACTGCAATATTGTCCACAGGTGGAGTTTCTGCTTAAAGATGACTTTAGACTGCCAGCGACCACAACAACAATACTGAAACTCTCAGTGTTGCAAGAAGCATCCACAAATGAAAGGAAAAATGGAGAAAAGTGGACAGTACCTAGAAGAAACTTAATTACCTAATGAACGAAGTTGTAAATTTTAATAATGATACTATCGTATCTAAATCGGTTCAATGTAAGACTGATAGTGCTTTGATATTCTAGCACGACACAGGGAACCCATTGTATAAAGCCGACTCTTAAAGTAGGCCGTGCTGCAGTGGTTTCTTGCCGTCTCTTTTACGCTGCCATAGCACGATCCGAGACGGTAGTCGAGTCGCTCTATTTGAATTGTATTCTGCATGTTATGATGACCATTAAGTATTATGTAAAGAATGATATATAAAAGTATTTCAAATCATATAAAAAGGAAGAGATGTGACGTACACAGTAAATGTAGGTACTCTGGGAGAATATCACTTCATAGCCAGCCGGCGAGCGGGGATGTTCTGTCTGTGTCCTACGTACCATTATTAGCTAGTTTTACTAGATGCATCCCGATAAATAACAATACGTCCTACCGGACGCAACACTAAGTTTTTAAAATCTTTACGACTAGCGACACTGTCAACTGAACAAAAATCGCGGTCAAACTGTACCTTAATTTCGAGAAGGTAGTCACTAAGTTTTGCCTAATTTACCGATGACATCACAGCCTGACGTGAACGCTCTGCATTTTTAGGTGAAACATGTGGATCGACATGAATAATTTTCAGAAATATAAAAAGTATGAGAGGGAAGGGAAATAACTCCTTTTTTAAAATAAACTATAAATAACCTTTATTTATTCAGCGGAAGTATTTACAAAAATAACAAAAACTGCCTTTTCATCTTGACTGCAAAGAAAAATAATAGCTCCTCAGGGGTCTAATTTAATTTTTTGTTGCTACAAGCTTCAACATTTTTATTAAAAATAATCCAAGCAAAAGGCGAGGCTGAAAATAAAGTACCATTTTCATCTAGATACTTTTCGGAGCAACAATTTATGTAAGTGCTCGTGGAATTATTAAAATGCTAGACTATTTTCATGTGCAGTGCAGTGGAATTGTTTTGAAAGGAACTGAGCCGTTGGGACTGCGATGAAATTACGCAGAAAACTGAGGACGCGCTCCTAACAGAAACTCTTTGTATCTCTTTGTATGAAAGGAAATGTTAGGTTTGTTTAAGGAGATAGATAATAGTAAAAGTCAACGTTTTAGTAAATCATTTTGTTGCCTATCTCTTCCAAGGCTGTTGCTCTTTGGCGTTAGTTTTTGCTTTTGACTTCTTTTTCAACAGTCAAAATACCATCTCCACTCGTGGGTGTCGTAAGACTACTAACAGGGAATCCCCGGTATACAGGTAATCCATCGGGACGGGTCAGTATGGGAAAGTTTGAAACTAGAATAGATGGAGATATTTATAGTTAGGAACCATGTCGTCAATTTTAAGTATAATTTTTTTTTAAATAATATTTTAAAATTGAAGATTTATACAATCAACTTTCGTAATAAAATAACGTAACATTTTTATTTTGAAAACTGACATGGTTTGATCCCCGAGTCATGTATGAGCTTTTTCAAAATCTTTGAATGCAGTTTTTCTTAACTCCACCCTGTATAAGCATGTTTTTTTCTGAATTACGTAAATAAAAGCTTTTTAGATATTGATAGTGAGAGCCCACTTAAAACACATATTCGTAGCAATTTATTAAAATAATAAACAAAAATTAAATAAGGATACTTATTTTTACCTTGTTTATATTGGCTCTCAGTAAATTAATTAAGAGCCAGATGTTTAGCCGCTTTAGGCATAATTTTAATAAATTGTTGATGTTGGTATTTTTTTAAATAAGATAAAGAATATTTTCTGTCAATTTAGTGAAATTATAAGGTCGCAGTATTCTTGGAATAAAACTTACAGACCGAATCAGAAACACCCTATTGCGTTCCAAAACTGGTATTGCCGACGTGGGGAAGAAGACCGCTTAACTCAAGTGGGATTGGGCTGGTATCAGTGGCGTAGCTAGGTAACCAAGGGCCCTGGGTCAAATCAGCAAATGAGGCCCCACTGCTATCTAAAATGGTTAGGTTTCATCAAGGAAAAATATCTGGGGGCACCGCCAAGTCGAGCAAACAAAGGGACTGCCGTACTATCCTTTTCTCGAAGCCACTCAGGACTCTTTTGACCCGTTGTACCTTCCTTTAGGATGAAGCTAGAGGCCTGAATTTTCCATGACATAAAGCAGAAACTATACTTAGCTATATCCTTAAATAACATAGCATTCCTACTTATAGCTAACACATTTTCGAAAAATGTAGAGATCTGGGGTTTCTCCAAATCCTCCGCTCTTCAAGCAAACATCATCCACGTTCACATGATCGGAAGCGGAGGTATCTCCAACTGCAATAATTGTCGAATCTTCTTCAGTAGGCTTCTCAACCAACACTGCAGTTACCATATTATTTGAGTCACTATCAATAGAAATATTTTGTCCTTAAGTATTTGCAGAAGGCTGACTACAAAACTTGTAAATTTTGGGCAATTTTTGTTTACTATCTTCTCTTTCAGCGGACTTCTTTGGCGGCCAGCCTGGCATTTCTGTTGAATGTGCCCTAAAAGGTGGGCAAAGAAATTCACCCATTGGATACCTCATGACGGGTCCAGACGCCGAGGTAGACCAAGTAAGCGATGGCGTGACGACCTTGATGCCTTTTTAAAGAATTGGGAAGAGGTAACAAAAGATCGTGACCAATGGAAAGTCGCGGGGGAGGCCTTTGCCCATCAGTGGGATCTAGTAGGCTAAGAAATATTTAAAAAAAATATTTGAAACAAAAACTAAGGTAATAATACAATACAATACTCTTTATTGCACACAGAAATACAAAATTTACAAAAGAAAAAAAAATACAACATGAAACACGGAGCACAATAGGCGGCCTTATTGCTAAAAAGCAATTTCTTCCAGGCAACCTTTGGGTGCAGGAAACAAAATAATTGTAATACGGGGACGGTGCACAAAGAAACCATAAACTGAATAAATATTGGGTACATACATAGTATTATAATAGACATACATATATATACCTAATATTAATATACTACATACATATATACTACATACAATATACATACATAAAAAAATAAAACACATAAACAAGCAAGTGGAAACAAAGAACAACAACCAATATCAGATCACGGGACGTGAAAGAGAGAAAAAAATAAGAAAATAAAATAAGGTTAGCCAGAGAGTGAGAGGAAGTGAGCTTTAACATTATTTAATGATAATTATGAATCTTGACTTCTACTTACTAATTGAAATTGCTTAAAATGAATCATTTAAATCATACACTCATCATCATGATTATTAAGAAATAATTGTGCCTTCACACATACTGGATTTTAACCTTTTAAGATCTCCACGACGACAGTCAATTGCTGATCATGTCCAGTGGCTTTTCGCGACATTGACCAGAGGCGCAAGGCGGTTTCAAGCCAATCGAAAATTAAAACGCAAATACTATGAAATTGAATCATATTTATGTCATAAATAAGACTCAGTAAAATAGTAAAATTATATTTAATAATAATAATACTTAGTAAAGTTCCCAGAAGTCCAAATTAGCGGTTTGTCAGCGGGCGATAGAGCGCAGTATACTAGGCGTAAAGAGAACGGACAAAGTCTGCAACACTACCCTGCGCTCCAAGACTCCCATTGCTGACGTTACCGAAAAAACTGCAAAGCTGAAACGGGAGTTGGCGGATCACGTGTACAGGATGCACCCGGAGAGATGGGCCAGAGCCTCTACTGAATGGGTTCCCGTCGAGAGCCGGCGATGCTTTCGAAGCCGATTGGCAAACCGTGGCCGATGATCGCGATCTTTGGACAGAAAAAAGGAGGCCTTTGCCCTGCAGTGGGACATTTAGTTTAGGGTTAAAAAAAAGGACAATGCATGAAAACTTTCTGAAGAAAAATAGTTACAGGCGTTTGACAGTAGCAAACAAACTGACCCTTTTCGCACTGATTACGTGGCGGCACTATCATGGTTTTTCCTTATAGTTCGCCAAATTCACCAAATTGCACCAAATTTTTTCCAGGTACTAGTTTGGTACATAGCAGTCAATTTTTGATAGGAGCCAATTCTTGAATTTTCAATGGAATTTTTTTTAAATTCAAGAATTGGCTCCTATAAAAAATTTAGAGCTATGTACGGTCAACCGCTTGTCGGTAGAAACTTTTTCAACTCTATTACCACGCCATAAGGTCCAAAAGTGATTCTACTGATGTGCGGCCGTGTGTACCTAACTAGTACCTGGAAACAATTTGGTGAAATTGTAAGGCGTGTCTACGTGAAACAGCTAATTGACCGCACTATTATGCTGATCTGCAGCGCCATCCAGTAGGACTTTTCAAACGTGTTTGAAAACACCCTACTGTATTAAAAACCAAAAAACTTCTCTGATGTTTAGTTAAAAATCCATACCGATAGCCTATAGTCTATGTATAGTCTTATTTAAAGTTGATGTCCACTTGACCATCACCTAGTTTGTACACTCAACAGCATGTCAGTAGAAACACTTTTGGTTCCTACGGCGTGGTAATAGAGTTGTAAAAGTTTCTACCGACGTGTGGTTGACCGTACTAAAACGAGTGAACTACTATTTTCAGTTCTAAATTTAAAATGTACTGTGTTACTATGTAAATGAAAGTCCTTTTTTCAATAACTTGATTGCGCGGCGAGGCGATGCTGTTCAGTACTGGGATAATTACTTCATAATCTGTGGCTGGGCGGTTATCCTCCTATAAAAAATAAAATAAACAATACACACGCAAAGTTTTACTGATATATGAACTGAAGTAATAAATTATTTATGTCTATCATTTCAACACTGTTTTCGATTTCATAATTGGAACTTTACGGTCCGGGAGTAGATAAAACACATTTTATATGAACATTAAAGTATTTTTAACGAGCACAAACATTGTAGCGACGTCGTCTCTCCGGGGAGTCTCTCTCATAATTTGCGGGGCTCCGTCACATTCAGCTTAGAAATTAAAATATGAAGTAAACGTGCAAATTTAATGTTATTTCATATAACTTTTGTGTTTAAATCCTAGATTTATCATAGCATCCTATTACACGACGGGTGGACAGGGAGCTCCCTCCAGAATTTTAGTGTATACTAGGTTTTTTTTGGACCTGATATGCGTATGCCCACCTTATTACAGAGGTCAAAAGCAACAACTTTTGTTCTACGACTTTGCTAACCACGCACGAAAGATTTTCTACTCCCCATACTAAAGTGGTCACGTGACCGACCCATTTTCTATGGGAAGTTGAACATTTTTCGAGCGTTGTTAGCAAAGTCGTAGAACAGAAGTTGTTGCTTTGACCTCTGTAATAAGGTGGATGCCTATGCACACATATCAGGCCCAAAAAATAACCTTTATTATACTTGTAATAATTTTCTCGAAAACGGCTGTAATTTAGTACACGGGGGTTTTCAGGGACGAAAAATCGATCTAGTTAGGTCTGTCTGGGAAAATTCGTTTTTTCCGTTTATTTGAGACATTCATGAATAATGTACGTTTCAGAAAACCTACAACGCCATCTGTTAGTGGAATTTAGTCAAGATTATGTAGAGCAAAGCCTGGTCACCCAGGTACTTATATTTTACTGGAAGATGGCCCAAGGCGGTAACAGAATGGCGACCAGACCACCAGCCAGATAGCCAAACGACATCGTGGCCATAATAGGGAAAGCCAAGATGTGGGAAGCGAGAGGCCGGGGTGAGTAGCGTGAAAAGTAAGAGGCCTATATCCAGTGGGTCGATACGGGGTAATAATGATATAACTCTACCACAGTCACAACGCTTGTTAGTATTACGGCTGGCACCATGAAATATACAATTACTATAGTTACGAAACTACTAAAATAATTAAGCTAAAGAAGCAAGGGAAGCAAGGGAAGTATGTCAAGATCGTAGCAGGTGGAGAACTGTGGTCTCTGCCTACCCCGACGGGAACAAGGCGTGATGTTATGTATGTATGTATAAAATCAAGAAAAAGAAACAAAAATGAAAGTTTATGAAGAATTAGAGAAACGAACAGATAAGTAACTTATCTAAAATCCAGAATACAAATAAGTTGGCAAAATAAAATAATAGGCATTACATAAATTTATAAGTTGAATTATTTTGAAACTCTTTTAAAAGTAATCTTAAAAAAAGATTCTGCAGTAATACCTATAAAAATGTGTGAATTCATCAAAGAGATTTCAACCTCACTGCGGAAATCATCGTTATAAGTAGCAATGATACGCCTGACTAGAGAGTGGTACAGCAGGTTGTTGCAAAAAGTTTATGAAAATTAGCTTCACGTTGCGGTAGTAGAGGGATACTGAATGCCACATACCCAGTGAAATTTAGACAATCTAGCATGTTATTACAAATTTTATAAAAGAGCATTCCATCTAACAATGTTCGTCAAGAATGAAGTGACATAAAGGAGTAAAAATACTTTAATATTATGGCAGTATGTCACCTCCATACTTTCCCAACTCGTTTCATTCTGCAATGCGCTGGCGGAGAATGCCTCTTTTATATTTTAGACAGCACGTCAAGGAGCGAACATTCGGCGAATAATGTGGGTCCTTGGAAATGAGACTTTAGATATCTCAGTTCCGTCTCCTCTACACACGAGCCAAACTTTAAAAGGAACTTGTATGTTGGTAAATTTCATCGGATCAGACAAAAAATAGTAGCTTGTTTAAACTCCAAATGTGAATATTTTGGAAAGGTGATATTCTGCATCGGGAGGAACGTGAGGGGTATTTAATTTTATGCTAGAGTACACGAATAACGCTGGGGTTTTTTTCACAGAAAAGTAAAGGTACTCAGAAGGAGGATTGAAGAAATAATTCGTCACTAGGGGATGTAGGCGCTTTTCTATGGATTTCACAGCTTATTTTGAATATTTTCTATGGATCATCGATGATGGGGTTGTGACATGTTGGCAGATGTCATCCCCTACTAAAATAAATTAGAAAGGTATCTATTCCGAGCGAAGCAAGGTGGTCCGAAATCTTTGGTTATTTTAAACTAAATAGTAACCTGAAATTCATGTGAAAGATGTTAAAAACATTGTCATTTTTGACTAGTTGTATGTAAAACGATAGTTTATTTCTTTTCTGTGTGTGTATTACAATACAAACGTGTACTTTATGTAGCTGAAGAGAAAATATGATCTTAGCTACAAAATGTTTGTTTACATAACGTTGTGTTCTTTTGTGGAATGTATTATACTAAGGGTGTGAATTGCATTAACAAATAAGAAGATTAACCCCTAGGTAACACCCTCAGTAGGTAAACGAAGTGATGTATCTATATACCTCACACTGCTTACAAACTTACGGTGGAACTCATGAGATCAAACTGAAAGTTTGGCATCAGTGTCAAAAACCGTAGCTTACGTTTACGCCTAAGCTTCATCATGACATCCCATGGAAACTACTTTTTGTAGGTTAAGGTGGTTTATCATGGACATTTATTTATTATCTTGTCTCTACAATCATTCGGAAAGAATTTATTTCGAACACAAAATAACACTAAGTTTATACTTCAAAAATTAAGTCAAAGTCTTTTTAGTTTTGGGCACTGAAGACCAAACATAATATCGCCTTCAAAAATTCCTCTTTGCGTGTTTATTCTCTTTTTGTTAAGAAAATGTTTGCCAATTGCAAAGTTCGTGAGTCACGTCAGTCTCATGAGATTCGGTTTGCTTTAATACAATTAGCGTTTGGACTGACTCGAGAGAATTTAAACTATGTGCCGGCAATTATCGGTCTTTATTAAGCTCCTAGACGACATTTTAAGAATAATACAATTCCTTCATAGTTTAGTTTGGGCCCGTATAAATTCACACCTTATTTTTTCCTGGCTGATATCTACGGAAGAAATTAGCCTTAAGTATCGTTACCGTGTCATGTCTAATGCCTTTGGTGGCCCAAAGACTATGAAAGCAGGGATAGTGAGATCGGTTCAATGACCGAAAATGCACATATCGATATCTTATTATTATTACCTATAGGATATGATGATAACTTTGTTTCTTATTTGGCATGACAACGGCAGGATGGACGGTGGACCAGGGCGGTAACGGAGTGGAAGGGAGAAGCGTGGAGTAGAAAGCATTCGTTAGGCCCACCACCCTCTAGATGGTCAGATAGATGGACGGTTGATCAGGGCGGTAACGGAGTGGAAGTGAGAAGCGTGGAGTGGAAAGCATTTGTTAGACCCTCTAGATGGTCAGATGGACGGTGGACCAGGGTGGTAACGGAGTGGAAGTGAGAAGCGTGGAGTGGAAAGCATTCGTTAGACCCACCACCCTCTAGCTAGATGGTCAGATGGACGGTTGACTAGGGCGGCAACGGACTGGAATAGAATAGAATAGAATAGAATAGAATAGAATAGAATAGAATAGAATAGAATAGAATAGAATAGAATAGAATAGAATAGAATAGAATAGAATAGAATAGAATAGAATAGAATAGAATAGAATAGAATAGAATAGAATAGAATAGAATAGAATAGAATAGAATAGAATAGAATAGAATAGAATAGAATAGAATAGAATAGAATAGAATAGAATAGAATAGAATAGAATAGAATAGAATAGAATAGAATAGAATAGAATAGAATAGAATAGAATAGAATAGAATAGAATAGAATAGAATAGAATAGAATAGAATAGAATAGAATAGAATAGAATAGAATAGAATAGAATAGAATAGAATAGAATAGAATAGAATAGAATAGAATAGAATAGAATAGAATAGAATAGAATAGAATAGAATAGAATAGAATAGAATAGAATAGAATAGAATAGAATAGAATAGAATAGAATAGAATAGAATAGAATAGAATAGAATAGAATAGAATAGAATAGAATAGAATAGAATAGAATAGAATAGAATAGAATAGAATAGAATAGAATAGAATAGAATAGAATAGAATAGAATAGAATAGAATAGAATAGAATAGAATAGAATAGAATAGAATAGAATAGAATAGAATAGAATAGAATAGAATAGAATAGAATAGAATAGAATAGAATAGAATAGAATAGAATAGAATAGAATAGAATAGAATAGAATAGAATAGAATAGAATAGAATAGAATAGAATAGAATAGAATAGAATAGAATAGAATAGAATAGAATAGAATAGAATAGAATAGAATAGAATAGAATAGAATAGAATAGAATAGAATAGAATAGAATAGAATAGAATAGAATAGAATAGAATAGAATAGAATAGAATAGAATAGAATAGAATAGAATAGAATAGAATAGAATAGAATAGAATAGAATAGAATAGAATAGAATAGAATAGAATAGAATAGAATAGAATAGAATAGAATAGAATAGAATAGAATAGAATAGAATAGAATAGAATAGAATAGAATAGAATAGAATAGAATAGAATAGAATAGAATAGAATAGAATAGAATAGAATAGAATAGAATAGAATAGAATAGAATAGAATAGAATAGAATAGAATAGAATAGAATAGAATAGAATAGAATAGAATAGAATAGAATAGAATAGAATAGAATAGAATAGAATAGAATAGAATAGAATAGAATAGAATAGAATAGAATAGAATAGAATAGAATAGAATAGAATAGAATAGAATAGAATAGAATAGAATAGAATAGAATAGAATAGAATAGAATAGAATAGAATAGAATAGAATAGAATAGAATAGAATAGAATAGAATAGAATAGAATAGAATAGAATAGAATAGAATAGAATAGAATAGAATAGAATAGAATAGAATAGAATAGAATAGAATAGAATAGAATAGAATAGAATAGAATAGAATAGAATAGAATAGAATAGAATAGAATAGAATAGAATAGAATAGAATAGAATAGAATAGAATAGAATAGAATAGAATAGAATAGAATAGAATAGAATAGAATAGAATAGAATAGAATAGAATAGAATAGAATAGAATAGAATAGAATAGAATAGAATAGAATAGAATAGAATAGAATAGAATAGAATAGAATAGAATAGAATAGAATAGAATAGAATAGAATAGAATAGAATAGAATAGAATAGAATAGAATAGAATAGAATAGAATAGAATAGAATAGAATAGAATAGAATAGAATAGAAATTATTTATTTGCAAGAATACATGTTACATAACAAGTTCTTAAAATAGATTCCAGTACAGTATTCTGCTTGCGTCAAGCATGCAAATTTTTGTATAAAAATATTAATTACGTCCACAAATCCAAGAGAAGCAAATAAAAAAAAATAAAAAAAAAATATATATATATATAAGATATATATATATAAGATATGTCAAACGGTCCAAAATGAACAAAAAAAAAATCAATATCAGATAAAATGTCAAAATGTTAAATTAAGTGAAGTGTTGGAAGTGAGAAGCGTGGAGTGGAAAGCATTCGTTAGGCCCACCACCCTTTAGCTAGATGATCAGATGGACGGTGGACCAGGGCGGTAACGGAGTGGAAGTGAGAAGCGTGGAGTGGAAAACATTCGTTAGGCCTACCACCCTCTAGCTAGATGGTCAGATGGACGATAGACCAGGGCGGTAACAGAGTGGAAGTGAGAAGCGTGAAGTGGAAAACATTCGTTAGGCCCACCAACCTCTAGCTAGATGGACAGATGGAAGGTGGACCAAGCCGGTAACGGAGTGGAAGTGAGAAGCGTGGAGTGGAAAACATTCGTTAGGCCCACCATCCTCTAGATGTTCAGATGACATTATCTCTGTTGCGGGAATAATGTGGTGGTTAAGAACTGCAAGGGACCGGAGATAGGGGCGCAAAAAAGGAGAGGCCTGCGCCCAGCAGTGTGAGAAAGTGGAATAAGAGAAAAGTCTATTGCTACAGAAAGATATAAGCTCGCAAGTAGCTGCTCATTCATGAACTTCACCAGGAGTAATACTACTATATCTTATCACAATAATACGATATCAATTGATCTTGTTTTGGTTGCAATGTTTATGTTTTCGAATAGTTCCAATAATCAAACAATGCTTCAACAACCTCTTGTCATCGATTAGTATAATTTCACCTGAAAAACGCTTCACAACACTATCAGTGCACTGGTTAAAATTTGCCTCAAAATGTGATTAAAATATGACAATGGGCCAGTTTTGATATTTTGAAAATGTGTCGGTGCATCATTTTAATATTAATATTTTTGAAAATTTCTTCTCCCGAGTATTCATTGACTTACAAACCAGGATTAATAAAAGTGAACATAAACTACTACACAACTGTCAAAAGCTGTGAGTACTTTGACACTGAACCCGGTGACTTGCCTCTAGCAGACAGTGAAGGATTTTTTTTCCCGGAAAATTCTATATTTTTCACAGAAACAACATGCAGAGGAGGTTTAAATTTTCGCCAAGCTTGTGCTGTTGAGTCCGCAGCTAGAGCTCATCCGAACAGACAAGTCAATGTCTTATTTGCATCAGCAGTGACTGAGAAGAAACTACGCAAACGACCTTTGTCGGCGCTGCTGATGTATCCCAACATCAGATTATATAGGATACGTTTAAACAGATTTGGTTTAAGAACACCAGCTGAGAACTTGATAAAACACCAGCTGGTTCTCAGTTCCTTCTTCATCAACCACGCTGCTGACGTAATCAAAGTTCTAACACTGCATAAATATGGTGGAATATTTCTTGATTTGGATGTCATAGTTCTTAAATCGTTTGATACTCTTCCCCATTCAAATTCGAATTTTATTGGAAGAGAGGATTTTGAAACGTTTTCTTTAGGAGTTGTAGCATATTCTAATGACGCTCTAGGAAGAAAATTTGCTGATACGACGCTGGAGTAAGTATTTTTGTGCTAGATTTGAATGTATGTCACCGACAAAAAACCAACTTACTCAGTCAATTGATAAAATGTCAAAAAATATTAAACTGTACCAAATTTGCTTCTGGCATTTATCGCATGCTGCCACAGCACCATCGCTTCGTTCGCTCCGTTCGTGCGTTTGGTCGAAAGAGAACCTACGGATCTATGGATCTACAAGTTTCCTCCAACTTTTAAGTTTTTCGACAGTTTATCAAATACCTTGAAAATTTATCAACTTAACTTACGATTCATATATTTTGCAGTCTCTTTCTTCTTTACGAGTCAACGGCAAAAAGTGACTACAAAATCTTTGCCCAAAACGTGGCCACATCTAATAGCCTTGTCTTGCCTTCAAAAAGATTCGGTGAACTTTCATTATTTTTGCTGCCATAGTCCAGTGAGTCTAATCATAAAAACAAGCAACTTTCTCGAAGAAAAAAATATAACTAAAAAAAATTATCTCGATTCTCAATACGAAAGTGGTCACGTGATTGATTCAGTTTGTATAAAAAGTCGACATTTTTTTTTCGAGTATAATATTAGATGTTTTTGGCTGGCAGCCTATCAACTTTGTCACTATGGCTTGTTAGTCCAGTTATCGACCTTACAGTCTATTTGCTGTGATATTATGATGATAAAAATCTGAATTTTGCATTTTTTATTTACAGAATCCTGCGGAGAGATTTTAATCCAAACGGGTGGCGGATTAACAGCATAGAATGTTTTAGAAAAACTATGGTGGAAATTTATAAAACCAACATTCTGGACGTTTTTTCTGATAATGATGGCAACATTGTAATTGAAGGTATTATTTGAAATACTGCAGGTGCAGTCAAGACCACATGAACGTTGACACAATAGACTTTGTACCGTTCTTATTTCTATCTTATACTATTTCTTTTTAAATAATTACTTAGGTACATACTACATGTACCAGAGCCACACTCACAACGAGGTTGTTATATATCATTACAAATTATGTTTTCCAAAAAGTTTTCTACCGCTGACATCTATTACCTGGACACCAATCGCCTTATTTTCAACGTCAACAATTCATTTGCTGAACGTTTCCGTTGCAATAGCAACTCTTATCCTGTTATAGTTCTATCGGGCAGGATTTTAGTATAGTCTTAATCAACCAATGTATAATCTAAATCATTTTAGTTTCCATAAAATTGGCTCAGTTTGTAGCTGTAATTATTTATTTTACTTAAAAATAAACAAATAAAATGGCGTGAACGGTTCTGAAATTGTCGTGAAAAAGTTCCTCTAAACGAACTTTTTAATTGACTCGAGTTTGACAGCAGCTGCGTTTCGTTTATTTATCAGTTACGGTTGAAGTTGCTGTCAAATTGTTAGCGTGATACCAAAATTTCACAACGGCTGATGATCATCTCACGTTCATTCACAGTTCAGTTCCACATTAGTAGCGCGATTGGGGCCCTGGTTTGCGCAAACATCGTCTGTCCTCCACAGGAAAGATGCCTAGGAACTTGGTGAAGTTTTAAACCTGGCAACACTCTGAAATAGGTTATCTAAGATATTCTTACTTATATGTGGGTTCTAAAATCACTTTACAACTACACAAACATGCCCCCTCAAAAGCTGTAAAAGCTTCTTTAGAACAACTGTTCCCATAACCACCAATAATCCAAGCTCGACAAGAGAGTAACTGTGGGTCGCAAAATATCCAGTCCTATTAGGGTAGGTTCCGCCTGCAGTAACTCTGCCACTTGAACGCAAACTGCAGTGCTCAACCTGGAAGTCACTTAATCGCCTGCAAACTCAAGTTGTCCGCTGCAGAGAAAACATGGTGAGATGGGGCTTCACCATTGGTTCATGGGCTTCACAGACCAGTTATTAAAGCACTGTCATTGTGGAGCTTCGTCTCAAAACATGGCGCACTTGCTCTCTTGTCCACTGTGCCCCTCCACCTGTACTTAAGAGGATCTGGGTCATGCATTAGGTAACGCCATTGCAGTAGCAACATTTTGGGAGGTGAACATTTAGTTGGTGTTTGACACGAAGAAGAAGTCAAGCCCGTCGGTGTGATTGATGAGCTTGCCTTGCAATCATTATTACTCAACACAAGTGTTTGTCCTGTGTCTGGGTGTTTTTTTTTTATTGTCAATGGGATTTCTCTTTACCCAGATCTAGTCTTGAGGACAGATTGCATATGTGATACCAATAAATAATATATTATAGTGCGATAGTTTTAATTATGTTAATGTTCTATTGGTTTATAGATATATGAGGTCGTCGATGGGAGGAGCTTGCCCAGAAGAAGCCTATTTACTCGCGACTTGAATAGATTCGGGTTATATGATCTGGGGAACAGCAACAGGCCGAGAATTCCACTCTTTGGCAGTGCACATTTTAAACTATGTTACAAAGCGCTTTGTGCGAATGTGTGGAATATCAACCAAGTGTGGGTGATATCCTTTGGTGCGTCTAGATTCCCGATGGTAAATGGGGGATGGTAGAGCTCTTGAGCACTCTCTCCGAAGTACAATCTCTAAAAGACTGACAGACATGCAACCTTGCGACGGTGGGCCAGACTGTGAAACTTGGTTTTCAGCAGCATCTCATCACCAACGAGCTCCTTGGCTCTGCGGTTTATCGAGTCAAGTGTGGCTAGTTGATATTTGGCTGAGCCATCCCAAAGATGACAGCAATTCTCCACGCAGGATCGTACTTGTGTGCTCTATATAAAACTAGAAGCTGTCCAGGAGTGAAGTAATGCTTAACCTTGTTCAGGATACCTAGCTTTTTTGCCGCAGTTTGGGCTTTATACATTTATGTATCAGTACCTGTCCCCCACAGTAGTTAATTGACCCAACAAGCTCTAGTATCGCATACGGTTATAGAGTGACAAAGATCTGTTGGCAATTGGATGATGGTGACAAGAGGGTGCTGCTGTCATATATTTTGCTCGTAAAGTGTCTGATTCCCAGGTCAGCGGTGTAAATTTCGGGTGTAAATTCTTATTTTATCTAATGACTTTTTTTCTTTTTCAGATGAAATAGGCTATGAGTTTGCTGTCTACCAAACAAGTTATTTCTACCCGATACCGGTACAACAGTACAAAAGATATTTCGAGCCAGGCGGCATTTTACTAGAACAAGACGAGGTATACATGGTACACATGTGGAACCATTTGTCGAAATTCTCCAACATAGCGGAAAATTCTATCTACATCAAATTAGCTAAAGAATTTTGTCCAGAAACTCTGAAGTTGTATCGTTTTAAGGACATTGAAAATAAAAAGGCAAAAAAACTTTTAAAGGCAAGGAAGCAATTTGTGGATACAACGGGAATGCCTGATGGTGTTAACCTGACTGGCCCTCTTGTCAAAAGTAGAAGAAATTGGGAAGAAAAGAAAAAAGAAAATGAAGAGTTACTGACACGAAAACGAATGCCTATAAAATTTAACCTAACTGACCAACCCATAAAAAGTAGAAGAAACTGGGAAAGAAAAAAAATTAAAAATGCAGAGCAGCTAACGTCATCACCACCTCCTTCTGTTAAGATCAAAAGGAATTGGAAAGAAAACAGAACAGAAAAAAATAAGCGGATAATGTTAACACAACGGGAAACATTTGTAAAGCCTCCAAAAAAGCAAAATTATTTTAACCTGACCGACCAACCTCTCAACAATGGAACGAAATTTGAAACAAATAAAAAGAAAAACAAAGAGCTTGTAATGTCATCAACGTCTTCTTCTTTTAAAAACAAAAGGAACGGGAAAGAAAAGAGAAAAGAAAAAATCAATCAGGTAACATCGCCAGATCCGCCTGTTCATAGACTATATAAAATACTACTAAATAAAGGCGGATTCTTAGGACCATTGGGTGCATGTTCTGATGTTGATAAACTGATACCAGCTTACCTGGACGAGAATGACAATAAAAACTATTAGATCCAACTGCTCAAAAAAGTTCAAAATCTATTTATTTTTTATTAAAACTCCAAACCATCTAATCGTGACGATTAGCAACATAGATCAGTAATTCACACGACTGGCCAATCTGTGAATTTGTAGTAGCTCTGCCTTTTGCACCCAGCACCGTAGGTCGTGGGTTCAA
Source organism: Athrips mouffetella (assembly GCA_947532105.1). Taxonomy (NCBI): domain Eukaryota; kingdom Metazoa; phylum Arthropoda; class Insecta; order Lepidoptera; family Gelechiidae; genus Athrips; species Athrips mouffetella. Next base: position 3,609,038 of record OX383969.1, on the reverse strand, counting down.
TCCCCGTCCAGGGCAATTATTTGTGTGATAAACTGATAAACATCGTCACAGATCCGTTTCACATTCGCGCAAAATGCTTTGCAAAATATTTTATATGGCGCAGAGATAAAGAGTGGAATTTTCTCCCTTTTTAGGGTTCCGTACCTCAAAAGAAAAAAACGGAACCCTTCTAGGATCACTTTGTTGTCCGTCTGTCTGTCTGTCTGTCTGTCTGTCTGTCTGTCTGTCTGTCTGTCAAGACCCTTTATCTCACGAACGGGTAAAGGTATCAGGTTGAAATTAATACCATATATTAGGATCCATGAACCACACAAGATCTGAAAATTTCAATTTTTTACAACGACGCAATCAAAAGATAAGGATTTTTATGTCCTCATCTCCATACATTTATTCAAAAATGAAAAACCTACAGGGTACTTCCCGTTGACCTAAAATTATGAAATTTGGCAAGAAGCTAGGTCTCACAGTACAAATAATGGGAAAAGTCTGAAATCATTAAATATTACAACTTTTCTCACAACTAATGGTAACCAATTGTGGTGAGCTCCCGTTTCAAGAACATTCATATAAGAGAGGGGTCAAGTTGGATGGTTACTGAGGCGATTTTTGTTTTAGTTCTATTTAAAAACGGGAACACTTACAAACTTGAAAATTGGTATGTTTATAGGGCATAGGCTAAAAAATAACAACAAATAATAAAATTTGGTCAAGCGCATGTCGGACTCAAAAAATCTAGCACATTAACTTACTGAAATTTCTACTAATATAATTATGTTTATGTGGTGGTACGGAACCCTCAGTGCGCGAGTCTGACTCGCACTTGGCCGGTTTTTTTTTTTATTATTTTCCGACGACCGTCGACCTCATCTCTGTCCCAAGGCTACATCGAGGTCAAGAGTAAAGGCGATTATACTCCTCAAATAAGCTAAGCGATCGTCAATGCAAATATCGACTTTATTAACACGTGAATAGCGTTTACATAAGAGTGCTCTTCAACGTGGCTGTTACGACCAACGATGAGCCGGAATTTTGGCAAAAATGAGGAAAAACTTACGTTTTCGTATGAAATATGACAGATAAAAAAATCGTATGTTGTATTTAAAGAATAAGGGTTTTTTAATTTATTAGTGCAAAAATATTTCCAAATAATATACCGCTTTAGGAACAGTAAAAAATCGATGTACCGTAGTTATTTTGTTAAATATAGAATACAAAGACATAAAGAAAACACAAATGTACCAAATGTATCCTTGAACTAATGTCTAACATAATTTTTTTTTGCAACTTTTCTTGACCAGCTATAAATGAGGAGTAGGCTTTACAAAATGCCCATTTGAGGAGTATATTCCCGTTAACCATCAAATGGTGTTTGCTCTGTGTCTGGGTGGTATTTATTATTTATGTATGTATATCAGGATTTGGTACACACTTTGTCTTGTCAGTAATATCACAGATTATAACGGGCATAAGGGACAGGTTTCTGAAAGCTGAAAGGGTCAATGTAACTGGACAATTTTCAATAAATAAATATTTCAGGAAATTAAATAAACCGCCTATTCATACAAACCATCCAATCAAGTTTGCAATTTGCATGGAGAGGTAGATTTATTTTTTCATTGCTGAAAGTTTTATTCGCTTAAAGTTGTTCAGTTACGTTGAGTGATCATGCCCTTTAAGTTTTAGAAAATCTTTACCTTAAGTATATGCTAATGGCACTTGTTTTTCACTTTAAAATTTGATGCAAGGTTTGGACAAGCCGCCTATTTTGGAGAACAATGGTATCTGAGAGTTACAGGTTTCGATATGAGATATTTGAATGCCCGTCAACATCTAACGTAAAGAACAACTGATGGGAATAGGCAAAACATCGTAGGCTGTGCCTAAAACACAGGAAGGCTTTTGCCCATTAGTGGGATGATAAATGTAAGATGTCATGTAAATAAAGATATTATTCCAAAAGGTACCAAGATGCTACTACTGTATTTTAAAAATAGCACCAAAAAATATTTCACTATTTGTTTCAGTTCCAAAACCTATTTTTATGAAATTTTCAATCTTTTGATTGAACAACTATGGGGAAATTCAGTAAACGCAACACGCGTCTTCCTCATACAAAAAAAATGCGTTAGAGCAATATGCAGAGTAGGCCCTTTTGAATCTTGTAAAAACTTGTTTCCTAAGTTAAATTTGCTTACACTGGTGTTTGAAATGTGTAATTTTGTTGATCAAAACAAAGAGCTGTTCACAAAGAAGAGTCAGCAGCTAACTCTTAACACGAGATATACGAATCGTCTACAGCTGCCTTTTTTTTAGTACTACTTGTTTTGCGCGAAATAGTTTTAAAATGGCTATATCTATTTACAATAAGTTACCTGAAGACTGGAAACAATTACCTAGTAACGCTTTTAAACGTAAACTTCATGATTGGCTAGTGACTAAATGCTTCTATACTGTCAATGAGTATTTAGATTGTAAAATAATTTATTATTTATTTTAATTGAAATTTGATTTGGATTTGGAATTCAATTTTAATTTGAAGTTTGATTTTAATTTAAAATATGATTTTGATTTGGAATTTGATTTATTTTGGAATTTTAATTACGTATCTTGTCTTTTAAGTATTTACATGCCTTCTAGTGGCGAAATGTGAAGTGCATTTATAATTTTTAAGATCATTATTACCATGTTTCATGTAAATAAAGTATCATTCATTCAACTCAGGAAAACTCGACAAATTTTTGTTAGCAAATATGACAACGTAGTATTCACAAAATCCCGCATCAGACCCGCAACATATCTTACGAATGGTAATTTTATTACCCAATCCTGTAAGTGATCGAAATTTGATGTTTTGAAGGTACTCCGAGATTAAAGCAGGGGTATGAAATATTTATACTCTCTTCACATTGGAGCATGAATGCACGGAATAAGTAAAAATGCTCACCCAACAAAACTGATATTTCTTTCAAAACTGGGGAAAAGATACGAAATAAATTCATTCAATTCATTAACTGCAGAACCTGCATTCATTAATCCATCTATCAAATACCGAGAAGACGACTCCATTTTAGAATTTGATAAGGAAGTAGTTGCCCTAGGCAATGCTGCTTCATTATTTTTTTTATTGTCAATGGGCTTACTCTTGACCTCGATCTAGTCTTGAAGACAGAGATGAGGTCGACGATGGAACTAGCTTGTACCTCTTACATTAATAACATAACATGAGACGCATACTCTCCAAATTTTGTGCTTCTAGCTTCAGTAGTTTTGGCTGTGCGTTAATGTGTCAGTCAATCAATCAATCAATCAGTCATTCATTCAATCAATCAATGAATCAGGACTTACCTCTTTACTGTACTAGTATGATGAATTAAAAATACCTACCGGGACAGGCACGTACGTACGTTCCTACGCATTTAAGGACCACATAACATGATTCCGCCAATTGGCCAATTTTTTTTTTTTGCTTAAGATTTTGTACTATGAACTCACCAAGTCAGACGCTTGCGCGTATCTCCGTTTTTGCGATAGAGCAAAACAAAAATATCGTAAAATAAACCCGTTTTTAGGGTTCCGATACCAAAATGGTAAAAAAAAGGAACCCTTATGGTGCCGCTCTGTCTGTCTGTCTGTCTGTCCGTCTGTCTGTCACACCTCTATATCTCAGCAACCACTTATGCTATCAACCTGTCACAGACAGAGATAGATCCATTTCAAATAGCGCGAAACAGGAAGGGGGTGGTGTACTGATAGCGGTGTCCAAAAAAATTGATTCTAATATTGTCTTTCAAGATAACAGTAATGAAGATCTGTGGGTTTCGATAAATTTCGGGAAAAAGAGAAAGCCACTCGACATTTGTGCCCTATACATCCCGCCACCTATTTCAATTCATAACCTTGAAAAGCAACTGGAATCAATTTCGGACTCCATTGCATTTAGACATGATAGTGATGTACTCATTGTAGGAGACTTTAACATTGGTCTCATCATTTGGCAGCGTAATCAAGAGCAATCGGAGAAACATACAGCTGCTTCCCCTGCCATGGTTTCATCAAACTTAGAAAAAATGTTGGCCGACTTTATGTCACTACATTGCTTCGATCAGTTTAACCTGGTGCGCAACAAAGATGATAAAATTCTAGATCTGGTTTTAAGTAACAATCCTAATATATGCATATCAGAAGCCCCAGTGGCACTCTCTAAAATCGATCAATTTCACCCCCCAATAACAATTGTCATAGATAACATGATTAAAACTTATATACCTAAGAAAATTGTCACAAAATACAACTTTTTTAAAGCAGATTATGTATCCATTAATAGAGAATTACTTGAAGTTAATTGGAATGAATTCTTTAGTGTGTATAAAAATATTGACGAAATGTTAGAAAAATTCTATAGTTTGCTACACAAGATTATAGACAAATATGTTCCTAAAGTACGTTCGAACAGACGAGGGCAATATCCCATTTGGTACAGCAAAAACTTGATCAAATTAATTGCAGAGAAGGATAAATATCGAATACGATACAAAAAGTATAACAATCCCTTAGATGAATACGAGTTTTCACTGGCTAGAACAAGGTGTCACTTTCAAATTGAACTTTGTTACTCAAAATATTGCGAAACTATAGAGAGTTCAATCACACAGAACGGTATGAAAGCCTTTTGGTCATTTATAACATCTAAACGCAAAGCTCAGGGCACAATTCCTAGCGAAATGACACTAGGCGATATTATTTACTCGGATCCTACGAGCATTTGTAATGGATTTGCTAAGCAATTCCATTCTGTGTATTCAGTATCAAGCCACACTCGCACAGATTTTTCAGCTACACTTTCAGATCCTTCGAGTCCATGTCACACATTTAACCATACATTAAACACCGTTTCCATAACACGCAAGTCAATAGAGAAGTGTCTATCTAAACTCAACAAACAAAAAGGTCCAGGTCCAGATAACATACCCCCGGTATTTCTTGCCAATTGCGGAAAAAGCCTATCCTTACCTCTAAGCATTATTTTCAACTATTCAATAGATGCTGGTACATTTCCAGAAGCTTGGAAGGCAGCAAATATAGTACCTATTCCTAAAAGCGGGAGCAAGTCGGATATTAAAAACTACCGTCCTATTTCCCTTCTGAGCTCATTTAGTAAGGTGTTTGAATCTTTGGTTTGCCCGTACATTTCTAATCACCTAAAATCAATCCTAACGCCCCTTCAACATGGATTTCGCAGAAACATGTCGACTGCATCAAATCTTGCCGTGTACGTTAATTTTCTCACTGATGCGGTAGATAATGGTTTTCAAGTCGACGCCATTTATACAGACATCAGTAAAGCATTTGATAGAGTTGACCACGGCTTACTTATTAAAAAAATGTACCACCTCGGCATTCATGGGAATCTGCTGAAATGGCTTGCTTCTTATTTGACATCCAGACAGCAAAAAGTAATAGTTTGTGGTTTTGAGTCGGATTCTTATAGAGCCACTTCCGGAGTCCCACAGGGCTCGCATTTGGGTCCTTTATTATTTTTGGCCTTTATAAACGACCTGACTGACGTCATTCTGAATTCAAAGTTTTTGTTATTTGCCGATGACCTGAAGATTTTTCGGATAGTTCACTCGTTCACTGATGCTAGACTAATACAGGAAGATTTAGATCGCATTGCTCAGTGGTCGAACGACAATAGGTTACCTTTAAATGTGACCAAATGTAAACACATTAAGTTCACTAAAAAGCGAATCCTAACCGAGTCAACCTATTATCTAAACGGTACAATTTTAGAAGAGGTCCAAACTATAAGAGACCTTGGAGTTATATTTGACAGGAAGATAACATTCACTTACCACATCGACGATATTGTAAACAGGTCTTACAGATTGCTGGGATTTGTGTGGAGAAACTGTAAAACCTTTAAGAATAACACAGCTTTAAAAACAGTATAGAACGCTCTCGTTCGGTCTACGCTTGAATACTGCTCTAATATATGGAATCCACACTACAACATCCATAGTGAAAGAATCGAACGAATACAGAAACGCTTTCTGTTTTTTCTGACAGTTCACGGTAAGAAACTCTTCACATTAACATCGTACAAAAAAAGACTCAAGTATTTTAAAATAATGACTCTTAAAGACCGCCGTTGGCTAAATGATCAAGTTTTCTTGTTTAAAACGGTTAGAGGTTACTTAGACTGCCCTTGCCTGTTGGCACAGCTAGGCTTAAATATTCCCAGGTTGAATGCTAGATTGGTGAACTATAGACTTTTTCATGTCAAAAGAGCAAGAACCAATTTGGGTTTTCACAGTTTGCTGAACAGAGTATGTCGTGAGCATAACACTCTTTGCAGCTCCAATTCTGTTGACATTTTCAACGTTTCTTTATCAAAATTTAGAAAAACTCTTTCATTAGCTATACCCGTTTCAAAATAAGCCCCTATACATGCAAATATAAAATATGAGCAAGTCTGCAAAGCAAGCTGTGTTCGCCTGTAATTGGGTGTACATCTCGGTCTACGTTTGTGCCTGTTATTATAATTTAATGTTAAGATGTACTTCTGTTGGCGAACCAATAAATAAATAAATAAACCTGAAATTTGGAATAGTTTTAGAATATAGTTGCCCAACTTAATTGCACAAGAAAAAATTTTGAAAAAAGTATGATTATTAATATAAAGGGGGCCAAAATAGGGGGGGCCAAATTTCAAATTGTCGCTACTAGGTCGAGTGGGGTATCATATGAAAGGGCTTTACTTGTACATTTTAAAATATATTTTTGTATTTTTTTAAATTTCTTAGTTTTAAAGTTATGATGAAAAATGTCAAGAAAAATACCATTCCCCCCCCTTATCTCCGAAGTTTGAGTAAGGAAAAATCTGAATTAATTACAGTTGACAGAAGTTTATATAAACTTTACAGCAAAAATAAAACAATCTTTCTAAGTTGCACAGTTTTTCAGAAATCTGCAAAAAACCTTTACAAACAAATTTAGTTTTGCGGTCCTGAAAATGGACTTTATTGCTTCCAAAAATACTATAGGTATATCGGAACCCTCGGCGCGCGAGTCCGACTCGCACTTGACCGGTTTTTTTAATGGGTTACGCTTGTTTCTTACTTTTTACTAATTTTTATTATTGATAGGTATTTTCACTACAGTAATTCATATTTTACGAAAATTTCTATCGCCTGTCTATTAGGGATCAAAAGATACAGCCATTTTAAGGCGGGACAGTCAGACAGGCGTACAGACGGATGGCAACAATGAATGTTATTTTTTTGTATCAGTGTGCATTTTGTGCCTTAAGTATATTACTCATATAATAGTGTCGCTTCTATATCGGCGCTTTTGACATTGGAAATGTCTTTTTGTTCACTTCAGTATATGCTCCGATTTCACGTATATATATCTCGGAGAGTTGTGAAGATATGATATTCAAAAAAAGCTCAAAAGACGCGTATTTACAAGAACTGTAAGATGCTAAAAGAATTATGCGACAAAAAATAAATGGTACAGCAGCACTGCACTTACTTTCTCGCAATACTCAAGGAAAAACTCTCAACCGCAAATTTAAATTTGTAATGCCATACACATAGTATGGAAATACAAACTTTTTTATACGTTTTTCAAAAAAAAATGTTCAAATGAAATATACAGATCAATTCAGAATTCAAATTGTCAAACATTAAAACAAACAAACCTCAAACGATTTTGAGTAAATCACATGTTTAACTTTTGGTAGTATACTGGAACACCCTTTATATAAATTTTCACAGGTCAATGGATACTACTAGTAGGATACTTGCATGGAGATTTTGTTAATTTCCCAACACATGTTTCTTACGGATAATTGTTCAGTTTAGTCTATTGAGCAAGCCCTTTCAGATTTTGGTACACCCTGTGTACTAAATTTAATTTAAAAAATCATAAAGAAAATCCAGTCAGGTAGACAACCAATCCGGGTTTAATATTATAGATTTTTTTTATAAACTCAGTGGAACCAATTTTGGGTAAATCACATATTTACGATTTTGTGGTACAGGAACACCCCTTATATGAAATTACACAGATCAATTGATACTGACGCAAGATATCTTACATACTTGTAGAGATGCTTGGTCATGCAAAGTTTCATCAAGATTCTATGAGCCGTTTTTGAGAAAATTTCAATTTTTCATTTTCGTTGTATGACAGCTACCCTCAAAATGAGAGCCAGTAAGAAACCACTTTGAACACTTCGATGGATTTGCACAAAACTCCTAAATTCAAAATATGGTGTCAATCAGACCATTCGTTTAGCCGCTAGGCCAAAGCGTGACGGACAGACCGACCGACGGACCGACCGACCGACCGACCGACCGACCGACCGACCGACCGACCGACCGACCGACCGACGGACGGACATTTTTGGGAGACTTGTTTTTTATGATGTATAAGTGATATAGAACACATTTTTGAGAAAATTAGAAAAAAAAATTTTTTTCACGAATACAATACCTATCTTGCTCCGCTCGAAAGTAAAAAACCGGCCAAGTGCAAGTCGGAATTGCGCAATGAGGGTTCCGTACAAACCTGTACGTATATAAGTAAAAGTTATGGTATTTTTAATACTAAAAAACTTTATTATGTGATGTATGTAACTAAAATTTATATTCGAGTTGATTGAATGAAAGGTAAATTGCGGTTTACGATTTATGACGTATTAAAAAAAACTACTTACTAGATCTCGTTCAAACCAATTTTCGGTGGAAGTTTGCATGGTAATGTTCAACATATATTTTTTCTAGTTTTATTTTTCTCTTATTTTAGAAGTTACAGGGGGGGGGGACACACATTTTACCACTTTGGAAGTATCTCTCGCGCAAACTATTCAGTTTAAAAAAAATGGTATTACGAGTAGAAATCTCAATATCAGTTTTGAAGACCTATTCATAGACACATATGGGTTTGATGAAAAAAAATTTTTTGAGTTTCAGTTCTAATTATGGGGAACCCTAAAAATTAACGTTTTTTTTTTGTATTTTTGTGTGAAAATCTAAATGCGGTTCACAGAATACATGTACTCACCAAGTTTCAACAGTATAGCTCTTATAGTTTCGGAAAAAAGTGGCTGTGACATAAGACAAGACAAGACAAGACAAAATTTTTAATAACATTAAGTTACAGGTCATAGAATAGATCTAATTAATTCAAATAAAATTTATAGATTCAAAGAATTTTTTAAAAAACAAATATTAAAGTATCGTTGGATATAATTCATATTCCACATTAACAAAATTATCTAACCTATTAGGCGAGTGAGCTACCAGTAGTGAGCGGTAGTGCCGTAAACTCTTTAAACGAGTAGAACCGCTGTTTTAACAGCCAGTCTTTCAGTCTGGATTTAAAATTCATAGTGGTAGAAGCATTTTTCACCGATTCCAATTCCGATTCGTTTTCACTTGTGTTTGTCTTGTGAATGTTTTCGTGTACAATAAAGAATAAAGAACCCTGTACTGTACGTGGCCCGACACGCACTTGGTCGGTTATTTTTTTGTCGCGGTGGACAAATATAATAAAAAAATCGGCCAAGTGCGAGTTGGACTCTTGCCCTAAGGGTTCCGTACCTATCTACCATATGATATACTAAAAGCTTTTGCTCTTTGATTTTAAAAACTGCGTGACCATCCAACTTGACCCCTCTTTTATAAAAAATTTCTTGAAACGGGAGCTCACCTTAATTGGTTACTATAGTTGTGAGAAAAATTTAAATATTTATTGATTTTAGACTTTTCCCTTTATTTGTACTGTGACACCTAGCTTCCTGCCAAATTTCATAATTTTAGGTCAACGGGAAGTACCCTGTAGGTTTTGCTTTTTTGCATAAATGTATGAAGATGAGGACATATAAAGCCATATCTTTTGATTGCCTCGTTGTGAAAAATTTAAAATTTCAGATCTTGTGTTGTTTATGGACCTTAATATTTATTATCAATTTAAACCTGATACCTATTCTCGTTCGTGAGAAAAAGGGTCTTGACAGACAGACGGAAAACAAAGTGATCCTATAAGGGTTCCGTTTTTTTTTTATTTTGAGGTACGGAACCCTAAAAAGGCCTTATTTTGCAATGGACAACAACATTATTCAAATAAGCCGTCATTTGCGGTTCAGAATGACGTTCTTGCGATGGCGGGATGAGATAGCGTTGAGCACTAGGTAAGCTTTGTGCTTTAGCTGTTTATTTATTGCTTTTAATTAAATTAATGGTGCCTTTAGCCGTCGTAGAATGCTAAGTAGCGGTTCTTATCGGAGCTAAGACGATTTTGCTACTGAATCGTATTTTAAATTGAAATTCAAAAACGATTTAGTTTTCTTTTTTTATTTTACTTGGTGAGTTAAACGCGTCATGGAATGGGTACCACCTAGGTACCACACAATGGATGTTAAGGTAGAGGAAGGCCAAAAAATCGGTGGAGGGATGACCACACACACGACAAGGTTTGGAAAAAGAGTGGCCTGCAGAGGTTTTTGCCTCAGTGCGATCTCTTACTAGCCATGAATGTCCCACAGTCGGGCATAGGTCTCTTTGAGCCTCTTCTTGCCGATTTCTACATAAGGTGTCGAATTAGCCCGTGGTCTGCCTCGACACCTTCTAATTGATAATTGGACGTAGTTATGCAAACAAGATCCAACCCACAACATCAGTTTTTCTGAGATAATAATAGAGAACGATCCATAAATAAGCCTTCTTTTAGATTTAAAAAGATCCATGCTGCTTGATGACGTTTTCTTTAAAATATTTCGTATCCTCAAAGATACCAACTTCTAAATCGCTTTACAGAAAACAAACAAAGATCCATGCCGTTTGATTTGATAATTTATCGGTTTATTGATACAGGAACATGTCACTTGAATCTTTATAGCAAACTGTTTCATATTTTTTTAAGTACCATGAGGCTTGGATCTTATTTGCGTGATATTAATTTGCAAATTTTTATTACACTAAATAAATCCATGTTATTGATTCCCATCCATGTTATTCGTTTTGGGATATTTTAACAATATACCTGGCTACCCTGAGTCTTTGGTTGTCAATTATTTTTCAAACGTAGTAATGCAAACAGGATCCAATCCATACTACTTGAGTTTTGAGAAAAGGGTAGTCTTGCAAAGAAGATATATTTAAATATGGGCACTAGGTTTGACCTAGCCAAATAAAACTACCAAAGAATATACTTTAAAGTATACAGGATGACTTTTAATTAGTTCTTGATAGCAAAAGATATGCATGTACTCATGATACTGAACAACTTTTCCCAAGGAACATAGGTCGAAATACGAAAAACCAAATTTGACCTCCCATACAAAATGAGCTATCAGCTGATTAAGTTTCTATGGAAGGTCAAAATTTTTGAAGTGAAAACTTCTCTAGGGGCGCTTTGCACTTTTTTAGATGAGTAAAAAATGTTAAACTCGCGTCAGATGTCGCGTCAGATCTCGCGTCAGATCCGTAGCCTGATCGAAAAAGCGTCAACTGTCAACCGTATTGTTATTACAATACGGGTTTTTATTCAGTGACATTAAAAAAGTACGCGAGCAATGGCGCGATTGACCCTTACAAAAAGCATAATATTTACAAATGCAAGTTTTCACTTCTGCCGGCACTCCCGGAGCGCAACCCGTCCTTTTTTTTCGTTTTTCGACCTATGTTTCTTAGTGGGCAGTAAGTGCAGTAACGCACCCTACAAGGCTGATATACCGTTTCAGTTACACCTTATATAATTTATTTATTTCAAACAAAATTTACATAGCATTACAGTCACCCATAGCAATATTAAACTCAATTAAATTCGAGCTACAATGTTTCACAAAACGATAATAATTCATTTCGTATTTTTGACAAATTATCACCAAACAGATCCAGCTCTGGTGACATTTCCAGAAGTGTGTTTTATAAATAATTCTATAGTGTCATAACATAACAGCAAAGTATAGTGCCACTCTCTTTACTTGGGTGTCGTAAAAGGCGATTAGAGAAGATGGGTAGCAGCGTCTTTCGTTGTATCTATCATTCTTCATATCAGTCCCAAGAACCACGCTGGCACTATGGACATGCTGTGAATCGCAGTAGTTGGTGATTGCAACATAGTGGTACGGTAAATACGATGGAAGGACACTGCTGCCCATATTCCGGTCCAATCACACTTAGTAGCCTTATACGACACCTACAGGAGGAAATAGGGAAGTACTATTTGTTAGCTGGCATCATACAGAGTGGCACGGAAATGAGGATATCCGCAGAAGAACTTAAGTAACTGACATAGCCCTGAGAATCACTAAAGTAAAGTAGCAGTGGGCAGGGCACATCGCAAGAAGAACCGATGGCCAGTGGGGCGTGAGGGTTCTAGAGTGGCGACCACGTACCGGAAGACGAAGCGTTGGCGGGCCCCACAAGGTGGACCGACGATCTGATCAAGGTCGCGAGAAGCCGCTGGATGCGAGCAGCGCAGGACCGGTCGTCATGGAGATCTTAAGGGGAGGCCTATGTCCAGCAGTGGACGTGTTTCGGCTGATATGGTGATGATGATCATACGGACTGGTTACATTATACGTTGCCTTAAATTGTTCTCGCTAACAGATTATTCAGTTCTAACTCAATCCAAGGCACGGCTAGCCGTAAAATTTTACCATCTCAGTAAAACGCTTTTACATTCGCTCCTTTCGGAATATAAAAATGCCTTCATGCAGCACGTAGCAACATAAGCGATATTACATTATGTTGCTGCTGCGAATAACCGAGTAAGTGAGGGAGCGAGATTTTCGGGGAAATAGAGTTTTGTGTAGTCATTACTATGTTAGGTGTGCATCTCACTGGAACCGGTTAGTTAAAGCCTCAGCACTGATTCTTTAATAATTCTCTATAATGAAATTTTCTTCTTACACTACTGACTATCTGACAAAACACAATTTCGTGTAGAAATAGAAGCACAAAATTTTGCATATAGAGTGTATAGTGTAGCCCTGAACACCGTCGCAAAGTGGCCTGTTGCAATTCGCAATAGAAACTCAAATGCAAGGAATCTTAAAACTTGGCCTATAAAAAGAGATAGGGTCAATGAGTTTTTGTAATAAATATAAATTTTTTTCAAACACAAATTTTTTTATGCAGTTAATTTTTTTATGTTTTCGTAAAATATTAGATTAGTTTAGGTGGCAGAGTTTTACTATTTGCAAATGTATGTATGTATATTCATTTCCGGGCGGTAGAATGGAATTTAGTCGTAGCCTATTACAGAAATTAAAAAAAAACTGTCATGTTACTAAGAGAGGAGATAGTTTTTATGTTTAATATTTTAATAGGCTATGACAGACATAAGGGAATCGATGTTCTACGAAAACATAAAAAAAATCGCTGCGTTATTTATGTTCCAAAAAATTTTATAATTTTATAATAACTTAATGACACTATCTATATTTTAAAGGCCAAGTTTCCAGGTTCCTTTCATTTGAGTTTTGTTGCAAATTCTATTCTTATATCCGAGACTTGCTAACCATCCACGAATCAAATTTCAAATCAACTGAATAGTGGAAACGGTTCTATAAATGCTAAAGAGTTCCTTCCTATGAGGGTGTTATACAACGTGTAACGGAAAAGTGTGATAATAATGAAGGGTGTGAATCTGCCCATGAAACTGAACAACTTTTCCCAAGCAACATAGGTCAAAGTACGAAAACCCAAATTTGACCTCCCATACAAAAAGCATGAATGTAGAATTAATGCAGTAGAAATGAGAGCGTTGAGGAGTATGATTGGTGTGAAATTGAGTGACAGGATTAGAAATAGTGTGATAAGAGAACGTTGTGGTGTAAAAGAAGACGTAGTGACTAAAATTGAGAAAGGGATGCTGAGATGGTTTGGTCATGTAGAGAGGATGGATGAAGGAAGATTGACGAAAGAGATCTACAAGGCGAGAGTGAATGGAATCGTTGGAAGGGGAAGGACTCGGCGAACGTACCAGGACCAAATTCAGGACGTTCTGAATAAAGGCCAGGTTAAAAGTACCCTAAACCAACGAGCATGTATGAAAGGATTGATGAAAGTTCAGGAAGCGAGGGAAGTATGTCAAGATCGTAGCAAGTGGAAAACTGTGGTCTCTGCCTACCCCGATGGGAACAAGGCGTGATGTTATGTATGTATGTACGAGTATGTATGTACAAAAAGCGTTATCAATTGATGCAGTTTTAATGGGAAGTCAAAATTTGATTTAAGAAAAGTTGCTCAATTTCATGAACAGGTTCACACCCTTTAGTATTATCACACCTTTTTATTACACGCTGTATTATAAAGTATCAAAAAACAACTTTAGGTATTTTTATTTATACAAAGAGGCTAATTCCGGATGATCAAGGTCGTTTAGACCGAGTTGGTTTCGGTCAAAGTGAGATGACAGTCTTACGTAGGAGCGCAAATGACGCCAACTCCTTAATGTTTGGGGGAGCTAAACTCGAGTGAAATTTGCTATCAACGTGTAAATTTCTCAGATTTTATTGCTTTGTTAGCATTAAAAGTGTTATATGGAAATCAAAGATGCTACTTACTTGTAAATCATTTTTAATTTGACTTTTTGCACTCTTCGGTCAGTTAAGGATGAAATCCAATAGATTAAATAAGTGTGATATACGTGTATAATCAGTGCTGGTTTGAGTAAAACATCTGGACTATCTTTTCAAGTCGCGAGTGAATAGGCTTCTTCTGGGCAAGCTCGTTCCATCGTCGACTTCATCTCAGTCTTCAAGACTAGATCGAGGTGAAGAGTAAGCCCATTGACAATAAAAAAAAACTAGCCAAGTGCGAGTCGGACTCGCGCACCGAGGGTTCCGTACCACCACATAATCATAATTATATTAGTTGAAATTTCAGTAAGTTAATGTGCTAGATTTTTTGAGTCCGACACGCACTTGACCAAATTTTATTATTTTTTGTTATTTTATAGCTTATGCACTATAAACATACTAATTTTCAAGTTTGTAATTGTTCCCGTTTTCAAAATAGAACTAAAACAAAAATCGCCTCCGCGACCATTCAACCTGACCTCTCTCTTATATGAATGTTCTTGAAACGGGAGGTCACCTCAATTGGTTACCATTAGTTGCGAGAAAAGTTGAAATATTTAATGATTTCAGACTTTTCCCTTTATTGGTACTGTGAGACCTAGCTTCTTGCCAGATTTCATAATTTTAGGTCAACGGGAAGTACCCTGTAGGTTTTGCTTTTTTGCATAAATGTATGGAGATGAGGACATAAAAAGCCATATCATTTGGTTGCGTAGTTATAAAAAATTTAAATTTTCATATCTTGTGTGGTTCATGGATCCTAACATATGGTATTAATTTCAACCTGATACCTCTACCCGTTCGTGAGATAAAGGGTCTTGACAGACTGACAGACAGACATACAGACAGACGGACAACAAAGTGATCTTATAAGGGTTCCCTTTTTTTCTTTTGAGGTACAGAACCCTAAAAAGACTTCAGCTCGTTGGTTTATTAAATGCTCCACGGTACAATAATTAGTTGCCAAATAAAATAGAGAAAACACAGCGTTTCCGGCCATCGCAACCATTGCCTAATAGCTGAATTGCTACTTACATACCTATCTACTATATAAGACACATTAGCTTACTGCTGGGCATAGGCCTCCCCGGGTGCCTTTCTACCAGAGCTATGGTTTTGGTTGGAAATTTCCATCTCACAGCTTAGATACCCCGGACAGCTCTGGTATAAACCCACCCTGACGCTGCTTTCCACCTGCCTTTTTTCAGCTTTCTTTTTTGGTTGCTGCCACCAGCGTTGTGCGAGGGAGGTAAGCTGTGAGCTGGGAAAATTCCAACCCATAGGATTGCGCCATTATCATTGCTTGTCAAATACATTGTCAAATGGAGCAATTTCCTTTTGGTTGGAATTTTACAGTTCAAAGCTTAGATACTCGTACCTCACACAGAGGCAAGGCAGATTCGTACGCTGCTTAGAACAAGGACTCATTGCCAACATGAAACGAACTGGACCAGTCAAGATACGTGCCGGCAGGCGAGGGAAGCCTTGTCTACCATCAGCAGTCGTCTGTCCCGCAAGCTGTTACGTCTCAGTAAATCCCAACTTAGACTGCGCCGACCGGCGCTATTACTAGTCACGGATCTTTTAACAAACATCCTTTTGTATTAGGTGTTACTGACAGTCCTCTTTTCAAAGCCTCCTTAAAGACAGATGAAACACCTGCTCAAGTCCTTCTAGAGTGCATGGAGTAAGCCACATACAGAGCAAAGTACCTTGGTGTTCCCGGGGGCCTTCCTGAAGTAGCGAGCACCGTCACAGGCTTGCTGGGCTTTCTTCAGGAGCTTGGGTGGCTTGAATAGATCGCTTTCCTACCTACACGCAAAATAGGCGCAAGGACGTTGAGTTGCGTAAAATAGCCCAACGCACAATTACACAATTACTACCTCACACAGCTCAACCTACCCTTAAGGGCGTCGGCTAAAACTCGCGCGGGCGCCGCACGCGTTGAAATAATATCAGAAAGCCCATCACACGCGCCCGCGCCCGCCCGGCGCCGTAAGATCTCCACGTCAACCGGTCCTGCTCTGCGGTTTCCTTTGGCCTTGTAGGGGGTCTGCTAACGATACTCTTTCCGATTCTTGGTCGCCACTCAAGAGCCATAAGTGTAGCAACACACCAGCGAAAATTCCGCGTCGAAAAGATCCGCATTTTTTTTTTGTGACACACGAGAGCGGAGTTTTATCGTCGGACCACTGCCCTTTTTCTGCTGGTCCAACTATGAAGCATAAATAGCTGTGCCCTCACCACAGGTTGCTGTGAATTTTTTAAGGTAGATCCGGCAGTCTAAGATGCGCAGCTCGACTTACGTAACCTCTAAAAAGTCTGTATGGACGCTAGAAAACTTAAACGGGTTAGTCAGTTAAACGTAGACTAGCCATATAACCAAGTTTCTGCACGCATGCAAGACTAGCTGAACTTTCGATAGGTTATAAAAAGAAAAATAAATAGAAAGAAACAGAAAAAATCCCTGGTTACTTAATACCGGGATATTATAAGTCTTTGTAGGTAAGAAAATTTAGGATCACGTCAAATATCCCACCCACCTTTCACCTCACACCCCTTCCCCTCACCCTCTGACTCATCCAAAGCTCTTAGTACCAATTATGGCCGCCAGAGGGCCTTTATCCATGTACCAATTATAGCCGCCATTCACTTTGCACGAAACGAAAGCAAAGGCGTAATTACGTAAAAATAATAAAACTTTGAGATATTAAGTTTTACCACATAGCAAAGCGCAGTGAGACATCAAAGGCGATGCGACTCCAGAGTCTAGACTCTGTTCCCGTGACCAGCATAACTAAGACCACGTTATTAACGCTTATTCCTAACATGACGTTATGGGCTATAAACTGGTTATACCTGCACATTTCTGCTATTTATGTGGAATAAAAGTTTATGTCAGTTGTTTACAGGAAAAATACGAACAGAGTGTAAATCAAGCTTTTAGTATAATACAACTATACAGTTTATTAGGTTTATTCAGGGTTCAGAAAACAATAAAGTACTAGTTATTTTATTTTATGTTACAAGTGAGCAAACGAGCAGGTACGCCACGTGATGGTAAGTGGTCACCACCGCCAATAACACCCACTGTCTGATTAGTGGCATATTTTGTCACACTAATAAGACAGCAAAGCGCGTTGCTCCCTTTGAGAACTAAGATGGTATATCTCATAAAACAAAAAGTAGCATAGCTTCTGGTACATACAGCAACACTGTCAACTAATCAAAACACAGCAACATCATAACCTAAATAAATATACAGGGTGAGAAAGACAGCTTTCCAAAAACTGAAAGGACATGAAATAGTCAACGACACTGAACAACTTTCAGGAAGTGAAACTTTTAAGAAATGAAAAAAAAAAATCTGCATTTCCATACAAGATTGTATAATTAATCGGTCAGTTGTATGGAGAAGCCGATTTTTGTTTCCGTTACCAGAAAGTTTCACTCACTGAAAGTTGTTCAGTTAAGTTGACTGGTCATGCCTCTTCAGTTTTCGGAAATCGCGCTTATATTTATAGCATTTAAGGTGTCTTTTGAAACAGGTAAAGAGGAAGAAAAAAATTAAGCGAGCTGGGCTTCAACCTACGACCTCCAAGAAATTTAGCACAGTTTGAAAGGCATTGGCACTGGGGGCCAATTCTTAAATATCGCTAGGAGATAAAAAAAACCGGCCAAGTGCGAGTCAGACTCGCGCGCCGAGGGTTCCGATATACTTTTAGTATTTTTGGGAGCAATAAAGTCCATTTTTAGAATCGCAAACCTAAATTTGTTTGTAAAGGTTTTTTGCAGATTTCAAAAAAACTGTGCAACTTAGAAAGATCGTTTTATTTTTGCTGTAATAGTTACATAAATATCTTTCGACTGTAATTAATTCAGATTGTTCTTACCACAAACTTCGGAGATAAGGGGGGGAATGGTATTTATTTTTGACATTTTTACACGGCATTTTTATCATAACTTGAAAACTAAGAGTCGTAAAAAGTAAAAAAATATATTTAAGAATGTGCAAGTAAAGCCCTTTTATACGATACCCCACTCAACCTAGTAGCAACAATTTGATATTTTCCCCCCTGTTTGGGCCCCCTTTACATCAATAATCCTAATTTTTTTTTATTCTTTCATGTGCAATTTAGTTAGGCAGTCATATTCTACAACTATTCCAAATCTCAAGTCGATAGCGTGAGTGGTTGCCGAGATATACAGGTGTGACAGACAGACGGACAGACAGACAAAGTCGCACCATAAGGGTTCCTTTTTTTTACCATTTTGGTATCGGAACCCTAAAAATCACTGAAAACGTTCAATACTACTGATATTTCTTTTCAAAAGTGGAGATTCATCATCATCATAACATCCCTTGAAACGTCCACTGCAGGGCAGGGAGCTCCCTCTAGAAGGGGATTTACTTATACTCGTAGTCACCACGCTTGTAAGCATTGCGGCGTAAGTGGAGATTAATATTCGTTGAATATTAAGTAGTTAGTGGGGGCGATTCTAGCGTGGCCACTAAATTTAAGGCTATAATTTGACAGGTCTTCTTTTTCCACCATGGCGCCAATTTGTTTGTGAAGCGATGTAGTTTAGCTGACGTCAATAAGAGATTTTAATATCCAACAACGAATAAACTATTTTGAGTTTGAGTTGGGTCTAAAAATGTTGCTATCTTTGTTCCAGCATCACTTTTACACCTATCAAATTTTAATCATAAATTTAGAATCTCTTAATGACGTCAGCTAAGCTAGACTTTTTAATCGCCCCCAGTGTGTAATTTAATTTTTGTATTTTTTATTGACTTAAAGTCAAAATAGTTTATTCATTGTTGGATATTAAAATATCTGCGTCAGCTAAACTAGACTTTTTAACAGTTTATCATATTCGAATTTCGAATATTTCTATGTAAAGACTTGACTCTCTGTATCTATTTAAACCTTCTTTATCTATTAAAATTAATAAATTAATAACAAAATAGCAATAATCTTACAAGAGTTCCGAAATTCAAATACGAGGTCGATTTAAAAAACATTTTAGTAGACACATTTACTACCGAATTTCGACCGACAGTGCTAAAGTATTTTCTACTAAGACTACTCAAATGCCGAGTAATTCTTTGAAAGCTCTACCTTCTCTCCAACATAATATTTTAGGATTAACTGAGCTCGGTCGCTATTCTCCTAAATTTCTTAAACTTGAGTTAATATTAAGAGTACGGAATTTGCTATTGGCGACAAAAAATCGAAAACATCTGTACATTGCGTACTTTGTACAAGAACAACAAAACAATTCCATACATAACCAGCAGCGAGAAAATTTACATTCATTCAATCATTCATTCATTTACAAATTAATCAGAATAAGCAGGTTTTTGATCTGTCAAAACCTTAAGTATAAAAACTTATACTTAACGTAAGGGAAAAGAGATGGAAGATAAACGACGCTATGAAACTGAAAGAGATGGAACATTTATCTTATACGTCACACACACACACACACATACGTGTCCAATGTCGTCCATTATGAAATATGAAATATTTATTAAATAAGCCAAATTAGTAAAAAAGCGGCTTGTCGGAAGGATATATAAAGGGTAAAAAACAAAACCTTTGTAGAATGAGTGTAAGTAACTAACCTATGACGAATATGAATGTTACCTAAAGACTATGAATATTTACTTTAACCTCAAATACATCCAGCGTTTTTAGTTTGTTTACACATGTATATCAGTGCAGTGTCTCATTGCAAGTTTGATTTAGGTATTACAGGGTGAAAACTGTTGTCTTGCAAATATCTGTCAGAACTGTAAACCTACCTAGTGCCTATGGATGGACACATACATATTGCTATACCTAATGTAAGTACAAGTCCAATGTCTCCTCTTAACAGAAGGACCCTACCTCATACTATTGGAACCTAACAAGTAAGATTGACATGAAAGCACTGCAACTGTTTTATGGTAAACTGCTGTACAAACCATTCCTAACCATACAATAGGTAATCAAACAATAATAGAAAATCCAAACAAAGCTAATACCTAATAAAAAGACCCACTACACTTATTTATCTCTCTTACGGCTATAATACGACACCAAACACAGAAAATGGATCAACTTAAACAGATTTATAAACACCTTTGCTGGCCAACCACTCCCACCTTAACCAACAGGCGCCTGTATCTATGAATAATAGTATTAAGGCTTACTAATTAGGGTGGTTTAAGCATAGGTACTATAAGTAAAGATCTATTGTAGCCAACCCTTTATGCTAAATCTACTAACACAGCGACAGCCTCTAATAAGACTCAGATTCCAAATAATTTTTTCAATGTAGATTCTTCACAAAATACTTATTGAATGTCAGAACATGCAGAATATAATATAAATAGAGCAAGTATACTACTCTTTCAGATTGTGCTATCGCTGAGTGTAAGAAACTAATTTGTGTAAGAATTACTTATTAAATATTTTTGAAACCACTGCATCATCGCCTAGGTACTTTAAGAGCCGGCTTTATACAATGTTTTTCTTGTTTTGCTGGAATATCAGCACCATACCTTGTCAATGATGCATTCATTTAATGTATAATAAGCATTCTTACATTATGTTTGCTGTACACATTCCTTAAATTTTCTGTCAGGTTAATGCACTACACATACTGCGGTTATCAGCTGCAACGCTTTCAAGCATGGTGACTAAGGAAAATTCCCTCCAAACTACCACACATTTTTGCTGAAGTTCCGGAGAGAGCTCCCTGTCCTGCAGTGGACGTTTCATGGGATGTTATAATAATAATAATAATAAATTTCTTTATTTCAGACACAAAGATCCATCTTATATACTACTTATCATACCATACATAGAAACATAAGAACGGTTATAGCCAAGAGCTACATTGTTCTTAAAAATAAATAAATAAAAGTTATAAGTTATAGTATTATAATAATTAGGCTATGAGCTCGAGCCATCGTTTGTACCATTGGGTACTAAAAAGTCTTTCGTACAATCCCCCCAGGATTGTGTTGCCAGAATGACGCAGAGTGGTCAAGAAGGAGGCTATCCTGTGTCTCACAACAGCATCAAATGAGTTTACACGTGCCTCAAAAAACATACCGGAGGCACTGCAATACCTTTTTAAGCCCATCAGGTGCCGAAAACAGTTATTGTACTGTACTCTGATGCTGTCGCGAGACCTCTTAGTGTAGTTGGTCCACAGCTGGCAGGTGTACAGAGACTGACAGAAGGTCTTGAACAACAAGACCTTCACATCATCTTCACATTTTTGGAACCTACTGGCCAGCATGTTGCCAACCACGGAGAGCCCCCTTCGTTGCCTCTCTATGTCGTCGTCGTCACTCAGAGTTGACGTCACAATGTGGCCAAGGTACTTGAAGGACTCCACAGTCTTAATAGGTTCGCCATTCAGCAGAACTTCAGGCACCATATCCGGACCCCTCCCGGACCTGAATATCACCATTTCCGTTTTTTTAACATTGTACGTAAGACCATGACTACAAGCATACTCCTCGCAAATGCTAATAAGTTTGCATAGACCTTTGATTGAGGGACTAAGCAGCACCATATCGTCAGCATAGCTAAGGTTATTCAAGTATCTGTCACCAATTTTTAGACAGACATTAGTGCTGCTCAGTCTCACAATCAGGTCATTAACGTAGGTGTTAAACAGGTCCGGGGAGGTCAGACCGCCCTGCCTTACACCACATGGCAGTGTATTAGGTACCTACATTATGATGAATTGCACTTTATTGTCAAGTTTTATGTCCCTAGTAATATTGTACATGCAGACTTGTGCAAATCAAGTATGTGGTTGATCCAGTTTGCACTTATTTCCAATACTATTTATTGATTATGGCTGTCACAATTTTTTTATTTTCTGTATTGGCATGATCATGTCATGGTACTGTCATGTTATTCTTTTATATATTCAATGGACATTGTCTATTTTCAGGTGTACACCTGAAGCGCAAAGTTTTTAACACTTGCATCCTCCCTTGCCTAACATATGGTTGTGAGACTTGGACATTAAACTCATCCCATAGAGGTCAGCTGATAAGATGTCAACGCGCCATAAAAGAAGTATGGTGGGTATAAAGAAAATGGATAAAGTTAGATGCTCAGATAAAAAACTAAGGTTACAGATGTTTTTAAAAGGATAGACTCGCTGAAATGGAAGTGGACAAAGCACATGATCAGGGAAGGTAGGGAAAAGTGGTGTAAAGAGGAACAGAGGGAGGCCCACTAGGAGATGGGAAGATGAAATTAAGCTTACTGCTGGGCCTTACTGGAGAAGGGTCTCAGAAGACAGAGCGCAATGGAGAAACCTGGAGGAGGCCTTTGCCAACAGGCACTCTGAACTGAGAAACTTTTTGTGATTATAATTATTAATGTAGGTACCTAATGTAATTTTATATAAATTTAATGTTAATTTTATGTAGGTAATTTAATAATGATGAAAATGTAATGATATAATTGATGTATTATAATTGTGTATAGGTATTCAGAATAAAGGCATATATATTATTATCTGCCTAGAATTAAGAGTTCGGCATCTTCAAGGTGTAATATGTGTCCTCCTGTTCAAGTAAGTACTTAGATAGGTAGGTACCTAAACTATAAAGTTGAAGACAAACTTGAGAATGAAAATCACTGCCCTCCATAAAGCCTAAGTACCAGTCCTTTTCCTAACTTTATGTACTACAATCAATAATATATTAATATTTAAATTATTACTACTGAAGCGCTTGTAATGAGTTTCTCTTTTCTTCTGATCACCAAAATCCAGTCACTCAGTGAGATGGCAGTAGTTTCTAAAAAGAAATGCCCTCGTCAAATTCCTAATGTTATGGTAGCTAACTCCATGAAAAAGAAATACTTTAAGGCTAGGAGATAGGCAATGGTTTTGATTCAAGGCAATAAATTATGATTTAATCAAGCAATTTTTTATGATAAGTACTTAACACATTATTCCTACCCTACAAGGTGTAATATTTTAACCTTTTTTGCTGTAATATTTACATAAACTTCCATTGACTGTAATTAATTCAGATTTTTCCTTTCACAAACTCGAGATAAAAAATATTGTTCACCCCCGAACGGTATTTTTTTTACTTTTTTCATCATAACTTCAAAACTAAGAGACTTAAAAAATACAAAAATATATTTTAGAATGTACAAGTAAAGCCCTTTCATATGATACCCCACTCAACCTAGTTACCATAATTTTAAAATTTGCCACCCCTATTCGGGCCCCCTCTACATTAATAATCCTAATTCTTTTTTTATTCTTTCATATGCATTTAAGTTTGGCAACTATATTCTAAATCTATTTCTTTCAAGTCGATAGCATGAGTGGTTACTGAGATATACAGGTGTGACAGACAGACAAAGCGGCGCCATAAGGGTTCCTTTTTTTTACTGTGTGGTATCGGAACCCTAAAAATATGGCAAAAATCGCCTAAAAACTCGTTTTAGTAGGGAATTACTTTTTTCTTATTTGTTGTTATAGCAGCAACAAAAATATATACCAAATCTGTAAAAATGAATACTGTCAACCTAAAATGGTTCATGGGATACAGCTCGCTGACAGACAGACATTGGAGGCATATTAACAGGGTCCCATATCACCCTTTGGGTACGGCACCTTAAAAAAATGCAGTGTTATAGCATAAAAATATTAATATTTTCACTTATTTATATTTTAAAGACAAGAAAAACAAAATTAAGCTAAAATATATTTATTAGGTCATAATAATTTTATGGGCTGATCGCGGTTCTTAAAATTTTTAGGATTGATGTTTTTCTTCTGAGTTGGGCTATCATTTCTTGATAAATTTCTGCTGTTTTTCGTTCCACTTTTTTGTCCCTAAAGGTTTTAAACTTTTCATATAAATTATTATTTTCTTCAGAGACAAAATCAACCAAAGTAAACAATATTTTTAAATTTAACAGGATTTTCATCATTATCATGCAAAACAATAAGAGCCTGGATCTTTTGGTCCAAGTTGA
Source organism: Athrips mouffetella (assembly GCA_947532105.1). Classification (NCBI taxonomy): domain Eukaryota; kingdom Metazoa; phylum Arthropoda; class Insecta; order Lepidoptera; family Gelechiidae; genus Athrips; species Athrips mouffetella. Next base: position 3,584,420 of record OX383969.1, on the reverse strand, counting down.
AAAGGCTTTGTTTTGAAAATTTCTTTGCATTGGACTGTGTCTTGTCGTGCAGCAGTTAAACTAGACTTGAGCTAATAGCTCTGCACACTGGTTGGGGAAGGCTCGGCACTTCGTTTTTACAACCAGTATAAAAACACAACTCTGTGTTTACAGCCTCCTGAAAAGCAAATAGGCATTCATTATTTTTTATTATAAATGTAACTAGAAAGACAATAATAATAATTAATCCCATGAAGCATCCACTACAGGACAGGGAGCTCCCTCCATAATTCTAGCTTTTGCTGGAAAAATGCAGAGGGGAAGTGCCATAGTCACCTCGCTTCTCAACGTTATGGCTGGCACCATAGACCGCGGTTGTAGGTGACCACAGTAAGTAAAATGGTATGATACACAGGAGGATGCTGCTGTCCATCCTCCCTTATTGGCCTCTTACGACACCCACGGATAAGTATGGGATGGTTTTATTCTTTGCCGGCACCACACAGGACAATAATACGAGTATCATGTTATTATGGTATAACATCAAAGCAATATACAATGTTTACCAGCTGCAGCCGCACAGCCATCTAATGATTTGTCTCCAGTTGTGTCTAATGTCTCATTAATGTGTACTGTTGCAATATAAGTAATACCTGTTAGATATTTTTTGCTCCGGAACAATTTTAGCTTGTATGACATATCCTTCTCTTTTTACTTGACTCCCACGACGACCTGTTGTGAAATAAGTAATTAATTTAAAGTCAAGTTGCAAGAAAGACATGTGCCATGGTAAGCATCTTAACCCAACGCAACTTACATCAAAGCTTTTGTGCCTGTGATTTCAGCAACATTGTGCTTGTCTTTATAAACTCCATTAACATGAGAATATCAACTGTAGGCAAATTTGATGAATTCGCTCGAAAAAATACAGCCATATCGTCAGGATTTATACATATCCAGATTTCGTAGCAGGGTTAGTGTTGTAGGCTTCCGTGATCAAATCCAGGGTCAGAAGCGAAGGTGTTCGTTGGTATTCAGCATCGTTCGAACTCCGTGGGAATGTGCTCTTAAAGAGGAAATCCAAAAAAATCGCTATGTATACGAGAACGCAGAACGAAAAGTGAGGTTATGTATGTGTCAAATGTCATTCGTTTGCACTACGGTTTGTTTCTTGAATTCAACGCACACATCACATTCACTGAATATAGTCGGTTTATTTCTATATGCGTGCATTCGTCGAATACGAACCTGCTCATGAGCTTTGTGTGCGGTTTTAGCGCGCTAATAGTCGGTTCAAAACTTGCTCGTATTCACTCGTTTAGGCGACGTGACGTCACTTTAGCGCGCTATCATTGCATACTAAAATGAGGTAGTGCAGCGTGTGCGAAACGTCAAATTCATAAGACATTTGTCATCAATCTCGTTTTCGAGAGGGTTTTTTTCAACTTTTTTTGGGGTTTTTAGATTTAATTATCTTATCGAATAATCATTATCTCTCAATAATTTCTTAAATCGCAAAACAAAATCAAAATTTTATTTTTTCTCAGTGACATTGACATAAGCGCGCTCTAGTCTGGTTTAAAACTGTATTCGACGAATGCACGCATATAGAAATAAACCGACTATATTCAGTGAATGTGATGTGTGCGTTGAATTCAAGAAACAAACCGTAGTGTATCTAAAGACTTGCTTTTTTTATGCATGGCAAAGAACATTCACGTATGACTCTGAAAAGCCTCACTGTTGGTGCTTTGGCTGGCCTGAAAAATCTTAGAATTATTCTTTTAAACAAGGGACCTTATTCCTATATCCAAAAAAAAATATTGAGGCATTATGAGAATTTCATACATAGCCAATTCTATTTGTAATCGGTTTCTCGAAAAATGCTCTAACGATTATGATGAAAATTACCATACGGGGGTTTTCGGGGGCGAAAAATCGATCTAGCTAGGTCTCATGTCTGTGAAAATTCGTTTTCCCCGTGTTTTCAAGCATTTTTGTAATGTAACGCGTTTTAGATAAAAACCTACAGCGCCATCTGTTGGCGGGTAGCATAGCTTGCTCACCCGATGATATTTTAATAGTTCGTTTCTATAATTCGCAAGGGAAACTTATATGTAAGGTACCTTGAAACTTGGCTCATATACAGGAATAGGATCATTAAAGATAAATAAAAAATACCAATTTTTTTTCGGCCATAAATGACGAGGTTTTTCAACCGCGGTCCATGCCAGCCGTAACGCTAACAAGCGAGGTGACTATGGTACTTCCCCTCTACATTTTTCCAGCAAAAGCTAGAATTCTGGAGGGAGCTTCCTGTCCTGTAGTGGACGTTTCATGGGATGTTATGATGATTATGTTCCTTTACTATGTTTGTAATATGTTGTGTTGTGATGTCCAGGAATAATAAACATATCTGATTCTGATATTATAGAGCGCAGCTCGGTCGCCCAGGTACTTACTGGATTTAATATGGACAGCGGCCGGCGAAGTGCCAGAAGCAAATTCATCCATTTAGTCTGAAGTGTATTGGGGTATAAAAAATCGTTTGGGAATCATTTAATTTCAGTGCGGTTCATTAAGGAAATATTTTACCAACGCTGCAATCGGCGCATTCGAGTCGGATCGTTTTCATTAGCGTGCAAACGTCGAACACAATCGAATGTCTAAACGATCCGATATGACTGCTCTTATGTCAATGTCACTGTTCGAATCAAAGTACTTTTTAGCCACAAAGTATTTGGACCCTGTGAATTGTATCCATTTCTTTAGTTTGCTTTCGAACTCCAAACAAACCGAAAAAAATCCCACGAAACTCAACCAAAATTAATTTTGACGTTTAATTTGACGTATCGCACACACTGCACTACCTCATTTTCGTATGCAATGATAGCGCGCTAATGTGACGTCACCGATGACGTCACGTTGCTTGAACGAGTGAATACGAGCAAGGTATGATCCGACTTTGAGCGCGCACACAGTGCTCATATGCGGGTGACGAACCGTAGTGTTTGTTGCCATTTAATATTGTCAAAACGTTGTTCAGAAATAGGTACACAATTTTCGCATATCATAACTACTAAACATATGAACCAACAAGTGCGTTTAATAACTTTAATAAAATAACATACAAGCCTATGTTTGGATGTATGTTTGTCCACACATATGTCAGGAACTAAGGTCAGATTGCAATAATATTTTTTTATTTGAACTAGGTAATAATATTTATTTGAATTAGTCAACTTAGGGTAGAGTGCAAGTTTCATTAAAATCGGTTCAGTAGTACCTACCTACTTAGTTGATGTCGGAAAAAGAAATACTCGAACAAAAAATATTACTTTATTTAAACTAAAAAAAAAACCAGCCAAGTGCGAGTCGGACTCGCGCACCGAGGGTTCCGTACCACCACATAATATTAATTGTATTAAGTAGTAGTGTAATAAACTTGGATTTGTTATTTTTCCTCGAAGTACTTTAAATAAATAAGATATCAATGCAAGGTCCCTTCGCACATCCAATTTATTGTATCGAACCATGCCCAGTACAAATACGGTTGGATCACGGAGCAGAGAAGGGGAGAGCAGATGTTGATATCAGTCGAGCCGTGATTCAATCAATTGAGCTATGACGTCACGAAAGGGGGCGGGGCATACGCCATTTCCTCTTTGAACTTACCAGTGATCACATCGAAAAACGATCTGCAAAAAATTGTTTAAATAGTTGGAAAAACAACTTCCACTATGAAGTGTTGTGTGCCTTTGTGTTTAAATTCGTCATAAAGGCAAAAAGAAGCTGTATTTAAAGTGTCTTTTCACTTGTATATAAGATTTGAACCTATTTTCGAGAATGTGGAAGTCATGACGACTATTTCATGACTATTTTTTTAAATAAAAACCAAGTCGATAGTCCCCACGGTTTGCTTGCATCAGAACGGAGGATTCTGTCTATAGCCTATGCCCATAATCCTCAGCAAACCATAGCTATAACTCTAGAATTGTAACGCGACTATTTTTTTCCTTATGGTGACTATTTATGACTATTTCATGACTATTTTTTGGCATCGTCAAAATAAATTTTTATGCAGTTTTTTTCTCTGAGGATTCTGTGTTGAGGGACATCGTGTTAAGCTGCCACCACCTTTATCTTTTTAATCAACTTCAAAAAGAAGAGGTTATCAATTCGACCCGTCCTGTCAAAAATACACAGTTTATGTAGCTTAGCTTCAAAACAAATGAACTAAGTTTCATAAGCAACGAGGAAGGGTTACCGACTGCCCGCTCTTAGTCTATACAGGTTATAATTTAATTGCGTGCCATAGCTCTGGACCGAGATCAGTATCCGTAACTGAACAACTATTTCCAAGGAACATAGGTCGAAAAACAAAAAATAATTTTGAACTTTCCATACCTACTGAGTGACCAACACAATTGTATGGGAAGTCCAAAATTTATGTCCTTTATCGAACTATGTTCCTTTGGGAAAGTCGTTCAGATACAGATACTGAACCCGCGAGCTATGGCACGCAATTAAATTAACACCCTGTATAAATAATTCATTTTTGTAGTATAGTGTCTTTTACGCCATCTAGTAGAGTATAGCAGTACCACCAAAAAGTGTGTAAGGACAAAAAGTGCTTGTAGTTTCACTATTTGCCACTAGATGGATTTTACATAAATAGGTGGAGTCTAGTTATGTCCCGCCAACCCGTGACTCGATCTTCACCCCCGCGCACTGTCACGCTTCGTGTCGTACATAAATTTCGTAGAGGCAGCTCCTCTCCCCTTCTCTGCTCCGTGGGTTGGATACATTAGTATTTGTTGTTATAGCGGTATCAGAAATGTGGAAATACATAACCTGTGGGAATTTTAACTGTCTACCTATTACATACAGTTTATGAGATAGGTACACACGGCCGCACATCGGTAGAAACACTTTTGGACCTTATGGCGTGGTAACAGAGTTGAAAAAGTTTCTACTGACAAGCGGTTGACCGTACAGCCCAAAAACAAAATTGAAAAGAAAAACTGACTATCTTATTCCCTTTTTTTTAATATTTTTAAAACAAAAAATACAGTAGTATTCTCAGAGTAGAAAACTATAGTGTTACGGAGCGCGGCGCTAGCATCGCCACAAGAGGGCGCTGAGACACGTTCGGGTTGCAGGCGCCAGTCTATCGGTACGGTGCGCGCCAGGGAGTTCGGTTTTGACAAGTAGAGATTACTGTAATTCTGTATTTTTCATTGATATTCGAGTAAAACTGTTAAAAACGAAGTGAGTTGTTTACCTTTTGTAAAAATCAGAAGTGGATATTTCGGAACCTGTGGTAAATGAAACGATTTCGTAGTAATAATAACAATGAAAGTGCATTTACTCGTGCAACGAAGAAGTCGCGGTCAAAGATTTCGGACCTCCTTGCTTCGCTCGGAATAGATACCTTGCTAATTTATTTTAGTAGGGGATGACATCTGCCAACATGTCACAACCCCATCATCGATGATCCATAGAAAACATTCAAAATAACCTGTCAAATCCATAGGAAAACGCCTACACCACCTAGTGACGAATTATTTCTATAATCCTCCTTCTAAGTACCTTTATTTTTCTGTGGTCGCGGCTATCAAAATGTGCTGCAGCTACAAGCGGGACCTTTCATGTGGAGCCCTTACGAATTAACGACACACAGGCTCTCGAAAATCAACATGATTCGGATGATGAGCCGCCAAATGTGCTATTCGAGAGGTTAGTTAGTCAAAAACTTGAAAAGATGGTAGACAAGTTTTGTACATCCCATGGCACCGCCACAAGGCCGTTGAAATCAATATCTGGTGAGAAGATAATTCCTGTTTTTGACCCTGATAACCACGAAACTAATATAAAGAATTGGCTTGCCAAAATAGACCAATTAGGGATGGTAAGGTTGCCTGGAAGAAGGGGCAGAGTAAATTAGGGGGCACAGTGGTTATTCATTAATATCTCGCGCGCTATTCATTACAAACACACACTCACTTCGAAAGATCGCATGATCTATCCAATACCCCTCCTTCCCACCGGTCACCGTCACGTTCTCACTGCTAGAGATCGTGCTGCAGCCGCTCCGCGAAACGTAAGCCGCCATTTTATTTTCTTGATGTTATTTTGTGAATTTTTCTTACAAAAATCTTACTTACAAGTGAAAATACACTAAATGCAGTTTCTTTTTGCCTTTATGACGAATTTAAACACAAAGGCACACAACACTTCATAGTGAAGGTTGTTTTTCCAACTATTTAAACAATTTTTTGCAGAGCGTGTTTCGATGTGATCACTGGTAAGTTCAAAGAGGAAATGGCGTATGCCCCGCCCCCTTTCGTGACGTCATAGCTCAATTGATTGAGTCACGGCTCGACTGATATCAACATCTCCTCTCCCCTTCTCTGCTCCGTGTTTTAAATAAGTAAATTTTTTTTTTTTTCAAATATGGTGCAGCTGGAAATAAAAATTAAAAGCACTGTCATCAAGCTTGCCGAGCCGGCGCGGCCAACGGTTGGCCCAACGTGAACTGGGGCCTTAACATAGAACAAAACGCAACGTCAAAACAAGACGCAGTGACGTTTTCAGCCAGCTGACATTTGACGTGTTTACATCGCGATCGATTTATTATAAACATAAAAAGTTTAAATTAAGTGAGATCTATGCACGATATGTGGAAAATCACAAAAGGAATATAAAAAAAAATGTGCATACCCTACATATAAAAAGCAAGTATACTCCGGCAAAATTGGGAAGACACGAGCAGAAAACTCCAAACGGAAACATTGTTTAATCACTGTTGCGCAGTTGAGTTTTTGGGGTGCAATTCCATGATCTACGGGCGGTCGAAATACATCCTGCCGGGTCTTAGTCAAAAATTCGGTGATAGTGACCTTGGAACCCTTTAACGTCGTCTTGCTCCTCCATATCTCGGAACGAGGCCGCACTGAGGTAAACCGAACAAGCACGGGGCGGGCTGAGTCCTTCTTAACACCCAACCTGTGACAAGCCTCAATCTCATTGGGACTAATACCTGCCAACTTCATTTGGTTGGTTATCACGGTGATAATCTTCTTCAGCACAACCTCCTGAGGTTCCTCTTTAATACCATGAAAGAGAACTTTCCTACGTGACTGCGTCTCCATACGGTCCAGACCGAGGACCAGAAGCTCCACCTGCGATTTGAGGATGCTGAGAGACTTCCACACAAAGGTCTTGAAGGATGAAAACTCTGCTGCCAAATTCTTCATAGTAGGATTAGTGAAATTCACCCATCCTTGTTGAAAACACGGCTGACAGCTCCTCTATGCTCTTGATAAGCTGTTCTGCTGTGTTGTCCATATTTTAGTGGTGAAAGTGAGTGTGTGAGTTAAATTATATTCAACCTACATAGTTTAATTTTAATACATATATGTAAAAACTATTTATTTCAAATAAAATAACAGCAGAGCTATAAAATGCTTCTAATCACTTTCGAGGGTACCCGCCGAAACCATAATGATATTTTTAAAATAATAGTATTTTAACTCTTGTTTAAAATTTAGATGGGCAATCATATTCTAAAACTATTCCAAATTTCAAGTGAATAGCCCCTGACAGACAAATGAAGTTGCACCAGAAGGGTTCCGTTTTTACCATTTTGGATCAGAACTCTAAAAAGGAGGTCATCGATTCAACTACTATGTATAACATGCACAGAATTTGTTTAGCTCTGACAGCTATTTTCTGCGCATTTGTGACAAGCGGATAGCCAATGAATGATTCGCACCCCCCTGCAATAACTTTTTTGAGTTCTGCGAATCAACGGTCAAGGCCAGAGTTATTTTGTATGATGTATAAAATTGTTGAAAATATACACATTTTCGCGTATCTTAGTCTGTACACAGAGTAATATAATACGGGTCTGTACAACCTTCTAAACAAATGTAGGTACTTACCTTACTAACTTCACTTTCATAAGTGCATATTTGTTTCCCCATGCATATCTCAACGACTAAAAGTTACATCGCAATAAAAAGAAATAAAGCAGTCAAATTAGGGATTGTCATATCAGTGTTAGTTTCATCAAAATCGGTTCCTTTTATTTTTTCCTTTTTTTAAGTGTTTTTTTTTTATAATTACATATTTTATATAGAATCGCAAGTTCAGGTACTCGATTCTTGAAAATCACCGGGTGATAAAATATCACTTTTGAGACTTTAAAAATTCACATTCACCCTGATTAACTGTTAAAAGGTAAATTAGAATACATGAAAACGAACAATCAAGGACTGCTTTATATTTTACGAAGATCAATCTTAACTTTTGAAAAGAAAAATATATGATTTTGAATTTTTTGAGTGATATTTTATCACCCGGTGATATTCAAGAATTGGTCCCAGGAGCCTAGATCACTGTATGGCGGCTAAATTAAAATGAGTGCAAATGCTCTTATAAAGGTGGGATAGACCCAAAGAATCAATGAATATTGTTTCATTTGGCGATTCCTGGGCGATAATGATAGTGAGTGAAAAGTATACACCAGTTTTCTTCAAATAGGTTCCAGCGTGCGCGATTGGTAAGTGTCCCCAACTCACCGACGGTATGAATGAATTCTAGGTCTTAATGGTAATCATACCCATGCGCCCGTGTGATGCCGGCAAAGAATAGTACCAACCCATCCCAACCCGCGGTTGTCGTAAGAGGCGACTAAGGGTCTATGAACCGGAGAAAGGGCAGCAGCATCTTTCTGTGTATTGTATCTTACATACTGCGGTCACGAACCACAGCAAATGCAACGCCTGCAACGCTTACAAGCATTGGTGGTTCTTTCCATGATTAGATCAGTAAAATTGTGTCCGCAAGTCATCGTTATGTCGATGAATATCGAAGGGAGAACAAAAATTAATTCGTTTATTTAGCCAGAGGAAATGAGGAAATTTAGTCTAAGTTATTTTTTCTGTCTATAAAATTTATAATTACATTCTCTTTTGTCCAATAGTATAGTAAAAAAATCTTTTAGCTAATTACAAAGAGTTTTGAACCTCGAGCATACTCACATTGCCATCTATAAAATTTGTGAGGAACATTCACAGGAAAGTCTCTCATTGTAAGTACTAAAATGAAAAAAGAATTATTTTATGCAGGGGTTCTGCTGATAGATGTTATTTATACTCATAGATAATTATAATAAAATAGATCAATGAAAATCATGCATAAAACTGTAAAATATTCTACAAACTTTCTGAAAGCTTATATCGTGCATAAAATTAATTTCTCTTATTTTTTTTACTTGCGCTAATACAATAACAATAAAGTTGGGCAAGTATGACAGACATAAGAAGTCGCATCATTTTGGGAACCCTAAAAATAATTAAAATTTGGTTCAGTAGTTTATGTGTGATGCTCAAACGAACCTATAAACAAGCAGACAGACCAAAACTCAAGATACTGTGATTTGGATAAGTAAGTTTAGTATATTTGTTTTGTGATATATCTTCTGTATACTGGAGTTCCAGAGAGCTGTGGGAAGAAGTATTTTAGGGGTAAAGGAATCAGACTGAGTAAGAATCAAAGACCCCGTTTGGAGGAGAGTAGTACTTGGCATAACTCCTAGACTTGCTAAGAGACACGGGATGTAACAAGTACAAAAGCTAAAACATACAATCGGCACAAATTGAAGGGGCTATAAATTGCAAATTAACCAAAACAAAACATTGCTTTCAACTTTTTTATATACAACGCGAAAAGTACACAAAAATCAAAACAAGTAATTAATATTATTCTTTATTGATTTATATTTACAGTAATAGTAAAGGCTTACATAAAAAAACTCAGGATTGTTAGGGTAGCCAGAGGCCGCTTTCCTTCATCTGGTCTTTGTTCGTCTTCCTTCATATCTAATCTTTATTTATACCCCAAGGCACCAATAGTCTGAAGAGGAATTCATAACTGGGTCATATTCAAGTTTAAATAACTGAAGGCACCAAGAGTATCCCTACCAGCTTTTTTTCTGTTCTTTCTTCACAAAGTTCCCGAAATGTGTCTCTCATATTTGGCCTTTCTTGGTGTTATAAGGCAATGAAAGTATCTCCATCTAACTTTTATTGGTTTTTGAAGGCACAAAAGCCTGGCTTTTCATATATATATATATGTAAACATCCTTGTATCTACAGTTCTTCTTTAATAATATATTTTCATTGAGTTGACTTAGAAGTATGAAAATTCAACGCATTCAAGGGACTATTGACCTGCGCATTAGATAATAATATTTCATTTGTCATTTTCATGATCAGTGGCTTTTGTGTTGGCACAATAAAATTCTGCCAATACCATATAGATACATTGTTAAGAATCATCATAATCATTCAGATTTGTAGAGTAAATATCCATTGAATATTCCTAGGACAAGACAAACACTTAAATAGGTAAGTAAAACATTTTCCCTTCACTGTGTTTTTTATTGTTCCATCAATACCCAAAAGATGCCAGGGGGACCCTTTGTTGTCTAATGTATGTTTTGAATGGATATAGTTAGGTGGTTGAAATTTTCAGAGTATGTGTTATATTATAATGATAAATTGAAAAGATTTTAATAAAAGGGTTTCCTTCCTTACAAAGAAAAATTATATTAAGTAAAATGGCAACAGATACAAGTAGAAAACTATAAAATATAACATGATAGAAGAATAACAAATTATTAAAAGTGGTTAGTGCTACAAATAAATAATAAGTCAGGAACACTAACTCAGAACAAATTCCAAATAAAAAGAGGCCCTTTGTGAAACCAAAAGGACATATATTCAAAATATGAATCAATTGGTTCAAATTCAGAACGAGAGCAGGGATTGGTTTGCGCACGTGCTGCAATGTCAGCTAGTAGTAGTTGAGGAATTGACCCGTGGAATGACTTCTTCTTATAGAACGACTTTCAGTGGGTCGTTTTTTGAGCGCAGTTAATATTTATTGACTTATTATTTATTCGTTCGGTTAGTGCGAGTCAAACTCAACAAAATAAGGTAGAGCATAACACAGCTGTAAGTAGGTAAATGACTTATTTTGAGTGTCTTATTGGACATACCTTCGGAAGTATCTTGTAGTTCGTGTTTTAATTGTCCAAACAGTGAATATTTATGCGGTCATGGTTGTTTGGAGCGGTCTTGATGGCTTATTATTAGGCGTTTATATGGGTACCCCTTCGAGGGAGTAAAGTCGTGATCGGTGTACCATGAGACAACCTCCGGTGTGCACCTTCTAGGAACCACCACCAAGTACTTTTGAGGTTAATGGAAAGGCATATAAGTGTAACCTGTCGAATCGAAAAACGCACCACAAACGCACATTGATTTTACACAGCACAGGTATAACTGTTTTTAACTAAAGAAGCCGTTTCATCCGCCGTTATATCCGAAAATTTTGTGAATTGGTTGTAAAGAAACTATAGAAAAGTTTTCATCAAAACGTAAAAAGTGAATTATAATTTATTGGTTGATAAAACAAAATACGTAAACAATAGTGAATGACAGACCATTCGACGCCGGTTTAACTTTGACGTGTGTTTAAATCGAGATTTACTTTACTTTACGTCCTTACCAGTGTTGCCGGCAGTCAAACGAGAAAAAGTCCGTAACCAAATAAAAGATTACCCAAAATTACCCGTTTTCTGTGGCAAAAAAAAAACCGGTCAAGTGCGAGTCGGACTCGCACGCCGAGGGTTGCGATATACCCATAGTATTTTTGGAAGTGTGGTGCCGGCAAAGAATTGTACCAACTTATACATGCTCGTGGGTGTCGTAAGAGGCGACTAAGGGTTATAAACTGGAGGATGGGCAGCAGCATCCTCCTTTGTATCTTACTAACTGCGGTCACCTACAACCTCGGTCTATGGTGCCAGCCGTAACGCTAACAAGCAAGGTGACTATGGTACTTCCCCTACATTTTTTCTAGCAAAAACTAGAACTCTGGAGGGAGCTCCCTATCCTGAAGTGAACGTTTCATGGGATGTTATGATGATTTTTGGAAGCAATTATCGACCGCAAAACTAAGTTTGTTAGTAAAGGTTATTTGCAGATTCCTAAAAAACTGTGCAACCGTCGTTTTATTTTTTGCTGTAATATTTACTTAAACTTCTATAGACTGTATTAAATTCAGATTTTTCCATTCTCAAACTTTGGAGATAAGGGGGCGGGAACGGTATTTTTTTTGTAATTTTTCATCATAACTTGAACACTAAGAGTCGTGTAAAAAATACAAAAATATATTTTAAGAAAGCGCGTGAGCGTGCCACGCTGCAGTTGTCAGTTTATCTAGGCCCATTTCGTTGACTCAATACTCAATACATTTATTGCCTTCATATGGTACATAACAAGATGGTATTATAAATAAGGTATCTCATATGAGCCCATTTTCAGAGGCATTGCAATAATTGAGATAGACCGAGATTTTAAATAGTTATCAACAATATTTAATTATGTATTTATATAATGTAGGTATATTTTTTTAGTTTATTTATTTTTATCATTGATATATTCGTTTAAATTATAGTAAGTTTTATTTATTAGGTATTCTTTTAATAGTTTTATCATCTTATTATAAGAATTTTCTATTCTTATATTTAGCGGTAGATGATTATATATTTTTATTGATACACTTAAAGGGCCAGAACTATGTATTTTTAATTTAGAAGGTATAATATTGATTTTATTTGTTTTATACCTGCGAGGGTACAGTCGGGGCTGATTATCTTCCATTTCGTAGAACTGTGGGTTGTTCTTAATAAATTTGCAAGCTTCTAGAATGTATAGAGAGGTTAAAGTTAAAATTTTCAATTTAGTAAAGGTCGACCTACAGCTTTCATCATTTTTTAAATTTCCTAATATGCGTATAATTTTTTTTTGTAATATGAAAAGATCTGATACGTTTGTGCTATTGCCCCAAAGAATAATGCCGTAGGTTAATCTTGAGTGCATATATGCATAATAAACCGAGAGGGCAGTTCCTAAATCGGTGGTTTTTTTCAATTCACGGAGAGCGAACGTGAAGCTTGATAACTTAAGACTTTATTTTTTGAATATGATTTTTCCAGTTGATATGGGTATCAATATTCAGACCTAATAAGCTAAAATTACTAACACATTCGAGTGTCGTATTATTATATGAAATATTAACGTCTAAAGCCGCTTTCTGATATGGTCGAAATTGCATGACTTTGGTTTTATTAGAGTTTATTTCTAAACAGTGGTCCGTCATCCATTGATTTACGTTAGTCAAAATGTTTTGAGCTTTTGATGTTAACTCAGAGGAGCCTTTGCAGGTTATTAAAATTGAAACGTCATCTGCGAATAAGGCACAGGGTTCATTAAAAGCGTCTGGCAAATTATTTATGTAGATGATGAACAAGCAGCATCCAAGAACTGTACCTTGAGGAATTGAATTTCGCATGTATTGTACATCGGATCTTACATTGCAGATGAGGCCGGTTTTATAATTGAAATTTTCAACTTCGACATACTGCATTCGGTTACTTAGATAAGACTCAAACCACTTATGGGTTGGACCGCGTATACCGATATCATAGAGCTTCTCTAGGAGAATATTGTATTGGACTTTGTCGTACGCCTTTGTCATATCTAACAATAGCCCTACGGCGTATTGTTTTTTATTTATTGCTTCTAAGGCTTGTTGGATGAAGTTAAATACCGCCAAAGTAGTTGAATGCTTTTTCCGAAACCCATTTTGAGACTTGTGAAAAATATTAAATTTCTCGCAGTAAGAATAAAGACGATTACACATTATTTTTTCAAAAATTTTTGCTGACGTAGGTAGGAGCGCTATGGGTCTGTAGTTATTTGGATCTAATTTTGAGTTTTTTTTATGAATCGGTTTTACGAGGGATATTTTTAATAAATCTGGGAAGGTGCCTTCATTAAATGATTGGTTTATTAGTAGGTAGTATGGTAAGAGTAACTCATCAATACATGCCTTTATAAGAGTGGGGGGAAGTTCGTCTATGCCGAAACTATGTTTGTTTTTTAGATTGCGGATTGCATCTTTTACTTCCTTTGGTGTAACAGGACTTAAAAACATACTGTTTTGCATACGCGATGTAGAAATATTCGATTTTCTATCAGCTTTTGAGTTGTTTCTGTCGGTATTATTACCAACTGATGCGAAAAAAATATTCAAAGTATCTGCGACTTCTTTAGGTTCATTAATGTCTCTATTATTAAATGTTAATTGAATGTTTTGTTTATCTTTTTTAGTGTTTTTATTTAATTTTTCTTTTATTATTCCCCACATGCACTTAATTATATTATTAGATTTTTTTATTCGGGAAATGTAGGATTTTTTTTGCTGTATTGACTAGTTTTTTAAGAGTTTTACCATATTGTTTATAATATTGTTTTAATGGTGAACTTTCAAAGTATTCTTTTATAGTTTTTAAAAACCTTTTATTTTGACATGATATTTTTAGACTTTTGTTAGCCAATTCTTTCGCTTTTTTAGGTTTAATTTTACTGTAACCTTTGGAAAACATTCGTTTAATAATTTATTAAGTTTTTTATCGAATAAGCTATAGTTTTTATTTACGTCGTTACAAGGGTTTAGTATATTATACCAATTCACTATCTTTAGTTTAGATTTAAAATTGTCTATATTTTTATTATTGTATATTCTCTTCTCTACTTTCCACAATATAGGTTTATTAGTATTTAGTTTTGTATTTGCAACTACGCCCTTGTGATCATAAAAACCTAAATCCTGCACGCTGACTTCAATTGCACTTTCCGTAAAATTTACAAAAACAAGGTCAATGCATGTTGAAGCATCTTTGATGGTCCTAGTTGGCTTATCAACAAGTTGAGTGAAATTATATTCTTTCATAAAATCCAATAATGTTCTAGATTGGATTGAGTTTTCTAAAACGTTTATATTAAAGTCACCGCCGATAATAATTTTCTTTTTATTATGTTTTTTTGTTATGTATTCCAGAATAGATTTTAGTTGCCTATAAAAATGACATCCGAGCACTGCGACACATTTTGAAAGACAAGGACGGCTACATGTATTAGTGCATAAAGCTATCTTTGCCTTAAATATCAAAAACGTAATTTGTGGATTTCCTAAACATTTTCGTTCACTGACATTTCTTTGCGTTTGGAGGTGATAGATTAGCACTACGGTTTAAAACCTGCTCATGAGCTTTGTGTGCGGTTTTAGTGCGCTAATAGTCGGTTCAAAACTTGCTCGTATTCACTCGTTTAGGCGACGTGACGTCATCAGTGACGTCACTTTAGCGCGCTATCATTGCATACGAAAATGAGGTAGTGCAGCGTGTGCGAAACGTCAAATTCATAAGACATTTGTCATCAATCTCGTTTTCGAGAGGGTTTTTTTTAACTTTTTTTGGGGTTTTTAGATTTAATTATCTTATCGAATAATCATTATCTCTCAATAATTTCTTAAATCGCAAAACAAAATCAAAATTTGATTTTTTCTCAGTGACATTGACATAAGCGCGCTCTAGTCTGGTTTAAAACTGTATTCGACGAATGCACGCATATAGAAATAAACCGACTATTTTCAGTGAATGTGATGTGTGCGTTGAATTCAAGAAACAAACCGTAGTGTAGATGACATAATTCCTCAAATAAAGTGACATTTCTCCGAGATATATTTTCTCTCGGGCAGCGTGCTAAGCCGGCAGGTGTGACAGAGAGACGGACAGACAAACTTGCATCATAAGGGTTCCTTTTTTTACCATTTTGGCATCGGAACCCTCCTTTACCATGTTCTGTTTCGCTTGTTCTTTCGGGAACTTCCTATAGGCATTTCTTTCTCTGTGATTCCATTTTTTGGTTAATTTTTTTTTGTTTGACACACGCAACTGCAAAGCCAAACCAAAAAAAAAGGTTGGCGCGATTTTTGTGTAACGGAGAACCACTTTTTTCTGACGGGTGGGATGTTCTGTTAGGTAGGTTCATTGACGTAAGAAAAACTAAACGCCCCCTGGCGTAGTTTCAAAATCTTTGGGTAGGTTTGATTTGTCTACGATAGACAATGATTTTATGTATGTTAACGATAGGTTTTTGCGAAAATACCCGAAATTACCCAGCTGTAAACGTTACCCGAAAGAAACCCGCTGAAGACCTAAATTACCCAAAATCGGGTAAAAATACCTGTACCGGCAACGCTGGTCCTTACGTTTACCTAAGTCTAGTTTATTTTAAACACGGGTTGCCAACTTTTTTTTCGCCAATCGACTAAAAGCGGTTGTGGAATCCACCAAAAATCCACTTAATAAGAATTTTCTCAATTTTTATATATTTATTTTTTATTTCTACATATTTATTAAAAATGTGAAAGAAAATGGAATTAAAAGTCATCACCAGAGGAATAGTCTTTTCTGTTTTCTTCAGCAGGACATGCTGATGCATAACTTTCCTTGGTTTAAATTTTTTCTACAACACTATTAGTGGGTGTCTATTAGGAATCGTTTACCTACCTAGATGACTAAGTCAGTTTAGGGACATTAATGGGGTTAACATTCATACTGAAAGGTCTAGTCTTGCCACATTAGCGTTAAATTGCGGAAAAAGTAGCATAGAGATTACGAAAGTAGCTAAAATCTTGGAATCTGTTAACACCAGACATGTTTGATTGACTCTTTACATCACTCTTTTGGAGCAGTGGTTACCAGTAGGTTAAACATGTGAAACATTCCATTTTATTTTAATATGGCTTATTTGTGGATTCAGTGGTCATAAGAATGTCTTTCCACTAACAAAAATAAAGTAATCTACTAGAAAAAACCACTAGCCACTTAAACCAAAATTTGCCCACTGACAAGAAGGTCTAAACCACCAGTTTCAGTGGATTTTCCACTAAGTTGGCAACCCTGTTTTAAACTAAATCGAGATTTAGTGAAGTGCGACTTAGACGTCGTCGCTGAATCTACTCGCTAATTAGAGCGGTAATGCCAGGCCTGCCAGAAAACAGAAAAATTAGTAAAACGGTAACTAGCTTTTAATGGAACTTTTATGGCTGTCCCGCAAGTGTCATTCAAAAATTTGTGATTTAAATAATACAAACGCATATAGTTACAAATTTATTAAACGGCACCTGGCATTGTGGGTCACGATCCTCAGAACTGAGGGAGCGACTAAGAAGAAGAATTACTTTTGACCGCCTGTTACTGGCAACTCCAAATCAGCGCGAGCTAAACTATTAACGACGTCTAAAGGGGTTTTTATATGTGAAAAATAAATGATTTGGCTTTTCGTGGAAAAAATTATTAAATTTTAGTATTTCCTATGTTTATTTGTTTAATTTTGCAATTTTTATAAGGTATTTAAAGTAAATTTTTGTCTAAAAATAAGGAGAAGATAAAAACTATATGAAAAGGAACGTAGCTGATCTCGATTCTACTCTATGATATCGATTAATATCCTAGGAAGAATGAACGAATCAATCAACGAACGGTTCGACTGAATGAATGAATGACGTGTGATGTCTTTTGTTTCATATTCTCTATAGAGACAGAGTAAGACGCACTATTGACTATGGTATTGATGTCGTCATCATATGGTGAAGATAAGGATTCAAGTTTTAATAATTTGTTTTTTTTTAATTGAACCATTTTAAGAACTCTATACATTGATTCTTTGTGTAATATACAACAAAGTGTTTACTAAGAAAACAGTCGATGTAACAGGATATTTAGTCGTTATTTTTAATAAATTCGCCGGATAGTCGACAGGAACTCTTAACTTGCTTAAGATTTAGGAGAATTGCAACCCTCATAACTGCTTCATAATGCCAGCAAGTCCAAGGGATTTAGGAGGAAAGTCTTGGGATCTCGCTATATGAAAACAAATAACTATTATCTTAACAAAAATAATAAGTTTTTTTATGGTTTTAGAGGCAGATAGCTTTACATTGTATTTTTATATAGCACTTGTCAAAACGGCCTACGGTGTCGGCTAAAAATAGTTACCAACACAGCTCTGCCCGTGGGTGTCGTAAGAAGCGACTAAATGTTAATGAACCAGAGGATGGGCAGCAGCATCCTTCAGTGTATCGTATCATCTTACATTCTGTGTACGTGGTGCCAGCCGCAACGCTAACAAGCGTGGTGACTATTGTTGCAGCAAAAGCTGAAATTCCGGAGGGAGTTCCCTGTCTTGCATTTGTCGTTTCATGGTATGTTACGATGATGATGATGACTTGTCAAAACATACAGATGAATGTTTTGCCAATGATGTATCCTGTGGAAGTATCGTATAGTACTAACTAGCACTGGCTTTTAATTTCAAAATAATGTAGGTTTATTAGAATAACAGCAGTGTGTCAGCAGCCCCCTCAGCACGATGCCCTTGATAAAAATTACATTTAAGGTCAAAAGCCATTATTTTATTGACGTTTGCTTCGCTGGCCGGCAGCGCACCTGTGCCCCCCCTGGTGTTGCGGGTGTCTGTGGGCGTCGGTGATCACTTACCATCAGGTGACCCGTCTGCTCGTCTGCCTCCTTCTTCTATAAAATAAAAACACATTAAAAGTCAAAAAAATATATTTTTAAATATATTATTATATATTTACCTTAAATCGCTTCAGACCGCGATGGTTGGAGGAACGAGGGGGAGGCCTTTGCCCAGCAGTGGGACAGTACAGGCTAGAAAAAAAAAATACCTAAGCGCACGGCCAAGTTCCCGCAACAGGCCACGCGCATGCCGTGCACTATTTACACGAACCGTTTCGACCCACTTTTGAACCCCCTGTAGCTCAGTGCCTATTGCAAGTACAGAAATAAAACTGAATTTACATAATCATTTACTAATACTGAAGCAATTCGCCAAATTTTATAGATATATCTACAGTAGATCCTGAAATATGACCCCGTGAAAATAGCTAATTTTGGCACTTAATGACTGACTGATTCACTCACTGACCGGTAATCAAAACCTCCAGGCCACTTCCAATTGTCCTAGCGTTATGAAATT
The DNA here is from genome assembly GCA_947532105.1 of Athrips mouffetella. NCBI lineage: Eukaryota > Metazoa > Arthropoda > Insecta > Lepidoptera > Gelechiidae > Athrips > Athrips mouffetella. The sequence continues at coordinate 3,565,455 of OX383969.1, read as the reverse complement.
TGGCATTTAGGTAGTCGTTAGAATAAAAGTAATGGAAATATTCAATAATTTGAAATTGGTCAAGTGCGAGTCGGGTTTTAGTCAAAATTATGATGAAATGTTGGTAATACTTCTCTAAGACCTGAAAATCTGAAATTTGGCATGGGGATAGTCGTTAGCATTAAAAAAAGTATAGCAAAAATTTTAAAATTGGGAATTGATCAAGTGCGAGTCAGGATATAGTCATTACTATGCATAAAATTGATGGTCATACTTCTGTGAGACCTACAAATCTGAAATTTGGCATCGGGGTAGTCGTTAGCATTAAAGTAAAGGAAAAATTTGGAAAATGGAAAATGGTCTAGTGCGAGTCAGACTAAAATTAATGTACCAAATATTAAAAAGGGAAGTATTCCTAGAAGGTCAGACTTGGTCATGCACCAAAACCAGTACCTATGTTTTAACGAAACTATGAAAATACAAACAACGTTGCGATAGTTACTATAAGTATAAATACAAACAACGTTGCGATAGTTTCAATATGCAAAACCCCTGATCTAGACTATGAATCAGAAATTAATATAACCATCAGTAAAGTTGTTGATTGGCTAGTGCGCAATAATCTAAATATTAACCATGAGAAAACTACATACTTACAGTTCATGAATAGAAACAAACCACCAGAAAACATCACCATATTAGCTAAAAACATTCCTATAGTAGAGTCCACAGAAACGAAATTCCTTGGTATCACGCTGGACACACACTTGTCATGGAAACAGCATGTAGAGGCAGTCATTACCAAAATCAACAGATTTATATACGCCTTGTACCGTCTGCGAAGTATTTGCAATGAAAAGACTGCACTTATAGCGTACCATGGCTATGTGTGTTCTGCGTTACGATACGGACTAATAATGTGGGGGAACTCTGTAGAAATCCATAAACTGTTCATTATACAGAAAAAGTGTGTGAGAGCCATGTGTGGTGCAGGGCCGATAGAACCATGCAGACCTCTGTTCAGGGGGCTGAATCTCCTGACTCTACCCTCAATGTATATTTACGAGGCGTGTACGTTTGTTAAAAAGAACCAAAACCTCTTTGAGAACAGGAATTACAGCTTTCGAACAAGGTACCCTAACAGGTTAGCCAGCACTACGCATACTACCACTACTTTTGCCAGAAACAGTTCAAATATGTGTGTAAAGCTGTACAATCTTTTACCAGACTCTCTAAAATTATTACCGGAAATCAAATTTAAAAAACTTCTTCACAACATGCTTGTAATAAATTGTTTTTATTCTGTGACAGAATTTGTAAATTTCGACTTTAATAGGTGGCGTCCAATATGAAATGACATACATCACATTTAATTTATTAAGATTTTTTTATTTTTTTATTTAACATTTAGAGTTTTATTTGACATTTTTATTTTGACATTTTATATCTGACATTACCTTATAAATAATATTTCATTCATTCTTTTTAAAAAATTTGCATACCAACTTGTTGGTGCACCACGCTTGTACTTTTTTTTTCACTTTAACAGCTGTAACATACCGTGTTTGCGTGCAAATAAATATATTTCATTTCATTTCATAAATATAATATAGCAAACTGAACAAAAAGAAATGAAATCCCACCAAAAACATAACTGTTAAAAAGGGGGCCAAGTTCCTATCGGCTAATTGTTTGCCTAAAAAAGGGTTGAAATCCGATCCAATGCCAAGTTTAGATGCACTTTAATATCGATCATAATCGTCTTCATCAGCAGCCTGATCCACTAGTAAACATTTGCCATTCCCAAGACTCGCCACCACATCTAGTCCTCCGCCTTCCGCATCCAGCCACTACGAGTATCCGCCACCTTATTCACGTCAACGGTTCATCTGGCCGAAATTCACTTTACCATACACCCAACTTAAAATATGGTATAGCTGTGAAAATACGCAGGTACGTTGAAAATAATATCTAAAATGAAATACTTTTGAATTTGAACTTGCCAGGTTAATTTAATTATATAAATAATAAATCTAATTACACAATTAATCAAGTGTTACTTACAGCACAAAAACCTACCAAGTTCAAATTTAGAAGTATTTCATTTTAGATATTATTTTCAACGTACCTGCGTATTTTCACAGCTATACCATATTTTAAGTTGGGTGTATGGTAAAGTGAATTTCGGCCAGATGAACCGTTGACGTGAATAAGGTGGCGGATAGTGGCTGGATGCGGAAGGCGGAGGACTGGATGTGGTGGCGAGTCTGGGGAATGGCAAATGTTTACTAGTGGATCAGGCTGCTGATGAAGACGATTATGATCGATATTAAAGTGCATCTAAACTTGGCATTGGATCGGATTTCAACCCTTTTTTAGGCAAACAGGCAAACAATTAGCCGATAGGAACCTGGCCCCCTTTTTAACAGTTATGTTTTGGTGGGATATATATTTTCACCTAAGGCATTTGCAGCGAAGTTAAAATCTCTTTGTGTAAGATATTGGAGTGACATAGACTTGTATCGGTCCGTTTTGCTCTTACGCATAGCTTTGTCCTGCTATCATTCTATTCAAGCTACATCATTTTATTGGCCGGTATTTCATTGGGACACCATGGCAGCGCAACCAGTCGCCGCTACTAACAAAACGTATACAGCTCTATAGAGAGTTACTCACCTGGTGTCCGTTTGGTTGCGGAACCAATTTGGCGGCGCAACCAGCTCGGATGCTGGTCGCGCTACCACTCCCAGTGAAATATAGCCCTTAATACTGTGGCCGCAGGGTGTGGCGACTCTGGTGTCTAGTTACGGACACCATGGTGGCGCAACCAGTCGTACCACCGTGGTGTCCCAGTGAAATATAGGCCTAAGGATCCATATATAACTGTTAATGAACGAAGTAATCTTGACAAGTAATCTCGATGAAGTAGTCTCGACGAAGTATTCTCAACGAAATAGTCTCGGCGAAATAGTCTCGACGAAGTAGTCTCGACGAAGTAGTCCCGAGACAGTAACAAGTTAATGAAAACGAACAGGTCAGAAAAACATAAAAAATCTCAAAATCGACGCAACAGTCGCTATAGATATAGGTAAAAACCTTGGCTAGCAGCCAGCTCAAGGAAACATAGAATCAACCGAATGTAAATTTTGCACTCGAGTGTACTTGCCGATACAGTCGATAACAGCTGAAAGGAAGTTAATTTGGTAGGAAAAGAAGAGATAATGTGAATTTTAACAGTCAATTGTACACAGCATACACCTATGGCTTGGATTTGCTCATGGATTTTGCTCCAAAGTCGTTTATTATTCTTGTAACTTGCTTTTTGTTGACAAATTTACGGTAATCCATTAAGTCCAGTATAATCCCATTTTTTGTTTATTGCAACGCTTTTTGCAGCTATGGCAAAAACAATCGGCTAAATCTGTCAGAAAAAGCAAGTTTTTAAACAATGTTATTCTGTGTCATGCCTATAATTCTATTCGTCAGAAAATTATTTGTGAAGAAATGAAGAACGATTCCGAAGAACGCCAAATTAGTTATTGAACAACAAAAAAATCATATAATTAAGTCAATAAATTAAGCATCTGCCATAGACAAACTCAAACTCAAAATAGTTTATTCATTGTTGGATATTAAAATCTCTTAATGACGTCAGCTAAACTAAGGCTACTTTAGACCACCTTTAGACACTCATCCCTGAAATCATATTCATGTGAAGTGCGTGCATCGCTTTACAAACAAATTGGCGCCATGGTGGGAAAAAAAGAAGCGACAATAAAAACCCACGCGCTATTTTAAATATTATATGTTTGAATGTACAGGGTTGATGCAATAAACATATGTGAATTTGAATTTTGAATTAGCCTGTTAGAACCGCAGCCTTATCCCATGGATTTTTCTCATTTAGATAATCTGATATTTTATAATAACCTTTTTTATATAATTTCTGCTTGATAACAGTTTTGAAATAAAGTAACAAAATATTTTCGATTGATACTTACCTACTATTTACCTTTTAAGTTTGTCTATAAAAATAAAATCACTACTTTTATAGCAATCACCCCAATATCTTTATGTTATGGGTCCAAATTTCATAAATGTACGAAATGTACATGTATGTGAGATCAAAGCGATCGGTCAAGCAATCTTTGCCTTCAATCTAGGACAGTGGTTCTCAAACTTCTATCCAACGTCATTTTGTAATTTTTGGGTAAATCTGAAATAGTACAAATAACTTTAGTATGTTACACAGACATTTTTAAATCTTTTCCTTAGAAATATACGTATGAAAAAAATATACATCTCCTATAATAAATGCGTGTTATCCTATATTTGGAATTATACACTTTTTAAATTTTGACTACAGACTAGTCTGTAATGTTTTATAGAAAAAGATTTTAATAACCTAATAAAATTTTAATAATCATTTCAAAAGATTTTTGTGGCACACTAGAAGTGTTTATAATCATGGATATTTTACAATCACAATCCACTCGCACTCCACTGACTAGCACAGTTTCTTTTCGCAAACACTCTCTCACTGGCTGCTGCCCTCTACCGACACTCTTTTTTTCAATCTGTTCTACACTGATTTACAGACGCACGCGCCTACACACATACACACACACTCACAAAAACAAATATATGCACAGATATACATTCACTTAAGCACACACATTCGAACAAAAATAGTATAGGTCTCGACGCATGTTTGTCATTTTTAAGTTTATTTGTGAAGTAGAGAGAGGTAGAGAGATAGAGAGGTAGAGAGGTTGCCAGGTAGAGAGGTAGAGACGTAGAGAGATAGAGAGGTAGGAAGGTAGAGAGATAGAGAGGTATAGAGGTAGAGAAGTAGAGACATGGAGACGTAGAGACGTAGAGACGTAGAGACGTAGAGACGTAGAGAGGTAGAGAGGTAGAGAGGTAGAGAGGTAGAGACGTAGAGACGTAGAGAGGTAGAGAGGTACAGGTAGAGGTAAAGGGAGAGGGAGAAGGAGGGGAAGGGGGAGAGGGAGGGAGAGAGGGAGGGGGAGGGCGTGAGGGAGGGAGAGGGTTTTAGTTTTTCTCAATTAATTCTGCGAATTGGCTCTGTTTTGAAATATTACACAAAGGTGTCTCTCATCTCTCTCTTTGCATTTGTTAGGATACTGCTGCTAAGTTCCTCTGTTCTGAGTAATTTATGAGTAACGTCTGTATTTTTTTTTTTACTAGCCTATACTGTCCCACTGCTGGGCAAAGGCCTCCCCCATACATTTCCATTCCTCCCTATTTATTGCGACTATGGGCCACTGGTCTCTAAAAGCATCCAGATCATCTCTCCACCGCTTCTTGGGCCTTCCTCTGCCTCGGCGTCCATCATGGGGTACCCATTCCGTGGCGCGTTTGGCCCACCTATCCGGGTGCATCCGACACACGTGACCCGCCCAATCCCACTTTAATGTGGCAGCCTTTTTGCCGACGTCAGCGATACGGGTTTTGGACCGCAGTGTTGTGTTCCGGATACGGTCGGTCCTCTTTACACCTAGTATGCTGCGCTCCATCGCCCTTTGGCAGACCGCAAGTCTGGACTTCTGTGCCTCAGTCAGTGACCATGTCTGGGCTCCGTAGGTTAGGACGGGCAAGATGCACATGTCGACGAGTCTCCGTTTCAAGGATAATGGGAGAGTCCCTTTAAGTAAATCCTTCATGGACCAGTAGCTCCTCCACGCGTTTTCTATTCGGCGACTGATTTCTTTATCTTGCCTGTGGTGGAAGGAAACTAACTGACCCAAATAGATATATTCGTCGACATATTGTATCTCTTGCCCGTCTACCACGACCCTACGTTTAGTGCCATTGGTCATAACTTTTGTCTTTGACTGGTTCATATGAAGTCCAACCTTGCGGCTCGCCACATCGAGTTCGATCAGCATGTCTTGCAGCTTATATTATACAAAATTCAGCTGGATCTTGAATTATACTCATTGATTTGCGCAGGGTTAATCCTGTTTTTCCTTAGTATAAAATTACCCCGAAATGACGGGAAAATATCTCATTGCTTCGAAAAACCGGTAACAACATAAATACGAAATCCACGCGAGCAAAGCCGCGGGCAAAAGGTAGTTATTAATAATTTTGTACAAATATTCAAAAAACGCCGGGCGGTCACTTATCCCTGAGACACATTGTATTATTACTTTGAGAACCTTTGTCACAAAAAAAGCTTTTATTGTTACTTTAGGAACCTCTTTCCAAAAGCTAAAACTTGAATTTTCCAATCGTCTTTTCAATAGTTACCAAAATATCTTTAAAAAAAAAGTTTTATTGTAACTTTGAGAACCTCTGTCCAAAAGCTATAAAATGGACTCTTTTCCCTCCTAGTTATTATGGAAGCGGATTTCCGTTGGGCATTCGAGGGTTTATTATTTTCTTTGAAGTGTTTCTTTTATCAGCCCCTATCGGGAAACTCTGTATTATATTAATGCAATATTACGTAAATATTTCTATAAAAATGTAATAAAATGTGGTTCAATTTTGTGTTTCGCTGAAGAAAATATATTTTGCTTGATTGAGCAGATGTAATACTTTATGAGGCGGAAGCCAAACAGAAAATATGCACTAGCAGCCTGCAGCATGTTCAAAGCTCGTTATGCGTAACCGTAGCGGCTACGCGGCTATGCTACGGGACCAAACGTAGCGCTCTGTAGGCGCAAGCGTAGCATCCGTAGCATCACAGGGGAGGTGACAAGCGGCTTTTTTATTATCTATATTGTAGAGTATTCTATAAAATAGCATTAGGATTATATAGAATAGAATCAAAATGTTATTGGATTGACATTACTACATTACCTAACGAAATTTTACGTAACAGCTTATCCATACATCTTTAATCTGTTCTTTAAACGTTTAAGATAATAGAAAGGCATTTGTCTCTAGGCCGAGGAGTATACCACATGAGATTAGGTGTAGCAAAACTGAGGCGCGTTAATTTTCTCTGGTTTTTGCCAAAAAATTATCTAGAATTGTATTGTTTTACAAAGTAGAAAATCGCAAAATTTCACAACCACAGGCAGGATTCGAACCTGCGTCTTCTGCGTAAGTACCGCAGACGCTTTACAACTAGGCTACTGTGGTCCTGCCTGTGGTTGTGAAATTTTGCGATTTTCTACTTTGTAGATTTATCCGAACACAGGAAGTGTTAAAATATAAATCATTTTGTATTGTTTTTTTGGAAATACACATTCTGCCACCGCCATACGTAATTTCCTTAAAACTTACACAAAAAAACTAAAGATTTGTTTATACAAAGCATTTGTGAGAAGGCGCTCTCCAATTATACGAAACCAACCATGCAACATAGTAACACTAATAAAATAAAAATGCTGTTACCAAGCGCAACAAAACAAAGTCTGCCTTACGGGGCTAACCAAATTTTTTAATTAAAATAACCTCGACTTCACATCCAAGAGGCCTATTATTGAAGTAGTAGAGAATGTTAATCGCAACTAATTACTAAATTCTCAGTTTAATGATGTGTCTTGTGAGTCTTTTGTACTTTCTTGATATTGGATATTCATTTTTACAAGACATGAATAAGGTCAGTCGATGCCCGAGGTCGATGCCAATGCGTCGCTGGGGTAAGTGCGTCAATGGATACCTTGTTGTGCCTTGTGTAGGCATGGGAAGTTGGGTGAGGTGATAGCTCGGCGATAGAATAAAATACGTGATGGCAAAATTTTTTATTGAAGTAGGATACCTTTACTTACGAGTAGATATCTTACTGATATTACAATCTTGCTGTATAGCTAATAAGTAATTTTCATTTCACTTAAACTGCTACATAAACAGTTAAGCCTAAGAATGCGTCCAATAACACTACTATTATTGTCTCTAATTACTTAAGGGGAAGACACTTTGTTTTTGTGTTTCTATAACATTGTGCACTAATGAGTTTATCACAACACTAATTACACTAACTCAAAGGGTTTGGTCCTTTTAAGTCGTCGCACTATGTCTGTGTTGTCAAGAAGTCTATGTTCATGAGCTTCTGCGTGTTTTTGAACAACTTTAGCAACAAACTCCATTTTCAAGTCCCAATGGAGATCAGTATTGCGTACATAATGGGGAGCATTTACAATTACCCTTAGCACCTTATTCTGAAACGTTTGTATCATTTTGATATTGCTCTGTTTGGTGCAGCTCCACAGCTGGATACCATAGGTCCACACTGGCATAAGGACCTGCTTATATAACATGACTTTGTTGTGTATTGACAGAGAGAAATATTTTCCTAACAACCAATACATCTTCTTAAAACGTATCTCTAGTTCTTCTCTTTTCTTCTTGACATGAGCTTTCCAGCGAAGCTTTGTGTCAAGGGTCATTCCTAAATATTTAGCTGTGTTTTCATACGGTATCGGTTTTCCATGTATGTACACTGGGTGATACTGTGTTTTTTTATTCGTGAAGTCAATGTGAACCGATTTGGACTCGTTTAACTTTATTCTCTACATTTTTGTCCAGTTGCTGATTATGTTAACAGCTATTTTGTTAACACCTTTTCTGTAGCCTGCTCATGATGTTCTCCTATGGCCATTATTGCTGTATCATCAGCAAATGTGGCCAAGGTGTTATTTTCAAGTTCTGGGATGTCACAAGTATATAGTAGGTACAGGACTGGACCTAAAACACTTCCTTGAGGAACCCCTGCTTTTATTTCTTTTAGTTCAGAGTATGCGTCTTCTTGTCTGATTCTACATACTCTATTAGATAAATATGATTCTAATATATCAGCATACTGTACAGGTAGCAACTTTCTTAGTTTGTATATCAATCCTTTGTGCCAAACTTTGTCAAAGGCTTGTGCGATATCAAGAAATATTGTAGAACAAACCTTCTTTTCTTCTAATGTTTGTTCAATAATGTTGGTGATTCTATGCACTTGGTCTATAGTAGAGTGTTTTTCTCTGAACCCAAACTGGTGATCTGGGATTATAGTTTTAGTTTCTAAATTGGGTTTTAATCTTTTCAGTAATAATTTTTCAAATAGTTTCGATATAATAGGTAGTAGGGATATTGGTCTATACGATGACGCTTCTCGTCACATGTCAGGTACATATTTTAGTCGAAATGCAGCTTAATAAGTGTTGTTAGTTTTACAATCGCTTTACGTGGAAGATTATGAATGATCTCTATGAAGGACTTATGTTGGATTTGATTTCTTTCAGTACTTCTTTAGGCGTCACAAGCCTTATTTCTAAATCTTCTTGCAGAGGTTCATTGTCTGTAAGATTGTTGTCATCTCCATCATTGGGTTGGAATATCTTCTCCAAATATTGCGCAAACCTTTTGGCTTTTTGCTCATTATTAATTGCCCATGTTCCATTTTCTTCCTTAATAGGAGGAACTTGGGTGATTGGCCTGTTCATATTTTTTGTTGCCTTCCAGAGCGAGTAGTCACTATTGCTGTCGCTAGATAACTCCTGAAGATATAAATCCATTCCGTTATCTTTGAATATTTTTACAGCCCTCTTCACTTTTCTGGCTATTTTATTAAGCAATCTTTTATCGTGTGGAGATCTAGTGTGATGCCATTTTTTTCTTTGCCTTCTCTTTTCAGCTATAAGAGATGATATATATTTAGGACAAGTAGCTCTTTTTGGCTTTGTTCTTTGGTGCGGTGTGTTTTTCCAGGCAGACCAATGAATGTCCACTATGAATTTCTGAACTTCCATGTCTAACTGATCATGTGTTTTAAGGGGCATATTGAGATTTATGCAATTATCTAAATTGATTTGAAAACTTTTCTAATCTGTATATTTATTGATCAAACAAATTTTCATCTCTGAGTGCATTATTTCCTTACTAATTTTGAGGATTATTTGGTGAATAGTCCGAATGTATATCAAAACTTTGTTCTACCTCCATGTAGGAGCTTGAAATATTTTTATATACAAAATAGTCTATGAGATCAGGGATTTTTTTGGGATCAGTTGGCCAGTACGTAGGCTTACCTGATGATATGACATTACATATTGATTCTCTGATGGCACTCAGAAATTCTCTTCCTTTAGTAGTAGTTAGCCTAGAGCCCCAAAAGGTATTTTTGGCATTGAAGTCTCCGCCAACAATGAATCTGTCTCCGAGTTGGTTTAAAAATCTAAGATAGAATTCTTTTTTTAGCTGATGCTCTTTTTGTTTTCACGCAGATAGCAACGCATTGAAGTTCTTCTTCTTCATGTTTGCTTACCTCATAATGATAAAGATTTTTTTTTATTATGACAGCACTGCCTCCTCGAGCACGGTTACTAGGTTGCAGGGCATGGTATATTTTGTAACCTTTTAATTTTACATATGATTGGTTAGTAAAATGTGATTCTGATATTAAACATATGTCAATATTTTCTGTGTTAAGGATTACTTCTAACTCGTTTTGATGTTTAAGAAATCCATTTGTTCCAAGTCATAATTGTTAACATATTATTCATTTTTGGGCTTAATAGGAAGCATTTTTAGTGCTACTTTCAAGTTTTTTAGTCGCTCGTAGAATGATGACATGGATTTGAGATGGCTACATGATGTTGTATTTTGTAGGACGTCTATACAGTGCTGTGTCTTAGTAAGAAGTCTCTTAATATCTACTTAGATGATATTCTCATTAAATAATGCTTACGAACTACTTTGCATAATACGAACAATAAAATAGGGTGCGCGTCATACACTACAATCTCGTGCTACGTTTAATTAATAGAGCCATGTATGACTGCGACCGGTAAGTAGATCTGGGAATGGTGACGCACAAACCCCGGCGATATACTTGCCCCGACAGACCATATTGGAAAGATTTTTCAGTTTTGACTACTTAGGCCTCTGTTCAGCTGTGGACGTCTCTCTCCAGAGACAATTAAGATTCCTACATCCATAACATCACGCCTCTTTCCCGTCGGGGTAGGCAGAGACCACAGTCCACCACCTGCTACGATCCTGACATACTTCCCTTGCTTCCTGTACTTTCATCAATCCTTTCATACATGCGAGTCGGATTAGGGTACTTTTCACCTGGCCTTTATTCAGAGATTCCTTTTTAGTTTATATTAATTAATGCTCCACACTTTTATAAAGGTGATATCTGTTTATTACAAATTTTAGTTGCAATATGCTTTAATTAAATTCAGTAGCTGCACAAGTTGTGGAAAGTCTTGTATCGTATAACTTTGGCAGTTAGCTGGTTCGATCTACTTGAATTAAAGTATCCATCGAACAATTAACGAACAAGTAATGGCTTTGATAATAGGACCCCCTTGCGCAGTAGACAGAGTTCACCATGGGTTTACTGATGGCAACTTTCAATTGATAATTTGGTTTTAATGGTAGATAGATAAACACTTTGGTATACTATCTACTCGTACTAATCCTATAGTTTAATAGCTTTGTTTGACGTCATTAATTTAACTGAAGTTTTAAAATTGTTTTGAAAATTAAAATTAAAATTTCAAATATGTCGTGGTAATAATTTTCAGTAAATTTTGTTTTATTTAATTCTTTGAAGGCAATTTTACAAATTCCAAACAAAATCATTTTAATGTTAAAATTACGTTAGTTATTATTTTTTTTATGTGGAACTGGCAAACGTGCAGACAGTAAATCTGATTGTAAGACTGCCGCCCATAGACACCTGCAACACCAGGGGTGTTACTGGTGCGCTGCCGGGTTTTCAAGACTTGGTTGACCCGCTTTTTAAGAGCCCTGAGGTCGTAAGATACTGAGAAAACCGCTGAGGGAAGCTCGTCCCATATTTTACTAGTGAGCAAGAGGAATGAGCGCGCATAACGTACATACATACATACATAACATCACGCCTCTTTCCCATTGGGGTAGGCAGAGACCACAGTCCTCCACCTGCTACGATCTTGACATATTTCCCTTGCTTCCTGTACTTTCATCAATCCTTTCATACATGTTCGTCGGTTTAGGGTACTTTTAACCTGGCCTTTAATCAGAACGTCCTGAATTTGGTCCTGGTACGTTCGCCTAGGCCTTCCCCTTCCAACGTTTCCATTCACTTTCGCCTGGTAGATATCTTTCGTCAATCTTCATTCATTCATCCTCTCTACATGACCAAACCATCTCAGCATCCCTTTCTCGATTTTGGTCACTACGCCTTCTTTTACGCCACACCGTTCTCTTATCACACTATTTCTAATCCTGTCACTCAATTTAACACCAATCATACTCCTTAGCGCTCTCATTTCCACTGCATTAATTCTACTTTCATGCTTCTTCTGCCATACCCAGCTTTCACTGCCATACATCAGTGTTGGTACCAAAACACCCCTATGAACAGCCAAACGAGCCTTGTGAGACACCTTCTGACTCCTCATAAAGGCGTGCAGGGCACCATTCACCATGTTTCCAGCATTCACTCTTCTTTCAATATCACTTTCACACTTTCCATCTCTCGTAAACTTTGAGCCCAGATACACAAACTCCTTCACTTGCTCGACTTGTTCACCACCTATTAATATAGTACACTCTGTCATACATTCTTCTCTTTCAAGTACCATTACTTTCGTCTTGCTTACATTTACTTTCATTCCTTTCCTGTCCAAAGCCACATTCATCAGTCATCAGCCACAGTCCTCGGCTGCTTACTTTTCTTGATTTACATCAATGATTTGCCCGTTGTAGTAGATAGCCCTTGTACTGTATTTGCCGATGACATTTCAATTGTTATTTCAGCCAGAAATAACTCTGAAGTTAATAATCAACTGGACAGTACTCTATCAAGAATAGTGAATTGGCTTTGTGAACACAATCTACAGTTAAATTTCGCAAAAACTAAACTAATCCAAATGAAACCTTTCCAAAAAAGTCCTTTACATATAAATTTTTCTTATCAAAACAACATAATCGAATGCGTCAATTCATATACATTATTAGGCATAAATATAGACTCCAACATAAACTGGAAAGAGCATGTATCTAAAATTACGTCTAAACTATCTAGATTTACTTATGCTTTGTATGAATTGAAAAAATGTAGGGATAAAAAAACAGCCCTGTGTGCATATTATTCATATGCACACTCTTGGCTTCAATACGGGATAGTTTTGTGGGGTAACTGTACGGATATAGAAAAATTATTTAGGCTACAAAAAAGATGTCTTAGAATAATAGTAAATATTAATAAATTTGTAAGTTGTAAACAATATTTTTCAGAACTAGGAATACTGACCCTAACATCGATTTACATACTAGAAGCAAGTTTACTGGTTAAAAATAATATGCACCTCTACCAACAATATTCCAGACCACAGAACCTTAGACCACAGAATAGATTAGACATTCCTTTTTCCAAATTGAAGATTTATCATACCGGGCCCTATGCAATGTCTGTAAAAATTTATAATAAGCTCCCTCAAACAATAAAAGATGAAAGTGATCCCCAGTTATTTAAAAGATCTCTAAAAACGTTTCAGAAAAGTTACTACTCAATAGAAGAATTTTTATGTGAAAAGGCATAATACGCATGTAAGTTAAAGAATATAAGTGGGTATATTAGAATTAAAAGTAGTAGTTTTAGTTTAATTAAGCTTAGTTTATAATCTTTTTCTAGTTTTAGTTAAAATTGCGGTGCCCTGTCAGGGTTCATGTTATAGCTGTACCTTTTAAATAATATCTATTCACTACTTCATCAGGACCTTTTATATTTTTGAATTGCTTGTCAATTTTATTTTATACTATCGTAGACGTATCAAAAGCGGTTTTTATAGGTATGTTTTCTCCCGTAGCTTTATGTACACCCTACAATGCTTCGTTTTAATTGAATTAAGTCGTATCGAGCTCTCGCCTCGGCAACATGTTTGCACTTTTCTAATGACACACTAATCAAGAAATTACGTATTACGTTGTTGTACATGACTAATGAATAGATGAGGTAAAAAAAACGGCCAAGTGCCAGTCGGACGCGCACTGAGGGTTCCGTATCACTAAAGCTAAAATACCGTCCTAGTAATGGACGTGCAGTCACGAAGAAGTGTATTTAACGCGTGCGAGTCCGACCCGCACTTGACCAGTTTTTATTATTTATTATTATTTCGAAAAATCGCCTAAAAACAAGTTTCCACCTACTGAATGTTACTTACACCATGAAACTAAACAAGTTTTCGTTAGGAATCTAATCCTTTTGGAAAAAAAATTTTACTTCCTTCCTATATAGACTGCGTTAAAGTTGTTTTTTTTTTCGGTTTTGAACCTGTGCCTATATTGCTTAGGAAAAGTTGTTCAGTTTCGGTTTTTTTTTCTGTTACTCTTTACATTTTCGGGTCTACCACAGATAAAATACTAGCTAATAAAATCACATCTAGCTACTCACAAAATAATACTATTTTGAAAATGCTCCTATTTATTGGAAGAAACATAAAATATGGGATATTTGTTATTTACCTGCCGCCTTTCAGGGACTTTCAATAAAGTGTCTGGTTACTACTATTAGGACCTAAGTAACAAGAGACAAGATTTCATTTTTATTTAGAAGCCGGTCGTGTCCCACTGCAGGGCAAAGGCCTCCTTTCCATCCTTCCACACATCCCGGTTTTGAGCTAGCGTCTGCCATTGACGAGAGTGTTTGTTCAACTCGTCTCGCCATCTCTTTCGAGGTCAAACCCGACATATTCTGGTTTTTGGCTCCCAAGTGGTGCTTGATTTAGCCCAAAGTAGATTTGGCATGCGAGCAACATGACCGGCCCAATCAGATTTCATTTGAAAAAATAAAATTCGTGGATCAACATATTGCCTGTGCAATACTTACTCTAGCTCCATAGTACCGCCCTGGCTGTACCACTGTTAGAACTTGAAAATACCTTTCTCGCTCCGCTCGAACGTAAAAATCGGCGTCTTTATACAAAATTAAGAGGCTCTTTTGTTTTCATTTTGTGATAGCTGCATATTCAGAAAAATGATCAGTTTTGCCCTTTCAGTTTTCTGGAAGAAGTTACTTTTCGAACAAACGATTAAAGCGCCTAGAAGCGCGCTGTGCTATTTTATTACATCAATGAAAAAAACAGATACCATAGACAAAGATACCTAAGTGTTGCCTCAATATCCTAATCAAAACATAGTTTTCGTTTGAACGTCTCCAACGCGCCCAACGTTATTTTTTTTATTGTCAATGAGCTTCCTCTTGTCCTCGATCCAGCACTGAGGACAGAGATGAGGTCAACGACGCGACGAACTTACTCAGAAGAAGCCCATTCACTCGCGCCTTGAATAGGTTCGGGTTATATGAACTCGGAAACATAGACGCAGGCTGAAAATTCCTCTCCTTAGCTGTGCGCATTATAAAATATGTTTCAAAGCGCTTTGTGCTAATGTGTGGAATATAAACCAAGTTTGGGTGATATCCTTCAGTACGTCTGGACTCCCGATGGTAGAAGGGGGATGGCGGGATAAGTTCATGTAGTTGTTGAGCACACTCTCCGAAATACAATCTATAAAAGACCGACAGACATGCAATTTTGCGACGGTGGGTCAAACTCATCACCAACGAGCTTTGTGGCTCTGCGATATATCGAGTCAAGTGCGGTTAGCTGGTATTTAGCTGAAACAACCCAAAGATGCCAGCAATTTTCCATGCAGGATCGGATATTCGAACCCAGAACCTCCAGTCGAGAGCCAAACGCTCTATCGAATATAAAGCCACGATCAAACCTAGCTGAATTCAAAGGCTAATTCGGCATACATTGCTCGTTGAAGTAAGGATATTGCAATTAACATAACCAAGCCTCTCAGCAATGTATGCCGAATTAGTCTTTGAATTCAGCTAGGTGAGATCGTGGCTTGACATGGAGACAACTGACTCTTCTCATCCTTTTACTTGGACCACAAACCGTCTCTTGTACTCA
Source organism: Athrips mouffetella (assembly GCA_947532105.1). Taxonomy (NCBI): domain Eukaryota; kingdom Metazoa; phylum Arthropoda; class Insecta; order Lepidoptera; family Gelechiidae; genus Athrips; species Athrips mouffetella. The sequence continues at coordinate 3,549,595 of OX383969.1, read as the reverse complement.
AAATGTCCAAAGTTTTTGTACCCTTATCAACCTCACGACACTGTCATTTACGTATAATCCCTACCTGGCTGACGTAAAAAGGATGCTCCAAAAATATTGTATTTCACAGTATTTATAAGCCCAAAGACGTCAATCGATGTTATAGACAAGACTTTCTTATAGTGGGTTTCCGTACATTATGGTACATAACATTTTTTATGTAATATATCTTGTATTTTTTTCTTTTCCGTGTTGTGCCGGCAAATAATAGTACCAATCCATCTTTACCCATGGGTGTCGTAAGAGGCGACTAAATTCTTATGAACTGGAGGATGGGCAGTAGCATCTTTCTGCACCATCTAACATACTGCGGTCATCAACAACAGCGGTCGCCAACCGCAACGCTTACAAGCGTGTGGTGACTATGAATCCCTTCCAAAGTACCACGTGTTTCGCTGGAGTTCTCATGTCCAGCAGTGAAAGTTTTATGGGATGTTATGATCTTGTTTTCCAGGGAATGTTTTTTGAATGTAATTTATAACTACCCATACCAATGGTCAAAGGTTAACACTTCGTATCCGAATTTATTTAAAGTATTTATTTGAAAAAGTCCACGCCACGCCTTATTATAAAAAATACCTACTCATAATGCGCTTTCAAGGAATGCAATTTAAATAAAATAATGCTAAAAAATAATTTTTAAAACAAGCTTTTATTAGACGTAGAAAAAGAAGTAAAACATTATCACAGTCTCAGGTTTTCAAATAAAGGCGTGTAAAACAGCAAGAGAGAACTAACATACAAAGACTGTATTTTTATCTTAGTGATACGGAACCCTCGGTGCACGAGTTTGAATCGCACTTGACCGGAAATTTTCTTTCTGTTTTACAATGTAACATGCTTTTATTCAATCTCGATCTTCGATCTTGTCAAGGTCGCGGGAAGCCGCTGGATGCGAGCAGCGCAGGACCGGTCGTCATGGGGATCTTTAGGGGAGGCCTATGTCCAGCAGTGGACGTCTTTCAGCTGTTATGATGATGATGATGCTTTTATTTGAAAACCTGAGACTGTGATAAAGTTTTAATTAGAATAGAGAATAGAATAGAAATACCATTTATTCATTGTAATTCACAATACATAAAACGATTAGCTACCATGAACATTATTTATAGACAAGAGTTTACAAAAATAAATATGAGGCAACTATGTCGTGATGTGTATTATGTGCGACAGTGAAAAGGCGCTGGCTCAGCATGTTGTCGCAGCAAGCTACGACGCTGGTGATTCTGCCAGAAACCTAAGTGAGTCGACGTAAGCGACACAGAAAAGGATCGATAAATTAAAGAATTTGTAAGAAGACGTAAAGTGCGAATAAAAAGTAGTGTGTGCATGTATGTGTGTGTGTGTGTGTGTGGGGGGGGGGGGGGGTGTTAGTGTGCGAGTAAGGGGGGGGGGAAGGATCAGCAGAGTAGGATAACGGTGTAGTGATTTTAAAAGTAACTAACACAATTTACAATACGATACCCGGAAAAGTCACAGATATAATGTGCTCATTTGGAAGATTGATCTAAAAGGTAATTTTTTAATAAAGTTTTAAAATGTTTAATTGATTTCGTGTTTCTTATAGGAGGAGGTATGTTATTCCAAATTTTTGCCGCATTATATCTGAAACTGCCGCGGAACGCAGTTGTTCTGTGGTTAGGTATAAGAAGGGGAGGGACACAGGGTCTAAGATAATCTATGTTAGAATTTCGAGTTGTTCTCCAATTAAGTTTTTTATATAGATGCTCAGGACTTTTGTTTTTAATAACTCCGAATAATAGAGTTGCGGTGTAAAGCTGTAGCCGTTCTTTCATTTTTAATATTTTTGACGAGTTTAGATAAGGCGTGACATGATTGCGGGGAGGGATTTTAAAACAAAATCTGGCACAGGCGTTTTGTATTCGTTGAATCAACTTATGAGATCTAGCATGCAGACAAGGACCATACACGGTGATGCAATAATTGAGCTTAGACAGAATTAATGTTTCGCAAAGTAAGACACGCAAATCCAAGTTTATATAGTCTCTAATTCTATAAATCACCTTGAGTCTGTAGAAGCAATTGCGAGCTGTCTCCAGAACGAAATTCTCAAATCGTAAACTACCATCCATTAAGATGCCCAGGTTCTTTGCCTCCTTTACACGATCGATGTCCGATCCGAGCATAGTAATTTTAGGGTTATGTGCTATGGTGTTTTCTATTTGTTTAGAAGTGCCAAGGATTAGATACTTGGTTTTAGAAGGGTTTAGTAGCAAGTCATTTTTCTCCGACCAACGTGCAACACGATCGAGATCCTGATTAAGAGCTTCAAAATCGCTAGCGGCATTAGACTTTTTGATAGGAAGGTATATCTGGAGGTCATCCGCGTACAAGTGATAGTTACAATTTAGAATAGATTTAGGTAAGTCAGCGGTGTAAAGGATAAACAACAGAGGGCCGAGGATGGAGCCCTGGGGTACACCTCTATTTACAGGGTATTTTTGAGATACTAGGGTAGAACCACTTGAAGTTTTGATCTCTACTTGCTGAGAACGACCACTTAAATATGAATCAAACCATTTAATTGCTGATATGTCAAAGCCGTAAAACGCTAATTTTGATAGTAATAAGGGTATATTTATAGAGTCGAAGGCTCGCGAATAATCTAGCAGGACCAGTATAGTAGCGTTACCGGCATCTTGATTTGAAAGTGCATTGTTAACAACTTCCGTTAACGCAGTTGTCGTACTGCGACCCTTCCTGAAGCCCGATTGTAAGTCAGGAAGGATGTTGTTTGATTCGCAGTAGTTTAACATCTGGTCATAGACCACTTTTTCTAAAATCTTAGACAGAAAAGTGAGCAAACTAATAGGTCGAAGATCTTTTATCTCATTAGGGTTGTTATTCTTAGGTATCGGTCGAATAATAGCTGTTTTCCATAAGGTAGGAAACGAGTTCGAGGATATGGATTTGTTAACTATAGCAGTGATGATTGACAGACTTTGAGGTAGCGTTAATAATATCATGTCTCTGTTTAAGCGATCTACTCCGTCTGCGTTTGACTTCATATTGAGTATAATTCTGCCTACAACGCTCTCCGACACCGGTGACAGTCTGAACGTACTAGAGATACTCCTGTTCCATTCGAGGTAAGTTAAATCAGAGATAGATACATGATTACTACTCGGCACATTGAGGAAGTGTGAGTTTATAGCGTTAGGATCGAGAAGATGTGAAGGTAATTCTTGGACTTTCTTAGTATCCGGTAGTACTGTAGACTTAAGGTTTTTCCAAAGAACCTTGGGCTTCTTAATGTTGGCATTTATGTGCTGTTGAAAATACGCGCTTCGTTCTGTAAAAAGGCAAATATTAGCAGTTGTTTTTAAGTCTTTATAATAGCTTTTGTCCTCATCTTTGGTTGTCGAATGGTATATTGCTCTTGCTTCGTCTCGTTGCTGCATTAGGTATTGTACGTTACTCGTTATCCAAGGTGTTTGACGATCACGGATGGAGATGGTCCTAGTTGGCGCATGAAGATCGAATAGGTCTGACACTCGGCTAGTAAAAGTATATACCATATCATCCACGCTAAGAAGAGATAAGATCTCTTCCAGTCTACTGTTACGAAGGTCTTTATCGAATGCTTCTAAATTTATATCTTTAATAGGTCTAAATTGGATGGTTTTAAGTGGGAGTTTATTTCTTTTAATTTTTAAATAAGTTGTTACGATTGCGTGGGATCCAAGCTCTGGGATGTAATCTACATCCACCTTTGAAATTGAGGCATCAGCACACGCCAAATCAATAAGAGATTCACTATGAGATGTGAAGTGGGTGGGTTGTGTCACATAGTTAGTCAGGTTAGAATAACGCAAAAAATCATCCAACTGTTTGTAATTGTTAGTAGTTTTGTCAAGTAAATTTATGTTGAAATCGCCTACAAGAAATATTCGATCAAAATTTACAAAAGAAGCCAAAGATTCAGTAATTGCATCGAGGAAGCTCTCTACTCGAAGCCACGGGGGACGATATGCTGTGCCGATTAGTAAGCGAATAGAATTTATGCGCAACGAGATCCACATTTGATCAATATGACTAGCAGGCAAAGGGTGTGGGCAGGTTCGAACGTTTAGGCCTTGTTTAATGTAAAACCCGACCCCTCCTCCGCGCCGCCGTACAAGATCAGATAATTAAGTTAGTTCTAATAAAAGTTTGTTTTAAAAATGATTTTTTACCATTATTTTATTTTTTTTAGTATTTATGATGTGTAATACTATCTACCTACACACCCTAGAATCAGAAATATTTTACTACGTACACCAAACAGCACGTCAGTAGAAACACTTTGAACTTTATGGCATAGTACGTAAGGTATGGTCAAATTAGGTATTCCCAAGCGTGGGCTAAAACCTCCTTGGGTAGACGACATCAGGAAACAGCGCCTCTGGTATGAGTAGACAAACTACAGTATAAATCAAAAGTGATCAATGCTGCTACAAGTCTAGGGCCCGTATTGATGAATCCCTCTCAAAATCTTCCCCAAGACCATGTCAGCTAACTTAATTATCAAGATGCAATTAGCATCTCAAGATCTTGCTAATTAATAAACTAATATCCAAATATAAATCTCAACTGTCCGTCTTTGAGTCAAACGTCAAAAGAGCAAAAAGAATTTATGTCTGCGTTTTGTTTTTGCTTCTAATAATGCTGTTAATGTTCATTTTAAAGTTTCTTCATTCTTAATAAATAAACAATGGAGACTGACAGTTCAAAATAATACTCGTCGCTATTTGACAGCATCATCAATTTTGAGTTAAGTTTCGTTTTTAAATTATTGAGTGTGTTTTTAATACTCAAGTGGGTTCGTTTTTCAACATTTGAAGATGGCAGTCGTGTTTTTATTTAAATTTTAGTTTTATATGTTTATTGAAGAGTTTAATGAATAATTTTGATTGGGGATTATGCAGTAAACGACATTCAAAGTGATCGTCTAATAGAAGATTGGAATACATGCATTTTCCGAAATTTTTGGATGGAGAGAAGCGGAATTCGTGACTTCAATAATTTTCCCTATCAACTTATTGGAGTCATCGTGGTGCACAGGCTTTCCTCGTCGGCGATCTTCGAGATGTGGATTCCTGTGTAAATCAATCTTTCACTGGACATTGGCGTGTCGCCATAATTTTGTAGCAATTCCTTTACTTTGACATTGGCGAAATACGTTTTGTAATGAGATGTGATGCCATTAAATAAATATACAATACAATACAACACTCAAGTGACAATTGCTCCGATGACAGCTAATCAATTTCTGTTTATTAATTAATGCAACACCTCAAGATGCCCCTTAAGGACAATCTCACACTTAAGCGGGATTTATCAATTAGGCCCTAGAACAAGATCCACACGTATTCAAAACTTCCGTAAAGTCGACACGACGTGACGTGGGTTTTTTGTTGTTGCTTAATTTTTTTCACGCATGGTGCCACTTTGCTTGTGGTGCGATGTTAATTAACAGACATCATAAAGTGTTTTTAAAATAACTTAATATGAATAAAATAAAACCTTATATTTTGAACTTGACATCGCCACGGTGGTACTTAACAGTTAAATTCATAACATCGTTACTCGACTTACTCGGTTCCTTCCTCAAATTATTTAGTCTGTTGTCAACACTCAGTGACAATGTCCTAGACATGTGGTCTACTCAGACAGTAAATTGAATGGCTAGCCAGTTAAATGACTGCCGGCATTCAGTTAAATGCTTAGGCTGATCGTTGACTGATCTACAATCATTCAACGTTTAACAAATTGGCTAGATGAAAGTTAGCTCGATGGAAACGGCTAACCTTAACCGGCTTTTTCAGCAATACAATCAAGTTTTAATTAGCTTCTGGCACTCGCCAGACGCCGCCGCGGTACGCTCGCTCCACTCGCTCGTTTCATGTGTTGTGGTCGTAAGAGAATCTGACACAACCTAACTGATCCCGGTCGGGATCGTTTAGGTTGTGTTTGCCTTACCTAACGGATCTATCAGCATGTTCCACGAGATGACGTTTGGCCGCATGACGTTTAGCCATCTCGATGAAAGTAGCATTCAATGTTTGGGCATGGACAAATAATAATAACACTGAAAATCCCCATACTAGAAAATCCCCAAACACGGAAAGGCATAAAACTCATCGAAACTAGATGCGGCGCTTCCAAATTAAGGTCTACAGTATTCTGCCAAAAAATCAATAAAAATTTCAACATAGTTTCAATGTAAAGAAACGCTAACACTGAAATTCGGTTTATTTTTTTAGCAGAATACTCCCGGACTATTTATTAGCGCCGCCATCTAGTTTTATACTTTTCCGGGTGACGATTTCTAAAAGGGGATGGTCAGTCTTTCTTATTTTTCGTCCATGGTTCGGGCTAGGTGTTCTTTAGCCGTTTGATTGAATGCAATTAACCGCCATAGTTAAACCAGTTGGCTGCGACATCAACATTGAAGTAATAGAATAGAAGTGGCTGTCAACCCTTCCTAATCTAATCGCATATCAAAAAGTGACCGATCTAGTGTCGTATGGTGTACAAAAAAAGATGAGGGTTTTCAAATTTCACTGTTACAAGGTAGTATATTTGATATGTCGTTTTATAATCGAAAGTTAAAGACAAGAACACCTGCTGTTCATCGCTTTAGAAACTCTAAAATGTACACTTCCAAAATTTTTTCCGTTTCGTGGACAGTAAAGTTCTGTTTTTTCGGAAATTTTGGACGAGGGGGGCTTGTCGTCTGAAAATAAAAGAACATAAATACTAGGTTTATTATTTTTTTATTTTCTTATTATAATTTGTAATTCACCTGTGTAATGTTTTTGAAGATTCTTTGACTACGAGTAGTGAATGTATAATGAAAAGTTAATAACAAGCTCATTGAACATGAAATTTTAAAATGTTTTATTTTATTGAATTAAAGAAATAATTATGAATGTTTTATTTTCAAAACAATTAAAATTACAGGTAATACTCACTGGCATGGAATTTAACCTCTTAAAAAAAAATTCTTTAGTGGTGCAAATTCCATGCCCTTGAGTTTAGATTGGGCAGATCGTCGCCACACCAACACAACCCCATCGCGCACCAAAAAAATTGTGTTTAAAAATACAGGGTTGAGTGGGCGCAACTTGCCTTAACCTTACATTTTCAGACGTATCTACAGCGTAATTTTTTCATCGTCCCGGCTATTTTAAGAAGTGGTTTTCCCATTAAATTGAACAATTTTTCCCAAGGAACATGGGTCGAAATACGAAAAAAGGATCGACATATAAAATGTGCTATCAGCTGATACATTTTGTATGGGAAATAATTTTTTTTATGTGTCGACCTGTTCCTTGGGAAAAGTTGCTAAATTTCATGGGCAGAACCACCTCTTACAATATCCGGAATGACATAAAAATGAGGGCATTTGGGATAGAGCAGCCTAGATTGGTTGCTACTTGGTACGAAGAGTGAAAACTGTCTGTCCGATCTTATACCTTATAACTATTCACTACAAAGTTATATTACTACAAGAATAAATTAATGGTTTTAATCTTACGTGTTCAGGTTCACCTGTAATTGACAAGACAATTATAATTTGAGGGATGTTTTGTGCTCTTGGATACTTTGAGCGGGGCAGTAAAATGATGGTCTTAGGACAGGGGTCGGCAACCTTTTGAGTCGGAAGAGTCAAAAAATAAAATTTACAAAATATCAAAGTTTTTAAAAAGTAAATAGTTAGCAAACCATAAATAGTTCTTGCTTAAATAAAGCTTTTGGATAAAAAAAACGAATCTTTTTATATATATTATAAAAAAATACGAATTTAATCATTGCAAATAAAAAACATGTCAATTAAATTACAAATAAATAAAATAATAATAATAATTTCATTATATTTCTATAATTTATTTTTAAATGTTTTTTTTTTATAAAATTAAGAATATTTCCGTATGGAACTAAAGAGCCGCAGCTTCACATCCAAAGAGCCGCATGTGGCTCGCGAGCCGCAGTTTGCCGACCCCTGTCTTAGGCTATCCAATTTTTCGTGAAAATTTTATCACACAACATGAATGATTTGTATGCAATATTATACCTACTTTCGTTACATTTAATTATAAAATTACACTAAATTACCATACATAAAATAAAAATAACATAATATAATTATAACATAAAATGACAATAACATCAGGTACCAAGATAATAAATCTTTTTTCAAGCTTAATTTTATTGAGGATATTATTCGTCATGCTTTTACCGTAGTCGGTTTTTAATTTAATTTAAAGATATTAAAATTTCCAACAGGTGTGTAAGATGATAAGAACATAAATTATGAAAATAAATTTGACTTTTGTTTTTCTTATCTTTTTTCAAATTACTTTTTAATATTTAAGACAAACGCTCTTCTTTAAGGTAAACAATCTAAAATTACAAAAGAATATTATAATAATAGTTTAAAATTTTAATGAAAATCACTTTAATTTGAATTAATTCATAAAATAATTTAAATTGAGGCGAGAAGGTCACAGCACGCATTACACCCTCAATTATTTGACTTGCTTATAAATTTATTTGTTCTCTTTTAATGGCTACCTACTAGTTATGGTTTCAAAAAACCTCATTAAACAAAAATCTAAAATATTAAAAATATTCACCGAGAACTTATTTTAATGGTAGAGACAAAATTAGCCTTAATTTTATCAAAAAGAAATTAAGATGGACTAAAGAAATTAAGATGGACTAAAACTTAAAAAAATATTTAGCATACAGGGTTTTTATTTTTATTTATTTTTATTTTGTTTTATTATGACAACAGACGGTCTTAAATAAAGTACTTATATTCTAAACCTGTATAACTCACGGACCTGGAGTGTCCACAAAAGATCTAAGTAGAAAAACAATAATCGGACGAATAGTTAACTATACAGTATTATATTATGTGTGAATAAATCTACAACCACACCTAAGACTTAAGAAATTTTAGTTTTTAAAATTTCAATTAACAACCTTTTAAATACGTGTGGTTTACTAGAAAATAGATCAATATGAGAAAAAACATTGTTATAGCTAGCCAAGCAGCGACGAAAATAAGAGTTAGCAGTATAGTTAGTCGAGAAACCTGGATACGCAAATAAAATATTTGTATATGTACTACGTACAGGTCTAGTAGGGACTTTTAAACTTATAAGTTCCAGAAGGTGAGGGGAATCTACGACCATTAATGATTTTATAGAGGAACATGCAATCAAACTGTTGACGTCTGAGAGCAAGAGGAAGCATGTTGTTTCGTATAAGAGAATCGTTGTAGTTTGTGTACCTGTCTCCTACCCTGTAGTCAAGAGCCTTAAGAAACTTGCGTTGAATTCTTTCCAATCGGTCTGTATGACAAGCATAGTAAGGGCTCCAAACCACAGAGCAGAAATCAAGTACAGAACGTACTAAACTGAAATATAAAATTTGTTTGTAGTACTTGGTTGTTTTTAGTATACCTCTGAAAAACTCTCTGATGGTCGATCTACTCATAATTCTGAGCAACTTTTAGTATACAATTTTTAGTATAAAAGTTATCGTCTCTTAGTATTTTGTACGGATAATTACGAATTCTCAAAAGTCATAAAACAAACGTTGTTCAGTTTCATAGATTTTTTATGTATTTATGGTGGAGCGAGAACACGAGAGATTTGCAGAAATATAAAAGATCGTTTAAATTTATAGTTTTCTGTGTTATTCAAACTGATTTTATAAACTCATATTTTCGTCTCTGTTTGTTACATTCTCGGTGTACTTACCTAACATAGGAAGATTTTCTAATATGTTCGCACCAATATCTCCTGGAAGTTTAAAAATAGATAAAAATCAGCATAAATTAAATGACCACAACAAAAATCACCACTCTACACGCATTTCATCTAGTTAAGAGTATCAGCTAGTCAGAGTATCAGCTAGTTAGAGTATTAGCTAGTTAGAGTATCAGCTAGTGAGAGTATCAGCTAGTTAGAGTATCAGTTAGTTAGAGTATCAGCTAGTTAAAGTATCAGCTAGTAGAATTAGGCGTTACCTTGTGGAATTCCATAGTTACCTACTCGGTTTTTCAACATGTAGGTACACTATGTTCATGTTCCTACTATTAGATAAATTAAAAATTAAATCTTTGACGATATTTTATTGAAAAACATTGTGAATCAAATGGTTTTGGAACAAATGGCCGCACGTCGGTGGAAACACTTTGACCTTAAGAGTATTGGAATCGGGTGTATCTGCCATACAAACGTAATCCGCTGTTTTCTTCGCGAGTTTCACTATTAAAGTATGTTATATTTATTCATGTCAACCATGACTCTATGTTTTTATTTTTTAAATTAGTCTTCAGATATAAAAGTTATGCCTAGCTAAAACTAGAATAAAATTGCCCGTTTTTTGTCTACCGAACTCAGCTTATTATAACAAATACACGACATGTTTTGAACAAAATCAAAACAAAAGATTATAGGTTATTTCTTTCTCAAACCAATAATGGAAAAATTATTAAAATTGATTAAGATTTGGATGAGAAAACAGCGGATTACGGAACGTCATTTTTGGAATTATTTCGGCTGCATTTTCGTTTTGCGCTGCAATTGTCCCTTTCCCTCGAACAAGGAGAAGGCAAGAGTGCGGAGAGAGCGTGGCATGCGAATATAGTGTTAGTAATTGACAATAGTCGATGCATAATATCGGTACATTAGTGATGTCCACGGGTATCGATGTTATATGTTTAGACCTGGATTAAAAATGTACTTATGACCACGTGGCTTTTTTTATCAATAATACAGGTAAATTTCTCAATACAATAATAAACCTAAAATTTAAAGTTTTAGGTCCCTAGTTTCAGACGTTTCCAGCGTAGCGTAAATATTGGTTTTGTTTCCAATTGCTTGCTATGTGGACGTGCGTGCAACTATTACGACAATATTGCGAAGTCGATTATGTGAAGTATTAACTTTAAATTTGTTAACACTCTTACTACTATTATGTCAGTGATATGACAATAGCTGGAACTACAGAATATTAAGGCGATTATAGCCCTCAAATTAGAAGCTACGCGATCATCAATGCAAATATCGTCCTTAATAACACGTCAATAGCGTTTACATAAGAGTGCTTTTCAACGTGGCTGTTACAACCAACGATGAGACGGAATTTTGGCAAAAATTTGGAAAAACTTACTTTTTCGTATGAAATATTACAGATTTAAAAATCGTATGTTGTATTTAAAGAATAAGGGTTTGTTAATTTAGTAGTGTACAAATATTTCCAACTGTCATCGTGCTTTTGGAGCAGTAGGGAATTAACGTCAAAAATCGATGTACCGTAGTTTTTTTGTTAAATATAGAATACAAAGACATAAAGAAAACATGAATCTACCAAATGTAATCCTTGAACTGAAGTTTCACATATATTTTTTTCTACTTTTCTTGACCAGCTATAAATGGAACCAATGGTTTAATGTACCACCTAAAGCACGAAAATCGCTCGAAGCGGTCTCCATCCAGGTTGTGACCATGGCCAATTTTGCTTACCATTCGTGATCGGAAAGATAGTAATGATCTACTCGACTATAAATGCTTCGTCGCGAATAGTCATAGTCCAGCATTTATTTCGGTCAGGCGGTACAAGTACAAAGTGTCAAAAGATAGCATCGTAATTTTGAAATAAAAGAATTACTTAGAAAGCGCGTGCGCACATGAAACTTTATTAATATTTTTGACAAGGGGAGGTGAAGGGCCTCGTGTAAAGGCGAATTAAGTGTAGAGTGGTGTTAAGTAAAAGTTGTGTGGTCATCGCCTATATTTTAAATAGAGCGGGCTGACGATGGACTTTTTTAAAAGCTTCCAGAAATTGTACGAAAAGTTATGCTACTTATTTTATCTTCTAAACAATGGATTTCCTCAAAGTAATGCCTGGTTTATATACCGTGAGCCTGAGTAACCCGAAAAACTTTAACCAGGTATTTCTGACGATGTAATAAGTAAATAATGTTATACTCGTATGAACATAGTTCCAATTGTAAACTTTTTTTGGAACATTATATAAGATCCTAATGAAATAGTGAACATAATTTAAGTATGTTACTCAGACCATGAAACTGAACAACTTTCCCCAAGGAACATTGGTCGAAATACGAAAAACCAAATTTGACCTCCCATACAAAATGCGCTATCAGCTGTTACAGTTTCTATGGGAGGTCGAAAATTGATTTTCGTACTTCGACCTATGTTCCTTGGGGAAAATTGTTCAGTATCATGAGTACATTCATACCTTTTTCTATCAAGAACTAATTAAAAGTCACCCTATATAGGTATCATTTAAGTTTTGTACTTCCATGTTAACAAATCCCTAGCTGAGGGAGCGACATAAAACTTGATGAACCACTACGACACGATACGACTACGCTACGTCACATTCTTGGTTTGGTCTTTATACTCCAGTCAGACATCATAAACACTGGTTAATTTTTAATGGTTACTCGGGCCCCCAGTGTATAGTCTAACACACTGACAACTTCGTGCGCGACCTGCCTGCGGGGGCGGGCGGTGTAGCGGGGAGAAGAACACTAACATCACTTCTCCATTACTTCAACCCCCCTAACTTTGCCGCCCCCCGCTGAAGGGTAACGCACAAAGTCCTTGGACTAAAGTGAGTAGACATAAGTTTTACCTTGACCTCTCTTGTCCATAGAATGTGTGTATCTGGACACCATTTTATAGCCGGTTGAAGGCAGACTTATGTAAGGAATGACATTTAAAATTCTTCGCGATGGCACGGGTGCAGAAATTTCTTTCGCTGTCAGCGGTTGCTTCGTCGCTGTATTTGATTTGTCTGGAAAAATAATTATATAAATATATTCATCGTTCAATTACTTAACAAAGTAAGATATTTTGTGTATTTTAGGCTACATTAGAGGTGCCGAACAAAAAGTCTCTAAAGAACTTTGAAATAACCCACGACAAAAAGATCTCTGAAAACGTTAAAAATTATAGTTTCAAATCATGGTTGACCTATGCGTCGTGGGACCGCCAAGTTTATACGACGAAGATCAAATCCACATATTAACGTATATTTCTGCACGCAGATACTTAATTTTTGTTTTATGTTTGGTACCTACCGTTAATTTTTTACTTGACAATCCCCTGACGTATGATTTAAAACCATTACTTTTTAATTTTTTGGAAATATTTTTTTTGTAAGGGGCTATTCATAATTTTAAATTTGATTTTTTATTTTTAGTTTTTAAACGATGCATAAAATCAAGTTGATCAATACAAGTTACTTTGCTATTTATATTTCTGTGAGGTCTTTACATCAGTTTAAAAGAGAAGTCATTACTTCTGAACTACTACATAGATTTTAATTAAATATAGCTAAATATACTTAAACTAGCTTTCAATTAACACAAATTGCATTAATCTCCGTCCATGAAACTTCAGACAAGAGTAAATTACTTATAATTTATCTTGTTCTGAATCCATATTAATGTTACGCGGCCCAGACGACCAAAAAATATGGCAGCTGCAAGAAGCAGTGATAAATATATTATTTATTTCTTCGAAAACAGAATTTCTGTGTGCGATATCAAAAATACGATTTATGTTAACACTAAGTACGTGGGCGACCGAGCTTCGCTCTATAATACTCGTAGCCGCCTCAACATTAAAATATCATCGGGTGAGCAAGCTATGCTACCCGCCAACAGATGGCGCTGTAGGTTAATGTGATAAAATGCTTTAAAACACGGGTAAACGAATTTCCCCAGACGTGAAACCTGGCTAGATTGATATTTCGCCCCCGAAAACACCCGTATGGTAAATTTCATAGTAATTGTTAGAGCGACCCAGCAAATCTGGAAACCCTAACTGTAACTGAGCCAAAATACAAAGATTAAGACTAAGTTACACCTGGTGCAGCGCAGACGCAGATCCCTTACAAAGCAACAGAAAATGCAGCAAGTGTCATGGGAACATTTGCATAAGACACGATTCAGGGCCGTCTTTTTGACTTATGTAAACACTAAGATGCAAGTGCGCTATCTTGGTAATCACTGTCGAGCCTCGAAAATTACAGCCCGAGCCGCAGACGAGGGCGTTATGGAGACGACATTGTAATAATGACCGCGCTTTTAACAACGTTTTTTTTTTGCGAATTGAAACATATTAAATTTGATTAACTTTTTTCCCGAAGGAAAATTCGTATCGAAAGTTAGGTATTTTTCTATGTACAGCCGATACTCCATACTTTTGTTTTGTGTCTAAGTATTTTAGACGTTGAGAAACTACATTAATTACTTACTGTTTTTTTTTGTTTGTAGACGTCGATATTTTTGAAAATAATTAAAACCAACTCCACAAATATAATATTTTTTAGCAAACACAGATTCTGCATGCACGCGCAAGAGGCACGTTGACAGCCTTGTCATTGAATTATTAAAAATCGAATATTTTGTTACATAAAAGACAAATTCTTCGTTAGTAGATTAAATTTAAATATGTTTATGAAATGAACGTTTACTTATCATAATTATTGAAGGCAGGTTATTTAGGTATTCATGAAAATATTATTATGAATTTTATATACATACAATCTCCTTGCTCCTTGCCGATGTTAAAAATAAAACAAAAATAAAACACTAGTGCGGTAGTATAATGAAAAAGCACGCGTGTTTAATAAGCTGAATTGTGGACCTTACTGCATTGCAAATAGAGTTGTTTTATGAGCAAATGTGTTGAAAAGTATTTTTTTTATAATTATTTGAAGACTATATTAATGACACACTTTTTTTGTTATTGTTTTATTACACACACTAATCATCATCACCACACTTCACACTTAAATTATAAAGGTAAAAATTTGTAATGAATTTGTTGAAATTTAGCATGGCTTTTTACTTTTACCGGGGAGAATTTTAGTATTTCCTTGGGAAAATGTGTTATCTTTATCTTTTTCGCTAGATCCACGTTGAAGTAGTCGCGGGTAACAGCTAGTATTTATTCATATAATGATTTTTTTACCATAAGAGTTACTTACCAGACCGGTATTCAATGAGAATTTATTTACCTGTTGTTTTTCTACGTAGAAACTTTCTGTTTGAATATTCCCAAGTATTCGCTAGTTTTTGAACTCCACCTATCTTAGCTGTCAAATTATTTTTAGGTTTTCGGAGTCGGATCGGTAAATGCTCAAAAACCAATTCGTCGTAATTTTCATGCATTTTTTCTTCGCTATTCTCGTCGTAATTTGGTAATGGGAAAGTATTCGCCTGAAAATTTTTCCAAGTAGTCGTTAGGCCATCCTAGAAAATGGAGAATTAATAGAAAAGTTTAATTCTTAAAAAATAAATTAAAAAGCTATAAACGGGCTGCCGACTCAAGGATTCAAGCATTTCAGATAAAAATGTAGATAGTGCGGTGAAGCCACGAGCGTATAAATAAAATTAAAACTTATATTGCACGTTTTTGATGGTTGCGTAATCAGTGATTTCACTGAGGCAGATCGGCGCTAAATGGGATTGATAGATTACCCACCGAGTGAAAAAAAAGGAAATTTCCTACGTAGTTGGATCCTGAGACCATCTAAGGATTCTAGAGCGAAATCCTGAGTGGAGAGAGGGATACAAGGCCCGATTTTTTTTTTTTCACGTGTTAGGCTACTTTTCCCCATTGACTATTTTAAACCCAAGTAAAAAGGGCGGCATTTGTTTTTTAGGGTTCCGTACCTCAAAAGAAAATAAATGGTACAGCAGCACTGCACTTACTTTCTCGCATTACTCAAAGAAAAACTATCAACCGCAAACTTAACTTTGTAATGCCATACACATAGTATTGAAATACAAACTTTTATTTACGTTTTTCCAAAAAAATGTTCAAATGAAATATACAGATAAATTCAGAATTCAAATTGTCTAACATTAAAACAAACAAACCTCAAACGATTTCGAGTAAATCACATGTTTAACTTTTGGTAGTACTGGAACACCCTTTATATAAATTTTTACAGATCAATGGATACTATCGTAGGATACTTGCATGGAGATTTTGTTAATTTCCCAACACATGTTCCTCATGGATAATTGTTCAGTTTAGTCTACTGAGCAAGCCATTTCAGTTTTTGGTACACCCTGTGTACTAAATTCTATTCAAAAAGATCATAAAGAATATCCAGTCAGGCAGACAACCAATCCAGATGTCCCTCAACACAGAATCCTCACAGAAAAAAACTGCATAAAAAAATATTTTGACGCTGCCAAAAAATAGTCATGAAATAGTCATAAATAGTCATCATAAGGAAAAAAAACCGGCCAAGTGCGAGTCGGACTCGCGCACTGAGGGTTCCGTACCACCACATAATCATAATTGTATTAGTTGAAATTTCAGTAAGTTAATGTGCTAGATTTTTTGAGTCCGACACGCGCTTGACAAAATTTTATTATTTGTTGATATTTTATAGCTTATGCACTATAAACATATCAATTTTCAAAATTGTAAGTGCTCCCGTTTATAAAATAGAACTAAAACAAAAATCGCCTCAGCGACCATTCAACTTGACCCCTCTCTTATATGAATGTTCTTGAAACGGGAGCTCACCACAATTGGTTACCATTAGTTGTGAGAAAAGTTGTAATATTTAATGATTTCAGACTTTTCCCATTATTTGTACTGTGACACCTAGCTTCTTGCCAAATTTCATAATTTTAGGTCAACGGGAAGTACCCTGTAAGTTTTTGTTTTTTGCATAAATGTATGGAGATGAGGACATAAAATGCCATATCTTTTGATTGCGTCGTTGTAAAAAATTTAAACTTTCAGATCTTGTGTGGTTCATGGATCCTAATATATGGTATTAATTTCAACCTGATACCTTTACCGGTGCGTGAGATAAAGGGTCTTGACAGACAGACAGACAGACGGACAACAAAGTGATCCTATACGGGTTCCGTTTTTTTCTTTTGAGGTACGGAACCCTAAAAATAGTCGCGTTACAATTCTAGAGTTATAGCTATGATTTGCTGAGGATTATGGCCATAGGCTATAGACAGAATCCTCAGCTTTGATGCAAGCAAACCGTGGGGACTATCGACATGGTTTTTATTTTAAAAAATAGTCATGAAATAGTCGTCTTGACTTCCAAATTCTCGAAAATAGTCGTTCAAGGATTTCAGAGTTACAGGGGTAGCTTGCTGAGGATTCTGTGCATAGCATTTCACGGACGCAGATTCCTGCAGAACGTTTAGGTTTTTCTGTTTGATACTCATGTCAAAAAATAGTCAACAAATAGTCGTCTCAAACCATAATAACTTCGGTCTGGTTTACCTTGTAGAAGTATGTTAAAAATGCATGTTAACTTCGCCATACATTTTTTCTTTGTACAGTCGCGTACACAAAATTATTTGATATTGATTTCAAGTTATCAAAAAAAAATGGATTTTGATATTGTTACAGGCTTTTATTTCCATATGTTATTGCAGACCCTATTTTTGTGTATTTTTATATTTTTAGTAGGTAGGTTGTATTTTTATTAGGTAAATAAGAGGAAAAACCGACCTTTTGTTCTAGAAACTTATAATGTAGGTTCCACGTTTAATTAATGGTAAAACTAGGATATCGGGCTTACACCTAGATGCATGCAGTAAAAAAAAACCGGCCAAGTGCGAGTCGGACTCGCGCGCTGAGGGTTCCGTACCACCACATAAACATAATTGTATTAGTTGAAATTTCAGTAAGTTAATGTGCTAGATTTTTTGAGCCCGACACGCGATTGACCAAATTTTATTATTTGTTGTTATTTTATAGCTTATGCACTATAAAAATACCAATTTTCAAGTTGGGAAGTGTTCCCGTTTTTAAATAGAACTAAAACAAAAATCGCCTCAATGACCATCCAACTTGACCCCTCTCTTGTATGAATGTTCTTGAAACGGGAGCTCACCACAATTGGTTACCATTAGTTGTGAGAATAGTTGAAATATTTAATGATTTCAGACTTTTCCCATTATTTGTACTGTGTGACCTAGCTTCTTGCCAAATTTCATAATTTTAGGTCAACGGGAAGTACCCTGTAGGTTTTGCATTTTTGAATAAATGTATGGAGGTGAGGACATAAAATGCCATATCTTTTGATTGCGTCGTTGTAAAAAATTGAAATTTTCAGATCTTGTGTGGTTCATGGATCCTAATATATGGTATTAATTTTAACTTGATACCTTTACCCGTTCGTGAGATAAAGGGTCTTGACAGACAGACAGACAGACAGACAGACGGACAACAAAGTGATCCTATAAGGGTTCCGTTTTTTTCTTTTGAGGTACGGAACCCTAAAAATACTTGGATAATAATTGGTAAGTTCACAAATATTACTAAATTAACTACACTAACTTTACTTATTTCTTGATTGATCAATGTTGTTTGCCTATGCATTTAACTATTCATTAAAAATTAAAATATCGCTGCATATGTGTTTCTTTTAGCCAATATCACATCAGTAGAATAATATAAATCAGTGACTTAATGTCATGGTAACAGAGTTGGAAATGTTTAACGTGGATCGTATAATAGAAAAAGCACCAATATTCTGCGACGAGATATGTTTAACCAATAGCATGGCGGCGTTTGGCTCGACCGAATTGTATGACTGAGCTAGCGCTCGCCGCTGCCGGCCCGTATTTAAGTGCCCTACAGTGTTGCTATTACAACGACAAATGTCGTGTTCTACAGTAATTATATAGAATGTAAAGTAAACCTACACTACAGCATATGGAAGCAGTAAATATACAACGCGTTATTCCAAATTAGTATTACCAGTTTTTCAATAGGTAATCCTACTTAAAAATTGGATGTAAATTCCAAAACTAACAGTGGCTGGCTCGTTAAAAGAGCAGCCTCGGTCGGGTCATTGAGCTGCGGGTCGTTGCCCTCTGCATCTTAAAATTTTCAGAATTTTTTGAAAGTAGAATTTTTTTAGAGATTTTTTTTGTGTTCCTTTGTCGTTACTGAAACACCCCCTAAGCTATGGTAACCCTGTATTACTCATTTAACCTTTTAACGAAAATAAGTACAAAGACTGTAATTTATACAAAAAACTAACTTAAAAATAATCTGCAGTGAATATTTTTCAAGCCATTTTTTAAGAAGATTTTTTTTTTTATTATTTTAGTTTAAAACCAATTACTGTAGTTTATTAAGCTTTATTATTAAACATTAAAACAAATAAACTTTGCTTTTTATAACACAATTAATTATATTGCATGGGTTCCAAATACATAAAAAAAAAATCATGTACCTAACTAAACAGTTACCATCAAAGATGATATGCATTTTGAACACGTCTGTACTTGAGTTGAAAAATGTATGGCGAAGTTAACATGCATTTTTAACATACTTCTACAAGTTAAACCAGACCGAAGTTATTATGGTTTGAGACGACTATTTGTTGACTATTTTTTGACATGAGTATCAAACAGAAAAACCTAAACGTTCTGCAGGAATCTGCGTCCGTGAAATGCTATGCACAGAATCCTCAGCAAGCTACCCCTGTAACTCTGAAATCCTTGAACGACTATTTTCGAGAATTTGGAAGTCAAGACGACTATTTCATGACTATTTTTTAAAATAAAAACCATGTCGATAGTCCCCACGGTTTGCTTGCATCAAAGCTGAGGATTCTGTCTATAGCCTATGGCCATAATCCTCAGCAAACCATAGCTATAACTCTAGAATTGTAACGCGACTATTTTTTTCCTTATGGTGACTATTTATGACTATTTCATGACTATTTTTTGGCAGCGTCAAAATATTTTTTTATGCAGTTTTTTTCTCTGAGGATTCTGTGTTGAGGGACACCAATCCAGGACTAATATTATAGAAAATTTTAATATTAAATTCAGTGGAACCAATTTTGAGTAAATAACATATTTACGATTTGGTGGTACAGGAACACCCCTTATATGAAATTACACTGATCAATTGATACTGGCGCAAGACATCTTACATGGAGATGCTTGGTCATGCAAAGTTTCATCAAGATTCTATAAGCCGTTTTTGAGAAAATTTAATTTTTTTATTTTCGTTGTATGACAGCTACCCTCAAACTGAGAGTCAGCCAGAAACCACTTGGAACCCTTCGATGGATTTGCATAAAACTCTTAAATTCCAAATATGGTGTCAACCGGCCCATTCGTTTAGCCGCTAGGCCAAAGCGTGACGGACAGACCGACCGACCGACGGACCAACGGACCGACCGACCGACGGACGGACTTTTTGGAAGACTTGTTTTTTATGATGTATAAGTGATATAGAACACATTTTTGAGAAAATTAGAAAACCTTTTTTTTTCACGAATACAATACCTTTCTCGCTCGGCTCGAAAGTAAAAAACGGAACCCTTATAGGATCACTTTGTTGTCCGTCTGTCTGTCTGTCTGTCTGTCTGTTTCTCACGAACGGGTAGAGGTATCAGGTTGAAATTAATACCATATATTAGAATCCATGAACCACACAAGATCTGAAAATTTAAATTTTTTACAACGACGCAATTAAAAGATATGGCATTTTATGTCCTCATCTCCATAAATTTATCCAAAAAAGCAAAACCTACAGGGTACTTCCCGTTAACCTAAAATTATGAAATTTGGCAAGAAGCTAGGTCTCATAGTACAAATAATGGAAAAAGTCTAAAATCATTAAATACGTGGGACACTCAGAAATATTTGCGACACTAAAAAAATTGTTCTACAGGTACATATATTTTTATTAAATCTTTTCAAAGTACTCTCCACCAGCCTCTATACAAAGATTCATGCGTCTGAACCAGTTTTCAAAACACTTTTTCCAGTCCGCCGTAGACACCTCGTTTACAGCCTGCTCGAACGCAGCCAGCGCATCTTCCGGCGACGAAAATTGTATCCCCTTGAGCTGATTTTTTATTTTTGGAAATAAAAAGAAGTCACAAGGTGCTAGATCAGGGCTGTAAGGAGGGTGACCCAGGAGTTTGACTGGTGTGCTGTCCAGGAAGTCCCTCGTTTTGAGCGCGGTGTGTGCAGGCGCATTGTCGTGGTGGAGCAGTAGTCCGCGGAGCCCTGTGTTTGGTCGCTTGTTGCTCACAACAGAAAAAACTTCTGGTAAACATTTGGTAGTATACCATTCGGCGTTGATGCTTCTTTGATCTCGTAAGGGAATTGAGGCCAAGTGGCCAGTCAAATTAAAAAAGCTGGCGATCAAAATCTTCCCCCCGCTTCGAGATCGCTTCACTTTGGTAGGCGTTGGTTCATTTTGAAACACCCAAACTGTCGACTGGCGCTTGGTTTCTGGATCGTATTGATAAATCCAGGACTCATCACCTGTTACGATGTCGTAAACACGCCGAGACGAGCCTGCTTCAAATTTGTTCAGCATATCACGGCACCATTCCACCCGGGCCTGCTTCTGAGCGTCGGTGAGGTAGTGCGGCACCCAGCGCGATACTATCCTCCTCACGCGAAGATGCCCGTGTAGAATCTCGTGAACGCTTCCCGATCCAATCTTTAATATGTGCTGAATCTCCTGATATGTAATTCGCCTATTATCTTGGATTAAATTTTTCACTGCTAGCACGTTTTCTTCCGTAATAGCCGTCAAAGGGCGACCGCTTCTTTCTTCATCCCCCAAGGTTGGTCGACCGCGCCTAAATTCGTTATACCAACGATACACGGTTGCCTTGGAGGGGCCTTCATCCATAAATGCCATTTGAAGTCTATCGAACGATTAATCCGGTTTCAGGCGACACTTGAAATCGTAAAAAATCATAGCTCTAAAATGTTCCCGGCGCAGATCCATTTTTCAGTAAGACACGATACTTTGAATTGGCTCGCAAAAAATGTGGAGGGAAATTTTGAAAATGGAACACACATATTTTTACTTACAAGTAATCATATTTTCAAAAAAGATTCTGACCGGCCAGTCTCCCATATATAAAAACTATTTTTCGCAATACTTTCTGAGTGGCCTGGTATATTTCTTACAAATTTCCTACAAATAAATAAATAATAAAAAAAAAAATAACAACTTTTCTCACAACTAATAATAACCAATTGTAGTGAGCTCCCGTTTCAAGAACATTCATATAAGAGAGGGGTCAAAATGGATGGTCGCTGAGGCGATTTTTGTTTTAGTTCTATTTTAAAAACGGGAACAATTACAAACTTGAAAATTGGTACGTTTATAGTGCATAAGCAACAAAATAACAAAAAATAAAAAAAAATTGTCAAGCGCGTGTCGGACTCAAAAAATCTAGCACATTAACTTACTGAAATTTCAACTAATACAATTATGATTATGTGGTGGTACGGATCCCTCAGTGCGCGAGTCCGACTCGCACTTGGCCGGTTCTTTTTTTATTTAAAAAGATTAATTAATTTAGTATGTTATTTTTTACTTTCGAGCAGAGCGAGAAAGGTATTGTATTCGTGAAAAAAAAACGTTTTTCTCAAGTTTTTGTCAAAATGTGTTCTATATCACTTATACATCATAAAAAACAAGTCTCCTAAAAATGTCCGTCCGTCGGTCGGTCGTTCGGTCCGTCGGTCGGTCGGTCCGTCGGTTTGTCTGTCCGTCACGCTTTGGCCTAGCGGTTAAACGAATGGTCCGATTGACACCAGATTTTGAATTTAGGAGTTTTATGCAAATCCATCGAAGGGTTCTAAGTGGTTTCTCGCTGGCTCTCATTTTAAGGGTAGCTGTCATACAAGGAAAATGAAAAATTAAAATTTTCTTAAAAACGGCTCATAGAATCTTGATAAAACTTTGCATGACCAAGCATCTCCATGTAAGATATCTTGCACTAGTATCAATTGATCTGTGTAATTTCATATAAGGGGTGTTCCTGTACCACCAAATCGTAAATATGTGATTTACCCAAAATTGGTTCCATTGAGTTTATGAAAATTTTCTATAATATTAATCCTGGATTGGTTGTCTACCTGACTAGATATTATTTATGATTTTTTTGAATAAAATTTAGTACACAGGATGTACCAAAAACTGAAAGGGCTTGCTCAGTAGACTAAACTGAACAATTATCCATAAGGAACATGTGTTGGGAAATTTAAAAAATCACCATGCAAGTATCCTACGGTACTATCCATTGATCTGTGAAAATTCATATAAAGGGTGTTCCAGTTCTACCAAAAGTTACACATGTGATTTACTCGAAATCGTTTGAGGTTTGTTTGTTTTAATGTTTGACAATTTGAATTCTGAATTGATCTGTATATTTCATTCGAACATTTTTCTCGAAAAACGTAAATAAAAGTTTGTTTTTCCATACTATGTGCATGGCATTACAAATTTAAGTTTGCGGTTGATAGTTTTTCCTTGAGTATTGCGAGAAAGTAAGTGCAGTGCTGCTGTACCATTTATTTACTTACAATTCGCATATCCGCGTTTGTTCCAAATTCAAATATAAATAGTATATTATGCAATTAGTGAATAAAAAACGGAATTAAACGAGGGCCAGAGATTAATCACGAGCAAGTGAAGGATTCTACTGAGAGTGATTCAAGTGTTAGAATCCTGCGCGACGCGAGTGGTTCATGGCCCTCGATTAAAATCCCATTTATTCATGAGTTGCATACTATACTTTATACCATGACTACGAGAAAAAGAAAGATTTATGCGAATATATACATTTAAGGAGGTTGTATCGCATTGAGATGGAGGTCGAATAACTCCCCACTCCTGCGACGATGGGTGCAGCTCCATACAGACATTAGGTAGCACCTTTCCTTTACTAACACTACCATTTAAGTTTCTTTCTGTTTTACTAACACCTATTATGGACATTAGTCTGAAATAAAATATTTTGAATTTGAATATATTGGTGTGTTCTAAATTCAAACACCAAAATAGTGATTAAGTGCTTTTTATTCACTGTTTTCAGTGAATAATAGAATCTTTTTAGAGGAGGAATGGTATAAAAAATAATAATACCAATCTTATTTTTTTTATTTTGTCTTATATTGCTCCGTCTGCCTCAATGAAAACGCATCCTAAAATAAGTGAAATAATCTATAAAAAAAAATATTGTGCACTCAGAAGGTTTTTTAAAGGCAGCGCCACTGATGTGTCGTGTCTATTATATTATTTGTCGTAAAAAGACCAGCTATGTGAAAGTCGGACTACTAAAGCAAAATTTTACTGCATCCGACTTGAACTTGAAAAATAAAGTTAACTAAAATAATGATTTGAAACATACTTGCGGAAACTCCTAAAAAAAATAATTGATAAGTAAGTATTTTTTATTTTACCTTTAATGCAACGGGTTCGTATTGACTTCGCGAAATCGCAGATAGAGTTTCCTGACATAAAAAGAAATAATATTGCCTAAAAAAACATGGTACCGGAAACGCTTGATTCTAATATTATAAATGTTATATCAATTGTACCACCCTTTTGCTTTTTTATGCCGTGAAGCAACAGTGTTTGCACTTCTGTGTTACGAGTTGAAGGGCAAGGGAGCCAGGGAAATTACTGGCATATGAGACACACCATCTTAGTTCTCAGGGTGGACAACGCGCTTTGCTGTCATGTTAGTGTAAATTATGCTACTAATAAGACAGTAGGCGTCATGGGCGGTGGTGACCACTTACCATCGGATGGCCCACAAGCTCGCTTGCTTACTTGTTACCATAGAAGTTCCTCTATGTTGTTACATAAAAAACCGGTCAAGCGCGAGTCGGACTCGTGCGCCGAGGGTTCCGATATACCTTTAGTATTTTTGGAAGCAATAAAGTCCATTTTCAGGACCGCAAAACTAAATTTGTTTGTAAAGGTTTTTTGCCGATTTATAAAAAACAGTGCAACTTAGAAAGATCGTTTTATTTTTGCTGTAAAGTTTACATAAACTTCTGTCAACTGTAATTAATTCAGATTTTTCCTTACACAATCTTCGGAGATAAGGGGGGGGAATGGTATTTTTTTTTTGACATTTTTCATCATAACTTGAAAACTAAGAAATTTAAAAAAATACAAAAATATATTTTAAAATGTACAAGTAAAGTCCTTTCATATGATATGCCACTCGACCTAGTAGCGACAGTTTGAAATTTTGCCCTATTTTGGCCCCCTTTACATTAATAATCATATTTTTTTCAAAAATTTTTCATGTGCAATTAAGTTGGGCAACTATATTCTAAAACTATTCCAAATTTCAGGTCGATAGCATGAGTGGTTGCTGAGATATAGAGGTGTGACCGACAGACACACAGACAGACGGACAGACAGACAGAGCGGCACCATAAGGGTTCCTTTTTTTTACCATCTTGGTATCGGCGGCACCCTAAAAATAATGGAACCCCTTGTGCGCTTGATACAGTGCGACAAGGCTTATAATGAACGCGGGTGGGGCCCTGGTTTGTATGAGGAGTAATGTCAAAAGTGACGTTTCGCAAGGTGGCGGTGTTAGTTCCTTTTTTTGCCACGTTCATTATAAGCCTTGTCGCACTGTACATGTTAAGTTTTGTGAAGTTACAATATTTTAGTAACATTTTGTTAGGATGTTACACATTGTTTTATGTTTGATTAAATTGGTTTGTATGAAAAATTTTGAAAACTTCAAAGATTTTTTTGATAATTACAATAAGGTTTAAAACTCTTGAATCTAGCCCTGAGGACAAAGATTAGAGACAGTAGATCGAGCTCACCTAATGTCGAAAAAATGTAGCTTGATTGAGAGCAGCCGGCTTACCACCCTGCAGTTGTCAGTTTATCTAGGCCCATAGATTAAAGACTTTAAGCATGGCCACGTTTTTTTTGACATCCGAGCAGTACGACACATTTAAAAGACAAGGATGGCTAGATGTATTAGTGTATAAAGCTATCTTTGTCTAAAATATCAAAAACGTAATTTGTGGATTTGCTAAGTAAACATTTTCCTCCACTGACATTTCTTCGCGCTTGGAGGTGATAGATTAGATGACATAATTCCTCAAATAAAGTGACATTTCTCCAAGATATATTTTCTCTCGGGCAGCGTGCTAAGCCGGCTGGTCGGATCGATACGTGTCTCTGTCGCTCCAATGTGTAGCGCATCGCTTCGTCCTGCTCTCACACTGCTGTTATTCTAATCAAGCAACATTATTTCGACAACGCTTATTCACTGGCGAATAGATTCTCTTAATTGGGTGGTTCCTTGAATAAAGAGATCTGAATAATCTTCTAAGGTCAGTTGAGATCAAATGAAGAGGTGTAATATTTTTCACAATTAATCAATCAATATAATTTATCATCAATTCAATAATAATACTCTAAACTCAACGAATCTAAACATTGAAATTTTTTGCTTATATAGGGTGACGTTTAATTAGTTCTTGATAGCAAAAGATATGCATGTACTTATGATACTGAACAACTTTTCCCAAGGAACATAGGTCGAAATACGAAAAACCAAATTTGATCTCCCATACAAAATGCAATCAGCTGATGCAATTTCTATGGGAGGTCAAAACTTGATTTTCGTATTTCGACCTATGTTCCTTGGGGAAAGTTGTTCAGTATAATGAGTACATTCATATCTTTTGCTATCAAGAACTAATTAAAAGTCACCTTATATATGATCTTGAGAGTCGCAACAAAAGTAACCCATTTAGGTCATTTTTTTTGTCTGTTGGTCTAATTAAACAAGGTGTTAAGGAATTTGCCCAAAACCTCCCGGGGGGTAGTTCTACCCATGTAACTGAACAACTTTTGTTCTACAACGGTCGGATATTCAAATTTAATAAAATGTCCCTCCATACAAATTGACCGCGTTGGATTTTTCGGGGCATGCCCCGTCGTCCTACTGGAGTGTCCCACTGGTACGACGACGGGGAATACGCATTTCCCCCTCGTCCTACTGCATTAGTGTTCGAAACAAACTAGTTTTTATGTATCGATATTTTTTTCTAATAAGTACTAGTAAAATATATTTTCCATACAAAGTCTCTTTAAAAGAAACGGGCATTCGGGTAAATAATAGATCTCGTTGAGATTTTCATTTCGGTTGACAGCTGTCAAATCTAAAACCACCATAACTCAAAAACTACTCACCCTAAACTATTGTACGTTCGGACGAATGATAGATCTTTTCGAGGTCTTTATTTCGGTTGACAGCTGTCAAATTAAAAATCGTTAAAACTTAAAACTACTTACCCTAAACTACTCGTTTCTTAGGACATAGGATAGATCTCGTTGAGATCTTCATTTCTGTTGACAGCTGTCAAATCTAACACCACCATAAAACTACTGACCCTACACTACTTGTATCTTCGGACAAGTGATAGATCTCGTCGAGAGCTCTATGTTGGTCTGTCAAACTCAAAATCGCTACTATACTTACCATATATTTCTCGTAAGTTCGGATAAATAAACTATTTAATATCTCGACGAGATCTTTCATTTGCCCTAGCATACGAGTAGTCAAGGATTAGCAGTTTATAGTGATTCTAAGTTTGACAGCTGTCAAACGAAATAAAGATTTCGACGAGACCAAACAGACGAGAAGTCTAGGGTCAGTATTTTCCAAGTTGTAGCGATTTAAAGTTTGACAGCTGAAACAAAAATAAAGATCTCTACAAGATATATCATTTGTTCTAAAACACAATAGTCTAGGGTGAGTAGTTTTTGAGTTATGGTGGTTTTAAATTTTACAGCTGTGAACCGCAATGAAGATCTGAATGAGATCTATTATCAGCCCGAATGCCCGTTTCTTTTAAAGATACTTTGCATAGAAAATATATTTTACTTTTACTTATTAAAAATAAATATCGATACATGAAAACTAGTTTGTTTCGAACACTAGTGCAGTAGGACGAGGGGGAAATGCGAATTCCCCGTCCACCTAACAGTGGGACACTCCAGTAGGACGACGGGGCATGCCCCAATTTTTCTTATTTTAATTTCAAAATGTTGAAGAACAAAAGTTGTTCAGTTACTTGGGTAGAACTACCACCAGAGACGTTTTGCGTATTTAGGATAACACGTTGCATCTGCTCCAATAACTCACAGACAACTAGACCGATTCAAATTAAAATTTCAACAACTTTTTTTTCTTATTTGTTTGCAACATATAAACTTTTACACATATAGCGGTTTACAGTTTACTCAAACAGATGCATTAGTGTAGCTATATTCGATTACATGAAATTATCCAAAGACATTATCACAAACCTTTTTTTACTGTAACTACTAGCGAACAAAGTCATGGCCACACATGTTAAAACTTATATTACTCAAGCCCATGTCCATCATTTCACCCTTCAGCAAATTACCCTTCTAGATCGCTTGGGGCTCTTCTACTGACGCCAAAACTATTGATCATTTTGACTAAATAAAAATAAAAGGTCTATATCTATAAAATTGCCTAAAATCTTCAGCAATTTTTTTCTTATATTTGAAAGTTGACTTCAAGGTTATCAATTTACGCATAAAATAAAGATTTAATTTTTAGTTTGATATTAGAACATTATTTATTTATTATTCTATTTATTTTTATTTATTAAAAGTCTGAAAATTGTTCGTCGTAATATTTTATTTATTCATGATTTTTTATATTTTTTTACTATTAACATTTTCGGAAATTAAATTTAAGCTTCTGTAAGCATAATGTCTTCCCAATCATGCTTTAAAACATTATTAAAAGATTTATAATTCCTATAAAAATGAAAAAATGTTAGTAGGTACTGAAAATTTAGTTTACCTAAAATTCGCCGTACAAAACGGCAATTTCATAGTTAAAGACCCAATATTAATGTGACATATACATTTTCATTTATTTATTTAGTTGTTTATTATACACATGAAAATATAAACAAAATACCCACGTACATATGTTATTGCTCACTTTCACTGGGTAATAACATAAATTTGTTGCCCGTTTTACGATTTCGTTACGACACCCGATAAACTCAAATACGTGCACTAGGTAAATATCTTAAACAAAAATACTTACAAAAAACTTTTGCGGAAATTTCTCCAAAAAATCCCTTAAATTAGGAAAACACATAACCTCGCTATGCTGTATGAGATACAAATAAAAAATAACTTTTGCTACTGACATAGTTCAATGAGTATAGTAACAGACTGAATGGAGGTTACCTACTATATTATTTTGATATTGCTTTGAAGCTAAATCAAAACTCGATTTGTTCCCAAGACTGTTATTGTAAGTGAAGGCCATAGACTACAAAATAAGTATGCGACGTAAGTTAAGGTGGCCTTTTATTAACCGCGACGTGCGACTGGGATTTATTTTCGTTTTATTATGGCTTTTTCTAATACAAAGTAAGTACGTTTATTGTTTGTTTTTATCCCGACACAAACAAAGAATAGATTTTACTGAAAAAAAAAATAATATGACTACAATTTTTTTTTATTTAGAAAATCACTCAAAATATGACATGTAAATTGGACTGACTTTTCCCCCAATTATTAGTCAACCTTTATTTTTAGAAACTAAGTATTCTATAAGCATATTGTGAGATTCACGGAGCGGGATATTTAAACCGTGGTGATTTTTTTCGAGTTCCGATGAAATTACCACTTCTACTTAGTATACTTTAACGTTTGAGTTTAGGGTTTTAGGTTTCGTAGCGTATATTCATATTTTTGACCATAAAAACTCCTTTTAGATACCTTTTTTTCAATGACACAATTTAGACACATTAATATGGAAAGTTATAAAAATAAAACTAGTCGCGTCAATCGCGACGCTTGTTTATTCGATATCCGTCCTAAACTAAATCGAAAGGGCAAGTTTGTAAACCTAAGCCTAGCGTTGTAAAAATATTATGACTAACTCTGAGTTTCAGTAGGTCAAATCGAATGTTGTGACCTACTAGGTAGACCTAAACGGCAAATAAATCATGTGATCTACACTGATGTATGAGTAGTGAATTAGTGATCTAGATACGGGTAAGTACTGTTATCTGTGGTACTGTTGAAGTTATGCGACTACATTACGGAAACTTTACATGATTTATTTGGACAATAATTTACTTTAAAAAAAAATTTTGAACTTTAGAACGTTAAGTCAATTGGAATGGCTATTGACATTCGAAAGGTCATTTATAATTTTTTTGTTGTACCTACACACATTTGCGAGTAAAAACAAATTATTTTTCCCAATACAAAGGAAAATTCGTAAACTGGTATTTTTTCTTAGATTTTTTTCTACTTACACCTTATACTCCAGACTGCTTTGCATTTAAGTATTTTTGACGTTAAATAACTACATTAATTACAATAAAGACCACACATACATATTTGTAAAAATGGCGCGCAGGAGACACTGATAAAACCATCTAATCTTTGAATTATCTAAAATGCAATATTTTGTTACATATACCTCTAACAGAAAATTATTGTTAGTAAGTTGATTAATGTAAATATTTTCATGAAATAATTGTTTATTTATTATATTATAGAACACAGCTTATTCCTGAAAATATTAACAGAAAAACTCAGCTCCATGCCGATAAAAAAATAAAAAAACAAAAATAAACAAAAGCACTCGTGTGTAATAAGCTGGATTATTAACCTTGACACAGTGCAAATACAGATGTTTTATGAGCAAATGGTGTTGAAAAATAATATGAAATTATTATTTTTGCTATACAAAGTGTAACAGAAAGGGTATATCAACCCTGAAGGATGTGATTCTGCCCATGAAACTGAACAACTTTCCCTAAGGAAAAATTTTTGACCTCCCATACAAAATGACAATTTTTTTTTTCGTATTTCGACCTATGTTCCTTAGGGAAAGTTGTTCAGTTTCATGGGCAGAATCACATCCTTCAGGGATGATATAATCTTTTTGTTACACCTTGTATAGTTCAAAAAACAAGAAAACGTGTTTGTTAATTACAAATTTATTATAAAAAATGCCCTAATATTTGTTGAACATAATTCTTTATTCCATATTTTTGTAGTTTTAAAAGTGTAAAAGAAAATGGGATTAACAATTCAGTCCAACTTATATGGAAATTTTAAATCATAAAAGAAATATTTTAGGCACAATGGACAGTATGCAATTTTGGTGATTACAGTCGGGGCTCGAGAATTGCAATCCGAGTCGCAGGCAAGGGCGTAATTGAGCCGAGAGTGTAATGAGCAAAGCGCACGGGCTTCTGACGACGTTTTTCAATAAAAACAAATACAATTTGCTTACCTTATTTCCCGAAGGAAAATTGGAGAGAAAGTAATGTATTTTTCCTTAGATTATTACCACCTAAGACTTTTTTCTTTTTTTTAGAAGCGTATACATTGACCTCTATAAGTTTTACAAAGTTTGTGAACATGGCTGATATGAGAAGCAAGTTGATTCTAAGTATTTTTGATGTTAAGGAACTACATTAATTACAGTATTTTTATTTGTAAAAGTCGATAAACACCACAAATGTTTGTAAAAATAGGAACTTTGCATGAAAACATGCATGCGCGCGCAGGAGGCACTGTCTAAACTGCCAAACAGCCTTGAAACGTTTAAGAAACATTTTTGGGAAATGAAAAAAAAAATTACCTCTTCATACAAATTGCGCACTTTGATCGAACTGTTTCTACGGAGAGGTCAAAATTTTCTTTCATTTCCCAAAAATATTGCTTTGGGAAAGTTGTTCAGTTTCGTTGACTGAGCACTCCCTTTCAGTTTTCGGTACACCGTCCTAAAAGCACGCGTGTCTAATAAGCTGGATAATGGACTTCATTCAATACAGTGCAATTAGAGCTGTTTTATGAGCAAGTGTGTTGAAAAATTAATTTTGTATGTGTTAAAACAATAATAAGGCAACCATTCTTCTTTGCGATAATATTCAAACGGAATTATAATAGTACATTAAAATGCAAGTGCGCTATTTTGGATGCAGCCCGAGCCGCAGGCGAGAGCGTAATGGAGCCGAGGGTGTAATTACCAACGCGCACGAGCTTTTTACGACGTTTTTCAACACATTTGCGAATAAAAACAAATCAAATTGGTTACCTTTAAAATACTAAACTTTGCTAACCTTACGTCCACCGCACGTCCACCGGAACATTTTGTCGGCTGCATATGTTCATGCTTCCCTTTAATTTTACCAAATTTCAAAATTTTATTTCGTGTATGAGTATTTTAGACGGTTCAGGATCAGTTTTTAGGGTTCCGATACCAAAATGGTAAAAAAGGAACCCTTATGGTGCCGCTCTGTCTGTCTGTCTGTCTGTCCGTCTGTCTGTCACACCTCTATATCTCAGCAACCACTTATGCTATCGACCTGAAATTTGGAATAGTTTTAGAGTTTAGTTGTCCAACTTAATTGCACATGAAATTTAAAAAGAAAAGTATGATTATTAATGTAAATGGGCCAAAATAGGGGGGGCCAAATTTCAATTTCAGGTCAAGTAGGGTATCATATGAAACGGCTTTATTTGTACATTTTAAAATATATTTTTGTATTTTTTTTAGTTTCTTAGTTTTCAAGTTATGATGAAAAATGTCAAAAAAAATACCATTCCCCCCCCTTATCTCCGAAGTTTGAGTAAGGAAAAATCTGAATTAATTATAGTTGACAGAGGTTTATGTAAACTTTACAGCAAAAATAAAACTATCTTTCTAAGTTGCACAGTTTTTCAGAAATCTGCAAAAAACCTTTACAAACAAATTAAGTTTTACGGTCCTGAAAATGGACTTTATTGCTTCCAAAAATAGGTATATAGGTATATCGGAACCCTCGGCGCGCGAGTCCGACTCACACTTGACCGGTTTTTTATATGTAGAAGTCGACACTAATAGAAATAATTACAATAATAAACACGACAAACATTCTTTCTTTTTCAGAGGTCACAGATTATACGTCGCGTGAGGAGCCCCCAAAACATTACCATGTTATCTTACACCATCAATCTTTTATCAATCATTAGTCAATCTAGTAACCAAGCTATAAAAAAAAGTAATGCTCACTCGGTACCCAAACATCCTATTCCATTTACCTTGAAATAAATTATCAAAAATTGAATATCTTGTTACGTAAATGACAAATTTATTGTTAATTAGTTAATTACTATAAATAATTTCATAAAATCAACATTCATTTATGATATGTTCTCGAAGTCAGCTTGAAAATTTTAGTATTTTTAGCTTATTAGCTTAAAAACTCCTTGCTTTTGGCCGATTTAAAAAACAAAACAAAAATAAAACACTAGTTAAGTAATATTATGACAAAAACACGCGCGTTTAATGAGCTGGATTATGGACCTTAATACAGTGCAAATAGAGCTGTTTTATGAGCGAATGTGTTGAAAAAATTATTATTATTTACACTTAAATTATTGTTTCAACACATTTGCTCATAAAACAGCTATATTTGCACTGTATTAAGGTCCATATCAAATCAAATCAAATCAAATCAAAATCGTTTATTCATTGTTGGATATTAAAATCTCTTAATGACGTCAGCTAAACTACATCGCTTCACAAACAATGTGGCGCCATTGTGGGAAAAAAAAGAAGCGACAATAAAAACCCACGCGCTCTTTTAAATATGTTTGAATGTACAAAGTTGATATACAACATACATAGGTCAGTTTTAATTTTGAATTAGCCTGTTAGAACCGTAGTCTAATCCCATGGATTTTTCTCTTCTAGATAATCTGATATTTTATAATAACCCTTCTTACATAATTTCTGCTTGATTACAGTTTTGAATTTATCTAACGGTAAACTTTCAATATCAGTGGGTACCTTATTATACAGCGTGAATTTGTAGTGGTTTCGCACCCGAAGCCCAGTGATTCTACTCATGATAACAAGCAACTTTCCCGAAGAAAAAAAATTTTTACTCGAAAAACATTTTTCGCCTCTCCATAGTAAAGTGGTCACGTGATCAACTCATTTTGTATGGGGAGGTGAAAAATTTTTATCGAGTAAAAAATTTTTTTCTTCGGGAAAGTTACTTGTTTTCATGAGCAGAATCACTGGGCTTCGGGTGCGAAACCACTA
Organism: Athrips mouffetella; assembly: GCA_947532105.1. Lineage (NCBI taxonomy): Eukaryota > Metazoa > Arthropoda > Insecta > Lepidoptera > Gelechiidae > Athrips > Athrips mouffetella. The sequence goes on along the minus strand of OX383969.1, from coordinate 3,515,563 downwards.
CAAATTCACGCTGTAGAAGCGTATACATTGACCTTTATATGTTTTACTAATTTTGTGAATACGGCTGACATGAGAAGCAAGTTGATTCTTGTTTCTTATGTTGACACTGTGCCTGTCACAATTTTTATCAAAAATATGTATATTCCGTTTAGCATATATTAAATTCTCATAAATGTATTGCGACACAAAAGTCAAAATGTTGATTTCTTTAAATTTATTTCGAAGAGATTCTCTAGGCTTCATTTTATAAATTGCACGAACAGCTCGCTTTTGTAGTAAAAAAATGCTGTTTGCATCCGCAGCATGACCCCATAACAAAAGGCCATATGACATGAGACTATGGAAATAACTGAAGTAGACTAACCTCGCGGTGTCTACATCCGTCAGAGCTCTTATTCTTTTCACTGCGTATGCTGCAGAACTAAGTCTGTTCGACAATTTATTAATATGCGGTCCCCATTGTAATTTGTTGTCTAAGGTAATACCTAGGAACACAGCTGATTCCACAAGACTCAATTTATCGTTTTTCACTAAAAGGCTTGTAGCAGTTGGCTTTACATTAGGCAAAACAAATTTAACACACTTAGTTTTCTTTTCGTTAAGTAAAAGATTATTTACGGTGAACCACTCAACTACATTAGAGATTGTACTATTTACGTCGTCAAAATTTGATTGTTGTCTTTTGACTTTAAAAATCAAAGACGTATCATCTGCAAATAGTACTATCTCATTCTTGTCCTTTACAAGGTTTGGCAAATCGTTAATGTAGACAATGAACAGGAATGGTCCCAGGATTGAGCCTTGTGGAACGCCCATACAAAATCCAGATTATTAAACACGCGTGCTTTTTTAATTATATTACCGCCTAGTGTTTTAATTTTTGTCTTTTTAGGGTTCCGTACCTCAAAAGAAAAAAAAGGAACCCTTATAGGATCACAATGTTGTCCGTCTGTCTGTCTGTCAAGACCCTTTATCTCACGAACGATTAAAGGTATCAGGTTGAAATTGATAAGGAATATTAAGGTCTATAAACCACAAAAGATCTGAAAATTTAATTTTTTTACTACGACGCAATCAAAAGATATGGCATTTTATGTCCTCATCTCCATACACTAAAGATAAACCTACAGGGAACTTCCCGTTGACCTAAAATTATGAAATTTGGCAAGAAGCTAGGTCTCACAGTACAAATAAAGGGAAAAGTCTGAAATCATTAAATATTACAACTTTTCTCACAACTAAAAGTAACCAATTGTGGTGAGCTCCCGTTTCAAGAACATTCATATAAGAGAGGGGTCAAGTTGGATGGTATTGGAGGCGATTTTTGTTTTAGTTCTATTTTAAAAACGGGAACACTTACAAACTTGAAAATTGGTATATTTATAGTGCATAAACTATAAAATAACAAAAAATAATAAAATTTGGTCAAGCGCGTGTCGGACTCAAAAAATCTAGCACATTAACTTACTGAAATTTCAAATAATACAATGTGTAGTATTTTTGATCAATAAAGTGTAGTGACTAACACAAATATGATTATGTGGTGGTAAGGAACCCTATATGCGCGAGTCTGACTCGCACTTGGCCGGTTTTTTTTAATCAGCAAGATGCAAGGTGTTTCTATATCTATAACCTTCATAATATATCCATGAATAAATAAACTGTGTTCGATGATATGATAAATAAATGTTAATTACATGAAAATATTCATGTTTATCACTACAAATTTGTCTTTAAAATAACAAAAGTATTCAATTTTCAATAAATCAAGGGAGTAGGCTGTTTGGCAGGTTAGTGTTTTTATTTTATTTTTTATAGTGGCAAGGTGCAAGGATTTTCTATATCTATAACATTCATAATAATTTAATGAATTAAGCAACTGTGTTCGATAATATGATAAATAAACTTTACACAAAAATATTTATTTAAATCAACTAACTAACAACAAATTTGTCTTTAAAGTAACAAGTTTAGTCATTGTCTCCTGCGCGCGCATGTATAATTTGGGTTTTCCCAAAAAGTGATACACGCGCCATTTTAACAAATATTTGTTGTGCTTATCGTCATTATTTTCAAAAGTATTGACTTCTTCAAATAAAAAAACAATAATAATTAGTTTAGTGCCTCAACGGAGAAAATACTTACACACAAAAAACACCGGGTGTACATAGAAATGTAAGGATAAAAAATCTGATTTGTTTTTATTCGCAAATGCGTTGAAAAACGTAATTAGCTCGTGCGCGTTGGTGATTACACCCTCGGCTCCATTACGCCCTCGCCTGCGGCTCGGGCTGCAATTTCTGGGCTTCGGGTGTAATATCCTAAATAGCTCACTTGCATTTTAATGTACTATGGATCTCGCGCACTAGACGGCCACGACCACGACTAGTCGTGGTCGTGGCCGCAATCTTAGTCGCAGAACCTACGATTTGACTGCGGCCAAGTTTGCGGCCACGACCACGACTGGTCGTAAGGCGGTTATTTGTCGAGCCTGCTTTTTGCTGCAGTAGTTCGGCTGCGCTTTGATGAGTCATGCTTTGATAATTTTAATGAACTATTTGAAATTGGAGCGGATATTCGAATAAAATGCCCTAACCCTAACCTTGTGTCATTGACATAGAGCACATTTTTCAACAAAAAGTCGCCGTTGGTGGAGAATTTTCGAAGACTTTAGGAAGACATGAGGAAGCAAGACTTTTCTGTCGCGCAGACAATATATGTCGCCTGTGGTGTACGAAGCGTGTTCACTCAGAAACTTTCCGTAATAGCTGGCTGCGGCCTGGCCGCATTCGCGGTCGCATTCTACTGCGCGAGCGCTCATAGCACACTATACGTAAGTTGGTCGCAACGACCAGTCGTGCCGGCCCGTTGTGCGGCCAGTTGGCCGTTGCGGCCAAGTGCGCGACGTTCATATGGCTTCTTTAGTCAATCTGGTCGTTGCGGCCACTGGTCGTGGTCGTGGCCGGCTAGTGCGCGAGGTCCCTTAGTAATGTTAATGAAGACACTTCACATTTGTGTTTAATTTATAAGAGCTTAATTTATTTTTAGCAAGGATGTCACCGCACCATACGCACAGTCCCTATGGCTGCATAGATTTATATTAAAATTATTACATCTTTGTAAGTGATAATATCATCATTGTTTTTTCTAGGCGAGGTTTTCTTGTGGTTTTTCTGAGTCCATTGAGCCGAATGTCTCGTTTTTGGACGAGCTAAGGTTGTTCCTGTAAAATAAAAAATATAAAGGTTTTGTAACCGTGACCATACCGTGACGGAGTCTACCCATGAACACAGAATAAAGTTAAAGTAATATCATACAGAACGGACACTCTCCGCCCCCCTTGCAATCTACCCCGCATCCCCGCGCGCACCCATCTGCGAGATAGAGTAGGAGATAAGTGATAATCAAATTTTCTCAGAACTAAAACAGGACCATTTTTGACAACAAAGGTATTATGGGGTTTTGGACATCACCGACTAATATTGTCAAGCCGAAATCCTACTAGTTCATAAAAGACAAAAAATAACCTAGGCTAAATTACGGTAGGTTTCTTGTTTTAAAAGTGTTCCTTAGGTCCCCGTAAACATATCTAGAAAATTCTCTTTGATTCTATGTACGCTCCCCCCTCCCCACTCTCAAACGGGTCCATGATTTTAGTTTTATCATCTAGTTCTATAAACCATGTTTTAAACACGCAGGATAAATATTATAAATCTCCACTCCATGGACAGCTGATGTTCGTCCACGGAGCGGAAAAAACGTCCATGGATAGGAATTTCTTCTTCGTTACACTGATTTTTATGCTTGTATCTTTGTTAATATTTACTAATTTATCCTTTATTCATTAATAATTTAGTTTACAACCAGCGGCACAAGCTGAGACATGCGAACCGCCTTAACAGTACCCGTCACTGCCTGATGAAGGCTAGAGAAACCATCCATGCCATGGCCCAATCATGTTCCTGATATGAAAATATAAGACTGTCGATTAGGTTTTGTGCTTTTTTATACAAAAGAAACCTATTACTTATTGCAAACTGATCCATAAATAAGTTTCATGCCTCACTCCATAGACAAAAATCCACTCCGTGTCACACCCGGGCACTTATTATTTTTCTCCTTACTTATAAGCTGTTTTAAGGTTGGTTATTACACTCAAAATAATCGTATTGGTCTACACGACACATCGAATGCAGAAAAATAATTAAATACGAAACTATGTTACATAAAAAAGTTCATGTCAAAGTTTTGAGATTGACCCTTGAAATTTTAAAAATGACCTACCTTGCATTACGAGTATGCCAATCAATTATTTGCTATTGCATATGCGCATGGGGAGGTGCAAATAAGTCTGTTTTTCTCAGACTTGAGCGAGCACAAAGAGCTGTTCTAAAGGTTATGTTAAAAAAACCGTATAGGTACTCAACTAATCGGGTATACTCTGACTGTAAAGTTTTGACGGTTAGACAGCTCTTTGTACTTGGATCAACTTTGAGAAAACACAGATCTGTTCCTCCTACTAGTAAGGACAAACGCAGACACGATCCAATCAATGTTGCTCATAAAACGTCGTTTGCCAAACATCAGTACTACGTCTTAAGCTCCTATATATACACGAAACTACATAAGACACTTAACATAACACAGTTGAACAGATACGAATTAAAAACAAAACTATCTAATTGGCTTCTTACACAAGATTACAGTAAAACAGAGCATCTTCTTACCTTCATTACCTGAAATATACTCGTACATGCATGACAATAACTCCAACACTCCATTACTTACAAACACACCCATCAACACACACTACACACTCAGATACAGACAAACAAGACACACACACCACACACATGACACACACACATACTTGTCACACACACTACACATACCCTAGCATGCAAATCAAATCACTGACTTTGTAAAACTCTCTTTATTATTATTATTTTTTTAAGCTGTTTCTTTTAGTTATGTACATTGTACACGGTGGAATTCTTTCTCCCAAGATACAGATTTTTCTAGTTTGGGAGGCAGGGCTTTAAATAATGCTGTTAAATTTGTACAATAAAGAATTTTTATTTATTTTATTTATTATTTATTTATAAAAAAGTTCATGTCAAAGTTTTGAGATCGACCCTTAGGGGGCGCTATGGAGGTAGGACTTGATTGGGACTTGATTTTTATTATTTTTAATGATTGTTTCGAATAGATTGAATAAAAATAATATATTATTATTCTTATAATTTTTTTTCTACGGCTGTTAGTTATTGAGATAATTGACTTTAAAAGTAAGATAAATTGTTCATTAGGGACCATCAAAAATAGACTTTTAGTGGATTCTTATTGTTTTGAATGATTGTTTCGAATATACGAGTATTAAATAATAACTGTTAGTTATTGAGATAATTGGCTGTAAAAGTAAGATAAATTGTACGTCAGGGACCATCAAAAATAGACTTTTAGTGGATTCTGTCTGATGATATACGAGTAATTTACTTGACGCCAGACAAGATGCAGAGCAGAGATTGTTTTAGTGTTGCCAGTACAGGGAACAACACATAATTTCAGGTAATTTTATTAACTAGGATTAGGTGCAAAACTATTAGAACCGAATTGGTTACTTCCGAATAGGATAGGTTAGGTTTAAAAGTGATTACAGTACCGAATTGGCAAAACTCAATTTTATCATTAGGCCAACTGAAGACGACGAAGCGGAGGAACGGGGGGCAGGGGGGAGCCCCTCGCCATGAAAAAAATAATTCCAGACAGAACGACATATACACGGTAGGTTATGTTAGGTTCCCTTTTGACCCCTCGCAGACAGAATTAGGGGACCCGCGCAGCGGGTCTCCGTCGACCTAATTTAAAGTCATAAGTTGTTTGAATGGAACTATAACTCTAAAGTCGCTTTTTGCAACTGAAAATAAGTTTTATAAACAATTAGGTTCATAAAGTTCGAAGAAATTGTAATAACGTAATTTTTTGACAGAATATAGGTTCATAGTAACTTCAATTTTTTAAATCTCGGAATCTATAAATTTTGGAGAAAAATCGAATTGATTAATAAATGTTTAGTTTTGCTCATTTTATCTTAAACATTCATTAAAAATCATTTTTACAATAATTTTTTTTTTTTGTCCCAATTACGTATGTATTTCCTTATGTATTCTCTGACCGGGAGGGTGAGTACACGTGGGTGGGAGCTTAACGCACTCGTGATTTTACCTACCTACATGGACGTATCCACGTAAAACTTGCGACCGTATCAAGGATACAGCTCGGGGATACAATACAGCAACCTAACGTCGAAATCATGTAGCTTCGTCTTCGTCTAGGCAACGAAGCGGATCGTTGTATGAAGACCCCCCGCATTAAATCCTCAGTCGATGAAACTTTGCTGGGGTGTTATACTATATGTGACAAACCTTCTATGAAATAATCCAAAAACAAAATCGATTCCATACAAAAATTACAAAAAATGTTTGAATTTTTTTTTGGATGTTTTGAATTTACATTTAACTCATGATACTTTATCATCCTGTCAAATAAAATCTGCCTGAGATAATTATGTTGGGGTCAACTGCTTCGTTGCCTACACTATGGTTAGAATGAAAGCTGCGTGAGAGCAGGATGGGGCGATACGCAAAATATTAGAGCGACAAAGACGTGTATCTCTCCATAGCTCGGTTTTTCTGTTATTCGAAAAAGCTACATAATTTCGACTGTAGCGCTTTTTTTCTGAAGAATTACCTGCTGTGGTATCTGTAAGGCGTCGAGCAGCTTTTGAAGCTTTCTTCGGCTTCGGTTCTGTGATAATAGGGATCAGGACTTTGTTTTTAGGGCCTAAAGTCGTCGCTGAATTGCTGTTTATCACCCGATGTGGCTTTTTAGCTAAAAATAAGCAATATCAAGGGTTTATTTTTTACTTTCTCACTTGGGTGATCGAGGTTTGCTCTATAATTTCTGTCGAAGTTTGCCTGCTCGATTGAAATTTTTGCTTTTATTATATACGCATTTAGGGATTTAGTGGATAGTAAAAATAGTGTAATAAACAGTAAATTTACTACGAAGTGCGCAGCTAATGAAGATTTCACAGACAGTGATCTCGTCAATTCGGTCTTTTTGTGTTATTTTAAATAGTAACGACATTTTCCTTTGTAAAGTCCACTGTCGCGTTACAAGGGAAGCATTGTGCAATTCTTTTACTCAACACTGGCGGTTCGCCATGTTTTTAACTTCAATTAATAGATAATATTCTAAAAACTGATGAATATTCTAGAACACGACACTGGAAGAAATGTCCCCAAATATGGGTTCACGATTGCCAAATTATAAAAAAGGAGTAGGTACTCCACATCTCGCTCTGCATGTATACTCGGACATTTTTCTCGGACTTTTACTAAAGAGAACATAGGAAGAGAATGAACTAGAAGATGGAGCCACTGTGAAATGGAAGAAGATTGCTTATTTGAGACTTTATTTCCTTAAATTAAAAGTTGAGGAAAAAATTTAAGGTAAAAGAGGAAGGCGATCAATTGAATTGATTGAAGGAGGATGAATTGGCTTGAACATATTAAAGTGGACTGACATCAAGGACGCAACCTGGCTAGCACGACACGACTTACGCAGAATAGATGAGATTTTGCAAAGGTAGTCGCTGACGCCTTGAATGGCAATGAAAGAAAAATAATAATTTTTCAACATATTTGCTCATAAAACAGCTATATTTGCACTTTGTTAAGGTCCATAATCCAGCTTGTTAAATACGCGTGCTTTTTTCATTAATATTACCGCATTAGTGTTGTAATTTTTGTCTTTTCTTTTAATCGGCAAGATGCAAGGAGTTTCTATATCTATAACATTCATAATATTTTCAGGAATAAATAAACTGTGTTCGATAATATGATAAATAAATTACATGGAAATACTTCGCGCCATTGTCTCAACGTTAATTAAACAAAAATATTGATTTTAATCAAGTAACTAACTACAAATTTGTCTTAAAAGTAACAAAATATTTAATTTTAAAAAGTAGTCTGTTTGGTAGTGTATAGTCTCCTGCGCACGCATGTATACCTAATCTTTGTCTTCGACAAAAATTAATACGTGCCATTTTAACAGATATTTCTTGTTGTGAAATGTTTAACGTAATTATTAAAAAAATACTCGTTCAAATAAAAAAACAGTAATTAGTGTCAAACGTCGAAAATACTTAAACAAAAACACAAGTCCGGTGTATCGGGTGGCCTAGAAATGTGAGGAAAACGTCTAAGAAATTTCCTTCGGAAAAAAAGGTAAGCGGATTTGATTCGTTTTTATTCGCAAATGTGTTGAAAAACGTCGTAAGAAGCTTGTGCACTTTGGTGATTAAACCTTCGCAGCTTCGGCTCGCCTGCGGTTCGGGCTGCAATTTCTGAGCCTCGGGCGTAATATCCAAAATAGCGCACGTGCATCTTAATGTACTATTATAATTGCTTAACTTACTTGTTTTTTCATGAAATTCACGATTTTTATTTTTATCGAGTACATAAAAGCTTCTTCCAAGGTAAAATGGTGAGGTATTAGAAATTGGGCTTTGTGCTGAAATGAAAACCAAATAATAATTGTTATAGAAAATAAAAAAAAAACAAAACAATCCGTCACCTCTGTATGGTCAACGACAGGTCAAGCTTAACACTCGCAGTGCCACTCGAGCCCGTACCTCTATTGAAATAAGAACGGTACAAATGTGTCAAGCTTGATGTGCTTTTGACTGTCCCAATTATGGATGCATCCACTTTACACTGCCTGTTCGCAAATAATCTCTCGACGCATAATGTCACGTTCGCAAAATGTCACATTCGCAAAATGTCACGTTCGCAAAATGTTACATTCGCAAAATGTCACGTTTGCAGAGTATCTTATATATAGGATTATGTCTAATATATAAAACAATATTTATAGCACTTACTTTCTCGCGATATACGAGAGTCATCATCATCATAAATAGTACAGCGGCAATGCGCTTACTTTCTCGCGATATTAGCCAGGACCAACGGCTTAATGTGCCTTCCGAAACACCGAATCATCAAAATTTTCAGGTAATCACATGATCCATGCTGTAATGTCCTAACCAAACTTGGGAAATACCACAAAGTGATATTTGTTTGACAGTGTCCCCACCAGGAATCCGGATCAAAAGCTGAACGCGCTAACTACTAAATCACGGAAAAACAAAGTACCAACTGCAAACTTAAGTTTGTAATTCCATACAAATAATACGAAAATACAAACTTACCTTTACTTGATTTTTGTAAAAAAAATTAAATGAAATATGCAGTCAGGTGGATAACCAATTCAGAATCCAAATTATAGAACATTAAAATAAGCTCAATGTAACCGATTTTGAGCAAATCATATTTTTATATTTTAGTAGTAATGGAACACCCCTTATGTGAATTTCCACAGACCAACGCCTGGAGATTTTAGGTCTTGCAAAGTTTCATCAAGATCGTCGATCTTCGATGGATTTGCATAAAACTCTTAAATTTAAAATATGGTGTCAATCGGAATATTTGTTTAGCCACTAGACCAGGGGTCGGCAACCTGCGGCTAGCGAGCCACATGCGGCTCTTTGGATGTGAAGCTGCGGCTTCTTTTCATACACAAATATTATTAATAGTATGAAAAAAAATATATTTAAAAATATATGAATAAATATATATTTTTCTTATGAATACCTGAATCGTTTATTTTTGTTATCAAAAAGCTTTACTTATGCAAGAACTATTTATGGTCGGCTCGAAATTTTTTTGCGGCTCTTTAAATTTGTTACCTGTTTTTGTAAATTTTATTTTTTGGCTCTTCTGACCGACCGACCGACCGACGAAACAAATAAAAAGAACACTTACTTTTTTCTTCATCATCAATTTCAAGTTTCTCATTATATTTGCTTCCCATTGTTATTTTAATAGGCAAAGGTGAGGTCTGATGTGTTGGGCTTACTTCTGCAACAAAGAACAAAATAAAATTACTATATACTGCGTGAATTTTTATTCGTTTTAAACCCGAAGCTCAGTGATTCTACTCATGAAAACAAGCAACTTCACCGAAGAAAACAATTTTTTACTCCAATAAATTTTTTCGTCTCCCCTAGTAAAGTGATTACGTGATCGACTCATTTTGTATGGGAAGGTGAAAATTTTTTTTCTTCGGTGAAGTTGCTTGTTTTCATGAGTAGAATCACTCGGCTTCGGGTTTAAAACGAATGAAAATACACGCTGTATAAAATATGAATCCCCCTTACGAACCAATGATAGATGCATGCAGATACAGACATGCACTCACTGTACACCGCAAAAAAAGCGCATACGCCAGGCAACATTAAAGCCGCGATCACACCTTCCTTAATTCAGAAGCTAATTCGGCTTACATTGCTCGTTGAAGTAAAGATATTGCAATTAACATATCAAAGCCTCCCAGCAATGTATGCCGAATTAGTCTTTGAATTCAGTTAGGGGTGATCGTGGCTTTACACGACAAACATCCCAACTACTTTACACGTGTTTAACCTCTACACGAGACAAGGAGAAGTAACCGACCAGTAAGGTGGAGCGTCGTCGTATAGTTTGGACATGTGTTTTATTTATCCCTCTACCAAGAGCTCAACGATTCGAGAAATTGCTGCAAAACTGCAGAGCAAAGTCGATGTTTATTAAAATTTTTGAGGACGAATTTTTCACTCGTGTGTGTTACTTAAACCCAAGATCAAACCTAGCTGAATTCAAAGACTAATTAGGCATACATTGCTTGTTGAAGTAAGGAAATTGCAATTAACATAACCAAGCCTCCCAGCAACGTATTCCGAATTAGTTTTTGACCTGTATTACTTTTTTATACATGCAATTTTTTTAATAACATTTATTAATTACAAAGAAGCTGTCACAAAATTATTATATTTTAGGTGCGGTAGAGGACTAAAAGTTGGGTAAAAAACAGGGTGTAAAGGACAGGTTGGCAAATACTGAAAGGCATAATTAGTCAGCGTAACTGAACAACTTTAGTGAATAAGCATTATATCGCTTGAAAACCTTATGCCCTCAGAAAACAGCCTATTTCAAATTTTTCCGCGGTATTTTCAAAGACAAATGTTCGCACAGAATACAAGCAGCACCTGTGCAGTGGGCGAAGCTACGCCAAACTCAAATTAGTACAAAATTTCCGTACCAATGTCGATTGTCAACGTTGGGCGTTAAAGTTGGCAGTGATGGCTTTATTTAGATCGTTAGATTGGTAAAAATCCAATAGAATTAATATTAGGTCTTTACCTATGAAATTGCCGTTTTGTATGGCGAATTTTAGGTAAACTCAATTTTCAGTACTAACATTTTTACATTTTTCTTTTGCAGAAGCTAAAATTTAATTTTCGAAAAATATGATCTGTAAAAAAATATAATAAATCTAATGATGAAATCGGACGACATTTAAGATGAACAATTTTCGAACCTTTAATTTTATATATCAAACTAAAAATAAAAACTTTATTTTATGCATAAATTGATAACCTTGAAGTCAACTTTCAAATAAAAGACAAATGAAAAAAAATGCATTAGAATTATAGGAATTATTGTCTCATTAATCTGTAAGAAAATTTCGGCAATTTCATAGGTAAAGACCTATTAAATTGTGCCCAGTAAAAAAAATATTTATAAATAATATAAAAAAAAAATTACGCTCCACCCTACCGACCAGTGCCGATCACCGAACAGGAGGGCGGTCATCATAATCATTTTTATGCGGGCGGGCAGTGAACAGTGAATTCATGCATTTAGGCCGTCAGTGACCTGACCAGTTCTTAATAAGACCTTCTTCTACATGGTGAATTTGAACACATTCGACAAATTTTGAGGGTAACTTCTGTTATCGATAAAGATCAATTTTAGGAGATTTGGAATTCAAACGTATGTATTAAATCGATACTCAAACGTACTTGCATATTTTTTTTTTGTAAAATAAGCATTATTTATGCTACAAAAAATGCATCATTGGTGGTTGTCCACCTATCCTTTAACAATTTCAACCCAAAGATGTTAAATAAATATAGGTTACCCTACTAACATAGAATATAAGTTCTTGATACTAACAAAATATTGATAAGAAATGTCTACGTGATTATTCAAATGTGAAATAAAAGATGACTTATTTTATTTTATTTATTTTATGCTTATTTCATATGTATATTTTATATATATATATATGCTTATTTTATATTATATGTTTTAGTTAAGTGCTTTAGTGTACTTATAAGTTTCAAGAATATTTAAATTTATCGCACAATAAAAATTTTCGCCAACTCCAAATTTCCTTAGACCTTTACAAAATTTATCTATATCGATAACAGAAATTAACCTTAAAATTTGTCGAATGTCTTCAAAGCCATCCTGTAGATATGTCTAGTGCTGGATTCGACCATAATGACATCAACCATTGGTGCGATAATAGCGACATATTATCTTTAGCTTCGTAAAAGACTTAAGAATCACTTAATTTCTTCCAGCAGATAGTAAGAGTCAAAGAATATGTGCATTTTTCCATACAGATAGATTGAGCATGTTTCTATTGTGGGTTGAGCAAAGCGGTTTTCGGTTTTCTTTAGAAAAATCTGGGAAAGCCTCACGAAGTGGTTTTTGCTTGATAGAATCCTCATCGGGGATCGAACCCAGATTCTCCAGGTCGAGAGCCAAACGCTCTGGGTGACCACGGAAGCTGTTGATATAGTATGGGTTATTGTATACCGTACACCTGCGAGACCACCTGGGTCAAAGAGTATATAATAACATAGGGGGTGAACGAGTCGCACCTTGAGGCTTTTTATTAGAAATCAGAAATTTTTATTAACACTAAGACATCACAACACAACTCTATAAAAATACAATAGATGGGAAGAAACATCAAATAAATATTATCATGAGGGTAAAACACAAAAGTGGAAAAAAAAATGACAGTGCTGTGACATCGGCAGTGATAAAAGGGACTCACTCAGCAAATGCCGCAGCACGCAGGCTGCGACGCTGGTTTTCAGTGAACCCTGCTGAGTGAGGCACGGACGATAGTGTGCATAAGATATACATAAACCATATAGGTACATACATACAAACTTAAACTGTGCCTAAGAAGCAGATGATTCATAACACATAATAAGATTAATAAGTGTTAGTGTGGCGAGAAAACACAGAAATAATATTAAATAATGACGGTATGCTATCGCATCGGGACATTATCGGGATATTATCGAGTGACTTACTTGTTACTCCTGTGGTTCCCAACCTTTTTGGTCGAATGGGATGTTTCAAAATATCTAACACATTGTCCCATGCCGACTGTAACTCAACATCAAACATTAAACATACATAATAACATATATTGGTCTCCAAGCATGTACATTCAAGAGCAGGTCAAGCTTGACAATTGCTGCGCGACTCTAGCTCCTACAGCGATTGAAATAAGAACGGCACAAAGTCCAATGTGTCAAGCTAGACGTGCTCTTGACTGTACGACCGAAGTCTTTCGTGCTTGATCTCTTAATACTATCATAAATATATAAACAACTTATAGATTAGATGACTACATTAATGACAAAAAGGTAAGGTTTATGATATTCCAGCGGAAGATAAGAAAAATTTTGTACAAAGCCGACTCTTACAGTAGGCGGTGCTGCAGTGGTTTCTTGCCGTTTCATTTACGCTGCTGTCATAGTATCTTAACGGTAGTAGACTCGTTCTATTTGCATTGTATTCTGCATGTTATGACATTTATTTATTGAACGGTTCACCAACAGAAGTACATCTAAATTATAAATTAAAATAATGGACACAAACGATACCGAGAGGTACAACCAAATACAAGAGAACACAGCTTGCGAAACAAAGACTTGCATGTTTAGGGGCTGATTTGGAAATACGAGTAAGTATAATTTAATGAAAGAGTTTTTCTTATATTAGGCAAGGGCAGTCTTAATAGTTCGAACCGTTTTAAACAAGAACACTTGATCATTGCGTCAACGGCGTTCTTTAGGGTCATTATTTTAAAATGCTTGAGTCTTTTTTTGAACGATATTAATGTTGAGTTTCTTGCTGTGAACTGTTAGAAAGAACAAAAAGCGTTTCCCTATTCGTTCGATTATTTCAATGTGGATGTTGTAGTGACGGTTCCATATAAGCAGTATTCAAGCGTACTCGTAGACCGAACGAGAACGTTGTATACTGTTTTTAAGGCTGTGTTATTCTTAGAAGTTTTACAGTTTCTCCACACAAATCCCAGCAATCTGTAAGCAATTACAATGTCATCGATTTGCTAAATGAAAGTGATCTTCCTGTCAATTATGACTTCAAAATCTCTTATTGTTTAAAAATCTTCTAGGATTGTACCATTTAGATAATAGGTTGACTCGGTTGGTACTCGCTTTTTAGTAAACCTGATTTGTTTACATTTGGTCACATTTAGGGGTTACTTATTGTCATTCGACCACAGAACGACGCGATCTAGATCTTCCTGTAGTAGGAACGAGTTGACTATCTGAAAAATCTTCAGGTCATCGGCAAATAACAAAAAAAAAAATTAGGATGACGTCAGTCAGGTTGTTTATAAAGACCAAAAATAATAAAGAACCCAGATGCGAGCCCTGTGTGACTCCCGAAGAGGCTGTGTAAGAATCCGACCCGTAACCACAAACTATTACTTTTTGCTGTCTAGATGTCACATAAGTGGCAAGCCATTTCAGTAGATTCCCATGAATGCCGAGACGGTACATTTTTTTTTAAGTAAGCCGTGGTCAACTCTGTTAAACGCTCTACTGATATCTGTATAAATCGCGTCAAATTAAAAACCATTATCTACCGTATCAGTGAGAAAATTTATGTACATGGCAATAATTGATGTAGTTGACATGTTTCCGCGAAATCCATGTTAATGAGGCGTTAGGATTGATTTTAAATTATTAGAAGTACTCTGTATAATCTAAATTGAATAATTAGTCTGTCTGTCACACCTCTATATCTCAGCAACCACTCATGCTATCGACTTGAAATTTGGAATGGTTTTAGAATATGGTTGCCCAACTTAATTGCACATGAAAGAATTTTGAAAGTAATATGATTATTAATGTAAAGGGGCCCAAAATAGGGGGGGGGTAAATTTCAAATTGTCGCTTCTAGGTCGAGTGGGGTATTATATGAAAGGGCTTTACTTGTAAATTCTAAAATATATTTTTGTATTTTTTTACGTCTCTTAGTTTTCAAGTTATGATGAAAAATGTCAAAAAAAATACAATTTCCATCCCATTTCCCTTATCTCCGAAGTTTGTGAAAGGAAAAATCTGAATTAATTACAGTCAATAGAAGTTTATATAAATATTACAGTAAAAATAAAACGATCTTTCTAAGTTTCACAGTTTTTTAGAAATCTGCAAATAACCTGTACAAACAAACTGAGTTTTGCGGTCCTAAAAATGGACTTTACAAAAATACAAAAAAAATACAAGAAAAATACAAAAAGTATATCGAAACCCTCGGCGCGCGAGTCCGACTCGCACTTGACCGGTTTTTTTTAATCATCCCGTAAATTTCAAGCGGTGGTTCTACATATGAAACCGAACAACTTTTCCAAAGGAACACAGGTGATAAAAAATAACCCTGTAGATATGTCAGGTAATAAATCAGTACCTGTGCAACCGAGCTTTGCTCCGTGTATTTTTTACCGAAGCCCACCAATAGAGAGTGCTGTAGAGTTTCTAAATTACGCAGTTTCAAGAAACACAAAACAAGACGCAGTAAAAATATTCCTAGACATCTGACCTAGCTAGGTCGAATTCGCCTACTAAAACCCCTGGATATCAAAATGAGAAGTTTTTTTGCAAAAATATGTACAAATATTTCTCGTTTAATAGTATAAAGTACCTGGGCGACTAAGCTTTATTCTGTTTAATCTTAACCAAAGCCCGCTTACAGGTGGCATGGAAATGCTAAAAAACGGAGAAAATGAATTTGCCCAGACCTAACTACACCCGTATAGTAAATTTCATCGAAGCCGTTTTCGAGAGACCGATTGAATAAATATACAAGGTTGTAACAGAAAGGGTATATCAACTCTGAAGGATGTGATTCTGCCCATGAAACTGAACAACTTGCCTTAAGGAACAAAAAGGTCGGAACAGGAAAAAACTTTTGACCCCCATTCAAAATGTTCTACGAGTATTAGCTGATTAAGTTTCTCTCGGAGATCAATTTTTTTTTTTCGTATTTCAACCAATGTTCCTTAGGAAAAGTTGTTCAGTTCCATGAGCAGACTCACACCCGTTAGGGTTGGTACAGCCTTATTGTTACACCCTGTATATATTTTTAAACAAATATTGTTTGTTTAAGAGGATATGCAAATGTTGTGTGTGTGCAATAAAAAATATTGTATTGTGTTGTGTTGTACTGTACTGTACTGTATTGTATTTTATTGTATTGTATTCTATTGTATTGTGTTGTGTTGTGTTGTCTTGTGTTGTGTTGTGTTGTGTTGTATTGTATTGCATTGCATTGTATTGTATATTGTATTGTATTGCATTGCATTGCATTGCATTGTATTGTATATTGTATTGTATTGTATTGTATTGTATTGTATTGTATTGTATTGTATTGTATTGTATTGTATTGTATTGTATTGTATTGTATTGTATTGTATTGTATTGTATTGTATTGTATTGTATTGTATTGTATTGTATTGTATTGTATTGTATTGTATTGTATTGTATTGTATTGTATTGTATTGTATTGTATTGTATTGTATTGTATTGTATTGTATTGTATTGTATTGTATTGTATTGTATTGTATTGTATTGTATTGTATTGTATTGTATTGTATTGTACTGTATTGTATTGTATTTGTGAAAAGATAGATATTTCACAGTGCGCGCAGTCTTTTCGCTTGAAAGAAAGAGATAAAGCGCGCAATATGCAACGCATTAGATTGCGACAGATATACTGTGCGTGTTACTAAAACTAAATGACGTAATCGCCTGATATAAAACATCGACTTTTTGTAAAAACTAATATATATATATATATATATATATATAATAAAATAAAATTTTAGGTTAGGCATATGATAGCAACTATGAATACTTTTCTGTATTCTTAATTTCATTACTTAAAACACTTTTGACTCCACAAAAATAGGAAATAATGAAAATTGAAGAGGCAACTTTTGATTTTTATTTTGTCGAGCCGATTCTCACTAATCGTGTTTTGGTCTTAGCACAGAACAACGATAGGGCCACTTCGGCTGCGCGCGCACCCCATCATAGAAGCGAAGAGAGTAAAAAAAATTGGTTCCTTATTGAAGAGTTATACTATCCAATTTTTGTAGGCGCTTATTTTGAATGCACATCATAAACACATTCGTTGGCATAGAGACGCTGTCACTGGTTCTTTGCATCTTACTCTCTCGCAATAATAGTACTATGTTTATCGCACTCAAATGACGCTAGTAGTGTGGGTGCGGAAAACGTGTTAGTTTTAGTAAATGGTGACACTGATTTGTATTGAATGACATAAAGATTCGTCTCTAGATGTAGAGCAAGACGCATGCGCTTCAGAGCTCTGTGGATCTTAGCGACATTATCACTTGAATGGTCAAGAAACACATACCTGAAAATCACGGCAAGACACTGAGTAAATAAAAAGATATTTGTCATCAAAATACCCAAAAAAATGACATATCGTCTTGATAGTATAGACTTTCTGCGTGTTGTAGCACCATAGTGTGGTCACGAACCTCCGCATTTTGTGTCACCATTAACATTTTATGCTGTGATAGGGGAGATGTCAAGTCATTGACTTTTTATGGGGTAATATATAAGTTGTTATGATAGGCAATAATATGCTGATGTGTAGGTCACACTAAAACCCTGAAAAGTGGTACGCATAGGAAACGTATGTGTAAGGTACCTCGAAACTTGGCTCATAGACAGGGATAAGGTCAATAAGTAAAAATAAAAAATACGAATTTTTTTCGGTTGCAAATAATAAAGTTAAAAAAATATTTTGTTTTTGTCGAATATCGATAGGTCGTATGGCAGAATGAAAAGTAGCCATGGCCAGTCTTAAAAAAAAACTGACAACTGTTTTAAGTAGTCTGTGGTCGGTTTATACAGCTTTTTAGGGTTCCGATACCAAAATGGTAAAAAAAAGGAACCCTTATGGTGCCGCTCTGTCTGTCTGTCTGTCTGTCTGTCCGTCTGTCTGTCACACCTCTATATCTCAGCAACCACTTATGCTATCGACCTGAAATTTGGAGTAGTTTTAGAATATAGTTGCCCAACTTAATTGCACATGAAATTTTTTTGAAAAAAGTATGATTATTAATGTAAAGGGGGACAAAATAGGGGGGGCCAAATTTCAAATTGTCGCTACTAGGTTGAGTGGGGTATCATATAAAAGGGCTTTACTTTTACATTTTAAAAAATATTTTTGTATTTTTTTAAGTTTCTTAGTTTTCAAGTTATGATGAAAAATGTCAAAAAAAATACCATTCCCCCCCCCTTATCTCCGAAGTTTGAGTAAGGAAAAATCTGAATTAATTACCGTTGAAAGAGGTTTATGTAAACTTTACAACAAAAATAAAACGACCTTTCTAAGTTGCACAGTTTTTTAGAAATCTGCAAAAAACGTTTACAAACAAATTTAGTTTTGCGGTCCTGAAAATTGACTTTATTGCTTCCAAAAATACTATAGGTATATCGGAACCCTCGGCGCGCGAGTCCGACTCGCACTTGACCGGTTTTTTTTTTTATGATAGGCAATGACTACTCATCACATTCTGCCATACGGCCTATCGATATTGGACGAAAAGGATTTTTTTTTAAAACCTCGTCATTTATGGCCGAAAAAAATTGGTATTTTTTATTTATCTTTAATGATCCTATTCCTGTTTATGAGCCAAGTTTCAAGGTACCTTACATATAAGTTTCCCTAGCGAATTTTGTTTTCATTTAAGAAAGATTTATATAAAATACATGAAAAATTTATAATAGTATATAGGTTTATGTGATGTGAATTTTTAAAATGACGAGAGTGAATGGGAACGTTGGAAGGGGAAGGCCTCAACATACGTTCAAAGAGCATATTCAGGACGTTCTGAATAAAGGCTCTCCTCGTTTCATATATATTTGTAAATATATTTGTATATATATTTGTATTTAAATTTGTAATTGGTTTCTCGTAAACGGCTTTAACGATTTCGATGAAATTTACCATATGGGGTTGTCGGGGTCGAAAAATCGATCTAGCTAGGTCTAATGTCTGGGAAAATTCGTTTCGACAGATACAGAAACTTACAGCGCCATATTCTGTTTGCGGGTAGCATAACTTGCTCACCATATGATATTTAATGTTGAGGCGGCTAAGCAATATTTGTATATATATTCTTTATTGTGCACAAATAACATAAAATTGTAACACTAAATTTGTTTACAAAGGTGAGCTTATCTCTATAAGAGATCTCTTCCAGCCAACCTAGCTGGTGTGAAAAAATTACAGAAATGGGCACAGGAATGTGCTTTTAGAAGTGTGAAAACAGAATAAAAAAAAATGTTTTAAATAAATAGTAGACTATCATAAACTACACACACTAATATACTTCAAATTACAATATAAATAATAAGGCATATAATAATATAAAGAAGGATTAACATACTTTTAAAATACATACATACATCCTATACTATTAAACGAGCAATATTTGTATATATATAAATATATATGTATAATTGTAATCGGTTTCTCGAAAACGGTTTTAACGATTTCGATGAAATTTACCATACGGGGGTTTTCAGGGGCGAAAAATCGATCTAGTTAGGTCTCATGTCTGGGAAAATTCGTTTTCTCAGTGTTTTTAAGCATTTGCGTTTAAGAAAAAGCCCTACAGCGCCATCTGTTGGCGGGTAGCATAGCTTGCTCACCCGATTATATTTTAATGTTGAGACAGCTATTAAAGAGCGAAACTCGGTCACCCAGGTACTAAATACCTATATAAACTAAATATATTATTATGGTTGCGATAAGTAGTTATCTTTTCTCGTATCTTAAACGATGTTATTGATGGACTGCTTTGTATATATAGCCTTGGGAAATTTCTTTCATAGTAGCACAGCTTGGGAAGAGAAGGAGTTGAAAAAGAAAAACATATATTGTACATATATTTGTAATCGGTTTCTCGAAAACGGCTCTAATGATTTTGATTAAATTTAGTTCAAGGGGGTTTTAGGAGACGGAAAATTAATCTAGCTAGGTCTCATATCAAAGAAAATTCGTGCCCTCCAATTTTTGAACATTTCTTGAAAATAGCACGTTTCAGAAACCTTACCGTGCCATCTGTTGTGGGTTTTGGTTAAGAGTATACAGAGCGAAACTACGTCACCCAGGTACTATCTTACAAATGGGTATAATTGTAAGCACACGAAAAAAGAAAATGTTTTAAATTTACATACATACATACATAACATCACGCCTTGTTCCCGTCGGGGTAGGCAGAGACCACAGTTCTCCACATGCTACGATCTTGACATACTTCCCTTGCTTCCTGAACTTTCATCAATCCTTTCATACATGCTCGTCGGTTTAGGGTACTTTTAACCTGGCCTTTATTCAGAACGTCCTGAATTTGGTCCTGGTACGTTCGCCGAGGCCTTCCCCTTCCAACGTTTCCATTCACTCTCGCCTTGTAGATCTCTTTCGTCAATCTTCCTTCATTCATCCTCTCTACATGACCAAACCATTTCAGCACCCCTTTGTCAATTTTAGTCACTACGTCTTCTTTTACGCCACAACGTTCTCTTATCACACTATTTCTAATCTTGTCACTTAATTTCACACCAATCATACTCCTCAACGCTCTTATTTCTATTGCATTAATTATACTTTCATGCTTTTTCTGCCATGCCCAGCTTTCACTGCCGTACATCAGTGTTGGTACCAAAACGCCTCTATAAACAGCCAGACGAGCCTTGTGAGACACCTTCTGACTCTTCATAAAGCTTGTTACACAGTTAATTTATCAGGACCTGGGCGACCGAGCTTCGCTCTATAATAGCCGCCTCAACCTGAAAATATCATCGGGTGAGCAAGCTATACTACTCGCCAACAGATGGCGCTGTAAGTTTCTGTCTAAAATGAGACATGAGACCTAGCTAGATCGATTTTTCGTCCCCAAAAACGCCCGGATACTAAATTTCATCAAAATCGTTAGAGCCGTTTTCGAGAAACCGATTACAAATATATATACAATTTTTTTTTATATATTTTTATTTATATTTATTTAGGAGAAAAAACAGACAGTAGCGTATATACTCGTAGGTTGACTTTTAATTAGTTCTTGATAGAAAAAGGTATGAATGTACTCATGACACTGAACAACTTCCCCCAAGGAACATAGGTCGAAATACGAAAATCATGTTTTGACCTCCCACAGAAACTGCATCAGCTGATAGCGCATTTTGTATGGGAGGTCAAATGTGGTTTGTCGTATTTCGACCTATGTTCCTTGGGAAAAGTTGTTCAGTATCATGAGTACATAGGGGGGGCCAAATATCTTTTGCTATCAAGAACTAATTAAAAGTCACACTATATAAGATCTAAATGAACAGAGCTAAATTAATGTGCTTAACACTACCTCCATGTACACTCAACAGCTCGTCAGTAGAAACACTTTTGGACTTTATGAAATGGAAATAGAGTTGAAAAAGTTTCTACCGACGTGCGGTTGACCGTACATTGCTCGTTTAATAGTATAGGATTAATGAGTTCGTAAATGATGGCAATAAATTATGACGTCACAAGCTAGTAACTTCATACTAAATCCCTAGACTATTTCAGTTCTTTTTAGGGTTCCGATACCAAAATGGTAAAAAAAGGAACCCTTATGGTGCCGCTCTGTCTGTCTGTCTGTCTGTCCGTCTGTCTGTCACACCTCTATATCTCAGCAACCACTTATGCTATCAACCTGAAATTTGGAATAGTTTTAGAATATACTTGCCCAACTTAATTGCACAAGAAAAAATTTTGAAAAAAGTATGATTATTAATATAAAGGGGGCCAAAATAGGGGGGGCCAAATTTCAAATTGTCGCTACTAGGTCGAATGGGGTATCATATGAAAGGGCTTTACTTGTACATTTTAAAATATATTTTTGTATTTTTTTAAATTTCTTAGTTTTAAAGTTATGATGAAAAATGTCAAGAAAAATACCATTCCCCCCCCCTTATCTCCGAAGTTTGAGTAAGGAAAAATCTGAATTAATTACAGTTGACAGAAGTTTATATAAACTTTACAGCAAAAATAAAACGATCTTTCTAAGTTGCACAGTTTTTCAGAAATCTGCAAAAAACCTTTACAAACAAATTTAGTTTTGCGGTCCTGAAAATGGACTTTATTGCTTCCAAAAATACTATAGGTATATCGGAACCCTCGGCGCGCGAGTCCGACTCGCACTTGACCGGTTTTTTAATCCAAAGCTTACCAACAAATTATGCAGCCATGAAACTAAAACCAGATTATATTTGACGGAAAGAATAACATTGTTTACAAACTTGTTTTTTCTGACAGCTTTAGCCGATTGCTTTTGACACAGCTGCAATATGTGTTTGTAAGCGTTGGAATTAACAAAAATAAATGGTACAGTAGCACTGCACTTACTTTTTCGCGTCCGAGTTATTCGGAAGTGTCCCCGCCCGGGAATCGACCCCAGAACTTCCAGATCAAGAGCCGAATGCTCTAACTACTAGATTATAAAGGGCTGCGGATAGGTAAAGAGTAAATAAGGACCAAGTGCAAACTTAAGTTTGTAATTTCATACAAATAATATGAAAAAACAAACTTACCTATACTAGATTTATGTAAAAAAAAAAAAAAGAAATATGCAGTCAGGTACATAACCAATAGAATTCCAATTTGAAGCATTAAAATAAGCTCATTAAAACCTATTTTGATTAAATCACAATTGTAAATTTTAGTAGTAGGGGAACACCCCTTATATGATCTTCCACAGACCAATGGATACTGCCGAAAGATACCTTGCATGGAAAGTTTTGGTCATGCAAAATTTCATGAAGATAGTTTGAGCCGTTTTTGAGAAAATCGCAATTTTTCATTTCCATTGTATGACGGCTACCCTCAAAAAGAGAGCCAGCAAGAAACCACTCAGTATCCTGCGATGAATTTACAAGAAAATCTTAAATTTAAAATATGGTTTCAATCGGACTATTCGTTTAGCCGCTAGGCCAAAGCGTGACGGACAGACCGACCGACCGACGGACGGACATTTTAATTTTAAAAGGATTATATTAATATACAGCGTGTAACGGAAATGTATGATACTACTAAAGGGTGTGATTCTGCCCACAAAACTAAACAACTTTTCCCAAGGAACATAGGCCATAGAACAAAATCAATTAGAGACTGCATCAGCTGATAGCGCATTTTGTATGGGAGGTCGTATTTGATTTTTCGTATTTCGACCTATATTCCTTGGAAGAAGATGTTCAGTTTCTTTGGGGAATTCACACTCTTCAGTATTACCACACCTTTCCGTGACACGTTGTACACACGGCCGCACATCAGTAGAAACACTTTTGGACCTTATGACGTGGTAATAGAGTTGAAATTTTTTTTACCGACAAGCGGTTGACCGTACATATTCACAGCTCAATCAAGACACAACAGTAATAGTTAATACTTACCCCACCCCATAAGCCGAGCTTTGGGCGCAAAAACAATAAAAATTCATACTGTATAAATATAGGTAACTATATATTCTTCTCATGAAAACAAGCAAATATCCCGAAGAAAAATGTTTCCTCGACAATAATTTTTCGCCTTACCAAACAAGATGTTGACATAATAATCATAATCATAACTTTATTTGCATAACACAGCAAATTAAGTTGTTAGGATTACATATTTGTACCTTGTGTATAACCTGCGGGCAGGTGTGCAAATTTTAAACATTAAATTATTAGTAAATGACAAAAAAAAATCGACGAAAAATTATGTTATGAGTAGAATCACTAGACTTTGGGAATGATGATTATGATTATTATAAAACCAATTTGGCACCACATTTAAGGAAAATACTTGGTTCATATTATTTTATTTATAACTACTTTGAAACTGTCAAATTCTAAACACGACCAAATTGAAAAGTTCCTTTTTCATTGTAAGATGTTATCCTGGATGTTACCAATCTCTTAGTGACATAATAATTACATTACTTAAAAAAAAATACTTCTACCAAATCAATTAATAGAAAAAGATTAGATTTTGACCCTTTGATTTGATTTTAATACTACTTTAAAACACTCATAATCAAATCTTTTTCTATTTACTCTAAACTTTTAACTTTAAATACTCTAACTTTAAATACTCTAAACTACTAATACTAATTAGTAGTATTATTATTAGTAGTATTGACGTGTTTATTTGTTAAAAATTTAGAGTTCAAACAAATTTTACACACAAAATCAAATCAATTATTAATATTAGGGGTACACCAACAAGCTGCTGTATTGAATGGAAAAATTTAACGAAACACAATTTCAGTACAATGACTGCTATTTTTTTTTATGAAAAGTAATAAAAATATTTAGAGTATGAATGTATTTCTTTTTTTAAATGTTGGAAAATACATTTATGAAATGCATGATCTTATTAATTAATAATGACGATTTAAGACGACCGATTTTCGAATATTTTATTTCAGATTATAATTAACCTAAAAATAAAAACAATGTTTGGTGCGAACATCTGAGATCTTGAATTACACAAAAAAAATAGAATATCTAAAGAATGACAGGTATAATGGTCTTATTCATAAATAATATTTCTGTGATGTCATAGGTGTACCACTAATATTTACTTACACCAACTTGTGATTTTATGTTGTGAAAAAAATCCCCCACACCAACACTATTCACAAAATTACACAATATCAAAATTATTAACAAATTTCCAACTAATTTCTTCATTTTATAACTTAAAATAAGTTAATAAGTCCGTGTGATCACATTGCTTGCTTTCACTTTACATTGAATGGTCACAAGAGACAATGGTATCTGAAAGTATCATCTTACGATGTTTTAATTTCAGCTGCTGGCAACTTCCCATATGAACAATAGGACATTTATCTGCCTATCAAAAAACATTATAATATATATATTGACATAGTTATCTATCAGTTAAGCCTAGAAGTTAAGTGTTGGGCTCTCGATCCGGAGGTTATAGTTCAATTCCCGGTGGAGTCAGTGTCAATCAAAAAAAGTTTTTTTGACACTTCTCCAGTTTGAATTAGGCATTGTAAGATGAATTGCCTGATTGCAACTGATTGACCCAAAAGTGAGGTGAATTTGTGTTTCGGAAGGCACGAGAAGCCGTTGGTCTCGGGTCTCAGCTTCTTTCTATGGAAGAACAGGTTTATAGCTGGTTATAAAAAGAATACGAGAGTAAAATAACTGTATAGCCCAAACAGTGATATAAGAGTATGGAACGATACGATATAATAATGTAAGGTCCAATGTATCAAACTGGACGTGCTCTTGGCTGTATTTATAACTGTTTTTTCTATAAGTAATGTTTGGAATTGATTCTAACGTAGTCGCGAGTGAATAGGCTTGTTCTACTCGTAGCTCTTACTATCGTCGTTAAAATTAATTATTGTAACAATAGTTACAGTGCCTTGTGTTGATTTGCCTTAAGTCTTACATAGAGCATCTCTAAAGATTACTAAATAGAGATATACAATATCCATTTTTAGGGTTCCGTACCCAAAGGATGATACCCAAAGGAGGATACCCTTTCTGTCTTTTGGCCGACAATTATAGCTTTGTTTTTTATCTCTATCGTAAAAATAGGAACACTTATAAGTGTGAAAATTGGTTTGTTTGTAGTGCATTAGCTATTAATAAACAACAAAAAATAGGAACTGGTCAAATAAAAGTCAGACGCGGGCGCATTTTAATACACTTCTGCGCGACTACGACAGTATTTTGACTAAGTGGTACAGCACCCTCGGTGTACTGTTTAGACGGTTTTTAATTAAACTAATTTCGTATTTTCCCGACACACACGTGGTATCGCACCGTCTGACAAGGCTGACTCAGTGTAGCCACGTCACGGTCAGTGTGGAATTTATTATTAGTACTAGTGACCCGCCCCGGCTTCGCACGGATGCAATGCTGATACTAAATATACTACAGAATATCTTTTTATACAACGTTCACAGCTCTTTTGTCATTAGACAATACAAACACGTTTTCTTTAGAGGTTCCTCTAGAAAGAGCTACATATAATTGGACATGGTGAAAAAAACCCAACGCTCAAAGGTGCAACGTTGAAAGTTTTACCTTGCGTTTTATCAAAAGATATCTTTATCGGAAATTGTAGGCGTTTAAGTTGAAAAATCGTCCGGTACCGCCGCAACCACTATATCCCTGCATTTTAGATCTGTAATATATTCGAAAGTATTCATTTAAATTACATGCTGTGAAGGGCCATATTGATCTTTAATTAACGCACAATGTGTTTAAGGTACTTATTTAGATAAGTATTAATGCTGTATTGCTTAAAATTGCTTCGTAAAGAAGCCAGTGTTTCTCGAAGTATAAAAAATGGTTATTGTGGGTTAGACATATACCATTCAGAATTTTTTTGTAGACCTTTTTAAGGTGTACAATACTGTGATACATTATTTTGATCTATCTCGTAGGGTTCAGACAGCGTTTGTAATGTAAGCGCAAAAAAAAGTGTTTATTGACGACATCACATTAGAAACCTCTAAAATTATCAGTGTTTCTCTACTATATTATGCATGTTTTATGCATGAGCATCTTCCTCTTAAATCACTCTATCTACTAAAAAACTGCATCAAAACCCGTTGCGTAATTTTAAAGATCTAAGCATACATAGGGACAGACAGACAGACAGCGGGCGACTTTATTTTATACTATGTAGTGATAGAGATGATTAGTGTGTTGCACTCGGTGCGCGACTAGGATTCGCACTTGGCCAGTTTTTTATAAGTATCACTTGCTTAAATATCAATTCAGATTGAAGTCAAGCAACATTCCTAAATAGGGCAGAATTATCACAGTAACATTATCACATTTGTAAAATTTCTATAAAACTATGGTAGATTTTTAACAGTGTAATAATTTGTACTCGTAACAATACAAAACTATACTTAACCCGACCCAATTTAGAGATATATGTAACTTTTTTACGGATATGATTATCTAACTTCTACAATAACATTAATCAAGCAAACTACCTACTCTACTATTGCATGTAGTAACTAATCAAAAGTTAAAGCTGCATTTGAATTTGTAAACGGTCTCTTTCCAACAAATAACAAAATGCGTAATTAGGAACAGAGCACAAACACATTTCAAAGAAAACAGATGACTTGCTTCTAGAAATTTTTTATTTTTAGCGTCGTGACTGTCAGTTTGTTCGTAAACAGAGCGAGAGCCCTAAGTCGCAGGGTGTCACCTCTTAAAGGTGTAATTCCACTAGAGCTTTTTATTTATTTATTTTATTTCTTAACAACATCAACAGTACAGTCATGACAGGTTATCCCAAATCGACAATGTAGCTTAAATAATTAATTAAATATATAAAAAACATAAAACAGTCATTAATAATACTACATAATATTACTCAGTCTCACTACACAGATTCTCAGTTAATAATTTACCTAGAAATAGTTTGTTTAAAAAATTATAATAATATCTAAAATGATAATAAAAAATAATAACTAATAAATTTATTTCAGGTTATCACATAATCACAATGTCAATGTCATAAAAAAAAACTGTATAATTAATTCTGCTATCAATAAAATGTAAATGGAAGAGATTAATAATATAACAACACTTATAACTACCTATTCAATAAAATTTTAGATGTAAATATGATAGAGATTTATAATATAACAGAACAAGCAATTCATTGACATAATAGTACAAATTATTTTCACATTAATGTTCTTATCTTAACTAGTTAAATATTTTTCTAATACATCTACAAGATTCGACAGTGAACAACAAAATAAATCGATTTCCCTAGACACAGAATTAAGTGTTCGAAGGGCTGTGGTAAGCGGAGCGTGTTTAAGTAAATTTGTCCTACATTTTGGTAACTCGAACACATCGTTCCTTTGCTCCCTTCTCAACCTAATATTTGGTACTTTTAGTTCAATGGCCTCCAACAGTTGCGGATTGTTTAGTGTTCCGATAAATACTTTGTACACGTATATTGTGAGTGCTAATTTCCTTCTAGTTTCCAGTGAGTTATATCCGACCATTCCTGTCACAAACAGTGTTGGATACATCAATGGAAAGAATGGATAAACGCCATATTGTTTGTAGTACAGGTATCGCAAGAATTTATTTTGTAATGTTTCTAACATCACCTATATTTTGTCCAATGAGGTGTCCATATCATGGAGCTACTTTCAAGGCGACTTCTAACCAAAGCATTGTATAACACTTTCATAGCTGTAATGTTTTCGAAGTCTTTTGTCTGGCGGATAACAAAACCCAAATTCCGAAATGATTTTTTGCATATATCCGTAATATGATTGCTATAATTAAGGTCCTGTACTACTCTAATCCCTAGATCACGAACTGACACTACTCTATTCAGTGCTACGCCCTCCATACTGTACTTAAACTCCAGTGGACGCAATTCTCTGGGTCATGACATTAATGCACACTTAGAGATATTGAATAATAGTTTATTGTCATTACTCCATTGAACAATTCTGCCAATATCTCCTTGCATTTGTTCGCAATCCATTGAGTCTTTCACAGTAATAAACAGCTTAAAGTCATCGGCGAACAAAAGGCATTTGGCGTGCTGTACAACGTCAGGTAAGTCATTTATCATAACCAAAAATTCTAAGGGCCCTAGGTTAATGCCCTGACTTACACCTGAACGCGTTTCGTAAGAGTCTGACGTCTTTCCTGCAAAATCGAACGCCTTCTTAAAATCGAAATACGCTACGTCTACTTGTCCACCCACTCGCTCGTCTAGAGCATTCGTAACATGTTGCATAAAACACATATGGTTCGAATGTGTTCCTCGTCCCGGGCGGAATCCATGTTGACAGTCCGAAAGTGTTGGATTTAGTTGCGGGAATATAACCGAATACAAAATTGATTCAAACACCTTGGCGAACGTTGAAAGTATGGCAATAGGCCTATAGCCCGATACATCCGTTCCTGCGCCTACTTTGGGTACTGGAATCACTCTTGTTATTTTCCATTGTTCCGGGTACTTAGCCGCCTCTATGCAAAGGTTGTATATATAGAGGAGTGGTTCCGCTAAAACTGCAGAGCAATCTTTTACTAAGAACGGAGGTATTCCATCCGGGCCAATCGAACTCTTAGGTTTCAGAAGCGCTAATGCCGTCTCTACCTCTTTCAATGATAAGCGGGGAACATGCACGCGTGCGGCTGTGGGGCCACTCCTCGCTGCTGCTGCTGCATCTCTAGACGCGGGGCTTCGCGTTCGTACACCGATTGAAAGTATTCCGCAAACGCATCCGCGCACTGATCTTCCCTCAACAAAATATTATCTTTAGTGACTTGGGGTTTACAACGCTTTTCTCGTTTATTGTTAGTGTAGGACCAAAAAGCCTTAGGATCTTTTATAAACAAATTTTGTATTCTATTTTTAAAATTTTACTTTTAACTATAGCTCGAAACTTCGAAAACATTTGATAGTCAGACCAGTTGTCACTGGATTTATATGCCTTGTGCCATTTAGCTTTCTCCTTTATATCGTGTATAATATCTGCTGTGTACCACTCCGGATACGAATACACTTTGTTTGACGACGGCCTATAATGTTTTTCGGGGGTGAAATTACTGATTAGGTCATTTAAAATACAATAAAATAAATTTACTGCTTCTTCTCATATAAACCAGTCCAATCCACATTCAACATGGATTCATATAAACCCGGAAAGTTGCATTTATAAAAGTTCCATTGTTTGTAGTTCTTTCTTTCAGTGGTATCTTTTGCAGGGACACATAGCCGCGATCCGTGGTTCCGTTCCCGAGAGACTACGCGTTTTTGTTTACAAAGCACACACAACGGTGGATGATGCAAGTCAGGTGTCGGAACCAAAGATTCGCATTCCTGTTTTACTATAATGTCATGCATATCCAAGTTAGAAAGAACTGAAAAATGAAAATGAAAAATGAAAATGAAAATGAAAATGAAATTTATTATACTCAAGAGGGTTATTTACAGTTTATCTAGTCCTTACACTAGGATTCCCTGTATCGCAAGGACTAGGTATTTCTACCTGGAGTAACAATTAGACTTAAAACTAAACCAATGGTATAAGAACTAAAAAATAATAATAAATATACAAGACCATATGTGAGTAAGTGATTTGAGTGAATGGGTGTGTTTGGGTATTGTGTGGAAGTGTTTCGATCAAGTTGCGTGGATGTGTTAGCTTAAGTGTAAGTGCATTGGGGACGTGTTGGGTTATATTAGTGTATTGGCGATAAAATTTTAGGTAGGACTGTTTAAATTCATACTAGGGGAATTAAGAGGTTTTCGGTATCATTGTAGTTGAGGGTCAATAGCCAGGTGTAAAGCGATTTTTTACAGCAGTGTTTTGTTAGGGTAACAATTTGTAATTTAGAATTTATTTTGTTGTACAGGTAGGGACCTACATGCCTATAAAATTTTCGAGCAAAACTAGTACGTACAGGTGGCGGAATCCATTTTAAGCGTCGTGAGGTTTTCTGAACAGAAGCCAGTGAGGATTTGTGAAAGCGCAACGTTGTAGATAAGAAATACAGTTGTCTAACACGTAGGAATTTTGTTTCATTATATAGAATGTCGGTTGGGTAACGGAAGGGTTTGTGAAATGCAACTTTAATAATAGCTCTTTGAGCTCGTTCTACTTTAATAAACCGACTTTTGTTAGCTCCACCCCAAGAGACTATTCCATAGTTAAGAAGAGACTGACACAAGGTTATATATACAAGTCTTACCGTATCCTGATCAGCTACAACACGAATCCTTCTAAAGATGTGCATAAGTTTTCGCACTCTATTACTAATTATCTGTATCTGCTGCGACCAGTTTAGGCAGTTGTCGATAATGACACCAAGATATCTTATGTGGCTGACCTGTTCAAGATTTGGGCAATCACAGGTGTTTGGGACGCAATCAGGGCATGAATGCAAAACGAATCGCAGACTCGGTGAAGGAGCGGTACGTTCAGATATGCGGAAGGTGAGTATTTTTGTTTTATTAGCGTTAAGTGTTAGCAAATTTCTTTGTAGCCAAAGCGCTACCTGTCGCAAACCGTGTTCAACCGAAACTTGTAGCGATTCCCAGTCTCTGTCATGGAAGATAAAGGCAGTGTCATCGGCAAACGCAAAGAGTTTCATGTTAGGTAGGTTAATGGAGCAGAGATCATTCAGGTACACAAGAAATAACGTGGGTCCGAGGACACTACCTTGAGGAACTCCAAAGGCGATGCTGGTGTAGTCACTAACGTTATTTCCTATTTTGGTCTGCTGTTTCCGGTCGAACAAGTATGATGAAAACCAATTTAGAGCAATACCTCGAATACCTATAAGTTCTAGTTTTTTTAGCAGGATCGGGTGGGAAACGGTATCGAAGGCCTTAGCCAGGTCGATAAATACTCCAGCGCATTTTAAACCTTCATCTAGCTTGTAGGATACAAAATCAGTCAACCCCGTTATCGCATCTTCAGTACCCCGTCCAGTCCGAAAACCAAATTGGTTATTTGATAGCAAATTTTTCCGTTCTAAGAAGTTCATAAGGCGATGATTCACGAGCTTTTCCAGTATTTTTGAAAGAGTGCTTAAAAGTGAGATTGGTCGGTAATTTGAGGGATTGTCTTTGTCTCCTGTTTTATGGATCGGGACTACTTGTGCAACCTTAAAGCAGTCAGGAACAGTACCCGTTGATATGCTAAGGTTACAAATATGTGCAATTGGTGCCGCTACTGATTCCTTGATTTGCTTAAGTATGTTATTTTCTATGTTGTCCCAACCGGCTGCCGATTTGCTCTTAAGACTAGCAATAATACGTGAAATTTCGATTTCATCTGTTGGGGTCATGAAGAAAGATTCGGCGAGGTCTTGATTAAATTCAAGATTGGTTGCTAGCTCATCTTCAGTCTTGCCGATTTTGTTAATTATTTCCGAAGCGTAGGTTGCTCCTATATTCGAGAAATAGTTGTTCACTACATTAAGTGCAGATGTAGGGTCATCGCTTAGCTTCAGAAGATCTTCGCTGCTGGTTTTAACACCTTTTAGACTACAAATTTGCGATATTGCATCCCAAGTTTTTCGGCTGTCGCCTTTACCGGATTGTAAAAGGTCTCTGTCGTATTTGTCTCTAAGGTTTTGAATGATGTTGTTACAATAATTTCGATAGGATTTGTAGTGTTTTTCCAGGTCCTTGTTGTCTGGATTTTTACGTGTTTCTATGTGAATTTCATTTCGGCGCTGGATGCACCTCAACATGCCTTTTGACATCCAAGGTTTTATGACAAAGTCTACACTGCGAATTTTTTTTCGCGATTTGAATTTACTAAGAGCCTTGTTGTAGATGTCTATAAGGGTCATAGTAGCTTGGTTTACATCTGTATCACAAAAAACTATGGACCAATCGAAGTTATTAAGATACGCAATTAGACCTGGGTAATCGATTTTGAATTTATATTTTTGGTGATTGGCTTTTTTGGGGTACTCAAAGTCGATGCCTAAAATGATCATATCATGGTCAGTGATATCACACTTACATACAACTACTCGTGTTGACTTATTTGTTTTTATTAAGTAGTGATCCAGACAGTTTGAGCCTCGTGTAGGTAGTGTGTGTCCAGGGGTGAAGCCGTAGTGCGCTGTTAACAATAGGTAATCATCTTTGTTGTTGTCGATAGAATTTTCTTTTATGTCGATGTTAATGTCACCGGCAATGATACAGGTATCGCTTGATATGCCACCCATTACAGACTCCAAGGAGTTCAAGAAGTTTTGTATTTGTCGTGTTGACGGAGATCTGTACACCGCAATAAGAGTCACACTAGAATCGAGTTCAATGATTAAACAGTTGGCATCTATAAATATTGGTTCCAATATTTTGACAGATAGGTTTGATTTTGAATAAACTACGACACCACTATTCTGATTAATAAAAGATTTCGTGTAATGGCAGTTGTAATTTTCAAGGTTTAAACCATTAAAAGTAGAACTTCATCCAAGCATGTATTGTTACAATTGCAAATATGATTAAACTGTCTAAAGTTGCAGACTGTCAGAAAGTACTCAAAATAACATTGTATTTCTTTATTTGATGAATACATGTTTAAGTCCCCAAGTAAAATCATGTTTCGGTATTTAGCATTACATTGCTCAATAATGTGAAACATCCGCATATACTCACTTTCCTTACTATTAGGGGGGATATAAACCACACAGCACATAATTAGACGTTTATTTTTTTTATATACCTCAGCACATATTAATTCAAACAATTCTGCATTTAAATTGGGGATGTCAGGTAATGGCAATGGCTTTAGGCTAAGGTGTGGTGCTGCGATCAAGAGCACACCTCCGTGCTTGCGGCCGTCAGCACGATCGCAACGTACCACACTGTAGCCGCGCGGTACTAGTTCTCCATCGTTAATAGATTCATTTAGTCCGCTCTCCGTAACTGCCCACAATTGTGCAGTAGATGTACTAATGCTTTCATAAAACTCATTAAGTTTCGTGCGGAGCCCTCTTGTATTTTGATAACATATGTATAAGTCGTGATCATTATTTATTTTAGGTTTAACTTTAGGGACGAAAAAATTGTAAATCTGTTTGTGTTTGTCTGTTTTTAAAACTCCTCTTTGATTGCGTTTCTTTTTTAATACTTTTGTTATTATAATTCAATAAGATTATATCCAACACCATTGATCTGCAAGTGTTACCCTTATCTAGTAAGCCCTTATTATTATAACATAAATCTATACAATGCAAGTTGTCCATGTTCTTACTGATTATTTGTATTAATTCGTTAAGCTTATATTCGTTAAAACATAATTTTTTACTAATTTTACCAAACAACACATTTGTGTTTTTTAACATGTTTAAACTATAGTGTAAAGCGGACTGAAATTTAATTAGGTTTTTGTCATGAGAACCTGCTAATATAATTACATAATCGTTCTTTATGAACTCTTCGCATTGTGCTATATTGCCCGTAATGATTTAATCCAAGGATGCATATGGTTTCAACACCGATGATACGCGATATTCATCACCAAGTCGATTCTCAAGAATACGACGCAGGCCTCTTCCAGTTTCATCCGCCAGTATCAATATTTTACTCCACGTTTCCACCATAGTTGTTCGGTGTAAATGACTTTGGTCTGGATAGGCTGATAAGTCTTCCTTCGACGAATCCAAGCTCTTCGAATCTTTTGCTATATAAAGGCTTTCCGTACATGTTTCATTTCTTGACGATTCTACTGGTGTACTCTGTTGTTCCTCATACTCTAAAGTAGTTTTATATGGCTCTATGCCCGAAGTCTCTAACTCGTTCGAAATATTTAGATCCAAATAACTTCTTACTATCTTGCTTGATGGTGTATAAGGCAAACCTTTCTGTTTTGGTTTCTTTGCCTTATAGCATGACGCTGTTGGGGTCTTGCAAATGTTTGTTAACTTTTCAACCTTTAATTGATATTTTATTATCTCATTTTTCATATCTGTATTGTCGGCCATAACCATACTTAGTAGTGTATTTGTCGATTCAAGTTCAGTCTCCAGGCTTGCCATTTTTCGTTTAAGATAGTTAATCTCATCAGATTCGGATGACTGGGCACCTGGGCAACTTTTATTTAACAAATTAGTTTGTGTTTCCATCGAGTTTTTCTCCTCCTCGCATTCTAATGATTGAAAAGAATTCTCCGTCGGTACATTTATAATGATACTTTTTTCTTCAGGATTTTGTGCTGAAGTCTGTGCTTCTGGTTCGCATATTTTATCTAACTTTTTCTTATTTCTTGTAGATACAAAGTTAGGAGATTGAGAAATTTTACTTTGTTGCTTAGAACTTGAGGAAGCAGAATTTAATACTGTTGAAACCAAATTTTGCTTAATACATTTGCTGTCGGGACATACCCATTTCTTTTTGTCTTTAATAAGGTAGAATAATTTTTCTGCTCTTGCACAAACCAAGCATTAAATTTTCTGACAACTAGCGCATTTCAAGTTATCTCTCCCTGTCATTATTTTTACGCATTTAGAACATGTCTTCTTATTCGATTCCTTTCCAGCGTTTATTTGTATTTTGCTGCCAGACATATTGCTTTCTTTTACAGAAATCACCATACAAAACACCTGACCAATGACAATGTCAGTGATAATATGATATAACTACTTGATCTTGCAAACTCATATTTTGTAGGCGCTTCCACATGACGGTACTTGACCGAGCGTAGGTAGGTAACTTGTATATTTAATGATATGATTATGAATGACCATTATCCGCAATGATTTGGTATAAACACTTATTATTTCGATAGGTTTAGTTCGGTAAATAAGTTTTTTATTTGTACTCACTGTTAATGTGTTCTTCTTTCTTTTGTCCTCAAAATTTATGTACGAGTATAATCGAAAATAGGCGCCGAAAAATTATTCACCAAATTTACACACAAATACTCGTAGGAGTATGCTAAAAACACTATCACTATTAAATTACGTTACCACTACCAAAATTATTACACTAAAATATACAATTATTAACTTAAAATATTTTTGATAAGGATTGCAAGGAGTCAATTTACTAGCTGCCAAAGCGCCTGACAGACCTCGCGATTATGCTATGCGAAGCGAGAAAGAAACTTACCAGTAATAGGTTTACTTCATTTGCCAAAAAGGGGTCTTATGTGTCACTGAATTTGCTCGCTACATCGGGGCTGCCCAGCATTTTTTTTTGAATGGAAGAGGGAGGCAGACGAGCAGGCGGGTCACCTGATGGTAAGTGATCACCGACGCCCATAGACACCCGCAACACCAGGGGGATCACAGGTGCGCTGCCGGCCTTTAAGATATTTGTAGGCTCGTTTCTTGAAGGCTGCCTTGTTGTACCCGTCCGGAAATACCTGCGCAGGAAGCTGATTACACAGTGCGGTCGTACGTGGTAAGAAGTTTCTTGGAAAACGTACGGTGGAAGATTGCCAGTTATCTAAGTGGTAAGCATGAAATGTTAACTTCTGGCGAGTGGTGCGGTGGTGAAATTCTACAGCAGGTATTAGCTCGAACAATTCCTCAGAGCACTCCCCATGATACATGCCAGAAAACAGAACATTTGACGTGAAGATAACAATTTTTTGACGGAACTTATGTAGCTGTTTAGTTTGTGATACAAATTATGTTTACTGTTTTATAACCCAGTTACAAAAAACTAATTTTAAAATATGAAAAAAAAACGAGCAGTACAATGTTTTAAACATCCGTCGCTGACAGTTAGTACGGAATTTTGCGTTGCTCAAACCTGCTTCAGCTACACTGAAAAAACGGAGAGCCAACCAAGATCAATTTTCTCTTGTTTGGCATTTTGTGATTAAATCGAAAAAGATATTGATAGATTCAATACAGCGTCTTAGTCAATTTTAATTTGTGATTTTCAATTCAATAATCAAATTGAGGATCCAATAAGGTCTTCGCAAGCTCAAATGGAGTCAAGATGCTTGTTTGAAACTATCAAAATCTTGATTGAATCAGCAATTTTATTTTTAGTGTACATCTAAAGAGGCCTTCTAAGTTTTTTACATACTCGTTGAAGTGATGGATGAGAGCTGAGAATGCAACATTTGTGCAAATAATGTAGCTTTACTATTTGTAACAAAAAAATTATAAAAATCCTGAAGGATGTGAATCTTATAATAAAACTGAACAACTTGTTTCATGGCACATTACACGAAATACCTAAATAAAACTTCTGCTTAATACGAGTATAGTAACGGGAAGATGAAAATTTATTTTCGTATTTCAAATATAAAGTTTCAACTTTCTGTAGAACGGTGAAATCAATACTTATTTTTCATAATTACCTATTTTCCTTTCAATAAGTCGTTCAGTTTCAGAGGTACACATTTCATTTAGTTACCTCCTCATCTACTCCACTACATGACAGCTTTGTTAGAGATAGACACGTACTCGTAGTTAGTTATGACCTTGCTCGCAGCTTAGCTTCCAAATCTCTAGTGGAGCCGAACCCTTATTGCCTGCTACTCAAGAAAATTGCTGAATCACGAGTTTGAGGCACATTTAGAGGTAACACCCTCAGAACATGCTCATAAGAAGAATTAATCCTGAAAGTTTATTAAAACACTGCACATTTTATTTATGTAAGTTATTGGGTACAAATAAGGCCGAAACATTTTGTGCCAAAAATATTTACGTTAAAAACTTTTTCTTCTTGTAAAATTAAATATACATATGCATCCAAGTGTTGAAAATAAGAAGTTACTTAAATAAGTGAAAATCCGGCCAAGTGCGAGTCGGACTGACGCACCGAGGGTTCGGTACCACCACATAATATTAATTGTATTAGTTGAAATTTCAGTAAATTACTGTGCTAGATTTTTTGAACCCGACTCGCACTTGACCAGTTTTTATTATTTGTTGTTATTAGCTTATACGCTACAAACACACAAATTTTCACGCTTGTACAGTCAACGACAGGTCAAGCTTGACACTCGCACTGCTACTCTAACCCGTCTTTTGAAATAAGAACGGTACAAAGTCCAATGTTTCAAGCTTGATGTGCTCTTGACTGTACATGTTCCCATTTTTACGATAGAGCTAAAATATTGTAACCGAAATTACTCCTTTGTTTTTGAATATTTTTAAAACAAAATACTTCAGAAATTATCTACTCAACAAGTTCTAAACAAGGATACCCTACTCAATGGGGTAGGTAATTTTTTTTTTCGCACCCCCTTTAAGCTTTTTGAAAGCCCTCTTTCATTTTTAATTCTTACTAGCGGCCCGCCCCGGCTTCGCACGGGTTCAAAAATACGTTCAAAAATACCTTATTTTGAAAATCTAGTTTTTTGCTATAAATGGTTGGTTACTGTGGGTTATCCTTAAAAGAGAGACAAATACTATCGCGGACTTTTCTTAAGAGCTCTTAGAGAGCAACAATTCTTTCATACATAAGT
This sequence comes from Athrips mouffetella, assembly GCA_947532105.1. Taxonomy (NCBI): domain Eukaryota; kingdom Metazoa; phylum Arthropoda; class Insecta; order Lepidoptera; family Gelechiidae; genus Athrips; species Athrips mouffetella. Next base: position 3,477,274 of record OX383969.1, on the reverse strand, counting down.
TTCATATAAATGAAACCATTTACGCAGCGCACGCCCAGAAAGCTCTCAAGAGGCACGTTTTTTTCCGACTCGATCCACAAACATCATCACAGTTCAGTTAATTTGCACTCAATAGTTATGAATTATAGGCTTAAACCTTCCTATTGAATTAATCTATCTACGAGTATTAGTGAAAACCGGATCGAAATCAATTTAGTAGTTTCTGAGTTTAGCGATCACAGACAGACATAATGGATGGATGACGACAGAAAAACGTTTCGGGGGACTTTCTTTTATGATATGTAGTAATTTATATTTTTTATTGTAGCAGCCACAGATATACACAATTTGTGAAAATTTCAAGTTTCTACCTTACAGGTTTCTACTTTACAGTTCATGAGATACAGCCCGCTGACAGACACACATCGGAGGCATATTAATAGGGTCCCTTTTTTCACCCTTTGCAATTTTGCTAGTCGAACCCGGACCACATAATAATGGTCCAATTTAGCAAAACTGGAGGATGTAAGGCAAATCCGTAAGACAAAGACTTCTTTTTCTACGTACAGGTTTCATAAGTCTATTTTATGACATTTCTCTTCTAATATACCGAACCTACCAGGGCCTAGAGTCAAGTGGCTTTCTACAATCGCAAACGCCAGAATGAAAATGTATGGGATTGACCTTAGATTATTATAATACTAACGGATTGACATTAGCTAACGAAATGTCAAGTGACAGCTAATGTCAAATCCATAGAGTTTTATTCTATTCTATAGCGTTTGCGATAGTAGAAAGCCGCTTGTCCCAGGGCCCTGGTTGCACTTTGGCAGACCAACGTCTCGTGCTTACTACAGGGTGTGAAGCATGGGCAGGGACTAGATAAGTACTATGAGTATGGGTGACAGACGGAGAGCTAATGAACGATTTGCACGCCTCCCGTCACCTGCCGCGCTTACCGCGCTTGCCGCGACAAATTTGACTTCTGTGCATTAACGGTCACCGCCAAAGTTATTTTTTATCCGCTATACTCTCGCTACAAAATAGAAGATATGCAAGTACAAAGTTGCAAGCGTTACTAAAAACCCTTTTTATATCAGTCCACTTGTTTATAAATAAAAACCAAGTGCGAGTCAGACTCGCGCCTTAAGGGTTCCGTATCTATCTACCATATCATATACTAAAAGCTTTTGCTCTTTGACTTTAAAAACTCCGCGACCATCCAACTTGACCCCTCTTTTATAGAAAAATTCTTAAAGCGGGAGCACACCTTAATTGTTTACTATTACTTGTGAGTAAAATTTTAATATTTAATGATTTTAGACTTTTCCCTTTATTTGTACTGTGAGACCTAGCTTCTTGCCTAATTTCATAATTTTAGGTCATCGAGAAGTGCAAATTTTGGCGGCAAGTGGGTAGGGACGCTAGGCTGTACCTGCACGAAATCCCCTCTACTTTCAACTGACAGGGCTCTTCTTTCGTTTTGCGCATTGTACCCTCTAGGTTTTGCTACAGTACATAAATGTATGACATAAAAAGCCATATCTTTTGATTGCGTCGTTGTAAAAAATTGAAATTTTTAGATCTTGTGTGGTTTATGGACCTTAATATTCGTTATCAATGTCAACCTGATACCTTTACCCGTTCGTGAGAAAAGGGGTCTTGACAGACAGACGGACAACAAAGTGATCCTATAATGGTTCCGTTTTTAGGGTTCCGATACCAAAATGGTAAAAAAAAGGAACCCTTATTTATTTTGAGGTACGGAACCTTAAAAACCACCAATCGTAAAATTCCAAACTCCAAGCAAAGGAAGACATTGGCACAGCTTGTTATTTATAAGCTAGTTAGTAAGTTTCCTATTCACACTATTGTCCGAACCTTTTTCAAAAGAGTTCATGCATAAACAGCGTTGCAGTATGTATATCTTTTTCTCAGAGTAGAAACAATGAAGTTCAACATTGTAGTGAGGCCCTTTTATATACTGAATGTCACAGCCACGGCCTAAGGCTAGGGTCATGGGTCGTGATGGGAATTTCTCTTATGCCCCCGTTCTCATATGCACACGTTGCATTAGCACACGCACAATCAGTCAATCAACTCCATAAAAAACTACACACATGAACACACACACAACGTTGTTTAAGAGAAGAACGTGCGTATGAGTCATGTTAGCCTTCTATTATAACTAAGAATTTTCTTAAAACATATATTGAACGCTAACAAAACTCGCGAATGGAAGCTCTTTCTACCGTTGGCCTCATCAAACTCAAAACTCAAACTCAAAATAGTTTATTCATTGTTGGATATTAAAATCTCTTAATGACGTCAGCTAAACTACATCGCAACAAATTGGCGCCATGGTGAGAAAAAAAAACCGGTCAAGTGCGAGTCGGACTCGCGCGCCGAGGGTTCCGATATACCTATAGTATTTTTGGAAGCAATAAAGTCCATTTTCAGGACCGCAAAACTAAATTTGTTTGTAAAGGTTTTTTTGCAGATTTCTGAAAAACTGTGCAACTTAGAAAGATCGTTTTATTTTTGCTGTAAAGTTTATATAAACTTCTGTCAACTGTAATTAATTCAGATTTTTCCTTACTCAAACTTCGGAGATAAGGGGGGGGGAATGGTATTTTTCTTGACATTTTTCATCATAACTTTAAAACTAAGAAATTTAAAAAAATACAAAAATATATTTTAAAATGTACAAGTAAAGCCCTTTCATATGATACCCCACTCGACCTAGTAGCGACAATTTGAAATTTGGCCCCCCCTATTTTGGCCCCCTTTATATTAATAATCATACTTTTTTCAAAATTTTTTCTTGTGCAATTAAGTTGGGCAACTATATTCTAAAACTATTCCAAATTTCAGGTTGATAGCATAAGTGGTTGCTGAGATATAGAGGTGTGACAGACGGACAGACAGACAGACAGAGCGGCACCATAAGGGTTCCTTTTTTTTACCATTTTGGTATCGGAACCCTAAAAAGCAACAATAAAAACCCACGCGCTCTTTTAAAAATGTTTGAATGTACAGGTTTGATCTCTGTCATCACAGCTAAATTGAGGTGAAGAACTAGCCAAACCAGCAAAAAAATAACAAAAATAAAAGTCTTTACAAAAACAATGCACTCAAAAACCTTAATGCTGATCTCAATTAAATAAAAAGTACTGGGAAGGAATACAGTGAAAAATGAGAAACATCTCACTAACCTTAAATGTTTTTAAGCTTTACTGTGTGCTGGAGACCGAAGAAGACCGAAGAGTATAACCAGCCACTTTGCCTAGCGTTTGTGGACTATGAGAAGGCCTTCGATTCGATCGAGACGTGGGCCGTGCTACGATCTCTCCAGAGGTGCCAAGTCGACTATCGGTACATTGAAGTGTTGAAGGACCTGTACAAAAACGCCACTATGTCAGTTCGTCTTCAGGACCAGGACTCGAAACCTATCCAATTGCAGCGAGGAGTGAGACAGGGGGACTCCTAAACTGTTCACCGCTGCATTGGAAGATGTCTTCAAACTCCTGGACTGGAAAGGACTTGCCATCAACATCAATGGCGAGTACATGACCCACCTTCGATTTGCCGACGATATTGTCGTAATGGCTGAGACCCTGGAAGATCTCGGCACGATGCTCAATAACCTCAGTAGAGTTTCACAACAAGTGGGTCTTAAAATGAACATGGATAAGACGAAAATTATGTCTAACGCCCTTGTTGTACCCACTCTACTCAAAGTTGGAGACTCTACGCTCGAAGTTGTTGATGAGTACGTATACCTGGGACAAACAGTCCAGCTGGGTAAATCCAACTTAGAGAAAGAGGTTACTCGTCGAATCCGACTCGGATGGGCAGCGTTTGGGAAGCTCCGCAATATCTTCACGTCCAAAATACCGCAGTGTCTCAAGACGAAAGTCTTTGACCAGTGTGTGTTGCCAGTGATGACATATGGCACCGAGGCCCATCGCCTTATCAGAAAGCTCAAAGTCACCCAAAGGGCTATGGAAAGGGCTATGCTCGGAGTCTCTCTGCGCGATCGAATCAGTAATGACGAGATCCGCAGAAGAACTAAAGTAACTGACATAGCCCTGAGAATCGCTAAACTGAAGTGGCAGTGGGCAGGGCACATCGCAAGAAGAACCGATGGCCGATGGGGCGTGAGGGTTCTAGAGTGGCGACCACGTACCGGAAGACGAAGCGTTGGCAGGCCCCCCACAAGGTGGACCGACGATCTGGTCAAGGTCGCGGGAAGCCGCTGGATGCGAGCAGCGCAGGACCGGTCGTCATGGAGTTCTTTAGGGGAGGCCTATGTCCAGCAGTGGACGTCTTTCGGCTGATATGATGTGTGCTGGAAAATTCTAACAAATAGGGCTGCTCTGCGACTGCCGAAATCCTATTGGTTGATATTTTTGACGCCAAAACGATTTCTGTGCCTGAAACTTGATATAAATAAATAAATATAGCGCATTTGAAACGAAAGATAACTTTCCCCTTTTTAGGGTTCCGTAGTCAACAAGGAACCCTTATAGTTTCGTCATGTCCGTCTGTCTGTCCGCGGCTTTGCTCAGAGACCCTTAGTACTAGAAAACTAAAATTTTGTGTGGATAAGTATCCACTTCAAGAAAGTGGTATAATAAAATTTTAAAAAATATTAGTTTTAGGGTACCTCCCCCGTACAAGGGGGTGAAATTTTTTTTCTCGTTTACCCCATCGTGTGGGGTATCAATGAATAGGTCATTTAAAAATAATGTGAGTCTGCAACGAGCATTTTTCGATTTAGGGATCCGTTTTCAAAATATTCAACTTGAAAGCGCCATTTTTTTGTGGAGTCGAGTGGTACTTGACCGTTCGTCCAACACAGGTTGAAAAGGCGGTACAGCTGACTAGCCACAATGCCTCGCCCAGCCTTCAACATTTCGACCGACACTCTATCATACCCACCTGCTTTACCTGATTTCATACTTTTCATTGCTTTCATGATCTCATCCATACTTATCTCACTTGCATTACTCTCATATTCATTCTCATGCATTTCCACAGAAGACCTCGGTACGCTAGCCTCTGCTTCTCTCTCAAACAAACTTTCAAAATATTCCTTCCATCTCTTCAGCACACATTCTTCACCTTTTATAATACTTCCATCCTGGCTTCTGATTTTACTCATCTCCGATGTTCCAAACTTTCCTCGGGCTGTCCATATGGATTTCCAGAAAAACTTTTGGTTTGACTGGAAATCTTCAGAAAGCCTTCTGTCAAACTCATCTTTACACTCCTCTTTCTTTCTCTCAACAACATCCTTTACAATACCTTTCACTCTTTTATATTTCTTTCGTGCTACACTAACATCATCACTTGTGGCCTTCTGCATTCTTTGATTAGCTTTTACAGCTAACCAATCTAACCATGCTTTTTTCTTCTCACAAACAGCTGCCTGTACACTTTTATCCTTCTTTCCACCTTTTCTCCTTTTCGACACCCCACAAACATTGACAGTTACTCCTATTACTCCATCTTAAAAATTCAATATCATTCACTTTATCTAGGTTCTCAAATCTTTCTCTCAAGCCTTTCAAATATTCACTTCTGACATCCTCCTCTTGCAATCTCTCTACTTTAGTTCGTTCCAAAACGCTCGTCTGCTCTTGTGCTTTATGCCGCCACCGATTAAATAGACCACCAATTCGGGTTACAACCAGGTGGTGCCAGGTGGTGGTCTGTGTCGATGCCGACTCCGTGATATGCGCGAGCGTCCAGAACCCTTTTCCTCAATCTTTCATCCACTACTACAAAATCGATCATACTTCTCGCATCACCCTCCTCTCTTGTATACATATGGATCCTTTTGTGGTCAAACATAGTGTTTGCCGCAAAAAGATTCCATACCAAACATATCTCAAGCAGACTTACACCATTTTCATTCACACATTCATCACCAAACTTACCAACAACTCTTTCATAACCGTCACGCTTTCCTCCTACCCATCCATTAAAATCACCTAGCATGATAACTCATTAATTCTGTTCACATTTCCCTAATGTATCTCTCATATTGTCCCAAAACTCATCTATCTCTTTTTGGGCTTTTGGAGACCTTCGCGAACCCACATCCGTAGGTGCATATGCACCCAGAACGAAGATTCGAGTCAGTCCGACTTTTAGCCTGACCCAGATGAGTCTTGGGCTCACACACTCGACTTCTTTCACGCACTCTACCATTATTTCGGAAAGTATGACACCGACTCTCTGACAGCCTCTGCAGGTACTGGGAACACCAGACCTGTACGCTGTGTAAGGGCCATGTTCTGTGGTGTCACAACCTTTCCGTTTAGTCTCATTCACACACAGTACATCTATACGCCTTTCATCCATCATCTGACATACTTCATCTATTTTGCCATTCATTCCACCTCTGACATTCATCGTAGCAAAGCGGCTCTCCGTAGTCCGCTTTTCGCACCCGCGAGGAACGGGACGTGATGCGTTGCGAATCACATCGCTGCCATTTGAGGTTATAATTTTAGTAGAATCCATTGCGTTCCCACGGGCAGTAAGGGATATTCAGGTGGTCTATCCTGGCAGAGCCCCACATACCAGGACAAGGCTAGCCTATTTCTGGGTTCGCCCGGGCCCAGGGCGTTGTGACCGCTATCGACTAGAATATATTCATCTATATAACTAACATCTATCAGCACGACTTTTGTATATTTTTTTTTTCATTTTCGTACAATTTTTTGTAAAAAGGCTTGTTTTAAAAAAAAGGTTTTTTTATTCATATTTTATTTTTGATCATTATTTTCAGTTGAAATTGTTCAGTCTAATTGAAAGCCGCAACGCTTACAAGCGTGTGACCATGGTAAAGCCCCTCCAAAGTACCACACGTTTTTGCTCGAGTTCTGGAGGGAGATCCCTGTCCTACAGTAGACGTTTCATGGGATGTTCTGATTGGAAGATTCGCATCCATCCATCCATTAAATGCACCAAAATAAACTCAGTTCGAATCGGCTTAGATGTCACGTAAACAAAGTCATGGGTAACAATTAATTTCTTAAATAAGTTCTCATTGTGACCTCACCCTAAACAGAATTCTTTGTAACTGCCTGGGAGGTGACTCTTGCCTCCAAGGGCTCTTAGGCAAGAAAGGGCGGTTTTTAAAGAAATGAAGCATAAAAGCTGAGTCATACTTTCTTTCATTCTTCGAGTATTTTCGAGACAATAGATGCAAGGTAGGTAGGTACTGTTGTACAGAAAAAGCTGAACTTTTTTTATTACGGCGCAATGATGATGAGGATGAGGCTCCCCACTCATACAAACACGTTGTGCACTTATAAGGGATGCACTGCTCGCTAAAATTCGAAATTATTACTTATTTTGGAACTGTGTTAATATTGTTACGATCGTGCCATCGTGTTGTCAGCTGCCATACTGTCACGAACGTGACATCGTGCTGCCAGCTGTCAAACGAAAGAACTGTATCAAAATTTCGACAAGTAAGCTAAGAGCCGCGTGGTCCAGGGGATAGAGCGTTGGATTATGGTCGCCGGTTCGAGTCCCACCCACCCGTGACTGTTTTATCATTTGTTATTTGTTTAGAACATTCTAGAAGGAAAAGAAAGAGATAGCTGAAGAAAGAGAGCCAATTACTAGAACAATCTAACAAAAACCTAAATTCAAAAATGAGTCTAGAATGTTCGGGAACTAGTAGCACGGGTATAAGCCGGGCCGCCGAGCGGCTACACCGTAGTTCAATGGGAAGCGATTTCAAGTGAAGAACAGGAAAAAAAAGTAAGGAAGAGGAAACCTCAGAGGTAACTCAAGAGGGTACAGAGGGAAGACTCTGTGGAAGGAAGAGGTCCCAGAGAGAGGGAAGAGTGCTCGGAGGGAAGTCTCCGTAGAAGAGGTCCCAGAGGGACGAGTGCTCGGAGGGAAAACCGCATCGAAGAGGACCAGAGAGTGAACTCGGTGACGTGTATAGGAAGCTAGGATTGTAAATAGCTTCTAAAATAAACGAAAAAGTCCTACATTGGCGTTTAACTACAAATCCCGAAACGCTAGCTCGTAACAATATGTGTAAAGTTAACACACAAATCAACGAGGTTTACCATAAGTCATGACTTTTAGTGTCGTGTAATTATTTTGCGAAAATACTGTTTATTTTAGACATACAATGAGATTAAAAGTAAAAAAATCGGTCAAGTGCCCCTCTATTTGGGCCCCCTTGATAAAAATAAATCTGTCATGTTAAATTAAGTTCGGCAACCATATTATAAAACTATTCCACAGATTAAAATAGAATATGAAAATGAAAAACTGTGATGTAAACAAAGGATAGGAAGTATATTGGTAAGTAGAAAGTTTTTAATGTTTGGATTAAAGTTAGTTTGAATTTCCGTGCCTTTATTGAGAAAACCGTGCAAAAATCTTTTTATTTTTTGTATTTGTTGTTAAAGCGGCAACAGACATACATAATCTGTAAAATTTTCGACTGTCTACCTACTACGGTTCAGACAGACCGACATCGGAGGCATATTAATAGGGTCCTCTTTTTCACCCTTTGGGTACGGAACCCTAAAAATCGCCTGTTTATGTTGAATGGTTAAATAGTAGCACCTTTAGCAATTCAACATTGCCCTTACCGTTTTCTGCTTTTACCAAAGGTTTTTACGGGAACCTAACCTAACCTAATGGATTTTGAAACAGAGCCATTGCCATTGCGATTTTCGCAAAATAACAATAGTTCACAGTGTTACTCGTCTATGAAACTGTAACTGTTTGCCTATACACATAGACAGCAACAACCGCTGCGGTTGTTGCACACTTTAAAATAAATTTACTCGTCTGAGTGATTCTGGATTATGGATAGTCGTAACATTGGATTCAGAATGACGTCACTTAGCTAGCCATGCATTGTCATCCAAAATAAACGTGCATGCAAAATTTCAGCTCATTTGCGAACTGGGAAGTGGGTCAAATATAACTTCCAAGATTTTTTTTACATTGTTAGTTAGTTACAGATGAAGCTAATAAAAGCGTGTTAAAAATCGGTATTGTGCGTGTTTGACTTGGCGCAATTAGGGTTGTGTACAATGGCGTGTGGCCATCCGCATCCCTTCTGTACTACGAACTTGACCGCATAATCCAGTTGGTTGCAATAAGAAAAATATGGAAATTTCTTTCTTTTTTTTATTTTTCGTTCTTATTTTATTTTTACGATTTTTCTGTTTTTCTTTATTTCTGTGTTTTTTGTTTCTTTTTCGGTGTTTTCTTTTCTGTTTTTTTTTTTTGTTTTCGTATTTCTAGGAAAATATGGGTACGTAATAATAAACATTATTACTATAAGTATATGGTGACTTTTAATTAGTTCTTGATAAAAAAAGGTATGCATGTCCTCATGATACTGAACAACTTTCTCCAAGGAACATAGGTCGAAATACGAAAATCAAGTTTTGACCTCCAATAGAAAATGCATCAGCTGGTAGCGCATTTTGTATGGGAGGTCAAATTTGGTTTTTCGTATTTCGACCTATGTTCCTTGGGAAAAGTTGTTCAGTATCACGAGTACATGCATATCTTTTTCTATCAAGAACTAATTAAAAGTCACCCTATATTTCAAGTTCGTCAGTGGGAAGTAAACAATTCTTCGGAACAATGTTTTTTCATAAAGCTGACTTTGGTGGCTTCTCATTTCTTTGTTTTTCAATAAAAGAATATTCATTATATTTATAATAAATATCTACTAAAGGATAAAGGATACTCCACTCGATGCGGTTGGTCAAATTAATTATTTTGCGCCTCTCTTCAGGTTAATGGAAAAAAAAAGCCTATAAAACATAAAAAAATATTTTTTTGACAATTTGTATGGCTTTGGGTCAACAACTGTGTAAATTTTAAAACTTTAGCTCCATCCCTCCCGCTGTAAAACCTGTGTAACAGACAACGGACAGCCTGGTGCTCGGTTTGGACCCTAGTACGGAACCCTAGAAAAGTTGTTTAGATTTGTGTTCCTAAGACAATACAAAAATTTGGTATGGGTCAAAAAATAGAAAGTATTTCCAGTTTCCGCGCAGTGACCGCGTTTACAACCAGGTGTGTAAATAGCAATCTACCCTCATAATATATTCACTAGTCGGAGAGCCTTCTCATGTTTCTGTCAGAACTCAGACAGACGTTGTTCCTGCAATTATACGATAATTACAGCTAGTCTGGGTATTTTTAGCCCCCTGCTGCTGCCTGTCTAACAAAACTAGGGTGTTTTATGTGTATATAATGTTTTATGTGTATATAAGGGTTATACTCGTACCCATAGATTTACTTTAACATTAAAATAACTTAATTGATATTTTATATTTTAATAGGTAATTAGGATTGGACAATTTAATTTATTTTATTATTCTTTTTTTTTTTATTTAATTTTAATTTGGAGACTACAAAATATGTAACAAGTGCCTGTTCTAAAAATACAGCATCACTTTTAGACCTATCAAAGTATCAAAACTTGCACTGATTGGTCGCGCTAGAATCGTCCTCAAAATCAATTTAAATAGATAATAAAATATCTTTAAAATATAACATAACAATTATAACATAATATGAAGGATGTTTGGCGCATCGTGTGCCAAAAGGAAGTGGCCGTTAGAAAGGGGCTATCTTCTATCCATTCAGCTCCCATAACCTCTTCTAAGCCTCAAGGCTTTTTTTAAATTAAATATTTAAAAAAAATTAGCAAAATATCGAAATTCTGCATTATAACTCAAATTTTTAAAAAAGAGTAATGGGTCTAGACTCCAATTTTGTTTTTCATTTCGTTGCGCACTGTTGTGATCCATTTATTTTTTATTGACTCTCTAACTTTCCGGAAGAGGTAAAAAAAAACTTAAAATTTAAATTTTCATGGCTATAAAAAATAACTAAGGGCGATTGGGATCTTTCAAACTCATTAAAAGTTTTCTAGTCTATCTTCTTTCTAACGGTATACAGCATGTCCTAAAAGAGTAATAACAAATATTTGCTAAATTTGTGCAACGGGTCACGTACGGCTTTAATATTATTTAAGATTCGGATTATTAAGTTTTCTTGCGTAAAAAGGTAGCAAGGAGTTTTACATTCTGATAATAAAATTATTTTATCAAAATAAAACTAAAAATTTTATTTACGAAATTGATTTAAATTTGAAACAGACTGACATTTACTCATTGCCTTTGTTTTTTGACATCCTATTTATTTGGAAAATTTGTATAGGCTGAATGTTTAAAATTTGCGTTCTGATAGTTAAAGTCAAAAATGTAGTTTGTAAACGATTCATTTATTTTCTTACTGTTATTGAAGAATCATCATATCAGCCGAAAGACGTCCACTGCTGGACATAGGCCTCACCTAAAGATCTCCATGACAACCGGTCCGGTCCGGTATTGAAGAATATGCTGAAGAAAATACAAAACAATTCTGACAAATTTTTTTCGAGCAACGAATAATTTATTTATATCTGAGCAATTTCCTTTTATATTATTACGCATTGTAGCAGTAGATTGAGATACTATAATACCTTAGTTACGTACGTGGTTTACAAGTTTTTTCCAGTTAAGTATATTACGAGTATCAAAGTAAATACCAAATTTTTTATACTATTTGCAATTTGTATTGCTTCGTCATTGCAATTGATATTTAAATTGTTATTTACTTTATTATTATAGTGATTGGTTTTATGTAAATTAACTTTTAAATATTTTTTGTTTAGTTAACTTTAAATTTTGTGTATTACGTAAATTATACTGGACTCATGTTCAGCTATATTGGCTTTACTTTCAGCATCGTCAGCAAATAGAACTATTTTATGTTTAATTATTTCAGGAAGATCTTTCATTTATATTAAGAAGAGAAGGGGACCTAATATGCCTCCCTGTGGTAATCCGCAATTATAAGTAACAAAAAATGGTCTATAGTTGTTTATTACTCGTACACCCTCTTAATCTATCTTACTTTACCCTACAGATTATTTTCTGCTTGTTACATAGCTTTCAAGCGAAGATAGAGCGGCTCCTCGTATGCCATATAATTTATAAAGCAACTGTGTATGTGGAACAAAATCAAATGCCAAAAACAAAAATGAGAGAAAAAAAAAACTTTTCTCTCATTTTTGTGAATTTCGGGGTCATAGTTGGTCGTAACAGCCACGTTGCAATGCACGCTTATGTGACCGTTATTGACGTGTAAATGAGATCGAAATTAACATTGACGAGCGTGTAGCTGCTAATTTTAGCCTTAATACCGCCTCCGTAATTTCCAATACCCACTCAATATTTTATGTAAAGAAATTGCTTTAAACAATGTATCCGACCCAGTGACCCGATATTTCATTGCTAAAGCAGTCAATTAGTTCTCTTTCAATAGTCCGGCTCGAAAATAAATCGGTCCAATTTCAGCGTAACCCGAATTTTCTCATTAACTGCGAGAAAGAGGTTGAATGGGCTGGATTCAGGCATAGAAGTGACATAATTCTCAGACAAACTTACCATTGCATCTCTTAAAAAATACTGGGCATCCAGCTCCTCCCAGAACTTCACAGAACATCATTTTATGATAAAAAAATGTTCAATATTTTAGGAGCAAATAGATTCATTAAAGTAATCATTATGATAATGAATTTATTATAACAATGGATGCGATGGTAGGTTTCTTGTTTAGCGATATACTATACCTGCGGAAATTCCGACGTGCAAAGTTCCGCGACCGAAAATCTGTCAAGTATGACACCAGCGGAAATTCCACCAGATGTGTCATAGGTAATCTAAAAGGCATTGCCAGCAAAATGAGTGGAACTCTCAGAAAAGAAATTTCCGTAATCTTTCCGTCAGCACGAGACACTAGAGCGGAAGTAAGGTTTAAATTCCACTCTTCTATATCATACTTGATGGAAAGATCCGTCGAAAATCGTTCCCTACACTTAAGATCACTTCTTCGCCTCTCGACCCCCACGGTCGTCGGCTATTCTTTCGCCAATGACCTCAGCCATCAATGACCTTTTAGTTTTGTTACAACAACAACCGTAAGGCAGCAGTGTTTCAAATTGAATTAGCAAGATTAGTGGAGTTTATAAAACAGCTTTTGTTGACTAGTGGTTAAAACGTTATAATATCGATGCTGCGGTATTGGATTCGAATCCCAGTGGGATCATTCATTGTAAATCAAAAATTCCTTTGTGACACTGACCCCAGTTTGGTTAGGATATTGCAAGATGACTGACTGTCTTAGAGAAGTAATTATTTGTTCAACCATTATGTAATTTTTTCAGCAAGATGATTCTCATTTGTGCGGTAAAATATGATTTTTACCAGCAATAATTAAAATAGGAGCAGGAACACTTGCTTCGCAAAAAAAATGTATTTGCGCAGCAAAATGAATATTTGAGCAGCAAATTGATATTTGAACAGCAGAATAACTAAACGAGCAACAAAATTAATATTAAAGCAACAAAATAATGAAATAATCAGTAAGGTAACACAATTTTATTGCACCTTAGAAATTGAGCTGTGTTTTTGAAAAATGTGCAGTTCAAAATTGGGATAGTCACCGTAGTCGCATTCATACAACACAATAAGTGTCCCGATAGGTAAAGTGAATACAACCTAACCGATCCTGATCGGAATCGATTAAGTAGTGTTAGGTTATCTTGCGGCCAAAAGCCATGGATAAATATTTTGCTGCACAAATAATTATCTTGCTGCTTCTTTTAATAATAGCCATTTGCTTATAAGTAAGATGATTCTTAATCCACCAGTTTTAAACAGAAACTACAGCGCCATCTTTTGGCGGGTAGTATAGCCTGCTCATCCGATGATATTTTTATGTTGAGGCGGCTATTATAGAGCGAAGCTCGGTCGCTCAGATACTAACATGTTAAAATTGTGTTCACTCTTTCGTTCATCATCATCATAACATCCCATGAAATGTCCACTACAGGATAGGGAGCTCCCTCCAGAATTCTAGCTTTTGCTGGAAAAATGTGGAGGGGATACCCATAGTCACCTCGCTTGTCAGCGTTACGGCTGGCACCATGGACCGCGGTTGTAGGTGACTGTAGTAAGTAAGCTGGTATGATACACAGGAGGATGCTGCTGCCTATCCTCCAGTTTATAACCCTTAGTCGCCTCTTGCGACACCCACGGGTATGTATGGGATGGTACTATTTTTTGCCGGCACCACACGGGACTTTTTCGTTAGTACCCTCTATATTTACAAAATGTAAAAATGATATAATAATAAAATCGAAATGATAAAATAATCCCTCCCTGGCTACCCAAATACGTATAGCAGTAACGTCAAAGACACCTGCTGTTGATTTATTTGTTTGAAAGAATTTGTTTTGATGGAGAGCAAGAAATCCGCAGTCCATTTATAAACAAGCTCATTTTCTGTATTTTTTACTGTTTTTGCGAAAGAAGTGTAATATATAAGTGCTCAAAATGCACCCTTCAATTGCCTGGAAAAGATTGTTTAAGTAGCAATAAGTCCACCTATTTGCACTATATTTTGTTTATACTTATAACTATTATTGTTTTCTAGTTTTCTTGGTTCTTTCGTTCGTTTGGACTAAAATAACGGATGTCTCAGTAAGAGTGTTTAAAGGTGTTTTTAGGGTTCCGATACCAAAATGGTAAAAAAAAGGAACCCTTATGGTGCCGCTCTGTCTGTCTGTCTGTCTGTCCGTCTGTCTGTCACACCTCTATATCTCAGCAACCACTTATGCTATCAACCTGAAATTTGGAATAGTTTTAGAATATAGTTGCCCAATTTAATTGCACAAGAAAAAATTTTGAAAAAAGTATGATTATTAATATAAAGGGGGCCAAAATAGGGGGGGCCAAATTTCAAATTGTCGCTACTAGGTCGAGTGGGGTATCATATGAAAGGGCTTTACTTGTACATTTTAAAATATATTTTTGTATTTTTTTAAATTTCTTAGTTTTAAAGTTATGATGAAAAATGTCAAGAAAAATACCATTCCCCCCCCCTTATCTCCGAAGTTTGAGTAAGGAAAAATCTGAATTAATTACAGTTGACAGAAGTTTATATAAACTTTACAGCAAAAATAAAACGATCTTTCTAAGTTGCACAGTTTTTCAGAAATCTGCAAAAAACCTTTACAAACAAATTTAGTTTTGCGGTCCTGAAAATGGACTTTATTGCTTCCAAAAATACTATAGGTATATCGGAACCCTCGGCGCGCGAGTCCGACTCGCACTTGACCGGTTTTTTTTTTGTGCATGTGGCACCTCTGAAATTTTACAGTAGTCCCCTATGTGCACTCTGATTATTAAAAATGGTGCGACTTACGAAAGAACTACGCGTTATAATTGTAAAAACTTATTACAAAATTCGGAAAGTTACGCTGAGACCGCTCGCATCCCATTATCTCAAGAAATCCTGATGTCAAATGGCCGCACCAAGAGCATGCGATTTTACGCCGTGCCATTTTTTTTCTTTGGAGTTTTGTGAAATCTCGGGTGTATGCGAATAAACCAGAAACAATTTCGGAGCTCAAATCAAGCAGTTGACCCCAATAAAATTCTCTCAGGCTGATTTTATTTGACAGGATGATAAAGTATCATGAATTAAATGTGAATTCATAATATCCAAAAAAAAATAAACAAAAAATATCTTTCATACATTTTTTGTAATTTTTGTATGGAAAAATTAAAAGCATCGATTTGTTTTTGGATTTTTTTATAGAAGGTTTGTCTCATATAGTGTAATACCCCAGCAAAATTTCATCGACTGAGGATTTAATGCGGGGTTCTTCATACAACGATCCGCTTCGTTGCCTAGACTAATTTTGGTTCGGAATCTTAGCGTACGAACGGTGTCTAAGTTAATAAATAAATAATAATAAGCCCACGAGTTTAGGGTATAGGGTCCTTTGTCCGACAAAATGTTAATGGGCTGCTAATAAAAAGATTTATTGTCCAGGCGAGAGTGGCGCCATGATGAAGGAAGGGCATTACAAGAATCGATGCCTATAACTTACCCTTGACAGTATCTCTTGACGGGCTAAGGGCCCAATGAGGGTCGACGCTGTATTGAATTTTCAGTCCCTTACATAAAGGAGATTCAGCTGGAGCTATTTTAACGCATGAGTATGTAGTCTCTTGGTAGTCTCAAAAATAAAACGAGGAAGCACAAAAGTTTCTTAACCAAATGACGTGTTTTTTTGTTCAATTTCTGGCTTATTTGGTTTTTAGGATTTGGCATTGGCTAGAAATAAATAAGGTATTTTTAAAAGTGCTGTATTACTAAAACGGATAGCAGACACAATACGGTCATAATCCACTACCCTTACGCCTTAAAAGCCGTCACAGCTTTATAAAAGACACCATGCCTCTCGATCCAAACCCATCCAAGGCTATAATAGAGATGTGTATCAGTAGAGACGTATTTATAGTAAAACCAGAGAGTAAAACTTGGTTTGTATAGAGTCTCATGATTGACATAAGGCCATGTCCCTATTAGGCTCACAGTGAGTCGCTCACTGTGAGCCGACTGACTCTGAGCGGCATATTGGTCGCTCACTCAATTCGTTCCGTCGGCGTAGTGAGCTGACTGAGCCGCCGACCGGGAGCATAGTTCGCGGCGACTCAGCTGCTCACTGAATAAATCCGCAAGCGTAACGCCGCGCGTAACGCCGCAAACTGCGTACAGTAAGCGCTGAATGGACACTCCATTTAAAATATATAGAGAGGCGTACAGGAGGGAGACAGTGAGCGGCTCACTGTGAGCCTAATGGGGACATGGCCTTAGAGTCTCACATAAAAGTGTTCCTACACTTGGTTTCCAAATATGTTTTCGTGAGGGTGCAAATTTTTAACCTCAAGCCGAAACTAATAACCTAACATGGACATTTAACTAAGGTTAAAATCATATAGGTACAGTACACGTATGAATCAAACATTGAAGACTGTATTGTTCAAGTATCACTTTTTTCCAATTTACTGCTTTATCACGGAAAAATGAGTTTATACGAGTTAGCCGATTCTTATAATTTTGTTCTACAATTTAACAAGTAACGACTGTCAAATTAGACGACATATACAATTTCGTTATTTTTTGCTTGTCATGTTGGTCATTTTTCTTAATTTTGACACGAAGAAAACGCCACAAACATAGAAAAAATATTTATAAATGACACCTTTCACGTCAGTTTGGCATTAAAATTCAAATTCTTTACCCGTTATCATGGTCATGCTCCTCCAAGTGGCCATGCCCTTGTATTTGTAGACTGGTAATTGTTATGGTTATGTTATGAAACAAGTGCCTGATCTAAGATGGCGCCACATGCATACCTACTTATTCAGACGATGTTCAGTCATTAGGGTACTCAACATGCTAACGAGCCATCGGGCTTGATCTCTGATATAGATACGTCAGGTCAGGACGTTCAAGTGATGGCCACGAAAAAGGAAGATGCTTAATTTATAATCAGGTTAAAGCCGCATTTAAAAATTGATCAAAATTAAAGTCGTCCGTCTAGTAGATAATATTAAATACTAATCTACTTAATATTGTTTGCGGTACTTGTGTCTGGATTTTATTATAACCACAGCGGTCACCAGCCAAAACTCGGGTCACAAAACGGTACAGTGCGTTCAGAACAACTTTGTCCATGACGGTTATTTTGCGCGCATGGGTGACAGGCGAAGAGCCAATGAACGATTCGCTTGCCTCTTGGGTGGAGCCGCGCTCACCCCCGCGACTCATTTTTTGACTTTTGCGCATTAACGGTCATGGACAAAGTTATTTTGTACGTGTTGACTGTAGTAATTTCCCTCAAAAGCACCACGCGTTCATGCTGTATTCTGGAGGGAGCTCCCTGTCCTGCAGTGGACGTGTCATGGGATGTTATGATGCTGATGAGTTGCTTTCCTGCCGAGCTTTGGTTGTTAACCCTTGAGGCATTATAACCCCGGACACTACATACATCGAGCGCGAATTTGAAATTTGAAATTGGAAGGTCGCGTAGGCTCGGAAAGACCCTCAGACGGACCACGAAAATCTGTCGAGTTAAGTGCGCGCGTGGTTGCGGGCGTGCAATGCAAGGGGGGCGGAGAGTGTCTGTTCTGTATGATAGGATAGTACTATTACTTTATTCTGTGGCATTAGTAAAGTTGATTGCTAATTCCGCGGATCGTTACTAACCTGAGAATTCTATGGCAGTAGTTTTCATGGCTCTTACTGGCTGTCAATCACCGTGGCATCAGTAATCGGTTTATCCGATAGTCGTCAGCCTAACGTCAGCCTCGTCTTACAACTTACATGTGTCCACCTATCTATCCGATTCGTAGCCGATAATTTTCGCCCGTCATTTGATATAGGATGACTTGTAAGGGTCGAAGAACCTTTTGATCCTTTAAGAGATAATTAGATTTGTTAGAAAGCTGTCGTGGCGTCGGCGGCTGCCTTGAGAACAGGGCAAGCTTGACTACACTGAGCGGTTTAAGCTCTTATGGCTATTGAAATAAGAGTGGTAAAACGTCCAAAGTGTCAAGCTTGATGCATTCGTGACTGTACCAGTTCATCACTTTCAGTGTGTGTCTTAAAAGGCGACTAAGGAATTTAAACCTAGTGGATGGGCAGCACCATCGTTCTCACCATACTGAGGTCACAAACCATCGCAGTGTGTAATATAACCTTGACATAACAAACGTGTATGGTACAGTCAAGAGTACAACAAGCTTGACAAATTGGATTTTGTACCGTTCTTATTTCCAGAGAGATACAGGCTAGAGTCGCACAGCGAGTGTCAAGCTTGATCTGCCGTTGATTTTACCTACTTTCTCCCCAAACTATATCACACAATATTGCTGTAAAATTTAAAGTGATCTCGCCATGCACTAGTAGACTTTATTCAATGGGCTCTTTTTTTCAATGGCAAAATATACAGCGCGAATTTGCATTCGTTTTTCTCAAGCCCAACTCATAAAAACAAGCAACACACCTTACATAACCAAAAGAAAAAAAAAACAAAACTCAATAAATTTTCCGACTTCCCATACAAAATGGGTCGATCACTTGACCATTTTAGTAAGTAGATTTTTTTTTCTTGCGTAAAATTGCCTGTTATCACGAGTAGAATGACTGGGCTTTGGGAGCGAAACCAAAGATAATTCATGCTGTATGTAAAGGAGTGATCACACCAAGCTGAATTCAAAGTCAAGCTGAGTCAGTCAGGCCCTCTGTCACTGTTGCAATGCCCTAACGGGGCGTCATTATTAATTAGACTTAAGACCTACCTTCACATGTATAAATACATCTTGTACACAGCAATAAATATTATGATTATGAAAAAAGAGACTAATTCGGCATACATTGCTGGGAGGCTTGGTTATGTTAATTGCAATATCCTTACTTCAATGAGCAATGTATGCCGAATTAGTCTTTGAATTCAGCTAGGTGTGATCACTCCTTAAGCTTGCACTTAGCTGTAAAAACTTCTTCAGAGTGAGCGTATGAGCTAAGCAAAGATGCAGATGGACCACGGCAGAACGCATCTTCCCTCTCGCTTTATTACCAAGAAAACTGAAACATAGAAATACTGTACCCAACTGTGTGCGCTGCGCTATCTACGTCTCAGCTTACGCTCACCTTCATCTTTCCGAAAGAAGCCTATAATTCGATTTACTCGTGAATGCCAACGCTTACCAACATTTTGCAGCTATAACAATAGTAATCACCTATAGATGTCAGAAAAAACAAGTTTGTAAAACAATATTATTTTTCCGTCAAATATACTCAAATATACTCTGTTTTTAGAATAGTGGCTGCAAAATGTGTTTGCTAAGCGTTAAAATTAACGAATGAAACGAATTGATGATTATTTAGACCATATTATTACAGTAAGAGGCAATTTGATTTCAATTCAAAAAGAGGGTATCCTAAAATATACAAAACCCTTAAATTAAGCAAATATTATGATCGGCCAATACAAACAATCCAATTTGGCCCAAAATTTATATTTCTCTCGGTAACGAATATAGAAATAAGGGGAGGAGTGGATAAGTCAATGATCTCTCATATTTCATTGGATTTAGCTACAGGTCAATGTACTTGACTTTTTAATTATACGTTGGTATATATTCAGTGAAAGCAGTGAAAGCTGGGTATGGCAGAAAAAGCATGAAAGTAGAATTAATGCAGTAGAAATGAGAGCGTTGAGGAGTATGATTGGTGTGAAATTGAGTGACAGGATTAGAAATAGTGTGATAAGAGAACGTTGTGGCGTAAAAGAAGACGTAGTGACTAAAATTGAGAAAGGGATGCTGAGATTGGTCATGTAGAGAGGACGAATGAAAGAAGATTGACGAAAGAGATCTACAAGGCGAGATTATGTTATGCTACCTGCACGCACACATATTTTTCCTTCATGTAAAGATAATGAAATTCATCAAATTAAAATCTTTTTATTCAGTCTTTTTCGACAGTTACGTATTTTTGTTGCTTCCTAATCAACAGCGTTTCTGTTAGTATGTTACTCGGAGCATGAATCAGAACAATTTCCCTGAGGAACATAAAACGAAATACGAAAAAAAAAATTTTCTTCCCATACGAAATGCGCTATCAGCTGATGCAGTTTCTTTCTATATGGGAGTTCAAATATTTTTTTCTTATTTCGACCTATGTTCCTGAGGGTATGTTGTTCAGTTTTATGGTCCAAGTACCAAACTGAAAGGAACGCAGTTGATTAGGAAGCACCCTATATTTATTTCCCGGCCAAGTGCGAATCGGGCTCGCGCATCGAGGATTTCGTACCACTAAGGTAACGTGGACGTTTTCATGGGATGTTATGATGAAGGTGAAAATACCGTCTTTGTCAGGGACACGCAGTCACGCAGAAGTGTAAGTATTAAATGCCCGCGAGTTCGACTCGAACTTGACCAGTTTTTATTACTTGATGTTATTTTATAGCTTATGCACTACTAATTTTCATGCTTGTAAGTATTCCCGTTTTTACGATGGAGCTAAAACAAAAACAAAACCATTTCTTGTACCCTCTTATTTATAATTTTTCGTTGTTATATTATTTGTTAAGTAATCAGCTATAACAACACGGTTCAAAAGGTACGGCCCTTTAAAGGTGGAACAGACAGACAGACGAGAGTAGGCCTAGTAATAGGGTTCTGCCTATTGGCAGCCTTTGGATACGGAACCCTAAAAATAAGTCAGTAAAAATGTACAATTTTTACTAAAAACATAGCTCGATCTTAGATAAAAGATACGGAGCGCAGCGAATCATTTATCTAAGAGCTCGATATTGTTTATGATTTTTATTTATTTACACACTCTTGTTTTCGACTAATATTTCAGACAGAAATTTCTTCAGCATAATGGCCTGAAAGTCTGCATTAAACATTATCGTTCACGCTTGACAAGCTTCTGCAAGCTTCAACTTATTAATGGATTTTATAATTTTTAATTTTGATCTATTATTTTAAATAATTAAGAAAACTCATTTAAAATTTATTTCGGTCAAGCTCGCCAACAGACATCTTAAATCGAACTGAGCGTTCAAAACGTTGCCAATAACCGCTCACCCCTTTTAATAAAATCGGTTTTGCAGTACAATCGTTTTGTCAATGTCAAATCAGTGTCCACCCCCCACTTCTCACACCCCCGCAATTTGTCAACTACATACAAATTGTGCAATGGAGTGTACAAGAGAACGCTCTCAAAAGGAGACCTGTATTTATTGGCGCTATTTCTGACTCGACAGATGCATTAATCTTTCGGTACGAGGCCTCTAAGAAGGCAGGTTTTAATTAATTTGTTACTTCGAGGAAGAAAGACAAGGTAATATGCGAGGTTCCGATCTTCCCTTGGTTTGACTGGGCCCTGTTAGCGGGTTTGATTCTCGGCCAAGAAAAAAAATTGTGGATATAGGTGTTGTTATTTATACGTTACTATATCAGCCTGATACCAATAGTAGATTTGCTTATTTTAGGATCAGATGACTATGTGAAATTTTGCCCAAAATTTCTTTTTAAAATTTAATTTGTTTGAAAACTTAAATTTATAAAATAGCTTTTGCCTGCGACTTCAAATGATTAGATCCGGTTCCCATTTCCAAAAATATTATACCAGTGTTTTAAGTCAAACTATTTAATAGCTATGAAACATTTCAGTAAAATCGGTTTATCAGTTTTTGCATAATGCTCGAATTAACAAACAGAAAGACAAAATGTCAAAAAATCTGTGAATTGCATTCAGGTGCATGAAGACAGCATAACGTGATATATATATTTTTTATATCATCAATAGAAGGTACAGACAAAATCGATTTACGATTACAAAGTAGTATAGAATAAATCTTAATAGATCTTTATATTCTAAGAAAGGATCTTGGGAAAGTCAAGTCAAATATTGATAGCTGATTAGATTTTGGCAACTGGCTGGGTCTTTACGACTTGCAGAATTCAACTTCGCAACGTAATGAAAATCAGAAAACCGTTAAATAAATAGAATTTCCAATTTATGATTCTTCAATGCCTTTCTATAGATAACTGTGGACGGTCACTCGTAAAATTGCCATAAAGTAAATTAAATTCAACCTTTATGGTTGGTTTTAACCGTTCTCTGTGTATTGGAAAGGATGAAGAATCTTCTTGTAATACTTTTTGGTAAAATTTATTTTTGTTACATCTTGTACAACTTTCCGAGACAACTTTCTCTTTACGTCTCTTTTTCTGAAAAGCAACTTTTTTTTACTTGAGCTATGGCTTCATGCACTTTTTATGGAAAATGATTTTCATTTTGTCATTTGTTTTTTTTACTATTTTTTTCAATTTAATTATTTAACTTTTAATCTACAATTTGATCGGGAGATGATTTTTTAAAATTTGTTATCATATTGCTGCATTAAGTGGGATATATAGTTTCATGAATACTAATTCGTTCCATTAGCCGATTTAAGCTTTCGCTAAAGGTTCTGTACAAGGCCAGACCAAATGCTATCTGCGTTGCCGAATACTGATCCAAAAGTTCGACACGAAAGAAGAAGAAGATTTTTAATTAAAGGTAAAATATTGATAATAAATACAAATCTCTTTTTTGTAGCGACAACAGTGTCAACATCAGTTTTAAAAGCTCGTGAAAAACCTAAACTTCATATCTATGAGTTGCAAAAATCAAATGCTGATCAGCCTCGTGTCAAACTCCTAGATGTTGGTGACATGGAAGCCAGACTCGACACCGAACTTCAAGACAGTGACATGTACCATCAGCAATATAAAAACCAAAAACACGACAAAGATCAAGATTTTAGGGATCAAATACTAAACTTGGGTAATGAAGGCAATTATAAATATAGATCCTTTATACCTCACATTGGTGACTTTATCAGACCAAAACGAAACAAAACTAGCAAGCAAAATTATTCCCAAGCACCAAAAAGATATATAGGACAGATCCTACCTCAAAATTACATAGACAATTATTATAGAGGCAAACTTGGAGACAACTTTGAAGATGAAAAAAATAGCAAAGATAAGCAATTTGACGATACAGAAACTCCAGAACTAGAAAATGAAGAGACTTTAGAAGGTATATTAAATAAATTATCTGATTATCAAAAAAGTGAACATTTACATAGAGATCAAAATAACAAGGTAAACGAATACGCTCTAGAAGATATATTAAATGCTTTATCTGATCAACAAAAAAATCAACATTTACAAAGAGGTCAACCCAACAAGGGAAACGAATATGCTGTAAAAGATATATTAAGTGTTTTATCCGATCAACAAAAAAGTAAACACTTACACAGAGGACAAAACAACAAAGAAAGCGAATACGCTGTAGAAGACATATTAAATGCTTTATCTGATCAACAAAAAAGTAAACATGTACAAAGAGGTCAAAATAACAAGAGAAACGCTTATGCTGTCGAAGATATATTAAATACTCTATCTGATCAACAACAGAGTAAACATACACAAAATGGTCAAAACAAGGAAATTTCTGAAGACTACTTTGATTTTTCCTCTTTAGAAAAAAATCGTCTGAACGTCTTTTTGTCATCACTTGACTCTCATCAAAGAAACAAGAGAGAATCTGAAAGAATTAGTATTATTGAGAAGTTGAGGCGTTTGATTAAACGATTGAAGCAAATAAATAAGGAAGATGAAGCAACGCTCAATGGGAAAGCGTACATTGGTAAAAATCAAGAACTAGTTGATTCTAATCCTATTATTATGGATGGGTAAGAATTTATATTCATACCAGCGTTTGAGATTTATTGTATTACACTATAAACGTTAGACAATTGCTAGTAGCAGGGGCCATAAAAAGTAGTGAGAATGAACAACGTTTTGGTTGTATAGGCATTTTGATATTTATTAGTACCGACAGTTTATTTCAGTAAAAAGATAGGTCATAAAATTTTAAATCGCATAAATAATGAGTAAATGTCACAATTCAGCAAACAAGTTGAGTTTTAAAAAGTTAACCACAACCCCCTAAATACCCAATTTGGCTTACATTCTACTAATTAGTCATAAGTAGTGCCTTCTACCTGTTCTCACAATCGAAATAACACTGAAGGAATAAAACAGATACAGAAACAAAATTAAAGTCATGGATCTCATACGGAGAGCTTTTTGGAGGCCCAAATAAAAGCTTTCTTTTCCAAAGGGATCGAAGCTTTTAAAAACTGCGGGTTTCAAGGTCTGAAGACATTTTGAAGCTACAAGTATATTATTAGTAGTTAGCTATAAGTAGTATTGATTGCCGTAGTAAGTCCCAAACATTTAAAACCTCTAAAGGCGTGCGTAAGGTCGAAGCCAACACATAATATATCTAAGAAATCGATTCTTGAATAGTCATCTCCCCGTGATTTAGGTACGAGATTTTAAAAAAAATAGCTTGACAAACTCTCAAAACGTAATCATTGACATAATTATATTTTTGTATAAAAAATTAAAATCCCATATATCTTTTTAATTTACAAACGTTTTTTTTTAAGTGCTGATCATATCACATCACGGTATTTTTAATTTATAAATCTCGAACGTCATTCGCAAGAACAAAATTGATACAGTACACCGGACTGTTTTTATATTCATGACTTCTGTTTTGTTATAATCTGATTCTTGAAGTTCTCATCTCTACCCGTCGGTGTCGTGAGATCCGACTTAGGGTAAATGAACCAGAAGATGGGTAGCAGCATCCTTCTGTGTATTGTATCATCTAACATTCTTCGGCCGCCACCAACTGCGGTCCATGGTGGAAATTTTGGAGGGAGTTTCCTTTTCTGTAGTGGACGTTTCATGGGATGTCATGATGATTCTTGAAGACACCTTAATTTTTATACTTTTTAATTTGCAGGAAAAGAATAGCCCCATTACTGGAATTTCAAGGCAAAAGCGTACGGAACTTATATTAAAATAAATAAATATTAATAAACTTTGTCTTTCTAGAAGTTTGTTGTTATTTGACACCTTTGTACGTATGTTAAATAAATAAGCTATAGGTAACTAGCTACAAATTTGCTCAGGGAGAGATATGATGAAAAAATAAACTTTGAAACCCTTACCGGTATCGGTACAAAAAAGGCTTCGAGAGCCATCTGAAATGTTACACAATAATCTTTAACGTACTGGGATGTTTCCGAACTATTCCCTAACATTCTATAGCATTTGATAATGTTCCGGAATGTTGTGGTATGTTCTTGAATACTATGATTATCCTGGACCGTTGTAAAAATTTCAAGAGGGTGAAATTCCCAACCCTTATTTCCCTGACGACGGTAGAAACGGAAACCTTCTTTATAGATAAAGGATAGAGGGCTACTACATCATATTACTCCCTTGATTGTATCGAGGCTAGTGAGTTTTAGCAGCACGAACATATTGTACATTTTCCTTAAAATGTACACTCGGGGAAGAAAAAGATTCGCCAGTTTTCAAATTGATTCGTTTAACGTCGCGAGCACATACGAGTATTACCTTTTGAAACTGTGATGAAGATTCGACTATTGCATAGAAAAGTATACTTTACTGTTCGAAAATAAAGTTCAAATTAATGCAGACCTTGTCCAAGAAGATTATGTCATATAAATATTTTGATAAATTAAAACCTTCGTGTTGGTTTTACTTCATCTCTTTGGTTATGAGAATTAAAAAGCTATTGTCATTCCTAGTGTCTTTCTGTGTCTTTCAACGTCATAAATTGGAGTATCTGTCACTTTATTATTGAGTTATTTGCATGAGTTATTCGTCACATTGACGGGATGGCATCTTTAAAATTTCATGGTAAAATCTCTATAGAGCTTTATGTTTTAATAAAAACTATAAAAATATAAAACTCTATAGTGGGTAAAACAGACAAAACCTTATTTTGCACCAAATGTAACAATTATTTAAATATTGGCCGACTACTGGTTCTTGTACTAAGATCACTAAGATGTTGGTATGATTGATTCTGGCACAGGTGCGAGCAAAAAACAATCTTAGGGTGGCGAACTTTTTTCTTCCCCGAGTGTACATTGATTTAAAGGACAATAATTTTAGAAGTCCATTGCGAAGCCTTGATAAAACCCAAGTGACTTATAGGTACAGCTTTCCTGCCGTCTCTAATGTCTCTATGCTCACTAAAATAAGCGCAATTTAAAATCCAATATTATCCTTCCAACTAATATTATAAACGCAAAAGTTTGTAAGTATGGATGTTTGTTACTCTTTCACGTAAAACCTACTGAATGGATTTTAATGAAACTTTACAATAATATAGTTTATACATCAGAATAACACATAGGCTACAATTTATTAACCTGCGCAGACGAAGTCGCGGGCACCACCTAGTAAAATATATAACAAGCTATGAAAGTGTCTTTCAATAAATATAAAGAGAATGATGCGGCTATATACATTTCGAAGAAAGACTTGCACGTGAACCAGCAGTCTATTTGTTATTTCTACAAAGTCAGGTAAGGCAGCAAACAGAAAGCAACTAGACAATCCCTTTTGTTGTAGGGTGACTATAGCTTAGCCTTATTCACGGTCTTGTCATTAAGGGTACACATGCTTGTCTGCCTCCCTCCTCAATAAAGAAAAAACTTACAACTAAAACGGTTGCTGAAGATCGTGACTTTTCTTTATCTGTTCTAAATAGATTGTTAAAAACTATAAACAGAGTTTTTTTTATCAACCCGGATATTTTAAAAGGTGATTCTGTCCATAAAACTGAACAACTTTCCCCATGGAAAATTGATTTAAATATGAAAACAAAATTTTTGACTTTCCAGCTGCTGCAAATTTTGTGAGGGAGGTCGAAATTCTGTCTTCGGTTTTCGATTGATGTTTTTTTGCATAAGTTGTTCAGTTTTATGGATAGAAACGCCATTTGAAATATCCGTAGTAATAAAAAAATAACGCTGTGTTATCTAACATGGTAGGAGAGCGGTCAATGTGGTGTAGTTGAAAGTAACAGTGACACCTATGCATCCTGAATCACTTACTCCACTGTCTTTATCCACCATACACAACTCAGATACTGCCAGAAACTGCTCAGTTTAGTCTTAACCTTGTATCTCTGTAGTCAAATTCAACTTTTCGATCGAAATCCCTTTTTTGTCTTCAAACCATTAATAATCTTAACAGTCTTAACAGACAACAAATCAAAGCCTAATAATAGATCTTCGGCTATGAAATTGCCGTTTTGTTTAACGAATTTTAGGTAAACTCAATTTTCAGTACTAACATTTTTGCATTTTTTTTAGAAATTAAATATCCAACTTTTTTATTTTTTTAAGCATGATTGGGAAGACATTAAGCTAACAGAAGCTTAAGTTTAATTTTCGAAAAATAATTTCTGTAAAAAAGTATAACAAATCTAATGGTGAAATCAGACGACATTTAAGGCGAACAATTTTCGAACCTTTTGTTTTGTATATCAAACTAAAAATTAAAACTTAATTTTGTGCGTAAATTGATAACCTTGAAGTCAACTTTCAAATATAAGAGAAATGAAAAAAATAGCTTTAGAAATTATAGGAGTAATGATCTCATTATTCTGTAAGAAAATTTCAATCATTTCGGCATCTGCAATGACGAAATAAAAAATAAAAATAAAATAAATTTCGGCATCTGCAATGACGAAATGGCACAATGTTGATCGTTAGGGCTATACCTGCCCTAAAATTAGCAGATAGATGCTCGTCAATGTTAATTTCAACATCATTTACACGTCAATAACGTTTATATAATCGTGGTTTGCAACGTAGTTATTACGACCAACAGTGACCCCAAAAATTCGCAAAAATGAGAGAAAAGTATTTATTTTCTCTAAGTTATCTCAAAAATATTAAAAAAGTAAAATGACCACATCATTAAATATTGTTTTGTCTAAAATATTGTAAATTTTCATATTTTTATTTTTAATAAAAATATGTAGCAGTAAAACGGTTAGAGATGGGAAAAAAACCGGTCAAGTGCGAGTCGGATTCGCGCGCCGATGGTTCCGATATACTTTTTGTATTTTTGGAAGCAATAAAATCCATTTTTAGGACCGCAAAACTAAATTTGTTTGTAAAGGTTATTTGCAGATTTCTAAAAAACTTTGCAACTTAGAAAGATCGTTTTATTTTTGCTGTAATGTTTACATAAATTTCTGTCAGCTGTAATTAATTCAGATTTTTCCTTGGGGGAATGGTGTTTTTTTTTTTAATTTTTCATCATAACTTGAAAACTAAGAGACGTAACAAAATTCAAAAATATATTTAAGAATGTACAAGTAAAGTCCTTTCATATGATTTCCCATTTGACCTAGTAGCGACAATTTGAAATTTGCCCCCCCCCATTATGGCCCCCTTTACATTAATAATCATAATTTTTTCAAAGTTCTTTTATGTGCAATTAAGTTGGGCAACTATATTCTAAAACTATTCCAAATTTCAAGTCGATAGCATGAGTGGTTGCTGAGATATAGAGGTGTGACAGACAGACAGACAAAGTCACACCATAAGGGTTCCTTTTTTTTACCATTTTGGTATCGGAACCCTAAAAATGGACAATATAAGGGTCATTTTAGAATTTTTTTCTTCGGTTATACAAATTAAATTAAAATTATATCTCGACCACATCACTTCTCATATCTTGTTTGTTACTACGTTTTTTCTGTTAAGACAAATGCCAAATTTAGTAAAACGTGGTTACGAAGTTATTCAGTCTCAAGTCACTCAGAAAGGATTACCATTTATTAGAGAAGTACTCGCAAAAATATTGGAGTATTAAAATTTTGTTCTTTATTATTTTGCACATATCACATACAAATTCATGAGCATTTTCCTAAGCCATCAATTTCACGGTATCGCCGAAACCCCATTTGTCTAGTTTGTCCTATAAGCCTATTGTAATGTGGTGACCCTACCCAATGCCCCGGGATGGCCGGGATCACGGGCTCGCTTATTCAATTAGCGGGACGCGTGATTTTCCCGGGATCGGGATTGTGACGTCACCGGGATTTATATGTGATGTTACCTGGGAATGGCGAGTTAGTTGGGGCTTACTGTCGATACAAATACAGACTAAGTATACTGTTACGTTATAATGTAATTTTTATTTATCTTGTGGTTGATTTAAATCATAACATTCTTTCATGTAGACCTACTCGTACCTGTATATAAACAGGTACAGGCTTTATATTCTTTTCAGTGCAGATTTTTTATCATTTTATTCAGATACGTGTATAACAAACCAAAACAATATGGAAAAAAAAATTTTTTTCGTAGATAAGCTTAAGTAGTTACTTAAGTGTACATGTCCTAGACATGAAAAAATAAAAATACAAAATAAGTTTTTCTGTAACATGCTTGGAAATTCGATCATTATTTTGACAACCTTATTCGAGATGAATCAAAATAGCTCTACTGGTTATAACTCGCGAGCAGCTGCCGGTAATGTTAGTATGAAAATCCATTTCTATCCAATTTTACGACCGAGTAAATTACAATGAAAACTTGTCTAGTTATTTATTTGTAAAAAAAAATGATCACCTTTCATAGATTTATATAGTCAAGATAGGGTCTTGGGAACAAGCGGTTCAAAATTTCCCCATACAAGAAAAAATAGCGCCATCTGTGAGAAATCGCGTGAACTACGTTGTGTAGTACTTCGGTCGGTACTAAGTACACGGAACGGAAATAATATGGCGGGAAAAAACAAAATAAACTTTTTACTGTTTATATGTGATTTAGGCCTGGTTTTTCAGTTTCATTAATTGGATTAAAGTCAAAAACAATAATAAGAAATAACGATAATAATAATAAGAGTATATTGTTTCTTCAAATAAAAACATCCATTTTGTTGGTAAGTTTATTTGCATCCAATGTTGACAATATGACTGACAACGACTGACATTTGTTGGTCCTAAACGTCAGATTTCGGACCAACGAATTGGGGACATTGTAACGTGCCGATGGGCTAGTACTTATATATAAGTAAATGTCACCTTTTCAAAAAAATTACGGATGTCTGCAGCCGAAACCTACGACATAAAGACAGACTAGCACAACTTGAAAGCAACTTGACGATATTTAGTAAAAGTCCATATAACAGATTTATCAAAATTTTTAATAAAATACCTGGAAGCATAAAGTCAGAGAGTAAAATACAAATATTCAAAAATAGTTTAAAATATCTATTAATCTCTAAATGTTATTATACTGTTGCTGAATTCATTAATGATAATAATTTATAAAATAAATACTGACATCACCTTACGAGTAATATGACATTGTAATACATTTAATCATATACATATTTAATTATTGATTATTTTCGGTTCTAATTTAATGAATTTAATTACTAACATAGGTATAAGTTGCAGTGCCAGAACACGGCGCTACATGCCATTGTCTTTACTAACACTAGTATGTAAGATTTTATGACATGTAGCATGCAATTATGAATAAATATGAAAAAGTAGAATGCAAACAAGCATAACAACCCGTGATAAAAACCAAGGAGGTAACTTGTAACTTATCAAAGCGTTAGAATAAAGGGGGTAACTTATCACATCGTAAAAACCAAGGAGGTTACTTGTCCAAGCATAACAACCAAGGAGGTAACTTATCAAAGATTTTGTTTAAATTTCGAACTGGCTTGCAAATAGAAAGCTATAAATTGAAAAACAAAATACACAAACGCAGATTCAATAGAATATGAAAATGAAAAACTGCGATGTAAACAAAGGAGAAAGTCTTTAATGTTTGTTTGGATTAAACTTAGTTTGAATTTCCGTGCATTGCTGTTTAGCAATAAGGCCGCCTCATTGTACACCTATTTCTAATATTGTACTTTTCACAAAATTTCGTGTGCAATAAAGAATATTGTATTGTATTTATCGAGGAAAGTATTGTACAAGTCTTGGTGGCAACCAGGTTTTGAAGGACTTACGCATGTGGGCCTTGGCTTCGCCTCAGCCCACATCATCACGTTCATCCTTCAATCCATGGCAGTAATGTACTACATTTTGTCGCACTTTTCATGAGGTGAACTTAAATAGTTAAGTACCTACTCAAAAGATTCAATCTATGTTAGAGACTGATTTCTGTACTAGAAGACCTGTATTACAGATAACCAGCCTTTCCAACTCTGGACCAGGTGAGTAATAAGGTACTTATCTATTAATGTCTAACCCAAAACAGAAATGGATATGATTGATTATATTTTGAACGTCTGTACACGCATTTGTGCGTGTGTATGTGTACGAGTGTGCATATGTGAGCGATACACTACTACTACTAGGGATAAAACTAGAACTATGGTTTTAACCTCAGAATAAAGACCTCCTTGGATTTAAAGTATAACCCAAAAAGTTTTGAACCTCACTAAGGTCGGATCACAAAAGAATTTTGAAGAAATTTTCTGTTACTCAAAATTTAGAATAATTATTCCATTTTATTATCTTTGCAGTTTCTATGCTGCAGTTAAGCAAAGAAAGTCAAATAAAAGTAGACGTAAAAGTAAAAAGCAAAGTTTGTCAATTTCATATCTGTGTAGCAAGTGGAAGCGGTTGAATACCCCTACGAAAAAGAGGTGTTACTTATTATGTTAAGAAACATCAATGGAAAAAAGAGAAAAACAAACAATTGTGGGAATTGAATGAAAATTATAATTTATCATAGTTTTGGTCGTTGAACGTAGTAGTCCCCAGTTTAGTTAAGACATTGCAAGGTGAATCGCTTGATCGTCCAAAAATTAATATGATTCTGTGCTTCAGAAGGTTTGTTAAGCCGTTGGTTCTTGCTACTATAGCTTGTTAGTAGTTTAAGACATGTCAAATCCTTGGGCGGTTCAAAAAGTCTGAAAACAGGGTTTGTGAGGTCGGCCAGCGATCTTACAACTCATACGATGTGATGATAAATGGAAAAACATAAAAAAATATTTGCCGATCTTTATTTCTTGAGAAAAAGTATAGACTTAAATGTCCCACTGCAGTGCAAAGGCCTCCCTATCCAAAGATCACGATCATGAGCTATGTTTTGCCAATCGGCTTCGAAAGAATCTAGGTCGTCCCACCATCATTTCCTAGGCCTTCCTCTTCCTCGCCGGCCATCGAAGGGGACCCACTCAGTGGAGACTCTGGCTCATCTCTCCGGGTGCATCCTGTACACATGACACGCGAATTCCCATTTAAGCTTTGCAGTTTTTTTCGGTAACATCAGGAACGAGTAAATATTTAAATCAATTATGCAGCTCATTTGTAAAAATATCTGTGTACGACGTAAAAAATAACTCTGGCTTTTTTTTATGTTACAAGTGAGCAAACGAGCAGGCGGGCCACCTGTTGGTAAGTGGTCACCACCACCCATAGCACCCACTGTCTTACTAATGGCATATTTTGACACTAATAAGACAGCAAAGCACGTTGCTCTCTTTGAGAACTAAGATGTTATGTCTCATGTGCCAGTAATTTCACTGGTTCCCTTGCCCTTTAAACCGAAACACAGCAGTGCAAACACCCCTGCTTCACGGCAGAAAAAAGCAAGGGGGTGGTACTTCCCCAGATGACTTCACGGGCTCTCCGCCTATCACATGCGCAGAAAATAACCGTCAGAGCCAAACTTATCCTGCACAAGCTATAACTAAGTGCCCGTCCAGAAGGCACTTGCGTGTTGCCGAGATACTAGAGCTACATATTCCGTCCAGATGATAACGCACGTTTCCTCACTCGCGCGTAAGAAACTGTCCTGGACGCAATACATTAGCTCTAGTATCTCAGCAACGCGCGAGTGTCTACGCGCGAGTCGAACACGCGCGTAAAACGCCTCATCTGGACACGGTCTAAACCCTGGCGCTATCACATTATCATTTTGACATCCACTGCGCTAGTCCACTCCTGTCAGAATCCCTAAAAGGACATAAAACAGTATAGTTTATTTGAGAAAATTGTTATAGTCGCCACGTTAGAAAGAACAATTGATAAATGTATTTCTCTGCCGTATTCACCACAAAAGAATCCCTATTTTTCATCAACGACTTATAGAGGACTCACAGATGCGAAATAAATAAGTAAAAAACAATTTTAAAAATGAACCGACTGCGGTTTGTAAACACTTAGAGCAAAATAGTGTTCTTCCGTATCCATATAAAAGGCATCCATCTTCCTTTAGTATCCTTAGTAGCTTTTTACATGACCACGTTAAAATATGGTGGTACCAGATGGCAATTGCATAATTGTTTTTTATTTAAACTACAAAATCGACTTTTTTACAAGCTTTTATTTTCAACGTGCGCTGTAATGTACGTACATTACGTAAGCAACGTAAGTTTGAAACAAATCTTGCAACCGATTGAGCTGAAATTTGGCACACTTAAGAAGGTTTGATGATATGAGACAGAAAGTGACCATAGGAACTTCTAAACGAAAACGCGTAACCTCGTTGGGTTAGAGTTCGTTGGATTTGTCTTTCCAAGCATGATGACCAGGGTCTTTCTTGTTGATGAAGTCGGAAGGTGACTTTTGGAATTTGTTAAATAGACGAGATGATACCATCGTGTTTGTGTCATTCACGAGACCACGTCAGCAAGAAAAATCAAAGAAAAAAAATTTCTTCGGGAAAGTTCACCGGTCTTCGGACACAAAACACAATGCAGGGCGTAGGGGACGGTGTACCAAAATCTGAACGGGCATGCTCAGTCAACGAAAATCAGCAACATTCCCAAAGAAACATTTCTGGGAAATGTGAAAAATTTTTGACTTCTCCGGGCTTTTGTGGAAAGACCGTCTGGGGAAGTACCACCCCCTTGCTTTTTTCTGCCGTGAAGCAGCAGTGTTTGCACTGCTGTGTTTCGGTTTCAAGGGCAGCCAGCGAAATTACTGGCACATGAGATATATATATCTCATGTGCTCTTAGTTCTCAAAGTGAGCAAGGCGCTTAGCTGTCTTATTAGTGTCAAAATATGCCATTAATAGGACAGTAGGTGTTATGGGCGGTGGTGACCACTTACAATCAGGTGGCCCACCTGCTCGTTTGCTCACTTGTAACATAAAAAAAAAATACAAAACGATCGACCAGAGTGAGCAATTTGTATGTAGAGGTCAAATCTTTTTCCATTTCCCAGAAATGTTTCTTTTGGAAAGTTGTACAATTTCGTTAATTGAGCTCTTCCTTTTAGTTTTCGGTACACCGTCCCTTACACTCTTTATTTATTTCACAAAAGATCAATTCAATACACGCAAAGGAAACAATATTATACTTACCCTTACTCCTTTTGCGTTACGCGTAGTCGGGTAAAAATAAAAAGACGACAAAAGACAGTCTCGACTCTTGTCCCGGGTCACGTATTGTATCCGATTTCATTACTCGGACTAACGAACTGGAATTCTAGAACAAACTGGCATTGATTTTACAAGCCCGGGCGAGTTTAGCGCGAGATAAGGGTCCTTATACATGACGTGTATAGTTTGCACAAATGTATAAGTAAATTAGTCTGTTATAAAAGTTTGATATTTGTCCAGTACAAGATGTTGTACGACTAGTGATATTAATTTGTAAATAAATAACTGCTTTAATTTATAAGTACCTGGGCACCCGAGCTATGCTCTGTATGATTAAAATATCATCGGGTGAGCAAGCTATGCTACTCAACAACAGAGGGCGCTGTAAGTTTCTTGAAGACACTAAAATGCGCTAAGAAATATTTAAAAAGACGGTAAAAAATAATTTTTCCAGACATGAGTCCTAGCTAGATCGATTTTTTGCCCCCAAAAACCCCTGTATACGAAGTTTTATCGAAATCGTTAGAGCCGTTTTCGAGAAACCGATTGATTACAAATATATATACAAATATTTATCGTTTAATAGTATAGGATTTTGTCAGCTACAAAATTTTTGAACGGAAATTTTGTCGTACAAACCTTGCACCATAAATAGATGTTTTATAAAACGAGCAAAATAAATTTCTTTTCGTCTCATATTTCTACAAATTTGTTAAATTTTAGTGTTTAAGGAACTCACGTAAGACAAATGTTGCCGTATAAATGCTGTAACCACCATAAAGTCCGTGTGATGAGCATCATCATAACATGTCCTCAAGAGTTCTAGCAAAAAAGCGTTGTACGGTCAACCGCACATCGGTAGAAACTTTTTCAACTCTATTACCACGCCATAAGGTCAAAATGTGTTTCTACTGACGTGCTGTTGAGTGTACATAATAAAGGAGATAAACTAGAACGCGATAGGTGCGTTCCGCTGTCACAGAATATCATATAGGGTGCTTCTAAAATATATGCCACCAACAACAATTTTCCCCAAGGAACCCATAGTCAAATCTCAAAAAAAAAAATTGATTTCCCATACTAAGTTAGCCGATCAGCTGATCGAGTTAGTATAGGAGAGCCATATTTTTTGTTAGATTTGACGATAGTTCCCTTAAGGAAAGTTGTTCAGTTTCATGGGTAGAAACACCCCTTGAAGCAGTGGTATATATTTTAGAAGCACCTAATTTAGGTACTCCTCTGTTCTGGGTGGGGTTCTTTGGCGCCCGTAACAGGGGCAGGCACAGGACTACGGGTTACACTCTATCTCTACTAATATCGCCTGTATTATTAGAGACACTTGTTTAATAGGGATTAACCTGAGCAAGTTACAAGTATAGTGTACAATAGCCATTCCTGCATTGTGTAGCTGAGAGACTGGTGTGGTTTTCGGTAGTTGTACCGTACCTATCTAGACAGATAAATGAACAGGGGAAATACAGGGTGTAAAAAATGGAAGAGCATGATCAGTTAATGTAACTGAACCACTTTTTTTTTGTCATTTTCTGAAAGTTTATTCACTGAAAGTGGTTCAGTTACGTTAACTGACCATGCCCTTACAGTTTTTTGGCAACCTGTACTTTACACCCTGTATACTTCAAACATAATTTAGTATGCTTTAAAAAAAATACATGATTAAGACCATTTGTTTGACTATTACAACTCGATTGATACTATAAAGTCAAAAAAAAATAAAAACCTTAATGTTTTTTATTCATTGTACGGTATTAAAAATATCTACATTTACGTCGCTTTACAAAAAAAGTGGCGCCATGTGGAAAAAAAAGAAGCGACAATAAAAATAGGGTTGATACAATAAATATAGGTAAGTCAATTTGAATCAGCCTGTTAGAACCGTAGTCTTATCCCATGGATTTTTCTCTTCTAAGTAATGTGATATTTTGTAATAGCCTTTCCTCAAACAAAATCTAATCCCGTGCGCCATTGTAACCACAACAAGCATACCTATTCAGATTCAGATTATTTATTCAATGTAGATTCTTTACAGAATACTTATTGAATGTCATGCAGAATACAATGCAAATAGAGCGAGTCTACGCCGTTTCGGATCGTGCTATGGCAGCGTAAAAAAACGGCAAGAAACCACTGCAGCACGGCCTACTTTAAAAGTCGGCTTTTTACAGTGTGTTTCTTGTGTTTTGCTGGAATATCAGAGCACCATACCTCTTTGTCATTCATATAGTCATCTAATCTAAGCTTTTTTACATAACGTTTGCTTTACACATTCTTTAAACTTTCTCTTAGGTAATTGCACTATTTATTCTCTTATTTAGGAAAACAAATCATCTCTGGCTACTGTTGAATGCTCAGTATCATTTTACAGTGAACTCAACGAACAATCAAATCAAATATAGCAACTGAAGGGACGGTGAAATGGATATATGATACGATCTAACGAACTGTCACGTCACAAGCGGGCCACAAGATGAGAGGATGGAACCCTCCCGGCGCATAATGTCATGTTCGCGAAATGACATACTAGGGTTTACTATAGCAAAATGTCACGTTCGCACAATGTCACACCCAAGGAATTTGGAATTAGTTGTTGTTTCTTGGTCACACCTAATCGTGAAATTCAGCGAGCGTGACATTCTGCGAACGTGACTCTGCGAGCGTGACATTTTGCGAACGTGACATTATGCGCCGGGAGGGATGGAACTACTGGGAATAATCTTAGGATAACTGCTTAGTGAAGATTTGTTCACTCTCTCTCCCGACAAATTTTCACAATCCCTTTTTTAGGGTTCCGTACCCAAAGAGTGAAAAACAAAACCCTATTAATATACCTCCGATGTTTGTCTGTTAGCGGGCTATATCTCTTGAATCGTATAGGTAGACAGTTAAAAAAAATTCAGGTTATGTCATTTTCTTGCTGCTATAACAAAATATAATAAAAGTAAGAGTAAGTGTGGTTTAATTTATTTCTGCATAACTGTGGGTCCACAACTAAGACGGTATTTTTACCTTATTGGTACGGAACCTTTGTTGCGCTAGTCCGACCCGCACTTTTCCGGTTTTTTGGTTTCTTTTTAAAAAATTAAATTTTGTCCTTCCTCTCTTATTTTATTATTAGCACTTCATCTTCTGCCTTTTGGAAATTACTTTCTTGATCAGGCACTTGCAGTCGTGGAGTACTCAAATGGAGAGGCTAATCCAATAACGACAAATGTGCCTGGGTCATAAGAATAAACAATGCCGGGTACCTAGACAAGTGGTTTTATTTAATGGAAACCCTAGTAGAATAGAATGAAAATTAATGGGATTGACATTCGCTGTCACGCAACATTTCTGTAGCTTATGTTAATCTCATAAATAATTTTTTGCGTTTACGAATATAGTGTCTCTACACTCTGATGTTGTGAAACTGGGGACCTCTATACGCATTTAACGCTGTGTTGGTGCCTATAACAAGGCGTCTCCGGTACATACCTACGAATAAGATGTCCTTTAACAATAAAAACAATGATACAATTTTTTTTCTACAAATGGCTATGTATTAAAAATTATATCGTCTATCTCATGGCCCCACAGAGTCCAACCTTCAGCCGGACCGTATCAATTAGACCGGACTCAGTAAATAAGGCCCCGATCCTGATTGTGCTTTCCAGCTTTTTGTGCAACGCCATTGTTTTATTTTGTTTTTGTTCCATTCTCATCCTTGTTTAATCCGTGAAGTGTAGTCTGTAGATGAGATTTTTTATGCCTAAAACCGTAGGTTCGGTTTTAACTCCAAAAACTTGTTTTTATAAAAATCTTTCTGATTCTCAAACAAATAGGTCAAACGAAAGTCTTCCAAAAAGATAGTGTCTAATGAAATAGTGAACATAATTTTAGTATGTTACTCAGACACGAGGAACATAGGTCGAAATACTAAAATAAATTTTTAACCTGCCATAGAAACTGCAACAGCTGATAGCGCATTTTGTACGGGAGGTCAAATTTGGTTTTTCGTGTTTTGGAAATGACTTTTCATACTAATTTACTCGTTGTGAAATTCGATATAAATGGATTTTCATACTAACATAGCCGGCAGCTGCTCTCGAGTATGTAGTATGTATGTAGTAGTAACATGTACAGCTGTTCGGAAGTTTGTAAAGATAATTATTGAATTGCCAAGCATGTGTGATTTTTTTTTATTTGCTATGTAGTAGGATTATGAAAGGGGTCCCCAAACAAGGACGAAGCCTGTATCTTGGAATACCGATACGATACCGATACCATACGCCAGCGTTTGACGTCACGTTCGAACGCTTCACTCGGCGGAGGGCCAATATGACCGCGTGCACAGCGCAGCGTACCGACGGCGTAGTGAGCTGACTGAGCCACCGACCGCAAGCATCGTTCGCAGCGACTCAGCTGCTCACCGAATGAACCCGCAAGCGAAACGCCGCAAACTGCGTACAGTACGCGCTGAATGAACACTCCGTTTAAAATATATAGGTAGGCGAACTGGAGACAACAGTTAGCCGCTCACTGTGAGCCTAATGGGGACGTGGCCTTAGTTTGCACACGATCTCAGTGCCTTCTCCGGCAGTCGTTCTCATTGCTAGATTCGGCAGCCGTTCTCAATGCCGAATCTGGCAGCGGAGGTACCGCCCTAGCACGTTAAGCCGTTGTTGGTCTCTGCCACTATCTAAGGAAGCACTCGTTAATGTAATGATCAATGTCACAGGCCTTTGGCGGCTCAACAACTCTGTCACCAGGATTTGTGAAGTCGGTCATCGATCTTACAACTCCCACGATATGATTAATATATCGAAATTCGAATTCTCTCATCGAACAATCATTGTTTTTCATTACATCTCAGAAACGCAAACCAAAACAACATTTTATTTTTTCTTAGTGACAGCGACTTACGCGCGCCATAGTCCGGCTTAAATCTGTATTTTCACTTCTCATACTCTGAAAGTGCTTATTTGTGCAGGATATAGGCTGCACAAAGTCGAATTTTGTGTACTAGGGCATGCAAGTAATCTCGGTGGTGTACGCTCTGCGCGCGGGCTTGCGGCACCCCGTCCCACGCCGCGCGTCAACATATTCTTCACTAAAGCAGAACATATCATTCTTCAGGAACATTTAGAGAGTACTTTTACGTTTTATTTCCTCGCAATCAAAGTGAAAAGCAGAGTTTATAACTCGTCCACAAAACCATTTTATCCTCGACATTACTATCAGCCCTCGCCTTCGGCTCGGGCTGCTAAAAGTCTCGCGAAAATGGTTCGTTTTATGCACTTGTTGTAAAATCTACTATTGACGCTTGCACACTGACAGAAATAAACCAACTTTTTACTTTCGAGCGGAGCGAGAAAGGTATTGTATTCGTGAAAAAAAAAGTTATAATTTTCTCAAAAATGTGTTCTGTATCACTTATAAATCATAAAAAACAATTCTCCCAAAAATGTCCGTCCGTCGGTCGGTCGGTCGGTCGGTCCGTCGGTCGGTCTGTCCGTCATGCTTTGGCCTAGCGGCTAAACGAATGGTCCGATTGACACCATATTTTGAATTTAGGAGTTTTATACAAATCCATCGAAGGTTTCCAAGTGGTTTCTTGCTGACTCTCATTTTGAGGGTAGCTGATGACAACGAACAACGAAAATGAAAAATAAAATTTTTGAAGCTCATAAAATCTTGATGAAACTTTGCATGACCAAGCATCTCCATGTAAGATATCTTGCGCCAGTATCAATTGATCTGTGTAATTTCATATAAGGGGTGTTCCTGTACCACCAAATCGTAAATATGTGAATTACCCAAAATTGGATCCATTGAGTTTATTAAAATTTTCTATAATATTAATCCAGGATTGTTTGTCTACCTGACTGGATATTCTTTATGATTTTTTTGAATAAAATTTAGTACACAGGGTCTACCAAAAACTGAAAGGGCTTGCTCAGTAGACTAAACTGAACAATTATCTACAAGGAACATGTGTTGGGAAATTAAAAAAATCTCCATCCAAGTATCCTACAGTAGTATCCATTGATCTGTGAAAATTCATATAAAGGATGTTCCAGTACTACCAAAAGTCAAGCATGTGATTTACTCCAAATCGTTTGAGGTTTGTTTGTTTTAATGTTTGACAATTTGAATTCTGAATTGATCTATATATTTCATTCGATAATTTTTTAGGAAAAACGTAAATAAAAGTTTGTATATCCATACTATGTGTATGGCATTACAAATTTAAGTTTGCGGTTGATAGTTTTGCCTAAAGTATTGAGAGAAAGTAAGAGCAGTGCTGCTGTACCATTTATTTTTTATTATTATTAAAAATGGTAGCCAGTGTCTCCGGGAGTCAACGGTAAATCAAGTGGACTTTTCAATTCTACTTACAATAGTCAAAACAAAAAAACATCAGATGGCAACACTGTTAATGAGAAAAAAAAAGCTTAGAGCATTTTGTACACATTCCACAACACATTCTGTGTTTTATTACCGAAAATAGTCGAA
This sequence comes from Athrips mouffetella, assembly GCA_947532105.1. Lineage (NCBI taxonomy): Eukaryota > Metazoa > Arthropoda > Insecta > Lepidoptera > Gelechiidae > Athrips > Athrips mouffetella. Next base: position 3,436,024 of record OX383969.1, on the reverse strand, counting down.
TAAAATACCAACAAAAAATAAAAAAAATCCTGGCTTCGATGCGAATTAATGATACTTGATAAAAAAAATGCAGAAAAATAAGTTACTTAATGAGTTTAGTTTTAATGATATTTTAAGACGCTTACGAGTACAAATATCGCAAATAATATCTCGCCATTGTTCTTTATCGGACTTCTCGCTAGTTTTATATTTTGTACTTGTAAAATAAAATAAAAGTTTTCAAATATTATATAGTCCTTTGCCAGGCTCTAGTTTCATTGGTATCTACAACTGCATCTACTACTAGAGCCTACGTGCAATAACATTATAATCGTAAGTTTTTTTACGTTAAGTTATATGCGTGAAGATAAACTCAGTATTGTTTTACACTTTTTGTTTTACTGTCCCATTTAGATCCCTTCTTTTCAGTCCGTACCTAATGAAATTTGTGCTTTATCAATGTCAATTAATCAGATTAGTTGGCACAAAGGTTTTTTGGGCTTTTATTGTGTTGGTTACTTGTTAAGACTGGCTCATTGTTTATGAAAAAAACTTGAACAGACAGCAACTTGTGCTCAGCTGACAGCTTTGTCTACAAATCTAATCATATTTCAAATCAAATAAAAAATAGGTTTTTTATTTTTATTGGATATTTAAATCTCTTAATGACGTCACCTCACAAGTCACCTAAACTACCTACATCCCTTCACAAACAAAATGGCGCCCAGGGCCCTGAGTCAAGATGCTTTCTACAATCGCAAACGCTATAGAATAGAATAAAAATGTATGGGATTGACATTAGCTGTGATTACATTTAGACATTAGTGTTTATCAATGCATTTTAGTTTGTAAAATTATTAAATAAAAAAAAAATACCCGTGTGGTGCCGGCAAAGAATAGTACCAACCCTTACATACCCGTGGGTGTCGTAAGAGGCGACTAAGGGTTATGAACTGGAGGATGGGCAGCAGCATAATCCTTTGTATCTAACATCTTGCTTACTGCGGTCACCTACAACCGCAGTCCATGGTGCCAGCCGTAACACTAACATGCGAGGTGACTAGGGTACTTCCCCTCTACATTTTACCAGCAAAAGCTAGAATTCTAGAGGGAGCTCCCATGTCCTGTAGTGGACGTTTCATGGGATGTTATGATGATGAAAAAAAAACTCCAGATGTTGCAAATGTCTGTTGATGGCAGAGTCACTTACCATTAGGTGAGCTGCCTGCTCGTTTGTCTGCTCTATAGTAGAAAAAACCATAATATAAAAGCGATATCTAGGATTTCGCGAATTAAAGCTGTGATGGCTAGTCCGTATGATGCCGCCAAAGAATAGTACCAACACTTTTCTACCATTAGTAGCGATTGAAAACCAAAGATTTTTTACTTGAAATTGTCTACGTAACCCGAAAGTCTCAAACAATCGGATCGTGAGATATTGCGTATAGTTTCACGGGAATGTCCCATCATTCTTTTAAAATGGCCCCAATTTTCCCGATACTGCCTATGATCACGCATACAAACAAGGATGGGCTTCTTTCACAGTCACTTTTAGAAACCTGGTTTTTTTTTCAGAGTGATGTTCTAACATTTTTGATTGATGCCATAATTTTTACCAGACAGCCCCAAAACAGGAGGGCTATGTTTTTCGAGTATACGAGTATGTATGTATGTATGTCAATGTCTTTATCGCGCTCTGCTGCGCAGCAGCTTAACAGATTTCAACATACAAGATTGTAATGTAAGGTGTCGTTAGATTTGTATACATTGTAGGAGTGTCAAAGAGTACAAATAAAAAATAATAAAATAATCTTACATTAATAAAACTAAAAAGTACTAAACAAAGTAATAATCAATAAGTCACTAAGATGATCTATCTCTATTTGTATCCGGCCGCCACAATCAGGCTCATGACAGTTAAGAAAGTTAAACAAAATTGAATAGAATTCCCACTAGGAAAAACAATATTCTTAACTTGTGGATTTTACATAGCACAATATAAATACACTTTTAATAAATTTTCCTAATTTTCTTAACTGGCATGCGCCTAATTGAAGCGATCGGCTAGTACAACAGTAACTATCACCCTATTACCTAAATAACAGTTACAGAAAATACCAACAACACTAACAGTCTCATCAATATCTTCGATCTCTGGCCGCACTTCCCTCAAATCTCGACCTTCCATCTCAAAAGTAAGGGTTCCATTCCAGTATGGCATGCGGAAATTAGAAAAAAATCGCGACCATCTTGGAAAATCGCACCCTGCGGGGTTTCTATTGATGTTATCAATCAGCGCCCGCGTCTGGATCTACCTTTATTTTATGTTTGGTCAACGGTTTTCTTCTTCTAAGATAGTGTATTAGGTACCTATGAAATTGGTGTTTTGTATTGAGAATTTTAGGTAAACTCAATTTTCAGTACTAACACTTTTGCATTTTTTTATAAATTACAAATCCAAATATTATGTATATATATTTTAATGATTTAAGCTTACAGCTGCTTTAATCATGCGCTTTTGCTAGGTCTGTGGCTTCAATATTGTTTTTGAAAAATGTCATCTGTCATGTCATATCTAATGATGAAAACGGACGACATTTAAGACGAACAATTTTCGAACCTTTAATATCAAACTAAAAATTAAAACAATATTTAATGCGTAGATTGATAGCTTTGAAATCCACTTTCAAATATTTAAAACAAATAATGAAAATAGCTATAGAATTATAGGAACTATGATCTCATTAATCAGCTAAAAAAAATTCACCAATATCAAAATTTATTCTTGGTTCATGATATCAAAGGTAAGGACCGAATATTATGACCTTTTCTTCATTTTGAGTTTTAAAGCAAGCTTCTGTGTAGTGGATACTACCTATTTAAACATAGTTTTCGTGGTCTAGTGGTTAGATCGTTTGACTCTCGATCCGGAGATTCTGGGTTCGATTCCCGATAGGAACATTGTCAAACAAAAATTTACTTTATCTACTCCCGTACCGGAATATTCCAAATTCGAAACCAATGACAGATTCGAAATCGAGGTCATTTTCCGCTATCATTTTCATTTCCACACTGTTCGCTCGTAGTATGCTACGAGCAGTACGGAAATGGAGTATGGATTTTCATTCCGCAACTGTTATAATACATAATTTTCAATCTGCATAGGCTAAGGCAATACTACCACAGTACTACATACAGCCTACTTTAAAGTAATTTTGTAAAAATACTTTTTACTGGGGTGACGACTGCCTACCTATATTTAAAAGAAAACGGAGAGTACCAGGAGTACATAAATCGACAAGAGGCTAACAGTTGGCTCGCTTCTATATAAAGACTTTACGCGACGTCCCCAGTTTGGTTAGGACATTGCAGGAATATGTAAAGCAAACGTTATGTAAAAAAGCTTACTATAGATTAGATGACTATATGAAGGACAAAGAGGTATGGTGCTCTGATATTCCAGCGAAACACAAGAAACACATTGTAAAAAGCCGACCCTTAAAGAAGGCCGTGCTGCAGTGGTTTCTTGCCGTTTCTTTTACGCTGCCATAGCACGGTCCGAAACGGCGTAGACTCGCTCTATTTGCATTGTATTCTGCATGACATTCAATAAGTATTCTGTAAAGAATCTACATTGAATAAAATTATCTGAATCTGAATCTGGCTGAATCACTTGATTGTCAGATAAGTTAGATGAGTTCGTGCTTCGGAAGGCAAACTGGAAGATAGGCAGTAGCGTCCTCTTGTTTATCGTTCCATCTTTGTTACTGACGTTATCAACAACCGCGGTCCATAGTGCCAGACGCAACCACAACCACGCGTGGTGACTATATACACTTCTCCTCCAAATTGTAACACGCATTTTTGCTGGAACTCTGGAGGGAGCTCCCTGTACTGCAGTGGTCGCTTCATGGCATGATGATGATGATGATGATGACAGCTTTTCTGCTTACTACGTCACAAGCAGAACCTTCTGGAATAGTAACAAATGATTAAATTTCCCTAATTCCTAAGAAACTACACATTAAGGTAATTGCTTGTTTCTAATACGAAACTTACTAACACATTAGTGGAATCAGAAAACTCTTAGTGAGCAAACATAAAGAAAAAGGAAGTTCGGTCAGGTTACATAATCACTCGCACACAAAATAAAGATTTATTTTTATTCTAACACTTCATGTGTCGTGTAGTCGCAAATTTCTCATAACTAGCGAAAACGCAGGTACGAATCCTGACTGTGGAAAATGTTGCATTTTTTAGGGTTCCGTACCTCAAAATAAAAAAAAACGGAAACCTTATAGAATCACTTTGTTGTCCGTCTGTCTGTCTGTCTGTCTGGCTGTCAAGACACTTTTTCTCACGAACGGTTAGAGGTATCAGGTTGAAATTGATAAAGAATATTAAGTTCTATAAACCACACAAGATCTGATAATTTCAATTTTTTACAACGACGCAATCAAAAGATATGGCTTTTTATGTCCTCATCTCCATACATTTATGCACTAAAGATAAACCTACAGGGTACTTCCCGTTGACCTAAAATTATGAAATTTGCCAAGAAGCTAGGTCTCACAGTACAAATAAAGGGAAAAGTCTAAAATCATTAAATAATCAATTTTTCTCACGACTAATAATAACCAATTAAGGTGAGCTCCCGTTTTAAGAACTTTTCTATAAAAGAGGGGTCAAGTTGGATGGTCGCGGAGTTTTTAAAATCAAAGAGCAAAAGCTTTTAGTATATCATATGGTAGGTAGGTACGGAACCCTTAGGGCGCGTTTTTGTTTTATATCATCATAACATCCCATGAAACATCCATTGCAGGATAGGGAGCTCCCTCCAGAACTCCAGCTTAAACGCATGGTACATTGGAGGGGATTTACCATAGTCACCAGTCCCTACGGTTGTAAGCGTTGCGGCTAGCAACCTCTGTTGTTGGTGACTGTAGGATGTAAGATGGTACGATAAGTACGGTTAGAGATGCGTTAGTGTGGTATTATTTTTTACCGGCACCACTCGATTGACTCTAATTTACCGGTACCAACTTTGTCCTGACCGGTAACCTAGCTCTTTATATTTTAGACTCTGTAGGCACCTATCTCTTTTGAGTCAAGTCACTTTGGAGATCAACACGTATGATACAGAAGGGGTCGGAAAAGGTTAAAGTAAGAAAACGGATCCGTATTCTGATGTGCTCTCATTGGAGTTTTGCAGCAATCAAAAAGGCACTTTAAACTGAAGTGTATTTTAACATGGAATTAATAAACGAATTTTTTAGGGTTCCTTAGTCAACAAGCACCCTTATAGTTCCGTCATGTCCATCTGTATGTCTGTCTGTCCGCGGCTTAGCTCAGAGACCCTTAGTGTGTGTGGTGTCGTTGGACAGGTCTTTTAAAACTAATTTGATTCTGTCACATTATTTTTCAATTTAGGAATCCGTGTGCGAAATCTTTAGCTTGAAAGCGTAGTTTTTGTTGGAGTCAAGTGTCCCCTCCCTGCCAGCTAAACAGTTGTTATTGGAAATGTGAAAAGAATCACTGTAGTAGTATATGATGAAATTAAAAGAACGATCACAGCTAAGTAGGGTTCACATGTATTAAGCTCATTAGAGCTATAGCCGAAAAACTGGAAATAATAAAAATTGCAGTTAGTTATCAATGATGATAAATTTTAACAAAGAAAAACGGGTGACAAGCGAATAAAATTAAAAATTTTGAAAAACCCACGCCTGCGCTTTAAAGCTAGATATTTCACAAACAGATCCCTTACTCGACAAATGAGTTCAGAAAACTCACAATATTTTTAAAAGACCTATCTAACGACACCCCGCACTATAGGGTAAACGAGAAAATATATTTGTCTCCCCACCCATTCTGGCCGCTGCAGCGCCCCCTGGTAGTCTACAACCGTAAAATATATCTAACAACCTGCTCTGAAACAGCAGCCATTAAATACAAAAAACCGCATCGAAATCGGTTCAGTAGTTTCGCTGGAAAATGGTAACAGACATACAAACATACACACAAACAAACTCTAACCCCAAACGCATATACCGCCTCCGCTCCGTCGTGGGTAAAAATATTTACCATCAAATTTACGATCTGAGTAAAATAAATTTTTTTTTGCAGTGGCCTTTTTTGTAGGAATATTATTATGCTGAAACAATTATTTCCTTTCTAGTTGCTTCTATTTTTTTATTGCTTACGTAATTTACATATTTTTAACCCCCGACGCAAAAACAGAGGGGTGTTATAAGTTTGACGTGTCTGTCTGTGTATCTGTGTATCGGTGTATCTGTGTATCTGTCTGTGGTATCGTAGCTCCCAAACGACTCGTTTTTTTTGTGTCATAGATAATTTTATCCCGAGTGTTTTTAGCCATGTTTCATGGAAATCTGTTCAGCGGTTCGAGGATCATCAGCTCATTTCTAGTTGATGAGGGGATCTAACTAACTTTCTAATATCCGATCGATCAGAAATTTGGTACCATGTTACTTCAATAATATTGAAAGTATATGGTAAGGTAACCATGACCTGATCAGCCGTTTGAAGATCATCAGCTCATTTCTAGTTGATGAGGGGATCTGACCAACTTTCTTATATCCGATCGATTAGAAATTTGGTACCATGTTACTTCAATAATATTGAAAGTAAATGGTTAGGTAACCATGACCTGATCGGCCGTTTGAAGATCATCAGCTCTTTAATAGTTGATGAGGGGATCTGACTACCTTCCATATGTATTCCTATCGATACGAAATTTGGTACCGTATTACTTCAATGATATTGAAAGTATATGGTAAGGTAACCATGACCTGATCAGCCGTTCGAAGATCATCAGCTCTTTAATGGTTGATGAGGGGATCTGACTACCTTCCATATGTCCTATCGATTCCAAATTTGGTACCGTATTACTGACATGATATTCTAAGAACATAGTAAGGTAAACATGACTTTAAATATGACATGTTAGGGTAAGGTTTAGATTTCGAAGATGGGCAATTAAATGGGATCAGTTAGGCTCAATTACCACTGCGACAGAGTCGAAGCGACGCAACGCGTCAATTTTTGAAGTGAAAATTTCTTTAGCAGCGCTTGGCATTTTTTTAGGTGGGGAAAAAATGTTAAATTCGCATCAGATGTCGCGTCAGATCTCGAATGAAGTAAAGAAATGGATTTGCAAATAATCATACCAAGTTAGAGCAGGCTCAATATATACAAAAGTTCTCAATAGTTTTAAAGTGTGATAAAGACCAAAACATCTTTTTTGTCTCTGTCATATGTGCACAACAGACTTGACGTACTGGTTTTTGATCATTATTTAATAGCGAATCCTAAATGTATGAGATCTACATTTCTGATTACAGCTGTCAAAGTAAAAATCGCTATAACTTGAAAACTACTGACCCAGGACTACTCATGTGCTGAGACAAATGATAGGTCTCGATGTGATCTACATTTCGGATGACAGTTGTCAAAGTAAATATCGCTATAACTCGAAAACTACTGACCCTAGACTATTCTTGTGCTGAGACAAATGATAGGTCTCGATGTGATCTACATTTCGGATGACAGCTGTCAAACTAAATATCGCTATAACTCGAAAACTACTGACCCTAGACTATTCGTGTGCTGAGACAAATGATAGGTCTCGATGTGATCTACATTTCGGATGACAGCTGTCAAACTAAATATCGCTATAACTCGAAAACTACTGACCCTAAACTATTTGTATGCTGAGACAAATGATAGGTCTCGATGTAATCTACATTTTGAATGACAGCTGTCAAACTAAATATCGCTATAACTCGAAAACTACTGACCCTAGACTATTCGTGTGCTGAGACAAATGATAGATCTCGATGTGATCTACATTTCGGATGACAGCTGTCAAACTAAATATCGCTATAACTCGAAAATTACTGACCCTAAACTACTCGTGTGCTGAGACAAATGATAGGTTTCGATGAGATCTACATTTCGGATGACAGCTGTCAAACTAAAAATTAAATTAGCTGTAGGAGCTAAAGTAGTGCTGCGAATGAAAAGCTTGATCTGCTCTTGAATGTACAAGCAAGCCTTCAAAAGATGCACTTATTCTTCTCCGCTTAAACTTAATAGCGTAAGAAGTGGACACAAAAATAATATGCTCAATAAAAATTTGAACGTTACAATATGGAAATTGAGTTTACACCACCTCCAATGTGCAAAATTATGCGTCGCACCGCTTCGACTCTGCCGCAGTGGGAATTGAGCCTTAAGTTTGCGTATTATTACTTCTTGTAAAGTACCAGATACTTTATTGTCAATAATACAAAGGTCAAATTAAATACAATTTCATAAAATTACAATTGTAACTAAAACCTAATTAAAATAACCCACCCCGAATCGTCCCTGATGCAAAGGTCCCCATGAGGCTCGCAGCATTGCCACGTTGAATCGCAATGGATAACCTTTGCACAAGGAACGATCCGGAGCGGGAGTCAAATCCAATATCCCTAAGTCGGCGCCCAATTTCTCCAATGAAGACCTTGGCCTCCTTGCCCCACGGTCCGGCCGTTTCCACCGCGAAGGGGACGAAATCGTACGCAGGAAGAAGCGCGGAATATTTCGCCAGCTTGTGGCTTGCAGCTACTTCAGCCGCTGAGCCGGCACTTTTAGTTGTCCGAGGCAGATGGGAAGGTGCAAAGGTGTCTACACATGTAGCGTCCCACAGCAAACACCTTCCCCTCCGCCACGGTACAAGCGACAAGCCGTCGGGCCTTTTGCCGTCGGTTCGGCTGAGGCCCGGTGGCTCAAGAACGCACGGGACGTTGGCCGAAATAAGGGCTCTGCGTATCACGTCGTTGAGGGCATGGTGGCGTGGAATCCTGCCTGAGGACCTGAGACAACTCAGCGCATGGTGGCCGTTGGCCTCTACCATTAAGCCGCAAGGGCATAAGTGGGGTTCACACACATTGCAGCCCAACCGGTAAGCCACAGCCACACGCAACGAGCTGTCATCAAGGAGGGTGCCCATGTGAGGAGAAGGTAACGCCTGTAACCACGCCCCAGATTCTGACCTCGACGTGACCGCCTTCAGCCGTGCCACGTCTGACCTACCAGCACCGTCCAGAAGGTGTTCCACATGGCGCTTACAACCGACTTCATCCCACGCCCTTTGACTATGTGGGTTATCGACCGGACCCGCTACGCCCAGATTCAGAGCCCTCCAAGCATTCAAAGCGTCGGCAGCATAAGGAATACACAGACTGTCGCCATCCAATGACAGAATATCAGCAACCAGATCTGTGACTCCATGTGCCGAAGCTAAGAAGGCCGGAAGACTCACATCCCGAACGCACCTCACGCCTAGACCACCATGCCTTACTGGAAGAGATGCCTGCTTCCACTGAAATTCATCTAGAGCTACATTCAGGACTTTCTCACACGTCTGTTTCAGCAAGGCATCGAAGGAGGAGATTTCCTGCGGAAAAAGCCACGTCGGGGTAGTTCTTAGCAGGTAGGTCAGCCTAGGTACGGCGAAGCACATTCGCAGCAGGATCAAAGCCACGTGAGCCGAAAGGTTTTTGAGACGCTCCTGAGCGAGGGAGAGAAGTTGCCTTCTGGTTTCAAAGGCTTCAGGGACAGCTGTCGCGAAAATAGGAGAACCTAAAAGACTAAAACTAGTCGCGTCCAATCCCTTCAGTCCTGGAATTACTGTATTGAAATGTTGAAGGCAAGGTTGAGTGGCAGGACTGCAGGGAAAGAACTCACACTTGGCACTATTTATCTCCAGCCCCAACTCCTTCAAACTGGAGATAAGAAGTCGCAGGTCATCCTCCACGACATCCGGTCTCCCCCCTATGGTCCCATCATCAAGATACCACACATTAAGGGGAGACCGGAGTTCACGAACGACTTTTTGAATGGCGAGGCTGAAGATAAGAGGGCCAAGTGGGTCTCCTTGTTGAACGCCCACCTGAGAGGGGATTAGGGTTAGGTCATAAAAGAGGTTTGAAGGAGAAAAGTAAAGTTGATGGAGGAAGGGATAAAGGGAAGGAAGATTTTCTTTCACCTCGCTCAGCAGTGTATCTCTTTCCAAGCTATTGAAAGCATTTCGGATATCTAGCTTTACGATCACGCAGCTTTCATTCTCCGGATCCATCGCAAATGTTCGTACAGCATGAATAGCAGCCTCACAACCGAACCTCGTACCAAAACCTAACTGTTGTGGACGCAACGCTGACGCCATCTCCTCCCTCACAGCATGACACCCAAGTTTGGCAGCCAGCCGACGGAAAACGCTTCCAACTGCTATCGGTCTTATCCCCCCATCCTTTTTCGTCAACGCACAAAGTGAAGCCCCGTACAAGTAAGGACATATTTCAGGGTTCACCTGGCCCCCAAGCAAGAAATTGCTCAATTTAGTCAACTGTTCCAATAAGCGAGGCCCATTTTCCCCTGCGGTGCTAGAAGTAAGCTCCTTCAGATGGCCAGGTCGCATGCCATCTAGCCCGCCCGCAGAGCTACTGTGAAATGAGCTGAGAGCCTGAGTTACGTCCTCTAATTTTGCAATATGAACGGGTGTGCTTCGATCCGGTGCAGCTGGAAAAGTGAGAAGCCGGGAAGGGGATGGATGTTTGCCCTGTAGGGAGGCGAGAGTTGCAGGCGAAGGCTGTGCCAAAGAGTCTTCTGACATCAAGAGGCGCACAGCTCCTCTCAGATCGCCTTCGAAGACTTTCCCTTCGATCGTCTTCAATACTGAAGGTGTGTGGTATGCCCTAACGACATTGTCATCGGGACTATAACTCCCAGTGGAAGCAATGTTATTTTTCACTTTAGATGTGAGGTTGCCCGATGCATCTTTCTCCGGCAGTCGTAAGGCAGTAAATGCAAAGGAAAGAAGATCATACCACTCCTCTATCCCATTCCCTTCTATGCATCTACGGATCACTTCACACAATCTACCAGCCGCCATATTCCTCGCTCCCTTCGGAATATGTTTAAGTACACGAACATTTTTCTTTAAAATTGGGATGTTCTCAAGGCGTGAGGCCGATTGGGTGACACCACCATGAGTCTGTAGTGGGACAGTTCCCACAGGCACGGAAGAATCTGTTGCCTGTAACTGAGGCAAGACCAGGCGCACACCGCGCGGCACATCTTTGTGCATACGGCCGATATGGCACCTAAGGCCGTGAGGACCGAAACGCCTACTCGATCCCAGACAATATGGGCATGCCGACTTTGACGACGAACTGTCACTATCATTATTATTCATCTTTAATTATATAAATCTTGCTCATGTAACAAACAAAAAAAAATATATATATATTTGTGAAATTATTACAGTTGACAACCACAAAAACAATTATAAAAAAAAACCATTAAAATTTAATCACAAATAAAATCATTTAAAATCAACCATCAATAATTATTCAAAATAAAATCAATTAGGTATAAAAAAAAGATTACCCAAAATTAAAAAATAATGGTTTTAAAAATAAATAACAAATACTACGATTAAATTTTAACAATCAATTATTACTATAGAATAATGAAAAGTATTCTCAGCTCGACATGTACTGAACAGTACCTAAAGTCAAATAATAAAACTATACCCAAATCAATTGGCTATATCTACCTAAATAAATCGTCTCACAAGGGATTTCTGCTCAACACAACTTAAACTAGTTAAGTCGAGTGTGGAACAGGAAGTCGATTATCATTAAAATTAAAACAAAATACATAAATAAATGGGTAGTCCGTACCCTCGTGTCAGACCGTTGCTACGTTACACTGATAGTATTCACTATCTGTACGACAAACCTATAACAAATTATTATGAATTACAAATTGAGCCTAGAAATAATGCAAATGCATTTCGAATTATTAATAATTTTAAACAGTATTTATAATAGCTAAGTCAATCTTAATTACAAAACAAATTTAAACGAACAAAAATTTTAATAAAAAAAAATAAAAGTCCAAAAAGTTGATGTTGACTTCTACTGAGATTTGAACCCAAGACGCCCGCGTCGCAGTCAAGCACTCTAACCGCTAGGCCACTAGCGCTCCGAATACACCGCACCGGCGAAATTGTGAAACACTTGGATTGTACCGACACCGGCAGGACAGTTACAATGTATGACGGTATAAAGGTGATTGAGGGTAATTAAACAAAACAACAATAACATTTAAGAAAGGTTTTTCCACTTTTTTCGCTGCTTTCTCTTTATATTGCTTTGTAGCAAATAGTCACTGAGATTCACATTAGATTTTACACTAATTCCATGGCAATAGTCAGGGAAGAATGATGCTATTCACCAAAATAATTCACTCACTATTTAGACTCGATAACTCCACAGATTACTTCACTTTATCAACACCAACAATAGTACATGGTATTTAGAACATCTTAAACCATTTAAGCCCGTTTTGAACTCCATATAATTGATTTATTGTTTTTAAATAATAAAATAATGCAAGGCCGATGTTGCTTTCAACACGCCCTCTGGCGGTCAATCTTAAAACTATTCTTAAATTACTTCTTAGTCTTATTAATTCTGCTAAAGCTGATCTGTCATGCGGATTTTTGAGGAGCTTTCTCTGGTCCAGTTCAATAATAGCCACACCTTGCAGGCTCTTTACGCGACTTAAGGCCACGTACGCTTGACCTTTCGCGAAAGTTCTTTAAATAAGTTTTATCCACAGTGATCCCTTGCAGCTTATGTCCTGTTACGGCCCAGCTTAAAATTATGGAAAAAATGTTTTTATGTTGCCATAAAAACAAAAGCTGATTGAATTTTGAATTAACTTTTTATTAGCAGCCAGTACCTTAAGCACCAGGCATACACTCTATAATATTCTTTCATACATTCGTTCACTACAAAATAATAATACATCACGTTCAAACAAAAAACTTTTCAAAATCGCTTTTAGCCGCAGAATTTAACCGACAAACCAAATATTTCCGAGCTTTTTAGGTAAAAATAAAATTGTAGTTCAAAGTAACTAAATAAAAAGTTTAAAAAGCTACAAATAAAATTAAATTAAAAATTTAAAAAAACCCCCGACAAAAAACGATCCCCTAAAAAGTAAAAAATAATAAATTGCCTACACACACTTGAGCTAAAGATGATAATTGTTATATTTTGTTGTATTGTTGTTGTGCAATAAACAGTTTTTACTTATTTTTACTATTGTTGACCCTTAAATGCGTTGGGGGACCGCTAAGTAAACATTTAAATACACAATATATGTAAATTGTTTTGTTGCAGTTACCTACTTTGTTTTCTTAGCGGTCCCCCAACGCATTTAAGGGTCAACAATAGTAAAAATAAGTAAAAACTGTTTATTGCACAACAACAATACAACAAAATATAACAAGTATCATCTTTAGCGCAAGTGTGTGTAGGCAATTTATTATTTTTTACTTTTTAGGGGATCGTTTTTTGTCGGGGGTTTTTTGTATCAATATTTATAGACAAAAATATTTACTTTTTACAGTCTGTGACTTCACTAAGGTCTTCCTCTTCTTTTTTCTTGTATGGACTATTGCCTGTCACCATAATTACTTCTCAATAAATTTAAACCCGTCCAAAAACGTGTCGATATAAAACGTGTGTTTATCCGTCTAGGTACATAATTTTCTGTCCAGAATAACCCTCTGATAAGCATAAACTAACCTTCAGCGCGCCTGAGTTGAATGAAACTCGGCGAGGTAGTGAGGTACAAGATTGATCAAGATAAGAACATATTGAACTCATGTTAGGGTGAGTGAGTGGCTCTTCGTACAGTCAACCACAAGTCAGTGGAAACGTTTGGAACTCTTTTACCTTGCTATACAATTCAAACTGTATCTACTGACGTGCTGTTGGGTGTACAAAAGTTACGAAAATGTGAGCACAACGGTTTTTTTATGATTCATAGATTTGAAGCTTTTCGTCAGACTCGAGGTTGTTTCAAAAATTTGTTACTACTCGTAATAACTTATCATTCTTATTTGTGTAACCGTGTTTAAAATAAAAAAAAAAATGGCCATATAAATATACGGGTAATAAAAATAGAAGGAAGATTAATGAAAATAATATATGTGACAAGGTATTCTGACAGTCATTTAATCATTGTAAATACGGCATAGGCGTCGTTCTGTAAATTTTGTATAAGGATGTCAAATCACGTTTGATAAATTGACATTTCAACTTAGGACACAATGTCAGATGTCATCCCATAGTACAATAAATTAGTATTCATTCTTTTCCGAGCTCAGCAAGGAGTCCGAATTATTTGAACAGGACCAACTTCGCAACATAGACAGGCACTGCCCCCGGGTTAGCAGGTAGAGAGACACACGCAGGATAGGACAAAAGGTTTGCTATTATTGAAAGAGGGGAGCCCTATAGATAAGCAGAATCCGTGCTAAAAGCCCCCACCTGCATGTTTTCCTTGCTTCAGCAAACTTGAAAAAAAAAATGTGTTTAAATTGTCACCCTTACAACACTCGACAGTGATTCACGACATTCTCAAGATAGGAAGATATTGAATCGATACTCAATCAAATCAAATCAAATCAAATCAAAATCGTTTATTCATTGTTGGATATTAAAATCTCTTAATGACGTCAGCTAAACTACATCGCTTCACAAACAATGTGGCGCCATTGTGGGAAAAAAAAGAAGCGACAATAAAAACCCAATGTAAGGGGTAGTAGATTGCAAACAAAACTTACTGTTTCTCGTAGGACACTATGATATAAGACTTCTTGAAAGGGCTATTATTTTCTGCATATTGAAATAATGGACATTGGACAGACATCTACAAGGTACTACCTAATTCTATTAATTACCTACTGATTGGATTAAGGACCGCAGGAATATATCTAGTCAAAGTCTTTTAATTCTGATTCTTATTATGTATTCACCGAATAAATTGAAATAAAAATATTTACACCGCTACAGTTCTCATACTTCAGCTCTTGAAAAATACTCACCAGTCTTCACTAATTGGAGCTTATCCTTTTTAAAAAGAACTGAGCATTTTTCCTGCATTTTAGGATGGGAGGGTAGGATGTAAAAACAGCAGTAATAACGTTGTTAACCCTCTCGTCGTACAGCCACTTGCAAACAAGTGCCGGAGCGACATTTTAATGATGCGACATAGGTTCTCAAAACACAGATTTAGTGGTCGATGGAAGAGGTCTCCTTATTTTGTCATTTGAAAATACGATTTATTAACGGAAAGTATATATACAAAGGGTTAGTGGAATAAGCGAAACCCTCATTCACCCCAACAGATTTTTATTAAAACATATCCATTCCCGTATAAAAATCTTAAAAAAAGTTTCTCTTTTATCTAGATATTGTTATTTTAAAGTTTCATCATTGTTCTAGTTTCATCGCTGTTCTAGTCCCCTCACACCGCGCACATCACGCCCATTTTCCCAGCCATCATGTGCCAGCGCGCGTATCAACAGAAATGTTTAGAATAGAAGCGGCAAAAATTTTAATAATATTTTTTTTTTAAATACCCCTATCAAAAACCCGTGAAATTGATTCTACTCTCGATTCTGAACAAACTATTTTCTCAGTTTCGCTTATTCCGTTAACACGTTGTATAAGCCCGGAAAATTTGAATCTTCCCATAAAAGTGAGCATTTTTTCTTAGTACAAATAACTAAAATAAAATTTGACGTCTCATGTCAAATAAGATATAGAACAAACTTTCTTGGAAAAAGATGTTCAGTGTCTTAGGCAAGGTTAATACTTTGTACCGTTACGTTAACAATGATGAAGTCGCGTTGCTCTTAGCTGTTCTCTTAATACCCTTGATGCCATATTACCACATTCTACCTCTACCTGTTCCTATGTAGGCCCATCCAATTTTTAGATTAGTTTCAGTGACCTAAGTCTGCACACTGCCTTTCGCAAGTCGCAGGAACACCCTTTGATAGTGCAGAGGCGGGCAGCAGAACAGTAGATAGAGCAGGTAAGTATGAAGGAAAAGAGGAACGTACAGTTTGTTTATTTTCATATTTACAATGTACGAGTAAGTAGTAGCTGTCTGAAAGTATGAAGACAAGACACTTGGAATGGCATACATATTGTCAAGGCACTGCTAATTTTAGCACTTACTAACTGGTGCCTTTCAAATGTTAATAATAATAATTCTGAAAAAAGTCATTTCAAAGACAAGAAACTTATTAATTATCGATCGCTGTATCAATTTCGTCACGCAAGTGGGAAATCGTCAAAACTTTGCTAGAACGACGGATTTTATTTTTGTTTGAAAATTCATACATACATACATACATAACATCACGCCTCTTTCCCGTTGGGGTAGGCAGAGACCACAGTCCTACACCTGCTACGATCTTGACATACTTCCCTTGCTTCCTGTACTTTCATCAATCCTTTCATACATGCTCGTCGGTTTAGGGTACTTTTAACCTGGCCTTTATTCAGAACGTCCTGAATTTGGTCCTGGTACGTTCGCCTAGGCCTTCCCCTTCCAACGTTTCCATTCACTCTCGCCTGGTAGATCTCTTTCGTCAATCTTCGTTCATTCATCCTCTCTACATGACCAAACCATCTCAGCATCCCTTTCTCGATTTTGGTCACTACGTCTTCTTTTACGCCGCACCGTTCTCTTATCACACTATTTCTAATCCTGTCACTCAATTTAACACCAATCATACTCCTTAGCGCTCTCATTTCCACTGCATTAATTCTACTTTCATGCTTCTTCTGCCATACCCAGCTTTCACTGCCATACATCAGTGTTGGTACCAAAACTCCCCCATGAACAGCCAAACGAGCCTTGTGAGACACCTTCTGACTCCTCATAAAGGCGTGCAGGGCACCATTCACCATGTTTCCAGCATTCACTCTTCTTTCAATATCACTTTCACACTTTCCATCTCTCGTAAACTTTGAGCCCAGATACACAAACTCCTTCACTTGTTCGACTTGTTCTCCATCTATTAATATAGTACACTCTGTCATACATTCTTCTCTTTCAAGTACCATTACTTTAGTCTTGCTTAC
Organism: Athrips mouffetella; assembly: GCA_947532105.1. Lineage (NCBI taxonomy): Eukaryota > Metazoa > Arthropoda > Insecta > Lepidoptera > Gelechiidae > Athrips > Athrips mouffetella. The sequence goes on along the minus strand of OX383969.1, from coordinate 3,419,021 downwards.
ATTTACTTTCATTCTTTTCCTATCCAAAGCCACATTCATCATTGTTACCATCTCCTGCAACTCGTCAGCAGATGACGCAAGTACAACTTGGTCATCAGCGTAGAGAAGACATTTGATGAGTAACTCATTCATTCTCAGTCCACACATACTCTCTTTCAGATCAATCAAACAATTATCCATGAACAGGTTAAACAGCCAAGGTGACGCTACACATCCCTGCCTAACACCTTTTTCGATGCTAAACCATTCAGTGTACGCCCCGTTTATTCTGACACAAGCACTGGAATCCTCATAGAGAGATTTCAGTGCTTGAATCAGAAAATTCAGCAGATCGAAAACTGACACTCGCTAGTTGCAAAAGGCGGAAGAAAGGAAATACGCAAGCGCTACGTTACAACCCTCAACGCCGTATACGAGTAGGTACACCATAAATAAAATTGTACTTACCTAAATGAGACCTACTTCTATCACTAAGCTCGTTCCATCGTCGACCCCATCTCTGTACTCAGGGCTAGATCGAGGTCAAATGTAAGCCCATATACAGTAAAAAATAAATCACACTTTTGAGGCCAATTCCAGCCACATAGATCCATAAACCTCTCGCAAGCCGCAGGTCCTCCTAGTACCCTCAACGCCGTGTCGCCACATTTTAATGAAGTCCGCCTAGTTCAACGAGGCGCCACTCATTCACTAGCTGCTCTGCAGGTGGAGACTGGGGCCTGTGTTATCTATCAGATTTATGCTTTAGCTAGTCATCATGGGAGTTTCCTCGTGTCATGTTGACCTCAAGTATCATCAGTCTGAATAAGTCTGCCATCAGAGTTTTCAATAATCTATAGAAATAAACTACGCGAACATTGAACATAGTGCCATCCAAAAAATGCCTTCTGGTGTTTGTAGAAATAATCCTACTAATATTATCACGTTTGTAAACATGTATGGATGTATATTTGTTACTCTTTCACGTTAAAACTACTGAATGGATTTTAATGAAACTTGGCACACATATAGGTTAGGTCTTGGAATAACATATTGGTTACTTTTTTTCCCAGAAAACACTTCATTCCCACGGGAAAACGTATTTAATGCGGGTGAAACCGCAGATTCTGCGCAGATGAAGTTGCGGGCACCAGCTAGTTATTCATAAATTCAGTTTCACACTTTTATTCATTTGAGAAGCTTTTATTTAGTTTCACCTGTCGCAGTGTCTGTCTGTCTGTAACCAAATCTTGCAAGTTAATTTATCCGGTTTCCGTTTAAGATGAAAATTTTCCATGTGTATGTAAATCCGAAAACAATGCAATATTATTATGACTTAGAGCTGATCTGATGATGGAGACGGAAAGTGGCCATAAAACTTGGGAAAATACCGCGTTCTGTTGGTGGGTAGCATGGCTTGCTCACCTGGTAATATTTAATGTTAAAACAACTCATAGAGGTTTCTTTATAAAATATTTAGGTTTTGCTAATAAGGCCTGATGGGGAAATTTCTGTAAGATTTTACATACAAAGTATTGAATTAATTTCGTACGACAATTAATTAATTAATTTTGTTTGATACTGAAGTTTTTCTACTCCTTTCTACTTATTGTTGTCTAAGTATGTATCTAATTTAATCAAACCTTACATACTGTGAAACGTCAGTTTGAAACATTTGCGACTCTATAACAATAGTATAAAGTCCAAAATATTTCTATTGAAGTGCTTTTACGTTGATAGTTGTTTTTTAGTAATTTACATCATAAATACTGAAAAGTAAAAAATAAAATATTAGCAAAAAAAAACATGCTTTTATTAGATATTGAAAAAAAACTAATAAGACATTATCACAATCTCAGGTTTTCGAATACAAATGTTTCACATTTTTTTGTAATATTTTTAATTTTGAATAACATTTAACGTTGCCTTTTTATTTTATTGTTTTGATTTTAATGTTTCATAAGTTATTCATTTATATTTGTATTGAGATATTTTTTATGAATGAAAATATATGAAATGAATTTGTATTTACATGACATGACATCTGATAAACGAGACTACTGTTTTCAGACTATTATTAGCCTAAAAATATAATGCACCATTTTTATTTTTTAGTTTGTAGCGGTTAAATCAGTTATCATTGTTTGATTACGGAATACTAAAATAAACATCCAAAATTGCGTAAGCATTGTATTCAACAGTAAACAAATTAGTAATCAATGATCTCAGTTTTATTTTAGAATCAGAGTAATGTAGACGTAAAGGAAAATGTCTTAGCTAACTATAGAGAGTACAAAATAATGTGCTCAATATTTTCTTTTCCCTTATTGTTTATTATTGAAATAACTTCCATCAGTGCACATAAAATCAAAAGAAATAAAATAGTCACGGATATAGGCGATGAATGTGGCAAAGGTATAAAGTGGGACTATATGGACCATTCTTGTTATAACAAAGAATCACCAGATGGCCTTCCTTCCGTCGAAAGTCATATATTTTTCTTTCCGGAAAATTCCATATTCTATTTAGAAACATCTTGTAAAGGAGGTTTGAATATTCGTGAAGCATGTGCGGTAGAGTCTGCAGCTAAAGCTCATCCAAATCGGCAAATCAACGTTTTGTTTACTGGACCTGTAATCCAAAGTTGTTTGGAAGACGAACCTTTATCTAGCATTATATCATATGAAAATGTGCAATTATACAGAATAAATGTACAAAAATATGTTGAAGGAACACCGCTTGATAAAATGTTCATTAGTAAGTACATAAATCAAAGCAGGTATCCAATATATTATACGTCGCATTTGCTAAGAATTGTGACTTTATATAAATACGGAGGTATATATTTGGATTTGGATGTAATGGTGTTGAAGCCTTTTGATAGTTTGCCTGATCCTCTGAATTGGGTCGGGTTGGAGGACGATCGAGGTCAAAAGATTGGGTCGGCATTGATAGCGACTTCAAATGAAGATATAGGAAAACTGTTTCTTGAAACTGTTATGGAGTAAGTACAAAACACATATTAACATACATACATAACGTTACGCTTCTGTAAATAAAATCTGTATTGATATATTTTTGTCTATTAGAAAATAATGTCCCAATTCATAATCAACCTAATTTAGTGGTTTGATACGTTATTGAGGTCAATTTTTATAAAAAATTTATGAATATTATGGAACTAGATGTTGCAATGTGACAACAAAATAATTATAAAACGTGTTTACTAAACTTACCACAAATCTGATTGCTTTTACGTATAAGAATATTCTGGGATATTTATTATATGTACTCAAAAATGCCTTCTCATGTTTCTTCCAACAGATTGATAAATAAAAAAAATCCACAAGCTCTGGTCACTGACAATGTATTTGAAAGTGCCCTCAGCAAAATTTGTTCGACAACCATTGTAAGGAAAATGACTGCTGCTGCTTGTCAAGGTATTACTTTATTATTATAATTTATAACATTGTTTTTTTTTTATAAAATTAATCATTACCTTATAAACAAAGAAAGGTACGCATTGAATATAAGTTTAAGTAAATTCTCCTCGTTTGGGTTTTCCTCCTTGCTTACCTCTATCATTCTGTGGTTAAATTTAAAAAAATATTTTGTTATTGTTTTTTTTTCCTACTTACTTTTTTCATTGTTTGTAATTTGACTTTTAAGTTCAGGATTCGAAGAAAGAACTATATTTATTTTTCTTTCTCTCTGTCGTTTCTATCCTTAATCTTAATCTATTTTTAACTAAGATTCCATTTTTAGGTTTTGCTATTTACCCCACGGACTACTTGTACCAACTGCATTCTAAAGAAAAAAAATCAAGATTCTTTGGAACCAGAGATAAGCTCAACACAAAAAAGATCATTGCCATACATTTATACCAATCTCTCACACGTAAATTTGTAATATTTCAAAACTCTTCGTATGCTAACCTCATGAAAAAGTTTTGTCCTCAAGTATTCGACAATACAGTTGTTATTTCCAGCAATAAACTTACATATAATGCTGGTTTCAAATTCTTTAGTCAATCTCCTAAGGAATCGGATTTGACAAACCCATTTGATGAAGCATCTGAAAAAACCACAAAAGAATTGGATGAAAAGTTAGGTGATGAAAATGGTGGCAGTAAAAATGGAGACAACACAACACCACTTATTGACGAGATTTTAGGTATTATTAATTCAGAAAACGATGATTATGATGTTTTAGCAGAAACACAAAATCCAATAATTTCCGAATCTGTACTAAAATCAAAGATGAAAGATAAAAAAAATCGAATTTCAGTAATAAATAAAACAAATGATTGCAAAAAAACAAATAGCAAATATTCAAACGCAAAATTAAAATTGAAGAAGAACAAATTTAAAGGGCGCGAACAATCAATATCAAAAACATCCAAATCAAAACAAGTCAATTCAACGCCAAACAAATCAAGCAAACTGTTATCAAACCAATTCGAAGCAATGAGATCAAAGTCATTAAAAAAAGAGTGGGAGCCTATTATAACAAAAATGAAGCAAACAATATCAAAATACAACTCGTTCTGGAACGGGCGGAAGATAAAAAGTGAAATGAAAAGATACTACCCAGCACGACGTCCACGCATGCTTCCGGTATAACAAGGTGTACCAGCAACAAATGTCTTCTGCAAATCATTAAACTTTTTCTTGAAATTTAGTCTGCATAAAACTTAAATATTTATTTATTGGTATAGTAGAGGAGCCGAGAAGGATTTTTCACGTGATAATCAGGGCGACTAAGAGATGTCTCAGGAGATGGGGCTTTATAATAATAATAATAATTAAATTCATTTATTATGGCAACAAGGGCCCATTTGTAAGTAAGACAAGAAATTAGCAATTGTCAATTTATTTGCCTAGGACAAAGTGACACTCGGTCTGAAAATGCATAAACATGGGTGTGTCGTACTTTTCCGCGAGCAACTTCAGGATGCTGTTTCGACTGCCACGCATTCTGGCCAACAGTGATTCTGTTCTTTTTAGGGTTCCGTACCTCAAAAGAAAAAAACGGAACCCTTATAGGATCACTTTGTTGTCCGTCTGTCTGTCTGTCTGTCAAGACCCTTTATCTCACGAACGGGTAAAGGTATCAGGTTGAAATTAATACCATATATTCTATGAACCACACAAGATATGAAAATTTCAATTTTTTACAACGACGCAATCAAAAGATATGGCGTTTTATGTCCTCATCTCCATACATTTATGCCAAAATGCAAAACCTACAGGGTACTTCCCGTTGACCTAAAATTATGAAATTTGGCAAGAAGCTAGATCTCACAGTACAAATAATGGGACAAGTCTGAAATCATTAAATATTACAACTTTTCTCACAACTAATGGTAACCAATTGGGGTGAGCTCCCGTTTCAAGAACATTCATATAAGAGAGGGGTCAAGTTGGATGGACGTTGAGGCGTTTTTTGTTTTAGTTCTATTTTAAAAACGGGAACAGTTACAAACTTGAAAATTGGTATGTTTAAAGTGCATAAGCTATAAAATAACAACAAATAATAAAATTTGGTCAAGCACGTGTCGGACTCAAAAAATCTAGCACATTAACTTACTGAAATTTCAACTAGTACAATTATGATTACGTAGTGGTACGGAACCCTCGGTGCGCGAGTCCGACTCGCACTTGGCCGGGTTTTTTTATGAGAGGATCACGAAAAACTATGTAAGAAGTTCCAGACCGGAGCCCGGTATTCAAGAGGCCATTGTCTGGAAACGAAAAAGGACAAAAAAACGTAATGTTCAGCATAAACAACTATCATGCCAAAAGACTGATAAGTAGTGATATAAAAACTTTGACCAGACACTGGATTGCCAAAAATCTGAAGACTTTTGGCAAACCAGACCATTAAATTGTTTTCTATTGAGTACCTGATATTTAAAGCGATAATCAAGGTGAAAAAGAGATGTCTCAATAGAAGATGCTTTATGAGAGGATCACGAAAAACTATGTAAGAAGTACTATACCGGAGCCCGGTGTTCAGGAGGCCTTTGTCTGGAAATGAAAAGTATTTTTTTACGTGATATTCAAGGAGAACAAAAGTGATTGTTTGTAATAGAGAAGCTAATACTGATAACAAATACAAAAAAACAGACAAAAATCTGAAGACTTGGCAAACCAGACCAAAAACAATATCCCTTTTCAGATTTTCAGGCTTATCTGGAATGACTTTAGCCCCCAGTTTTCTTGTCTGGTCAAGGGTTTTATATCACTACTCATCAGTCCCCATCTTTTGGCATGGCAATTATTTTTGCTGAAGATCACGTTTTCTTGTTCCTTTTCATTTCCAGACAATGGCCTCCTGAACACCAGGCTCCGGTCTGGAACTTCTTACATAGTTTTTCGTGATCCTCTCATAAAGAATCTTCTATTGAGACATCTCTTTTTCGCCTTGATTATCGCGTTAAATTTTATCAGGTACTCAATAGAAAACAATTTAATGGTCTGGTTTGCCAAGAGTCTTCAGATTTTTGGCAAACCAGTGTCTGGTCAAAGTTTTTTTATCACTACTCATCAGCCCCTATCTTATGGCATGAGAATTGTTTTTGCTGAAGATCACTTTTTTTTGTTCCTTTTCATTTCCAGACAATGGCTTCCTGTACACTGGGCTCCGGTCTGGAACTTCTTATTATAGTTTTTCGTGATCCTCTCATAAAGCCCCATCTACTGAGACATCTCTTAGTCGCCCTGATTATCACGTGAAAAATCCTTGTCGGCTCCTCTACCATAATGTGCCATTAATTGTATCTAAATTTGTATTTAATTTAACTTAACGTATACTTTTCCAAAGAAACGTAATGTCTTAGCTAATTTTTGAGTCTAAGATTTGAATAAATAACTGTAACGATATGGTATAGTTTTGTGAAAAGAATGCAAACCGCCATTAAAGTATTTGTCAGTTTGGCGCATTTATTGTTTGTAAAAATTTGTTTCTGTTATAAATAAATACAACACTACATGCATTTATCGATCCATCTTTATTGTTCCCGATGGTAGCACTCTACGATATCGACATTGATGAAATATCCACATCCTTTAGACACCAACAAACTCGGGCTATTTACATTTCAACAGTATTTTGCTCGTAGTTTCTTTTCCTAATGTAGCGCTACCGATTGCTTTTTTTTTCTTGTTTCGTACTTTTTGCTCTATTCTTGGTGTATTTACTGGCTGTTTGTATAAATTGTCAGCGATTTCAAAATTTTGGGTTTCCATATTTCCCTGTTTATTATTGTTTCGTTGTCATCAACACCGTTTTCAAAATTTGAAGAATAGTGCCAATGATATTACAATTAATTAGTGCTAACTGTCTTGCATGGTGTTTGTTTTTGTGATTGTAAAGTTTTGAGTTATCTATATGTCGCAGGCAAATCGTATAATTCGCCGTTTACAAACGGCGGGCAAACTGTAAACGGTCGGCAGATTGTAAAACGGCGCCGGCAGATTGTAAACGGGTTTAGATCACTGGTGCATTTTAGGTTCGTTAGCCAAGGTAAACCCAACCTAACCGATCCCGAACAATGCGATATATGAGGATAGGGATTGCGGTTAAGATGGCGTTAGGGGTAGGGATAAGGGAAGGGATAGGGGTAGGGAGAGGGACAGGGAGTGGGACACGGAGTGGGAGAGGGACAGGGTCAGGGAAGGGGAGCAGGAGAGGGAGGGGGAGAGGGGCAGGGACAGGGATGGTTTGACGGACGGTTGGACAGATGGTTGGACGGACGGACGGACGACAGATAGACGGAAGGGTGGATGGATACATGGTCTGATAGATAGAATCCCTCGCGGACGAAGTCGCGGTCAACAGCTAGTTGAATAATATAAGTCTTTGGACATTTGTTGTGAAATCGATGGCGACGTCGTCGTGAGTTTTTATTTTGCTGAACGAAATTATGTGATGATAGTTTTGGACACACTACATGTTTAAGTTTTCTGCGCATCGCTGCCCGTTTTAATAACGGGCAACAGATAATGTGTGAAGTGGATTTCCCTTGCCTAAATCTATGCTGGTTGGCTAATAGAAGCTCGTATTTTTCTAGGTAAATAATTAATAAAAGACTTAGAAATTTGTCTTTTTTTAATTATTATTTTTTATATTTTGGACAGTGCGGGCAGTATCTAAGTTCTAAGTTAGGTGTGTGGTTTCCGCACTTAATCCTATAAGGACCATTATGCGTGGGCCTAAGTATCGAAAAGGGACGATAATTATTTGTAAGGCTTTTACTACCTGATTTAAAGGTAGGAATGATTAGGGTCTTTTAGAGATTTTGGGAAAATGCCTTATGAAAGCCAAAGGTTGCAGATATGAGTGATTTGCGAAGTTAAGATATGTTTAAAAGACTTTATTACTTTTGACGGGATATCATCCAAGATATTTATTTTTATTAGGGTTCCGTACCTCAAAAGAAAAAAACGGAACCCTTATAGGATCACTTTGTTGTCCGTCTGTCTGTCTGTCTGTCTGTCTGTCTGTCAAGACCCTTTATCTCACGAACGGGTAGAGGTATCAGGTTGAAATTAATACCATATATTAGGATCCACGAACCACACAAGATCTGAAAATTTCAATTTTTTACAATGACGCAATCAAAAGATATAGCATTTTATGTCCTCATCTCCATACATTTATTCAAAAATGCAAAACCTACAGGGTACTTCCCGTTGACCTAAAATTATGAAATTTGGCTAGAAGATAGGTCTCACAGTACAAATAATGGGAAAAGTCTGAAATCATTAAATATTACAACTTTTCTCACAACTAATGGTAACCAATTGTGGTGAGCTCCCGTTTCAAGCACGTTCATATAAGAGAGGGGTCAAGTTGGATGGTTGCTGAGGCGATTTTTGTTTTAGTTCTTTTTAAAAACGGAAACACTTACAAACTTGAAAATTGGTATGTTTATAGTGCATAAGCTATAAAATAACAACAAATAATAAAATTTGGTCAAACGCGTGTCGGACTCAAAAAAATCTAGCACATTAACTTACTGAAATTTCAACTCATACAATTATGTTTATGTGGTGGTACGGAACCCTCAGTGCGCGAGTCCGACTCGCACTTGGCCGGTTTTTTATTATTGTTTATCTACACTCACGTCGTAATCTTTGAATTATGATTCAAATAGTTGATACATAAGGCTGAATATTACACAGAGTATTGTATAAAAAATTAAAAAGTTACCATTACGTAACGATTTTTGTATGAAAATTTTGCAAAGGTGTTACGTAATTTAATTTTTTAATCATTACATAACACTTGGATAAAATTCTTCTTGAACCTAAACCTTTTTAAAGAAGACTGAATATAAGGTCTTTTTCAGAGCCGGTTACAAATGTAACAGTTTTTCTTAGTAGCTATCAAATATCAGTAGCATATTTGCAAAGTGTACCTTATAAACAACCTATTATTTTGGAACAGTTACAGTAACAGTCACTATAGTTACAATTATTTCATCTGTGGTGGAAAAGATGCGCGCGCAGCCTGAAATTATAGTAGGCTTTGGAGATAGGTATTAGATTTGCCGCCATTTCCAAATATTTACTTTTATCAATATTTCGTACCCGTAAAAAATTGTTGTAAAACTAGAAACAGCGTTACAGGCAGGACACATGCAGTGACACCAAAAGATCCTCTTGAAGTGGCTACTAAAATAACTTACGATCTTCTCCCATACAAGTCCACAAGTCCTTCTCCCTACAGTGAATTTGGAAATATTGAAAATCGAAAAGAAAACCACGTCACGTTAAGAAAATGTTCTGCTTGTTTATTTCAAAAACCTAGCAGACAGATACAAGGCGGCTTCTTTGCACACATAACAGTAAACAGTAACTGTAATAAGTACTTATACATCAGGTAAGTTGAACTTGTTGTTTACTTACCTTTGTTTAATTTATAATGAAGTACCTACCTATTGAATGAGTGAAGATAAAGTAGTATACGCAACTGCATATAATATGGTATTAAAACACTCGTTTTATACTATTATCACACTCGGCTACGCCTCGTGTGATAAACCCAAACTCGTGTTTTAAGAACCTGTTTTATATGACAGTTGCATAAACTACTATTATTGCACGCAAGAAAATACAATGGACAATACATAAAGAAAAACGACACAACAGGTACTACTTATTTCAATAAAGAAATGTCTTCCAGCAGACCTAGGCGAGTGTGAAAAATATTGGAGAAGGCAGATAGACTGTGCGCAAGCTCAAAAACTATACAAAAGTAACAACAATATTAGACCGTAAGGGCACTGCATGTTATCCTACGTCATCTAGTACACGAAATTTGCAACTTTGTAGCGATAGTAGTGGCCTAATAGGTCCGCAAAACGTTGGTCTGCCAATCCGAAACCTGGCAGGTTTTGTACAGTTGGAGAGAAAAGTGGTTAAATGACAGATTACACGAATGAAATCTATTCGTGGAAATAGAAGGTACCCATTCAAGTAAAAAACAACAGGTCTGCCTTGCATCCTATTGGCAGTTTCGCTAGTCGGACCACAACTGTGGTCGGATGTGATCGGACCACAAATTTGGTCGGACTGGCGAAACTGCCAAGAGGATGCAAGGCAGACCTGTTGTTTTTTACTTATATATAGGTACCTTATATTTCTACGAATAGATTTCATTCGTGTAATCTGTCATTTAACCACTTTTCTCTCCAACTGTACAAAACCTGCCAGGTTTCAGATTGGCAGACCAACGTTTTGTGAACCTATTAGGCCACTACTATCGCTACAAAGTTGCAAATTTCGTGTACTAGATGACGTAGGATAACATGCAGTGCCCTTACGGTCTATATATTAATCATACTTATGTTAGATACTTATCTAATTACAATATATAAACCTACTACACAAATAAAATAATAATAAATATAAGATATATGTATGTATATGTGAAATATTTATGCATCTTATATATATAAAAGAAGAAGGTGACTGACTGACTCACTGACTGACATATCAACGCACAGCCCAAACCGCTGGGTCTAGAGATTCCAAATTTGGCATGTAGGTTCCTTATGAGACCTAGGGGTGCATTAAGAAAGGGTTTTAAAAAATTCCACCCCTAAGGGGGTAAAATTGGTGATGAAAGTTTGAATGAAAGTCTGTCAGTTTTGAAGTTACGATCTTCAAAATTTGTATTTAGGCTGACTACTAAAAATTAGGTTTTACGTGTCTCAGGCTTTTTGAAAATTCTACACCCTAAGGGGTGAAATGGGGGATGAAGTTGAAAATCCTTCATTTTCAAAGTAAAATCCACAAAATTTATTATTTAGGCATTAGGGTTGTAATTCTGTGGAACGTTCATCACTGTTCCACCCCAAATTCATCCCCTAAAAGAGGGAAACGGGGTGAAAAAGTCTAAAACCAATACGGGTATCGTTTGTATGGTTTATCGGGTCGCTGATTACGAAAACTACAACAATTTTGAAATCCAACGTGGTGGATGTGAAATACCATCATCCCCTGGGGATGGGGTTGGGTTGCGATAGGGTTGAAATATCTAAAAATCAATATGGGTGTCGTTTGTATGGTTTATCGGGTCGCTGATTACGAAGACTACAATAATTTTGAAATGTAACGTGGTGGATGTGAAATACCATCATCCCCTGGGGATGGGGTTGAGGTGCAATAGAGTTGAAATGTCTAATAATCAATATGGGTGTCGTTTGTATGGTTTATCGGGTCGCTGATTACAAAAACTACAAAAATTTTGAAATTCAATGTGGTGGACGTGAAATACCATCATCCCCTGGGGATGGGTTTAGGGTGCGATAGGTTTGAAACGTCTAAAAATCAATATGAGTGTTGGTTGTATGTTTATATAAGGCTAGGGATAGCGGTCAAGACAGCGTTAGGGGTATGGATTGGAGAAATAGGGATAGGAATAGGGGCAGGTTTAGGGGCAGGGATAGGAGTAGGGATAAGGAGAGGGAGAGGGGGAGGGGAGGGGGAGAGGGAGTGGGTGAGGGAGGGGTAGGGAAAGGGTTAGGGGGAGAGGGAGGGAGGGGAGAGGGAGGGAGGGGAGAGGGAGGGAGGGGTGAGGGAGGGGAGTGGAAAGGGAGAAAGCGAGGAGTAGGGGAATGGGAGTAGGGAAAGGGGGGGATTGGAAGGGGGAAAGGAAGGGGCAGGGGGAGGGTAGGGGATGAGGGGAAAGGCAGGAGGAATGGGGGAGGGAAAGGGGGAGGGGTAAAGGAGGGGAAGGGAGGATGGGGGAGGGGAAGGGGGAAAGGGAGGGGGATGTGGGATGATAATTTGAGAAAGGGGGGAGATGGAGGGGAAGGGGGAGAGGGAGGGTGGAGGGAGGAGGGGGGAAATGGAGAGGGAGGGGTAGGGAGGGGTTTGGAGGGGGAGGGGGTTTGAGGGGAAGGGAGAGAGTGCGAGAGGGAGAGTTAGAGGGAGAGCGAAGGGGGATGGAAGGTAGAGGGAGAGGTAAGGGATGGAAAGGAGGGGGAGGGAAAGAGGGAGGGGGAAAGGGAGGCGGGGAGGGAAATGGAGTGGGGAGAGGGAGAGGAATAGAGAGAGGGAGGGCGAGGGGAAAAGGGAGGGGAGGGAAGATGTGGAGGGGGGGGATTAAAAAGGATAGGGACTTTTTTGACTTTTATGAATACCTCCTCGCTACCCATTCACTCCCTTTATTGCCTTCTTTTTTAAGTTCGCCTGTAACTATTGACAATGAAGTTTCCGCACTACCTACCAGTTAAATAAAATCAAAAGATAATTAAATTTGTAGTAAGATGCATTTGTTCAACTTGGATAAGTACGAGTACTAATGCATGTTTTACGTAGGAATCAAGAAGGCTAAGCGTTCCGCAAAATATGTTTCAGTTAAGTTCGAGTTCTGTTTTTTTTTTAAGTAGAGGGAGAGGGAGAAGGAGGGGAAGGGGGAGAAGGACGGGGAGGGGGTGAGGGAGAGGAAGGGGGAGAGGGAGGGACAGGGGAAGAGGAAGGAGGGGGAGGGGGAGAGTAAGGGGGGAGAGAGGAGAGGGTTTTCGTTTTTCTCAATTACTTCAGCGAATTGGCTCATTTTGAATGTGTCATGCATGATACTCGATGATGATGTGACATTGAAATTTGGGACACGCAGGCAGATGTCATCCCATAGTGAAATTCTTTTTATTCCGTTTTAATTCCTTTTTATATTATAGCGTTTACGATAATAGAAACCAATTTGTCTACGGCCACTGGATGGCACTGGCAGATATTATAACATGTTGTATGAGACATCTTTTTAGGTGTACGACATTCTAAAACAAAACCACGGATCAACTTGACTTCTTACCTAGAAAAAAAATCCAAGAAAATCCAGACGAAACCATATTGTAACCAGAACATTCTAATGAAAGAATATAACATTATTCTAATAGTATGCGCTAATGTATGGATCTGAGTGTTGGCCCGCAAAGGTTACGGATTAGTAAGGACTGCATGCAGATGTGAATGTTGAGATGGATTTGTGGAGAGACAGTAGATATGAGGGAAGATGTAAGCCTAGAACTCAAAAAATGAGAGGGACACATTTGGCAAGGCATGTATGTATGGACAGAACTGACACAAACCCCACCGCATCTTGCCCGTTCCGTGGCCCTATTTAGAAACCTCGGTTATAAAGCGTGAAACGGAAAGCTGTCATAATACTAAAGAGTGTTCATCTGCCCATGAAACAGAATAGCTTTTCCCAAGGGAAATAGTTCAAAGAACAAATTAAATTTTTGACTTCCCATAGAATCTTGTCCCCGTCTTATACAGGGTGTTAATTTAATTGCGTGCCATAGCTTAGAGGGTGTTTCAGTAACGATAAAGAAACACTAAGAAAATCCACTAAAAAAATATTAAGAAAATCCATCTTTAAAAAAATTAAACTCCATTGAAACTAAACTAACGCGGAGGGCCACCGCGCTATCACCGAGCCAGCGCGCGAGTATCAAGTAAATCTTTCTTTTTTTGTGTGTGACTCCAATTTTCCCTTCATACTTTAACGGGCTTAGGACCGTCAAAATGTAATACTTACCTAATAAATTATAATAAAAATATCATTGATGATTTAAAAAAAATAAAGTAGGTTTTTTTTATTTTGTGTTCCTTTAACGTTACTGAAACACCCCCTAAGCTATGGCACGCAATTAAATTAACACCCTGTATACTTTTTCTTACTAAACTCTGGTTGGCTGGAAGAGATCTCTTCATAGAGATGAGCTCGCCATTGTGAACCTCTTTTATCACTATTGCTATGTTATATTGTGCACAATAAAGGATAAATATAGAAACTGCATCAGCTGATAGCGCAATTTGTATGGGAGGTCAAATTTGGTTTTTCGTATTTCGACCTATGTTTCTTCGGAAAAGTTGTTCAGTTTTATGGGCAGATACCTTAATACCTTTTAGAGATAATCACACCTTTCCATGACACGCTGTATATCTAAGTACAGTGACAGATCATAGCTTTTCCTGTAAACAACCGCTTTGCTGCCCAAGAAATTAATTCCGCATTCTTGCAATAACAAAACCTAATAAGTAATATAATTTCATTTTATTTAATCTGTTAAACAAAGCCTTTAGCGAGCAAATAAAACCAAAAACTCATTTGAAAGTACCCTCGGCTTTTAATAAAATAAATTAATTTTATTTAAATTAGCCCATTTCGTCTGGTGGTTGCATAAATATTTACTTTCTTAATTGAAAAATTATCTGCCGTGATGCCAGGGGATTGTTTACGTCTGTGGTTCTTCGTGGAGTAATATGCTGTTATAAGTTTGATGAATTAAGGGGATTAATACAGGGTATTAAGGGATGATAGCTGTGGTCCTTTTAAACATCTTTTTATTTCATATAAGGTCCTAATTCAAATCAAATCTAATATTTATTTGATAATGGTTTTGATTTCATTATTTGATAATGATGTAAGTATGTTACTCAGACCTTAAAACTGAACAACTTTCCCCGACTTGGTCGAAAATAGTCAAAATACGAGAAAAAAAATACCTTCAATGAAAAAATCATTTTCCATAAAACTGCACTGAACGGATTGAATTGTTTTTTTAATTTTATAAAGGGGTATAACAGGTACTCAAACTTTTAATGTAGAAGTCATTTGTTTTTGTAATAAAACCGAATTTCACGCGGATGAATTTGCGGGAACCAGTTAGCATTAGGGCTCGAATATAGGGTGTTACGAAAAGTACAACCCTTATTCACATGTTTTTTTCTTAATCTATGTTTTGTGTGTTCTTTTCATGTGTACAATAAATAATTAAATAAATAAATAATGAAACTGAATAGCGTTTCCCAAGGAACATTAGGTATGTTCCTATGCACTTTTTTATATGATAAATCATTTGACTCCAATCTCTCCTGGTGCTGAGTGATGATAGGATCGAAGATGTAGCATGCTTGAGATCCTACTTAGCAAAACCATGAAACTTGATTTATTTAATTACTAAATATAGTGTAAATAATACATCATCAGATCCTTAATTATTACTCACTGAATCGTTTGTATCGTGAAGATATTACAGAATTTATGATGACACCAAAATAGAAACATGGATTGTAACTTCATTATTGATTTATTTTGTAAGTTTACCGAAGGCATTGAATCACACAAAAGATATTTCTAATAAAATAATGATCACGTTTTACATTTGAAGATAAAGTCGTCAAAATACTTGCTTAAAAAAAACGGTCCATTGCGAGTCGGATGTGGTTGTGAAATTTGCGATTTCTGCTTTGTAGAAATATCCTAACACAGATTGTGTAATTGAAACATTATTTTTTTAAGCAACAGCAATAGATTTAAAGGAACTGTAATTTTGCACAAGCTTTCTGGAAATTTATATCAACAATTCAGATACCTAATTAATGTTACTAAAACAATCGCAACCCAGCTGCAACCTATGCAAATCAAGGTGTTGTTTAAAAACTAGCAAAGTTTAAGCTAAAAAGATACTTCCTGTCGTAATTTACATTCGGACAGGCAAGAACATTAAAATGCAAAAGAGAGTAAAGTAGTTGCTATCTCCACTAAGACCTGATAAATCTTTTACGACTACGCTTTTATTTACTTAAGGGATAAAGGGGCCAAACCGACAGGTAAAGTAATAAAAAATTAGTTTCGTCATCATTATTGTGTGGGTTAACAGGTCAATGACCGGTCTCATACACTTTGGTGCCAGAAATATACAGCTGGCAAACGCTACTGCTCATTTCCGTGCCTTCCGAAGTCCAGAATCATCTTGCTTTTTGGACAATTAGGTGATTCAACCTACAGTGTACTAAACAATCTGTTGAGTGTCTTACAATATCAATTTTGATCCACAGAGATTCGAACCTGGAACCTTAGAGTTAAGAATAATCCATCTAACCACTAGATTTTGGAGGTTGTTCTTTAGATTTTTACGTACTTACACATCTTTTGTCTGTGATTTTTTATAAGGTGATTCTGTTCATAAAAAAAACAACTTCCTAAAGAAACTGCACCGACTGTTAAATAGGCCGTGCTGCAATGGTTTCTTGCCGTATCTTTCACGCTGCCATAGCACGATCCGTAACGGCAGAAAACCCGCTCTATTTGAATTGTCTTCTGTATTATGAGTCAGAAGGTGTCTCACAAGGCTCGTTTGGATGTTCATAGGGGTGTTTTGGTACCAACACTGATGTATGGCAGTGAAAGCTGGGTATGGCAGAAGAAGCATGAAAGTAGAATTAATGCAGTGGAAATGAGAGCGCTAAGGAGTATGAGTGGTATTAAATTGAGTGACAGGATTAGAAATAGTGTGATAAGAGAACGGTGTGGCGTAAAAGAAGACGTAGTGACCAAAATCGAGAAAGGGATGCTGAGATGGTTTGGTCATGTAGAGAGGATGAATGAACGAAGATTGACGAAAGAGATCTACAAGGCGAGAGTGAATGGAAACGTTGGAAGGGGAAGGCCTAGGTGAACGTACCAGGACCAAATTCAGGACGTTCTGAATAAAGGCCAGGTTAAAAGTACCCTAAACCGACGAGCATGTATGAAAGGATTGATGAAAGTACAGGAAGCAAGGGAAGTATGTCAAGATCGTAGCAGGTGGAGGACTGTGGTCTCTGCCTACCCCAACGGGAAAGAGGCGTGATGTTATGTATGTATGTATGTATTATGAAATAGTAACGGGGTATAGACAAAATGTGAGAAACGTGTGATAATACTGTGAATCTGTCTATGAAATGAACAACTTTTCCCAAAGGTCGAAAAAAGAAAAAAAATGTTGACCTCCAATATAAAAAATGGGCTATCAGCTGATGCACTTTCTATGAAAAGTACTTTTTTTACGAATTCGACCTATTTACCTTTGGAAATGTTAGTCAGTTTCATGGATACGAGTAGATACGCATCCATCCTTACACGTTTTATAGGTATTTACTTTAGATAAAACAGTCTGTACATTGACACACGAATCCACACAGCCCCAAAATAGGTCTCAAACTCATTAATATCCAACAATGAATAAACGATTTTTGTTTTTTTTTTATTCAAACAAAACTATCTACTGCTCATCGATTGAATGCGCCAAGATTGTAAAACCACAGAAGATATTTCCTGCTTTAAGATCATATCACTAATACTTAATTACTTTCCAAACGACCAAACCACGTAATGACTTGTACAACTACCCGTACAACTTCGCCGTACATATTTATATTTTCCTACACAATGCTATTATCGTAGCCGCTGGGAAACCAGGGTGTAATGGCTTACCCTCCACTGTATAATATTCACATTAAACTGCCTTTACTGCCGTTCTATCGACTATCAGCCGTTGCTCAGCATCTTTGCGGGACTCCAAATGATATCATTAATGTTTGATGCCCATTTTTTCCCCAGCCTCCCCTCGGGATAGTTCCCTGAATACGTTATGGGGTATATTGATTCTCTGCTTTTGTACTGAATTAGAATGTCTCAAGTTGGTAGGGTTATTTATTTGCTAGAGATTTTGAAGGAAGTGGTGGACGTGAGTCTTATTTAGGTTGAGCCCGTTTCACATAAGAGTTCCATTACCGTCATTTTGGGTTTAATTTTGAATGTATGACAGCCAATATGACGGTCAGGAATAAACTCGCTTTAAGTAGCGAACTTTATTGGGTGAAAGACGGCTATAGAAAACTATTAGCTATTTTCGGCTTGAATATACAATGCGTCCGGTGACTGCCTGCACAAACTTAATAAGATTCTAACCATTAAACTGAACACTGAACAACTTTTCCCAAAGAACGTAGGTCGAAATAAGAAAAAAAATTCGGCTTTCTATTACAAACTGCATCATTTGATAGCACATTTTGTATGACAGGTCGAAATTTTTTTTCGTATTTCGATCTATATTCCTTGGGAAAAGTTGTTCAGTTTCATAGCTAGAATCTACCGTTTAAGTTTATGCAGTCGGTCACCGGACACATGGTAAGTATATAAAATATATTCTATGATAATTGAAATGAAATGTTGAAAATAACCAATATAGAATAATTTATTCTTTTCAATTTTTTCTCACAAGGCTTTTTGTAGCGGTCAAATAAAGAAAGCCTCGATATAGCTGCCCTAGGTCACAACTGTCTTTTTATATCCGTTAAAGAATTAAAATGTATGGGATTGACATTAGCCGTCACGCAACGTTTCTACTCATACATTTTTATCCTAATACTGAAGTTTATGGTTATAGAAAGCCACTTGTTTATGGCCCCTCAGCGATATAATAATTATAATATGTGACCAATGTAAGGCTCAGTTGCTTTTTGTCGAGGTGTCTATACGATTTTACGAAGCGCTGCTGCAAGGTGAAAGTTACTTCAGTCTGGCCAGAAAGTGCCCGCTTACCGGCCACGGCCAGGTGAATTCACCGATTCAGAAAACAGATACTAAAAGAGTAACTCATCCCTGCCGGCTTAGCACGCTGTAGTTGTCAGTTTATCTAGGCCCATAGATTAAAGAACCAATGTGGCCAATTTACTGACTTTAAGCATGGTCACGTTTTTTTGAGAGCTGAGCAGTGCAACACATTTTCAAAGACACGGACGGCTACATGGTTTGGTATTTGGTCAAAAACTTTATTTTGTGGGTTTGCTAAAGATTTTTTCCACTGACATTTCTTTGCGTTTAGAGGTGACAGATTAGATGACATCATTCCTCAAATAAAGTGACATTTCTCCGAGATATATTTTCTCTCGGGCAGCGTGCTAAGCCGGCTGCTTTCGGTTCAGGGTTCGATTCTCAGCTACGAAATGATGACTTCAGCGAATAACAAGTAATTTAATATTTTATTATAATTTTAAGGTCCACGTTAAAAAAATAACGTCGAAATTTGGCCATAAGTTTTCTCCGAAGTAATATGAAAGGCAAAGAAAGAATCGAGACATCAAAATTCAAACTGGAACGGGCGCAAAGAAACATTTTTATTAAAATATTCTAGGAATTATGTCTCGGAATGAATAAATTTTTCCTTCCCCTTGTTTTTATGACACGCTCGAGGTTTTAATAAAAAAAGATTTTTTCGTTACTGTAAGTGTAAGGACGTGAAATTGGGAAGGTCAAGGAAACAGCCGGAAATTCAGGAACAACATAAAGGCTGTTTTATGCCTGAGGGCATATTTTTTTATTAATTAAAACATCAAACAATGTTAAAAAAAACATGTTTTTTTTGTGTTGGGGAACAATTTTATTCACACATAGTCATATGATCCCAAACTATGCCAAAAGCCTGTACTATGACTGCCAGAGACTCGTAAATAGATAAATAACACCCAGATACAGAACAAACATTAGTGTACATCACACAACGCCCTGGGCGGGGAAAGCAAATTGCATCAGCTAACAGCATATTATATTGTTTGAGAACATTTTTTTGTATGTTCTTTGGGAAAAGTTTTTTAGTTTCGTTGACAGATTTTTCAGATAGATAGATAGATAGATAAATGCTTTATTGCGCAAATAACAAAAATATAACTAATTTTACAGGAAATCTTAAACATAATGTGAGCAAAGGCGGCCTTATCGCTACAAGCGATCTTTAAAAGGCAACCTTAAATAATTGGATAAATTTAAACAAAAGCACTGCGTCAATTGGAACCAAGGAGAAAGAAAACAGCAATTAATTTAAATCAAATGATAAATAAATTAAAAGTAAACAAAATAAAAAGACAAAATATATAATCATATAATATTCAATTATAATAAAAATGTATAAATATATCAAAAAGATAAATATATAAATATACATAAATACGGTATAAATATATAAAATAAATATACTACATGAAATAAATAAATATATATCTTGTGTTAATAATAGGAAAACTAAACTATTTTATTTAGGAGATGTGCACGCAACTTAGATTTCAGATTCTTTTTCTTTTCTGCATTTCGTCAATACAATGCAGAGGGCATAAAAGATGGGTCATCGTTGATCTCTTTAAGAGTCCTGTGCTGTTTAGGGGGCGTGCCTTTCAAAAATGCGTAAAACATAGCCACCACGCTTGAAAACTTTGTGGCTGTACGGTGGTTGTTGATGACCGCATTAGAGATAGTATGCACGGCAGCAATCACGAAGAAAAAAACCATTATAACTTGAACCAACACTATGCTTCAAACACCCGAAACCAGAGACCAGCTCAAGGTGTTTCCTACGTCGAGCGGCCATGTGTTCGATTCGCACAAAGGCAAAGAAGCAGTTGACCCCAACATAAATTTCTCAGGCAGATTTTATTTGAAAGGATGATAAAGAATCATGAATTAAATTTAAATTCAAAATATCCAAAAATAATTTACAAAAAAAAATCATACATTTTTTGTAATTTTTGTATGGAAAAATTAAAAGTTTCGATTATTTTTTTTTATAGCAGGTTTGTCTCATGTAGTGTAATACCCCAGCACAGTTTCATAGACTGAGGATTTAATGCGGGGGTCTTCATACAACGATCCGCTTCGTTGCCAAGACTACAAGGACGCTAGTTGCTGCCGCCCATCCTCCAGATCAAATACCTTTAGTCGTACCTTTCAATAACCACGGGTAGAGATGCACATCATCTAGCATAGTAAGGACATGGTATAAGGAGAGAAGACTAGCATTTGAGAAAGAGATGAATATGAATGTAATGAAAGAGGGTAAAATATTTTAGGGGCTTTATTTGGGGCTAATTACAACAACTTTTGGTCTATGTCTTTTCGAAATTCACAAAAAGAAATTAAACTCTCCTTACAAACATATTGTTCAGCTGATCGGTCTGATAAATTTGGATGAAAAGCAGATTTTTTTGCGAATTTTGGGAACAAAAGTTGTTACATTTAGCCACCAGAATAAATAAGCCCTTAAAAGATTTGTAGGCATATTACTAGCAGAACCTTCAGGTCTCTTTGCTTCAGGAATAGACTGGCAGCTAAGTATTTAGATAGCTGTCGATCTGATGAAGCGTCAAGGTGAAAGGACGTCACAACATTCCATCTTGGTAGATGATGGTGATCGTGATTTTGCGTATGACTATTTATCGAAATTCCTGAAATAATGATAAGTAGTAGAGTTACAGCGCAAGACGTACAACCATAGTGTTAACTGTAATAACTTTACTATCTAGGGTCAGACTGGGCCAGAAGGTACCGGGTGCCTCATCACAAGCCCAGAGCCCAGAACGTGACGTGACAATAGCTCCTCGTCAGAGAGAGTATAGTATTCTTTGGACAATAGTTAGATCCTAAATGATTATACCTTAACCCACTATATCCTAGATGATTCTGATGATGACGGTTCTCCTGCGCCTATAGATTTTACACAATTTTTTTAAAGTCCCTGGCAAATAAACAATTCTCGTTTAATATTATAGGACGTTTACACTCATAGGTTTAGATAAAGTTTGATAAAGTTTCAGCGACATATCACCGAACATGTTTGTACCATTTTATTCGGAAATCTCGTTCCTGTCTGTATTTATTCCCCCTTGGCGCTTGTTTTTTGCATAATATATTCAAATAAATTGAATGCTGGAACAGCACACGGTTTCAGAATTTATTTTGTTTGATTCTTTGACGTCCCTTTCCCTACATCATCGCTTTAATATTTACACGCGTTGTGACAACATATCTTTGTGAAGTTTTATTTGTGTTTACCTAAAGTAGGTATATAGCGTATCGTAATGTTTATATCTGAATACTTGTTTGATGTTTGTACCTATTTTGTGGTAGAATTATAAATGAGTTGCAAAAGAAACAATTGCTCGTTTAACATACATTTTCCATTCCTACCTACTTAAATGTGTACAAAGTAGAATATCGCAACATTTTACTATCACAGGCAGGATTAGAATCTACGTCCTCTCCGTATCAGTACCGAAGGCGCCTAGGATACCGTGGTCCTGCCTGATGTTGTGAAATCAGCGACCTCTTTGAAACTTTGCCTTTGAGAGCAGCTTCTACCTAAATGGACCAAAGTGAATTATTTTTGGCAAGCTTTTTATGTAATTTCTAGTTTGGCGTACTGCAAAATTTGTTTGTGATCATGAGTAGATATCTGACAAACCATTAATAAGTAAATTGTATATGCATTTAATACAGTGTTCTATAAGCTGAATGTGATACCGTTTCTATCAACTCGTTTTAAGACTTCACTAAAAGAAATTATCCTTATTCCATCCAGTCTGTAATATTAGGATATTTCTTTGTGTATGATCGGAATTAATATGCTTGAATGTAAAAAAGTTGTAAATAATGAAATGTTGTTGTATTCTCTTCGCAGAACAAGTAAGAGCATACTAATGCTTGTTTTCTTTTTGGCTTCAGAGTTCCCTTTGATAGAAAAATTAAGGTATAGAAAGTCCCTAGAATGTAATGCCTATGAAACTGAACAATTTTTTCTGTCAAATTAGGATAGAAATAAAAAAAGATTTTGCATTCCCATACAAAATGCACTATCAGCTTATACTATTTCTGCAAGAAGAAAAATAATTATGTTTCGTGATTCAACCTTTTTTGTTACACTTTGTATGTCTTAAGTTATATTATTCCATATTTTTCAACTTTCCAACATTTGTTGTTCCCCATCCTGTGTAGTAAATTAATTTTACCGGTAAATACGGTAGAATGGGGATTGCATAAAATGTAAACGGTTTTAGTTTAAATTCAGAACGCGGTGTAATTTAGTGCGGTATAAACTACACGGTAACTTGGAGTACCGGTATTATTTGTTACCGGTTATGGTACTGCAGTGACGCTTTTGTGCTATTGGTATAGCCGGTAGATTTTCCTAGGTCGTGGACTCGATTCTTTTGGTGTTAAAGGTAAAGGACTGGAGTTGATATTAAGGAGTTATAAAAATTTTAGATTCTAAAAGTACAACAATTAAAAAAAATATATCTGATTTAAAAAATCTGTGTTTTGGATTTAGAAGTACCTTAATTGATTACTATATTGCGCTCAAAAATATCTTCAATGTACGGACATTATACATACATACATAATATCACGCCTTGTTCCCGTCGGGGTAGGCAGAGACCACAGTTGTCCACGTGCTACGATCTTGACATACTTCCCTTGCTTCCTGAACTTTCATCAATCCTTTCATACATGCTCCTCGGTTTAGGGTACTTTTAACCTGGCATTTATTCAGAACGTCCTGAATTTGGTCCTGGTACGTTCGCCGAGGCCTTCCCCTTCCAACGTTTCCATTCACTCTCGCCTTGTAGATCTCTTTCGTCAATCTTCCTTCATTCATCCTCTCTACATGACCAAACCATCTCAGCATCCCTTTCTCAATTTTAGTCACTACGTCTTCTTTTACGCCACAACGTTCTCTTATTACACTATTTCTAATCCTGTCACTCAATTTCACACCAATCATACTCCTCAACGCTCTCATTTCCACTGCATTAATTCTACCTTCATGCTTTTTCTGCCATACCCAGCTTTCACTGCCGTACATCAGTGTTGGTACCAAAACGCCTCCATGAATAGCCAGACGAGCCTTGTGAGACACCTTCTGACTCTCCATAAAAGCATGCAGAGCACCACCACAGACATTATTGTTTTACGATTCATAACAGAATAGATAAAACATGTTTGTATTATGGCACATAATATGATCAGTTATTCAGTTTTATATTCTGTAACAAAAAAAATAGTAACAATAAAAAAAAATTTTTTAGAAGTTTGTTTATCTAAAAAAAAAACATAAGTAAAAAATTTTGTAAAGCAAGCTTTCATTAGATGTAAAAAAAACCGGTCAAGTGCGAGTCGGACTCGCGCGCCGAGGGTTCCGATATACCTATAGTATTTTTGGAAGCAATAAAGTCCATTTTCAGGACCGCAAAACTAAATTTGTTTGTAAAGGTTTTTTGCAGATTTCTGAAAAACTGTGCAACTTAGAAAGATCGTTTTATTTTTGCTGTAAAGTTTATATAAACTTCTGTCAACTGTAATTAATTCAGATTTTTCCTTACTCAAACTTCGGAGATAAGGGGGGGGGAATGGTATTTTTCTTGACATTTTTCATCATAACTTTAAAACTAAGAAATTTAAAAAAATACAAAAATATATTTTAAAATGTACAAGTAAAGCCCTTTCATATGATACCCCACTCGACCTAGTAGCGACAATTTGAAATTTGGCCCCCCCTATTTTGGCCCCCTTTATATTAATAATCATACTTTTTTCAAAATTTTTTCTTGTGCAATTAAGTTGGGCAACTATTTTCTAAAACTATTCCAAATTTCAGGTTGATAGCATAAGTGGTTGCTGAGATATAGAGGTGTGACAGACAGACGGACAGACAGACAGAGCGGCACCATAAGGGTTCCTTTTTTTTACCATTTTGGTATCGGAACCCTAAAAAGAACTAAAACGTTATCAATCTCAGGTTTTCAAATAAAAGCGCGTTACACCCTGTTTTTATTTATCTCTTGCTGTTACGCTTTTATTATAACGATTTAATTCTTACTTTACATCTAATAAAAGCTGGTTTTATTTTTTTTTGCTTATATTTCACTTTTTAGTAGGTAATTATGATGTCATTACAAAAAACAACTATACATACAGGGTGTTAGGGACATCCTTCCGAATACTGAAGAGGCATGATCAATCAACTTTCAGGAAACGAAAAAAAAATCGGCTTCTCCATACAAACTGCCCGATCACGTTAACAATTTTGTATGGAGACGCGGATTTTTTTTTTTCGTTTCCTGAAAGTTTTGTTCACTGAAAGTTGTTCAGTGTCGTTGACTGATCATGCCCCTTCTGTATTCGGAAGGCTGTCCCTAACACCCATTATAGAAGCTAGAATCAGACGAGCCCAAAGCTAAGATATTTTTCTATGTACATAATAGACAACAGAAAACAGCGCCTCTAGTATTGTGTAGAAAAACTACAGTAAATATAATACAAGTTATTGATGCTTTATTTAGAAAAGCTTAGAGAAAATCTTAGAGAGGACTATCTAACCCAAAAATTTTATACCCCTATGAAACCTCCAAGAGTTGTTTTAACATTAAAATATTACCATGCAGGTGAGCAAGCCATGCTGCCCACCAACAGATGGCGCTGCAGAATTTCTGAAACGCGCTATTTCCTCATGTTTCTACGGCCACTTTCCAGGTCCATCATCAGATCAGCTTCTAGTCATAATAATATTGAATTGTCAACCAATTTGCATACGCATGCAAAATTTCATCTCAATCGGAAACCGGGAAGTGGGTCAAATGTAACTTGCAAGATTTGGTTAAAGACTGACAGAAACCACGACAGGTAAAACTAAATAAAAGCTTTTATAAACTGAAGTTCAACGTAAAGATACGAAAACAAAGATACCGGTAGTAACTTTAACTCTCATGTTTACATGTACGATGCTTTTAAACGTACGATGGAATATTTTGAAAAATTCATCGAATTATTGTCGTGTACGCTTATGTGCTCGCAATTTCCTTAGAATGCGCGAACCGGATTATGCGAATTTCGAGCAATAAAATTTTACAGTAGGTATTTGTTGTAAAAGCGCTCGTGGCCGAATGGTAGTCGCTCTTTCTTTCCGATCACAAAAGTTAAGTAATGTTGGCCTTGGTCAAAACTCGGATGGGTGACCGCTATAGATAAACAGCCTAAATGAGTCCTCGCCCGCGGGGTACAGGGACGCGGGGGAAAGACGACAAAGGGGGAACGAAAGAGGTGCGGGCGGCGGCGGGCGGCGGGGCATTCTCATTATCTACGCTCCCGCACCTGCCCTTGTTCCCCGCGGGCGAGGACTCATTGAGGCGGTACTACTATAGTGGCATAAGAACTAGAGCGCTTCCGTGCTTCGGAAGGTACGTTAAGCCAGTTAAGCCATTGGTCCCAGCTACTCTCATTATAGTAGTCGTTAAGGCAAGTCAGAGGCCAATTTGGAAAATTCTGACAGCTAGTTTGGCTACTAACCTGGCAAAGCCTAATCTAGGATTGGGTCTGGTTTCCCCTCTTGCGGAAGTCAGATGGCAGTCGCTCTGTGTGAAAACTAGTGCTCTCGTCAAATCCCCTAGGTTAGATACGCGACTCTGTAAAAACCATTGGCAAAAATGGTTTAAGGCTAGCGAAAATGAATGAAATGTATTTGTTGTAAAATATCCTTAAGCGAAATTATTGTACTGTATTGGCCAAATATTATACGAAGTCTATTTTTTTATTATTATTATTATATCGTGTGGGTAGCAAGGTCGATGAACGACCTCAAAAACCCTGGTGTCAGAGTTGTTGAGCCGCCAAAGGCCTCTGACATGGCTCATTAAAGACTACATCCGTAGATAGTACTCGGGACCAACGGCTTAACGTTCCTTCCGAAGCACGGAATCATCTAACTTTTTGGACAATCAGGAACTGAGGAGGTTGCACAAAGGGATTTTTGTTTGACAGTGTCCCCACCGGGAATCGAACCCAGAACCTCCGGATCTAGAGCCGAGCGCTCTAACCCTAGACCACGGAGGCTGTTATGATACTACATCTTACATACATTACATTATCTTACATATCTTATAAAGACTAGTAAAGTAAGTATGGTAGTTGTAAAGAAGTAGTAGTTATGCGTATATCTAGTTGTTGACCTCAAAGTCGTTCGTCATGAACATTTTCCTGTTTAATTGTCGCTTCGTTTTAGGGTTCCGTACCCAAAGGGTGAAAAACGGGACTCTATATATGGCCCTGATGTCTGTCTGTCGGTCAGCGGGCGGGGTCTGTCTGTATCTCATGAACCGCAATAAGTAGACAGTTGAAATTTTCACAGATTATGTATTTGTGTTGCAACTGTAACAACAATTAACAAAAATGAAAAAAATATAAATTAAGGGGGGATGAAGGGAAGCTAAAATTGAAAAAGGAATGTTGAAATTACTAATTACGACGGATAAAGGAAATGTTGGAAGAGGAAGGCCACGGCAAACATTTGAGACCAAATTCAGGACGGTTTGAATGAAATACAGATCAAAGTACCCTAAACCAATAAGCTGCTGATCATAATTTGCTGACACACTTGAATTTGAGCACCCGGCTGATTCAAGGTTAGCTGTCTCATTCAGGCTAGCTTTCTATTAGCCAACTCGTTAAACTTTGAGCGATAGTACATATTTCAGTCAACAATCGGCCTAGGCATTCAATTGAATGCCAGCAGGCAATCAACACACCTAGGCATTCAATTAACTGCCTGATTAAACCAGTTGGCTGCGACATCTCTACCTGTCTACCCCTTTGGGAAAGAAGTGTGATGTATGAATAAATAACATCCAAACTCCATAGCTGGACGTTGATAATTTCATAGTGAAAATTCGTAACAATCTAACAACCATCAAAGTCTCAACTTCGGCGCCCCATTTTGCTTCAGGCAAACTAACACAGTCAATATTAACTCCGGATGGGCAACGACGTTGTTGTAAACTCCTTTGTGCTGCAAAATACTGCAGCAAACTTAATTGACGGCTGTTATTAGGGAAATGATAATCCTACATTGTGTCGAGTTTGCTAATTTAACAGCTGCTAGTTCAGGCGAGATAAATTGTTGAATTTTACTTTTTTTTTATGTCGATGATGATGATGACTTTTTTTTTTACATTTTCACTTTAAACCTTTTACTGGCTTTTTTGACTGTTAGACAACTTCTCTGCAAAAAATGCTTCTAAAAACCTTTTAATTCACAATAAAAAAAATCAACGTTTCGTACAAAATATCGATCAGATGATCATTTTGTATGAAAAGTCGAAACTTTTTTTTTTAATTTTTTCAGAAGCCCTGTATATTATACAAAAGAGCACTGCAACTGATAGGACCCATTTGTATGGATTTAGCGAATTTTCGAAAGCCTCTAGATAAGCTATAAAATGTTTTCTAGGTATAATTATAGAAAAGTTATCAATGAAAATGATGGAGTTGTGGAAGATGTTTATTATGAACTAAAAGTGGAACTAGGGGTCTATTACGGTAGATGGAACGTATCTGCCATATGCAAAGCGTTCCAGCTACCGTAATAGACCGATTATTGACTTTATTTAACCTTCGGGTTAAGCTATATATTGCTTTGGAAGCCGCAAGTCAACTATCCTATTCGGGAGCAAAAAAGTGGCAAAAAATCTATTGTAGTTAGGTGTCATTTCTGGCAAAATTCGTTTCCGTCGTTTAAAAAAAAAACAATAGCGCGATTCCAAAACGTATACTGTGATTAGTCGATTGTTTCTGTAGTTCTTCTTCTCCACACTAGATGGCGCTGTCTTTACTAAAAGTAATCCGCAGAGTTCGGTCGATTAATTATCTTTTAATGACTTAGTTTTTACAAGACAAATAAAATTTAATTGCTTTATCATTTATTTTTAAACGGTAATGTACTTAAATGTATCTGCTTATTATGTTTGTTATATTAAGTGAGTTAAAGTAATTATGCAAATAATGAGGAGCAAACCGCCCGCGCCGGCTCTGAGGGAAATAATTTCCCCAGAATATAAATTATTCTGCACTGTGTATTGTAAATAATATGAGTTATTATTTGGTACAGCATTCTA
Source organism: Athrips mouffetella (assembly GCA_947532105.1). Lineage (NCBI taxonomy): Eukaryota > Metazoa > Arthropoda > Insecta > Lepidoptera > Gelechiidae > Athrips > Athrips mouffetella. The sequence continues at coordinate 3,389,988 of OX383969.1, read as the reverse complement.
AGGAGTTTACACGCTATTAGGGGTTTTTTTTCTGGGGATTAGATGCTACAACTTATACAAGAGGTGATCAATAAGTATTGAGAAGAAACAACAGTCTTTCGATGTTTATGAGTGTTTGATAGTCTATTTCAGTAAAAATATGGTAAAAACAACTTAATCCATAATATTTCATCATAATCATCATCATAACATCCCATGAAACGTCCACTATAGGACAGGGAGCTCCCTCCAGAATTCTAGCTTTTGCTGGAAAAATGTAGAGGGGAAGTACCATAGTCACCTCGCTTGTTAGCGTTACGGCTGGCACCATGGACCGCGGTTGCAGGTGACCGCAGTAAGTAAGATGTAAGATACAAAGGAGGATGCTGCTGCCCATCCTCCAGTTTATAACCCTTAGTCGCCTCTTACGACACCCACGGGTATGTATGGGTTGGTACTATTCTTTGCCGGCACCACACGGGACATAATATTTAGAAACGTATAAATAATAAAGAAACTTCAACACGATCCTGCATACAATTTGAGAATTAAAAAAACAAAAATTTTGATAGATGCTATTCATCAAGCCAAGTTTGAACCAGTTGACAACTCTTTCTACTTGCCCGATTTGACTTATCTAGTCATAGTTACTTCTGTATATTTCCCAAATTGAAATAACACCAAGTTCATTTGATAAGAACTCTTCAGAATTTAAAAATTATTTTAAATAGTGCTGAACAAATATTTCATTTGCACATTCATAAAGGTCACAACTACTTCCTGTAATTGTAGGCAGAGATTACAAAGAAAACTTTAAAACTGGGAAGTACCTTTTGTCTAGAAAACCCAGTTCAGAAGTCCAATGAAACTGTATGTGTAGTGCAGATAAGTATTTATGTGAAGTAGCGCCTAGCGGTACGGGGTAAATCGCCCATACTTCACACGTTACGCTTGCAAACTTCTGGAATATTGCGGTTTTATACTTAACGATTTAAGTGTAGCAACACGACATCCTTCGCGACCGAAATATCTGTCAAGTATGACACCAGCTTAAATTCTGCTATATGGTTCATTGGTAACCTAAATGCATTGAAAACTTTTTGAAGGTGGTAGGGCTTTTGTGGAAAGTTCGTTTGGGGAAGTACCACCTCCTTGCTTTTTTCTGCGGTGAAGCAGCAGTGTTTGCACTGCTGTGTTTCGGTTTGAAGGGCAAGTGAGCCAGTGAAATTACCGGCAAATTATCGTCTTATTAGTGTCAAAATATGCCAGTAATAAGACGGTGGGTGCTATGGGCGGTGGTGACCACTTACCATCAGTTGGCTCACCAGCTCGTTTGCTCACTTGTAACATAAAAGAAAAACTCTCTCGCTCTGAGATCCACAGGTCTGGTGTAGCTACACTAAATATTTAATCATTTCTCCCTCCGATGACTAGCAGCTCGGCCATTGCAGGATATTTTAAATAAATCAGTGTCTGGTTCAGCTGATCACATATTTGTTGGATAAGGCAAATACTATTAGTAACACTAGTCGGGGCCGATGCCTTAGTGTCCCCTTCAAAGCAAGGGGAATTCTCAAGTAATTTTACTCCTCGTAATATCCCATGAAACGTCCACTGCAAGTCAAGGAGCTCCCTTCAAAATACCATCAAAATAGGGCGGTATAATTTGGAGGGGAAGTACCAAATTCACCAATCTTTTTAGCGTTATGGCTGGCACCATGGACCGCGGTGTTTGGTGACCGCATTGTGTAAGATTTTACGATACACAATTGGACGATGCTGCCCATCATCCGTTTATAAACGCTCAGTCATCTATTACGACACCCACGGGAAGAGATGGGTGGTTACTATTTTTTTCCAGCACCACACAGGGGTAAACGATTAATTAGTTTATTTAATTTTTTTAAAATCTGTACATCTCTGCTACGAACATTTGCCACACAAAAACAAAATTCTTACTCATAAACTGAATCGGTTAAAACTGATTTATATTTCTTAGGAAATGTTGTTCAGTATTAGGCTTGTTATACCCTTTCAGTTTCAGCGTATACATCTATATAATTTTTATCATCCTATGTTTTCTTCTTCTTTGATTTAGATTTTTAATTCGACATCTGTCGTTTTGACTGAAATCGTACAATATAAAGGCACGATGTTAACATCCCTTGGATTAAAGCAGCGTAATGAGCTGTAAAACCCTTGTTTAGTGAACTAGTTTGCGAGCCATATTTAGGTATGTCCAGGGAGGGTCCATATTGTTAACCCCCTGCTAAAAAGAGGGCTGTTAAAGGTGGTTTTTATACTGCGTTCAAAACTATTATATCATCTTTAGCAGTGTCGGGGTCTGATTTTAATTTAGTTTCCACTCCTAAGGCTGTGGGTGGATGTCTATAATATACGAATAGAAAAAGACGAAAATGGTTCGATGACGTAAGGGATTGGACCGGACTACAGTACTAGGAATATACTTTCTACAGTACCATGAGTTGAAGAGGGTGGCTCAATGCCGCGACGAGTACCGACTGCTGACCTCCAAACTTCATTTTGAAGATGGCACCCCATGATGATGACGTTGAAAATATATTATACAGGTAAATGCGCATTTATTCAGTTTTGTCTTTAGAAATGTACCTATGTACTCATGGCAGCTACGAGTATTCATGATATTTCCAGTGTATGGCGAAAAATGCAATTGTTATCAATTAATTTTTTTTGGGTTGGCAAAATGGTCAAGTGGTGCTTCATTATGGAAGAACTGCACTGGTACATTTCAAAATAAGTTTATAATGTTATTTATGACTCTTGGTTTTCAACTTACTTGCTCGCTCGCTTTAGGCATATTGAGAACCTGGGTGCGCGAAATCGTCTTGCATTTGATTTAATTTTTTTTGGCCCATATTTCCTTATAATACCTAAACAATTTGTCATTCTTCCTAAGCCACTAGAGTCAGCAGAAAAAGACGAAACAACAAATTCAAGAAGTCCTGAGAGCAGCACAATCAGGTATCCCTAACTCAGCTCGGCCCAAATAAACGAACCATTCACAAAATACTTTGTAATTGTATTACTTTCAAGAAAGGGTTATTTTTGGAACATCAATAAAAGTATCCAGGTCTTTTTACCTGTTGTAAAAAAGTTCAATTTTATCTGTAGCTAAAAGGTATTCTTTAATGAAAAACTTTTGCATATCAATAAGCTATGAACAAATTTCAATAAAGTATAAATAATAATATTTTTCTAATAGCTCTTTAACAAGTATTGAGTTTCAACTGTTTGAAAATGCGTCGTAGGAAGCTGCTGGATGTGGTCAGCGCAGGACCAATTATTGGGGAAATCTCTAGGGAAGACTTGTGACCAGTCGTGGGCTTCCTTCAGCTCACTAAGCTCCAATAACAGAAAAACAACGCTTAATCTCTTGCAGTAACTAACCCCTGCACACCATCTGTCCTAGCTGACAAAATTCCAGACCCAAGTCTGCCGGAGGAAGGAAAACATGCGCAAATAGAGCTACAGCGCGGATTCTGTATGTCTGTGTGGTTCTTCTCCCCAAACAATAGCACATCTTTATCTTGCCCTGCATACCTTACCATCTGATCACGCGAGGATCTTTACAACGCCATCATAAAGCTCTTTGGAAGGCGGAGTATTGGCTCAAAGAAACTGCAGTTAAGAAGACATGATAATGGTTCTCTCTCTATCTAAACTTAAGAGCCGTGCTCTTGTTGGTGGAGTAATCACCAATGCTTCCTTGCTTACGCCAGTTCCTACAAGATAATCAACTCAACGGAAAATTTCAGCGCTAATGTAAGCCAAGGGTACAAGGCTTTTTAAACACTTTCTATCAATAACGATTTCCCAATATATCCTTAACAAATCCCAACCCGTGTAGGCTTTAAACCTTTACAACGTCACAAAACCTTATACTAAAGCAAGTTTAAAGACGTCCCATAAACGTAAATGCCGCGAACAAATATTAGGGTGATACCACACCCCTGATAAGCCACCAAGCCGAGGGCTTGATTTATAAGCCCGCATTTTGCATTGTTATGCAAATAGTGACTATTCTTGGGCTTGAAACTGTCCGTTGTTTTGCTTTGTGTTGCGTTATAATTGTTGTTGGCAAAACATTTTCTGTATCTTTTTAAAAGCAGCTAAATGAAATGAAAGTGATTTTCCATACAAGCTCATTTTGACAGAACATAAAACAAAGGACAAAAACTAGATTATTTTTATTTTATTAACAAAAATTGCACCGAATATAAAAATAATCATTAGAACGAAACGATCTTTCATCTCGTTTTCCACCTATGATTGAGAATGAATGATTTTGGGTTCAGTAGTATGAGTATTTTTTTTTTAAGTTTCATTCCAAGTGCTGTTTGAGAACACAACTCTATCTTTAATCAAAAAGAAGAGAAAACCACAAATTCAACTAATACATTTCAACATTGATAAGTATGTAGAAAAGGAAAATGCAGTGCATACCGTAGACCGCCCAATCTCATCAAGCTCAAAATCCAGACTCGTCTGTCGACCATTTCCCTCCGTTGGATTTTAGAACAATAAATTCAGTCACGTGACCCGTCTCTAGCCAGATATAGAAAAACTTATACTCCTTGGCCACGTGGAAGGTAAGACGAGCAGAGACATAGAATCAACGCGTCAAAACGCACAGCCCACGTCAACTTATCAGGGACCATTAGTTTGACAAATGAGTGGCCTGAGAAGAGAGCTGTCGTGCAGAAGGTTTCTTGAGGTGGTCACGATCCTCAGCCGTGTGGAATCGACGAAAAAGAGAATTGAGAGAAAGTATGTACATGAACACCTTTACAGCATCTCATAAACGGGTGTTGCACACGCCCGGATCTCATAGTTATGCAGTTGCAAAATCGTCCATTCAATCGGTCGCGCGCTGCTTTTATGACTATCCGATGCGCGTAAAATGAATTGATCGACTTGCTGAGTTACAGGGAATTGTGTATCACAGTCGAAATTATACATTATTAGAATAACAGCAGTGTAAGAGCAGGATGGAGCGATGCGTAAGATATTGGAGCGACAAAGACTACCGTTCTGCACTCAAGCATAGCTATCCAGCTACATTATTTTGACTGTATGTGATACATTTCAATCTCGAGGATGTACGTAAGGGAACACCTTTACAGCATGCCATAAACAGGCGTCGCACGCGCCCGGATCCCATAATTATGCAGACGCACAAACGTCCTTTCAACAGGTCGCGCGCTGCTTTTATGACTATCCGACGCGCGTAAAATGAAACGTTGTGAGCGTAAGGCGGGCGGTACGTTTACGATTTATTTGTCGATCGTACTGCTGAGTTAGGTAGGATTTGTGTACTAGGTGTTGAAATACCGTAAAAGCCTCTTGGTGCCTAACCTTTTTCCAGATATAGACACATCCAAAAGATGTTGATGGTTTGACAAAGTCGATTTTAGCTGGTATTTTATTGTTTTTGAAAATTTTCGACTTATAAAAGCAGTTGAAGATGAAGAGGATTGTTATCAATAAGCATGTTTTCTTTTCAGACAAAACGATTCTTTCCCATTTAAACCTTCTTTGTGCTAGCCGTTATATGTCCCACTGCTGGACAAAGGACTTTCCTCTTCTTTTCTATTGTTCTCGATCGAGATCGTATTGGGCCAATCTTTATTGAAGGTACCGAGTTTGGCTTTCTTCGACCACGTCGTCGGCTATCCTTTGATACCAGTAATTTAAAAAAAAGAATGGTAAAACAAAACAAAACATTTAATTTTGGCGTAATTTGTATTGTTATGCCATAGTAATTTCCTAGTGTGCTGAGGACAGTAAGTTAAATTTTTATCATGTTAAACGCCATATGCGACTAAAGTCGCACCGCCTAAGCGCATCGTGAATATCCCGCTGTTACACTAAAACAAGCGTCAGTTTGAGAGGTCTATTAGCTCAGGCTGACAGACGTAAAAATTTCATTGCCCTTTAAATTTCGCCATTATTTCTTGATTTGCAGACTTGTTCGTGGGTGCGACAGCTTTCTACGAGTATGAGCTATGGGGAAAATGTTTGAAAGAATTTCACTTTTGAATTTCAACATGAATATGAGCAAATTTTGTATGAAAGTTTATTTTGAAACGAACTTTAAATGTTACGGAATGTTGTCTTTATATATCTCCATTCGTTAATGCTTTTCAATTTTTAGTTTTTTCATGGGTTTAACTGCCTCCGTCGTCTAGTGGTTAGAGCGCTCGGCTCTCGATCCGGAGGTTCTGGGTTTGATTCCCGGCGGGGACACTGTTAAACGAAAATCCCTTTGTGCAACTTCCCCAGTTTGGTATATTGCAGGCTGAATCACCTGATGGTCCAAAAAGTTAGATGATTCTGTGCTTCGGAAGGCACATTAAGCCGTTGGTACCGACTACTATCTACGGATGTAATCATTGGTTTATTTATTAATTTTTGTTGCTGCTATAACAACAAACATTAAAAATTAAAAAAAAATTAAGGGAGGCTAATACAACCTTGTTCTTTAGTCGTTTTTTTTAGATATTTGGTTTTAGCTCTATCATAAAAACAGGAACATTAACAGGCCTGAAAGTTTGTATATTGATAGTCACAAGCTATAAAACAACAACAAACCACAAAAACTGATCAAGTGCGAGTCGAACTCTCGATAATCTCCCACAGTAAGTTACTGAAATTTCAACTAATACAATTCGTATTATATGGTGGTACGGAAACCCTTGGTGCGCGAGTCCGACTCGCACTTATCCGGTTTTTTTTTAATACCTAGGTTTTTAGTTTTTTTGTAGTAGTATATTGAAAATTCACGTGGTGTGTATAGTGTGTGTTACGTGTTCAGTGATACACAGGCATAACAATATCGTGATTTGAAACCCTAAGAGAACAAACTTAAGTCGTGAGTGCAGCGTAATGGAACTAACTTACAGAAACGGAAATTATTATAAAATCATAGTTTCCAACACAGAAACTTTAGGATTAGGAAACTTGTGCGTCTAACCACTAGATACTTATGTACAGAAGGTCCACCGTGAGTTTTTATTGGTTTTCAGCCCAGTGATTCTACTAATGAAAACAAGTAACATTGAAAAGAAAAAAAAATTACACGAAAATTTTTTTCGACTAGTGGTCACGCAATCGGGTAATTTTTTTTTGAGAATTTTTTTTCTTTGGGAAGTTACTTATTTTGATGATTGGAATCACTGGAGTTGGGGAGCAAAACCATTGAAAATTCACGTGGTATAGTGCTCACACGCATACGGTCGCACATGGTATTTCCAGGGTACCTGAATAGTTTGGAGTAATTTATGCGATATTTAATAGAAATGTGCCATAAAATATTTATTCATTTATAATGAAGTTCATGTCCTTACCGGTTAGCAGCAGCTTGACTCTGCTCAGCTCTCATAGACAGACACAATGAAGAATGTTCAGAGTTTCAGACCCCATCTGTTTACTCTTGACGCTAACTGTTAACTATAAAGTGAAGTAAAAATTATGCCTCTAAATCCTATGAGCGGGATTTTTTATCTAAAGTGTACCATTTTTTGAGTAAGGGCTCCCGCACACGACCGAGAATCGGTGGGCGATTATCGGCCGGGACAAGGACGGAAGATTCAGGTGATAACACGTCAGAGCGGGATGCCGACAAAAAATCGGCCACCGATTCTCGGTCGTGTGCGGGAGCCATACTCTCGAAATGCGTTCAAGGCTTTTTTGGCATACATAATGCACACATACCTTCAGAAAGACTATAATTACAATATTTTTACTCACAACACAAGATCAGTTAGCGCCATCTTTGCTCAAGTTGTTTGTTCAACCCTATATATCAGCAACGCGAACGCTTGTCTATGATGTAACAGTTTTATAAATAAAAAGGCAGATTCTACGAAGCTGGTCTTCTGTACCTATTTATTTTGTGATCTAAGCACGATTGATAAGGACGTACCTACCGTAAGTACCGAGAAGGTACCAAACACCTACATACCGAACTTTCTCGCACAAAACAACTGTCAGCGAAATAGAATTTATACTAGACACACTAAGGAACCAGTTGGCATGCGCAATTGTACTTTAGTACAAGTTTATAAGGTTGAAATTGGAATGAACATCTAACTCAATATATCACAGTCACGTAGCTTTCCCGGCGGTACTAAGGATCCTCGATTTCTTTTGATATTGGAAATGATTGACGATTCTGACTTTATATTACAGGTTTGATAAGTAGCCTGTTTGAGGACGCGATTTGTGATATTTGGAGTATTTTTAAGGGACTTTGTATAGGTAAGAGGTTAGATAAACGCTAAATTGAACAGCTGTTAAAATAAAACGGCGAGAGGAGTCTTTTCTATGGATGTAAGAAAACGCGAAGAAAAAAGAAAGTTAGTTGCGTATACAACGTGTTAACGGAATAAGCGAAACAGAGAAAATTGTTTGTTCAGAATCGAGAGTAGAATCAATTGCACGGATTTTTCACGGAAATTTCAATTATTTTTTATTTTTATTACTTAAATTTTTGCCGCTTCTATTCTAAATATTCTTGTGGATACGCGCGCTGGCGGCTGGGCGCCGCGCGGTTAATGAGCGGTGAGGAGGGGAGGGAAGTGAACGTGGCGTGCGCGGAGTGCGCGGACTAGAACAACGATGAAACTAGAACAGTGATAAAACTTTAAAGTAACAATATCTAGATTAAAAAAAAATTTCAAGATTTTTTTTACGGGAATGGATTTATTTTGATAAAAATCAGTTGGGGTGTATGAGGGTTTCGCTTTTTCCATTAACACGTTGTATATCATTGTATGATCAGCATACAAACACACGTAACATCACTCCTCTTTTCTGTCGGGTAGAGACCACAGTTCTCAACTTGAAGGTGGTAGGGCTTTTGTGGGAATTCCGTCTGGGGAAGTACCACCCCCTTGCTTTATTCTGCCGTGAAGCAGCAGTGCTTGCACTTCTGGGTTTCGGTTTGAAGGGCAGGGGAGCCAGCGAAATTACCGGCACATGAGACATATCATCTTAGTTCTCAAAGTGAGCAACGCACTTAGCTGTCTTATTAGTGTCAAAATATGCCATTAATAAGACAGTAGGTGTTATGGGCGGTGGTGACCACTTACCTGCTCGTTTGCTCACTTGTAACATAAAAAAAAACCTGCAACGATCTTGACATACTTCCCTCGCTCCCTCTACCTTCATCAACCCTTTCATGATCAAAGCCCAAGGATTCGAAAATCTGTAGTCACGATAACAGTCCCAAACCACACTGGCGACCGACACATATTCCTTTGATGTCATCCATCAATTTGTTTGATGACTGTACCTTTTGTACATAAAAAATCAGAAGCGACGGAATCGAAATATCTTCTTTCATTGCTGGCTTCAAAAGATACAAAATGTTTATCAATTTATCTCGTTTATTATTACCATGCTTAACAACCAATTTCGCACATGAAAAAACAAATTGTATATAATTGTAATTGAAAAAGCAAGTGATCGGCTCAAGCTTTCAAAAATGCACAAATATGTCACACTATTGTAACAGAAAGAGTTAAAAATAGTAAAAAGGTGTCTTCGAAATCTTTGGTACAAATTAAAGTGCCAAAAAGAATGTCAAAACTGCTCATAAAACCGTTACAAGTTACAACTTATCTCAAGATACATAGGTAGAAAAGCAAAAATAAATTCAATTTAACGTAGAACCTGCATCAGTTATAATTTTTTTATCGTATTTCGACCTAAGTTCGTTAGGAAAAGTTGTTCAGTACCTTGGGATTTACATCCTTTAGGGTTTTTATAATATTTACAAAAGCTTTTGACGACACTTTGTTTAGAAAAGACTTTTACATCTCTCATATTCGGTAAGTAGGTCCTTATCACCCCCAAATGGGGCTTGTAGGTGACCAATTAGCGCTCTAGGGTAATAATGTAGCTAGAAAAGCCCTAGGGCGGTAAGTAATTGAGTTTTGAAAGAGTGAAGTGTTTTTTTTTATTACTTACCGCCCTAGGGCTTTTCTAGCTACATTATTACCCTAGAGCGCTAATTGGTCACCTACAATTTGGTGGTAATAAGGACCTACTTACCTCACAATCGAGATGTAAAGCAGAGTAGTTAGCTCGGGTGTAAGCATCAATTGCACCCTCGAACTATACTCGGGCTGCAATTGATGCCTTACAGCCCTTGGCTACTAATCTACTATTAGCTTCGCCAAGTAATGAACTACAAAATTTGTGATTTTGCCATCTGTGTGGGCAATACAACATTGCGAATTCATACTAAACCGCTTGGGATGACCAAAAAATGTAAAACGAAAGGGAATAAATTCGAAAATTACGTGTCGCGGAAACGGCTTTTTAGCTATTTCACAGGATTACTTTCGATATTTCCTTTTTCAAAAATTCAAATATCTGGATTCGCATCTCTACCGAAGTTATTGTACTTTTTTATGTGAAGTAGGCAAACATTCGACAGAAATTACACCTGGTACTAGTAATCGAACATGGGGTCGAAAATGAAATTCTTACCTAGGTAATGGATTGAAATGGATCTTTTCAAGGGGGTGGTACTTCCCCAGACGGACTTTGCACAAAAGCCCTACCACCTAACATAACAGACAGGCATTTAGATATAATTTTATAATCATTATTTATTTTTTAGGCATGTTTCATTAGAACTTAACTTGAAAACTAAGAATCTTAAGAAAAATATGCAATAACTTATTTTGAAATATACAAATAAAGCTATATATTTGATACCTTACTTGAACCAGTAACGTACATTTTTTGAACATTCCGAAAAATTAAAAAAAGCACAACTTTTTTGTTTTGTTGAAATAAAGTTGAAGGCATGTATTTTGTAAAACTATTCCAAATTTAAGTCGATACTGCCAGTAGTTGCTGAAATAAAGAGATGTGACAAACAGACAGACGAAGCCGCACCATAAGGGTTTCGTTTCTACCTTTTTGCTTCGAAACCTCAAAAATACGGACAAAACCAATGGTAGGGCTCCACAAGTCAAACTTGTAAAGTTATAATTCTGCCGTTAATCCTTTAGGACATTAAATTTATAAGTTAGGCAGCAGCGGAGTTGGAAAGATAAGCGGCTGCATTCTTGATGAACTTCAACATTGAGAAGAGAACAAAAGACTGATATTTTGTCATAATTATTAATCTAGTTGTTAATGCCGTAAGTGCAGGTTCGAATCCCACACAAAACGCCCCGATTGTGGTAATTGCAAACAGTTTTAACGCTAAAGAGGAAGATATTTGGTTTCGGAAAGGTTTTGGTTTTGCTTTGACTTCACCGATGTAATTTTTGGTATCGTGGTAGCAACAAAACTGGTTACGTTACGCATACGTTACGTTAAGTCAAACCAAACTCGAGCCGTTTAGATCTTTTAGGTAAAAATTGTTGGGACGAACCCCAAATGATACCCAAAAGTGATTTAAACGTAAATTACTATATTATCGAAGCTCGCGAATTATTTACAAAATTTTCACAATAACAAAGAATCTTTAGAGCACTCTATGGGAACATAGAGTGTACGACGTTCATTGCGGGGCGATGCGACGACATACATTGCGTGTCGCCACAATATTTACGTGATGTAGATATGTTTATTTTGTGACTTGTTGTCATTTAACAATACTAACAAATACTAACAACCATTAGTTTAAACCAATTTTTAGATAAAAAAAATAAGAATTCTTACCAATTACTGTTATTAGCTCTACGTGTTGCTTTGCTTGTAATATTAGCTGCTAAGAGTTGGAGACCTGATTTTCTGACATACAGGCCCTGTGTCTAGTTTAGGCATCAGTTTCCTACAATTTTGTAACGCTAAACAATAATAGTTCAAGTATAAAAATTTTGTCAAATTGTGGTGAGAAAATAAAAAAACTCATTATTTTGTATTTATCTATTTACGAGCTGGTGCCCGCGACTTCGTCTGCGCAGAATTGGATAATTCACACAATATCTTTATAAATTGTAGCCTTAAAGTCCATTTTTAGGAGCAATAGCCTAGCCTAGAAGCAATAAAGTCCATTTTTAGGACCGCAAAACTAAATTTGTTTGTAAGGGTATTTTGCAGATTTCAAAAAAACTGTGCAATTTAGAAAGATCGTTTTATTTTTGCTATAATATTTATATAAACGTCTATCGACTGTAATTAATTCAGATTTTCCCATTCACAAACCTCGGAGATAAGGGGGGGATGGTATTTTTTTTTTACATTTTTCATCATAACTTGAAAATCAAGAGTTGTAAAAAAAAATACAAAAATATATTTTAGAATGTAAACGTACAAGAATGAACAAGCCCTTTCATATGATACCCCACTCAAACTGGTACCGATAATTTGAAATTTTTTCCCCCCATATTTGAGCCCCCTTTACATTAATAATCATATTTTTTTCTTAATTCTTTCACGTGCAATTATGTTAGACAACCATATTCTAAAACTATTCCAAATTTCAAGTCGATAGCATGAGTGGTTGCCGAGATATACAGGTGTGACAGACAGACAGATAGACAGACAGACGGACAGACAGACAGACAAAGCGGCACCATAAGGGTTCCTTTTTTTTACCATTTTGGAATCGGAACCGCAATAATCGTTGCGGCTGGCGACCGCTGTTGTTGGTGACCGCAGTTAAGATGGTATGATACACAGAAGGTTGCTGCTGCCCATCCACCGGTTCACAAGCCCTTAGTCGCCTCTTACGACACCCACGGAGAGATGGGTTGGCACTATTCTTTGCTGGTACCACATGGACGAAAACACACAACAAGTGCATTATTCAGATTCAGATTATTTATTCAATGTAGATTCTTTATAGAATACTTATTGAATGTCATGCAGAATACAATGCAAATAGAGCGAGTCTACGCCGTTTCGGATCGTGCTATGGCAGCGTAAAAGAAACGGCAAGAAACCACTGCAGCACGGCCTACTTTAAGAGTCGGCTTTTTACAATGTGCTTCTTGTGTTTCGCTGAAATATCAGAGCACCATACCTCTTTGTCATTCATATAGTCATCTAATCTATAGTAAGCTTTTTTACATAACGTTTGCTTTACACATTCTTTAAACTTTCTCTCAGGTAATTGCACTATATTGTCAGGTATTTTGTTGTAGTATCGTACATACAGACCAACGAAAGATGTATTGACTTTAGTTAATTAGTATATGGTTGATCAATTTCGTGCTTATTTCTAGTATTAAAATTATGCCTGTCACAAATTTTAGGTAATTGATGAATGTTCTTTCTAGCATACATAATATTTTCATAATATTAGTTGTTAATAGTCGTTTAATTTCTAGGTCATTCTTACTACTTATTGAACGCGGTAGTAACATAATCTTCTTTGTCGAAATTGTCTAAAACGCCTGCCAATTTCCGGCCGGAAAATATAGGAGCAGTTTCAGAAATTACGAAATTATCTCCCGCCCCTTAACAAATGGCATTAGACGGTAAAACAGAGTTGCGATAAACAAGGGCTATATTTCAAAGCAAGCGGTTGTAGGGTTAAGTTTCAACCCTTATCCTGATGTGTGGTGGAATTTGTAAGATGTAAGAGTTTTTGAGAAAGTTCTTTTCATGGATGTGATATAATAATATTAATAATAGTCATTTATTTCAGGCAATAAACCCATACAAAATTACAAAAATTGCAAATACAAAAAATAGAAGTAAGACAAAAACAAGTTGTCATTTTTTATTGTTGCTCTGGTATAAACTTTGCCAGTGTGTTAAAATCCTATTTTGAAAAACATCACCGGAGCAAACCCTCAAGTCTTGAATAGGGCATACAAAAACCGGGTAGAAAAGCAAAACCGGCTTTTTCGGGTTTTCTGTAAAAAAAAACGGTTAACCGGGTTTTTTAGTTTTTTCGGGTAATTTTCATGTAAGTTCTAAGACCGAGGTATTTATTGAGTTTAACAATGAAAAGCCAGAATCAGATAAAACAAAATAATTGTTAGAATAGCAGTAACAGTTCTTTATAACGTAAACAATTAAAAATCGAAAATAAGAAGAAAATTATGTCTAACGCCCTTGTTGTACCCACTCCACTTAAAGTTGGAGACGCTACGCTCGAAGTTGTCGTTGTTAAATCCAACTTTGAGAAAGAGGTCACTCGTCGAGTCCGACTCGGATGGGCAGCTTTTTTTCAAACGTTGAAATGACAGTTAACACTTTTTAATTATGTATGTAAATATTATAAAATCGACTTCGCGCGGTCATAAATGACTATCCACGTCCAGTTTTTTGTAATAAAATTTTCATAAAAGTTATCTTTTTAGGGTTCCGTAGTCAAACAGGAACCCTTATAGTTTCGTCATGTCCGTCTGTTTGTCTGTCAAGATCATTTTTCGAGTTAGGGATCTGTTTGCGAAATGTTAAGCTTGAAAGTGTAATTTTTGGTTGGAGATGAGTTATTGGGAATGTGATAAAAATCACAGTATTAGCATATATGATGAAATTTAAAGGAAAACTATCACAGTTAAGAAGGCCTCACAGGTTAATGAGCTAAAGCCGAAAAACTAAAAATAATAAAAAAAAGAAATAGCAATCAGGCGCTAGGACCTCGCAGAGCATTAGGAGGTAAAAAGTTTATGTTATAAACGTTATGAAAAACCCACTTTGCGATGAAAAATCGTAAAATAATTACGGAACCCTGTACTGCGCGTGGCCCGACACGCTTATGGCCGTTTTTTTTAATATTGATTTTGTATGAATGAATGAATGAATATATTAATTTGCTGAATTAATATATTTATTTGTGTAAATTTAATTGTAGTTCTAAGACGATGAGTTATTCATTACGAACGAAACTAAAACAGTTTTCTTCGTGATTCTTCATAGTGTGAACGCAAGAGGGAAAAATATTTAATAACTAGCTAGTGCCCGCGACTTCGTCTGCAGGATTATGAATTGTAGCCTATGTGTTATTTCGATGTATAATAAGCTATATTATAGTAAAGTTTCATTAAAATCCAATCAGTAGTTTTTACGTGAAAGAGTAACAAACATCCATCCATACTTACAAACTTTCGCGTTAATAATATTAGTAGGATAGTAGGATAGGAAGTAGGATAACGTGGTAGGTATGGAAACATAACGTTGAATTAAATATACACCTACATTTATGTCGTTAAGACTTTTCGTAGTAAAAAGCTAAGTATTTATTCTAATTTCAAAAAAAACCGAAAAACCCGGTTTTATCTCATTGGAAAACCGGGTAGCAAAACCTACGGTTAACCGGTTTTTTCGGGTAACCGGTTTGCATGCCCTAGTCTTGAAGCTCTTAGAGCTCATTATTGGATGATAGAAGCCGTTGCCAGAAAGCAGCAGCACGACTTCTCATAATTGCAAATAAAATTTTTGCTAAGCTCATAGTAAGAAGCTCATTTTTATATTTCTTTAACATCAATAGACAGGGTTCATTTTTAGGGATCTGAACCCAAAAGGTGAAAAACAGGACCCTATTAATATGCCTCCGATGTCTGTATATCTATCAGCGGGCTCTCTTTCATGAATCTTAATAGCTAGATAATGGAAATTTTCACAGATTGTTTATTTATGTTGCTGATAAAACAACCAATAAAAAAATAATACTAAAAACGTGTATTTTATGCGATTTTTGCTTGATTATGATTTAGCGTGAAAATTGGTATGTTTATAGTGCAAAAGCTATAGAATAGCAACAAATAACAAAAACTAATCGAGTACGTGTTGGACTCGCGCGCATTTTATACAATTTTGCGTGGCTGCGCGTCCATAACTAAGACGGTATTTTCACCTTAGTGGTACGGTACCCTCGGTGCGCGAGTTAGACTTCCACTTGGTCGGTCATTTTGTTTCTTATCTTTTAGCAGCTATCAAAAATACATTCTCTCGACCAGAGTTTTAAGCCTCGCTGGTTCTCGACGGCCGGACCTAAATTTTGTGCGTGTAGCTTCTATGTATCTTTTACTTTTATTTACTCTTTAATTTATAAGAAATTTAATGCTTCGAAATCAGTTTAGGACTTTCTTTTTGACGTTTATGACCTTTGATTGGTACAATATACTTTTACAATACACCTAATTTCAAAAACTGTTTATTTGTAGACAAGTTTGTAGCAGTTGCTACGCGAAGGCTACGCCGTAGGCCTCTCCGAAATATCATGCAAATACTGTACCACAGAATAAAATAATAGTAAGTACTATCATACTGAACGGACACTCTCCGTCCCGCTTGCAATCCACCCCGCAATCCCGCGCGTACCCGCCCGCACGATTCGCGTGGTCCTTCTGAGGGTATTTTGTACTGAACATGCGGGCCTACGCGACCTTCCAATTTCAAATTCGCGCGTATGTAGTGTCCGGAGTATGACAGTACACTATTATTTCTAAGAATGGTAAAAAGATTTGACCGCAATTACTAATAATACGTCCCCCTTTACTAAAATTACCTAATATCACGCCTCTTCCTCGTCGGGGTAGGCAGACCTCTACCTACTACGATCTTGACATACTTCCCTCGCTTCCTCTACCCTCACCAAACCTTTCATACACGCTCGTCGGTTTAGTGTTCTTTTAACGTAGTATTTATTTAGAATATCCTGAATTTGGTTATGGAACGTTCGCTTCAATTATAAATAATATATATCAAAACTAGCTTTTCGCCTGCGGTTTCACCCGCAATAAATTCGTTTTCCCGTGGGAATGAAGTGTTTTCCCGCGGTAAAAAGTATAAACTTTCCAGGACCTATATGTGTTCCGATTCTCATTAAAAATCCATTAATACTTCAGTAAAATTACGAGAGCATTGTATGGCGAAACGGAAATAATTTGTAATAGCCGTGTTTCTTTTTCAGATCGATAGATTATATTTCTGTGTAAATCTTTTTAATGGAATCCACCTAATTTTACCCCATTTATTTATTTCTTTTGCCGTCCAAAGATTTAAAAAAATATGGAATTTCGGAAAAAAATTTAATAGATTATTGTTTTTATTTACAGCTTGCTATGTATGTATACATACTTTCATATTATATATGAATCCACCTAAAAATGTTACCTTTTTTGTATTATTTAACTTTTATACCACTAAATTTAAATAAAGTTTATCTTCGCAACCAAAAATGATAATAGAGCCGTTTTGCTTTCCAATAATTTAAATAGTGCTAAGTACTCAAACTTTTAGCAAATCCAATATAAATATTTACAAAATCTTTGTAAACCACCGATTACAAAAAACTTTTTTTTATTTTGTATGGGATTTCTGTAAATATATATAAGAATCACTTACATTTAAAAAGGTTAAGTTTAGCTCAGTTTATTTCTATTATTTTACCTCGACTTTATTGGGCCTTATACTCGTATATGAAAATAAGTGTCGATCTAATATTTTGGAAAGAAAAAAAATTTATTTTTATATATATTTATGGTGGATTTTGATGCCTATATGTAAAATATACGTTTATCTGTGATAGATTAGATTTAGATTAGATTTATTTATTTCACCTTATCAATTTCATAATTACATTAATTATTACACTAAAATATAACATGTCAGAGGATAGGGTGATCGTCAGTCGGATAAATGTCAAAATGTATACAAAATAAATGTCAAACTTAAGATTATGATGTTACAATGTCAAAATAATAAAAATATTTATAATATTAAATATACAATGTCAAAATTAAATAAAACGAAGCTACATAATGTAGTCAGATCAACTTAGTATTAAATTCACTTAATTTGTAAAATTCTTTATCCAATAAAAGATTTTTCAATTGGCGATAAAACGTTTCGTCATCTGTAACATCTTTCAAATCCGCTGGAAGTCGCTCGTAATAACTCGGACCAATCACACGCGGGTTTTTTGTGGCAAGTTCGGTCCGGCGCGGAACACTTGCGATCCTGCCCACGTTTCTCAACGACCTCCCTCCGCACGTACGACGACCAAAGGTTTCAATGTTGCGACGCACATATGATATTACCTCAAACAGATACAGACTGGTCATTGTCATTATACCAAGCTTCGCGAACATAGACCTACAAGTCATCCGGGGCTTTAAACCGGCTACGATCCGGAGTGCTCGCTTTTGCAAAATAAAAATACGTTCGGCATCAGTAGAATTTCCCCAAAGCATTATACCATACGACAAAAGCGATTGAAAGTGTGCAAAATACGTTGGCCTCAGTACGGCGCTGGAAACTAAGGGACGCAACTTACGCAGAGCATAGGCAGCACCACTAAGCCTGTCACACAGATGTTGAATGTGGATTTTCCAGTTCATGTTACAATCAATTGTAAAACCAAGGAACTTGCATGATTGACATAGTGGTACCGGGCTGGTAATACAGAATGGTCTTTCAATCGCCTTTGCCGAGAAAAGTATAAGATTCGATTTTACCGAATTTAATATTAGTCCATTCGCAGAAAACCACGTCTGTATACGTTCGAAAGTGGTATTTATTTTAATATTTAGGTCTTCATATGTACGTGCGCATACAATAATTGTGGTATCGTCGGCAAACAGCACTACTATGCCCTCAGTAATGTATTGTGGCAAATCATTGATTATAGTTAAAAATAGAGAATTTCCGAGTGAGGAACCTTGCGGAATGCCAATTGTAACGTCACCAGCTTGCGATCTGTACTTTCGACCGTCTGATGTTATTTCCACCGACTGTTTACGGTTCTCTAGGAACGATCGTAGTAATTGGTGGGCGCTATTCTTTACACCATAAGCTTTTAACTTATCTAAAAGTAGGTCATTTTCAATAACATCAAAGGCCTTAGTAAGGTCACAAAAAATTCCAGCGGTCTTGTACCTATCATCTATACTTGTAAGTATCGAGTCAATTACCTGATGGGCAGCGGTGGTGGTGGACTTGCCTTTTCTATACGCGTACTGTCTGTCAGTCAGTAGGTCATTTGTCTCGAGATGCTCCATTAAACTAGAAGAGATAATTGACTCGATAATTTTTGATACCGTGGGAACAATGGATATAGGCCTATAACTGTCTACCTGGGACTTGTCGCCTTTCCCTTTGTAGACAGGACAAACTCTGGTCACTTTGAGGACGTCGGGGTATATACCCTCACGGAACATGGTGTTAATGAGGGTCACTAATAAATCTGCCAGCACAGGCCATACAGACATAATAACGTTGACAGATATGTCATATATATATAAAGTATATAATTGTATATAAATAAAATTTATTATTTATTATTAAAAGTATATAATTGTCTATTACTATTTTTGCCTAAGCTGTATTTGGAAAAAAATATTCCGATTTAAATTTTAGGTGGATTCGTAAATATTGTGTCTTAACATAATATTTAGAAACGATATACACGAAAAAGTAGCTATTAACATTTAATGTTTTGCAAAACCGTATTTTTACTGGAGTATAAGTAGTTTTTGCGTGAAAGAGTAACAAACTTCCATCCATCCGTACTTACAAACTTTCGCGTTTACAATATTAGTAGGATAGAAAGTAGGATTACAGTAATAAAATTCTTAATTTAATTTTATACGGTGTGGAGTTCCGTCTATTTTATTATAAAGAGAACATGGAGTCTTCAGGATGCCGTTAGTGCATCTTCTAAAAACAATCATTAAAATTTAAAAAAACTGATTCAATCTTAATCGCCTGATCTTGTCTCTCACACCACAAATCCAAGTTTTCGGCATCGTCTGAAGGCACTTTGAATGCTGTGGATTGTTACAAGTGTAGTTTGTCTGAGAGTGTTATTCACCAAATCGAGGAATGAATAAATGTTTACAAAATATTATTAAAAAAA
The DNA here is from genome assembly GCA_947532105.1 of Athrips mouffetella. Classification (NCBI taxonomy): domain Eukaryota; kingdom Metazoa; phylum Arthropoda; class Insecta; order Lepidoptera; family Gelechiidae; genus Athrips; species Athrips mouffetella. The sequence goes on along the minus strand of OX383969.1, from coordinate 3,370,184 downwards.
CGGCCAAGTGCAAGTCGGACTTGCGCCCAAAGGGTTCCGTGCCTATCTAAGATATGATATAATAAAAGCTTTTGCTCTTTGACTTTAAAAACTCCGCGACCATCCAACTTGACCCCTCTTATAGAAAAGTTCTTGAAACGGGAGCTCACTTTAATTGGTTACTATTAGTTGTGAGAAAAATTGTAATATTTAATGATTTTAGAGATTTCTCTTTATGCATATTGTGAGACCAAGCTTCTTGCCAAATTTCATAATTTTAAGTCAACGGGAAGTACCCTATAGGTTTTGCTTTAGTGCATAAATGTATGGAGATGAGGACATAAAAAGCTATATCTTTTGATTGCATCGTTGTAAAAAATTGAAATTTTAAGGACTTTAATATTCGTTATCAATTTCAACCTGATACCTTTACCCGTTCGAGAGAAAAAGGGTCTTGACAGACTGACAGACAGTCAAACGGACAACAAAGTGATCCTACTCGTATAAGGTTTCGTTTTTTTTATTTTGAGGTACGAATACTTAAAAAAGACAGCATATATCATAAATTAGGTAAAGGAATGTCAATGCGATCATACTTATGAAACTCGAGGACTATACAGCGTGTAACGGAAAGGTGTAGATCTGCACATGAAACTGAACAACTTTTCCCAGGGCATCATGAAACTGAACTACTTATCCCAGGGTCATAGAACAAAATAAATTTTTCACCTCCCATAGAAACTGCATCAGCTGATAACGCATTTTGTATGGGAGATCAAATTTAATTTTCCATATTGCGACCTATCGTCCTTGGGAAAAGTTGTTCAGTTTCGACTCACACTTTTCACACCACACTGTTACACGTTGTAGATTGTAATACGATTTCTTTGTCAACACATTTGTACGGGTAAGTATAAGATTTTGTTTTCGTGTTATAACCTAGGTATGTTGCTAAACTCACTTCACTTCATTTAACTTCGTTTCGTTTCATTTCATATCAAATAAAATAAAATAAATGAAAAGTAAATAAAATATTTATGATAGAAATTTTCGCATTTGCAAGAATCCGTCGTCAAATAACCTTGTTATCTCAGACTAGATTACGTACTTTACTTCTTAACCCGTTATTTAATATTTATCTGACATTTGATCTCGGTCTAAACCGCCGACCCATTTACATTTATAATTCACTCGTGTGAGGTCCAATTTCCCTCTTTTTACCTCGAAAACCATCAGCTGAAATATGGACATTTCTTATGAAGATAACCTTTGTAAAATGTATTTTGACGGTCTTTTTAGGGAATTGGTAGTATATATGTATAGGGTTGCCCGCCCATGTTTCCTAAGTTAGCAGAATTTCGGAATAATCAAAAGCAGAATTTCGTTATATGGTTTTGGACAGTTAGTAACATATAATAATATAATTGGTTATGGGTTATTCTTCGGACACTAAATGGAATTGCGCAAAATTACCACAGTATACACAGCCGCACGTCACACGTCGGTAGAACACTTTGACCTTGAGCGGGTCTCTGGTATCGGCCATTTAAAGCGCACCGCTAGTTCAGATTATACTGGCTTTGTTGTTTTCACAGAAAAATAAAGGTACTTAGAAGGAGGATTAAAGAAATAATTCGTCACTGTATGCGTTGTTCTATGGATTTGACAGGTTATTTTGAATATTTCCTATGGATCATCGATGATGGGGTTGTGACATGATGGCAGATGACATCTCCTACTAAAATAAATTGTATCTATTCCGAGCGAAGCAAGGAGGTCTGAAATCTTTCGTTGTTTTCTACGTACTTGGTGCCATGCTTACATGTATCATAAAAGCGTCGCGTTCAGGCGGCGGCGTCGCTGTCATCCATCGCATTGTGTCACTTTGGTGTCAGTTGTAAGTATACAGGGTGTTAGGGACAGCCTTCTGAATACTGAAGGGGCATGATCAGTCAACGACACTGAACAACTTTCAGTGAACAAAACTTTCACTAAACGAAAAAGAAATCAATTTCTCCATACAAATTGCCTGATCAAGTTTACAATTTTGTACGAGTATGGAGACGCGGATGTTTTTTTCGTCTCCTAAAAGTTTTGCTCACTGAAAGTTGTTCAGTGTCGTTGACTGATCATGGCCCTTCAGTATTCGGAAGGCTGTCCCTAACACCCTGTATAAGTCAGTGGATCTATACCCTTGTATGCGCAGGCCCATGCTGACCTATAGCAACAGTTCCCTGCAATCAAGCGGCTCAGATTAGTAGAGCGGAAAACGTGAGATATCAAAATAGGCGGGGGGGTGGATTGTGTCCTTTCAAGGAGGTCCGATTTCTTTCGTTCTTTCTTTATCATCAATGCCTTAGCCTTATTTCGTTTTTGCCAATGATTATTACGGAGCCGGCTACCTAACCTAGGGGTTTTTACAGGGGTACTGATTTCTACACTGAACGACTGCTATCTGACATTCGCAACCCAGAGGGCAAATGAGACCCAAAGTTTAGGGTTTGCCAGGTTATTCAAGCCGTCAAATGGCCTCTTATTTCGCTAACGACTACTATCATTGACAGTAGCCGGGACTAACGAATTAAAGTGTCTTCCGAAGCAGGGAAACGCTCTAGTTCTTAGGCCACTAACACTAACGGAATGATAGTACTTTTAACCTCTTCTGTGCTCTGGGCACGCGATCGCAAAAATGGAGATATACAATTCAGTATTTTTCTAGAGTAGAATAAATAAGTGGTTATTTTTGAAATATGTTAACGAAACAGGATTTTTTTTGTCAGGAATCTCATAATGATCTCAATATTCAATTGCAAGTTTTTTCGGGAGATATAAATGCTTATTTTTTTAAAAGAAAATATTATCTTAAATGAATTACAAAGATAAAACAATGTCATACTGGTCATACATAGCCCGCTAAATATCTCGTAATTACACAAAATTTTATTCCTCATTTACCTACTTAAAAAGAAACAGCCAAAACACGGTCCCAGGGCAATTCTAAAACCATTTCAAGTGATTAGGAATAATTAATGGTAATGAAATAGAAGTTGGACCCACATTTATCATGCTGTGGTCAGACCCTAACTGGGCACGGAAATCACAAATTAGAGGATTTATACTTAGCTAGGTAACTAAACGGTTTTAGCAGAATTTGACAAAAAAGAGCGTTCTTAATCCTGGGCAGTAGTGTAGTGTAGATATATAGATGTTTTCTAGGATTTCGTGCCCGAAGAGTCCATAATGGTATTACCTACTAAGCCTACGTTGCCTGTCTGTCTGTCCAATCTATAGAGAGCTTTTATTCATATTTTAAACCATAAAAGGCAGCCGCCATTCGTTATAATTTTCACAGAATAGGTGTTAGTGTGGCGGATAGGTTATCTTTAAAGATATAAGAAAATTAAAGGGGAGTACACAAGTTGTATATTTTATTAGATGTAATCCAGGTAGAGCAATCGTCTGAATAGCACCTGTGCAAATTTCAGAGCACCTAAGACAAAGGAAGAAGTTTGGGGGTGTAACTCGTATTTCGATTTAAAATATTTCGATCAATGCGGGAAACGTGTTTTTTAACGTATATAAAATCATTTTTAAAACTTTAAAATACATTACTCATATCAACCGAATCACATCTTCAGTCCCAAGAGACTAGAACCCATCCGGATGGAAAGAAGCCGGTCGGACAAGTTTAATTAAGATAGATAGACGCAACTCGGCTCTCACGGGCTGCGGAACTTGGCTCTAATACTCGAGATTACTCGGAGCTCGGAAGTGAGAAGATTATTTTCCAATTTTCGTTCTCAAATCGGATAATTGAAATGTGATTCAGTACTTTCAAAAGGTCAGTTCGTAATAATTCTCATAGGGGAGATAATTTTTGATTGGCAGCAAAGGAACTAAAATTTTAAAAGAGACAGCTTCCAAATATCCTTTTTAGTCTGCTTGTTTGTATGGAACGAAATGCCAACTTCATTTTTCAATTGACCTGTACAACTAAGTATACGGTATCACAGCTCTAAAAATTCAAACTAATGTGACAGTGGCAAAAATAATAGTAAAATATTTATTCGATTATTACAATCTTTGCTTGTCCTATATACGAGTAAAAGGATAAACTGAATGACTGACTGACTGATATATCAACGCACAGCCCAAACGGCTGGACCTAGAGACTTGAAATTTTGCACGTAGATACCTTATACAGTGTGGGCATCCACTAAGAAAGGATTTTGCGAAATTCCACCCCTAAGAGGGTAATATAGGGGATGAAAGTTTGTATGAAAGTCCGTCAGTTTTGAATGTAAGGATCTTCAAAATTTGTATATAGGCTAAAGACTAAAAATTAAGTTTTACGTGTCTCAGGGTTTTTGAAAATTCTACACCTTAAGGAGTAAAAAGGGGATGAAGTTGAAAATCCCTCATTTTGAAAGTAAAATCCACTAAATTGATTGTTTAGGCATTAGGGTTGTAATTCTGTGGAACGTACATCACTGTTATTGAAATTCTACCCCAAATTCAACCCCTAAAAGAGGGAAATGGGGTAAAAAAGTCTAAAAACCAATATGGGTATCGTTTGTATGGTTTATCGGGTCACTGATTACAAAACTACAACAATTTTGAAATCAAACTTGGTGGACGTGAAATACCATCATCCCTTGGGGAGTGGGTTGGGGTGCGATAGGGTTGAAATGTCTAAAAATCAATATGGTGTAGTTTCCATGTTAGGGATACCGGTTAAATTGACGTTAGGGGTAGGGATTGGGTAAGAGATAGGGTTAGGGGTAGGGTAGGGGCAGGGATAGGGAGAGGTGGAGGTAAAGGTAGAGGTAGAGGGGTAGGTAGATGTAGAGGTAGAGGTAGTTGGAGAGGGAGTCGGAGAGGGAGAGAGAGTGAGAGATAGAGGATGAGGGAGGGGGAGAAGGAGGGGGAGGGAGGAGGGGGGAGGGGGAGAGTGAGGGGGAGGGGCAGAAGGAGGGGAGAAGGAGGGGTAGGGGGAGAGGGAGGGGAGGGGGCGATGGAGGGAGAAGGAGGGGGAGGGGGAAAGACAAAGGGACGGGGAGGAGAGAGGAAGGGGGAAGAAGGAGAGGGACGGGGAGGGGTAGAAGGAGGGGGAGGGGGAGAGACAGAGGGAGGGGGAGGGGAGAGGAAGGGGGGAGAGGGAGAGGGTTTTAGTTTTTCTCTATTACTTCTGCGAATTGGCTCCGTTTTGAAATATAAGATAAAGGAGTCTCTCATCATGTAGCGTTCCGAATCGGGTAAAAATTACCCTGACAGCAGGATAGCGTTATATGACGTCCGTCGGTGTGGTTGAGACAGACTGCTGTCAAAGGGTAATTATCACCGTTTTGGAACTACTCTCATTTGTTAGGTTAAGTGACAACTTTAAGGCATAATACTGCTGCTAAGTTCCTCTGTTCTAAGTAATTTATGAGTAACTTCAGCTGGATCTTGAACTGTTCTCATTGATTTGCACAGGGTTAATCCCGTTTTTCCTTAGTTTAAAATTACCCCGAAATGACGGGAAAATATCTCAAATATGAAATCCACGCGAGCGAAGCCGCGGGCAACAGCTAGTAGATTATAATATTAATCTAAATATATAAAAGAGCATGTCCTGACTTACTGACTGACTAATTCATCAACGCCGAGCCGTAACCGCTATAGATACAGATCTGAAATTTTGTACACAGGTTCTATGCAAGTCAAAATCACCCACTAAGAAAGGATTTTGGAAAATTCATCTCCCAAGGGGGTGAAATAAGAGATGAAAGATTGTATGAAAGTCCTTTGTTTCTTGAGTTAGATTCACACAAATTTGAATTTAAGCTTCTGGTAAAAAATAAAGAAACACGTATTTAAGCATTTCTTAAAATCACCCTTTAAGGGGGTGAAAAAGGGGATGATATTTTTTCGTATGTTGGTCTATAAGTCTTTCATTTTTAAAGGTGGAATTAAAGAAATTTGGTTCCGAGCTCTAGGTAAAAAAAAAGTACGTGTTTAAGAATGTTTTTACATTCATCCCCTAAGGGGGTGAAATAAGGGTTGAAAGTTTGTATGAAAGTCCTTTGTTTCTTGAGTTAGATTCACACAAATTAAACTTTAAACTTTTGGTAAAAAATAAAGAATTACGTGATCAAGCATTTCTTAAAAATCACCCTAAAAGGGGATGATATTTTTTCCGTATGTTGGTCTATAATTCTTTTATTTTTATAGGTAGAATTGAAAAACCCTTTGGTTAAAAATAAAAAGTACTTGTTTTTGAATTTTTCAAAATTCATCCCCTAAAATAAGGGATGAAAGTTTGTATGAAAGTCCGTCAGATTTGAAGTTAGGATCTTCAAAATTTGTATTTAGACTGACGACTACAAATTTAGTTTTACGTTCCTCAGGGTTTTTAAAAATTCTACACCCTAAGGGGTGAAAAGGGGGATGAAGTTGAAACTCCTTCATTTCAAAGTAATATACACTAAATTTATTATTTAGGCATTAGGGTTGTAATTCTGTGGAACATACATCACTGTAATTGAAATTCCACCCCAAAATCAACTCCTTAAAGAGGGAAATGGGGTGAAAAAGTCTAAAAACCAATATGGGTATCGTTAGTATGGTTTATCGGGTCGCTGATTACGAAAACTAAAACTATTTTGAAATCCAATGTGGTGGACGTGAAATACCATCATCCCCTGGGGATAGGGTTGGGATGCGATAGGGTTGATATGTCTAAAAATCAATATGGGTTTCGTTTGTATGGTTTATCAAATCGCTGATTACGAAAACTACAACAATTTTGAAATCTAAGGTGGTGGACGTGAAATACCATCATCCCCTGGGGATGAGGTTGGGGTGCGATAGGGTTAAAATGTCTAAAAAACAATATAGGTGTCGTTTCTATGTTTATATACGGATAGGGATAGCGGTTAAGACGGCGTTAAGGATAGGGATAGGAGTAGGGGTAGGGGCAGGGAGAGGGAGAAGGAGAGGGAGTGGGATGGAGGTAGAGAGAGAGGGAGTGGGAGAGGGCGGGGGAGAGGGAAAGGGAGGGGGAGACGGAGAGACTGCACATTGTCTGAAAATCACGCGGGCGAAGCCGCGGGCACAGCTAGTAAATGATAAGTCTCCGAGCGCGCGGAGACCTATCAATAATTTTACGTTACGTTATAATTGTCATTAAAAAATGAAATAAATCATATTAAATAATAAATAATTTACGTAACAATATTTAAATAAATTTATCAATTTAATTTTATTATACTTTAACGCCAACAGGATTAAAAAATTCTACAAAAAGACTGATTGTGAAATCACTCATTTAAAGGTTCTTAAATAACACGGGGTAGTAAACGGCTGTATTAGGGTACAAAGGTTCTCTTGTGTTGACCACAAACCAGAAGACGTATCGTGGGCAGGCCCTCAACAAGGTGAACCAGTGTGAGAAGCCGCTGGATACAGGCAGTGCATGACTGGTTGTCGCTGTGGAGATCTTTTTATGGGAGGTCTATGTCCAAGTGATGTCCAGTCATGGACTTGGGTATATTACAATGTAGTGCAATTTCCTAAGAGAAAGTTTAAACAATGTGTAAAACAAACAAAACACATTGTCAAAGGCCGACTCTAAAGTAGGCCGTGCTGCAGTGGTTTCTTGCCGTTTATTTTACGCTGCCATAGCACGATCCGAAACGGCGTAGACTCGCTCTATTTGCATTGTATTCTGCATGACATTCAATAAGTATTCTGTAAAGAATCTACAATGAATAAAATTATTTGAATCTGAGGGTGATCCAACTTTAGGTCCCTTACTTTTATAAAAAAAAGTAACAAAATGTAACATTATTTAAATTCCTTTTTCATTCAATTAAATATTTATATTTTGCTATTCTATTATGAAAAGTTATGTCAGGCAAATGGCCGCCTTTGGGCATTTTATAACAGTTGATTCTTTCGACGATATTTTTTTTCGGGTTATTTCGGCAATAACTTGGGGGATTTTAGTGTTTAGATACTTTAGCGTTGCAGGTGTGTTGGTAAGATGCGATTCTTAGGAACACTCCAGAATAATTAATCCAACTGCGTTATATTGCATGATCTTGGCGGCCAGTTTACGTCACCATAACGTGAAATAATGCAAAATTGCAGAATTTTTCGCGCGATAATTTGAAAAAATTTAATATCTGGGGCTCTTTTATGGTATCGAGAACATGTCAGCCAAAACCCGTAAGAGAGTGCAACATTCCTCTCTGAATCAAAAATGTCAGTACTTTTTGCGTACTGCCTTCTAGGCTTTGCGCGGGAGGTCGTGTTGCAAAACGAATGGTTCGCATTTGGCAGATATGTTCCGACTACCGTGACTTCTGTACTATACTTACTAATCTGGGCTACCGTGATAACCATAGAATACATATGTATTCTATGGTGATAACCCTGTTTAAGTAACTCATTTCGTACATGTGTGGTTTCCATAGTGGTTTCGAACTGACATTTGACGATAAAAATACGCGCCATTATCGACAGCTGTCTTATTTACAGTCTCTAATTCAGAAACCTTGAAATGGATCACCCTATACAAGGTGTAACAGAAAGGGTATAACAACCCAGAAGGATATGATTCTGCCCATGAAACTGAACAACTTTCCCTGAGGAACGTAGGTCGAAATACGAAAAAATACAAGGTGAATTTGAAAACATTCGACAAATTTTGGGATTGAGTTCAGACCACGAAACTGAACAACTTTCCCCAAGGAACATAGGTCATTAGACGTAAAAAGAATTCGATCTCCCATACAAAATATATAGTCAGCTGACTGACTTTTCTATGAAAGAGAAAAATTTTTTTCTTCCGATGACCTATGTTTCTCGGAAAAAATTGTTCAGTTTCGCGGTCTGAACTCAATCTAAAAATTTGTCGAATGTTTTCAATTTCACCCTGTATTTTTGACCTCCCATACAAAAAGCGCTATCAGCTGATTTAGTTTCTATGGAAGGTCAAAAACTTTCTGTTACATACACCTAGTCGGCCAATATGAAATACGATTTTGATGACGAAACTAATTTCGACGATCTCGATAGTTCCAAAAGTATACTCCAGACAGATTGCAGAACCTTGTTCAGTCAAGTACAAAAACTTGGTGCAAACGGGAACTTTTACAAGAATCCAGTAGCTCTATTCAACTAACCGGCGAAACTTTACAACCTGTCCTTTATAAACCACTGCTGTTTCAGTTGAAAGAAATTTATAGGAACACAATATTGAAAAATTAAAAACAGTAGTTATCATAAAGCAGGATGTCCATTCCCGGAGAAAGAGCGCGCTTGAAGATCTCCACGGCTTACCAGTAAATCAGATTATAATAGGAAATATGCATGTTTTTTTTTTATTCAATAATTTATCCTCATACATGTAGTAAGTAAACAGTTTATTAAAACTACTTTTCTAATAACTATGAATTTAAAAAAGATAAAAGCCATCGAAGATTTGTTTCTGTCTCTTTCTAGCAAAAGGAAATTTTACACGGAGTTTATATTATGGCCCTTGTGACATGTGACGTCACTGTCCATGTCTGATCTCTCTGTCAAATCGGCGCGTAATTAATAGTTTTTAAGGGGCTGATAAGAGTAAATACGATTCACTTGAGCAGGTTTTTAACAAAAAGTGATGAATATATGGCCGTGAATAAAAATTATGTGATAATTAAGCATCTTTCCAAGAATATGGCCGACTTCGAAACACGATTAAATATATTTTGTACGCCATAAAAAAATCCAAAGTTACCTCTGCTTTTTGCTTTTAAACCGTTTTTCTCAAGTACCCATTAATCTACTATGGTGCTAAAACTTTTACACATTATCTATTATCTATCTAAATATATAAAAGAGCATGTCCTGACTGACTGACTGACTGATTCATCAACGCCGAGCCGTAACCGCTATAGACAGATCTGAAATTTTGTACACAGGTTCTATGCACGTCAAAACCACTCACTAAGAAAGGATTTTGGAAAATTCATCACCCAAGGGAGTGAAATAAGGGATGAAAGTTTGTATGAAAGTCCTTTGTTTCTTGAGCTAGATTCACACAAATTTGAATTTAAGCTTCTGCTAGAAAATAAAGAAACACGTGTTTAAGCATTTCTAAAAATCACCCTAAAAAGGGGTGAAAAGGTGGATGATATTTTTTCCGTATATTGGTCTATAAGTCTTTTATTTTTTAAGGTAGCATTATAGAAATTTGTTTTTAAACTTCTGGTATAAAATAAAAAAGAACAAGTTTTAGAAATTTTCAAAATTCATCCCCAAAGACGGTGAAATAAGAGATGGAAATTTGTATGAAAGTCCGTCAGTTTTGAAGTTAGACTTTTCCCTTTATTTGTACTGTGAGACCTAGCTTCTTGCCAAATTTCATAATTTTAGGTCAACGGGAAGTACCCTGTAGGTTTTGCTTATTTGCAAATGTATGGAGATGAGGACATAAAAAGCCTTATCTTTTTATTGCTTCGTTGTAAAAAATTGAAATTTTTAGATCTTGTGTGGTTTATAAACCTTAATATTCTTTTTCAATTTCAACCTGATACCTCTCCTCGTTCGGGAGAAATAGGGTCTTGAGAGACAGACAGACACACAGACGGACAACAAAGTAATCCTATAAGGGTGCCGTTTTTTTCATTTTGAGGTACGGAACCCTAAAAATAAAAAAAACTACGACGAAAAATCTTTCTTACCGATCACGAAAGTTAAGTCACGTTGATCCAAAGCGGGGCCTTTGATCTTGGTAACTACGAGTAGAACGATATAAAAATCTGTTTGTTTTCGAAGTTTTGGTAATATCGTTCAAATTAGTTTAGTTTATTCATTTATTGCAGTCATGTACAAGTAAGTAGGTCTTAAGTATAGCTTAAAGGTAAAGTACATGCACCCTGTCAAATTAGGGTATAGCAATTTAGACTAACAATATCTTTAACGTTCATTACTTTAATGTCATGTTGAATAAGAATGATATTGCATTTGAAGTTAACAATATCATTATCATTAAATTAATTATTTCATTATTATTATTAGTCCAGATTACATTGTTAAATTAAATTGTTGAATTAATATCCATCCACAAAATGTCGTTAAAAAAGAAGGAATAAATTATAAAACTAATTGTTATGTCATTTACCTAAAAGTTAAATATAAAAAAAATATAAAGAAAAAAAAAATAGAAATAAAATATGTCACAAATATCACAATCTACCTAACTCATTAGAAATCGATTTTAACATTTATAATTCGTTGTGCAGTGGATCCAACCGGTCAGTTTAATATTAGGGTTCAGTATCGTTAATGAAATCATTGACTGTATAGTAACATTTTTCTATCAGTACATTTTTAAGTTGTCTTTTAAAGGAATTTACGACGAACGGAGCATCTAATAATTTCCATGCTTCAGAAGGCACTAAAAGCCGTTGTTCCTCATTAATAGTGAGTGTCGTGGAAGGTGAATAAGTATTTTTAGGGTTCCGTACCTCAAAATAAAAAAAAAAACCGGCCAAGTGCGAGTCGGACTCGCGCACCGAGGGTTCCGTAACACCACATAATCATAATTGTATTAGTTGAAATTTCAGTAAGTTAATGTGCTAGATTTTTAGAGTCCGACACGCGCTTGACCAAATTTTATTATTTGTTGTTATTTTTTAGCTTATGCACTATAAACATACCAATTTTCAAGTTTGTAAGTGTTCCCGTTTTTAAATAGAAATAAAACAAAAATCGCCTCAGCGACCATCCAACTTGACCCCTCTCTTATATGAATGTTCTTGAAACGGGAGCTCACCACAATTGGTTACCATTAGTTGTGAGAAAAGTTGTAATATTTAATGATTTCAGACTTTTCCCATTATTTGTACTGTGAGACCTAGCTTCTTGCCAAATTTCATAATTTTAGGTCAACGGGAAGTACCCTGTAGGTTTTGCATTTTTGAATAAATGTATGGAGATGAGGACATAAAATGCCATATCTTTTGATTGCGTCATTGTAAAAAATTTAAATTTTCAGATCTTGTGTGGTTCATGGATCCTAATATATGGTATTAATTTTAACCTGATACCTTTACCCGTTCGTGAGATAAAGGGTCTTGACAGACAGACAGACGGACAACAAAGTGATCCTATAAGGGTTCCGTTTTGTCTTTTGAGGTACGGAACCCTAAAAAACGAACCCTTATAGGATCATTTTGTTGTCCGTCTGTCTGTCTGTCTGTCAAGACCCTTTTTCTCACAAACGGGTAAAGGAATCAGGTTGAAATTGATACCGAATATTAAGGTACTTTAACCACACAAGATCTGAAAATTTATTTTTTTTACAACGACGCAATCAAAAGATATGGCTTTTTATGTCCTTATCTCCATACATTTATGCAAAAATTCAAAACCTACAGGGTACTTAACGTTGACCTAAAATTATGAAATTTGGCAAGAAGCTAGATCTCACAGTACAAATAAAGGGAAAAGTCTAAAATCATTAAATATTTCAATTTTTCTCACAACTAATAATAACCAATTAAGGTGAACTCCCGTTTCAAGAACTTTTCTGTAAAAGAGGGGTCAAGTTGGATGGTCGCGGAGTTTTTAAAATCAAAGAGCAAATGCTTTTAGTATATCATATGGTAGATAGGTACGGAACCCTTAGGGCGCGAGTCCGACTCGTACTAGGCCGGTTTTTTTACTTGAGGATAAGCAGCAGCATCATTCTTACATACTGCGGTCATCAACAATTGCGGTTCATGGAGCCAGCCGCAACGCCATAGCAAGCGAGGTGACTATCGTACTTTCCTTGCAAAATATACCAAGCATTTTGCTGTAAAATTGTAGAGGCATCCTTGTCCAGCAGTGCACTTTTAATAGGATGTTATGATGATGACGAACCAGCGTCGTATAAGAACGGTCTAAGGCCATTTGTCCACGCGTCGATTCCGAGCCGGTTCCGACAGCATGAGAAAGACGCCAACACCAAGGCACAAAGTTACGAGCAAATATTTACTCGTACTTATCTGTAGTGTCATATTTTTATTTTTTTATTTAGCGTATGCTGTCCCACTGCTGGCCAAAGGCCTACCCCTTCGATCGCCATTGTCGAGCAATCCTCTTCGAAAGCGACCAGGTCATCCCTCCACTGCTTTTTGGTCTTCCCCTGCCCCGGCGTCCGTCGTGTGGCATCCATTCCGTGGTGCGTTTAGCCCACCTAGCCGGGTGCATTCGACACACGTGGCCTGTCCAATCCCATTTTAATGATACGGGTTTTGGAGCGAAGAGTGGTGTTCCGGATACGGTCGGTCCTCTTAACACCTAGTGCTCAATTGCCCTTTTGCAAACCGCAAGTTTTGACTTTTTCTGCTCAGTCAAAGACCATGTTTGGGCACCATAGGTTAGGTTGGGCACCGTAGTGTCATATATCGGTGCTAATTTATTATTTTGTGTTGTCGTAATCGTCTCGGTGACGGATGATGTTCTCTGTCAAAAAATGTTCAGTACATCAGCAAGCATGGTGTCCAAGCGCGAGCTGCTACGCATACGAGTATCTATGTTCGATGGTTTGCGCGCTTAAGTCCAGACGCACCTTTAGGAATAAAAAATGTCGCCGCAACGTGTCAGTCTACACTGGGTACTTGATTTATTCCTTGCCTCGTTCTAGTTGGGAACTTTCAGGTTTGTTTATTAAAAAAAGTTTTAAGGCTTAATTAAATCGCAAAGTTTGAGTTTTGAGTCAACATATGGGTTGGTTGTTTTGTAATTAAGTTTGTGAGAGATTTTTAAAAGGGTTCTAGTATTTTCAGTAATAGTATAGGTAATATAATATTGATATTTATACCCGGGCTTGGAGAAACTATCCTCCAAGTACCCGGGTGGCAGAATTTTGATAATCTTAACCAAAACCCACCAACCAACAGATGGCTCTGAAAGAGTTTCTGAAACAAGTTATTTTCGAAAAACAAAACCAATTTCACCAGTAAAACTAGCTAGATAAATTTTTCTCCTCCACAAACCTTATTTTGTTACTGTCGTCAAAAGCGTTAGAGCCGCTTACGAGAAACCGGTTAAAAATAAATAGATAAATATTCAAATAGTATAGGCTAGCATTGAGAACAACATGATGGCCATGATACAGGTTAAAAAGTAAATAATAAAACAAAACCCATGATATTTTATCACTTAACGACTCGTGAGTGCTACACATAATTATATACTTCGAAGGATAAACGTGTCGGTCCTATGCCGTCAGTCAATAGAAAACGTGAGTTTATCCATCGAAGTATATAATTAAACCCATGAATGCCAAATCTTTCAAATTTAATTCTTTCAAGTTAACGCAATAAGAAAATTTCTAAATTTGATTACTTACAAAAATTGCTTAAAAGACATAAACTACTAGAAAAAAAGCGGCCAAGTACGTTTCGGGCCACGCGCAGTATATGGTTCCGTAGTTTTTTTATGATTTTTTATTGCATAGCATTTATTTATTTCAGAACTTTTATTTAAAAATAGTTATTTTCTTACTTTCTATCTGACGAGCACACACGAAACTTTATTTAAATATCACTACGACTCAAAATTACTCTCCTAAAACTTGTGCACTTTTCTTATCGTGTTTATTTTACCTATTAAGGGTCAAAATTACCCATTGAAAATAGTTGAACATGGAGTAACAATGGATATTCACAATCACCCATTGACGTAAGAAAAACGCTCCGCTTCTAAACGCCCAGGGGCTCAATTCTTGAAAATCACCGGGTCAATCACTTTTGAGACTTTAAAAATTCACATTTGCCTTGATAAACTGTTGAAAGTTAAATCAGAATACATAAAAATTACCAATCAAGGACTGCTTTATATTTTACGAATATTAATTTTCACTTTTGAAAAGAAAAATCTGTGATTTAGAATTTTTTTGAGTGATATTTTATCACCCGGTGCTATTCAAGAATTGAGTCCCTGCGCATAGTTACTAAAATCTTTAAAATCACCTCCGTTCCTCCGTTCACATTTTACGCTGGTTGGATATATCTATCTTGCTTCGATGAAACTTATTTATGGTCTCCACTCTACTGACAACCTACCTTTCCTACCCATCTTACCTTAATTTCAATATTATATTAGCTACTGCCACGGGTCTCCCGACCCTAACCCTTCATCCCATCGTTTTGCGGTCACTGGGCCTGGCCGTGTCCGTTTAATCCAAATCTATAGTCCTATTTACAACAAGATACTCGAATGTTATGCTATCCTGGTACTCAGACCGTACATAGTTAACAATCTAGGGTTGAGGGGTTATTCTGAAACGTTGGAATTTTTAACTTCTTTTAAAAAATATCTTTACTTCCGAGGCCTTCAGTACACCGACTCTACCGCAGGTATGCCTTGTCTCACTCTACTAGATATTAACGGAATGAGATAGTTGCATCCTAGATGGTACTGTTTCGCGGGTAAGACTTTGTCACCAGCGAAACAGTACCGACAAAGATGCAGCCGTCTCATCTCACTTTACAGGGTGTGATTAATGGACAGGTTGGGTAAAACTGAAAGAGCATAATTAGTCAATGAAACTGAAAAACTTTCTCCAAGAAACATCGAAAATCGCCTAAAAACACGTTTTTATTAGGAAAGCGTCCCTTAATTAAAAATTTTATTTTTATTATTTGCTGTTATACCGGCTACAGAACTCTACATATTACGGCTCATGAAATTACAACCCGCTGACAGACAGACAGACAGACATCGGACGCATATTAATTGGGTCTCGTTTTTCACCCTTTGGGTACGGAACCCTAAAGAAGCCGCTTGATGTTGGCAGCGTAGTTCCAGCGTTGTAATAGGGAATATGCATGTTTTTTATTTATTTAAATAAATTATCCTCATTCATGTAATAAAAAGTTCAGTGAAACTATTCTTCGAATAACTATGTAATTAAAAAAGATATAAGCCATCGAATATTTGTTTCTGTCTTTTTCTAGCAAAACGAAATTTAACACGGAGTTTATATGGCCGTAGTGGCATGTGACGTCACTGTCCATGTCGGATCTCTCTGTCTAATCGGCGCGTAATTAATAGTTTTAACCCTTAATAAGGCATAGGGAGAATGCTTCCCACCACACTGTATCCGATTGAATCATTTAAAAAAAATCATAAAGATTTATGAACTCAATATAACCTTAGTGTATCCAAACACAGATATATTGGTTATTTTTTAATAGCAACATTTTCTTCAAATGTCATATCTGGCAAAAGCAATTTGACTTTAAAGCTGAAGTTGTCATTTCGAGTGCGATTTTTGCCGCGATTTCCGTAAGTTCTGAAGTTTTTTACAGCTCCTAATCACAAAAATTCTTGTTATTACATTTTGTTCCCTGTTTCGTAAACTTGATCATATTCTCGAAGTCCTGGTATGAACAAATTATGTTTTCATTTACGATTTGTATTCATTTTAGCTGATCAAATATGGTGGGAAACTATTTACCTATGCCCGTTTAAAAATGGTTTATGTGGGAAACTATTAGCCTATAACCATACAGAAAATGTATTTTTAAATATATAGTACTAAGACAGAATGTTGTATGTCTGTTTGGAGGAAATCTTTGTAATTTCTTTTTAGGATTCCTTACCCAAGGTATTCCAACAGGACTCTTAAAACAAGTCAACGTCTTCCGTCTGTCTGTCTGTCTGTCCGACCTATATGTGTTATCGTGGCTATGTGTTATATTTTTTTTGTTTATGGACCCATAATCCTTGGGGAAAGTTGTTTGGTTTCATAGTCTGTATACATGGTTTTAGTTTTTGGTTAATGCTCTTTTATACCCTGTAGGTATAAAAATAAAGTGATGTCTTGGAACACTTTTGGACAATTTTCTCTTTATGCTAGTTTTGGTCCTTTGAAAACGATTTAACTTAATTTTTAATTTAATGCTTAAACAAATATGATTCTAAATTGATTTGTGGTTTAATTTCAAGTAACAAATAAGACACATTTAATTTTAACAAGAAATATCTTAAAAGCTATGTAAAAATATAAAATAAGATAAATGTAATTATTTTGTCTGATCAAAACCTGCAATTTGAAAGTCTGAGGCAACAACTAGTCTCATTAAAGACTATGCGGAAACGGGCATGGGGAAATTATTTCCCACAAAAATAATCCTAAACGGATATAGGGGAATAATTTCCCACCTAAAAAAAAACCTCTTCGCATTTTTTTTTTTCACTTTTTGTTTTTCTGAACAGGAATTTATTTTTACTTTGTTAGATATGCTCACACAGCCTCGTGCCCGATTAAGGGTTAAATGCTTATATCGGCCGCATTTTTAGCCGATTTATATTTCGATTTCACTTTTTCATCTCTACTACGGTATTTTCATATTTTGTTAATAAATGCAACTAAAAAAATATGCATATTCCCTATTGTTCTTTTGTCCAACATTGGATATCTTTTAGTATTTCGATTCATTTATCGAATGAAGATTATTTACAGAATATTTATTGAATTTCATGCATAATATAATGCGAATAGTGCGAGCCTACTACCATTTCCGATCGTGTTATGGCAGCGTAAAAGAAACGGCAAGAAACTGAGTCTACTACCGTTTCCGATCGTGCTATGGCAGCGTAAAAGAAACGGCAAGAAAACCGAGTCTACTACCGTTAGGATCGTGCTATGGCAGCGTAAAAGAAACGGCAAGAAACCGAGTCTACTACCGTTTCCGATCGTGCTATGGCAGCGTAAAAGGAACGGTAAGAAAACCGAGTCTACTACCGTTTCCGATCGTGCTATGGCAGCGTAAAAGAAACGGCAAGAAACCGAGTCTACTGCCGTTTCCGATCGTGCTATGGCAGCGTAAAAGAAACCGAGTCTACTACCGTTTCCGATCGTGCTATGGCAGCGTAAAAGAAACGGCAAGAAACTGAGTCTACTACCGTTTCCGATCGTGCTATGGCAGCGTAAAAGAAACGGCAAGAAACCTAGTCTACTACCGTTTCCGATCGTGCCATGGCAGCGTAAAAGTAACGGCAAGAAACCTACTTTAATTTTGTTTATTGTGTTTCGATAATTTTTCTATGGTTTCGCTGCAATTATCAGACCACCATACCTCTTTGTCATTGATGTAGTCATCTAATAGTAAGCTTTTTTACATAACGTTTGCTTTGCACATTCTTTTAATTTTCTCTCAAATAAATGCACTACATTTTCAGGTATTTTTTTGTAATATCGTATACACAAACCAATTAAAGATGTTTTGACTTTAGCTAATCTAGATTGTGGTTGATCAAGTTAAACTTATGTACTTTTCAGCTGATATTATGCCAAAAATCTTGGAACAAAACTGTACAAAATTGTGTAAAAACGTTTTATACAAAAATCTATGTGCAAACCGTAACGAATTCTGGACAATTCACATATTAAATGAAGTCCTCATACTCCTTTCCAAACCATACCATCAAACTCATAATATATAGGGTGACTTTTAATTGGTTCTTGATAGACAAAGGTAAGCATGTACTCATTATACTGAACAACTTTCCCCAAGATTCATAGGTCGAAATACGAAAATCAAGTTTTGACCTCCCATAGAAACTGCATCAGCTGACAGCGCATTTTGTATGGGAGGTCAAATTTGGTTTTTCGTATTTCGACCTATGTTCCTTGGGAAATGTTGTTCAGTATCATAAGTACATGCATATCTTTTGCTATCAAGAACTAATTAACAGTCACCTATATATGTCACCGGAAAATAACACGGAATCGTTATGACTGCTGCCGCAGCACGCTCGTTTCGCTTGCTCGCTCGATTTACAAATTCCCTACTAGTTTATTATTTTTCAAAAGTTTATCAACTTCTTTGGAAATTGATCAACTTACAATTTTTATTATTTCCCGGTGACATAAATACAACGTGATTTTGAAATGTCTGACTATACTTGAGTATGATACTTAGTACATGAAACTGAACAACTTTTTTGGAAAATGAAAAAAAATGTTGGCTTCTCCATACAAACCTTGCGCCGCGCGCCGTCAATACTGGAATTTGTATGGGACGACCAAAAAAATCTCATTTTTCAACCTATGTTTCTTGGGGAAAGTTGTTCAGTTTCATGTCCTAAGTACCATACTCAAGTATAGTCAGACATTACAAAATCACGTTATATAACACCAACACACAAAGCCATTCTTTACACACCATTTTCTATCGGTTATTAAAAACGTGGCAGGTTCCTTGAAAATGGAACCAGATTGAATTTCTGATCGGTGGGAGCCGCTGGAATTATTATGTCTCGTGCAGTCGCAGCCATCTTCAACCCAGTCGATTGCTCAATTTATCAATACAGTTCGCTTAACATAGATTATAAAGTTCGTGGTGCAGAGGTGACAAGCTTTTTGCACAGTTTTGTCATAGAGGTAATCGTAGTCTTGGAAGGCCAGAAATAATGACAGTGGATGACTGAGCTGTTTCGTACATATTTGGTACCTGTCGCAAATATATACAACTACCTTGAACTTACCACGTAAATGAACACTAGACCTTCTACCAAGAAACATAGGTCGAAACAGAAAAAAACTGCGTCAGGTAAAACCTGCATCGGCTCGTATATATACCTAATGTATGGGAAGTTATTTTTATTTTTCGTAACTTTTGTAAAAGGTGCTCAGTTTCATGGGCGATTCACATCCTTCAAGGTTTTTTAACGTTGTATGAGAAACTGATCATCATCATCATCATATCAGGCGAAAGACGTCCACTGCTGGACATAGGCCTCCCCTAAAGATCTCCATGACGACCGGTCCTGCGCTGCTCGCATCCAGCGACTTCCCGCGACCTTGACCAGATCGTCGGTCCACCTGGTGGGGGGCCTGCCAACGCTTCGTCTTCCGGTACGTGGTCGCCACTCTAGAACCCTCACGCCCCATCGGCCATCGGTTCTTCTTGCGATGTGCCCTGCCCACTGCCACTTCAGTTTAGCGATTCTCAAGGCTATACCAGTTACATTAGTTCTTCTGCGGATCTCCTCACTTCTGATTCGATCGCGCAGAGAGACTCCGAGCATAGCCCTTTCCATAGCCTTTTGGGTGACTTTGAGCTTTCTGATAAGGCCCAACTGAAAAACTGATACCTATGAGGAAATAAAAGTCTTGTATATGTCACTAGAAAATAATAAGAATCGAAGTTGATCTATTTCCACGTCAGTTGATCAACAACCAAACAGAAGCCGGCGAGAGTCAGAAGCAAATTCGGTACAGTTTATTATTTTTCGAAAGTTGGTCAACTTACTAGGAAACTGATCAACGTACGATTGTGTGTTTTCTTCTTGTGACAAATAAGTACAAGTTTTTCGTAATCATACTTCTGTTGACGATACAGTTAAATAAATAGTACAGCAGCACTGCACTTACTTTCTCGCGATACACGAGAGTCCCGGGAATCGAACCCAGAACTTCAGGATCAATAGTCGAATGCTCTAACTACTAGATTATAAAGGGCTGCGGATAGTAAAGAGTAAATAAGGACCAAGTGCAAACTTAAGTTTGTAATTCCATACAAATAATATGGAAATACAAACTTAGCTATACTAGATTTATGTAAAAATCTTTAAATGAAATATGCAGTCAGGTACATAACCAATTTGGAAATTCAATTTTAAGCCTTAAAATAAGCTCATTGAAACCTATTTTGAGTAAATCACATTTTTAAATTTTGGTAGTAAGGGAACACCCCTTATATGAACTTCCACAGACCAATGGATACTGCCGAAAGATACCTTGCATAGAGATTCTTGGTCATGCAAAATTTTCAATTCCATTCCAAATTTCATTTCCATTGTATGTCAGCTACCCTCAAAAAGAGAGCCAGCAAGAAATCACTCAGTATCCTTCGATTAATTTACAAGAAAATCTTAAATTTATAATATGGTGTCAATCGGACTATTCGTTTAGCCGCTAGGCCAAAAGCGTGACGGACAGACCGACCGACGGACCGACCAACCGACCGATCGACCGACCGACCGCCGGACGGACATTTTTGGGAGACTTGCTTTTTATGATGTGTAAGTACATTTTTGAGAAAATTTTAAAAACTTTTTTTTTTTCACGAATACAATACCTTTCTCGCTCCACTCGAAAGTAAAAAGCGTAGGTATTTTTGTGCTACTGTCCCTTCTGTATTCGACCAACTAATCATTGAAGTGTGACGGCACCGACCGGCGATTTATTTCGAGCGGGCTGTATCACTTACTAAGATTCACCCCCATTCGCGACTGGCGACCGGCGAGCTTGAGAGATATTGCCTTCGAAGCCATTTCAGCCGGAGTAAGAAAAAAAAACTATACAACTAAATATATTTTTTATTTGATAATAAAGCTCGTATGGTGCCAGTCAAAAACAGTACCAACCCATCTATACCCGTGGGTGTGGTAAGAGGCGACTAACCGGAGGATGGGTAGCAGCATCCTTCTGTGAAGCGTAGCTCACCTACAACCGCAGTCCGTGTTGCCAGTCGCAATGCTAATAAGCGTGGTGACTATGGTTCTTCTATATATAAGTAAATGGGTTCTTCCCCTTTAAAATTTCTGGAGGGAGCTCCATGTCCTGCAGTGGACGATAGGATATTATGATGAATAAAACATCTAGCTATCTACAACGTGTTACGGAAAGGTATGATAATACTAAAGGGTGTGAATCTGCCCATGAAACTGAACAACTATTCCAAAGGAACAAAGGTCAAAATACAAAAATAATTTTTGACCTACCATAGAAACTGCATCAGCTGACAGCGCATTTAGTATAAAATAAATCAATAAAATAAAAATTCTTTATTAAGCAAACTTGACAGTGATTAGGGAACCCTGTCTCCCAAACAACAATAATCTGTGTCTTGGGAGACAGTACGGTGTACATAACTAATAGAAAAAACTATAAGAAAACTAAAATAAAAGTAAAGATAACAAAGAATTAAAAAGTTTCTACAGTAGGTATCAGCACGATTTTGACTTAGACTATAGAGTTAGTGATGTAGCAGATTGTAAATTGTAATTAGTTAGTTAGTTTACTATTGCGTGTGTTTGTTTGCGTGTGTGATTGAGTGTTTGTATATGTGTGTGTTTGTGTAGTGTGTGTGGATGCGTTTAAGTGTTTGAGAGTAAAGGAGTGTTAGAGCTGCATACATGAAATTAATCGTTCATCTTATGTTAGGTAATGAATGTAAGTAGATGCTCTGTTTTTATGTAATCTTGTGTGAGAAGCCAGTTTGTTAGTTTTATTTTTAATTCATATTTATTCAGTTGTGTTATGTTGAGTGGGAGGTCAAATTTGGTTTTTCGTTCTTCGGCGTATGTTCTTTGGGAAAATTTGTTCAGATTCACACCCTTCAGTATTGTGATACCTTTCCGATACACGCTGTATACTCAAGTATGTTACTCAGGATATGAAACTGAACAACTTTCCCCTAGAAAAATTCTACTAAAACTGGTAATTTTTAGGTCGTCTTACACAAATTCCAGTAATATTGATGGCGCAAAATTTGAATCAGGAAATCAATTTTCTCTATATTTTCTAGAGAAAGTCGTTCAAATTCATGTCTTGAGTACCATATATATGAGTATTACTGTCTATCGCGCTGTATACTAGGTTATTTTTTTGGACCTGATTTGCGTATGCCCACGTTATTACACAGGTCAAAAGTAACAACTTTTGTTTTACGACTTTTCTAACAAAGCACAAAAAAATTTCGACTCCCCATAATAAAGTGGTCACGTGACCGACCCATTTTGTATGGGAAGTTGAAAACTTTTCGTGCGTAGTTAGAAAAGTCGTAGAACAAAAGTTGTTGCTTTTGACCTCTGTAATAACGTGGGCATACGCAAATTAGGTCCAAAAAATAACCTTGTATATTTTATTTATAATTTTCATAAACGCCACACTACGAGGACTAAGTATTCAATTAGTTATACTACAGATTAATATGCTTGTTTACGAGAACGTAGTTTACCAATCGAACAAAAATATTAGAGACAAGAACCTATGATACGTAGTATATTTAACTGTTAAACCTCTACACAGTTCGTGGGTCATTTCGACCCTTGTGGTCACGTTGTTGTTTCCGAAGCTCTTTACGATTTGTTCTCAAATTCCAATTTCACAGTCCATTTGCGGCCATTTTGCTTCTATTTGGAGTAATGGGTCTTATACACGATACGTGGAAAAATCCTCGTAAACTATATGCGCAAGTTAGTCCTCATCAATCGTAGGTATATTGCGCAAGAAACGAATGCACCACTTAAACCACGGTAAAAAAAAAGATTTACAGGATAATATGTTTATCACTTTTAAAATAATAATCATCATCATCCCATGAAACGTCCACTACAGGACAGGGAACTCCCTGCAAAATTCCATTTTGTGCTGACACAATGTGGAGGGGAAGTACCGTAGTCACCACGCTTTTTAGCGTTAAGGCTGGCATGCAGTGGCGTGCACTCCATACATGCAAAAAAGCTCTGCATACCCTGTCGTCCCAGACGATCAATACAAACGTGCCCTTAAAAGTAAATGATATGATAACTTTTTACTATAATAACTCCCGTAAAATTAAAAATCCCCGTCAAAATGTCTTTGAGTCGGCGTCCCGTATTAAGCGCCATCTATTATACTTAGCGGTAAACACTCGCGCGTAGCACCGCAGTGCTCTGCAACTACGGCGTCCCGTGCGCAAAGGCAGTACTAAGCCCTGCTTATTTTTCATACAAAGCATCTCGTGAAGTCTCGTGTAGTACACATCAAAAGTTTGTCTGTGTGCGTGAAAATGTATGCTTGTGTAGCGCATGCAGAAGCACAGCTTATAGTGCGACCCGACCGAATTGAGAAGCCGTCAAAGCATTGCTTAGTTGTTGAATAGAGAGGGTCGACTTGTTTATTCGAATTATTATTGACCATCATTGTGTTCCGAATGTAAAGTGAATAGATATTCAGATGAAACCGACATAGCAGTTTTTACGAAGAAGTTTTGTAGAACAAAAAAATGAGAAGAAATATAAGCGCGTTGATTTGATAAAAAAAAGTTAATTCAGTAAAATTATTTTAATATTTTATTAATTAGCGGAAAGAAAAAAGCAAGTTATCATATCAATCTTTGGATATTATGGACCTGTTAGGGTCGCGTTTTTATTTTTTTTCATTTAGTTTTAAAACAGTGAGAATTTCCCTGACAGCAGGATATCTTTATATTACATCCACATAAATTGGTAAAATGTTTAGTGCATACCCTGTCTAAAATCTCTGTGCACGCCACTGCTGGCATGGACCGCGGTTGTTGGTGACCGCAGAATATAAGATGATACGACACACAGAAGAATGCTGATAATGCAAAAATTATAATATAATACAATCACAAACTTCCAAAAAAAAGGACGGGTTGCACTCCGGGAGTGCGGCAGAAGTGAAAACTTGAATTTTTGAATATTATGCTTTTTGTAAGGGTCAATCGCGCTATTGCTCGCGTACTTCTTCATCGAGACCTATCATTTGTCTTAGCACATGAGTAGTCTAGGGTCAGTAGTTTTCGAGTTAAAGCGATTTTTAGTTTGACAGCTGTCATCCGGAATGTAGATCTCATCGAGACCTATCATTTATCTCAGCACACGAGTGGTCAAGGGTCAGTAGTTTTGGAGTTATAGCGATTTTTAGTTTGACAGCTGTCATCCGGAATGTAGATCTCATCGAGACCTATCATTTGTCTCAGCACACGAGTAGTCTAGGATCAGTAGTTTTCGAGTTATAGCGATTTTGGTCTTTATCACACTTTAGAACTTTTGTATACAGGGTGTTAATTTAATTGCGTGCCATAGCTTAGGGGGTGTTTCAGTAACGATAAAGGAACACAAAAAAAATATTTTAAAAAATCCTACTTCAAAAAAAAACTAAAACTCCATTGAAACTTAACTAACGCGGAGGGCAATGACCCGGACGGAGCACCAGTGGTACGCAGTATCAGTGGATAAGGTAGGCACATACATAACTGAAACTTTTTCGCGCGCTTTTGATAGCGCAGTGCTCAATGTAGGTACATTGCTCTCCGCGTTAGTTTAGTTTCAATGGAGTTTATTTTTTTTAAGGAGGATTTTTTTTTTCTTTTTGAGTTCCTTTATCGTTACTGAACCACCCCTTAAGCTATGGAACGCAATTAAATTAACACCCTGTATATTGAGCCTGCTCTAACTTAGTATGATTAGTTGCAAATCCATTTCTATACTTCATCTAAGATCTGACGCGACAAAGACAAAAAAGATGTATTGGTCTTTATCACACTTCAGAACTTTTGTATATATTGAGCCTGCTCTAACTTGGTAAGATTAGTAGCAAATCCATTTCTATACTTGATCTGAGTTCTGACGCGCCATCTGATGCGACATCTGATGCGAATCTATCATTTATTCCCCATATAAAATTTTCTAAGCGCCGCAAAAATTTTAAATAGTGTATCTTCTTAAGAATGACAGCAGTGTGAGAGCAGGACGGAGCGATGCATAAAATATCGAAGTGACAGAGACAAGATCGCTCCTTGCTGCTCTCGCGCATAACTCTGTGCTAATCCTATAAGTACTATTAAACGAGCAATATTTGTATACATATATATTTGTAATCGGTTTCTCAAAAACGGCTCTAACGGTCTTATGTCTGGGAAAATTCGTTTTCCCCGTGTTTTTGAGCATTTTGAAATTTCGCGTTTTAGACTGAAACTTACAGCGCCATCTGTTGGCGAGTAGCATAGCTTGCTCACCGGATGATATTTTTAGGTTGAGGCGGCTATTATAGTCATTTTAATCAAGCCGATTTATTTCGACATAGCGTTGACAAACTAAGTGCAAACGTACCAGACTAAAAACTTAACTAATTTGTTATTACTATTGTCGATGGGTTTACTCTTGACCTTGGTCTAGTCTTGAGGACAGGTGAGGTCTACGATAGGACGAGCTTGCCTAGAAGAAGCCTATTCACTCGCGACTTGAATAGATTCGGGTTATATGAACTCGGGAACACAGACGCAGACAGAGAATTCCACTATTTAGCCGTGCGCATTATAAAAGATGTTTCAAAGCGCTTTGTGCGAATTGTTACTTGCGCAAGCTACAAGCATCATGTACAAGGGCTACAATTTCGCGCCTTTCCGTTTAGATTTAAAAACTTGGGGAGATAAGGAAGCGATGGATCGTGAACTCAATTGGGATTGATGATTGTTGGTACGGTCAACCGCTCGTCGGTAGAAACTTTTTAAACTTTATTACCACGCCATAAGGTCCAAAAGTTTACACCGACGTGCGGCCGTGTGTACCGTTGTTTACGAAATAAATAAAGTTCAATGATGTTGCAAAGAGAGAGCAGCGGGGACTTTGCCCAGATGTGGAACACACACAATACAAAGACTCCTCAAGAGAGATTACATACCCGTGGGTGTCGTAAAAGGCGACTTAAACTGGAGGATGAGCAGCAGCACCCTCCTTTGTATCTTACTTACTGTGGTCACCTACAACCGCGGTCCATGGTGCCAGCCGTAACGCTAACAAGCGAGGTGACTATGGTACTTCCCCTCTACATTTTTCCAGCAAAAGCTAGAATTCTGGAGGGAGCTCCCTATCCTGTAGTGGACGTTTCATGGGATGTTATGATGATGATAATGATGATGACAGTCCAAACAGGTCTCAGGTCAGGTCAGCATCTTTGTACCAGGTACAGTAGGTACAGATTAAGGCTAGCTGGATACAAGAAAAAGAAGGATCTCACCTCGAGCTAATCTCTTCTAGTTTACGAGGTCTATTTTGTAAAAACTATTCGTCTGATCCCAAAGCAAAAGATTTGCACCCTCACTTTGCTCGGCCCACGCTCGATCCAAAAACGTTACATCAAATTAGATATGCAACAGAATATGCATAAGTTTGAAATCGTGCACACAATAAATCTCAAACATCAGAGAAAATGTAGGTAATAATATACAAAATTCTAAATAAAACATAAAATTCGAAAAATTTGTATCAGAATTATTGGTAGATTAATTCAAATTCAAACTTTATTTTCGAGTAACAAAGACCCTTACATTATATAAAGCACCAATCAATAATTGAATACATGAAATAATTGAATCATACATGAAATAATTGAATCGAATAAAATTAAAACTAACATCAAAATTAAAATCAAAACAAACACAAACATAATATTTAGGTAATGAAACCTCGTCTCATTTTATAATGTGAAACACTGCAGCCCAGCAATCCATGGGAAACTAAGCAGCAATGTCTCACATTATAAAAATCTAGCCTTTCAGCGATCATTTGCAGAATACTGTTGGTGCTGGCCCGTACGCGACGCAACAGGGAAGAGCATCTTTTTCGCATCGTTTTGTAGAAACAATCAACGCGGGCTTCAGCAAACATCCCTGATGCGCTACAATATCGGGGCAGCCCCATCAGCATTCTAAAAGCATTATTGAACTGGACGCGAAGGGCATTGTAGGATTTTGCATTATAATAGCGTGCCCACAGGCTGCACGTGTAGACTGTGGTACAAAATGCTCTAAATAAAGTAATTTTGGCCTGCGCTGAGCATCGTGCAAACCTAAATGCCTCTAATGCCTTTAATGCCTCTTTTAAAAAATTGTTCAGTCTCGTTCAAAGAACCATTTGCGTTCGACTATCGTCCATTATCCAGATTTTCCCGCAAATCCCTAACACCTTAGAGGTTTCCATTCAAAATGTTTTTAACAAATCCCTTGAAATCTCCCTTTAAAATTCTCGTGAATGCAAAGATTAAAAAGTATCCGAGTAATCTCCTTCCCAAACAGAAAGTATGGGTTCCTTTCACTACCCAAGCCGCAAATCCCTTCGGACCGAAGAACTGGGGTCTTTTAAAGTTGGATAAAAGCCTGTCTGTACATTTTGTAACAAAAAGGGCAGATATTAAACGTAGAACAAGTTGTATACCTACTTACCATGTTAATCTTTCATCTCTGCAAATCGTGACATAGCTGTGAGAATCGCTAAACTAAAGTGGCAGTGGGCAGGGCACATCGCAAGAAGAACCTATGGCCGATGGGGCGTAAGGGTTCTAGAGTGGTGACCACGTACCGGAAGACGAAGCGTTGGCAGGCCCCCCACAAGGTTGACAATCTGGTCAAGAACGCGGGAAGCCGCTGGATGCGAGCAGCGCAGGACCGGTCGTAATAGACATCTTTAGGGGAGGCCTATGTCCAGCAGTGGACGTCTTTCGGCTGATATGATGATGATGAACCAAACTGGAAGTCGCACAAAGCGTATTTTGTTTGAAAGTGTCCCCATGGGAATCGAACCGACACCGTGTCGCCTCTTAGGACACCCACAAGTAAAGATGGGTTTGTACAATTTTTTTCCGGCTCCACATAGGCTACAGACAGAAGCTCTCACACTTCCAAAACAGTCTTAAAAAATTCCCTGGACATGTTTCTTATAATATGAAGTAGACTCATTTCGACAGCTAAAATATTCATCAAAACATATAAGGCGGGTAATGTTCACCCATTCTCGCATTTCTTGAGCAAAATTTGTCTGCATGACGAATTACGTAAATTTTTTATACCTCCCTGCGAAAAATAAACGCGAATAACTCATAAATGTTTATTTTTCTGGTATTAGATTATGCGAGTACGTAAAGTTTCTCGTACAATTTTATTTTACACTGAAGGGCAAATAAAACGGGTCGGTAGTTTTTCCGCCATACCTACATTTTCATACAATGATGAGCTCAAAGTTACCGTCAATATCTTATCCACACCGAAAAAAATTGGAATCTGATTAGTCAGATCTTTAGATAAGAACCTAGTCAATAAATTTCTCAAACGTCGTACAAATTTAAAATGTTCACTCGTTCGCCATATCAAAAATTTGATCACGGATATATGAGAAAACGAACGAAAAGTCGTTCTTGTAAGTGAAACCAATGATATCCTATCTCCTAGTCAATTTGGATTCCGACAAGGGAAATCCACTGAAGATGCAGTTTCCCTTTTACTAGACAATGTTGCTGGCGCTCTTGATGATGGTGATGCGTGTGTGGGAATGTTCTTGGATTTATCCAAGGCATTCGATACCGTATCTCCTCAGATTTTGCTTAAAAAGCTTAACTGCATTGGTGTGCGAGGTGTAGCGCTGGACTGGTTCTACAGCTATCTAACTGACAGATTCCAGCAGGTCAAAGTGGGGGATTATATAAGCTCACCCGCTTTAATAAACTTTGGCGTCCCACAAGGAAGTATTTTAGGCCCTACACTTTTCATCACGTACATCAATGACATAACGAACTTATTTAAATACCGTAGTGATGTTGAGATACTATGTTATGCTGATGATACCGCCATCATATTCCGGGGCAAGTCATGGAAGACGGTCATGGAAAAAGCTGAGAAAGGGATGGCTGAGGTGGCATCTTGGCTAAGCAGGAATCTCCTAACACTCAACACAGCGAAAACAAGGTACCTGTGTTTTCACAAAACTGCAGCTTCGAAGCCGTCTGAACATCTACAACCGATAAAAATTCATACTTGTAGTTCTCGTTCTTCTTGTTCGTGCAGTTTTGTGGAAAGAGATACCTCATTCAAATACCTGGGTGTAATTTTAGATGAAAGGTTAACTTTTGCACAACACATATCGGCTCTTTCGAACAGACTACGGAAAACTATTCATATTATGAAACTCCTCCGCCAAGGAGCCGATCTTAAAACCCTGATCATGGTTTTCAAGGCCATATGTCAATCTCTTCTTTTATACTGCATTACTGCATGGGGAAGTGCTGCGAAAACCAGGATCATATCTCTAGAAAGAGCTCAAAGATCTGTGCTCAAAGTTGTGCTGAGGAAGCCTTTTAGATTCCCAACCTGTGAATTACACAGTATAACCAAAACCTTATCGGTACGTCAACTGTATATTCTGCGAGTATCTCTATCCCAACACAGAAAACAACTAAATGCAGCTGTTTCATCGCAGTCTTCCTCGACTCGCCGTGTAGTCATACCAGTAACTGCAGTTAAGACGTCTTTTGCTAGTCGTTTTAAACGTTTTACATTTCCATTCATATACAGGGTTGCTCAAAGGCACTGCGATATTCGAAATTGTACTGTCAGAGAAGCCAAATCTAAGATTTTGAATTGGTTATCTGCCCTAGATTATGACTCAACCGAAGCCCTTCTTGTGGTTGTTAAATAAGTTGCTTGCAAAACATGAAATGTATGTATATAATAGTATGTATATTATATTATATGTATATATATCTAACATTGTGTACTTTTTTATTTTTATTGAATATACGTAAGTATTCGTTGTTAGTTTCACATAAAACATATTACATAATTTAACATAGGTAGTTAAATAGTCTTTAGTTTGGTATGCCGTGGTATAAAACAAGCATGTTTAATTTTTAAGTCATAAATGTCGCGATAATTAGATTTAGTTAGGCCATTATTTTTCTCCTGTAGCTTAAAGAAATCTTTATTGTTTAAAACTATCGGCTAGATGTACTTTTAGTTAAATCGTTTCTTAGTAAATCTGTTTTTGATCTCCTGCGATACAGGTCCAACCTAGTGCAGGGATCGTTGTTAATAAGTTTCTTGTACTGAACAATCAGACAAATAAATTATTTTGATTTGATTTTGATTTTTTTTTGATGTACTGATGACATTCCTGGATACTGTAAATAGGTTTGATGTTCGAGATATTTGTTGACAAGGTTTTTATCTAAAGATCTGACTTATCAGATTCGTATTTTTATTCAATTTACATAAGATAGTGACGATTATTTTGAGCCCGCCATTGCATAAAAATGTATGGCGGAAAACTAATGACCCAATTTCTTTGCTATTCAGTGTAGAAAGGTAAACAAATACGCGTATGTTTCCCAACAACAATTTATAAATTTCTGTAAGTCAGGCTATACTTTAAATTAACTTTTGAAAACACAACTTGGTTCAAAATAGTCCATCCTAAGATTGTGACAGTTATTATTACAAAAAAACCGGCCAAGTGCGAGTCGGACTCGCGCACTGAGGGTTCCGTACCACCACATAAACATAATTGCATTAGTTGAAATTTCAGTAAGTTAATGTGCTAGATTTTTTGAGTCTGACACGCGCTTGACCAAATTTCATTATTTCTTGTTATTTTATAGCCTATGCACTATAAACATACCAATTTTCAAGTTTGTAAGTGTTCTCGTTTTTAAAAAGAACTAAAACAAAAATCGCCTCAGCGACCATCCAACTTGACCCCTCTCTTATATGAATGTTCTTGAAACGGGAGCTCACCACAATTGGTTACCATTAGTTGTGAGAAAAGTTGTAATATTTAATGATTTCAGACTTTTCCCATTATTTGTACTGTGAGACCTATCTTCTTGCCAAATTTCATAATTTTAGGTCAACGGGAAGTACCCTGTAGGTTTTGCATTTTTGAATAAATGTATGGAATTGAGGACATAA
Source organism: Athrips mouffetella (assembly GCA_947532105.1). Lineage (NCBI taxonomy): Eukaryota > Metazoa > Arthropoda > Insecta > Lepidoptera > Gelechiidae > Athrips > Athrips mouffetella. The sequence continues at coordinate 3,338,703 of OX383969.1, read as the reverse complement.
AATGCCATATCTGTTGATTGCGCTGTTGTAAAAAATTTAAATTTTCAGATCTTGTGTGGTTCATGGATTCTAATATGTGGTATTAATTTCAACCTGATACCTTTACCCGTTCGTGAGATAAAGGGTCTTGACAGACAGACAGACGGACGACAAAGTGATCCCTTATAGGTTCCGTTTTTTTCTTTTGAGGTACTGAACCCTAAAAATGATAGAATAGAGCCTAAATTTTCATCCAGCATAATCCAGATTTTTTCATAACCCTACGAAATGTACAACAATTTTGGGCAATCATAATGTTTCTCCATATAAATTTAATTTGTATTTAGTTCTTTCTGACCGTTCCATACTATAGACACACGCGTTTTATACTTCTTCGTACGTGTTTACGGCCTCATAATTAAATTCACGAGGTGTCACTGTTGTAACCATATGGGTAAACTCAACATATGGAGTTTATGGAGGTATTTCTTACTTCCATACGAGTGCGTGAGGTGGCCAAGAATAATGCGGAAAGTTTCTTAAGAAAAGCTGGAACAACTTTTTACACGCCTACCGTTTTCTGTGCTTTAAGTTATAGACGTTGACATCTGCATGATCAGATTAACAAATGTGTGATGTAAAAAATGGTTGGCTTAAAAAATATGCGTAAACTTAAAACAAAATAGTATTACGTATGTGCGACAAAATTAATCACTCAATATGTGGATTTAGTCGTCGTGTTTACTTGGCGGTCCCCCAACGCACCTTTAGCAGGGGTCGTTTTTACGTCGGGGTTGTTTTAAATTTTATATGTTAACGATATTTTAGTGGTAGGTTCAAAATACTGTACCAAATTATGTTGAGTCCGACTTGTACTTAGCCAGATTTTATATTTTTGTTGTACTGTAACTTATGCACTTTAATCATGCTAAGTTTCACACTTGTGTTGCGGTTTTAACAATAAAGCTATAACAGAAAAACGTTTCAAAACCTGTTTATTTTAGGTATCCTTTTATTTTTAGGGTTCCGTACCTCAAAATAAAAAAACGGAACACATAGGATCACTTTCTTGTCCGTCTGTCTGTCTGTCTGTCAAGACCCTTTATCTCACGAACGGGTGAAGGTATCACGTTGAAATTAAAACCATATATTAGGATTCATGAACCACAAATATATCTGAAAATTTCAATTTTTTACAACGACGCAATCAAAAGATATGGCACTTTATGTTCTCATCTCCATACATTTATGCAAAAATGCAAAACCTACAGGGTACTTCCCGTTGACCTAAAATTATGAAATTTGGCAAGAAGCTAGGTCTCACAGTACAAATAATGGGAAAAGTCTGAAATCATTAAATATAACAACTTTTCTCACAACTAATGTTAACCAATTGTGGTGAGCTCCCGTTTCAAGAACATTCATATAAGAGAGGGGTCAAGTTGGATGGTCGCTACGGCGATTTTTGTTTTAGTTCTATTTAAAAACGGGAACACTTACTAACTTGAAAATTGGTATGTATATAGTGCATAAGCTATAAAATAACAGCAAATAATAAAATTTGGTCAAGCGCGTGTCGGACTCAAAAAATCTAGCACATTAACTTACTGAAATTTCAACTAATACAATTAAGTTTATGTGGTGGTACGGAACCCTCAGTGCGCGAGTCCGACTCGCACTTGGCCGGTTTTTTTAGTTTGGTTATTATTATAAATAATTTTGCGAATTTTTTAATCATCTAGTCGGTTTATTTTTAAAACTCCTGCTCAAATTTTTGTCTCAGAACGCAATTCTTAACAATTTTCCCAATAAACACGGATCAAAAAACGGCTGGCTGTCTAAAGTGGAATTTGCATCGTTTTTTGACCGATGTCCCATGTAAAAATTACTTACTTTTATCTTTTGAGTAACACACTAAAATTTACCAATAAGATCAAAAATTTACTTTTCACTTCACTAGCTTGGAAAACGTTGCTATACTGCTGTATCTTATGATGAATTATGGTACCTGTAAGGTATTGAAGCTTTTCCCCGCTGGTGTAGGAGGTGAAAAATTGTGTGTTTCGCTCGACAGTAAAGTTTTTTCACATTTCGTGCCTTGAAACAGGATTCTTCTTTTGAATCACTCGCTTTGCTTGTGGCTCAATCCTACAATTCTTCGCTTCCTCGAGTTTCAATACAAGGCACTCGCGGCAAATGTCAATTTTGCTGCCTCGCATATAAAATTACTATTGTAGGTCGGATAGACGGTCAGTCATACCTAAGAGCAAAGATTTCGGACCTCCTAGCTTCGCACGGGATAGATACCTTGCTTATTTATGGGATTACATCTGCCAACATGACCCACATTTTGATGTCAAATAATCAATGATCACTAGGAAATATTCGTAATAACCGGTCAAATCCATAGAACGACTTATTTCTTTAGTCCTCCTTTTAATTACCCTTATTTTTCTGTGCCTAAGAGGGTTTAGTATCCTAAAACAACCCTTAATATAGGGTCACTCTTAATTCTTCCTAACTTATACCTTGCACCATAATCTTCACAAATATTTGCACAAAACGGAAGGGAACGAGCCTACTCGTATTGTTTACTTCACCATTATATTATCGAGAGTTTGCTAAAAAACTTCCCTCATTCCTCCCCTGTATGGGAATTTGATGAAATGTGAACATTTTCTAAGTAGGATCAGAACAATGTACAAGTTTGTACGCGTTTGTTTCTTGGTGCAAATATGTTTAATGTTTTTAGGGTTCCGTACTCGAAGGGTGGCAACGGGATTCCCTATTACGAAGCCAAAGTTAATTAAAAATTAAAAATTAAAAAATGTTTTATTTACTCTCACATGTCTGTTTTCTTATTTATAGGGTGGAAGTTATAACAATGGATCATTAATTTTAAATAAGTACAATACAATGTGAGAGCCTGGTGTCTGTACTAGGAAAAACCTGTATGACAAATCACCAGGCCCTTGCCCCTCTCAGTAAAAAACAATGATCAGAACTGTTGAGTGACATACTAAAACACAAACATGGCATTTTAACAATATTTTACAATGGAATAGTAGAAAATAAAGCAAGACGTACATTGCACAAGAGTGTGTGTGTGTGAGGTATGGGTGTGTATGTGTGTTGTGTGGGTGTGTGTATGTGTGTGTTTGATGGAAAAGTTTGTGTACGAGTTAAAGTTGTAGTGTGAGACTGGTGAGTGTGAATTAAATAGGTAAGGGTTTTGAGTGTATATGCTTGGCTGTGGATACAATATATGTACATGGCAAGACTTTGTCAGTACATGGGAAATTCAAACTTGCGGTTTTAGAAGGGCTTCAGTAGATTCGTAGTCGAGAGTTAAAAGCCAGGATGTAATTTTTCTTTTACATTGTACTTTAAGAAGGTCATGTATTTGAAGTTCCTTGTTTAGTTTATTGTAGAGGAAGTTACCCAAGAAGCAAAAGAATCTTTGAGCAAAGGTGGTGTTGAAAAGAGTGGAGCGGCACACTTCGTGATTCCTACGCTTGGTACGAGAGTCATAGTCACGCGGTAGAGTTGAATGTTTTTTAAGAATAACATTTAATATAAAAAGTTGACGTACAGAAAGTTCCATGGTTAATTCGTATAAATCCTTGGTATGAAAACGATAAGGAAGACAATAACTTACTTTTAGCAGGGCTCTTTGGGCACGTTCAACTTTTATGATATTAGATTTATACCCACCTCCCCACGAATCAATACAATATGTAATAAGTGACTTACATAAAGCTTGGTAAACAGTTTTAATTACTTTTTTATCAGCCACATGCCGCAGGTTCTTAAAGACAAAGATAAGTTTACGCAACCTAGCTGTAAGTGTGATAATGTGCTGCTGAAAGTTTAGGTGAGCATCAATAATGATGCCGAGATATTTGATCGACTTAGTATTAAGAAGAGCCGGACAGTTGCACTGTCCGCTAGCAAACGATACGCAAGAGTGGGCTGTGATTTTCAAATCATTGTGAATTGGCTGGTCTTGAGTGCGAATGGAAAACGTAATATATTTCGTTTTTTCAACATTTAATGTTAGGACATTACTCTTTAGCCATTTGGAAACCAGATTAAAACCAACTTGAGCACATTGATACACGTCAGTCCAGGTGTCAGCAGAGAACAACAGAGCAGTATCATCGGCAAATGTGATGATTTTTCCATTAGGGAGATTCAGGTTACATAAATCGTTGATGTATGCTAAAAATAAGGTAGGGCCGAGGATACTGCCCTGCGGTACTCCATATTCAACGGCCATCTCGTCGCTCAGGAAGTTTCCTATCTTCACACTCTGGGATCTATTAGAGAGGTAGTCTGAGAACAGCTCTAGTGGTTTGCCTCTTATTCCAAGAGCTTCGAGTTTATTTTTCAGAATGGGAACAGAAACCGTGTCAAAAGCCTTAGCAAGGTCAAGAAAGATAACTAGAGTCTTCTTTCTGGCATCTAAATTGGTTACAATGAAGTCAGTGAGGTGGTAAACTGCAGAGTTTGTTGATCTGCCACTTCTAAAACCAAACTGATTCTCAGAGAGAAGACCATAGTGCTCAAGAAAATTTGTAAGTTTACGATTCATTAGTCTTTCTAGAACTTTTGACATTGCCGGTAGAATGGATATTGGCCTATAATTATTGACACAGTCTCTGCTCCCATTCTTAAAGATAGGGTGTACTAAAGATCTTTTAAACGCTAACGGAAAGATTCCAGTTGAAATTGCTAGATTACATATAAAAGTAAGTGGTGGAGATAGCAAGTGTACGAATTGTTTTATAGTTGAGCTAGAAATATTGTCAACTCCTACAGCACAGTCTGTTTTAAGTTCATTGATAATAGATTCTATTTCGCACTCTGAGACAGGCAGGAATACAAATGAACTGGATAAAGATTTCATATTAGAGGTAGGAGGAATATCCTTGCTGCGATTCGCGATTCTTTCTGCTAGCGTTTTTCCAATTTGTGTGAAGAATGTATTCACGTTGTTAACAGATGCGGAAGGATTGTCTTTTTCTAGTAAATCTGTTGGTGGCACATTTGACCGTTTGGTGTTTGTGATTGATTTGATTGTGTCCCACAGTTTTTTATTATTAGTTTTAGATTTATTGATTTCGTTCTTTTCGTATTCCCTTTTGAGTCGCTTTAATAGATTATTGCAGTAATTACGGTACCTCTTGTATGTTATAAGCAATGTTTCATTGTGAGGGTCTTTCTTTAGTTTTTTGTGTAGCTTATCCCTATTTTTCATACATTTTAATACACCTGCTGTGATCCAGGGTTTTTTTACTCTTCGGCGATTTGGAACAGTAACTTCTCTCGAACTTTTCTTTATAGCATTAGATAATAGGCTAACAAAGCAATCTGTTGCAAGATTAACATCAGTATAGCTATATATTTGGCTAAAATCAATATCATTCATTAGTTCATTTAAAAGAATATAATCAACTTTTTTAACGGTTTTAATGAATGAGGAATTTTTTGTAGTCTTTTCAAGGTAAAGTAGGGTTGTATCATGATCGGTTATAGAAGAGGAAACGGTATAGCAGTGTGCTTTCGATTTAGATTTTAGCATAAAGTGATCTAGGCAGGAGCGAGAGTGAGTTGGAAAAGAGTGGGCAGGGAGTAACCCATGATATGATAACATTGTTAGGTATGGTTGAGACCGTACATCATCATTATAATCTATAATATCTATGTTAATATCGCCTGTTATTATAATATTTTTACATGACGAATATTGTTCCAAGCAGTCATTTAGTGACATTAAAAAATTTTCAATATTATAATGTGAGGGGGATCGATATAACGCTAAAATTATTGTATCTTTATCAATTTTTAATAGTAAACAGTTTGCATTCTGTATGGTGGGTTCTTCGATTGAAACAGTTACATTGTTTTTAAAGTATATAACTACTCCTTCATTTTGGGTCAAGATGTCAACCGTTGCCGCTGAATTATAACCTTCAATTACGGGAAGGTTAGGACATTTGGATAACCAACATTCTGTTAAAATTATATAATCCCACTCGACCTTACTTCTGAAGATTAAGGTTAAAAAACTATCTAAATTACAATTGATACTTCGAATATTCTGCGATATAATTTTAATTGGATTTTGAAAATTGGTTAAGATAGAACTACACTCTTCTATGTCAATTACAGACGAGTAAGCCACTTCTAGTGTATCCAAGTCATTAATTATTTGGTTGTTTTGATTGTTATCGAATTTAGGTAAAAATTGCAAAGAATTATAGCGTGAAGTTTGACAGCTTATTTATGAACGAACGAAACAAAGAGACATTATTTTTATAGAAAAAATAGGGTAGGTAGGAGACAAAATATTTAGATTTTCGACAAAAAAATAAAAAAGACAGGTATGAACCAAGCTTTATTAAATTGAGCAGTTTTATGGTGTGTGTGTGATGTTGGTGTAAATTGTATGTAATAGGAATTGTTGTGTATTGATGGCGTATGTGTGTGTTGGTTGTTGCATGTACGTATACCTTATTTCTAGATAAAAAATAGAGCTTTTGCAAAAAAATAATCAAAATGGAAAGTGATAAAACAAGATTTTGTAAGAATAGTCATTCAGTTAGCTTGTGGAGATCGTGTTCGTTGTTAACACGGATCCCCGATTGCCCTGCAGTTGTGTGTCTGTTTAACACAACTGGTAACAAAAAGTTTATAACAATTATGAAGGTATGGATTTTCCAATTAAATTAATTAAACCTCATTTCTGTCCTAACGACTAGATCGAGGTCAAGAGTAAGCCCATAAAAAGTTATAAAAAAATACTTAAATATTTTATATTCCTACGAATATTCCTCAGGGAAAGTTGTGCTGTGGTAATGGTGAGTGGTAAATGCACCCCTATTCCCATCCATTCCTTCTTCATAACTAGCAATTAGGTACCACATTTGACAGCACTGCAGTTATAGTCTGACCGCAACCGCTTTACCGCGCCTTACAGGTATGCATGGGGAAGGAGGGAAATAGCAAGAACTAGTTGCCGCCAAAGAGATTTGAACCTCGCTGAGCTCGGTCATTTATCTGGTTAAGTTACGCCCCCCCCCCGTCTCGCCGCTCGCATACCTGAGGCGCGGTACAGCGGTTGCGGTCAGACTATACCAGCTCTTAAGTTTTCCACTGTGCTATCTGTTTAACTTGGCAAACAGCTAGTCATGGCTTGGAAAAGAATGGCAGCTTGCTTATTCTTTCTGTTACAAGTTATATAGTCCACTGCAAGTTCGCAACTCTACCTTCTTCTGTGAAATATTGCCGGCCGCACTCATAAACGAGCACTCTAGCTGTAATTTTAGTATACACTACAAACGTCCAGCCATCAACAATATGAGGCAACTAAGCTTCTCCGGACCCTCAAATTTGTCCGTCCATAATTCAACGGTGCACTAAAAATACCTGCACTACAGGTTGTTGTCAGAATTTCAGAGAAAATAGCTCTTGCAACATTGAATTGACATTGAATGGAAAGTCAATTTGTCGTACGAACCTAGAGAACGCTTTTATCTACTCGTAGGTTATGTTGCTAAAGTTTTTACAATAGATAGTGTACTATAAATTAAAACAAATTAATAATATCATAACATACTTTGTTAGCTTAGGTAAGATTTAAACGGGAAAGAGGCTTGATTTTAAGTTTTTTTCTCACTACGACGTAAATTTTCATTCGTTTTCTCTGTCTGATATCTTTCAAAAATAATCTTTCTGATGTTCTTCCAATTTCATAACATGATCGATTAAATAGCATGTTCTAAAATTAATTTTTGTCTCAAAATATTCCTGTTCCAAACTCAGAACACCCCTTGTTCAGTCGGTTGGTTGAAACTGAGGCACAACACACGGGCCCTCATCAATTATTACACACACTTAATGCCGCTCACAAATGGCAAGCGCCTGATAAATAATGAAAAGCAATACACCTGCCGCTTTGCAACGATAAAACTAGCAGGCACATGTAAATTGTGGTGGATTGAAGAAATAAAAGTTCAACCTACCTAGGCAGGAAGTAGGGCTTTTGTGCAAAGTCCGTCTGGGGAAGTAACACCCCCTTGTCTTTTTCTGCCTTCAAGCAGCAGTGTTTGCACAGCTGTGTTTCGGTTTGAAGGGTAAGGGAGCCAGTGAAATTACCAGCACACGAGACATACCATCTTAGTTCTCAGGGTGGGTAACGCGCTTTGCTGTCTTATTAGTGACAAATTTATTACTAATAAGACAGTGGGTGTCATGGGCGGTAATGACCAGGTGGCCCACCTGCTCTTTTTCCCACTTGTGTCATAAAAAAAAACCTTCTTTCTCTACGAATTTGCTTTTTGTTCAAAAGTTGTAAGTTTGAATCCTACAGCCAGTCATACACAGAAATAATAAATAAAATAAACATATAAATAAATAAATAAAAACTTACAATATATTGCACAAATGGCAAGCGCCTGATAAATAATGAAAAGCAATACACCTGCCGCTTTGCAACGATAAAACTAGCAGGCGCATGTAGGTTGATTGAAGAAATAAAAATACTTACCTTTTTTCTCTACGAATTTGCTTTTTATTCAAAAGTTGTAAGTTTGAATCCTACAGCCAGTCATACACAGAAATAAGAAATAAAATAAACATATAAATAACCAACACTTTATTGCTTCTCACAAATGGCAAGTGCCTTACAAATAATTAAAAGATATACACCTGCCGCTTTGCAACGACAAAACAAACCGGTGCCTACTACGAGCCGGTAGACAGACTTAAATTGAGGTATTTTTTTCTTAGCCTACTAGATCCCACTGCTGGGCAAAGGGCTCCCCCGCGGCTTTCCATTGGTTACGATCTTTACTAACCTCTTCCCAAGAAGGCATCAAGGTCGTCACGCCATCGCTTTCTTGGTCTACCTCGGCGTCTGGACCCGTCAATGGGTGACTTTCTTTGCCCACCTTTTAGGGCACATTCGACAGACATGGCCAGCCAAATTGAGGTTAATTAATAAAGAAATTAAGGTTCGACTTCTTGTTCGTGCGTTTTAATCTTAAGAAAGGCTTACACAGTAATAAAAGTAAACCTATCCGATTCCTTAAAAAAAGCATTATTGAGTGACTCAACTTGAGTCTCACAAACGACAAGCGCATGATAAATAACGAACAGCAAAATACACCTGCTGCTTTGCAACGATAAAACCACCAGGCGCTTATAACTACGTAATCTGTTTGAATGAATTTAATGGAGTTTATTCCATGGGTTGCCGGCTAAGAATGGTATCTACCTACAGTACAGTCAAGAGCACGCCAAGCTTGACATATTTGACTTTGTGCCGTACTTATTTTAATCATCGTTTGAGCTAAACTCACGCTTGTAAATGTCAAGCTTTGGCTCTTGATTGTATTCCCGCCCCCTCTTCCCCTATGTATAGTTTTTTTTAGGTCTTTTTTTACTGTGTATGGGCTTACTCTTGACCTTGATCTAGCCCTGAGGACAGAGATTAGGTCGACGATGGAACGAGCTTGCCCAGAAGAAGCCTATTCACTTGCGACTTATATAGATTCGGGTTATAAGAGCTCGGGAACACAGACGCAGGCAGAAAATTCCACTCCTTAACCGTGCGCATTATAATGGAGGAGCATTAAGGAGTGATCACACCTAGCTGAATTCAAAGACTAATTCGGCATACGTTGCTGGGAGGCTTGGTTATGTTAATTGCAGTATCCTTACTTCAACGAGCAATGTATGCCGAATTAGTCTTTGAATTCAGCTAGGTGTGATCACTACTTTAGGAAGGAAGGAGGAAAGATTCAAAGCGCTTTGTGCGGATGTGTGGAATATCAACCAACGGCTGATATCCTGCGGTGCGTCTGGATTTCCGATGGTAGAAGGGGGATGTCGCCTCTTGGGCACACTCTCCGAAGTACAATCTGTAAAAGGGTAGAGATGGACTGGTACGGTCAACCGCTCGTCGGTAGAAACTTTTTCAATTCTATTACCACGCTATAAGGTCTAAAAGTGTTTCTACTGACGTGCTGTTGAGTGTACTATTCCTTGCCTGTACCATACGGGCGAACGATAAATTAGTTACTTATATTTTTTTCATAATTTATCACATTTTTTTGGTTCCTTGTTTCAGCTTTATCAGTTCCACATTCCTCAAGTAATAGTGTCCTATTATTTCCGGGTCATCCCGGAAGATTCAATAAAGTCCGAGTGGAAAGAAATTCCTTCACGAATATTTTCCTGCTGCGATCAACTTTTTTTCAAGTTTTTTTTCTTAGTGGACTTAATTAAATTAGTAGCTTAGTAGTTACAATATCTACTCGTACATGAACCAATTTGGTAAAATTATTAGACATCCCTTATGATGCTTAAATATTTCATCCATAAAAAATTACAGTACTTATCAATTGTTAATAAACATAACATTGTTATATATGGGTGGTAAGTAATCAAATATCTAAGTACTCTCGAAATATCTGGCTCACGAGTGAGCGATAAAAGGGGTGTTAAAATTTCAAGGGGGTAACGAGTAGCTACTAAAATGTAAACAAAGAATTTGCAGGTGAAACAAGATTGTGAGTCATAATGAATGCCATAATTATTCTTTTCTTAGGAGATTTTTAGGGGTAGGCAGAGACCACAGTTCTCCACCTGCTACGATCTTGACGTACTTCCCTTGCTTCCTGAACTTTTATCAATGCTTAGGTAAAGTAAATTGATTTATTAAATCTACTAGCAATTTAGAGCAATGCGTCAAACCGCGCACGCGAAAATCGTGTTAAAGGGCCCCATACAAAGCCCTGCCTGCAGGGCCCTGCTTGCAGTGCCACTGCCAATCGTACTTTGTGTGGGCATGCAGTGCTGACAAAATCACCGTTACATCGGCCCTGCAAGACCACACACGGACGATTGGCAGTACGCACTGCAAGCAGGGCCCTGCAGGCAGGGCTTTGTATGGGCCGTTTTAGCCACGATCACACCTAGCTAAATTCAAAGACTAATTCGGCATACATTGCTCGTTGAAGTTAGGATATTGCAATTAACATAACCAAGCCTCCCAGCAATGTATGCCGAATTTGTCTTTGAATTCAGCTAGGTGTGATCGTGTATTTACTCTTATGACTAGCATCTCTCTCGATGTTGTGTCGACAGCATAGAGTAACACGATTTTCGCGCGCAAAAACCGGACTATTATTATTTAAAAAGGCTTAAATATCCATCGTAAACAACTCTTACGTGTGTTATGCAATACTTATTAATATAAAATAATATATTTAGGGCACAAATAAAGTATCAATATCTTATTATATTTACAAAGACAGCTCATATTTTGTTTGACAGATTCATTATACAAGTTGATAAATCCTCCTCACGTCACCTCGTACCTTCCTCCTGTGCATTGTAAAGCAATAATTCGCTTTACATTGGGTACAACAAAACACCCGAATTATCTGTGAGAAGCGAAACAAATCGTTTTTCAGTTGCGTATTGTAAGTTATAAGCGGGCGCGGATGACACCATGTTTTAAAAATACGCACAAAAACAAAACTAGGCTTTTTATTATATTTTCCATTTTTTTATAACGCATATATTTCTATTGTTCTTTCGCCCATAAAACAGCGCCCAATTCTCTGGTTCAAGATCCTTAAGTTGCCTTTTACGACACCCATGTTCAGAGATCTGACAAGGTAGTACTATTTCAGCCGGCACCACACAGACAAATTATGATTCTGATGATTTGAAGGCAGTAGAGCTTTCGTGCATAGTCCGTCTGAGGAAGTACCACTCCGTAGAGCAGCTGTGTTCGCACTACTGTATTTCGGTTTAAAAGAGCCAGTGAAATTGCCGCCACATGAGACATATCATCTTAGTTTTCAGTCGGTTAATAGCATTTTCTTTTACGCTGCCATAGCACGATCCGAAATGGTAAAAAACTCGCTCTATTTGCATTGAAAGACGGAAAGAGTCTACATACTTTGAATAAGTGATTCTGATCGGATATGAACGGCCATTATAATCTCACCGTAGGTGAGTATATATGTTCCTTAATTATAATAGGCCCGTTGTGACATCTGTCAAACGTATGAAAAATTATTTCCTGCAAAGAAAAAATAACCCTGTGTTTTGGTACAGCTTGACCAACTTATCGGTAGAATTTTGTGATGGCGCCTCGATCGAAAAGGTTTGCCACCTATTACAAAAATAAACAACTTCAGCCTTTTTTAATACTCTAAACAACATGATTAAATATTGAAAACATGACTTTGTACTGTTTGCCTCCTTGCTTGCTATCACAGATAAACGATATAAGGAAACGTCAAAAAGAGCTTCTTATGTTGGCCCTACGCGAAGCAAGGAGGTCTTTGTTCTGAGGCCTTACTTTAGTGTCAAAGTATGCCACTAAAAGACAGGGTGCCATGGGCGATGGTGATTACTTTCCATCAGGTGGCCCACCTGCTCGTTTGCTTACCTACATGTAACTCAAAAAGATGTATGTTTGTATAAATCTGAAATTTCAAGACACGCACCATACACAATGGACCGTTATTAAATTCGGAGCATAGCTGTCCCTCAGACGGTCCCGATCGTCATTTATCATCCGCTGTACAAATACTTTGTACCGTTAGCAAAAAATATGAAAAATAGCTACCGGCTCGGCTCAGAGAGAATGTTTCATTGAAGTTCTGATACAAATTATTACTACGTCAAGAAAATAGAAGATTTATTTTGCTGTGAAGATTTGTATTTTGTTTTGTACGAGGATTTCTTACGATAACACTTATTTTAGCAGCAAATGCCACTAGTACAGAATAAAGTAATAGAACTATCATACAGAACGGACACTCTCCGCCCCCCTTGAAATCCACCCCGCACCCCCGCGCGCACCCGCCTGCGCGATTCGCGTGGTCCTCCTGAGGGTCTTTTGTACTGGATATGCGGGTATACGCAACTTCCAATTTCAAATTTAAATTCGCGGTCGTTGTACAGTTAACGACCGGTCAATCTTGACACTCGCAGTGCGACTCTAGCCCGTAAGTCTATTGAAACAAGATCGGTACGAAGTCCAATGTGTCAACCTTGATGTGCTCTTGACTGTACGTAGTGTCCGGGGTGTGCAACTATCCTTAAATGGAACTGGGCGGGCCACGCTAACCGTACGACTTTGCAAGACTGAGCCAAAACCACTATGTGGGTAGGCGTATGCTGGAATTATGCTCTTTACGTCGACTGGCTCCGAGGCGCAAATGACACAGCGCAGGACCTTCAGTATTTCTATCCTTCAGATTTTGTTCGTATTAAAGTGAGAGGGAAGACGTGTCCTGCCCTGTGTCGTCTCGGCATACCAGGCCAGCGCAGATGGTGCGATGAACGCGTCGACGCTTTCTGTAAAGACTAGCAACAGAAAAATCAGGTTAGAGACGCAACAGGAGGATCAGAGTAGATATTACCTAGTGAAGGGAGAGAAAGGAGGTTTTTGTCTATGAGTGGGAAATAGACGATTATATTAGACAGAGAAATAACTTTTATAACTATCTACTATCTGTAAAGTCTTTTGCTTGTGCATATTCGTTGGCCTCAAATCACGGCCAATATTCAAAACAGATTTATTAACATGCAAAAATACACCTCTGGGTAAATCACATTTTTAACGATTTGATGTATTTTTGTATACGAATAAAGCTATAAAAGCAAAGAGGTAGGTAAAACAAAACCCACTGCAAAATACCGCTAAGTCATCAACGGCACTTCATATAAATTAAAAAATAAGTGACTCACTTCAGAAAAATAATCACTCAAACTACTACAGAACAGAAAGAATACAAAGTTCGAACTTTGACTATAACTAGAGGTGAATTTAAGTTTCAGAAATACAAATCTCAATTTGTACGCAAGACAAGCTAACACCAGCCTGATTTATTGTACGAACTAATTTCCAACTCAAATTAAATTCTGATCAATTGTAGCCCCAAGGATTATAAATTTGTTGCCCGCTTTGTATTTTGCATTTTGGAGGTCGTTAGAGTAATTTAAAACGAATTACAAAAAGTTTTTTGGAAGTTCTATTAATAAAAGATCAGTCACAGATTTTAATTTAAAATGGTCAGCACAAAATGTAAGAATATTTTATCAAAACAGGGTGTTGTTGTCTTTTTCTTTTTTTTCAGCATTGTTACCAACTCTTTTTTTATTATTTGGTAATTTTCAACTCATTTTTGGGGATATTTCTGCCAGTAACGTGTTCTATAATATGATTCAATTTTCAGAATATCCTATCCTACTCATCATCATCATCATCATATCAGCCGAAAGACGTCCACTGCTGGACATAGGCCTCCCCTAAAGATCCCCATGACGACCGGTCCTGCGCTGCTCGCATCCAGCGGCTTCCCGCGACCTTGACAAGATCGTCAGTCCACCTTGTGGGGGGCCTGCCAACGCTTCGTCTTCCGGTACGTGGTCGCCACTCTAGAACCCTTACGCCCCATCGGCCATCGGTTCTTCTTGCGATGTGCCCTGCCCACTGCCACTTTAGTTTAGCGACTCTCAGAGCTATGTCAGTTACTTTTGTTCTTCTGCGGATCTCCTCATTTCTGATTCGATCTCGCAGAGAGTGCCGTGCGGTGCCGGCCCAGAATAGAATAGTACCGACCCATCTCTTCCAATGGGTGTCGTAAGAGGCGACTAAGGGAATGAAATCCAGAGGATGGGCAGCAGCGTCCTTCTGTGTATTATCCCATCACACTGCGGACGCCAACCCGTCTGCCAAGCGTGGCGACTATGGTAAAACCCCCTAAAAATCCTATGAATCACGTCAATAAGCACCGGCCCCTAGTCCTATCCTACTATCCTATCCTATTTCCTACTAATATTATAAACGCAAAAGTTTGTTAGTACAGATGGATGGATGTTTGTTACTCTTTCACGCAAAAACGACTAAATAGATTTTAATGAAACTTGACACACATATAGGTTAGGTCCTGGAATGGCACAAAGGCTACTTTTTACCGCAGGAAAACACTTCATTTCCGCGAAAAAATGCATTTAATGTGGGTGAAACCGCAGGCGGAAAGCTAGTTTGTGATAATTTGAAGTTAAAAATATGGCTAAAACGGGGCTTATACACGAGACCACTTGAAATCTTCATTGCTGGCGCACTCCGTAGTCAATTAACTACATCATTCACTATCTTTATTATCCACTGAATCATTGAATACCCACACAAAAAAAAAAACAATCGAGCAGGCAGAAACCCAAGCCGAGTTCCCGCAAAAAGATGCTTTATCAACCTCTTAATTTACAATAAACTGCCTTTTCAGTAATACCTCGTTGTTTAAACTAATACAAAATTCCTGATCCATGTTTTCCAAAACTCATCTTATCAAACAAACTATCCAATAGGCAATTTTCCATTTCCTTTTTTTTATGGCATTGTAAATAAATGAAATCTTTTTAGAATAAACTATACTACAGACTTTTACCAGTAGCAATCAAACTGACTTAATCATTTTCATACTGAGTGACCATTTAGTATCAGTTTTTCCATTTTCCTAACGACGATCAAATGGGGCATCCTGTCGAACAGGTGTTGTTTAAAAAGGTGCTGGAAAACAGGAAAGCTGCAGGAAAGCATGTAGTTAAAAAAAACCGGCCAAGTGCGAGTCGGACTCGCGCACCGAGGGTTCCGTACCTATTTACCATATGATATACTAAAATCTTTTGCTCTTTGACTTCAAAAACTCCGCGACCATCCAATTTGACCCCTCTTTTATAGAAAAGTTCTTGAAACGGGAGCTCACCTTAATCGGTTACGATTTATGACGTATTAAAAAAAAGTACTTACTCGATCTCGTTCAAACCAATTTTCGGTGGAAGTTTGCATGGTAATGTACATCATATATTTTTTTTAGTTTTATCATTGTCTTATTTTAGAAGTTACGGGGGGGGGGGACACATTTTACCTCAGAACAAAAACCTCCTTGCTTCGCTCGGAGAAGAAACCATGCTATTTTTTTTCAGTATGGGATGACAACTGCTAGCATGTCTCATGCCATGTCAAATCGTCAATGATCACATCCTACCAAATTAGATGAACGACGCGTTCATTGCATTTACAAAGTTTATAGGATTATTGTAACTTGTTGGGATTTTAACGGTTGAAAATATTTCCTAAATTATATGTTGTAAACATTGTGTAAATTATAAAAAACATGTAGTGAATAACTTGAAAATATCGTGAATTTATTCTTTAGTTGCTCTCCATATTAGTGATTGTTCTTTTTAATAATAACGTGTGTAGTTGATGGCTGTACATCTTCAAAACAACAAAACCAAAATTGCAAAGAAATTTTGTCTTTTCATCTGTAAGTTTTATTCAGTATTTTTCATGTTTGTGGATTATTATCACAAATATTGCATAAAAAAATGTCAACTTATCATTTCTACAGTCAGATAATATGGAAATTGTTACGTATTTTACTGTAATTTATCGTTTTTTGTGGGATCATGTTGGAGTTTATGAGTGATGTATTTTTTGTCGATAGTAGTATTTTTACTTTCGAGCTGAGCGAGAAAGGTATTGTATTCGTGAAAAAAGTTGCACAAACTTTCTCAAAAATGTGTTCTATATCACTTAAGCAAGTCCCCTAAAAATGTCCGTCTGTCGGTTGGTCGGTCTGTCCGTCACGCTTTGGCCTAGCGGCTAAACGAATGGTCCTATTAACACCATATTTTTAATTTAAGACTTTTATTTCCGAATGGTTTTTTGCTGGCTCTCATTTTGAGGGTAGCTGTCATTCAACAAAAATGAAGAATTGATTTTTTTTTTAAAACGGTTCAAATTATTTTTATGAAACTTTGCTTGACTAAGCATCTCTATGCAAGGTATCTTGCGCCATCATCAGTTTGTCTGTGTGATTCCATATAAGGGGTGTTCCTGTACTACCAAAACGTAAACTTGTGATTTACTCATAGGGTCAGTGCACCACTAGATGACCAAGCACCAATGGCTGACCAAAACTTAAATTTGAACTGAAAGTAAGAAAATTTAAAAATACCGCGATTTTATATAGAATTTAACTATGTTGGCGTCTTACAATAAAGTTATGGGTTTGTCTAGCTAGTACTTTAGTATGTTTATTCGAAGTGGTCATGCAATGTAACATTTAAAAAAAAAACTTTAAGAGCATATTTTGTAAAATCATATCACTTATTATATCACAAGCCTAACTAATTCATAGTCGAACTTTTAGAAGTGACTCTGAAAGTAGAACTAATAATTTAGTTTTTTTATGAATTTCGTCATAAAACCGCTTAAATGGTCAACTAGTGGTACCTACATTGACCCTAATTGACTCCATTAAGTTTGTATTATTTTCTATAATTTTAATTTTGTTTTGGTTATCTACCTGAATGGATATTCAATTTGATTGGATTTGGTGAAAATTTAGTACACAGGTGTACCAAAAACTGAAAGAGCTTTACAGTCGACAAAACTGAACAACTATTTATAAGAAACAGAGTTTTGAAATTTAAAAATCTGTGAAAATTCATATAAAAGGTGTTCCAGTACTACCAAAATTTGAACATATGATTTGTTCGAAATCGTTTACGGTTGGTTTGTTTTAATATTTTACAATTCGAGTTCCGAATTCATGTGGTAGATAGAACATTTTTCAGAAAAACCTTAATAATCGTTTGTAATTCCATACTATGTGTAGGTATGGTATTACAAATTTAAGTTTGCGGTTGACAGTTCTACTTGCATATCGCGAGAAAGTAAGTGCAGTGCTGCTGTACCATTAATTATATTTTACAACATTCAACGCGTTTTGTTTTCATTCTGGGTACGATTCCCGATGGGGACACTGTCAAACAAATATAACTTTGTGTGTCTTCGCCAAATTGAAATGTCTCAATCAGCATGAATCATCCTGAAGCAACAAATTGTAAGAAAATTAATAAAAATACTAAATGAATCTACATAAAATTCTCTACAAAAAAGGTTTTAAAGTTTTTCGCTACAAACAATACTGACAAGCAATTCTTGTGCTCATGCAACGCTTTGGCTCACAAGCGTATGTAGATTCTGGGTCAAGCTTATCCGAAACCAGAAGACTACAGGCTCCTTGTGCTCTAAGGTCCAATAAGGAACTCAGCTCCACGTTATAAGGCAAGATAGGATACACGAAATTTCGCTTGAAAATTGATTTGAGCTACTTAGAAGAAAAACACAAACCCGTATTTCAGCATTTTTGCAAAACCATCCCAAAGGGATTGAATTGAGGGATAAAAGTTTGTTTTAAAATCCTACATAATTTGTATGTAAGCTAGAGATATTCATGAAAATTAAAAAAAAGAACCTTTACACCTCCTACCCCTCTTGCCTCCACCGCTACCGTCCATTACTTTTAGTAAGTAAGTAAGTAAGAAATTTGGTATCTTTAATATTAAAACACCTACGTAAGAAATCACCTTTAGTAAAAAATGCATAAAGTATTTTTTTTTAATGAATTTAATCACTGCTTTTAACAGATTTGCCTTTTATTAAACTTTAGTACTTCAACTTTTTGGTAAAAGTTCGACATCGATTTGTCCTTGTGTAACTTATGGACTATCGATAGATGAAAGCATGCCCACATCCCTACTTGTGACGAATTATTTCTTATATATTACTTCTATATGAGATCAAATTTCTATGCGTTTTACCACTTTGGAAGTGTCTCTCGCTCAAACTATTCAGTTTAGAAGAAAATGATATTAAAAACCTCAATATCATTTTTGAAGACCTATCCATAGATAGGTCCAAAAAAAAATACGTCAAGATAAACAACTGGAATGACTAGCATAGATCGCTTATTTTTTTTTCGGTATAAAATTTGGACGTCGCCAACTTTTTTTAGAATTCAAATTCAACCCTACCCATGAAAAAAGCTTAGAGATTTTTGGTAGCTTTTACAGAAAAAAGTAAGCTCAAAACATTTCATACTACAAAAATTTATCATAACAAATGATATTCCCAAAAAAGCTCCTATTTCGTTCTGAACAAGATTACCCCTCCTTAAAAAGTAAAATCCAATTTTGAGCTGTGAATACTAACAGCAAACTAACCTCGATTTTTTACGGCATTCGCATGCCGGAATAAAAAAATGTAAATAACACCGAACCCGGAACATCCTGTATGAATAAATGAGACGGACAGTGATTGTATGTGAATTATTCACAGAATGATGTTTTTTGCGAATCCCCGGAAAATACGTTATTCAATATTGTAATCCTTTCACGAATTTCGAGGCAAAGTTTTTTGTATTTTTTATTGGGTAACATGATGGGGAATAGATAATCCGAACCATAAAAAGATTATACTATGAAAGAAATTTTAAACATATTTATTGCGTAATAAAAATGTTACAGCTTTGTTAACTATGTATTACTGAAAATAAAATTTCAAAAATAGTTAATTGCAGAAATATCGAGTAACTTTTGAATAGAGGTCGCTCGATTTCAGTTTTATGTATTGGATGGACTTTTGTGATTTTTAAATCCGTACGCTTACACGTCCACTACAGTACAGGGAGCTCCCTCCAGGATTCTAGCTTTTGCTATGTAAATACCAGTCACCTCGCTTATTAGCGTTACGGCTGGCACCATGGACCGCGGTTGTAGGTGACCGCAGTAAATAAGATGTAAGATACAAAGGAGGATGCTGCTGCCCATCCTCCAGTTAACCCTTAGTCGCCTCTTATGACACCCACGGGTATGTATGGGTTGGTACTATTATTTGCCGGCACCGCACGGGACTATGCAGTGTCAGTACGCTTACCATTTCTGTAAAATGACCACTAGTATTGTTTTAAGTGTTAACTGACAAGCGCACCCTCCTCGTTCCTCTGTAGCGATCGTATCGGTTAACTTTCCCGTTCAGTCCACTTTCCCAAAGAGTCAACCAGTTTTTCCTTTTTCGTCCATTTCCCAATGCGTCCTTGTTGCGTTGAATTAATTTTTGTTTCCTTCATTATTTACTTTTAATTTCAGTTAAACAAAGTAACAGCGCAAAATCTCCGGCTGGAAGCTCTGGACATGAAACTGGACAACTTTTTTTCACAACTTTTGAAAATTATAAAAAAAAATTGCTTCTTTATACAAAGTGTAACAGAAAGGGTATATCAAACCTGAAACCATGAAAATGAACAACTTTTTCCATGCAACATAGTTCAAAATACCTACGTTAGTTTTTACCTAGCTCGACCTTCGCAACCCAGAGAGGAAACCAGACCCAATCCTAGATTAGGCTTTGCCTTAGTGGCCAACCTGGCTGTCAGAGTTTTCTGGCCTCTGACTTGACTTAATGACTACTTACTTAGTTTCGCTGGCTCAGGGACCCAAAGAGGATCTTGGCCTCCGACACCAAAAGCCGCCAGTCGGCCCTTTTCTGCACGTCCTCACGACAATCGGGTCTTTGGAGAGCGCTCAGGTCCTTCTGCACTTCGTCACTCCAGCGGTACCTGGGACGTCCGACCGGCCGCTTTCCCTTCGGTCGTCCCAGGTACGCTCTTTTGACTGCACGATCTTCTTAGAATAGAAAATAATAAATTTTATTGTTCACTGTGTGTGTACAGTATGAGGTCTTAGAAAACAGTTTTAGTTACAACAGTGTGCCCTTTCCGGGCGTACAACGTAATACAAACATTATGAAGAAATAGAAATAAAATTAAAATCCCAACAATATTTAAAATGTCAATGGAATGATTATATCCTCTTCTTCCTCCATCCTCTCTACGTGGCCGAGCCAACGAAGTCGGACTGATTTGGTCTCTCCAATTATATTGGATTCAGCCACTAGGTCTTCTATCTCCTGGTTTTTTCGTGACCTCCAAGTGTCATCAACACGCTCATCATCACTTAACGATTACTATCATTGACAATAGCCGGGACCAATGGCTTAACGTGCCTTCCGAAGCACAGAAGCGCTCTAGCTATTGTGCCACTAGCGGTCACCCATCCGGGTTCTGACCACGGCCAACGTTGCTTAACATTCGTGATCGTAAAGAAAGAGCAACTACCACTCGTCCACGAGCGCTTCATTAGTATTAATCACACTATATTAATAAATTATTTTAATTTTGTAGATTCCAGATTGTGCGCCCGTCATTCAAACAAGTGACGGCGTAAGTCGTTAATTATTGTTAATTAATTTTAATTAATAATTCATTATACGCAGGAACAATCTCCAATCAAGCAGCTTATGAGCGTGATACCTGCCAGACGAAATATTACAATTACACGACGGGCTGTCCTGAAAATATTAAAAATTTATTATTACATTTTAACTGAAGAAACAAAAATCTAAAATGACTCTATGATTATTTTGTCCATCTTTTCCCATTTCTAACCATTTTACTGCTATATTTTTATAAAAAATGTATGAAAATTTACAATGTTTTAGACGAAACAATATTTAATAATGTAGTCGTTTTTTACGATTGATATTTTTGAAATAACATAGAAAAAAATACTTTTCTCTCATTTTTGTGAATTTCGGGGTCTTCATTGGTTGTAACAGCCACGTTGCAAGGCACGCCTATGTAAACGTTATTGACGTATAAATGATATCGAAATTAACATTGACGAGCGTTTAGCTGCAAATTTTGGGGAAAGTATAGACATATAGAAAAGTATTTATTAATTTACGTTCACTTAATTCAAGAATGCTTAAGTTAGCAGTTACGTCACTTTACCTGTAAGCTCCAAAGCCTTGTTTCAAATTTAATCATCCTGTAGTTATAATATCAAGTGTTCGAACCTATTCTAATGTGTCGTCGGGCTTAGTGTATCAGTAATTGAATTCCATGATTTATGCAAGATTAATACCTTTATGCATATTAAAGTTGTGTGTTACGTAATGTATTATATTGTTTGAGATCGAATCGATACCAGTAATAAACTATGTACACTATTTTATTCCGTACCTCATAAGTATACAACGTATAATAGTACTGTAGCCCGTGGACATTCAAATTACGAAAAAGGTTACCGTTTGTTTTTGTGAAAATGGAATGAAAATGTTTTTTTGATTGAATACGTGTGCCAAAATCTTTGTTATTTACAAAATTATTCTACTTATTCGGGTATTCGTCATGGTAGTTCATAGATGGTAGTTATATGTGAAGATATATCGATTCTTTTTTTTATTGTTTTGAGTTACTTCGTTTTCTCCATGGACGGGTAGAAAATTTATTCCAGAAATGAATTTATTGTCCTCGGATCACATAAAAACGATACTAAACTCATCAAAGTAGCTATTTGTGGACAGAAATCTAGTAAGCTGAGATGCAGTATTTGGAGAGGAGACGAAAGCTTCAATGCTGTCACGTATGATTTAATTTTTATTTCGCAATAAAAGCAATAAATTGGTTCGAAAAAAAATCTCTGAGCATAAATTGAGCAGTATCACAGTGTTTAAGGGCTCCCGCACACGACCGAGAATCGGTGACCGATTTTTTGTCGACATCCCGCTCTGACGTGTTAACACCTGCATCTTCCCTCCTTGTTCTGGCCGATAATCGCCCACCGATTCTCGGTCGTGTGCGGGAGCCCTAAATGTCGCTCCAACCACCTGAAACGGCTCCTCAGTCGCGCGACGATCGCTTGAGTGTACGAGAGGTGTGATATAAGTAGTGAGAATGAAGAACATTTTGGTTGTTAAGTCTTTTGATGATTATAATTATCGATAGTTTATTTAGTACAAGGATGGTACCAAAAACTTAGGCCATAATATTTGGAAACGTAAGTATAAGTAATAATATATAGTCCACCAGCCAGTCAGCCGATCCAGCAAGCGACTTGAAAAATTGAGATAAATAAAAGTTTTTTTTTTTTTTCGATAGATGCAATTCACTAAGCCGAATTTAAACAGGTTAACCACTCTCCCCACTCACTATATTAAACTGACAGTCCTCTATCTACTCATAGTAACTTCTATCTGTTTCCCAACACCGAAAGAGAATCAGATACGGAAGCAAAACTGAAGTCACGGATCCCATGCATAGAACTTTGGTACCTCGGACGAAAAAACTGTGGAATTCAGGGTCCAAGGAAATGTTGAAGCTACGTAGAAAAATGCATTATCAATTTATATATTATATATATATATTGGGGGACATTTCACACAAGGTCATCTCATCTCAAACTAGGCAAAGCCTGTACTATGAGTACCAGAGACTGATATACATACATATATAGATAAATAACACCCGTTTATTTTCTGGGCCATTGTCACTACCTAATGAATGCCTTTATCATAATTGCTTCACCCCTTAAACTTTGCATAAGTACCGTCAAGAACAGGTCAAGTTTGACAACACTGTGCAATAAGCTCCTAAGACCATTGGAATAAGAAAGTACAAAGTCCAATGTGTCAAGCTTGATACGAGTATGATCTCAACTGTACACTATTACGATTACTACACCCTTGCACAAAATAAATAAAGTTGAGTGAAATACGTGCGCAGACACAAAAGGGAACTTCGCACTAACCGTGAAGGCATAAATCGCGTAGTTTCACACGCCACTCGCGACGCGGAAAGTGAGAATGGGCCTTAAGAGTTATTGGACCCCACAAAATAAAGACCTAAGCGTAGAATATGGACTTCAACCCAGTGGCAGCAGTTAAGGTGCGGGCAAACTAGGGTGATGACAACACAGCGCGATTTAAGCTCCTATACGTCCATTGAAATAAGTAAAGTACAAAGGCCAATGTGCCAAGCTTGATATGCTCTCGGCTGTACCTTATAACAATTAC
Organism: Athrips mouffetella; assembly: GCA_947532105.1. NCBI lineage: Eukaryota > Metazoa > Arthropoda > Insecta > Lepidoptera > Gelechiidae > Athrips > Athrips mouffetella. The sequence goes on along the minus strand of OX383969.1, from coordinate 3,314,924 downwards.
TACATCGTTTCAAAATATATAGAGTTGAGTAAAATATAAGGGAACTTCGCACTAACCGTGAAGGCATAAATCGCAGAGTTTCACACGCCACTCGCGACGCGGAAAGTGAGAATGGGCCTTAAGAGTTATTGGACCCAACAGAATAAAGACTCAAGCGTAGAATATGAACTTCAACCCAGTTGCAGCACTTAAGGTGCGGGCAAACTAGGCTTATGTGAAGCCACGCCACGCTATATGATGTTACGCAGAAAGAAGCTGCTGCCTATCCTCCACGGAAATAACTTTGCTGCCATACGGACTATTTTTAATCGTATAACTTAAACAATAGAGTCAAATCGAGTGAGCCCGCTTTTAAGCTATAGACAGGTCTAAAAGTATTGTTCTTTCTTTTTCGGCCTACCTATGAAACTTAACAACTTTCCCTGAGGAACATATGTCAAAATAAGAAAAAAAAAACTACTTCCCATAGAAACTGCATCAGCTGATAGCTCATTTTGTTTGGGAGGTAAAAAAGCTTTCCGTGTTTCGACCTATGTTCCTTAGGGAAAGTTTTATCCAGTTACATGGGTAGAGCAACCACCTAACAGGTTTGCAGACATTGACCAAACGTATTGTTTGATTTACCAAACACCCTATAAAATGCCACAAAATTACTACAAACAAACAAAGTGTTCAAATGTGCGATTTTATAAGTAGTTCGTATTCTATGCTTACAGTCTTTCTTCTGTGTTACATTGGACCCCAGTTTGCATGTGGTATGGATTTTTTATTTTTCGCAAACTGTTCCAATACTTCGAAGGAGAAAAGTTTAAAATTTACGACTTTTAGGAATGCTTAAGGCGTGGAATTTTAATATTGGAGTACAGAGTCTGAGTAAAAAAGTAAGTAATTTTAGTAATTTTTTAGGGTTCCAAACCAAAATGGTAAAAACAGAACCCTTATTGTGTGACTTCGTCTGTCTGTCACACCTATATATCTCAGCAACCACTCATGCTATAGACTTGAAAGGAATAGTTTTGCCCAACTTTATTACTACTTACTTACTTTCGCTGGCTCAGGGACCCAAAGAGGATCTTGGCCTCCGACACCAACAGCCGCCAGTCGGCCCTTTTCTGCACCTCCTCACGCCAATCGGGTCCTTGGAGGGCGCTCAGGTCCTTCTGCACTTCGTCATTTCAGCGGTACCTGGGAAGTCCGACCGGCCGGCAACTTTATTACAAACGATAAAATTATTAAAATATTATTATTATTGTGAAGAGGACCCAAATAGGGGGACAATAATTAAAATTGTCGTTACTAGGTCGAGTGGGGGAAACATATTATGAAAGGGCTTCTGTACAGGAGTCGTTTAGTGATAACATTCATCGAATCAAATCATATTTCGTCAACTCGTTGTTATATCGATAGTTTAAAATTTTGATGGTGTGTCGCATGTGCCAGTAACTTCACTGGTCCTTCAAACCGAAACACAGCAGTGCAAACACTGCTGCTTTACAGCAGAAATAAGCAAGGGGTGGTACTTCATTAGACGGACTTGGGACAGAAGCCCTACCACCATCAAAACACCTTTTGTGGTTTGAAAAATATAAAAAGATACGAGTATATCTTGATAAATAAACCTGAAAAAAGTTCAAAACGGCATACATAAGTCTAACCAAGATAACAAAGACTCGAACCAAAACTCCTATCAATCTTCATTCGGCCAATTTATACGCGAATTAAACACCTACTTGAATATGAATTACCAATTCTTGCCGCTCCATCTTAATAATATTGAGAGGAAATGCTAAGAAAAACGTAGGTACAGTGGGCAAAAGGAAAGTTATTGGGGAACTTTCACGACTCCAACCATGCATGAAATATGAGGCGATGAAAAAAAAGTTGAATAAAAGTTCAAGAAATACCAATAGGAGGTCTTTTTGTGTAGGTACTCGTATTTAATCGAGAGTATTTTTCTCAAATGTTATTTTATTTATTTTTCACCATTGCCATTCAAATTAATGCCTCCGATTCATCAAAAACAGTGGGAAAAAAACGCTCATGTTTTCACTGCGTGAAAAAAAAAACTTTTTAAATTTGGAACTATTAACGCGAATATGCGAAAATTGTAGATTACAAAAAAAACGGCCAAGTGCGAGTCGGACTCGCGCACTAAGGGTTCCGTACCTATCTACCATATGATATACTAAAAGCTTTTGCTCTTTGATTTTAAAAACTCCTCGACCATCCACCTTGACCCCTTTTTTATAGAAAAGTACTTGAAACAGGAGCTCACCTTAATTGGTTAGTATTAGTAGTGAGAAAAATTGAAATATTTAATTATTTTAGACTTTTCCCTTTATTTGTACTGTGAGACCTAGCTTCTTGGCAAATTTCATAATTTTAGGTCAACGGTCTCACGAACGAGAAGAGGTATCAGGTTGAAATTGATAACGAATATTATAAGGTCTATAAACCACACAAGATCTAAAATTTCAATTTTTACAACGACGCAATCAAAAGATATGGCTTCTTATGTCCTCATCTCCATACATTTATGCAAAAAAGCAAAACCTACAGGGTACTTCCCGTTGACCTAAAATTATGAAATGTGGCAAGAAGCTAGGTCTCACAGTACAAATAAAGGGAAAATTCTAAAATCATTAAATATTTCAAGTTTTAAATTTTTCTCACAACTAATAGTAACCAAGTGTGGGAACATGCACGAATATTTTTTATTTATGAAATTTTTTCTCATTCATGTAATAAATAGTCTTGTAAAACTATTTTTCGAATAACTATAATATTAAAAATGATATAAGCCATCGAAGATTTGTTTCTGTCTCTTTCTAGCAAAACGAAATTTAATATGGAGTTTATATGGCCGTAGTGAATTGTGACGTCACTATTCATGTCGGATCTCTCTGTCTAATCAATAGTTTTAAATGCTTATATCGGCCGTATTTTTTAGCCGATTTATATTTTAATTTCACTTTTTATCTTCTCTGCTACGGTATTTTCATATTTTGTTAATAAATGCAACTAAAAAAATTTATGCATGATATTAAAGTGAGCTCCTGTTTCAAGAACTTTTCTATAAAATTGGATGGTTGGATGGTCGCGGAGTTTTTAAAATCAAAGAGCAAAGAGGAACTCTTAGGGCGCGATTCTGAATCGCACTTGGCCGGTTTTTTACAGTTGAAACCGGTAAAAACGACACTCAAGGGACCGGTGATATTAGATATTATATTGCGTCGTACTCCGGACGTTATACTAAAAAGTATTTTTTTACGTTCGCTAAAATCACGTATATGAATTCTGAAGACCCTGTATTTTATTCAAGCTACATTGAACCTTAAGGGTCAGAAAGTAACTTAGGAAGGCAAGATATGAAAGCAATGTACGGTAACGCTCAGACGTTCGACCCCAATTCAGGAGATGGTTTTCAGGAAGAGGATACTGGGGCGGTTCTAGGAACATATAAGAAATGATTCATTTACGCTGGTAGCATCAGACTTGTAGTAAGCCTAACTTACCTTTCAGCTACAATAAATTGAAAGCGGCCATATGGCCATTAGTGGGAACAAGGTACACAGAGGCCGATTCCATACAATTCCATTGCATTCATTAAAATAGTTTCGGTGACCGTATTGATATTTGAAAGGTACAACTGGCCCGAACAAAAATTGCTTAAGGCTAGGCAATACTAGGCATTCCTACTTCATACTAAAATTGAGTAACTTTGTAACCACTTTTAGATACTAAAATTGGCAGATTTTTTAACGAAAATAAGATCTAGTAATCTACAAGATATGACAAGTGATGTGGTCGGCCTCAAAAATTGATTTATTGAATATTACAAAAAAAATGGCCCCTAGTTTTTCCACTTGTAACCACTTTACTGCTGCAATTCTTGTCAGAATTTTACGAAAATTTATAACCTTATTTACAAAACCACGTTTATTGATGTGGTCGGCTTATTTTTTTTTTCATACAAATTTATCTAATCCCAAAAATCCGACTAAAACCACTGTACTCATGTTTCATCTCCACACGACGCATGCTCAGGAGATGCTTAATCGGTAAATACTGTACACAGACGGTGTGTAAACATTGTATCTGTATGCACAGAATCAATACATCAAAGGTCTCTTCTTCTTCCTGCTCCTTTTCCCAACTTTATTTGGGTTCGGCCTTCTTGTGCGTCGGCACCAGGATGGTCTAACCTGGGTTGTCAACTGTGGGATACTTTGTGTATTTACGTCTCTCACGACAGTACATCAAAGGTACGGAGGTGATTCGAAGCTATAGTAATCATAGTTCTGTGATAGCAATGATGGACCTCCGCAATAAAACAAACGTCTGATTCTATCAATTACGTTACATTTTCATCCCTCATTCCGTCCCTGGTTATCTTGTCCAATCGAACTGAGGTCCCGTTTTCAAATCGGCTCGTTCCTCAGAATTGATTAGCGCGGTCGGGTGGGATGACCCTAAAATGTGGGCCGAATATCCCAACCGAATTCCGAATCACCCTGTTTTGAACTAAAAGGCTCTTGGTCATGTTTGTATAATGTACTTACTGTGAACTTTATGCGATTTGGGTAGTAAAATTTATTTACCAGATATCGATATCAAAAATGCTCAAATCTATGTATCAAAATAATGTACAGTCAAGAGCACATCAATCTTGACACGTTGGACTTTGTACCGTTCTTATTTCAATAGACGTACGGGCTAGAGTCGCTACTAACCTGGCAAAGCCTAATCTAGAATTGGGTCTGGTTTGCCTTCTGGGTAGCGGAGCGGAGATCAGTCGCTCTGTGTAAAACCAGTGCCTCCGTCAAATCCCCTAGGTAAGGCAGCCGACTCCGTAAAACCATTGATAAAAACGGAATAAGGCTAGGCTAGGGCAATGATGGGCTATGCCGTGTGGGTGCCGTAAGAGGCGACAAAGGGTTATAAACGACAAGTGGACGGCTTCCACGCCATCATGCGCAAGCGGGTCGCCTCCCTGATGGCGCGAGTGCGGGGCAGCGCCAACAGCCTCCGGACCACCATAGCTGAGCGGACAGATGGACCTATTTTGAGACACTGGACCACGATGCATGTAATGCCTCTGCCACGTGCCTCAAGGTAGATCCAGTGTTTTCAGTTATTTAATTAATATTGTTTTTAGATGACAATATATTTTTATTTTATTTTATTTTACTAACATAGTTCTAAGTAGGTTACTAACAATATGGACTGTAGTCTGAAATAAAGAATTTGAATTGAATTGAATAAACTGGAGGTTGGCAGCATCATCCTCCTGTGTATCTTACCATCTTACTTACTGCGGTCACCTACAACTACGGTCCATGGCGCCTGCCGTAACGCTGAAAAGCAAGGTGACTATGGTACTTCCCCGCCAAATTTTTCCAGCAAAAGCTAGAATGCTGGAGGGAGCACCCTGTCTTGTAATGGACATTTCGTGGTATTTTATGATGATGATGATTATAAATCTGCGGGAGAAGTGAGAAGGCCTCAAAAATTAAGCTATAGAATACCGCCTATTTTTATACACTAGTTACCTAAACCACAGATAATATAATACTATACTAGTACAGATGCCTCACGTCATAGAACGAATTTGTGCCGAAAATTGTTCGGGCAATTTTTTCCATAAGATATTTTCTTAGAATAAATTAATATCAGGATGTTAAAAATGAATTAATGTCATAGTTTACACCTTTACCTACCAACCTAGTAGTAACATTTTGTTTAATTATTAGAAACAAAAGGGCCAAATGAATTTGGGCTATTTACTCCGTCGAAAAAACCGTAGTACGGAATGAGACCCCATGCCTAAACGAACAATGTAGTATAACTGGCGTGGCAGCGACTAACTGTGCCGCGAGCATTCGTGTTTGGTTTACAGGCTGAATAAATCACTTGAATTGTTGAATGTGCGTGAAAAGCCACCCGCGTTTTGCTTGTGGTCCAAGGATTAACACGCGAGCGTTGGTAAACTCAACATCTACAACCTACAGCCATGAAAGTGGCCTAGTGGTTGGCGTTTTATTTTTGTTTAGTCTGCTTCGGAAATCACGTTTAGGGTCGGACCAGACGCAGCGACAGTGACCTAGCCTTGCCAGCGCAAGGCTTGTATCATCATCATGGAGTGCCATCTTCAAAATGAAGTTCGGAAGTCAGCAGTCGGTACTCGTCGCGGCGTTGAGCCACCCCCTTCAACTCCTGGTACTGTAGTCCGGTCCAGTCCCTTATGTCTCGGCCTTCCTGGTGTCTTTCTACTCGGTATCTTGCCTTCATAAATTGTCCGCAGGGATCGAAATGCGGAGCCTCTTTGGAAGTGTCCAAAGAAGGCCACTTTCCTTTTGGTAATGGTCAACAACAGCTCGGGGTACGCTGCTTCGCTCGTTGCAGGACTTTGTCGTTGAATGTAAAACTGGTCCACGGTATCTTAAACACTTTACCCACCCACAACCCACATTTCAAACGCTTGCAATCTCTTACATGTGTCCTTGTATAGAAAAGCCAAAACAAAAACTTATTTTTTGACCCAGAAAATTGTTCAGAATGAAATAATCCTGTATAATGGGCTTGCTCTTGACCGATAACAAGCTATTATAACAAGCTTTAGGTTCAAGACATGACGAGTTGTTGGTGGCCGTAAACCGATTATCCCCTGACATACTGGCCATAAACGAAACTTGGCTGCAGAATGGTCAAGAAGGTCGTGCTCCTGCGCTCCCCGGATATAGACTACGGCATATACCCCGGCCGCCTGATCTTGTACGGCGGCGCGGAGGAGGGGTCGGGTTTTACATTAAACAAGGCCTAAACGTTCGTACCTGCCCACACCCTTTGCCTGCTAGTCATATTGATCAAATGTGGATCTCGTTGCGCATAAATTTTATTCGCTTACTAATCGGCACAGCATATCGTCCCCCGTGGCTTCGAGTAGAGAGCTTCCTCGATGCAATTACTGAATCTTTGGCTTCTTTTGTGAATTTTGATCGAATATTTCTTGTAGGCGATTTCAACATAAATTTACTTGACAAAACTACTAACAATTACAAACAGTTGGATGATTTTTTGCGTTATTCTAACCTGACTAACTATGTGACACAACCCACCCACTTCACATCTCATAGTGAATCTCTTATTGATTTGGCGTGTGCTGATGCCTCAATTTCAAAGGTGGATGTAGATTACATCCCAGAGCTTGGATCCCACGCAATCGTAACAACTTATTTAAAAATTAAAAGAAATAAACTCCTACTTAAAACCATCCAATTTAGACCTATTAAAGATATAAATTTAGAAGCATTCGATAAAGACCTTCGTAACAGTAGACTGGAAGAGATCTTATCTCTTCTTAGCGTGGATGATATGGTATATACTTTTACTAGCCGAGTGTCAGACCTATTCGATCTTCATGCGCCAACTAGGACCATCACCATCCGTGATCGTCAAACACCTTGGATAACGAGTAACGTACAATACCTAATGCAGCAACGAGACGAAGCAAGAGCAATATACCATTCGACAACCAAAGATGAGGACAAAAGCTATTATAAAGAATTGAAAACAACTGCTAATATTTGCCTTTTTACAGAACGTAGCGCGTATTTTCAACAGCACATAAATGCCAACATTAAGAAGCCCAAGGTTCTTTGGAAAAACCTTAAGTCTACAGTACTACCGGATACTAAGAAAGTCCAAGAATTACCTTCACATCTTCTCGATCCCAACGCTATAAACTCACACTTCCTCAATGTGCCGAGTAGTAATCATGTATCTATCTCTGATTTAACTTACCTCGAATGGAACAGGAGTATCTCTAGTACGTTCAGACTGTCACCGGTGTCGGAGAGCGTTGTAGGCAGAATTATACTCAATATGAAGTCAAACTCAGACGGAGTAGATCGCTTAAACAGAGACATGATATTATTAACGCTACCTCAAAGTCTGTCAATCATCACTGCTATAGTTAACAAATCCATATCCTCGAACTCGTTTCCTACCTTATGGAAAACAGCTATTATTCGACCGATACCTAAGAATAACAACCCTAATGAGATAAAAGATCTTCGACCTATTAGTTTGCTCACTTTTCTGTCTAAGATTTTAGAAAAAGTGGTCTATGACCAGATGTTAAACTACTGCGAATCAAACAACATCCTTCCTGACTTACAATCGGGCTTCAGGAAGGGTCGCAGTACGACAACTGCGTTAACGGAAGTTGTTAACAATGCACTTTCAAATCAAGATGCCGGTAACGCTACTATACTGGTCCTGCTAGATTATTCGCGAGCCTTTGACTCTATAAATATACCCTTATTACTATCAAAATTAGCGTTTTACGGCTTTGACATATTAGCAATTAAATGGTTTGATTCATATTTAAGCGGTCGTTCTCAGCAAGTAGAGATCAAAACTTCAAGTGGTTCTACCCTAGTATCTCAAAAATACCCTGTAAATAGAGGTGTACCCCAGGGCTCCATCCTCGGCCCTCTGTTGTTTATCCTTTACACCGCTGACTTACCTAAATCTATTCTAAATTGTAACTATCACTTGTACGCGGATGACCTCCAGATATACCTACCTATCAACAAGTCTAATGCCGCTAGCGATTTTGAAGCTCTTAATCAGGATCTCGATCGTGTTGCACGTTGGTCGGAGAAAAATGACTTGCTACTAAACCCTTCTAAAACCAAGTATCTAATCCTTGGCACTTCTAAACAAATAGAAAACACCATAGCACATAACCCTAAAATTACTATGCTCGGATCGGACATCGATCGTGTAAAGGAGGCAAGGAACCTGGGCATCTTAATGGATGGTAGTTTACGATTTGAGAATTTCGTTCTGGAGACCGCTCGCAATTGCTTCTACAGACTTAAGGTGATTTATAGAATTAGAGACTATATAAACTTGGATTTGCGTGTCTTACTTTGCGAAACATTAATTCTGTCAAAGCTCAATTATTGCATCACCGTGTATGGTCCTTGTCTGCATGCTAGATCTCATAAGTTGATTCAACGAATACAAAACGCCTGTGCCAGATTTTGTTTTAAAATCCCTCCTCGCAATCATGTCACGCCTTATCTAAACTCGTCAAAAATATTAAAAATGAAAGAACGACTACAGCTTTACACCGCAACTTTATTATTCGGAGTTATTAAAAACAAAAGTCCTGAGCATCTATATAAAAAACTTAATTGGAGAACAACTCGAAATTCTAACATAGATTATCTTAGACCCTGTGTCCCTCCCCTTCTTATACCTAACCACAGAACAACTGCGTTCCGCGGCAGTTTCAGATATAATGCGGCAAAAATTTGGAATAACATACCTCCTCCTATAAGAAACACGAAATCAATTAAACATTTTAAAACTTTATTAAAAAATTACCTTTTAGATCAATCTTCCAAATGAGCACATTATATCTGTGACTTTTCCGGGTATCGTATTGTAAATTGTGTTAGTTACTTTTAAAATCACTACACCGTTATCCTACTCTGCTGATCCTTCCCCCCCCCCTTACTCGCACACTAACCCCCCCCCACACACACACACACATACACACACACACACATACATGCACACACTACTTTTTATTCGCACTTTACGTTTTTTTACAGATTCTTTAATTTATCGATCCTTTTCTGTGTCGCTTATGTCGACTCACTTAGGTTTCTGGCAGAATCACCAGCGTCGTAGCTTGCTGCGACAATATGCTGAGCCAGCGCCTTTTCACTGTCGCACATAATACACATCACGACATAGTTGCCTCATATTTATTTTTGTAAACTCTTGACTATAAATAATGTTCATGGTAGCTAATCGTTTTATGTATTATGAATTACAATGAATAAATGTTATTTCTATTCTATTCTATTGGTACAAAGATGAGGTCCACTATGGAATGAGCTCACCAAGAAGATATTCACTGTATCTGAGGACCGACTGTACAAACTAAAACGGTAGATTCTAACCATGAAACTGAACAACTTTTCCCAAGGAAAATAGGTCGAAATACGAAAAAAAGTTTTTCGACATCCCATACAAACTGCATCAGCTGACAGTGCATTAATATAAATTGGCTGTGTGTGCGCATTATAAAAGATATCGAAAATCGTTTCATTCGAATACGTGGAATATCAATCAAGTATTTGGTGGTACAGTCAAAATCACATCAAGCTTGACTCTCTACCGATCGCGGTTCTTATTTTAAACAGTGCTACCTATGTGCTAGAGTCACGCTTAAAGTATCAAACTTAATGTTCTCATGATTCAATATTTCTTAGCCTAAATATAGCTGTATAATATCTTTAATAATTCTGTACCTTTTACCTGCTGTGCCTTATACCACTTAGCTTAGTCTGATGCAAGCCATGGCCAATCCCATTTGTTAACTTTGCGCACAACTATTTGGACGTGGTTTCCGCTTTACATGCTACCCGTAGATCATGTGCCTGTATAATAGCCGTATTAGCATCTTTGTAGCGACTTGAGCGAGTATTGCGAACGTTATATCGCTTGTGTATGATTTACAGCTTAAATGGTCCGGAGTATTGCTTGAAGAGCTTGGGAAATGTGAAGCAAAATAGCCAAGTTAATAATTATTCCAAATTACAAATAGATCTTATAATGTAAGATCCATACGAAATTGAGGCTAGATCCGTCGAAGTTACTTCCGCCATAGCGACTAATAAAAGATAAAGATTAAAAGGCTGGGGGGGGATAGTTATGACGTCATAATATTTTTGTACGTATGATTTTTTTTTTCAATTTGTGTACTATACTGTGCAGTATGTTGAATGATAGGGCTTTTTAAGCTGATTCTAAAAAAATACTATATCATCACGTTTGAGCTCCTAGTTATATTTGAATCAAATAATTATTTCCAAAGCATACCAAGTTTCGACTCCTGCAGGTAAGAAATGCCCAATATATATTTTTTTTACAAAATATTCCTCAAATGATTCGTTAAGTATATCTTCGTATTAAACATCAAGAAAGCATTCTTGAAAATATTAAGTTTAATAATAATTAGTTAGTTTAGTTTAATATTAAGTTTTTTTTTATAAATACGTATGTAGGACCTAATCTTGTACGTAACCTAGTATCGGTTTCTAATTAATATTTTTTAATAATATTAATAATACTATCATATAGAACGAACACTCTCCGCCCCCCTTGCAATCTACCCCGCACGCTCACGCGCTCCCGCCCGCGGATTCTCATGGTCCTTTTGAGGGTCTTTTGTACTGAATGTTCCGGCAAAGAATAGTACCAACCCATACGTACCCGTGGGTGTCGTAAGAGTCGACTAAGGGTTATAAACTGGAGGATGGGCAGCAGCATCCTCCTTTGTATCTTACATCTTACTTTCTGCGGTCACCTACAACCGCGGTCTATGGTGCCAGCCGTAACGCTAACAAGCGAGGTGACTATGGTACTTCCCCTCTACATTTTTCCAGCAAAAGCTAGAATTCTGGAGGGAGCTCCCTGTCCTGTAGTGGACGTTTCATGGGATGTTATGATGATGATGCGAGCCTACGCGACCTTCCAATTTCAAATTTCAAATTCGCGCTCGATGTATGTAAATTCCGGGGTATGGAAATGTGATGTGATGATGTGGTGTGAGTCTTTGCCATACTTTCTTGGCTTTCATAAAACGTCTTACCATAGCTTTCTTAAAAGCTTTCTTTGTACTCAGAATTTACATTTAAAATAGCCTTTCTGCATTTAAGCAATGAGAAAAGCATCGTTAGGAGTAAAGAGGTCATTTTGATGTAAAAATCCTCCTTGAAAAGATCTGCTGAATCACTATTACTGTTAACGGGAGGTCGTGGCCGGGTAAGCTGGTATTAAGATAAAATCTAGGATCGAGGGTGGTATCTAGGTCACGTTATTTGATATCTTCAGGATCTCTTAAGTTTTTCAGCTTCAGAAAGGAAATTAAGAGTCGTATATAGAGATTGCATCCGCGTGGTGCCGGCAAAGAATAGTACCAACCCAAATCTACCAGTGGGTGTCGTAAGAGGCGACTAAGGGTTATTGAACCAGAGGATGGGCAGCAGCTTGTTTCGGTGTATCGTATGTTAACAAATGAGAGGGAGTTGAGAAATATGTTAAATAAAACACTCGAAGTCTACTTACGGTTTGTAATAAGTTATTCACTTTACACAGTGTTAAAATTGGTACATTAACACAATACCATACATATGAAGAAGAGTCTTCATAATTTTACACAATACGTGATTACTCTTTTTAAAGGTAGAATCTCCCAGTTTGAAGAACAAAATACGACTGCCTGAGCGAGGCTGGCTCGAACGTTCAAGAGACCTCTCCCACTACAACATTACCCTTTCCATAAAACGCTGGGATTGGTCGAAAGCCGCCGCGCTCTGTCAGCTCGTACAAAGGAGTCAATACAACAACCATTTATGAACAATATCGTAAAACTATGAAAAGTTAGTAAACACTGGTGACTTAAATATTATAATATTGGAGATCAGAATATCTGTCATGACAACACGTAACATATTACATTCTGCGGTCACCAACAACCGCGGTCCATGGTGCCAGCCGTAACGCTAACAAGCATGGTGACTATGGTACTTCCCCTCCACATTGTTTCAGCAAAAGATGGAATATTGGAGGGAGCTGTCCTGTAGTGGACGTTTCATGGAATGGTATGATGATAGAGACAGCACTTAAGATCTACTTTACACATACTAATTACACACCTTGAGCGCAAACTAAAACAAAATAAATTTAAACCCCCCCCGCCCCCCTATTTCCGAAGTTTGCGAAAGAAAAATCTGAACTAATTACAGTCTATAGAAGTTCATGTCAAGTATTACACAAGAAATAAAACGATCTTTATAACTTGCAGTTTTTTAGACAACTGCAAAAAAACCTTTACAAACAAATTTACTTTTTTGGTCCTAAAAATGGACTTTATTACTTCCGAAAATATTATAGGTATATCGGAACCCTCAGCGCGCGAGTCCGACACGCACTTGGCCAGTTTCTATACATACAACCAGAAATATCTACTTACATTTAACTTCGTAGACATTTTAACACCATCATAACATCCCATGAAACGTCCACTACAGGACAGGGAGCTCCCTCCGGAATTCTAGCTTTTGCTGGAAAAATGTGGAGGGGAAGTACCATAATCACCTCGCTTGTTAGCGTTACGGCTGGCACTATGGACCGCGGTTGTAGGTGACCGCAGTTAGTAAGATGTAAAATACAAAGGAGAATGCTGCTGCCCATCCTCCAGTTAACCCTTAGTCGCATCTTACGACACCCACGGGTATGTATGGGTTGGTACTATTATTTGCCGGCACCACACGGGACTAACTACTAATTAACACATTTTACATGAATTTCAGGTTACGATTTTGTTTAAAACCTGTGTATACGTAGTTAATATATCAACTTTTTGTAAATATTTGTGCAATAAAGAAAAAAATTAAAAAAATACCTCATTCTTTCGTGAACAAAATATAACTATAATAACTAACTAACTATAATATTTTTTTACTACTTATAAAAGAATAGCCTGTAATTTTGAACATAAGTAAAAACATACAGTAATAGGCGCGTGTGAAAGGTCGCGATTCTCGACAAATAACATTACGAACTTCTCCATCTAAAACTGAGCAAGAAACGAATATACATCATGAAAGTAATATCCTAAGTGATTCAGAGTTTGTAACGGAAGAACCCTCATAATATTCCCATTCTAAAAGCACAAATCTTAGGCGCGATTCACGCAAACGCAACATCCACTCCAATCTTCATCTACGTGAGAAGAAACTTTTTCTGGAGATAAATAATTTGAATGCTTTGTAAAGATTTTTGTTTTGATTTAATATGTTTGCAAAAACGGAACCCTTATGGTACGACTTCGTCTGTCTGTCTGTCAGTTACCTCATAAAATAACTTTATTGCTGGTAAAGGTATATCGGAACCCTCGGCACGCGAGTCCTACTCGCACTTGACTGATTTTCTTTTTTCTACTAGGACTCAAAACAAAAATCTTCAGACCTAGATTGAGTTTCTTTCGAAGCGGAAGTTAAAAATTACATTCACTATAGGTACTTAATTACTTAAATAAATACTTGATAATCCGAGTTTTGAGTGAATGAATGAATAAAACTTTATTGTACAACCTATAAAGCCCTGGTGTATCCCCTGGAGCTCCCGCGCTCGATATTGCGTCGAAACTACGGTTTATTTTGGTTTGGTGTGTATAGGGGGTAACGACCTATTGAAATTACCTTTCGAATAAAGTATAAACCATAGACTAAAGTTGGAAGGAATCGGACGGCTGACGCACCAAAATTAAAATTTTTTGAAAATTCTGGTCACGTGGCACCAACCGTCCGATTTGAGTCGGTCAATGGCGGCCAGGGTTCAAGGCCATAGTATACGACTGTAAAAATTCGCAACCCTCTTTTTAATTGCATAGATTATTGCGAATTGTTTGTATGATAGAGTCAGCAAAGGATACATTTACAAATAGCGAGTTATAAAATGTGGGCAAAAGGCGGCCTTACGACAAAGAGTGGTAGATCTTTTCCAACCAAAGGGCCAAAGATATTTCAGCCCCTTTCTTACAAAATATTTTGCCATTGACTTAAAAAGAAGAAGAGAGAACACTATATTTTATTTGCCTTTTTCTTTTCTGAGTTCTTAGAGTCGTTCGGGGAAAAGTACGCAGTGCCCTTGTCTCAGCGGGGGGGGAAGAAGGCGAGGAAGTTTGTTCGACAAGATCGGCTGCGCCTGGGCCGCCTTTTTGTGGCAACGCCTGTTGAGCGGTGCGCTTAATGAGATGCGAAGTAGGTAATATTAGAAATAAGTGGAAATTTTGCAGTTTTTTTTGTGCCAGGGAAGAGTTTGCAAAGACTGTTTTCTTGTGTTATTGCAGGTAATTAGTTTCTGTTGTTTTTATATGGTTATTTAACAATTTTCCCTGCAGCAAAATTCTTACTTAACTTTGTTGGATTTGGAGTGCATGTATTCAAACTGATTAACAATCAAATGAGATAAAAGTACGGAGTTCGGAGTACGCAAGCGAACTTTTACTTTTACCTCTTATTACGAGTATATATCGCGTAACGTCGCGTAAAGCCTAATAATAGAAGGAAAAGATAAGATCCTAATGAAATAGTGAACATAATTTTAGTATGTTACTCAGACCATGAAACTGAACAACTTTCCCCAAGGAACATGGGTCGAAATACGAAAAACCAAATTTGACCTCCCATACAAAACGCGCCATCAGCTGTTGCAGTTTTTATTATTTCATAGACGGAAATGTATATTATTTATCAATTATAAAACGTCTGCCATATTTACATAACAGTTTGCCTGAGGACATCAGAGATAATCCCAAAAAACCTCTTTTGCAAAATTAAATGAAAAAAGCATTTATTAAACTCCTTAGAATAATATAGTATAAACAACTAGTCATAATAATAGTGTTCCTAGGCATCTAATATAAAAATACTATTATACTATGTAGAGACTCCGATTCCGCAGTTTGTTTCCGACTTTTTGTTGGTTTATAAGTTATATAATTTTGTAATATATAAATAAATAATAAATCAAAACAATGTGTTTACGAATTTCTCGTCTAATAGTCATGCTACGTCATAATTACGTTTGGTGTTACACTTCAGGAGACGCATTTTTGAAGCGTTCGAACTTCAATTCGCATTCGGATTGGCAAGATTCGTATACGAATCCGTAAAATCGCAATTTTTGAATATTCATACCTGTGAATTCTGCAACGAGTGGTCCGACCCACTCGTTTTGCAATTCTACCACTCGAAAGTATGTATAATCTGTGATGAGAATGACATTGACGTTTCCTTCACACATGACATTATACTGACATATCAACTTTTTAATTTGCGTTCCATTCCCTCGCAGTTCATTACCGGTTTTTAAAATCAATGAGTAATTGCTTTCCGGTTTTGATTTTATCTGCGTGAAACGGAAATTGTTTAAAGATTGTAATTTAATGGCAACATTGCTTTCGAATGATTCAAAAATGCGTAAAATCGAGAGCATTAGAAATTAAATTCGTACACGATTCGTTTTCGTATGCGAACTAAAGATTCACTTCGAACGCTTCAAAAATGCGTCTCCAGTGCGCACTTTTACCCCAAATGACCCTACTAAGTGTTTTTATGCATTTTTACAATGTCGTGCGGAAATATGAAAGTCCATTACATGGAAATTCACATCTACATAGTACTCCATTAAAATTACGAAAGTTTGTATGGCGAAACTAAAATAATTTGTAATAGCCGTGTTTCTTTTTCAGATCGATAAATTATATTTCTATGTAAGATTTTTTAATGGACCCCCAGAAATTTACCCCATTTATTTTATTTTTTTCCTAGTTTATAAAAAAATTGAATTTCTGAAAATATATTAGTACATTATTTTTTTATTTACGAGTCTGTATATCTACTCATCATTTCATATTAGGTACATGTGAATCCACCTAAAAAAAAACCGGCCAAGTGCGAGTCGGACTCGCGCACTGAGGGTTCCGTACCACCACATAAACATAATTGTATTAGTTGAAATTTCAATAAGTTAATGTGCTAGATTTTTTGAGTCCGACACGCGCTTGACCAAATTTTATTATTTGTTGTTATTTTATAGCCTATGCCCTATAAACTTACCAATTTTCAAGTTTGTAAGTGTTCCCGTTTTTAAATAGAACTAAAACAAAAATCGCCTCAGCAACCATCCAACTTGACCCCTCTCTTATATGAATGTTCTTGAAACGGGAGCTCACCACAATTGGTTACCATTAGTTGTAAGAAAAGTTGTAATATTTAATGATTTCAGACTTTTCCCATTATTTGTACTGTGAGACCTAGCTTCTTACCAAATTTCATAATTTTAGGTCAACGGGAAGTACCCTGTAGGTTTTTCATTTTTAGGGTTCCGATACCAAAATGGTAAAAAAAAGGAACCCTTATGGTGCCGCTCTGTCTGTCTGTCTGTCTGTCTGTCCGTCTGTCTGTCACACCTCTATATCTCAGCAACCACTTACGCTATCGAGCTGAAATTTGGAATAGTTTTAGAATATAGTTGCCCAACTTAATTGCACATGAAAATTTTTTGAAAAAAGTATGATTATTAATGTAAAGGGGGCCAAAATAGGGGGGGCCAAATTTCAAATTGTCGCTACTAGGTCGAATGGGGTATCATATGAAAGGGCTTTACTTGTACATTTTAAAATATATTTTTGTATTTTTTTAAGTTTCTTAGTTTTCAAGTTATGATGAAAAATGTCAAAAAAAATACCATTCCCCCCCCCTTATCTCCGAAGTTTGAGTAAGGGAAAATCTGAATTAATTACAGTTGACAGAGGTTTATGTAAACTTTACAGCAAAAATAAAACGATCTTTCTAAGTTGCACAGTTTTTCAGAAATCTGCAAAAAACCTTTACAAACAAATTTAGTTTTGCGGTCCTGAAAATGGACTTTATTGCTTCCAAAAATACTATAGGTATATCGGAACCCTCGGCGCGCGAGTCCGACTCGCACTTGACCGGTTTTTTGAATAAATGTATGGAGATGAGGACATAAAATGCCATATCTTTTGATTGCGTCGTTGTAAAAAATTTAAATTTTCAGATCTTGTGTGGTTCATGGATCCTAATATATGGTATTAATTTCAACCTGATACCTTTACCCGTTCGTGAGATAAAGGGTCTTGACAGACAGACAGACAGACAGACAGACGGACAACTAAGTGATCCTATAAGGGTTCCGTTTTTTTCTTTTGAGGTACGGAACCCTAAAAACCCGGCCAAGTGCGGGTCGGACTCGCGCCCTAAGGGTTCCGTACCTATCTACCATATGATATACTAAGAGCTTTTGCTCTTTGACTTTTAAAACTCTGCGACCATCCAACTTGACCCCTCTTTTATAGAAAAGTTTTTGAAACGGGAGCTCACCTTAATTGGTTATATTAGTTGTGAGAAAAATTGTAATATTTAATTATTTTAGACTTTTCCCATTATTTGTACTGTGAGACCTAGCTTCTTGCCAAATTTCATAATTTTAGGTTAACGGGAAGTACCCTATAGGTTTTGGTTTGGTGCATAAATGTATGGAGATGAGGACATAAAAAGCCATATCTCTTGATTGCGTCGTTGTAAAAAATTTAAATTTGCAGATCTTATGTGTTCCATGGACCTTAACATTCGTTATCAATTTTAACCTGATACCTCTACCCGTTCGTAAGAAAAAGGGTCTTGACAGACAGACAGACGGACAACAAAGTGATCCTATAAGGGTTCCGTTTTTTATTTTGAGGTACGGAACCCTAAAAACCGGCCAAGTGCGAGTCAGACTCGCGCCCTTATGGTTCCGTACCTATTTATCATATGATATACTAAAAGCTTTTGCTCTTTGATTTTAAAAACTCCACTACCATCTAACTTGACCCCTCTTTTATAGAAAAGTTCTTGAAACGGGAGCTCACCTTAATTGGTTACTATTAGTTGTGACAAAAATTTAAATATTAAATGATTTTAGACTTTTCCCTTTATTTGTACTGTGAGACCTAGCTTCTTGCCAAATTTCATAATTTTAGGTCAACGGGAAGTACCCTGTAGGTTTTGCTTTTTTGCATAAATGTATGGAGATGAGGACATAAAAAGCCATACCTTTTGATTGCGTCGTTGTAAAAAATTTAAAGATTTCAGATCTTGTGTGGTTTATGGACCTTAATATTCGTTATCAATTTCAACCTGATACCTCTCTTCGTTCGTGAGAAAAAGGGTCTTGACAGACAGGTTAGTTCCATTTAGTCACACTCACACTCCCATCTAGTCACGTTTTAAAAATACCTATCCAAAAGTGCTATCTGATCACGAATTCTTTAGTTGTAGGTAAACAATAGAAAATACAGTCGGAAAGAAAAGTGTTTCTTACATTGGTATGATATAATTCTGGTCGAAAAAATTCTAAAGATGAAATAGTAAATGAGTGTTAAAAACTTTTTTCTATAATAATTTTTATTAAATAAAATTATCTAACAATAATAATAAAAAAACAACAAATAATATCTAAAGAAAAAAATCTAAGTTACGGTTCTGATTATATTAATCAACAACGACAACAACACAACATATGTAAATAGCGAAACATGCAAGGTCAACAATTAAAATACCTATAATAATTATTCACAGTGTAATTTCAAATACGCAAAACCTCTAGGGTGGTAGTTCTACCCGTGTAACTGAACAACTTTTCCTAAGGAACATAGTTCGTGGTAAGTAAAAAGAAATTTTACTTCCCATAGAAACTGCATCCAAGTAAAAATTCGCAGGCTATTGTTATTGTAAAAAAAAACCGGTCGGACGCGTACTTTTTATACAATGTTGTTATAGTTTAAGATTTATTTTTAAAGCTAGATTTCCTCATTTGATTTTTTAAATTAAATTAATACATAAATCGTAACACTTTTCGTTGCAGCAGTCCGCGAAATTGATTCGTGATCAGATGGCACTTTTTGATAGGTATTTTTAAAGCGTGACTACATGGGAATGTGACTAAATGAGACTAACTCTGACAGACAGACAAACGGACAACAAAGTGATCTTATAAGGGTTCCGGTTTTTTTATTTTGAGGTTAGGAACCCTAAAAATTACCGTCTTTGTTTGATTCAACTTTCATACCACGATATTTAAATAAAGTTTATCTTCGCAACCAAAACAGTAATAAAGCCTTTTTGCTTTCTAATATTCAAAATGGTGCTAAGGGCTCACATTATGCGGGTCTCTGGTTTTGAGCATTTGCAGCGTAGCGCTGGATCAGCTTGTACTGGCTTTGTTTCCACTTGTTCGCTGCCAAGCGTACCCCAGAAAGTAACTTTCTCTTGCAGACATTGTCCATATTAGTTATTATTATTTCATGAAAAATCAATCTGTAATTAACTTAAATGCTAAAAAAATATTATTTACGCTCTAGCTTTTCGCCTGCGGTTTCACCCGCATTAAATGCGTTTTCCCGTAGGAATGAAGTGTTTTCCCGCGGTCAAAAGTAGCATATGTGTTATTCCAGGACTTAACCTATATGTGTGCCAAGTTTCATTAAAATCCATTCAGTAGTTTTTGCGTGAAAGAGCAACAAACATCCATCCATAAATCCATCCATACTTACAAACTTTAGCGTCTATAATATTATTAGTAGGATAGGATACTAAATGAAAACAATGTAAATTTTCAAAAAACAGGAAAGCGACATTTTATCACGTGTGAAGTTAGAATGACTAATTAAAACAATAAATCGGGGAGAGCTCACGTTACAACAGTTAAACGGGAGTGCTTGTAATGAGGTATACGGTTGGCAAAATCATCTGTTAGCAAAAAAAATTTCTTCACAGTATTAAGTTCCACAATCCAGCTTATTAAACACGCGTGCTTTTTTCATTATATTACCGCACTAGTGTTTTATTTTTGACCTTTTTTTATCGGCAAGGTGCAAGGAGTTTCTATGTCTATAATATTCATAATATTTTCACTACATTTTCATGAATAAATAAACTGTGCTCGATTATATGATGAATAAACGTCAATTACATGAAAATATTTATATTAAGCAACTTAATAACTATAAATTTGTCTTTAAAATTACAAAATATTCAACACTGTTTGGCAGATTCGAGCGCAGCGAGGTTCAAATCTTTTTGGTTTATTCTCCGAGCGAAGCAAGGAGATCTATTTTTTGAGGGTTTAGTCATTGCCTCTTGCGAGCGCATGTATAATCTGCGAGCCATATTTGTTTGTTATGTTTATTACTTGACTGCTACAAATAAAAAACAGTAATTAGTGTAGTTCCTCAACGTCGAAAATACTTAGACTCAACACAATTATGGAGTATCGGGTGTAAGTAGAGTGTAAGGAAAATTCTACTTTTGCTTCCGGATAAAAGGTAAGTAAATTTTATTTGTTTTTATTCGCAAATGTGTTGAAAAACGTCATAAGAAGCGCGTGCGCTTTGGTGATTACACCCTCGGCTCGGCTGCAATTTCTGAGCCTCGGCCGTAATATCCAAAATAGCGCACTTGTATCTTAATCTACTATTTCAGGTAAGTACTGCACGTTGGTAGTATAACTATACCCGCAGCACTTATAACCAATTCCGACAGCACTTAGAATATAACCAATATGAAAAAGATGTAATTATTTAAGAAGCTTGAGATGAATACAGGAATTCCTTCATTATTTCCGTATAAACCGTTTTTCCTTCTTTATTTCTGTTATAGTGATATTTTACTATGTATGATGTACTTCTCCTACCGCAATGCTGCCGAGGGTTGTGGCAGGCACTTGCAATGAAAAATCTTATTAGTTGGTAGTATATTAGTGGCTTTTTTTAAAGCTAGAAAGATCCTGTATATGTAGTGGATGTATATCTGAAATCTTGCTTTCTGCCTGTAAACGAATCAGCCTATTTGAATTTCAAATACAGGCATTACAAGTATCGAAAGAGAGGCCAAAAAATTAATTACTTAAAGTTAGTTGGGTAAGCAAACAGAAAAAGACTTTAAAATACATTAAATAAGTTTATTTGAGCATTGTTTAATCTAATTCGTTATTCAAACACATACAATCCATAATTTATGCATAAATCTGCAATATCGAAATAATTTTATGTCTGATGTTTTCAGACATTCATTTGCTGACGTTACCAAACAGCACGTACAAACCATTTATTTGCGTATTTAATACGAACATATTTTCAATTAGGGGGTTCTAATTAAATCGCGAAAGGAGTTGTTTTCGACTTGTACAACTTTATCCGAACACACGTATGTTACGACCAAATTACCAAGACCTCCCATCACTGTGCCAAATATCGAAATTAAAGGGTTTGAAAGGGTAGAAGGAGGTCTTCATAAATTAGTCGGGTAGGATTCAGCGGGAATATAAATGATGCCGCTTAAAAGTTTGATGCTTTCTATACAAGGTGTTAACAAAGTAATACAAAACATCGCAAAGGAAACTTATATGTAAGGTACCTTGAAACTTGGCTCATAAACAGCAATATAATCATTAAAGATAAATAAAAAATACCAATTTTTTTCGGCCATAAATGACGAAGTTTAAAATAGAATCGTTTTCGTCAAATATCGATAGGTCATATGGCAGAATGTGACGATTAGTCATTGCCTATCAAAAAAAAAAAACCCGGCCAAGTGCGAGTCGGACTCGCGCCCTAAGGGTTCCGTACCTATCTACCATATGATATACTAAAAGCTTTTGCTCTTTGATTTTAAAAACTCAGCGTCCATCCAACTTGACCCCTCTCTTATAGAAAAGTTCTTGAAAAGGGAGCTCACCTTAATTGGTTACTATTAGTTGTAAGAAAAATTTAAATATTTAATTATTTTAGACTTTTCCCTTTATTTGTACTGTGAGACCTACCTTCTTGCCAAATTTCATAATTTTAGGTCAACGGGAAGTACCCCATAGGTTTTACTTTAGTGCATAAATGTATGGAGATGAGGACATAAAATGCCATATCTTTTGATCGCATCGTTGTAAAAATTGATATTTTCAGATCTTGTGTGGTTCATAGACTTTAGTATATGGTATTAATTTCAACCTGATATCTCTACCCATTCGTGAGATAAAGGGTCTTGACAGACAGACAGACAGACAGACGGACAACAAAGTGATCCTATAAGGGTTCCGTTTCTTTCTTTTGAGGAACGGAACCCTAAAAACGGCCAAGTGCGAGTCGGACTCGCGCCCCAAGGGTTTCGTTCCTATCTACCATATGATATACTAAAAGCTTTTGCTCTTTGATTTTAAAAACTCCGCGGCCATACAACTTGACCCCTCTTTTATAGAAAAGTTCTTGAAATTAGTTGTGAGAAAAATTGAAATATTTAATTATTTTAGACTTTTCCCTTTATTTGTACTGTGAGACCTAGCATCTTGCCAAACTTCATAATTTTAGGTCAACGGGAAGTACCCTGTAAATGTATGGAGATGAGGACATAAAAAGCCATATCTTTTGATTGCGTCGTTGTAAAAAATTAAAATTTTCAGATCTTGTGTGGTTTATGGACCTTAATATTCGTTATCAATTTCAACCTGATATCTCTTCTCGTTCATGAGAAAAAGGGTCTTGACAGACAGACAGACAGACAGAGAGACAGACAGACAGACGGACAACAAAGTGATCCTATAAGGGTTCCGTTTTTTTATTTTGAGGTATTTTGAGGTACGTACGTATTTTGAGGTAAAAACTAACAGCTGTATAAACCGACCACAGACTACTTAGAACTGCAGTTGTCAGTTTTTTTTTTTAAGACTGGTCATGGCTACGTATCAATGTGCCATACGGATAATTGATATTTGAAGAAAACAAAATTAATTTTTAACTTTATTATTTGCAACCGAAAAAAAATCGCATTTTTTATTTTTACTTATTGACCTTATCCCTGTCTATGAGCCAAGTTTCGAGGTACCTTACACATACGTTTCCTATGCGAGTTGCGCAAAGTTTTTTTTTTGTTATAAACATTATCCTATTTGCGTAGATGCGTAAAAATCTGTCAACTATACACCCTAATTTTTAGTCATATATTTTAAGAGCGGGTTCTGTCCGTGAAACTGAACTTAATTGAACAACTTTTCCCAAGAAACATAGATCGTAAAACGAAAAAAAAAATCTACTTGCCAAACAAAACGTGCTGTCAGCTGGTTCAGTATGTAAGGGAAGTCCATTTTTTAAATTGAGATTTGAGATTTAAGCTAATCAGCAGCGCCATCCATAGTTGAACTTTCAAAAATTGTAGGAATTCCCAATTGTTTCTCTTTACACTTTGCTTACCCTAACCCATAAGGGTGGTTACAGTCGCAAAGTTGCATGTCTGTCGTTCTTCTACAGATTGTACTTCGGAGAGTGTGCTCTAGAGCTCCACGAGCTTATTCCACCATCTCCCTTCTACCATCGGGAGTCCAGACGCACCGCAGGATATCACCCATACTTGTTTGATATTCCGCACATTCGCACAAAGCGCTTTGAAACATCTTTTATAATGCGCACGGCTAAAGAGTGGAATTCTCTGCCTGTGTCAGTGTTCCCGAGTTCATATAACCCGAATCTATTCAAGTCGCGAGTGAATAGGCTTCTTCTGGGTAAGCTCGTTCCATCGTCGACCTCATCTCTGTCTTCAAGACTAGATCGAGGTCAAGAGTAAATTTTCAATAAAAAAAAGTAAAAAAAAAACCACAGAAAAATAAGGGTAGTTAGAAGAAGTATTGAAGTAGTCACAAGGTAGTGAAGGCGCCTTTCTAGGGATTTGACGGGTTATTTTGAATATTTCCTAGGGATCATCGATGATGGTGACATTAAAATTTGGGACATGTTGGCAGATGTCATCCCATAATAAAATAAATTAGCAAGGTATCTACGAAGCAAAGAGGTCCGAAAACTTTGCCCTAACCAATCGGCCCGGTCACTTCATCATGCTGCGCCTATTTCTTATCTGTTCACCTCATCGTGCTGCGCCTATTTCTTATCTGCTCACCTCATCATGCTGCGCCTATTTCTTATCAGGTCACCTCATCATGCGGCGCCTATTTCATATCAGGTCACCTCATCATGCTGCGCCTATTTCTTATCTGGTCACCTCATCATGCTGCGCCTATTTCTTA
Organism: Athrips mouffetella; assembly: GCA_947532105.1. NCBI lineage: Eukaryota > Metazoa > Arthropoda > Insecta > Lepidoptera > Gelechiidae > Athrips > Athrips mouffetella. Next base: position 3,290,201 of record OX383969.1, on the reverse strand, counting down.
TCAGGTCACCTTATCATGCTGCGCCTATTTCTTATCTGGTCACCTCATCATGCTGCGCCTATTTCTTATCAGGTCACCTCATCATGCTGCGCCTATTTCTTATCTGGTCACCTCATCATGCTGCGCCTATTTCTTATCTGGTCACCTCATCTGAAGTGAGGAGTTTAATAAGTGGTTCAGTTTCATGGTTTTCATTTGCAACAAAGAGGATTTTCATTCGCGTAATACCTCGTATAAATCGTAAGTATTAGCAATTTATAGTCGTTCGTCATACTCACCAGATGTTTTTGGTGTAGGTTGCAGTTAGATTTATTAAGTTTGCATTTATATTTGGTTTTGCCGTGAAAATGCTTAAAAAGCATGAGTTAAAGTTACCACAAGAATCACAAACTACCAGTTACTATAGTTATTTTGAATTTTTTCGTTACGTTATGCCTGTTACATCTAAAAATAATTTGTTATAAAAATCAATGTATCAATCTCCATACCTATTTCAATCCAACAAAACATCGCCAACAGCACAATCCAATAAAAAAAAATTGTGAGTACAGTAGATTAACGGCTATTTTCACCAAGACTAACAGTTTAGTCCTGTCCGTCTGTCTGTCTGTCTGTCTGTTCGCGGCTTAGCTCAGCGACCCTTATTATTAAAAATTGGATAGATTTTAGATAGATTTAGATTTCGGATATACACATAATCAAGCCGACAAAATGGTAGAATAAAATCATAAATTAAAACAGTTTTAGGGTACCTCCTTTCCACCTAAAGTGACAAAATAGAAGGCTTTACAAGTTCAAGAGTAATAGTCGAAATTTTTTAATAATACTTACTTACTTACTCCTCTGGCGCAACGACCCAAAGTGAATCCTCCGATACGAGAATTCGCCACTGGTCTCGATCTTGTGCCGCAGCCTGCCAGTCGTCAGCCTGTAGCTCGCGCAATTCTGCACTAACTACATCGGCCCACCGGCACCGCGGGCGGCCAACCGGACGGCGTCCGCTAGGTCGACCCTCTTAGGCTTTTTTGACGTACCGGTCCTCCCCCATCCTTCTACGTGGCTGAGCCAATGGAGTCTGTGCGCTTTCGTCTCTCCAATTATGTTCGGGATAGCCACGAGCTCTTCAATCTCTGCGTTTTTAAGGATCCTCCAGCTTCCGTCACCTCTTTTCGTTGGCCCAAAAAATTTTCAAATAATATATTTGTAATATTTTTTTAAATTGAATTATCAATATCAATCAGGCGCTGGAACTCGGAGGGCAAAAGTTTATGAAAATACAAAATCTGCTTAACAACAATAATTTGAAAACCAATTGTGCTACGAGCCCTACATTGCGCATGGCCCGACAAGACTTGGCCGTATTTTTTTTGTAAAAATTATATTGCTGTTTTCGCTGACCAAGCCTTTTATGCAAAAGGCCGGTCACTAAAGTTTGAGTTTTTAAGTAATAGTAAAAAACAATAACATGTCATGAAACGTTCATTACGGGACGGGGAGCTTCCTCCAGCATTCTATCAAAAACACATGGTACAATTTGGAGAGGAAGTAGGTAGGTACTATTGCCACCACTCTTGTTAGCACTGCGGCTGACACCATGAACCGCGATTGTTGGTTACCGCAGTATGTACTAAGGTGGTACGATGCACAGAAGAACGCTGCTGCCAAGTGGATGTCAAGAATCATAAACTGGAATCCCCATTTCATTATCTTTATTCACCTCTAACGACATAATTATTCACTTGTTTACCTTTATTTTTTAATCGCCGTAAAAAAAACTCCACCTTCTCCAACTACGGCTTCTTCGACGTATTCGGAGTAGAGGCTGTAGGTAGGTGGACTGGGTGATTAGGCTGCAGCGCTCAGAGGTGGCGGCAGAAGAGTCCCGAGCTGACCAACGACGGCGTTCACGGTTCCTCAGAAGAATCACAGTCTTGCAATCACGGCCGTAAAACTCATAGGTAGGTACCCAAAAAAATTCTCCTAATCCATAATCAAAGTAAAATCAAAGAAAGAAGATATAAATGCTAGGGCGTCCGCCTCAAGCAAGACGGTCAGAGTTTCCCAGTAGCGAAAAATGCTATAGCGTCCCCACAAGCGACGAAAAGAGACGCAACGCTACTAATATGCGCTTAGCAACGTGGAATATAGGATCTCTAACCGGACGCTGCCATGACCTAGCGGAAGTACCTACTACACAGACGCAATATTAACATATACGGACTTAAAACCGGAAATGATACAAAAACGCTCAGAACGGCTAAATAGGACTAGGAGGGCCGACCCCAAGAGATATGGGAAATAGACTGGGAAAGAAGAATGATTTATTCACCTCTTACGAGGGCCACACCGAAATGATCGGGAATAGACAAAAGTACAAAAATAATACAACAATATTTACTTTCATTGTTTTTCGAAGTATTCTCCGTGACAATCGATGCACTTTTGCATTCTATCAAACCAATTATTATAACAGTAATTCCAGTCTGAAGTGGATATAGTCGAAACGGCCGATTTGTAAGCTTCGACTGCCTCTTCTGGGCCTTGAAATCGTTGACCACGTAGCATATCTTTAATTATTGGGAATGTAAAATAATCATTACTATACGGTGGATGGTCTATTAACTCCACGTTTTCCTGATTTTAAATTGTAATATTCAAACACAATCATGAATTGTTCTATGAATAAATGATATGATAAAAACGCGATCGTTTTGCGAGCGGTATGTGAGCTCGCATTATCCTGGTGAAGAATGATGCGACGATACGGATTAATTTTACGAAGTTCTCTTATGACTTCCGGCAAGCAAACTATTGTGTACCAATCAGCAGTAACCGTTCTGCGTTCTTGTAAAGGAATCGTAGCCACATGACCAGTTTTCGATACAAACGAAGCGACCATTTTTTTCGACACGCTACGAGAGCGGACAACTTTTGTTGGCTTGACCTCGCCTTCGAAGACCCAAACAGCTGATTGATGTTTTCTTTCGGGCTCATATGAATAAATCCACGATTCATCACCAGAGACGATATTGTAAACTGCATTTGAGCTCCCTCTATTGAACCGTTGCAGAGTAGACCGACACCAATTAACACGAGCCGACTTTTGTTCCTCGGTCAAACGATGGGGCACCCAGCGGGAAACTAACTTCTTGACACCCAGTTCATCATGTAAAATAGTTTGAATCGCTGTCATACCAATGCTGAGAGAAGCCCGAATCTGCTCGTATGTCACATGTCTATCTTCTTTTATTAATTGGCGCACAGCATCGATGTTATCTTGTGTTACCGCTGTTTTTGGTCGACCAGTAGAAGGAACTGTCGTGAGAGAGGAACGTCCACGACGAAACTCAGAATACCAACGATATATAGTCGTTTTACTGGGTGCTTCAAGTTCATAAACAGAAACAAGCTCGGCGAGACATTGTTCTTGAGATAAACCTCGACGAAAGTTGTGAAAAATTATGGCACTGAAATGTTCCCGCGTAAGCTCCATTTTCCCCACTGACTTGACAAATTCAAATGCCCTAAGCTGCCGTTATTCATAATCTAAGTTCAAATGGCTACTACTCTTTTCTTTTTTACTTTTTTTAAAATTCAAAAATGGAATTGTGTTTGAAATAATACTACATGTCATAAACCAAAAAGGTTTTAATCTAATTTATTCCTGAGTATTCTATTCCCGATCTTTTCGGTTTGGCCCTCGTACGACGTCTACGAGTAGATATTGGTTGGCATATACTTCGTCGGCATCGTAGGGGCAAAACTCATAAGTCAAGAAAACAAGAAAAGGTATTCAACCATACCAATGTTTTCATTCAACCTGCCCAACCTAATTCTGAAAAATTCCTAACAATAGTGTTTACAAATACTACGACCCTAGATCACTCAGATGAACTCTTAACAATAACAGGTATTGCTCATTGTGACTTCTAACGTCACATGGTACTCCTATAGGCTGTGTTTTGTAAATAACAATACTCTCAGAATTAACGTTTCTGATAGCCGTATCACTATCGTTAGTTGTTCGAGGTTCTTCGACAGCAATGGACAGGTTTTGGTTGCTTTTTGTGGTTTTCTTAGTGCCTTTTTGTGACGTAAGTTTATCATTTTATTGTTCTTTATATAATTTGTTTGGATGGTGCATGTAAATAGTACCCCCAAATACCAGGTGTAAGAGTAAATACTTATCCTTGAAACTGTGCATCGCGACCATGATACTGAACAACTTTCTCTCATAAAGATAGGTCGAAATAGGAATAAAAATGTCCTCCTTACAAAATTTGCAATCAGCTATTCGGAGCTGTGCAGTTTCTATGGGAGGTCAATTTTGTAACGAATTTCGTTCTATGTCTTTAGCGAAAGTTGTTTTTTTTCATAGCCTGAATGCACAGTTTCAAGGATTACAGTGTTTAATCTGGTGGGTATTAATAAATGCAACCAAGGCATCTTGGGCTGAAATGGAAGACCCGAATCTTTTCAAGTCGCGAGTGTATGGGCTTTTTCTTGACAAGCTCCTTCCGTCGACCTCATTTCTGCCCTCAGTGCTAGATGAGGACAAGATTAATCACATCGACCATCGACAATGTCATTTTTGAATTTATACAGGCGCATCGCTAACAAGGGGATAATATCTATGTTACATCAAAAGCTGTGAAATTCTAAGAGGAGCTGACATGATGAGATGTCATTGTCCACTGTTTCCCAAATTAATCTTATGAGTAATTTAACCTAATGTTTAACGGACTAAATATGTTCCACATAATTTAAAACCAAGCTGAGTTCTCCATAATATTGTGTTGATATGCCCAACTGGAAAATGATTGTGAATTTAGGTATATGTTTTGCTCCCGAAAAGCAAATCAACATAATTAAATTTTGAATTAAATCCTGCACTAACAAAACAAGATTTGTCATTGACACTAGGAACGAGGATCAAATAAATTATTTACTCTAACATGTCCCGTGTGGTGCCGGCAAAGCATAGTACCAACCCTTACATACCCGTGGGTGTTTTAAGAGGCGACTAAGGGTTATAAACTGGAGGATGGGCAGCAGCATCCTCCTGTATGTGTATCATACCATCTTACTTACTGCGGTCACCAACAACCGCGGTCCATGGTGCCAGCCGTAACGCTGATAAGCGAGGTGACTATGGTACTTCCCCTCCAAATTTTTCCAGCAAAGGTAGAATTATGGAGGGAGCTCCCTGTCCTGTAGTAGACATTTCATGGGATGTCATGATGACTCTAACATAATCAAAGAACATAATAAGGTATTATGTTATGAATATTGTCTCATTGATGTGATTTTTTTAGGTAGAGTTTTTTTCAGAAATAATATTTTGTTTTGTTTAATACTTTGATTTAGGTATTTATTTCTTATAGCTACTAAAAACAGCTCAAGTTTCTGAAATAAACTTTATCCTCTCCTTTTAACAATTTATTGAGTCAAAGACAATAAAACCAGCACATATCTCCTTGCATGGTTAAAAACAACAACACGTGATTGTGGGAACTGATCTTTTCACGGGAAATGCTTCGTGTTTAGTGATCATGTTTATGTTACTTGTGTCTTTGTGTTCTTCAGCTTTCTACTTATCTGTACCTGGTCATCATCTTCTTATTGAGTGGACTGTACGGTCAATAACTGAACTTTCAAATCCTGGTGTCAGAGTTATTGAGCCGCCAAAGGCCTAATTGACGACTACTTCCAAAGGTAGAAGCCGGGATCATCGGCTTAATGTGCCCCTCCAAAGCACAGAATCATCTTTTTACAGACAATCAGGTGATTCATCGTGCAAAGCCCTACTCAACCTGGGGAAGTCGCACAGAGTGATTTTTGTTTGACTTTGTCCCTATCGGGAATCGAACCCAGAAGCTGTGGATCTGCAGATCGAGAGCCGATGCTCTAACCACTAGACCACAGAGGTTATTTTACCCAGTGATCAAGAATAAGTTTATTACATAAAAAAAAAAACAATCAATATTGAAAATTTTACCCAAGGACAAGCTTCAAGCTAGCCCGAGCATCGCTTGTTGCCGAGTCGGGTTTCTTTCTGTGATCGAAGACAGAACCCGACTGAGTGACACAGTAGTCACTGCCACTAGTGAGTGGCAAAACAACAAGATTGAAAGGTTCGTAAGGCCGTTAGTCCCGGTTAATATCACTATGCAATCATTTAGCGGCTTGAAAACACTGACAGTCTTAAGTTGGTCACTAACCTGGTAAAACCTTATCGAACCAGTGTTGAAGCAATTGGTATTTATTACTGCGTTCAATCTTGCATATCCTTAAGTTTGTGTTCCAATGCTTCAATCTGGTGATTATGAACTTTGGGCCCTATATACGGGTGGTTCCAAAAATATAGATCATTCGTGCTGATTCCTGGGGCCAACATCTGATATTGGTTGTTAAATATTTTTTCTCTTGTAAGAAAAAATATAAATCTTTCCAGATTAAGCTTAAAATGTCTGAACCCAGTGCCTTCTGTAACAATCTTAGATCATACAAAATTTACTTTTCTAGGCATTATGGCGCTCATCTTCAGAAGAAGACAGAAAACCCATAAGGCAACAACTACCAAGAATACACTACCATACCAAAAGACACATGCTACCTACCGACAGTGAAACCAAGAAATCGCCTCGAGCAGGACCCGTCAGAACTAGAGAGGCTCGAAAAAAGGTAAAAGGAAAGGTAAACTGCATGCACGCACAGCACGCACTACATGATTTTAATAAAATAATATCATACCTTTGCACTTGCTAAGCACACTTCTTCAGCTTCCTAATAAAAGCCATTCACTTTATAAGAAAGAGTAGATTATCAAAGACGAGGTAATCAACTACGTTTTATAGATTATGAACTTTTTGTATCTTCTATTTATACTGCATGCTTACAATTTTTTGTTGAAGTAGTATCATTGACGAAGAAAATACGTTGCTAGTGGGTTTCTTAAATCATTGAGCTCTATAAATTTTTTCTTCGTGTTGCGGCTATGGTGAAATGAAGTTATGTCATCAAACTTGTGGCCTGGATATACACATATTATAAGCAACGTGGCAGTATACAGACAAAGACTGTAAAATAACAGAAAAGAAATCATGACCTTAGCGCAAATATTACTATGCATCATGCACTAAATTGATTTGGAGAGAGTTTTTTTTATACTTGTAGCGGCTTTTTTGTATGCTGGTAATTCTCCAAATGATTTCTCTATTATTCTCGTTCTTGTTGACTAGACTGTCGCGTCAACTTGTTGACCAGGCGTATTATTAGTCCAGCAGCTGCCTAGCCTACTAAACTTATAAGGATTTTCCTAATCTGGTTCAAAGTATGATTGTTGTTTTTATTTCTAGCCTGCAGGCCATTTAACTCCTCTGAAAGAGGACGACATAGACAATGATGAAGTGGTATCAGTCGCAATAGGACCACCTCCTATGAGGCCAAAGTACGACAAACTCAACTGGAAGCTGAAATCTAAGAATAATACAACCAAGTATATTCCTACTTCGTCAGGCGGCAATTTGTCACCAGGTATTATTATTAACTATTTTTCTTTCTCATTTTGTTCAAATATTGTCGGAAAACTTACATTTTTGTATTGTCGGAAAACTTGCATTTTTGTAAGCATGCGGCGGTGTCTGTACTATTAACATTTGCAATTTTATGCTAGGTCCAAAGCTCATCAGGATAACGTCAAGTTTACAAAGTGCTAAAAAAGCATACTCTCACAAATACCTACCTAGGTATTTGTTGATATCGAGACAAACGGCGTTTTGTATATAGAGAGCCTTTTGGACTTATTTTAGTGTCTTCACGCTGTTATTTGTTTATAACATTTCATTATTATCTAAATATATAAAAGAGCATGTCCTGACTGACTGACTGATTCATCAACGCCGAGCCGTAACCGCTATAGATACAGATCTGAAATTTTGTACACAGGTTCTATGTGCATCAAAACCATCCACTATGAAAGGATTTTGGAAAATTCATCTCCCAAGGGGGTGAAATAAGGGATGAAAGTTTGTATGAAAGTCCTTTGTTTCTTGAGCTAGATTCACACAAATTTGAATTTAAGCTTCTGGTAAAAAATAAAGAAATATGTGTTTAAGCATTTCTCAAAAATCACCCTTCAAGGGGGTGAATAGGCGATGTATTTTTTTTCGTATGTTGGTCTATAAGTCTTTCAGTTTTAAAGGTAGAATTATAAAAAATTGTATTTCAGCTTTTGGTAATAAATAAAAAAGTACTTAATTTAGAATTTTCCAACATTCATCCCCCAAGGGTGTGAAATAAGGGATGAAAGTTTGTATGAAAGTCCTTTGTTTCTTGAGCTAGATTCCCACAAATTTGAATTTAAGCTTCTGGTAAAAAATAAAGAAACATGTGTTTAAGCATTTCTCAAAAATCACCCTTCAAGGGGGTGAAAAAGGCGATGTTTCTTTTTCGTATGTTGGTCTATAAGTCTTTCAGTTTTAAAGGTAGAATTATAAAAAAATGTATTTAAGCTTTTGGTAATAAATAAAAAAGTACATAATTTAGAATTTTCCAACATTCATCCCCCAAGGGTGTGAAATAAGGGATGAAAGTTTGTATGAAAGTCCGTCAGTTTTAAAGTTAGGATCTTCAAAATTTTTATTTAGACTGACGACTAAAAATTAAGTTTTACGTGTCTCAGGGTTTTTCAAAAATTTTACACCCTAACTGATGAAAAGGGGAATGAAGTTGAAACTCCTTCATTTCAAAGTAATATCCACAAAATTTATTATTTAGGCATTAGGGTTGTAATTCTATGGAACATACATCTCTGTTATTGAAATCCCACCCCAAATTCAACCCCTTAAAGTGGGAAATGGGGTGAAAAAGTCTAAAAACCAATATGGGTATCATTTGTATGGTTTATCGGGTCGCTGATTACGAAAACTAAAACAATTTTGAAATCTAAGGTGGTGGACGTGAAATACCATCATCCCCTGGGGATGGGGTTGGGGTGCGATAGGGTTAAAATGTCTAAAAATCAATATGGGTGTCGTTTCTATGTTTATATGAAGATACGGATAGCGGTTAAGACGGCGTTAAGGATAGGGATAGGAGTAGGGTTAGGGGCAGGGATAGGGAGAGGGAGAGGGAGAAAGAGAAGGAGAGGGAGTGGGATGGAGGTATAGAGAGAGGGATTGGGAGAGAGTGAGGGAGGGGGAGGGGAGAGGGAGGGGGAGGGGGAGAGACTGCACATTGTCTGAATATCACGCGGGCGAAGCCGCAGGCACAGCTAGTCCACAATATATTTTGCAGTACCTACTCATATTACATTCTTATACTTTCTTTCTTATTACCTTTTATTTTTCTTTCAAGGCTAATTTGCTTTTTATGTAACCAGTACTTTTTCTTTAAGGAGCAGTATCTATTGTAAAAGAAATCCTCACCGAAATCGGTCGGGAGTTTCTCAGCCACCAGGTCAGTGAGGACTTTGCGTTCGGCCAGTATGTTGGACAAGCGATGAAAAATATTACCAACGAACATAAACTGCAGTTCCAACATGAAATCTTGGAATTAGTTATCAAGTAAGTTTGTCAATCTATTTATCAGACTCTGAGACTTCCTTTGTCTTAACATAGTAGTAAGGATGCTGACTCACGTGATTTTCTCATGTCTGCCTCTTTGACTGATGATAAGAAGCATCCTCTAAAAGATACATAAAATATTAGCAGGGATCCACACCCCTGCGTTTTGAGGAATTTAGTTTTAACTATGTAACGTACAGCTGGCAAACTATGACTGTCCGATTAAACACAATGTATAGTACACACTGCTCTATAAAATGACAGGGCTTTAAAATGCAAAAAAACCACTTCTTCGTCCCGTGATAATGCAGAACTCTTCGATTTTCTACATCTTTAGAAGTATTTTAAACAGCAGCCACAAAGACAGACAAAAAAACATTATTTAGAATCTTATTTTTATTTGTTTTGCTTTAACGCAGCGACGCAAAGAAAAACTTGCAAGGACTAAATCGATTCGTATTGAGCTGATCTATCATCCCTATTACGCCCAACTGGCCGCCAGCACCCTAACTATAGAGACAAAAACTACCTTTTTAAATAGACACACTGCTAGACAACACCTCCCCTATATCAATCATGCTATGCGTCTCTGTTTTGAGCGACGTTTTGAAAAAATAGTCATGTATGAAAGAAAATTTATCACCTACATTAGTTATGTGATGGATTACATAATATGGTTTGATATTTTAAAGTGATTCTGAAAATTAGAATCCAGTCATGGTCACTGGCTGTACGCGCCTGATGTTGATAAAATTCGGTAAATTTTCAGATACCAAAAACTTGGTCGAAATGAAGTGACGACTTCCAAAACAGAGGACAAGAAAGATCCTCTCGCGTCGTTCAAGGATCTGAAGGAGACTCCCAGATTTACTAAAAGCACACCTGGCTTGAATGATACTGATGAAAGCTGGCCTGATTTTACTAATCTGGCTAAAATGGTTGGGTAGTTTTTAAAATAAAGGGAAGGTATACTAGGAGGCACATAAGACAGCTAGTGCGCAGAACTCAATAAAGGTATCGCGGAGGAAGGGCGCGGTGCGCGAGGCAGGTGCAAATCGTGCGTGCGTTCGCTCCACAGAACACATGCTCATGCACAGAAATTATCATTAACGTAAGGAAGCGCGCCTCTATGTGCCCCCTAGTTTTTAAATTGAGAGTTGGTTGGTAGAGTTGATAGGGTTGTAATTTGGAAGTATTACATGGTGTAACAAAAAGGGTATACCAACTCTAAAGGATGTGAATCTGCCCATGAAACTGAACAACTTTTCCTAAGGAACATAGGTCGAAATACAAAAAAAATTTTGATGTCCCATAGAAACTGAATCAGCTGATAGTACATTTTGTATGGAAGGTAAAAAAATAATCCTATTTCGACCTATGTTGTTCAGTTTCATTCATGGGCAGAATCACATCCCTTAGAGTTGATATGTACCATTTCTGTTACACCTTGTTAATAATTAAATTTTTAGCTGTGTTTGCACATTCTGGTTTGCACATTCATGAAAGCTGATATTATTTGAAATACGGAAAATTAGCAAAGCCAATACATATTTGGTTAGCAAAGTCTGTACATATTGAGAGGAATTTATGTAGATCTGCAATATTCGTCTAAATATGTACTGAAATGATTGAAAAAACAAATTAGGCACTAATGTCTAAAATATGTAAAACCAAAGTCTATTATATATATTAGCTTCCAAAAAATCTGAGTGTGATTTTGCTGAATATCAATTAATTTAAGCATTTTGTTACCCAAAAAATATGATCGCTATACATTAACAAATTCAACACTTATAAATTGCAACGTTTTGATTATTAGAAAAATAACTTAATTCTATTCATTTTGTTCAGAAAAGTCATATTCTGAAATCTATTTGTTATGTTGTGCATGTGTTTTGTTACCTTTATGATAAGAATAAATATTTTTTAAAAATCTTCCAGTTTATTGTTAATACAGCTTATTTTTTTTTTTGTTTTGTTCCCGAAGCCTAGTGATTATAAACATGATAACAAGCAAGCAAGGTAAGAAGTCGCCATAGTAGAGTGGCCACGTGATAGACCAATTTTTATGGGAATACGAAAACTTTTATTTCGAGTGAATATTTTTTTTCTTCGGGAAAGTTGGTTACTGTCATGAGAAAGTAGAGTCACTGGGTTTCGGGAAACAAAAGAAAACTCAAGCTCCTCGTGTGGTGCTGGTTAACTATAGTACCAAACTAACCCATCTCTACCAGTGGATGCCGTAAAAAAAAAAACAACAACAAAAAAAAGGCAACAAAGAGATTTGGCACTGGAGGATGCAACAACCGCGGTCCATGGTGCCAGCCGGAGCCGTAACGCTAACATGCGTGGTGACTAAGTATTTCTCCAAAATAAACCACTCATTTTTAATGTGAAATTCTGGAGGGAGCTCTATGTCTAGCAGTGGACATCATCATAAGAAATGGGATGATGTGATATGATTGATTCACTAGAATTTTTTGCAGAAATATCTTTTTCTTTTTCAGAAATACCTTTTTGCCTCACAAGCTCGCAAAACTTTGCTTTTTCGGTAGAAATCTACAAGGTGTAACAGGAAGTGCAGGATGTGATCCTGCCCATCAAACTGAACAACTTTTCCCGAGAAACATAGGTCTAAATACGAAAAAAAATTTGACCTCCTATAGAAACTGAATCAGCTGATCACGCATTTTGTATGGGAGGTCTTAAATTTTGTTTCGCTTTTCGACCTATATTCCTTGGGGTTTGTTCAGTTTTATGGCCAGAATCACATCACAATCATCAACCACATAAGACAGTGGGTGTCATGGGCGGTGGTGACCACTTACCACCAGGTGGCCCACCTGTTCGTTTACCCACTAGTGACATAAAAAAAAAATCCGTCAGGGCTGATATACTCTTCTCGTAACACCTTGTATAAGGTAGTGTGGAAAAAGTTACGAAATTAGAACGTGATGTCGCTATTTGTAAGCACCGTTGCACAGTTTCCGTGTGGTGCCGGCAAAGAATAGTACCAACCCATACATACCCGTGGGTGTCGTAAGAGGCGACTAAGGGTTAACTGGAGGATGGGCAGCAGCATCCTCCTTTGTATCCTACATCTTACTTACTGCGGTCACCTACAACCGCGGTCCATGGTGCCAGCCGTAACGCTAACAAGCGAGGTGACTATGGTACTTCCCCTCCACATTTTTTCCAGAAAAAGCTAGAATTCTGGAGGGAGCTCCCTGGCCTGTAGTGGACGTTTCATAGGATGTTATGATGATTCGTTAGCATAGCATTTCCCTTGCTGTAGTGTGGTGAAAAACTGCGTGTTTCGCTTAGCAACAAAGTTATTTCGCGTCTCGTGCCTTAAAACCCATAGTACGCTCAGGATTCTTCTAACCTAGATCCTAGGATCCTTCGCTTGCTCAAGTTTCAATACATGGTTGTCACGGAGCGGGGCTGCATGCCTCGCATGCTGCCTCCTTTCGTGATCCTGGCTCTATTGTCCTGGCCCAAAATTCCAAATTCCTATTTCAAATGTCTTCTATCTCTGTCTTTCGATGTCATTCGTGTCAAAAATAGTCAGTTTACCCTTGATTCTGGTCGTGCTCGGACGTGCCCGCGCGCAGCACGACCACCGCCTTGTATTTTGTACCTTCTTTATCATAATAAACTCGTAACTTTATGCTGGCGTTTTGGATCCCCTACCTACACCCTGTAGAGTCTCAACCTTCTCCCTGCCGCTGAGAAGCTTTCATGGTAAATAACAAAATAATTATTTTGCTGCCTTGCATAGAAAATAAACTTTAAATAATAGTAAGCTTTTGAAGGTGGTAGGGCTTTTGTGGAAACTCTGTCTGGGGAAGTACCACCCCCTTGCTTTTTGTCGTGAAGCAGCAGTGTTTGCATTCCTGTGTTCCGGTTTGAAGGGCAATGGAGCCAATGAAATTACCGGCACTTGAGACATACCATCTTAGTTCTCAAAGTAAGTAACGCGCTTTGCTGTCTTAATAGTGTTAAAATATGCCATTAATAAGACAGTGGGCGCTACGGGCGGTGGCGACCACTCAACTATCAGGTGGCAGTGAGCATACGATCAGATATGCTCACTTATAACATAAAAAAATAAAGATTAGGTAAGTACGTCTCCTGCACACACAACTGCATTTAAACCGCACTTAAGTGATTAAATGCGGTCAGTCTGCCTACAACCACAATAATCCTATTTATCCCCGCGGCAATGCGATTAGACCCGTTATCAAAGATAAAGTCACACAAAATACAACTAATATGTAAGTTTTGATCCCACGACCATCGAACGAGCCCGCAAAGCCACGATCAAACAGATATGTCCATGGTTTTAGAAAACTGGAGATGAGTTGCTCCGAAAACTTCCAAGCGGGGTACTGACAACTTATTTAGTCTCCACTTGATATGGAGGTATACTCCGTTACCTCTTTCTAGCTGTCTGTGTTATATATTTTCTCTGAGGAACCTCTTTTAATCCGATTGTATCCGGACCTCGCAGTCTCAGCCCTCAAAACGCCTTACTTTTGCCAATGGCCTGAAATAGGGATTCATGGAAAGACAGACAAGCAGTGAAACACGGACAAGCTCTGAATAAAACAGTTTGTAAAAAGTTTTTCGGAAACTAATTCACATCATGAAACTGAACAACTTTCCCCATGGAACGTAGGTCGAAAAATGTTTTTTTTACTCGCATGATAAAAACGCAGCATCATGTAATTCATAGGTTGAAAACTATGTACGGTCAACCGCACGTCGGTAGAAACTTTTTCAACTCTATTACCACGCCATAAGGTTCAAGAGTGTTTCTACTGACGTGCTGTTGAGTGTACCTTGGGGAAAGTTTTTCAGTTTCATGGTCTGCGTCCACGGTTTCACTTTTTGGGAGATGTTTTGGGAGACATTAAAACTAGGATCACATATCTCCTGTAATTCCTGTTTCATCAAAATCAGTTACTATTGAAAACAAAGAGGATCCGATCAATTTAGCTGGAAGTAATGTGGGGCGGGTCGTTATTTGCTCACTGTTTTAGTATTTGTTGGTTCGGGCTCGCAATGGAAGTATCGTAAGTTCATATATGGGAGATGAAGCCCTATGAATACCCATATCAATTGTAGAATAGTACTCCTTCATTATTATCTTTTAGGCGAAGTGCGAGTCGGACTCGAACAACGAGAGTTCCGTACTGCCGTTTTACAGTAGAATCCATTTTCTTTTTCGTTTCTTCCAACGCTTGCCAACACATTTTGCAGCTATGTCAAAAGCAGTCGGCTAAAGCTGTCAGAAGTTTATAATAGTAGATTAGTAGCCAAGGGCTGTAAGGCATCAATTGCAGCCCGAGATATTAAGGCGCACAAGCGCAGCGAGGGCGCCTATAGTTCGAGGGTGCAATTGATGCTTACACCCGAGCTAACTACTCTGCTTTACATCTCGATTGTGAGGTAAGTAGGTCCTTATTACTACCAAATTGTAGGTGATCAATTAGCGCTCTAGGGTAATAATGTAGCTAGAAAAGCCCTAGGGCGGTAAGTAATAAAAAAAAACACTTCACTCTTTCAAAATTTAATTACTTACCGCCCTAGGGCTTTTCTAGCTACATTATTACCCTATAGCGCTAATTGGTCACCTACTAGCCCCATTTGGTAGTAATAAGGACTTACTTACCGAATATGAGAGATGTAAAACAATGTTAGTCTTTCCGCCAAATATACCTACTCTTATCAGGCTTTAGCGTCGGAATAAACCAAAAAAATTGATATATTCTTGATAGTGCACTTGACCAACTTTTTTGTTGCAATCATACCGTTTCACGTTTGTTGTGTTTTACCGCTTTCGCAAAAAAACTTTTAAATTATTTATTGTTTTTAGGATTTCGTACCTCAAAAGAGAAAAAATCGGTACCCTTGTCGTCTGTCTGTCTGTCAAGACCCTTTTTCTCCCGAACGGGTAAAGGTATCAAGTTGATAATATGAACCATTAGTGCGCGAGTCTGACTTGCACTTGGCCGGTTTTATTATTTGTTAATATATTAAGGTCAAGAGTAAGCCCGGAGACAGTAAAAAAAATCTATATGAAAATTTCAGGGTAGGTACTAGCTATCGAAGAGACAGGCAGACTAAACAGAAAAAAAAGATATCTTGAACCAAATAATATTATTATATATAATAAATAAATAATATACCAGCAGCCGAGCTGGTGTCTAATTACTGATACCAGTGGCGCAACCAGTCGCACCACCAGTCGAGCTACCACTCCCAGAGAAATATAGACCTTAATACTGTGGCCGCAGGGTGTAGCGATTCTGGTGTCTTTACTGGTGTCTTGTTACGGACACCAGTGGCGCAACCAGTCGCGCTACCAGTGTCCCAGTGAAATACCGGCCTTATATAGTCTTAACCCATGGTCTTAACTCTTCCATGCTTACCTAATCAGTTCTTGAGCGAAACAAAACTATCTTATACCAAGCAACATATTATTTGCCTTAATATTGTCCTAAATCTTCATTTAATATTTTCCTTAATTCTTAGCCGAAACGATGTATTTTTTTAATCAATTAATATTTTCTTGATTTAAGATTTTTTTCATTCATGATGTAAAAAATAAATGGTTTTAATTAATTAATTAATTTTAGAGTGATTACGAGTATCTTACTCTAAGACATTTAACTTTTTAATCAAGAAATATCAGTTGAGACATATTGCGTTCTTGTTCTAAGAGATAATTTTTAGGGTTCCGTACCTCAAAAGAAAATAACGGAACCCTTATAGGATCACTTTGTTGTCCGTCCGTCTGTCTGTCTGTCTGTCTGTCTGTCAAGACCCTTTATCTCACGAACGGGTAGAGATATCAGGTTGAAATTAATACCATATATTAGGATCCATGAACCACACAAGATCTGAAAATTTCAATTTTTCACATCTACGCAATCAAAAGATATGGCATTTTATGTCCTCTTCTCCATACATTTATGCAAAAAAGCAAAACCTACAGGGTACTTCCCGTTGACCTAAAATTATGAAATTTGGCAAGAAGCTAGGTCTCACAGTACAAATAATGGGAAAAGTCTGAAATCATTAAATATTACAACTTTTCTCACAACTAATGGTAACCAATTGTGGTGAGCTCCCGTTTCAAGAACATTCATATAAGAGAGGGGTCAAGTTGGATGGTCGCTGAGGCGATTTTTGTTTTAGTTCTATTTTAAAAACGGAAACACTTACAAACTTGAAAATTGGTATGTTTATATTGCATAATAAGCTATAAAATAACAACAAATAATAATTTGGTCAAGCACGTGTCGGACTCATAAAATCTAGCACATTAACTTACTAAAATTTCAACTAATACAATTATGATTATGTGGTGGTACGGAACCCTCAGTGTGCGAGTCCGACTCGCACTTGGCCGGTTTTTTTTCTGTGTGGTAGACGACGTGCTTAGACTTAGTAATAGGGTGCTTTAGCGATATTGGGGTATATAGCCCTAAAAGAAGCTTACTTTAAGAAGTTACAAAACAATGTTTGTATTGCTTAAAACAACTGCTTGCAACTATACACCATTTCATAAACTTCAAATGCAAACTGCAATGTTAATGGCGCGTCCATTAGGGGCACTACAGCAACCCTAGTATAATTAAATAGTAATTAACAACTATAAGGCTTGGTTGGTGCTTTAAATGTGGTAGGTAGGTGTAGTGCTTTTGTATTAACGTACTTTGTTTGCAGATAGAATTGACTATCATCGCTAAGCTTTCCGGCATCTGGGGTGCTTTTGTGTAAAATCGCCAATATCATCATGCACGTCTTTAAAATACAAATTTCAATCCAATGACTAGGTTACCCATGGGTGTCGTAAGAGACGACTAAGGGTTATACACTGGAAAATGGGAAGCATCATCCTCCTATGTATCATAACTTCTTAGTTATTGTACACGGATAAAAACGATTTCTCAAAATAAGACACGTTATCTTGTACCAAGATAAATTGCATTGAACCAAGAACATGGTGCTCTCATATAGGTATAGTGAAACTAATATTTACTTGCTGTAAGAAAAATATTTACTTGAATTGAAAATTATTTTCTTTTGTAGTAAGAAAACTGAGACTTGATCAGAGACAATGTATCTATCATCAAGAACAATTTGTATTCTAGTCCCAAGTAACCCAGTTTTCTTAATACAAGAGTTAATTATTTCTTCGATCAAGAAAATATTGATTTGTAATAAGAGTTAGTGTAACTTTTCATAAATTTGTATTTTCTTAATTTAAGAAACCACGAATTAATATCAAGATAGTATACATGTCATTACGAGATAATATTTATGTATATCATATAATGTATTTTATTCTTTTAACATTATTTTATCATCTCCAATAATAATTTCTTTGGTTAGAACAAATATGTCAAGTAAATTTTATTATTGTTTTAAGAACGTCGTACTCTTTAATTAAATTTATATTTTTTGGACAGAGACATATTTTCTTAGTTTTACGAAATATTTCAAGAAAATATATTTTCTTGGTCTGAGAAATCCTTTTTATCCGTGTAGTCTCCTACAACCGCGGTCCATGGTGCCAGCCTGGTGACTTCCCCTCCAGATTTTTCCAGCAAAGGCTAGAATTCTAGAGGAAGGTCCCTGTCCTGTAGAGGACATTTTATGGGATTTTTGGAACATTTGATGACTGATGATGGCTGGCAGGTAGCGTAAGTACCCTGCTGTTATTTCTCAAACACCCAAAGTAATCTCTAAAACCGGGAAAGTAAATGTCGAATTCCGGCTGTGTTTATAACATTTTTCGTTTAGTTAGAAAATTCGCCATAAAAATAAAACACATACCAACTTTCTGAAAATTTCAAAAAAAAAACCGGTCAAGTGCGAGTTGAAGTCGCGCGCCGAGTGTTCCGATATACCTTTAGTGTTTTTGGAAGCAATAAAGTCCATTTTCAGGACCGCAAAACTAAAGTTTGTAAAGGTTTTTTGCAGATTTCTAAAAAACTGTGCAACTTAGAAAGATCGTTTTATTTTTGCTATCCATACTAATATTATAAATGCGAAAGTAACTCTGTCTGTCTGTCTGTCTGTCTGTTTGTTTGTTTGTTTGTTGCTCTTTCACGCCTAAACGGCTGAACGGATTTTGATGAAATTTGGTATGGTGATAGATGGTAACTTGGAGACGGACATAGGCTACTTTTTACCCCGGGAAAATATCTCATTCCCGTGGGAATCTACACATACAATAATACTCTAGCGGGGTTGTATCTGCTACAGCACACCGAAACTACTTAACCGATTTTGATGGGACTTTTTTTATTCAACTAAGTATCGCTGATTACGAAAACTACTACAATTTTGAAATCCAACGTGGTAGACGTAAACTACCATTATCCCCTGGGGATAAGGTTGGGGTGCGATAGAGTTGATATGTCTAAAAATCAATATGGGTGTCGTTCGTATGGTTTATCGGGTCGCTGATTACGAAAACTACAATGATTTTGAAATCCAACGTGGTGGACGTGAAATACCACCACCCCTGGGATGGGGTTGATAGGTTTGAAATGTCTAAAAATCAATATGAGTGTCAGTTGTATGTTTATATAAGGATAGGGATAGCGGTTAAGATGGCGTTAGGGGTAGAAGCAGGGATAGGGGTAGGGTCAGGGATAGGGAGAGGGAGAGGGGGAGGGATAGGGAGAGAGTGTAAGGGAGGGGAAAATGAGGGGAGAGAAAGGGGGAGGGAGGGGTAGAGGGCGTGGGAGGGGGTAGAGGGAGGGGGGGGTAGAGGGAGGGAGAGGGGGAAGGGGAGGATGAGTGAGGGGAAGGGGGAAAGGGAGGGGAATGGGAGGAGGGCGAGGGGGGAAAGGGAGGGTGATGGGGAGAGGGGAAGGGGGGAAATGGAGGGGGAAGGAAGGGTGAGGGGGGGAAGAGGGAGGGGCGAGGGAGAGGAAGAGAGAGTGGGAGAGGGTGAGGGAGGGGGAGTGGGAATGTAGGGGGGGGGATACAAAAGGATAGATAGGGAGGAATAGGGACCTTTTTTACTTTTATGAATACCTCCTCGCTACCCATTCACTTCACTCCCTTTATTGCCTTCTTTTTTAAGTTCGCCTGTAACAGTTGACAATGAAAATTCCGCACTACCTACCAGTTAAATAAAATCAAAAGATAATTAAGTTTGTAGTAAGATGCATTTATTCAACTTGGATAAGTACAAATGCATCTTTTACGTAGGGATCAAGAAGGATAAGCGCTCCGTAAAATATGTTTCAATTAAGTTCGAGTTCTGTTTTTTTATAAAATCTACACGGACGAAGTCGCGGATAACAGCTAGTAATCTATATATAGATTAGATTAGATTAGATTTTATTATCTCACATTATCAATTTCAAATTTACAAAAATTGTCTATATGTCCGAGCATAACGTGATCGTCAAAAATACATTACACAATGAAAAAGGAAAATTCAAAAAATGTCAAAGATAGAAAATAATGTAAAAATATACGAATTTTACAAATGTCAAAAATAAACTAAAATGTCTAATAAAAATATAACAACAATACTCAAAAGTATTGAAAATATCTAGTACAATAATAAAAATCGAATTTTAAAAACATGTCAAGGTATTGAATATTTGAGTATTTAATGTCAAAATAAAATGTGAAATGTCAAATTTACAAAAAAATAATTTAAAAATATGTCAATATCAATTATATTATAGAATCATTCAAATTTTAACATTAAATATTCATTTACATTATAAAATTCTTTTTCCAACAAAAGGTTTTTCAGTTGGCGACAAAACGTTTCGTCATTTGTCTCGTTTTTTAGGTGTTCGGGTAGGTGCTCGTAAAACTTCGGACCGATTACGCGTGGGTTTTTGTTCGCAAGTTCTGTTCGTATTGGAACTGATTCAAGTTTTCCCGCGCTCCGAAGATTTCGCCCATCGAATGAACGACGACCAAACTTTTCAATATTCACCCTGACATATTTAATAATTTCAAATAAGTACAATGAACTCAATGTTAGGATATTGTATTTTTTGAAGACTGACCTACATGTTGTTCTTGGTTTTGTTCCTGCAATTGTCCTCAACGCTCGTTTTTGGAGGATAAAAATTCGCTGGCGGTCGGTCGAATTTCCCCACAACATGACACCGTATGACATCACTGAGTGGAAATGTGCGTAGTAAACCTGCAGTATCACGGCCTCAGAGACTAAAGGACGTAATTTACGTAATGCATATGCGGCACTACTTAGCTTTCCACTCAGTGTCTGCAGGTGAGACTTCCAGTTGATGTTGGAGTCTAGCGTGAGACCTAGGAATCGGCACTCCTTGTGAAGCGGTACTGGACAGCTTAAAGCGGGCGGTGTTTGTAATGGCCGAGCACTAAATAGTTGTAGGTTTGATTTCGCGGGATTCAGGATTAATCCATTTACCGTAAACCACTCACGTAGCTGCTCATACGTTTTATTTAACTTTAAATTCAGCTGATCATAAGTTCGTGCGCATATGATCACAGTTGTGTCGTCAGCAAATAACACAGCTAAGCCGTCAGTTATAAACTTTGCCAAATCATTAATAATAATTAAAAACAATGTATTTCCCAAGGCTGACCCTTGAGGAATGCCAATGGTTACATTACCAGTTTTTGATCGAATTTTTTTACCATCTGCAGTTACCTGAACAGTTTGTTTTCTTTCTTCTAAGAAAGATTGTACCAGTTTAAGAGTCATATTTGTGATTCCGTAACAAGATAATTTTGCTAACAGCAAGTCTCTTTGTATCACGTCAAACGCTTTTGTTAGATCACAAAAAATACCTGCAGTTTTGTACTTGTCATCAATACCCGTAATGATTGAGTCAACAATTCTATGAGCTGCTCCGGTAGTTGATTTATTCTTCCTATATGCGAATTGCCTTTCTGTTAATAACTCATGTGTCTCTAAGTGTATCATAAGACTTTTTGATACAATAGACTCAATAATTTTTGAGATAGTTGGTACTATAGTTATCGGTCTATGATTCTCAACTTGGGTAGGATCACCTCTGCCTTTAAAAACTGGACAAACCCTAGTGCTTTTCAAGGCGTTAGGGAAAACTCCATTTGTGAACATGTCATTTATTAATACAACAAGTATATCTGCTAAAACTGGCCATATTGACAATAAGATGTTGACTGAAATATCATAAATATCTAGGGTATTACCAGTATGAAGCAAGTCTTTTAATATTTTACTTAACATGGGATTTGTTACAATCGGCAGTTCAAACATTGGTGGATTCAAATCATTTAGGTATTGGTTCAAGTACGTGATTGCTTTTTGTTTGTTAGGTTGTAAATTTAGGTTTGACGTGATGTTCAAGAAGTAATCATTAAACTTGTCAGGTACGTGGTCAGTTTCTAAGCATTTACCGTGTTCTACTAGGCGTGCAGGCTGTGATCGGCTTTTTGAAGATATCTCGTTATTAACGATTCGCCAGATCTCCCTAGAAGGGTTTTTAGACATTGTTATTGTTCGATCTATGTGGTTGCATCGGTCCCGCAAAGCTGTTGATTTAATTAGTTTAGAGTAATATTGAATACATTTTTCGATTTTACTGTCATTAGGGTATTGACGTTTTATTGAACAAAAATTATCGAATTTACTTATGTAGTCAGATAACTCGTCACTTAACCACGGAGTTCGGCACTTTTTTTTTATTAATACTTTTTTTATTGGGAAGTGAATGTCTAAATAGTTTGTCAGAATAGTAATTAGTTTACAAAATTTATCATCAATAGAAATATTCATTTCAATAAAATTCCAGTCATAATTAGCAATGTCAATGTAAAATTGTTGTATAGATTCATTAGTAAAGAACCGTCTTTCAATGTACCTATTCACGAATTCTTTTTGTGTAGTCGATATTGCAAATATCTGTGCGCTGTGGTCACTAATCGGGGTGTCAACCGGTTTTACGGTTACATCGCAGTCGATATAAAAGAAGAAGGTGACTGACTGTCTGACTGACTGACTGACTGAAATATCAACGCACAGCCCAAACCGCTGGGTCTAGAGATTCCAAATTTAGCATGTAGGTTCCTTATGAGGCCTAGGGGTGCACTGAGAAAGGGTTTTACAAAATTCCACCCCTAAGGGGGTAAAATAGGGGATGAAAGTTTGTATGAAAGTCCGTCAGTTTTGAAGTTAGGACCTTCAAAATTTGTATTTAGGCTGACGACTAAAAATAAATATTTATGTGTCTCAGGGTTTTTGAAAATTCGACACCCTTAAGGGTGAAAAGGGTGATGAATTTAAAAATCTTTATTTTTAAAGTAAAATCCACATAATTTATTATTTAGGCATTAATGATGTAATTCTAAGCAATGTTCATCACTGTTATTGTAATCCCACCCCAAATTCAACCCCTAAAAAGGGAAATGGGGTGAAAAAGTCTAAAAACCAATATGGGTATCATTTGTATGGTTTATCGGGTCGCTGATTACGAAAACTACAACAATTTTGAAATCCAACGTGGTGGACGTGAAATAACATCATCCCCTGGGGATGGGGTTGGGGTGCGATAGGTTTGAAATGTCTAAAAATAAATATGGGTGTCGTTTCTATGTTAGGGATAGCGGTTAAATTGGCGTTAGGGGTAGGGATAGGGGCAGGGATAGGGAGACGTAGAGAGGTAGAGATGTCGAGAGGTAGAGAGGTAGAGAGGTAGAGAGGTAGAGAGGTAGAGAGGTAGAGAGGTAGAGAGGTAGAGAGGTAGAGAGGTAGAGATGTAGAGAGGTAGAGAGGTAGAGAGGTAGAGAGGTAGAGAGGTAGAGAGGTAGAGAGGTGGAGAGGTGGAGAGGTGGAGAGGTGGAGAGGTGGAGAGGTGGAGAGGTGGAGAGGTGGAGAGGTGGAGAGGTGGAGAGGTGGAGAGGTGGAGAGGTGGAGAGGTAGAGACGTAGAGACGTAGAGAAGTACAGAGGTAGAGAGGTAGAGATGTAGAGAGGTAGACAGGTAGAGAGGTAGAGAGGCAGAGAGGCAGAGAGGCAGAGAGGCAGAGAGGCAGAGAGGCCGAGAGGCAGAGAGGCAGAGAGGGAAGGAAGGGGAGAGAGAGAGAGGGAGAGGTTTCTGAGTAATTTATGAGTAACGTCTGCATATTATATAAAATTCAGCTGGATCTTGAATTATACTTATTGATTTGCACAGGGTTAGTCCTGTTTTTCCTTAGTTTAAAATTACCCCGAAATGACGGGAAAATATCTCATTGCTTCGGAAAACCAGTAACAACATAAATACGAAATCCACGCGAGCGAAGCCGCGGGCAACAGCTAGTATTCACATAAACGTCTGTAATTAATTCAGATTTTTCCATTCACAAACTTCGGAGATAAGGTGGGGGAAAGGTATTTTTTTGTCATTTTTCATCATAACTTGAAAATTAAGAGTTGTAAAAAAATACAAAAATATATTTTAGAATGTACATGTAAAGCCCTTTCACATGATATCCCACTCGACCTAGTACCGATAATTTGAAATTTTGCCTTTAACATTAATACTCGTAATCATAATTTTTTCTTAATTCTTTTACGTGCCATTAAGTTAGACAACCATATTCTAAAATTATTCCAAATTTCAAGTCGATAGCATAAGTGGTTGCTGAAATATACAGGTGTGACAGACAGCCAGACAGACAGACAAAGCGGCATCATAAGGGTTCCTTTTTTTACCATTTTGGTATCGGAACCCTAAAAACAGACCTTTAAAGATCAGGCGCACACAACTTAGTATCAGTAACGGACTTCGTTTGGTTCCCTTTGGGTACAGAACCTTAAAAGCGAGATAGCGATCGTTCATTTTGAAAATTCACCCACGGTTTCACATTTGCGTCTTGTTTTTTAGGGTTCCGTAGTCGACAAGGAACCCTTCTAGTTTCGTCATGTCCGTCTGTCTGTCCGCACGTAGCACTATAGAAAGTTGTAATTTAATATTTTATAACACTGCTGCTTCACGGCAGGGGGTGGTACGTCTTCAAACGGACTTTGCACAAAAATCCTGCCACTTTCAGAATTTAGATTCAATAAGTAGTTAACAAAATAATCTAATTTTTTAATGCAAAATCTATTAAAAATGTAGAGATTTCTATATAACTAATAATATAAAGTGTTTTCCTGTGCGTGTAATTGTGGTCACAACACAACTAATCAGAAATATATAGACTGGGCTAAAAATATATATATATATTCTCGGAGCAAAACGGCAGCCTTTTTCTCAAAATTTTCCTAGTCTAATATGTACTTACATTCTACCTGTTTACATTCAAAGTTGTTTCATTGACTAAACTTATCTCTCGAAGATACGTAATTGGGTGTTTTCAACCAGCTTTTGGACGTTCAACTAGATAGAGCTGCGAGTAAGTACTAGGAAAATAGAAACACACAAAAATGTATAAAAATTATTAGGTAAGTCAGTTTGATTGCTGCTGTCAAAGGCCTGCGCACCACCTTTCGACACTTAATAAAACGTAGTTGACAAACGTCAAGAAAAGCTCCCTATTCTAAATCATATGATTACCTACCCTCCACTTCAGCGAAATTAAAATATGCTGACTAACAAACTGAAAGAGCTTTTCTACACCTTCCTGCTGAAATTCAGCAATTCTCTCGACTATTTTAACTGCGTTAATTTGTAGAAGCGCCCTGTCATTTTACATCGTCCACTTCTTGCTTAAATGGTAAAGACCAGAAAATTACACAGAATGCAACTTTGTAAAAATTTAAGCGACAATTTTTGTAAGTGGTGGTGATTTAGAGTAAATTCTGTCTAGGATTTTAAATATGTGTATTTTCAGAAAGAAGCTTAGTGTCTATTTTATTTTACTCGTAGTTTATTAATTTGAATGGAATTGAATCTTTCATAATGCGCACGGCCATTGTTGAATACTCTGCCTGCGTCTTTATTCCCGAGTTCATATAACCCGAATCTATTCAAGTCGCGATTAAAGAGTCTTCTTCTGGGCAAGCTTGTTCCATCGTCGACCTCATCTTTGTCCTCAAGACTAGATCGAGGTCAAGAGTAAGCACATTATGACAATAAAAAAAATGGAAGGAATCGTTGGCTAGTTGTAAGTCTGACTCTTGTCTACAATAACTTTCAAATCTCACCAATAGCCACTGACATGTAGCCTGGACGAAAACTTAGCTTTGCATGCAAATTTCCAAAAACGTGTATATCGACTGTAGCAACACATCAGTTGAAATTCCGACGGGGAAAGACTGCTCATTATACGTACGCAATGCTTTTCAGGTTACCTTTTCTATGACACATCTGACGGAATTTCCGTTTGTGCCATACTTGACGGATTTTCGGTAGCGGAACTTTCCGTGTCGCAATTTCCGCACGTATGTGGCGTAATAGTCACCTTATATCTCCAGTTCCCAGCCACGTTACTTAACTATCCTGATCGGAAAGAAAGAGCACTGTTATACCAAAAAATGTGGAAAAATATCTCACGTTCGCGAATCCATAGAACGGAAAGCTTGTAATGCGTAAAACAAATTACATTTCGCGCAGAATTTTCCTTAACCACTGCACTAAGGAAAGGCAAAGCTACATAAGTAACCTCTTACAGAAAAAGCTTCCTATTATCCCAATTGAATTCACCAATAAACTCCACCTATACAAGCCAATAAACTCAACCCATACAAGTCATACACAACCCATAACAGTTTACTCAAAAAGCACAAACCGGCAACGAACCATTTTGTGAATTCATTTGTGAAAGAGAGCAACATAAAGAGGCCACTTTGGGCGCGCAATACATTTTGATTTGATATCGCGGGCCAAAGGATTGGGGCCACAACTGCCAAGGAAAGGGCCAATAAAACTGCGCCTAAAAGCAAACAGTAATAAAGACGGAGAAAAATTACTAGTAACTGGTTTGCTGGGGTGGAGTAAAGAAAAAGCAGGGTGCGGAAATTGTTTTCATTAGGTCCAGATTTTTTTTTTAAATATAGGTCCTAGAGTAACATGATTTTCGCGCGGGCTTGCTCGGTTTGACGCATTGCTCTAAGACTATAGGTACCTATCTCAACTGATAGGAAGTGATGATGAAGTCGAAGATGTAGCATGCCTACCTAGAAGATGGCTATGTTCACTCTTGCCTCGAAAGATCCAGATGGTATTGTTCGGGGAACAAATCTGCAGGGAGTTTCACTTTTTAGGTGTGTAAAGATGAAGCAAAGCGTTTCGTGCGAATGTAACAAAAAGGTTATATAGGTATTTCATTAGGTGAATCGGCCCAAGATTCTGAACATCTTTTTTCCAAGAAGACAGGTCATAAGTCATAACACAAAAAGAAACGCTTCCCCTAGAAATTGCATTAGCTGAGGCGTTGGGAGGTCAAAAGTAAATTATCGTATTTTGGTCTGAGTTCTTTAAGAAAAGTAGTTCAGTGTCTTGGGTAGATTCACATCCTTCATGCTTCCTTTCGGTTGCATATTGGATTTTATCGTGTTGTGGCCAGAAAAAGAATAAGGTAACTACCATTCTTTTGTACCAGTTTAATCATTGGAGAGATGAAACCTCACATTCTCCAAAGCCAATTAGCTTTTGAGGATCGACAAGGGATCGACCAACAGGACGACATCCGTCAGGAGAGCATACATTGCTTTCTGGACCAAGGTCAGACAGACCTATTGGAGCTTCAAATACTCAATTGGCAACGAGTTGCATACAACATATAAAAATGAGTGTAGGAGGGCAAGATTTATACTTATAATAGGTCTTTACCTATGAAATTGCCGATTTTTTTTT
Organism: Athrips mouffetella; assembly: GCA_947532105.1. Taxonomy (NCBI): domain Eukaryota; kingdom Metazoa; phylum Arthropoda; class Insecta; order Lepidoptera; family Gelechiidae; genus Athrips; species Athrips mouffetella. Next base: position 3,262,832 of record OX383969.1, on the reverse strand, counting down.
ACAGATTAATGAGATCATAATTCCTATAATTCTAATGCAATTTTTTTTTTTTCATTTGTCTTATATTTGAAAGTTGACTTCAAGGTTATCAATTTACGCATAAAATAAAGTTTTTATTTTTAGTTTGATATATAAAATTAAAGGTTCGAAAATTGTTCGTCTTAAATGTCATCCGATTTCATCATTAGATTTGTTATATTTTTATACAGATAATATTTTTCGAAAATAAAATTTAAGCTTCTGTTAGCTTAATGTCTTACCAATATTTGTTCAAAAAATTTAAAAAAATTGATTTATAATTCCTAAGAAAAATGCAAAAATTTTAGTACTGAAAATTGAGTTTCACTAAAATTTGCCATATAAAACGGCAATTTCATAGGTAAAGACCTATTATATTAAATTATGTCACCTTCATTTAAAGTTCAATCTATAACCCGTTTCAAGAGTCATTACCAACGCTTACCAACACACTTTGCAGCTAGAAAAAGCTGTCAGAAAAAGCTTCTTTTTTTCGCCTGGTTTTAGAGTCATGGCTGCAAAATGTGTTGGTAAGCGTTGGCATTGACTCATGAAACGGATAATAGAGAGTCAATTTTAAAAAAACCTTACATAAAAATGTTAACCCGTCAACAAACAGACCCCACCCGAAAACCCGAATCGTGGAAAAACCGCCCGAACAACGTTAGCGCCGGTAAATTAATTTCTTTCACTCGAAGACGCACTTCTCGAAACAAAGAAACATGTCGGATGGCGGCTCACACGCCCGTAACGTAAACAAACCTTACTTGTGCAGTAAATAAGACTGTAAAAAGAACCTTCATTCTGTTTCATTGCGCGGTGAAAAAGTCAGCAGTAGGGTTTTAAGGCATGTAGTATTTTATCTGCTCTTTTGTTCGTATTTCTTAATCAAATTACCAAATTTTGAATTTAAATTTATTGACGTTAGTAGAAACTGAGACGTAATAACACATAATAATATTGAGATTGAACGTAATAGGAATCCAATTTTCAGAAAATTCATCAAATTAATCGTTCTGGAGGACACAGAGATTTAGGGAAAGGTATAGACGAAGTAAAAAATATTGGGGAACAATTCACTCAAAGTCATCAGATCTGATCCCAAACTAGGCAAAGCATGTAGTTTGGGTACCAGAGACTGATTAACATGCATAGATATATAAATAACACCCAGACACAGAACTTACACTCATGTTCATACCACAAATGTTCAACCTGAGCCACAGAATATATAATAGTAAGCGAGATCGAACCCGTGGCCCACGGCGTAAAAGGCAGACTCACTACCAACTACACAAACGGGCCAGTCATATGACAACTTTCCTCTAGAATCTGCTCACAAAAAGACCATATATTGGCAATATGAGCTCTCCACTGGCCTTTGCAGCGCGATGTTTGCCAAAGCTCCGGACCGCAACTGCAATATGCCTTCCGTTTACACTAGCTGGACACATACAGCCTTTGAATAGGTTTCATATGAACAAAACAAATGTTGATGGTTAGTCAATAGGGACGTAATAGTGTTTTCTCAAACATGCTTGGAAATTCGATCATAATTCTATCAACTTTCTGCGACATAAATCAAAATATCTGTATTAGTGCGGTCAGTTAGCTGTTTCACGTTGACACGAATTATACTATTAAATTATATATTACATTTAATTACTATTTAATTATATATTACAATTTCACCAATTTTTCCGGGTACTAATTAGGTACTTACATAGCTCTCAATTTTTGATAGGAACCAATTTTGTATTTTCAAAAAATTTCCATAGAAAATTCAAGAATTGGCTCCTATCAAAAATTAAGAGCTAGGTATGGTACCTAACCATTACCTGGAAAAAATTTGGTGCAATTTGGTGAATTTGGCAATATAAAGGATTAAATACTCGCGAGCAGCTGCCTGCAATGTTATAAGTATGAAAATTCATTTCTATCGAATTTTGCGACCGAGCAGGCGACCAAGTAAATTACTATGAAAACTCATTGTAAAAGTGAAATGTACCAACAACACAGATATTAATCTTTAATCCCATGTATATAAAAGAAGAAGGTGACTGACTGACTGACTGACATATCAACGCACAGCCCAAACCGCTGGGTCTAGAGATTCCAAATTTGGCATGTAGGTTCCTTATGAGGCCTAAGGGTGCACTAAGAAAGAGTTTTACAAAATTCCACCCCTAAGGGGGTAAAATAGGGGATGAAAGTTTGTATGAAAGTCCGTCAGTTTTGAAGTTACGATCTTCAAAATTTGTATTTAGGCTGACGACTGAAAATAAACTTTAACTTATCTCAGGGTTTTTGAAAATTCTACACCCTAAGGGGTGAAAAGGGGGATGAAGTTGAAAATCCTTTATTTTTAAAGTAAAATCCACCAAATTTATTATTTAGGCATTAGGGTCGTAATTCTATGCGACGTTTATCAATGTTATTGACATTTTACCCCAAATGCAACCCCTTAAAAAGGGAAATGTGGTGCAAAAGTCTAAAAACCAATATGGGTATCGTTTGTATGGTTTATCGGGTCGCTGATTAAGAAAACTACAACAATTTTGAAATCCAACGTGGTGGAAGTGAAATACCATCATCCCCTGGGGATGGGGTTGAGGTGCGATAGGGTTGAAATATCTAAAAATCAATATGGGTGTCGTTTGTATGGTTTATCGGGTCGCTGATTACGAAAACTATAAAAATTTTGAAATCTAACGTAGTGGACGTGAAATACCATCATCCCCTGGGGATGGGTATGGAGTGCGATAGGTTTGAAATGTCTAAAAATCAATATGAGTGTCGGTTGTATGTTTATATAGTTAAGGATAGGGATAGCGGTTAAGATGGGGTTAGGGGTAGGGATAGGAGAAGGGATAGGGATAGGAATAGGGGAAGGGGCAGGGTCAGGGGCAGGGATAGGGAGAGGTGGAGGGGAGGGGGTAAGGGAGGGGTAGGGAAAGGGTTAGGGGGAGAGGGAGAGGGTGGGAAAGGGGTACAGAGAGTAGGGGGAGGGATGGGTAGAGGGAGGGGGGTAAAGGCAGGGGGGAGAGGGGGAGGGAGAAGAATGGAGAGAGGGAGGGAAAGGGGGGAGGGGAAGGGGGAAAGGTAGGTGTGAGGGGGGAAGGGGATGGAGAGGGAGAGGGGAGAAGAGGGAGTGGGGTAGGAGGGGGAGGAGGAAGGGGGAGGGGAAGAGTGCGAGAGGGAGTTAGAGAGAGGGGGAAGGGAGAGGATGGTAAGGGGGGGGTGAAGGATGAGGGGAGAGGGACGGGGAGGGAATGAAGGAGGGGTAAGAGGGAGGGGCGAGGGAGAGGAAGAGAGAGAAGAGAGGGGGAGAGGAAGGGAGAAGGGGGGGGGGCGAGGGAGAGGAAGAGAGAGAAGAGAGGGGGAGAGGAAGGGGGGGGGCGTGCAGGGGGGGGATAGAAAAGGATAGATAGGGAGGAATAGGAACTTTTTGACATTTATGAATACCTCCTCGCTTTCTTTTTTAAGTTCGCCTATTGACAATGAAAATTCCGCACTACCTAACAGATGAATAAAATCAAAAGATAATTAAATTTGTAGTAAGATAGCATTCAACTTGGATAAGTGCAAATGCATCTTTTACGTAGGGATCAAGAAGGAAAAGCGTTCCGCAAAATATGTTTCAGTTAAGTTCGAGGTCTGTTTTTTTTATAAAATCCACGCGGACGAAGTCGCGGGTAACAGCTAGTATAACAATATTTGAAAACCCTGTTTGAATCGGTCCGGTAGTTTTTTCAAACTCCACGCATTTGGTGTCGCAAGCACAGCTAGTAGTCTAGGCAACGAAGCGGATCGTTGTATGAAGACCCCCGCATTAAATCTTCAGTTGATGAAACTTTGCTGGGGTATTACACTACATGAGACAAACCTTCTATAAAGAAATAAAAAAAAATCGGTACTTTTAATTTTCCATGCAAAAATTACAAAAAATGTATGATTTTTTTTTTGGAAATTTTTATTTGGATATTTTGAATTTACATTTAATTCATGATTCTTTATCATCCTGTCAAATAAAATCTGCCTAAGAAAATGTTGGGGTCAACTGCTTCGTTGCCTACACAGTTTGAAAAACTTTAAGCGAATAAAACTTTTAGAAAATGAAAAAAAACAATCGTCCTCTCCCTCCATAAAAGCTGTCCATTAAAGTTTGCATTGTGCAATGTGCATGGAGGGGTTGATTTTTCTTTTCATTTTCTGAAAGTTGTTCAGTTACGTTGCCTTTCAGTTTTTGGACACCTGTCCCTTACACCCTTTATACCACCTGTGGTCACCAACCATCGCGTCCAGACATTAAACGGTAGTTTATTCTGCATTTTTCATAGAGCGAAAGATAAAACACAAAACTCATAAACTTTAGGATCAAGTCGGAAATCTTGTTTGCTCGTGTCTTTACAAAAATATGAAACAAACAAAATGCTTCTGCTCATGCAAAAATGATACAAAAGAAGCATGGTCGAGCGTAAGCTGCATTGTGCAGGATTTATAACAGTGTACAGAGTATTGTATGCACAGCAGAGAAAACAGAGACATGGACATTCGTAATTCGTCTACCAATGTTCCACTCGTCGGACTGGGTTTTGCTTTTGTACGCTTTATTTTAGAAACGACGGATTACGCAGTGTAGTGTTGAAAACAGAGAAATCTCAATGAGAAAATTATTTCGCTAAGACACTGTTTTTATAAAAGCAAAATAATAATAAAGGTAAAGACCTCAAAAGCCGCCTTCTTAAGTTGTAAGTCAAAAGCTTGACAATCACGGAGAAAATAATGTGCAATCATTGTAAAATTATCGATCAATTTTAATAGAATAATCATAAAATCCCATGAAACGTCCACTGCAGGACAGGGAATAGAATAAATAGAATAGAATAAGTCTCAAGGGCTGTAGATGGCTTTCTATAATCGTAATCACCAGTAGAATAGAATAAAAATGTGTGAGATTGACATCACCTAACGAAATTGTGTCTAACAGCTATACATATTATAATTATATTCTACTAGGGTTTACGATAACAGAAATACACTTGCCTAGGTACCAGAGAACAGGTCACACATTCATATCGAATACCTACTGAAATCACTTTATAACATCTGAAGCTTTTGTAAAATTTTGACATTTGATCCCCTTAGAGCAACGCGTGTCAATGTTGATTCCTAGCCTCGTATAGCAGTCTTCCATAAAGTAGAAAATTATTTATTTGTCAAAACTTGCAATATAAAGTGAAAGAGATGTATTAAGCTATGGTATTTAAATAATAAATTTGGAGGGGAACCATTCACGCAAAGTCACATGATCCCAAACTAGCCAAATCCTGTACCAGACACCGATATACATTACATAAATAGATAAATAACATCCAGACATAAAACAAACGCTGGTGTTCATCACTCAAAATGTTTGCCCTGGGCGAGGCTCGAACCCGCGGCCCACGGCATAAGAGGCAGGCTCACTAACTAAGTCGAAATGGGCCAGGCCAGTATTAGATGATGGATGACAGAAGACATGAGGCCATGCTGTTATATATTTTTCCACATCTATCCAACTAGCAACGGATTTTTGCCGTTCTAGAAAAATTAAAATATGAAATTTTATTTGAGTACTGTTGCGCATGCCCTACTCTGCACTATCGTCATCGTTGTCACAATGTGTCGAGCAGGCTTCGACAGCTCTTCTCTACGTCGCCATTTTGTATCTCTGGGGGGTAGGGGGTCAGGGAGTTCACCAATATTGATGGGGCTATTGTGACCCCCCTTTTAACTAGCTGCACTTTGTTCTGCGTGCTGCGATTCTGCTGATGTGTGAGCTGAGTTGTCCAGGCTATAGAGAGCTTTAGTTCTTCGAGGGGACACACGGATGAACGTTGGGCGACGAATTTGTTCGGCAAACATACGCACGCACGTGGTACGCAATAGATAAGGAGAAAAATTTGACGCTAGCCTAATTTGAACCTGCAACCTTCGTGCCATTTAAAAGCTTGCCCAGTCACTGAAACTTTATATGGAGTGATCGCTGTTTTCCCGTGCCCAACATTTCTTTAAGAAACTGAACAACAAATTTCATTAAAACTTAATGGATATCATTACAAACACAGCATTGAAAATCTAGAGCTACTTAAAAAACCGAATTCTGAAATGTGTATTTTTTAGGCTTGCCCTGGGGACAGAGATGAGGTCGATACGATGGAAAAAGATTGCCCAGAAGAAGCCTATTCGGGTTATAATATGAACCCGGGAACACAGACGAAGGCAAAGGAATGTGGGAGAATATTTCAGAAAAGAACTTATTACTTAGTATAAACACCCGAATATTGACGTGCTCGACGCGATCGCTCTTTTTTACCTTACCTATTACGAAAGTTAAAAAATATAAATAAAATTCTGATATTAATCGAGAACTTTTAATGGGACGAAAAATGCCTTATTAGTTTTTACCCATATAATCTTTATTGCATGAAAATTACAAAAATACAATTCTTGAAAAGATTACATGCAAAGGCGGACTTATATCTCATTTATTATCTCTTATATTACTTATCCCTAAGTGAGATCTCTACTAGTCAACCTTAGAGTGATTAACGTTACACGATTAGCTTTCTTCTATGTCTATCTTCAGAAGCGATCTGGTGGGTTTTTTTTTATATAAAACGGTTAACACGATAATTTTCGGACTCTAGAATCTATAGCTTGATGTAACTTTAAAGATTTGGTCGATTAAAAAATCAATCAGTAGTTTTTCCCAGCATTAGTGCAACCAATGAGAGATCAACTTCGACTGGACGCTTCGTATTCGTTTACCAAGATACCTTGCATTTTGTGTATACTTTAACACAATGCTCTAAGGTCTATTTTAGCCGAATAAAAGGACTTTAAGTTTGGCATAAAGGCTATTATTTCGTGACTATTGAGAATGAGCTGTCGACGTTGACGTATTGCAGGCTTTTCACTGCTACGGATGCAAATTGATCAGCTGGAGTAGTTACTGTTGATTTAATTTTGTTCTGAAGTCTCGTCCCCTGTATGGAGAATGTATAAGGTTTAGGGGACTTCGTGTTTTTGTTTCAGCATGCGGGCTGAATTCGGTGGCTTTAACTGTGGATAGAGTCTATTGGTCAATAGACTTTTTAGTCTAAAGCCATGATTTTATGCGACCTGAGTAATAGGACGTCTTTCGGCTGATCAGAATAATTTACAACCATAAAGTAAAAAGGTTAATCTGCTTATCAAACTTTTCTCATAAAACATATACCTGGGCGGTCCCAGAAATATTCGACCTTACTTACTTACTGGCAGTTTTTATTTGATTAAATACTCTTTTTAGGAAGCGTGAACATTAAGAAATTTAAATTTAGAATTCGAACGCGCTAGGTCATTTGGCATTTGTTCTGAAGCATACTTAGTGAATGTTGTCATCGAATTTTTCGATAATGGATAAAATTGGTGTTCGTTACGTAATTCAATACTTTTATTTGAAAGGTCTCAGCCCAACTAATATCAAAGTGGAGCTTGATTCTACTTTGGGGGAGTCTGCTCCTTCATTTACAACAATAAAATATTGGGTGGCAGAGTTCAAGCGCGCCCGCTCGAGCTGCCAAGATGAACATCGCAGTGGACGACCAAATGAGGTGACTAATCCAGAAATAGTAAAAAAAGTCCACAAAATTGTACTGGATGACCGTCGACTGAAAGTACCTACGCGAGCTAGCAGATATGGTAGGCATTTCAAAAAGTGCAGTCCATCGTATTTTAACAGAAAGCTTGGACATGAGAAAGCTATGCGCAAGATGGGTGCCGCGATTACTCACAGTAGAACAAAAACAGCGCCGTGAGGATGTGTCAGTCGAATGTTTAGCAAAATTTCGCAGCAACAGAGCCGAGTTTTTGCGTCGATTTATCACCATGGATGAAACATGGGTTCATCACTTTACACCTGAGACTAAGGAACAGTCAAAACAATGGACTGAAAGAGGAGAATCAGCTCCAAAGAAGGCAAAAACAGTTCCATCGGCAGGAAAAGTCATGGCTTCAGTTTTCTGGGACGCGCGTGGCATAATTTTTATAGATTATCTTCCAAAAGGAAAAACCATTAATGGCGAGTATTATGCCAACTTATTGCAGCCTTTGAGTGAAGAAATAAAGAAAAAAAACCGGCCAAGTGCAAGTCGGACTCGCGCACTGAGGGTTCCGTACCACCACATAAACATAATTATATTTCGTCGCTTCATTCGAAGATATAGTTTGTTTACAAGTAGTACTCCTCAATTCGCCAGGCAGACGATGCACGCATTTAAGAGTAATTCATTTGATTCTCTTATTTAAAACGATTTCCGTTTCCGTCCCGTGTTCACTTCACCACTGTAGCTGACATTCGCTTCATTCCTTTTTCGTGCGGGGCAGTGAACGCACGCGTCCCATGCCGAAGCGCAATGTTCAATAAGAAGTAGGTAGATTATACCTGAAGTTGTAATATTGAAGTTAAATTACAAATATTTAAAATTATTTTCGATAAAATAAGTTTTTGCTCCGTGTGTTAGTGTAATCGTACTGGATTCAAAACTTTTCAGTAAGTGTTGTTTTTTTCAAGATTACCCACATGTTCTATTCTTAAATTTGCTAAACAAATTGAAGTGTTTATTACGGCCTATCTTGCGGCCCGATACCTACAGTTACTTGTTTTGTATACAAAAATGTAACATGATAACGTAACGACCATGATTATAACCTATCGGTCGCACCCAGAACTTTTACCAAATGATGGAAAATGTAATAAGATAGACGTAAAAATGTTCACCATATAATGACATTTTGTTTATGATAATTCCGACAAATGTTAGAACACTAATCAAGAGATTTTGAACCCTTTTCAATATTTTTTTTTTGTAGATAATTACTACAAAAGTTCATTAACACCTACACAGGCTTAAAAATTTTAGCCTTCGTTTACGTCATACAATTTTATCTTTTCTTGCCTTCCGACAAACAAAGTAAAAATAAAGGAAAGTAACAAAATTAAACGTTACCGACGTATTAAATATACGTGTGTGTGACGTGCATTAGGTGTTTTTTCGTCTAATGGCGAAAGTTACGAGGGTAAGTAAAAAATGAAATATTTTTTTTGTGTTTTAAACATTTATTACCAAGTGAATCATAGAACAACTTACGTCGGAATGGACTGCGAGTCAATTGCGACGGCAGTAACTTCGAGTTACCCCCTAATATTATTTACGATGTGTTACGTGAATGGATATGATGGAATGCGATTGTCTATCTATTATTATGTCGGGATTGACTGCGAGTCAATTGCGACGGCGTTAACTGCGAGTTAAGGCCAAATAATATTGACAATACGCGATATCTACATAGATATGAACTGTGGGTTACCAAGTATCTATTGCTTGTCGGGATTGACTGCGAGTCAATTGCGACGGTGTTAACTGCGAGTTAACGCCACATATTATCGAAAATACGTGATGTATAAAGTTGCCTATCTATTATTATGTCGGGATTGACTGCGAGTCAATTGCGACGGCCCTAACTGCGAGTTATGGCCAAATAATGTAGACAAAAATCGACATCTGAATATATTTTTACTGCGATTCAACTATCTATTGTCTGTCGGGATTGGCTACGAGCCAATAACGACGGTGTTAACTGCGAGTTAACGCCAAACTATCTGTTGGTTGTCGGGATTGACTGCGAGTCAATAACGACGGCTTAACTGCGAGTTATGTCAAACCATATCAGCATAAATCATGCATAAAAATACAAGATCTATTTTCACGTCGGAATCGACTGTGAGTCAATCGTAACGGCGTTAACTGCGAGTTAAGGCCAAATAATGATTAAAATATGCGATATTAAAATTGCTATTGACTGAGAGTCAACTTTTTATTGTTAAGGTCGGCATTGACTGAGAGTCAATTGCGACGGCAGTAACTGTGACTTAACGTCAAAATTTATCGTCAATTAAAACAATAATATCAAGTTCATCTATGTGTGTCGTCTGCGATACATTGTCTTTAGTTTTCACAACAAGCCTTTTTGTTTGTTAACTATAACCAGAATATTTTTATTGTAAAATACCCACCTACTAAAGTTTTATTTTTGGGTGCCAGTAATAGGAAAAAGAACAAAACCGTCCATGAGACAAAAGATCATGCTAGCCCCTAAGGTCTGGACACCTGAGGAGTCTTCTAGACACCTTAGGCGTCTACGTCTGATACGCCAAACTTGTTCTCTATCATATTCACGACACACTGTCGAACTATTGTACGCCTAAGTATATTGAAAAAAGGCATGCCTATAGACAAGTACATACATACTACACATATTACCGGTTTATTGTAAATGATTACAAACACCGATACTAAATTGCTAATTGAATTCCAGGCTTAGATAAAAATATCTCCGCTTTCATGTACAAGTATCTGTAAAAGACAAAACTTGTTTTTATAAAAAAGTTAAAGCAAATAAAACTATTGAGAGATAAAGATGCATCTTTTCAAACGTCGGGAGCTCGTTTAACCCACCAGAAGAAGCCTTGGTCGGGTCCTCGTTACCCGTCAAATGGGGGGGGGAGCGAGGTTACAGGCAGGCTCTGGCCTTATCCCCAAGCTCAAGCAGCATCGACTAAAAGTTACAATCCATCCAAAACTCATGCTCCAGCACAGAACCGTAACACAAGTACATGCTGGTATAATACAATGTCATTATAACTGTTGCATAATGGAAAATGTTTTTATTTCAACACTTCCTGTGTCCGGATAATTCTCCGAAGTAGAAAATCGAAATATTTCATAACCACAATGTTGTTATAATTATAATACATGCATAAGCATGAACCCTAAACACCACAGTATCCTAGTGTTACCTGAAAAAAAAACGAGGAAATAATATTCCGTGTAGTGCTAATGTAACGTGAAATCCACGTTTAAAATTTACCCTCAAGAAAAGCCAATATACAAAGTTTATATTGATTGTAACTGGAGAATAAGTTCCTATTTCCAGCGTTACAATTGTTACGAGTTACATTCCATCGGAATTTATATTGGGTACCTAAATTTAAAGCACCAGAACGCAATAGCTGTAACCGATTTATTCTAAATCCAAGAAATAAATGTACCTATTGCAACGTGTCATTCAACCGCCTCAAAAATTATGTTTTGAAAAACGGCTTCCTTGCTACGAAAAGCCCATCTCTTAATTTATGTTTTTAAGATAACCGAAAATTTCTACATTTAAATTTTCAACATAATATATGAAAGAAGTCACGCTATATAATTCTTCGATTTTGCAACCGTGCCTTATGAATATTATGATATTTTAGAAGATCTTATCTGATGGTATGGTAATGTTTCGACAAATGCTGCCCATTACAAGATACTTTTCTTACAGAAAGAAATTAAATACAGACACCTCCCTAACTAGTACCTAGTGTGGAGCAGTAAACAAAACCTAAGGCTACTAAGAAGGCCGAAGATGTAAAATATTTGTTTTAAGGATACAAAAAAAAAAAGTATGTAGGTACCATACCATATTGTACAAATAACCTGTCAAAATTGGCAATGGTACGATTGGCACAATATTTATTTATTTAAATTTTACGAAACACAAATTGCTGCAGGTGCCAGCTGAGTCAATGAAAGTCACTCCCAGGCTCTGTGTGCAAACTCTTAAGACATAGCTTTCAAGTTCGCTGTACTTTTTGCTCTTAGCGACAATCCTTACCGATTTATGTTTTTTTTATGAAAACGAGATCCGGACGCTAAAGCTATGGATACTTTATCCTTTGTCCTGGACATTTTACGCGGTTCTGCCATTTTTTGTTTCCTTTTATATTTGGGAAAAATTACTGATGACGAAGGCACCAGTATTTTGTGTTTTCACAAGGCCTTCTCTGCCTTTTAGCCCATCTTAATTATTTATATCATATAAAAAATGAAACTTTTATAATCCATATCAGAGTATACTGTTCCTTTTTAACTTATCTAACAGGTCCTGCGAGAAGCATTCACGCGCCACTTGATCCTCTCGCTTGCACTGATGTTCTCTTGAGCTTCGCTGTCTGAGGCTCCTATTTAACAGTATATGTCAAAATAAGCTTTGGGTAACAGCTTGTCCCCAAAAAAAAAGAAAAGCGCAATCGTGTTTGAGAGTCCTACAACCAACAACTATTGTTATTTTTAACAAAACAACGTGACAAGATGTGTGGTTCGTATGAAGAGCTGTACAACGGCTCTCTTGACAATCATCGTTTGGCGTAATCTTTGCTACTTACTTATTAGGTGATAGAATTGGTTTAAAACCTTCTTCTACTTACAATCACAAGCCTAATAGGCCTAGATATATAATAGTTACTTGGGTTGGGACATACAACTAATAAGTAAATAAGTGTGTATCTAAATAGTCCCTTAATTTAGAGTTAATGATGTTAAAATAAAATGAACAGATCAGCGATTTTACTATATGCTCATGGGCACAAACATCTTCAATAATAAAAGTGAATACTTATATTATTTTGCAAATAATGGAGTTCAGATAGCCATAACGTATTTAATCAAACTTCTACTGCGGGCTAAGATTAGCCAATATTGTTCTAATATTATTTAACTGAATATATTATACACACGTGTTCTGTCCATATTTTTGTTCAAAAAATAAAATCAATAACTGCCAATGTGGGAAAATTGTAAATATCAATTATAATCCACGTTAATCAGCTGCAGCTGTGATTTATAAGCTGGTTGATTTACCAGAATCATACTATCTGAGAGAAGACTTGTCGACACATGCATCTTCCCCGCTTTGCAACTCTCTCAGCCTCGACTCGTGAAAACAGCTGGCTGGACCAGCACGTCTAGCACTTTTATTAGTTTGATATATTAGACCAGTAAATGATTTCGTAATATCAGTTGTATTGAATGAGTAACTTATTATAATAAGTTGATTTTTGTTGCTTACTTGCTTTTGGGATAAATCAAAGGTTATTTATTATCTGCTTGGATCAGCAAATTACAGATTTTTTCAATGAATTACTCTTTGTAATTCGTTGGCTTAGATAGTTAAACTAGAAACATCTTGTATAGTTATACATTTGTTTCACAGTAACCAAACAAAACTTTGTTCTCTAAACATCTACTTGTAAACAAACTATATCGTCGAATGAAGCGACGAAATATAATAGATGATCAAACGAACTCCAGGAGTGAAGTTCGATCGTTATTATATGAGTCGCTTCATTCTAAGATATAATAATATAACAACCCTCCCTCCCAAAAAACCAAACACTGTGACACAAGTTGTGGTTTCCACCCAAATGCAAAGTTTTGTTTAAAGGTTCATAGGTACAGACTCTAAAAAATGAAGCGAATGTCAGCTACAGTGGTGAAGTGAACACGGGACGGAAACGGAAATCGTTTTAAATAAGAGAATCAAATGAATTACTCTTAAATGCGTGCATCGTCTGCCTGGCGAATTGAGGAGTACTACTTGTAAACAAACTATATCTTAGAATGAAGCGACTCATATAATAACGATCGAACTTCACTCCTGGAGTTCGTTTGATCATCTATTGTATTAGTTGAAATTTCAGTAAGTTAATGTGCTAGATTTTTTTAGTCCGACACGCGCTTGACCAAATTTTATTATTTGTTGTTATTTAAGACTGCATCCCGTGTTTGACGCAGACGCGTAATAGGTACTGAACGCAACTTGCTGGTAGTGTGCGTGGTCACGCACACATAAACGAACGCTTCCAGACCCGAACGAAAGTTAGTAACTCATAATTAATTAAAAAAAAAATGTTTTTGGTTGAGTTAGGGTAATAACAAAAATATCAGAGGTCATCCAAGTATCAACTATCATTCACGCATCACTTATCATTCGCACATAACCCATCATACACTCATCATCATTCCTCCGCATCATTCATTACATACGCGCATCACTCATCATCATTCATCTACTCATCAACTATCATCCGCGCATCACTTATCATCCGAACATCACTCATCATCCGCTCATCATCATTCATCCACTCATCAACTATCATCCGCGCATCACTTATCATCCGAAAATCAGTCATCATCCGCTCATCATCATCATTCATCCACTTATTAACTACCATCCGCGCATCACTCATCATCATTGATTCACTCAATCAACTATCATCCGCGCATCACTCATCATCCACTCATCATCGTTGATTCACTCAACAACTATCATCCGCGCATCACTCATCATCATTCATCCACTCATCAACTATCATCCGCTCATCAACTATCATCCACACATCACTCATCATCATTGATCCACTCATCAACTATCATCCGCGCATCACTCATCATCATTCATCCACTCATCAACTATCATCCATGCATCACTCATCATCATTGATCCACTCATCAACTATCATCCGCGCATCACTCATCATCCACTCATCAACTATCATCCGCACATCACTCATCATCCGCTCATCATCATTCATCCTTTCATCAACTATCATCGGCGCATCACTCATCATCGTTCATCCACTCAACAACTGACATCCGCGCATCACCCATCATTATTCATGCACTTATCACTTATCAGCCGCGCCTTACTCATCATCATTCATTCACTCATCAACTATTATCCGCGTAGTACTCATCATCATTCATCTACTCATTACCCATTACCAGCTGGTCTGCCAGTTACCCATCATCTGCCGGTTATTCATTATTTGAAAGTCACCCATCATCCGCCAATTACTGCTAGTATATCTAACGACGGGTGGCTGAAAGATTATGAGTTACGGTGGTAACTTTTAATTAGTTCTTGATAGAAAAAGGTATGAATGTACTCATGATTCTGAACAACTTTCCCCAAGGAACATAGGTCGAAATACGAAAATCAAGTTTTGACCTCCCATAGAAACTGCATCAGCTGATAGCGCATTTTGTATGGGAGGTCAAATTTGGTCCCGACAACTCTTCATAACCGATACAAAAATTAATCCATTTAAATCCGTGCCATCGTTGAACATTTCGTTGTTTTTGTGATCGAAAGATCAAAGAACACATACTAACGATCAAAAGGCAGTCTTATTTCGGAAAGCCTGGCCATGGAAATCCGTCTCAAGAGGAAAATCTAACAGACCTGTCGAAATAATGTAGCCTGTTTCCTGCCTAAGTTTGGCGCCGTTAGCTTCATTTAAAAAAGTAATCCATTTAAATCCGTGCCATCGTTGTACATTTCGTTGTTTTTGTGATCGAAAGATCAAAGGACACATACTAACGATCAAAAGGCAGTCTTATTTCGGAAAGCCATGCCATGGAAATCCGTATCGAGAGGAAAATCTAACAGACCTGACGAAATAATGTAGCCTGTTTCCTGCCTAAGTTTGGCACCGTTTGCTTCTTTGAAATAAATGGTACAGCAGCACTGCACTTACTTTCTCGCAATACTCAAGGAAAAACTATCAACCGCAAACTTAAATTTGTAATGCCATACATATAGTATGGAAATACAAACTTTTATATACGTTTTTCCAAAAAAATAATCGAATGAAATATATTCATCAATTCAGAATTCAAATTGTCAAACGTTAAGGCCGGTATTTCACTGGGACACTCGTAGAGCGACTGGTAGCGCGACTGGTTGCGCCACTGGTGTCCGTAACTAGACACCAGTAAAGACACACCCTGCGGCCACAGTATTAAGGGCTATCTTTCACTGGGAGTGGTAGCGCGACCAACAGCCGGATTGGTTGCGCCGCCAAATTGGTTGGTCCTTAATACTGTGGCCGCAGGGTGTAGCGATTCTGGTGTCTAGTAACGGACACCAGTAGCGCAACCAGTTGCGCCACCATGGTGTCCCAGTGAAATACCGGCCTAAAACAAACCTCAACGATTTTGAGTAAATCACATGTTTAACTTTTGGTAGTACTGGAACAGCCTTTATATAAATTTTCAAAGATCAATGGATACTACCGTAGGATACTTGCATGGAGATTTTGTTAATTTCCCAACACATGTTCCTTATGGATAATTGTTCAGTTTAGTCTACTGAGCAAGCCCTTTCATTTTTTGGTAGACCCTGTGTACTAAATTTTATAAAAAATATCATAAAGAATATCCAGTCAGGTAGACAACCAATCCAGGATTAATATTATAGAAAATTTTAATAAACTCAATGGAACCAATTTTGGGTAAATCACATATTTACGATTGGGTGGTACAGGAACACCCCTTATATGAAATTACACACATCAATTGATACTGGCGCAAGATATCTTATTGCTTGGTCATGCAAAGTTTCATCAAGATTCTATGAGCCGTTTTTGAGAAAATTTCAATTTTTCATTTTCGTTGTATGACAGCTACCCTCAAAATGAGAGCCAGCAAGAAACCACTTAGAACCCTACGATGGATTTGCATAAAACTCCTAAATTCAAAATATGGTGTCAATCGGACCATTCGTTTAGCCGCTAGGCCAAAGCGTGACGGACAGACCGACCGACCGAGCGACCGACCGACGGACGGACGGACGGACATTTTTGGGAGACTAGTTTTTTATGATGTATAAGTGATATAGAACACATTTTTAGATTTTTTGAATTTTTAGATTTTAGTTTTAAGCCTTAGTATTATATGACGCATTTTTAAAAGAGTATTATTTTGTTATTGTATTTATTGACTATGAAATTGAATTTGCTATGTATTACGTCTTGAGATATGTTTGACTCTACTGTTTTATTTATGAATTAGCTAATTGTGTACTCCATTATTGCGACACCCTCAACAGGGTTATTGTACTAGCACTTATACATAAATTTAAGATCCTTTCACTGTACAATATGCAAATAAATATGAATATGAATATTTTTGAGAAAATTAGAAATACTTTTTTTTTTCACGAATACAATACCTTTCTCGCTCCGCTCGAAAGTAAAAAGTAATCCATTTAAATCCGTGCCATCGTTGTACATTTCGTTGTTTTTGTGATTGAAAGATCTAAGGACACATACTAACGATCAAAAGGCAGTCTTATTTCGTAAAGCCATGCCATGGAAATCCGTCTCAAGAGGAAAATCTAACAGACCTGACGAAATAATGTAGCAAGCAGCACGTTCAAGTTTCCGATCATTGACCCTAAACAGCTCTACCTATTCCGACCACTGCCGATTACCCATCATCCACCAGTCACCCATCTTCGTCCGGACATCAATCACGTACCGAAAATCTATCACTCTGATCACCCTTCTGACCGATCACCCATCATCTACCTATCTTCCTCCGCCTACCCTTCATCACCAGATACATAATATTTATCTTTGCGCTTCCCCATTTCTCTAAAACAAACATTTAATAAATACAAGGAAATATAGAAAATAGTAAAAAAGAAAGTTACCTTGTTACACTATGAAAGCAGAGAATGTATATACGTTGAAACGCGATCTATAATTTTGGCGCGTCGCGGTGCAAACTGACGTGGTCTCACTTCGAGCTCTTGTGGGTCACTGATTTATCGGCCGCTTGTCAGAGCTATTTATTAGACTTCGCGCGGCCATACTAAAAATGTATGGCGTAATCGTAATGGTTTTAAGAAAAATCATATTTAAATATGTAAGCAATATTTCAAAAATGTGAGAACGGCTTATTGTTCTTTGTACATTTGTGTTTTGTTATAATTAAAGTTTATAATCGATATATAAGTATTAATAACGATTTTTTTTTAAATGGCAGAACGCCTTTTTCTAAGTTTTGTCCAACTTTACGTAGGTTTTATAGTATAAAGGATTTTTTTTAAATTTTCTTTTGCTCCGAATAATTGTTGGCATGTTCATTGTGATGTTTTATACATGATTTTTATGTTCAATATAGAAGCATAATGAGCGAAATCCTTTAAACCGTGACTGCCGTTTTGGTAGTTTTTACATGACCGACTCTTAATAGCTTATGCACTATAAACATACCAATTTTCAAGTTTGTAAGTGTTCCCGTTTTTAAATAGAACTAAAACAAAAATCGCCTCAGCGACCATCCCACTTGACCCCTCTCTTATATGAATGTTGTTGAAACGGGAGCTCACCACAATTGGTTACCATTAGTTGTGCGAAAAGTTGTAATATTTAATAATTTCAGACTTTTCCCATTATTTGTACTGTGAGACCTAGCTTCTTGCCAAATTTCATAATTTTAGGTCAACGGGAAGTACTCTGTAGGTTTTTCATTTTTGAATAAATGTATGGAGATGAGGACATAAAATGCCATATCTTTTGATTGCGTCGTTGTAAAAAATTGACATTTTCAGATCTTGTGTGGTTCATAGATCCTAATATATGGTATTAATTTCAACCTGATACCTCAACCCGTTCGTGAGATAAAGGGTCTTGACAGACAGACAGACAGACAGACAGACAGACAGACAGACAGACAGACAGACAGACAGACAGACAGACAGACAGACGGACAACAAAGTGATCCTATAAGGGTTCCGTTTTTAGGGTTCCGTACCTCAAAAGAAAAAAACGGAACCCTTATAGGATCACTTTGTTGTCCGTCTGTCTGTCTGTCTGTCTGTCTGTCTGTCTGTCAAGACCCTTTATCTCACGAACGGGTAAAGGTATCAGGTTGAAATTAATACCATATATTAGGATCCATGAACCACACAAGATCTGAAAATTTCAATTTTTTACAACGACGCAATCAAAAGATATGGCATTTTATGTCCTCATCTCCATACATTTATTCAAAAATGAAAAACCTACAGGGTACTTCCCGTTGACCTAAAATTATAAAATTTGGCAAGAAGCTAGGTCTCACAGTACAAGTAATGGGAAAAGTCTGGAATCATTAAATATTACAACTTTTCTCACAACTAATGGTAACCAATTGTGATGAGCTCCCGTTTCAAGAACATTCATATAAGAGAGGGGTCAAGTTGGATGGTTGCTGAGGCGATTTTTGTTTAAGTTCTATTTAAAAACGGGAACACTTACAAACTTGAAAATTGTTATGTTTATAGGGCATAGGCTATAAAATAACAACAAATAATAAAATTTAGTCAAGCGCGTGTCGGACTCAAAAAATCTAGCACATTAACTTACTGAAATTTCAACTAATAGAATTATGTTTATGTGGTGGTACGGAACCCTCAGTGCGCGAGTCCGACTCGCACTTGGCCGGTTTTTTTTCTTTTGAGGTACGGAACCCTAAAAACGGCCTCACTTGTCAAAGAAAAAAGATTTGTTTCATCAAGACAACGCTCCAGTCCACACATCTGGCATTGCAATGGCTAAAATCGAAGAATTAAAATTTGAATTGCTTCTCCATGCACCTTATTCACCAGATTTGGCCCCGTCAGTTTATTTTCTGTTCCCAAACCTAAAAAAATGGCTCGGCGGGAAAAGATTTTCGAGCAACATAGAGGTTGAGTCGTTGGTTAATGGCTATTTTGAAGAGTTTGACAATTCCTACTATAGACGTGGCATTGAAGCTATAGAGCACCGCTGGGAAAAGTGTATCGAGCTACAAGGAAGCTATGTATGTAGAGAAATAAATATAGTTTGTCCCATTTATTTTGATTTTTCTTGGTTAGGTCGGCTACTTCTGGGACCACCCTCGTAGGTCAAAAGACAAAAATCAAGCGAAAATCACCTAAAAACACAATTTTAGTAGGGAAGCCCACATATTTTAAATTAGGGTTCCGAAGCAAAATGGTAAAATCTGAACCCTTATGGTGAGACTTCGTCTGTCTGTATGTCGGTCACATCTATATTATATCTCAGCTACCACTCTGGAATCGTTTTAGAATATGATTGCCCAACTTTATTTCAAACGAAAAAATTATAAAAATATTATTATTTATATTCGCTCGCCTCCCCCGCCGTGCTCACCACCGCTAATCATTGTTTGACTTCTGCGCATTAAGGAGCTGATAAGAGCTGAATTACCTCCCTTTCTAACAAAGGGCTAAATGCGCGTGCTAGAACGGAGCGGATTTGCGCTGTTTTACGTTTTTCGCTCATTTTGCATTTTTCTCAAACTCTGTACCCATAATATTAATTATTAAACAGCTATATTATTATGCATATTATATTGAATAATGTGTAAAAGTTTTGGAATCATAGATTAATGGTTACTTAAGAAAAACGGTTTAAAAGCAAAAAAGCATAGGTAACTTTGGAATTTTTTTATGACGTACAAAATATATTTAATCGTGTTTCGGAGTCGGCCATATTCTTGTGAAGATGCTTAATTATCACATAATTTTTTTTCACTGCCATATATTCATCACTTTTCGTTAAAAACCTGCTCAAGTGAAGCGTATTTAGGTCTTCTCAGCCCCTTAACGGTCACAGACAGAGTTATTTTGTACGGCGTATAAATACTACTTGGAAAACAATATCAATAGAAATGACGTGTGGCTATATTATTACTTATTTTGATGAATGAGATGTGTTTTCGAGTTAAAAAGTAGCCTATGGAGTCGATCTGTTTGAGGAGTCATGGATCTGAGGAGTCACGTTCAGGAGTTTGAAAACCATATTAATAGAAGTGACGTAAGGCTATGATGAAGAGTGTTTTTCCATGGGAATGAGATGATTTCCAGAAGTAAAAAGTAACCTTTAGCACGCTTAGGCCCTTCAACTATCACCATGCACTATCACCAGCAGTGTTGTGCAAGGGATTGGTAAACCATTTAAAAAAAATCACGTATGGCTATAATAAAACGTGTTTTTCCATGGGAATGAGATTCTTGACCGCGGTAAAAAGTAGCCTATAGCACTTTCGAGACATTCAGCTATCACCATGCAAAAAATCACGTCAATCCGTTGCTCCGTTTTGCCGTGAAAGAAGGACAAACAAACAAACACACTTTCGCATTTATAATATTATATTAGTATGGATATTAAGTATGGATGTCATGAGTATAAAACGTATGATCAGTATTGTGCATAGAGTTGGAAAACGATATCAATAGAACTAACGTGTGGCTATATTATTACTTGTTTTCCCATGGGAATGAGATGTTTTCCCGAGGTAAAAAGTAGCCTATGGAGTTGATCTGTCTGAGGAGTCATGGATCTGAGGAGTCACGTTCAGTAGTTTGAAAACTATATCAATAGAAGTGACGTAAGGCTATGATAAAGATGAGATGATTTCCTGAGGTAAAAAGTAACCTTAAGCACGCTTGGGCCCTTCAACTATCAACATGCAAAAAATCACGTCACGTATGAGCAGTGTTGTGCAAGGAATCGGAAAACCATTTAAAAGAAGTCACGTATGGCTATAATAAAACGTGTTTACTAATGGGAATGAGATATTTTACCGCGGTAAAAAGTAGCCTATAGCACTCTGGGGACGTTTAGCTATCACCATGCAAAAAATCAAGTCAATCCAATGCTCCGTTTTGACGTGAAAGAAGGACAAACAAACAAACAAACACACTTTCGCATTGTATATTTAAAGTCATCATACAGGACAGGGAGCTCCTTCCAGAATTTCAGCAAAAAAGTGGTGGAGGGGAAGTACCGTAGTTAGTTACCACGCTTGTTAGCGTTGCGGCTGGCAACCGCTGTTGTTGGTGACCGTAGTATGTATGATGGTGCGGGTACGGTACACAAAAGGACGCTGCTGCCCATCCTCCTGTTCTCAATCCCTTAGTCGCCTCTTACGACACCCACGGGTAGAGATGAGACCACACCGACTCATCATAACATCCCATGTAACGTCCACTACAGGACAGGGAGCTCCCTCCAGAATTCTAGCTTTTGCTGGAAAAATGAGGAGGGGAAGTACCATAGTCACCTCGCTTGTTAGCGTTACGGCTGGCACCATGGACCGCGGTTGTAGGTGACCGCAGTAAGTAAGATGTAAGATACAAAGGAGGATGCTGTTGCCCATCCTCCAGTAAACCCTTAGTCGCCTCTTACGGCACCCACGGGTATGTATGGGTTGGTACTATTCTTTGCCGGCACCACACGGGCTATACACCACACCGACTATAATATGTAAATTCACAAAAGAACACACTATTCCTCTCTGTACCTCTCTGTATGAAATCCGATACTCATTTAAACTTGCCAACACTCAGTGTCTCTTCAGCTTCTTAAGGATGAGACAGGAACTTATTAATTGAAGTTACATTGCTTGTTGTGTTCAAGTTTGTGGGATGTAACCGAGAAGCACAGTCGCAGTCTTTGCGGAAGCAACCTTAAGTAGCAACTCTTCAGTTTTAGGGGTGGGATGAACAAAATATCGATACTCGATGCGATAATGCAAGTTTTGATTTATTTTTATATCAAGAGTTTGCTTGGTTTGATAATTAAATAGTGCTGTACGAGTAGAAACTTTACATTGCAAATGCAATATTTTATTTTGCATTGAAAAAGTTGAATATGAAAAATAAACAATCGAAAAATAAAAAATTGTAGGATTGACCGTATCTCTGCACCGTTTGATTTTGAATTCATGATAACCTAATGCTTGTGACTAGTTTAAGTAATTCTATCTAAGAAAATAGCCGAAATCACCGGCTTAGGTGGTCTTTCGAGGCACAGAGAGCACCCATATTAGTGTAAAATACCTCGAATTTCTTACTGTAGTTAAAAAACAATATAATGTTATTTTCATTTAACAAACACATCATAAATAGTTCATAAAAAAATTTATTATTCCCTACATACATACTTATCTTAATTATAGGAAGCTTATAATTAAAGTATAATGAACACCATCTAATTACGATATTTACTTTTTATTAATGAGAGTAATATTGATTAATAATGCAATCAAACTGGTATTTACGATGCATTTGTCCTTGATTATTTTGATAATCATTGAAATGTACCTAATATTTGGTTACGGGATATATTCAACACAAACCAGTTTGAAAATTAGACACCAGTTAACTAAAACGCGTGATACCATTGTAATTTATTTAAATTGTATAGTGTAGGTATTGTAATTAAATATTATAATAGAAAATTCCAAATTCAATGTTAAATTTTAATTTTAATTATTATTAGCTTTATTAGATTAGTCCCTTATAAAGCCATCTCGTCTCCAAGAGACAGAAGCTAGAGACACTATGTATATATTATGTAAACATCTCATTACCTACCTAGCTTTAATACCAATAAACAATTTCAATTTCAATTTCAATGTTCGTCAGAGCTAATAAGGTGATGTGTTAGGTATTTGTTACACATATCAGTATTCCAGTGAATAGAAATCGAAAAAGCGTACGTACATTGGTTACAATCTTGGAAGGTTACAATTTTGTTAATACGATGAAAGTAAAATTTTGATCTTTTATATTCTTTTCATCCGTCACTCTTGAAATACTAAGCAAAAATATAGGATGACACGAACGAATTTATTAGGTTGGACAGATTTGGAAGCAAACAAAAAAAAACGAAATATCTTTTATAAAATACCTTTTTAACATCTCAAGCTCGAAAAACTTTGCTTTATTGGTAGAAATCTGCGCGCAACCATTTTTGACCGCCAGCGTGTAAAAGATTTTAGTTTTTTTTTTGGTAAAAGTCTCCGTGCAAAAAGTCCTTTTTGGTCTTGAGCGTGCAAAAAGTTTTTGAAATTAGAACGTTTTGATGAATCGTCGCTATTCACTATAGATAAACCGCCTAAATGAGTCCTCGCCCGCGGGGTACAAGGGCAGGTGCTGGTGCAGGAGGCGCGTAGTGTAACGGGCCGATGGTCCGACACGGAATTACACGAAGAATATAATAGAGTATATTCTATTTTAGGAGTTTTAAAATGAGTAATAATACAATAGGAATCTTAATATAAATGATCATAGATTTTGTTCGACTCGTAATGAAAATAAAGGCCTGATTATGCATTATTACTTAAAATAATTGCTTGAAAATACTCGTCTAGTGCCGCGAATCGGCGCATATTAGAACCTCCTTGGTTAAAATCTACTTGTCAAACAGGAAATAGAAATGTGTGAGGGAAGTGGGTAGGATTGGTGACGTTAGCCGTAGCTGCTGGTTTGTAGCTCTCTGATTGGCTGGTTTGGGCGGTCTAAAGACAAAATTCGAAAAGTGTGGAACATGCAAGCTACGTCACCCTTTTTCTGCTGCGACCGGGTCGTGAGAACAAGATGGAGCCCCGCTACGACAAGAAAAATCTTCGAAAATGAAAAAAAAGGGACCTTACGCCGAGTTTCGTCGCTGCAATTGACAAAAGCTAAGTATCTAGGGCATTTCGTCACTCAATTAGTAAATTAAGTTCAATTCGACATTACGATTAAATGACGCTTCCTAAGTTACCCGCCGATGGCGATCTTTGTCAAGAAAATTATTATTTTACTAAAAATTTTGTGTTATAGCGACCTTTGGAGCTCTAAACGTCAAAACGCGTGTCGAGTAAGAATAAAAAACCAATATTTATAGAGTAGTTTTACCCGAAGGGGGACTAGATGTCCTAATACTTAGTTCATCTTTCCTTTCAAATTTACAGGAGGTCTATGGACCATGTGAAATAGGAACCAAAAGCTACAAACCATTTGGGCGCAGGGGAGCTGAGCGTCCAATTCCAAGCCAGCAGCAGTCCAGACGACCCAGTCATCATTACAGTATGCCAGTCGCAGACGGGTAAGAAGATTTAATATTTACTCCTCAAATCGGCCAATCTACTTCGAACAACTTATGCCAGTCAATTATTTGAGCATATCTATCCTTCCCTGGGATTCTATACAATCAATTTTACTAACTTTAAAAGGTATAGCTACAACTGAAAGCTACTACCCACTTCAATATAAAATTCAATTCTAAGTCTGTTATAAAGAAGGTCTTTTTGGCTCAAATGCTGCAAATGAAAAACGCATTTGATTCATCTAATAAACTCATTCTTTTCTATGCCACAAGCTAAGATACAAAGCTGATGATATATAAATTCGACTATGGGAAAGACAAAACCCAGTATATTGCAATACATCCATACCGGGGTTGCAAATACAACAGGAGTCAGTTTGTAAGTCATCTCGCACATAGAAAGTAATAAAACTCCTTTATCTATATGAAAGATTGAGCTGAAAGGACTGGATATATTTCAGGCCTTTACATTGTTAAAAATAAACTAAATTTTCTTGAAGAAAGTCAAATATCAATCTTGGAGAAGTTTAGATGTACTATTTTGATGTTCTCATGTACCATTTACAGCCTTCGGATCTGCCTGCTTCCTTTCACACAAATTATTTACAGTACCTATAGGCTTATACTAATCAATACATTTATTATAGGAAATTAATTGTATAGGAATTCAACTTATTCATGGTCCGCACTCAAACGAATTAGGGTTACTCGTTGATCACCTCGTCGGGTCCAAAAAGCAGTTTAAACATCTCATCGGCCATTTTATAACTAGGACAATCCCAATACATAGGCTTCAAGAACTACAGGACTTTCCTTAGATTTCCCTTAGGTTCAGCTAGGATAGTTAGAAATTTAGACATTACCACATTCAATTATTCCTTACAGGTTCATAAACCTTTAAACTACATATACACACCTTCATCTTATTAGGATAGCTCTAGGGGTTAGGAGACGTTACAATCTGATGCTTGGGTTCGTGCCCAGGATAGGAAACTAGTAAGTAAATTTTAAGTAAGCCATTAGGATACCTGGCTCCTGCCCATTACAATCTGGGTGGCCGTGCCCATGATCTAGAAATAGGTTAGGGTTTCTATTTTAATAGGCTCTAGCAGGATTAGGCTGTTACAATCTTGGTGATACCGTTGACCAGTGATGATCTGGCTTCGAACAGTTCCTGCCTATTATAATCTCGCGAGCCGTGCCCAGTATGTCTTAGAATCTATGTTACTACAGTTATTATTTTAGAAGCAGGCCTAGAGCATTACAATCTGGTGCTGCCGATGAACAGTGATGATCTGGCTTCGAGCTGCAGCTAGCCGTTACAGTAGAGAATGAGAATGCCCCGCCGCCCGCACCTCTTTCGTTCCTCCTTTGTCGTCTTACCCCCGCGCCTCTGTACCCCGCGAGTGAGGACTCATTTAGGCTGTTTATCTATAGTAAGTATTTACCGCGCTGTAGTGAGTTGAAAAATTATGCGTTTCTCTCAGCAGCAATGTGTTTCGCGTTTCGTGCCTTGAAACCCTCGCTACGGCCAGGGTTCTTTCAAACCTAGAATCCTTTGCTTACTCAAGTTTCAATACAAGGCACTAAGGCGCCAAATTGTGTAGTGGTAGGGCTTTTAGTAAAAAGCCCGTCTGGGGAAGCACCACCCCCTTGCCTATTTCTGCCGTGAAGCAGCAGTGTTTGGCACTGCTGTGTTTCGGTTCGAAGGGTAAGGGAGCCAGTGAAATTACCGGCACATGAGACATATCATGTTAGTTCTCAAAGTGAGCAACACGCTTTGCTGAGTTATAAGTGTCAAAATATGCCACTAATAAGACAGTGGGTCTATGGGCAGTGGTGACCACTTCCCATCAGGTGGCCCACCTGCTCGTTTGCTCATTTGTAACATAAAAAATTACTATTTAATTTTTGAAATATCAGTTTAGAAAAGAATTTCGTCACCTGTTCTCAGTAAATATTCTTTGTTTTCATGTATCTACAGGATAATTTGTATTGTATCCTGTTTAATAATTTGTATTGGGGTATGGGTTGGTCGCCTCCTAGTGTGTACGGCAAATTGTAGTCACTGAAGATCCTTTCAGGATTAGCAGTGAAGGCAACTTGCTGTACCGGCATACCCCGGGCAACATGCCTAGTGACTGGAATCGATGTGTGGACCGGACAGGGGGGAGACTCATATCGGACCTCTCACTAGGTATGGCAGAGAACCAACAAACCTTCTCCACGCTCGGGTATCTTTTGGAGGACTAGGGGGGTACAAGGGAGCCCGTCGTGCGAGGAGGACACCGGGGCGCAATATAATGGACTCCAAATCCATTGTATTGTGACCTAATCAATCCTACTTCCAAGCCCATCCTACCCCAACCTCATCCTAAACCCCTTCCCATTCCCCACCCATTCCAAAAGTCCCCTCCCACGGAGGACGGCCAACCTCGACTCCCTATTGGCCACCCATTGCCAAAATGGAAAATAAGTCAACAGATGACACTACCCAGGCGGGTCCCAGTTCTACTGGGGAATCCCGCCCCGGTGATAAGCAGCTGGCTGCACACCGGGCAGCCTCCCATCGTATTCTGGGGGGAGGCACTATTTTGGCTAACGAGAGAGAAGGAGTAAAGAAAAGTGGAGCTGCCTCTGCGCCCACAACAAACAAAAATGACAAACCGGTGGCTGCCCCTGCGCCCCAACAAACAACCAACAAACCGTTTTCATGGAGCCACGTACCCGTGAAACGGATACCTGGCAAAGGACAACACAAGGCCCACCAAAGGCAAACCTTGACTGCTGGGAACCCCCAATGTGGAAAGCAACTGGGAGGGGCAGATGCAACCGACCCCAGCGGAACCCTGCGCGCTCTGCGCGAACAACAGGGCAACGCAACGGGAAGGGAGCCAAAACCCGAACAGGAACCGGTACACACGGGGGGTGCCCAGGATTCAAGCAAGCCAAGCACAAGTGGGCTACAAGAACAAAGAAAGAGACGCAAACGAGGTGGTAAGAATAAGGGCACTGCGTTCAGAGGGTTAGTAGAGACAGACAGACAGACAGACTCTGAACACAGACCCGAACCAGCCGTAAAACGGGACAGATCGCAGGACACCATCTCTCCTGCTCAGGCAACGGCACAGCCTAAAAGGCCCAAACTGGACGACAGTCCGGTAGTGCTAACTCGAAAGAGTTACGCTGCCGCCTCCAAACAACATCCTGCTGACCTGAGCGTTGCGGTGTGTGTCCATCCAACAAGAGATATGACAAGAGAGGAGAGAGGACTTATTAAAGACCTTCTATCAACAGCCCTCTTTAACAACCGCACTCACATTATGCCATCGTTCCGCGGATTCCCCGTCGTAGGAGACGGCGTACTCAAAATCTGGTGTGAGGACGTCGATGCCAGGACATGGGTTGAAACTGTGGCGCCGACACTAGAATGGACAACGACAGACGAAACTCTGAGGGTGGTCAGCCAGCATGAAGTGCCAACAAGGGTGCGCACCGCGCTCTTTGTCCCCGATTACACTGGGGATCTGGAGATTTTAAAAGAAGTGCTGGCTGGCCAAAACCGGAAAGTGTATGACATGACCAAGTGGACACTAGGGAAAGCCACTCAGACCGAAGGGGGGAGGTGGAAGGGCACGTACCTTACATTCCACCTTCCCCAGGCGGAAGTTGAGAAGCTGGTGTCGCGGGAGCGACGTGTATCGTACCTTATGGGATCGATATACGCTCGCTTCTACGACAACGGCAGGCTCTCTGATGTACCCCCACAACAAGGACAGAGACAGACAGACAACGAGCTTGACAAGGAGGTCACTGAAGAGGAACTGGCCGAAATGACAAAATACACGGAAAGGATGGCACTGAGTAATATCGCGTGCAATATGCGCGTTGAGGAGATACTCGACCCCAACAAGGACAGACAGACAGACAAGGACGACGACAACGAAAGCGAGCTGTTGGGCGATAGTCACGATGATGCTTACCCAGATTCAGACTAACGCCCATCCCGCACAGACAAAATTTGAAACAAATATAATACAAGCAAACCTCCAGCACAGCCAAACAGCAACCGCTACCTTGAGAAGAGTGCTGGAGGCAAACAAATATACCATTGCACTAATACAAGAACCATGGATCAGAAATAACAGGATCTGTGGACTAAACAATATAGGAGGTAAGCTTCTACTGAACACTAATGTATCTGAAAAACCAAGAACATGTATATTCATACCAAACCATTACCCAACCACACCACTAACCCAATTCTGTTCCAGAGACCTGACCGCTGTCAGGCTCCAGATAGAGGATCCAAATAAAACAGAAGTAATACTAGCATCCGTCTACATGCCGGGTGAAGAGGAAGACTGCCCGCCAAAAGAACTTGCGGATCTAGTAAACTACTGTGACTTACACAACAAAGAAATCATCATAGGTGCAGACACAAATGCCCATCATCCATTGTGGGGCAGCGACAAACCGAACCGTAGGGGCGAGGTACTATCAACATACCTCTTCTCAACCAACCTTAACATACTAAACACAGGATCTGAGCCAACATGGGTCACGTCCAGAGGTCAAACTATAATTGATGTAACTTTTGCCACACAGATTGCTTCATCGATGGTGTCGGACTGGAAAGTCTCAGAGGAGATCTCCTGTTCTGACCACAGATGGATACGCTTTAAACTCAACACAGACATCAAGGAACCCGCTCCGAGGCGTAACCTACGTCGCACCGACGTAGCAGGATACAAAGACAAATTGAAAACAGAGCTGACCAAAACCACAATGCAGGTAATGTCAACAGACACAAAAGCAATTGACGAAAACGTAAGTACACTAACAAACATAATTACTAACACATTCAAAGCGACATGCCCGCTACAACCAGGCTCCACCAAAGGCAAAAATAAAGGCCAATGGTGGAACGCGGGTCTGAACAAACTGAAAAAAAGACTAAGGAAACTGTTCAACAGAGCAAAAAACACTAGGCTAGAGGAAGACTGGACAGCCTACAAAGACGCCCAGTATTTATACAAAAAAATGATCAGAACTAGCAGAAGGAGGGCATGGCACCACTACTGCGAGTCAATAGAATCAAACAACGAAGCAGCCAGGGTAAGAAAAATCCTAGCCGCAGAGCCTCACAACATTATAGGCACTCTCAAAAGACCAGACAACACATACACCACAACGGACAAAGAAACCTGTAGGGTTCTACTAGAGACACACTTCCCAGACTGCCGAGTCACGGAGACCAACATGTGGACAACAACAACGAAAACGGCCACAGAACAAGATTGGAGGACAGCGAAGGCAATTGTAACCCAAGACAAGGTAAGGTGCGCCTTACAAACGTTCCAGCCTTACAAATCCGCAGGGCTGGATGAGATATTCCCCGCCTTACTACAGTGGGGAGAGGACACAATCATACCCTGGCTTGTGGAGATATACCGGGCATGTCTAGCTCATGGGTATATACCACTGATGTGGCGGGATGTCAAGGTGATATTTCTGCCAAAGCCAGGTAAAAGTGACTATACACAGGCCAAATCGTTTAGACCAATCAGCTTAACATCATTTCTATTAAAAACTCTAGAGAGACTATGCGACAAATACATAAGAGACACTATACTTTACAAAAAACCGTTACACAAACGACAACACGCCTACATCACGGGCAAATGCACTGACTCTGCACTACACGAGGTGGTAGGGAAAATAGAGTGTGCGATACAACACAAACTATCAACACTAGGCATATTCATAGACATAGAAGGAGCCTTCGACAAGACAACGTTCCATAGCATGAGAACTGCATTAGAAACCCACGGGGTGGAAACAACCCTCAAAGACTGGATATGCAACATGCTAGAACAAAGGGCAATACAGGTAACAATAAACGACAAAACAAGAGCCGTAGTAGCGAGAGGATGTCCACAAGGGGGAGTACTGTCTCCGCTACTATGGAATCTTGTAATAGATAGCCTCCTCACACAACTAAATGATAATGGCTACTTCACAGTAGGATATGCCGATGATATCACTATCCTAATCAACGGCAACCACGAAAACACCTTATGCAACCTCATGGGACAAGCACTAAAGATAGTAGAGAACTGGTGTGATAAACATAATCTCTCCGTAAACCCTACCAAAACTGAAATGGTCCTTTTCACGAAGAAAAGGAAAATCCCAGCAATGGAAATGCCAAAATTTTTCAGAACAGAACTAAATCTCTCAACCGAGGTTAAATACCTTGGAATAACTCTGGACAACAAATTAACTTGGCAAAAACACCTAGACAACACAATTAAAAAAGCCAGTATAGCAATGTTTCAATGTAAGAGACTCCTAGGACAGAATTGGGGTCTCACACCTAAAATTGCGCACTGGCTGTACACAACAGTAGTAAGACCGATAACCACATACGGCGCGCTGGTATGGTGGCCCAGGACAACCCTAAGTACCGCTCGAGCGGAACTAGAAAAACTACAAAGACTTGCTTGCATCTGTATTACGGGTGCAATGCGTACCACACCAACAGCAGCTCTGCAGGTGATGCTAGACCTGCCACCGCTACACCTATACGTACAACAGGAGGCAACTCTAGCATCACTCAGACTGGGACTGTCAGGGACACTAAGCACAGACTCCAGAATTCACCACACAAAAATAAAAGACAAGGCCTTAAGCCACCAGCCACTTTTAGCTGCACCATGTGACAGGATACCTAAACAAAACACCTTCAACAAAACATATAACATAAACCTCCAAGAAGAGATACATGACTACTCAGGTATTAATGAACTGCGCATATATACCGATGGGTCAAAAACAAAACTGGGGACAGGTGCAGGCACATATTCACAAGATCTTAACATAGAAATATCAAGTGCCCTAGGACAATATAACACGGTATACCAAGCTGAATGTGTCGGCATTATACAAGCTGCACAAGCAATAACATCAAGGAACATCACTAATACAAGCATTCGTATAGTCTCGGACAGCGCATCGGTACTCGAAACGCTGAAAGGTAGCTATACAACCTCAGGACTAATATTACAATGCCATGAAGAATTACAAAAGTCATCACATAAGAACAACATAACATTACAATGGATAAAAGGACACAGTGGTTCTCTGGGAAACGACGCAGCAGATCAATTGGCAAGGGGAGGATCCAACGAGATCTATGAAGGACCAGAACCAATGCTGCCGCTACCCTTCAACCAGTTTCGGACATGGATACGAGAAAAAACACGAAATGAAGCAGACAAACAATGGAATGACATTGCAACATGCAAACAATCAAAAAAAATTATAACATCAACTAACACACGCTTAACAAGACGGCTACTACAGATGAATAGGACAAAGCTCCGCAATGTAGTAGGCACAATAACAGGTCACATTGCCCTCAACAAACACTACCACACTATAGGCATAACCGACAGCCCTCTATGTAGGGCCTGCATGGAAACGGACGAAACCATCGAACACGTAATTCTGGAATGCAAAGTAATTAAAAGCATCAGAGAAAACACACTTGGAGCGGACATAACCCTAGATCAAATACCCAACAGACTGGACAAACTGACTGAGTTCTGGCAACAGTTAGGGTGGCTAACTTGACGGCCACATAGGCCCACGCACAATGGTCCTTATTGGACTAAGTGCGGAAACCACAAACTTAACTTAGAACTTAGAACTTAGATTGTATCCTGTTGACATCTGCCTTGTTTTCTGAGTAAGTTACGTTATTTCCTATGTTTATTTTTTCTTTCTATATTACCTGCCAGTGGAAAGTTACGTCTTCTATGTCACAGGTCACAGCGCCACCACTTGCCATGTCTCAAGTCTTTCTCTTTTTCATGACTGGTCTGTTGGTGTAGTTGGTAGTGCCTCTGCCTTCTGTGCCTTGGGTCGCGGGTTTGATTTCTGCCCAGAGCAAATATTTGTGTGATGAACGTAGGTGTTTTTCTGTGTCTGGCTGGTTGTTAATTATCTAGGTATTTATTTTGCATTTTTATTCATTATGCACCAAATTGAACAAGCTTTTCCTAGGCTGGGATCGGATGACTTTTTGGGTAATTTTCTCCATATTTATTTATTTATATTTTCATACTTTAAAACTTCTTAATTAAGCAAGGGCAACAAACCGTCTTCTATCGATATGGTTATCGACTTTTGTCACAGCTCGTCGCTAGTGACGTCTTATCATGTCAAGTCTTCCACTCCAGAATACTTGAGAAGCCAGGGGCATGGAATATAAGGCTTCTTTTGTAGTTGTATGATCTTGTTAGCTATCTCAATTACGGTACACTTTTAGTTTGGTAGTATTTGTGATAATCTTATATTCATTCATATTTACTTTCAGCTTGTTAGAAAAGGTATAACAACCCAAAAGGATGTGATACTGCACATAAAACTGAACAACTTTAATTAGCATAGGTCGAAATGCGTTACAAAGAATTTTGACCATCATCCATACAAAATGCGCTATTAAGTTCAAAAATTTTTTCTCTTATCTCGACCTCCGTTCCTTGGGGAAAGATGTTCAGTTTCATGGTCTGCGTAACATGCTCAAATTATGTTCACTTTTCCGTTAGGACCTTATATCGGCCTACTGCTAGGCAAAGGGCTCCCCTTAGTTCCTCCAACTATCGCAGTTTTGAATAAAATCCAGAAGTTTTTGTTCTTCTATTCGATGAGAAAAGTTGTTCAGTTTCATGAGCAGATTCACATCCATAAGGTTTATAAACCCTTTCATTTTGTTACAATGAATACAGAGTGTAAGGGACGGTGTACCGAAAACTGAAAGGGCGTGTTCAGTCAACGAATCTGAACAACTTTCCCAAAGAAACATATTATGTTGGGAAATGAAAATAAATTTTGACCTCTCCATACATACTGTTCGACCAGAGTGGGAGAGGTCATAATTTTTTTTCATTTCCTAACATATGTTTCTTTGAGAAAGATGTTCAGTTTCGTTGACTGAGCACACCCTTTCCGTCCCTTACACCCTTTATATACAGCATGAATTTTTATTCGTTTTAATCCCGAAGCCCAGTGATTCTACCCATGAAAACAAGCAACTTACCCGAAGAAAAAAAAAATTTACTCGAAAAAAATCTTTCACCTTCCCATACAAAATGAGTCGATCACATGACCACTTTACTATGATATAAAATTTTCGAGTCAAAAATGTTTTCTTCGGGAACGTTGCTTGTTTTCATGAGTAGAATCACTGGGCTTCGGGTTTAAACGAATAAAAATTCACGCTGTATAGTTCATGCAAGTACAAATACAAATATACTTTATTGCACACCACAGGACAGAAATTTACAAAACAAAAAAAATTAATACAAAAGAATGTACAAAAGGCGGCCTTATTGCTAAGGTAGCAATCTCTACCAGGCAACCTTTCAGATGTTGAAATCTGTACGGTGAAGAGTGCGACGCGTACCTACCTATTAATATATTATCATGCTAGTTAGTGACCAAAGATAGAATCTGTATTATCAAACCATTCTTATCTCAGACAATATTGCATGACGCATCTCCTCTAACGCGGACATTGATACGGAGTCTTTTATAAAAATATTATCTTTCGTGCGTGATCAGTGATCAAAGAAGTCGAAGTTCGTGGAAAATCTCACTGGTCCATAAAGGAGCTTGCAACCTTCTGCTGTTAATCTAACGGAAACTTAGTGACATATACATCTCGGTACCTACCCAAATATGATCTTTGACTGAAGTCCAGAAGTCAAGAGTAAAGGTTTGCCAGCTAGTTTGCTACGGGAGCCAAAACACGCGCTTCCCAACAACGCCCTGCGCGTTGGTTTCCAAAATGTTTAATGAGAGCGTAGAATATTCTGTGTAAAAATAATTGACTGAAGTGACTTAACACTTAACGCGGCTATTGTAGGATGACGGACATAACATGTAAAGAATACACAGCAGTTAACCTCTGAAGCATCATGGCAAAATTTTTAGGAATCAAAAAGAAAATGTAGTTGTATAACTTCAAAACAATTTTCATAAATTTTCCATTTTCCGGGAACTCTATGGGAAATTGACATAGGGATCTTACGAGTATGTCAATTGTCAAGGTATTCCCGTTTCGGCACAACGGGGCTTGTGAGGTTAAAGCCGATGTTATAACACGGGGAGCTTTCCCTCAAATACTTTGCCCAGCTGTGGTACACTTCACTCTTTATAGGCTAAAAGAAATATCAATTACACGATGCTTCATTATTAAAGTCATGCCCTAGCCACCCCAGCAGTTTAGATTCAGTACATAAGGATCCTACTCAAAATAAAGTTATTAGTCAATTTTAATCCTAAAAGACAGGCCCAAAAGCGTTGTCTCGTTTTAGGAATCGACCCCAGTATGTATTTTAAGAACAATTTATGACAAAAACAAAATAATAATTACGTACGTTACCAAACCCAACAATTTAAGCGGAAACAATAACTGAATTAGGTACTTGTGTAAAAAAAAACCAACATCTGAATCAACGCAAGTGGTGATCTTACGGTAAGGAAGACTGTAATAATACCCTTTATAACCCCTCTACCATATAGCTACTCTCTTATTATAAAATGGACTGAGTGTATAGTGAAACTCATGCGCAGTTGGTTGTGCCATATTTCAGTGCCATTATTTATGTAAATGTTTAGTAGAATAAGAGGTGATTAAAACAATGAAGTGGTTATTTTTATTAGGAGTTTTAAGTCTAAGTGCTGATAGCTACGGGTTTGTGAGAGGAGATTTGGAGAAATATGGACCTTTTCAGCTAGCATTGCGTTCTAATTTGATTAAATGTAAGTTTTAGATATACCTTTTTGGGGTTTCGTAGTCCCAGGAACTCTTATAGTTTCGATTCGTCATGTCCGTCTGTCTGTCTGTCCGCGGCTAAGCTCAAAGAACCTTAATACTAGAAAGCTGTAATTTTGTATGGATGTACGTTTCATCTACGCCGACCAAGCGGTAAAATAAAATCTTGCAAAACATTTTTTTCGGGTGCTTCCCTCTCCCTTACAAGAAAAGTGGGAGTGAAATTTTTTTAATTGCCAGCCCCATCATGTGGGATATCGTTAGATAGGTCTTTTAAAAAGAATGAGTTTGCATTTTTGCCTAAATAATTTTTCGATTTAGGGATCCGGGAAAGCGATTTTTTTTGTTTGAGTCGTGTGTTCCACCCCCTGCCAGGTTAACATTTGTTATTGAAAATGTGAAAAAATTCACAGTGGTAGTACTTATGATGAAATTAAAAAGCAAAATATCACAGATCACAGGTTAATGAGCTATAGCCGAAAAACTGGCAATAATAAAAATGGCAATAGCAATCAGGCGCTACGACTTCGCTAAGTTTGTTATGGACGTAATGAAATACATAATAAAAACTTGCTTTGCGCTGAAAAATCCTAAGAAAAGTGCGGAACTCTATACGCACTTGGCCAGTATTTATATAATGTGAATTTATATTGGTTTTGCTCCCGAAGCTACTCTTGAAATCAACTTTCTAAAGGAAAAAAACATTTACGCCATATTACGAACAGGACATTACCCTCCGTTTCGAAATTTTCGACTTCCCATACGTCAAAATTATTCGATCTCGTGACCCCTTTAGAATGGAGAGTTGAAAGTTATCTTTTAAGGGTTCCGTACCTCAAATAGGTACCTTATAGGATCGATCACTTTGTTGTCCGTCTGTCTGTCTGTCTGTCAAGACCCTTTTTCTCACGAACGGAACAATATGTGTTAATAATTTAAACCTGATACCTCTGTATCAGGTTGAAATTAATAACAAATATTAAAGTCCATAAACCACACAAGATCTGAAAATTTTATTTTTTTACAACGACGCAATCATTAGATATGGCTTTTTATGTCCTTATCTCCATACATTTATGCACTAAAGCAAAACCTAGAGGGTATTTCCCGTTGACCTAAAATTATTAAATTTGGCATGAAGCTAGGTCTCACAGTACAAATAAAGGGAAAAGTCTAAAATCATTAAATATAAAAAAAAAATCTCACAACTAATAGTAACCAATTAAACTGAGTTCCCGTTTCAAGAACTTTTCTATAAAAGAGGGGTCAAGTTGGATGGTTGCGGAATTTTTAAAGTCAAAGAGAAAACATTTTTTAGTATATCATATGGTAGATAGGTACGGAACCCTTAGTGCGCGAGTCCGACTCGCACTTGGCCGGTTTTTTCCATTAAAATCTCTTTTCTTCCGGAAAGTTGCTTGTTTTCATTAGTAGAATGTAAAATCACTGATCACTGGATTTCGGGACAGAAGCCAGTGAAATTTCATGTTGAATCTAAAGATTTAAATTTCCAAATAAAATACTGTTTGCCTATTACGGTGCTACCTGTTGAAATAAATCACAAGTACAATAAATTTATATGTTAACCAAATCAACAAAATAAAAGGAATTTATTAATTTGATGCAAATAAGGCAGTTCATGAAATTTATTTACATACCTATACCTATTTATAATATTTATAGCAATAACTTTACTAAAGTGACATAAATTAATATTTATGCATGTTATAATGCAAAAGTACCAAAAGTAACAATCGAAACACAAGAAACACAATGTAAAAAGCCGACTCTTAAAGTAGGCCGTGCTGCAGTGGTTTCTTGCCGTTTCTTTTACGCTGCCATAGCCGATCCGAAACGGCGTAGACTCGCTCTATTTGCATTGTATTCTGCATGACATTCAATAAGTATTCTGGAAAGAATCTACATTGGATAAATAATCTGAATCTGAATCTAATACTTTCCAGGTGACCACGACAGATCCCTTGACATCGATGTTAGTGGAATACTCGTCTATTTCTACGACTTTCAAAGAAATGTCACCATGATGTTCCCAATCGCGGAAGCAGCTAAAGGTATCCTTTCGTACGAAGACCTCGTTCCCGTGAAAAGATTCATCATCTTCGTCGGCGGCTTCAAGTCACACATCTACAAAAAAACAGAAGAACAAATCAGACAAACTTTCAAAAATTTTCCGAGTAGCTATTTGATCATCTTTGATCATTCCGTTTACACGAACGACAGAGAAGGTGCAGTCAAAAGCTATGAAAGATCAGTCAGACATGTCTACTACATCGGAAAAGCCATAGCCAATTTCTTGACCAGCCTTCATTCCGGTGGAGTCTCATCAAAGAGCATGCATTGTATAGGACACAGCTTGGGAAGCCAAATTCTTGGACAAGTTGGAGAAATATACACCAACAACACTGGAGAGAAAATCTGGAGGATAACAGGTCTAGATCCAGCTGGGCCTTGTTTCTCCAACAGCCTCATCCAGGAGCAAATCAGATCAGGAGTAGCAGAATACGTAGAAGTATACCATTGTAATGCTGGAGGTCTTGGAACGACAAGTGTTTTAGCTGATGTAGACTTCTTCGTGAATAAGAAAGGCCAGTTCCAGCCGAACTGTAAAGCACCTTTAATTCCTGGCTTCTTTGACTCGCCTAAAGCAGCCAAATGTAGTCACAGAGCATGTGTGGACTTATGGACGGCTACGGTGAAGCATCCCGATTGGTATAAGGCGTGGAAGTGTGATTCGTATAAGGAGTTTAAGAATAGCAAGTGTGCAGTCAACGATGTTACTATTGCAGGTTTCTGGAACCCTGGTAACTCGACTGGGGTGTATTACTTTACGACTGAAGGTTATGATGACGATTTGAGTTGATCATAACTTAATTATTTCTTTGTCATAGTTGATCGTTAGCTAATTTGATAGTCAGTTAATTGATAATCAGTGTCATTGTATTTTTTTTGGTATTAGGAAAATATCTCATATTCTTACGAGAATCAAAATAATTAAATCTAAAATGTTTAGTATAAACAAAAAGTACTTAAAATGTGTGAAACGTGGACTACTAAACTTTAAAAAACCATTTCCACGCTAGCGTCCTAAAATGACTTTTGCACGCAGATCGCTTGCGTTTTGCGAGCTAGTGACGTGAAAAAGTTTGGTTCTGAAATCTCGACAGGAAAACACTGCGTGGTCGCTACATTTACCTAGTAGTAAACTACAAACCATTAGAGTGAAGGTCGCAAAAGAGACAATTTGTCCCATTTTCCTTTGATCACTGAATCATTACTTCGTTTACCTGCCTGTATACCGTACCCTCGGGGAAACCATTTCTATGATTCAGGAAGACGTAAATCATCACATCCTGTTTATACAATTGGATGAATACGGCTAGTTTAGGTAGGTCTGTAAATAAATAGGTAATTTGTGACGAAAACGAGATTTTTCATCTAAGAAGAGCATAATAATTTTGAATTAGGTATGTAGTTCCGTACCCAAAGGGTGAAAAACGGGACCCTATCAAATACCTCCGATGTCTGTCTGTCTGTCAGCGGGCTGTATCTCATGAACCGTAATAGGTAGACGACAGTTGAAATTTTCACAGATTAGGTACTATTCTGTTAAAAATTAAATTATGGGGGGCAGCCCTACTAAAAGCGAGTTTTTAGGCGATTTTTGTTTTAGTTCTATCGTAAAAAAAGCTATAAAATAACAACAAATAATAAAAACTGGTCAAGTCCGTGTCGGACTCGCGCACATTTAATACAGTTCTGCGTGAATGATTTTGCCTCAGTGGTACGGAATCCACGGTGCGCGAGTCCGATTCGCACTTGGCCGGTTTTTCAAGAACTTAAAACCTTTTCTTTAAGTAACGATATGCAAAACGTTGTTTTAGTGCCAACATAAATTATTATTATTATTATTTATCGATACATATAAAAACAGATTATAACCTAAAAACTATACAAAGTCCCACAAAACTGCGCAGACAGTTTGACTGTGGGATCAGTTGATTCTCGATTTACATCTAAGATAAAAAGTAATAAAAATAAAAAATAATTACAATAATATAATGGTTTTATTAAAAATATAAGTTATTACTAATTAATTAAGTATTTATTTTTGTTGTTATATTATGCTTATGCTGTAATTTAAATACTGTTCAATGTTCAAACGAATTTTTTTCCCTCTTTTTACAGGCGAAATCGAAATAGTGACGGCAGGGCGGAACGATATTTAAAATATTGGGTGCCCGCACACAGTCAATCTTGATCGTGGTCGGGTAAACGGCCCATACAAATCCCTGCCTGCAGGGCCCTGCTTGCAGTACGTACTGCCTATCGTACCGTGTGTGGTCTTGCAGGGCCGATGTAACGGCTATTTTGTCGGCCCTGCATGCCCACACAAAGTACGATTGGCAGCGGCACTGCAAGCAGGGCCCTGCAGGCAGGGCTTTGTATGGGGCCCTGTAGAGATACAGCTACAAGAAAGAAAGAGAAAGGTATTGGACCATAGACTTAGTGGATACGACCATTTCTTTCTTCCCTATAGCTATATCTCTACCGGATCGCGATCAGATTGTGTGCGGGCACCAATTAGAGCGACAGAGACAAGTATCGCTTCGTCCTGCTCTCACGCATAGCGCTGTCCTGTTGTGAACATCATTCTAGCTACATCATTTCAGCTGTAACACAGATTTTAACGTCCCCCAAATTCAAGCAATTTCTATGCACAGAATCGTTTCGACGTTTCGAAACGCGACATTACGTACCCTCGAAGCAATTCCTCGAGCAAAGAGTTCATTTCTCCTAATTCCAGGGCCGAAGTCGGTATAAAATTCCTCCGCTGTCTTCGCGAAGGGTGATAAAACTTAATAATATAATAACAATTCTAGAGGAGTCCGTTACTGCGCAGATAAGTCGGGTAGAGTCACTTCTATAGAGGATCTTAAAAATATTATTCAGGCTGTTTTCATAATACATACCCCTTAGGGTGGTTTTCCAACAGTGCCACAGAGTAAAGTAATAGTGACACTCTCCGCCCCCCTTGAAATCCACCCCGCACCCTCCCGCGCACACCCACCCGCGCGTTTCGAGTGGTGCTGCTGCGGGTCAGTTGTACAAATGTTAGGTTCAAGGAGGTTTAAGTAGCAGCTCTTTCTGCTAAGGAGGGAGCCATAAGCGTATCACTTTCTTGCGAGGGACCTCCATACGAAAATGTATGGAATTTTATCAAATCCTAAAAACGTAAAATTTTCATCTTTCTTTCTGAGAAATATGTGACATGGGATTAATAAATTCTACAACCACAGTTTTTCTGGTGAAAACACTTACCATTCAGGAAAAAAATCACACAAAATGGCTATTACGGATTATTTACGCTTCCGTTCTTAGTATTAATGATCAATTCACAAGTAAAAAACGATATTTTTTCACTTTCGCAAACAAAGTTTATACTGAAACATTCGATTTTCAAAGATTTCTTGATTTTTAGGGTTCCGTACCTCAAAAGAAAAAAACGGAACCCTTATAGGATCACTTTGTTGTCCGTCTGTCTGTCTGTCTGTCTGTCAATACCCTTTATCTCACGAACGGGTAAAGGTATCAGGTTGAAATTAATACCATATATTAGGATCCATGAACCACACAAGATCTGAAAATTTCAATTTTTTACAACGACGCAATCAAAAGATATGGCATTTTATGTCCTCATCTCCATACATTTATTCAAAAATGAAAAACCTACAGGGTACTTTCCGTTGACCTAAAATTATGAAATTTAGCAAGAAGCTAGGTCTCACAGTACAAATAATGGGAAAAGTCTGAAATCATTAAATATTACAACTTTTCTAACAACTAATG
This sequence comes from Athrips mouffetella, assembly GCA_947532105.1. NCBI lineage: Eukaryota > Metazoa > Arthropoda > Insecta > Lepidoptera > Gelechiidae > Athrips > Athrips mouffetella. The sequence goes on along the minus strand of OX383969.1, from coordinate 3,221,481 downwards.
GTAACCAATTGTGGTGAGCTCCCGTTTCAAGAACATTCATATAAGAGAGGGGTCAAGTTGGATGGTCGCTGAGGCGATTTTTGTTTTAGTTCTATTTAAAAACGGGAACACTTACAAACTTGAAAATTGGTATGTTTATATTAAAATAACAACAAATAATAAAATTTGGTCAAGCGCGTGTCGGACTCAAAAAATCTAGCACATTAACTTACTGAAATTTCAACTAATACAATTATGTTTATGTGGTGGTACGGAACCCTCAGTGCGCGAGTCCGACTCGCACTTGGCCGGTTTTTGTAAAACTTCTGAGTTTTTTGACCGATAAGTACAGGCAGTGAGACGCTTTACACTTCACTAGTTCATACAGAATATGTATATGACGGACTCTATAGTGTTTTATTCTGAGGTTAGGTTACTATTATCTAATCTGTGGTTGTACTGAACATGCAGGCCTAAGCGCGATTCCGATTTCAAATTTAAAATTCGCGTTCGTTGTATGTAGTGTCCGGGGGCGAAGCAAGGAGGTCTTTGTTCTGAGGTCCGGGGTGTGCCAGTGCTAAGCGGTGCATGAGCTGAGAAAAAATCAATTATTTAGGTACTTACTCTCTAAATTATACTTAATAGAGCAGGCTCCAATGAGATGTTCGTTTGCAAAAATTGCGGACCGCGAATTGTTTTGTGATTTGTCTACCTGAGACCCTGGACTATATAATAATCTTACCAACTTTCACGTGAGTATATGTTACCGTCTCAACGATAGAGCTATAACAAAAAACGCCAAAAAACGTATTGTAATTTTTTTTTTGTTTTTTTTTTTATTTGCTAAGATAGCCACCCTAATAAAGCATATTATGTGAAAATTTGAACCAGCTAGCTATTACGGTTCAAAAGATACAAGCTTTTAAAAATCGGACAGACAGACAAACAGACGGACCGTTCAACCGCGGGGCAACATGGCTTTTTATAAAGTCGAGGGTCTCAGGTAGACAAATCACAAAAAATTTCGCGGTGCGCTATTTTGCAAACGAAATATCCTTCAGAGCCCGCTCTATAAGGAGTGATTACACCTAGCTGAATTCAAAGACTAATTCGGCATACATTGCTCGTTGAAGTAAGGATATTTCAATTAACATAACCAAGCCTCCCAGCAATGTATGCCGAATTTGTATTTGAATTCAGCTAAGTGTAAGTAATTCTAAGCTTCCTGTCCTGCAGTAGACGTTTCATGGGATGTTTTAATACCTAATGATGAAATAAAGTAAGGTAGTGGACCACTAACCATCGGGTAAGTGGCCACCAGGTCACCACCGAGACCTTCATTATTAAAAACGCTACACTAGGTACTCAAAAAGCCCCGTGTGGTGCCGGCAAAGAATAGTACCAACTCTATGGTACCAACCCATCTCTACCCGTGGCTGTCATGAAAGGCGACTATGGGTTATTGACCCAGTGGGTGGACAACAGCATCCTTCTGTGTATCGTATCATCTTACTTACATTCTGCGGTCACCAACAACCGCGGTCCATGGTGCCAGCCGTAACGCTAACAAGCGAGGTGACTATGGTACTTCCCTTCCACATTGTTTCAGCAAAAGCTGGAATTTCGGAGGGAGTTCCCTGTCCTGTAGTGGATGTTTCATGGGATGTCATGATGATGATGACTCATAAACCTACAATGAAAAGAGTTTAATTGAAATATAGTTAAGACCCTTTATATTTACGGGTCTAAGGGTAGATTACCAACGGATGGTGGGACATCCACTATTTCTGGAAGCTGGAAGTATGATTGTATGTATTGAAAAGGCAAGATGGTTTTATAAAGAAATAAATTTATCTTATCTTTATCTTATCTTAACATGGACAGTGGACTTAAATTGTATTTTTTTTTTCGTTTATTTCAACGCTTACCAATACAGTTTGCGGCCCTGATACTAAAGCCGGAGTATATTTGACGGAGACAATAACAATGTTTCAGATACTTGTTTTTTGTGACAGCTTTAGCCGATTGCTTATGAAATAGCTGCAATATGTGTTGGTAAGCGTTGGAATCGAAAAAAAAAATAATCATAATTGAAAACTACTTCACACTGATCAACAGAAACGGAAGCAAAACCGAAGTCAGGCATCTTTTAAGGAGAATTTTTTGCAGGATCGAATGAAAGCTTCCTGTTTTCTTTGCACAGTTCAAAATGTTTAATAATATCTGTACTTTCTGCTGAAATGTTATTGTAAGTTTACAGGTCTTACTCTAAAGTACTTTTTTCTACATTTTGTGCTATGTGGTGAAATAAATGTTTTCTATTCTATTCTATTCTATTCTATTCTATTCTATTCTATTCTATTCTATTCTATTCTATTCTATTCTATTCTATTCTATTCTATTCTATTCTATTCTATTCTATTCTATTCTATTCTATTCTATTCTATTCTATTCTATTCTATTCTATTCTATTCTATTCTATTCTATTCTATTCTATTCTATTCTATTCTATTCTATTCTATTCTATTCTATTCTATTCTATTCTATTCTATTCTATTCTATTCTATTCTATTCTATTCTATTCTATTCTATTCTATTCTATTCTATTCTATTCTATTCTATTCTATTCTATTCTATTCTATTCTATTCTATTCTATTCTATTCTATTCTATTCTATTCTATTCTATTCTATTCTATTCTATTCTATTCTATTCTATTCTATTCTATTCTATTCTATTCTATTCTATTCTATTCTATTCTATTCTATTCTATTCTATTCTATTCTATTCTATTCTATTCTATTCTATTCTATTCTATTCTATTCTATTCTATTCTATTCTATTCTATTCTATTCTATTCTATTCTATTCTATTCTATTCTATTCTATTCTATTCTATTCTATTCTATTCTATTCTATTCTATTCTATTCTATTCTATTCTATTCTATTCTATTCTATTCTATTCTATTCTATTCTATTCTATTCTATTCTATTCTATTCTATTCTATTCTATTCTATTCTATTCTATTCTATTCTATTCTATTCTATTCTATTCTATTCTATTCTATTCTATTCTATTCTATTCTATTCTATTCTATTCTATTCTATTCTATTCTATTCTATTCTATTCTATTCTATTCTATTCTATTCTATTCTATTCTATTCTATTCTATTCTATTCTATTCTATTCTATTCTATTCTATTCTATTCTATTCTATTCTATTCTATTCTATTCTATTCTATTCTATTCTATTCTATTCTATTCTATTCTATTCTATTCTATTCTATTCTATTCTATTCTATTCTATTCTATTCTATTCTATTCTATTCTATTCTATTCTATTCTATTCTATTCTATTCTATTCTATTCTATTCTATTCTATTCTATTCTATTCTATTCTATTCTATTCTATTCTATTCTATTCTATTCTATTCTATTCTATTCTATTCTATTCTATTCTATTCTATTCTATTCTGTTTGAAAGGGGTCAAAGCTTTAAAGATTTTGAAGCTACGTGGAAAAGTGCATTGTTAATTTATCAATAGTTTTTTCTTTGCTATGAAGTGGCTGAAAGCATTTAAACTAGACATTTAACTCTGTTGTATAATTTCTAGCAATAAGAATAAATAATAAATAGTTTTTAGGGTTCCGTACCTCAAAAGAAAAAAACGGAACCCTTATAGGATCACTTTGTTGTCCGTCTGTCTGTCTGTCTGTCAAGACCCTTTTTCTCACTAACGAGAAGAGGTATCAGGTTGAAATTGATAACGAATACTAAGGTCCATACACAACACAGGATCTGAAAATTAAAATTTTTTACAACGACGCAATCAGAAGATATGGCTTTTTATGTCATCATCTCCTTACATTTATGCAAAAATGCAAAACCTACAGGGTACTTCCCGTTGACCTAAAATTATGAAATTTGGCAAGAAGCTAGGTCTCACAGTACAAATAAAGGGAAAAGTCTGAAATCATTAAATATTACAACTTTTCTCACAACTAATGGTAACGAATTGTGGTGAGCTCCCGTTTCAAGAACATTCATATAAGAGAGGGGTCAAGTTGAATGGTAGCGGAGGCGATTTTTGTTTTAGTTCTATTTTAAAAACGGGAACACATACAAACTTGAATGTCGGTATGCTTATAGTCCATAAGCTATAAAATAACAACGAATAATAAAACTTGGTCAAGCGCGTGTCGGACTCAAAAAATCTAGCACATTAACTTACTGAAATTTCAACTAATACAATTATGATTATGTGGTGGTACGGAACCTTCAGTGCGCGAGTCCGACTCGCACTTGGCCGGTTTTTTTTAAGGGGGAAAAGTACGCCAATTTTTAGTTCAGCAATGTCAATTAGTGACCGAACGAATTTGATATAGTGTTACGAGTGTTACAATCATGAACGCGTCAGGCGTTGGAGTTTCTATCGTCTTTTTTTTATAAAATAGGGAGGTAGACGAGCAGACGGGTCACCTGATGGTAAGTGTTCACCGTCGCAAATAGAAACCCGCAACTCCAGGGGGATCACAGGTGCGCTGCCGGCCTTGAAGATATTTGTAGGCTCGTTTCTTGAAAGCTGTAATGTTAAGCCCGTCTAGAAATACCTGCACAGGATGCTGATTCTACAATGCGGTCGTACACACGACCGCACATCAGTAGAAACACTTTTGGACCTTATGGCGTGGTAATAGAGTTGAAAAAGTTTCTACCGACAAGCGGTTGACCGTACGTGGCAAGAAGTTTCTTTCAAAACTTTCGGCCAGATAACCAGGTGAAATGGATGAAATTTCAACTTATGGAAAGTGGTACGGTGAAGAAATTCTGCAGCAGGTATTAGCTCGAACAATTCTTCAGAGCACAACAATTCTTCAGAGCACTCCCCATGATACAAAGCTTGAACTGGTCTTGACTGTACAATTTCATGTTGAGAAAAGGAAAGCAACGCTTCTATTATTTGCTACAAAAAGATAATTTAATAAGACACAAACTTTATCCCTTCATACCCAAGAGGGGCGATGACAAAAAGGTAAACTCTCTGAACAATTTTTCACAATCATTTTGCTTGTAAATCCACAAAAACACCGTTTTTGGACATTTACTGTTAATCTAATGGACAAAGTTTTATTTTGCACCGCAGCCGTTTGTTTAATTAAATTTATGTTTTTTGTCGGTAAACTTGCGGGTTTATGAAGCTGACAGCTTATTTTAGCGCAGTAGGTAGTGATCTACGACTTTTTCATAGAGATGATGTTTATTTAATTTTTTATTGTCAATGGGCTTACTCTTGACCTCGATCTAGTCTTGAGGACAGAGATGAGGTCGACGATGGACCGAGCTTCCCAGAAGAAAATGGATAGGGCGTGCTCAGTCAACGAAACTGAACAACTTTCCTTACACCCTATAAGATGCAATCCAAGAATATACGCATAGTCTATCTCTTTGAATCCGACTCAGAATTTTCCTTGCATGTTTTTAGAAACTGTGCGCGTTCCTTTTGAGTCTTATTCGTGTCAATTATTTAATAATAAATTTCCTAGAATTTGGCCACCTCTGTGAAGATCAGATTTTTCGCAAAGCTTCCATTGGAGAGTTTTAGTTCGCTGATGGCTGAGTGACTTCCAATTTGACCAATTATAAACGATCTGGTCAAGGTCGCGGGAAGCTGCTGGATGCGAACAACGCGGGACTGGTCATCATGGACATCTTTAGGGGAGGCCTATGTCCAGCTGTGGACGTCTTTCGGTTGGTATGATGATGATGATAATTAATGAGTGAAACTGAATTAACAGCTCAGAGAAAATGATAAAGTAACTGACCGGCTCTAAACTCCTTTAGTCTTCTTTTACTATGTTCAGGGAAGTAATAAGGTGGTGTTAGTCTTAGCCGGCACCATACGGACGGACGCAGTAAAAGAAATCCCATCAAAAACATTTTCATGCAAAATATTGCCAAGACAAGACCACAAAGGTAGATATAGCTCGCATTTTCAAGAAGTTATCAGATCTCATGTAGAGCTAATACTCCAACTCTCCACGCCTTAACTCTACAAGCTCTAACTTCACAAAATCTATACCTTAGTCAAAATATGTGGCTAGGCCGTTTTGTTAGTACAAGATAACTAAAAAGAAATAAACAATGAATAAATTTTTCACCTTACGCCCACGTGAAGATGAAGATTTTGTGAAGGTATGGTTTGTAGAGTTAAGGCTTGTAGAGTTAGAAGCTTGGCTCTACATGAGATCTGATAACTTTTTTACAACCGTGCCCCCAGATTAAAGTTTTGGAAATTTTAATTATCTTACTTTTTGATCTTTTGACATTTCAGTACATAACAAGTAAGCAAGGGGCTAATAGAATTGCCGCCATGTTATCTGAATTATAGAGAGCAAAGAATATGTACTTCTGTCTCCACACAACGCAAAAGCACTTACCACAACTTAATGTTTCCTTGCAAGTCAAGCAAATGCATTTTGAAAATTGCCTGCAGTACTATGCGCCAGATGCACTGCGTTGCGAGACACTTGACAGTCGCTATAGACCTAGAGCGGGTCGTCGGCAACCCGACCTCATCGGGTACCAAGACGCGACCGATCTAGGGTGAGTGTTGTATGTTGAATATGCATTTGTAAAAGTAAAAAGTTTTCTGGGTGCAATCTAGCAAGCTTTTTACAGTCAGCGAAAATTGACAACGCTATCGATTTTTGCATTTTTTTCGGTACAGTAACAGTCGAATATACTTACCTACCTGCCTATAATGTTGTACCTGGTATTAGGTGAGCTCAAAATTTGTGTCAACACACAACCCACAATATTTATCTCCTCGTTAACGTTCATTTATAAAGACATACCCTTCTCTTTACGTTTATACAGGGTGTAAGGGACGGTGAACCGAAAACTGAACGGGCGTGCTCAGTCAACGAAACTGAACAACTTTCCCAAAGAAACATTTTTGGTAAATGAAAAAAATTCTTGACCTCTCCATACAAATTATTCACTCTGATCGAACAGTTTGTATGGAGAGGTCAAAATTTCCCAAAAAATTTCTTCGTTGACTGAGCACCCCTTTCAGTTTTCGGTACACCGTCTCTTACACACTGTATGTATTTATTGCGTAACACCTTATACTAGTTTTTGGGTGAGTGAGTCTCGATACCCGATGTGGCAGGGTTGCTGACGATCCTTTCTTAGTCTACTTCGTTGCGAGACTCTTGACGGCCTCTACATTGTTTCTTGGAAAATGGATGCTCAAATTATTTTTAAAAGCGTCTTATGAATTTTTAAAGGAGACTTGAAAAGGGGAAGTGCTGGGATGTAAATTCCGGGTAAAATGTTGTTGTGAAAATATACCTAGATATACTTGCTCGTTACAGTTTTGGATAAGAACTCTTCTAAAATTGGAATCAGATCACTTTTACATCTCAAATTGACACATTCATATTTGGTTATCAGGCCGATGATATAATATAAGGTCAAAGAACATATTTTTGTTTACATACATATGGCATTGCTTAGTTCTTGGAACAAACCCCTTAATTAAGTTTTCGTAGTCAACCAGGAACAGTCTGTCTGTCCGTCTGTCCGTGGCTTAGCACAAAGACCCTTAGTACTAGAATGTATTTACTAATGAAAAGAATTTCAATAAAAACTTGATTGTAATCAGTTTGAAGTTATTTATGAACTCTACCACGAACTCAATCTAGGGGAGGGTGATCGCATCAAAGGGAGACGACGCAAAACTATTTGCGCCGTAATTTAATGAAATATCTTGTAACCATCGGTAGGGAAACGGCGAATTGCTGTTGATTTGGAGCCCAAGACATAGGCATAACCATAGAATACATGAATAACCGCGTGCTTAGTTAATTATGGTAGAATTAGCTTTCCGCCTGCGGTTTCACCCGCATTAAATACGTTTTCCGGTGGGAATGAAGTATTTTCCCGCGGTAAAAAGTAGCCTATGTGCTATTCCAGGACCTAACCTATATATGTGCCAAGTTTCATTAAAATCCATTCTTTAGTTTTTGCGTGAAAGAGTAACAAACATCCATCCATCTCATACATACAAACTTTCGCGTTTATAATATTAGTAGAATTGTCAGGCTATGGAAAAGACTATGTTTGGAGTCTGTCTGCAAAGAGATCCACAGAAAAACTAATGTATAACTGACAGACGCAGGGCACATAGCTCGACGAACCGATGCCCTATGGGGCGTAAAGGTTCTAGAGTGGCCACCACGATCCGGAAGAGGAGGTGGATCAAGCCAGATATCAAGAACGCGGGAAGCCGTTTGAAGCGAGTAGCGAAGGTCCGATCTTCGTGGTGATCTGGCCTATGCCCAGCAGTGGACTTCTTTCGGCTGATATGATTACGATGACTTTTCAAGCCAATGTTGAACTAACGACAAGCCTTAGAAGTGGACTGATTCCACTACCACAGATTAAATAATAGTAAACTAACTACAAGGACTCTACCACACTCCGGACACTATACAGCTCAGGGGCGGGATCGTTAACAGTAACTGAACAACTTTTCCCAAGGAACATAAGTCGAAATACGAAAAACCAAATTTAACCTTTCATACAAAATATCTGATGCAGTTTCTATGGGAGGTCAAAAATTTATTTTCGTATTTCGACCTATGTTTCTTGGGAAAAGTTGTTCAGTTAGTTATACTGATCCCGCCCCTGTGCTATGGCACGCAATCAAATTAACACCCTGCATACAACGAGCAGTTAGTTTAGTTCTAGAAGATTTTATCTTTATTCTGTGACTCTACTATTGAGATAGGTGAGAGTGGGTGAGAGTGTGCAAGAGAGAACACACGTGCGTCTCCCGTCTTACACCACAGATTAAATAACGGGCTTTTGAATAAAAACAAATAAGTACCTACTCAAAATGTTATTTATTCCCGCCACTTTTCTACAACTTGTACCACTTCATTAAATTGTACGTATCAAAGAACGTCTCGACGGAATTCCTCATTGTGATATTAAATTTCCCAAGTAAATTAACTTAGTGATAAGTAAATAAATATGTTTTGTTGTAACCATAGAGCAATATGAAACTGAGACCGGCTCTGCGGTCATCACTTGGAATAATTTTGAGATACAATTTACTTCTTTTAATACCATTAGCTCTAAAAATTTAACACTGACTAACTGGTAGAAAATGTTTTGAGCACCTGTACAGATCTTTTGTAGCCAAACTGAAAGACAATGCACAGCCTAAATCGATGGATCTTCTGTTATGTTTTGTCTTATACGTATGGGCTGGGCAAAAAACACCTTTTTTTTTCTCAAATGGTCTCTGAACGACCGAATCAGTTTAAGAAAATTGGCACAGTAATTATAAAAATACAGTATTGTGTGGTTGTTCGGAACCTTAAAAGCGCGAGTCCGACTCGCTCTTGACGGGCTTTTTTGTCAACTATACCCATGACACCAAAGAATTCAGACTCCTCGATACATGACACGGTGTGTCACCGACTGTACATCATCAGTGAGTAAAGGTTATTCTTGATCATCCGTGATCTCAGTGAGCAGGAGGACTCAAAGCGCGCCACGTTCCGTTTTAAGCTGCATTACGTGCTCTAGCCCCTCTGTCGAGCAGATATTATGTGTTTGCTATCTTGAGGATGGTGGAAAGGAACGTCGGAAGCGTGGTAGAGAAATTAAAAATTAAGTAAATATTATTTTGATAAAATTCAAGCTAAATCCAAAGAGCTATATTATATAATCTCAGTAAGCATTACGAAGATATTCAGAAGTCATCAAGTGACCGAAATCCTTTACTCAAGATTGTACGGTCAAGAGCAGGCTGTGCTTGACAGGCACTCGCAGCTCAACTTATGTAAATAAGGTGCTAAAGATATTGAAGTAAGTATGGTAGAAATTAGTACCTAAACCACACCGCAGACACTATAGGGTGACTTTTAATTAGTTCTTGATAGCAAAAGATATGCATGTACTCATGATACTGAACAACTTTTCCCACGGAACATAGGTCGAAATACGAAAAGCCTAATTTGACCTCCCATACAAAATGCCAGCTGCGTTTCTATGGGAGGTCAAAACTTGATTTTCGTATTTCGACCTATGTTCCTTGGGGAAAGTTGTTCAGTATCATGAGTTCATGCTTACCTTTTTCTATCAAGAACTACTTAATTAAAAATCACCCTATATACATCGAGCGTGAATTTGGAATTGGAAGGTCGCGTAGGCCCGCGTATTCAGTACAAAAGACCCTCAGAAGGACCACGGGGTAGATTGCGGGCGGGGGGCGGGGAGTGTCCGTTCCGTATGATAGCACTATTACTTTATTCTGAGCCTAAGAGCTCATGACTGTATCTCCATGCTAATGTCCAGTCTCATTAGGGTCATTCTACCTGCAGCAATTCTGTCATCTGGACACATACTGTAGGTCTTTGTAACCAGACCATAAAATTCCTAAAAAAAAAAAATTATGCCGAACAGGCACAGCCGAACATCTGCAGATGTTGTCCACTGCAGAGAAAACTTGGCGAGGGCTTCGATGGCTTAGTAGGCATCTTCATCGTAACATCCCATGAAATGTCTACTATAGGACAGGGAGCTTCCTCCGAAATTCTAGCTTTTGCTGGAAAAATGTGGAGGGAATGTACCATAGTCACCAGTTACGGAAGCGTTACTGGCACCATGAACCGCGGTTTTAGGTGACCGCAATATTACAATATTTTTTTCATTCGCGAAAGTTGCTTGTTTTCATGAGTAGAATCACTGGGCTTCTGCAGCATGAGAAACGAAAATTCACGTTGTATTTGTATCTCAAACCTTCGAAAATTCGCCGCTTCTCTTGTATTGGCCCAAAACCAAAAAGGAAGAGCAGAATATAATGCCAGAGGAAGCTCTTTAGACATCGAGTTAGAGATTTCTGCTAAAAACGTGTCAGAAATTTTTATCGGGAGCAACACGCGACAAAACGTGATATTTTTTGAAATTTCAAAAGTGTTCCTGAACAAATGGACGGCCTTTAGAGTTTAAAAATGGAAGTCGTATTTTTCTACGTTCGCAATAAGTTTATGCGAGTTTTCTTATGAAATTCAGTGAAATTCCAACGCTGCCAGCATTTCGGTGGAGTCTCCAAAGTGCAGCGTAAGATAATTTTCTTTTTTAGAATAAGTAGGTAGGTACGGTCAACCGCAAGTCAGTGGAAACATTTGCAACTCTATTACCATGTCATAAAGTCTAAAGTGTTTCACTGACGCGCTGATGGGTGTAGTTATACCAGAGTCCACGAGAGAGCGTGACGTTTTGTAAACAAACTTATAACTTCAAGTTCCTATAAAAAGTGTCCAAAATATAATATTATTTATACAGCGTGTAACGTAAAGGTACTACTAAAAGATGGAACATGCATTGAAGAATAAGAATATGTTTCTAAAGTCAGTGATAAAATACTGCTCATTTATGTTTAGGTTTAAATTTGTGTGACGAATTTAGTAATTTATTATGTTCATAAACAACGTTTATGAAGTCGATATGCCAGTGACTTTATATAACAAAAAATTAGTCTACTTTACTCTAAAACATACATATAACATCACGACTATTTCCTTTCGGGGTAGGCAGAGATAGACCACAGCTCCCCACCTGCTACGATCTTACTTCACTCGCTACCTCCACTTTCACCAATGTTTTAGGGTACGTTGGTTAATTTAGTGTAGGTACCTACTTGTAACCCGGCCTTTATTTTTAACGTCCTGAACTTGGACTGTAAAAAAGCTAATTTCAAATATCACAATAGAATGGCAGGGCTGAGGTTCAGTAAACTCCACAGTTTAAAGTAGATAGTTTATAGTGACAGATTTTCAGTATTTTCATTAAAAAACATTACTTTTGTTCCTAGAGAAAGAGAAGAGAAACCGAGAAACAAAGGTCTTACATCTCTCAAGACGTCAGTTTCAAAATGGGACATTAAATCTAGACTTCAAGCTGACTACTTCACAGCTTGCGGCGACGGAAAACAGATAGCTTCATAAGTTGTTCGTACATTGCAAGATTGATCATGTTTTGTGTAACGAGAAAAAGAATTAATGGTAGTTTGGATTGAAGAGAATGTAATTTTGAATAACAATTTTCTCAAGAAGTGTGTGTTAAGTGTTTTTTATTGTAATTATTATTATTATTTGATAATTATTATTACTTATTTTCAATTCAATTCAAACTTCCAAACAAATTTTCGTTCACTTTCATTCAATAGTAACTTTTCAGTACTAAGCGTAACAATAACAACTTGTGAATAACAATTTCCTCAAGAATTGTGTGTATGTGTGTGTGTGAAATGTTATTTTATTGTAGTTATTATTAAGTCTAAAATAAATAAGTTCAAACTTCCAGACAAATTTTCGTTCACTTTCATTTAATGGTATCTTTTCAGTACTATGCGTAACAATAACAACTTTTGAATAACAATTTCCTCAAGAAGTGTGTGTGTGTGTGCGTGTGTGAAGTGTTATTTTATTGTTATTATTATGATTTAGTCTAAAATAAACATTTTCAATTCAATTCAAACTTCCATACAAATTTTGGTTTACTTTTATTTAATGGTAAGTTTTCAGTACTATGCGTAACAATAACAATTTCCTCAAGAAGTGTATGTGTGTGAAGTGCTATTTTATTGTAATTATTATTGTTAAGTCTAAAATTAATATTTTCAATTCAATTCAAACTTCCAGACCAATTTTCTACTACTATGCTTTTCAAATGAGAAAAGGTCTGGTTGATGGCAAAATTCACTGTTGTTTCTAGAGGTTGTTCAAAACTAAATCGAAACGGAGTGAAACTAGTTTGACAGCAACTACTTCATTTTCTACTAGCTCGTTCCATCGTCGACCTCATCTCTGTCCTCAGGGCTAGATCGAGGTCAAGAGCAAGCCCATACGCAGTAAGAAAAAAAATATTGTGGCTGCAAATCAATAGGCTCAGTCCTATTTTCCTGCTCTTGCCATATTCACTTGAGACTTGAATAGATACATTCAATTTTTTTCCAACCCTTTAGGCCGTGTGATTTATTTTAATAGACTAAATGAATCATAATGTCATTCATAAATTAATACTTATTTTTGATGCGTTATTCACGGTAGATTTAATTCAATCACCTGGCAACACTCCGCTGTACTAGCTAGGCACACTGCGGCACTGAAGCATACTGAAGCGGCAAATTGCCAGCCGCCGAGCCGAGTCGCGTTTACGCGCCAATTCAATGTGTTGCCAACGTGAATTACCCGTGTTTGCGGGAGAAAAGTGCATGAATAACGTGAGCGAGGGATGTATGTTTTAACGTCTATATTTTTGTGGGAAGCTTTAATGGACTGAAAGCGTTGTCATTTTAAAAAACATTTTACATGAATAGTAGTAGTTTTGAATTTTATTCTGAAATGCTTAGTTGCTTTGTAAGTAGTAGGTAGTTTTAGTTTGGTTCCAACATAAGTTATTAAGACCTATACTCATAAGATATGTAGGTTTTTGATAGCTCGTTGTCGGTGCCATTTTGAATGCTTTCTTGAACCGAGTTGTACAGTCAAGAGCACATCAAGCTTGACACATTGGACTTTGTACCGTTCTTATTTCGATAGACGCATGGGCTAGAGTGTCAAGCTTGACCTGGCGTTGACTGTACAAGGTGTTTCGTATATTGGGTGACTTTTAATTAGTTCTTGATAGCAAAAGGTATGCATGTACTCATGATACTGAACAACTTTTCCCAATGAACATAGGTCGAAATACGAAAAACAAAATTTTACCTCCCATACAAAATGCGCTATCAGCTGATGCAGTTTCTATGGGAGGTCAAAACTTGATTTTCATATTTCGACCTATGTTCCTTGGGGACAGTTATTCAGTATCATGAGTACATACATGCATACCTTTTTCTATCAAGAACTAATTAAAAGTCACCCTATATGCATGCAAACCTCTCAGGTGGTTGCTCTACCTATGAAACTGAACAACTTCATCTAAGAAACATAGTTTGAAATACGAAAATAAATTTTCAACGTCCCATAGAAACTGCATCAGCTCATATCGTATCGTATCTTGTATAGGAGGTATTTCTTTTTTATATTTCGAAAGCCGACCTATTATGGGAAGCTGTTTAGTTGCATGGGTAGAGCAACCACCTTTTGAGAGGAAAAACCTGTAGTAAAATTTGTAACTCAAAGACAGCTAATGCACACAAATACCCTATATACTTATTTCAAAAAGACTAAGTAGGTACTTATACAACATAACATAAATAACATATCCTATGATTCATTTTATAATCGTGAATCTCATAGTATATTTTTATCTAGAGAGCAAACAAGGACTAAGCACAGGGTCCACCTAATGGTAAGTGGGTAACCTAAATAGTTTCCTATGCGGTTAAACCACGGTAAACTCAGCCTCTAAATCTCACAGTCAAGTGCAAGCCCATACACGGCGCCATAAATCGCACAAGCGAACGTACTCGATTATTTTTCCAAAAAGCATTAGCGCGAAATGCACATGCGCTACAATTTATGTACGTCTTCCTTAGTCACGGTTACCACACCAAGTCGGGTGCAGAGTAGAGAAATCAGTATATCTGTATTATAGGTTCTCAAACTACACTACTCTAGATACTGTGGTTACCTAAACACACAAAGTCGCAAGTCTGTCGGTATTTTATTTGCAAAAGGTATGATTACAAACTACAGACTAAATTATACAACATACTAGCACAACAATGTAAACAAATAAATCTGAAGTCCTATATTAAAATTGTACACAACACTTTCATATTGTTTCGTACTGTGGTCGGGGTCAAATATATTTTAAGCTATGGGTGGGTCGAAAGAGGCCTGAATTAATTCATGTGAATGTAAACACGGCCTAGTTTCCTTCGGGAACTTGGTTGTCATACTGGTGTAGATTTACAGCTAGTTTGGTAATTGGACATTTACGGTGATTGTAAAATCTTAAATCATTTAATTTTATCTAAGTGGACTGTTATCAAAGGAAAGAGTGGGTAATGTTTCATATGAGATGAGGCAGCTTCTAATTCACTACAATCACTAGAAAAAATTCAAATAATTTTAAACGTTTTAGCTAACTTTGCTAGACGTGTAAAAAGACACATCAGATATATTAATTTCGTACAAGTTAGAACAAAAAGTAGGCTGAGGCTGTCAGCCTAGTGATCGAGCAGAGAGAGAGAGACCTATGATCGTCAGAACTGATAACCCAAGACAATCTATCTTGCGAAATCTGAGAAGACACGACCCAAAATAACGAAATTAGGGAAGGACAATAATAGCAAGGAACATGCTAAATCAATCCAACCTTATCAAATTAATTATTATAAAATGAGCGATATGTTTATATGTTTTTCCAATCCAGCATCACTAAGTCCACTAGCAAAAACTAGGCCTAATTTCAATCCGTAAAACTTTTGCACTACTTACTTACGAGTATCTACACTGTGGTGCTGTCAAGGCTTGGGGGAGCAATAATGTCTGCCAACATTTGTAACGTTTGTAATGATAGGGAAAGGTAATGAGACTGCAGCGTAGGCCGCCGCCATTAGGAACGTGCTTTATGAGGTGCAAGAGGTTCTGCTAAATAATGCAGAATGCAGATTGCTACTGCAGCGCTAGATAAGTTATTGTTTGCAGTAGTCTTTGGTGTGGAGTAGTATGGGAAGTATAACAACTGAAAGCATGGCTAACGTAGGTCTATTTATTATAGATGGTCACTGTGAGTCTTGAACTCACAAATGCGAATAAAAATGTCTTTTTAGGGTTCCGTAGCCAAATGGCAAAAAACGGAACCCTTATGGATTCTTCATATCTGTCTGTCCGTCCGTATGTCACAGCCACTTTTTTCCGAAACTTTAAGAACTATTTTGTTGAAACTTGGTAAGTAGATGTATTCTATGAACCGCATTAAGATTTTCACACAAAATACACAGCCGAAAGAGGTCCATTAAGATCTCCACGATGATTGGTCCTGCGCTGCTAGCTTATAGCTGTTTCCCACGACCATAATTGTTCTACCCACGCTATGTCTTCCTTTTAACGCGTCATCGGCCATCGGTTTTTCGAGTGATGTGCCCTGCCCCTCCTCTGAAAGAAGAAGAAACCATCCATCCATATCTTTAACATCCCAGGAAACGTCCACTACAGGACAGGGAACTCCCTCCAAAACCAAAAGAATCCACTTTTACTTAATTGAAGATAAAATCGTCATCATCATATCAACCGAAAGACGTCCACTGCTGGACATATAGGCCTCCCATAAGATTTCCATGACGACCGGTTCAACGCTGCTCCCACCCAGCGTCTTCCCGCACCTACATTCATGAGACTAGATCGTCGGTCCACCTTGTGACGGACCTGCTCACGCTACGTCTTCTGGTTCGTGGTCGCCACTCTAGAACTTTTACGCCCCAATGCCCATAGGTTCTTCTTGCTATGCCCACTACTGCCACAAATAAAATATGTCGTCTTAATTACTATTTATTATAAGGAGTAGCTAATTGCACAATAATATTCTGATTACAACTAGCTAGGTAACTAAAACACCATTTAGAATGCAAACCCACCAGAATTCAATTTCAACTTGCTCAGACCACAACAAATGAATGGATAAGTATTTTAGAAGCAACTAATTTAAAAGCGGATGGAGTCGGGCGCAGTTTGCTCGTCCAATTTGAGTTGGGTCCACTAATGAGGTCGAATCGAGCTTGTCCTTGCTAATATGGAGTCCACAGATCTGACGTATATCTGGTGAAATACATTGATTTTTGAAGGCTTTTGTGCAAAGTCTGTCTGAAGCCTGCATTTCTGTTTTTCGGTTCAAAGGATAAGGGAGGCAGTAAAATTACCGACACGTAAGACATACCATCTTCGGTCTCAAGGTGGGTAACACGCTTTGCTATCTTATTAGAGTCAAGTTATGCCACTAATGAGACAGTGGGTGTTACGGGCGGTGGTGACCACTTACCATCAGATGTCCCACCACCTCGTTTGCCCACTTGTGACATAAAAAGTAAAGATTTGATTTTCGTATACAAATTGCACCTAATTTAGAATCTTGACCACATCTCTTCTCATATCTTGTTTGTTACTACGTTTTTACTTTCGAGCGGAGCGAGAAAGGTATTGTATTCGTGAAAAAAAAGGTTTTTTAATTTTCTCAAAAATGTGTTCTATATCACTTATAAATCATAAAAAACAAGTCTTCCAAAAATGTCCGTCCGTCGGTCGGTCGGTCGGTTGGTCCGTCGGTCGGTCGGTCTGTCCGTCACGCTTTGGCCTAGCGGCTAAACGAATGGTCCGATTGACACCATATTTTGAATTTAGGAGTTTTATGCAAATCCACCGAAGGGTTCTTAGTGGTTTCTTGCTGACTCTCATTTTGAGGGTAGCTGTCATACAACGAAAATGAAAAATTGAAATTTTCTCAAAAACGGCTCATAGAATCTTGATGAAACTTTGCATGACCAAGCACTTTCACGTAAGATATCTTGCGCCAGTATCAATTGATCTGTGTAATTTCATATAAAGGGTGTTCCTGTAACACCAAATCTTGGTTTGGTTGTCTACCTGACTGGATATCATTTATGATTTTTTTGAAAAAAATTTAGTACACAGGGTGTACCAAAAACTGAAAGGGCTTGCTCAGTAGACTAAACTGAACAATTATCCATAAGGAACATGTGTTGGGAAATTAAAAAAATCTCCATGCAAGTATCCTACGGTAGTATCCATTGATGTGTGAAAATTAATATAAAGGGTGTTCCAGTACTACTAAAAGTTAAACATGTGATTTACTCGAAATCGTGTGAGGTTTGTTTGTTTTAATGTTTGACAATTTGAATTCTGAATTGCTGTATATTTCATTCGAACATTTGTTTTTTTGAAAAACGTAAATAAAAGTTTTTATCTCCATTATATGTGTATGGCATTACAAATTTAAGTTTGCGGTTGATAGTTTTTCCTTGAGTATTGCGAGAAAGTAAGTGCAGTGCTGCTGTACCATTTATTTTTTCTGTGAAGAAAAATGTCATATTTAATGTAAAAAGTGGTTACGAAGTAATTCAGTCTCAAGAATTAGACTTAAAAATCCTAAAGTAACTGCGGAGCTCTACACTTTGCGTGTCCCGACACGCACTTGGCCGGTCTTATACTTTTAATATATCATCATCATCATGGGGTGCCATCTTCGAAATGAAGTTTGGAGGTCAGCAATCGGTATTCGTCGCGGCGTTCCGCCACCCCCTTCAACTCGTGGTAGTGTAATCCGGTCCAGTCCCTTATGTCATCGTACCATTTCCGTCTCGGCCTTCCTGGTGGCCTTCTACCCGGTATCTTGCCTTCAAGAATTGTCCGCAGGAATTGAAATGCGGAGCCTCTTTGCAAGTGCCCTTTTAATATATGGATAGAACAAACGTCAATTATGTCGCGCGAGAGTGTATAAAGCGTTTATCTAGGGGATCATACTGGCGCTGATGTTGGAGTTTAATAAATCGACATGTATCTGACAAAACTCGGAGACGGAACAGCTTTAATTTATAATAATTTATCTAAGTCACAACTAATCCTAAGTTATGGATTTCCTTATTCATCATAATAAGTACAAAAAATCTCCGCACCAACTTTGTCCGCTATCTCTCTGCCCAAATCCTGTCTCACGACACGTTCGTCCCATAGCAATAATTCTTCCTCACACCATGGGTTTCGTATCTGCTAGGGATGCCAGGATGCTTTCAAAAAAGTTACTACTACTTTATTATAAGCACAGAAAGGCACAGAGTTATTTTTGACTTGGTAAAATTGTAGAAGTTTACTCAGAACTTACAGCTTTAACAACTTTTTCAATCAAGGGGTGAAAACGAAAAACAAATGTATAGGGTCTTAATGAAATAGCCAACATAAATTGAGCATGTTACTTAGACCATGAAACTGAACAACTTCCCCACGGAAGCATAGGTCAAAATACTGAAAAACTAATTTGACCTCCCCATACAAAATGCGCTACCAGCTAGCTGATGCAGTTCCTATGCGAGTTCAAATATTTTTCTAAGTACCTTGGGGAAAGTTGTTCAGTTTCATGGTCTGAGTAACATACTAAAATTAGGTTCCCTATTTCATTAAGACCTTATATTTAAAAAAATGGGCAAACGTATAGTGTGTGGTGAAATTTTAAAATTAATCGTCGTTTTTCGACCCAAGTTTCTTTACGAAAATAGTTAACATTGATTGTTCTGAGACTACTTTATTTGTGGGCCACAAAATAGCCCCCGTGTTACTTAAATCGTAAAAATCTACAAAAGTTTTGTGCTACGACTTTAATATTTGCTCATCATGTTTGTATTTGTATTAAATTCCAAAATAAGCTTTGAATTTTATCGCACAACCAATTGATTACCCAACTAAAAATGTTTAGCTCTTTCAAATAACATTAATTTAATATTCCTCAGCAGACCAATAACTACCAACAGAATATGCTCAAAACCATTCACCTGGCAACACTAACAAGAGTTATATCCCCATCTTTCCTTCTTATTCCAACTCGGAATGTCTTAGTACGATGCATAAATTGGCGCCATTTCTCATCCCACGAGACAAGACATCGGAATATATACAGGGTGTTACGCACAGGACAGAATAGAGAAACGTTTTATCTACGCTTACGCGACAATGTAAGTAAGTAGATCACAAAAGATATCATAAGCATAAGTTACAATTACCAGTAATTAAACGTCTGTATTGTCCGTTGTGATACAAGTAGGAGATGGTTTTTGGTCATGTTTCTTTAGTTACTTCACAAAAATAACTGTGGAGCTTCCTTTTAAAAGGAGATAGTAAGTCGAATCAACAAGTTTTTAGAAAACGCAATGAAGTGATCCAGGTACTGCAAATTTATCTTAGCTAATAGATTCTTCTTTTAAGTTATTATTACCGGCATTAGATCACAATCATGTGACTATTTCTTTTTGAACACAAGCCATTAACTGCAGCTAACAACAGTAAGATATTGTTAATAAAAAATCTGTTCAAAAACTAGAACCCGACTACTGACAAATCTTGCTCTAAAAAGTATGAAAAAGCAAGTATTGTCATCAAAAATTTTTACGTACAAACTATGGTATTCAATAAATATTCATAGTAATGTTCAGATAATAGCCGTTGTCATTTCCTAATAAGTTGATCAACTTTCGAAAAATAATAAACTGTATCGAATTCGCTTCTGGCACTCACCGGCTGCTACCGCAGCACGGTCACTTCGCTCGCTCGGCTTTCGAAAACCACCCCTACCACAGTAAATAGATAGATAGATGGGCTACCGAACCTAACCTAACCGATCCCGGTTGTGTTTGCCTTAACTAACGGACCTATGAATCTACGAATTTCCTACGAGTTCATTATTTTTCGAAAGTTGATCAACTTATTAGGAAATTGATCAACGTACGATTCTTATTATTTATATCCTTTCTGACACCCTGTATATACTGTCATATCGGGATATGAAAAAAGATTTGCCAGCATGATATGCGACTCTGTTATCTTGCTGTCCAAAAAAAAGGATTAATTTGAGGCTTTCTTACTGATGGAGTAGGCCGAGTAGGTAGCTAGTTTGTTCAAAAATTTTATCAATTTTTTATAATGTCTTTAACTTTTTAATTTTAACGTTTCGAAACGTAATTTTAACACACAGAGTAGACATTTTCCAGAAAAATAAACTGTGGATACAATAACTTTTTGTCTCTCCTTACAAAATTACGTGCTACGACACACGGGATGACGGGATGTACTTTGATGTAAGTAGATAGAGTCAGTACAGCGTACATCGTGAATTTTCATTGGTTTTGCTCCCTAAGCCCAGTGACTCCACTTATGATAACAAGCAACTTTCCCGAAGAAAATTTTTTTTATCGAAATTTTTTTTAAGACTCCATAGCAAAGTGCGCGTGATCGACTCATTTTGAACCGAAAGGCGAAAAATCTTTTTCGAGTAAAGAAATGTTTTATTCGGGAAAGTTGCTGTTGTTATTAGTAGAATCGCTGAGCTTCGGGAGCAAAACCAATGAAAATTCACGTGGTATACAGCAGAGATACAAAGAGACAGAGAGAGGCTGAAGGCCTTCGAGATGTGGTGTTGGCGAAGGATGGAGGGTATATAAGCTGGACAGAAATGGTGTCAAATGAAAGGGAACTCAAAAAGGCTAAAGAAAAGAGATCTATCATTCAAACTATAGAGAACCGGAGAGGAAATATGATCGCACATCTGATACGACACGATTCGTACTTAGAAGGGAAAATTGAGGGAAAGAGAGGAAGGGGCCAAGCGGAACAAATCAAAGAGAAAGTACAGGTCGAGTCGTATCAGAAGGTGAAGGAACTGGCAAAAACAAGGAAACGTTGGCTATTACTCCATTGAAACGAGCACAGCTCTTATAAGTTCAGAGGGAGAGAGACAGCAAAGATGCAACTGATGAATTAAGTTGCCATTTCAGTCTAGTTTAAATAACTTTTGTCCTCGCTCTAAGATCATTATCAGACAAAATTGGGAAATGACCCAATCACACACACCTACTGATTGACGGACGACACTGGTCATTGCCGCATTGTCACATGTCCAGAAGAAGCGAATCCGCCGCGATATTTTGCACGATTTCACGTACAATGCCTCTTCGTTTAGCCCTGAAAGTGATCAAAATGTTAATAACTAAGCAATGTACGACAAAACGTAGCAAACGTGCGCGTACTTCTGAACAGGGTCTAATTGCGAGGCGAGTGGCCTATAGCTCATTGTGATTCATTTAAAAAACAGACCACGGCCAGAGAAGACGCGTAAAGGTTATCATTATGAACTGTCGCATTTTGTGTTTTGTTTTGCTTTGTGCATGTGTGGCAAAAAGTTATGGAGGGGCTTTTAAGGCGTTGTTATATTCTGATTGGATTAACTGTAAGTATTTATCACGTACTATTTGTCTTATAACTAATTAATTGCTAAAAATCAGCATCTTGTCGCTGTTGCTAATTCAGTAGATAGTAATCATCCGCCCCTAAAATCTTCATATACATATTTATTGCATTATCATTTATCACGATCAATAATAAACTTACGTACCTACCTACTTCAAAGTTAACATAGATCTTAAATAATTGACAGTGATATCCCGTTCGGGAATAGCAATATTGCAAAGAAATCTACTTTTTATATCTACGACTTATATGTTTTTTTTCTTTCAACATTTATTAACTAAATTAAAATTTTAATCTTGATTTTTGTATAATTATTTTACCTCGTTCGCGTTTCTTGTTGTTTCTTTAATCTATATTCGTTTATTATTAAAACCAGACCACCAAATTCTTAAAGCTCTTTAATGTT
Organism: Athrips mouffetella; assembly: GCA_947532105.1. Taxonomy (NCBI): domain Eukaryota; kingdom Metazoa; phylum Arthropoda; class Insecta; order Lepidoptera; family Gelechiidae; genus Athrips; species Athrips mouffetella. The sequence goes on along the minus strand of OX383969.1, from coordinate 3,199,100 downwards.
TTCGCAGTATTTAATAAACTTAAGACTTTTATTACCTATTTATCGATAGCGCTAATTATTATTATTGTAACTAAACGCCTTCTTTGCGCAAAAATTATTTGTTCAGTTAACCGTAAACAGTAAACTTGACTTGAGTACACCCAATAGTACGTCAGTAGAAACACTAGACTTTATGCCATGGTAATAGAATTGCAAGTGTTTCCACTAATGTGCGGTTTTCCGTACGTTAGTTCCAATTTCTTGAATTAATTACGCGGCCATAATATAAGTAATAAACAGTGCTGTTATACAAACATTCTAAAAATCCGTACAATGTATACTGACGGTGTTTTTATAATTCGTGTACTTATAGAGCAACGCGTTTCAAGTCATCCGAAAAGTAAACAAAAATGAAATAAATAAAATGAATAAGAAACAATGACTAAAACAAGAAAGTACCGAAATTAGTTTCATCAAAACATATTATTAAAAAAAAAAATAGTAGCAAGGCTAATTCTATGTTCGTGTATACAACCTTCTAAGGTCTTAGTCTAGAGGCTACAGGTAATTTGATGCTTAAAAATATTTCTATGACTTTTGAAAAAAAATGGCGAATTTTACACTTTATGAACGAAAAATTTCATCTTATCTTCTTATCTTATTAGCCATTTCTGTCCCACTGCTGGGCAAAGGCCTCCCTCCGTTCCTTCCACTGGTCTCTACTCTGAAATTTCATAGACGACTAAAATTCTTATACACCGTGAATTCATTGTTTTTACTCCCGAAGCCAAGCAAAGCCTATTGATTGATTCTACTAATAATGACAACAAAAATTATTCGGGATAGTTTCATGTTTTCAGGAGCAAAACCATTGAAATTTCACGTTGTGCTATTTGCATTTTCAGTGTTCATTCATTGACCATTGTTTGTGTAATTACCTAATAAATAACATGTCAGTTTGTCGTCACCATAACATACCATAGAGCATCATCTTCATTTTCCTCTTACATACTTTGTTTACTACTACACAATAAAAACAAATTCCACTTCGCAATAAAAACATTATGCACTCTTTATCGATGACTTTTATGATACTTTGCAGGTGACCACAACAGGACACTAGACCTCGACGTGAGTCAAATCCAGCTGTACTTCTACGACTTCCAGAACAACTTTAACATCACCTACCAAATCGATTCAGCTGTCAATGGCATCTTTACCAACTACAATCTGGATGTCACCAGGAAGCTGATCTTCTTCGTCCCGGGATACAAATCTCACATCAGCAAGAAAACCGAAGAACTTATCAGGCAAACTTTCGCCGATGTCCCAAATATCTACCTCATCATCATAGATCATTCAGCTTACACTTCTGCTAGAGGAGGAAAGATCCAAAGCTATGAAAGATCAGTCTTCTATTCATACTACATTGGAACAGCACTTGGAGGAGTGCTGGCTGGTTTCCATGAAAAAGGCTGGGCTTCAAAGAATATTCATGCAATCGGGCATAGTCTAGGTTCTCAAATGCTAGGTTTTGCTGGAACGACATACACGAACCAAACTGGTGAAAAGATCTGGAGGATCACTGGTCTGGACCCAGCAGGACCTTGCTTCTCGAACAGTCTTATTGATGACCAGATCAGATCTGGAGTAGCAGGTTACGTGGAAGTGTACCATTGCAACTCTGGAGGCTTAGGAACTACCAGTACATTAGCTGATACGGATTTCTTCATCAACAGAGCGAAGAAACAGCCAAGCTGCCATCAAGGAATTATCCCTGGTTATGGAGAATCTAGCGCAGCAAAATGCAGCCATAAGAAGTGTGTCGAATATTGGGCCAAGACGGTACACCATCCTGACTGGTATTTAGCGTGGGCCTGTAACTCTTACGAAAACTTCATGGAAGGGAAATGCGCTGCTAACGAGGTGACTCTGGCTGGGTATTTCAATCCTGGAAATGCTACAGGAATCTTCTACGTCTCAACTGAAACTTATGGAGTTATGTGAAAGTGAAATTGTTGGTGGATTGCAAACTTCTGTGATAATGATACGAGTATGTGATGTGGCGTTAAGCATTTGATACGAGACTAGGCCGGTATTTCACTGGGACACCATGGCAGCGTAACCAGTCGCCGCTACCACATTAAATTACTAATCTGGGGCCGCTACCAACAAAATGTATACAGCTCTATAGAGAGTTACTCACGGTGTCCGTTTGGTTGCGCTGCCAACACCCAATTTAATGTTGCCAACCTTTCTACGTCATGTCAGATGTCATGATATTCGTTAGACATAAATATAAGGTCTCTACTTTCTACTTGCAATAGGGAACATGTATAAATGTTTTTAGTTGCATTTATTAACAAAATATGAAAATACCGTAGTAGAGATGACGAACAGTGAAATTCTAAGAAATATGGCCGATATAACTACTAATTACGCGCCGATTAGACAGAGAGATCCGACATGAACAGTGATGTCACAATGCACTACGACCATATAAACTCCATGTTAAATTTCGTTTTGCTAGAATAAGACAGAAACAAATCTTTGATGCCTAGGAGATGGCTTATATCTTTTTAAATTATTAGTTATTCGAAAAATAGTTTTACCGGCTAGACTGTTTATTACATGAATGAGATTATATTTTAAAAAAATCGTATATGTTACGTACGTGTAATATACGAGTAGGCGTGTTGTTAGAATCTATTTCTCATCTCAGATTTTGAACTATAAAGCAAACATGAGTACGAGATGAGGTCGACGGTAGAACGAGCTTGCCCAGCGCATTCACTCGTGACATGAAAATATTAGGATTGTAAAGGCAGAGAATTAGCAGGTCGAAGCGATGTGTGAGATATTGGAGCAATATATCTCCAGTTCTCACTCATGATGTGCTCATGTTTTGAAAATATTTTACAACTTTTATTATCTCTCATTCCGATTGACTTGGAGGGTCTGAATATACATAAACTCGACTCTACATCCAAACTACGCGAAAATTAACGCAATACTACGTTTTCCTCTTAATATCTAGCTTTTGTATTTCCCGACACGGTAAAGTAAAAACACGCTCTCATCACGACGTGATTGATCACATTATTTTATCCTTATGGACAAAGGAGGGAAGTCAGAAATACAGTAGGAAAAATAAAGATAAATGGATATTTATTTTTTTTTGTGTACCTATGCTTTTACCAAATAAGTACTTATATTTATTTTGGAAGCTAACTGTGAAAACTTTTATTAGTTACGAATTTTCGATAAATGCAAAAGAAAACCAAAGAAAAGAAAATTGTAATTCTATCTCTTAGGTTTAGATCTTTTACTCTAATACTAAGTATTATCAAAAAATCGCTTCTAAAATATTACTAAAAAAGTTTCCATCAAATTGATAAACCTGAAAAAATTGCGTCTAAAACTTTATCATGTAGGTTCATGAGGTCGGTCGTCGACCTTGCAACCGATACGATATGATGATGATGATCAAACAGGGTGTAAGGGACGGTGTACCGAAAACTGAAAGGGCTTGTTCAGTCAACGAAACTGAACCACTTTTTCAAAGAAACGTTTCTAGGAAATGAAAAAAATTATTGACCTCTCCATACAAATTGCTCACTCTGATCGAACAGTTTGTATGGAGAGGTCAAAATTTTTTTTCAGTTCCCAAAAATGTTTCGTTGGGAAAGTTGTTCAGTTTCATTGACTGAGCACACCCTTTCAGTTTTCGGTACACCGTCCCTTACACCCTGTATAATACAGGTTGTAGGTAAACCCCGACTTGTTTTCAAGGTGGAGACGACTAAGAGATTATGAGGTTGAGGTTAGAGCAGGGGTCGGCAGCCTGCGGCTCGCTAGCCAAATGCGGCTCTTTGGATGTGAAGCTGCGGCTCTTTAGTTCCATACGCAAATATTATTAATTTTATAAAAGAAACATATATACAGGGTGTTAATTTGATTGCGTGCCATAGCGCAGGGGCGGGATCAGTATCAGTAACTGAACAACTTTTCCCAAGGAACATAGGTCGAAATACGAAAAACCAAATTTGACCTCCCATACAAAATGCGCTATCAGCTGATGCAGTTTCTATGGGAGGTCAAAAATAGATTTTCGTATTTCGACCTGTGTTCCTTGGGAAAAGTTGTTCAGTTACTGATACTGATCCCGCCCCTGCGCTATGGCACGCAATCAAATTAACACCCTGTATATAATATATGAATAAGTACATATTTTTCTTACGAATACCTAAATAGATTAGTTTTTTTTAATCAAAAAGCTTTATTTATGCAAGAACTATTTACGGTTGGCTAGAAAAAAATTGCGGCTCTTTAAAAACTGAAATTTTGTAAATTTTATTTTTTTACTCTTCCGACTCAAAAGGTTGCCGACCCCTGGGTTAGAGGATGGGCTGCAGCATCCTTCTGTGTATTGCACCATCTTCGTACTGCAACCAACAACCGTTGTCCATGATCATGATGCCAGCCGCAATTTTAAAAAGCATAGTGCAGCCGCAAGCTACCGCAATTTAAAAAAAAAAAAAAAAAGCACAGTTATAGGTACTTCTCCTCCAATGGTGGTGGTGGTTGGTGGTTGGTTTTGGTTGGTTGGTTGGTTGGTTTGGTTGGTTGGGTTTGGTTGGTTTTGAATGGAACTTTGTAGGGAGCTCCCTGTCCTGCAGTGGACGATTCATGGGGTGTTAAGATGATAATGACAAGTTGTAAAAAACATCACTTAAACCTGAAACTGTAGATTCCTGAGTCACGTTTTAATTTTTCGGGAGATGTCTTTTTATAACATCCTATTTATAAATTTTCCGTTTATTAAAAAAAAAAAATTTATAAATTTTCCGTTTATTCCAACGCTGACCAACACTTTTGCAGCCATGACACTAAGACCAGAGAATATTTGACGGAAAGAATAACATTGTTTTGCAAACTTGTTTTTTCTGACAGCTTTAGCCCATCGCTTTTCACATAGCTGCAAAATTTGTTGCAAAGCGTTGGAGTACTTGGGATAAACGAAAAAAACCGGCCAAGTGCGAGTCGGACTCGCGCACTGAGGGTGCCGTACAAACCTGTACATATATAAATAAAACTTATGGTATTTTTATTGCTAAAAAACTTTATTATGCTATATAAGTAACTAAAATTTATATTTGAGTTGATTGAATGAAAGGTAAATTGCGGTTTACGATTTATGACGTATTAAAAAAAACTACTTACCTACTCGATCTCGTTCAAAACAATTTTCGGTGGAAGTTTGCATGGTAATGTACATCATATATTTTTTTTAGTTTTATCATTCTCTTAATTTAGAAGTTACAGGAGGGGGGACACACTTTACCACTTTGGAAGTGTCTCTCGCGCAAACTATTCAGTTTAGAAAAAAATGATATTAGAAACCTCAATATCATTTTTGAAGACCTATCCATAGATACCCCACACAGATGGGTTTGATAAAAAAAAAATATTGAGTTTCAGTTCTATGTATGGGGATTGTGGAACCCTAAAATTTATTGTTTTTTTTCTATTTTTGTGTGAAAATCTTAATGCGGTTCACAGAATACATTTACTTACCAAATTTCAACAGTATCGCTCTTATAGTTTCGGAAAAAAGTGGCTGCGACATACGGACGGACAGACAGACAGACATGAAGAATCCATAAGGGTTCCGTTTTTTGCCATTTGGCACCGGAACCTTTAAAATGGTTCATATTTATTTTGATACATTTTTCAATGCGAAATGTTTTAGAATGGTTTTAGACGATATGTTTATCAATAGGTATGGTCTCTTAGTTTTTCGGAAACTTGAATATCTCACATTTTCGTCAATAAATAAAATAAATATATTCGTTTGTACACCCTCGATGTATTAGAGAAACAATCGTAAATAAACCGAGCGTGTTGAGGATGTAAGATTTGTCTTAACATATAAAGGATGTAAATGAAAAGTTTCCGAAAACTGAACTACTTTCAATAAATTAAACTTTCAGGAAATGAGAGCTTAAAGCGGCCTCTCCGCATTCAAACTATCCAATCCAGTTTGAAATTTTGTGAGAATAGGCTATTTTTTTTGTCATTTCCTGAAAGTTTTATTCACTAAAAGTTGTTTAATTACCTTTACTAACCAATATCCTTGAAATTTTTGCCAACCTTTTCCTTACAATTTGTATGTTAGTACTACAGGTTAGTACGTTACATCATTGGACTAGGTAAGAGCCGATTGTTTCCTATTTCCTTGAACTTGGTATTGTAATGGGACAAGCCTGCCTCTAATAAAAATAACATCCCAACCATATTTTTTAAGGAGCGCGGTAAATGTTCGGATTGACTTTGGATTGCAAATATAATAAAAAAAGGCGTAAGTGCCACTATCTTGTTTAGCAAAGCAGAGCCTTAGGTCTAAGACTTAAAGCGCATCTGTTTGCTCCTGTATAGGAACGTTTAAACACACACACTAACAGTTTCAGGTCAGGCAGTTTTGGCGCGTAAATGCAGCACATTGGGTTTCCACCAATTAGGAAACGCGCGTCTTGGCATGGAGGGCCAATGACGTTACGAATGGAACGGTGGCGCGCGCGCTGGCTTTGACGAAGGGTGGAACTTCCAGCGGGTCAATCGGGGTGCATCCCCTCGCGTGAGAGGATGTAGTGAGTGAAGTGTTTCTGGTATATTAATACCGGTAAATTCAGTGCTAAATTAACGGCGAATTGTGGGAACGCCTAATTACCAGATAAGCATAACAAAATATTATTTGTTAATTATAGAGATAGTCTACCGTTTGCCATTTGAGATTTCATGACACTACCTGTAACAAGTAACGTACATTGACAGGGTATATTTTGCACATTTTGATATAAATTTCAATTTCGAGCCTAGCCTATTTGCGACCTAGTGTCAACCGTAATCTGAGACGGCAAACTTGAGGTGTTAGTGGCCACTATAAAGCTAAGCAATAATTATAATGATTTGATTGTACCTATATGTCATGTATGAATTGTATGGTTAGGGTACAACCAAGGGGGGTTTGTTTGTTTCGTTTGTTCCCTCCTTTTTACCTGCCAGAATTTGGGTTTTGCCAAACGAAAGCCAATGAATACCGATACGCCAAATTGCGTTAATTCATTCTAAAATAACTTGATATTTATACTCCATAAATATATCCATCGGTTTCGTTGGCGTAAAGTAATGTAAACTTCATAAGATGCAGGCGCTTTATGTGGTAAATAAAATACTTATCGTTTCTTACCACAAAACTCATTGTTTCTTTCAACATATTACCTACTCCCTAACTCGTAATAATTCGAGACCCTTCAGGTCCAAAAGTAAGCATCTACTCTTGCCATTAACTTAATAAGCCGAGCTATTCTAAAACTTTGCCATTTACAAATAAACTTGCCATTTTATTAGTATTGCACAGCACAGTGTTTGGCTAGACAAAACTGTGAAGTATTATTTTATCAATCGGTCCAATAAAAGACGATCAACAAAATTTAAGACTAACAAATCGAGATAATACATTTCGATTTATACATGGGTTCGACTCCCATCACAGGGTCATAAGGCCGTGACCCTCACATCTGGTCGCCGTGAAGCCAAGATCTAGAATTCGTGTCTACGCAGTGTACACGGCTAGAAAGAACTTAAAATTAATAACACAACGTAAAATTTTATAGATAAAATATTTAAGGTGCTTGTTTAGTCCAAAACATCTGGGAGAGGAAGCTTAAAATATAAACTATTGTAAAAACAAATCTTAACTCAAAGAAAGGCATTTAAAATAATAATAAAAAGATGCTTATTTAATTTAAATATCTGGGAGAGGTAATTTGTTGAGGAAATACTGGTATAGCAAATGACATTTTCAGAACAGTTATTATTATGGCCATTTTCAACACCTTTTACTTATACTGTTGCATGAGATATTACTGTGTGCTATTTTCAGGTTCTAAACTGCAATCCAACGTCCAATCCTAATATTGCTTATTGCATAAAAAAATGCATAACATAATTTAGATTCAAATCAATTTGTTTAAAGTATATTATTTACAGAATACTCATTTAACGTAGTAACATGCAGAATATAATGAAAGTAGAGCGAGTCTACTACCGTTCAGAATGAGCTTATTACAAGAAAAAAATACTCAAACAAAAATTCTAAAGTAAATCCATAACTTGGTTATAATAATGCGTATTACTCATAAAACAAAAGCTTGAACGCTGTAACATCGGCTCAGCAGGTAGACTTTTATCAGCTACACCGTAAGGTACGGTCGATAGAATATTCCGTTACTTCTCTTTTGTTGTAAAATGCTAAATGAAGCACACATTGAACAATAGCTGATTGCGAGTAATTGTAATAGTTCTGACACTTTCATGTTAGTTGTTTTATTAATGAATAATGGATTTTATTTACTCTGACATATTTGTCTAAGTCATAACAACATGTCGTATTAAAATTGAATTAAGAATAGGCCAGTTTACAAAGAAAAATGGGTTATCAAATAACGATCAAATGAACTGAACACAGCTTATGAACCCCTAACTAAATTAGTAAACATAATAAATAGATAAATAAATAATTATATACAATCTTGGTAAAGGAAATCAAAACTCATTTAATAAAGGGCCATCTCCTGTTAGATTTAGAAATCAGATCGGATTAAAAACATCGAAAGCTTAAAGAAATTATTCATCATCATATCAGACAAAAAGCACATGGCATTTTAGTAGATTTCTCTAGAAATTGCCGATAGATGAATCGAGGCAACTATGGTATAGGCATTGCCTGAAATACCTAGTTCATGAGAAGTTAAAGCGTTGAAAGAAGTATTTGTGGTCTTGTGGTGGTATTATCATTAAATTAACGACAAAAATCTTGAGTACTGGTAGAAGTTAATAAAAAAATTATAAAAAACTGTACGCGGTTGATGCTATGGGTATAAATAAGTAGCGTGAAATCTTTACAATTAATTGAAAATATTCCAATATGTTGGAAGGTAATGAGGATCTCGTCAGGTCTGACTACGATAAACCTATTTGTTGTGATACATTTATATAATATCAAAAAGAGGCACCACAAAAATACCTACAACGAAGCAAAACCTAAGAGCTGGGACGCTGGCTCACATGTGTACCTACATAGAATACACATAACCGCTAGTAACTCGTGTCTGTCATGGTAGAGTAGAGCCATGCCAAGAACGAACGCGGAACCTATTTATCACCACCAAAGTTGACCTCTATATACACACAACATAACCGTTATTAACTCGTGTCTGTCATGGTAGAGTAGAGCCATGCCAAGAATGAAAGCGGTACCTGTTTATCACCTCACCACCAAAGTTGACCTCGGGTCGTGCCTAAGCCAAGCCTGCCTTGGCCTAAGATCTGACTAAACTCGGTGGAAGTCTGACTTGACCTGTCTTCAAAGCAAAATAGACTACCTGTATTTTACATTCACAAAAAAAACCAATACCCAGAGTTGAGACTGCTACATGATATACATTTATTATAAATCACACTGATCCAGGCATACTAAGAGCTTCGGATACATTGTTTTCTAATTCTGTCACGCCTGTTTTAACGGTGGAAATTACTATAATAATTATTAGATCTCTTGGACCACCGACCCGATTCAAACATAATCTCCATTGCTGAAAGGAAAGCTATAATTATCGATCTTTAGTAAAATATTCTAGATAAATTGCGATTCTTTGTAATTAAGTAATATAATAAGTCGTAAAAGGATACGTCATGGGCGCTTGCTTCACAAACAGTACAAAGGCGGGTCAGGCTGCCGGTTATATAAATATTTATGACGAGTGTAGGTTAGCCTATCAATTAAAATGTAGGGATACGTAACAAATTTGTTAGGTAGGTAATATCGTTAAGGTTAGGCTACGTTCAATATTTCGATAGAACCGAAAAGGTAAGTAGGTATAAATAACAAGAGGTTCCAAATAGGTATTGTTTCAAGTTTTATGAAAAGGCCATGAGACAATGTGGCCTACTTGACCATGAGGAACAATACTTTTAGACTTAGGATAGCATAAAAAGCTTGCAGTATGGTAGCGCTAGTAAGTGTGTAAGCACTGTCCACATATCTAAATGCGTTCATATCCATAAATTTATTGGTTTAAACATAGAGGGTTCGATTCTCTCATGATCTCAAAGTTGTATAAACTTTGATCAAAAACTACTTGAATCGATTATTCTGAAAGCTTTTGATCTGATATGGTTTGGTAATTGTGAAAAACAAAAACAAACTAAGGGATTACTACTGCGTTAAGTTCAGATGACTTAACAATAGATAAGGACTATAGAGGGGCATAAATTATAAGAGTAAAAAGATAAACCTACGGTTGTTTTGCACAGTGATAACGACGAGTACTCACTCAGGTCTTCAAGTTAGGCTAGATTTTATTGATAAGGTGTTGCTAGTGTTTGTTAGAAAGTAGGTAGAAAGGGGTGTAAAGCGTATTTTGAACAACGATACGAGCTTATAAAAGGTTAAGAAATTTCTCAAAGCATATTTATTAGGTATTTAGGTGATAGGGCAGTTATCACTTAGGTTAATAAAGGTCGATAGTGGCTTATTAAGGTTTAGCTGAAATGACTTAGATGTTATGAGTTTTCAAGCCAAGACTAAAGTCTGAGATCGTTGATTTAGGTAACGTGCCTTCCGAAACACGAAAGGGAAAGTTTTCATCTATAGGCTAAGAATGCTTGGAATAGTGAGCGAGGTAATACTTAGTAAGTTTAAGAATAATTTTAAAACTGCGATAAGAAATGCAGTTTTGTTTCTAAGAACGGTCGAAACAAAAGAAAGTTTTTTGACGGCAAGGGTCCGAGTAGGTAGCAGATGACCCAGGAAAGGCCACGGTTTAAAACTAAAAACAGATGTGCTGAATAGAGCTTTGAATATCGTAAGTTTTAATTTTTTGTTGCTTGCTTTTGAAGCTTGCAATAATAATGGCATTCCCAGCGTCATAGAGTTATTTAGAAAGCCGACGGTTTCTAAACAATAGCTACAGAGCATGCAGCCGGACGTTAGTAATAAACTTTACCGAAGGATAAAAAAAAGGGAACTTTATGGTTCTTTGTAAAAATTCTAGCGGCTGATAAAATTAACTAGCGATTTGTTATGACTTCGCTTACGGTTCGAGTCCGAAGCTTGAGTCCTTTACAAAGGTTAAGAGCGAGTCGCATTTCAGAGTAGGCTGCATATCATTAAATGTTTATAATGATAAGTCAGTAAAGGTAAAATTAACTGATAAATGAGATTTTAAAAACGAAGCTTGAATTAAAAGCCAAGACTTTTATGGCAGTATGGTAATAATTCATATTAACTAATATATAGGTATTAGGAGCGAAAAAGTAATGAGTAAGGTCATGGTATGAGATAGTCAATATAGTTTTTTCTTAAGTATAAGTAGGTATATCCTAATACAAGTTTTAATCTAAAAGATTAGCTATTGGAAAAAACGTATAAAGTTATCCTGTATTTCATTTGTAATGTGACGCGGAACCCTAAAGGCACACAAAAGGATTGCTAGAAATTGTCTATCTGGCTGGGTAAGAATTTCAAACAATGGCGGTTGATAACCGTTAGGTAAGGCAAGTAGCTACAAGAGTAGATTTTATGGTTGTATGTTATTGAAATAAAAAAAAAAGAAGTCTTAAAAACAAGAACTTCGTGGTTCAAAAGTTACTGAACTGATATAGTTTTATTAGAAAATTAGATAATGTCGAGCTTGTAGAAGCGAGTGGAATATCGATAGGTACATACTTTAGCTCAGGAGTGGACTACTATAATTGAGTTTGGTGATGAAATGATCGATCGTAATATTCCATGAAACGCCCACTTCAGTACAAGGAGCTACCTCCAGAAAAAACACGTGGTACTTAGGAGGAGATTAACCATGGTCACCACACTTGTAAGCGTTGCGGCGGGTGACCGCTGTTATTGACGACCGCAGTATGTAAGATGGTACGATGCACAGAGACAGAAAAAAAAACTGCTGCCCATCCTTCTGTTCATAAGCCCTTAGTCACCTTTTGTGACACCATGGAAAGATATGGGTTGGTACTATGCTTTGTCGGATCCTAACGGGGCCGTCCTTCGGCAAATGTTCGATAAGATTATTTAATACAATGAGTTCCGGTGAAAGTAGGTAAAAGGAAGTTAGTGCGATACGATTTAGGTAGATTTGACCAGCAGTGGATAATGTAAGGAGATAGTGCGGCTTATCCAGGATTTGGCCAGCAGTAAAATGTGAAAGGAAAACGATAGAGATACTAAGGTTGAGAAAAAAAAATCTGGTTTGATTACATTTTCGTATAAAATTAAATATATGGTGATTTACTTTACCTTGAGAAGACAAAGACAAGATCAAAGATTGTGATTGTCATAGGTCCGCAACCAAAAAAAAAATTTAGTGGGATCTAGATTATTTTGACATATTTTGGATAGATAGAACAATAGTTCATGTTCAAGTCATGAGAACATAAAGCGTCTCAAAATAATGCCAAGCAAAGCCCTGTTAAATTAAGATAAGATGATTTATTGCTTTCCACATGGTCATTCAAGGTGTTATCATATATACATAGTTACATATGTAGACCCAGAAGGGCACAACAATTATTATTACTAAGTTACTAATAACTATATTATTATAATTTTAATTTTAATTAAATCAGAAATTAATTATCAGAAATAGAACTTGGCAATAACAATGAATATAATTTACATGAATATTAAATAATAAAAAAACAGATCATGTCACAAGTAGCTGTCATAACGATTAAGCGATAAAATGAACTTTGTTGACATCGCATATCGCCTACCTTATTTCAATGTAGGCCATTTTGTCTAACAAAGACGAGATGTGCTGCCAAAATCTTTAACAAATAAAAGGTAGTTAAAAGGGCTAGCAGCTCATTGTTATGACTGCTCATAGTCGGGCTGAAACTCACATACAGGTTATTATATAATATACAGATAAATACATAGCTGCACTCATACTCTGGTGAAAAGGGAAGGACTCAAAAGTCGTTATGACCAATGAGAGTAGCCATTTAATCAGGTTACAGGTTAGTTACCATTTACTCTGTGTAAGTTTGAATGAGAAGGGGGCGTCAATACAAAAAGGTAACGCCCACATTTATGACAGTGCTAGAGAAACTAGTTACATAGTACATGAGCAGGTAGGGTTTGAGACAGATAGAGGATTTATATACGAACCCTTAGATTATGTACCGGCTATGTACATAAATAGGAATTGTATGCATATGGATAGCTGTGTAGTGTTAGGAAGATTTATGTTCGTTGAGTTAGGTAAATAGGTTCGCTAAGTAGATTTATTTGCAGATATGGTTATATTATGTAGGCGTGTATATTTATAGTAAAAAGATAAGGTTATGTGCACGAAGGTAGATTTGTATACAAGAAAGGTAGGAGATTGTAATACATAGATAGGTCTTAGGGTGAAGTAGGTGATATGATTAGGGTTATAGGTTGTTAGAGAAGTTAGGAGAATAAATTAGCTGAAGGTTAAGTAACGTAGGGTTGTTGCGTTTGTTGGTGATAAGGTAAGATTGAAGCAAGTATTATGAAATTATTATTTGTGTAGAGAGCTAGAAGAACAGGTTCTCTAACTATCTACAGGGAGAGGGATGTAATGGGACAAGCCTGCCTCTAATAAAAATAACATCCCAACCATATTTTTTAAGGAGCGCGGTAAATGTTCGGATTGACTTTGGATTGCAAATATAATAAAAAAAGGCGTAAGTGCCACTATCTTGTTTAGCAAAGCAGAGCCTTAGGTCTAAGACTTAAAGCGCATCTGTTTGCTCCTGTATAGGAACGTTTAAACACACACACTAACAGTTTCAGGTCAGGCAGTTTTGGCGCGTAAATGCAGCACATTGGGTTTCCACCAATTAGGAAACGCGCGTCTTGGCATGGAGGGCCAATGACGTTACGAATGGAACGGTGGCGCGCGCGCTGGCTTTGACGAAGGGTGGAACTTCCAGCGGGTCAATCGGGGTGCATCCCCTCGCGTGAGAGGATGTAGTGAGTGAAGTGTTTCTGGTATATTAATACCGGTAAATTCAGTGCTAAATTAACGGCGAATTGTGGGAACGCCTAATTACCAGATAAGCATAACAAAATATTATTTGTTAATTATAGAGATAGTCTACCGTTTGCCATTTGAGATTTCATGACACTACCTGTAACAAGTAACGTACATTGACAGGGTATATTTTGCACATTTTGATATAAATTTCAATTTCGAGCCTAGCCTATTTGCGACCTAGTGTCAACCGTAATCTGAGACGGCAAACTTGAGGTGTTAGTGGCCACTATAAAGCTAAGCAATAATTATAATGATTTGATTGTACCTATATGTCATGTATGAATTGTATGGTTAGGGTACAACCAAGGGGGGTTTGTTTGTTTCGTTTGTTCCCTCCTTTTTACCTGCCAGAATTTGGGTTTTGCCAAACGAAAGCCAATGAATACCGATACGCCAAATTGCGTTAATTCATTCTAAAATAACTTGATATTTATACTCCATAAATATATCCATCGGTTTCGTTGGCGTAAAGTAATGTAAACTTCATAAGATGCAGGCGCTTTATGTGGTAAATAAAATACTTATCGTTTCTTACCACAAAACTCATTGTTTCTTTCAACATATTACCTACTCCCTAACTCGTAATAATTCGAGACCCTTCAGGTCCAAAAGTAAGCATCTACTCTTGCCATTAACTTAATAAGCCGAGCTATTCTAAAACTTTGCCATTTACAAATAAACTTGCCATTTTATTAGTATTGCACAGCACAGTGTTTGGCTAGACAAAACTGTGAAGTATTATTTTATCAATCGGTCCAATAAAAGACGATCAACAAAATTTAAGACTAACAAATCGAGATAATACATTTCGATTTATACATGGGTTCGACTCCCATCACAGGGTCATAAGGCCGTGACCCTCACAGTATAAACTCGTAGGTATAAACAGACCAACGTAACGTAAATACATCGAGCATGTAGGCACTAATAGAGACGAATCATTTATTTTATTTAGTGACGAAAACTCTATGCGAAAACCATTGACATGAGAAAAATGCTGCGAAAACTGTGTTCAAGTTTCCGAAAAACTAACAGACCATATTTAAAAACACATCGTCCAAAACTTTTCGCAATGAAAAACATATCCAAATAACTATAATTATTTGATGTTCATAAATCATTTATATTAATTCATTAAAAAATTCCCATTATAAAAAAAATTGTAGAATTTTTTAATTAGTAGATTATAAAAATTTAAATCTCATAAAAAAAATTCTACGGCACTGAGATCCGAAAGTACCAAAGTTATCAACACTCGCCTGTGTAGCCCCATCACATTTTGTTGCTTGAATTAGGTAAGCTTCAAGTTATACAGTATCTTCTAAGTCATCGTGCCGATAAATGTTTTGTATCTAACAAAACATTTGTTGGCACGATGACTTATTTCTGATCTGTGGCACGATCATCTATGCCATCCTTGTACTTTGATTTTAAATTTGTTTGGTTAATCAACGGTTTTTCGCTTTGGTGTTTATAGGACACAATATTATCACATTCACATTGCCGTTAGTCTACAGAATATATAATAGTAAACAAGTTTGTTAGTCTTAATTTGGTATCTATATGGTTACGTGCTCGGTGAATAAACACAACCTCTGTGAGTCGTATCAATTAACATTGTGCTCCACAATATAGCAAGGTTAACAGTGGTTAACAAGGTAATGCCCATTCTGGTAGGTACAGTCAAGAGACATCAAGCTGTTAGATATCTTAGAGACACCGTGTTAGGTCGATGGGAAGCCTATTCGGAAGACTAATGACTTAGCATGCCTTCCGAATCCGAAGTATGGAAAATTTTCTTAGCTGTTATTAATAATAATAAACTTTATCACTCACTATCACTCTCACGTAGATAAAAGTACAATATAGATTAGTAAGACCAATACACTACAGGGTGAAAGTCATTCAGCTGACCATACATTTTGGATGGAAAATCGATTTTTTTTTACGTCTAACGACCTATGTTCCTTGGGGAAAGTTGTTCAGTGTCGTGGTCTGAACTCATATTCATATTCTTTTATTTGGTAATAATATATATTACATGTCAAAAAATAAAATAATTAAAATTAAAATACAATAATAATAAATCACATAAAAAAATACAAAGTAATTATGTCAAAATTATGTAAATAGAAATGTCAAAAATTATACAAAATACTCGTAATCAAAATACTCAATCTCAATGTCGAATGTTTTCAAATTCACCCTGTAAGTATAAACAATTTGAGAGACTGCTGTCTATATTAGGAGACACCAGCCTCTCTTATACCGGACCGGGTGCAAATACCAAAGATTTCGGACCTCCTTGCTTCGCTGCAAATACAATTTTAATGAGTACTTACAAGCTGTAAGGATTTAGATAAAAGTGCTGATCAAGTAGGTAAATTGTGGAGAGATCGTCGATGCTTGAGGTCCGAATGTGCCTGATACACGGTCGGCAACATGGGTCCCGACAGAGGTGACCTTGGTCCGCTTCGACCGTGTAGTTCGCGTTCCGACCGTGTAGTTCGCAGTTTACAACTAATTCTCTATAGAACCCGAATGGTTGCCAGCCAAGGTCACCTCTGTCGGGACTCATGTTGCCAACCGTGCATCAGGCACTTTAGTGGTACAACGACGTAGACGTTTTCTTTGCTTCAAAAGACATCTTGATGAAACTGTCTCAGATAGTAATCGTTGAGCCAAGTCACAGGCCATTTGGTATAACTTAAGAACTCAAAAGTACCTACAATAGAAGCATTTAATTCGAAAATAACCCAAGACATATTTCCAATTCGATCAAAATTTATTCCATTCCGTTCGAAGATACCAAGGGTCTGCAGAAAAATAGAAGCCCATTGGATTGAAACTCGTTAGGAATATGGAAATTCCAGAATGACGGTAGAATGCAATTACAGAGACGAGGAACGCGGTCAGTGGGCCGACTTGTGGATATTTGATTTGAATGAATGTCGCCGTAGTTCCGCAAAGAAATAGTTTGATCTACGAAGAAATGTAAGCTTTGAATATGTGATCATCATCATCATATCAACCGAAAGACTTCCTCTGTTAGACGATGAAACATCCTCTCCTAAAGATCCCACCATGGCGCCAATTTGTTTGTGAAGCGATATAGTTTAAGGGGCTGATAAGAGTTGAATTACCTCCCCTACTAACAAAGGGCAGAACGCGCGTGCTAGAACGGAGCGGATTCGCGCTGTTTTACGTTTTTCGCTCATTTTTGCATTTTTCTCAAAATCTGTACCCATACCCATAATGTATTGAATAATGTGTAAAAGTT
This sequence comes from Athrips mouffetella, assembly GCA_947532105.1. Taxonomy (NCBI): domain Eukaryota; kingdom Metazoa; phylum Arthropoda; class Insecta; order Lepidoptera; family Gelechiidae; genus Athrips; species Athrips mouffetella. The sequence continues at coordinate 3,181,700 of OX383969.1, read as the reverse complement.
TTGGGTACTGAAGAAAAACGGTTTGCTTTTATACCGTTTTTCTTCGGATTTTTTTATGGCGTACAAAATATATTTAATCGTGTTTCGGAGTCGGCCATATTCTTGGAAAGATGCTTAATTATCACATAATTTTTTTCACGGCCATACTTATATTCATCACTTTTTGTTAAAAACCTGCTCAAATGAAGCGTATTTAGCTCTTATCAGCCCCTGACGTCATAAGGAGTTTTTAATATCCAACAATGAATAAACTATTTTGAGTTTGATCTCCATGACGACCAGTCCTGCGCTGCACGCATCCATCATCGGCTTCCTGCAAGATAGTAGGTCCACATTGTGAAGGCCTGCACACGCTAGCTACGTCTTCTGTTTCTTTGTGACCATTCTACAAGGTGTAACAGAAAGAGTATATTAAAGAGAAAGGATGTGATTTTAACCAAGAAACTGAACAACTTTCCTTGAGAAACATGCGACGAAACGAAACGTGAACAAGGAAAGAGAGTGTTGTGTTAGCGGAGAGTGTATTTTGCGGCCGACACAGCTATGAAAATCGCTTCACTAAAGAGGTAAAGGGCAAGGCACATTGCTAGAAGAATCGATGGAGCGTAAAGGTTCTAAAGTGGCGACCATGAACTATGGGCCCACCCATAAGGTAGACCGATAATCTAGTCAAGGTTGCAGAAAGAAGTTGGATGCAGGACGGCTCATCGTAGATATCTTTTGGAGAGGCCCTTTTCCAACAGTGGAAGCCTTGCAGCCGATATGATGATGATGATGAAGCTGCAATCACCAGTCTCTGCGGTCTTTGTTCCAGCCATAAGAGTGGTTTTACACCAAAGCTGTACGAGGTAGCTATGCTGTGAGTAGGAAAATTTAAACCAATAATATTACTCCATTTAACAAACGAGGAAAATGGAGTAACCCTAGCTCACAGCTTAGCTTCTTCGCTCAGAAATAGAGGATATTTATCCTTTCGCTAATATTTAACAAAGTCATAAACTCATGGTTTGTATCTTCTAGAAAGCTACATTTATTTTTTTATACCGGCCCAGTGAAAGTCAGAAAATATCGATCTTATTTTTTATTGAATCATGTTAGGTAAGCTTATTACCGTTTAATTACAAACTAAAAATAATAATCCAAAAGAACGAAAATAAAACAAGCTGACCTTTTCTTATCGAAGGAAGCGAACTCTAAAAGGCGTTCAGCCTTCCAAAACTCGTAATTAAGTCAGCTTAATCACCAAGACGAAAGTTTTTAATTGACTTCTCTCGCCACCTCTACCCGGTTACCTACCCTGGCGATCGTCATCCGGATAATTGCTGATCCGACACCCAGTTTTTGCCGAAGAGATAAGTCAAACGAAGTCTTTTGTGAACTTTACAGTGTGTAAAATAATTATAATCATTTCTAGAGGTGATTCTGCATCATATAAGTTGTACCACCATCTTCAAACGACACCATTTCTCAATTTTTGTGATCGGAAAGAAAGAAAACTAGGTTTGTATCTACCCGGCTACGAGTATGATCCTTTTGAATAATATTTTAAGTACTAAGTAATGGTCTCATAATCCAAGAGCAGGCGGGGCACGTATCATATAATATCCTGCCTGCGCGTTGAAGGCACTTACCTACTTAATTTCCTGCACGCGCATTATTATATTGGTTTTCCAGAAAAGATAAGATAAGATAAAATTTATTTTGTTTCACTTAGGCTAAAACATACAAGGATATCGGTCTCAAACAGCATTGTAATGCCTAAACTAAGTAAAAAATTTACTTGTATCGGTAGGCATTGACAAAGACAGATAAAAAAACAATAAGCTCTAAAAATAGAACATATTTGTAATCTAATAACACAAAAAAATAAGTAAATTCATAATTTAGAATAAGTAACTAGTTTTAAATTTCTACATTATTGTTTACTCAGCAATAAGTTTTCTGTTGCGAAATTTAGCCGTGTTTTCTGTATGTTGCTGTGCAGGCAACTTTAAGTTAACCTAGTTAAATATTTTTATTTTTGTTAATTGTCCATAATCTATTTTATGTCATGGCCTGCTCCTTATATCCGTGTCTTTTTATGGCGCATTTATCTGGGTCACAAATCCAGTATTTACCTATACTGACAGCGGCTTCTACTTCCCAGCCAAATTGTCGGTTATGTTTATAGTGGCACTCCTTGAGTGACCTGTGTTGCTGCAGTGGCCGCACGTGGTGTGCTCGTCCTTGCAGTACTTCGCTGAGTGTCCATACTGATGACATTTATAACAACGGGTCACAGTGGTGAAGTCCCTAACGGGGCAGGATGTCCAGTTAATAAAAACGCGCTGCTGATTAATGAGCATTCTCTTAAGATTTGCTGTGAGTTCGAAGATAAAGTTGCACGTAGAGGCATTTTTCTTACCCAATTTATGGCTTAGTTTAATTGAGCTAAGAAATTGATCCTTGTTTAGGCTGGGCTGTTTGTCCACGATGTTTTGCTCATAAATGCAATCCAATACTTCATTTTCTGTTAAATTTGAAGGGACGCCCAGGATTATGATTTTTGGTAGCTTTTTAGAAGTTTCCTGAACTTTGAGTCCTGATTTAATGAGCTGTTCGGATTGTTTTAGCTTTTCAAGGTCGTCTTTTCTTTCTGAGCTAATAATAACGCCTCTGTTCTTGTTTTTCTTACTCCACGTATATGCAACTTTAATTCATCGGGCTCAATTAATTTTTGTACAAGTATTTTCGTGTCCTCACTAGATATATCTTTATCGGCCGGGTAGATGGTTACGCTGCTTGTGGTCGGTGGGCGGATGAGGTGCTGGCCTCCATTTCTTACCATGTCGGCGAATGACAAATTTGGTGGCAAGGGCTTGGGTGTACTCTGTACGTGCTCTTTAAGGTCTTTTATTTGTTCTGATATATCGGCTTTTTCTTTCAAAATCTCAATCATGTCAGTGGCTGTGAAGTATCTCTGTTTAATTTACTGGTATTGCACAGCCATCTGGCCTATAGCAACTTGTATAGTCCTCGCAATGTTGCTTATTTTTAACTTCTGCTCGGTGTTCATCTTGCTCTCTCCTGAGATCATGCAAATGTCGTTTAAACACTGCTCGATCGAAGCTATCCACTTCTCAACTTCAGGGGTCGAGACCGCGCTCCTGGCGGGTCCAAAGGGTTGTATTGTACTGATTCTCCATGCGTAGCACCGGAGTTTCTCGGGCTGTCCAAATTTTGTGGGTTCACATTCATTTTGGCATGTTTTATAAAAATCACTGTATTCGATTACGCGATTATGTCACAAACTCATGAAGTTACGAGTGTAAAAGTACTGAGATGGCGTTGACACAGTTACACTATTTTGCTATTAGAATTAATTTGTATTAAATTAATTATGCTGTAGACACGTCCGTCTCTACTGCATGTTGGCTCTAAAATGAAGAGAAAATAGAGTTCATCTTAATTAAGTAGATACTTGCGAGATACCCATTAGTAGTACCTACCTGCCTACTCCATTATCGAATTAATTTTTAGAAGCAAACGTAAAACTTAGATACCTACGCCACTTTAGATTATGCATTTGCGTGTCTCCTGATTGAGTGAGCCGATTGTGATGAAACAAAGTCTATAATTATGATGTATCATTTTATTTTTTTTTATTTTCTTTTCTATAGTTTCTTTATATTTAATATTTGCATGTAAATTTGTGGTAAGTAAATTCATAAAAATGTAATATGAGCGTATCTCGCCATCAAACTTAACAGTTTGGCGAGTTTTAAATTAAGATGAAATTCTTGTACTTACCATCTTCTTTATTGAATTAAAAAAAAAAAGCCTACCTACTAACTACTTACACACTATAATTAAGGAAAACGCCGTTTGAAACGGTTAAGTAGATTGTGAGTAAATCGCGGACAGCCGTTTAAGTGAACCGACTGCAATAAAACAAAACTATTATGTAAGCAAAGTAAAACTAACACAATATCGAAAACCAATTTGAATCCCTATTTTAGTTTGTTGAGTCAATTTTAAAATGCTCTGAATGGGTTCTGCTTACTTTTACAGTTTTAGTGTCCTTTTTATATATTGTTTTGAACAAGTTCAATGAACAGATTAGCCGAGTTACAGTAAAGTCGTACAGGTTACATGGAAGATATATTATAACAAAGCCAAAGGTTCCGTAAAATGTTATAAAACTAACGTTCTGGCCACGTTCTTCTCTCCTTTTCTTAATTTAGAGTTTGCAGCACTCTGTTTGACATTGATGTTGACAGGACGGCAAAACGCATTGCCAGCATGATCAAAATAATACTAGCACTACGGATTGTTTCTTGAAATCAACGCACACATCACATTCACTGAATATAGTCGGTTTATTTCTATATGCGTGCATTCGTCGAATATCATCGAATACAGTTTTAAACCAGACTAGAGCGCGCTTATGTCAATGTCACTGAGAAAAATTAAAAGTTTGATTTTGTTTTGCGTTTTAAGAAATTATTGAGAGATAATGATTATTCGATAAGATAATTTAATCTAAAACCCCAAAAAAAGTTGAATAAAATCTCTCGAAAACGAGATTGATGACAAATGTCTTATGAATTTGACGTTTCGCACACGCTGCACTACCTCATTTTCGTATGCAATGATAGCGCGCTAAAGTGACGTCACTGATGACGTCACATCGCTTAAACGAGTGAATACGAGCAAGTTTTGAACCGACTATTAGCGCGCTAAAACCGCACACAAAGCTCATGAGCAGGTTTTAATCCGTACTGTAAAAGTGTTTTTTTCTGGTTTCGAGTTGCTCTTATTATTTCATTGCTTTCCATTATTGTCGACGAGTGCTTAGCAAAGTTATCAATAAGCCTTTATTTGAGTTAAATCTATTTTAGAAATTATGTACCTACAGTACAAGATAAACAAATAATATAGCGTACAGTAGGTAGGTACTCTTCTTGACTCGTAACCTTGTGACAAGATTACGAACGAAATATGAGACAAGATTCGTTCCAATTCAGAAGTTTGACATTTTTGTTCTATCTAATCTGTATTCGCTACTGGCAACACTAAAGAGTTCATCGTACGAATTGTTTAGTTTTGTGTTGTTCGGATTTATTGAGATTTTCTGAATAAAATAACTTGTATCAACTATGACGACGACGTATCTAGCCCAGAAGCTAATGACTGTGAAACTAGATAAAACAGAATTCATGAAACTCAAATGTCTACAAAAGTCGAATGCACAGGAGAAACAGTCTGCTATAGAGTAAGTTTTCTATTGTAATATAGGTCTTTGTAGGTATACGAGGTAGAACCTAATAATGTATTATCTTTGAATCCCTGCCTTTTGATGCTTCATGTGCAAGTGTTTTAATAAGTCCCACTATATAAGGCCTGTTTTAACTCTAATATAAAAGTAGTAAAACATATAAGCGTCAAACTTGGTGTGAATATAGAGCATAATCTTTAGTAAAACAAAAATTAATAAAAGCTGGTCAACTGCAGATCTCAGTCAGCAAAAATTAGTTAATTAGTTTTGGACCTAAAACCTACTGAAATTAATATTGTTTTGTGGTACCGAACCCTCTATGCACTAGTCCTACTCCCACTTACCCAGATTTTATTATACTGGTCATCATCATCATCATCATATCGTGTGGGTTGCAAGGTCGATGACCGACCTCACAAACCCTAGTGTCAGAGTTGTTGAGCCGCCAAAGGCCTCTGACATGGCTCATTAACGACTACATCCGTAGATAGTAGTCGGGACCAACGGCTTTACGTGCCTTCCGAAGCACGGAATCATCTAACTTTTCGGACAATCAGGTGATTCATCCTGCAATGTCCTAACCAAACTGAGGAGGTCGCACAAAGAAATTTATGTTTGACAGTGTCCCCACCGGGAATCGAACCCAGAACCTCCGGATCGAGAGCCGAGCGCTCTAACCACTACACCACAGAGGCTGTTTAATAATGCCATTGGTGAATAAAAACATAGGACTGACAGTACAGTAACCTGAAAAAGCACAAAATTCTCTGTAACTCAGCGAACTACAATACTATGGAACTCTAACTCAGAACAAATTCCACACAAAAAGTGGCCCTACGTGAAACCAAAAGGATGTATATTCAAAATACGAATCAATTGGTTCAAATTCAGAACGAGAGCAGCGACTGGTTCGTGCGCGTGCTGCAATGTCAGCTAGTGGGTAGTTGAGAGGTAACTATTTTAGCTCCGCCTACTTAGTTAACTATTTGGTGGGGTCAAGTTTGAAGCGAAGTTATCGTTCTATAGTATTGTAGTTCGCTGCTGTAACTAGATGGTGCTGAAGAATAATTTTGAATGTATTTATAGTTGATCTAAACCGTGAAATATGCCGAAATTATCGCGAGAGCACATGCAATAACTCACCTGACAGAACCAGACTGACTTGCGTTTTTGCCGCCATTTTGGAATATATGACATGCCTTTCCCCCGAGATGCCTCACTCATAGTCTTTCTTCTTGGGAGTAGCACTAATAGTCTCACTATCCAACACAACACTATCACTTATCATTATAACATTAACTTAACTTACTCACTAATTACTTCTATATTTTTGCATGCTACATTATTCTTTTATTTACTTAATTGATCAAACAACTGCTTGAAATCATCTGATGTTATCTCTGACTCTTCTAACTCTTCTTCATCTTCTTGAGAAAGACTTCGAGCCATCTTCTTACAGTTTGATTCGGGAGGAGAATCAGACAGAGCTCTCTTATTTACATTAATTGGTGTTTGCTTCTCTTGTAGACTATTGCGTATTACAATGTCTTGTGGCCCTGACACTCCAACAACATCAGCCCACTTCGAAGGTGATGGAATGACGATATCATCTTCATCTAAAATCTTTTGTTCCTTTACTTGCTGATGATTGTTCTTCTGTGTTATCTCTTCCTTCTCCTCCCCGAGGCAGTAATCTGATTAATATGTCTCTTCAGAAGTTTCCCATTCCATTTAACTAAATACCTACATACCCCGATCTTCTTCTCTACTACTCCTTTAAGCCATTTTGGTGATCCACTGTAATTTCTTACATACACCGTTTGTCCTATCTCAAATTTCCTTACTTTTGTGTTTTCATTTTGTTCTAATTCCTTCAATTGCAATTTGTCTTTTGATGCTAGGGGATTCAAGTAGTCAAATTTAGTTCTGAAACGTCTATTATTCAATAATTCTGCTGGTGTCCTATCATTAACACTGTTGGGTGTTGAGCGTAAGCCATACAAAATTTTAGGGAGTTTCAAGTGCCATGGTTCAGAAGAATGTTTCTTTAGTTTATTTTTTATTGTCTGAACAGTTCGCTCCGCTTGTCCATTGGATGCCGGGTGATAAGGTGGTACTAACACCTGCCTTATACCATTGGCTTTGCAATAGTTTTGAAATTCTTCTGAAATAAAACTTCTTCCATTATCGCTTACTACTGTTTCAGGCAATCCTTGTTCAGCAAATATCTCTCTCAGGGTCTTTATTAAAGTTGTGCTACTCATGTCAGGAACAATTTTGACTTCTGGCCATTTAGAAAAAGAATCTATTAAAATGAAAAAAGTTTTCCCTTGAAATGGTCCCGCATAATCCATATGTAGTCTAGACCAGGCCTTGTCTGGTCTTATCCAATGGTGGGTAACTTTCGCTGGCATATTTCTGTTTTCTGCACACACCTGGCATCTTTTTATCATGTTTTCTATTTGTTTATCCATCCCAGGCCACCAGAAGTAACTTCTAGCCATTGCTTTTGTTATTACTATTCCATCATGATTTATATGGAGTTCCTCCAATACTTTATCATGCAATTTTTCTGGTAGCACCACTCTATTGCCCCACAATATACAATTTCTGTATGTTGACAGTTCTTCTCTTTTTAGCCAATAACTTTTTAATTCTTCATCTGTCGTGTTTGGCCACCCATTTCGTATCCAGTACAAAATTTTACACAATTTGGGGTCTTTCACTGTCAGTTTCGCAACTTCTTCTGCAGAAAACTCTAGTTCCAATGGTGTTTCTTCTATCAATAACACCCCAGAATATTCCTCTTCTGTCTTTTCTTCTTCTGACATTGGCCAGCGACTTAATGCATCTGCATTTCCCAGCTTGTTTCCTTGAATATACTCTATAGCATAGTCATATGAACTCAACAAAAGAGCCCATCGTAACATTCTGGGTGAAATAATATTAGGAATAGCTCGTTTCGGATCAAATAACCCCAACAAGGGCTTATGGTCTGTTCTAATTATTATCTTCCTGCCACTCAGGAACTGATGAAATTTCTTTAATCCAAATATTATTGCTGCCGCTTCTTTATCTATTTGAGCATAGTTGCGTTCATGCACATTCATAGTTCTTGAAGCAAACATGATGGGTCTTATGCTACCATCTTCCATTTCGTGTTCTAAAATGGCCCCAAGGCCATATTGGGATGCGTCGCATGATAATATCAGCTTTTTCTTTAAATCATAATGTATCAATGTATCTTTACTTGTCAGCATCTTCCTTAGCCTTTCGAATGCATTTTGATGTATTGTTTTCCACTGCCATGTTATTTCTTTATTTAATAGTCTGTACAATGGTTCTGCTATAGTAGCTTTATGAGGTAAAAAGCGGTCGTAAAAATTTAAAAGTCCTAAAAATGCTTGTAATTCTTTTACATTGCGAGGTGCATTTGAACTCTCAATAGCATGAATTTTTTCTTCTGAAGGGTGAATCCCCAATTCATCAATGACAAATCCTAGAAAATATACACTCTTCGCTGCAAATTTGCATTTCGTTTTGTTTACTCGCAGCCCTGCCTCCTGTAGCTTTTTTAATACTGCCTTTAATCGAGTATTATGTTGACACATGTTAGTGCCACTCACTACGATATCATCAAGCAGTACAGCCACTCCTGGAATTTCAGCCAGCAAGGAAGACATTAATCTCTGAAAAATACCAGGGCATGCTTTTACACCAAATGGCAATCTCTTTACCTTGTACAGACCCTTCGGCGTATTCAATGTGAGTAGTTGAGATGTAGCTTCATCTACTGCCACTTGCGTATATGCTCTCTCTAAATCAATCTTTGTAAATATTACACCACCTTGTAATTGTGTAAAGGCTTCATCGAGTGTTGGTAGAGGGTAAGTGTCTGTCTCTGTGACTGTATTGACTGTGGACCTGTAGTCCCCACAGATTCTCACATCACCAGATGGCTTTGACAATGGCACAATTGGAGTGGCCCACTCCGAATGTGGTACTGCTTCTAAGACATCATCTTTCACTAATCTGTCAATTTCATTAAAAACTTTCTCTCTCAATGCAAATGGTACAGGTCTACATTTAAGAAATTTGGGAACAGCCCCTTCTCTGGGTGTGATATTTACAATTGGTCCTGTATATTTTCCCAAACCATCTTCAAACACACTGCTGTATTTTTCAAGTAAATTGGTAATGTCCATTGTATCTGTTTTAATATTATTAACTCCTTGTAATTGGATGTTCAACTCACCAAACCAATTTCTTCCTAATAGACTTGGTCCTTGTCCCTTTGCTATTATTATAGGCAAATCTTTTTTAATTCCTTTGTATACTACGGACACCATCACTTTCCCTACAATCTTTAATTGATTGTCCGTCCATGTTTTCAGTGAAATATCATTATCTTCACATTTAGGTAAACTTCCTTTCCATATGAGTCTGGCAGTCGGTTCACTAATCAAAGTAAATGCACACCCTGAATCAACTTCCATTTCCATCTTTGATCCGTTGAGAACAATATCTACTAAGAAAGCGGGCACTCTGTCCTGTCTTACATAAAGACCATTACAGTTTGATCTCAACCCTCTACTTGAATTTTTCTTACTCATACATACAGCTTCAATATGGCCCGTCTTCCCACAAAAATTACATTTTTCCCATCTAAATCTGCATTCGCTTTTATGTTGTTTACCACAACGGAAACAGTTAGGTTTATTTTCAGACTTGTCGCTCTTTTTATAAGAAATTTTATTAACCTCCATGGGTTCCTCTGTATCTAAATTTTGCGGAACATGACTACTAGCCCCTGGTCCGACAATTATGCTTGAATCGCACACTGCCGCCTCATGAGCCAATGCTATTTCACATGCAGATTTGAATGTTAACCCTTCCTGCTGTAACAATTTCCTTTGAATACTTTTATCGATCACTCCACATACCAACCGATCACGCAACGTGCGTTCAACCTCTTGAAAGTTACAGTGCATGGATAACTTCCTTAAATTGGCTATATAGTCACGTATTTTCTCACCTTCGTCTTGATTTCGTGTGTGAAACTTAAATGATTCCACTATTTCATTTGGTTTTGGGTGAAAATGACCGTCTAAATGCGTCTTTATTGTCGAGAAAGTAACCTCACTTATTTTCTTCGGAGTAATTAGCGAAGAAATCAAATCAAACAAGTCAGGGCCACATACCGCTAGTAAATTTGCTTTTTTCTTTGCATCATCTATAATTTCATCGGCCTCCAAGCAGAAATTAAACCTTGTAATGTAATTTTCCCAACAGCCATGTGCTACGTCAAACTCGCCAAATTTCATCACCATTTTGCCACTATATTTTTAATTATTTCTACAAAAATTATATTTTCACACGTATTTTGTACACTTTTAAATAGTTTTCTCTCGTCGCCACTGATCTAAACCGTGAAATATGCCGAAATTATCGCGAGAGCACATGCAATAACTCACCTGACAGAACCAGACTGACTTGCGTTTTTGCCGCCATTTTGGAATATATGACAATAGTCTACCAAGTATCCTGCAAAGAAATAGTAGATTATGTACCTAGGGAGGAATAGTAAAGATCTTTCTAGATCACACGTGAAGCCAAAAGAATGTAATTCAATTTTGATCTGAACATTCTTTATATTCTCTCTCTTTATAGTCTAGTTTTTTATTTATTATTTATGAAAGTTTCTATTATATCAAAATTATTCTTTTTTTATTTCACTTTTCTGCACTATTTTGCTCCCGCTGATACAACTTTCTCACTGCCTTTGGTTGGCTGGAAGAAATCTCTTTTAGAAATAAGCCCGCCTTTATGTATGTCCTTTAGTTATTTTTTTTTCTGTAAATATTTTGATCGAGATCTAGTAAATAGTTTTTTTTTAATACGTTATTAATCGTAAACCGCAATTTACCTTTCATTCAATCAACTCAAATCACCTAATTTAATTAATATAATGTGGTGGTACGGAACCCTCAGTGCGCGAGTCCGACTCGCACTTGGCCGGTTTTTTTAATATTTGCCCATGATAATACTAAATTATAAGCTTTCTTTTTTTTTTAACAAATTTCAGGTCCTTGAAAACCATATTGAAAAAAGAAAAAGACAACAAAACATGTAGACTGTGCCTTCGGGAAGGTGTTGTGAAGATATTTTCAAGTGAGAGAAATATAGCTAAGGATATCAAATATGTACTACAGTTTCAGGTAAGATTTTCTATTAAAGTCAACATCCAAATCATTGTTAAAATAATTTAGAGTACACTATATACTAGGCTGTATGTATTGATTGTCTTTGCATTACTTTTTTGATAAAAAGTAAGGTAAGACTATCTCGCTCTCTCTGTTCTCTCTCTCTTATGGCCGCCGTCCCGAACACAGTCCTGTTAATTAGAAATATAAAATTAATCTTTAAGAATCTCACAGTTTTTATCCAAAGTGTTTGTTTCCTTTTTACTATCAATAATTTGATATTTGTTGAGAGTAGTTTCTTCTATTATTTACCACCTCTGAGCTTCATCACGATCCACGCCTTCTGGACAATCATAACATCCCATAAAATGTCCACTACAGGACAGGGAGCTCCCTCCAGAATTCTAGCATTTGCTGAAAAAATGTGGAAGGGAAGAAGAAGAACTGCGTTTGTAGGTTAACGCAGTAAGTAAGATGGTATGATACACAGGAAGATGCTGCTGCCCATCGTCCAGTTTATAACCCTTAGTCGCCTCTTACGACACCCACGGGTATGTATAAGATGGTACTATTCTTTGCCACATAAATAACACCCGACACAGAACAAACACTCATGTTCATAACACAAATGTTTGCCCTTGAAAGGGATCGAACCCGCGGCCCGCGGCATCGAAGGCAGGTACAGTCAACCGCACGTAAGTAGAAACCTTTTCAACTCTATTGCCACAGAATAAGGTCCAAAAGTGTTTCTACTGACGTGCTGTTGAGTGTACACTATCAACCACACCAACGGGCCAGTCAATACTCGCTCTATCTGCATTGTATTCTGCATGACATTCAATAAGTATTCTGTAAAGAATCTACATTGAATAAATTATCTGAATCTGAATAATGATTAAGGGGGTAAAGGGTGTACGCACTTGGCTCCCAACAGCCACTGCAACCATTCAAGATCTATTGTAGCCACCCCCTTATGCTACATCTTCTCAGCCACACTGACAGCCTTAAAGGAGCTGACAATCTGCTCAGCATTAGTCCATGCATCATTAGGTGCCCTCATGTGGCCCAACTTCTGCTGTAAATTATGGTCTGACCGCAACCGCTGTACTGCTGTATGAGTATGCCCCTGGGGTGAGACGGGGGGGGAATCCCCGTCCCCGCTCCCGGCGGCAACTAGTTATTGCTCTTTCCGTCCCACTGCCCCACCTCCCCGCGCAAACCTAAGGCGCGGTACAGCGGTTGTGGTCAGACTATAGTGCAATCACAGTGGCTTTTACAAGACAATCGTTTGATTTTCGAGTCAATTGCAAAACTGTATAAAAGCTTAGCCCAAAAAGTAGCCACATCAATAGCCTTTTGGTTGCTTTCAAAAAGCACATCAATAGCCTTTTGGTTGCTTTCAAAAAGGTCCTTGCGAGGAAACTGGAGAAGCAGGGCACGACAGCAAGTGTGTCATTGTTTGCAAAATCCCGCACTCACACTTGTCGTTATCAGAGAAGCCCCACCTCTTCATGAGTTCCCCGCACCTGCCAACGCCCGACCTCAGTCTGTTCAGTGACTTCCTTATCGACCAGGGAAGATCCTTATGGACAAGGAAAGACCGTGCAGGTTTTTGGCAGTTGGGATATGTAAATTGTCAGGAGGGTACTTTATTGACCACAGTTCTACCCTAGCCTTGGGTGGATCTGAATCGAGCAGCATGGTGACTTTGATAAAACTGTGACGTGAGGTTTGTACATCCCTCCCGAAATACCTGTTACTTTTCCGTGTTCCTGTTTATCTGCAGGATGTTTTATGGTATGTTATGATGATGCTAAATGGAATGGTTGATTTCAGGTGGAAGAAGGGGACGAGAAGCCACAACACATTTGCAAGGCTTGCTTGCTCGCGCTTGAGAAAGCAGTGCAGCTTAAGATGACAGCAGAAGCTGCACAATGGAGGTTGCAACAAGAGGCTGAGATGGGTAAGCTACCTAAAAAAAATATTATAATAAAGCCCTTTATTCCAAAAATATCTACTTAAGTCAAGCCTGTGACACTACGCACTCTATTTTTAGGTATGCAACGCGGCTTTAGAAGTCGACTGGGTGAGGCAGTCGATTTTAATTTTCTTTGTGTCATCTTAAGCTTATAGCGGCAAAATAGGTAAGCAAGTATTTGCATGGTTGATTGAACAATATTACATCCTACTTGCATCTCGCACAGTAGGTATCTCATAAAGTGAAAAAATCATCGCCTTTCCGCGATCACCCGTGTTTCCTAAGCGGTGCATTGCAAGTATCGACTTAATGCTTGGACCGTAAGGTTGAAATTTGTCGGCAACCCGCCTGGAATTGTCGGATCTGTAAACGTAAGTTTACTATTATTTAATCTGTGCTTAAGTTGCCTTTTGGCAGGGACCTCCTTTAACGATTTCCACTGTACCATTTATTTTCCTGTGTGGTGCCGGCAAAGAATAGTACCAACCCATACATACCCGTGCGTGTCGTAAAAGGCGACTAAGGGTTAACTGGAGGGTCTTACATCTTACTCACTGCGGTCATCTACAACCGCGGTCCATGGTGCCAGCCGTAACGCTAACAAGCGCGGTGACTATGGTACTTCCCCTCCACATTTTTCCAGCAAAAGCTAGAATTCTGGAGGGAGCTCCCTGTCCTGTAGTGGACGTTTCATGGGATGTTATGATGATGATGATTTATTTTTTAACATCTATTTGTTGGAGGGTGGCAGTCACACGCCCCACGGCGACCAGCCGTTCTGTAAGGTGTTCAAAAAATTAAGTAATTGACAATAATCACAACAAAAATTTAATAGGCACAGATAATATAAATTATACTGACGTCCAGCCACCAATTAGCTTCTGGCGACGACGTTTAAGGCGGTTGCTGGGTGGCAGCACCTTACTTTTAGAAATAAATTTATTGCGTCGCAAATACAAAACTTTTCGGTAGTATTGTTCGTTTGGCGGCAATATAGGGCAGTTATTTATTTTTATTTCAATCACAACGGCGAACCAATTACAGTAATTGAGGACACATCCGAAATATTACATTAAATATAACAAGTCATATTAACAAATAAAATTACTTACAAAAAGTAAACATTTGTCAAAAATAAAAATAATTAAATATAAAATAAATTAGTTCTATTAAATATTACATTATTATGTCAGTGAAATAGAAGTAGCACATTCATACGTCGTCTCGCAGAATTGTAAACAGTCACGCATAATCTTAGACCATCCGTCCGCAAACAAATCACAATCCGGTTTTGCATGTTATAACCCATGACATCATAGCTTAGCTTATCATTTATAGCTTTGTATTGGTAAAGTGCTAAAAGTGGCCGTTATTGGCAGTTTTACAATACAAAGCTATTCACGATAAGCTAAGATGTGATGTGATGGATAATAAAATATAGAACTACCCCAAATTGCCGCCAATCAAACAATCCTTATTAAATGTTTTGTATTTATGACGCAATAAATTTATTTTTCAAAGTGGCAGCACTTCTGCTCAGCAACCACCTTAACGACTACTATACAAGATACTTGCTGAAATCAGCTTCACGTGCCTTCTGAAGCACGGAAGAAAGAAAGAAAGAATTATTTATTAGTTGCAATTAAGTTCTTAAAACTAAGGATACAATTTAGTTATTACATGCAACAAAAAGGTCCCGCTCAGCAAAAAGTCAAATAAAATTACGTGCAAGGAATGAAAAAGCAATCAAAAATTTGCCACATACTCGTACGCTTCTAATCTCCTGTACTGTACTTACTCTACTTCTTCTCTACTAAACCTTTTCTATACTTACTTCTTACTTCTAATATGAATGTTTGAATTTCTTTTATTTGTTGCCTTTGGTATATATTTATATATTTTTTGTCATTCAATCAAGCCAGCTACGCACTATCCAACCGTGCTGTCCAGCAGAGAGATGAATAAAAAAAAATCAAAAAATTCAAATTCATTTATTTTCGATTTTAAATTACATTATTTACATTAATACAAAGTTACATCAATAGAATTAAATGACAATTTAGTTAATACAATAAAAATAAAAACATTACCGAAAATGGGCATGGGCACAGCAACAGGCTGATTTTAAGCCCACCCCTAGTCATACGAGGCTAGTTAAATAATCTAGGAATATATAATAGATCACTAAGCATAATTTTAGTTATAATTTATAAGATTTTATTTTATTTTATTTACTGTGATGACTCATACCACTCTTTGTCTAATTATAGATGTATAAACAGCAGCGGAACAACTCACGTTCTCATATTTCTTTTGTATGTCAAGGAGCAACCTCTTATACCCTATTTTAAACGAGTTGAAGGAGAAAGTCGATCTTTTTGGCGGTGGAATGTCATTCCAGCATTTACTGGCCGCGTATTTCAATGATCCTCGTATACTTAATCAAAGGTACGACAAGCTGAAGCGCATTCACGGTCCGTTGACGGCCAGGGATTCCCGCAAACTCGAGCTTGGACGCGGAACCCTGTGTGGACTAGCTGGTGCGTGAGACAAGCGAGGTGAAGCCTTCGGCGCGCAGCCATGTTGAGAGAGCCCAACGTGTTAAGTACAGGGGTAATGCGATTACGCTTGCCTACACGTTCGGAGAACCTAATACATGCGTTCTGTACCTTTTGAATACGTTTGCTATTTTTGAATCAGTGTGCAAGAAAGAGAAAGCTCTATAGCTATTTCTTTCTTTCCTATAGCTGCATCCTTCTCTGCTGGACGTGCATATAAAAAGTTCAAAACTGGCTTCAATCATTAGGTTGAATTTACATTGGGTAAGTAAAAACGAGACAATAGGTATTCATTGCTTGCTTACTGCATACAAGTGTTTTCGTATAGACAACATTTTAAAGAAGCACTTTTACTGACTCCATATTATGGACTCCGTCTAAATCTAGCCTTCATCATAACATCCCATGAGACGACCACTGCAGGACGGGGAGCTCCCTCCAGAATTCTAGCTTTTGCTGGAAAAATGTGGAGGGGAAGTACCATAGTCACCTCGCTTGTTAGCGTTACGGCTGGCACCATGGACCGCGGTTGTAGGTGACCGCAGTGAGTAAGATGTAAGACAAAGGAGGACGCTGCTGCCCATCCTCCAGTTAACCCTTAGTCGCCTTTTACGACACCCACGGGTATGTCCCTCCAGAATTCCAGCAAAAACGCGTGGTACTTCGGGACTTATCATACCACGCTTGTAATCGTTGCGGCTGCCGACCGCTGTTGTTGATGAGCGCAGTACGTAAGATGGTATGATACACAGAAAGATGCTGCTGCCCATCCTCCGGTTCCCCTCAGCCCTTAGTCGCCTCTTACGACACCCACTGGTAGAGATGGGTTGGTATTATTCTTTGCCGGCACAACACGGACAGTTAGGTAGCAGTCCAGCCATATGTAAGGATTTTTTTTTTCAGTATTTGAAGCAGAAACAGTAAAAGAAGATAGATCTGAGGGAAAGAGACAGGTGCCACACGGCGGATTCTTTTCGTTCAAACCGAGTACGAACGAAATAGTCAGGGAGTGGCTCTGCAATAAGTGTCGAAAGATTTTCCATACAGAGGTAAGGAAAAACCATATCCTATATTATTAAACGAGGAATATTTGTACATATACATCATGTTAATGGACTAAGCGAGACCCTCATACACGCCAACTGATTTTTATTAAAATAAATCCATTCCCGTAAATTTTTTTTAAAGAAATAATGTTTCTTCTAGATATTGTTATTTTAAAGTTTCATCGTCGTTCTAGTAGATTTTTAAGCTATCATGGTGCGTTCGCCTCGCGTCCGCGCACGCCACGCCCACTTCCCTACCGCGCGCGTATCTACAGGGGCCTGTCCGCACAGCGAATTTTCACTGTATTTATTCGCGCGAATTATATCCCGCTATTTCAATAGCAAAATATCGCGCGGCAACAATTCGCTGTGCGGACACTCCCTAGGATTCAATGTGTTACAGAATTGCGAGAAAAAAATCGCGCGGGATATAATTCGCGCGGTAAAAATTCGCTGTGCGGACAAGCCCAGAAGCGGCAAAAATTTTGATAATAAAAATTAAAAAAATAACCCTGATCAAAAACCCGTGAAATCGATTCTACTCTCGATTCTGAACAAATTTTTTCTTAGTTTCGCTTATTCCGTTAACACGTATATTTGTAATATGTTTCTCGAAAACAGCTCTAACGATTTCAGGGGCGAAAAATCAATCTAGCTAGGTCTCACGTCTGGGAAAATTCGTTTTCCCCGTGTTTTTAAGCATATTTTTAGGGTTTTTTAAATACCGCGTTTGTACGATTCGTAATGAACAACCGAACCTCTGTAACAAAATGTCATTCTGGTATTTAGAATGTGGTGACAAATCAATATATTATTCATTCCCACTATTAGCTGTGCCGACGATTCAAACGGGGTTTTCAATAATACCAGTATGATCAAAATAATATTATTAATACAAATAGTTTTAGAGTATAATTGCTCAACTTAATTGCAAATAAAAGAATTAAATAAGTATTGTTATTGTATTGTCTCTGCCTACCCCAACGGGAAAGAGGCGTGATGTTATGTATGTATGTATGTATGTTATTGTAAAGGGGGCTCAAATAGGGGAGGGTCGTTACTAGGTCGAGTAGGGTATTATATGAAAGGGCTTTACTCACCATTCCCCCATTATTTGCGAAGTTTCCGAAAGGAATAATCTGAATGAATTACAGTTGATAGAAGTTTATGTAAATTTTACAGTAAAAATAAAACAATCTTTCTAAGTTTCACAATTTTTTAGAAATCTGTAAAATACCTTTACAAACAAATTTATTTTTGTTGTCCTAAAAATGGGCTTGATTGCTTATCGGAACCCTCGGCGTGCGGGAGTCCGACTCGCACTTGACCGGTTTTGATGATATTTGTAGGCGGAATTCGCTGACCACGAGAAGCTTCCCAACTGCCGAATCACTACCGCGTCCGACCTCAACCAGCGTTTCGTCTGTGAGTTCTGTGGCAAAGGCTTCCGATGCAGTATGCTTCTGAACAGACACAGGTAGAATTATGTTTTAAATAAAAGGGGTCTTACTACAAAAAAGTTAAACATCTTAAATACTTGCTCCAAAAAATCTTACAAAATAACTCTGTCTATGTCATTGATGCGCAGACGTCAAAAATTACTTATTTTCTTATGACTTGACTTCTGCGCATCAACTGACATAGCCAGTTATTTTGTGCGATTTTTTGATTAAGTGTTCAACAGATGTTAAACTTTTTTGTAGTAAGACGGTAGATGTTTACATAGGGTTTGCTATTATGCTACTAATAAAACAGTGCAGGACTGTGGTCTCTGCCTACCCCAACGGGAAAGAGGCGTGATGTTATGTATGTATGTATAAAACAGTGGGCGCTATGGGCGGTGGTGACCACTTACCATCAGGTAGCCCACAAGCTCGGTTACTTACTTGTTACATAAAAAATAAAAAAACCTGGAAGTCTATAAGGTAGCGGTGAAACGGACCTTTAAGGTTGAAAAGTTTTTTATACTTCATCTTCTCGGAAAGTACCTCAGCCCTGTTTTAAAAACTAAGGAGAAGATACGTAATTTCTATGGTATAAATATGGAGGGGGAAAAGTTATATGGAAATCCATTGTTAACGTGTTTTAACGGGATGGAATTTTGTATGAAAATCCATTGTAAACGTGTTTTTTTTTTTCTTAAATTTAGATCAAAATCTGTCGATAACCTATTTTAATATCATAATGCCAAAAAAATAAAAAGTTTTTATCTCTAAGTCCACGAAATGATGCTGGCCACCTGCACTTTTCTGAAAAAGCCATTAATTTGAAAAAAGAACGAAACCAAAATGTGGAACGAAAGCGCGCGCGCGAGTTAGGTACCTATTTTTGAAAATCACCGTGTGATAAAATCTTACTCAATAAAATCAAAATTTCTGTTTTTTTCTTATCAACAGGGAAAAATTATAATGCATAAATATAAATTTGTGTTTAATTGTTAAAATTTATAAAGTATTACTAACGTTTTAACACTATCAGGGTAAAATTAAAAAGTTTAAACCTCCAAGCGATATTTTATCACCCAGTGATTTTCAAAAATTGGACCCCTGTTTTCTTTACAAAGTTGTTGGAAGTTTTAGTTGTAGTTTTGTTGGTGCGTGCTTTTTACAAAAAATGTCGTCAAATAGTGACAGTGATAAAGAGTTTATGACGCCGCTAAAACTACAAGAAAGTGCGCAAGCGGTTATTGATTCAATTCAATTCATTTATTTGTGAAACATGTGTATAATAGGATCTTAATAGTTACGTACGAGTAATACAGCTCAACATTTTCAGCCATTCGGCATACAAATATTAACAATACAAAATAAATCTAGAAGTCAAAATTATCAAAATATAGGATGTCAACTTGTCATGATCAAATAATAATGTTACATAATACAATGAAGTGTCAAAATCTAAAAATTATTAATTAAGTTAAAATTTGTCATTTAAATATGAATTAACATTATAATAACATTTACATGCCGCAAGATTTTATAAAGTTCGCGTTTAAATATGCTCATACTCTCAATTTGAACCACACGCAAGGGAAGCTTATTGTATATCTTTGCACACATGTTCAGTATGCTTTTTTGAAATAATGGAGTTTTGTAGCTACATGGCAAATGAATTTTAGTTTTGTGACGTTCACTACGATGCGATACAAACAAAGAGAGATTAGTTTTGACGAAAACAGAAACTTCTAAAATATATAGATATGGCAATGTAAGAAGGTTCTGGCTTTTAAAGTAAGGCTCACAAGATTCCCAAGGTTTCAAGCCACATACAGATCTGATATTTTTTTTTTTGTGCAATAAAAGCATCTTGTACATCCGTAGAATTTCCCCAGAAGATCAAACCGTATCTCAATATTGATTCAGCATGTGCCCGGTATGAAGTTAAAAGTGTAGATCTGTTAGCAACTTTTGAGAAATGAGTAAATGATTGCCTGAAAAATGTCGAAAAAATACAACAATGTCGGTATGTGATAGTTTTATACGTTGGAAAAGCGAGAAAAAAGCGCATTGATTTTCGGAAACTGTTTTGCTTGCTTATTATCGTGAAAAAGCGTATAAATATAAGCCAAGTCTTTGTATTCCATGTTGAAAAGTACCACATTGGCAAGACATGATATCAATATAATGGAATACAAAAAACTTACATCATATCTGAAAAGGAAATCTGAAATATTTTCCTCGTAGGTGAAGTATAAAGCACTATGTATCACTCGAAAGAAAGTGCGATTCCCAACTCGGGTGTATTGAGCCCTTCGGCTTCGCCTCAGGGCTCAAACGACACCCTTGTTGGGACTCGGTCCCTTTCTCCTCTCGATGATAGACTATCAGCCTAAAGGGTACTTCTTTTTCTGTCTTTCTTTTTGCTCCCCTCGTAAAGCAATAGTGAACTTTAAAAAGGAAAATGTCCGTGACTTTTAAAATCTTCATCAGCTGCGCACTCCATAGTCAATTTACTTCATTGTCATAACACACTATCTTTATCATCCACCAAATCACTAAATGCAAAAAAGCTAAAATTTCAATTGAGCAAGGCAACGCCCACGACGAGTTCCCGCCAATATAATAAGTCGGTTGTTAGATTCAGATAATTTTATTCAATGTAGATTCTTTACAGAATACTTATTGAATGTCATGTAGAATACAATGCAAATAGAGGGAGTCTACACTTTTTCGGATCGTGCTATGGCAGCGTAAAAGAAACCACTGCAGCACGGACTACTTTAAGAGTCGGCTTTTTACAATGTGTTTCGTGTGTTTCGCTGGAATATCAGAGCACCATACCTCTTTGTCATTGATATAGTCATCGAATCTATAGTTAGCTTTTTACGTAACTTTTGCTTTACACATTCTTTAAACTTTCAAGTTAAGATTTAGATGACCGTTTTTCTGATTTCCAGACTAATCCACACAGATGAGCCGGGCGAATACAAATGCAGATTTTGTCCGTACCGCTCGCACACCCGCTACAAGACTAGGACTCACGAGCGCAGCCACACTGGGGAACGGCCTTACAAGTGTAAAGGTTGGTGCACATTATGTCTTCCATGCTCATCGTGACATATATGCGTGGTAAGCGGCTTTCTACTATCGCAATTGCTAGTAGAATAGAATAAAAATGTACAGGAATGTCATTAGCTAACGAAATGCTGCGTGACAGCTAATGTCAATCCCATACATTTTTATTATATTCTGTAGCGTTTGCGATGATAGAAAGACACTTGTCTCAGGGTCCTAGACAGGGAACTCCCTCCAAAATTCCAGGTTTTACTGGAACAATGTGAAGGCTGGCATCATGGATCTGTGAAGGTCCCCACCTATTAAAGGGGTTTAGAGCTCCTGTGTAGCAGAGTAAACGCACTTAGAATCTGTTTGAATGCTTTTAATGGAAGTACACAACTATTATTAGAATTTAGAGATATTTTCAGTCCGAGACGTTTTCACCGAAACAATAACAGATAGAATGACAACCATGTGCCAATAGGCTTTTGACATGGTATTCAGCCAGCTGTAGTTAAATTGAGATATAGAACCTCAACACGCCCCCTCTATTTCTGTTTGCGAGGGGTCACACACAAGGGAAAGTTATAAATTCGCTATTCTTTGTAATCAATTAATCATACTTCCACGTGCTTGCGAACCTTTTTACAATGACTACTGCTTTTTTCAAAATGTCCACTACCATAAAAAAACAAACTCCAGACAGGACGACACATACACGGCAGGTTGTGTTAGGTTAACTTAGGTTCCCTTGTGACCCCTCGCACACAGAAATAGAGGAACCGCACAGTGGGTCCCTGTCGAACTATCCTACAGTCAGGAGGATTTTAATGGAGCTTTGATTATAAACAATGAACTAAGAGGAACACTCAGCTCGGCATAAATAAAAAATTATTGCGGGTTGAATAAATACGAGTAATAGTTATTTATGCAACTGTTGCGTAATGAGAGTAATTTTTACACGAGATCTGGTTTTTGATACGAGGCACAGCCGAGTATCAAAATAGTATAGATCGAGTGTTAAAATGACTAATTACGTAAAGTTGCATACAAAAAATTATCTACGACCGACAAAATAAAATAATACTTTAAGGAGAAGTAATCAATTTATTTAACTAAGAAGACAGTTAGTACAATTATTAAAAGTTATTCCTGAAGTTGTTCCAGATCTAGAGCTTATGGATTAAGTTGCTTTAACATTAATTTAATTGCATACTGTTACACCCGGTATATGGTTACTGACAGCCTCTTGTAGATTCATGTCCTCCTGGTACTTCACATCACTTCTTCTTTTGTTGCCACGGTCACTTTATATAGAAGCGAGTCAAGCGAGCCAACCATGGGTACTGTCAGCCTCTTGTCGATTTATGTTTACCTGGTACTCTCCTTTTTCTTTCAGTCGTCACCCACTTATTTTTACAAAATTAACTTTTAAAAAAATACATTTTTTTTTATTAATCAAGATGACTTTACAGAAGGCTGTATGTAGTACTGTGGTAGTATTGCCTTAGCCTATGCAAAATTAAAAAAAAAAAAAAGTAATGAAAAATGAAAATCCATACCCCATTTCCGTACTGTTGATAGTATGGAGCAATATCTACGGAAATGAAAATTATAGCGGGCAATGTCCTCTATTTCGAATCTGTCATTGGTTTCGAATTTGGAATATTCCGAAACGGGAGTAGATAAAGACAATAGGGAATATACATAAATTTTTTTAGTCGCATTTACTAACAAAATTTGTAAATACCATAGTAGAGATGACAAAATTTGAAAATACGGCCGATGTAAGCATTAAAAGCTATTAATTACGCGCCGATTAGACAGAGAGATCCGACATGGAAAGTGACGTCACATGCCACTACGGCCATATAAACTCTGTGTTAAATTTCGTTTTGCTAGAAAGAGACAGGAATAAATCTTCGATGGCTTATATCTTTTTTAATTTCATAGTTATTCGAAAAATTGTTGTACTAAACTGTTTATTACATGAATGAGGATATTTTTTTTAAATAACAAAATTTCATGCATATTCCCTATTATTGTACCTTTATGCCTTTTACTCTTTCGCCATTGTACGAAAATTATAAGTCAAATACTCTTTCGCCATTGTAGGAAAATTGTAAGTCAAAAAATTAACTATACATAAACATTTTTTTTTGCATGTCACTATATGCTTTATTTGTAGTCCTATTTTCTTCTCATCTTAGTTAACTTTATATACAACCTCATTGTATCATTTAAGAAAGCCTATTTTCTAGTTTTTATCCGCCGTCAAGTGTTCAATTAACGATAAATTCAGTTACCAAAACAAAAAAATCGATGCCAGTCTAAATTAAAACAAAGCTTGCTGCTGATTATAAGGCTGCTATTTTCTACTTAAAATTTTCTACTTAAAATCATCCTTCACTGTAGCTGCGAACCTATTATTTTTGATACCTGCTTACATATTTTTTGAAAACTTAATTCATATTAATTTGTCGCTGCGTTAAATACATGCCAATTCTTTTTTTTTTATGAGGAAGTATGTATACGTCGAACAAAATAACTTTGGCTATGACTGTTAATTTTATGACTTCTCCGACTCATAAAATTAACCAAGGAGGTGAGCGTGACAGGAAGGGGGGGGGGGGGGCGAATCGTTCATTGGCTCTCCGCCAGTCACCCATGCGCAGAAAATAACCGTCAGAGCCAAACTTATCTTGCGCACACTATACGACATTGCTATCTTACAAATATGCGGGATGGAATTCTCTATGGAAATCCATTTCTAACGTGATAAGCGGGATGGAATATTGAATGAAAATCCATTTCTAACGTGCCGTTTTTTTTTATTTAGGTGAATGTCAGTCGATGGCCTTCTTTTAATATCATAATGCCGAAAGCCAAAATGTTTTTATTTCTAATTCCGCGAAATGAGACTGGCACGTGCACTTTTCCGAAATTAAAAAACAAATATTTTTGAAAAACTTTTTGATATTGGCGAAATACTCGTAAGGAGATGTGAACGACATAAAAAAAATATTAGAAGAGAATGAAATCCTGAATCTTCAATTTTGTATCGTTTTTAGGGTTCCGTACCTCAAAAGAAAAAAACGGAACCCTTATAGGATCACTTTGTTGTCCGTCTGTCTGTCTGTCTGTCAAGACCCTTTATCTCACGAACGGGTGGAGGTATAAGGTTGAAATTTATACCATATATAAGGGTCCATGAACCACACAAGATCTGAAAATTTCAATTTTTTGCAACGACGCAATCAAAAGATATGGCATTTTATGTCCTCATCTACATACATTTATTCAAAAATGCAAAACCTACAGGGTACTTCCCGTTGACCTAAAATTATGAAATTTGGCAAGAAGCTAGGTCTCACAGTACAAATAAAGGGAAAAGTCTGAAATAATTAAATATTACAACTTTTCTCACAACTAATGGTAACCAGTTGTGGTGAGCTCCCGTTTCAAGAACATTCATATAAGAGAGGGGTCAAGTTGAATGGTCGCGAAGGCGATTTTTGTTTGTTCTATTTAAAAAAAAAACGGTGAGGCGTAAAAGAAGACGTAGTGACCAAAATCGAGAAAGGGATGCTGAGATGGTTTGGTCATGTAGAGAGGATGAATGAACGAAGATTGACGAAAGAGATCTACCAGGTGAGAGTGAATGGAAACGTTGGAAGGGGAAGTTCTAGGCGAACGTACCAGGACCAAATTCAGGACGTTCTGAATACAGGCCAGGTTAAAAGTACCCTAAACCGACGAGCATGTATGAAAGGATTGATGAAAGTACAGGAAGCAAGGGAAGTATGTCATGATCGTAGCAGGTGGAGGACTGTGGTCTCTGCCTACCCCAACGGGAAAGAGGCGTGATGTTATGTATGTATGTTAAAAACGGGAACACTTACAAATTTGAAAATTGGCATGATTATAGTGTAAGCTATAAAATAACAACAAATAATAAAATTTGGTCAAGCGCGTGTCGGACTCAAAAAATCTAGCACATTAAGTTACTGAAACTGTGGTGGTACGGAACCCTCGTTGCGCGAGTCCGACTCGCACTTGGCCGGTTTTTTCCTTCTAGGTGAAGTATAAAGTACGATTCCCACCTCGGGTGTATCGAAGCCCTCGACTGCGCCTCAGGCCTAAAACGACACCCTCGTTAGGAATCGGTCCCTTTCTCTTCTCGATGAGCATTGTACTATTTTCTTTAAATGTATATTACAACTGTTTATGTTTTCAAAGTGTGTAGCAAGGCGTTCAGTAGTCCTGCGAACCTATGGACCCATAAGAAGATACACCAGCCGCCCAAACACCATTGTGAATACTGCCCAAAGAGCTATACTCATAAAATGGTAAGTACTTTTTTGGTTCCGTACCCAAAGGCTATTCAACAAAAGCTGCGTATGCAAGGCATTTTGACAAAGATGCGTTCTAAGAATGCATTACATAATATGTATATTATGTTGATTGAGTGGGCTGAGTCTGGCCTTACCTACTGTTAGGATAGGACTTAGACTTGGCAGGGCTTCCATTACCATTTGCTTTGTAAAATAATCTGAATCTATTCAAGTTGCGAGTGAATAGGCTTCTTCTGGGCAAGCTCGTTCCATCGTCGACCTCATCCTTTCCTCAGGGCTAGATCGAGGTCAAGAGTAAGCCCATTGCAAGTAAAATTTTAGGCAATTAAATTATGCCACACTAAACTAGTTTTCTTTTATATTCTAGCTTTTAAAGGACCACATAGCAACGCAGCATTGCACTGAAACGCCATTCAACTGCCAAACCTGCGGAAAATCATTCGCTACGAGGTAAAATTTCCAACGCCAAATATGTTTCAGGCGCGACGCATACTAGGGATATAACACAAGAATACAAAAATTAAATATGCACAGAATCATGGGCGTAGCTAGGGGGTGGCAAGGATGGGCTGTGCCTATCCTAGAATAGTAGATTGTATCACAAGGCTGTAAAATAATATGTTTAAGGCGAGGGTGCTATTTTGAATCCAGAGCGAAGTGAAGGATTCTAGAGTAGAATCCTGAACGTAGCGAGGGATTCAATAGGTCGCCCAAGGTAAAAATATTTTTGCTGCCGCGTAATACACTCTACTTTTCATCTCCCTCTATGAGAAAAGAATAAGAGGCTCATTGAGACACATACTCGTCATTAATATTAAATATAAAATACCATTACAATATTATAACTTGATGAAACAATACTCAAAATCATAAGTATTATTTGTAACAACTGCAACTGAAGGAACAGAACCTCTTTGGTTGGTAGTCTTGTTTACATTTCAAGCATATTTCTTTGTAGGGTTCCGATACCAAAATGGTAAAAAAAGGAACCCTTATGGTGCGACTTTGTCTGTCTGTCTGTCACACCTGTATATCTCGGCAACCACTCACGCTATCGACTTGAAATTTGGAATAGTTGTAGAATATGGTTGCCCAACTAAATTGCACATGAAAGGATATAAAAAAAACCGGTCAAGTGCGAGTCGGACTCGCGCGCCGAGGGTTCCGATATACCTATAGTATTTTTGGAAGCAATAAAGTCCATTTTCAGGACCGCAAAACTAAATTTGTTTGTAAAGGTTTTTTGCAGATTTCTGAAAAACTGTGCAACTTAGAAAGATCGTTTTATTTTTGCTGTAAAGTTTACATAAACCTCTGTCAACTGTAATTAATTCAGATTTTCCCTTACTCAAACTTCGGAGATAAGGGGGGGGGAATGGTATTTTTTTTGACATTTTTCATCATAACTTGAAAACTAAGAAACTTAAAAAAATACAAAAATATATTTTAAAATGTACAAGTAAAGCCCTTTCATATGATACCCCACTCGACCTAGTAGCGACAATTTGAAATTTGGCCCCCCCTATTTTGGCCCCCTTTACATTAATAATCATACTTTTTTCAAAAAATTTTCATGTGCAATTAAGTTGGGCAACTATATTCTAAAACTATTCCAAATTTCAGCTCGATAGCGTAAGTGGTTGCTGAGATATAGAGGTGTGACAGACAGACGGACAGACAGACAGACAGACAGAGCGGCACCATAAGGGTTCCTTTTTTTTACCATTTTGGTATCGGAACCCTAAAAATTATGATTATTGGTGTAAAGGGGGTCCAAATAGGGGGGGCAAAATTTCAAATTATTGCTACTAGGTTGAGTGGGGTATCGTATGAAAGGGCTTTACTTGCACATTATAAAATATATTTTTGTAATTTTTTACAACTCTTTGTTTTCAAGTTATGATGAAACATGTCAAAAAAAATACCATCCCCCCCCCTTATCTCCGAAGTTTGTGGTAGGAAAAATCTGAATTAATTACAGTCGATAGACATTTATGTAAATATTACAGCAAAAATAAAACCATCTTTCTAAGTTGCACAGTTTTTTAGAAATCTGTAAAAAACCTTTACAAACAAATTTAGTTTTGCGGTCCTAAAAATGGACTTTATTGCTTCCAAAAATACTAAAGGTGTATCGGAACCCTCGGCGCGCGAGTCCGACTTGCACTTGACAGGTTTTTTATATTCATAATCATTTTAATAGTTCAACCGGCCAGTATCTTTTTTCATACAATATTTTGGTTCGACCTCTATGGTTGACGCCTTGACCTAAAATATCCCTATGGTGGACCTAAATTCTAATTCTAATTTTAAATCCCATTTTACCCGCTACGAAAGTCTCTTGGAGAAAACAGCTACTTTGTTCGCCTTTATTGACGAACCGTTCAGCGATTTTCGAATAGATGGGATGAAAAACTCATTGCCCACCTTAGAAAAATCGACATTATAATAATAATAATAAATTTCTTTATTTCAGACACAAAGATCCATCTTATATACTACTTATCATACCATACATAGAAACATAAGAACGGTTATAGCCAAGAGCTACATTGTTCTTAAAAATAAATAAATAAAAGTTATAAGTTATAGTATTATAATAATTAGGCTATGAGCTCGAGCCATCGTTTGCACCATTGGGTACTAAAAAGTCTTTCGTACAATCCCCCCAGGATTGTGTTGCCAGAATGACGCAGAGTGGTCAAGAAGGAGGCTATCCTGTGTCTCACAACAGCATCAAATGAGTTTACACGTGCCTCAAAAAACATACCGGAGGCACTGCAATACCTTTTTAAGCCCATCAGGTGTCGAAAACAGTTATTGAACTGTACTCTGATGCTGTCGCGAGACCTCTTAGTGTAGTTGGTCCACAGCTGGCAGGTGTACAGAGACTGACAGAAGGTCTTGAACAACAAGACCTTAGACATTAGATACCAAAACCCACAGTTTCATAATTTCTAATCTTAAGCAAAAAATTAGGACACAAGTACAACTCTTGTTAGTTGTGCATGAACGAGGTAGGACCTACACATACCCACACACAGTCAGGCGCGGTTCCAGCCCTAGATTTTGGGGGGGGTCATCGAGACTGACCATAACAACAACATTATTTTTACTCACACAAAAATGAGCATAGGTAGTTTAATGATAATTTATTTTATAACATTCGTTACACGTCAGATAGTTTCTTATTTACTACAAAATAGTAAAAATTGGATTTTTAAACAATGAGAACAAATGAGCAAATAAAAAAAACATATTCAAACAGATATCGCATTTTCGTAAATCACGTCACAGAGACACAGATAACATAGTCTGATTTTGGTCGGCATTTCTATCAACTTTTAAAATGTAAAAAAGTAGTTATTGTGACATAACTACAATAGTTAGACAAATGGTCTCACGAAGTTTTTTTTAGATATTAATATGCTCTTTAAAATTGTAGAACATTATTTTATTCTATCATCAATAGTTTCTGTAGGACATGCGATGAAAGACATCGTATAACAATTTTTTTCACCTTGGGTTACATTACATTATTGAAGTCTAGTAGGGATCCCTTTTTTTCTAGTAATAAATGTAGCTTATGTTACTCAAGAATAATGTAGCATTCTAATGGTGAAAACTTTTTTTTTATATCGTTTCTGTAGGTTTTGAGTTTATTCTTTAAAAATATACATACAAACACACTGAAATACAAAACTTTCCTGTGATTTTTCTTCTTTATTAAATATATAAAATAGCTTGTCCTGACTTAATGACTGATTCATCAACGCCGAGCCGTAAACCGTTTTTTGCATTTCAAAACCACCCACTAAGGAAGGATTTTTCTAAATTCATCCCATATGAAATAAGGGATGAAAGTTTGTATGAAAATCCTGTTTCTTGAGTCAGATTCACACAAATTTGAGTTTAAGCTTTTGGTAAAAAAAAAAAAAATATTTTTTAACCTTTTTTTACCCTTCAAGGGGGTAAAAAAAGGGATGATTTTTTTCCCGTATGTTGGTCTATAAGTCTTTCATTTTTAAAGGTAGAGTTATACAAATTTGGTTTTGAGCTCTTGTCATGAGGTACTTAAAAATCTACATTTAAGCTAAGAAACAAAGAAACACGAGTTTCAGAAATTTTGAGATATCATCCCCCAAAGGGGTGTAATAAGGGATGAAAGTTTGTATGAGAATCCTACAGTTTTGACATGCGGTACTTGAAAATTTGGATTTTAGCTAATAGTAAGAAACAAAAAAACACGTGTTTCAGCAATTTTAAGATATCATCCACCAAGGGGGTGAAATAAGGGATGAAAGTACATACAGTTTTGACATGAGGTACTTGAAATTTGGATTTTAGCTAAAAGTAAAGAAACACGTGTACAGAGAACTCAAAACCAAATTTGTATAATTTTACCTTTAAAAATGAAAGACTTATTTATTTACATATACATAAGATACATTTGACAGTTTGTACACCAGTTACGATAAAATTAAACACTCAGCAATCAAGTGCTGCAGTAGCAACCCAAAAAAGACCGAAGTCTGTGTTAGGGTTAGCTACACGACGGAAAAAAGGTGTGTTTCATTATTTTTTTCAAAAGCTTAAATTCAAATTTGCGTGAATCTAACTCAAGAAAGAAGTGTCTTTCATACAAACTTTATTCCTTATTTCACCCCCTTAGGGGATGAATTTAGGAAAATACTTCCTTAGTGGGTGGTTTTGAAATGCAAAAAACCTATGTAAAAAATTTCAGATCTGTAGCTATAGCGCTTACGGCTCGGCGTTGATGAATCAGTCATTAAGTCAGGACAATCTATTTTATATATTTAAGAAAGAAGAAAGATCAGAGGAAAGTTTTGTATTTTAGTGTGTTTGTATGTATGTTTGTAACT
This sequence comes from Athrips mouffetella, assembly GCA_947532105.1. Classification (NCBI taxonomy): domain Eukaryota; kingdom Metazoa; phylum Arthropoda; class Insecta; order Lepidoptera; family Gelechiidae; genus Athrips; species Athrips mouffetella. The sequence continues at coordinate 3,150,924 of OX383969.1, read as the reverse complement.
AATACACTCAAAAACTACGGGACCGATATCAAAAAAAATTTTCACCATTACAATGCTACATTATTCTTGAGTAACATAAGCTAGGTACATTTATTACTAGAAAAAAAGGATCCCTACTAAACTTCAATTATGTAACCCAAGGTGAAAAAAATTGTTATACGATGTCTTTCATAGCATGCGCTACAGAAACTATTGATGATAGAATAAAATAATGTTCTACAATATTAAAGAGCATATTAATATCTAAAAAAAAATTCGTGAGACCATATGTCCAAGTATTGTAGTTATGTCACAAAAACTACTTTTTTACATTTTAAAAGTTGATAGAAATGCCGACCAAAATCATATTATGTTATCCATGCCATTTTGTTAATCCTTATTTAAATAAATCATTTCGTTTTCAAGACTGTTTCAATGGGTGTAGACTACTTTTGAAAATTCAAATCGGATAATCCATGTCAATCTTTCCAAAATACTTACGGAAAAATATGTTTTAACATTTCTAGATAAACAAACATCCCCCAAAACTAAGTGCACCCGTGCAAAGCCGGGGTGGGCTGCTAGTATGAATATAAAATTACGAGCTTTAGCCCGCGACATTTTACAAGTATTGTACTGTGAAAGTATGTTTGATTCTGTTTAAACAGCGTGTAACGAACGGAAAGGTGTCATGATACTGAAGGGTGAGAAACAGAACAACTTTTTCCAAGGAACATAGGTCAGAGTACAAAAAACTAAATTTGAACTCCCATACAAAATGCGCTCTTAGCTGATGCAGTTTCTATGGGAGGTCAAAAACTTATTTTGTTCTATTACCTATGTTCCTTGGGAAAAGTTGTTCAGTTTCATGGGCAGATTCACACCCTTCAGTATACACCTTTCCGTTACACGCTGTATAGTTTGGGTACCGGGTTTTCTAAATTAACGTAAAAAAATCTGTTTGCATTTCGGGGGGGGGGGGGGTCATGTCCCCTGTGACCCCCCCCCTGGATCCGCGCCTGCACACAGCCGCACGTCGGTGGATTCACTTTGGCTTTGAGCGGGTCTCTGGTTTCAGGCTTTTGTAGCGTAGCACTAGTTCAGCTTATACTGGTTTTGTTTCTACGTACTTGCCGCCGTGCGTACTGCATAATAAAAAGTTTTTTCTTTTTTCAGAAAAAGGGTCCACAAACACGAGCGAAGCGTCCACAACCGGCCTCTCATTAGGAAAGCGTACACTAAAACACAGGAATCCAGTGTAGAATAAAATAAATATAATGCAAGGCAAAAAATTTAAATCTTTTCCTTGTACAGCCCGTATAGTGTAGGCAACGAAGCAGTTGACCCCAACATAATTCTCTCAGGCAGATTTTATTTGACAAGATGATAAATATCATGCATGCATTAAATGCAAATTCAAAATATCAAAAAAGAAATAATAAAAAAATTTTGTCATTCATTTTTATTATTTTTGTATGGAAAAATTAAAAGTGCCGATTTTTTTTTGGATTTTTTTATAGAAAATTTGTCTGATATAGTGTAATACCCCAGCAAAGTTTCATCGACTGAGGATTTAATGCGGGGGTCTTCATACAACGATCTGCTTCGTTGCCTAGACTATTGCTACATTATCTATTTATTATCCGGGAATACAGCATGTAACGAAAAGGTGTGTTATTACTAAAGGGTGTTGATCCGCCCATGAAACTGAACAACATTTCCCAAAGAACATAGGTCATATCATAGAACAAAATAAAATTTTAACCTCCCATAGAAACTGAATCAGCTGATAGTGCGCTGATGCAGTTTCTATGAGAGGTCAAATATTTTTTCACACTCCAGGGTTGGATACCCTTTTTGTTACACCTTGTATATAGTAGTATCCAAGTTTTTTAAGTCATATTTGTCGCAATACAGAACGCGACGTTATGTAAACAAACCTAGATAATATAATCATGGTAGGTAAGCTTGCAGATAACAAACGATTTCTCATCAATTATATTTATCTGTAAACACAATATACACAAAGAAAAACGCTTAGACCTAGTTAGCGAGCTGAATCAGCGACGTCGAAAGAGTACCTTGAAATAATAAAGGATCTTTTTTTCGTAAAAGGCTGGTCACATTAAGGGCGCGTTTGAAAACGGTGACAATAAAGGATAGCCTTATATGACGTCCATATGTATGGTTGAGGCAGACTGCTGTCAAAATATTACCCGTTCGGAATCGAACCCGCCTTTTTCTTTGACATTTCTATTTTGATTGCAGCGGCGGCGGCGTTTTTGTCGTGTTCGCTGTTCTCATACGTAGCTCTTTAAGAAAAATGACTTCTAGGTAAGTTTTTTCTAATTTTCTCAATTATATCTGTATGCCACTCAAAGATTTTGGACACATGCGCAGGAGTGGAGTGCCATTATAGAAATATTTAGTGACCGTCACAGTACTTATCTAGTCCCTGCCGTCACCCCAGAAGCCGTACGTGTGTATTTCCCGGTACGATCTCGCTACAATTCCGTAGGTACCAACTAAAATTATGGCATAGTTGGAATCAAGAAGTTCGGTGGTTTTTCTTGGTAAGGCTTCTGGAGAGACGGTCACAATATTTAGGCATTGTAACTTAGCCTGCTTCCAGGTACAGTCAAAAGCATATCAAGCTTGAGTCAGGTGTTTTGTAAACAAATCATAACCTCTTTATGTAAAATATATTAAAAAATACGATGCTTTTGGCTTTCTGTATGTAAAATGATAGACTCAGCGTTTTACTGTGGTATTGTGGTAACAAACATGAACCTACCCTCATGTAATTTAAGATAAATCTTTCTTGACGGAAAAATGGGCTAAAATGTTTCTTTACCTACCCACAAAATTTCTGACTTGTGATCTCCATTTGATAAGCTTCATATATTCTTGACTGTACCTACTCTCAAATTAAACCATCCCTACATGCTCAATGATTTAAATTGGGACTACCCTAAAAAGTCTGTTTTGATACTTCCTTAAACACAAGACAAAATAATGAATTAGTGTGAGGAACATAAATGGTGTGTGATTTAATGCAAGTGGACAGTAAAAGCATTTTTCCAAATAAATGGTAAATATTTAAATAACCCATAAATTAATACAAGTCTTAGGCTGAAATGAATAATATACTAAAACTGAATAAGACCGGAAAGTTAAAGATTACCAGGTTAGAGATGAAGAACAAAAATGTGTCTTGGAAAGATAGAATACCCACATAAATGACCATGTTTGCGATAATAATGCTGAGTAATTAACCTACTTACTTTTGGTGATCCCATTTTAAAAAAAGTAGGTATAAAAGTTCGAATTTACTATCACCACATAGAAAAAAACTTCACTAAATAGGTTATTGTCCTCCTATGGCCGATGTTTATTTATATCAACAACAATACAACATACACTGAAAACTAACAAATAACGTAGAGAATTTGGTTACACGATGCAGCAAAGAATATTAAATTAATTTTATTATAAGCACATTAACATCAACACACAGAGTTCAATTTACTTTGCTGATGATATTTTTTTATATGTTTGACAGTAAAGCAGCAGTGTTTGCACTGCTGTGTTTCGGTTTGAAGGGTAAGGGTGCCAGTGAAATTACTGACACATGAGACACACTTACCATCTTAGTTCTTAGGGTGGGTAACGCGCTTTGCTGTCTTATTAGTGTCAAATTATTTCACTAATAAGACAGTGGTGGCCCACCTGCTTATTTGCCCACTTGTGAAAAAATAATGCAAAATTTAAGTTGGTTTGTTAACTAAACTAATGATTCTTTCATGGAATCTAGTTTATTCAAACCAAACTTGTTTATTTACCTGCTCCGGCCCATCGTTGTGTGCATGAATCATGAATAGCTTTACTATAGCAAGTTCGGTGGTTAATGTAATACCATTCTCATAAAAAGAATTACACCTACCTACATAAAGCTATTAAAAATTATGGATCAGTAAGTTATATTTTAAAACATCTTTCAATTATGTGTTTCCAGAATGAAGGAGACTAATGTAAAGCAACATGGAGGCACATTAGAAGTTATATTGGAATCTACTATATATAATACTGTTATAAATGATAGAAGTTCTGTATGGTCAAGTGAAACTAGTTCAGAAATAGTGCTTGGTGGCCTGGTGAATATTCAAATTAAGAACAATTTATACTATATAAATAATAACTATGGAAATCACAAAAAGAAGCAATCCATTGCCATTAAAATAACTAAAATATTTAAAACCGATAAAATGGTATATGAAATTGCAGCGTCCAGCAACAAATTCAAGTTTAATGACAAAATATTTCATTGTGTCTCTGATGACAATCCGTGCTGGCAATCTCTATATGAAATTGCAGATTCATTCACTAATGAATTTGATTTAACTTTCACCCTGGATGTTCCCAAATGCAATTTCCCTCCGTTTGCTTCGCTTTATGAGGACACAGAGTTGACCGATTTTGAGCTTTGTGCAAAAGATGGCTCAGTGAAGGTACACAAAGCAGTTTTAGCAGGTTATAGCCCAGTAATGAGAACCATGCTCAATGGCCAATGGAAAGAGACAGCTACTGGGTCCTACGAAGTCACCAATGCAACGAAAGAGACTTTGCAGCACCTGAAAGATTATATGTATCTACAGTCATTACCTGAGAAAGGAATTGAAAAGCTTGCAGCCTTGGCTTCTATGTATATGATGCCTGATTTGGAAGAAATTTGTACAGTCAAGTTGCTGACAACGCTGGAAGATAATAATGCTGCTGAGATTTTGAAGTTAGCAGTCAAATATGATATGGAAAAACTAATGTTAGCCGTTCTTTATGTTATGAAAAAGGGAAGCCTTGATATTGATGAAATGATAAAAAAGTTCTCCATGAAAGTTTAAAAACCGAGATAAATGCACTCAATTTGTAATATTCAAAAAGTTTTAGGTAGGTATTATTAATCTTATTGCAGGCTTCCACCTGGCCAGTATTTTTTTTTAGTTAATGCTGCATAGGTAGTACTATTGCAGGCTTTGCCACTTATTCAGCTAAAGGGGTTTATTACACTGTCCTAAAATGAGTGACTAAGTTATTCAGTTACTTAAAGTCAAGTGTAATTGCATTTATTTAGTAAGCTACATTTTAGATAAGTCTGTACCATTTTGCGTAATAATTACCACACATATTATTATGAACGTCATATAAAGCCTGCTGTTAAGGTAATTTCTACCCAATTTGTAACTCGCCCGATGAGGCCTAATAATTAGATTTTCTAATTTAATCCACTGAAATTAGGAAAGTGTAATAAATAAGCCTTCTGGTAACTAAAGAACCTTCCTGCAATGTTTGTTGGTATGTTTTAAGTTATGATATTAGTAAATGGTTAATTTGAAGCTAGTTAATAAATTTAAATTATTATTTTATAGCCGACCGTTACAATTAGGCACATGCCTTCATTCCGCGCTTTCCCTAGTTCGTAGTTACTATCTAGTGACACTGTCAAATTATAACAGTCGGCTAGTTAGTACTATAAATAAATAAATAAGTTAGTACTATATATTGTTGATGCTTTTTAGGGTTCCGTAGTCAATAAGGAACTCTTATAGTTTCGTCATGTCTGTCTGTCTGTCTGTCCGCGGCTTAGTTTCATATTGAAAGCGCAATTTTTTGTTGGAGTCAAGTGACTCCCCCCCCCTGTTGGTTTTTTTTTAATTGATAATAAATGGGTAACATACAAATGATTGCTTAAAAAACTACTCGCCAAACTATACAGTTTGATGGCGATAAGCGGTTATTGGAAATGTGAAAAAATTCACAGTAAGTAGTAGCATATATGATCAAATTAAAAGGAAAACTATCACTGTTAAGTAGGCTTTACAGGTTAATGAGCTATAGCCGAAAAACTAAAAATAGCAATAGCAATCAGGCGCTAGGACCTCGCTGAGCATTAGGAGGTAAAAAAGTTTTTGTTATAAACGTTATAAAATACTTACTCAAAACCCGATTTGCGATTTAAAGAAAACTACGGAACCCTATACTGCGCGTGTCCCGACACGCACTTGGCCGGTTTTTTTGAATTGGTACCGTCAAAAGCACAACATACCTGAGACTTGCAGCGCAACTCTAGCACGTAGAGTTTGAAATTGGTTTAAATTAAGAACAGTACAGTGTTAAGCTTGACGTGCTCTTGACAGTACACACGGCCGCACGTCGGTAGAAACACTGACCTTGAGCAGGTCTCTGGTTTCGGGCGTTTGCAGCGTAGTGCTGGTCCAGCTTATACTGGTTTTGTTTCTACGTGCTTGTTGCCGTGTGTACGAGCGAACTACTTGTGGTGGTCAAGCAGTAATTTTCCATATTGTATGTATTTATCTAGTGTAAAAGTGGGTTTCCACCAGAGCCGTGCGAGGTACAGGTAGCTAGAAAATGCAAACCTCTATTTGACAAGCTATAGGTTGCAATTTTCTCAGCTCACAGCTTAACTCCCTCACACAATACTGGTGGGAACCCTCCTAGGTAAGCACAGATGAAATAATAGTTCTAGCTCTTTTGTAAGGTCTTTTGGAACGGCGTCAGGGTACAAGTTGTGATTATTGTTATAAAAATACTTAAGAAAAACCATATTTTTTATGATAAGTACTTTAGAGGGCTAACTAACCGTTAAAAAAACTTATTGCATTTAAATCATTATAGTCTCATACAGCATAACGCCTCTTTAAAGTAAGCTTTAAATCAATTACTCTAATTTCTTTCATCATCCAAACAGAAACTGACCGATAGATTTAACAGAGCTTTAACTTTAAAAAAGGTTTGTGCAACTGCCTTATTAGTACAGGGGGTTGGGTTATTACATTTACATTATCAGAAAACTTTGATGATATAAATGTAGCATAAGCTATGAGAAAAGCGTTAAAAACCTAGTATAGGCCGCGCAAACTAACTCTAGCTTTGACGGTTATTTTCTGCGCATGGGTGACGGGCAGAGCCCACTGAAGGATTGGCTCGGCTCCCCCCACCTGCCCCGCTCACCTCCGCGACTTATTTTTTTGGTTCTGCGCACGAACGGTCAGAGCTAGAGTTAGTTTGCGCGGCCCATATCCAAGGCTGGTTACATAACTGCAGCAGTCCCTCTAGGGTTGACACCACCCGCGCATCAATCTGCTCAGTTATGCGCTGTACACTGTACAGTACATACCAGTTATTACTATTTAGTGTCATTATACGTTAGATAGGTAGTTATCCCAGATGTCTGTCATATTTCTCGGACATTAGATATAATGCTACATTATCATCCGATATCTATTATAATAACCCCCTTAAAGCAGACTCTATTCTATGGCTTATAAAATTGCAGTATCCAGTAGAAAATTCAATTTGATTACAAAACATTTTATTGTTTTTCTGATTTCATGTAGGTACAAAGATTGCCAGCATTGATTGTTATCACAATCAATGCTGTCAATCTTTACATGAAATCTGAAGTACATTTCTTTTGATTTAAATCTTGCACTCAGTCTTACTGCGACCTCCAATATTTTCCTCCATTTCCTCCTACAGTGATGCGACACTGTATGATGTCACTGACTCAGTTGACTTTGAGCTTTGTGGGGAAGACTACTATAGCCCAGTAATAAGAACCATGCTTCAAAAATTAATTCAAAATAATCTTCAAATCAAAATTAAAAACATTCTTCGTGCGCTTACCAAATCACAACCTGTTGTCAAATCAATTGTCCCTTATGACGACATTCTTCATGAAAAAGCTTGTGCAGTCAACAGCAAGTCAAGCTTGACAGTTATTATTGACTGATTCTTATTCTTTATTGATTAATTTCTTTGACAATGATGTCAGCAACTTTACTGTACAAATTTCTGCTAAATAAGGCATCATGTACATAGCAGCCAATGCTGCAAGTTTATCAATGCCGTTTTGTGGTAATACCTGCAGATACATATAATCTTTTAAGTGTTGCAATGTTTCTTTAGTTGCATCTGTGATTTGGTAGGATCCAGTTGTAGTCTCTTTCCACTGGCCATTGAGCATGGTTCTTATTACTGGGCTATAGTCTTCTTCCCCACAAAGCTCAAAGTCAACTGAGTCGGTGACATCATAGTGTCGCATCTCTGTAGGAGGATATGGAGGATAATATTGGAGGTTGCAGTACTGAGTGTAAAACTTAAACGGCCCATACAAAGCCCTGCCTGCAGGGCCCTGCTTGCAGTGCGCACTGCCAATCGTACCGTGTGTGGTCTTGCAGGGCCGATGTAACGGCGATTTTGTCGGCCCTGCATGCCCACACAAAGTACGATTGGCAGTGGCACTGCAAGCAGGGCCCTGCAGGCAGGGCTTTGTATGGGGCCCTTTAAATCAAATTCGTAAAGAAATGTACTTCAGATTTCATGTAAAGATTGCCAGCATTGAATTGATGCTCAATGGCCAGTGGAAAGAGACTACAACTGGATCCTACGAAATCACAGATGCAACTAAAGAGACTTTGCAACACCTAAAAGATTATATGTATCTGCAGGAATTACCAGAAAACGGAATTGATAAACTTGCAGCATTGGCTTCTATGTACATGATGCCTTATTTAGTAGAAATTTGTACAGTAAAGTTGCGGACATCATTGTTAAAGAAACCAATAAAGAATAAGAATCAGTCAATAAAGAGTAGCCAACAGTAGTTTCCCCATGTCATATTTTGTTGCCAACTTCAGATTCTGAAGTTGGCCGCAAAATATTATGTAACATGGAGAAACTACTTTTGGTTATTTTTTTTATGATAAAAAAGGAATGCTTATTTATGAATGATAATGATTAAAAACTTTTTTGTCAAAAATTAATTCAAAATAATCTTTAAATCAAAATTAAAAACATTCTTCGTGCGCTTACCAAATCACAACCTGTTGTCAAATCAATTGTCCCTTATGACGACATTCTTCATGAAAAAGCTTGTACAGTCAACAGCAAGTCAAGCTTGACAGTCTGCAGGGCGACTCTAGCCCCAACGGTATTTGATAACAACAGTACGTACAAAGTCCAATGTGTAAAGTTTACTGTACACACTTTGAAGGTGGCTAGAAGGGTTTGAAATAACTTTTCTTTTTCATCATCATAATCTTTGATCTGAATGTTAACATTAGTGTCAAGTTATAATTTCAACAGACGGTCTCAGAAAGCTTCTTTAAATTTAAAGCTCTTTTAAGCTACTGTTGAAACATTCACAAAACACAGTGTCATTAACGGAGTCAAAGGATTTTTAATGAACTTTAAATATCCTTTCTGCAAGTGACATTTAGTCCTTTGATGACTATTAGGGAAGGAAACCAATAAATTAACTTTGTTGCCAATAAATCTTTCATTTTCCAATCTGCAAATAATAAGTATAATTTTCGCACTCTGAGAAAAGTACTTATATTTTCTTAAAAATCAATTATAAATATGTATGTCTCAATATTTATTATTGATCTATATCAATAAAATAGGTGTAAAGAGGACCGACCGTATCCGGAACACAACACTGCGGTCCAAAACCCGTATCGCTGACGTCGGCAAAAAGGCTGCCACATTAAAGTGGGACTGGGCGGGTCACGTGTGTCGGATGCACCCGGATAGGTGGGCCAAACGCGCCACGGAATGGGTACCCCATGATGGACGCCGAGGCAGAGGAAGGCCCAAGAAGCGGTGGAGAGATGATCTGGATGCTTTTAGAGACCAGTGGCCCATAGTCGCAATAAATAGGGAGGAATGGAAATGTATGGGGGAGGCCTTTGCCCAGCAGTGGGACAGTATAGGCTAGTAAAAAAAAAAATAGTAAAATGGTGCCATTTCAGCCTTTAGTGATTATACTTACCAACCTCTACCTAAAGAAAGGCTATGAGTAAGGCCACCACCGTAATAGGTCCATTCTGACGTAGGTGACAACGTACGAAAAATTGTGACCTGCAAATAAAAAAACCGGTCAAGTGCGAGTCGGACTCGCGCGCCGAGGGTTCCGATATACCTATAGTATTTTTGGAAGCAATAAAGTCCATTTTCAGGACCGCAAAACTAAATTTGTTTGTAAAGGTTTTTTGCAGATTTCTGAAAAACTGTGCAACTTAGAAAGATCGTTTTATTTTTGCTGTAAAGTTTACATAAACCTCTGTCAACTGTAATTAATTCAGATTTTCCCTTACTCAAACTTCGGAGATAAGGGGGGGGGAATGGTATTTTTTTTGACATTTTTCATCATAACTTGAAAACTAAGAAACTTAAAAAAATACAAAAATATATTTTAAAATGTACAAGTAAAGCCCTTTCATATGATACCCCACTCGACCTAGTAGCGACAATTTGAAATTTGGCCCCCCCTATTTTGGCCCCCTTTACATTAATAATCATACTTTTTTCAAAAAATTTTTTTGTGCAATTAAGTTGGGCAACTATATTCTAAAACTATTCCAAATTTCAGCTCGATAGCGTAAGTGGTTGCTGAGATATAGAGGTGTGACAGACAGACGGACAGACAGAGCGGCACCATAAGGGTTCCTTTTTTTTACCATTTTGGTATCGGAACCCTAAAAATGAACCCTGTGTGTTGGTGTTAAGGAAACGTCAAAACGGACTTCTTACGTTGGCCCTACTTTAGCTAAGAAAATAAGTTTTTTTTAGTTACTTACCTGCTTTTTAGGGTTCCGATACCAAAATGGTAAAAAAAAGGAACCCTTATGGTGCCGCTCTGTCTGTCTGTCCGTCTGTCTGTCACACCTCTATATCTCAGCAACCACTTATGCTATCAACCTGAAATTTGGAATAGTTTTAGAATATAGTTGCCCAACTTAATTGCACAAGAAAAAATTTTGAAAAAAGTATGATTATTAATATAAAGGGGGCCAAAATAGGGGGGGCCAAATTTCAAATTGTCGCTACTAGGTCGAGTGGGGTATCATATGAAAGGGCTTTACTTGTACATTTTAAAATATATTTTTGTATTTTTTTAAATTTCTTAGTTTTAAAGTTATGATGAAAAATGTCAAGAAAAATACCATTCCCCCCCCCTTATCTCCGAAGTTTGAGTAAGGAAAAATCTGAATTAATTACAGTTGACAGAAGTTTATATAAACTTTACAGCAAAAATAAAACGATCTTTCTAAGTTGCACAGTTTTTCAGAAATCTGCAAAAAACCTTTACAAACAAATTTAGTTTTGCGGTCCTGAAAATGGACTTTATTGCTTCCAAAAATACTATAGGTATATCGGAACCCTCGGCGCGCGAGTCCGACTCGCACTTGACCGGTTTTTTTAATTGTATGTTTAAGAAAGAAGGGCTAATTAAAACTTGTTAACAGAAACCCAAAAATTTTTGCTGAAGTACATAGGTACCTAATCCAAATTCCATTGACACAAAGAAAAAAGGTTACTTTGAGATTGTCACCAGAAAATAATAAGAAACGAAAGTTTGAAATTGATCAATTTACGCGTCAGTTGATCAATTTTCGAAAAATATTAAACGTGTTGGAAATCGCACGAGCCAAGCGACAGAAGCAAGCGTGCTGCGGCACAGCAGCCGACAAATGGCAGAAGCGAATTCGGTACAGTTTATTATTTTTCGAAATCAACTGACAAGGAAATTTTATCCATATTATCGTCCAGTGAAATAATTATACAGGCTGTTAGGAAAAGTAGGTACCGATTTCCTTTAAACCACATGTTCTATAAATAGAATAAAGAACAATAAAAAAAACAGAAATCAAAAATTTATATTATAAATTTATTTATACACTAGCTGTTGCCCGCGACTCCGTCCGCGTGGGGTTCAGAAAAAGTAGATAATTACTTTTCCCATGATTCAAACTATCTTCGTACCAATCACAATCGGTTTATCGGATTAGTCATAAAAGCTTAACAGGCAGACAGTGCAGCTCTCGCCTTTATATTATTAGGTATACAGAGTACCAATAGTACGAATTTTTGTAAATTAAACACTTCTTGTTTACGTGTGGACTGTTAGGTCGCCCACTATCCTCGTAAGTGTAAAATTATAGTCGAATTCCACGCGGACGAACTATGATACGGGTTTTGTTATATCTTATACAAAACAAAGCCTAACTAAATCTGAGGCTCAGTCACTTTAGCTTCTGTGGCTACTGAAAAAAGAGCGGTACAAAGTCCAACGTGGCTTCACATGCTTTTAACTGTACATGTACCTTCATACAAAACTGTTGGACTACACTTCTGTACAATCGTTGTAACTTATTTCTCCCCTTAAAAGACAATTCCTAAAAAAAATGATTCACATCTCTCTTTATTTATTTAAGTATTTTGTTTATAAGTACCTACTTCCTAAGTTTTCAAAACTTTCGAACTTTCATAATTTTTTTTACATTTGTTGCACTGCCATGCCGAAACAGGATTTTTTTAAATATTATTTTTAAAATAAAACGTAATCTTAAATCAAGATTACGTTTTATTTCAAAAATAAAATTTAAAAAAATCCTGTTTCGGCATGGCAGTGCAACAAATGTAAAAAAAATTATGAAAGTTCGACTATACGTAAGACTGACATAGATATTTTGTAATGTATAATTGATTGATTCCGTTTTATAATCTTTTTTGTTTTTTAATTAGTATTAATTTGGGAAATTGATTGTACAAAATTTTTTAATTATTTCATTTCCATAATTATTAAGCCAGTGTTTGCTACGCCTAGTTCAGGCATCAAGTGAGATACCTAAGTTAGTTTAAGACCTATATGTACCATTTGAAAGCAAATAAATATGAATATGAAAGCAGTTGGACCACTGTCCTGCACCAGTAGCATCTACCTGGGCGACCGAGCTTCGCTCTCTAATAATAATAATCGGGTGAGCAAGCTATGCTACCCGCCAACAGATGGCGCTGTAAGTTTCTTTCCAAAACGCGGAATTTTCAAATAATGCTTAAAAACACGGGGAAATCATTTTTTTCCAGACTTGAGACCTAGCTAGAACGATTTTCACCCCCCGAAAAACCCCCGATTGGTAAATTTCATCGAAATCGTTAGAGCCGTTTCCGAGAAACCGATTACAAATATACAGGGTGTCCCATAATTAGGCCGTCACGCTGACACCGGAGGTAGATGGACTAAAGGCGCATCAAATTTAAACAAAAAAAAACCTTTTTTTTATACTACGTATGGGCTTACTCTTGACCTCGATCTAGCCCTGAGGACAAAGATGAGGTCAACGATGGAACGAGCTTGCCCAGAAGAAGCCTATTCACTCGCGACTTAAATACATAATATTCACTCGCGATTCGTTTAAATAATAAAAAAAAAAATATATATTTATTTTGAAACTACCTTCTACCTAGATAGGCTACCTTCCGTCCACTAGCGCCCCCATCAGTTTAAAAAATATTTCTCACTAAATACAAAACTTATCGAAAATCCGGAAAGACAGATTGAAGTAAAGATATCCTAGTATATTCAGAACCTATCAATTCTGAAAAATATAATACACTGTAGTTACAGATACAAAAAGCGCGAAAAACGGCCACTTAGCAGTTTTTGTATCTGTAACTACAGTGAACTTTATTTTACAGTGTAAGTAGTTTCTAAATAAACAAATGTACCTATACTTTAATTTGTCTTTCCGGATTTTTGATAAGTTTCGTATTTAGCGAGTAGTATTTTTTTAACTGATGGGGGCGCTAGTGGACCGGAGGTAGCCCCTTAAGCTTATTTGATGCTCCTTTAAGTCCATCTACCTCCGGTGTCAGCGTGACGGCCTAATTATGGGACACCCCGTATAGGGTGACTTTTAATTTGTTCTTGATAGCAAAAGATATGCATGTACTCATGATACTGATCAATTTTTCAGACCGAAATACGAAAAACCAAATTTGACCTCCCATACAAAATGTGCTATCAGCTGATTCAGTTTCTATGGGATGTCAAAACTTGATTTTTGTATTTCGACTTATAATCCTTGGGGAAAGTTGTTCAGTATCATGAGTACATTCATACCTTTTTCTATCAAGAACTAATTAAAAGTCAGCCTATATATTTAAATACAAATATGTAGGTACATACAAATAGTGACACATAGCTCCAAAGCTTACTGTGCGTTGGTATCTCAGTGACTGTGTCCCTTCGGCCGCCTACGAAACCAATGCTAGGTAACCAGTTTCGTGTAAAGATTTTTTTTTCTTTCTACGAAACTAGTTACCTACAAAGAAATTTATTTCTTTCAACGAAACTAGTTTCGTAGCAAGAAAAAAAATTATCTCCACGCTCCTGCGTTTACAGCAGTTTTCGACGGAATAACGAGATAAAAGTAGACTAAGTTCTTCCCAGGGCCTTCAGCTTCTGCACCAATGCGATTGACCATTGTTGGGCAAGTGACCTATATTGGGCAAATCGACTGCTGGGTAAATGACCAATATTGGGAAAATGACCACAATGAAAGTGTCCCCTACTGGGCAAATGACCACTGTTGGGCAATGTCAATTGCTGGGAAAATGTCCATTATAGGGCAAATGTCTACTGCTGGCCAAATGCCCACTGCTGGGAATATGTCCACTGCTGGGCAATCACCACTATTTGCCAAATGTCATCATTCGCCCAACAATGGAAATTTTGTGGACGTTTGCCCAGCAATGGACATATGCCCAGCTGTGGTCATTTGCTCAGCTGTGGACTTTTGCGAAACATTCCTTTGTACAGTCAAGAGCAGGTCAAGCTTGACACTCGCAGTGCGATTCTAGCCCATAAGCCTATTGAAATAAGAATGGTATAGGTCCGATATGTCAAGCTTAATGTGCTCTTTACTGTACCAGTCCAACATTGGACATTTCTGTGCACCAGCCCAGTAGTCAACTATTGGAAGCACAGACACGTTACTGGTTACGTAGCTTATTGGTTTCGTAGACGGTCGTCCGTAACTAATTTCGTAGGAAGAAATAAATTTCTTAGTAGGTAACTAGTTTCGTAGGAAGAAAAAAAATTCTTCACACGAAACTGGTTACGTAGCATTGGTTTCGTAGGCGGCCGAAGGGGACTGTGTGCGGGCACCCATTGCCAGAGTGCAGTGTTGCCGGAAGAATGTTTCAGTTTGTTCCGCTATCCTGCCCAAAAAGATCCGAAAAGTTCCGACTGTTATTGTGTTAGGACGGCGGCAATAGAGTTTAACCATTTTGTGAAAATTTTGAAATCCACTTGCGAATCCACTAAATAAGGCTTGTTTTTACGCACCTTTCATACATATCTATTTCATTCCGCATTTTAAGCTCAAGTCACACAGAGGCGGTATGATTGCGAAAGCGGTCCGGGGCGGTTTGGCGGGAACAAAATACCGCGCCGCGACCGCTTTTCAATGTGACAGGGTGCATAAGAACTCATACTTCACAAAAAATACCGGCCCCGGAACGCTTCCGCTACCGCCTCTGTGTGACGCGGGCTTTAGGGCGTCCGCACCGTGAAGCGTTTTTGCGCGCGTTCGAAGCCTGGCGTTCGTGTTTCTATGAACAACGCAACGTGAACCGTTTCGTACGGGGTGCGTCTATCAGACGCCGGGCGTCTGCCTGACACGCCGCGTTCGAACACCGCGCTTTATGTACAGTCAAACGCATCTCAAGTACCGCCAAAGTAGATAATATAATATGTGTGTTTGGTCTGTCGGTCTGTTTGGTTTGTCTGGTCTGTTGGTCTGTCTGTCTACCTGTTTGTTTGTTCGTTTGTCAGTTTGTTCATTTGTTTGTTTTTGTTTATTTGTTTGAAAGCAAACCGAAAAAAATAATAAACGAACAAAATAGAAAATTTCATGTTAAAACAACAACATAAATAAAATATTCAAAAAAACCTTTCCCTTTTTAGGGTTCCGTACCTCAAAATAAAAAACGGAACTCTTATAGGATCACTTTGTTGTCCGTCTGTCTGTGTGTCTGTCTCTGTGTCTGTCTGTCTGTCAAGACCTTTTTACATTACACGAACAAGAAAAGGTACCAGATTGAAATTGATAACGAATATTAAGGTCCATAAATCACACAAGATCTGAAAATTTAAATTTCTTACAACGACGCAATCAAAAGATATGGCTTTTTATGTCCTCATCTCCATACATTATTGCAACTACTATATGTTGGCTTTTTGTAAACTTATGGTAAATATTTGTAGTTGGATATAGTTGTTTATAATACTAGTTAAGTGCTTGGATGTGTTGTCAGTCAATATTATGGTTACTTAAGTTGTTTTTGTGGACAATACTACATTCCTCTTTCTCATTGGCTAGTAGCGCAGCGTCAGAGTCCAGCCAATCTGAGGTCAGCGAGCACGATGCGAAGTTAGCTACATGTGAAGTTGGCTACATGTCGATGGTAGGGAGAGATAATGATTGTAAAGTGAAAGGCAAGGCAGTCGGTCGATAGCTCTTAGCGTGTAAGATTGTGCTTTAATGTTATACTGTGTCTCGATAAATAATAAATATATTTAAGGAAGGTGATATGAGTTTCACTTCTCGAACTAGCCAATATATAGAAACTATTTTTAAATCGCGAATTGGAAGTATAGGTAGCCCATTTCAATTTGGCATATAAAAAAACGGAACCGTACCTCCGTACATAAAAACAAAAAAACGAAACCCTTACAAGATCAATTTGTTGTTCGTCAGTCTGTCTGTCTGTCTGTCAAGACCCTTTTTCGCACGCACGGGTAGAGGTATTAGGTTGAAATTAATAACGAATATTAAAGTCCATAAACTACACAAGATCTGAAAATTTAAATTTTTACAACAACGCAATCAAAAGATATGGCTTTTTATGTCCTCATCTCCATACATTTGTGAACCAAACCAAAACCTAAGGGGTACTTCCCGTTGACCTAAAATTATGAAATTTGGCAAGAAGCTAGGTCTCACAGTACAAATAAAGAGAAAAGTCTGAAATCATTAAATATTACAACTTTTCTCACAACTAATGGTAACCAATTGTGGTGAGCTCCCGTTTCAAGAACATTCATATAAGAGAGGGGTCAAGTTGAATGGTTGGTCGCGGAGGCGATTTTTGTTTTAGTTCTATTTTAAAAACGGGAACACATACAAACTTGTATGTTGGTATGCTTATAGTCCATAAGCTATAAAATAACAACAAATAATAAAACTTGGTCAAGCGCGTGTCGGACTCAAAAAATCTAGCACATTAACTTACTGAAATTTCAACTAATACAATTATGATTATGCGGTGGTACGGAACCTTCAGTGCACGAGTCTGACTCGCACTTGGCCGATTTTTTTAAGGGGGAAAAGTACGCCAATTTTTAGTTCAGCAATGTCAATTAGTGACCGAACGAATTTGATATAGTGGTACAATCAAGAACGCGTCAGGCTTGACACGTTGGAGTTTCTATGGTCTTTTTTTTATAAAATAGGGAGGCAGACGAGCAGACGGGTCACCTGATGGTAAGTGTTCCCCGTCGCAAATAGAAACCCACAACTCCAGGGGGATCACAGGTGCGCTGCCGGCCTTGAAGATATTTGTAGGCTCGTTTCTTGAAAGCTGTAATGTTAAGCCCGTCCAGAAATACCTGCACAGGATGCTGATTCTACAATGCGGTCGTACGTGGCAAGAAGTTTCTTTCAAAACTTTCGGCCAGATAACTAGGTGAAATAGATGAAATTTCAACTTATGGAAAGTGGTACGGTGAAGAAATTCTGCAGCAGGTATTAACTCGAACAATTCTTCAGAGCACAACAATTCTTCAGAGCACTCCCCATGATACACTTATTTCTAACGCACTGCTAGTGTCAAGCTTGAACTGTTCTTGACTGTACAATTTCATGTTGAGAAAAGGAAAGCAACGCTTCTATTATTTGCTACAAAAAGATAACTTAATAAGACACAAACTTTATCCCTTCATACCCAAAAGGGGCGATGACAAAAAGGTAAACTCTCTGAACAATTTTTCACAATTATTTTGCTTGTAAATCCACAAAAACACCGTTTTTGGACATTTACTGTTAATCTAATGGACAAAGTATTATTTTGTGCCGCAGCCGTTTGTTTCATTAAATTTATGTTTTTTGTCGTTAAACTTGCGGGTTTATGAAGCTGACAGCTTATTTTAACGCAGTAGGTAGTGATCTACGACTTTTTCATAGAGATGATGTTTATTTAATTTTTTATTGTCAATGGGCTTACTCTTGACCTCGATCTAGTCTTGAGGACAGAGATGAGGTCGACGATGGACCGAGCTTGCCCAGAAGAAAATTGATAGGGCGTGATGTAACACTTGCCTGTGTAGTCCGATCACATTTTGTTGCATGATTTAGGTACTTCAAGTCATACAATATCTTCTTAGATGAAACATTTATCTGAAGAAGTCCGTTTTGACGTTTCCGTAACACCAACACACAGGGTTCATTTTTAGGGTTCCGTACCTCAAAAGAAAAAAACGGATCACTTTGTTGTCCGTCTGTCTGTCTGTCTCTCTGTCTGTCTGTCAAGACCCTTTATCTCACGAACGGGTAGAGGTATCAAGTTGAAATTAATAACATATATTAGGATCCATGAACCACATAAGATCTGAAAATTTCAATTTTTCACAACGACGCAATCAAAAGGTATGGCATTTTATGTCCTTATCTCCATACATTTATGCAAAAAAGCAAAACCTACAGGGTACTTTCCGTTGACCTAAAATTATGAAATTTGGCAAGAAGCTAGGTCTCACAGTACAAATAAAGGGAAAAATCTAAAAGCATTAAATATTTCAATTTTTCTCACAACTAATAGTAACCAATTAAGGTGAGCTACCGTTTCAAGAACTTTTCTATAAAAGAGGGGTCAAGTTGGATGGTCGCGGAGTTTTTAAAATCAAAGATCAAAAGTTTTTAGTATATCATATGGTAGATAGGTACGGAATCCTTAGGGCACGAGTCCGACTCGCACTTGGCCGGTTTTTTTTAAATTATTTATTTACTTTGACCTGCTCTTGACTGTGCAATTGATATCACAAAGACGAACTTGTACTGACGCCGCTAAGTGATGCGTTCGAACGCGACGTACGTTGGTCCTGTATCCCAGGAATGAGAATTTGTACTAGCACCGCAGCGTGGCGTGGATAACGAACGCCACGTGACACGCGCGCATTTGACGGTGCGGTTGCCCTTAGAGCGATAATTTTACTACCCCTGTACAGAGCTACATGAGCCGAAAGGCCTCTCCACCGTGTGTCTCCGTCGTGTAATATTTAGTATATTTTAGCTTAAGTCAATTGAAATAAATTTTATCTTACCTTACCGACCGTCAATATTTCCCTAGAATTTTCCGAAAAGGTCGCATGGTCGATTGAAACTTAACAATAGATCAAAAGTTCCGATTGTACTGAGGTTCCACTAAAGTTCCTTCAAGGACCCAAAAGATCCGAAATCGGAACAAAAGATCCGCATCAGCAACACTGCCAGAGTGAGTTCCAAAACGGTAATAGTTGTCTGTCTCGACCACACCGATGGACGGGATCTTAGACTATATAATACTAACGTGTCATATAACGCTATGCTTGCTGCTGTCAGGGTAATTTTTACCCGATTTGGAACGCAACCCTAGTTAGATTAAGGGCCCCATACAAAGCCCTGCCTGCAGGGCCCTGCTTGCAGTGCCACTGCCAATCGTACTTTGTGTGGGCATGCAGGGCCGACAAAATGGCCGTTACATCGGCCCTGCAACACCACACACTGTACGATTGGCAGTGCGCACTGCAAGCAGGGCCCTGCAGGCAGGGCTTTGTATGGGGCGTTTTAGTCGCGAAATTGCCGTGTGTGGATGGGCTTTAAGGGCCCCATACAAAGCCCTGCCTGCAGGGCCCTGCTTGCAGTGCCACTGCCAATCGTACTTTGTGTGGGCATGCAGGGCCGACAAAATCGCCGTTACATCAGCCCTGCAAGACCACACACGGTACGATTGGCAGTGCGCACTGCAAGCAGGGCCCTGCAGGCAGGGCTTTGTATGGGTCGTTTTAAGCTCAGAGTAAAAAACTATAGAGTCCGCCATGTACATATTCTGTATGAGCTAAAAGTGAAGTGTAAAGCGTCTCACTGTCGCCCATTCTAGTCGGTCAAAAAACTCAGTTTAGTTTTACAAAAATCAAGATATCTTTAAAAATCTAATGTTTTAGTTAGTATGAACTTTGTTTGCGAAAGTGAAAATATATAGTTTTTCAAAAGGTGAATTGATAATTAATACTAAGAACGGAAGCGTAAATAATCCGTAATAGCCATTTTATGCGTGATTTTTACCCACGACGGAACGGAGAAGGTATATGCGTTTAGGGTGAGATGTTGTGTGTTTGTTTGTGTGTGCAAAGTTATGTTGCCTTTTATTGCCTTTTATCTTAAAAACGGCTTAACCGATTTAGATACGGTTTTCAGTAATGGATTTATAATTTATCAAAGATGGTTTGTAGATTAGAGTTGTGGCGCCAAGTCACCAGGGGGCGCTGTAATGATAATTTTTATCTCAGAACAAAAACCTCCTTGCTTCGCTCGGAGAAGAAACCATGCTATTTTTTTTCAGTATGGGATGACAACTGCTAGCATGTCTCATGCCATGTCAAGTGGTCAGTGATCACATCCTACCAAATTAGATGAACGACGCGTTCATTGCATTTACAAAGTTTATAGGATTATTGTAACTTGTTGGGATTTTAACGGTAAAAAATATTTCCTGAATTATATGTTGTAAACAATGTGTAAATTATAAAAAACATGTAGTAAATAACTTCAAAATATCGTGAATTTATTCTTAAGTTGCTCTCCATATTAGTGATTGTTCTTTTTAATAATAACGTGTGTAGTTGATGGCTGTACATCTTTAAAACAACAAAACGAAAATTGCAAAGAAATTTTGTCTTTTCATCTGTAAGTTTTATTCAGTATTTTTCATGTTTGTGGATTATTATCACAAATATTGCATAAAAAAATGTCAACTTATCATTTCTACAGTCAGATAATATGGAAATTGTTACGTATTTTACTGTAATTTATAGTTTTTTGTGGGATCATGTTGGAGTTTATGAGTGTTGTATTTTTTATCGATAGTAGTATTTTTACTTTCGAGCTGAGCGAGAAAGGTATTGTATTCGTGAAAAAAGTTGCACAAACTTTCTCAAAAATGTGTTCTATATCACTTAAGCAAGTCCCCTAAAAAATGTCCGTCTGTCGGTTGGTCGGTCTGTCCGTCACGCTTTGGCCTAGCGGCTAAACGAATGGTCCTATTAACACCATATTTTTAATTTAAGACTTTTATTTCCGAATGGTTTTTTGCTGGCTCTCATTTTGAGGGTAGCTGTCATTCAACAAAAATGAAGAATTGATTTTTTTTTTAAATAGTTCAAACTATTTTTATGAAACTTTGCTTGACTAAGCATCTCTATGCAAGGTATCTTGCGCCATCATCAGTTTGTCTGTGTGATTCCATATAAGGGGTGTTCCTGTACTACCAAAACGTAAACTTGTGATTTACTCATAGGATCAGTGCACCACTAGATGACCAAGCACCAATAGCTGACCAAAACTTAAATTTGAACTGAAAGTAAGAAAATTTAAAAATACCGCGATTTTATATAGAATTTAACTATGTTGGCGTCTTTCAATAAAGTTATGGGTTTGTCTAGCTAGTACTTTAGTATGTTTATTCGAAGTGGTCATGCAATGTAACATTTGAAAAAAAAAAAAAAACTTTAAGAGCATATTTTGTAAAGTCCTTAACACTTATTATATCACAAGCCTAACTAATTAATAGTTGAACTTTTAGAAGTGACTTTGAAAGTAGAACTAATAATTTAGTTTTTTTATGAATTTTGTTATAAAACCGCTTAAATGGTCAACTAGTGGTACCTACATTGACCCTAATTGACTCCATTAAGTTTGTATTATTTTCTATAATTTTAATTTTGTTTTGGTTATCTACCTGAATGGATATTCAATTTGATTGGATTTTGTGAAAATTTAGTACATGGATGTACCAAAAACTGAAAGAGCTTTACAGTCGACAAAACTGAACAACTATTCATAAGAAACAGAGTTTTGAAATTTAAAAATCTGTGAAAATTCATATAAAAGGTGTTCCAGTACTACCAAAATTTGAACATGTGATTTGTTCGAAATCGTTTACGGTTGGTTTGTTTTAATATTTTACAATTCGAGTTCCGAATTCATGTGGTAGAACATTTTTCAGAAAAACCTTAATAAACGTTTGTAATTCCATACTATGAGTAGGTATGGTATTACAAATTTAAGTTTGCGGTTGACAGTTCTACTTGCATATCGCGAGAAAGTAAGTGCAGTGCTGCTGTACCATTTATTATATTTTACAACATTCAACGCGTTTTGTTTTCATTCTGGGTTTGATTCCCGATGGGGACACTGTCAAACAAATATAACTTTGTGTGTCTTCGCCAAATTGAAATGTCTCAATCAGCATGAATCATCCTGAATCAACAAATTGTAAGAAAATTAATAAAAATACTAAATTAATCTATATAAAATTCTCTACAAAAAAGGTTTTAAAGTTTTTCGCTACAAACAATTCTGACAAGCAATTCTTGTGCTCATGCAACGCTTTGGCTCACAAGCGTATGAAGATTCTGGGTCAAGCTTATCCGAAACCAGAAGACTACAGGCTCCTTGTGCTCTAAGGTCCAATAAGGAACTCAGCTCCACGTTATAAGGCAAGATAAGATACACGAAATTTCGCTTGAAAATTGATTTGAGCTACTTAGAAGAAAAACACAAACCCGTATTTCAGCATTTTTGCAAAACCATCCCAAAGGGATTGAATTGAGGGATAAAAGTTTGTTTTAAAATCCTACATAATTTGTATGTAAGCTAGAGATATTCATGAAAATAATAAAAAAAGAACCTTTACACCTCCTACCCCTCTTGCCTCCACCGCTACCGTCCATTACTTTTAGTAAGTAAGTAAGTAAGAAATTTGGTATCTTTAATATTAAAACACCTACGTAAGGCATCACCTTTAGTAAAAAATGCAAAAAGTATTTTTTTTAATGAATTTAATCACTGCTTTTAACAGATTTGCCTTTTATTAAAGTTTAGTACTTCAACTTTTTGGTCAAAGTTTAAACATCGATTTGTCCTTGTGTAACTTATCGACTATCGATAGATGAAAACATGCCCACATCCCTACTTGTGACGAATTATTTCTTATATATTACTTCTATATGAGGTCAAATTTCTTTGATTTTTATCTAAGAAAATGTTGCCATTTATCTCCAAAACGGTGCGACCGATTTAGGTACGGTCACACCTCGGAAGCCCAATACCTCAGAACAAAAACCTCCTTGCTTCGCTCGGAGAAGAAACCATGCTATTTTTTTTCAGTATGGGATGACAACTGCTAGCATGTCTCATGCCATGTCAAGTCGTCAGTGATCACATCCTACCAAATTAGATGAACGACGCGTTCATTGCATTTACAAAGTTTATAGGATTATTGTAACTTGTTGGGATTTTAACGGTTGAAAATATTTCCTAAATTATATGTTGTAAACATTGTGTAAATTATAAAAAACATGTAGTGAATAACATGAAAATATCGTGAATTTATTCTTAAGTTGCTCTCCATATTAGTGATTGTTCTTTTTAATAATAACGTGTGTAGTTGATGGCTGTACATCTTCAAAACAACAAAACGAAAATTGCAAAGAAATTTTGTCTTTTCATCTGTAAGTTTTATTCAGTATTTTTCATGTTTGTAGATTATTATCACAAATATTGCATAAAAAAATGACAACTTATCATTTCTACAGTCAGATAATATGGAATTGTTACGTATTTTACTGTAATTTATCGTTTTTTGTGGGATCATGTTGGAGTTTATGAGTGATGTATTTTTTATCGATAGTAGTATTTTTACTTTCGAGCTGAGCGAGAAAGGTATTGTATTCGTGAAAATAGTTGCACAAACTTTCTCAAAAATGTGTTCTATATCACTTAAGCAAGTCCCCTAAAAATGTCTGTCTGTCGGTTGGTCGGTCTGTCCGTCACGCTTTGGCCTAGCGGCTAAACGAATGGTCCTATTAACACCATATTTTTAATTTAAGACTTTTATTTCCGAATGGTTTTTTGCTGGCTCTCATTTTGAGGGTAGCTGTCATTCAACAAAAATGAAGAATTGATTTTTTTTTTAAAACGGTTCAAATTATTTTTATGAAACTTTGCTTGACTAAGCATCTCTATGCAAGGTATCTTGCGCCATCATCAGTTTGTTTGTGTGATTCCATATAAGGGGTGTTCCTGTACTACCAAAACGTAAACTTGTGATTTACTCATAGGGTCAGTGCACCACTAGATGACCAAGCACCAATAGCTGACCAAAACTTAAATTTGAACTGAAAGTAAGAAAATTTTAAAATACCGCGATTTTATATAGAATTTAACTATGTTGGCGTCTTACAATAAAGTTATGGGTTTGTCTAGCTAGTACTTTAGTATGTTTATTCGAAGTGGTCATGCAATGTAACATTTGAAAAAAAAAAACTTTAAGAGCATATTTTGTAAAGTCCTTAACACTTATTATATCACAAGCCTAACTAATTCATAGTCGAACTTTTAGAAGTGACTCTGAAAGAAGAACTAATAATTTAGTTTTTTTATGAATTTCGTCATAAAACCGCTTAAATGGTCAACTAGTGGTACCTACATTGACCCTAATTGACTACATTAAGTTTGTATTATTTTCTATAATTTTAATTTTGTTTTGGTTATCTACCTGAATGGATATTCAATTTGATTGGAGTTTGTGAAAATTTTGTACACAGGATGTACCAAAAACTGAAAGAGCTTTACAGTCGACAAAACTGAACAACTATTCATAAGAAACAGAGTTTGGAAATTTAAAAATCTGTGAAAATTCATATAAAAGGTGTTCCAGTACTACCAAAATTTGAACATGTGATTTGTTCGAAATCGTTTACGGTTGGTTTGTTTTAATATTTTACAATTCGAGTTCCGAATTCATGTGGTAGAACATTTTTCAGAACCTTAATAAACGTTTGTAATTCCATACTATGTGTAGGTATGGTATTACAAATTTAAGTTTGCGGTTGACAGTTCTAATTGCATATCGCGAGAAAGTAAGTGCAGTGCTGCTGTACCATTTATTATATTTTACAACATTCAACGCGTTTTGTTTTCATTCTGGGTTCGATTCCCGATGGGGACACTGTCAAACAAATATAACTTTGTGTGTCTTCGCCAAATTGAAATGTCTCAATCAGCATGAATCATGCTGAATCAACAAATTGTAAGAAAATTAATAAAAATACTAAATTAATCTACATAAAATTCTCTACAAAAAAGGTTTGAAAGTTTTTCGCTACAAACAATACTGACAAGCAATTCTTGTGCTCATGCAACGCTTTGGCTCACAAGCTTATGAAGATTCTGGGTCAAGCTTATCCGAAACCAGAAGACTACAGGCTCCTTGTGCTCTAAGGTCCAATAAGGAACTCAGCTCCACGTTATAAGGCAAGATAAGATACACGAAATTTCGCTTGAAAATTTATTTGAGCTACTTAGAAGAAAAACACCAACCCGTATTTCAGCATTTTTGCAAAACCATCCCAAATGGATTGAATTGATGGATAAAAGTTTGTTTTAAAATCCTACATAATTTGTATGTAAGCTAGAGATATTAATGAAAATAAAAAAAAACCGGTCAAGTGCGAGTCGGACTCGCGCGCCGAGGGTTCCGATATACCTATAGTATTTTTGGAAGCAATAAAGTCCATTTTCAGGACCGCAAAACTAAATTTGTTTGTAAAGGTTTTTTGCAGATTTCTGAAAAACTGTGCAACTTAGAAAGATCGTTTTATTTTTGCTGTAAAGTTTATATAAACTTCTGTCAACTGTAATTAATTCAGATTTTTCCTTACTCAAACTTCGGAGATAAGGGGGGGGGAATGGTATTTTTCTTGACATTTTTCATCATAACTTTAAAACTAAGAAATTTAAAAAAATACAAAAATATATTTTAAAATGTACAAGTAAAGCCCTTTCATATGATACCCCACTCGACCTAGTAGCGACAATTTGAAATTTGGCCCCCCCTATTTTGGCCCCCTTTATATTAATAATCATACTTTTTTCAAAATTTTTTCTTGTGCAATTAATTTGGGCAACTATATTCTAAAACTATTCCAAATTTCAGGTTGATAGCATAAGTGGTTGCTGAGATATAGAGGTGTGACAGACAGACGGACAGACAGAGCGGCACCATAAGGGTTCCTTTTTTTTACCATTTTGGTATCGGAACCCTAAAAAGAACCTTTACACCTCCTACCCCTCTTGCCTCCACCGCTACCGTCCATTACTTTTAGTAAGTAAGTAAGTAAGAAATTTGGTATCTTTAATATTAAAACACCTACGTAAGAAATCACCTGTAGTAAAAAATGCAAAAAGTATTTTTTTTTTAATGAATTTAATCACTGCTTTTAACAGATTTGCCTTTTATTAAAGTTTAGTACTTCAACTTTTTGGTCAAAGTTTCGACATCGATTTGTCCTTGTGTAACTTATCGACTATTGATAGATGAAAGCATGCCCACATCCCTACTTGTGACGAATTATTTCTTATATATTACTTCTATATGAGGTCAAATTTCTTTGCCCAATACAATCGGGCTCAAAGTGACAGCTGTCATTTTTACACGCGCAAATGTGTGGGTGGGTTAAAGACGTGTGAGTGTAGGGTTGATGGTATCTAGAAAACACTTACCTACCCTATAAAACGTAGACAACAGAACATTCGCATTATACTTTTATTACAGTTTGGAGTTGCACATTGTTCGTTCGACTATAAAGCGACTTACACAATTCACAAACGAATTATAACTTCACTATCACTCGTCACTTCACTTTGTTGTATTTTGTAATCGAATTTAAATTAAAACAAACAAACACACGTTTAAATAATCTCACAAACTCTAAAAACAATATTTTTTTTCACTAAACTTCATCTTTAATGGCTGGCTGGCCGCCGCCGCCGGTGCATCAGGGTGACTATCACGAAAATGGCGAATCTGCTCATCACTGCAAAAAAATCTGCCAAACTTTATTCCAGAAAATGACAAAAAATGCTGTTATATTATTGCTTTAATGTGGAAAGTAATAAATAAATACATACTATTCAAAGCTTTATTTTTTTCATTTAACCCAAAAAATGCTCTATTAAATCTATCAATTAAAGAAATGTTTAAAGGAAAGAAAACATCTGTGTCTACCTTATGATGTTTATTCCATAATAATTGCTTCTTATTATTGTTTAACTTTATTCCAAACTTTACTTTGTCTTGGAGAATCGAAAGACAACCGTAAACTGCACAACCACGCACCATTTTTTCAACTTTTGCAAGCGTTGCATATCGCGTGGCAACAGGACGAGAAATAGGACGAGATATCGCGCAGGGCCCCGCGGGGTGATGCGCGCGCACTTGAGGTACTCCGATTGGTGGGAGGCGGAGAGCTTCCGTTCTGTATGTAGTACTATTATTAATTCTGTGGTACGGTTTTCAGTAAAAGATTTATGATTTATCAGTGATGGTTCTTAGACCAGAGTTATGGCGCCAACTCACCAGGGGGCGCTGTAATAATAAATTTTATCTAAGCAAATGTTGCCATTTATTTCCAAAACGGTTTGACCGATTTAGGTACGGTTTTCAGTAAAAGATTTATGATTTATCAGTGATGGTTCTTAGACATTGACGTAAGAAAAACGCTGCGCTTCTAAAGGACCTGAAGCTATTGTCTATGGAAAACTTAACTGATAAAGTTAATGCTATTTCTTTCTAACTAATCTTTGTTTAGAAAGGTTGAAAAAGTACAACAATATTTTATCAGTATCGAAACTTTTTTTTCCGAAAACACTTTGTCGCCAGTTCGCCATTTTGAAAAACGGTATACGACAGTACGTGGGCTGTCAAATTGGTGTACAGGTTCGACAATTTTATTGTTATTGTAAACAAACATATGGAGTCGAAGATGAGCTGTCAGGTGAGCAAGATAGCAGTTTTTTCAAAAATATAATTTCAATATTTTATTAGCTGCTCAGTTTTGCTTGCTTTTTCTCTTCTTTGTTTTTTAATAAGTTTTTTCTTATTTTCTCTCATCTTATGGTAGATTCCGTTACCCCATCGGGGGATGACCCCGGTGGGGGGTCTTTTTGTGTGCCAAAGAGCCCAGGAGCATATGTTGTGATCTCCCAGTCCGATGATACTCCTTTTACCCCTAATCTGGATGCAGCTGAAAAAGGGAGACACAGTCGTTCGAGGAAAAAGTGCCGCAAAAAAAAATCTGGAAGAGGCGTTTCTGTCTCCAGTTCGCGATCTGGGTCTCGGTCTCGGGATTCTAGATCTCGATCTCGACATTCCAGTTCACATTCTCAGAGGTCCGTGGTGGCCAAATCAACACCTGACTCTATTTTAAATTTAGGCCAAGGTATTCAAAACTCCTCTACTGTTATTAACCCCTTATTAGTTCTTTCTTCCGAGACTACCTCTACCCATCAAGAGTCGCAGTCTCAGTTGTCTTTGAGTGGTGTGGGCAGACAATTATATAATGATAATGATAAAGGGCCGTTTTTAATTCATGTACAACGATTGGAGGATTCACCCAATTCAGGCACTACCCTCCATCCCATTTCATTCGGGAAATTTCTACACAGCAGGATTAGAGAGTTTGCAGATGTTATTGATGGTTCATTAAAGAAAATTGGCCGCAACCGGATTTCTTTACTATTTCATTCAGCAATTGCGGCGAATGCTTTTTTGAAATCCCCTACCTTGACGTTACAAAAATATAAGGCTTTTATACCATCCCACAATGTTACTCGGCTTGGATTGGTTCGTGGAGTTCCAACCGATTTATCTGAAGAAGTTGTTGCCTCTTTGGTTACTCTTCCAGTTGGTTGTGGTCGAGTCCTCAAAGTCCGTCGGCTTAATTTTAAACGGCTTTCCACTGATGGCTCTTATGTATGGTCTCCTTCTCAGACGGTTTTGATCACTTTCGATGGTCAAGTTCTGCCGCAGAGGATTTTTCTTTTGTACAACTCCCTCCCCGTGGAAATGTATTCTTACCCTATAGTACAGTGTTATAAGTGTTGTAGGTTCGGTCACACACAGAATAAATGTCGTGCTCGGGAGTTACGCTGTTTTCGTTGCGGTAAAGATCATTCTGGTTCTAGCTGTTCCAATGAGGAAGTTATTTGTGTCAATTGCCCTGAAGGTTCAGGTTCGAATCATCCAGCTAATAGCAAGAATTGTCCTGAATACAACAGGCAATGCAATATCAAAAAGATGATGGCGGATCAAAATATCTCTTATTTTGAGGCAGCCCAGTTCCATGCCCCTAAAAAGTTATTCTCTTCTGTTGCTGCTTCTCCAGTCTCCTATAAAAAGACTGTTTTTATAAATCGTCGTCCCTCTCCTTCTGTTCAGCAAGGCTTTGATCGGTTTACTCACCAGGCTTTAGTTAGGGATCCTAACTTATCTTCTGAAAATGGGTCTGTCCTAAAAGATTCATTCTCTTCTTCGGAATCAGATAAATTAATCATGGAACTTATTTCCATTTTTAAATCCCTTCTTAAAGTTTTTTCTCCTTCTCTTAAAGGAGATTTGTTGTCCAACGTTGCCCCTCTTGTTTCATCTTTTTTATCTACGTTAATTAATTTTAATGGACGTCCTGATTCAATGGAATCCGAGAAGCGTTTTAAATAAAAAACATGATATAATTTTTATTATCAATAAATTTAATCCTTTTATTTTAGCTTTTTCTGAAACTTGGCTTAGACCAAATTCTATTTTTAAAATTCCTGGATTTATTTCTGTTTGCGATAATCGTTCTCATGGTAGTGGTTGTGCTCTTTTTGTTCGGAATCATATCCAATTTTCTGTAGTTGATGTTCCTCATAGTGACAGTTATTGTATTGTTGCTGTTAGTATTAGGAGGATTACTTTTGTTTCCATTTATATACCTTATCCCAGTCGTTCCTTGTTACTTGAGGTAAGACACTTACTTGATTCTCTTCCTCGTCCAATAGTTATTATGGGGGATTGGAATTGTCACCATCCGTTATGGGGTTGTGGCAAGTCGGACTCCTTTGGTTTTCAGCTGCTTGATTTAATGGATTCTTGTAACCTTTGTTTGCTTAAATCTGGCTGTGCAACTCGCCGTGTTCGCCCTGGTGATGCGGTAAGTGCTGTTGACGTTTCCCTTTGTTCGCCGGATTTGGCATCTCAGCTATCTTGGGAAACAATTAGTAACAGTTTTGGTAGTGATCATTTCCCTATTTTACTTCGTTTTTCATCTATTTCTTTACCTAGTACGCCCTTGAGTAACCCTCTCTTGAAACATAACTTAAGCTCTGCTGACTGGAGTGTTTTTTTGTCAGCTTTAAATAATAATTCTTCCAGCTTGCCTCCAATTTCATCGGATAATATTTTTGTATGCTGTGAAGCCTTATCCTCTGCCTTGATTTCTAGTGCTGATTCTTCTATCCCTCGTAAGGTTTTTTCTTCTAGGAAAATCCCTTCTCCTCCCTGGTGGGACCGTGATTGCTCTCGAGCGGTATTTTCTCGCAATGAATCTGAGTTGATGTATGCGTCCGACTTATCTCTTGATAACTATTGCAACCTAAATCGAATTATTGCTAAGACTAAGTTACTCCTTCGTTCAAAAAAGATGGAGGGTTGGAAATCTTTCTGTCTATCTATTACTCCTACTACTCCTTCTTATTTGGTCTGGAGAAAAATTCGCAGTTTTCGTGGTGCTTATTGCCCTCCTCGTCATTTTTGTCCAAGTTCTCTTCAATGGGCTGATAGTTTCATGGATATTTTAGCTCCAGCTTATGTTCCTGTTCAACTGGAACTCCCCACTTTTGCATCTCCTTCTATATCTCATGATTTGGATCGTCCTTTTTCTTTATTTGAATTAAAATTTGTTTTAAAATCTGTTAAAGATTCTGCTCCTGGTTTTGATGGTATACCATATTCCTTTTTTGTTAAAGCTTCTGATAAATTTCTTATTTATTATTTGGATTTAATAAATTCTATGTTTGTTTCTGGGATCGTTCCGTATATTTGGAAATCTCAGCTGATCATGCCGGTACTAAAACCGGGCAAGAACCCTGAGGATCCATGTTCATACCGTCCGATAGCCCTTTCATCTGTGTGTATTAAACTTGTTGAGCACCTTATTAAAAACAGGCTTGAATGGTTCGTTGAAAATAAGGGCCTTTTGGCCCGGTCTCAATTTGGCTTTAGAAAAGGTAGAAGCTGCCTGGATAGCTTAGCAATTTTTACTACTGACATAAGGTTATCATTCTCTAGAAACGAGTCAGTTGTTGCTGCTTTTCTTGACATCACAGGTGCTTACGATAATGTACAACTTCCTTTACTTTGGCAGAGGCTACGTGAGTTGGGTATTCCGGCTAGACTTAGTAATTTTATTTCAAACCTTCTTTCTGAGAGAGTGATAACTTTTAGATGTAGTGATCCTTCGGTGGCTCCTAGTCGATCAATTTGGAAGGGCCTGCCTCAAGGTTCTGTTTTGAGCCCTTTGCTTTATAATTTATATACCTCTGATTTGCATAAGTCGGTTGGTTTAAGTCGAATTTTGCAATATGCTGATGACCTTTTAATTTATTATTCTGGTCATGATATAAAGAAAATTACTGATATAGTTACTAATTCTTTGACGACTTTAAATTTGTGGCTTTCGCAGCATGGTCTCTCTCTATCTCCTAGTAAATGTAATGTTGTGGTCTTCTCGAGAAAACGAAATATTCCAAATTGTTCTGTATTTGTTGATGATTTTCCTTTACTTTCTAGACCATCTGTTAAATTTCTTGGTGTTATTTTAGACACAAAATTAACTGGAGTTCCTCATGTGGACTTCATTGTGACTAAGTGTGAGCGTAATCTCAATATTCTTAGATGTTTGTCTGGTGTTTGGTGGGGGGCTCACCCATTTTCTTTAAAATTGTTATATAATGCCATAATACGGAGCTCTTTAGATTATGGGATTTTTCTCTTAGATCCGGCCAATAAGGCGGCTTTTCAGAAATTAGACAGGGTTCAATCTAAGGCTCTCCGTATTATTGCTGGGGCTATGAAGTCTTCCCCTGTGAATGCCTTACAGGTCGAATGTGTTGAACCTCCCTTATTTTTGAGACGTCGTTTTTTAGCAGATCGTTATTTGTTTCGTGCTATCCGCTTCGCTGACCATCCTATTTTTCCTAAGCTCTCACTTCTTAGTAGATATTTTCAATCTTCTCAGTATTGGAGATGTAAGGATCCTCCTTGTTTGGTAGGTAGCTTTAATAAAAAAGAATCTCTTAAAGATCCTATTGAACGTTCTATTAATCTTCCGCTCTTTGATTTTAGTTTTAATGTTGTTACTTATATCCCTCGTGTGATTCTTAATTTTGGTATATGTAAAAATGATCCTCATGCTAATAAACTATTTTCTGATTTAATCAAACGAGATTGGCCTCAATGGCATACACTTTATACTGATGCTTCCAAACTTTCTACGTCTGGCTGTGTGGGTGTTGGGATTTTTCATCCTCAGTTTAATATTCATCAAAAATTCAAATGTCCTCAAGAATCTTCTGTTTTTTCTGGTGAATGTTTGGCTATTCTCGAAAGTATTGATTATGCTCTATCTTTTAAATTAAAACAATGTTTGATCCTTACTGACTCTCGTAGTGCTTTGCAGTCACTTTTAGGCAACCCTTTTAAAATAAATTCTCATGGTGCTATTATATTTAAAATTAAAGATCTTCTTTTTCGGTGTACTAATCTTGGCATTGATATCGTTTTAGCCTGGATCCCCAGTCATGTAGGGATAACAGGGAATGAATCTGCTGATTTGGCTGCCAAGGATGCTGTAGCTTGTGGAGACAAACGTCATTTTAAAATTTATCCCGATGACCTTGCAGCTTTGCCTAGAGTATACCTTTCTCGGGCCTGGTCCGCGTACTGGAGATCTTCTAGTGTTCGACGTGGCTCCTTTTTTGCTAAAATTCAACCTTCTATACCCGTTAAGCCGTGGTTTTCAAAAATTCGCCTTCCTAAACTTTTTACATCCATTTTGATCCGTCTTAGACTTGGCCACTGTTGTTCTCCCGTTCATTTATCAAAATTACATATTCGTGACTCTTCTATTTGTGAGTGCGGCTTAGAGGAGGGTACTTTAGACCACATTTTCTTTCATTGCCCTTTAATTTCACATTCAGATTTTTATGTTTCTTTACGTTTCTTAAAAGTGCCTTTCCCTACCTGTTTAGCTACTCTTTTATGTTCAAAAGATCCCAAAATTTTTTATGCATTGGCCTATTTTTGTAAATATAATAACTTAAAACTTTAATCTGTTATTTATTTATATTTTATGTATTTATAATTGCAAGCTTTTCTGTGTTCTTTTTTTTATTTTTTATTATTAAGTTTTTTCTTTTTTCTTTTTGCTCTTGCTCTCTGGCAGTGATACTCTTTTAGAGTAATTGCCATTAAAAAAAAAAAAAAAAACAAACAAACATATCAGTTTAGAAATGTTTTTATAAATTGATTTCTTTAGGCTTCGGCATGATGCCAGTGTTCTATTTTGTTGTGTAGTGCAAGGAAAATCAAGAACCATCCACAATTATCTATGCACAAGTAAGTCGCTGGTTATTTGGCTTTTAGACGAATATTTCGCATATTTGTCTGATCGAATTTTTGATGTAGCGGTGTTCAACCTTGAAGTAAACTAATTTCTATTTATTTTGTGTATTCAAGCTGCCATTGTCTTTATTTCATTACAAAACTTTTACATACAAACAATGTAAACATATAGTGATGTAATCAAGCACAGCTGATATCGATATTACAATATTCTTACATTCTCATATAATGCTGTTCAATAAACCTAAACTTTTAGCAAAATAATTAAGTGTACGGTTAAAGGATACAAAAGGGGTCATTTTGGAGTTGGAACTTTCAATTCAATAATTTATGAAGAACTGCTGCCGCCTCTGGGATGGGTCTGAAAAATACCAGCTGGCCAATCTTACAGCAATTTAAAAGCGTGCCATTTTAACAGATTAAAATAAAGGTAGGGAATATAATGTCTTTGGTTATAACGGCCAGTTGCACACAGGGTCTACAACTCATTTTTTAACTTGCTTTGAAACTAAAACAGTATGAGACTGTAAAAGATTGAGAGACTTTGTTCAACAGCTGCCCGACCAATATTATAGATTGAATGTAAAGGAATTTAATAATATGTTCTAACCTTTTCTTGTAGATTTCCACGAAATGCAACTGCCTGAAAGAAGTGGACTGATATTTTTGATATAGAAAACATAAATACAAATTTTAAAACCAATTTCTCTATACGCTGCATTTTGAGGAATCTTGTTTTGACAGAACTGTGGATATCATACGTTTACATGCTGGGGCAGTACACTCACTGCTCTATGCTGTTCGTATTTGTGAAGTAGTAGACTATCAACCAATATAATAATGATGATGAAGATGTGCTTGTCCAATGGTTTTATTTCATGTCAACTATACAGGTTGAAAAGTTGAGATGGGGCACACAGGGCAGCTACAACAGACCATAAGAACTCACCTCCTCAAAACTCATCTTGCCACTACGGTGATTGTGATGCTATTGGTGTATCTAATTTGACTTATTTTATAGTAACCAAATGTTTTATTGGAAGGGGAAGTGTGACGTAATAAGAATGCGAAAAATGGCCTCATTTTCGATCGATCGTGATAATTTTAGGGAATTATTATGACAAACTTTATTTATTTTATAGCCAAATAGATGTTCTATCCTCCGATTATTTTAACTTTATTTATTTAATAGCCTAATAGATGTTTTATCCTCCGATGCACAAATTCTGTTTCTAACTTATATGGGAAATATGAGAAGAATCACCTCTTGAAATTACCGGATGGTAAAAAAAATAACACTATATAATATTTGACAGTCTTTACCACAACGCCATGTTCGATTCTCTCACTAACCAAGGAATAGAAGCCACATATATAGATTTACTAAGAAATATCTACGCTCAAAGTACAGCAAATATCAAACTCCAGTCATCCGGACCGGCTTTCAAAATAAATAAAGGTGTGAAACAGGGTGATCCGCTCTGTCCCAAATTATTCACAAGCACTCTAGAAGAAGTATTCAAAACATCTTTAGTTTCATGGCAACAGAAGGGCATTGACGTTGGCGGGTAGAGGCTTACAAACCTCCGATTCGCCGACGACATCGTACTTTTTGCGTCAACAGCACGGGAACTTCAGACCATGTTGCAAGACCTAAGCTCGGCAAGTCGCGAGGTTGGACTTCGGATGAACCAGTTAAAGACCAAACTAATGACTAACAGCACTAAGCATAGGGTAGTGGTTGACGGGCAAGAAATACAATATGTCAGCGAGTACATTTACTTGGGCCAGTTAGTCTCTTTTAGCAGCCGACAGGACAGAGAAGTCGATCGCCGAGTCGAAAATGCTTGGAAGAGCTACTGGTCCATGAAGGGCTTGATGAAAGGTGACCTTCCATTATCACTCAAACGTCAACTCGTCGACATGTACATCTTGCCTGTCCTAACCTATGGTGCACAGGTTTGGTCTTTAACTGCTTCCCAGAGGTCCAAACTAGCGGTTTGTCAGCGGGCGATAGAGCGCAGTATACTAGGCGTAAAGAGAACGGACAGAGTCCGCAACACTACCCTGTGCTCCAAGACTCGCATTGCTGACGTTACCGAAAAAACTGCAAAGCTAAAATGGGAGTGGGCGGGTCACGTGTACAGGATGCACCCGGAGAGATGGGCCAGAGCCTCTACTGAGTGGGTTCCCGTCGATAGCCGGCGAGGAAGAGGAAGGCCTAGGAAACGATGGCGCGACGTCCTAGATGCTTTTGAAGCCGATTGGCAAACCGTGGCCAATGATCGCGATCTTTGGAAAGAAAAAGGGTAGGCCTTTGCCCAGCAGTGGGATATTTAGGACTACTAAACAAAAATAATACATTAATTATGAAACTCGAGTTACACAATAATACAGAGTATGTTTTATCATCGTCATAACATCCCATAAAACATCCACTGCAGGACAGGGAGCTCCCTTCAAAAAAACGCGTGGTTCTTTGGAGGGGATTTACTCTAGTCACCACGCTTGTTAGCGTTGTGGCTTGCCACTGCTGTTGTCGGTGACCGCAGTATGAAAGATGGTAAAATAAACAGAAAGATGCTGCTGCCCATCCTTCGCATCATAAGCCCTTAGTCGTCTCTAATTCTAATTATGTAACTGTACAGTCAAGTGCACATCAAGCTTGACACATTAAACTTTGTACCGTTCTTATTTCAATACCCGAACGGGCTAGAGTTACAGTACTAGGAGATAAAAGTACTGATGGCGCGGCGAGTAAGCTGTCTATCAGCAATCTATCTATCACTTAACGAAGTCTACTTGTACGTCTCCGACGTCGTCTGCCAGCCCGCATATCGATAAAATATCGATTACAAGTTAGACAGCACTACTAAACACCGCCATGGTCATGTTCACTTTTACTTTTACGTGGCACGCTTTTGCCGAGTATATGGCATATCTATAAACGCCCCCTGGCGTAGTTTCCAAAATCTTTGTTCTTAGACCAGAGTTGTGGCGCCAACTCACCAGGGGGCGCTGTAATAATAAATTTATATTTACGCAAATGTTCCCATTTATCTCCAAAACGGTTTGACCGATTTAGATACGGTTTTCAGTATAAGATTTATCTATCAGTATCACATTTATCACTGACAGTTTTTAGACTATAGTTGTGGAGTCAACTCACCAGGGGGTGCTGTGTAGTAATAATTATTCTTTACTCGCGCAACGTCCTTCTTAATCGCTCTAGTAAAGTGGGAATTCTCTAAAAAGTTAAAAATAAAAAGCAAAATTGAAAATTTTGAGAAAAACCCACGACGGTTGTCATTCAAAAAATATTAAATAAAACTTTGGAAATTCCCCCGACTAAAAATAAATATTTTCACCTATCTATTCATATATTTTATATAAGCCAAGAAAATCCGTCGGGGCTGCCATTCCTTATCTTACGTAAATTAATAGTGCATACGAGCTAGTTGTAAAATAGCTTTTGTTTGCTGCAGTTAAGTATAAATTATGAAAAGATGGCAATGACAGCCCCCGACGGATTTTCTTGGCTTATATAAAATATATGAATAGATAGGTGAAAATATTTATTTTTAGTCGGGGGAATTTCCAAAGTTTTATTTAATATTTTTTGAATGACAACCGTCGTGGGTTTTTTAACACCGTTTTTTTCCTGAATGGTAAGTGTTTTCACCAGAAAAACTGTGGTAGTAGCATTTATTAGTCCCATGACACATATTTCTCAGAGAAAGATAAAAATTTTACGTTTTTTGGATTTGAAAAAAATCCATACATTTTAGTATGGAGGTCCCTCGCAAGAAAGTGCTACGCTTATGGCTCCCTCCTTAGCAGCAAGAGCTGCTACTAAAACCTCCTTGGGTTTAAGTGTCTACTGGCAAATATAACTCAATTATTTTAACTGTGCACTTCGAGCTGTCAAAGTCGCTACGTTGGCAGCATTGAACTCACCCGCCCACCTACTCCCTCACCCCTCCGCGGTCGCCCGTTTTTTCAGTATGGTCAGCACTCTCGTGTCATTCGCATTATTTTCGTTAGCTTTCGAGTATTGTTATTTTTGTTTGTTATTTCTATTGTTTTTTTGTTAAATTTCTTATTGTTACGTTGTTTAATTGTTGTGTTTAAGTTTAATTTTGTTGGCTGTTTTTGACTTTGTGCGTGGGCGAGTTCTTGACGCTTTTTCACTCGCGCCGCTCGCGCGGCATTGCGAAGCCATGACCGGACGTCCAAAAAAACTGCGCGGCCAAGCCCGTAGCATTGTATATAGTGTGATAAAGTATTTTGAAGATGAAAAGTTTCACTGGAGGTCGAGATTTTCATATCACCAAGTCAATAAAAAAGTAGTAGCGGCCACTGGAATTAGTGAACGCATGGTAATTCAAATTCGCAGGGAAGGTCGCCTTGCGGAGGCGGCACCAGCGCCATCGACTTCCTCTACGTCGGCGAAAATTGCTACGCCTACCAAACGCAAGTGAACAAAAAAACAATTTTTTGACAGCTTTGGGCTGGTTGCCCTCAAGGGCATAATATCGAGCATTTATAACGTGCGAAAGGAAGTGCCAACTTTGAAGAAAATTTTGGCCGCGGCTCGTCGAGATCTCGAGTACACGGGTTCTATTTCGACAAGAGCAGGTGTAGCTTGACACTCACAGTAGGCTCCCGTCACCCGCTCAAGGTCACGCGCTATGTGCGGATTATAGCGCGTTCAGGATAAGTTTGGTTATGACTGTTATTTTCTGCGCATGGGTGACAGGCAGCGAACTACACTGTGACAGGCCAATGAAAGATTCGCTCGCTTCCCTCAACATGCCGCGCTCACCCCTGCTACGCTAGTACTATTACCTATTCTGTGCCCCTGCGACAAATTTTTAGACTTCTGCGCATTAACGGTCAGAGCCACCGCGCACTAGCAATTTCTAGTTGGCTGACAGTTTAGTCGCAATCGTACTTTCAATAGAAAAATCGTCAACTTTAAATCGACAAATGCGCGCACTACCATAGGGGTACATCCTGATTCACAGATCGATCAAACTATCGGCAAACTAAAAAATCGCTTGTGCGCGGTGGCTCTCAAAGCCCGAGTTATTTTGTACGCCGTATTCTAAATAAGTAGCTCGTAACCGAGCCGATCCGATCGCCAGTAACGTGGGCTGCCGCATGCGAGACTGAAAGCGCGCACAGCGCGTTCTACATTTTATTCCACCTTGCCTCTGTTTTCCAAAGATTTTTTAGTAAAATTATTCACACGATTCAGAATATTTTTGATGGTAAGATTTTTTTTTAAATAAAACAATACCAAAACCTGAACTAACATTATGGTTCTGCTGACCGTACCAATGCTGCCACCATGCAAATATTTTGACAGCTCGAAGTGCACAGTTAGAAAAATTGGGTTATACCTTAGAGTAAAAAACTATAGAGTCCGCCATATGCATATTTTGTATGAGCTAGTGAAGCGTGAAGCGTCTCACTGTCACCCATGCTAGTCGGTCAAAAAACTCAGTTTTACAAAAATCAAGATATCTTTAAAAATTTAATGTTTTAGTATAAACTTTGTATGCGAAAGTGAAAATATATAGTTTTTTACTTGTGAATTGATCATTAATACTAAGAACGGAAGCGTAAATAATCCGTAATAGCCATTTTATGCGTGATTTTTAAAACCGTTTTTTTCCTGAATGGTAAGTGTTTTTACCAGAAAAACTGTGGCAGTAGCATTTATTAGTCCCAGGTCACATATTTCTCAGAGAGAAATATATAAATTTTACGTTTTTAGGAATTGAAAAAAATTTCATACATTTTAGTATGGAGGTCCCTCGCAAGAAAGTGCTACGCTTATGGCTCCCTCCTTAGCAGCAAGAGCTGCTACTAAAACCTCCTTGGGTTATACAGAAGAATAGTTTTTTCCCGCCCTTGCTCAAAGAGAATATAAATTGCCATCTTATTAAAAGTTGAAGTTGAAATCACTACGTTTTCCCTTGCTCACACGTCATATTAACAATTTTATTTCCTGTGCGGTTGTTTGTACCTACTTGTCGTTTTAATTAGAGACTAGAGTTTAATTTGAACTTTCCGAAAATGAATTACAAGTGACTATCTATAATTTTCAATTTTATTTTGTCTGTATAGGTACAAAGATCGAAACTCTTTGATTCATATTGTCCCTCAGCCAGCATATTGTGATAATGTCGCCCAAATCCCAATGCCTTTACTAATATACTTAATGCATGCCATTACGAGAACTTTCTCTAAGATCGTCCCTTCCAAAACATGTAGGTAAATCCGTAGGCTAGATTTTCGTAAAAAAAATTGTGTACCCACCCAAGTAATGAAAATTTAGATAGTAAGAGCTAATAAGGAGAAATGGAAGCAAGCAACATGTGCTGGCTGACTGAAATTATATTAGGGACAGGAAATGGTAATGTCTGTACCTACTTACCTATTTTGTAGGTAGGTTAGGTACCTAGGATCTATTTATTATATTCAGGTTGAGGATCTATTCAAATAGCTCTATCTTGGTATTCATTTCTTAATAGTTGTTGATTGATTTAAAAATTTCTTACTGATTTCAGATTGATAGAAACTGAAATAAAGCATATTAAAGGGACATTAAAAGTGAAAATGCAATCTGGGTGTAAAAATATCTTTGACAGTAGTCAATCGGCAATTGAAACTAGTTCAGAGATTGTGCTATGTGGCCTAGTGAATATTAAAATCCAAAACATTGTATCCAATGTTAATATTGCTACTGTTGGCTGGTATAAACAACAGATGACTTCAATTAAAATAACAAAAGTATTTAAACCAGATGATATGGTTTATAAAATTGCAGTCTCCAGTGATAAACTCAAATTAAATGACAAAATATTTGATTGTGTGTCTGATGATGACAATCGAAACTGGCAATCTTTATATCATGTTCTAGGTTCATTTGTTTTTGAATTTGATTTAACTATCACCTTGGATATTCCCAAATGTTATTTCCCTCCATTTGCATCACTGTATGAGGACAATGAGTCAGCTGATTTTGAGCTTTGTGGGAAAGATGGCTCGGTGAAAGTGCACAAAGCAATTTTGGCTGGCTATAGTCCAGTAATAAAAACCATGCTCAATGGCCAGTGGAAAGAGACTGCTACTGGATCCTATGAAGTCACCGGTGCAACAAAAGAGACTTTGCAACACCTGAAAGATTATATGTATCTGCATGCATTACCTGAAAACGGAATTGATAAACTTGCATCATTGGCTTCTATGTACATGATGCCTGATTTGGAGGAATATTGTACAGTCAGATTGCTAAAAGATCTAGATGAAGATAATGCTATAGAGATTCTGAGTTTGGCAACAAAATATAAAATGGAGAAACTAACGCTGGCTATTCTTTGTATGACGAAGAAGGGTATGTTTATTGATGACATGGTTAAAAAGTTTTCTTTGTCAAAAATTTATCCAAAATAATCTTAAAATTGAAACAATTGAAAAGGAACAAGGATTATTAGAAGGCTATTTATATA
This sequence comes from Athrips mouffetella, assembly GCA_947532105.1. Lineage (NCBI taxonomy): Eukaryota > Metazoa > Arthropoda > Insecta > Lepidoptera > Gelechiidae > Athrips > Athrips mouffetella. The sequence continues at coordinate 3,109,741 of OX383969.1, read as the reverse complement.
TCTTTAGTAAAAGCCATTGTGCCTCACGTCATTCTTCAAAATAAGTCCTGCATGGCTAGAAGGAATATAATCTTTCTTATTTTAGTCATTCCATATTTTAATGTTAACATTAGTCCAAAGCTATACTATAAATAAACAGTCAGTCACAGAACACTTCTTTAAAATAATAGCTTTATCTGTTGCTAATACTTTCAATGATAAAAGGAGCTTTAACTTTAAACACGCTTTTTGAAACTGGCATAATGTTCTTAAATGACTATCATCACATCAGGATAATCTGTAATAACTATAATATAAAAAACCGGTCAAGTGCTGGTCAGACTCCCCGGAGGGTTTACATACACCTCTAGTATTTTTAGAAGCAAAACATTGCATTATTAGGACTGCAAAACTTAATTTGTAAAGGATTATTGCAGATTTCAAAAAAAATATCTTTTTCTTTTTTCTTATATTTTCACTTAAATTTCTATCGAATGTAATTAATTAAGATTTTCTCTTTAGCAAACTTTGGAGATAAGGGGGGAATAGTATATTTTATGTCATTTTTTATCATTACTTTAAAACTAACAGTTAAAATGTATTTTGGACAAGTAAAGCCCTTTCATATGTTACCCCACACGACATAGTAACATTTTTAAATTTTGTTCCCCCCTCCCCCTATTTCCAATAATAATATTTTGTAATTTTTTTCATATTTAATCTAGTCGCACAAGCATAATATTTTATCTCCTCCAAATTTCAAAAAAATTACCTTTCCCCCGTAACTGAGAAGTTTACAAACAGAAAAATATTTATTGATTTATAGTCAAATAGAGATTTATGTTAACTTTACAGCAAAAATAAAACAAGCTCTTAAGTTTTTAAAAAATTACAGATAACCTTTTCAAACAAACTTAGTTTTACGGTCCTAAAATAGATATTTTTGCTTCTAAAAATACTATAGGTACAGTGTGACAAGGCTTATAATGAACGTGGGTGAGGGCGCTGGTTTGCATGAAGAGAACTGTCAAAAGCAAGTTTCACAAGGCGGCGGTGTTACCGCCAGTTGCACAAAGCGTATTTAAAGTTAAAGCTCCTTTAAGTCTATTGCTGACTCTTTCTGTTTTGCCACGTTCATTATAAGCCTTGTGGCACTGTACAGCGCATTCAGAACAATTCTGTCCATGACATTATTTTCTGCGCATGGGTGACAGGCGGAGAGCCAATGAATGATTCGCTCTCGGCATGTGGCTCTGCGCTCACCCCCGTGACTCATTTTTTTACTTCTGTGCATTAACGGTCACAGACAGAGTTATTTAATTTAAGTCCGACTCGCACTTGACCGGTTTTCTTTTGTCTCCTATAGAGGATTATTTTTTTTATTGTGAAAAGGCTAATTAAATCACACTCATTCCATTTTTAATAATAAAAACATTTTTTCGATATAAATATTCATTGATAATTTAAATATTTTATCAATCTGGTACAATTTAGGCTGTCTAGTAGAGAATAGCCATATCATCATACCCATCCATAGCTACAGATACATTTAGTGATAAATGACAAGTGTTTTATTTAGCCCCCTAGGAGTTAAGATGTAGAATAAGATTACTGTAATAAATTCTTAATTTTCATTAAATCTTTTATCTCACCACCAACCCCCTCAGCATTAAATGCCATAGATAAACATTATAATTATCTAAGGTCAAATCAGTTTTAGAAATTTGGTCCATACATTAAATAAATTACATGTTTGCATAATATGACATAATTTTTATGGAGGGCATTGTGCTGAGGGGACAGAATCAACAAAGCTCTCTTCCGCAAACTTTTTTCTGGGGGTTCTGCTAATAAACGATCAGCACACTTTTTGTGTCAATACTTGTACCAATTTGAACATTATCTAATAGATATATTAATTAAAATAGATAGATAGATTAAAATAGCAAGCAATAAGAAATGAATAACTATGAAACTCCAGGATGTGAAAAAAAAAACAAAGAATAGTTTTTTAGGTTTTTATTTACTTACAGTACTAACGGTCACATTACTTCTTGGCTGCGGCACCTACTTTAGCTTTCTTGGTACCACGCACCTTCTTCATTCTGTTCTTGCGTTCCTTGCGCTGTTTGCGAGTAGGCCTCTTCTTCTCGTACAGACCGTGTCTGGCTAGCCTGTGTTTAGGCTCAAACTTCTTGGCCAAGTCCAAGGTATCGTAAATAAGAGCAAACCCAGTCGTCTTGCCACCACCAAAGTTCGTCTTGAAACCGAATACGAAAACGACGTCAGGTGTCACTTTGTACATCTTCGCGAGCTTTTCTCTGATCTCCGTCTTGCTGACGGTGGGTTTTCCTGGGTGGAGGACATCGCAGACCATCTGCTTTCGCGCCAACAACCTGGAAATCACAAAACGTTGTCAGACATAACCTTCATACCGACCACACGCTACTAACTTAACCATTACAATTTCACGTTTTTACACAATAAATTCAATGTTTAGCACATTCACCTGTTGGTCATGAATTTGCGAGTGCGAATTGTCGCCGTTCCCTCACTCATTTTGGCTTATTTTAGAGATTTCGGCGTAAATCTCGCACGTGTCTCCAACACAATTTGATGAAAAAGAACGTAAAAATGTTGCCATTATCTTATTTTGATTTTCTCTAGAACAAAAGTAGCTGTCAAATAAATATTTTCATTTTGTCGAATTTTCCTTTTTTGAAATAAGAAAAGATAAATTATGCATGAAACAAAATAGGACTACAAATTTTAATAATTAAATAAATCACTTTATGACAAATTCTAAGAATGTTTCCAAACTGCATTGGGAAGAAATTGGAGTAATTTTGAATAATAGCAACATAGATACTGTCACGTTAGGGTCGCGTTCAATCTCAGAACAAAAACCTCCTTGCTCAAATTTCTTTGCGTTCAATAGGAAAATATTCCTCGTTTATTTTTAAGTCATTTTATTGCCTTTCGTAAAAAAGTACAAAAAAGCACTTTTCACTAAAAATCAAATAAAGGTAAAGTAAAGGTCTATTCAGGCGTCGCTCATTCAGCGCAGACTTATTAGTCCTGCAGCTATGTGTGCATTAAGTTAGCACTTTCGCGAACACGGTCAGATTTACCACAATATTTCCATGGAATGACTTCAATATTGCCATACTAAACATCAAATCTGTTATAAAAGTGACAGTTTCGGTTATAAACTATTGGTGTACACTCAGGGGAGACCGAGGAGAGAAACAAATTTTGCAAAAATCGCTATCATCAGATCAGTTTTTTAGGTTCAGGTGTGTTGCCAGCGAAGGATGGCCAAAAGTAGTCGATAGATTGCTCGAATTTTGCCTTTTAAAATCATTTTTGAAATAGAATTATTAATTTACAGAAAACATATTTACCTTTGTTACAATTATTAGGATTTAAAAATTCCTACTTGGTACTTTCAAGTCAGTTAAGTTTTATAGCAGGCCTGGTGGTACCGAGCTGAGGCGCTAGCACCGAACTCAATCGTTACCGAATATCTCTTTTCTTCTTGTATAGAAAAAAAATAGCTTTTTTTAGCGTAGTGTGGATACTAGGTACACTGACTAGCAAAGCAAGCCCGAACAAATTAGGGCGCGCTGAAACAGCGACGTCTAAATTGACCTTAATTTTTTTTTATACAAGGTAGAATGTGGTTCTGCCACTGACCTCTATATGTACAATCATATACAATGATTCAGTTTCTATGAGAGGTCAATTTTTTTTTGCTATATTTCGACCTATGTTCCAGGGAAAGTTGTTCAGTTTCATGGGCAGTTTCACATCATTCTTCAGGGTTGGTATATCCTTTTTATTACAGCCTGTATATGAGAGGTTATTGGAACCTTCCCTTAATCACAAATTGCCTGAATTTACAATGAATTATGAATTCAAAATTTTAGGTAACAAAATTGACAAAAACTTTCAAATCTCAAACAAGGAAGAAGGAAAGAACATAACCTAGATAGAGCGCCTGACCTTTTATTTATAGCCATTAACTTTCCGATAAATAAATCACTGTTCTAATATTCCGTAAGGCATTTAGTTAAATGCTCTTTAGGGATTTGGGTGGGGTTCAGGCTTTTCACGCAAAACTATTTTTATCGTTACCTTGACACTTTGGTAAAGAATAAAGGTTAATAGGTACCTACCTATGCAGTGTACTAAGTTAGTGAGATGATTTTAATTTTACATCGAGTGATGTCGAAGGAATATGAGAATACGTCACAGGCTGTCACGAACACGTCACAGGCTGTGCCTAGTGTGAGGTGCACGGTTAATGTACTACCTGCAAACGATAATTTAACGTTTAATAATATTTAAGTAAACAATTTTGTTAATGAATGTAAATGTTAAATAAATAAATATTTGATTTGAAAAATTTGATTTGATATTCGGTAAGTAGGTCCTTATTACCCCCTAATGGGGCTTGTAGGTGACCAATTAGCGCTCTAGGGTAATAATGTAGCTAGAAAAGCCCTAGGGCGGTAAGTAATTTAAAAAAATGTTTTATTCTTGTAATGCCGGTTTTTTTCTACTTACCTCACAATCGAGATGTAAAGCAGAGTAGTTAGCTCGGGTGTAAGCATCAATTGCACCCTCGAACTATAGGCGCCCTCGCTGCGCTCGTGCGCCTAAATATCTCGGGCTGCAATTGATGCCTTACAGCCCTTGGCTACTAATCTACTATTAATATGTCTTTCCAAACTCAGTAAGTATACATACAACGTGTTTTTGCTCTCGAAGCAACTTTGGTAGCACCTCAGTAGAAACACTTTGGACCTTACGGCACGGTGATAGAGTTGCAACTGTTTTCACTGACGTGCGTTTGACGGTACTCTAAAAATAAGTCTACTTGTCGAACACGACGACGTGACCGCTTTAGTTATTTTTTAGGGTTCCGATACCAAAATGGTAAAAAAAGGAACCCTTATGGTGCGACTTGGTCTGTCTGTATGTCACACCTCTATATCTCAGTAACCACTCATGCTATCGACTTGAAATTTGGAATAGTTTCAGAATATGGTTGCCCAACTTAATTTCACATGAAAGAATTTTGAAAAAAATATGATTATTAATGTAAAGGGGGCCAAAATAGGGGGGGGCAAATTTCAAATTGTCGCTACTAGGTTGAGTGGGATATCATATGAAAGGGCTTTACTTGTACATTCTAAAATATATTTTTGTATTTTTTTACGTATCTTAGTTTTCAAGTTATGATGGAAAATGACAATAAAAAATACCAATCCCCCCCCTTATCTCCGAAGTTTGTGAAAGGAAAAATCTGAATTAATTACTGTTTACAGCAATTTATGTAAACATTACAGCAAAAATAAAACGATCTTTCTAAATTGCACAGTTTTTTTAGAAATCTGCAAACAAATTTAGTTTTGCGGTCTAAAAAATGTACTTTATTGCTTCCAAAAATACAAGAAGTATATCGGAACCCTCGGCGCGCGAGTCCGACTCGCACTTGACCGGTATTTTTTTACCCGACTGCCCTAAAACAGGAGGACCATGTTATGTTTGTGTATGTATTTTCGGGTCAGTTGCTTGTTATATTAGTAGAATCACTATACGGTGTGAAACCTATAAAACACGGTGTATGAATAAGTAACTGGCATTTTTAATTTTATTTATGTATTAATCCCTCGATCACACATTTTGTATTAATGTAACTTATGCAAGGTGTAACAAAATGGGTCAACTTCCTTCGTCCTTGGTCAAGGTCATTATTTTTTTTCCGTCCTTTCCTTACAAAACCAAAACGTGCTGATATTTCTACCAGACAGAATAGAAATTGAAGTTCCATGGGAAAGTTGTTCAGTTTCTTGGGCAGATTCACATCAATGTAGGTAATTACTGGACAACTTTTCTCTCCTTGTACTATATAGTTGCTCTTTATTCCTTTCCGATCAGTAGTTTAGCAACGTTTCCCATGGTCAGCACCTTGATGGGTGACCGCAAGTGCTAGTTCAATATTGAGAGTTTTCCCTGCTTCGGAAAGCACGATAAACCGTCTGTTCCGGTTACCAGCGTATACGTATGCGGCTTCCAAGTCCTCATCATCATATCGTGTGGGTTGCAAGGTCGATGACCGACCTCACAAACCCTGGTGTCAGAGTTTTTGAGCCGCCAAAGTCCTCATGGCTCATTAACGACAACATCCATAGATAGTAGTCGAGACCACGGCTTAACGTGCCTCCCGAAGCACGGATACGGAATAATCTAATTTTTGTGATTAATCCTGCAAAGTCGTAACCAAAGTTGGGAGGTTGCACAAAGGATTTTTTATTTGACAGTGTCCGGGAATCGAACCCAGAACCTCCTCATCAAGAGCCAAGCCCTCTAACCACTAGACCACGGAAGCTGTTAAAGTGTCATAGTCCTATTAATGGTTCCTTGAAAATTCTGACAGTCAAGTTTACCTGTCCTGTGTGTTACCTTTCAAAATTCTTTATCCAGTCAGGCTTTTCTTTGACTTAATATAAAAAATATGCATTTATTTTAAGGGCTTATACTGGAGACTAAATGCAACCACATTTTGTTCTACGACTTATCGAAACTCGCAAAAAAAATGGATTCTCCATACAAATTATCAGTTATCAGCTGATCGGTCCATTTTGTACGAAACGTATATTATGTTTTGCGAATTTCTAAAAGTCATAGAACAGAAGTTGTTATATTTATCCCCCACCATTTTTTTTTGTGTTTGATGTACCTTGAGCACAACCGTAATATTTTTCGCGCATGTGTTACTGGGGTTAAAGAGGTTTTACCTGAATTTATTAAAACCCTGTATAAGCCTACGTCACAAGGCTGCAGTTTCCCTCCATCTATTTACATAAGACCCCTGACTCTACCTTTATGCTCGTATTTACTGTATTAAAGTAAGGGTGGTTGCCGAGGCCTTTATAATTTGGTCGCTCTAAGACCCCTCCCTCTATCGATTCGGAAGTGCCTGAATACAGCCTGAAAGCGCGGAGAGTGTACGTGTTTGCTGAAAATTGTGAAAATATAAGGAAATCACTTGTTTTTCGCTGAAATTTTTCATTTGGTAAGTCATACTTCATTAGTATACATTCGTAGTCGATAATTTATCAATTTACAAAGTAATTTTAGATACCGTTTTACTTATTCAGAAACGTGTTTTTGACATTTAATCAATGTAGGAAAATTGTTTTCCATGGTATACAAAGTAGTATCTAAAATAAGAGTGTATGTAGAAGAAAAGTAGGTATGTAGTGTAGGAATATACGAGTGATAATGAAATGTCTAAATATACTTGAGTATGGAACTGAACAACTGAACAACTTTCCCCAAGAAACATGTGTTAAAAAATGAAAAAAAAAAGGCTTTTTACCCACGACGGAACGGAGAAGGTATATGCGTTTAGGGTGAGATGTTGTGTGTTTGTTTGTGTGTGCAAAGTTATGTTGCCTTTTATTGCCTTTTATCTTAAAAACGGCTTAACCGATTTAGATACGGTTTTCAGTAATGGATTTATAATTTATCAAAGATGGTTTGTAGATTAGAGTTGTGGCGCCAAGTCACCAGGGGGCGCTGTAATGATAATTTTTATCTAAGCAAATGTTGCCATTTATCTCCAAAACGGTGCGACCGATTTAGGTACGGTTTTCAGTAAAAGATTTATGATTTATCAGTGATGGTTCTTAGACCAGAGTTATGGCGCCAACTCACCAGGGGGCGCTGTAATAATAAATTTTATCTAAGCAAATGTTGCCATTTATTTCCAAAACGGTTTGACCGATTTAGGTACGGTTTTCAGTAAAAGATTTATGATTTATCAGTGATGGTTCTTAGACCAGAGTTGTGGCGCCAACTCACCAGGGGGCGCTGTAATAATAAATTTATATTTACGCAAATGTTCCCATTTATCTCCAAAACGGTTTGACCGATTTAGATACGGTTTTCAGTATAAGATTTATCTATCAGTATCACATTTATCACTGACAGTTTTTAGACTATAGTTGTGGAGTCAACTCACCAGGGGGTGCTGTGTAGTAATAATTATTCTTTACTCGCGCAACGTCCTTCTTAATCGCTCTAGTAGTGGGAATTCTCTAAAAAGTTAAAAATAAAAAGCAAAATTGAAAATTTTGAGAAAAACCCACGACGGCTGTCATTCAAAAAATATTAAATAAAACTTTGGAAATTCCCCCGACTAAAAATAAATATTTTCACCTATCTATTCATATATTTTATATAAGCCAAGAAAATCCGTCGGGGCTGCCATTCCTTATCTTACGTAAATTAATAGTGCATACGAGCTAGTTGTAAAATAGCTTTTGTTTGCTGCAGTTAAGTATAAATTATGAAAAGATGGCAAATTTTGTTCTACGAATTTGCTAACAAATGGCTAACAATAACAAAAAAAGTGTTGGTCACTTAATTACCTACGTTACTTTGTATGGGAAGGTGAAATGTTTTCGTGCGTTGCTAGCAAAGTCGTAGACCAAAAGTTATTGCTTTTGACCTCTTTAACAAGTGCGTAAACGGATGTCAGGTACAAAAATAACCGCATACCCCGCGGTTCTTCCTGCAAATTTTGTTAGGTAACTGAAGGTTAACTGTATACAACGTGTGTATACAAAGTTGTTCAGTTTCATGGGCAGATCCACATCCTTCAAGGTTGGGATACCATTTTTGTTACACTCTGTATAATTGTCCCCATGGTAACGGCTAACAGAATCGACAGGGGTCTTAAAGCTTAGTGTAGGCAGTAGAGTTGTGTTTTACTGCATATCGTGTACACATAGCCGCAGATTAGTGTATTTCTTAATTCTATACAACTTGTGATACTAAATACGCAATACCTCTGGGGGGGGGGGGGGGGGGGTAGTTGTACCAATGCAACTGAACAACTCTTTGAAATTAATATAATATTTCTTTTTATTTTAATATAAGAATAAATTTTAAAAAAATGTGTCTCCATACAATAGTCTTGAGAGTTTTGAATCTCCACTCAAGATTTTTATTTTTTTCCCAAAAGTTTTAGAACAAGAGTTGTTCAGCTACGTGGGTGGATCTACTCGTACCACGCGAAAGGTTTTACCTATTTAGAATTACAAGTTGTATACGGTCATCAATCACTTGGCCTATCGTGCCGTCAGATACGCTAATAAACAAGCGACTGAGTGTGACTACTAGTTTACTAGTATTATATGATCTGTGCTGTGACTGACTGACTGACTGACTGTGAGTGACTGACTGACTGACTGACTGTGACTTGACTGTGTGAGCAGGGAGCTCCTTTGCTGGAGATGTGCCTAGGGTTTACTATGATAATGAAAAAACAAAACATTTATGACTCTTATCTACAACTCTTTCGACATATTTTCTTGGTTATTTTCATTATAAGTATTATGATAGTCTAGCTAAGAAAGGCTGCTCATAGTCAATGCACAGTTATGGTTAAAAGTAAATATTGCTCGTCGAGCTATTGCGAGCTTTATATACGCACAGAGTAGACTGCATTCATAAAACGCAGTATTTAAGGGGCTGATAAGAGCTCTTTCTAACACAGGGCAGAATGCGCGTGCTAGAACGGAGCGGATTCGCGCTGTTTTACGTTTTTCGCTCATTTTTGCATTTTTCTCAAAATCTGTACCCATAATATTAATTATAAAACAGCTATATTATTATGCATAATGTATTGAATAATTTGTAAAAGTTTTGGAATCATAGATTAATGGGTACTTAAGAAAAACGATTTAAAAGCAAAAAGCAGAGGTAACTTTGGATTTTTTTTTTATGGCGTACAAAATATATTTAATCGTGTTTCGGAGTCTGCCATATTATTGTAAAGATGCTTAATTATCACATAATTTTTTTTCACGGCCATATATTCATCACTTTTCGTTAAAAGTATTTAGGTCTTATCAGCCCCTTAAGGCACCCAAGGAATTACAATAATGGACGACTGGCCGTATTCTATTAAATAAAATACTTACTTAATAGTTTCAACACATTGTTAAACCTTTTAGAATAGAACTAGGCAGGTAAGGAAACGCAATTACCTTTATTGGACAAAGTGGTTTAATGGTTAAATTAGGTTAGTCAATGATAGTCCTAGTTCAATCCAGTAGAAACTCGATTCATATGCTTTCAAGGAAGTTTTCACATTAAGAATCTAGTTTTAACTGAATTGCAACCAGGCTCTGCTAGATGTCTTCTTTTTACTCGAATGGGTAAGCTATTGAGGGATCCCGCACACGATCGAGAATCGGTGACCGATTTTTTGTCGGCATCCCGCTCTGACGTGTTATCACCTGAATCTTCCGTCCTTGTCCTGGCCGATAATCGCCCACCGATTCTCGGTCGTGTGCGGGAGCCCTTTAGTCCTATGACAGGCCCGTTGGTGTGGTTGGTAGTGAGCCTGCCTTTCACGCCGTGGGCCGAGGGTTCGATCCCCACCCAGGGCAAACATTTGTGTGATGAACATTTGGGTGTTTGTTCTGTGTCTGGGTGTTATTTATCTATTTATGTATGTATATCATATCAGTCTCTGATACCCATAGTGTTTGCCTAGTTTGGGATCAGAATGTCTTCAATAAGTATATAATATATATTCCCAAGGACGAATGGATAATGAGGTCGATTCTAAATCGTGCTCACCCAGAAAAAGGATTTTTTTTAATTGCGTGTTCTGAACGTAGTACAACCAGCAGCACGTCAGTACAAACACTTTGGACTGTACGACATGGTAATAGAGTTACAAAAGTTTCCACTGATGTGCTGTTGACCGTACTACATACATAACATCACGCCTCTTTCCTCTCGGGATAGACAGAGACTACGAAAGCTTGACATAGTAGGTACTGAAAAATACACTCAATATGGTATTATTAATTTCAGAAATCACCTACTCGTTTCTTCGGAGTAACAGCCTTCTAATAATTGAGTGACACGTCGTGGCGCTACCTCGCGCCACTCTCCGGCAAAACGCGTGCATGGGTGACGTCACACCTACCCCCCATCTGATAAACATCTTCATGGTAGCCGAAAACAAACCAAACACCCTCAAACTGAACTCCGTAGCCAGAGAAACAAGCCGATACAACGCTCGAGACCCCAGATTAAGACCCTAAAAGAAAACTTAACAACCTTAACTGCCAGTATTAAATAAGGTATTAAAATATGGATCAAGAAACAGAAAATGTCAAACTAAGAAATAGTCGCACTCCTAAAGATGTCCACGATAGAGCAGTTAGAGAATCTCTTCTATCTGAATCTACATCTGGGATAGGCAAAGGCGAAGATGATGACGTCACCAGTATCGATTCGTCGTCGTTTTCTAGCACTGATATGGGTGATAAAAGAGAAAGGACCTTGACTGTGGTGAGCAAGGATGCTATACAAAGAAATGATGTTAAACATCCAAAATCTAACACTAGTGATAATTCAAAAACACCGCACGTAACCATTCATGAAAACCCTGCTGAAGAGAAAGTACCCCTAACCTTTGATGATGTAGAAGATGAAGATGAAAAAGTTAAAATTCCTGATGGCGATTGGGGATGGGTCGTAGTTCTGTCGTCTTTTATAATCTCCATGATTGCAGATGGAATAAGCTTTTCATTCGGCTTACTTTACATCGAGTTCTTGGAAGAATTTCAAGCTAGCAAATCTACCACAGCTTGGATCGGTAGCTTGTTCATTGCTGTGCCATTACTCTCCGGTCCAGTAATGAGTGCATTGGTGGATAGGTATGGATGTAGGAGCATGACGATCTTAGGTGGGATAATATCGACTCTTGGATTCGTTCTAGCTTCAATTTCAACAACACTCGAAATGATGATGATTACATTTGGCGTAATTGCTGGATTAGGTTTGGGCCTTGTTTATGTTACTGCTGTGGTATCAATTGCTTATTGGTTTGAAAAGAAAAGGAATTTAGCGGTTGGATTAGGAGCTTGCGGCACAGGAGTTGGGACATTTGTGTATGCTCCGATGACTCAATATTTTATAGAAGAATATGGATGGAGAGGAACCATACTGTTACTTTCTGGAACACTTTTAAACTTATGCGTATGCGGCTGCGTCATGAGAGATCCCGAATGGTGGATCCTCGAGCAAAAGAAGAGCAGGGATGAAGAGAAGAAAAAAGATGAGGTCAAGTCGAAGAATTCCAGTTCAGTTTCAATTGATAACGCATACGCTTTCGACTTTGATTCTTCTACTAAAGGTAAAAGTATGAAAGGACTGATCGAGAGAGGAGTATCTCCAGAAAAAGTCATTAGTACCGAGTCTGCTAGCATAAAACGTCATCGAGATATGTTAGCATCTAAGAAATATACACCCAAAAAGAAATACGTATCAATGGTCGACATTCCTACTTATCTCACTTTCAGTGACAAGGTAAAGTATCCATCTCTGCAAATACCTACTTTAATCAGTGCATTTTCAATTAGGAAAAAATATTAAAATGGAAAATATTTTTTTTTACTTTCAGACCTCAATGAGAATGTTGGATAAGCTGGTCAAGAATACAAGCAAGGATTACGACATGGAAGTCAAGTATCCACGATTCGCCATAAGCCGTACTAATAAGAAGACTCCATCTTCATCTGCAACGTCTCCTGCAACTAGCCCTTTAGAAGACAACAGCCCACCAGCTGTAGCTTACGTAAAGCAATCACTGCATCGTACGCATTCCGACAAATACGATTTTAAAAAGGAAAAATCCTTTGAAGAATACCAACTAAAAAACCCTAATCAAGCAGTCATTGAAAAATCGAAGTCAGAAAGTAAGGTACTAATTAAACAAGACAGCAAAGAAAACAGAAGAGACTGGTTGAAGAAGCAACTATCAGTGAACCATCACTACTTGAAAGATCTGAAGATGCCAATAAACTCTATCAGTCATAGAAATGCGATGTTAAACATTAAAGGATACCGACTTAAAGCGTCTTCCTGTCCAGATGTGTTTAAAAATTCCATGATAACTATCAAGGAGGAGGAAGAGGTAATTTAATGATCACTATATGGGTGTCTATTGAAAGAATTTCGATTTATTTGACTTAAGAACTAGGTACCTATTCAGATATCACGATTATTTATTTGAAATTTTATCAATTCTTTTGCAGAAATGGTACGACGACTGCGTGGTTTGCCTTTCGGATATGTTCAACGTAAACCTCTTCAAGAAAGTCACCTTCAATCTAATGTGTCTTGGTACCATTATTCTGTTCACTTGGTTCATCGTGCCGTATTTCTATCTTGCTGAGCACATGATCCAGAATGGGTATAATGAGGACGATGGAGCGCACGTGTTAAGCTTGATTGGGATCACTAACACTATTGGCATGGTATGTTTTTTAGTTCTTCAGTTTTTTGTAGTCTTTCTATTCGTCTGGTCATTATATAGGATGCTTTTATAAGCTAATATATATATTACAGTTTACCTTTTTTCTAGTCCTGGTACTGACTAACGATAATATTTTTGCAATGTTTCAGTAAACATTTATTAACTAAATTTATTAACTAAAATATTCAAACTGTTAAGATCATTACAGATCTCAAGGCCACATGCATAACATCCGTAAATGTTGCTAGAAATAGAAAATTATCCAGATTCTAAATATCTCGGGCCTCGGAACCCGTGCCAAATAACCGTGGCTGTGTCAAATTACTTATTCGGATGTCACTGCATTGGTTCGTTATTTATTGTGTTTGAGTCATGTTATTAGTATTTTATTGAGTGTTATGTGTGGCATACCTAAGCGTAGGATAGTTCGCCTATTCCAAGTAGCCCTACCGGTCTATCCCTACTGGTAGCGATAGTTGGAATTTTTGTCCAACTGTCCCTACCGGTAGGGATACTTTTCCATGTATCCCAACTGTTTTCAAAGTACCTGCCACAATGTACGGTCGCGTGAAAAAATTCTAAGGTATGTACTTATCCACTACGATTACACGTGGATTGCACGCACAGTGTGAGAGCGCTATACGGTGATAACCAAACTCTTTAGTTATAAACTTCTAGATGTTATTTTTGACGCAGAAAAAGTATAATTTTCTGACATACTAAAACTCAATTTATTCAAATTGTTTCTCAGATTTGTTTCTTTGATTTGTAAAAAAATCTACATTCGAGCTGCTGTTGCGCCTAGATAAGAAAATTTTATACCTTGCTGTTGCGTTGCCATGTCGTCGGTTGACTCTGATATAGTTTATTTAAAAAGGGGTAGGGGGAATTGTTTATTGAATGATGGTTATCAGTACCACTGCAAAAAAAAATATGCGAACGGCAACAAATATTGGAAGTGCGCTCAAACAAAAAAGACGAAGTGTATTGGATCTGTTACAATCAAAGTTAGTTTTAATCAGTGATTTTTTTGCATTTATTGACTCGTTCCTCGTATCCACCCTGTGTCCCTCTAGGTGTGTCCCACGAGAAACTTAGTTTTTAGGGTTTCTTTCAGCGTCCACCTGCAGTAGAGTTCATATAATATAATTTTTATATCGACAAACAGCAAGTTGTCATCGATAGATAGCAAATATACATACACTCGCCAAATTTCATTATTATGTTGACTTTTTTATTACAGAATGGGACTTTTATTGAAAAGAAGGTGGCCCATTTGTCTTCATGCTTACGCAGCTTAGCTAAGAATGAAATTGAGATACGTTTAAACAATTGTAAACAGCAGGTCATTGCCAATCCTGAGCTTCCAATTCCAAGTATTTTCGAAAAGACCGTGAAGAGCATTCAAGACGATACTTTGGATATGGTTGCTGCCATGCCGGAGTTTGGAAATGTAAAATCGACTTTATATAACCATAGAAATGAAGCGGCTGGAACGAGCAAAATGTATTTTTCAAAAATTGAAGAGGTTGAAGTACCACCCAAATATAATACATTTTTGATGGCCGATTATTACTATAATGATGACCGCATTTTGATTTTTGGTTGTGAGTGGTCAAAAGAGTTATTACTCTCAGCTAAATCCATTTTTTTGGATGGTACTTTCGAAGTTTGTCCCGAACCATTTACGCAGTTAATAACTATACACTGCGATATTGGAAGCACATCTTTATACACTAACATTATCCCCGTAGTGTATGTGCTATTGCTAAACAAGAAGACCGAAACATATGAAATGATGTTCCAACTTATTAAATCCGCAGTGAAGAAAACCACCGGTAAGGAGTGGGATCCAGCATATGTAATGGTTGATTTTGAAGCGGCCTTTGCGAAAGCTCTAAAGGTAGTGTTTCCAAATGTCCAAATAGGAGGTTGCTATTATCATTTTCAAAAAGCCATTTGGAAAAAGGGCAGAGAATTAAAATTAAATAAAAATCGTGACAAAAGAAAAATATTAGCATTAACGGCAACATTACCTTTGTTGCCTGTTGAACATATAGATGAAGGATGGGCTTATATTGAGTCACAGATATTAGAAGAATTTGGAATGCATGCATTTGTAAAGTATGTTAAAAAATTTTGGCTCAAGAATGAAAATTTTAGAAAACAGTGGTGCGTGTTTGGACGGAAACACAGGACAAATAATTTCGCTGAAGCATGGCACTTTAAAATTAATGAAAAAACCAATAGACAAATAAGTTTATTCAAATTGCTAAAAACCATATACACGCATTCGATCGCTCAAAAAAACCGCTTTAAGGCTATCATCTACGACTTGAAAGCACCGAAACGCAGGGAGCTGAAGTATGTACTACGTGATTACATCATTCAGAATGCTGAGATACAACTTGTAAAGGGAGAAATTACTGTTGGTCATTTCTTGGAAATGTTAAGATAATATAATAGTAGCACATTTATGTTGTAAAATTTTTGTAATCTTTTTTTTACTGTTTATGGGCTTACTCTTGACCTCGATCTAGGAGGACAGAGATGAGGTCGACGATGGAATGAGCTTGCACAGAAGAAGCCTATTCACTCGCGACTTAAATAGATGTATGAGACGATATTTCTTCCTCGGGTCCAATTCGCATATAGTCAAATTCACTTTCCTCCAATTACTGCCCCCTATATATATTTTCTTCCCGTAGACCAATTCAGGTGAAATGCCTTTATTTTGTAAAAACCGCATGGTACAAATTTAATTCGCAAGCTAGCCCAACGAGCACATTGGTGAATTTTGCAGCCTATTTTATAACTTTAAGTTCCAAATTAGTAGCACATCAGTGCAAAAGACAGCTTTTAGCTGTAAACACGAATAAAAGTTGTATATAAGTGTATAAAAGTTGTTCAGTTACTGATACTGAACCCACCTTTGAGCTATGACACGCAATTAAATTAACACCGTTTTTCTACAATTTAAGATTTATTTATTAATAATTTCTCACAGTGTTAAAATAGGTACTTATATAAATTCAAAACCAAAAAATAAACGATCTTGGCTTTTCTTTATAATTCAACCTTTGTTCGAAATTTTCTTTCTGATTGTACATCTACGCAGTATAGACAACTGGACATAAAAATTCCAATCATCCCTACCGGTAGGGACAGTTGGAAAAAAATTCCAACTATCGCTACCAGTAGGGATAGACCGGTAGGGCTACTTGGAATAGGCGGGATAGTTCTAGTGAAGTATTCAATTTGAAAATCTAGAACAAAGACAAATGTTAGGACAATCTTAACATGAAAGAAAGTCGAATCGTTTTTGACATAATGATAAGATTAAATATGGATTAAATGAAGTAGAGCACGTTGTCAGGTACTTTTTGAAAATATTCCCTTTCTCTAAGTTTATACAGACAAGAAAATTCTAATGTTCTACAGAGAATATCTATCTGTTGTAGAACTATTTCAACCACCACTTACCCCTATTTCAGTAAGAGGCAAATAGGGCCTACGATGCACGTTTTGCTGGAGCTATAATACTTACCTACTTACTAAAATCTGACATTTTATCAGATTATTCCTCTATCTATATCTTGTCAACAACCAACTAATCAACAACTTTCTCTCCAGGTTGGCCTCGGTTGGATAGGTGACTTCCCCAAGGTATCAATTGGGAACCTCCTTGCTGTCTGTCTGATTCTCTGTGGAGCTGCTGTGGCTTCCATCCCCCTAGCAGTCTACAACTATTGGCTACTCATGACGGTCTCCGGTGCCTTTGGACTTCTATTCGCTGCTTCCTTCACGTTCACTCCAAGTCTTCTTGTCAAGCTGGTTTCGTTGGATGACTTTACTGCAGCTTATGGACTGGTGTTGCTGGCGCAAGGGATTGGGCATCTCATTGGTCCTCCTCTATCTGGTAAGTTTAAAGGTCAGGAAATATTTTTATGTGTACAGATAGGAAAACTTAGTTATATTTTCTCATGATCCTCACTTACATTTCAGGACTTATCTTCGATCTGACTCTGTCCTGGGAGCTCTCCTTCTACCTGGCAGGAGGGTGGATCATCGTAGCTGGTGTTCTGATCGCGTTCATTCAACCAGCTCTTAATTACGCCCAGAGGCAGGAAGATGATGCCAGGAGCGAATGTAGTTTGGCTTAATCGGTAAACAGTAAAAACTCGTACGTGTGTTTTCTTGTATTTATGGATTATCTGTATTTTTATGGATATTTTGATCTCAGTTATTGCAAATAAATAGTTATAGGTAGGCACATTATAGTTACTCAAATATTTCATCGTACCGTAGGTACATAAAGGGGTAAAAAAAAACTGAAAAAGCATGAAACTGAATAATTTTCCTCAGGAAACTTAGGTAGATCGAAAAACCTACGTCTCCTTTGATAATATATTTTGGTAGATACACAGTCGCATTAGAACGAAAAAGTGGCATCATTTTAATGTGTTCTAAATTTGAAATTTTAAAGTTTATGTTCCTGGAGCCATATAGCGATTGAGAGTATAGGCATGAGCTTTTTTTTCGACGTGCCATTTTTTCAGCAGCAATCTTGCATCTACAAAAATATATGATCGAAGGACTTCCGATACAAAATGCACTATCATCAAATGCACTTTCTACGAGAAGTCGATTTTCTTGTCATGTTTCGACCTATGTTTCTTGGGAAAAGTAGTTTAGTTTCATGGTTTGATACCACGTTTTCTGCTTTCGGGTCTTTTTACATCCTGTATAAGAGGTACTTAAGCTCATAACACCTTAAATTCGGTCGACTGAATTCGCGACATTTCGGGAGTGCAGGCGCAATGAATGGCACGCCATACATTCCTTAATTCAGAAACTAATTTGACAAAGTCGGTCTGTCAGGCAGTCTTTTTGTTCCCATCGAAAATTATTTAAAGTAACTAAAACTACATTGTGATGGTAATGAAGTAAAAGTAGGCAAAAAAATAATAATAATAATAAATAATTAAAATTTGGCTCATTAATAGAAAGAATATTGGAATAAACAGAATCAAGCCTCCCAGCAATGTATTCCGAATTAGTTTTTGAATTTAGGAAGGTGTGACTGCGGCTTTGGGTTTCTATCTAAATGATTTAAGTGCATTATAGACTTACTACAGGCAATTACATTTGAATGCATTTAGTAACTTAATCATTCAGTCGACTGAATTTAGTAAGGTAAATTAAATAAGCCCTTTACCTAAAGCTGAATACAGGGTACAGGACATTCGTTGCTCTTTCGTTTTAAACACCAAGAGTTTTTGTCGGTAAGAACATTATTAGTGGAGATGGGCCGACTATTCACCGACTAGTCGGTAAAACCGACTATTCGGCATATTTTATAGTCAGTTACTAGTCGGCGACTAATCGGTTAAAACTGCGCCGATTATTCGGCAGTAAAAGTATGAAATAAAAATACAGGACCTGAATATTCATTATGTTCTGTCCTTAGCTATGACTTAAGCTTTGCATCACTATCATCGTTGCTCAAGGAATCTGTAAAATTTCTAGTAAAAATTGTGACCTCATTTTTTATATATTTTTTGGCTCAAAAAAACTGCAGTTTATACCTACCTGGGATCGAATACGAAATACGGATGATCGGCACTGCCGACTAGTCGGCCGACTATCCGGCAATTTAAAAACCGACTAGTCGGCTAGTCAGCTGATCGGCAAACCCCATAGTCGGCCCATCACTAATTATTAGTCCAATTGCAATAGTCAAATAACCAAATCTAGTCAAATTATTTGCGACAGTTCTAGTTTAAAATTAGTTTAGTTATATTCAAATAATCGCAGCACCCTTTAGAAAGCAAAATAATTTTATTACAAAAGTGGATCATCATCACACACTAAATCTATTAATGTAGACATGTAGGTGAAAATATTTATAACCGAAATTATCTGATTAAAGAAACGTTTTTGAGCAGTTTTTGATATATTATTCCACGTTTTTAGATAAATTACTCCAATATTTTAATAGCTTATACTACTGCGTAAAACTTACAATACGTTTCTATTTAATGTCTAATTGTCTAAATAAAAAAGAGATATAACTAAATTGTGAGCGTATTAATGAATTTACAAAATGATTAATCTTCTACCTTAGTGTTAAGGCTAAATTTACATAAGGTTTTGCTTTAGAAGTTGCGCTGATCACCACTTTTCATTGGTCTGAAACGGGTAAGTTGCTCTAATCACAACTTTTCATTGGTGCGAAACGGGTAAGTTGCTCTAATCACAACTTTTCATTGGTCTGAAACGGGGAAGTTGCGCTGATCACCGCTTTTCATTGGTTCGAAACGGGTAAGTTGCTCTAATCACCACTTTTCATTGGTCTGAAACGGGGTAGTTGCGCTGATCACCACTTTTCATTGGTCCGTAACGGGGAAGTTGCGCTGATCACCACTTTTCATTGGTCCGAAACGGGGAAGTTGAGCTGATCACCACTTTTTATTGGTCCGAAAATGGGGAAGTTGCTATGATCACCACTTTTCATTGGTCCGAAACGGATCCGACAAAATCAAATAGTCCCCACTGACTGACGTGCGGCTGTGTATACCAGCTAGAACTATCTCGTGTTTTATTTTTACCAACTACTATAGGACTGCTTAAAGCCGGTGGTTTGCGCTACCTCTAACTCGAATACCTGAATTCCTAAGCACAATAACTAATTAATTTAACCTCCTACCTACATCTGTCCTATACGAAGTACATAACAATAAAAAAAATATGTTACCGTTTCTATGAATGGCAACACCAAAAGATTTTGCTAATACTGTCTACGGACTGTCAAAAGCTGTATTAAAACGTAAAGGTGTCAATTACAATATGAAATTTTATCAAAAATGGCGACGGAGGGTAGGCGTGTACAGGCGCTCTCACGCAGTCGTAAGTCAATCGTTTGTAATCTTATTGAAAACTTAAAAATTATTAGATTTATCATGATAAGTAAGTAATTAAAACTCTAAAATAATAATGTACCGTGTTATTTTAGCAAAAATCTCAAATAAGGTGGAAGACGCATTAATGTTATTTTCTATGTCCTTTTCAGAGTACAAATGTACGCAATGAAAGTTTTGATGGTTTAACTCTCAATGTACTTTGTAAAGTACATAGTAAGTTTTCTACCATCACTTATGTTTGTTTTAGCTTTAAGTGATAAGGACCTAACAGAAGCATTACTTGACTCTGAATTGGACTTCTCGGGAGAAGACTCAGATGTTAATCTGGAGTTTATCCCCGTAGAAATATCCCGAAGATCCAATGACCATAAGACTGGCGAGTTTAGCAGTTTAAATGAAGAGAATAATGTGTTGGTTACTCCAGCTGCTTTTCCAGCGCTGTTTAGTAATTACGATGTCTTCTCGTCATCAAGGAAGGACGGTAAAATTGTTATTACGCAATGCCTGGTTGGTTGTCCAGCCACTGCGTAATAACAAATTTTGATGATTTGATAGGTGTTGATGATTTCCACATGTTATTGTGATCAAGACCATGACGAGTGCCAGCGATGTGATGGTCCAAAAAAGACAAACGGTATGAGATAGTCAGAAGGAGTATCGTAATAAGGCTTACAACCACAATATGGGTGGTGTGGACGTAACATACCGCATGTTTTCAGTCTGTCTAGATCACAATCGCACAAAAAAGTGAACGATTCGAGTTGTTACACATCTTGTTGACGTGGCAGTAGTGAATGCATGGTTGCGATAGAGAATTGTGCAAGCTGAAAAAGAAATACGCAAGAAACACATTTAGCAGCTTCGGGAATCCAAGTTAAATTTAGGTACTTAACTTATTGCCGATAATGAAGAAAGTAACGATGGAAGTGAAGGTGAGGAATATGATGAACTGGAACCAAAATATAAGAAACGCAAAGTTCTTATCTAGCCAACACTTTTCAAGGAACGCCGTACAAAGGCTGCTGCATATTTGCCGGAATATGGAGCAAAATAATCGTGCTGTTAGAAAAGTGGATGCACCTATAAAACCACAGTTTTCTGCAAAAAATGTGACATATACCTTTGTTTCCCACCGGATCGTAATTGTAAATACTGGTTTTCATCAAGATATAGATAATTTTATACTATAAGCATTACTAAACTTAATTTACGACTGATAATTATTACTTCAGTTAGAAAGTTTTATAGATTATGTTCATTTTTTTTTGTTGTTGGAGAAAATCCTTAATTTTGGTCATTTAGTTATGGAAGAACGTTTATTATCTGTTTTTTTTGGTTCAATTTTATAACAAATATAATGTAAGACGTTAATATGAATTTTCTTTTGCTTTAAATCCTTCAATAATCACTAGTCATACCCTAAAACTATTTTATGTCCTATACAAAGAACATGGTAATTGCGTCACTTTGTCCTATATATAGTACATAGGGAAAAACTGATTTTCCTATTATTAGATTTTTTTTACTATTTTTCCTACAGTTCTTAATGTACCAACATTACCATATGAAATTTTAAAATAATAGCTTACAAAAAGTGTGTCTGGTAGGCAGGAGGTTAACTTTAAACGTGAATTTTTCTTTCTTTATAAATTTGTAATCTTAAGCCTATTGATTCTCCTAATGATAATCAACTTCCCCGAAATATTATTTAAAATAAATATAAATTAATAAATATTATTTGAAAAATAATATTAATTATAATAAATTTATTATAAAAACACAGATACAAATTTGTCAAATAATCTATACATATAATAAAAGAGTAGAAACCGCGTGTCTGTACTTTTGATAAATTTATAAAAAAATTAGTGTGGGCGATAAGAAACGACTAATAGAACTCAAAAATATGTTTTCTGAACTTTTTGTCTGTCTGTCTGTCTGTCTGTATGTTTTCGATAAACTCCGAAACTACTGAACGGATTTTCTCGCGGTTTTCGCAGATAGATTAAGCTTAGCTCTGAGCAACATATAGGCTATGTTTCATTCAAATCGGTTCACTCAATCAGAAGCTACACTAATGTAAAGTATCAAATTGCCTGTACGATAATAACTCACAAACCGATTCAAACTGAGTTTTCAATTACGAGTTTGGCTTACTTTTGAGCAACATAAAAGTTAAGTTTCATTGCAAACGGTTCACTCAGACAGAAGATACGCTAAGTTTCATGCGGCGGCGCAAATAACTCACAAACTATTGAACGGATTCAAACGAGGTTTGAATAAACAGACAAGCTTACATCTTTGCAACATATTGGCTTACTTTCATTGAAAACGGCTCACTCAGACAGGTGCGCGAAATTTCCAGCGGAGGCGCCAATATCTCACAAACAACTGAACCGGTTAAAACCAGGTTTTCAGTAACGTATTCGGCTTACTCCATGCAACATGTATGCTTAGTTTCATTGCAAACGGTTCACTCAGACATAAAATTCACTAAGTTTCAAGCGGCGGCAAACGAATTTAAACGGGGTTTTCAATAACGTGTTTGGCTTAATTCTTTGCAATGTATTAGCTTACTTTAACTGAAAACGGTTCACTCAGACACAAAATACCCGAAGTTTCAATAGGCGGCGCCAAGAGCTCACAAACTACTGTAGCGACTCCAACCGGCATTTCCATGACGTGCTTGGATTAGGTACTTCCGTGCAACATATAAGCTCAGGTTAGTTGAAAACGGTTCACTCAGATAAAAGTTATGCAAAGATTCAAGCGAAGGTGCGAATAATTCAAAAACTTTTTAGCAGATTCAAACATGGCTTTCAATAACGCGTTTGGCTTACTCCTGTGCAATAAATAAGCTTAGTTTCATTGCGATAGGTAGGTTCACTCTGACAGAAGATACGCAAAGTTTCAAGCTGCAGAACCAAGAACTCACCTACTGAACTGGTTTAAAGTCAAACGAGGTTTTCAATGACGCATCGGGCTTCTTTCTGTGCAACATATAAGCTTCATTGCAAATGGTTCACTCAGACAGAAAGTTCGCGAAATTTTAAGCGGCCGCACCAATACCTAACAAACTACTTGAATGACTGACACGGGGTTTTCAATTACGTATTTGGGTTGCTTTCGTGCAATATTTGAACTTTTTTTATTGCAATCGGTTCATTCAAACAGATAATAGGCGAGTTCAAAGTCCTGCAGTGTTGCTGTATGCCTTTTAGGTTTTTATACTGTATATAGTATGGGAACCTCTCACACGGCTAAGTGTGCATGGTATCCACTTAGAAAAGCTATGCTGCGCTTTCGTCTCCGCTTCTTCACACCACAACAGTGTTTTATTTAATTTTTTTATTTAATATTAGCTAGCATTTATATTATTAATGTATGTATGTATGTAAAGTACTGCTTTTTATATTTATTTATTCTCAATATATACTATGTTTATTTACTGTAGGTATATATGTAAGTAGGATGTATATGTATAATACAAATTAACAATTAGGTAGGTGTCTTTTTTTTAACCTCCAATTCTCACACTCACTTATACTGCTCTCAACAATGAATTGTAAACTTAAGTGGATAACTATTATTGGCTCACATTTGTAATTATATAAATCTATATCATAAGGTAAAGTAAAGCTGTTGTTATCCTAAATAAATAAAAAAAAAAAAAAAGTTTCAAGCAGTGAAACCGAGCTGAAATCAAACAAAGCTTATAATTTTGTACGGAAGAAAGCCAAATACGTTGTTGAAAATTCCATTTGATCCGGTCCAGTTGTTTGTGTAAAAGTCGTGGGTACAGCTAAAGATTGGTAAAATCTAGAGATAGTTTTATTGTAAAAATAATAATAAAAAAATTCCTGTTTCGGCATGGCGGTGCAACAAACGTAAAAAAAATTATGAAAGTTCTAAAGTTTTGAAAACTTAGGAAGTAGGTATTTATAAACGAAATACTTCAAAAAATAAAGAGAGAAGTGAATCATTGTTTTTTAGGAATTGTCTTTTAAGGGGAGAGATAAGTTACAAAGATTGTACGGAAGTGAAGTCCAACAGTTTTGTAGTGAGTTAAAAGCATGTGAAGCTAGACACGTTTGATTTTGTACCGCTCTTTTTTCAGTAGCCACAGACGCTAAAGTGACTGAGCCTCAGATTTAGTTAGGCTTTGTTTTGTATAAGAAATAACAAAACCCGTATTATAGTTACTCCGCGTGGAATTCGACTATGATTATTACTTACGAGGATAGTGGGCGACCAAACAGTCCACACACACGTAAACAAGAGGTGTTTAATTTACAAAAATCCGTATTATCGGTACTTTGTATACCTAATAATATAAAGGCGAGAACTGCACTGTCTGTCTGTCTGTTACGCTTTTATGACTAATCCGATAAACCGATTGTGATAAAAACTTGGTACGAAGATAGTTTGAACCATGGGAAAAGTCATTAGCAACTTTTTCTGAACCCCACGCGGACGGAGTCGCGGGCAACAGCTAGTACATAAATAAAATCATACGTTAAAATATTATATAATTTATAATGCAAAATGTTTGTCACGTCAACGTAAGACGTTCACACATACCTGCTCTTAGAAAAAACCGGGTTACAGGTTAAAACCAGGTAACCATACTAATTGTAAGAATGGAGTCGCCAGTAACCAGGCTTTTAACCAAGTTTGGTTGCTTCTTTCATTAGGAGAATCCACTGATTCTGTCAGTGACAGGGCTTCGGAAAACACGGTAAAACGAATGAAAAATTTACCTTATATAAAGTGTGACAAAAAGAGTATTACAACTCTGCAATGTGTAAATTTGGACGTAAAACTGAACAACTTTAACGAAAAATAAACTTCTCTTCGTTTTGTATTAGAATTCATATTTTTTTGTTTTTGACCTATGTTTCCTAGGAAAAATGATTCTGTTATAAGCAGATATAGTTGACGAAATAATTCATTGGGCTGATTTGGCTTAACTTCTTATCTACCAGAGAACAATAAAATAAACATAATAATAAATAAGTAATAGTAAGGGCTGTTTATTAACGTGCCACCAAATTTAAACCTAACATAACCTGACCGAACTGGCTAATTTTGACCAGCATAAATTTGGTAATCAATTACCCAAATTTGGTGTTCATTCATCCATTTGGTCCGAAGTGGGTGGGTGGGTATAAAAAATGATTTTGGAAGTCATTAATTTTATAAGTAACAAAACGTTTAATTAATTCCCAATAGTAAGTAGTAGTAATAGAACGTTAGTTTACTATTATTTAATATCTGGTAATAGTAGTTGGTAGAAGATTCGGTCGATGCGCGTGCCATTCTTAAACGGTAATTGTTTTTTCCCCTATATTTTTGCTAAGAGTGGTGTCGATAGTTATTATTACCGATTGCGTTGGTTAGCTACGAAATCAGAAGGCGGCTACTCAGACTTAAGACTTTAATAAAATATATAAAAACACACAGTAGAAAATACTTTACAAACAAACCAAAAACAAGACTGCCCCAACTAATGGTATTCGTAATTTGGAATTTGCTTATGTCTAATTTCAAAATATTTACACAAACCTGCTAGCAAGAGGCTAGCTGGCAACCTCCGTCGTCGACAATAGTTTTATTATAAGTAATGAATTGTTGTTGTACGTGAGTCGTTTAGTGATAATATTCGTTGGCTCAAATTATATTTCGTCAACTATACAGGTTTTTCTGTGGAATAAAGGATGTACACACATCCTCCAGGGTTGTTACGCCCTTTCTGTTACATCTTGTATATGATCATTTTGACTCTTAGTCTACGTATACTTACTTGAAACAATATGTAAGGGATTGTTAAAACTTATATTTATTAAAATATTTAATCTATTTTAGTAAAAATAATAAATTACATTCAGTATAATATTTTTGTTTCTTTTTGTATGTAACTATTGAATTCCTCATATTCTAATAGATAGACATGATAATTTTTGCCACTTGATCTTTGGGCTGCACTTTTATCAAAGCGCACGGCAGTGCGCAGGTCAAGTTCCCGCAACATAGGCCACTCGCATGCCGTGCACTATTTACACGAGCCGTTTCGACCCACTTTTGAACCCCCTGTAGCTTAGTGCGTATTGCAAGTACAGAGATAAAACTGTACCTACATAATCATATACTAATACTGAAGCAATTTGCTAAATTTCATAGATATAGCTACAGTAGATTCTGAAATATGACCCCGTGAAAATAGCTAATTTTGGCACTTAATGACTGACTGACTCACTCACTGACCGGTAATCAAAACCTCCAGGCCACTTCCAATTGTCCTAGCGTTATGAAATTTGGCATTTAGGTAGTCGTTAGGATAAAAGTAATGGAAAAATTCAAAAATTAGAAATTGGTCAAGTGCGAGTCGGGTTTTATTCAAAATAATGTATAAAATGTTGGTAATACTTCTCTAAGACCTGAAAATCTGAAATTTGGCATGGGGATAGTCGTTAGCATTAAAAAAAGTATATCAAAAATTTGAAAATTGGAAATTGGTCAAGTGCGAGTCAGGATATAGTCATTACTATGCATAAAATTGTTGGTCATACTTCTGTGAGACCTACAAATCTGAAATTTGGCATCGGGGTAGTCGTTAGCATTAAAGTAAAGGAAAAATTTGGAAAATGGAAAATGGTCAAGTGCGAGTCAGACTAAAATTAATGTATCAAATATTAAAAAGGTAGTATTTCTGGAAGGTCAGACTTAGTCATGCATGAAAACAAATACCTATGTTTTAACGAAACTATGAAACTACAAACAACGTTGCGATAGTTACTATAAATATAATAAAGCAAACTGAACAAAAAGAAATGAAATCCCACCAAAAACATAACTGTTAAAAAGGGGGCCAAGTTCCTATCGGCTAATTGTTTGCCTAAAAAGGGTTGAAATCCGATCCGATTCCAAGTTTAGATGCACTTTAATATCGATCATAATCGTCTTCATCAGTAGCCTGATCCACTAGTAAACATTTGCCATTCCCAAGACTCGCCACCACATCCAGTCCTCCGCCTTCCGCATCCAGCCACTATCCGCCACCTTATTCACGTCAACGGTTCATCTGACCGAAATTCACTTTACCATACACCCAACTTAAAATATGGTATAGCTGTGAAAACACGCAGGTACGTTGAAAATAATAGTTATCTAAAATGAAATACTTTTGAATTTGAACTTGGCAGGTTAATTTAATTTTATAAATAATAAATCTAATTACACAATTAATCAAGTGTTACTTACAGCACACAAAACCTGCCAAGTTCAAATTTAGAAGTATTTCAATAATTTCGAATAATTTACGAACCTTTAATTCTACTTGTTTATTAGTCTTGGATAGGATGAGGTACGAGTACCTCAACGTAAAAAAATCTTGATAATGATTATTAGCAATTCATTGTTCTCAATTTAAAACGGTCATAATCACAATCGTATCACTACTAAACAAACAATCAGGACATTCAATATCAACATAAGCTGCGCACGCGTCACTTTATTAATGTAACACAGTTAATTGGTTGTTTGTTATTATTTAAGTCCCACTTTATCTATCGTCTACTTGTCCTCAATTTAATTTAACAGAAAGGACAGATCTAAACATTATACTAATAAATCTACAAATCTGAATAAAGAGCTTTCAGCCATTTTATTTCAGTTATTTATACATAACAATTGCAAATGACAATATTTTCTTGTTTCATACTTTTGAGAGCAAGATTTGGCTGTAAGTCGAGTTCTAGTTTTTTTGAACTAATTTTTTATTTAAATTATTTTTGGGTACCTACCTAATTACTACGTCACAAAGCTAACAATACATAACTTTTTGAAATGTGCTCATTAAGTCCTTTCTTTTGATACCCAATTCGGTATCACAAAATTTTTTTTTCGTTCATGACTTAATCTCCTCTATAGTGTGCCACATTCTATTCAATGTGACGTCTTGTATCCTATAACCAGGTGATGGCCAAGTCGCTCCTAACGACTTAGTCAAATTACGATAAGTAATCCTCCTAATTTCGAAGTTATGAGGGAACAGTGAACATGCATATATTCATTCATTCATACATACCGGTCAAAATCATAACTCTCCATTTTGTCGTATTCGGGTAAAAGTTAATCCTCTAGTCGATTATTGGTTTGTCCATTAATACTCGTATGAGAGAGAGAGCACTGATTTTGCTAATTCATCATATCATCAACATTCTTCCTGCTTTCGAGGTAGAAGGTCATTGACCTAATTCTAGATTATAATTGGCATAGGTAGCTGAGGGCTTGGAAAAAAAAGAGAGAGAGAAAAACTTAAAAGACACCTTAGGTCTTAGGTCTTACACTTAAATAAATAAGTCTCAAATGTGGAAATTCTACAGAGATTTCAAAACAATGTTTTAAAAACGATAGCACAAGCACCATGGTTCACCAAAAATCAGGATGTCCATGAGTATCTACATATCCCCACTATTCGAGACGAGATCAAAGCGCGAAAAGATTGCTACAAAGCTAAGCAACTATGCCATAAGAATGCACTTGCTCGCTCATTAGTACCAGGCACAAGAAGATTGTACAAGTCGTCTTAAGAAGCGCAGAATTTTATGAAAGCCACATACGCATGAAAATGAAGGAAGAGATGGACTCTTCATTCCAAAACGCCATATAAACTAGACCAGATCTGTTTATAGTTGAAAAACAGATGGAAAAAAATTAAAAATAAATAAATAAGTACCTATCCATCTTCAAAGAATCCAAGAATTGGACTTCTGTAGGCAGGCGTATGATCTCGTTTCGTATAGGCACTCATTTTCACTTAGCGCCATAGAAGCACGATATAAAAATAACCATTTTTATGATAGGTGGTGGATTATTATTACAGGGAGAGGGATGTTTGTATCATCAACTGGATATTGTGTTCATTTCCTCATCCATAACATATTATTATTGCATGGCCATATTGGCTGCTTCCTTTATCACGACATTTGCAACAAATTATTAGTGACAATCCTTTTCATTATCATATCAGCCGAAAGACGTCCACTGCTGGACATAGGCCACCCCTAAAGATCTCCATGACGACCGGTCCGACGCTGCTCACATCCAGCCGCTTCCTACGCAAAGATTTCGGACCTCCTTGCTTCGCTCGGAACAGATACCGTGCAAATTAATTTTACTATGGGATGACATCTGCCAACATGTCCCAAAAAATGTCACATCATCAATGATCACTAGGAAATATTCAAAATAACCCGACAAATTCATAGAATCATCCTCCTGCGACTGCCATCTGATCTAGTAGCCTCTTACGACACCCACGGGTATGTATGGGTTGGTACTATCCTTTGCCGGCACCACACGGTACTCATTTCGGGGATTTATTCAAATAAACTAACAGAATAAACACGTCACTTTAACATTAGTGAAAACCCCACCCCTAATCGCTCCCGGTGCCCATTACGCTTGCCGCATTACATTACAGTGTAGGCGATGGACAGCCTCTGCACCAAAAACGATCCGGCGCGGTCTACTGCAAGGCTGGTTTACTTTAGCTACTTCCATAGCATTATGTCTTATGGCATACTGCTTTGGGGCCGAGCAGCTGATATACATTCAATATTCGTTTTACAAAAGAGGGCTATAAGAGCAAATTATTGCCTGAAGACTCGTGATTCCCTGAGAGAACTGTTCAAGGAAATCAACATTATGACAGTGCCATGCCAGTATATCTATGAAAATATAATGTATGCTAAATTCAATTGTAATATCATTGGCTAAATTACCTAAAATTTGTGACAGGCATAATTTTAATACTAGAAATAAGCATAAAATTGATCAACCATATACTAGATTAACTAAAGTCAATACATCTTTCGTTGGTCTGTGTATACGATACTACAACAAAATACCTGACAATATAGTGCAATTACCTGAGAGAAAGTTTAAAGAATGTGTAAAGCAAACGTTATGTAAAAAAGCTTACTATAGATTGGATGATTATATGAATGACAAAGAGGTATGGTGCTCTGATATTCCAGCGAAACACAAGAAACACATTGTAAAAAGCCGACTCTTAAAGTAGGCCGTGCTGCAGTGGTTTCTTGCCGTTTCTTTTACGCTGCCATAGCACGATCCGAAACGGCGTTTGCATTGTATTCTGTCTGCATGACATTCAATAAGTATTCTGTAAAGAATCTACATTGAATAAAATTATCTGAATCTGAATCTGGTCATCCCCAGACTCCCTCGGACGACGCCCAATTTCTGAAATAAAAGCTTTAAGTTCCTAGATTAGACTTTGCCAGTTAACCTGGCTGTCAGAGTTTTGAGAGGCCACTGACTAGGCTTGAATGGTGCCCTTACGTTAGTATTATAATAATCTAAGGGTGCCCCAAAATGCGTATCTTTGATTTATTTTTTTCTAGCAAAGAAGTCATAAATTAAATTGATTAAAAAATATATTTGTTTGTTAAGTTAAGGATAGTTCGTAGAGTTAGTTGATTTTCTGTACACGATTAGATAATTTTTACTCGATAGAAAAAAAACAAAAAGTTGTTGTTAACATTACACATATTGACACAATTCTACAATAACTTATAAATAACTTATTTATTTCTACAATAACTTATAATTTCACATTTTAGCGTACCTACACAACGTGTTCGTAACTACGACTACATGCGCCTTAATTACTACTATCATTGAGAGTAGCTGGTACCAACAGCTCAACGTGCTTTCAAACACACACGATATGAGAATTTTCCAAGTGCATGACTTCCGGAGTGCAACCTATAATATTCACCTACCTATGTAAATATGTCAGGAATGTCAAATGTGACAAAATAACCTGTAAATCTGCATGGTTTAATCAACATTTCAACGGAAAATTCTAAAATATCATCACAAATTCACAATTTTCATTAAATTGCAAAGATCTCTCATGTAAAATTCCACAAGGCATAATTAGTAGATTTGCAACTATCAAGTGTTCAAACATTACTTATCTCCTAGTTAAGTCTGTTATCATTCGTTGATACAAGTGCTCCATTAGCGAGCCCCGTTTCTTCGGGAGCAGACGTAAAGTTTCTCTGTTTTGTTATTTTTTTCCTGGCTAAAGAAGCAGTGTTTTTGTAAACAAAAATGCGGTTGTATGGGTATGGGCGCGACGGTCATCGTCTCGCCTCGGAAATGTGAACATTTTACCATCAGATGTGTTCAGTTCGTACGCTAGGACGCTCGTGTTTTTGTGGTGCGTTTGCCGTTTGTGCTCTACGGCCTCTACCAGTGGTTTCCAATGCTGTTCGGGTCCAGTGCCCCTTGAAACTTTTTCAAGGTAAGTCTAAATGTAAACAAACACCCAAACGGACGTATTTCGATCCTCAAAGTGAGAATTAACTAGTGAGTTAATTATATTACAGTTTAACGGCACGGAATTTATGAATGAACGGGCAAATGTAAGCGGAATCTTTATGAAGTAGTTAGCATAATCAAATTCTGTTTGTAGGTACATTTTGTCTGATTTCGTTTGAATAGTTGGTGTGAATTTTGTGTGTGTTTTGGAAATTTGGCGATAAGTGATGTCAAAGTTATACCTAAACAATTTGTTATCGCTCCACTCCACGTTGCTCTGTGGCTGCCTCGGTAAAGTTTGTTGCATGTTTATTAAGGTCACGCAGCAGACAGCTCTAAAACCACAGCTAAAACACGTTTTGTCTTTTGTCTTTGCTTCTTATATTCTGTTTCTTGAGAGTCGGCTACTGATTCAAAACAGGGTTTCACGAAAGAATGTGACGTTTAGTAAACAAACTTGCAGAAGAAGAGATTTCTCTTCAATTACACGAGAAACACGTGTGTACCCAACACAATACGCTCAGAGAGAATAACTTTAAACCATCATTTCTTAAACAACTAGACAGAAATATCCACATCTTAATACCACTATAAAAATTGCAGTAATTTTGTTTACCTACTAAACGTCATAATGTATTCTTTTGTGGAGTCTCCTTTATCTTTAGGGGGATTAAGAAAGCAGTGATAAGCGCTAAACCTTTACACTTAAAATAATTCGGGTTGGACCGTACTACTCTACATAAATTATTTATTTTATGACAAAAGGAGACTGGGGGCTGTTTATATAGTTTAGATCTAAATACTAAGTCATTATTATTTCCATATTTTTCTTCAGGCAAATATTATTTCTGTATTTTACATTGTCTTTGTACTCGACCGAGGTTAAAAGAGGCCATAAAGTGCTACTTAGTTAGCTACTATTTCCCTCTCAAAGCACTTTACCTGTCTATGACTGATTAATATGCGGAGCTGAGCGTAGCCTCAATACTGAGTGAAACATTCATTTAAAGACCTACAAAACTGTATGAGGAAAATATCCTGATTTTATGTACCCTATAACCATATTGTATGCTAGCTAGGTACGCAGGTATGCACCGCATGCACTGGCTGGATTTAAGATCAGAGGTCACAGACAACTTTAGTGCTTAGGTTGGTACCTACTTGTACTTGAATTTAAGCACTATTTCAGCCTGTAACTTAGACTATGAAACTGAACAAATTTTCTTTAGGAACGTAGGTCGAAATATGCTTGTTTTTTACCTCCCATACAAAATTTACTATCAGTTGATTCAGTTTTTATGGAAAGTAAATAAAAAATTGTAGGTTCCCATTTCAACCTAAGTAGGTATGTTCCTTAGGAAAAGTTTTTCAGTTCTGTGGTTTAAGTTACATGTTAAAATATTGCTTACTAATTTATCTTACACCTTATACATGATTTTCGTTACATTAGTGTGACGCATACTTATACATACTTAAAGAATGATAGAGTTTTTTTTTTTTATCGCTAGCCTATACTGTCCCACTGCTGGGCAAAGGCCTTCCCTTCGGTCCTCGAACTGTCGCGGTCCATAGTTCTTATGCAAAATAATTATTATATATAAGACTCAAATCAATATATTCCATTATTAATTTGTAAATATTAATGGTCTCATAATCAATTTTAAGTTCATGGCAGTGTGACCAACGCAAAGACAAAGAATGTTTAGTACTTGTTTATTAAATTAATAAAAATCTCTACCTTGAAAGTCAAGCGCCTTAAGTTGAACTATTGCATCTTATCATACCATACTTCTTTTTTTATAAAATTTGGCAATCGTCGATCCATATTTGGGGACATTTCTGCTAGTGTCGTGTTCTAAAACATTCTTCAGTTTTTATAAGTTAAAAATATGGTGAATCGCCAGAGTCGAGTGGAGGAATTATTCATTGCTCCCCCTGTAAAGCGATAATGGACTTTACGAAGGAAAATGTCCGTGACTTTTTGAGACAACACAAACGGGGCGCCAAACACGAGATCGTTTGATATCTTCATCAGCAGCGCACTCCGTAGTTAGTTCACTGCATAACACACTATCTTTATTATCCAGTAAATCACTATTCACAAAAAACTAGTGTTCAACCAAAATTATTTCCGCCAAAAAGTCCATACCATACTTATTCAAAACCATAACTAGGTGTGAAAACACAAACAGAAATGTTGCCTTTTCCATTTGAAAAAATTTCAAATCAGTTTCTTACTTTACCTAAGGTAGAGCAAAATTGCAGACAGTTGTGAAATCCGCAATCCCAAGGGCAGACCAGAGTTAACCGGATCCAATCCTAAATAAGGCTTCGCCATGTAAGTGATCAACCTGACTGTCAGAGTTTTAAACCGCGAAATGTACTTGCTTGGCTTAACGACTGCTACCACTGACTTAACGTGCCTTCTAAAGGACGAAACACTAGAGTTCTCTTAAATAACCACTAACGGTCACCCATTCAGGTTCTGACCACAACTAATGCTTCTTATCTTTCGTGATCGGAAAGAAAGAGTTACTACCTACCACTCGGCCACTAGGACTTCACTTCTTTTAATAGTAGATCAGTAGCCAAGGGCTGTAAGGCATCAATTGCAGCCCAAGATATTTAGGCGCACGAGTGCAGCGCTAATTGGTCACCTACAAGCCCCATTTGGGGGTAATTAGGACCTACTTACCGAATATGAGAGATGTAAAAGAATTGTTTTTAATT
This sequence comes from Athrips mouffetella, assembly GCA_947532105.1. Classification (NCBI taxonomy): domain Eukaryota; kingdom Metazoa; phylum Arthropoda; class Insecta; order Lepidoptera; family Gelechiidae; genus Athrips; species Athrips mouffetella. The sequence goes on along the minus strand of OX383969.1, from coordinate 3,075,400 downwards.
TTCTTGTAAGTTAAAAAGGTCTGCAAGACTTTTTTTAGCTAGATCCCCGCTGGCTGCATCGAGGTTTCTCTCGGTAACGAAACTCGTTTTGCAAGTCGACTAGGCACTTATAATACCTACCTATACATACAACATGCAGTATCAACGCTTATCTAGAATAATCATAAAAAGAAACATGAAAAAATATTTACTGTAGGTCTTAAAAATGTGCATGATGAATTTTACGAACGAGATAACAATAAGACGAAAGTAAGTGTGCATCTTCTGTTTTACAATTTTCGAAGTGGCGAAAGGGCGAAAGTCATTTTAGACGTCAAAATAAAAACACTAAATAGTTTGCTATGGCACTGAATCAATCATAGTATGATGCATTTTTTTCGTATATTCCATCGCTTACCAACGCATTTTGTAGCTATGCCAAAAGCAATTGGCTAAATCTGTCAGAAAAAACAAGTTTGTAAAACAATTATTATTATTATTTACAGTTTATTGTACACAAGAAAAATACATGAAAAGTAAAATTACACAACAGGTGCTGCTTATTTCTAAATGAAATTTCAACAATGTTATTGGTTTTAAGTCATAGCTGCAAAAAAATTGGTAAGCGTTGGAATAAACGAAAAATCGGTCAAGTGCGAGTCGGACTCGCGCGCCGAGGGCTCCGATATACTTTTTGTATTTTTAGGAGCAATACAGTCCATTTTTAGGACCGTAAAACTAAATTTGTTTGTAAAGGTTATTTGCAGATTTCTAAAAAACTGTGCAACTTCGAAAGATCGTTTTATTTTTGCTGTAATGTTTACTTAAACTTATGTCAACTGTAATTAATTCAGATTTTTCCTTTCACAAACTTCGGAGATAAGGGTGGGGGAATGGTATTTTTTTTTATATTTTTCATCATGACTTGAAAACTAAGACGGAAAAATATACAAAAATATATTTTAGAATTTACAAGTAAAGCCCTTTCATATGATACCCCACTCAATCTAGTAGCGACAATTTGAAATTTGACTCCCTCCTATTTTGGCCCCCTTTACATTAATAATCATAATTTTTTCATAATATTTAATAATTCCAACTTGACACTCGTTCGGGAGAAAAAGGGTCTTGACATACAAACAGACAGACGGACCTCAAAGTGATCCTATAAGGGTTCCGTTTTTTTTTCTTTTGAGGTACAGAACCCTAAAAAGTGTCAACAGAGTTGTCAACACGTTTCTTAATTAATAAACAAAACTTAGATCTTAAGAGAGCTCTTAGACTATATAATAAAATACTTGTCGAGTTCATACGTCAGCATACCAGCAGCTGAAAACTAGCTCAGTGTTGCCAAGCCTGCCCGAAAACAGAAAAATTGACTAAGAGCTTTTGAAACAATATTCTGTCGCATTTTCACTTAAAAATTTTCGGAATTAAAGTGCAGTGAAGTGACATGCCTAATTCATGAATGTAAGCAAAATAACTTCGACTTTCAATGTATTCAATGTACATGTAATAAAATTTTTTGCTGTACAGGGTGTTTAGTAGGTATAGGTCAGCAAACATTTCAGGTGGTTGCTTTACTCATGAAACTGTACAAAATTCCTTGAAGAAAAATAGGTCGAAATATAAAGAAAAAGATTATTAACGACCCATTGAAACTGCATCAACTGATAGTGTAGGTATTTTGTATGGAAGATAAAAAAAAACTCATATTTTGACCTTTGTTTCTTAGGGAAAGTTGTTCAGTTTAAGGATAGAACAACCAACCGAGAGGTTTACAGACAAACAAAGTGTGCCTTGTGTAATTTCGATATTTGTATACTTAAAAAAGGAATAGAAAAGAAATATCCGGAGATACTCATTCAAGGTAGGTTCTCAAAAATAGGTACCCTTTTATAAGCTAAAGCGACTTAACATGCCGTTTGAAGCACGAAAAATTATCTTCATCCAATTTTAATAGCGGTCACCCATCTAAAAACAATCATTTATTAAAATCATCGCCATTGAATTTTACAACCGATTACTTTTTTATTTTACTACCTGGCAATACTTTACCCAAAACGATGGGTCGGTGGTGGTGTCCTTTCAACTGCGTTTCAAAATGAAATGAATACCTACGCTTATGTTTTCTGTTTTATCAGTTGTACAAAAACACAAATAACACTTGTTATTAAGTTCTTTATCACGAAAGAAGGAAACTTTTAAAAGGATTAACAATATTAACAACAAGAAGCAAAAATGAAACGCAGAAATAAATCATTCAATAACTCATTCGTTCGTTCGTTCTCATTGACGCGCTGAGTATTGACTATTTACTTGAGATGTAGTCAGTCTGTGGTATCAGCCAGCTGAGTACGCTCTCAAGTGTGATCGGTGTGATCAGCAAATATCTTAAGATCGTGTTTTAAACGTCACACTGAGCTTTTTAAATAAATGTGTTAAACGGTTCTGTCTTTATGCCTCGAAAAAAATAATGAGAAATAGTAACAACACAACACAGGAATTAACAATATTAGTCTGCGTTTTACTACAGGTTTTATTTTTTTATTTTTGCTTTCTGTAACTTATAAATTTTTGAAGATTTCTTCTTCTGTTACCTTAAAATGTACCTAATATTAAAAACTATTTGCTATGGTTGGTGATTTTTAAACTTAATCAGCTTTTTTATTTAATTTTTGGCTGTAATAAAACGCAGATGGTGACGGAGGTGAAATAAAACGCGCTGTCAAATTGGCGCGAAATTCGAAGAAAAATTGATGAATGTTTACACTTCGTAAAACAGTTTCATTGTTGTTATTAAATAATGGAAGGCAAAAAACATTCTTTTTCACCTGTTGAAAAGAGAGTATTTACCAATATATTAAAACAATATGAGACAGTAATTGAAAATAAAAAAACTGATGGACCAACTCTGCAAGCGAAAAATGTTGCGTGGGAACGCATAACATTCGAATACAATTCAAGTCCTCATACGTGTCAGGTAAATATTGCAATTTAAATACCCTTTGCTTTAATTTATGTAAGTTCTCGTCTAAAAACTAGTACTACAAAAAAGTTAGACATCTGTTGAACACTTGATCAAGAAAATCGTAAGTAGGTACAAAATAACTCTGGCTATGTCATTGATGCGCAGACAGAAGTCAAAAATGACGTATTTTCTTATGACTTGACTTCTGCGCATCAACTGACATAGCCACTTTTTTGTGAGATTTTTTACTTTCGAGCGGAGCGAGAAAGGTATTGTATTCGTGAAAAAAAAGTTTTTCTAATTTTCTCAAAAATGTAGTCTATATCACTTATACATCATAAAAAACAAGTCTCCAAATTGACACCAAATTTTGAATTTAGGAGTTTTATGCAAATCCATCGAAGGGTTCTAAGTGGTTTCTTGCTGGCTCTCATTTTGAGGGTAGCTGTCATACAACGAAAATAAAAAAAATAAATTTTCTCAAAACCGGCTCATAGAATCTTGATGTGACTTTGCATGACCAAGCATCTCCATGTAAGATATCTTGCGCCAGTATCAATTGATCTGTGTAATTTCATATAAGGGGTGTTCCTGTACCACCAAATCGTAAATATGTGATTCACCAAAATGGTTCCATTGAGTTTATTAAAATTTTCTATAATATTAATCCTGGATTGGTTGTCTTCCTGACTGGATATTAATTTTGATTTTTTTGAATAAAATTTAGTACACAGGGTGTACCAAAAACTGAAAGAGCTTGCTCAGTCGACTAAACTGAACAATTATCCATAAGGAACATGTGTTGGGAAATTTAAAAAATCTCCATGCAAGTATACTACGGTAGTATCCATTGATCTTTGAAAATTCATATAAAGGGTGTTCCAGTACTACCAAAAGTTAAACATGTGATTTACTCGAAATCGTTTGATGTTTGTTTGTTTTAATGTTTGACAATTTGAATTCTGAATTGATCTGTATATTTCATTCGAACATTTTTTTGGAAAAACGTAAATAAAAGTTTGTATTTCCATACTATGGCATTACAAATTTAAGTTTGCGGTTGATAGTTTTTCCTTGAGTATTGCGAGAAAGTAAGTGCAGTGCTGCTGTACCATTTATTTGATCAAGTGTTCAACAGATGTCTAACTTTTTTGTAATAAGACCCGAGTTTAGTTCTGCGAACTACTAGTTTAGTTAGATCCCGATCAGAAGGTGCGAATTCGCGCAGAATTCGCGGCGATTTTCGGCGCTAATTACAATGCTGCTTTGTTTAGACGCGGCTAACTCGGGCGCACTTCTGAACGGAGTCTTAGTGTTTACAATAGGGAATATGCATGATTTTCTTTTATTTAAAAAAATATCTTCATTCATGTAATAAAATTATGCATATTTCCTATTATCTAATCTGTGGTTTAGTGTAGTGTTTAATTTGTTTACAGGCTACATGTAAACAGCTCCGAAGACTGTGGATGAATCTAAAACAAAGGCAAAAGGGTAACCCTAAAGAGGAGCAACAACATGACTTTGCGACTGCTTCTTCTTCTTCTAAAGCTCCTTCAACCATCGACGTTGTAATTGATCCAGCGGAGTTATTTAATAACAAAGATTACAGCCATCAAAGAGATAATGAAATTCATGAGCTGAAAAAAGAACTCTTAAGAGAACAAATACGTGAAGCCAAAGCGAAGGCTGACTTGGCTGAGCTTATACTAAGGCAACAGGAATCAACAGGAGGAATAAATTCTTCCATTGTCCCACAGTATAGTACTTTTAGAAATAAATCAGAATAAAAAAAATGTTCCTAAAAATACCTCCACTTGAAAGTGTTACTTGTGTGTATTTTATATTATATGGGGTTATGAGTTATGACCAAAATGTATACAAGCAAAAAGTGCTTTCTAGTTTGTTTCTAAACGATTGCTGGATTACTTCACTATGTTAATAATTATAATGTTTAAGTACCTACCATTAATTTTCATATATTTTGTGTTCAAGAAGAAATATCTTATATTTTGTTCTACAATAATTGTTTTTTATTTCATTGGGTACCCTATATTTTAAATAATATTTTCAAGCTCCATTTTTGCGGAAAATAAGAGATACTTCTTTATATTGATCGAGTTTGACTAAGACTTTACTAAATATCTTTGATTGATGTCTTGAACAAAAAGTCTCAAATCACCATTTCACTCACAGTCGAATTTATGTTGTTAATTATCATGCCATTCATACTTCATTTGATGACAGTTGCTAAATTTTAAAAAACCGGCCAAGTGCGAGTCGGACTCCCGCACTGAGGGTTCCGTACCACCACATAAACATAATTGTATTAGTTGAAATTTCAGTAAGTTAATGTGCTAGATTTTTTGAGTCCGACACGCGCTTAGCTTAATTTTATTATTTGTTGTTATTTTATAGCTTATGCACTATAAACATACCAATTTTCAAGTTTGTAAGTGTTCCCGTTTTTAAATAGAACTAAAACAAAAATCGCCTCAGCGACCATCCAACTTGACCCCTCTCTTATATGAATGTTCTTGAAACGGGAGCTCACCACAATTGGTTAATATTAGTTGTGAGAAAAGTTGTAATATTTAATGATTTCAGACTTTTCCCATTATTTGTACTGTGAGACCTAGCTTCTTGCCAAATTTCATAATTTTAGGTCAACGGGAAGTACCCTGTAGGTTTTGCATTTTTGAATAAATGTATGGAGATGAGGACATAAAATGCCATATCTTTTGATTGCGTCGTTGTAAAAAATTTAAATTTTTAGATCTTGTGTGGTTCATGGATCCTAATATATGGTATTAATTTCAACCTGATACCTTTAGCCATTCGTGAGATAAAGGGTCTTGACAGACAGACAGACAGACGGACAACAAAGTGATCCTATAAGGGTTCCGTTTTTTTCTTTTGAGTTACGGAACCCTAAAAAATCTCACATTTGAGAGATTTATTATTACGTTTCCGATGTAAGTAGGTATAGTATTATAATAGTACATAAGTAGTTCATGCAACTATCATACATACAATTATGTGCAGTTGTATACACACACAGTTTTATCTATACTCGTGATATTAATCCTATAAGTGCACTCAGGAACCGTAGATAAGGTAGGTATACTCATCAGCACGTCAGTAGAAACACTCTTGGAGCATATGGCGTGGTGATAGAGTTGAAAATATTTCTAGGTACCGAGGCGACGTGCGGTTGGCTGTAAATATCGCTGCCAACTTCCTTTTGTCCCTTTAGTGCCTTTGTTTTGTCTAAAATATTGTAAATTTACATTATAGCAGTAAAATCCTCCCGATGGTTACAAATGGGAAAAAACCGGCCAAGTGCGAGTCGGACTCGCGCACTGAGGGTTCCGTACCACCACATAAACATAAATTGTATTAGTTGAAATTTCAGTAAGTTAATGTGCTAGATTTTTTGAGTCCGACACACGCTTGACCAAATTTTATTATTTGTTATTATTTTATAGCCTATGCCCTATAAACATACCAATTTTCAAGTTTGTAAGTGTTCCCGTTTTTAAATACCTAGAACTAAAACAAAAATCGCCTCAGCAACCATCCAACTTGACCCCTCTCTTATATGAATGTTCTTGAAACGGGAGCTCACCACAATTGGTTACCATTAGTTGTGAGAAAAGTTGTAATATTTAATGATTTCAGACTTTTCCCATTATTTGTACCGTGAGACCTAGCTTCTTGCCAAATTTCATATTTTTAGGTCACCGGGAAGTACCCTGTAGGTTTTTCATTGATAAAACCTATACCTATAATTGAAGATAACATGTTCATCTTACGTTTTGTTACAGTTGATTGCTGACGTAGGTACATCTCAAAAGGTGTACAATAAAACCATAGTAGGTATAAAACTAAATTACCTGCTTAGCACATCAAGCTTGACAGTTTAAGCCACGATCACACCTACCTAAATTCCAAGACTTAATTCGGCATACATTGCTGGGAGGCTTGGTTATGTTAATTGCAATATCCTTACTTCAACGAGCAATGTACGCTGAATTAGTCTTTGAATACAGCTAGGTGTGATCATGGCTACGTACGGTCGGTCAACGTACGGTCAACCGCTTGTCGGTAGAAACTTTTTCAACTCTATTACCACGCCATAAGGTCCAAAAGTGTTTCTACCGATGTGCGGCCGTGTGTACGTACGGTCAACCGCACGTCGGTAGAAACTTTTTCAACTCTATTACCATGCCATAAGGTGCAAAAGTGTTTCTCCTGATGTGCTGTTAAGTGTACCTAAGACCAACCTCAGCTCACGCTATAGGTTGGAATAGGTACAGCGCGTTCAGAACAAGTCTTTATTTTCCGCGCATGAGTGATAGGCGGAGAGCCAATGAGCGATTCGCTCGCCCCCTGGGGGGAGCCGTGCTCACCCCCGCGACAAATTTTTTGACTTCTGCGCATTAACGGTCACAGACAAAGTTATTTTGCACGCAGTATACCTACCTACCAGCTATATTAAACGGTATAGATGGCGTATCCTACCTCCATCCTAACCCAATTTACGCTTATGTTGCATATTTCTAATTTTCAAAGCAATCCGTGATATAATTTATTTATTATAAGCAGGAAAAATTTTTTGAGTACCTATAGCATACAATCAAACGGTTCTAATTATTTTTTACCTGTGTCGTCCTAGTGGCAATCCTAGCGGCCATAATTGGTATTATCTTGAGCTTTGGATGTCTCAGAGGAAGTTAGGTTAAAAAGTGTGTACCGTGTACCTAAAGATGGCGCTGATATCAGATTATGGTTCCACACTTTGTCACGTATTAAATAAACTTTGTTTAGTAAGTATAATTATATTATAAAAGTAAAAAAAACATTAACTATTTTCTTATCTTTATTTTATTTAAATATTGACGGCGAAACCTGTAAGGTAAGCGTCTAAAAATATCAAAAACATTTCAAAAGTAAAAAAGCAAAAATTTTTAAAAATTTAATAAGCAATACCACCACCGTCCAGGCACAGTATGACCCATACTACCCAGTACTAACTACCATAATTATTATATACTAAAAGCTTTTGCTCTTTGACTTTAAAAACTCAGTGACCATCCAACTTGACCCCTCTCTTATATGAATGTTCTTGAAACGGGAGCTCACCACAATTGGTTACCATTAGTTGTGAGAAAAGTTGTAATATTTAATGATTTCAGACTTTTCCCATTATTTGTACTGTAAGACCTAGCTTCTTGCCAAATTTCATAATTTTAGGTCAACGGGAACTACCCTGTAGGTTTTGCATTTTTGAATAAATGTATGGAGATGAGAACATAAAATGCCATATCTTTTTATTGCGTCGTTGTAAAAAATTGAAATTTTCAGACCGTGTGTGGTCCATGGATCCTAATATATGGTATTAATTTCAACCTGATACCTTTACCCGTTCGTGAGATAAAGGGTCTTGACAGACAGACAGACAGACAGACAGACAGACAGACAGACAGACAGACAGACAGACAGACAGACAGACAGACGGACAACAAAGTGATCCTATAAGGGTTCCGTTTTTTTCTTTTGAGGTACGGAACCCTAAAAATGGACAAAATGAGGGTTTTAGAATTTTTTTTCTTCAGTTACACTAATTAAATTAAAATTCTATCTCGACCACATCACCTCTTACATTTTGTTTATTACAACTTTTTTTTCTGCTAAGATAAATGTTATATTTAATGTAAAAAGTGGTTACGAAGTTATTCAGGGAGGCCTAGCCTTAATGCTTTTGTTTCCACTTGCTTGCTGCCGTGGCGTACCTACCTACTACATATTCTTAGCCGGCACTCATAATTTTGTGTTCAGCCATTTAGCAGGTTCTCTATCTCTAGCTTAGTAGCTGAATATCAGAAAAACTTTATGATGTATGACGGTTTTCGGTTAGTATGAAATTACATTGTCTGTCCAATGCAATACTATAATAGTACATCGATGTTGGTAGTTGCTAGTGATTTATTGAGTTATCGTGCGATTATTTTTTTATGTTCCTTTATCAAACGGTTATCGTATCAATCCAATACAAATAACGCGACTGAACGGTGATTTTCTCAACAAGAAAGTCTTGCGCAATAACAAATAAGAACATCCTAGGTACAATCATATATATATTTTTAATAAATCAGGTTAAAGAATAGAAATTTAAAGAAAACATATACCAAAAAGAGTACGTATAATATACTTGAAGGAAATCTGCCCATGAAACGGATTTTTTTTCCATGGAACATTTAATAAGTGGAAATAAAAATTCAATGAGCCGGTTTTTAAAAAAGAAAAACTAGTTTTAATTTTCTTGATATACTTATAGCGTTGTTGTAGGAAAATTTTACTGCCAACTTATTTTTTTTCGTAACTGTTGTCTGTCTAAGTAAATGTAGGTACCTAAGTGTTGCCTTAGGAGGTTTATTTACTTCACGCTTCATCTATGACAGATTTATTATAGGTAAGTTCTTTAGCAACTCTCTTCAGCGCCATCTATCGACACTTTTAAATACTCAGTTGACGCTTAGCTGCGAAACCGGCTCATTATGAGGCTACCTGCAGTCCACTAGCGCCCCCATCAGTTTAAAAATATTATTTGCTAAATACAAAACTTATCAAAAATCTGGAAAGACAGATTAAAGTAAAGGTAGGGGAGCGGGGGGCACAGTGAATCACTTTTTTATTTGTGCTCTCTACTGCGCTTATCTTTAACGCTGGTTCTTATATTTGACTTATAAGGGGTAACTTGGTGTTAAAGGTATACAAAAAAATATAAAAATAAAAAATTAACACAACAGTTTCTGAGAAATTGAATATTTTTCTTAAATTGGATAATGATCCACTGTGCCCCAGCTATGGGGCACTATGGACTTGGGCTTGGGGCACAGTGAATATTTACCTAAATTTTACTTTAAAATTCATATGGGGTACATTGAACTTAATTGATGTGTTATTGAAATAAAACATAATTTGCTTGGTAATCGCATATTCAAGTTGTTTAGTGCTTAATTGGCATAAATCAGTCTCTTTTGTTGCATTTGTGTCATTATGTACTTGGATTTAGTATCTTAATTAAAATTGATTTTAAGAAAAACATAAAACAGCTTTTTCTGTTATTTTATTTTCCGTATGCACCAATGTTAGTTTTCCTTTTACGATTGTGTACCTACCATTTTAACCTGAATCAATTAAACAGAAAGGTTAAGAGCGCGTATAAAGCCAGGAAAAAATCAGATTTCACCCGCGCGTCTTGCATCCCCCGCGCCGCGCAGCGGGCAGGAAAAGATCGCACGGCGCTCGACACTTATTATCATAGTTCGCTCGATTTCATACGACGCGCATAGTAAAAGCAAAAAATAAGAGGAATCTGCTACACTGTAGGATATTTCAAACGGATCACTACGGGTCGGGTTCATATTTAGCATTTTGTAAACATCATACACGCAATCTAAATTTAGTAAAAATAATGTTTTTAGATTATGTGAACAACCACAAACAACAACACCTAACGTAATGAGCTATGCCAAAAGGAGAATAGGCATTTTGGCCTATCGGCGGCCATTGATCTTTCTGGTACTGTTATTTCTCTTGGCAGCTCGTAACAATATTATTATAATTTATTTTACCGGGAAAATGTTGTAATCGTAATAATATTCATTTAAAAAAATTAAAAATCATTGGTCACTAAAATTCGGTATCGTGGCTGACTCTGGTAAATGCCAATCTATTATTTTAGGTAGTTCATATTAATGTTGGTAGTATAATAATAATGTTATTGAACTCTGTAAAAGCGTGAAGGATCTTGGCTTAATTCTTCACAACACCCTCAGTTGGAAAGACCAACAACATTAGCCGCAGGGTCATAAATTCTCTTAAACTTCTTTATAGATTTAAAATCTTCCATCCAAATCTTCCAATTGAGACAAAGCGTATGCTTGTGCAAGCCCTCTGCGTCCTGGTCATCTATTATGCAGACACATGTAGCCTCGATCTCAACTTGGGGTTTCTGAATTTTTTTTTATTGTCAATGGGCTTATTCTTGACCTCGATCTAGCATCTAGCATTGAGGACAGAGATGAGGTCGACGATGGAACGAGCTTGCCCAGAAGAAGCCTTTTCACTCGCGACTTGAATAGATTAGGGTTATATGAACTCGGGAACACAGACGCAGACAGAGAGTACCACTCTTTAGCCGTGCGCATTATAAAATATGTTTAAAAGCGCTTTGTGCGAATGTGCAGAATATCAACAAAGTATGTGTGAATTCCCGCGGTGCGTCTGTACTCCCGATGGTAGAAGGGAGATGGTGGAATAAGCTCGTAGGGCTCTCGAGCATACTCTCCGAATTAAAATCTATAAAAGACCGACAGACATGCAACCTTGCGACGGTGGGCCAGACTGTGAAACTTGGTTTTCACTAGCATCTCATCACCAACGAGCTTCTTGGCTCTGCGATCTATCGAGTCTAGTGCTTCTAGTTGGTATTTAGCTGAGCCATCCCAAAGGTGACAGCAATTCTCCATGCAGGATCGGACTTGGGCTTTGTATAAAACTAGAAGCTAACCAGGAATGAAGTATCGTTTAACCCTATTGCGGATGTCCAGCTTTTTTGCCGCAGTTTGGGCTTTTGAATCAATGCTAGCGCCGAAGTTCAGGTTTACACACATCGTCATGCCAAGTAGCTCGAGGCTGTCAGTAACTGGTACAGTTGTACCTCGAAAAGTAGGAGCCAGATTGAACGGACTCCTTTTGGCGGTGAACAGACACGTCTGTGTTTTGGTGGCGTTGAAACTCACCAGAATTTTGTCACCCTACTCGGAGACGACTTAAGGTCAAGTTTATTCGCTCTAACATAGCCTCTTTCGAAGAACGTATGTCGTCACTGCTGGACTTTGTGCTACACATATATCTCTCGACGGCAGAACTGTCATCTGTGTACCCAACAATACCAGGACCAAGAAGGTAACCGTTCATAGGACGCATCACTCTTTCTGTTCTGCCTTTAGGTTGGCCGATAGATAATGCTGCGTGGCATCAGGCCCGCCCTTTGTACGTTAGTGCAATTAATTTAAATTAATAAATAAATTCATTAGGCATAATCTATAAGAAAGTCAAAGTCCGGTAAACAAAGCTTAGTTCAACATTATAAAGAATCAATTGGGGTCTAAGATATTTGCCAAGTCACCAAAAAGACCACAAATAAGTGCACAGTAACGTTTCTAACGACTGCAAAGACTCCATGAAGGTGACGTGGGTTTATTGCCTAGGAGATAACAGGCGAGAAAGAGACAGAACACATGGCTGTGATCCTGTTTGCGTCATTACTCATTACTCAAACTAGAGATAAATGCTAGTGTGTATGACAGCGGTATCACGCGCACAAAGCATGCGTGCGCGATCTACAAGCGAAGTTCGACCGACTCGTTGTGACTTTTAACTGTTTTTAGACTTTATATTTCTAACGAGCTTATTTTATTATTGAATATTCCACGGGCGACAGGACTTTTTTCGAGCCACTAAGAAAAATGTGTATGCATTTTCAAATTGTTTATGTTAAAACAGACTAGCATAGGGTCAGGGTGTGAAGACCCTTTGGTTTCTATTAATGATACCAATTATTACTCCGAGTTAGATGTTTTTGGAAAAAAAATATTTTAACACCCTTCTTCTTCTTCTTTCGTGTCTGCAAGAACGCGGGCTAAATCTTACTTGCGCAGAAAGCGACTACCGTGGTAGCCCTCTGGTAACCGTCAAGTAAGTCCTCACGCGAGCAGGTGGTCGGGCACGCAGGACAATTAGTGAGGTGCGCCATGGTTTGCAGGAGTTCTCCACATTCACAGCTGGCGTCTGCGCTACTTAGGAACCCCCACTGGCACAGGTTATCCTTGCTTCGGCCAACCTGGGTCCTCAGCCTATTTAGACTTCTCCAGGTTGGCCAAGGTTCTTTATAGCCAGGAGGCAGGTGTTCGTTGGGGGGGTACAGTGAATGTGGGTACTCGTTTGCCCAAGGGCTGCATCTCACGTCGGAAGGGTTTTGGTCGGTATGCTGTGTAGATCGCAGGAAGCTTTTGCGGCTTCGCAACCGACCTGCGGCGGGAGAGAGCCCGTAGAGTGGATGTCTCGGCTTTGTTATCGTATATATTATTTTTACTTATTTATTAGGCACAGGAGTTGAAATCATGTGTTATATGCTAAGAAATGCAATAATTATGAAATCACACAATTCCTGAAATTTGCAAGGTCATAACTTTTTTCACCGGGACCTATATTTTTGGTGCTAAAGTAAAAGTTGTTAGTAATGATAAAGTCTATCATTTGACATAGGTTTCGTTCTTGTACAACACCTTTCAAAATGTTGGACCAGAGGTCTATGGAAAAGTTGCATTGTCTTTTGTAAGGTGTTTGTTGTTTTTTTTGTGTTGTTAGCAAAGTCGTTGAACAAAAGCTGTTCACATTGATCCCATCAATACAAGGTAAAAAAAAATATAAACAAAAAAAAACTAAACGAAAACTACGAATACATTCACAGCCCTCACAAAAAGATTTGTTTTCCGTATTTATTCATGTTTTCTTTGTTGGTTATGTTTATTTTACCGTGCGGTGCACACAATCACAGTCTTCCCGTCTCAACGGAGCGAACAAGACTGATTCGTGAAACAAAACACGCTTGATGCCTGCCGTTAGCTGCGACGGACGATAACTTGCTGCGCGGAATAAAAATGTCGTAAGCGCCGAATGTTGTTTATTTTAATAACTCGTAAAATATAATTTCTTTTGTAAAATCGCTAATAGTGGCGCTCGATAATATGTTAAGGATGTTCTTATTAAATAATGGCTTAATAATATGCAATACAACCTGAGAAAAACTCATATTAGATGAAAATAAGAGGTTACTTTGGGATTTTTTTCTATCAAGAAAGTTTTATTCTACTGTGAATTGAATCAATTAAAAATCTTGCAAATACGATGTTGTAACCATATATATTTATTATTTATTAATTGGATCTTAATTTTGCGATATTAAATTCAATCTAAGATAGGTAATTTGCCTTTATACCCGCTCTTAAGTAAATAATACATTTATGGGGCACTATGGATCACAGTCCACAGTGCCCCACATGAAATTAGTTCACTGTACCCCACAAGATCGAATTAAAAACAATGACTGACACTACTATCAGAATTAATCGTGACGCAATAGAATAACCACGACTTACGTAGCTCATTAATTGGTTATTAGTAAAAAAACAAGCAAATATACAATTTGAATGGCTAAGTTTGTCAAAAAGATTCACAAAGTAAAGGGCCCCATACAAAGCTCTGCCTGCAGGGCCCTGCTTGCAGTGCAACTGCCAATCGTACTTTGTGTGGGCATGCAGGGCCGACAAAATCGCCGTTACATCGGCCCTGCAAGACCACATACGGTACGATTGGCAGTGCGCACTGTAAGCAGGGCCCTGCAGGCAGGGCTTTGTATGGGCCGTAAAAAAAATGGTGGCTTACGTTTCGCGGAGCGGCTGCAGCGCGACTTCTGGCAGTGAAAACGTGGGAGGGAGGGGTATTGGATAGATATTGCGATCGTTCGAAGTGAGTGTGTGTTTGTAATCAATAGCGCGCGAGATATGAATGAATAACCACTGTGCCCCCTGATTCAATCTGCCCCCTGCTCCCCTACCCTTGTTTATTTAGAACCTATAAATTCTTTAAAATATAGTTCACTGTAGTTACAGATACAAAAAGTGCGAAAAACGGCCACTTTTAGCAGTTTTTGTATCGGTAACTACAGTGAACTTTATTTTACAGAGTTGAAAAGATTCTAAATAAACAACCTAAGCTGTCATACAAAAAAAATTTAATTGCAATTATCTCGGAAACAGCTGAACCGATTTTGATGAAACTTTGCATGACTGAGAATCTCTATTCATGGTATCTTACGGCAATAGGCTTACATTGTTTGTGAAGCGATGTAGTTTAGCTGACGTCATTAAGAGATTTTAATATCCAACAATGAATAAACGATTTTGATTTGATTTGATTTGATTTGAATATTTCATATTTCATATTTCATATTTATTTATTTGCTTGCCACATGGTTCAATAAGGTGTTACATATATCTTAGGTGCTATTACATGTGGCACCCCGTGGGGGCACCGCAAAATCTACTTATTCATTACAATTACATCTTACAAATTGGAACAAGACGTATACATACTGTACTATATATAAGTAAACATAAATATTTCAATGTTTAATGAGTTGGTAGCTTGTTTTATTATTATGATAGTCGGTAAATAGATCTTCTAACTTATAAAAAGCATTTCTCAGTAAAAATTGTTTTAAGTGTTCTGTATATAGAGACAGCTTTTCCTGGTTTTTTACATAGTTTGGTATGCTGTTATATATTTGTATAGCCATCGAATGTGGTCCCGATCTATACAAGTGAAGAGTTGTTTGTGGAAGTTGAAGTTTATGAAGGTTTCTATTGTTTCTTTTTATTGTTTTTACTGGGGAGTATAGTTCCATGTGCTTTCTGACGAATTTACAACATTCAAGAATATATATTGAAGTTAGAGTAAGTATCTTATGTTTGATGAAATAAGGTTTACAAGAGTCAGTTTGCGAAATGTTAAATAATATTCTAATACATTTTTTTTGTATGACAAAGATGTCTTGAATCAAAGAACTATTTCCCCAGATAATGATTCCGTACATAAGTCTAGATTGAATATTTGCATAATATGCTGTAAGAGATGTTTCAAGATCAGTTGTTTTTTTTAGTTGTAATAATGCGAAAACAAGCGAGGAGAGTTGTTTTGTTAATTTATAAATGTGAGGTTTCCAATTTAAGTTTGTATCAATATTGATTCCTAAGAGGGTTGTTGTGTTATCTGTTGATATTGGCAAGCCTTTATAGTTATATTGTATATTTAGTGGTTGTTGAATATAAATTGCTCTGCCAAAATTAATGAAAGGGATGTTCCCATACAACCAAGATGTTGATATGTGATTTTGAGGTACTTGCGGCAAGAAATTTATAGGCAACCCTAGGGCGTTGTATGACCCCATGTATAACCTTCCATATAAACCACATTTTGTTCAAATTACAGATAGGTGCATAATCTTGTCGTGGGATCTTATCTTAGCCTATGATAACAATAAGCAACTTTGCCGAAAAAAAAAACAAATTTTTTCTCGTAAATTTTTTTTCGCCTCTCCATACAAAAGTGGTCGGTCACGTGATCGACTCATTTTGTATGGAAAGGCGAAAGTCTGGAAGTATCCTTTAGGTTTTGATTCCCTTGCGAGTTTCAAAATATGTGGCTTAAATTGCTGTTTCTTTTAGTTACGTAGAGAGAGAAGTTTGATTTTATTACAGCTTAAAGGTATTATAGACCTGAGTATTTGATATGAACTTCAATTTAATACCTCTACGCATTCATGAGGAAAGGCGTAGTAAGTTTAAAATTATCAAAAATATTTTTAATTTTATGATGTAACTAAAAATGTACGCTTTTCACAATTTTTCCTTTATCTGTGGTATAATATGTTGCTTCGTACCAAATTTCAAGATTCTGAGTTCCCGGGAAGTACCCTGTAGGTTTTGATTCCCTTGCGAGTGTCGAAAATTTGCGATATAAACGGCTGTATTTTTTTATTGCATTGGCTTAGAATTTTCATTTCACAGCTCTAAGGAACAGTAGACTTGAGTATTTGATATGAATATCAGCTTGATAGCTATCAAGCGTTCCTGAGAAAAAGGGTCCTGACAGACAGACGGACAACAAAGTGATCCTATAAGAGTTCCGTTTTTTCCTTTTGAGGAACGGAACCCTAAAAAATGGTTCTCCATACAAAATGACCGAATCAGATTTTGATTTTGTATGGAGATCAGATTTTTTTTATTTATTCTGATTTCGTCTGTATAGAGACAGCGCGCACCATGTCACTTTATCTCTGCATCGTTTACATGTTGAGATTGTGATGTCATTCATCATAATATAAGATAATGTTGACTTTACATTCAGTTTACAAGATTAATTAAAGTGTAAATAGTACAATTATCTGTGACAAGGATAATTCACAGTAAGTACACACGACCGCACATCAGTAGAAACACTTTTAGACCTTATGGCGTGGTAATAGAGTTGAAAAAGTTTCTACCGACAAGAGGTTGACCGTACGATGAACAGCACATCAGTAGAAACACTGTTAGACTTTGTGTTATGCTAATATAGGTGAAAAAGTTTCTATTCACGTGTGGTTGACCGTACGATCAACCGCACGCACGTGTTGATGGAAACAGTCCGACCTTGATATTGAGAGTTAAGACAGACTTTATTACGATGATGTTCTTACTGATTGACTGACTGACTGACTTTGGAAGAGAAAGGCTTCAGAGAACGTTCCAAGACCAAATTCAGGAGTTTTTAATTAAGGGGTAGGGGGGGGTTAACTACCTCCCGTCCATTTGCGCCCCCATCAGTTAAAAAAAATATACTTAGTATAGTGCGGGGCAAACAACTTGAACAATAATCGCGTGATGGGGGAAGCTTTGCGCACGTCAATTTGTATGTAAAATTGACTCTGCGCAGCCAGGGTCATTGTTCAAGTAAGTAGTTTGCACACACCTATACGGAACCTTAAATGTATAAAATGCAACTGCACTGACTAAAAGGTCAGGTAGTTAACTTAACAGGTTTTTGCTACCGATGTTTTTTGTGTTTCTTTTCATGAAGCGTGAGGTACTCGTAGCTGATTCTTTTGAAATCCTTTGTTTGTTCGTGAGCTGTGTACCTGTCAGTGCTTTGTGAAAAATGTATGACGTGATGAATGTAGTCTGTGGTTTGAAATACATCCATAATAGATCATAGGCATTGTGTTGTATTTTTAACACGTAGTAGCACGCTCAAAGAATGTTTAAGACCACAATTTTTTTTATACAGTTGTAATTAAAACGTATCAATCCAGAAAGACGTGAATCTACCCTGTAAACAAAATAGCTTTTCCCAAGGAACGTATTTCGGAACGTTCCACCGATTTCCAATCGCCCTCGCCTTATTTATGGGTAGAATGTACCTACAAACAAAGAATTAAATTTTAAAATGATTAACTAGGTCAAGATATTTTAAAATATTCAGAAGAATATGTCGTTGTCTTTGCGCAAGCGATTTTTAGGGTTCCGTAGCCAAATGGCAAAAAACGGAACCCTTATAGATTCGACATGTCTGTCTGTCTGTCCGTCGCGTCGTCGCGTCGTCCGTATGTCACGGCCACTTTTTTCTTAAACTGTAAGAGTTATACTGTTGAAACTTGGTAAGTAAGTAGATGTATTCTGTGAACCGCATTAAGATTTTTACACAAAAATTGAAAAAAATAACAATAAGTTTTAGGGTTCCCCATACTTAGAGCTGAAACTCAATTTTTTTTTTATCAAACCTATACGTGTGGGGTATCTATGGATAGGTTTTTAAAAAATGATATTGAGTTTTTCGATATAATTTTTTTCTAAACTGAAAAGTTTGCGCGAGAGACACTTCCAAAGTGGTAAAACGTGTGTCCCCTGTATCTTCTAAAATTAGAAAATGATAAAACTAAAAAAAATGTATGATGTACATTACCATGCAAACTTTCACCGAAAATTGGTTTGAACGAGATCTAGTTAGTAGTTTTTTTTTATTACGTCATAAATCGTAAACCACAACTTACCTTTCATTCAATCAACTCAAATATAAATTTTAGTTACATCACATAATAAAGTTTTTTAGCAATAAAAATACCATAACTTATACTTATACGTACACGTTTGTACGGAACCCTCCGTGCGCGAGTCCTACTCGCACTTGGCCGGTTTTTACTCTGTTTATTTTTGATCTTTGACGTCATTAGTCTGTTCTTGTGTACTTCTCCATTTATATTTTGGGAAACAACCGGACGGAGGTAGAGTCGGTTCATTGTTTCATTATTTTGATGCATCTTGTTTTGGAAAACCCGACTAAAGTTCATCATAAAATGCCATGAAACGTCCACTGATGGACAGCTAACTCCCTGCAGAATTCCAGCTAAAACGCTTAGTTAGATGGGAGCATTTTGCACCCATTAGGTACACTAAAACCAGAGTAAGGACTCGTATATTTGACGGAAAGAATAACATTGCTTTACAAACTTGTTTTTTCTGACAGCTTTAGCCGATTGCTTTTGACATTGCTGCAAAATGCGTTGGTAAGCGTTGGAATAAATTATAAAATTAAAAATTTTGAAAAACCCACGCCTGCGCTTTAAATCTAGATATTTCACAAACAGATCCCTTAATCGAAAAATGATTTCAGAAAACTCACAATATTTTTAAAAGACCTATCTAACGACACCCCGCACTATAGGGTAGACGAATAAATATATTTTTCTCCCCACCCATTCTGGCCGCTGCAGCGCCCCCTGGTAGTCTACAACCGTAAAATATATCTAACAACCTTCTCTGAAACAGCAGCCATTAAATGCAAGAAACAACATCGAAATCGGTTCAGTAGTTTAGCTGGAAAATGGTAACAGACATACAAACATACACACAAACAACCTCTAACCTCAAACGCATACTCGTATACCGCCTCCGTTCCGTCGTGGGTAAAAAAGATGAATCATAGTAGGGGTACCTATTACTGAAAGGTAAAAAAATGTGGCATCTAAACGACTCTGAAACGAAATAAAAAGATTCGATTTGTATACTAACATAAGAAACAGAAAGAATACAAAAAGTCAGTTCAAAGAATGACCACAATCAAACTGATTTCAGTTGGTATTATTCCACAAGTTGAATCATGGTTGAATCATCCACCGCTTGATAAAGTGTCATAAAACTGTGTACACACGGCGGCACGTCTGTGGCAACACTTCGGGCGTTTGTATCGTGGTAGCGCTAGTTCAACTTATACAGTTTTGTTTCCACGTGTTTGCTTCCGTGCGTACCTATTGTAAATCTAACTGGTTTCCCTGTAGTAAAATGAAAAATAAAATGTAAATCCTAAATTTATTGCTAATCTCACTATATTTTATTATTATAAATGCGAAAATATGAATGTTTGTTTGTTTATTCCACTATCACTCCTAAATGGCTGAACCGATTTCGATGAAATTTGGGAGGTAGATAGACCAAATACTGGAATAACACATAGGCTATATTGCTACGAGTATAATGATCCCGGAAAAAATGCATGGTTCCTGTAGGAGACACTAGGACAACACAAAGACTATATAAATAAATGGTACAGCAGAACTGCACTTACTTTCTTGCAATACTCAAGGAAAAACTATCAACCGCAAACTTAAATTTGTAATGCCATACAAATTGTATGGAAATACCAACTTTTATTTACGTTTTTCCAAAAAACTGTTTGAATGAAATATACAGATAAATTCAGAATTCAAATTGTCAAACATTAAAACAAACAAACCTCAAACGATTTCGAGTAAATCACATGTTTAACTTTTGGTAGTACTGGAACACCCTTTATATGAATTTTCACAGATCAATGGATACTACCGTAGGATACTTGCATGGAGATTTTTTTAATTTCCCACCACATGTTCCTTATGGATAATTGTTCAGTTTAGTCTACTAAGCAAGCCCTTTCAGTTTTTGGTACACCCTGTACTAAATTTTATTCAAAAAAATAATAAAGAATATCCAGTCAGGTAGACAAACAATCCAGGAGTAATATTATAGAAAATTTTAATAAACTCAATGGAACCAATTTTGGGTAAATCACATATTTACGATTTGGTGGTACAGGAACACCCCTTATATGAAATTACACAGATCATTTGATACTGGCGCAAGATATCTTACATGGAGATGCTTGGTCATGCAAAGTTTCATCAAGATTCTATGAGCCGTTTTTGAGAAAATTACAATTTATCATTTTCGTTGTATGACAGTTACCCTCAAAATGAGAGCCAGCCAGAAACCACTTAGAACCCTTCGATGGATTTGCATAAAACTCCTAAATTCCAAATATGGTGTCAATCGGACCATTCGTTTAGCCGCTAGGCCAAAGCGTGGCGGACAGACCGACCGACCGACGGACCGACCGACCGACCGACCGACCGACGGACGGACATTTTTGGGAGACTTGTTTTTTATGATGTATAAGTGATATAGAACACATTTTAGAGAAAATTAGAAAAACTTTTTTTTCACGAATACAATACCTTTCTCGCTCCGCTCGAAAGTAAAATTATTATTAATTGAAATATGTTTTTCACTTCTCATGCTCTGAAAGTGCTTATTTGTGCAGGATAAAGGCTGCACAAAGTCGAATTTTGTGCACTAGGGCAAAAAAGTAATCTCGGTGGTGTTCGCCCTGCGCGCGGGCCTGCTGCACGCCCCCCGCGCCGCGCGCGTCAACATTTTCTTCACTAAAGCAGAACAACTCATTCTTCAGTTAGGTACATTTACAGAGTACTTTTACGTTTTATCTCCTCGCAATCAAAGTGAAAAGCAGAGTTTATAACTCGTCCACAAAACCATTTTATCCTCGACATTACTATCAGCCCTCGCCTTCGGCTCGGGCTGCTAAAAGTCTCGGAAGGATGGTTCGTTTTGTGCACTTGTTGTAAAATCTACTATTTATGGTGTTCAAAACATTGTATGCAAATCGATGACGCAATGTAACTTGCCATTATATGCAAGTAAAGTGCATCAGGCAAGAGCGCTTTTTCAATTGGAGGAAAATATTTTTTCTTGGTGTAGTTGTCTAGTTACAAAGTCGTCCACACATTCAGTTTTTGGGATGTATCTTATATTTGAAATATGTAATTAATTAAGTAAACAACTTATCGCAAAAAAGACACAGAGCACTGAATGGTCGCGCGTCACCGCTACTAGAGGCGGCATGGTCATTATGGTCAACTTGCCATACAAACCTTCGTTTTTAGGGTTCCGATACCAAAATGGTAAAAAAAAGGAACCCTTATAGTGCGACTTTGTCTGTCTGTCTGTCCGTCTGTCTGTCTGTCACACCTCTATATCTCAGCAACCACTCATGCTATCGACTTGAAATTTGGAATAGTTTTAAAATATAGTTGCCCAACTTAATTGCACATAAAAGAATTTTGAAAAAATTATGATTAGTAATGTAAAGGGAGCCAAAACAGGGGGGGCCAAATTTTCGAATGTGGTATCATATGAAAGGGCTTTAATTGTACATTCTGAAATATATTTTTGTATTTTTTTACGTCTCTTAGTTTTCAAGTTATGATGAAAGATGTCAAATAAAATACCATTCCTCCTCCCTTATCTCCGAAGTTTGTGAAAGGAAAAATCTGAATTAATTACAGTTGACAGAAGTTTATGTAAACATTACAGCAAAAATAAAAATCTTTCTAAGGTGCACAGTTTTTTAGAAATCTGCAAATAACCTTTAAAAACAAATTTAGTTTTGCGGTCCTAAAAATGGACTTTTTTGCTTCCAAATATACAAAAAGTATATCGGAGCCCTCGGCGCGCGAGTTCAACTCGTACTGACCGGTTTTTTTTTACGGTAGCAATGCTTTTTAAATACCCCTGTTCACACGCATTCGTGTTTTTTGACGTATTTGTCATTTTCCACTATTCGTGATGCGTGTCCACAACGCGAAATTATAAAACTGGCGGCTGCTGGGCAATACAACTGCTTGCAACGCAATTGTGTGGCACGACTATTATTACTGCAGTCTCTATAAAAAAAATAGTAAAGCCATCGTAATAGGGCTATTTTGACAGCTGTCAAACGTATGAAAAATTATGACCTGCAAAGAAAAATGAACTCTGTGTGTTGGTGTTAAGGAAACGTAAAAACGGACTTCTTCTTCTTTCCGATATCCAATTGTGTAATAATTTGTATGTTTTAGCATAAGTGAAACAAAATAAATTTTATCTTATCTTATCTTATTTCATCAAATCTTATCTAATCTTACATTGGCCCTACTTGGAAAGTAAAGTACTTGTAAAGTATACTACCTACTTGGAAAGTATGAGTTGCTGTCATGTCACATTGAAAAGCGGTCGCGGCGCGGTATTTTATTCCCGCCAAACCGCCCCGGACGGCTTTCGCAATCATACCGCCTCTGTGTGACTTGAGCTTTAGTAATGGGGCGCGCACGCAACCCTTCAGTTATCTGTGCAAATAGAGCATTAGGTATAACTGGTAAACGTAATAGCAATAGCCTATACATTTCTTTCTATGCTTAAACACTTTGCTAACTGATCCAGGACAAAGTAATATTCCGTCAATTGGTCAGAATTTTCCAGTTGTGTGTAAATTACACAGGCATTGACCTACAGAGGACTAACTACATAAACGGTGTAGTTAACTAAGGTACCCGCTGTAATGGTTTGAGGCTATTTGTGCAATAGATAAATAGGTATCGTATCGTAACAACCCATGAAAAGTCCACTACAGGACAGGGAGCTAAAGGTAAAGGTCTAGAATTTAAAAAACCGGGATGAGATAGTGATCATAATTTTTTTTTACTTAGACCTTGAAACTGAACAACTTTTTGACATAGGTCGAAATACGAAAAAACAGCATCAGCTGATGGCGCATTTTGTAAAAAGGAAAATTAGGTTTTTTGTGTTTCTCAGTTTTATGCATATACAGTCTAAATACGAGTAAAACCTATGCTAAAATTATGTTGCTTTACTATTTCATTAGGACCCTATATTATCTTATCTCGGATCGTTATACATGACACGACACATGTACGAGTAGGTATTTAACGCGATCCATGTAAGAGCCCTTCAATTTTTACTTTTCATAGTTTTTAGGGTTCCGTACCTCAAAATAAAAAAACGGGACCCTTATAGGATCACTTTGTTGTCCGTCTGTCTGTCTGTCAAGACCCTTTTTCTCACGAACGAGAAGAGGTATCAGGTTGAAATTGATAAGAATATGAAGGTCCATAAACCACACAAGATCTGAGAATTTCAATTTTTTACAACGACGCAATCAAAAGATATGGCTTTTTATGTCCTCATCTCCATACATTTATGCAAAAAAGCAAAACCTACAGGGTACTTCCCGTATACCTAAAATTATGAAATTTGGCAAGAAGCTAGGTCTCACAGCACAAATAAAGGGAAAAGTCTAAAGCGTTAAATATTTCAATTTTTCTCACAACTAATAGTACCCAATTAAGGTGAGCTCCCGTTTCAAGAACTTTTCCATAAAAGAGGGGTCAGGTTGGATGGTCGCGGAGTTTTAAAAATCAAAGAACAAAAGCTTTTAGTATATCATATGGTAGATAGGTACGGAACCCTTAGGGCGCGAGTTCGACTCGCACTTGGCCGGTTTTTTATATTTATAATCACGGCAAGTTTTTAAATTGGCTTCATGTTACGGTTTAGAAATACAGCCAAGTAGGCTTTCGGAACCCTAAAAATGTGAACAGCAACGTCTTTAATTTTGCCTATGACCAAATTGCGGTCGACAACCACCAAGGTCCATGGTGATAACTGTAAAATTATGTGTGTAGCTCTGCAGCACCACGCAAAGTCCACACTTTTATGGGATGGTATGATGTTAAATATACAGCGTAATTTTTATTAATACCCCGGATATTTTAAGAGGTGGTCCTGTCCATGACACTGAACAACTTTTCCCAAGGGACATGGTCGTAATACGAAAAAAAAATTCAACCTACCATACAAAATGTTCTGTCCGCTGATGCAGTTTGTATGGAGAGTAAAAAAAATCGTATTTCTACCTATGTTCCTATAGAAAAGTTGTTCAGTTTCATGGACAGAACCGCCTTTTAAAATGTCCGGGGTGATTAAAAAATAAGGGTGTAATATTTATTTATTTAATTTATTTTTATTTTATTCATTGTATTGATGCCGATCATGCAGGTTTCACAAAGAACACCCATTATTTAAGTTCTGAGAATGAAAAGCCGATACATTTTATCTGTGCTGATATTAACATTCTTGCAAGCGTAAACAAATTACAATGTTCTTGGAATCTCGAGTGGAAGGAAACCTTACAAGAGACGCTGTAGGTCGTTACGTCATGCAGCCAGACTACAGCAAGACTGTAAGTTTAGTCACATATTTTGTCTACGACTATCGATGTGACAAGAAATAGACTAGGGAGCCAATTCTTCAGTAACACCGGGTGATAAAATATCATCACCAAACTCTGACAAACTATTAATAAGTAAATCAAACAAAGAGAAAATTAATAGTACCTTGGGGTACATTGGGGGACATTTCACACAAGATCATCATCATCATCATAACATCCCATGCAACGTCCACTGCAGGACAGGGAGCTCCCTCCAGAACTCCAGCAAAAACGCGTGGTACTTACCTTAGGAGGAGATATAATATAGTCACCACACTTGTGTGTTGCGGCTGCCGGCTGGCGACCGCTGTTGTTGGTGACCGCAGTACTTATGTAAGATTGTACGATACATAGAAAGATGCTGCTGCCCATCTTCTGGTTCATAAACCCTTACGTATGAATGTACACATGATACTGAACAACTTTCCCAAAGGAACATAGGTCGAAATACGAAAATCAAGTTTTGACCTCCCATAGAAACTGCATCAGCTGATAGCGCATTTTGTATGGGAGGTCAAATTTGGTTTTTCGTATTTCGACCTATGTTCCTTGGGAAAAGTTGTTCAGTATCATTGAGTCCATGCATATCTTTTGCTATCAACAACTAATTAAAAGTCACCCTATATGTATGCATGTTCATCTGTTCCCTCATAACTTCTAAACGACTCATTGTAATTTGACATTTGACGTATCGTTAGAAGCGTCTTGCTTGATCATCCGCGGGTTATAAGATATAACACGTCACATTAAATGAATGTGGCGTCACTATATTTATTAAATACCACAGTACATAACAATTTCAGATGACAATATTTTTTTGTTTCATACTTTTTAGAGCAAGATTTGCCAGTAGTGGGTTCTAGTTTTTGAACTATTTTTTATGTATGTATGTAAGTATGTAATTTGACAACCGGTGACATTCACGAATTGGCTCCCAGGTGTGCAATTTTAATATGGGATGTCAATAGCAACGAAACATGTAAGGTTCCGCAAAACGTGTGGTCAGTAATAGGTACCTATGTAAAGTTTACCAGAAAACTTGACCAGGCTTGCAGGAAAGCAACGCAAGTGTTAGGTTGAGCAAAACAAGTCTCAGGTTACTGACCCTCGGCGAACAGGTACTTGCTTACTTAAACATGCTTAGAAACATTTACACGTTTCTATACCAGGTGTTACAAAAATTTTAAGCCCGTACTAGGGCTTAAAATTTTGGGAATTAATGTAACAGCTTTTATAAAATGAGTTTTTGAAATTCACAAATCATAGTCTTCAGGTACAAATTCATTCTGTATGATAAGATAATTTCAAAGGATTTTTTTTTATTTGCGGTATGGAAAACTTACAGCTCCGGAACCAATTCTTGAATATCAACGGGTGATAAAATATGACTCAAAAATTCAAAATCATTGATTTTTCTTTTCAAAAGTAAAGATTGATATTCATTATTGTTAACTGTCAATTTTTTTTTATTTACTTTTTATCACGGTGAATTTGAATTGCCAGTCTCAAAAGTGATATTTTATCATCCAGTGATATTCGCGAGAATTGGCTCCCTGTGCTACGTGGTTCATAGGCATTTAAATCGTGAAGAACAGATTCAACAAAGTTTTCCGAAAAAAAAAACTTGAAAAAAAAAGGTACTTAAGTGACCGAATAGAAGTTGTCTCTATTTTCTTAGAGAAAATTACTTCTTTCCATGAGTGGAATCACTGAACTTCAGGTTAAAAACCCGGTTAAGTGCGAGTCGGACTCGCGCGCCGAGGGTTCCGATATACTTCTTGTATTTTTGAAAGCAATAAAGTCCATTTTTATAACCGCAAAACTAAATTTGTTTGTAAAGGTTATTTGCAGATTTCTAAAAAACTGTACTAGTTAGAAAGATCGTTTTATTTTTGCTGTAATGTTTACATAAATTTCTGTCAACTGTCATTAATTTAAATTTTTCCTTTCACAAACTTCTGAGATAAGGGGGGGGAATGGTAATTTTTTTGACATCTTTCATCATAACTTGAAAACTAAGAGATGTAAAACAATACAAAAATATATTTTAGAATGTACAAGTAAAGCCCTTTCATATGATACCCCATTTGACCCAGTAACGACAATTTGAAATTTGCCCCCCCCCCCCTATTTTGGCCCCCTTTACATTAATAATCCTATTTTTTCAAAATTATTTCATGTGCAATTAAGGTGGGCAACTATATTCTATAAATATTCAAATTTCAAGTCGATATGGTTGCTGAGATATAGAGGTGTGACAGACAGACGGACAGACAGACAGACAAAGTCACACCATAAGGGTTCCTTTTTTACCATTTTGGTATCGGAACCCTAAAAATGATCAAAATTCACGTTCAAGCTATACCCTATACAGGGTGTAAGGGAAAGGTTGGCAAAAACTGAAAGGGCATGATCAGTCGACAAAACTGAACAATTTTCTTCAAGAAACATATCACCGAAAACTTAAAAAAATCGGCTACTTTTTTTCATTTCCGCGGTGATATGTTTCGTGGTAAAAGTTGTTCAGTTTTGTCGACTGATCTTGCCCTTTCAGTTTTTGCCAACATGCCCCTTACACCCTGTATTGTGGCTTGGAAACACATTTGCTGGTTGTTTATTTTTTATTTATGCTGACTCTGATATTAGGTTTCTGGTGACATTGTGGTATGCATGAATCATTTTCAATGTTTCTGAGTAACAATAGTTTACATTGTGTTTACATTACGTAATCAATTAAAACTGTTGTCTTGTCAACAGAAAAAAAATGTTAGAAGTATTTTCCAGCACCCCTAAACTATACAAGGTGGTTCGCAGAGCGTTGTCATACAAAAAGAAACAGGCGAGCCGAGGAGACTATTTTAGCTACCGATTTTTTTTTTATGTTTTCGCGAAAATTTTATTTTGTTGTAAATTTAAATGTCGAGCTGCTGTTTAAATAAAAATGTTATTGAGAACAGATAGGTATACACAACTGTTATACGATGGCAAAATTTAGGCGTCTCTGTCTGACTGAGAGAAGCAGCTACAGAAAAGAAAAAAATGGTCGAATAGCTTTCTCTTTCTTCCTATAGCTACATCCCTTCGAGGCCCAAAAATTTTTAGTGTAGGCAACAAAGCAGTTGACCCCACCATAAATTTCTCTGGCAGATTTTATTTGACAGGATGATAAAGAATCATGAATTAAATGTAAATTCAAAATATCCAAATAAAATTACAAAATATTTTTTTCATACATTTTTTTATAGAAGGTAGGGCTCCCGCACACGACCGAGAATCGGTGGCCGATTATCGCCCAGGACAAGGACGGAAGATCCAGGTGATAACACGTAAGAGCGGGATGCCGACAAAAAATCGGCCACCGATTCTCGGTCGTGTGCGGGAGCCCGTAGTGTCATACCCTAGCAAAGTTTCATCGACTGAGGATTTCATGCGGCGATCCGCTTCGTTGCCTAGACTATTTGCCTTACAGCCCTCCATTTTTATTCCTTTCGCTCCCGAAACCGTATACTCCCAAAAAATTTTTACAATTTTTACATCATATTTTATTGTAAGTCATATTAGACTACATTATTTTACTTTAAATTTTGATACAGTCAAGAATT
The DNA here is from genome assembly GCA_947532105.1 of Athrips mouffetella. Lineage (NCBI taxonomy): Eukaryota > Metazoa > Arthropoda > Insecta > Lepidoptera > Gelechiidae > Athrips > Athrips mouffetella. Next base: position 3,046,741 of record OX383969.1, on the reverse strand, counting down.
ATTATGTCAAAATCCAAAACAAATTAGGTACTAAATATGACAAAAATGACAATTCGATATCACAAATTCTGCATAACAAACCTCAGGCCGTAAAAGTATTCTTTATTTGTAAAATTAATTGTTTTTTGCGCACATGACGGAACTCGTACAGTTTCCTGGTTTACTAAGGAATCCTAACGAAATTTTTGTAGAGCAGATAAAATTATAGTAAACCTGAGTTCAAAAACATACATAACAAAAGCAAATGAAACAAATGAATAGGAAAATGTTACATGTAAATGAGAATTTATTATGAAAATGACTGACTGAAATGATAGTTGGACAGATGTTTTACGCTTGCTCTGGTCACGGTCTCGTATCCATCCGTCTCGCATTAACAAGCTGATTATACATGCTCATGCACATAAAGCGCTTCGTAATATTTTTATAATGCACAGCACACCACAGTCAAGGCGAGGAATTCCCTTCCTTGTTTGTGTTTTGTCTGCATACAAGCCCATACATAGTAAAAAAAAAAATACTCGACTTCATCTATGTCAAGAACAAATATATTTTAAAAAATTGTCCTGAAGCAGTATGGAGAGGAAAGATAGAAAGAGAAGAGATTGGGCAGGAATGAAGAATGATGTATCAAAATCTGAAACAATCTTTCGTGTGGTGTCGGCAAAGAATAGTACCAACCCATCTCTACCCGTGGGTGTCGTAAAAGGCGACTAAGGGTTTATGAACCGGAGGATGGGCAGCAGCATCATTCTGTGTATCGTACCTTCTTACATACTGCGGTCACCAACAACCGCGGTCGCCAGCCGCAACGCTTCAAGCGTGGTGACTACGGTAAATCTCATCCTAAGTACCACGCGTTTTTGTTTGAGTTTTGGAGGGAACTGCCTGTCCTGCAGTGTTATGATGATGATGATGATGGAGAGGAAATCAGGAAAGACGGAAAGAGAAGAGATTGGCCAGGAATGAAGAATGATGTATCCAAATCTAAAAGAATCTTTGCAGCTAATTTTAAGTCTAAGATTCTGCCTCGGGGTCTTTGCGGCTTTTAACTTTTATATTTTCTTACTGAGTAACGAAATTATTTCGTTAAATCAGTTTAACTACCAGGAACTTAAATACTCACTACACCACTACCAAGCCACATCAGATTCATAAAACTTACCACAACTAAATACCACCACATCCCGTTTCAACCAGATTTAAATGAATGTGTTACATCCTGAAATTATTCGTATTGGCAGAAGCCCAATTTTGTGTTACCCGATCCTAGAGCAGAACTATTGTAAATACAAGCTTAAGGTGGTTGCTGAGCAGAGGTGCTGCCACTTTGTGTAAATAAATTTATTGCGTCATAAATACAAAACATTTAATAATGATTGTTTGTTTGGCGGCAATTTGGGGTAGTTCTATATTTTATTATCCATCACATCACATCTTAGCTTTTCGTGAATAGCTTTGTATTGTAAAACTGTCAAAAACGGCCACTTTTAGCACTTTACCAATACAAAGCTATAAATGATAAGCTAAGCTATGATGTTATGGGTTATAACATGTATAGCTACCCCATATTGCAGCCAAACGAACAATACTAATGAAAAGTTTTGTGTTTGCGACGCAATACATTTATTTCTAAAAGTAAGGTGCTGCCACTCAGCAACCCCCTTAAGCGCGTGAATTTGGCTAGCCATTGGTCCATAAGTACGTACGTACTCGTAGATGAATAAAATATATCTGGCGCTACCATAAAAGAAAATCACTAACATATACTCGTATTTCATCAAAAGTTTTGGCAACAACTCACAAGTAATAAGAAGCGCCCTCCTACTCAAACAATAGTGCCAAGATAGACAACCAATAAGAAACAAACTTGGCTATAGAAACAAACTCTATAAAGTTTGTAAGAATAAGAATTGCTTAGATAAAGTACCTACCTATTATAAAGGCGCCACACCAGCTGTGCTAGCCATGCCTAGATTATTACCATAACTCTAGATTACAAGGAATTTGGAAAATATTTTTAGGCCGTACCTAAATCTTGTAAATGAATTAGAACGGCATCTTCTGTTGAGCATGTCTTTCGGTATTTTACAGATTGTAGGTACTTCTGAGAGTAGGCCTAAAAACTTCATGAATTTTTTCCGCCATCCCCTACCATCGGAAATCCAGACGCACCTGAGGATACCATCTAAACATAGTTTTTTAGGGTTCCGTACCTCAAAATAAAAAAACGGAACCCTTATAGGATCACTTTGTTGTCCGTCTGTCTGTCTGTCTGTCTGTCAAGACCCTTTTTCTTACGAACGAGAAGAGGTATCAGGTTGAAATTGATAACGAATATTAAAGTCCATAAACCACACAAGATCTGAAAATTTCAATTTTTACAACGACGGAATCAAAAGATATGGCTTTTTATGTCCTCACTCTATACATTTATGCAAAAAAGCAAAACCTACAGGGTACTTCCCGCTGACCTAAAATTATGAAATTTGGCAAGAAGCTAGGTCTCATAGTACAAATAAAGGGAAAAGTCTAAAATCATTAAATATTTAAATTTTTCTCACAACTTATAGTAACCAATTATGGTGAGCTCCCGTTTCAAGAACTTTTCTATAAAAGAGGGGTCAAGTTGGATGGTCGTTGAGTTTTTAAAATCACAGAGCAAAAGCTTTTAATATATCATATGGTAGATAGGTACGGAACCCTTAGGGCGCGAGTCCGACTCGCACTTGGCCGGTTTTTATTTCACATATTCGCACAAAGCGTTTCGCAACATTGCAACATCTTTTAAAATGCGCACAGCTAAGAAGTGAAATTCTCTGGCCGCGTTAGTGTGTTAAAGCCCGAATCAATTCAAGTCGCGAGTGAATAGGTTTCTTCTGGGAATGTTCGTTCCATCGTTGACCTCATCTTTGTCCTCAGAGCTAGATTGAGGTCAAGAGAAAACCCATTGACAGTAAAAATAAAAAATTGCAAATTCTATAGAACAAATCCTAGTAGTGCTTAGGTAAGTGCATTCGGTTAGAATGTAAAAAGAAAACAAAATGTATGGATGGCATTACACAAAATGCATGAGATCGATATTTTTACAATTCACGAGAAACTTCTCGAAAATCTGTTAGACACAAAAGGTCACCGAAGTTCAATTGAAACAGTTTGCTCGAGAGTTTGTTTGAGACTCAAACACATCGGTCAATTAATTGGAATTGACCAATTGCGTTTCTGTTGTAAATGGAAGTTATAAATAGAAGACGCACTTTAGTTACGAGTGGTCTATCTTGATCGACATGCTATTTGTTGAAACAAGGTCTATTGGCTCAGAAAAAAGACAAATAGAATTGTGAAAAGTAGGTATACATAACACATAAGAAGTGACAGAGGAAGAAGCGGAAAAGAGATATCTGGATGTAGTGTAAGTACTTACTTGGACCAAATAAAGGAATCGTATCAAGTTAGAAAAGGATAGGACGAAATGAAGTTACTCCAGCGACAGGAGCTTGGAGGTTTAAGACGATTATATTATAACCCTCAAATTGAAAAAATGAGCTAACTTTGAAGGCAAACTTCTCCCAAACGGATGGTCCAATCGTTACAAAAAAATATACATGAGTTAATCAATATGATAAACAATAATTTTTAAGTAGATTATTTTTATTAGAACTGTTAGTTTTGCCAGAAAAAATCTTCTCTCTATCTCCTCTTATTTTACGCAAAAAATATCCTAATGCTTCGATGGTTCCTAAACGTCTAAAACGATTTTGATGCTTCTTCCACTCAAAAATTCTAAATTTTACGGTTTCTGAAATTTTAATAAAAAAATTGAATTATTAATGTGGTATAAAAATCAATAAAAACCCCTTTTTAGGGTTCCGTACCTCAAAAGAAAAAAACGGAACCCTTATAGGATCACTTTGTTGTCCGTCTGTCTGTCTGTCTGTCTGTCTGTCTGTCTGTCTGTCTGTCAAGACCCTTTATCTCACGAAAGGGTAAAGGTATCAGGTTGAAATTAATACCATATATTAGGATCCATGAACCACACAAGATCTGAAAATTTCAATTTTTTACAACGACGCAATCAAAAGATATGGCATTTTATGTCCTCATCTCCATACATTTATTCAAAAATGAAAAACCTACAGGGTACTTCCCGTTGACCTAAAATTATGAAATTTAGCAAGATGCTAGGTCTCACAGTACAAATAATGGGAAAAGTCTGAAATCATTAAAAATTACAACTTTTCTCACAACTAATGGTAACCAATTGTGGTGAGCTCCCGTTTCAAGAACATTCATATAAGAGAGGGATCAAGTTGGATGGTTGCTGAGGCGATTTTTGTTTTAGTTCTATTTAAAAACGGGAACACTTACAAACTTGAAAATTGGTATGTTTATAGGGCATAGGCTATAAAATAACAACAAATAATAAAATTGGTCAAGCGCGTGTCGGACTCAAAAAATCTAGCACATTAACTTACTGAAATTTCAACTAATACAATTATGTTTATGTGGTGGTACGGAACCCTCAGTGCGCGAGTCCGACTCGCACTTGGCCGGTTTTTTTATGGGTGAGAGTCTCGACGTTGGTCGTAACAGCCACGTTGAAGAGCACTCTTATATGAACGCTATTGACGTGTCAATAAAGTCGATATTTGCATTGACTATCGCGTAGCTTCTAATTTGAGGGCTGTAACTCGTTTGATTCCAATACATTCAGTTCATCCAACTCGCTATTTCACAACTGTGACTATTTCAGCTTTTCGATAGTTTCACCCAGATGCTTCACTGGAAGTAGGTCTTTTCCAGAAGATCGTTTTAAATCATCTTGAGCAGTTTTTAATGATAGGTAGTAAAAATGGGAAGTTCGTATCGTAAATTTGGCAGAAGTGTTTATGAGCTAAAGCTAATGTAAATAAATATGGAGCTGCGTGAATGTGTGATTCTTGTTACTTACTTATAATTTTTTTTTGGCTCTATAATATGATCTAGCTTGACACATTGGACTTTGTACCGTTCTATCTCAATAGATGCACGGCCTAGAATCGCACTTTGTGTGACAAACTTAAACTGTTGTTGACTGTACGTCGGATCTAAGATTACTTCAAAAAGTATACTTATAAACTTTCTCTTGAGAAGATTTATAGCCGTGAAATACCTAGTTTCTCGTCCATTTCGAACATATTCTACCAACCTAAAGCAGTGTTCAAGAAAAATTCGATCTTTAAGTAGAGAAACATTTTGCCGACATGAAGAGATTTATTTTAGATCGCACGAGGCACTCTTTAGAAGTCACATTAAACGCTTCGTACTAGCGTTGTACAACTTTACTGGACAGAAATATCCAAATTTTAATTCTTTTTACTTTCAAAATGGACGTGACTTTGTGTAGAAACCGAAATACTCTAAACGGATTATGTTCACCAAAGCCCCTATTACAACAGACTTTCAAACCTAAAATAGTCTGTTGACGTCACAATCAGTACAAACCAGGAGCGATTGAACGTCACAATTTACGATTAGTCATTAGCAGCACCCAGACTGTTTTCATGATTAAGTGATTCAAGTGTGCGGCTGTACTGGAACAGCTGGAGCATGCCAAGTGACGTCATATCTGTCGCGATTCGTGCTATTTCGGAAACGCCTTGAGACGAAGCCCTCGCGGCAGATGTTTCAGGAACGTGGGGGACTCGCGGACTCGGGAATCGGCCAAAAACAGAAGCTAAGAATAACCAGATTTACTTAGGTTTATATTTCCACGGAATATGCAATTGCAATTTACATGTAAATTGAATAGTAAAAGCATATCGGATCGGGTTGTTTTCAATTTGTCAGCCTACCACGAAGTTTGAATTGCCAAGAAATTAATCTTACAATTGAAATAAAGATTACATTAGAACATAAAAACAATATGTCGTAAAAAGAATGAAATAGGCATACACATTTATTTACTCGTGGTATATTTTGTTAAGAGTTTTCTGAAGACTTATCCGGGGCTTACGATTGACCTGACCTTTCAAACGTCCCACAAATGAAGCCATAAAGATGTGGCTAGGAAATAAGTAAAAATAAATAAACTCACGATATGTTTAATACAGACTGACACCCCAAAATCTGAACTAAATTGCATTACAACCTAAATTCATCATCATATCAGCCGCAAGTCATCCACTGCTGGACATAGGCCTCCCCTAAAGATCTCCATGATGAACGGTCCTGCCGGTGCTCGCATCCAGCGGCTTCCCGCGAACATGACCAGATCGTTGGTCCACTTTGTGGAGGGCCTGCCAACGCTTCGTCTTTCGCTACGTGGTCGCCACTCTAGAACCCTTACGCCCCATCGGCCATCGGTTCTTCTTGCGATGTGCCCTGCCCACTGCCACTTTAGCGATTCGGAACGTAAATTATACCGTTATATTCCTTTTTTTGCGACAGGGTGACATTTTGGGGCCGCTGCTATTTCAATGTTTACTGAGCAAATTATGACCTCACCGAATGGACTTGCTAAGTCAATGCAAACAATGAATTATCATTTTTGTGACAATGTTAGCTTTAGTCACTGCTGGATTTGGGTTTTCACGAAAGGACAATGGACAATAAATCTAAATGGGTTCTTAAGAAGCATTATTAAATGTTTTAATTTTTAATTTGATTATGTCTTCGTAATATTCTTTGTTTATTTTCTATAATCTTATCTTTTTGTTGTATGTGTACAATGTGACGTCTAGATAAATGAAGAGCTATCTATTGTTTTCTTAGATATAGCTATACACAAGCATTGACTGTCGTATTTTCCCTCGCAGTGTGAGACCCACCCACTCGTCTGGTTTCACGTGAAATGAGACCAGATGATTTAGCTTTGCAAATAAAACTTAAACTATATTTAAAACGGATTCAGACTCGGTGATTTTTATGGTGGCCAGTGTGTTTACTTCGACCACTCTGGCGCCGCGCCCAGCGCTCTCGTCTCCTTTTTTTTATTGAATTTTTAAATCGTTCTCTTTGTGAATTGAATCTTTTTTTTTTTACTAAGTGTGACTGTTTGTGTGATCAAGTGTTTCGTGCCAGTTGAAATGTTTAATTAGGATGAAAAATCTCTTCGTGATGCTAGAATTTTGGGTAGGTTTATTTTACACTATCTTAATTAATAAAATTAACTTATTTCTATTAACATTGACTTCGATTAACATTGACTTTATTGATAAAAGTTTGAAGACTATTGTGCAGCGTTAAAATTTTTATTTGACCAGGTGTCTCCTGCTCATATTATAATTCATGCCATTTGCAATGTTTAAGAGCGAATTTAGGGAAGTTATTTTAACATGAATAAGTGCGTTTGATGATTAACAAAGTTGTAGCGGTTCTTTAATTGTTTATTTTAATCATCGATTAAAAATGAATCAAAAACAATAATTTCATTCGTTACATAATGAGGCACAATATTATGTAACTAATGAAAATTATTTTAGTTTAAGTAGGTATGCCTTTAAAATAATACTACATTCTAAACATTAGATCTTTCAACTGAGACGTATCAGACGCGTAAAATAATTTGTGCCGTTCATTTGAATAACTTTTTTGTTATATTTTCGTCCTTGAGTAGAGGACAGACAAACGACGACGGGTGAACTATTTTCAAACCGTCATAAATATCAGTTTAGACCGTTGGAATTTCTGTAAACTTCATAACATTTTTATAACTTATAAACTACATATTAATTAAAAATATTCCTTGGACCAATTATAGCTGGCTTACCCTGTATAAAAAAATGTAATGTGTATGTTTACATACATTATTTTTTATTAATAAATTCATTTATTTTACACAATTATTAATATCAAAATAAATATATTTGTAGCGGTTATTTTGTAGGTTCAACCCCATCACCGCTGCTCTAAGTAAATTACTATGTATAATGTCTTTCTGTATTGATATTTATAAGAAAATGTGTCAAACACATTTTTATTATTAATTCGAATTATGATAAACAATGACAATATCGTCAACATACAGCGCAATTTTTTTATCAACCCGAATATTTTAAGAGGTGATTCCGTCAATGAAACTCAACAACTTTTCCCAAGGAACGTAGGTTGAAATACGAAAGAAACTGCATCAGATGATAGCACATTTTGTAGGGGAGGTCTGAGTGGGAGGTCAAATTTGGTTTTTCGTCTTCGTATGTTCTTTTTGGAAAGTCGTTCTTCACGGTCGGTAGGACCCTATACGAGCCTGTTGCATTCGTTTAACACAAGGTCAATAGACGATGCGTGATGACAATAAAGCGTTATCGCTGTGTTATCTCTAAAACTAACAATTTGATATGTCTAACTAGGATCCTACAGGTATGTTGTTAACCGATATAGATCTCTTAATTGCCTGCTACAAAGCGTGAATTTATTTTAGAAGCCCAGTACTCAAGAAAACAAAAAACTTTACGAAAAAATTTTTATTCAAAATAAATTTGTACCTTCCTATCCATAATGAGTCAATCACGTGACCACTTTACGTGACTTTACTATGGAGTTGAAAATATTTTTTCGAATAAGTAGAAATATTTTTTTCTTCGAGAAAGTTGCTTGTTATCATGAGTGGAATCACTGGGCTTAACACGTTGTATAATTTGCCTATATGGTGTAAAATACGGTGTACCGAAAACTGAATAATAATAGTAATTAGAAAAAGGGGAAAAAAAACTGAAAGGGCTTGCTGAACAATTTTCCCTAAGAAACATGTGTTGGGAAACTTTGAGAACAGAAATCGACTGGATATACAAATAAGCGAAACTCTCATACACCCCAACTGATTTTTTTCCCCATTAAAAAAAAAAAAAATTTTTTTCTTCTAGATATTGTTATTTTAAAGTTTCATCGTTGTTCTAGTAGATTTTTAAGCTATCATGGCGCCACAGACTACTTAGATGATACTACATGGCGCGTTCGCCTCGCGACTACGCACGCCACGGCCACTTCCCTCCCGCGCGCGTATCCACACATATATTTATCTTATTCTTATCTTATTTAGCCGTTGCTGTCCCACTGCTGGGCAAAGGCCTCCCTCTTTTTCCTACATTCGTCCCTATTAAGAGCCTGCTCTTGCCAGTTTGTACAAAAGACGTCAAGTTCATCGCGCTATCGGCGCCTTGGTCGGCCTCGACGCCTCCTGTCGCTCTGCGGCTGCCACAAATATTTAGAAGTCTGCTACAAATATTTAGAAGCGGCAAAAATTTAAATAATAAAAAAAAAATTACCCCTATCAAAAACCCGTGGAATTGATTCTACTCTCGATTCTGAACAAAATATTTTCTCAGTTTCGCTTATTCCGGTAACACGTTGTACAATTTGCCGGTTGTTCAGGCAGCTTGTATGGAAAAGTCGAATTTCATTATCGTTTACCAACATGAAAAAGTTGTTCAGGTTTACTTAATACACCGTTACCTACACTCTGTATAGGTACCTGCATTTTACATTCAATGTTTTAACTAAATATCAACAACTTTCCTTTGACAGATATTCCAAACTATATACTTACTGTGTTTTCCTAATGTCGTCAATCTCTGCAAACCGATCGGGCCGTTGCTCTATCTACCCAAAGACCCAAAAACTCTGTATTCCCGAGTTCATATAACCCGAATCTATTCAAGGCGCGAGTGAATAGGCTTCTTCTTGGCAAGTTCGTTTTATCGTCGACCTCATCTCTGTCCTCAGGGCAAGATCGAGGTCAAGAGTAAGCCCATTGCAAATAAAAAGATTATTGTTAGGATAGGTATTTGCCATAAAACAGACAGACACCCTAGGCTTAGCCATAGCTATGGTCCCGATGGCGCTTGAATGGCACCGTTTGGGCACGGAATCTTAAAAAGTGGACCGGTCATTCTCAAGTTTATTTTATTTGCTCTGCACTTATCAATTTTTATTTCTTTACGTACATTGAGACACAATGGCCGAGAAAGATGATATCATTGTCCAATTGATTAGACAGAATTGCTAACTGTATCTTATCGTTGGAAAGAAAAATCCGCTACTTTCCAGACAAGTTAAAATGAGCTATTTTTTAGTTGCAAGTCGAAACGAATTTTGCATGGTTAAGTTACAGGTCAGACTGTGACGTCATAATTTCTGGCCGACGACGTTCTTCTTAAAACTGTGTAGAGGCTTTATAGAACATCAATCCATAACGCGAATAATTAAATAAAATAAAACTTATTTATTTTAGACATTTGCAGTCCATATTACATTTAAAAATAAATATAAATAATAACATGCGTTTTGAAATGTGTCACCGGAAGATATATCGTAGATCATCAATAGCCTAGTAAGTTGATCAACTTTCGAAAAATAATAGACTAGGTACCGAACTCGCGTCTGGCATTTGGTAGAATCTCTCGAATGTGCCGGCAAAGATTAGCACCATCCCATACATATCCGTGGGTGTCGTAAGAGGCGACTAAAGGTTATAAACTGGAGGATGGGCAGCAGCATCCTCCTGAGTATTATACCATCTTACTTAAACTGCGGTCACCTACAACCGCGGTCCACGTTGTCAGCCGTAACGCTGACAAGCGAGGTGATTATGGTACTTCCCCTCCACATTTTTTCAGCAAAAGCTAGAATTCTGAAGGGAGCTCCCTGTCCTGTAGTGAACATTTCATGGGATGTTATGACGATACTTACAACTTTCCTTTGACAGATATTCCAAACTATATACTTACTGTGTTTTCCTAATGTCGTCAATCTCTGCAAACCGATCGGGCCGTTGCTCTATCTACCCAAAGACCCAAAAACTCTGTATTCCCGAGTTCATATAACCCGAATCTATTCAAGGCGCGAGTGAATAGGCTTCTTCTTGGCAAGTTCGTTTTATCGTCGACCTCATCTCTGTCCTCAGGGCAAGATCGAGGTCAAGAGTAAGCCCATTGCAAATAAAAAGATTATTGTTAGGATAGGTATTTGCCATAAAACAGACAGACACCCTAGGCTTAGCCATAGCTATGGTCCCGATGGCGCTTGAATGGCACCGTTTGGGCACGGAATCTTAAAAAGTGGACCGGTCATTCTCAAGTTTATTTTATTTGCTCTGCACTTATCAATTTTTATTTCTTTACGTACATTGAGACACAATGGCCGAGAAAGATGATATCATTGTCCAATTGATTAGACAGAATTGCTAACTGTATCTTATCGTTGGAAAGAAAAATCCGCTACTTTCCAGACAAGTTAAAATGAGCTATTTTTTAGTTGCAAGTCGAAACGAATTTTGCATGGTTAAGTTACAGGTCAGACTGTGACGTCATAATTTCTGGCCGACGACGTTCTTCTTAAAACTGTGTAGAGGCTTTATAGAACATCAATCCATAACGCGAATAATTAAATAAAATAAAACTTATTTATTTTAGACATTTGCAGTCCATATTACATTTAAAAATAAATATAAATAATAACATGCGTTTTGAAATGTGTCACCGGAAGATATATCGTAGATCATCAATAGCCTAGTAAGTTGATCAACTTTCGAAAAATAATAGACTAGGTACCGAACTCGCGTCTGGCATTTGGTAGAATCTCTCGAATGTGCCGGCAAAGATTAGCACCATCCCATACATATCCGTGGGTGTCGTAAGAGGCGACTAAAGGTTATAAACTGGAGGATGGGCAGCAGCATCCTCCTGAGTATTATACCATCTTACTTAAACTGCGGTCACCTACAACCGCGGTCCACGTTGTCAGCCGTAACGCTGACAAGCGAGGTGATTATGGTACTTCCCCTCCACATTTTTTCAGCAAAAGCTAGAATTCTGAAGGGAGCTCCCTGTCCTGTAGTGAACATTTCATGGGATGTTATGACGATACTTACAAGGAAAATCGTGAAACGGGCGCATACAAAGACATTGTTATGTAAATTGTGCGTTTGCGCAGCGCATATAGCATCCGTTAGTTAGGACAATGATGCACCATGAGCCCATGGTCATCATGATACGTTGTGCAAATTGTAATTAGATGCAGCTAGACAAACGAGGAAGTAGACTATATAGATATCTACAGGTGCTACAGGCAGGACTTTACAGGGTGTAACAAAAAAGGTATACCAACCCTGTAGGACGTACATCAGCCCATGAAACTGAACAACTTCCCTAAGGAACATAGGTCTACATACAAAAAAAATTTTACACCTCCCATACAAAATGCAATATCAGCTGATTAGTTTCTATGGGAGGTAAAAAAAACTTTTTTTCGTATTTCGACCTATTCCTTAGGGAAAGTTGTTCGGTTTTATGGGCACACATCCTTCAGAGTTGGTATACCCTTTTTGTTACACCTTGTAGACAGTGTAGACGAACAAGGAAATAGCCGAAGTTGACTTTTTACAAAAATCTACTACGATCTTGACATACCCATTTCCCTCGCAACCCTTTCATACAAGCTTGTCGGTTAAAGGTAATTTCGTTTAGAACGTCCGGTCCTGAATAGTACTAATAGACGATCGGATCGGAATGCTCTGAATTTAGCTCCGTACCACGATATTGCCCATAGCAAAATTGTCGTTTGGGTTAATCCGCAACGCTATTGGACAAAATCGTGGTCCGGAGCTAAATTCGGAGCAGTCCGATCCGATCGTTTGTTGGTACTCTAACAATCGCCTTGGCCTTTCCCTTCCAACGTTTCCATTCACTTTCGGCATTTTTCGTTTATTCATCCTCTGTACTGTATGTACATGACAAAACCATCTCGTCCAACATTTTTTTCTCAATTTTAGTTAGTGTAGGTATCTAAAATAAATTAAAGAAAACAGAAGTAAAAAAAAATTATTGTTTTAAAAACAAGATCACCGTACTTTTTCTTACACCCTGTATTTGACTATATAAGGGCTCCCGCACACGACCGAGAATCGGTGGCCGATTTTTTGTTGGCATCCCGCTCTGACGTGTTATCACCTGAATCTTCCGTCCTTGTCCTGGCCGATAATCGCCCACCGATTCTCGGTCGTGTGCGGGAGCCCTAATACTCGTACTAACGTATAAGGGCTCCCGCACACGACCGAGAATCGGTGATCGATTTTTTGTCGACATCCCGCTCTGACGTGTTATCACCTGCATCTTCCCTCCTTGTTCTGGCCGATAATCGCCCACCGATTCTCGGTCGTGTGCGGGAGCCCTAAGTCCGTCCGAATTTTGTTGTTGAGTTGCTAGCTCTCGAATTATGATTTCCCTAAATTACCTATATAATTTACCTACCTATTTATAAAATTCGCTAATATAGATAAATTTTCTTTTGTTTCAGATTTCTCCGTATCTGGGCATATTGAGATGTTGCCTACAGCAAAACTTTAATCCTACATGTCAAGAAAGAAATCTAGAGTTGTAAATCAAAGACAAAGGAATTTGAAAAGTGATTTTTTCAAAAGCGTGAGATCGAGGACTAGCCGGTCCTTGATGTACTCGACAACCTACAATCCCTGCGCCCTAACACTTTGCATTTCGAAGCAGCATTGCCGCTATTCTGCCAGAGATCCAAGGTTAAGACATTGGTCTAGAGAATTAGAGATTTCGACGTAAAATATACGTCTCATTGGATTTGATATCCAAATTGGTAGTGATCCTAAAGTTCGTTAGAGAACAGGATATATATGCGAACTGGGTACATACCTAGCATCGCACTTAATACCAATTTCCGAAGCTAAATGGACACGGAAAGAGCGTATGCAAATGGAGTACCAGGTAAAGAGCACCCAAAAAAGTATGAACAAAAATTACCTTCCGAAGAGGAGAAGGTTACGTCTCCTCTCTTGCAAAGAACAAACGACATCAAGTTCATAGATGCAGCACACGACGAAAACGATGTGAGAGAAGCTAATAGAACTAAAAACGATCTCAACAAAGTGAATTCTATGAAAACGAATCCTGAAAATGATGGAAATCATCTTGCAGTCACTTATCATAAAAATGAGAATAAGGAAGAAGATGCAACGTCAACAAATGAAGGAGTCAAGTTTTTGGGTTTAGAAGATAATGACAGTATATGCTCAAGCCGACCACCTCAGGAGTCAACACCGCAGATCCCTGATGGAGGCTGGGGATGGGTGGTCGTTGCGGCCTCCTTTCTTATTGCCACCGTAGCTGATGGCCTAGCTTTCTCATATGGACTGATACACGAAAAATTTGTTGAACATTTTCATACCAGTGAAGCCAAGACTTCTCTTATAGGAAGTCTATTTATATCTGTTCCCCTTATAGCGGGACCTATAATGAGCGCCTTGGTAGACAGATACGGATGTAAGAAAATGACAATTTTTGGCGGTGTCGCTTCAACAATTGGATTTGTGGCTGCTGCTTATAGTAGCTCAGTAGAAGTTTTGTACGTAACCTATGGTCTTATGGCAGGTCTAGGAATGGGCCTATTGTACGTAACAGCCGTCGTATCCATTGCTTACTGGTTTGAAAAGCGTCGTAACTTAGCAGTAGGTTTAGGGTCATGCGGTGTCGGATTTGGGACTTTTGTTTACTCACCTTTGACTACATACTTTTTAGAAAATTACGGCTGGAGAAGCGCTTTACTGCTATTAGCCGGCACAGTACTTAATGTTTGCATATGTGGTGCGGTCATGAGAGATCCTGAATGGCTCATCATACAACAAAAAAATCAAAGGAAACTTAACAAGACAAAAAAAACTGCTAGCACTACTTCAATATCGGCTAAATCAGGAGGTGGTGAATCAGTTTATCCCGGAATCGAAGAGTTGAAAATCTTGATGAAAAGTGGTGAAACTCCAGAGTATATCCTAACGACACTAGTCACATCAATAGCCGAAGCTGAAAATTTGGAAGCAGCTACGAAAATGAATGCTGACCTTTCGCAACAGCATAAAGTTAGTTCTGTCATCAACCTTCCGACTTTCTTAAAACAGAGTGAAAAGCTTCCTGTTGAAGTAATAGAACAGTTGACTTCTAATAAACGAATTTATAACATAATTCTTCAAAACTATCCGTCTCTACTAGCATTAAGAAGTAATTCTGAACAAAAACTTCCCATTGAGGCTCCTCCAGAGGTGCCTAAAGGTAAACCTGTCACAATGTCAATGAAACTTAAACTGAGCAAAAAAAAGAAAAAGGATTTTGAGAAAAAACTAGACCATGTCAGAGAGCAACTTCTTCAACCGATCCCGGAGAACAAACCCGCAGTAATATTACCTAAAGAACGTCAAGAATGGTGGACAGATCGCCACTATCTGAGAGAAATTAGAGTCCACCGAAACTCTATAATGCATCGTGGTGCAATGATGAATATAGCGAAGTATAAGTTGCGGGCATCATCTTGTCCAGATATCTACAAGAATTCTATGTGGTCTATGGAAGAAGATCAGAGTGAAAAGGTGAGGTCGCCTGATTTTATTTCCACTAAGTATATTAAAAAGAGTTAAAATTTGTTTTTTGAATGTTTTTTGGTGGTCATCATATCAGCCGAAAGACGTCCACTGCTGGATTTTGGCCTCCCCTAAAGATCTCCATGACGACCGGTCCTATGCTGCTCGCATCCAGCGGCTTCCCGCGACCTTGACCAGATCGTGGTTGATCGTGGTCGTTATTGGTGGTAATCTCTGGAAATGCTAAATCGATTCCAAAAAAATATTTAATCAAGTGAAAGCTACATGTATATCATCATAGCTACCGATTAGGTACCTTTCAAAAAAGTCTCATTTTCCGCGAGAAAGTGTTTGTTTGACTTTGGAACTACTGAAACTATTCACATACAACTTAATAGCAAATTTTTACCGAGAGATAACATACTTACAGGAAAAATGTTTAAAGCAGACAAAGACATGAAAAGCAGTTAGCAACACGTCTGAGGTTTCCTCTTAACTTCAAATTTTAAGTCCACATCACTTTTTTTTTCAGACTTGGTTAAGGCGTGTACTTGACTTGGGCAACAAGACCTTTGATTTCAACATGTTTACGGAATTCCATTTTCTGATGATGAACCTCTCAACCCTGGTTTTATTCATCTGGTTCATTGTACCTTACTTCTACATCTCCAGCTTTATGACTCAAAATGGATACAGTGACGCAGAAGGTGCAGCTATGTTGAGTGTCTTCGGCGTTGCTACAATTATCGGAATTGTAAGTAACCTCATAATACAAGATAAACACATACATACACAACGCCCTTTTCCCAAGGTCACAGAATATTTAAAAACACCCCTACGGAAGTTTTGACCATATTCTCCCACAACTATGACCCCTTTTCTGCCCTCATCGTGGCCAGATCGTGGTATTGGCCATTTCATGATGTGGCCACTTTCATGTTAGTCATGAGAAGGTCAGCCAGCCACATCATGAAGTGATTATTTCTGACAATCTGTCCACGACATATAGGTACATCTATACTCTTTCATACACGCTCTTCAGTTTAGAGTACTCTTGAAGATCGCCCTGAAGTTGGACTTGGAACTATCGCATAGGTTTGGTTGTAGTTGTTTATAGAATAATTGCCAAAAATTTTAATACCAATGTTACACAGGATGTCCCTCATAGTCTGTATAACATTGGTACTATTAAAGCGTATACCGAAAAGTGAAAGGGCTTGTGTAGTAGACAAAACTAAATAAAGTTTCCTTAAGAAACATGTGCTGGAAAATGATTTCAACTTTTCCTACTATCAATGCCAAAGTCCAGTCGAGTTAAGTTTTGTATACTGAGCAAGCCTTTTTAGTTTTTGTTTCACCGTCTTCTACACTCTGTATTATTGAACTAAGAAAAATACATTGCACTTTTTGAAAGAATAATTGCTGAAAATTATTTATGCTCTTGAGAATTTCAGCAAAAATGCGTGGTACTCTGGAGGGTTTTCCACAGTCACCACGCTGTCCACGCTTGTGAGCGTTGCGGCTGGCGACCACTGTTGTTGGTGACTGCAGTATGTAAGATGGTACGATACACGGAAAAATGCTGCTGCCCATCATCCGTTTCATAAGCCCTTAGCCGCGCGTTACGACACCTACGTGTAGAGAGAGATGGGTTGGTACTATTCTTTGCCGGCACCACACGGGCGTCCTATTTCGGAATTTCTCTTTTTACGAGTATTGTGACATTTTACTAACGCATCTCCAAAGCAAAACTTTTCAAAATTGTTTATGTTATTTTCAGGTTGGCCTTGGATGGATGGGAGACTTACCCTGGGTGAATGTGACAAAGACCTACGCAATATGCCTGGTAGTGTGCGGAGCATCTATACTTTTATTTCCAATACTGATTCAGATGATGGATGCTAAAGCAACCTACAGCTTTTATATTCTGGCTTTTAATGCCGTGATATTTGGGCTCATGTTCTCAAGTTCATACGCCTACACTCCAAGTATACTGGTCGAATTGATTGCATTGGAGCGCTTCACTATGGCATATGGACTGGTACTATTAAGTCAAGGAATTGGACATCTCGTTGGACCGCCCATGGCTGGTGAGTTAAGAAGAGTTTCGTTTTTAGGGTTTCAATACCAAAATGGTAAACAAAGGAACCCTTATGGTGCGACTTTGTCTGTCTGTCTGTCTATCACACCTGTATATCTCAGCAACCACTCATGCTATCGACTTGAAATTTGGAATAGTTTTAGAATATGGTTGCTCAACTTAATTGCACATGAAAAAAAAATATGATTATTAATGTAAAGGGGGCCCAAATAGGGGGACAATATTTCAAATTGTCGTTACTAAGTCGAGTGGGCTTAGTCACATGAAAGGGTTTTACATTAACATTCTAAAATATATTTTTGTATCTTTTTACAACTCTTAGTTTTCAAGTTATGATGACAAAATACAATAAAAATACCACCCCCCCCCCCCCCCTCTCCCCTTCCCCCTTATTTCCGAAGTTTAAGAAAGGAAAAATCTGAATTAATTATAGTCGATAGAAGTTTATGTAAATATTACAGCAAAAATAAAAAGATCTTTCTAAGTCGCTCAGTTTTTTAGAAATCTGCAAAAAACCTCTACAAACAAATTTAGTTTTGCGGTCTTAAAAATAGACTTTCAAAAATACTATAGGAAAATCGGAACCCTCGGCACGTGAGTCCAATTTGAACTTGACCGCTGTTTTTTTTTGTTTCGACCATATTATAACACTAAGACACTAAGCTTAAGCTTAGCCGTCTGTCTGTCCGATCTTCAAAGTGCTCTTTTGAAACCACTTGATATTTTATCAGAGTATGTGTTATTATGGTGGATATTGGACACATTTTTTTTATATGCCGAGGATTTCCCTCCATACACGAAACTAGTCTTTTTAGCTCTACAGTAAAGATGGTGATGAGTACAAGCGTCTAACTTGATTTATTATAGAGACGAACCTGTCGTAAGAGATTGATATTTATGCTGTTGTACTTCCTAAATAATATTTATGCTGTTGTACTTCCTAAATAATCTGATTGCAAATAACTCTTATATAATTTTCCAGGCGCACTCAAAGACAAGACTGGCTACTGGGATGCAGCATTCTACGTTGCTGGCATCTGGGTCGTTGTTTCTGGCCTTCTGGTTGGTGTGATCCCATACACGAAAAACTTCAGAATTTGTGGCACCGCACCATTAGCTAAGGACGTCGCAACTGATCCAGAACCAGGGGTCAAGATTATCATAGCCCATTAACACAACTATGTTTATTATATGAAAAGGTTGAATTATATTTATTTGGTATAATTTTTATTATTATGACATTTTGTAGTGAATGCGTTAATTTAGATTCTTATTTAATTCGACATTAATGTACTTTAATAAAATAGCATAAGATTTTTATTATATAAAAAATTGATTTAATTGATAGAGTAGGTAGTATTTTTATTGCATTGAATTTGATTTGTGTGTAATAGATTAGATGCTTACTACTTACACATTGTAGTAAGTGTATTAAATGATTTTCTGATTATTATTAAAACATAAAATAAATAACTTTCTTAGGTTTATATCAAATTTTGTGAGTAATTACTGGTAGTAATTTTTTTATAATTTTAGTTAAGTAGTTTTAACTACTGGCAAAAATCGGCTGAAATGTCCAGAACATTACAGTGCGTACAGTTTTCAAGTAAACCTTAGTAATTTTTTAATACATCGATTTTTATAAAAATAATTTTATTTTTACTCAGGAAAAGTATTGTAGAAAATAAGTTTGCTGAATCTACTTAATAGTTGTGTATGTTACTACAACTTGTAGTTATAAAATAAAAGTTTGCTTTTATATTATAGATATTTTCTTTTATTTCTTCCAGAAAACGATGGGTAGGGCAAGACTATAGCTTAAAGTTTAAAGTATGGCAGTAAGTAGGTATACCAAGCAAATGCAATAATTCATCAAATTAGTTTTAGACAAATAGGTAATTCCCCTCTTAATGTTATCAAATAATTATTATGATACGACATACAAATATGGATGATTCTAACTACAGATAACGAACGTGTGCCTAGTGTACTTTGAAATCACTTGATTTGACTGCAAATTTTTTTTTTACATTTATTAAAGGTAAGTAATTCGCAACAGAAACCCAAATTTAAGGAACCTCGAAACTTAGCCTAAAAATAGAGAAAGAAGGTGACAGTTTTTATTTTTAATTATATTATAGACTACGACTATAATCCATTCTGCCATATGGGAATCGATATAATACGAAAAAAAAATATAACTGCGTTATTTGTGTTCAAAAAGATTTGATATTTTTATACCTGATAAATCTAATAATAATATGTTTTTTTTTGTATTTTTAATTGTATATTCAACTTTCAATACTTTATTTTACATTCCACAATGGTAAAATAAGATGTTACGATAATTATAATTTTCCAAGTACACCAAAGACCCTTCGGTGCACAACAAAGTACAGTTATAGAGGATCGAGTACTAAGTACAAAAATTCTAGGCTCATTGACGCATCGAATGCACCATGCCGAAATTGCTATCCGGTATTATTTAAAGTACTAATAGACGATCGGATCGGACTGCTCTGAATTTAGCTCCGTACCACGATTTTGCCTAATAGCAAAATTGTCGTTGGGGTCAATCCGCAACGCTATTGGACAAAATCGTTGTCTAGAGCTAAATTCGGAGCAGTCCGATACGATCGTCTGTTAGTACTCTTAAAAACAAACAGGCATCGACAGCTTAAACTTTTTCTTTCGCTATTTCTTATACCGTTTAACTTTACCCAGTTGCCAGGGACGTTTCCTAAAAATGGCAACACCACATCTGTCAGCCTAGTGCTGCCAGTTTGGTATAAATTGCTCAAATTTGTGCGTATTTCGGTGTCCAGATATAAAATATTGATTTTTAGGATTCCGTAGTAATCAAGAAACCCTTATAGTGTCCTGATGTCCGTCTGTTTGTCTGTCCGCGGCTTAGCTCAGAGACCTTAAGTACTAGAAAGTTGTTATTTGGTATGAGTGGGTATACATATTAGTCATTCCGACAGTAATAAAATAAAATATTAACAAAAAATTTTTTTTGGGTACCTCCCCTAGACGTAAAGTGAGAATGAATCTTTTTTCTTTTCTACCCCATGGTATGGGGTATTAGATAGGTCTTTTAAAAACATTGTGAGTTGAGTTAAGGATCCATTTGCGAAATGTTAAGTAGAAAAGCGCTTTTTCTTTTATTAGTTGAGTGTCGTCGTCCCCCCCTACCCCTTCTCCCAGCTAAGCGGTTGATATCAGAAAACGTGAAAAATTCACGGTTGTATAGGTGTGTGCAAATGACTTGAACAATGACCTTGGCTTCGCAGAATCGATTCTACATACAAATTGACTTGCGCAAAGCTTCTCCCACCACGCGGTTATTGTTCAAGTTGTTTGCCCCGCACTATAATATACAGGGTTTTTATTAAATGTCTGCAAACCTCTCAGATGGTTACCCATGTAGGTAACTGAACAAATTTCCAGGAACATAGGTCGAAATACGAAAAAAAGTTTCTTTTTTAAACAGATCTTATCACAACTACAACGCACCTATTACATTACAGAAAGGACAACGTGAAGGTCTAAGAGGATGTAATAAAACTGATGTTGTGAAGGTGTTTTAATGTGGGAAGTAGTGGGAACTGATAATTCTAAGATACACTTCCACTCATAATTGAAGAAGAGAAATAAACTATACTCGGAAGCATTCAAAAATAGATTATTATAAAATCATGTACTAAATTATAGAGCACATTTTTTTTGAACATTTTCGTAAAGATCAAATACGGAGTCGGAAACAAGGCGTCGTTTGTGGCAGCACAGCAACATTCGCAACTGGCAACATTCGATTTTAACAATGAATGAATGATGAACGAATGAAAACTAATGAAAACCGGCTCATTATCCCAGATTAGTAAATATATACTAATCTGTGATTAGTAAGTTAATGGGGTCGATTCAGGCGTGGCCGCTAAATTTCCTAAATTTATTTAAGTGTCGCTAAACCGTTTGGTATTCTGTACGCAACTGTCAAAATCAAATGACGGGAGTAAATTGATTTTGACATTAATAAATTTTAACCAATCTACTAAATTTCCGTTTAACTGCAAATTGGTATTCCACAAGCCTCATTTTAAGCGAAACCATAGACAAGAACAGCTAATTTTAGCGGTGATTAAAAACCAGCATGTTAAAATTAAAAACAGCAGATTATTCCAAATGAGCAAAAGCCATACTCTTTCTCTTGCATTTTCTGAAGTTGTGGAAGGAAAGAAAGAAAGAAAAGGCAAAAATAAAACAACACGAACACATTCCGCTGCTGAAAAAATTTGCCCGGCTATTGCCGCCGACGAAATTATTGACGGCTAGCAATTTCGTCTTCTATCTTGCAAACCGGCTGTAGACAAAATTTTTTTCAGACGCATGACACGTGAATGACACAAAGATTTCAAAGATATTGCTGCGAAGTTGACGACAACATCGACGCGACCGAGATAAATAAGAATTCTTAATTTTGACAGGTTGAGGAAATGTTTGTGCTAATTTTGCCCCTGTTTTTCGAAAACTGGGCCATCAAAGATAAAATTTTGGCCTGTTGTCTAAAAAGGGACGAAGTATGTGAATGGACATCTAAGGGATGACTCGTTGCCAAAAGGATCAAAAATCGTTTCTTTTTGGTCAATCTGGCAACTCGGTTCCGATTCGAACTTGACGGTTTTACCTTTATTTTGTCTATGATATTCTTTCCAAAGAAGAGAAGGATAGCTTTTTATGAAATCCATAAGTGGGAACGAGACGGACAGCTTTTTCATTCACTCAATCATTCACTCTTATTTTTAGTTGCCCGATAATATTTTTTAGTTAACATGCCACCCACTCTGGAATAGCAAATTGATTAAAACGTAATTAAAATCTGGATAAAATTTAGGAATTTTAATTTTAGGCTTAACTTTAGCGGCCACGCCTGAATCGACCCCATGTCTCATTATATAGGTACTCATTGAACCGGCTGAAAAAAACTACATACATACCGAAAATCGCAAATGATTTTGGTTTTTGAAAAACCATTCTAAAAACCAAAAAGAATCATTGAATTAACGTTAATCACCTCTTGTCGTCATTTCATTAGTTTCAATCTGTAAATTAATAAGACCGTAATTCGCGCCGCGCCGGTCTAAAATGCACAGGTTAGTATGAATTGCAATTATTTATTAAGTTTTACTCAATGTATTACTTCTAATCTAAATTCATAACTCAAGCGCACATAGGTATATTTTTCTCAAAAGTGTTCACAATTTTTTTAAATGCACATCATTATAACAAAAATATATCACTGTTGTTGTTGTTATCCTAGGGCACCCCGCTGGTGCAAAGGGCCTTCACGAGTTGTCTCCACTTCCCCCTGTCTTGCGCCGTCCTTCTTGCTTCTTCCCACGTCAGTCCAGCAGCCTTGAGCTCGCTCTCGACTGTACGTCGCCAGAAGTGAACGGGTCGCCCAGGTCTTCGTCTGCCACTCGAATGCTATTGACGCCGCGTTTATATCGTTACTTTCGCTGCGCAATTTCTTGTATCATAGGCCTTTGCCGGCATCGGGCTCACAAATCTTCATTACTGATCGGGTCCAGCCAGTAGATGCGGAGTATGGACCTTAGGTCCAAAATATCACTGTGGTTCTACAAAACTATAAAATTGTTTCACCACTACAATTCTATTTGGAGGCCATTCCATTTTCGGTACCTACTTAATACCTATTTACCATTACCCTTAGATAGCAGTCTATCTCGACCACACATATGGACGTCATAAAGCTATCCTGCTGGCAGGATAATTTCTACCCAATTTGAAATGCACCCCTGATTTAGATTCTAACACAATATTTTTACCTACGTTATTCATATGAAGCGCTTTGCAACATCTTTTATAATAAAACTCAGTAGACCTGGGTATAGATATAAGCTTAGTTATAATTTAAATATGAACTTGTAGCTATGCAAGTGGTAATCTGTCCTTGCAAATAAGTCATGCTAGTAGGTAAGACTTGTCAAAGAGTTTTATTTAATTAGACATGGTATGCACAGGAGAAGTTTGGCTGTGATAGTTATTTTGGCATGCATGGATGTACAATTTGCTTGCCTCCCCCCTGCGCTCACCCCCTTGATTATTTTTTTGAGTTCTGCGCATTAACGGTCACAGCCAGTTATTCTGTATATTATATCTAAAATACCCTACCTGCGTGTCTGTACTCTGAATAGGGTGTAAGGAAGAGTGTAACAAAAACTGAAACTTTGCTGACTTTAGATCAATGTGAACAATTTGTATCTAGAGGTCAAATTTCTTTTTTATTTCTTAAAAATATATTTTAGGGAAAGTTTTTCAGTTTTGCTGACTGAGCACGCCTGTTCAAGTTTTGGTACACCATCCCTTATATGAAGCTTACTGCCTTATATTCAAGTTGCAAATAAACTGGCTTCGTCTTGGTGAGCCAGTGCCATCATGGACCTCATCAAGTCCAGAGCAATTCAATTTTATGTATAAAAAAATATTATTTTGCAGAATTGTCCATTTGGACCTAAAAGGTGCACCATGGAGGGTTTCCTACTTAGAAAAGGTAAATCAAAATACCTGCTGCAAAATTTTTATTACAAGAAACTTGGAGCTGTCAAGTGCTGATCTGAGGCCCAATCTCTCTTTTCTTCTTGTACAGAAAAAAAGAGAGAATCGATAACGATTGAGTTCGGCGGTAGGGCCTCTGATCTATGATCCATTTTTTTTGTTTATTCCAACGCTTACCAACACATTGTGCAATTGCATACACTGCTTTTAGTGTCATGGCTGCAAAATATGTTGGTAAGCATTGGAATAAACACAAATAAATAAATTGATTATATAATGAAAGATAGTTAAGGTGATCCGTTTTCCATACAAAAATTCAAATGACTTGCATTGTTACGTGGGACATAAAATTCTGTTGAAAAACGAACGAATACTGCTTTAGTGAAATTTTTCGCTAATTAATACAAAAATACAGTTAATGTACTGAAAGTACTATTTTTGTTAGTAATTTTTGGTTCAATATTAAGATTGTGGGCGTGCGGTCAAAACTGTACGGTTGAGCTTTGTGTGCATGTGTGAGCGATCGTACTCATGTAAACACGGACTGACGAGAGTAATTGACTTTAATGGACATATGGAGATATTTTTCTTATCGAAATTGTTGTTAGGCGTTGAAGTTGCACGATGAAATTTACGCGAATCAACTTTTTGCACATATATAGTTAGTACTTATTGCATAAAAAAATAAAACCCTATATTTGCAGCAGTGGCTCCATCTAGTTGCGTTCGAGGCTAAGCTGGCCGTCACAGATCACCTTAAAGTGTTGTTTTTCTGTCCTTGATCATATCATGGTAAGTACCTGGGCGACCGAGTATGCCCTGTATGATTAAAAATATCGTTGGGTGAGCAAGCTTTGCTACTCAATAACAGATGGCACTGTAAGTTTCTTGAATACACTACAACGCGCTAAGAAATATTAAAAAAGACGGTGAAAACGAATTTTTCCAGACATGAGACCAAGCTAGATCGATTTTTTGCCCCCAAAAACTCCTGTGTACTAAATTTCATCGAAATCATTAGAGCCGTTTTGGAGAAACCGATTACAAATATATCCTATATAATACTATTAAACGAGCAATATTTGTATATAATATATATTTGTAATCGGTTTCTCGAAAACGGTTTTAACGATTTCGATGAAATTTAGTATATATATATATATATACACATATTGCTCGTTCAATAGTATAGGATATCTCAACTCAACTCTCATTAATACTTGTAAAATTTCAGGTAATAATAGTTGCTAAGCAATGGGGAGCAACGGGTGTACTATTTGAATGGGAAGACACTTTTCCTTATTCCGGAGACATAGTGAACATTGGTAGTATAGCTAATAGCAGCAAAGATGATTTATATTCTGTGGAAGAGGTCCAGCATATACTGGGGTTTGTTAAGGCGAACGGAATGGAGCCGGTGAGTTGTAGCAGACTTTTCAATAAAAATAGTCAACAAATCTGAATGATTGTGACATTTTAACTAAATCCATCTCTACCCGTGGGTGTTGTAAGAGGCGACTAAGGGCTTGTTAACCGGAAGATTATATATTATTTCTGGTGGGGATCAGATCACGTGTATGGAGTTATTTCACCCCAAAGGAGAATAGGCAACTGCATCTTTCTATGTATCTTACATACTACGCCCACCAACAACAGCGGTCACCAGCCGCAACGCACAAAAGTAGTTCTAGTCCGAAAACGCTTATTTTTAATCTCCAGTAAAGCAAACCCTAATGAATATGACGTAGCGTAATCGTATCTTGTCGGAGTGGTTCGTCAAGACTTGTCATTCCCTCGACTAGGGATTTGTTTACAAGGAAGTACAAAACATAATTAATTTATTTTCTAATAATGTCTAAGTTTAAAATAGGTACGCAATTGGACCTATGTTCATATAACATTATTTACTTATAACATAGTCATAAATTGATGGTTTAATTTTTACGGGTGCCTCGGGCTGTATACATACCTATATTTTTTATTAATTTAAAATAAGCCTAGGCCTAAGAAACTATGGCGTGACGACCTGTATGCTTTCGAAGCCGATTGGCAAACCATGGCCCGCACACGCGCAATGGTCCATATAGGAGTAAGTGCGTAAACCACACACTTAACTTAGAACTTAGAACCATGGCCCATGATCGTGATCTTGGGAAAGAAAAAGGGGACGCGTTTGTCTTGCAGTGGGACATTAAGTGCACGTCTCCATTAGGCTCACTGTGAGCGGCTTACTGTCCGCAGACTGACTCTGAGCGGCGTATCGGCGGCGTATAACTGAGCCGCCGACCGCGAGCATCGTTCGTAGCGACTCAGCCGCTCATTGAATGAATCCGCAAACGAAACGCCGCAAACTGCGTACAGTACGCGCTGAATGGACACTCCGTTTAAAATATATAGGAAGTCGAACTAGAGGCAAACACATAGCAGCTCACTGTGAGCATAATGAGAACGCGCCCTTAGGGCTATAAAAATACCTTGTATAATGGGTGTTGTGCATAATGATTCTAGATCCAGCTGATCCAAACCATTGGTCACATGGAGTTTGTCCTGAAACACCCGGCATTCCGTTCCTTGAGGGAGTCTGCTCGCTCGGCTGCAGTGCTCTGCCCCTCGCACCCTGACTCCAAGAAGCTGGTGACCTCTATGCTGTCACAAGTTGTGCACTTGCAACCTGATGCTGCGTACATACATATTGGGGCTGATGAAGTAAGTACCGAATAAAATCCCGGCTCAACAAGTCTGACTGCAGGGTATGATGATGAGGATAACGACTCGACTTGACTTAAGTCTGACACCAGGGTATGATGATGAGGATGAGGATAACGACTCGACTTGACTTAACTCTGACACCAGGGTATGATGATGAGGATGAGGATAACGACTCGACTTGACTTAACTCTGACACCAGGGTATGATGATGAGGATGAGGATTACGACTCGACTTGACTTAACTCTGACACCAGGGTATGAGGATGAGGATAACGACTCGACTTGACTTAACTCTGACACCAGGGTATGAGGATGAGGATAACGACTCGACTTGACTTAACTCTGACACCAGGGTATGAGGATGAGGATAACGACTCGACTTGACTTAACTCTGACACCAGGGTATGATGATGAGAATGAGGATAACGACTCCACTTGACTTAACTCTGACACCAGGGTATGATGATGAGGATAACGACTCGACTTGACTTAACTCTGACACCAGGGTATGAGGATGAAGATAACGACTTGACTTAACTCTGACACCAGGGTATGAGGATGAAGATAACGACTTGACTTAACTCTGACACCAGGGTATGAGGATGAAGATAACGACTCGACTTGACTTAACTCTGAAACCCGGTTATGAGGATGAGGATAATGACTCGACTTGACTTAACTCTGAAACCCGGTTATGAGGATGAGGATAATGACTCGACTTGACTTAACTCTGACACCAGGGTATGATGATGAGGATAACTCAACTACTCAACTTATAAAAGTAACGTACTGGCAATTTTGTACCGATAGAGCATCGCGTTTGCATCGCGACTGTCTACTATAAAATTTATGATTTTTTGAAAGATTTTTTTATTTTAATTTTTTAAGTATTTTTTGGTACATAACTTTCACATAAGTAATAAACATATTATGTTACTCGTAGAATTAATTTGTGTTATGTCATTATTTTTTTATGTACTAAGATAGTGAATAAGTACCTAAATATGTATAAAGCCCTCTTTGCTACAGGGTATGTACATATCAATTACTATTGAATGTACACTTTGCAATGAATAAATACTAAATACTACCTTTATTATGCACAAAATAAAACAGAAATTTCAATCGAGCAATCATACGACCAAAAATTTCGGACCTCCTTGCTTCGCTCGGAATAGATACCTTGCTAATTTATTTTACTAAGGGATGACAGCTGCCAACACGTCCCAAATTTTTATGTCAAATCATCTATGACCATTAGGAAATATTCAAAATAACCTGTCAAATCAATAGAACGACGCCTTCACTACATTGTGACGAATTATTTCTTTGATCCTCCTTCTAATAACTCTTGTTTTTTTGTGCATACGACCACCCACGCAGAGTTCCAGCCAAAAATACATACATACATAACATCACGCCTTGTTCCCGTCGGGGTAGGCAGAGACCACAGTTCTCCACCTGCTACGATCTTGACATACTTCCCTTGCTTCCTGAACGTTCATCAATCCTTTCATACATGCTCGTCGGTTTAGGGTACTTTTAACCTGGCCTTTATTCAGAACGTCCTGAATTTGTTCCTGGTACGTTCGCCGAGGCCTTCCCCTTCCAACGTTTCCATTCACTCTCGCCTTGTGGATCTCTTTCATCAATCTTCCTTCATTCATCCTCTCTACATGACCAAACCAAAAAGTCGATGAAATTTGAAATTTTTATTTATTCGATTTTTATCCATGATTTAATTTTCTATTACAGGTTTGGCATTCAGCAATTTGCCCGGACTGCAAGCAACGAGCAGAAAACAGCAAACACAACAAAGCCTGTCTATTCCTAGACCATATTCGCGACTTAGCATTGTTTCTCAAACAACTAAAGCCCAATTTAACTATTCTAATGTGGGATGACATGTTGAGGACTGTTAAAATGGATACTTTAAAAGGTAATGGAAACCTTAGTAACACCACAGATAACATAATATTAAACTACAACCCAAACATACCCGTGGGTGTCGAAAGAGGCGACTAAGGGTTATAAACAAGAGGATGGGCAGCAGCATCCTCTTGTGTATCATACCACCTTACTTACTGCGGTCACCTACAACCGCGGTCCACGGTCCCAGCCGTAACGCTAACAAGCGAGGTGACTATGGTACTTCCCCTCCACATTTTCCAGCAAAAGCTAGAATTCTGGAGGGAGCCCTGTCCTGTAGTGGACGTTACAACTTTCATGGGATGCTATGATGGAACTAACGTTTGGTAACACTGCAGTCGGTTGATTAGAGATAGCAGTGAGGGATTTTGGAGCGACTGAGACACGTATAGTTCCATCCTGCTCTTACAAATAGCTCTACCCTGCCGTCATTCTCATGAAACTACAGTACCTGGGCGACCAAGCTTCGCACTGTATAATCTTAACCAAAGCTCACTAACAGATGGCTTTGTAGTGTTTCTGAAACAAGCTATTTTGAAAAAATGCTCAAAAAATGTTTGAATGTGTATGGAAACTACGGTGTGACTGATAAAACATCTTGATCTGTTTATGGGATTTTTGTACTCAAAATGACCAATGGATCAGACCAATTAATAAAGTCTTGCGAATTTCCAAAAGCGGTAGAACAATTTTTTTTTTCCATTTTCCCTCCATTTCTGTAAGATTTATTTATTTTTTATTACTTAGAGGAGATTGACTTTTGAATTTCTGCCGCAAATAAGCACTGCTGGCTTATTGGGTGATTCGGACACTCGCGTTCGGACACCGCGTCCGAAACAGGAAAGTACATACAATAAATTTTTTGGAGTGGGTGTTTCGGCCACTTGCTTTTTTTATGGCTTTTTTTGGAAAAGTAACATCAGCAACCAAATCAAATAATATTTTAGTTTTACTTCATAGCATGCGTAAAAATATTTAAATAATTACTAACTTGTTTCGTTTACAGAGAGTCCTTATTTTTTTTTATCGCAAAGTGGACTTTCTTAAAAATATCATTGCTTATTTTTGACGGAGCCTTCTTAGTTACCCAAAAGGTGAAAAACGGGACTCTATTAATATGTCTCCGATGTCTGTCATCCATCAGGCTGTATCTCATGAACCGTAATAGGTACTCGTAGTCTTAGTCTTTCTGTTGCTGCTATAACCACAAATAATATAAATAAAAATACAAGGGGGGTTTCCCAATAAGTTCCAATTGTGCTCACTGTTTGTTAGCCCTAATAAATAAAATAAAATAATAAATGTGTTTTAGGCGATTTTCGCTCCATATTTTGTTTGGGCTTAAACTTTGGGTGATTTTTTAGGGTTCCGTACCCAAAAGGAAAAAAACGGGACCCTATTGATATGCCTCCGATGTCTGTCTGTCCGTCTGTCAGCGGGCTGTATCTCATGAACCGTAATAGTTAGAAATTTGAAATTTTCACAAATTGTGTATATCTGTTGCCGCTACAACAACAAATACTAAAAATAAAAAAAAGCTAAAAATTAAGGGGGGCTCCCAAACAGCTAAAGGGGGGAGCGTAAAAAAAAGTTTGACATACCCCATCGAGTGGGATATCGTTGTTTAGAGCTAGTTAAGTAGATAAATACTTTATTTTTTGTTTGAAAAAATATTTAAAAACAAAGGAATAAGATGCCATCAAAGTCAGATGTTTTTACAAAATTTTGTTTGAGCTGTATCTCATGAACAGTAACAGCTAGACAGTTAAAATTTTCACAGATTATGTATTTTTCTTGCTGCTATAACAACAAATACTAAAAACAAAAAAAAGTAATAATTAAAGGGGGGCTCCCATATAAAGACCTGTTTTTTTTATAGGCGATTTCTGTTTTAGCTCTATTTTAAAAAACGGGATCATTTATAAACGTGAAAGTTGGTATGTATATGAAATAAAAACAAATAATAAATACTGGTCAAGCGCAAATCGGACCCAAAAAATCTAGCACAGTAAGTTACTGAAATTTCAACTAATACAATTAATATTACGTGGTGGTACGGAACCCTCCGTGCGCGAGTCTGACTCTCACTTGGCCGGTTTTTTTTCTTTATTGTTTGTGCTAGGTTTGGTAAGAATAATAATGAGACTGATTTAAAAAAATATATGTACACGTAAGACTGATTTGAATGTTGGTTCTGTGATAATTTTGATATTTTATGACTTTAAAATAATTTAAAAAAATCATTCTCTTTTTACTTTTTATGTTGATTTTTGTAATTATTTTAATAGTTATTATTGCATTGTAAAAAAAGCGGCTTCTCCATACAAACTGTCCAATCAAGTTTTCAATTTTGTATGGAGAGGCCGATTTTTTTTTTCCATTTCCTGAAAGTTTTGTTCGCTGAAAGTTGTTCATTTACGTTGCCTGATCATGCCCTTTCTGTATTCGGAAGGCTGTCCCTTACACCCGGTATTAATCCTTCCTAAGGTTTGCGATGCTGTCTGTACAAAATATGCTCAAAAAAAGGGAGCGTCCGAAACACCCACTCCAAAAAATTTATTGTATGTACTTTCCTGTTTCGGACGCGGTGTCCGAACGCGACCGTCCGAATCACCCACCAAGCCGCACTGCTGAGTTCTTCGAAAAAGACAATTAGACGACAATGGAAAGGTATGATGGTACTAAAACGTGTGAATCTGCCCATAAAACTGAACAACTTTTTCCAAGGGACATAGGTCGAAATACGAAAAACCTTTGACCTCCCATACAAAATACGCATTCAGCTGATGCAGTTAATATCAAAAATTTGGTCATAAATTGATTTTGTTCTATGACCTATGTTCCTTGGGAAAAGTTGTTCAGTTTTATGGGCAGGTTCACACCCTTTAATATTAACATACCTTTTCGTTACACGCTGTATATTTTCAAAAACTTAAAGGTCATGACCAGTCAACGAAACTGAACGCACTACTTTTAGTGAATGAAACTTTCAGAAAAAATATCTGCATCTCCATACAAAATTCTGAATTTGATCAAACAGTTTGTGTGAAGAGCCGAAATCTTTTTCATTTCCTAAAAGCTTCAATCAACTTTCAGTTGTTCAATTCCGTTGAGTAATATGCCCCTTAATTTTTGTTCGCGTAAGTAATAGTACCTTGTCGACCGAGCTTCGCTCTATAATAGCCGCCTCAACATCAAAATATCATCGGGTGAGCAAGCTATGCTACCCGCCAACAGATAGCGCTGTAGGTTTCTGTCTAAAACCCGTATTTAAAAATGCTTTAAAGACGGAGAAAACGAATTTTCCCAGATAAGACACCTATCTAGATCAATTTCTCGCTCCCGAAAATCCCCGTATGGTAAATTTCATCGAAATTGTTAGAGCCGTTTTCGAGAAACCGATTACAAATATAGGTGTAAGAGACGGTGCACCGAAAACTGAAAGGGCGTGCTTAGTCAACGAAACTGAACAACTTTCACAAAGAATCATCTTTGGTTAATGAAAATAAATTTTGACCTCTCCATACAAACTGTTCGACCAGACAGAGCAATTTGAGGTCAATTTTTTTTTAATTTCCCAGAAATGTTTCTTTGGGAAAGTTGTTCAGTTTCGTTGACTGAGCACGCCCTTTCAGTTTTCGGTACACCGTCCCTTACACCCTTCATTATAAATACAAATATTGCTCGTTTAATAGTTTAGGATTTTCAGCCACAATGTTTTTATTTTCAGAATACAAACTAGGCGATCTGGTGGAGCCAGTATTATGGCATTACAACGCTAAGGACTGCTTTAGAATAGACCCGAGTCTGTGGGAGATGTATCGCCAAGTGTTCCCGAGGGTTTGGGGCGGCTCGGCGTTCAAAGGCGCTCATGGAAGTTGCTGCGTAAGTTTTACCACTCATCATACATAACATATGTATTTATTTATATATATTATTATTGTTATATATTTATACTATATATATATTTATTTAATATGGTAAGTATTTGTTGTAAATTTAGTTTATAAGTATTTATTAGAATGTATTATTTGCATCACTTGTTTATTTAATCTTATTACTACTTCTATTATTAATATTTGTGTACACATTCTTGTCGCCGTCTATATCCTCTGTTTTACCAACGTGTGGTTGGCTGGAAGAGATCTCTTCAAAGAGATAAGCTCGCCATTGTGAACTTCTTTTGTAACTATGTATATTTATGTATGTGTACAATAAAGAATAAATAACATCACATGAAACGTCCACTACAGGACAGGGAGCTCCCTCCAAAATTCCAGCTTTTCCTGAAACAATGTGGAAAGGAAATACCATAGTCACCACGCTTCTTAGCGTTACGGCTGGCACCATGGACCGCGGTTGTTGGTGACCGCAGAATCTAAGATGATACGATACACAGAAGGATGCTGCTGCCCATCCTCTGGTTCATTAACCTTAGTCGCCTTTTATGACACCCACGGGTGATACTATTCTTTTCCAGTTTATTGATAATGATGGATAAAAGTAAAAATACACCTGAAACCCAGATATGCCCGTGTACCCTTCGTAACATCACATGAAACGTCCACTACAGGACAGGGAGCTCCCTCCAGAATTCTAGCTTTTGCTGGAAAAATGTGGAGGGGAAGTACCATAGTCACCTCGCTTGTTTGCCTTACGGCTGGCACCCTTAGCATGTACACACGACCGCACATCGGTAGAAACACTTTTGGACCTTATGGCGTGGTAATAGAGTTGAAAAAGTTTCTACCGACAAGCGGTTGACCGTACCAAGTAAGCATAATTTGTATGTTTACTGACCTTAGACAATAAATAACACATTGTAATTGTTTGCAAAAGTAAAACATTTTGTTCTACTCTTATTTCTAATGAAATCATATCTTTCAATCGCGAATTCTCGTGTTTACGTCATTGTGCAACTGTATCGTATATCATCTGTTTTTATTGAAACTTGAATTGCATTGAAGTGAAGTTTCATCAATTAGACTCTTTAAGAGGATATGTGAAAAGATATTCATTTGACAGTGGGCGCAGTCTTCTCGCTTGAACGAAAGAGATAAAGTGATTACATCCGCAACGCATTAGATTGCGACAGATATACTGTGCGTTTACCCAAACTAAATGAGGTAAGCGCCCGATATAGTATATCGACGTTTTGTAAAATAAATTTTAGGTTGGGCATATAATAGCAACTACGAATACCTTTCTGTATACTTAATTTCACTACTTAAAACACCTCAGATTCCACAAAAAGAGCAAGGAATGAAAATTGAAGAGGCAACTTTGGATTTTTATTTTGTCGAGTCGATTTTCCTTAATCATGTTTTGGTCTTAGTAATATTATCACTTGAACGGTCAAGAAACACATACTTGAAAATCATGACAAGATGCTGAGTAAATAAAAATATGTTTGTCTTCAAAATACCCAAAAAAAATTACATATCGTCTTAATTTTCTACTACGTTTTATTTCCTAATGCTATGGCAACACTTAAAAAAATTTACATGGTTTAAATTATTTTAATTTATTAGGGTCTTGTTGCCAAGTCCAGCATCACTTGCTTATTTAAAGAGTCCGTGACAATAGAGGCTATTAAGTAACTTAGACCCTGTCCAGAAAGGGCGAATTCGCCGCGATTTACTCGCGCGTGTTTCGCGCGTTCATATGGACGCACACAAGGCGCTCCTAGTATCTCGACTCGCGTGAGCCGAGAAAATTCGCGCGATGCTTTTGGACGCAATGTATTGACACGAGCGTCAGCATGGGTTTGTTAGTGGAAAATCTACTATCAGTAACTTACTTGAGTACAAAACGTATTTATGTGATTCTTTTGCAAAAAGAGGTCAGGTAGACGCCATATACACCGACTTCAGCAAGGCATTCGATAAAGTTGACCACAACTTACTTGTTGCGAAGCTCGGTGCATATGGGGTCCATGGCAGTTTACTTAGATGGACGGAATCGTATCTCGAACATCGTAGTCAACTAGTAACAGTGAAGGGCTATGTCTCTTCACCAATAGTGGTCACATCTGGGGTCCCACAGGGATCGCATTTGGGACCATTGTTTTTTACAATATTCATCAATGACCTTGCCAAAATACTAACATGTCCATTTCTACTATACGCCGACGACCTCAAAATTTATAAATCGGCTGATAGCATGGCTGACTGCCGAGAACTGCAGGAAGATCTTGATCGTGTTTCCCGCTGGTGTCATGAAAATAAAATGAGTCTTAACATTAGTAAATGCCAGGTCATATCCTTTACAAACAAAACTAGACCACTTCACTACACCTACACTGTCAATAACGCAACACTAAGTCGAGTATCGGTGATAAAGGACTTAGGCGTTTATTTTGATTGTAAACTCACTTTTAGAGAGCACTTCACCTACATAATAAATAAAAGTAACAAAATGATGGGGTTCATTATTCGCACCACCAAAGCTTTCAAAAATCCTTATAGTACAATCCATCTATATAATAGCTTAGTAAGAACAGTTCTTGAATATGGCAGTGTGGTGTGGTCACCCCACTATAAAATACATATAAATAATATCGAACGTGTTCAAAAACGCTGTCTTCGTGTTCTGGCCTACCGCATAGGCGCCAAAAGAACACTTCACAACTACGAAGATAGATTACATAATTTCAATATGTGTACTTTGGAGACTAGACGGAAATGTCACTCACTGTTATACTTGTATAAGATCATACACGGTTTAATAGATTCGCCGAATTTTATATCACAAATTAGTTTTAATACTATCTATAGGGTCCGCAATTCTAGACTTTTTGTTTTACAGGTGTATAAAAACAACACTTCTTTTTATAATCCTCTCGTAAATATGTGTCGTCTTTATAACGAATCTGTGGTGGATAACAAAGACATTGACATATTTGAAACTAAGTATTTTAAGTTCCGTAAAATCATAATGTTGTATTCTCCCTAACAATCATAACACAAATTCTCACTCAAATATATTACTACCCGCAATCCAAATCGATACGTTAGTAGTTTGTTGTTTTGTTGTTTCGCTACTGTCACACACTGAATTGTTTTGTGTTTATTTACTTTAAGGTTTTTTGTAAGTAATATTGTATAAAAAGTGAAAATATTCCTTGAACTTTTGTTAGAAAGCACTTGTTAGTACTGCAAATATGCTATGGACACGCGTTTGGAGTGCAGTCAGGCACGAAACAATGTTTTCATTCTCTTTATATATAATGATTGTACTTTGTTGTGTGTTCTTAATAAAATAAAAATAAAATAAAACACCCAGTACCTCGCCGACGCGCGTAGAAACTCGCGCGTAACAATTCGCCCTTTCTGGACAGGGTCTTAGGTCTCGTGTACCGCATAGGGCGCAAGGACTCGACGGAACCGCTAGGATACACTGGATTGTTAAAGCCTGCAGTAGACGTTGGCCCAAGTGTTGGCTGCGCCGGCTCGGTAAGCTTGATGACAGCGTTCACACATTGGCGCGGCTTATTCTGTGTAGCTCTGGCAAGCAAGATGGACGTACACGCGGAGACTATCGCTGTCGCTGCAATGTACATACGGGGTGTCCTATAATTAGGCCGTCACGCTGACACCGGAGGTAGATGGATTTAAGGTGCATCAAATAAGCTTAAGACTGCACTCCGCGCACACTAGCGCCCTCATCAGAATTTAATTAATTTCTTTGAATTGGAGACCAAAATGAAAAAATTGAAGAACGGCTAAGTGTTCTTTGGCAGGATAGCGTTATTTTAAACTATTACAATAAGCTTTATGTAATCTTGTTTATTCAAAATCCTTTGAACGGAACGCGGTGGCCACCAATTTCCGTTTTAAGGATTTTGAATAAACAAGATATCATAAAGCTAATTGTAATAGTTTAAAATAACGCTATCATGACAATGAACACTTAGCCGTTCTTAAATTTTTCATTTTGGTCTCCAATTCAAAGAAATTAATTAAATTCTGATGAGGGCGCTAGTGTGCACGGAATGCAGTCTTAACATGCCTATAGAAAAGTGTAATGAGTATTGAGTATGCCCAGTTTCATTGATTTTGATTTTTTTTTAATATTTTTTTTTTATTTGATGCGCCTTAAGGTGATCCGTTTTCTATACAAAAATTCAAATGACTTGCATTCTTCAAAAACGAACGAATACTGCTATTTTTAGTTAAATTTTTCGCTAATTAATACAAAAAATACAGTTACAGTTACAATGTACTGAAAGTACTATTTTTGTTAGCAATTTTTGGTTCAATATTACGATTGTGGGCGTGCTGCAATGAGATTTTATAAAGAACTAGAGACACATTCGCGCTCAAAAAGTGTCCAAGGCTCATCTCCTCACCGCGTGGCTGCGTGAGGAGATGCGCATTAGTCGTGTTATGACCGCGTCATGAAAACAATGTCTAGCAATGCCAACGTGTGTTGTGAAAAACTGTGCAAATAATACCAGAAACTCGCAGAAAAAATATGGTGTATCATATTTTATGTAATTATATTAATAAATCTGTTACTTAACAGTCAATATTTGAATTCTATTCGCAATTTTCATTTTATTTCAATAAATTAAAATTCCCGCGCGTCGCTGAGGCCATGCCGAAGCGCCTTCTCTTTCACAAGGTTATAATTACTGAGGAGCAAAAGAGACAAACGTACTCCGTCTAAACCTGCTTCAATTCTTCCACTCGAAACATAAGAGACATGGAGACTCTTCAACACTAAAATTATTTTATTTGGACTTTTTTTTTAAACATTTGATTAAATTACATAGCAAAAAAAGATAATGACATAAATTAAAAAGAAAAGTAAACGACAGCTTTATAATAAACTAAGATTGTCGCAGGGCAATACATTTTTTTTTAAATTGAAATTGAATAAAGGATACAAATATTTTTAGCATTTTATTTGAAAGAGCGACTCCGATCAATTTCTATGTTCTATTCCGAATAGTGCCAATGTTCGAATTTCAAACACTCGTTCATACATTCGAACT
Source organism: Athrips mouffetella (assembly GCA_947532105.1). Classification (NCBI taxonomy): domain Eukaryota; kingdom Metazoa; phylum Arthropoda; class Insecta; order Lepidoptera; family Gelechiidae; genus Athrips; species Athrips mouffetella. Next base: position 3,009,073 of record OX383969.1, on the reverse strand, counting down.
TCGGAAGGACATAACGATCATTGCGTACAAATGACATTGCACCTTATACTAACAATCCTAAGTCCTAATTTGGTATCATGTGTTTTTTGTTATCTATATAACTTGATGTATAAGTATGTATATTACCGCTAGGACATTTTAACAAGAAAAGTCTTTAGCAACTGTGGGTCTAGTTGTTTATCGTTGGTCTAAGGCGTGCGGTCAAATCTAAGGCGTGCGGTCAAAACTGTACGGTTTTGCTTTGTTTGCATGTGTGAGTGATCGTACTCATGTAAACACGGCCTGACGAGAGTAATTGACTTAAGTGGACATATGGAGATATTTTTCTTATCGAAATTGTTGTTAGGCGTTGAAGTTGCACGATGAAATTTACGCGAATCAACTTTTTGCACATATATAGTTGGTACTTATTGCATTAAAAAATAAAACCTTATATTTGCAGCAGTGGCTCCATCTAGTTGCGTTCGGGGCTAAGCAGGCCGTCACAGATCACCTTAAGTCCATCTACCTCCGGTGTCAGCCTAATTATGAGACAACCTGTATACAGCGCTTTTAATTTTTATTTCCAGCTGCACCATATTTGAAAAAAAAAAACTAAATGATTTTTACTTATTTAAAATATAACGTCCATCCGCTCCTACGCACTTATTTGAAATGAAGGCACGACCAACGTGTGGACGCCGTTTGCTGCTCGCGGCAAATCCCTTTGACTCGTGCATAAAAACCCGACAACCGATGGCACGCCGGCGAGCGTTTGTCGCAAACGGCAAACTCACGCAAACGGGTCTAGTTGACGTTGGCCGCGGTGTAAAGTGTTAACTGTCACACTAACAATTAATGAGCTCGATAGATGGCGCTGAGTGATTTCTAAAACGCGCTATCGAGTTGACTTCCGGTTTTGACGACCGTCTCGCCCTCACTCTCGCTGACTTGGTGCGGCAAGTGGCAACTGTCACACTAACGATTAATGAGCTCGATAGATGGCGCTGAGTGATTTCTAAAACGCGCTATCGAGTTGACTTCTGGTTTTGACGACTGTCTCGCCCTCACTCTCGCTGACTTGGTGTGGCAAGTGGCAACTGTCACACTAACGATTAATGAGCTCGATAGATGGCGCTGAGTGATTTCTAAAACGCGCTATCGAGTTGACTTCCGGTTTTGACGACCCTCTCGCCCTCACTCTCGCTGATTTGGTATATACTAATCTGTGATGTAAAGTGGTAACTGTCACACTAACAATTAAGGAGCTCGATAGATGGCGCTGAGTGATTTCTAAAACGCGCTATCGAGTTGACTTCCGGTTTTGACGACCCTCTCGCCCTCACTCTCGCTGATTAGGTACCTGGCTTCTTATTATTAACAATATTTTTAATTTTTGATTACTGTAGCTATTTTCAGCGACGGTGTGTAAATGATAGTGCATCCATAGGCCGGCCAAGATATCAGTATAATACGTACGTACGTACCCAATAAGTTAAAATATCTAGTGCGGTCAGTTAGCTATTTCACGTAGACACAATTTACAATTTCACCAATTTTTTTCCAGGTAGGTACTAGTTAGGTACATAGCTCTCAATTTTTGACAGCAGCCAATTCTTGAATTTACTTTGGAAATTTTTTGAAATTCAAGAATTGGCTCCTATCAAAAATTGAGAGCTATGTACCTAACTAGTACCTGGAAAAAATTTGGTGCAATTTGGAAAAGCGTATTAAATTTGCGCGAGTCCGTCACGCACTTGACATTTTTTTTTATTCATCATAACATACCATGAAACGTCCACTACAGGACAGAGAGCTCCCTCCAGAATTCTAGCTTTTGCTGGAAAAATGTGGAGGGGAAGTACCATAGTCACCTCGCTTGTTAGCGTTACGGCTGGCACTATGGACGGCGGTTGTAGGTGACCGCAGTTAGTCAGATGTAAGATACAAAGGAGGATGCTGCTGCCCATCCTCCAGTTAACCCTTAGTCGCCTCTTACGACACCCACGGGTATGTATGGGTTGGTACTATTCTTTGCCGGCACCACACACATTTTTTATTATTTGTTGTTATTCTACAGCTTATGCACTATTATAAACATACCACTTTTCTCAGTGTTCCCGTATTCACGATAGAGCTAAAACAAAAATCGCCTAAAAAAACCGGCCAAGTGCGACTCGGGCTCGCGCACCGACGGTTCCGTAGAAACCTGTAGGTATGTAAGTAAAAATTATGGTATTTATTGCTAAAAAAAAAGTATTATGTGATGTAAGTAATAATTTAAGGTTTTCGGAAGTTTTCCTTTATGTGTGCTATTAAACGTTGCTTCATGTCAAATTTCAAGATACTAGGTCGACTGGAAGTATCCTGTAGGTTTTGATTCCCTTGCGAGTAGTTTCGACTTTCAAAAAATGCGGCCTAAATTGCTGTTTCTTTATGTCCCTCAACACAGAATCCTCAGAGAAAAAAACTGCATAAAAACTTATTTTGACGATGCCAAAAAATAGTCATGAAATAGTCATAAATAGTCACCATAAGGAAAAAAATAGTCGCGTTACAATTCTAGAGTTATAGCTATGGTTTGCTGAGGATTATGGGCATAGGCTATAGACAGAATCCTCAGTTCTGATGCAAGCAAACCGTGGGGACTATCGACTTGGTCTTTATTTTAAAAAATAGTCATGAAATAGTCGTCTTGACTTCCAAATTCTCAAAAATATTCGTTCAAGGATTTCAGAGTTACAGGGGTAGCTTGCTGAGGATTCTGTGCATAGCATTTCACGGACGCAGATTCCAGCAGAACGTTTAGGTTTTTCTGTTTGATACTGATGTCAAAAAATAGTCAACAAATAGTCGTCTCAAACCATAATCACTTTGGTCTGGTTTACCTTGTAGAAGTATGTTAAAAATGCATGTTAACTTCGCCATACATTTTTCAACTCAAGTACAGTCGTGTTCAAAATGCATATCATCTTTGATGGTAACTATTTAGTTACTTTTTTTTTATGTATTTGGAACCCAATATAATTAATTATGTAATAAAAAGCAAAGTTTATTTGTTTTCATGTTAAATAATATAGCTTAATAAACTACAATATGTGTTTTAAACTAAAATAATAAAAAAATCTTGTTTATGAATATATTCAGTGCCTACAGATTATTTTTAAGTTAGTTTTTTGTATAAATCACAGTCTTCGTACTTATGTCCGTTAAATGGTTAAATGAGTAATACAGGGTGATAATTTTATTGCGTGCCATAGCTTAGGGGGTGTTTCAGTAACGATAAAGGAACACAAAAAAAAATCTACTTTTAAAAAATTCTGAAAATTTTAAAATTAGCCCTACGCAGAGGGCAATAACCCGCAGCGCAATGACCCGACCGAGGCTGCGCTTTTAACGAGCTGCTGTTAGTTTTTGAATTTACATTCAATTTTTAAGTAGGATTATTGAAAAAATGGAAGTCCTAATTTGGAATAACGCGTTGTGTATTTACTGCTTCCATAGGCTGTAGTGTAAGTTAACTTTACATTTCATATAATTACCGTAGAACACGGCAATTGTCGTTGTAATAGCAACACTGTAGGGCACTTCAATACGCGCCGGCGGCGGCGGCGAGCGCTAGCTCGGTAACACAATTCGGTCGAGCCGAACGCCGCCGTGCTGTTGGTTAAACATATCTCGTCTCAGAATATTGGTGCTTTTTCTATTATACGACCCACGTTAAACATTTCCAACTCTGTTACTATGCCATTAAGTAACTGATTTGTATTATTCTAGTGATGTTCTATTGGGTAAAAGAAACACATATGCAACGACATTAAAATTTTTAATGAATAGTTAAATGCGTAGGCAAACAACATTGATCAATCAAGAAATTTGTAAAGTTAGTATAGTTAATTTAGTAATATTTGCGAACCTTCCAATTATTATTAAAGTATTTTTATTTACTGAATGCATCTGGGTTTAAGCCCGATATTCTAGTTTTACCTTTCCTTAAACGTGGAACCTACATTATAAGTTTTTAGACCAAAAGGTTGGGGCTGTGCACTTATATATCAGTCGGTTTATCCTCTTATTTATCTAATAAAAATAGATAACACTAAAATAGGGTCTGCAACAATATATAAAAATAAAAGCCTCTAACAATATCAAAATCCATTTTTTTTGACAACTTGAAATCAATATCAAATAATTTTGTGTACGCGACTGTACAAAGGAAAAATGTATGGCGAAGTTAACATGCATTTTTAACATACTTCTACTAGGTAAACCAGACCGAAGTTATTATGGTTTGAGACGACTATTTGTTGACTATTTTTTGACATCAGTATCAAATAGAAAAACCTAACCGTTCTGCAGGAATCTGCGTCCGTGAAATGCTATGCACAGAATCCTCAGCAAGCTACCCCTGTAACTCTGAAATCCTTGAACGACTATTTTTGAGAATTTGGAAGTCAAGACGACTATTTCATGACTATTTTTTTAAATAAAAACCAAGTCGATAGTCCCCACGGTTTGCTTGCATCAGAACTGAGGATTCTGTATATAGCCTATGCCCATAATCCTCAGCAAACCATAGCTATAACTCTAGAATTGTAACGCGACTATTTTTTTCCTTATGGTGACTATTTATGACTATTTCATGACTATTTTTTGGCATCGTCAAAATAAGTTTTTATGCAGTTTTTTTCTCTGAGGATTCTGTGTTGAGGGACATGTTTCTTTGATTGCGTTGATATAGAAGTTTGATTTTGTTACAGCTTAAAGGTATTAGAGACCTGAGTATTTGATATGACGCGTTCATGAGGAAAGGAGTAGTAAAATAAAATTATTAAAAATATTTTTATTATATGATGTAACTAAAAATTGCTTTTCGAAATTTTTCCTTTTTCTGAGCTATGAGACGTTGCTTCGTACCAAATTTCAAGATTTTGAGTTCACGGGAAGTACCCTGTAGATTTTGATTCCCTTGCGAGTGTCGAAAAATTGCGGCTTAAACGGCTGTATCTTTTGATTGCGTTGGCTTAGAAGTTTTATTTTTTCACAGCTCCAAGAAACAGTAAACCTGAGTATTTGATACCTTGATACGTCCATGCGTCCCTGAGAAAAAGGGTCTTGACAGACAGACGGACAACAAAGTGATCCTATAAGGGCTCCGTTTTTTTCCTTTTGAGTTGCGGAACCCTAAAAAGCTTTTTATTTATTTCATTAAGTGGTTAGAGCGTTCGGGTCTCTATCTGGAGGTTCTTGGTTCGATTCCCGGGGACACTGTTAAAAAAAACTATTTGTGAGTCTTCCCAAGTTTTGTTAAGACATTGTAGAAAAGTAAGATGATTCCGTGCTTCGGAAGGCACGCGAAGCAATTAGTCCCGGCTACTACAGAAGTAAATGTTAATGAGCCACGTCAGAGGCCTTTGGCGGCTCAACAACTCTGACACTAGGGTTTGTGAGGTCGATCATTGATCTTTCAACCCACACGAAATCATGATAACAGTAGTTATTTAAAAAAAAACCGGCCAAGTGCGAGTCGCACTCGCGCACTGAGGGTACCGTACCACCACATAAACATAATTGTATTAGTTGAAATTTCAGTAAGTTAATGTGCTAGATTTTTTGAGTCCGACACGCGCTTGACCAAATTTTATTATTTGTTGTTATTTTATAGCTTATGCACTATAAACATACCAATTTTCAAGTTAGTAAGTGTTCCCGTTTTTAAAATAGAACTAAAACAAAAATCGCCTCAGCGACCATCCAACTTGACCCCTCTCTTATATGAAAGTTCTTGAAACGGGAGCTCACCAAAATTGGTTACCATTAGTTGGGAGAAAAGTTGAAATATTTAATTATTTCAGACTTTTCCCATTATTTGTACTGTGAGACCTAGCTTCTTGCCAAATTTCATAATTTTAGGTCAACGGGAAGTACCCTGTAGGTTTTGCATTTTTGAATAAATGTATGGAGATGAGGACATAAAATGCCATATCTTTTGATTGCGTCGTTGTAAAAAATTGAAATTTTCAGATCTTGTGTGGTTCATGGATCCTAATATATGGTATTAGTTTCAACCTGATACATTCACCCGTTCGTGAGATAAAGGGTCTTGACAGACAGACAGACAGACGGACAACAAAGTGATCCTATAAGGGTTCCGTTTTTTCTTTTGAGGTACGGAACCCTAAAAAACCGGTCAAGTGCGAGTCGGACTCGCGCGCCGAGGGTTCCGATATATCTATAGTATTTTTGGAAGCAATAAAGTCCATTTTTAGGACCGCAAAACTAAATTTGTTTGTAAAGGTTTTTTGCAGATTTCTAAAAAATTGTGCAACTTAGAAAGATAATCTTATTTTTGCTGTAATATTTACATAAACTTCTATCGACTGTAATTAATTCAGATTTTTCCTTTCACAAGCTTCGGAGATAAGGGGGGAATGGTATTTTTTTGACATTTTTCATCACAACTTGAAAACTAAGAGTTGTAAAAATATACAAAAATATTTTTAGAATGTACAAGTAAAGCCCTTTCATAAGTCGCGTCATAAGAGTTCCTTTTTTTTCCGTTTTTGGTATTGGAACCCTTTAGTCTTTAAGTTGCCCGTAAAACTAAAGAATAGTACCGTACCGGTGGGTGTCGTAAGAGGCGACTAAGGGTTAATGAACCAGAGGATGGGCAGCAGCATCCTTCTATGTATCGTATCATCTTACATTCTGCGTGCACCTACAACCGCGATCCATGGTGCCAGCCGTAACGCTGACCAGCGTGGTGACTATGGTACGTCTCCTCCACATTGTTTCAGCAAAAGCTGGAATTTTGGAGGGAGTGCCCTGTCCAGCAGTGGACGTTTCATGGGATGTTATGAGGCTGTAAGTGTGTATTTATAAATCCGAAGATTGTTTATCTTTCAACACTTGTTTTTCAGATAGTCGCCCCGGTAGTTCGATACGCAAGTAACCACGAAGCGTGGAAGGAGGAAATTAAAAAGTATGAATCACATTTGAACTTCGCTGGAGTTATACTTACGGGCTGGTCTAGGTAAGTTCCCACTCCTCTCTCTCTCTCTCTTGTCTAGCCTTACCCCGTATCATTTGGGGTCGGCACTCCTCTCTCTCTTTGCCTAACCTTATCCCGTATCATTTGGGGTCGGCACTCCTCTCTCTCTTTGCCTAGCCTTACCCCGTATCATTTGGGGTCGGCACTCCTCTCTCTCTCTCTTTGCCTAGCCTTATCCCGTATCAGTTGGGGTCGGCACTCCTCTCTCTCTCTTTTTGCCTAGCCTTATCCCGTATCATTTGGGGTCGGCACTCCTCTTTCTCTCTTTGCCTAGCCTAATCCCGTATCAGTTGGGGTCGGCACTCCTCTCTCTCTCTTTGCCTAGCCTTATCCCGTATCAGTTGGGGTCGGCACTCCTCTCTCTCTTTGCCTAGCCTTATCCCATATCAGTTGGAGTCGGCACTCCTCTCTCTCTTTGCCTAGCCTTATCCCGTATTATTTGGGTTCGTCACTCCTCTCTCTCTTTGCCTAGCCTTACCCCGTATCATTTGGGGTCGGCACTCCTCTCTCTCTTTGCCTAGCGTTATCCCGTATCATTTGGGGTCGGCACTCCTCTCTCTCTTTGCCTAGCCTAACCCCGTATCATTTGGGGTCGGCACTCCTCTCTCTCTCTCTATGCCTAGCCCTATCCCGTATCAGTTGGGGTCGGCACTCCTCTCTCTCTCTTTGCCTAGCCTTATCCCGTATCACTTGGGGTCGGCACTCTTCCTCTCTCTATCTGCCTAGCCTTATCCCGTATCAGTTGGGGTCGGCACTCCTCTCTCTCTTTCTTTGCCTAGCTTTATCTTGTATCATTTGGGGGTCGATACTCCTCTCTATCTTTGCCTAGCCTTATCCCGTATCAGTTGGGGTCGGCACTCCTCTCTCTCTCTTTGCCTAGCTTTATCTTGTATCATTTGGGGGTCGATACTCCTCTCTATCTTTGCCTAGCCTTATCCCGTATCAGTTGGCTTCGGCACTCCTCTCTCTCTCTTTGCCTAGCTTTATCTTGTATCATTTGGGGGTCGACACTCCTCTCTCTCTTTTCTTATCCCGTATCAGTTGGGGTCGCCACTCCTCTCTCTCTTTCCTTATCCCGTATCAGTTGGGGTCGGCACTCCTCTCTCTCTCTTTGCCTAGCTTTATCTTGTATCATTTGGGGGTCGTCACTCCTCTCTATCTTTGCCTAGCCTCATCACGTATCAGTTGGAGTCGGCACTCCTCTCCCTCTCTCTTTGCCTAGCCTTATCGTTAAGGTCGGCTTTCTTCATCATTCAGGCGCATCGGTTCTGGATCGTCGAGTCATTTACTTGGGCATTGTTCAGGTCCTTGTTGATGACGGGCATCCAAGTTTGGAGTAATCTTCCGCGTTTCTTCATATTGAGGACTTGTCTACTCAAATGCTCGTCAGGCCTTCTCATTACGTGCCCATACTGCCCATGTCGCAGGCAAATCGTATGCCGTTTACAAACGGCGGGCAAACTGTAGCCAGATTCCCAGATTTGTAAGCCAGATCTATTGTCTGCGACTTATAATCAAGTTTTATTTTTATTTTATTTGGGATAACAACAGCCTTAGGTATAGTATTTAGAATAACAAAGCAAAACTTAAGATAGAAAGGCCAATTACAGCTATCCACATATATCATTTAAAAACTTATGTGAGGTCCTAATGATACTCGCAAGAGCGTACAATGTCGAGAAGTTCGAAAAATAATTAGCAATTAAGTTAAAAACAATGATAATGTATGCGTATGTGTGTGTTCGTGTATGTTTTGTGTGTTGTGTGGGTGAGTGAGTATGAGTGTGTTTAGGTTGCAATAAAAATATATACTAAAATAGATAAAATAGTAGATTTTACAACAAGTGCACAAAACGAACCATTTTTGCGAGACTTTTAGCAGCCCGAGCCGAAGGCGAGGAATGTCGAGGATAAAATGGTTTTGTGGACGAGTTATAAACTCTGCTTTTCACTTTGATTGCGAGGAAATAAAACGTAAAAGTACTCTCTAAATGTAACTGAAGAATGAGTTGTTCTGCTTTAGTGAAGAATATGTTGACGCGTGGGGGGGTGCAGCAGGCCCGCGCGCAGGGCGTACACCACCGCGATTACTTGCATGCCCTAGTGCACTAAATTCGACTTTGTGCAGCCTATATCCTGCACAAAGAAGCACTTTCAGAGCATGAGAAGTGAAAAATAATTTATTTCCTCTACAAAAAACATGGACAAAAAAGTAGGCACAATAAAAATGTTTATAGAGGCTGGTTCCTAAGCTAGGTAGTCCTGTGTTTTAGGTAACCAGGCCTCCACCTCCAGATTGAATGAATACAATGACAAAAAAATACTATAAGCTAGACAATAAGAATATTTATAATTATGCACCTAACAACCTGTCTCTGCATCACCCTAAGGTACACTGTTAGATAATACGACCTTTAGATTCAAAAGAAGAATCCTGGGCGAAGCGAGGGTTTCAAGCCACGAGACGCGAAATAACTTTGCTGCCGGGCATGCAAGTAATCGCGGTGGTGTACGCCCTGCGCGCGCGCCTGCTGCCCCCCCCCCCCCCCCTCCCATGCGTCAACATATTCTTCACTAAAGCAGAACAACTCATTCTTCAGTTACATTTAGAGAGTACTTTTACGTTTTATTTCCTCGCAATCAAAGTGAAAAGCAGAGTTTATAACTCGTCCACAAAACCATTTTATCCTCGGCATTACTATCAGCCCTCGCCTTCGGCTCGGGCTGCTAAAAGTCTCGCCAAAATGGTTCGTTTTGTGCACTTGTTGTAATATCTACGATTTACTTTACTTTCCTTTATAAATCCGTCTCAAGTGTGAGTTTGCTCTTAAGATGTGATTTACACATACAAATTATACATCTTAGTCTCATATTTGAGAGGGATTTCGGTAGGTCAAGTTTCAATATACTGCGTGCAAAATAACTTTGTCTGTGACCGTTAATGCGCATAAATCAACCAATGAGTCGCGGGGTGAGCGCGGCTTCCCCCTGGGGGCGAGCGAGTCGTTCATTGGCTCTCCGCCTTTCACCCATGCGCGGAAAGTAACTGTCATAGACAAACTTGTCCTGAACGCGCTGTACAAGGCACTCGCGTCAAAAACAAAATTTTGCTACCTTCCACAGCCGAGTTCTACAAAAAGCTTTTGTTCTCAGATACGACCACTACGCGACTCTCTGCGAACTGTTACCAGTCTCCTTACCTTCTCTAGCAAGTTGTCTGAAGATACTGTCAGACAGGGACAACACTAGTTCCGATGGTGTAGTGAGCGAAGTTCTACCGTCAGCGCAATGGCCGGGGGAAGAGTTGTCGAGACATGTTCGTGCGTTCGCAGCTCTCAGAGCCAGGTGCTTGGAGCTTATACATGGAGACTTGTAAGTGTATTTTTATAGATGTTTCCTTTACCTAACCTAGATGTACTGTTAATGACGTCAGCTAAACTACATCGCTTCACAAACAATGTGGCGCCATAGTGGGAAAAAAAGAAGCGACAATAAAAACCCACAATAAAATCCGTCAAAAATAGGAAATATGCATGGCTTTTTTTAATATAAAATAATATCCTCATTCATGTAATAAACAGTTTAGTAAAACAATTTTTCGAATAACTATGAAATTAAAAAAGATATAAACCATCGACAATTGGTTTCTGTCTCTTTCTAGAAAAACAAATTTGACACGAAGTTTATATGGACGTAGGTAATAGTTTTAAATACTTATATCAGCCGTATTTCTCAGCCGATTTGTATTTTAATTTCACTTTTTGTCATCTCTACTACGGTATTTTCATATTTTGTTAATAAATGCGACAAAAAAAAATGCATATTCCCTATTTAATCTTAAACGCCGAAAAAACTAAATGTATTAAATTTGCACTACCAAATGTAAGGTCTACTTCACATAACGTAGTATTGAATAATGAAACATTAGATTTTGTGTAATAGTTCAGTTTAAAACTATAGTTCGTCTATCTTAAGAATGCAGTGAGTCATCGCTTTACACCGCTGGTAGCCAAGCCCCATAACCAATCAGGTCGCTTAAAATTATAAAGTCAAATGCACAATGACTAACTGAATGCAGGCCTTCGAAAGAAGCGTTTGCTTATTTTCTGTTACCTAAAGAAACGAAAAAAAAAAGTTTATTTTTTCGTTTTAACCCCACTGTGAATACACCTTTAGCCTACATTTGCACTAATGATTCGGACGAACTACAACGGACCGACTCTAATCTTCAATGGGGCCTCTCCACACAACGATAGGGCCACTCCGCCTGCGCGCGCACCCACCAAGAGGAAGATAGTAAAAAAAATTGGTTCTTTATTTACGAGGTACGAGCATATCCAATTTATGTATGCGCTTATTTTGAATGCTCATCATAAACACGCTGTCACTGGTTTTTTGCATCTTACTCTCTCGCCATAATGGTACTATGTTTATCGCACTCAAATGACGCTTGTAGTGTGGGTGCAGAAAGCGTGTTAGTTTTAGTAAATGGTGACACTGATTTGTATTGAATGAAATAAAAGAATTCGTCTCCAGATGCAGAGCAAGACGCATGCACTTCAGAGCTCTGTGGGCCTCTCATATGACAAGCCCGTTGGTGTGGTTACTAGTGAGCCTGCCTTACACTTTTGTGATGAACACAAGTGTTTATTCTGTGTCTGGGTGATATTTATCTATTTATGTATGTATATAAGTCTCTGATAGAGTGATTCCTATTACGCCCCAATACCTAGGCACCAAGTTGGTGCGTTCGTGGACATTGCAATTTTGTATTCCCAGTACGGCCCAACACTTTTTTTATAGAAACTTTCATACATTCGGAAACAAAACTGTCACAATTTTTTTATTATTGTTTTAGTTATCATAATAAAAGGCAGATAGTATATTTTTCTAGTATATTTTTAACAGCATCATCAATCAATCTTTATTAAAAGTAGGCATAAAAATCATGTTTTGAACCTAATTTTATTCTTATTTAGAATAAAAATTAACAGTTTAAATAATTAAAAAATCAACAATACAAAATAATCAAAATCAGTCTTATTGTTATAATATTTCCCTAATTTAACACAAAAAACCACCATAAAATAAACTGTATTGTTAACTAATTGATTTTTCTGTACTATAATTCATAAACAATTCTAAAAACCCGATTGATAAGTTATAACTAGATAGATAGATAAAGCGTTTATTTGTGACACCAACACATATGTAAATTGATAAGAAGCAAACATTTAAACAACTAAAGTTCTATCTTCTAAGTAAATAATGTTACATTGATACATTTGAGGTTGAGTCGACTACCATAAGTCGACCATCAGATAGGCATTTATTCTGATGACAGGACCAATTACACAATATTTGTATACTCTGTGTTTCGCTATCTTGCAAACATCAAATAATAATAAATATTTTGAAAACACTTTTGTTGTTAGCATTACTTTCCTTATAAAACGTCATAAAAAACAAAGTGGGACGTAATGGGAATCACTCCTCTGATACCCATAGTACAGGCTTTACCTAGTTTAGGATCCAATGACCTTGTGTGAAATGTCCCCCAATATTTTTTTACTTATAACGGCTCTTTGTGGTTGATTGAGATCGGCTGCATATGCTGTCAGAAAAATCAGACAGCTTACTTATGTAGCTACTGCAAGGCCGGTTTACTTTAGCTACTTCCATAGCACTATGTATGTTGTCTGGAAGAAATCTCTTTTAGAGATAAGCCTGCCCTTGTATGTCCTATAATATTGTTATTTTATTTTAAGGGGCTACCTCCCGTCTACTAGCGCCCCCATCAGTTAAAAAAATATAACTCACTAAATACAAAACTTATCGAAAATCCGGAAAGACAGATTGAAGTATAGATAACTTTGTTCATTTAGAAACTATTTACTCTGTAAAATAAAGTTTACTATAGTTACAGATACAAAAACTGCTAAAAGTGGCCGTTTTCCGCACTTTTTGTATATGTAACTACAAAGAACTATATTTTGCAGAATTGATAGGTTCTGAATAAACTAGTAGTACCTTGACTTTAATCTGTCTTTCCGGATTTTCGATAAGTTTTGTATTTAGCGAGTAATATTTTTTTAACTGATGGGGGCGCTAGTGGACGGGAGGTAGCCTCTTAAATGTGTGTGCAATAAAAGTAGTTTATGCAACTGTCATATAAAACAGGTTATTAAAACACGAGTTTGAGTTTATCACACGAGGCGTAGCCGAGTGTGATAATAGCATCAAACGAGTGTTTTAATACCATATTATATGCAGTTGCGTATACTACTTTATCTACACTCATGTCGTAAACTTTGAAATATGATTTAAAAAGTTGATACGTAAGGCTGTATATTACGCAGAGTATCTATAAAAAATTAAAAAGTTACCATTACGTAACGATTTTTGTATGAAAATTTTACAAAGGTGTTACGTAATTTAATTTTTTAATCATTACATAACACTTGGATACAATTCTCCTTGAATCTAAACTTTTTTTAGGAAGACTGAATAGAAGGTCTTTTAGAGAGCCCTTTAGTAATGTATCAGTTTTTCTTAGTAGCTGTCAAATATCAGTATCATATTACAAAGTGTACCATATAAACAACCTATTATTTTGGAGCAGTTAGAGTAACAGTTACTATAGTTACAATTATTTCATCTGTGGCTGAAAATATGCGCGCGCAGCCTGAAATTAGGAAAGACTTGGAAATAGATATTAGATTTGCCGCTATTTCCAAACATTTACCTTTTTCAAGTATTTTGTGCCCGTGAAAGTAATGTGAAAGTTTATTGAAAAAGTAGATAAAGTGGTGCAGTCAGGAGACTGCAGTCACACCAGAAGATACTCAATAACTTATGATCTTCTCTCATATTAGTCTAGGACATTTTACGACATGACCTACAATGAATTGGGAAAGAATGAAAATCGAAAATAAAACCATGTCTTGTTAAGAAAATATTCTGCTTGTATATTTCAAAGATGACCTAGCGGATATATTGGCGGCTTCTTTAGACTTATATCAGAACTGTAATATACATAATATAAGTTGTCTTTGATGTTACTTACTTTGGTTTAATTTTTATAAGTAAGTACCTACCTATTGTACGAGTGAAGATAAATAATATAATAATATCGTCTGCTAGAAGGATGATATAACAACTTTCCTAAAGAAACATTTTTGTGACTTTTATATACAAACTGACTGTTCGATCAAATTGAGCAATTTGTATGGAGAAGTCAAAAAATTTTTTTCTGTTTCCAACAATGTTTCTTTTAGAAAGTTGTTCAGTTTCGTTGACTGAGCACGCCCTTTCACTTTTCGGTGCACCGTCCCTTACACCCTGTATATAAGGTCGTAATGAAATAGTGAACATAATTTAAGTATGTTACTCAGACCATGAAACTGAACAACTTTTCCCAAAGAATACAAAATGCGCTATCAGCTGTTAAAGTTTCTATGGGAGGTCAAAAATTGATTTTCGTATTTCGACCTATGTTCCTTGGGGAAAGTTGTTCAGTTTCATGGTCTGAGTAACATACTAAAATTATGTTCACTATTCCATTAGGACCTTATATGTCATTATGTAATGAATGTTGATACTTTACTTACAGAGTAACAACTTGGTTGAACCCTTGGCAGTTAGACAACAATTATACTCATCCTGCACAAATAGAAAGCATTGGAGCTACGGCAGGACAGTAAGTTTTTTTTCATCCCATCTATTCGAAAATCGCTGAACGGTTCGTCAATAAAGGCGAACAAAATAGCTGTTTTCTGCAAGAGACTTTCGTAGCGGGTAAAAATGGGATTTAAAATTAGAATTTGAATTTAGGTCCACCATAGGGATATTTTAGGTCAACCATAGCACTCGAACCAAAATATTGTATGAAAAATTATACTGGCTGGTTGCACTGTTAAAATTATTATGAATATAAAAAAAGAAATATACTTGAAATGTAAACAAGACTAACAACCAAAGAGGTTCTGTTCCTAGTCGATACAAAAATGTCAATAACATTTTCAGTGGTTACAAATAATACTTAATATGATTTTTAGTATTGTTTCATCAAGAACAGTGACTGTGACTTAATGAGCCTCTTATTCTTTTCTCTTAGAGAGAGATGAAAAGTAGAGTGTATTACGCGGCAGCAAAAATATTTTTACCTTGGGCGACCTATTGAATCCCTCGCTACGTTCAGGATTCTACTTTAGAATCCCTCGCCATGCTCGGGATTCTACTCAAGAATCCTTCACTTCGCTCTGGATTCAAAATAGCGCCCTCCCCTTAAAAATATTATTTTACAGCCTTGTGATACAATCTACTATTTTCTGTTCAAGTTTCGAGTAAAAATTTACCGGAATGAACGGTGTGACTCGCTCAACTCGATGAATCGTTGTATCTAAAAGTTGTAGGTGGTAGGGCTTTTGTGCAAAATCCGTCTGGGGAAGTACATTCAAGAGCACATCAAGCTTGACAGATTGGACTTTGTACCGTTCGTTAATAGGCGTACGGGCTAGAGTTGCGCTGCGAGTGTCAAGCTTGACCTGTCGTTGACTGTACCATCCCCTTGCCTTTTTCTGCCGTAAAGCAGCAGTGTTTGCGCTGCTGTGTTTCGGTTTGAAGGGTGAGGGAGCCAGTGAAATTAGGGGCACATGAGACATACCATCTTAGTTCAGGGTGGGTAACGTATTTTACATCTCTCATATTCGGTAAGTAGGTCCTTATTACCCCCAAATGGGGCTTGTAGGTGACCAATTAGCGCTCTAGGGTAATAATGTAGCTAGAAAAGCCCTAGGACGGTAAGTAATTGGGCAGCACCTCCACCTCCACGCGCGGCTCCGCCTTGATGGCCGCCTCCAGCAGCGGGGCGGCGGGCGTTTTAATTACTTACCGCCCTAGGGCTTTTCTAGCTACATTATTACCCTATAGCGCTAATTGGTCACCTACAATTTGGTGGTAATATCTCGGGCTGCAATTGATGCCTTACAGCCCTTGGCTACTAATCTACTATTATTGTCTTATTAGTGTCAAATTATTTCACTAATAAGACAGTGGCTGTCATGGGCGGTGGTGACCACTTACCACCGGGTGGCCCACCTGCTCGTTTGTTCACTTGTCGTGTAGACTTCAGTGATTTCTGAAATTCGAATTTAGTCATTTAGTTTAACATATACAGGGTGTGAACAAATATTATCACAAAGAAATTGCATCACATCAATAAAGAAATTTACCAAAAACTGCCTGAACCGAACAACTTTTTCCAAAGAACGTAAGCGGAGTTTATTTTATTTCGTATTTTTCACTATGTTTATTTGGATAAGTTTATTTAGCTTAATGGTGTGTGTGAATCCATAGTTTTAATTATCATAATATTTTTAGTCTTATCGATTTTATTTTGTTTCAGCCTAGCAAAAGAACTGCATTTCCTTAAAGAACAGATCACATCGCACCTCCTAACTATGACAGGCAAACGTAGTACAGAGGAGTGGATAAACACTCTCGCAACGCCAGTGTTACTTAAATTGTGTGACATTAGAGATACGGTTCAAAATCGCTTGCAAGCTGATGCTGGAGTTACGCCATGTGTTGTCAGAGATCGAAGTTATTAAAGTCTGAATAATGTAGCTTGATAAGAATGAGAGCAGGACGGAGCGATGCGCAAGATATTGGAGCGACAGAGACACGTATCTACAGCAGTACTTCCACTGTAGCTAAGAAGTTTTCCTTCGGGCCCAAATGGACGCCCACTTTTTAGGCTAACTTAAATAGTTCTGTAAGTAGGGTTATTACAAACGAGTTGACGTTTTGTAAGCCCGAGACGAAGTCGAGGGTTTACAATCGGCACGAGTTTGTCATAACCCTTACGGACGTGTATCTTACGTTTTTCAATACATTTGTGAGAAAACAGGTATAAGTAATACACTTGGTAAAGGAACCAACCATGGGTACTGTCAGCCTCTGGTCGATTTATGTTCTCCTGGTACTCTCCATTTTATTTAAGTAAAAAGGCACCGCTGTAGATTTTTCAAAATAATTTTATGATCAGAGTGTAAAAACTCCTTGGTATTATTACCTATACTTTTTTTTACTTACCGCACTAGTTCGGTAAAGCCCGCGTCACACAGAGGCGGTAGCGGAAGCGTTCCGGGGCCGGTATTTTTTGTAAAGTATGAGTTCTTATGCACCCTGTCACTGTCACATTGAAAAGCGGTCGCGGCGCGGTATTTTGTTACCGCCAAACCGCCCCGGACCGCTTTCGCTATCATACCGCCTCTGTGTGACTTGAGCTTAAGTAACTACTTACGAGCAATGTTTACGTCCTTGTAAGTACGTTTTTCGAGCAAATATATTGAAAAATATCTTATGGGTGTCTGCGCACAGGCAATCTTGATGGCAATCATGCAAGCTTCAGGAAAGAAAGTAAACCTATTGAGTTCTATATGACTATTTATAGAAAAAGTTTAGCTGCCAGTTGCAAAAAGCATCTTTAAGGTGATCCGTTTTCCATACAAAAATTCAAATGACTTGCATTCTTACGCGGGACATAAAATTCTGTTGAAAAACGAACGAATACTGCTATTTTTATTATTAGTTAAATTTTTCGCTAATTAATACAAAAATACAGTTAATGTACTGAAAGTACTATTTTTGTTAGCAATTTTTGGTTCAATATTACGATTGTGGGCGTGCGGTCGAAACTGTACGGTTGTGCTTTGTGTGCGTGATCGTACTCATGTAAACACGGACTGACGAGAGTAATTGACTTTAGTGGACATATGGAGATATTTTTCTTATCGAAATTGTTGTTAGGCGTTGAAGTTGCACGATGAAATTTACGCGAAACAACTTTTTGCACACATATAGTTGGTACTTATTGCATTAAAAAATAAAGCCTTATATTTGTAGCAGTGGCTCCATCTAGTTGCGTTCGGGGCTAAGCTGGCCGTCACAGATCACCTTAAAGTTAAACCTCCTTTATGTCTATTTCTGACTCTTTCTGTTTTGCTGACAAAGTGATAGCAATAGATTTAAAGGAGCTTTAACTTAGACGTTTTGTGCAACTGGCTGCTAGACAGCTATACAATATCTTTCCTATAGCTGCACCTAGGTGTTGAAATAAAACATTGTTTATCAGTAACATTGTATATTTTACTTTGTAATCAATAATCATTCAATAGCTTATTTAAATAAATTACATAAGGTACACTAAATACCAAATCTTATATCATTACTTGTTTTAATTTCAAATGAATAACCTACGAGACCTCTATTGATAAAATTATACAATACTAGCTGTCACCAAGCAGCTTTACCAATATCTTCTCCTCGAGGGAATAGCGAGCAAAATTGTACCAGACTGTGTCTTGATCGCATATTTGGTTAGTTATACGAATAATTTAATAATTTTGGTTAGTAATACGAATAATAATAAGACTGACAATCCCCATACTAGAAAACTTAACCCGGAAAGGCATATAGTACTCATGGAAACTAGATAATCTGGAAATTAATGAGCCGGTTTCGCAGCTAAGCGTCAACTGAGTATTCAAAGGTGTCGATAGATGGCTCTGAAGACAGTTGCTAAAGAACTTAAATGTGTCATAGATGAAGCGTGAAGTAAATAAACCTCCTTAGGCAATACTTACAACACATAGGAAAAATAAGTTGACAGTTAAATTTTCCTCCAACAACGCTATCTATCAAGAAAATGAAAACTAGTTTTTCTTATTAAAAAACCGGCTTATTGCGGTCTACCGAGTATTTTGCCAAAAGATCATTCAAAACTACAATATAGTTTCAATGTAAAGAAACGCTAACATTAAAATTCGGTTGATTTTTTTAGCAGAATACTCGATAAATCATAATAACTTCCCGGACTATTTATTAGCGCCATCTAGTTTTATACTTTTCCGGGTTACGATTTCTAAAATGGGATGGTCTGTCCTTCTTATTGTTCGTCCATGGTTACACGAATAACAAATTACCGAGTAGGTTTCTGAGGTATAATACGTTTTTTTGTTTATTCCGACGCTTGTCAACACATATTGCAGCTATTTCAAAGCAATCGGCAACTTTGTAATACAATGTTATAATATTCCGTCAAATATACTCTGGTTTTAGTGTCATAGCCGCAAAATAGATTGGTAAGCGTTGGGATAAACTAAAAAAATGGAGTTTAGCTGTGCGGTAGAGTGACAGGGACAACATATATATCTGCACTGCTCACTCCAATGATGTAACCGCCTCTCCCGCGTGCTCCCCTACCGAAACCTACTCATTTATGCGCTATGCCTGAAAACGTGAAATGTTAATTTTTATCCCTTCGGCCGTATTGGCTACAGCGTTTCGTTACCAGTTGCGGTACATGAAAAAAATATTATCTCTACAGTTAGCGTCAAATTCATACGAGCGTCTATCGTAGTCAAAATGATCTGTAGTAAACTAGTTTCATTTAATATACGCAATTAGAAATGTCATATAATTGTAAGCACCCAAAGTGTTCAAATATCTTTGCAACATAGTTTCCAATATTAAGTTCTGAAGTAAACAAGATCTAGATTACTTATGATCATTTTGACTACTATAATCGCTCACATCAATTTGACGGTGACGGTCGCGAACATAATAAAGAAAACTATGTTGCAAAGATATGTTGAACACTTTGGGTGCTTACAATTATATGACATTTCTAATAGCGTATATGAAATTGAACTAGTTACTACAGATCATTTTGACTACGATAGACGCTCATATTAATTTGACGCTGACTGTACGCAACCAGTTGCGATAGAAGTTTGCAACTATAATTGGTGTAATACGTGTACAGTTTAGCATGTAATCATTTTGTCATTATTGTAATTAAATTAGGTATAACACTATAATTTTATAGGTAACTTGAAAAAACCTTATAACGAAATGCATGCAAACATTTAAAAGTCGAGAAGATTCAGATTGAGTTTGCAGGTTGTTGAACCAAACGGAGAGGTATTACTGAGGTATTAGAAACTTCTTGCCGGAAATAAATAAATAAGTAACTTAGAACGAAATATAGGGAGACTTTTAATTAGTTCTTGATATCAAAAGATATGCATGTTCTCATGATACTGAACAACTTTTTTCAAGGAACATAGGTCGAAAAACAAAAAACAAATTTGACCTCCCATACAAAATGCGCTATTAGCTGATGCAGTTTCTGTGGGAGGTCAAAACTTGATTTTCGTATTTCGACCTATGTTCCTTGGGGAAAGTTGTTCAGTATCATGAGTACATTACCTTTTTCTATCAAGAACTAATTAAAAGACCTATATAGGCTGCTTTCTAATAACTGCGTTCCATTCCCTAGGTACGTCACTCGGACCAAGAAACTGAACAACTTTCCCTAAGGAACATAGGTCGTAAAAAATTTTTATGGGAGGTAATTTTTTTCCTTATGTCCACCTATGCTCCTTTGGGAAAGTTGTCGAGTTTTATGATCTGAGTAACGTATTCAAAGGGACGCAATTGTTTAGGAAGCACCCTGTATCATAAGTCGTTTCGTGTAGAGCTACGCCCACTACGTTTTCCCCATGTGGTTCCCCTCTATATTAGCTCATCTTTATCTGTGTATTCAAAGTAGCTTGGGCAGCGGGATGTCCTAAACTAAGGCAAAGAAATACACTACATACTTTTCCCGAGCGTGTTACCGAACAGGACAGAAATTAGGACGCTTCTCCATTCAGGCGGAATTGCGTGCGTTATGGCCCGCCGCCCGCATTTTGTCATTTCATAATTGCATCTCCTGTCTTGCATGGCTTGCGTATCCGGGCACGCAAGACAAAAGAAGCAAATATGAAATTATAAAAAAATACGCGCTTTGAGGGTGTGTTTCCTTGAGTCACGTAGACACGGCACACTACATACATCGAGTGCGAATTTGAAATTGGAAGGTCGCGTAAGCTCGCATATTCAGTACAAAAGACCCTCAGGAGCACTACGAGGATCTCGCGGGCGGGTGCGTGCGGGCACAGTAAATATATAAGCTAGAGCAGTATGGAAACAAACGTCCAAAACTGCTAACAAACGTCCAGGCGCACTCACGCATGCGCACACCGCTACAGGAAAAAAAGCAGTTTTCGCGCTGAAGTCAGTCGTGGGTGCCAAAACCATAATACAAACAAATAGGTACATATAGGGTCCCTATAAGTATGTCCCTGTCCTTGTGCGATAAAAGGCGACTAAGTATCTTAATCTGCCCTTGTGTCATAAAAGGCGACTAAGTGACTTAACCTTTTCTTGTGTCGTAAAAGGCGACTAAGTGTGAAAAAAAAACATGAAAAATTGAAAACATACTGAAAGGAACAAAGTTGATAGAAGCACCCAATATTTGAGTTCATCATACTCGTACTATTCTTATTTCAAAAATTCTGGGTTACAACCCTGACGCTCCGACGCAGAATAGTACTTTTTTCAAAAAAAGGCCCGAGTTTCCATACTGCTTTAGCTTATATATTTACTGTGGCGCGGGGGTGCGAGGTGGATTGCAAAGGGAGCGGAGTGTCCGTTCTGTATAATCTTTATTCTGTGCACACGGTGTGCATTCGTAGAAAAAACCCGCAAGCAAAAAGGCAAACCAAAGCTGCAGCTATTTCTTTCTGGTGTGAGGTCGATTTTACTTTTCAGAAACCAGTTCCTTACACACTGTATTTTACGAATTTAGTAACGCTACATGAAACGATTTATGAAGACAACATATTGAACGAGAAAAGTTAAATTTATCTTTGGAAATCTATATGGGGTGAAAGAGACAGCTTTACGAAAACTGAAACAGCATGATCAGTCAACGTACTTGAACATATTTCAGTGAATAAAACTTACAAACAAATGGCTTCCATAGAAAATTGCAAACGCGGAGGCCGATTTATGTTTTTTTTATTTCCTGAAAGGTTTAATTACTGAAATATGTTCAAGTACGTTGATTATGCCCTTTTTGTGTTCAAAAGGCTGTCCCCCACACCTAGTCACTGAATTAAGGGCGGTATTGATAAATCCCTCTCCATTCTGATATTGCACTTAAGATAATCTTAAGAACAATGGTGCACTTGAGAGGGATTTATCAGTACGACCCTATAACTGCCAAGGTAACAAAGAATGTTACGAAGAATTACAAACGAAATTTTACTTTTAGATATTGTATACAAGATGTTTCGAAATTCACATATGAAAAAAAAAATGGTGCGTTTCGTTACTACGAGGAAGCTTAGCTGTGAGCGGCAATATTCCAACCAATAAGATTGCTGAATTTTTAAGCTTAGAGCTGCACTCGAAAATCGAGGAATGCTATCGGTTGTAATATTCCAGCTCTCAGAGATAAACGCAGCGTGGAATGAAAAAGTTTAGGATTTACTAATCTAACCAATCTCGCACAAGTGTATGTAGAACTATAGCACAGTAAATATATAAGCTAAAGCAGTATGGAAACTCCTAACAAACGTCCAAAACTGGCGCACTCACACATGCGCACACCGCTACAGGAAAATAAGCAGTTTTCGCGCTGAAGTCAGTCGTGGGTGCCAAAACCATAATACAAACAAATAGGTACATATATGGTCCCTATAAGTATGTCCCTGTCCTTGTGCGATAAAAGGCGACTAAGTATCTTAATCTGCCCTTGCGTGATAAAAGGCGACTAAGTGACTTAACCTTTTCTTGTGTCGTAAAAGGCGACTAAGTGTGAAAAAAAACATGAAAAATTTAAAACATACTGAAAGGAACTAAGTTGATAGAAGCACCCAATATTTGAGTTCATCATACTATTCTTATTTAAAAATTCTGGGTTACAACCCTGACGCTCCGACGCAGAATAGATCTTTTTTCAAAAAAAAGGCCCGAGTTTCCATACTGCTTTAGCTTATATATTTACTGTGACTATAATCTGACCACACGGCGAGACAGGGGTGGGGGGGGCATCGCTCCCGGTGGCAACTAGTTCTTGCTCTTTCCTTCCCACTCCCCCACCTCCCCGCCACTACCTATACAGCGGTTGCGATCAGACTGTAGTAATTCGTTGGAAAATTTGAATCAAATTATAACGGACATGTTCTCTAACAATTTCGAAACACCTTGTAATTTTTTTATTACCATTACATAAATAACATAAATACATAAGCTTTTGTACTAAAATCATTATACAGGGTGTTAATTTAATTGCGTGCCATAGCTTAGGGGGTGATTCAGTAACGATGAAGAAACACGAAAAAAATTCCTACTTCAAAAATATCAATACCTACCTAGTCCTAATCCCGTTAAACTATGAAGGGAAAATTGGAGTTACAGTGCCTACCTTATACTCGCGCGCTGGCTCTTTGATAGCGCGGTGCTCCGTCATTGCCCTCCGCGTTAGTTTAGTTTCAATGGAGTTTTAGTTTTTTTTTTAAGTAGGATTTTTAAAAAAATTTTTTGTGTTCCTTTATCGTAACTGAAACACCCCCTAAGCTATGGCACGCAATCAAATTAACTCCCTGTATATCACTAAAATTCTCAACACATTATGAAGAGTAATAAAAATGTGCTATGCTTAAAGCTCAAGTCACACAGAGGCGGTATGATTGCGAAAGCGGTCCGGGGCGGTTTGGCGCCGCGACCGCTTTTCAATGTGACAGGGTGCATAAGAACTCATAATTTACAAAAAATACCGGCT
Source organism: Athrips mouffetella (assembly GCA_947532105.1). NCBI lineage: Eukaryota > Metazoa > Arthropoda > Insecta > Lepidoptera > Gelechiidae > Athrips > Athrips mouffetella. Next base: position 2,985,365 of record OX383969.1, on the reverse strand, counting down.
CCGGAACGCTTCCGCTACCGCCTCTGTGTGACGCGGGCTTAATGGGGCATTTCATCTTCATTTAAATATAAAAGAACAATCTACTTGCAATAAACAGAGCCATGTCTGTTAATTAATACTAAAATTCCATTACTTGCGTACCAATTCTACATTTAAAGTATGCACCATTAATTTGGGAATATTTTTATACAATTTAAATTTTCAACACATTTGCTCATAAAAGCTCTATTTCTGTTTTAGGGTACAAACCTTAATCCAGTATATGAAACACTGATAAGATAATATTTTTATTTTCTGTTCGATGCTATGATAAACGTTCATTTCATGAAAATATTTAAATAATTTTAATAACTAACAATAAGTTTGTCTTTTATGTAAGAAAATATTCTATTTTAAATAATTCAAGTATTCAACGCGCCGCCTGCGTGCGTTTTTTTTTTTAAATGAGTATTTGTGGTGTTTTTAGGGTTCCGTACCTCAAAATAAAAAAAACGGAACCCTTATAGGATCACTTTGTTGTCCGTCTGTCAAGACCCTTTTTCTCACGAACGGGTTAAGGTATTAGGTTGAAATTAATAACGAATATTAAGGTCTATAAACCACACAAGATTTTTCAATTTCAATTTTTTACAACGACGCAATCAAAAGATATGGCTTTTTATGTCCTCATCTCCATACATTTGTGAACCAAACCAAAACCTACGGGGTACTTCCCGTTGACCTAAAATTATGAAATTTGGCAAGAAGCTAGGTCTCACAGTACAAATAAAGGGAAAACTCCAAAATCATTAAATATTACAATTTTTCTCACAACTAATAGTAACCAATTAAGTTGAGCTCCCGTTTCAAGAACTTCTATAAAAGAGGGGTCAAGTTGGATGGTCGCGGAGTTTTTAAAATCAAAGAGCAAAAGCTTTTAGTATATCATATGGTAGATAGGAACGGAACCCTTAGGACGCGAGTCCGACTCGCACTTGGCCGGTTTTTTTGTAATTATTTTCTAAAGTATAGACTTCTACAAATAAAAAGACAGTAATTAATGTAGTTTCTCAACATCGAAAATACTTAGACACTTGCTTAGACACAATAGTATTAGTCTGGACTAACGGTTGTACGGTCAACCGCTCGTCGGTAGAAACTTTTTGAACTCTATTACCACGCTATAAGGTCCAAAAGTGTTTCTACTGACGTGCTGTTGAGTGTACGTAGATTAAGGAAAAATACCTAACTTCCGATACTAATTTTCCTTCTTATTCGCAAATGTGTTGAAAAACGTCGTAAGAAACGCGCGCGCTTTGGTCATTACACTCTCGGCTCGAGCTGTAATTACCAAAATAGCGCACTTGCATCTTAATGTACTATTATCATTTATATAATTTTTATTTTTCATTTTATAATTTTCATTACTTTCACACACAACAATACTGAAACAAAATCAATTTACTGACGTTTGATTAATGCGGCAAAATCCTTAGGCTAAGTTGCGCCATTAAATTTTAACAAAACCAAAATATTTTCATCTCGCTCTGGCCAATGTGTGGAAAGAGCAAGACGCGTATATTCGGTTATCCTTAGACCCCGTCCAGAAGTACGCGCGAGTTTGGCGTTTAGTTGTACGAATACATTGCTTAATCGTAAACAATGTCATAACTTGCGCAAAAAAAATCGCGGCTAATTCGCCCCTTCTGAACAAGGACTAACAGCCAGTTGCACAAAGCGTCTTTAAAGTTAAAGCTCCCTTAAATGTATTGCTGTCACTCTATTCTTTGTTAACAAAACAGAAAGAGTCAGTAATATACTTAATGGAGCTTTATCTTAAAAAACACTTTGTGCAATTGGCAGTTAGACGGTGCGATTCACTCTTGGCATAGACTCTCATTGATTCGACTATTTGCTTCGATCTGTTAAACCTAAAATTTTCTCCGTCTCATGTGACAAACGACAAATTTCAGTAGAAATTCTTAATGAAACACAATTTTATAGGTCATCGACACCCACGAGATGGATTGCCAAGATATCGCTCTCGCTTAGTAACGTAGTTGACAAACGTACCTTCTTATGTACACTCGGGGAAGAAAAATGTTCGCCAGTTTTCAAATCGATTCGTTTAACGTCGCGAGCACATATTACATTTTGAAACTGTGATAAAGATTCGAATATTGCATATAAAAGTATACTTTAGTGCTCGAAAATAAAATTCAAAGATTGTATCATATACAAATTTTGATAAATTAAAACCTTTGTGTTGGTTTGCTTAGTGTCTTTCAATGTCATAAATTGAAGTGTCTGCCACTTTATTATTGAGTTATTTGTCACATTGACGGAATAGAATCTGTGAAATCTGTATAGTTTTATGTTCTAATAAAAACCATAAAATATAAAACTCTATAGTGGGAAAAACAGACAATACCTTATTTTGCACCAAACGTAACATTTATTTAAATATTGGCAGTACTGTTTCTTAAGATGTTGGTATGATTGATTCTGGCACTGGTGCGAGCGAAAACAAATCTTAAGGTGACGAACATTTTTCTTCCCCGAGTGTACAAGCAAGAGGTTTGTTTCGGCGAACCTTCTCGTGAGACTGCGCGAGAGCGGATGGCCGATAAGCCTCTCTAAAACACAAATACGGAACGGTACTATCTTTAGTATTATTTAGCCTAGCTAAATTACTTATAATTTTCACATTTTACAAATGACTTTTAATTAGTTCTTGATAGCAAAAGATATGCATGTACTCATGATACTGAACAACTTTTCCAAAGGAACATAGGTCGAAATACGAAAAACCAAATTTGACCTCCCATACAAAATGCGCTATCAGCTGATGCAGTTTCTATGGGAGGTCAAAACTTGATTTTCGTATTTCGACCTGTGTTCCTTGGGGAAAGTTGTTCAGTATCATGAGTACATTCATTCCTTTTTCTATCAAGAACTAATTAAAAGTCACCCTATATATTGCATTATCAATAAAATTAGTTTCTATACATTGCTTTTTAGATACTTACACATTAAAAACACCGAACCAAAGTATTTTGATTTATTTTCTGCCAAACTAAAAAGATATCAAGATTCTGTGGTCAAATTAGGTAGCTGCTGTCAGAGTAATTTTTACCTGATTCGGAACGCAACCTTAATTGCATTACAATACCCGCAGCGAAAGAAGAGCCTTGACGGATCACGTGGTTAGCCTGCGCAGAAGACAGTAAAGTTCGCAGGCCATTTAGGCGGCAAGTGGGGAGGGACGCTAGGCTGTACGTTCGCAAAATGTCACACCAGGGTTTACCACAGCAAAATGTCACGTTCGCAGAATGTCACGTTCGCAAAATGTCACGTTCGCATAATGTCACACTTAATCGTGACATTGTGCGAACGTCACATTCTGCGAAAAAATAATGAAAATTTTTCTAAGTCCACAAAGAATTAAAATTTTTCGATGTCCAAAATCTATAGATTATAAAGTCCCAAATCTATAGGAAAATATATCAAAAAATTCTAAGTCCCAAAAAACATGACATTTTGCGAACGTGACAATTTGCGAACGTGGCATTTTGAGATCGTGACATTCTGCGAACGTGACATTTTGCGAATGTGACATTTTGCGAACGTGACATTTTGAGAAAGTGACATTTTGCGAACGTGACATTATGCGTCGGGAGGGTCTAATCCTCTCTACTTTCATCTGACAGGTCTCATCTTTCGTGGCGCGCATTATACCCATTTATTTATACATTCCAGAATTTAAAAACTACTTATATGGATATAAAAGCTACACTAGATAATATTGCATTTATTTAATTACATTAATACACATAATTTGCGTATTTCACTGGACATTTCATAGAATTAAAATTTAATATTTGCGCAATCAATTTATAAGAAAATTTAGGTCTCAATGACACATTCAATAAAGATTGACAACAATCAACAATTGACTTCAATATTTTTCTAATACAAATAAAATATCGACGTGACGCATTTAGCTTTTTTTTTACAGATTTCTCAATATTTTTTACAGTTTTTCTTTTATTATAAATATGCTTACATGTTTCTGTAATAAAGTAACTGGTTATAGTTTTAAAATGGCAACCTTATAAGTGCTATGATCTAATTAAGATACTGTGCATCATGTAGGTACAGGTTATCTGAAAGAAAAATAAAAAATATTCAGACTTAAAAGAAGAAGGTGGCTGAGTGGTAGTTGCTCTTTCTTTTCGATCACTAAAGATAAGCAACGATGACCGTGGTCAGAACCAGGATTGGTGACCGCTAGTGTCTTTTTTAGGGTTCCGTAGCCAACAAGAAACCGGTCGGTCTGTCTGTTCGTCCGCGGCTTAGCTCAGCGACCCTTAGTACTAGAAAGCTGTATTTTAGTTAGTTAATTAAAAAAAAATTGTTAATTTCGTATATACATATTAGTTACACCGACAATGTGCAATAATAAAACTTTTTTTTAGGGTACCTCCCCTACACGTAAAGTAGGGATGGATTTTTTTCTCTCGTCGTCCCCATAGTGTGGGGTGTCGTTAGATAGGTCTTAGAAAAATATTTTTGTAAGTTTGCAAAGATCACTTTTCGATTTAGGGATCAGTTTGCGAAATATTTAGCATAGAATCGCAAATTTTTTTTAGAGTCAAGTGTCCCCCCTTGCCAGCTAAACGGTTGATACTACAGGATGAAATTTAAAACATTCAACAAATTTTGAGATTGAGTTAAGACCGCGAAACTGAACAATTGTTGCCTAGGAACATAGGTCATCAGACGAAAAAAAATATTACCTTTTCATTGTAAAGGTATGGGAGATCGATTTTTTTTATGATCGATTAACGACTTGATGTTCCTTGGGGAAAGTTGTTCAGTTTCGTGGTCTGAACTTAGTCGAATGTTTTCAAATTCACCCTGTACCAATGTGGAAAAAATGATAGTACCTATATACAGGGTGTAAGGAAAAATACCGATTTCCTTTTAACCACATGTTCTATAAGTAGAATGAAGAATAATAAGCAAGCTTAGCAAATAAAAAAATAACTGAATTTAAAAATTAATGAAGGAAGATTGACGAAAAAGATCTACAAGGCGAGAGTGAAACGTTGGAAGGGGAAGGCCTCGGCGATCGTACCAGGACCAAATTCAGGACGTTCTGAATAAAGGCCAGGTTAAAAGTACCCTAAACCGACGAGCATGTATGAAAGGATTGATGAAAGTTCAGGAAGCAAGGGAAGTATGTCAAGATCGTAGCAGGTGGAGAACTGTGGTCTCTGCCTACCCCGACGGGAACAAGGCGTGATATTATGTATGTATGTAAAAAATAATTGAAACAAAACAACCCTCACCAGACTCAAGACTATCGCAACGATAAGCGTGAGTTTTGCCTCAAGTGTCGTCCTTACGTAGTTTTCTATCTCCCATCTCTGTTGCACGTTAGTCAATGGCGTTTTTTTTGTAAATGGGAACGGGTGCGCGTTGCGATTCTTAGGATAGGGTTGGAAATTGGAGACTCGTTTTTTTTTCATAGGAAGTATTTTATTTTTTAATTATCAATATGTTTTATGTTTTTATTTCTACCTACACAACATGTGGTTAACAAGAAATCGGTACTTTTGCTTACACCCTGTATGATGAAATTAAAAGGAAAACTATCATAGCTAAAGTACGCTTTACAGACTAAGGAGCAATAGTCTAAAAACTGATAATAATAGAAATATATACAGGGTGTAATCGTTAAGTGTGTCCAGGCCATTATTCCGCTATTACAGATATCAAAAAGCTTTAAACTGATATCGAAAGTATGTTACCTAATGAGTTTTTTTTTTATCATAAGTGGGTAAACGAGCAGGTGGGTCACCTAGTGGTAAGTGGTCACCACCGCCCATGACACCCACTGTCTTGTTAGTGAAATAATTTGACACTAATAAGACAGTAAAGCGCGTTACCGAGAACCGAACCGAACCGAGAACTAAGATGGTATGTCTCATGTGCCTGTAATTTCACTAGCTCCCTTACCCTTCAAACCGAAACACAGTAGTGCAAACACTGCTGCTTCACGGCAGAAAAAGGGAAGGCGAGTAAAATGAAATCAATAAAATTTTGAAAATAAAACGAGACATATCCAAAATTTTGACATTAAACACTCCCATACATTTAGTATGTGATTAGTAAAATAGATAAAATGATTAGTGAATTGGCTCGCATATTCAGTACAACAGAAGTGACCCGCAGGAGCACCAGAAGAATCGCGCGGGAAGGGGGCAAGGAGAGTGTCCTAACTGTATGATAGTAATATTACTTTACATCTCTCATATTCGGTAAGTAGGTCCTTATTACCCCCAAATGGGGCTTGTAGGTGACCAATTAGCGCTCTAGGGTAATAATGTAGCTAGAAAAGCCCTAGGGCGGTAAGTAATTGTAAAGTCCGCCTTGATGGCCGCCTCCAGCAGCGGGGCGGCGGGTATTTTAATTACTTACCACCCTAGGGCTTTTCTAGCTACATTATTATCCTAGAGCGCTAATTGGTCACCTACAATTTGGTGGTAATAAGGACCTACTTACCTCACAATCGAGATGTAAAGCAGAGTAGTTAGCTCGGGTGTAAGCATCAATTGCACCCTCGAACTAAAGGCGCCCTCGTTGCGCTCGTGCGCCTAAATATCTCGGGCTGCAATTGATGCCTTATAGCCCTTGGCTACTAATCTACTATTATTCTGTGCTTTAACCCCTTGGTAACCCAATACTCACATTATGGTCATTGCGGCACGGGCGCGGCGGGGGCGGGGGCGGGGGGAGGGGGCGGGGCGCGCGCGGGGGAGTGCGCGCGCGCCGCCTCGTCCGCTTCCTTCTTATTCTTTACGTATCTGGGAATATACATCCGAGAAACTCTATTAGAAAACTGAAGGTGAAAGCACAAAGATCCAAAATCAATCAACATTTAAAAATTGGGAAATCCGTCAGTTCAGTAGTACGCAGGTCAGTGGGGTTACTCATAGGTAGAAGTTATTGGGGGTCACTTGCAATTAGAAGTCAGTGGGGTCACTTGCAATTACAAGTCAGTGGGGTCACTTGCAATTAGCAGTCAGTGGGGTCACTTGCAATTAGAAGTCAGTGAGGTCACTCGCAGTTAGAAGTCAGTGGTGTCACTATACAGGGTGTTAGGGACAGCCTTTCGAACACTGAAGAAGCATAATCAGTCGACGACACTGAACAACTTTCAATGAACAAAACTTTCAGGAAACGAAAAAAATTTTTGCGTCTCCATACAAAATTAAAATTTTGATCGGGCAGTTTGTATGGAGAAGCCGGCTGTCCCTATCACCCTGTATAAGTCAGTAGCGTCGATTGTTGAGATCAGTGGTATCACTATAGAAGTCGGTGGGGTCAGTGTGGTTACTATAATAGAGATCAGTAGCGTCGATCATAAAGAGTAGTGGGGCCACTATAAAAGAAAGCGAGGTCACTCTAGAGCTCAAAAGGGTCACTTTAAAAGTCAATGTGGTTACTATTAGAGATCAGTAACGTCGATCGTAAAGAGCAGTGGGGCCATTAAAGAAAAAAGCGGGGTCACTAGAAGTCAGTGGGGTCACCACAGAGGTCCATGAGGTCAGTGGGGTCACTCTAGAGGTTAGTGGGGTCGCATTAGAGGGCAGTGAGGTCACTTTAAGAGGTCAGTAGGGGATTGCTTTAGAGGAGTGGGATCACTTTAGATGTCAGTGGGGTCACTTAAGAGGTCAGTGGGGTCTCTTTAACCTCAATAGCTTTGCGGGTTCACATGTGAAAAGGAAATTTTTTGAAATATGACCCCTATGTCAATTTCCCATAGTTCCCGGAAAATGGAAAATTTATAAACATTTTTGAAATTTATTCAAAAATATACTTTATCTACTCCCGTACCGGAATATTCCGAATTCGAAACCAATGACAGATTCGAAATTGAGGTCATTGTCCGCTATCATTTTCATTTCCACACTGTTCCATACTACGAGCAGTACGGAAATGGAGTATGGATTTTCATTCCGCAACTGTTATAATACATAATTTTCAATCTGCATAGGCTAAGGCAATACTACCACAGTACTACATACAGCCTATTTTAAAGTAATTTTGTAAAAATACTTTTTACTGGGGTGACGACTGCCTACCTATATCACACCTCGGAAGCTCCATACAATCGGGCTCAAAAGTGACAGCTGTCATTTTTACACGCGCAAATGTGTGGGTGGGTTAAAGATGTGTGAGTGTAGGGTTGATGGTATCTAGAAAACACCTACCCTAGAAAACGTAGATAACAGAACATTAGCATTATACTTTTATTACAGTTTCGAGTTGCACATTTTTCGTTCGACTATAAAGCGACTTACACAATTCACAAACGAATTATAACCTCACTTTGTTGTATTTAGTAATCGAATTTCAATTAAAACAAACAAACACACGTTGAAATAATCTCACAAACTCTATGGTGTTTATTCCATAATAATTGCTTCTTATTATTGTTTAACTTTATTCCAAATTTTACTTTGTCTTGGAGAGTCGAAAGACAACCGTAAACTGCACAACCACGCACCTTTTTTTCAACTTTTGCAAGCGTTGCATATCGCGTGGCAACAGGACGAGAAATGGGACGAGATATCGCGCAGGGCCCCGCGGGGTGATGCGCGCGCACTTGAGGTACTCCGATTGGTGGGAGGCGGAGAGCTTCCGTTCTGTATGTAGTACTATTATGAATTCTGTGCCTATATTTAAAAGAAAACGGAGAGTACCAGGAGTACATAAAACGACAAGAGGCTAACAGTTGGCTCGCTTCTATATAAAGTGACATTGGCAACAAAAGAAGTGATTTGAACAAAATGGAAAGTATGTACCAGGAGAACATGATTCTACAAGAGGCTGTCAGTAACCATATACATGAAATTAATGTTAAAGCAACGCCATCCACAAGCTCTGGATCTGGAATAACTTCGGGAATAACTTTAATTAACTGTACTAACTGTCCTCTTAGTTCAATAAATTGATCACCACTCTTTAAAAAAAAAATTATTTCGTCGGTCGTAGATAAAGTTTTGTATGCAACTATACGTAATTAGTCATTTTAACACTCGATCTATACTATTTTGATACTCGGCTGCGCCTCGTATCAAAAACCAGATCTCGTGTTAAAATTACTCTCATTACGCAACAGTTGCATAAATAACTATTATTACACAACTATATTTTCTTTTTGTTTCTTCAGTTTTGACATGGTGCTTCAGAAGTTAAAGATCAGTGGGGTCACATTAGAGGTCATTAGGGTCACTTTAAGAGGGGTGCGCATCACTTCGTATAAATATTTTTCGTATATTAACGTTTCAATAACATTCAATTGATATAATAAACGTTTCATATAAAAACTATTAGCATAATTTTGTTTGACATAACGTACCTTTACTAATTATAATGAACGTTTTCTATACTGACATTTGGCATAACTATCATTTCACCTAAATATCTTTCATATAAAATTTAATTCATATAAAATTCAGTTAATACATAATTTTTTTATTAATTTACTTATTATTTATTAATTTATAATAATTAAACAAAAAAATATATAATAATCAATTAGTTTATAATAATTTTGTATAGTTATATGCTTATTTAATTAAAATTGTTGTAAAAACGAAACGATAAGGCTCAATTAAATTGATTACAGGCGAGCGAAGCGAGCAAAAGAGTTCGGGGCACCCCGACACAGTTGGTTAGGTTCGAAGGGTATGGCGGAATTGAGCGGAGGCGAGCGGAGCCAGTTCCACTTCATTCCGCCATACCCTTAATTTTAGGTTGACATGAATGTATGCGCATGTCTGCTTGCCTGCATGCATGCATGCTTGCTTGCTTGCGTGTTTCTTGCTTGCTTGAATGCATGCCTGCTTGCATTTGCTTGCTTTTTTTGCATAATGCATGCTTGTTTGTTCATTTACTTAATAATTAATGTGGATAGTATAACTAACCAATGAAAATAACGAATTGATATTATATGAAATGGGTATTATACGAAATGATGATTATATGAATTCTTTTTATAGGAAATGTTTATTATACGTTTTGAAATGATATGAAACGTTGTTATATCAATTAAATGTTATATTAAAAGTTGTTATATCATCTATTACACACCCCTTTAAGAGGTTAGTGGGGGATTACTTTAGAGGACAGTGGGGTCACTTTAAAGGTCAGTTGGGGTCACATTAGAGGACAGTGGGGTTACTTTAGATGTCAGTGGGGATTACTGTAGAGGACAGTGGGGTCATTTTAGAGAACAGAATGGTCACTTTAGAGTTCAGTGGGGTCACTTTACAATGTGTAACGGAAAGGTGTGATAATACAGAATCGAATTAACAGAATCGAATCTATTCAAAAAAGATTTCTCAGATATCTCCAATTTAAGTGTAAACGGATTGATCACGGATATGAAGCGCGTTGTCAAAGATATCACTTTCTCCCTTTAGAAAAAAGGAGGGAGATATCCGATATAATTTATCTTTTAAATATAATAAATGGAGGTGTTGATTGTCCTGTTTTGTCCGAAAAAGTATGTATCTCTGTACCTAATAGACTCTGTATCAGACATTTTAAAACTTTAGCTGTTCCTCGAGCAAACACAAATTATCGCAGAAACTCTTTCTTTTTAAGAGTTGGTAATAAATTTAATTGTCTTTTAACCGAACATAAATATTTAGACTTATTTAATTTGAAACCCTCGGAAATAAGGCGCATCTACACTCATTGTTTCTTTGGGCCCACTTAAGCAACAAACTCCTGTAGGTAATTAATTATCAAAGATGTGAATGTAACACCCTCTTCATTGGTTTTTAGTTGATATGTTTCTGTCTGTCTAGTCTGCATCTTGTTTTGTTTCTATTTGCGAATACTTGTAAATGGCTTTGTAGTGTTTTCTTTACGTACTTATTTTAATGTATGCTTAGCTGTTAGTGTTCCGAATAAAATAAAATAAATAAATAAAATACTGAAGGGTGTACATCTGCCCATGAAACTGAACAACCTTTTCCAAGATACATATTTCGAAATAAGGGCACATCAGCGCCGTAAACTTTTTTAAGGAGTCGATTGCAGTCACCATGGCCGAAAACGGTCGGATGATGATGATGATTTCGAAATACGAAAAACTAAATTTGACCTTCCATACAAAATAAGCTACTCGTATCAGCTGATGCAGTTTCTATGGGAGGTCAAAAATTGATTTTCATATTTCGATCTATGTTCCTTGGGAAAAGTTGTTCAGCTTCATGGGCAGATTTAAACCCTTTAGTATATTTTCTTTACACGCTGTAGAGGTAGATGAGATCACTATAGAGGTCAAGGGGTCACTATAGAGGTCGGGGGTCACTCACCGGTAGAGGTCGCTAGTGGGCTGCAGCGTCCCGTGCGCCAGGTGCAGGCGGCGGCCGGCGGGGGCGGCTCGCTGGCGGGGTCACTATAGAGGTCGGGGGTCACTCACCGGTAGAGGTCGCTAGTGGGCTGCAGCGTCCCGTGCGCCAGGTGCAGGCGGCGGCCGGGCGGGGGCGGCACGCTGGCGGGGTCACTATAGAGGTCGGGGGTCACTCACCGGTAGAGGTCGCTAGTGGGCTGCAGCGTCCCGTGCGCCAGGTGCAGGCGGCGGCCGGGCGGGGGCGGCACGCTGGCGGGGTCACTATAGAGGTCGGGGGTCACTCACCGGTAGAGGTCGCTAGTGGGCTGCAGCGTCCCGTGCGCCAGGTGCAGGCGGCGGCCGGGCGGGGGCGGCACGCTGGCGGGGTCACTATAGAGGTCGGGGGTCACTCACCGGTAGAGGTCGCTAGTGGGCTGCAGCGTCCCGTGCGCCAGGTGCAGGCGGCGGCCGGGCGGGGGCGGCACGCTGGCGGGGTCACTATAGAGGTCGGGGGTCATTCACCGGTAGAGGTCGCTAGTGGGCTGCAGCGTCCCGTGCGCCAGGTGCAGGCGGCGGCCGGGCGGGGGCGGCACGCTGGCGGGGTCACTATAGAGGTCGGGGGTCACTCACCGGTAGAGGTCGCTAGTGGGCTGCAGCGTCCCGTGCGCCAGGTGCAGGCGGCGGCCGGGCGGGGGCGGCACGCTGGCGGGGTCACTATAGAGGTCGGGGGTCACTCACCGGTAGAGGTCGCTAGTGGGCTGCAGCGTCCCGTGCGCCAGGTGCAGGCGGCGGCCGGGCGGGGGCGGCACGCTGGCGGGGTCACTATAGAGGTCGGGGGTCACTCACCGGTAGAGGTCGCTAGTGGGCTGCAGCGTCCCGTGCGCCAGGTGCAGACGGCGGCCGGGCGGGGGCGGCACGCTGGCGGGGTCACTATAGAGGTCGGGGGTCACTCACCGGTAGAGGTCGCTAGTGGGCTGCAGCGTCCCGTGCGCCAGGTGCAGGCGGCGGCCGGGCGGGGGCGGCACGCTGGCGGGGTCACTATAGAGGTCGGGGGTCATTCACCGGTAGAGGTCGCTAGTGGGCTGCAGCGTCCCGTGCGCCAGGTGCAGGCGGCGGCCGGGCGGGGGCGGCACGCTGGCGGGGTCACTATAGAGGTCGGGGGTCACTCACCGGTAGAGGTCGCTAGTGGGCTGCAGCGTCCCGTGCGCCAGGTGCAGGCGGCGGCCGGGCGGGGGCGGCACGCTGGCGGGGTCACTATAGAGGTCGGGGGTCACTCACCGGTAGAGGTCGCTAGTGGGCTGCAGCGTCCCGTGCGCCAGGTGCAGGCGGCGGCCGGGCGGGGGCGGCACGCTGGCGGGGTCACTATAGAGGTCGGGGGTCACTCACCGGTAGAGGTCGCTAGTGGGCTGCAGCGTCCCGTGCGCCAGGTGCAGGCGGCGGCCGGGCGGGGGCGGCACGCTGGCGGGGTCACTATAGAGGTCGGGGGTCACTCACCGGTAGAGGTCGCTAGTGGGCTGCAGCGTCCCGTGCGCCAGGTGCAGGCGGCGGCCGGGCGGGGGCGGCACGCTGGCGGGGTCACTATAGAGGTCGGGGGTCACTCACCGGTAGAGGTCGCTAGTGGGCTGCAGCGTCCCGTGCGCCAGGTGCAGGCGGCGGCCGGGCGGGGGCGGCACGCTGGCGGGGTCACTATAGAGGTCGGGGGTCACTCACCGGTAGAGGTCGCTAGTGGGCTGCAGCGTCCCGTGCGCCAGGTGCAGGCGGCGGCCGGGCGGGGGCGGCTCGCTGGCGGGGTCACTATAGAGGTCGGGGGTCACTCACCGGTAGAGGTCGCTAGTGGGCTGCAGCGTCCCGTGCGCCAGGTGCAGGCGGCGGCCGGGCGGGGGCGGCACGCTGGCGGGGTCACTATAGAGGTCGGGGGTCACTCACCGGTAGAGGTCGCTAGTGGGCTGCAGCGTCCCGTGCGCCAGGTGCAGGCGGCGGCCGGGCGGGGGCGGCTCGCTGGCGGGGTCACTATAGAGGTCGGGGGTCACTCACCGGTAGAGGTCGCTAGTGGGCTGCAGCGTCCCGTGCGCCAGGTGCAGGCGGCGGCCGGGCGGGGGCGGCACGCTGGCGGGCGACCACCAGTCCACCACTCTGCCCACGACCGGCACGCGCCGCAGTAACCCTTCTTGCCAGAGTCGCTCCGCGTTCTCGCGTTCGATGTCCGCCTGGGCTGCTTCGATACCTAGACAAGAAATTAGAAGAGGAATGTTGACATCTAACAAGAAAGTAGAAGAGGAATGTTGACATCTAACAAAAAATTAAAAGAGGAATGTTGACATCTAAGAAAAAAGTAAAAGAGTAATGTTGTCATCTCACAAGAAAGTAGAAGAGGAGCGTTGGCATTTAATAGTATAATGATTGTTTCTTGTATATGTGTCTTTGTATGTATGTAACGATTAAAATTGTAATATTGTATGCCTTTAGGCGGGACATGGCTGAACTTCATAATTATAAGAACTTCTATGTACCTTTGATCCACAATAAATAAATTTCAATTTCAAGAAAGAAAAAGAGGAAATTTGACATCTAACAAGAAAGTAGGAGAGGAATGTTGACATCTAACAAGAAAGTAGGAGAGGAATGTTGACATCTAACAAGAAAGTAGGAGAGGAATGTTGACATCTAACAAGAAAGTAGGAGACGAATGGTGACATCTAAAAAGAAAGTAGAAGAGGAATATGAACATCTAACAAGAAAGTAGAAGAGGAATGACGACATCTAACAAGAAAGAAGAGGAGGAATTTTTACATGTCACAACAAAGTAGAAGTGGAATGTTGACATATACCAAAACATTAAATAAAAACTGGTCAGTAAGAAGGATTTTAGCACAAATCTACAAACCTTTTTTAACAACTTCAGCCATGTCAGTAAGCGCTTTAGAGCTCTCTTCCACCTCTTTTCCAGCTGAGATCACAAGGTCCAAAAGCTCGTCCACGTCTGAATCTGCTGTTACCATGCCAAACCTGTCGATCAATAATTTTACATCAGTATCATAACGTTTGCTGTAAGCATAAATGTGACTTTAGATTTTATATTTAAATAGAATGACAGCAGACGGAGTAATTCGTAAGATTTTGGTGCGAAAGAAACACGTATCGCTCCGTCCTGCCCTCACGCATAGTCTGTCCTGCTATTGTATGCTCTGATATTCCAGCGAAACACAAGAAACACATTGTAAAAAGCCGACTCTTAAAGTAGGCCGTGCTGCAGTGGTTTCTTGCCGTTTCTTTTACATCCAGCGTACTGCCATAGCACGATTCGAAACGGCGTAGACTCGTTCTATTTGCATTGTATTCTGCATAACATTCAATAAGTATTCTGTAAAGAATCTATATTGAATAAAATTATCTGAATCTGAATCTATCATTCTAGTGAAGCTGAATTACTATGGAATAGTGTTTTGTAGTCTAGTAACTGGGCGACCGAGCTCTACTCGTAAAATTTCTAGCACGAAAAATGGTTTTTGCGCCATCTGTGGAGTAGAACAACTCCACCACCCGCACTAGACGCGTCAGGGAGAGATTTATCCACATCACTTGGACGATTGTCGCTGCATGACAACGCCGTTTGCGCGATCCTTTCTCTTGCGCACATCTAGGATGAAGAACGATCTTCATCCTGCGGTTTTCCCTGGTAGTTACGAAATGGGGTCATTCAAAAAGCGGGTTAACAAACTCCTCAAACGCTGGCAACGCATTATTACCACCAGGTGTTGCAAGCGTCTATGGGCGGCTGTAACGATTACCATTAGGTGAGCTTGTTTGCCTGCTCTTACATAAAAAAAAACTACAGCCAAACAATCTATCAACAGATGGCGCTGCAAGGTTTTTTAACCGCGCTATAGTTAAAAAAAACCACGAACACAAATTTTCCCGGATTTAAGACCCATGTACAGACCTGACACAAGCCAATCCATCCTCTCCGTCGCCACACGAGAAGGCGCCATCTGTCGCCCGCAGCTGGTTAACCAGTTGTCGGTTGAGTGAGTTCAGTTCTTCAGTCGACGCTTCTTCCCAACCCGGTGGGATATAGCGAACTCCACCCAAACCTTGAAGTCAAATTAGGTACTTATAGACAAGTGGATCTTTAAAAACTTTACAAAAATAAAAATGGGATGGATCGTTCGTTAGCTAATGTCAATAACTTTAAGCTAGTAATAAGCCCCTTGTTTTCGACCTCTATTATGTTTTAAACTGTTCGTTGCATTTGAATAACAATAGCCAACCATTATCTATGCAAAAACAGAAAGTATATTTTAGACTCTTTTTGAAATATTGTTATGTGTGTCCCTATCACATTAACACAGAGAGAAGAGCAATGCGGATGTTTTCTAGATTAAATATAAGGTACTGTTTCTATCTAAGAAAGAATTATGAAACCATTAATTAAAAAACCGGCGAGTCGGTTTCGCGCGCCGAGGGTTCCAATATACCTATAGTGTTTTTGGAAGCAATAAAGTCTATTTTTAGGATCGCAAAACTAAGTTTGTAGGTTTTTTGCAGATTTCCAAAAAACTGTACTACTTAGAGAAATCGTTTTATTTTTGCTGACTTTAATTAATTCATATTTTTTGCATCGTAAACTTTGGAGATAACCCCCCTTATCTCCTAAGTTTACAATGCGAAAAATATAAATGGGAATGGCATTTAATGACATTTTTCATAGTAACTCAAAAAACTACGTAAAACCCTTTCATGTGATATTTCACTCAACCTAGTAACGGCACGATCTAATAAATTAATTTGACGAATTTTGTGTTCGCGTTTCGAATGTCGTACAAAGTTACATACAGGATGTCCCAGGAAACACTGTCAAGCGGTGGTCCAGAGTTGGACCACCCCTTGGGCTACCCGAATCACCCCCATGTATGTTCCGCGATTATTTGTAGTTTTCTAGTTTTAAATTATTTTATTAATTTTTAAATTTTTCTGCCGAAGGAAATTAAAAAATTCATATCATTTTTCCAATTTTCTTTTTGTGTCATGATTGCCTTGAACGTTACTTTCATACATAAAATAATAAACCTCCTAACATTCCTACTTATTACTCAAAAAGTATGGTAAATAAAATTTTTGAACAATTTAATGGGCCGATTAAAATTTTGATCATCAATTAAAAAATACAAAAAGGATGTTCCATAGATTGTAGTTGATTTTAAAAACTTTTCAGGTCTCTAGTCTACCCAAAACATAAAAAAAATTGGTGCTTAGTGGGGTATTTTTTGCTGTAATTGGCGTTAAATAGTTGAGAGGGAAAAACCCCTGAATATTAATTTAGGCTCCAAATAAATAATTTGCCTATTTTGGTGATTCCTGCTCGTATTGCAAATTAAGATAGTGGTAAGGCTTCTGTACAAAGTCCGTCTGGAAAAGTAGCGCCTTTTGCCTGTTTCTGTCACAAAGCAGCAGTGTTTGCACTCTTGTGTTTCGGTAGAAGTTTTAAGAGAGCTGTTTTCCCATACCTCCGCGAACCCATGTAACACCTTTCCTCAATAAATCTGGTCTCCTCAATATGCAAAGTAGGTTAACTTTATTTTACGCGTCCCAACTCCATGACATCATTAGCACCAAACAGCCAACTTATTTATTTAATAAATTAATGTGGCGTCATTTGGAACATAAGTATGCAGTAAGATCGGTATCAATAGTTTTGAGGGTTCCAAATCATCGTACCGCCACTTTTCGGGGAGGTTTCAGCTACCGTGCTTCCAAATGTTGGAATAACATCCCTCCACCCATCAGAAATATCAAGTCCAAATGGAGCTTCAAGAAACAATACAGGGAATATCTTCTTGGCCAACAAAGGATAGTATCTCAAGCAAAGTAGGAATGCACGTTAGTCTGATCCCTCCTCAAAAATATACATCAACTGCAACTATAGGTACATTGCAATTTTTAGTTTAACTTGAATTGCCTTTCTATTTATTTATTTAATAATAATAATTTATTTATTTTTTACTTGTGTAACACCCGGATTTGTTAAAGTTTTCATATTAGTTTGTTTTATTACTTTTTATAATGTATTGTCTAGCGCGTAAGTTTCACGGTTTTTATTATTTTTGTTTAGCGTAACCTCCACTCTGGTGCTGGCTGAAAGTCAGTGTCACAAATACTTCTCTGGTACTTGTGACAAATGCTGAGTCTATTGCCATTTCATCGCACGATATTCTGTGTACATCCTATTTGGTTTATAACACTCATTGTCGTGCATTGAATAAATTGTTTTTCTTTCTTTCTTTCTTTCTTTGTATAATTTCTGGCACATGAGCCATTGTATTTTATTTCTTAGGATGGGTCTTCAGAATTTGATTGTATTTTCCGTAAGAATGACTACGATAGGGTATTTTGAAAGTATTTTGGTACTGAAAATGGTATTTTTCGCTGAAATTGGCGAAGCCCTGCCACCATCATAATTTGCAATAGGAATCACCAAAATGGGCAAATTATTTATTTGAGCCTAAATTAACATTCAGGGTTTTTTCCCTCTCAACTTTTAAACGCCAATTTCAGCGAAAAATACCCCATTAAGCACCATTTTTTTTTATATTTTGGGTAGACTAGAGACCTGAAAAGTTTTTAAAATCAACTACAATCTATGGAACATCCTTTTTGTATTTTTTAATTGATGATCAAAATTTTAATCGGCCCATTAAATTGTTCAAAAATTTTATTTACCATACTTTTTGAGTAATAAGTAGGAATGTTAGGTTTATTATTTTATGTATGAAAGTAACGTTCAAGGCAATCATGACACAAAAAGAAAATTGGAAAAATGATCAGTAAAAAAAAGATCTGAATTTTTTAATTTCCTTCGGCAGAAAAATTTAAATATTAATAAAATAATTTATAACTCGAAAACCACAAATAATCGCGGAACATACATGGGGGTGAATCGGGTAGCCCAAGGGGTGGTCCACCTCTGGACCACCGCTTGACAGTGTTTCCTGGGACACCCTGTAAAATAAGTGATTTCTATTTCAACGTTAAGTAAAAAGTGGATGATTAGTGAGCCACTAGAGGATGATTCCTCGTAACATCTCATACGTACCTGCCCAGCCGGGTACGTGCACGAGGCGAAGACACGTGTGTTCTTGAACGCGTTGTTGGAACGGATCCCTTGAACAAAATACAATATCATAACATCCTGTTAGGTTGCGTCACTATTGATCTATAAATTTCACAAGAAGATTTAAAAGTAATTCGATTGACTACACAAAACAGTCTTTTTCCTTATTTATTATTGGCTGGCTGTCGACCAATAGGAAGTTAGAAAAGTATCGGGTAGGATTCGAAGAAATGGAAGTCAAAGAAGGGCCAGCCAGTTGAGCCACAGGAACGAACACGAGTAGACGAATGAAGAATTAATTATTAGTTATAGTTTAGTATTTATGGAAATAAAATATGTCATACTAAAAATATTGTCTATTTAATATTCAAAAAATACCGGAATAAATAGGTGAGTGCCTGGACAGAACGAGTTTTTATAACAATTCCATGACACGTCCACTGCAAATCCCCTAGGTTAGGTAGACGACTTTGTAAAGTCCAGACGCGCCGCAGGATATCACCCATACTTGGTTGATATTCCGCACATTCGCACAAGCGCTTTGAAACATCTTTTATAATGCGCACGGCTAAAGAGTGGAAATCCATGCCTGCGTCTGTGTTGTCGAGTTCATATAACCCGAACCTATTCAAGATAATGCATGACTTCTATCATTGTTGCGTAGGTGGCCAGCTACATATTACCTATAATTTGTCTCCGAGGGTCGCGAAGGCATCATATGACAGCAGACTGCTTCTGATCATCACTTAGCCGCCTTCTTGTACACTGTACAGATCTGTGGATGTAGGACTACATACCTAAGCGAGACGGTGGCAGTCAGAACTCGGAGCTGAGCGTCTACGAGGGTCGCGAAGGTATCACATGATAACAGACTGCTACAGATCACTTAGCCGCCTTCTTGGGCATTATACTGATCTATGGATGGAGACTACATACCTGAGCGCGACGGTGGCAGTCAGAACTTAGGGCAGAGCGTCTACGAGGGCCGCGAAGGTATCACATGATAACAGACTGTCACAGATCACTTAGCCGCCTTCTTGGTCACTGTACAGATCTGTAGACGTTGAACAACATACCTGAGCGCGACAGTGGCAGTCAGAACTTGGAGCTGAGCGTCTACGAGGGTGGCGAAGGCCTCCGCCTGGTCTTCCTCCAGAAGAGAACCTTCCAGAGGACAGTAGCGGAGCACCACCCCGTGGGCTTCCGTCTCGCACACTTCTATACTGATCTGTGAATGAGGGAAACAAAATACATAGTGGTAGTTTTTCTTATGCACTCAGATAGGGTTGCACGCTACTAGCTCTTCATCTAGAAGACATTATAGCCCTTAAAGTAAATATGGCTACATTGGTGTAAATTAATGTAATAATTACAAAAAATAAAAACAAAAAAAAATACAAAATATTTATTTCATTAACCAGAAGTGTGCTTACCATCTAGTTGCCGAAGCCTCCTTTTAAGCTTTTTATACCTGTGTCAGGAGGCTCCGCTCTTCCATAACCGACTACGTAGTTACAGTATACAAGTAAACAATAAGTCAAGCTTGACAGATGGCCCGACTTTAGCCTCTACAACTAATGAAAAATAACGGTAACAGGCCCGATGTCAAGCCTACTTTGCTTGTATCTTAAATTCAAACAAGTCAAAATATAATTTATGACAAAAGAGAAAAAGGTAAGGTTAGATTATTACTGATTGAGTGGTGCGAGTGTGGGTGAGTGTGTGTGTGTGTATGTGTGGTTGAGTGTGTGTGTGTGTGTGTGTGTGTGGGGGTGTAGGTGTGTGTGCGTGGGGGTGTGTGCACTAAAGCAAGTTATTACTCAAGTATGGCATGAACAAGTTCATGCATACGTGCCTACGTGCGGGGTTGTTAAATTGAAGAGCAGATAGCCCTACGATAATTAAATATAATGTATAAATTAAATAACATTAATCGAAATAAAATTTGAAATTGGTTGAGAAATAAAAGGCTTATAACGTTTTAAAGATAAAAAAAGACAAAAGGTCATATTGATAAATCCCTTTCAAGTATGAGATTGCTCTCGAGATGTACTTTACACATACAAATTATACCTCTCAAACTTGAGAGGCTAACTCAGACTTGAGAGGGATTTATCAATTCTAGCCTACATGTTAAACACTCAAGCTGAATGTACACGTAGAATACTAAAGTTGTTAATTTTGGGTGGTATTAATAAATCACTCTCAATATCTTTCCGGAGAGCGTATCAGTTGTCAAGGCGCAATCAGCATCACAAAAAAAAAGTTAATTAACAAACAAATATCACTCTCAAGTACGGCTTCTTTGTATGGCATACGTGGAATGTCAAACGAGAAAAAACAATTTGTAACTGCGTTTTATTATTGCTTCTAATATTTTTTAAAATAATTCTTTAGGTTTTTACTTTCATAATAAACAAATAAAAGAAACTGATATTTCGTGTTATTATTTGTGTTCGCCCACACCTATACAAAAAAGTGACCTCACCGTTTAACAGCACCCATGTGATATCGACTCATAAGAACAATCAAGTGATATGGTGCCATTGACTGTCCTAACCTTCTATCTAAAATTAATATCAGCCCCCCAAATAAAAATTTGACCTTCCGTCTGCTTCTACAAACTACAGACAAAATGCATTTATATGGCGAGCGAGCAACAACTTTAACCAACTAAGCGTAGCTCAGGATCTGGATATATTTAATACTGGTTTTGAAGCGGCGAGACGCTTACTCAGCAAACAATTCTTTGATTGTTAAATAGTTTTTATTTTAGTTCGTATTTACCTCTGATGCTGGTTGTGCATAACTTTCTTCGTAACTTCATTCCTACATTGGTTCTATTTGTGGAGACCTGTAATTGGTTTTTTGATGCCTATTTACCTTATTACGAGTATTCTGTCTGTAATACTGTTGGTCACCCGAATGTCAAATAAATAAATATTTGCTTTGATGACAGCTACTCAAGTTTTCTTTACAAAACAATTTCACACTTGAGCGGCATTTATTAATACTAGCCCTAGATTCTAAAAAAGAACTATAGTTACCATATCAGCCTCCCTTTGCAGCACTTGTCCGAACCACGAGTTGAGCTTGTCGTAGTATGGGGGCGGCTTCTCCACGGCCGCCGGCGCGAACTGGAACGCTACGCACGCCGACGCCTGGCTTATTGCTTCCTGCAAAATAATTAACACTATTTGTATTCATCATCCCGAGTAGGGGAATATTGTGTTATCTGGATCAAGATTTCTCAGAGAAGTAATTCACTGAGAACTCTTCATCCAGATTACCCAATATTCCAATTTTTCGGAAAACTCTAGTTCTCTGAGAACTCTTGATCCAGATAACACAATATTCCCCTACTATCCCGTCCCAGTCCCGTGTGGTGCCGGCAAAGAATAGTACCATCCCATACATACCCGTGGGTGTCGTAAGAGGCGACTAAGGGTTATGAACTGGAGGATGGGCAGCAGCATCCTTTTGTGTATCATACCACCTTACTTACTGCGGTCACCTACAACCGCGGTCCATGCTGCCAGCCCTAACGCTGACAAGCGAGGTGACTATGGTACTTCCCCTCCACATTTTTCCAGCAAAAGCTAGAATTCTGGAGGGAGCTCGCTGTCCTGTAGTAGACATTTCATGCGATGTTATAAAACGTCGACTGCAGGACAGGAAGCTCACGGTAAAATCCCGGCAAAATATCGTCGTGGTACAATCCGGAAGATTACAAGGTCAAAAAATAAAATCTGTTTGCATCTAAGAAAGAATCGTTTAAAATTGATCAATGTTTAATCAATCTATAATTTTGGGCCGTTTGCCGTAACCACGTATTTGACGATCGCAGTGGTTGGTGACCTAATCCAGTAAAAATACGGTTTTGCTAAACATTAAATGTTAATAGCAACTTTTTTGTGTGTGTCGTGTTTAAATATGATGTTAAGACAATATATTTACGAATCCACCTAAAATTTAAATCGTAATATTTTTTTCAAAATACAGCTTAGGCAAAAATAGTAATAGACAATTATATCTACATCTACACTAATATTATAAAGAGGAAAGATTTGTACCTATTTTTGTATGTTTGTAATGAATAGGCTCCGAAACTACTGGACCGATTTAAAAAATTCTTTCACTATTAGAAACCTGCATTATCCGGGATGAACATAGGCTATAAAATATTTAAAAAAAAGTTAGGGTTCCGTATGAAAACTTCGATAATGTAACCCAAGGTGTGAAAAAAATACTAAATAGCATCCTTATATCGAGTACGCTGCCGAAACTATTAACAATAGAGCAAAGTAATGTACTACAGAATTATAGAAGCCATCAATATCTACAAAAAAGTCCGCGATACCATATGTCTAACTATTACAGTTATGTCACAATAACTACTTTTTCATGTTAAAATATGTAATAGTAACGCCGGTACAAACTATATAGGCCACATTATTCGTACCTATTAATCCTTATCCAAATAAATGATTTCGTATTCAAGGCTATATCAGTACCTGTAAATAACTTTTTGAATTATTCAAATCGGACATACCATTCAAAAGTTATCATGAGTGTAATCGTTATCAAAATTGAAATTAAAGAAACAGGGCCCTAAGTGACTGTAATGGTTTTATCTACAACAGAGAATAGACACGAAAAATTTGACTGGTCAAGTGCGTGTCGTTCCGTGTGGTAGCGGCAAAGAATAGTGCCAACCCATCTCAACCTGTAGGTGTCGTAAGAGGCGACTAAGGGTTTACAAACCGGAAGATGGGCAGCGACATCTTTCCGTGTATCGCACCATCTTACATACTGCGGTCACCAACAACCGCGGTCCATGGTGCCAGCCTTAATGCTAACAAGCGTGGTGACTAAGATACTTCCCCTCCACATTCTTTTAGCAAGGGCTCGAATTCTGGAGGGAGCTCCCTTTCTGTAGTGGACGTATTATGGGATGTTATGATGGTTTTGATGAAGTGCGTGTCGGCTCGAGCGAATTTAATGCACTTCTGCGTGACTAAGATGGTATGACTGCCCATAACTAGGACAGTATTTTTACCTTAGTGGTACGGAACCCTCGGTGGGAGTCCAACTTGCGCTTGGCTGGTTTCTTTAGTAACCCCCGATGCAACAAGAACCTATATCTACCCGTGCGAAGCCGGGGCGAACCGCTAGTACTTTATATAATAGCACTGAGCGCATTGTAAAAGTGGATGGAGATAGAATCGCATATGTCCATGAGTACATTTACCTAGGTCAAATAGTCTCGTTTCAGGCACGACAAGATAAGGAAGTCGAAAGACGAACCGATAATGCCTGGAAGAGCTATTGGGCCATGAAAGACCTCATGAAGGGAAACCTTCCAATGACTCTAAAGAGGAAACTCATGGACATGTGCATTCTACGGAGCTCAGACTTGGTCTTTGACGGACATCCAAAAATCCAAATTCAAGGTTTGTCAGCGTAATATGGAGCGTAGCATACTCGGAGTGAAGCTCACAGACCGAGTACGAAACACTGCGCTACGCTCCAAAACACCAATTGTTGACGTAGCGACTAAGGCGGCCAATCTTAAGTGGAACTGGGCTGGCCACCACAACTATGGGCAAAACGAACGACAGAATGGATTCCACCTAACACCAAGCGTCGTCGTGGTCGGCCTAGAAAAAGATGGAGGGATGAGCTCGACACTTGCGCCAATAACTGGAAGGAGTTGGCCCAGGAAAGGAAAAAGTGGAAAGGTGGGAGAGAGGCCTTTGCCCTGCAGTGGGACACAACAGACTCCTAATAATAATAATAAATATAATAGATAAATGTATACTTTACATAGAGGCATCAAAATCCACTATAAATATATTTAAAAATATCATATTTTTTTGGAATATAAAATCTACACTTATTTTCATATATAAGGTCCAATAAAGTCGAGGTAAAATAATAGAAATAAACTGAGCTAATTTTAACCTTTTTAAATGTAAAAGATTCTTATATATTCACAAAAATCCCATACGATATATAAAAAAAGTTTTTTGTAATCGCTGGTTTACAATGATTTTGTAAACATTTATCTTTTTCATTTATTTATTTATTTTTATTTGCCAAAAATGTGAGTACTTAGCACTATTTAAATTATAAGAAAGCAAAACAGATCTATTACTATTTTTGATTGCGAAGATCAGCTTTATTAAAATTTCGTGGTATAAAAGTTAAATAATACAAAAAAGCTAACATTTAGTGGATTCATGTATAATATGAAATTATGAATATATAGCAAGCCGTAAATAAAAAAAAAATATCTATTAACATTTTTTTACGAAATTCCATATTTTTTTAATCTTTGGACGGTAAAATAAACAAATAAATGGGGTAAATTTAGGTGGATTCCATTAAAAAGCTTTACACAGAATTATAATCTATCGGTCTGAAAAAGAAACACGGCTATTACAAATTATTTCCGTTTCGCCATACAATCTCTCGTAATTTTACTGGAGTGACCGTAAACTGATTATACTATACGCAGAAGAACGGTGCTGCCCATCCATCAGTTGAACATCCCTTAGTCGCCTTATACTACTACATACATACATACATAACATCACGCCTTGTTCCCGTCGGGGTAGGCAGAGACCACAGTCCTCCACCTAATACGATCTTGACATACTTCCCTTGCTTCCTGAACCTTCATCAATCCTTTCATACATGCTCGTCGGTTTAGGGTACTTTTAACCTGGCCTTTATTCAGAACGTCCTGAGTTTGGTCCTGGTACGTTCGCCGAGGCCTTCCCCTTCCAACGTTTCCATTCACTCTCGTCTTGTGGATCTCTTTCGTCAATCTTCCTTCATTCATCCTCTCTACATGACCAAACCACACACTACTAATACTTATACTACTACAGGAAAGAAATATGGAAAATGGAGTATGTATGATACTTACGATTAAATCTACGGTTGGTGGTTCGTCCCCACCTGGTTTTGAACTCTGTAAATAAAAAAAGAATGTGTTTTTACGCCTTTATAACACATTTTGGCGCCTTAGTGATGTATATGTATGCCAGTGAAACGCATGAACGCCTTTTTGTCGTATATTCTCCTATGCTTTTCCAACTTTATACAATACAGTCGTGAAGCACTGTGATATAATAACATGCTCGACGAAAGTAGCCAAACAAAGATTGCGATTATGGTTATTTGGTCTACATTATGACATCACTGAGTCTCTGATCCCCTCCAACCAACACTAGTATTGTTTATTTTTATTTTCTTTACACCTCACCTACACTACATATTATACACACACCCTTGCTCTGTACACACCTATGTATGTAATTAATATAACAACTAACATTTCATAACCTAAATAATATAATGTACCTATAATGTATGTGATATGTTAAGAAAATCTGTTATATTGTATCTCATATTTGGTTTCCCAAGATACAGGCGTTGTCCTAGTTTGGGAACCACTGGAAAATCTAAAAATTGTAATTAGTATTTTAGTAAATAAATATATTTTCATTTTTCATTTCATTAAGGTTCTTATTCATGTCACTTCACAACAAGCTAAAAGGGTGCTGATGGACAATTTTTTTATATGATTTGTTCATGTCTGCCTCTTTGACTGATGATAAGAAGCATCCTCTAAAAGATACAAAAAATATTGGCAGACATCCATACCCCTGTGTTTTTGAGGAATTTAGTTTTAACTATTTTAAAATTTGACAATGAACCGTACACCTGGCAGACTATCACTGTCCGATTGTATTATAGGATCCATCATACATTACAGCGATTAAAAATGCAAAAAAACCACTACTTCGTCCCGTGATAATGCAGAGCCTTGATGTCTGAATCTTCGATTTTTACATCTTCAGAAGTATTTTAAACATCAGCCACAAAGGCAGACAAATAAATATTCAGTATCTTACTTTTATTTTTTTTTGCTTTAACTCAATAACGCAGCGACGCACAGATAAACTTGTAAGGATCAAATCGATTCGTATTGAGCTGATCTCTCATCTCGATTAATATGAATCATGAGGAAATCATATGCCCAAATCGCAGCCCTCACTATAATATTTATTGTCCTGAAACATTATTATATTACATATTTTATCTACTCTCATATCGTTAATCCTCAATAATGCGTTCAAAAATTGTAGGTTAACATCTTCATAATGTCAATCTGTGGTTAGAAACACTCCAAGCAGCACTTTTTTATCTGTGGGAGTGTATTATGAAGTATTGAATTTACTAACAGTCATCGCGGGAGACCTATTAAACATTTTTTTAATTTTTATAGGCGCGCCATTGACAGCTTGATACGTTTGTAGTCTGTGGCTGCAAGGAGGTTTCATTGCAATAACGGAAAACTCAGCAAACAAAAGTTGTATTTACATATTTTTATTAATTTTGTAATGAAATAAGTGATAAGATTGTGTACGATTTGCCTTCGAGTGTTTTTAAAGTAGCTATAGGAACTTCGCTTAGCAGTTATTACCGGGAAAAAAGAAAAACATTGAGGTTTGTTTTTGAACACATTATTTTAGGATTCACGATATGAGAGTAGATAAAGTTGTGTATGCAATTCCACATAATTAGGTATAAAACACTCGTGTCTTCTATTATGGAACTTGGCTCGCTACGCTCGCCTGCGTCCCATAAACCGACACTCGAGTTTTATACCCCTCATTATGTACCGTTGCATAAACTACTATTAAACATACCAGTATTTTAAGGTGTGCATTAGCAACAGTGGCGTAGGCAGCCCTGGCAGACCTAAACGCGTGCGCCAGCCTGGCAGTGAGCCGCCGGGCGCCGGCCGCCTTGATACTCGTCCACAGCGGCAGCGCGGGCAGGCGCGCGCCGCCGCCCGACAGCCCGGCTAGGGCGGCGAGGGCGCCTTCGCGACTACCCACCTGGTTCAAGTTACAAAAAGTCATCAATCCATTTTCCGCTGTTTCACAACCTACAGTTCAAATACAGTTATCATAACATCACATGAAGCATCCACCGCAGGACAAGGAGCTCCCTTCAGAAATCCAGCATTAACGCGTCGTACTTCAGAGGGGATTTGCAATAGTCACCACGCTGTAGGTGACCGCAGTATGTAAGATGGTACGAAAGATGCAGCTGCCCATCTTTCGGTTCGAAATACAGTATGACTGCGATATTTGTTCAGGTGGTTCAAATTTGAACTTTTTAGGGTTCCGAACCAAAATTCGTCGACGTTCGTTCGACTTCGTCTGTCTGTAACACCTGTTTATCTCATCAGCTACTTATGCTATCGATTTGAAATTAGGGATAGTTTTAGAATAAGTTTGCCCAACTATATTGTAAAGGAAAGAATTAAAAAATATTTTTATTATTATTGGAAATAGGGCCCCAAATAAAGAGGGCAAAATTTCAAATTGTCATTACTAGGTCGAGTGGGATATCTATTTATTTATTTATTATTTATTTATTCCATAACAATTGACACTGTGTTGGAAATTACATTAAATTTAGCAAAAAAACAAATCATATCAACAATAACATCAACACTAATTTTTCAGAATACAAATATTAGATTACAATAGTACAGTTATTCAAATTAAATCAAATTGCTTCAGTAAATTCAATAAAAGTACATTACAATTTTTATTATAAATTTTCAGCCTACATTACGCTTTATTCCAATTCATATATTCGTCAAATCTATAAAAACAGTTTTCCACCAGGAAGCGCCTCAGTTTGTCTTTAAACTCCATTATATTTTTTATAATTTTAAGAGATATGGGTAGGCAATTGTATAATCTAGTCGCCTGAAAACGTGCGCTATGTCTCACCACATTTAATTTAGGAACATCAGGCCGCTGAAGATCCCTTCTGCGGGTACTCATCCGCACAACGTGTTCCTCCGCTGTTTCACGCTGATGTAATGATTTGACCAGATCAGTTAACACTAAGAATATGTAAAGCGAAGGAGCAGTAAGAATCTCCAGCTCAACAAAAATCTCTCTACATGACTCCCACTGAGGTATTCTAGCTATTGTTCGCAATGCTCTCTTCTGTCCTATAAATGCTTTTGAAATATTATATAGATAACTACATCCCCACAGTCTGATACTATATCTTAAACGTGATTCAACCAAAGCATAGTAAACTTGTACTAACTGCTTCTTAGTCGCATCATTTCGTAAGCTTCTTAGAGCGTAACTAGCTGAACTCATGTTATTAACCACAGTATTCACTTCATTTTTCCAATTCAAAAGAGCATCTATGTGCACCCCGAGAAACTTAACCACATCAACTAACATAACGCTGTCTCCTTTAAGGTTCACTTTGAGCGTTTCTTTTGATCTCGCTGTAGTTTTAAAAAGCATTACATTTGTCTTACTAGTGTTTAACTTTAGTTTATTAATTGTGAACCACTTATAAAATTCTGATAGTACATCATTTAAGTTAACGTTGAGTTCTGAAATTGTTTTTGCAGGTAATACTGCATTTGTGTCGTCAGCAAAAATGACTAAATTTATTTTATCTCCAAAAAGTTTACACATGTAATTAATGAGATCGTTAATAAAAACTATAAAAAATATAGGACCCAAAATAGAACCTTGTGAAACACCGTGCTTTACCGCTTTTAATTTTGAACAGTGTACCACTTCACAATTATCTTTTACTGTTTTTATTTCTACAAATTGAGATCTATTTTCTAAGTATGATTTTAGTAAGGAGAGAGTTTTGCCTCGAATACCATAAAAATCCAATTTATCAACTAATATGCTATGATCTACCAAATTGAAGGCCGAACTTAAATCTAAGAATAGTCCGACAACTTTATTATTGTTATTAAGTGCCGTAGTAACATCATCAATCAATGTATTTACTGCATTTATAGTACCTTTCCCCACCTGATAACCGAACTGTTTTTCATTAATGATCTGATTAGCGTTTAGATGTTTAACTATTCTAACTTTAATGAGCTTTTCAAATATCTTTGATACAGTCGGCAGTAAGAAAATTGGTCTATAGTTTGCCGCATCCCGTTTGCATCCCTTCTTAAATACAGGTAATACCTTAGCAATTTTTAGTTGCTCCGGAAAGATGCCATTTTCAAAACAGTCATTGAAGAAATTTGCAAAAGGAACAGCTAATAGATCGATGTTTTTGATGACATTTATAGGTACGTCGTCGTAACCGCAAGACATCTTGCTATCCATTTTATTGACCAGAGTAGTAACTTCAGTACTTGTAACATCTTTCCAGACAATACTATCCTCTACCCGTAGTGAGGAATTTCCAAGAATACCTATTGCAGTTGTCGTATAGCTATTTTGCTCTTCCCAACCTGATTGATCAAATTGTTGGGAGAATATTTCAACAATATCTTTCGGCTCATCTATTATTTTGCTACCCTTTTTTAATATTAGTTCATTACTTCTCCTTACGCGTGATTTATTTCTATGCTTATCAACTATTGTCCAAATTGCTTTAGATCTATTTTTTGATTTATTAATTTCTCTTTGCACGTTAAGACGTTTCATTGATGCAATAACATTTCTAAAAACTCGTACGTAATTATTTTTGTACTTATTAATACTAGCATCGTTAGTGTCATTACTGGCTGTCATCAGAAAGCGTTTCATTTTACTAGCTATTCGCTATCATATAAAAGGACTTCGTTTGTATATACATTCCCAAATAAATACTATTATTGAGTATTTTTGTACGACTGTTTTCAAGTTATGATGAAAAATAACAACAAAAATACCATTGAAAATGATTTTATTTTAACACTTAGAAAGTAGAAAATCGCAAAATTTCACACCCACAGGCAGGTTTCGAACCTGCGTCTTCTGCGTCAGTACCGCAGACGCTTTACCAACTAGGCTACTGTGGTCCTGCCTGATGTTGCGAAATCTGCGATCTCTATACGCATTCCAACGTTGCGTTAGTGCTGCCACCTAGTAAGAATGAACTGTACTAGCCCAACTAGTCCATTATTGCAAATAGAATTCAAGTCGAAAATTGGTAACACTACGTTTAATTGAAAATGATTTTATTTTAACACTTCCAGTGTTCGGATAAATCTACAAAGTAGAAAATCGCAAAATTTCACTACCACAGGCAGGTAGTACAGTTCATGTTTACTAGGTGGCAGCACCAACATTAGTACAGCTAATGCTTACTAGGTGGCAGCACTAACGCAACGTTCGAGATCGCAGATTTAGCAACATCAGGCAGGACCACAGTAGCCTAGTTGGTAAAGCGTCTGCGGTACTGACGCAGAAGACGCAGGTTCGAATCTTGCCTGTGGTTGTGAAATTTTGCGATTTTCTACTTTGTAAAAATACCATTCCCCCTATTATTTCCGAAGTGTGCAATACGAAAAATCAGAACTTATTATAAGTCAATAGACGTTTAGCAAAAATAAAACGATCTTTATAAGTAGCACAATTTTTCAGAAAACTGCAAAAAAACTTTACAAACAAATTTAGTTTTGCGGTGCTACAATAGACTTATACTTATCTATATCCGACTCGCGCGTGACCGGTTTTGTATAGTAAATCAGTAAAGAAGTTAATTAAATCTTCATTACTAACGACGCTGCTGAAATTTATACGTCGTAAAAAATAACTCTGGCTATGACCGTTAATGCGCAGTACTCAAAAAATTTATCGCGGGGATGAGCGCGGCAAGTGGGGGGAAGACGAGTGAATCGTTCATTGGCTCTCCGCCTGTCACCCATGCGCAGAAAATAACCGTCAGAGCCAAACTTATCCTGCACTCGCTATACTGTAAAGTAGCTTGATGGAATGACGGCAGAGTGACATCAAAACGGAGCTACGCATAAGATATATATATTTTTTTCAACACACTTGCTCATAAAGTGGCTCTATGGTCACCGCAATTAGGCACAGAATAACACCCATAATCAAACTGTGACTTTTTCATTGCTATCTATAACTCACTAGTGAGTTATAGATTTTTTTTTAAATTTATTGGTTTAAATTTCATTGTTATTTTATTCACAAGTGTGTTGAAAAACGTCGTATGATACACGTGTGTATTGATGATTACCGTCCTCGGTTCTCTTAAGACCCTCGCCTACGGCTCGGGTCTCAATGGCGCCTCGGCGGTAATCACCAATGTTACACACTAGTACCATAATGTACTATTATGTTACAAGTGAGCAAACGAGCAGGTGGGCCACCTGATGGTCAGTGGTCTCCACCTCCCATAGCACCCACTGTCTTATTAGTGACATACTTTGACGCTAATAAGACAGCAAAGCGCGTTGCCCACCCTGAGAACTAAGATGTTATGTCTTATGTGCCAGTAATTTCACTGGATCCTTTACCCTTCAAACCGAAACACAACAGTGCAAACACTACTGCTTCACGGCAGAAAAAGGCAAGGGGGTGGTACTTCCCCAGACGGACTATGCACAAAATCCCTACCACCTACAAAATACATAATTGGAGCGACAAGGATACGTAATTATCACTCGGTCCTGCTCTCACGCATAGCTAAAGATAAAACTATTAATTCCGAGAAAAAATACATTGTCCTTCTGTCATTCAAATCAAGCTAATTATTTTGAATAATTTTAAAATAGTATAACATTATACTTACAGCGTTGACGCCTTTTGAGTGGTCGTTGGCAGGAATTTGCTCAGGTATTTTGTAAAACGTCTGTAGTTGTGCTAAGAAAACTATTTAAAATTTTAATAATTATAAACAACAGCTAGATCGCTTTTCATTCGAAAAGCAAGTTATTTTATTATAGTTCAACATTTAGCAGCTTGAAAAGCCTTGACAGATTTAGATTTCATTACTTATTGAACTTCATATCATACAGAATTAATTGCAAATAGAGTGAGGCTGCTACCATTTCGGATCGTGCTATGACAGCGTAAAAGAAACGGCAAGAAACCACTGCAGCACGGCCTACTTCAAGAGTCGGCTTTGTACTATACAGCAAGGAAAAGTAAAGGGTGTGAATCTGGCCACGAAACTGAACAACTTTTCCCAAGGAACATAGGTCGAATTACGAAAATCAGTTTTTGAAATCCCATAGAAACTGCATCAGCTGATATCGCATTTTGTATGGGAGGTCAAATTTGGTTTTTCGTATTTCGACCTATGTTCCTTGGAAAAAGTTGTGCACTTTCTCGGGCAGGTTCCCACCTTTCAGTATTATCACACCTTTCAGTCAAACGTTTTATAGGTATGTTTCGCTGGAATATCAGAGCACCATACCTTTTTTACTTTCGAGCGGAGCGAGAAAGGTATTGTATTCGTGCAAAAAAAAGTTTTTCTAATTTTCTCAAAAATGTGTTCTATATCACTTATACATCATAAAAAACAAGTCTCCCAAAAATGTCCGTCCGTCGGTCGGTCGGTCGGTCCGTCGGTCGGTCTGTCCGTCACGCTTTGGCCTAGCGGCTAAACGAATGGTCCGATTGACACCAAATTTTGAATTTAGGAGTTTTATGGAAATCCATCGAAGGGTTCTGAGTGGTTTCCTTCTGGTTCTCATTTTGAGGGTAGCTGTCATACAACGAAAATGAAGAATTGAAATTTTCACAAAAACGGCTCATAGAATCTTGTTGAAACTTTGCATGACCAAGCATCTCCATGTAAGATATCTTGCGCCAGTATCAATTGATCGGTGTAATTTCATATACGGGGTGTTCCTGTACCACCAAATCGTAAATATGTGATTTACCCAAAATTGGTTCCACTGAGTTCATTAAAATTTTCTATAATATTAATCCTGGATTGGTTGTCTACCTGACTGGATATTCTTTATGATTTTTTAAAATAAAATTTCGTACACAGGGTGTACCAAAAACTGAAAGGGCTTGCTCAGTAGACTAAACTGAACAATTATCCATAAGGAACATGTGTGGGGAAATTAACAAAATCTCCATGCAAGTATCCTACGGTAGTATCCATTGATCTGCGAAAATTTATATACTCGTAAAGGGTGTTCCAGTACTACCAAAAGATAAACATGTGATTTACTCGAAATCGTTTGAGGTTTGTTTGTTTTAGTGTTTGACAATTTGAATTCTTAATTGATCTGTATCATTCGAAAATTTTTTTTGGAAAAACGTAAATAAAAGTTTGTATTTCCATACCATGTGTATGGCATTACAAATTTAAGTTTGCGGTTGATAGTTTTTCCTTGAGTATTGCGAGACCATTTATTATGTTATATTTGAACAAACGAGCAGGTGGACCATCTGATGGTAACAGTTCACAACTGCTCATAGCACCTACTATCCTATTTGACACTAATACGACAGCAAGCACGTTGCCTACCTTGAGAATTAAGATGGTACCTCTCATGTGCCGGTAATTTCACCGGCTCCCTTACCCTCCTATGCAGCCGAAACAGGCAAGGGGATGGTACTTCCCCAGACGGACTTTGCACAAAAGCCTACCACCACATAAAACCCTGAAATACAAGTTATAAGGGACGGTGTACCAAAAACTGAAAGGGCATGCTCTGTCAACTTTCCCAAAGATACATTTTTGGGAAATGAAAAAAAAAAATTGATCTCCCGTCCCATTTTATTTTACTGTCCCGTGTGGTGCCGGAAAAGAATAGTACCAATCCATACATACCCGTGGGTGTCGTAAGAGGCGACTAAGGGTTATAAACTGAAGAATGCGCAGCAGCATCCTACTTTTTATCATACTTACAGCGGTCACCTACAACCGCGGTCCATAGTGCCAGCCGTAACGCTAACAAGCGAGGTGACTATGGTACTTCCCCTCTACATTTTTCCAGCAAAAGCTAGAATTCTGGAGGGAGCTCCCTGTCCTGTAGTGGACGTTTCCATGAGATGTTATGATGATGATGATAGAACTGTTTGATCAGAATGAGCAATTTGTCCCTTTCGTCCCTTACAATATAAATAAGGCGGTTCGTAGGAAAAATAAGATGACATTGTAAAGGATACTACAGTTGGCAACCCAGGAACTCC
The DNA here is from genome assembly GCA_947532105.1 of Athrips mouffetella. Lineage (NCBI taxonomy): Eukaryota > Metazoa > Arthropoda > Insecta > Lepidoptera > Gelechiidae > Athrips > Athrips mouffetella. The sequence continues at coordinate 2,950,879 of OX383969.1, read as the reverse complement.
GAACCACGGTCCCGGAGTAAGTGTAACCGAATCAGCTATACTGAAACTCTGAAACAAAAAAAAGATTCATAGTGTACTTAAAGCATTTTCTTAGCTTACGTTAAACTAGTTCATAGTTTGACATAAATTGGTGTTGCCCCGTGCGGTGCCGGCAAAGAATAGTTCCAACCCATCTACATCCGTGGGTGTCGTAAGAGGCGACTAAGGGTTAATGGACCAGAGGATGTGCAGCAGCATCCTTCTGTGTATCCTATCATCTTATATTCTGCGTCCACCAACAACCACGGTCTATTGATCCAGACGTAACGCTAACACTATGGTATGGAATGGTGACTATGGTACTTCCCCCTCCACACTGTTTCAGCAAAAGCTGGAATTTTGGAGAGAGTTCCCTGTCGTGTAGTGGACGTTTCATGGGATGTCATGATGATGATTATATATATATTCTTTATTGCACACAAATAACATTCAGTTTTTAAATGAAAATTGTTTACAAAGGCGAGCTTATCTCTTTAAGAGATCTCTTCCAGCCAACCTATAAGGTGTGGAAGAGTGTCATTAAAGCGGGCACAGGAACATTCCTCCACATGGATGTGTTCTCATTTTCAAGCAATAAATATTATTACAACTACAACATCATCAACCCCATTGTTTCTACAATTCTGTGCTATCTCTACTTACCTGATCCCTTCCTAAAGCCGGCGGTAAGGCCAAGGCGTGCCCCCGCACGTGGAGATGCAGCCCGCGCTGGCTGCATACAGCCCCGAGCGCCGCCAGCGGAGACCCGCAGCCGAGGGGCGGAGCGCCAACCTCTCCTAACACAAGGAGCGGGATCCGGTTCGCAGCTACGTCTTCTTCGCAGAGCCTCTCTAGGGCTTCTATGTCCATGCCTCGACCTGATGCGAAAAAACCGTTTCAATTCACAATAATAAAATTTTAAAAAATCCGGGCAAGTGCGAATTGCGAACCGAGGGTTCCATACCACCAAGGTAAAAAAAATACCGTCTTAGTTACAGACGCGCAGTCACACAGAAGTGTAATAAAAATGCGCAAGTCCGACACGCACTTAACCAGTTTTTATTATTTGTTGTTAATCTATAGCTCATGCACTATAAACATACTAGGTCTTACTACAAAAAAGTTAGACATCTGTAGAACACTTGATTTAAAAAATGCGCACAAAATAGCTGGCTATGTCAGTTGATGCGCAGAAGTCAAGTCATAAGAAAATAAGTCATTTTTTACTTCTGCTGCGCATCAATGACATAGACAGAGTTATTTGGTATGATTTTTTTTAATCAAGTGTTCAACAGATTTCTAACTTTTTTGTACGAGTAGTAAGACGGACTAGCTTTCACGCTTGTAAGTGTTCCCGTTTTTACGATAAAGCTAAAACAAAAATTGAGAAAAATCAAGAGCCACCCTTAATTTATTGTTTTAAGTATTTGTTGTTATAGCGACAATAGAAATACATAATATGTATAAATTTCAACTGTCTATTTATTACGGTTCTTGAGATACAGCTCGCTGACAGACAGACAGATAGACATCGGAGGCATATTAATAGGGTCCCTTTTTTCACCCTTTGGGTACGGAACCCTAAAAAAGACGCAGAGTGCTGCCACCTAATTGAGCTAATATATCAAATGCAAATCTACTGTCGAAATAGTGTAGTTTGATTAGAATGACAGCACTATCAGAGCGGGATGGAGCGACGCATAAGATATTGGAGCGACAGAGACATATCGCTACGTCCTGCTATTACGCATAGCTTTGTCCCGCAGTCATCCTAATCAGGCTACATTATCTCAACTGTAGGTGGCAACACAAACGCATGCACGCAGTATGTGCTATATTAATTGCACATCGGCTTCGCAAGGACACCGGGGAGAGTCTATCCAACCGCAGTGACGTTTAATAGAACTAATTTATTTTATACTAGCTGGTGCCCGCGACTTCGTCTGCGCAGAATCTACGGTTTCACCCGCATTAAATGCGTTTTCCCGTGGGAATGAAGTATTTTCCCGCGGTAAAAAGTAGCCTATGTGTTATTCCAGGTCCTAGCCTATACGTGTGCCAAGTTTCATTAAAATCCATTCAGTTTTTACGTATCATACATTCATACATGTTTACAAACTTTCGCATTTATAATATTAGTAGGATAGGATTTTCTTATTTTTTTTGACAAATATTTACTTTTTGTAAATGATTTTATTTGTTAATATGACTTAAATAAATTATGTGAAACAAATATATAGCCACCTTCCGCAACAATGATGGATGCTATGTACTCACTGTGCACCGCCCGCCCGCCCGCAAATAAATGCGCATGCGCAGGCAACTGCAACACAGCAACCACCCAAAAAACACTCTACACGTGTTTCGCCTCTACACGAGGCATCAGTTGGCCTCGTGTAGAGGCGAAACACGTGTAGTGTTTTTTGGGTGGTTGCTGTGTTGCAGTTGCCTGCGCATGCGCATTTATTTGCGGGCGGGCGGGCGGTGCACAGTGAGTACATAGCATCCATCATTGTTGCGGAAGGTGGCTATATATTTTTTTCACATAATTTATTTGAGATGGACTTCCGCAAAGTAACGCCTGATTCTATTAACTACTTAATATGACTTGTTATATTTAGTATAATATTTCGGATGTGTCCTCAATTACTATAATTGGTTCGCCGTTGTGATTGAAACAAATAAATAAATAAATAAATTAAAGGAGGCACAGCGACCATGACCCGTGCGAAGCCCATTAAAGTTGCACCTATTTCGCCTCCCCAACTCTGAGCCCTTTAATTTAGTGCCAGGTGTTAAGTCGCACCCAAATTTCAACACTCTTAATGCTGTTGCATTCATTCTACTTCATGCTGCTGGTATCAAAACGCTGCCAGGATTAGGGAATTGCCCATAGAAATATTTTATTTTATTTGGGGAGCTTACGGCCTATTTTATACAGTAATTGACTTAATTAATAAGTAGATGCCAATTATGAAGCTACCACAAATGTAAGAAATACATTTTAAATATTTACAATATTCTCAGATCACACACACGTGTAGGTGGAATGGATATAAATCATTTATGTTCCTTGCTAATAATAGCTTTGATGCTTTGAGTGCTAATACAAAATAGATCGAAACGATCGTCAGTATTCAAATTGTTAACAATTTTAAGAGTCCTCGGTAAAAAGCTGTTATTTCTGTAATTTGTGTGGCCCGTCGGAGCGTGCAAGAGTTTTTTTGTAGCGTAAATTTCGAGTTGGTATTATAAATTCAGGTTGCTGAGGAGACTCGGACAATCAATCCTACTTTGTGCTTGGTTAACATATTAGAGTCATAGAAAGAAGATAAATGAAAATATGTGTGACAAGGTATTTTGACATTCATTCAGTCATTGTAAATACGGAAGGCGTCGTTCTGTAAATTTTGTATGAGGATGAGGATGACAAACAGGTTTAATGATTTGACATTTCAACATGGGACACAATGGCAGATGTTATCCCATAGTAAAATAGATTAGTATTCCTTTTATTCCGAGCAAGGAGTACGATTTCTTTGGAATTACCTGACTCTTTAGCGGGCACTGGCCGCACACAGGCTAAAGGCAGTCCCAACTGTCTGCACAGATGTTGCACCACACCTAATGGACTCGCGACGCAACTGTATATACATGGGAGGCGACTGGTGAACGCTAGGGCTGAAAAGAAAAACAACAGATTAACAAAATGCATACTCATCATCATATTCCATGAAAGAATAGAACGTTGTGATGAGATTACACCAGGTACGAGTATACGTTTGTAACTACAACCATCCACAACACACTTGCAGAAATACATTTATCGTTAAACGTACGAAAACAGACACATCTAACTTTTCAACAATTTTTCCATTTAAAAGAGGTTCTTTAAATTTTAGTATACTAAACGACTTATTCATTCGTTCGACTTTACAAGTCGGCTAAATAAAGTCTAGCAGGGATTTCGCAAGGGCACTGGTATTTACATAGAGTCCAGCGTCTGACCTCCATAACTCAGAAACCAGAAAAAATCCTAGATTTAGGCTTCGCTAGGTTAAAGTAAGGCCATCGTAATAGATCCATTTTGACTGCTGTCAAACATATGAAAAATTACTACCTGCAAAGAAAAAAACCGGTCAAGTGCGAGTCGGACTCGCGCGCCGAGGGTTCCGATATACCTATAGTATTTTTGGAAGCAATAAAGTCCATTTTCAGGACTGCAAAACTAAATTTGTTTGTAAAGGTTTTTGCAGATTTCTGAAAAACTGTGCAACTTAGAAAGATCGTTTTATTTTTGCTGTAAAGTTTATATAAACTTCTGTCAACTGTAATTAATTCAGATTTTTCCTTACTCAAACTTCGGAGATAAGGGGGGGGGGAATGGTATTTTTCTTGACATTTTTCATCATAACTTTAAAACTAAGAAATTTAAAAAAATACAAAAATATATTTTTAAATGTACAAGTAAAGCCCTTTCATATGATACCCCACTCGACCTAGTAGCGACAATTTGAAATTTGGCCCCCCCTATTTTGGCCCCCTTTATATTAATAATCATACTTTTTTCAAAATTTTTTCTTGTGCAATTAAGTTGGGCAACTATATTCTAAAACTATTCCAAATTTCAGGTTGATAGCATAAGTGGTTGCTGAGATATAGAGGTGTGACAGACAGACGGACAGACAGACAGACAGACAGACAGAGCGGCACCATAAGGGTTCCTTTTTTTTACCATTTTGGTATCGGAACCCTAAAAATGAACTCTGTGTGTTGGTGATAAGAAAATTTCAAAACGGACGTCTTAAGTTACTCGTACCTACTTTAGTGGCTAACCCGGCTGTCAGTTTTCAAGCCTTTAACACACCCGCGAAAAGAGATGTGGAAAGGTGGAATAGAGATGGGGGAATAGAGAACATGCATAATTTTTTTTCTCGCATTTATTAACAATATATGAAAATACCGTAGTAGAGATTACAAAAAGTGAAATTAAAATTTAATTCGGCTAAGATATACAGCCGATATATGCATTTAAAACAACTAATTACACGCCGATTAGAAAGAGAGATCCGACATGAATAATGACGTCACAATGCACTACGGCCATATAAAAGTACTAATAGACGATCGTTTGGCTGTTCATAGGGGTGTTTTGGTACCAACACTAATGTATGGCAGTGTATGAAAGGATTGATGAAAGTACAGGAAGCAAGGGAAGTATGTCAAGATCGTAGCAGGTGGAAGACTGTGGTCTCTGCCTACCCTGACGGGAAAGAGGCGTGATGTTATGTATGTATGTATAGACGATCGGATCGAACTGCTCTGAATTTAGCTCCGTACCACGATTTTGCCCAATAGCAAAATTGTCGTTTGGGTCAATCCGCAACGCTATTGGACAAAATCGTGGTGCGGAGCTAAATTCGGAGCAGTCCGATCCGATCGTCTGTCTTATTAAATTTCGTTTTGCTAGAAAGAGACAGAAACCAATCTTCGATGGCTTATATCTTTTTCAATATTATATTTATTCGAAAAATTGTTTTACTAGACTGTTTATTACATGAATGAGAATATTTTTTTTTTAATAAAAACAATTCGTGCATGTTCCCTATTATTCTTAACTAGTACCACACGCCCCCAATACGTATCACTATTGCCTTCGCGTAGTTCCGTTTTTACCAACGGCAACGTCGGCAACGACAGCCTTTCGATCCGGAATTTCCGGGTTCGATTTCCGGTAAAACAAACACACAGTAAAACAAAACCAGAACCAGAAAATACATTATACCAAAAGTCTGTTATAAATATGCGATGCTGCTAGAGCCTAAAAAAATTAAAAGTGTACCTACCCTTAAGGAAAAATTTAAACTATGCATGTTAGGTTTGTAATTCAGTTATATTAAATGTATGTGTAGCTTAGCTAAGAAATCATGGAGGAGCGTTATCACCAACAAACTACTCTGTAGTTTGGCGAAGAAGAAAAATTATAAAATAGATTAAGCTTTTGTGAATAAACATATTTAAAAATGCCTTTGAGCAACAACACCAGTTTGGTTAGGATACTGAAGGATGAATCACCTGATTGTCCGAAAATTTAGATGATTATGTGCTTCGGAAGGCACGTTGAGCCGTTGGTTCCGACTGCTATCTACAGATATACCTAGTCGTTAATGAGCAAACTTTGACACTAGGGTTTGTGAGGTCGCTCGATATGTAGATGACTTACGGAGTCGGCTATACCTAACCTAGGGGATTTGACGAGGGCACTACTGGTCTTTACACAGAGCGACTGCCATCTGACCTCCGCAACCCAGAAGGCAAACCAGACCTAATCATACAATAAGCTTTGCCTGGTCAGCCTGGCAGTCAGAGTTTTCAAGCCGCCAAATGGCCTCTAACTTGGCTTAACGACTACTATCATTAACAGTAGCCGGGAACAACGGCTTAACCGTGCCTTCCAAAGCACGGAAACGCTCTTACTATTGTGGTGGCGATAACCCATCCGGGTTCTAACGACGACGGCGAACGTTGCTTAACTATAGCTCACGACCGCCATTTGGTCCAATGGCAAAATTGTCGTTTGGGACCATCTGGCAACGCTATTGGAAAAAATGGTGGTCCGGAGCTGAATTCGGAGCGGTCCGATCCGATCGTGAGTAGAGCCTCTAACTTGCTACACGGTCCCAAAAATGCGTTCAATTAATCACACTTATGCCGACAGCCCGCGCGAATTAGACAAATCAGCTGATAACGTTCATTTAGCGAGACTAAATATATAATAAGGCGAACCGAAATAAGCTATGTACTCTAATCTTGCGTTTGATTAAGGCCGGTATTTCACTGGGACACCACGGTGGCGCGACTGGTTGCGCCACTGGTGTCCATAACTAGACACCAGTAAAGACACACCCTGCGGCCACAGTATTAAGGGCTATATTTCACTGGGAGTTGTAGCGCGACCGCAGCATCCGAACTGGTTGCGCCGCCAAACACCAGGTGAGTAACTCTATTAATAGAGCTGTATACATTTTGTTGGTCGCGGCGACTGGTTGCGCTGCCATGGTGTCCCAGTGAAATACCGGCCTAGTCTCGGCTTTTGAATGCGTACAAAAATCTTGTGCTAGCACACCCGGACACATCATACAACGAGCGCGAAACCACTAACTGTCAAACTTTGTAATTGACAGATGCGTACGCACTAGCACGCATTAAAACTAGACCCGACAATGAACCCTGCAATCGCGCGGGCGGGGCGGGGGGGTGAGGGGGTGGATTCCAAGGGAGAGAGTGTCCGTTCGGTATGTAGTATAATACATAACATCCTATGAAACGTCCACCGCAGGACAGGGAAGCCCCATCTAGCAAAGAACGCCTGGTATAATTTGGAGGGGAAGAACCATAGTCACCACGCTCGTTGCGGCTGGCGCCATGGACCGCGGTTGTTGATGACCGCAGTAAAAAAAATGGCACAATAAACAGGAGGACGCTGCTGCTCATCCTCCAGTTCAAAATCCCTTAGTGGCCTCTTACGACCCCACGGGTAGAGATGGGTTGGCACTATTCTTTATCAGGACAGGAGCTGTATGCTCTACTATTACTTTATTCTGCGGCAGTAGTTCAGGATAGCTTCAGAGCAAATAAAAGTTAAAAAAAGGCGGCCAAGAGCGAGTCGGACTCGCGCATCGAGGGTTCCGTACCACCACATAATCATAATTGTATTAGTTGAAATTTCAGTAAGTTAATGTGCTAGATTTTTTGAGTCCGACACGCGCTTGACCAAATTTTATTATTTGTTGTTATTTTATAGCTCATGCACTATAAACATATCAATTTTCAAGTTTGTAAGTGTTCCCGTTTTCAAAATAGAACTAAAACAAAAATCGCCTCCACGACCATCCAACTTGACCCCTCTCTTACATGAATGTTCTTGAAACGGGAGCTCACCACAATTGGTTACCATTAGTTGTGAAAAAAGTTGTAATATTTAAGACTTTTCCCTTTATTTGTACTGTGAGACCTAGCTTCTTGCCAAATTTCATAATTTTAGGTCAACGGGAAGTACCCTATAGGTTTTGCTTTAATGCCTAAATGTATGGAGATGAGGACATATGTAAAATGCCATATCTTTTGATTGCGTCATTGTAAAAAAAAAATATTTTCAGATCTTGTGTGGTTCATGGAACCTAATATACTTATGGTATTAATTTCAACCTGATACCTCTACCCGTTCGTGAGATAAAGGATATTGACAGACAGACAGACGGACAACAAAGTGATCCTATAAGGGTTCCGTTTTTTTCTTTTGAGGTACGAAACCCTAAAAATCGTCATATATACAGTATTAAACATTCTGACAACGTTAAAAAATTGTCTCTGTTTAAATTGAGTAAATAGGTATATTCGTGAATTATTGTACAGTCAACAGCAGGTCGTGTTTGACACTCACAGAGCGTTCTTAGCTCATACGAGGACAAAAATAATAGTGATACAAATTTCAATGTCTCACACTTGATATGTAATTGACTTTATACTAGGTTTTTGCGAGACTAATTCAATTACCACCTAACTAAATAAAACTAAAAATATGGCGTTATACCTACTTATTAACTAAAATAACTGAAATATTGCAAATTAAATAGCCTGTGCCGTTATGGCGTGAAGACATTTAGAAAAAAAATATCACGATATGGTATTTTGATTCTCTCGAATCCAAATAAATGTTTTTGGGGTATTTGTCTGTCCGTCAGTTATTTGGGGTGTTGGGGTATTTATTTGTTCGTTCAAGCATCACGCAAAAACTAATAAGCCGATTTAATAAAACTTGTTTATTTGAAAGCTTATATCTAGCTACAGCCCCCGTGGTGTAGTGGTTAGAGGGCTCGGCTCTCGATCCGGAGGTTCTGGGTTCGATTCCCGGTTCCAGTACCTGGCTTCGCTCTATAATAGCCGCCTCGACAATCAAATATCATCGTGTGAGCAAGCAATGCTACCCGCCAACAGATGGCGCTGTAGATTTCGGCGCGGTATTTTACAAAAATTCTTAAAAACACAGGGAAAACGAATTGTCCCAGGCAGGAGACCTCGCTAGATCGATTTATCGTCCCCGAAAACCCCAGTATAAAAAATTGTTAGAGCCGTTTTCGAGAAACCGATATATATACTTACAAATATTGCTCGTTTAATAGTACGACTGGCCTGTTTGCGCGGGTGACCTTGTTTTCCGCAGAGTAGGTCGCGGGTTCGTTCCCCGCCCAGGACAAACATTAGTGTTACGTCTGTGTATTGAATTATTTATTATCGATTCATGAATAATGTACAAGTAGTCACATATTATCCGCTTTGTGTGATAGATAGGTATGTTCGAAACTTGTCACAACATCATCATAGCAAGGTTCGAAGTAATAATTAGCCAATAATTATCTTGATAATAAAAAACATAAATCAACAATTAATTAAACGCTAGCATTATCAGTGTCGCTTTGCGTGAATACGAACGAAATGGCCTTACCAAAAGTGTCAACAAAAAAAAATCTGTCACAGATATTCTGTTTATCAGAGTTTTTAGGGTTCCGTAATCAACAAGGAACCCTTATAGTTTCGTCATAAACGTCTGTCTATTTGTCCGCGGCTTAGCTCAGAGACCCTTGGTACTCTTGTCTTGGTACTAGAAAGCCGTAATTTGTTTATCCACGCCGACAAAGTGGTAAATTAAGCCCCTAAAAAAAATTCTGATTCCGCTACAAGTGGGGGGATTTTTTTCTCGTCTACCCCATTGTGTAGGGTATCATTGGATTAGGTCTTCCTTCTTGAGATGAGGTCGACAATCGGACGAGCTTGCCCAGAATTATAGCCAATTTTGTAAATTTTGTTACAATCTACCCGTCAAAAGTTATGTCCTCTATACATTGAACTCCCATACTTTTTTTATTGCGCACTGTATAGTACTAGATCTATCTAATGATCCTTTTCACCACAAAATATTTTATAAAAAAAAAACATTTCCAAAAATCATACCTCCATCCTCCAAATATCGAGGGTATCTGTGATGCAGCAGCATTTTTGTGACCCGCACAAGACCTTCCAACTGCTCCTGATGGTAGTATGCATTGTAGTCTGATAATCTGTAACACAAGTGCATTACTGTCTGAATAAATCTTTATTGGCATAAACAAACAAAATTAACAGTGGTTGCGCACACTAGGATTTCCTGTGTTGTGGAACATCAGCCTCTTCCCGTAGGATATATTACTCGTACATTTATACATATCATATATTTGCTTTTAAAGCATTATCTAAACTATAGAGAAAGTAGATTAAAAGATTCTCGTGTGCGTGTGTATGTACACTTAACTTGTGAAGTAATTTATTACAGTGCTTCACTTAGCTTCACTACCCGCCCCTACTACAATGGAATTGGGTAAAATTACCCTGACAGCAAGATAGCTTTATATAACGTTCATATGTGGTCGAGACAGACTACTTTCAAAGGTTAAAACCGGCCAAGTGCGAGTCGAACTCGCGCACTGAGGGTTCCGTACCACCACAAAAACATAATTGTATTAGTTGAAATTTCAGTAAGTTAATGTGCTAGATTTTTTGAGTCCGACACGCGCTTGACCAAATTTTATTATTTGTTGTTATTTTATAGCTTATGCACTATAAACGTACCAATTTTCAAGTTTGTAAGTGTTCCCGTTTTTAAATAGAACTAAAACAAAAATCGCCTCAGCGACCATCCAACTTGACCCCTCTCTTATATGAATGTTCTTGAAACGGGAGCTCACCACACTTGGTTACCATTAGTTGTGAGAAAAGTTGTAATATTTAATGATTTCAGACTTTTCCCTTTATTTGTACTGTGAGACCTAGCTTCTTGCCAAATTTTATAATTTTAGGTCAACGGGAAGTACCCTGTAGGTTTTGCATTTTTGAATAAATGTATGGAGATGAGGACATAAAATGCCATATCTTTTGATTGCGTCATTGTAAAAAATTTAAATTTTCAGATCTTGTGTGGTTCATGGATCCTAATATATGGTATTAATTTCAACCTGATACCTTTACCCGTTCGCGAGATAAAGGGTCTTGACAGACAGACAGACAGACAGACGGACAACAAAGTGATCCTATAAGGGTTTTGTTTTTTTCTTTTGAGGTACGGAACCCTAAAAATGAAAAAAAGATACTAAATAATGATTTTTTTGTCTGCCTTTGTGGCTCCTGTTTAAAATACTTCTGAAGATGTAGAAAATCGAAGAGGCAGACATGCAGGGCTCTGCATTATCACGGGACGAAGTAGTGACTTTTTTGCATTTTGAAGCGCTGTAACTTTACGACGCAGGGCTATCATGTTGGCAGACCATTTTTCAGGGGTTTGATACATTGTATTTAATCAGGTAGTCATAGTCTGCCAGGTGTATGTTTCATTGTCAAATTAAAAAAAAGTTAAAAGTTAATTCCTCAAAAACGCAGGGGTGTGGATGTCCGCCAATATTTTTTGTATCTTTTAGAGGATGCTCCTTATCATCAGTCAAAGAGGCAGACATGATCAAATCATATAGAAGTTTGTCCTTCATCACCCTTACTAAAAGGAGGATGTACTATTACTTTATTCTGCAATTCAGGTCAAGAGCAAGCTTGTTATTAATAGAAAACAAATGTGCAATTGACTATATCAAATACAATTCAGTTTGAATAGGCAAAACCTTGTATTCTGATAAGAATCTAACATGTTAGAATTACATTACTTACTCTACATAACATATTATAGTACAAAATTGCATAGTATCGTAAACATTCTTATCTGAAATTTTGTATGAGTACACTTAATCATGATGTGGAATAAAGAAGTGTGAAATTGTATTTTAAACACATGTTATATTGTACTTTGATAAACTTATGCTGTAGTATGTAATGTAGGCAATCTACTATTTATGTTTATTTATTTGTACTTTTAACTAATGAATGAAAAATCTTTTCTAGAGTAATAGGTAGGTATAGGAACCTCGCCGAATCTTTAAATTACAAATTTTCGCGAAAATGTGAACTAGAGGGTCTTTAGAAAGGTATTAGAATTCATTCAGTTCATTTTTGAATATAAAATATTTTATTTTGAATATTAAATATTTTATTTATGCGACTGATAACATAAAATTTTGTGAAAGACACAAACTCTTTTTATGTACCCAAGGTAAAGTACAGTCAAAGGCAGGTCAAGCTTACTCACAACTTTAGCTCCTACCTACAGGTGTTAAAGTGAGGACAGTACAAAACCCAATTTGCGAACCTTGAAGTGCTGTTAACTGTACATACACAGTGTGGTGTTAGGGTCATTGTCTACAGCAGCAACATTTGGCAGATGCTTGCAAGCTACAAATATTGTTTGCTTTTTAGTTCTGTCCTCGCAATCGGCATTCAAGCTATAAAACAGGGAGCTAACAATTTATGGACGGTCACAGATAAAATTTGCAGAAAAAGTGACATGAGTCAACTTTTTTTATTCCAGTAAACGGTCCTGATATAATAGGTCAATGGCAGGGAGCATGCAAGATTTTCTATTCTATTCAAGATAAAAGCAAGTGATTAATGTTGCTAGATCGCTATCTTTTTTTGTTCTGTAGAGTGCATGTAAAAAGTTTTATTTCTATGCAAGATGCTATAGCAAGTGATAATACCTATTGCTATTGTGCGGATGTCGTGCAGCATATGTGGACAGTGCTAAGGGTCATTGGTCCTTTATTTTAGTGTTTAAATGCAATAAACTTAAATAAAAAATATTAAATTGATATTTCAAATTGAATTTGTGACTGTGTATGTATGGATATGTTTGGATTTATGAGTAAAACTAAAAATTGCATGCCTAAATTTAGGTAAGGACTCTATAGAGCTCAATAATTTAAACTTTGTCATCTTTGTTAACCAGTTCTGCAATAAAGATTTCTGATTCTGATAAATAATCTTTCTAATGCAGAGCACTAATAGTGAACACTGCATTGTGAACAAACCAATAGAGTGACAGCTATCACAAAATACTCTTATCCGCTTATTAATTATGATTCAAGGTAAAACTGATAACAATGCCATAAAAGATAAAACTAGGTATCAAAAACTATAAGGTTTTAAGATAAATAAGTAAAAATGGTACTAGGTAACTAAATTAAACCAACTAACCTGAACATATGAGCCAACCAGCGCGTAGTTTCAGCGGCTATGTGAGCACCAAGACGCGCGGCATGGCTGCGTTCTAATCTCCCAAAGAGAGCCGAAATACTATGAGACAGAATAGCAGCACGAGTTACAACATCCGTAGGCAAGAGTGGCGGTTCAATACTCTCGCTGCTAGGGTCAGTTTTCAGCACCAAATCCTCCAAAACCTTCAGAATGTTGTCCATCGATGTTTCGTCGGGCTCGAAGAAGCCCGCGCTAATTTTCCGCGGTTCTCGCTTCTTTTCCTCATCCTTAGCATCTTGAGCGTTCACACCGGCTTCCAACCTGCCTACTACTTCGGAAACTTGAAACTCTAGCCCTCCGAGCGGGCGCCGGTCCTGTTGGCAAACGAAAAATTAGAGGTGGTGATTCACATTTCAACATATCAAAAGGAAGGGGTACATACCAACTCCAGGTGCTTGTCTGTTCCGGGACTAGGTTTACTGGACTCCGTGTCCGAAGCTGGAGCATCTCCCATGCTGCGTGGCTATATTTTTCGCAAATTTACGACAGCAACATAAAATTTGTAAACGTCACGTCACTCCAATGTTTTGACGTATGTAATACCCATTTTTTTTTTGTTTCATTCTTCCTTTCGGAAAGGCAAAGAGTACAAAGCCCATACAGCCATTTCTGATGTGTATTTCTATCTTTCTTTTTGCTCCCCTCGTAAAGCGATAGTGAACTTTACGAAGGAAAATGTTCGTGACTTTTTGGGACAACACAAACGGGGCTTAAACACGAGATCACTTGAAATCTTCATCAGCTGCGCACTCCGTAGTAAATTTACTGCATAACACACTATCTTTATTATCCACTAAATCAACTAAATGCACAAAAAAACAAAATTTCAATTAGGCAGGCAAATGCCTATGTCGAGTTCCCGCCAAAAAGTCCATATCTACCAGAGACAAGGATGAAGGTTACACAAAGTCAAAAAGACAGACAGCGAACAAAATATAGAGCAATGATGTCGCCATCTAGCGCTAATTAATTTATAAAAAGTCTCGGAATAATGCAACATAACCATTTACTTATATATAAGTACGAGCCCATCGGCACTTTGTATGTATATTTATTTAATGGCATCACATCTCATTACAAAACGTATTTCGCCAATGTCAAAGTAAAGGAATTGTTACAAAAATATGGCGACACGCCAATGTCCAGTGAAAGAATGATTTACACAGGAATCCGCATCTCGAAGATCGACGACGAGGAAAGCCTGTGCACCACGATGACTCCGATAAGTTGATAGGGGAAATTATAGAAGTCTCGAAGAAAGCCGCTTCTCACCATCCAAAAACTTTAGTAGAAGAATATATTTCCATTTTCTATTAAATTTTCACTTTGTAAGACGTTTATTGGATAATATCCTATCAAAATTATACTTTAAACTCTCAAATCAAAAAATAAAATCAAAATTGAAACAACCTCCCATCGGCACTTTACAATGTCCCCAATTCGTTGGTCCGAAATCTGACGTTTAGGACCAACAAATGTCAGTCATATTGTCAACATTGGATGCAAATAAACTTACCAACAAAATGGAATGTTCTTAGTTGAAGAAACAATATAATCTTATTATTATTATTGTTATTTCTTATTATTGTTTTTGACTATTATCCAATTAATGAAACTGAAAAACCAGGCCTAAATCACATATAACCAGTAAAAAGTTTCTTTTGTTTTTTCCCGCCATATTATTTCCGTAGTTCACGCGATTTTTCACAGATGGCGCTATTTTTTCTTGTATGGGGAAATTTTGAACCGCTTGTTCCCAAGACCCTATCTTGACTATATAAATCTATGAACATAACACTATAGTATTTTCTTATCGACTTGTAATGAGATGTGATGCCATGCCATTAAATAAATATCTGAATCTGACTTTTGACATTTGTATTTTTATAAATTACTTATAAACATATGACTTTAGATTAAATAATATTTTTTCCCGCTTGCTCGCAGGCTGAATGCACTGTGACCGATTTCATATAATATGGACACCATTTTGTACTGCATTCTAGCAAATAAATAAATTTCTCTGTCTTCAAGACTAGATCGAGGTCAAGAGTAAGCCCATTTTCAATAAAATAAAAAAAAAAGACTTCTAATTCTTTATTTACTTACATTTAAGTAAAAAAAAAAACTATTCTTCTGTACAGCGCCATTTATACAAAAATCATTAATTATGTTATAGAGGTTTGAAGTTACGATTACTCATACCTCGACATTATAATCTGCGTAGTGTTGATTGTCTATGGTTTAAAATTCGGATACATACTTATTTCATACTTTAGACACCACAAATGCTGCGTCAATGGCGTGAGCCACCAAAACTAAAAAAAAAATGGCTTTTTGGCGGGAACTCGACATGGGCGTTTGCCTGCTTAATTGATTTTTGGTTTTTTGTGCATTTAGTGATTTAGTGGATAATAAAGATAGTGTGTTATGCAGTAAATTTACTACGGAGTGCGCAGCTGATGAAGATTTCAAGTGATCTCGTGTTTAAGCCCCGTTTGTGTTGTCCCAAAAAGTCACGAACATTTTCCTTCGTAAAGTTCCCTATCGCTTTACGAGGGGAGCTAAAAGAAAGATTAATGACATCAGAAATGGCTGTATGGGCTTTGTACTCTTTGCCTTTCCGAAAGGAAGAATGAAACAAAAAAAAAAAAAAAAATTGACATTTGATTGAATCAATAAACGAATCGCTGCGCTGGTTATTTTTGTAAAATACAAAATAATGTCTTTAGCAAAAATATTTTCTGTGACTGCTCGTGGTAAATACAGCTTAATTGTTCAAATTTCAGTTGCAGTTTCTTATGTATTTGTTTTATGTCTATTTAGTTACGCAACTTGTTTATAACCTCTTCTGCGTATTTATCAGCTGACTTTTCTATATTTGGATCGTGATTTAGGGTTCAGCTTGAAAATTTGTGCATGTATTTAGCGCCTGCACGCGTGTGTTCAAATTTTCATTTCCTAGTCGACTTTTTCCCGGAAAATTGGTGTCCTATATTTTACAGACTTCTTGTAAATTTTCAGTGCGAGCGACATCGCTAAGCCCGATAGCAATTCGTCATGCCCAGTATAGTACACCCTCAGAACTTAAAACAGAGCCGTACCCGCCTAAAACTCCTGAGAAGGGCTATATTTATGTTAATGCGGAAGACCCCAATATGACCATGAGATCCATGACTGACAGAGCAGCACAGACTCTCTTTTGGACAGAACTCGCTAGAGGATTTGCTGTTACACTAGCTCACATTTTCAAGGTTTGTTTTAATAATTAAGGCCAAGTTCCAAAACGGGTAATAATTACCCTTCGACATCAGTCTGTCTCGTCACAGATAATATAATACTATACTAGTACAGATGCCTCATGTCATAGAACGAATTTGTGCCGAAAATGGTTCGGACTATTTTTTCCATAAGGTATTTTCTTAGAATATGTTGATATCTGGATGTTAAAATTGAATTAATGTCATAGTTTACACCTTTACCTACCAACCTAGTAGTAACATTTAATTGAATTATTAGAAACAAAAGGGCCAAATGATTTCGGGGTATTTTACTCCGTCAAAAAAACTGTAATACGGAATGGGACCCCATGGTCTCGTCCACACATAAGGACATCATATCATATAAAGCTATCCTGTTTTCAGGATCATTTCTACCCGATTTGAAACGCGCCCTAAGTAAGTAACTCTCATAGTTAATTTCAATCTACATTGTAAAAAAAACCCTATGAGTAGAAGAAACGTCAAACACAATATTGAAATGGAGCTGGAGTGGAGCTAAATCATACAAACATACTGCAAACAACTTTGTTTTTAAATTCATTGCATTCATACAATCATAAAATGCAGACTATAATTTTAAAAGTTGAGTCACTTCCAATTCATATGTGTAGTATGGCTGGCAGCTTTAAAAGAAACAGCAAGAATGAATTAGAAAATAATTTTTTAATTTCTTATTTCAATATAATTTTATTATTTGACATACTTAATTATCCTTTGTAGACATTAATTATAGTAATAAGGAATAAAATTGTATTGTACGCCTGTATGGTGCGACATAGTTGAACTTATTCTATTGTGACATCTTATCTACATGTGTTCCACAATAAATAACATTTCATTTTAATGAATGAAAAACACTTACATTTAAACTGTAAAAATCACCTTTGCCTACTTTCCTAATATTAATTTTGGGTAGTTACTGTAGATAAAATTGGACAAAATGTTTGTGAGAAATCAAAAAACCACCATTCAAATCAACTTTATATTTAATTTGCATTCTCCTTTGTCGCAATGGCTTCAACTCGAATGAAATTTTGCTATAAATTTTAAGAAAAAAAATTGTACTTTTGCTGTTTTAGAGAAAATCATGAAAAATGATGGAGCATGTAGAAAATGATTTGTCAGTGCAACTATGCTTTAAAATAAAATGTATGATTTTTTTGTACTTTCCAATTATGTGAGAACAACTGTTACAAACACCCCATATGCCCCAGTTCCCAAATGCCTCCAGAATTTTAAGAGATATTGCCCATGAAACTGCACTTAACTTTTCTCAAGGAACATAGGTTGAAATACGAAAAATATGTTGTAAATTTTTATTTTTCTTCTTTATTTATGAGGCCAGTCCATATAGTTAATTTATAATTTTATAACATACATGTTTACGATTTCGTAAACTAGGTTGAACTATAAATTTCCTTGAAAGTGAACTTAAAATAAACATTAGAAGAATCAAAAATATAAACACAATTTTGGGTTACTAATAAATACAGCTCTTACAAATTCAAAGTACGAGTAATATTCAGATAATATTTCTTTACTTTTATGTTTAAACCCTGCCAACGAATTATTAAATATATTGAGATCTGCCTAATCAGCAATATCGTTGTAGGTTTTAATGATTATATTTAGAGGTGATGTTACCTATGTTTGTTGTAGATGGCAGCGTCTTAAAGTGACCAAAGTTTTTACGTTTGTTATACAGCTGAGGCACAATTAAATTTATTGATTGTAATAAATTTCAAAATGTTCTTTATTCATTGTAGGATATTAATAATCTCTTAATGACGTCAGTTACATTTACGTCGCTTCACAAACAAAGTGGCGCCATGTGAAAAAAAAGAAGCGACAATAAGAAACCCACGCGCTCTTTTAAATACGTGGGACACTCAGAAATATTTGCGACACTAAAAAAAATTGTTCTACAGGTACATATATTTTTATTAAATCTTTTCAAAGTACTCTCCACCAGCCTCTATACAAAGATTCATGCGTCTGAACCAGTTTTCAAAACACTTTTTCCAGTCCGCCGTAGACACCTCGTTTACAGCCTGCTCGAACGCAGCCAGCGCATCTTCCGGCGACGAAAATTGTATCCCCTTGAGCTGATTTTTTATTTTTGGAAATAAAAAGAAGTCACACGGTGCTAGATCAGGGCTGTAAGGAGGGTGACCCAGGAGTTTGACTGGTGTGCTGTCCAGGAAGTCCCTCGTTTTGAGCGCGGTGTGTGCAGGCGCATTGTCGTGGTGGAGCAGTAGTCCGCGGAGCCCTGTGTTTGGTCGCTTGTTGCTCACAACAGAAAAAACTTCTGGTAAACATTTGGTAGTATACCATTCGGCGTTGATGCTTCTTTGATCTCGTAAGGGAATTGAGGCCAAGTGGCCAGTCAAATTAAAAAAGCTGGCGATCAAAATCTTCCCCCCGCTTCGAGATCGCTTCACTTTGGTAGGCGTTGGTTCATTTTGAAACACCCAAACTGTCGACTGGCGCTTGGTTTCTGGATCGTATTGATAAATCCAGGACTCATCACCTGTTACGATGTCGTAAACACGCCGAGACGAGCCTGCTTCAAATTTGTTCAGCATATCACGGCACCATTCCACCCGGGCCTGCTTCTGAGCGTCGGTGAGGTAGTGCGGCACCCAGCGCGATACTATCCTCCTCACGCGAAGATGCCCGTGTAGAATCTCGTGAACGCTTCCCGATCCAATCTTTAATATGTGCTGAATCTCCTGATATGTAATTCGCCTATTATCTTGGATTAAATTTTTCACTGCTAGCACGTTTTCTTCCGTAATAGCCGTCAAAGGGCGACCGCTTCTTTCTTCATCCCTCAAGGTTGGTCGACCGCGCCTAAATTCGTTATACCAACGATACACGGTTGCCTTGGAGGGGCCTTCATCCATAAATGCCATTTGAAGTCTATCGAACGATTCATCCGGTTTCAGGCGACACTTGAAATCGTAAAAAATC
This sequence comes from Athrips mouffetella, assembly GCA_947532105.1. Lineage (NCBI taxonomy): Eukaryota > Metazoa > Arthropoda > Insecta > Lepidoptera > Gelechiidae > Athrips > Athrips mouffetella. The sequence goes on along the minus strand of OX383969.1, from coordinate 2,931,380 downwards.
ATAGCTCTAAAATGTTCCCGGCGCAGATCCATTTTTCAGTAAGACACGATACTTTGAATTGGCTCGCAAAAAATGTGGAGGGAAATTTTGAAAATGGAACACACATATTTTTACTTACAAGTAATCATATTTTCGAAAAAGATTCTGACCGGCCAGTCTCCCATATATAAAAACTATTTTTCGCAATACTTTCTGAGTGGCCTGGTAAAAGGTATTTACCTATGAAATTGCCGTTTTTTTCAGTACTAAAATTTTTGCATTTTTCTTAGGAATTATAAATCCAATTTTTTAATTTTTTTAAGCATTATTGGGAAGACATTATTAAGCTAACAGAATCTGAAATTTAATTTTCGAAAAACATTATCTGTAAAAAAATATAACAAATCTAATGATGAAAACGGACGACATTTAAGACGAACAATTTTCGAACCTTTAATTTTATATATCAAACTAAAAATAAAAACTTTATTTTATGCGTAAATTAATAACCTTGAAGTCAACTTTCAAATATAAGACAAATGAAAAAAATAGCATTAGAATTATAGGAATTATGATCTCATTAATCTGTAAGAAAATTTCAGCAATTTCAGCAAAGGTAAAGACATTATGTTTGGTGTACAGGGTTGACACAAAAAACATGAGTTAATTTGAATTAGCCGGTTAGAACCGAAGTCTAATCCCATGGATTTTTGTCTTCTAGATAATCTGATCTAATATCTGATAATATTAGATCTGTTTCTTTATAACCTAAATGTACTGATTCGACTTCCAGGAGCCAGCGACAATCAACTACCCATTTGAGAAGGGACCTTTGTCGCCACGTTTCCGCGGCGAGCACGCACTTCGTCGGTACCCATCTGGTGAGGAGCGATGCATCGCCTGCAAACTCTGTGAGGCTATCTGTCCTGCGCAGGTAAGCTTTTTCTTGCATTATCTATTGCTTGACAAGCCCGTTGCTGTGGTTGGTAGTGAGGTACATTTGTGTGATGAACACAAGTGTTTGTTCTGTATCTGGGTGTTATTTATCTATTTAGGTATGTATGAATATCATTCTCCGATATCCATTGTACAGGCTTTGCCTGGTTTGCGATCAGATAATCTTGTGTGAAATGTCCCCAATATTAATTAATTATACACAAAAAGACCTGCTGTTATCACTATTTCTGGTGAGGATCTGAGTATGTTGCGACCGCACGTAATTACAGGTGATTGGGATCGCCTCGTTGGCGGTGCACAAATGTTAGTAGTGTTAGCCATAGTGCTCACCTATGTTAACAGGTTGTCCCGTATATTGCGCGATTTTTTTTTTATAAAATATGTACTTTAGGGTTCCGTACCAAACGGGTCTAAATGGAGCCCTATAACTAAGCCTACGTCGCGACGTGTCGTCTGTCTGTCCGACGGCTATATCTCTTTGAATGTATTAGCTATATGGTTGAGATTTTCCCAGATTATTTGTTATTATACTAGGTTATTATTTGGACCTGATTTCCTTTTGCCCACTTGTTAGTGAGGTCAAAAGCAACAACTTTTGTTCTACGACTTTACTAACAATGCACGAAAAATTTTCACCTTCCCATACAAAATGGGTCGGTCACGTGACCACTTTAGTATGGAGAGTCGAAATTTTTATGCTGGATATCCTAACAAATAATTATGCTGGATATCCTAACAAATAATAAAAACAATGAAAAATTTTAAAATAAGGGCGGAACCCATACAAGAAACGACTTTTTCCGGTGCTTTTAGGGTTCCGTACCCAAAGGGTGAAGAACAGGACTGCTGCTGTATCTCATGAACCGAAACTGTAATAGGTAGACAGTTGAAGTTTTCACAGATTATGTATTTATGTTGCCACTAACAACAAAGAAAAATCTTTAAGGCGATTTTTTGTTTTAGCTCTATCGAAAAACGGGAACACTTACAAGCGCGAAAACTAGTATGCTTATAGTGCATGAGCTATAGAATAACAAGAAATAATAAAAATTGGTCAAGTACGTGCTGGACCCGCGTGAATTTAATAAACTTCTGCGTGACTGCGCGTCCATAACTAAGACGGTATTTTACCTTAGATGTACGGAACCCTAGGTGCGCGAGTCCGACTCGCACTTGATCGGTTTTATTAAGTAGATTGTGACCACAATGCGTGTTTTGGCGTCGCACTAAAACTCACTTTTCTTGAAAACTATCATTTAAATTTGCAGGCGATCACGATAGAGGCTGAGGAGCGGTCAGACGGCTCCCGAAGAACCACTCGTTACGATATTGACATGACCAAGTGCATCTACTGTGGATTCTGTCAGGTACTCGAAAATATTTTACTTACAATATTCGACTTTCCATATATAGGGTGACTTTTAATTAGTTCTTGATAGAAAAAGGTATGAATGTACTCATGATACTGAACAACTTTCCCCAAGGAACATAGGTCGAAATACGAAAATCAAGTTTTGACCTCCCATAGATACTGCATCAGCTGATAGCGCATTTTGTATTCGAGGTCAAATTTTATTATTCGTATTTCGACCTATGTTCCTTAGGGAAAGTTGTTCAGTATCATGAGTACATGCATATCTTTTGCTATCAAGAACTAATTAAAAGTCACCCTATAAAATACAAGGTGTAACAGAAAGGCTATATCAACCCTGAAGGATGTGATTCTGCCCATGAAACTGAACAACTTTCCCCAAGAAACATAGGTCGAAATACGACAAATAAAATTTTGACCTCCCATATAAAATGCGCGATCAGGTGATTTTTCGTATTTCGACCTACGAGTATGTTCCTCAGGGAAAGTTGTTCAGTTTCATGGGCAGAATCACACCCTTCAGGGTTGATATACCGTTTTTGTTACATCTTGTATAAAGGTTCACTAATCACACACAAACACAAATATACTTACCATATTGTGCGCACGGCCGCTCGTAGGTGGAAAAACTTTGACCTTGGGTGGGCCTCTGGCTTAAGGCGTTTGTAGCGTGGCGCTGCTGGCTCAGCTTATACTGGTCTTGTTACTACGTGCTTGCTTCCGTGCGTACAAACTATTTGTTTGTTTATTTAAGTAGTTTGTTAGCACTTATTGATTATCTTTTATAAGGAAACCTGTAATTGGCTTTACATCTCTCATATTCGCTAAGTAACTCCTTATTGCCACCAAATGGGGCTTGTAGGTGACCAATTAGCTCTCTAGGGTAATAATGTAGCTAGAAAATCCCTAGGGCGGTAAGTAATTAAATTTTGAAAGAGTGAAGTGTTTTTTTTTAATTTCTTACCGCCCTAGGGCTTTTCTAGCTACATTATTACCCTAGAGCGCTAATTGATCACCTACATGCCCCATTTGGGGGTAATAAGGACCTACTTACCTCACAATCGAGATGTAAAGCAGAGTAGTTAGCTGGGGTGTAAGCATCAATTGCACCCTCGAACTATAGGCGCCCTCGCTGCGCTCGTACGCCTAAATATCTCGGCCTGCAATTGATGCCTTACAACCCTTGGGTACTAATCTACTATTACATCTCTCATATTCACTAAGTAGGTCCTTATTACCCCCAAATGGGGCATGTAGGTGATCAATTAGCGCTCTAGGGTAATAATGTAGCTAGAAAAGCCCTAGGGCGGTAAGTAATTGTAACGCCCCCGCCCGGCAGCACCTCCACCTCCTTGATGGAGGCTCCGCCTTGATGGCCGCCTCCAGCAGCGGGGCGGCGGGCGTTTTAATTACTTACCGCCCTAGGGCTTTTCTAGCTACATTATTACCCTATAGCGCTAATTGGTCACCTACAATTTGGCGGTAATAAGGACCTACTTACCTCACAATCGAGATGTAAAGCAGAGTAGTTAGCTCGGGTGTAAGCATCAATTGCACCCTCGAAATATCTCGGGCTATAATTGATGCCTTACAGCCCTTGGCTACTTACTAATCTACTATTATTCTTTTGGTAATTCTCAAAGTATTGTAATTTTAGTGCATAAGCTGTTGGTTTTGACGAAAATAAAAATAAAATGAACAGGTTGAATATGTTCCTTGAGTTATTCCGTGTGATGCCGGCAAATAATAGTACCAACCCATCTCTAACCGTGGGTGTCGTAAGAGGCGACTAAGGGCATATGATCCGGAGGATGGGCAGCAGCATCTTTATGTGTATCGTACTATCTTACATATTGCGGTCACGAACAACAGCGTTCGCCAGCCGCAACGCTTACAATCGTGATGAGGTGAATCCCCTCCAAAGTAAACGCGAATTTTATTATGCTGTGGAGGGCTCCCGTCCTGCAGTGGATGTTATGATGATGTTCCTTGAGAAAAGTTGTTCAGTTTCATATCTTCCAAGGTTGTTATACTTCTTTGTCACACATTTTGTTCAGAATTTCCATCTTTACTTTTCAGGAAGCTTGCCCTGTGGACGCTATCGTTGAAGGCCCCAACTTCGAGTTCTCGACGGAAACTCACGAGGAACTCCTCTACAACAAGGAGAAACTTCTCTCCAACGGCGACAAGTGGGAGAGCGAGATAGCTGCCAATATCAGAGCCGATCATCTTTACCGTTGAACCTTTTAGTCTAATTAGACCTGGGGGTATTTTATGACAAGTCCTGATTATACTGGCGGGTAGGAAAAAAATTGCGATAATTTGATCTACATCTACCCTTGGAGCTGAATAACTTTTAGGTCGAAATATGAAATAGATTCCAACTTACTTATAAAATGTGTTGGTCACTTATATTAGTATAGGAAGTCAATTTTTTTTTGCGTATTTGACCCAAGTTGTTCAATTTCATGGTAGAACATTTGGCTTAATATTGCAGTGCTTTCCTAACACATATCATTTAGTGCACAAAATATATATTTAAATTCAGTTTCTACAACAACAATTAAGAAAAATTTGGGATGAAATTAAGATGAAAATTGTCTTCATTTTGTCTGCTCATCCGATTCATTCATTGACGATAACATTTTTAGCGTTTTTTTTTTACTAAATTATTTTGTTATTGTTAAATTTCTTTCATTTTTTATTGCTTTTTGTATACACTGTTTTCAATGTACGGTTAGTATGAAATCATATGTACTTCTACAAAAATAATAATAAGAATTGTCATAAAATAAGCCTAGGAGTAGGAATAAATAAATTATTATTGTTTTGTGATAAAATAAATAATATCATCTCAGTTTAATAAAAATATTTTATTTACAAACATATCTATGGTCACAACAAGTTTCAAACAAAGAAACGAGGAATTACAGTAGGGAATTAAAACATAATTATCATCAAGCGAGGTACAGTGAAAATAATGTAATTTGTTGAGCTATGTGTAAGAGCAAGACGGAGCGATACGTGTCTCTGTCGCTCCAATATCTTACGCATCGCTCCGTCATGGGGTCTCATTCCGTACTACGGTTTTTTCGACGGAGTAAATAGCCCGAATTCATTTGGCCCTTTTGTTTCTAATAATTAAACTAAATGTTACTACTAGGTTGGTAGGTAAAGGTGTAAACTATGACATTAATTCAATTTTAACATCCAGATATCAATTTATTCTAAGAAAATACCTTATGGAAAAAATAGCCCGAACAATTTTCGGCACAAATTCGTTCTATGACGTGAGGCATCTGTACTAGTATAGTATTATATTATCTGTGGCTCCGTTCTGTTCTCACACTGCTCTTATTCCGTTCAATTCCGTTATAGTTCGACTGTAGAAAAGTACATTAGGGCTGCTCAACTATTGTCATATTACTCAACATTATAAATTTGGTCATACTTAAAATTAACACGATTCTTAGTTCTTCAAGCATACTAAAAATATTACCTTGGCTCCTCAGCCTGATAATCACACAAAAACTATGAAAGATTTCATCTCATATGAAAGGTACTCATAATTTTTCTATATGGCTATCCTTTATGCTCGAAAACGTCATGAGATTAGCTATTATTTAATTAATTATTGTTGTCAATATTGATCATCATAGCAGCCTAAAGAGCTAAAGAGATACATTGCTGCTGGCTTACCACGAGGCTTTAGATAAAATAATATCTCGGAGAAAAGAAAAAAATAATATCCTTTGGTAATAATAACAAAAATAGGTATTAGTAAACCTGGCGTGCCTATGCAATTAATAAATTAAACTTAATTAATATAAAATCACTTAATTGGTATGGTTTCCACCCAAGATCTTGTAAGTGTAGCGAGCTAGGTCCTCCTTCACGCAGGCGAGTCCCCGGTCCGCGTCGATAGTGAGAACCTCGCAGCCTACGTTTGGGGAGTTCAGCCAACATTCGTAAGCCTCATGGATCTGGAAGAAAAAAAAAATACATAAAGATACACGAGCCGTAAGTTTGCGTCTACAACGTGAATAGGCGAAACAAACGTTAGTTTACTATTATTTAATCTGTGGCGAAACTGACAAAATAGTTTGTTCAGAATCGATAGTAGAATCAATTTCACGGGTTTTTGATAGGGGTAAGTTTTTTTTATTTTTTATTATTTAAATTTTATACATACATACATACATAATATCACGCCTTGTTCCCGTCGGGGTAGGCAGAGACCACAGTTCTCCATCTGCTACGATCTTGACATACTTCCCTTGCTTCCTGAACTTTCATCAATCTTTTCATACATGCTCGTCGGTTTAGGGTACTTTTAATTTGGCCTTTATTCAGAACGTCCTGAATTTGGTCCTGGTACGTTCGCCTAGGCCTTCCCCTTCCAACGTTTCCATTCACTTCGCCTTGTAGATCTCTTTCGTCAATCTTCTTTCTTTCATCCTCTCTAGCCTTTTCCAGTAACCATGCACAAATATAGTGAAACTTTTAATGTCACCTATGTTTAGGTGTTATATTTTTGCTTGTATTTTGTATTACATTTGCTATATTTTTATTTTAGGTATGTCTCTTTGTATGTGTTCTGTATTTTTGTGTTATATTATCATTGTATTTGTGTATGTTTACTGTGAATAAATGTTATGTCTATTTCTCTACATGAACAAACCATCTCAGCATCCCTTTCTCAATTTTAGTCACTACGTCTTCTTTTACGCCACAACGTTCTCTTATCACACTATTTCTAATCCTGTCACTCAACTTCACAACAATCATACTTCTCAACGCTCTCATTTCTACTGCATTAATTTTACTTTCATGCTTTTTCTGCCATACCCAGCTTTCACTGCCGTACATCAGTGTTGGTACCAAAACGCCACTATGAACAGCCAGACGAGCCTTGTGAGACACCTTCTGACTCTTCATAAAAGCATGCAGAGCACCATTCACCATGTTTCCAGCATTCACTCTTCTTTCGACATCACTTTCACACTTTCCATCTCTCGTAAACTTAGAACCCAGATACACAAACTCCTTCACTTGTTCGACTTGTTCACCACCTATTAATATACTACACTCTGTCATACACTCTTCTCTATCAAGTACCATTACTTTCGTATTGCTTACATTTACTTTCATTCCTTTCCTATCAAAAGCCACATTCATCATTGTTACCATCTCCTGTAACTCGTCAGCAGATGACGCAAGTATAACTTGGTCATCAGCGTAGAGAAGACATTTGATGAGTAACTCATTCATTCTCAGTCCACACATACTCTCTTTCAGATCAGTCAAACAATTTTATTATTCATGAACAGGTTAAACAGCCAAGGAGACGCTACACATCCCTGCTTAATACCTTTTTCGATGCTAAACCATTCAGTGTATGCCCCGTTTATTCTGACGCAAGCACTGGAATCCTCATAGAGAGATTTCAGTGCTTGAATCAGATTACCGTTCCCATACATAGACGATGCCGACCACAATTCATTCCTCACCACTCGGTCAAAGGCCTTTTCCAAATCCACGAACGCGCAGTTGACTTTTTGGTTTTTGGCCAAAAACTTTTCAGCTATGCACCGCAAGGAAAAGACCTGATCTGTACATCCCATTCCCTTTCTAAATCCCGCTTGTACATCCCATATTTTTTCGTCAGTGTCTTTCATCACTCTTTCAATCAAAACCTTTGCCGACGACACTGAGAAGACTTATCCCACCGTAATTTTTGCAGTCCTGTTGTGACCCTTTTCCCTTTAAATTCTTGCCGCTTCTATTCTAAATATTTCTGTGGACACGCGCGCTGGCGGCCGGCGGCGCGCGGTTAGTGAGCGGTGAGGAGGGGAGGGAAGTGAACATGGCGTGCGCGGACTAGAACAACGATGAAACTAGAACAGTGATAAAACTTTAAAATAACTATATCTAGATAAAAAAAAACTTTTTTCAATATTTTTTTTACGGGAATGGATTTATTTTAATAAAAATCAATTGGAGTGTATGAGGGTTTCGCTTATTCCACTAACACGTTGTATGTGTGTGTTTTCATCAATTTTATTTTTATGTATATGTCGCAGTCAGTCGCAGATAAATTGTAAGAGCGGTCAGTGTCGTTAAATTATAATTTCACGGTGCGTTTTATGTAATTTCCACTCTTCCTCTACTTCTCCCCGCCACGTGCCCAACTAGTATTAGCTTCTCCAAATTTTCCGGCTCCCGGCGGGCAACGTGACCGAAGAAAGAGAGTTTGGAGGCATATTGTCGATAAGCGGGTAGTGAGTTTGAGCTCCTGAAGAATAGAGACGTTAGTGCGGCGCGCAGTCCATGGGATACCTAACATTTTGCCTTTGGGTTAGGTTATACCATGGGGTCTCATTCCGTACTCGAATTCAATGTTACTACTAGGTTGGTAGGTAAAGGTGTAAACTATGACATTAATTCAATTTTAACATCCAGATATCAATTTATTCTAAGAAAATACCTTATGGAAAAAATATCCCGAAAAATTTTCGCCACAAATTCGTTCTATGACGTGAGGGATCTGTACTAGTATAGTATTATATTATCTGTGGTTATACATATTTAGTTAGGTCAAAGACTACAATTTACTAAATTATATAGTCTTTGGTTTGGTTTTGTTACGTTGCTTTATAATTTAACGTTTACAGTTTACCCCTTAAATCAGGGGTTCCCAAAGTGGGCGATAACGCCCCCTTGTGGGCGCTGCAGGCCTAAAGGGTAAGAGACCACGAAAAAAAACGGGGGCGTTGTGTAGAGGCTTGGGGGGCTATTAGTAATTTCATCTAGCTAGGAAGACTCTTAGACACCGACTGAGTTCTCGACACTCGACTACAACTTGTGAACATCAACTAATATTAATTAAGAGATTGCTCAAACTCGGTTCGATTTTTCTGTCCACGTAGTTCATATATCTGTCCTGTTTTATTGAATAAATAAAATAAAAATCATGTCAATCGGTCACTTCGTTTCGAAATGAAAGTAGACACAAACTAACAAAAAGGCAACAGACACACTTTCTTTCGCATTTTATTTTCGTTCTCATTGGCAGGTGTAGCCCGTAAGAGTTAACTTGAGACCTGAGCGCCGTTGTGTACTACCTACTGCGCTCAGGTCTCAAGTTAACTCTTGCGGGTAAAAGTCTCGTTTAGAATGAATGTTTAATCTCCGCTAATACAGCTCAAAATAATTAATTAATTTAAAGTCATAGTGGTTTTTAAGTAGGTGAAAAAATGGGGGCGCTAAAAATAATTTATTCTCAAAGTGGGCAGTAGTTAAAATAAGTTTGGGAACCCGTGCCTTAAATTATAATTTAACGGTTCTGACAATTTCTGTACATAGAGCAATATAATACTAGTGTGAAGCACAGACTTACGCTCTCCTTTATAAATCTGTGGTGTGAAGTTGCATTCTGTTTGCGAATTTTAAGATCGCGTCGCAAGCTATTTTTGACCCGGCGGCGGCGATAATGAAATATATTTTTTATGAATTTTTATCGCCGCGATAACGAACACGCCACGACGACGACGCGACGCTAGATAGTATTCAATGAACGCCTCGAAATCGTCGGCCCCGAAAAACGCTAATGTGCCCGCGCCATAAGATACAGGATATCAGACACATTTGCATTGTAAAAAAAATTACGTACTATTTTCAAACGATTAATTTTAAAAATTGAAAAATAAAATCTTGTGATTTCAAGCAAAAAAAAACTTGAAACCAAAAAAATTATATTCCAAATAGCAGTTGAATTATTGATCTCATGAATCTGCAAGCAAATTTCGGCACCTACAATATAGTAGATTGTATCACAAGGCTGTAAAATAATATTTTTAAGGCGAGGGCGCTATTTTGAATCCAGAGCGAAGTGAAGGATTCTTGAGTAGAATCCCGAGCATGGCGAGGGATTCTAAAGTAGAATCCTGAACGTAGCGAGGGATTCAATAGGTCGCCCAAGGTAAAAATATTTTTGCTGCCGCGTAATACACTCTGCTTTTCATCTCCCTCTAAGAGAAAAGAATAAGAGGCTCATTAAGTCACACTCGTCATTAATTTTAAACAAAAAATACCATTAGAATATTATTTATTGATGAAACAATACTAAAAATCATATTAAGTATTATTTGTAACCACTGAAAATGTTATTGACATTTTTGTATCGACTAGGAACAGAACCTCTTTGGTTGGTAGTCTTTTTTACATTTCAAGTATATTTCTTTTTTTATATTCATAATAATTTTAATAGTGCAACCAGCCAGTATAATTTTTCATACAATATATTGGTTCGAGTTCTATGGTTGACCTAAAATATCCCTATGGTGGACCTAAATTCAAATTTTAAATCCCATTTTTACCCGCTACGAAAGTCTCTTGCAGAAAACAGCTATTTTGTTCGCCTTTATTGACGAACCGTTCAGCGATTTTCGAATAGATGGGATGAAAAAAATATTGTAGCATCATTACAATGACAGCTGGACAAAGCTATGCGTGAGAGCAGGACGAAGCGATACGTTTTTTTGTCGCTCGTACACCATAAGTCATTTTTTTTAACTATTTATTGCCTTACTCTTGACCTCGATCTAGCCTTGAAGACAAAGATGGGGTCGACGATGGAACGAGCTTGCCCAGAGAAGCCTATTAGCCTACTAGCCTTGCGACTTAAATAGATTCGGGTTATAAGTGGGGAACACAGTTAGTCTAGGCAACGAAGCGGATCGTTGTATGAAGACCCCCGCATTAAATCTTCAGTCGATGAAACTTTGCTGGGGTATTACACTATATGAGACAAACCTTCTATAAAAAAATCGGTACTTTTAATTTTTCCATACAAAAATTACAAAAAATGTATGAAAAAATTAAAAGTACCGATTTTTTTTGGATTTTTTTATGAAGGTTTGTCTCATATAGTGTAATACCCAAGCAAAGTTTCATCGACTGAGGATTTAATGCGGGGGTCAACTGCTTCGTTGCCTACACTAAGTTGCAGACAGAGAATTCCACTCCTTAGCCGTGCGCATTATAAAGGATGTTTCAAAGCGGTTTGTGCGGATGTGTGGAATATCAACCAGATATGGGTGATATCCTGCTATGGATGATATCATGCGAACCAAGCTACAGTATTTAGATTGTAATAATATTAGGTACCTGCTGAAGGTACTCCAAAGGCACTTCTGACTCCTCAGCTCTCCCTCTCTTCATCATGCGCTCCCACACCACTTGAGGAGATGTTCTCAGATACACTGAAATTAGTACAAAAATTATGTAAATGTTCAGCACAATTTTTCATTTTTTACATTATAGGATTATTTGTAATCTGTTTCAAATTTCAAATTATTTCATTTAAAGTAGATTCTTTTCAGAATACTTATTAAAAGTCATAACATCAGACTGGAGACGTAAATTGCCCAGCAAAAAAGAGCGCCGAGACTAGGTATATAAATAACATCGACTATGAGCCTCTTTTTGTCACTGATATAATCATCTACTCTTTATTAAGCTTTTTGACATACATTCTCTTTAAAATTTCTCTTAAGAATAAACAATTCTCTTTTTCATAAATTGGCAGTATACATGCTATGACGTCTACTCATCACAGGAGTAAGTAAGAGGTTTGAATAAATTATAATTACACACCGTCGGGCCTCTTATGAATCGGGATATTTTCGTATTAAGATACAACCAGTATTATGTCAAGTAGACTAACAAATCAATGCTACAATATTTATAACTCTATCTTATTTAGACGTGTGTCCGGTAGCACAGCCTGACAGAGACTGACCGCAGCAGCCAGCGTAGTGGCAGTAGTTGGTGCATTGACAGCCATTGTCCAAGATGGCCCATCAGCATGGCCTGCTGTACACCACACATGCATATTATCTGCTCTAATAGTGTGAGATTTGACTTACATATGAAGTACCTACCTATTAAGTCCAGACTGATGTCAAGATTACTCTGTGTGTAGTCAAACCACTTGCTTAAGATTTGGTATTCTGGCTCATTAAGGTTTTTGTGCTTACGTGCGTTTTCTACAAAACAGTACCTGCTGTTCTGAACTGACCTGGCAACAAAGAATTAATATATGAAAGCGAAAGTTTGTGAGTATGTATGGATCAATGTTTTTTACTCTTTCACGTAAAAACTACTGAATGGATTTTAATGAAACTTTACAAAATAGCTTATCAGAATAACACATAGGCTACAATTTATCCTGCGCTGACGAAGTCGCGGGCACCAGCTAGTAATAACAATATTTTATAGCCTTAATTTGTACTATTTATGTTCAGTATTTTTGATAGGCTTTTGAATGTCTTATTATTATTATGATTTCATAGCTAGGGCTCCAAGTCAAGAAAGCTATGTGCTATTTTAGCCTTTTTTTACTGTCTATGGGCTTACTCTTGACCTCAATTAAGCCCTGAGGACAGAGATGGAATGACGACGATAGAATGAGCTTGCCGAGAAGAAGCCTGCCCACTCACAACTTAAATAGATTCAGGTTTTGAGCTCGGGAACTCAGGCGGAGAATTCCACTCCTTATCCGTGTGCAATATAAAAGATGTTTCAAAGCGCTTTGTGCGGATTTGTGGAATATCTACCAAGTATGGGTGATATCCTGCAGCGCGTCTGGATTCCTCACTTTATCTTGCATATTCACAAAGAAAAACTATCAAAAGCTGCTTCTACAAAAGAAAATCTATATTGTGGTTACAAATGTGCCTCTTGTGTAGTTGAAGAGAAGTCTCTTCCTAATAATTCTAAAAATTTTAAAAAACTTATTTTTTGTGGAATGGGCTAGTTATTTTTGACTAAATGTCTTTACAGTAGAATTTTTGGTATCTTAAATGTCTTTTTCTTATTAAAGTTCTCAGTGCTTATTGAATTTTTTATGCTAGGGGAAAATGAGACGCCATAGGCCTCCTGACAACCCAATTTATTATTTTCGACATTTGTCACCAAGTGAGCAGTGAGATTCTAGTCTATATGTTGATTGAAATAAAAAGAGAAATTCGTACAAAGTCAAATGTGTCAAGCTTGATGTGCTCTTGAGTGTACCTAGTTGGATGAACTCACATTTTATATTGACGGCATAGGGCCGACTTGTTTCATAGTTCCATTTTGTTCGTATTATATGTACACACGGCCGCACATCAGTAGAAACACTTTTGGACCTTATGACGTGGTAATAGAGTTGAAAAAGTTTCTACTGACAAGCGGTTGACCGTACAATTTACCTTTCAAACATTTTAACAGTTATCCCTGGATGTGACGGTGGACTGGTTTGGATTTTCAAACGACTAAGAAGAACATATTGTTGGAATGCATACACCCACTTGTTAAGGTCACTGTACAACAGACCAAGCAAATTGTGACCTTGAACGTCGCGCCATTCATGCAATGGTTCCTGGAATAATTTATGGTCACTTTATAGGTTATATTTACAAATATAGTTAAAATACATACAAATTAGGAGTGTGTTCGAAAAATTAGGAGAGAAACCTTAAGCAAATGCGTGAATACCATTAAAATAATACTTACAGCATGTTTTTCAACGTTGTTGAACTTCTCAAAGAAGTTAATACAAGTCGATTTTCCCGAGCCAATGTTTCCTTCAATGGACACTCTGAAAGGCCTCTTGGTGGCCAAAAGGGCTGCGTTGGTTGGTATCTTCATGTTTAAAATTAAGTCTGGAATTATAGCTAAAGTAAGCTGAACAAGATAAAAAACAAAACAAAATCTGGTAGGTGTGATATATTTTATCTGTATTATGCGTTGTCTAGGAAACTGAACTTTGTTAATGTTGTCAAGTTTTTTGCATAATAAAGCCTAGATTCAGGTTATTGTCTTATTTCAATTTATTATGCAAAATTGAACCAAAACGAGCTAAAATATGGAAAAATATTTACGCCCAGACCGCTTCGATGTAGACCCGGCATCAAACCAAGACAATTCGCCTCAATGGAACCATTGGAAAAAATCGTTCACCAATTTTCTGGATGCGCTTATTGCTACCGATAATATTACGGCGCCAACAGTGACCGGTGCTATGAAATTAAAACTACTAGAAAATCATCTCTCGCCTACAGTTTACGCCCATGTAAAGGACTCAGTGTTGCCACACCTGAGTTCCCAAAAATTACATATCCAGCGCTGAAAAGGTACATTTTGGGGTAAAAAGGTACATAAGCATTTTTTTTACTTAACTCACTCATACAGCTATGATGGCTCTCTCGCAATGAACGTTCGCGAGAGGATTCCTGCTCGCTTGTAGTACTTGAATCGTAATTGTGGTTGAAATAAGTCTTTTGTACAAAGTTCGGGGGAAGTAACTACCCCCTTACTTTTTTCTGCCGTAAAGAAGCCGTGTTTGCACTGCTGTGTTTCGGTTTGAAGGGTAAGGGAGGTGTCAAATTATTTCACTAATAATAAGACAGTAGGTGTCATGGGCGGTGGTGACCACTTACCATCAGATGGCCTATCTGCTCGTTTAGCCACTTGTGACATAAAAACAATTTAAAATAACGTATATGTGCTCATAATTGTCAATTGAAACTTAAATAATAAATTGATTATGTTACTAATTCTACAACCAAGTCATGCATGATTTCAATGGATGGATGTAAAATGCCTGATACACGGTCGGCAACAAGCTCCCGACACAGGTCACCTTGGTTTGCAACAATTTTGGTCCGTTTCAAGTACACAGTCGCCGACTTGTTGACAACAAGCATTGCAATAGATTAAAAATACGATGTGGTGATTAAAATGACAGTTGATACTGACAGTTCTCGTGTTTTATTGTAGTTCGGTTCAAAACATGAATATACGCAATCAATGCTTAGAAGACTGTTCATATCTTTTTTGTCACTAAATTATCAATTTCGTTGTCTTCGTTTGTTTTTTAATCAATGGAAAAGGCAAGAAACGTCAGTTTATAATCTATGCGGTTGCCAACCGCCAACTACACGGTCGGAGACGTAACCAACCTCCTCTATTTGACCTTAGTTGAAGACCAAGGGCGTTGGAAGGTCACAAAAAATTTGGTTGTAAACCACGAGCTACATGGTCAGGACCGACGAAGGTCACCTCTGTCGGGATAAGTTTCAGCTGGATAAATATATATAAGCTTTTAAAGGCGAAGGACTAGGAGTATGCAAATATTTTTTTAAGTTGGGAAACAGAAGCTCTTGGTTCATGTTTCGTAACTTGAAAACTATATTCCAGTAGTTGTTGGCCGTTAATGTTGGGTCTAGTTTCAATGTTTCATGATCCAGCAGATCATGCTCTCGCCATTCTTTGTTTAGAGCTGGCTCGTCCATAACAGTTTTCAAAGCTGGATATCTCTTTAATACTTCATTTAAATATTTTCATTCGAAAGATTGTGCCACTATTGGGTCCAGTATAGTTGTTTCAAGTACAGGATCACTAAAGTTAATCTGTCCTTAATTTGTTTGATCAATTCTATGTAGAATGCATGCTGCATGGTTAATGATTGTTGTACGTTCTGATATGTATCAGAACGAGCTTTCATTATTATCTTTTTTTTGGCGGCGTTTTATAAAATATTACACATGTTTTTGGTTAAGAACAAAAGGTACGTAAACTGGACCCATTACACATAACACATTGGAGGCTAAAAAGGTACGTCAAATGTGTAAAATGTATGGTAACGGCAACACTGAAAGGACTGCACTCCCAGATTAGTAAGTTTATGACTGCACTACGTATGAAACTGCCATCTCGAGGTTGGTTGGATTCCTTTTATATTAAGCCAGTAAATGAAATATATAATAGACATAAACTTTCGAAAAGGCAACAGCTAGCCGGAGAATCAATCGACCAGTTTCTCCAATCTCTAAAACTTTTAGCTAAAGAATGTCAGTTTAAAGATGTACAAGCGCAACAAAACGAGAACGAATATGTGCGTGACGCATTCATATCAGGGTTATCCTCTACAACTATTCGCCAGCGGCTACTAGAAAATGCGACCTTAACTTTAGATGATGCTCATAGACAGGCCCGTTCCTTGGAAATTGCACAAATCCACAATGAGTCTTACCAGCACCCAATCCCAAGTTCTTCTTTTGTAAACGCCGCTGCTACGAGAAACACTGCTAGTTCTATTACTTCAAATTCTTGTTATTATTGTGGAAACAAGAGACACGCTCGACGAAATTGTCCGGCTGAAGGGGTGACTTGTCTTTCCTGTGGAAAGAAAGGACACTTTGCTAAGGTCTGTAAAGGAAAACCTATGGGACAGAATGCCTTTTCAATCCAAACCGATCAAACTTTAGACGCATCACCCATTCCAGACTTGCCACCTCAGATTGCTTGTGTAACCGCCGCATCAACAGATCTAAGTAAAGCCACACTCCCTATTATCATAAATGGCTATATCTCTGCAAAAGCTTTGATTGATACGGGAAGCAGTGCTAGTTTTGTCAGCAAAAATTTAATCACGAAATATAACATAAAAACTGAGACCTGTAATCAAGACGTCACAATGGCAGCTACTCATCTAAAGTCTAAAGTAAATGGCTCTTGCACTCTAGAAATTAATTTACAAGGCCAAAGATTTGAAGCTAATCTTTTATGTCTGGATGGACTTTGCGCCGATACTATTTTAGGACATGACATCCTCAGCAAGCATAGAACTTTAGAGATGCATTTTGGTGGGCCCAGAGCTCCAATAAAACTGAACGCTCTTCCATGCGCTAAAATTTCACCAGTTCCTTTATTCACAAATTTAGCAAAGGATACCCACCCAATCACGATCAAATCCAGAAAATATTCCAAAGAAGATCAGACATTTATTGATAATGAAATTAAGAAACTACTCTCTGATGGAATAATTGAGCCAAGTCATTCGCCATGGAGAGCTCAGGTTCTCATAGTTGTAGGCCACAAAAAACGCATGTGTATAGACTATTCGCAGACAATAAATAAATATACGGAGCTTGATGCCTACCCTCTGCCAAACATAGACGCTCTTATTTCAAAAGTGGCAAAATATCGAGTGTTCAGTAAGATTGATCTCAAAAGTGCCTATCACCAAATACCTATACCGGAACAAGAAAGAAAATATACGGCATTTGAAGCAAGTGGAGATTTGTATCAGTTTAAAAGGATTCCTTTTGGAGTCACAAATGGAGTTGCGGCCTTTCAACGTGCTATAAATAACATTATTAACACAGAGAACTTACAAGGAGTATATGCATATTTAGATGACATTACAATTTGTGGGCGAAACCAAGAAGATCATGACGAGAAGTTACGAAAATTTTTAGAAGTTGCAGACAGATATGGTCTTACCATGAATCTTGACAAAAGTGAGTTTAACAAAATGGAGATCAATCTACTGGGATACAATATATGCAATGGAGTAGTTAAACCTGATCCTGAACGCTTGCGCCCACTTCTAGATCTTCCAATTCCGAATGATACAGCATCTCTTCGCCGAACTCTTGGATTACTTGCTCACTACTCTAGATGGATTCCAAATTTTTCTAAAAAAATCCATCCTTTAACTACTCAAGACGGCTTTCCTTTGAATGACATAGCAGTCAATTCTTTTAATGAGCTTAAAAAGGAAATCGCAGATTCTGCAGTGAATGCGATTGATGAAAACATACGATTTACTGTAGAAACCGATGCATCGGACACCGCGATTGCAGGGACGTTGTCTCAAGAAGGGCGACCAGTAGCTTTCTTTTCTAGAACGCTTTCGAAAACGGAACGTAATCACCCTGCGATTGAAAAAGAAGCTGCTGCTATAATTGAATGCGTGAAAAGGTGGAGGCAGTTTCTACTTGGCAGATCATTTCTTTTGATAACAGATCAAAAATCTGTAGCTTTTATGTTTGATCAAAATCATTCATCAAGGATAAAGAATGACAAAATACAACGCTGGCGGCTGGAACTTTCACAATTTGAATTTGAAATTGTATACAGACCAGGAGTACAGAATATAGTTGCTGATACTCTTTCTAGAGCTAATATGATAACAGCCTCTATAAGTTCAGATAACTTGTACAATCTTCATAAAAATTTGTGTCATCCTGGGATAACGAGGATGGTCCATTGGATTAAAATGAAAAATCTGCCCTACTCTGTTGAACAGATTAAGACTATGACTAGACACTGTAAAATTTGCGCGGAAATCAAACCCAGTTTTTTGAAGTATGAAGGTACTTTGATTAAAGCAACGTTACCCTTTGAGAGACTGTCACTAGATTTTAAAGGCCCTTTGCCGGTTGAAGGTAACGGAAATCGTTATATACTCACAATTGTTGATGAATTTTCACGGTTCCCATTTGCTTATGCTTGTGCCGATATGACAACAAACACGGTTAAAGACAAATTAACAGACTTGTTTTCTCTTTTTGGCATGCCTTCCTTCATCCATACTGATCGAGGAGCCGCTTTCATTTCAGATGATTTAAAAAAGTTTTTGCATGAGAAAGGCATTGCTACGACTTACACTACTCCATATAACCCTAGAGGGAATGGGCAGACTGAACGCTATAACGGCATAATATGGAAAACAGTGCAGCTAGCGCTTAAGAATAATGACCTACCAATAACCAAATGGGAGACCGTGCTCACTCAAGCATTACATGCCATAAGGTCCCTGTTATGTACCTCAACAAATTGCACACCACATGACAGGATGTTCAACCACCCGAGAAGGTCTTCCAATGGACAATCAATTCCCTCTTGGTTGACTACTCCAGGTCAGGTGTTAGTTATGAACCACAGGCGAAATAGTAAGTACGACCCGTTAGTTGAAGAGGCCGAGTTGCTAGAAGCCAACCCGCAGCATTCAAAAGTAAAGATGACTTCTTCTGGGAGGGAGGTTATAGTAGCCAATCGTCACCTAGCACCAGTCCCAAATGAAGTTGTGGTAGCAGGACCGGAACCTAACGTGACGCTGGATCCAATTCCTATAGAGGAAAATCGTCACCTAACATCAACCCCAAATGAAACTGTAGAGCCAGAGCCAGAACCTGATATTACACCAAGACCGGTTCTTCAAAATGCAGGACCGGACTTAGAAGCCAGACCAACTATACAAGGGACTGACTCTCAATCAGGAATTATGAGACGTCCTCAAAGAAATCGTCGAGCTCCTGCTTATCTTGGAGATTACGTTATTAATTAAAGGGGGGGAAAATGTGATATATTTTATCTGTATTATGCGTTGTCTAGGAAACTGAACTTTGTTAATGTTGTCAAGTTTTTTGCATAATAAAGCCTAGATTCAGGTTATTGTCTTATTTCAGTAGGCACTTGCAATACAATTACTCAGGAATATGGTCCTATAAGAGTTCTTTCTCTTGTAACACGAATTTATATTGAATTATCTCATATTAGGCACAATTAGACGAAAAATACAGCAAAAATAGAGGTGCTGGACTGTAAATACCACGTAAATACGAGCATTAATTCTTTCTGCCGCCAAAAGAATTTCTGCAGTGTTGCCAACCAGGCTAACATGTAATGTGCTGAAATTCTGTGCTGTTAAAAAAAATTACAAACTCGCCAAATTTTTAAATAAAATGCTAATATTGTTCAGATTGCAGAGGTAAAGCAGGCTATTTATTGGTTTTAAACTTTAAACACTGTATTAAGCTAGACTAGACACATTTTAAATATATTTTACATGTGTTGCAAGAAAGTGATATGGAAAGAAGAGTGAATGCTGGAAACATGGTGAATGGTGCCCTGCACGCCTTTATGATGAGTCAGAAGGTGTCTCACAAGGCTAGTTTGGCTGTTCATGGGGGAGTTTTGGTACCAACACTGATGTATGGCAGTGAAAGCTGGGTATGGCAGAAGAAGCATGAAAGTAGAATTAATGCAGTGGAAATGAGAGCGCTAAGGAGTATGATTGGTGTTAAATTGAGTGACAGGATTAGAAATAGTGTGATAAGAGAACGGTGTGGCGTAAAAGAAGACGTAGTGACCAAAATCGAAAAAGGGATGCTGAGATGGTTTGGTCATGTAGAGAGGATGAATGAACGAAGACAGACGAAAGAGATCTACCAGGCGAGAGTGAATGGAAACGTTGGAAGGGGAAGGCCTAGGCGAACGTACCAGGACCAAATTCAGGACGTTCTGAATAAAGGCCAGGTTAAAAGTACCCTAAACCGACGAGCATGTATGAAAGGATTGATGAAAGTACAGAAGCAAGGGAAGTATGTCAAGATTGTAGCAGGTGGAGGACTGTGGTCTCTGCCTACCCCAACGGGAAAGAGGCGTGATGTTATGTATGTATGTATGTATGTATGCAAGAAAATGCTATCAAAGATCCGGTAATGTTGGCTGTATTCAGGAGGCATATTGAGGTGAAAACATAAACTTTCTAACTAAAAACAAACATTTCACATTTATTGTTTAGTATGTTAATATACTTCACAACAAAATAGAGTGCTAAGAAGATAGAAAATCTGCTAAAATTATCACGAAAAATGCGAGACTGGTATCACTGCTGTTGTGTCAATGTCAGTGAATTTTCGTTCAAAAACTTGGAACAGCAGCCAGCGATGCCAAAATATTTTAAAAAGTGAAGTGAGAAATGTATGAAAGAAGAAATGACGTGCAAATAAATTCCGGCCCACACCAGCACCCCCGGTCGGTAAACCAAGCCCGTTTGTGCCCTGTATACTATTACTTATTTATTTATTTTATTTTAGAACTAACCTTGTAGAATTTGTCTAGGTTTAACTAGTATATTTTTTTATTTACCCTCATGATACAATTGTATTTATTTTTTCCCTAAGCTGCTATTTAAAAAAATCGGCCAAGTGCGAGTCAGACTCACGCGCCGAGGGTTCCGATATAAAATTAGAAGCAGTAAGTCAGCTTGACTTTGGTTGTTTTTAATTTTCGAACAAACATTTTCGATAGGATATTTATTATATTATAATAAAGGTCAACATACTTTTTCCAGTGGGAGGCCCCTTTTAGAAGCATCTTTAACACTTCCTCATCCGTTTTCTTTTCTGTCCAGCCACAGATTAAATAATAGTAAACTAACGTTTGTCCAGCTGATTTTCTCCAACCTCCTCCAACACCACATTTCAAATGCCTCTAATCTTTCCCTGTCTCTTTGCGTGCAACTCTCAGTTACTTATGAGTGTAACTCATAATTACATAAGTAACTCATAATCAGTTTATTTTTACTAAAATAAAAATATCTTAAAACATTTTTACAGTACTCCCGAGTCCAGGGGTCGCAAACCTTCGGATCCACCTGTCCGTGTCAAATTATTGTGGGAGAATAAATCACAAATGAGGCAGAGGTAGTATAAGATTTCTAGATTAAAATTTTAATTAATTTTACGGCATTACCGTAATTACTTCGTGCTGGTTTGCTTTGATCTTTTTTTGTAGAGGTTAATTTGGGATAATGTGTATATTTCGGAGTGCTTCTGCCCTCCTGTTGATGTTACTGTAGTAGTAGGTACATATTCGGGCAATTTGAAAGTATTTTTCATTATTTAGAACAGTTTTACTCTAGTACCACTTGCTAAGAACGAGTACCGAAATAGTGGTGAGACAGCAGGTAAATGGCAACAAATGACAGTAAGGTAATGACAACAAATGACAGCAAGGTAATGGCAACAAATGATAGCCAGTAAATAGAAACAAATGACAGCAAGGTAATGGCAACAAATGATAGCCAGTAAATAGCAACAAATTACAGCAAGGTAATGGCAACAAATGATAGCAAGTAAATGGGTGTCCGTCTCCCCAGCAAGCCCAAGCGAGATATAACTAAGTGGCATAGGTAGGTACACAAAATTTTGTGAAAATTGGTTCATTCCATCAGTAAAGTGTCACATTCAGTGCATCAAAACTGACGACACTACGAGCTGAAAACATTGGGTGACTGTAGAGATGTTTCGTCAGCCAGCCCATTCTATACAGGAAAAACTACGAAGATTACATAAAAGCAAAATATTTCTTTATTTACTGCATGTCTAGTGCAGTTGATTGTAAAAAAGACGAATCGAAAATGTTCATATGGTAGGAGCACTTCATCATCAAATAACACTTCATGATCTGTGAAGATTTCAATTGTGTACCTATAACGGTTTAGGCCGCTGATAGACGGACAGACAACGGAGGCATATTAATAGGGTCCCTTTTTTCACCCTTTGGGTACGGAGCCCTAAGAAGAATACCTTTTGAAGCAAGGAAACGCTCTTTTTGCTATATCATAGCCGCGCGGTTACTCATTCGGTTTACAGATAGAACTATGTGTGCTAAACAAAATTCACATGAAAAATTTTATATCGCAGTAAGCTTGTTTGTATAAAGCCATATCCTGTGACTAGACAATTTTATCGTTACAGTAATATTTTCTTCGCACTTCCTAAGTTACGAGCGCAGGTGACTCCTAGTATACTTTAATGGACTTTGTTCTATGGATTTAAAGTCGTTATTTGTTTGACAGTGGAATAAGAAAGGATATAAATTGCGTACGTCGCCGCTGGCCGGAGGTTTCCAGTTCATTTCCAAATAAACTTCGTAGAAGTTATAACAAAGTTTTGTGGAGTAATATTAGTGGCGGAGATGTGGGAATTCTGGGATGATGGATAAGGTTTTAACAGGAAAACCATTGTGTTATAAGTTATGAAAAATTAATATGTAGGAAAGTATATATTAATGTTTTGTTTTGATTCCAAAGCCCAGTGATTTTCACACAATCTATTATTCCTCGTTTGTCCATTTTGAGAATAAATGTTATTCTATTCTATTCCATTCCATTCCATTCCATTCCATTCCATTCCATTCTATTCTATTCTATTTTATTCTACGCAACAATTTCATGGAAAGTTGAAAAGAGTCGATATTTTAACGGGTTCTAACAACTAAGTACACACAGTCGCAAATACAGGGTGTAACAAAAAGGGTACACCAACCCTGAAGGATGTGAATCTGCCCATGAAACTGAACAACTTTCCCTAAGGAACATATAGGGTGACTTTTAATTAGTTCTTGATAGCGAAAGATATGCATATACTCACTCGTACTCATGATAATGAACAACTTTTCCCAAGGAACATAGGTCGGAATACCTCATAAAAACCGGTCAAGTGCGAGTCGGACTCGCGCGCCGAGGGTTCCGATATACCTATAGTATTTTTGGAAGCAATAAAGTCCATTTTCAGGACCGCAAAACTAAATTTGTTTGTAAAGGTTTTTTGCAGATTTCTGAAAAACTGTGCAACTTAGAAAGATCGTTTTATTTTTGCTGTAAAGTTTATATAAACTTCTGTCAACTGTAATTAATTCAGATTTTTCCTTACTCAAACTTCGGAGATAAGGGGGGGGGAATGGTATTTTTCTTGACATTTTTCATCATAACTTTAAAACTAAGAAATTTAAAAAAATACAAAAATATATTTTAAAATGTACATGTAAAGCCCTTTCATATGATACCCCACTCGACCTAGTAGCGACAATTTGAAATTTGGCCCCCCCTATTTTGGCCCCCTTTATATTAATAATCATACTTTTTTCAAAATTTTTTCTTGTGCAATTAAGTTGGGCAACTATATTCTAAAACTATTCTAAATTTCAGGTTGATAGCATAAGTGGTTGCTGAGATATAGAGATGTGACAGACAGACGGACAGACAGACAGACAGACAGACAGACAGAGCGGCACCATAAGGGTTCCTTTTTTTTACCATTTTGGTATCGGAACCCTAAAAAGCAAAAAAAACCGCGTCTCCATACAAAATTGTAAACTTGATCGGGAAGTTTGTATGGAGAAGCTGATTTTCATTTTCGTTTCCTGAAAATTTTGTTTACTAAAAGTTGTTCAGTGTCGTTGACTGATCATGCCCCTTCAGTATTCGGAAGGCTGCCCCTAACACCCTGTATAGTGCGGTCAGTTAGCTGTTCCACGTAGACACGATTTTCAATTTTACCAAATTTTTTTTCAGGTGCTTTAGTTAGGTACATAGCTCTCAATTTTTGATAGGAGCCAATTCTTGAATTTTCTATGGAAATTTTTTCAAGAATTGGCTCCTATCAAAAATTGAAAGCTATTTTCTATTCCTAGAGCTTGTTTTCCTTTTTTCTGTTACGCTGTCGGGCTTTTGTTCTTTTCAGGTAATGCATCGACTTTCCTGGCTACTTCGAGAAAACATTTTCCCGACTCTTCTAAATCTCACTATTTAGTTTCATATTTTAGGAACTAATCAAAAAGCGGTGGAAAATATCTCCATCTTTGATATTTGCCTGGGATTCATGAAATTACCTGAGTAATATAATTATTTTTTACTTGCTATGAGCTTACCTACTCTTGACCTTGATCTAGACCTGAGGACAGAGATGAGGTCGACGATGGAACGAGCTTGTCCAGAAGAAGCCTATTCACTCGCGACTTGAATACCTATAGATTCGGGTTATATAAACAATGCTTCCTTTATCAACTTAGAAATTTCATTACGCAGAAAGAAAAAATTATTAAGTGAATATTAAAATACCCAAGCTTATTCAAGTAGTTCCAAGATTATATTCCGAGAAAAAATGATTTCAAACTTATGCAGTAACTTGAGTTGAAGGTTTTGTTTTTTAAATTTGTACATCTTTGCACACGATCTATCTGCCTTCTACTATCTTATTTCACTTGCCAAGGTCTGCTGGAAGACATTTCTTAGTTGAAATAAGTAGTACCTGTTGTTTCGCCTTTCTGTATATGTCGTATGCAATGTATGATTAGAATAAATAAATAAATAAATAAGCTTCAGACAGAAGTTTTTTAATACTTACCGCATCTTACTTAAAATACATTCTTCTCTCTTGTTTAGAACTTTTGAAGATACGCATCGTTCACAATATCGCAATGTTGTTCTTACAGGTAGCTAAGTATTTTACGACGCCATTAGTATTGTTTGCCCGAAGGCGGTACAAGTCGAAAGTCATAAATATTGGCATAAAATAAACATTATAATTCAGTTTATTGAAGGCAATAAGGTCTATGTAACTGTAGCATAGACAGCTACTTGAGTATGGTAAACTTTCCCCTTATTTTTCATCTTTTCGAGTCAACGGCAAAACGTGACAACAGAATCTTTGCCCGAAACGTGGCTACATCAATAACCTTTTGGTTGCCTTCAGAAAGGTCCTTCTGAGTGCAGGAAACTGGAGAAGTAGGGCACGACAGCAAGTGTGACATGGATTGCAAAACGCCGCACTCACATTTGTTGTTATCTTTATCAGAGAAGCTTCTCTTCCTAAGTTTCCCGTATCTGCCAACGCCTCGATTTAGATACTTCCATATGGACCAAGAAAGATCGTGTCCCAATGAATCTTTCCCTTAGAAACATACGTTGAATAATGGAAAGAAAGGCTTCCCATACAAACGTTTTTCGATCAAAAAGATCCTCATTTTTCGATCTATGTTTCTTGGGTAAAGTTGTTCTGTTTCATGTCCTGTATCAAGTATGCTTAGATGTTTCATTATTACGTGTTATTGGAGGCAATAATGCCGATGAAACGGTAGCACAGGCACTAGCAATATTCTGGTAGAATTCCTTCAAAAAATTTTGTATGTTACCCAGACAACAGCGTTCGACCTATGTTCGTGGTAACTTTAACGACATTACCAAAACAAAAACGTTCGCCTCAAAAGTTATGTTAAGTCTTATAGTGTTTTAGGCAAACGTTTTTGTATTGTTAATATCGTTGAAATTACCACGATTACCCCCCCAGTTATATTCCGTGTAACATACACAAAAGCCCCCTGTATTTTGGATCGCATAACAAGGTTACTTACCACTTCGTACACGCGGACAACAAAAACAGATTACACTTATTCCGTAAGAAGCTTCCATTTTCCCGAAAAACTTCTTTCCATCTTATGCCTTTATTTATTACTAGCTGTTACCCGAGACTTCATCCGCGTAGATTTTATGAAAAAACAGAACTCATGACGTAAGGCTATGATACAGAGTGTTTTCCCATGGGAATGAGATGATTTCCCGAGGTAAAAAGTAACCCTTAGCATGCTTGGGCCCTTCAACTATCACCATGCAAAAAATCACGTCACGTATGAGCAGATGTGCAAGGAATTGGAAAACCATTTAAAAAAAGTCACGTATGACTATAATAAAACATGTTTTCTCATAGGAATGAGATGTTTTACCGTGGTAAAAAGTAGCCTATAACACTCTCGTGACATTCAGCTATCACCATTATAATAAGAAGTGACCAAAACGAAATATAATATAATATAATATAATATAATATAATATAATATAATATAATATAATATAATATAATATAATATAATATAATATAATATAATATAATATAATATAATATAATATAATATAATATAATATAATATAATATAATATAATATAATATAATATAATATAATATAATATAATATAATATAATATAATATAATATAATATAATATAATATAATATAATATAATATAATATAATATAATATAATATAATATAATATAATATAATATAATATAATATAATATAATATAATATAATATAATATAATATAATATAATATAATCCAATATAATATAATATATAGAGTATATAAGTATGGACTAGCTTTTGCCCGCTACTTCGTCCGCATGTTAAAAAGAAACTGCACCAGTATCAAACTTTTAGCTATCAAACAAAAAGTTTCATTCATCATCATCATAATAACGTGTTGGTTGCAAGGCCGATGACCGACCTCACAAACCCTAGTGTCAGAGTACTTAAGCCACCAAAAGCCTCTGACATGGCTCATTAACGACAAAATCCGTAGATAGTAGACGGGATCAACGGCTTAAAGTTTCACTAAAATCGGTTCAGTAGTTTTTACTTGAAAATAAACAAAACAAACTATCCAAAAAACAAACTAAAATTACAATTTTTTATATCTTCATTACACAATTTTATTATAGCATAGATGTACATCTTAAATTCTTGGAATCATTGTGTTCTCTGGTTTTGAAGTAAATATGTTTTTCCAACAGAGCAGAGAATTATATCTTTGCTCTTCCCCATAATTGTTTGTATTAATAGCTAAGTTACATCATAATTATAATTAAAATTTATCTACCTAGATTTTTCAACACAAGAACTAAAAAAAATCTAAAAGTAATTTACTTAAAAGCTTGTGAACGTGCACTGAAAGACGGTCAAAAGCCAAACGAGTCGAACGGCTGACTAGGTACCAGGAACGCAGAGAGGCATCAGACATGGTTCAGCAAAATTGAAAAGAAAATATTGGGTAAAAGATTCAGTTGGCTTTCTATATGCTGTCCAGGTTTTTATAACAAAACGAAAATAAATTGTAGATCTCGTAGTCGTAGCGTTTACTTGCTACACCGTCGTAGCAAATGCTACAACGTCGTAGCACTAGCTACAAAAAAATCTCGCTTTGAAATAACTACAGTTTTTTTTCTATTAGTTAGATATTAGCTGAAACAGCTGGACCATAAAAGGTGTTCATTTTATATCTTCATCCATTTTCAGAACATTTTATATTATAGTACTCTAAACCTAAGTTTGTATGAAAGGTTTGATGAAAGTAGAGCAAGCAAGGGAAGTATGTCAAGATCGTAGCAAGTGGAGAGCTGTGGTGTTTGATTTTATGTATGAGATGTGATTATGTATGTATTAATTTGAAAGTAAATGGTAAGTAGTCTGTGATGAGTGAGTGGAAAAACAACTAAACAGAAAAGCTTTTAGAGAGTTTTGCGAAAATTATGCCTGTGGGATAGCTCGTGCGAAAGTGTGAAAATGGACGGTGACTCTAGTCTTTCACCACACCCTGGACATTACATACATAGAGCGCGAATTTGAACTCGCATATTTAGAGCTCGTAGATTACGTGACTTTCGAAGCACGATATCATCTTACTTCAAAAACAATCACGTGATTTATCGTGTCCTAACCAAACTGGGGTAGTTTCACAAAGTGTTTTAGTGTCCCCACCTGGAATCGAATCTAAAACTTCCGGATCAAGACCCACACTCTAACTACTAAGCTTAAATTAATTTAGTGCAATCCATCTCGGTCGTACTCAACTAAGTAGTAGAGGTATTACCGCGAGCCAATAGGCCGCTGATCGAAATTTAGTTCCAATCTCCCAGTAGGGTGACAATAGCTCAGAATAAGGATAATATAAAAAAAATTAACAACTGATAAAATCTCGAAAAAACTCAACATCTATTGTTAGGAAATGTGATAGAGCAAAAAAATACGTAAGCCTATGTTTGTCAATGAAAGATTCTTTAGTTTCGATCAGATACGCAATGCATAGTTTACCAAAATTACTACTGTTCTTAAGGTCTTCTTTCTCATAATGACTGAACTCCCCAAAATAATAGAACTTGCACTTTCGCATTGTTTTTAAACTAAACTAAAATCGTTATAGGTCCATTTCGACAGTTGTCAAACGTATGAAAAATTATAACCTTGCAAAGAAAAATGAACCTTGTGTATTTGTGATAAGAAAACGTCAGAACGGACTTTTTACGTTGGCCCTACTAAAGTCTATTTGTCTCAATGATGGGTAAAGGCTTCCCCTTCGATCCTCCAACTATAGTGGTACTTAGCTAATTCGTACTTGGAGGACTGAAAAGGAAGCCTCTACGCGATGGTGCGAGTTTCACGCGATCTTTATCGTGGTCATCCCCAGCGGTAGCGTAAGCCATTTTGGGGTGTCCATCGCGTAACGATTTACGCGATGTAACGATTCTCGCCTTGTGATTCTCTTCATATGTTTTTTAATGGACTTGACTCTACTTGGCAAACGCAGAGTGTTTTTTTTTCTACCATTAGTACGGAACTGATACTATTAGAATTTTCCGGTTATGGTAATGTATTGTGATAGGTTCTAACAATGACTTAGAAATTCGCTGTTGCAAGCACTATGAGTCTGTCAAACAACTGCGAAACTTTAAAAACTTGTTACCAAACTCCTGAGCAGGCTTTATCGCAAATCTTTATCCCTCTAAAAGCAGTAAACATATCCACCCTATCCTGCTGAATTGGACCGAACGCAGGCCCGGAATAGGGAGGATTAATTGCGGCGATCCTGTTGACACGGGGATTGACTATTATTTTTGTTTATCCAGCTTTTTGTCTCAATTTTCCTGTCCTTAATTCCTCTGTGTTGTCCATCGTAAAACGAGATGAAAGGATTGAACATTGTTAATGAAATAAATATTCATAACGCAAATACACTTTACACAAAAAATACGGACCGGCAGTAGCAGAAAATGTGTGATACTTTCTATTTTGTAGATAAATAAAGTACTAGCATTAGATTTAAGGGAGATTTTACTTTAAAGCAGCTTTTTTCAACTGGCTGTGAGAATTATAAAATGTTAAATGAAATAATTTTTGCTACTAACTTGATTTTTATGATATATTCAGCAGATTCCTTGTAGCTGAAAAAATATACACATGATATGACTCATTAACGAGTACTACCGTAGATACTCGTAGTGACCGGGACCAACGGTTTAACGTGCCTTTCGAAGCAGGGAATCATCTTATTTTTCGGTCAATCAAGTGATCCTGCAATGTCCTATTCTGAGGATGTAGTCATTACTGAGCCATGTCAGAGGCTTTTGGCGGCTCAACAACTCTAACACCAGGGTTTGTGAGGTTGGTCATCGACTTTGCTACCCACACTATATTATGATAATTCTTTTTTTTTCTTAGCCTACTAGATCCCACTGCTGGGCAAAGGCCTCCCCCGGGGCATTCCATTGGTTACGATCTTTACTAACCTCTTCCCAATTCTTTAAGAAGGCATCAAGGTCGTCACGCCATCGCTTTCTTGGTCTAACTCGGATTCTAATTGAGCTAAATTGTTTCCATCATAGAAATCTGTAGTCAAAAATCAGACTGATCATTTTAAATGTCTTGGTTACAAGTTCACGAGCTTTTCAAATGTCTGGCCCATAAAGGCTCTCGTAAGAACGGCCAGTGAACTACAATAAAAGCGGGTTTACTACCCATTATTCCCTTCGGTCGTATTATGGTATACATTACTTAGTTTTGTTGGGCATTGCTACCTCAATTACCAGGCCACTCAGAAAGTATTGCGAAAAATAGTTTTTATATATGGGAGACTGGCCGGTCAGAATCTTTTTCGAAAATATGATTACTTGTAAGTAAAAATATGTGTGTTCCATTTTCAAAATTTCCCTCCACATTTTTTGCGAGCCAATTCAAAGTATCGTGTCTTACTGAAAAATGGATCTGCGCCGGGAACATTTTAGAGCTATGATTTTTTACGATTTCAAGTGTCGCCTGAAACCGGATGAATCGTTCGATAGACTTCAAATGGCATTTATGGATGAAGGCCCCTCCAAGGCAACCGTGTATCGTTGGTATAACGAATTTAGGCGCGGTCGACCAAGCTTGGGGGATGAAGAAAGAAGCGGTCGCCCTTTGACGGCTATTACGGAAGAAAACGTGCTAGCAGTAAAAATTTAATCCAAGATAATAGGCGAATTACATATCAGGAGATTCAGCACATATTAAAGATTGGATCGGGAAGCGTTCACGAGATTCTACACGGGCATCTTCGCGTGAGGAGGATAGTATCGCGCTGGGTGCCGCACTACCTCACCGACGCTCAGAAGCAGGCCCGGGTGGAATGGTGCCGTGATATGCTGAACAAATTTGAAGCAGGCTCGTCTCGGCGTGTTTACGACATCGTAACAGGTGATGAGTCCTGGATTTATCAATACGATCCAGAAACCAAGCGCCAGTCGACAGTTTGGGTGTTTCAAAATGAACCAACGCCTACCAAAGTGAAGCGATCTCGAAGCGGGGGGAAGATTTTGATCGCCAGCTTTTTTAATTTGACTGGCCACTTGGCCTCAATTCCCTTACGAGATCAAAGAAGCATCAACGCCGAATGGTATACTACCAAATGTTTACCAGAAGTTTTTTCTGTTGTGAGCAACAAGCGACCAAACACAGGGCTCCGCGGACTACTGCTCCACCACGACAATGCGCCTGCACACACCGCGCTCAAAACGAGGGACTTCCTGGACAGCACACCAGTCAAACTCCTGGGTCACCCTCCTTACAGCCCTGATCTAGCACCGTGTGACTTCTTTTTATTTCCAAAAATAAAAAATCAGCTCAAGGGGATACAATTTTCGTCGCCGGAAGATGCGCTGGCTGCGTTCGAGCAGGCTGTAAACGAGGTGTCTACGGCGGACTGGAAAAAGTGTTTTGAAAACTGGTTCAGACGCATGAATCTTTGTATAGAGGCTGGTGGAGAGTACTTTGAAAAGATTTAATAAAAATATATGTACCTGTAGAACAATTTTTTTTAGTGTCGCAAATATTTCTGAGTGTCCCACGTATATGTTAGAGTGGGAATGTACATTAGAGTATACATAAGGTTCATAATTAAGAACTATTCAGGGATGACGCTTTTATATTTCAATAATATTTTTACTGTACTTCGTTTTTTTGTCTCCTTTTTAGGGTTCTAAACCAAAATGGTAAGTAAATATTACAGAAAAAATAAATCGATCTCTCTAATTAGCACAGTTTTTAAGAAATCAGCAAAAAAACTTTACAAACTTAGTGTTGCGGTCCGAAAATTGACTTTATTTCTTCGAAAAATACTACAGTTATATCGGAACCCTCGGCAGGCAAGTCTTTTTACTTTTTACAGGATTTTTTTTTTACTTATTTTCCCTTTTTTCTATTTTTTTATTCGGAAGGTTACTATTATAATGGGTGTAAGGAACAGATTGGCAAAGACTGAAAGGGCACGATCAATCCATAAAACTGAACAACATTTACCAAGAAACAATACAGGAAACGTAAAAACAACGGCCTCTCTATACAAACTGTCCAATAAAATTTGAATTTTTGTGTGAAGCGGCCGTTTTTTTAATTTTCGGTGATATGTTTCTTGGAGAAAGTTACTCAGTTTCATCGACTGATCATGCCCTTTTTTTTGACAACCTTCCCCTTACACCCTGTATAGGTAAGTATTTTGTAATTGTTAGTGATGTAGGTAAGTCAAGATTGTTTTGCGAGTGGCTGCGTCCCTCGCCCCGCCGGCAGTCGAATAAAAACTAACCTGGAGCACGGTTGTTTCTTTGCTGACGCATCGACTCCCCCCGAAATATCGAGAACTAATACTGGCGACTTCGGAAAATTCGGTTCGCGTGTGAATATGGCAATGTCAATCGGATCTTTATCCACGTTTAATCACGAAGTGCAAGAGTGGCCGATTTACAGAGGCAAAATCGAACAATGGTTTGAAGCGAACGATATTGTGGAGGAACAAGATAAAACGGGTAGCAAGCGTCGGGCAATTCTGTTAAGTAGTTTCGCCGAATCGACCTACAAGCTTGTTCGTGACCTCGCGTTACCCAAGGATGTGGCAACGTTATCTTATACCGAAGTGGTGACCTTGCTCGACGGCCATTTTAAACCCAAAAGGTGCGGTTTTGCAGAGCGTTCAAAATTTCACGGTGCTACGCAGCAAGCTAATGAAAGTATGGCAGAGTGGGCCGCTCGTGTGCGCGGATTGGCCATACATTGCGGGTTCAACACGTCGGTGTTAAACGAGCATCTTCGAGACCGTTTTGTACTGGGAATGGTACAAGGACCCGAGCGAGATAAGCTGTTCACAAAGAATTTGGAAGACTTAACCTTAAGTAAAGCATTGGAGATTGCAGAAGGTATGCATAGCGCTCGGTTAGGCGCGCGTCAATCAGCCACAAGCGCAGGGCCGAATGCATTCCAAGATCCTCTGCAGGTATTGAAGTTATCATCAGCAACGTCGAGCCAGGCATATCAGCAGCGAGGCAGAACGGCGAGCACAGCGGCGGCGGGCTCGTCCCGTGACAGGGAATACGTCAGCGGCGGAACCGGCGTTACTTGCTCAGTGTGCGGTTATGTAGGTCATCAAGCGAAAACGTGTCGTTTTGCCGGGCATACTTGTAAAAAGTGCGGAAAAAAAGGTCACCTAAAAAGAGTGTGTTCGAAACGTATAGTGCGACAACATTATGTCGAGTGCAACGCGGATGATGACGACGACGACGGTAAAGCCGCGATTACACCTGCTTGAATTTGACGACTGAATAAGAAATCTACCTAGGAGGCTACGTTGAAAAAGACGTTTGTGAATTCAGAGTTCTAGCTAGGAAGCTAAGTATAAAAAGTGCCTACTAATACAGTTGCTGAATAGTGATGTTCCGATAGCGATAGTTTCGCTGTCGGTAGTTAATCTTGAAATACAGTAACTCTGTTGAATAGCCTTATCGAAAATAATTATTGTACAATAAAATGCTATCGATTGTTAAAAAATGGCTGATACAACCTCAAGACAAATACAACCGATAATTGAAAGAAGAAAAAATTACAGACAAACTTATTTGCGGTCTTAAAGATGGGCTTTTATTGCTTTTAAAAATACTACAGGAATATCGAATCCCTCGAAGCGAGAGTCTGCCTCGCACTTGACCGTTTTTTTTTAATATAAGTATATTTTTGTTCGATATGTTGAATTAATCATTCGCACTTGGACATCACTAAACATGCTAAGTCCCTTCAAGTAAAGGAGTTAGAAGGTTTAGTGATGTGAAAATTTTGCGAATGATTAATTCGAATCGAACAACTTGTCCATGCAAAATAAAAATAAAGCATTATCTTGGTTTAATAATAAGTACTAATAATAAACTTAAAAAATTCACTATAAAAAAATTGTATACGACTGTTCGGTTGAGTCAAGGAGTGATCACAGCTAGCTGGATTCAAAGACTAATTCGGCATACATTGCTCGTTGAAGTAAGGATAATGCAATAACATAACCAAGCCTCCCAGCAATGTATGCCGAATTAGTCTTTGAATCCAGCTAGATGTGATCGTGGCTTTAATAGGCTGACAATACATTTCCGTGATGTTTTTATTTTTATTTACCTTAAATGGACAAATGAGACCTGAACATTGCCGTGCCAAATCTTATGAATGAGAGTATTTATGATCAAACAAAAACAATGGCTGTGGTAAATGAAGTGGATACATTTTTTCTCTTTTTCTACTCTTGCAGGTGCACATAGTCATTCACCGTAACTGAACAACTTTCAGTAAATAAAACTATCAGCCTCTTCAATACTCTTCATATAAAATTGCAAATGGACAGTTTAGCCACGATCACATCTAGCTGGATACAAAGACTAATTCGGCATACATTGCTGGGAGGCTTGGTTGTGTTATTGCAATATCCTTACTTCAACGAGCAATGTATCCCGAATTAGTCTTTGAATTCTGCTAGGTGTGATCGTGGCTTTTTTGTGGAAAAGAGGATTATTTTAATATTTTCTGAAAGTTTTATTTACTGAAAATTATTCAGTTACCTTGACTGACCACGCCCTTTCAGTTTTCGGAAACCAGTCCCTTAGACCATGTATTTATTGGTCAATTTAATTTCGATGCGAACACGGAATTAAATTAAAATTAATCATTCGCACTCGGACATCACTAAACCTCCTTACTCCCTTCAAGTAAAGAACTTAGGAAGTTTAGTGATGGGTAAATTTTGCGAATGATGATGAACAACTTGTCGATAAAAAATAATTATTATTCATGGTGTAATAACAAGTACTAAAAAAAAAAATTAAAAAATTCACTATAGATTACCATCGATACTTGAAAGGTTCAGATATTTTCTATACGACTGTTCAGTAGAGTTAATAAACCTGCTTTGCGACAAAAAAAATCGTAAAAAGAACTAGGTAAAGGAGTGATCTCACCTAGCTGAATTCAAAGACTAATTCGGTATACATTGCTGGGAGGCTTGGTTATGTTAATTGAAATATCCTTACTTCAACGAGCAATGTATGCCGAATTATTCTTTGAATTCAGCTAGGTGTGATCACTCCTTTACTCTACACTGCGCGTGTCTTGACACGAAGTACGAACTTGGTCGGTTATTTAGTATCGATTATTACCGGTACTTTTAAGAATTCGATATTCTCGATATTTTCTATAGGAATATTCGGTAGAGTTACTGTATTTTCAAAATTCAACCATCGATCTCGTTATCGCAGCAACACTGATTCAATAATTTTCAAAATTTACGGTTTGGTTAGGTACTCAATCAATCGCCAGTTAAAGCGCGACGGAGTCAGATGTGTCCGTGTAGAATACTTGACTAGTGCAACACTGTTAGTTTTGAATATAGCGGTCTTTAATTGTTTTTCTAGTAGGAGCGCTTGTTTTAAGTAAAAAAGTATACCATCAGTTAGGCCATTATTTTTTGTTCGACAAGTTGTTCGATTCGTGTCAATCATTCGCATTTGCCCATCACTAAACCTCCTAACTAAGTGGCTTACTATGTTCCGATGTCATTTTTTGGTGGTCATTTCCTCCGAGGCGAGTTCGCCCGGTTGGGCATTTCGCCCGAAAGTATTCATTGTTAGTCGAGGTCTTTTAAAACCATATCCAAAAGATAATGAGAAACTATGGCAAACAATAAATAAACTTACATACAGAAAAAAAAAATCCAAATAAGATCAATAAACTTCTAGATAAAAAGAATTGACTTCAGCATTTTGTTACTGTAAAAATATCGTTGGCCGAAAATATTTTACTTAAGACTGCACCACGTAAAAACTACCAAAACGGCAATCACGGTTTAATATTGCTTACATATTTAATATGATTTTTTTTAAAACCATTACGATTACGCCATACATTTTTAGTATGACCGCGCGAAGTCTAATAAATAGCTCTGACACGCGGCCGATACCCACAAGAGCTCGAAGTGAGACCACGTCAGTTTGCACCGCGACGCGCCAAAATTATGGATCGCGTTTCAACGTATACACATTCTCTGCTTTCAGAGTGTAACAAGGTAACTTTGTTTTTTACTATTTTCTAAAGTAAGATATTTCTTTCCTTGTATTTATAAAGTGTTTGTTTTAGAGAAATGGGGAAGCGCAAAGATAAATATTATGTATCCCGTCAAAAATTCAAAAAATATCTATTCCTTTAACCAAGTAAGTACCTACTTATATACCATACCCAGGTAGTTTTGTTTTGTGATGGGTGACTGGTGATGAAGGGTAGGCGGAGGAAGATAGGTAGATGATGGGTCAGAAGGGTTATTAGAGTAATAGATTTTCGGTACGTGATTGATGTCCGGACGAAGATGGGTGACCGGTGGATGATATTGATGGGTGACCGGCGGAAGACGAGTCAATGGTAGATGATGGGTGACCGGTAGATGATGGGTAATCGGCAGTGGTCGGAATTAGTAGAGCTGTTTA
The DNA here is from genome assembly GCA_947532105.1 of Athrips mouffetella. Lineage (NCBI taxonomy): Eukaryota > Metazoa > Arthropoda > Insecta > Lepidoptera > Gelechiidae > Athrips > Athrips mouffetella. The sequence goes on along the minus strand of OX383969.1, from coordinate 2,894,746 downwards.
GGGTCGACGATCGGAAACTTGAACGTGCTGCTTGCTACATTATTTCGTCAGATCTGTTAGATTTTCCTCTTGAGACGGATTTCCATGGCATGGATTTTCAAAATAAGACTACCTTTTGATCGTTAGTATGTGTCCTTTGATCTTTCGATCACAAAAACAACGAAATGTACAACGATGGCACGGATTTAAATGGATTACTTTTTTAAAAGAAGCAAACGGCGCCAAACTTAGGCATGAAAAAGGCTACATTATTTCGTCAGGTCTGTTAGATTTTCCTCTTGAGACGGATTTCCATGGCATGGCTTTCCGAAATAAAACTGTCTTTTGATTGTTAGTGTGTGTCCTTTGATCTTTCGATCACAAAAACAACGAAATGTACAACGATGGCACGGATTTAAATGGATTACTTTTTTAAAAGAAGCAAACGGCGCCAAACTTAGGCAGGAAACAGGCTACATTATTTCGTCAGGTCTGTTAGATTTTCCTCTTGAGACGGATTTCCATGGCATGGCTTTCCGAAATAAGACTGCCTTTTGATCGTTAGTATGTGTCCTTCGATCTTTCGATCACAAAATCAACGAAATGTACAGCGATGGCACGGATTTAAATGGATTTTTTTTAAGCAAACGGCGCCAAACTTAGGCAGAATGATAGTTGATGACTGGATGAATGATGATGATGAAAGGATGATGAGTGATACGCGGATTATAGTTGATGAGTGGATCAATGATGATGAGTGATGCGCGGATGATAGTTGATCAGTGGATGAATGATGATAAGTGGATGATGAGTGATGCGCGGATGATAGTTAATGAGTGGATGAACGATGATGAGCGGATGATGAGTAATGCGTGGATGAGTGGATGACTGATGATGATGAGCGGATGATGAGTGATTTTCGGATGATAAGTGATGCGCGGATGATAGTTGATCAGTGGATGAATGATGATGAGCGGATGATGAGTGATGCGCAGATGATAGTTGATGAGTGGATCAATGATGATGAGTGATGCGCGGATGATAGTTAATGAGTGGATGAATGATGATGATGAGCGGATGATGAGTGATTTTCGGATGATAAGTGATGCGCGTATGATAGTTGATCAGTGGATGATGAGTGATGTGTGGTTGAGTGGATGAATTATGATGATGAGCGGATGATAAGTGATTTTCGGATAATAAGTGATGCGCGGATGATAGTTGATCAGTGGATGAATGATAATGAGCGGATGATAAGTGATGCGCGGATGATAGTTGATGAGTGGATCAATGATAATGAGTGATGCGCGGATGATAGTTGATCAGTGAATGAATGATGATAAGTGGATGATGAGTGATGCGTGGATGAGTGGATGAATGATGATGAGCGGATGATGAGTGATTTTCGGATAATAAGTGATGTGCGGATGATAGTTTCTACCACCATGTCATTACGAGTAAGTCTAAAGTGTTTCTACTGACGTGCTGTTGAGTATACAAACTTGAAGAGCTGTTCCCTGTCGCCGCTCGCTTCCCCTCGAGTAACCCTCCGTTATACAATCGTTGCGCTGAGCTATATTAGTAGAGTTCATTAAAAATACCTTGAGAGAAAAAAGTTCCATTCAAAACACAGTTTTTTAAAAGGTGTCGTTTCCTCCGAGCGGACGAGAACGCGTCTCGGGTGAAATGACGCACTACGACTCCGCGTGGACTGCGCGCATGTGTGTGTTCGATCATACGCACACTACTGTTGCTTCCGTCTCGATGCGAAAACTAAACAGTTTTGATCCTATACATTTTTTTATGAAAGGGACAACTGATTTAGACATGAATTGAAAATTTTGTCAGGATTACAAAGTATCTCTTTTAAGGAAGTCTAACAAAATTACGGACAAGTACAAGGTGTCAAACAATCTCCTGAAAACTTCATCAATGGACTCATACCATGAAAAATTAACGATTTTCACCATACATACATCTATACACAACAAAAAAAAATGTTAAAGTGCGAGTCGGACTCGCGCATCGAGGGTTCCGATTTACCTACCTATAGTATTTTTAGAAGCAATAAGGTCCATTGTAAGGACCGCAAAACTAAATTTGTTTGTAAAGATTTGTTGCAAATTTCCAAAAAACTGTGCTACTTAGAGAGATTGTTTTTTTTTCTGAATTATTTACATAAACCTCTATGGACTTTAATTAATTCAGATTTTTTTCTTCGGAAAACTTCGGGGATAAGGAAGGGGGAAGGTATTTTTTTAACTTTTTATGTCATAACTTGAAAACTAAGAGTCGTTAAAAATATAAAGAACTATTTTGGAATGTACAAGTGAAGCACTTTCATATGATACCTAACTTGACTTAGTACTGACAATTAAAAACTTTGACCTACCCATTTGGGCCCCCTTTACAATAATAATAATATTATAATTATTTCAATTGCAATAAAGTAAGACAATCGTATTCTCAAACTACTTCTACTACTAAATATAAAAGTATAAACGAGTTTTTAGCTTGCTTTTCAATTTATTTTAAGGTCATTAAAAATACTCATAGAAGCCTTTATACAAAGTATCTGAACATATCAGTCGCGCTATAAAGTGTACCAGCACAGAAAATATTATAGCACAACTAGTGAACTGACTATGATCCCTACTATGTTGATGTTCCTTAATAGTGATGTACAATTATTTCAAGAAGCAACAATCGAAATATTCGAATGTACTACTTAGTACTATCCAAATAATCTTTTATCATTCAATTGTTATTTTTCATTGGAATCATTATTCGCTTTTCGTACGATTTTGAATGAAAAATTTATTCTAACTAAAAGAATGAATAAAGCACTCAAATTCTTTGTGTTTACTTGACTGGTGCAACCTAATTTTAATTCCTTGTTTTTTTTTTAGTATACCGGTAATTCTGTGGTTTTTTTTGTAGTTATTCTAGTGTTTTTCTATACAACATAAATTAGCCCTTATTAATATTTTCCGTTCGATGAGGTGTTCTATTCGTATTGGCCCTTCACACAAGTTCCTTTCTGCGTTGCTTACTATGCGGCTTACTCAGTTAGTGACTTACTAAGTTCCATCTTTCTACCTTCCTTTCCTACGTAGGAGACTAACTGACTTAGTGTGTGGATTCAGTCAGGTGTGATCGGCCCTTAAGCGAATAATTTGTAATATTCGTACCTTCGGCGGTGAGCCCATGAAGGAATCTGTGCTAGTGCACGAAAGGAAATTAAACTTTGAAATTGATACGGGTTCTGCTGTGACCGTTATATCTGAACAAGTATATCGCGAATTGTTTTCGTGCTTTAAATTAAAACCTAGTAATTTTATTTTACAAGGCTATAACGGTGGTCGCATTGATACACTCGGGACGCTTAGTTTACCGTTCACGTATAAAAATAAAAAGCGTAAATTAACAGTTTATATTGTACGCGGTAAAGGTCCATTACTGCTAGGAAGAGATTTTATATCGGCCTTTGACTTACGAGTTTGTTCCGTGAACCAACTATCTGAAAAGGAAGTAGAAGATTTACCAGCAAAATTTCCAAATTTATTTTCAGAACGGTTAGGCTGTTGCAAAAATTTAACAGTCGATTTACGATTAAAAGAGGGCGCAAAACCCATTTTTTGCAAAGCGCGACCACTGCCATTTGCCTTACGCGAAGGAGTGGAAAAAGAACTTAACCGCCTCGTCGATTTAGGTATATTAGTGCCAGTTGAGTATGCAGAGTCGGCGAGTCCTATAGTACCGGTGATTCGACCTAACAAATCACTTAGAATCTGTGCCGACTATTCAGTGTCGCTCAACAAGCAGTTAATTATAGAAAAATACCCGTTACCGCGTATAGATGAGCTTTTTTCTAAATTAAACGGGGGTGTTCAATTTTCGAAACTAGATTTATCGAGGGCATATAATCAATTTCGTTTGAGTGAGCCTTCTCAAATGTTAACGTGTATAAATACTCATAAAGGGCTATTTAAATATACACGGCTTGTGTTTGGATTGTCCAGCGCTCCAGCCATTTTTCAAAGAGCCATGGAAACGTTGTTGTCGGGCTTAGACGGAGTTCTTTTATATTTAGATGATATACTAGTAACGGGAAAATCTACGACAGAACATTTAGACCGATTGCATGAGGTTTTTCGTAGACTAGAGCAAGCCGGATTAGTGTTACAAAAAGAAAAGTGTTCCCTGTTCCAGGAGTCGGTGTCTTATTTAGGGTTTAAAATTGATAGAAATGGCATACATAAGTCACCAGAAAAAGTTAAAGCTATCTTAGAAGCAAAAACACCTACAAATATTTCGGAACTAAAATCCTTTTTAGGGCTTGTAAATTATTATAGGAATTTCGTCAAGAGCGCCTCATCTATATTAAATCCGCTTCATGAGCTATTGCAAAAAAATAAGCCGTGGCGTTGGGGGCCACTGCATGAGGAGGCTGTAAATAAAATTAAACAAGAGTTGGCGTCGGATCGGAATCTAGCACATTTTAACCCAAACGCTCAGCTCATTTTAACAGTAGATGCCTCCCCAACCGGCCTGGGCGGAATCCTTTCACAAATTGAAGAAGGGGTGGAAAAACCAGTCTCATACGCGTCACGTTCTTTAACGTCGGCTGAAAGACGATATAGCCAAATTCAAAAAGAGGCAACCGCCATAATTTTTGGGGTTCGGAAATATCACCAATATTTATACGGGCGGGCTGTTCCCTTTATTCTCAGGACTGACCATAAGCCACTTCTGTCAATACTAAATCCAGATAAAGGAGTACCAGAAATATCGGCAAATAGATTACAGCGCTACGCAATATTTTTGTCAGCCTATAACTATACTATCGAATACGTAAGCAGCGCGCGTAACTCAGCTGATTTTCTGAGTAGATCGACGAACGAATCCCAAGAACCGGTTCCTATGAACACACGACAACCGAGTGATGAGACAGCGTATGTAAACTTTGTTTGTGAGGGTGAGCGCTTCTTATCACTAGACGAAATCATTAAAGGGATACGTACCGATATCGTCTTGCCCCGTGTGTTGCATTATGTTATGAACGGTTGGCCAAATAAGATTCATGACAAGTTAATTAAACCCTATTACGAATGTCGACATGAATTAGCGGTAGAAAATGACGTGTTAATGCGTGGACATAAAATGGTAGTGCCCCAAATCTATAGAGATAGAATTATAGACGAATTACATAAAGGCCATATGGGAATAAATAAAATGAAAGCAGAAGCTCGCGACAGGTTTTGGTGGCCTCAGATAACAGGAGACATCGAGCGCTGTGTGACGTCATGCAGCGTGTGCGCATCTTTACGCCCCGCACCGCCGCGCGCCCCGCTCACTCCTTGGCCCTACCCGCCGTGTAGCTGGCATAGGGTTCATATTGATCTGGCTGGTCCTATCAATAATAAAACCTTCCTAGTCATAGTCGATGCGTACTCGAAATGGGTTGAGTGTTTTGATGTATCCAGCGGTTATAGTTCGAGGGTTATTATAGAGAAAATTTGTGAAGTAATGGCGCGATTTGGAATATTTCAAATTATTTGTTCGGATAACGGTACTTATTTTGTTTCTGACGAATTTGAGCAATTTTGTCTCCGTAATGGAATAAAGCACGTTACAACACCTACCTATAATGCTGCAAGTAATGGACAAGCTGAAAGCTACGTAAAAATTATAAAGCGAGCGATAAAATCAATTATACTTTCGGGTACCAAGAATAAAGATTTGAATTTAAAAATACAAGAATTTTTATTCCATTACAGAAGTTCCAAACACTCTACCACTGACAGATCTCCTTCTGAAATTTTGTTCGGGCGTAAATTAAGAAGTAGATTAGATTTAATATTCCCCAGCTCTTCGTCGTCATCCGATCCTGCACTAGACATGAGAGTAAAAGAAAAACAGTATTTACAGTGTAAACAATATCGCGGCAACAGAAACGCGACTTTTGCAATTGATGAAATTGTCTTAGTAAAAATATTTCAAAATCAAAAGTTTCAATGGACAAAAGGAAAAATTATTAAGAAAATAGGCGCGTCAGTCTATATAGTACTTATATTAGATACGAATCGTTCAGTAAAGAAGCACACAAATCAGCTCTTGAAATTTAAGGGGGAGGAAGTTATAGAAGTTACAGAGGAACAGAGAGAGAATCCACTTGTGTCCGTTGGAACGGAACCATCAGAAATGCCTCCTTTTGTCGTAAGGTTGAGTCAACCAAAAGCGCAGCTTGCAGGACATGAACAACCTCGTTCAACAGAGATAGATACTACACCAGCGGAACGAGATGGTTCAACAGTCGACGTGGCAGTAGAACCAGGAGTAGTTGCATCTGGAAGTTCGGTTCAGCTAACCGAGGATACTCATGTAGAACCTGAGAACTGGACAGCGTTATACCAAGAGAGCTATGAACGCCCAGCTAACGAGCAACCAGCGAAATCTGCGGAACCCGCCGCTCAAGGACTCCTCCCAGATAACTCTGAACAGACAAATAACGAGCGTTCTTCGTCACCTGCAGAACCAACCGCTGTAAGAGTCTTCCACCCCCGACGAGCTCGTAAAGATGTTAATTACAGACAGTTCTTTTAGTTTTAAGAATTAGAGGTGGAGGGGTGTTAGTGATGTAGGTAAGTCAAGATTGTTTTGCGAGTGGCTGCGTCCCTCGCCCCGCCGGCAGTCGAATAAAAACTAACCTGGAGCACGGTTGTTTCTTTGCTGACGCATCGACTCCCCCCGAAATATCGAGAACTAATAGTAATTAAGGTCCAAATTAACGTAAGGCTTCTTAATGTAAGGATTTCTCTAAGTAGCAAAGTTACAAAAATTTGTGCAATTACTTTTACTTTCTTAATTTTTCTTCTTCTTTAATTCTTTATTTTGGAGCACTCAGTGTGGTGTGTATCCAACCTTGTATCCAACTCACACTTGACAGTCCTTCTTTGTTTTGACGACCCTACCGTATAAAAGATAAAAGCACTGAGTATGACACTTGGTCTCCCAGGGAACATTATACTCAACACGCATATTTCATCTCCATGTGGTTGTCCACAACGCCCGTTGGTGATAATGTTTCATAGAAAGTCGTATTAACTTTCAAAGCTTTTTACATAAAGGGCGTGATGGGGTTATTCCACTTTCAGAGGATTTGGACCTCTAACATTAGGTACTTTATACAACGTGTTACGGAAAGGTGTGTGGGAGCGTAGGTTCGAATCCTACCGACTGCGCCATATATTATTCTGGGTGCGTATTCCGAAGTTCTATCGGAGCTCCGATATTATCAGATTGACAACTACAATTACGTTCGGAAATTTACTTTTTATGGGAATTTCTTTGTCAAAGGCCGAATCATAGACTAATTATCGGCTCGATATTAACGTAGTTTCACTTCGGAATACGGCAGCTGGTCTTAGGGATGTTAGGATGTTTTATTAAAACCACTGTATGGATGATCACGAAGGTAATTGTGTATTCTTGAAAATCTTTTATACTATACCTACTATATATTATATATATCTAACCAATCAAACATTCGCACATACATTACATTAGTATCATATACTTACAAACTCCACGCACCTACAACACATACATACAAAAATGATTTATATCACGCATACTCACACACGATGCCCACGACACAGGAATACCTAGTGTGGGCATTGCAAAATATACTTAATCTAGATTGTATAACTTATAGTGCCTCTAACATATAAATTTGTAAACAAATTATTTGTAAACTTAAATAAATTGATTTGATTTTATAATGATGATTTTCTTACGTTCTATCTAGAAAGCGGAAAGAGCGCACACACAGATGTCATTTACAGCATAGATAAAATACACTTTTATTTAAAAACTAATACAGGTGCATTCTCATTTCACTTCAGGGTGTGAATCTATCCATGAAACTGAACAACTTTTCCCAAGGAGCATAGGTCGAAAAACTAAAGATGTTGACCTCCCATACAAAACGTACTATCTCAAGTCAAGTCCTCCCATGCAAGTCTATAGCTATGAGTGGTTGCTGAGATATACAGGTGTGACAGACAGACATACAGACGGACAGAAAAAGTCGCACCATAAGGGTTCCGTTATTACCATTTTGTTTCGGAACCCTAAAAATGAAAACATAAAGTTCACCTCCGTAATGCGGTCAACTTGTGTGGAATAGTTAAAATAATCGCATTTTTTGTATATAGGGTGACTTTTAATTAGTTCTTGATAGAAAAAGGTGGGCATGTACTTATGATACTGAACAACTTTCCCCAAGGAACATAGGACGAAATACGAAAATCATGACATCCAATAGAAACTGCATCAGCTGATAGCGTATTTTGTATGGGAGGTCAAATTTGGTTTTTCGTATTTCGACCTACGCTCCTTGGGAAAAGTTGTTCAGTATCATGAGTACATGCATATCTTTTGCTATCAAGAACTAATTAAAAGTCACCCTATATACTAAAACTAGCTGTTGCCCGCGACTTCGTTTGCGCAGGTTTATAAATTGTAGCGAATGTGTTATTTTGATGTATAAGCTATATTATTGTAAAGTTTCATTAAATCCATTCAGTAGTTTTTATGTGAAAGAGTAACAAACATCCATCCATACTTACAAACTTTCCGCCTGCGGTTCCACCCGCATTAAATACGCTATTCCCGTGGGAACGAAGTGTTTTCCCGCGGTAAAAAGTAGCCTATGTGCTATTCCAAGACCTAACCTATACAGGGTGTTAATTTAATTGCGTGCCATAGCTTAAGGGGTGTTTCAGTTACGATTAAGGAATACAAAAAAAATATTTAAAAAAATCCTGCAAAAAAAAACTTCATTGAAACTTAACTAACACGGAGCACCGCGCTATCACCGAGCCAGCGCGCAAGTATCAGGTGGATAAGGTAAGCACATACATAACTGAAACTTTCGCGTGCTTTTGATAGCGCGGTGCTCCGGGTCATTGCTCTCCGCGTTCGTTTAGTTTCAAAGGAGTTTTTTTTTTGTAGGATTTTTTTGATAATTTTTTTTTGTTCCTTTATCGTTACTGAACCACCCCTTAAGCTATGGCACGCAATTAAATTAACACCCTGTATATGTGTGCCAAGTTTCATTAAAATCCATTCAGTAGTTTTTGCGTGAAAGAGTAACAAACATCCATCCATTCCATCCATCCGCATCCATCCATCTATACATCCATACTTACAAACTTTCGCGTTTATAATATTAGTAGGATAGGATTAAGAGTAGTGCAAAGTACAAAGTTTCAGTCTTGACGTGCTCTTGACTATAAAAGTGCGGAGGTTATCCAATAAGACCTCGGTTTGTTTGTAGATCCGAGGGTCAGTTCAGCCGGGTTAGCGAGTTAACTGGGTTGATGCCTTTCGTCCTCGGTCGCGAATGTTTAAACATCGTACAAGTCTCGTCCGAAATTGGATTACTGAACACAACTTTGCAGCTGCTTATTCTGGTCCAGAATGGATCCGAATCGCAAGAGACAGAGATAGGTGGAAGTTTTTGGAGGAGGCCTTTGTCGAAGGACAAGCTGTTGTTCCAAAACCGATTGTCAGTAACAAAGATATGTAAATATTGTAAAGCAGCAATAAAGGCTTATAATAATAATAATAATAATAATAATAAATTAAATTCACTTCATCAATCATTTCAGTATCGCACCAAGACTCTATCACACTTGGCTAAGGCCCGTGTGACGGTGTAAGCCTCCAAGAGGAGTGATAAGAATTAAAAATAATAATAATTCTGGTAAAATATGTTTTTGGAATACCAGCCAGATATTTTATGAGTTGGACTCGCGCGTCAAGGATTCTAATATATTTTTGAAAACACAATTTTTGTGAGTCAAACATGCACTTGACCATGTATAACTTATATTAACTACAACGTATGAATATAATAAGCGAAACCCTAAAACACCCCAACTGATTATTATTAAAATAAATCCGTTCCCGTAAAAAAAATCTAAAAAATTATTTTTTTTCCAAATATTTTAAAGTTTCATCGTTGTGCTAGTAGATTTTTAAGCTATCATGGCGCGTCCGCCTCACGTCCGCGCACGCTACGCCCCACGTCCGCGCACGCTACGCCCACTTCCCTGCACTCCTCACCGCTCATGAACCGCTTGTCGCTCGCGCACGTTACGCGCGTAGCCACAGAAATATTTAGAAGCGGCAAAATTTTAATAATAAAAAAAGAATTACCCCTATCAAAAACCCGTGAAATTGATTCTACTCTCGATTCTGAACCAACTATTTTCTTAGTTTCGCTTATTCCGTCAACACGTTGTATAAGTTATTACACAGAGCGACTGCCATCTGACCTCCGCAACCCAGAGGTCAAACCAGACCCAATCCTAGATTAGGCTTTGCCTTAGTGGCCAACCTGGCTGTCAGAGTTTTCAAGCCGCCAAATGGCCTCTGACTTGGCTTAACAACTATCATCATTGACAATAGCCAGGACTTACGGCTTAACGTGCCTTTTGAAGCACGGAAGCGCTCTGGTTATTGTGCCACTAGCGGTCGCCTGTCCAGGTTCTGACCACGGCCAACGTGATTGGAAAGAAAGAGCAACAACCTATCGGCCACGAGCGCTTCCTGATTGTTGTCAGTTAAAATATCTTCCATTTAAATATGTCGGATTTATACCCGTATTTATCTGGCAGCATCGAAAAATAATATCTGGCCGTAAGTATAGTTTTTTTTATGTTACAAGTGAGCAAACGAGCAGGTGGGCCACCCGATGGTAAGTGGTCACCACCGCCCATAATACCTCCTGTCTTATTAATGGCATATTTTGACACTAATTATTTTTTATTTATTTAAGTAACATATTAAAACAATGACAACAACTTTTTAAAACAATGTAACAAAAACTAAGGCGTTTATCCGTACATTGCATAGTTCGTCGACGATAGTCTGCGCTTGTAGAGTGTGAGTAGATAAGGTAGGTAGGTAAGTATTACTGTTGGAGTTATCTTATTAAATATGTGTGCGTAAAGGTGAGGTAAAGCAATGGTGCATGCGAGTGTGCGTGAGCGAATTGAATGTTTGGTTTGATGTTTGTAAAGTTGGTTGCGTTGTGGCTGTGTGAGTGGAGTAGATATAATATAGGATGTTCTTCTTAATTGGTTAGTTAGTTAGTTAGTTATAGATTAGTTAAGTTATATTAATAAGATATAGGTTAGTTAAATAAAAGTACTTATAATAACAAATACAATTAAGTTATAAGGTAATATTAGATATTGTGTAATTATGTATAAATTCAAAATAAAAATTATAATGATTTAATTTACAGATATCCGTATAAAATGTATATATATATATATATACGAGGGTAATTTGTCTGTCTGTTTGTATTGTAATCATTTCATAAAATTTGGGGCTTCATCATGGGGGTGGATAGCTAGTTTATTAAATTTTTTTCTAGAAAATATGCTTTTAATTTATTTTTAATGTTTTTGCTGTTTATTTCTTGTTTAAGAGTGGTTGGTAATACATTTATTAACAATGGTATTTGGTAAATAAGTTGGCTGTAACCATAATTATTTTGACATCTTGGTAGGACGAGCAGTTTCTGAGCAGCACTTCTAACTGGATTTCTCTTTATTATTGGTGTCTGGAAATCTTTGTTGAAGAAATGCTCAGTTAAGAGTGAGTACTTTACTTTATCGTGTATTGGCAGTATTTTACAGTAGGCAAACAATTTGCTGTAGTCGTCTTTATGTTGTTCTTTTATTTTATGTGGCACGATTTTTTTAAGAATTCGTAATTGTAGCTCATAAATATGGTCAAGATGAGATTTATAGGTTCTCCCATAACTACTTAGGCCGTATCCTATAATAGATTCCCCGAGCGCTTTGTAGAGGGATAGCTTGATTTGATAGGGAATTTTGTTTTTAATTATAGAAAATTTCGCTAAAATTGCACGGAGTTTATTACATACACTATGGATATGGGAGATCCATTTCATCCTATCATCGATCACTAGCCCGAGGTATGTTTGTTTGTCTGTCACTTCTAGGGTAGGGCAGTTACATGTGGACTGTCTATTTGAATGCAGGCAACAATGTGTGTGAGCTAATATTTTTAGATCGACCTGTGCTCTATTTTAGGAGGAACTTATATACAAGATTTTGGTTTTTCTTGCATTTAGGATTAGTCCCACATCATGGGACCACATATTGAGTAGATTGAAGTCAGTCTGTAGTCTCTCAAGTGCTGTGCCAATGTCAGTATCTGCCGAAAGAAGACAAGTATCATCGGCAAATTGGAATATTTCGCAGTTGCTAATTAAATTTGGCAGGCTATTCACGTAGGTCAGATAGTGCAAGGGCCCCAGCACCGAGCCCTGTGCTGTTCCTTCAGTAACAGTTACTCTTTCACTGAGAGTTTCGCCTATTTTGGTGTGATAAGAGCGATTAGAAAGATAGTCCCTACTCCAATTTAACAAAGGCCCTCTGACACCGCAGTCTTCTAACGTTTCGAGAATTATATCATGTTTCAGAGTGTCGAACGCTTTGCTGTAGTCTATAAAGGCTACCAGGGTATGCTTTTTACTATCTAGATGTTTGTATACTGCGTCAGTAAAAGTAGAAAGTAGTTGTGTTGTACTTTTGCCTCTTTGGAACCCATATTGTGTGTTGCAAAGTATTTGATTATCGGTATAAAATTCGTGGATCTGTTTACTTATATACTTTTCTATTATTTTATCGAGTGTAGGTAGAATCGTTATTGGTCTATAATTGTCATAGTCTTTTTTACTACCGCTTTTATGTATAGGCCGCACGATTCCCGTTTTAAGCTCTAACGGTACTTGACCCATTTCGACAGATGTGTTTATAAGTTTAACAATCGCTAGCGAAATTTTATCACATAATGATTTGATATCTATGGCTCGGATGCAATCACTACCGGGTGCTTTTTTACTATTTAACGATTTAATGATTGGTTGTATATTTTGTACTGTGGCCTTTTTAAAGAGTATCGAAACGTTTGTAGGTTTTTTGTAAAGGTTTTTATCAAGAGTTAATTCGTTGCAAGCTGGTATAATTTTTTTAACGTTATTTATAAATGTTTTAGAAAAATGGTTGGCGATTTCTTTAGGTGTATCGTATTGTTTTTTAAAGGCATTCATAATGATACTATCTATAGAGGGTTTTATCCGTCCTGTTATTTTATTAAGTATGTTCCACAATTGTTTTTGGTTATTCTTGTTTATAAATATCAGATTTTTTATGTTATTATTTTTAGTTTTTTCTATTAACTTGCTGGCAAAGTTTCTGGCTTTGTTATATTTACGTTTAAGAATCATGTCATTTGTGTCTTTTATCCATTGCATAAATAGGTTATCACGGAATTCACAGGCTTTAGTGATTTTATCGCTTATCCAGTAATTGTCACAACGCGAGTTATTTGTTTTAACCTTTATATTTATTTTTGATTTATCATAACATACCTTGAAACTTTGACTAATAAATTTATAAATCTGTAAAGGGCAACTCATTGTTTTAGTTTCTTGCCAATCTATTTGTTCGATAAGTAAATTTAATTTTTTGTAGTCATATTTTGTCTTAGTAAAAGGTACATCCTGTATATGTTTTTCATTCACACCACAGTAGGCGATAGCAACCGCTCGGTGATCTGCGAGTTGTGTCCCGATCGCCGCGGTGAATAGGTCTTGCGTCCGGGATCTCGCATAAATATGGTCAATAGACGATTTTGTTAAGATATTTTTACGCAATTCTATACGTGTATAATCCGTGATCCCGCACGCAATGCCACAGCCGTAGAGGATGTTATTGTATCTATGTTTTATAGGTGATTCCGTTTTAAGGTCAATATTAATATCTCCTATCAGGCAGATATCGGATTGTGCGCTAATTTTATTTAGGATGGATTTTAGCTCATCAAGAAATAAGTGTTTACTATTTCTCGGGGGATGGTACACAGCACACAAAGTTACGGAATAATTAATAAGCTAAGCGCGTTGCTCACTTTGAGAACTAAGATGATATGTCTCATGTGCCGGTAATTTCGGTGGTTCCCTTGCCCTTCAAACCGAAACACAGCAATGCAAACACTGCTGCTTCACGGCAGAAAAAAGCAAGGGGGAGGTACTTCCCCAGACGGACTTTCCACAAAAGCCCTACCACCACTCCTAGTATTTATCTAGTCCCTGTAAATCTGGCAGTTAAAGCAATCTGACACTTGTGAAAAAAGGAACATTTTTACTATCTGTCAGAATAACTGATTTTACTATCTGTCAGAAAAATAATTAGCACATAGGCCATAGAGAAAGTATAGACTACATAGGCTATCTGGGACTTAAAGTGACACGGGCTCTTATAGAAGGAATTTTCAAGACGCAAAACAACTTAACTCTCAGTGTTAATAGCAGCCGTTAACGGCTGTGATGCCTTCCGAAGCACAGATAAGTTTATAAATGAATAACGATTCAATAACGGAACATTCCATAATACGGCCACGCGAAACAAACAGTGAAGCCTGTTAACTGGTTAAGTAAATCACGTTGTCAAATGTCGCCTGCGCTGGGACCAACTAACTCGGTAGGTACGCAAATCTACAAGAAGTTTAAAATTTTGGGGTTAGGTAAAGGTCAGATCAATTAGCCGAGTATACAGGGCGTAAAAGACGGTGTACTGAAAACTAAAAGGGCTTTTTCTGAAGACTAAACTGAACAACTTTTATAAAAAATAATAATTAAAAATAAAACAAATTTCAAATTGTCGTTACTAGATCAAGTGGGGTATCATTATGAAAGGTCTTTACTTGTACATTCCAAAGTAGGTTTTTGTATTTTATTCCTATTTTAGGCTTTGCTAGTTAAGTAAAGTTTTTAAGACACTTGGCCACTGACTTAGCTTAACGACTTCTATCACTGATAGTATCCGGAACCAACGACTTAAGCTTTCCGAAGCACTCAAACGCTCTAGTTGCTGTTCACCGGAAATAAACAGCAACTTACTAATGCAAATAAAATTGTTTCAGCAATTTTTGAAATTCTCCCCTTTTGGGGACCTTCGACGGGTTAAGAAACACGGATTTGAAAAATAAATTGAAAAATCTTTCACAGAAATGGACTTTCGCGGAAATGGACGTTCACGGAAATGGACGTTCGCGGAAATGGACGTTCGCGGACCTGGACCTAATAGACCGAAAGGCTAACAGCGTGGAACGGAAAGATGTGATAATATACTAAAGGTTGTGAATCTGCACATAAAACTGAACAACTTTTCCCAAGAACTTAGTTGATTAGGAAGTATCCTATATCCTTGCACTGACAGAGTCTACGTTCGATCTCTCGAAATTCAGTGTCAGCCAACTTCTGTAGGTATCTATTTGCAATGCAGCTCGGTGTGGTATCATTGTGTTACCTCGTCACACTGTCTGCATACGCTTAAAGCCACCATCACACCTAGCTGAATTCAAAGACTAATTCGGCATACATTTCTGGGAGGATTGGTTATGTTAATTGCAATATCCTTACTTCAACGAGCAATGTATGCCGAATTAGTCTTTGAATAAAGCTAGGTGTGATCGTGGCTTAATTCAGAGCAAAACTACTGTGAATCCCTAAAGACTAAGTTACAGTTTCTGCTATTGATATTAAACCAATTAAAGCATTTATTTTGCCACACATGTTGAAAGGAAATCTTAGTTTCATCATAACATCCCATGAAACGTCCACTATAGGACAGTGTGCTCCCTCCAGAATTCTAGCTTTTGCTGGAAAAATGTAGAGGGAAGTACCATAGTTACCTCGCTTGTTAGCGTTACGGCTGGCACCATGGACCGCGGTTGTAGGTGACCGCAGTAAGTAAGATGTAAAATACAAAGGAGGATGCTGCTGCCAATCCTCCAGTTTATAACCCTTAGTCGCCTCTTACGACACCCACGGGTATGTATGTGTCTTAGTTTGTAATATTCTTATATTAGAAAATCTATCTAAATCATCATCAGCACAGTAGCACTCACTGCACTTACTCGTACTTTCTCGCGATATGCGAGAGTCATTACATCATCATCATATCGTGTGGGTTGCAAGGTCGATGACCGACCTCACAAACCCTGGTGTCAGAGTTGTTGACCGCAAAAGACCTCTGACTTACCAACGGCTTAACGTGCCTTCTGAAGCACGGAATCATCTAACTTTTCGGACAATGAGGAGATTTCAGACTGCAATGTCCTAACCAAAGGGATTTTTGTTTGTCAGTGTCCCTACCGGAAATCGAACCAAGAACCTAAATTTTAGTGTGATTACAACAGGAGTTCTGTTAACACTGTATTTAGACTGAGCCTCTCTCCAAAATTCTTCGTACAGTCAAAAACAGGTCAAGCCTAACACTTGCAGCGCGACTCTAGCTCTAACGGTGATTGAAATAAGAACGGTACAAAGTCCAACGTGTCAAGCTTGACGTGCTCTAAGTCCGCGAAATGCTACTGTCCACTTACACTTTTCCGAAATTAAAAAACAAATATCAATGAAAAACTTTTTTCACATTGCAAAATATTCTTAAGAGATGTAAACGCCAAAAAAAAAAAACCGGCCAAGTGCGAGTCGGACTCGCGCACTGAGGGTTCCGTACCACCACATAAACATTGTATTAGTTGAAATTTCAGTAAGTTAATGTGCTAGATTTTTTGAGTCCGACACGCGCTTGACCAAATTTTATTATTTGTTGTTATTTTATAGCCTATGCCCTATAAACATACCAATTTTCAAGTTTGTAAGTGTTCCCGTTTTCAAATAAAACTAAAACAAAAATCGCCTCAGCAACCATCCAACTTGACCCCTCTCTTATATGAATGTTCTTGAAACGGGAGCTCACCACAATTGGTTACCATTAGTTGTGAGAAAAGTTGTAATATTTAATGATTTCAGACTTTTCCCATTATTTGTACTGTGAGACCTAGCTTCTTGCCAAATTTCATAATTTTAGGTCAACGGGAAGTACCCTGTAGGTTTTTCATTTTTGAATAAATGTATGGAGATGAGGACATAAAATGCCATATCTTTTGATTGCGTGATTGTAAAAAATTTAAATTTTCAGATCTTGTGTGGTTCATGGATCCTAATATATGGTATTAATTTCAACCTGATACCTTTACCCGTTCGTGAGATAAAGGGTCTTGACAGACAGACAGACAGACAGACAGACAGACAGACAGACAGACAGACAGACAGACAGACGGACAACAAAGTGATCCTATAAGGGTTCCGTTTTTTTCTTTTGAGGTACGGAACCCTAAAAATAAGAAGAGAATGAATTTCTGAATCTTTAATTTTGTGCTAGATTTTGTGTTTTAAATACGTGTCGTTTTTAGGGTTCCGATACCAAAATGGTAAAAAAGGAACCCTTATGGTGCGACTTTGTCTGTCTGTCTGTCCGTCTGTCTGTCTGTCACACCTGTATATCTCGGCAACCACTCACGCTATCGACTTGAAATTTGGAATAGTTGTAGAATATGGTTGCCCAACTAAATTGCACATGAAAGAATATAAAAAAAAATATGATTATTGAGCTGGGGGGGCAAATTTCAAATTGTTGCTACTATGTTGAGTGGGGTATCGTATGAAAGGGCCTTACTTGCACATTCTAAAATATATTTTTGTACTTTTTTCCGACTCTTAGTTTTGAAGTTAATATGAAAAATGTCAAAAAAAATACCATTCCCCCCCCTTATCTCCGAAGTTTGTGGTAGGAAAAATCTGAATTAATTACAGTCGATAGAAATTTATGTAAATATTACAGCAAAAATAAAACGATCTTTTCAAATTGCACATATGTTTAGAAATCTGCAAAAAACCTTTACAAACAAATTTTGTTTTGCGGTCCTAAAAATGGACTTAATTGCTTCCAAAAATACTAAAGGTATATCGGAACCCTTGGCGCGCGAGTCCGACTCGCACTTGACTGGTTTTTAGGGTTCCGTACCTCAAAAGAAAAAAACGGAACCCTTATAGGATCACTTTGTTGTCCGTCTGTCTGTCTGTCTGTCTGTCTGTCTGTCTGTCTGTCTGTCTGTCTGTCAAGACCCTTTATCTCACGAACGGGTAAAGGTATCAGGTTGAAATTAATACCATATATTAGGATCCATGAACCACACAAGATCTGAAAATTTAAATTTTTTACAATCACGCAATCAAAAGATATTTTATGTCCTCATCTCCATACATTTATTCAAAAATGAAAAACCTACAGGGTACTTCCCGTTGACCTAAAATTATGAAATTTGGCAAGAAGCTAGGTCTCACAGTACAAATAATGGGAAAAGTCTGAAATCATTAAATATTACAACTTTTCTCACAACTAATGGTAACCAATTGTGGTGAGCTCCCGTTTCAAGAACATTCATATAAGAGAGGGGTCAAGTTGGATGGTTGCTGAGGCGATTTTTGTTTTAGTTTTATTTGAAAACGGGAACACTTACAAACTTGAAAATTGGTATGTTTATAGGGCATAGGCTATAAAATAACAACAAATAATAAAATTTGGTCAAGCGCGTGTCGGACTCAAAAAATCTAGCACATTAACTTACTGAAATTTCAACTAATACAATGTTTATGTGGTGGTACGGAACCCTCAGTGCGCGAGTCCGACTCGCACTTGGCCGGTTTTTTACTTATAGGTAAAGTATAAAGCCCTATGCATCACTTGAAAGAAAGTACGATTTCCACCTCGGGTGTATTGAAGCCCTCGGCTGCGCTTCAGGTCTAAAATGGCACTCTCGGAATCGGTCCCTTTCTCTTCTTGATGAGCAATTTACTATTGCTATCTTTTTAGGCCTTAAAATGTTAGTCCGACCTCACTACTTCAGGGTCGAAAGCGGAGCTCTACCTACTGAACCATAGAGGCACGTAAACGGTGATACTAACTGTAAAGTGGACTTATTTAACTGTGAAACCCAACTGGAGTTAGCAACTACACAACCAATTCACAAAGACCTCTCTTCACAAATGCTTACCTATGCAAATAAAAGCCTCTCTATAGTGGTTTAGATGGTTAGATGCAATATTTGTATAGAAATTTATAGCCGACTGGACTGCGGTAACTATTACGAATGTAGGAATAAATTGTAGAACTATACGTAAAAAATATGAGTTAAGGGGCTACGCTTGCAATTCCAATGCGTGGAAAATTATCTTATGGGGATATTTTTCAGTGATAAAACATAAGACCTACTCTTGACTGTACAGTAAAAGGGCCAATTTGGGACTAACTCGGATGGTTAGTTGTACCTGCCACCCATACAAAATTGACCTACTGGTGCAGTTTTCCACTCATGCTATCGACTTGTTTGGAATAGTTATAGAAAATGACTGCTCTACTTTATTGCAAACGAAAGAATAAAAAAATATTATTATTAGTTTTGTAAAGGGGCCGAAATACGGGGGGCAAAATTTTAAATTGGGTCAAGTGGTACATTCCGAAATATATTATTTATTTTTTTACAACTCTTAGTTTTCGAGTTATGATTATGATGAAGTTTATGTAAATATTACAGAAAAAAATTAAACAATCTAAGTAGTACAGTTTTTTATAAATCTAAAAGAGACCTTTTTGCAAAAAAAAATTGTTTTGCGGTCCTAAAAATGGACTTATATAAATAATGTAGGTATATCGGAACTCTTGGCACGCGAGTCCGACTCGCACTTGACAGGTTTTTTTATTATTTAGTAGCTTTGTTGTTTTTATTGTCTTAGAGAAAAGCTTTGTAACGATATTTTTTTTCAAATTAGAGAATGAGCCTCGGCAGTAGGCTGGAATATTGCATTGGAAGCCTATTTTATGTACAAAATCACAGCAAAATTTTATTTTCAACTAATATGTTCAGTAGTGCCGAAGTTATAATATGACTTATGAAAACATTAACAATCCTTTTTGGCGATTCTTGTTTTAGCAAACTTATTATAACTGTTTTTTACACAACGCAAAAGACTTACTCACCAAGTCGAGAAAAAAAAAGCGGCACGGCAGTACCATCCTTTTCTCGATTATTTTATACTTCAATAAAAACGATCCGTTTTCCATACTTAATTCAAATGACTTGCATTCTTATGCGGGACATAAAATGCTGTTGAAAAACGAGTGTATACTGCTATTTTTAGTTAAATATTTCGCTGATTAATACAAAGATACAGCTAATGCACCGAAAGTACTACAGTATAGATCGCACACCCACAATGGTAATATTTAACCAAAAATTGCTAGCAAAAACTAGTACTTTCGGTGCATTAGCTGTATCTTTGTATTAATCACCGATTACACCTATTTCTAATATTGTACTTTCACAAAATTTCGTGTGCAATAAAGAATATTGTATTGTATTGTATTGTATTGTATTGTATTGTATTGTATTGTATTGTATTGTATTGTATTGTATTGTATTGTATTGTATTGTATTGTATTGTATTGTATTGTATTGTATTGTATTGTATTGTATTGTATTGTATTGTATTGTATTGTATTGTATTGTATTGTATTGTATTGTAAACATTTAACTAAAAATAGCAGTATACACTTGTTTTTAAACAGCATTTTATGTATTTTGAATTTAGTATGGAAAACGGATCGCCTTAATGAGTAGGTTCTAATTAAAGTAACATTGAATAAACGTATAAACAATAACTAAAATATAGTCTCACATAAAAACGTCAGGATGCAAACATAGTTAAAAACCTCCAACAAAATCGGGTTTAAATTTTAACTATTGCTGAAAGTTGTTCACAACTTCTATTCACAGTTTCCGTGTGAAGCTTCGCGGGAATTAGAACACCCTAACAACGCCACTTCTATAAATATTTATTCAGCAGTATTCTGATACAAACTCACTAGCTAGCTTTTATGAAGCAAAAACTGTATAAAAAAAGTAAATACGAAATAACGGATTAATCGATGTGATTAAATTGCTCTAAGGACTTACGTTTATTTTACAATTAAACGTATTTAAAAGAGCGTGAGGGATTTTTCTTGTCGATTCTTTTTAGGGTTCCGATACCAAAATGATAAAAAAAGGAACCCTTATGGTACGATTTTTTTTTTAATTGAAAATGGGCTTACTCTTGACCTCGATCGAGTCTTGAAGACAGAGATGAGGTCGACGATGGAACGAGCTTACCCAGAAGAAGCCTATTCACTCGCGACTTGAATAGATTCGGGTTATATGAACTTTGTCTGTCTGTCTGTCCTTCTGTCTGTCATACCTCTATATCTCTGCAACCACTCATGCTATCGACTTAAAATTTGGAATAGTTTTAGAATATGGTTGCCCAACTTAATTGTACATGAAAGAATTTTGAAAAAATATGATTATTAATGTAAAGGGGTCCAAAATAGGGGGGGGGGAAATTTCAAATTGTCACTACTAGGTCGAGTGGGGTATCATATGAAAGGACTTTACTTGTACATTCTAAAAATATTTTTTGATTTTTTTACGTCTCAGTTTTCAAGTTATGATGAAAAATATCAAAAAAAAAAACCATTCCCCCCCCCCTTATCTCCGAAGATTGTGCAAGGAAAAATCTGAATTAATTACAGTTGACAGAAGTTTATGTAAACATTACAGCAAAAATAAAACGATCTTTCTAAGTTGCACAGTTTTTTAGAAATCTGCAAAAAACCTTCACCAACAAATTTAGTTATGCGGTCCTAAAAATGGACTTTATTGCTTTCAAAAATACAAAAAGTATATTCGAACCCTTCGGCGCGCGAGTCCGACTCCCACTTGACCGTTTTTATAAATGTTTCGTATGTTTCTACATGGCATCACTTTGCTTGTAAAGCGATAATACACAGCAAAAAGCAAAATGTCCTTTATCTGAGATACATAGTTAGTTTGCATGAATTTTTAAATTATATTATACTAGCTTTTGCCCGCGGCTTCGCTCGCGTGGATTTCGTATTTGCGTTGTTACCGGTTTTCCGAAGCAATGAGATATTTTCCCGTCATTTCGGAGTAATTTTAAACTAAGGAAAAACGGGACTAACCCTGCGCAAATCAATGAGTACAATTCAAGATCCAGCTAAATTTTATATATTACGAGTATACAGACGTTACTCATAAATTCCTCAGAACAGAGGAACTTAGCAGCAGTATTATGCCTTAAAGTTGCCACTTAACCTAACAAATGTAGTGAGAGATATGAGAGACTAATTTACGTTATATTTTAAAACAGAGCCAATTCGCAGAAGTAGTTGCCTCCCCATCACTCTGTATCTCCCTCCCCCTCCTTCTACCTGTCCCCATCCCCCTTTTCCCCCTTCTCCCCCTCCTTCTCCCGCTCCTTTTCCCTCCATCTCCCCATTTCCCTCCCTCTCCCCTCCCTCTCCCCCTCCCCTTTTTCCTTCTCCTTCTTCTCCCCCTCCCCCTACCTCTACCTCTATCTCTACCACTACCTTTACCTCTACTTCTACCCCTACCTCTCTCTCTCTCTCCCCCTCCCTCTCTCTCTTCCTCTCCCTCACCCCTCCCTCTTCCCCCTTCCTCTCCCCTCACCCTTTCCCTCCCCACGTCCCTTTCCCCCTCCCTCCCACTCCCTCCCCCTCCCTCCCTCTCTCTTCCTCTCCCTCGCCCCTCACCCTTCCTCTCCCCTCTCCCTTTCCCTCCCCACCTCCATTTCCCCCTCCCTCTCTCCCTCATCCCTCACCCCCCCTCTACCTCCCTCCCCCTTCTCGCTCTTACTCTCCCTCTCGCACTCTCTCAGATTGATTTTTAGACATTTCAAACCTATCGCACTCCAACTCCATCCCCAGGGGATTATGGTATTTCACGTCCACCACGTTGGATTTCAAAATTATTGTAGTTGTCGTAATCAGCGACCCGATAAACCATACAAACGACACCCATATTGATTTTTAGACATTTCAACCCTCTCGCACCTCAATCCCATCTCCAGGGGATGATGGTATTTCACATCCACCACGTTGGATTTCAAAATTGTTGTAGTTTTCGTAATCAGCGACCCGATAAACCATACAAACGACGCCCATATTGCTTTTTAGACTTTTTCACCCCATTTCCCTCTTTTAGGGGTTGAATTTGGGGTGAAATTTCAATAACAGTGATGTACGTTCCACAGAATTACAACCCTAATGCCTAAAAAATAAATTTAGTGGATTTTACTTTGAAAATGAAGGATTTTCAACTTCATCCCCCTTTTCACCCCTTAGGGTGAAGAATTTTCAAAAACCCTGAGACACATACAACTTAGTTTTTAGTCGTAAGCCTAAATACAAATTTTGAAGATCCTAACTTCAAAACTGACGGACTTTTATACAAACTTTCATCCCTTATTTTACCCCCTTAGGGGTAGAATTTTGTAACACCCTTTCTTAGTGCACCCCTAGGCCTCATAAGAAACCTACGTGCCAAATTTGGAATCTCTAGACCCAGCGGTTTCGGCTGTGCGTTGATATGTCAGTCAGTCACCTTCTTCTTTTATATATATAGATTTTGAGAAGGTACAGTAAAATATTATATGACCATTGCAAAAAAATATAACGCAGCACAGTTTATTTAAGAAATCTGTAACAACCTTTAAAAACAAACTTAGTTTTGCAGTCCTTTAAGTGAAATTTATGGTTTCTCGAAAATATCATAGGTATATCGGAACCCTCGGCGCGCGAGTCCGATTCACACTTGACCATTTTTTAGGGTTTTTATTTTTATCAAACCTATGTCTATGGATAGTTCTTCAAAAATAATATTGAGGTTTCTAATATAACTTTTTACTAAACTGAATAGGTTGTGCTAGAGACACTTCCAAAGTGAGAAAAAGAAAATAAGAGAATGATAAAACTAAAAAAAATATATGATGTACATGCATGTTCTTTCCGCCGAAAATTGGTTTGAACGAGATCTAGTAGTTTTTTTAATACGTCATAAATCGTAAACCGCAATTTACCTTTCATTCAATCATCTCAAATATAAATTTTAGTTACTTACATCACATAATAAAGTTTTTAGCATTCAAAATACCATAACTTTTACTTATATACGTACAGGTTTGTACGGAACCGTCGGTGCGCGAGCCCGTCTCGCACGTGGCCGGTTTTTTTAAATGAGAACGTGGCTAATATCGTCCACCAAAATATAAAGCACTACAGTCAAAAAACGTCACCCAGTCTAGATTGAGCTGAATTTCGCAGAAAAATAACCATTCCAGGTAGACAAAACGAGCGCAAGGGTCGTCTGCCCTCGTTTTAAAGAAGTTTGTTGCTCTAGCAAGCCCACACTCTAACATATTTTCTTTCTGAAGCTTCGGTGTCCTAAAATAAATAAGTATACTTTTTTTATGAGTCTGTTTTTCGTATATAATTTATGAATTTGCATACAATGATATTACAATTATATAAACCGACGTTTATATAATTGTAATATCATTGACGTATCATACAGAACGGACTCTCTCCGCACCCCTTGCAATCTACCCCACACTCTTGCACGCACCCGCCCGAAAGGTTCTAGTGGTCCTTCTAAGGGTCTTTTGTACTGAATATGAGGGCCTACGCGACCTACCAATTTCAAATTTTAAATTCGCGCTCGATTTATGTAGTGTCTGGAGTGTGGTATTGTATAAATTACCGGTAACATATACACTAACATAACACATAGGGTGACTTTTAATTAGTTCTTGATGGAAAAAGGTTTGCATGTACTCATGATATTGAACAACTTTCCCCAAGGAACATAGGTCGAAATACGAAAATCAAGTTTTAACCTCCCATAGAAACTGCATCAGCTGATAGCGCATTTTGTACGGGAGGTCAAATTTGTTTTTTTGTATTTCGACCTAAGTTGTTCAGTATCATGAGTACATGCATAACTTTTTCTATCAAGAACTAATTAAAAGTCACCGTATATACACATGTACACTGGTCACCACGGAATACAAAACCTGGTCTCTCTGAAGCAATGACTTTTTTTCGCTACTCAAACATGCAGACCCCTTTCTCACGCAGCGCCGTGTCATAAAAACCACATTCGCTTTTAGTCATAAAAATACTGTTTTCTTCACAGTTGTGAATAAATAATAAATACGTGTACATTCAGCTTTTTATACACGTTATAAATGAAAGTCTAAATTAAAAAAAATACCAACCAAGTGACAGTGGGACTCGCGCACCGAGGGTAAAAAACAAATAAAAAAGAGGGTGTAAAACTACGAATAAATAATAAGTGTAAAATGCTTTTATTTGAAAACGTGACTGTGTCTGTGATAACGTTTTCTTTTTCTAATTCTAATAAAAGCTTGTTTTAAATTATTTTTTTCAAATTATTAATTATTTGTTCAATGTAGATTCTTTACAAAATACGTGTAAAATACTTATTGAATGTCATAAAAATATGCAGAATACCGTGCTAATCACGGGTGCGCATCATTTCGTATAAATATTTTTCGTATATCAACGTTTCAATAACATTCAATTGGTATAATAAACGTTTCATATAACAACTATTAGCATAATTTTGTTTGATATAACGTACCTTTACTATAATGAACGTTTTCTATACTAACGTTTGGCATAACTATCATTTCACCTAAATATCTTTCATATAAAATTTAATTCATATAAAATTCATTTGATACATTATTTTTTTAATAATTTACTTATTATTTATTTAATTTATAATAATAAAACAACAAAAATATAATAATCAATTAGTTTATAATAATTTTGTATAGTTATTGTCCCGTGTGGTGCCGGCAAAGAATAGTACCAACCCATACATACCCGTGGGTGTCGTAAGAGGCGACTAAGGGTTAACTGGAGGATGGGCAGCAGCGTCCTCCTTTGTATCTTACATCTTACTTACTGCGGTCACCTACAACCGCGGTCCATGGTGCCAGCCGTAACGCTAACAAGCGAGGTGACTATGGTACTTCCCCTCCACATTTTTTCCAGCTAAAGCTAGAATTCTAGAGGGAGCTCCCTGTCCTGTAGTGGACGTCTTATGGGATGTTATGATGATATGCTTATTTAATTAAAATTGTTGTAAAAACGAAAAGATAAGGCTCAATTAAATTGATCATAGGCGAGCGAAGCGAGCAAAAGAGTTCGGGGCACCCCGATACAGTTGGTTAGGTTCGAAGGGTATGGCGGAATTGAGCGGAGGCGAGCGGAGCGAGCTCCGCTCCATTCCGCCGTGCCCTTCAGGTTAGGTTGACATGAATGCATGCGTTTGCCTGCTTGCCTGCATGCTTGCTTGTATGCATACTTGCTGTATGCATGTTTGCTGTATGCATGTTTGCTGTATGCATGTTTGCTGTATGCATGTTTGCTGTATGCATGCTTGAATGCTTGCTTATTTGTCTGTTAATGGCAAGGGCTTAGTAGAATGGATAATAGGCGAGCGAAGCGAGCAAGAGTTCGGGGCACCCCGACACGGTTGGTTAGGTTCGAAGGGTATGGCGGAACTGAGCGGAGGCGAGCGGAGCGAGCTCCGCTTCATTCCGCCATACCCTTCAGGTTAGGTTGACATGAATGTATGCGCATGTCTGCTTGCCTGCATACATGCATGCTTGCTTGCTTGCTTGTTTCTTGCTTGCTTGCATGCATGCCTGCTTGCCTTTGCTTTCTTTTTTTTGCATAATGCATGCTTGCTTGTTCGTTTACTTAAAAATTAGTGTGGATATTATAACTAACCAATGAAAATAACGAACTGATATTATATGAAATGGGTATTATACGAAATGATGATTATGTGAAACATTTTTATAGGAAACATTTATTATACGTTTTGAAATTATATGAAATAAAAATATGTGAAATGTCGATTATACGAAATAATTATTATGTGAAACAAAATAATATGAAACGTTGTTATATCAATTAAAGTTGTTATATCATCTATTACACACCCGCTAATCACGACCAAAAGCGCGATGGTGCTAATATAGCGGTTCTACTACCGTTTCGATTAAGTGCTATGGCAGCGTAAAAGAAACATCAAGACACCACTGCAGCACAGTCTTTGTACAATGTTTTTCTTGTGTTTCGCAGGAACATCAGAGCACCATCATACCTCTTTGTAATTAATGGAGTCATCTGCTCTATAATAATAAACATTTTACATAATGTTTTCATATTTGCCTTGACAATGAATATGCATTAGATGAGCAATTTATGGGCCTGTCCGCACAGGGAATTGTTGCCGCGCGAATAAATATCGCGCGGCAATAATTCAAACCCAAAGATTTCGGACCTTCTTGCTTCGCTCGGGTTAGATACCGTGCTAATTTATTTTACTATGGGATGACATCTGCCACCATGTCCCGAATGGAAATGTCAGATCATCAAAGATCAAGGAAACATTCAAAATAACACTCCCAAATCAATAGACCTATACTTGTGAAGAATTATTTCTTTAATCCTCCTACTATTACCCTTATTTTTCTGTTACCTATGTCACCACATTCAGAATTAGCTAGAAATTGTGGGTAGGTGTAGCAAATCAAAACCCCAATCAGGATCGCAAGCCCGACACAGATACCAAATCAATCAGTGCGCAGGGACGACGTAGTAAGAGGACAGTTTAAAGAGCTTGTATCATACAAAATTAAGGGAGGAAAAGTAAACATTTTAAGAAGTAAATTGACTGTTTGGACAAATGGATCGATGAAATAAACTGTGCTGCGTTATATTTTTTTGCAATGGTCATATAATATTTTAATCTACCTTCTCAAAATATAATATAATTTAAAAAGTCATGCAAACTAAATAGACAAGAACAATAATAGACAAGATATGATAAGTGATGTGGTCGAGATAGAATTTTAATTTAATTAGTATAACTAAAGAAAAACAATCTAAAATGACCTTTATTTTGTAAATATTTTCCAATTTGTAACCATTTTACTGCTACATTATTTAGCAAAAATATATTAAAATTCACAATATTTCAGACAAAACAATATTTAATGGTGTGGTCGTTTTACTTTTTTGATATTTATGAAATAGCATACAAAAAAAATATACTTTTCTATCTTGTGAATTTCGGGTTCACTGTTGGTCGTAACAGCCACGTTACAAACCACGCTTATTTGAACGTTATAGACGTGTAAATGAGGTCGAAATTAAAATTGATGAGTGTGTAGCTGCAAATTTTAGGGTAGTATGAGCCTGCAATCGATAAAGTGTAAAGTAGACAAGTGTTTGGAGAAATGGACCGAGCAGTAAAGTAGATAATTTTGAAAAGTGGAATGGACATGGATGGGTAGTAGTGTAGGCAACGAAGCAGTTCACACCAACATAAATTTCTCAGGCAGATTTTATTTGACAGGATGATAAACAATCATGAATTAAATGTAAATTCAAAATATCCAAAAAAAATTCACATCAAAATTTTTTCTTACATTTTTTGTAATTTTTGTATGGAATAAATTAAAAGTACCGATTTTATTTAGATTTTTTTATAGAAGGTTTGTCCCATGTAGTGTAATACCCCAACAAAGTTTCATCGCCTGAGGACTTAATGCGAGGGTCTTCATACAACGATCCGATTCGTTGCCTAGACTATAGTGCTTTTGTGCGAAGTCCATTCGAGGAAGTACCACCCCTTTCCCATTTCTGCCATAAAGTAGCAGCGTTTGCACTGCTGTGTTTCGGTTTGAAGGTTGTGGGAGCCAGTGAAACTACCGGCAAACGAGACACACCATCTTAGTTCTCAGGGTAGGCAACGTGCTTTGTTGTTTTATTAGTGTCAAGTTATGCCGTTATGCCACTGCTCATGTGTCACTTTGCTCACATGTCACATAAAATAATTCACAGATTTCGTGCCTCACACGACTATCGAGCACTTTGGAAATGAATCTACGGAATTCGAAAAAATATTTTCAAAAAGGTTAGGCTACAGGTCAAACCCGCTATCAAGCTGTAAAACCCGCTATCAAGCTGTAAAACTGTTTAAGTCTACTTATCGATTTAAAAATCGAAGATAACCCTCACAAGTTTAAATTAAGATTGAAGGCTTTCTTGCTGGAAAAATGCTTTTACAGTATGTCTGAATTTTTAAATAATAAATAATATTTTAATCTTTAAAACTTATGTATTGTAATTTTTGTGACATAATTTATGAATTTTAATTTGAGTAGTATGAATGTTGTTAATTTAATTTTATAATTTTTGTTCATTAATGTAGTTATGTATAGCTATTACTGTGACAATTATGATTTTCCTACACCATGTATATTGTTTTTTGGAATGAATAAATGAAATGAAATTTATTTATTTATTTTTATTTATTTATTTAATTTAATTACAACGGGCTGGCCTATTACAGTAATTAATAACAAAATATGTAACACATAATGTCAAATCTTATAAAAACAAGTGAATAAAATAAAAAAAGTCAATAAATACAACTAGACTTGTTCACAACATTATTACACGTACAAAAGTCTAAAAGGATTTTCAGAAGTTGACTCCATGAATCCGTGAAAATATCAGAGTTCAAAGAGTAGTTGAGAACTGAGTTTAGGCCACTGATCATTCGGCAGAGAGGGGACTGGGCATATGAAACAGTCCTACAACATGGAGCTGCGAGGAGACGTCTTTGCCGAGTGGATCGCGTTCTAGAGATATATTTATCAGGGACATGCAGTCGACATAATTGTGAATGCAGCTCGGTGCAATCTATTTCTCCACGCAATACCTTCAATGCAACAGTTAGTTCGTCCTTAATACGCCTTGATTCCAAAGAATACAATCCCAATGCACCAAGTAAAAAGATTGTAGGATAAAGCAAAGGATAATAAACCCGTTTATATAAATACCTTAGGAAAGCTTTCTGTACTTTTTCGACCATAGTAATGTATGTGGCTTCGTGTGGATTCCATATACAGGCACTGCTTTCCAATTTGCTTCTCACGAGACTGCTGTACAAATGAAAATGAATGAAATGATCGTCTTAGTTTTAGGCTAAAATTGTGTCTAGAGGAATTTTTCTAAATTTTTTAATCATTCTTTGTTTTCAAAATATCGAGCGCCAAAATAAAAAAATCGTTTTTTTTTTTTAACTATTTCGGCCATAACTTTTATAGTTTTTGACTTTCTCGAATAAATACGAGTCTTTTGAGCTTTTTAGGGTTCCGTACCTCAATATAAAAAAAACGGAACCCTTAGGATCACTTTGTTGTCCGTCTGTCTGTCTGTCTGTCTGTCTGTATAAAGATATGGCTTTTAATGTCCTCATCTCCATACATTTATGCAAAAAATGAAAACCTACAGGGTACTTCCCGTTGACCTAAAATTATGAAATTTGGCAAGAAACTAGGTCTCACAGTACAAATAAAGGGAAAAGTCTGAAATTTTTAAATATTACAACTTTTCTCACAACTAATGCTAACCAATTGAGGTGAGCTCCCGTTTCAAGAACATTCATATAAGAGAGGGGTCAAGTTGAATGGTCACGGAGGCAATTTTTGTTTTAGTTCTATTTTAAAAACGGGAACACTTACAAACTTGAAAATTGGTATGTTTATAGCGCCTAAGCTATTAAATAACAACAAATAATAAAATTTGGTCAAGCGAGTGTCGGACTAAAAAAATCTAGAACATTAACTTCCTGAAATTTCAACTAATACAATTATGATTATGTGGTGGTACGAAACCCTCGGTGCGCGAGTCCGACTGGCACTTGGCCAGTTTATTTTTAATATCCTATCTTCATGACTCTCCGAGATATAAGGGGATCGCCCTTTTTTGTGAAATCGGAGCCTACACTGGAGCGAACGAAAAGACATTTCCAATGTCAAAAACCATTTTTGATGTGAAATTCTGGGAATGTTATGATGATGTATTTTGTATAAGTAGTCACTGTTATCGTAGTGGTCTTTTCGTATGTTGATAGCTTTTCAGTTCATAGTAATAGCTAATTCCCACGACGAGGTATTCCGGATTGATTGAAATCGAGTTATGTTTCGCGATTCACGAGTGTGAGGGAGTCATGTTATAAAGAGAGAACATTCAATTCTTCGGCTTGAGCTGTGTGGCAATTTCAAAATAAAACTGATTTTTAGGGTTCCGTACCCAAAGGGTGAAAAACGGAACCCAACAGGGCCAAAAAAAACTTTAGCTAGTATGTCAAACTAGACCTAGAGCTTTCTGGAGCTCTATTTCGGATTCTTCTGATTTGCCTTCGAAATCCAAAATGTTGCATTTCTGAATAATTCGACTTCTATGTACGAGCAGCCATGCTAACCGTGCAGAACGATTCTATGCAATCAAAGCCAAGGGTAACAGCAATAAAAACTTAAACGTAAACCTTACAAAAACGAATGAACGACAGATGGACGGCCTAAGAAAACTGAGCTTTTCTCGTCTACGGCTTTTCATACCCGTTTGAATGTGAAATGTTTATTTTGTTTTTTGCACACTCGCTTGCCAGATGTCATCCAGATACTTCGTGTCAAGGTCTGTTGAATTAGAGAGTACGTTGAGGGTATACTACTCGTAGTAAGCAGGGCTTGAAACCGGTTTAAAATATATCGGTTCATAAAAGTTAAACTTTCGCTCTTAGTGAAACAGAAACGCGACTAACCAGTTTTTGATGCGGCAACAAAAACTCCGCCACGCTGCACCAATCCGCCAGCCAAGTTGCGATGGCCATGCTAAGCTAGCAGACCACGTAAAAACCGGTTAACGAACCCTAAACCTTTATTGACATCTTTGAGTCCAAAACCGGTTGAATACGGTGACGTTTCACAAAGTTGAAATAAATCTTTCTTTATGTTATTATTACAAGTCAGAAACATCCACTGCAGGACAAGGAGAACTCCAACGACCGCTGTTGTTGGTGATCGCAGTATGTATGACGGCACGATACACAGAAAAATGCTGCTGCTTATCCTCCGGTTCATAAGCCCTTAGTCGCCTCTTACGACATCCACGGGTAGAAATGGGTTGGTAATATTCTTTGCCGGCACCACACGGACCAATAGCGCAACCGGTTTGAATAAAAAAACTGATAGTGAGAGGATGCCCTTTGCTTTTTGGTTGGTTGTCCCTCAAAACCTGTTAGCTATCGCGTATCCTGACCTGACTACACTTGGTGAAAATAATGTCGCTCTTAGAACTTATATGAACCTCCTTCCTTCGTCGGTCATGTAGCTTGATTAGAATGTCAGTAGGACAGATCCAAGGAGGTTTTAATCCACGCTAAAACCTCCTTGGACAGATCTATGCGTGAGAGCAGGACGGAGAGATACATATTTTTGTCGTTCCAATGGTGTCGATTTTGGCAGACACAAATTAAAACTAAACTAAATTTGACAGGTCTAAATCTGTTGCTATCTTTTTTATTCCCTATATCTGTGTGTCTGCCAGAATCAACACCAATATCTTAAGTAGCGCTCCGTCCGGTTATCGCAATGTTGTCATTCTAATCAAATTACATTATTTCAATTTGATGGGTTCCGAAACAAAATGTTAAAGACGGAACCCTTACGGTGCGACTTCGTCTGTCTGTCTCTCGCACTTGGTCGGTTTTTGAAGTGAAAACTTCTTTAGCGGCGCTTGGCACTTTTTTTAGATGGGTAAAAAATGTTAAACTCGCGTCAGATCTATAACCTGATCGAAAAAGCGTCAACTGTCAACCGTTTTGTTATTACAATACGGGTTTTTATTCGGTGAGATCAAAGAAGTACGCGAGCAATGGCGCGATTGACCCTTACAAAAAGCATAATATTCAAAAATGCAAGTTTTCACTTCTGCCGCGGCACTCCCTGAATGCAACCCGTCCTTTTTTTTTTTAATTTATTATTTCTACGTCCACCTATCTTTTAATTTTTTCTGTTTAGAATTTGTATTCGTCTCGATGTCTGTTTCGTCATCGATAGTTAAGAATAGACCACTACCACTACGCACTACTGGAAATCCCAGTAACCTTTGATTCTCCTACCTGACTGAAATTTTAAAGGCTATATAACTAGCTAGACGGTTGAAGTAGCGTTGATCTAAGCCGTTTAGATATTCAGGTCCGATTAAGACACTATCTTGAATATTAAGACGTGCTCGACTTCGGCGACGTCATGAATTTCAAAAAGCAATCCAGATGCATTAACTGAAGATGGCTTCTCAAAAGGTATCGCCAGGGAGGGAGCTAGGAGTTCGAAAATGTTGAAATAATATATAAAAATGTACCTATTTATATCATATCATTATATCATACGTTCCGTAAAGGCATGAAGTTGTCAGCAGTTGCTATGGTCCAAAACTGTCGGATGATGACTATATGAGTCCCAGCTCTAGTCCATTCTAGATTCGAGCAAAAAAGTTTCTCCATTTTCGCGAGTGTCCAAATTTAATTAAATGGTCGTCACAAGGTCAAGTGGGTTATTTATGTTACTTTTACATTCCAAAACCGATTTTTGTATTTTTTTTACGTCTCTTAGTTTTCAAGCAATGCTGAAAAATGTCTAAAAAATACGATCCCCCCCCCCTCCCCTTATCTCCGAAATTTTCGGAACGAATTAATTCATCATCATCATAACATCCCATGAAACGTCCACTATAGGACAGGGAGCTCCCTCCAGAATTCTAGCTTTTGCTGGAAAAATGTGGAGGGGAAGTACCATAGTCACCTCGCTTGTTAGCGTTACGGCTGGCACCGTGGACCGCGGTTGTAGGTGACCGCAGTAAGTAAGATGTTAGATACAAAGGAGGATGCTGCTGCCCACGACGACACCCACGGTTATGTATGGGTTGGTAGTATTCTTTGCCGGCACCACACGGGACTTAATTAATAATAGTCAATAGAAGTTTATTCCAGCAAAAATAAACCATGTCTCTAAGTTGTACAATTTTTTTAGAAATCTGCAAAAAACTTATACTAAACTTATAAAACCTAGTATTGCGGTTCTAAAACAGACTTTATTGCTTCTAAAAATACTACAGGCAAATTGGAACCCTCGGCGAGCGAGTCAGTCTCGCACTTGACTGTATTTTTAAAGCAACAATCGTGCATCTACAAAAATGCATGATCGAAGCTTCCTGTTATTAATAAGTCCACTATGTCCAATAAGTCCGCTAGAAAGGAAGTTCCCCTTAGAAGTAAACATCAGAAGATGTAGCGTTATTTTTTTAGGTCTTACTGGCTGAATTTATATTTCCTTACATATTTTGAATATTTTTGTGGGTCATCATTATTATCGCATCATAATTATTATTATTATCATATGTAGAGGCACTAACACAGCGCTAATAGGCTAACAAAACAAACGACGGCTTCCTTCCTTTTTAGGGTTCCGTAGCCAAATGGCAAAAAACGGGACCCTTATAGATTCGTCATGTCTGTCTGTCTGTCCGTCCGTATGTCACAGCCACTTTTTTCCGAAACTATAAGACCTATACTGTTGAAACTTGGTAAGTAGATGTATTCTGTAAACCACACTAAGATTTTTACACAAAAATGGAAATAAAACAATAAATTTTAGGGTTCCCCATACATAGAACTAAAACTAAAAAATTTTTTTTTTCATCCAACACATGCGTGTGGGGTATTTATGGATAGGTCTTCAAAAATGATATTGAGGTTTCTAATATAATTTTTTTCTAAACTCAATAGTTTGCGCGAGAGACACTTCCAAACTGCTAAAATAAGAGAATGATAAAACTAAAAAAAATATATGATGTACATTACCATGCAAACTTCCACCGAAAATTAGTTTTAACGAGTTCGAGTAAGTACTTTTTTTTTAATACGTCAAAAATCGTAACCGATTAAGGTGAGCTCCCGTTTCAAGAACTTTTCTATAAAAGAGGGGTCAAGTTGGATGGAAGCGGAGTTTTTAAAGTCAAAGAGCAAAAGATTTTAGTATATCATACGAGTATGGTAAATAGGTACGGAACCCTCAGTGCGCAAGTCCGACTCGCACTTGGCCGGTTTTTTTTGTAAATGCAATAAATAAAATATTTAATTTTGGCTGTCTCATTCCATCCCTGCCATGGACCATTCAGAGGTCCTCAAATGATTTATGCCAAACCTTTAGATATTGAGGAAATCTCGAGACTGAAGTTATTTGAGTTGCAACTGATAAAGACTGCTTCCAAGAAAATCCAAGAGGGGCTAATTTAAATGGAATTCTAAGTGGAGAGCGAAAAGTGTTATTTGTGTATCACTGCAAAATTTTTTAATACTAATGTAACTTGGAGCCTTCTAAGCTTGGAGCATAAAACTGAAAATTTTGTTTTGAATCAACAATGTAGAAAGTTGAAACTTTTTATAACTTAGCTCCATACAAAACCATGTCTTAAAGTGTTTTAGAAATCAGAAGGTATCCTTACTAATAAACTTAGTTATGGGGTTTTCACAATGAATTCTATTAAAAAAACGGCCAAGTGCGAGTCGGACTCGTGCTCCGAGGGTTTCGTACTACCAAGGTAAAAATACCGCGTTAGTTATGGACAGTCAGCGTTATGGACGCGCAGTCACACATAAATGTATTAAATTCGCACGAGTCCAACACCCAGTATATCAACCCTGAAGGATGCGATTCTGCCCATGAAACTGAACAACTTTCCCTAAGGAGCATAGGTCGAAAAACTAAAAAAAAATTGACCTCCCATAGAAACTGAATCAACTGATCGCGCATTTTGTATGGGAGGTCAAAAATTTTTTTTCGTATTTCGACCTATGTTACTTAGGAAAAGTTGTTCAGTTTCATGGGCAGAATCACATTCTTCAGGGTTGATATACCCTTTCTGTTACACCTTGTATAGGGTCCAGATGAAATAGTGAACATAATTTTAGCACGGTACTTCGACCATGAAACTAAACAACTTTCCCAAAGGAACATGGGTCGAAATACGAAAAACCAAATTTGACCTACCATACAAAATGCGCTATCAGCTGATTCGGTTTCTAT
Source organism: Athrips mouffetella (assembly GCA_947532105.1). NCBI lineage: Eukaryota > Metazoa > Arthropoda > Insecta > Lepidoptera > Gelechiidae > Athrips > Athrips mouffetella. The sequence continues at coordinate 2,858,856 of OX383969.1, read as the reverse complement.
GGAAGGTTAAACATTTATTTTCGTATTTCGACCTATGTTCCTTCGGGAAAGTTGTTCAGTTTCAAAGTCTACTAAAATTATGTTCACTATTTTATTAGGACCTTATAATATTGCACGTCTCTATTATTTGTAAATAAATAACAACTAGCGTCCATAAAGTTACCACAAACTCAAAATTTGTTTAATTAAAACTATGTAGATAAGTAATTTTCGTGGAATTATTCATAACTTTAATAAAACTCTTAATTTGCATTAATGGGAAATGGGGAATCACATAAAGTTATACATTGTAAGTTTATAACTTGGAAGTTAAGAAAGTTAAAATTAAGAAAGGTGTTCAAGTTACACTTTGATACACAATTTGGTCCGTTACATACCTATACAGGGTTATTTTTGGACTCCTGTCCATAGACAGGTCGGACGTTTGGACGATGGTCGGACACCTGATAAGACATGACACTTTCATAAAGAATATTATTGAAGGAAAAGTAGAGGGCAGAAGAGGAAGAGGAAGACCAAGACGCACTTATTTTGACCAGATAAAAGAGAGGGTAAACGTCGAGTCTTATCAGAGGACAGAGAGAAATGGAGATTGCTCCACCGACAAGAGCGCGGCTCTTAAATATGAGAAGAGAAGAAGTCCAAATTTTAGTATGTTGCTCTGAATACGTATCTAAACAACTTTCCCAAAGAAACATTGGTCGAAAAACGAGGAAAAATTGTGGTCCTCCCATACACATCTTGTGTTGGTAGGATTTGTCAGGACACTATAACATAGTTCGATTACGAAAAAAATTTTCAACTTTCCATAGAAGCTGCATCAGTTGATAGCTCATTTTGTATGAGAGGTAAGTTTTTTTTCGCTGCAGAACAGAAAAGTCCTTAATTAGGCGAATTTCTACACTATATTTACGCGTAAAATTTCATCTTGGGCTCGAGGAAAAATTACACGGAACCCATTGAGATACTTTCTGTAGAACAAGTCTAACAGGTTTTTAGATTTTTTTTGTTCAAGATATAGGATATAAGGGACAGGTTTTCGAAAACTTGAAGGGCATGATCAGTCAACGTAACTGAACAATTTTCAGTGAATAAAACTTTCAGGAAATTAAAAAATCGGCCTCTCTATACTAAATTGTAAACTTATCAAGTTTGTATAGAGAGGTTGATTTTTTTTTATTTCCTGAAAGGTTTATTTACTGAAAGTTGTTCAGTTACGTTGACTGATCATGCACTTTCAGTTTTCAGAAACCTGTACCTTACGCCCTTTACATCGGTTCACTCAACAGAATATACAGCGTGATTATGTAAGTAATGTCTGACTATACTTGAGTATGGTACTTAGGACATGAAACTGAACAACTTTTCCCATGAAAAATAGGTCGAAAAAAGAGATTTTTTTTTGGTCGTCCCATACAAATTTCAGTATTGACGGCGCAAGGTTTGTATGGGGAAGCCAAACATTTTTCTCATTTTTCAACCTATGTTTCTTGGGGAAAAATGCTCAGTTTCATGTCCTAAGTACCATACTCAAGTATAGTCAGACATTGCATAATCACGCTGTATCTGGTAGGACAATTTCAAGTGGCGAAGCATAAAAAATTTTTCAGGGTTCCGTACCCAAAGGGTGAAAAATTCGGTCCTATTAATATACCTCCGAAGTCTATCTGTCTGTCAGCAGGCTGTATTTCATGAACCGTAATAGTTAGACAGTTGAAATTTCTTACCATGTGGGGGCTTTTGGGGTCAAAAAACCGATCTAGCTAGGTCTCATGTCTGGGAAAATTCGTTTTCCTCGTGTTTTTGAGAATTTTGTAAATTCCGCGTTTTAGACAGAAACTTACAGCGCCATCTGTTGGCGAGTAGCATAGCTTGCTCACCCGATGATATTTTCAGGTTGCGGCAGCTATTATACAGCGAAGCTCGGTCGCCCAGGTACTTTGTTATTATAACAACAAATACTAAAAATAAGAAAAATAATAAACTAAAGGGGGATATCGAAAGCGAGGTGATTTTTGCTCGATATTTGTTTAGCTCTATCGTAATGGGAAAACATACAAACGTGAAAATTTGTATGTTTGTATGAAAATTTGTTTGTTCTATACCTTATAAGGTATAGAACTACAACAAACAATAAAAACTAGTCAAGTGCGTGTCGGACTCGCGCGTTTATTATAAACTTTTGCGTGACTGAGCGTCCATCACTAAGACGGTATTTTTACCTTAGTGGTACGGAACCCTCTGAACGCGAGTCCGACTCGCACTTGGCCGGTTTTTTACGTTCTAATAAAGATAGATGGAAATACAAATCACTGACCCCGGAAAACTGGATTGAGTTAAGGACTCTGTTGGTTCTGGTCCTGGTTGATTCGGTGCAAATATCTCGAGGCTCCAATCCGATTAAGGTATAAAAGGTACTCGACTCCCAATTATACGAAAACCGATTCTAAAAGGGGACAGTAAAGTTGTCGAATTGTAATTATACGGTTTGCGGGACGGTTGGTGTATACAATACATCTACATACAGGGTTACTTTTGGACCCCTAGCCAAATTTTAGTATGTTACTCAGAACAAAAATCTAAACAACTTTTCCAAAGAAACATGGGTCGAACAACGAGAAAAATTTTTGGTCCTCCCATACAAATTTTGTGCTGGCAATAGCGGGATTTGTATGGGATGACTATAAATTTTTCTTGTTTTTCGACCCATGATCCTTTGGTAAAGTTGTTCAGTTTCATGTTCTGAGTAACATACTAAAATTTGGTTAGGGGTCAAAAAATAACCCTTTATATGTAATGATAGAACTGTAGACAAGTTAATTATCAGCAAGCGTGTGTGTTCCCGGGTTTATAAAACCCGAATATATTCAAGTCGCGAATGAACAGGCTTCTTCTGCAAGCTCGATCCATGGCGATCTCAAATATGTCCTCAGGGCTACATCAAGGTCAAAAGTAAGCCCATTGACAATAAAAATGTCTGTACATTGAAATTTTTTGAAATAATTAATTAAATTTTTTTTTTTGTATGTCACCGTAAGATCGTGAACATTGTTAATATATCTCGGAATCGGCATCTTTAACTATCGGAAAATTGTAAACTAGACGAGTTAGTGTATCTATTAGGTAAGGCAAAACAGTGATTGATGTATCTACCTTCCAAATTTTATTGAAATCGGTTAAGCCGTTTAAGCCTGATAGTGAAACAAAGAAACAAACACCCATACATTCGCATTTATCATATTAGTGCGATGAGATGAGAAGTGATAAGTAAGAGATGAGATGAGATTATATTAAAATTTGACTTTATTTTGCAGTAACGTTGTCATGATTTAAAAATAAGATCGGTCTTTAGTGGGTATGTATATACACTTATTAACTTCAATCCACAAATAATTGAAAATGTGAACTATACATTTTTTGGATTTGGAGACCTTGCGCCGCCAAGAGATTGTGTGAGATGACCAAAAACTTTTCTCAATTTTCAACCCTATTTTTCTTTGAAAAAGTATTTCAGTTTCATTTAAAGAGTATTATTTTGGCCATGGCATGGGTCCAAAGATAGCCCTACGTTATCTGTGGTAAAAGCTTCAGAAATACTGTAGGTATAAGTCATCAGCCTGCTAGGCTGTACAAAACGAATTTACCGATTTAACTCATTTATATTCAATCATTACAAGTGATGACTGGGGAATTTTAAACACGGATTATTTACTGATCGATTAAAAAATCGGGTGAAGTAAGGAAATCTCACAAACGAAGGGCTTTCAAACTAAGCCACCGGTCACAAATTTAGATTTATCCTTAAGATTACCCGACTGCGACAAAGCCCAAAAGGTGAAGATATGTTTGACCTGTATCTAAGTATGGACCTATGTCCGTTTCACGACTTAACTTAACAGCGCGAGTGATTATGAATAGTTTGAGGTATTTTTAGGGTTCCGTACCTACGGGATACGGGGTACCTAAGGGGCCTTATTGAAAAGTAGAGTGTATTACGAGGCTGCTAAAATATGTTTACCTTGGGCGACCTATTGAATCCCTCGCTACGTTCAGAATCCTAGAATCCTTCATTTTGCTCTGGATTCAAAATAGCGCCCTTGCCTTAAAAATATGATTTTACAGCCTTGTGATACAATCAACTATTTTAATTTTGTGTTTTTTTTGTTTGAGTGCTATCGTAAACGGAAACACTTACAAGCGTGAAAATTGGTAAGTATTTTCATAGTACACTACCAGCCTGCTACCCCGGCTTCGCTCGTGGGTTGCAATGTTGTTTATGCGAAGTTCTTAAAGAAAAAAAAAAGTAAAACTGGTTAAGTGCGAGTTGGACTCGCGCGCATTTAATGCACTTCTCAGCTGGCGGCTCGCGCTTGGCCCGTCTTGGTCTGTAGGAATTTCATATTAACTTTCATCCCTAATTTTCATCACCTTGGGGGATGATTTTCCAAAAACGCTGAAACACATGTTTATTTCTATCTTTTTATTAGCCTAAATCCTAATTTTTAGTAGGAAATTGCTGAAACATGTTTTTTTTGTTTCTTGTTATTAGCTAAATTCCAAATTTTCAAGTACCACACGTCAAAACTAGAATTTTCATACAAACTTTCATCCCATATTTCACCCCTTTAGGGGATGATATCTCAAAATTTCTGAAACACGTATTTCTTTATTTCTTATTGTTAGCTTAAATCCAGTTTTTAAAGTACCTCATGACAAAACTGTAGGATTTCTGTACAAACTTTCATCCCTCATTTCATCGCGTTAGGGGATGAATTTCGAAAAATGCTTAAACACGTACTTTTTTATTTTTACCAATAGCTCAAAACCAAATCTCTATAATTCTACCTTTATAAATTAAAGAAGACTTATAGACCAACTAGCGGTCCGCCCCGGTTTCGCACGGGTAGATATAGGTTCTTGTTGCGTCGGGGGTTACTAAGAAAACCGGCCTAGCGCAAGTCTGACTCGCACCGAGGGTTCCGTACCACTAAGGTAAAAATACCGTCCTAGTTATAGGCAGTCATACCGTATTAGTCACGCAGAAGTTCATTAAATTTGAAGAAGAGGAATGCTAGAAGAATGTGGAGGGGAAGTACCTTAGTCACCACGCTTGTTAGCGTTACGGCTGGCTCCATGGACCGCGGTTGTTGGTGACCGCAGTATGTAAGATGGTGCGATACACGGAAAGATGCTGCTGCCCATCTTCCGGTTTGTAAACCCTTAGTCGCCTCTTACGACACCTACAGGTAGAGATGAGTCGGTACTCTTTTCCGCTACCACACGGAACGACACGCACTTGACCAGTTTTTATTATTTGTTGTTATTCTATAGCTTATGCACTATAAACATACCAATTTTCACGCTTGTAAAAGTTCCCCTTTTTACGATAGAGCTAAATCAAAACTCGAACTAAAATCGCTTAGAAAAACATGTTTTTAGTAGGGGAACTCCCCTTTATTTATATTTTGTTTTTAGTATTTGTTGTTATAGCGGCAACAGAAATTGATAATCTGTGAAAATTTCAACTGTCTACCTATTACGGTTCATGAGATACAACCCGCTGACAGACAGACAGACATCGGAGGCATATTAATAGGGTCCCGTTTTTCACCCGTTGGGTACGGAACCCTAAAAAAGTACATTTTAAAGAAAATTTGGATAATATTTTGAATTAAATGTTTAGGTACTTAAGTAATAGACAAAGCTAGATTTCTCATCATCACATACACTCTTTGATGATCTGCCTGCCTACCCCGTGAGGAAGGGATATAGGCGTGAGATTACACTCAATTACACATACAGGAAACATCAGCCAAATTTTTCGTGTCTATTCTCTGTTGTAGAAAAAACTATTACAGTCACTTAGAGGGCTGTTTCTTTAATTTCAATTTTGATAACGATTACACTCATGATAACTTTTGAATGGTATGTACGATTTAAATAATTCAAAAAGTAATTTACAGGTACTAATATAGCCTTGAATACGAAATCATTTTTTTGGATAAGGATTAATAGGTACGAATAATGTGGCCTATATAGTTGGTACCGGCGTTAATATTGCATATTTTAATATGAAAAAGTAGTTATTGTGACATAACTGTAATAGTTAGACATATGGTATCACGGACTTTTTTGTAGATATTGATGACTACTATAAACCTTTAGTACATCACTTTGCTCTATTGTTAATAGTTTCGACAGCGTACGCGATATAGGGATGCTATTTGTTATTTTTTCTACACCTTGGGTTACATTATCGAAGTTTTAATACGGAACCCTAACTTTTTTGAAAATACTTTACAGCCTATGTTCATCACGGATAACGCAGGTTTCTAATGGTGAAATAATTTTACAAATCGGTCTAGTAGTTTCGGAGCCTATTCGATGCAAACAAACAAACAAACAATCAAATCTTTCCTCTTTATAATATTAGTGTAGATCTACAGAAAAAAATCATCACCTTTTTCACCCCCTTGAAGGGCGATTTTTAAGAAATGCTTAAACACATGTTTCTTAGTTTTTTACCAAAAGTTTAAATTCAAATTTGTGTGAAACTAGCTCAAGAAACAAAGGACTTTCATTCAAGTTTTCATTATTTCACCCCCTTAGGAGATGAATTTTCCAAAATCCTTTCTTAGTGGGTAGTTTTGACGTGCATAGAACCTGTGTACAAAATTTCAGATTTGTATCTATAGCGGTTACGGCTCGGCGTTGATGAATCAGTCAGTCAGGACAAGCTTTTTATATATTTAGATAAGCTAATAGAATAACAACAAATACGATTAAAATTAAATAAAATTAAAAACTATTCAAGTATCAGACTCGCACGCCTTGAACACACTTCTGCGCGACTGCGAGTCCCTGACTACATAAGACTTTCCAAAGTGTTACGGAACCCTCGGTGCGCGAGTCCAATTCCCACTTGGCCGGTTTTTTTACAAATCCTTATGAGAATTATTCGTCAAAGGGCGCGAGAATAGCTCTCCAGAACCGTACCTCTGTTTTTCTTTTGCGCTTTTAATATTGGTTTATCGAAAGTACTGTCTCGAAGTGTCTGTCAAGTGCCACTGGTGTCAGTTGAAGGCAGTCAATCTCGCTAGAGCGGTGTCGCTATACAAAACGAGATAAAGCGTAAACTAAGTACATGAGAGTTTTTCTGAAGTCGCTTTCTTATTTATTTATTTAACTGTTTATTGTACACATAAAATTCAAACAACACATACATTAAGAGAAAAGACAACAGGTACTGTTTATTTCAGCTTGGAAATTTCTTCCAGCAGACCTAGGCAAGATAAAAGGCACTGGAAGAGGCAGATAAACGTGCACAATTTTTTGAAGATCTAATACAAAACACAACGTATGTTTTAAAGACATTTCAAAGTGGCGTTTTTAGGGCTCTTGTTTTTTTTTCACAATTCCCGGTAACGAACACTCTTTTTCACTACCATGGGTTAGCTGGAAGAAATCTCTTGTAGAGACTCGACATAGGCCCGCTTTTGTAGTGGTTTCTTGCCGATTCTTTTACACGGTTTAGATTCGCTCTATTTGCATTGTATTCTGCATGACATTCATTAAGTATTCTGTAAAGAATCTACATTGAATAATCCTTTTGTTTGTAACTTTATGTATGCTAGTAAGAATATATCCTATTATAAAAACCATATCGTCTGTCTATCTGGCTGTTTCACCTTTCACAGTGTCCGACCTTACACAGTAAAAAAAAAAACCCCCGTCCCCGTACAAAACTTGCAATTTATTTGCGTACATTTTGAACAATAAAGCAAAAAAAAAAACTGTAACACATGCAAATGTTAAACTTGGTTACCAATCATATGCAAAAGCTATAGTAGAACATATCGTATCAAAAATTTCTCTTTAGAGTTTTATTTTTTTGTTTGTTTTTATTTTAAAAGCATATTAATTCGATAATTACAAGTTTCCAAATATTTGTACAGAGTTTGTCAGATTAAAATTAATATCAAATTTAATAGGGCATTCTTCGAAGAGGATTCTGAAAATTAACATAGTAACATAATTGACTTGTCAATCTAATTATTATTATACTTCTTTATCTACCGCGTTCTCATTTTCTCCTACCATTCTTCTTCTCCTACTATTCTTTAAAAATTTCAAGTATCCCATATTTATACATTAGCTAAAAGCCTTTTCGAATCCGTTCACCGTTCCGCTCTTGGCAATATTGGAGTTATTTGAAGGCGTTAAGATCCGTTCCGTGTCTTAGCTTTTAAAAGAAGAGTAAAAACCTTTAATAGAAAGAGACCAGCAGGCTTAGCACGAGCCCCGAGATAAACGATTTGCTTAATACTTTAAAAGCCAATAAATTACCTTTGGCCCTTTGGCCCTTTATTAGAATCAATATTATGCCACTAATAAGACAGCGCGCTCTATGGGCGGTGGAGAACACTTTCCATCAGGTGTCCCACCTGCTCGTTTGCACACTTGTCACATAGAAAAAACCGGTCAAGTGCGAGTCGGACTCGCGCGCCGTAGGTTCCGATATACCTTTAGTATTTTTGGAAGCAATAAAGTCTATTTTCAGGACCGCAAAACTAAATTTGTTTGTAAAGGTTTTTTGCAGATTTCTAAAAAACTGTGCAACTTAGAATGATCGTTTTATTTTGGCTGTAAAGTTTACATAAACTTCTGTCAACTGTACTTAATTCAAATTTTTCCTTACACAAACTATCGAGATAAGGGGGGGGGGGGGGGGGGGGTATTTTTTTGACATTTTTCATCATAACTTGAAAACTAAGAAACTTAAAAATTACAAAAATGTATATTAAAATTTACAAGTAAAGTCCTTTCATATGATACCACACTCGACCTAGTAGCGACAATTTGAAATTTGGCCCCCTTTACATTAATAATCATACTTTTTTCAAATTTTTTTCATGTGCAATTAAGTTGGGCAACTATATTCTAAAACTATTCCAAATTTCAGGTCGATAGCATGAGTGGTTGCTGAGATATAGAGGTGTGACAGACAGACGGACAGATAGACAGAGCGGCACCATAAGGATTCCTTTTTTTACCATTTTGGTATCGGAACCCTAAAAACAATAAAATAATACTTATCTACAGGGTTTCTACAACACAATTTAACTAAACTTAAATACCGGAGAAGTTCGCGCGAGTCGGGGACTCAATTCTTGTCAGACTTTAGAAATTGAAATTTATCCTTATAAATCTTTAAAAGATAAGTTATAGCATATGGAAATTAACAATCAAACACTACTTTATAATTATCGAATATCAGTCTCCACTTTTGGTAAGTAAACAATAATAAAAGTCAGTGATATTGATTTTTTTGAGTGATAATTTGTCACCCGGTGATAATACAGCGTAAATTTGCATTCGTTTTAATCCCGAAGCCCAGTAATTCTACTCATGAAAACAAGCAACCCATACAAAATGAGTCGATCACGTGACCACTTTACTATGGGGAGACAAAACAATTTTTTTGAGTAAAAAGGTTTTTTCTTCGGTAAAGTTGCATGTTTTCATGAGTAGAATCACTGGGCTTTGGGATTAAAACGAATAAAAATTCACGCTGTATATTCTTTATTGCGTTACGGCTGGCACCGTGGACCGCGGTTGTAGGTGACCGCAGTAAGTAAGATGTAAGATACAAAGGAGGATGCTGCTGCCCATCCTCCAGTTTATAACCCTTAGACCCCTTAGTCGCCTCGTACGACACCCACGGGTATGTATGGGTTGGTACTATTCTTTGCCGGTACCACACGGGACAAGCGAACGCTAATAAGCGAGGTGATTATGGTACTTCCTCTCTACATTTTTCCAGCAAAAGCTAGAATTCTGGAGGGAGCTCCCTATCCTGTAGTGGACGTTTCATGGAATGTTATGATGATGATTCTTTATTGCACAACTACGAACAGAAAGGTACAAATAACAGGACATTTATTTATCTCTTCAAAAATTTCTTTCAGCCAACCCATGGTAGTCACTAGTGAGAGAGAATGTTAACATGCGGGAGACAAACACTTTTGTTAACATTGAAAATCTTCATATTACAGAATTGAGTAATTCGTTTTTAAAAAAAATCTGAAAAAAATATTCTGAAACGTGTTTATGGAATTATTGTTAATTTACAAAAAAAAACTGTGCTAGTTACAGACAACGTTATACAGAGTGTTAGGTAAATAACGTAAAAAAAATTATATTTTGCATTTTCATACAAATTGGCTCGGTCAGCTGGTCGATTTGTATGCAGAAGCAAAATTTTATTTTTGCGAAATTTCAAAAGTCGTAGAACAAAAGTTGTTCAGTTTCATGTTCAGAGCTACCACCTGAGAGGTTTTGCGTTATTTACCTAACACCTTGTATTTTCTTACTGCAATATTTCAATAACTTGTCTTAGGCCTTCTTCAATAATTTTTCTCATTTTTCGATTCATGTTATCTTACTTACCAAATATAAAAAATACCCCTTTACAACAAATAACATGCTCAAAAATTCAAATAATATCTCGTGAACATTTCACATGAACACGTGTCAAAAAGCCGGTAAATAGAGGCACAAAAATATTTCGGGCCGGGAACGGCGGGATCCGGTCCCGTTACCGGTATAGAATACCGGTGATACCGAAACTCCGGTTATGTATTGTAATGCGCCATTTTCTTCAAAGTAACACGTTTTTGAATAAACCTTTTGAATATAAAAATTCTTTGGATGTATTGTAATAAAATGCGTTGAATGAACGCGGAATATTCTAAAGAGCAAGTCTGTTAATGAATACAAGCGGGCCCAGGAATTTTCAAAATGATGGCATTTTATTTATGCATTGTAATATGGCTTTGATGGAACGTCAAACAGTGTCATTCTTAGAGCCGGGCTTCGGAAAGCACAAATGTTCTTTATGGTCGTCGTCGATCCTGACCCAGTATTCTTAAGAGGGAATCGTATCTGTGAATACATCGAGAAATAGGTATTTGAAAAAACTATAGTCATCGCGCTGCGCCCGAGTAACCGCTTTATCATGTGCGATAGGGACAACTACGCTTTTGTCTACAAAAACCTTGGCCAGATCAGTTTTGTTTTCCCCTATTTTCTCCTTCAAATCTAAGCCGATTCGATTAATTTTGATACCAATATTTAAAGAAAAAATAGATCTATGCTCGCATGTTTTTCTTTTATTTTAAAACCATTTAAAATTTGAATGGTAGTCGTCTGAATAGGGTGGCAAAATGGGGCATTTTTTTAGGTTATTTGGAAATTTACATTTCTTTTTGTAATTGTTTTTTGCGCAAAAATAAAACATAGGGGCATGCCTAGAGTAGACCTAGATTTTGTAAAAAAAACCATAGCTCTACGGGCATTATCTAGGAAGTAAACAGGGGAAAATATTTGTATGGAAAAATCCAGCTGCTATTCCCGCTTAAGTTAGTTAGGTATTTGTCCTATATGTACCTGTCGCATGTTAAGCTTGACACATTGGACTTTATACCGCGCTCATGTTATCCAGCGCAGCGTAGAGACGGAAATTGCACTGCTAGTGTCAAGCATCACCTGCTCTTGACTGGACCCAAAGAAATGCGCAATTTTTTAGCCGATAATTCAAATTCTCAACTTTTTAGGGTTCCGTACCTCAAAAGAAAAAAACGGAACCCTTATAGGATCACTTTGTTGTCCGTCTGTCTGTCTGTCAAGACCCTTTATCTCACGAACGGGTGAAGGTATCAAGTTGAAATTAATACCATATATTAGGGTCCATGAACCACACAAGATCTGAAAATTTAAATTTTTTACAACGACGCAATCAAAAGATATGGCATTTTATGTCCTCATCTCCATACATTTATTCAACATAGCAAAACCTACAGGGTACTTCCCGTTGACCTAAAATTATGAAATTTGGCAAGAAGCTAGGTCTCACAGTACAAATAAAGGGAAAAGTCTGAAATCATTAAATATTACATTTTTCCTCACAACTAATGGTAACCAATTGTGGTGAGCTCCCGTTTCAAGAACATTCATAAAAGAGAGGGGTCAAGTTGGATGGTCGCGAAGGCGATTTTTGTTTTAGTTCTATTTTAAAAACGGGAACACTTAAAAACTTGAAAATTGGTATGTTTATAGTGCATAAGCTATAAAATAACAACAAATAATAAAATTTGGTCAATCGCGTGTCGGACTCAAAAAAATTAACACATTAACTTACTGAAATTTCAACTAATACAATTATGATTATGTGTTGGTACGGAACCCTCGGTGCGCGAGTCCGACTCGCACTTGGCCGGTTTTTTTTTTTATCGTGCATCTACAAAAATGCATGATCGAAGCTCCCTGTTATTAATAAGTCCACTATGTCCAATAAGTCCGCTAGAAAGGAAGTTCCCCTTAGAAGTAAACATCAGAAGATGTAGCGTTATTTTTATAGGTAGTTCACTTGTAGACTGGCTGAATTTATAGTCCGACTCGCACTTGGCCGGTTTTTTTTTCCATGAGTGTACTAAATCCCTGTATTTAAGTATGTCTATCTGCACCTCTATACATAAAATCAGTTTCTGTTGGTTTGTATATAATGTTTATTGGACGAAAATTACAAAAATACAATTATCGAAAAGATGTTATGCAAAGGTGGACTTATCCCTTAGTGAGATCTCTTTTAGTCAGCTTTAGAGTGATAGTGTGTTGAAGTAGGATGCCAGTGTGCAAACAGACAAAAACAAGAAATAAAGTATGACTTATTTATAAGACTAAGAGAAAGAGACGCGCCGTGTAGTGCTGGCTCATAGCCAAAGCCACCCCCATTTTTACCCGTGGGTGTCGTAAAAGGCAACTCAAGGACATACCACGCGGTCTATTGTGATAGCCGCAACGCTAACAAGTGTGGTAACTAGGGTACGTTCCCTCCAAAATATGCCAAACATTTTTGCTGTGATATTCTGCAAGAAAGAAAGAAAAATAATTTATTTGGCAACTTAAACTTAGGTTTGCATGGTGGTAGGGCTTTTGTGCAAAGTCCGCCCAGGGAAGTACCACCCCCTTGCCTTTTTCAGCCGTGAAGCAGCAGTGTTTGCGCTGCTGTGTTTCGGTTTGAAGGGTAAGGGAGCCAGTGAAATTACCGGCACATGAGACATACCATCTTAGTTCTCAGGGTGGGTAACGCGCTTTACTGTCTTATTAGTGTAAAATTATTTCACTAATAAGACAAATATAAATTTACCTTCAAATAAAAATAACAATGTAAATAGAGACATTCAAAGTCAATTAAACACTGGTAAACATTATCTCAAAAATATTAAATACCCATTAAATTACGTCAAGAATGTAACGTTTAAAATATTATAAACTGGTCAAGTGCGAGTCGGACTCACGCGCCGAGGGTTCCGATATCTAGAGGGGTCCATTTTTAAGACCGCAAAACTAAATTTGTTTGTAAAGGTTATTAGCAGATTTCTTAAAATTTGTGCAACTTAGAAGGATCGTTTTATTTTTGCTGTAATATTTACATAAACTAAGACTTGTAAAAACATACAAAAATATATTTAAGAATGTACAAGTAAAGCCCTTTTATATATGTAATACCCAATTCCACCTAGTAACGACAATTTTAAAATTTACCCCCCCCCCCTATTTGGCTGCCCCTTTACATTATTAATCATATATATGTCGAAGACACGAACTGGGGGGAAGCGGGATGGCACTATGTGGGCAAGGGATAGACGTCAGGAATAGCAGAGAACACGATATTGGCCGAACTATTGGAAGTGGACATCAATAACATCTTCGACAATCGCCTAATTATTTCGAGTGTGACTTACTTGCATAACGATCACTCATCCTGACTTGCCATTGACCTCTCATACGGTATTCTCTTCTATCACGTCGTCGGTAACCACAGCGTTATGCAGGTTTCGTCGTCCCACCTGTTGTTTTATTTTAAGATTAACTAAGTGGCACAATCCTGTCAACCCCAAACGTTGGAGGCTTCAATCCTAAGGCACTATCCACGTGTTCTACTACAGAAAACTCACAGTGCACCGTGTTTTACTATCACAAAAGGTATTCGCGTATCATAACCTAAAATCTCACAGTTTAAGGCAGAAAAGATCATAAACACTTAGCTGTCATTAAAGGGTCGCTCCTGTCATCGCAGAATTGCCACGGCTCACCCGACAGCGGCTGCAGGCTTCATCTCGCGGCCAACTATCACTTTAGAACTTAACGTGGTAATATGTCGAACAAGAATGAGCTGTTGAAAATTGCGGCCTCGTCTTCACGTTGCTACGTGTTGGCTAAACTGACACAAACCACGCCCCTTTACGCGCCATTCGCAATAGTAGTACCAACCTCACGATCTAAATAAAGCCATCATTGCCAACATCATCGTCCAACATCAACAATCTACACTGGTACGGAAATTCAGTACTAATTTGACGTTTGGCGTAGCTTCGCCGTGCTTGGGCCACTGCATGGGTGCTGCTGGCACGAACGTTTGTCTTTGAAAATACCGCGGGAAATTCTAAATGAAAGTCGCTCTACGATATATATATTTTTTTAATTATTTCACGTGCAATTAAGTTGGGCAACTAGATTCTAAAACTATTCCAAATTTTAAGTTGATAGCATGAGTGGTTGCTGAGATGTACAGGTGTGACAGACAGACAGATGGATAGACAGACAGACAAAGCGGCACCAAAAGGGTTCATTTTTTACCATTTTGGTATCAAATCTTCAATACTATAATAGCACTTTTCCAGTCTCGAGTAAGGAGCTCAGTAGTGGTCAACTGTGATGATAAAATAAGACAACATAATAATATGATGAGATATTTCAGTAGCTCAGTTTAACACTTTCCATTCGGTCTCTCCAATTTTCAGAGCGAAGGTAAAATTAATGGGATTTTGGCTCGAACTAATGGAAGCTGACTTGTGTGAATAGCATATTTCGGGGAACATGGTAAGGCTTTCGCTGTTCATCCGGTTTGGAGAATTCCGTTGCCTTGGTATGTGCATTCGTTTTTAGGGTTCCAAAATGGTATTGCGATAATTATAGTTTTTATCAGAATCAAATTCAAACTTATCATTTTTCAAAATTGCTCTACGTTTTAAACTAAATAACAATCATTCTGATCAACCTTTTCAAATACATAACTCTTTGAACGGAACAATAAAATTATCAAGGTGTTTTCCTTCCAAACCAAAGATTTTGAAAAATATACCGCACAGAAGCGGAACGATTTCTCATGTCAATGACAATAATATCAAAGAAATATTTGCAGTACCGGCCACACAGGCGGAATGTCACAACAAAAAGTCTGCCGTCTGCTGAGCCTTTTGGCTGTGCCGCTTAGAGGCACAGCAGACGAAGGGGCGGCCATACGCGAGCAGGGCTTTTTGTCATGACAGCCCGCCTGTCAGTCACGGACATTGTCCTCCAGTGTGGCCGGTATTGCGAAAATTATAGTTTTTATCAGAATAAAATTCAAACTCATAATTTTTCAAAATTACTCTACGTTTTAAACTAAATAACAATCAATCTGATAACTCTTTGAATTGAACAACTATTCAAGCTGTTTTCCTTCCAAAGATTTTGGAAAATACGCGCATAGAAACGGAGCGTTTATCTCAAGTCAATTAATAATACGAAAATAATTGCAATACCGGCTACACTGGCGGGCTGTCAAGACAAAAAGCCCTGCCCGCGTATGCCTGCCCCTCCATCTGCTGAGCGCTTTGTGCTACTTCGTTAGTCTTACGGTCCGTCTGTCTATTGTTTCAAGAAGAGTTCCCTTTCGAATCTTTCAAATATAGGGTGACAGACACAAAGAAATTTGACCTCATATAGAAGTAATATATAAGAAATAATTCGTCACAAGTAGGGATGTGGGCATGCTTTCATCTATCGATAGTCGATAAGTTACACAAGGACAAATCGATGTCGAAACTTTGACCAAAAAGTTGAAGTACTAAACTTTGATAAAAGGCAAATCTGTTAAAAGCGGTGATTAAATTCATTAAAAAAAAATACTTTTTGCATTTTTTACTAAAGGTGATTTCTTACGTAGGTGTTTTAATATTAAAGATACCAAATTTCTTACTTACTTACTTACTAAAAGTAATGGACGGTAGCGGTGGAGGCAAGAGGGGTAGGAGGTGTAAAGGTTCTTTTTTTTTATTTTCATGAATATCTCTAGCTTACATACAAATTATGTAGGATTTTAAAACAAACTTTTATCCCTCAAATCAATCCCTTTGGGATGGTTTTGCAAAAATGATGAAATACGGGTTTGTGTTTTTCTTCTAAGTAGCTCAAATCAATTTTCAGGCAAAATTTCGTGTATCTTATCTTGCCTTATAACGTGGAGCTGAGTTCCTTATTGGACCTTAGAGCACAAGGAGCCTGTAGTCTTCTGGTTTCGGATAAGCTTGACCCAGAATCTTCATACGCTTGTGAGCCAAAGCGTTGCATGAGCACAAGAATTGCTTGTCAGTATTGTTTGTGGCGAAAAACTTTAAAACCTTTTTTGTAGAGAATTTTATGTAGATTAATTTAGTATTTTTATTAATTTTCTTACAATTTGTTGATTCAGGATGATTCATGCTGATTGAGACATTTCAATTTGGCGAAGACACACAAAGTTATATTTGTTTGACAGTGTCCCCATCGGGAATCGAACCCAGAATGAAAACAAAACGCGTTGAATGTTGTAAAATATAATAAATGGTACAGCAGCACTGCACTTACTTTCTCGCGATATGCAAGTAGAACTGTCAACCGCAAACTTAAATTTGTAATACCATACCTACACATAGTATGGAATTACAAACGTTTATTAAGGTTTTTCTGAAAAATGTTTTACCACATGAATTCGGAACTCAAATTGTAAAATATTAAAACAAACCAACCGTAAACGATTTCGAACAAATCACATGTTAAAATTTTGGTAGTACTGGAACATCTTTTATATGAATTTTTACAGATTTTTAAATTTCAAAACTCTGTTTCTTATGAATAGTTGTTCAGTTTTGTCGACTGTAAAGCTCTTTCAGTTTTTGGTACATCCTGTGTACTAAATTTTCCCAAAATCCAATTAAATTGAATATCCATTCAGGTAGATAACCAAAACAAAATTAAAATTATAGAAAATAATACAAACTTAATGGAGTCAATTAGGGTCAATGTAGGTACCACTAGTTGACCATTTAAGCGGTTTTATGACGAAATTCATAAAAAAACTAAATTATTAGTTCTACTCTCAGAGTCACTTCTAAAAGTTCGACTATGAATTAGTTAGGCTTGTGATATAATAAGTGTTAAGGACTTTACAAAATATGCTCTTAAAGTTTTTTTTTTTCAAATGTTACATTGCATGAACACTTCGAATAAACATAATAAAGTACTAGCTAGACAAACCCATAACTTTATTGTAAGACGCCAACATAGTTAAATTCTATATAAAATCGCGGTATTTTTAAATTTTCTTACTTTCAGTTCAAATTTAAGTTTTGGTCAGCTATTGGTGCTTGGTCATCTAGTGGTGCACTGACCCTATGAGTAAATCACAAGTTTACGTTTTGGTAGTACAGGAACACCCCTTATATGGAATCACACAGACAAACTGATGATGGCGCAAGATACCTTGCATAGAGATGCTTAGTCAAGCAAAGTTTCATAAAAATAATTTGAACTGTTTTTAAAAAAATTCAATTCTTCATTTTTGTTGAATGACAGCTACCCTCAAAATGAGAGCCAGCAAAAAACCATTCGGAAATAAAAGTCTTAAATTAAAAATATGGTGTTAATAGGACCATTCGTTTAGCCGCTAGGCCAAAGCGTGACGGACAGACCGACCAACCGACAGACGGACATTTTTAGGGGACTTGCTTAAGTGATATAGAACACATTTTTGAGAAAGTTTGTGCAACTTTTTTCACGAATACAATACCTTTCTCGCTCAGCTCGAAAGTAAAAATACTACTATCGATAAAAAATACATCACTCATAGACTCCAACATGATCCCACAAAAAACTATAAATTACAGTAAAATTCGTAACAATTTTCATATTATCTGACTGTAGAAATGATAAGTTGACATTTTTTTATGCAATATTTGTGATAATAATCCAAAAACATGAAAAATACTGAATAAAACTTACAGATGAAAAGACAAAATTTCTTTGCAATTTTCGTTTTGTTGTTTTGAAGATGTACAGCCATCAACTACACACGTTATTATTAAAAAGAACAATCACTAATATGGAGAGCAACTTAAGAATAAATTCACGATATTTTCAAGTTATTCACTACATGTTTTTTATAATTTACACAATGTTTACAACATATAATTTAGGAAATATTTTCAACCGTTAAAATCCCAACAAGTTACAATAATCCTATAAACTTTGTAAATGCAATGAACGCGTCGTTCATCTAATTTGGTAGGATGTGATCATTGACGATTTGACATGGCATGAGACATGCTAGCAGTTGTCATCCCATACTGAAAAAAAATAGCATGGTTTCTTCTCCGAGCGAAGCAAGGAGGTTTTTGTTCTGAGGACAGACATAAAAAAAATATATACTACGTTTGTTTTAATGTAGCGGGGAAGTACCATAGTCATCTCGCTTGTCAGCGTTACGGCTGGCACCATGGAACGCGGTTGTAGGTGACCGCAGTAAGTAAGATGTTAGATACAAAGGAGGATGCTGCTGCCAATCCTCCAGCTCATAACCCTTAGTCGCCTCTTACGACACCCACGGGTATGTAAGGGTTGGTACTATTCTTTACCGGCACCTCAGGGGCGTTTTACTTGTTACTCTCACATGTTACTAGTGCGCAATTATGTAATATCATTGGTGCGCAAGAGGAATTAGCGCGCACAACGTGTTGTGGTAGGACGCCATGCATCCAAATGATGTGGGTGGAACTTTTCAAACTGGACTTCAGCTTTTAATGCATTAGCACGAAATCTTCTCAACCTGGTCAGTTAATAAACACAATCCTATACCATTAAACGAGCACTATCTGTATATATATAAATATATATATATATATTTGTAATCGGTTTCTCGAAAACGGCTCTAACGATTTCTATGTAATTTAGGAGGTTTTTGGCGGCGAAAAATCGATATAGCTAGGTCTCATGTCTGGGAAAATTCATTTTCCCCGTATTTTTAAGCATTTGCATTTTAGACAAAAACCTACAGCGCCATCTGTTGGCGGGTAGCATAACTTGCTCACCCGATGATATTTTAATGTTGAGGCAGGTATTATAGAGCGAAGCTCGTTCGGCCAGGTACAAAATTTTAAGCAATGAAGAAATCTGTCCATTTGTAGCATTCAGATCAAAGAGATTTGAACCTCGCTACGCTCGGTCATAGAGGGATTTGAAGGCTTGTCAAGTGTTGCACTTTTGAAACGTCAAATTGGAACCAGGTTTGTTTTGGTTCTTTTTACACTCCTGCTAATTTAAAAAGTTATCTGATTGTTCTTTTGACAAATAGTATGCCATTGTCTTTACTTTCAGTCGTCTATGAAACTATTTGTTTTGATGTTGTCGTGAGCGAACCGGCTCTGTAGTTTTTATAATTTTACTGTTATTAAAAACTTATATCTAATCAAATAAGTGTTGTACACAAAAACCTAAATGCTGAACAATACATATATCGTACCGGCATGCGGATCTCATTCCTCTAGGAAGCAGGACATCGAAGAATTCTTATGCTTTCATTTGTAAGTAATATTTATAAGCTTATTTTGCAAAAAATATGTGTAATACTCATTAAAGTGACAACAAATTATATTAAAGTTTAGGTAATTCAATTTAAAAAACCCTTTCACAAAGAAATATACTGCAAATTTCAAGAACAATTCGAGAATATAAACATATCGAGAATGGTTTTGATTATCCGCCATTAGAGATGTAAATAGTGGTTATCGATAGTGTCTAAAAAGTTATCGAATTAAATCAGACGCTAACTTTATTCTTCTAGTACGATCTCTGTAAAGGGTTATATGGCCACAAGTCAATCTACCAAGTAATAAAAAAACTTGCCAAGTGCGTGTCGGACTTGGCATATTTAGGGTTCAGTTGTGTTGTAATATTAAAAATGAGAGAATTATAGTAACAAAGGAAGAACGTGATTCATCAATATCAATATTTGTTAGTAAATTATACATAATAATAAACATTATCACCAAAAGACAATGCAACTTTTCCCTAGACCTCTGGCTCAAAATTTTGAAAGGTAGAGTAAAACCTATGTAAATTAATAGACCTTATAATCACTAACAACTTTTTCTATGTCATCAGAATAATCATAGAGGGTGAAATTTTAGCCTACACCATTCTATGGTGTAGGCTAAAATTTTGTTTTTGTGACCCCATTTAGCTGTATGGGAGCCCACTTTTAAAAGATTTAAAAACATTTTTGACAATTCGTATGGCTTTGGGTCAACAAGATGCTTTTACTGTTAAATCATAGTCTGGCTATAAAACCTGTGCGACAGACGACGGACACTCAGACGGACATAATATTGAAGTGACGACTATAGGGCTCCGTTTGGACCCTTCGAGTGTTACAAAATAAAATTTTAAATCATATAGAGACGGCTTGAGCGTTCTGTTATCACAGCGGTGAAGTCAAAAATTGGTCAAGCTTGACAGTCGCAGCGCGATTTTAGCTTCTACAGATATTGAAATAATAGGTCTTTCACTATGAAATTGCCGAAATTTTCTTACAGATTAATGAGATCATAATCCCTATAATTCTAAAGCTATTTTTTCATTTGTCTTATATTTGAAAGTTGAATTCAAGATTAAGTATCAATTTTAGCTTTAAATAAAGTTTTAATTATTAGTTTGATTTTAAAATTAAAGGTTTGAAAACGATTCATTTTAAATGTCTTCCGATTTCATCATTAGATTTGTTATATTTTTTACTGATAATATTTTTCAAAAATTAACTTTTAGCTTCTTAAAGAAGCTAAGTTAATGTCTTCCCAATCATGCTCAAAAAATGTAGAAAATTCGGCATACAAAACGCCAATTTCATAGTTGAAGACCCGATAAGAACGGTACAAGTCCAATGTGTCAAGCTTGACGTACTCTTGACTGTACCATATCATTGGTAGTCGATATTTATTTATTTTCAGGTCCCTTCAAGTTTCAAAGATAAAGTAAAACAGCATAGCAGTGGCATTGCAACTAAGCATTAAAACTACTAAATAAACAACACTTGCAGAGAGACTTGAGTGAAAATGGTGACAAAAATAAGAATTATTTTAGGTAGTAGGTAACTTTATTAGTAGATTCATAACTTTTTAAATATACTTACGTAACGTTCTGTAATTTTATTTGTGTCTTTTCATTTACAAGAGTAAATGAAAAGACACATTTTAAGAAATTGAGAGAATAAATAAAAGCTTAATTCATTTCTGATGAATACCTTTTTTTAATAATATTAACTATAAATACAGAAATGAAAAAAAAAAACACTACGCACCCCTTGGAATAGACTCCTTCACCTAACGCGACTCGCGCCCGCGCGATTGCCGCGTTCTTTATCGAGTCTAGTTGTACTGCGTGGACGTACGTAAGTCTCTGTCATTTTCAAATTCTGACAATTTGTGGTTTCGCGCTTGATGTATGAACTGTTCGGGGTGCGCTATTATAAACATAAAGCAATTCCCAGACAACGTAGTGAAAACTGCAAGTAGTTTCCTGTCGAGTATCTCATTTTGCAACGTCAAATTTTGGTTCTATTCATTTGATTTCTCTTCAAAGAACATTATTGTGAATAGCATACAAAACATTCAAATTCAAAGATTTTTTTAAGTCACAAAATTTTTGGATTCTAACGTCTGCTCAAAGCCTCGTCAATATTTAATGTGTGAGTGTTAATACTATCGTTTTAAAAAAGTCGAAATACTACATTATCGCTATCGTCATATCGAGTGCCTGCACATCTCTAGCTGGTCAAAAAGAATTACAGCGACGTTTGAAAGTAGATAATCAAAAACATGTTTATCTCTTTTTTTCTAATATGACTCTTAACATGAGTAAAAAGCCAAGCTATAGCCGACAATTTTCGGATCCCTCTATGACCGAGCGTAGCGAGGTTCAAATCTCTTTGATTCAGATTATCCATATAATTGATCCGCCTAAAATATCACCAGGAATATGTTCCACCTGAAAGTATGCGCGATAAATTTGGAAACCAATAAAGGGGCTATTACACTAGCCGCGCAGAATAAACACGACACGGTCCGGCAAAATAAAAGCCCGCGTGGAGTGCCCGGCGCGTGATGCATGGCGCCATTTACACGCGCGTTATTATCGCCTCGCTGTGCGAATGTAGTGGGATGGACAAAAAATCGGTATTTTGTGTTTATCCTAGAGCTACTACTTGACTAATCCTCACTTCTCCCACTGCGACTTTTGATTAGTCAGGATGTCAGGGTCTACCATCATAGTCTTATCTTATCTTTGTTGTTTCCAGAAATGAAACTGGTCGTAATAATAAATCCATCTCAAGTGTGACATTGCTCTCAAGATGTACCTTACACATTCAAATTAAATATTATAAATATTTAATGTTAAAATGAAATAACCTAACTTTGACATTTTTATTATTATTATTTTTTATTAACATTAAATACATAACGTATTGCTCAATTTTTTATTGACAATTTTGCTTTAATTTTGACATTGAATAATTATAACATATTTTTTAATCATAGAATTTTTATTTCAATTGACATATTATTATTTTTTATATTGAAGTCAATTTTTGACATCATTGCTTATTTATTTTTTTTATTATTAAAATTGTTTTTGACGATCATATTTTACTCTGACATTTAAACAATTTATGTTAATCTGAATTTGCTAATATGAAATAAATAAATCTAAATCTCCATTTTCAGTGCAATATCAAACTTGAGAAGGATTCATCAAAACAACGCTTAGCGTGAGCTCAATCGCTCAAATGTCAAAGTCCTATACAATTTAGGCTGTTTTCTAAAAACAGGTCAAAGCGCAAGCAATTAAAAGATGAAGCTGACACGTAGCTAACCTTCTGTCAATACATGTAGGTACTGTATTAACAGAAGGTTCGATTTCATTTGGCCTTTGACCGACACTGTACAGGCAGCGATGGATAGACATCGAATTTAAAAAGGGGCTGGGAGATATCCGTGTGGTGCCGGCAAAGAATAGTACCAACCCATCTCCACCAGTGGGTGTCGTAAGAGGCGACTAAGGGATTATGAACCAGAGGATGGGCAGCAGCGTCCTTTTGTGTATCGTACCATCTAACATACCATGGTCACCAACAACTGCAGTCCATGGTGACAACCGCAACATTATCAAGCATGGTGACAATAGTAGTTTCTCTCCCCATTGCTCCAGCAAAATCCGGAATTCTGGAGGAAGCCCCCTGTCCTGCAGTAGAAGTTACGTGGGTTGTTACGATTGTGTCTTTCCAAGAAATTGATTTCTAAGAAATACATTTCTGATTTCTGATAATTATCCAAAACCATAATTGTGTGCTTATCTTACATTTAAAAGCTTGAAGTCTGTCATGAAAAATTACAAAATGACGTAAAGACAACTCTAGTAACAGGGAACATATAAAAATGACGGAATTTATGTTTTGTCAACCACATGAGCACGGCGGGATGTTTAGTAAATTATACAATGGAGTATATACCTTTTGTGGGGTACTCTTGATACGAGCTTTTTTACCGGATGACTGTATCTGGCTGTTTTTGTTTTTAATTAATGTAGCACCTGGCTTTACAAGTGTTTTTTGCAATGTTTATTTTCTCTTTTAATCTGTTAGGTACCAGCACAGAGTAACAAGATAGTGGATACCAGTGAGGTTCTGAGAAAGTTGTTTAGTTGTCAAAGGTGGCTAAGAAGACCCTGAACATCATGTAAGCAGCATTTATAGTTAACAGTCGCTGAAGTTCAAAGTGCTGCAAAGCCTGGAGGAAAAGCAAGTTGAGCATTTTTTTGGGGTGTCATGTTGATTCATCATTAACGAAGAACGTCCACTACAGGACAGGGACTGCCTCCAAAATTCCAGTAATGTTGCTGTTTCGATTTAGTTTTGCACAACCCCTAGGAACCACTGTGAAGTTAGCTACAAACCACTGTAATTCTCATTTGAAACGCATAGTACTGACGGAGAAGACGCAGGTTCTAATCCTGCCTGTGGTTGTCAATTTCCTAACACAGAGATTTTTCAGTTTTATTGTTGTAAGTGATTGTACAATTTTATACTTAAAGACCATAGACAATCCTTGCTTAAGACACACAGAATCTTACAAAAAAAAAACGACGCAAAGTGGAACATTCTTAAACAAAGAACGGAATAAAATATTTACCGTTGTTACCGGTATTAATCTTGCAGCGGCAAAGTGTGCTTTTACCGGTACACGTACTAATGCACTGCACCTGCCCTCTAATGCGGTTCCGGTTTTTAGCGGATGGTACCGGTTTTTCCGGTTTATTTTTCTTTTGTAAATGTGACTTACGGGCAGATCGTTCCATATTTCTCTCTTTGGAGAGGTTGGACGACTTTACAAGTCCAAAACCGAAAATAGACGTTTATTTTCAAAAAAGAGTCGGTGGTAAACAGAATAACCAAGGTATACACGTAATTTAGGAATAACTAAGGCAAGAGTGTTATCTTGCTTTGCCTGTGAAATACTCACTCCTATGTTCTTATACACATTGTTTCTACAATAGGACGAAATAAGTTTTTTTAATATGTTGAGAACAGATGCCTTCCAATTCCTGTACAAGGTCCTAGAAAAAGCGGCAGGCCCAAAAAGCGCTGGCTGGATGAAGTAAAGGCTGACTGATGGAGAACACTCTCATCACAGAGGATGCTAAAGACCGGGCAAAGTGGAAAAGTTTAAGCAGGATAGCGGACCTTAGCAATATGCCAGGATAACACTAGGCAGAAAAAGAAGAATGGAAGGAAAGATAGATAGATAGATGAACACTTTATTGCACACTAAAAACAAATTCAAATTACAATAATATATTACAAAAGTAGACAAAGGTGGCCTAATCGCTGTAAGCGATCTCTTCCAGACAGCCTTTGGGAAGAGGATTCCATTTAAGATAAATGAGTAGGAAGTAAAGATGGCAATCGTCTCTGCCCACCCCAATGGGAAAGAGACGTGGTATTTTCATAGCCGACAAAACTTGAACAACTCTCTCATGCCCACTAACCTTCTCCATTTGCATCGATGAGGATGTTTGCGAGGCATCAATACTCTACCAGTGACGTTTGAGAAGTTAATAATTAGACCATGGGCCAAAAAAGACAGTCACTGGGGGTCACACACCTTAGCCGTCTAACAGGCAATGGCACAAAACATATTTAAACTTCTGTTAAATCTTTTGCTGTCACTTTCTGTTTATATGAAAAAGAAAGTGACAGCAATAGTGACAAAATTAACTGTGAAGTATATCAGACTGCCTACGCAATTATCTTCCGCATATTTTTTTTCATGGATGTATATTATGAAAATTGCCAAAGGGACGGCCGGTATGTATTTTTACTCAGTGGTTTATAGCCGCTACTTCCATTTGCAATTTATACAAAAATACAAAACATTTTTAGGAACATTCATCAGGGTTTTAATTAAAATATATATTTCTGTTGAAATACTACAGTTTTTCTCTGAAAGCCCTGAATTATTTTTAGATTTTCCGGTTTTACGATTCCATCCTCATATTTTTGTTTAAAATGAAAATTGGCTCGCTAAAAGAAAATTATTTAAGTGTGTGTGATGGATACATGGTATAAAAAGATCCAAGACGATGATCTTTGACTCATCATCATCATGATATCCCATGAAACGTCCACTACAGGAAAGGGACTCCCTCCAAAATTCCAGCTTTTGTAAGGAAAAGAAAAAGGTATTTGATAATTCAATTACGTCACCCGTGTGGTGCCGGCAAAGAATAGTAACAACCCATCTCTACCCTTGGGTGTCGTAAAAGGCTACTAAGGGTTTATGAACCGGAGGATGGGCAGCAGCATATTTCTGTGTATCTTACCATCTTACATACTGCGGTCACCAGCAACAGCGGTCGCCAGCCGCAACGCTTACAAGCGTGGTGACTATGGTAAATCCCCTCCTAAGTACCACGTATTTTTGCTGAAGTTCTGGAGGGAGCTCCCTGTCCTGCAGAGGACGTTTAATGGGATGTTATGATTATAATGAAGCCTCTATTTCTTACCATTTATATAGGGTGACTTTTAATTAGTTCTTGATAGAATAGGGTATGAATGTAGTCATGATACTAAACAACTTTCTTCAAGGAACATAGGTCGAAATACGAAAATCAATTTTTGACCTCCCATAGAAACTGCATCAGCTGATAGGGCATTTTATATGGGAGGTCGTATTTCGACCTATGTTCCTTGGGGAAAGTTGTTTAGAATAATGAGTACATTCATACCCTATTCTATCAAGAACTTATTAAAAGTCACCTATATAAATGGTAAGAAATAGAGGCTTCATCATAATCATAACATCCCATTAAACGTCCTCTGCAGGACAGGGAGCTCCCACCAGAACTTCAGCAAAAATACAGTACATGCATATCTTTTGCTATCAAGAACTAATTAAAAGTCACTCTATATGTAAGTAGGTAAATTGTAGTCTTTGCAATTACTTATTTTCCTTTCCCTTGCCGAAAATTTCTTATAAAATAACAAGTAAGTCTTGGCTACCTATACGAGTATGAATTCGTACTTACAAAAGTTCATAGGAGGTGATAGAACTCGGCTGCAACATCCCAAATTCCCCAAAGTGCCGACCACAAACTCAATAGAGCAATCTTAGTATAACCACAAACTTATTAATACACTTTTGAAATTGAAATTGCAGCGTATGCTAAAGACAAAAGGTATGGTTTCCCTTGCGTCGATGGAAAATGGTTTGTTAGAAGTGAATCGAGACACACTGTTATGAAGTTTTTGCAAAAGTATTTTTAAAAGGAAGTTCTTGACGTTCTTGTTTCATGTGGAGCCGGCTAAAAATAGTACCTCCTGCTCTTCCCATGTCGTAAAAGGTGACTAAAGGATTATGAATGAGAGGACCGGCCACAACATTCTTTTTGTATTGTACACCGAAAAAAAATATGTCATTTTTGCATAATCTTAATAAAGTATCACACGCATTGGTGTAGTTTTTGACGCGCACCCTAGTTTATTGTGCGTATTATGCAAAGTAGTTAGTAAGCATTATTTAATGAGAATAGCATCTAAGTAGATATTAAGAGACTTCGATCTAAGACACAGCTCTGTACAAACGTCTTACAAACGTCATCATCCGTATTTTATTCATCTCTACAAGCACCACCTCACGCACAGATATAGCTGACCTCACGCAACATCCCTACGCCTGCACAAGGCACCAAATTATTGGTATAAAATAGGTGCATCGACCTTAAATACAAGGTGTAACAGAAATGGCATATGAGTATAAACCATGAAGGGTGTGATTCTGCCAATGAAACTTAACAACTTTCCCTAAGGAACTTAAGTCGAAATATGAAAAAAATATTTTTTACCTCCCATAGAAACTGAATCAGCTGATAGCACATTTTGTATGGAAGGTCAATTTTTTTTTTCATATTTCAAGCTATGTTCCTTAGAAAAAGTTGTTTCATCCTTTAGTGTTAATATACCTTTATTTTTACACCTTTTATATGATGATGTTGATACCATTTGGGTATGGAATACGGAACCATAAAATGTACTTTACTGTTTGTATGTCATCACCATTGACCTAGCTTTGTTCTGTTTTTACCAAAGAGATTTTACCACCAATGATTTTTACGGAGTCGGCTGGGATTTGACGAAGGCACTAGTTTTTACAGAGTCAGCTATCTAACCTAGGGGATTTGACGAAGGCACTGGTTTTTACAGAGTCGGCTATCTAACCTAGGGGATTTGAAGAAGGCACTGGTTTTTACAGAGTCGGCTATCTAACCTAGGGGATTTGACGAAGGCACTGGTTTTTACAGAGTTTGCTGTCTAACCTAGGGGATTTGACGAAGGCACTAGTTTTTACAGAGTTTGCTGTCTAACCTAGGGGATTTGAAGAAGGCACTGGTTTTTACAGAGTCGGCTATCTAACCTAGGGGATTTGACGAAGGCACTGGTTTTTAGACGAAAGTCTTTGACCAGTGTGTGTTGCCAGTGATGACATATGGCACCGAGACGTGGCCGCTCACGGTGGGCCTTATCAGAAAGCTCAAAGTCACCCAAAGGGCTATGGAAAGGGCTATGCTCGGAGTCTATCTGCGCGATCGAATCAGAAATGAGGAGATCCGCAGAAGAACTAAAGTAACTAACAAAGCCCTGAGAATCGCTAAACTGAAGTGGCAGTGGGCAGGGCACATCGCAAGAAGAACCGATGGCCGATGGGGCGTGAGGGTTCTAGAGTGGCGACCACGTACCGGAAGACGAAGCGTTGGCAGGCCCCCCACAAGGTGGACCGACGATCTGGTCAAGGTCGCGGGAAGCCGCTGGATGCAAGCAGCGCAGGACCGGTCGTCATGGAGTTCTTTAGGGGAGGCCTATGTCCAGTAGTGGACGTCTTTCGGCTGATATGATGATGATAATGACTGGTTTTTACACAGTCGGCTATCTAACCTAGGAGATTTGACGAAGGCACTGGTTTTTACACTGAGCGAATGCCATATAACCTGCAAAACCCAGAGGGTAAACCAGACCCAATCCAAAATTTGACTTTGCCAGGTTAGTAGACAACCTGGCTGCCAGAGTTTCCTAAGCACCAAATGACTTTTAACTTGGCTTGACGACTACTATAATTGACATTAGCCAGGACTAACGACTTAACTTGCCTTTTGAAGTACTTACCTACAGAAACGCTTTTGCTTTTGTGCCACAAGCGGTCACCCATTCGGGTTCTGACCACGGCCAACATTGCTTAACTTTCTTGATCGGAAAGAAAGAGCAACTACCACTCAGCCACGAGCGTTTCTACTTAAGCACACCCTGGATACTACATATTATATCGAGCGCGAATTTGAAATTTGAAATTGGAAGGTCGTGGAGGCCCGCATATTCAGTACAAAAGAAGCGTAGGGGTGCGGGGCAGATTGCAAGGGAGGCGGAGAGTGTTCGTTCTGTATGATAGTACGGTCAACCGCACGTCGGTAGAAACTATTTCAACTTTATTACCGCGCCATAAGGTCCAAAAGTGTTTCTGCTGACGAGCTGTTGAGTGTACAATTACTTTATTCTGTGACTTAACTGTTCGTGTGTATGCAGTTTAAAGTTCTAAGGAGTGTCGTGTCGGCTCACGGCGATGTGGCTGTCGTTTATGCCCCCAATAATTCACTGAGGAGTTAGCTGCTAACTTCTAGCACTGAAAGCGGAACTTTTGGGAATATCACACAATTGCACCGTATGAATTCCTTCCTACTCAAAATCAGAATACAATTTGTAAGCATTTTAGCCGGTCGTGTGCTGCCGACTAACAATAGTTACCAGAATAACTTTTTCATCGTCGAAAAAGGCAACTAAGGGACCTTAAACTACAGGAAGAGCAGTAGAGTGGAGTGGAGTTTTTAGAGGTGGTAGGGCTTTTGTGCAAAGTCCGTCTGGGGAAGTACCACCCCTCTTGCTTTTTTCTACCGTGAAGCAGCAGTGTTTGCACTGCTGTGTTTCGGTTTGAAGGGCAAGGAAGCCAGGAAAGTTACTGGCACATGAGACATACCATCTTAGTTCTCAGGGTGGGTAACGCGCTTTGCTGTCTTATTAATGTTTAATTATTTCATAAGGCAGTGGGTGTCATGGGCGGTGGTCACCAACTTACCATCAGGTGGCCCAACTGCTCGTTTAGCCACTTGTGACATAAAAAAAGAGTTTTTTGCGTGACAAACTTCTTAAAACACATCTCACTTTTCGCGGTGAACGTTCAAGGGGAGGTCCTTATTGAGTAATAAAAAAGTTTTATGGACTATTAAGAAGAAAAGAAGCATTTCTAACAGGCAGGTTAGCTGCTAGCCACCCAAAGCTTTATCATAGATTGGTCTGGTTTGCCATCCGAATTGCAGAACTCAGACAGTCACTCTATGTATAAGAGAATGTAAATAGCAACGCAAGCTAAGAGACTATTTTATTTAAAATCAAAGAACGATACAAAACCAATGGAAACTGATACCTCAATAGCATAAGCTAAGCGCATTTATTTATGCAACTTTACATCCCATTCTCTCCCCACATACCGCGATTAAGGGGAAATATGACCGCCCCATGCAGGAAGCGTGTCAGTTTTTATCACATAAGCGACACCGTCCTTGCCAGCTAGTTTGCAGTCAGTTTATGACCGCCTGGTACCTTGCGACCGTCTTTTATGACCAATTTGCAGCTCTCTGATGAGATAATTAAATTTCCTCACGGTCATATAATCCTGGTAGTTGGGAGATGAGTTCTGTTGCAATTCAAAGTATATAAAACTATGTGTGAGAAAAAGCGATGAAAAAGTAGCTGTCAAACTAACTTCACTCCGTCTCGATTTAGTTTTAAGAATCACTGTAACGTTAGCTATCAACCAGTCCTTTTCTCATTTTATTGTGCTATAATATCGCGCCTTATTAAGAAAACATTATCGTCCCTCTTCCTTGCTCATACAAAAAATATGAGTAATAAAGCGGCAGCCTTATCTGTTGCGAATCTCCTTGGAGAATATATAAAAAATAAAGGTTCAGCGATTGACACGAGACATAAGCAGTCGTGGTTTTCTTTCATTGCATATTTTAAATTGTATTTATTTTATGTGGCGACCGTGACAGGACACGAACCTGCAATCTTTTGGTTATACATCCCCGGTAGCTTTAACTCCAAAACTCATTATTCAAGAGACGTGGCGACGTAAGCTCGCATGGGATGAAGGGTTAACTTCCGATTTATTTAGTAAGTTCCAAGATTGGTACAAATACTTATTTCAATTAGGTAAAAATTCTGACAGACAAGGATAATAAGACTTTAACAAAAAAAATTTAATCTGTACAAGGATTAAACGCTTAGACTGTAACTGCTAGGCAACTGGACTTTTCTACCACTACGCGTCGTATATACCGGAGAATTTTCCTCGGTGTTTGGAGGAACAATTAGTGCTCTCTCCGCATTTTCAGGAATCAAAAAAGAATTATTGTTACCTGAGACTGCGGAGAGAGCACTAATTGTTCCTCCAAACACCGAGGAAAATTCTCCGGTATATACGACGCGTAGTGGTAGAAAAGTCCAGTTGATACCGTAGTTACCTACAAGAAACTTTGTGAATATGCTGAGAGCCTTCTAAGATTGGATAAATCGATAAAGGACATAATTATTAGCGAAGATTTCGAAGAGTCCGAGTTGGAACAAGAATTGGTAGGGGCTATGGTGTACAGAACAAAATGGCTGAAATTGGATGAAATCTGGTCGATAAAAAAAATGACAGAAGATGTTAAAGATGACAAAAGTCAGGGCCAGATCAGCCAAAATAAAAATCTAAAACTTCCACGACTACAGTTACAGATTTTCGACGGTGAATTGAAAAATTGGCTACCGTTCTGGGGTCAGTTCACTAAAATAAATAGTGACCAATCGATCGATAACATCGACAAGTTTCAGTACTTAGTACAGTCGATGAAAGAAGACTCTGAAGTTCGGAAGTTAGTCGAAAGTTTTCCTCCAGCCGCTTACGATGAATGCATTAAGCAATTAAAGGCGAGATATGCCAGAGACGATCTCTTGATACAGATTTATATAAGAGAAATACTGGCACTCATATTAGTGGAGAAGAAAGAATCTGTGACGTATTTATATGATAAATTAAGCGCGCAGCTCCGCGCTCTGGAAACTCTGAACGTTACAACTGATAAGTATGCAGCGTTTTTATTACCGATGGTAGAGTCCGCTTTGCCACAAGATTTGCTTCGTGCATGGGAGCGCTGTAAACCGAAAGCGCAGGACGTGGCGGCTGAGCTTACCCATTTATTAGAGTTTCTCAGAAAGGAAGTTGAGAGCGAACAGAGGATTGTTATGTCAAGAAACACATTCACAAGCAATGAGCAGAAGAATTTACACTCGGAAGATGCTCCACTTACTGCAGAATGTCTCTTTACGAGTACCAAGCCTAAAACAATGACTTGTATTTGGTGCGATAAGGATACTCATGTTAGTTTTGAGTGTTATAAGCTCCATAAAATGTCTCATGATAAAAGAAAACAAGTTTTGAAAGAAAAGAAGGCTTGCGCTATTTGTCTTAGGAAAGGACACCATCCAAAAACTTGTAAAGCGTTAGTAAAATGCTTGATATGTTCAAAGCGACACTCTACTGTAATGTGCTCAAACCTGAAAGTTGATGCAAAAGCCCCGGAAGGCGAAAAGTCAGAACAAGCTTCTTCTTTATCATCTGTTTTACCGAAAGGGCAGACTTTATTGCAAACTGTTGTGATTGAAGTAGAATACAAAGAAAAGAAGTTGCCAGTTCGTGCTTTGTTCGATTCGGGTTCTCAATGTTCTTATGTACGTGAAGACGTTGTCAAGACTCTGCAAATACCATCAGCTGGACAAGAAAAGATGACACATTGTCTTTTTGGAGGCTTAAAAACAAAAGCAAAAGAATGTAAAGTGTATGACTTGAAGTTAAACTCAGCCGACCATTCTTTTAGCTTCAATTTGTCGGCCATCAGTCAGGTAATAATTTGTGGAAATATTCCTAAAGTTAATTGTACTGATAAGCTTCTTAAGGATATACTTGTTAAGAAAAATATAATTTTGACAGACACGGGTAATATTTCCGATATAGGTTTACTTATTGGGGCTGATTATTTAGGTTTTTTGCTGTCAGGCACAGTGGTACAGTTGGAGAACGGTCTTGTTGCTATCAAAACCAAGCTAGGCTGGACTTTGCAAGGAAGACAGGTGGGTATTGATGCATGTAATAATATTTCGACTATTTTACACTGCTCATGTGAGAATAATTTGACAGATTATTGGTCGCTGGAGACTCTCGGTATCAAGGATCCCGTGGAAATGAAGTCAAAGTCAGAGGTGGTGACTGACATGTTAAATACTTTTAAAGAAAATGTAAAGTCGCTCGACGATGGCAGGTATGAAGTCAATTTACCTTTTAGGACTAATTTTGACGATTTGTTGCCTAATTTCGAGAAAGCAATTAAGCGATTAGAGTCTATGACTAAAAAACTAGTTAGTTGTGGCAAGTTTCAACAGTACGACGCAGTTTTTAAAAATTGGTTGGAGCTTGGCATAATAGAAAGGGCTGATGATAGCAACCCTGATTACGGTCATTATTTGCCACACAGACCCGTAATCAGGGAGCAAAGCTTGACCACTAGTATTAGACCGGTTTTCGATGCGTCAGCCATTGATAAAAATGGCTTAAGCTTAAACGCCTGTTTAGAGAAGGGCGATAATTTAATTGATTTGATACCAAACATGCTCAATAATTTCAGAACTGGAGTAATTGGTATCACTGCCGATATTGAGAAAGCTTTTCTCCAAATAAGTGTGGCAAGAAAAGACAGAGATTATTTAAAATTTATTTGGTATAGTGACGACACTTTAAAAGAACAGATAACTTATAGACATTGTAGAGTGGTCTTTGGTTTGACATGCAGTCCGTTTTTATTAGCTGCGACTTTGCGATATCATCTTGAAGCAACTGTAGGAACGACTGCTAACTTGTTGAATAGATCATTTTACGTTGATAACTGTATTCTCAGTGTTGATACGAAAGAAGAGGCTGAGAAAGTTATTTCAGAGGCAAAACGCATCATGCAAGCTGCCATGTTTAATCTCAGGATGTGGGTTACGTCAGACGGGTTAAATGAGGTAGGAAAAGATATGGTTTCAATTTTGGGTTTAAATTGGAATACTGTTACGGATGAACTCTGTTGTAATGTTAGTAACTTACCACCTTGTGATAAGGTTGAAAAGTTAACAAAGAGGGAACTTTTGTCTTTATCTCAAAAGATATTCGATCCGATTGGTTATACATCCCCGGTAGCTTTAACTCCAAAACTTATTATTCAAGAGACGTGGCGACGTAAGCTCGCATGGGATGAAGGGTTAACTTCCGATTTATTTAGTAAGTTCCAAGATTGGTACAAATACTTATTTTACTTGAAAGACTGTAAAATACCACGTAGGTTAACTGACAGCATCCTGAAAGGCGCTGAGGTAAGTCTTCATTTATTTTGCGACGCTAGTAAAGATGGGTATGGCGCGTGTGTTTTGTTAAGGGCTGAAAAAGCAGGACATGTGACAGTGCAGCTGGTTGCTGCAAAGTCCAGAGTAGCCCCACCTCAAAACATATCTATTCCTCGATTAGAGCTTACAGCTGTTTTGATTGGTTCTCGACTGTTGGCAAATGTGAGAGAAAGCTTGCTTCTCACCGACTGTCCCGAGTTTTGCTGGACAGATTCTGGTGTAGTTTTATGCTGGCTAAAAAGAGAACTTCCTCTCAACGTTTTTGTAAGGAATAGAGTTAAGGAAATAAAACAAAATACTAACACTAATAATTGGTATCATATTCCAGGCGAGTTTAATTGGGCTGATCTAGCTTCCCGAGGCTGCAACGCTAAAATACTTTTCGAGTGCCGCTGGTGGGAAGGACCAAAATGGTTACGCTTATCGTCTGTAGAGTGGCCACGTTCTGAGCTGACAGTAGATGAGGAAGATGTGTTAGTGGAGACCCAAAAGACTGTATGTAACGTTAATTTACTGCCTTGCGATTTCTTAGTTAAATTACAAAGATATTTTTCAAAATATTCAAAGATTGTCAGACTGACTGCGTGGATATTTAGATTTGTTCATAATATCAGATACGTAAGCGAACGAAGGAAGGGAGAGGTAACTTACCAAGAGTATGAGAAGGCCGAAAAATTTATCATAAAGTTGATACAGTCGGAACACAAAGATTTTATAGAGAAAAAGAGCGGGAATTTGTCAATGTTCACTGATAAGGACGGATTAATAAGGATCAAGTCCAAACTTTTACTGTCAAATTTACCTGAAGGGGTAAGAACTCCTTTTTTGCTCCCAGCTAAAGATCCGATCGTTAGACTGTTGATGATACAGCGACACGAACAGCTGCAGCATGCAGGTACTACCCAATTGATCTCTGATGTTCGTTCGAGGTTCTGGATTATTGGAATTCGACGACTTGCAAGGTCAGTTGTTTCATCCTGTATAATTTGCATGAGATACAGGTCAAAGCCAACACAAGCACCGACCGCGCCTCTACCTCCAGAACGTTTTATGTGCTCTGCGCCATTTCAAACGACAGGAGTGGATTTGGCAGGCCCTTTATTGCTTCGAAATAATGAGAAGTGTTGGATAGTAATGTACACATGCGCTGTGTTTCGCGCTGTTCATTTGGAACTTACACGATCACTTTCTACGGAAGCTTTTATCATGACGTTACGTCGTTTCATTGCGCGACGAGGTCGTGTAGATATGTTGGAGTCAGACCAAGGTACTAATTTTCATGGCACTAAAAACTTACTTAATGCTTTGAACTGGGATGAGATTCAACGTTACTCGACGATTCGACGTATAAGCTGGAAAATGAATGCTCCTACTGCCGCTTGGTGGGGGGGTTATTGGGAAAGATTGATTCGTATTATGAAGAACCTTCTGCGGCGTATCATTGGTAAGGCATCACTTACTTATGATGAGCTTCAAACGCTTGTCTGCGATTGTGAGGCCACTATGAATGCTCGCCCTCTAACTTATATAAATGACGATAAAGCGGAGTTGTTAGAACCTCTCACTCCAGCTTTCTTTATACAACCACTCCCGAACTCAGCAGTTGATGACCTAGACGCTATCGATTCAAAAAGTTTAAACAATCGACTTAGATATTTAATGTCCCTCCGTAAACAATTTCGAGAAAGGTTCAAGTCAGAGTATTTAGCCTTTCTGGTACAAAAGGGAAATGAAAGGCTAGATGTAATCGGAGTTGGCGATATTGTTCTTGTGGAGACAGACGAGAAGAGGATAAAATGGCCTCTAGGGGTTATAAAGGAGATGTTTGTAGGCAGAGATGGTATTGCGAGGACCGCCCGCATCCATACTACTACGGGTGACAGAGTGCGTCCTGTACAGCGATTGTACAGATTAGAAGTCTCAGGTAACAATAATTCTTTTTTGATTCCTGAAAATGCGGAGAGAGCACTAATTGTTCCTCCAAACACCGAGGAAAATTCTCCGGTATATACGACGCGTAGTGGTAGAAAAGTCCAGTTGCCTAGCAGGTACAGTCTAAGCGTTTAATCCTTGTACAGATTTCAGTTTTGGTTATAACTAAGAGTACTTTGTTTTTTTTTTGTTAAACTCTTATTATCCCTGTCTGTCAGAATTTATACCTAATTGAAGTTGGTATCACAAGAATTGTTTTTGTATAAGTTTATGTTTATTTAGTAATTTTTGTAATTTTCCGCCTTTGGAGGATGTTGCGAATCTCCTTGGAGAATATATAAAAAATAAAGGTTCAGCGATTGACACGAGACATAAGCAGTCGTGGTTTTCTTTCATTGCATATTTTAAATTGTATTTATTTTATTATCTTTGCGACTTAATTTTCCTTTGAAAAAAATTAGTATGTAATGTACTTTTGGATTGATATAAACCCCTTTTAAATGCGAGACTAATCAGAAGATGTACCTTACATTTACAAATTAAACATCTTGAGTGCAATCTCAAACTTGAGAGAGATTTAACAATCCGACCCGTAGAGTCGGAGTCGCAGGTTGTTATTGGTCCTACTGTGTCTCTATTCCTTTTATAACTCCTTGTCCCTCGTTTCTTCCGGTCAGAATTGATGCGTGTCTATATTTACGTACAGCGAGAGAAAGTTTATCTCCCCTCCACTCCATTGCTCCGACGGAGAGTGGAGCTAGAAGTAATGACATTATAAACTTCTGTGCCGTCACAGGGCATAGTCAAAAGCAATATTTATATTTATTCATTTACCATTAACAGATTTTATACTTAAGTACCTGGGTGACCGAGCTTCGCTCAGTATGATCTTACCACTTATTATCTGCCGTGCGTGCGTACTTATTTCCTAACTTTGAGAATATCGTATAACTGTCTGCATTATGGAAGATCATGATAACGCGATCTACTTGGCACAAATGTGGTACTTAGCGATGTTTCAAATAATATCTTATAGGTACAGTCAGCGTCAAATTCATATGAGCGTATATCGTAGTCAAAATGATCTGTAGTAAACAAGTTCATTTTCATATACGCAATTAAAATTGTCATATAGTTGTAAGTACCCAAAGTGTTCAAAATATCTTGGTAACATAGGTGCCAGTATTATGTTCGCGGCCGTCATCGTCAAATTGATGTGAGCAACTATAGTAGTCAAAATGATCTGAAGTATTCTAAATTTTGTTTTCTTTGGATCATTTTGAATACTATAGACAGTCACATAAATTTGACGCTGACGACCGCAAACATAATACTGTAAACCTTGTTGCCAAGATATTTTGAACACTTTGTGTGCTTTCAACTATATGACAATTCTAATGGCGTGTATGAAATTGAACTTGTTTACTACACATCATTTTGACCACGATACACGCTCACATGAATTTGACGCTGACTGTACGTTAACACATTTGCACAAAACTTGAAAAATACCTCCTAAGGCCCTGTCTATGAAATTTGCCAGAGACCGTTTACTTAATTTAATTTTAATCTGTGGCAGAGATATAATATGTTCATTATGTTACAAACATACCGTGAATTTTCTTTGATTTCGCTCCCAAAGCTCGAATTCTGCGTAAGCAAGCACAAGCAACTTCCCCGAAAAAGAAATTTTTAGACTTCAATTCTCCATACTAGTCGATTTCTTTTTTATCGATTAAGTTGCTTGATTTCTTTAGTAGGATTTGAATTTTGATTTTTTATTGTTTGCTTTGGAAGCGAAACCAATGAAAATTCACATGAACAATATAAGAAAGAAAACTTCTACGCAAACCTTTTGTCAAAACAAAAATACGCGTCAGACGAACTTGGAAATGGAAATGATTATTATATCTTTTTGTAATGATTTTTTTATTGGTACTGACGGAAAAGACGCAGGTTCCAATCCTTCATTTCATTTATTTCATTTATTCATTGCTTTACATGTAGTTACATTCATAGGTCTTATAATCAATAAAAAGATCAATACATGTACCCTGTAAGGGCATAGCAAGTGTCAAGGCCACGCTTATAAATTAAATTCAAATTATGTCCATACAATAAAAAAAAAAGAAGAATAATAATAATAACAACAAGATCAAATAATACAAATTAAGATTAAAAATTAAAAACGTGCCTGTCAAATTATTAATACCTAACCTTTATGTCAAATTAAAATACATTTATTTACAATTATCTATGTCACATTAAATTCAAGTTTTGTCGAACAATATTAGAACAAATAATAACAATAAAATCAAATATTATAAAAAAAATTAAAACGTGCATGTCAGATATCTTTGTCACACATAAACTCTTTGACCGTATAATACGCCTTTTCTAGTAGAAGTGATTTTAGTTTTCTGTTAAATACAGTGTCTTTGTCCTCGTTTTTTATATGATCGGGTATTTTGTTATAAATAGAAATAAATCTATAGTTTGGGCTCTTTTTTGTAAGTTCTAGTTTTGGTTCTATTGGTTGGACCAGGCGTTCTTTGCCACGCAGTTTAAATTCCGGGTTTAATTCACAATTAGATTTAAATAAATTTCTGTGCTGTCTAACAAATTGGCAAGTTTGCAATATGTACAATTGTACATGCATGGTAAAGTCAAAATTTTTTTGTCGATGAAATGTGGTTTGCAGCTTTCAATTTGTTTGATATTCACGAGGATACGAATGCATTTCTTTTGAAGCACGAAAAGGTCCATAAATTCAACACTATCACCCCACAATATCACACCGTAACTTAGCCACGAATATGCGTAGGCATAGTATGCAGATAGTGCAGTTTCGTAGTTAGTGTTGGCTTTTAAGACACTAAGGGCATAAATAAATTGGGACATCTTAGATTTAATTTTATTTATGTGTTGTTTCCAGCTTAGGTGAC
The DNA here is from genome assembly GCA_947532105.1 of Athrips mouffetella. Taxonomy (NCBI): domain Eukaryota; kingdom Metazoa; phylum Arthropoda; class Insecta; order Lepidoptera; family Gelechiidae; genus Athrips; species Athrips mouffetella. The sequence continues at coordinate 2,819,706 of OX383969.1, read as the reverse complement.
AGACGATTGTTATCCCTAGTAGTGAAAAATCCATAGTCTCTGAAATTCCGGTCTTTAGTTCAAAAGTTTTAAAATCTAAATTGCTTCTTTTGTAAGTTTTAAATTGAGTTATTTTTGTTTTATTTAGATTTAGTTTTAGATTATTTTCTTCTAGCCAACTACGGGTTTTGTTGAAGGCTTCTTCAATGGCTGTGAATTGGTTATCGTGTCCTGTACATTCGAAAAGTAGAGAAATATCGTCGGCGTACAAGACACTCGTTAAGTTCAGCGCTTTGGGAAGGTCATTAACGTAGAGTAAAAATAGAGTACATCCTAATACAGATCCTTGAGGAATAGAGTTACTCATATTTTTTATTTCTGACTGTACCCTGGTTATTTCACAGGTTTCCTCTTCGAAATAGTCGATTTCTACTAACTGTCGTCTATTGGATAGGTATGACTTCAGCCATTCGTAAGCTCGACCCCTGATACCATTACCGTGGATTTTATTCAACAATATACTATGTGAAACCCTATCGTAAGCTTTGGACATGTCAAGGAATAAGCCGACGGCGTATTTTTTATTATTAAGTGATTGGTAAACATTCTGAATAAACTTATATACCGCCAACGAGGTTGACCTATTTTTTCTAAACCCGTATTGGTTTTGGTGCAAGATATTATATTTCTATAAGAATTTTATTATTCTTTTATTCATTGCAGTCTCGAATATTTCGGCCACGGTAGGTAATAGCGCCTGTGGTTGTGACATTTTGCGATTTTCTACTTTTTAGAATTCCAATTCTCGAAACTATCATTAGTCAATGTCCTAGCTTTATTCCGTTTAGTTTTATGACTAGTAGCTACTTAGTAGCTACCTAGTGCTAGTAGGCTACCTAACCTAAGAGACTTGCCGGAGCATTTAAAACATTTCAAATTACTTCGATAAGAAATCTAGATATAAAACATCATTGGTTACAAAGGAAATGGTTCGCATACATATGACAGACACGGTACAGCTACCGTAACATTGTCAAAATGAATCTGTCTGTTTGTTTTTATACAACGAAAACTCTACACTACTCGTGTCCATCTCAGCAATTCCCAGTCCTAAGGTTGCCTGGAAGAGACAGCTCTAAGCAATAAGGCCGCCTTTGCGCGCAGTTACATATAAGTTGTTCTGTTCCTATCTATCTACATCTCATACTTAAACCGGATTGTAAAGTGACACCAGTCTTGTTGCTGCCGACGAAACTTTCATGAAAACTATTTTACTAAAAGGTACACCGTTTGAAAATATTTCCTTAAAGTAATATCAATTGCTCGAGTGGAAAGTGCCTGAATTCCTTCTTTGACATTATACTTCTTTGTAATCTCTACAGAATTCTTAGGTTTTTAATTTTGTAAAGACTGAATGAATATTAACGAATGTACAAAAAGAAAATACAATAAAGTGCGACAATAGAGTAAAGAAAAGTTCTCGTTGCCGTGTAGCCTTACTCCACTTTTATGAACTCGGCTACATAGCATCATCATAATAACATCCCATGAAACGTCCACTACAGGACAGGGGAGCTCCCTCCAGAATCCTAGCTTTTGCTGGAAAAATGTGGAGGGGAAGTACCATAGTCACCTCGCTTGTTAGCGTTACGGCTGGCACTATGGACCGCGGTTGTAGGTGACCGCAGTAAGTAAGATGTTAGATACAAAGGAGGATGCTGCTGCCCATCCTCCAGTTAACCCTTAGTCGCCTCTTACGACACCCACGGGTATGTATTGGTTGGTACTATTCTTTGCCGGCACCACACGAGACATAGCATACTACATAGTAAAGGGAATGACGAAGGTACTGTAGTGATCCTCCTCGAAAGCCTTCTTTTAGCAGAACTGGCTGGCGAGTATTTCTAAAATTGAATTTGATTTCGAATAATGACGTCACGTTCTGAAAACAGTGGCCAGTCAACTCCTGCCCACGGCTGGGTACGGACGTTGCTATTAGCTTTCTATATAAAAAAAGAATATAAAACATAAATGCGAACCCATTGTGTTTAAATTAACCCCGGTCCTCGTGTTCGCTATAATGGTGGAGGCGCCGTCGTGCCCCTTATGCCATTTTATGTAGTGTTACAGTTACGCGGTCACCGGTCCTAAGTAAGACAAGAGGATGCTAATAAAGAAGATGATGCCCTGTATGTGAAGAAGATGATGCCCTGTATGTGAAGAAGATGATGCCATTTGATGACCACGACGCGTCATACTTTATGAGTGCCAATTTTTATGGACACGGCACGCATAACACGTGCCGTACAACTGTAAGCTATTTTTGTATTGTCTAAAGCAGAGAATCACCCTCATCAAAGTTTTTTCATATTGTTCGTCATGCTTGAATTGGTTACAAACGTACCAATTTCGTATTCATTTGTGTTTGCAAGTCTCCAAGGCGACGGATGGCGACAGAGTAACTGCGCATGTCTTTTGGATGACAATCTGACAAAGATGTCATGTCATATTTTGTTTGTTTATAGTATTTGTTCATATTGCGTAGATAATATTACGTGTACAATATTATTCCTATAATCACGAAATATTGTCCTATAAAAAAATATAGATAAGCTCATTATGATTATAAATGCATTGTACGCAATATTGTAAATGTAAAAAAGATATATGTATGATTTTGTACTAAAATCTTTGTTAGCAGGTTTTCACTATATTTTTCAATTTTCTAGTCAAAGAACCTCTCATATAGTTAAAAGCGTGAGTTATAAATGTTTTACTTGACGATGTATGTATAGATGAAAGACGTCCAAAAACGTATTCATGGTGTCCTAACTTTATTTTGTACTTAACACTAATTCTCTTTTTCATGTTATACTATGCTCAATGAGTTGTGATATCGAGTGTCGATATCCTTGGATGCGCTTCAGCGTGTCCACATCGGTGATCGCTAACCATGAGCGACACCACTAAGATGGCTATCCTGACTGACGACTGATGGCGGACGTGCTACTTCCGACCATCGCATCGCCAGCAGAGCTAGGCTGCAAGCAGCTCTTCAGCCATCTCAAAAAAGAAGATTGTTTTAATTTTACTATCCATGTGTTAATAAATTTATTTTTTGGGTATGTTCATTAGGGTTGTAATTGCGAACGATTGCAACTTTATTGATCATCTGGGAAAGAAAAACGGGGTGTTTTTTGGATGTTTGTAATTATGATTTAATTACAATCATTCCTTGGTTTGTTTATTTTATTCTACTACCTGGTAATAAAAGATTCTTCAATGGTAAAGTGTTAAAAAGGTATAGTGATTTATTAGTAAAGGTAATCTACAGGTAACGTGTTATGATGACGGTAAACAAGTAAGTATTGGTATTTTCTTTAAAGTCTATACTACAGACATAACTTTCTAAAGATTTTTCTCATAATTTCAATAAAGAGTGGGTTCAGTTAGGATAAATGTCACAGTTTTCATTATCGGGGAAGAACATAGGTACAACTATTATTAAATCATATGTATTTAGATAGAGGGTCTGGATCAGGCTCAAGTATCGTGTTTGTAGCTGGTATGACTACGTGTATTTTTCTAGCTTTGCTTCCGCTTTACATCGGCCGCAGGTCATATGATGTTAACTAGATTTCAAATTATGATGCTTTTGGAAAAACATCACTTTTTGGGGTTAAATATTAGTTTTTGGAATCGATAATATAGGTTAGCTTGATGGGATATATTGTTGCCACTAGTTGTTATCTTGTACAACCACTTTTATGCCCATAGGGTTAGTGGGTGGCTTTTGTTGGGTCACAGTATCTTGGGAGCATCTTAGGGTAGCTTTTGTCTCAATTTAGCAACGCCTTTATTTTGTTTGAAAGAGAAAGGTATATCAATAATGTCACTGACATTATCCAGCTGCAGGCTGCATAATTTAACGCGTAGCGTTTTTCAAGCGTTTTCCTTATGTCAAATTGACTTTCATCAGCCGCAGGCTGCTAGACAAACTCAGCGTTTTTTCTATGTCAATGTCTAATGTGGGAAGTTAGGATGAGTATAGAGTAGGAAGTTTTCTTTTTTAATTTATGTAAAGGTTCCATGAATTACGAAAGAGAATGTTATATTATTGGATGTCAAACTTTATTTGTCAAAGAGCATAGTATCAGTTATTTTCTTAGAGACGTAACTAGTAAAATAATTTTAGATTTGATCTAAGATAGTTCTTTTTTTTCAAAATTTTTAAAATTGTATTTTTTGGTTTAGCAAGTAGTAAAGCGTAACACCTGTTGTGGTGTAATTTTCGGTGGTTTTGTGCACCGTAGTTCATGAGATTACCGAAACTGAAAGCAACAATGTTTTGTCACATGAGCTAGATATTAGCAATATTTTGCAGGGTTATGTTATGCTTACATTTGTAATATTTTCCACCATAGGTAGGTAGATTAGGGAATTTTTTGTACAAGATATTTCCAAGCTTCACTCGGAAATTTCTTTGCCCGGGGGGAGGATAATGTAGTGATCCTCCTCGAAAGCCTTCTTTTAGCAGAACTGGCTGGCGAGTATTTCTAAAATTGAATTTGATTTCGAATAATGACGTCACGTTCTGAAAACAGTGGCCAGTCAACTCCTGCCCACGGCTGGGTACGGACGTTGCTATTAGCTTTCTATATAAAAAAAGAATATAAAACATAAATGCGAACCCATTGTGTTTAAATTAACCCCGGTCCTCGTGTTCGCTATAGTACCTACTGTTTTTACTCTCCGAAACGCGGCAACAAATAGCAGTTCTCCAAGCCCTGGAGACGCCCGCCCATAGGCTTTTTGCCAAACAATACTTTTCTGGGTTGAGTCTTTCGCTCCCCATTGCCTGGTAACTGGCCCAATACAAAAAATAAATAAGACAAGAGGGAAGAGACAGACTCAATCCTAGATTAACAGACTCAATCCTAGATTAGGCTTTGTCAAGCTAGTGGCCAACACTGATTTAGCCAAGAGACTACTAACAGCGACTAAAATTCATCATAACATCCCATGAAACGTCCACTACAGGACAGGGAGCTCCCTCCAGAATTCTGGCTTTTGCTGGAAAAAATGTGGAGGGGAAGTACCGTAGTCACCTCGCTTGTTAGCGTTACGGCTGGCACCATGGACCGCGGTTTTAGGTGACCGCAGTAAGTAAGATGTAAGATACAAAGGAGGATGCTGCTGCCCATCCTCCAGTTAACCCTTAGTCGCCTCTTACGACACCCACGGGTATGTATGGGTTGGTACTATTCTTTGCCGGCACCACACGGGACAAAAATTAGGAAAGAAAATTTCAGATAACAGCGACTAAAATTAGGAAAGATAATTTCGATATATTAGTTGAAAAGCTTGATAAAAACGACATCTGGGTGTCTACTCTCAAAGTCCGATATATCGAAACGATACTACTCGAAACATGCAAATGCAAAACTTCGTCCCTTGACAATAGAGTAGAATATTGGTTGGATGAATTTTCAAACTGCATCCAACCAATATTCTACTCTATTGTCAAGGGACGAAGTTTTGCATTTGCATGTTTCGAGTAGTATCGTTTCGATATATCGGACTTTGAAAGTAGACACCCTGGACAGAGCTACGAGTATTAGTTAGAACAGGACGAAGCGATACGTGTCCTTGTCGCTACAATAATTTACGCTTAGACTATTATAATACTATTAGATTGATTGTTATTTATTTTAAAACGTAGAGCTATTTTGGAAAATGATGATTGAATTTTATTTTCATAAAAACTATACCTAAATTTCACAATACCGGCCACACTCGCGGACATAGTCCATGTCTGCTGAGCCTCTTAGGATCAAAGATTAAATGAAGTATAACGCGACTGGATTGTTGTACTCGTATGGTCTGTACATATCTTGAGACTTATCTTTTGTCCTAGAGCTAGGCCATAACGGTAATGAGATCGTCAGATTCTCTTTTCATTTCGCAGTAGGACTTGAAATCTAATTCTTTGAGCGCACTTGTAATGGCTTTTAGTTCTATATTTTATCATTTTTCTCTTTTCAAATATTTCATTGTTAAGTTTCTTTGGAAATTCAAATGTATTTATATAGGTTGTTTGATTAAAATTTATTAGCTGCTGCAAAGTATTCTTTTAGTCCTATGATGATAACATTGACGTAAGAAAAACGCAGTTTTCAAAATCTTTGGACGATACCATTTATCATATGCTGATACCAAAAGATAATTTTACAAAGAAATGTAACAAATATATAGCCACCTTCCGCAACAATGATGGATGCTATGTACTCACTGTGCACCGCCCGCCCGCCCGCAAATAAATGCGCATGCGCAGGCAACTGCAACACAGCAACCACCCAAAAACACTCTACACGTGTTTCGCCTCTACACGAGGCATCCTCAGGAGATGTTAGACCGACCAGTGCCAAACACCGAGTGAGCATCACACTCGAAATAAAATGCTATCTTCGACTTAATCCAAACTTTTTTAATCTGGCATCATCATCATCATAACATCCCATGAGATGTCCACTACAGGACAGGGAGCTCCCTCCAGAATTCTAGCTTTTGCTGGAAAAATATGGACGGGAAGTACCATAGTCACCTCGCTTGTCAACGTTACGGCTGACACCATGGACCACGGTTGTAGGTGACCGCAGTAAGTAAGATTGTATGATACACAGGAGGATGCTGTTGCCCATCCTCCAGTTTATAACCCTTAGTCGCCTCTGACGACACTCACGGGTATGTATAGGATGGTACTATTCTCTGCCGGCACAACACGGGACATAGAAGTGAATGTTTAATCTGTAGAGGTAATTAAAGATTTTTCGTCATTTACCTTACTCATAATTATTTGAGTCCAAAATATAAACAGTTTAAAATTTTATTCTTATTACATTAATTAATACAAAAATCCTAAAAGACGGAAATTAATGACTTGCCTCTACGAAGGCCTATGTGGTTGCTATTTGGCACGAACACAGATACAACTATCCAGAAGGACCACTAAGTGCATGAAATCCTATGACGAAACGATATTGGTGTGTAAATGGGTGGACAAAACTATTAGTTGAATAAAAAAAATTAACAAAACTACAAAAACTGTCATTGTAGACGTCGCAAAAAAGTCTACCACGCCGAAGAAGGTTTGTATTAGCTATGTCTGTCAAATGCATCCAGATAGGTTGCCTCAAGTAGCCACAGAATTAGAACCAAAAGAGACATAAGAAACAATGATGCGATGATACCTTGCCTACAGGGTGTCAGGGGCAGGTTAGAACTGAAAGGGTCGTTTTAATTTATCAGTCGATAAAACAATAGTAGATTAGTAGCCAAGGGCTGTAAGGCATCAATTGCAGCCCGAGATATTTAGGCACACGAGCGCAGCGAGGGCGCCTAAAGTTCGAGGGTGCAATTCATGCTTACACCCGAGCTAACTACTCTGCTTTACATCTCGATTGTGAGGTAAGTAGGTCCTTATTACCATCAAATTGTAGGTGACCAATTAGCGCTCTAGGGTAATAATGTAGCTAGAAAAGCCCTAGGACGGTAAGAAATAAAAAAAAACACTTCACTCTTTCAAAATTTAATTACTTACCGCCCTAGGGCTTTTCTAGCTACATTATTACCCTAGAAATGAAATGAAATGAAATGAAATGAAATGAAATGAAATGAAATGAAATGAAATGAAATGAAATGAAATGAAATGAAATGAAATGAAATGAAATGAAATGAAATGAAATGAAATGAAATGAAATGAAATGAAATGAAATGCAATGAAATGAAATGAAATGAAATGAAATGAAATGAAATGAAATGAAATGAAATGAAATGAAATGAAATGAAATGAAATGAAATGAAATGAAATGAAATGAAATGAAATGAAATGAAATGAAATGAAATGAAATGAAATGAAATGAAATGAAATGAAATGAAATGAAATGAAATGAAATGAAATGAAATGAAATGAAATGAAATGAAATGAAATGAAATGAAATGAAATGAAATGAAATGAAATGAAATGAAATGAAATGAAATGAAATGAAATGAAATGAAATGAAATGAAATGAAATGAAATGAAATGAAATGAAATGAAATGAAATGAAATGAAATGAAATGAAATGAAATGAAATGAAATGAAATGAAATGAAATGAAATGAAATGAAATGAAATGAAATGAAATGAAATGAAATGAAATGAAATGAAATGAAATGAAATGAAATGAAATGAAATGAAATGAAATGAAATGAAATGAAATGAAATGAAATGAAATGAAATGAAATGAAATGAAATGAAATGAAATGAAATGAAATGAAATGAAATGAAATGAAATGAAATGAAATGAAATGAAATGAAATGAAATGAAATGAAATGAAATGAAATGAAATGAAATGAAATGAAATGAAATGAAATGAAATGAAATGAAATGAAATGAAATGAAATGAAATGAAATGAAATGAAATGAAATGAAATGAAATGAAATGAAATGAAATGAAATGAAATGAAATGAAATGAAATGAAATGAAATGAAATGAAATGAAATGAAATGAAATGAAATGAAATGAAATGAAATGAAATGAAATGAAATGAAATGAAATGAAATGAAATGAAATGAAATGAAATGAAATGAAATGAAATGAAATGAAATGAAATGAAATGAAATGAAATGAAATGAAATGAAATGAAATGAAATGAAATGAAATGAAATGAAATGAAATGAAATGAAATGAAATGAAATGAAATGAAATGAAATGAAATGAAATGAAATGAAATGAAATGAAATGAAATGAAATGAAATGAAATGAAATGAAATGAAATGAAATGAAATGAAATGAAATGAAATGAAATGAAATGAAATGAAATGAAATGAAATGAAATGAAATGAAATGAAATGAAATGAAATGAAATGAAATGAAATGAAATGAAATGAAATGAAATGAAATGAAATGAAATGAAATGAAATGAAATGAAATGAAATGAAATGAAATGAAATGAAATGAAATGAAATGAAATGAAATGAAATGAAATGAAATGAAATGAAATGAAATGAAATGAAATGAAATGAAATGAAATGAAATGAAATGAAATGAAATGAAATGAAATGAAATGAAATGAAATGAAATGAAATGAAATGAAATGAAATGAAATGAAATGAAATGAAATGAAATGAAATGAAATGAAATGAAATGAAATGAAATGAAATGAAATGAAATGAAATGAAATGAAATGAAATGAAATGAAATGAAATGAAATGAAATGAAATGAAATGAAATGAAATGAAATGAAATGAAATGAAATGAAATGAAATGAAATGAAATGAAATGAAATGAAATGAAATGAAATGAAATGAAATGAAATGAAATGAAATGAAATGAAATGAAATGAAATGAAATGAAATGAAATGAAATGAAATGAAATGAAATGAAATGAAATGAAATGAAATGAAATGAAATGAAATGAAATGAAATGAAATGAAATGAAATGAAATGAAATGAAATGAAATGAAATGAAATGAAATGAAATGAAATGAAATGAAATGAAATGAAATATATTTATTTGCACGCAAACACGGTATGTTACAGCTGTTAAAGTGAAAAAAAAAGTACAAGCGTGGTGCACCAACAAGTTGGTATGCAAATTTTTTAAAAAGAATGAATGAAATATTATTTATAAGGTAATGTCAAATATAAAATGTCAAAATAAAAATGTCAAATAAAACTCTAAATGTCAAATAAAAAAATAAAAAAAATCTTAATAAATTAAATGTGATGTATGTCATTTCATATTGGACGCCACCTATTAAAGTCGAAATTTACAAATTCTGTCACAGAATAAAAACAATTTATTACAAGCATGTTGTGAAGAAGTTTTTTAAATTTGATTTCCGGTAATAATTTTAGAGAGTCTGGTAAAAGATTGTACAGCTTTACACACATATTTGAACTGTTTCTGGCAAAAGTAGTGGTAGTATGCGTAGTGCTGGCTAACCTGTTAGGGTACCTTGTTCGAAAGCTGTAATTCCTGTTCTCAAAGAGGTTTTGGTTCTTTTTAACAAACGTACACGCCTCGTAAATATACATTGAGGGTAGAGTCAGGAGATTCAGCCCCCTGAACAGAGGTCTGTATGGTTCTATCGGCCCTGCACCACACATGGCTCTCACACACTTTTTCTGTATAATGAACAGTTTATGGATTTCTACAGAGTTCCCCCACATTATTAGTCCGTATCGTAACGCAGAACACACATAGCCATGGTACGCTATAAGTGCAGTCTTTTCATTGCAAATACTTCGCAGACGGTACAAGGCGTATATAAATCTGTTGATTTTGGTAATGACTGCCTCTACATGCTGTTTCCATGACAAGTGTGTGTCCAGCGTGATACCAAGGAATTTCGTTTCTGTGGACTCTACTATAGGAATGTTTTTAGCTAATATGGTGATGTTTTCTGGTGGTTTGTTTCTATTCATGAACTGTAAGTATGTAGTTTTCTCATGGTTAATATTTAGATTATTGCGCACTAGCCAATCAACAACTTTACTGATGGTTATATTAATTTCTGATTCATAGTCTAGATCAGGGGTTTTGCATATTGAAATAGATAAATCGTCTGCAAATAGTGTGGAAGGGTATTGTGTGATGGCTGGTAGATCATTCACGTACAAGATGAATAACAAAGGTCCCAGGATACCACCTTGGGGAACCCCAACCTCGTTATGCTTTAAATCTGATCTATGATTGGAGGTTTCCGGCTGGTCACTAATATTATTTAACTCTACACATTGTGAGCGCTAATTGATCGCTAGTAGAACGCTAATTGGTCACCTACAAGCCCCATTTGGTGGTAATAAGGACTTACTTACCGAATATGAGATATGTAAAACAACTTTTAGATAGATAGAACATAACACGGAAACAAATTGTATAGAAAAGAAAACCTTGAGCTAATGTGGGTAATGGCGGCGTCATCGCTACTCGTACTAGCGACCTTTTACTAAGAAACATAAAAAAATCGGCCTCTCCATACAAACTGTCCAATAAAATTTGTAATTGTGTATAGAGCGGATGATTTCTTTTTCATTTCCGATGGTATGTTTCTTAGAGAAAGTTGTTCAGTTTCATCGACTGATCATGCCCTTTAAATGTTTGCCTACCTGTCCCTTACACCCTGTACAATAAACAACTTTCTAAAGGTCTGGCAGTTGTAAGCTGACAAGACAACACAGATGATTAGCAAGATTTATAATAACATTTCTCAAAATATTATTGACGTACCTGGCTACAACAGCTTTAAATATAAATTAAAACAATGGCTGATCGAGCAGGCCTTCTATTCTGTCGATGAATTTTTGACATAATCAAATTTAATAACTATACATTATTATAATGATTATTTATTTATTACTATAAACATATAGTAAATATACAATTTTTGACCTGTAAATTTTAAACATTTTACCAAATAAAGATATGATATGATATGATAGCGCAGGAGCAGGATACATTACAGACTACATGAAGAAACACAACTAATGGCACTTTCACTAAGACTGCATGAAGTCGTTAGATTCGTGTGTATTTTAGCGTGTATAGTATAAGGTGCGTACTTATAAATCATTAGATTCGTGTGTATTTTGGTTTGTATAGTATAAGGTGCCTATTCTAGGACGCCCTAATCAAGTATGTTATTCGGACTGTAAAACTGAAAAGCTTTTCCCACGGAAAATAAGTCTAAAAGTGAAAAATAAATTTTATTTCCATAGAAAGTTCATCAGCTGATATCGCATTTTGTATGGGAGGTCAATTTTATTTTCGTATTTTGACCTATGTTCCTCGGGGAAAATCGTTCAACGCAGTTGACTAAGAAGGACCCTTTATTCAGGGTGTAAATGCATAACCGTACCTACAACAGTTCAAGGGTGTGCTCAGACTACGAAAGTGAACGACTTTTCCATTGAAATATGGGTCGAAATCGGAAATTTTTTTATGGCTTCTTCTTATAAACCTTCAACAGAGCCAATTTCTTCGAGAAAATTGACCAGCTTCCTGGTCTGAGCACACACTTGAGCTGTTACTCGCTTTTGAATTTTTTATTTATTTTTCTTTTATTTAATGATAATTTACACCCAGTACTAGTGCGCCTACTGTACGGTCTCTATTTTGTGGCCCAAAAGCCCGCGTGGTTACTATTTTGCTCAGAATGGCCTGTCAACTGCAAACATCAAGCAATGAAGCTAAACAAAGGGTTGATTAAAACGTGGTTTGTTCCCTTCGTTTTGTCGCCGTGTGTAAAATTGTTCATTAATTTTAAAGCGACAATTTTGCGTTCAGTTTTCGTATATAGGGTGACTTTTAATTAGTTCTTGATAGCAAAAGATATGCATGTACTCATGATACTGAACAACTTTCCCAAAGGAACATAGGTCGAAATACGAAAAACCTAATTTGACCTCCCATACAAAACGCGCTATCAGCTGATGCAGTTTCTATGGGAGGTCAAAACTTGATTTTCGTATTTCGACTTATGTTCCTTGGGGAAAGTTGTTCAGTATCATGAGTAACATTCATACCTTTTTCTATCAAGAACTAATTAAAAGTCACCCTATAGGTAGGTAAAATCGTGACGAATGAAAATCTGCGGGGGAGGCCTTTGGCCAGCAGTAGGATCTAGGAAGCTGAAAAAAAAAACCGGTCAAGTGCGAGCCGGGCTCGCGCACCGAGGGTTCCGATATACTTATAGTATTTTTGGGGGGCAATAAAGGTCATATTTAGGACCGCATAACTACTAAAAGTAAAGTAAAACACGAAAGTAAAAAAAACTAAGCAACGTCAACTATAATTAATTCAGATGTTTCCTTTCACAAACTTTGAAGATAACTTGAAAACTGAAAGTCGTAAAAACGACAAATTAAAATTTTACCCCCCCCCCCCCCTCCCCCCCTCGCCCCTATTTGGGTCCCCTTTAAAGTAATAATAATATATTTTTATATTTTTGTTTGCAATTAAGTAGGGTAATCATGTTCTAAATCTATTTCAAACTTTAAGTCGATAGCATGAGTAGACATTATGCGTCGGGAGGGTTGCATAAACCTTATGGGTTCCGTTTTTACCATTTTGGTTCGGAAAACAAAAAGGACCTTTAAACTCAATTTTAGAGGTTCATTTTAGGGTTCCGTACCTCAAAATAAAAAAAACGGAACCCTTATATGATCACTTTGTTGTCCGTCTGTCTGTCTGTCTGTCACGACCCTTTTTCTCACGAACGAGAAGAGGTATCAGGTTTAAATTGATAACGAATATTAAGGTCCATAAACCACACAAGATCTGAAAATTTAATTTTTTTACAACGACGCAATCAAAAGATATGGCTTTTTATGTCTTCATCTCCATACATTTATGCAAAAAAGCAAAACCAAACAGGGTCTTCCCGTTGACCTAAAATTATTAAATTTGGCAAGAAGCTAGGTCTCACAGTACAAATAAAGGGAAAAGTCTAAAATCATTAAATATTTAAATTTTTCTAACAACTAATAGTAACCAATCAAGGTGAGCTCCCGTTTCAGGAACTTTTCTATAAAAGAGGGGTCAAGTTGGATGGTGGCGGAGATTTTAAAATCAAAGAGCAAAAGATTTTAGTATATCATATGGTAGATAGGTACGGAACCTTAGGGCGCGAGTCCGACTCGCACTTGGCCGCTTTTTTTAAGTTTTTCGAAGCATATTTTGCGCATCCTGCTTTTGAATTTTGTTACTGGTACAGTGGCTGAGCCTCGCCATGTAACTTGTTCGTTATATAGGGTGACTTTTAATTAGTTCTTGATAGAAAAAGGTATGAATGTACTCATGATATTGAACAACTTTCCCCAAGGAACATAGTTCGAAATACGAAAATCAAGTTTTGACCTCCCATAGAAACTGTATGGGAGCTCAAATTTGGTTTTCCGTATTTCGACCTATGTTCCTTGGGAAAAGTTGTTCAGTAACATGAGTACATGCATATCTTTTGCTATCAAGAACTAATTAAAAGTCACCCTATATGTGTAGGTGTTTATTACTATATTAGAAATGTGACTGGCCCGTTTAGCGTTACTTGGTAGTAAATCTACCTTCTGGCAGGTTCTATCTCACTAGTGTTTTGTTATGTGTCTCGGTTCAATTTACTGTAGGTACCCTAACGGTCTGACAATTTTTACCTGGTACTCAACGCAATGTGTATTGCAAAATTCTGTATATTTTTGGTGATATTTTATCACTCGGTAAAATTTAAGAATTGAGTCCCAAACTTACATTCTGAAGGCTTCTTGTACCCTTTCACAAGAATACCGACCCTGTTATACTTTTAGGTACGACAATAATCCTGTCAGTTTTGACAATAATAATGATGAATTTAAATTAAAAATTTAAATAATCTTAAGGGTGTCATTCTCTACAAGGTGTAACAGAAACGGTATATCAACCCTGAAGGATATGATTCTGCCCATGAAACTGAACAACTTTCCCTAAGGAACATAGGTCAAAATATGAAAAAAAAATTTTTACCTCTCATACAAAATGTGCGATCAGCTGATTCAGTTTCTATGGGAGGTCAAAATTTTTTTTTTGTATTTCGACCTATGTTCCTTAGGGAATGTTGTTCAGTTTCATGGGCAGAATCACATCCTTCAGGGTTGATATACCTTTTTTGTTACACCTTGTATAGTGCATTAATAAAGAGAACCATATGTAAATGGCAATTAGGCCGACGTCTTTAGAGCTCGTGATGTCACATTTGTACTGAAAGCGTTTTAAGACGGGTCATCTAGCCAGTTCTACCTATACAAAAGTTTACTTTCATAAAAAGTTTTATTCTCCATACAAATTGACTGTATCAGATTTTAATTTTGTATGAAGAAAGTATTTTATTTTAATTTCGAAAAGTTGTAGCACAAAAGTTGTTCAGTAACATGGGTGATTTTCACATTTAGAATTAATGTTGTAGAGGGTACGATTATAAGTAGGTAGAGTTGTATAAAAATTACATTTCCTTTAATAAAAAACCGGCCAAGGGTGAGTCGGACTCACGCACTGAGGGTTCCGTACCACCACATAATCATAATTGTATTAGTTGAAATTTCAGTAAGTTAATCTACTAGATTTTTTGAGTCCGATACGCGCTTGACCAAATTTTATTATTTGCTGTTACTTTATAGCTTATGCACTATAAAAATACCAATTTTCAAGTTTGTAAAACAGTTTGTAAGTGTTCCCGTTTTTATATAGAACTAAAACAAAAATCGCCTCAGGGACCATGCAACTTGACCCCTCTCTTATATGAATGTTCTTGAAACGGGAGCTCACCACAATTGGTTACCATTAGTTGTGAGAAAAGTTGTGATACTTAATGATTTCAGACTTTTCCCATTATTTGTAATGTGAGACCTAGCTTCTTGCCAAATTTCATAATTTTAGGTCAACGGGAAGTATCCTGAAGGTTTTGCTTTTTTGCATAAATGTATGGAGATGAGGACATAAAATGCCATATCTTTTGATTGCGTCGTTGTAAAAAATTGAAATTGTCAGATCTTGTGTGGTTTATGGATCCTAATATATGGTAATAATATCAACCTGATACCTTTACCCGTTCGTGAGATAAAGGGTCTTGACAGACAGACAGACAGACGGACAACAAAGTGATCCTATAAGGGTTCCGTTTTTTTCTTTTGAGGTACGGAACCCTAAAAAATTGTCTCAATATGAAGTGAAGCTTGTGATAAAGGTGGTTTCCCTTCTGGGTCCTTTTCTTTTACTATTTATGAAATACCGGAATAAATAAGTGAACACCTGGACAGAGCAAGTTTTTATTACGTATCAGAAGTGGTAAGTAAGTTTATCATCATCATCATAATATCCCATGAAACGTCCCTCCAGAATTCTAGCTTATGCTGGAAAAATGTAGAGGGGAAGTACCAAAGTGACCTCGCTTGTTAGCGTTACGGCTGGCACCATGGACCGCGGTTGTAGGTGACCGCAGTAAGTAAGATACAAAGGAAGATACTGCTGTCCATCCTCCAGTTTATAACCCTTAGTCGCCTCTTACGACACCCACGGGTGTGTATGGGCTGGTACTATTCTTTGCCGGCACCAAGTGAGTTATTGGTAAGTAAGTTATAAGAAATATCTTTTTTTTTTTCTACTCTAGTCAACGGCGCAAGAGGAAAATGTGGTGGTTACATGAGTAATCACGAAAAATTGTGGCCTCAATGTCTTGGTAGTTCAATATTTTGTTGATTCCTAAAAGGTCGTCCCAAGTTCTACTAAAATAAAGAGATAGGGCAATATTTAGTATGGAAGCCACATGGCAAAAGAAGTATCTGGTTTAACCTTAAGCAGAAGTTAAATTTGCCGTGAAATAGCTACACGCAACTTTACATTCGTGAATTTAATACACCAAGGCAAACGCGTACTCGTATTCATGTTCCAAAACCACTGAACATATAAACCTAGAGGAAATTTCCAGAAGGTACGTTGCGCCCGATGCCAGCAAACGACTATATGGACAAAGAGTCCTGGTCATCATCATACCGTGTGGGTTGCAAGGTCGATGATCGGCCTCACAAACCCTGGTGTCAGAGTTGTTGAGCCGCCAAAGGCCTCTGAATATTTTTTTTCTTTTCCTTTTTTCTCATTTATTAAGGTCAACAGTTTCACAATAAAACACATGGCTCATTAACGACAACGTCCGTGGATAGAAGTCGGGACTAACAACTTAACGTGCCTTCCGAAGCACGGAATCGTCAAACTTTTCGGACAATCAGGTGATTCATTCTGCAATGTCCTAAACAAACTGAGGAGGTCGCACAAAGGATATTTTGTTTGACAGTGTCCCCACCGGGAAGAGAACCCAGAACCTCCGGATCGAGAGCCGAACGTTCTAACCACTAAACCACGGAGGCTATTACACATTCTTAATTTTAATTTCTGTGGTAAAAAGTACAAAACTGTGGTGTGAGCAAAAAGTCTTTGGGTTTGAGCCGATGATCATCATTATACTCGTAATCAGCACGTATCGACCCACTGCTGGGTATAGGATTAAAATTCTAAATCATGAGTACAACTTGAAATATTATGTTAGTCAGCATAAAATAGTTGCTTTCGACCTCATGGTACAGTCGGCACGTCTTCGTACTTTTATGAGAAAAATCAAATGGAGTGGCAGTTCTGATAGTATATGATTCTATCTCTAAATGTTAGATGTTCAGTGTCCAAAATTATAATGCTAGAATAACTTCGTTTTGCTCTAATTAACATGTCTTAAAAGCATGCGCTCGTGTCTTAAGAAATATAAATAAATTAAAGAACAGAAAATAATAATAAAATACATAAAATGGTTTTTAGGTAAATAAGTTTTATTTCTTACCACTTATTAATCAACTTTGCAGCCACGACATTAGAACCAGAGTATATTTGACGGAAAGAATAGCATTGTTTTACAAATTTGTTTTTTCTGACAGCTTTAGCCAGTTTCTTTCGCCATAGCTGCAAAATGTGTTGGTAAGCTTTGAAGTAAACGAAAAAAATCCTGACAGATTTTTCTTACCATGTTACGCTTATAAGAGCGGAAACATAATGTATTTCCCACAATGGCGCCACATTGTTTGTGAAGCGATGTAGTTTAGCTGACGTCATTAAGAGATTTTAATGTCCAACAAGGAATAAACGATTTTGATTTGATTTTGATTTGATTTCTAAGCGGATTTTTTGCATTATTGAACAATACGCTATCTTTTCAAGAGAATCAGATGAGGGTGCCAGTTTTCACACAGAGCGACTGCCAACTGATCCGATTTTCAGCCCACCAAAATGTTCCTTGACTCGGCTTGACAACTACTTACTATCATACAGCGACAGTAGCTGGAACAAAGGGCTTAGGTGCCTTTTAAGAGTTGGTGTAAGCTGAGACTCAGACGGCGGAGCGCAGCACAGAACAGTGTTTATACAGCGTAAATTTGTAATGGTTTTGCACCTGAAGCCCAGTGATTCTGCTCATGAAAACAAGCAACTTTCTCGAAGAAACATTATTTTACTCGAAAAAAATTTTTCGTTTCCCCATACAAAATGAGTAGATCACGTGACCACTTTACTATGGAGAGGCTTTTCTTTGGGAAAGTTTAATTTCATTTAATTTATTCTAAAACTGAAATTCTGTGTAAGAAATAAACATTAAATTAAGTTGCTTGTTATTATGAGTAGAATCACAGGGCATCGGGTACAAAACCAATACGAATTCGAGCTGTAGAATTATCTTTCAGTTTTCTTCGTAATAAAGCCCGTAAAAGAAGATGCGTTCTGTCTTGCCCAGCGTCATTTCAGCGACAAGAAAAAAACCCGAAATTCAAATCAATCTTGTGACCTAAGACCCTGAAAAAATGGGTAGATACCTGATTTTATTACCTCTTCCCAGCCAAGGCTAACTCAGCAATCAATACTCCCTTAGTGCCTTAGCGAAAGGGCCATAAAAACAGGACTCCTTCCTAACCACTTACCCGTTATTACCAGAATTACCACCCAATAACAATTCCACAGGCCGACCGCACTTTTAGCTCACTGTGTGGTTCAATTTATGAGAAAAAGCGGTTAATCGACAAAAGTATGATATATTTCCATTCCAGCTCCACTGCTCAACCACATTGCTCAAAGAACTGCATAAAGTTGAGCAGTGGGTAATACCAACTGCTGGTAATTGCTCAACTATGACTAGTTGAGCAGTAGGTAATACCCGCTGATCTTCGAAAGCTGTCTATTCAAGCACGCTGCGCGTTTTCGATAGGTTTCTCCAGATTTTGCGGTTGACAGTGGCAACGTGGCCGAAGACAGAAAGGGAACTTATACAAATTTGCAGAGTTCCTGGAAAGTACCTCAATATAAGGAAACGACTGTCTACATTATGAATACAATGATCCCACTTTTTCGTCGGCCACGTCGCCCACGTGTCGTGTAAAGGCGAACCACGCGTGAAGTAGAACCAACTTAAGAAGAGCCCTCCACCTGCTACGATCTTGGCATACTTCCCTCGCCATCTCTACTTCCATCAACCCTTTCTTTCGTCAGTTAAGGGTACTTTTAACTAGGCTTTTATTAAGAACGTCCTGAAGTTGGTTTCGGAACGTTCGCCGAGGCCTTCCCCTTCCAAAGATTCCATTCACTCTCGCCTGATGGATCTGCTTTGTCAATCTTATCCACGTCACCAAACCATCTCACATTATGTTTCTTCATTTTACACCACAACGATCTCTTATAACACTATTTGTAATGCTGTCACTCAATTTCACACTAGTCATACTCTTCAACACGTTCTAATTTCTACAGAACTAATTCTACTATAACGCTTCTTCTGCCACACTCTTTCAAATAACCAATGCCTACATAAAACTAGATTAAGGCTAAGTTCATATGACCACGCGGTACAGCGCAGAGACGCGCGGCGGAACCATTCACATGACAGCATAGGTACGCGCGGCAGTCTGGCCATAACGGCGGGCAGATCCATGCATCTTTCCGTCTCAAACCGCGCGGATCAAATGAACAAGTCGTAACTCGATTATAGATCTTGCATCTCGATATCGCGCGCTGTACCGCGCCGTGGCGCGCAGTTATGTAGACAGCAAATACTACGTTCGATTTGTAGTTCCTTGAGGCACCGCGCGGACATATGAACTTAGCCAAAGATTCTTTTTCTGATATGAAGAAGATTTTACGCTGGCACCAGTGCCTTGACACCTCCACCGTCTCGTTAGCGGAACTAACGCGATTTTAACTTTCTCCGCCCCTTACGATAAGGGCAATCTCTCCTATTACACCAATCGACTCTTGTCTATATGTTGAGTTCTTCTTTTAGTTCTTCTTTTACCTCAAAATACCACGCGCGTTAGGAGTTCAAATGCAGCTACAAAAATAGTTAACAAGTATTGATTTGGTAACTAAAGTCTAGCTAGGTATAGACGTCAGAAAATAAGTCATTTTGACTTCTGCGCATCAACTGACATGGCCAAAGTTATTATGTGCGACTCAGAACAAAAACCTCCTTGCTTCGCTCGGAGATGTGCGACGTCTAACTACCAATTCATCATAGTCGTCAAATACAATTTATTATTCTAAAATCGCAAGATATTTTCAGCTGTTTTATAATCATCATAACATCCCTTGAAACATCTACTGCGGGCAGGAGCTCCGTCCAAAAGACAAGCGTTTGATACAATTTAGAGGGGGAAAACCATAGCCGGCACGCGTGTTAGCGTTGCGGCTAGCACCATGGACCGCGGTTGTTGGTGACCGCAGCCCATCCTACGCATTGTAGTCCCTTAGTCGCCTCTTACGACATCAACAGACGGATTGTGGGGTAATGCTCTTTCCCGGACGGATTGCCGGACGCCACGCGGACGGCTGTTTTATATTATTTTAGTACTATTAAGTGTAGACCCTCGATTTGGGGAGTGATCTTCTTCTTCGTATAAAAAATCTATAGATAAACCGCCTAAATGAGTCCTCGCTCGCGGGGTACAGGGGCGCGGGGGTAAGACGACAAAGGGGGAACGAAAGAGGTGCGGGCGGCGGCGGGGCATTCTCATTCTCTACGCGCATCCGGCACCCGCACCTGCCCTTGTACCCCGCGGGCAAGGACTCATTTAGGCGGTACTACTATAATAGGTACGGGCCATACTAATATGAGGTTATGGTGTTATCTGATAACCCATAGATCCTCGCTAGTACCAGTTGAGGGGCGTAGTGGTCAAGAAAGCAAATGTGTCACCCACCAGTGCTTGTCTCTACCAACTTTGTACTTTGTTTCGTAGAGCGAGGTACCCGCAATTGAGCGAAAAACGAAATCGAGTGCAAACTATTATGCAACTTTTAAGCTACTAAATGACTTCAGAGATACTATCCAAAAATGAACGGCTTGCCGTGCCTATATATACCATTACGAATAAAAACATTTAAAACTTCTTAAATTCGGAGACCGCGGAGACCCAGCTATCGATTTTTTTTTATTGTCAGTGGGCTTATTCTTGACCTCGATCTAGTCTTGATGACAGATGTAAGATCGAAAAATAATCTAAGACCAGCCGGCCTATTTGCTTGACTTTAACGATCGGAAAGACAGAATAATATCCACTAGATTACGAATACTACGAACAATAATCTATAACAAATGCGCTGAACTCTATTAAACTACCATTAGTAACCTCAGCCTATCTTCGACAGCTTATCTTCGAAAACAAGGAATGTGTTTACCGGACCTTGTTTTTCAAGAACTTTTAATGTGCCCTCATGACGGATCTCTAGGTAAAGAACTTCTGTAACATCCTATAAAAATTTACAGTTCTTCCCCTGAGGCAGACCAGCCGTTCGAACGCAAGTTTGTATATTTATTCCGGTACATGGTCGCCACTCTAGAACCTTTACGCCCTATCGGCCATAGGTTCGTCTTGCGATGTGCCCTGCCCACTGTCACTTTAGCAAGTGGCGAACACGTACTGAAAGACGTAGCGCGGACAGGCCCCCTACAAGGTGGACCGACGATCTAGTCAAGGTCGCAGGAAACCGCTGATGCGAGGAGCGCAGGACCGGTCGTCATGGAGATCCTTAGGGGAGGCCCGTTATTCATAATCTAAGGGGAGGCCTATGTCCAGTAATATATATTTGTATATATAAAATACATATGCATACTATACATAAATAATACCTACTACTATGTTTCACCGACTAGTTCTAGATTCTTCTTTTTTATGTTTTGCTTGTTAGAAGAACAACAACTCGTGGCAAAAACCACTAAGTATATTTATTATGCAAAACTTTCGCGAAACTTTTAATAAGCGCTTCCCTCCTTGGATGTTGAGGAAATATCTAACGAAGACTTTTGTAGCACACTGATAAAGTTTACTTTTCAAAAATTCAAATTGATTACAGCCATCTTTATGTCTATTTCACAGTACTATTCCTGAGAGTAAATGACCTCCTTGCTCTGGTCTATTAACTGTCCCATTTTTGCGCAAAGGTTGTTATTTTTCTCTCTCTTTCTCTCTCTCGATCATCATCATATCATCATCATTGTTCTAGCAGCCGTATTAGTTGGCTAACTGTACCCTTTCCAATCATTTATTTTCTCGATGACAGCGAGTAAGAAAGATACGATAAAAGTGTGTAGGAAAGAAGTGTGATTCACGGGATATATTGAACAGAATGTATGGACTTGACAGCTGTCAAAAAGAAAATAAATACTTGGAAAGCGGTTACACGGTGATTCTGACATCAGTCAGATTGATGGGAGACTAAGGCAGCGGTTACATGGTAATTCTGGCATCAGTCTGGCTAATGTCATGGCTAATGCCAGACTGATGGTATACTGACGGTATACCATCAGTCAGCCCACAAAAACAAAAACATAATCATAAACCAATAATTCTGCGGGTTGGTCTCCCATCAATCTGACTGATGTCAGAATCACCGTGTAACCGCTAAGTTACGTGCAACCCGCGGAATTATTGGTTTATGATAATGTGTTTATTTGTTTTTATGGGCTGACTGATGGTATACTCTCAGTATACTGTATACCATCAGTCATGAATTAGCATCTGCCATCAGTTTGGCATCAGTCAGACTGATGCCAGAATCACCATGAAACCGCTATAATAGTACGAGTATAACATAGGAAATTCGAAGAGATTGCTGGTTTTTATACTGAGCAACAAATATAATTGTAATATCATTGCTGAGCAACTGCTTTTTAATCTCCGTAACTGAGAGGGTAAATCAAACGCAGCCCTAATTTAAGCTTTGCCAAGTTACTAACCTACCTGTCAAGGTTTTCAAGCCGTTCAAATGCCTGACGGTATTCGGGACAAACGGTATAACGTGCTTTTTGAGGCTGTTTTACTAATTTTGAACTCAATAATGTCCGTTTCGTAAAATTAGAATAATTGGTTTGTCTTTAAAATATCGTTCGGGATACAGGAAAATTTTGACATATACCTTTATGTCAATTTCGCATAGAGTTCCCGGAAAATGGAAAATTCATTAAAAATATATTGTAATTTATGCGAAATTATGCTTCATCGCGTAAATAACTACGTTTTCTTTTCGATTCCTGCGAATTTTGACATGGGGCTTGAAATTTTTAAAACTATATTTTGAAATTCGTACTCGTTACTGTCAGGTACAATCACTTGGATCGCTTAAACAAACTAACAATAAAACCGGAAGTCTTACTAGAAATTAATAACGTAATGAATGGTAGATTCGCAAGCGGGGCGGTCGGTAAGTGCTTGGTAAATGTTTAGAGACAATTTTAGAGGTTCTTGTTATAAGATTAAATGCTTTTGTACAATGCTATAGCTTTTGTATCGCATCATCATAAGCTTTGAAACGTCCAATACTGGACGAACTAAAGGAAAGGTGGAATTTTTTGGTATTATTCTAAAGGTCAACATACATTGAGGGGGCAATAGCAGATAAACACGTTTCCTTATACAAATCTCAGTCACGGTAACTATTTACCCTGGGTGCGTTATCTAAAAGGCGATTCGTTTTCCATACCAAATTCAAAAGACTCGCATTCTTATGCGGGTCAAAAAATGCTGTTGAAAAATGGGTGTTTCACTTCCCATCACGCTGAGGCAAGCTCCCTCGCTCGACTCATTCAAAAGGAATATTGCAAAAAAACCTTTACAAACAAATTTAGTTTTGCGGTCCTGAAAATGGACTTTATTGCTTCCAAAAATACTATAGGTATATCGGAACCCTCGGCGCGCAAGTCCGACTCGCACTTGACCGTTTATAGGGTTCTGTACCTCAAAAGAAAAAAAACGGAACCCTTATCGGATCACTTTGTTGTCCGTCTGTCTGTCTGTCTGTCAAGACCCTTTATCTCACGAACGGGTAAAGGTATCAGGTTGAAATTAATACCATATATTACGATCCATGAACCACACATGATCTGAAAATTTCAATTTTTTACAACGACGCAATCAAAAGATATGGCATTTTATGTCCTCATCTCCATACATTTATTCGAAAATGCAAAACCTACAGGGTACTTCCCGTTAACCTAAAATTATGAAATTTGGCAAGAAGCTAGGTCTCACACTACAAATAATGGGAAAAGTCTGAAATCATTAAATATTCCAACTTTTCTCACAACTAATGGTAACCAATTGTGGTGAGCTCCCGTTTCAAGAACATTCATATAAGAGAGGGGTCAAGTTGGATGGTCGCTGAGGCGATTTTTGTTTTAGTTCTATTTAAAAACGGGAACACTTACAAACTTGAAAATTGGTATGTTTATAGTGCATAAGCTATAAAATAACAACAAATAATAAAATTTGGTAAAGCGCGTGTCGGACTCAAAAAATCTAGCACATTAACTTACTGAAATTTCATCTAATACAATAATATTTATGTGGTGCTACGGTACGGAACCCTCAGTGCGCGAGTCCGACTCGCACTTAGCCGGTTTTTTTTTAATGTGACAAGTGAGCAAACGAGCAGGTGGGCCACCTGATGGAAAGTGGTCACCACCGCCCATATACTGCTAGTCTTAGTTATTTTTTTCGCTGATTAATACAAAGCTACAGCTAATGCAGTTTTTGTTAGCAATTTTTGGTGCAATATTACCATTGTGGGTGTGCGATCTATACTGTAGCATTAGCTGTATCTTTGTATTAATCAGCGAAAAATTTAACTAAAAATAGCATTAAGATGTCCCGCATAAGAATGTAAGTCATTTTTATTTAGTATGGAATACGTATCGCCTTAACAGAGAAACTGTGCTCATGAAACTGAACAACTTTGCCTGAGGAACTTAGAATACGAAAAATTTTTTTAACCTCCGATTCAGATTCAGATCTGATCATTTATTCAATGTAGATTCTTTACAGAATACTTATTGAATGTCATGCAGAATACAATGCAAATAGGGCGAGTCTACGCCGTACCGTCTCCCACACAAAATGCGTGGCTGATTCAGTTTCTATGGGAGGTCTAAGATATATTTTTCATATTTTAAACTTTGTCCCTTATGGCATTCTTTTTTTGGTTTCAGGGGCAGATCCACATCCTTCAGATATAAATAAGTTCCTCGTCTCATCAAAGCTCCAACTAAAATAAATAAATAAATATAGGAGACATTTCACACAAGGTCATCTGATCCCAACGTAAGCAAAGCTTGTAATGTGGGTGCCATACATCTGAGAAAAGTATGTGATTTTGATGCAACGGGTTGCTCGAAGCTGGTAGAGAGAGTGAGTTACTTTTTTTTGTATTTGTAAAAGATTTCACACAAAGTCATCTGATCCCAAATTAGGCAAAGCCTGATAGACATACGTAAATAGATAAATAACCAGACACAGAACAAACACTCGAGTTCATCACAGAAATTAAGTTTTCCCTGTTCGGGGAATTTGAAACATTATGTTTTATCTGTAACAAAATCTCAAAAATGTGTATATTTGTCAAATAAGCGACCCTATGTCATTATGGGCGCAATGTTTATTATAGAGCGGAGTAAAAAAAATACTTTAGAATATAAATGTTGTAGCATTGAATTTGTTAATTTATTCTGAGCTATTAACGAAGCGAAAATATCGCGTCTCGGTTTCCCCCACAAATAATCAACTCATTAACTTGGTGGATTTGCACAGCTCTGCCCCGGTTTACCCCGCATACCCTATTTGCGTGGTGTTGCCACATTTTTGAACTGAAATTGGGAGAAAAAAGGAGTACAGCGCCTTCAGAACAAGTTTGTCCTTGACGGTTATTTTCCGCGCATGGGTGACAGGCGGAGAGCCAATGAACGATTCGCTCGCCCCCTGGGGGGAGCCGCGCTCACCCCCGCGACTCATTTTTAGGGTTCCGTAGCCAAATGGCAAAAAACGGAACCCTTATAGATTCGTCATGTCTGTCTGTCTGTCCGTCCGTATGTCACAGCCATTTTTCTTCGAAACTATAAGAGCTATACTGTTGAAACTTGATAAGTAGATGTATTCTGTGAACCGAATTAAGATTTTCACAAAAAAATTGAAAATTTTAGGGCTCCCCATACTTGGAACTGAAATACAAAAATGTTTTTTTCACCAAACCCATACGTGTGGGGTATCTATGGATAGGTCTTCAAAAATGATATTGAGGTTTCTAATATCATTTTTTTCTTAACTGAATAGTTTGCGCGAGAGACACTTCCAAAGTGGTAAAATGTGTGTGTCCCCCCCCCCGTTAATTCCAAAATAAGAGAATGATAAAAATAAAAAAAAATATATGATGTACATTACCATGCAAACTTCCAACGAAAATTGGTTTGAACGAGATCTAATAAGTAGTTTTTTTTAATACGTCATAAATCGTAAACCGCAATTTACCTTTCATTCTATCAACTCAAATATAGATTTTAGTTACTTACATCACATAATAAAGTTTTTTAGCTATAAAAATACCATAACTTATACTTTTATACGTACAGGTTTACGGAACCCTCAGTGCGCGAGTCCGACTCGCACTTGGCCGGTTTTTTTACTTCTGCGCATTAACGGTCACGGACAAAGTTATTTTGTACGCAGTATACTAAGTAGTGCTACAAGAGTAATATGTCGTGCCACTTTCTTTACGCTTTTTTATGAATGCAAAATTTTATGTCTGAAAATCTTTTCTCATTAAGCGTTGGTTGAAAAACTACTTTTTTTAGTACCTACAGTTTGTGTAAAACAGTAAAATTTTGTTTTCTTTTTTTTTACTTCTGTTGCAATACCAAAACTGATTTGTTTTCTGGTCTGAGTAAATTAAATGCAAAATTTCTGCATGTGTCAAAAAATAAATGCATTTTTACAAAAACATAACGACGTTTTATTAATCAATCAAGTGTTTGGTAATAGTATTCTCTCTTGCGTTTTGTCAATCGTGTGTTAATATATTAGTAGAAGTATTTAGTTAATATAATGTCGTAAATTCAGTCTCAAGATTATGGTGTTTTTGCATGATGACGTGATGGAGAAAGATGCAGTTTAAATTCCACACAGGAGTGAAAATTTTGCTTTTCTTTTCATATTTACTTGTGGGTGTCGTAAAAGGCGACTAAGGGTTTATGTACCATCTTATATACTGCGGTCACCAACAACAGCGGTTGCCAGGCACAACGCTCACAAGCGTAGTGACTATGGTGATTCTCTTCCAAAATACCACACGTTATCGCTGGAATTCTGGAGGGAGCTCCCTGTTCTGCAGTGAATGTGTCGTGGGATGTTATGAGTAAATGAATTTCATATTTTTATCTGCTAAATAATATTTAATGTAAGAGGCTGGCCACACTGCGTTCATTTCCTTCCATTCCGCCGAGTCCTTGAAGAGATTGGTTTTAGAACAAATGCAAATTACGCAGTTCGTATTTCTGTTTAGGATAGTCACGAGATATTTATCTAAGAAAACCATTATTTACGATCTTAAGATAAATCTTATTGAAATTTTCTCTTACTTTGTGGTCTTATTAATTTACTGAGTTGGATTACAAGGCTAATGAATGAGAAAAACTAAATAATAAATATATAGGGTCCTTTTCAAATAGTGAACATAATTGTAGCATGTTACTCAGACCATGAAACGAAACAACTTTTCCTAAGAAACAGGTCGAAATACGAAAAAAATTTTGAACTCCATCAGGCCTTTGACACTCCGCACACGCGGTGCTAGAAGTAGACTGGGTGAGGCAGTCGATTTTACTTTTCTTTATGTCATCTTAATAATCAGCAGTTTGATTGAACAAAATTACATATCTTCTTGCATCTCGCTCAGTATCTCATACAAGATCATCGCCTAAGCCCACCTGTCCGCGATCACCCGCGATTTAAAAACGTGTACAAGTATCGACTTTATGCTTAGACAGTAAGGTTGAAATTTTTCGGCACCCTGCCTGGGAATGGCGTATCTGAAAACGTTAGTTTACTATTATTTAATCTGTGCTCCCATACAAAATGCGATATTTTAGTTATTAGGACCTTATAAAAAAGAAACAATGATCACCATCAAAGCCCTACAGGGGTGCCTTTTTACCTGTGTACTGGAAAACTCCTAGCTAAGAGCGGCGCTCGATAATGGAGCAATCCTATTGGAAGGAATTTTCCAGCCTAGGTTGGCAAACTCAGGTTGGCCGCTGCTGAGAAAACATGGTGAGATGGGGCTTCACAAACCAGTTGTTAAAGCACGAGCTTCGTCTCAAAACATGGCGCATTTGCTCTCTTGTAGCGTAGTTTATGTTTTTGTTTTATTCACTTTTGTTGGGCACTCTTACCCGCACTGCGAAAGGTACCAGCAGAATAACAGCGCTGCGGTTCGCCTCGCGTTTCCGTAGCACATGCTGAGCTGGGGTCTATTTAAGGTGGCGGTACAAAATACCATCGTGTTTCTTTCTTTTTAACCGACTTCAAAAAAGGAGGAGGTTCTCTATTCGATCGTATTTTTTTTATTTTTTATGTATGTTGTTCCATAACTCCGACAATAGTGAACCGATTTGAATGATTCTTTTTTTATTCAATAGGGTTTAGCTTCGAGTTGGTCCCATATAAATTTGGTAGAGATCTGTAGATGGAAAATGAGATAAAAACGGTAACTCTTCAATACACGAACAGTAGGGTAACATTGGGGGTTGTACGTCACGCAGTGATGTAAAACCCCCAATGTTGCCCTACTACAATGTCTGACACCAATATTAGTAATCACCACCGGTCTGTATTTTTTGTTTGACCTGTGTGAATAAAAAGATCCGCTCTGTCTCTTATACGAGGACAGTAAATACCCCCCCCCCCCCCCCAAGGACAGTAAATAAAAATTTAATAGGGATACTTATAGGAATACGAATAGGAATACAAATAGAGATACTAATAGGAATACGAATAAGAAAGCGAATAGGGATACTAATAGAAATACGAATATAAATGCGAATAGGTATACGAATAGGGATACTAATAGGAATAAGAATACGAATAGGAATACTAATAGGAATACGAACAGGGATACTAATAGGAATAAGAATACGAATTTGAATTCGAATGGGAATACGAATAGGAATACGAACAGGAACATAAGAAGCGTGGTTGTGGTACTTTCTTCAAAAATATACCTATTATACTAGGTACGAATTTTTGCTTTAAAATTCTAGAAGGGAGCTCCCTGACCAGCAATTGATTTTTAAACGCGATGTTATACTAATGATTATTAAGTATAAGTCGTCTAAGCCTTAGTCCGTCCGACTTTAAAGTTGTGTATGAAATTTTTAAAGACATGCTCAGAATAAAAATAGAGACAGACAGCATCGAGGTAGACCACGGCGCAGATGGTGCGATGAACTTGACGCTTTCTGAAGAGACTCTCAACAAGAGGCTCTGAGTAGAGACCAGTGGAAGGAAAGGACTAGTGGGCACAGTGGGACCAGTGGGCTTTTGCCCATCAGTGATACAACCATGGCTAATAAGATAAGAAGAAATAATAAGGGGCATTCCCATAAAAAAAAAATTGCGATTTTGGGTTAACTCTATAGTAAAGACGGTAGCACATTATAAGAGTTAAACTTGGTATGATTCTAGTGCATTAGCTAAACAGATTGTAACAGAACAGGTATATAGGTAACAACCCTGAAGGATGTGAACCTCCTCATGAAACTGAACAACTTTACTTAAGGAACATGGGTCGAAATACGAAAAAAAAAATCGGAAGTCACAGTTGATACTTGTCATATCAACGATTACCTTTTCTTCTTTTTACCTTGGCTTAGTTTAATTGCATCACGAAATTAAAGCTACGTTGGTCCTGTCTTGGAACCAGATGAATGACAATTAGTAGGTGTAGAGCGTTTCCAGTGTTTTAAAAGTTCGAGCTGATTTTCCTAAATTTTATCTTAAATAATCAGGCTTACTCCATTTTACCATACCTGCGTGGTATGTACTTAACCAACAATCTATAGTTTAAAACTTATTTGTATTACTTACACCCATTACACTAAAACTTACAAAATAAAAATAACTTTAACAAAAAGTAAAACCTCCTCCAAAAAAACCACTAAAAAGTATGAAATAAAATAAAATCATCAGTAATTAAAAAGGAAAATAACCAAACCATCTCTCATTTTAATTAAATATTATAAAAATCTATTCTTTTTGGAGTCGGTGCCAGCCAAGGCAAGACATACTCGTAGCTACTTTACGGTGCTAGTCAACTAAGTATCCTTTTGATTCAATAAGGTGCGATACTGCAAATTTTTTTTTGCCACGGCTTCAATAGTATTATAACAATTCTCCTATTCAATGAAACATGGGTTGAAAAGACATAAGTTTTTGACTGCTCATACTGAAATAACGTAAATGAACAACATAATTGTATAAAGCCCAAAAATTTTGATCCATGGAAATCTTCGAAAGTGGCTCTCTATTAGGTAAACCTCGGTACATTGTAACATAATGACCCTAATTACAAATAAAGATACTAATACAATCATAAAACAGCTCGCTGGGGGCTGAGTAAAACTTAGAAAAACATAAAAGGCAATAAAATAAAAGATTTTGGAAACTTAGAAAATCATGGAAATTTATGAATAATGAGCTTTAGATGACTTAGTAGATCTTGAAAATACATAAAAACATTATTTAAACACTTAAAAGTAGTTTTCATTACGAGTTTACAAAAGTTTCATTCATTGTAGGAAAATAGAGTTCTATACAAGAACGTTATCTTTACAATGCAGGAACGTTATCTTTACTATACAGGAACGTTATATTTTAATACAGGAACTATCTTTGAAGGCCTATATCTTCGAAACTACTGGACCGATTGAGCTGAAATTTATGCCATTATACTTCTATTTAGTAGCCCAACAAGATGCAAAAGGTCCCATCGAAATCGGAGTTAGTTGATTTTTCACATGTATGTATACCGCGATTTGACGGATCGTATTGCTGGTATATATTGAGAGGAGTCGAGACGATGAAAATGGTCTGATGGGTGACCGAACTAAATTGTATGAGTAATGATGATATGTGGGTCTATGATACTAAAGGTGTCCAAATGGATGCGAAAGGCCCTCATATGATGGAAAATATTAGAAAAAGGTATTGGTGCATGACCTTAGGGTCCGGCGCATACTCCTCTTGTCCGATGTATATAAATATGAGTGCTTCGCGCAGAAATGTATCGGACGCGCCATAATGGTGGTTGGTGATGCATGGCAAGTAAAATAGACTCAAATATCATGAGAGCTCCTCTCATATAAGGGTGGTTTATGTCATCCGCCTTTTCGAACGCAAATGTCGGGGCAAGTTGGGAGCTGTTTACGATGTTGTCGAAGGAGTGTGGTACTGTTCCGAGTAAAGCAGAGATTGTGTTATCGAGACGTGAAAATCCGTTACACGAGTCGATGCTTGCTTGGCAGTTGCGGCACTTTCGACGATGACGAGTTTACAGTTTCCTTGTGTTTTGTACGATGAGGGCATCATGTGGCGGCGCGCCTGGAGTTCGCTATCGTGAGCTGCTCGTCGGCATTACACAACTATCTTGCGTAACACTGTTCTGCTAATAGTGCGTTGAAGGATGGAAGTCCGTATCCTGAGTGCTATGAACAGTACGGCCACGGTGATGATACGTTGGTTTCATCATTGGAAATATCCAAAAGTATGTCTCCGATGTATCGATCACTATTTTTATTCATTAAACTGACACTAAGGTTAGTAGTTGGAGCATGTCTTCGGCGTTCGTCCGGAGATCTTGGAAGTTCAGTCTAGCACCTGAGATTAACATCTACGAAGTAGAGACTTGCCTCTGAAGTAGATGCGGTATAGCCGGTAACCTAGTAATACTGAAAGACTGACGTCGATCTGACTCTGTGCTTCGGCGTGGAATCACGATTAGTCGACTTTTCAGTATGAATATGGGAACAACTCGCTCTATCCGTTTCTCGGATGCAGATTGAACATTGAGTGATCTGGATGAGTGTTGGAGATGTGATCTGGCGAAGACTTTCTCAAGCCTTCGGGGACTGTTCTTCGGGATGGAACCTGAAGCCATGTTGGTACTCCCGTATTGACATGCTCGAGTCTAGAAACTCCCTCGCTGGAACGTGCTGTCATCACATCTCTGATGAGCATAACTATGTTAATAAAATCCACGAATGAACGAGATACAAACGCCTCATATGTCCTATGGCAACTGTGTAATAGCCAGGACTTACATGAGTAAATTCCATACTATCATATGAGTGCGCGCGAGTCGCGTAGAAGCTGAAAAATAAAATAAGGCGTAAAGTAATAAATGTTATGCAAAGCTCATACAGTGTGGGTGACAGTATTCAGTACGCTTGGTTCGAGGATCGAGACTCTTAGGGACTGACTGACATTCCCTGTTCTTGTGGTTTTACCACTATCTCGAATAACAAACCTTTAGATAGATCTAAGTCCTTCGGGGCTCTTCAACATAAAGCAATTACATTGCCTAAGGGCTTACCATCAAATGATCCTGTAAGGTCTTATGACCTGTGCTACGGCACTTCACAAGGCTACGGCCAGACAGACGACTCACCGATGTTCCAGAAGGTCTTACGACCTGTGCTTCGGCACTTCATTGGGCTCCGGCCTACTTTTGGCTTCGGCCACTTTTACCATTCATTAAATTGACACATAGGGGGCCGCAGCCTCGATTTCGGTCGGCTGTTGGTTCCGACGTGGAGAAATCCTCGTCCACCGATGGATTCATAATAGGCTTTTGCCTGTTCCTGGGCTTCGGCCACAACAATGGGCTCCGGCTCCAACAATGGGCTTCGGCTCCAACAATGGGCTTCGGCTCCAACAATGGGCTTCGGCTCCAACAATGGGCTTCGGCTCCAACAATGGGCTTCGGCTCCAACGGTGCTTCGGCACGGGCTCCGGCCCAAATCAAAAGACTGGCTAAGCCGGCAAAACCCTTCCCTGTGAGGGGGGAGCACATGACACACACGATATGTGAAAGTGTTGGAAGGTGCTCACCAAGTGCCGCGAGTGGCGGGGCGGCACTTCCCTCCCAATTTTTTTTATTCTTCATCCCTTTCAGGAATAGAAGAATATGGGAGGGCTAATCATCCGTGGCCTCGTATAGGCAGGGCTTTGGATGATACGGGGATGGTGTGTCTTTCATGGTTTTGCTTTTACATGAACGACACAGGGCTAGCTAGTAATTAATAATCAAATTTTGCGATAGTAATACAGAGTGGTTTTAGATTCTTTCTGATGGTTATAAAAGTAATTTAATATTTTGATTGCAAATAAAGAAATATTATAAGCACTGAAGAAGGCAGTGCTTGGATTAATAGTTAATACAAAATAAGACGGGTTAAATGGAAGTCTTTAAGATATATTACGAAACATGATTCTCAAAAAGAATTTGGGTTTCTGCTCGCAGTGTGGAGTCTTGCTATTGGATGATCATATGAAGAACATATTACGGCCTCGGAAGTCAAATATTTGATTTTCTTTTTCAGCACGTTGTAACGATGTGGGCCTACTTGGACTCCCAGGTAGATTATGTTTATACAAATCTATCGGGATCAAAGGACCAAGTTTAGAGGCCTTATAATTGTTAAGTGTAAGCACATCAATAGTATTGATGTGTCCAAGCTTAACAACTTTGCTTGGCTTTCGGGCATAAAATTGTCATAGAAGTGGATAACTCTCTAATCCCGTGCGGAATAGAATATGTCAAGATTTTGAGAAAAGATCTTGTGAATGAAACTCGCTATGATATTTGTGCGTCAGTTCAAGGGACTGCGCCGTCGTAACACTTGTGTTATGGCTAAATTAAAACCCTATAACGAGTACTTCGGTACTTGTCATCTTAGAATATGTTTATTCTATTAAGTAAGGTTTAAGGTTCAGTTACAACATTTTGTCTGTCATTTTATCGCATGTTTACTAATCAAATTAACTGGTCCGTCTTTTCATCTCGAACTTTACCTTGACTAACTTAATAATGGGACCACCTCAAAGGTAAACCAAAATAACCAGTCAGTAATTCAGCTTCTTCTGTGACAGAAGTTACTCGTACCATACTAGGAGTTGCCCGCAACTTTTTGGCAGGCACCGACTCCAAAAAGAATAGATTTTTATAATATTTAATTAAAATGAGAGATGGTTTGGTTATTTTCCTTTTTAGTTACTGATGATTTTATTTTATTTCATACTTTTTAGTGGTTTTTTTGGAGGAGGTTTTACTTTTTGTTAAAATTATTTTTATTGATTATGTGTGTTTGTTGCTATTTCTCTGTCTGTTCTTTTGTACCGCTTCTTAATAAACGTTTTATCTATCTATATATCTTGTCCATTGTCCTCCTTCACCTGTACTCACGAGGATCTGTATGACGAATCAGATAACGTCATTGAAGTGACAATGTTTTAGTTGGTGTTTTGTTTGACTATGGCATTGACACGAAGAAGTACAAGATGGTGGTACTCAAACCTTCGTCACAGAATAAAGTAATAAAGTACTATCATACAGAACGGACACTCTCCGCCCCCCTTGCAACCTACCCCACGACCCCGCGCGCATCCGCCCGCGAGATTCTCGTGGTCCTTCTGAGGGTATTTTGTTCTGAATATGCGGGCCTACGCGCCCTTTAAATTTCAAATTCGTGTCCCGGGTGTGCCTACGTCTAGTTCCTAGAAGATGAAGGGGGTTGGTTGAATTCAGAAGCACGCTGCGCTGTAGTGCACAATGCTACTATGGATAAAAGAAATACTGACCATGTCCTCTATATCATGTTATAAAGCAAAAAATGTAATGTGGAGAGTTGCAGATTTCAATGACCGCCAGAGCGGATCAAACTTCTTTATAAACTAATTTGGACTTTTCGTACAAACTGATCTTATAATTTTTAGAGGACCTGTTTCTCTGTTCTGA
This sequence comes from Athrips mouffetella, assembly GCA_947532105.1. Classification (NCBI taxonomy): domain Eukaryota; kingdom Metazoa; phylum Arthropoda; class Insecta; order Lepidoptera; family Gelechiidae; genus Athrips; species Athrips mouffetella. The sequence continues at coordinate 2,784,801 of OX383969.1, read as the reverse complement.
TAAAAACAAGCAGTAAATAATAAATTATTCTATCTTTACATTCCATAATACGAAGTAAAGAAGTTTAGTATTCTGTTGGTAGAAGTATGAGAAGTAGAAAGACAGATTGCAGATATCGATTGCTTGACTGGGCTCTTATCTGTGGCTGCAGTTTCCACTAGTTTTTACCCATTGAGTTTACAATACTAGAATTGTCCGCTGCTGTGTTATCTTTGAGTTGGTGAGAAAACAGCCAAGCTCAAGTAGGACTATGCCGAAAAAGAAAGCATATTGCAAAGTTCACCAAATTGATACCCAAAGATAGTTAGCGTTACTGGGGTAGAACACAATAACGTATGCATGAAGACATATGACCTTTTTTTTTTTTTTTTTTTTTTTTTTTTACACGGGGAAATCCGTCATGGATACACTGCCGTCCGGGGGAACGACAGTGTTATGTCAGAGTCTTACTGACTAAAACCCCGTGGTGGCCTCTTTGAAGAGGTCCCGGGAATCGCCACAGGCATACGGCCGGTACTCTTCGTGCCTTGTCGCTGCTAAAGCAGAGACCCACCTCAGGGAAGTTTTGGCTTCCCCCTAGCACCGTCTGGGTGCCACGATAGCACACGGCCACTGTGCGTTACCGTCCGCCTTGGAGTCGCTCCTTGGTTATTCCGAGCCCCCGCTCTGAATAATCACGTCTCCAAAGGTTTCCTTTTAGTCGCCTCTTACGACAGGCAGGAAGTACCGTAGCCCTATTCTAAGCCCGGGTCTACAGGGCACGAAGACATATGACCTAGATATGACCTAGCCACGACCATAATGCCACCTACGGTTACCTACGGGTATCATTACTAGCGGGATTCAACACTGTGTATCTAAAAAAGCGCTTGCCTGAGACCGCAGCGGCAAGGTCATTGCCAAACCATTAGTCTCACACAGCCAAGAACATATCAAGCTTGAAGAATTGGACTTGGCTTGAAGGATTAGACCGTTTTCTTTCAAGCTAAATCGTCGCACTGGTAGTGGCAAACACGATCTATTGTGGACTGTACTATTGCAGTTATGTCACGAGAATGTAGCTGAGTTGTCCTACTCATACTTAGTCATAGGTAATTATTAATAACTAAAATGTACTATAGAACTCGTTTGCGACAGATAAGCTTTATACAGCTTACGTCGCACGACCTTAAATTACAATTTGTAATTTATATGTTTTGGATAATCCATACTATCCATACTAATATTATAAATGCGAAAGTAACTCTGTCTGTCTGTTTGTTTGTTTGTTTGTTTGTTTGTTGCTCTTTCACGCCTAAACGGCTGAACGGATTTTGATGAAATTTGGTATGGTGATAGATGGTAACTTGGAGACGGACATAGGCTACTTTTTACCCCGGGAAAATATCTCATTCCCGTGGGAATCTACACATACAATAATACTCTAGCGGGGTTGTATCTGCTACAGCACACCGAAACTACTTAACCGATTTTGATGGGACTTTTTTTATTCAACTAAGTATCGCTGATTACAAAAACTACAACAATTTTGAAATCCAACATGGCGGACGTGAAATGCTATCATCCCTTGGGGATGAGGTTGGGGTGCGATAGAGTTGATATGTCTAAAAATCAATATGGGTGTCGTTCGTATGGTTTATCGGGTCGCTGATTACGAAAACTACAATGATTTTGAAATCCAACGTGGTGGACGTGAAATACCACCACCCCTGGGATGGGGTTGGGATTCGATAGGTTTGAAATGTCTAAAAATCAATATGAGTGTCAGTTGTATGTTTATATAAGGATAGGGATAGCGGTTAAGATGGCGTTAGGGGTAGAAGCAGGGATAGGGGTAGGGTCAGGGATAGGGAGAGGGAGAGGGGGAGGGATAGGAAGAGAGTGTAAGGGAGGGGAAAATGAGGGGAGAGAAAGGGGGATGGAGGGGTAGAGGGCGTGGGAGGGGGTAGAGGGAGGGGGGGGTAGAGGGAGGGAGAGGGGGAAGGGGAGGATGAGTGAGGGGAAGGGGGAAAGGGAGGGGAATGGGAGGAGGGCGAGGGGGGAAAGGGAGGGTGATGGGGAGAGGGGAAGGGGGGAAATGGAGGGGGAAGGAAGGGTGAGGGGGGAAGAGGGAGGGGCGAGGGAGAGGAAGAGAGAGTGGGAGAGGGTGAGGGAGGGGGAGTGGGAATGTAGGGGGGGGGATACAAAAGGATAGATAGGGAGGAATAGGGACCTTTTTTACTTTTATGAATACCTCCTCGCTACCCATTCACTTCACTCCCATTATTGCCTTCTTTTTTAAGTTCGCCTGTAACGGTTGACAATGAAAATTCCGCACTACCTACCAGTTAAATAAAATCAAAAGATAATTAAGTTTGTAGTAAGATGCATTTATTCAACTTGGATAAGTACAAATGCATCTTTTACGTAGGGATCAAGAAGGATAAGCGCTCCGTAAAATATGTTTCAATTAAGTTCGAGTTCTGTTTTTTTATAAAATCTACGCGGACGAAGTCGCGGGTAACAGCTAGTAAATATATAATAATACCTATATTAATAATAATAAGCAACAATATTAAATACTTGTAGGATCACCCTTAAATTTTTAACTTAATCAATCATTTCAGTATCGCACCAAGACTCCATCACACTTGGCTAAGGCCCGTGTGATGGTGTAAGCCTCCAAGAGGAGTGATAGGAATTAAAAATAATAATCAAAATATATATATAAGGTCCTTATGAAATAGTGAACATAATTTTAGTATGTTATTCAGACCATGAAACTGAACAACTTTCCCCAAGGAACATAGGTCGAAATCCGAAAAACCAAATTTGACCTCCCATACAAAAAGCGCTATCAGGTGATGCAGTTTCTATGGGAGGTCAAAAATTGATTTTCGTATTTCGACCTATGTTCCTTAGGGAAAGTTGTTCAGTTTCATGGTCTGAGTAACATACTAAAATTATGTTCACTATTTCATTAGGACCTTATATAATAGTTGGTTGGAATTAGCTCAGCACTGCGATTATTGGAGGATCAAAGGAAAGGTTTTTGCTTACCGCGGTGTATTTTCATACAACTCAGTGGTTGTTACAAGTTTCTACCAGTTTCCACTGGTTTCAACCGCCATTGAGAGCCCGCGGCGCCTTCGACTTTCTTAATTAGCTTCTGCGAACTGAAAAGCACGTCATTTGGATTAGTATCCGAGTGAAAAGTTTCTTATTTGGTGAAGCGATGCAGGCTTTGGTCTTAGCTTTAGTGGAAGGAGAATTTAACCTGGATGTAGTAGGATCAGGAGCTGGACATAAGTGTACCGAAAAGCGATCAGCCCACGTGCTGCACGATAAAAATGTAGGTTTGCCTGGACGCAAGCTGCCACGATATGTACAGTCAAAAACAACACAAAAAAAAACATGTTTCGTGCATGAAGACACCCCCTTTTTTTTTCATAGTTTATATTATAACTTATTTGTTATAGTTCCAAATAAAGCGTGAATTTTCATTGGATTTGCTCCCGAAGATAACCAGCAAATTTGACGAAAAAAAAAAACGTCTCCATAGTTAAGAAGTCACGTATCCACTCATTTTGTAAAATGTGAAGAGTAAAATAATATTTTTTTTGGGTAAGTTGCTTGTTTTCATGAATAGAATCACTGCATCGGGTTGCAAAATTAAGAATATTCATGCTGTATACAGCCCAGGTAAGACAGATAGACAGACCATATTACTAAGGGTCCCGATGGTTGACACCCTGGTGGTATCACCATGACATCCCATAAAACTTCCACTACAGCACACGGAGCTCCCTTCAGAACTCCAGCAAAAAGGTTTGATATACTTTGGAGTGGATTTACCGTAGTCACCACGCTTGTAAGCGTCGCGGCTGGCGACCGCTGTTGTTGGTGACCGCAGTATGTAAAGTGGTACGATACACAGAAAGATGCTGCTGCCCATCCTCCGGTTCCTCAACCCTTAGTCGCCTCTTAAGACACCCACGGGTAGAGATGGATCGTTACTATTCTTTGCCGGCACCACACGGACATGCACATACTGATGATTTTTTTATGGGACAGCTAGATTTTTTGTCGTTTTAGACCAATATTTCTTGTTCAGTTCCAAGTTAAAGTTCCGGCTTTAAAATATATTTGTAGTATTTTACACCCTGTATGATACCTACTAAGTATAAAGTTCATTATAAAATAAGGCAGTCCCATTAGATTACGTATAACCCGTCAACGCCCATAATTACTAAAGTTAAATTTAATTACAATATGAAATCTCATGTCGTTCCTCCATTATTCTTACAAAGCATTCCTTGATTAATTTCCATCAAAATCTTGGTAAAAAACAGAGACGAATCGAGACGTTTGGAGCCCCATTTTATAAAATATGTGTTGATCTAGCTAGAGAGTAATCAGGTCATCATGATTCACATATCAGTCATTTGCAGTTTGACAAATGGCTGCCTTAAAATGATGATCAGTATTGGCGACAGTTGAGGAGTGTGGGCAAAATTTATGGCGAGCTATGTGGAAATTTAATAATGTAGGTGGGTAATAATTTTTTATATTGTTTCGTGATATCTTTTTTCCAATTCAGGTAAAATAAAACACAAGTTTGATTCGATACAGACTCGCACCAACTCTCTTTGAGTTGGTGCGAGTCGAATGTGCGTGGTTTTAACTTGCTGCAACACTTCATCTGTATCACTGTATCGAACAAACGCAAATATGAACGTAGGCTCTTATTTTTTTCCTCTTCTTAATTGTATTTAGTTAATTGCTTAAAGTGGTGTAAAACATTATGATTAGGAGACAAGAATCTCTTAATTCTTCGTAAAGTGTTATTAAGGATCAGCGGTTTAGCCGTGTCATTTAATTGGGATTGTGGCAAAATTATTTCATAAAATTTTATCATCTCAAAACTAGCAAATAGAACATTTCCCTATATAACTGGTTTTTCCTTAGTAAATCTTTGAAATATATTCTTCATTTCATAACTTGATCCTACGCAAGTTCTAAAGTATATGGTGCGGTTCCTAAGCTTAAAAATTTAAATTTCACTTTATCCATATAATACCAGTTTGTTAATGAAGCGATTCAATTTAACTACAAAAAAATATCCTCATATGAATAAAGAAATTTAGATTTATCGTTAAAGGCCCCTGAAATTTATCACCACCCTGATTGCAAACTGAACACCTAACCTACAATCGTGTAGCCCTGTTTATATATCCCTGAGTGCGTCCCTGACCATGTGAGTTCGTCAAAATATGAACACGAGAAAGTAATTCCATCTGAAGCATTTGTCGAGAAGCTGAACACAGTAATTAAGTTCACAACTCCGCGAATTTGTGTTTTAAATTAAAGAAGAAATTGCGGGAAGACTTCTCTCCCAGATTTAGTTATAACTAACTTCTGTCAGAGGCATATTTTGTGAAAATTGTGTACGTCTACAAAAATGTCTTTCTTGTTTTTTTATTTTCTTTGTTTCCGACTCACGTTTCTTTGGTAAACTTGTTATTTTAATGGTCAGACTAACTGATAAAGATGTAGGCATAAAAAACCTGTATTTATCCTGATTTTTGTTTTTTCAAGTGTCCATGAGTTTACAGGGTGTAAGGGACAGGTTTTCCGAAATCTGAAAGAGTATGTCAACGTATCTGAATAAATTTAGTGAATCTAGACAAGCGGTAGCGTGTCAAAGCCAAGTTCAAAAAGAAGAAAGTGGCGACGCAGCAACCGTGTGTTATAAAACTTACAGAAAATTTTAAAAAATGGCGCTCCATAGAAACTGCTTTCATTCAAATTTACAGTTTTTTAAGGAGAGGCTAATTTTTATTTAATTTTCCAAAATTTCCCTTACACACTTTGTAGCAGTGACATTTTAGGTGAGATCTGTTCTCATTTTCCTGCTCTGACATAAAAAAAAAACTTGCAATCGTTCGGTAAAGACAAGGTCACTTCCCGGATCCAACCGCACCCTTCATGAAAGTATTTCAATTAACTTGGTAAAGTTTGTAATACCTGAAATTACCCTTTTCAAACCCTTTTTGGAAATCTCAGCGAAAGCCGTGGTCACCCTACGTCCGAACTTCGGTGATTTGAAATATTACCTAGGTTTAGGAACACTTTTGAAATCTAGGGTTGACGGTTTTACGGTTTACCCACACGACAAAGTTTAAATCTGTGTATACGTTATACCCACCTTAAAATAAAGGGTGTTAAAATAAGGGACGGTGTACCGAAAACTGAAAGGGCGTGCTCAGTCAACGAAACTGAACAACTTTCCCATAGAAACATATGTTGGGAAATGAAAAAAGATTTTGACCTCTCCATATAAACTGTTCGACCAGAGTGGGCAATTTGTATGGAGAGGTCAATTTTTTTTTTATTTCCCAACATATATAGGGTGACTTTTAATTAGTTCTTGATAGAAAAAGGTATGAATGTGCTCATGATACTGAACAACTTTCCCCAAGGAACATAGGTCGAAATACGAAAAACCAAATTTGACCTCCCATACAAAATGCGCTATCAGCTGATGCAGTTTCTATAGGAGGTGAAAACTGAATTTTCGTATTTCGACCTATGTTCCTTGGGGAAAGTTGTTAAGTATCATGAGTACATTTATATCTTTTTCTATCAAGAACTAATTAAAAGTCACCCTATATATGCTTCTTTGGGAAAGTTGTTCAGTTTCGTAAACTGAGCACGCCCTTTCAGTTTTCGGTACACCGTCCCTTACACCCTGTATTATCCTCATCTAATTGGATTTTAAACAAAGCGCTTTGCACCCGCAAAACCATGGAGTAGGATTCATTACCTGCGTTTGAATTTACGAGTGCATACATACCTAATTTACTAAGTCGCGAGTGCATAGGTTTCTCATGGGGATCTTATCTCTATCTTCAAGTATAGTGAGGTCATGAGCACGGCCATGCCATAAATTTTGACATAAAAATGGAAAAAAATAACGATTCTTTTTCTTTGTGTTGTAAGACCTGGCAGCCTGCCAAGTTTCATGATCCTAGATCAACGGCATACCCCGGACACTCCATACCAAAGAGATTTGAACCTCGCTACGAGCGCAGCGAGGTTAAAATCTCTTTGCTCCATACAACGAGCGCGAAACCACGAACTGTCAAAGTTTGAAATTGGAACACGCGTAGGCCTGCATATTCCAGGGACTAGATAAGTACTATACGTACAACGCATATTCAGTACAACGGACCCGCATCAGCACCCCACGATTCGCGCGAGCGGGTGTTCGCGGGGGGCGGGGTGGATTGCAAGGGGAGCGGAGAGCGACCGTTCTGTATGATAGTACTATTCTGTGTGTTTTGTGTGTACTTTATTCTGTGTCAAAGGGAAAGACTCTATTTCAGGTTTAGGGTTGGAGATGAGAAGAGGGACTTTTATGCCGTTTAGTTCGACCAAGGAGTTTTAAACCTCGCTCCGCTTTAGTCCTTTATCTGAGAGTTCGACTAATTCAATTACATATCTTCAATACCCACAATAAAATCGTACACTCGCCAATTCTATACATTGGAAATTTACACGAAAATGTGCTCTAGAGTTGTTATAAAAAAGGAAACCGGAGTTTTTAATAATGTTTTTGGCTTCGCCGCTTGAAATTTTGTACTCGTATATCTTTTGTTTGAGTGAACCGATTGAAATGAAACAACGCTTATATGTTGCATAAAAGTGAGCCATATTAAAAACCACGTTTAAATCGTTCCAGTTGCTAGTGTGTACTGTCATGATACTGTAAAGATCCAAACTCCACGCGAACGAAGTCATGAACACATCTAGATAGGAGATTATATTAATTTCAACTAGATTCCTTTACCGGTTCTTATAAATATTGCAGATGTTTCGTTTTGAGACACATTCAGAAAGCTTCAGATAAAACAACACTAACACCTAAAATAACACCTAGTAATTATTATGCTTATTTTTTTATTACGTATATTTAATGTTTCTTTCTATTAGTCTTATAAATTTGATATTTTCTTTCATGTTTTGCTCTGTTTGCACGCTTGCATCCTGCATCATTATACTTTCTCCTTTAGTCACTCTAAGGTTGACTGGAAGAGATCTCACCCAGGGATAAGTCCGCCTTTGCATGTAATCTTTTAGACAAAAGTACTTTTGCAATTTTCGAGCAATAAAGATTATACAACAACAACAACACTATCTGCATGCGTACTGCAGAATCGAAATTTGAAAAAAAGTCTTCCATATCGGTCTCAATATGGATAGATAAGATTACACTGGATAAAAAGGTCAACAGAACTAATCAATGGAAAGCTTAATGTATGCGCCAGACGGACCGAAAAGGTCCCGAGCGCAAATAAAACAAACAAAATATTTCGCCTGCGTTGTAAGGAAAACTGGGAGAATTCTTCATCGACTGTGCTCTGTTTAGATATGAATAATTATTTTAGACAGCTTGTTCTAGTGATTAAAGCCACATAATACACAGTGAATTTTCGTCTGTTTTATACCTAATGAGTAATGATTCTCCTAATGAAAAAATTCAATTTTCCCGAAGAATAAAAATTTTTGATTGAATTTTTTTTTCTACTTCCCATATACCTACTTTACTTTTTAGTTTCTAGTTATTAGTTTCAAAATTTTCAAATATTTTTATTATAATTTAATCTTTTAATAAGTGACATTATCAAATAGCTAGGTAATTTACATATAACTAGATATAAGTTTTTACACTGTGACATTCAGGTTATTATTTATTTATTGTATAATTTCGAACACAATTTTTTTTGTTACCGAATAAATGAAAATATAAAAAGTGTCGGTCATGTATGAGAAGGCGAACAAAATTTGTTTGAGTAAGAATTGTTTACCCTTCTGGCAACTTACATGTTTACACTTGGCTACTAAAGTAGTCATTAAAAGACATGTCATGTCAGAGCAGGCTTGTTTCACTCCGCACCGTAGGTATGACATTGTGTTGCTACTGCCTTCCCCTTCCCTCTTTGAACACCAGAGGAAGGGCACGAGCACCACGCGAGGGTAGGCCAGTACTAGTCGCGTTCCTAAGGGGATCCCAGAGCTACCCGTCATGCGCCGAGGATGGTCACCGGGGGGTTTTAGTCAGTGGAGTCTGACATAACCCGGCCGTTTCCCCCAACGGATCCATAATGGATTTCCCCTAAACAAAAAAAAGAAAGGTATGACCCGCGGCGCTCGAATGCGTCCTTACTCAGGCAGTTGAATGTCACGCATAGCACGCGATACACGGACGGCACGGCTTGAGAGAAAAATCAACGAAATATGTTTTTATGAAACTTTAAAAAAAATATATAAAATAAAAAGACAAGAAAGTGTCTGGGTGTTACGTAAATCGAGTGAAAACAAAAGATATCGAGATTTTTTACATTAATCAAAGTAGGTAATTGTACTAATTATAAATGCGCCCGGTCGCGCGCATACAAGATTTAGGTTGGTAATTCCACTTGTGATTGAACAATAGCCTACCTGCCTACCTGCTTGCGTCTCACTCATTATCTCGTAAAGTGACAATCCTTTCCAGTGTTGAGCGATTTGAAAAGGTGTTCTAAGCGCTACATTGAAATTATGGACTTTATGCTCTATAATTAAGGTTAAAATTTGTCGGCAAACCACCTGGGAATGACAGATCTGTTAACGTCAGTTTACTATTTATTATCTTATCTGTAGTCAGAGGCCTTGGGCGGCTCAACAACTCTGATCCCAGAGTTTGTGATGTCCACACGATATGATGATGATGATGATTGTTTTTCATCAACAATCAGATTTTTATGTTCTGACGACCAGTTGAGGTCGACATGGTTCTACCCAGAAGAAGCAAATTGGAAAACACAGCAGTGAATTTCTTTCCTTGGCAGTGCTCATTAGAAAATATGTTCTAAAAGAATGGTATGTTTTCAAAGACACTCTTATTAATAAATAAAAAGTACAGCAAATGCTTACTAGGTGGCAGCACAAACGCAACGTTGAAAGGCGAATACATACATATATAATATCACGCCTTGTAGAGGTCGCAAATTCCACATCAGGCAGGATCACGGTAGCCTAGTTGGTGTAGCGTCTGCGGTACTTACGCAGAAGACGCAGGTTCAAATCCTGCCTGTGGTTGTGAAATTTTGCGATTTTCTACTTTGTAGATTTATTTACTCTTATTAATATTATCGATGTAAACGCGGCAGGAGCTCTCGCTGTCTTCAGTGAAAGCAAATACCGCGTGAAATTGAAGGGGCATCGATCGTAAGCAAAGTTCGACGGATCAGATGTCTCCGGGCCAGACTGCGCGGCTTGTGTGTGTGTGTTGTCTAGTGCCTATAAGATAAACAACATGTTTGTGTATAATGTATGGAATAAGGCTAACAAAGAATAAATCACGTGGTTGTGTACGGCTATACATGGTTTTTTAGGGTTCCGAACAAAATTATAAAAAAACCCGGCCAAGCGCGCGTCGGACTCGCGCACCGAGGGTTCCGTACCACTAAGGTAAAAATATCATCTTAGCTATGGACGCGCAGTCACGCAGAAGTGCAATTGCGCGAGTCCGACACGCACTTGACCAGTTTTTGTTATTTGTTGTTATAGTTTTCATTATTTCGCTTGTAAGTATTCCCATTTTTAAGATAGAGCTAAAACAAAAAAAGTGCGTGGTCGGGCCACGCGCAATAATATAAATGATTCTCCTTCACTCTCCCCCATACGGAAAATCTGAATTTACGGAAATATGCGGAAAATACGGAAAATCTCTCCTATACGGAAAATCTGAATTAATTATGGTCGAAAGAAGTTTACGTATATACAGGAGAAATATAACAGTTTTTTTTAGAAATCTGCAAAAAAAAACCTTTACAAGCAAACATAGTTTTATGGCCTTAAATATGAAATTTTGCTTCTAAAATACTATACCTACTTATATCGAAACCCTCGGCGCGCGAGTTCGACTTGCACTTTTCCGGTTTTTTACCATCCATGATATGCTAACATGCAGAAGATGTAGCAGTTGTATGAATCCTATATCTTATAAAGCAATATATATATATATATTTTTTATTTGACTTTTTTAATGTACTTACCTAACATTTGAGACATTTTAACTACAATGATTTCTCTAGGTAACTTTATTTTTATCATGTATCTGTTTTAATTTAACTTGATAATGATATTATGAATTGTAATGATGTTTTTTATTTAGAGTTTAGTTATTAGTTTTATTTATAAATACTTGTAATCAGTAATACTAATAACAGTTTTTTTTAGAAATCTGAAACCTTTTATGAATAAATACATCCAAGACAGTGTAGGCAGTCTAGTTCTACACCTACCAGACACAATCACAATGTAATCAGAGCGCATTGTTAGTAGATTAATAGCCTATTAACCATATCTCCGTGCCGCCGTGTGTAATCCATATGTAACGAGGACTGTGATACTCGAATAGGAATTAGGTGTGATTGTGGTGTTGAGTATTAAATATAAGCTAGTTCACTATTATCTTAGAGCGATATTATACTGCTAGTAAATATTATAGTATCGGGGTACGATCCCCATACATTTCATACAATCAAACATAATTTAAAAGGGCGTCTGGGTTTTTTGAATCTCTAAGTCTAAATATATAATGTGTAAAGCCAACGTTATGTAAAAAAACCTTTCATTAAGATTAGATGACTATATCAATGACAAAGAGGCACGGTGCACTGATATTCCAGCGAAACACAAGAAACACATTGTAATAAGCCGACTCTTAAAGTAGGCCATGCTGCTGTGGTTTCTTGCCGTTTGTTATACGCTGTTTTAGCACGATCCGAAACGGCGTAGACTCGCTCTATTTGCATTGTATTCTGCATGACATTCAATAAGTATTCTGTAAAAGAACTACATTGAATAATCTGAATCAGATGAGTCCAAACGGAGCCCTATTGCTGTCTCCCACATTTTCACAATCTACTTAAATCAAATTTGTCAAAATATATTATTTAAATTAGGCTTCCGCCTTCTATGCAGTTAAAGAGGGGCGCGAATAAAAATTTGATCTACCCCATCGAGTGGGGTATCGTTTTTCAGAACTTGTTGAGTAGAAAAACTATTATATTATTTGTTTTAAAAATAATAAGAAGCAAAAGCTGAAGCAGTTTTTACAAAGCTCTTTATTCAATTTTATAAGTCAACTTCCTATTGACCTATGAACTTACGTAGTCTTAAAAACGTTCTCGAAAATTATCGGTTCGAATCCCGGTAGAGACAACTTCAAACATAAGTCACTTGGGGGTACTTCCCCAGTTTAGTTAGGACATTCCAGGATTTATCACAACATAATGCGAAAAGTAAGATGGTTCCGTGCTTCCGGATTGTGGTTCCTTGTCAGAGGCCGTTGTCGGCTCAACAACTCTGACACCAAGGTTTGTGAGGTCGTTCATTAATCTTATAACCCGCAGTACCTGGGCGAACGAGCTTTGCTCTATAATAACCGCCTCAAAATTAAAATATCATTGGGTGAGCAAGCTATGCTACCCACCAACAGATGGCGCTTTTGGTATCAGTATTAAAAAAAAATACAAAACACGGGGAAAATTAAAATGAATTTTCAATACTCCTTGGTCAAAAGTCAGTACACAAAGAGTAGAGTCCGTCACGTCATATACATCTGTATGAGGTAGTGAAGTGTAAAACATCTCCTAGTCGACTATGACCAGTCGGTCAAAAATCCCGGTTAAGTTTTACAAAAATCAAGAAATCTTTAAAAATCTAATGTTTTAGCAAAAGCTTTGTTTGCGAAAGTGAAATATTATAACTTCTTTTACTTCTGAATTGATCACCTGACTGAGAACCGAGGCGTACCTAAATGATCCGTAATAGCCATTTTATGCGTGATTTTTAACACCAATTTTTCCTGATTGGTAAGTATTTTCACCAGAAAAACTGTGGTACCATTTATTCGTCCCAGTCACATTTTTCTCAGACAGAAAGATAGAAATTTCACGTTTTTGGGTTTTGATAAAAAATCATACATTTTAGTTTGGAGGTCCCTTGCAAGAAGTGGATACGCTTATGGCTCCATCCTTAGTAGAAAGTGCTGCTTTTGTTTCACTCGTTCTACAACGTGTTGTGAAACCCTCATACACCCCAAGATATTTTTATTAAAATAAATCCATTCCCGTAAAAAAATCTTAAAAAAAGTTTTTTTTTTCTAGATATTGTTATTTTAAAGTTATTACATTGCTCTAGTTTCATCGTTGTTCTAGTCCGCGCACTCCGCAGCACGCCACGCCCACTTCTCTCCCCTCTTCACTGGTAATAAATGGCGCGGCGCCGCCGCCAGCGCGCGTGGCTACAGAAATATTTAGAATAGAAGCGGCAAAAACTAAAAATAAAATAAAAATACCTCTATCAAAAACCCGTGAAATTGATTCTACTCTCGATTCTAAAATAACTATTTTCTCAGTTTCGCTTATTCCGTTAACACGTTGTATATCTATACGGTAGAGTCGTTTGAGTATAAATAATTCAGTCTGTGGTTCTCAGATGGCCATCCTAGACACTGCATTAATTAACACGTTGCCGTCCACCTTCGACTCGCCACAAGTCTAGCTGTCTATCTATCTCTCCATAGTTTGCATGGCCTAGAATTTGGTTTAGCTTTTGAATTTGAAAAGAGATGAATTTGATAAAAAATCAAGACAGAAAGATCATAGAAACGATCGTAGAAGGAAAAAAATTGAGAGGAAGAGAATGCGGCCAAGGGAAAAAAAATATAAATAAAAGAAATAAAAGAAAAAGATTTAGGAAAAGCTGGTAAATAGTGAAAAAAAAATTATTAGGGGACATACATTTCATACAACGTCATCTGATCCTGTTTTGCTGATTGTCACCCATCTTGGATAATAATTAAAGATTTAATATCACTTCACAAAGCATTTTTATTAGCGCTCAAACACGAACAGGGAAGACAGCAGAATGACAGACTTACTTTTTAAAAAGCTTAAAGCTAGTGTTGCCACTAGGCAAACCCCATCAACATCCCCCCTTTTATGATAAACTTAATCAACATATTCATAATCATCACTATAGTCCTTAAACTTAATAGGTTTTCTGACAGTACGGCCGCTTCTAGTAACATATTCAGATTCTATACAATTTTCAGATAAACTTCTCTGCAGAGAGGTTGCCGATGACTCCTCTATCTCATCATTAGCTGTCTCAAGAATATTCTCAGACAAACTTCTCTGCAAAGAGGCCAAAGATGATAAACTTAAATTACAATCAAATGATTTTTCTGAACTTGTGTCCGAAATCACAACCGATGTTCCACTATTAATATTTTTATTCAGAGCTGCTTCTTTAGCATCAAGCTCTAAATTTCCCTGACAGTTATGTTCAGCTTCATCATGGATTGTAACATCAGGCACAGTCTCAAAATGACTAAAATAATCATCCTTATTAGAATTAGGTTTATTTTTTAAATAATCATCCATATTAGAATTAGGCTTACAGGTGTTATTAATACAATTAGAGTCAGAGTTGAACCCAGGGCGATTGCTCATGTACTTTCTATTTCTTTTGTAAATATTACCTGCTTCATCCCCCACCAAATAGGATCGTGGTTCATCACAATTTTCAAGAACTTTACCTGGGATCCATTTTGCATCAAGAGTTTTCTTGAAGTACACATGCTGGCCAGCATTCAACTCGGACAATGGTTTAGCATTTTTGTCATAATATTTCTTAACACTGTCCAAGTGGTTAAAATATTTTTTCTGACAATATGAAATTTTAGGTTTTAACTGACTTTTAGGAATTGGCAGCAGTGAATTTAAATTTCTTGAGAAAAGCAATTGTGCGGGAGATGGCATATACGGCTTTGGTGTGTTCCTGTAATTCAACAGACCTAAGTACGGATCTGATCCATCGTTGCATTTTTTTAATATGTTTTTAAAAATTTTAACGCCACTCTCACTTTGACCATTGGATTGTGAGTGCTTTGGACTTGTTTTGATATGATCGAATTTATAAAGCTCTGAAAATTCTTTAAATTTATCAGATGTAAACTGTGTGCCACAGTCTGTAACCACCGAGGCCGGTATACCATGTCTGGCAAAAACTGATTTACAGTTGATAATAACACAATCACTTGATAAGTTATCAAGTTTACACACCTCGATATACTTAGAATAGTAATCCATTAACACCAAGTAGTCTTTGCTTTCTAGTGTGCATATATCAATGCCAACCTTGTGCCAGGGAAGCATTTCTATGGAATGATTTATTAAAGGTTCTTTTTGTAAATTCGGTTTGTATTTTGCACAAGGTTCACACTGACTTACATACAACTCCAAATCTTTATTGATATCAGGCCAAAACACACATGTTCTGGCTCTAATTTTACATGTGCTTACGCCTACATGTCCATCATGAATTATTTTCATTATTTCTGTTTTCAAAGAATCTGGTATCAAAATTAAATTGCTTTTCAAAATGATACCATCCAAAAGACTTAACTCATCCCGGAAAGTCCAGAATATTCGGGCTTTCTGACTCAGATCATGTATGTTTGTTGGCCATCCAAACTTTATGTAATCTATAATTTGCCTTAATAGAGGATCTGATTTTGTTTCATTTTGTATTTTAATTAGTTGTTTATTTGATATGGGCAAGCAATCTCTTTGTAATTTTACATGACATACAATATTTTCATTCAGCAGCTTAAATTTTTTCTCAACATTTTGTGAGCAGCTGCGAGATAAGGTATCAGCAATAAATAGAAATCTGCCAGGTTTATATCTCACTTCCAAATTATAACCTTGAACAGCCATCATCATCCTTTGCAGGCGTGCTGGTACTTTATGCAATGGTTTTTTAAATAACGTTTCCAGAGGCTTATGGTCAGTTTCCACAAGCACTTTACGACCATAAATGTATTGATGCATTTTATAACAGCCATAGACAATTGCCAACATTTCTTTCTCTAGTTGACAATAATTTTGTTCTGTCATAGATAAAGCTCGGGACCCAAAGGCAACAGGTTTATTATTTTGTAAAATTACAGCACCCAATGCTGTTGATGAACTATCTACCGATAACACAATATCTTTGTTAGTATCAAAGTAAGTTAAGCATGGACTGCTACACAAAGCCTTTTTTAACATCTCCAATGATTGTTCTTGGTTGCTGTCCCAGGTGAAAATCGCATCCTTTTTCAGTAATGTTCGTAGTGGCTCTGTTAGTTTTGAGTAATTTGGTATGAATCGAGAAAGATAATTGCACATCCCAAGGAATCTTTCTAGATCTTTTCTGCATTTCGGTCGTTCCATATTCATAACTGCCTGTATTTTACAAGGATCAGGAGAGACACCACTTGCATTGAAAATATGACCCACAAAAAGTAATTCAGTCATGAAGAACTTGCATTTGTTTTCATTGAGTTTAATACCATTTTTAAATGCAATTTCCAAAACTTTTCTAATTCTTTCATTTAGTTGCTCGATAGACTCTGCATAAATGCACAAATCGTCCAAATATGGAATTACTCCTTCAATATTTTCAAATAATTGGTTCATTATTCTGCAGAATTCTTCAGGAGCCGAACTCACCCCAAATGGCAGCCTCCTGAACCTATACCGACCGAACGGTGTGATGAATGTGCATAGATCTGAGCTCTCTTCGTCCAAATTGAGCATCCAAAAGCCATTTGAAGCATCTAGTAATGCGAAAAATTTTGCATTTTGCATTTTACTTTTTATCTCGTCAAGAGTAGGCAACTGGTATTTTGGCTGTACTATAAATTTATTTAGTGCTCTTGGGTCTATGCATATCCTGAGCTTACCGTTAGGTCTCCTAACAAGAACTAGATTATTTACCCATTTGGTAGGCTTCTCTACTTTTTCAATTACACCCATTGACTCCATTTTTGATAGTTCTTCTCGTAGTTCAGGCAGCAATGAAAAAGGAACACGTCGTGCAGCTTGTGCTACTGGGACCGCATCCTCACTTAGTTGAATTTTAACAGAGCCGGGCAAGCAACCAAGACCTCCATCAAACAGTTCACTGAAATCATTTTTTAAACTATTAATCATTTCCTGTGTTTTATTATCATGACACATTAAATTATGAACATTTACAAGGTTGGTATTTGCAGCCACAAAATTAAATTTAAGACAAGTTTTGCAACCTAACAGAGTAGGTACTGATCCCTCAATAACAATAAATTTTACATTGTATTTATTTTTGTTAGGATGAATTATTTCTAGCAGACAAGTACCCCTAACTGGAACACTTTTGCCATCAAGTTGTATCACATTCTTATTACATGGCTGAATTTCAAAGTCCTTGACACCAAGTTTTTTACATACCTCACTTCCTATAACATTACATGCAGCACCCGTGTCCATTTTTATTGGGATCTGATTGTTTTTCACCGTGAATTCTTGAGTTATCTCGTTACCTGTAGTAGTATAACCTATAAAAAAATCATGGCCATCTTGATTATTGTCAACCGAGTTGTCAACATTTTCTTCCACCACATTGACATGTTTTTGTCTGTTCCTCCTATTCTGATGGCTAGTGCGGCACATGTTACTAAAATGATTGGCCTTTTCGCAACGAAAACATGTCTTTCCGAAGGCAGGGCAGTTATTAATATCATGTGATTGTCCACAGTTTCGACAATTAGTTATTTTCTTTTTGGTTTTCCCTGTGTAGAAAACATTTTGGTCATTCATGTTGTCATGCTCATTCCGGTTCTCCATATCATCAACATATTTCCTTGATGCCTCAGCACTTAGTAAAAACTGCATAACATAGTCCAGGGTCAATTTTTTCTCATCTTCTGCCATAAGTCTTGTTTTTAGGTTATTATATTTTTTATCAAGTCCAGCTATTATTTTGCTTACTGTGAGGTTTTCTCGCAGTGTATCAAACTCACACGATATTCCTAGGTTAATTACTCTTTGAAAGTAATCTTCTAGCGTCATGTTGCCTTGCGAGATTGTAAAAAACTCGTTTCTTTGAATTATTATAGACTTTCTAGGTGAAAAATAGTCCTCGAATTTCTTTTTTACTACGTCAAATTTTTCCTCATTCGTTATATTAAATGAGTTGTAAATCTGTAAGCCTTTCTGGCCGATGAAATTTAATAAAATACATACGCGACGCTTGTCACTTGCCTCTTCGAGGCCATTAGCCACTAAATATATTTCGAATCTTTGGATCCAATCCTTGAAATTTTTGGATAAGTTCCCACTG
This sequence comes from Athrips mouffetella, assembly GCA_947532105.1. Lineage (NCBI taxonomy): Eukaryota > Metazoa > Arthropoda > Insecta > Lepidoptera > Gelechiidae > Athrips > Athrips mouffetella. The sequence goes on along the minus strand of OX383969.1, from coordinate 2,766,555 downwards.
AATTGCATTTCAGGGAGCGGCGGTAACCCACCTGATACCATGTTTTGCTGATTGTCACCCATCTTGGATAATAATTAAAGATTTAATATCACTTCACAAAGCATTTTTATTAGCGCTCAAACACGAACAGGGAAGACAGCAGAATGACAGACTTACTTTTTAAAAAGCTTAAAGCTAGTGTTGCCACTAGGCAAACCCCATCAACAGATCCCAAACTAGTCCATGCCTGTACTAATAGGTATCAGAGACTAATAAACATACATAAATAGATAAATAATACCCAGACACAGAACAAACACTTGTCATCAATACATAAATGTTTGCCCTCGGCGGGAATCGAACCCGCGGCTCACGGCGCAGAAGGAAGGATCACTCACTATTGTACCAACCACATCAACGGGCTTGTCAAACCTGAAAGAAAACCGTTAGTTTCCGAAAAACTATAGTTCTTTACATCTATTGCCGTCGGAGACAGTGTAAATAGGAGGCCATCTACCAAAGTTTTTGCATTCAGTAGTATATACGTGTAATAGTTATTTGTTATACAAGGCAGCAAAAGCGTTATTTGGCGTGAGTGCCTTGTATTGAAACCTGAGCAAGCGAAGGATTCTAGAATTGAACCACGAGCGAAGCGAGTGGTTCAAAAGAAGAATCCTGAGCGTAGCGAAGGTTTCAAGGCACGAAACGCAAAATAACTTTGCTGCCGAGCGAAACACAAAATTTTTCACCTCACTAAAGCGAGGAAGCAGCCAGTACCGCAGCGTGGAGGTCTGCCATACTGCATCACGTTCGAATTTCAAAAACCTTTTGCCCGCTAGCGGCCAAAAATCGCTTTTGGCCGCAGAAAAACCTTTTGCCCGCTAGGGGCCAAAATCGCTTTTGGCCGCAGAATTTAACCGACAAAACAAATGTTTCCGAGCTTTGGAGGTGAAAAATATATTATATTTTCTTTTTAAAATTCTCTCTGCACACTTTTGTCCCGCTAAACGAACATTTTCTCTCACGACCTTAGGTTGGGTGGAAGAAATCCCTTGTAGAGATAAGCCCGCCTTCGTAAATGTCCTCTTGTATGTAATTCTCTGTATGTTAATTGTGCAATAAAGATTATAATAACTGTCCGAAAAGTAAGATGATTTCGTGCTTCAGAAGGTACGTTGTGGGCACGAGCTGCCGATAGACAAAGGGTATTTGTGATGCAAAAGCGAGCAATGCGGGCGATGGCTCAGGTTCCCGATGACGTCTCGGCTAAACCGTTATTTGCTAAATTCGAGGTACTTACATTACCTTGTATCTTAATATATCAAATAGCTATAATACTATATACTAGCTATATTACTATATATATATACAAGAACCTGCACATGTTCGTGAGGCGTGGTGACGGACAATCCTATGTGACACGGTACAGCAATAAACTGCTTTCAGTTAGTCACAAACTTACAAAATCAGAAAGCTCCGTATATGTGCTGGGTCCATTAATATACAACCGGTTGCCAGAGCATGTCGTGTGTGCCACATCCACAGAAATATTTAAAAATAAAATTAAGACGTGGTTGTTGCAGGAACAATTTTATGACATTAAAGAATTATTAATAAGGCCAGTGATCCCTGACAACAATTTGTATCATTAGTAGTCTAAGCATGACATTTTTATAAATTAAATTTGTATGGATTAGAGTAACTATACTAGTATATTAAAAAAAAACAATAATCTTCGTGAAGCTAAAAACAAAATATTAAAATTACTTCTAACATGGACCTTCAGGGACACAGAAAATTTCCTTAGACTTTTAATTTAATCTAACGAGGCGATCAATATTTTTTTCTCTTTTACCTATTGTTACGTTTAGTTATAAGTAAAATAAAATCTAAAATCTAGTAACATTCACATTATTGGTCATTGCATATTTCGCAATTATTTAAATTTTTACATTTTGACTTAGTGTCCGAAACGCTCATGTGTGGCAGTGCTACGTATCGGTAATCATATGACGGCACCCACGTCACAGGCTGTGCCTAGTGTGAGGTGCACGGTTAATGTACTACCTGCAATCGATAATTTAACGTTTAATAATATTTAAGTAAACAATTTTGTTAAATAAATAAATATTTGATTTGATATTGAGTATACTATATTACACAACATTATATTTTAAATTAATATTATGACGTGTCGACCTCATTTCTGTCCTCAAGACTGGATCGAGGTCAAGAGTAAGCCCAATGACAATAAAAAAAGTTGGTCCCAGTTGCAATCTACGAAAGTATAGTCGTTAGTGAGTCATTTCAGAGGCCTCAACAACTGACACCAGGGTTTTTGAGGTCGGTTATTGACCTTAGATAGAACCCACACGACAGTTTTCGAATTATGTGTCATGGTTACATTATTATGAAACACTGAATTATGAATACACTTTGACTGACCTCAAACCTTGAGAAGGGTCAGTAAGTGAGGACTTGTTGGTTTCCTCCCCATTTCCTCCCACGACGTCTCAATTACGTCTGTTGCTTTGTGGTCTCTTTGCCAAAATTACACAAAATTATTATAGGACTGGCTGACTGTCAAGTACACTTAGCATCAAAAGTAGCTAAGGTCGAAGGTGTAACAGAAAGGGTATATCAACCCTGAAGGATGTGATTCTGCCCATGAAACTGAACAACTTTCCCTAAGCCACAGCCTAAAATTGTTTTCGTTATTTAAAGAAAGTACCTGGGCGACCGAGCTTCGCTCTATAAAAGCCGCCTCAACATGAAAATATCGTTGGGTGATCAATCAAGCTATGCTACCCGCCAACAGATGGCGCTGTCAGTTTCTGTTTAAAACGCAATTTTTTTTTATTGAAATCATTGACAATTTACGAATTTAAAATTTATGATGCGGCGCCTCCTAAACCTTAATCAGGTTTTTACGGACACCGGTATTCATCGTCTATATGTTATTATAAAATAAACTAAAACAAACACTCGTCTATAATATGAAATAATATGCAGGTAGTTCGCTTGCTATGTCAATCAGTTCATGGAAGGCATTATTTTATTATATTTGAGACGTTATTGACGTAGGACAAGTAGTGCAATGGGCCAAGCACTGAACCTTGGGCCGTGCCATGGGTGACACTTTGCTTTTCACTCATGGTACCCGATACTAATATTAATATTTTAAAAAATGGCCGCGCGCGCTGCTGACCTCAGCAGTCGACGACGGTTGTTCCTTTGCCTTGTCGCTTTAATCTGTAAAAACAAGTGGAGAGCGGAGCGGAGAGCTTCGCTTCTTTTTGAATACCTGTATTATTTGTCAATGGTCTGCTCTTCCATGATTATTTAAGCAACTCTTCACCGAAATTAAAATCAAAGCAAGCAAAATGATGAATAGCACTGGCTTTGAACAGGCTGATTGCGTTTCAAATTGTGCCGGCGTCCGATGATTTTCTGCCAGCCGTATTTTACCCCCTCGTCACGGCCTACGGGCTCGTATGGACGTTGCATTACACGGATTGTTGGCGTTTCACTAGCCGTGAGTGATATTTCAATTGAGGTATATTTACCTGCATGTTTTTATTTTATTTTTTAATATAAAAAATGCTCTTTGCCGTTTTTGATGTGACAACGTCTTATAATTCCATGGAGCCGGCTGCACGCACGAAAAAATGCGGCGTTACCTCGCTCTGAGGCGTTCCATTTAAGGCTTGAAGTGCAAGCGAGAGCGTGGAACGAGCGACAAAGAGGCACAATCGGGTACGGGTACAAAAAAAAATGAAAAAAAAAAACAACAAAAAAAATGAAAAAAAAATAAAAATGCAACCAATCCGTCAGAATTTTCTTATGACGTTGTCACGTTCAACTATCGTCAGTAAACCGACTTTACAGACAACCATTTTTTTTTAATAATGTCATATAATTGTGTACGGTCAAAACAAGGATGTCAATGTAGCAGCATTTTCTGCTAAGGATGAAGCCATAAACGTATCAATTGCTTGCGTGGGACCTTCATACTAAAATGTATGAATTTTTATCAAATCTTAAAAACGTTAAATTTTTATTTTCCTCTCTGAGTTATGTCACTTGAGACTAATAAATATTATTACCATAGTTTTTCTGGTGAAATTACTTGCCATTCAGGTAAAAAACCGGTCAAGTGCGAGTCGGACTCGCGCGCCGAGGGTTCCGATATACCTAAAGTATTTTTGGAAGCAATAAAGTCCATTGTTAGGACCGCAAAACTAAATTTGTTAGTAAAGGTTTATTGCAGATTTATAAAAAACTGTACAATTTAGAAAGATCGTTTTATTTTTGCTGTAATATGTACATAAACTTCTATCGACTATAATTAATTCAGATTTTTCCTTTCACAAACTTCGGAGATAATTTAATGGTATGTTTTTGTCATTTTTCATCATAACTTGAAAACTAAAAGTCGTAAAACAATACAAAAATATATTTAAGAATTTACAAGTTAAGCCTTTTCATATGATACCACATTCGACCTGGTAACGACAATTTGAAAATTTTTCCCCCCTATTTGGGCCCCCTTTAATAATCATTACTTTTTTTTATTCTTTCATGTGCAATTAAGTTGGATAACGCTATTCTAAAACTTTTCTAAATTTCAAGTCGATAGCATGAGTGGTTGCTGAGATATACAGGTGTGACAGACAGACAAAGTCGCACCATAAGGGTTCCTTTTTTTACCATTTTGGTATCGGAACCCTAAAAACGGTGTTTAATATCACGCGGATCTAGGGAAAAAAAATTAAGTGGTCAGGCGCAAAAGACTGCGATAGTGCATGAACTGTATTTACTTCAGGAATAAAAAGTCTAAAATACAGGGTGTAACGGACGGTGTACCGAAAACTGAAAGGGCGTGCTCAGTTAACGAAACTGAACAACTTTCCCAAAGAAACATATGTTTGGAAATGAAAAAAAATTTAACCTCTCCATACGAATAGCCCACTCTGGTCGAAGAGTTTGTATGTAGAGGTCAAATTTTTTTTTCATTTCCCAACATATGTATCTTTGGGAAAGTTGTTCAGTTTTGTTGCCTGAGTTCAGTTTTAGGTACACCGTCCCTTACACCCTTTATTTACTGATATGCTTAAAATAGTACTAGATAATACTAGGTAGACTTGATATGGATAACGATCAGTGAGACTCAGGTATTACAAGAAGACTTAGCAAGACGAAAGTTATTAAGGCACTTTGCTTGGCTTCTCTGGAAATTTAAACCTTCCTGTTTCTTAGATGTAAGTACTGGAACTTTGATAAATTTTAAATACCGAGATGATGTTCAAAACTTACTTGAAAAGTTACTAACGTAGAGTCATATGAAAATAGACCTTATTTTTATAAATGTGGTATTTATGGTGATCTGTGACGGCCAGCTTATACCCGAACGCAACTAGATGGAGCCACTGCTGCAAATATAAGGTTTTATTTTTTTAGTGCAATAAGTACCAACTATATATGTCCAAAAAGTTGATCAGCGTAAATTTCATGGTGCAACTTAAACGCCTAATAATAATTTCGATAAAAAAAAAATCTCCATATGTCCATTAAAGTCTAATTACTCTCGTCAGTCAGTGATTTACATGAGTATGATCACTCCCACATGCACACAAAGCACAACCGTACAGTTTTGACCGAACGCCCATAATCGTAATATTGAACCAAAAATTGCTAACAAAAACTAGTACTTTCAGTACATTACTTGTATTTTTCTATTAATCAGCGTAAAATTTAACGAAAAATAGCAGTATTCGTTCGTTTTTCAACAGAATTTTATGTCCCGCGTAAGAACGAAAGTCATTTGAATTTTTGTATGGAAAACGGATCACCTTAAATTAACGTATTCATGATCTGCTCAATCCTAGTTCAGCTAAGAGTATTAGCGACGTCTGCTGTTCTAGTTATCGAGCGCAGTGTGATGTTTCTAATACGGTCTATTGCCAGTACCTCAATTATATAATAAAACAGTTTGCCTGTTTCCTGTAGGTTGCTTCGCTGAAGGATCTTGGTTCGATTCTGTACCGAGGCTGAAATCTTTGCGTATTTATTCGAGGTTCGGGTTTGTTTATGTACTTAAAAACGTCTAGACAGATCTTGAAAATTTGCTGAAACTGGCTGTGGTAAATGTAGGGTAACCCCACGGTAGAAAATAGGTAGTGGGATCTAGATGAGCAAGTGGGGGTAACGAGGCGGCACGCAGCCGCTATTGCCGTCATGACTCCTTTGCCCATCTACCGTGGAGCCAGGAAAAACAGAAATTGACGAAAAACAAAAATAAAAAACCAGTCAAGTGCGAGTCGGACTCGTGCGCCGAGGGTTCCGATATACCTATAGTATTATTGAAGCAATAAAGTCCATTTTTAAGACCTCAAAACAAAATTTGTTTGTAAAGCTTGCTTGCAGATTTCTACAAAACTGTGCAACTTAGAAAGAATGTTTTATTTTTGCTGTATATTTACATAAACTTCTATTGACTGTAATTAATTCAGATTTTTCCTTTCACAAGCTTCGGATATAAGGGGTGGGGGGATGGTATTTTTTTTGACATTTGTCATCACAACTTGAAAACTAAGAGTTGTAAAAAAAAAAATATATTTTAGAATGTACAAGTAAAGCCTTTTCATTTGATACCCCACTCGACCTAGTAACGAAAATTTCAAATTTTGCCCCTGTTCCTAGTGAAAAGTTGTTCAGTTTCATGGACAAAATTACCTACCTCTAAAAATATCCGGGGTGATAAAAAAATAAGGGTGAGTATACAAAAAAACGTAAAAATATTTTTACTGGCCTTTTTTTTTTCAAAACTGAAAAAAACCGGCCAAGTGCGAGTCGGACTCGCGCACCGAGGGTTCCGTATCACCACATAATCATAATTGTATTAGTTGAAATTTCAGTAAGTTAATGTGCTAGATTTTTTGAGTCCGACACGCGCTTGACCAAATTTTATTATTTGTTGTTATTTTATAGCTTATGCACTATAAACATACCAATTTTCAAGTTTGTAAGTGTTCCTGTTTTTAAAATAGAACTAAAACAAAAATCCCCTCCGCGACCAACCAACTTGACCCCTCTCTTATATGAATGTTCTTGAAACGGGAGCTCTCCACAATTGGTTACCATTAATTGTGAGAAAAGTTGTAATATTTAATGATTTCAGACTTTTCTCATTATTTGTACTGTAAGACCTAGCTTCTTGCCAAATTACATACTTTTAGGTCAACGGGAAGTACCCTGTAGGTTTTGCTTTTTTGAATAAATGTATGGAGATGAGGACATAAAATGCCATATCTTTTGATTGCGTCTTTGTAAAAAATTGAAATTTTCAGATCTTGTGTGGTTCATGGATCCTAATATATGGTATTAATTTCAACCTGATACCTTTACTCGTTCATGAGATAAAGGGTCTTGACAGACAGACAGACAACAAGGTGATCCTATAAGGGTTCGGTTTTTTTCTTTTGAGGTACGGAACCCTAAAAAAGAATAACCTCTTACAATGGGTAATAATGTGCCATATCCAAACTTAAGTATATATTCGTATATCTACTGTGTACATTTTTTTTCTCTAAAGCAGTGCTACGTTTTCCACTTTGCTTAAGTATCCATGTAATGTATACCTACTCTCCGACCCCCGTCTTTTCCTCCTTTACCGACAAAAGCTCATTAAACCGACAATACTTTTGAAATATTTATGTAAGTATTATTATTTTATTTTTATTTTTTTGCAGAAAAAAATAGTTTAATGCTGGCAAATGGCTGGCAACGTAAACTCAAAGTAAAGCCAACGTAAGAAGTCCGTTTTGACGTTTCCTTAACACCAACACACAGGGTTCATTTTTAGGGTTCCGTACCTCAAAAGAAAAAAACGGAACCCTTATAGGATCACTTTGTTGTCCGTCTGTCTGTCTGTCTGTCTGTCTGTCAAGACCCTTTATCTCACGAACGGGTAAAGGTATTAGGTTGAAATTAATACCATATATTAGGATCCATGAACCACACAAGATCTGAAAATTTTAATTTTTTACAACGACACCATCAAAAGATATGGCATTTTATGTCCTCATCTCCATACATTTATTCAAAAATGAAAAACCTACAGGGTACTTCCCGTTGACCTAAAATTATGAAATTTGGCAAGAAGCTAGGTCTCACAGTACAAATAATGGGAAAAGTCTGAAATCATTAAATATTACAACTTTTCTCACAACTAATGGTAACCAATTGTGGTGAGCTCCCGTTTCAAGAACATTCATATAAGAGAGGGGTCAAGTTAGATGGTTTCTGAGGCGATTTTTGTTTTAGTTCTATTTAAAAACGGGAACACTTACAAACTTGAAAATTTGTATGTTTATAGGGCATAGGCTATAAAATAACAACAAATAATAAAATTTGGTTAAGCGCGTGTCGGACTCAAAAAATCTAGCACATTAACTTACTGAAATTTCAACTAATACAAATATGTTTATGTGGTGGTACGGAACCCTCAGTGCGCGAGTCCGACTCGCACTTGGCCGGTTTTCTTTGCAGGTCGTAGTTTTGAGTACGTTTGACAGCTGTCAGAAAAGACCTATTAGGATGGCCGTACTTTAGTATAAAATGGAAAATCATTTTCTTTTGAATTCTTAATCAAATAAAATAAACAAATATTGCCTGATTACGAGCGCTTTTGTTTAAAGTTATGTATTTTGTTATTTTTCACAATGTATTTGATTTGCGCGTAAGAGGCGACTAAGAGTTAACAGGAGGATGGGCAGCAGCATCCTCCTTTGTATCTTACTTACTGCGGTCACCTACAACCGAGGTCCATGGTGCCAGCCGTAACGCTGACAAGCGAGGTGACTATGGTACTTCCCCTCGACATTTTTCCAGCAAAAGCTAGAATTCTGGAGGGAGCTTCCTATCCTGTAGTGGACGTTTCATGGGATGTTATGATGATGATTTGATTTGTATTATATATGAACGACAAAACTTCACGTGAAATGAATACAAATTAATATTAGTTCGCCATGTTGAAATAAATATCGTTAATATACATATCAGTTGTACGCCATCATACTTAGAACTTTTGTTTAGAAGGTTTAACGACAATTTATTTCTTATTAAAGACATTTACATTTACAAACAAAAAATAAAACAAGGTTAACAATCGTTCGTACTATTATTTATACAAATAAGTATTTTTTCTTGTCATTGTAACGCTTTAGTAATTCTTTGGTTTTAAATTTTTTTACAGCTATCATGGTCTTATCATCGTCTGAAAGCATTCTGAAAGCTATCTAGAAGACTAAATAATGCTCCGGAAATTATCTTGTAGCTTTCTAGATTCCTTTCTTAAGAAATGTGATAAGAGTTACTCTTTATACTACCTACAGACGTTCTTGTAAGCTTGTATTAATATTGTGCCAATTTTTTTTATCTGTTCCTATCATAGAGTAACACGATTTTCGCGTTGACGCGTTGCTCTAAATATTCTTAGTAGTAGATTGCAAATTGAGGTTTATAGGTTAGTCCCCGTTCAAGTCATCTCGGAAGTGGGCATATATGGTATCATTGCATTCAGTGTCATGTCCTGAACTTATGTATATGAGATAACAGGCGCGCGTGTGGTGGGGGTGGAAACTGTGACGTCATAAAGACGGTCATAAAAAAAAACAAAAATCTCTTAAACATGCCATGTGGGGTATCTAATAAAAGGGCTTTACGAGTAGATTACAAATATATAACACACTACAACATTTTTGCTACTTGGTCTAACAATTTATTAGAAAACGTCAAAAATATTCTCAATTCAGAGTTGACTTTGAACTGCTCTATATTAAAAACGACTGAATAGATTTTTACAAAATACACACCAAAAAACTCTGAACATCCTTTTTATAGTGTTCAAAAATAATAACCTAAATATATCATAAAATAAGAGAAGTACATCAAGTTGAATAACAGTAGGTATGATTTCCTGTTTGTACAACCATTACCCTGCGACATATAACGAGTTAAATAAGTACAGTAGGTACCCATTTTTATTGGTAACGTTTACATTTTTAATTAAATACTTACATTGCAAGGAAACAAAAGGTTTTTTGCTTAGTAAATAATTTTAATATATTTATTCTTCTTGGGAATACTTGGGGTAACTTTGACCTACGATAGGTCAAAGTTACCTCATAACAATTTTAGTCAATCAAACATTGGGTACTTATGAATTAAGTTGTTTTTGCAACAAATACAATTACAATAAAAACCGGCCAAGTGCGAGTCGGACTCGCGCACCGAGGGTTCCGTACCACCAAATAATCATAATTGTATTAGTTGAAATTTAAGTTAGTTATTGTGCCAGATTTTTTGAGTCCAACACGCGCTTGACCAGATTTTATTATTTGTTGTTATTTTATAGCTTATGCACTATAACCAAACCAATTTAAGTGTTCCTGTTTTTAAGTTAGAGCTAAAACAAAAATCACCTAAAGAGACAGGTCTTTAGTATGGCCCCCCTTAATTTATTACTTTTTTTTGTATTTGTTGTTAAACTTTACAAAATATATTAATAATATTTTGCAGCCGGGTCTGCCACTATATTTCTTGGTAGATTTAGTAAGCAGTAACGCGTTTCTGCCTATTTATTTGTCGCAGAGTAATTGTTGTAAAAGCATTAAATGATACTGTTATTCAAATTGTTGTACTTCTCCTATTTTTTGATAAATCCGGTTAATTATTTTTGGACACTATAAAAGAAATATTTAGGATCACTTGGTTTGTATTTTGTAAAAATCCATTCAGTCATTTTCAATGTAGAGCAGTTCAAATTCAACTCTGAATTGCGAAATTTTTGGACGTTTTCTAGTAATTTGTTAGACAAAGTAGTGAAAATGTTATAGTGTGTTATATATTTGTAATCTACTTGTAAAGACCTTTCATTTGATACTCCACATGGTATGTTTAAGAGATTTTTTTTTATATGACCGTCTTTATGACGTCACAGTTTCCACCCCCACCACACGCGCGCTTGTCATCTCATATATATAAGTTCAGGACATGACACTGAATGCAATGATACCATATATGCCCACTTCCGAGATGACTTGTGCGAAATGTTTTTCAAGCATCTTTTCAATAAATTTACATTCTACTATAGAGATATCTCGAGGAATATCTTATTCTTAAGATAGACAATCGAATAACCGTTCTATTAGATATCTTATAACCATTTTTAATATGAGGGTGTGTTGCTTCGGTCTGTAGTTGTTGAAGTTTCTTCTGTAGGTGTTAAAGCTTCTTCTGTAGGTGATATAGTTGCTTCGGTAGGAAATTCAGTACCAGCAGCGCACTCCTGGCTGGGGAACGGTGTACATGCTCCGTCTACACAGTTCTGATGATCAGGGAGCCTACAAGGAAGCACCCAGCCTCCGATAGGAGTGCAAAGTATACGCGTGTGACAGTCTTGGCAGTAGGTACCCTGAAAATGGAAATTTTACGTTACAATTTTGCCGTTTAATAATTGTCTTATCAGTAGTATCAAAGCTTTGGAACTAAAACATCTAGTAAAATTTTATTAAGCTTTATAAAATAGCCAATAGCTTTATAAAATTCCCGAATCTGACTTATACAGGGTGTAAATGCAAAAGCGAGTTTCCTTTAAAGATAATGCTCAGACCACAAAACTGAACAACTTTTACAAAGAAACATGGGTCGAAATCGGTTTTTTTTGTGGGTGTTTTAAATTAACTGCACTGTCGACTAATGAATATATATAGTTTATATGGAGAAGCCAAAAAAAACTCTGCGATTTCGACCCATGTTTCTATGGAAAAGTTGTTCAGTTTCGTGGTCTGAGCACACCCTTGAAAGGAAACTTCCTTTGGCATTTTAAACGTTCAGGTCGCATTAGTCAAGTTACTGAAATTTTATTGTAAAACTCTTAAAACTGAACTCACTGACTGCCAATAAGCCCATCAGGCTTGTGTAGTCTTTAGTTGTAAGATAAGTTATAAACTCTGCGATATTAAACAGTTTCAAATTAAAAAAAATTACACCCTGTACAAGAAATGTTGGCGTTTACATGCAATTTTCTATGACGTTTGTCAATAACGTTTTTTTAAGTGTCGATAGGTAGCACGCTCATCACTGTTGGTAATTTTAATAAATGAAATCTTTTTAGACAAGAATATATTACATACATTTGACAGTAGCAATCAAACTGACTTAATTATTTTCATACTGGGTGACCTTTTAGTGTCAGTGTTTCCATAATTCCCATTTTCCAACGGTGATCAGAAGCGCCATCTAGGAACACCCTATTTCTGAACGCACATTCAAAGTTGCGAACGAAAGTCGTATTACTTTTAAGGTGATCTGTGACGGCCAGCTTAGCCCCGAACGCAACTAGATGGAGCCACTGCTGCAAATATAAGGTTTTATTTTTTAATGCAATAAGTACCAACTATATATGTGCAAAAAGTTGATTCGCGTAAATTTCATGCAACTTCAACGCCTAACAACAATTTCGATAACAAAAATATCTCCATATGTCCATTTAAGTCAATTACTCTCGTCAGTCCGTGTTTAAATGAGTACGATCACTCACACATGCACACAAAGCACAACCGTACAGTTTTGACCGCACGCCCACAATCGTAATATTAAACCAAAAATTGCTAACAAAAATAGTACTTTCAGTACATTAACTGTATTTTTGTATTAATTAGCGAAAAATTTAACAAAAAATTGCAGTATTCGTTCGTTTTTCAACAGAATTTTATGTCCCGCGTAAGAATGCAAGTCATTTGAATTTTTGTATGGAAAACGGATCACCTTAATCTGGCAGCACTTCGGGCAAATGAGACGCAGTCATATTACGCTAATATTGTTATAGACGTAGTTTTAATGTTTTAATGATTTATGTAAAGATTCTCTTATCTAAATATATTGGTGCACCTTATATTGTTGACTAATGTAATAATGTTCACGACAAATAGTGACGCTTGGTAAATAAACACATTCTACGATAATAAACAGTCTTAATCTTGCCCGGCATCGCCGCCAGCTTAGCTCCGCTCCTAGAAACAGTTAAGGAGCTGATAAGAATTACCCCCCTTTCTAACAAAGGGCAGAATGCGCGTGCTAGAACGGAGCGGATTCGCGCTGTTTTACGTTTTGCGCTCATTTTTGCATTTTTCTCAAAATCTGTACCAAATAATATTAATTATAAAACAGCTATATTATTATGCATAATACATTGAATAATTTGTAAAAGTTTTGGCATCATAGATTAATGGGTACTTAAGAAAAACGGTTGAAAAGCATAAAGCAGAGGTAGCTTTGGATTTTTTTTTATGGCGTTAAAAATATATTTAATCGTGTTTCAGAGTCGGCCATATTATTGTAAAGATGCTTAATTATCACATAATTTTTTTTCACGGCCGTATATTCAGCACTTTTCGTTAAAAATCTTTTCAAGTGAAGCGTATTTAGCTCTTATCAGCCCCTTAAAAGGGAAAGTTGCTTGTTTTCATGAGTAGAATCACGGGCTTTGGGAGCAAAACCAAGAAAAATCTCGCTGTATTAATGTGACACCTCTTATAATTAGAAACTTTGAATCTCCGTGTCTCAGGTACAAAGCCAATAGAGTTATGATTACCTGAATCTCATTAAAGTTGCATGGCACCCAAACGTTGCACAATGGGTTACCCGGAGGACATTCTTCCCTTGCTTTTACGGACATGACCAGCATGAGTACCTGAAAAAGCTACAAATTAATTTTTATTTGTATGCTGTATAGAATTTAGATGTACCTTTTCTTACAAACAAAGAAATGTAAAATAAAAAAAACAATAATACCTGTAATTTATACCTAGGATTTACCATGGTCACTACGCTTATTTTGCGGCTGGCCACCTCTGTTGTTAGTGACCGCAGTTAAGATGGTATGATACACAGAAAGATGCTGCTTATCCTCCAGTTCCTAACCCCTTAGTCGCCTTTTAGGACACCCACGAGTACAGATGGGTTGGTACTATTCTTTGACGGCACCAAACGGACGATGTGCAAGTGCATAAGACAAAATGAGAAATGACATCCTGACCCATTTTTCTCGTACTTGGTACCTTAAAACAGGAAATTAAGAAAAAAGATCTTACCACAGCCAAAATGGCAACAGAAACAGGCTTATACACGACCATGTTGATAACAATCGATTGAATCTTGACCTACTCAGTAATGTCTAGTATTTATACTTACCTAGATTAAAATATAGGGTGTTTTTATGTCACAGAGATAGGTTACAGGTTATAGGTTACAGGCCAATTAACTTGGTACTGGTAGATGAGGATCGACCAACATCAAACAATTTAAATTATACAATTTGTAATATCGAACCTTGATCAAACAAAATATACGAAACTGAGACAAAGAATTATTGATAGTAATCAATTTTTTTTTGGATAGTTTGCTATTTAGTAATTAAAGGCGCTTTAATAAAAAAAAATTATAGAAAACGACACTTTTCTTTTTAAGCAAACGGCATATTTACTTCTTCTTCTTCTTCCGTTGCCGTCGGCGACCACCTCTGCAAACTCGGTTCTATTCTGCGCCAGTCTGGCCAACGTAGCTGCGTCTTTAATTTTGGTCCACTTTTTGATGTTGTTCAGCCAGTTAATCCTCCTTCTTCCCCTTCCCCTTTTCCCTTCACTCTTTAAACGAAATTATTAGAAATTTGCCAAAACGTATTTTTTTTAGCTCTTAGGCCTACGATCTACAATTTGTTTGGTTCTGTTCATTAGTATTGTAGGTATCAATATTGTAGGCCTTATAAGATAAGCACTTTATTGGAACTCTGTATAAGGTTGTGATAAAATATCATAAGTAGTGTAGACGAAGTAAAGATACAATGTATTTATCATATAAATGAATCAATAGTGAAATGAAATAACAAAACACTTATACTCGTAACTTATGATTTATGAATGATATCATACATATTTCTAGAAGTAATTTCAAAATTAAAAACTGACTCTACCGAATTTCTACTTAAGATATAGAGTGACAAAGTCGTTTAGACGCATAACAACACAACACCACCTATACTCAAAGGGTCTCTGAGCTAAGCCACGGACTGATAGACAGAAAAACAGACAGACGGACATGACGAAACTATATATTTTGACTAAGGAACCCTAAAAAGAAAAGGTCCTATTAAAATAGTGAACACAATTTTTTTAATGTAACTGAGGCCATGACACTGAACAACCCTTTTCAAGAAACTTAGGTCAAAATACAAAAGAACCCATTGCTACTTCCCACAGATACTGCATTAGCAGATGGCGCATTTTGTATGGAAGGTCAAAATACTTTTTTCGTTTTTCGACCTATTTTTCTTGGGAAAAGTTGTTCAGTTTCGCGGTCTAAGAAACATCCTAGAATATGTTCACTATTTCAGTAGCAGCCTCTATACACGGTATTCGTAAAACCTTCTCTAGATCTTCGTTCAATACTGCACATACGTGTTGGATTCTGATCCTAACCGATCATTGATTTGATCTAGAACTTTTTCTTTCAGGCGAAGTGTTCTAATCCTATTTCATCCCAATTCCATCCGAAGTGTACACACTGCTACACGTAAGCAGAACCAGCTCTGCTCGTGAAACATTAGAAACTAGAGACCCGTTCAAGGTCACAGAGTTACTACTAACTTGCGGCCGACTGTATGACAAAAACGAGGGATTCTGGCTTGGGACTAAGGGAGTTGCGATCGAAAACCTTTAGTAGTACGTGATGATTGTAAAACGCCGCCTTGGGAAATCTGTAACTGGGTTTGTCTATTACGCCGCGTCCGGGACTGTCTCAGTGGACCGGACGGTTGTGGTCACCGAACGAGAGTAGTGTTTTTATACCTACCACGTCGCTTTATGTTGCCATACATACAGATTTTTCTGTATCTCTACAGATTTTAAGCCTCAAACCGCAGATATATAAGGTCCTTATGAAATACTGAACATAATTCTAATAATACTCAGACTATGAAACTGAGTAACTTCAACATAGGTTGAAATATGAAAATCCATTTTGACGTCCTATAGAAACTGCATCTGCTGATATATAGCGCATTTTGTATGGGAGGTCAAAATTGCTTTTCGTATTTCGAACTATGTTCCTTTGGGAAAGTTGTTCAGTTTCATGGTGGTGTACTAAGATTTGCTAATATGTAAGTAGTGTCCAGTTAGCGACAGACTAATCGGTCAAAACGACTTTCAGAAAATCCGTCTCGACGCATAATGTCCTAAAAATAATAATTGACTTAAACGCAGAACGACCCAACCGCAGACTGACCTAAACGCAGAACGACTTAAACGCAGAATGACCTAATAGTCTAGGCAACGAAGCGGATCGTTGTATGAAGACACCCGCATTAAATCCTCAGTCGATGAAACTTTCCTGGGGTATTACACTACATGAGACAAACCTTCTATAAAAAAATCCAAAAAAAGTCGGTACTTTTAATTTTTCCATACAAAAATTACAAAAAATGTATGAAAAACATTTCTTGGAATTTTTTTTTTTGGATATTTTGAATTTACATTTAATTCACGATTCTTTATCATCCTGTCAAATAAAATCTGCATCAGAAATTTATGTTGTTAACTGCTTCGTTGCCTACATTATAAATGCTCTTCAAAAATCTTGTGTAAATATTATCTAAGATTCATATGAAACAGTGAAAATATTACTTTTTACCTAGTTCCTTGGTTAAAGTGGTTCAGTTTCACAAGCGAA
Organism: Athrips mouffetella; assembly: GCA_947532105.1. Taxonomy (NCBI): domain Eukaryota; kingdom Metazoa; phylum Arthropoda; class Insecta; order Lepidoptera; family Gelechiidae; genus Athrips; species Athrips mouffetella. The sequence goes on along the minus strand of OX383969.1, from coordinate 2,749,788 downwards.
TTCGCATTATTTCACATCCTTCTGTGTTGCCATAAGCCATATTATCATACCCTTTTTGTTACACGTACACTCAAGAGCACTTCAAGCTTGAGTCAAGCGTACGTACGTAGCTTTGTACGGTCAACCGCTTGTCGGTAGAAACTTTTTCAACTCTATTACCACGCCATAAGGTCCAAAAGTATTTCTACCGATGTGCGGCCGTGTACCGTCCTTATTTTTAGAAACCAGTTTTCTATAAAGTATCAACCTTGACCTGTTCTTGACTGTCCTATTAACACGACGAGTCCTGGAGATGCATTTTAATTTCGAGAAACGTCTTTGGTCACACACCGACGTCAGACGATGAACAATAGTGACGCGCCCGCGACAAAGCTTTTGTCGGATGGGAATTATGTCGACGTGGTGCGACAAAAAGCCCGCGTGCTAACAAAGTTGGAGTTGAAGCCGCTCATTACGGAAAAAGCTTTCTTTGGTCTAGATTTTAGACTTTACTTTGGAATAGAATACGCGATAATTATATTCATAATAGGATTAGGTTTTTTTTACTGTGTATAGGCTTACTCTTGACCTCGATCTAGCCCTGAGGACAGATATGAGGTCGATGATGGATCGAGCTTGCCCAAAAGAAGCCTATTCACTCGCGACTTGAAATGATTTTAGGCTTTTTCCTTTATTTGTACTGTAAGACCTAGCTTCTTGCCAAATTTCATAATTTTAGGTCAACGGGAAGTACCCTGTAGGTGTTGCTTTTTTGAATAAATGTATGGAGATGAGGACATAAAAAGCCATATCTTTTGATTGTGTCGTTGTAAAAAATTGAAATTTTCAGATCTTGTGTGGTTCATGGACCTTAATATTCGTTATCAATTTCAACCTGATACCTTTTCTCGTTCGTGAGAAAAAGGGTCTTGACAGACAGTCAGACATACGGACAACAAAGTGATCCTATAAGGGTTCCGTTTTTTTATTTTGAGGTACGGAACCCTAAAAATTTACATGCTAAAAAAGATAAAGTAAAATTCAGCTTCTTAGAAAAACCGTGGTCTTCGCTGCCAGCCGCAACGCTATCAAGCGTGGTGACGATGATCAAGGTTATGGTATTACCCCTCCAAATTAGACCGCAAGTTTGATTGAAATTCTGGAGGCGTCCTGCACTAGACTACGTTTCATAGGAATGTTACGATGAGTATTTTTTTATACTTAACTGTCTGTGTGGTGCCGGCAAAGAATAGGACCAACCTATCTCTACCCGTGGGTGTCGTAAGAGGCGACTAAGGGCTTATGAACCGCAGGATAGGCAGCAGCATCTTTCTGTGTATCGTACCATCTTACATAGGTACTGCGGTCACCCACAACAGCGGACTATGGTAAATCCCCTGCGGTACTTTGCACGCGTTTTTGCTGGAGTTCCATAGGGAGCTCCTCGTCCAGTAGTGGACGTTTCATGAGATGTTATGTTGAAATATCAAAAGCTGTTCACATAAAAGTACGTATCTAACTATAGAGTTTGCCCAGGGAAGCGTGGCCCGCAACCCCACAAGCCCACAATGCAACGAAGTATGAAAATCGCGAGACAATGGACAGGGACGGAAGTTCGTAGCTGCACAATGTATACGACAATGCGCTCATTATTCTATTACTGAACGAGTACGCTTTCAAATTTTAATAAAGCGCTGGAGTGCTGTATTTTGTAAAACTCAAACTCATCTTGCAATTCACTTTAAACAGCCGTGTATAAAATGCCGTAATCATAGTATGGATAGAATAGAAGTCACTTCAAGCTTATTCATTTAAATAACAGGTAATTATCGTAAGATCATGGGAGGCAACTCACTTCGAACTCACTCGTCTATAAAATTCCAATCTCGAATAGTTATGGTAATTATAAGAGGCAGCTGCGTAATAATAATAATAATAAATCTTTTATTTACCAAAACATTCAGTAATACATATTCATTATATTCTGCCAAACCGCACAGCAGTTTGTAGGCAGTATACAGCTCCCTCTAATTATGTTTAGGTATACATACATATAACAACATTATAATAATAAAGAATTAACAAATATATTGCCAGGTAACAAGTTATTATCATATTATTTATTTATGAAACATGCACTATTATAACCTTATCAGACTAACTTTTTCTAGTAGATATCTTTTTACTTTCCTCCTCCTTCCTTCGTCCTTCTGTGTGTTGTACCTAAACCTTTACTTACTGCGGTGACCATCAACGCAATAGTTATACATAACACAACGGTAACAAACTAAATAACTGTGGAACATCCCATCCTAGAATTTATCAGTCCTTGAAATTGAGGGGGAGGTCTTTGTCCGTAGCCGCTGAAGCATTTTGAGCGCCCTTTGTTGCAGCGCATCGCTGGCGTATTGGTTGTTGAACTGAATTTTCCCAGGGTTTGTATCTATCCACGATATCTTCCACTGTGTATTGCTTATCTCGGGGAGGGTTCAGTCTACTATAGCAATAGAAGTTTCATGGGTTATAAAAAAAAATATCGCTTAGGTTTTGTCAGAGCAGTGGCAACCAACCCTATTGTCAGAGTGCTCAGAGTTTTCAAACCACCAAATGGCTTCGGAATGATTTGAAGACCTGATAAACTTGTCGCTATGGATTTTACTATAACCTTTACTGTAGCTGTGTATAGGATGTGTGTTGGAAAATCGCTGGCACTACCGCAACGGCAAGATCATGGCCAGGCTATAACCAACGTTTAATTTCGAATCTCACCCATGAATTCACGCGTGAAAGTTTTGAACAGAATAGCGTTGCTGAATATAACACTGCAGCGCTGAATGTAGTGTGATGCTGCAAGGTTCGCAGTTTCGTGAATAGCTGGTATTGTTTGGGAGATGTCTTTTTATTTTACAGTAACCTACAATGGATTTGTGTAATTAAAAGTTTAATTGTATTTTTAAAGAACTGCACGAAACAAGTGAAAAAATACGTCAAAACATAAATGTTTTTGGCTTACACATATAATTATAAGGGTCGTCGTATAGATAAATCTCTCTCAAGTCTGGGATTGCATTCAAGATACATAATTTGTACATGTAAAGTGCATCTTGAGACCAATCTCACACTTGATAGGGATTTATCAGTACGACCCACAAGTTCCATGATCTTTGGCAATACAAACCTTATAACGAAAAGAGGAATGCGTGCGTGGATGGTGCGTCTGTGTTTCCGAGTTCATATAACCCGAATCTATTCCAGTCGCGAGTAAATAGGCTTCTTCTGGGCAAGCTCGTTCCATCGTCGACCTCATCTCTGTCTGCAAAACTAGATCAAGGTCATGAGTAAGCCCATTGACAATAAAAAAAACAAGTTTGGAACATATTTTATTTAATTTTATTTTTAGTAGTTTAGTATTCTCTGCCTGCGTCAGTGTTCCCAAGTTTATACAGGGCTTTAAAAATTGGTGTAAAACCTTTTAAGGGATTATTCCGTGGGCTACTTGCAACAACTTTTGTTTTACGACTTTTGGAAATTCCCAAAAAAATCCACTTTCTATAATACAAAATGATTAATTGATCGGTCTAAAGTAAATAAAAATTCGATTTTTAGAGCGAATTGTCAAAAGTCGTAGAACAAAGCCTGCAGAATCTTAAAAGGGTTTACACGATTTTAAAAAGTCCCCCTGATCTGTGGTTATGTCGAGGATTACTGTGGTTTTAAATTTTTGAATGTTTTTTTTAAATGTTCGTTAAATGCAACCCTCGAAAATTTTACGAAAATTTACGGCACTATTTCAGATACCTATTTGTTCGCACTGGTTTATGTTGTTTGCCTGAGGCTTCGATGCGTGAAAGTGGCCAGTCACCGACAGATGATGGCGTGAGCGGTTTCACGCTCATGTGAATAAGCAAGATGGCGGCAGCTGATTTTACAGCTGACGAATGACACAGTAACGCTGCGATGGACCTCCTACAGCCTGGAAATGCTGACGGGTTGTTGTTGGGGTGCAATATTTTTATAAGTGTTAGATCCGGCTTTTATGTCAGACATTCCTGTTATTCAATTTATATAATATAATTGTTATTACATAATATCGTTCATTATTAAAACATGTTTTATGCTACTAGAATCGCTAGTAATTTATCACAAAATCATAAATAGTAGGTCTATTGATGTCTGCGGTACTAAGTTGTAAACAGAGTGAAGTTTGGGTGAGTTGGAGTGGGGACTTGGTGGGAGCGAAGTCTTAAAAGAGCTGACACAGGCATTAGTCGGGTTAGTTGTAGTCTGGAAATTTGAGGAAATATACGTAATAAGTGTTTGAAAAGGTAGTCAAGTGTATGTAAGTGAAAACTTATTTTCTATTAGTTTATAAAGTGTTAAACGAGTGGTGTAATGATTGGAAACATATTAAATTGGAAAACATGGAAAGTATCTTATTTTAACATAAGCGACTTGGCATTTAATATAAAAAATATAGGAAATTCTGATATAGCCTAGTGTCCATAGCCGACAGATACATAGGCAGAAATAAGTAAAAAAAATCAATTCCCTATAGAACTTCACATCAACTGATAGCACATTTTGTACTGGAAGTATTTTTTCTTTGTTAGGCAGATTCACATCCTCAAGGCTTGTTTTAATATTTCTCCTTGTAAAAGTTAGTAGCAAGGATAAAAGGTTCAAAATGCTTTCTGTAGCACGGAAAACACTCTAACTGTTATTTAGACCAGCGGCCATACATTCGATTTCAAGCCATTGATTTTCGTGTTAGAGTTTACTATTATTTAATCTGTGGTGTTAGGGAAAAATACCATTTCTTTATCCAAGCCAAGTCTTGCGGTGACTTAACTTATCTCGAGACCTAGAATAAGATTTCCGATCTGCGACGCTTCAAAGCCAGAGCAAGGGGATATCTAATTACCGCGAGGAACGACTGCGAACGACACTCTATAATCTCATTACTGCTGGATCTTACCGATATCGCCTCGCTATGACACTAGTAGAAAATTTTCAAAGGATCTTTTTCATATGCAAGGTTAATTTTAGCCCACGTAGCAAAATTTTGGTATGATTTTCGGAACGTCAATCTGAATCAGTTTCTCAAAGAAATATGGCTAAAATAAGAAGATTTTTTTATCACTACAATAATGAATCCTAACTTCAAAATTGTGAAGCACAACCCTGTGTACCAAACTGTAGCATTTTTCAATTGACTTCCGAATGAGTTTAAAATAATAATAAGTGAAGATGTATTTAAAGACCGACTGAAGTTGTTTCTGCTATATTTTTTTATAGTTTTGATGACATTAAAATTAACTGACATTTGTGATATCTAGGTAAATAAGGGCTATAGAAATAGGATTAAGGAATTATTTCATCACAAGTTAGAGATGTAAAGTCACAGCAAATACATAATCCGATCATCTTTGTAAATGCAATGAAGGCGTCGTTCTATTAATTTAGTAGGGTTATTTTGAATATTACATAATCATGGATGATGTGACATTTCTTATCAAAGAAGATCTGACATGCTGGAAGATGTCATGGCATAGTCAAAGAATATAATATTCCATAGTAAAACAAATATGCACGGTTCCTATTACAAGCGAAGCAAGGACGTCCGAAATCTTTGAATATTATATTGTTTGTTCGCAAAGGAAACTTATATGTAAGGTACCTTAAAACTTGGCTCACAAACAGGAATAGGACCATTAAAGATAAATAAAAAATACCATATTTTTTCGGCCATAAATGATGAAGTTATAAAAACAAAACGTTTTTGTCAAATATCGGTAGGTCGTATGGCAGAATGTGATGAGTAGTCATTGCCTATCATAAAAAAAACTAACAGCTGTATAAACTGCCCACAGACTACTTAGAAAAGTTGTCATTTTTTAATCCCTGTTTATGAGCCAAGTTTCGAGGTACCTTACACATACGTTTCCTTAGCGAATTATGTATTTGTTTATTGATCCTTGAATTATAAATTTTATTTTTAATGTAAGTACATGATTATTTCGCACAGAGAAATTCTGTTTATGAATTAATGATAAATAAAAAAACCACCCTAGCCCTAATGACCCCACACAAGATTGAACTGACGAAAGAAAAACAAACAACGATACAAAATAAACATACAAAAATGGACTGACGAAAATGAAAAACGCTATTTTATATATTTCATATATCTTTATTTCCTTCTTTCTACTATGACTGCAAAACCATCTTTTGGTCGAAGTATGAAGGCGCGGGGGCAGAGTCTTCGGGTCGCTTGTGGTGCCTTTGTCTTGTACTCTCTGAAGAACTTCACCAAGAAAACCTTTGCTGCCAACACGGCGAAGCGGGAACCTGTATTAAGAGTTAAAAAAAACTGTCATACTTGAAAAATATTCGACACCCAGATCCACCCTTCACCCATTTTGGAGGTGGTAGGGCTTTTGTGCAAAATCTGGGGAAGTACCACCCCCTTGCCTATTTCTGCCGTAAAATATCAGTGGTTGCACTGTTGTGTCTCGGTTTATAGGGTGAGGGAGCCAGTGAAATTACCGACACACGAGACACAACATGTTAGTTTGTAACGTGCTTTGCTGTCTTTATAAGTGTCAATTTATGCCACTAATAAGACAGCGAACTCTATGGGCGGTGATGACCACTTTCCACCAGGTGGCCCACCTGCTCGTTTTCTCACTTGTCACATAAAAACAAAAAACACCCAAATTACCGAAAATCATTATTGAGACATTTGTCTCGACCGGGAGTCGAGCCCGGAACCTTCTGAACAATAAGTAGATGCTTCGTTCACTATTACAGCGCCACAGTCAATGTAGAAAAAGTTTTCATTATAACATGTAATATAAAAAAAAATCTTGGACGATAAATCGATCTAGCAAGGTCTCATATGTCTGAGAAAATTCGTTCGTGTTTTTGCGCATTGCTTCGAACCTTAACAATAGTGTGAGTCAGGAAACCGAACAGCGCCATCTATTGGCCCGTTCTGTACTAAATAAAAATACTCTTACCAATACAATGCCGAGGTCCCGTTCCAAACGGTATATAGGTGTAGGGCACAATCTTAGCCTTATTCTCAGGAGTGAACCGCTCTGGATCACATTCGTCGGGTCTGGGCCAGTACTTCTCATCGCGATGGATAGAGTAGATCGGCAGCCAGACGTGGATACCTGCTGGCGCCTAGTGGGACAAAGATAAATCCTCATTCACCTCATAACATCCCAAGAAACGCCCACTTATTATCATATAGTGTGGGTTGCAAGGTCGATGACCGACCTCACAAACCCTGTTGTTAGAGTTGTTGAGCCGCCGAAGGCGTCTACATGGCTCATTAACTTCTACATCCGTAGATAGTAGTCGGGACTGACGGCTTAACGTGCCTTCCGAAGCACGAATTCATCCAACTTTTCGGACAATCAGGTGATTCATTCTGAAATGTCCTAACCAAACTGGAGAGGTCGCACAAAGTGATTTTTGTTTGGCCCCCACCAGGAATCGAACCTAGAACCTCCGGATCGAGAGCCGAGTCCTCTAACCATTGGACCACGGAGGCTGTTAAGATGATCTGTGACGGCCAGCTTAGCCCCGAACCCAACTAGAGAAGGTTTTATTTTTTAGTGCAATAAGTACCAACTATATATGTGCAAAAAGTTGATTGGCGTAAATTTCATCGTACAACTTCAACGCCTAACAACAATGTCGATGAGAAAAATATCTCCATATGTCCACTAAAGTCAATTACTTTCGTCAGTCCGTGTTTACATGACTATGATCACTCACACATGCACACAAAAATGCACAACCGTACAGTTTTGACCGCACGCCCACAATCGTAATATTGAACCAAAAATTGCTAACAAAAATAGTACTTTCAGTACATTAACTGTATCTTTGTATTAATTAGCAAAAAATTTTACTAAAAATAGCAGTATTCGTTCGTTTTTCAACAGAATTTTATGTCCCGCGTAAGAATGCAAGTCATTTGAATTTTCGTATGGGAAACAGATCACCTTAAGAGCGTCCACTGCAGGACAGGGAGCCCTTCTAGAACTCCAGCAAACACGCCTGGTACTTAGAGGGGATTTACCATAATCACCACGCTTTTAAGCGTTGTGGCTGGCGACCGCTGTTGTTGGTGACCGCAGGTACGGTACAAGGAAAGATGCTGCTGCCCATTCTTCGGTTCTTAAGCCCTTAGCCCGACACCCACGGGTATACCGGGTGTACGGGACGGCCTTCCGAATACTGAAAGGGCATGATCAGTCAACGTAACTGAACATATTTCAGCGAATAAAAGTTTCAGGAAATGAAAGAAAAAATTGGCGTCTCCATACAAAATTGTAAACTTAATTGGACGTTTTGTATGGAGAGGCCGATTTAATCACGCCCTTTCAGTATTCGGAGGGCTGTCCCTTACACCCGCTGCATTTTAATAATTTAATTTAATAATTTATTTATTTAACAACAAGAGATTAATCATATTTATATTTTGACAATGGTCCCCACACTAGGTAAACCTGTGCCGTGGGCGACCCTATCCAAGTTACTCGTAACACAATACATAACAGTTAAAATAGATTACAAATTGAGCGTCCAAGAGAGATTGAGCAAATTAAAGTGGTTGCATTGGTTATAATAATTAATTTAAAACTAAACGAAAAATAAACAATACTAAGAAACTTTGATACAACTATTAAACAACTATAAAAGGAATAATACATTTAATTTACAATTTAAATCAAAATACTTGGTTCAAAATACTTGGTGTCCGGCACAACAATGGCTTTCATTACTCTTTATCGGTCTTCATCTCAACAATACATACAATTTACTATCTTAACACATTTAAGCGACTATAACTTTCAGAAAATGAAAAAAAAAGTCAGCCTCTCCATACAAACTATCCTATTTTTTTTTTCATTTCTTGAAAGCAATATTCACTGAAATATGTTCAGTTACGTTGACATATCCGTTTCAGTTTTCGAAAGGCTGTCCCTGACACCCTGTATAATGTCCATACCTTGCCAAAGCCTTCTCACAATTTTTTCAGTTATTATTTTCCATTTAATTTTTCCTTTAAGGTATAAAATACCTGTATTCTGTAACTAATATCTCTCCCGAAAATTTTTAACTGCGTATACAGACCTTGAAACTGAACAACTTTATTACCCAAGAAACATAGGTCGAAATACGATAACATTACGAGTATTTTGGCTTCCCATAACAAAGCACTATCGTAATATGTAGTTTTAACAGCCTCCGTGGATCAGAGGTTAGAGCGCTCGGCTCTCGATCCGGAGGTTCTGGGTTTGATTCACGTTGGGGACACTGTAAAAAAAAAACTGTGTGTGCGACCTCCCCAGTTGGTTTAAATCATCTAAATTATTGGGTTGGGATGAATCACCTGATTGTTCGAAAAGTTTGATGATTCCGTACTTCGGAAGGCACGTTAAGCCGTTGGTCCCGACTACTATCTACTGATGTAGTCGTTAATGAGCCATGTCAGAGGCCTTTGGCGGCTCAACAACTCTGACACTAGGGTTTGTGAGGTCGTTCATCGACCTTGCAGCCCACACGATATGATAATGATGATGATGGGAAGTCAAAATCATTTTATCGTATTTAGACCTATGTCCAATGGGAAAAAAAATCTGTTTCATGTGTGGAATATGTGTTTCCTAACACCCTGTATAGGATATTACAGCTCTTCTTCTCATATTTAAGAGCCGCGCTCTTGTCGGTGGAACAATCTCCATTTCTCTTTGTCCTCTGCCAATGATTTGACATCCTGATAAAACTCGATGTTTACACTCTCTTTTATCTGGTCAAAATAAGTGCGTCTTGATCTTCCTCTTCCTCTTCTGCCCTCTTCTTTTCCTTCAATAATATTCTTTATGAAAGTGTCATGCAGATCGTCCCTCTTTATTTTCGATGGTTCTCAGCAAATTCCCACTAACAAAATTCGTTTGAATTGTAGCCATTCGTAAAAAGAAAAACTTTTTTATTACTTGTAACATGCTTGTAACTTGTAACATAATTAGTAGCAACTCCGAACTAATAATTTCTTACAGACAAGTTTACCTACAAAGTTAGTTTTCGTTATTTGCTGTAATTACTATGGTCTCTACCCGTGGTGGTTGTAAAGGGCGACTGAGGGATTTTGAACCGGAGGATGGATAGCAGCGTCCTTCAGCGTACCGTACCATCTTACACCTGCGGTCACTAACAACCGTGGTCCATGGTGACAGCGGCATCTTTAACAAGCGTAGTGATTATGGTTTTTTCCCCTATAAAATATTCCAAGAATTACTGACTGTTAAATTCTGGAAAATTTTAGAGGGAGCGTACTACCCAGCATTAATTTTTATTTATTTAATTTAATTTATTCAAAGAAAACCTTACAGCATTACATTTTTATAAGAATAATTAATTAAATATAATTGTATGCCAAAAACAAGATTTCACGTATTATGTAAACAAACATAGGTAACAACAGCTGATGAAAGAAATGAATACAAAAACTACATCTACATTTTTCAGATCAAGAAAATATTACGTTATACAAAATTAGACAATAAAATTAGACAAAAAATAAATAAGTATAAACAATAAAAATTTGACTAAGAACTCGTGAGTGTGTGCGTGTAGGTGTGTGTGTATGTGTGTGATATAATTATTATGAATATTTTTAAGTTATATGATATTGCAACTAACAGTTACGCAGAATATTTTGAGCACGGTATACCCACAACGGCGTCCACATCATGGTTAGTGATAGTACCACCAGCAAGTATGGTAAGTACGTGTTTTTTGAAGGTTTCCCGCTTCAAGCAAAAAATTTCTATATCCTTGAAGGAGCTATTATATGTGCGGACACATCGAGTCAAAACCGAGTTTTGAGCGTAGTTTGTTCGAGAACTGGGTTCGCAAAATAGACTTGTGTGTCTGGTACGTACTTTAGGCGTATTAATGCCAATTTTTCCTACCAATTCTGGGCAGTCTACAAGACCGTTAACTATGTTATAAAGAAACATCATGTCAGCAAGCTGTCTTCTCTTTTCAAGCGATAATAAACGGTAATGCTTAAGACGCTCTTCGTAACCAAATAACGTGTCTCCACACCGATGGCTTAAAAAACGCAAGAACTTACGTTGAATGCCTTCTATTCTAGCCGCGTGTACAGAATAGCAGGGGGACCATAACTGTGAGGCGAACTCTAAAATACTTCTTACAAAAGCAAAATATACCGTAGTAAAAGAGTGCACCATTTTAAACTTTAAATAGGACTTGAAATATGTCCTTTAGTCGTATTTACGACACCTACGGGTGGAGACGCGTGGTATGGTACAACTATTTTTAGCCGGTATTATACGGACGAGAAAGAAAGGCTATAACCAATAATAACCGACTTCACTACCATAAAAACTAATATTACTGCTATTATACAGGCCGTGTTGCTTCACATTTAAATGAAATGCAACAAAAACAAGAACCAGTATAACTGAAACTTACAAAAAAAGTAGGACTCAAGGTCAATTTAAGTACACTAGCAAGTTTAGTGACTATTCTTTGAAACATTGCTTGGAATGATTATTTTATTCAATGTAGATTCTTTACAGAATACAATACAAATAGAGCGAATTTAAATAAAAAAAATAAAAGTAAATTGTAATGTGATTCGTGTTCTCGATTTTTTTTGTTTTTTTTTTTAAGATGATCTTGCTATCCTTGTTATCCTTATTGGCTGTCACAGCTTCACCGGGTGGGTGGGGAGCGGAGGGCTCTACCCAGAGTTATCACGATAGGCTACATGCCTTCGCGGGGCTCAGGACCTCGGCTTAGGGGATCGGGGAGAGGCACGTATTCTCGAGTCTCGCATGAACCACATACTTTTATTTATCATGGTTGTACTCACAATAAGTCGGTGCTTGCTGCCAGGGTAGGTGGGTCCAAAATCATAAGTTTGTACTGAACGACGATCTGCTGAGCCAACAAGAGGCCATAGCCTTAGTACCTCTGCAAAAAACATGAAAAACCTGTAAAAGCAACAGCAAGAGACCACATTATCAGTTGGTACTGGTACAACATGGGTACAACCGCGTATATTCAATAAATCTTCTATTATATAAAAGAAGAAGGTGACTGACTGACTGATTGACATACGTTGTCTGAATTCACGCGGGCGAAGCCGCGGGCAAAACCTGTGGTGAAGAATATTACCATCCCGTAGATACTTCGGTAGGTAGAAATAGATACTAACTCATCCATATTGGTCTTAAAGTAATCAGACACGGGGTCCTGCCGGGTGAACGGATATGATACCCGTGGCTGTCGTAAGAGGCGACTTAGGGTTATAAACTGGAGGATGGGCAGCAGCATCCTCCTGTGCATCATACCATCTTGCTTACTGCGGTCACATACAACCGCGGTTCATGGTGCCAGCCGTAACGCTGACAAGCGAGGTGACATTGGTACTTCCCCTCCACATTTCTCTAGCAAAAGCTAGAATTCTGGAGCATGCTCCTTGACCTGTAGTGGACATTTCATGGGGCGTTAGGATGATGATGAATATAAACCTTCTTGCTCAATGCATATAAAAATAATACATCTTTTTACAATCCTTTAACTAGAATGTGTCGCCTTTACAATGACTTGACGAAAGATAACAAAGAATTAGATATTTTTAGTCGTAGGCCTGATTTATTCAAAAAATCTGTTAAGAATGTCCTCAACAACAATATCCCAAACTAGTTAGCTTTGTTTTTTGTCTATTAGTTATAATTTTTTTTTCTTTATCTGACCTTATCTAAAGTAATTTTTATACAAGTTGATTATATCTATCATACCAACACAGCATGTTAGTTATGTTTTATTTAGTCTAGGGTCCTAGCAAATTAATATATCGTTGTTTTTATTGAATCTCAGTTTTTCGGTTACTGTAGATTACCTACCTACTAAATAAAACATGATTTATATTTGTTTTTTTAATTGTTAGTTGTATTGTTCCTTAAAGATGGTATTGTTTAATTAAAAGACTTGATGAAGCACTTGGAGTGGTTTTATTACTTCTTCTTTACAAGCACACGATGACACGTTACAGATCGAACAAAGGACCAATCCCCTTGCCCCTGTACCAAGAATGCACAAAGCATTCCACACCGTCTGTACTGCCACACCACACGCAATTTGAGGTTAGCTGTCATGGATAATAATGTTAATCATGTGATTTAAAAGAATCTGTACTTTGCGTTTAGATATTGTAACTCCAATTGCGTTTGGTTCCCTATACTACATCATACCCTTTTTATAAAAAAAATAATAAAAAAAAAAGTTACTAACAATAATTATTGATAGTACATTTCAAAAAGAAAACACATTCTAATCTTACACTTTTCTTTCCCCTTACAACAAACAAAATTTTACCCATATATCCAGAAAGGTATTACTTAATTAAAACTTATGCATATATAACTATGTTATACAACAATCCTTGAACTGCACACTCTAACCGTTAAATAACACCAGATTATTGAGGTCGAATATGATAAGAAGTTCTTGTATAAATACATCCATTACAATCTATTACATCATATGATCGATAGTTGTTGTTATTAATAACTGTCCCCTGTGACCATTTATTTTTTATGGGATCTTTTTTAAACCATATATCTTGATTGAGCTTAAAATTTTGCTTTTCTCTTGTATTTTTATTGTAGTTACTTTTATTTCTATTTTTCACTTTATCAAATTCCGTTTGTACATTAACATTTTGTTTGGGGAGTAAATAATTATAAGAAGATGGTAATTTCGTCTTTAAATTCCTACCCATCATTAATTGTGATGGGCTGAAATGGGTGCCTGAAACTGGATATGATCTATATTGTAGTAAAGCTATTCTGTAATCAGTTTTATCTTCATTACATTTAGTTAACATTTTCTTTGCTATTTGCACTCCCCGTTCTGCCATACCATTAGATTGTGGGTATCTCGGACTTGAATAATTAAATTTAAAGCCCCATTCGTCTGCAAATTGTCTGCATTGAATGGAATCAAATGGAACATGATCTGCCACTACCTCTGATGGTATGCCAAAACATGTAAAAACCTCTATTAATACATTTATTATACTTTGAGCTGACTTAGTCGTGATACTTTTAATTTCTAACCATTTTGACATGTAATCGTACAAAACTAAATAACTTTTTTTTTTTATAATCCATTATATCAATTCCTATTTTTGAAAATGGTAAAGTCGGTACAGAATGTGACACTAGTGGTTCTTTGACATTGTTACACTGGTATGTCTGACAAACAAAACATTTTTGTACAAGAGTTTCAATATGTGTATCTATTTGTGGCCAATAATATAAATTACGAGCAGTTTGTTTCATTTTTGTTATACCTATATGTCCCTCATGCAAAAGATTTAAAAATTTTATTCTTAATGACTTGGGTACTATGAGTCTGTCATTCATAAATATGAGTTGTTGATCAATTGTGATATTTTCTCTACATTTATAAAAGGCTTTTAAATTATCTGGTACATTTTTTTGTTGATCAGGCCACCCATTTTGTGTAAAAGTCAATAGTTTCTGTAAGTCCTCATCTTTATTAGTTTCTAATATTATGTCTTTTTTCTGTTTGTCTGTACATTGCATATATGTTGCCAAGCCAATACAATGTATAACTTCATACATATAAGATTGATCTTCATCTACTTCATTCAGATATGAGCGTGACAACAAATCTGCGATGTGCATCAACCTTCCTTTTAAATATTTAAAATCTATATTATATTTTAATAATTTTAATTTTAATCTTTGTAATCTCGCAGAAGGTATTTCATGTACTCCCTTTTTTAGTAAACTTTCTAGTGGTTTGTGATCATTTAGTATAGTGCATTTTTTACCATAAATATAGTAATGAAATTTTTTAGTTGCCCAAACTACACTCAGTAACTCTTTTTCTATTTGTGAAAAATTTCTTTCTGCGCTGGTAAGACTTCTAGATGCATAGCACACCGGTTGCCCATTTTGCATTAAACAGCATCCAAGACCGTCCTTACTTGCATCGCACTGTATTGTTACTGGTAATTTTGCATTGAAATTTTTTAGAACCGGTGCTGTGCTAATACATTTTTTTATATTACAAAAAGCATTTTCATGCATTTCTGTCCAAAGCCAAGAAACGTCTTTCTTTAATAACTTTGTTAGGGGCGCTGTCCAATCAGCTAATTTGAAAATAAAATTTCTTAAATAGTTTATCATTCCCAGGAATATTTGTAACTCTTTTTTATTTATCGGACTTTTAATATTTAATATTGCTTTTACTCTATCTGGATCTATTTTCATTCCTTCTTTTGAGAAAATATGTCCAAAGTATTTGACTTCTTTCAGTTTATACTGAAACTTTTTTTTATTAAATCTTACATTATTTTCCTTTGCTCTTTCAAGAACACACTTTAATATTCTGTCATGTTCTTCTTCATTATCAGCACAAATCATCAGATCGTCACAGTAAATTACAACGCCCGGTATATCACCAAATGTTTTTTCATTATATTTTTGAAAGATCTCTGGTGCTACTGAGAGACCAAACGGCAATCGACGAAACTTGTAACACCCAAATGGTGTACTAAATGTGCATAGATCTGTTGATTTGTCTGTCAATTTTATGTTATAGAAACCATCTGATAGATCTAGTACTGAGAAAACTGATTTATTGCTCATTTTTGTTACGATTTCCTCTAATGTTGGAATTAGATGATATTCTCTTATTAAAACCTTATTTAGATCTTGTGGATCTAGACATATCCTGAGGTTTCCATCACTTTTTTCTATTATTACAAGATTACTTACAAACGACCTTGGATGTTCGACTTTCTCAATAATCTGTTGTTCCTCCAGACTTCTTAGTTTGTTTGCAAGACGATCCATCAGTGCATGAGGAACTCGTCGAGGTGGCTTTACAACTGGTAACGTGTCTGGCTGAGTGTGCAGCTCCAAAGGTGTGTTAAATTGTCCGATACCCTGAAATAATTCGGAATATTTATTAATTATTAAGTCTTTGTTGTCTATGTTTATGCTGTTAATATTAATATTATTCTTGTCTTGGCTGTTAATATTACAATTTAATAGTTTTAGTTCTATTAAAGACATAAGTCCTAAAATTGGACGTACTTTTTCTTTAATAATTATAAATTCTGTTTTAATATTTTTTGTTTCATTCACATGTATTTTCAAACAAATTTTTCCAACTGGTTTTATTTTATAACCTCCAAATGCTTCTAGTAAAATTTTTGTCTCAGACCATTCAGGACTCTCATCACCGACAATTTCCTTCAAATCTTGTAATGAAATAACATTAACCTGTGCCCCTGTATCACACTTGTAAGTTATCGGTTTGTTTTCAGTTTTTAATGTTATTAACCATTCATTGTGACTGCTGTGTTTTCTATAACCAATTGAGTGGCATACTTTTACTAGTCACAAATCTTGATTTTCACAATTATCATTAACATTTGATTCTTCAACAGAATGCACAGATTTATTTTTGCAACCTACTGCAAAATGATTCATTTTGTTACACAATGTACATTTTTGCCCATAAGCAGGGCACTGTGCTGGGCCATGTTCCCTATTACATTTTCTGCAACGATAAAATCTACTATGATAGCTGTTTTTATTTACCCTATTGTACTTATTTTTATACTTAGCTTCATTCTGTGACCACCTCGTAGTCTGATGTTTTTTTATTTCATCCATTTGCAGCGCTTCAACATTTTTCTGAAGAACCCTTACATGCTCCTTCGACAACTCTGCTGCTCTGCACACTGCCACTGCTTTCTCTAGTGTTAGTTCACTGCTTTCTAGAAGTTTGCGTTGTACATTGGCATCACGAACACCCATCACTATTCTGTCTCTCAGCATCCTATCTTCTAAGTCTTTAAAGTTACAATACTTTACCAGTTTTCTTATCTCTGAATAAAAACTGTCAAAAGTCTCCCCGTCTTCCTGATTTCTATTGTTGAAAGTGAAGGTGTTAACAAGCTCATTCTGTTTTGGTTCAAAGTATTCATCAAACTTCTTGATTAATTCTTCATATTTTATGTTGTCTTCATCCTTCTTTAGAATATTAAAGTAGATATCCTGACCTTCCTGACCTATGCAATTCAGTAGAATGGCTGATTTTCTTGCTTCTGATACTTTTTCTAAGCCTGACGCTGCTATGAAAATTCTTAATTGCTGTTTGAATTGCTTCCACTTTTGCAGCAAATCACCAGGAGAATCAAGGTGTAGAGGTGATGGCATCTTGTATTCAACTGCTGATCCCATTTCTTGAAGTTTCTCTTCGTCTTGTTCGTTCATTAATTTCTCGTTACTTTTTCAATATTTCTGGTTCGATAAGCGGCTGCGCCATGTATTGTTCCTTAAAGATGGTATTGTTTAATTAAAAGACTTGATGAAGCACTTGGAGTGGTTTTATTACTTCTTCTTTACAAGCACACGATGACACGTTACAGATCGAACAAAGGACCAATCCCCTTGCCCCTGTACCAAGAATGCACAAAGCATTCCACACCGTCTGTACTGCCACACCACACGCAATTTGAGGTTAGCTGTCATGGATAATAATGTTAATCATGTGATTTAAAAGAATCTGTACTTTGCGTTTAGATATTGTAACTCCAATTGCGTTTGGTTCCCTATACTACAAGTTATAGCTGTGCTCAGCTGAGCTTTTGTTAACTCATACTGTACGTACACATTTTTGGGCAACAATCTGGATCTAAGTGTTAAATAGTTTGTCTAACCATAATGTGATTGTTATCTGTTGTGTTCGTCTTTTCAATAAATAAATAAACTTTATTTTTCTCCCACATAGATAAAATACAGTAATGCAACCTAAATTATTAATACAAACATTCAGTAAAAGTTCATCCATGTGATAGACTGGTGTCTATAATAGGAGACCTGTATGACAGACACCAGCCATACATTGGACCAGGAGAAAATACATTTATTATACAAGCAGTACCTTTTTACATTAAAGGATTAAAGTGCTGATTAGGAGAGATAGATAGATAGATAGAAACTCTTTATTGCACACAAATTAAGAGTAATTGCGTAAGAAACCTTATATCTAATTGCGCGCAAAGGCGGCCTTATTGCTTAGAGCAATCTCTTCCAGGCAACCTTAGAGGAGAGGAATGGTTTATATTTAAGTGTATGTTTGTGAGTATGTGTATGTGTGTGTGTATGCGTTTGTGTGTTCGTAAATATACATACCACTAACACACATATCCAAGTATTCCAATCCCTGAATTTGTTCGTACAAGTCTCCTTCTTCAGGCAGGTTGTCCAGTTCTTCTCGCAGCCTGTTCTGGACGTGAGGGTTCGCAGCCATTTCGTATATGAAGTAATTCACCAGGTTAGCAGTAGTATCGTAGCCAGCCACGTAGAATAGTACGGCTTGAGCTACTAGGTCATCGTCGTTGAATTCTGGTGAAAAAAGTTCATATTATTATAATAATATTTTATTCATGTACAACAAACAAATATATAACATGTTTAAGTTATTACTGTGAATACAATCAGTTGTGCGCTATAATATAAGGGCCAAGACCATCATCAAATTCCTTTACTAGGAAAGCCTGTACAAAAGGAACAGACGATGTTCCTCCGCGGAGTGTTACAATTTATTACAACTTATTTCTAAAATAGTAACCAAAATCGTACACAAATTTCCAAAATAAATACAAAAAGAACGAGAACAACAAGACAGGTTCAGTGTTGTATTGTGTGTGGTTTAAGTGTATTATATGTGTGTTTGTGAGTATATGTGTGTGTTTTGTGTGTAAAAGTCAGATACAAAGGAGATTACTCAAGGCACCTTAATAAACCTTTAGTCTCGTCATATGACAAATTTGTGCTGATGACTTGAATTGTAAAAAAAAATAAAAATGTTTTGTACTCTTTTGTGTGAATCGTAAAAACTAAAACAGTTACTAGTGTGAAAATTTGTATGTTTATAGTGTATAAGCTGTGGAATAACAACAAGTAATAAAACCAGTCAAGTGCGAGTCGGACTTGCGTGCATTTAATACACTTCTGCGCGACTGGTCGTCCCTGACCAAGACGGCAACTGTACCTTAGTGTGAGTGTTTCTGAACCCTTGGAGCCGTGCGCGAGTCCGACTCTTTGGCCGGTCTTTAGTATTGAATAGGGCTTTTGATTCACTGAAAGCTATTCAGTGAATCAAAAGCCCTAGTCTAGGCTAGGATCATCCTATGGGATACGTCCACTGCAGGAAACGGAACTCCCTCCAGAACTTCAGCAAAAATGCGTGATACTTAGGAGGGGATTTACCATAGTCACCACGCTTGTAAGCGTTGCGGCTGGCGACCGCTGTTGTTGGTGACCGCAGTATGTAAGATGGTAAGATACACAGAAAGATGCTGCTGCCCATCCTCCGGTTCTTATAGCCTTAGTCGCCTCTTGCGACACTCATGGACAGAGATGTTTTATTTATTTTATTTTATTTTATTTTATTTATTTAACTAAGATCTACAGCATTAATACTTAAAATACAAACCAATACAATAAACAGTACATTAGCCAATTACAGATCTTCACTACGTAAACAAAAAATATTATCAAGTTAATTTAGGGCAGGTAGGAAAAAATTTCGAAATAAAAATTAAGACAATTACAAAGTTAAACAAAATTGATAAGGTTTGTCCAAGGTTTGTCCAAGTTTTGGTACTATTCTTTGCCGGCACCAAACGGGACAGGGAAAGCTATTAAATATCATCATCATATCAGCCGAAAGACGTCCACTGCTGGACATAGGCCTCCACTAAAGATCTCCATGACGACCGGTCCTGCGCTGCTCGCATCCAGCGGCTTCCCGCGACCTTGACCAGATGGTCGGTCCGTCTTCCGGTACGTGGTCGCCACTCTAGAACCCTTACGCCCCATCGGCCATCGGTTCTTCTTGCAATGTGCCCTGCCCACTGCCACTTTAGTTAAGCGATTCTGAGAATCGCTATTAAATATACCTTATTGAAATTCTGCTGTTTGTATTATCACAGATTTAGAAGATGAAGAATTTTATAATGAACACCAACGAATGATTATTAATATAAACGAAACCAGTCCTTACATACTGTTCAGTGAAACTTTTGCAATTACCGGTTTAAACTTGATCCCGCCTATAATACATTCTTCAACTTGTGCAAACATTTCAAATCTTGAACATTTCTGTACACAGGGATGAAAATTATAAAGTATTGTCTTTTAAAGTTACATGTATTTGTTTTCCCTCACTTCTCAGATGAAAGAACAAATCTAAGGCCTACCCCTATGGAAAATGGCTCGATTTAGCTGTTTTACAAAAATGAGCGGTTATGTATAAGAGCTGGTGTAAACACTAGAAACAAGTTTCAACTTGCTGCTCATGTTAGGCGTGTTCACCCCGTTCAAGGTACCCGTTTTTATTGAAATTCTACCGCTACAAAAATTCAAAGCTTTTATCAATTAAAAACTGTAAAGAAAGGTTCTTGTTACTACGAAATATCAAATTATCTAGAGGATAAAAATTCATGGGAATGAATTGCGGTTCTATCAGCCAAATTTAAGCTAATTTATTTTTATCTAAATATATAAAAGAGCTTGTCCTGACTGACTGACTGATTCATCAACGCCGAGCCGTAACCGCTATAGATACAGATCTGAAATTTCATACACAGGTTCTATGCACGTCAAAACTACCCACTAAGAAAGGATTTTGGAAAATTCATCTCCCAAGGGGTTGAAATAAGGGATAAAAGTTTGTTTGAAAATCCTACAATTTTGACATTAGATGGTTAAAGATTAGGATTTTAGCCAGTAAAAAGAAAAAAAGGAATAGGTGTTTCAGCATTTTTGAAAAGTAAATGAGGGTTGAAGTCCTACAGTTTTGATATAAGGTGCTGGAAAATTTGGATTTGAGCAAATAAAAAGAAAAAAAGGAAGACGTGTTTCAGCATTTTTGAGAAATCATTTCCCTAATGGGGTGAAATAACGGATGAAAGTTTGTAAGAAAGTCCTACAGTTGTGACACGAGGTGCTTAAAAATTTGGATTAGAGCCCCAAAGAAAAAAAAAGATGTGTTTCAGCATCTTTGAGAAACCATCATTCAAGGTGGTAAAATAAGGGGTGAAAGTTTTTATGAAAACCCTATTGTTTTGACATGAGGTACATGAAAATTATGATTTTAGCAAATAAAAAGGAAAGAAGAAAGACTTGTTTAGGCATTTTTTAGAAATAATCCCTTAAGGGGAAAATTATTTGTATGGAAGTCCTTTGTTTCTAGAGTTAGATTAAAAGGCTACCTCCCGTCCACTAGCGCCCTTATCAGTTTAAAAATTATTACTCACTAAATACAAAATTTATCGAAAATCCGGAAAGATAGATTGAAGTAAAGGTATTCTTGTTTATTCAGAACCTATCAATTCTGAAAAATATAATACACTGTAGTTACAGATACAAAAAGTGCGAAAAACGGCCACTCTTAGCAGTTTTTGTATCTGTAACTACAGTGAACTTTATTTTACAGAGTAAATAGTTTCTAAATAAACAAATGTACCTTTACTTCAATCTGTCTTTCCGGATTTTTTATAAGTTTCGTATTTAACGAGTAATATTTTTTTAACTGATGGAGGCGCTAGTGGACCGGAGGTAGCCCCTTAAGGTGATCTGTGACGGCCAGCTTAGCCCCGAACGCAACTAGATAGAGCCACTACTGCAAATATAAGGTTTTATTTTTTAATGCAATAAGTACCAACTATATATGTGCAAAATGTTGATTCGCGTAAATTTCATCGTGCAACTTCAACGCCTAACAACAATTTCGATAAGAAAAATATCTCCATATTATGTCCACTATAGTCAATTACTCTCCTCAGTCCGTGTTTACATGAGTACGATCACTCACACATGCACACAAAGCACAACCGTACAGTTTTGACCGCACGCCGACAATCATAATATAGAACCAAAAATTGCTAACAAAAATAGTACTTTCAGTACATTAACTGTATTTTTGTATTAATTAGCGAAAAATTATACTAAAAATAGCAGTATTCGTTCGTTTTTCAACAGAATTTTATGTCCCGCGTAAGAATGCAAGTCATTTGAATTTTTGTATGGAAAACGGATCACCTTAACACAAATTTGAATTAAAGCTTTTGGAAAAAACAAAGAAACTCGTGTTTAAGCGTTTCTTTAAAAACGTCCTCCAGGGGGGTGAAAAAGGGAATGAATTATTTTCCGTGTGTTGGAGTAGAAGTCTTTCATTTCTAAAGGTAGAAGTATCGGGGAAAATAATTTAACCCCCTTAAGAGATGAATTTCTAAAAATGCTAAAAAACGTACTTTTTTATTTTTTACGAAGAGCTTATAACTAAATTTTAATATTAAATTAGTTACAAATGACATCTTTCATATTTATTATTTTTTATAAGATAGGTATGAATTGTTTTACAATCTTTAATGGACTAACATAACAAAATTACCTATCCAAAATAAACATTATTATATGTGAATAATAGTATAAATCTACGAAAAAATATTTTTTTCGTTGGCATAAATAAAATAATTTCTGCTGTTTATGTGCTTTCTCCATTTAAACTACGCAACGGATACTTCGTTATGCCACAGAATATATAATAGTAAACAAGTTTGTTATGCTTGTATATGTATTCTTTATTGTACACAACAAAACAATTACAAAATGTCACAGATGAAGTTTACAATGGCGAGCTTATCTCTTTGAAGAGATCTCTACCACCCAACCAATCTTAAGTAAGAAAAATATAAGGGACAAGAATGTTTTAACCTTTATAAAAATATAGTAGTGAAAATTATTTAAAGACGCTTACACTACCACCCGTGCGAAGCCGGGGCGGGCCGCTAGTTGTATACAATCACACATGTTTCCAAAAGAGCGCTTGGGTTTTTTCTTTTCATTTCAAATTTTCCCACATGGTGCCACTTTGTTTGTGAAGTGACGTAGCTTTTAGTTAATCGTCAATTAGACGTCATAAAGTGATCATCATAGAATCCTAATATCTACTGTATGAACAAGAAATAAAAATAATCAAGAGCTAGAGCTCAAATATTCTTCATTCATTGTTTGATACAGTCAGCAAAACAGCGTTTTTTCTATCACCCCGGAAATTTTAAGAGAAAGTTCTGCCCTTAAAACTGAACAACTTTTCCAAAGGAATATAGGTCGAAATACAAAAAAAAAATCGATCTCTCAAACAAAAGAGGCTGTCCAACAAATCGAACTTTCAAACAAAATCAGCGTATATCGTATATATATAGCGTAAATCGAAAAATCATTTTCGTATTTGTCCAAAGTGTAAGTAACACAATTATTAATTACACCTATATACTGATCTAATCCTTCTACCAAGCTTGAGTGGCATAGAGCAGGTGGCAGGCAAAGCAACATGTCTTAAAGGAAGTCCCAGGAATCTTGGTTAAGAGGCTGATAAGAGCCAAATTACCTCCTTTTCTAACAAAGGACAGAATGCGCGTGTTAGAACAGAGCGGCTTCGCACTGTTTTACGTTTTTCGCTCATTTTTGCATTTTTCTCAAAATCTGTACCCATGACTTATAAAACACCTATAATGATAATGCATAATATATTGAACAATGTGTACAAGTTTTAGTTTTTTTCACAATGATCACAGTGGTTTCATCATAGATTAATGGGTACAAAGGTTTAAAAGCAAAAAAGCAGTAACTTTGTTTTTTTTATGGCGTAATAAATATATTAAATCGTGTATGCTTATTTATCACATAATTTTTGACGGCTATATATTCATCACTATTCGTTAAAAAACTGCTCAAGTGAAGCGTATTTAGCTCCTATCAGCCCCTTAATAATTTTGTATCAATTCTCAGCTTTGTGGCTGGCAAAAGTCCCTGACTATGGTGTCATATGGAGATGGACGCTGCTACCCATCCTCCGGACAGCAATCCCTTTTTCGCCTTTTACGACATCCACAATAAAACACATTAAGAGGCTGATAAGAGCTGAATTACCTCCCTTTCTAACAAAGGGCAGAATGCGCGTGCTAGAACGGAGCGGATTCGCGCTGTTTTACGTTTTTCGCTCATTTTTGCATTTTTCTCAAAATCTGTACCCATAATATTAATTATCAAATAGCTATATTATTATGCATAATGTATTGAATCATAGATTAATGGGTACTTAAGAGAAACGGTTTAAAAGCAAAAAGCAGAGGTAACTTTGAATTCTTTTTATGGCGTACAAAATATATTTAATCGTGATTCAGAGTCGGCCATATTCTTGTAAAGATGCTTAATTATCACATAAAGTTTTTTCATGGCCATATATTCATCACTTTTCGTTAAAAACCTGCTCAAGTGAAGCGTATTTAGCTCCTATCAGCCCCTTAACAAAGACGCAAATGCATTGAGCAAAAATATTTTTCCTTGTCGCGAATCAAATCCATAACAGTGCAAGAAATATTTGCTGTCGAAATAGCTTGACAGGAATGAGAACGGGACAGAACTATGCATGAGAGCAGGACGTAGCAATACGTGTCTCTTTTGCTCCAGTATCAAACGCATCGCTCCGTCCTGCAGTCATTCTTATCAAGCTAAATCATTTCGACTGTAGTAAATCGCGGTTGACTAATTGTGCTGTGGTTTGTTTATCTTTTTCGGTAAAATTGAAAGTTATTATTATACCAAGATTTGGTAAAAGTGATTAATCTGCAAAAATATAAAATTAATAACTTTTACCGTTTTGGTAATTATTGATAATTAGGTACCGGTAATTATTAATGAGGAATGTCCCGTGTGATGTCGGCAAATAATAGTAACAACCCATACAAAACCGTGGGTGTCGTAAGAGGAGACTAATGGTTATAAACTGGAAGATGGGCAGCAGCATCCTCCTGTGTATCATACCATCTTACTTACTGCGGTCACTTACAACCGCGCTACATGGTGCCAGCCGTAACGCTGACAAGCGTGGTGACTATGGTACTTCCCTACCGAATATTTACAGCAAAAGCTAGAATTCTGGAAGGAGTTCCCTGTCCTGTAGTAGAATTTTTATGAGATGTTATGATGATGATTATAATGATGATTTTCAATTTATCACATCAATTCTAACATATCTATATTTTTTTGCTGACTGTAGGTTAAGACTTACTTTCGATGCTTTTATTCTCATTATTGTTTCCGTCAGTCTCTTGAGCTTCTTGTTTCAGTTTTCCTGTAAACAGTAATTAAAATACTATAATGAGAAGGAAGCCTTATTTTCCTGCTACAAGTGATAAAAAAAACCGGTCAAGTGCGAGTCGGACTTGCGCGCCGAGGGTTCCGATATACCTATAGTATTTTTGGAAGCAATAAAGTCCATTTTCAGGACCGCAAAACTAAATTTGTTTGTAAAGGTTTTTTGCAGATTTCTGAAAAACTGTGCAACTTAGAAAGATTGTTTTATTTTTGCTGTAAAGTTTATATAAACTTCTGTCAACTGTAATTAATTCAGATTTTTCCTTACTCAAACTTCGGAGATAAGGGGGGGGGAATGGTATTTTTCTTGACATTTTTCATCATAACTTTAAAACTAGAGGTGGTGGTTTAGAGGAAGGTCTCTGACTCACCACCCCCAGTACCAACCCAAAACAGATTTGATATCTTAAATCAGGTAAAAACCACACCGGAAGCTCAAATTGAACGAAAAAACAAACCTCCACCAATTATCTTGTATGGGATCAAAGAAATCGACAAACTTATAGACTTCCTCACAAAAACAATACCAAAAGAATCCTTTACAATCAAAATTATTACAAGACAACAGCTGCGTCTCAGTTTCTCAGATGTGGAAACATACAAGACAGCAATAACTCTAATACGTGAAAATGGTTTGATCGGTCATACTTTCACAACAAAATCTGAAAAGCCCTCTAGAATTGTGATCAAGAACCTACATCCTTCTACACCAGTACAAGAAATCATTTCAGCGATTGAAAACACTGGAAATAAAGTGAAAGGCGAGATAATCAATGCTCGCTATGGGCCAAATAAAATTCCCCTCCACACATGGTTTGTAAATCTTGAGCCAAGTCCAAATAACAGCAAGGTAAGAGAAATAAAGTACATTTATTACACAAAAGTTACAATTGAAGATCCTAAAAAGCAAACAACTGTCGTCCAATGTAAAAGATGCCAGCAATACGGGCATACAAAGAACAACTGTATGCGCCCATATCGTTGCGTGAAATGTGCGGAAAATCATAAAACAACAGACTGTCCAAAAGTAGATCGCAAAACACCAGCCAAATGTGCCCTTTGTTTTGGGACTCACCCGGCAAACTATAGGGGCTGCAAGGTCTTCCAGGAAATCAACAAAAGAAAAATGAATGGAATAACAAGCCAAAAACCTAACATCAAAAGTAGCGAAACAGATCAAGAAAAAGCAGAACCAAATTCGACCAATAAATCTGGAGCTACAATGGGAACCCAGCCCATAAACAATTTATTCTCAAGAAATCACCGAACCTATGCTAATGCTGTAAATAAAAATCAAAATGCCAGCGAGCCTTCTGCTGCAATGACGAACACATTAACTGAAATACTGATGAACCAAGCTAAAAAGCTAGACACATTATTAGAACAAATGAGCTCTCTTATGAACATCATGATTACACTTATTAATAAAATAAAATAAAATTCAACCTAAAAATTGCAACATGGAATATCAACGGCCTCATATCAAAAATTGAGGAGGTAAAACTTTTTATCAAACTACATAATATAGACATACTGCTTATATCTGAAGCTCATCTCACACACTTACCTAATGAAAATCTACCGGGATACCGAATTTATTATACGCCTCATCCTGATGGCACTGCACACGCAGGGACTGCTATAATACTGAGAAATTCATTAAAACACTACTGCCTTACTGCCTATCAAACACCAGAAATCCAAGCTACATCTGTAGTTGTAGAAGACAAGGAAGGACCACTGACTTATTCTGCAGTATACTGCCCACCAAAACACAATATAATTGATAATCAATTTCTAACATATTTTGGAACTCTGGGAAATAGATTCGTTTCAGGAGGCGACTGGAACGCGAAAAATACACACTGGGGTTCAAGACTTACTAATACCAGAGGAAGAGAACTAAAGAAAGCATTGGACAATAAAGGATACTCCTATTTATCTACTGGAGAACCCACATACTGGCCAACAGACCCAAACAAACTGCCAGATTTACTAGACTTTTATATAACTTCTGCTGGCATATCTAATTTATATTGTGATGTCCAAAGTTGCCTTGATGGGAGCAGTGACCATACACCAGTTTTTCTCACACTAAGTACTACAGTTATATCTAAAAAAGAGCCCCCACATCTAACCAATATAAAAACAGACTGGGATTGCTTTGAAGAATATATTGATATATCAATAAACCTCAAAATACCATTAAAGTCCTCGGATAACGTTGAAGATGCAGCAACACATATCACATCTGTAATACAATGTGCAGCATGGATGTCAACCCCATTAATTTCACCCAGAATCGGAAATAAATCAATACCTAATAACACTATAGTCACACGCATGGTGCAAGAAAAACGTCGTTTAAGAAGAATTTGGCACAATACTAGAAGGCCAGCAGATAAAACAATTTTCAACAAAGCTTCCTCTGATCTTAAACAAATTTTATGCGACCTTGAAGATGAAGCACTGCAATTCAAAATCGCTGGACTCTCGGCTACAAACAAAGGCGAGTACTCGCTTTGGAAAGCAGCAAAAACTGCAAATAAACCTCAACCGATGCTACCCCCAATCAGAACACAGGAAGGAAACTGGGCCCGAAGTGAATTAGAAAAAGCAGAAGCATTTGCATCACATCTTAGCAAAGTTTTCACAGACAATCCATCTACAGATGAAAAGTGGGAGGAAGAAGTAGACAAGTTCCTGAACAATGAAGACGAAATAAGTCCTTCAATTAAGTTATTTACACCAAAAGAAGTCGCAAAACACATCCGAAATCTAGATCCACAGAAAGCTCCTGGTTATGACCTCATAACACCATTCATCTTAAAGAAATTACCGCGAAAAGGAGTTGTTTTCTTAACAATCTTGTTTAATGGAATAATCAGAACATGTCATTTCCCCTCACAATGGAAAGTGTCACAAATTATAATGGTACCAAAACCAGGAAAATCGCCAAATGAAATAGCATCATATCGACCTATTAGCCTTCTTCCAGTCATATCGAAGCTGTTCGAACGTATGCTGATGGATAGAATCCGGCCCATTATTGATGAAAAGAACTTGATACCTGAACATCAGTTTGGATTTCGACGACATCATTCCACCATTGAACAAGTCCACAGAGTGGTAGACAAAATCAGGAAAGCTATGGAAAAACGACAGTATTGCTCTGCTGTTTTTCTAGATATACAGCAGGCATTTGATAAAGTGTGGCATAAAGGGTTGCTATATAAGCTCAAAACTACTTTGCCTCAAGCAATATATTCCCTTCTAAAATCGTACCTTGAAGAGAGGTTATTTTATGTTCAATTTGGTGAAGCATCATCAATGATTTACGATATTAGAGCCGGTGTCCCACAGGGATCTGTTCTTGGACCGGTACTGTACACATTATTCACATCAGACCTACCAGAGACGGATGATATTCTTACTGCAACCTATGCAGATGATACTGCAGTTCTTAGCTGTGATAAATCTCCAGAACTTGCATCGCAGAGACTACAAAAGCAACTTGATATGCTAAATAATTGGCTCCATAAGTGGAAAATTAAGACCAGCGCGCAAAAATCAAACCATATCACCTTCACGCTCAACAGACGCAACTGCCCTGAAGTAAAGCTAGGCGATGATATGCTCCCACATGTAGAAGATGTTAAGTATCTTGGCGTGCAACTTGACCGCAGACTAACATGGCAAAAACACATAAAAAGTAAACGTGACTCACTTAACAACAAGTTCAGATCGATGCAATGGCTAATGGGAAGAAGCTCTAAGTTGTCTCTAGAGAATAAAGTACTCATTTACAAAACTATTCTAAAGCCTGTATGGACCTACGCACTTGAGCTCTGGGGGGTGGCCAGCAACTCAAATGTGGAAATTCTACAAAGATTTCAAAACAATGTTTTAAAAACTATAGCACGAGCACCATGGTTCACCAAAAATCAGGAAGTCCATGAGTATCTACATATCCCCACTATTCGAGACGAGATCAAAGCGCGAAAAGATTGCTACAAAGCTAAGTTACTATGCCATAAGAATGCACTTGCTCGCTCATTAGTACCAGCACAAGAAGATTGTACAAGTCGTCTTAAGAAGCGCAGAATTTTATGAAAGCCACATAAGCATGAAAATGAAGGAAGAGGAGGGTCGACGGACTCTTCATTCCAAAACGCCATAGAAACTAGATCAGATCTGTTTATAGTTGTAAAACTGATCACAGATAGCAAACATACAATGGAAAAAAAAAAAAAAAAAAAAAAAACTTTAAAACTAAGAAATTTAAAAAAATACAAAAATATATTTTAAAATGTACAAGTAAAGCCCTTTCATATAATACCCCACTCGACCTAGTAGCGACAATTTGAAATTTGGCCCCCCCTATTTTGGCCCCCTTTATATTAATAATCATACCTTTTTCAAAATTTTTTCTTGTGCAATTACATTGGGCAACTATATTCTAAAACTATTCCAAATTTCAGGTTGATAGCATAAGTGGTTGCTGAGATATAGAGGTGTGACAGACAGACGGACAGACAGACAGACAGACAGACAGAGCGGCACCATAAGGGTTCCTTTTTTTTACCATTTTGGTATCGGGTTAGGGTAGGGTTCCGTAATCAACAAGGAACTTTTTACTGTAGTGTAAAAGTAAACTTTCCAGATTACTGTTTTAGGGTTCCGTAGTCATGTCCGTCAGTCTGTCTGCGGCTTAGCTTTGAGACCCTTAGTACTAGAAAGCAGTAATTTTGTATTGATGTACATTTTGTCCGTGTGGTGCCGGCAAAGAATAGTACCAACCCATACATACCCGTGGGTGTCGTAAGAGGCGACTAAGGGTTAACTGGAGGATGGGCAGCAGCATCCTCCTTTGTATCTTACATCTTACTAACTGCGGTCACCTACAACCGCGGTCCATAGTGCCAGCCGTAACGCTAACAAGCGAGGTGACTATGGTACTTCCCCTCCACATTTTTCCAGCAAAAGCTAGAATTCTGGAGGGAGCTCCCTGTCCTGTAGTGGACGTTTCATGGGATGTTATGATGATGATGATGACATTTTGTCCAAGCCGACCAAGTGGTATTATAAAATCTGGAAAAAGAAATTAAGACAGCTCCCCTACATTGTTTTTTTTTTCTTGTCTACCCCATAGGTTCTTTTAAGTAATGTTAGCCTGCGAAAGCCATTTTCTTCTTAGAGACAAGTGTCCCCTCCCAATCAGGCGCTAGGACCTCGCTGAGCATTGGGGGGTATAAAGTTTATGTTATGAACGTTATGAAATACTCAATCAAAATCTGTTTTACGACAAAAATCCTAAAGAAACTACGGAACCCTATTACTGCGCGTGGCACTTAACAATTTTTTTTATACAGGGTGTAAGGGACAGGTTGGCAAATACTGAAAGGGCATGATCAGTCAACGTATCTGAACAACTTTCAGGATATAAAACTTTCCGAAAATTTAAAAAATAAATGGCATTTAAAAAATATAGCAGCATTGCACTTACTTTCTCGCAATACTCAAGAAAAACTATCAACCGCAAACTTAAATTTGTAATGCCATACACATAGTATGGAAATACAAACTTTTATTTACGTTTTTCCAAAAAAATGTTCGAATGAAATATACAGATCAATTCAGAATTCAAATTGTCAAACATTAAAACAAACAAACAAACTTCAAACGATTTCGAGTAAATCACATGTTTAAATTTTGGTAGTACTGGAACACCCTTTATATGAATTTTCACAGATCAATGGATACTACCGTAGGATACTTGCATGCAAATTTTTTTAATTTCCCTACACATGTTCCTTATGGATAATTGTTCAGTTTGGTCTACTGAGCAAGCCCTTTCAGTTTTTGGTACACCCTGTGTACTATATTTTATTGAAAAAAATTCATAAATAATATCCAGTCAGGTAGACAACCAATCCAGGATTAAAATTATAGAGAATTTTAATAAACTCAATGGAACCAATTTTGGGTAAATCACATATTTACGTTTTGGTGGTACAGGGACACCCCTTATATGAAATTACACAGATCAATTGATACTGGTGCATGATATCTTACTCGGTGATGCTTGGTCATGCAAAGTTTCATCAAGATTTTATGAGCCGTTTTTGCGAAAATTAAAATTTTTCATTTTCGCTGTATGACAGCTACCCGTAAAATGAGAGCCAGCAAGAAACCACTCAAAAACCTTCGATGTATTTGCATAAAACTCTTAAATTCCAAATATGGTGTCAATCGGACTATTCGTTTAGCCGCTAGGCCAAAGCGTGACGGACAGACCGACCGACCGACGGACCGACGGACCGACCGACCGACCGACCGACATACGGACATTTTTGGGAGACTTGTTTTTTATGATGTATAAGTGATTTAGAATTCATTTTTGAGAAAATTAGATAAACTTTTTTTTTCACGAATACAATACCTTTCTCGCTCCGCTCGAAAGTAAAAATCGGACTCTCCATACAAAATTTCAAACTTGATTGGACAGTTTGTAGGGAGAGTCAAATTTTTTAATTCATTTCTGGAAAGGTTTATGTACTGAAAGTGGTTCAGATTCGTTGAGTGGTCATGCCCTTTCAATATTTGCCAAGCTGTCTCTTACACCCATTATGATATCATGTGAATGGTCGCTTCTGGAGCGAAAAGCGCAATGTACACATTTTTCGGCATTTCTCATCACTTTTCGAAGGGTTTCGGGCTGAAAGCGGTCATTTCCCGTCTAATTTGGTTTTACAAGGCATACAGGACCGAGAGCATGTTTGCATAAACTTTAGGCTTAAAATAAACCTACGGAAAGTTTGGTTGCGTTTATTCGGAAGTCGCGCGAGAACAGTCAAAATCATGATTTTTGCTTCAGTTTGTCTTTTCAGGGTCCGGAAGCCAAGTCCGAATTACACAATTCCGAATAGACACAACTTCAATGTTTTCATCAGACCGCCTCGGATTTTGTCGGCTTTGATGACTGGTAATACCAAGATCGATGGTTCCTCAATAGATGTTTTGCGTGATAACACACACACACATCACACAAAGCGCCATAATGCGCACGGCCAAAGAGTGAAGTTCTCAAGTTCTCTGCCTGCGTCTGTGTTCCCTAGTTCATATCATCATCATCATCATCATATCAGCCGAAAGACGTCCACTGCTGGACATAGGCCTCCCCTAAAGATCCCCATGACGACCGGTCCTGCGCTGCTCGCATCCAGCGGCTTCCCGCGACCTTGACAAGATCGTCGGTCCACCTTGTGGGGGGCCTGCCAACGCTTCGTCTTCCGGTACGTGGTCGCCACTCTAGAACCCTTACGCCCCATCGGCCATCAGTTCTTCTTGCGATGTGCCCTGCCCACTGCCACTTTAATTTAGCGACTCTCAGAGCTATGTCAGTTACTTTTGTTCTTCTGCGGATCTCCTCATTTCTGATTCGATCTCGCAGAGAGACTCCGAGCATAGCCCTTTCCATAGCTCTTTGGGTGACCTTGAGCTTCCTGATAAGGCCCATCGTGAGCGGCCACGTCTCGGTTCCATATGTCATCACTGGCAACACACACTGGTCAAAGACTTTCGTCTTGAGACACTGCGGTATTTTGGACGTGAAGATGTTGCGGAGCTTCCCGAACGCTGCCCATCCGAGTCGGATTCGACGAGTAACCTCTTTCTCTAAGTTGGATTTACCCAGCTGGACTGTTTGTCCCAGGTATACGTATTCATCGACAACTTCGAGCGTAGAGTCTCCAACTTTGAGTGGAGTGGGTACAACAAGGGCGTTAGACATAATTTTCGTCTTATCCATGTTCATTTTAAGACCCACTTGTTGTGAAACTCTACTGAGGTTATTGAGCATCGTGCCGAGATCTTCCAGGGTCTCAGCCATTACGACAATATCGTCGGCAAATCGAAGGTGGGTCAAGTACTCGCCATTGATGTTATATAATAGTGTGTATAATAGTGTTATATAATAATCTAGTTCATATAACCCGAATCTATTCAAGTCGCGAGTTCTTCTAGGCAAGCTCGTTCTATCGTCAACCTCTCCCTGTCCTCAAGACTAGATCGAGGTCAAGAGTAAGCCCATTAACAATAAAAACGTGTATAGGTCTCACTTACTAGGATGATTCCACTTTCCTCCCTGAAAATTCTTAAAAATTAAATATGTTGAATCAAAGAGTTTTAAACGCACCTTGGGCAGCATCAACCAAAGTCTGTATGAAGTCCGGTCGAGTTTGAGCCAGGTTTTCCCTCCTAGCATTTAGCGCAGACTTAAACAGTTGAGAAAATTGATCCGCATGGCTCGTTTTAATTATTTTTACTTTTAGTAACTGAAAATTTGGAACAAATTGTGTGTATTTTTTGTTAGACTTCTGAAATTATGTAGGGTTTAGCTTAGAATTACACGACTATTCTGAACCGGGATAGCACAGATTTGACAAGCGTTGTTTGAAGCTTCTTCTTGCCTACCTCTTTGTTCTTTATTCCTTAGTTTATATAACCGAAATTTATTCGAGTCGCGAGTGAATTGGCTTCTTCTGGGCAAGCTCGTTCCACTCGTCAAGCTCGTCATAACCTCATCTCTCTCCTCTGGGCTAAATTGAGGTATAGGGGAAGACCATGATAGTGAAAGAAAGTAGCCCTATACGAAACGGAACTTCGAGCAACACGGAATAACAGCGAAATTTCAGTGCGTTGCTCGAAGGAACGGAACGTAACAAAAAACTTCCTGGCTGCAGTAGCACGGAATATCACACAGTGGTCTCTGAGGTTTTCTTTTTCGGTCTAAATGCGTAATTACTAGACAAGCCTACGTGGTGTAGTAATTAGAGCGCTCGGCTCTCGATCCGGAGGTTCTGGGTTCGATTCCCGGTGGGGCACTGTCAACCAAAAAGTCACTTTGTGTGAAAAGCAAGATAATTCCGTGCTTCGGAGAGCAAGTTATTCCCTGCTACTATCTACGGCAAAGAATAGTACCAACCAACCCATACATACCCGTAGGTGTCGTAAGAGGCGACTAAGGGTTAACTGGAGGCTGGGCAGCAGCATCCTCCTTTGTATCTTACATCTTACTTACTGCGGTCACCTACAACCGCGGTCCATGGTGCCAGCCGTAACGCTAACAAGCGAGGTGACTATGGTACTTCCCCTCCACATTTTTACAGCAAAAGCTAGAATCCTGGACGGAGCTCCCTGTCTAGTGGACGTTTCATGGGATGTATGATGACTATCTATGGAAGTACTTGTTAATGAGCTATTCCAGATGCTGGGGTTCGTGAGGTCGGTCGTCGAACTTACAACCCACTCGATATGATGATGGTGACAGGTACACACGGCCGCAAGTCAGTGGATACAATTTTGTTTCTAAGTGGTTGCTGCCGAGCGTAGGTTCAGCTATTCAAACAATAGTAACTGGGCGACCGAGCTTCATGGAGATCTTTAGGGGAGGCCTATGTCCAGCAGTGCACGTCTTTCGGCTGATATGATGATGATGATGACCGAGCTCCGCTCTATAATTGCCACCTCAACATGGAAGTATCATCGGGTGAGCAAGCTACGCTACCCGCCAACAGATGGCGTTGTAGGTTTCTTTCTAAAACGCCGTATTTCCCAAAAAATGCTTATAAACACGGGGAAAGCGATTTTCTCAGACATGACACCTAGCTAGATCGATTTTTCGACCCGAAAACCCCCGTATGGTAAATCGTTAGAGCCGTTTTCGAGATCGCTCGTATTGCTCGTTTGATACTTTAGGATACTTGCCTTCATAATAGTCTTCATGTTTTCATAGCCGAAGAACTTCATGACCTGTGTTGTATCTTGTACTATGGCTTTCTTGCCTAACCTGAAGATGCAGTTACTTGGGTCCTCTAAAGAATTAACTGCGAATCCAAATGCACATGACGCTATGACATCATTCACATAGGCTGTAGTTATCTGTAATAATAAATAAAACGGTCAAGTGCGAGTCAGACTCGCCCGCCGAGGGATCCGATATACATATACTACTCAAAACAAAATAAGGGCCAGCTGGTTTTTTTGATATATCATAAAAATTATAAGAGTAGTGCATATTTTTATGCACGTTTTATTTAGCTTATTCTGTTGTTTACAGTTTGAACTAATAAATATTTCAAATAATGCTTAGTGGAAATTTTTACCGAACTTTAATTGAAAAGTTACAATTAAAGATATATCAAAAAAACCTGCTGGCCCTTATTTAAGCTTGTAAGCTTTGTCATTTTATACAGACTGGTAGGGGCACTGTGATTCTTGAAACTGTGCATTGAGACCATTAAACCGAACAACTTTCACTTAGGAACATGGGTCCAAATATGATAAAAAAAAATTTACTTCCCATAGAAACTGCACCAGCTCTTTGCGCATTTTGTATGGGAGATGAAATTTTTTTTTCGTATTTCGACCTATATTCCTCAAGGAAACTTGTTCAGTTTACCTTAACTCCCGGTTAATTATGCCTAAGCAATTAAGTTCTATTTTAGGATCGCATAACTTAATTTGTTTTATATTATTTTTCCCATAATTTTTCCTGTAATATTTATATAATGTCTATCAACTGTAATTAATACAGATTTTGCCTTAAGCCATATTAAAAGCCACTAAGTAAGCTTCACAGGTTAATGAGCTATAGTGGAAAAACTTGAAATAATAAAAAATCAATAGCAATCAGGCTAAAACCTCGCTGAGCATTAGGAGGTAAAAAAATAAGTTATAAACGTTATGGAATAGTTGGTCTAAACCTGCTTTACGTGTTATAAAATCTTTAAAAAACAACGGAACCCTATACTGCGCGTGGCGTCATTTTATTTATGAGGATAGCTACATCAGTTCAGGCACAGATGTTATTAATGCAAATTATGTTTTTTGTTTCAATATATTATAGATATAAAATTATTAATATCCTTCAATGAAATTAGATTTTTTGATTTTGATGTGTTCCTAGAAAGTGGATCCTGAAAATAAGCTGGAAAAGAAGAGGTTCAGACGTACGCACATCATTAACATCCATGAGTTGTTCCTTGTCTACTTTGTGATGTAAATACCGGGAGACCCCATCGGCGCTTTCTGCCATCAGCGGCACCATACTTCGACAACGAGACGCTGAAAACGCAGGCGATAGTGCTGCTCTCATAGAGCGCCACGCTGAACCTGAGGAAGACAAATTACAAGAGTAGAACCATGGTTTTCAAAGAAGTGCTCTCCGCACTTCTGTCAAACGTCATGGCAATAAAATCTCGGGCAATATACCCCAACTGATTTTTACTAATATAAATCCATTCCCGTAAAAAAATCTTAAAAGGACTGTCTTTTCTATATATTGTTATATTAAAGTTTCATCATTGTTCTAGTAAATTTTTAAGCTCTTTATGTAGGCGCACGCCACGCCCATTTCCCCTCCTCACCGCTTATGCACCGCGCGCCGCTCCGGCGTCGTTTCATCTTGATGTAACGCGTAGCCAAAGAAATATTTGGAAGCGGCAATTTTTTTATCTAAAACCCTATCGAAAACCCATGAAATTGATTCTACTCTCGATTCTGCACAAACTATTTTCTCATTTTCGCTTATTTCATTAGTACACGTTTATGAATGGAAAACGAGGGCTCTTTTTTTTCCGGGCTGGCATTACAGAAGTTGGGCAACTTAATTAAGATAAAATTTTTATAAGGATTTTATATCTGTAATTTTCATCAAAAGAAGCTATATTATAATGCTAATTAATTCAAAATAAACTCATCAACTTCCTGGTAGCTCCCCAGGTGTCCTACTATATTGCCTCTTCTATTGTCTGAGGATGAAATATTCAAAGCCAGATTACCGGTCAGGACGAATCGATACCGGAAGATTAGGGTTAACCAACATAAAGGAACCGGTAAATCAGTGAATATAGTGTGCAGTGATAATGTACTGTCAACTTGACCAGTCGGTACGGGCAACCTGTCTCTGTATGTGCATGTGCAGGGTTCTTACAGACCAGCGACAAGGTGAAGCAGCTGCGCGCGAACTTCGATGATACTGGCGACTACAAACGAGAGCTACGCCGCGTAAACCGCGACGATTGTCGGCGACTGCCGACGATTGCCGGTGACTGCCAACGATTGCCGGCGACTGCTGACAATTGCCGGCGACTGCCGACGACAGCTGCGCGCTTAGAGCAACGCGTCAAACCGCGCTTTGCGCGCGAAAATCGTGTTACTCTATGGCTGCGCGCGACAGTGGCTGACTAAAACGACAGCCATGCAAAACCGTCTACTGCTGTCAACGATCGCTAACGACTATCGAGGGTCAGGCGCGGCTGTCATCGGGTTTTTTTACCCGACTACGGCAAAAAGAAGGGTTATGATTTTGACCGGTATGTATGTATGTATGTTCATCTGTTCCATCATAACTTCTAAACTACTAATCATATTTTGACAAATTAGGTGTCGTTAGAAGCATCTTAATTATCCGCAGGTTATAGGATACAAGATATTTCGTTTAATTGTATGTGGCGCCCTCTAGAGCAGATTAAGTCAAGGACTAATTTAAAAATAAAATTAACCGTACCGTGTTGGGTATCAAATGAAAGGGCTTAGTTAGTACATTTCAAAAATATATACCAGGCCACTCAGAAAGTATTGCGAAAAATAGTTTTTATATATGGGAGACTGGCCGGTCAGAATCTTTTTCGAAAATATGATTACTTGTAAGTAAAAATATGTGTGTTCCATTTTCAAAATTTCCCTCCACATTTTTTGCGAGCCAATTCAAAGTATCGTGTCTTACTGAAAAATGGATCTGCGCCGGGAACATTTTAGAGCTATGATTTTTTACGATTTCAAGTGTCGCCTGAAACCGGATGAATCGTTCGATAGACTTCAAATGGCATTTATGGATGAAGGCCCCTCCAAGGCAACCGTGTATCGTTGGTATAACGAATTTAGGCGCGGTCGACCAACCTTGAGGGATGAAGAAAGAAGCGGTCGCCCTTTGACGGCTATTACGGAAGAAAACGTCCTAGCAGTGAAAAATTTAATCCAAGATAATAGGCGAATTACATATCAGGAGATTCAGCACATATTAAAGATTGGATCGGGAAGCGTTCACGAGATT
Source organism: Athrips mouffetella (assembly GCA_947532105.1). Classification (NCBI taxonomy): domain Eukaryota; kingdom Metazoa; phylum Arthropoda; class Insecta; order Lepidoptera; family Gelechiidae; genus Athrips; species Athrips mouffetella. The sequence continues at coordinate 2,711,361 of OX383969.1, read as the reverse complement.
CTACACGGGCATCTTCGCGTGAGGAGGATAGTATCGCGCTGGGTGCCGCACTACCTCACCGACGCTCAGAAGCAGGCCCGGGTGGAATGGTGCCGTGATATGCTGAACAAATTTGAAGCAGGCTCGTCTCGGCGTGTTTACGACATCGTAACAGGTGATGAGTCCTGGATTTATCAATACGATCCAGAAACCAAGCGCCAGTCGACAGTTTGGGTGTTTCAAAATGAACCAACGCCTACCAAAGTGAAGCGATCTCGAAGCGGGGGGAAGATTTTGATCGCCAGCTTTTTTAATTTGACTGGCCACTTGGCCTCAATTCCCTTACGAGATCAAAGAAGCATCAACGCCGAATGGTATACTACCAAATGTTTACCAGAAGTTTTTTCTGTTGTGAGCAACAAGCGACCAAACACAGGGCTCCGCGGACTACTGCTCCACCACGACAATGCGCCTGCACACACCGCGCTCAAAACGAGGGACTTCCTGGACAGCACACCAGTCAAACTCCTGGGTCACCCTCCTTACAGCCCTGATCTAGCACCGTGTGACTTCTTTTTATTTCCAAAAATAAAAAATCAGCTCAAGGGGATACAATTTTCGTCGCCGGAAGATGCGCTGGCTGCGTTCGAGCAGGCTGTAAACGAGGTGTCTACGGCGGACTGGAAAAAGTGTTTTGAAAACTGGTTCAGACGCATGAATCTTTGTATAGAGGCTGGTGGAGAGTACTTTGAAAAGATTTAATAAAAATATATGTACCTGTAGAACAATTTTTTTTAGTGTCGCAAATATTTCTGAGTGTCCCACGTATATTGTTAGGTTTTTTATGTATTTACAACCCCAAAATAATTGAAATAAAAAAACAGTTCAAAAACTAGAACCCGACTACTGGCAAATCTTGCTCTAAAAAGTATGAAACAAGAAAATATTGTCATCTGAAACTGTTATGTACGAACTATGGTATTAAATAAATATTCATAGTGATGTTCAGATAATAGCCGTGGTCATGTTATGCCACCTATCCTAAAAAAGCGATCATAAACTTTATGGCCAAGTGGCATAACAATATGACCACGGCTATTATCTGCACATCACTATGAATATTTATTTAATACCATAGTTCGTACATAACAGTTTCAGATGAGAATGTTTTCTTATTTCATACTTTTTAGAGCAAGATTTGCCAGTAGTCGGGTTCTAGTTTTTGAACTGTTTTTTTTGTCACTTCTTTTTTTATCTTTGTTGGTCACTGTGTTTATGACGTAGTTTTTAGTTTAACTGATGTCATAAAGTGATCGAAAATTGCTAATATGAATAAGTATAAAGTTTGTCAAAGTACTTTGACTTTGAATCATCGCTTCACCTTGTCGCTAATTATAATAAAAAAAAAAAATAACAAAAATTGTGTTATTTTCTCCCAAAAAACTTAATTAACAACTTTTGTAGGCGCAATATTATTATGACTAATAAAACCTCTATTTGGGAGACAGGGGCCTAAACTAGGAGGTCTCCTGGATCTCACCCTCGGGAAACAGAAAATACAATGGATGAAATTTTAATAGAAAAATATGAGCATTAAAGTAAAACTGGATTTAAAATTTGATTTGATTTGCACACTAAAACATAGTCAATTTAGTAATTCTTAGAAAACAGAAAATTGCAACCTGTCTGAACTTGGCCATACTTGTATACTTTGTTCTTTATGTTTCCATCCTAAGTTTATACAAATTACAGTTCCTAGAAATTTAATTTGTATCTGTTTCTTCGTACCTACAGCTTTTTCCCAATAATAATATTAATAATTGATCAGAGAGAGTGGGACTTAATACCTTAGAAATGTGATTAAATGGAGCTTGAATTGTAAGACGTTTTCATTAATACAAGAGGAAGGAGGTATTTCGCTCAAGAGACTAAGCATTTCTTTATGTCACAGGTTTTGGAAGAAACCAGTTTTTTTTATTAAAAACCTGGACTGATTTAGTTTAATGACAAAATTTTAAATTTCAAACAAATCGAAAACTTGTTAGCACAACGCAAGAGCCGAGCGTATAAAGTGAGCGCGCCTCGCCGCGGCAGAGGAAAGTAAACCAAATTTTTGTTTAGCTATGTCGTAAAAACGGAAACATTTACAAGCATGACAATTGGTATGTTTATAGAACATAAGCTATAGAATAACAAAAAATCATAAAAAAATGTCGAGTGCGTGTCAGACTCGCGCAAGTTTAATACGCTTCGTCGTGACTGCGCTTACATGACTAAAACAGTATTTGTACCTTGACTAAAACAGTATTTGACTCGCACTTGGCCGGTTTTCAGTATCGAAAAACCTGGATTCCTTTATATTTATGATAAATTGAAGTCACCATTTCCGGATTTTTATCAAAAACCCAGTTTCATCATAAACCTACAACCTTTATAATTAAGAACAACATAATTAATTAAACAACATTCTATATTTATCCACTTCTGAAATACCTGTCTGAAAATTTAAATTATTCCGTGCTTAGGACTCCGGCTAGAATGTACGAAAGTAGTCGATGAGCTATGACAGAGGCTTTTAGCAGCTCAACAATTATAACACCATCAAGGTTTGTGTAATCGGTCAATGCCATCGATCTTACAGACCACATGATATCATCATAACATCCCACAAGTACAAGTTAGAATAATTACCACTATTAAGAATCAGTTTGTGTCCTGCTGTGAATGATCACGATACAGGCTTTGCCTAGTGTGGTTATCACAGTTAAGCAAAATGTGAATTTTCCTGAATAAAGAATTATTTATTTATTTATTTTATTATTTATCCCATGAAACGTCCACTGCAGGACGGAGAGCTCTCCAGAACTCTTTGAAGAGGATTTACCTCAGTCAAGAAGCGTTGTGGCTGGCGACCGCTGTTGTTGGTGACTGTAGTATGTAAGATGGTACGATACACAGAAGGATGCTGCTGCTGAAAGACGCATCCTCCTGTTCATAAGCCCTTAGTCGCCTATTACGACACCCACGGGTAGAGATTGGTTGGTACTATAGCGAGCGTGTACCGGGGATACTATAAAAACACTTGGATAACGCTTTTAACTTTTATATTCTTTTTTAAAATGTAAACGAATATCAACGTCCGTACCCAGCTGTGGGCAGGCGCTGTCTAGCGATTGTTTTCGGAACGTGACGACATTATTCAAAATCAATTTCAATTTTAGAAACACTCGCCAGCCAGCTCTGCTAAAAGAGGGCTTTCGAGGAGGATCACTACAGTACTATTACACTTTAAGGGCGCTGCATGTTATCCTACGTCATCTAGTACATAAAATTTGCAACTTTGTAGCGATAGTAGTGGCCTACTAGGTCTACAAAACGTTGGTCTGCCAATCCGAAATCCGGCAGGTTTTGAACAGTCGGAGCGAAAAGTGGTTAAGTGACAGATTACGTGAATGAAATCTATTCGTAGAAATAGAAGGTACCTATACAAGTAAAAAACAACAGGTCTGTCTTGCTTCCTATTGGCAGTTTCGCTAGTCGGACCACAAATGTGGTCAGATGTGATTGGACCATAAATTTGGTCGGACTGGTGAAACTGCCAAGAGGATGCAAGGCAGACCTGTTGTTTTTTTACTTATATAGGTACCTTCTATTTCTACGAATAGATTTCATTCGTGTAATCTGCTACTTAACCACTTTTCGCTCCGACTGTACAAAACCTGCCAGGTTTCAGATTGGCAGACCAACGTTTTGTGGACCTCGTAGTAGACCACTACTATCGCTACAAAGTTGCAAATTTCGTGTACTAGATGACGTAGGATAACATGCAGCGCCCTAAAGTCTTTATTATTTGCCACACGACATGGTGATGACTTATTCCATAACGGTCATACAGTTTAGCTTAACTGGTAGTTACACGGGGTTATTTTTGGACCACTAGCCAAATTTTTGTATGTCGCTCAGAACATGTATCTGAACAACTTTCCCAAAGAAACATTAGTCGAAAAACGAGAAAAAATGTTGGTCCTCCCATAAAAATCTTGTGCCGGTAATACTGGGATTTGTATTGGATGACCAAAATTTTTTCTCGTTTTTCGGCCCATCTTCCTTTGGGAAAGTTGTTCAGATTCGTGTTTTGAGTAACAAACAAAAATTTGGCCAGGGGTCCAAAAATAACCCTAAAGAAGCATAATTTTATTAGAGGTTTTCACAGGAGTTCCTTACGTCACTTAAGTGAGTACAGAGGATGATTTTAAGCTCAGGTAAAGTATACTTACTTACTAATTTTGTGCGAGTCCATCCCATAAGTGGTCAAAAATGTGACGAAAGTTAGGAATGATACTCAATACTTAGGCATCAGTTAATGAATAAAAGTCTGATCTATCCGTGTTTATTCATCAGAATGTATCTTGGAAGTTTGCTATCATTGAAGTTAGAAATATCCCACCAAAAACATAACTGTTAAAAAGGAGGCCAAGTTCCTATCGGCTAATTGTTTGCCTAAAAAAGGGTTGAAATGAAATCCGATCCAATGCCAAGTTTAGATGCACTTTAATATCGATCATACGAGGGCCACACCGAAATGATCGGGAATAGAAAAAAGTACAAAAATAATACAACAATATTTACTTTCATTGTTTTTCGAAGTATTCTCCGTGACAATCGATGCACTTTTGCATTCTATCAAACCAATTATTATAACAGTAATTCCAGTCTGAAGTGGATATAGTCGAAACGGCCGATTTGTAAGCTTCGACTGCCTCTTCTGGGCCTTGAAATCGTTGACCACGTAGCATATCTTTAATTCTTGGGAATGTAAAATAATCATTGGGGCTCAAGTCAGGGCTATACGGTGGATGGTCCATTAACTCCACGTTTTCCTGATTTAAAAACGCGATTGTTTTGCGAGCGGTATGTGAGCTCGCATTATCCTGGTGAAGAATGATGCGACGATTCGGATTAATTTTACGAAGTTCTCTTATGACTTCCGGCAAACAAACTATTGTGTACCAATCAGCAGTAACCGTTCTGCGTTCTTGTAAAGGAATCGTAGCCACATGACCAGTTTTCGATACAAACGAAGCGACCATTTTTTTCGACACGCTACGAGAGCGGACAACTTTTGTTGGCTTGACCTCGCCTTCGAAGACCCAAACAGCCGATTGATGTTTTCTTTCGGGCTCATATGAATAAATCCACGATTCATCACCAGAGACGATATTGTAAACTGCATTTGAGCTCCCTCTATTGAACCGTTGCAGAGTAGACCGACAACAATTAACACGAGCCGACTTTTGTTCATCGGTCAAACGATGGGGCACCCAGCGGGAAACTAACTTCTTGACACCCAGTTCATCATGTAAAATAGTTTGAATCGCTGTCATACCAATGCTGAGAGAAGCCCGAATCTGCTCGTATGTCACATGTCTATCTTCTTTTATTAATTGGCGCACAGCATCGATGTTATCTTGTGTTACCGCTGTTTTTGGTCGACCAGTAGAAGGAATTGTCGTGAGAGAGGAACGTCCACGACGAAACTCAGAATACCAACGATATATAGTCGTTTTACTGGGTGCTTTAAGTTCATAAACAGAAACAAGCTCGGCGAAACATTGTTCTTGAGATAAACCTCGACGAAAGTTGTGAAAAATTATGGCACGGAAATGTTCCCGCGTAAGCTCCATTTTCCCCACTGACTTGTCAAATTCAAATGGCTACTACTCTTTTCTTATTTACTTTTTTTAAAATTCAAAAATGGAATTGTGTTTGAAATAATACTACATGTCATAAACCAAAAAGGTTTTAATCTAATTTATTCCTGAGTATTCTATTCCCGATCTTTGCGGTTTGGCCCTCGTAATTGTCTTCATCAGCAGCCTGATCCACTAGTATACATTTGCCATTCACACACATTTCAAACACATCCAGTCCTCCGCCTTCCGCATCCAGCCACTATCCGCCACCTTATTCACGTCAACGGTTCATCTGGCCGAAATTCACTTTACCATACACCCAACTTAAATATGGTATAGCTGTGAAAATGCGCAAGTACGTTGAAAATAATATCTAAAATGAAATACTTCTAAATTTGAACTTGACAGGTTTTTGTGCTGTAAGTAACACTTGATTAATTGTGTAATTAGATTTATTATTTATATAATTAAATTAACCTGCCAAGTTCAAATTCAAAAGTATTTCATTTTAGATATTATTTTCGACGTACCTGCGTATTTTCACAGCTATACCATATTTTAAGTTAGGTGTATGTAAAAGTAAATTTCGGCCTGATGAACCGTTGACGTGAATAAGGTGGCGGTTAGTGGCTGGATGCGGAAGGCGGAGGACTGGATGTGGTGGCAAGTCTTGGGAATGGCAAATGTTTACTAGTGGATCAGGCTGCTGATGAAGACGATTATGATCGATATTAAAGTGCATCTAAACTTGGCATTGGATCGGATTTCAATTCAACCCTTTTTTAGGCAAACAATTAGCCGATAGGAACTTGGCCCCCTTTTTAACGGTTATGTTTTTGGTGGGATTTCATTTCTTTTTGTTCAGTTTGCTATATTATATTTATGGTAACTATCGTAACGTTTTTTGTATTTTCATAGTTTCGTTAAAACATAGGTACTCGTTTTCATGCATGACTAAGTCTGACCTTCTAGAAATACTACCTTTTGAATATTTGGTACATTAATTTTAGTCTGACTCGCACTTGACCATTTTCCATTTTCCAAATTTTTCCTTTACTTTAATGCCCTATGCCAAATGTAGGTCTCACAGAAGTATGACCAACAATTTTATGCATAGTAATGACTATATCCTGACTCGCACAGCTCGCACTAGACCAATTTCCAATTTTCAAATTTTTGCTATACTTTTTTAAATGCTAACGACTATCTCCATGCCAAATTTCAGATTTTCAGGTCTTAGAGAAGTATTACCAACATTTTATACATAATTTTGACTAAAACCCTGCTCGCACTTGACCAATTTCTAATTTTTGAATTTTTCCATTACTTTTATCCTAACGACTACCTAAATGCCAAATTTCATAACGCTAGGACAATTGGAAGTGGCCTGGAGGTTTTGATTACCGGTCAGTGAGTGAGTCAGTCAGTCAGTCAGTCAGTCATTAAGTGCCAAAATTAGCTATTTTCACGGGGTCATATTTCAGGATCTTATGTAGCTATATCTATGAAATTTGGCAAATTGCTTCAGTATTAGTAAACGATTATGTAGGTACAGTTTTATCTCTGTACTTGCAATAGGCACTGAGCTACAGGGGGTTCAAAAGTGGGTCGAAACGGTTCGTGTAAATTGTGCACGGCATGCGAGTGGCCTGTTGCGGGAACTTGGCCTGCGCACTGCCGTGCGCTTAGATTGTAATTGGTGATGAGGCTTATGTCACACCCTGGTCACTACATACATCGAGCGCGAATTTGAAATTAGAAATTGGAAGCTCGCGTAGGCCCGCATATTCAGTACACGAGAATCTAGCGGGCGGGTGCGCGCGAGGTACGGGGTAGTTTGCAAGGGGGGAGGAGAGTGTCCGTTCTGTATGATAGTACTATTACTTTATTCTATGCTTATGTATAGGAATAAAGGTCAGGTTGCATTGGCGTCTTCGGAAATTCATCGTCAAAAAATTTAAAACAGAAGAGAGAGAGATTTGTTGTGTGTGAGAAGTTTGTTGTTTAGTTATAAATCTTTTGTACCTCAAGGGATTAAATACGGGAGGATATGTATGGAAATCCAGCCATACGGATGCGGACTCATAGCTAGTAGTAAATTAGATTAAAACTAGACAAAAAGTGTTGTAAGTAGGTGCTGAGATTCCTTCATAACGACCTAATTTCAATTGCAGTAAGCGTTATCAAAGTTAATGCTCTTAAATCTATTACTGTCACTGTCTTTTTCAACAAAACAGAATGTGACAGAAATAGATTTAAAGACCTTTGGCTATAGAGACGTCTTCTGCAACTGACAGATAGTGATGTAAGTGAGCACATGGAAAGGATTGTGTAAAAGTGAATAAAATTTACTGATAATATACATATACAACGTGTTAATCGAATAAGCGAAACCCTCATACACCCCAACAGATTTTTAAAATAAATACATTCCCGTAAAAAAAATTAAAAAACTGTTTTTTTTTTAGATATTGTTGCTTTAAAGTTTCATGATTGTTCTAGTTTCATCGTTGTTCTAGTTCGCGCACTCCGCGCCCGCCACGCCCACTTCCCTCCCCACCTCACCACTCATGAACCGCGCAGCGCCGGCCGCCAGCGCGCGTTTTTACAGAAATATTAAGAATAGAAAAGGCAAAAATTTAAATAATAAAAAAAATACCCCCATCAAAAACCCGTGAAATTGATTCTACTCTCGATTCTGAACAAACTATTTTCTCAGTTTCGCTTATTCCGTTAACACGTTGTATTGAATTGTTGTTGTACACAGTGAATTTGTATTGATTTTGTTCCCGAAGCCCATATTCTACTGATGAAAACAAGCAACTTTCCTGAAGAAAAAAAATTTTACCTACCCCAAAACATTTTTTCGCCTTCCAATACAAAATGAGTCGATCACTTGACCACTTTTCTATGGAGAAGAATATTTTTTCTTCGGGAAAGTTGCTTGTTATCATGAGTAAAATCACTGGGCTTCGGGAGTAAAACCCATGAAAATTCACGCTGCATATACAGGGTGTAACAAAAACGGTATACCACCCCTGAAGGATGTGAATCTGCCCATGAAACTGAACAACTTTCCCTAAGGAACATAGGTCGAAATATGAAATAAAAATTTTGACCTCCCATACAAAACTAAATCAGCTGATAGCGCATTTTGTATGGGAGGTCAAAACATTTTTTTTTCGTATTTCGACCTATGTTCCTTGGGGAAAGTTGTTCAGTTTCATGGGCAGAATTTAATCCTTCAGGGTTGGCATACCCTTTCCGTTACACCTTGTATACCTATATGTAGAAGAAACAACGAACCTTAGTAATTATATTTTGAATCTATGTTCAGATAGCTTATTTCAAACTGAAAATGTACCTCTCAACATGATAAGATTACGTCCAAATAGTGGATCACAGTCGGCACCAATGTGGACCCCTCGATCGGCAAATGCGGCGAAATCACGCACCATGATCTGACGGATGAGCTCGGGATCTCGTGGTATTAACGTCGGTACCAGGTATTGATACAGGCCAAAATATCTGGAATATCGAATGCAAAATTTAAAAAATTTGTAAGGATTTTTCACATGCTCGACCACAAACATGATTAAAATACCGGTCAAGTGCGAATTGGACACGCGTGCAGACGTTGGTACTAGACCTAATAGACCGAAAGAGGCCACTCGGCCTAGTACGATATAACGATAATTTAAGATTTTGCCCTCCCCCTATGTAATTTTTAATTCTTCAGTTTGCAATTCAGTAAGGTAATTGTGTTCTGATACGATAGCATTTGCGGTTGCTGAGATAAACATGTGTGACCATGATCTGACGAATAAGCTCAAGATCTCGTGGAATTAACGTCGGTACCAGGTATTGATACATGCCAAATCTGGAAAATCTGGAATATCAAATGCAAAATTTTGTAAGGATTTGTCGCATGCCCAACCACAAACATGTTTAAAAAAAATGGTCAAGTGCGAGTTGGACACGCGTGCAGAGGTTTCCGATATAGGTACTTTTAGCCACTGGACCTTATAGACCGAAAGAGCCCACTCGGCCTAGTAACGACAATTTAAGAGGTCATTGTGTTCTAAAACGAATCCAAATTTCAAGTTGATAGCAAGTGCGGTTGCTGAGATAAACATGTGTGACCATGATCTGACGAATAAGCTCAAGATCTCGTGGAATTAACGTCGGTACCAGGTATTGATACAGGCCAAAATATCTGGAATATCGAATGCATAATTTTTTGAGGATTTGTCACATGCTCGACCACAATCATGCTTAAAAAAAAACGGTCAAGTGCGAGTTTGACACGCGCGCAGAGGGTTCCGTTATACCTTTAGTATTTTAGAAGCATTAAAGTACATTTATAGGACCGCAAAACTACATTTGTTTTTAAAGTTTTTTTGCAGATTTGTGCAAAAGCTATGCTGACGAAAGATCATTTTATTTTTTCTGTAATATTCACATAAATTTTTATTGACTTTTTTGTTTAATTAATTCAGATTTTTCCTTCCGCAAACTTCGGAGATGAGGGGGGGGGGGGGGCTTATCATGGGCCTTAGTCCCCCCCCCGAAATTTGTGAAAAAATACTATCCTCCCGGATAGTATTTTATTTTTAAGTAAATCTGTAATGGTATGTATAAGATATGATACCCCTTTCATATGACACCCCACTCGACCTAGTAACGACAATATACGTTTTCGCCCCCCCCCCCCTGACTCCCTTTACAATAATAATAATAAAGTGTTTCTACCGACGAGCGTCCGTGTGTACGTTGAGGCTCTCAATAAATCCACAAAAGAATATATTTAAAAAGAAAAAAAGGTTCTACTTAAGTTTGCCTTACCTATCTTCCTTAAAAGCGTTGTATCCATTTGCAATAGCTTCTACAAAGTTTTCCCGCCCGAATGTCACATCGCTTAAATTTCCAAGTAAAGGCCAGGGAGGTAGCGTCTTAACTCCTCTAGAAGAAAAATACTGCAACTTTTTCCGGGAATAAAAGAATGTGCACATCACTATTATCACTATTAACCAAAACATTTCAAACGAAACAAAAGAATACGATTCGAAATTTAAATGGAAAGCCGTTGGAACTACAATTTTTATTCGAAAAAATTATAATAGACGCGTGTTCAAAGCTTTTAGCTGCCAGTATTTTGTTGTTTTATTTTTATTGAGGAACGGTTATGTATTGTGCGTGTGGCTTTGACGGTCTGACTGACCTACTGGTAGAGACAAGTACGAACGGTGAGTAGAAAGTCGGACAGAAAGTGTGACGTCATGTTATGTAATTTGTGAGTTAAGATGACTCTGAGATTGTTTGGTCGGTGAACTCTGCGACCAAGAGCGTGTTCCAAAACAGTGAAATTTATAGATAATCTTTACATCAGGATAGCTATATAGGGTGTTTGGTAAATGTCTGAAAACCTCTCAGGTGATTGATCTACAAATGAAACTGAACAACTTTCCCTAAAGAACATACGTTGACTTACGAAAAAAAAAATTCAACGTCCTATAGAAATACATTTTGTATTGAACATAAAAAAAGCTTTTTTGGTATTTCAACCTATGTTCCGGGAAAGTTGTTCAGTTTCATGGATAGAGCAACCACCCAAAAGGTTTACAGACATTTACTAAATACCTTGTATTGTAAAAGGTAATAGATAGCTGATAAAGAACGGCGTCCAAGTTAAATACTTCTTAGACCTCAGCCGCGCCTTTGATCGCGTGGATTACTCGTACCATTTGCTCTGGATCAAGCTGTTAAATACGGGGCTGCCGGCCACTTGTATCGACCTGTTGAGGACCTGGTACCAAAGTAGAGTTGATGAGGAAGTGGTTATGAGGAAGAGGAAGTGGAAGAGTAAGTGTAGAGCAGAATTTAGGATGCGGATGAGGATATTTCATGATATATTTATGAGGAAGAGGAAGTGGTTGAGGAAGAGGAAGGTTGAGAAGAGTGAAAGTAATACATAGGGTCTTACAAAAATAGTGTATAATATTTTAAGAGGATAATGAAATAAAGAAACTGAACAACTTCTTCAAAGAAAATTATTGATAGTCTCATAAAAATTTTCTCCAAAAGCCAAAAAATTGTCTCCGATTCCATTTCAACCAATGTTTATTTGAAAAGTTTGTTCAGTTTGTTTGGAAAGTCTGTTTATTTGGAAAGTCTGAGCCTATCTATCCCGGCTTTAAGGCAGCTCTTGTACCTCTGTTAGTTTATGCTGATAAACTTATATATTCGAAAATGTTGTTCAGTTTCATGAACAAAACCAACTCTTAAAATATCCGGGGTGATAAAAAATGAGGGTGTATTTCTGATGCTGACTGTACAAGACCAGTCAACCAAGCAATATCGATGGTTCCCATACATATTTTAAAACTTCACTGTTGACCTTGTCCCAAAAGACTACTAACTTATGGTAGAACAACTAAAGCGACAGGGTTGATCAACTGCGGGTCGACCCTTAACTTTATGACATAAATACCCTTTTCCACGAGATATTGACATTTCCTCGGGGGTAAAACAAAACATGAGGCAGTCGCGGTTATGTAGTGTCAAGTATACAGGATGTTAATTTAATTGCGTGCCATAGCTTAGGGGGTGTTTTAGTAACCATTAAGGAAAACAAAAAAATATAAAAAATCCTACTCATCATCATCATCATCATATCGTGTGGGTTGCAAGGTCGATGACCGACCTCACAAACCCTGGTGTCAGAGTTGTTGAGCCGCCAAAGGCCTCTGACATGGCTCATTAACGACTACATCCGTAGATAGTAGTCGGGACCAACGGCTTTACGTGCCTTCCGAAGCACGGAATCATCTAACTTTTCGGACAATCAGGTGATTCATCCTGCAATGCCCTAACCAAACTGGGGAGGTCGCACAAAGAGATTTTTGTTTGACAGTGTCCCCACCGGGAATCGAACCCGGAACCTCCGGATTGAGAGCCGAGCGCTCTAACCACTAGACCACGGAGGCTGTTCCTACTTAAAAATCCTACTTAAAGTTTTTTTTACTATCAATAATAAATATTTTTTTATTATTTATTAGGTACTACATTTTGAAAGTCCTAAGCCCGTTAAAGTATGAAGGGAAAATTGGAGTCGCACACAAAAAAAAAACCGGTCAAGTGCGAGTCGGACTCGCACGCCGAGGGTTCCGATATACCTATAGTATTTTTGGAAGCAATAAAATCCATTTTCAGGACCGCAAAACTAAATTTGTTTGTAAAGGTTTTTTGCAGATTTCTGAAAAACTGTGCAATTTAGAAAGATCGTTTTATTTTTGCCGTAATGTTTACATAAACTTCTGTCAACTGTAATTATTTCAGATTTTTCCTTACTCAAACTTCGGAAATAAGGGGGGGGAATGGTATTTTTTTTTTGACATTTTTTATCATAACTTGAAAACTAAGAAACATAAAAAATACAAAAATATATTTTAAAATGTAAAAGTAAAGCCCTTTTATATGATACCCCACTCGACCTAGTAGCGACAATTTGAAATTTGGCCCCCCCTATTTTGGCCCCCTATACATTAATAATCATACTTTTTTCAAATTTTTTTCATGTGCAATTAAGTTTGGCAACTATAATCTAAAACTATTCCAAATTTCAGGTCGATAGCATAAGTGGTTGCTGAGATATAGAGGTGTGACAGACACACGGACAGACAGACAGACAGACAGAGCGGCACCATAAGGGTTCCTTTTTTTACCATTTTGGTATCGGAACCCTAAAAAGAAAGACTACTCGAAGAAGAAATACTCGAGCGCTGGCTCGGTGATAGCGCGGTACTCCGTCCGGGTTAGTTTAGTTTCAATGGAGTATTAGTTTTTTTAAGAAGGATTTTTTAAAATATGTTTTTGTGTTCCTTTATCGTTACTGAAACACCCTCTAAGCTATGGCACGCAATTAAATTAACACCCTGTATAGAGTAGTTTGATGGCAAAAAGTATTGAACTAGAATTTCAATAAATCTTCTTCAGCGTTCGGTGCAAACGGCAGTCAAAAATGGCGGCAGTGTAGTCAAATTACAGTCAAAAATGGCCGACCCCATACCACAGAATAAAGTAATATGACTATCATACAGAACGGACACTCTCCGCTCCCCTTGCAATCTACCCCGCACCCCCGCGCACCCACCCGTGAGATTCTTGTGGTCCTTCTGAGGGTCTTTTGTAGTGCTAATGCGAGCCTACGCGACCTTCTAATTTCAAATTTGCGCTTGATGTAAGTAGTGTCACAGATTACATAATAGTTTAAACTTTATAATCCGTTCCACGAGTCAATGCAAAAGCTTACCAACACATTTTGCAGCCGCAGAACTAGACAAAGTACGACGAACCAGACGAACCAGAGTATATTTGACGGTTAATTGTCTTACAAACTTGTTTTTTCTGACAGCTTTAGCTGATTAGCTTGAGCCTTGATATAGCTGCAAAATGTGTTGGTAAGCTTTGGCATTGACTCGTGGAACGGACTATAGTGTGCTGTGGAGTGCGACACGGTTGTTTTGGCAGGCGGATAAAATCGGAACTAAAACCTTTGCCAAAGGATTTTGACATCTAACGAGCGACACCAGCGCCCTCCTGACAATGTCATCCACCAACGTACAAAACGTGCCTTTCTTCTCTCACCTTTTTAGACTCACCATTTCATTGTACAGCAGCTTAGATAGGTCGCTGTTTGGTATCCGATGAGGTAGGGTTACCAACTGCGCGCTCTCCGCCTATTTACCAGAATCTGATTCTCATCACTCTATGTGTGAACCAAAAGTTTCTTTGTTTTTAGGAAAAAAGGCTAATGAGTCAAAAGTAGAGAATGTGTCTCTTTTTAGGGTTCCGTACCTCAAAAGAAAAAAACGGAACCCTTATAGGATCACTTTGTTGTCCGTCTGTCTGTCTGTCTGTCTGTCTGTCTGTCTGTCTGTCAAGACCCTTTATCTCACGAACGGGTAAAGGTATCAGGTTGAAATTAATACCATATATTAGGATCCATGGACCACACAAGGTCTGAAAATTTCAATTTTTTACAACGACGCAATAAAAAGATATGGCATTTTATGTCCTCATCTCCATACATTTATTCAAAAATGCAAAACCTACAGGGTAGTTCCCGTTGACCTAAAATTATGAAATTTGGCAAGAAGCTAGGTCTTACAGTACAAATAATGGGAAAAGTCTGAAATCATTAAATATTACAACTTTTCTCACAACTAATGGTAACCAATTGTGGTGAGCTCCCGTTTCAAGAACATTCATATAAGAGAGGGGTCAAGTTGGATGGTCATTGAGGCGATTTTTGTTTTAATTCTATTTAAAAACGAGATCACTTACAAACTTGAAAATTGGTATGTTTATAGTGCATAAGCTATAAAATAACAACAAATAACAAAATTTGGTCAAGCACGTGTCGGACTCAAAAAATCTAGCACATGAACTTACTGAAATTTCAACTAATACAATTATGTTTATGTGGTGGTACGGTGGTGTGGTGGAACCCATACATACCCGTGGGTGTCGTAAGAGGCGACTAAGGGTTAACTGGAGGATGGGCAGCAGCATCCTCCTTTGTATCTTACATCTTACTTACTGCGGTCACATAAAACCGCGGTCCATGGTGCCAGCCGTAACGCTAACAAGCGAGGTGACTACGGTAGGTACTTCCCCTCCACATTTTTCCAGAAAAAGCTAAAATTCTGGAGGGAGCTCCCTGTCCTGTAGTGGACGTTTCATGGGATGTTATGATGATGATGATGGTGGTACGGAACCCTCAGTGCGCGAGTCCGACTCGCACTTGGCCGGCTTTTTTTTTATTATACAGCGTGAATTTTCATTCGTTTTAATCCCGATGCCCAGTGATTATACTCATGAAAACAAGCACCTTCCCATAGTAAAGTGGTCACGTGATCGACTAATTTTGTATGGGATGGTGAAAATTTTGTTTCGAGTAAAAATTTTTTTCTTCGGTAAAGATGCTTGTTTTCATGAGTAGAATCACTGGGCTTCGGGATTAAAACGAAAAAAAATGCACCCTGTATTTGTATGTCGAGTTAACTTTTATGATAGTTCGAATTGAGTCAGGTGTGTATCTCTAGATTTACAGGTTCCATCGATAAAGCCTTAAAACGTCTACCACTGGAAATGCCTTTGTCAAAGAGCCACATAGAAGTAGTATATTGTTCATCGAGAGGAGAAAGTGACCGATTCCCAACAAAGTTTCATTAAAATCGGTTCAGTAGTTTTTGCGTGATGCTCGAACAAATGAACTTAGGATTTGGATTCAGGGGCATCAAATTAGCATAACGTGATTTTTTTTAATATCTTCAATTTAGACAAAAAATCAAATTATTGAATATAACGCAGTTTATTTTAACGACTGGTGGGAGCTTGAACAAGACCGTGATAAGTGGAAGAAGGAGGGGGAGGCCTTCGCCCAGCAGTGGGACACAATAGGCTAGGAATAATAATAATATTTTAACGATACCATAGTCACCCTTCATACACACAATTTATGTGTTTTAAATAAAATTCACAGTAAAATTGACGTTTTGTTATTTTCTGGTATCCCTATTCAATATTCATCTTATTTCTCTAATTTAGCTCCTTCTATTTTACATTTCTGGTCCTTATAAAATATCTTTCTTATTCTTTAAAAATAAGATACAGAAATACTTAATTATTTCTGGCTTATTCCACTTTGTTCGAGGTGATCATAAGCTGAAACCGTGGAGGAAGCATTAGCAACATGTTCTGCTATGGACGTAGCCTTTTTGGTTTTAAGCATGTTCGTTTCTGACAAGTAACTTCCTAATCTCAAAATTTTAAATTAAATATTATCTTTATGTCTAAGAAAGATATACAATAGATGTACCTACACTATAATGATCGCATGAAAGGAAAACAAAAATGTACACAGACAACTTAACCTAATGTGGGCAAATGGAGGGCTGTGCCAACCCCGATGGGAAATAGACGTGATGTTATGTTTGTAAGAAATTATGTATGAAATAACTACACGCATACTACTGAATAATACACAGGCAAAAATACATACTTATTTTCAGTTTCGAAAATTAACAAATTTTTGCTACAAAAACCAAATTTCTTAAAGATTTCTTTACCGCAGTCAATGTGCTTGCTCTTGACTTCCATCTAGTCTTGAAGACAGAGATGAGGTCGACGATGGAACGAGTTTGCCCAGTAAAAGCCTATTCACTTTCGACTTGAATAAAGTCGGGTTATATGAACTCGGGAACATAGACGCAGGTAGATAATTCCTTTACTAAGCCGTGCGCATGATAAAGATAATGTCTCATAGACTAAAGCCACGATTTCTCCTTCCTGAATTCAGAAACTAATTGCTCGTTGAAGTAAGGATATTGCAATTATAATAACCAAGCCTCCCAGCAATGTATGCCGAATTAGTCTTTGAATTCAGTTTTGTGTAATCGTGGCTTAAGTTTATGACGCCGTCTATACAATTTTTGGTCTGAGGCTAAAACAGCCCGGTAGCTCGTTAGGTCGTTACCGCGCTGGCACCAGTTGGCCACCATTTTGTTTTTACTTTTCTTTTTAATTTTTATTGTTTCTTTTGTACTGCAATGAGTACTGGCCATTTCTTTTAAGCTTTTTAGTGGTTAGTGGTATTGTAATTAGGAGATGAGCCGTTTCGGTAAAATGCTTTTCTCTTCCTTTTTATTTGACTTACTTTTTTATTGTTTTTTTTTATATTTTACGATGTCGGTCCCCCGTTAGGTTTTTTTTTATGTAACAAAGAAGCAAGCGAGCTTGTGGGCCACCTGATAGTCACCACCGCCCATAGCACCCACTGTCTAATTAGTAGCATATTGATACTAACAAGACTGCAAAGCGCGTTGCCCACCTTGAGAACTAAGATAGTGCGTCTCATGTGCCAGTAATTTCACTGGCTCCCTTGCCCTTCAAACCGAAACACAACAATGCAAATACTGCTTCTACAAGGCAGAAAAAAGCAAGGGTATGATGGTACTTCCCCAGACGGACTATGCACAGAAGCCCTACCTCCTTCTAAACCGGTTTCCACAGACAGATTGTTGCAGCTTATTTTTGGTGAGTGGATTGAAAGTCACGATCATCATTGACAGTGAAACGGGAGCCGAGAAAAAAATCCTTGATTTTTCTCTTGATATTTAGGGAAAACGAGATGTCTCAGAAACCTAGAAAACTTCAGGTCCGTGTTTCGGTATGGCCTTTTTTTAGCCAAAGCTCCCAACTTTCTTGTCGTGCAAATGTTTTCTTTGTATCACCGTAAGCTACTTTATATGGGCAATAACTTTTGTTCGCTCTGAATATCACCATTATATCCAAAAAAACTAGCCCAAAAATTTAAATAGACAATTTCTTTGTGTCAGGGCGAATAGAAGTGAGTGCCGGTGATAGAGTAGATTGTGGTGATACTTAAAAACATTTGTCAGACAAGATAGTCGGCTTTAGCTAAAACAGACAAGCCTGAAAATCTGGAAAAAGCCTCCTGAATACCAGGCTCCGGTCTAGAAGTTCTTACATGGTTTTTTGTGATCCTCTAATGATCCCCTATCTACTAAGATATCTCGTTTCAGCCCTGATTATCACATGAAAAAAACCTCTTCGGCTCACGGTCCATAACCTTATTCCGATTCAATAAAGTCGGCTACATAACCTTAAGGATTTGACTAAGGTTTTTACACACAGTGACTGCTATCTGACCTCCGCAACCCAAAGGACAAACCAGACCAAGACTCAGACTTGGCTTTTACTGGCCATCCTGTCGCTGCAGAATTTCCTAGCCGCCAAACAGCCTCCAATTGCTATGCGTGGTAGCCGAAATTAATCAACGTGTCTTCCGAAGCATGGCAACACCTTTGTTGTGCCACTAGCGGCGGTTCTTACCACGGCAAACGATGCTTAAATTTTAAAATAGGGATGAAAGAACGATTGCCACTAGGCCACGATCAATTATACGAAATATTAATGGTACAAAAGTTCTTTTCAGGCTCGATAAAAGCATCAGATTTTATTACGAAACATAAAATAAAACCAATATTGAATGAATGAGGAAAAATGGGTGTTAAAATTACGCGCGTGTCAATTTCACGGAGAAACGCGCTCGCAACACGACACGAGGCTGGCTTACTGCATATGTTACGGCGTGGGGGAGAAGTGATATAACTTAAAAAATATAAAAGCCAAAAAGTTTTTTTGAAGTGAAAACTTCTTTAGCGGCGCTTGGCACTTTTTTTAGATGGGTAAAAAATGTTCAACTCGCGTCAGATGTCACGTCAGATCTCGCGTCAGATCCTTAGCCTGATCGAAAAAGCGTCAACTGTCAACCGTATTGTTATTACAATTCGGGTTTTTATTCAGTGACATCAAAGAAGTACGCGAGCAATGGCGCGATTGACCCTTACAAAAATCATAATATTCAAAAATGCAAGTTTTCACTTCTGCCGGCACTCCCGGAGTGCAACCCGTCCTTTTTAGGGTTCCGTACCTCAAAAGAAAAAAACGGAACCCTTATAGGATCACTTTGTTGTCCGTCTGTCTGTCTGTCTGTCTGTCTGTCTGTCAAGACCCTTTATCTCACAAACGGGTAAATGTATCAGGTTGAAACTAATACCATATATTAGGATCCATGAACCACACAAGATCTGCAAATTTTATTTTTTTACAATGACGCAATCAAAAGATATGGCATTTTATGTCCTCATCTCCATACATTTATTCAAAAATACAAAACCTACATGGTACTTCCCGTTGACCTAAAATGATGAAATTTGGCAAGAAGCTAGGTCTCACACCACAAATAATGGGAAAAGTCTGAAATCATTAAATATTACAACTTTTCTCACAACTAATAGTAACCAATTGTGGTGAGCTCCCGTTTCAAGAACATTCATATAAGAGAGGGATCAAGTTGAATGGTCGAGAAGACGATTTTTGTTTTAGTTCTATTTAAAAACGGGAACACTTACAAACTTGAAAATTGGTATGTTTATAGTGCATAAGCTATAAAATAACAACAAATAATAAAATTTGGTCAAGCGCGTGTCGGACTCAAAAAATCTAGCACATTAATTTACTGAAATTTCAACTAATACAATTATGATTATGTGGTGGTACGGAACCCTCGGTGCGCGAGTCCGACTCGCACTTGGCCGGTTTTTTTTATTTTAGTTTATGTCCAGAAAATTACTTACAAGTAGTACATACATTCAAAAACCAAACTACAAAGTAGTTTGTTGGTGAAGTAGATACACTTAATACTAATAGAATTGCTAACCTACTTGTAAGTTACATAATAATGAATCCAATCTTATTCTACATTAACTCTTACAAGTTTTTTTTTTTTCGGTACGCCGAAAGTCGCAGGTTCAAATCCGGCTCGCGTCATTTTTTTTCCCTCTATCTATAAACAAAGAAAATCACAGTGACACCTGCTGTGTCTAAATGTAAAAACCGGCCAAGTGCGAGTCGGACTCGCGCACTGAGGGTTCCGTTACCACCACATAATCATAATTGTATTATAATAATAATTTTTCAGATGAATATATATATTTTTAGGGTTCCGTACCTCAAAAGAAAAAAACGGAACCCTTATAGGATCACTTTGTTGTCCGTCTGTCTGTCTGTCAAGACCCTTTATCTTATGAACGGGTGAAGGTATCAGGTTGAAATTAATACCATATATTAGGATCTATGAACCACACAAGATCTGAAAATTTATTTTTTTTACAATGACGCAATCAAAAGATTGTTGTCCTCATCTCCATACATTTATTCAAAAATGCAAAACCTACAGGGTACTTCCCGTTGACCTAAAATTATGAAATTTGGCAAGAAGCTGGGTCTCACAGTACAAATAATGGGAAAAGTCTGAAATCATTAAATATTACAACTTTTCTTACAACTAATGATAACCAATTGTGGTGAGCTCCCGTTTCAAGAACATTCATATAAGAGAGGGGTCAAGTTGGATGGTCGCTGAGGCGATTTCTGTTTTAGTTATATTTTAAAAACGGGAACACTTACAAACTTGAAAATTGGTATGTTTATAGTGCATAAGCTATAAAATAACAACAAATTATAAAATTTGGTCAAGCGCGTGTCGGACTCAAAAAATCTAGCACATTAACTTACTGAAATTTCAACTGATACAATTATGATTATGTGGTGGTACGGAACCCTCAGTGCGCGAGTCCGACTCGCACTTGGCCGGTTTTTTTCTCTTGATAACAATTAATATTTTTTTGTGAAACTCGAGTTACACTATATTCTCTGTGACCCTATCGCTAGGGTTGCCTGACGGAGGGGTATTAATATGATAATTCCTTTAAAGCCCGTCAAGGTTCCCGGGTATTTGATTTACGGTTTCCGGGCCTGTGCCGGACAGCACCCGACCAAAAACCGGGCGAACATGTAAACTAGCTGGGTCGGGTTGTACAGGCTTCGCCCATATAGTGTTACGAAAATAGTATCTACATGATGATAGGAAAAATAGCATATTCATGAAATTTAATCCGATGTTTGGGGTTCGATTCCCAGTGGGGAATCTGAGAAACAAAATTTTTTTGTGCTATTTTCTTTACGTAGGTACCACAAGTGACCAAAATGATATTGATTATTTTTCAAATTTCGATGTAATTGGTGCAAAATTCAAGATGCTTAATTTTCCCCTGCTTTTCCTCATGTTTATTTTTAATATTTTTTGTATACTAAGGGTCGTATATATAAATCGCTCTCAAGTCTGAGATTGCACTCAAGATGAATAATTTGTATGTGTAAGGTACATATTGAGAGCAGTCTTACACTTGAGAGGTGTTTATCAATACGACCCTTAGTGTCACTCGCGCTACGAAAAGACAAATTAAATGGCATGTGATTCATCAAAATCGAAGAAACATATAACGAACTAACATACATTATATACAGGGTGCAAGAGACGGTGTACCGAAAACTGAAAGGGCGTGCTCAGTCAACGAAACTGAACAACTTTCCCAAAGAAACATTTATGGGAAATGAAAAAAAAAATTGACCTTTCATACAAACTGTTCAACCAGAGTGAGCAATTTGTATGGATAGGTCAATTTTTTTTAAATTTTCCAGAAATGTTTTTTTGGGAAAGTTGTTCAGTTTCGTTGGCTGAGCACGCCCTTTCAGTTTTCTGTACACCGTCCCTTACACCCTGTATAGGTCACATTTCCTTCTGGCCTTCGCAGCAGTTGAGTACCTATAAAGTACTTTTTCTAGCATACTGTATAGTTAAACGTTTAAAATTTTTGCGAACTTTTATCTAAAGTTAGAATTAACCATATCAACAAACCCTCCTACACGGAGATTCATCCCAGTGAGTAAGGCTGCCATTTCTAAAACCTAACCTCCAGGACCGGAAGCGTAAGTTTCCCAGATTTTGGAGCTTTCACCCCGAACATTTCAATACTTTTTTCATTCAAATTGTTGAAGAGGCTGATTCCAATCTTCAATGTACGTTTTTATTTCATTACTAGCTGGTGCCCGCGACTTCGTCTGCGCAGGTTTATAAATTGTAGCCTATGTGTTATTCTGATGTATGAGCTATATTACTCGTATTGTAAAGTTTCATTAAAATCCATTCAGTAGTTTTTACGTGAAAGAGTAACAAACATCCATACTTACAAACTTTCGCGTTTATAATATTAGTAGGAAGGATAGAAACTCAAGAGTACAGTTTTTGAACTCATGTTTTGTGTCCTCGTCGTGTTTGTTTAAAATGCTTCTTATACTTAAGGGCACCAAGCTTTCTTCGATTCTCTTGTCTAGGCTTTTTGTTATAGATCAATACAATACAAATATACTTTATTGCAAGAATGTTTCTAGTTTTTAAGACGGAATTGTCGCTTTTTTCTAATTTTTCTATTTTGCCATGCAAGATATGCATAATGGACTGGACTAAGCCTCTGACAGCGGATTTTGGAAAAAAACTTTGATCACGACAGGTGGTTTTTGTATATTTTTAAAGTAGTCTTTTAGTGGAGTTAAGAGCTTCAGAAGTCTTTCTATTGCAGGAACAGCGCGTGCAGCGAAATACCTAACCCATAGCTATTCTATAAATTACGGGAACGCGATCTGATCGAAAACCCGAAATTTTATTGTAGTCCGGGTTGACGTCATCCAAACTAGGACAAATCCGGGGACACTCGGACGAATGGCAGCCCTACCAATGAGTATGAGTAACAATTTGGTTTTGATTGCAGTATTCAGATTGCAACTGCTTTCACAACTTTGAGTGCGAATTTCGTAAGCGAAGCACATTAAAAGCTATACCCCCTTGAAGATAGGTCGAAATACGAAAAAAAATGTCGACTTTCCATTCAAACTGCATCAGCTGACACCATATTTTGTATAGGAGGTCGAATTTTTTTTCTCGTATTTTGACCCATGTTCCTCGAGAAAAGTTGTTCAGTTTCATGGGCAGAAGCACCTCTTACATATTGAGGGGTGATAAAAAATAACGTTATAGGTATAGCACGTTCAGGATAAGTCGGGCTATGACGGTTATTTTCTGCGCAAGGGTGACAGGCGGAGAGCCAATGAACCATTCGCTCGCCTCCCCGCACCTGCCGCGCTCACCCCCGCTACTCATTTTTCGACTTCTTCGCATTAACGGTCACATGCCGACTTGTTTATCAATCGTAAAATATGTAAAATTACGTTATCGGTTATCTGTATTTTTTTAGTCGCATCCCTGGTTAAAGCTTTTGTTCTTTTTGAAATTGTGTATTATACGTCCTAAGTAGCGAGTATGTATGTATGTTATGAGTAGCAGCTCACTCGCTTCTCGCATAAACCCTGACGGTTTTTGAGTAGCGTTTATTGTAGATCTTAAAAATTTTAAACACAATGTTACGAATAATAAATTAAAAACAAAAAAGTTATTTTGTCATACTACCCTTCCGGTGCCTAATCATAATCAAATCTGATGTTGCTTGACTCTCGTCTTTTGAAAGAAAGAGAAATAAGGCACAAGTACAGCTATCGGTTGATATATATACGTACAAAGCGAACATCTCAAAAAGCTCACGATATTTGACTGAAAATGCAAGATATATTCTGTTTCAGTTGGAGCTGGATGCAATGCATTAAAATGTGAAACCAAAGGGAATTGTATTCATAGGATAGTTAACATTAATAATTCAAAACTACTGCATAGGTAGAGCGCTGTACTAGGATTGTAGGGTGGCCATAAATCACCAGCAATGTCAATATCTGTAAAGTTCTGCTACTCCTAGTTAGGAATCTGTATCAACTGTAGAAATACGCAATACCGACCCAAAAACTCTCGCAGAACTTCAACAATCCCTGACATGCATGACTGTACATGTTGTCACAGAATATTTCCAAACTTCCGCAATGCCGAAAATTCTCTATAGAATGTTTCTGAATTGCGTAAGTAAGTGCGCCCCGTGTGGTGGCGGCAAAGAAAAGTACTACCAACCCATCTCTATCCGTGAGTGCCGTAAGAGGCGACTAAGGGTTTATGAGCCGAAGGATGCGCAGTAGCAACTTCATATTGTGTATCATATCAACGTATGAAAGGTGGTAATACGATACACAGTAAGTTGCGGTCGCCAGCCGCAACGCTTACAATCATGACGATTTTCCACAGACATTTGATTGTTCCCTTAGAATGTCCTAGAATATCCGCTTTTTGCTATAATAGCTGGTCACAACAATGTAAACGCCGAGCTAAGCATCGTGCTGTGTGTTTTCATATTCATGCCTCTCCAAGCTTGTTGTAACCAAAACATGTTTTGCAATTCCTTTGCTTCGAAAATGTTCAGTTTTCTTGTGCATTCTTCTTGCCTTACACTGTTGTCTTGTCCATTATTTAAATATTTTAAAAGTTTAGCCCTAGGAGCAGAACCTTCACACAGAAGTGTAAAAAATGTCCCGATTTATCGCTACAAATTTCAGATTCATTTATACAATGTAGATTCTTTACAGAATACTTATTGAATATCATGCAAAATACAATGCAAATAGAGCGAGTCTACTACAGTTACGGATCATGCTATGACAAATTAAAAAAAAACGGCAAGAAACCACTGCAGCACTGCCTACTTTAAAAGTCGGCTTTGTACAATGTGTTTCTTGTGTTTTGCTGGAATATCAGAGCACCATAACTCTTGTACAGAAAAAGACGTGTGTCGTGAAAATAATATGAAATTTATAACATTATTTTAAAAACGAATTCACAATTAAATCATAGTTATTAATGATGATTGATTGAAGATGGTTTTATAGTATTATTTTTTGTTTACATAGATTTTTGAGTTAGGTAATTGAACGCCTCTCCAATTTTTCTCTATCGATCACTCTCTGTTATTTATTAAACTAGTGTTTTTTTATACCATCACTGATTTGTGCTTTTCAATTAGCAAATGTCTGTGGCTAGTAGTTTCTTGCCGATTCTTTTAAGCTGCCATAGCACGATCCGAAACGGTAGTAAACTCCTATGTGTTCAATAGGTAGAGTCTTTACAGAAGTTAAGAATCTACATTGAATAAATTATTTTAAATCTTCAGTCACGCGGATTCGGGGTATGGGTGCAAATATGAAGTGAGAGTTAACAAATATGGTCAACCGCACGACAGTGAAAGCATTCTCGGTTCTATCACCATGCCATAAAGTCCGAAGTGTTTTTACTGACATGCTGTTGTGTGTACATGCAATGTCTGTGTATTATTTACTATGTTATCATGTCATGCACTCTCACATAAGAATCAGGTTTCTATACCGATTTGTTAAGGGTCTCCTGGAGCTATGACTTCCCATACAAACTAACTTTTGGGATATAGTCCAAACTGACACGAAACTGACTTTGAATCTACGGAGACAACTTGTTCTGATTTTTAATGAAGATGCATTTATTGCAGCCATCATTTAACTTTATGCGCTCGTATATAAACAAGTTGCATGATTGCCATGATATTTTATTTAATGAATGTTAACAAGTTTTTTTTCAGTGATTAATCAATGTAATGATAGAGCTAGCTTGAAAATATTTAAACTCGCTCTATTTTTATATTTTATTTTATTTTATTTATTTGGAGAAAAAACAGAACAGTAATGTACATGAGATATTATGCTAGTGGTAATGTAAAAAAAGACTTAACACTACGTCTATAAACATTTCTCGCAGAGAAATAACAAATAGGCTTATCGAAGGCTAAAGTAAGAAACATACTTAGCTTAAAACAATGAAAAAGTGAGTTAAAACTTAGTATTGAGTGTTACGTAATGTAAAGTGTTATGCGGGTGACTTCAACTCCGCACACATTGCAAAGATAAATGAAAAAATGAAAAAAGGCACGCGATAAACACTATTAGATATTTAAGGTTCCTAATAAAAGTGTTAAGAAACAATCAGAAACTGGTGTAGCAAAAACAAAATTAAGAAAGAAAGTGTGTAGAAACCATGATAACCTGGATAAACTGGCTAGCCCTACAACGGAGTCTTCAGTCAGGATCAAGTAAAAGCACGCGCCCAGACACAAAACTATGTATCATTAATAGATAATAAGATATTACGAACTTTACGGTTGTAACCTGCCACGGTTTCATGGAAAATATCAATATCCCTAAAAAGTAAGTTATATGATTTGCAGATGCGGTGCAGAGGAGCTCGCGCTCCGAAGTTTGTAGATACACTGATAGTATGGAAGAGGTTGGCGTTTGGTGCTCTGAGCCTACGACGTGTGTAAATACGAATATTACTGACTAAGTCATTACAGTTATAAGAGCTTTTACAAATGTTACGTAGAATTCTGGCATCAAATAATAGACGCCTTTTATCAAGGGGTAAAAGTTTGTACTCCTGGAGGAGGTCCCTATATGACATATACTTGGAGGTTAAACGACGGTGCATTGCTCTAAGGAATTTCTTTTGAACCATCTCTATTTTCTTTGAGTAAACTGCGTAAAGGGGGTTCCATATGCAAGTAGAAAATTCTAACTGCGGGCGAATGAAGGATTTGTATAATATTAAGTATGCATTACGACTTTTAAATTTTTTTGTACTACGAAGTACGAATCCTAACATTTGCATGGCCTTATTACAGATTTTGTCTACGTGTAAATCAAGTTTTAATTTGGCATCAAAAAGAACACCAAGGTCCTTAACTTTATCAACTTTTGATAGCACTTTCCCACCAAGGCTATAGACTGAAGGCACATTGTTGCGTTTGTTGGAAAAGGTTATTTGTTGACATTTGTCATGGGCGAGGTACAACTTATTTTCGATACAGTATGTTTCGAGTCTGTCTAGGTCATCCTGCATCTTGCGGCAGTCTGAAACATCAGTGATGGTATTATATATTTTTAAATCGTCAGCATACAAAAGGTATTTACAGTTTTGAAAGCATACACTAATATCATTAATAAAGATCACATACAGGAGAGGGCCTAAAATAGAACCCTGAGGTACACCAGAGGTGATCTGAACAGGGTTAGAGTTAAAACCATTAAGTATGACTACTTGTGTTCTGTCGGACAGGTAAGATTTGAAGAAACTTAGTAGGGCACCCTTTACTCCGATACGTGCTAACTTTGTGAGGAGGATTTTATGATCGACTTTATCGAACGCTTTACGAAAGTCCGTATAGACTGCATCAATTTGATTTCGTCTATCCAGACCTTCGTAAAGGTAATTCGAATAAACTAAGAGATTGGTCAGTGTAGAGCGGTGCTTTACAAAACCATGTTGCTCGAGAAGAAGACAGTTTTCTAGAAGTGGATATATGTGATTATGGATAAGTCTTTCGAGAATTTTGGAAAAACAGGAGAGGATGGAAATTGGTCTATAGTTTTCGATTTTATGTCTAGACCCAGACTTATGTATGGGTGTGATGTAGGCCAGTTTCCACCGGTTTGGGACAACTCCGCTATTGAGACACTTATTGTACAGTAATGTGAGTGGTTTAGATATTACTTTGATTATTATTATTGATAGATCTTATCCAGTAGTACTTACAAATTTTTGTCAAAGTATGTTTTGTATTTTACAAGTTATGGCAAAAGTTAATTTGTAAGGGAAGTCAAAGCTCCAGGGCCCCTAAAGTTGTCAGTACTGGGCCTTGATGGCATTTTTTCTTCACGAGTGCGTTTAGACTTTAAGGGCACTGCATGTTATCCTACGTCACGTACGAAATTTGCAACTTTGTAGCGATAGTATTGGCCTAGTTGGTCCACAAAACGTTGGTCTGCCAATCCGAAACCTGGCAGGTTTTGTAAAGTTGGAGAGAAAAGTGGTTAAATGACAGATTACACGAATGAAATCTATTCGTAGAAATAGAAGGTACCTAAATAAGTAAAAAACAACAGGTCTGCCTTGCATCCTCTTGGCAGTTTCGCCAGTCCGACCAAATTTGTCATCCAATCACATCCGACCACATTTGTGGTCCGACTAGCAAAACTGCCAATAAGATGCAAGGCAGACCTGTTGTTTTTTACTTGTATAGGTACCTTCTATTTCTACGAATAGATTTCATTCGTGTAATCTCTCATTTAACCACTTTTCTCTCCAACTGTACAAAACCTGCCAGGTTTCGGATTGGCAGACCAACGTTTTGTGGACCTATTAGGCCACTACTATCACTACAAAGTTGCGAATTTCGTGTACTAGATGACGTAGGATAACATGCAGTGCCCTTACGGTCTAGTTCTAATACCTAACAGATTTCTGTTCAGATGGTCAAAATTGGAACTATTTATTATTTACATTGATTTTTTATACAGGGTGATTTACCTACATTGAATTTTTTATACAGGATGATTGGAAATTCGATGTATTCCTTAAAGGGGGTTGTTCTGCAACTAATATGGAGCAAATGTGCCCATGGAACCGGTGGTCGAAAATTAGTGGCTGCGGAGTCATCCGAAAATTAGGTATCTAGCCGATAATTCCCGTCTACATTAAAACCCTTCATTAAAACTACATTAAAAGGCAAAATGTGAATAAAGTACACCATCCTGTGCAATAATTTTATACTTTTATACAATGCGCGCAACGAAAGAAGTGCCCTGTCAGTTGAAAGTAGAGGGGATTTCGCGTAGGTACAGCCTAGCGTCCCTGCCCACTTGCCGCCAAAATGGCCTGCGAACTTTACTGTCTTCTGCGCAGGTTAACCACGTGATCCGTCAAGGCTCTTCTTTCGTTGCGCGCATTATACTTATACTTCTCGGATGACTCCGCAGCCACTGATTTTTGTCCACTGATTCCATGGGCAAATTTGCTCCATATGAGTAGTAGAACTACTTCCTTTCGGGAATATGTAAAATTGCTTTCTTTTATTTTTATGTGACAACTGAGCAAACGAGCAGGTGGGCCACCTGATGGAAAGTGGTCACCACCGCCCATGGAGCCCACTGTCTCATTAGTGGCATGACTTGACACTAATAAGACAGCAAAGCACGTTACCCACACCGAGAACCAAGATGGTGTGTCTCGTGTGCCAGTGATTTCGCTGGCTCCCTCACCCTTCAAACCGAAACACAGCAGTGCAAACACTGCTATTTCACGGTAGAAATAGGCGAGGGGGTGGTACTTCCCCAGACGGACTTTGCACAAAAGCCCTACCACCTTGAAATATGCCTATATAAAATCTTCACGACTAGCGACCCTGTCAACTGCATATTAATTTTGATTTGACGGGCCCTTTGTCACTGATATTATGGCTCTTTATGTACTCGTATTAGGGTAACAAAAAGTTCTTATCAAAATAATGCGGATAGTTCACGAAAATGGGTCAAATTATGACACTCATTGTCTAAGAGCATGTTTACAAGTCAGTTCACTTGAGTTGTTTTATGAGTCCGTGAGTGGCTCCAGCAAGCCTAAACTTGCCACTTGCTTAAAGGTACTATAACTGCACAAATATTTATGATCTACAATTTTTTAGTACGACTACAGTATTGCAACTTACACTACAAAAAGTGAACAATCATGTAAAGGAAGTAATAAAAATTATGTTGAAATTTGACAAAAAACGTGTATGAAAAATACATGCAAAGATTAATTATGTATTTTGACGGATAAACTCACGTTTTGTATTGACGGCATGGGACCGACACGTTTCGATTTTCAACTATGAACTTAAAACGTGATGAATGATGATGTCGTCAGTGTCTGGTGTTCCACCTTCCCGCAAAATAAGGTAATTATGAATGATAAGGAGCAAGAGAATCCATCAATTTCATCAGCCTCCCAACCTCTCCGCAGTGCTCGGCGGGACACGGTGACAGACGGCAGTCCGTGAAACTGCTGAAATCCCTGAAGAAGAACCTCTTACAGGATCAAAACGTCAGTCTTATGCCGTCAATATAAAACGTTAGTTTATCCGTCGAAACACATACTTATGTGTATGATTTAAACTTGCGATTATCGGCGCTTGGTGAAACTCCATGTTCGTTCAGTATTTGTATTGAAATTGTACAAAAAATCGTGAACCAGTGTACAAGTGTTTCAATACAAATACTCATAATTATGTGTAATATTCACGAGTTGTTTATAGTAGTACCGCCTAAATGAGTCCTCGCCCGCGGGGTACAAGGTCAGGTGCGGAGGGTGGATGCGCGTAGAGAATGAGAATGCCCCGCCGCCCGCACCTCTTTCGTTCCCCCTTTGTCATCTTACCCCCGGACCCCTGTACCCCGCGGGCGAGGACTCATTTAGGCGGTTTATCTATAGTGACATGCAGAGATTAAGTATTCAAAATTATACCTCTAGACATGTCAATTTACAAGTAAGTACGTGGGCGACATTAAAATATCATCGGGTGAGCAGGCTATGCTACCCGCCAACAGATGGAGCTCTTCTTCTTTCGTGTCGGCAAGAACACGGGCTAAATCTTACTTGCCCAGAAAGCTGCTACCGTGGTAGCCCTCTGGTTACTGTGAAGTTATTCCTCACGCGAGCAGGTGGTCGGGCACGCGGGACAATTTTATTAGTGAGATGTGCCATGGTTTGCACGGGTTCTCAACATCCACAGATGGCGCTGTAGGTTCTTGTTTAAGACGCGGTATTAGCTTAAAAACACGGAGAAAACGATTTATTCCAGACATGAGACCTAGCTAGATCGATTTTTCGTCCCCGAAAACCCCCGTATGATAAATTTCATCGAAATCGTTAGAGCCGTTTTCGAGAAACCGATTACAAATATATATATACAAATATTGCTCGTTTAATAGTATAGGACAGGACGTAGGTAAAAATATACTTTTTGGGCTCGCCAGAGTGATGCAGATTTGTACTCCAGCTACGAAGACACATTCTATGCTCATATGATAAGCGGATTAAACAAGCGAATTCACAAATTTTGAACAAGTAAAGGTGTCTTTCTCACAAAAATACCCCAAACCGCAAAAATCTAGCTAAAAATCAAAAGTATTTTAAAAGTTTGGAATATTTTTGTTAATTTGTCGCCTCATGCAAGCAGAAAAATTTAATGTTCCGGAGCTTATAGAAGATAAGGTGATGTTTTTCTACGAAACAGTGGAAGATGAATTTGAAAATAAAAGGTGTAAGGGACGGTGTACCGAAAACTGAAAGGTTGTGTTTAGTCAATGAAACTGTATAATTTTCCCAAAGGAACATTCTTGGGAAATGAAAAAGAAAAATTTACCTCTCCATACAATTTGCTCACTCTGGTCGAACAGTTCGTATGGAGCAGTCAAAATTTTTGAAGTGTAAACTTCTTTAGCGGCTCTTGGCACTTTTTTAGATGGGTAAAAAATGATAAACTCGCGTCAGATGTCGCGTCAGATCTCGCGTCAGAACTGTAGCCTGATCGAAATAGCGTCAACTGTCAACCGTATTGTTATTACAATACGGGTTTTTATTCAGTGACATCAAATAATAACGCGATTGACCCTTACAAAAAGCATAATATTCAAAAATTCAATTTTATCACTTCTGCCGGCACTCCCGGAGTGCACCCCTTCCTTTTTTTTTGGGTTTCTTTGGGTAGGTTCAATTTCTTTAACTGACGACGCTTTTTAATTTTTCGGTTAGCAAATAGTACCTGGACGACCGAGCTTCGCTCTATTATAGCCGCCTCAACATTAAAATCATCGGATGAGCAAGCTATGCTACCCGCCAACAGATGGCGCTGTAGGTTTCTGTCTAAAACGAAAATGCTTAAAAACACGGGGAAAACGAATTTTTCCAGACATGAGACCTAGCTAGATCGTTAGAGCCGTTTTCGAGAAACCAATTACAAATATATATATGTATATACAACTATTGCTCGTTTAATAGTATAGGATATTTTTATGACTTTCACAGGCAGTTGCACAAACCTTAAAGTTAAAGTTCTGCTAAACCTATTGTTGTCACTTTCTGTTTTGATGACAAAGAAAGTGACAGCAATAGATTTAAAACAGTAATAACTTTAAAGACGCTTTGTGCAACTGGCCGTTAGACCGGCAGGTGTTACTTTTAAAATTGTTTTAAATAAAGATAAGAAGAAGAAAAGGTTGACGCGATTTTGATTGAACCTGCGACTTTCGGCGTATACCGTGCCGACGCTCGGCTCTGCCAACAGAGCTATTGCGTTTTCAAGCATAACTATCCTATAGGTGCAAAGCCGTGAAATAAATAATGAAATTTGTTAAGAACAAAAAAATATTTCTCAGTAAAATCTACGAAGGTACTAAAATACCGGACAAGTGCAAGACGGACTCGCGAGCTAAGGGTTCCCGTCCACCATATAATAATTTTTGCCCTTTGTTTTTTTTTAAATCTGCGTCCACTCAAACCTGACTCCTCTTTAATATTTATGTACTTGAAACGGGAGAGTTGTGAGAAAAGTCGTAATATTTATTGATTTTAAACTTTTTCCTTAGAATGTGCTATAAGACCTAGCTTCTTGCCAAATTTCATGATTCTAGGTTGGTAATGTATGGAGATGGAGACATAAATGGCGGTATCTTTTGATTTTGTGATTGTAGAAGCTTGAAATTTTCACATCTTCAAGAATTTATAGACTTTTATATTTAGTAATAATTTCAACTTGATACCTTAACTCGTTCGTGAGAAAATGGGTCTTGACAGACAGACAAACAGATGGACGGCAAAGTGATCCTATGAGAGTTACATTTTTGGTTCTTTTTGAGGTACTGAACCCTAAAAAAAATACCAATGCGTATTTTTATTTATTTCTTTTATTTATTATTACAACAATAAATTCAATATACATACTAAACGGTGCAACAAAAACCTATTTAGATTTATGCGTGAAATTACACTCGAGCGAAGTTCCAGGCCGCTGCGCTTCTTCCAAAACTCCAAAAGTCGTAGAACAAAAGTTGTTACCTTTAGTCAGGTTTAGCCCTATAAAGGTTTTTCATAAATTTATAGTACTTATTTTAATGCGTACTTCATTGATAACTCTCAATAAAATGAAGTGAAATACGAACTCTCAAACAAATAATACTTTTACTAAAGGCTCTATCGAAAAAGAAAAGCGTCGACACCAAATCCTTATCAAACGGGCTAAGCCTGGTTTGTAATGTGAGGCATCCGTGATCAAAGAAAATAAGGACAGAATCCCCAGCTAGCGATTGGCTACCGATTTGCCTTATTGGGCAGATTTCGCCGCTTACTCTTGACAAATCCGTGGTTGCGGAATCTGGCAATAATTTTCCCTTGCTACACATGTAGCGTGAAAATGTTTGTGTATTATTTTTCATCTGCCAGTAAAAGTTATTTATTTCTTATTTTCAAATAATAGCAAGATTGAGGTCCTCCCAGAAAGCAATTGAAAATGCTTGTGTTGGGAGAGTCTCGCATCTTCCTACATTCTACATTCTTATAGGTACTTAAGACTAAACAAATAAATAAGAGTCAAGCCTGTCAAGATTAGGTTTGAATAACTATGAAACAAAAAATATACCTAAAGCCCTATAAGGTTTGTTTTTGTTTCTTTCCAGGAAAACAAAATTTAAACATGAACGTAGTGACATGTGACTTCACTGTCCATGTCGGATCTATCTGTCTATTCGGTGCGTAATAAATAGTTTTAGATGCTTCTATCGGCCGTATTTCTTAGCCGATTTAAATTCATTTCTTTTGTAAATAAACATGACTAAAAAGAATTATGCACATTTAAAAAATAGGCAAACAACGCTGCTTTTTGTAGCACTTTTAGGGTAACAGACGACTGCTTAATACGTTTTTACGAAGATAATGTTGCCAAAAATATAATACACATTTAATAAAAATTATCAACAAATTTCAAGTTCATATAATATAAGTTCATATAATAGCGGCAAAGAGAAATCGAAATATTCTTCAGATTTTTTTTGTAATAAAGCTTTGTTGGCTTCTTATTGATGTAAAACAAGAAATACTGTATTTATCTAATCAACGAGTTCAACACAACAATACCACTCGATTGGAAAGGTAAAAAAAAATTCTTGCTTGTCTTTTGTATAAGAGCCCTTATAAAGATTTGTTATTATTTTCCCACTGCTAGGAAAAATACAACGTGTTAATGGAATAAGCGAAACCATCATAAACCCCAACTGATTTTTATTCAAATAAATCCATTCCCGTAAAAAACAAAAAAAAAGATTTTCTTTTTCTAGATATCGTTATTTTAAGTTTCATGATTGTTCTAGTTTCATCGTTGTTCTAGTCCGCGCACTCCGCGCACTTACCTCCCCTCCTCATGAACCGCGCCGCGCGGCGCTGCCAGCGCGCGTATCCACAGAAATATTTAGAATAGAAGCGGCAAAAATTTAAATAATAAAAAAAATACCCCTGTCAAAAACCCGTGAAATTGATTCTACTCTCGATTCTAAACAAACTATTTTCTCAGTTTCGCTTATTCCGTTAACTCGTTGTATTTATTGTTAACGATTTGTATGGCTTTAAGTCAACAAGATGCTTATACTCTGAATGTTTGAAGACTGTAGATAGACGACGAACGGAAAGACACGTGACGAGTGACCAGAGTGACAAAAACAGGGCTTCGTTTGGACAGTTTGGGCACACCCCATATACTACATACATCCAGGAAAGTGGAAGGTCGCGTAGGCCCGCATATTCAATACAAAAGATCATCAGAAGGACCACGAAAACCTCGCAGGCGGGAGCGCGCGGGCGTGCGGGGTAGATTGCAAGGGGGCGGAGAGTGTTCGTTCTGTGTTCTGCAAGTACTATTACTTTATTCTGTGCTTTGGGTAGGGAACCCTAAAAACCTCTCTGCTACGGGTGGTTAATGACAAACTTACTATTTGGAATACAGACGCAGATGTAAGGCTTCTTGGTATTAATGCGGCTGACTAAGAAAGCAGCCAAGGAAGCGCTCTAATAACTCCAGCCAGTCTAGCTCTAATCTCACTCGCTCGTAATCCAGTTTAAGCCGGATACTATCTAGCCAAGATACGGACAGGAATTCATTCATTTCTGTGTGTTGCTCTTTCGCTAAAATTATTTGACGCATTATTAAAATTATTTGATCAGACTATGATGTTAATGCGTAATTTCAATAATTACAGTAATTTATTTTTCACCGTGGAAAAGGTTTTTGAAATAAGAACGTGATGATGAATTACTAGCTTTATTCGTTAACATTTTTCTCGCTTTATTGAGGTAAAAATTGTGTGTTTTACTCTGCAGAAAAGTTATTTTGCATCTCGTGCCTTGAAACCCTCGCCACGCTCAAGATTCTTCTTTTATACAATTCGCTTTGCTCGTGGCTTAATCCTAGAATCCATCGCTTGCTCGAGTTTCAATCAATGGCATTCGCTTCAAATAACATTTTTTCTAACTTGCATAAAAAATAACTATTTTACTTCTCATGCTCTGAAAGTGCTTATTTGTGCAGGATATAGGCTGCACAAAGTCGAATTTTGTGGACTAGGGCAAAAAAGTAATCGCGGTGGTGTACGCCCTGCGCGCGGGCCTGCGGCACCCCCCCACCGCGCCGCGCGCGTCAACATTTTCTTCACTAAAGCAGAACAACTCATTCTTCAGTTACGTTTACAGAGTACTTTTACGTTTTATCTCCTCGCAATCAAAGTGAAAAGCAGAGTTTATAACTCGTCCACAAAACCATTTTATCCTCGACATTACTATCAGCCCTCGCCTTCGGCTCGGGCTGCTAAAAGTCTGTTAAAATGGTTCGTTTTGTGCACTTGTTGTAAAATCTACTATTATCGGTAGGTGACTGTATTAAAAGTTGCCGAAACCTTATAAGGGCTAATTAATTCTGAGGGCTTAGTGTGTCATCGAAATATTTCAGTAACTTCACATGTCCCGTGAGGTGCCGGCAAAGAATAGTAATAACCCAACTCTACCCGTGGGTGTCGTAAGAGGCGACTAAGGGTTAGTGAACCTGAGGATGGACAGCAGCATCCTTCTGAGTATCATATCATCTTACATTCTGCGGTCACCAACAACCGTGGCCTATGGTGCCAGCCGTAACGCTAACAACGTGGTGACCATGGGACTTCCCCTCCACATTGTTTCAGCAAAAGTTGGAATTTTGGAGGGAGTTCCCTGTCCTGTAGTGGACGTTTCATTGGATGACATGATGACATGGTTCTTTCTTGGACTGATTTAGTTCCTTAAAAATTTTTCGTTACAAATATTCATGTGAATGTCATTCACAATGGCCGATTTTCCCTTAGATTTTCCTCTCATCTCGACTGGAGATAAAATATGTTCTATCCTCAAGATAAAGCAGTCCACATTCCAGCGTTCTCCTGGAGATATTGCCTCGATCAATCCTTGAACGTTCTGCTACGTGCTGCACCGCAACTATGAAAATGATATGCTGTTTTCAAAATTCAAACTTTTACATACAATTTTCTGAGAAAATGGCTAGAGTGCTACCTTGAAGGATGACCTGTCGTTCCTCTTCAAAAAGTCCGTTAATAATTTTCCGAAGTGCTTGGTCTAGTGGTTGTTGCTTATTTTTGAACACAGGAGTTAGAAAATTGACTATAACTTTTCCGTGCTTCAGAAGGCACGTTAGCCATGTCTTATTTTACGACTAAACACAGACCTAGGAGTTTGCTATGCTTCACACGCTTATATCATTAAGAATAAAAGACGAATTTTGTAACAACTTTTACCGCTTTCACTGTCTTTAAATGTGAATTTGGTAAAATGGAAACTTTCAGGTTAAGCTTATAGGTAGTTTGTTGTTTTGGTAATTTACCAGATCTAGCAATAAAAATATTATATACTCGCCATTCAAAAATCATTCAGTCTTTGAAAGAACTATGGATGTGGTAAAAGTTTTTACGTCTAAATTCCAATTACAATGAATCTTTAATTTATCGAATTCACGAAT
The DNA here is from genome assembly GCA_947532105.1 of Athrips mouffetella. Classification (NCBI taxonomy): domain Eukaryota; kingdom Metazoa; phylum Arthropoda; class Insecta; order Lepidoptera; family Gelechiidae; genus Athrips; species Athrips mouffetella. The sequence goes on along the minus strand of OX383969.1, from coordinate 2,674,322 downwards.
CAGTAGTAAAATCGGGACCCCTTTAATATGCCTCCTATCAGTCTGCCTGGATTCGCGCTGTTTTACGTTTTTCGCTCATTTTTGCATTTTTCTCAAAATCAGTACCCATAATATTAATTATAAAATAGCTATATAGCTATATGCATACTATATTGTATAATGTGTACAAGTATGGGCATCATAGATTAATGGGTAATAGAGAAAAGCGGTTTAAAAGCAAAAAGCAGAGGTAACTTTGGATTTTTTTTATGGCGTACGAAATATATTTTATCTACTCCCGTACCGGAATATTCCAAATTCGAAACCAATGACAGATTCGAAATTGAGGTCATTGTCCGCTATCATTTTCATTTCCACACTGTTCCATACTACGAGCAGTACGGAAATGGAGTATGGATTTTCATTCCGCAACTGTTATAATACATAATTTTCAATCTGCATAGGCTAAGGCAATACTACCACAGTACTACATACAGCCTACTTTAAAGTAATTTTGTAAAAATACTTTTTACTGGGGTGACGACTGCCTACCTATATTTAAAAGAAAACGGAGAGTACCAGGAGTACATAAATCGACAAGAGGCTAACAGTTGGCTCGCTTCTATATAAAGTGACCGTGGCAACAAAAGAAGTGACTTGAACAAAATGGAAAGTATGTACCAGGAGAACATGAGTCTACAAGAGGCTGTCAGTAACCATATACCGGGTGTAACATGAAGTTATTGTTAAAGCAACTCCTTCCACAAGCTCTGGATCTGGAATAACGGAATAACTTTAATTAACTGTACTAGCTAACTGTCCTCTTAGTTCCATGAATTGATCACTACTTTTTAAAATTTTATTTTATTTTGTCGGTCGTAGATAAAGTTTTGTATGCAACTATACGTAATTAGTCATTTTAACACTCGATCTATACTATTTTGATACTCGGCTGCGCCTCGTATCAAAAACCAGATCTCGTGTTAAAATTACTCTCATTACGCAACAGTTGCATAAATAACTATAATCATATTTCAGAGTTGCCCATATTCTTGGAAAGATACTTAATTATCACATTTTTTTCTCACGGCCATATATTCATCATTTTTTGTTAAAAACCTGCTCAAGTGAAGCGTATTTAGCTCTTATCAGCCCCTTAAGTTGCTTAGTTTTTGTAATCGTAAACAAAGAATGATTTCGACTTGACTATGAGCGTTTGCGTCCACATTAAAACGAAGAGATCAAGCCCAAGCAAACACGAACCTTCACAAATCACAACAGACATGCAGCATGTAATAGACATACCGATGTGGAGATAAAATGCAAATTGGGCCGATATTCAGGGTATGATTTATCGGGCCGCCGGGCCGTTGGGCCGATCGGCCCCTGAAACTATTGACCGTAATTTGTGCTTCTATTGAATACCATGCGAGCGAGCTGCTATCTGTTATTATGTTAGTATGTTGCTTTAGGCAATGAACATTTTTAACAAAGAAGCTGCTGTATATATCTGTTTCAATTACATTTTCTTTTTATGCATGAAAACCTTATCCTTAACCTTATAATGACTGAAAGCTGACAAAAAGGCGACTAAGAGTTCATACACCTAAGGATAAGTACCAGCAGATTGTCTCTATACGTATTCTACCAATTTCGCTCACCAGTGCCGGTTGAAAAAAAAAAAGACTCGGCGCCCTTTTATGACAATTCGTGACATTTTTCTTTTTAAAAGCTTTTAAATAATACTTAATATGATTTTAGTATTGTTTCATCAAGTAATAATATTGTAATGTTATTTTATATTTAAAATTAATGACGAGTGTGTGTCTCCATAGGCCTCTTATTCTTTTCTCATAGAGGGAGATGAAAAGTAGAGTGTATTACGCGGCTGCAAAAATATTTTTACCTCGGGCGACCTATTGAATCCCTCGCTACGTTCAGGATTCTACTTTAGAATTCCTCGCCATGCTCGGGATTCTACTCAAGAATCCTTCACTTCGCTCTGGATTCAAAATAGCGCCCTCGCCTTAAAAATATTATTTTACAGCCTTGTGATACAATCTTCTATTTTCCTACATTTTATAAAAGCTCGTTTAAAAAAAAACTAAACAACTTTCATTATGAAACTGTAAATAAAAAAAATTATCGGGCTCTCCATACAAAATTGTAAGCTTATTGGACAGTTTGTATGGTCATTTACTGAAAGTTGTTCAGTTTCGTTGACTGAATATGATCTTTCTGTTTATTGGGAAGCTGTCCTTCACACCCTTTATACATACAATACGCATTCAGTACATCAACATGAAGCCTCTTACAGTGGGGGAAGGTAGAGACCTCCACCTGCATCTCTTCTTCTACTCTTTTATTTTGACATACAATATTTCGAATTAACTGAAGTTCATCACAAAAGTTTTGTATCATGAAAATCATTAAAACTTATGTAGAAATATTATAATTTATTGTCATCTATCATTTCGAATTTCACAAACATTTAATTAAAATTTGATTTAGAAGATAGGACTGCTTTAAAATCATTCTAAAGGTAATTAAGATTCAATGGTTGATAAAGATTATATTGCCTTGTCAATATTTTAATTAAAAATTTCTATAGAAATGTTTTCACAACTGAGTAACCTATCTAAGAACAACTTTTGTTTCAAATCAAGAAATTGTTTCAAAAGTATCTAAATTTAATTTTTGAGCACTGAGTACATAAATCTGATTTGATTGGGTATTTTTTAGGGTTCCGATACCAAAATGGTAAAAAAAAGGAACCCTTATGGTGCCGCTCTGTCTGTCTGTCTGTCTGTCTGTCCGTCTGTCTGTCACACCTCTATATCTCAGCAACCACTTATGCTATCAACCTGAAATTTGGAATAGTTTTAGAATATAGTTGCCCAACTTAATTGCACAAGAAAAAATTTTGAAAAAAGTATGATTATTAATATAAAGGGGGCCAAAATAGGGGGGGCCAAATTTCAAATTGTCGCTACTAGGTCGAGTGGGGTATCATATGAAAGGGCTTTACTTGTACATTTTAAAATATATTTTTGTATTTTTTTAAATTTCTTAGTTTTAAAGTTATGATGAAAAATGTCAAGAAAAATACCATTCCCCCCCCCTTATCTCCGAAGTTTGAGTAAGGAAAAATCTGAATTAATTACAGTTGACAGAAGTTTATATAAACTTTACAGCAAAAATAAAACGATCTTTCTAAGTTGCACAGTTTTTCAGAAATCTGCAAAAAACCTTTACAAACAAATTTAGTTTTGCGGTCCTGAAAATGGACTTTATTGCTTCCAAAAATACTATAGGTATATCGGAACCCTCGGCGCGCGAGTCCGACTCGCACTTGACCGGTTTTTTTTAAAAAGGGGTCATTTTCTGTAAATGTCCTATGAAGCATTGACGTGAATCTTAGAATAAAATCGTGTAGAAAAATCTGAAGTTTTCTTGAAGAATATAGAATTTTACTTTAACTTTTCAATGTTGTTTAAAAGAATTTGTGAAAACTCCGAAGGGTAATTTTGTGAAAAATATATATATAATACAGCAACTATCACCAACTTTTTGAAATCCTCATTACAAAAATCAAAAATTCTTTATTATTGTAGAATAATACAATTTTTCAACGGTATTTATTTTATATCCCTAATGCGTAGGGACCGATCAGTTGATCATTTGATTGAACTATCTTAAAGTTAACGCCTATTGTTAGGCAAGAGAAAATGAAATTAGTTTTCTTTTATTATTTTATAAGTCTTGCTAACTTTCCAAGGTCACCAGGTAAGGAAAATTTGCTTCTTCTTTTCATGTCGACTACACCAGTCCAGCCCAGTTATTTACCAAATCGTAAGACTTTTGATTTGTCCTGGAGACAGGTGTTTTGCGTGAGAGATATGGTTCTTGGTTTGGAGAAACTACTTAGACTAAACCTTGCTTTGGCTGGATCTTGGTTTATGAACTTAAACTTTTCAATAGTGAGTGACTGCAATAGTAGTACCACAGGATAAAGAATAGATTAAGGTCGACCGCACGTTGTTAGAAACTTTTTCAACTCTATTACCACGCCATAAGGTCCGAAAATGTTTCTACTGACGAGCTGTTGAGTGTACTATCATACAGAACGGACCCTCTCCGCCCCCCTTGCAATCTCCCCCGCACCCCTGCACGCACCCGCCTGTGAAATTCTCGTGGTCCTTCTGAGGGTCTTCTGTACTGAATATTCGAGCCTACGCGACGTGTCCAGGTTTTGGTATTATGTACTGAACAAACATTTTTCAAAGAGGCTGAGAGTAGAGACCAGTGGAAGGAATGGAGGGAGGCCTTTGCCCAGCAGTGGGACAGAAATGGCTAATAATAATAATAAGAAGAAGTCTACGTCAGAGCAAAGCATTTAAGAAGGAAAGTACAAGGGGAGGGGGGGTTTCATAAGCACATGAAGTTTAGGTTCAAAGCATAGAGTAACACGATTTTCGCGCGCATCAAAGGGTATGATGCTGGTACATGTTCGACATTAGAAAAGAAAGGAGAGCATAAAGATCAAATTTTCCTATATAAAATTATACATAACAAAGTCGATTCTATGTATTTAGTTAGTAAATTCATTTAGAATGTCCTAGGGTTGGTCTCAGAAATAAAAATATAATATTTTCTACAGATTTTTGCCACACTAACTAAGCCAGAAACAGATTTGTTACAAGATCCACACATGCTTATAATGATAGATACGTGGGACACTCAGAAATATTTGCGACACTAAAAAAAATTGTTCTACAGGTACATATATTTTTATTAAATCTTTTCAAAGTACTCTCCACCAGCCTCTATACAAAGATTCATGCGTCTGAACCAGTTTTCAAAACACTTTTTCCAGTCCGCCGTAGACACCTCGTTTACAGCCTGCTCGAACGCAGCCAGCGCATCTTCCGGCGACGAAAATTGTATCCCCTTGAGCTGATTTTTTATTTTTGGAAATAAAAAGAAGTCACACGGTGCTAGATCAGGGCTGTAAGGAGGGTGACCCAGGAGTTTGACTGGTGTGCTGTCCAGGAAGTCCCTCGTTTTGAGCGCGGTGTGTGCAGGCGCATTGTCGTGGTGGAGCAGTAGTCCGCGGAGCCCTGTGTTTGGTCGCTTGTTGCTCACAACAGAAAAAACTTCTGGTAAACATTTGGTAGTATACCATTCGGCGTTGATGCTTCTTTGATCTCGTAAGGGAATTGAGGCCAAGTGGCCAGTCAAATTAAAAAAGCTGGCGATCAAAATCTTTCCCCCGCTTCGAGATCGCTTCACTTTGGTAGGCGTTGGTTCATTTTGAAACACCCAAACTGTCGACTGGCGCTTGGTTTCTGGATCGTATTGATAAATCCAGGACTCATCACCTGTTACGATGTCGTAAACACGCCGAGACGAGCCTGCTTCAAATTTGTTCAGCATATCACGGCACCATTCCACCCGGGCCTGCTTCTGAGCGTCGGTGAGGTAGTGCGGCACCCAGCGCGATACTATCCTCCTCACGCGAAGATGCCCGTGTAGAATCTCGTGAACGCTTCCCGATCCAATCTTTAATATGTGCTGAATCTCCTGATATGTAATTCGCCTATTATCTTGGATTAAATTTTTCACTGCTAGCACGTTTTCTTCCGTAATAGCCGTCAAAGGGCGACCGCTTCTTTCTTCATCCCCCAAGGTTGGTCGACCGCGCCTAAATTCGTTATACCAACGATACACGGTTGCCCGTTAGTTTTAAAGTCCGTTAGTTTTAAAGTTAGGATCTTCAAAATTTTTATTTAGACTGACGACTAAAAATTAAGTTTCAGGTGTCTCAGGGTTTTTGAAAATTTTACACCCTAAGTGGTGAAAAGGGGGATGAAGTTGAAACTCCTTCATTTCAAAGTAATATCCACTAAATTTATTATTTAGGCATTAGGGTTGTAATTCTGTGGAACATACATCTCTGTTATTGAAATTCCACCCCAAATTAAACCCCTTAAAGAGGGAAATGTGGTGATTAAGTTTAAAAATCAATATGGGTATCATTTGTATGGTTTATCGGGTCGCTTATTACGAAAACTAAAACAATTTTGAAATCCAATGTAGTGGACGTGAAATACCATCATCCCCCGGGGATGGGGTTGAGGTGCGATAGGGTTGATATGTCTAAAAATCAATATGGGTGTCGTTTGTATGGTTTATCGGATCGCTGATTACGAAAACTACAACAATTTTGAAATCTAAGGCGGTGGACGTGAAATACCATCATCCCCTGGGGATGGGGTTGGGGTGCGATAGAGTTAAAATGTCTAAAAATCAATATGGGTGTTGCTTCTATGTTTATATAAGAATATTGATAGCGGTTAAGACGGCGTTAAGGATAGGGATAGGAGTAGGGGTAGGGTTAGGGGCAGGGATAGGGAGAAGGAGAAGGAGAAGGAGAGGGAGTGGGATGGAGGTAGAGAGAGAGGGTGAGGGAGGGGGAGAGGGAGAGACTGCACATTGTCTGAATATTACGCGGGCGAAGCCGCGGGCACAGCTAGTTATATTATATAATAAATTATAAATATTATAAAATTATATTATAATTAGTTTCTTAATATAGTGCTATTACACATTCTTTAAACAAACGTTATGTAAAAAAGTTTACTATAGATTAGATGACTATATCAATGACAAAGAAGTATGGTGCTCTGATATTCCAGCGAAACACATTGTAAAAAGCCGACTCTTAAAGTAGGCCGTGCTGCAGTGGTTTCTTGCCGTTTCTTTCACGCTGCCATAGCACGATCCGAAACGGCGTAGACTCGCTCTATTTGCATTGTATTCTGCATGACATACAATAAGTATTCTGTAAATAATCTACATTGAACATTACATTGAATAAAATTATCTGAATCTGAATTAAGGAAGATGTGTTAGCCACTTTGCACAGATGTTCTACCCTGATTGGTTCTACCTATTATCTTTATTAATAAACCTACCAGCGTATGAGTGACATTGATGTATGAATACTTATGGCACCTAATTGATTACAAGGTAATTTAATTATGAACTCAAAAGTAATTTGCCAATATCAAGGCCGATACTACTCACCAATAATTAATCAGTGAAGTGTCGCGTACGCAGTCAGGAGTTCAGAGCACCTTCAGAGTCATGTTTCTCGGAGCGTCACAAGTTACAAATACAAGAACGTAACCATAGCAACCACTCTTCAACCGCTACTAAACTTTGAGATAATGACTAAAATTCTATACTAAAATTAAAAAACCGGTCAAGTGCGAGTCGGACTCGCGCGCCGAGGGTTCCGATATACCTATAGTATTTTTGGAAGCAATAAAGTCCATTTTCAGGACCGCAAAACTAAATTTGTTTGTAAAGGTTTTTTGCAGATTTCTGAAAAACTGTGCAACTTAGAAAGATCGTTTTATTTTTGCTGTAAAGTTTATATAAACTTCTGTCAACTGTAATTAATTCAGATTTTTCCTTACTCAAACTTCGGAGATAAGGGGGGGGGAATGGTATTTTTCTTGACATTTTTCATCATAACTTTAAAACTAAGAAATTTAAAAAAATACAAAAATATATTTTAAAATGTACAAGTAAAGCCCTTTCATATGATACCCCACTCGACCTAGTAGCGACAATTTGAAATTTGCCCCCCCCTATTTTGGCCCCCTTTATATTAATAATCATACTTTTTTCAAAATTTTTTCTTGTGCAATTAAGTTAGGCAACTCTATTCTAAAACTATTCCAAATTTCAGGTTGATAGCATAAGTGGTTGCTGAGATATAGAGGTGTGACAGACAGACGGACAGACAGAGCGGCACCATAAGGGTTCCTTTTTTTTACCATTTTGGTATCGGAACCCTAAAAAGGGATGCTGAGATGGTTTGGTCAAATGCAGATTTTTATTGTTAAAAGTCAAAAATTGTGTATAGGTAATAATCGAAATACTAAATATTGAATAAAAAAAATAAAAACAGAAATTACACTGACTCCGAAAACTCGGCTAAACGTTTGAAGATACCAAGGCCTCAGAAGCAAGCCAGAGGTTTTTAATAAAAACAGCCGCTGTGACATTGTCACGCCCTCGTGTGGAATTGCTTTATTTTGTCGCAAACATAATGAGGATGGGAAGAAAATCACGGCCAAATGAAAGCTTCCTCTCCTTTCAAACACAACGATAACTTTTCACCCATAACTTGCAATATCTTTCAAAAATCAACCTTACCTGTAATAAAATAGAGAATAGGGAAGATTGGCGAGATCTTCGTTTAAAAGTTAAGCAGAATGTTCGAATTTTTGGCTGATTTTTCTTTGTTGCGTTCGGAAATTCGTCTTTGTGCCGGTAATTTGAGCTTGTCGTCACTAATATACGCGTAATGCTGGTAATAAAATACGCTACATTTCACGTTTCTCTGAAACAGATTTATTTTTATAAAATATTGATAAAAACTTTCTACAGTACCTGAAGGGTCCAGCCGGCTTAGCACGCTGCCCGAGAGAAAATGTATCTCGGAGAAATGTCACTTTATTTGAGGAATTATGTCATCTAATCTATCACCTCCAAGCGCGAAGGAATGTCAGTGGAGGAAAATGTTTAGCAAATCCACAAATTACGTTTTGATATTTTAGACAGAGATAGCTTAATACACTAATTTATGTAGCCGTCCTTGTCTTTCAAAATGTGTCGCACTGCGCGGATGTCAAAAAAACCTGACCATAGTCTTTAATCTATGGGCCTAGGTAGATAAACTGACAACTGCAGCGTGCTAAGCCGGCTTGGGTCATTGGGGAGTCCTTAGTTTTCTAGTGTATTTTTAATGTGATAATATGAAATAAAAAAAATAATAATCTAAATCATAGAACATTTTCTCACAGTTTCAGTTTATTTATTTAAGAAAAGTAAAAAAAATACTAGACACTTTACAAGTCCACCAAAGTGAATAATTGACAGATAGACTGGCTGACAGACAGACGACGTAGACAAGACGTAGACCCCATTAAGCAAAAAATATGCTTTTATCTAAAACGGGTAACGGGTCGTCGAAACTATATCTTTTTAGGGTTCCGTATTCAACAATTCTGTCTGTCCCCGGCTTAGCTCAGAGACCCTTAGTATTAGAAAGCTGTTATTTAGTATGGATATTCACTTCATCTATGTCGACAACGTGGCAATATAAAATAAAAAAAATATATATTTTATGTGTGTAAAAGTAAAGTAAAGTGGGGGTGATTTTTTTTTCTTGTCTGCCCCAACGTTTGGGGTGTCGTTAGATAGGTTCTTTAAAAATAATGTGAGTCTGCATATATCATTTTTTATTTAGGGATTCGTTTGCGAATTGAAAAGCTTGAAAGCCCTATTTTTCGTAGGATTCAAGTGATCCTCCCCCCCCCTGACAGCTAAACGGTTGATCTTGGAAATGTGAAAATATTATATATACAGGTTGTTAATTTGATTGCGTGCCATAGCTTAAGGGGTGGTTCAGTAACGATAAAGGAACTCAAAAAAAATAATTTAAAAAATCCTACTTAATTCTTTTTTAACTCCATTGTAACTAAACTAACGCGGAGGGCAATGACCTAGAGCACCGAGCTATCAAAAGCGTGCGAAAGAGTTTCAGTTATGTATGTGCCTACCTGATCCACTGATACTGCGTACCGCTGATGCTCCGTCCGGGTCATTGCCCTCCGCGAAACTTATCAATGGAGTTTTGGTTTTTTTTAAGTAGGATTTTTTTATATTTTTTTTGTGTTCCTTTATCGTTACTCAAACACCCCCTAAGCTATGGCACGCAATCAAATTAACACCCTGTATATGATAAAGTTAAGTTAAAATAAAGTTAAAAGAAAAATTATCACAACTAAGTAGGTTAATGAGATATTGCTGAAAGACTAGAAATAATAAAAATAGCAAAATCAATCGGCGCCTAGAACCTCGCTGAACATTACGAGGTAAAGGGTTTATGTTATGAACGTTATGAAATACTAAATCAAAATATGCTTTGCGATAAAAAATCCTCAAAACGGAACTACGGAACCCTATCCTGCGCGTGGCCCGACATGCACTTGGCCGAGTTTTTTGTCTTCAATATTTTTTTTTATCATTCTCAAGAGTACCGATAATAAAGTCATCAAACTGCCCATTGTCTTTTCTTTTAGATTTATCTGTAGAAATGTAAGAAAGAAAAACCGAGAATGAAAGGTACAGTCAACGGCAGGTCAAGTTTGACACTTGCAGCGCGACTCTAGCCCTACGTCTATTGAAATAAGAACGGTACAACGTCCAATGTGTCAAACATGATGTGCTCTTGACTGTACGAACCCTGTCATTAACCTTTTCCTTGTCCTTAACCTAACCCTTGGATGTACAAACAAATTGACTTCGGTCAAACATGACGGTCTAACAATATGCCTGTTTTCCAAGCGTCCCCAAACTTTCTTTAGTCAGGTGAGTAGAAATATCTCGCAGCGGTTTTCGCTCAGTTAAATTCACTTATTTAGAGGTTACTTCGAGTTTGTAAGCTCAGGTGAAAACCAATGTTAGTTTTCACTTTACATAATGGTATATAGGTTGACTTTTAATAAGTTCTTGATAGAAAAAGGTATGAATGTACTAATGATACTGAACAATTTTTCCCAAGGAACATAGGTCGAAATACGAAAAACCAAATTTGACCTCCCATACAAAATGCGCTATCAGCTGATGCAGTTTCTATGGGAGGTCAAAACTTGATTTTCGTATTTCGACCTATGTTCCTTGGGTTTGCTATCAAGAACTAATTAAAAGTCATCCTATATTGTGTACCTACTGTGTGTTGCCCATGTGGTGCCGGCATAGAGTAGTACCAACCCATCTCTATCCGTGGGTGTCGTAAGAGGTGACTAAGGGTTAATGAGCCAGAGGATGGGCAGCAGCATCTTTCTGTGTATCGCATCATTTTACATTCTGCGGTCACCAACAACCGCAGTCCATGGTGCCAGCCGTAACATTAACAAGCGTGGTGACTATGGTAATTCCCCTCCAGATTATTCCAGCAAAAGCTAGAATTATGGAGGGAGCAGATGGCAGTCGCTCTGTGTAAAAACCAGTGCCCTCATCAAATCCCCTAGGTTAGGTAGATATGTAATTGTAGGTATGCGTTGTGCAGTTTTCCGCAACTAGACATCAATGCGCCTATTTTGTGTAGCTGACTCCGTTAAATCTATTGGTAAAACCAGAATGAGACTTAGACATTAATGATACTCGTATAAATACGCCTACTCTCTAGATAGTACTAGCCGTCCAGTATTTCTTTAAAACACTGTACTTTTTGAAAAGCAAGCTGCTTACCTTTTTTTTTGTCAACAACAAAATGACTTTTTCAAAATGACGTAAGTAGTTCCGCTTTTGGCCATTCTACAGAAAAGTTGGTCAAGCTGTAAGACCTTTTTAAATGATTTGACCCGTAGTTGATTTGATTTTTTTTTATAATAATATAGCTGTTTTATTCAGAAAATTAATAAAGTAAAAATACAAAAGTCAAAGTAGGTACTCATAATTAAAATACAATAATGTATTAGTCTAATAAACCGCCCCTTGACGTTCCCGGTGCAAAAGTGCCCATAATGCTCGCAGTATTACCACGTTGAATGGCTATGGAAAGCCTTTGCACCAGGAACGACTCGGAGCGGGGGTCACATCCCTTTTGTCGGAGCCGACTGCCTACGTCACGCACAAATTTTTTCGCGTCCGCCCCCCAGCAGCCCGCCGTTTCCACCGCCAAGGGGACGAAAATGTAGCCATGTCCCAAAGGAGCATATTTTTGGCGTTTAATCGCCGCCTGTGCTTCGGCCGCCGCTCCGGCCATGCGTGTAGTGCGATTGATGTGGGAAGCAGCGTAGGTGCTGACACACGTTGCGTCCCACACCAAACACCGCCCTCTCTCCCACGGAATCAACGTCAGGCCATCGGGCCGTTTACCATCGGTGCGACTGAGGCCCGACGGCTCAAGCACAGACGGAACGCCAGCCAACGTGAGTGCCCTCTGGACGATATCGTTGAGGGCATGGTGACGTGAGTGCCTACCAGTGCATCGACGGCAACTCAATGCGTGATGACCATTCGCCCCCACCATGGAACCGCAGATGCATAGGTACATACATCGCAGCCCAGGCGGAGAGCAACAGACACACGCAATGAGTCACCATCGAGCAAAGTGCCTATGTAAAGCAAAGGTAGCGCGTGCAACCATGCCCCTGATTCTGGGCACGACACCGCCAGAAGTCTCGCCAGACCCGCTCCCGTAGCGCTACCAACAAGTCTGTCTATAGTTGCTTTACACCCTACGTCATCCCACGAGCGCAGGACTTTGGGGTTCTGGGGCACGACTGCGCCCGAGCTGAGAGCCAACCAGGCCGTCAAGGCGTCGGCCACATACGGGATGCTCGCCCTGTCACCATTCAAAGAGAAAATATTAGCGACTAGGTCCGCAACCGCATGGGCCGACGCCAAGAAAGCCGGGAGGCTCACATCCCGCACGCACCGTACTCCAATACCCCCGTGCCGAATTAGTAGAACCGCCTGTGTCCACTGGTCAATGCTCAGGGAGACGTTGATAATCGACTCGATCATGTCCTTAATGGCAGCATCAAAGGAGGCGATGTTGTTAGGAAATAACCAAACGGGGGCTGTCCGCAATAGGTAAATTATCTTTCATTCGCCTCTTATGGCGGGTGTTTGGGGGCGTTTGGGGTTTATTTCACTTTGACTGATATGGAAAATCAGGAAGTCATTTTCGCATAGTTTGAAGTCGCTGAACCCGAATATGGTCTCATTTTGACGATCCGAAGTGTCACTGTATATTCGGAAGCATGTAAGCCGGACCTATGACTTCAGAGAAAACTATTTAGAATTGTTCGTTATATGTAATGTGTTGCCTGTTCATCAGAAAGTTAAGTTACTGATAGCTTTAGAAGAGTACAGAAAAAACCGGTCAAGTGCGAGTCGGACTCGCGCGCCGAGGGTTCCGATATACCTATAGTATTTTTGGAAGCAATAAAGTCCATTTTCAGGACCGCAAAACTAAATTTGTTTGTAAAGGTTTTTTGCAGATTTCTGAAAAACTGTCGAACTTAGAAAGATCGTTTTATTTTTGCTGTAAAGTTTACATAAACCTCTGTCAACTGTAATTAATTCAGATTTTCCCTTACTCAAACTTCGGAGATAAGGGGGGGGGAATGGTATTTTTTTTGACATTTTTCATCATAACTTGAAAACTAAGAAACTTAAAAAAATACAAAAATATATTTTAAAATGTACAAGTAAAGCCCTTTCATATGATACCCCACTCGACCTAGTAGCGACAATTTGAAATTTGGCCCCCCCTATTTTGGCCCCCTTTACATTAATAATCATACTTTTTTCAAAAAATTTTCATGTGCAATTAAGTTGGGCAACTATATTCTAAAACTATTCCAAATTTCAGCTCGATAGCGTAAGTGGTTGCTGAGATATAGAGGTGTGACAGACAGACGGACAGACAGACAGAGCGGCACCATAAGGGTTCCTTTTTTTTACCATTTTGGTATCGGAACCCTAAAAATGAGTTTAAAACCAGTGCTTCACACTCATACTCTACTAGAGCTGTCAGTAAAAATAATTATAATGTTCCTAGAGTTACCAATTATTTTAGCCATCGGACTAAGAATTATCTAGTACCAAAAATCTATAATGAGATAAATGAAATGGAAATCTCCAGACTCACATTTAAGCATAAAATTAAAGAATCGCTTTTGTCCAAATTTAAATGTAAGTCTTTAACAGCACAATAATTTATAGTGTCTTTTGTTAATTAGGTCTCTTTGCATGTCTACGTGGTGGGAATGTATGAAGCATTTCTATTTTTTTAATTTTCTTGTAATAACGTAGTATAAGTTGGAAAATGTTTTTATGTAAGTGTGTGTCTCCGCCAACAAATTGCTGTGCACTTTGGCGGACTCATTGTTTATGTATGCCAAGGCAAAATTTGAAAATAAATTAAATTTTTTTTTACTTGCGTCCAGTTTGGAGTTGGAGTTCAAATGGGGTTTTCAATAATGTATTTGGCTTACTATCGTGCAAAATACAAACTTTGTTTTATTGCAATCGGTTCACTCAAAAAGAAGCTACACAATTGCAAAGTGTCAAGTGGATTCGAAGGTTGAAACTTTGTACAAGTCAAACATGTAAGTAAGTGCTTGTTCCAAAGGTTTGTGTTGTATAATTTTAACAAAGCTTTAACTGTTTTAAATTTAAAACTGTTTGCTGCTATCAAACTCAGAATTGTCGCATTTTCTACAGAAAATCCCTAAAGTCAACTATCTAGGAAATACATTTGTCCACTTTTCAACAACCTCTAAACGCGCACTAAAGTGAAAGAAAAGCAACTTTGTTTATACATTTTACACAAACTCGACCCGACACATTGTCGAACAAAGTTAGGCTCGAAGCCGCGCGAGAAAGTTTCCACGATGGCAGAAAACGGGGAATTTGTTAAAAAAAATAGACGTAGAAACGGTCGAGTTTCGTAACTTGATATTATACGTTTTTACAAAATTCATGTGAAAACGATTTGATCTTATTCCGTTTCTACGGAATTGGCTACCTTAATTTGGGAATTTTTTGAATTTTTTTAGTATGTATGGGCTTACTCTTGACCTCGATCTAGCCTTGAGGACAGAGATGAGATCGACGATGGAACGAGCTTGCCCAGAAGAAGCCTATTCACTCGCGACTAATTAGTGAAAACTACGGTTTTTACAACGTCTGTGTGATGCCGGCAAAGAATAGTACCATCCCATCTCTACCTTTGGGTGTCGTAAGAGGTGACTAAGAGCTTATGAACCGGAGGGTGGGCAGCAGCATCTTTCTGTGTATCATACCATCTGACATACTGCGGTCACCAACAACAGCGGTCGCCAGCCACAACGCTTACAAACGCGGCGACTATAGTAAAACCCCTCCAAAGTACCACGCGTTTTTGCTGGAGTTCTGGAGGGAGCTTCTTGTCCTGCAGTGGACGTTACATGGGATGTTATAATACTAAATAAATAAAAAGTTTATTTGTCAGCCAAAAAAGCCACAGTACAATAGTACCTAAACGATATGATACGTGTCATTCTTTAACGCATCAAAATAGTAGTTTATGATACAAGTTCCGTAAGTAGGGTTATCACAAACGAGTTGACGATTTCTAAGCCCGAGACGAAGTCGAGGGTTTACCATCGGCACGAGTTTGTCATAACCCTTACGGACGTGTATCTTACGACGTTTTTCAATACATTTGTGAGAAAACAGGTATAAGTAATACACTTGGTAAAGGAACCAACCATGGTTACTGTCAGCCTCTTGTCGATTTATGTTCTCCTGACTCTCCATTTTATTTTAAATATAGGCAAGCAGTCGTCACCCAAGTAAAAAGTCACCACTGTAGTATTTTTACTAAATAATTTTATGATCAGTGTAAAAACTCCTGGATATTATACTTTTTTAGGGTTCCGTACCTCAAAAGAAAAAAACGGAACCCTTATAGGATCACTTTGTTGTCCGTCTGTCTGTCTGTCTGTCAAGACCCTTTATCTCACGAACGGGTAAATGTATCAGGTTGAAATTAATACCGTATATTAAGATCCATGAACCACACAAGACCAGAAAATTTCGAATTTTTACAACGACGCAATCAAAAGATATGGCATTTTATGTCCTCATCTCCATACAATTATTCAAAAATGCAAAACCTACAGGGTACTTCCCGTTGACCTAAAATTATGAAATTTGGCAAGAAGCTAGGTCTCACAGTATAAATAATGGGAAAAGTCTGAAATCATTAAATATTACAACTTTTCTCACAACTAATAGTAACCAATTGTGGTGAGCTCCCGTTTCAAGAACATTCATATAAGAGAGGGGTCAAGTTGGATGATCGCTGAGGCGATTTTTGTTTTAGTTCTATTTAAAAACGGGAACACTTAAAAACTTGAAAAAAGGTGTGTTTATACTGCATAAGCTATAAAATAACAACAAATAATAAAATTTTGTCAAGCGCGTGTCAGACTCAAAAAATCTAGCACATTAACTTACTGTAATTTCAACTAATACAATTATGTTTATGTGGTGGTACGGAACCCTCAGTGCGCGAGTCCAACTCGCACTTGGCCGGTTTTTTTACTTACCGCACTAGTTCGGTAAGTAACTACTTACAAGCAATGTTTACGTCCTTGTAAGTACATTTTTCGAGCAAATATATTGAAAACTATTATTTTTAATCATACTTTTGACAGATAATATGCGAAATGTATGGCGCTTCATACATTTTATCCGCATTCCTCAGCTGTCACGATCTGTTTAGTTCGAGCTTCTGCAACATGGTCATCTACCTCATAAGATACATAAACGAATCCATAATAGTCATATATTGATGGGAAAGAGCTATATCCTTCATCAACATCACCATCATTTCATCATCATTTTGCGGCTCAGCAACAATGAAAAGAGCTTTTGAGATCAGTCATTGATTTTACAACCCACTCGATAAAATTATTAGTACAAAGTGATTTTCATTCAAGCAGCCAAATGATAACAAAAATATTTAGAATTCTGACGACCTTCCGTGACTCTACAACAAGTTTGTAACAAGGTAGAAATTTATCAATGCCATAATACCTACGTTGATATTAGGATATAATCAAATTATTGGTTTCAGAAAGCGGTAAGAGGCAAGCTACATAGAAATGGCGCCTGGCGCTGGTATGACAAGGGCATGGCGTGGACAAGTTGCAAAATATAAGAACACCAAAAAACGTTGTTGAGTACTATATTCTGTAAAAATTTCAACCATATAGCTAAGTAGATGTTTTGAACCATAGTACTAATGGTTCAAAACATCTAGAGACCGTAGGCTTAGTAATAGGGCTCCGTTTGGACCCTTCAGGTACAGAACCCTAAAAAGCTATGTCAAGCCGTCTCAGCTTACTATTTCCGGAAGTAGTCGTTAATACACAGGGTGTTTGGTTAGGGCTGCCATCTCTAAAACCTGCCCCCCAGGACCGAAAGCGTAAGTTCCCCGGATTTTAGAGCTTTCACCCCGGACATTTCAATACTTTTTTCATTCACTTACATCTTGATTAAAATATATTTTACTCCGTACTTGACAGAAGAAAACTTTAATTTTAAGCCTCTTTTGTTGCAAGGAGTAGTGTGTTTAATAGTTCTTGTGACAAATTGTAGGATTTTCATGTAAAATTTCATCCCTTATTTCACCCCTTTGGGGGATGATATCTAGAAATTTCTGAAACAATTGTTTCTTTATTTCTTATTAGTAGCCTTAATCCAAATTTCAAGTACAAGTCAAGACAAAACTGTAGGATTTCTACACAAACTTTCATCCCTCATTTCATCGCGTTAGGGGATGAATTTGTATAATTATAAGAAAACCAAATTTGTATAATTCTACCTTTAAAAACGAAAGACATAGAGATCAACATACATACGGAAAAAAATCATCCCCTTTTTCACCCCCTTGAAGGGTGATTTTAAAAAAATGCTTAAACACGTGTTACTTTATTTTTTACCAAATGATAAAATTCAAATTTGTGTGAATCTAGCTCGAGAAATAAAGGACTTTCACACAAACTTTCACTCCATATTTCACCCCCTATGGGGATGAATTTAAAAAAATTGAAAACCATGTAGTTTTTTTTTTACCAAGAGCTCAAAACCAAATTTCTATAATTATACCTTTAAAAATGAAAGAGTTATAGAGCAACATACGAAACTAACCGTCCCCTTTTTCACCCCCTTGAAGGGTGATTTTTAAGAAATGAATAAACACGTGTTTCATTATTTTTTACCTTTAGCTTAAATTCAAATTTGTGAATCTAACTCAAGAAACAAAAGACTTTTATACAAACTTTCATCCCTTACTTTACCCCCTTAGGGGATGAATTTTGCAAAATTTAAAAACACGTACTTTTTTATTTTTTACTAAAATCTCAAAACCAGATTTCTATAATTCTACCTTTAAAAATGAAAGACTTTTATAGACCAACATACGGAACAAAAACATCCCCTTTTTCAACCTCATGAAAAGAAATGCTTAAACATGTGTTTCTCTGTTTTTTACCAAAAGCTTGCAAAAGCAAATTTGTGTGAATCTAACTCACGAAACAAAGGACTTATACAAACTTTCATCCCTTATTTCACCCCCTTGGGAGATGAATTTTCCAAAATTCTTTATTAGTGGATAGTTTTGACGTGCATAGAAACTGTGTACAAAATTTCAGATCTGTATCTATAGCGGTTACGGCTCAGCGTTGATGAATCAGTCAGGACAAGCTCTTTTACGAGTATATATTTAGATAGATACTAGGTATATTATTAATTTTATGTTTTTGGTAATGTACCTAAACACATACTATACTTAAACAAATACTGTAGCTCTCTATTTAACTAAATTATACTAGAAATAATAACAAACTAGCACTACATAAATGCAGATTGGCAACGATTATTATGTGACAAAAATATATGGAAAATGAAATGAAAAATAGCGTCGGCAGCGAGTGCGGTGAAATACCTAATAAATTATGGGAATGGGATCTGATCGAAAACCCGGACTTTTATTGTAGTCCGGGTTGTACCCGGACTACAATTTACACCCCGCCCGGACGCTCCCCGGACGTCTTCCAAACTAGGACAAATCCGGGGAAATCCGGACGGATGGCAGCCCTATGTTTGGTTAATGTCTGCAAACGTTTGCGGTGGTTGCTCTGCCTTTGAAAATGAACAACTTCCTCTAAGGAACATAGGTCGAAATACGACAATATTTTTTTTACCTCCCGTAGAAACTGCATCAGCTGATAGCGCATTTTGTATGGAAGGTCAAATTTGGTTTTGTATATTTTGACCTATGTTCCTTTGGGAAAGTTGTTCAGTTTCATAGTCTAGGTGACTTGCTAAAATTATGTTCACTATTTCAGTAGGACCTTATATAAGTCATTTGGCGACTCAAGAATTTTGTAAGGTTGGTTATTATATCAACCTTACAATCCAAACGACAGAAAAGAGCTCCCCCTCGCTCGGGAACCGGGCACATGTGCCCATTTTTTTAATGTTTCAGGGTTCCATGTTATAAGGTTTTCTTCCTTTCAACATGGAACCCTTTTTAAGTTATTTATCTTGACATGTGAGGGAGGGGGTTAAATCTCGTCTATATGGCTAAGTATCACACCAAAAGTAAGTGCCTCTCTATGTGATCCAATTTCGTGGGTTAGGTGCTGAAAAAACGCCACAGCGGTAGCATTTTTGGCTCACTTCTTATATATTAACAAGAAAGATATATTCTCTAACGTATTTAACGATTTTCACTTACTCCATACTCTTCCTTTAACCGTAACGCACGCATCATAAGGGCCTTTTCAAACTCTCTCCAATGCGTAATTTTATTTAGCAACTTCGACCTTGCTTGCCACCCACAGTATTAAGCATCGATTTCAACATCGTTTTAACGTACATTGCCTGTTTCGCAACACTACAATTGTTTACGACGTACAAAATAACTGTGGCTGTTAATGCGCAGAAGTCAAAAATGATTCGCGGGGGTGAGCGCGGCAGGTGGGGCGAGGAGTGCAAATTGTTCATTGGCTTTCCGCCTGTCACCCATGCGCAGGAAATAACCGTCAGACGTCAGTTTACTATTATTTAATCTGTGCCGCCAGAGCCAAACTTATCCCGCACACCCTGTAACTAGGTTGAGTCTTAAGACTGTCAGCTGCATGCGAGAATCGAATTGTCCGTTATTTTCATAGAGTAACACGATTTTCGCGCGCAAAGCCCGGAAAAGAGTAGGCAAAGCATCATATTTTCATTCAAATAATTCTGGCATTTTTTGCGGGGGCCGGGGGGAGGTGAATCAGTGCTGCCAGAAGCTTATTTTGGTTGGTTGCGCTATGTTTGCTAATAAAAACAGAAAAATTCCTGTAATCCGAGTGCAACTAGTTTTGTTGAACGCATATGCTCTTTTGTGCTTGTACTTTGGCAGAGGGGAAGCTACATAAAAGGCGTCTCCTAAACGGGCTTGCGCGGTTTGACGCGTTGCTCTAAGGTTATTTTGGATGTTTCGTTAATTTGGAGTGTCTTCAAGTATTTATACTGTGTTTATAAAGGCCGAAGATTGGTGATTAAATCACCAACAATGTTGCCGAAATTTTATTTAGTCTGTGTGGCTACGCGAATTCGTGGTTGTTTAGTTGTTTTCGAACAATAGTGCAGTAGGTAGAGGGATAAACGCAGATTCCCTTGCCACCCACCAGTGGGAAAGTCCAGTGGCAAAAAAAATAATACTTAGTTCACTAGGGTCACTCTCCGTCCCCCGCAACATACACCCCTTCATACCTCTGCGCCGGCCCGTGCGCTTCTCGTGGTTCTTTGCCGGGCCTGCGTGCACGTGCGAACGCTTGTATCAATTTCAAATTATGACAGTTAGTGGTTTCCCGCTCGATGTATGAAGTCTCCAGGGTGTGCACTAACGCGCAAGCTATGCTGAACCTTTATTCCAACGCCTCTACGTATCTGCAGTTGACTTGCTTTCGTCTCAGTTGCGGCCGGGTAGAAATTTCATTAGCTCCCAATAAGCCCGAACCCTTACGCAGTAATTTTCTTTGCTCTGAGATCGATTTGATCTTACTAATTTATTGTGAGCTTCTTCTCTTTTAACTTTTACCACGTGTAAAAAGACATGTCCTGAAAACAAAAACTGTAGATTTAAGGCACAATTTTTTTTCTAAGAACATAGATATTTTTTCGACATTGATTTTCTATTTGCTCTTATCAGATATTATGATACAATGTTTACACAAAGAACAAACCATGAACCGGAGGATGGGCAGCAGTATCTTTCTGTTTTTCGTACCATCTTACATACTGCGGTCACCAACAACAGCGGTCCTTGTGCAAGCCGCAACGCTTACAAACGTGATGAATAATGGCATTCTGGAGGGAGCTCTCTGTCCTGCAGTGGACGTTTCTTGGGATGTTATGATGATGATAATTTGGTAATATTTGAGGATTTTAAAGGTTACATACAAGAGATTTAATTGGCCACAAAGGGATAACGTGGGGGTGAGCAAAACCGTTTAATGTTGGCTTTATTAAGACAGTTGCCTTAAGTGATCCCGTTGTCACTAAATTTCAAGTTGCCAAAAAGCGGCTTGACTTGCCTGCCGAAATACGAAAACGCTCTACTTTTTGTACCACTCACCCACTGACGACAATCACTGGCGCAGGACCGGAGTCCGGACTAAGTAGCACAAAAAATAGGCCAATACTGGGCCGATTTAGTCATACATGATACTCCTTAAAAAATAGCAACCGTAACTTTGTATTATCGAGAAAGGAAATTTTTACGTTTTTGAAACTAAGTTACTTTTTAGGGTTCCGTACCCAAAGGGTGAAACATGGGACCCTATTAATATGCCTCAAATGTCTGTCTGTCTGTCAGCGGGCTGTATCCCATGAACCGTAATAGGAAGATACGAGTAGTTTAAACCTTTACAGATTATGTAAAACAACAAATAATAAAAAAAAATTACGTAGGGCTTATCTACTAAAAACGTGTTCTCAGGCGATTTTTGCTCGATTGTTGTTTTAGCTCTGTCGTAAAAACGGGAACACTTACAAGCGTGCAAATTTAAATTTATATAGAACATAAACTGTAAAATAACAACAAAATAAAAATAAATACTAGTTAAGTCCGCGTCAGACTCACGCGAATTTAATACGCTTCTGCGTGACTGCGCGTCCATAATTGAGACGGTAGTTTTACTTTTGGTACGAAACCCTCGGTGCGAGAGTCAGACTCGCAATTGGCCGGTTTTTTTATACTATTAGGTGAAAAGCCGTGAAGTCCATTCCATAAGGCTGATATATGTATCCCACAAGCGTAATTTTCGCTAAACTCTTTAAAAGCTTTCTTGTTCAGCTCTTTTTCCACTGACACGTCAAGAATAACACTAACAAGCCCTGAACAAAGCGGTAACTATCAAATTTCAACCTTAACATTTAACAATAAGGTTCAAAATGGAATGTAAAGTGGGTAAGACATAAAAGTGAATACCTTTTATGGCAGTTGTTCCTTCTAATGTAAAAGTTAGTGAAAAAGAATCTTTATGCAAAATGATGGCTGTTTTGGACCTTACACCTGCCGAAAGTTTGTGTGATAAGGAAGTATGGAGCCTTGGGAACTCCCTTATATCTGGAAGAGATATGAACCTCTTATCATTGACGTTCTTAAAGTATTCAAGCAAGAGGGGGAGTATTTTATATAGTTCTTGCTTTGACAAAAATACTGGTAAATTAATTTGAATTATTTCTACAACGAGTTAATTTGTTTATCTTAAACAAGCTGTTTTACAGGGTGTAAGGGACGTTGTACTTCATCATCATATCAGCCAAAAGACGTCCACTGCTGGACATGGCCTCCCCTAAAGATCTCCATGACGACCGGTCCTGCGCTGCTCGCATCCAGCGGCTTCCCGACCAGATCGTCGGTCCACCTTGTGGGGGGCCTGCCAACGCTTCGTCTACCGGTACGTGGTCGCTTTACGTGGACGTTGTACTTATTTTTTTTTTTTTTTTTTTTCTAACACATGTATTCTATAAAGTGACTAGTGTGTAGGGTACTGGTTGTATGCTAATCACTGCCAATTTGACAATTCATCCAACCAATATTCTACTCTATTGTCAGTGAACAAAGTTATGAATTCGACTGTATCGAAGTAGTATCGTATCGATATATCGAAAATTGAGAGTAGACGCCCTGCTTACGTCACAGATGAGATAATAGTAAACTGACCACTTGCCATATCCCTGGTGTCATGGGCATTTTTACTTACTTACTTACTACGCTGGCTCAGCGACCCCAAGAGGATCTTGGCCTCCGACACGAGAGTTCTCCATTCTCTCCTGTTCTGTGCCGCTTCTTGCCAATCGGCTCTTTGGAGGGCATCCAGGTCTTTCCGCACTTCTTCACCCCATCTGTACCATCATTAATTATTATTGGGCATTTTTAATTAAACTTAATAATCGTCATGTTTTCTTAAGAGCCTGTACCCAAAGGGTGAAAAACCTTCTATTAATATACCTCGGATGTCTGTCAGTGGGCTGTATCTCATGAATACTCGTAATAGGTACCTAGACAGTTTCTACAGATTATGTATTTCTGTTGCCGCTAACACATACTAAAAATTAAAAAATAAATATAAATTAAGAGGGGCTCCCCTACTAAAATCTGTTTTTGGAGTACCGTACCCCAAAATAAAAAAAAAACAGAAACCTTATAGGATATCTTTGTTGTCCGTCTGTCTGTCTGTCAAGACCCTTTTTCTCACGAACGAGAAGAGGTTACAGGTTGAAATTGTTAAAGAATATTAAGGTCCATGAACCACACAAGATCTGAAAATTTCAATTTTTTAAAATAAATAAATACAAAATAAAATTTCTTTATTTCAGACTTCAGTGGTCCATATACATTGTAGTCAAACTTAAATCTAGTTATTTTAATATCTTACACCAGTGGTTAAATATACCCAAGTTAGAAGTGAAGTTACAGATGGTACTTATTAAGATGTTTCGGCAATTGAGTATGTTTTTTTTACAACGACGCAATCAAAAGATATGACTTTTTATGTCCTCATCTCCATACATTTATGCAAAAAAGCAAAACCTACAGGGTACTTCCCGTTGACCTAAAATTATGAAATTTGGCAAGAAGCTAGGTCTCACAGTACAAATAAAGGGAAAAGTCTAAAATCATTAAATATTTCAAATTTTCTTACAACTTATAGTAACCAATTAAGGTGAGCTCCCGTTTCAAGAACTTTTCTATAAAAGAGGGGTCAAGTTGGATGGTCACGGAGTTTTTAAAATCAAAGAGCAAAAGCTTTTAGTATATCATTATGGTAGATAAGTACGAAAACCTTAGGGCGCGAGTCCGACTCGCACTTGGCCGGTTTTTTCAATTTCCAATATGCATCTGAAAACAGACCATCGTGGATAAAGACCTCTTTTATCTAAATTGTCATTCTGTTTAAAATTGTTTCTCTCCGTCCAAGAGCTTTCAATGTTGCGAAGTTAACTCTAGACTCTAGCTCTCATTATCGTATTCTTGGGCACAATTCCACATGTATTTTATTCTAGGGTTATAAACGTTAACACAAAATAATTTATCAATAGTAGGTTTTTTTTTGTCCCGTGCGGTGCCAGCAAAGAATTGTACCAACCAATACATACCCGTGGGTGTCGTAAGAGGCGACTAAGGGTTATAATCTGCAGAATGGGCAGCAGCATCCTCCTTTGTATCTTACATCTTACTTACTGCGGTCACCTACAACCGCGGTCCATGGTGCCGTAACGTTAACAAGCGAGGTGACAATGGTACTTCCCCTCTACATTTTTCCAGCAAAAGCTAGAATTCTGGAGGTAGCTCCCTGTCCTGTAGTGGACGTTTCATGGGATGATATGATGATATTTTTTTTAACACGTATGTCAACTACGTTCTTTTAAGTGTCAGTAGGTGGCACGCTCAGCACTGATGGTAATTTCCTTTTTTATGACTTTGTAAAATAAATGAAACCTTTTTAGATTAAACTATATGACAGACATTTGACAGTAGCCACCAAAGTGACTTAATAATTTTCATACTGGGTGACCGTTTAATATCAGTGTTTCCATCATAGATTTATATAGTCAAGATAGGGTCTTGGGAACAAGCGGTTTTAAAATTTCCCCATACAAGAAAAAATTGCGCCATCTGTGAAAAATCGCTTGAACTACGTTGTGTAGTACTTAGGTCGGTGCTAAATACACGGAACGGAAACAATATGGCGGGAAAAAACAAAACAAACTTTTTACTGTTTATATGTGACTTAGGCCTGGTTTTTCAGTTTCATTAATTGGATTATAGTCAAAAACAATAATAAGAAATAACAATAATAATAATAAGAGTATATTGTTTATTCAACTAAGAACATTCCATTTTGTTGGTAAGTTTATTCGCAATCCATGTTGACAATATGACTGACAACGACTGACATTTGTTGGTCCTAAACGTCAGATTTCGGACCAACGAATTGGGGACATTGTAACGTGCCGATGGGCTAGTACTTATATCTTAGACTATATAATACTAACGTATAAAAGACAGATTGTATTGAGCATGAGTTCATAACCACGTTTTATCTCACTTCAACTAGAAGTGATTCATCATAATAGAAAGAGCTAGAAATATAACGTCTGCTTATACTCGATTCATGCTATAGTGATGGGATTTCTTACATCGATATATTTTTATCCAACTGAGGTGAAGCACAAATCTCGTAACTACCAAATGGCTTGATATATTTTAATTTTATGAGGTGTGATAAGGCTGTTCAGCTAGTTATTAGTAAAATTTTAAACACTGATGGCATATTTCCAACCGATGGTATTGTACATAAAAATACGTTTTGTTAAAGGCTATTATGATTGTTTATCTATATTGAAAAAGACAACTGTTGGTTGTAGTAATATCGTAGCCTGGGAGACCAATAAACTGAGATACACCCTTAACCCTTTGATAGCATAGTTTATAACGTATGATTTTTTACATAAAAATACATAATGTTACAGGTTAATCATTGTTAATCATAAGTACATAGTGAAAAAGAAAACTGATCGTGAAATCAATATTGGAGCCTGAGAGGACAATAAAGTGAGTTATGTTCTAAACACTCCGATAGTATAGTTTTTAACTTATGATATTGTACATTAAAATGTATTTTGTTACAGGTGTTTATGTTTGTACATTTTAAATAAGGAAAGAAAAAGACAACTGTTGGTGGTATTACGAGTAATATCGGAGCCTGGGAGGCCAATAAACTGAGTTTTGTTCTAAACCCTTTGATAGCATAGTTTTGAACTTATGATGATGTAAGAAGTAGAAAATCGCAAAATTTTACAACCACAGGAAGGATTCGAACCTGCGTCTTCTCCGTCAGTACCGGAGACGCTTTACCAACTAGGCTACTGTGATCCTGCCTGATGTTGTGAAATCTGCGACCTCTATACGCATTTCAACGTTGTGTTTGTGCTGCCTTAGCTGTACTAGACTACTAGTTCAAGTAGTCTATTATTGCAAAAAGAATTCAAGTCGAAAATTGGTAACACTACGTATGATTGAAAATGATTTTATTTTAACATTTCCTGTGTTCCGATAAATCTACCAAGTAGAAAATCGCAAAATTCAATCATTTTGAATTATACGTAGTGTTACCAATTTTCGACTTGAATTATATTTACAAAAATAGGACTTGTTGAGCTAGTACAGCTAATGCTTATTAGGTGGAAGCACAAACGCAACGTTGAAATACGTATAGAGATCGCAGATTTTACAACATCATGCGGGACCCTGAGCCTAGTTGGTAAAGCGTCTCCGGTACTGACGGAGAAGATGCAGGTTCGAATCCTGCCTGTGGTTGTGTAATTTTGCAATTTTCTACTATGTAGATCTATCCGAACACAGGAAGTGTTAAAATAAAATATTCTTATGATATTGTACTTAAAAATGCGTTTTGTTCAGATTATTATGATTGTTAATCTTTAGTACGAAGTCAAAAAGACAACTGCTGGTCATGAAGAATCATGAGTGAAACCTGTACTAATAATAGCTTTTTGTACATTTTATTTAAGTAAGAATACACTGCCTAATGGAAAATAATAAAATGGTTATCCATTGTCATAATGATCGTTATTGTTAAGGATACCTATTTAAGGATCTTTTTTCTTTAAGCTAAAAATAAAATTGTAAACTTATATTAGCCTTTTTATTTACATAATACAAGTTTACAAATAAGTAATCCATAATAATAATTAAATCTGATAGTATTTGTTTTTTTTTTTACAAATTTTGTCACATGTATCCAAAATTCATCGATATAAAAATCGACAATACCTCATCACTACTTGATTATGACAGTTAAACAGTGTGACGTCACAAATGTCAGGCGCTGAAAGCATTTGAGACGGCTTACACGGGGGTTTGACTTATATATAAGTAAATGGTTTCCATTTTCCCAACGATGATCAGCAGCGCCATCTATTTGAACTTTCAAAAGGTGCTGGAAAATACCCTATTAAAGACGTGAATCTTCTTCGTTAAACAAAACACATTTTTATTAGAAACAATAGGTAAAGTCAAGAGCACATTCAGCTTGATGCGTTGGAATCTGTATTGGTTTTATTAAAGTTGCTTTAGGGGCTAATTTCACGCTGCGAATGACAAGTCTGATCTGATCTTGACTGTACAAACCAGACAAATATATACAACATTTCATAGAAACCGCTTCAAAATCACATTGTGATAGCACAATATGTACGAGACGTAAATAAAAATTTGTTATCCAACAGCACGTCAGTAGTAACACTTTGGACTTTATTGCATGTTAATAGAGTTACAAATGATTGTATTAACATGCGGTTGATTGTACGTTGCTCAGCAGACAGGATTCATATTTTTCACCATATGCTACAATAGAATCGTTGGGCTCAGACATTATTATTTTTTATTTCAGATTTAATAGACAGAAAGATTGACAAAATAAATTTCCCTTCTTTTTAGGGTTCCGTACCTCAAAAGAATAAAACGAAACCCTTATAGGATCACTTTGTTGTCCGTCTGTCTGTCTGTCTGTCAAGACCCTTTATCTCACTAACGGGTAAAGGTATCAGGTTGAAATTAATACTATATATTAGGATCTATGAACCACACAAGATCTGAAAATTTCAATTTTTTACAACGACGCAATCAAAAGATATCGAATTTTATGTCCTCATCTCCATACATTTATGCAAAAAAGCAAAACCTACAGGGTACTTCCCGTTGACCTAAAATTATGAAATTTGGCAAGAAGCTAGGTCTTACAATACAAATAATGGGAAAAGTCTGAAATCATTAAATATTACAACTTTTCTCACAACTAATGGTGACCAATTGTGGTGAGCTCCCGTTTCAAGAACATTATATAAGAGAGGGGTCAAGTTGAATGGTCGCGGAGGCGATTTTCGTTTTAGTTCTATTTTTAAAAAGGGAACATTTACAAACTTCAAAATTGGTATGGTTATAGTGCATAAGCTATAAAATAACGAAAAATAATAAAATTTGGTTAAGCGCGTGTCGGACTCAAAAAATCTATGACATTAACTTACTGAAATTTCAACTAATACAATTATGATTATGTGGTGGTACGGAACCCTCAGTGCGCGAGTCCGACTCGCACTTGGCCGGTTTTTTGTAGTATTAACGGCCCGTTGGGAGAAGTAGGTGCTAGTTTTATGGGTTCCGGATTCGGTTCCCAGCCTTGGCAAATATCCGAAGAATTAGTTTGGTTATCCATGGTACCCACAATACGCGATTTTTAAAAAGTTTGTGCGATCGTTGTTTTCTTAACCAAAGGTTAAAATTAAATCTCAGGTCAGTGTCACCAACCCGTTCATAGCTACTTCTATCTCGCGGCGCCGTCTGTTTTATTACTCATTTAATGAGGATAGTCGGTTTATAGTCTCGTCATTTTTCACAATACTACAGAATTGTCCCGCACTAATTGTGTCCCGCTCAGAGCTTGAAACCGGTTTCAGAAAAACCGGTTAGAAACAGTTTTGAGCTTTTATTTGCGGTTATAAGGTCAAGTATCCTAACGTAACTAGAGACTGAAGGGACAGGAAATTCATGAATCTGTCACTGATCAGAGCGTAATGTAAACAATTTTTTTAAGATGACTTTGCTATTAGCCTTATTGGCTGTCACAGCTTCAACGAGCGGGTGGAGAGCGAAAGGCTCTACCCAGAATACATTAGGCCACAAGCCTAAGGGCGCCTCCCGGAGCTCGGACCTCGGCTTAGGTTGTTGCTGGGGATCGGGGAGAAACGGCCTGGAATATGCCGATAGTTCCCAAACTATGGGACTGAACTGAACTTAAGTAAATCCTACACAGTCGCTAAGTGTGGCTTTAGTTCACGCGGCCGCGGATAAGTGGTAACAAATCCATATACTTACGCAGAAAACGAACACCCTCCGTAAACTAAAAGAGAAACGAGCGGGATTTGTGTTTTTATCAAAATCAGGGGTCTTTTGGTTACGAGTGCTGAACTAACTGAGAGCGTTTTGCTTTTGAAAATCTTAATATTTTTAAGGCACAATGTTTGCGCATCGCAGTTGCTATTCTGTTCAAATTGAAAAAAATTAAAAATATGTATTACCAATTTTCTTAAATGTGGGAAAAAGAATCGACATGAATAAACCCAAAAAAAGGTACGTGTCTAAATAAAACCGGTTATGTACTCACGGTGAAACCGGTTAGCCTTACAATCCCTGGCCCGCAGACTTAACAGTTTTTTTATGCGAGTCGGAGTTTTACGCGTAATTAGAGTTATTGTGCAATGCGGTTGGGAAAGTATGCCAAATGAAGGGTTATTCATCAAACAAAAAGTAACAAAGTCTTTTCTGGTGGTTAATTTTACTGAACGCAAGAAAAATTTATGCAATTTTTTTTATTAAAGTGAATTAAATTACTGATGATTCACCGTTTAAACTATTAAAACAAATGGGTGCCCGCAGACGGTCAATCAGATGTATGATCCGACAAGGATGCAGCTATAGAAAAGAAAGAAATAGTCATATACACCTAGTCTATGGTCCTATAGCTTTTTCTTTCTTTCTTATAGCTGCATCCTTGTCGGACCATACATCTGATTGACAGACGTGTGGGCACCCAATATGTTTTAAGTACTTACTTTTAGATTTTACATATATAACTTTGTCTATGGGATATTTAATACGGTCAGAAAATTGTAAAATGGCTTCGGCACTGGTGCACTGTTGGTTCGTTAGCCAAGGCTTAACGAACGGGAACGGTTAGGTAGGGTTAGGTTATCTTAAGATCACAACCACATTCGAATTACGCGCCGCTTTGTAAAATGCCTAGGCATTACGTAATGCGGCGGATTATACAATTTTCCTGGGACCGATGAATGAATTATGTTTTAGCACATTTCAACCGATAAATTATCAGACGTACAGCCCTGGATGACCAGATAGTTAGAGGACGTACCTACAGTCATCGACAGGTCAAGCTTGACACTAACAATGCGACTTTAGCCCGTACAAAGGCCAATGTGTTAAGCTTGATATTCTCTTGACTGTACATAAGTATCCGGTTGGGTCCAAACCAAACAGAGAGAGAAAAGAGTAGTATTTTTTTTATTGCATCCAATCTAGCGACCAAGATACACGTCGATGGCAGAAACTGTAAATACGACATGCGAAAGGAAATATAAATATGGACGTAGCCTATTTTATTTAGTACGGCTGTATCTGATGGACAATAGGGCTGTCACTCGCTCAATTTGCAGCCCCATTAACGGAATTATTTATTTGTTTTCCGCCTCGAGCCGTTCCAAAGGAACGATCAGATAAAATACGCAGAGAGCGTTCGTTTAACTCAGAACTTGCTTCGTGTGGAGTCGACTAAGAATAGTACCACCCAGTTTCTTTCCGTCGGTGTTCAGGGATCTTGGACCAGGAGATTGGCAGCCAGCGTCCTTCTGGTTATAGTAGGTACCACCATACTGTCGTTTTTGACCAATGCGGTTCGTTGTGCCAAACGTAATGCTGACGATCGTGGTGCCTATGGTATTTGCTCCTCAAAATATAGGGTGACTTTTAATTAGTTCTTGATAGAAAAAGGTATGCATGTACTCATGATGTACTCAACTTTCCCCAAGGAACATAGGTCGAAATACGATTAATAATATTTTACCTCGCGTAGAAACTGCTTGATTGTTGGAAAAAATTTGATTGTTAGAATTTTTTTTTTGTGTTTTGACCTATGTTCCTTAGTGAAAGTTATTTAGTTTCATGTTCTGAATGCATAGTTTCTAGGATCACAGTGATAACCATAAAAACCACTACTCTTGTTATTGTCATGGCTGATTTAGGTACATAGGGCAAAATTTAAGCGAATGAAAGAAATAGTGGAATAGCTTTCTCTTTCTTTCGTATAGCTGCATCCCTCAGAGGCGCCAAAATTTTTCCGACGTGTAAATCCAAAGAGATTTGAACCTCGCTACGCTCGAGCGTAGCGAGGTTCAAATCTCTTTGTGTAAATCCCGCTTTGTCCAAGTTTGACACTGGTCTGATGGAGCCTGTTAGGGCCTGTCCGCACAGCGAATTTTCACCTCGCGATATTTTATTCCCGTGCTTGAAATAGCAAAAAATCGCACGGTAAAAATTCGCTGTGCGGACGGGCCCTAAGGTCACCGTTCCGGTACGCTGCACGATATCATTCCTAGATTATTACTATACTGATACCATTACTAGTAAAATGACATAGGAGCGACAAAACAGTGGGACCCGGTAATGGGTCGATCCACCGGGACTACGGGTAAACAGTGTGACCAAGCAATCTATGGACTCGGATTCTGTCAAATTCGCGAAAAAAGTGGCATAAGTCAATCGGTTTTATTCCAGTAAACAGTCCTTATATAATAAGTCAATGCATCTGAATTGTGTTTATCTGTTGCCGCTACAATAACAAATAATAAAAAAAATAAAAAAATAAAAGGGGCTCCCAAACAGCTAAACGGGTACACGAAAAGAAATTTTGACTTACCCCATCGAGTGAAGTATCGTCTTTAGAGCTCATTGAGTAGATAAATAATGTTTTTTATTTTTAAAAATAAATTAAAACAAAGGAATAAAATGCCACCAAAGTCAGCTTTTTAAATAAAAAATTAAGGGAGACTTCCCTACTACAAACCCTACTACAACTTGTAGTAGGGAACAAACGTGTTTTTAGGCGATTTTTACTCGATTTTTGTTTCAGCTTCGTAGAAACGGGAATATTTACAAACGTGAAAAATTGTGTAATTATAGTGAGCATATGCTTTAGGCATTAAATAATAACAAATAAAAAACTTGTCAAGTGCGAGTCCGACTCAAAAAATCTAACACAGTATGTTAATGAAATTTCAACTAATACTATTAACATTATGTGGTGGTACGGAACCCTCTTACAAGAGTCCGACTCGCACTTGCCCGATTTTTTGTTTCTATGCAGGATTCATGCAAGATACAAGCAAGTGATTAACATCGCTATCGAGCAGCTAGAAAGTAGAAACAAAACCAGTACAAGCTGAACTAGCGCTACGCTAAAAACACACGAAACCAGAGACCCGCTAAACAAAGTGTTTCGACGTGCGGCCGTGTGTACGTGGACAGGAACCCCAGAGTTCTTTACAATTTAGAAGGTAAATAGAGTAAATATTGTAACAGAAATGTTCAAAGGCAGAAATATTAAAAAAATAAAGAATAACAAAATGAAAACCCCGCAGACATTCAAAAATAGAACGCGGAAAGAGCGCGCGAAATTACACAACTCGCCATCCGTTTCCGGTGGACGTCCAAACAAACTTGAAGATAAGGGTGTACGTATAGCCTGCGTTATGTTTTCCGTCA
This sequence comes from Athrips mouffetella, assembly GCA_947532105.1. Classification (NCBI taxonomy): domain Eukaryota; kingdom Metazoa; phylum Arthropoda; class Insecta; order Lepidoptera; family Gelechiidae; genus Athrips; species Athrips mouffetella. Next base: position 2,641,783 of record OX383969.1, on the reverse strand, counting down.
GTCAACATTTTTACTTTAAAAATCATACGTATTTACATTCGTAATATTTTGCTGTTTGATTTCGTTTCAACAGAAACATCTGATAGATCATAGAAAAATTATACACTACGTTTGGCATACAGAGTTTAAGGGACGGAAAACTGATAGGGCGTGCTCAGTCAACGAAACTGAACAACTTTCCCAAAGAAACATTATATTGGAAAACGAAAAAAAATTATTAACTGTCCATACAAATTGCCCACTCTGGTTGAACAGTTTGTATGGAGAGGTAAATTTTTTTTTTGAATTTTCCAACATATGTTTCTTTGGGAAAGTTGTTCAGTTTCGTTGACTGAGCACGCCCTTTCAGTTTTCGGTTCACCGTCCCTTACACTCTTTATTATTATGTACAAAGACAGATTAGTATGGCGTTTCTACTAAAAGTGTTTCTTTGTTAGGAAATAAGTTTTAGAAGTAAGTAAATAATAGGCCATACAGGAATTTAAATACTTGAAAGAAACTAAGAATATTGTATTATTTGAAAAACTAGCTTTTGCCCGATACTGCGTCCGCACGTTAAAAACACACCAATGTTTAGTACTAATTTCAAACAAAAATGTTTCATTAAAATGGGTTCAGTAGTTTCTGCGTGATGCTCGAATAAATGAAAGGTTGCCTGGTAGAGATTGCTACCTTAGCAATAAGGCCGCCTTTTGTACATTCTTTTGTTTTAATGTTTCTTGTTTTGTAAATTTCTGTCCTGTGGTGTGCAATAAAGTATATTTGTATTGTATGAACAAACAAAAAGACAAAAAGTCCAAAAATCTTTGGATTCATGAGCATCATAATTTGATATTTTTTTCAATACCTACTTACTGGAAATTTTATGGGAATACTAAAAATTTTCTCATTTTCGACCAAAGTTTTGGAAAAAGTTGTTCAGATTGATATACTGAGTATAACTTATTTGAGTACAGCTATAATCCATTTTCGTTTATTTCATCGCTTACCAACACATTTTACAGCGATGACACTAAAACCAGAGTATGTTTGACGGAAAAAATAACATTGTTTTACAAACTTGTTTTTTCTGACAGCTTTAGCCAATTGCATTTGACATAGCTGCAAAATGTGTTGGTAAGCGTTGGAATTGGAATAATCGAATTGAATGGCTCATAGATATTTCTATTTGGTTTAGGGAAGGCACTTAAATGTATTGCCCCGTGTGGTGCCGGCAAAGAATAGTACCAACCCTTACATACCCGTGGATGTCGTAAGAGGCGACTAAGGGTTATAAACTGGAGGATGGGCAGCAGCATCCTCCTTTGAATTTGACATCTTACTTACTGCGGTCACCTATACAACCGCGGACCATGGTGCCAGCCGTAACGCTAACAAGCGAGGTGACTATGATACTTCCCCTCTACATTTTTCCAGCAAAAGCTAGAATTCTAGAGGGAGCTCCCTGTCCTGTAGTGAACGTTTCATGGGATGTTATGATGATGATGATGATGACTTAAATGTATTTATAGAGCATCAGAGGCAAGCAATGGATAATGAACCAGAGGATGGGCAGCAGCATCCTTCTGTGTCCGATACACAGAAACTACATTCCTACATTCATACTTATCATCTTACATACTGCGATCACCAACATCCGCGGTCCATGGTGCCAGCCGTAACGTTAACAAGCGTGGCGACTACCGGTACTTCCTCTTCACATTGTTCTAGCAAAAGCTGGAATTTTGGAGAGGGTTCCCTGTCCTGTAGTGGACGTTTCTTGGGATGTCATGATGATAGAAAATAGCCAGCAAAAAATAAAAATCGAAAAGTCTAACGAGAAGTTAGAAACCGCTACAGCAAAACAATCGCTTCAGTCCGTACAGCTATTATACTAGAATTACACTATCCGTTCTCTATAAATCTACTAAAGTTTTAATAAACTCGATACAGGGGAACTGAGGGGGGTAAGTGGGGGTCACGTTTACCCCCCGAGGGTAGGGGGTACGGATTACGCGGATATTGGCTGAGACTAGTGACGGGTGCAGCTTTATTACTGGCTGAGAGGAATCAATGAACACCCGCGGTTGCAGGTATCACCTTACAGATGCTGCTTCGAGAGCAAGTGTGGATTTACTTTTGGGGAATTCTGTACAGGGGCTTCTAGCAATTATTTAATAGAAATTGCTCTTGGTATATTCTTAAATTTCAATTCTGTCATAACTTTTGGTCAATCTTGAGATTACGTCAAAACTTTAGTTTTTAGGGTTCCGATACCAAAATGGTAAAAAAAAGGAACCCTTATGGTGCCGCTCTGTCTGTCTGTCCGTCTGTCTGTCACACCTCTATATCTCAGCAACCACTTATGCTATCAACCTGAAATTTGGAATAGTTTTAGAATATAGTTGCCCAACTTAATTGCACAAGAAAAATTTTTGAAAAAAGTATGATTATTAATATAAAGGGGGCCAAAATAGGGGGGGCCAAATTTCAAATTGTCGCTACTAGGTCGAGTGGGGTATCATATGAAAGGGCTTTACTTGTAAATTTTAAAATATATTTTTGTATTTTTTTAAATTTCTTAGTTTTAAAGTTATGATGAAAAATGTCAAGAAAAATACCATTCCCCCCCCCTTATCTCCGAAGTTTGAGTAAGGAAAAATCTGAATTAATTACAGTTGACAGAAGTTTATATAAACTTTACAGCAAAAATAAAACGATCTTTCTAAGTTGCACAGTTTTTCAGAAATCTGCAAAAAACCTTTACAAACAAATTTAGTTTTGCGGTCCTGAAAATGGATTTTATTGCTTCCAAAAATACTATAGGTATATCGGAACCCTCGGCGCGCGAGTCCGACTCGCACTTGACCGGTTTTTATTTAAAATACGAGTTGGATATCGATCGTCAAAACTGCATAAAAAAATATCGATAGTTTTTTTTTTCAATTTGATTGACTATACTTATTGAGAAGTGATAAAAAATTGAGATTAATTAATTTGTGGCAAAAGTATTTATCTCTTTTTAGGGTTCCGTAGCTCAAAATAAAAAAACGGAACCCTTATAGGATCACTTTGTTGTCCGTCTGTCTGTCTGTCTGTCTGTCAAGACCCTTTTTCTCACGAACGAGAAGAGGAATCAGGTTAAAATTGATAACGAATATTATGGTCCATAAACCACACAAGATCTGAAAATTTCAATTTTTTACAACATTCAAAAGATATGGCTTTTTATGTCCTCATCTCCATACATTTATGCAAAAAAGCAAAACCTACAGGGTACTTCCCGTTGACCTAAAATTATGAAATTTGGCAAAAAGCTAGATCTCAAAGTACAAATAAAGGGAAAAGTCTAAAATCATTAAATATTTAAATTTTTCTCCCAACTAATACTCGTAGTAACCAAGTAAGGTGAGCTCCCGTTTCAAGAACTTTTCTATAAAAGAGGGCTCAAGTTGGATGATCGGAGTTTTTAAAATCAAAGAGCAAAAGCTTTTAGTATATCATATGGTAGATAGGTACGGAACCCTTAGGGCGCGAGTCCGACTCGCACTTGGCCGGGTTTTTTTTTCTGTTGCATACCTTTCAGAGCTTCAGAAAAAGGAAAGAAAAAGTGTACACTTGTCTTTCTTGCTTAGATAAGGCGGAAAAAAGATTTGCAATTATTCAATTAATATCTAGTTACCAGTAAAAACTTCAACGCTTTAAACTTTGAATCATCAATGAAAATAAAAAAAAAGAAGATAAGTTTTGTACTTATACATAACTGTTTTTTGTATATTTCTATGTTTTAATTGTGCACTAAAGAATATATATAAAACGGAAATATTTTTGCAATAGGTATATAACTTTAAATGTATTACTGCGAACACATAAAGCTTCTAGAGTGCGTGTACTACAATTCGCTGTTTCAAGAGAAAATAAATGGGCTTTTAGTTGTCTTGCTGAAACACAGAAAGGCTTTTGCTGCATATCCTGCCATTTGCAGCTTAAAATAAACTGTTTAGAACACTAGGTAGAACAAAATATCGGTATAAGAAGGCTACTTATATCAATATTAAGAGATGTGAATGTAAATTTAATATCTCAATCGCCATATTGTCCCCAGAACGATTCAAACAAAATCATCTGATCCCAAACTAGGCAAGTCTGTAGGACTAGCATGCGAACCGCGACTTCGCGAGTTTTCATAGGTTAAACCGGTTATGCCTTCTCGCGTCCATACATAAAAAAACCGGCCAAGTGCGAGTCGGACTCGCGCACTGAGGGTTCCGTACCACCATTATCATCATCATAACATCCCATGAAACGTCCACTACAGGACAGGGAGCTCCCTCCAGAATTCTAGCTTTTGCTGGAAAAATGTGGAGGGGAAGTACCTACCGTAGTCACCTCGCTTGTTAGCGTTACGGTTGGCACCATGGACCGCGGTTTTATGTGACCGCAGTAAGTAAGATGTAAGATACAAAGGAGGATGCTGCTGCCCATCCTCCAGTTAACCCTAAGTCGCCTCTTACGACACCCACGGGTATGTATGGGTTCCACCACACCACCGTACCACCACATAAACATAATTGTATTAGTTGAAATTTCAGTAAGTTAATGTGCTAGATTTTTTGAGTCCGACACGCGCTTGACCAAATTTTATTATTTGTTGTTATTTTATAGCTTATGCACTATAAACATACCAATTTTCAAGTTTGTAAGTGTTCCCGTTTTTAAATAGAACTAAAACAAAAATTGCCTCAGCGACCATCCAACTTGACCCCTCTCTTATATGAATGTTCTTGAAACGGGAGCTCACCACAATTGGTTACCATTAGTTGTGAGAAAAGTTGTAATATTTAATGATTTCAGACTTTTCCCATTATTTGTACTGTAAGACCTAGCTTCTTGCCAAATTTCATAATTTTAGGTCAACGGGAAGTACCCTGTAGGTTTTGCATTTTTGAATAAATGTATGGAGATGAGGACATAAAATGCCATATCTTTTTATTGCGTTGTTGTAAAAAATTGAAATTTTCAGACCTTGTGTGGTCCATGGATCCTAATATATGGTGTTAATTTCAACCTGATACATTCACCCGTTCGTGAGATAAAGGGTCTTGACAGACAGACAGACAGACAGACGGAAAACAAAGTGATCCTGTAAGGGTTCCGTTTTTTTCTTTTGAGGTACGGAACCCTAAAAAGTGACAGTCTTGCACGACTCGACCAAGTCGCAGTTCGCATCTTAGCCCGGCAGGAGCACCAATATGTATACATTTGCAGTTTTTCCAAAACTATGAAAACTTATGAAGATTGGAGGGTATTACTCAAAAATGTGTTTTAAATAGTGTTACAAAAATTTGAATTTTTGGCGTGTTGCTATATTATTGCTCGTCACTGTACTATGAGTACCAGAGACTGATATACATACATAAATAGATAAATAACACCCAGACACATCATTTCATCCCATGAAACGTCCACTACAGGACGGGAGCTCCCTCCAGAATTCTAGCTTTTGCTGGAAAAATGTAGAGGGGAAGTACCATAGTCTCCCTTGTTAGCGTTACGGCTGGACCGCGGTTGTAGGTGACCGCAGTAAGTAAGATGTAAGATATAAAGGAGGATGCTGCTGCCCATTCTCTAGTTTATAACCCTTAGTCGCCTCTTACGACACCCACGGGTATGTATAGGTTGGTACTATTCTTTACCGGCACCACACGGGGTTCACACCCACACACACAGCACAAATACTCTTGTTCATCACACAAATATTTGCTCTAGGCGAAGTTCGAACCCGCAGCCCTCGGCATAGTAGGCACACTAGCAACCACACCAACGGGCTAGTCCATACAGAATTTGCTCATGAAACTGAACAAATGAAAAGACAAAATAATATTATATACCTAATATGTTTTGTTAGGGATTACAATATGCGCTACGATCTGATGCAGTTTCGATGGGAAATTGAAATGTTTTTGTCGAATTTCGAACTTATATGGGTCAATCTCAAAACTGCCCGGATAAATTGTCACACTCGTTTTATTCCTCACATAATAAATTTTTCGTCGGTTTTTTTTTACACCTAGGAACCTTGATATGTATGAAATTCTGGACTCAATTATTATTTAAGAAAACTTAAAGCTTGTATTTTTATTTATTTTTTATTATGTCAAAAACTCCACTCCATGTCGTGTCACAACTCGGATTCGTAACAGTAATAATTGTAAATAAAATATTTTTCTTTACAAACTGTCACATTTCTATGTTTAATACGAAACTACAAACATCCATGATATATTAAAGGCATTTTTACATTGCTTACTACTTGTAATTTTACAAATTTTCGATGTTGATTTCGCGGGCCAATTTTTTTACCACTTCATGGACACTACAATTTGATATATTTCTATCAAAATTAAAAATTATAGGAATGACTTGCATTGTTGGGTTTGTTGCATTACCTGGCAGCCCATCACATATCAAATTAAAAAAAGCAGTGTCAATCCTATTCAGCTTGACGGTCTTTTCTTTTTCATTAATAATTAAAAAAAAAGTGTAAAAGTGGCAAGTTTAAACGCACAACTCCGCGGTTTACTAAAATGTAACAAAAAGTAAGTTTTCTATAGTATTATATCGATATTAAGATGAAAAAAATGGATTTATTTCTATGTTTTGATTTGGTAACCTCAAATTTCAAAGCATGTTTGAAACACGCTGGATAAATATAGTAAATCTCCACTCCATGGTCTTCCACTCCATGGACAGCTGATGTACACGGAGTGGAAAAAACATCCATGGATTGGAATTTCTTCTTCGTTAGACTGATTTATATGCTTGTATCTTTGTAAACATTTATTTTATATATTATTATATAAATATATATTTTGCAATTATTCATTAATAATTTATTTTTATTCATTTAATTTAATTTACAACCAGTGGCACAATCTGAGACATGCAAACCGCCTACAGTACCCGTGACTGCCTGATGAAGGCTAGAAAAACGATCCATGACATGGCCCAATCATGTTCCTAATATGAAAATATAAGACTGTTGATTAGATTTTGTCCTTTTTTATACAAAAAAAAAACCCAATACTTATTGCAAAATGATCCATAAGGAAGTTTCATGGCTCACTCCATGGACAAAAAATCCACTCCATGTCACTCTCTAGCATTTATTATTTTTCTCCTCACTTAAAAGCTGTTTTAAGGTTGGTTGTTATACTTAAAATAATCCTATTGGTCTACACGACACATCTAATACAGAAAAATAATTAAATACGAAACTATGTTACATGAAATAAATCATGTCAAAGTTTTGAGATTGACCCATATACTCAATTGAAAAAGTTTTTCAGATTCAGGGACAGTTTGACTTTTTTATAAATAGGCTACGAGCGGGCGTTGCCAGATGCGGGGAACTTAGGAAGATGTGGAGATTTTCTGATAACGACAAGTGTGGCTGCGTTGTTCTGCAATCCATGTCACACTTGCTGTCTTGCCCTCCTTCTCCAGTTTTTGCACTTTTTGAAGGCAATCAAAAACCTATTGATGGGGCCACGTTTTGGGCTAAGATTATGTAGTAACTTTTTGCCGTCGTCTCGAAAAGAAGAAGAATAAGAAGGATGTCCTACCAAAGTTTGTTATTCCATTTTTGTTCACGTTTTAATCGTCTTTATAAAAGTCAAATTCTACATCGTTAGTTAAAGATAGAAAAAAAATTAGGTGTACAACAATAATATAATACAAAAAAAAATTAAGACGGCAATTTTCAACATTTGATACGACTTGCTTACAAATTCACATCACATTCAAAACCCATTAAGATGAGAAGCGGCCACAAAGAAAATTTTCTCCGGCATAACATGAGATCATCATAAAATGTTTATCATACAGACGTACACGGGCAATAAAATGTCGTTACGGTCACCTGTCCCGAGTATGGGAATAAAACGTCAAATTTTACGTCCCGCCGTGAAACGCCACGTAAATTTTACGTTCTCGTATTGGAGTTACGCTGATGGAATCAATAACTTGACGTTATTTTTATTAGCATAAGATGTTTGTCACGCGAAATGTTGGTGTAAAATTTTGTTAGTTTCCTTCTTCGTTTGATACTTTTTCTTACATTGTTTATTATTGTAGTAGTAAAATGGAAACGAAGAACTTTCTTCATCTGGTTAAAGGACAGCTTGGACAGAGTAAATAGTCTTCTTCTGGACAAGCTCGTCCCATCGTTGACCTCATCTCTGTCCTCAAGATTAGATTGAGGTCAAGAGTAAGCCCATTGACAATAACAAAAAACGCTTCTTATTGCATTGAAAAGGCATGATTCAACTGCCGCTTCTTGTATCGAATAGTGGTTACTCGTATTATGGAATTTAATCGCATCGTTTACTAGTGTGGGATAGGTAAGCATTTGACTCTTATTTTACCTGATGGTCATGGACGATATGTTATTAAATTTCGCATACAGTTGTACTGTTATAATAAATAAATGATTGATTGATTGATCGATGGGGTTGAAGATGTAGCATGCCTACCTAGAAGATGCTAGTTCATTCACTTTTGCCTTAAAAATATTTTTAGTTTGCCTTATCTTTAGCTGTGCGCATTATGAAATATGAATGGATGGTATATCAAACTCCAACCGGCTTCTAATGCCACGAAGTTGTGCAATTCAGACGCACATTTTCTGAAATGTATCCTGTACAATATCGTAAATAACCTAAATAACTAAGGGTGATGACGGTCAAATTTCTATAAAATTTGCTCTTGTCCTCTTTGTCTGATGATAAGAAGCATCCTCTAAAATCTACTAAAAATATTGGCAGACATCCACACCTCTGCGTTTTTTGAGGAATTGAGTTTTAACAATTTTGAAAATTGACAATGAAACGTACACCTGGCAGACTATGACTGTCCGATTAAACACAATGTATAGGACCCCAGAAAAATGGTCTGCCACCATAACAGCCTTGCGTTGTAAAGTTACAGCGCTTCAAAGTGCAAAAATTCACTACTTGGTCCCGTGATAATGCAGAGCCCTGCATGTCTGCCTCTTCGATTTTCTACATCTTCAGAAGTACTTTAAACAGCAGCTACAAAGGCAGACAAAAAAAAAATCATTATTTAGTAGGTATCTTATTTTTATTTTTTGCTATAACTTAAAAACGCAGCGACGCACAGAAAAACTTGTAAGGACTAAATCGATTCGTATTGAGCTGATCTATGAATCATGAGCAAATCATATACCCACATTGTAGCCAGCACCCTAACTAAATATCCCGACCCATTTTCAGGAACTTCAATTAGAAAATGAGCGTATTTGCATATACCCCTCTTTTTATCACTAACTAC